>OU744737.1:12107675-18095175 GCA_916613615.1 Steromphala cineraria
CTACCGCTACCGCTGCCGCTGCCACTACCACTACCACTGCCACTACCACTGCCACTGCCACTGCCACTGCCACTGCCACTGCCACTGCTACCACTACCACTACCAATACCACTGCCACTACCACTACCGCTACCGCTGCCGCTACCACTACCACTGTCACTGCCACTGCCACTGCCACTGCTACCGCTACCACTACCACTACCACTACCACTACCACTACCACTACCACTACCGCTGCCACTGCCACTGCTACTGCTACTGCTACTACTACTACTACGACCACTTCTTCTTCCCCTTCAACTTGTGCTACTGCTGGTGCTACTACTGCTACTACCATGACAACCTTTTTTGGAATACGTGCAACTACCGCAATTTCTCGTGTAACAACTACGATTACTGTAACTAATACTCGTACAGATTCTTATCCACCACCACTACAACTACAATGACTTTGATCCTACTTAGACAACTTCACAGGTACTAATACAACTTCTACTTCATCTACACTAATACTTTATCTCGAGGACTATTGCAAGTTTCTACTACCACTATCACCCCTACTCTTACTACTACACCTTGTACTACTATCCCTATCACTTTTGCAAATGTAGTTCTTTACTCTTGGTATTGTAACGATTTCTAGTAATATTTTTAAAGGCACTTGCGTTAATATTTAAAGAACAAAATGTTTATCAACAGAGAAGAACATTTCAAAGTCACTTCCTTCAACAAAGCCCGGTTTTAGGGAAATATTCAAACACACAGAGGACTTAACCCCATTGGCATTACGGGAGCGAACCCTTTCAGAATTACAATGTAACATTACAAAGCAGGCAGAAATGGATGGTCCCGAGAGGGGTGACGGGTCGTAGTTTTCTTCAAATGGAATGAGTAAATTGAATGAGAGGGGAGAAAATCCCCCTCTTGGGAGAATCCAATAATATTAGGGGCTCGTCATTTAATATCATAAAATAAAAGCCTGGTCGATTTAGAACCCGACAAGAATCGCACACGTTGTTACTCCGACTGTCCTATTTGAAGAAGTGTTTAAAGGGTCTCTCGAGCGCCTTTCTCTTTCTTGAAGAGAATTCGAAGTCTCTGGGTGCACCAAGCCTTACATAAACAGGTTGCACTTTCAGTGAATGACTAAGGTTGGAATGGATTGTTTTCTTTGTGTTCTGGGTCATGCTCAAAATTAATCGGAATGAAAATGAGAGATAATCGTCAAATTAGACTTAACCTTAACAACACAATACTTGCATTACATTATTCATCAATGTTTTTCAAAGCAAATTATTTGTTGAATTTGATTGGTTAATGGTACCTTGAATGTGACCTTATATAGAAGACCTCTGGTATATGAAACCAAAGACTGCTATGATAACTGCCATTGGGACATACGAATGCAAAAATGACAGGGAAAACGTTTAGTTGTTGTTAATGTCTGTTGTTAACTTAGTGAACCTTATCTACTGCCCGTCTGTCCTCCTGTATCTTCCACTCCACAACTACTTTTCACAACATCACAGTTATTCCAAATCCTCAATCACCATACTTACTACTTGTGTAAATAATGGGTTTTGATTCAATCTTTGTTGTAAATCTTCATTACTGGAGGAAATAAAGATTATATATAATCCTTTTCCATTTCAATCGTTTAAGCTCCAAAGCCTTTACACCAACAAAACCATGAGACGTGTTGAAATTCAAACTACATTTTTTCATAATCCCCTATGTCACAACATCACAGTTATGTCAACAACATACTGTACTTCCAACATTTTCCATTTCTATCACCTAAACCCAGCAGCCAACAAAACAATGAGATGCGTGAAATTCTAAATATTTTGCTAAATGCCCGATCTTTCCCTTCCTATCCCAAGGACCCAAACCACACCCTCACCATATCCTTGCTAGCCACAAATCTTAATCCTCACGCCAAGAACTTCTCAGATTTTCCGAATTATTCCCACTCACCCCTGCTATTAAGTCCTAATCGCCGATCCATCATTACTTCGTGAGAAAGCCATGATGCTCAATTTGTTCCAATAGCTCAACCTATCCTTCAGGTTGTCATTGACGTATTAGGAAACAAGACATATGATATTTAAAGGGACAGTCCTAGCGGGGTATTTATTGTGGAAACGAAATGCAAAGTTTATGCATATCATGGTATAAGCACATAATTAAACACAACCAGGTTGAAATTTGTTACGAGGGGCAACGTTTTTGTTGATTTATAATTGACAACTCGATACAGAATGCACACAAGCGAATTTCGTTTCAATAAAATATCCCCGAAAGGACCGTCCCTTTTAGCAGTGATGCCTTTAACTCTTACATTATGTATGTACTGGTTACATATCCATCTCATTTCCAATAGTGTGTGATTTGACCATTACCATTTAAGAGATATGTGCATATTGAATCTTGAAGAAGTTATTTGAATTGAAAATAACAAATCTTATATAAGACATGATAAAGGCTCTCTCTTCATCAAGTAATTAAACATGAAGTTACGTTCACTTTGTTACCTTGATCAAAGAAAGTTTTGAGGTTAACCCTATGGTTCATAGTAGTATAGCATAATTCTTGTTTTTGTTAAGAGAAACTTGTAAAATTCAAATGGTAAAGTCCCATGAAGCTCGATTTTGTCGATATTCGACAATCAAAACCGTATTTGACTGTAACTGTTCATAGAAATTGCATTGAAAAGTGTATTTTTTAGTTGAGGGACATATTCAATATGTTTATCATAATACCGTTTTATTCATGCTGTGCCTTTGCTTTGTTGTCATCAATTAAAACACTTTTCAGCCCAACTAATCTTGAAAAACAAACTCTCTGAAGTCAGTTTTGATCAATGAGGTCTATTATGTAAAATCCGAGAGAGGATTGTCAAACAATACCTGATTAATTCAACTTGGAAGAACACTAACATTCACTTAAAGTCATTCCGTTCTGCGCCCAAGCCTTTCTATTCACATTGCAACGTGAATCAATTAAGTAAGAATCATACCCCTTTACAAGAGGCACGTTTCACGTGTAATGTAATACGACTTTTACAAAGACGTTGCTCCGTGTTTGACTCGGAGATATACATCAAATACCTGCTATTAGATTTCAATCAACTTTTGTTGTTTATGGATAAGAATTATCCAGTATCGACATATTGTATTTACAACATTAATGACACTGCCACTTTAATTACAACTCTAAAAGAGCACGCGATTCGCTCAATACTGTTTGCCTATTGTCAGCTTTGTTCTCTATCCTCATTGAGAGCAGAGTTGTAGCTAGACCAGCCCATAACGAGTATTTTAACAAAGTTTTTTCGTTATTCAGAAAAACTAATATTCTTTATTGTGCAGAACCATTCGAGGATAGCGTGTGCCAAAGCGACATTTTGAATTCATTCGGATTCTGTCGATAAACTCCGTAATAGTTTATGTATACCGAAGCGATCCGAGTGGTTCCAATTGGCTTCATTCGGATTCACATGATTACGTTATGCTAACAGTTGTTGTTTGTGAAGGGTAATTGTCCCTGTGTGAGATGTATGCCAACAAATGTCTGATTTAATTGGTTTTGAAAATTATTGGCTTCATCTGGTTGAAGCATTATGCCATTTACTTCTAAAGTGACCTTCATTAAAAAATAGTAGGATTTTAGTTTGATTGACATCATTCGCGTATGAACGATCTTCTAAAAATCAAAATCGCCAAAAGGATAATGAAGCCAGTTCCAAAAAATTAAATTTGAAACATAATTCACCAGTAACAATTAGCATTGTTGCTCCTTTTCAATCTATTATTTTTTTAATTTTATCAAATCGAAGAATGTCAAGCTTTTTATGAAAGGCTAAATCTTTCTTAATCTCCATTATACGTAGTTTGTCATGATGAATGATTGAAACTAAATGGAGAAAATATGATAATATCAAAGTCCACCTTTCTCTTCAGCATTTCAAGGACGTATCCTTGAGAAATGATATATATGAAGGTACTTGTATATATATATATATATATATATATATTCTTTAAAGAAAATAATTGATCCTAGTGAATATCTGAATGTGAACATCCAAATCTGTTATATAAAAATGCATATTTCACAGCTGATATTGACACCATTCAGCTTTCATTTTTTCACAAATCCCCATAAATCATATTGCCATTCATCATATCCTACCAGTCTTTCTCACAGAAACCATATGTCCACTTTAACGTCTAAGATATCATCGTTTATCAAATGGATATCATTAATATTAAACTAAACGCTGAATAATAGACGAGTGTCATTAGGCGATCCCGATATCATGTGTAAGATCTACGCAGTAATTGTCCGAGAAAGACTGGGTAAAGTGAGCTTTCCCATATCAATAAGGCATATTGCCGGTGTGTTTAACAAGGCTATCGAGTCATATATCATAAACAGGCTCTATCTCACCTATCAGCTGTTACATCCAGCTCTCAACGGGAGATCAAGTCGGTTTTAAATGACAGCTTCGAATACGATAGGCCATGGGGATTTCAAGGTGTGCTATTATGGTAAGTATACATGGTACCAGGTGCAATATTACTGGGGTTTGTATTTGTACAAAAATATCTAGAGTTATGACGATTTATCAAGAATCGTGAGTTTTACGTATTTTATTTTTATTTTTATTATTTTTTATTTTATTTATAAATTTATTTGACCTAAACATCAAGATTTTTATCAAAAGTTTTCAGACTTTCTGTTTAATTTATAGGAGAAAACCCGATGTTATACAATACACTTGGGCATCGCATGTTATCAGGCCATCTGGACTTGTAATTCGCCCTGTGAAGACATTGGCGTATTTTTTATTGAATTCCCATGTTGCTGTCTACGAATCAAGCTACTATTAATAGAGCCCAAGAACACTTGGATGTAAATTGGCTGACTTACCAATTTAATTAAAGAAAGTTAACTCATTTAGATAACCTGATTCAAATTGAATCTTGAAATACTAAAACTGATATATACTAATACTAAAACACTTGAATTTATAAAATTGTTATTGACTAGTTACAAATATTAAGGTATTTGCTAAACAGATACATTGTGTATTAGAACGATATTGTTAAAAACGAAATTTTTTAGCACATTTTTTGAAGAAAAATCTAAAATCAAAAATATTCCTAACTTCTTGTGAGTCGCAATTTAGAATGAAGATATGGATATGATTTTTATCTTAAAGATGCTACGAATCCGGAAGATAGAGAAATATGTACCAAGAACGATTTTGTATTGGAATAAAGACGTTATGAAACAGAATTGTATTAAAGGATAATTCTTTGCCTGATTATAAAATAATATAATTTATGATAATGATAAATTGGGACACCAAATTGAATCATCTTGAGAACTAGAAACGTACCTTAGCAAAAACTTATACCTTAGCAACATTATAATGAAATAGAGCAAACTAAGGTTCAAACCAAAGAAGCGTATTGACATTGCATGATATCATAACTTAATAGTATTTCGATGTCCCTACGAGAGTAACCTGCGACTCCACAACAAGCTCTAAAATATATTACCCATGATTCATCACTGTTAAATTATCCCGCTATTGATGTCCTCGGCATCAAAAATATCCATAGTGAGGCGATATGATTAAAGCACCAGGAACCATTCCCCTTGGCAATTCATCAAACAACAAAAAATATGCAACTTTTATTTCAATCGATTTCTACGTTCAGTACAGGGCAACTTCAAACAGGATATATCGATGAACACGATAATCGTTCATTTCAGGTGCACAGAGGTTGATCAAAATACAGGTGACATGGAATTTTACTTAAAGAAAGTTCTGATCGAAATATGCCTTTCTTTGGAATAATGTGAATAAAAGGTTTGATTTCTAATAGCGTCTATTTTTTTCTCTTTTTTTTCAATTTCATTTTAATACATTTGCGTTCTTAGTACACAACATATTAAAAGTATTTTCATATAAATCTTTGATCTGTTCATTATCTTCGAAAACTATCTTATTTAATGAAGTCCATGTTGAAAAAAATGACAATTATGTTTTGAAATAAAAACAGTCATTTAAGGAATTACAATGATTCTAATGGAAATTGCAATTGTCTGAATACATGTTCATGACCCGATAAATGCACAAAACAATCAGCAACGTGTTCATGAGTTCAAAAGATCATTAAAGAATATAATTTTGAATTTATATAGCTCTCGATATTTCACTTTATTCATTAAAATAACTTATGCTGTAAGAAGACATGTTTAAGGCAATCACTATAAATTAGAAAACCAAGGAATATATGCTAGTAAATACAACCTGGATACATATTAACTGTGTTTTGATTGTACACTTGATTTATGCACAAAACAGAGGCCTTAACACCAACAACAACGACCTACCATCAAACATCTTAAAGTACTCATAGTCTTAAGAATTAACATTTATGTTATAATTCATACTAGGTAATTTGTCACACATGTTGCACTAACAGTTAGAGAGAAAAGCTGACACCTTGCAGGACACCAACATATGGTCAAATAAATCCATTTGAGACTTAACAATACAATCATTGTATAATTGCTAATTTGCTTTAAACATCGGGTGTCTGCCACCAAGGGTAATTTTAACATTTTGTCACACTTTCTACAGATTTTGATGAACTATTCATCGCACATATGTAATAACATGACACAATAAATCAACAAATTTATAAACTTTAAGATAACCTATGTAGAAAAAGAACCTAATTTATATCCCTGTTATGTCCTCATGTATCACGTAAATGTATCAACTGCAAATGCTATTTCATTTACTTATTTATGATAGATGTAACTCTGAACTGAGTTTTGATACCATCCTTTATTATTTGGAACAACGGTAGAGGAATACTGTTACTGATATCGATATCTATTTCAAACCATGTTTTTTACTATAATCATTTATTACCTACGAGGGCTGTCATATCGAGGTTTATATTTTCCATATGATGCCCTAGGACAACATACCACCTTTTCATTGTGACGTCACGTTAATTGAAATGCTATGACGTCATGGTTCGCCTATGACGCAAAAATCTACATGGGCGGACGGCGGCTAGTTCAACTATGCTGAGAAGTAGGTTTTGGATATTTTCTTAAATTTTGGGACTACGGTAATAAACAGAAGTATCATATTCGTGCTTATGACATACTATATATATGGCCACCCTGCCTAAATATCAGTATATCCCTCGCTGTCGCTAGGGAAATACTTATATTTAGCCACTCGTGTCATTAACATAGTGTGCCATGTACACTCTCATATTATCTTTTATATATTGAGCTTTAACTATATGTGGCATTGCGGGGGGTTATTAAAACTTTATTTTAAATTGAGCCCGATTTTGTTACAGCGGGAAAAAACTCATATTTCTTAACTACATGTTTGCATTGTTCCAGTTATCAAAACCTTATTTTAAATGGAGCCATATTTTTTTACAGTGGGGCAATCTCATATTTCTTACACCGTTGATATAATTGATTTCCATACGATCATTATTTCAGGAAATATGTGACACTCAGTCCCCAATGGAATCGCCTTGTGGCAGCAATTCTATCAAAGTATCTTCTTACACGTTTGTTCAACTGATATATCAGGTTTAAGACATGCTTGAATGAGCAAATAAAATGAAGGCACTTTACTGAAATACAATCAAAACAACTGGTCTTAAAAGAACATTAACCCTCATCGATATCTCCAACGATTCTGTATTGATTTCAGTTCACTAAACTTGAGACAGTGGGTGATTGCTAGCCCTCCCCTAACATATTGAATATCGGGATGCTTTGAGCCACAGAGCGGATCTGGTAATTTCAGGCCTCAGGATATTTTATGCTATGAATATTTCTAAATCCGAAAAAATCATAAAAAGACATTTTTCAAATAGTCTTTTGAATCACAGACCAGCAGAATTTCTGCAGTCTTCACAAGTGTAAGACTTTGCTCAAGTCTTTAAATTCTTTAATAGGTTCTAAAAGTCCATGCGTTGTTGTGTAAAAGTGACCTACGAAGCTGTTCCTTTCAGATTGGGGACCGATATGATACGGTGTTATCACTAACACATAATGCGTTTGATGCCTTTATTAACAAATTGCAGTCTCTCAAAATTTAAGAATTAGGAGAATGTGTTTTCGTTTGTAACCTATCAATGAAACGTCTAATATTTACATCAGTATATGAATTGAAGACTGTAGAATCTTCAAGCACCCAAGATATTACCAAACGGCACATGAGTCTTAAGCATTAACCTCAATACAATTTTGATATTTGTGGGCATAATCAAGGAAAAGCCCTTTTACTTGTAGTCAGGCTTTAGCTAGCATAAACCTATCAACTATTGTTTAATCGATAATTTCACGTCTCACTATGATAGAAATGTCCATACATAAATACAAACATAAACAGTAATAGTATATTTTCGTTTATCTATCACGGCTTTGTGGTCTCTGTTCAACATAAATCCATCATGAACAGAAATCAACATCTAAAAACAGACGTCAAAATCAAATTTAGATACAGAACAAATCATTGGGAACTCTCTTCACCTTGTAATGACCAAGTACCCAGACCCTGAAATTATCAAATGATTAAGTGTCCGAATCTTTTTAACCAGCGGTGATTGGGTGAGACAAGACCTCCTTATCCATCCCCCACATAACAAACTGGTGTCTCCTAAATTCGTGATCTGTCTTGCTTAATCGGGACATGGCATCTGTTGTGATGTTTGACTTGCCGTCGGAGCAGAGATTTATTGGGGGTTGAAATCAGAGGAAAATTAAATCAAATAATTTATCATCACGTCGTTTTCTAGCATCACATGGCTTCGGTATGAAAACAGAGGGAGAAGAACGTGTGCAGGGTGATTCTGAATTGAAAGCGAGGCTGAGAGGTAATTTCTACAATATTAATGATTATTTTCTGACATGGCTGCAAATTAATTTGAGTAGTGGCATCTGTTTTGTCGTCAGCATGGCTTTCCTACCGGAGTTCATGTTACGTCAGATTATTTCAGATGTTATCATTGAACAATTATTCGGACTTTTGATGGGAGAAAAAATAAGTTGCCATGGAAACGCTTGAAGAAAATTGGAAAAGCAAAGTTATTGGGCGCAAATAAAAGCTGTAATGGGACATTATATTACCTGAACGATCACTTGTGGTCCTATATATCAACGTTTCTACTTTTATTTTCCTTTTTGATAGAGTATTATTGACAAGTTGTATTTGAACATCTAATCATCTATTTACCAAATAGCAAGACGGGTCATAAAATGGTAAACCATAACGCGTTGGAAACAATGATTAAGGCCATATGTTGCAGAATTATTGCATAACTACATTAATGTCAAATCACCTCAAACATGAAGGGAGGTTATTCTTGTTTGAACTTTATATTTTTGTGTAGGATGAATAAAATTTGGAAACAGAAAGTTTGTATTTCTAAAACTCATTAACATCGATACATTGTGTTTTTAATAAATTTTCTCTGTTTCATCTGAATTTTTTATTCATTTGATCTGCAAATAAATTTATATTACCTCAAAACATTGTGGGAAATACATTTGTACTACAGCTGTTTAGAATTACAAATAAGACACTCTGTTGTTTTAAAATGTATATACAAAATATTCTAGAATTTATATGTATCTTTAGTCAACAGGATCATTCTTATCAATAGTAGTTAAATACCTTTAAAAATCAAGGCTTACCCAATCAAGCTAGTTTCTGAATGAAACATTCCAGGCGCTACTACAAGGCCGTGTCATTTATCCACTGTTATTCAACGACGTGCGGGATATGCTATTATTCAGGGACGAGAGCCGATTGTAATACCATGTCATTGTGTAGCCAAGTGGAGCTCCTAGCCGATTATCAGGCGTTAATCTCAATAACATCCAAACTGTTTATTACACGAGTTTGATGGACATTTTATTCATTATCAGAGGGGACCGTATGGCCGTCTGAAGGGCCAACTATTCATCTGGGCAATTCCAACTCCCCAGCTATTAAATACACGCCAGGTTTAATTGAATACAACGTTAGATAATAACACGTTGGCTTGACGTCAATTTTAACAAGATTTACAGTTAACCTTTTATCGGTGTTTGGATATAACAAGATTATTCCCCTTTGAAACGATGTGCGGCAGGAGTTGACCGTTTGTGAACTGATGGGTTGTGGTCAGTACTTCTAATTGTCAGATCTGGACATTTCTAAATGTACATGGGGTGATAATTAGTGGCCATTTTCTTTCAGCTTCTCAAATGAAAAAAACAATCGTCAACAGGATAAACATTAGGTCAACATTGACCGGTGAACCTTTTCGAAAGATTATCCTGCTTTAAATATAATTTCAATATCCAGGCTATATATTTTAACACAGGGAAGGGAACAGTAACAATTAAAACGTTTTTTAACTTGACCCTTTTTCTTTCCAGATGGCATGCAGTTGTTCATCAATGCATCATTTATTTGTACACCAAAATATTCAAGCCAAGAGAACGATTTTCCTGCGTTGTTATCCGTGATATTGAGCGATGTGTTTAACATGTTTCTGCAACATATGTTTAAGTTTTGCAAATCTCTTGTCCTTGACTTTTAACAAACCCAAAAAATCAACATGCACTGAAAAATACTATAAAACGTCCTGCTGTAGTTCCGTGCTACACACGGTGCGTGCTGGGCTGCGTGTTACTCCGCACCGTGTTATTAACAGCCCATAAATTACATCGCCTCTTCAGGACTCCAAGACCTTGCCGCCTAGCGTAGAGCTGGTGGAGTCGGAGGATTGTGTTTTCTTCATAATATAACATGGTCCTGGATGTGTTCTTGGGGATTTGTTTCGCTTATTTCTCTTGTTTTAATTATATCAATGTGCGTCTTCACTCTTATTTCACGTATATAAGTGTTTGTGTAAAATTATATAATATTTGAATTTTTTTTTAGGTTTTATTGAAGTATTATCTGTATGGATGCCTGTTTAATTATATCTGTAAAACTTTTCTTTGGGCTTAATGCTATTTCATCTGAATACGTTTGTTTATGTGTGCGTTTTTGAAGATCCGTATGTTTGCATCACTTTCAAACAAATTGTCTAGCATTTGCTTTTGTGAGCAATCATTTTGCTGGGTGCGTACAATGAATGTGTCTTTTATGCATCTGCATATGTGTATTTCTTTCGAGATTTTATGCATGTATGTATGGAAATGTATGTGAATTTGAGAAGTTGCTATGAGAAATTTTCCTCTTCAATATTAAGAATAAAACACATAATATTAACTTTTTACAAAATAATCATATTTTATATATATCAAACACAATTCAATTTAAGCTCTTATGTATTGCACACCGTTCTTCGTCAAGGTGATCAGAGTGTATTTTATCCTTAACTTTAGCTTGTACATATATAAGAAATGAAAATTAACTTTTTTTAATTCAAATCTTAATTTGATTTTAGCCTTTCTAACTCACCATTCTTGTGATTACAACGTATCAAAATTTTAGGTTTAACATACACCAGATGAGAAAGTTGACTTTATCGAATCTAAATTTGATTCTTATCCGTTGCTCTCCTTTATTAGTTGAGATGAACTAGCAGTCCCTACTTCATCTATACATCGACCAATAGCGTCAGTCCATACTGTTTATCAATGAGCCGCGCCATCTGTAGTACTGACCTTGAACTAACGTAGTGAATACTTTTACATAACTCACAGTCCAAGCTGTCACTCGGTTCTCCATTTACATTTGCTTCTGATTTCGCATTCACAAATATTGCAAAACGAGCAACGAGGCAATTTTGATCTTGTATACTATTATCATTTCCATGAGGTCATGCGGCCTTAAGTTCACACTAAAGTAGCATTCTTTCTGAAACAATGATTTCCTTGATAAATAAACATAATATAAGTTAATATCGCATCAAAAAAAATCTACACGAACAAATCGGTCAAGAGTAAATTATTTTAACTGACATTTTTTGTTAGTTTTTTGGGTAACGACAATAATATATAAGAATCTTTGCTTAATGAACGGTAGCTCTCATATGGTCTTTATTACTGTTATTTGTAATGGAACGTAACACTGTAAGGTCAAAACATATATCGACGTTCAAAGAATGATCAATATGCTACAGGTTATAAACCGTTAAAAGGGTAATTCGAGAATACCTTGTTTGCAGGGTTTTTATTCAGAATCAGCATTCTGACAAAAGTTATCAACTCAACCAGTGATCAATGAAAGACGACACCAAGCCATTAAAACCTTTTAAAGCTTATAAGATGGAAGTGATCAAATTAAAGTTATTTCACTATAAAAATATCTAGAAAGTAAGAACAATCGTGAATTGTTCTCTGATATCGTAAAGAAATAAATTCAATTTAAAGCAAACAAACAAACGATAAAATCAGAGATAAACTACTTCTCAGACTTATCCTTTCTTACATGAACATCGATGGCGCAAAGATCGAATAACAAAATAAAACCTTGAACTGATCGATAGGAAGGTTATTAATGATTTACAGGGGCAGTGATTGACGTGACGGTAAAAACAGAGGGAACATCGACAATTAACATGTAGCAGTTGCACAAGTACGGCATGACAGTTGCAATGTGTTTTATTTTCTATATGTTGCAACAATTCACATTAAAGAAAATGCAAGCAACGCTGTATTAGAACATGGCACTTCATGGATTCAACTGACGAATGTTTTTTACTATAAATATGTAGTAAAATTTAAACATTTCTCACTTTCCAATACAGATTCCAACAAAAAAGTGCATTTATCTACTACAACCACCACTACTACTACTGCTACCACTACTTCCACTACTACTTCTTCTACTACTTCTACTTCTACTTCTACTTCTACTACTACTACTATTACTGCTTCTACTTCTACTACTTTTACTACTACTACCACCACCCCTACTACTACTACTAGGCTACTACTACTACTATTTCTACTACTAATACTACTACTACAACTACTAACAAAAGTTACACTGTATAAATAGCCATCATCCACTTTCTTCAGTGTCCTTATCTTCTATATAGGTCAGTCTTTTACTACTTCTCCACTACAACAAGCCCTGAGTATTGATCCAGCCCCGTGACCTACACAACTACGCGGTGCAGGGCTCCCTCGACCATCGTGATTACAGTGATGTTCCCATCTATATTAAGAACCGCTTCCCACACGCTGTTTCTGGTTGTCTTAATTTGAATGAACACGGGGGAATCGAAAAAAGCGAAGGTAGAAGTGTTAAATTTCAAACATACTACTTGATATTTAAAGTTAAAGGAGCCCGTTTTTATACTTAAAGTTCAGATAAATGAAAATATGGTTATTCCTAACCGTCACAGCTATACATTTGTGTCATCATTGGAACCAATAAAAATGTTTCGATAATGATGCACATCATACTTTTATGTATATCATACTTGTATGATGAAAATATTAAGGCTCATCTCAATTTTTAATATTCAAATATATTAATCAGATAATATAACTTATTACACCTCATAGATATTGAATATCTTATTCTATGCAGTACATAGAACTATGTGGATGCGTTGTTGAAAATGGGATTGTCGAATGCTACCTAGAGAACTGTTTCAAACAAATAGAAACGTCTTTTTGTTGAGAAAATAATATCTTGTGGCTTAGATTACTTAGCAAAATAAATCCATTCTTTTTTCAGAACGGCTTCCGAAATACACACACGGGCATGATTTAGGGAATACTATTTTGTGTCCCAAATTCAGTCATGTTTGTAACAGAGATTAATCCTATTTCAAACACGGCTTCCCACTATAAAATCGTGTTTTCTCCGTTATTTGAGTTAACTTGAATCGTGACATTGACAACGAAAGAAGTGATTGAACAAAAAAATACGCAAACATTCTAAAATATCAGTTTAAAGAAACCAATAACAAACTCACTTAAATCGGGTTTTCGACCAGGGACATTTCAAACGTGGTGTTAAAATCAGCATTGCTTAACATTGTATTGAGGAATAGTCAAAGAAGTAACTTTCTGGTATACGTAGTCTAGTAATACCAGAGTCAAAATCAGAAATAACACAGTCTAATCGAGAAATAACAAACTCACTTGAACCAGGGAATAAGTTCAGGTACATTAGTCAAACGTGGAGTTAAATCAGAATTGCTTAACTTTGTTTTGAAAAAGGGAAAAAATACATGGTAATAACGGATTCAAAATCAGAAATGTTACAGGAAAATCAAGAAAAGTATTCCAATAAGTTTCGTCTTTACATGATTGAAGTAATGAATTTTACCTTTGAGAACTGTTTACTTAGGAATTTATCAAAGGTTGTTAAGAATTAAAATCAGAACATATATGTAGAGTAAAAGTGTTAGTCCTAAGATTAAACTTGCAAAAATACGATTTGGAAGATTGAAATTCGTTCAATGCAGAATTTGATTTAACGTTTAGATAGATCCAAATAAATATCGAACTTATACATCAAATTTTAGTTAATAGTTTATTTTGTAAAAATGTGTGTAATTGTGTTCTAATAGATGTCACATTAATGGATTTATTACCAAGAATGGATAAAACAAAAACAACAAAACATCCTCTCAAATAAGGAAAGCTTTTTCCAAAACCTAATTAAAAATCGATTACCAAAACATCTTCAAATTGTTTATAAGAATAATGATAGATAATCAGGAATTTTCCCATTATTGTTCCAATGACAATTGCAACATTTTTCAAAATTCGTTTCAACAAAGTAAAATATATTCCAACTATTTTCAAAATCAATTGATGAAAACTAAATAGGAACAAAACATTTTCCATTTCAGTCGATTTTCGAAATATGAGAAATATTTACAACAATGATAAAACATACGTCCAAACTATTCCAAGAGTATTATAACTTTCTACTACTTCTCTTTACGACACTGCGACAGGTTACTATTGATCTTTCCTCCATGACCTAGCATGATTACGTTATATTATGAATATCTCACGTTCTATTATCGAATTCCTTGGGGTAATTATCTTACTGGATTTTTGGTATAAATACTCATGTAGAGTGCTTGTGTTCTGTTAAATGTCAAGTAGCTTTGTTAATTATATGTGCAACAGAACAATAAAGTCAATAATAGCAGAGACATATATAAATAATGATAATGTAAAGCATGTGGCGTATACATGATTAAGTGCATAATAGCATTACAATTAATGAGATTGTCGCGAGTTTATTTACCCATACAGTGAAACATATCAATTATGATATAAATCATATGTGCAAGCGTGCTATCTTTGCATGAAATTTTGTATATGTTCCTCCGTAATGTTATAAGAAATTTGACTTTGATTAGGATAAATGAAACAATTGATCTAATTTTTTAAAGGAAATATTACACGTGGAAGTAATAAATGTTCTACAAGGAATAAACGCAGCTTGTATTCTTGAAAGAAAAACATATAGAAATCTGGTTGTAGAGGAAGTGATGTGAAAGTATTATTAATGAGAGAAAAGCAGGTGCATCTATTTCGAGATTAACCATTATATGGACATCTGTTTTAAACAAACATCATCGATGAAAATATTTCATTGAATTTTTTAAAATGATGAAAATCTGTCGTAATCATTTTTTAAATATTTTTATTAAAGATTATCATTGTACCTGGTATGTATGTACGTAACATATCTCCAATTTCTAAAAACAGCAATGCTATTGCACAACACCTTTATCAGATTTACTTATTTCCTTGTGCTACGCCTTTTTCTTTTAGGGTGGATTTGAGATAGAATATGTTAAAATAAGAATACTTCGAAGTTTCAATCATGTTTCCATAATAAAATCAAAAGAAAAAAGAAATATAACATAAATATAAACATAGAAAATACATTGTATGCCAGATATTGTGAAAAGTTTCGTAATATATAATTATTTATCGTGAGTAAAAAACGTTTTTTTGAAAAGCCCCTATCTGTGAGCAGTAGCTTTGTTCTCAAAGTAGTTAATACCACTCATACATAGGAGATTGCAAATAAAAAGATTTAAAGATAAATAAAGGAACCTTTTATTATAAAATAATCGTTCATTTGTTCAAAACCTTCATATTCAACAAGCTATTTTATCACAACTTTTTTCTTTTCCATTACTATATTGAGTTAAGCTTAAAAATGGAGTTATTAATGCAAATCGTGTATACAAGTATTTAAAAAAAAAACGCATTCAATCTTAAAATGTATAAATCTAACTCATTCTACCATCTCTTTAGCAAATTCTTCCAAGTTCCACCAGAACCAACTGTTACCCACAATTCCTGACACGTGACATGGTGACTCATTCTCGTTCTCAAAAAGGTCACGTGACACGTCATCGAACCAATTCTCGTGCAGAGGTGAGTTTATGCACGACTTATCTTTCAAGCTCGGTCAAAATAACATCAACCTTGAGCGAGGAAATTCGATATGAAATTGTTGTAAAAGCTCACTCGTCAGAAGTTAGGACACGAATTGAACGTGACATTAATCCAGAAAAAGTTACCACAAAGTTCCAGGACCCTCCCTGGGATTCGCTTTAACGCCGCTGGCATTAATGACGTAGTCCTATTTATAGACTTTACTATAACGCGATGCTTGACGATTTGCATAAATGGGAGTTGACTTTTGTGGAAAAATCGTGAACTGACTTGAAAGTTTCCAAACTTTTGTTCGCACATGTTTCTTGATATTTCTTTAACATATTTTGCATATTTAATCATTCTTGAATGTTTACTGGAAATATTCTCCAGTACCAGACAGTTATTCCAAAATGTTTTGCGACTTTTTAGATATTGCCAAAATTAATGCAAACATTTTAAAACATGTTTTAGCACGTGAAGATTTATTTCAAAAATGATCTGTAGGTTTTCTTTTAAAATTCCAAAACAGTTTTCTTTTTCTTTTTGACGTCAACAATTGTCCGTCCCGATATTTTCAGAATAACACATCCCAGAAAGCTTAGACCTTATACTAAATGAATGTCATTGAAACATAGTTATATATAAAGGGATATTCAAATCCAGAGCTTATTTTTTAGTTTAAATGTAGTATGTTAAGCGTCCAAAATATTTATGAATTATCAAGATAACGCTTCCAATAGAATTACTTCAATGCATTTTGAGCACGTACAAACAGCTTCAATATGGCAGCTTCAATATGGCATCTCCTATTGTACAAAAAAATAATTTTCTTTTCTTTAAGTTTTGACATGAGAATAATGTTTCCTCTACCAAGCAGCGTTAAATATTTACTCACTCACTCTTCTACTATATATATTAATAATACTGTCTCACGTATTGTTTCTCAATATCTTATTATACTAGTTCATCTATTCCACAAGATATAAATTTCATATCTTTGCTTCCCTCAATTGAAATAACTTGATGTTTTTAACATCGAAATTAATTCATTTTAAATCAATTAAGAAACTCATGTGTATTACCAATCAGTTGAAAACAATAAAATAAATTTTCGAAACCACTATATCATAAATTCACATTCAATCATATAATTTTTTTCAGTAAATTTACGTGATACTACTTTATTATAATTTTTCTTCATATATCATAAACACAAACTTTCAAGTTAGAATGTGATGCCATGTATCACAGATATCATGAATTCTATAACCATTTATGTGTTCTTTAATATGTAACTCATCATTTATCAATTTTTTTTCACTTATTCTGTAATTTCATATTAAGCTTGAGGCAATAACGTTTATAGAAAGGTCACTGCTACGTTTTTCGTAATGATGATACTTTTTCCCAGTGGAAACTTCAATTTCATCTGCTCGATTTACTTTCAAAAGAAGATCCTCCCATGAGGAAAATGTGTTGAAATTCTATATATGAGGAAATGTTATGCCGTCAAAAAAAAGATTAATGCATTGTGTGACATATATCCATTCATTCATTTTTTTTGCTTGTTTCTTTAAAAGTCCTGCTTAATGAAAGAATGTGTTCGGATATTTTAAAAAATCTGCGAATTATCCAATATCAGTTTTTAATTTCTTGATTTACATATAATACAACAGAAAGGGATACGATACTGCAGAAACCATTTATTTATGTTTAATCCTATTCAAGCTCTATTTTTTCAAATAACAACAAAATGATAAGCTGAAACCTATTAAAGAATGTCCCTTTAGGAAACATTGCTTTTTGCAGTGAAATGCGTTCAAAGTTGAGTATTCTGATAAATCTCAGTATTCTCAACAGACACATGACGTTTGTCTTATATTTAGTGCAATAGGACATAATCATCCCTAAGTTAATTTGTAAATCATTTACGTAAGAAAATATCGTGCATAAATATTAAGGCGAATGTGTAAATCATGTGTAAATCATGTGTAAATCATGTTAGTATAAAAAGAAAAATAAATTGCGATATAAACCATCATAGTATATGTTGCAATCATGAAAGTTATCAAAAGTGCTTGTAAATAGATAGAAGAGCAATCCCTGGGTGTTCATTTCATGCGTATACAAGTATAGATAGCAAACACGTTTACTATGGTTCGTCTTACAAAGGACCATTGTAGACGGGATGGGGAAAGTGTTTTGAATGACTCAACAATGTGTTGGGGTAGAAGGGTCATAAGGTCAGGAACTTGGGGCATGAGTGTCAAAGGGGACGAGTTAGCAGATAAAAAGGCGATTTGCATGTGTTGTATAAGCGGCGTTTAATTGATCAAAGATATTGGTTAAAGTGATTAGAGAATGATATTATCAATGCTGATGATGTGTAACGGATAGAAGAGTCATAGGGTTAGTGGGGATATGTGTGCCATGTGAATGAAGAAATTGTGAATGTGTAAACAGGGGGTTGGGTTAATTAACAAACGTATGATTCTAGGTGATAGGAGGAAGTGGAACAGTTATCTGGTTTAGGGGCTATGAGGGACATGAGCTGTTCGTTCAGGTGAGAAGACAGCAGATTCATGAGGCATGGGATGAACCGTTGGCATAGTAGTAGTAGTAGTAGTAGTAGTAGTAGTAGTAGTAGTAAACATTTGTATAGCGCCAATATCCAGCTCAGAGAGCGCTGCGCAGGCGCTTTGGCTTTCCCTCGAACATTGGATATATGACACTTCTTTTACCATCTCGACTCCCGAGGGAGCATAGGTCAGTAACGAAGGTACAAGCTTATGGGTAGCAGAGGTAATGGCCGAGAGAATCAGAACACAGGAAAACGTTAAGAAGACAGTAAGTGCAGCCACAGTAAGAGATAGTCCATTAACGAGGGTGCAAGGTTAGGTAGTGTGTACGACCGACACCTCTCCGTAATAACTTCTGAAGGTAGTCTGGATCGTCTGTTATCTACTATAGGTTATGTAGAGGCTAGCCTGACTTTGTCTATTGAAAGGGTAACACATATGTAAGGGAATGAATGGCTACATTATATAAAGCGGCCCCGATCCCACGTTCTACTTCTGCTTCGTCTTTGTTACATTATGAGAGACAGCCATTGAGAGGGGCAACCCTAAACAGCACTCACAACTCAACAATTCCACATGTTGTTCTATGAAAATCGAAAACGTGAAATTCACACGTTAGTTTGATAAAGGTACGGAATCGATTGGAAATGGTCACACTATTTTTGTCAGTAATAGATTTACCAAGAAATAGTCTGGACTTTAATAGACGTATTTACACGTGTAAAAGTGTATCTTGCAGGATAATTTGCTGAGCATGGGTAACAATCTTACGTTATGATAGTTGCATATTAACAGTTCATAGGATAGTAGCATTCTAATTATGAATTATTAAAACAAATAATTCGATATATAATAATCAACTACAAAACATGTTATGTCAAATTATACTAGGGAGAAAAATACACTTGCATAAGAAGAAGGTATTATTTACTGCAAAGATTGTAACGTCGATGTCAACTCTCAGCAACAAATATTGACCTATGCCCTTGTTAATTTTTGTCAACAAACAAAGAATTTCCTAAAATACATAAAGTTGTATTCTTGTGTTAGTCATTTTAAGGATAAAACATTTGAAAAAAAGTTATAACAATACATTCCAAAAACAAGCGTGATTTGTACCTTAACAAGAAAATATTACTGCTGTCCATGATAATTCTAAAGATATTCAAAAGGAATATCTGAGATTATGATTTTATAAAAACGAGATGAATAGTCGCCATTCATAGTGAAAGATCACATAAAATATATGTTTTTATTTCGTAGCCTTTCCTGGTAAGATAAATATTCGAAATGAGTAAACACACTTTGACATTGTGTGTAAAATTGATATTTCGATTTTAAGAAAACGAGATTTATAATCGTCTTTCATAGTGATTGAACGATCACTTGAAAAAATTGATTTTTTTTTTCGTTGGTTAATAAATGTTAAGAAGTATTTCAACTGAACGAAATAACTTGAAAATGGACATTAATGATATTTTACGGCATAAAATTTGAAAATCTAAAAAAAAAAAAATTTCTAGTTAAACAACTAGGATAACCGTTAACAATCGCCATGTGTAATATAAGGTCACGTAACGTAATTACATCTGTTTCGTAGTATTATTATCCTTGGGAATGATTACAAATTCCAGGCCAAATCAGTTTGAATCCGCACGCATTTGGGACACCCGCTGGCTAAATTCCCCTGTAATTGCAAGTGTTTAATAATTAAACCAAATAACAGTGATTATTCCTAATGAAGGCGGGTTCGCACTTGAATTGTAGGAATTGCTTTTTAGCTTCAATCAAAATTAGAATTATAAATGACAGAACACGTTTCACATATAAGGGGGTAGTTTACATGCGTTGTGATGAAATTTTAAACACGCTTATCTGTATATCTAAACACATGGTGAAATTTCGTCCAACTGTTATTAATGTTTTATGATTGAAAATTACAAACAATAGGGAGTCCGTGGTATTTTTTAAGGAAATTAAATATGCTTTTGTATACCTCTATACACATGTTGAACGTGAGATTATGTTTTAAAATTATAAATGACAGAAAATGTTAAACATACAAGGAGGACAGAGATTGCAGTTGCAAAAACAATTCTTAAAAATCCTTTTATGGAACACAAAGTGAACATTTCGTCGACTCGTGTTCTTATTTGTACCCGGAACAAAGAGTTGATTTCAGATTCAGGAAAACTTTACACATCGTCATATTAATCTCAAACAAATAGATATTCAAAATCTAAGTGATATCATATTACAGTAAGACAGCTTATGCTTTACAATAAAATTCAAGCATTCGATGCATCCGAAAAATTATGTTCTTTACTTTGAAGAATAAGTTCTTTTGAATTGACATTCGATCAAACCATCAATTGTGAGTAAACCGTTAACAGTATCCAAAATTATATAAAGATAATAAAACTTTGCTTAAAAGGAATTTTTGAAATAGAATGCATTTTTTTAATTAATCAATAAAAACTCAATTTTTGTTATATTGGAATCATTTATAAGCATTTTCTTAATTAAAATATAATGCATGTAAATGAATTAACTTTAACGTATTAGTTAATATATACTGATCAATTCAACAACGTTTTTATATAAAAGAATGTGTTAGCTTGTGAATGTTAAAATTGCGCTGAAAAAATATACCTTACTATTGAAATTTGCTTCTATTAGAACAGTAAAAAGTTCAATTTCTGAAGAAACCTTTTCTCTGTAGAAGACTTCATCCGAAATAAGGTATCTTTTCTTTCTTGAAATTGATAGTTCGTTTTGTAATAAATCATCTTACAGCATATTTATCAAATATTGTCGCCGATTTAATTTATTAACCTAAAATAATAGTTTGCTAGGAAGGAGTCGAGTCGAATCAAATATATAATGATTATGAAAAATGGATTATCGAAATTGCTTCTAACAAAGGTAACCTATCATATAAACTCATGAACGACACATTTTATTCAACGTAAAATCAAGATACTCGCAATTGATATACAGAAAGGGGATAAGCAATTTATTAATCTTTACATGCTGTGGCTGATCAACCATCATGAATGGGTGTTTTTCCTTCAGGGATACAACTATACTCACAATACATATTATCTCACTAGTCTTTACAAATGATAACGCATTATTGTTAATTTGTTATCCATCCAATATTCATATTGTTTTGATGGGCTATCATGTATATTTCCTTATAGTAGGGTAAAATTAATTTCGCACAGAGGCTTATAACGATGCATTTCAACGTTGGGTTACATTACATGATTAAGTACATTCAGTATGTATCATAACAGGTTACCATAGTATATGTTTGGAAGATAGTGTTAGATGATTGTGTCACAGGTCAACTGTATCTACTAAGCTTGATAGTTGCATGTAGGTGTAAATAAAAGTGTATAACATATCGTTGAGTGATGTTTTGTGTAGATTTCAATGGAGAAAGATACATACGACATCGTATTTGGTGAACATACACAAAATGGTGTAATATCTTGCGTAATCAATCAAATCGATTTGTAACCACTTGTAACCGGGTTTTAGTTAGGTTACATAGTTAGATAAACATAATTAAAAGCTATCTATTCATAAAAAATTAACAGCATACTGTAAAAAACGAAACGGTGTCATATCTTTCTGAATCAGGCACTTCAGCACGTAAACATTTGTAAATGGTGTTCTCGAGTATACGTCGATATGTTCTCTAAATACATATGACCAATATGTTACCTCAAGAATACATCTCGTAAAAGTGCCTAGTTTAACAATGTAAAGCAACGCCATTTTGTTTTCACTAAGAGGTAAGCACATTGGTAAAACAATAAACATTGTAAATAAAAATTGTGACAGAATCAAGCACATCACTACGTAAGCATTTGTTAATCGGCCCTAAATGGTGATCTAGATTATACGTCGGGCATGTTTTCTATACATACATGTGAACAGCATGTCATCTTCAGAATTGATATAGTAAAAGTGCTTAATTCCACAATGTAAAGTAACGCCATGTTGACAAAAATAAACGAAATGGTGTCATATCTTACTGAATGGTGATTTTAGATTATACGTTGGATATGTATCTCTACATACATATGAACAGCATGTCACCTCGAGAATTGATATCATAAAAGTGCTAATTCCACAATGTAATGTAATGTCTATGGCAACAGCTGGCGCGGTATTACTATCGAAAATAATTGTTCGTCAATGTTTTTAATGGTATCACAACTCATACGACACGTTCTCAATGGCATTATCACGGATTCGCAAATTTGGTTTGGTTGTTTGGTTTCCTTGTCTAACTACGTTAAAGAAATGGTACGAGTAGGTAAGTCTAAAATACCCATAAATGGCATCTTGTTTAGGCATTTGGTACGAGTAGGTAAGTCTAAAATACCCATAAATGACATCTTGTTTAGGCATTTGGTACGAGTAGGTAAGTCTAAAATACACATAAATGGCATTTGGTTTAGGCATTTATGCATAGGAGTTATCAAACTAACATACTGAGCAATTTCTTCTTGACATCTATTTTTTCTTCTGAATAATATAAATACACACCCGGGTGTATGTCTTTTAACTTCCTCTATTCAAAACTACAAATGTCGTATTTTCCTTATAACAATAAGCTTTCAACTGGATTTATATTCAGACAAAATTTGATGGATTGTAGGTTTATATGTCAGTGACAGCATATTCCTTGGTAATGAAATGGGAAAACATCATACGGTTGAGCGAATTATACTTCAAACTGGTATTCTATTGAAAATGGAGGTATTCCTCTCTGGTCGCTTCATAGCGTTCAATATCATGTCCTAACAATATGTTGTATTATACTATTAGACACTAAAATAACCCTCGTTTTCAGTCTGTTTAGAGCGGGAGGTTTTATACATAAACTATATACACTTAAGTCCACAGTTTGAGGGGGAATAAGATGTCGTAAATACGCCATATCTTGTCTCTCCACTGGATACCGATATGTAAATAACCTCTGTTGGGAATATGCTTTGGAATGTGTAACATACCACTATTTATCCTCGTGGAAAGGTGAAATTAAGATGTGTTAAATGTCTAGCCACTTACAGCTCATATATATATTTATCCATGATTACATAGTTTGGAAATTTTTAACTTTCTCCCAACAGAATGAGTTAACATGTAATATTTTATATATACCTTAAAATTACTCGTTATTGTAAGTTTATACATATAGTTACATCTTTCATTTCTTGCTACTTTTAGATGGTGCATTCAGATAAAACCTCACCAATGACCGCATCCAATGTTTTAGGTCATTGTGCAATTAAAAGTTTGGGGATTTGACAATTCTGTTTATCATCAAAAATAGTATGCATACTATCTATCAATTGCAGTGTTCGGGTCACCTGACAGTAGGTGTTAAAGCTAAACACAATCTTACACTTCTCCACCCACTTTCTCTTCACAAGTTTCCCAATCTAACAATCATAGTAACGTCACACTTCACGCGTACACCTTATCATAATATTATATATTTTTCTCATCCCTGCCTATTCATTTCCGTATTCATAGTCGTCAATACAATGTTATGAAGAGACACGACTTTGGTGTCGTGAATGAATAGGGAGTGAGCTTTAGGAGGGTCACACCTGACAGGTAAAGATTTGATATTACCTGTAATTAAGGGTTTCACTTACCTGTATCACCTTGGCCGAAAAGCAGCGTTGCAAGTATGACAAACAGGTGTAGTAGGTACTTCCACATGACTTAAAGGCCTCACAGTTATATTCACCACCATTGAAAATACGCCGTCCAGCCGAATCGAAACTGCATCCAGTACGCCAAGTAGATTTTGCCGATTCCCACTTTCCTCACAATCATATTAATCAGACTGGCGATTAATTTACGTCCATATATCCATGCTTATGTTAATCCACACTGGCTAAACTCCTTCACGGCAGTCTTAGATCATTCTGTTTAACAGTAATTGCACTTAGGGTTCACAGGAATAGGCTTGTCATAGCTCCTCACAGCGCCATGCGATACTGGTAGATCCTCCACACGTGGAAATAACCGTGTGTGGAGCTGTCATCAATACAATAATGATTGAAGTATTAATAGAAGCGTTGTACACATGTAAACAAACCTCACACTTTGCATTTGCTTTAAGGCAGCTGCTAGATTAATATCCACTGGTTAATAAGTCTATCTCGTCCCCCAATCGTGATAATATTGACGTTTTTATCCTACTTGCAGCTGCGCTTCTGCACAGGTGTAATTGTACAAATGTCACTACCAAAATTTGTCGTCTGCTCTCAGGCTCCTAACATCTTCTTTCAGTAGGCACGTGGTGTTCGGAGCTTGCTCAAGCCGGGGACGGCTCAGCCTCGCTTTGGCTTGTTTCAACGCTGTTGGGCTGACCAGAGAAATTCGAGGATCTAATTTTACATTAAGCCTATTTGCATAGATAATGCCCTAATCGATAATTCTAATCGCATGGCTGCATTTTGCTTGCCCGTTGCCGGTTTTCAGGCGTACTGCAGTTCAACATGCTTGGTTGGGGCGTCACGAAACGGACAATTCGCTTGATGAATAATTTCTATAGAGCACGAGATCCACAAATCAGAATGAAGCATCGCCACGTGCGCGGTTTCCACCAATTTGATTGGTTTGCGGCCGATACGCTAACCGCAGTTTAAGTCTTTGTAGTGTTTTGGAGGTTATTGAATCGAAAACGTGCCATAACAATATTATGAACGGTGTAATGGCTGGTCGGTCCGACATAAAGTTTCTGAAATTTGACAATAAAATTCCATAAGCACGCGCCTGACGCCTGCGATAGAAATTATGACACTCGATCTCATGTGTCACTTGCACGTGAGAAATTGTAAACATGAGGTATCCCACGCAACCGTTATTATTTAATTTCGAGTCAGGTACATGCATTGTGCCAGGTAGAATAACATCCATTTTAATTAAGGTGAGACAATTCCTAGTATTAGATTACGCGAGTTATCCTGTTTAAATATTATCAAAACTGTTACGTATGAAAACTGATTGATTATGCTTTCAATTTTGGACAATCTAAAAGTTATCAGAAATCAGATATCCGAATTAACATGCATGTAAAAAATGCAGCTAAAAGCAATACACGTCATTGAAAGGTAGTTCATTTAAGTAAAGCTGCATAACACCAAAGAATTAGTTATTATTTCTGAACTAAGTGCAACTATATTGTAAAATGGTTTTGCTTTAGTTCGACTCCTACAATAATAATATGCATTGTCATTGTTTGGAAACAACTTTATAAATGATACTCATTGCAGCCTCCAACAGGAACACACCTGTCAATGAGTTCAGTATACAAATACAAGTGCATTTTTTTTATTAATTATCTTACAAAACTGTCATTTCGAAAACACTTTTGTTAGAAACGTAATATTTGATATATTGACCAACATCTTAGATGACTGCAGAAAGAGAAAAATCTGAAATTTCGATTTTTTAACCCGTGCCTACTTTGTCCCAATGCCTATAGTGTTTCTTGCACGTCACATATCTGTTCCTTTATGTAGTGTATATATGACCCATTTACACATAGATACGAAACATTTGACAATAAAGTCTTCTGTAAAGAAGTGGTAACCATTTTCCAAAATTATGATACAGTTAATACAGTTAAGCACATTTTTGTTCAACAGATGTAGTCTACATGTAAACGACGTACAACTTCGACTTCGTAACACTAACATGTATATTGCCGTTTTGTGCTGCCCAAAGTGAATATATATGAACTTTTCCGCTTCACTAGATCTGAAATATATACATGTGTTTTGTTCACAATTATCAATTATCTGATGAAAGGCACGTGTAAGATAACAAACATCACACTGAAGAGGACATGTGCTGAGTAGCGACATCACATCGTGCATCACATATCTGATGAGGGGCACGTGTAGGGTAACAACAGCACATATCCGAGAGGGACATGTGATGGTTACAAACACCGCAACTCGTGCATCACAGTTCTGAGAGGGACATGTGTTAGGTAACAAACATCACATCTGAGAGGGACATGTGCTAGGTAACAAACATCACATCTGAGAGGGACATGTGTTAGGTAACAAACATCACATATTCCTGAGAGGGACATGTGCTAGGTAACAAACATCACATTTCTGAGAGGGACATGTGCTAGGTAACAAACATCACATCTGAGAGGGACATGTGTTAGGTAACAAACATCACATCTGAGAGGGACATGTGCTAGGTAACAAACATCACATCTGAGAGGGACATGTGCTAGGTAACAAACATCACATCTGAGAGGGACATGTGCTAGGTAACAAACATCACATCCGAGAGGGACATGTGTTAGGTAACAAACATCACATTTCTGAGAGGGACATGTGTTAGGTAACAAACATCACATTTCTGAGAGGGACATGTGCTAGGTAACAAACATCACATCTGAGAGGGACATGTGCTAGGTAACAAACATCACAACTGAGAGGGACATGTGTTAGGTAACAAACATCACATTTCTGAGAGGGACATGTGCTAGGTAACAAACATCACATCTGAGAGGGACATGTGTTAGGTAACAAACATCACATTTCTGAGAGGGACATGTGTTAGGTAACAAACATCACATTTCTGAGAGGGACATGTGATGGCAACAAACATTTCACATCTGAGAGGGACATGTGTAGGCAACAAACATCACATCTGAGAGGGACATGTGCTAGGTAACAAACATCACATATCTGATGAAGGGCAAGTGTTAGGTAACAAACATCACACATGCGAGGGGGACATGTGATGGTAACAAACGTCACATTTCTGAGAGGGACATGTGTTAGGTAACAAACATCACATCCGAGAGGGACATGTGATGGTAACAAACACCGCAACTCGTGCATCACATTTCTGAGAGGGACATGTGCTAGGTAACAAACATCACATTTCTGAGAGGGACATGTGCTAGGTAACAAATATCACATTTCTGAGAGGGACATGTGCTAGGTAACAAACATCACATCTGAGAGGGACATGTGTTAGGTAACAAACATCACATCTGAGAGGGACATGTGCTAGGTAACAAACATCACATCTGAGAGGGACATGTGTTAGGTAACAAACATCACATTTCTGAGAGGGACATGTGCTAGGTAACAAACATCACATTTCTGAGAGGGACATGTGCTAGGTAACAAACATCACATCTGAGAGGGACATGTGTTAGGTAACAAACATCACATCTGAGAGGGACATGTGCTAGGTAACAAACATCACATCTGAGAGGGACATGTGCTAGGTAACAAACATCACATCTGAGAGGGACATGTGCTAGGTAACAAACATCACATCCGAGAGGGACATGTGTTAGGTAACAAACATCACATTTCTGAGAGGGACATGTGTTAGGTAACAAACATCACATTTCTGAGAGGGACATGTGCTAGGTAACAAACATCACATCTGAGAGGGACATGTGCTAGGTAACAAACATCACAACTGAGAGGGACATGTGTTAGGTAACAAACATCACATTTCTGAGAGGGACATGTGCTAGGTAACAAACATCACATCTGAGAGGGACATGTGTTAGGTAACAAACATCACATTTCTGAGAGGGACATGTGTTAGGTAACAAACATCACATTTCTGAGAGGGACATGTGATGGCAACAAACATTTCACATCTGAGAGGGACATGTGTAGGCAACAAACATCACATCTGAGAGGGACATGTGCTAGGTAACAAACATCACATATCTGATGAAGGGCAAGTGTTAGGTAACAAACATCACACATGCGAGGGGGACATGTGATGGTAACAAACGTCACATTTCTGAGAGGGACATGTGTTAGGTAACAAACATCACATCTGAGAGGGACATGTGATGATAACAAACATCTCATTTCTGAGAGGGACATGTGTTAGGTAACAAACATCACATCTGAGAGGGACATGTGATGGTAACAAACATCGAAACTCGTGCATCACATTTCTGAGAGGGACATGTGTTAGGTAACAAACATCACATCTGAGACGGACATGTGATGGTTACAAACATCGAAACTCGTGCATCAAATTTCTGAGAGGGACATGTGTTAGGTAACAAACATCACATCTGAGAGGGACATGTGATGATAACAAACATCTTATTTCTGAGAGGGACATGTGATGATAACAAACATCTCATTTCTGAGAGGGACATGTGTTAGGTTACAAACATCACATCTGAGAGGGACATGTGCTAGGTAACAAACATCACATCTGAGAGGGACATGTGCTAGGTAACAAACATCACATCTGAGAGGGACATGTGCTAGGTAACAAACATCACATCCGAGAGGGACATGTGTTAGGTAACAAACATCACATTTCTGAGAGGGACATGTGCTAGGTAACAAACATCACATTTCTGAGAGGGACATGTGCTAGGTAACAAACATCACATCTGAGAGGGACATGTGTTAGGTAACAAACATCACATTTCTGAGAGGGACATGTGCTAGGTAACAAACATCACATCTGAGAGGGACATGTGCTAGGTAACAAACATCACAACTGAGAGGGACATGTGTTAGGTAGCAAACATCACATTTCTGAGAGGGACATGTGCTAGGTAACAAACATCACATCTGAGAGGGACATGTGCTAGGTAACAAACATCACAACTGAGAGGGACATGTGCTAGGTAACAAACATCACATTTCTGAGAGGGACATGTGATGGCAACAAACATTTCACATCTGAGAGGGACATGTGTATGCAACAAACATTACATCTGAGAGGGACATATGCTAGGTAACAAACATCACATATCTGATGAAGGGCAAGTGTTAGGTAACAAACATCACACATGCGAGGGGGACATGTGATGGTAACAAACGTCACATTTCCGAGAGGGACATGTGTTAGGTAACAAACATCACATCTGAGAGGGACATGTGATGATAACAAACATCTCATTTCTGAGAGGGACATGTGTTAGGTAACAAACATCACATCTGAGAGGGACATGTGATGGTAACAAACATCGAAACTCGTGCATCACATTTCTGAGAGGGACATGTGTTAGGTAACAAACATCACATCTGAGACGGACATGTGATGATAACAAACATCTCATTTCTGAGAGGGACATGTGATGATAACAAACATCTCATTTCTGAGAGGGACATGTGTTAGGTTACAAACATCACATCTGAGAGGGACATGTGTTAGTTAACAAACATCACATCTGAGAGGGACAGGTATTAGACCGTTTAGTCGTTTTCAGACCTTTTATCTTTTGTTGAAAGAACACCAAGAGGTTAAATTCATTGAAAGATTGTAAAACTTCACATACAACTTAACACATTTTAAGGGAAACTACTTATATTTTAAAAGGGCGTGTAACTACATTAGTGTTACGGACTAACACAAACACCAAAAGAAAATATCCTTTATTTTGTATGAATCTTTTCAACATTAAACAATGATTATTCAGTTCATTGGTATTATCAAATTCGCTTGTGCAATGTTTTGTTATAGCTACTTCATTTTCCGATTCCTAATCAATAAACAGTATTCAAACACGATTTTGTAATTAGATGTTATTTTATTTCTATTCAAATCAACAAGCATTGTAGTTTCAACAAAATAAATGTCGACAAAGATCATAATCATCATCGTCGTCGTCGTCGTCGTCGTCGTCGTCGTCGTCGCCATCATCGTCATCGTCGTCATCATTATAATCATCGTCGTCAGCATCAACATCAGCATCAGCATTCACCAACATAAGCATAATAATGATATGGTTGAAAATAAGTAGGGACATATTTTCAATATGAACACTAGTGCACATATCACTTTGCCTAGCAACGATTGTCTTTGCGCGATGTCTCGTATTTTTTTCGTATGTAACGTCATACCTCAATTGTTCCTGACGTCATTGTAGCCGGCTGTTGCAAGGGAAGCGGTCCGTTTCTTGGATATGATGGTAAAATGGTAATGACAGATGGTAAAAATGAAATCGGTAATAAAGAAATCATTATCCCTTGGAAATGTATGACGTTTACGAAACTTTCGCTCTCTCTCGGGAAAAAAATCCCACTCGTTTCGTAGAAGTCATATGACACACTTCCTCCAGTCAAAGTAAACCCAGCCTCAATATTATCGGTTTCACTCCTATACTGAGTCTAGAACGGTATAGGAGGGGGCGCGTCAGCTGACCTTTCTGCGACCTATGACCCTCCAACGTTATACGTGCGAAGGCAGACTATTGTGGCTTGGTTAACTGAGTTCAGATTGGTCAAATCGATACGTGGGCTGACGCGACCCTCTACTAGGCCTTTTTAGACTCAGTATAGGAGTGAAACGGATAATATTGAGGCTTGGTTTACGTAGACTGCACTTCCTCGAGTAATAATTAATAATAATCATCGTCACCATCGTCAGCATCAGTATCAGCATCAGCATCAGTATCAGCATCAGTATGATAATTATTGTAATAATCATTTTCATTGTCAGCATCAGCATAAGGATCCACGTCGTTATCGTCATCGTCATCGCCATCGTCATCGTTATCGTCATCGTCATCGTCATCAATGTCATCGGCGGAGATAGCACCGTCTGTATTATCATCACTTGATGTCGTAATAACGTGATTAAATAAAAGGTAAATCGTTAAACAAACTGTACATGTGCTATAGTCGATGAAACGATTTGATATGAAATATTTAGATTAATTAATACTTAGATTTTTTACTAAATTAATTTATCTAAAACGGTTGTCTTTTAAACCATAATCATAAAATCATAAATGCATATAACTCAGTGTTGATAAACACGAAAGATGTTTTATATCAAAGATCAAAAGATTGTGTTAGACTTTGAAATCAGAAAATTAATTAAGATCATAAATCATGAATACTTTTCTTTCAAAGGTACTTTTCTTAACACTTTCAAATTGAACATAAATTTAGATTCTGACGAAACCATCATGTTTCACGATCAAAGGTTTACACTCATTCATTCATTCATTCATTCTAAATTTAACTATTTGTCTCTTGACGAAACAACATCGTCGCATGGTAAAACATTCATTCTCATTCATTCAATTTTTAAATTTGAATTTTGGTGAAACCATCATGTCTCAAGGTAAAATGTTTATCCTGACGCTCTATTCATTCTTTCAATTATTATTTTTTAGTACTTTTTTTGCGAAACCATCATGTCAAGGTTTATGCTGGTCCTCCATTACTCATTCGTTCCATTCTTTGACCATTTGTTTTTTTACGAAACCATCATGTCTAAGGGTCCAAAAACTTATGGTAATGGTTCATTCATTCATTCATTCATTCATTCTATTTGATAGGACACCACTTAAAGCGGAAATGACCTACAATTTGACACATTTTATGTCATTTGGATTTTATTGGAATCTTAAACATTGACATTTTTTTATATTTTGTAAATGAGCCCATGATCACATAACACTATTTCAGCAACAATATTAGGCCAAATTGTATAATCTGTTAATCCTTTATCATATCATTTCGTCTTGTATGTCTAGACTATATGATGTATTTATGTGGTAAATGTAAATGGGCAGTTAGCTTTCGAGTTAGAGTACATCGACAAGCTACTGTATGATTATGAATATAATTTGGAAATATGATTGTAATGCTTTTCAATATGCTGTGTAGATATGATCGATGCGAAGTACATGTATGTAAGCAAAAGTTTATTCTAAATTCAAACTGCCTTGCAAAAAAATGTAAAACACATTACAATGCCAAACAACCAAAATTAGTAACTACCATTTTTTATGGCCCATGACGAGACGCTATAATGCGTGTCAAAGGTGCCCATATTATTGATGAACTACTACTACTCTACTATTGTCATTGTGTCTGTAAGAAGTGAATTCTAACTGACTGAAAAAGGAATAGTTTTTCGGTTTCAGAACCTTGTGGGGTTTGTGTGTGTGTGTTAACAAGAAAAATGAACAGTGAATTCCATGTATCGTTATCGCCATGACTCATGACAGAGAAGAAGAAGAAGAGGAGGAGTATTTTGTGTCACATGCTGTACATATTTATATATATATCCCAGTATAAAAAGCTGTTAAAAGTCAGCACCCAGCCATAAGGCTTATGAGACACAAACATGCAATTACAATTAACGTACTTTACCTAATTAGTTGTTGCAGTTATTACTTCATGTTAAAATGAATGTTATACCTATTATTGCACGGTAGTTTATAATATAGGACGGAGAGCAATGATGTCAACAATCATCAACTACGTGAGCACGTTTTGGTAAGTAGATGGACTAAAGGTACCGAAAACATATGTAACTAATTGCAAAACAATATTTTTAAATAAGGCTGAAGGTCTAAGACGTACGTACACTGTCGATTTAGCTACGCGAACGTATTTTAAAACGACTACGACTGCGGTTATTATCGGTAGAGTAATGAGATGTTTAACCCCTTAAAGGGGCAGTAGCACGTTTTTTCATAATTTTATATTTCAAAAGTGTCACTTATAATTGTATGTTAATGCTAAATATATTATTTTGATCGTGTAATTAATCTCATTACACAAGCCAATCAGCCATGGTCAGAGGACAAAGTATGGACATTTACATAAAATCCATTGGCGGCCATTTTTTGTGAACACCTTTAATTCATTTTCTGTAAGAAAAAGGAATCGCATGGCTAAACTTTACATTATATATTTGAATTATTACTGCTCATTTTAGTTTAAGTACATTGTCTTTCAATTGGAACCATTAATTTTCATTTTCCTGACGTCACCTAATATTTCCCCTAAAAACGTGCTACTGCCCCTTTAAAATATTACAATTGGCATCGACTATAGGAAGGGCCCTGAAAAAATAAATTTAAAAAAACATGCTCCTTTCCCCTTTAACGTTTCAAGGGTATGATGCACGGGAAGTATGAAATCAATGAAATAAAAAAATTCATATGGAAAGTTGTGGCTATCTGTTAGCATGTAGATACATCACTCGCCCTTTATATGATCTTTGAATTGGTATTTAATTATGATGTAAGTGAGACATAAGTATAATAATGTTCCTGCATGTAGCCGTTTCACTTTGCAATGATCTTTCGATCACCTAGCACGTTCAGCGTCATTGTCTCCGGACCTTAAGCCACTGCAGCATTGTAACACTTACTACTGTGACGTAAGCAAACTGTTACGTCACACAACAGTAGCTAGTCATAAAGGGCTGATCAGTGTTTTTGTGAACAAGATAGTTAATCAACGTAATTATGTAAACTATTGTTCAACATTCTAGTTTTATAAGTTTACGTTGAAAAACAATTAGGCATTTAATTGCGGTGTAGATTTGAAGATTTATGAATTTGTTATTAAGTTTTGAACGTATCTTTTGAATGACATGAAGCGACATTCCGCATATGCATAAGCACTGAAGTTTGAAGAAATAACTTTAAAGGTCACTACATTGTATTTTCTCTATTTTGTACGAAAGTTATTTTTTGAATTTGCCAATCTATATACATTGAAAAAATGAAAACGTGTTAATTATTATAAAGAGAAAACGCCCAAATACATGTAAGGCCCTTAAATGGACACCTTCAATAAGCTCATAATTGCATTTGTAGGATTTCTATCACAACGTAAAACTTAGAAACATTGTTGTGAATCTGATAATCATTAGAATCGAATATATAATGATTATGAATCTGATAATCATTAGAATGGAATAATGTGCTAGTTTCCCTTTGTGAAACATGGACTGAGTAAAAATTACAATGAATCCTAAAAATTTACAAATTGATTTGCTTTGGGACTTTTTGGGATTTTATCGACTGGTATAACCTCAAAAAATGGCACACTTCTCGGCTTAAGAGCTTTGGTATTTGGTTTGTTTGTTAGAGCTCAAGACACAACAATGACTCGTTGATTAACAGAGAGGCTTTTAAATGGCGCTAATTTCGGTATCTTGAGAGAGAATATAACGCATTAGCGCCAGCTCACACAACGCCGCACTGTTGCCTTTGTGTAGAAATGCATTTGCGATCCTTCGTTTCGAGACAACCGTAAAGAGGGTGATTGTGTGTATTACGTCACCAAACATTGTGTACTATGCTCACCTTGAAAGCAGAAGATTGGTCCCTGTGAGACCTCGAAGAAGTCTAATTCACCATGTGTGCCTGATTGAACTTTGTTTGAAGAATGCAGATTAAAAACGGGAAAGTTGACATTGAGAATAATATCTGTTTATATCGAATTTAATATTTGTTCAAAAAGTGTCAATGACGATGTTCAAAGGGGAGGTCTTTAGAGCAGGGAGTTCAGATCACAGGACTTTGGACTAGATTGGTTTAAATTGGTCTTGGCTTGTACATGACTCAGATTCAAGATTAAATCCGAATCATAATCTCTTTGAAAATGAAATATCTTTTTCAGAAAACATTGGCGAACAGAAAGTAATTTTCTCTGCATGTTTTATTATAACCGTTGTGTTAAAAACTCTATCTGGAAATTACAATGTCTTTACTGTGAGTTATTTAACTTGTGTATATAAATCGTGACATGTAGTATTTTTCATAAATATGTAATCTGTCATTTATCGTTTTTCATCGAATGTTCACAACCCAGTTATATGACCTATATAACCGTTAAATATAATGGAGGGTTGTCTCCTTGCCTGATAATGATATTTTCTACAGAGTCCCTTTTTATCAAAATTTACGACCGTAACCTTTATTTTGTATAAATATTGAAAGATTAAGCGTTGAAATACAATTTTAACAACAGAAAGTATCTTGGATATTGTCAAGAAGGTTGGAAATAACTACAGTAGAACACGGATATAGCGAACACGGATATAGTGAACACTCGGATATAGCGAACAGATTCAAGTCCCGTCCCTATAAAATATCATTAAAATTATATGCGTATAGCGAACACCGGATATAGCGAACTAAATTCTTTGGTCCCTTGGAGTTCGTTATATCCGAGTTATACTGTATGAAGAACAACGAAAACCTCACGTACCATCAAGGGTTTTTGTGAGTAACACAAAACGGTAACTTTATTCAATATTTGACATCTTGTACAAGGGTTGAAACACAGTGTTGAAAATATCACACATACAGACTCAACACAAACATAACTTTTTCTTTAATTAATAATGAGTTTGTAAAAAGTAATTGAAATAGATTTAAAGAGATATTTTTTGTGGAAACGAAATCAAGGGAACATCCAAGTAATACATATATGTTAACTTCATGATTTTATCACAATCCTGATTAAACCTGTTACTTTTGGTAGTAATTTTGGGGATCTTATTTCGAGAACTTGAAAAAGAAGAGCACACATTCGGTAAAAAACGACAACAATGATAAGTTAAAGAATAATTAGAAGTATAGTATAATTTGTATATGTGCAGTTAATCTGTCGTACCAGTTTTTATGTACTACAACTTTGTTACAGTATAGCAATTTGTTCATGTCATTTTCACAAAAATTACAATGACGGCCGTAACACTGATAGATCGGCCACTTTAAGTGCAGTATTACTAAAATGACTTCAGTGACCACTCTGTTGACCTTTTAAACCTTTTGCTACCGATCTGACGTGGAAGGCTTCCCAAAATCATAAAATAGATGTATGTTCGACAGCAAAAATAAACTATTTTGTAAAAATAAGTCAACATAAATGGTACAAGACTCTACGACATTCAGACTAGTTTTGGCATTTATTGACCTCTCATTAGAAACGAGTTACATGAATTCACGAGATCTCTCGTGACGTTGTCAAAATCTCGCGTGACTTCATTACCGCCATGGTGACAAAACGTAGCAATCATTAAAGGTAATTATGATAATAAATTGAAGTTAATTGTGATCAATCATTATTTGGTCGTCAAGAAACTACCCTGCAAATGAGGAGGGTTTGATCTGAATATTAAGTGATTCAGACTTTTATTGAAGAACCTTGTCGCGCACCATGCGATCAATTGCAAAGCACTTTAAGTTAATAATGATTACCCTTGAACGTTTGTCTCGGAACTACATAAGCATTCTGGAATATGCAGCAACATTGATATTTGATTCTGTGAATGACTGGAATTTAAAAGATAATTTTCTAATTGATCATGAAAATTAATCCTTGACACTAGAACAGCACATTACCAAATTTGAATACCGTTAGCATATGGTTACGGTAAATGCAGTTTTTTGGGAAAAAACGATTACAAAGAGATTACATTTACATTCTAATGAATTAAAACATCATTCGAAACATATTACAATGGTTAATATTTTGGTTGCTTTTAAGTCTTGGCAACTTGACTAAGAAAGAGCACATTTATTTAATGAAAACAAGTTGAAGCGAGGCCATCTATTGTGGGTACATGTAGAATGTGAAAGGCCAACAATATCATGTCTATTAGTGCAATTGTAGATATTCTTAAATGCATTATATTTTGTCATCAGAGAAGAAAATAACCAACCCCCTCCAGGCGGATTGGACTGTCACTTTAACAATCATCCATCACAATGCACTCATTCTTGACAGCACGGGAACACATATGTATGTAAGTACAGCATAACGGAAACATCTGTTTTCTACCATATTGTGCCTGGACATATATACTTATGCGCCCAAATTATGATTTACACAGTGTTTATTTCCTACTTCAATGCAGTAACACTAAGCAATTCTTCAAAGTCATTTAAAAGATGGTGTGATAAATCGAGACAATTATAACGGATATCAATTTCTTTATTGATTTCTTACAACGTTTAGTCATACTTATAAAGACGTGATTTTTCATTTAAAATAATAACTGAGTTCAAAGATAGAATTGATAATCCGATCGAACTATCCCTTTAACAATATGAACGGATCACTTGGCCCATAACATCAGGTGCTAACTTTATTTAAGAGGAAGATAATGATCAAATCAATGAAGGTCAAGCATGTCCATTGTTTAAATTGACAATGTCCGTATGTTAATGTTAGCAAATCAGTTGGATGAAAGAGTCCACGTTGGTCATTTATGAGCATGGCATTGTCAAGCTTAATAACCCAAGAGGTCAAGAAGATTAATTAGGACTCTTGTCAACAGTTCCCACTCCATATCTGAACAGTGGTTTATTACCCACATAAATCACAGGACAAATGGTGCATGCATTATGAGGACTCAGAGGCATTCAAGTAAGCAACACTTAAAGGGACAGTCCTAACGGGGTATTTTTTTGGAACCAAACTTGGCATAATTCATGCTTATGTGTACCCGTTCGTGTATGTCTTGGAGCTGTAAAATGCGAGTATACACGTATCGTTTTATGATACATCTAGTATCTAAATGATCATTACAACTTCATCAAGTGCTACTTAGTTGTATAAGTAGGCCTTAAAGGGGCAGTAGCACGTCTTTTGACAATTTTATATTTAAAATGTTTCACTGTGATTGTAAGTTAGTGCTAACTGTATCAAAAACAGCATCAAAAATTTCATTACACAAGCCAATCATCCATAGTCAGAGAACAAAGTAAAATATTCATATAAAATCCATTGGCGGCCATTTTGTGTGAACACCTTTAATTCATTTTGTGTAAGAAAAAGGAATTTCAACTAAAACCGTGTTACTACCCCTTTAAGGTCAGGTGTTACAATCATCAATATTTATTCTGGTATCTGTCAGATTTGTAACATCTGACACTATTATCAAACACTTTTGTTTACCTTTTTTTCCTGTATGCATGTTCATGTGAAGTAAATAGTTTAGGTTACAGAATTAGTTGGTGATACATAAGGCATATATTAGACATATTGTAAACAAATTAAATGCTATAAGATCAAACAATAATAAATAAATTTTCGTTTACATGCAAGGAAATATAAGAAACGATAATGTTCATCTCATGACAATTTGCAAATGGTTCGGTATTAACGGAAAATTAACTTGAACAACCAATTCAAAGTTTCGAGCTATGTTTCAGCTGTCAAATATACGAGTGTTTTTTATCATGGTTTATTTTTGGTACCTTAGTCTTACACACAGATGCTTGAGCATATAATTCACCCCATGGAAGCAAGTCTAGATCTGGGCTGCTCTGAAAATCTCCATTTGTCTGTGGTTCCTTTTAAAAAATTAATAAAATAAGATTTTTACTAAAAAAAAATTCAGAGACTACATATAAGTCTATTAGTACCTGAGTATATCTAGTACACCAAATAAACAAGTACATGTACATAATACCAGAATTTTCTTTAAAATGTACAATTACTCAACATCAAATAAATTTTCTAGTACACAAACCAATCAAGTCAATAGAAACAATGAATATTTGTTCAAAGAATATATTACACACCACCAAAAACGTACTTCCTTCCTAAAATACCAAACCAGGCTTTATACCGTTTCTGTTTACTACACACCATCCTTGCAAATATACACATCCGCTCAAAATGTTCATTTTCACGTCATAAAATACGTAATAACAAAACTTTCACAATCAGTGTAATTTCATTCAACCAATAGTCATATACCCAGTCAACCAAAGAAGGGAGTAATACACATCATCAAGAATCATAATATTCCTAGTACACCAAACAAGGAAGTACAACAAAATTAATACAATTAAATACACAAATGTACAGTGCATTAAACAAAACCTCGGAGTTCTTTTACCCAGTCTACCACATTCTCTCCCCATAGAGGCAGATCAAGTCATGTTGATTTAGCCTCTGTTCTATTACGCCGAAATCCGTGGCTTCCGGCAATTTCCCCTGGCGGAAAAAACTTTCATCTCAATACATTTGAATTTCTGTATCAAATGACAAGGCTTCTCGCATGGAAAGGGTGGTTCATATCACAATGCCTTTGCCTTGTTTCAGTAGCCAAAATGTTGATTTAAGAACAACGTCGCTGATTGCACAACTAATTTTAAATGCCTCCAATCAGGCATCTCTCATTCTATCCCACAAACTCGTCGTAATAGAACAGAGGCTAAATCAACATGACTTGATCTGCCTCTGTGGGGAGAGAATGAGTCCACCAAAGAAGGGAATACATTAATACCCTCATCCATCTTGCATAAGCCTCGAATACTATCCCTAGTACACAAACAAGCAAATATAAAAACGCCAACCATAAAAATCGTGCAGTGTATTTTCACAAATCCTCATAGTCATTTTACGCAGTCTACCAAAAAAAGGAAATACATCATAACCATCAACCATCATACATAAGCCTAAACTATTCCTAGTACACAAAACAAGATATTACATAAATGCAAACCATAAAACCGTACAGTGTATTTTCACACAACCTCATAGTAATTTTACGCAATCCACCAAAAAAAGGAAATACATCAACACCATCATACATAAGCCTAACATATCATTCCTAGTACACAAAACAAGATATTACATAAATGCAAACCATAAAACCGTACAGTGTATTTTCACACAACTTTATCGTCATTTTCCCCAGTCCACCAAAAAGGAAATACACAAAAACGCCATTTTCCATCTTGTCGGCCTCAAATACTAATCCTAGTACACCAAAAAGGTAAGTTCATTTTCATAGAATCTCAGAGTTATTTTAAACAGTACATATAAAAAAAGAAGTACATAAAACACCATCATCCATCGCGTTTAACCCACAAATACCCCAGAACACCCAAAAAGCATGTACCTAAATACCAACGTAAATGTATTTTTCACAAGAGCTGGTATAATATCCCAAGAGATGAAAGAACGTGTAAACTATGTAACTCCATAACCATCGCAGATGAATATCATAACATTTTTCATTGTAAAGCGCTAAACAATTTAAGGAATCAATATTTACCTAACTCTCTTACGAAATATCCAAATATATTAAACTTCAGAAAAATCATATCGACAAATAAACCTCAAGACTTAGTCAATTTATCAAAATTTCTCAAACGTCTTTCATCTCTTGTGAGAAAGGAATAAGTGCATTTTAAACTTTGTGAGTCTATCTTCCATCTTGAATCGTATATGTATTTATTTATATGTATTACATTTTGTGAATATGCTCTTGTACCACCAAGGTGGTTTTATGAGAATAAAGAATTGAGCTCAGACAAGGAAGTACAAACCATCATCCATCATGTATAAGCCTCCTGACCACTTCTCAAGGATAAGCTGATGTCCTGACAATGTGTAAGTGGTCAGTAATACCCCTGAATCAGAGGCTCATAAATCACGGACAGTTGACCGGTTGACCTTATTATTACAGTACATTATTAGTAATACAATAGTCTTTATCGATTTCTATGAGATTCCTTAGACGACTGTTGATAAGATGGAGGGCAGATTCAGTACACGCCGACAGCCCAACTGACCTACACGAGATTTAAGTGTTTTCTATCTTTGATGGCGAACTACTTTAGATTAAGGATGGAAAAATCAAGCATATCTACTGAAGTGTTTAACCCATGTAGCGCTATGAGCAGGCGCTGAGTGCCCGGAATTTGGCGCTTTACATGTGTACTTCATTATGTCAACTTATTTTGGTTAAAATGTTATTTGTTTTTCTAGTCTCCCATATAGATCCTTTGGCCCTTGCAGAAAACGACTTAAAGGGAATCAACAACCTAGCTCGTGAAACCTATTTGACCATCGTTAAATAGAGCGTCCAGACGGGTAAGGGGGTCACATGACACAAACTTGGTACTGGTTGTCAGTTGTAAGCGGTTCGTAGCCAAACGATTTTGTCCCTACCGAGCATTTGCGACTCTTATGGGGCCCTGCTAATAAAACTCTGGAAGTTAAAAATTCCGGTTGCAGACCCCCTTTGACACTACTCAAGGTCAACCTAAGTGCCATTCTTTACTTAGGCTACCTAAGTGAATTTAAGGTCACCTTACAGTTTTTGTACAACGGGAACCCTGACATTATTGAGAGACTGCCTTTGACTTTACAAATAGGTGACATGAGAATACGATAGACTTGGACAACACACACACTAGAATTGTAAAAGCAGGATTTTAAAGATCATTCTGTTCAGGACAAAACGTTGGTGTACGGCTCCCTTTCGGTCAACCCAGGAAACCTCAGAAAGTATAATAAATTAAACATTCCTTTATGATACAAACTGGGACAGAACACATGATACCACCAGACCGCGTCATAGACAGTAACAAACGGGCGTACCATTCCTTGAATGGCATTTCAAGAAGTTGAAGCAATACAGAATAGCAATTATTTTTATGGATATACAACTTCTTTATTCTGTGTTTGCCTGCCCATTCTTCGGCTTACAATAGTATACAACATTCAAATGACTTGAGCTCCGATTGGTTCCGATTGGTTCCGATTGCTTTACGGTAGATGTCGTTAAAAGCTCGCCATTGGGCTATCCTTCATTACGAGGCTTAACAGATTATGTACGTCCATAAAAAATGCCATAGGTTCCTCTCAAGAACGTGATAATCAATAAGACTATTGCTTTACGTCTCTTAACACCCTGGCTCAAGATTGACGGAAATAGCCGAAAGTAATGAACGGGCAGCTCACATGTCACGTGACCTTGTTAGGTCAGGTGCCCTTTTGTGGAATAAGAATTTAAGACAATCAACGATTTATTCCGATCCCCTTTTTTCATTGCTGTTCGAATGTTCATATTTTATGATTAGGTCCTGTTTTGTGTTGAATATTATATCCATGATATTATTCTTTATTGAATTTGTGTTATTGTGGTTTTGTTGCAAAAAGTGCGTATCATATGAATACATGAACAAATGTTGCTTCTACTAAACTTCTGCTAAACCCATTGATTTTAAATGTGTCAAAAGGGCCATTTCATGGGCGCATGAAAATGACACATCCAAAAGTCAAATTTACAGAAATGTTTACCCTTACCCAGTGGCTTTTCAAAGCTGTGCTTTCATCTCCCGTTGTTTATTAGTTGGACAAATGGGCAATGGCAATCTTTGATATAGTTTCTTTAAAGCGATGGCAGTCGCATAGACCTATTTGCTCTTAACTACAATGGATATTTTCTTGTATACAATGATTATTTTTCTTGGGTACCATTTGAGAATATCTTGTCTCCAAGGGATATTTCCTGTCTTGTTTGTACTTTGGTTCCATAATGGCTGTCCGTATGTGATGGGTTTTTTAACTGCCGTTAAAGGGGCAGTAGCACGTTTTAGGGGGAATATAAGTTGACGTTAGGAAAATAAAAATTAATGGTTTCAATTGTAAGACAATGTATTTAAACTAAATGGAGCAGTAATAATTCAAATATATAATGTAAAGTTAGCCATGCGATTCCTTTTTCTTACAAAGAATGAATTAAAGGTGTTCACAAAAAATGGCCGCCAATGGATTTTATGTGAATCTTCATACTTTGTCCTCTGACTATGGATGATTGGCTTGTGTAATGATATTTTTGACACTGTCAAAATAATACATTTAACATTAACTTACAATTATCGGTAAAAGAAATAAAATATATAATTATCAAAAAACGTGCTACTGCCCCTTTAAGATCCTTCTATATTTCATTACTTTTAACAATTAAAATATATTCATATGTTGCATATTTATACACGTGACATAAACCTAAGAAAGGATTTTCCAATCAAATTTCGCCTTATACTATCCTTTACACATAACATGTATCACAGGATAGAATATGCTTTCCTTACAACATATTCACAATCATATTTCTCACTTGGGTATCATTGCCAGTAATTACGTAGCCATTCATTTCAATTGCTAATCTCGAGAATTCACATGGTAGAGCGGCGAGAATCACGTTTGACAAGCACCGGAAATGCAGGAATTATTTCTCTCAGTAGGTTGGACATGTCACAAGAAATTCATTTCCGGATCTCCGTAGCTTTGGTTCATTTTATATAACATGGCGTCATTTGGGACAAGACGGTGACAGTGTGAAAACATTGAATAATATAAAGAGACGAAAGGACTTGCTTAGAGTAATTAAAACCGTAGACGAGCCTGTAATTAAATCGACATGATCGGAATAGTAATTTTTTTCAATGATCGATATGTAACATTTTCAATGCTTATTATACCTGTCTTCATAGGGTTTTCTTCTGTTAATAACAGATTATTTTTTTGACTAAAATACATATTTTATAGAGTGGATATTTCAATGTCTAAAATTATAATTTCTCTAAGATATAAAGGATATTCTCTTGTTTACAATGCTTACTCATGTCCGATCATCTGATATTTTTTGCCTCCAATATATATTTATTTTGACTTTAAAGGGGCAGTTTTAGGGGGAATATACACTGTGAGGTGAGGTCAGGAAAATGAGAATAAATGATTCCAATTGAAAGACAATGTATTTAAACTAATTGAACTTAGTCAAGTCTATTACACTAAATGAATTAAAGGTGTTCGCACACAAAAATAGCTGTCAATGGATTTTATGTGAATCTTTACAATTTATTCTCTGACTATTGATGATTTGTTTTTGTTATGAAATTTTTGACACTATCAAAGTAAAACATGTACAATTATCAGTGAAAATAGAATTATGAAAATTTCCAAAAATGTGCTACTATGATTTTAATGATTTTAATTTGTAACTCGGGACAGCTAGTAGTAATTGTTGAGACGAACGAAGATTTCTACAATACTAACTTCTCTTGTATACAATGAATATTGCCTATAATAATAATTCTCTTGTCTAAAGTAATTATTTGCTTGTCTACAATGATTATCTGTTGTCCCAATGGACATGATTTGTCTACAATACTTTCTCTCGTCAACAATATCTATTTACATTGTCTACAATAAATAAACTAAAATCCAAAAGAAACGTCCCCTTTTGTTTTTTCACACACATCAAAAATCACCATTCTTATTTATGCCAAGGCACTATCTGAAGAAACACATCGCTTAAAGGCACAAGCAGTGGTTAAGGTACAAAAATTATCGTTTTGTTATATGTTTTGTTCTATCGAGAATCGAGAATCAAATATAGAGGGGACGTTTCTTTTGGATTTTAGTATATTTCTCTCCCTACAATGATCATATTATTGTATACAATAAATATCTATCTTGTCTCCAATGGATTTTTATTTTTTGCTTACCATGATTATTTCCCAGTCATACAGAGACTGATACGTACCATGTCGAGGAGGGTCAGTCAAGTCGTCATTGCTCAAGGGTGATACACTCGCTATTGACTTAACACTGGTTTACTCTATTCTTAAAGGGGCAGTAGCACGTTTTAGGGGGCCGGGAACATAAGGTGAATCAGGAAAATGATAACAAATGGTTCCAATTGAAAGACAATGTATTTAAACTAAATTGAGCAGTAATAATTCAAATATATAACACAAAGTTTAGCCATGCGATTCATTTTTCTTACGCAAAGGTGTTCACCAAAAATGGCTGCCAATGGATTTTATGTGAATCTTCATACTTTGTCCTCTAACTATGGATGATTGGCATGTGTTATGAGGTTGTTGACAATGTGTATAGAATACATTTAACAATAACTTTCAATTATCAGTGAAATATTTAAAATATAAAATTATCAAAAAACGTGCTACTGCCCCTTTAAGGTCGCAGTGTTACCTATTGAGTCAGTCTCATTATGTTTTATCGACCGATATAACAGCTATAACAATAGTTGTATTCATTGCACAATTCCTTAATACACAGCGTTTGGAATTTAGTCTACAGAGTCAGTCAAATGTACAGCCACACATCCTTATTACCACTGGATATCAATATATACATCTCTATAATAAGTAATATATGTGAGTTACATGTATTTGTTAAACTCTAAAATTCTGGTGGCGCTTAAATTATTGTTCTGGGTATCTATTTTGTTCAAGTTGCCTTTAGAAGCGATGTGGAGAAGTTTGTAAACAACTGTGAAATATGTTTAGTACTATACAGTCAGTTTTTTTTCATTTGATATAATTTGTCATTTAATCTGAATTGCCATAAATATTTTTATAGGCTGATAAGCATGAGATTACTAAATGGACATGGTAAAACTGCGGTCAAAACCGGTTGCTGAAAAGGTCAGATGTGTTATGAAGTATGTACGACTCAATTGAAACAAGTTTGTAATTTGTTTTTAATGTCACTCTTTTAACTTGTGAGTGTTTTAAAGGGGCAGTAGCACGTTATTTGATAATTTTATATTTTACATTTTTCACTGATAATTGTAAGTTAACGCTAAATGTATTATTCTGACAGTGTCAAAAATCTCATTACACAAACCAATCATCCATAGTCAGAGGACAAAGTATGAAGATTAACACTAAATCCATTGGCCGCCATTTTGTGTGAACACCTTTAATTCATTTTGTGTAAGAAAAAGGAATCGCATGGCTAAACTTAACGTTATATATTTGAATTATTACTGCTCCATTTAGTTAAAACACATTGTCTTTCAATTGGAACCATTAATTTTCATTTTCCTGACATCACCCTATATTCACCCTAACAAGCGTAATATGAGACTAATTAGGAATGAAAGATATTTTCCGAAAATAGATATTCTCGCGGACATTTTATTTAGTAATTTTGTACATGTCATGATGAAATCACTTAATTTCCTGAAGATGAAAAAAGTACAAAATGTAAAATTTACGAAAGATTTAGTAGTGATAGAAAAAACGTTAGAAATGAATAAACCAAATATTAAAAAAAATAAAAATTGAAGATCAAAAAGCAAAAGATTGAAATACACAAATACACAAAATAAGACATGAGACTGACTTGCGAAATTAGAAACAAATACGCAAGAGCAAGCGAGTAGAAATGAAACCATCAAAACTAAGAGATAAAAGAGCTTCGTGGACAAATATATCAAAATTAATGATTTGATGTTATCATAAATCAAATTAAGTGCATTTTACCAACGCAGTGGCAATCAGATACATCGACAACACACCAAGGACGTTTCGTTGACATTTCGAAAGGTTTACATCATAACTTGGCTGTTTATCATTAACATGATATCATTGTCTTCTGTATGTGTCTTCATTGAAGGTCAGCGTGACTTGCCAAGGTCACGATAAGCTCTCTTTTGTGTCAAAGCAATCTTATTAATGTTTTAATGTTGAAATGTTTAACAGTTTTTTTTCAATGGTACTATTATGATTTTATTTTAAATTTTATTGATAAAACATTCTTTATCTCAAGTTTAATTGTCACCATCACATGTTTGTTGCAAGTTTACTAAGTTTTAAAGCACCTTTGCTTAAAGATATAATTTTGCTTATACCAAACAATATCAAATGATTTATTCAGTCTTTGTTATTTATATAATTTCATATTTAAAGCTTATGTAATTTTGTTCATTTATATCCAAAACTTTTGAAATTTTGAAATATTACTCAAATATTCTACAGCAAAAGCACATTTAAAAAAGGATCATATTAATATTTCACTAAGAACAGCGCATAACACGTGTATGTCTCACATTGTGACACTTTTAACTCTCCACGTGTCATCGTCCAACCATTCTACAGGGGCTCAAGACAAACTTGTAACTCTTTTTGGGTTTAGAACTACGACTGTAATATTTTACTGTATTTTGAACTTTCTTGTGACTCATACGCACCTTGAACCACCCCTCGGGATCGGCCAAAACAATAGAAAGACCTAACTTCTTTGAGAGGCATTTTAGAAGTTGGAATGACAATAAAGCTGAGGAATATATGGATGACAACTTCTTTGTTCATTGTATGCGACGTTTCGACACAGATTGAGCTTGAGAACGACACAAGAATATGAGTCGAAACGTCGCATACAATGAACAAAGAAGTTGTCATCCATATATTCCTCAGCTTTAATAGAAAGACCTGCCCGCTTTTTGCAGAACTGCTACGTAAGTTCTGGATTCTCTGTTGAAGAGAAGCAGTAAGACATCACCAAAGACAATGATTCGACTGCCAGAGCTGGCGAGCCAGCTCTGAAACACCTAAGATGGCAGATCTACCTCCTGCCAGACTAAGGATCTTCAAACCCCCATTCTTCTCCACCGGAATTTGTACCTTCTGGCGCTGCAAACATCTTGTCGCACTGTCCTATACGGAGCGCTGAGTTTTAGACATTGGCTTCAAGTTCTTCCCATAACGACATACCCTTTCCTGCATTGGACCTGCCAAATAGCAGGGTATGATAGGAGTCAATTAGCGCTAGATGAATCATATGCATGGACATTATCTGAAAATATTTTGAAAATTTGGGGGTTAAATCTATATAGAAATTACGGTATGTAAGATGTAGACTGCAGGCTCCAAAAAAACTTATAATGTGACATGAAGCATGAAAAATGTTATCAAATTAATAAATATGTATGAAATAAAATATCTATTTAAGATCATAATATAACGTTCAAAATCTACAGATCAGACATGAATACCTTTGAGGAATTGTTTTGATTTGTGTAGATCTAATGATTAAGTGTATTCTTTAACGTTTTTAATTGAACACTATGATGTAGTCATTAATAAAACGTGTTAAGTGCTTTTAGACTTGAATTCTCCAATTGTTGCATACATGTATCAAGTTCGAACCTTTTTACTTAAAATCCTAAAATAAGAGAGCACATAATCCTTCACGCCGATTTATTTTTCAGATTAAAAAAACATTCAGGAATTACATCATTCCTCGTCAATTCAATACATTCCTGAAAATGGGACAAGTTTAATTCAAAAATAAAAGACACCTTCCCCTCCTCAACCCAATCCTTCACCAAATAACCCAACCACCCATCTCAACCACATCCCAACATTTACGCCCTTATGCTATCAAATGTGAAAATCAAGAAAGAGAAAGAGAAAAAGAAAGAGAAAGTGGAAGAAAAGAAGAGAATTTGAGATGATGTTTCCAAGGTAATAGCCAAAAATCACCCCACCCCTCCCTCAGACACACATACAACCGACCCAACTTTAAATAGCATCCCCCCCTCCCAACTTTACACATACCCTCATGTATTTTGATGTCGGCGAAAGAAGGCGCTCAGGAGGAGTTAGACAATCACCCCCCCCCCCCCCCCCCCCCTACCTCTCCCCCCCTACCCCCCCCCCCCCCCCTTCCTCTCCCCCCTACCCCCCCCCCCCCCCACCCAACTTTAAAATAGCAACCCCCCCCCTTCCCAACCTTACACATACCCTCATGTATTTTGATGTCGGCGAAAGTAGCCGCTCAGGAGGAGTTAGACTATCCCTCCCCTTCCTCTACCACACCCCCACCCACCTCCCTCAACCCCCCACCCACACTCCTCACCTCCGCTCCTCAACAATTATTACAATTCAAAACCAGCAACCACAAACTACCAATTGAAACAGGCAGATGGCAAGCAATTCCTAAAACAGAACGCACTGCATGCAATCTGTGTAACTCGCCCGCTATTGGTGATGAGTTTCACTACCTACTGAGGTGTGAGGCTCTCCACCACCATCGGGTCCAACTCATTGACAATTATTATTTTATTTAGGCAGACCTTTTCAAATTCAAGCAGCTAATGTCAATTAATGATACCAAAAAATTGAAAAAAAAACTATCGAAATTTATAAAGATTATTTTAACTAAATCCTGATTCACATTGCTTGTACAATAACTCTGACCATGAATGTTTTAATCAATGCTTATACCCATCTTCAGTCTCGTGTTTATCGCTTAATTTAATGAAAATTTCCTCTGTTCATCTTAGAAACTATGATTTTTTCTTTGTCATATATTTCTATGCTCATGTACCACCGTTGGTGGCGTTTTTGAGAATAAATGAATTTGAATTTGAACATGAGCCCTCGACCACCTGAGCCGGTGTGGGGACACTCAGGAACGAGTTCTCTAATTAACCAGCAAGATGCAATATGGCCGCACCCTGTGATCTCTACAAAGCTCCACTAATTGAGTACAGGAATTCTTCATGTTTCTCATGCGTAGTGATCAGCGGTGCAATCTGCCGGAAATACGAACTAGCTTTTTATGTGTAGGCATGACGTGACTTTAGAAGGCACTTCCGTTTGTTAATGGCAGCCAAGAATAGCAGTTCCTTTGCAAGCCAATTAGATTTGTTCTCGACCCCGATAAAAAATCGCATTATAATCATCGTCCTTGTTCAGGGTTACGTTGTAGGATATTCCTTGAAAGTAGCTCAGCTGGTAAAGCGTCCGTTATTCACCATGGATGCTTGGGTTCGATTCCTGGACGCGTCATACTAAATGCTGTTAAAGGGGCAGTAGCACGTTTTTAGGGGGAATATAAGGTGATGTCAGGAAAATGAAAATTAATGGTTCCAATTGAAGGACAATGTATTCAAACTAAATGAAGCAGTAATAATTCAAATATATGATGTAAAGTTTAGCCATACCATACCTTTTTCTTACACAAACTGAATAAAAGGTGTTCACACAAAATGGCCGCCAATGGATTTTATGTGAATCTCTATACTTTGTCCTCTGACTATGGATGATTGATTTGTGTTATGCGATTTTTGACGCCATCAACATTATACATATAGCATTAACGTACAATTATCAGTGAAAAATTTAAAAATATAAAATTTTCAAAAAACGTGCTACTGCCCCTTTAAAAGATGTTGCTTCTTCGCTAAGCGCTAAGCATTAATTTTAGGTAAGGAAAGCGATTAAACTGGTGCTTTAATATTTCTTGATAACGACAATAAAAACTAGGACTGCCGCGGCAGTACTTAGGTCTTCAAGATTCGTGTTTGACCTTCACATACTGTTTGACCTTTACATGCACGTTTGACCTTCACATGCATGTTTGTTAAAGAGGGTTAAAACATACCCAGCAAAACACCACTTTTTAAAATGCAAAGTTTGACCCTTCCTCGTGACCGGAAGTCATTGTTCGCGAGCGATTTTATTCTTTTATCTTGAAGACCTTGCTAATGTCTAGCCCTCATGCAAAAATCATTCAATTCTATGGTCTGGTTTTTGAGTTATCTGCCCTTGAAGTTTGCGATATTGAGCAAAGTTTAAAATTTAAAAAAAAAAAAGTATTTCGAATTTTTAAATTTCAAGCCAAACTTGTTATAGGCTAATGTATCAGCTACATTATGTGCAAGTTTCAACTTTCTGGTATCAGTAGTTGCCGAGTGGTGTTTCCTCAAAAGCGCATGGGGTCAGACCGGTGTTAAAAAGTCCTTGAAAAGTGCTTTAAATCAAGATGGCGGCCAAACCACGTGACCTAGGAATTCGTCATGATTTCGTTTTTTTCATTATTTTTCATTGCGCATCTTTTAAAAAAAATTTCAAGTCTCTAAGTGCATTTTAAAAAAAAAATCAATGTTAAATTTTCGACTTTGGATTCGAACTGGACCTTTAATGTAGGAGTCGATTTTGCCCAAAAGCTTAGCATATCGATTCCAGGGTAAGGGCTCTCAGTATGACAAGTTTGGTCAAATTTGGCGAAGCCGTTTGAGCTGTGGCTCGTTCACAAAAATTGTACAAATAATAATAATAATAAATATAGTCGCAAGCGACGAAAACAGGATTCAGCCGTACATATAACGTATACATTATACAGATAATAATGTTAGCAATCAATCCTCAAAGTTTCATGAACGTCCTGTGAAGCAATAAGCTACAGCAGCATTGGAAAGTATGATGTGCATATTTTCTGTCGGAGCTGACCTCATGTAAGGAAAATGCGTCATGCGGCCGGAAATGACTGTTCGCGAGCTATTTTATTTTTTGAATTTGAAGACCTTGGTCATGTCTAGCTCTCATGCAAAAATCGTGAAATTCGTCGGTCAAGTTTTTGAGTTATCTGCCCTTGAAAATTGATATTTTTAAAAATTGTCAAACTTTGAAAGTTTATAACACAAAAAGTATTTTGAATTTTCAAATTTTAAAACAAACTCGTTATAGGCCAATGTCTTAACGACATTATGTGTCAATTTCAGCTTTCTAGTACTAGTAGTTACCGAGCGGTGAATCGTCAAGTGTGCATGGGGTCGGACTTTTGTAAAATGTGCATAAAATCAAGATGGCGGCCAAGTCACGTGACCTACGAATTTGTCATGATATGGTTTTTTGCATCATTTTTTATTGCGCATCTTTTAAAAAAAGTTTCAGGTCTCTAAGTGCATTTTGAAAAAAAAATCAATGTTAAATTTTGAACTTTGGAATCGAACTGGACCTTTAACGGTTTGACCAATCAGGCTGAAAAGCTTACAGAAAATATTTCAGGGTAAGGGCTATAAGTCTGTAAAGTTTCAGTGTATTTGCTTCACGCGTTTGGCTGTATCAGAAGTACACAAATCTTGAAATAATAATAATAATAAATATAGCCGCAAAGCGGCGACAAAAGGATTCAGCTGCAGTCATAACATCAACAAAGTATTAAAGGACCAGATACTCAAACGATTTTTACTAAATGAACTTACATGTAAAATCATGCATATCAAAGCATGCTCAAAGCAAGTCTAGAGCACTCAAGCGCCGCATGCTGGGTCAAGTTACAATACACAGCCAGCTTGGCCTCTGCCTGACCTCGCACAGCTGTCACTAGAAAGCACTACTGCTGGCTTAATATTGAAAACTTAACTCACCTCAAACTCAAGATCTATGCTACCTTCAAATTTGTCACAACTAAATTTAGACTTTTTTTGCTTAAAATGTCATTGCGGTTCGTTTGGTACTCAGGAGCCTTTTTAGCATTTTTCTTTTTGTTTAGACCTGTTTTTCTATCGATTTTGATCACAAATTCTGAACGCAATTGACTGTTTGTGAGCAATGTTTTGATAGATTCCTATTGTATGTATAATTGTCTTATAATCCTGAAAAAAATTCATAATTCTGAGTCTGACTTTTTGAGTTATCGCCCTTTGAAAATGACACATTGTACTAAGTCACCCAACTTTGAACGCTTATAGAAAAAAAACTATTTGAGGTACGGTCTTCGAATTATTCAAATTTAATTCTCAATGCCCCAGCTACAACATACCAAAGTTGCAGCACTTTGGTGCAAGTATCTTCAGAGCAGAAGATCTTCAAAGGTGCATGGGGTCCGGAAATTCTGAAAAGTTGAAAAATCCAATATGGCGGCTAAACCACGTGACCTACGACTTCGTAAGGATAGTTTTTTTACGTAGAATTTCCTTGCGCACCCTCTCATACAAAAATTGTGAATTTATTTGGTCACGTTTTTTATTTATCTGCATTTGAAGAAAATCATTTTTCTAAGACACAGCAAACTTTGAAGGAGTTGCTACCCATAAAATATGCATTATGCAGTATGCATTATTCATTGCATAGATTGACATGTCAGGAGTCAGTCCTGAAAAGTTCATCAAGTTCTGCTAACGCGTTAAGCTTCAGGAGCCTTTTTAGCATTTTTTTCTTTTTCGACATTATTTCTATCGACTTTGATCAGAAATTCTGAACGCCAATGACTGTTTGCGATCGATAATTTGATAAATTCGTATTGTCTATATATTTGTCTTACATTCCTGAAAAAATTGCATAATACTGAGTCTAACTTTTTGAGTTATCGCCCTTTGAAAATGGCACTGTGTAATAAATTTTTAGAAAATGTGAAATTTTGAAAGGATGCTGCAACAAAAGTATTTCGAATTTCTTAAATCTATAACAAACTTGTTAAAGGCCAATGACTTAGCTACATCGTGTGTAAATTTCAGCTATCTAGTATCATTAGTAGCCGAGTGGTGATTCACCAAGTGTGCACGGGGTCGGACTTTTGTAAAATGTGCTTAAATCCAATATGGCGGCCAAACCACGTGACCTACGACTTCGTCATGATTGTCTTTTTTTGATCATTTTTCATTGCGCTTCTTTTAAAAAAAATTTCAAGTCTTTAAGTGCATTTTGAAAAAATTTCCCATGTTAAAATTTTAAACTTTACGCCTACATAGGCAAAATATGACTGAGCCGATTTGGTCCAAAAGCTTAACCTCGCGATTCCAGGGTAAGGTCTACAAGTCTGTAAAATTTGGTATCGTTTGCTTGTGCCGTTTTGGCTAAAAACTGTGCTAAAGTTTCGTGGAATAAAAAAAAAAAAAAAAAAAAAAAAAAAAAAAAAAAAAAAAAAAAAAAATAATAAAACACGCCAATAACAATAAGGATTCAGCTTGAAAAGCTGAATCCTTAATAACTAGGACTGCCGCGGCAGTACTTAGGTCTTCAAGATTCGTGTTTGACCTTCACATACTGTTTGACCTTTACATGCACGTTTGACCTTCACATGCATGTTTGTTAAAGAGGGTTAAAACATACCCAGCAAAACACCACTTTTTAAAATGCAAAGTTTTACCCTTCCTCGTGACCGGAAGTCATTGTTCGCGAGCGATTTTATTATTATTTGAAGACCTTGCTAATGTCTAGCCCTCATGCAAAAATCATTCAATTCTATGGTCTGGTTTTTGAGTTATCTGCCCTTGAAGTTTGCGATTTTGAGCAAAGTTTTAAAATTTAGAAAAAAAAAAGTATTTCGAATTTTTAAATTTCAAGCCAAACTTGTTATAGGCTAATGTATCAGCTACATTATGTGCAAGTTTCAACTTTCTGGTATCAGTAGTTGCCGAGTGGTGTTTCCTCAAAAGCGCATGGGGTCAGACCGGTGTTAAAAAGTCCTTGAAAAGTGCTTTAAATCAAGATGGCGGCCAAACCACGTGCCCTAGGAATTCGTCATGATTTCGTTTTTTTCATTATTTTTCATTGCGCATCTTTTAAAAAAAATTTCAAGTCTCTAAGTGCATTTTGAAAAAAAAATCAATGTTAAAATTTCGAGTTTGGATTCGAACTGGACCTTTTACGTACCGGTCGATTGTGCTCAAAAGCTTAGCATGTCGATTCCAGGGTAAGGGGTATCTTCATGCCAAGTTTGGTCAAATTTGGAGCAGCCGTTTGAGCTGTAGCTCGTTCACAAAAAAAGTACAAATAATAATAATAATAAATATAGCCGCAAGCGGCGACAACAGGATTCAGCCGTAAATCTAACATATTCGTCATAAAGATAGTAATGTTAGCAATCATTCCTGAAAGTTTCATGAAAATCCCGTGAAGCAATAAGCTATAGCAGCATTGGAAAGTATCATTTACATTATTCTGTTGGAGCTGACCCCATGTTAGGAAAATGTGTCATGGCGGCCGGAAATGACTGTTCGCGAGCGATTTTATTCTTTTATCGTAAAGACCTTGCCAATGTCTAACTCTCATGCAAAAATCATAAACTTCTATTGTCTAATTTTCGAGTTATCTGCCCTTGAATTTTGCGATTTTAACATTTTGGTCAACTTTGAAAATTCACAGCAAGAAAAGTATAAACGTTAGGACTTTGTAGAAGTCACATTAAGAAGAAAAATGCTTCAGCTACATTGAGTATAAATTTCAGCTCTCTAGTGCAAATATCTTCAGAGGAGAAGATTTTCAAAGATGGTAGGGGTCAGAAATGGTAAAAAATGCACTAAAAGCAAGATGGCGGCCAAACCACGTGACCTACGAATTTTCCATGATTTCGTTTTTTGCAGCATTTTTGATTGCACATGTTTTTAAAAAAAATTCAAGTCTCTAAGTGCATTTTGAAAAAAAAGCCCATGTTAATTTTTCGAACTTGGATTCGACCTAGACCTTAAAGTTGTCGACCGATTTTGCCCAAAAGCTTATTGTGGCTTCTCCTTAATAAGGTGCATCAGCATTCCAAAGTTCACTGTCCTAGCCTCAGCCGTTTTGGCTAAAATCGGGCCACTAATTCGCTGGAATACCGCCGTGTGCAAGGTCAAAGTTCAACTCTGCCACTGCCTGACCCACATAGCCCACACGAGAGAGCATTACTGCTGGCTAAATTTTAGAAACGAAACTCATTCACTGCGCGAAAACTATGCTACCTACATGTGTCTCATAGTAGACTTTTTTGCTTGAAATTCCATTGCGCTTCGTTTGGTATAAGTTTTATGTCTCTACGACCATTTTGATTTTTTTGACTTATCTTACGTAATTTGATACGTCCTTGGCGGCCGGAAATGACTGTTCGCGAGCGATTTTATTCTTTAATCTTGAAGACCTTGCCAATGTCTAACTCCCATGCAAAAATCATTAAATTCTACGGTCTGGTTTTTGAGTTATCTGCCTTTGAATTTGGCGTTTTTTAGATTTTGGTCAACTTTGAAAGGTCACAGCAAGAAAAGTATTAACGTTATGTCTTTCTAGAATATAAATTAAGAACTACAATGCTTCAGCTACACTGAGTGTGAATTTCGGCACTCTGGTGCAAGTATCTTCAGAGGAGAAGATTCTCAAAGGTGGGTGGGGTCGGAAATTGCCAAAAATGCACTAAAACCAAGATGGCGGCCAAACCACGTGACCTACGAATTTGCCATGATTTCATTTTTTGCATTATTTTTGATTGCGCATCTTTTAAAAAAAAAATCAGGTCTCTATGTGCATTTTGAAAAAAATATCCATGTTAATTTTTCGAACTTGGATTCGACCTTGACCTTTTATTTGTCGACCGATTTCGTCCAAAAGCTTAGTATGGCTTCTTCTCATAGAGGGCTATCAGTGTACAGAAATTTACTATAATAGCATTAGCCGTTTTGGCTGAATCGAGTTAACAAAATCCGTGGAATTAAAATAATAATAATAAAACACGCCAATAACAATAAGGATTCAGCCTGAAAGGCTGAATCCTTAACTAGGACTGCCGCGGCAGTACTTAGGTCTTCAAGATTCCTGTTTGACCTTCACATACTGTTTGACCTTCACATGCATGTTTGACCTTCACATGCATGTTTGTTTAAGAGGTTTAAAACATACCGAGCAAAAGATCACTTTTGAAAATGCAAAGTTTGACCTTTCCTCCTGACCGGAAGTGACTGTTCGCGAGCGATTTTATTCTTTTATCTTGAAGACTTTGTCAATGTCTAACTCTCATGCAAAAATCATTGAATTCTATGGTCTGGTTTTTGAGTTATCTGCCCTTGAATATTGCAATTTTGAGCAGAATTTGAAAAATTGTAAAAAAAAAAGTATTTCGAATTTTTAAATTTCAAGCCAAACTTGTTATAGGGTAATGTAACAGCTACATTATGTGTAAGTTTCAACTTTCTGGTATCAGTAGTTGCCGAGTGGTGTTTCCTCAAAAGTGCATGGGGTCAGACCAGTTGTTAAAAAGTCCTTGAAAAGTGCTTTAAATCAAGATGGCGGCCAAACCATGTGACCTAGGAATTCGTCATGATTTTGTTTTTTTCATTATTTTTCATTGCGCATCTTTTAAAAAAAAATTCAAGTCTCTAAGTGCATTTTGAAAAAAAAATCAATGTTAAAATTTCGAGTTTGGATTCGAACTGGACCTTTTACGTACGGGTCGATTGTGCTCAAAAGCTTAGCATGTCGATTCCAGGGTAAGGGGTATCTTCATGCCAAGTTTGGTCAAATTTGGAGCAGCCGTTTGAGCTGTAGCTCGTTCACAAAAAAAGTACAAATAATAATAATAATAACTAGGACTGCCGCGGCAGTACTTAGGTCTTCAAGATTCCTGTTTGACCTTCACATACTGTTTGACCTTCACATGCATGTTTGACCTTCACATGCATGTTTGTTAAAGAGGTTTAAACCATACCGACCAAAACATCACTTTTTAAGTTGCAAAGTTTGACCCTTCCTCCTGACCGGAAGTGACTGTTCGCGAGCGATTTTATTCTTTTATCTTGAAGACCTTGCTCATGTCTAACTGTCATGCAAAAATCATAAAGTTCTAAGGTCTGGTTTTTTAGTTATCTACCCTTGAAGTTTGCGATTTTGAGATTTTGGTCAAATTTGAAAGGTCGCAGCACAAAAAGTATTGTAGTTAAGAACTTTAAAAGAAAAGATTTTAAACTACAATGCTTCAGCTACATTCAGTATGAATTTCAGCTCTGTAGTGCAAGTATCTTCAGAGAAGAAGATTCTCAAAGGCGGGTGGGGTCGGAAACGGTCGAAAATGCACTAAAAGCAAGATGGCGGCCAAAGCACGTGACCTACGAATTTGTCCTGATTTACTTTTTTTCATTATTTTTCTTTGGGCTTCTTTTAAAAAAAATTTCAAGTCTCTAAGTGCATTTTGAAAAAAAAATCAATGTTAAATTTTCGACTTTGGATTCGAACTGGACCTTTGATGTAAGAGCCGATTTTGCCCAAAAGCTTAGCATATCGATTCCAGGGTAAGGGGTACCTGCATGTCAAGTTTGGGCGAATTTGGACAAGCGGTTTGAGCTGTAGCTCGTTCACAAAAATTGTACAAATAATAATAATAATAACTAGGATTGACGCGTCAATACTTAGGTCTTCAGGATTCCTGTTTGACCTTCACACAGTGTTTGACCTTCACATGACTTTTTGTCTAAGAGGTAAACAGTAGCTAATACATTATCAAAATGACCAAATTCCACTTGATATTCAACATTAAAGGCTTTACCGAAAATTCATCATGGCTGCAAACATGAATCATCTCAGGTTCTACAGTCTTGTTGCTGTCTGATGATAGATACAACATTTCCTAGTGTTTTATTGCTAATGAACGAAAAAATTTCAATCATTCTTATATCAGAATCATTCAAAACAAAAGTAGGATTGCCACATTTAAATACTCCAAAATCAATGTTAATGTTTAATCTAATTTTAATGAGATTTATCAAAGATTGTATGTTCTTTTGGCTTTCATATGATATATAGAACAAATATGTATCACGTGTCGTAGGTTAACAAGGCTTTTTCAAACATACCCACCAAAACACCCGTTTTCAAAAATGCAAACTTTGACCCTTCCTCGTGACCGGAAATCACTGTTCGCGATCTATTTTATTCTTTTATCTTGAAGACCTTGCTCATGTCTAACTCTCATGCAACAATCATGAAGTTCTATGGTCTGGTTTTTGAGTTATCTGCCCTTGAAGTTGGCGATTTTTCGATTTTGATCAACTTTGAAAGGTCACAGCAAAAAAAGTATTAACGTTAGAACCATTAAACTTCTTTACTTTCATGTACAATACTTCAGCTACATTGAGTATAAATTTCAGCTCTCTAGTGCAAGTATCTTCAGAGAAGAAGACTCTCAAAGGCGGGTGGGGTCGGAAACGGTCGAAAATGCACTAAAAGCAAGATGGCGGACAAACCAAGTGACCTACGAATTTGTCCTGATTCCCTTTTTTTCATCATTTTTCATTGCACATCTTTTAAAAAAAAATTTAAGTCTCTAAGTGCATTTTGAAAAAAAAATCAATGTTAAATTTTCGAGTTTGGATTCGAACTGGACCTTTAATGAATGAACCGATTTCGCTCAAAAGCTTCGCATGTCTATTCCAGGGTATACTCTACAATCCCTGAAAGTTTCATGAAAATCGGCTCGTTAATAAGTTCAGAAAGTTCTGAACAAAAAACGTCCAAATAATAATAATAATAATAATCCGGATAATAACAATAGGTCTTTGACTTTCGTCTGAAGACCTAATAAGAACTTGAAGAAATCGGATAAAAACAATAGGTCTTCACGACTTTGTCTTGAAGACCTAATAATAATAACTAGGACTGCCGCGGCAGTACTTAGGTCTTCAAGATTCGTGTTTGACCTTCACATACTGTTTGACCTTTACATGCACGTTTGACCTTCACATGCATGTTTGTTAAAGAGGGTTAAAACATACCCAGCAAAACACAACTTTTTAAAATGCAAAGTTTTACCCTTCCTCGTGACCGGAAGTCATTGTTCGCGAGCGATTTTATTCTTTTATCTTAAAGACCTTGCTAATGTCTAGCCCTCATGCAAAAATCATTCAATTCTATGGTCTGGTTTTTGAGTTATCTGCCCTTGAAGTTTGCGATTTTGAGCAAAGTTTTAAAATTTAGAAAAAAAAAAGTATTTCGAATTTTTAAATTTCAAGCCAAACTTGTTTTAGGCTAATGTATCAGCTACATTATGTGCAAGTTTCAACTTTCTGGTATCAGTAGTTGCCGAGTGGTGTTTCCTCAAAAGCGCATGGGGTCAGATCGGTGTTAAAAAGTCCTTGAAAAGTGCTTTAAATCAAGATGGCGGCCAAACCACGTGACCTAGGAATTCTTCATGATTTCGTTTTTTTCATTATTTTTCATTGCGCATCTTTTAAAAAAAATTTCAAGTCTCTAAGTGCATTTTGAAAAAAAAATCAATGTTAAAATTTTGAGTTTGGATTCGAACTGGACCTTTTACGTACGGGTCGATTGTGCTCAAAAGCTTAGCATGTCGATTCCAGGGTAAGGGGTATCTTCATGCCAAGTTTGGTCAAATTTTGAGCAGCCGTTTGAGCTGTAGCTCGTTCACAAAAAAAGTACAAATAATAATAATAATAATAATAATAATAATAATAAGAACTTGAAGAAATCGGATAAAAACAATAGGTCTTCACGACTTTGTCTTGAAGACCTAATAATAAGAACTTGAAGAAATCGGATAAAAACAATAGGTCTTCACGACTTTGTCTTGAAGACCTAATAATAATAAGAACTTGAAGAAATCGGATAAAAACAATAGGTCTTCCAGACTTTGTCTTGAAGACCTAATAATAAATATAGTTGCAAAGCAACGATGACAGGATTCAGCCAACTATATGAGCTCCATTTCAAGCCTTTTGATGCATTGTTTTAGGTGGAAAATACGATGTCCAGCGAGGCTGGCGCTATTTTTAGTAACAGAACGTAGTGGCTACGTCTTCCTGTGTCCAGTGGCGAAATGCAAGGATTTAGTGACCAAAATCGAATGTACATGACTGGACAGCGTGTTTGCATGAAATGTCTACAAGCACAAAGTGTAGAACATGCGGCCGGGAGGAAATGCATATTTCAAAGTTCAGGAGGACGACAGGCATTTTGGAAAAAAGAGTTAATCGAGGACGTCACACCCTTGCGAGTGGAATCTGCCGAGCATTTAGGCAGGAATCAGGACAGCCTCCCTTTATCTAATGACCAAGAGCCCAAGAGCCCAAGAGCCCAAGAGCTGATAGTGGCCGTCATTATGCCCTTTTCTTTTACGTAAGGGAAGGTACATTTGCTTGTACCTACGCACCCACCCGTGCCTTTGGTCTTGAAACTAAATCTTGACCACAAAGGCTTTCAAAGTGTGTTGGGCCGCACTTAGAATCAGTATTGTTGAATGCACGCAATTTCATTGTTATTCAAATGTATCAAATCTATCAGTGTAAAGTTTTTCTATTTTTTCCCCAAAATTAACCGACGGCACTCACCGTGCAGCATTCCTATCTGCCGAACCATTAGAGACATTTCAAAATTGATTTTACCATTGTTTAGAGGAGAGATTTGTCTTTATATGCATACATTATTTGTTTATGAGCATGAAACAGTAAAGAAACGGCGAGCGATGCGACATCTGCCGAAAATATCAAGCTTTATCTAAACAAATTAGATAATTTAGCTTATGAGTCATTTACTGTGAACAATTTTATAATGAAGTACTACACAAAAGGTTTTTGTCTTCAACAAGCGTAGCCATCGATGTATAGTATGTTTTCCTAGTGTTTTATCGTCAGTGAAGTACAATTTTTCAATCATTCTTATATCAGAATCCTTCAAAACCCAAATAGGGTTGACCACATTCAAATGCTCCGAATTTCAATGTAATGTTTAATCTAATTTTAATGAGATTTATCGCAGATTGTATGATCTTTTGGCTTTCTAATGAGATATAGAACAATCAATTACCATGTGTCATTAATTGGCACTGAGTATTCAAACATAACCACTAAAACATCAATTTTCCAAAATGCAAACTTTGAACCTTCCTCCTGACCGGACATGACTGTTTGCGAGCGATTTTATTCTTTTATCTGAAAGACCTTGCTCATGTCTAACTGTCATGCAAAAGTCATCAAGTTCTATGGTCTGGTTGTTGAGTTATCTGCCCTTGAAAATTCGATTTTTTAGAACATGTGAAATTTTGAAAGGATGCTGCGACAAAAGTATTTCGAATTTCTTAATTCTAAAACAAACTTGTTAAAGGCCAATGCCTTAGCTACATCGTGTGTAAATTTCAGCTATCTAGTATCATCAGTAGCCGAGTGGTGATTCACCAAGTGTGCACGGGGTCGGACTTTTGTAAAATGTGCTTAAATCCAATATGGCGGCCAAACCACGTGACCTACGACTTCGTCATGATTGTCTTTTTTTCATCATTTTTCATTGCGCTTCTTTTTAAAAAAATTTCAAGTCTCTAAGTGCATTTTGAAAAAATTTCCCATGTTAAAATTTTAAACTTTACGCCTACATAGGCAAAATATGACTGAGCCGATTTGGCCCAAAAGCTTAACCTCGCGATTCCAGGGTAAGGTCTACAAGTCTGTCAAATTTGGTATCATTTGCTTGTGCCGTTTTGGCTAAAAACTGTGCTAAAGTTTCCTGGAATAAAAAAAAAAAAAAAAAAAAAAAAAATAAATATAGTCGCAAAGCGACGACAACAGGATTCAGCCGCAAATCTTACATAATGGTTGCACAGATGATAATGTCACCTATCATTCCTGAAAGTTTCATGAAAATATCATTACAGGTTAAGGTACAGCAGTATTAGAAAGGATCATTTACAGTTTTTCGGACGGAGCTAACCCCATGTTGCGAAAATGTGTAATGGCGACCGGAAATGACTGTTCGCGAGCAATTTTATTTTTTCATCTTAAAGACCTTGGTCATGTTTTTCTCTCATGCAAAAATCATGAAATTCGTCGGTCAGGTTTTTGAGTTATCTGCCCTTGAAAATTCAATTTTTTAGAAATTGGGAAATTTTGAAAGGTTGCTGCGACAAAAGTATTTCGAATTTTTTAATTCTATAACAAACCTATTAAAGGCCAATGTCTTGGCTACTTCATGTGTAAATTTCAGCTTTCTAGTATCATTAGTAGCCGAGTGGTGAATCACCAAGTGAGCATGGGGTCGGACTTTTCAAAAATGGGCTTAAAATCAAGATGGCGGCCAAACCACGTGACCTACAAATTTGTCATGATTTACTTTTTTTTATTATTTTTTATTGCGCATCTTTTGAAAAAAATTTCAGGTCTCTAAGTGCATTTTGAAAAAAAAATCAATGTTAAAATTTCGATTTTGGATTCGAACTGGACCTTTAATGTATTGGTTGAATTGGCCCAAAAGCTTCTATTCCCGATTCCAGGGTTAGGGCTATCAGACTGTAAAGTTTGGTTGTATTTGCTTCAGTCGTTTTGGCTGTATCTTTGGTCAAACTTTTGTGGAATAATAATAATAATAAGAAAAAACACGCCAATAACAATAAGGATTCAGCCTTTATGGCTGAATCCTTAATAAAACACGCCAATAACAATAAGGATTCAGCTTGAAAAGCTGAATCCTTAATAAGAACTTGAAGAAATCGGATAAAAACAATAGGTCTTCACGACTTTGTCTTGAAGACCTAATAATAAGAACTTGAAGAAATCGGATAAAAACAATAGGTCTTCACGACTTTGTCTTGAAGACCTAATAATAATAAGAACTTGAAGAAATCGGATAAAAACAATAGGTCTTCCAGACTTTGTCTTGAAGACCTAATAATAAATATAGTTGCAAAGCAACGATGACAGGATTCAGCCAACTATATGAGCTCCATTTCAAGCCTTTTGATGCATTGTTTTAGGTGGAAAATACGATGTCCAGCGAGGCTGGCGCTATTTTTAGTAACAGAACGTAGTGGCTACGTCTTCCTGTGTCCAGTGGCGAAATGCAAGGATTTAGTGACCAAAATCGAATGTACATGACTGGACAGCGTGTTTGCATGAAATGTCTACAAGCACAAAGTGTAGAACATGCGGCCGGGAGGAAATGCATATTTCAAAGTTCAGGAGGACGACAGGCATTTTGGAAAAAAGAGTTAATCGAGGACGTCACACCCTTGCGAGTGGAATCTGCCGAGCATTTAGGCAGGAATCAGGACAGCCTCCCTTTATCTAATGACCAAGAGCCCAAGAGCCCAAGAGCCCAAGAGCTGATAGTGGCCGTCATTATGCCCTTTTCTTTTACGTAAGGGAAGGTACATTTGCTTGTACCTACGCACCCACCCGTGCCTTTGGTCTTGAAACTAAATCTTGACCACAAAGGCTTTCAAAGTGTGTTGGGCCGCACTTAGAATCAGTATTGTTGAATGCACGCAATTTCATTGTTATTCAAATGTATCAAATCTATCAGTGTAAAGTTTTTCTATTTTTTCCCCAAAATTAACCGACGGCACTCACCGTGCAGCATTCCTATCTGCCGAACCATTAGAGACATTTCAAAATTGATTTTACCATTGTTTAGAGGAGAGATTTGTCTTTATATGCATACATTATTTGTTTATGAGCATGAAACAGTAAAGAAACGGCGAGCGATGCGACATCTGCCGAAAATATCAAGCTTTATCTAAACAAATTAGATAATTTAGCTTATGAGTCATTTACTGTGAACAATTTTATAATGAAGTACTACACAAAAGGTTTTTGTCTTCAACAAGCGTAGCCATCGATGTATAGTATGTTTTCCTAGTGTTTTATCGTCAGTGAAGTACAATTTTTCAATCATTCTTATATCAGAATCCTTCAAAACCCAAATAGGGTTGACCACATTCAAATGCTCCGAATTTCAATGTAATGTTTAATCTAATTTTAATGAGATTTATCGCAGATTGTATGATCTTTTGGCTTTCTAATGAGATATAGAACAATCAATTACCATGTGTCATTAATTGGCACTGAGTATTCAAACATAACCACTAAAACATCAATTTTCCAAAATGCAAACTTTGAACCTTCCTCCTGACCGGACATGACTGTTTGCGAGCGATTTTATTCTTTTATCTGAAAGACCTTGCTCATGTCTAACTGTCATGCAAAAGTCATCAAGTTCTATGGTCTGGTTGTTGAGTTATCTGCCCTTGAAAATTCGATTTTTTAGAACATGTGAAATTTTGAAAGGATGCTGCGACAAAAGTATTTCGAATTTCTTAATTCTAAAACAAACTTGTTAAAGGCCAATGCCTTAGCTACATCGTGTGTAAATTTCAGCTATCTAGTATCATTAGTAGCCGAGTGGTGATTCACCAAGTGTGCACGGGGTCGGACTTTTGTAAAATGTGCTTAAATCCAATATGGCGGCCAAACCACGTGACCTACGACTTCGTCATGATTGTCTTTTTTTCATCATTTTTCATTGCGCTTCTTTTTAAAAAAATTTCAAGTCTCTAAGTGCATTTTGAAAAAATTTCCCATGTTAAAATTTTAAACTTTACGCCTACATAGGCAAAATATGACTGAGCCGATTTGGCCCAAAAGCTTAACCTCGCGATTCCAGGGTAAGGTCTACAAGTCTGTCAAATTTGGTATCATTTGCTTGTGCCGTTTTGGCTAAAAACTGTGCTAAAGTTTCCTGGAATAAAAAAAAAAAAAAAAAAAAAAAAAAATAAATATAGTCGCAAAGCGACGACAACAGGATTCAGCCGCAAATCTTACATAATGGTTGCACAGATGATAATGTCACCTATCATTCCTGAAAGTTTCATGAAAATATCATTACAGGTTAAGGTACAGCAGTATTAGAAAGGATCATTTACAGTTTTTCGGACGGAGCTAACCCCATGTTGCGAAAATGTGTAATGGCGACCGGAAATGACTGTTCGCGAGCAATTTTATTTTTTCATCTTAAAGACCTTGGTCATGTTTTTCTCTCATGCAAAAATCATGAAATTCGTCGGTCAGGTTTTTGAGTTATCTGCCCTTGAAAATTCAATTTTTTAGAAATTGGGAAATTTTGAAAGGTTGCTGCGACAAAAGTATTTCGAATTTTTTAATTCTATAACAAACCTATTAAAGGCCAATGTCTTGGCTACTTCATGTGTAAATTTCAGCTTTCTAGTATCATTAGTAGCCGAGTGGTGAATCACCAAGTGAGCATGGGGTCGGACTTTTCAAAAATGGGCTTAAAATCAAGATGGCGGCCAAACCACGTGACCTACAAATTTGTCATGATTTACTTTTTTTTATTATTTTTTATTGCGCATCTTTTGAAAAAAATTTCAGGTCTCTAAGTGCATTTTGAAAAAAAAATCAATGTTAAAATTTCGATTTTGGATTCGAACTGGACCTTTAATGTATTGGTTGAATTGGCCCAAAAGCTTCTATTCCCGATTCCAGGGTTAGGGCTATCAGACTGTAAAGTTTGGTTGTATTTGCTTCAGTCGTTTTGGCTGTATCTTTGGTCAAACTTTTGTGGAATAATAATAATAATAAGAAAAAACACGCCAATAACAATAAGGATTCAGCCTTTATGGCTGAATCCTTAATAAAACACGCCAATAACAATAAGGATTCAGCTTGAAAAGCTGAATCCTTAATAAGAACTTGAAGAAATCGGATAAAAACAATAGGTCTTCACGACTTTGTCTTGAAGACCTAATTATTATCATTATAACCAGACTAGGTTTTGGCTTTATGCTTTCATCATACTAAACTAGTTTCTAAATCATGTTTGTCATATAATGCTCCATGTTTGTGAAAGACATTGAAATAGGGAACATTTTACAATACTTCTTAAAAAAAGCTAAAGAACATGTATCTAATCTCCTTAAAATTCTGGATATAAGTTCGCATGACTAAAGTCGTGTATTTTGGTCTGGAATACTAGAAACGTTAAAAATAGCAGAGGTAAAAATAACATGATTACAGACGGTGAAGGTTCAAAACAATTCAGTCTCGGGTTTATTTTTAATTGCTTTGAAAATGAAATTTCTCGTGGGTGATAGCTTAGTAAATACATCTAACCTAAAATTGTAATGAAAAATTCAATTATCAAATTTTTAAAAAAATAAGTAACCCTTTGTTTGGTTTAAATATGGGTATGAGCCGCAATTTAAAAAATAGTTTCCTTTAAAAGGGCAGTAGTGCGTTTTTAGGGGGATAAAAGGTGCTGTCAGGAAAGCGAAAATGAATTATTCCAATTGAAGGACAAAGTATTTAAAATAATTAAATCAATGATCAATCAGTTTTTGTATGTAAAGATCAGCCATGTGATTCATTTTTCTTACACAAAATAAATTTAAGGTGTTCACACAAAAATGGCTGTCAATGGACTTTATGTGAATTTTTGTCATAAGTTCTCTGACTATGTAGGATTAGTTTGTGTAATGAGATTTTGACTATATCCAAAAAATGAATTTATCATTAACGAACAGTTATCAGTCAAAAGTTTTAAATATACAATTTTTTAAAAACGTGCTACTGCCCCTGTTTTTTTAGTGGCATATATGCAAAATATTTAAAATAAACAAATAAGAATACATTGTCATTCAGTGTAATGAAACTCAAGTTAGATAAATATTCGAATCATCTTTCGAGAATATCAAGGTATCTTGCACCTTTAATCAACCATTTTGCAGGTTTTGCCATCGACTCGTTACGTCATTTGAAATTTAGTGGTGCGGTTGGTAGCATTTTAGTTTTTTAAGGTTAAAGATGGCGTTTTTAAACATTTTATTGAAAAGTTGTTGGGTTGCAGATAACCCAGAGCATTTATCAATGATAAATAGGTGAAGGGACATTGAAGAGTTGTCGTAGGTCATAAATGCAAGACTTTCCAAATTGTGCCATCTGATCGAGAAGTAACGACTGTTGAATGGAGAATCATTTAATGCTAGTCGAGGTCGTATAGTTTAAAGGGGCAGTAGCACGTTTTTTGATAATTTTGTATTTTAAAAATTTCGCTGATGTTAAATGTATTATTTTGACAGTGGCAAAAATCTCATTACACAAGCCAATCATCCAAAGTCAGAGGACAAAATATGAAAATTCACATAAAATCCATTGGCGGCCATTTGTGTGAACACCTTTAATTCATTTTGTGTAAGAAAAAGGAATCGCACAGCTAAACTTTACGTTATATATTTGAATTATTACTGCTCAGTTTAAATACATTGTCTTTCAATTGGAACCAATCATTTTCATTTTCTTATAAAAAGGTGCTTCTGCCCTTTAAATTGCGATTTTGATAGATAATATTAGTACGAATATTATGAACTGTATATTGACCAATCAAATTTCTACATCCGCTCGTGTGAGCTTCTGTCATTAACAAATACGTCGTTAATTTAATTTGCATGAAGTGTCAGTTTCATTGTTAATCAATGCCTCGTTTCATTTGATAATTAATAGCTTTCTTCTTTACATCAAGTTCATTTATCATTGAGAGGGTTCTGTTACGATGAAAGGAGTTCAGCAAGAGGATTTTATCTAAACATCGTGTTCAGTTCTCATTATTAAAAACTCCATTGACAATATCATTCTTTTGCAATACTCTTACTAAGAATCTGGGGTTTTTTTTGGTTTTTTTTTAATATGACAACGCTGAGTCGAGGTATACCCTCACTTACATATGTCAAATGATCATTTTTTAAAAGGTTGTAGGAAAATTGAATATTTCAGATTTATTACTGATAATTGTACGTTATTGCTAAAATGTCCAAAATCTAATTACACGAACCAACTATCCATAGACAGAGGACAAACTATAAAGATTCACATAAAGTCCATTGTCTGTCATTTTTGTATGAATACCTTTAATGTTTGTGTAAAAAAATTAATCGCATGGTTGAACTTTACATTATGTATATGATTTATTACTGCTTGATTTAAATTAAATACATTGTCTTTTAATTTTCAGTTCATTTTCCTGACATCACCTTATATTCCTCCTAAAACATGCTACTGTCCCTTTAAAAGTTGGCTTAATTTAAAAGCATCAGGTGCATTGAGATCGATTTGATGTCAAGAAAGTCCAAATATCATACCTGGAATAGATTTTTTCGACTTCAGAAATAGCTCATTCATGGCATATTAAATAATGTTATAACATTATTTTAACTTTTTCGTGAACTCATTGACTAAAATACTGCAAATACATTTCTGATGACATTTTTCTTTGTAATGTAGATTTACTCATCACATAAGCGTTTTGGAAATATTCACAGACTTTCACATTTCTTATACATTATAACACTTTCCATAAACAATTTTGCAGTTCGTGATTCGTTTACGCTCAAGAATGTTTTTTTGTATAACCTTTAAACAAATTCGAAGGATGAAGGATTTGAATTGTGTGTAATTGATTTCATATTGAAATCATAACTTTAAAACGGCGGAACAATCAAATTCATTAAAATATATGATAATTAATATGAAGAAACCCCGACTTATCCGATTGGACCACAATCTTTTGAATTAATTTGAACGCGGATCACGACTAAGACCGATCTTCGCCGAATTTTTGGCACGGGGATCTCGTATATGAACTCCCGCCAAAACAGACCACGCCGCTGTCAAGATTGTCGATTTCGCGCACGTGCTGCATGCTTCCCACGGTCTCTGCACGCGCCACGCTTTGTTCTTTCAGCAATGGTTTTGGATATTCTTTCGGACTTTTCCGTAATCAATTATAGATTACCGTTTTAGACATCTCAAGGGTTCCGTAAAACGTGAAAGCTTTTCCCACGGTGAGCCATTGATTCTATCTACAGTTACAACTGGGAAAATATCGACGCTCAAATCTTAGATTTTACAGGGATAATTACACATTGCGACCTTAATTATCTCTGGCACAAAACTAATTATCCATGGTTACATTAGTGACCCCAGCAAGTCGAACTTTGACCTCTGCCAAAGCAAATTTAAAGCGGTAAGGACCTTATATTGAACTGATTACCTAATTGCTATTATTTGATTGAAAACGTCAGGTCCGAATTCATATCATCATTAAAGTGACACAGAGTATCTAACTTAAAATTTTATTTGGTTTTGATAAGCTACAAAATATCTAATATGCTGAACGAAGTTCATATCTCATCACTGGGCTTGCAAATATATCCATTTATGGATAATATCTCTAAAATGCTTGATTTTATGGAAAAATCAAGAAAACATCTCAAATATGTTTAATATTCGAAATTATGCAGCCAATTAATCTACCTATTAGTTACAATACCTAATAAACACTATCGAATCGAAAATATCTTCCTGTCAGCTTATGAAAAGGTTTCAAAATTACGTTTGGCGAATTTGCGCGGGCCGCTCGAGCCACATTGTCCGGTTTTCGATCAAAATCCCGACTTTAAATGGCCGTATTTTCGCTCTAATGTACTGATTGACCTTTAACTTGTTATTTTCAGTAACAGTAAGTGGTCCCCGATGTAATAACATCGATTTCAAAATTTGACATATGTGATCCTATCAACATACTCTGTGTCTCTTTAACATATGTATGTTTATTGGTCAAACCACAAACAAACATGAATTTGTTGTAAAAAGGGTTGATAATTAAATATTTTAATAATGAATGAAAAATTCATTGAAAAGAGTACACTTATTGAAACAAAGACGAAATCTCTTAAATTTCCGTATGCAGGTTATGAAATAGCCAATTCGTGATTTGTTGTTTTCATTTCATAGCTTGTCTAAAAATTCTTGCTATTGTGACGTTTTGCTTTATAATCGTTTTTGTTTAAAGGTGCAGTAGCACGTTTATTGACAATTTTATATTTTCTATTTTTCATTGATAATTGTACGTCAATGCTAAATGTATTATCTTGATAGTGTCAAAAATTTCATTACACAAACCAATCATCCAGTCAGAGAACAAAATATAGAGATTCGCATAAAGTCCGTTGGCGGCCATTTTGTGTGAACACCTTCAATTTATTTTGTGTAAGAAAGGGGAATCACACAGTCTAAGTAAACCTAGCCTCACAATATCCGTTACACTGCTATACTGAGTCTAAAAAGGCTTGGTTGAGAGTCGCGTCAGCCCACGTGACCAAGTTGACCAATCAGAACTAAGCCACAATAGTGTGCCTTCGCACGTCTAACGTTGGAGGGTCATAGGTCGCAGAAAGGTCGGCTGACGCGACCCTCAACCAGACCTTTCTAGACTCAGTATAGCAGTGTAACGGATAATAGTGAGGCTAGGTTTACTTAGACTGGGGAATCACATGGCTGAACGTTACATTATATATTTGATATATCACTGCTTCATTTAGTTTAAATAAATTGTCTTTCAATTGGAACCATTTATTTTCATTTTTATGACATCACCTAATATTCCCCCTAAAAACGTGCTACTGCCCCTTTTATCATCAAACACTTAACTAGGAATTCTTGCAAAGATGTTGATTGTTTTCTCTTAAACCTGACTTTGGTTATTTTCGAAAACATTCAGAAAATGTTGACAAAGTCATTCAAGGGTCAGTTCCCTCCTTCTTTTTTCCTTGATCTGTCTACTAACTTTTGGATGCCAATATCATTTTAAAGGGGAAGTATCACGTTTTTAGGGGGAGTATAAGGTGAGGTCAGGAAAATGAAAATAAATGGTTCCAATTGAAAGACAATGTATTTAAACTAAAGGGAGCAGTAATAATTCAAATATATAACATAAAGTTTAGCCATGCAATTTATTTTTCTTACACAAAATGAATTAAAGGTGTTCACACAAAATGGACGCCAATGGATTTTATGTGAATCTTCATACTTTGTCCTCTGTCTATGGATGATTGGCCTGTGTAATGACACCGTCAAAATAATACATTTAGCATTAGCTTACAATTATCAGTGAAAATTTTAAAATATAAAATCATCAAAAAACGTGCTACTGCCCCTTTAAGCTAACTGAATTGAATTATGACCTCGATATTCGTGTCCACAACAGTACCTCCGTTGTTTGTCATTTTAATATCGACTATAAAGTGATCGTATCAGTGCATTTGCTCTCCATGGACTAAAGTAAAAATGCATAAATAAAAAGATACATAGTTTACTCAAACACTAGCTTTGGAAAAATAGCACTTACGATGACGTCATCGATTACCTTACCAGGAAGTTTTCGAACAATCGGAAGCTTCCGGAAAATTGATTATGTTGACTTTTGCTATCAACGGAAATGAGCGGATGGAAGACCTCGGGTTAGGATGAATATTCGAGATAACCTAGATTGTCATTGATATTCCGAATGAAAGCTTTGTACAGGGCAAGGTCAAGTGGTAATTGAGAATATTGCGTTTAAGTCAGAGAATACCATGTGTCATTAGTTGTTCAGGGGATATTTGTGTTTGCATTAGTTTATTGTGGGATCACCTTATCTTTGCCTTACATTAAGATTGATATTTCGTTTTATTGATTTAGTTCCTTTAATTAATTCTCTTTGTTTAGAATGGGTTTCGTTGATATGAATTTGCGACCTGTTTTCGATCATTATCTTCGCTTATATGTTTTGTGTTGTGTACGAACTTTTTATTTATATTTTATTACGCATTTAGATCTGAGTGCGATGGTTAAGTAAGGCGTAATTAACATATAAGCTTTAATTAATACGTACATTTCTCACTTCAAATGTCGTTTCTATTATGTGAATTGACTACAGTTAACTCTTTTAAGATCAAACATTACAATTTAAAGTAAGTTTCAACTCTTGCGTGTAAAAGCGAATTGACATTGACGGTTTTTGGCATGTCGTGTGTCAGATTCGATCTTGTTACGACATTGAAACCGTTTTGCGGCAGCGCGCCCAGTCGACGGTGATTTGGGTTCGACTTGATAGAAATGTTAATTGATTTGCCTGATTCCTCCCGTAACTGCACGCTTTTGGAAGGAAATACGATAAACCACTCCTGAGACAGGGTTTCTTCATCCTCGTGCAGATGATCAGAATTAATGAAATTAGGCACCAACATGGCGGCAATCTGCTCAAATCTCGTGGGATTTTACGAGATTTCACGTCAGCATCTGGGCAGGTGCCATTGGCTTTTGTATCGAATTTCGATGCATTTCTGAAACAGAAAAAAATCCAAAATTGTTCGTGTCATGTTTTATTACGTCCTTGGAAGTTCTTTCAAAATAGAACAATAAAACGAACGAAAATTGGATAAAAGTACCTTCATATCATTTGTCATTTGTGTTTTGTGACCATCAAAGGTGTTCAGATAAGACGGAACGAGGTTATGTCGTACATCTAAGGCTAACCTTATAAGATACAAGGCCCTTATGCAAAACTTAAATGGACTTGAATGCGGTTCTAAAATAAATTCTCTGCTGTCTTATGCAATAGACGTTTTTTTTAATTCATGTGGTTGTTTGTTATTGACAATCATGGATTTTTTACAAACATTAAATTACTATTTTTTAAGACGAACAAGATGCTGGTATAGTTATTTTATTAATGGAGTGGAAATACTTCTCTTCGTCAAAATCATAAAGGCTTCTGATGTGCTTCTAGAACATGTATGAGTAGTCATTCAAGCACGTGACATTAGTAGATTACCTAAGCGAAGTTTTTAACATATTAGAAACTCGATTCCATGCTTTTGCTGACTACGTTTCCCCAATACTCTGACCTTAATATTTAATGCAAAAAAAACATGCTGAATTGTCATTATATATAAAAGTTGCTGAACATTACTGTGCACACGACACCAAGAAGCATATCGTCCAAAGTAATCAAAAGGAAAACCATACCTTCGTTAAGATTACACTCAGCAGCAAAAGAAACGATATCAATTTTCAAGAGTGTTTTAAAACAAACTAATTTTGAGAGAAAATGTCGATTTGAGTCCCTGCGATAATCACATGTTTTGCAAAGAAGTACCCATAATTCCACGCATCAGAGTATAACTGTAGGACACCAGAAAATTACGGAAAATGTCATTATTTATTCTCTCTCTTCTCGTGTTTATTAAAAGATACCAAAAATACGTTTTCTTTAAACGCTTATTTTTTAGAAATGTGAAGATATTTTGATTTAAAATTCATAACATATTTAGGTTGGCACACGAAGACATGAAATAACCAAGTTTCAGTCGTAATTTCCACTCGTTGTTAAAACTTTTTTAATTTCAGAAAGCATCCTGTCACAGGATACGAACGTTACCGTAACTCCACTAATCTGTACCCTGGGCTCAGAAGCTAGATTCGACTTGGGATATAGCCAATCAGATCATTTTCTCGTTGAAATTTTATCGAGAAGGTGGCGAAAAAATGATTTGATTGGCTGCCTAAGGCGAGCGATTCTAGCTTCTGAACCCAGGGTACAGATTAGTGGAGTTGGCGTATCGTTCGTACCCTGTGACACGATGTTCAGAAAGTGGCTGTATTACTAAGGTAGTTGAGGTGGATATCATATATATCTAACCGCGATGTGTCTGCCATCAGAACAAAGGGATCCTTTGTTTTAAAATCAAATGCCTTGTGAGTAGACATGTCAATTTAAACCCTGTCTCTAGGACTAGAATATAGTTCTCAATGAAGAAGTCCATATTGTACAACTTCAACTATCGACACATTTCAAAAGGCCCATCGTTATCTTTTCAATGGTATCCCTGGAGTGTTATCAAATGTCCTGGTAAATGATATTCCCATTGGTCCGCATTGGACTCAATGTAGCCAATGACAACACGTCGGTCCCTTGAGATAATGTTTGGTACTATGAATTGAGTTGATCTTCGAATGTCAAGACTTTTTATGACGATGATGTCATCGGTATCACCATTGCATGCACATATTATATTTCGTGGCGTTTAGTGGCAACCCTTATTAATGTATTATGTAAACTGACAGGCGAAGAACACTTTTAGTTAATTTTATCATTATGTAAGATTTTCGGAAATAAATATTAATAAGAACAAAATTGCAAAGAATACTTTTAAATGTTTTTTTTTGTAATTTCGTTAAAAATATTATTTAAATGTTCTTCTTTTTTTTTGCGGTTTCATATTTTTTTCAAGAGAAACGTCTTTGTTTCAATCCGTGTTTAAATCCTGCAGATCAGTTTTGTAGAATACATTTGTGTATGCTGATAATGTTTCTTTTTTTTTAATTTTAAAAAGATGAATGCTTACAATTTTGGATGAATCTGTAATAGGTTCACAACAATTGTCATTAATCACCAAATCGCCGATAAATTGACTATGAAATAATTAACACTGTTAATTTCAAAATTCTTTCAAAAGAATAGTACTCTATAAGTAAGATGATTTAATATGGTAATACGGAAATCATTTTACAGATTTATTTTATATGTTTAAATTTTAGTGGATTTTCATAAAAACTTGACAAGATTTTGGAAAGAACTCTTGCACGTACATGAATGTGTCGGCAGCTGTGGCATTTTCAAAAAATATAGAGTTTGTTATTCGTTTAATTCATATGGTTAAAGTTATCTCTATTTTGTCGATCTGTTGTTAATAGTTAAGCTAAGCAACTAGTTTATTAAGTGATTGGTGGGTTTTTTTTTCAAACAAGCCAGAATAGAAGTTTTGGCATGTATCCACATTACAATAACAGCTGAAAAGGGAAACATTAATAACCATTTGTTCTATTCATTTTTTTTCAAATAACGATCATATTTTAAATTAATTTCACACGAGTTATTTTGTTATTTCATTAAATGCTGTGTAAATGAAGTTTTCTTTTCTAAAATTGTAATTTCCCTATAGCCATTTTTAGGAGAAAAACTAGCTATTAAGTTTAGAGACTTACGTTTCAATCATTTATACGAGTATAAAAGGTTACAAGAAATATGATATTCTAATTATTCCAACCTGCATCCCAATAAAAGTATTTCCAGGTTCATTGAAAAGTATATAACCACGTCAGTGCTATTTATGGAATTGACTATATTGTCATGTCATTCTTTGATATGTTATCATTTAGCAATGTGAACCGTTGCTTTTCGTCTTTTTATTCTAACCTGTATGCAACATATTTTATTACAAATATGCAAATGGGAAAAACGCAGAAGAATAAAAATGAAATGTTGAACATATGCTTGCATGGATTAAAAATGAGTTGTGAAATATTTAGAAATTGAATTTGTGATAATTCTTTAAGGAAGTTAGGAAAATGTCACTTTCCAATTATCATTTCAAGAAGTTTACATCCTCCCCATAAACAATAGGCTTAAAGAGAGTTAGCCGTCATATTTGCCGAGTTCTCAAAATCTTGGAAAAAAAACCACCTCGCACCACTCGTGGGCCGCAATCTCAAATACTACACATTGACATCTGCTATAACTTACCGCCGATTTTTGTATTAGGTTTCATACTTATTAGAAACCGACACATTCTTTCGATTATGTACTTACTTTCCCCAAGAAATACCTCGACGAATCACCCACTGAAAATTACGAAACACAACTTCGGCCAAACAGAAACCCAGTGACGGCAGTGACGTCACAACACGGGCGTGAATACTCTGAATATCTCTCATTGGCCATGTTTTGTTACTAAATATAGGTGATCAATGAGAGATAAGGGACATGTGTCGCTTATAAACAGTGTCAAAAAGACACTTTGACCTAGAGACCCTACCTCACTACTATATAAATATCAGAATATACAACAACAAGTCTATAGATATATATGTCTTTTAATGCTGTTCCTAAGCGACCTACATGTACATGTATGACTGTTGGGCGTTTCAGCGAGGGCGAGTTATGACCTTTATTCATATTGTTTCTTTAACTACAAAGTACTAAAAACGTACTTCTCTTGGTGCTAGGTTCTAGAGGATGGAATTAACATACAAACGTCGACAAAATAATAACACTCTTCATAATATATCTTCTTGTCGAGTGAAGTAATATTTCTTTTCTTTTCTTTAATACCAAAGTATGGTTTGATAAAGGATATTTTCCTTTTACAATGAATATGTATTTATCTGTTTATATTGTCAAATCTTACCAAGATTATATCACCATATAACCATTGTTTCTTATCAATTGTGCACAAAAATCACAATCAAATAGTATATGTACGCAAACAGAAATTTATATCCAAATTTTTTTTTTTTTGATAAAATTTCTCCTGTCTTATATATGTTTGATTCCTAAATAGAAATGTAAAAAAGAAAATTAAATATGAATACCACAACAACAATTAACATGATATATCCGTCAGAAGAAACTTTAAAAAATTGTGAAGAAGAATATATTTGCAATAACGTTACAGCTAAATAAATAGATAGTCTCAAAGTTTGTGTTATATTAATCATTTGTTAACAAGGGCTTAAAATAGCTCTGATGTCAACGATTCCATTAAACGATCCAATCAAATTGATTTAATGTGTGCATGCAAGATCAAGCGGTTTTTCACGTGTGAATATGCATCAATGTTTTGATAAAGCTATACAATTATCGCATGTCGCGAACAATTTTTAGTCAATATGAAAATAACAATGGATCACATTAATTGAAAATATGAATACCTATGAATTCTTATGCTTGAAAGATAGGAGGTTCTATGATATATAGATAATAAGTTCTATGGATTAATTGCAAGAATACGATGTTTCGGTACAGACGTTTACAACAGTGATAGCATATACACAGAAACATCGCAATCCTGCCAAAAAGAAGTTGTTAAACTGTTAATCTTACACGTAACAGATTATGTATGGAATCGATGATCACATCGCAAAAGGATTCAGATAAGTGAAATTTTCTTAAGCAAAAGTGATGCATATGCACCAAAATGAGGCATATTTATGTGGCACAAATAAAAATTCCTTATAAGTCTTAAGTTTTAGAAATTTTCTAAAACCTCCATCAAGATTAAGGTAAAGAGAAAATTTACGGTTGAAAGAGACTTTCCCGGCTTTCTAATCAATTAGGCAACAACTTATATCAAAATTGTTGTCAACGATTGGTTTCATTGCCTCAGACAGCAAATGGTGTCATCAATGCTCTCAACAATTGTTGTCATCACCAGTGTCATCAATTTTACAACATTTGTTGTGTTAAAGTGTGTCAGTCATATGTATCATTGATGTTGACAGAAATTGGGTGTCATCAATATTGTGAAAAACTATTTTCAATGATGTTGTCAAAAATTGATGTACATGTAATCAATGTTTTGAAAATTGGTGTCTTCACTGTTTTCAACAGAAGCTGTGATAAGTTTGTTGTCATCGAAATTGCCATTAATGTTGTATTCATCACTGGTGTCAACGATTTGTTTCATTGATGTTGACAGAAAATGTTGTAAACAGATGCCGTCATGTTGTCATCATTTTGTCATCACTGGTGTCAATTGTTTACCACAATTTGTTCCATCCCTGTTTTCAGTTATTGTGATTACTGTTGTCAAACTGTTGTGTCTTCTTTCTTGTTGTCATTTTACTGTTGTCAAAACCTCTTGTTGTCATCATTTTATTCGCCACTGGTCATGACTTTTGGCAGCATTTAGATTTCACTAGTGTCAAAATATGGTGTGGTCATGATTGTTATCGTCATTAGTCATCATTCTTGGCAGCTTTAGATTTCACTGATTCGTCATAAACCTTTTCACTTTTGTCAACACAATGTTTTCACTGATTCGTCATAAACCTTTTCACTATTGTCAACACAAAGGTTTTCACAGATTCGTAATCAACCTTTTAACTTATGTCAACACAAATGTTTTCACTGTTCGTAATCAACCTTTTAACTTATGTCAACACAAATGTTTTCACTGTTCGTAATCAACCTTTTCACTATTGTCAACACAAATGTTTTCACTGATTCGTAATCAACCTTTTCACTATTGTCAACACAAATGTTTTCACTAATTCGGCATCAACCTTTCAACTATTGTCAACAAATGTTTTCCCTGATTCGTAATCAACCTTTTCACTTTTGTTAACACAAATGTTTTCACTGATTCTTAATAAACTTTTTAACTAAGGCAACACAAATGTTTTCACTGATTCGTCATCAACCTTTCACTATTGTCAACAGATTGAATATAATGATACTTTCCAGATTGAATATTGATTGAAACGTTTTGGACATTTAATCGGTTTTCATATTTTGTATTTATGGTACCTTATAAAAATGAACAGAAAACAATGATTGGCACTCATATTTGCAAATCAATATTTTGATTACTTATCAATTGTACTCTTCTTGCCAAAAATACGTTTATTCTAACTTTGACCGTTTAAAAATATGTCAATATATCAATGAAGTGTATATTTGTTCGGCATGATTATTCATTCTATACAACAAGTTATCAACGTATTGAAATAAATGGAAAAATAATTTAGTATGTGACACTTTATGCATAATGTTAATAGCTATTCCAGGTTATGCCTCCATAAAGATAAACAATGTGTTGATAACGATCTGAAGCCTTTCAGGCTATTTATTTGTGTAATCGATAAGGTCAGCATGACCTAAGTATCGGGTTTCTCTGATTGGCTATTTATCACACCTTCACGCCACTTTGTTTTGTTCAGATTGGTCACGTGACCGGAAGTCACAGGAAAGCCAAACGCGTTAGTTTTAAAGGTCAACAGGCATGTTTTGCCTCAATTTTCAATTTCGTCATACACTACTTGTACTTTCTAGACAGCTTTGTCGCAAAAGCTATATCTATACCAGCTTATTTCATTTGGTATTTTAAATTATCAAAATACATTTACACATGTTTTACTCCTGTGAACAAGGGGCAATAGACTAAATTTCATTTCATTTTATTTCATTCATTTATGTTATTTTATTTCTGGAGGCTTTTCATTTCATATGTGTATTCAGTCAATCTAGACTTGCAGAAATAGAATCTAGACTATATAAAAGGCTCCTATTTAATACACAGTCATGAAGCAGGACTAAAGGGGCAATGTCAACAGAAAATTTGGTAGAATGAAATTTTAAACAATAATTCTGATATGCTTTTGGAACACGTTTAACGAATTCTGTGCATGTTGGTTTTGAGATACAAAGCACATGTGTTATTGAGGATTGTGCCTTTAAAATAAACCTGACTATTCTTTCTTTTTAAGGACTCTTGTGATTGATAACCTATTCTTTAAAGGGGCAGTAGCACGTTTTCAGGGGGAATATAAGGTGATGTCAGGAAAATGAAAATTAATGGTTTAAATTAAAGACAATGCATTTGAACTTAATGGAGCAGTAATAAATCAAATATATAATGTAAAGTTTAGCCATGCGATTCCTTTTTCTTACACAAAATAAATTAAAGGTGTTCACTCAAAATGGCCGCCCATGGATTTTAGGTGAATCTTCATACTTTGTTCTCTGACTATGGATGATTGGTTTGTGTTATGAGATTTTTGACACTATCAACATAATACATTAAGTATTAACGTACAATAATCAGTTAAAATGTTAAAATATAAAATTATCAAAAAACGTGCTACTGCCCCTTTAAATAGTGTGATGTTGTCCTTCCCTGATAAGATCTGGTGTTTACATGACAGGGAATGTAAAACATGCCTTATCTCCCACACGTTAGAAAACAGCAAAAACATATTGGAATGCTGTATTACGCAATAAAAAATCAGATCTGGTCATATTTCGGGTGTCACGTGAAACATATTTCGGGTGTCACGTGAAACATATTTCGGGTGTCACGTGGAACATATTTCGGGTGTCACGTGGAACATATTTTTGGTGACACGTGGAACATATTTCGGGTGTGACGTGGAACATAATTCGGGTGTCACGTGGAACATATTTCGGGTGTCACGTGGAACATATTTCGGGTGTCACGTGGAACATATTTCGGGTGTCACATGGAACATATTTCGGGTGTCACGTGGAACATAATTCGGGTGTCACGTGGAACATAATTCGGGTGTCACGTGGAACATATTTCGGGTGTCACGTGGAATAGATATCAAGTATTTATATTTATATATTGTACATTTCCTTGAAGAGAATTGTCCAACACAGTTAGGTTTTCAGTGTGATTTTTTTTACCGTAATGAGACGCTTTTAAGGCACTGTAAGTTTGGAGGAATTAATGAATCTCATATAAAAAAATTAAATGCTAAAGTGGTTGCAACACAACGTTGAAAAAAAACCTAGAAACTGAAATACTGTGTATATAATACCAAAACTGCTTCTGGAATATATGTGCTTGATAAGTTTTACATTTGACGTTAAATTGTAAACATTTTTGCGACCTCGGTAATTAATATTTCCGTCAACAGTTATTACTTTAATGGCTATATGTACCCTAGCATATTCTGAAAGAAAAACGAGCCGAGAAGTCCAAGAGAGTGGTCTTTAATAAATTAACCATTAATAATTTTTACTATCATATAAGTACGTATATTAATACTTACTCGGACAAAAATTATCTTGTAGACCTACCATCAAACCACAAAGGAGATTCATGGGTGAATGTTGAATAAACCTCATTTGCAACCTTCCAACCTTCCAACCTTCCAACATTCCAACCTCCCAACCTTCCAACCTCTCGAAACCCGTGCCTAAACCTCAAACACACATGAGATATGAATTGAATTTTTTTTTACTTTTCGTTTTTCAATCAGAATTAAAGTTTTTTAATGAGATAATTACGACATCAGTTCGAAACAAAACCATTCATCTGTCTTAAATGACATAAAACATCAAGAATTAAATCACTAAATGCAAATTTCAAATTAGATATATCACTTTCCATCGTATTAGGTCCGTTAAATTGATTAGCACGAAATCAGACCATTATTCTTATTACCGATTTCTCTTTTCAGTTTTAAAAGTATGATCCATGTAATTAAACTCATTATAATCATTACAGAAAAAAAACAGTTCATCTTCGTCACGGTGCTGAAATATATTTAACTATTTCTTAGTGTGAACTAAATTTACAAAGGCACCTGTTCCCTTAGAAAAAATCATTCATATTAGCTCTTTATCTAGCGTATAACCTCGAAGTTCTTTAAAGTATGTTAACAATTGTTTTCAAGTTTGTAAAAGCTCTCGCCTTTGACAAACACGGTTCGACAGAGTGTTCTATAATCAACTAGAGGCATAATCGATTGTTGTCTTGAAAGCAGTATTTCGAAGCAAGGGCATGTCTTTCAACTCAAGAACGCCTCCTTTCCAGCCCTTTCTTGAAGCATGTATTTAATGAAGCGTTATGAACTGCTTCTTCACATTACAATTGTTAATGTGTTGTTCAGCGTTTGCACATCTTAGACCAAGGACCACCGTCGTTTAATCTTATTCGGTAATTGAGCGTTGAATGAGTGATTCAATTAAGAGCCGACAGGAGGAATAAAGAGATTAGATAAGGAGGAGATTGGGTGGTATGGGAAAATTCGAGTACGCTGAAATGTGTTAGAACACATTTAATGATTATAATATAAGTATAACATTCGGTCGAGGGGGAATTGGGAGATATCAGCCTCTTGCTTGGTGCTTTTATTTAAACTTTTCAAATAACAAAATCTAATATAAATAACGAAAACATGGTAATCTGCATGCATTTGTTTTGTATTTATTGCTTGCAATTGCTTAATTATTTTCTCCATGGCATTTGCAAATCTATCCTCATTGTGTTTCATATAACATACATTTCAATGAAGGATTGTAGTTTCACAGCTGTAAATTGACGCTCATCGTGACAATGTAGGTCCGTGAATCTTTTATAGGTACCTATGGAAACAGCGGAGGTGACTGAGTCCAATTTGGATAAAGTGCCTTGCCCAGGGACACAACACAGATTAAGGTCACAAATATCGTGTGTGTCCAGCGGGATTCAACCAAGGATTAAAGGGGGTCTGCAACCTGAATTTTTTAACTTCCAGTGTTATATTAGCAGGGCCCAGAAGAGTCGTAAATACTCGGTAGGGACGAAATCGTTTGGTTGCGAACCGCTTACAGCTGACAGCCGGTACCAAGTTTGTGTCATGTGACCCCCTTACCCGTCTGGATGCTCTTGTTAATGATGGTCAATGAAGTTTCACGAGCCAGGTTGTTGATCCCCTTTAAGCATGCATACCTATACACTACCATGCTAAAATTGATAAGGTTAAGGATCTACTCCTATGTACGTTCATTTATGTCAAGTTCATTCATGTTTTCTCATTCGTACAAGCATATCCAATTTTTATTGACTACATCGCTCCAATACACGTTCTCTCTAGTCATTTTGAGGTCTAGCATGTTTTCAAATTCATAGAGTTAGACATAAAAATTAATTCATGTTTTCACTTACAAGCATATCCAATTTTTATGGACTTCATCGCTCCAATACACGTTCTCTCTAGTCATTTGGAGGTCTAGCATGTTTTCAAATTCGTTAGAGTTGGACATAAAAATTCATAAAAACATACAGTAGGTCTTGAGAAGACGATTCAAGAGTTTCCATAATATGCAACACCTGCTAAGAAAAGCTTCACAGAATTCTCATTTTCAATGTTCTCAGCTATATCTATCAAATCACCAAAACGATATCAAGTATAAAAAAACATTTCAAAATTGAAAATATTCAATGTTCACGTTATCTGAAAATAAATCACCAATTATAACGTAAATATAAGTTTGATTTATCTTTAAAATCTGGTAAAGACATGGGTCTATGTGACCACGATTATATAAAATGTGTTTAAGAATAGGCAATGTTTCATCTCTATGTTCTTGTTCCTACAGACAGTCATGAGAATCTAATAAATACGTGCTACAAACTCCACGCATTGCAATGACAGCCTTATAGCCTGAAGGAGGGTTCGCTTCGACGCTGTTTGTCCAGTTACTGTATTCTGTGATAGGCAACGTTTGAACTGGTAATTGCCATTAATGGCACCGGAAACGGGAGGTGTCGATGCACGGAGTTGGTGGTCACGTGATCACTGAGAAAAACGACAGCAACAACAGCAATCAACGACAAAAAGTGCACAAAAAGTCTTTCATCATGTCAGTGATCTTCTTCTATTAACCAGTTTTCCAAAAAGGCCGAGAGGTTTGATGTTTTGTATTTGTATTAGTATTTATATTCAATACGTGACCAAATTCTGGACTGAAGTTCTCGATCATGCTTATGTTAAGCTAACAGGAAAACGATGTTTTCGATGTTGCGATGATCTTAAATTTTACATCATTAAGAAATCAAATAAGATAAAGCAATGATTTCAAAATCCTGTTATAAAGTGAATGAAATTCTGGATCTGATTGATATTGCTTATATCATCAATTGAAGTTTTGATTACAGTTAGTTATGATTTTTGTTTATCTTTGTATGGTGCTTTTTAGAATAACAGTCACCAAACCTGAATTAAATGGAAAATGAAATTAATAAATAAGTAAAATATATAAAAATCGTAAATTAAAAATGCAAAATCTATCCCACTTGTTCTCTAAAATGGAAAATGCATCAAAATCGTTTATTTCTAAAAATTATCACGGTAACAAAGATTCATTTGCTTTGCCTTGAACAAACACACGAGATGTGTCACTTGGCAAGATTTGCAGGAGTGTTATCAGGACAATCAGGAAATTACTAGACCGAAAGAGCTGGTGTGCAAGACTTTATCTCTTCTCTCGTGTTCATCACAGCTCTCACAAGGATTCGGTAATCTGAAAACGTTTCCTCGGTGCGCTGTGACCTCTTCACGGTGCGCAGTGACCTCTTCACGGTGCGCAGTGACCTCTTAACGTTAGCAGCAAACTGTTAGACTATAAGACTTGTATAAGAGTACATTTAATGAACATATGCATTTTGTGGTCAAATAATGGAATATAAAGAAAAATACAGCTTTCTTGGGGATCTGGTAATCTAAAAACGTTTTCTTGGCGTGCTGTAACCTCAATAGTCTGTCTAACAGCCCCTGAAACAAAATATCTTTAAAGACCCACACAAGTCTATATTATTATAGCAAATCTAGCTCACTGCAGTTTCAGGTAAATGAACAGCTTCAGTGGGCTCCTTTCAATTTTAATAGTAGAAAACTGCATTTAATATGTATTTTCATTTCAGAGACTGAAATTTAGTCTATAACCTCAACTGTTAGACAATTCGACTTATACAAGAGTTGCTTTTTGTGCACGTTAGCAAAAAAAAACTGTGTTGTAAGATAATAAAACAGAAATACGTAATACTGAAATATAAAGAAAAATATGATGAAATTAACATGTTTATTTCAAAACTGTAAAGAAGAGAAAATACAAATATTTTTTGTAGCAGGGCAATGAACTCTAGAAAACATTTCATAAATGTTTTTAAAAATACAATAGTTTTTCGCTGGTCCATGTTGTTTAAAGAAGAGAAAAAAAAAATTATGTGTGGCAGAGCAATGAAGTCTAGAAAACATTTCATGAATGTTTTTGAAAATACAATAGTTTTTGGTTGGTCCATGTTGTTTAATATTTAAACATAGCATAAGAATGCCTGTTTAATTCGTCGCTGATTACTATTATCAATACCGTTCATCCTCAGTATGCCGTGCTTTCTTCCAGTTTCAAAATATAACTTAACATATAATATACAATGTTTTGGTAGTTGAAGTATTTTTTCAAATTTTGGTTGTATAAAGGGGCAGTAGCAGGTTTTTTGATAATTTTATATTTTGAAATTTTCACTGACAATTGTAAGTTAATGTTCAATGTATTATTGTGACAGTCAAAAATCACATAACACAATCCATAGTCAGAGGACAAAGTATGAAGATTCACATAAAATCCATTGGCGGCCATTTTTTGTGAACACCTGTAATTCATTTTGTGTAAGAAAAAGGAATCGCATGGCTAAACTTTACGTTATACACTGTATATTTGAATTATTACTGCTCCATTTAGTTTTAACACATTGTCTTTCAATTGGAACCATTAATTATCATTTTCCTGACATCACCTTATATTCCCCCTTAACACGTGCTACTGGCTCTTTAAAGTCTTGATATAGATGGGGTTACCGGGTTAACTACATTTCCCTATTCACAGTATCTGCGTTGTCGGTGGCACGTTGTTGAGATGTTAAGCTTTGTTATTAATATATCTGAATATGATATTGTTTGCCAGAGATTAAACTATGCAATTTTTCAAACGATGAAAATAGAGATGCAGCAATAGATTATTATTTATCTTCTAGTCTGAGCATGATCAAAACATTTTACAACGTGTAATGTGCAGCGATTAAAACATGATTGATAAACCGAATAGTTAAATGTAACATGAATTATGTAATTAAAGGACATTATCTAATAGTTGAAATACATTCATTATTTCCATTACGAATTTTTTTCAACGCTCAATGCAATCCATGTCGTCCCCAGGCAAAATGTTTAATCTTGATCTTAAAACATTTGGTAAAAGAAATGGTACTGTTTGTTGTTCTTAAAGGGGCAGTAGCACGTTTTTAGGGGGAATATAAGGCGATGTCAGGAAAATGAAAATTATCGGTTCCAATTGAAAGACAATGTATTTAAAGTAATTGGAGAAGTACTGATTCAAATATATAACCTAAAGTTTAGCCATGCTATTCCTTTTTCTTAAAAAAAATAATTAAAGGTGTTCACACAAAAATGGCCGCCAATGGATTTTATGTGAATCTTCATACTTTGTCCTCTGACTATGAATGATCGGCTTGTGTAATGAGATGTTTGACACCGTCAAATGAATACATTTAACATTAACTTACAATTATAAGTGAAATATTTAAAATATAAAATTATCAAAAAAGGTGCTACTGCCCCTTTAAGGCTATATTCATGCACAGTAACAGTGTAACTCTAGCAAAAGGTGAACACTGTACAGATAAAGTAACAAGAATCCGTTTTCATTACAGGTGTATGCAAACTTATCTAACAAGATTTAAAAAGAGATGGAAACCCATATCGACGTGAAATGGATATTTAAATCATTTTGAGTTTTAAAAATTCATTATGTAAACATTTGGATTGTTAGGTGCTATATGGTTTGTACATATATAACTTGAGGACATGTAACAGTGACAGTGCCACTCAAGCAAAAGATGAATATATTGAGACAAAGTAACAAGAAAAAACTGGTAAATTCTTATGAAAGTGTTCTAGAAATACACACACTTATCTAAGTATATTTAGAAAGAGATAAAACCCAAAATAGGCATGAAATACATAATTCAACAAATTTGAGTCAAACATCTCCATTAGGTAAACATTCGCGATTGTTGAGAGGGTACATAGGTTAGTATACTAACATCTTCGCTGAGCATGAAATGAAAGATAACTACCAGAACAATCAATTCAATTTCAATTGAAATGATCAACTTCAAAAACTGGTCCATGAAAGGCATGAGGTAAGAGGAAGGGCTACTGTCTCTCTTGTGTATCCGCAAATCGATTTTACAAGAAAAGTATCAAAAGACTTGAAATCGTGTTATCAAAATAACCAGATGATCTCTTCATAAAGTCAAGTCACAGCTTCGCCCACTACTACAGGTGACCTTGACATAAGAAACATATTGATTTGCTGTACACAACACAAGTCTTACTCATGAATGTTTTTTTCCAAGAGGGGTTTTGAGGGTAAACACTTTATAATTGAGATTCTAACAGTTAGGTATTTAATAAGCATTGGCCAGAAGGTTCATTTAAAGTCGATGATTAAATGAATAGCATATTTATTTTATTTTCACTTGATCAATTTAGACTTAGGTTTTGTGTTTTTTTTTAGAAATTAAGGGTGTAAAAATGAAATGTAAAACGGTTGGCTTGCAAAGAACAATAAGATTTGGTTTAGAATGCATTGTTTTTTTCTGAAGTCCCATAAATATTCTTTGAAATACAACAGACAGTAAAAGTTGATAGATTTTGTTCTTAAAGTATTTTCATTGCACTAACTAAAATGAAAAGACGCCCTGAAAACTGCAAAGTATGAGAGAAGTGTTAAACCAAATGCTCCTACAGCCAAAATATTTTCTATATTATCACAGTCAATTAGACAGGACGTGATGTAGATGATAATAATTCCATTCGAAATTTGTTTAAGGTTTAACAAGTTCAAATAATGTTTGAAAAATAGTGATGTTTTCCGATTTTGCAAATAGTTAAAAATATTTGTTTAATGTCTTGATCGTAGGAGCCGGTTAGAACACTTTTTCTCTTCTCCCATGATTATCGGAGCTTTCAAACGGATCCGTAAGTCTAAAAATGGTTCTGTATTGACTGATAGACTTTAAGACTTGAGTCAGACAAGTTTGAATTTGATGAAATCACTTTTTGTCAACTAATTGAGTATAAATTATAATGCATTGTATGTCATACATGTTAAGTTCAAAACAATTAAATTATTTCAGATACATTCAAAAGACATGATCAAGATGCTTACACCCAATAATTCAAATTTGATATGGGTTTAACAACTTCAAACAATGTTCTTGCATGTGTGATTTTTTCTGAAGAACAAACATCTTACGGTTATTACTGTTAAGCATGTGGTTACTTACAAAACTTTCAACCATAGTAAAAATCTTATTTTCGTCTCCTCACCCAGAGCCATCGATTAAGCAGGGTTTCATATCCAGTCCTTGCAGAAGACCACTTAGAAGTTAAGGAAATGCTTTATCAATGAAGACGCGTTTTTGGTGCAATTCCACTGCCTAAAAAACCCCTGGGTCAATTTGGAAGATTTTTTTCACTCCTTTATATCCATTGCTTCAATATTACGAGATTTTCTAGCCAATAAAGACACTTCATCCTTCTCAACAGCCATATGTACAGAAGCTCCTCAGTTATGTTTATCCTCTTTTACTCCTGTCAAACATATCTTGTATTGAGCGTGTCTAATGCTTGCTTGGGGCATTTCCTGTGGACATATGAGCTGCTCATCTTAATATTAATCTTGCAGTGTTATGTGACCCATTTTTGCTAAGAGATACAGATAAGGAGTGTTTCTTCATCCGTAGTGAATTAAGGTGTACTCCTCAAAAGATAACTTTGATCCTGTAATTGACTGCTGAGCTAAGTTCTACTTTTGAAAATCTGACATGATGGCCTCATATAGTACACTGAGGTACAAAAGAAAGTAGACACCTCAGTTGGTTTTAGCATATAAATCATTTTCAGTTACACACAAGTTTTTGACAGGTGCAGGAGATTACTCAGTTGCAAAAAAACACTTCCAATTGATTTTTGAATTTTTCATTTATAAATTATAATTCGATCAAAATATTGTTCTTTTTTTCTAATTAAACCAATAATGACTATAGGTATGTAAAGTGTATCTTATGTTAGAATCGATAAATGAGCCTCATTCTTCACAAATTCACAACATGGTTTCATTTCATTAAAAAAAGAAATTTTGATAAACTTTCAATCAGACAACGCAAGATTTGTTTAAAATGCTGTAAACATGGGCTATGTTGACCATATGATGGTCATATGCCAATAACATAAATACGATGAGTTGCTCAACTTAACATTAATCATGCACTTGACTTGACCCGTTTTAGCTGGGATGTACAGATAAAAGTGAGTTTCTTCATATACTAATTTCCGAATTTTGATCCGTTGTTGACTGCTAAAATCTGACATGATGGCCTAATTATATGATTATTTCTGTGCCACGTATGCATCAGACCATACGTCACATATGATTTGTGACAATTATGACAGCAAGTGTAATAAAACACAAAATATGAAAGACAATTTGTGCAACCTATTGTCAGTTCTTTATTCAGAAATAAAGAATGATACAAGTGCCCATTTCAATATCACCCACCAACTTCTTTGGGCGGGGATAATGACATTCAATGGAAATAGTGTAACGAGGCATGTGACTAAATGTCCTAGTTGGTAGAGTTAGATTTAGCTCCAGTAAGGTAGTGACATCCATAAAAGATACCAGTTTTTAAAGAATAACAGTAGATCCTTCTATTTACCACTTAGCTTCATTTTACTTATAGAAAACTAACATGATGGTCTCATGAAGAAAATGATAAGGACTTCATTGCTAGTGTTTTTTCACCTGTAGTGACTTGCATTTGGCTACCTCCAAATATTGAAGTTGATCCCTTTCTTGTCTACTGAGCTCCTTTTCACTTCTATAAATCTAACATGATGGTCTCATGAAAAGGACTATGACACCAAATGTAACCTCACATTCTGTCTTACAAATGTACAAGTTGGTTGAATAGGATTTAGGGAAAGGAAGGTAGTGGCTAAAATGAAAGATAACAGATAATCTAATCATTGATTATTAAAATGCATCATATTCTTTTAATTTTGGCTGGATGAAGAATATTATTTGGGCTGTGACGGAATATGCATACAAGCCCACGTCGTTTCAGTAAATTTGTTGCTTTGGTTACATTTAGGACAAGGTGGGTAGTGACACAGTTTGATCCTGTTCTTGCTTTGAAAATATGATATGATACTCACAATAATCACCTCACATTTTTGTCTTAAAACCAAAGTTGAAGAGGTCTTGTTCATATTGTCTTGTCATTCATATCGTCGTTTACGGTGATTCATAAACCAGACACACTTATGATGACATCGATGCCTGACCTGTCAAAAGTCTTTTTAGTTAGCATCATTTTAAGGTATCAAATTAACAATTCATTTGAATGTTCATACAAACGTTATGGTTTCTAGGAAAAATCTTATGGATAAGAACTGTAGTTATCAATATTATTTGTCTCGTATCATCACATCAACTTCTAAATGCCTTTGAAGAATTTCAAATTTCTATTTTGCTTATACCATGATCGTAATACCACCTTTCTATCATCAGTAATTTGCAGAGTGAAATAGTTTGGTATAATCCCATGTCTTAAGATTAAACTTCTGTTAATGGTTAAGATTAAACCTGCTCATACAGTTTATATCTGTCTAATCAATGTCAACTAATTTTGTGTCTTCTATCCAACACAACCAACAGTATTGAACATTATGTCAAAAAATTTCTACTCCATTTGCTTTTTTATGCAGCAATGTGGATTAATCAAAATATTAGAATCATGTCTATATCCAGCAAGAGAAATCTGCAAACCTTAGTTTCATTTTTCTTCAGGATCATGAAACACCATTTTCGTGAGTAACATTGCGTGTGTCCACGATCATATTGCAATATGATATCCAGGCTGTTAGTAATTTTTTTCAAACTTAATAGTTAATTATTTTTTTGTTATTTTGTCATAGGAAAGAAACATTACAGAAGCGTAATGCATCCCCAACAACATGTTTGATTAATTACTCTTGTGACCGGGGGTTGTTACCTAAAACTGATCCTGAATTCATCAGCCACATCTATTGACCCAGAAACATGAATATCCGTGAATATTAATTAAACATATAGTTAGATATGAAACTCTTATTTCCTCTTGTTCACATTTCTCTAACACAGAAAATACATCAAAATCGTTTATTTCAAAGTTCATGAAGGTACACATAGATTCATTTGCTTTGTTTTGAACAAACACAAGAAATATGTCATTTGGCAAGATTTGCAGGAGTGTTATCAGGACAATCAGGAAATTACTAGACCGAAAGAGCCGGTGTGCGAGACGTTATCTCTTCTCTCACCAAGATTTTATCTCTTCTCTCGTGTTCATCACAGCTTTCTTTTGGACCAGGGAATCTAAAAACAGTTTCTCGGGGCGATGTGACCTCTTCACATTAGCAGCAAACTGTTAGACTTGTGCAATAGTACGTTTGTGGTCAAGCATCAAACAGAAATATTATATAATGGAATATAAAGAAATGATAATAAAGTTTACATGTTTATGTAAAAACTATAAAAAAGAGAAAATACAGAAAAAAAATCATGTAGTTTTTGTTAGCCGTGTAATGAAATATGGTAAACATTTCTTATATTTCATAATGATTTTGATAGCACAGTAGTTTTTGGTTGGTTCATGTTATTTCCTCATTTAACATAGCATCAGATATTGAAGTACAATATGTAATTCGTGGTTGACCACTGTAATCAATACTTGTCATCCTTAGTATGCCTTGCTTCCTTCTAGTTTCAAATGATAACTTAAGATTGAAAATTATCAGATTTTCAAAATTGTAACATACAATTTTGGGTATTTGAGGTATTGTTAAAGAACAACTGGGTTTTTTTAAGTAGTTCAGATGTCCCTGGAATTTCACAGTACCTTTGCTGTCAGTGGCACGTTGTAGTTGCGATGTTTTTATTGATATATCTGAATAAAAATGTTTGCAAGAATAAAACTATGTTAATCTTTGAACAATAAGAACAGTGATGCAGGAATTAAATATCATTTATTAAAAGTAGTGTATCTTCTAACATTGGCATGAATAAAACATTTCAAAGTGTACGTGCAGCAAGTTGAAAGTGTTTGAAAAAGCAAAAAAATGTAAGAATGCAACATGAAGAATGTTATTAAATGAAATTATTTACTCTTTGAAACTGACTCTTTATTTCCATAACGAGTTTTGTTCAACTGTTGATTTAACCCATGCCATCAACAAACGAAACGGTTTAAATTTCGATCTTTTAAAAGACATTTGAAAAAATACTATGTTTCTTTGAATATCTTTGACCCCTAATCTTTTAAAAGTGGTACTGTTTGTTGTTCTTAATGATATGTTTATGCACAGTGATAGTGTCACTTCAGCAAGAGATGAATATTGTAGTGATGAATTAACAGGAAGAAAACTGATTATTTGTTATAGAATTACACAAACTTATCTAAGCAGATTAAGAAAGAGATAAAACACAAAATAGGCATGAAAACATAATACACAATTGTGTGTCAAAAACATAATAAACAAATTTGTGTCAAAAACATAATAAACAAATTTGTGTCAAAAACATGAAAAGATAAATGACTACCAGTACAATTGCCTTTTATTCAATTATCAAGACAAACACTTCACAAACTGGTCTATGAATAAAGACATGAAGTAAAAGGAAGGGTAACAGTCAGATTAAACATCGGACTTTCGTTTTTCCACATATTGATTTTACAAGAAAAGCTACAAAAACACTTGAAATCGTGTTGTCAAAATAACCAGAAGCTCTCTTTATAAATTATAATCTTGATCTTAAAACATTTGGTAAACTCATAACCTTTTGAAAATGATACTGTTTTTGTTCTTAAGGATATGTTTATGTATAGTTACAGTGTAACTCATCACAGGTATACACAAACTTATCTAAAAAGAATGTATGCAGAGATAAATCTCCAAATCGGCCTGAGGTCAATAATCAAATCAATTTGAGGGTTAAACATTCATTAAGTAGATATTTTAGGAGGTACAAAGGTTAGTATATTCGCAATTTGAGGGACCAACAAATGGTAAAAAACTAGTAGAACAATTGCTTTTTGCCACGAAAAAACGTCAAAAACCATGAAAAAAAGCATGAGAGGAAGGGTAATGTTCAGCTTAAACAGTTAAGCTGCTGACTCCCTTGTGTGTACCACAAATCGATTCTACAAGGAAAGCTACAAAAATACTTGTTGTCAAAATAACCAGAAGATCTCTTTATAAAGTCAAGTCACAGGATACCTTAGCTTCGCCCACTACTACAGGTGACCTTGACATAAGGAACATTATTGATTTGCTGTACACAACACAAGTCTTACTCAGATGTTTTTCCAAAAGAGATTTCTGAGAGAAATTCCCTTAAAATTGTGATTCTTACACCTAGGTTCTTAGAAGTCATAGGGTAGAATGGTCATTTAAAGTCGACAATTAAATGAATATCATATCCATTATATTTTCACTTGATTGATTCATGTTTGGTGTTTTGGGGGGAAAATGGTGTAAAATGCAAAGGAACAATTTGTTTTCATTTAATTGTTATGTTTCTAGATATCTATTTTCTGATGAAGACCCCTTCACCCTTTGAATAATCCTTGATAGTAAAGTTTGGTTTGCTTTTAGAATGCGATTGTTTACTTCACAAACTAAAACTAGAAAGTGTTTTTACCCATAAAACAGATGTCTCCCCCTTCCTCAAATGCTCCAAACCTCTAAACAATACTATCATAAAGCACCAATAATGTTCTCTGTATAATTCAACTTGAATAAATATGTTAAGTAAGTAAACAACAAACAAGTGCTTGTGTTATGAGACGTTTATTACTAAAGACAAACAATTAAGACAGTTTAACATATATGGTGATAATTGGTCAAATAGTTTTAGAGATCTGCTCCGGAAACAAACACTACCCTTCAAAAGAGACTCAGTCCAAATTGTTGCATGGAAATAAACAAAATAATTTGTTTTAAATCTCAAACCTCCAAAAGGCACATCTACATGATATGGAGAGACAATATACCAAGTTTGGTGATGATCGGTCACATAGTTTTAGAGATCTGCTCCGGAAACGAACACTACCCTTGAAAAAGACTAAGTCCAAATTGTTGCCATGGAAATAAAAAAAAATTAGATTTAAAAAAATCTATAACCTCCAAAAGGAACATCTACATGATATGGAGCGATATTATACCAAGTTTGGTGATGATCGGTCACATAGTTTTAGAGATATGCTCCGGAAACGAAATGGGAATGCCGACGTCGACGGGAACTCAGCTAAAACCAATATGTCTCCCAACCCATAATGAGAACTAGCCCTATCACCTGTGAAAAGAATGAGAGAAATAAAAAAATTCCACAAATAATTTTAGGATAATAATATTCAATAAAAGTGAGACATGATGTAAATGCAAACAGTACTCATCCAATTTTATTATGGCTTAAACAAATTCAAACAATGTTCTGAAATGTGTGATGTTTTCTAAAGAATATCTATGGTATAGCATTTGGCTGCTTAGAGAACTTTCAACCATAGTAAAGACTTCATTTTCGGCTCCGCACCCAGAACCATCGATTGAGCAGGGTTTCATTTCCGGTCCTTGCAGAAGACCACTTGGAAGTTACGGAAATGCTTTATCAATGAAGAAGCGTTTTTGGTGCAATTCCACTGCCTCAATTGCCCCTGGGTCAATTCGGAAGATTTTTTTCACTCCTTTATATCCATTGCTTCAATATAACGAGATTTTCTAAGCCACGAAAGACACTTCATCCTTCTCAACAACCAATGTGTACAGAAGCTCCTCAATTATGTTTATCCTCTTTTACTTCTGTCAAAAATATCTTGTATTGAACGTGTCTAATGCATGCTGGGGGCATTTCCTGTGGACATATGAGCTGCTCATCTTAATATCTCGCAGTGTTATCTGAATTGACACATTTTAGCTGAGATATAAAAGAAGAGTTTTTTCTTCATCTGTAGTGAATTATGGTGTACTCTACTTCCTCAAAAGCTATGTGTTGTTCTGCAGTTGGCAAAATATTCTTTTGAAAATCTGACATGATGTTCTCATGAATTGTATCATTAGCGCTATGACATCAGACCCAATGCGACATATGCTTTTATTGACATCAATTTCTAATAGAACAAATTTATAAATCATATAAATTTCATCTAAGAGACAATGTGTCCAACCTGGAATGATTCAAATACCCATTTCAATATCACGCTCTAACTTCGTTGGGTTGGGGATAATTAATATTCAATGAAAATAGTGTAACAAAGCAAGTGGTTCTGAAGCAAAACAGGTATCTGTGCACTCTTTTGTCCTTAATTGCTAGTATGTTTTGTTCTTATCTGTCGTGACTTAAAGGGGCAGTAGCACGTTTTTTGAAAATTTTATATTTTAAAGTTTTAACTGATATTTGTACGTTGATCATAAATGAATGATTTTGATAGTGTCAAAAATCTCATTACACAAATCAATCATCAATAGTCAGAGGACAAAGTATAAAGATTCACAAAAAATCCATTGGCGGCCATTTTGTGTGAAAACCTTCAATTCAGTTTGAGTTAGAAAAACGAATCCCATAGCTAAACTTTACGTTATATATTTGAATTATTACTGCTTCATTCAGTTTAAATCACCTGACATCACCTTATATTCCCCCTAAGCCCCTTTAAGGATAATAGTATATCCTGTTATATGTATTGACTACTGAGGTGCATTTTACTTGAAATCTAACATGATGACCCCACGAAAAGGACTGTGTCACACAATAGGCATCACAACATCATTTCTTTTCTGTACTAGTTGGTTGAATTGGATGTAGGGATGGGAAGGTAATGGCTTTAATAACAGATAATCTAATCATTGACTACTAACTTCATGTGTTTTTGGAAATTTTGGCCAGATGAAGAATATTATTTGAGCTGTGAGGCTTATGCATACAAGTCCATGTCGTCTCTTTGAAATGTACTAGTTGCTTGGGTTAGATTTAGGAATAGGTAGATAGTGACACAATTTGATCTTGTTCTTGCTATGAAAATATGACATGATACACTCAACAATTACCTCACATTTGTCTAAAAGCCTAAGTTGTCTACTCTTATTATCTTGTCGTTCATATTGTTTTGTTTTAACGGAGATTCATAAATAAGACCCACTTATTAACTGCTCCAATTGCATTTATTCCTGAGCTGTCAAAGATCTTGTGATAAATTGCAGAAGTTTGAATCTAGCATAAATGTTACAATAAAATAGGATTTTCTTTATATCAACATATAAAACATTTTCATCTTATATATTCGTTTGCTTACACAATAACTGTTATCATAATTATATTCATATTTTTATTTATATATATTTATCAACAATAATAGAAAGTGTGAAATAATGGTATAAGTCCGTGTTTGTAACTAATTTCTGCCAAGTAAAAAAATAACAATTTGTTTATACAGTTAATCTTCGCATGATCAAAATATAATTTTTTGTTTTTCTATTCAAAACAACCAACAGTATGGAACATAGTTTTGTCAACTAATATCTTCTATTTCCCTTTTTGTCAGACAATGATTAATCCGAAAAATAGAATCATATCTATTTCCACTATGAAAAAATCTGCGAATCTTATCTTAACATTTTCAGGACAATGAAATATAATATTTCGTGATTTGCGAATGTCCACAACCATATTGCAATAAGATCTTCAGGCTGGTAGTTGCTTTTTTCAAACTTGATAGTTAATTATTTCTTTGTTATTTTGTCATAGGAAAAGAACTATTACAGAAGTGTAACAAAACACCAAAAACATGTTTGATCAATTACTCCTGTGACTGGGAGTCATTACCGAAAACTGATCCTGCATTTATCAACCATTGATCCAGATTCATGAATATTCATTTGGAGCATAGTCAGATAGGAAGTTCCAATTTCCGGAATGAATCTAGTTACAAAGTCTACTTCAAACAAAACATCACGTTCTTAAATACTTCAATTTCTACAGTAATTGTTCCCCATTCACACATTACCAGTAGTACTCGTTGCATGATGATAGTTGAGTTTATGACATAGTTATCATGATGCTTTCGACATAGATTGTGAAGCTTCACAATTCTTGTGAAAAATTGTTATGCAACATGTACTTTAATTTCAAATTATGAATTTACTGTATTTCAATATAATTCAAAAGTTAATCATGAAAAAGCAGATCTATGACTATTACCTATCCACAACTACATTTCAATTTAATTTGTTTCTGCATATTTGATTTATTTCATTTTAAAAAATAGTTTTAAATCTAAGCTGCTGTATATATCTTCTTAACAACTCTTGAATCATGAAAAGATTCACATTTATCTTTTCCTGTAATATTTTTAAACGATTGTACTTAATAAGGATGATTCTCTTTATCAAGAATGCCAGTAAAAGCACATTTGGTATGCTTGCAACATAAAATACAATAAAGTGTTTTTTTAACCAAACAACAAAGATAACTTATACAATAAAATATAATAGTTTAAACATAATCTTAATCGCATTAATTCTATCTTTTAAGAGGGTTGAATTAAGATGAATAGGAGTGATAAGGTAAAAATGTAAATTTAAAATTCTGGATTTACGTGTCTGAAAATGTTTTCCAATCAAATTCTTTAAATTGTGTAGACATTTTAATGACCCCCATGAAAATTGACACTGAACACGCCATTCATTTAGATATCGCACAACAAAAATGTTGTAAGATCCCTAAGGTTAATAAACACTTCAGATGTTTTACCTTTGATACACATGTCCATATCTTAGCAAAAGGTGTTTATATCAATGCTATATACTGTCAATATGTTTCCATCTCACATTTAGTAACACATTCAAAATGAAACCATTAAAATACGAGTATTTATGTTTTATCAAGTCAGTTCAGCATTTGACTTGTACATGGAAGCCAAGTGTCAACAATTTGATGACATTCTTGAATATCTTAAAATTCAATTGACCTTCTACAATTTTATGTTGATCAAATAATTTGAATTCACCATTCTGCACATCCTTATTTAGTACTTAACTTAATAGTTCTTATTGTGTTAGATTCATTTGTTAAAACATTTACAAAATGGGTGTCTATTTAACAGCATATCATATGTTTTCAATACCAAAAGGTATATGTTCACTAGAATTTTTTCAATATTTTGATAATTGCGTCCATGGAAAACATCAAGAACAAAATCTTTATGAAGAAATGTTTTTTTTAGCTTACAAGACATTTTAGATTTTTGATTGTTTAGATTGGTTCTATTCTCGTAGGCCAATTTTTTTCCAAACCGTTATTTTTTTCAAAAATGTGTAAGTACCTTGTGACATTCTCGCCGCTTATAGGACAAATAAGTTTTTTTAGGGAATGTTAGTGACCTCAGTTTTAAAGGTCAAATCAGATAGCGCCATCACATCCACAAAATGCAATAACTACAAAAAATATCTCCGAAACCTGTTCAGTAAAGAAGTTGTGACAGAATAACCGAAAATACACAATGAAGAAAAACGTACACAGGCTTCTACAGTGGCTTTATTGTTTTCAGAAGCACAACATGTTGGAGCAAAGAAGTAGATCCGATGCATGAAGATCACCCAAATGGACCCACAGGGCTTTTGAATTGCCGAAACAATTCTTCTTTATTGATGATGCAATTCCCCAACTTCTAAGTGGTCTTCTGTAATGGCCTGAAATGAGACCCTGCTTTTTCTATATCCCAGAGAGAGATGACACCGAATAAGGTCGTTGGATTAACTTGAGAGGTCTGTTCTACCCCAAGCCAAACAAATTGTGGTTTCTTGGTGACTAAAACACTTTAAATTAATATCTTTTTGAGGTGACCCTGAAAATATTTTTTAAATTTTAGTTTCCCTACATAACTCTCTGGAGTAGTATGATTGTTTCAGTATCACACTTTGACTTTGATAATCGGTAGTAGGTTTTTCTTTCAATCCATACAACTTCAGATGTCAATTCTCTATTTTGATTCTCTATTTCATTACAAACATTACTAAAACCAAGTTGAAAATCAAACAAGCAAATTCTAAAGTGACACAGAGACTAAGAGTAAATACTTAGTGTACAGGTGTAAATACACAGGTAAGCAAACAAAATCCATTACCGTTGGTTAAGAGTACTGGTATTCACAAATCTAAAGTTATCTGATATGATATATTGAGTTATTATAGATGCCCTCATTTATTCTCACAAAACCTTTTCCCAGTATTGGCATTTCTATGATAATGCTTTCTTCTAACTTCTGCATAATTCATGGGCCATTTCAGGTGACCACCAGGTGTTATATAACCGAAATATGCTAATTTATTTGCAGAGGAATCATTTTATGGGGTAAATTCTTTAAAAAACGCTTTTCAAATTGCACTTAGTTTGAAAATAAGCAAAGTTATAACTTTTATTGATAAATTCTTTATCTCACAGATAAATCTGTACACAAACGATTTCATATCTATATCCATATTTGTTTTAAGTAAACGAATGCAAGTTTTGAAAATAGGGCCTCATTAAGAATAAATGTTACAAGCTCATTTATCACTGTAAACGTGCCAAAAGCAATGATTAACGACCACAGTTATTAGGGTATCTAAGGACGTTCATTTTGTTGGAAGGAACCTTTGTTACTTAATTCTCTCCGGAAATTTGAACTTCCTTTCAAATTATGCAATACATGTTTTATTTAGTTTTTCTCGATGATTAATCAATGAAGGATCAGCTTTAGGTAAGGCCTACCTTTGTCAATTTGAACTTCCTATCCAATTAAACATAACATGTTTTTATTTAGTTTTCCCCAATAATTAAACAATATAGGATCAGCCGTAGGTAATGCCTATCCGCTTTGAATTAATCTATTTGGTATTTGATTAACATGTCTTTATGTATCGGGACACCTTTTTAATTAATCTCTTCATAACACGAAGACCAAACAATTTTGATACATGAAAAAATTCCCCAAACAGTAAAATGTGTATATTCTTCTGAAGTGAACAATCAACAATAATGTAATGAATAGCATGGTAATGTTTCATAATACAAGAGATGGATAATTTGTTGTTCTTAATTTCAGTCAAATAAACAGTTAACAGGAGCAAGTAAGTGTGCTGTCAAATGTCCAAACATCATATTGAACGAGTTTGGACATATTTGATCTTTATTGGCTTTACATACTCATTTTATGAGCAAATGAGGTTGATGATCTATATGAAAATTATTTCAAAGATTATTGAATATCTAAAGACAAAATTCGAACTAGAATTTAAAAAAAGATAATGTCAAATAGTATCAAATTTACGAACCCTTGACTCACATAAGATTCAATTCATTTTTCTTTCAAAATATGTTTGGTAACAGAACTTTCATGACGAAATTACCTTGGTTTTTTTTATCTCTCAATATCATATCAACTGCACTTCTATGTGTCAATGTTATGAATAATTGTTCTAGAAATTGGAGCACTTTATAACTTATAGTTTTGTTGGAAGTAAAATTTGTTACTAAATTATTTTAGGACTACTGTTAATGTGTGAATGAAATGAACAATTACTTTAGAAATTGAAGTATTTAAGAACGTGAAGATTTGTTTGAAGTAGACTTTGTAACTAGATTCATTCCGGAAATTGGAACTTCCTATCTAACTATGCTCCAAATGAATATTCATGAGTCTGGATCAATGGTTGATAAATGCAGGATCAGTTTTCAGTAATGACTCCCAGTCACAGGAGTAATTGATCAAACATGTTTTTGGATTTTCATAATACTTCTGGAATGGTTGTTTTTCTATTACCGAGTAAAAAATGTGATTAACTATCTAGTTTGAAAAACGCAACCAATAGCCCGAGTGTTGCATTTCAATACAAAAACGAGGAAGGGAACATTGATCACGAAATATTGTGTTTTGTTAAAATTGAAATTGTGAATGGGTTTGGCAGATGTTCCTATTAAGATATAAGATATGGTTCATTATTTCAGTTAATTTACAATTCATGTCAAACATTGCAACAAAAACATATGTCAATTGTATCCTATTTGTACAATCGTGTACGATCATGTTGTTTTGATTTCTTAACAATAAATCATGAATATCATACTTTAACTGAATTTCGACTAATATTTGTACAATAAATAGTGTGAGGTTATTTCTAAAGTTTCATTAAGTTTCGTTAATCTAAAATGTTTTATTTGATTCAATTTGAGAAAAAATTACTTCATTTGTATATACAAGTTCGTAATGTGTATTAATGAAGTTACGTCGCGGTTAATACTTTATGAATAAGGAAGACAAAAGAAATTCTATAGATGCACAACCTATTTTTTTACTTTAGTGTTTCTGATAAATTTTACACTGTTTTCCATCATGTTGGAAAATGTGGGATACAGAAGCAAATATAAAATAGAAGCAACATAGAATTTCAGTTATCTTCATTATACAACAAATTTATAAAAATTCACTGAAATAGTACTTAATGAATGACTTGAAAGTCGCCAGTCGACAGTTGATTACATATCAATATCAAATTTTAGAGAAAATAAAACTTTCGAAATTCTCATGCATATGTCATCTTTCGGTATTGAGAGATTTTCAGAATTCAAATAAAGTTCAAAGGTTCACCAACTCAAACCTTTTCCGGAAGTCAAATGAATGTTACGGCACAACTGATAAAATAAAATAAAAAAATTTTCAGAGGACAAATACATATAAGCCTTTATCAATGATAACAATCGTGTGTTGCCGAGTTTTTTTTCGGAAGTCAAATGTCTATGACACCCCCAGAAAAAGAAGTAAAGTACATCTTTAATCACTACGTATGAAACTACACTCTTTTATCTGTTTATCTCGACTAGAAAGGTCAAGTCAGATACTAATGCAAGATTAAGAAGAGCAGCTCATATATCCACAGTAGATGCCCTCGGCTTCCATTAGGTCTATTCAACAGATGATATTTTTGACAGGAGTAAAAGAGGATAAACACAATTGAGGAGCTCCTGTACACATTGCTGTTGAGACGGAAGGAGTGTCTTTATTGGCTTAGAAAATCTCGTAATATTGAAGCAATGGATATAAAAGAAGTGAATGAAAAGCTTCCAAATTGACCCACAGGCCTATTGAGGAAGTGCAATTGCACCAAAGCGCTTCTTCATTGGTAATGCATTTCCGTAACTTCTAAGTGGTCTTCTGCAAGGACCGGAAATGAAACCCTGCTCAATCGATGACTTTGGTTGAGGGCACGACATAGGGCCTTTGGCCATAGATGAAAGGCCTGTAACTCCCAACATATAGAGGTTTCTGGGAAAGTACAAGTTGTGAAATGGGAAAAGATATTTTGAGGTTCAGTCTTGACATGTACTTTTTGGTATTGTTGACTGTTCTATAACACCTAAATATATATGTGAGATATCTTTTTCCAAATTCATAAAAAGTCTCAGATTGTGTAATAAATTGTTTGTTGCCATTTTTATCAACACTTTTTATTCATTTGAGGTTGAGAAATGGATTCGTCTAACATGGTATCTCGTTTTACAACTACGTAACTGATTCAAAAGCTTTTTGTGAGATCACCCTATTTTCCTCAAAAAGGCACCATTTTAAAAACATTTATGCGTCAAATAAAACTCGTCAGTCCTGTATTTTTACATTATATTTTGACTCAGAGCATGTGAACAAGGCTGGTTGGCCAACTCATTGGTTTACACGTGTCAACTTCTAACTGGTCTTTGGCAAGGGTCGGAAATTATACCTTGCTTTTTGTTCCTGTGGACGTAAGGCATTGTGGCATCCCTTTGTTTATTTTTATTAGATTTTTGACAATCAAAAGGGAGAGAGAAAAAAGGTGTTCTTCAACTAACTGACATATAACAACCTCTCGATTTACTTGATATAAAATAAGAATTTAATTGCTTTTGAAAATTAAAGTTTTATGCACCATATACAATGGGTATTCGCTCTATCAGACTACTGCCTAAAAGATGAATGTCAGTTTACTCTTAACTTAAGTTTACCAGTGGTGATGCTTAAACCATCTGTTCGATTTGATATCTTAGTAGGCCTATGACTGTTTTAATTAATAAAACAGAGGCTGTATCAACATTTTATGACTTTATCTGCCTCTGTGGGGAGAGAATGAAGGCTTTGACATGGTTTTTTTTCAATAAAGAACAATGTAGTTGATTTTACATATGTTTTAAGGTACTTTGAAAAAGATTTGACAAGCTCTTTTCATTTTCTATCAAATGCCCATTTTCCAATTTTGGTCAGCAGGAAAATTTGCGCATGCGCAATGACATATGAAAAGGAAACAGGCAGGAAGTCAGTCTTATAGCAAAATGTTGTCACGTGACTTGAGAGGAATTCTTTGATGGTTCCCATGGCGTTTTTCTTTAACTTCCGATGTCAAATATTGGCGTAAGGGTTAGAAACATTTCAAAATGGATTGGTTAGAGACATTGCTTTTTAAGATAATAAAGTGGTTCAATATCTTGGCAATACATTTGTGAACTTAACAAGTGTTCAAAAATCAATAAGTCGACATTGACCTAGCCAATCTCTGTTTAAACGAATAAAACCAAAACAAAACAGTTGTGGATTTTGTGTTCCTCTTTTTCGAATAGACTGACGATCCCCCTTCTCTATTACAACTTACAAGGCATGCAGTTTTGTATGCTTTTTGTATGAGTATAACTGCAATTATAATGTGCCTGCTTTCCAGATTCCAGTTGTTCAACGGCCCTGCAAGAATCTAGAGAAGATGGACTTCAGAGAAAAGGAAGGTTTTTAGAAGCGTTCGAAACGTTCTTGATGCATCGAGTTGGAGGGGAATATAGTTCCGAAGTTATACAGTTGTTGTACATAATCATACCATATTATTGCAAATATGGAGGTTAGCACCGTCTAACAATACCTTGAAAGAGCATCATAACACAATTTTCATTGTTTTTCATAAAGGCAAGAAGTTTTAATTCACCAGCTTAACCATTATAATTCTACCAAATTTACTATTTGGGTTTGCTATTTGGGTTTGATTCCAAAATCATTCTTTTTGTTTGAAAAAGCTGTTACATTTAATTGAGTTATACAATATTCGAAAGTCTATTCCAGTCTTCTGGTGTTGATTTCTTTTGGGAACATGACGTCTTGACCAAAATGAATGTGATAATAAAAATTCTATATAGATAATAATTTAATCAAAAAACTATTCAGAATGAACATCATAAACACTCATTTTAAGATTTTAAGTAGCAGGCAACAATTGGTATTACAAAAATAATATCTAAGCAGTTTAACTGCTTCCTAATAGATACTGTTTAGTTATTGTTTAAAATTTTTGCGATTGGTTAGAATGGGTTTGTTTGCATTGATACCGAACCTTGATCTGAACATATATCTTCTCATCTTCCTAAGCAAACTTAAACAAAACGCCAGTATCCGAACTGTCAGTTTTATGCCTTGCTGCAGACCCTTGAGTTTTTTGTGCTGATATCAGCGCCCATACAGGCGATTGTTCGCAACCTCCATTAATTTCTGATTGGACTATTGCTTTCTCTCATAGTAAGCTAGAGAGCAAGCACAGAAAAGTCAAGGTTCTGCAGCAAAGTATAAAACTGACAGTTTAAAAACTGGCATTTTAGGCTTTGCGTAGGAATATATCTTCTCGGCATCTTATCTTCTATCCAAACAAACTATGTTGGTCTTGTGACAGAATAATCATATTTTATAACCATTAAAAATTAAATAAATAAATAACTGATTATCATTAGTACAAAATTTGGTGGCTTTTAACTCTGTTTGATTCGATTAAATTTGTTTAAACTTTTTTATCTTTCAAGAGGTCAGACTAGTATGAAATATGTCTGTCGGCCTTTTTCAGGTAAAAGGGGTTTTGTAAAGTAAATTTCACTATGTGAAAACACACCTACAGTCTTATTCATTCATTGGTTGAAAAGTGTCAATTTTTTTATATGCATTGTAGTACATTGTTTGGAATTAAAATTGTGAAATAAACTGTGTGTCTGATTTGCTTTCCATCAGATTTCTCCTGAATGAATTGTTTTAATATGATATCACAGCCTTTTTCATAAAAAAACATATTACAAAAGACTAATGACAAATTTAAAAAAAATGAAATCATGTCTTTTGCAAACTTTTATTTCATAAAATATTCTAACTTTTGGTCCAACCTTGTAAAATTTACAATAATCAACAAGCAAATAGTAACATTCAATATGATCTTAATCTTTGTTTGAAATTTACAACTGTGGAAACAAACTGCACAATAAAAACTTACAGAGAAATCGTTAATTCATATTTCTCCTTTTTGGTCACCAAAGCTTGCAAGCAAGAAAAACTGGCATTTTTTTTACTTTGATTTACAAACAGACAGTAAATACATCACAAATATAGAAATTCATTATGTGCACGTATTTTTGCCCTCCCCTTGTATAAAGGATTTTTTTCTTATGCCCAAAACGCTAACTATAGGAAGAAGAAATGAAATCAATATTCATACACAAATAGGTTATAGTGATATGATAGATATCCATATTTTGTACATACCATCATTACCTTTGAAACATCACAATGCTCAGTTGTAAATTTTAAACAAAGATTTTGTTAATGCTGTAGAAATATGGTGTAATCTTTTATCACTTCAATGTGTAAATTACCAGTAATATAAACTGATTTATCTCAGTTAGCCAAGACAGAAAAAATTATTATGCTTGGTAAAAATATTTAAAAATTAACCAGAAAGTCATATAATACGTCATCTCTCATAAAATGTAATTACTTAGAGATTGCATAGAATTTGTTAAATCGAGTTTGAATAAATGTGAAGTGCTTAAATTACAATGACATACAGAATACTATGTTGGTATTAAAAAAATGTCTAAATTTAAATCACAAAATGCTTGGATGGACGGAATGATGGAATCAATAATGAAAAAACCTTTCTACCAATTCATACTAAGAGAATCACAGATAATAATGAAAAGATATACACTCAGCGGCAAAAGAAACGATAACAACTTTTCAAGAGCAAAAAAAAACAAGATGCTGTTGAAAAAATGACTCTCAATCCCTGTGATAGACATTTGTACTAAAGAATTAATTACAATTCAGTATGATACTTTTTTTTTTGTCTGTCCAAATCCAATTGGGGTCGTGAAATAGCTTTTTCGAGAGTTTTTTTTAGGCAAAATATTCTGAATTGATATCAAAACAATATGAAATTAAAATAAGTTGTTTTGAATTTAAATAACCTTCAAACAATTAATTTGTATACACATCTTTACTACAAAGTCCAAACAACAAGCAAAAATAACTCTAGATAATGAGATATTGAAACGACAATTTTGAGGAACTAACTAAAATGTGTGACCAGCAGTTGTTTATAAATTCATAGATAAGTTAAGCTATTTGTTTCAAGACATGAAGTAACCCTTTTCCAGACATTTCTCTATTAATTCGACATCTCCAATAATTCGACCCCCATACTATTATTCTGAGGTCACACATTCAAATCACATCTAAAAATTCAACCAACTGCCAAAAGTTTATGTTCCTGTGATTCAACCACTGCTGAAAATAATGGTATAATTTGCAAAAATAAAATTAATAATTGCAATGTGTTATTTTCTCTGCTGCAGTAATAAATTCATAATATATTTATTATGATAACTATGGCATGTTCATGTGGTCATGTATGGAAACTATATGTTAATTATATATAATAAAACTTCCTGATATCTATCTTATATTTCAACCATAGTACCAAATAAGCCGCCAAAAGTCAAATTAGTTCAACCATAGACAATTTCTGAAAATCTTTTGAAAATTTAAGGGTCGAATTAATAGAGAAATTAGGGTAATCACATATGGATAAAACTCTCTTTCAATATAGATGGTATCATATCTTTTGTAACTGAGTGTATTTTTAAGTGAAATAACAAGCACACCAATGCTTGTTTGGATGGAATGGTGGTCTTTATTTTCAACAAGATTGTTGAAACAAAAAATTCAGAACAGCCAATTACGAGGATTAAGAATGTACTGGTAAGAATAGACTTGAATTGGCCCCCGATAGTAGGCTATCACAAAGTAAAAAGGATCTGCAGGAGTAAAGTTTTTTTTTAATTTAAAGTCATATTTTTGACATATTGAACATCATATTTACATGTATTTTCATTTCAATTAAAACACTTCTGATGAAAGTTAGATTTTCTTTCCAAAAGATTAATTTTGAAGAAATACATTTTATATACCATTTAGTAAAAGAAACTTATTGTGCTTGTTGGAAAGATAAATATTGAAAATTGAAATTGAGTCAAATGTTTGTCCCTCCTAACACCCTATAACCAATATATTAAAATATGCAATAAATTTAAATGAAAATAATTTAGTTTTAGAGAAAAATGTTTGGTGTTTTGGCTTATACACAAACTGCAAACGTGAAATATATATAAGTTAGATACATTGGATCACAGCGTTTGATATACAAATAAATATGAGAACTGTACAATCGAAATATAATACTGGATTTTTTCACAGCAAAAGATTATATGCATGAAAAGTACACAACATGAATAGATGTAATCTTCAATTTGAAACTCCTCAATCTAATGTACAATTTATAACATACATGACAATTCAATACCTGTATTTTGGATTATAATACTAAATTGTAAGGGAAGAGTATGACTTGGTATTTCTTTTGATATCAAATTACCTGGTAATCAAGATCTTCTATGGTTGATCATAAAATAATCTCAAAATATATTTTCAATATGAATGTATCTGTTGCAGTATTTCACAAATAATATATACCTTGACTTTTGTTTTAAAAAAATGCTTGATTATACTTTAGATATTTCAATGACCATTTGCCCATTACCAATTATGGCCATATGAACAAATTAACCATTTTTAACTTCTCAGCTCAAAATTACCAAGCATTTCCAGTGTTAGAATAACCATTTCCATGTTAAGAATAACCATGACAAATGTTCAATACAATCGTGACAAATTCCTGTTTTGTTATGACTATTATATTATGACAAATGGTTTGCTTGTTTTTCTGGTCCTGTTTTTCTAATACTAGAAAACCTGGCAGTTATGAAATCAAAGGTGAGATTCAATTAATTAAAAAGAATGAGAAAAATTCCACATATTTCTGCAAATAAATTATTTCTTGAAACAGTAATAATGAATATTATAACTATTTACAATACACATATAAAAATGTACATTGTTTCATATTAAATTTTACCTCTTTTTAACTATAAGGCGTTCACAAGACAACATTACAACTTTGAAATATTTGGACATGAAGTCAGATCTCTCTCCCTTTGGCAAAATGCTAAATTTGGGAAGAAATACCTCATATGAATACATTTGAAAATAATCTTTAAAAGTCAAACATTTTGAATAATTTTTCATAAATGATGTCACCATACTTGTATGAATTATGACTTAAATATGGAATGAATATATTTGAAACTACATGTATTTAAAAAATTCAAACATTTTGAATAATTTTTCATAATATGATGTCATCATATTTGTATGACATATGGCATAAATATGGAATGACGAATGAGAAAAATAGTGTTCAATCAAAAAAGATAACCACATACAACAGTAAGACCTTTGAAAAGTCTCATTATAAGGAACATCGTCACATAGGGCCTAAAATTGAATAACCCAAAATACTGGCAAAATGAAATATAGTTGACAAACAGAAGAAAGGACAAATGAAAACAAATCTATGGAATTATTACTTCTAATTAGTGAGTATTACATTATGGAACATGAAAATGTCATGAGTGTTATATTACAATTATCAACATGCAATTTACCGCGGGCATAAAATTGAATTACATGGACATGTTCTCAGGTTATTTCAGTTGCACTAAAAAAAATTATAACTTATCGACAGATTACTGAAAATGATACAGCATATTAATACAAAAACATAATGAACATGATTTATCAAAATACATGTTTTATGAGACCTGTAGTTTGATAAGATTAGCAAGGAATCTACTAAAAATAATACCTAAGGGCATACATGTTGAAATTGATAAATGTGAGATGATTGTGACGAGTTATCTGGTTTGAAAATGATGCACCTAGAAAATTTTTCAAGAATTGCATTTTTATGTAAATGCTTGATTAAAATGTGTTGCACCTTACTACATAAAATGTCAATATTTTGTCTTCAGACTTCCAAATATACATGGTACAAGACAGGTTTGGTGTAGGTACACTTCTTGAATGTAACAATGTCAATCTATTTTAGAAATCATTAGTAAATATTTGTAGGTTAAGAAGTTTTAAACATTGTATCATTTTAAAGTAGATAACCATGTACATTGTATCCGTTTCAAAAGTTCAAAATTAAACATATTAGCTTATCAATAGATATACTGAACAAGTGACATCTTTATAGTATAAATAGACAAACAATCAGACAAATATTTTAAATGATTCCATATGAAAGATGACACTATGATTTTATCTGTATATTCAAAAAGATTAATGGCTGGGTGAGAAAGATCATAGATATTTCCGAAAATATGAGTCACTAGACAATCAGTCTATATCACTAGACAATCAGTCTAGTATATCATATCATTCTGTATCATTGTCAAATTTTGACAAATTGTGACAATTGACTCAGAATTGTCCAAAACATTGTTGAGATGAATATTATGTATTTTCTCACATAATGCTGACATAACATGGTTTTGGTTGTCTTCCTTTCTGAATGTTGCATTTAGTTCTGTATCTAAGATAACTTTTCATTTCAATATTTCAATTGACTCTATACTATCAAAAATGCTGATAAGAAGAACATCACATGTATATCTTTCTCACATACACATGTCATGAGTCAATACTGGTTGAAAGCTGTTATCATATAAGTCATGAGTCTTCAGATGTCGATGATGTCATCATATAAGTAATGAGTCTTCAGATGTCGATGCTGTCTTCATGTTGTTTTCCCCTCGTCTTTGCTATGTTCCTTCTGTACAATCTTCACCTGACTCCCAGGAACCAACTCATCAAAGAAGAACGTCAACAGATGATGGGCCTGAAAACCAAAAAACAATACCATTTAACCCTTTGAAATGATCAGGTTAGGGGAAAATGACGGTTCAAATATTTAAAGAACATTTAGAGTAAGTTGTATTCAAAACATGATTTTTACTAAAAGTTGTTATCCAGAAATATTTCCCTGTACTAGACAATTAATTTCATGCCATGGAAAATGACCTAAGTTCTCCATTACAAGATGTATTTGTAAAAGAAATCTGTCAAAATTCCGTATTAGTAGACTATAATTGCCAATTCAGAAGTTGGAATGGACAATCAAAAAATTATGCATGAAGTACTGATCATAAATTCTGAAATCCATAAAGAATATATGTTTGTGCATTACAGTTTCAACCTAAAACGACAAAATTTCAAAGCATTTGATGTTTATATCAATAAAAAAAATCAATATTATTTCAGGTGTTTTTAATCATTAGCCAAGCTGTTCTTTCACAAAAACATGCCTAATCATTGTTGATTACTTTTAGAAATCAGAGTAATCAATTAGAAATTACCTTAAAATGTGCATTTGTGAATACAGAAGTTATTTTTGTATTACTGCAGCTAAGAAAGCTACTACCAATTCTTAGCTATATCTTGAATATTCATGATTATTATATTCTTTCAGATCAATATAAGATACAATAATTTTGTAATGGATTCAATCAAAGAGCTATTTATTAATAGATGTCCTGAATTTTGTCATTGGGTCCAGGAGTGCTAATCCAAAACACTGAATTGAAATTGAATAGTATTCTTAGTGAGGTTGGAGTCCTTTGCCGCTTGGGAAATATTTCAGCAATTAGTGGTATGGTATCCTTACTAAAACGATTAAGAGTTTGTGTTGGGGTTAACTTTGGTTAAGGTTGCTATAACTCAGGAATCCCTGTTTTAATCTGTTATAACATATGTAATTAATATCTTCCTAAGCTGCCAGCTCCATCCTATACATATCACTAGGAGACTATGGTTCCCTTATTTTCTTAACCCTTTTATCCTAAAATACCAATGACAGGTATGTTGTTGAGCCTAATTTCTGCCTTGTAGTGGTGAAAAGAATAACTCAGCACAAAATATGTTAAACAACGTCTTTTCTAATTATCCCTGTCGACTGTCATTCATTAACTATGAGTTGAGGTGATTTTCGGTTTAACACCGCTATTTCATAACTGCAAGTTGTTTTTGCAGGGAGAAAGCCTGCAAAACTGGTGTGGCAATGCATTAAAGTGAAACCTGTGAGCATCTGCTAGAACTAGCGAACCATGGGTGGTACTGCACTGAAATTCAGGGCAGCATGGCACCCAAACCTTACTGCATATACAACAGTTGTCTACTGCAGACAAAGTTGCCAAGCCCCTTCAGGATTTGAACCTAGGACCTTTTGAATCGAAGCCAAACACGCTTAAACCTCTGGGCTAATTTTCCACAGAAATAATTAATATCTTAATAATAAGAAATACCATCAAAGACCATTTAATGTATTTGATTGAAGCTCCTATAAATCTGCTCATTATTATCAAAAGACACATAAAATATCAAATTTCAAACTAAAAGTCCTAATAATTTTTTTGATAAAATACATTCATATTATTTATTGTACATTCACAATTTATACAAATAATCTTGAGCTAATAACATTTTCTAATAAATCAAGACATCAAACTATACAAAATGCCAATGAGAATATAAAAAATCAAATGGTTTTTCTATATTAAGATTATTTCATACTTCTTAGTAAGCATTCAAACTGGAAGCGCATTACCAGATTAATATTCTTATGCTTCAAATGTCAGAGCATTTTCACAATTAATTCCATGTTTGATTAAAATAAAAAAATAAAAAAACCCATCAAAACAAACAAAATAAAGTTTTTCTCTAATGCCATGACATTTAGAATCTAATTTGCACATGAAATTGGACTGCAATTCACAACATAAGAACTTTACTCAAAAGAAGTAAAACCCAATCAAAATATCTAAGCTACGGTAATTAAAATTACTATTCAACTTCTAAAATCCACAAAAATAACTTAGAAACAACTAATTTAGATTAAAAACACCTCATTTTTCAAAGCCAACATCCACATGAAATGTTGTTGAAGTCATGTTAAAACCCAACTCACTCATTTTACTATAGTTCTACCCGTCGATCTGTCCAGCTTGGGTGACCCTACCAGGAGCATGTAAGCTCCAGCTGGCATAGCTCTCGGGGTCACTGAAGCATACAAACAACCACGCCATGATAAGGTATTGAGTCAAGTGGTGGTATTTTGAAACAAACAACTATAACCCCGTTGGTTTTGAACTAAATTTGCAGCTGTTGAATAACAATGAATCCCAGGAAATTTTACAAACGTACTATTAATCTTCTAGTTGAGTCATTTTGAAACAAACAACTAAAATCTCTTGCAACCAATCCAAAAATGTCCAATGTCTATTTGTAATCTTTCACCCAGAGGCACTTGATACACATCTGTAATCATTAATACACATTAAGTCATTAGAGATGCATTTCTTCTTCAAATAAAGATATCTGCTTTCCTTTTTTTCTAATAGGTAATGATAGTCTTGAACATTAGTAGGAGAAAATATGATTAAAAATAGATTGACTTTTTCTGATACTGTTCTCCTGGTAATTACTGAATGATCATTTGTAATGTTACTGTAGTACAGAAGAGATCAAGTAACTAAAATGAATTCTTATTGATTTTATTTGTAACCAATACAACAGAAAATTACTTAACTACATCATTCACAAAACAACTCCTGACTAAAATTTACAAATGTTTATGATGGTGAGTGAAATTTAAACTTTGATATCTTTCAGTTCTGTAGTTCTTTTCTAAATTAAAATGAAAAATCAGTCAACATCATTAAAAGAATTGTGAAATGAGATTACTTTCTTATCAATTTGATATTTGATTTGAATTAATAATATCTATTTCTTTTTTTAAAAACACACACATTTCACTTGCCACATTCGAAATTTGAAGAAATTTGAAGAAAAATCATAACCAAAAGTTGCATTGAGCAACTTCAAGTAATACAAAGGAATTGGTTTATTTATATAATGTGGCAATCTGCAAAAAAAAACACTCGTCATATGGTCTCTGAAAATGGAAAATTCAAAATTATTCAAATTCATTTTTTATGAATCACTGTGTCACCTTAGAACAGTCCTTAAGAAATAATATAAGGCACTCAAGTCAACACCTCCGATGTATACATATACATTCAACTTATTGATTTGGGCTTTGATTGCAAAACTAATCAGATTGGTCTTATAGAAAAGTGTGAAGATAGTTTGAATACAGAGTTTGCACAAGTTCTGCACTGAATAAATAATTCCTGCATAATGCAGCACGGAGGTGTAAGAGAACCGCCCACTGATAATGCACTTTGCATGTTTGCACCGACTTTGCAAATGTTGAGACCAACATTATCATCAAGCCCATTCATCTCCCGGCAAGCATAAACCCATCTTTTTGCAATTTCGTCTGTCCTGTCCGCGACTAAGGGAGATTTAACGCTTGGCATCGGCAATAATCTTAGCGTAATTCAGGCCTTGAGCACTTTACAACTGCCGTCGAAAAATAGGCAGGGCATGGGATATCACCGTAGAAACAGATTAGTTTTTTTCTTGATTATTGATCCAAAACTTGAATCTAGTACCAGCATGCCTGATGAAACATGGATTCAGAATGAGGCTGTGACCCAATCACATGTCAGTGTAATGATGATTATGAATCTTGATTTGATATTTCCAAATATTGCCAACAGCTAAGATGATGTCATTGCGAAAAGGGAAAAATAAATCGCATCATTCTCCTTGGATTTAGCCTGTCACTTGGAAAAACGAAATTCATTTGAGATTATAAATTTAATTATCTTGTCTTCATGAAAATGTACAGATCTTTTCTGGTCAACGTCTAACTCTATTAAAAGGAAGTGATTATGTTTTGGATGAAACTCTATCAGTCACCATGTAATTTTTCCTACATTTGAACATGTTTAATCTTTTTGTAGCAGAAAATTGAATCTTTTCGGAAAGATTTGAATTAAAATATTGGTATTATCCTCTGAGTCATGCTTGTCAGTTGCTAAAAGTGAGAAAATAAACATGAGAGACAATACAACGGTGTTAGTGCAAAATAAATGGCTTTTAATCTTCGACTGCAAAATGTGTGACGTTCTAGTTCTGCAATCTGATGGCAAACTTCTTCCTGAAAGCATGTGATTACAAATCTAAAATAGTGATATATTGCAAGCTTAGGGCAAGCGAGACACTGCTGATTAATTGGGTACATCAGTCTGTTTTATCTTGTTCAATTATACAAGATGAATGACATCATTTCAGGCGATTTCAGCAAACAGTATTAGCTGTGATATTGATGTCAAAGGAATAGACATTTACCATTGAATTGTATTTGATTTTTATAATTTGATTTCTTTTTAGGTACATTAGACAGATATTACATATTACATGTAAACTGTGCATATTTTCGATATAAACACAAACAAACATAATTACAGACCAACTGCAGGAACAAAATATGATTATGGAACTTAAATAATAATTCTTAATCATAATACATTTATCATTGTGGCAAATTTCAAATTACAATTTGAATTAATTAATTGAATAAAATTAAAAATATTTAATCAACATCCTCTTATAAGACCATAATGACATCAAATATTTTATTATTTACTTTATATAATCATGACATTAATATGGTTTGGTTGTTTTGTCATCAAAGTCCAAAGTTGTCTATCATAAAATCAACTTATGAATAAAATAAATTAAATGTTTTGATGATGTTTAAGATCTTCAATAATTAGTATTGCAAATGCCAAATTTAATTTCAACAAAATCAGGAAACTTTCCAAGAACTCTGGGAAAATTAAAATTCTTTTGGAAACTTTCCAGCTCTTGACGTATTTCAATATTAATTTTGAAATGAACAAGAAAATATTAATCATGCAATTGTAAAATTGATCAAGACAAAGCAATGATGTTTCACAAAGATGTAATTGCTTTGGAATTTTTTCAAAAAACAAATCATTTAGCCACAAATGATTTCATCTCATAAGTGACAACAAACCTAGGATCGTCATACCAGTAAATATCATAAATAACACAGAGATATAGAGGATACTAAATGACCTTCCTTTTAATACTATTTATATTATACTGTTTATCACTTGCCATAAAAATCAAACAAACTTGCCGTTAGTGGCTGGAACTTACATTTCCCAACCCGGCAGCCATTGTGACAGCACGCTCACAATGTGACGTCACAACAACACATCACTGTGACATCATACTTCCTTTTTGGTATAACACTACTTGAATATTGCCGTATAAATATTACACTGCGGTATCATACACAGGCGAGTAATAAATCAATGTATCAAAATTTAAAATCCGCAATCTATTTCAATACATTTTGTGTAAAAAAAAACGATATTCAATTATAGCTCCCTGAAATAACAAAGAATTGAGCCTTTTCCTTGTTTTAATTTGCAAGCCATTCAGCCAAGAATAAATTGCATACAACCACTATCACAGAGATTATCGTGACTGTTGACAAGCCTAAGTCGCTATCTAAAATTAGCATCAGGAGAATCTAATCAACTTAATTAACGCCTTGTCATCATTAAGTTAAATTGTTAATTTGGACACTGATGCCAAACATTCTAAGGCTGATCAATAAAAAAACTTAAAGTAAAAGGATGTTTATTCAAGAAAGTTCAAGATCGCTTTTATCCAAAATAAATTGGTAACGGAAAAATGTTGGTGAATTTCAAGTATCGATTTAAAACATTTGTGTTAAATTGATAAGATTAGTAAGGGCATGATATAAAACATATTAAATTTGAAATTTGTTATATTCTTGTTTACATTTGGAACATAGAAATTTTTTTATTTCAGCAATATTTTTTCAATATTCGCTACTCCTTCAACCTTCTTCACAAAAGCTTAACAATTTCTCAGGAATCTAAAGCATAACTTCATAAGCTATTTCATATCAGAAAGAGAGAGAAAAAAACAAGACTAAGAATAAATTTAGAATTTTTTCAATTAAACATCAAACAAATATCATAATCACCATTAAACACAAAATAAACAATAATATTTATGTTGATTACATCTTCTCTCTACCAAAACAAATCTTTCAAAAAGACACATTCATTTTGTTTAGACTTCATGAAAGAAAATTGGCATTTCTGCAAAGAAAGACGTTGGTAGTAATTACCCCATTAGGTGCTAATTAGATTTGAAATAATTAGATTTTAAAACACTTAGTACTGCTCTCCATGACAAACTAATTAATTTTCTAGCTCTGATAAAGATTTATGAAGAGAAATTGACATGTTGTCTTTGTAAAAGTTTAAATTTACACGGCAAATTACCAACTACATGCGATGTGTATTTTTACTACCGATTAAATATTCCACATAACATGTTTGTCTCACTTGGAAGATGAAATAGTTTTGTTAAGAAAACCCACTGGAAATAATGTTTTTGTACAATAAAGAAAGTGTAAAGTTTGTTTAAAATTGAAAAATTCAATTTGGTGTTTTTGCTCTTTAGAATTTTTGCAGGCATCAGGTCTAGCAACTCACTACCTAAAGTTCTTCGGAGTTTCAGCAAATTTAGATGAACCCTTAAAGGGGCAGTAGCACGTTTTTTTTTTTTTTATTTATTTATTTTTTTAAATTTTCACTGATAATTACAAGTTAATGCTAAATGTATAATTTTGACAGTGTCAAAAATATCATTACACAAGCCAATCATCCATAGTCAGAGGACGAAGTATGAAGATTCACATAAAATCCATTGGCGGCCATTTTGTGTGAACACCTTTATTTCATTTTGTGTAAGAAAAAGGAATCGCATGGCTAAACTTTACATTATATATTTGAATTATTACTTCTCCATTTTGTTTAAATACATTGTCTTTCAATTGGAACCATTAATTTTCATTTTCCTGACATCACCTTACAATCCCCCTAAAAACGTGCTACTGCCCCTTTAAGAGGTTTGTGGCCACCATGTAGACCTTTATAACTACAATTTCTGATGAAAAGAAGAAAATTAAGAATATTATTACTGATGGTGTACATAACTAGTGTAGTATAAACTGAAATTGCACATGGGCACTTTTAACAAGAAGTAATTGTTTTAATGACGTTACAAATAATTGATTATGGTGTCTCAGAAAAGCGCTATAAGACGACTTATTTCCAATTTTCATTCAAATCACTCATTTTTATCATTATAAAAAATACTTTTAGCTTTTAACACCATATGACAATGAAATCATGAATCAAAACAAATGCCCTTGCAATTTTATAAAAAAAACTTTGATTAAACGAAAAAACAAACATCATCAAAATGATACGCAAATTTGAAGTAACCTCACACAAAATTGATAAATTACCAAAATGTTAACATAATACATCTGGACTTCATCCAATGACAGGATTACATCTAAAAGGCAACAAAATCACAATTCATCAAAAGGAACAGAAACCAGACAAAATTCCCAAACCAGGAATTCCTGAAAGTATTGATCAAAGATTCTTTGAGTGCAGTTATGACAACGCACCTTTAATTTGAAACAACTGCACTGGCTCGCAGCACTGAATCATAAAGCGCAATCTGCGATATGCACATGTCTCCAGTGCGCTGCCTCGGAATACAGATAATTAAAGATGATTAAAAATTAATGTTCCTAGGTTTGAGATAGTCTCCTTCAAGCTTGGAAAGCTCGTCAGCAGATGTGGTCAAAATCCAAGCTTTCATCTTTTCCAGTTTCAAACGAAATTAGTGATGTTGTTTTAACAAAGGTATTTTTTTACACTGCAAACAAATATTACATGATGGGTCTTTGTGTTTTTGCTATCAAACATTTATTTCTGAAATTTTAATAAAAAAATTTTTTTTCATGAATGATATTCTGTTTTACACATTTACAACAAATATGCGATCAAGTTTTAAGACTTGATTGGATCTTTATTAATTATTTGTTTTCTATTTTGAAGCTGATATTTATTTTAAGTATTGTACATCATTTCTAAGATGACCTATTTTACAACCAACAAAAAAACATGAAAAACATGTTTTTCATTTTTTTCATTATTAATAGATTTTGAAATACTGCTTTGAAATAAGGTTTTATGTTATCCTTTTCAACATATTTCATATATACATGGATATGAATATCCATTCATGAAAATTCCTCTTACAAATCACCCTGACTGGGAGGCACTAAACACAATTCCAGTTGTAAAAATCTCTTAAATAGTAATCAATTTTGTCCTGACACAAAACATATTACAGACTAAAGAATAAATATTTCATATGACTCTCACAAATCACAATTACTCTGTCATTACATTAAAAATTAATTTAGAATTAAAAAATGAAAATCATGTATTTCTCTTTTAAAATTCAATAAAACATGATTTAAACTTAAGAATAAAAATTCAGTACTTCTCTTGCATAACTCACAAACATTTTACTCCTGAACATTAACGAGATTTCAAGTTTCCATTAAGTCCAAATCCATACTGATTTTACATCAGAGCTGTAGAACGCTACCTGTTTGCCTAATGAAGCTATTATAACGGCAACTCTAATTTCATGACATGAATTACCATGACAAAATTAATGGCGCTTGCTCCTCGACAAGCCCTATTGTCGATTTCATTGTCAATAACTGCTTGAAATGAACATTTAACATCAATCATCTTGAATATTAGGTATCCTTCAACAAATAAACCAAGTCCAAGCATACACATTTAAACATCATAATCATCTGTATTATTTCTGGCATTTATTTATGGCGTCGATGATACTAATTTCTAACAATTTGCAATGTGGGAGAGAAAAATGATTTGGAAATGAACAAGTCTGAAATGACATGACTGTCATTCAAGTGCAGAATGACGACGGTCAAAATATTTTATTGTTTCTTTAACCCCCTCAATGCAATATGACATTTTTTGGTCTTTGAGGATATCAAATGAGTGCCAATTGCAAGTCACCTTTATTGAAAAAAACAAAAAGACTGAATCATATTTTCAATCTTTGGAAAATGACATCCAATATTGTGTAAAAGAGCGACTCCATTTTTATTGAATGGAAATTAAATGACTCATTATTTTAGCCAAAGGGAAAGTTTCTGCTTGCTTTAACCATGTCAACAATAAAGGCTTGTATATTGAAGCACTTCAAGCTCTTGAAATGAGGCTCATCTTTGTTAAGGGTGAAATTCTTGTTACCAACTACAAGGATTGTTAAAACCTCACTGTAGACTGGAATAAATATTTATCTTAAAAACACCTTTTTAGTTCTAAGCTGTGAATAAAATATGGAAACAGCATTTGACATATAAGAAAGTTTTATCATACCAGAAAAAGTATTGTATCTTGACTAATTAAAATTTGTAATGAGTTTTATTCAAAGAACTTTAATGAGCAACTAAATTGATTTGCTTTGGCTTGATTATATTTAACAATACAATTCATCAATATTTATAGTTTTAGTCACCTTGTAAAAATTCATTCACCTTCTAAACAAGATGTGTTTGTGAAACACGAATGCCCCCGGATGCATCCTGCTCGCTGTGTCAAGGTCAAGGTCACAAGGTCAAATGTCATGGTGTCATCTGAAAGGTCTCATCACAAGGGATCCATATGTCAAGTATCAAAGACCTAGCTCTGGCCAATCAAAAGTTATGACCAAGGTTAAAGTTTTTGTAGACAAACGGACAGACGGACGGACGAATCTCCGATTCGGGGGCATAAAAAACTACATAAAACAAATTAACCCTTACCAAATGGACTCATGACCAATTGTGTTAAACAAATTCCTTCCATATTAAATTGTCATTCCTGTTAAGGTGACACTAAGGATTGTTGCTAATGAATTAAACAGCCTAAGTGTGGGAAAAAGAGAAAACATAAATGACACTGCAGTGGTCAACAAACCGCATTTGTTCTGCAAAAGAACATTTTGACAGTGGAGGGGTTAAACCAAGGAGTTAGAGCCATGTTGTACATTTCACTTGACGAGTTGTCAATAACGTTCCATTCAATTTTGTTTTAATTTGAAGTTAGTCAAGCACGATATTGAATCAGTTCTCACATTTTTCAGCTTTACACATATCATCAACAAATCGAATGTCTTTTGTACAGTTTTGTTGAAATTTCCAGCACCGAGTTTGTCTAAATTACGACTGTCAGTCATGTTGGGCCAAGCATCAATATCACTTAAAAGCAGATGCAGTTAAGTCCTAGCATCCCTAACGTACAAATAGTCCCTGTTTGTCTTGCTTTGAATCAAGTGTTGCCTTAACAAATCCCGCTCCTCCAAGATAATTAAAATAGTATTAATATTTTGCAATTAAAGACAAAAACAAACAGCGGCAAGGTTTTCCTGTGTAATCTTTTTTATTTTTCTCATTATCTCTGAACAGAGATTTACTAGTGACCCAAACACCATCGAAAGATTTAAGCTGTTTTTCCCTGATGACCTTATAATACCCTTATTTCAATGGCTCATCTTGTTGGTATTAAACATGCCAACTTTTCCCTTTCATTAAATTCTGGAATATTCTTCTTTGGTTCAGTGTTTTAGATAATTGATGAAAATTTCTGATATTGATTAGATACAAAATGAAATGGTATTTTCAAGAATAATCACTTAGAAGTTTGAATTTGAATTAAGAACTTTCAATTTTTTTTGTCTAGTTGGAAGGAAATGTCAAGTATTTTTTTATACCCATTTTATCTTTTTAGAAAATTATTTTTACTTTAACTACTACAACCACTACTACAACAACGACTACCACGACTACTACTACTACAACTTCTACTAATACTACTGCCGCTGCTGCTGTTTTTGCTGTTACAATGTAAATCTAAGAGTTTTTATCAATTTTCACCCCTATTATTTCTTTAACTTTCTTTATTTTCATTGTAACCTTTTTTTTTATGATATAATGTTAAGAGAACAGAAAAATGTTACTTCATACAGAATTTTTGTAAATGAGATCAACAGTTTTATTGAAATTAACTCTACCAAATCCCTCCACTCATGCCTCCCATTTCAACACATACAGCAATCACATTCATCCACAAAAATTTGAACATAAACTTGTGTCATCTTGTTCAAATAGCTTGATCTCTCATCAAGACAAGTCTCTCCCGCAGGAGACATAAACAAAGATGGAGGTACACAATCACCCTGCATAACCCTTGTCATAAACCTAGCTCTAAAATAACCATCAACAAACCTGGAAGGAATGTTGCAAAATAAAACTGTATTCCCAGAAGAGGTAAAGCCATAAACTCAACTTTCTCAGAGGTGATATTTGTAGGATTAATTATTTGTGTGAAGATGACATGTAGCAACTCTCATTAAAAACAAACTCAATTTGGTTCAAGAACGCTTGTCTTTCCTCTGTGTCAAGAATGAAAAAAAGACTCAGAGAAGGAGCTGAATTTTTAACAAGGGAATTGAGTTTGAAGATCCTTGGATGAGGTCATGTGACAAAAAAAAAAGCTTTATTGTTAGTCCAAGCTACAATCATTTTCTGATCCAAGGAAAATTGTAATCTCTATTTTTTTTAGGATTGTTAATAAAAGAGATTAAATTTCTTATGCACATGGCGAAACATAAAAGAATATAACTTATTTGAGAAAATGTCCAATATAATTTGTTCTAAGTAACTTTTGTCTTTGAAGAATTTGGACACCTGTGACATCCAAAATAAACTGATTGTGAAGTTGATAAACTCTTAGCTGTGACATCATGAAACAATTCAATGCCACATAAATAAATGATATAAATATATTAACACATCTTTCCCATCTGTGCAAAGTGAATGAAAAAAAACAAAGAAATAGTTTCACTCCAAAAATACATACAGACCTTCATATTCACTAGAAAAATATTCATTACCACACTAAGTAGGCTGTTTTTAAGTAATTCTTTAGACTTTTATCAATAAAGAACATCAATCTACTTTTGAAATTAACCCGTAACATCTAGGTCAGGGATATTTTAGAACAGCGTACTGAGGTTTCAGTAACATATTTTTCAGTGTTTGAAACAAGAAGGGATTTGTCTATGGTACATTCATTCTGTTCTAGGTCTTACATTTAAGTTCAAACAAACTCAATTTTCAGTTCGATCAGTATTCTAGTTTCCATATTATAAATCATAACTTCAATAAAAAGGCAAAAAAGGTGAAATTTAGTGTCCAATTGTCAGGCTGTCAAATTTGCTGATTGAAAACAAAGCCCTTGAGGGCATATCAACAAAACCAATTCCTTTTTATAGCCGAGATCTCCCCGTTAATCAGAGAAAACACCAATGTCAGATTGAAAGTGGTGCACTTATTAAAAGTATGAGATCTTACAATTGAAACCGTCATTTCAATCTAAATAGAATCGAGAAACTTGCTGTGAATGGGTGCCAAAACGACTGTATCATAAAAATGGATAGGATTGCATATTCCCCAAGGAGTTAAGACTGAATTTTGACCTTATCTTCAAGAGGCATCCAAATCAAATTGAGCAGGACTGGTTCTTTTGGAAAAAATATTCATGTACAACATCAAAACACAACCATACCATGATATCTAGGGATTTATAATTAAGATACCAAACATATTTCTATTAAGGATTATAGGTGTGATTTTGTCAAGCTTTGCTTAAAACACAACTGTCAAAGTGTTGGTTTATTGGAAAAGCGAGTAAATGCCAACCATCATATTTTAACTGTTTCCAAATCTTTCATAAATGAAACTATTTTACCTTCAATTTTATGAAGTTGATCTAAAAAAAAGATCATGGTAGTAAAGTTCTTTATAACCAACACTTTTTAGTTACAGGATATTCTAATGGAGCCATTACCATCAAACTGAGTTTTTCCAAACAAAAATTATGTATCAAAATTTCCAAAAGTGAATCAAGCATATAGGCCAATATCTATAATTTTCGTAGTTGTAACCCAATAAAAATGCCTTACGTTTTAGCACTTCGAAAACCTAGGCCGAAGAAACTTCAAATAACACCCTTATGCTCTCAGCTCCATGGGCACAACCCTACAAGACCCCCTCTGTCTAACCATCCCATCGGTTCATGTAATAAGATTTTATCGGTGTCCTTTACCATCAAACTATCCCATGGGGCCTGAAGCAAAGAGTCCTAGCAATTCAAAGAAGATAAAACAGAAACAACATATTTATTTTATTGAGGGATTAGATGGATCAATAACTATCTGGCAGGGGTCAGCTATATTTCCTCCCAGGACTAATCCCTCTTCCCTGCCTTTCCATTCATTACTCTGTGTCCTTTGGAATTTAACCCTTGATATTCAGATTAATTTGTTCTTGTTAATAATGAGGGTTGTTTAACCATGACCTAAGAAGGAGGTGAGGCGAGGTGATTTTGGGTTAAACACTTCATTCAAGAGTATTTCACTTCTATCACAGCTGCTAGAATTGTTGTGGCCATGCCTGTGGTGAAACATTTGAGAATTGACTGGAACTAACAAATCATGGGTGGTAACGGTGACTGCACTGAAATTCAGTGAAGCATTGCACCCAAACGTTACTGTGTGTCAAACAGTTCTCTACTGCAGACAAAGCTGCCGACCACTGGTGTGATTCCAACCTCGGACCTCTAGATCCGAACCCGAATGCGCAAGCCACTGCAATATCCCACCCCAAATTACCAACATCGAGTGAGTGAGTGAGTGCTTGGGCAATATTCTGCCATGAGCGGACCGACATCAAAGTCCTATGTGGTATAGTTTTTGGAAATGAAATTCATTCTCGGGGACCTCTAGATCCGAACCCGAATGTGCAAACCACTGCAATATCCCACCCCAAATTACCAACATCGAGTGAGTGAGTGAGTGCTTGGGCAATATTCTGCCATGAGCGGACCGACATCAAAGTCCTTTGTGGTATAGTTTTTGGAAATGAAATTCATTCTCGGGGACATGCCAGTAATTACACACGTTATAAGTACATGATTATAAGAGAGCCTGGATAACATTTTTGATGATGTATGGTCAACTTCATGAAGTGAGCATTCCGTCAGTCTGAAAAAAACACCATTGAGAAGGCCCTTCATTATTCCCTTTGATAACATCTTGTTTTCATTCCTGTAACATGGCCACACAGAATATCTCACTATAGTCCATTCAGGATCATAAGGGTTAGTAACCCATCTCCATCAACAGCCCATAAAGGGTTAAACTCATCATGTCCAGGGGACCAATTCAATATGCTGTTTCTGTGATGACAAAGCAAGCTGCAGACTTAATTGCACGTTTTATTAACGGGAACTGTTATTGGGAATTGAGATGAACTGACAACGCAGTCACAAGTATCATAAAATATCTGCAGGGTTGCAGCAATCCCCACTTAACCCTTATACCCCTGAGAAGTCAGTAATAAATATGTTTTGAGTCTGATTTCTGGTTTATAGGGGAGAAAGGGTTTATTCTCATAAGTGCACAGAATGAGACAAAGTTTGAATATATCTTTGAAGTCATCATTACCAAGCAATTGTATGTCCTTTGATGGAGATGACATTATGTAGTTTGATGTGACGGCTATGTAATAATCTGTGGTATCTATACATTTTTAGTGCAATTATATTCTTTGAAACTGTGTGTTGATTCCTAGGGCTGTGCAATATAATGACTTCTGGGTAAACCAATATATAACAATACAGATTGTGCACTACAATTATAATATTGCTATTGTATATATGCATTGTGCAATATATTGCATAAACTAACTTCAAGTCAAATTTATTCATAAATCTTGTTTTAAATTAATAATAATAATAATAATGGTGACTTTTATAGCGCTAAATCCACAAGGTATATGCTCTAAGCGCTAGCAATAGTAGGACTGAAAGAGGTGTGTCTTTAGTGTTGATTTGAAAGAGTTGAATGTTGGGGATTGCTTAATTTGAAGCGGGAGAGAGAAATTACAGAAACATACTTTATGTGTAAGATAATTCATAATGCTAAAGAATATGTGTTGAGTTGTATGAAAATGTAGTAGAAAATGTTTTAACATATCATAAATGCCATTACAATTTCTTTTATATCATTTTATATCTATTTTTTGAAAGATCTGAAAGGCATTTTATCAACTGTAAAAATGCTAGTTACAAAAAAAATTAAAATGTAGAATTCAATCAATATATTGCAATATTCTTTATACACAAGCTGTATATTGCAACTTGTTGCAATATATAATGTGATTAAATATTCAGCCCAAGTGTTCTCATAAACAAACAAAACAGTTTATTTCACCAACCTGGGCCAGAGTGGCAGGCTTGTAAATTTGCTGCCCATATTTTCTCAGAAGTGAGTCGGATGACAGAGACCTGAAATGAAAAGGACACATATAAACAACGTGCTGGAGAGAGTTGGGGGGGTTTCTAACCAAAGAATAATTCTGTGGATTCAAATACAAGATTGGGCTTTGTAGGGGGACATTTTTTACATTGGTTTAAAAGGGAAGACTTGATACAAATGGGAAAATACAAGAGAGTTGAAGTTTTGGACAAAATTCAAGACAGGATTAATAATAATAATAATAATAATAATAATAATACTTTATTGCCTTTTCAGGAATTTGTTTTACATCAACACAGAGCTTGAACAGGAGAACAATCATATGAAATATTTATGTACATGCATTTAATTCTTTTCACATTTATTTAATAGACATATTGTGTTAGGAACAAAAGATGTACGGGCTCTCTTAGTTTTCAAAACTGGAACTTTGTAGCGGCGGCCTGAAGGGAGAAGGTGATATTCTGAATGAAGGTAATGTGTCGGGTCAGATATAATTTTGACAGCTTGATTTACGATTTGCCGCTCATATATATCAGTTAAACACTCGAACTTGACACCGGCAATCTTACTCGCAACGTTCACAATTTTGTTAACTTTAGATTTAAGATGAACTGAGAGAGACCCGTACCAACAATGGAATGAAAATGTTAATATGCTTTGAATAAAAGCTGTATAAAAGGTTGACATGACGGAGGGGTTAACATCGAAAGATCTGAGTTTTCGCATAAGATGAAGACGTTGTTGACATTTGTTAAACAAGGCATTAATGTTGGAATTCCAGTTCAGTTTAGAATCAATGTAGGTTCCCAAATATTTATATTCCGACACAGTCTCAACACATTCACCATTTATTATGACTGGAAGCATTTTAGATGGTTTACTTCGAAAGTCAATAACCAGTTCCTTCGTTTTTTTTACATTTAAATGTAGATGATTGTCTGCACACCAAGTTGTAAATTTTGTAATTTCATCTTTATACATATGTTCAGATATATCATTATTTAATTTTCCAACAATTGCGGCGTCATCCGCAAACTTGATCGTTGAGCAGGTTGAACTATAACTAACGCAATCGTTAGTGTAGAGGGTGAACAGGACGGGCGAGATGACACAACCTTGTGGCGCTCCGGTATTTATGGATATTGTGCTCGATAATGTCCCGTTAACTTTGACAAATTGTCTTCTGTCCACAAGAAAATTTCCAATCCATTTGATGAGATTAGAATTCACGCCCATGTTCAACAGTTTCTCAATCATGATGTGAGGCTGTATAGTGTTGAACGCAGATGAAAAGTCAACAAACAAGATCCTGATATAAGACTTCGGTGTCTCAAGATGGTTGTAGACATTATTGAGGAGTGACAATGTAGCATCAACAACTCCTCTCCTCGATCTGTAGGCGAACTGAAGTGGGTCCATTATATCGGAAACTGCCTGTCGGAGATGTCTCAGCAAGATGCGTTCCATGGACTTCATTGCAATAGATGTTAGCGCAACTGGTCGGTAGTCATTTAATTCTTTAGGCTGCGTCTTCTTTGGAACAGGTATTATTTCTGAAGTTTTCCAAACTGAAGGAATGACATGCGTATCAACTGAGAGTTGGAACAATCTTGAAAACACTTTACACAGTTGAACTCTACACTCCTTTAGCACTATGCCGTCAAGGTTGTCTGGACCTTTCGCTTTCCGAATGTTGATTCTGGAGAAGCTCTGGATGACTTCTTCTTCCGATAAGTGGACAGGAAGATCGCTATCACGAATGGTTTTCCTTACTTGGTCCCTATTGATGCTGAAATCCTGATGATCAAAACGGCTGTAGAAACTGTTGAGTTCTTCAGCAAAGGTCTTATTGTCATCAGTGTTGATTGTGTGACGTGGGGTATTTTTACCTATCATCGTCTTCACACCTTGCCATGCTTGCTGCAGATTGCCTTGCTGAAACTGTCTCTCAACTTTCTTTTTGTATGCCTGTTTACACTCGCAAGCCTTCAAATGAATATCTTTCTGTATACTTTTAACCTTTGCTGAATCTTTCTTCATGAATGCACGTTTCTTTTCATTGAGTAAGGCTTTCATCTCTTTGGTAATCCAAGGCTTATTATTTGGGAATATTCTTATTTCTTTCTCAGGTATTATTTTATCGACACAAAAATTTATATAGTTTGTGATCACATCACACACTCCGTCAAGGCTTTGTTCTACATCATTGAACATGTCCCAATCTGTACTCTCAAAACATCCTTGTAAGGTTTTAATAGATTCTTTGTTCCATGTTTTAACGGTTTTAACGACTGTTTTACCTGTTTTTAACACCTGGCGATATGTAGGCACTAAATACACAGAATTATGGTCGGAGGCTCCCAAAGGTGGTTTACAGTATGATTTGTATGCGTTTTTGATGTTTCCATAACACATATCTAGAATCTTGTCTTTCCGTGTACAACATGTTACATACTGATTGTAGTTGGAAAGCACACCTTTCAGGGTACATCCGTTAGAGTCTCCAAGAACAAATTTGGGGGAATCTGGACAAATGAGTTCTAAAGATTGAACATGATTATGAATAACATCGGCTGCTTGTTTGTTATCGGCACTCGGTGGTATATATACATTAACAACAAAGATTTGTCCAAATTCTCGCGGCAAATAAGTGGGTCTCATAGAAACAGACAACAGTTCGATGTTAGGTGAACATATTCTTTCTCTCACAACAAAATTACGACACCACTTTTCATTTATATACATACATACGCCTCCTCCGATAGACTTCCCGGTAGCCTCTGAATCCCTGTCCAAGCGTACTGGAGTACCAAATCCTTCCAAATGAAGAGTGTTGCTGTCAATCGATGGTGATAGCCACGTCTCGGTGAAACACATTACACAACTGTCTCTGAATTCATATAGGTATTTGGTACTTGCCGCTAATTCATCCAGTTTGTTCCGAAGAGAGCGCATATTGGATAACAGGAATGTTGGTAGAGGGGGTCTTGATTTCCGAGCCCGGACACGTCGGCGAACTCCTCCTCGCTTACCTCTTTTCCTGGTTTGTTTCCTTCCTGATTTCGATTCATCCTTTTCTGATTCACACTCCGACGGCAGTTCTTCAATTCCTTTCCATTCCAACGTTGATCCCTGCAGCGCCATCAGCTCGTCACGTCCGTACTGCAGGCGATGACGTCCATCTTGTTTCGCCGTTACGGAGTCCGCTAACGGCAGCCAAGATGACGAAACGTTACGGGCGAAAACACTTAGCGCCAGCGCTAAAATTACATGACGGTGGAATCCAAACATAATCACAAGTCCATCCGATACAAATAACTGACTGCTCGACTAATTTGACATGAATAAATATAAAAAACAACGAGAGCTCTGTTGATGCGTGTCGCCACTGTGCAGCGCCACCTGTCCAAGGCAAAGTAAGGTAACATAAGAAGCAGGTAGGTTATCTAACTTTTAGATATTAGACATCAAACTTTAACAAATTCTAGAAATGTAAATGTTTCAGTAATTGCATCAAGATTAGACAGGTTAAAGAGATTTTAATGGTGCTTCTGTCATTTTTGTAAATTGGACATTACATAATCTTGTATCATTAATACATCAAATTCATAACATGGATTGCAGTAATTATTTTTGCACATTCAAAAACATATTTTTTTAGCACCTAAATGATTTTAGTCAGTAAACAGTAATCCTTAATATAAGAGGACAGGAATTTTTAAGCATGCTTTTAAAGTGGGTCTGCATCCCGAATTTTTAACTTCCAGAATTTTATTAGCAGGGCCCCGAAAGAGTCGTAAATGCTCGGTAGGAAAAATTTGTTTGTTTACGAACCGCTTACAGCTGACAGCCAGTACCAAGTTTGTGTCATGTGACCCCCCTTACCCGTCTGGAAGCTCTCATTAACGATGGTCAATTAGGTTTCACGAGCTAGGTTGTTGATTCCCTTTAAAGCTGTACTCATCAACAAGTTATGCATACAACATTTACTAAAAAATTCCAGCTAATACATGTATTTTTCATCTTGTGCAGTCACAGAAAACTGAGGCTATCTTACAGCAATAATATTAACCTCCAACTTAAAGGTGTGATGAAAGTTAATAAAAATGGTTTTTGACCTAAGCATCAGGCTTTTATATGCTTAACAAAATAAGTTAACCACTCAAATATGAATATTGAGATATTCTATAGTTTAAATGATGATATATTAGGTGCTTAGATATTGAATATTGGGGCTGTATATATATTCCAGAGTTCAACATTAGCGCTTTTGCTTCAAAACAAATTTTATCTACTTAATGAAACAACTCATCAACACACAAACAACTTGCTTCCCTGTCATGAAACATCTATGTGAAGGAAACTACTATCATTTTCAAAGAAATAATACACTTAATTGTACTCTTTCACTTATTAAGCTACCAATATTGAATAACATTTGCTACCTTTGACTCAACCAAGGAGCAAGTTCTTGCTACTCAACAAAGTTTATAACCTACACTGTATAAATCGAAAAATTATTTTATTAGGCACAGAGAGGGCTCTTTGTTGACGAACACAACTCACCCTCCGAGGGCCGATTCTAGCGCCAGTACTGCATTGTCTCTTTCCAGAGCTAGGACAAGACTCGGCCCAGCCGTCAAACGAGGAACCTGTAAACATCAGTTAAAGCTTTCAATTACACATGTTTTTCTTCTCACTTCCTCCCCCAGCTACACTGAGTCATCTCATGAAATGTAAATCATCAATTAATTTCAATTTACTGTAATTGACTCTTAATGTATTTTTTTTCTTCATTGACACTTGATGACAAGTGGTCTTCGTAAGAGAAAGTCTGCACTTGTGGGATCACGTCATTGCCTCCCTTGGTAATGTGACTGAATGAAAGCTCTAAATAATCAATTAATTTTGGGCTTTTCAGCAAGCTATTTTTTATTTACGCAATCAAGATGGTATAATTATTCAATTCTGTTATAATAAGAATAATGTTGTCCTGAAAATTCTAAGACCTCTTTGAGAGGCATTTTAGAAGTTGGAATGACAAAAATGCTGAGGAATATATGGATGACAACTTCTTTGTTCATTGTATGCAGAGGGAGAGAAATGAAGTAGGGGCATATATATAAGTAAATAAAACAGTACACAGTAACAACAACTTAATGAAGAGAGTAAATGTAATTAAACAGAGATAAGTGGTAGGAAACCAGTAATGTACAATGCAGTGCGTTTACATTTAATTGATAGAGGCCAGTGATGTACATGTCTGCTTGAGAACGACACAAGAATCTGTGTCGAAATGTTGCATGCAATGAACAAAGAAGTTGTCATCCATATATTCCTCAGCATTAAAGTCTAAGACCAATATCAGAATTTCGACACGTCTTACAAAGGCATCTGACCCAATAATCATTCAAGCAACTATATTATCTAAAACTAATTAATCAAATTCATCAAAAACTTTTATCAATATTATACCAATTTCTCGTGAAGCAATTTTTGCAGACTTTCTTTGAATGAGGGTCCAATGTGATAGCCATACTGGGATTTTTTTTTATTAACATGTAGATAGTTTAATAATGACCTTTTGTTGAATGATACATGGTCATATAGGGTATATTTTGAAATGAATGTTTTGAAATAATCATGATGATCATCTTACTTTTCACTTCACAGACAAACGATCTATTCAACTTAAATAAGTTACAGTTACCTCCCCTTTTGGTGTCCTTGTGTCAAGCTAGAGCTGACTCTTGAGTACTTGAGTACCCATAGATGCCAAAATGTATTTAGGTTACAAGATACTATGAGCATTTAAAGGGGCAGTAGCACGTTTTTAGGGGGAATATAGGGTGGTGTCAGGAAAATGAAAATTAATGGTTCCAATTGAAAGACAATATATGTAAACTAAATCGAGCAGTAATAATTCAAATATATAACGTAAAGTTTAGCCATGCGATTCCTTTTTCTTAGACAAAATGAATTAAAGGTGTTCACACAAAATGGCGGCCAATGGATTTTGTGTTAATCTTCATACTTTGTCCTCTGACGATAGATGATTGGCTTGTGTAATGAGATTTTTGACAGTGTCAGAATAATACATTGAGCGTTAACTTGCAATTATCAGTGAAAAATGTAAAATATAAAATTATCAAAAAACGTGCTACTGCCCCTTTTACATGGCCATATAACAAACACAGTTCTGACAATCTCTGCTTCAGTATCCTCATTGATTTGTATCATATTCTTTGATTTCTCAAAGCAATATACATACCTGCTTAAAACTGCCAGCGTCAACCAGATGTAGAAAGTGTTCAGCTTCCGACTGTGACAAACTGAACATACCACCTCCACACAATTCAAACCTGCAAATGAAAAAAAACACATGAGCTTGAATATTCCCTGCATCTCATAGGGCACTTAATTTCTTTATATCCTGTCTCATAAAGGCAGTGGTAAGGAAAATGGCATGAGATTCCACTTAAGGATGCAGTGATGGTACTAACGGACATTGGTAGTAGCCAAGAAATCTATCAACATATAGCGTTAGCTGATGAAGGGAGGTAACACAAAATATATAACTACAAAACTTGTTTGTTTATTCTCAGTTTAAGAAAGTTTTCACCATTCACATGATCAGTAAAATTGGAAAAGTCTGAACATGATTCTGCTCATTAAGCCCTATAAAGCTTCATGATCAACAATGATACCAAAACTTTTTTCTACAAATGACATATATGAGAAAATTAAATCTTTTACAGCCACTCACCCATGAGCTATGAGTGCTTCCAGAATGTCAACGTAAGGATAGTTCTTCCTGTCTCGACCTGTCGCTTGTAGCAGCGGTGTCGTCAGTACCACACAAGTTGTCTGCATCAGCATGTCATGGATTTCTGTGATAGAAGACATCAAATTATTAAATTAGAAATAATTTATTTCACTAAACTTAAGGGGCAGTAGCACGTTATTTGATAATTTCATATCTTTAATTTTTCACTGATAATTGTAAGTTAATGCTAAATGTATTATTTTGATAGTGTCAAAAATCTCATTACACAAGCCAATCATCCATAGAGGACAAAGTATGAAGATTCACATAAAATCCATTGGCCGCCATTTTGTGTGAACACCTTTAATTCATTTTGTGTAAGAAAAAGGAATCCCATGGCTAAACTTATTTATTTGAATTATTACAGCTCCATTTAGTTTAAATACATTGTCTTTTAATTGGAACCATTAATTTTCATTTTCCTGACATCATCTTATATTCCCCCCTAAAACGTGTTACTGCACCTTTAAAGTCAGGGTTTAAATAAGCCCTCTAATCTTTTCTATGCCCATAATTGTAACACTGTTTTTGTATGGCAAATTGAAGGGGCAATGGAGTAGCACGTCATTAGAACAACACCCTGGTTTTGTACATACCAGCAAGTTGTGAGTTGAAGGACTGGTGATGTTGAGGGTGATGAGTGATGCTGACGTCTCGACTAATCAAGTGATGAACATCAATGCTGCTGTCTGTCGGTGGACACGCAATCTGCAGGGGTAAGATCTATGTTAATCTGACATCACATATTTACAATTTCTGCTTACTTCCTTGCATCAAGATTATCCCAAAAAGTGATTTTGTTGACAAGTAAAATGTTTTAAATCCTGATTTTGGACACAGAAAACACTAACTTCCTCAGAAATATAGAGAGGTATCAGGCAGCTTTATCTTGACATTTGGGAACATTCTAAGGTATATACACCTACTGAGCAATTACATTTGCTTACTGGGTAGTCACATCAAATTATCAGTCAAGTTCCTGTTGGCCATAGCCTGAAATGAATTAACCTTTTCATCCATTCAAACAAAAATTCAGGCTCGAATACCTATTTGTTACTTTCTTAGAGCAAGAGGGTTACGTCACCTTTGTTGATTATAGATTATTATAGATATTTGTTAGGTGAGATTCCTACTGGAATTTGTTTTTCTCTAAAATCTGTACTCACATCTTCTCTGACTAAATGCGGAGCTTCTTCACAGTTGAGACCATGAGGGAAGAAGAGTTTCTGATCCACAATGGACTGGCTGTAGTCACTGGAACCTGTACACAGACAAATACTCAGTACTTAACCCTTTACCTGCACATTTTAACAATGACAAACCCTTCCTGCTTGGCTGACATTCCGAGTTGATAAAGGGACCTAGATGTTAAGCTGTTTGAATCAGCCTTTTCTGAGCCAATGGGATCTTTAAGTAAAACTATCAAAATGTTTGAATCTTAAAGGGCACCAAGTGGGTGGAAAAATTCCCAGATTTGACATGAAGCAATGATTATTACATAAAAGGGTCTGGTGCTCAGCTAAAAATATTCAAATATTCACAGTGTATCCTATAACATTATATAGTGGCTAGGACCAAGTACCTTTCATTTTTAAGACATAATGTCTTATCTAATATACTGGGTAAAGTTAAAGATAATGTAATTTAAATGATTAATATTTATTAAGGTTGTCAATGAAAAAATACGTACAAATATTCATAATTCAAAAAGTCTCATTTATCCTTAATAATTAACTCCGAAAGTAGCTAAAGAAGTAGCTTACATGACAACAATTGCATTCATAAGTTTTCATAAAGCAATGCCGAAGAAAAGAAAATAATTCCCACTTACAATACAAGCCATTAGCAACAGGATCACTTCCAAATGTCCCCCTCCAAAGGAACTGACTCTGCCTGCGGGCAGACTGAGGGTCATCTGGCCCGACGATGTCCACTAGCCGCTTGACCGCATTCTCTCTCATCAGACTCAGACAGATGGACAGCCCGGACGTGAGGTGGGTCAGGTGTTTAGCATATAACTCAGCATCCTGGAAGCACAAGGTATAGTGATGTTCCATTAAATAACAAGATGTGTTTATAAAACATTGATGCCCTCGGATATCAATAAATTATAAATGTATAGTTTTGTGTCAATATGTACCTGAGACATTTCTGAAATATCGAAGGTCTATCTTTATCCAATCACAAGTTATGACCAAGGTAAAGTTTTTAAAAAATGCTTGCAGCACCGAGGTCAAGGTCACAAGGTCAAAAGTTATGACCTCATCTGAAAGGTCTATCATGATAGATGCACATGTGACATATCAAAGGTTTATCTCTATCCAATCACAAGTTATGGCCAGGGTTAAAGTTTTGGAAATATGCTTGCTGTGCCAAAGTTAAGGTCATGAGGTCACAGATTATGACCTCATCTGAAAGGTCTTATCATGATAGATGCACATGTGAAATATCAAAGGTCTACCCCCAAGCAATCAAAAGTTATAAGCAAGGTTAAATGTTTTGGTGACAAACAGACTGACAGACAGACGGACAGGGCAACAAAATAAACCCTGGAATCTCCGATTTCGGGGGCGTAGAAATACAATGTACTGGTAACCTCAAAACAAGTTATTTCTAGAGAGATATATATATAGATATACAATTTGATGCTATATATACATTTTAGACAATAAGTTACTGCCTAGGTAGTAGCTTATTGCCTAGGAAGTAAATTTACTGCCTGTTTCTCCGTATTGCCACTAACATTATATATATATTGCAAACCAAAATGTTAGAAGCCAGATGTATCCTTGATATGGATATTTCTATGTATTCAATTTTTTTTTGTCTGCTGAAATTAATCTAGGAAGCTCAAATTTTAAAGGTTAGTATATAAAACATTTAATTGATCAGATAAGCAAAGATTTTATTAGAAAAGAAAGAAATGCACAAATTTGTTGAAGCGAACAAAATAGTTAAAACGACACAATGTTATTGTGAAATCTGAACTTGTGGCTATGAAGTGTGTTGTATTCTCATTGAAGTGCTGCATCAGAATCAAACATAGCCAATATCATTCAAAGAGATTGTGGATACAAAAATGTGGAGTACCATTTCATTCTCATGATTATTTTGGCCATTAACAAAAACTTTAAAGAAGTAAATATGCTGCATAAGCTTTCAATCACCTCCTTTACGGTGTCAGGCAAAATATGTTGTGCCAATTCTTCTGTAAGAATCATTATTCTGAAGCCAACAATCTGGAAAGATTCTTGTGCTATTTTCTTGAAGACTTTTGACACATGCTTTATGACGGCTGAAGGCTTAATGATGAGAAAGGTTGAGAGTGGTTGAGGCCCAAGCAGCATCTCCTCAAATATGTTCTCATGGGGGTGGACATTCAGAAAATGGATATTATCTCCTGATCTTTGACTCTTGGATCTGGAAAAATATGAAATGAACCTTATCATTTCAAAGCATTGTTTATTGCAATGGAATCAAACAAATAGCATTCATTATTCACCTTTGATAAACAGGCAATTACACAAAAGGTGTAATTTACACAATATCAGAAAAAAAACATACACTGAAGATTATTTTATTACAAAAAATAAAAATACTTTTCTCCTCTTGCATACACATCTTAAAACAGACTATGAGAAATTATGAACAATAATCATCACACAATATGTATTAACCATCAGAATAAAAAATCAATCACAATTTCTGCATTATGAAACAATCACAATTATTGTTAGTAATTATAAGAAAACTTACCTCTAAACCAACATTGACTTATTTCTCTCTTTCAGAGAGATCGTACAGAGTGTGAAAATAAAATTTTTTAGTGGTCTGCGTGTTGTTCTTTCCCGATTATCTCCCTCGAGTTACCTCCCCTGAAATTCAAACTCAGCTGTCATTCTTTTTCGAAGTACAGAGAGCTGGATAACGGGGAGGAGGGAGGGAGTAATTCGTTGGTTTAGAGGTAAGTTTTCTTATAATTACTAACAATAATTGTGATTGTTTCATAATTATTGCGAAAACGGTTACCTCTAAACCAACATTGACAGAATCCCACGTAAGGAGGAGGGTATCCAGACCTCCAAAAATGGGAATTTTAAAATTTAATGAAGTCTCCTGATTAACGAATTTTTAAATGAAATTCGACAATAAAGGGGAGAATCGTAATGATATAACGGTAAATCTTTTAATCGTACCGAATATGTTTTTTCCCAATAACGGTAAATTTACTGAATTATTAATTGAAAACGTAATTTCTTGCAGAAAAAACCATCAACTAGGACTCTGATCCATTATCTCAGACGGAATAACAGAAAACCGGACGAGATTCCCTAGGGACTTCTCAGAATACAATTGAATAAAACGACTTAAAAGATCGATAATTATGTAACTCAGGGAAAATCGGGAGTAACGGCTTCCAAGATAATGAACACGGTACCACCATTTACAAAGAATTTGGCTATTTTCTCCTTTTCCTAACGAATGTTAAGGGAAATTAGGTGTGCTGGGAAGGATTAGAACCTAACACGGAAAATGTTCGAATTAGGTAAACAGTAGTGACCATACCACGTCACAAACAATAACAGGTTCAGATTAGTATTGAACATAACCTCTCAGCCCTTAGTATCGTGCAGGGAATAATTTCTGGAGGAATGTATGCCCACCTTAACTTGTGGTTGAAGTCCACCATCTCCGTTGATAGGTTCGAGACCGGAACCAGCCATCCGCAGGAACCCTCCCCCCCCCCCCCCCCCCCCCCCCCCCCTTTTTCCCTAGGAAGGGGGTCAGGCAGAGAGGTGCTGAGCCGCAACCAAGGGACCCAGCGACGACAGGCCGCCCAGCATGGAGGCCATGTCTCGGAGATAGGCTCTGGTGAAAGCACTAGACGACTTCCATTGACATGAGGCCACTATCTGATCGATGGAGACTGAATTCCAAGCTGCCAAGGAGGTTGACAGCGCTCGAATTTCGTGCGGCGAAAACTTGGCGTTTACTGACTCTTCATCTGCTGTAGAGTAGGCCAAGGCGATGGTCTTCCGGAGCCATGACGCAATAGTGTTTTTGGAAATCTCATTTGATAGACCAGTTTTGCAGGGCAGAAATAGTCTTCTTCGACCTTCTCTGATGGAACGAGTTCTATCTAGATACCAACGGAGGGCACGTACTGGGCAGAGAGTACGTGTCTTGTCTTTAGCGTCTTTGGGGATAGGCAGAGCTGGGAAGGAGTAGACTCTGGCTCCCAATGGACCAGCGGCCGTAGACTGATTCTTGGCTAGGAATTCAGGGAGAGCTCTGAATGAAACTGACACACACTGATGGGCAAAGTTAATAGATGAGACATCAATAGCGTGAAGCTCGGAAACTCTGGCGGCAGATGCAAAGGCGATCAGGAATGCTGTTTTCCAAGCGAGGAACTTGAGTGGAGTCGCATGCATGGGTTCATAAGGTGCTCGTTGTAAAGACTGAAGAACCAGGAGCAAGTCCCATTTGGGGAATGTATTTGGAGATCTTATATCCTGAAGCTTGAAGGATTTTAGCAATTTTGTAAGAGTTATGTCAGAGCCGATAGCTAGACCTTCTAGATTCGTAACTGAGGCTATGGCAGATCTATAGCCCTCAATAGTGCCCGCTTTTAATTTACGATCGAGGCGAAGATGATTCAGGAAATCCGCAATGATGGGAATGGTTATTGGTCGCTCAGCCAATCCTCGGTCTCCTCTCCACTGCTGAAATTTGATCCATTTGTGGTCGTATAGTGAGGCAGTGCTTGGTCTGATGGATCTTGAAATTGCATCAGAAGTTTCTTGTGCAAAACCTTGTTCCCGGAGTGTTCTCTTGATACTTTCCAGACGTGAAGGTTGAACGCCTGTATGTTGACGTTGTCTGGTTGCCACCTTGGTTGTTGAAGAAGGTTCCACCAGAGGGGAAGTTTCAACGGGGGTTCCACAAGTAGTTCTATCATTGATGGAAACCAAGCCCTTCTGGGCCACGCTGGAGCTAGCAGGTATATCACACAGTTGTGTTGCCTGATCTTGTTGAGAACATCCGGAATCAGCTTGAAGGGAGGAAAAGCGTAAGCTATGAGGTTGTCCCATGTCATCGACAGAGCGTCCACAGCCAGGGCTTGGGGGTCCGGAACTGGACTGACATAGCAAGGTAGTCTGTGGTTTAGAGCCGTCGCAAACAGATCCACTTGCGGTTTCTCCCACTTCTCTGCGATCAGATCCAACACTTGAGGGTGGATCGTCCATTCTGATGAAACTATGAGCTTTTTCCTGGATAGAGAGTCCGCAAGGAAGTTCAGTCTTCCTGGAATGTGTCGGGCTTGGATTGTGATTGTCCAGGCGTCCGTCAGAGCATAAAGATCTCTGGTGAGCTGCATCAGAGGAGCTGATCTCGTGCCTCCTAGCTTGTTTATGTAGGCTACAACTGTAGAGTTGTCCGTTGCTATCACGACGCTTGAGGACTGGAGTAACCCCTTCCATTTGGCTATAGCTAGGAACACTGCCTTCATCTCTAAGAGATTGATGTGGTGCAGGGTTTCTGGGTGAGTCCAGGTTCCGCTGACTGTATGCTGAATCCAGTGCGCACCCCAGCCGGCGTTCGAAGCATCCGTGTAGATAGTATGCTGAGGAGGAGGGAGCGTAAAGGGGCATCCTGTCATGACATGAGATCGTAGAGTCCACCACTGGAGCTCCCGGCAAACCTGACTCGTGGGGACGATTTTGGATTCCAGTGGAAGATGTCGGCAAGTGTTTACCCATGATTGAACATGTCGAAGGTTCAAACGTCCTCGAGTGGTAAAGGCCTGAATAGAAGTCAGGGATCCTGCCAGGGACATCCAACTCCTGAGAGACTGGGGTCTGTTCGTGTTTGACAGAAGTTGGATAGAATCTTGGATGGCGCTCCAACGGCTCTCCGCCGGGGCGATGGTGGAAGAAGTCGTATCCAGCATGGCTCCCAGAAACTTGATCCTGAAGGAGGGCTTGAACTCTGATTTGTCCGGATGGATGATCCAACCCAGATGATTGAAAACGTGACTGACTAGCTGTAGATGGTTCTGTAAGATGTTCTGATCTTGATGGCGTAACAGAAAATCGTCCAGGTAGCCGTGAATGAATACCTGATGCAGATGCAGGAATAGAAGTATTGGAGCTGTGATCTTTGTAAAAAGCCATGGAGCAATGGAGATCCCGAAGGGAAGCACTTTGAACTGGAATCTGCGGCCATTGAGCGCAAACCGAAGGAACTTCCTTGACTTGCGGTGAATAGGAACATGCAGGTAGGCGTCTTTCAAGTCCAGACTCGCGAACATGGAGAGAGGAAGGATCAACTTGCGGATATTGTTCAGTGATTCCATAGAAAACTTGGGAGGTCTGCTCAGAAAGTTTTTGTTGAGAACTTTTAGATCTATAATCATCCTCATTTCTGGGGTATCCTTCTTGGGCACCAGAAAAACGGGTGAGTAAAAGCCTGGCGAGGCGTCGGCGGGGTCCAATTCCGTGATGGCGTCTTTCTCTAAGAGTAATCCTATGGCTGTTAACGCGGCCTGAAGTTTGTGCCCTTGTAGGAAAAACCTTTTGCCGTGTGGTTGAATGGTTAACGGCGGAATGTGATCCCACTGTAGCGTGTAGCCGTTGGCAATGATCGATAGAATCCAGTTGTCGTTGGTTACTATCTTCCAGTTGGGTAAAAACTTCCCCAATCGACCCCCCACTGGAGAGGGGAAGGTCGGCAGGGGAAAGGGGATTGAGTAAACCAAGTCGAGGGGCGGAAGCGGCCGTAAGGGTTGAGACTGGTGTGGGGATGGAGCGTGGCAGTCATCGTTTGAAACCTCCTCTCGATCCACGAAAAGACTTGCCTTGGTCCTTGCCCGATGGTCTAGAGTGGTCCTTGTTCTGAGGGGGATGGAAATCGCGCCGACCCCGATGTCCACCCCGGAACTGGGAAGATGGCGGAGGAAACTGACTGGGCTGTTTACTCTGTGTATTAGACCTGGAATTCGCATTCCCACGACGATTTCCCTGGAAGGAGCCTCGGGAGAGTAAGGCTTGTGTAAGCTTTTGATTAAGAGACTTGGTTGTCATGGCATCCTGTGACTCGCTAGCCTGAATACATGATCCATTGAAGAGAGTTGGAGCTTGCACGGGTTGCGACAGAAGGGAATCCTTGACGTCCAAAGGAAGATCCCGAATGCGAGTAAGGTGCTGTTGTCTCTCTGCTAATAAGACACGAGCCATGGAATTAGCTGAGGCTGAAGCCAAGTCCTGCGCGGCTAGATAAGCAGAATCCAGGAATCCATGGGCCATAGCTACATCGTCTGCTCTCATAGTCTGCAGAGTATCAGGCGAAATGTTGGCATAAGATTCAAACTTGGGAGGCAGCATCTCTCTAATGCCGGCGCAAAACCAGTTTAAATAGGAAATAATATCTTGAGAAAGTCGAGCATTGTGGTCGATTTCTGTTAAATCCAATCTGGAAATGTTGACTTGGTTAGGAGACGGAGCACGAGGGTTGAGTCTAGCAAAGTCCCTGTCCAAGGTGGGTAACTCCGGAGACACAAATCTGTTATGAATCACATAAGTGGATCTGGTTCTGAATTTAGGAATGGAGAGTTGGCCATTCTGGTTAGCGATCTTGTCATTAATGTCATTACACGCTGCTTTAATGACTGAAGAGTGAGGAAGAGACACTTTGGGAGTGCGAGACTGAGGTAGGGAGCCTGAGTCCCCTAACTCCTCAGGCCTAGGAGAGGCCGGGTTATCCGTAGGCAAAGGAGCCGTGCAGGGTTTAAGCCGATGTAAATATTGTAATTTGTCAGAGAAGGTCCATTCAGGCTCAAGATGAATAGGTTCTTCTTCCGATGGAATAATAAGTTGGCTTTCATGAGACAAAACGGCAAAATCCAAGGAGTCTGTGTCCGTGGATGAATTGCAGAACGCATTAAGTCCATTCGAGTCGTGTAGCACGGGAATAAACGGTGGATTCTTGATGCTGATAAACTCCGTCTGTGAGTCATGACCCGCACGTGCAAGAGTACGGGAGCCCGCCTTGTCCTCAGCTGAAGCCGTTAGCCCCGTGCCGTCCGTGCTGACGGACGGCTTAACGGGATCGGTCTGCACTCCTTGACCACCCCGTGAAGCCCGTGCGCCGCTAGGCGCCGTAGCATTCACCAGTGGGTCAGAGGTAGGCTCGCTGCTGTGCTCATGCCCGCCGCGGGAAACACTGGGCCCTTGTCCCGTGCTCCCTTGGCCAGGCAGTGGAGCTGAACCGACCGCCTCCTCCACTGAAACTAGGGTCAGGGAGGCCGACCGCATACGGTTCGCTGAGTTAGAGGACGGGTCACCCAAGCGGCCTACTACCGCGGGTTTCACTTGGTCCGTCTGTAGTGCGGAGAAGCGCTCATCCGTGTCCTTCTTCAAGGACGCCATGGTGGAAGTTAGAGCAGAGAGCATCTGTTTAATCTCATCTAACTCAGAGGGTTTAGTCTGGGTGATAACAGGCGTAGATTGCTTAGCTTTCTTAGAGGGTTGGGGAGTAGTCTTAACACCAGATTTACGCTTAGGGGTCTTGGGTTTCGTGCGGTTATGATGCATGATTTCCCAGTCGTCCAGAGTGAGGTGATTACAAAGAAGACATCTTACTTCCGACGAACAAGGGATCTTATCACTACAGGAATAGCACAGTGAATGGGGATCTCCTTTACTCAGAAAACGCTGACATTCAAGACATTTCTTTTGGATGGAAGCCATTACGGGAAAGTTAATAGAAAAAACACGCAAGGAGTAATCTCACCCAAGTCAGGAGAACAGTGTATCCAACGATAATCCGATAGAATCACAAAATCCAAGTGAAGCACAGTAATCCGAAAGAATAACACTGAAGTAATCCAATTAGGGTGAAAAAACGTATCCAAACACTTGAGTGAACTCAAGAAAAATCTCTCACACAAGTACGACCTGTCTCAGGCGTACAGAGAAAAAGAATGACAGCTGAGTTTGAATTTCAGGGGAGGTAACTCGAGGGAGATAATCGGGAAAGAACAACACGCAGACCACTAAAAAATTTTATTTTCACACTCTGTACGATCTCTCTGAAAGAGAGAAATAAGTCAATGTTGGTTTAGAGGTAACCGTTTTCGCAATAATTCCCTACATTATCGTGCATCACTATTTTTGAAAACATTCACTTCAGGAGTAACCTTTTCTAGGTGCTAGAAATGTCTAAACATCTGCACTTGAGCTCCAAAATTGACTACCTTCCCTTGAACTATGTTACAAATATACTTTTTGGCACCAAGTGAAATCTGTCCCAACAACTTGATAAAAACCATATTTCTCAAGCATATATCTATAAATTTACTACTAGATCGAGCAAAAAAAAGTTACAAATGTACACACGGTTCTGGCACCAAGTGGAATCTTGATTCTGGCAAGAAAGGCAGCAACGGACGACACGTTGGGTCAGAGAAGAGTTCATATCGAGAGAAGAAGAGTCTGATATAAGAATATGCCTCGTCAGCAGACTGTGACATCATCTTGTCCAATGATGAACTTTGACCTCTGGGTGAGTGAGCGGCTGACCCATTGCGATCAGGGAAAAGGGACGATAAGCGCTTGTATGCATTCACTCCTCTTACTGCTAGTATCATGACTGGCTCTGAAATTCATCAATGAAACATAAACTGTGTCATATATGTTGTATGTGCACATGTGAACAAATTAGTTTTCTTGTCTTTATAGAGGCTATGATATCTTATCATCTGTGAAGTCATATATGTTTTCATCATATTAAAAAGTTGTTTACATAGGGGACAGCAGTGCAATTTTGTGAAATCAAAATGTGAACATTTGCTTAAAAATGAATTGTGTATTTATCATTACTCACAAGAAGGAAAAGAAAATAATAATTTGAAAAGAAATTATTTGGTGTGGAACTGATTTTCATTTATTCAATAACAAGTATTAAATAGTGAATTACCATGATTAAATTTCATGTGGGTTTCAATGGTAAGACAATTTTGAAAGTCGATTTTGCCAACCTACCTGATGTCAGGGTGTGAATACTCTCTCGCCATTGTCGATCTCCCACTTCAAACGGTGTCACCTCTCTTGCTTGGGACATTGACATGGCTGGCAACCACTTCAAGCCAAGAAGTTCAAAGCCATCAGGATAAGGGGAGACAACTGGGGTTTTGCTGTGAGGGACTAGATTCAGGATCTTTCCTATGTAAACAAAGGTTGGAAGTGAAATATGATATTCATTTCAGAATATTTCAACACAGTGCAACTCATTCCAGATGACATCAATTTTGCAAATTGTTCAAGTAAGAATACTGTACGTCTACACTTAACCTTCTGCCTGCTGGATTGTTTTGAAGTTTTTGCTTGGAGCTTCAAAAGTGTAAAATTTTAACAATGACGTCATATTGGATTCTATCATATTTAGCTTCTCCCTCCTTTCTAAAACACATAATTTTAAAAAATAAAATAAATTCTTGTAAATAAATTGATTTTCTTACTTGTCATAGTTTTTATTTTTCCCAAATAATCAATCCTTTTTTTACAATTAGGTTTATATCCACATGACAATGAATAAAAATGAAAAATTACACAAGTCATAATTTTGTACTTAATTTTCAAAATCGGACTGTTTTGTCAATAAATATTTCTGTAGAAAATAATTTATATCAGTTTATTCAGAAATAAATTCTGTACCAGAAAAAAATTGTTCTGCACGAATGCGACTTTCTTCCAACAAACAAGAGCTTGTTACAAACGATGTTAGTTGAAATGATGAATTTTCAACGTAATTTCAAGCAGTCAAAATATTTACTCAACGATGCAATTTACTTCCGTGTTGATGTTTTTACAAATAATGTATCAATCATTTTCAAAATCACACAAAAGTTTAAGTAATCGATTTGCCTTTCTATGTCCCAAATATGAGTATTAAATATTGTCGTTTTCATACAAATATACGTCCATCTCTTATTGATATCGCCACTAATGACAGATGAAAAAAGATCGTAACATCTCGCAAGATCGCCAAAATGTTGAACGATGACAATGCTGTTTAAATCGAGATATTTTGAGATCAGTGTCATCCTATAATTTTTCCACTTAAAACCAAGAATGAAATACATTTCTACGAATGACTGTTAAAGGGTTTACGGAAATTCATTGCAGAATAGATGCAAAATACATTTTAACTTGGATTGAGATTTCCTTCGCTACGGCGGGGCACATATCAAAACAGCGCCAATGATTTACATGACAATCATGTAGCCCATATTGTCTAATCGTATTTGTACAATAATTCTGGAACATTAAACAACAAGGCAAAAGTGAGCGCAGCTCACATACCCCCGCCTGTTGTTTGACCGCCTTTCTTTGACGAAAATAGTGAAAAGTCATTTGTTCTTATATGTCATAGGATTGTTACCGTATTTTTCCATCACATGATATAGATAATAAAAAAGCAATATTCAGCAATAATGAAGATAATTATCAATGCAAAATAAATTGGTCTTCATGACCTTTTACCATATGATACAAGCAAAATCAATTCATGATTGAAGTTTCAAGGTCATATAATTTTTAGTACTGTTTTCGGACTGTTTTGGTTCAAAATTTCAAAAATAGAGCCATTGGCTCTTTAGCTCATCAGGCTTCATTATCAAAAATGTTTCTGAAATATGTTGCCACCATGAGAAAAGGATAATTGGAACAAAATTACTTACCTGTAATGTTCCATAATACTCCATTCCAATAGCAAAGATTTAAAATGTTTAAAAGTTCTGTTAATAAAAAACATTATTCAGCAATAGCAGAAATTAATGCAAACAATGAGAAATATTTAAAATGTTTACAAGTTGTGGGAATGAAAAAAGCAATATTCAGCAATAATTAGAATAATTATCAATGCAAAATAAATTGGTCTTCATGACCTTTTACCATATGATACAAGTAAAATCAATTCATGATGGAAGTTTCCAAGTCATATAATTTTTAGTACTGTTTTCAGAGTGTTTTGGTTCAAAATTTCTAAAATTATTTGGACCATTGAGCTGAAACCCTTAAAAGGCACCACAGCACCATATAGGCTACTTCCATACCAAATATGTACTTTGTAAGTGGTATAGTTTTTTAGTTATGCTCCTGAAACGAGACAAAGTCCAAAAATCGGACCGTTTTTGGTCAAAATTTCTAAAATTATTTGGACCATTGAGCTGAAACCCCTAAAAGGCACCACAGCACCATACAGGCTACTTCCATACCAAATATGTAGTTTCTAAGTGGTATAGTTTTTGAGTTATGCTCCGGAACGAGACAAAGTCCAAAAATCGGACCGTTTTTGGTCAAAATTTCTAAAATTATTTGGACCATTGAGCTGAAACCCCTAAAAGGCACCACAGCACCATATAGGCTACTTCCATACCAAATTTGAAGTTTCTAAGTGGTATAGTTTTTGAGTAATGCTCCGGAAACGATTTCGGACGGACGCACGGACGGACGCACGGACGGACACGCGGAGCGCTATATACCCCCGACTACGTCGTAGCGGGGGTATAAAAATAAAACATGTGTGGTGTCTAAAATGTATTTTTTCACAATTCTAGATTTTTTTTCGATCTTAAAACACCATTTAGTTTATTACTGCTAAGCTAGTTTTATGAGATACCCCCCATTCATGGCGTCATATCAGCAACATGACAATGCCAATTTAGTTACGAGAATTTTTTTGGCGAAATTGTTTATACGAACAATAATTCTATTGACAAACAAATTTTAAACCTGAAATAGTGGACATGGATGTCTTACCAATCCTATTCGTACAAAAATTTCATATTTAAGCGACTTATTAATTTGAAATTAACGATTCCAGTGATGTAACATCGACAGTCGGCGGGATCAAGACTGCGCTATGCTCGATTTGTTCAAATGGCACGGTCAACGTGTTGGGGAAAAACACATCTCACTTGAAAATCAAATACGATTACGGTTTATTTTGTATATATTTGAGCAAGAAATGTCATATAGATTTCATACATATCAAATACAAATCAAAACAGTCAAATTACTCACTCATATTTTATTGGCAAACGACATCTTCGTGAAATTTCTTCAGGACGACTATTTGACATCATGCGAATAATGCAAGTCAGTAGTAGTCGATAAACGAAGTGTTGCGGCTAAATATTACGACAATTAACATTGTTTTAGACTAATGTGGTAAACCTAAATTGCAATTGTGTTGATTTGACTAATTTTATTTATTGATATGACTTGTTATTTTCCACTCCGAACCGTTTGAAATATGGAGAAAAAAATTACGACATTGACATCGCTGAAATACCGTTATCAGCTGTTATGCCATCATTTGGCGCTAAGCGACCCATGTGACTGTTGAAACAAATCGATACTCGATGTGATGTTTTTTACATTATTTCGGAATATTTGCAATTTTTATGAACATCATTTGACAAGGAATTGCATCACATGTGTTTATTCAATTTTTGAGGAGTATGAGATTCTGAAAAACGTAAGTTAATTACGCTGATAATTTTACAAGTGTTTTTCAAAAAACGATCGTTTGATGTTTACATTTGCCGACAAAGTCTTATTTTCTCTATAGTTTTATGACGAAGAAAGATTATATTTTGGAATTTCAAAGAGTAATAGGATATTATTTTCCGAACAGAATTATATAACACTTGAGTATTTTAAAAGCACTTTGAAACGAACTTTGCCACATTCAACAAGATAGGTAAATTCGCTGTTAGTAAGAAAAACACGCACCTGCACGTCGCTTTTCTTATTGAAAATACGTTCGATATTTTTAATTCGTCACTTCTTGATAACGGAAAACTTTATCCTTATAATTATTTCACCACGAGAAAGGCAATTGATTTGTGATTCGAAAAATATTAACTTTCTCAACATTTACGGAACTTCGTCACACACGTTTGTCGTTTGTATGTCAAAGGGTCAAATTTCAATGACGTGTCAATTAGTAATTAAAGTCTGGGCCGCAGGTGCGGCCTGCAGTCAGGAGAGGGTTAAACCTCAAACATATTCCAGCTAGCCAAAAACATTGAAATGTTTGTATCAGCTTCAAATTGAATGAGTGATTGGAGTTTTAAAGAGACACAGAGTATCTTTTTTAAAATTGTATTTGGTTTTAAAAGTTACAAAATATCTATAATGCTGATTGAAGTTCATATCTTATCACTGGACTTGCAAATATATCCATTTATGCATAATATCTCTAAAATGCTTGATTTTATGGAAAAATCAAGAAAACATCTCAAATATGTTTAATATTCGAAACTATACATCCAAATAATGTACCTATTAGTTACAATACCTAATAAACACTATCGAATCGAATATATCTTCCTGTCAGCTTATGACAAGTTTTTCGTTTGGTGAATTTCCGCGTGTCACTCAAGCCACATTGTCCAGTTTTCGATCAAAATCCCGACTTTGAATGGCCGTATTTTCGCTCTAATGTACTGATTGACCTTTAACTTGTTATTTTTCAGTAACAGTTAGTGGTTCCCGATGTAATAACGTCGATTTCAAAATTTGACATATGTGATCCTATCAACATACTCTGTGTCTCTTAAAGCCACTTGGGCAGTATTTCAACCATTGGCGTCAAACATGAAAATGAAACTAGTCCTTTAAACTACCAATTACATATAACTAGCCAAGCATTTTACTAGATATCGTTAACATAATTACCAATGAGCAGTCCACAAGACTTGAGGATATCGTGTCCAAAGAGTATAAGAACAGCAGTCTGCTCAAGCTCTGGGTTGCTGTACACTTGAGGCTGAAGGTAGCTGGGGTTTCCTTGAAGTTCATAGTCAGCACACTGTAACAGAGACACACATACTTTTATATCGAACACTAAACTAATGCAAATATCATAACTAGTCACATACAACATGTATGACTTAACTTGGAAAACAGCAAGAATAAAAATTTCTCAAATCAGCAAAACTCAACATAATATGGTAGTTGCCACCAATAAGTGAGTGAGTGAGTGAGTGAGTGAGTGAGTGAGTGAGTGAGTGAGTGAGTGAGTGAGTGAGTGAGTGAGTGAGTGAGTGAGTGAGTGAGTGAGTGAGTGAGTGAGTGAGTGAGTGAGTGAGTGAGTGAGTGAGGGAGGGAGTGAGTGAGTGAGTGAGTGAGGGAGGGAGTGAGGGAGGGAGTGAGGGAGGGAGTGAGGGAGGGAGTGAGGGAGTGAGTTGGGGATATATGCGGCTTGACAAATCTTGACCACTAGTGGGTTTCATTTAAAGATCTTGCCTTTCAGAAGGAAATTGTATCAGAAAATGAAGACTTCATTATCAAGTCTCCTACCCTTGAGAAGTCCCCTCCAAGCATGTTAAGGAGTCCATCGGTGAATGTAGCAGCATGGAATAAGTGTCGAGATGTCAGCTTCACGTCAATGAGCTGCTGCAACTCTCCTGGAGTCACAAAAATGGAATAATGAAAGTATGATGATGACAAAATGAAAAAAAAAAACATGAACAACAACAACATGCCTAAGCAACAGTGACCCCGCCCTCAATTGACACCATAATCAACACTATCTTATGTCTTAAATACTAGAGTGTGAACATAATTTTGATTTGATGAGACGTTGATATGACATGACTGTTTTGATAACACCAAAACCATTGTTCAACATAACCTCACATTACTATGACAAAGTAATATCTTGATGTACAAAAAACCTGATGAAGAAAAAAAACTATTACCTAAAACTCCCTGCAGGGTTAACTGTATCATGAAAGCTTCTATAAGGCTGGCAGCATTGTGTGAGGAGTTCTCTTTCTGCAGAATGAGGACAGTGGATGGAGCTAAAGAGTCTTGTTGCTTGTGTCCAGTATCGGTCAGTTCCTCACTTAGCCCTGGACAGTAGCTGCTGACCTCTGATGATGATATACCTGCATAGGAGAGATATTGCTCTTTATCAATGTATGTTTATAGTTCAATATGTGTATCACTCTTGTGAAGCTTAACCACAGTCATGAATTAAATTCATTACCGGTCTCTATTTGACAAATAATCTTTTTTTTAAATGTAACTGAAAGGAATGTGACATTTTCTGATTAAACAAATACACATTAATATATATATACAGTCAGATCTCGATAATCCGTCCACTGATAATCTGAATCCTGCGGTATCCAAACGGTAGCCAGCTGTAACTAAACTAATCTCTATATAAACTCATTAAATGTTGATTCATTAATCCGTTGCTTCAGTCTCCCTATCCGAACGCCAATTAGCTGTAATGGATTAGTTAATTATCACTATTTCAGCTTCATTAATCCGGCCGTTCATCAAATCCGTTCGGGTAAGTGATCAACACACTGATTGGATCGGTAAACTTCAATGACAGTGGATTGACATGTGAGTTGAGCGTGACGGTAGTTTGTGATTGTAATAAATTGAAATGTCTCACTTTATGTTTCTGGAGTTTATGATTTTAATAAATTGTGTAATAGTTATAAATATATATATGTATATGAAATAAACTCATTTGATGTACTAAATACGTTCTCGTCTGTCTGTAGATTCAAAGTCGAGTAACTCCAACTAATTAGGTTAGTTTCAGTAGTCCGAACGTTTTTGATGAAAAACGAAAGCTTTCGGATTATCGAGGCCTGACTGTATACATCAATTTAAAGTTTGTCAATGTAAACTTAAAAAGGATTATTCTTTTTAGCAAAACCTGCAGGGACCCTATGATGCTGTTGGCAATTCTGGACCTACCCAAGGCACTTGCTCTCTTTCCTGACAGCTTTAATCTTCGTAGTCCATGAATCTGGTAACCCCGTCTCTGGCAGGTCGACAAAATGAGTCCATAGCTTTTGGGTGGAACCAACGGTGACAGCACGAGGAATATGTCACTCTTGTGGGTGGCAGTAAGAGTTGCAGGAGGTCTGTGAGCCAAGATCTCGTCTTTTGATTCCCGACTCTCCTTCTTCCCTCTACGTCCCTTGGGACTTCCGCTTCTAAGATTGTCCTTCCTTGTGTAAGGAGTTCCCACATCGACAACACCACCTGGTGGAACTCTTCCTCCGAACCAACGGGTCAGCTCAGAGTGAACTCGCGCTGGGTTCCTCGGGCAGAAGAGAAGACATTCGTCTCTAGATGATCCACCAAATTGAGCACACAAAGACATTGGATCTGTTCTCCTTGCAAGAGCAGGGTCAGATGGTCCAACTGCATCAAGCCATATGGACCTTGCAAATGTTCCTCTCAAAGCTGTGGCAAGAACTGGACCAATACTGTTGAGGAGGTCAAGTTCAGACTGCTCTTTGTTGCTATTGTCCTTCATGTTGAGGAGTTCTGCTGTTGGATATAGCAGACGGACACCACTCAAATCCAAGCCTTCTTGGAGGACTCTATTCAGAATGCCCATCAGAGAGCCTGGTTCGCGAAAAATCTTCTTGTAGATGAGTGACATAGTGTTTTGAGTTTCGTAATTCACGTCAGCATCATTGAGAGAAACATCATAATATCCATCATCACTGTCGACCGTCTGCCAGAAGAATCCAACGGGGGTGTTGAAGACTTTGCCTGCTGCTTTAGGATCTGGATTAACATGGATGAAGGTTGACAAGGGCTTTGTTGTGATGTTAGGCAGAGGTGGTTGGTATGTGTATGCCGCACAAAGTTCTGGGTCATCTTTCTTAGCGCAGGAGACATCCATAGAGACAAAGGCTTGCAGCCAGGGACAGACGGAATGTAAGGTGTTGACAGAGAGGAACTTGCTCATGTGTTGCATGAAGGGAGAGCTGTCCTTCACTTCGTCTCGCACCTGAATCGGATAGTAAAAAGTATAACTCTTTACTACAGATCTTTGGCAGGAAAACCTCACTTCAGAGGCCTTTCCAGGTTATCATCTTTGCAAAAACTAATTAGTCCTGTAAAGGCCACTGTTTTCAGCTTTAGGGTAGAGAAATGATGTACAAGAGGACTTACTGTTTACAAGTTTCTATCACTAAATCATTTGATTACTTTCAAACATTGCCAGAATAACCAAGCTTTAGAGGACTTTTCCTTGGATATCATCTTTGCTTAAAAGTTGTTTCTCCTGTATATAGATCATTTTTATCTAATTTTAGGTACAGTTTGAACGGACAAGTGACTTTACTTTTAACAACACAAATTCTGTCAATGAAATCTACCATTTTCAACAAATGGGCGAGATAGATCGCCAAAAGTTTTATTTCACAGACTAGTTTCGATGTCAGCAGTTACAATTATTGTATTCATGAAGTACTCTATACTAACCTTTGATTTTTTGGCTTTAACAGGAACAAATTTGGCCTGAAACTCTTTGGACGGGGTAATGGCGATTGCAAGGCAGAGCTGCTCTTCCAACCACATCTGCTGTAAGCCAATCACATGGAAGGGTGCAAAGAAGACAGCCTCACTTTGGTTTTGTTTTGCTGCCCCCTGGAGGAAGGTGAAGTCATCAGGAACAAGGGAGAGAAGCCAGGTGAGGAGGGTGGTGTAACTGGCGGACAGACCACAGCCTGAAAATAATCAAACATCATACCAGTTGCAATTATTGGTCTGCATTATAAAAATACTATCTGTAGCGATATATACACCTTTCAGCTTAATATATAAATGCAATATTTTGGATTTAACTATCTACGATGGAACAAATAATTTATTTTTTGCAAAGCACAAGCAACTAAGCTGTTTAGTAGCTAATGTGAGTCACTTGATTTTATCATGACATTTAGGAGGTGCAATGTACAGGTCCCAATAGAGTACAAGAGTTTACTATTTTTATACATATTTTGTATATATATTTTTATATTTATATATTTTAGTTCCTAAATATTGAACTAAAATAGCCACCTTTATTCATAGATTGCATGCATCCTGAAAACAGTCACAATCACTTAAATCATATCTCAAGTAACTCAATAATTGATATGATAATGTGAAAAATCAAATTCAGATGAATAGTTACTTAGAGTTTTTCCCACTGAAAGAGCAAATCATCTGTAGAGAAAACATTTGAAGGCACTTTTTTAACTGAATTCTGAACTAACAACTGTCAACTACTTACATAAAAAAATCATGACACTAAAATCACCTCAATTGTTAATAGATTCTCTCCTTACCTGTATCAACGCTCTTGTTAGTCCTGTTCCTGTGCAGAACTATCTCGCTGTTGCTAGACAGGTTCACCGTGAGAAGAAGACACTCCTGTTCAGGGGAGAGCACTCCTGGTAGAGTCTTTGGTGGGGGCTCGTATGAAGCTTCCTATTGCATTTGAAAAACACACTAAAATGATGAAGTTGACTTCAATGAAATTTTCAGAACTACCTGTAGGTGAGGGATATCAAGCTATTAATGTAATATCTTCTATTTAATCACAGTAAAAATATTAGAAACATCGTATAAGAAAAGTTTACTTAATTTTACGTAATATTATCAAATACTTCATGCAATGTTTATCAGGTTAATTATAAAGTGAATTGGATTAGGCTGATAAGTAGCAAATAAAACAGAAATAAAAGCATTAATCAATTAATCTTTTTATGCTACAGGGGTAGTTCTTCAAGTCCAAAGGTTACAATATTGAAAGAAACTACTTACAATATCAAATATCACAGATGTAGCTTCTGCACAGCAATGCTTTCCGGTGACAGATGCGGAAGGACGCACTGCTTCTATTCTTTTTCCCATTCTGATTCTTGATTCTCTCTCTTTCTCACGCTCTTCTCGAAGTTTTCTGTAAGGTGAACCAAATTGAATAAAATAAAAGGGCAATAAAAGATTGCAGATGAAATTTTGTCATATAATGCGTGAACATACCTGAAAAACAGCTAATCTTGAGGTTTCATCAGATTCACTGTTTTTTGTAATTACAACCTTTCTATAAATATGCCATACTTTCTTTGAACAATTGTGACAAAATTTGTCTTGTCATGCAAGTGTTGCATTTGTTCCTAACAGTTGTATCTTTTGCTCATGCTTGAGAAGAACTATTTTACTCATGATACACATATCATCATCTTAAGACATCATAATATTTTGACAAAGTGTGAAGAAAAAGTGTAAAACATATGCAAAATATGTCAATAGTATACTTATGATTCACATTATAGATTAAAATTTATAGATTACTCATATGGTTGAAAATAAATAAAATAAATATTTTAAATATGAGCACTAGTGCTCGTGACGTCACTGTAGCCGACTGTTGCAAGGGAAGCGGCCCGTTCCTTGAATATTTCTAAGATGTTAATATGGAATAGAAATTATTACCCTCGGAAGTGTGTCATATGACTTTTACAAAACTCATGCAAATTTGTGTATAACCCTTTCTCTTGTTTGAGTAATACACAAATTCACAGTCATATGACACACTTCTTCAGGTAATAATCTCTGTATATTACATGAGACATATCATCCTAATTAACCTAGCAAATGTGTTAGATTCAAACTTACTTCGATACTTCCATCTGTCTCTCTTTTTCTCTTTTCGCTGCAAGTTCAGCCTTCATTCGTTCCTTCTGTTCTTCTGTCTCTCTTTCTTCATCCTCCATTTCAGACTGTCTTCTTCTTTCTTTCCGCTCATTCAGGTTGATAACCCTTGTTGGCTGTTTGAACTTTTCTTTCCTGTCAAACAATGTATGTTGATTTTCAGAGAATTCTCCCTTTAGTATATCTATGATTCACTTAATTGTACATCTATTCTAGAAAATATTAACCATCATCCTGCTTGAGTATTTGAATCAACTAAACCCCTTAATATCTCTATGAGAACATATCCAACTTTCTGAAAACAATCTTGTGCTTCTGATTTCAAACAACACCATAATGTTATTTTGTAAGTTTGGTCAGAAGAAAGTACATTACTTTTAGGAGACAATGAACAAATATAACAATTTAAGTTAAATCAAAGTGTAATGAAATAATAATGCCAAACATTGTCTAAATTCAACCAGTATTTATTTCATTAAGTCTTTTTTTCCTTTTTTTTTAATAATTTTTTTTCATCCACCCATTACAACAAAATCGACCTCCATTCCAGGGAAATGAAAGGCCACTTGCACAATAAAGTTGGACATTGAGTGGGATTGTTTATGAAACAAAGATAATTCATTCCACAATCTTGGATTTCTATAAATCTACACTCCACTATAAAAACTCTACACTATTTAACTGCATAAAAAACTGTATACCGGTAATATACATACGGAAAGGGTTGTGGTTTTGACGGTAGAGGATCCGTTTTAACTCCACGAGAAGTCAGATTTTCTTTCATTTGTCTCCTCAGGTCATGCCAGTGTTCTATATCATCTTCAGAGTCACTTGATTCAACACTAAAACAAAATTTCATTAAATATAATAATTATAAACATGAATAGAAAACATTTTTCTCTTGTTGATAAAAAAAATTTAAAAACCTCCTTACTAAATTTTCTTTTTCAACTATGTTCACACAAGTAGAAAATATAGCCTTTAATATCCTTGTTTATAAACTTGCACCATTGCTACTTTATTCTTATTTGTTAAATTCAATGTATGTGGCTAAGTTATTGTTGATGCAGCTTGGACAATATTAAGTCATAATTCTTTAAGATTTATAAACATGTGTAAATCTTCAAATACATGCATTGATATTGATATTTAAAGAACAAACATTATTGGAAATAGAGAAAAAAAATAAAAAAATAAAACAAAGATGAGTTACCATAAATGTATTGCTTACATAAGTATATCAAAATAATCATATTTTTAAACATCAAAATACCCAGACTGAGAGTGTAGCAATAGAGTTGTGACAATGAATAATAACCAATTAACCATGTAACAAGAGCTTTGATAAAACAAATATAATACAACAAAGCCATAAACTACCTCTCTTGTTTGATGCCCAAGATTTTCTGCACACGTTCAATATTTTGCTGCTCAGCTTTACGTTGTTTTTCAAAGTTTCGTAGGTCAATGAATACAGTGTCTGGTTCTGGTTTTGCTTGTGAAACAGCTGAAAGAATCATTATTGAATAAAAATATAAAGCACCCTAGCTAATGAATTAAAAGGTAAAAACAAATCTTGGATTAATGGAGAATCTTTCAGATTCAGAGAAAGTTTAAAAGCAGAATTAAATTTTTCAAGTGATTGAGTATATATAAAAACATATGTCAACGTTTGTTAGATTATAATGTTTTAAAATGTTGTTGATCCCTCAGCCCATACAGTATTTTTGTAGTTGTAACTTAAATGTTAGGTAAATAAGCTCCTAAGCAATATCAACATTGAACATTACCTGTTTATTATTACTTCAATCTGTAAGATATGTAACTATTACCTGCTGGCAGTGTTGGAACAGCTAAACTCGGCAAATCGTTTGTGTTTGTTCCCATGCATGAGGTTGTTTTCTTTGTTTCTGAAAGAAAACAAAGTCATGTCAGTTATAAAATTTGTCAAAAGAGTTCAAAATAGCTGTTAGATGGCAGCGGGTTGACTTTTTACAAAATGCGCTCACACACACAAAAAATTTTCTTGTGGGTACTTATCATAATTATTTCCAACCACTAGTGCATGCTCAAGGCGCTACCAGCATTATTACCCTGGTCTAACCCAAGCTGACATATTTGTCGCTAGAAGGTCCCCACCAACTCTTTATCAGGTACCCATTTCCGCCTGGGTGTGAACAGAGACATATTTGAATAAAGTCTCTTGCCCAAGGTGACAGTTACACCACAAGTCTCTCAACTTGTGTCTCAGTGTGGGGCAGTGAGTCAACCCTTCAAACTCAGTTTATTCAGCAATGAGCAGATAACCCACTCATCCAGCGAGAGGCACCGGATACACCTTAACTATACTGAAAGCGGCCCACAGTGCACAGGACCATGAACCAACACACATTATTTCATTATCTGTAGGAGGGGATTGATTTTGGGTTTACATCACTTCTAAGTAAACAGTCACAAGTCAATATGCTAAGGCAACAGTACCCCAGAAGCCTGTATGACCCATTTTGATAGTCAGATTTTATCAATGATAACTGTTGAAAATAATGTGAATAATAATCAAGATCTCATCCTAGTGTCTTCTGATATCAAATATATCAACGCTGACTGATTATAGTACAAGTATCCTTGGCAAGCCTCAGATATGATGTTACTATATGACATATCAGTAGACACTTGGGTGAGATTCTCTATCATTAAACACAGAAAATATCTATAAAACCAAACATTTTCCCCTTATAACAAAAGAATAAAAGTACCTTGAGCTGCTTCCTCCACCAGCCTGTTGTCAATCTGTCCGTCATGAATCTGACTGTCCAGTTCCGAGTCCTTGACCGCACCAGTCCGAGGATCAATGTCCTCCAACTGACCACCACCCTGGGTGACCGACAGTTGAGCCAGCTTCTGTATGAGTGTCATATCTTCACTTGGAGGACCTGGCCAAGAATGAGAACAAAACATGTTTCAATCTTACCTCATCTCATCTCATCAAATTAAGGCAGACATAGACTATCCAAGATTCAGATGTTTTTACTTTTCCGATAATTTAAGTATCCTTAGGCAGTGATCAAAGCACAGATATGATATTCTGAGTACAAAGTCTTGTGAGTTAGAGCAGATTAAATGAGTCTGGTGATACGTAAGCAAATAGTACCACAAAAATCTTTGTATCCAGTGACTCACAGCTTACCGATAAATGCTTTTGGTACTTTCCAATCTTTGATGCAGGACTTTGGGGTTATTTTTGTTGGTAACTTTTGAGCATGCTTTTGACAGTGCTAAACTAGTGGTTTGATGATCCATAAAATAATTTAGACAAATCAGTCGTGTGAGAATCATCAAATAAGTACAGATATTTTGGTTGCCTTACCTTTATTTTCAGCATTATCTCCCGCTCCTCTATTGAAAGGTATTCTTGGGCCATATTGGTTGTCTTCATTCAGGCTTTCAAGAACCATATCTTCAAACAAACATTATGTTGCTTAAAGCATTACCATGACAATTTGAATGAAATTATTACTTCAAACTTATGAATTTTCTGTCAACTACCTTACTTTGTATCAATTAGAATTTTGAAAAAATTCATAAAGTTTCAGAATAAAATATCAAAATGTGTAATCTTAAATTATCATTACTCAAAATTGTTATAGCCTGAATAACATGTCACTGCTTTGTTTATTTTTATGCCCCCGAATTGGAGATTCCGGGGGTATATTGTTTTTCACCTGTCCGTCTGTCCGTCCGTCCGTCTTTCTGTCTGTCTGTCTGTCCGTTTGTCCACAAAAACTTTAACCTTGGTCATAACTTTTGATTGGTCGGAGCTAGGTCTTTGATACTTGACATATGCATCCGGGGGCATTCGTGTTTCACAAACACATCTTGTTTTCCCATTTCTTTGTCTTTTGTCAATATCAAGGTTATAGAATATATTAAGCTTAGCTATCAGATACATACCAAGGTCAATGTTTTCAAAAGCTTGAAGGGAAAGTACGGGAGCTCTTGGGGACACAAACATTGATGCAATGTCTCTGTCAAGATTTCTCTTTTTTTCACACTCAGTTTTTCTTTGATCTTTTTTCTGTTGTTGTCCATCTTGAGATGAGCTGATAGCCGATCTTTCACTGCCATGAGAATTATCTCCCCTTTCTTCATTGATAAGTTTATTGTCTATAGATTCATCATCCATTGAAGTACCACTACTTGTAAATTTTGGAAGCAAAGTGGTATCATCTTCATCGTCAGACATCCAGTTTTGTTTTTTGGGTTTTGGAACATTTTGTTCTTTTTGGTCCTTCTCATAATCAGCCATAAGATCAGACCACTCATGACTGGCATTATTATGAGATTCATCACCAAGTATTGGTTTCAGCATTGCAAGGTCATTGTCATAAGGGGTAGATAACTCTGGTTGTGGTTGATGAACGAAGTCTGATAGTGACTCCCCACTAAGACTTGTATCTAAGTCTTTATCATCGTCATACAGATAGTCTGTTGTTTTAAGGCTTCTGTGAAATATCACTGGCTCATCATTATCGGAACTAACCTGAAATGAAAGTAAACATGTTTCTCAAACTAGGAGAGTATAAAGGGACTATTCGAGTGTGGGGTATTTTTTGTGGAAACGAAATTCAGGAGGACTTTCCTGTTTACAATTATATATGATTTTACATGATAATTTCACACTTAATTTCAAATATGTTTGTGAGTCATAAGAGCATTTCAATTGTTGAAGATTTAACAATTTGACAAAGTATAAAGTGTATTGCTCAAAAATAAAAACATTGTGAAATGAAGCCAATCATTGCAGCTACGATCGTGGAATGCATTATTACAACAAAATGCTGTCATAACTGATAACTTCTATTATGAATTATTTATAAATATGCTACTCTTCTATCAATCAAGTATTAATTTCTTTATTTAGTAAATGAATTAGCATGACACGGCACATTTGTTTTCTTGCAATGCTAACATTTCAAAATGGCGGATCAAATGCGATCGAGTAGTACCTTAAACTTTTGATTTTCAAATCAGCCAATGGGAGTGCTATTAAATAATATTTTTCATTTCCCCGGTGCACGCTCCTTCTAAACTTTCAAGCAAAGTTCTATAAGATTTTTACAAGAGGCATCGCTAGATAAGTAAGATAACAGTGCATGGGGTTCGAAAAAGTTTGGCTGAAAACAGACAGGCCATAAATAACGTGAGTAACCCGCCGTCAGCAATCAAACTTTTTGCAGGACGGATATCAGGGAATAGGCTGGAGTACAAGCTGCTGTACAACGTGTAGACATATACGCTAATACAGCAGGGTGCTGTCATGCTTTTAAAATTTTAATGAATTTTTAAGTTAATAACGATGAGGAATATATGGATGACAACTTCTTTGTTCATTGTATGCGACGTTTCATCACTGGCCTCTATCAATTCAATGTAAACGCACTGCATTGTACATTACTGGTTTCCTACCACTTATCTCTGTTTAATTACATTTAATCTTTTCATTAAGTTGTTGTTACTGTGTATTGTACTATTTACTTATATATATGCACCTACTTTATTACCCTTTCCTCTGCTTGAGAATGACACAAGAATCTGTGTCGAAACGTCGCATACAATGAACACAGAAGTTGTCATCCATATATACCTCAACATTTTTGTCATTCCAACTTCTAAAATGCCTTTCAAAGAAGTCTTGTTTTCTTCATAAAACTGAATGGCATTATTATTTTCAAAAAAGAATCAAAAGCCATATTAAAAATTCGAAAATGTTATGATCCAACTACATTTTGACAATTTGCTTATTTAATTCTGTATTACTAATAATTATTGTGTACCAACAAGAATTGCCCATATATTTTATTTCAACAAAATACACTTAGACTTTCCCTTCAATAGAAAGCATTTAACTCCTACATACATCAGAGAGGTCAAAGTCAATTGACGGGAGGCTCTTCTCCACTTCAGCAAATATTGAGTCCATCTGTGGTTTTAACTGAGCAGGTTTACTTATGGGCTCCTCCTTGTGGGCTGTTTCTTCATTAGGTTGATCTGCGGCACTTACAGATAAATCCATTGTTGTATCTGAAAACAGTTTGGATAGAATACTTTATATTTTTAGAAGCAATAAATCATTCCCATTGATTGCCTTCATTCATTTGATCTAAGACACATACAGCTAAGTCATATTTTGTATTTGTAAACATTATAGATAGTGTTATAGTTTCATTTTAAATGCAATAATATGACACTGAACCGATTTCTTACAGTCAACCTAATGCTGTGAATAGGATTAGGCATAACAAATCAACCATTTTGAACATCAAACAAAATTGTATAAAATGTAAAAACTTTTTTTATAACAGACTTGATCAAAACAGGAATTTATCTGATTAAAAGAACAACAAGGTCAGACAAACCTGAAAGCGTCTAGGAAAGACAGAAGAATCTAGCATTATTAATTAGTCAAATAAAATAAAAACTCATTCAATCCTTGCATGTGACTAAATGACATGTATCTACCATTTTCTTCTTGGTTAGTTTACAATCGGTCAAAGCCTACCAACAACCTGTTGAAATCCTCGGCATTTCGCCAGTTATAAACTGCAAAATCATTCTTTATAAATATTGATCGCAAGATTATCGCCAGTGCAGTTTGGAACAAAGCCAAATTCAAGCAATGAAATGACTACAAAACGCCCCTTCATAATTCATTCTTGGTAACCAAGTGATTCGAACCTACATCATAGCGAAATTGAGGGATGAGGATGCCTTCGCTTCCATGGTAATTATGTCAACTAACCGGGAACGCTACTTATAAACGCTCTAAAGTTACAAACTAACCATGTACATGTACACTCACCTTTAATTTTTGTCATTTTCATTATCTCACAGTGGTCAACAAACGTAAAAATTTAACAACTAACACACATGCAACAAGTCAACAGTCTGAACAAACTTGATCATGTTGAAACGGAGCTATTTGGCAGCCATAATACGCTCGGCTCTCCGTAAAATTCCGGATGAATTCGGACATTTCCGTTTACTTTGATACTACTAACTTTCCAACCTATGAACATTCTTATACATGGTGTAATTATGTTTCCTTAACTTTGTATTTCTATGTTCTGTTGGTATCTTATATGAAACCCAATTTTCACCATTTGGATTGAAGTTTTATACAATAGTGAATCAATACATCAGAAATACAATTTGATATATAAAGTTATCTACATATGAAAAGTTTTAAGAATATGCTATAACTGTATCTCGTATTATCTCGCGAGATTTTAAAGTTAAAAATGGCGTACAGGTGCCCTGTTTTGTTCTTCAAATGGATTATTGTTTTCTAACGTTATGTTGAATAATGAAAGGACGACAGTCATAGCGATTGCCACTAAGTATAAGCATCTTGTATATAGCAAAAGTAAGCAAATGTCATGGTTAAACGTTTTGCAGCAATATGATATTCGTGTCATTAATGATTAAAAAACTGGCATGATTAAAATGTTTTGAAAAACTAATTAAAAAATGTTAATTGAATTTGATGGATCACATAATGTGCACATAATAATTCAACAGTTATGTCCAAATAATCTTTATAATTAGATATTTCCTTGCAGTGTATATGTCTCTTTGGAGTTTGAAAGAGAATTAATTGAGGAGTAAAGTGCAAATATATTTTTAAATGTTCTTGACAGTCTTTTTTATCATTTCCATATTGCAAGACATTGGTTCTCTTCAAATTTGCAATTCTGTATGTTCTCTTGACTTCATAACAGGAACCATAAAGAAAGTCATTGCGCAGCACTAAGGATGCGCGGTATTACCGATATATCGGTATCTTGCAATACAGGAAGAATGTGATACTAATCGGTACACACTTCTGAAAATATTCAATATTGAGAACGTTTACTTCTGAAAATATTCAATATTTTGAACCTTTTAAAACAAGCTTTGTCCATCTAAGATTGCAAAAAATACAACCAAATAAAACATGATCGACAGAAAGTTCTTTACAAAGTTTGAAGTTGTGTTGAGAAAATAGCTTAGATATGTATATACAGATCATAAACAGTGATTGAAAAGAAATATCCCTTTCCAAAACGGCGCATATCTGAGCAATGATGATCGTTCCTAACACTCATATTAAGACAAGATAGCATGCACATTCTTGAATTAAAGAAGTACCAATATTTTGCAATATCCTTTTCTGTATCGCAATATATTGCAATACAGAAATGTGGAACTATATCTATCCCTACTCAGCACAGTTCAAATAATCAAAATATGTCTAATATATGTATAATTCCCAGTTTCAGAAGTGTACATATTAATTTGTTCCGAATTGCATTGAAATATGAAAACGATTTCTTGATAAATCAACGCATCCTTCTTCAAACAAAAGTCAAACTAACATCTAGTTTGCCATTTATCTAAACTAAACTATTTATTGCACTGTTATATCACGTCACACAAATGAAAAAACATGTAAGCAAAGTCTTAGATCTTACTAACCAATCGAAGTGCAAGAAACCTGAACTGACTAGAGGAACCCTTGTTTTTCGGACCTCAACACATTATAATTTCTAACATATCTAAAAGTGAAAAAAAAATTTACCCCAAAAAAGAAATAAAGTGATAAAAAAAAATAAAGTGAAAAATTGGTCTAAGTTTGAAGAAAATTAAAGATTGCACTCCCCGAATTTGTGCACCAATAACTCAATTATTATTACCGGTAATTTCACAAAATAAGAACAAATTGATTTGTTACAGCCAGCACAAGACTGTTAAGCTCTTTTTGATAAACACCATATTGTTATATGATAGCCGTTTTCAAACAACTCATTCATCGAAAAGATTATTACCATTTTACCAGACTATGGACCAAAGCCATGAGTAACAAAAATTATTGTTTAATAATGATATTTTTTAGCGCACTTTCCATTCAAATATCATTCTCAAGGTGCTACTCACAATTATTATTACCTTGATGGAATTAGCTCCCAAATACTTTTACCAATTCCTTTGAAAACAATTGTAAAAGATATTTTTCATTAGGGATGTCACGATACAGGTACCTTGCAATACGATAGGTATCACGATACTGAGGTCACGATACAATACATATCGCGATATACTAAATGCGACATTATTACGGTGAGATAAAAATTCAGGGATCTATATTTAATATTCCTTAAGAGACTTATCTGTCAATATTTGAGTAACCAGGATATACAGACAATAATAAGCCAACTTCTTCATGAAAAAGTCATTTAATGCTATATTAAAGCTATCTTAACAAGGAATTTAACCAACTCTGGATTTCTTGATTCGATGTTCACCAAAACATTTTACGATATTCACCAAAACATTTTACGATATTAACTAAAATTTGTATCACGATACAGTTGAATATATCGTGTATTGTATCGTGAACTGCACCACGACAATGCATCGATGCATCAGTGTATCGTGACATCCCTATTTTTCATGTTACCCAGATGACGTCAGCTGAAGCGTACGAGGCGTATGAAGCTTCAGATGAAGCCTCCGAGAGTGAACTTCTGGACAAGAGTCTGTCCGTGTGGAGATCATTATGGCATGTGGACAGAGAGGATTTTGATATTCACACTGCCTCTAGCATCGGACATTTTGAATATGTTCGGTCCCTTATTCTCAGGTACTGAAGAACATTCATTATTGGATAAAGCTTGTGTTAAAAAATTCAACGTTAGTTATAAAGTCAGAAATCCTTACCAAATATCAACCCCAAAAATACCTTATTTTGGAAGAATTAGGTTATGATTCAGGGATTGGGAAAGACATCTTTGACAGTGGGCCACTTTCTATTTTTGGGGGTATTTTTTCAAATTTTAAATGGGCCATTACCCATTATATCAATTGTAAACTTCAAAATTTTAATGAGCCAATTTTTCATACAATGCGCAAAATGGCCCATAGCCTCTGCCTTTCCCAATCACTGATGATGTACCGGTAGTATAGTTTATTATGAACATCAGAGCAAAGGCTTTCACTTTTATGATTTTACTATGATACGTACTGCAGGGCCACACAACGTTGCTGCAAAACTTGTATTTTGAGGCTTACCCTGTCATTAAACAAATTTTAATGATGTTCAATCATATACTACAATCTTTTGATATTGCATGTAGTGACTGTTTTTATGGATATAAAAGATGTGACGTAGAAAAGATGTTTGTTTAGACTATTGTTTCCTTTATACAAATTCAAAATATAAAGTATTGCCAGATATAAGTAAATGATGTTTTAATGCGTATGACAGAGGTAATGTAGAAATTGACAAGAAGAATCTTTGAAGCATGTAACCATTATTTCCTTAAACAAATTTTGATATTGTCTATCATATGCAGCTATTATATCCAGAAATTACAATTGAGTGACCTGTTTAAAGTTTTTATGACTGAGGAGAAGTTAAAAATGGCAAGGAGAATCTTGGGAGCTGGACTCCACTGATGTATGTTTGTTACATGAAGACCAGTTATTCCGAAACAAATTTACATACCATTGATCATGTGCTACTATTATTAATAGAAATTACTATGAAGTCATCCTTTCTCTAATGAATATTACAGAGGAGATGTTGAAATTGACAAGAAGAATCGTGGGAGCTGGACTCCGTTGATGTATGCATGTTACATCGGACACGACAACATCGTCAATCTTCTGCTGGAGGCAGACTGCAACATCAACGTCAAGAACCATAAAGGTCAAACTCCACTCATGTTGGCCGCAAGTTGTGGGAACGAGACTGTTGGCAGGACCCTATGTCGGGTAGGTGAATCAAATTTCGCTTAGTTATCAAATATGCATACCTCGCTCATGTTGACTGAGAGTTGTAGGAATATAACTGTTGGCAGGACACTCTGTAGGGTAGGTGAATCAAATTACGCTTAGTTATCATACTCATACCTCGCTCATGTTGGCCGCGAGTTGTGGGAACGAGACTGTCGGTAGGACCCTCTGTAGGGTAAGTGAATCAAATTATGCTTAGTTATCATACTCACACTCTCTCGTGTTGGCCGCGAGCTGCGGGAACAAGACTGCCAACAGAACCCAATGTCGGGTAGGTGAATCAAATTTTGCTTATACCCGGTTTATACCCGGTCATATACGGTAGTTATCATACTCATACCTGGCTCGTGTTGACTGAGAGTTGTGGGAATGAGACTGTTGGCAGGACCCTATGTTGGATAGGTGAAACAAATTGCGCTTAGTTATCATACTCATACCTCACTCATGTTGGCCGCGAGTTGTGGGAACGAGACTGTTGGCAGGACCCTATGTTGGATAGGTGAAACAAATTGCGCTTAGTTATCATACTCATACCTCGCTCATGTTGGCCGCGAGTTGTGGGAACGAGACTGTCGGTAGGACCCTCTGTAGGGTAAGTGAATCAAATTATGCTTAGTTATCATACTCATACCTCACTCATGTTGGCCGCGAGTTGTGGGAACGAGACTGTCGGTAGGACCCTCTGTAGGGTAGGTGAATCAAATTATGCTTAGTTATCATACTCATACCTCGCTCATGTTGACTGAGAGTTGTAGGAATATAACTGTTGGCAGGACACTCTGTAGGGTAGGTGAATCAAACTATGCTTAGTTATCATACTCATACCTCGCTCATGTTGGCCGCGAGTTGTGGGAAAGAGTCTGTTGGCAGGACACTCTGTAGGGCAGTGTTCGCGCCAGAGCGCGGCCTTGCGGCAATGCCGCACAAAAAAAGAAAATGTCCCCATTAAAATCACCTAATGCGGCATTGGCCCGCACAAATAATGATCGACATAACGGAAAACACTTCCAGATTAATCAACGATTCCGGGTTGAAAACGCCAATTAAATATATATTATCAAGAACTATTGCTTGAGAAGGCTTGTTATTCATCTTAATGGTTTAATCTGACATATTTTCACTCTTTTCATCGTATTTTATCGAAGTTCAAACACATCTTCAAACTCGAGAAAGCTAATGTTTACTATACGAAATCGTATCGTAATTTCTTTACGACAAATAACATTACATGTAATATTGTTGTGCTTTTGGTTATCTTTTTACAGTTTTTCTTCGAATTCTACATTCATAAATATTTCAATTAACTGCACGTTGTTTTTTAAAACGTAAAATATTTGATTGTTTTTAAAAATTTGTATATTTAGTCATTTAATATTGTATCGACAATATGTTGTCATGAAGATATTATGACCACATTTTACGTTTCCTACATCGTGTTCAAATCAACACGCTGATTGGTCGACTTTTATAACTTCCGTTTTCTCAGCCAATGATAAGGCTTGTAACGAATATATCTTTTATCCGTAAACACATCATGAAGCAAAAGTTGTTGACTAAATGTTCGTTTTTTAATGAGAAAAATATGTAATCTGAATAAAACAAACAACCACCACTGTAAGTGACTACTTGTACAATTTCTTTTTGTCATTCCAAGTTGTATTGATATTCGTCTGACAATTACCATTCGATATCAATTTAAATGCAACTCGCATCATTATGTGACTTCACCGTCAGTAAGCAATTAAGAGCTGCGATGGGTCGGCTAATATACAAGATATTATTGGTTTTTACTGGAATTTGGGTGGACAAGAAACTTTTCCCGGTACGTGTTACTTACTGCAAGAATCAACTTTATTCACATTGATGAGACAATTTCCTAGCTTTCTGTGACTAAGTTTACAAATTAAACTTGCTAAATGGTGAATAAGAATAGAATATATATATAGACTTTGTTAAAGTCAAACAAAACTCAAAAATAGGTACAGTAATGATTTATATGTACATAAGGACAACAAAATAATTAAACATTAATTTTAAAAACGCTTTGTCCCCACTATTGACAAAATGTCCCCACTTTTTGGACATATGGGGACCATGGGTCTCAATGTTTGGAAAAGCTGGCTCCAACACTGGTAGGGTAGGTGAATCAAATTATGCTTAGTTATCATACTCATGCCTCGCTCGTGTCGGCCGCAAGTTGTTGGAACAAGACTGTCGGGAGGGCCCTCTGTAGGGTAGGTGAATCAAATTACGCTTAGTTATCATACTCATACTTCGCTCATGTTGGCCGCGAGTTGTAGGAACGAGACTGTCGGGAGGGCCCTCTGTAGGATAGGTAAATCAAATTGCTGTTAGTTATCCATTCCTCAGATTCCATTTGTTTTTGCAGTTAGCGGGGTGTAAGTTTATCATAATTGCATGAACAGTTATCCAACACACAGACTCTGTTAATGTTTATGACATGGTGATAAGTTCTCTAGTATTTCTACACTAACAACCTAACATATGGAATCCATGACGGGGTCAAACTATACCCAATGATTGAACCTAAATGAGTAAAAAAAAGGTGTGAAAATTACAATAACAAACAAGCAGTGTGTAAAAAAAAATTCAAACCTAGCCTGTCCTGAAAATTAATTGGTCAATTCCTAAGGGGAAAATACAGAAAAAAGTTGAAAAGTTACCAGTCCTAACCAAAAAGGAACCAGTCCTGGCAAAAAGTAGCCAGTCAAGGACTGGCCGACGGCCTATTTTAAACACTGAAACTAGGTAATCAATTGTAACTGTAATTGTCTTGTTCAATCATTGCATCATTACCATTCTTCTAAAATGCCTATCAGGCGGCAGTTTTGTTTCTTTCTGATGATGATAACTGTGTGTCTTTCAGAATGGAGCTGAGCTTGAGGAAGCTGATAGAAAGGGTTGGACGGCTTTGTTTCACGCTACATATGCTGGTCATCAGAACTTTGTTCACTTCCTATTGGAAGAAGGAGCAAATATGAACGCTGTGTGAGCTGATTTCTTTCATTGTTTTTTATATTCATTCAAGTAAAAGTACTCAGTGTTATTTGACAAGAAGCATGCAAATGTAAAGGTCTGATTTCCCATGAGATTATGAAGATGAGGGTCAACTGCTTATATAGAGCTGCAGATCAAATCAAGTGTATTTCTCACCTTGAAACATCAAATAAGAATTAAAGCATAAATAGTTAAGGGATTTGGAATGTCTTTGACAATGGCTTTTTAGAAATTTGACCATTGCACTTATATCCATGGTAAACTCGAAAAGTTTAAGTCCCTTTTTTCATCTTCCCCTGTAGTTTCATGATGGCATCTCAGGGGTCGAAATTAGTCCTAAATGGGTACTAGCCATTCGGACTAGTGCATTCCTGTAAGCATTAGCCCAAACATATTCTGACTAGCCAAATACACAGATATAATTGTATTTTCTTTAAATTCAACTAGTCCTTCGGACTACCCATAGTTACAACTTACTAGCCCAGCATCTTTTTAACTAGCCATTGACTACCGGGCTAGTGCTAATTTCGAACCCTGCATCTTGATGTAATTTTTCAGAGAACCTACATCTGGCAAAACTCCTTTCCTCGAAGCTGCAGCTGAAGGACATGAGATTATTGTGCAGTTGTTCCTGCATCATGTGAGTATGAGCTGTGACAGAGCTAGCATTTAGATAGGAGAAAATAAAATGTAAAAAAGCAATTTAGCAAAAGATCAAAAACAATATTATTTTTCTCCAGGTATACTGTTGTTAAGATGTCTCTGTAAAGATTGACCATGGTCAATCTATTATTGACCATCAGAAGATCTATGCAGAGTAAAATTAAGTATACTGGTTTACCTACATCACCATGATGTTATTTCAAAGTATTGCTTTTAAAACTTTGCCATCATGTAGATGTATTAAGTTGCTTGTAATAAGTACAGTTGAAATGTCTTTCTAATTAAGTGCAGCAAAGGTTATTGTTGATCCCTGTGATTTGATAAGTCTTCACAAATATTCTCATTACTGAATGTAACTTAATGTATTCTATGTATAAAAAGTCATGTCGAATTATATATTTTTTACCAATAGCCTTACTCTATATAAAATCTGTCTGTCAAATATCAATGTTTAAGTTTGAAGGCAGAAATCAATGATCTGTCCTCTCAAAGTGTATACGTTGTTTCCCTAGGGAGTGGAAGTCAATGCAAGAGCCTTCAACGGAGATATGGCGAGGTCGCTTGCCCTGTTAAACGGACACATGAAGGTCGTCAGTCTTATTGACAATCATGTCTTGCCTCTCTCAACCCTCAGATCGGAACCAGGTAAGTTTCATCATGCTTTTATTGTTTGAACTCAACACTCTACAGTTCTCTTCTCCCTGCATTGCAAAGGTTGATAGATTTGAGGCAGAAGGATAGAATGAACTATCGATTTATCAGTTCAATTCAGTTGTTTAGTTCAATGTTAAAGCTAAATTCACAAAGATGTCTTTTTCAAATTTGGAAACTATTGAAACACAGCAAACAGATCACTGAGAGATAAAAACAAGATTCATTAAAAATTCTTGTTGCTTAAATGCCCTGTTTAAAAAGGTGACTTCCATGAGTGTTTGAAATCGTTATAAAAAAAGTGGCAAAATCTGTCTTTTCTTAACTGATAAACTAACACAATAGCTATTGCAATTGTACCCCGCAATACTTTCCCTACTGCAATAGTTTCTCACAATAGACAATTGCTATCGCAATAGTCCCTCGGGGCTCAGTAGTCACCCCTTATTTGAAATCAAATAAAAAATAAATATAGGGACGAAACAAGTGTATTTGTAAGAGCAATATAAATAGGATAATGCTGCAAGATGATTGCTTAAAGAGTTGAAAATAATTGCTAATTGAAATGTGTGGTTGAGTTTTGTAAGCTGTGCTAACTTTTTCTTTTTTGTTGTAAGATTTAGGTGATCTGAGCTCTTCTGACGAAGCATTCCAACAGCCCCGTCATCACCTCAATGTTCGTAACTCAAAAAACAAAGTCAAAGGTATTTAATTGTTGTACAAAATAGATCTCAACTTATCCAAGCCTTTTTACAACATTTTGAATTTGATTTGTTGAAATTTCATCATTATGGGTTGTAAATGTATCTTATTTTGATTTTGTTGTGCAAATATGTCGTCAAATTGATAAAGCAACATTTTCAAGCAAAGTCATATTTCTATTGAGAGGAAATAATTTTGGCTGTTCAATTTTTGTTGATATTTCCAAATTTATAGAAAATAAAAAAAAATTTGTTATTGTTTTAACCCAGATTTTGCTTACTTTAAGATCCAAGTATAATGGACGGTCCAAAAGCCATCGCCAGACTTATTGACAGAGGACCAAGCAAACAGAACCCTTACCCAAGTGAGTTTCTAAAGATTTAAAAAAAAAAATAATAATAATAATAAATGAAATGTTAAAAAAACTGTGACGAATTAAAGTTGGTTTTGAGATCTCTTTTTCAAAATTTCTAAAAGAATAGAAAAAAGTTTAGATGGAAATGATTATGTGAGTTACTGAGAATAATCTTCCCTTTAAAAGTGATATGCAGGCTTTCAAAATCAACCTTTCAAATGATATCCGTAGAAAACTAGAGTCATATAGTGAAAGCTTGCGGCTTCCTGATGTAACAGCCACACAGCCTTTGCAATCCCATGTTTCTAAAATTTGGACAATAAACTTTTTTGTCTTGTTACAATATACCTTTTCACAATCTTAAGTCAATCTGGGTCATCATTTCACAATAAGTAATAGCAGTGATCATCTACATATTTGACTTGCTGAGTCCAAGCAGACTGAAATAGTCCTCCAAATATGTAAGCAAATGGTACCACATTAAAAACTTGGATCTTATATTTTCAATGATTCCTGTCAATTTTTTTTGAGTATTTGAAGCAGGAAGCGTGGGTAAAATTTTCACTGAAAGCAGTAATTTCGTGCTAATGTTTACATAACAAATGCACAATTTCAAATACACTTTTGCAGCAAAAAGTTATAAAGTACATGTTTTTCTCCAGATTCCTGTGTGCCGAAGGGATACGTTACCTTCCCCCACACTGATGTTCCACAGTCCGAGGAGACTCGTCTCTCGTACCGTGACGTCACGTCGCCCATCAACCCTGAGGATTATACGCTCGACAGCTCAGGAGGAAGAGGTAATCATTTAATATTAGTTCATTACATGGGGAAGTGTTACGTTGCGTTTCTTGAGTGACGAGCTTCTTTACATAGATTACCCCTCTCACCCATAAGTAAATAGCAAGTATGTTTTAGAGACTGATTTCTGACTTGTCAGGGTGAAAGGGTTAGTCAAAGTTAAGGTTCTTTTGGATGTTTATTGTTATTATGTACATAAGAGATTAGAATCCGTTTGTGAAACAAAGGTTTTTTCGTATTTTTCATATTTGCGCATGTAAGGCAGAGGTTATATGAATAAAGAATAGTAGAGAATAATTCATCAGAAAGAATGACAATTTAAGACAAGAATAGTAATATTTTGGGGAAGGTTCTACTGCAAGGTATCATATGCCCCAGTTGCCATAATCATGATGCATAGTTTAATCCGCTTCTTATTTGGTGAAACATTTGTAATGTAAATGATATAAAGTGTTTCATTAAATTGATGCATATTTTATATATTTTTTGCTCTTGTTAATACAAAATTTTTGTGACACACTACCTCTGTAAATAATGTCTTAATATTGCTAAAAAAAAAGTTCCCTCTCTCTTATCCTTACGAACTCTTACATTTCAAAATATTAAAGGGAATGTTTTTCATTTAAGTTGATAATCTGATGAATTGATTTTTCAGAATCATGCGATTATGAAGATGACGGCAACGCATTTTCAAAGACAGGTGCAATAACAATCAAAAGTAGTTCAAGTTCGAGCGGTGGACTGGTCGCAGCGCTCGGACTTAGCCGCGAGAGCAGTAGCGATAGTGATGACCGCTTGTTCGACAGGAAGTCAAAGTCATGTGACCCAGTCTCCGCAAGAAAGAAACCGTTGAGTCAACTCAGTGCCAGTGACAGAAAATCTCAGAGTCGCAAGTCCAAACTGCCCCTAGAATCTCAGTTAAATGATGTCCAGATCTCAAGTGATACTTCTAGTCCGAGCGTTTCCCCCGCTCTATCGAGACAAACTGATTCAGACTCAGCCCCCTCCCCTCTCCCTGTGTTCAAAGACAGTGATTCAGATTCAGCCGTGGTTCTGACAGAGTCTAAAGAAGTGGAAGTGATCCCTTTGCCCGAGGTTCCCACTGAACAAGCACCGATCCCATTTGATTATCTCCCAGCTCTACAGTCCCCCGAAACTCCAGCCTGTTTGAGAAGACCCTTCATACCAGAGTCGGTTTCTATACTGCCAGGTATGCTTCAACATCAAAATCATATAAAGATGATGATTGTAGAACCTGTTTGAATCCATCCCTATCTGATTTTTAGCCATTTTTAGCAGATGCATCATATGTTGAAAATAATAATAGCTTTCTTATACTGCACATATATCCATGACAAAGCATGCTCAAAGCACAATGAGTGTTATTACCCTGGAGGGATAGTATGTTCGGTGCCACAGATTAACAAGCGCTCAGCACGACCTTCTTCCGTCTTGTTCAGGTACCTATTTGTACAGTTGGGTGAACTGCATTCAATGTGAATGAAGTGCCTTGCCCAAGAAACAACACAGCATATGGCCAAGGTCAAAAATTCTTGGTGTCTCCACCTGGATTCGAACCAGTTCTGTCGGTGGGAGAGGCAAGCATGCTAACCACTGTACTCCAAAATTATAGAGTTGTTTCTGCCTTGTTTTCAGCTCAGCATTATAAGGACAGAACAGACGTTCACTGACACTGCCGAGTGCCAAGGAACAACCCATATGTATACTTGTAATGAGGACAATAAAGTGTTATTATTTATTTTATTTATTGTATTTCCCCCCAGGTGACCCCCAGGATCTGAGCACCTTGCTGAACCAGCTGGGTCTCCAGAAGTACCAGTCTGTGTTTGACGAGCAGGACGTAGATCTACAGGTCTTCCTCTCTCTCACTGACAACGATCTCAAGGAAATAGGAATCAAGTAGGTCCTCAAAATGATATCCCTTGATATCAGTCTAAGTATGCAACGATATGCCAAATTGTTATTCCTTGACATCAGTGTCAAGGAAATAGCAATAAAATATTTACTCTTAAACTTTGGCTAGGTAAATAATTTGTGTTCCTTGCATAATTCTGTTCTGCTTTATCACTTTGACTGTTCATACTTATATCTAATATCTATTTTCAAAGGTCTCTTAGCACAAACATTGACAAACAATCAACCTGTCTTAGTGTTGTATGAGCTTTGACATTCTTTTGCCTTTGATTGATACAGTGAAAGATGGCTAAAGCTTAACTTGTTCTTGACAGATTGTTTGGGCCTCGTAAGAAGATGACGAATGCAATAGCCCGTTGGCACAGTCGAGCACCCCTGTCCGCCTCGTCTCTCGAACAGTGTTACGCTGATAGGCTTGAAGGAGAAATGCAGGAGATGGGAATCCAGCTTAATCAGGTGGGTATGCTCCTCAAGGGGTTGACAAAGGAGTAGGTATATTTTCTCAGCCCAACCTAGTACAGTAGAACACAGATGTAACGAACTCCAAGGGACCAACGAATTTAGTTTGCTATATCCGGTGTACGAACAGGACTTAAGAAGTTGTTCACTATATCTGATTGTTCGCTATATCCAAGTTCGCTTTATCCGTGTTCTACTGTATTACAATTTGAATTCCTTTTAAGCAAAGTTATTTTTGCAGCTGAGTCTGCCAATAGATTTGAATTGATCTCTCACTTCCTTCATGGCCATACCTTCTTCGATTCACTTTTTTCTTCAGATACACAAGCTTTTCTGATTGATTTTCTAGACTTTGTTTATAGTTTTATTTGTTTTCAAGCATGACTATATATGTTGTAGAGCTAAAGCTGTAAAATTATCATACTTCTGCTGCTCAAATTTTCATAATTGAACTTTCTGTGGTTAAGTCTTGCAAGTTTTTACACATTTTCATGGCTTTATTTGGATCTGAAACATTTCCTTGTTGCTCATTTCGACTCGGATTTCCATGTGAGGTTGTCAAGCTAAAGGCCTCAGGTTATTTTCATCACTTCATTCTGTTGCAGGCGTACGCGAGTGTAGAGAAGTTGAAGGCCCAGGTTATGCAGGAGCACCAGCTCAGATCAGTGACGGAGGGATGTCTCATGGAAGAGAAGAATCGAGTTCACAATCTCTCCGTCGACTCCAGTCGAAAATGTGCAGAGATCAAAGATACCGTCAAGAAACTCAAGTAATTATACTAGCAGTCTGATCAATATCCACCTTGTTCAAAAGAATAGAATAATTATAAAAAATATTAATTCTATCAAGATTAAATTTTGTTTGGAACACACGTAGATCTCTTGATTTTTTTACCTGTTAAGTGCAGGAAAACCCTAGTCATTAACGGACCAATCATTACGCTATGAGACGGCTTGCGGTGATCATGTTTGATTGTCGGACAACTTGATAACTATGTCAGAACATGCAACCTATTGGGCGGGGGTCGGACTTAATGGAGAGGAAACCCCACAACAAAGTTTGATCTTTGATAAAGTTAATATTTTGAGACTTATTCCTCAGAAATAGGTTGTATTCAATTAGACTGTGATATTCAAAGGTTAATTTATCATCGTCATTTCTCTGAGTTGTGACAATATGAAACCTGATTCATGTCAACCCTGTTTAACAGAATATAGAGAGGATGTTATATAAGCGTCCATGACATACTATGTAAACAACATGAGTGGCTAAATATTAGTTTTTCCCTAGAGAATCATATAAAAAATATAAAATTCGATATGAATGCTCTCATAGGTGATAAGAAAAAATATTGCCTAAACTGGAATGTTATTGTGTTTTGTGGTTCTGTCCGAAGTGTCTGACAATTATGTCTATTATGTGAGCGTGATTTTCCGGCAATCCCATTGGTCGAGAAGTGGTCGACAGAAAGTGATATTGACTTGACTTGACCCCTGTGACCCCGAGTCCGACCAAAAGTGATATTGACTTGAGTTACCAAAAATAGAGCCGATGACGTCAAACCGTTGTTTCATGACGTCATGCTATTGTTATCATGACGTCATTGACTCTTCCGTGCCAACAATCAAGGCCAAATGCCGCTCATTACTGTAGTTTTCTATTATCTCTTAGTTTTTTTTACCGAGACATAATAAAACAATTATAGACTGGTGAATTCGGTCAATACCTGTTTTCATAGACCCGAGGAAAACAATATCGACCTCAGGTCTATAAAAACAGCTATTGACCTCATCACCAGTCTATAATTGTATAGTATTGGATGTTTGTTCATGTTTCTCATTTCATCAAAATTTTGATTCACCTCACTTGACCGATCTAAATTCCTAAATCTTGACAGTCCATAAAAATGATTCAATCAAATAGAAGTTTCAATGTCCGTGAGTTCTACTTTCATTACAATTTGAAATAAATCCTTTATTACATCTCCTTTATTGAAAGTATTGTTCCCCTTTTCTTTTCAGACATTATCACAGTGAAATCAAAGAAAGACTAAACAGCTATCTCAATTCTGTGTCAGACCAATCAAACGAAAGCACTCATTCCAGAACAACAGATGTGAAACAAGGCTTTTCATTGGATGACTGGCAGCCTAGACAGGCCAATGACGTGAAGGCTCTCTCCCTGGAGATATTAATGAAGAAGATTGATCACAATGTGAAGGATATTCAACATGCCGTAATTCTAGTCAGCAAAAACTGTGAGCACCTCATGGTCAAAAGTGTCAAGGAAAGTACAATAGATCAAGGCCTCGGCTCTTTATGAGAGTTTTTTTTGTAATTGACAATTTTTGTTTCAAGAATCACTGAGTTTCATTGGGGACAATGCATATTAGGATTTGCATAATTTATGAATTGCATTTATTGATGAAAGAATGTACAATAGCTCATTGAGCCTAAACACAGAGAAGTGAATGGCATAAGATCTTGGATTTGTGTTAAAGAGACAGTACCAAGGCATATTTAGCAGGGCGCTACACCCTGCCCTATTCAGAATATGCCATGCCCTTTTCTGTCCCTCTCTGCCTTCTTTGCGAGCTGAAATGATTCAATTTGCGTTTTCCAGAATTACAGATGCAGTTAGATACCAGTCTGATTAAAATCTTGATTCAAGGATAAAAGTGTAAAAATATTATCTCTAGTGAGGTTCGAACCACACCCAGCCCGGCTTTCCTCTCACTCACAGTCTGAAGGCACCCCTATTACCCGCATGTTCTAACGCAAGCTCATCTAGCCAATCGCAAGCGCGCAGTAAAGCTATCGATATCATGCTAGGGGCAGGTAACTCCAGTGTTCCATTCGTTATACATAATTGCCGCTAAACACTATTTAAAAACGAGGGTGTGATTGGATAGCTCACGACTTGGTTTGTCTGCGCTAAACTGGTTATAGCGACATGCGACAGAGGTGGGTGCATTCAGACCGAGACAGAGAGGATATCCCGAATGGTTCGAGCCCTGATAGAGACAATACTTTTGATATTTTATTCCTCTGAGCACGGTCTATTTAAATCAGACTGAGTTAGATACTTTACAAAGTTGCAATATTTTTTTTAAATAAGACGAAAATATTTAAGAATGGAGCAATCCATTGTTTCAACAGGACACACGCGGTCTGCTGACCACATGTTAATCTAGGTACAGGAGTAGGGGATAACTGAGAAAGTGTTGGATGGTGGATACAGCTTAAAGGGGGTCTGCAACCCAAATTTTTAACTTTCAGAGTTTTATTAGCAGGACCCCCAAAGAGTCGTAAATGCTCGGTAGGGACGAAATATTTTGGTTACAAACCACTTACAGCTGACAGCCAGTACAAAGTTTGTGTCATGTGACCCCCCTTACCCGTCTGGAAGCTCTCATTAACGATGGTCAATTACGTTTCACAACCTAGGTTGTTGATTCCCTTTAAGGATCTCATTATGAGTTTATTACAGATGTTTGAATTCTCTTTTATACAAAGTAAAACACCTCATTTATTTATTTATTAAGTGCAAAACAATTGTTACTAAATCACAGTTACTATTATATTTCAGTGTTGATTGTCAGTGTAGTTCTTATGTATGAAAGAAGTTATATTTGCGGACACTTGTATTTATGCTTTATCATTTTTATCTGAAAAGTGATTCAAGTGAACTTGTATGTATATGCCCTTTTCCGAGGAGTCCTTTTCAAAAAGTATTTGCCTGCCCTTTTTTCAACCTGGGGGGAACACTGACCGAAGGTCATCTCACTTTTTGTAAACCTGTTCATTAAATGTACATTTCAATGCAAGAAACCTGAATCTGTCGCCACCTAGCCAGTTAGGTATGTGAATCAATTGCACATATACTTTTTACAAGATTTGTGTTTGAGATTATTGTGTCAATGTTTCACTTTATTACACAAATACATATCAGCCTATCTACTAGAGTTATCCAAGCCAGAATAGGAAATTACTATAGGTATGGGTTATATACATGTAATGGCAATTCCGCTAATGGCTGAAATATTGCCCAAGCGGCAGAAAACAATAACTCACTCACTATAATAAGGCATCTTTAATTTCTTATGATTCAACCATTTAATGATTTAATAAAACTTTGTTTTAGAGTGAGAAGATGTCAAAAGAACAAAATTCTTTAAAGTCTAATATGCAGATTTATTATGCGATAGTGACAGTGAGATTTTCAGGTATAGATTTCTTGAATAAAAGCAGATATTGAGGCTTTTTTTCGCCAATTTGATCAAAAATCCATGGAAAAACAAATTTCATATCCATGAAGTTGTCATACGTGTTTCACAGACTAGCCAAATGTTCCATTGTTTTTTATGTTCTTTTTGGTTGTTTAATGTTACTGAAATCATTTATATATATATTTATATATTGACATTTGCACCCTATTGTGCAAGCATTTTGCAATTTGCCATGACTTTTGTTTATGAGGCTGATTTGTAGCTAACATTAACAGTTATGTAACCAAAAGGTGTCTATTTAATTAAGATACAGTGGTGAAAATTTTATTTATATTAAAAACATTTGTGAAATTACTATTCAATAGGTAGCAATACATTAAGAAATAATGTCTGCAGAATAACTTTAGGATAAATAACCTTAAATCTGTAAATTGAACTGATTTCTCGAACACAATACCCTACAGTCAACATGCAAATTTTTCAAGATGCAAATGATCCAAATTTTACATATTGCTTAATTTTTTGTGAGGAATATATAATTCAAATTAACTGGATAATATATACATGGTATTTGACAAGAAATGTCAACTATCCTCGGTTTTATTTCTGGAGAGTGAACTTTAAAAAGTTCATAATCACAAATTTTATAGGGCTTTTACATATGTGAAGGCAGTCAAACTTTAGTTAACTTAAGAATCCAAAACTACTGTTTTAGGTCACCAAGGCTTCACTTTTGCTTTGTATCTTTAACATATTTTTAACGATGTGACTTCATATCGTGAGCTTAACCCTGTACTTTAATGACAAATGTTTCATTTCAAATTATTTGAATCTTTCAATATTGCCGTCCACCAGAGGTGTGACGATATATCATGGAAATCGTAAATTGTGATGCTTGATCTGACGATTAAGATATACATTCTCGGTATCGTGATACGCATCGTTGACTTTAAATTTGCTTATTTTGCCTAAAAATCAGAGTATCATCAAAATATAATGTTATATTTGTTTTAAAAACCTTGAAATAGCGTACTGTGATGTGAATCATAACAAATCGTATCACTATGAGACATCAACGTATCGTGATGTGAAACCTCTGTATCATCACAACTCTACCGTCCACACAAATTTGTATAAATGACACCAATTATTATTCATATTTTTTTGTAAACACACAACGTTTGTTATTTAAGAAAAATGAATTTTAATCATGGTTTTAAGATTTTGATGCCTGAATATTGTTTCTGTAGTCAGCAAATGGAGTTAGTCTTCTTGACACATTGTTAACATGTCTCACGTGTTTGACTATAGACACTTTTGTGTCTGAAAATAAATAAATAAAATTAAAAATAAAAACTAGCTTTGGGTCTTTGTTGTCTATTACCTCCAAGAGATATTAGAACCGAATTCCCTGACCATCAGTTTTAACACTTGTATGATGTTTGCTTTCAGTCTTTTCCCCCTTGTCTATCTACTGTCTTTTGGATGGTAATATCCACGTGTTCAATAGCTGGAAAATTGCTGACAACACGTTAAACCTCAATTCACTCACTCACTTGTGGGATGTTTTATAAGATTTGATAGATGAAGATCATTAAAGAGCCACTCCGTGAGTTGTTGAGGGTCAACTTTACAACAATGCCATCTGATAGAGGAATATCCACTGTTTTAGAAAAAAGGATGACCTTATGTAAACAGGAAGGTTTGAAGTCACAATTTAAAAATTTAAAACTGACTGAAATATCAATTATGAGTATAGTCAATTTTGAAAACTATTTAAGCTGATGCAAAAAAGTATAACAGGTTTTAAATTTAATATTTTGTTTGTATACGGTATGCCAAAAACACTAAAAATTGTATATAAAGATAGGAAAGATTATTTTCGAAAAAGGCTAAACTTCATTATTTTTGTATGTGTAAACATAAAAAAATCTGAATAAAATATTTACCTTCAAAAATCAAAACTCACAAAAACAAGAATGATTTCGGAATAAAGATATTTCTGCAAAAGAAATTAAGAATATTATCTAATGTTATCACCTAGTATGATGGCGTGACTTAACGGTAATTGAATATCAACAAGATACATTTTCCCATCTAATAATTTGGGAATAATTAAAAATATTTTCATAAACTGAAGTAATTAACAGACATGTTACAGTTAAATAGATTCATCCTCAAAAGATTGAAAAAAAATCAATTAATGATATTGTAATAAAAAATACACCATCGTTAATTCACTATGATAAAAGTAGTAATAATTAATGTTACAAAATAAAAACAAAAATGTTAGCACTTGTTGAAAACCAGGCACTTTATGGTAGAAATACAGCGAGGCATTTTTACTGCATATATGATTTACATGAAACAACATCTTAGGATATATTGAATGTGACAAAAATCAGATATTACCCTGTTACAGTGATACAGGATTTCTAAAACAAATGAAATAAGAAACAAACAATAAAACATATAGGTGTTGACAATATCATAGTTACACATTCTTGATATGATAAAAATCGCAATTTCTACAAGAAGAATGATTTCAAATTGCAAAATACAACAGTGTTAATTTTGATATAACAATATGATTTTATTAACTTCATATTAAATTGCATCTTGTCATATCAGCATTTCTGCATAGCTCCCATCTTCCTACGCAGTTTCCGAACTGTCATTTTATGCCTTGCTGCAGAGACTTTACTTTTCTGTGCTGCTATAGTGCCCCTACAGACTAGAGAGCAAGCACAGAAAACTCAAGGTTATGCAGCAAGGCATAAAACTGACAGTTTGGAAACTGGCGTTTAAGGTTTTGCGTAGGAAGATGCATAGCTCCAAACATACCCTGAAATCTACCAAGGTGAAATTTTTTTTTATCCCAATCAGCCAATGGATTAACTAGCATCAAGCAATTCAAGAGGTCTCTGATGAAAGAATGCAGGGACTTAGATTTGCTTCAGACCCCTTACATTAGGACATTTCATTGGCTGAAAACCAGTTATGGTTAAAATCGACCACACTCAAAGATATAGAAGTTTTGTCTCTATAAAAGTTTGACCATAATCAAGCCAGGACATCCTCTGTCGTGGTCTGACCACAAGGTCTAAGTGACGTTTTTCAGACATAGCCTAACAGGCAAAACGCAAGAACTCCAGCAAAAGCTTTCGGTATCATGTTAAGGGCAGGTAACTCAAGTGTATCATTCGTAATACATGATTGCGGCTAAACATGTCAACATTTCAATGTGATTTTAGTGCTTATGACTGGATTTTGTCTGCACTGAAATGGTTACAGCAACATGAGAGAAGGCAGGCTGTATTCAGACCTTGTTGGGGAGAAGCTCTGAAAGAACATGTTCGATTCCCTAAAAAGTCAAAATTTTGAAATCTCATTCACCGGAACAAAGCAGATTTTAATTAGACAGGCTTTAAACAAGCCCAGGCCACCTACAGTCATAAATCATCTGTCAGTGATACGATGCATTTGACTTACTAGATATCAAGGCATGGATGGAGCTTCTTGGAAACAGACTGATGTAGCAGGAAAATTAAATTGTGAGAATATCCATTTTCAGTGAGTGGCCTTTACATTGATATATATCACATAATTGAAAACAATTCTTAAAAATAGAAACGTAAAGCATGTCATATATTATATATGTGTATGATGATCATAAAATTAATATGTTGATTCTATGACTTCAAAAAATCAGGATTTCATAAGTGACCATTATGATCAGGGATCATACATAATGTTTTTAGCTTGCATGCCTACAGCAAATGGGCAAACAATCAAAATTCTCAATAATGCCTATGGATCATGTCTTATCGATAACTGAATTCCTGTTATCCCGCAGAAGCTTAAAGGGACCATTCGAGCGGGGTATTTTTTGTGGAAACAAAATTCAGGACTTTTCTGTTTACAATTTTATATGATTTGTACATGATAATTCACACTTAATTTCATATATGTTTGTGAGAAAAGCATTTTCGTTGTTAAAGATTTGACAACTTGACAAAAAATAAAGTTTATCGCTCAAAAAATTAAAACATTGTGAAATGAAGCTTATCGAAGCTACGATCGTGGAATGCATTACTACGACAAAATGCTGTCGCAACTGATAACTTTTATTATGAATTATTTGTAAATATGCTCCTCTTCTATCAATCAAGTAGTTATAACTTAATTTTGTGAATGAATAAGCATATTACAGCACATTTGTTTTCTCGCAATGCTAACCTTTCAAAATGGCGGACAAAAAGCCGCTCGAGTGGTGCCTTTACAGGGACAGTCCAATCGGGGTAAAAAAAATTCAAGAGTACTTCCCTGTTAATATTTATATATGATGATTTCAGGATTATTTCATAGTAAATTTCATATATGTTAGTGAGGGTCACATTTTAGTTGTTATAGATGTAACAATTTGACAAAGAACAGAATGAATCTCTGCGTCCTCTTGAATTTCTTTTCAACAATAAATCCCCTGATAGGACTGTCCCTCTAAAAAATCTTGGCAGAGGTGGCTTAATTACCTTCATGTTGTTCATTTACATCCCTAAATAACAATTGAAGATCTGAATGCTCTGTGTAAATAGTACTCTAAATAATGAATTGTCCCTTCTAAATAAAAAAGTATCTATTAATTTGATACAAAGACACAATTGGCAATTATAAAAATATAATGCAGAATTCACAAAACATAACAGAAAAATATTTGATTTGGTCAAAAATAGAATTAAAATGTGACCAAAAAATCATAACCTAGATACATGGAAATTATAAAGAAATAATGAAGCATTCATAAAACATAACTGGAAAATATTTGATAAGTCATAATTAGAATTAAAATGTGACGCCAAAATTCATCCCCTACACAAAAGAAAATTCATTTTAAAAAATGTAACAACCATGTTGAATAAAGATATCTCAATATTGAACTTCAAGGAATATAGAGTTATTAAAACGTAGGGAAATTAATTGGTAAGTTAGAATTAAAATGTACTTGGCAAAAGTTTCGCATAGACAAAATGAGTGCACACACAGAAACTCTTTGATATAAAGTCTCCCTGCTTACAATAATTTTGATAAAGAAGATATTATAAAAATTAACAACCCTTGGCTCCATATAATACTCTTTTTATCAAACTCAATGCAGTTAATGATTAAGTGTAAATCAAGTTTAGGCAAGTTTGAACCAAAAGTAATCAAGAATTTGAGTTTGAACCAAAAGTAATGATAGCAATCTGTTAATCTATTTTGCACTCACATTAATTAAGCATCATTGCCAAAAGGGTGCTGAAACCAACATTTGAGGGAAATGTATGGTTGCCATCTTGATGATGATGCTAACCTTGTGACAAAATTACTACACATTATAGGGACAGCATGCAAACAGCTGTATAACATTAATAACTGATGTCTAAATGTTACACAGCAGTTTTCTACCCAGCTGTGTGGACCTGTGCAAAACTAGTTTATTAATCACAGCCTGAATTATTATCTCAAATGAGCAAATTACAAATTTACAAAAAGTTTGCTATTTATATGTGCAAATATGAAATTAATCATAACATTTGTTATTTCATCATCGATCTTTTGTGAATTTAAGCTAACAGAAGTTTATAAAGATATTCTTGGAAAATAAATATTAATCTTTAAATATATCTTGTTCCTCAGAATTGACCATCATAATAAATCATTAATGATTAAACTGCATAGAATACATATACTTTGAATATGTATTGCTTACCAAACATCCATCTACCTAGAAGAAAAGCAATATTATTAAATAAAAACTTTATTACTTTACTTTAAATCAAATTATTTCGGAATGTATGCTTTCTACTTCATCAGGTAGCTGTTGATAAACCCCTTAAAAAATAATGAACCCTTCCAACAACTTCAGACTTCTTTTGATTTTAAGACAATCCTTACTCGTTGCGTTGCTTAATTTCCCCTGAGACTGTTTCAGTGGTTACACGGTTCAAACTTATGATTGTGTTATCTCCTTTTGTTTCCTGAGATCTTTCTTTGAGTGATATTGCTCTTATTCCATGAGCATAGGTTGTTCATGTTTATCTTCTTTTAAAAGCTATATTTTTAGTGGTACTCAATATCTAGCAGGATTATCTCCCCTTGTTTTTGAAAATAACTGTTAAATCAAATCATTTCCTTATCATCAATTATAACACTCAGAATATGCTGCTTTATATAAAACTGTCCTATAGTAGTTTCTTGTGGTATTCAATATCCGGCTGGATAACCTCCCTTGCGGAAGTCGCTGTTTGCATAGAGAAAATTCTCCCCTCGTGCTATACCCTGAACAATTGAGGCGCCAGGTTTTTCGTTGATAGTAATGTTGTGGCCTTTCTCTCTTAATCCATCAATTATGCCCTGAATAGAATAGATACATATTTAAAAATAATACCTTCAATAAAAAAATATATGTTAAAAGTACAGATGATTTATTTGAGTTATGAGTTATAGGATGGGTAAATTTTTTAACATATGTATTGTGAAATAGGAAATGTGAAATTCACTGCTAAAATAATGATTTTAACAATGAACCAGTCTAAGTAAACCTAGCCTCAATAATACTTGCTATGCTCCCATTTTGAGTCTAGCTAGGTGTAGCAATGGCTCGCGTCAGCAGCCTTATCAAATTGACAAATCAGGGCTCGGTTTACCATGCCGCAGTAGTCTACTTTTGCAAAAATAATGTTGGGTCATAGGTCGCCAAAAGGTCGACCTCTTACTGTATTTTGCTAGACTCAGTACGAGAGTATAGCAAGTATTATTGAGGCTAGGTTTACTTAGACTGAGAACGAACCAAAAAGCCATTGAACCTGTAACTTATCAAGCTTTTAAATTACTGTATACAACTTGAGAATTAAATCTAAAATTCCTAAGAAATGTTAAGAGGGGTAACAAACCTACCACATGATATAATTTTAGCATGGTATAACAAGTTGAAGATAAAAATGTTTCCTGTGGCAGAGAGAAATAATGTTTAGATTTAAATTTGTGAAATTGGAAACCATGGAAATGATGAATGTAAAATAGTCCATAAATGAAATTGGAAAATGTAAAGGTATCTGTAATTTTGACATAAAATGAAAAGCATGGTTTAATCTAAATTCAAAATGATTCATTACCAAAATTCAAATTGGACAAAATATGAATCTAAAACTTACCTTGTCAAAATATTTCTCAAAACTGATATACTGAGGAAGAAGTTGATGATGAAGACGTCGATGTGAGATGGATTCCTTGATACTGTCACCTAGCCACAGATGTCTGACAGCAACCTGTTGAACAAAATAGAGGACTTCATATGAGTTTCCATGTAGGGGTGACTATTGACCCACAAGGGACTATTGCGATAGTGATAGTCTATTGCAGGGTACTATTGCGATAGCGATAGTCTATTGCAGGGTACTATTGCGATAGTTTATCAATAAAGGAAATAAAAACCATTTTCAAGAAAAACAGTGTTTTATTGACTCTGTCACCGCTTTGTTTGTAAAACGATTTCAAAATCGACTGCACTCGTGGAAGTCGTGGAAAGATAACTCGTGTTTTCCTGTTGCTATTTTTAGCTCGCGGCGATCTGTTTGCTGTTAGCCGTTTCCAGTATTTTCCAAATGTAAAAATACGCGTTTGTGTGTGGATTTTACTTTTAACATTCAAGTTAGCAACTGATTTTTTCAAATTGTCGATACTATCGGTAGTTAAGACGTGCTTTCGATACTATTGATCGTTCTAAAAAAGACTATCGATAAAGTACTATCGGCAGAGCGACTATCGCGATAAGTCGATAGTTCAATCTATCGTTACACCCCTATTTCCATGACATGCCATGTTTCCGACAAGAGTGCCTCAATATTAGTATTTCCCGAGGGAGAATAAGCCACAGATGTCTTACCGCAACCTGTTCATATATAAAAAGGATTTTATATGAGTGTCCATGACAAATTATGTTTACGACACGAGTTCATGAATATTAATGTTCACCGGGCAAGAGCGAGGCGTTTAACTATGGGGAGGTAATCGGATCATAAAACTTTTTTAATCCCATTGTAAAGAAAAAAAAACATAAACATATATAACTTTAATTGGAAGTATCCGGGGGTCGGTCAATGGTATTTTTAATCCCTTCAAAGCATTCTTTATAACGTGACATCATAATGAAAACGAGATATGTTGCCCTATGTCACCATATGACTGCCCTCATAGGTAATAAAATGTTATAATTCCATAGAATATGAGAAAAAGTTCTGCAAATCAAAATCAATCGGGAATGATTAGTGATTAAAAGCTCCTCTCAGAGTACTTCAAAAAAATCTCAATAGCTTTCGTACTTCATGTTGTAACTTCCGATCTCATAACTTAACTTGATTATTTAGGCATAGGAGAAACAAGAGGACATAGTCATTAACATCAGAAATTTGGAATTGTAACCTCTAAGACATATAGTTTTCAAGATTTGCTCCGGACTGACATGCGGAGTACTATATACCCAAGACTGGGAAATAGTGTGGTTATAAAACATGTGAAACAAATCGTACACAAGAGATAACTTCCCCTTAAATACAAATTTCATTATTTATTTGTTGTCATGGATACTCACATAGGATGTTGCCGTGGTGATATGAGACCCGCCCGCTGCCCCCACGACAAGTTTTACATCATCGAAACATATCGTACACAAGAGATAACTTCCCCTTAAATACAAATTTCATTATTTATCAGTTGTCATGGATACTCACATAGGATGTTGCCGTGGTGATATGAGACCCGCCCGCTGCCCCCACGACAAGTTTTACATCATCATGTCCGTCAACAAAGATGGCGGGACACATGGAAGATAGAGGGCGCTTTCCTGGCTTGATGAAGTTTGCAGGGGAAGGAGGAATTCCAAAAGCATTTGTGATATTCGGGGACGAGAAATCATCCATTTCGTCGTTGAAAATTATTCCTGTTCTTTTTCCACGTATCAAAGAACCAAATCTGCAAGAGATAAATTTTTATTTATTTTAATTCATCATAACTTAATTCAATTCATTAGAATTCCTTTTAGATGAAAAGGGGTCTCTACTCTTCAAAAATAATGTTAAGAAATAAGAATTATTTGTGAAAATTAATGTTTTCTCTGACATCTCTATTAATAATTTATGCTCCCTGTTTCTGTTCAAATTGAACTGTGAATTGTTGTGGAGATGCTTTGATCATATAACCCTGTTTCCAAATAAAGGTCCAGGGCCCCCTTTCACAAAGCACTAAGTCCTTAAGGTAGCCTTAGTGCAATGATAAAGAATGGGAGTTAAGGCCAACCTTAGCTAAGGTTGTTTTGTGAAAGGAGGCCCAAGAGCTTCAGATAGTGCATAAGGTCACATATATTGTCTCTGTCAATCGTTTCTCATAGATTTCTATGTTTGTAGATCTTACCTCAAGTTGACGGTTGTTGTCACAGCAACAGCATGTCCGTCCGCATCAACAACGGAGAGATGGGAGGTACTGGGCAGCATGCGGTCGTAGAATGTGGGTCCGTAATACATCATGTCATGCGTCTGGTTGTCCCATATCATTGTTCGGATGTGGTCTGCATAGCTTCTGGACGTCAAATTTTTGACAAGCTGTAAAGAAGAGTGTGCAATTTTATGAAGCATCAGTGAACAGTGATCGATGCACTTAAATGGCAAATACAGAAACATATCAAGAAAGGTTGGCCTTGAAAAAAAAGAAATTAAAATATTCTTGAAAATTCAAAATGGCAACAGGTACAAGTTTATTTATCATTTGTGATAATTGGTTGCTTGATGTATTCAAATTGAATTGAGTTCTGATTTAGAAAGATGAGGTTATATGTGCACATATATCTTATAAAATGTCATAAATTTTCACAGAGGATTAGGTTGCTTGCTGCATTTGCTCTATGAATAACAATGGATAGATATAGCAAGATTTTGTAATAAATCTAGCTGTTTGAATTAGTCGACACAACCTATTTTATCGGACACAATTTTGGATACATAAGAAAGCAAGATTTTGTGAAAATACATACAACAATCTACTTCCACCTGATGGCATTTACTCAGAAGAATCATGTTTATTTACAATCATAAGATCTCGATGCCTTGAAATATTTTTTGGATACATCTACATCAATAAAATTTTAACAAATGATATGAATTATCTCTCACTCACATCTTTCACATTAACAAAGTCCTCGTCTGCAAGATCGGTACGTTTAGCGTAAGCAAACTTAAAAGCTTCCACAATCCTATGATGAGTCAGAGTGGCGCCTTCCAAGTCCTCATCATCGTCAGGTCTGAAGTGGTATCCTAGCAACAGAAAATAAGCCATCAAAAAACTTTTAAAGATTAAATTGTTCCCAATATTTTTTTCATATATCTTCCTGTCATTGTAATACAAGGATTTATCTTTGTCAGATACACATTCCTTTGGCAATTATCATTAAACTAGCAAGGAGAAAGAGGACTGCATGTATATCTTTTCTTCTTTTTAAATTTTTAAACATAAAGAATCATAGAGAATACATCTGTAAACAGAATAAAAGTACCGAGGGTACAGAAGCTCACCTTAAAATGAATGATGTTGTAAAATGGTTTAATTATACATGTAACCATCTTTTATACAATTGATTATGGCTGCCATCATGATTTTTTTATCTTTTAAAATACTAGTCTTCTTTTGGAAACGACTAGAGCTTGAACAAACATTAATACACGAATGATATAATCATGATAAGTTAACAAGCAGTAGGTTTTTGTATAACTTTTTTGTATATCTATGGCTGAATTGGTGACCATCTTGTACTTTTTAATCTTCAAAATGCTACTTTTATGTGGGCATCCGTATTAATTTCATTATGATATCTTGATTGGTTTAGGTGTATCCATTTAAATGTCATTCATTACTTACAGGATGGTGGGCACTTACATTTGTTTTGTAGTGAATCATTAATATGATTTCAAGATTATTTCACTGATGGTTATGCTGCATGGGATATTGAGAATCCCAAAAGTACAGATTTTTCAAGGAAAATGAATGACTGATTGAGAGGAAAGTCATAAACACAGCAATGCATAAGACACGTTTATTTTGTTCACATAATATTTACATGTCAAGTGACCATGAGATGTCTTTCATTAAAGTATCAATTTATTTAACACTCATACAGTACTATAATGGTAAACATTTTTGCATTGTCAAATCAACAGAGAGATATGACAAATCAAATTTCCTTACTTTTCTTACTAAACCCTTTTCGATTTTCATCTGCATATTTATTCCACATCAACTTATCATGTAGATTGCTAAACACAAAGCTTATTGTAGACAAGTTTTGTGTAAGTTGTTATTCTTAGAAAGAACATATCACTGTCATGAGAATACAAGTCCATAACTTTTATTGCATACACATGGGCCATGGCCATATAGCATAATGCTCTACCATATCAATTGGGTCAGGTTGATTATGCAACAGACTAGCAGCTGCCACTGTGATGCTAGCAGCCTGCCTTGGGATGTGTATTAGACAGGATAGTGGAATATCTGAACTCTGGTTGACCCCTTATGTGTGGTATTTAAAGGAATATAAGGGAGATACCATTGTTTAAAATTTAACATGTTTAATGTGATTTGGTTTTTGCAGCTAGTTGCCATAAACATTTTAAACAAATTAATCAATTATGTTTGTCTTTCATCTTAATTTTTTTTAGAAACACTTAAAAATATAGAACAACTTGCACGACAATCTTAAATATTCCATAGATAATATTATGATTAGTAAGTTCAAATTAGAGAATTAATATGGTGCCAGTGATCACTTGATGAAAGCATAAAATTTAATAATAATGATGTGTCATCTGCAGCTGAAAAGTCAATATGGCTGCTATCGCGGCCATCTTGGATTCTCAAAACTGACTCGTCTACCTTTCTGTGAGGAATCACTATAGGTATAACATACTACAATATAAAAATGATATCTAGATTGGTTTAGAAGAAATAGTCTTTGTCATGAAATCTAATTGAAAATTCAATATGGCTGCCATGGCGGCCATATTGGATTCTCAAAACTTTAACGTCTACCTTTCTGTGCGGAATCACCATAGGTATAACATACTACAATTTCAGAATGATATCTGTATTCGTTTAGAAGGAGTAGTCTTTTTCATGAAATCTAATTGAAAATTCAATATGGCTGTCATGGCGGCCATCTTGGATTCTCAAAACTGAAACGTCTACCTTTCTGTGAGGAATCACCATGGGTATAACATAATACAATTTCAGAATGATATCTGTATTCGTTTAGAAGGAGTAGTCTTTTTCATGAAATCTAATTGAAAATTCAATATGGCTGTCATGGCGGCCATCTTGGATTCTCAAAACTGAAACGTCTACCTTTCTGTGAGGAATCGCCATGGGTATAACATACTACAATTTCAGAATGATATCTGTATTCATTTAGAAGGAGTAGTCTTTTCCATGAAATCTAATTGAAAATTCAATATGGCTGTCATGGCGGCCATCTTGGATTCTCAAAACTGAAACGTCTACCTTTCTGTGAGGAATCGCCATGGGTATAACATACTACAATTTCAGAATGATATCTGTATTCATTTAGAAGGAGTAGTCTTTTTCATGAAATCTAATTGAAAATTCAATATGGCTGTCATGGCGGCCATCTTGGATTCTCAAAACTGAAACGTCTACCTTTCTGTGGGGAATCACCATGGGTATAACATACTACAATTTCAGAATGATATCTGAATTAGTTTAGGAGGAGTAGTCTTTTTCGTGAAAGTTTACGGACGGACAGACGGACGGACGGACAGACGGACGGACAGACGGACGACGGACGAAGCGCCATGACATAAGCTCACATTTACTTTGTAAAGGTGAGCTAAAAATGACAAGTTGACCTAAATTTGTAGAAGTTGACAATTTTTTAGCTTATAATAGCAAACATTAAGTCCAATAACAATACTTATGCTCCTCTTGCAAAAACTGAAAGGTTGGCATTCTTGATGACGATTTTTTTGAGAAATTTTTTTTTTCGATAAGGATCACTATTTGGAGCGTTATTTACACCGCTAAAGCTCAGTAGAACTGTAGAACTGTACTTACCATCGAGGATGTTCATGATGAAGGAGAGAACGGCACCGCTTGAAGGGGGAGGGGGCGAGAAGATACGGAGACCATCAGACATTTCCACTTCCAGGGGGGTCTTCCTCAGGGCCTTGTAGTTCATCAGGTCATCCTTGGTGATGATGGAGTCTGTAGGGCATATAATATTCTCATTTCAATCATGTACTTTAAGATTATTACCCAAGGAGTGTGTCATATGACTTTTACGAAACGAGTGTGGATTTGCACGAGTTTTGTGACACACTTCCGAGGGTAATAATTTGTTTATAACCGATTGATTCTTTTTACCATCTTGGAAATATCCAAGAAACGGGCCGCTTCCCTTGTGACAGTCCACTATAGTGACGTCATGAACAATGGTGTAATTACGTCACAGGCCAAAAAATATTGGAACTCGCGCCACAACAATCGTTGCTAGGCAATAGTGATATGTGCACTAGTGCTCATATTGAAAATATGTCACTACTTATTTTCAACCATATGGGTAATAATATGAGGATCATTCCACAAACTGTACCAATAGATTTACGATAGATGTTTAGGACTGTTTCAAAAACTGTTCTTGGACCTTTTCACAACTGGTTTGGGAACTGTTACAAGTACTGTTCTTGGGACCGCTTCATAAACTGTTATAGGGAGTGTTTAAAAAACTGTTACATGATCAGGGGACCATTTCAAAAAAACTTTCACAATCAGATACATAACCTGAACTGATGACAGTTGCATAACCCGTTCTAGGGAATGTTTCACCACTTTTTCTGCGACAAATCAACCATTTGTTCTGAGTCTTCAGTGGTGTTGAGTTTCCAGTCACTTTCAATTTTGACTGAATCACAACTGTTGTCATTGTTTCCAAACGAAAATGATTGAAACCTTAAACTGAACATCACATTATCCCATAAATTTACGAAATACCCTCAAAACCTACCTCTTTCCTTGAGATCAGCAACTATATCATCTGCAAGTGTGCCACTGTAAAAAGTTGCTTCATTTCCTTCTGCTATAGCTTGTAATGTTTTCCCCAGTTTTTCATCTTTCAAAATTTCACCTTCAGCATAGAGTTCGCCAGTTTCAGGATTAACAAATGCCTCCCTGGAACAAAACAACAATTACCTCCCTTGTGTGAGAGTTATCTTCCTTGTGTGAGAGTTATCTACCCTGTGGGAGAGTTATCTCCCTTGTGTGAGAGTTATCTCTTATGTGAGAGTTATCTCTTGTGTGAGAGTTATCTCCCTTGTGTGTGAGTTATCTCTCTTGAGTGAGAGTTATCTCCCTTGTGTGAGAGTTATCTCCCTTAACTAAATTGATCTACTATTTCATCCACAATGATAAGCATATCAGGTTTCACATTTTCGATATGATGTTTGTGGAAAAATATCATTGAGACTTTCATACATATGATGCTATCAACATATGACATTAGTGAGTTTTTAGGGCAGATACTTCAAAAACATTTGACTTTGGTTAAAAATAATGAGAACTTTCTTTGGGAATTTCAATATCATTTTATATTTTTATTTACCCTCCTGGCAATCATGGAATGTATTTCAATCATGCCACAGCCATTAAATTTATTTTTATTGATATGCACTGGAACTGATAATAAATCCTCATAATAATCTCAGTATAAAAAATAAGGATATATTTCAATATTTGAATATGAAGCAAATTTTCAAGTATCCTTGACCCTTAATAAACCAGTTACAAATAAATTTTGGGCCTTATTATGGTTTGCAGGGGGTAAAAGGGTTAAGATCCTTTCAAGTCTTGATTACCTAAAATCAGGATGAACCTTCACTTTTTTACATAATTTTGTGTTCATATCATATCATAAACTGTAGATCAGCTGTCGACCCGATGTCAAGCATTAGTGAGTTTCCTTAGAGCTGGAGGTCTCCACAATCAACTGAAGGATGTTGTGCCAGACCAACAAGAGGGTTGGTAAACAGTGACGTAAAGGAGAGCTACGCCACTAACATAGACGCCCATACCCCAGAAATTTATTCATAGAACCTTACATATTTTGACCCTTAGAGTGATGAAGGTCCCATAAGGTCAAAACATGTCAGTTTCTATGAATAAATTTCAGCGACCAGAAGGTGTTTTTCTCTCCCTTACATCAGATATCAATAAACAACTCACTTCAGTTGCTTATCCTTGAAGATATCACTTTTCTGGGTGACAAGAGCCTCAGCTAGAGACTCTGGAACCGGGAAGCCGTCCAGACACATGCGTATAGCGGGCTGGAAGAGATCCTTCCAGGGCAGGACGCCGTGGTCCTGATGCGCTGTCCAGTAGCCCTTGATCTCTCCTGGAACCGCCACCGACAATCCTCCTGGAGAAAATATTTTGAAATTATGGAATTTATATCGTATTTGTTTAATTAATTATTAATAAGCTTGAGACAGCAGTTTGAGTCTGCATCCAAATTGGAAATAAACTATAAGTGGTTGATTAATCAAATTGTCTGTATTCAAGTAATCCTGTATTTGTAAAGTCCATAGTACAGTCTTAGACTTGGCCAAGAAAAAATTATTTTATGAATCATGTTATAAAAATGTCTTCATTTGTTAGTATAGTGGTGATAATGATCAAAAGAGAACTTAACCCTTTGCTTTACCTTTCTTCCATGCAGCACACATAATGTATAAAGTTTTGAATTACACCCCTGAAACCATAGCTCCCTACCTCCGCCCCTCCCTCTCAACCTGAAGGATCGATCTACCACTGTGAGACATACCATATTTCCTCTAATAAGCACCCGGGCGCTTATTTTTTCAGCACCCCTTTACCACCTGGCGCTTATAAGAGGCCCAGCGCTTGTTGGAGACCTGGCGCTTATTTCTTTCATAGTTTTAATTGTTTTAAATCGTCTTTTTCCATGAATACCTGTAAAATGTTTACTGAGGGAGCATTTATCTAATGGTTAGGACCCGGTGCTTATTGGATACCCAGCGCTTTTTAGAGACCCTGCGCTTATGAGAGGCCCAGCGCTTATTTTCTCAACTACTAATGACACCCAGAGCTTTCTAGAGACCCGGCGCTTATTGGAAAACCAGCACTTATTAGAGGAAATACGGTACAAACCAAGACCCACCTCGTTGTGATTTGTGAGGATCTTTCTCAAACATGTCACGAGTAGCTGCACCAGGGGCAACTTCTCGTGCATCAACAATGGCCGCCTTCCTTGTCGTTCTGTTGGTAAATGCAACATTAGATATAAGAGACAAATGGAACCAGTGGCTTACAAATCTCCCATTGGTTTATTTAAATCAGGCAGTGAACATGCGGAAGGAAGCCCAGGGACCAGATTGTCGCTATCGCTGAAAGCAAATATTTTTATTGGCTGGCTATATACCCGGTAGCAGTAAGACTGTTGGGAAGTTGAGAAAAACTATGAGGAGGAGAGAACCGTTATCTCTTAAATATTTTAGAACAGATGGACTGATGTGAGGAAGTCATGCATGTCAAAAACTAAGAATGCATTTTGTGTTATTAAAGAAAATTATGCAAAATGATAGAAAACAAGGATAACCATATCTCACAGAATGGCCAAAAGGCTTTTCATTTTCAAACATTTTAATCACATAAAAACATGAGACCATTATTTCTATTGTGCTACCATAATATATATATCAAAACATTACCAAATGGAAGTAACTCTTTATGTACTAGATAGTCATTATAAAACAAAACAGTTTCAAGAAAGTCATTCATCATGAATTAATGGTAAATTATACTTTTCTCACTACAGTCATTATGACAGAAAAAATATGCAAGTCACTAGTAAATGTACTCTTAATGTATTGGTCATGAAACTAACAAATCAAAAATTTCTTCCTGTAGTAGATAGTCATGTTGAAAGTCCATTTACATTAGGCCAAAGATACATCTTTCTGTGTTTCTCATCTCCCACTGACCCTGATTTACGCTCTCGACATGAAATAAAAAATTGTTTTTTTTTTCATCTGTCCGCCGCCATATTCAAAGTCACCCCGCTCTGATAAAAATATCTGTTTTATGACACATCCTTTAAATCTATACATTGCAGTAGTTCCCTCTTTCCATTTGGTTTTTCACGTTTCATTTTCCTTATCATGACATAACAATATATCTACAAATATACACATCTTTCATTTTTCATTTTGTTTTCACCAGCTCGCTCATATGCATACAAATTTAGAGATGGGAAACACAAAAAATAATACGTCGCGATTGAAAAAAGAGCAACAAAGGGGGACTACTCTACCTGTTATAGATGGTCATAAAGAACCCTCCTCCGATGCCCATACTCTGCGGATCAGCTACAGACATACACAGGAGAGTTGCGATAGCGCCATCTACAGCATTACCTCCCTTTTGCAACATATCTCTATTTGGAAAAATATTTACAGTAAAAGAAACAGTCCTATCAGGGTATTTATGAGTGAAACAAAATTCAAGAGGACATTTCAGTTTATGCTAAATGTTTTAACTCACAACCAGGCTGAAACATGGTAATGGGGTTACAAATTTTTGTTGATTTATATTTGACAACTTGATACAAACAAATTTTGTTTCCACAAAAAATACCTCAATAGGACTGTCCCTTTAAATATTTACAGTAAACCCAATTTGATAAAAATCGGCTTAGGTTCCGAGGAAAAAAGTTTCACATTATTAACTCTATAGAGAATCTTAACTTATTCTGTCGATAGGTTTCCTACAGAGAGAATTTTTGTAGAGATTTTGTGCTTAACTGGTTGTTACTCTACAACTTCTCTAGTTGAACGAATATTGAACATTAAACCTGTATGCAAAGGGTTAAAGGGAAAGTAGCTTTGGTGTTATTTTTATTGGGAAATGACAGATATTAGAGTGAAGTTAGATGTAGCAGGCTTAAGTTATTGAATGAATTTTCTCTTTAAAGAGAAAACAAAATTGGTTCAATTAAGTTTCCAATTAATTGATTCTAATTAAGGCTCAACACCTTTTGATCATTTGTTACAATTTAAACATCAATTTATCATTAGTTGACAGCATCTGTCAATAAATAATACACTTCTGATATTTAATACATATGACACTTATTAAAGATAAATAGTCAGATTTGCATTGCTTTTGTTTCTTTTTAATATGATCCATACAGTTTGTTAAGAAAATCATTCAACAATATTCCGACACCAAAATTACAATTTTTTAATGAATGGCAAGGTTACTAAATTTGTTTTTGAAGTTTGCATTAAAAACAAACTCACTATCCGTTATGTCATAATTATTTGTGTTATTGAATTTCTCTTGCACATTTAACAGTTTCTAATGCAAGGTATATGAAATGTGAATATGATCATGGAACTTATACTTAAAGGAGCAGTAGCACATTTTTTGATAATTTTATATTTAAAATTTTTCTCTGAAAATTGTAAGTTAATGTTAAATGTATTATTTTGACAGTGTCAAAAATCTCATTACACAAGCCAATCATCCATAGTCAGAGGACAAAGTATGATGATTAACATAAAATTCATTGGCGGCCATTTTGTGTGAACACCTTTAATTCATTTTGTGTAAGAAAAAGGAATCGCATGGCTAAACTTCACCTTATATATTTGAATTATTACTGCTCCATTTAGTTTAAATACATTATCTTTCAATTGGAACCATTCATTTTCATTTTCCTGACATCACCTTAAATTACCACTAAAAACATGCTACTGCCCCTTTAAAACCCATGACCACCATTGCGTATATATTCCATAATTTACATGGTATACAAAATGAAATTTCTATAAAAAATGTCGATATTGATTGGCCTTTTTTATATAATACATACCTTTTAAATATGAAACATTAAATTAAATTAAATTTCTGTTATTTGTTTGCAGTCATTAGCGCATATTAAAATTATTAACCGTATGTGTTCATTGAGATCGATGATTGTCAATTTCAAAGTTGCTTTGTTATTACAACCTGTTTCAAAATGTGTTTACATCCAAAAAATAATTTGCCAACCCTGCAAATAATAAGCCTCTTTGTTTTTAAAGCAACAAACCAATGAGGGAATGCCATTTGGTTTATTGTCCATTATATCATAAATTTTGTTTTCTGTTTGATTGAAAATAATTTGTTAAATTGCAAAATAAAGAGAGAATGAGTATAAAGTTCTTTCACATTTTTTACACACTGATTATGCATCTATAACCAATCAACGATATCAATCGTTGTGTATGACAGCTCACCGGAAAGCATGAAACATCGAAACTTCTTGTCTAGACTGGCACTTGTTTATTCTTAGACTTTGCCATTTGAATTTAGGGCTGGTAGGAGCTGGCAGTAGCACGTTTTTTGACAATTTCATATTTTAAAATTTTCACTTATAATTGTAAGTTACTGTTAGATGTATTATTTTGACAGTGTCAAAAATCTTATTACACAAGCCAATCATCCATAGTCAGAGGACAAAGTATGATGATTAACATAAAATCCATTGGCGGCCATTTGTGTGAACACCTTTAATTCATTTTGTGTAAGAAAAAGGAATCGCATGGCTTAACTTCACATTATATATTTGAATTATTACTGCTCCATTTAGTTTAAATACATTGTCTTTCAATTGGAACCATTCACTTTCATTTTCCTGACATCACCTTATATTACCCCTAAAAACGTGCTACTGCCCCTTTAAAGCTAATCTCAAAAACTGTCAGAAAAAAATTATTAATCCAATTTACCGTCCAATCTCCGAACATTCACCAACATCAGATGCAACTGCTGCATGTTTGTATTTCCCAGTCGTTTTCTCCGGAACAGATAGAGTAGATACAAAGTACAGAGCAACGATCAATGCCGCTAAGACAAAAACACCAACCACGAGCGCCAGACAAAACCTCACTCTGAAATACAAGGGTAAAAGTCTGTAAGTCCAAGGTCACTTGTACAAAACCATACACAGGAATAAAAATTTTAACCAACCTGCAGAGGTTGCAGATTCTTTGAAAAGTGTCCTCCTTGGAATAAATTTTTTGTAATAAGTTGCTTATAAATATTAAACCTCATTCTGAAACAAAGTGTAATGAAACTGTGGGATAAAAAGTCCGCAAATCTGAGGTTTTAAATTTTAGTCTCTGAAATGAAACATTATCAAAATGCAACATCTTATTATCAAAAGAGAAAGGAGCCAACTGAAACTCTTCAATTTTTAGTGAAACTGCAGTGATCTAGACTTGCTACAATAATATAGACATGCATGGGTATTTAAGATATTTTGTTTCAGGGGATAAATCTAAGGAGAGGGACCATCAAAGGTTCAGTCTCAAAATATGGAAAACAAAAAATCAAAAAATCAAAAAATCAAAAAATCAAAAAATCAAAAAGTAAGTCAAAGCTTCAGTCAGTATAAAGGGAAACAACAGGATGATTAAACATCTACACTTCCAATTTCATTAACCTAAAAAAATTACCTTTATTCACAGGTTGTAACCATATTTCAGTGTACAATCAGGGTTTTTGAGACTCAACTATCCTGAATATTTTACACAGAAAATGTCAGGAGGACCCCGAAAACCTAATCATATTGGTTATATGTGACTCCGTTTTTTCCGATTCAAATATTCACTCCTATTATGTAAATTTCATTTCAATATGTATAAATGACAAAACAACAAAACAAACATCTGATAACAGGCAAATTTTTATGAAATTATATTCTATCAATATCCAGGATTTTTAGAAATATCTTTATATGAAAAGCAGGCAATCTAAGTAAACCTAGCCTCAATATTATCCGTTTCACATCTATACGGAGTCTAGAAAAGCATAGTAGAGGGTTGCGTTAGCCAACTTATCGAATTGACCAATCAAAACTCATCTTACCAAGCCACAATAGTCTGTCTTCGCACGTATGAATATAACGTTGGAGGGTCATAGGTCGCAGAAAGGTCGGCTGACGCGACCCTCTACTAGGGTTTTCTAGACTCAGTATAGGAGTGAAACGGATGATATTGAGGCTAGGTTTACTTAGACTGAAAAGCAGGTTTCGTCCATGTAAATTTAGAAAATCAAAATGGCTGACAGCATGGCGATAGAACAGACACTTTAAGTTGTACATGGGTAATAAACAGTTCCAATTTCTAATATATATTTCAATACAACAATTTCACAGAGAGAAATGTGATTCTAAATTTATGCTTAAACATTCCGTTCATAATATTTTTAAAACACCATTTGATTTTTTTTCAATATTGAATACATTAGTTTAGTGTGTTTTTATTTATTGTTGATAGTTTCTGGTGGAATTTAATTTACACAACTTTACATCATTTTAAGCACAATATTTTTAAAAACAATATTGAAGCATTATTAAAAAACTATATCATAAAAATACATTTGAAATATTTTTAAAAAAATGTTTAATTACATTGAAAAACTGAAAGTATTTTTAGGTCAATACATAATTATCATGGCTTAAACAAATAAATAAATTAATAAAAAAACATGTTATATTTACCTGAATTTAGGTTGAGAATCATTCCCTATCAGTGGAACGGTGGGTTCAAGATAATTATCCATTTTTCTCTCCATTTAGTATTTTCACAGTTCAAATGTAGATAATATAAGAACTTAAACAAACTCCTTCAGAATTCTCCAAAAATATAGCAGGTCTTTAAAATTGATGTTCACCAAACAAAACAAAATAAACACCCAAACGTTTCCCTCTTCAAAGGTCGTTATTAAAAACTCCAAACAAATCTCCTTTAATAGACAAAAAAAAAAATTCTATCAAAGGTATCACCAAAATTGAATGGTTGCGATTTTTCTCCCTGCAAAGTTCAAATTCTTAAATGATTCACACAAATCTCCGTGAATTAAATAAAATTATCACAAAAACTTGAATGCTCAGGTTGTTTTTTCTTCAAAGTTCACATTCGGGAAAAAATCTGCACAAATCTCTTTGAAATGACAAAAATAAACTCTATATTTCTTTCATCAAAGTATCACAAATGATCCATAATAATCCTTATCAAAGTAATATCAGAAATTTGTTGAAAGATTTATCAGACTGATTATATCTGAACACCTATTTACCGAACACACCATACTGTGATCTCACACTGCTATGTGCTGTGAACATCAGATTCAACTGAGTGAAAGAGTATACACCATATGTAAACATAGCCTCTGACAAGGCACTTTTCCATCAAGTCATACTAGCTGTGACAAGTTGATTGTGTTTCTAGAGGTGTGACGATACAGAATTTTCACGATACGATACGTATCACGATATCTCATGGCAATACGATTCAATACGATACACATCATGATACGCTATTTCAATGTTTTTTATAAAATAGACCTTCAATTCTTTATGAATCATCTGATTTTTAGGGAAAATAAGCCATGTAATAGTCAACGATACATACCACGATACAGAGAATGTATCACGATACGTGTATTGTCAGATTGAGTATCGCGATTCACGAATACCACAATATATCGTCACACCTCTATTTGTTTCTATCTTCTTTCAAATATAATTTTGTCCAATTTTGTAGATTTGTGACTATATATCCATTTATCAATTAACTATCAATGATATGGCACTAATACAAGATATATGGCCTACACTATACCTTTTGACCAATGGGCAAATGCAGGTAAACTGGGCAAATGCAGGTAAACTGGGCAAATACAGGCTAAACTGGGCTAATACGAGCAGACTGGGCCAATATTACTCTGAGCATGCGCATACACACAAATGGCAAAAGTTCAAAAGTTCAAAACTTTCAAGATAAATGACGGTTCACCAATCTCATTTATAAATGATTTTGATTTAGATGAAGTTGATCATAATTAATAAAAATATCATTAATCAAGTCTTTTTCCGTAATGGCCCAGTTACAGGTCCTTGGTCAGCTGTATATAAGCTCTTGGCTTCGCCTTTGGCCATTACAGCACTCCTCGCACCAGTAATTGGGCCAATACGGAGAAACTTGTAGGTGATAAAATTATATTACTACCTACAAAGGCATTCATATCTGGTTCACATATTTCATATGATGCCCTGGGCCAACGTATCACATTTACATGTTCCATGTTATAAACAATGCTTTGACATCACGGAAGGTCTAACCTAAATTACATTTCTTCAAAAGTTACGTTAAAGTATATAAGGTGCAGGAATTAAACCTTTATTTACAAAAGAGATTAATTATGGGTTGGAAATCTGCAAAAATATAGGAAGAATTTAAATCCAATATGTAAGCAGCTTGGGTTTTTATGATATGACATAAGTTGAATTAGGTTCGTATTCCTTCAGCTAACATAATCATCTGATCTATAACTTAAAGGGGCAGTAGTAGTTTTTAGGAAGAATATGAGGTGATGTCAGCAAAATGAAAATAAATGGTTCCAATTGCTAAAATATACTAAACGAAGCAGGATAAATCAATTTTATTAAAATCTAAATATTTTAGATATTTAAATACCTACCTCAACTTAAAGGAGTTGAGGTAGGTTAAAAATATTAAATGTAAAGTTCAGTCATGCGATTCCTTTTTTTACACAAAATGAATTAAAGGTGTTTACATAATAATGGCTGCCAATGGACTTTATGTCAATCTTTACTATTTGTTCCCGGACTATGGATGATTGGTTTGTGTAATGAGATTTTTGACACTACTAAAACAATATATTTAGCAGTAACGTACAATCATCAGTGAAAAATTGAAAATATCAAATTTTCCAAAAACATGCTACTGCCCTTTTAATATGCTACTGTATGTAATAAACCAAAATATAAACACCATAATTCATAAATTTTCATCATGCATTTATGAATAAATACATTGAAATTAAAATCTAATTCATAAATATATACACAAACATATGGCTGTATAAACGAATCATTATGTAAACACAATACCATAAATTATTATTAATAATGAAATAAGAAACAGTCGATTAAACTCACCTAATAATCATGATTGACAATCACTTAGATCTAATTTACTTATTTATTACCTTTATTATTATCTTGAGTCATGCTGTTACATGAAAACTTGAAATTTGCACACTACCGTAAATATCCCTATGTAAGAAAATTTAGTACCGGTATACCTATGTAAAGGGAGTAGCATTGTTAAATAAAAGATTTAAGTACAATTCCTGTATAAAATACTTTAGAATAAAATCCTGAGACTGTTTTCAAAGTAGCATACTCGTACCGTTTATAGAAATCAATATCTACATTTTTTTAGGATCTAGCTGTAAATTCATAACATCAGCTAATCAATTTGTATGAAAGAGAACTACAAACAATGTTTTGGTCAATAAATTAAAATTGATGAATGTTATTGTAGTAAATATGGTAATTTAAACTTTGAAAAATAATCACTGCATGCTTCTCAACAGGTTATTACTGTTGCTATGGAAACTAAGATGCATTGTTTACACTACCTTAATCACCAACAACTTGCACAGTCATTCTTAACTTTCCTTTTCAAGATGTTTGAAATACAATTTTATGAATTTGAGTTTTTAAAACTGAATCAATACAAAATAATGAAAGTAGATTGGAAACATATATATAGATGACTCATAAATGTCAAAGCAATTTTTTTAAACATCTGGATTATATAAAATCTAATACTAATGCATCAAAAGTAGAAAATAAATTCATTACTCTTAGTCAAAAAATGCTAAATTTTGTGAACACATTTTCCTTTTTAGCTCATCAGGACTGAAAGTCCAGAAGGGCTTATGGCATGGCCCGTCGTCCGGCGTCCGTCGTCCGTCGTCCGTCCGTCCGTCATCCGTCCGTCCGTAAACTTTTGACACTTTCGACTTCTCCTCATGAACCATACACATTAGAGAGCTGAAATTTTGTGTACAGGTACCTTAGCATATGGAGATTCTAATTTGTAACTTTGGTGACCCTGTGACCCCAAATAGGATCACAGGGGTCACAACTTTAAAAACCTATTTTCATCTTCTTCTCCAGTTCCAGAAGGACTAGAGAGTTAAAAATGATATGTGCTGACTCCTTGGACAACCTTAAAAACCTATTTTTATCTTCTTCTCCAGTTCTAAAAGTACTAGAGAATTAAAAACGTTACGTGCAGACTCCTTGGACAATGGGGATTGTAATTTGTAACGTTGGTGAACCTGTGACCCCAAATAGGGTCACAGGGGTCACAACCTTAAAAACCTATTTTCATCTTCTTCTCCAGTTCTAAAAGGACTAGAGAGTTAAAAATGATATATGTAGACTCCTTGGCCAATGGGGATTCTAAATTGTAGATTTTGTGACCCCATGACCCCAAATAGGGTCACAGGGGTCACAACTTTAAAAAACAATTCTCATCTTCTTCTCCAGTTCCAAAAGGTCTAAAGAGTTAATATTGATATGTGCAGACTCCTTGGACAATGGGGATTCTAATTTGTAACTTTGTTGACCCTGTGACCCCAAATAGGGTCACAGGGGTCACAACCTTAAAAACTATTTTCATCTTCTTCTCAAGTTCCAAAAGGTCTAGAGAGCTGAAATTATATGTGCAGACTCTTTGGCCAATGGGGATTCTAAATTGTAGATTTCGTGACCCCATGACCCCAAATAGGGTCACAGGGGTCACAACCTTAAAAACTTATTTTCATCATCATCTTTAGCTCCTAAAGGTCTATTGAGCTGAAAGACTGCATGTAGACTCCTTGGCCAATTGGGATTCTAAACTGTAGGTTTTGTGACCCCATGACCCCAAATAGGGTCACAGGGGTCACAATCTTAATAAAAGTACCGAGGGTACAGAAGCTCACCTTAAAATTAATGATGTGGTAATATGGTTTAATTGTGTAACGATGTTTTATATGATAATTGATTATGGCTGCCATCGTGATTTTTTTATCTTTTAAAATGCTATTCTTCTGTTGGAAACCACTAGAGCTTGAACAAACATTAATACAAGAATGATATAATCATGATTTGTTAACAAGCAGTAGGTTTTTGTATAACTTTTTTGTATATCTATGGCTGAATTGGTGACCATCTTGGACTTTTTAATCTTCAAAATGCTACTTTTATGTGGGCATCTGTATTAATTTCATTATGATATCTTGATTGGTTTAGGAGTATTCATTTAGTCACACTCTCAACTTCCAAAGAACTAAAAAGATGATGCACATAAACATTTGGAATATATTCCTCTGACACAAATCACAAATTCAGCTAGTGATAAGTCCAATTACCAAAGTAAACTGTCCAGGTCAATGTCTCATGTAATTCTAACTGAAGATTTCTGAATATCTTAAATCTTGACATATGTTAGTGCAATCTGATTGGTCAGAATAGGCTAGCAACATGGGGGTTTATGCTAATTACTAGAAATGATGACCTATGATGACCTCTTGCACCTGCATGTAGCTTATGTAACTTATCCTCTTATGTAAGTTACTGTTATTCCATATATTGAGTGTCCTCCCCTCATTTCAATATGCAATACAGATACAGGTGGGGGTAAAAGAGAGGTTTGCATTCAATGAATGCTGTTTTGAAGATGAATATTATATCTTTTATTAGCATGACAAACAAAATAAAAGATAATTAGTTATTCATTAACCAAAATTTTCAATTTGGAATAAATTAATTGCATGGGAACAAAGGACCTTACAGTTAGTGTTGGGAGTGAACAAATTTAATCATTTTAAATGCTTTTGAAAAGGATTTGTTTGAATTGAATGATCATTATAATTATCTAGATAATCATTGTTCAGACCGTAATCAGATATAGATGATTAAAAAATGTATATTTATCCCTCACTGGCTATGTTATTTGCCATATATGAAGTGTCAGGAATTATGTAACCCACTGATGGAGTGAACAACTTTTATCATTTTATGTTTTATTAAAAAAGATTTATTAAAACAGTCATGCTTCAGGCTCTTCGCAGATAAAGATGATTCATAAATTTTTTTGTAACTGTATTTATAGTGTTGATAAATATTACAACAAGCGTATCAATACAAATATAATGACATTGATTTGATTGATCAGGAAATGTACTCTTTTCAATGAATTTCATGAAATCTAATTGAAAATTCAATATAATTGACATATTGACCATCTTGGATTCTTGATAATAAAATAAATGCGTCTTTGTCAGGAATCAATATATACAAAAATACTCACTTTTCAGAATGATATCTTAATTGATTTAGTAGGAGTAGTACTTGGCCTGAAATCTAATTGAAAAATAATGGCTTCTATGATGACATGTTGTTCCCAGAACCCCTTCAGCATGATACAATTATCATTTAGTTTTACAGGTATTTATAAAACACATGGTATTGGAACTGGAACCTGATACAAAATACCTCTATTATTAACTTATCATGTAGATTACTGTACATAAAAGCACATTCTTGACTTGTTAATATTAACTCATCGTGCAGATTGTTGTACACAAAAGCTGATTCTTGACTTGTTTAAATTGTTATTTGTAAAAAGTATTACTATTATTAGAATACAAGTATACTTTTCATAAAGACAATTTATATACTTTCCATAAAGTCCATTATGTTCTATTTATCAATTAGATCAGGATTACTATGCAATATACAAGCAGGCAGGGCTGCTAGCCCCAGATCCTTAAGGAGAGTGTAGCAATTTGTGTATTTGGCTTTGTGTAAGTATATTTGGAGAAGCACCCTAGTGTGCTGAGCATGTAAACCTGAAGCCCTTATGTGTGGTATTAAAAGACTTGACGGGAGAGAACATGAATTGTTGTGAAAAATATATATAATTTCACAAAATATAGTTAGCTTATGTCCTAAATTGATTTTGTGTCAAGAAGAACTTCTGTTAGATATAAATGGTACAAATATGAGTAAAACACAGGAACTGGAACCTGATGCAAAATAACTCTTTCCACATCAACTTATGTAGATTGCTAAACACAAAGCTTATTGTTGACAAATTTTGTGTAAGTTGTTTTTCTTAGAAAGAACATTTCACTGTCATGAGAATACAAGTCTAATTTCCATAACTCTTATTGTTTACACATGGCCATATAGCATAATGCTCTACCATATCAATTGGGTCAGGTTGATTATGCAACAGACTAGCAGCTGAGACTGTGATGCAGCCTGTATTGGGATGTGTATTAGAAATGCATAGTGGACTCAGCAGGAATATCTGAACTCTGGTTGACCCCTTTTGTGTGGTATTTAAAGGAATATAAGGGAGATACCATTGTTTAAAATTCAACATGATGTTTAATGTCATTGGGTTTTTGCAGCTAGTTGCCATAAATATTTTAAACAAATTAATTAATTATGTTTGTCTTTCATCTTAATGTTTTAAAAACACTTAAAAATATAGAACAACTTGCATGACAATCTTAAATATTCCATATTCAAGATAATATTATGATTAGTAAGTTCAAATTAGAGAATTTCTATGGTGCGAGTGATCACTTGATGAAAGCTTAAAATTTAGTAATAATGATGTGTCATCTGCAGCTGAAAAGTCAATATGGCTGCTATCGCGGCCATCTTGGATTCTCAGAACTGAAACGTCTACCTTTGTGGGAGGAATCACTATAGGTATTACATACTACAATATGAAATGATATCTAGATTGGTTTAGGAGAAGGAGTCATTTTAATTAAATCTAATTGAAAATTCAATATGGCTGCCATAGCGGCCATCTTGGATTCTCAAAACTGAAACGTCTACCTTTCTGTGAGGAATCACCATGGGTATAACATACTATGATTTCAGAATGATATCTGGATTCGTTTAGGAGGAGTAGTCTTTTTCCTGAAATCTAATTGAAAATTCAATATGGCTGCCATAGCCGCCATCTTGGATTCTCAAAACTGAAATGTCTACCTTTCTGTGAGGAATCACCATGGGTATAACATACTATGATTTCAGAATGATATCTGGATTCGTTTAGGAGGAGTAGTCTTTTTCCTGAAATCTAATTGAAAATTCAATATGGCTGCCATGGCGGCCATCTTGGATTCTCAAAACTGAAACGTTTACCTTTCTGTGAGGAATCACCATGGGTATAACATACTACAATTTCAGAATGATATCTGGATTCGTTTAGGAGGAGTAGTCTTTTTCCTGAAATCTAATTGAAAATTCAATATGGCTGCCATGGCGGCCATCTTGGATTCTCAAAACTGAAACGTCTACCTTTCTGTGAGGAATCACCATGGGTATAACATACTACAATTTCAGAATGATATCTGGATTCGTTTAGGAGGAGTAGTCTTTTTCCTGAAATCTAATTGAAAATTCAATATGGCTGCCATGGCGGCCATCTTGGATTCTCAAAACTGAAACGTCTACCTTTCTGTGAGGAATCACCATGGGTATAACATACTACAATTTCAGAATGATATCTGCATTCGTTTGGGAGGAGTAGTCTTTTTCCTGAAATCTAATTGAAAATTCAATATGGCTGCCATGGCGGCCATCTTGGATTCTCAAAACTGAAACGTCTACCTTTCTGTGAGGAATCACCATGGGTATAACATACTACAATTTCAGAATGATATCTGGATTCGTTTAGGAGGAGTAGTTTTTTTCCTGAAAGTTTACGGACGGACGGACAGACAGACAGACGGACGGACGGACGGACAGACAGACGGACGACGGACGAAGCGCCATGACATAAGCTCACATTTACTTTGTAAAGGTGAGCTAAAAACCCATTTTTCTCTATTAGATGACAGTCTATGGCAAATTTATTTCTCCTTGGATATTTTAGTGTGGACTTCTTTCATTGTCTGATATTGGCGATCTAGAAAGTGTTGAATAATAATAAATCATTTGGGTAAGGAAATTTATTCCGAAATCGTTACATTTGTTTTGTAATTTTTTTATAGGTTTTCTTGCAATAGGTAACATCAGTTTCATTTTTAGCTCATCTTGCCTGTATAAAGCAAACTTGATATGATGCCTGATGAGCTACAGAGCCAATGGCTCTATTTTTTAATAATAATGTGTCAAATTAAAAGTGTAAAATAAGTTACAATAAAATACACAACCAATCGCCAAGCCATTACGAGAAATGATAGAAATAACTTATGAAGCAAATATAATAGCTTTACGAAACATTAGCCTGAATAAGATAAATATATGAATAACTAGAAATATGTGCATGTGATGCACTGTGATGTCCCCCGCTAACATTTAATCCGAAAGTGACCCTACCCCCATTATGGAAAATGGTCCTCTCCCTCCATATGTTCTAAGTTCAAACTGTTGCCATGGAAACCAGGAATATGACATAATTCAGAATGACCTTAATAGCAAAAGGCACCACTCCATTACTAGATCTAACCACATACCAAGTTTTGTTAAAAAATATTGAAAGGTTTTGGAGATATGGTCTGGAAACGAAAGCATCCCCTTATATGCACTAAGTTCAAAATGTTTCCATGGAAACCAGAAAAAAATAAAAAATTCAAAATAACCAAAATAGCAAAAGGCACCATTCCAGTAATAGATCTAACCACATATCAAGTTTCGTTAAAATATATTGAACGGTTTTGGAGATATGGTCCGGAAACGAAAGCATCCCCTGTATATGCACTAAGTTCAAAATGTTTCCATGGAAACCAGAAAAAATAAAAAATTCAAAATAACCAAAATAGCAAAAGGCACCATTCCAGTAATAGATCTAACCACATATCAAGTTTCGTTAAAATATATTGAACGGTTTTGGAGATATGGTCCGGAAACGAAAGCATCCCCTTATATGCACTAAGTTCAAAATGTTTCCAAGGAAACCAGAAAAAAATAAAAATTCAGAATAACCAATATAGCAAAAGGCACCACTCCAGTACTAGATCTAACCACATACCAAGTTTCGTAAAAAAATATTGAACGGTTTTGGAGATATCGTCCGGAAACGAAAGCGTTATGGAATTATAGAACCACGGAACCACGGAATTACGGACGGAACTGAAAACATTTTTGCTTTGCGGGGGACATAAAAATGTTATATCATGTGCAGGGAATAATGATTCATTCAGAAATCTTCAACTGTATAAATGAGCACAAACAGGACGTTAAAAGTAAAGACTTGTAAATTTAGGCAAAGCACAAACCTATTGGCTCCAAGATATGAACTATTCAATAAGGTAAATATATAAACCTGCCTTGTGGGATTGATATTATAAAGCGAAGGCGAGTTGCATAACACCAAGCATTGATAAAAGTAAATTATTACCCACGTGGTACTTCGTAAAGGGGTTTCATAACAATTTGTTATGACACATATGGGTCATAACACCTCAAAGTGATTTGATTGGCTTGCGGTGAACTTTGACATTGTCCGGACTACTTTATTCATTCATAAAACGAACGTGTTTTCATTCACAAATTCGAATGGAACTGAGTGAGTCGGAGTCATAATAATATTCTTCAAACTTTCAGTTTATTTTTGTAATCTTCCTTACCGAATTGTTAAGGAATAAATCGGATGACAAAAGAATTACAATAAATCATCTTACTGATATCTCAAGGCTCATATAAACACAAAAGGGTTTAAATTCAGCACAATTTGATCACCGAATTTCATTAATTTAATCCATGTCGCTCCAAAATGACACAGACAGTCATTGCTTGTTATCTATAGAATATAAAGACAACTGAATACTCTTTAGACAACATTTCTTCAAAACAAAACGCGTTTGAACAATGATAACATCTTAAACTTACTTTGAAGGCGGTTGTTTACACATTTTGACGAAAAGATACAGGCAAATGGCGGCCGCCATGACATGCCGTTGATCAAAGAAAGATAACTCTGACTGTTCTCGCGCAGTGAGATTTTATTTTCACGTACGCTTCGTTAATGACAAAAGTGCTTATTACTTACCTTTCACCAGACACTATGAATTAACGTAGGGTAGAATTTAGAAATGTGAATATTTAACGTCGTAATAGTATAACAATTGAGGCTGTGACGTGGTTTGATATTCATCCGCCGTTTCGTCTCTTTATAGGCATAATAAAAAATTGTTTAAAAAAGCAATAAATGGCCTGAAATGCAAGTTGGTAATAAATAGGATACATAACTCGTTCCCCTTTCATATCAAGTTTATGTCCCTCGTGAAATAATTTTGTTTTGTCACTCGCCAAGGCTCGTGACAAAGCAAAATTATTTCACTAGGGACATAAACTAGATATGAAAGGGGAAGCTCGTTAGATATCCTATAAATATACTTGGGAAGCCCCGGATATTTGTTTCATTTATCAACTTGTATTGATACATGTGATGAATAGAGGATACTAAAAGGCCTTCTATTTAATACTATTTTTATTAACAAGGTAATGATTAAGTGAGAAAGAGCAAGTTTGAGACCAAATCATTCTAGAGTTGAATAAAATAGTATCAAATGGTAGGAAGAAGTATAGTATTCTGCTTATTACTTGCCTAAAAATCAAACAAATTTTTGATAGTTTGCTGAACTAAAATTTTTGCAAGGCGACAACCACTGTTGTGAGATCATCCATGCATAGTGGTATTACACTAGTTTGATCTTGCCTTATAAATATTACACTGTCGTATCTTACAGGCCCAACACCAACAGTTATTCACAAGGGCCCACACTTTTCAATATCTGCTAGGTCATAATACAGACTCACAGTTTTTTTTATATGATACTGTTCCTTTCTAACAATACTTGCTGTAAGACATATTTTCCTGCTAAACCGTCATAACTATCACTCTAAACTGATAACAGTATTGATAACATACTGATACCAAGAACATTATTATTTTAGAATAAGTCAAATCAGTACTGATAATAAATTCTGACAGTTTCAGAGTTGGGCCCACAGTTTTTCTAATCTGCGGGTCCTTTTTGACTAGCAGTTTTTGGATGCTTATTTCAAACACTGATTATTATCATTTTCATATATTACTGATATAGACAATTACATAATCTCACCTCTGTTTTCTTCTTATTCTTTCTTTACTGTGGAATGTCAGTGTAATTCCATCTTCATAATTATTATCTTCAAGTAGCGGCTCCTCTTCTATCGACTTTTCCGCAGGCATTCTGAAAAAGATAAATATAATTCAACCTGTTGGCATCATGTCTCAGCGTTATGCTTCAACTTATACCCTGATATCCATCTGGCCAAAAACCTCCTTCGCTATATATAGCAATCCATTCATAGATGCCCTTTCAGTGATAGCAGCAAACTGGTTCCCGATTTTTTTCTTTAGTCTAATGTCGCGCTGCACTCTTCCTGTTGAGTTCGTAAGCAGCGGCCATTTAGATTTTCACGAGAGGCATAACTAGATAACAGTGTATGGAGTTCAAAATAGTGGAAAAAAGACAGACTATAAATAACTTTTCCGTACGCAAAAAAAGGGTTTTGGCCTGAAGGATATCAGGGTAAAAGTTTGAGCCTAAAGCGGAGACATATATATGCTGATGCAGCAGGATGTATATATATCATATATTCTAATAAACAGTTTTGCCAAGCAATGATCTAAATCGTTAACAAAAATGGGCCTCATCATTTTCACACCTGCCAACAAGCCTTGATGTAATATGTGAGAACGTTGTTATTCCATTTGGTGTCAGCTTGGCATTCATTTGTAGCAGAAGAAAAAAAATATTAATTACTTTCTCAGTTAATGACGATGACACATCATTACAAAAACTACATGTATAACTCATTGTCAACGAGATCCATTTGCAACAGTTCCTTTTTGGTATATATTACTTTTTGTAAAAATCTATATTGAAAATCAAGAAGTTTAACAATTTTAAGGCCATGTCTATAGAAATTACAAGTTTTGTGCCAGTCAAATTCACAGTCCTTAAATAATTCATACTGGTACAAAGTTGTTCCTAGAGGGGGGACCTGAGAACATATGCCCACCTTTTTTGCTTGGTGTCCCTTAAAATTTGGACAAGTAGGATACTTTTACCATTGCAAGGGGTCCCATCCACTCAGAAAAAGCCAAAATGACTCCCTCAACTGACCACCTACACTGCTTGTATATAAATTAAACCAGTACCTATGGTACTTTAGCTCATATCAACTCAAAATAAATTTTAATGAAAAAAAATGATGTTACTTTATGTGAAAGCAAATAAAACCAATCTAATAACTTTATCAACTGACACTGACAGTTGAACAGCTGTTTCACGATAATTACTTTATTCTGTGTGCATTTGTTCATATCAATTCAGCAATCATATTGGTCACACTATGTACAGCCAATAATTAAATTCAACCAGGTACCGGTAAGTATTATAATGGCAATACAGTGATTTATCAACTTGTGATGTTGATTTAAATAGGACGAAACTGGCCAATTAGTCAAATGTATTATTTAAAGGTTATCAGAAACAGATGTCATGATAATCGGGAGTTGATAGTGTTTATTGGAATATATAAATCAGCCAATTGCTATATTCTAACAATTTTGTAAAGGAAATTAACAAGGATGGGAAGAGTTGTGACGTAACAGTCATATCATGATATGAATTGTATCATGATACCAAAGAACGATAAGATTGATACGATATATGTCGAGATACATTTTTCAAGGGTATTTAATGGGGAAAAAAATATTTTGTTTAAATAAGCAGGATCATTTTATATCAATGTATAAAAAAATTGAATATCTGATAAGATTTCTCGACAGATCACGTGACTTCCCCGTCTTTTCCCACGTGCTAAAATTTATCTTTCGTGGCATCTGGAATATTAAATTCTTTTGGTGAGGTTTTTTATTGGTAATAATTTGAAAATGGGAGAGATCCTTTGCTGAAAAATAGAAGGATTGGATGTGAAAGAATGCTCAAGTGCCTTACAGCGAGGTGGTGGCGATAACTGTTACTCATCGCCAGCCAGTATCATTATTATAATTACAGTAACGTTACCTAAATTCGTGGATTACCTTGATTCGTGGATACTCGTAATTACCGTGATATCTCGTTTACAAAATCTCGTATGACGTCACGGAGCGGTACTTTTGAAGTGCAGACATATCCACGCTTCGGTGACGAAAATGTTGAGAATCCGTCCACTACACGTATGTACTTTCATAAAAATGATCAGAAATGCTGAATGTATATCTAAGAACACTAATGCCATTTTTCAAGCTTATCCAACATCAAATTACGAAGATACGATTAGCACCAAACCTCTCATGTTTTGTCGTCTGCTTGTTTACCAATCTGTCAATGAAAATCACGTGATCAGAGGGAAATCCCGCTGTCAAAATTTAAAATCTATGGAAACGCTTTCGGGCCATCTCTTATGTACTTTTTTTGCTTTTTGTAGGGATCACCGACACCTATGCGGCATAATTACAAGAGTTATTCCCCAACAGCACTCACAAATGCCTTCTTAGATGTAAAAAACAACAAGACCACAGTTCACAAAGCAGCTATAACATACTCTGTACCAGAACAAACACTTAGAGACCGTGTGATAGGCAAAATAAATATTGATACTGTCAAGTCAGGTGCCTCACCAGTATTGGATAACGAAGAAGAGCTGAGACTTGTTGATCATGTCAAGTATATGGCATCAATAGGATACGGGTACACGCGGAAGGAGGTGATTAAGCTTGGTTCCGACTATGCTTATCAGCTGGGGAAACTGGACCACGCCCACCCTTTGTCTATCAAGTGGTTGTATGGTTTGTTGGGAAGATGGCCGGAAATTAAAATCAGGAGTGCAAAATCCCTCACAGAACTTCGTGCTAAAGCTGGTTCTGAAGTATGTGTCAAACGGTATTTTGATGAACTTGGCGCCATTTTTGAAAAATACGACTTTACGTCCAGACCCGAGGCAATCTACAATGTTGATGAGAAGGGAATAAACCAATCACACGTCGCACCCAAAATAGTTGGTTCAAGAGACTCTGTAGCTTACGAAATATCATCTGAAAGATCCTCTCTCTTCACTCTTTTAGGATGTGGAAATGCTCTCGGAACATTTATCCCGCCATTTTTCGTATTTGCTGGGGCTAGAATGTGAAGTGAATTACTTGAGGGTTGTAGTCCAGGAAGTAATGGGTCGATGTCGGAATCTGGATGGTCAAACGGTGCCATATTTCAAGACTACTTGGACAAACATTTCTTGCGTTATGCTACTCCGGCAACACCAAGGAAACCGCTTCTACTGTTGTACGACGGTCACAAGTCACACATATCGCCAGTACTGATTGATTTGGCAAAGGACCATAATATTGTATTATTTGTTCTGCCAGCACACACCAGTCACATCTTGCAGCCAATGGACGTTGGGTGTTTCGGACCTTTTACCAAAATCTACAACGCCGAGTGTCACAAGTTGTTGAAGTCGGGACAGACTGTGAACAGATACAACATTGCGTCCGTCGCTTGCAAGGCTTATACAGCCAAGTGAACTGTCGCGATGTTCTTCTCTGTTCTTCGTCAAGTGGGGACAATGCATGTATGACAAGTGTGATCACTGGGTGCACTTACAATTTTGCTGTCCAGTGCGTGTGCTTTAACACAGTGCTTAGGACACATGATACATTCTACTGCCCTTGTCATGGTTTACCATGCAAGCCGTCGGAGGAATAACTTTGAAATAAACACAAACTTACCTGTAAATACTGTACATACTGTACAAAGTTTATTGACAATTTCAAATTAAGGTGATGATTTAAACGAAATGTGACTCAGACGACGCCTAAACCAAACGTGGATGTTTATTTGGTGAGTATGACACGTTATGCCATTGTAGTCAAACACTGGGCCTCCATAGATAGCTATCTTACGTAATCCAAGGTGACGTCACGCTTTGTGTGCACAGAAATAGATGATGAATGCAAATGGCTGTGGAGCGTAAACAAATCCGCCATGAATCGAAACTTTGCCCATAAAATATTATTTTAATCATGTTTATACCCATTATTTATTATGAAACTTGAAATCAAAATATATTCTGAGTTATCCGCCGCGAAGCCCTTACATCCACGAATCAAGGTAACGCGAGTGGGGATACGGACGAAACGGCGACACGGCAAAACGGCTACAAAAATTTAGTTAAAACGGCGACAAATTGGACTGAACGGCGACAGAATTGTATTGGACTGAACGGCGACACAAATATTTTTTTGTAATAGTTTGTAACATGTTTGTTATATTCGATTGCAGGTTTTAGACAAGGTTACACAACCATTTATAATGTGTTTATTCTACAAAGTGTTGTCAAGAAATGTCTTAATGTTAAAGGTGGGAAATTTTATGCTCTATTTGTTGACTTTGCGAAAGCTTTCGATTCAGTGAAAAGAAATAAACTATGGAATATCCTGAACATGCATGGCCTTAGTCCAAAAATGAGTAACCTTTTAGAGCAAATATATGAAAATGTAAAAGCGTGTGTCAGAAATAAGGATACTCTATCATAAACATTTGAGATACAAATAGGTGTCAGACAAGGTTGTGTATTAGGTGTTTTTAGGTGCTCGTCTCATGAACTATTTATCGAGAGAGGGAGATATCATATAAATTTATTCAACCTATATTTGACAGTCAACTTAGCCAAGTGATTCCAATCAATTCCAAAATTAATCCTTGGCTTATGCTATGTTTTTTAAGTGATGGAATTTAGATTTTCATAACTATTGGTAAGTAAGTTAATTATCGGAACTCACTGTGATGATAACAGAAATGAATGAAAACCAAAATAGTTCAACTAACAGAAAAAGCAAGTGTAAGAGGAAACAAAATTGGTGGAATGAAACTTTATGTATGCTTTGGAGTGATCTGTGCATAGCAGACTAACTGTCTTTCAACATGAATATTTGTATAAACGGAAATTATTTGAAAAAGCAGTCAAAACAAGTACATTTACATTTCCCAATGGAATTTTGGAGATCTATTGGGCGTATATTTGTTGGAGAGAGTGAGAGACGTAAACTTTTGAAACATTTTAAAAACTGAATTGTGTTATGCAACAATAGAGGTGACTCTACAACAATACGTAATTAGTTAAGAAAACATATAATCAATCTTCTACTGCAATACCTTGTTCGTTAAGAAAACAATTATTTGGATTGTGACAACTACTCGAAAAGTACATTGAGTAGTTTATTAAGAAAACAAATCAATCAATACGAAATCGAAAATTCAAGAGTGTATTAGTTATGAGTCAAGTGAAGTTTATCATCATAAATCATGACATAGTTATCAAATAATATATTTAAGTAATAGATATGCTGGACATAATTGAAACATATCCCTTTATTGATAAAAGATAAAAATAATATGCGTATCAGACATGAAAGGTAAACGAATCAAAGTTAAACAATGTTTTCTTTGAAAAAAGGTGTCGCCGTTTAATCCAAATGCGTCGCCGTTTTGTCAAGCAATTTTTGTGTAAAATTTCATTGAAAATGTGTTTCGCCGTTCTGTCCAACAATTTTTTGGGGTGTGTCTCCGTTCGGTCCAAAATGTCGCCGTTTTGGCTTGTCGCCGTTTTGCCGAGTCGCCGTTTTGTCTATAACCCACGCGAGTGTATTATTATAAAAATAGCTCAGTCATTCGATTTCCATGAACAAATTAAAAACATTCATGCTTTTGAGATTGAACTTTGACAGACTTCACTCACTCATTAATCAAATTGGTAATCAAGCAAGTTTGAATATGCATTAATCTGAAAAAAATATTGAATGGGTCAATTTGATTGTCATTTTTTAAAGAGGTCATTTGAAAAAAAAATATTGAAAGGTACGGAATTGATTTGTTTGTAAAAGAGTTATTCGTTTCAAAGATCAGATAGGATAAACAGTTACTAACTTGTAAAATGTAGAAAGCTGTTATTTGATTAGCTTGTCAACTCCGTAGAATTCCAATTCATACGGTCAAAATTAGGTTTCTCATTGTTGACATATTTCAGGACACTTGGGTTAACTCCCTTTGAACATTACTCTCTAATGTTGAAGACAAGAAAAAACTTGATACGATAAGCCGTACAACTACTAATATATTCTTCATCTTCAATCTTTATTTCGGTACTTATAAGGCCACAGGCCTGTAGTAAATTCAAGAGTAGATCACATTACAGATTTTGTTCTGGTACAATGGTTTTTCTGTATAACATTGCATAGTGAATAAACATTGCAAGGTTCTGTAGTACTCGAGTATTAGTATTTGCTAACAATGATAATAGCACTACTGTAGGGTACATGTAATAGTATGATTTAATGTATTTCGTCCGAAGACTTTTATAGATTGGGCAGAGCTCCAAAGGTGATATCAAATTTTGTAAGTATGATGTTACAATGAAGATGATTATTAATAAACAATTCCAAGTCTTGCCAAAATGTTTTTACAAATTCACAGTCAAAGTATACATGTGACTCGGATATCTTCTGAGGCATGTTTACAAAATGTGCATTTATCATTATCAACTAGCTTCATCTTCAGTAGTTCTCTCTTTGTATAAATAGTTGTGAAAATGAATTTATATTGAAAATCAAGTAGCTTACAATCATTGGTACATTGTCTGTAAACTAAAAAGACATCTTTCCAATTTATATTTTGTTGAAAGATATCGTTCCAAAACTCTAGTACCTTTGGAACAGTTTTGTTACCAATCAGTTTATCATAAAATACTCTTGAGCCTTTACTATCAGAGATCATATCATAATGGACAATATTAGAAGTTAGATGATTTAAACATACAATTCTGTTTCCTAATTGGTGTCTCCAATTCTCTTGAATGTTGTTTAACAAATGTTGATAATCTAGAAATGTTCCTTATATTTTGAATCTCTGTTTAAGAAAATCAAAGTTGTGAAACCCCTCTTCAGAAAAAATATCTCTAATAAAATGTATACCGTGATCATACCAGTTCTTTATGATGGATGAAGATTTAAAGAAATGATTTAGCCAAAGTGGCTGGGCTAAGATTTGGTCTACATCCTCACTGTCAAAACTGTGTTTTTTATAAAATGTTTGCCAAGCCAATAAAACATCTCTCCAATAGAGATTATCTATGTCTGATTATTTTTTTATTTAGCACTATGTGACCGAGAATTGAATTCTCGTCCTACCGTTTAATATCTCATCTTGGATTTATCCCAACAGAATTTTAACACTATGTGACCGAGAAAGACTTCCCCTACCACTAATTATCTTTCTCACCTTGGTTTTAGCTCAAGTAATGATCATTCTGACTTTTAAAACCAGTACCTTGACATTTTAATTAGTCCTATCAGGGACGTTCTTTATAAGATCTATTCATTAGATAGACCGTCTGTGGTCCAATGAAAATCGCTTATCAAATATTAAGAAGGATATTGACTATATATAGTTACTACAGCAAACATGGTGCGACATGGTCATGTGATTATTGAAAATTGCATCTTAAGTTAAGAAGTCAATTATCATGCGTCATGGAATTTTTCTGAAATACTTGGCGAACACATCATCGATAATGAAGTACGAAGTGTTTATGGGTACAGTGTTAATAGGGATCATTGTTCCATGAAACTGTCACGGGTCATTTCCTTAAAACATGAGTGGGCGGGATTCTGTATTAGATGAACTCACACTTTCTATTTTCCTACTTTCAGTTTCTTTAATCGTTGGGTCCCGAGTCGTTAGATGAGTAGACTCTAGCAATTCTTTGAATCAGTAGAAATATTTAACGACACACCGAGAGAGAAATGGTTCTTATGACCTTCACCTACCAGATGGGCGGGTTCGCGCGTTCGGCTTCGGACCAGGAGGTCCGTGGTTCGAATCCCGCCAAGGGGTCGGCAACTTTGTCTGCAGTAAAGAACTGTTCTACACGCAATGCTACACTGAACTTCAGCGCAGTACCACCCATGGTTCGCTAGTTCCAGCCGATGCTCGCAGGTTTCACCGCAATACATAGCCACAATAGTGTTGCGGGCTTTCTCCCTGCAACAATACTAGCAGCCGCGATATTAGTGAAATACTCTTGAAAGCGCTAAACCCCAGATCACCTCACCTCACCAGTTCTGACACTTTATTCACCCTCAATCTTCAAAAGTAGTCACCAGTCTTCAAATGAAATAGGAGCATGTTCCAAAACAATATATAGGCCTACTTTAACATAATTTCATCTTGCCCAAAATATAACAAATAAATGAAATGCTTACAATTTAAGGTTTATCATAGTAGAAGATACAGTGAGATAATTGTAAAAAATATGGAAATTGATACCAATTGAAGTGAACTTAACAGCTCTGTCATTCATTGAGAACAGAACAAATAACTTAATTGGTTACATTGGAACATGGACTTGTTTATATAATCAATAAGCTCCGCTGTAAAAAAAAAATAAGAAAAATATTCCTGATTTTTTTTAAATAGTCATGTTTTTTTTTAGGTTATTCCTGTAATTAAAAAGAAAACGATACATAATAACACCTATCTGAAAGTTTCTACAGCCCAACTTGCTAAGAGCACAGGGATTCAAATCTTATGTAGAAATCACAAGGGAGGACACTTTGGTCCCCTAAGCAGGTTGGATACTAATATGGAGGAAATAGCTAAATTTGGTCTTTTTTGTTTAAAAATATATCTTGAATCAAATTATGTCATAAAAATACCATGCCAACACTGTATTTGTCCAAGAAGAGCCCTCCCGTTAGGGAAACCAATGATTAAAATAGATTGATTTAAAAAACCTCCTTTTAAAGTTAAATTTTGAATATTATTGTTAATTGCAGTATAGTAATAAACTTATGCAGAAAAAAAAGAGCTTGAAAGTAGTATGAAGCAAAACTTTTTTAAATGGCTATTTTTCATAAAATATTTATTCTTTTATGAAAAGTGAAATTTTCGTATTATGATTTGATTGAAATTTATACATTTGATTGTTAATACACACTTGATTCAAAAGAGAAAAATATATGTTACCAGAGGATAACAGAGATCGATATTCACAGTCAAATTAGCAAGGGGAGAGAACTCTTCATTTTGAACATGCATTACCCTTTATAAGATCTTTTTATTAGTTTTTAAGGTTCATTAGTAAAATAAATTTTATCAAAAAAACAAATACTTATGTATACAGTTATAATAAAGTCATTATTTTTTATCAAACTTAAACACTATCTAATTGTTGTTGTTTTTTGCCTTCACACCGTCAGTGAAAAATAAACAAAAAACAAAAGTACCTCATAAACCAGACATGCCGACTTGTTTAATGTGCGGTTTAATTAAAACTAACTTCATTCACAAAACAATGCATTACTTCCAAATTCTCACAATTACGCTGTTTGTGTATACCTACTTTCTTTGGCAAAATATTCCATTTGGCTTACCCGTAATTTGAATAAATTCGAACACAAACGGCTCACTGGGGAAGACATTGTCTCACGTTTTAAAAGTTTCCTTAAAACACGTATTCGGGTCGACTTCCTTCGTTTTCCGTCTTATGTTTTTGCTCAATATTGGCTTTCATCATCAATCTTCTGTACAATTATCAACAATAAACTTTGCTTCCTTTTCTGAATGTCAATTGCCTTTAACACATAATGCTTGTATGTTTTTTGTAACTCATTTGTATCTGCACATCTGCACATGTTATTTTATTCCTCTGTGTATGCACCTCTGCGCATGATGCTTTATTCTTCTCCGCTTAATATATGTAATTTAATTTCTTGTATATGTACATTTGCGCATGTCTGTGTATTTTCCTTGTAAATCCACTTCAGCGCATGCATGTTGTGATTTTTCACTCATATCTTAAATTCATGCACCCATTTCATGTTGTGGTACTGACCACGTACATTCATCTTTTCATGTTGACCTTATATTATACGCTCGCCTCTCATTTATGCCTTTCACCTCTTTCTATATCTTCACTATCTACTCTTCTTAAGTTTTCAATATGTCAGGGTCACCACCCCACCCAACTGTGATATTTTCTCTCAGGGGTAGTGACCACCCAACTCTCTGTCCAAGTTTGTGCCGGCATTTTTATTTCATTTAGTCGTTCTTCTGAATAAAGCTTTATTATATATAAAAAAAATATTTAAAAAAATGCAAACAAACATCTTAGTTTATTATTCTAACTTGCTGAATCGCTTGCCCAATTATTCTGACATTTTCTCACTTTTGAAAACTGACCAATCAACATCCTTCTCCTTAATTAAATTGCCTGACCTGAAAAGACGTCACAAAACAATATACCTTCGATCTCAAGACTTGCTGAATCTCTCCGTGCCGGTGACATCAACTAAACTTGCTGATCGGGCATTCTCGAAAATAGCCCCCATCTACAACAGTCTACCATTTGAACTTAAACAGCAATCTCTCAGACGACCTTCAAGAGCTCTATAAAAACGTTCCTGTTTAGAGACGCATTTAATATATAATATTTCTCTTGTTCAGCGTCATTGAACAGCTTAAAGTTAGGAAAATAGGCGCTATACAAATGAATTATTATTATTATTATACCCCCGACCAACGGTCCGGGGTATCTAGTAATACCAACGATTCTGTGTGTGTCTGTCTGTCTGTCTGTCCGAGGACATTTTTTGTCCGACCTAGTACGGGAAAACTATTTATCCGATTAATTTCAAATTTTGCACATGTTTTCTACCCTACTAGGAGGGGTGCAGTGCGAAGTTACAGCAAATTTCGTTAATATTTGATTTTTTTACAAATTTCCATGGTTTTGAACTTAGTCATTTTCCAATATCAGATTTGTCCGACCTATTACGGGAAAACTATTCTTCCGATTGATTTCAAATTTTGCACGTCTTCTACCCTACTAGGCAATCTCATTGAAATCAAATCTTAGATTCTCTCTCTTTTTTCATAATATGCTGTTACTTGTAGATGAGTGACCAGTAACAACATAATATAAATAAGGGAGCGAATCAATGATTTGATTTTAATCAGATTGCCCTACTAGGAGGGGTGCGGTGCGAAATTGCAACAAATTTCATTGATATTTCAATTTTTTACAAATTTCAATATTTTGAACATAGTCATTTTCCAATATCAGATTTGTCCAACCTATTACGGCAAAAACTTTTCATCTGATTCTTTTCACATTTTGCATGCGTCTTCTTCCCTACTAGGAGCGGTCCGGTGTCAAATCAAAACTAAAATTGATAAGGGTTTTTTGCGTGTGTTTTTTTTTTACAAAGTTCCATTTTTTTTAATTAGTCATTTTTCTCAATTGCTCTTTGGGGGTCAAATGCTGTGCAAGAGGTGACTACATTGAAAGTAAAAAATAATTCAGTTAGTCAGGGATGCACGGTCGGGGGTATTAGTGAGCCACGAGTGGAAAGATTGGGTAACTTTCTCACTTGAGCAAATTTGATTCCATACATCTTCGCTGCCCTCTCCCCACGCCTTTAAGACATTTACCCAAATCTATTGTCTGGCTTGAATAAGAGCAAAACAACGTAACAAACAAAATACAAATGTACGTGATTTTTCATTCCACTTTTGATGCAGGAACATTCGATTAACTTTCTCAAGAAACCACAAAACCGCTAGATATGATAATGTATTTATTACAAACTATACAATAAGAACGCCTGAAAAGTATTCAAATAACAACATCATTTTTCATTCAATTATAAACATATACATTACATTGTACAGGTAAAATTAGGTTGAACAGTACTTACATGAAACGACCCAAATCGTACATTAAAGGGACAGTAGCACGCTTTTTGATAATTTTATATTTTAAAATGTTCACTGATAATTGTAAGTCAACGCTAAATATATTATTTTGATAGTGTAATAAATCTCATTACACAAGCAAATCAGCCATTATCAGAGGACAAAGTGTGAAGATTCCCATAAAATCCATTGGCGGCCATTTTTTGTGAACATCTTTAATTAATTTTCTGTAAGAAAGGGGAATCGCATGGCTAAATTTTCTAGTATATATTTGAATTATTACTGCTCCATTTAGTTAAATTTGAACCAATTATTTTCATTTTCCTGACATCACCTTATATTCCCCCTAAAACGTGCTGCCCCTTTAAACAGTGAATGTACTCCAGATTCTAATGATTTATATAATTCGATATGGGATAACACTCGCATGAAACGACCTAAATCATTCAATAAACAGTGAATGTACTCCAGATTCTACTGATTTATATAATTCGATATGGGATAATACTCGCATAAAACGACCTAAATTATACATTAAACAGTGAATGTACTCCAGATTCTAATGATTTATATAATTCGCCATGGGACAGTAAAGTAATCGCATGAAACGACCTAAATCATAATTAAACAGTGAATGTACTCCAGATTCTAATGATATATATAATTCGATATGGGATAACACTCGCATGAAACGACCCAAATCATTCAATAAACAGTGAATGTACTCCAGATTCTACTGATTTATATAATTCGATATGGGATAACACTCGCATGAAACAACCCAAATCATTCAATAAATAGTGAATGTACTCTAGATTCTACCGATGTATATAACTCGCCATGGAACAGTTCTCGCATGAAACGACCCAAATCATTCAATAAACAGTGATTATCTTACCTTACAGTAAAATACTCGGTTTTGATTGGCTGACGCCCGACTCGTTTTATCTCATGTACACCGCGAGTCTCAACTCTCACGGTGTACAAATTCCATGTACCCCACTGCCATAGCAACGGCTCCTCTCCGAGAAAAAGTGTCGCTTAGCATTAAGATGATGTTATCAAATGACGCACATGGTGTCCAGAGTTTACATACGTTCGATCAGCTGTTTTCGTGATTATTAATTATACATTTGTTTTCTAATCATTCAATGTTTTGTTTGGAACCAAATTCTGCATTGCATTGATTGCACATGCTATAGGATTAAAATCAAATAACTTTTAAGCATGTTTAGGGAAGTAGTTTTACGAAACACGATTCATTACATTGCAGTCGGGTTGGACGACGCCATTTTGTTTACATTTAGGGTCAAGGCCGTTCATGCGGTGATGGCTCATCCGTTAACGGTGTAACATAACAACATGTGGTGACGTAAGTGTGTTTAATGTCGTGAACTGCCGTCAAGCGTTACATTAGTATGGATGTCGTAAACATACGTTACATCTCCCTTTCTTTAATAAAGCTTAAAAATATTATTAAAGCTTTAAATTGAATAAAGTCTCTTTGTCTTTTCAAAGACTGGTTGAATCTGAAAAACAAATCATAAGAGTCTCTTTGTCTTTACAAAGACAGACGGAATCTGAAAATTACTTATTAGTGTCTTCCAATTGTCAGGATGTTTTAATGATTAACTAATAAACTGTCTTTTTCCTTTCTCAAGGATGACTAGAATAAAATGAGTGTTTTGGCACTTTAAGAGGTAACAAAGGGCTATTTAAAGATCAAGTCTATTTGGTGGCTTGCTCATGCGACCACTCCTGGTGACAACACTCGGCTTGACCGCAGGTGGAGACATCTGCGTTGTTGGGGCTGGTGTTGACGCTGTTGGTGTAGACATCAACGTTGTGAGGGGTGACCTCACGGGTGTCTGCGGCAACTTCGCGGATATCTGCGGTGACCTCAAGGATGTCTGAGGTGACTTCGTTGTTGGCGTTGAGGTAAAGGTGGTTGGAAGGTTCGGCTGAGTGCTCGTAGACCGGTTTGGTCCACCAGCTGATGTAGGAACAGGCATATATTTGCCCATCTACGATATTTTCTTCCACCATGGTCAACAACATATGATCTTGGTGAGGTGTGGTGGTTGACTACAGTTGCGGGTAACCAGTTCTTTGTTCCATTCATAGGAGCCATCCTAACAGGATCTCCAGCTTGTAATGGCGGTAGGTCTGTCCCACATTTTCTGTCGTAGTAGAAGCGTTGTTGCTCTTTGTTGACCGTCAGACGTCTCTTGATTTCTGCGTGATCAAGTGCCTGCGGACGTAGTAGTTCTACTGAAACAGGCAACAAGTTTCTAGGTCGGCGGCCCATCAGAAGCTGAGCCGGAGATAGATTACAAGATTCCATTGGTGTTGACCTGTAGTCAAGTAGCGCAAGGTGTTTGTCAGTGTTCTTTCTCCACAGTCGTTTGACCGTTTGCACTGCCCTCTCGGCTTCTCCATTTGATTGGGGGTACCCAGGCGATGAGGTAACATGTTCTAGACCATAACTTTCACAAAAGAGTTTGAATTCTTGTGACGAATATTGAGGCCCATTATCAGTTCGTAACAGTTCAGGTATGCCATGTCGACTCATCTGTGACTTCAATGCTTCGATTATGGCTGCACTGGTGGTCTGTGGGAGTTGGTCTACCTCGATGAACTTTGAATAATAATCCACTGTTAGAAGGTAATGGTTACCTTTCCATTCAAATAGATCTGAGGCTAGTTCGATCCATTGGAGGTCTGGAACTTTCGTCGGTCTCAGCGTTTCTTTGTGCTGCTGGTTTTGATATTTGTTGCACTCTGGGCAGTCATTGACGATATCTTCTATTTCTTGAGACATCCCTGGCCAGTAAAGTGCTTCTCTCGCCCTCTGTTTACATTTGGTGGTGCCCAAATGTGACCCATGGATTTGCGTTAGCATGTCTTTCTGCATACTATGGGGAACAACAATCCTCATGCCCTTGTAGATCACTCCATCATGCACACTGAGCTCGTCTCGGCTGGTCCAGTATTGTCGAATACAATGTGGAGTCTCTGGTTTGGTGTCTGGCCAACCTTTCTGTAGCATTGAATGAAGTTCATTGAGCTCGTCTGCAGTGCGCTGTTGAAATATCTTGTATTTCGTAGGGGTGACGGCAATGAAGTCAATCATGTTGACGAGGACTGGTTCGATGTCCGGTTCGCTATCCGGCAAGTTCGCTCTGCTGAGCGCATCTCCCACTGGGATCTCTTTTCCTGGTTTGTAGGTGACTGTTAAGTCATAGGGCTGTAAACGCAGTAGCATGGTTTGAAGTCTCATCGGTGCTGATAACAGTGGTTTCTTACAGATTGTCTGTAGAGGTTTGTGGTCTGTCTCCACAGTGATGGACTTCCCAAAGATGTAGAAATGGAATTTCTTACAACAGTGTACTATTGCCAACATTTCTTTCTCAATTTGTGCGTAGTTTTTTTCTGTTGTGGTCAGCGCCCGTGATGTGTATGCCACAGGTTGTCCATCTTGTAACAGGACGCCTCCTATGGCAAAACTGCTTGCATCACACTGTATAGTCAGCGGCTTGTTCCCATCATACCGGACTAGTACAGGAGCACTGCTGCAGAGTTTGTTCAACTTCTTGAAGCTGGTTTCAGCTTGCTTGCTCCAGAAGAATTCCACATCTTTCTTGATGACAGCTCTTAGCGGTTCATCGATTTCACTTAAGTTTGGAATGAACTTTCCCAGGTACTGCACAAGTCCGAGGAATCGACGGACGTCTTCTTTGGTTTCAGGTGTCGGCATATCTTGCAAAGCTCTAACCTTCTCGGGGTCAGGTTCCAGTCCATTTTCTGTGATAATGTGACCTGAGTACTTTACTCGGCTTTGCTTGACTTGACATTTCTCGAAGTTCAGGCCCAAATTGTATTCTGTCGCCCGGTTGACAACTTGCTTCATCATTCTGTCATGTTCCTCGTCGTCGTTTCCTCCAATGAGAATGTCGTCCATTATCGCCTGTGCACCTTGAATGCCTTCCAACATCGTGTCCATGATTCTTTGAAAAATCTCGTGTGCAGATTTTACGCCGAAGGGAAGACGGAGCCATCTGTACCTGCCCACCGGGGTGTTGAAAGTTGTTAGAAGACTTGATTCATAGTCGATCTTTATCTGTAAGTATCCTGACTTTGCGTCGAGGACAGAGAAGACCTTTGCATTTTGGAAAAGGCGCCACAACTTCTTCAACGGTTGGTATTGGATAATGCTCACGTCTGATCGCTTTATTCAGGTCTGTCGGGTCTATACAGATCCTAACTTTTCCTTTCTTCAACACTGTGACCATTGAACTGACCCAGTCAGTAGGCTCTGTAACCTTGCAAATGTGCCCCGCGTCTTCCATCTCTTTAAGCTTCTGTGTTATCCTCTCCACAAGAGCTTTTGGCTGACGTCTCGGCCCATGCACTGTTGGTTTTACTGATGGATCAATCTTCAGACTGTATGTTCCGGGTAGCGTTGATGTCGTTTGCTTCAACCCTGGGTACTGTTCAATACCTTTGATCTTGTGAAACCGTTGGATCAGACCTAACATTTGGCTGGCACTCCCAGACAGTAAAGGTTCTTGGTTAACGTGAGCAATGTAGTACTTGATACCCATTGTTTGACCTCTGTACTTGGTTTGTAGTATGATACATCCTTCAATCGGTATTGGGTGGTGAGTGAAAGACTTGAATTTCCTGTCAGCCTTTATGAGTGGCATCTTTATATTCATGTTCTGGAATACATCATAAGGGATGATACACCTGTTTGCACCTGTGTCAATCTGGAACTTCAAAGTTTGTCCATTCACCTCGATGTATTCAAACCAATCTTCTTCACCGCCATCCGATACCTTGTTGATCAGGTGCGCTATGTCTCCTTCAGAGTCACTACTCACTGCTTCCAGTTCTTCTTCACAAATCGCATGTGCCTTGCCTGCATTTCTACACACTGTTCCAAAATGTCCATATTTATGACAGATATCACATTGCTTGTGCTTTGCTGGACACTTTTTGTGTGAATTATTGTAGCCACATCTTCCACATTTTTCAGTAGATGTTTCATATCGCTGCTTTTGTCTGTGTTGACTGTGACTCTGACGTCTAGGTCTTGAACTGTTTGTTTTCTTCAAATTCTTGAAGCGATCAGGATTTCTTGAAGAAATCTTGTTGACAGACGTATCTTCATCAGTAATTATCTTGAGGCTCTCTTGCGATGTTTCGTAGTTTTGTCCCATCATAATGGCTGCCTCTAGAGTAAGATCATCTCCCTTCTCTAGGCACTTCTCACGCACTGCTGCATGTAATGAACCAAGAACTATCGCATCTCTCAACATCCTTTCCTCTTCAGCATAACCACAGTCTTGAACTAATAGTCTGAGGTCTGTGACAAAGTTATCAAATTTCTCTGTTGCTTCTTGTTTTCTTCTGTTGAAGTTTACCGTAGCTCTAATTTGATTTTTCTTAGGGGCAACATATGTTGAGTATTTCTGAAAAACACCTTCTAACGTGTCATTTTCTGCTGCAACATCTTCAGTTGCTGCCCTCCAAGTGAATGTTTGATATATCTCCCTACCTTTATCACCTATAAATGTCATGAGATAGTTCACTTTTTGAATTTCAGTTTTTGAGGCGAGTGGTCCGCGAAACGTGAATTCGCAATGTTGTCTGAAACGCTTCCATTCCTTATCTAAGTCGCCAACTTGCCAATTCATGTTCGGACTATTGTTTCCGGCCATCATTTAGAATTTTCGCTTCTGTGATTCACTTTTTTAAGCCTTTCACTTACTTTCTTAGCGATTTTTCATCCCGTTACTGACACCATGTAACAGAACAACATGTGGTGACGTAAGTGTGTTTAATGTCGTGAACTGCCGTCAAGCGTTACATTAGTATGGATGTCGTAAACATACGTTACAAACGGCAGTCAAACTAAAATGGTTATATTTTCTTTTGACATGACGGTAAGATAAATACGTTGTATGCTTCTTCCTCGGGTAATACGGTCTGATGTACCATCTTTGTAGAAATGTCAGCCCTCGCCTTGCAGCTCAGGCAACATTTCTACAAAGATGGTACATCAGACCGTATTACCCTCGTAAGAAGCAAACAACTTATAATGTACTCCAGATTCTACCGATTTATATAATTCGCCATGGAACAGTTCTCGCATGAAACGACCCAAATCATTCAATAAACAGTGAATGTACTCCAGATTCTGCTGATTTATATAAATCGATATGGGATAACACTCGCATGAAACGACCATAATCATTCAATAAACAGTGAATGTACTCCAGATTTTACCGATTTATATAATTCGCCATGGAACAGTTCTCGCATGAAACGACCAAAATCATTCAATAAACAGTGAATGTACTCCAGATTCTACCGATTTATATAATTCGCCATGGAACAGTTCTGGCATGAAACGACCCAAATCGTACAATAAACAGTGAATGTACTCCAGATTCTACCGATTTATATAATTCGCCCAATAAACAGTGAATGTACTCCAGATTCTACCGATTTATATAGTTTGCCATGGAACAGTTCTCGCATGAAACGACCTAAATCGTTCATTAAATAGTGAATGTACTCCAGATTCTAATGATTTATGTAATTCGTCATTAAACAGTTCTCGCATGAAACGACCTAAATCGTACATTAAATAGTGAATGTACTCCAGTTTCTAATGATCTATATAATTCGTCATTAAACAGTTCTCGCATGAAACGACCTAAATCGTACATTAAATAGTGAATGTACTCCAGATTCTAATGATCTATATAATTCGTCATTAAACAGTTCTCGCATGAAACGACCTAAATCGTTCATTAAATAGTGAATGTACTCCAGATTCTAATGATCTATATAATTCGTCATTAAACAGTTCTCGCATGAAACGACCTAAATCGTTCATTAAATAGTGAATGTACTCCAGATTCTACTGATTTATATAATTCGTCATTAAACAGTTCTTGCATGAAACGACCTAAATCGTTCATTAAATAGTGAATGTACTCCAGATTCTAATGATCTATACAATTCGCCATGCGACAGTAAAGTTATCGTATGAAACGATCTAAATTATACATTAAACGGTGAATGTACTCTAGATTCTACCAATTTATATAATTCGCCATGGGACAATTTTCGCATGAAACGACCCAAATCGTTCATTAAACAGTGAATGTACTCCATATTCTAATGATCTATATAATTCGCCATGGAACAGTAAAGTACTCACATGAAACTACCTAAATTATACGTTAAAAGTGAATGTATTCCAGATTCTACTGATTTATATAATTCGATGAAAGATGTATTAACCTTTTCCACGATATGATGATATGAGAACATCTACCTTAGTTAATACATAGGCCTACATGCTTTTGTAGTAAAAGATAGGTAATATTGAGAAAACAGTACAATAACCATTATGTAAAATAGTAGTCAATACTTCACATTGCTCCTACACATTCATGAGCATTTAAGACGATATGAATGATGAAAATACTTTTGTTTCGTACGTGAGGGTATTAGGTGATATTTAAAGGTGATAAATACAATTAACAACACGACAATATCCTCACTCCTCACCTGATTGGTTGGAGAGCAAAGTTCACCTATTGAGCGATACTGCTCAGATCAGAAACAAAGCTAGATACGAGTGATAGTTTTGATCTGATTTCAATGAAATTGAGTGAGCGATTAATCAACTATAAAGTGCCCATAAGTATCCCAGTTCGGGGCAGATGATGCTCTGACCACTCCAGTAGCAATCTTGCATTGTCCATGTTCAGGGCTGAAGCTGAAGGCGGGACATAAACGGTCAGTGAAGCACTCCTTTGCGCATGCGTTGCGGTTGATAGCAGGCACGACGATGGACTCCGTTTCATTGAGGACAAGGGATGCATGTTTCTTCAGAGCAGTTGGTTCTGGGCACGTTGGCTTCTCTGAAGATGAGTTTAATTATACTAAAATCATCTTATGATACATTGATTTTTATGAAAGATGCAAACACCACATAAAAATTAAGCTTATTGGATAAATGAATACTAAACGATATCCCGTTTATTCACATTTTATGATATAACTGAATGGCTTTATAATTAACGAGCTTAATCACATCGTGCTGCCGGCCCGTTGACATTATAACCCCATTATAACTTAACGATTATGACGTCACGTTGTCATTGTTGTCATTTATGATCCAAATTTAATGGTAAACAACTCAGGTTTCTTCACTTAAAATTTCATGAATTTCCGAACATAGATAACGCCTCAGCGACATTTTGTGTACAACGTTGACCAAAATCTCGAGTTAACTCCAAAAGATAGCGGCACTGCGTGAGCGCATAGCGTCAAAGGCCGGGCACTAAGAGGGTTAAAAAATGTGTTTTATCTTACCTTACAGGAAAAAATACTCGTTTTGGATTGGCTGACCATCGACTCGTTTTATCTCATGAAGGTACCCCGCTGCCATAGCAACAGCTCTTCTCCGAGAAGAAGTGTCGCATAGCATTTAGCTGACGTTACCAAATGACGCACGCGGTGTGTAGAGTTTACATATGTTCGATTAGCTGTTTTCGTGATTAATAATTATAGATTTGTTTTCTAGTCATTCTATGTTTATTTGGAAACAAATTCCGCTTTGCATTACTTGCACATGCTTTAGAATTAAAATCAAATATTTTTTTAAGTATGTTTCGGCTAGTAGTTTTACGTAACACGATTCATAACATTTCAGTCGGGTTGACTGACGCCATTTTGTTTTCATTAGGGTCAAGGCCGTTCAAGCGGTGATGGCTCATCCGTTAACGATAGTCAAAACCAAAATGAATATATTTTCTTCTGACTTGACGGTAAGATAAATTCGTTGTAAACTTCTCCCTCGGGTAATACGGTCTGATATACCATCTTTGTAGAAATGTCAGCCCTCGCCTTGCGGCTCGGGCAACATTTCTACAAAGATGGTACATCAGACCATATCACCCTCGTGAGAAGCATACAACTTATATAAAGCCACGGCATTAAACAGTTTTTACACATTTATTGTGTCAGTCCCGGCCAGTCAAATTTGTCAAACGTTATCATTTGTTAGTTCTTTGAGTGGCATTTTGAAGTTTGATAGGCCTGCATGACGTATAAGTTCAGTTTCATAACAATGCTAGTTGACGTCATTAAAACTTACAGCTTATATCCTTCAATTGAAGTTTTTCATATAAACCAGACCATGAACTTAATTACTATTTCTCAATCACTTATGATATAACACATACCATAGACTTCAACCTCCTGAAAGTCCAGAAGGGCTCCTTTTTCATCATTGTTCGTGGCAGTAGATATGTTAAGATATCTCCCCCTCCCTTCACACTTGATCTCATAGATATCAGGAATGTCTTCACCGTCTGGTTGTCCGGAGATTTCATGACAGAAATCACTGTTTTCTACATGGTTGTAAAGTGATATTCTCACTCCATTTCTGCGTGCCTTGTCTGAAATAGAGGAACATATTACCAGGACAAATAAGAAAGAGATATCAGCGATTATTACTGGCCCGTGTAAGATACCGCAGTGTAATATTTTAGGGGGTGGTTCACAAAAAACTAAGACAGCCTTTAGGGGTGGGTCACAAAAAAATAAGACAGCCTTTAGGGGTGGGTCATAAAAAAAAGACAGTATTTTAGTGCTGTTTTCAAACATGACAACAAATTTATCCAAAACTTGACAAAATACTTGAGTAAACATTTTTAACAAAGTGAGATTTGAACTCCTAAATAGTGTAGGGGTGGGTCATAAAAACATATGACAGGCATCAGTGGGGAGTCATACAAAATCATGACAGCTTTAAGGGGTGGGTCACTTTTTTTGGGACATACTGTGGGGAAATTTCACCGGCCCAGCCCCCCCTATAATAAATGACCGGTCCCTAACACAATGCAAGGATGACGTCATAGAAGTGTGTTGTTGTGACGTCACAGTGTAAGCGCGCCGTCACAATGGTTGTGGGTCGCGAAAATGTTAGTTTCGGCAACTTATCAGCAATTATCTTTGATTTTTAGGGCAAGTAATAAACAGAACACTAAACTCCCTTCCATTTAATACTATTTTTATTAAACTCGTGAATGATTTGGTATCAAACTCGCTTTCGCTCGTTTTATACAAAATGATTAACTCGTTTAATAAAAATAGTATTAAATGGAAGGTCGTTTAGTATCCTCTATTTATTACTCGCCCGTGTAAGATACCGCAGTGTAATATTTATATGGCAATATTAAACTAGTGAAATAACACAATTGAAGTATGGCGTCACAGTAGTGTGTGGTTGTGACGTCATTGTGGAAGCGCGCCGTCGCAATGGCTGCCGAGTTGCGGAAAAGTTCGTTTCAGCTAACTGTCGCCGGTTTTGCTTGATTTTGAGGGCAAGTAATAAACAGAATACTAAACTCTCTTCCATTTAATACTATTTTTATTTTTATATTTATTTTTAAAAGGCAGTATTAAAATAAGGTAACATGTTTTCATGAAAGCTAAGCAAATCTATTTTCCAAAGAAATAACTACTTGATTGATAGAAGAGGAGCATATACACAAATGATTCATAATAAAAGTTATCAGTTACGACAGCATGTTGTCGTAGTAATGCATTCCACGGTCGTGGCTTCGATGATTGGCTTCATTTCACGATGTATTATTTTTTCAATACATTTTATTCTTTGTCAAATTGTTAAATCTTGAACAACTGAAATGCTTACCTCACAAACATTTTTGAAATTAAGTATGAAATTACCATGTACAAATCATATTTATTACATGATCAGCGATGAAATACTGGGTTTTATCAGTGAAATAAACTGTCTATCAGGCAACAGTGACGGTATATTATATTCTCACTGTGACCAGTGACGATATCTGATATCGTCACTGGTCATGTGCCGGAACTACTTTCAGCCATGTGAACAAAAGAGGGTAACTTTCCAGGTTTAAAATCATTTTAATTGCATATTTCATTAAAAAATCATATAATAAATAAAATACTTACTGTAGTTTTCCAAACACCAGGTTTATTGCTTGGTGCCCCAAAGGGCACCAAGTATTATGATTTGATTTTTCTAAAACTTTTCTGAATTCTCTCTATATTACTCTTGATATTTTCAAAGGGAAGCCGCGCCAATCACATGTGTTGTATCCAAATCAAAAGACCAATGAACAGAGCTGTAGCAAAAAATGCATTACGTCACCATGTGGGTAATACAAAATATTTGGCACATTAAACTGTGGAATATGATTTCGCTTTAAATGTTATATTAAAAGAGAAACAATGTTTTCTATCAAAGATGCTGATAAATGTTAACAGACTCAATAAAAAACATCTTCATTTGAAGAAGAGTCTGCATTTGTTCCAGATAAAGCATTAATTATTTCGCATTCAATAATCGTAGAATCCACTTTTTTATAACCAACGCGAATTAATTTCACGTTGGGCTCGCCTGGCGAATTAAAAGTAATGTTTGTGTAAGTACGATGGTGACATCGAAATAAGACTTATGTTTACTAATAGGTAGATCACTTAACTACGACCACGAGACAAGTCATACTTAACGATGTCACTAAATGTTTACGTTGAAAACATGTATTTACTATCAGAGTACTGAAATTGACTCGTGCTATATTTAGAATATGACCTACATCGCTGGTTCCAAACGTAAGCTCAGCGGACCTGGGTTGAAATCCCGTCAGATCATCGGAAAGTATTTTCTTTATTATCTGTTATACTACTATTAATAATTAACCAGCATGACAAGGAGATATCGTTTTGGCAGTACGTTTTGCACAATTTCCTGTCATTGTCAACGCTACATGGCAACACAGTGCTTTTACTTCAAGTAACTACATCACAATGCCACAACATCATAAACATAGTGACCTCACTATATATAAATGACTTCACTGTCTTGAAAATCTAGTGTTGTTGTGTTCAGATATTTACATTTTTTCTCTGAGATGTCAAAAAGAGTGAATTTGGATGATAAATAGATTGTCACCCTCGTGTATTTTGATTTGAAATATACCAACAATCGTTGATGAATGTAAAAAATATTCATAACTTTCAGCAATTCGTGTTGATAGAAATTAATTTTGTGAAGTTAACTTTGAGTAATACTTATGTTAATTTAAGTGCTGTTATCCAGTGTTGTATATTTCACTTATCCCCCGAATTGTTGGACAAATCACAATCTCCTTCATCTGCCTATGTGGCACCAAGCATGCCTTTTTAAAGGCTTTTCTTGTTTCATCTCGTGACATGGGTAAAGTTGATATTTCACTCGTGGCTGCGCCGCTCATGAAATATCAACTTTACCCATGACACTCGATGAAATAAACCTGGTATTTGGAAAACAATCCTCTATATAATTGTTAACAGAAAAGTCCTCCTGAATTTCGCGTCCACATAAATACCCCGCTGGCCAGGTAGAGCCGACCTTCAACATGGGATCAGTTTGCCTGCTCACACCAACACCCTCGCAGCACAGGCCCCCGGGTCATTGAGCAATCATCCCTTTAAAAAAAAAAAAAAAAAAAAAAATTTGAGATGACCCCCAGATTTGACAGCCTTCGTAGATGCATAATATTAACATCATGTATCTACGAAGGCTGTCAAATCTGGGGGTCATCTCAAATTTTTTTTTTTTTTTTTTTAAAGGGATGATTGCTCAATGACCCGGGGGCCTGTGCCTAGCAGTGAAACCAAGATCAAGAAAAAATACATACCTACTTCAGCATCAGATCTTTCAAGTCAAAATGAAAAAGCTTCTTCACTAGGCACTACATTGCATCTGAATAGCTTCCGGGTTGTAGCACAAAGATTTGTGGGCTATTACCACCTAACACAATGATTAAATGTCCATCTGTGCCACTCTCAGAATTTCCGAAAACCACTTTCATGAAACATTTCTTTTTCCATTATTTTTCATTAAATGCTGCTTGACACCCATTGTCTAATGCTAATGAACATGTTCAAAGATTAGCTTCCTTTAAAGGGGCAGTAGCACGTTTTTTGGTAATTTTATATTTTAAAATGTTCATTGATAATTGCACGTTAATGCTGAATGTATTATTTTGATAGTGTCAAAAATCTCATTACACAAGCCAATCTTCCATAGTCAGAGAACAAAGTATGAAGAGTCACCTAAAATCCATTGGCGGCCATTTTGTGTGACCCCTTTAATTCATTTTATGTAAGAAAAAGGAATCGCATGGCTAAACATTACATTGTATATTTGAATTATTACTTTTCCATTTAGTTTAAGTACATTGTCTTTCAATTGGAACCATTAATTTTCATTTTCCTGACACGACATTACATTCCCCCTAAAAACGTGCTACTGCCCCTTTAAGACTTGATGCGAAAAGGGACCTAGCAGCATAACGAGTTTTGGTTTTCATATAATTCTTGAGAACGTCTTCTATGACAACTAATATCACTGTTGAGTAAAAAGATGCGATAATGATAATGTAAAAAATAATGTTTATTGTTGAAAATTGGAAGATATAAAATTTTAAAGAAAAATGCTACTAGCCCCATGCAACAGCACTCATTTAATTGAAAAGAAATCAGGGAAAACATTGATTATTTTCATGAAACAAGAAAACGATAGATAATGAATTTTTTATATATTCACATTAATCATGAGTTTTTCTTTTGAATTATTGATTAAATATGAATTTTGAATAACCATATGAAAAATATGCAAATAATTCTTCTATGGTAAATATTTGTATCGTTCTGAAGGTTATCCAAATTTAAGTCCTTACAATTAACCCGGAAGTAGATCTTCACCATAGGCGACGTGACCTCGGTTTCAAGGTCGACTGCCCACCATCCATAATCAAGCAAGCTCTTGGTATGCATATTAGTAGTTAGGTTTCCATCGAGGGCTTTATCAGGTCCTTTGTGTATCCTATTATAATAGCTGTTTTGGTAAGCTGTTTTTCCCACCGACCGTAGTACAAAACCTGGAAAAGTTTGTCTGCCGTCACCGAGGATATATCTTGAATTATTCATAAATCACGAAAAGATATCTCTCTTATTGTCTGTTTATGTGTTTCTGTCTGTCAGAGACAGATAGAGAAAGACGGAGACAGAAACATTGACACAGGAGAGACAAAACGAGAGAGACGGAGAGAGACGAAGTCGGAGAGAGAAACATAAACAAAGAAGGAGAGAGAGAGATAGAGATAGAGAGAGAGACAGTGACAGAGAGAGAGACAGACACAGTAAGATAAAGACGTCTTTATCTCACTTTCTCTCTCTCTCTCTCTCTCTCTCTCTCTCTCTCTCTCTCTCTCTCTCTCTCTCTCTCTCTCTCTCTCTCTCTCTCTCTATCTTTCTCTTTCTCTCTCTCTCTCTCTCTCCCTCTTCCCCTATCTCTTTGTCTCTGTGTCCATGTTTCTGTCTCCGCCTTCCTCTCAATGTCTCTCTCCCTCTCTCACTCTCTCTCTCTCTCTCATTCTCTCTCTCTCTCTCTCTCTCTCTCTCTCTCTCTCTCTCTCTCTCTCTCTCTCTCTCTCTCTCTCTCTCTCTCTCTCTTTGTCTCTGTGTCCATGTTTCTGTTTCCGCCCATCTCTCACTGTCTCTCTCCCTCTCTCTCTCTATATATATATATAAACATATTCATATTACCTTTTACAGTTTCTACACCTGCCAAAAACACCAAAACTTCAACGATCTTCATGGTTTGAAGTTTGAGCTGTGGATGTGACTTCACAAGGGAAACGTTTAAGTAATGTCGGTTTCCCAGACTACCCAATCCATAAATGAAGACGTCTGTGTCACAAATAATTTGACCGATGTAAATAATAAACGTGCCATCAATAGTTTCTGTTTTGATTTATAGTTTTTCAATAATCATCATTTTTCCAAGACCAAACGATGTGTCTAAAGAAGCAGCCTTATGCATGGGAACCAAAGCGACTTAAAGAGCTTGTTATTTCTGAAGGTTTCTGTTATCATCATATTTCTTGTAAAATGTCTCTAGTTTTTCTCTCGTTAAACCAAAACATTAAATGAAATAATACCATTCATGATGTTTCATTGTCCAGTCAACATTGAACTATGAATAGAATATTTGTTGATATCTCAAGTAAGTATGAAGAACCGCAATGTGTATTCTTAAAATGTTTATCCTCTCATTAAATGATAGGTGATAGTTTCTTTCACAGTAATTATCCTATCTCAAGTGATGACTATATTGACTACGGAAATAATAAATTAAAATATACAAAAACATTATATGGAAATTAAGTCAAATGAAAACTAACAGTCAAGTTCAAAGTCTTAATACATCCAATAATCTTTAGAATTTTAGAATGTTTAGAATGGATATTGACTTGGTCATATTATAGTTTGTCAGCTTGACTGTTTAAAACTGTGTATACGTTTCATAATTATTTAAAGGAAAGCATATGCTATTTAAATTATTCCTTTGGATCGATTCTATTAGTTTGGTTTTTCAGTTTTCATTTTCTGTGTCATTACCAACTTTTACACGATATTATTAAGTGATGTTCATTTTTTAAAACTGTAATGCATAAAATCATGGTTAAAGACCAATACTCAAACTGCAATAGCTTTAAAAGTGTTTTAGCTGTATTCGTTGTATTTGTAGCAATATAGAGCGACCAACCATTAGAGGATCGGACCACATTTTATTAAAAAGGAGACAGTTTACCAAAATGACAGAAACTGAAGCCCCGACATGTCAACATGAAGACGAATCAAGTATGGCCATCTCACAATTTCCGGTTCCTAAATAAACGTTTGAAAGCTGTTTTGTTGTGCACGAATAAATTTTCTTTTCTTTTTTACAAAATCAGGCACTAGTTGCCTCCCAAGTTGATATGCAGTGTAAAACCTACGTACACACTTAATAATGATGTCACCGAAAGCAGGTTCGTTAAAAGCTATGGCACTTTTGCAGAGGGTACTGTACTTTTTACATCGAATTCAATATTTTACTTTTGACGAAATATAATTCTATCGAGTAATGTATTTTATTTCGCAATAGCTAATTTTCATCAAGAACAGCATGCAAGTATGGCAATGGAACTTCTGCCCGAATGTAAAAAAACTTTAAATATAGCCTATGTAAAGAGGGTTGAACTATATGGTTATGCTTCATGAGACGACATCAATAATTCAATAACATCATACTATGGTTATGCTTCATGAGACTACATCAATAATTCAATAACATCATACTATAGATCAGCTACCTGACAGTTTTGACCTTAAAGAGAAATGAAAACAATAGACAATAGACAATATACAACAGTTCAATCGTGTGTTAGATCACGGTCAGAGATGACAGACTACTTTGAGTGCCCATTTGGACTTAGACAAGGATGCATGTTGAGTCCAATGTTATTCTCATTATTCATAAATGAACTTTCAGCAGAGATCACTAAAAATGGTAAACATGGTGTTCAGTTATTTCCAGATATTTATGAACTATTAATGTTACTATTTGCAGATGATGTCATACTTGTATCTGAGAGCGTTGCTGGATTACAATGTCAATTAAACACTTTGCAATTATATGCTGATAAATGGGGTTTAACGGTAAATCTTGATAAGTCAAAAGTGATCGTTTTTAGAAGAGGGGGTGTTATGTCAAGGAAGGAAAAATGGCTTTTTAATGGAAATAACTTACAAGTTGTGGATAGTTATAAATATTTGGGTTTTGTATTTTACGCAACGGCTAACTTTAAGAAAGGTGTTCTCGATTTATCACTACGTGGTAAAAAAGCCTTAATGGAATTTGTAACAAATATTAGAAAATTAGGTACAATTAAGTTGGAAGTATTTTTTAAGATTTTCGATAGCCAAATACAGCCAATATACTTGTATGGGTCAGAGGTATGGGGAATTCGTAGATATGACAGTATTGAGAAACTACACTTATTAGCATGTAAATTATTTTTAAACGTCGGCCCACAAACTCTGAATGCAATTGTCTATGGAGAATGTGGAAGACACCCTGTGTATATTAACGCTCATGTTAGAGCAATTAAATATTGGCTTAAGTTAACTGCCATGCCAGAAGACCGTATTCCACGAAAAGCATTTATCATGTTGAAACGGTTATATAGACAGTGTGGGATATAAAACATGGGCTACGGAAATTCGAATTTTGCTCACTTCGCATGGGTTTGGATTTGTTTGGTTGTCGCAAACTGTTCACAATCATTATTCCTTTATGCAAAGCTTCAGACAACGTTTAATAGATATATTTATTCAAAGTTGGTCAAATACGCTAGAAAATAGTTCACGGTATACGCTTTATAAGGACTTCAAATACACTTTCGGATCAGAAAAATATCTATCATTACAACTATCCTTTAAATTCCGAAATATTCTCATTAAATTTAGAGCGGGTTTGTTAAAATTAAAGAATAATGAAGGTCGCTGGCAAGGCATAGATTCGTTAATGAGAATTTGTCCATTATGCAACTCGGGTATAGAAAACGAATACCACTTTTTACTTATTTGTCCTGCTTATACCACTATTCGTAAAATATATTTCACTTCAAACATGAGAACAAGTACGACTGTATTTAAGAATCTCCTACAGACAAAAACAATATCAGCAACAAATTTAAGTTACTATCTTTATCATGCCTTTGAAGAAAGAAAACGTTTACTTAATGAATATGATATGAATGAATGAATGTGATAGAAAATGCATTGATCTTTATATCCTCGACAATATACAAGAGACTATACTTTTGATTTATATGTTACAAGACCTCTCCTCTTAATCTATATATATTGTATGACATGCATGTATATATGTATTTGGGCCTATGGCCTACACACGAAATAAAGATGATGATGATGACTCGATTTCCTTCAAAAGAGTTGATACTCCTTTCGCGTTTTTCGCTGGATTATCCAGAACTAAAAGGATCAATATTTCCTATGCTCTCACAAAGCTTTCATTTTATTGGGCACTTTTTAGCTCATCTGGCCTGTAAGGCCCGATGGGCTTATGGCATGGCATGTTGTCCGGCTTCCGTCCGTCCGTCCGTCCGTAAACTTTGTGGAATTTCGACTTCTTCTCCAGAACCATAAGGCCTGGAAAGCTGAAACTTTGTGTACAGACTCCTTGACTAGTGAGTATTATAAATTGTAGCTTTGGTGGCCCTATGACCCCTAATAAGGGCCACAGGGGGGCACGCCCTAAAAACCTATTTTCATCTTCTTCTCCAGAAGCATAAGGCCTAGAAAGCTGAAACTTTGTGTACAGACTCCTTGACTAGTGAGGATTATAAATTGTAGCTTTGGTGGCCCTGTGACCCCTAATAAGGGCCACAGGGGCCAAGCCCTAAAAACCTATTTTCATCTTCTTCTCCAGAAGCATAAGGCCTAGAAAGCTGAAACTTTGTGTACAGACTCCTTGACTAGTGAGGATTATAAATTGTAGCTTTGGTGGCCCTGTGACCCTTAATAAGGGCCACAGGGGGCACGCCCTAAAAATCTATTTCCATCTTCTTCTCCAGAAGCATAAGGCCTAGAAAGATGAAACTTTGTGTACAGACTCCTTGACAAGTGAGGAATTTGAATTGTAGATTTGGTGACATCCTTAAAATCTATTTTCATCTTCTCCTGAAGTATAAGGCCTAGAAAACTGAAACTTGTTGCCTATATACTTAACTTTATGGTTGGTGACCCTGTGGCCCCTACAATGAGGGAATCACATTGGCCACACTCTACAGCATAATTGATAATGAAGCCTGATGAGCTACAGAGCCAACGGCTCTATTTTTCTATCTGAAGTTTTTATTTTAGACTCTTATTTGAGTAACCCTGAGAAACGTATCAAAAACTAAAATCTAGCAAGGAAAATTGTATGATTCAGGGGCCAGACAAAAGACTAGTTTTTTTTAGACTTATTTATAGGATATCTAACGAGTTTCCTCTTTCATATCAAGTTTATGTCCCAGGTGAAATAATTTTGCTTTGTCACGAGCCTTGGCGTTTTCTTTACATATTTTGACGAAAAGATACAGGCAAATGGCGACCGCCATGACATGTATGCCGTTGACCAAAGAAAGATAACTCTGACCTGTTCTTGCGCAAGAGGGATTTTATTTTGATGCACGCTTCGTTCATGACTAGGACTCATTACTTACATTTTACCACACACTATGAATGACCGTTGGATAGAATTTGGAAATGTGAATATTTTACGTTGTAGTATTATCATCTTTGAGGCTGTGATCGACGTGGTTGGATATTCATCCGCCGTTCCTTCTCTTTATAGGCACAATAAAAAGTTGTTTAAAAAAGCAATAAATCGTGTGAAATGCAAGTTGGTACTAATAGGATACATAACTCGTTCCTCTTTCATATCAAGTTTATGTCCCTCATGAAATAATTTTGTTTTGTCACTCGACAAGGCTCGTGGCAAAGCAATATTATTTTACTTGGGACATAAACTTGATATGAAAGGGGAAGATTGTTAGATATCGTATAAATATTTGCCAAACTTCACAAACCGTGTCATCTGATCAATAGTATCGTTATTGCAGGAAAGAATCATAATAGAGCTAATTGGTGTTAAACACGGCAACAGGAAGGTTTGAAGACAAGAGGTTGATCGAAAACTAGATAATGACGAATGTCAAACAGTCAAACGTAATTTTGGAAACTTATTTAAAGCATTCAGCATGGCAGTTACGAGTTAATAGTGTTTGATACATTATAAAACTACTATTCATGTAAATTTGACTTGTGATTTTTTCTTTTATAAATTTATTAGACTGTTTTAAGATTTTCATTGAAAACATGTTTTTATCATATAATTGCCTTTTTGGGAATGAAAACATGAAATATTTTGGATTGTTATAGTTTCTTATATCATTTACGTTGGTATCAAAGCAAAACAACTTAGTATGTGATGACATCATGGAGCGGGTAAATAAGAGCAAAAGAAACGTTAAGAGATACTCCAATCAATGACTGAGAAATAATAAGTTTGGGTACATGTGCCCAGCTAACAAATCTACGTTGTAATAACGTTGTCACAACGTCCACTTTTCGTTGTCATTACGTACTTTCTGACGTTGTGACAACGTAATTGTGTAGACTCCCAAACAGATTGCTACAACGTGGTTTTTCTACCTGAATACGACGTTGTGGGGACGTTGAAACAACGTCATGTTTTACGTTTTTATTACGTAGATTTCTGACGTTGCCACATGGCTACTTCTCAATGAACAACAAAGACATTTGAGTTCATTTAATATAGTTTATTACAAACTATGCAAAACAAGTAAGCCTGCAACACATTAATAGTTTACGTCCAATCATATTCATCACATGATGCTGATGCAATTACTTTATGAGATAGCCTAATGCAGCGACCAACCAGACACTGAAGGGTGAAATCACAAAGTTTACATGACCACACTCATCAAATTACAAAACAGTCAGTAATTCACATGATTGCAGCACATTAATAAGCTTAAAAGATAAATTGCTTGGTGATCTTGATAAGACAGATGATAGTATTTGATATTAATAGACAGTGACAATACATGATAAAATATAACAATATAAAAGTCCCGACGCTGATTGGCTGAGGTGCAAAGTGCAACTTAAATGAACACTATTGATTGGTAATCAGATGAGAAACATAGTTAACTACGAATGAAAATTTGGACCAGATTGATCTTCCCCGCAAGGCCAAGCTAGCCAACATTATGGACGAGCTCATCTTAGACATCAACGTTTACTATCTAAGCCTTGCGGGGACGATAAAGAAGGTTCGAAATGCAATTAATCAACGATAAAGTGCCCATAAGTATCCCAGTTCGGGGCAGCTGATGCTCTGACCACTCCAGTAGCAATCTTGCATTGTCCATGTTCAGGGTTGAAGCTGAAGGCGGGACATAAACGGTTTGTGAAGCACTCCTTTGCGCATGCGTTGCTGTTGAAAGCAGGAACGGTTTTGGTCTCCGTTTCATCGAGAACAAGGGATGCATGTTTCTTCAGAGCAATTGGTTCTGGGCACGTTGGCTTCTCTGAAAGATGAGTTTTATCATAACAAAATCAGGTTATGGTATAACAGTGCTTCTGGGTTACTTATTGTCCCTCGTTGTTAAAGGGAGAATTGTACCTAATTAGCGCAAGTAAATTGGGAGATATGTATCCCGGCCCTTAAAAGGGTACCAGCCAATGGGTAAGACATAGAGTATTTTGTAACATTCAAATATTTGAAACGTTATCTTTAGTAGCTTCTTTGAAAGCGCCCAGAAGTTGACTATCAGATATTAACAGTATTTATGGATTACAACTTTTGATTAAGTGTAACCAATTAAATTATCATTCTCATACGTTATCATTGATGTAATCATATCAAAGAATTTTTACTTTTATAAAATTAACATGCAAATATTTTCGGTAAAATGATATTAAGGCAGTAAGCATACTCTAAAACATGGAAGATTATAAGGCACATTTGAAAACCCGGTAACTTAATACTGTTTAACAGATAATTTATAATGACGGATTATATTTCGGCTCCAAGAATTTTGACTTTTGGAAAGATGAATATAATTGTCAGTCATTGAAGTTATTTGAACTTAATTCTCAAATTAATATCCTTGTATTAAACTCTTTGATATAAAATTTGTTATCAATACAACACATACCATAGACTTCAACCTCCAGAAAGTCCAGAAGGGCTCCTTGTCCATCATTATCCGTGGCAGTAGATATGTTAAGATATCTACCCCTCCCTTCACACTTGATCTCATAGATATCAGGAACATCTGTACCGTTTGGTTGTCCGGAGATTTCATGACAGAAACCACTGTTCTCTACATGGTTGTAAAGTGATATTCTCACTCCATTTCTGCGTACCTTGACTGAAAGAGAGGAAACTATTACCTCATATACTGGTCAAAATGAGTTTTAAATTGCCAACTTCTACTAATAATTCATTTGATGGTCAGTTTTAAAGGGGCAGTAGCACGTTTTAGGAGTATTATAAGATGATGTCAGGAAAATGAAAATAAATGGTTCCAATCGAACGACAATGTATTCGAACTAAATGGAGCAGTAATAAAGCAAATACATAATGTAAAATTCTTCCACACGATTCCTTTTTATTACACAAAATGAATTAAAAGTGTTCACTAAAAAATGGCCGCCAAGGACTTTATGTGAATCTTTATTATCCCACCGGTATGTAATACCGTGGGATATAGTCATCACCCTGTCCGTCTGTATGTCCGTCCGTCCGTCCGTCCGTAATCATTTCGTTTCCGGAGCAGAACACAAAAACCGGTCCACATATCTTTCTCAAACTTTACATGTGTATTGCCCACCTACTGAAGTGGTGCCTTTTGATATTTTCACATTTCTGAAAATTTTATTTTTTATTATTGCCATGGAAACGGCCCCTATTTGGACTCTGTTCATGAAAGGTTTCGTTTCCGGAGCAGAACTCAAAAACCGGTCCACATATCTTTCTGAAACTTTACATGTGTATTGGCCACCTACTGAAGTAGTGTCTTTTGATATTTTCACATTTCTGAAAATTTTATTTTTTATTATTTCCATAGAAACGTGTCAAAGGTTTACATCTTACGATCATGTGGAACAGGTGGGATATGTCATCTTCTGATGACTCTTGTAATTTGTTCGCTGACTATAGATGATTGGCTTGTGTAATGAGATTTTTGGCACTATACAAATAATACTTTTAGCATTACATACAATTATCAGTGGAAAATTGGAAATAGAAAAAACGTGCTACTGCATCTTTAAAACAGGTCATAAAAGAGATTTTAATGTTCATTTGCCTCAGATATATACCAGGAAAGTATGAAGTAACTTATTGAAAAAAGGTGATCACATAAAATAAATATCCACATGAACACAAAAACAAAAAAATATCAGTGGTTATGATGTTGTATATAACGTTCTGAAGATATTCAAGTTTGACAGCCTACTAAAACCGAGAAGAAGATCTTCACCATAGGCGACGTGAACTTCGTTGCAGTCCATCAATAATCAAGAAAACTCGGATATGCATGTAAATAAATATCTTTCCATACTTTGAAATAGCATAAGCAACACTTTCGTAAGATGTTTCTCAAAACAATCAACTGCAAAAGAACCTTACCCCTTGCTTCAAAATTGATACACATAACACACAGTGTCAATTGGTACACTATAATATTGATATTGAATAGCAACATAATTGATCATGTTTTAATAGATATTTGAACACATACTGACCATCAATTGAAGTACAACTGACTGACGATTGTTTCATGGTTCATACTTAATAAAACCGTATTTGTGTGACCCCCAGATTGAACAGGGTAAAACGTTAAAAAGGGCACATACATGCATATCAAATTCAAATCGCTTTTTAAATGAAAAAAGTAAAGCATAAAATATAAGGGTCTGGAAATATAACTTCTTTTATACGAATGCACTTCACTGATCATCAACACTGAATAAACTGTAAGTCTGGTAATTTGAATTGTTTTGTATTTATGAATAAATGTGATACATGAAAGGGCAAAGGATTTCAAACATCTGTAATTAACTCATAATGAAAATATTAAGCTGTATCCACCATCCAAAACTCGGTCAGTAATCCCCCTATTGTTCCTGTAACTAGCTTAACCTGTTTTCAGCAGACTGTGTGTCCTGTTCTTAAATATTTCCTTCCTATTGCAACTTTGTTCTTACCTTATCTGGTATTCTGATAAAGATAAATCAGAAAAAAAGGGCAGGGCGGAACAGAAAACGGACAGGGTGATGCGCCCTGCTAAATATGTCTAGGGGCAACACTACGTACACATTGATTCAACGGGTCAATATCGAGTGTGCCGTTGTTTTCCTAAGTGATCCCATACATGCTCTATCGGCAAAAGATCGGGCAGTATTGCAGATTCCAGTGCTTCGGGCCAATTGGCAGGTAATATCTTGTTGAAATAATGTCCCCAGGTGACATATGAAAGGTAACACTTGGTTCACGTAACTAGAAGAGTTTAGGTTTCCGCTGCCAGAGAAAAAAATCATATCACCAGCAATTCCATCCCATGCCATTCCTTCGGCTGTATGTGTCCCTCTCTTGTATGCAGCAACAACGTTGACGTTCACCTTGACGTCACATTGACACGGCAATTCCATCCCATGCCATTCCTTCGACTGTAGTGCCCCTCTCTTGTATGCAGCGATGACGTGACCTTCACCTTGACGTCACCTTGACACGGCAATTCCATCCCATGCCATTCCTTCGGCTGTATGTGTCCCTCTCTTGTATGCAGCGACGACGTGACCTTCACCTTAATCACCTTGACACTACCTGACTTAAATAATTTGAAAAGGCTATTCTCAGTGAACAGGGCATTCTGCCACTTACTAAGCTGCCATTGTGAGGCGGTGATCCATCTCAGTCCTTGGTGTTCAACCTTCAAAGTAAAGTCCCCTAAAGGTTCGATTGGGATTGATTCCTCATTGACACGCCGCTAATGGTTGAATATGGCGTAAAACAGTAACTCACTCACTCACACACTGAATGTATAATTAGGATAATTTATCTACCAACACCTTTTACTGTATATTTTATTTAATAATAGTCCCTCGTAGCTCTTATAAGAGCAGCGCTGATGGCTTTTCATTTTTCATTTAATTTGAAATGTATATACAGTGGTGAGACTCTATTAAAATATTGACTGTCTGTCTGTCTGATTAAATGTCCGTGTGCATTTTGTTCAGATGATGTCACCTTGACAAATCCAGTTGTACAAAGTACGTGTAGCTCAAAGTAACGACCATCCTGAAGGCTGGCCACCTGAAGGTAAAAGGTATCGAAGATCTGTATGATGTTCCACTTGTCTGTCTGTATTTGCTTAAAGTTCACATAACCACAAACATATTTCACTATTTTCTTTGGAATATGGAAAGTCTGATTATAATATTGTATAGTGCGTTAAGGGGCGCTACTCAAATATGTTTAGTTTGGTAATGAAAGCCGTTTTTGAAAGCCACTTTTGATGGGCCGCTTAGACCTATCTGACAACAAACAAGCTCCCATTTTGTGACGTCATAAACAGAATCAACCTCGTTATCTATACATCTATCTTAACAATACCACAGGGGAAAAAAACCTAATAATTAACGATTTTCAGATAATGTTTTCCATTCAATTAGATAAATCATTTGACGACGTAACACTACTAAGCATTTGGTGCAAAAAAGATATCCACATCAATGGTAATTAAACAATGTTTTAGGCGGTATTTCAGTTGAAATAATGATGTGTTACTCTGTAAGTGGTAAGTGTCGAGGCTAGTTGATGTTTAAAGATGCTGTATCATACTTGCAATATTTTTAAAAGTATTTTTAATGTATTCGTTGTATTTTTAGAAACATTTAGCGACCAACCTAGGGTAAATCGGACCAAAATTCATTAAATATGAGATAATTTACCAAAATTACGGAAACGGCAGCCAAGATAAAGGCGAATCAAGTGTGGCCATCTCACAACTTCCGGTCTCTAAATATACGCTTGAAAACCGTCATTGTCGCGTACGACTAGATTTTCTTTTCTTTTTCTCAGAATAAGGTATTCGTTGCTGCCAAAGTTCATACCCATCGAACGCAAATACGCTAGTTGTGACACGGTGTAAATCCTACACGCGTAATGATTACGTCACCGTAAGGGGTTCGTTAAAGGCTATGCCCTTTCTACAAGGGGTACTGTGCTTTGGGCGTCGAAATAAGTATGTTATTTTTTAATAAACAATCTAAATATATTATCAAAATTTCGACGAAAGATTTTACTACAAAGTGATGTATTTCTTTTCTCAATAGCTACATTTCAGCCTGAACCGCATGAAAGTATGAAACAGCATCTTTAACTAAGGATTTTCATCCTTGGCTTAACTATCTCATTATTGTTTTCCTTTTCAAACAGCTCTTTACGCTTGCAATGTAACAATTTACAATTGTATGTAGCTGCAAAAACAAGAAATGTGTCAAATTCTTCAAAGGCATTTAGAAGTTGGTGTGATAATACAAGACAAATGTTACGGATAACAACTTCTTTATTGATTTTTCACGACGTTTCTGGGCCAATTCTTGCCCCTTCTTCATGTGATAATGAAATATCCAGTATGATATTTATATACTTTATATATTTATAAGCAATGTGTAACATGTGACACTGAAATAAAATAATTTTCTCCTTCTTCTTCTTCTGTAACTATTGCTCTCCCACGCTATTATAGTTATAACATTGCATAGCGGAACGCGAGTTGCATAAAACCTTTCACGGGAATAATAAATACCTATGTAACCCGCTATGCAATGTTATAACGAATTTATCTTACCGAATGTTTAAACACAACGCATATTTAAAAAGGTTAAAAACTGCCGAGGCACATGACAAAGGTCACAAACCGGAAGTGTTGTTTTGAAAACTAGATCATCAATCGTGTCAGTGCCTCGCTTAGTCAGATGAATTTCTCTTTATGAACACAGTTCTTGAAGCATAATTTCGATGTTAAACAACTTCCCTTGCAAGACATACAAGGAAACAGTGAGTGAATACTGATATTTCGAATAAATGTGAACCGATTCTCATATGCAATGATCAAGAAAGCAGCGACACAATATTGGCATTTTTTTCGACGAGAAACATTTTAAACACCAAATCTTAGATTAATAAGGTAATTTTGGCAATATACATGTATGTTTATTTGCATTTATATAGCTTGCAATTACTTTGACTTTAGTTTGTATAAAGCTACATATTATTTGAGCAAAGGTTACATCAATGTATTCCACGAAACATACTTTTCAGGGATGCTCAATCTGCACGCCTTTTTCATGGCGGGGTATAAATAAGTTCAAATTGCACGCTTTTTTCGTGAATGGTTCATGGCGGGGTATAAATAATTTATCCTCCCGCTCAAGAGGGTGATATCAGTAGTTATCCAGGGTCACGTGAACCAATCAGAGATCGAGATTCTTACATGAGGTAGGATATTGATAGTTAACCGGAGTATGATCAATGATATCAGTTTATTGTGACACTGTAAAATAATAGTTTAGCCCTTGTTTACCAAACCCGCATTTGAGTTTTCATCCGGTGAAGACACTAAACATTTTCTTCCTGAAATCAGTAGTCTCGTGCAATTTGATGCATAGACATTGATTGTAAGTTGCGTTAAGGTAATGAATTTACAGTAGCTTTTTGATTTATTTTATTTTCTAGGGAACAATTCATAACAAAAATAGGAAATAACTTGACGTTGGGTGAATGTTTAAGATGGTTTGAAAGCGTTTTGACGATCTACAAATTTTAAGGCCTTACTGTCAACCCGGAAGTAGATCTTCACCACAGGCGACGTGACCTCGGTTTCAAGGTCGACTACCCACCATCCATAATCAAGCCAAGCCATGGTATGTATGTAGGTAGATAAGTCTCCATCAAGGGCTTTCTCGGGTCCATAGTTCGGTTCAAAGTAAGCAACACTTTCGTATGCTTTTTTCCCCACCGACCGTAGCACAAAACCTGGAAGAGTATGACAGCCGTTCATAAAGATAACATCACTGTCGTGTACCCGGTAAGGAGGGGACTTTTCAAAATGGTGGACATGACAGGTCAACAGAGGTAGGTGTCTGCTTTCATTGCTCCCTTCTCCTAATCGACGAGGTTTAGATGGTCACCTTTAACTGTGTTAATCAGGAATAGAATTTCGAATACATTCCTTACGAGTTTTGGTTCACAAACTGCAAGAAATTTGCGTATTTTAGATGTCAAGTTGATGTTTCTCTCACTTTCATTTTCGAAGCGGAGAGGAGACTTTTAAATGCCTTTTTTCATGCCCTTAACGACCTTGAATCTCATACATATTGTCGCGCATATCAGTGTTTGGTTATAATAAAGATTTCTGTGCAACTTGAAGTGATTTGGTTCGGAAACTACGAAGTTATTTACAAAATAACAAATCAACATGGCAGCGGAGTGGACTCGCCGAATAATCGGCGGAGCGGACCAAGGAGGTCGGGTAGGGAGAGGACATTTTTGGATATGGAGGGGACACATTTGGATATGGAGTGGACATCACTTTCAAATTGTACTGTAGTTGAGTCAATACCCATGGTAATACACAAACTCCTTTGTAAAGTAAGCCAAAAGAACCCCACAGAAGACATAATCTAGTTTCATAAGCATTATCATCAACCTTTTCATTTACAAATGATTGAAATAGAGGTTTCTCTTTTCTTTTGCAGAACTTACCTGGAGAACGTTTCCGTTGCTGCCGTTGTCAAATCTATGCAAAACAGCCGAAACACATATTATATAGATGCAATAAAGGAATCTGTTCTCAATCTCTCATTGGACGCAGAAAGCCCTTTTGCTGATGGCGACGTTGAACATTTCAATTGTTTTAGCAAAAGGGCATTCCGGGTCCAATGAGAGATTGAGCACAGATTCCTTTAATGCATCTTCGGACTTGGTGATGCACAAACAAGTGACTTATCATCAACATTGAAAATCTCGTCGATGCCTAATATATCATAAGGAACTATTTGATAGTCTTTTTTGTTAAGTGTCCATTTTTCACTTGACGGCTCTGAACATATTTCCAATTTCAATGTTTGTAATGGGTGGTAACGAATGCAGTGATCTATGATGTGTGACAACGGCAGCAACGGAAACGTTCTCCAGGTAAGTTCTGCAAAAGAAAAGAGAAACCTCTATTTCAATCATTTGTAGATGAAAAGGTTAATGATAGTTCTTATGAAACTAGGAGATTGTGTATTACCATGGGTATTGTCTCAACTACAGTACAATTTGACAGTGATGTCCACTCCATATCCAAATGTGTCCCCTCCATATCCAAAAATGTCCTCTCCCTACCCGACCTCCTGGGTCCGCTCCGCCGATTATTCGGCGAGTCCACTCCGCTGCCATGTTGATTTGTTATTTTGTCAATAACTTCGTAGTTTCTGAACCAAATCACTTCAAGTTGCACAGAAATCTTTTATTATTATAACTATTATAACCAAACACTGATATGCGCGACAATATGTATGAGATTCAAGGTCGTTAAGGGCATGAAAAAAGGCATTTAAAAGTCTCCTCTCCGCTTCGAAAATGAAAGTGAGAGAAACATCAACTTGACATCTAAAATACGCAAATTTCTTGCAGTTTGTGAACCAAAACTCGTAAGGAATGTATTCGAAATTCTATTCCTGATTAACACAGTTAAAGGTGACCATCTTAACCTCGTCGATTTGGAGAAGGGAGCAATGAAAGCAGACACCTACCTCTGTTGACCTGTCATGTCCACCATTTTGAAAAGTCCCCTCCTTACCGGGTACACGACAGTGAACATGTAGCCATGCCTATCATGAAGTAATCGTCACAAAAAGCTAAATGTTTAAAAACAATTTCCCTGTCTGTCTATCTCTCTCTTTCTCTGTCTGTCTGTCTGTATGTATGTCTGTCTGTCTGTATGTCTCTCTATCTCTCTCTCTCTGTCTCTCTCTGCATATTGGAAAAAAAAGATAAAGTCATGATTTAAAAAGTTGATTTACATCTGCTCTGTATTTTTAAAAACTTTTAAGATGCTTCTCTACGATTGATACTTTTTAAATTTTCAATATATATATATATATATATATATATATAAGAAATAGTAAACATCGGATGGCTCAGACTGGATTAATCTTCTTTAATACGATACATTCATTTCGACCATTTTGTGGGTCTTGTCAAGTATGATTTAAAATTTAATTTTGCACATATTGAACAAAACAATAAATTCATATAATCAACACATTGGTGTGTGCTTAGATTGACAGTAACTGTTAAGAAATGACATAAGTGTTGTCAATCACGTAATAGTTACAGTTTCTTATATACAATCTTTCTTCACGTGAGAAACCAACTTTCCTTTTTAAAATATATATATATATGCATATTTACCTTCAACCGTTCTAACACCTGATATTAAGAACAAAACTTCAACGATCTTCATGGTTTGAAGTCTTAGCTGTGAAGGTGACTTTACAGCTGAAACGTTAAGTAACGTGTGTTTGTCAAACAACAAAATCCATAAATCGAATCAGTAAACGACACTTTCAAAGATAATTGGAAAGTGCTAAATAATAAACATGCCATCACTAGTTTGTTTCTATTAGGAGTTATAGTTAATAATCATCATTAGTTCAAGCCAATACAATATGTCAATAGAAGCAACCGAAGTCATGGGAACCACAGTCAGGGAAATCGACTTCACAAATAAAGTTCGAACTTTTTTGAAATTCTTCTACGTGAGTGAGTGAGTGAGTGAGTTATTGTTTAGCGCCGCTTGGGCACTATTGCAGTCATGAGCGGCGTCTCCTACGTAACCTGTATTCTCGAAGGGCTTGTTTCACGTTTACAAGTACCTCAGCCTTTACACAGTAGGCCTACTTCACACATCCTCGGTCACCCAGGGAACATATACAAAACCCTGGGTAACCGAGGATGTACTTCACACGGTGTAATCAATCATCCATTTCTCTGAGTAATCAGACTTTTCTCTGAGTAATCATCCATTTCTCTGAGTAATCATCCATTTCTCTGAGTAATCAGACTTTTCTCTTTGCGACAACTGCTTTTCTCTCTCCAAAATCCAATATGGAGGCTAATTCGGACACAAAATCGGCTGCGAAAATACTGTAAGTGCTCTTTTTTATCAACACGTATACTTTATCAAGTAGCGGGAAGGAATATCAATATTTGGGGATAGTTGTCATTTCAATAGCATTTATTTTTCATATTCATAATCGCTGCACAAGGTGAACCAGCTCCCCGCTTCGTGTCAAATTTCACTCAGTTTTCATACATTAACCACAGTTTGAGGATGTTCATGCATGTCGATGCTTCCATTTAGGTCTTAATGTTAGAGAAAACAGCTTAAATTGGATGTATTAGTTTTGAGTTACTTGTAATATCCCAAATTCAAAACTCAAAATACAACGCCTTTTCTCTCAATATGACAACGTCTTATTCTCTTTACACTAAATGTCAACATGCAAACAATATTTTACATGTAGAGGTGCAGTAATACATGTAAATCGTTTTATTATGTTACAGGGAATCAACAACCTATGCAGACAATGTATTTAAACTAAATGAAGCAGTAATAAATCAAATATATGATGTAAAGTTCAGCCATGCGATTAATTTTTCTTACATAAAAGGAATCAAACTACGGTGTTCAGATCGAAATATTTACCATCCGTTTATTGTTCGAATCCTAATTATTTTAAAATTAAATTATTGTTAACTACCAATAATAAAAAGCTTTTGAGAAACCTGTGTAAATTCTTATACCATGCCTTTGAACAAAGAGAATTGAAACGCTTGTTACTTTAGTAGTAAAGATTACGTTTGGTATCTTATGACCATACAGGTTACCGTTGTATTCATGCACTGTAAGCTTTGTTGTACATATGAAAGTGTACATTGTATATACTTTGTATGCGGGCCTGTGGCCTATAGACAAATAAAAGACTTGGCTTGACAAAAATGGTCGCCTATGGACTTCATGTGAGTTTTTATTTTATAATTTGTTCTCTGAAAAATTAAAAATATAAAATGTTCAAAAGACGTGCTACTGCCTCTTTAAAGCATAATTCTACAGAACGGGTATCGTCGCACTATGATTAAAATCGACTGTGATTCGAGGGGGAAATAGTGTAAAAATATTATCTGTAGTGGGGTTCGAACTTCAACCAGCCCGGCTTTCCTCGAGACGGAGAGGATATCCCGACTGGTTCGAACCCCGGTAGAGACAATATTTTTGATATTTTATTCCTCGGATGCGGTCGATTTTAATCAGACTGGGTATCGTCGTCTCTCGTGAACAATTCAATAAATATGAAAGGGGAAAGTAGAAGGTGAGTTTTGTTAATTCAGTTTCCAACTTTACTTAATCGAATTTTTAGCTCATCAGGTCTGAAAGACCCGATGGGCTTATGGCATGGCAAGGCGTCCGGCGTCCGTCCGTCCGTCCATCCGTACACTTTTCACATTTTCGACTTCTTCTCCAGAACCAATGACTCTAGAGAGCTGAAATTTGATGTGCAGACTCCTTGGCCAATGGGGATTCTAAATTGTAGATTTCGTGACCCCATGACCCCAAATTGGGTCACAGGGGTCAAAACTTTAAAAACCTATTTTCATCTTCTTCTCCAGTTCCAAAAGGTCTAGAGAGCTGAAAAGTTGTGTGTAGACTCTTTGGCCAATGGGGATTCTAAATTGTAGATTTCTTGACCCCATGACCCCAAATGGGGTTACAGGGGTCAAAACCTTAAAAACCTATTTTCATCTTCTTCTCCAGTTCCAAAAGGTCTAGAGAGCTGAAAAGTTGCGTGTAGACTCTTTGGCTAATTAAGATTCTAAATTTTACATTTGGGTACCCCTTGACCCCAATTGGGGTCACATGGGTCAAAACCTTTAAAAAACATTTCCATCAAAAGTCTAATGAGCTACAGAGCCCATGGCTCTATTTTACATATATACATACATTCAGACATAAACACGATAAGATATTTTGATTTGTTTTAAGTTGCCAAGACTACAAATAATCTTTAAGAATCATTGACTATGTTAATATGCTTACACAATTGGATGATAGCTACATGATTTTCCGTCGATATCTTCGCACCAATTAAAAAGGATAGAGAGCACTAATTAGTATAGAGTCAAAACATATACACAGTTATATTATATTCATATATTATTTTATCATCCAAAACTGTGTTCCACTGGAGATATCGCTTGTGAAAGATCAAGCGATATCTCCTAGGAGATATCGCTTTGACAGTAGATTTTGAACAATGCCCTGTCGTCAGAAATACATGACATCACAAACGTTTTACATCATCAGTAATGACGCCACAATACTATGACGTCATAAACACAACGACGTCACAATGCTATGACGTCATTAACTTCATGACGTCACAATGCTATGACATCACTGGTTTAGGAGTTTTAGGGATATGCAGTGTTCAAAGATGTACATTTTTCATGCTAATGTGATGAAAAATGATTTTGGATGATAAATAGAATCTCACCCTCGTGTCTTCTGATATCAAAATATCAACACTCGTTGATAAAAGTAAAATATCCTCGGCAAGCCTCGGATATTTGTAACTTTTATCAACTTGTGTTGATATATTTGATATCAGAAGACACTTGGGTGAGATTCTCTATATATTCATGTTATTGTCATTATGGGTTCACTCACTTCAAACAGAGAGTACGACAAAGTATAGCTTTAATGAACTACCCAAAGCGTAATTAGAAACGGTGAACGATTTTCCCACATACTCTATTAAAGATGGTATTTATTGTATTACTAAGGGTTGAAATAAAGTTTATTAGAGCTTTATAGAAATTCGGAACGTAAACAGTTTTACACAAAAGGGGGATTGATTAATTAACATTTCATGATTTTCCATATTAATGAGTTATATAAATTTGAAAATTGATTAGTAAAAATGATAACATGCAAATAAATACCGTGTGAAACAGTAGCACGTTTTAGGGGGAATATAAAATGATGTCAGGTAAACGAAAATAAATGGTTCCAAGTTAAAGACAAATTATTTAAACTAATGAATCAGTAATGGATCAAATATGTAATGTTAAATTCAGTCATGCGATTCCTTTTTCTTATACAAAAAGAATTAACGGTGTTCACACAAAATGGCCGCCAATGGATTTTATGTGATTCGTTATAATTTGTTCTCTGACTATGGATGATTGGTTTGTGTAAGGAGATTTTTGACACTATTAAAACAATGCATTAACATACAATTATCAGTGAAAAATTAAAAATGTGTTGGTTTTTAAAAAAAACCACGTGCTACTGGCCCTTGATTGACATATCAGCAAAACGTGTTATTCATCTTCTTCCCCTGCTCCAAATACTTCGCATGAAGCGTCAATAAAATCTTTATCATACTCATTTACTTAAAAACCAATTAAAGGGGCAGTAGCACGTTTTTAGGAGGAGTATAAGGTGATGTCAGGAAAATTAAAATTAATGGTTTCAATTCAAAGACAATGTATTCAAACTAAACGAAGCAGTAATAATTCATATATATAATGTAAAGTGTAGCCATGCGATTCCTTTTTCTAACACAAAATGAATTAAAGGTGTTCACACAAAATGGCCGCCAATGGATTTTATGTGAATCGTTATACTTCGTCCTCTGACTATGGATGATTGACATGTGTTATGAGATTTTTGACTCTATTAAAATGATACATTTAGCATTAAGATACAGTTATCAGTGAACATTTTCAAATATAAAATTTTCAAAAAACGTGCTACTGCCCCTTTAAACATCCAAAACTTTGATCAAGGACTTCTTAAATTTTGTGAATGAATTGAATATGAATATTGTTCAAGTTGCAGTAGAGATTTAAATGTACATTATCCATTTAGATGATGCAAAAATGGAAGGAAACCACGTTCTGAGTGAAATCGCCCTTTTTTTCTCAAAAATATCTTATAATCTCGAATGTTCTGCAATATCCAAGTACTGTCAAATTAATGGGAACCAGTGATTTCGTAGGAGGATCCGTTTCGTAGAAGCGGTTATTTCGTAGGAGTGATATTTATTATATAAATTATTGAATACGTTTTTATGAATATTAGGCCTATTGGAAATCTCACTAAGAAGATTTTTTTTCACTCAATGTGACCATAGTGTTATTGTAATTTCAGTGTTACGATCGAAATATAGCCTCACTTCAAAGGCGACTACGAATTGACGAAGTGAAATTAATAATAAATATCAATTACTCACTGATTATTTAAGTCTATTAATTAATTTCGAGCACTGATTGATAACGAAGGGACTTCAAGGTACACGAGGGGGCGAGCCTTGGATTAATACTTAGTATAACCAGTCCGAAACAGTAATCAAATAATTAAAAAAATCTAATAAATAATTCATATGCCTGGATGTTTCATGAATGTGGAAATGTATCTCAATTCATGACTTTAAAACTATATTTGGACAAGAAAGAATCTAAAGTTTGACATTAATAAGGATTTGAAAAAGGTACTTTATAGCAAGTGAATATCTAAAAGAAGAGACCGATTACCCATCATAATTATTGTCATACCGGTAGTATCAAATAACATCTGAGATGTGTGCTAATTGGCATTCCTAACAAGGTTTCGTTATAGGAAACTTTAAAAGATACACTTACATTCGTTCGCGAAACATATTTGAAAAGAACGACGTTCGGTAGATGCTTTTTGACGTTCTGCCTATTGTAATATGCGGATAGGTTAGTAGTATCTATTAACAAAATGGCTGCCTTAGACGTGGAAGACGAAAACATTCTTGCATCTATCTTTAAAGATGCATTCCCTGGTAATTGTTCCTGTTGATACTATTTTGCATTCATGCTATCATTACTTAGACATACACATCGATTGGAAACAATTTCATAAAAATATCTATTTTGGTTAATTTGTGTGCAAAGAGAGAGTTTTGACCGGTTAAAAAAATATGCAACCATGTCCATGGTCATTTGACGCAAGATCTGCTTGGGAAGGATTTCGCTCTTTGTCAATAAAAAATCAACAACATCTAATTACAATTGAAACATATTTGGCTACTATCCCCAACTAGAGTACTGTCGCCTCTTAGAAATATTGCTACATTATGCAACGTTACAACATTGAGGTCATTACTATCCCACTCTTCATATGTCAAATTGACACACCTATCTTACAATGGACTATGCTTGATTAGTTTAATTAAGATGCGTTTACATTTTTTCACATTTCGTCACTTCCTGCAGCGTACTCCTGATAGTGCGCTGGATTACCAATCAAGCAGAGCCATGGCCTTTGGTTTGCAGTAATTACATATGAACCATATATAGCAAAATCCAAGTAGCCCTGAACATTCGTCAAGAAAGTTCTCAGACCCCTTCTTAAAAAATTACCGCATATGATCAGAATTTATTTTTCAACACAAAACTGGCCATCTTCATTAAAGCAGTATTGCCAGTTACTAGGAATATGTGCAAATCATACAAGTTTCACACTTGAATAATTTTGCACTTCAACGATTGGCATTATTATGCAGACATGGTCACAAAAACACATGTTAAAAAGGGCACATCCCCTTTCAATATTGTGACAACTTCCCTAATAATTCAAGCCTTCTTGCTCAAATAAAGAAATATTCTTATACATGTTTGTAAACATTAAGTGCATGGATGCACATCCCATTCACCTTTCCCTTCCTCCTTATTAAATGTAACTTATTTCAAATTTCAAAATGTAACAATCACATGCCTCTTCGGACATGGTTTCAAATTCTCATCATTATACTTGCAAAAATTCCCCTGAGCCAAAGTGACAAATCATCTCTGCTGGAAATGTTTGTAAAATATCCAAAGTTAGTCATTTCTCTATTAATTCGACCCTCAAATTTTCAAAAGATTTTCATGAGATGTGTATTGTTGATCTTTTTTTAACCTCTAACGCTCATTTGGCAATATAGTTGAAATGTTACATAGTTATCCAGAACTTCTGACATTTTAATGAATAGTCCATATTGATTGTCACAAAATAATGGCTATGTTGTCAATATGAAGATATCAAATTGAATACTGCAATTGAGATAAATATCCTTTGCCATTATTTCATTTTTGAAAATGAATGATTATAAGAAATAGCTGAATTAAAGGAATTTTGGATACCTTTAATTTTTGCCACTTGGTTGAAATTTTGAAGTGTTTTCAATTTGTGACCTTTGTAAAATATTATGTGGTCAAATTATTGGAGATGTCAAATTAATGGAGAAATTAACAATTTAAATGGGTGAATTTGATGTCTTTTTGTCTCTAATCTTAGTCAAAAACCACAGAACTCTGTTTCTTCAATAATTTCAACACCAGCGGGGCTCCTGCTTTCCTGGGCTGGAGTCCCCTTGTCATGTAACACGGAGCTCTGTAATAAAAATGTTTATAAATACATGAAAACAAAAATATTAATGGAGAAATTATTGTCGCCTAATCCCAAAGCTATTTGTTGCAGACTCATGGCAAGATAATCCAGACTTCGTCCAGTATCTTGTCGAGCTTAGCTCGTTCGGCGTTGATCGACTCAGTCGAGAACCGGAACGACTGGCAGAAGAGAAGACACAGATTCTTTCGGAAACTCAGGACTTGGCCTTCCACAACTACACCACCTTTATACAGACTGCAGACTGCTCCAAGGAAATATTTGAGGACGTGAGTGACAAAAATGAAAATTATAAGCGAAAATTGATAAGTTCATTTACAGAATATCCTCAGATGATTTTAGAAAATATTTCATATTTTAGACGCATTACATTGACACTTTCAAACTGAAACATAGATAAGTATCTTGATACACTGATATTGATGACTATGAATAACAAATAACACTAATTGATTACCCAGTTTAGAGCATGAACAGTTTTTAACTTAAAAAAATAATTATAAAGTTGTTAATATCTATCTTAAAACTATGATCATTTCTTAGAATTTAAAAAATTCAAATTGACAATGACAGAAAGTGACACATTATGTCTTCAGATCAAAAATAGCATTGTTTGATTTCACCATAAAATGACAATTACTGTATTTGAATAAGAAACCACATCGTTTGATTTATTGATACATGAACTGCTGTAAGCTAAATATGAAAATGATCTACATGAATTATGAGTATGTGCTAATTCTTGGCAAATTTTATCTGAAATTGAAAAAATAATTTTATAACCTTTTCTTATGTACTCAGTAATTTTGACTAACTTTGTGTTCTAACAGAAATTTTGTTTTCATTTTGCTTTTTAACTCCAGTTTCAGATCATTGAAAAACATGTCGACAATTTGTTGACAAAGTTACCTCCCTTTGGTGCAGAATGTGATACGGTTGTGAAAAAGGCCCATGAAATAAGTTCAAGGTTTGTGTTACTCTTACATCTTAATTGGTAAACTAATATGGCAAACTGCTATCAAAATAAAAAAAGTATCAATAGAAACTATTTGGATAGCTTTGAATTCAACTGACATGTTCTTCCTTGAAAACAAAATATAAACATCTAAAATTGAGAACTTGTTGGTACTATGTTTTTCAGTCGGCGTATGAATACACTGACTCTCCAGCGACACACGCAGCTCCTGGAAGTGCTCGAGATGCCCCAGCTAATGGACACCTGTGTGAGGAACGGATATTACGAGGAAGCACTGGAATTGGCCGCTCATGTGAAGCGTCTCGAAAAGAAGCATTCTGGGATACCTGTTATCATGGTAGGTGATATGCTCGTCTTTTAAAATTTCTCTCCGTATGATGTATGAGTTGAAGTTGTAAATCTGTATTGAATAATATACCTATTAACAGGCCCATAAATTCCAAAATCAATCATATTTTTTAACAAAGATAAGTTTATCTGGCAGTGGCCCAGTTATAGGGCTATGACGATTCATCGATACCTACGATACAATCGTAGCTTAGGAAATCATGATTATTGTATCGTGAACTTCCTGTATCGTGATGCACTAAAAATAGATTTCACTTACTTAAAAATGAAAAGAAAAACTAAGTGAACACTATAAAACCAGCTATTGTTGTGAAGTAACTGTAACTACAGAAAGCATTATAAGCAATCTGATTCATAAATAACTGTTTTTGAAAAAAACTAAAAGTTTTAATCTTTGATTTTCGATCATCTCGTAACACAAAATTTCCACTTTCTTGAATATTTCACAAAATTTGCACGAAGTTATACTGTAAACAATGTATCGTGAAACATTCTGTATCGCCTGTCTGTATCGTGATACATACCGTATCGTGAGATTTCCGATGATACCCAGTTACTAAGTCATTTGACCTAGGCATTAACAAATTCCCGCCCGAGTCCTACACAAAACGATGTTAAGATTTGGAAAGAACTTGTAAGAGCCCAATTTTGTTGTGGTACAATTTTCATTCTAAATCTGCTTGGACTCGGGTGACCTTGTCGTAGCAAGTCTCTGGACTGAGCAAGTCATGTAGTAGGTTTATCATTAGTTTTATTTTAAAATGGTAGATTATTATTTATGTTCTGGTTGACATGTAGAGTATTGTGGAGGAAGTGAAGGGATCGACACAGCTGATGCTCAACCAGCTGATCCAGCAGCTGCGAACCAACCTACAGCTGCCGGCCTGTCTCAGAGTCATCGGCTTCCTGCGTCGTATGGATGTCTTCACTGAGGCTGAACTCCGTATTAAGTTTCTTCAGGTAGCTTTACATAATTGATAGATAGAGGATACTTAATGTAATTCAAAAGACTAGGTTTATTTCATCAAGTTAATAGGTAACGTTGATATTGGACGCAGCCACAAGTGAAATATCAACTTTACAAATGTCAGGAGATGAAATAAACCTGGTACAGTAGAACTCGGATATAACAAACTCCAAGGGACCAAAGAATTTAGTTCGCTATATCCAGTGTTCGCTATAAGCATATAATTTTAATGATATTTTATAGGGACGGGACTTGAAAATTTGTTCGCTATATCCGAGTGTTCGCTATATCCGTGTTCTACTGTATATGCAAAACTTCATTAGGTATTCTATTTATTATATGATATTTAAGGAAATATGTTATAAAGATAAATTAAAGCTGGAAAGTGACACCAATTTGTTCATATAGCTGAAAGTAGTCCTGGCACATGACCAGTGAAGATATTATGTATGTACTTAAAGTTCTAAGTCGTTCCAATTTGTTGTTTTTCTGTTTACAGGCCCGAGACTCTTGGTTCCAGACTATTCTTGAAAATGTTCCTAAAGGCGATGGTGAGAGCCTTTAAATATTTTATTTTCCTCAGTATTTGGGCAGGATACCCCAGAGTTGGATGTTTGATTTTAAATCAAGATGTCATGGGTATACATTCCCCAAAAAAGGTGGTGACAGCTAAGAATGTATTATTTTGATAAGCACTGCCAATTTTTCACTGACTCCATTACAATAGTGTATAAGTAAGCTTGTGAAGTAGCCAGACCTGCCTACTTGTACACTTTTGGTGTATTTTGTACAATTTTGAGCAATAAAATACGACTATACACCCACTTTCTAAATTATACACCAATCACCAATTACTACAGGAGTCTTAAAGGACACTGATAAGTCTGATAAGTGTAACTGATTTGACATGTTTGAAGCATTAGCCTTTGATGTACAGTATAGTGTGATGTACAGTACTTGTTTGAAAAAGTTTGTATTAAAATGTTGTCTCATATAATTTATTGCTTGTATACTTTGAATGTGAAATATACAAATTGAAACATACTTTGTACACTTTGAAACCTCAGAATACACTTTGAAATGTTAAGTATACACTTAGGACCGAAAAGGGGTAGGCAGGTCTGAGTAGCCCTCCCAATGTGTTGTTTTGTAAATTTAAGGGTGGAATTGAAAGAAAAACCTTATACAGCTTCCAAAGGTAGCCGTGGTCTTGCTGGCAGACCTGCAATATTTCATACAAGGATTAGCAGATTGCACGTTTTATTGAAATGCATAGCCAAAGCAGCTTTTTCACCTCTCCTCAGTGAAATCATACTTGATATTTTGGTTTTCAAATTAAGTAATGTTTCTTTTAATACCATGCAAAGTCTTAATTAATTTTTCCCTTGGTCATCACTTTAAAAAAAGCAATCATTAATCCTTAATTTTAAAGTTGATATGTTAATGTACACGGCAACCTCGTACATAAGGCGACCCCCTTTCTCAGCCCCCCAAATTGCTGCCAAAATCATATATCTCATTTATAAGGCGACCCCCCTTCTAGTAGGTTGTTGAAACAGTCGACATGACAGAGAACTCGTATTATTTGTGTATTATTGTGTTATTTGTTTTTTGACCATTGAACTTCACATAAATACTTCTGATGTTAACAAAAGATAAAATGTCATCACTTAAACTAAAGCAGTCATAAGACCCTTAATTTTTGTCACGGGTTTACATACCCAATAGAAGGGGCAAGAGCCTTAAGAGGGTCCAGCCTCAATTAAAGCAACAATAAGATCCTTAAGTTTGGATCCTGTCTATTCAAGCACAGAAGCTAGTTGATTTTGTCCACGTCATTAATAAATCTTTCTGTTTACAGCGTACATACACATAACAAAGACGATCGAGGCAAGTCGAGTCCATCTGTTTGACATCATCACACAGTACAGAGCCATTTTCTCTGACGAGGACCCACTCCTTAGTACAAGCCGAGATGAAACCATCAACGAGAGCGCCCTCTTCCATGGCTGGGTCGTACAAAAGGTTTGTTGACACAAAATATCAGCGTTTTTAAAGAAGATAAAGGCAATATTATGGATATACAACTTCTTTATTCAAGATAAAGGCAATATTATGGATATACAACTTCTTTATTCAAGTTTGAATAAAGAAGTTGTATATCCATAATATTGCCTTTATCGTCTTCATCATCGCAACTTCTACAATGCCCATAAAAGATATCATGGTTTTTGTTTTGCTTTAAAGCGCTGCTCTTTTGAATCATCTTGGTAGAATTATGCACAAATTTCGGTCAAGGCCTTGATGTTTTCCACAGGATTTGCCAATTTTGCCAAAGAAAGGCCACATTGGGGTAGTGATTGGCATGCTTGCCTCTCACGCCAACGATTCCAATCCTGGTGAAGACACAAAGATTTTGTTACTATGCCATATGCTGTGTTATGTCTTTGGGCAAGGCACTTCATTCAAATTGCACTGAGTTCACCTTGCTGTATTAGTGGGTACCTGAACATTAGAAGTCTGAATCTTTAAGCTCACTGGGAGTGCTTGTTAATAGAACTCCAAACATACTATCCCTCTAGGGTAAAAATACATATTGTGACACTTTGAGGATGCTTTGTTGTGTGTATATGCGTGGTAGAAGATAGCTATTCATATTATTAGCTCACCTTTACAAAGTAAATGTGAGCTTATGTCATGGCGCTTCGTCCGTCGTCCGTCTGTCCGTCCGTCCGTCCGTCCGTCCGTCCGTCCGTCTGTCTGTCTGTCCGTCCGTCCGTAAACTTTCAGGAAAAAGACTACTCCTCCTTAACGAATCCAGATATCATTCTGAAATTGTAGTATGTTATACCCATGGTGATTCCTCACAGAAAGGTAGACGTTTCAGTTTTGAGAATCCAAGATGGCCGCCATGGCAGCCATATTGAATTTTCAATTAGGTTTCATGAAAAAGACTACTCCTCCTAAACGAATGCAGATATCATTCTGAAATTGTAGTATGTTATACCCATGGTGATTCCTCACAGAAAGGTAGACGTTTCAGTTTTGAGAATCCAAGATGGCCGCTATGGCAGCCATATTGAATTTTCAATTAGATTTCACGAAAAAGACTACTCCTCCTAAACGAATCCAGATATCATTCTGAAATTGTAGTATGTTATACCCATGGTGATTCCTCACAGAAAGGTAGACGTTTCAGTTTTGAGAATCCAAGATGGCCGCCATGGCAGCCATATTGAATTTTCAATTAGATTTCACGAAAAAGACTACTCCTCCTAAAGGAATGCAGATATCATTCTGAAAATGTAGTATGTTATACCCATGGTGATTCCTCACAGAAAGGTAGACGTTTCAGTTTTGAGAATCCAAGATGGCCACTATGGCAGCCATATTGAATTTTCAATTAGATTTCATGAAAAGACTACTCTTTCTAAACCAATCTAGATATCATTCTGAAATTGTAGTATGTTATACCCATGGTGATTCCTCACAGAAAGGTAGACGTTTCAGTTTTGAGAATCCAAGATGGCCACTATGGCAGCCATATTGAATTTTCAATTAGATTTCATGAAAAGACTACTCTTTCTAAACCAATCTAGATATCATTCTGAAATTGTAGTATGTTATAACTATGGTGATTCCGCACAGAAAGGTAGACGTTTCAGTTTTGAGAATCCAAGATGGCCGCGATAGCAGCCATATTGAATTTTCAATGAGATTTCATGAAAATTACTACTTCTCCTAAGCCAATCTAGATATCATTTTCATATTGTAGTATGTTATACCTATTGTAATTCCTCCCACAAAGGTAGACGTTTCAGTTTTGAGAATCCAAGATGGCTGTGATAGCATCCATATTGACTTTTCAGCTGCAGAAGACACATCATTATTACTAAATTTTAAGCTTTCATCAAGTGATCACTCGCACTATATACATTCTCTAATTTGAACTTACTGATCATAATATTATCTTGCATATGGAATATTTAAGATTGTCATGCAAGTTGTTCTATATTTGTAAGTGTTTCTAAAACATTAAGATGAAAGACAAACATACCCGGTAATTAATTAATTTTTTAAAAATATTTATGGCAACTAGCTGCAAAAACCCAATGACATTAAACATCATGTTAGATTTTGAACAATGGTATCTCCCTTATATTCCTTTAAATACCACACATAAGGGGTCAACCAGAGTTCAGATATTTCTGTTGAGTCCACTATGCTGTCTAATACACATCCCAATACAGGCTGCTAGCATCATAGTGTCAGCTGCTAGTCTGTTGCATAATCAACCTGACCCAATTGATATGGTAGAGCATTATGCTATATGGCCATGTGTATGCAATAAGAGTTATGGAAATTAGACTTGTATTCTCATGACAGTGATATGTTCTTTCTAAGAATAACAACTTACACAAAACTTGTCACTTGTTTTGTGTTTAGCAATCTACATGATAAGTTGATGTGGAAAGAGTTATTTTGCATCAGGTTCCAGTTCCTGTGTTTTACTCATATTTGTACCATTTCTATATCTAAAAGAAGTTCTTCTTGACACAAAATCAATTTAGGACATAAGCTAACTATATTTTGTGAAATTATATTTATTTTTCACAACAATTCATGTTCTCTCCCGTCAAGTCTTTTAATACCACACATAAGGGCTTAGCAAGAGTTCAGGTTTACAAGCTCAGCACACTAGGATGCTTCTCCAAATATACGTACACAAAGCCAAATACACAAATTGCTACACTCTCTGGGGCTAGCAGCCCTGCCTGCTTGTATATTGCATAGTAATCCTGACCTAATTGGTAAATAGAACATAATGGACTTTATGGAAAGTATATAAATTGTCTTTATGAAAAGTGTACTTGTATTCTATCAATAGTAAAACATTTTACAAATAACTTAAACAAGTCAAGAATCAGCTTTTGTGTACAACAATCTGCACGATGAGTTAATATTAACAAGTCAAGAATCTGCTTTTATGTTCAGTAATCTACATGATAAGTTAATAATAGAGGTATTTTGTATCAGGTTCCAGTTCCAATACCATGTGTTTTATAAATACCTGTAAAAATAAATGATAATTGTATCATGCTGAAGGGGTTCTAGGAACAACATGTCATCATAGAAGTCATTATTTTTCAATTAGATTTCAGGCCAAGTACTACTCCTACTAAATCAATTAGATATCATTCTGAAAAGTGAGTATTTTTTTATATAGTGATTCCTGACAAAGACACATTTATTTTATTATCAAGAATCCAAGATGGTCAATATGTCAATTATATATTGAATTTTCAATTAGATTTCATGAAATTCATTGAAAAGAATACATTTCCTGATCAATCAAATCAATGTAATTATATTTGTATTGATACGCTTGTTGTAATATTTATCAACACTATAAATACAGTTACAAAAAACTGTATGAATCATCTTTATCTGCGAACAGCCTGAAGCATGACTGTTTTAATAAATCCTTTCCGTTTTACATAATTCCTGACACTTCATATATGGCAAATAACATAACCAGTGAGGGATAAATATACATTTTATAATCATCTATATCTGATTACGGTCTGAACAATGATTATCTAGATAATTATAATGATCATTCAATTCAAACAAATCCTTTTCAAAAGCATTTAAAATGATTAAATTTGTTCACTCCCAACACTAACTGTTAGGTTTTTAGTCCTTTGTTCCCATGCAATTAATTTATTCCAAATTGAAAATTTTGGTTCATGAACAAACAAATTATCTTTTATTTTGTTTGTCATGCTAATAAAAGATATCATTTAATATTCATCTTCAAAACTAATTGAACAGCTGTCTGAACAATTCTTTTTTTACAAAGTCTTTCTCACCAATTCTCTCTGTTAGTTAAGATACTAAAATAAACATATTACTGAGTTGACCTCCAGATTATTTCAATTGCAAACTTCTCTTCTACCCCCACCCCTTCTATCCCCCCTTTCCCTCCTCCCCTTTTTTCTCCTGTCCTTCCATTGCAAACCTCTCTTCTATCCCACAATCCTTCTATCCCCCCTTATCCCCCCCCCCCCTTTCCCCATCTATCCTTCCAGCCCCTCTCCTGCAACTCTCCTCTAAAGAGTATCTGTATTGCATATTGAAATGAGGGGAGGACACTCACTATTTGGAATAACAGTAACTTACATAAGAGGATAAGTTACATAAGCTACATGCAGGTGCAAGAGGTCATCATAGGTCAGCATATCTAGTAATTAGCATAAACCCCCATGTTGCTAGCCTATTCTGACCAATCAGATTGCACTAACATATGTCAAGATTTAAGATATTCAGAAATCTTCAGTTAGAATTACATGAGACATTGACCTGGACAGTTTACTTTGGCAATTGGACCTATCACTAGCTGAATTTGTGATTTGTGTCAGAGAGATATATTCCAAATGTTTATGTGCATCATCTTTTTAGTTCTTTGGAAGTTGAGAGTGTGACTAAATGAATACTCCTAAACCAATCAAGATATTATAATGAAATTAATACAGATGCCCACATAAAAGTAGCATTTTGAAGATTAAAAAGTCCAAGATGGTCACCAATTTAGCCATAGATATAAAAAAAAGTTATACAAAAACCTACTGCTTGTTAACAAATCATGATTATATCATTCTTGTATTAATGTTTGTTCAAGCTCTAGTGGTTTCCAACAGAAGAATAGCATTTTAAAAGATAAAAAAATCATGATGGCAGCCATAATCAATTATCATATAAAAGATGGTTACACAATTAAACCATATTACCACATCATTCATTTTAAGGTGAGCTTCTGTACCCTCGGTACTTTTATTATAAATCATATTGGTGTCTCATCTGGCCGCTTCACTGTTTGATTTTGAGTCATGCATTGAATGGTTATCCTTGGGGGGAAATCATGGAGGATGGCAACTTTGCAGATGAGGCAGATTGTATTGATCACAGTCACTTCCAAATCAAAGGCAGCCCTCAATTTTGATTTTAATGCTTAGTCCTTATCTTTTATGTAGCCTTTGCAAGAAAAATAAATTCCTTTCCTTGGAGAAACAGATGACACCGTTATTCCTTATGAACAATGTAAATTAAAAACTTTCACATTACTATACTTTATTATATGATAGGCGGTGATAGGTCACTTTCAGGCAACAGTGACAATTTATTATATTTTTACTGTGACCACTCGTGAAATATGAACTTTACCCATGACACGTGATGAAATAAACCTGGTTTTTAAAACAACATTAAGTATCCTCTATTTATTATACAACTACAAAATGATTTTTTCTCTACAGGTCTCCCAGTTTCTTGCCACCCTTGAAAATGACCTTGACCTTGGGGTTGGAGGTCGCCTCGACTCACTGTTGGGTCAATGCATGTACTTCGGACTCAGTTTCAGTCGAGTTGGGGCTGACTTCAGGGGACTTCTAGCTCCGATCTTCAAGAGAGCTGCTCTTAATAACTTCCAGTCAGCAGTCAGTGAAGCTAACAAACGGTGAGTTAGAATTTGAGCATTGAAAAGGGTTAATTATGATTTGTCCATTTGTCTCCATTGAAGTTGTGTGTGTGATTTTAGGTCTTTATAATCCTTATATAGGGCACTTCGTCAAGGCACAACGTAACAGGGCGGTAGCTGGAATGAGAATGCTTTATTCGCCATGGTGCACACATCACATCAGGGGCACATTACTGCCAATTGCCCATTAGCATACCGCTAATAAAATTCATACATAACAGAGGTGATTTTTGCAATTATCAAAATTTACCTCTGTTATCGACCAATGCCTTTGGTTTAGTACAATAATTAGCAGAAAACTTGAGATTTTTTTCAAAATCAGAATTGTGAAGAGAAGTTATTGAATCATAGCTTCAGTCTTGTATCATAGGGAGACTCTGCATTCTCAAAATTGTATTTACTTAGGTTTTTCATTTTTTGGCTTAGTTGCTGAATCCTATGATCTAAGCAGAAAACATTGTATTAATGTCATTCAATTAGTCGTTTGTAAATGATGCGTATGTTGTCAGGTTTGAGGAGAATATGCAGTCGTACCACCTGCTGGGAGTGTCTTCAACTTCTTCCTCTAGCCTCGGGTATGGATCAGCTTCACAGGTAAACTGACATTGTCAACACATGTTAACAGATAAAGACAATCTCAACTCATACCTTACTGTGTTTCTTGTATGAGAGAAAGTTGGCACTTACTTCTACCTCACTGCGGTTCTACTCTGAGAACTGCACAATATGGGTTGTGTTAGGCGAAAATGTCTGTGATCTTCATCTTCCATGCATTAAAAAAATCACAGACCCACTTAGATATTACGTTGTGCAAAACATGTTGAGACTTGTCACCTGACACCAACCCCATAGAGCATTACTCAGATCAGAACACATCAAGGTGAGAGTGGTAGTGCAACCTGATTTCAATGAGATTGGAAGAGAGAGTGATTGTCTTGGTGTATACTGCCAGAAAGAGGAAGTTATTTTAGAAATTTTTTCTACTCATTAAAAAATGACATGTTCTCTCAACTCAAATAAACAGATGTCCTAAATTGTTGTCATTTCTCTACTTCAATGCCAGTGTGAGTGTGTTGTTGAGCTAAGACATTAGTGGCAATTTATTAAGTTCAAGGTTTGAAGAATTTATCCTATATGGTAAACTAATCCTAAATCCATTTGTCTACGTTTAATTTTGCAGTCTGAGCCCACCAACCATACTGCTAGACTAGAGATAAGGACTGACTGACGATGGCATTGTCACAATTGATCCAATGTGATTACCTTATCCTTATTGCATTTGTCTACATTTATTTTGCAGTCAGGGAGTCTGTATCCACCGCACGTACTGCTAGACTTCTATCCACTGGCTGCGTACTGTAACCATGTATTGTCTGCCTTTAACGAGCTGCGTCTCTGTTCCCCGATCAACCTCGCTTGTGAGGTCGCTGCCTGTCTGCAGAGGTCACTCCTTGAGGTCAACAGAATCATTCTGGCCTTCTTCAGGTGCAGTATACAATTAATAACATCCATTCTCGAAATAAGTCTGGTTAATAATTTGGACGATCTTCAACAAGAATTGGGAGGGTTTTACTGCATAAATGATAATAATAATAGTTATATAGTAAAAAAATTATGCCTCATTTCCAGTCCAGGGTCCCGTTGCACAAAACACTAAGGTGACCTTAAGTCACTAAGGTAGCCTAAGTGCAATGTTAAAGGATGTCACTAAGGTTAACCTAAGTGTTAAGTAGTTTTGTGCAGCGGCGCCCTGGTCTGCTCATTGCTCAATGGCAATTAAGCTAAAGGAATTGTACTTGAGTTGGCTTATGTGCTTTCTGCCACCAAATAGATCCAAACTCGACCCTTGTTCAGGTCCCATTTGTACAGCTGGTTGAACTAAGTGCAATGTGAATGAAGTGCCTTGCAAGAGGACACAAGACAGTTTAAGCCCCGCAAAAAATGTTGGTGTTTCAAAGGTGATTATACCTTGGCGTGACAGAACACCATGCTAAACACTACACCACTGTGCTCTTAGACTCTGGATGAGAGATACCTTCTATCAGTCGATGGATATTGTTTATTTTTATGCCCCCGCCATATATGGCAGGGGCATATTGGATTACCCTCGGTTGTCCGTACGTACGTTACCACTCTATACAGGGTATTGTTTATCCACTTCTCCTCAAAAACCATTCAACAGATTTAATTGAAATCGCACACATGGCTTTTAGGCATCCTAAGGGTGTGCATCTCATTTTTTTTTTTCAATTTTTTTTTTTTTTCCAAATTTCTGTCATGTTGGACTTAGGTGAATTTTGAGGCAAGTGAAAGCTCATAGTAGTGTGATAGGGGCTGTTGTTTATCCACTTCTCCTCAAAAGTACTGGATAGACTGCGCTGATCTTTCAAACATGCTTTATAGGTATCCTAAAGATGTGCATCTCTTATTTTGTTTTGAAATTCTATGGTTGAAAACATTGAGGGCTTGAGGACAAAAATTTTCTAGTTGTATCTTAGGCTTAAACTTTAAACCATAAGAACGGTCAGTCCTGGCGGTTGGTGCCTAATGCTGAAGTATCAGTAATTATCCAGAAATGCGAGAATTTGTACCTTTGGGGATAGTGTGATTGCAGTTTATTATGCACTGTCTTACAAAAGTTAACCTCATATTTTGATATTCATGCACATTGAAACGGTAAAAAGTTATATTTTACAAAGAATTTTCATGCTACCAAAACTTGATCCGAGGACAGAGATATGATTCTGTAAACTCCCAAGAGGTAATGTTAAACAAGTGTAATGGATGAGTTTTGCCAATTAAAGCAGTGAAGTAATGTAAGGTTCTCAAAATTATTACAACAGACGTCATCCAAGAATGATGGGATGGTAAAATTATCATTATGTAAACCTTTTTTAAGGGGAATGTAAAAGTAGTGTGATAGATGACTAGTATAAGTTATACCATTCAGATGCGAGAGCAAGGAATATATCAGCCTCTGACTTGGTGTTACATGGTTATGGTGTACATTTCAAGACGCTCAATCTACATGCTTTTTTATGCTTTTTATTTTTGCTGGGATATAAATAATTTATCAGCCTGTTCAACAGGGTGATATGAGTATTTATCCAGGGTCATGTGGACCAATCAGTGATCGAAATTCTTTCATGATGTAGGATAATTCTAATTGTAGAATAGTGGAATAAATTTTAAATCATTTTTCTGACAACAGAGCAGAAGAGACGACATTCAACACGAAGGAAGAGGAGCAGTTTGGACAGTTCTGTGCGACGTATGTGACAGATCTTCTGCCGTACATCAACAAGTGTCTCCAGACCCTCTACCCTCCCACCCAGCTAGCTCTCGTCTTGGGGCTGTCAGTCTCGGAGCTCAACAAGCTGGTACGTATCTCCAGTATATGAGAGACATAGACTTCATTGTTCCGCTAGTTGCTGAAATATTGCCTCAGAAGCAAACTCTAAATCACTCTCTCATTGTGCCAAAATATCTGATTTGGGTGTTACCCTCTCATCCACACCTTGTGTCTTTGTACTTTGTACACCAGCCTTTCATGTTTTAGAGTATATACCAATCCTTTATCTGTTAAATTAATAGTGCCATATGATTTTAAAAGAATCAAATTCGCAACAGGTAACTCTTATGATCTGTTTTGTGTTGTGGGTATCTATTGTCAAATTGCAATCATTGATTAATTTGAAATGAAGAAATAGTGTTTTTAACTTATTTGCTATCCTGGTATCAAATTTTTGTTATTGCAAATTTTATGCTTTTATTGTAGGGCAATATCGGCCAAGTTGACCTCAAACTCATCATGAAGCAGATCAGTCACCTCATTCCGGTCGTCAAGGAGATTCCTAAGCCACCTGTAACCAAGGCAACAGATGATATCCCTGAAGTGCCAGTTTCACCCACTTCACCTTCAGTGAAAACTGATTTAACTCCTGACCTCTCCAGTACATCGGGTCAAGTGCAAGATGGCTGCAAAGACCAAGATACTACTAGTGTATCAACTGATAACAAAGATACAAACTCTGCCAAAAAAGAAACTGACCAGGATTCAAATACTACTGGCGTTACAACTGATAAAGATTCCACTACTACTGTTACGCCTGATTCAAATACTGCCAGTGTTCCAATAGCATCAAAATTAGACTCGGATCCTGCAACTCAAGATGCTACTGTCAGTACAACTAGTTCTCAATCTGAAGTGAAAGCAGACCCTCTACTGGACTCTGCTACTCCCCTAGCAACTGGTGATGCTTCTGATACATGGGGCAAGTCTTGGGCCGACTCAGATTTCAATATAGACCTGGATGCAGTTGAACTTCCTCAAGAACAGGCTCCAGCGATCGATCTGAATCTTGCATCCAGCGTCCTGGACAGTGTATTGCAGGGGAAACAGACGGGGGACGTGAAGAAACAGGACTGAGATTCTACTTACTTGTCTAACTTGAATATTTTATACTTTAACAATAGGCATGTACAAAAAGAAATTTAGAGCTTTAGGGCTTCCATGTCGAAAATTTACAAATCTTTTGATGAAATTTAGACAATAACCATGATAAAATCACTGAAGGGGATTTTGAAAGATTCCTATAGATTGTAATCAATCATGCTTTATGTTTCAAGCACACAAACTACTTCACTTGTTACAGATAAAATGGGGACGAAATGACTTTAGAAGCCTTGTGCTCTTTGTGCTTGGTGTAGAGACAAAAAGATAAAACTGATTCTTTGCAAGAGGCTTCCTTAAATGGTTTTGTGTCAAAGCTACGAAGTAACATTTATCCCTGCTAAACAGATTACTTGTTAAAGCTGGCATATCAAACTGGTAATGGATAGGGGTACAAGGGACAAGGGTTAATTTGATCAATAAGCTTTCTAGTTCATCGATACAATATTTTTATTAAGTTGGAATTACTTACAGCTGCATATCTTAAGTTTGTCAATCTAGTTCAAACTAGCTGTAATGTATACGTCCCCTGAGTCCTCACGTTACATCTAGCTTCTAACCCACCTGGTCCATGTCACGCAAGCGAGGAAATCAGCCAATAGAAAAAGAACTGGCTGATCTCTTTAAGAGGAGGAAAAGGAAATGAAGTTAGAGACAGAGCATGTTCAGTTCCAGTGACAAGACGATCCTGAAATATGGTTTGGGAATGATTATTTTACTAATCGATAATTGGTTGTTTGTAGGTGGTCCTGGAGTTTTTTTATGGATGTCAAAATGAAATCCCAAATTGCATGATATTTGCACTAAGATACACAAGCAAGTGAACAAACTTAAGTTACGCAGCTGTATGCCCCTGCTAGATGTAGTGAAGGTATGAAGTGCTCTGTGTCCGAAATCATTTCACAGCTATTATGACTGAATGTATGTCTTTATAGTTTCATCATTGTTATGTAATGGCAATCAATTTACAGTGGGGGTATGTGAGCTGAGCTCACTTATGTTTTGTTTTTAGTAATATATTCAATGTTGAGGGATTCTTAGTAACATCATTTTACAAAATTTTGTTGAAATCATGGCAAGATATTCCTTTAGACAAGAATGTATCTTTTTTGCCTTTACAGATTGAAGATGCTGATGGAAATGTGATTAAAATATTCATATTATCAGTGTAAAACGTTAGATAAATGCTTTTGTTGTTCTATAATTGTTTATATTGTTTTTCTTGTTATTGACTGAAATTCACCTGCGATATGAATGTGGGAAATATATTCTTTATATTGTAGTTTGTGTTTTCAGTGTCTCCTTACCAGTGTCAATTGTTTCCTTATCTTCTTATATACAACTCCAAAGTAAATAAGGGTCCAACATGTTTCTATGCATAGAAGAGATATTACTTCAAATTTCTAAGCAGAAATAATCAGTTCATTTAGAAATCTAACAATGACTTGCTGTTTACCTATCATGGGAAGTAGATTTTGACTATGGTAAAACACAGAATATCATACTTGTGCCAAGAACATACCATATTTACAACACTTGTGTCAAAATATTAATATATTTTTTGCTCACGAAATGCTAATGTTACTGGTGTCGTAAGCAGTATGTCATGGACACTCGTATACATATCCTCTATATAGAATTTAGGCACTAAGAAATTATCTCCCTTTCTTTCCACATTAATTCAGATATTTTTGTGTCCTATCATGTGAAGTCACAGTGCACAAAGGTCAATCATCTAGTTATATACAGGAGAGAAAAAGTATTTGATGATGAGTCAATGTTTCTAGAAATAATGGATAAGAGAGCTATATTGCTGCGGTCTTGTGGAACTCATTACCCCTACACTGGACTCCTTTAAAAGCCATCTGAAGACGAACCTCTTCACCCAGTTCTATGGCCCAAAGACAACAGCTTTCTGAATTGTACTTTTAATTTTAGCGATATGAGCATGCTTTCGAGCGTGGATTTGTGAGCAATATAAATATGCACTATTATTATTATTATTATGTGCTCTGGGAATAAACGCCACTGTCAAGAGCTCTTCACTTATATCATGACAGCTGGTATTAATGCAGGGAGAAAGCTTGCAACACTGTATAGTGTCTATGCATTGTTGTTAAACTTGCAAACATTTGCTGGAACCTGCGAACCATGGGTGGTACTGGGGTGAAATTCAGTGTATCATTGCACCCAAATTTTACTGAGTGTAGAACAGTTCTCTACTGCAGACAAAGTTGCAGAGCCCTTGGCGGGATTCGAACCACAGACTTGAACCACTGCGCGATCCCGTCCCATGGATAAGAGATAGGAGGAAAGTGCTGATAACATTATCAACAGATACTTCAAAGGGAAAACAAAACATGATTTATCTGTTATATTTTTATTACGAAATATTTTGAAATATTTACACATGTAGATGATTGATGGTAGTTGACAATATTCTATATTGCACAATATATCAGAACACAAAAGATGGAAGAACTTACAGTTCATGAATTATGAACTATTTCATCATAAACATAAATTCTACTTGACTTGTTTCCCTGGCTTACCCATTACCAATTTTTCCATCAAATGGAATTTCTAGCTACATAGTTCTCACACATTTGATTTTCAAATCATTCTACTGCATCAGCATATACGTATACATCAATCTCCTACAATACCCTGGTATCAATCAAGGCAAATATCTTGTGATGAAAGCTAGTTATGTTAAAGGGACGGTCCTATCGGTGTACGTTTTGTGGAAACAAATTCATAAGGAACTTTCCTTTTGCAAACATACATGATTATTATATGAATATTTCACATCTAATTTCAAAAATGTTTGTTATGTTTACATTTAGGTTTGTTTAAGAATAAAGTGCATCACTCAAAAAAGAATTTTTTTTAAAAGAAATCCGTTCCTTGGTGCTATGATTGTGTAACAGCATAACAAGGTCAAATTGATAATTTTTACCACGAAATATATTTAAACATGCTGATATTCTATTAACACATTAGTAATTTCTCAACTTGGTAAAGGAATAGCATATTACAGCAGATTTGTTTTCTTGTAATGCTGAAACTTATGAGGCTGTCTTATGGCTTATCTATCATAACTGCCATTTTTTCAACCAATGAATGGAGCCCATATTAAATATCTCGAACTTTACAGTCTTTTCTTCTGGGTAATGGTTTGGGGTGAAGATATTCATTTGCTGTTTATATAGAGGCACACAAGGCATTGTTTGTATAGCTATGATATAATTGGAGGAGCTTTGAAGATACAAATATGCTGATTTTGCAGTTTGAGAGCTGATAATATTGTAATTCTCTAGATGATTATTATTAAGTTGACATTTTTTGGATTAAAGCTTTATAACTTTAAGGGACCGTGCTATCGGGATATTTTTTGTGGAAACGAAATTTTTTTTAGTCAAATTGTAAAGATTAGAACAACCATATATATATATGTATAAACAGGGAAGTACTCCTTTTATTTTTCCACCAAAAATACCCCGATAGTACTGTTTCTTTAAAAACATTTTTAAAAGTTCACTTAAGAACTTATTGTATTTTTTTATGTAAATGGTAATGTCTTATTGTAATGTTATTTTCTAAAAGGTTTTTAAAACAAATTCTTTGATGCAACAAAAACATGTTCTCTTGAGATTTTATGACTTTCCCTGCTTCTGTTTTTCTCCAAAATTTCCATGGCAACTCAAAATGCAAGCTTCTTCATCATGAGATAGACGTGAGCGTCGACCTCGAAGCCGTGCAAGTTGTTTGGGTCCCCCTTCAGCCTCATAAGCAACCCTCCGAATGAGATGTAGGCCGCCCTGGAAAAGAAAGAAATAGTTTCAAAATCAGACTATGTTGGTCTTTACGTGTCTTGTGATTTGATGGTTGGTGGTTCAAACATCCCAATCCCCTCCCCTTAGACAGAAAATTGGAGGTTTATGTATATAAAAAAATATATACATGTATATATACTGTACTCAACCCATTAATTAAAGCACCCTTGGCGGTTAAAAATTGGAAAAAAGGGGCACTGATTAAAAAGTCTTAATTATTCAGTCAAATGATAAAGATGTTTTATATTCTTGATCTACATATATTTTTTTAGCGAAAAGTTAAAAATCAAATGACCGTGATCAAGTCTGAAAAAAATAAATGATGTAAAATTTTATAGGTTTGTCATGTAAGGAATACTTGGAGAGGGGGCCCTTATACGCTTTCCGTCAAATACGATATGACGTGTCATTTATAGAGAATGACACCTTGATGTAGGAAGTGAACATTAGAGAAGCTTATGTCGTAAAATATGACATTAGCAAAAACAGGAAAGTTTATGAGAAAAATATTAATCAAAATAGATCAAAAGAAAGGCTTATGTTGGAGGTGGCATGAAATAAGTTAACTCTTTTGCAAACATAATTTTCGGGAAATGTGAGAAATAAACCTTAATGTATCAAGAGGAACATTAGAGATATAAAGTAAGAAAGAAGGGTCTTGGACTATGACGTAAACCTATGTTTGAGGACATGAACACTGCAATGCAAGCCAAGACATAAATGCCTGTGGGAGCAACTGCAAGTAGAGGCACGCTATCGAGACGTCCCCTCCCTGTGTAATGATTGTCAGGTCGCTACTGACGACAGACTGATAGCGTAGTGATCTGTCCAGGTCAAAGTTCACAGGTGTCGAGGAAAGTAGATCAGTACAAACATGCTAGGGTGGAACACCTTTGAAATGACAATGAATACACCGACAGTTTTGATCCTTTAACATTCGTCGTTATGCCTGCCAATTGCTCAAATAGATGACCATTTTTGCAAACAGTGTTCAAGAAAAAAAAATTCCCAGTTCCCAGTAAAAATTTTACTTGATAGTAAATTGCATTCAGAGCAAATTCAAAAGATTCTTCCTAAGTCCTTCTTTGCAAATTTTTCAAGAAAGACATTGTCAATGTAAATGTATATTTAATAGAAAATTGCCGGGAGAGATAAAAGTAGATAAAAAGATTCATTGAACGATTTGGGCTACACCTACCAACATATATACATAGTCTATTGACTGCATGTTGTAACAACTTGCGCAAAGAAATTCTTTATAAGTAAAGAATGGAAACTTTACAATGTCAGCACAAACTAAACCTTGCAAGGAGTGGATATTCATGTTTTAGTATCCGGGTTTGCAAATCTTCAATACAGCTCATTTTCTAGGAATACAGTCCTCGTTTGTAGGAAATAAAAAGTAAGGTATATTTTGGCACTGAGAGAACTGAATTAGAACAAAAAATTAAAAATTAAGACATTATTTTATTAAAAGTTTACATAAAGACCAGATGAGGTTTAATTTTTTGCAACGCTAATGGCTGAAATATTACTAAAGATTCGAAGGTCTAGTGGCTGAAATATTACTAAAGATTCATAGGTCTATGGATTTGTTCAGTCTCTGAAAATTACAGCAAAAAAGGCTCGTATTCACAGCATGTAGCACTTTTTATATGGCTCTAGATACTAACACACTAACTGAAAAGAGTTACTTTCATTCTTATAAAATAATTTTGTACAAGAATCACTATTTTCTTTTCTAACAAATTGTTTTTTTTACCTAATATGAAGTTTTTCTTCTCTATATCTAGTCACCTAAAAGTAGGCCTGCTTAATAACCGTTAATAAAATAGGAGCCTTTAAAGGGGCAGTAGCATGTTTTTTTTATAATTTTATAGTTCAAATATTTCAGTGATAATTGTAAGTCAATGCTAAATGTATTATATTGACAGTGTCAACAATCTCATTACACAAGCCAATCATCCATAGGCTGAGGACAAAGTATGAAGATTCACATAAAATCCATTGGCGGCCATTTTATGTGAACACCTTTAATTCATTTTGTGTAAGAAAAATGAATCGCATGGCAAAACTTTATGTTATTTGTTTGAATTATTACTGCTCAATTTAGTGTCTTTCAACTGGAACCATTTATTTTCATTTTCCTGACATCACCTTATATTCCCCCTAAAAACGTGCTAATTGCCCCTTAATACAGTTAAGTTTCTCATTCAGCAAGTCTAGTTTCTACTGATACACATCAAACAACAAGACCAAAAATCAATACCAAGTAATCATTTCATTAATTTATAATTTAGCCTTAAACACTTGCAGGTGTGAATTTAAAAATGTAATTTTTGTTGTCATGTTAAAATTCATTGATTGGTTGCTTATCAACTAACTTAAGTTTTCTTTGACATACCAAGATAAATATTTCATAATTCAACAATGTCTAATTGACTAAAGTCTAGTCTAATACTTGCAGGTATGACTTTGAGAATGTGACTTTTGTAGTCATGTGAGAAATTCATTGAACTTTGTTAAGTTTACTTTTACATACCAAGTTAAACATTTTATAATTTAAAAAAAATATCTTAGACTAAATTCAAGTCTATAACACTTGCAGGTGTGACTTTGAGAATGTAATGTTTGCAGTCTAGTTACAATATTCATTGATCGATTGCTTATGAACTGGGTTAAGTTTACTTTGACATGCCAGACACAGTGGTCCATGTATAGCCGCCTGTCGCTATGATACATCAATTCCCGGCCTAAGATCCGGTATGTGTGCGTACACGTACAACTCCTCAGAATCTCTTACTAAGCATTTTAGACAGAATGCCTGCAATACCATTGTGGCTATGTATGGCATAAAAGCTAAAGGGAAGTCCTATTTGGGTATGTTGTTGAAACAAAATTCAAGAGTTCTTCCCTGTTTATACTTATGATTATTTCACACTTATTTTCAAATATGTTGAGTAACATAATATGTAATAAGTAACAGTTTAGTTGGTCTAGATTTAACAATTTGACAAAGAATAGAATGTATCACTGTGTTCTCTTGAATTTCGTTTCCACAAAAAATACCCCGATGGGACTGTGGTGATCTAGTCACCCATGGCTGATACTTCACATAACAAAAATAGCGAAACAGTTCTTGTGGTGAACTTTTTGCCAAACCCATAGCAGGATTCGTACTTAAGGTCCAATGTGAATTCTCCGCTTTTATTCATACCCATGGAAATTTCTCCATAAACAATATATGCTATGCCAAACCCATTGCAGGATTCTTAAACTATTACTAATTGAAATCTTCAGTCTCTCTCATACCCATGAAAATGCAGAATTAAAAGATTATGAACTTTCTCCAGAAAGAATATATGCCATGCCAAACCCATAGCAGGATTCTTAACCTAAAGTCTCATGTTAATCCTTAGTCTTTTCTCATACCCAAGAAAATGCAAAATTAAAAGGCCATAAATTTCTTCACAAAAAATATATGCCATGCCAAACCAATAGCAGGATTCTTAACCTAAAGTCTATTGTAAATCATCAGCAACGTTGACTCCAATGTAAATCCTTATCTTTTCCGTGTACCAATGAAAATGCAATTCTTAAAGCCAATCAACATTTCCACAAACAATATATGCCATTCAGAATTCAAAATAGTTGCCTAGGTGTACCCGGCTGTAAACTCATAAGGTGGTCTGGTTAGTTTTACAAACAAGCCTTGCGAGCTTGTAGGGACTAAAATATATTTCGAACTGATGCTACGATAATTACATTCTCTACAGAATTCCAAGGTCCCCATGGACGAATAACTAAATTTTTGGATTTAAGAAGTAAGCATTTAATAACATATGTTATGAATTAGAAGTAAAAACTACAATGCCTTCAGAAAATGCTCCATATAAACCACTTCACTTATTAAAAGAATGCAAAACTCTTCACTTTTATGAAAAGAGCAAAATTTCAGAGAAAAACTGACAGGGTGAGGACAATATCTCACATTATGTGACATTAGTCAGATAGCACCTTCAAACGGGATTATGAGAGCTTAAAAATATTTCTTGAGAAATTGTTACCTAGCTTTTCAACACAAAAGACAAGCACAGTTACAGCTTGCTAATTGTGTCTATAGAAATTTATATATTGTACGCCCATAACTACTAGCATTGAAAATATGAATTGAAAGTATTCTATAGCTGACGTTAAGCTTCCTGAAGAATTAACAGCCATTAGAATTCCGTATTCTAAAACTCTTGCGTGATATAGCAACTAGGGTTGACTATTGACCCCCAAGAGACTATTGCAATAGCGATGGTCTATTTGAAGAAGAACTATTACGATAGCGATAATCTTTTGCTGGGTACTATTGCAATTTTTCAATAAAGGCAAATTTTGCCGCTTTGTTTGTAACGAATTCAACTTCAGACGCAGTTGTAAAGTCGCCATTTTAACTGGGCATTACAGCAACAAAATTATATCTTATTATATATTATTTTTTGGTTGCTATTTTTATCTCTCAGTGATTTGTTGCTGTGTTCCAGTATTTTCCATATGTTAAAAGATGTGTTTGTGTGTGTAATTTTACTTTTAAATTTAACTAAACAACTGAATTGATTTCAATGTCGATACTATCAATGTTGGCAGTGCTATTGATACTAGTGATTGTTTTGAAGATGACTATTGATAAAATACTATCGATACGCAACTATTTAATTTTAGGAAATACAATGATTAAGCTGTTACATTGAAATTCCATTTCAAGTTCATCAAAGAAAGTCCTTGAACATTTGGATAAAGAATTTATTCATTTATTGACCGTAAGAGACCATCCATTTGACCATCTTTTATCATATTGCAAATTGTAAGTTATGTAAGCAGTAGAAATTTGGATTAAAAGATGAAACAATCTTGCAAGCATGATATAAGTATTGACAGTTTTCTGTGGTCGGTTAATTATCTTGCAATCATCATCAGAGTATATGTCTCCGCCTTGAATTCCACCACATACTCTGATCTCCATCAGGCCAAAACCCTCCTATAGCCGCCCTTGTAAAGCTAATAGAACCTGCTTGTGAACTACATAATCTAATAGCACTTCAATCGGTTGATTTGAATTCTTAGGAATTCTCAACCAGGGATAAGCTGCTTTTTGCTAATAGCGCACCATTTGATTGGCTGGATATAATAATATGAGGGTTATGGCCTGATGGATATCAGGGCATAATTGGAGCATGATGCTGAGACAAACGCTAATGTAGCTTCAATAGATATTAGTAAGTATGTTAATGAACTACATGCTAATTAATTAATCATCCACACCTCCCTGAACCAACTTAAACTTAGATATATGTGTGACAAAAAGAAATAATTTATGAAAAACAGAAAAATGACATGAAAATGGGGCCGAAAAATGTGTGCGTTTACGCGGAAGTGAAGATAGTGGTTGTTCGTCGTCATGACAACCAGCTAACCACACTGCCAGGAAATCGCACCAACTATAAAATGAAGATGTGTGATCTTATCATGATTATTTGAATTATGATTTTACTCAAAAAGGCATTTTCTATCCTATCAAATTTTCAATTATCAATAACTATTCAAAGAACTGCTAACCTTTAAACAATATCTTTTTTTTTTATGTATGACTAAATGAATTAAAATGAAAATAATCTAAGAAATTATTGTTCGTCAATAACTGAAAAGATGATATAGTTTTGACAAAATTGATCTGATGTATATTCATTGTATATATATATATATTCTATATTTGTTCATGTCTAATTGGATCATCAAGAATTCTAAATCATTCAATGAAAGGTAGATTTTATAATATTTTGGAAATTTTCTAAATAAAGTAATATATGATCTTTTATATTATATATTTAACTGTTCACTTTCAAGAAAATGCCTTTTTTGACTTTGTCACAATATGAGTTCCTCTGTGGTGCAGATAGGTGAGTGATTGGATGATTGCACATACTAGATGGCGGATAGACAGACACATGGACAGACAGAGACATGGACAGACAGACAGTACAACAGAGAAACAGATAGACAGACACATGGACAGACAGAGACAGGAACAGACAGAGACACAGATGGACAGACAGAAAGTCAGACAGACGAAAGATGAATAAGCTCAGAAAGAGAGGGACAGACATCGGGACTGAGAGACAGGGAGTACAACAGACAGAGGGAAGGGACAGACAGACAGACTGACAGATGGAAGATGAATAAAACTCAAAAAGAGAGGGACAGACAGCGGGACAAGGGGACAGGGAGTACAACAGACAGAGGGAAGGGACAGACGGACAGACAGACAGACAGTTGGAAGATGAATAAGCTCAAAAAGAGAGGGACAGACAGCGGGACTGAGAGACAGATACAGCAAGAGACAGAGGGAAGGGACAGACAGAAGGACAGACAGACTGACAATTGTATAGAGTAATATTTAGGATGTCACAATACAGGTACCTCATGATACAATATGTATCAGGATACTAAGGTCATAATTCAATACATATTAATACGGAGAGTTACAAATTCGTTGATCTGAACAAACTCTCGATTTCTTGATTTGATATTCACAACATGTTTGCACAACTGCATCTGTGTATTGTGACATCCCTAAGTTACAGATAGACAGACAACAGAACAGAACATAGTAAAGGAAAACACTTTTCATAATTGACATTGCAACAAAGCACTAATAAGCAGTATATATTTAGTTTCTAACTATCTACGGTAAAACACAATAATTTTAAATCACTTGTAGAGGGTTGCGCAGGAACAGGTCATGGAGGATATTTACTGTTTGCTATTAGTCATAGAAATAAATTCAGGGTTCGAAATAAGCTCTAGTGCGGTAGCCCATGGCTGCCAAAGATAATGCTGGGCTAGTAAAATGCATGGACTGGTAGTCTGACTGACTATTTAAAAGAGAATTATCTTTAGATGTAGTTGGCTAGTTGGAATGTGTTTGGGCTATTTTTCTCAGAAATGCATTAGTCCAAATGGCTAGTAGGGCAAAATGACTAATTTCGACCCCTGTAAATCTTTAGTATATTAACCCTATCAGGCCTTTGAACAAACTAAAAAAAAATTATTTCTTGATTTGTATTGGTGCAAGGGTAATTTTTCTCAAAACTTAAGGAATTTGTGATTATTACACTGATTACCCAAGCAAAACAGCAGTTTTGAGGATAAAGTGATTTTTCATTTGTAACAACTCTCTATCACTGACAAATGATTGGGATTATTTTTGTCACATCAAACAATGGCATGCAATTCATTCATTTGTCATTTATATCAGGGGTCATAACTGAAGTCATCTTCACAACATCACGGGCGAAACGGAAAAGTTTCTAAACTTTCCCATTATTCCCTTGACATCATTGGCCGTAATTTCTGTGCTAGCATTTCAACCCGCTGCACGGAAGTAGAATAGTCCAATCAGAAGACAGCATGTTAAATGAACCGATTTGAAAAAATACTTTTGTATGCGTTTTACAAGGGCGAGAAAGACTTTATTTGAGTGATACATTAATGTTTTGTCTTCTCTGCATTCTCGGTGCTCATCTAAACATGAAAACAACCATGCGGACTGAAGTTTAAAATTAAATTTCACTCGGATAGTTTTCAAAAAGATCGTCTGTTAGTATTTTGAATTTGCTCCGAATGTATACGGCTATTTCATTGGCTATTGTTGAAAGAGCTGATAAGGGGCGTAAATCGTGATCACGATAGGTGTCGCTACTCCGGATCACCAGTTTTCTACCTTGTGATGGCAAGGTATAAACGAGGAGTTCCTCGATACGTTTTCACCTTGCCGTGGGAAGATGAACTGAAGTATGTCCTGATTTTGATTGATAACAACGTTCAGTTAATCCATGATTAGACCTTAATTATTATCAAATTTGCCTTGATTTTCAGACTGTGTCAGTGTCTTACTGACAACAAAGTGATGTAAATTTATCATTTATTTTCACGAAAAGAACTTAGAATTGCTAAAAACAGAATTTTTTTGTGAAGTGATCTATGCTCAAAGTCAGGCCTATATTGTGATGAATTCACTCTTCAAACAGAGTTATCTCTTGAAGATATTGTTATATTTCGGTTCACGCTATCTGCAATAATACAAACAGGTATATGGTTTGGGTCATTTCCTCCACAGGGTTGTACTTAACACCTTAAAGGGGCAGTAGCACGTTTTTAGGGGGAATATGAGGTGATGTCAGGAAAATGAAAATTAATGGTTCCAATTGAAAGACAATGTATTTAAACCAAATGAGTCAGTAACAATTAAAATATATAATGTAAAGTTTAGTCATGCAATTCCTTTTTCTTACACAAAATGAATAAAAGGTGTTCACACAAAATGGCCGCCAATGAATTTTATGTGAATCTTCAAACTTTGTCCTCTGACTATGGATGATTGGCTTGTTAAATTAGATTTTTGATACTTTCAAAATAATACATTTAGCATAAACGTACAATTATCAGTGAAACATTCAAAATATAAAATTATCCAAAAACGTGCTACTGCCCATTTAAGAGTCAGGCAACAGTTGCTAGCACTGATTGTACCAAAAGCTTATTCAATCAACCACCTGAACTTCATCTTGCAATGTATTAACTTTGTTTCATCAAGGAAATAAAATTTATGGGGTTTGCCCCTCAAATGTAAGTCTGTGGCATTACCCATGGATATGATGTTTAGTTAAACATTTACGTCTGATTCAAGTCAGCCTCAATCCAAAACGAAAATTTCAAAATAATTCTTCCATCAAGATATAAAATTGAAACAATGAACCAACTGAACTGTTACTGCAGAATCAATATTTAGAAACTTCTTTTTCTCAGAATAGATTAATTTTAATCAATCTGGCATAAATGTCTCATAAATATCAATTTTAAATTGTATGAAATACATTCTGTCATACTATTGATTGTAAACACGTCTAATGCAATTGACAATTATTTCACACTTGGTGAAAATATGTTTGTAGATGTTTTAGTCAGACAATCGTTAAATTAATGTTGAACTTCTTTAAATAGAAGTTGGTGTGATCAGGGATTGGAAAAAACATCTTTGACAATGGGCCATTTGCATGATTTCTAGTTATTTTCTGAATTTCAAATGGGCCATTGCCCATTACATAAATAGTAAACTTCAAAATTTTAATGGGCCATTTTCTTATCCAATGTGCAAAATGGCCCATGGCCCCTGCCTTTCCCTATCACTGTGTGATGATCAATAAGGAAAATTACTTTATGGATAATTGATTTCTCTATTCTGTGAAAGCAACATTTCTACATAGATCTTAATGTTGTGGTCAAGTAAGTGATCTGTCTCAAGACTGTTTTTCAATCATACTATTACATGTTAAGGCAAGCATAATATCCCTAGATAAGAAATATTATGTAAATCCTGGATTTCCAAAACAGTGAATCGGTTAACCAATTTCGTTGAAACTGCCCTTTTAACATAACTGAAATGTTTATCAGAAAGCTATAATATTGCTCTCCATAATAAAACACTCACTGAACAATATTTGTATCATCAGTCTGTGACCCCCTTTTGAATAAAACATAAAAACATCGGAACAAATTGCCTTCTCCTTGTTAACAACAGGGACTGTTGGTACCCTTTAAAACAGAAGAAATCTCGATGAAAAAGTCCAATTTTTTATACTCGTCAGAAATATTTCCTATGTTTTTAAAACTCAAACTGTTTCAATGACTTGCAAAACAAACACAAAACTAATTGAAAACTTCATGATAGATTTCACTTGCACAAAATAAAAACATTTCTTTCTGATATAATTTCACTTGGACAAAAACAAAAATATAACTTCATGATATATTTCCCTTCCTGTAAATTTTCGATTTTAATCTCATACACATATTAAACGTCAGATTAAAACAAAGCTATCATTGTTTTGTCACATGCTCTTTTTTTCAAACACAGGATGGTTATCTTTCATAATTATCTTATCAAAAAACTTATCTTATCTATTATCTAAATGTCGTCATCAATGATAAATAGTTTGATGCACTTTTGAGATAATCACCCTACAACCAATTTCAAAATTAACTTATCTCAGCTATTGGCTTTTTTTTAAGGCCCTTATTAGGGGCCACAGGTCCACCAAAGCTAAAATTTATAATCCTCACTAGTCAAGAGGTCTGTACACCAAGTTTTAATATAAGCTTTCTAGGCCTTATGGTTCTGGAGAAGAAGTCGAAATTCAACAAAGTTTACGGACGGACAGATGGACGGCCGGACGGCGGACACCATGCCATGCCATGCCATGCCATAAGCCTATCGGGCCTTACAAGTTTTTACTGAGCTAGGTCTAACAGTTTTTGAGTATTTCTCCATAAGCCAAATTCTAAGTTATGTTTCCGTGGAAAACTTCCAAACATAAAAATCTGAAGAAGTTGAAAATACCAAAAGGCACATCTACATATGCTGACTAATCCACATACTAAGTTTCACTGAGCTAGGTCTAACAGTTTTTGAGTTCTGCTCCGGAAATGAAATGATGACAGACGGACAGAGCAATGATAATATCCCACTGTATTACATACCGGTGGGATAATTATAGAAATACACTGACCCAAAAAAATAATATTTTGAAATTGGTTATAGGATTTGTTATAAAGAATGAAGACAGACAGACATGCAACATTAACAAGTTTATTACCAACAAGACATGCATTTAATAAACAAAGGTTAGGGTTACAAAAACATGCAGGTTAACTAACTATAGGATGCCAGGGTCAACATTTTCAGAAATATGGCGGCCATCTTGATTTTCCAAGTGTTAAGATTGTCCCTCGATGTGATTGGTTGAAATGATAGTTGAGAGGTCAAAGTTGAGAGGTCAATGCCTTGTTACCTCAGATACCAGATGATGCATTTACAAATTCAAAGGCTTAATGTAGAATGCATATCTGGTACAGAGAAAACAGAACAGATCAAGAGGCCTGACGCTTCGGTCTATGATATCTTGATTTAGATTTACAGTTTAATTTAAAATCTTTCATTCTGATTTACAATTTCATATAAATTTTGATTTACAATTTAATTTGAAATATTTATTCTGATTTACAATTTCATATAAATATTGATTTACAGTATAATTTGAAATATTTTCTCGTATAACTAAGTCAAACAAATATATTTTCTTTAAGTAACAGCTTTCTTTTGTTAAGTAAATAGAGGCTTGATCCTAAGGACAAATATGAGGCCTGCCGAAATGGCCTATAATTTCCTGATTTTATAACAAAATTTTCATAAATGAATTGATTAGAATTAATAGCTTGAATAATTTGTTTAAATATCAAATATTTACTTTATGTAAATATAACTTACATTTTCTAAAATCCTTACCCTTAAATATGTATATTATTTGATTGAATAAAATTATTGATTTTAGAAAAGATGATCTGCATTTTCTTTTATTCATCGGTAGTCTAAAATTGAATCTTATACTCTTATTTGGATAGAACTAACAAATTTCAATTGGTAAGTGTAACATTTTGGTGAATTTGATGTTTAACCAAAAGGCACAGATAACAAATTCAACCTCTGTTTCAGAATCATTAAAACATTTTGTAAGTGAGAATATTAATATTATAATATATATAGTTAGAAAGCTATTACTTATGAATACATTGATGAAATTCATTCAATGAAAACCCTTTCAAGGAAACTCGGTTGGAACAAAAAGGTTGTATGATGTATAAATAAATGATTACAAATATTTAGAAAAGGTTATTGTTGTGATTTAAAATTTCCATTCCAGCACAAAATCTCATATCATATACTTATATATTACATTAAATTAACCCTTTTTGTTTAAATTACACAAAATTAACCCTTTTTTTTAAATTACACAAAATTAACCCCTTTTTGTTCAAATTACACAAAATTAACCCCTTTTGTTCCAATTACAAGAATTAACTAGTACAAAACACCATGCAGGTTAACACAGGAAAGAACAGAATAAGGGTTAACAACACAAGTACCGTATTCAACCATGGCTCATTCTGAACACAGCAACCTTCTCGTAGTGTAAGTAAAAAATTTTAAGATCACTGAGCCAAAAAGATGGGTAAATTTCCAAAAGACCCCCAGGAACAGCACTTGGGGCACTTATAACAAAACTGATTTAAGCAAGAATATCAGGGTTATCAGTGTATTATGGTGAAACTGCATTTTCTTAGTACTTTTGGGTGAACTACAGAAGGCTTTTCATAATTTTGATAAACATTGTTTGGCAATTTTGGGGATATTTTACATCCTTGAGTATTTAAAGGAAGCACACTCTTGAGGTTGAATACGGTATTACATATTATTACAACAGAAAAGAAAGATACACAATAAAGAATTGATTCTCTTAAAAAAACATAATATATCAGTCAAAACTTCGAACTGAATATTTGATTGTGTCCTTGGTATAGACAAATAATTTGAAAAAGAAAATACCCGATATTAACTTACCCTGAACCACTCGATTCAGTTGATGTTTCAGCCCCTAACAAAACGTCCTTAACAGCCCTGGTATATTAACCTAGATTTCTCTAATGTTATCACTGAAGTATGGCTTGGCCGGTTAAGGGTTAATATGAAAAAAATTATTTTGAAACAAAAATCACTTTCATTCAATGAAATATTTATTTTGCAATAGATCAAAATTCCTCTCCAACAATAAAATCTATAAAAGAAGGGTAAATTAGATTTTGCCCTGTCATTGTATGTAAGATAAGTACTTAACTTTAAGGCAAACATCACCTACAGAGAGGTATACATATATATATATATATTCATATCAGTGTTTGGCTCACGTCCAATGAAGATTATGTCAGATATAGCATGGCCCTGATTATGAACAAAAATATCGATTACGAAAGTCAGGGTGGCAGAGATGATATTAGCCAAAAAACATATCAAAATCAATATTCAATAAAATGAAAGTACGGAAATTTCGAAATTTTTTGTTAGTGTTGGTTACTCACGCATTGATTAACAGTACTCCTTGACTTGTGAGGAATAACAGTATTTTGTTACAATTTGGTTACAAAAATCTTTATGCATTTTGTATACAAGAAGCAAATTTGAGTGAAAGCTTAAAAGTACTGACATTGATTAGAATATCAAATATTTCCCAATTTTTGATTTAAAGCAAAGATTGTTTGAGTAGCATTTTTAGTCAAACAGATTCTGTAAATCAACTTTCGTCATTGCATTATAAAATCTTAATCGGCAACTTTATCATAGACACCAGGAAGGATTTGGTTTTTATGCAATGCCTTGGTTATAAATATTTGCTGCGGGCCTAGACATGCTATCTTCCTCACACCTACTTCAAATAGCCTGCATACTATATACCTGACAACTAAAATATTTGTCACTGTCTGTAAAATATATTACATGATAAGTATTTATCTCATAAATATGTTTGAAAAAATATCCCATTATAAATTATGAATATAAAACTTCTTATTCATGAAAAAGATAATGTAGCTATTAAGTGCAACACATTAAACTATGTGTAAAAAAGTATTTAATATATAGTTAAACATGTAGATTTATGATCAATCAGCAAAAACAAAACAAATATAAATCAATAACTATTAATATACAAAGTTACAAGACAAAGCAGCTGTGAAAAGCGGACATATCAGCCGTAAAATATTGAAACAAAAATAATAAAGCAAACATTACAACATACCCAGATAAAACAAATTAGCACAACATATCTTAATCCTGACATGCGATCATACTCCGTACAAAAAATCGAAACGTCTCGGTCAAGAACTGTCTGAAAGTGACCACCAGAATGTTAAAGCTTTCCCTATATACCCTATTTGTAGGCGGGCGGTAAGGCCGATCATGTGATTGAAAAAATGAAACCTGACTCATCTTCGACGAAATCGTAACTACTTAATCTCGAACAGAAAGTTCATTTGACAAATGCAAGTATTGAATTGCAAGCATTTGAATTTACTCGTCGCCAATGCAATTGTATCTATGGAATAGTATTTCTATTCATTGCTAAATGTTTAGAAATTTTACTTCTTTCAAATGTTTTTGTTATAATTCAATCGTGAACACATGTCTATTTTGACTTGTTGCGAATGCGTTTGTATCGACAGTCAAATGCTTGATTGAGCATGTCTGCGTGAAAATTCCAGACACTTGCTTAATTTGTAAAGGACTTAACGTCTTCATGTGAGAAAAATTGTAGATACAATAAGCTCGGTTATTCCTCAAGAAATACGAGCTGTCCGTCTAGAATAAAATGTGAGGTAGTTTACAGGTTCAGACACATTTTATTCAGTCTTTTTAAAAAAATGATCTTGATATTTCATAATTTTTATTAAATCACTTTTATTGTATTTTTTTTAACCTTCATTTTTATATTCGTCATTTTGTTGTTGAAATTTTTAAAATTGAATTTGCCTCATTAAAATCTTAGTTCATGAAAATACAGTTTTTACTAAAATTATCAAAAGTTTTTCCAACTTCACAAAACAAAACTACTACAGCAGCACTTCCTTATGGTAAAATATCCTAAACAATATTTTTACAGTTCATTTTTATTTAACATGAATACTAAAAAGCAAATTTTATCTTAGGATAACTGAGTATCATTTCTATATAGTAAATTTAAAATCCAACTCTATGAAATATTTATGTATATACAAAGGATCACATCATATTATTTTTCAAAATCAATATAATGAACTTGAAAGCTATCAAAATGACCTTTTCCTGGTATATTTGCCAATGACCATAAAATATGAATATCCTTTTATTCACACTATTTTACATCAAAGTTCATCATAAGTTTCTTTAAATATATTTTCCAAACATTAAAAACCCTCAGCACACCATTTTATACTAAACTAAGTGAGTCATATTTATCAATCTTATAAAAAAAATCATTAAAATCAAGTGCTGTCATGTTCAATATCTTTCTAACATTGAAAACCTGCCCAAGTTTGCAAGCCCTATTCATATTGTACTAGTTGATTCAGGTTGACATATTTGACATAAACTTCAAACAAAAATCAAGTGATGTAAGTATATTTTAAAGTTGCAGTAGCACGTTTTAAAGGGGTAATATAAGGTGATGTCAGGAAAATGAAAATTAATGGTTCCATTTGAAAGACAATATAGTTAAACTAAATGAAGCAGTAATAATTCAAGTACATAATGTAAATTTCAGCCATGCGATTCCTTTTTCTAACACAAACTGAATAAAAGGTGTTCACACAAAATGGCTGCCAATGGATTTTATGTGAATCCCTATACATTGTCCTCTGACTATGGATGATTGATTTGTGTGAAAAGACTTTTGACACTATCAACATAATACATTTAGCATAAACGTACAATTAACAGTGAAAATTTAAAAATATAAAATTTTCGAAAAATGTGCTACTGCCCCTTTAAGGATAAGAACCCTACCTGAACGTTGCAAGCCGATATAATGTTGAAGGAGTTGCATGATATAACTAACATGCACCTGAAAGGCGATATCATATATAGGTAGCGATAGTTATCACTATAAATAGCCTTGATAAACCACTCCCTGTGTAAGATATATTGATATAAGCTTTCCAGGAATGTTAGTCAAGCATTGTAAAATGTTACACAACATGCTGGATTTTTACAATATTTTATGTTACTAATTACTTCAAATACATGAAAGATACTGTAGAATTTAAATACCGATTTAAAATAACATATAATCAAAGTCTGATATTTTTAGTCACAAATACAGTGTTCAATAGCCCTGAACAATACTTAATTTCAGCCTAAAGTTGAGGCATCTAGACTTGCCAACATTCTTGACTAAAGAAGGCTCCTTTAAAATTTTTTGCTCTAAATGACAATGTAATTGTAGGAATTAAAGGGGCAGTAGCACATTTTTTGAAAATATTATATTTTAATATTTTCACTGATAATTGTATGTTAATGCTAAATGTATTATTTTGATAGTGTCAAAAATCTCATTTCACAACCAATCATCCATAACCAGAGAACAATTTATAAGGATTCACATTAAGTTCATTGGCCGACATTTTTGTGTTAACACCTTTAATTATTTTTGTATAAGAAAAAGAAATTGCATGGCTGAAATTTACATCATATATTTGATTTATTTCTTCTTAATCTAGTTTAAATATGTTGTCCTTCAATTGGAACCGTTTATTTTCATTTTCCTGACATCACCTTATATTCCCCCTAAAAACGTGCTACTGCCCCTTTAATGTTCTATTATTTTTTCAACAGAGGAACCAGGTGCGTGATATAGGAATGGTCCCTGAATTTGAGAGTGTTATTTATAGAGTGATTGATCAACTTTGATATCCATAAGAGAAAGTTTATGTCAAGTTGAGTCTTCATAGATAAGTCCTTCAAACTAACAATTAATTTGAAGTTATTTCAATGGCTCCAATTTACAATTATTGTCATGAATATAATATGAGTAGTTTCTTATAGGACCTTCTTTTATGACTAGTTATGATAGTTTCAGAATATGCTTTCATAAAAATAATTGTATATATACCATAGATCTGAATCCAAAGGAATCACAAGAGAATTATCACGGATTGGTTATTTGTCAAAATGTTCAACTTTCCCAAGACAGCCTTTCAAAGACACAATGAAGGTATTTCTCAGATATAATATTTCATAACTGTATTAATCAGGAGTCGATCACTTGATAATAATAATTTTCAGAGACATCGAGTTAAAGGTCTCATATTGGAATAACTCCAATACACTAATTCATGAATGTATTAATCAAGAGTGGATCACTTGATAATAATAATTTTCAGAGACATCGAGTTAAAGGTCTCATATTGGAATAACTCCAATTCACTAATTCATGAATGTACTTGTCTGTAATGTGCTGATTTGCACGCTGTCCCATTTAGTCTCAGTGAGCGAGGACTAGTCTCGAGTTTCTACATTCTTTATACAGCACAGGTTTGCACAGACAGTATACAAACATTGAAGCTAATGTACCATACACCCACATAGCAACCTATCACCCCTAATCTACCCACATGGATTCCTCCTGTCATAGTTACAGCCATACCAACCCACTCAGATAGGGGTGATTGTCACACACTTGGCAATTTGCCCATACTGACCCTAATTTCGAAGAAAGGTCACAAGACGCTTGTAAGCTCCAAGGGTAGCGTTAAAATGACGGCGCAAAATCAGCATTACAAGTGCAATCAATTGATACGAGTCTGAAATGACATAATCTGGCAATGTTCGAGCAAAGCGTTCATGTTGGGACAGATTAACGTCAAAAAACTTGTTCGAACAGTGACTACTGAAGGAATCCAAGCTCAAGTGCAGTTCTTTTGCATGATCTTTTTTACCACCTTTGAATATTTTAAATTGTCCTAAGTTTAACAGACATTGTCCAGAACTGTCTATATATACGTATATGAACAAGTTAGCTATTTATGTAAATATATTTTTCAAGTTCATTGGAATTGAAAGACTATCTAATGATTGTTTTGATTAATTGAAAAACTTTGCCAAATTGGGGAGTACTTATGGAGTACAAAACAAATTTGTAGCTATCATGTTTCTGTATTTATTTCAAAGTATTATTTATGATAAGTACTTGAAACAATCTTTAAAAGGATCATGTTGCTTCAAACCTTAACCATTTTTAAGACATATTTATCAAAACCTCTTTACCAACAGTTCTAAATCATGAATTAAATTATGATAAAAGTTAAATACAAGCCTTGTCTTTACATGTCACATACACAATGACCAATCTATAACGTTACTTTGTCAACAATGTATGAATCCATAATTAAATCCCCTGCAATGGTTGTTCGCTAAATGCTAACAATATTCCTTCTCCTACTAGCCGCCATTTTCTATTCTGTGTTTCCCATATCCCAACTGCCTCTAGTTCTGCTTCATAGCTCTTTCAGTTCTAATGTTTCTGATGCCTTCGCTGACAGCCACATTTTTAAAACGTTCAACAGAAAATTAGGCTTCAAAAGCAATAACATACATTTTATTTCGAATATAGGCAATTTTAACTAATATGTTGACCTTTTGAATTTCTAATCTGCCAATTATGCCCTTACTATTTTATACTGAGGTATTGTATTAATCATGTTTAAATGATCTCTGAAATTTTTCAGAAATGACTTTGAAAAAGATACCCCGACAGGACTGTCCATTAAGATTTTTTTTAATTGCCATAAACTGACAAAACACTTGTAGTTGTCAAACCAAATTAATAAACTATCTCTAAGGTTGAGAAAATTATAGAAAGGCATATTTCAAGTCAATCACTCAAAGGGAGGTAACTCTAAATATCATGGAGTTTATGATGTGATTATATGGTTGGGTGCTCATATTGAAGTTACTCACTGCATCCATAATTGATACAAACTGCAAAGTCATGAACTGTGTATGAATACATTTATAATCTAAAATTAATGTAAAAGCATTACTATTTCCTCACGGTAATATCATATTTTTAAACAAAATATTAGAACCAAAATGACCAAGTGTGATAGAATCTTGATATTTTTCAGGGAAATGCATTTTTTCCATTAAAATTTTGTTGAGAATTTGTAGCAGGAAAATTAAAAGGAAATTGGAGAAAATTCCATAGCTCCATATTTGATTTTAAAGGTTTTCAAATACATGATAATAAAGCATGTATTCTGAGAGGCAAAATAATATTTTACCTATAAGAGTTTTTGAAAATTTTTGCCTGCCTATATTGTGTTCTGCAAAAAATACAGGACAATAAAGGGGGGTAACAATTTGCTACCTGAAAACACATTTGCTACCCGATATTACAAACTAACAAGAATGTGCTACCTGATATTCCCTAGTGAACCTTACTGTATGTATATCCTTTCACCGACTAAAAGTTACATTTCAATTTCCTGATGCTAATTTTTTCCAAACAAATGAATAGCTAGGGTGAGATTAAAGGCTGCTACCAGGTAAAGAACATTTGCTACCTATGATTTAACCAAGTAGCAAGTATATGCTACCTATAAAAATGTCCTACATTCAAGCACGCCCCACCCGACATAAGCAGTAGGAGGTTTTATCATAGCTAGCGAACTTGTTCACCGCTCGACCTCAGTTTAGTATTGATCATTACATGTCACAGCAGGTAACTATATAGATAAAATACTTACTTACATATGTATACACTTTCTATTGTACAGATGAATGGAAAATAACTAGAAGTAAACAGCTTATATCTTATATTCATGTGAACGATAAAAGAACTCTGAACACTCGTGAATATTCATTTATTTATTTGACGCTCTCATCACTATTATTTTTTGTTGGAAATATTTTTCATTTTGAAATAAGGTGAAGCCAATGTGTTATTTTAAAGAGAGCTTCTAAGCACACCATACAGCCATTTTGCAGAGAGAGTCCAAAAATACAGTGTAATATTTAAACGGCAGTATTAAACTAGTGTAACAACACAATGCAAGTATGACGTCACAGTAGTGAGTTGTTCTGACATCACAATGTAAGTGCGCCGTCACAATGGTTGCCGGGTCGCGGAAATGTCAGCACATTTTAGGGCAAGTAAAAAACAGAATACTAAACTCCCTTCCATCAAATACTATTTTAATTAAACTCCCGAATGATTTTGTTTCAAACTAGCTCTCGCTCGTTTTATACAAAAATATCAAATCGTTTGATAAAAATAGTATTAAATGGAAGGTCATTCAGTATCCTCTATATATTTAGCCAAGCATAGATGTTCTGATCCAACTTTCAATATTGAATTTTCCTGAAAAAATTGTGAATGCAAGTTCTTCCAAAAAGGACAAAGTTGTGATGTCAATATTGAACCCTAAACAAACGACCAAAACATAAAGCAACTGGTATTTTCAAGTAAAACTGGGTACCTAACGTATGAACAGCAAATGCAATGTAAACCATTTCAAATTATTCATGCTAAACACTATAGCAAGACTCAACGTCATGCAAACAACATTAATATTTTTCGACTCAATATCATCCCTAATCCACAACACTAAGACTTTTTTGGTAGTGATCATACATCGCGCAATAGCACATATCAATTTCAACATAGTTTTCTTTTGCCTTGAAATCTCACTCTGGTTGATGACATGGCTAAATGCATACCTATGTGGACTATATAAATAGTTTCAAGTAAACAAATATTACACGCCCTTACTTGAACACCTGTAAGCAACTTTCAATGAATATCGTACTTCTTTCACAATATCATGCAGATCAAATCACCCTTTTCTTACATGACATAAATTTTTTGGATAGTTAAACTTAAGCTAGTATTCTGTTTAGGTCAGCTTGTTTAATATTGACTTGAGATTCCTGTAGATTGGCCCTTGAGAATATTCAGCAATTATCAATTCAGTTACAAAAGTGTAATGTCCTTTATGAACTAAATATCACCAGCTCAAGCAAGTAGGTGGTTATGGTTGAAAATGACGTGTCTCAATCAATAAAAGATAATTGTTACTGATAGGCCATAATAAGGAAAACTGTTATCACAGTATGCAGATTTTAAGTTGATTTTATATCAATGAACATCGAATGATTAAACCAAATCATTAAATTTAGATAAGGCAAACATGATTCATACTTGAAACTTAATTAAAGGAACACTAAACAATTGAAAAAAAACAAAAACATATACCTATGACAGTATCTCATGAAAGCTATCGCTCCCTTTATCAGCAAATCACTAAGGCATATATGTAAAAAATATTTATCATTCACCTGTAATCCAATTTAAATTTTCACCTGCCAGGTGTAACTACAAAACCTACCTTGCCTCTTTAAATGTCCCATTCAAGCTCTACTCTAACCTTAAGATATAAAGCACTACGGAAAAAAACTCTAAAGGTGAAAAGCTAAATGACAAGACAAGGTGTATATGATTCTCACCTGAAAGCCAATTAGCGACGGGTGTTAATTATCAGGTAAAGAGGAGAACTTTGATCAGCTGCCCAACCCCCGTCAAAGTCTATGTACGTTGTTTGACAGCATATGTGACATATAGGCTAAAAATAGCTGTCATGTGACTAGCAAGCCTCAGCATGTAGTAGGAAGTGTTCTTATAGTGAGGATGGGTGGGATTGTGTCCCGTCGGCAGCGTTAAAACTAAAATAATGTGGAAAAGGTGTCCCAATCTTTCCATACAAGAAAAAAATGATTTGTTTTATTCAATATAAGAAATTAACACTCGATATAACAATTTAAAGGTAGGAGAAAAGTGAATACCATTTAATGGTCTTATAGTGAAGAAAAATAAAACTTATGACTTTTCATTTGTTTTATAATTAGCAACAATTTACACTTGCTTTATGGAACATGAGCTGCCCTTACAATGCTGAAGGACAAACGAAAAACAAGTACAATATTTCGATAATTGTATGATCAAGAATTGAACAGAAGTGTTCTTGACTGATTGAATGACATGAACTAAATGAAGGCTCAAATTCTTTATTTTATGGAATTTATTTAAATGATTCAAAATTATGAATAATGTACTTGGGCATACATTTTTCAGTGCAAAAGGTGTTAGTTGAGAAGCTGATTGCATAAGGGACCGGTCATTTATTATGGGGGGGGGGGGGGGGGGGAGGGTGGGCCGGTGAAATTTCCCAGAGCATTAAAGTTTGTTGTTTATGTTTAGGAGTTCAAATCTCACTTTGTTAAAAATGTTTACTCAAGTATTTTGTCAAGTTTTGGATAAATTTGTTGTCATGTTTGAAAACAGCACTAAAATACTGTCTTATTTTTTTATGACCCACCCCTAAAGGCTGTCTTATTTTTTTGTGACCCACCCCTAAAGGCTGTCTTATTTTTGTGTGACCCACCCCCTAAAATCACCGGCCCACCCCCCCCCCCCCATAATAAATGACCAGTCCCTAACTAATATATTGCGATGCAGAAAAGCGTATTGCAATACGTATTGCAATATATTGGTACTTCTTTAATTCAAGAATATGCATGCTAACTTGTCTTAATATGAGCGTTTAAAGAACGATCATTTTTGCTCAGCTATGAGACGTTTTGGAAAGGGATATTTTTGTAATCACTGTTTATGATCTGTATACATATTTAAGCTATTTTCTCAACACAACTTCAAACTTTGTAAAAAACTTTCCGTCAATCATGTTATATTTGGTTGTGTTTTTTGCAATCTTAGATGGAAATAGCTCGTTTTAAAACGTTTGATACATTGAATATTTTCAGAAGTATGTACCGATTCGTATCATGTTGTTCCTGTATTGCAATATATTGCGATAATACCGCGCATCTTTAGCTTCTTGAGATAAAACCATGAATTGAAAAGACACATCAAGAGATTAATACTCAAGAGACCATGGAACAGTCTATATAAACACTTCAAATAGTAATGGGTCGCAATTGAATTGTCCAAATCCAGGTCACGGAGGTCGTTACGTATAATCTCGTGAGATACATTCTTGAGACCTGGATGCCATTCCCAAGTTAACCCTCCACCTGCTAAACTAAAGATTACCATCAACACTAAGAAAACAATCAGGATATTCTATCGACAATAATGGCAACAAAATATTGAAATGGACCTCAACCGAAACACTTTTTTCTTATTAACATTCTTGTTGCTTCACTAAACTTTCTACATTTCTTTAAGTACTCTTATTGCTGCTTCAAACAGAGTGTCTTGCCCTTCATAACCAGAAACCTGACATACTTTATTGTGTTTCAAAACCACGTGATATTATATCAAACATATTCTATGTACCTTTAAAGGGGCAGTAGCACGTTTTTTGATAATTTCATATTTTAAATTTTCCACTGATAACTGTAAGTTAATGTTAAATGTATTATTTTGACAGTGTCAGAAATATCATTGCACAAGCCAATCATCCATAGGCAGAGGACAAAGAAAGAAGATTCACATAAAATCCATTGGCGGCCATTTTTTGTGAACACCTTTAATTCATTCTGTGTGATAAATAGGAATCGCATGGCTACACTTTATGTTATATACTTGAATTATTACTGCTTCATTTAGTTTAAATACATTGTCTTTTAATTGGAACCATTAATTTTCATTTTCCTGATATCACCTTATATTACCCCAAAAAACGTGCTACTGCCCCTTTAAGATTGGCAACAGATTCTCAGAAATTCCTATCCAGAAATCAGTGAAACAAGCCAGAAATCAGGCACAAATGTGTACTTGTTACTAGTTTTTTAGTTGTAAAGACCACTCATTGATGAATGAATACAGTAAAAGTTTATATCCACAGATGATTTCTATTTTGTTTGAGTTAGACAAGTAGATCTAACTTCCTCGTTCAAGCTCTTACGTCAATTGACGACATCTACAACAAAAGCTGATATATCTGTATGTCCTGTTCAAAGCTCTTGATATCTCAATAGCCTTTTGGTATACTTGGAAGCTTGCCACCAAATTTTGCTGACGTGGCACATTTTAATCAGCTGACATCATATTTCTACGAATCTACTTTCATTTTTGGAAAATTGATTTTCAATTTGTGAATTGAAAATATATTCTATTCAAATGCATGTAGATTGAATAGACCTGTTTTTGATAGTTGTGAATCAATTCAATACCTGCTTGGATACTGAACTCGTAAACAAATATTCGCAACATATTGTGATAGCTTTAGGTTCCCTCAATATAAGGCCTTTCCTTGATATAAAGTTGATCTCAATTTTTAAACCTACATTATAACACCATAAATTATAACTTTATAAAAAGGATTGAATGATTAAATTGTGTAAATCCATAAACTCACTAAAAATAATACTTTACCGCATATAAAGCTGGACTCCACTTTTTCTCTAATTCCACATCATAAAAATAGTTTTTTCACTATAAGAGACCAAAATGAACCTATCTTTGTTACAAGTAAACCTAATCTCCAAAGTCCTTGATATGATATATTGCTTTCCATAAATAAGATAGTGACTTTCCTCATAATTTTCAAATCCTCATTATAAAACTTTGTTGGATAATTTCAGGAATAACTCATTTTGATGAAGTACACAATATCAGGCATACAATAAATTTCCTCTGAAAAAGATAATTCCCTATGGGCCTTTAAATTATAAATGAACCATGGAAATTCTCTAAAATACAACGCACTGATCAAGTCCATACAATTTTAGAGAAGTACCCAACCATCGAATCATCAAGTAATAATTTCACGTAGACGAGGGATAATTTCTTCCAATTATATGATTAGTTGTCGGGAAATAATCACATACTCAAGGAGCTTTGCCTTATATTGAGGAACCCTATCAAAGCACATAATGCTTTAATCCTAATACAGGAAAAGTTTAAATTTAGATAATTTCCATGATTTATAGAAAATGCATATTTATCTGGAAGTCACTATCTATTCATTCATGGTTTTGCCTTATAGTGAAACAGTCCCTTAAAATCACCTTATAATGGGGTAAGAATATAGGCCAAACATAGGTAAAAGCTATTGATAATCAAATTGATTCAGATAGCTTATATTTCACGTCACAGTATGTAAACATCTGTACCAGTGAGATATAAAGTGTGAGCTTTCATTGCTAGGTCATCATATAATCCTTACAGAGTGTTATTTATCTAAATCCTTTGAATATTTTAGGGGTATTCAAAAAATGGTAACACTTTCACTGTCTTAAAAACAATCACTGTAGATTGCAAATAATTTAACAAACAATTCCTCAAGTGAAATTCATTTATTTTGAATAAACAACATACAATAAGAATATGAAGGAGAAAATAACCATAGAATTAAATCAACACATCTTGACATATTTCTGTATGTATATATATATTCATATACATGATTACTTACCTGACAAAAAACGGAATGAAATAAAAAAAACACCAGTTGGATATCACCTGAAAACACCTGTTTCGCTAAAACCTGTCGCTTGTTTGAATATCAGTAGCAAAAGTGAACTATGACACAGTAAAACACTGAAATATACACCAACCTCGATATCATAAAACAATTACCGGTACTTACATTGGATATACGATTGTTGAAATTTTACTTAGTCATAATGCTTCATGGTAAGATTAAAAAACCTTAGAAAGAACAGTGAGTGAGTGTTAGATCAAATGTCGATTTTAAGATCTTAAAATAAACCTAGACAGAAAAAGCTGAATCTCCTTGCAAATTAGTCCTTACACTTTGTACAAAAAAAAGCACTCCCAAAAAAGTTTAAAGAAAGAAATCCACTAAAATTTCTGTGGAACTATGTTCAAGAAATGTACTCAGAAATCAAAAACACAAATGGAGGACAAAATGGCTGAAATGGTTCTTGGTGACAGGGTCGTGACCTTCAACACCAGAGAAGATACCACCAGCTGTGTTCACAAAGGGAGATAACTGTGAACACGGCATGGTACCCTCCCCAATGTGAACTAGTCTGCAGCTTGTAGATCCAACCGGGAGAAAAACTTGTAACCATGGCAATGATAGAAACCCAATTCTGTTAAACTGGCAATGGGAACAAGAACAAATGACTAATTATTAGTAATCAATAACTTATCTAATGAAAGTTCAAATAACCATGACACACTGATTTGTGTTGAACAGTTTCATTGTTTGACAAGTTTAGCAAAGCTAGCATTGTTAAGGATAGGCAGCACAAAACATAACATGATGGGAGAATTTGGTAAAAAAGCCTAGAAAACCTACATACTCAAATTTTGCGAAATATTGTTTTTCTTATAACAAAACCTTTCCAATTCTAAACCACTCAATTTCACTTCAAATAAGATAAACATTTCAAAATGTCAAATCTAGTACTGAGAGAGAAAAAAAGCAGCAAAAACAAACAATTCAAATCATTTCAAATCGGAGAAATTTTGGTCATAAGACAAGAAAATCTACAACCGCCAATTTTGTAACAAAAACCTGTTCACATCCTCAATAAGCAAACAAAATCTACTCCGGCTTCTTCCACCTGAAGATTGTAAATTCCTTCTGCCTCGCCAAATTTACAGATCAAATCCTGTAATTCTTTGCGCACACAAGTTCGAGCGGCAAACCTTTTCCTGATTCTGAACTTAACTTTAACCCCAACACGGTCAGTGGATTGAAATGGTTCTCTTTCCATTAGGGAAGTTTCTTTTAGATCCTTTTAGGTAGACCTCTAAAAAATAATAATAATATACTATCATGTGATAAACAAGAGTGAAATGCTAATAAATCTTGCCTATTCAAAAAAAAATTGAGGAAAATAGTACTTATTTTCAGATCAAACCTTCTATATCTATTTGAAACAGAGGATTAAAGACCATGACAGAAACATTTACTTATGAAATACTTGAAATCATACCTTGAAAACCTAACATATCTAATGAAAAAGAAAACAAAGATATCACAATTCAAAAAGTGGCTTAAGTCCATAGTTGCAAATACATCATAAAAAAGTCTGTCTTTTGGGCAAAGTGAACTCTCCAAATTACCAAAATTTGTAGAGCCACTTTAACTCTTCTCATCTTATGGTAAAAAATAATGATATGTCCATTCAAGTTCACGGACATAAGATCTCCACAACAGCTGCTGCAAAATGAACATTGTGAGGTCAAGTCCAGAGTTGACAATGGTCAACTTCCAATGAAGCAAAGAGTTATTCTCAGAGCTGAGAAGATCCTCCAAACTGCATGATCATCCTTCCTAAAGATCCTCCCAAAGCAGACGTCAAATCTTCTTCCAATTTCACATGCTTCAAGTAAAGGTATATTTCTTCTTTGAGCTCCACTGATCACAAGTTTCTTCAACCAAAGACAAGCAGCATATCTTCAATACAACAAGAGAAATCATCTTTAACTTGACGTCTGCTCACTACAAGCAGACGGCTTGCTGACTGTTCTCTCTTGAAGCTAAATCACAACTGATGCTCAACTTTTCGCTCTTCGCAATTTAAGCAGACCGCTCGTGACAAGGAATGAAGAGCGTTGCCGCCGGCGACGGAAGAGCCCACCTCTTGGTGTACACTCTTCTGTCGAGAAGTGAGGAAAACAGCAATTTCTGAAAACGGCGTGCCTGCTTGTTGACACTGATGGGACATATTTATATTGACAAACTCGCGGGCTGTGGAGGAATGTTTTGCCGTGCGACAGGCACGCGCAAAATCGTCAAACACAAAGATGATTGCTGACAGCCGCATGGAAATAATAAGCCCGAGTTTTCGCCAACCTCCTTATATCCAAGCTAAAATAACCAAGGTTTTGGGCCTGGCGCGTGTCAGAGCTATTGTTTAGACAGGATTAGCGACTCAGTGACAGCCCCGACTATTCACTACACACCAATTTACTGGACGTTACGTGACTGGTCAGAGAGAGGCTGTCACCTCAGGACGCCTAAACGTCAATCTCTACGAGCATATGTCCGCATTGATGGCATAGTCAAATCTCTTTCACCCTATGAGGACATGAAACCATGATGGCATCCCACTAAATCTGATCTAGAAGATGGACTTAACCAACGATTTAACATACTGGGACAGATTAAAGCTATTATAGAATGCTTACAACTTAACATTGGCAAATATTCAGCTGGGATAGAAATTTCTGATTAAAAATTTCAAGCTGATAATAATTCTTAATGTATCATCTTCAGAAGATCAAAGATCTAATTACTGAATTCGTACATAGAAATGATCTAGTATCAAGAAAAACCCACGATAGCCATTTTAGTGTGAACACCTTTTGATAATTTGAAGTAGGGAAATCGATTACTAAAGCTTAATAGAAAATGTCATTGTAGAAGTACTCTTATCAAAAAAACAATTTCTTGCAATGACGGTATTACAGTTATTTCTTTTTTGTGTGATTGTATTATATACCTCAAACAATGTCCCTCTCCCCCTTTAAATCCAAAGAAATCATGTGACACCGAAACAGGTTTGTGATGCAATCTAACCAAAAAATAATTCTATCAGAAGTTCATGGCAGCAGTGATTAAATTTTATGTTTGGCAATGTCATACTCATCATATGTTCACATGTACCAGTGAAAAAATCTGCTGTTAATGATAACAGTAATTAAATTTTATGTTTGACAGTGTCATATTTATCATATGTTCACATGTACCAGTGAAAAAATCTGCTGTTAATGATAACAGTAATTAAATTTTATGTTTGGCAGTGTCATACTTATCATATGTTCACATGTACCAGCGAAAACATCTGCTGGCATCCAACAAAACTGGATCAAAAAGCTTCACTAATCATCTTACAATAATAAGATTGAGAAATAGTTTCATTCTTTGCGCCAAAGCTTTTCTTCTTTCGGAGATACTTTATACACAACAGGGAAAGTTTAAGATTTCGGAGGAGAAATTTTTAACCCTTTAAAAAATTAATTCTTAAGTCACTGTTAACACCTGCAGACATGTTTATTTAATAGATTTTCTGATTAGTGTCAAGTTGAATAAACAGCATGTAAAAGGAATTTGTCATTTTAAAATATCAGAAAGGTTGTTCAAAAAGTCAAATTTACAATCTATCTATATCATCTCTGTTTCTAACATTACAAACGTTTGTTTGACTCTTTGGTTTAATTTTCATTTCATTCTAAACTTTTATTAGAGATCTTACAACAACATGTTTTTTCAATTAACGAGTATAAAATGTTTTTGAAAACCGTTCTTTCAAAGTCAAGCGATGAGTCACAAAATGCCAAACTATAAAACACAAAATCACTAATTTTTTACAAAACCGTGCTAATTGTAATTTTCAAATGACGAACATTTTATCAGTTCTTTTATTTTCTCTAGTTTTTTTCATAGAAGTCAAAAATATTTTTTAAACAAAGTCTTGATGAATAACTGCCAAACTCAAACTGGCCCATTGACAGGAATTAAACATAAGAAGATGTACTATAAAATGTGATGAAATAGCAATGCAAAAGCTATCACTGACAAGACAAAAGTGAGCACACCTCACATTCCCCCAATATGGGCTTGTCTATCAAGAACATTATAGAAGCCAAGATTAGGAACCATTTGAGCAATGTAAGAGCCATCAAGCTTATCCACAAGCAACAGCCATACAAAACCTCTTATCCTACCTCATGTAGGAATCTCGATCTCTGATTGGTCCACGTGACCCTGGATAAATACCGATATCACTCTCTTGAGCGGGAGGATAAATCATTTATACCCCGGTACATAAAAAGCATGAAAAAAGCGTGCAGATTGAGCGTCTTGAAATGTACAATGTATGTTACCTCGAACACATGATCAAGCTGGTTTCTTTTGATCAACCTATTTGTATAACAAACTATAGTCAAAGGGTTTACGCAGTTAACGTTTTTCTTTTTCTTCATATTATATGCGTTTTGTTTAAACATTGGGTAAGATAAATTTGTTATACCATTCAGAGGCGGGGTGTATGGGGAGATATCAGCCTCGAGTTTGGTGTTATGCGACTTCGGCTCATCGCATAACACCAAGCTTGAGGCTGATATCTCCCCATATACCCCGCCTCTGAATGGTATAACTTATAATAAAAATTGCCGGAACTCACGGAAGGAGCATAGTTACATGATGACAAAACAGACTTCCTATTATTATACTCTGAAAACAATAACCGTTTCCTGCAGTAAATATTTGATAATTTTTATATAACATTTTGCAATGAAGTAAAAAGCAGCAGGCTTTTTGGAAATTTTATAACCCTTATACTAATTATAAGTTTATGCCACATGTATCTGCATAGGGAAAGCGTCTAATTAGTCAAAAAAATTAATTTGGAGTAGGAGCAAAAGCAAAAACCAAAGGGAAATTTTTGTGTGTGAACATCTTTAATTCATTTGAGGTACGAAAAGAGATTTGAGTGGTTATTTTAGAGCTGTAAAGTTAAACTTAAAAACTTTCACTTGCAATTAATAACTTTGTTTTTGTGGAAAATGGTATTGACCCAGATAACATGCTACTGTCCGTATTAGAGGGGCTTCATTTGTCTCAACAAATTGTGTTATACATTCATTTGATCACAGACAGAATTTCTGCAGTTATTGACCTTCCAATAAATCATTATTTACAACTCTCTATTAGAGACGTTTTAAATTTGAAGAATGCAGATTTATTAGTGTAACTTGTAATCAAGATATATTAATAAGAATATGATTAACAAAAACTCAATTGACAGATACATATTAATCTAGCATTTTTCTTTTATCACAGTATGTTTCAATAAATAAATAAATAAATAAATAAATAAATAAATAAATAAATAAATAAATAAATAAATAAATAAATAAATAAATAAATAAATAAATAAATAATTAATTAATTAATTAATTAATTAATTAATTAATTAATTAATTAAATAAATAATTAAATAAATAAATAAATAAATAAATAAATAAATAAATAAATAAATAAATAAATAAATAAATAAATAAATAAATAAATAAATAAATAAATAAATATCCAAGCACTACGGCTTGCTGAAAGGTTCAGAGAAATTGTTCCTGCGATGCAAACACTCACAACTCTAAGGCTGACAGAGGGCGCTGTCAGCAAATATTCGAGCTCACTTGTCAAAAAGACGTACGCACAGGAATCACACGCTACCAAAACATGGACATGTGTTACTATGGTTACGCATCTTTCGTATTTTTGAGTGGTAATGTTAAGTCAACAAATTACTGGTATAAATGACTGATAATAATAATATCAATGATTGTTTTTCAACAAATCTTTCATCATCATTATTCCAGTATCAGCTGTAGCAGTCCTCATCATCATAACAATAACATCTTCATCATTTTGTTTGAGTGGCGTCATTTCAATCATCATCATACTGTTCAATAATCACTCCCCCAAGTGATTATTTTCGAGTATAACATTTGTACACAAAAGACAATCAAAATATCAAGACTTAAAGAGTATAAAGAAGATAATTGACAAAACAAAAGTCGCTGAATTGCAACATTCTCCAAGCTGAACATAAAGAACATTTCGACAAACAGACAAATAAATCAATCCAAATAATTTGACATCAAAGACATGACAGTCATATCTTACTTGATATCAAGAAATTAATTTTTTACGTATCAAGAATGAGTTAAATCACTTTGCTTCATCCGACATCATCAGTATCACTCAACCCACCAATTACTCTTATCAAAATTGATAAAACAAAGAAATGGCGCCCTACCTTAAGATGCAACTAAAATGCACTAATTCTCCTCTTCATCAAACTGCCAAATATTAACCTAAGTGATGACGCCTCCCTGACTGGGAGGGGTCAAGGGTCACGGCACGGCCCACAAGGTGGCGCTGGGGGCTCGGAGGACGTGGGTTGTACGCAGAGTGAGAGGCTAGGGGGCAGCACCCGGCACCGACACGAGCAAGCGTGTCTACCTCCAAGATGCTCGGTAAACACAGCTCACATTCTCCTGTGTGCACTGCATGCTGGGCAAGGTCATGCAGTCTACAGTTGGCACGCAGGTATGGAGGGGAGGTGGGAGAGGGGGAAGGGAGGGGGAGGGGGGGGGGGCAGGGGAGGTAGGAGATGGGGGTAGTAAAAGGGGAGGGAGAATGTCATGAAGTCTACAGGTACATCTAGGCATCAACAGGGAAAGTAAGAGAGTCGGGAGAGGGAAGGGAGGGAGGTTAGTTTTGGAGAGGGGGTAGGAGAGGGAACAGGGAAGGGAGGGGGTTGGGATAGGAGAGGGGGTGGGAGAGGGGACAGGGAAGGGAAGGGGTTTGGGGTTGAAGAGGGGGTAGGAGAGGGGACAGGGAAGGGAGGGGGGTTAGGAATAGGAGAGGGACAGAGTCATGTAATCTACAGGTAGCATCTAGGCATTAACAGGGAAGGTAGAAGAGGGGGGGGGGGGGGGGGGGGTGGGGGGAAGGAGACGGGTAGGGAGGAAGGGTTATGTAAAGATTCTCAGAGAGAGAGAGAGGGAAGGTCATGCACAGGGGGAAGGAAGAATAGTAAGGGGGTAGGAAATGGGGGGTGGGCAAGGGGGAAAGGTAGGGAAAGATGCTGATGGAGAGGGGAGAGGTACGGAGAGGGGAGGAAGGAGAGTAAGGGGGTAGAAGTAGGGGTATGGCATAGGGTGGGGAATGGAAAGATGATTATTGAGAAGAAGGATAATGCATTCTACAGGTGACGGTAGGAGAAGGGGGCATAGGGTAGGGGTATGGGGTTTGCAAGTTTGTCTGAGTAAGTATGTTCACCATGTTATGGTGGAATTTAGAAGTAGAAATAATGGATGAAGGCCAGAAATGATTTGAGAGGAAATTGAAGGTTCCTCATGTAGGTCCAATTACCCAAGAAGATTTTCAGGAAACTAAAGGTCCAATGACAAATTGATCCAATTCCTATTTCAATTCTAAATTCTATTCCAATTCCTTATCACATTCCTAAATTATTCAGAAGCTGTTTCTTATTATAATGATATGAAACTTATGGAAGGGAGACAACTCTGTTCATTCACTCATGTATCACCTGATGGTATTACCGGTATATAGACATCATATACCTTGAACCTAAGATATCTTATCACATGAAATAGATCTGCTTGAAAGCATCATTAGAATAAATAAGATGAATATACATGATATTGCCTTCATCATTCTTCATCACCTTCTAGAGAGCCAACCAACAAAGACTTCATCAAGACAAACTCACTTATCAGAAATTCCATCATAATCCTCATTGGTTCAGTATTGTAAAAAGTAACAGAACGAGTATACAGCCTTGGCACACACCGTTGAGTAAAACATGGTTTAGGAAACTGTTGTGGACACAAAGGGAACAATGGGTTGATCAATAATGGTGTTAGTCTAGATATGTTCCATAACAAGTGTTCATTACTTGATAATGGCGAAAAAAGTAAATGTCCTACTTTTAGTGAATATGCAATTTGAGTGAGGGTTTTGGGTTTAAATCAGGATATAATCTTTAGGGTTGAAAATAAGTAGTGTCATATGTTCAATATGAGCACATGTGCACATATCACTTTTGCATAGCAACAATATGACTAGAACCCCTTTTCACTAAGTAATTAAATGATCCTAGGTCACTAAGATTGCCTTAGTGAAATATTAAAGAATTAAAGTTAAAAGTTTTAGTAATTTGGTTTTAAATAATTATTACAAGGACCCTCTTTCACTAAGTACTTACAATTATTACTAATAATATACTGATAAATATTAAAGAATTAAAGTTAAAGAGTTATAATTTCTTTGTAAAAAAATACCCTGAACATCACTTAAGGTATAGGAGAGTCTTTAATTAATCCCAAACTTGGTGTCAGCTACAATACTTCTACTTCTACCGACCAATCAAAATCACTTACAGTCTGGAAGAGTCCATTCCGCCATCGTCCCCTTCTATTCGATAGACTTTCCCATACATGACATACTCGAACTGATCGGCTCGTGACGGTTCTTGCTGACTGGGGTTGAACTCTCCGTCCTCCGGAAAACCACTTTCATGTAGCGTTGTCACGACAACTAATCTGAACTTGTCACCTGGAAAAAAAAAAAAATGAAGAGGATAAATTAGAGAAAATTGCATGATCCATCGACTGATTTTGAAGTACAGCTGCAATTGTTGAATCTTTGTGAAGTCATCTAGGCAGAAGTGTTAGTTAAATAAAAGAAGAAATTTTCTTTCAAACTATTCTGCTCTTTATCTTATAATTAAGAGTTTGATCATATACTGCTGTCCTGTGATGATAATAAATCATAGAAGAATTATAAAAACTTAAGCAGTCAATAAGAGATTGGTTTTTTTAAAGTGTGGTTTGTATCTTGGATAATCTTTTTAAAAAAATAAGATTTGCATTTTCAAGCAAGGGAGATAACTCTCAAGAAAAAAAAATAAACCAAAAAGAAAAAGGACTTTAAATGATAAAAAAAGAGTGTTTAAAAGATAACATATCCAATAGGTCCCCAAAAAAAAGCAAAATATATATCCACAGAAATTGAAAACTTCAAAAGGCAAATTTACACATGTTTATTGATTGAAGAACCAAGTAACATTGTTTTGGAAGCTCTGCTCTGGAATTGAAATGACTACGGAAAACAGTTAGTTTGCTTATCTTAAGATAAGGGATTAAGGGTTAAAGTTAAGAAATTAAGAACAATTTGCTATTTCATTGAGTAGCCCAAGAGTTAAGAGGTTCACCTACACCGGTCCACCCGTCCAAAAGATAAAATCAATGATTCATTGAGTGAAAAATTAACCAATAAAAAAACTTCTATTACTTATTCAGCAGACTAAGGGTTAAGGGTTAGGAGTGTTCACTTACCGAGGTCAATCGGGTAGATCTGCGTGTTCACGTCCAGAATCAGGTCCATCTTGAATGACTCGCTCTCACAGAACAGTCTTGATACTGAGAACAGAGACGTGGACAATATAATATCATTAAATCCATTCAGGGATTGGGAAAGACATCTTTGACAATGGGCCATTTTCAGGGTTTTGGGTAATTTTCTGAATTTCAAATGGGCCATTGCCCATTGAATCAATAGTAAACTTCATAATGTTAATGGACCATTTTTTCATCCAATGTGCAAAATGGCCCATTGCCCCTGCCTTTGCCAATCACTGTCCATTCATTGGCAACCATATTCTGTGAGTGAGTTATTGTTTAACGCCGCTAGGGCAATTTTTCAGCCATAAGCAGCGTACCTTATTCTGTATGGTTTAGCTAATCTTGCTCTCTGCCATAAGTGGACAGAAGTTGAAAAGGCAGGGGCCATGGGTCATTATGCACATTGGATAGAAAAATGGCACATCAGAATTTAAAATGTTGATGTTAATCTAACGCAGCGTCGAAATAAGCACTAGTCCGGTAGCTCATGGCTAGTGAAGATGATGCTTGGCTAGTAAAATGTGTGTACTAGTAGTTTAAGGAATAGATAGATAGAAAGATATGAGATAGATATGATAAAGAAGATATGATAATGTAGTTAAAATTGGCTAGTTAGAGTGTGTTTGGGCTTGTACTCTCAGAAATGTACTAGTCCGAATGGCTAGAATGACAATAAGACTAAATTCGACCCATGTAACGGCAATGGCACATTTGAAATTCAGGAAACAGCTATAAAGCCTGAAGATTCACTGCTAATCTCTCTTGCAACTGAATAACAAATTTAATTTTGGTTGAAAAGTACATAAAACTTTATGCAAGCTTTGCCCAATGAAACAAAGCAGTTAATTATGAAAATAAATCCTCATTTTCCACACTTCATGATTGCCAATCAATAAACTATCAATGACCTTGTTCTTGTTATTAAAGTAGGTCTTGAGGAATTATTTGTACAGAAAACCAAGATAGTGAGAATATATCTTATACTACGCCTTTATTCATGTCATATTGACCAATTCTCAATCAATAAAACCTAGCTACGCTTTTGTTACTGTGTTGGCATGAAGTCTTCAATACAGTGTATAATTTATTACACAGAAGGTAAAAATAAATAGCTTCTTATGTAGGAGCAAATGAATTGAAATTGCTTTTGCTAAGCAACATTTGGGGTTCATGAGATTTTCTGTGATTCAGAAAACCTTTGAGTTATGAAGGGAAAAGGTTAATGAAACTCACAATGGATTTTTGATTAATATTTAAGAATTTTAAGAATTGGCACCAATGTGAACAATGAGAATGTGAACCAATATTTCATAATTATTAGCCAAAACCTCCATGCCCTATTTAAATTCAGTTTCAAATCTACAACTATTGACCAATAGGAAACCAGTACTTATATACTTCTGGATCTTATATACGGATTGTACGGGTTAAGTGAGTTTCAATTTATTTTTTGAATTTGGTATTTGATACTAGATTCATTCAAATTGAGAGGAAAAATATTTAAATATACTTCCTATCAATCTTACTGAACTATTATCAAATGCTAAGTTGAAAAATTATTTGTTACCCATTACATGTAATGAATAAACTTGAAATAAGCCTCAGTCAGTTCATATCGAGACATGAAACCCCTGCTCTTCAATCTCGATAGCTCCATTGACAAGTTTATTTACAAGACATGCACTCACTGCAGAAACCTTTCAAAAGTGGGCGTGGCAGGTGGGCGTGGCAAGTGTGGGCGGATCATGCCCAGACTTGCTTGATAAGAGATCGTTGACAAGACTTGTCACTTCTCAAGCTAATTGATAAAGTTTTACAATTGTATTCATGCGAAAAATAACTTAGTTGATTAGAGGAATCAACTTACAAGATTTTGAATAACTTTGAAAAAGTGTTACTCATAATTCAACTGAATAAAAGATTTTACCTCTAATCAAGCAAAGAAGAAGGAAAATTCATATAATTTTATCCAGTCTGTACCTATTTTTCTAAACTAAAGCAATTCAGAATAATCTACCCTTGAGCAAATTTATTTTATTTTTGGCCAAATATACTCTGTAAATCAAGTTATTAATTCAGTTTGGCCGTATCTATCATGTGTTTATCACTTCAATGGATAATCAACTACATTTGAAAGAAAATCTTTTGACTTGCATTCCACATGTGAAATTTTTCACTTTTCATCTTTTTCATTTACCAAGATATTTGTTGTGTTTATTGATTTATCAAAATCCAATTCTTTCTGACAGTTTAATCCCTTAAATTTCTGTTTATCTTTTCAAAGTTGCTCAGGCTACTGTTTTTGGGGTTCACATAACTGGCACGTCATTCAACATGCCACAGGTTCAAGTAACAAGGGTATTGCAGGTTGTTTTTTTCAAATTGATTTTAGTCCATGGCTAGATACTCTGAAAACGGAATAACCACACATTGTTTAAAAAATCTGTAAGTCTGAGGTCACTAACTTACCAAACAACACCTTTGACTTAAAATTTTGCAAAAGCTTGTCAGAAAAATTTAAATATGTATGGTTGAATTATTTCTCACTGCTCTTTTGGCAGGTAAATATCAAGTGTAATTTTACTGCATAGTTTCTTTGACGATCACATGATAATAACAATATTGTCATAAGAGGTAATTTAAAAACATTAGGACAGTTTAGATAAGTATGCAATGCATTTTTTCTTGCAAATAATGAGTTCAAGTCATGGCTGTATCATAGGAGCATTAAGTGTAACTTTTGGTATTGGATTGAAATGTTAGAAATTATTTGAATTTGTGATCCGATTATTTGAGACGTCATATTAATGAAGAAACAACAATAGTTAATAAATATACTATAATATATATATTGATTTGTGAGGCATAGCATTCTCTCACACCTACAAACAGCGGGATAGCACAGTGGTTAGCATGTTCGGCTTCAGGTTAAGAGGCCCGGAGTTCGAGTCCTGCTTGGCTACCTGCAGGAGAGAACTGTTCTACACGCAGCACGGTTTGGGAGCAATGCTACCCTGAATTTCAGCGCAGTACCACCCATGGTTCGCTGGTTTCAGCCAATGCGTGCAGGTTTCACAGCAATGCACAGCCACAATAGTGTTGCAGGCTTTCTCCCTGTAGTAATACTAGCAGCTGTGATATAAGTGAAATACTTTTGAACTAACCCTTCAATAGTGGTGCTTACGTTAAGCACAGAGTTAAATCATTCAACTCAATCTATTATTAACACACTATAAAAGCATACGTCCTGAGGTCCGTTAGGTACATCAAGGGAATTACAACTTAATCTGAGTCGCAGAAGCATTAAATTCAGCCAATCATAAGAGAGCTTTCAGAGCACTTCAAATTGAGTGTCAATGTAAATGCTTGGCTGTTCAAGTGCACCTCTATTACAAAATCTGATTGTAACTGATATTTTCGCTGTTAATTATGTAGGAATTTAACAGTGGCATCATCAAATTTATGCTGATATCGTTCATTGAATGCCTTTAAAGTGTCTGTTACAGGAAATAAATAATAAGGTCAGACATAACAGAAAAGTTTTCAAGGAGAAATATAGAAATATGATAACCATTTAACCGTGTCAAAGACAACCAAAAAATGTTCTTTTGATTGGTTCAAAATTGGATTCCTGTCCTATAGAAAGCTGTGAGTCAAGAAATTCCAGTTTTTGTTGGTACTATTTGATTATTTATCAAATGACTCATTTATTATCTGCACGGACTCATAACACTTTGTGGGAGCGAGTCCTTGGACTCAATAGATCATATATATATTGATCGCTACGTCATCTTTTATCAAAGGTCATCACAACAGGACCTCATTCAGTATTTCTCCAGATGTATTTTTCTTCCCAATGTATATATATAACTGGCTTAATATACGTGTTTTAACTATTTATAGTGTCTCATATCAAGGCCTGGATGTTTTAACAAATGTATTGAATATGTATTCTGTGATTTTATCTTAAAACTATGTGACATATGAAAAAAATATTTTTCTCTTTCTTTCTCTCTCTCTGTAATAACAGATCATTTACAGTTAGTTTCAACTAGATTACCATTCAAGCCTACAGTATATCCAACTTGCTTCACAACCAGAGCTGGCCACTAGCCAAACAAATGCAAGTACCTGCTCGTAATAAGACCTGTGTGCTTAGTATCAGTCAATCAGGGCCGTTCTTTGATAGATCGACGACAAGTTACCAAAAAAAGTTAAAATCAGGACTTTGGATTGTCAGGGGTGATTTTGCACATTGGATGTAGAAATTGCCCATTAAAATTTATGAAGTTTACTATTGACATAGGGCCAACAGCCAATATCAAATTTAGAAAATTATCAAAGAGCCTGAATACATACATTACATAGACAAACAGTTTAAGATAATCTGAATAAGTTACATTTACCTTACAACTTTCAGATAGAGGAAAACAAATTTAGATCCAATTCATTCATAATTGCTAAGACAATGTGTTTTTATTTTTTTAAATATAACGTTGAAGATTTTGTTTCTATTAAAACATGGATTGGAATATTTAACATTCAAATATTTTAAAAGCCCTTACACAAAACATAAAAATTTTAAATTTGAAAAGCCATGATTATGATGATATTGAATAATATAAAATCCTATAACATTTGAATTTAAAATCCTTGATGAAGACAAACTGCCATAAAAGAGTAAAATAAATAAATCTGACAATTGAGATTCTGAATTTTATTGTTCTTTTTTTTTACACCTGAAATATTAATCATAAATATGAATACCCCTAAATTAATTTGTCCAGTATATGAATTGTCTAAAACAAAACATACGGATAAATTATTTGAAAAGTCTTGAGCCTACAAGGTTTGAATTTGAAATTATTTATAATGACAAACAGCTATGAAAGAATAATATATATTTGCTACTAAGAACAGTCTGAGAATACTGATCAATGAAATGACTGTCCTCTGTGGGATCTTATGTCACTCAGGTAGTTGGCATGTTCGATCACACGACTACTAGTCGCTGTTTATGAGTTCTGTGTTAGCAACAGGGCTTCGTGCTACGACCTGCTCAGCTTGGCAATACATGTATATACTTCATATAAATGTACCTAATACACTTTATGGTCAGAGTTCAGTATATTCCATTACATTCATATAGCACTGGAGTTTTTATTGAATTTCAAATTGGAACATTCTTAATGAATCTGATTAAAGTATGCAAAAATGTTTAAATTTTACCGCATAGCATTTTGTGAAGGATCTTAATAGAACTTATGCATTTGAATTGCTTTATAACATCATAGAAAGAAATCCTGATATAAAATAAGATATCAATTTGGATCAAGAGCTAATCAACAAAACTTGTTTGAGAAAAAATTAAGCATTGAGAATTTACCAAAATCTACATTAAATGAACATCATTATTTGCTAAAAAAACAAACATTATCCTTGCTCAAAAATGCTTTGCTAAAAATTTATATCCTATTACAGTTCTTTCAAGGTTGGACTCTATATAAACGTTCATGACTGATAATAAAACTTGTTATCTGCTGAACATAGATACCAAACTCTGATAAGATTAGGCAAGTTCTATCTTGCGAGAATCGCATATGAATGAAGCGGTGTAAAGCCGGTGTTTGGAAAGGTTCAGAATATATTCTTGTATAGAACATCTGTACTTTGATATATATTTGCAAAGTTAACATACTTGCAAAATCTTTTTAATTCATTTATTACTTACCATTGATAAAATGAAAACAAATAAGGATTGATTAAATATATTTTAAATATATATTTGCTGTTTAATAAAATCCAAAATAAATTGTATTACTAGTAGATAAATAATTTGGAAACTTGGAAACTTTCATGCAAAATTATATTATTTAATATGTAATCATTTTATAGTATACACATCATAAACTAATAAAATATATCTTTATAAAATATCTTCATAATTTATCTACATTCTTTTTAAATGAAAACTGCAACAACTTGCATGCAGGGCACATGAGTCAGGAAAAAACAGCATAGTCATCAAATCAAATAAATGATATATTTCTCACCAAATAACTTCTTCTTTTTTCACCTTTCCTGAGGTCCCATTCAAAACATAATAAAGCTATTTGTTGCAGGCTCATATTGTTCAATTCTGTGGGATAAACTGACCAAATTCTGCAGAAATGACCAACTGACACTAAAACTATGACCGACTGAGGCTGTTCCTAAGCTGGCGTGCTTTTCAATAGCCTATTGACAACCTAACCAATGCTCACGAATTTTGGTGACATGTCATAACTTGCAGACGAAACCCGGGTCCGGCAACTTCCGACACAATGTCATAACCGGTATGGGTACTAATTGTCATGGGAACCACAAAAAAATATATCTAAAGAGAAACTCTGTCTTCTTTGGTCATTAACATCATCTAATATTATTTTGGCCGGGATCCAATATAAAATACTGCGCATCAACAAAATCACATGTTCGGCCATGCTCGGAACATCGACATATTCCGAGGGCGAGGTGACCCCCGAATAATTGTTGACAGTGGGTTAAAAAATATCATAACTACACATAACGATAGCTATACATATTTAAGATTCCTAAACTAATGTACACCCACCTCTGTCGAATTTCTTGCCATCTGGATCAATATCCTTAACATCGAAAATATCCTCAAACAAAACACCCGCCATGTTTATTTCGCGGAAATAGCCTCTAAACTTTGACACGCATAAACACTGCGTTTTAAGAATTTACCAATCATATGGTCACTATTTTGTAAGTGATAAAATAACTTTGTCTATAATAAGATAGTTACATAGTAAAATTGGCAGGTCATATATATTTCTTTCCTATGAATTTAATTTGCGATTTGGCGCTTGAGGTTATAAATGGAGACTTTTTAGTCTCTAAAATGAAAATTATTAAAGGGACATAACTCTTGATAATTTACCAATGCTGATCCCTTTTGAAATAAAAATTCCGACATTTCCATTTAAGAATTATCACTTGCCAAGGGTTGTCATGAAAATGATTTAATTTTATTGTAATATATTTACTCGACATATTTCTGTAATTGCTTTTATAGCGGATGATTATGATCCTCAAATATCCTGTATTGGTTTTGATCAATAAATTTCTTCTTAGTAAATTCAAATAGCAAGTGGAAAAATTCTCTTAATGAACAACAACACAAACGCAAAGTTTATGGAAATCATATATGGATAAAATTTTATCACTATATGAATATTTAATCACTTATATTTTTGGTTAAGTATTGTCCTAATAAATGCTCATGACTTTTCTATGTAATTGTCGTCTATACCTCTTCGACATTTGATGTGGTGAAGTACACAGAACAGCGGCTCAGATTTGTTGTACTGTCATTATCGCGTTAATCTCGCATCTCTTGTGATGAATGGACATTTGTATCACTGTGATCCTTTGATGAATTCAGATATATTTTACGAGCGCTTCAAACAGTTTTGATCAATGTTTTATTTTAAGTTCAATATTTCAGAGGTGGGTACCTTGCTAAAAAGGAATCTAATACGAGGAGGAGCTAGCATTATATATGTGTGAGAATTAGTCAATCAGTAAGAAGAACATGTACCATATCATGAAACGTGTTGCAGAATAAACAAAGCATCATAATAAATATTTTGGTAGCAAATGAATTGGGGTAAACTATCGCACACAATATCTTGAATTATAATTTCAGCATACAAAATGTTTTGAATTAAAAAACAATAAAATAATTCATTTGCTAATATATATTATGAAATGACTGTGATAGGTGTGGAAGTTTGTGTACAACATCTGCGTGATTGTCAAGAACTGTCCTCTTTTAAATCTCAGCTAAAGACTCATTTCTTCAGAATTGCCTTTCCATTTTAATCCCTCTTCCTTTTCCATTTCCTCATGCGCTTTGAGCATGTATTGCACATGGATAAATGCGCATTATAAGTATGCTATTATTATACAATGCCGATTAGTGTCTTTGTTTTTATGTGAATGGATTTATGTCATGGTAGTGTACTTGCATGTAACCTGGTACGCAATAACAACACGTTTGCTCACATTGACACATCATGCAACCTCATTTCCACAACAGTTAACAATAACAATATGTTTCCTCATATTGACACATCATATGCCACATCATTTCCACAACAGTTAACAATAACAATATGTTTCCTCACATTGACACATCATATGCCACATCATTTCCACAACAGTTAACAATAACAATATGTTTCCCCACATTGACACATCATATGCCACATCATTGCCACAACAGTTAACAAAAACAATATGTTTCCTCACATTGACACATCATATGCCACATCATTTTCACAACAGTTAACCCGGTACGCAATAACAACACGTTTGCTAACATTGACACATCATGCCACCTCATTTCCACAACAGTTAACGATAACAACACGTTTGCTAACATTGACACATCATGCCACATCATTTCCACAACAGTTAACCCGGTACGCAATAACAATATGTTTCCTCACATTGACACATCATATGCCACATCATTTCCACAACAGTTAACCCGGTACGCAATGACAACATGTTTCCTAACATTGACACATCATATGCCATATCATTTCCACAACAGTTAACCCGGTACGCAATAACAACATGTTTGCTAACATTGACACATCATGCCACATCATTTCCACAACAGTTAACCCGGTACGCAATAACAACACGTTTGCTAACATTGACACATCATATGAAACATCATTTCCACAACAGTCAACAATAACAACTTGTTTCCTCACATTGACACATCATATGCCACATCATTTTCACAACAGTTAACCCGGTACGCAATAACAACACGTTTGCTAACATTGACACATCATGCCACCTCATTTCCACAACAGTTAACAATAACAACACGTTTGCTAACATTGACACATCATATGCCACATCATTTCCACAACAGTTAACCCGGTATGCAATAACAACATGTTTCCTAACATTGACACATCATATGCCACCTCATTTCCACAACAGTTAACCCGGTACGCAATAACAACATGTTTCCTCACATTGACACATCATATGCCACATCATTTCCACAACAGTTAACCCAGTACGCAATAACAACATGTTTCCTCACTTTGACACATCATATGCCACCTCATTTCCACAACAGTTAACCCGGTACGCAATAACAATATGTTTCCTCACATTGACACATCATCTGCCACATCATTTCCACAACAGTTAACAATAACAATATGTTTCCTCACATTGACACATCATATGACACATCATTTCCACAACAGTTAACAATAACAATATGTTTCCTCACATTGACACATCATATGCCACATCATTTTCACAACAGTTAACAATAACAATATGTTTCCTCACATTGACACATCATATGACACATCATTTCCACAACAGTTAACCCGGTACGCAATAACAATATGTTTCCTCACATTGACACATCATATGCCACATCATTCCCACAACAGTTAACCCGGTACAGAATTTCAGGCAATACATATGTTTCAGTAGTTACCTACAATACTCACATATTATTGTCAGACTCGTTCGTTACAATAAGAAAATTTTTATATTTGGGATCACGCTATCTGCAATAGTACAATTTGTACTTTTTCGGGATTTGAACCTACACCCTCAGAGTTAGGCCGTCAGCAGACCTATTCGTCATCCACCAAAATGGAATTTGTACTATTGTAGATAAAATTTAGTATGATGCCCAAAATAACAATGTTACATTTGGTCACTATCTAAATGACATGTATCGGTGAAGAGAATTACCTAATTATGTCTTAATATTGTCAAAATAAAACAAATGTCATCAATTTTAACTGTTCAAAACTTGAACATAGACAATTTGAGGACCCCTCCCCCCCACCCCCCATTTTGTATATCGCAAATATATCTAAAGTTTGATGAATTGTGACCAACTACATCAGTGTATAATTGGGATGCGGAAAACCAGTACCCAAAACGAACTCGTCCCCACCGGAAATTCGTACCCACGGAAGACTCGTACCCCAAAATATCGGAGAACTCGTACCTATATTTTTTTTATATAAATAAATAATATTGATTTTGTATGATATTTATTACATTGTTTTAAATTAACACCTATGATAACCAGAAACATTATAAGTTATACAATTCAAAGGCGGGGTACACGGGGAGATATCCGCCTCAAGCTTGGTGTTGTGCGACGAGCCGAAGGCGAGTTGCATAACACCAAGCGAGAGGCGGATATCTCCCCGTGTACCCCGCCTTTGAATGGTATAACGAATTTATCCTACCGAATGTTTAAACAAAACGCATATAATATGAAGATAAAGGGTAAGAAATTCGTAAGTAATTTTACTATAGTTTGTTCAAAGCTACATATTGGTTGATCAAAAGTAACCAGCTTAATCATGTGTTCGAGGTAACATACATTGTACATTTCAAGACGCTGAATCTGCACGCTTTTTTCATGCTTTTTATGTGCCGGGGTATAAATGATTTATTACCCCGCTCAAGAGCGGGATATCAGTATTTATTCAGGGTCACGTGGACCAATCAGAGATCGAGATTCTCACATGAGGTAGGATAAATATTTTTCTAGACCTTACAGTCTACACAAGACAATTGAGAAGATTTTACGAGTGCTTCAAAGGGTGGTTTTATAAACCTAACAACTTTCTATTCTCGGATCGCCTGTGCTGAATCGGAAGTTATCATTGACAGTTTTGAAACTAAAATAATTTACTATTGATGTCTTTTATGCCAAACGTTATAGACGGGGTGATTTTATACAAATGTTGCTGTACTGAAAAGTATCAAATCGCTTCAATATAAAGGGTCTGTGTGTCTATATATAAAATCTATGTTATAAAAAGAAACGCACTAGCCATTTGACTTAGAATATATTCCTTTTGTAATGAGCAAAATATCATCTAGCTTCGATAGAATGAGAGTGAAATTTGAAAAGGCTGTCGACCAAGTGTGTTTTTCTGTTCGTGTGTTTAATTAGTTCAAAATCTGGCGCCAAAGTTATTTATTGTTTGTTATATTCTTGATTGACATATTTCTGGCAAAGAATGGAACACGTAAAACAGTCTCTTTAACGAAGTTCTTCTCCATCCTTTCCACTTTTATTTGGGATGGCCGTCATTGTATTGTGTTAAACGTAATGTAAAACGTTCACGTCAATAACGTTTATTACATTTACGTTTAAAGGGGTCGAGCTCTTGTGTTTGTGGGAGTTTGTGCAGTTTGTGTTGGCTTGAATTACATATTTTTAACAGGTTCGCAATATGATTGGTTTGCTATTATGTATACGTATATATGAAGAAAACACAATTGTGGAGCACAGTGGTGTAGTGGTTAGCATGCTGGCCTCTCACGCCGGAGACCCGGATTCGAATCCCGGTGGAGACACCAAAAATTTGTGACTTGGGTCTCATCCTGTGTTGTGTCCCTGGGCAAGGCACTTCATCCACATTGCACTCAGTCCACCCAGCTGTTAAAATGGGTACCTGAAAATTGGATGTACTGACCTACATGGTCGTGATTAGCGCTTAGTAGCAGTTGTGAAAGTACACGCCTTCGGGGTAATAATGTAGCGCTTTGAGCATGTCTTAGGACGTGGAAAAGGCGCATTATAAGTATGCACATTATTACACATTATTATTATTAATTGACAGAAACTTTTGATGAAATGAATGTAGTGATATTTAAACATATCAATATAATATTTCGTACACCTTTGTTATTCCTAACTTATGCTTGAAACGGGGGAGTGGGTGTGTGTGCAGGGTTGGGCACACCCTAAGAGCGCCCCACTTGTAACAGATGTAAGAAGGACCTTTCGCGAGGGCTTTTCGTCAAAGAATGCCCGCTGCCCAAGGTAGTGACCAAATGGGGAAGGCTTTAGCCCGACCCCGCGGCCGAAACAGAGGGCAGGGGCATTCTTTGACGGAGAGTCCAAGGGAGCTAGAGGTTCTAATCTTTCTTATATACCGAAATTTTCACAGGTTTTCATTTTTAGATTACTATCTAAGCACCTGTAATGGAAAAGAATCACCAATAAAATATCGCTTTAATCTTTGAAGTTGTAGGTTTAAGACATCTCAACATTTTTATATTGATATTTGAACAAGGAGGTAATGGGATGAGAGGGCTTTGTAAGCCGAGAAAAATAACCGACTTGGAGGCCTTTGTAAGAGCATCTTCCCACGGCAAGGTGAAAACGTATCGAGCAACTCCTCGTTTTAGACCTTGCCATCACAAGGTAGAAAACTGGTGATCCTGAGCAGCGACACCTATCGTGATCACGAGTTACGTCCCTTATCAGCTCTTTCAACAATAGCCAATGAAATTGCTGTTTACATTCGGAACAAATTCAAAATACTAACAGACGATCTTTTTGAAAACTATCCGAGTGAAATTCAATTTTAAACTTCAGTCCGCATGGTTGTTTTCATGTTTTTGATGAGCACCGAGAATGCAGAGAACAAACATTACTGTATCACTCAAATAAAGTGTTTCTCTCCCGTACGCGTACAAAAGTATTTTTTCAAATCGGTTCATTTAACATGTTGTCTTCTGTTTGGACTATTCTACTTCCGTGCAGCGGGTTGAAACGCTAGCACAGAAATTACGGCCAATGATGTCAAGGGAGGAATGGGAGAGTTTAGAAACTTTTTCGTTTCGCCCGTGACGTTGTGAAGATGTTGTAAGAGTTGACAAGGCCCTCCTGCTCTGGTACCATCTGGGCTTACAAAGCCCTCTTTCACAGCCGGGTTCTTCCTAACTAGAAAGTGTGTTAACACAATCGGGAGATATGTAAGTAGAGAGTCGTACATGATAACAGTTACACATTTTAACGGTATCTAGTTATTAAGCAAATTTTCCTGCAGTCACAGATTCATAGATTCAAAGTGATCATTTTATTAATTGTACCTGTGACACCCTTAGGGCGCATCCTTCCTTAACGAATCCTGTATCGGCCCTGGTTGCGATATAAGACGGGCAGGCAATGGTGTGGACAGAACAGAAAAGAATTTGTAATTTCTGATTCTTGAAGCAAAAGCATGAAATTGAATTAAGTGAAAAAGACTTTACCAAAGAACTCAAGAGGCAAATCAATTTGATGGATAATCTCGCCGCTGGTTGAATATATATACATCATATCAACCTGCATTCTCGATATTCCAGAGTTTACGTTCCGATAATATCTCCACTAACCTCTGGAACCAATATGGGCTCAATGCGATTCACAAATTACCTGCCCTTAGTTGCATTACCGTTTTTCATAGCCAATCAAATAGGCCTTTAGTCAGAGTCAGAAATAGGAAATAAATCGGCAGATAACGATGAGCGGGTGAGTTGGGGCTTAACATACAATCAGCTATACACTTATAGATGTGGATGTTGCCATCCAAATGAGAAGATCGGAGAGAAACAAGTTCGACAGGATGAGAGAACAGACGAAAAAGAGGAATAAAAAGCAGGTTTTAGAACGACACAAGTTTGGTCTGGTTTCTACCCGTTGACCATTAAAGCTTGGGTGACCCTACCAGGAGCATGCGAGCTCCATCTGGCATAGCTCCAAGGGTCGGCGAAGCACACAAGCTACCATACTGCAATAAGGTTTTTCAAAAATGAGTCAAGTGGGATGGCATATAATCAACTCAAAAACATTCCAAAATACATGAAGTTACTAAATCTACCTACCATCGGTTATTTATGCAAAACTGTACACAGTTTTTTTTCTCTCGGCATCCACGTTTTATATAGCTGGAATATAACTAACAGCGCAATAAACGTCAACTCACTCACTCTTTCATAAATAAAATCAAAGGCCATACGATAAAAATGTTACAGTCCAGAGGTATTCTCTTGACGAGAACTGGGAATGCTAGGTAACAATCGATATACCTCACCCGTTTTGATAGACAAAAACACATAAATACAGTCTCGAAATCTATCTCTTCGGATGTCATTACTGTTTATTGACGAAGCGGGGGTGTGTCATGAAAGAAGCCATGCGAATGGCACGCTGCTGGAGGCAGCGTAGATACCTCATTGGACGATATGCCACTAAGGGCAGGTAATTTATTAATCGCATTGAGCCTATATTGGTTCCAGAGGTTAGTGGAGACATTATCGGAACGTAAACTCTGGATGAGCGAGAATGATCAACCTGATGAGCTACAAAAGTCCATTTATGTTACGTTTGTAGTCTCAAATCGTTGGGGATGCCCCGATGGCAGTCTTGACTGGAGATATACATTTTGGCTCCGATGGAAGATTTAGTTTTACATCACGGATAGTTTGAAAACAATGTAGCTGTGCTAAACCACCTCTTTCTCGAGACTGCAACACTAGGGAGCATCGAAGGAGGTTCTTGTATCCTGATAGTTGATAGAATCTTTGCGTCAATAAGGTGCTCTATTAGCCGTGATCCAAGTAGAAAATGAGAGGCCAAATTAAAGCTTGCTAATTATTTTGTATCACCCACATGGTCAAATGAACAAGTTGCTACAGCTCTGTCTTTGGTAGTTCGAAATAAAAGGAAACATTTTAAGCAAATATCATTGGCTGGGTCTTCTCTTTGAAGGCTCCAAGAGCAGCCTTATATAAATGAAACTTCTGCAATAAGTTTTCACTTTCACCTGTTCTAAAACTTGGGCACCTGCGCCCCAAGCAATAAATTGTATGAAATTATACACACTTGTAGTAGTTCTATAGAAGGCTATTTCCCAATAACATTAGACTAGTGGTTAATACTGCTTTTAATTTTTCACCTGACCAATCATTCATTGACTTCACCAAAACAAAAATGATTCACCGGAAATGATGTCATTCATGTGTTTGCGGTTTTGTCGGATTCTGAGTGTGTAGGTTGGAATACCGAAAGGGTTTCGGCCGAATTTTTTTTTTTTACTTTTTAAGATATTGTGGTTTTGAATCTAACAATGTTACAATTTTGGTTTATAAATAATCCGTTGATATAATATGGTGATCAAATCAACCAGAAACGGAATCAGGAATGTGTACTATAGCAGACAGTATGCTATCAATGTAAAATGTTATGTTTAATATAAAGTTCTAAAAGATTAAGGGGCGGGATAGCGCAGTTGTTAGCGCGTTCGGCTTCAGATCAGAAGGTCCATGGTTCGAATCCCGCCAGGGGCTCGGCAAATTTGTATGCAGTAGAGAACTGTTCTACACGCAATAAGGTTTCGGTGCAATTCTACACTGAATTTCAGCGCAGTACCCCCCATGGTTTGCTAGTTCCAGTCGATGCTCGCAGGTTTCACCGCAATACATAGCCACAATAGCATTGCGGACTTCCTCCCTGAAATAATACTAGCAGCCGCGATATAAGTGAAACCCTCTTAAAAGCGGCGTTAAGGCCCATATAACCTCACCTCGCCTCTGAAAGATTAACAAAATATGGATTACCTTTTTAAGTAAAACATTTATTCTATTTATAACAATATTATACAAATGTACTCATGTTACAAAACATTGTTGTTGGTAATGCCTATTCTTCATAACTCTTCAGAACGCATAATGTTATCTAATTCTGTATTCTTTTAATATAGTTCTGACATAATATTCTAATAACAAACTGAGGTTACAAAAAGTACACACCTCAGTTTATTTTAAGTTATATATGATTTTAAATTTGAAGTATTTTAAGTTTTTGACGTTGTACTCAAATGTACAGGAGAACACTTCCAAGTGGTTTTGAATTTTATATTCAAAAGTTATTAAAATATTTTTCAAATATTTATTGTATTAAAACGAAATGTATCTTGTCATTTAAGATATTTCCCGTTTTGAAAAAATGAGCCCTGTGCTATATATATAAGATATTTTGACAAACCATCAACCAGACAACACAAACTTTGTTAAAAATGCTGCAAATTTGGGCCAAGTTAATCACGTGATAATCTAGTGCATCACGTGTATATTACATATTCACTAAATCGAAAATGACTGAGGTGTGTAATTTCTTTTGTACCTCAGTGTATTTTCAGCTAACTATTTCTAGAATTACTCTAACATGAGCATCGAAGCCAAGTCATTTGCTTACAAAAAGGAAAATGTTGTATTTTCAAAAATGGAAATAGCGTCAAAGCGAAATATGTCATACATGTACATGCTAAGTGAGAAAGATAAACCTAAATCTTTATATTTAAACATATTTTTTTTTCAAAATCTAAACTCAACAAAATGCTCAACTGCTATAAGAAGTAATAATGGACACTTCTAAAAAATAGTTTTTGACACTTCTAATCTTTATCAAAAACTATTTTTTTACAAAATAGACAGAAAATATTTTGATAAATCATGTTTTGAGGAAAGGAAAACAATGGACAGGAAGGCTACATGCACGTTACAAAGTCTGTATCTAGTATAAGAATATATATATTCAAAAAGTCGTCTGCATTTTGAAGTCAAGTTTTACAACTACCAACAAAAAGGAACAAAACATTCAACATCTAATATATTCTTTAAAGCAATCTATGACATACAGTATCTCAAAATCACTGTCTGATAATGACAAGGTCATTGATATTTATTTCATGTCATGTGGTGTAGAAAATATAAGCACTCAAGTTGCATATCTAACCGAACAACAGATCAAAATACGTTCAGTTTGACAGAGCCTGTTGAATGAGATTTCTCTTCCTGTCAGTAACCTCGATCTCGCTCCCGCTGACAAGTCTCATGCTACAGGTAGGAGTAATTGGTGTGATGAAAAACATGGGATAAACATTTTTAGTGAACTCTAGATCAAATTTAGCCAAGAGTTTCCCCCTCCCCACATCAATGAAGGTGACCCTCCCACGACCCACATCCAGCAAGAGACCAAACGTGAAGGTGAGTTCTGTGCCGAGTGTGGGCGGAGACAGGGAGACTCTCTCACCAACTTGATGTGGTCTGCTGTCCTGATCTGTCCTCCACACCGCGATATAGAGACTAGGCCGGGGACTGAAACTGTTCTCCACAGAGACACAGACGGATCTAGGAAGTAGAGAAACACAGGTTCCTACGTCAAGATTCTCTCGCCCCTCCACAACCCCCATCTGCAGCAGGGTCCAGCCTTCACCATCATATGTTTGTCTACAGTTTGTCTCCCAGTACGAGATGGGTGAAGGTAAGGAGGGGGAGGGGGATAGGGAGGTAGAAGCAGAGGGGGAGGGGGAGGCGGATAGGGAGGTAGAAGGAAAAGGGGAGGGGGAGGCGGATAGGGAGGTAGAAGGAGAGGGGGAGGGGGAGGGGGAGGAGGGAGGAATGGAGAAGGGACTGCTACAGGTCCCCAACAACTTCACGAAGCTATCCGGTCTGTTTGTGTTTCCACTGCTCTCCCTGTCTGTCAGTTCCCTCTCTTCATCTACAACTTGAAGCTGACCGTGTACTTTCTCAGAGCTCAGCGTCATGGTAGGAACTGAAAAACAACCATATTATTTTTTATCAAAACATCAAAAATTGCAAAATGATTTCTTAAGTAAGAATTTATATGTCACTTGTATGTTTCATGAATTTCAATACCTTATAATTTCAAAGTTTCATATCAAATCCGCACGACCTTTGATATTGACAAATCTTTTGATTTTGGATATAGCTCGAAAACCTAATAATGCCTTAACTGTGCAAAAGAGTTCAGTGAAGTTGCAAAAAATCCTTAAATCAAACACTCGCCCTTTTTTAACTATTTGGAGATTAGAGTAGTTGATAAACAGTTAATCAGCCGTTTTATATCATCCTATCTTGGATTCAGTCTATGTTTTATGTCATAAAATGATCTTTGCCAAACTGAAATTTTAATCATATCTTTGTCCATTCTAATAAAACGAACTAAACACTCGATTTTAACTTATCCACCGATGTAGTGGTTTACACCCTAACAAGAACCCCCCGAGTGGCATACCCTGCTGGTTTGCATGATGGGTGCAGTGTATACACCGTCTCTGCTCCGATTCCTTCCGTTTATCTCCGCCTACCCTCAGACGTAGGGCGACAGAGAGAGTGATAGTTAAAGGCGGATGACGTCAGGCGCATGCCCTCAGCTCCATTCTTGCAGATCATAGCGTGATGTACTCAGTATTTTGTGAGCGCTGTTGACATAGGAAATCGGGGGCTCACATCCCCCAATCCTTCTTTCGCCAATGTCACCACCTGCTCCGCGAATGACAAGTATGCAAAAGTTCCACCCTTTTACTAGAGGTTTTTAAAGTCTAAGCTCAGACCGACCGGAAGAGTGGAAGAGCGAGAGGGACGCCTCTGACACCAGAAATTGGGACGTCATCTTGGCATCTACCATCACATGTACGCCTTCGCAACCTGTCATCTCGGAGGATGGGAGGAAGTTCGACAATGTATCATGACGACGGATTCAATCACCACCCCTGCCCTGTTCAGGGAGCAGCGGGACTTTGTGATAAGTCTATTCAAGAGACTTGGTTGGCTATTAAATCTGTCCAAGTCAGACGTACAGCCAACCACTTCGCTCACATTCATTTGCGCCATTCTGAACACCAATCAGTATACAGCATTAGTCCCCAAGGAACGGATGAAGAGAATAGACAATCTCTTGGAGCGAGGTATCAGCGGCCACTCCCGATTCGCCTAAGGAAGCAGATCATGAGGCTGCTTAGGATCTCACCATGAAGTCGCTTCAGGTGTTCCTGAAAACTCACTTATGCGAGAACATGTGTCAAAAGCGAACAGGGCCCAGTCCACTGAGTGGATGCTTCTTCCTTGGGCCTTTCAGTAGGTGTGCCAACATTTCGGGAGACTGCATGTAGACTTGTTCAAGACTCCGTTGAACCACCAGTTACCGACCTACGTGTCTCCTGTCTCTAATCCATGAGCGTAGGCTGTCATTGGAGTGGAAAGGGATGGACGCTTCTGCCTTGCTGCCCCCCTTCCATTCTGACACATGTAATGACAATGATCCAGACGTGCAAAAGTTAACGAAACGGGAAGAATTTTCAAAGCGAATGCCGCCTCCATTTCGAACCCAGCGTGTTACCACATGCAAGCTGTACAAGCTCTTTACCTTCTGCAACGACAGAGGTTCTGACCATCCCTAAGTAATATAGTACTTCCACCAGAGTAGTCGACGGTAAGCACAAGTAATGATAATTATTCAAAAACGTACTATTATAGACAATCATTTTCTAAATAGGCTATCTTGCGGCTATCGAGATGAAAAAATTATCCTAAATTCTGTATTAGTATGACATGGTACGCTTGAACATGCAAAAGGTGTTATGATTTGCTCTAAACAAAATAAATGAACTCACAGTCTATCACAGAATTGCCAACCCCAATCTGTTTCGGTTCAGTTGCTATAAGTAAAGAAAAACAAAATATAGGACATTTCATCATGAAAATGTCAAAAAGGTATTCTAGTATTTGATATTTCATACATAGAGACACAATGCCCTCTCAACTAAAAATATTTAAATTATTTGCTAACTGAAATGATTTTCAGATGTATTGATTTGGATTAAACAGGTTATACGTCTATATACTTAAATCTCATCTTTAGTTGTTTTAGCCATTGTTAATATTAAGAAAGGAATATTAGAGTAACCTGATTTGGAGGGAACAGTTGTAACGGAGCCTGCAACTTCGATACAGCCGAGCAACTCATTAATGTTGGTCGGAACAAATTCCACACCTCTTCCATATTGCACGTTCTCTGTCTTCTCTTCAAGTATGGTCTTCATGGCTTGTGTTGAGGACGTCAGGAGTTGAAGGTCTTCAAGTTTGCTAGCCTTACTTCTGAGATTTCTGATGTAATCCGTTGTTGACGTCACTCTGTCCAATAAGGAAGATGTAGAATCCAATGCAGTCTTGATCCGTTTCTGATCTGGCCTTGCTTGGTCATCAACCTTCCTCAATAAATCAGTTCTTCGCTTTCGCAGTGTTTTCATTATGTCATTAAACTTTTTGTTTATATCTCTCTTTGATGCCTTCAGTGAGGTTTGAAAGTCGGCGGAAGATTTACACAGTTGTCTTTAAGATTTTACCAGTTCATCCTTCTTCCTGTCAAGTTTAGATAAAACGTCTTGAGTGGATTTTGAATATTTCTTGTGAGCCTCATCAATGGAGATGATAACGTGGCCACTCCCAGGTTTGTGGTTGACAATGGGACAAGAGGCACAGATCAGCTTGGAGCAGGTCGAACAGAAGAAATCCAGGGAGAACTCAGGATGTTCTGAACATTCCTGTGGTTGGCTGAAGCTGTTCAATGGTCGTCCTCGCATGTCGTCCAAACTTAGGATAGAGTGATTCTTGGTGGTCATTTTTCTCTCATGAACTTTCCGACACCTCGGACACAAGAACATTTTGCAGTTGTCACACTGATGGCCCGCTGGAGATGAATCTGGACAATCTGTGCAGGACAGACGGATCCTCTTCTGGAGCTTGAGGTGATCAAGGATCTTGAGGACAACCCGCGCTTTCGGGAAGGTTTCCAGCCCATTGGAAATCTGATTCTTTTGTCGACACATTGGACACGAGAGCATGGAGGGGAGGTTGGTCAGATTTGGCACTTGGAGAAGTTGCTGCAAACATGACTGACAGATGGATTTCATGCAACAGGACATCCGGCGAGGTATCCGGTCAGCTTCGTCAAACTGGTCTTTACAGACTGGACACTCTGTCAGCTCATCTTCAGTACCAGCCACGGACACGAAATCAGACATTTTATGTGGGTTTTTTTAGTTTCCTCCGCCCCTTAACACCTCCTGAAAGGATGATAGTTATGTTACTAAACACATATATATAAAGCTTTTATGTAGATATTTTGAAAATACTTGACATCATCCCGTGGAATAACTTTTTATGAAATGAGTGAATGGTTTGGTATTTAACGAGCGACAGCGAGTTGAATAACGGTACCATTCACGATTTTCTTTCAAAAGGTTATTACACGGGCCTGAGATGATTATTATATCATTACTGACCTGATGATATCGTCAAAACAATTTAGAATTTTGCTAACAATATCATAGAGCAGCGCCGCTGACATTGGAACGTCACCTATTGTCACATGACTTCGGTAAATACCTGAATCTGATTGGCTGATTAGAAATATTTGCCTACGTTGAAAGGAAATGAACACCCAGAAATTTGCTATGGCGATTCACCGCAAAATAAGTCGTCATGTCCCTCAGATTCGGCTGACGCAATAATTAATTGTACTCTTTCTCCCGAAATTCGTTCGCTTCTTATATTTGAGAGGTGTTGTTTTCATTTTCTAACTTTCGTTTTCCCGTTGATGCTATGAATAATTTTCCTGTTGCTTTAATTTTATGAAACTAAGGTATTTTAAATCTCTAATTTTCTCCCAGTCAGCAGCCTTGTTAGCCTTAATGACTTAATGTTAGCGGGTGTTGAATGACAATAAATCCCGGAATTTCTACAATTCTATTAATCAAACATTGAAGTCTTGTCGAGTAATAAACATCACAGCTTTGATATATAAAGCCTTTGTCTGCTCATTATTTGAACTACACTCAAGGACAAAAGAAACGATACCAACAATTCTTAAGAGGACAACACACAATACTGGTGTATAAAAGAAATGCGAGAACAAATCCCTGTGATAGGCACATAAGTTGTGAATATGTACTCACAATTTCAAAAATCAGAGTATGATTTAAAATTAAACACTTTATTTGGCTCCTGAGGACATGAAGTAATTTTGTTTCAGCCGTAACTACCCCTATCATGCTTTTTATATGGTATCGTTTCATTTGCCCCTGAGTGTATATTCAGCTTCTAGCAATATTGAAGATGATATCATATTTTTGTCAACGATGTTTCAAGGACATTATTAATGTATTCATAGCACTTGTGAAGCTTTACTTTCCAATTAGAATTATTTCAAAATAAATATGTTTCTGTTAAGCCCAGAAAACACTTCAAAATGAAACTAATTTTTATACAATTTTCATAATAAGGTAGCATTTTAAAAGGTTTTTTAACAATCATTTTGTCTTGTGTATTACCAAAAAGCACTATTTAATTTCCATACACTGGATCGAAAAATCATGTTTACAGTAAGTGGATTGAGTTAGAGCATGAGGACTGACTATACACTATTCTGCCTTAATACCATTATGCTTTTCAAGGAAACGAAATTAGTAAAATTCTGAACTGTCACATTAAAATTCACTTTCATGCGTTTTTAAGCATTCTAAATGAAATACGCCTTTCTGAAAGCTCTGTAGTAGCAGAATTTCCCCCATCTTCCTACGCAGAGCCTAAAACGCCAGTTTCCGAACTGTCATTTATGCCTTGCTGCAGAGACTTTACTTTTCTGTGCTGCTATACTGCCCCTACAGACTAGAGAGCAAGCACAGAAAACTCAAGGTTATGCAGCAAGGCATGAAACTGGGATTTTAGGTTACGCGTAGGAAGATGAATTTCCCCCAACGCTTGAAAATATACATTTTCTCTCCACAGGGGTAGATCAAGTCATAAAATGTCGAAACTACCTCTGTTCTCATAAGACCAAATTCGTGGGGTCATTTAGTTTTTCCTGGCGGACAAAATTGACACCATACTCCATAGCAAATGACAACGCTGCTCGCATGGAAAGGGTGGTTCATTTCACAATGCCTTTGCCATGATTCAGTAGCCAAAATGATGATTTAAGAACAGCGTCGTTGATTATGACTGATTGCACAACTAACTTGAAATGGTATCAATCAGGCATCTCCCATTCTAACCCACAAACTCGGCGGAATAGAACAGATCTAGAGGCCGTATCAACATTTCATGACTTGATCTGGCTCTGTGGGGAGAGAATGGAAAATAAAACGTATAAAACAAGCAGCTGACATGGTCGAGCTATATCCCCCGCAAATTGCACAATATGTATAGGTTTTCCTTATCATATTGCTGATTAAATTTTGTCACACAAAATAACACAATTTTTCCAGGATATGAAAGAAACTATTCTAATAAAAAAACTAAATCATACCAACTTTATGTTCACTGTTGGGCATAATTGGAGTTCACTGACAAAATTAAAATCAAACGAATGAATTTATGTATTATGTATTTGGATCTCCAAGATCAATTTGATCATATTTAAACTAACATATTTTCAAAACTGTTCTTCATGACACACCTTCATATGATTATGTATCTCCATATCAAATTTTATCAATATGTGATGATTAGTTTAGAAGTTATGAGCCGGACAGGACTTGTAACAGTTTTCCAACAGAGTCCTCATTTTTTGCCAAAAAAGGCAAAATTTTATAAAAACATTTTCAAAAATATTCTCCATGACACACCTTCATATGATTATGTATCTCCATATCAAATTTTATCAATATGTGATGATTAGTTTAGAAGTTATGAGCCGGACAGGACTTGTAACAGTTTACCAACAGAGTCCTCATTTTTTGCAAAAAAAGGCAAAATTTTATAAAAATATTTTCAAAATTGTTCTTCATGACACACCTTCAGATGATTATGTATCTTCATATCAAATTTTATCAATATGTGATGATTAGTTTAGAAGTTGTGAACCGGACGGGACTTGTAACAGATTTCTTACAAAATTTACCACTTTTTCACCAAAATCCTAATATTTTACGTAGATTTTCAGAAAATTGTTTCTCATGACACATTACATGTTTCTTCATGTCCACGACGAATTTGAATTGAAATGGTTGATTTGTTAGAAAGTTATGAGCCGGACACAAAGTGTAACGGACGGACGGACGGACGGACGGACGGTACCCATTTTAATACCCCCCGCAACTTCGTTGTTGCGGGGGATAAAAATTAGAATTCACGAGTGATATGTTTTTGTTTATATTGTTTTAGTCACACAGAAGACGAGTGTCGCTCTTTTAAGTTTAAGTTATTATTTCTGCCTCTTGAAAGATTAATTCAACTTGTATCCCTTTTTCTTATTGTAATTCAATGTATAAATATTCTCGTTATTTTGATGTTATGAAATTCGTTACAATTTTTTAAAGTATGTAATCTAAGTTTAGAGAGTAATAACGGAAAAGATACACCACATCAGTCTTCGAACCTTGGCAATGAGTAAGCCAAGTCTTTCTATATTCACAAAGGCCTACATTGAATAGAATGTTTACTGTGACTACTGTTGAATAGAAGCGTTTTACATAGTACGTCAGTGAGTCACTGTATATTCTATATTAACATAATCACCATAAATACTATTTTTTCGAGTTAATTAAATTGTTCAACTATCTACAATAACGATATCTTCTATTTTAAACGTGACAACTGGTCTGGTGGCGGAACTAAGTGCGTATGTTTGAGGGTTGCTTCGTTCTTTACCTATAACTACATATGAAATTAAAACTTATAAAATAAATATAACAGTTGGAGATGCCAAATACCAAATTTATCTCGTCTCGTTACATGAGTCAAGTTGATATCCCACTTGTGGCTTCGCCGATTGTTAAATATCAACTTACAATCCGTGAATTTCAACTCTTAGATTGCTTTGATACGAACGTACATGTAGATGGTATGCTTTATGATAAATTTCAATTAATCTCATATATTCACCAAACGGAAATTAAATGCTAAATTATTGTTTTCAATTGAAATGTTATTTCATCTGGAAGTCACACTCACGCGTCAAAATGTATACTAATTATATACCATAACGAAAATTATCAATCCGTAAGTGTCATTCTCACTGCTTTAGATAAGTTTCCAAAATAACGTTTGAGCGATTGACGCATTGTCCGGTTTTCGATCCTTATCACGACTTTGAACCTTTTTTATGACAGACAGACAGATTGTTTATTAAAGTCTCACCTACACATGTTTTGTTGCTATTCAATGTCGATTGCCTCTAAAATTAGTCTTTCCTACAACAACCGATTTCTCGATCAACTGATACTATTGATTGAGCTGTGCCTTTGTGAACTCTCTTAAACCTATAACACTCGATGAAATACACCTGGTATTTGGTATTGGCATTCTCCATTAAATATCATATTTGTACTCACCTGAGATTGGTAATTTGCCAAACAATGGTCCCCTGCTGTAAGCATGTTTTCTTTGTCATTGCCGCCAGACTGCAAGCAAGTTTGAACAGGGAAATTGTTATATTGTGCTTTCCCTATGTACCGGATGATTGATTTCATGTGAAGACATAACAATATTGATTGTCACAACCGCGGTTACCTTGCTTCGACTGAAAGCTGATGATTTACTTAACAATTGCCCGTAGGCCCACAAGGACGTGTGTCGCTGTGAAACAGTGTTGAAGAGCAACTTCGTGATTTTCAACACATATTATTTTGCTTTGAAACGAATGTAGATATAGAGAATACTAAACGACCTTTCATTTAATACTATTTTTATTAAACGAGTTAATGATTTTGGCTAAAACGAGCGAAAGCGAGTTTGATACCAAATCATTCACGAGTTTAATAGAAATAGTATTTAATGGAAGGAAGTTTAGTATTCTGTTTATTACTTGCCCTAAAATTCATGCAAACTTGCCGAAAGAGGGCGCGACTCGGCAGCCATTGTGACGTCACAATAACTCTCAGTGTGACGTCATACATGCATTGTGATATTACACTAGTTTTATACTGCCGTATGAATATTACACTGCGATATCTTACACGGGCGAGTAATAAAGTAAAATCAATGATATGAGTTCAACAAATATCATAAATTCATCCTATTGATAATATATATGTGTGTGTGTATGTGTGTGTATTCTAGTATGTCCCTGTGCGTTGGCCTTTATAAATGTAAGCATTAAATTCACGGCGTGTAAAATATAAAGGATTAAAAATAGTGAGTAGAGTGTATACGGTTGGCTTCATATTGATCTATTCGTCTAATTTGAAAGGGGCAAAATTATACTTTATAATCATCAACATAAGAGAAGTTTTTGCTCATACTTAATCATATCGATTTGTGAAGGGTGTTTCGACGATAAGAGGAATCAAGAATAGTTTGATAACACATGGAGCATTGGGATATGGCATATGTAACAATTTAGACATACAGAGAATATGCATAGTCAGAAACGGAAAGGCTAAACGACTTACACTTTATTTAATGGTCATGCATTTGAATCCTTAAATACCTACAAGGTGAATTCACATTGGTTTGCAAAAATGTAGACACGTTCGAATATTTTTTAGTTTTTTTAAATAGATTCAAAAAGCCTTTTAATAACTTAAGATTGTTTTTATTGAGACCCTCTTTAAAACGTTGTGAGAGATTGTTTCAAAATAGATACCAACCACTTAAAGTTAAATGATATATTGAAACATAAAAATAGAGCCATTGGCTCTGTAGCTCATCAGGCATCATCATCAACTATGATGTAGAGTGTGGCCAATGTGATTCCCCCTTTGTAGAGGCCACAGGGTCACCAATCATAAAATGAAGTATATAGCAGTGTTTAAAATAGATTGGAAATCTAGCCTGTCCTGAAAATTCATTGGTCAATTCCTTTGGGAAATTTAAGAAAAAAATTGAAAAGTTACCAGTCCTGAACAAAATGTTACCAGTCCTGACCAAAAAGTAACCAGTCCTGGCAGTAAGTAGTAAGTTCAAGGACTGGCTGACGGGCAATATTTTAACACTGTATATAGGCGACAAGTTTCAGTTTTCTAGGCCTTATACTTCAGGAGAAGATGAAAATAGATTTGAAGGACGTTCCTGTTGCCTTTTTTATTATTATAAAGCTACAATTCATCATCCTTACTAATCAAGGAGTCTGTACACAAAGTTTCAGCTATCTAGGCCTTATGGTTCTGGAGAAGAAGTCGAAATTCCACAAAGTTTACGGACGGAAGGACGGACGCCGGACACCATGCCATGCCATAAGCCCATCGGGCCTTACAGGTAAGTAATGACGAGAAATTGAGGAGACAGGATAACAAATAGTAACAATTAATGAAGGTAACGTAGGGAGATCTGATAACAAATAGTAATAAGTAATGACGAGAATTTAAGAAAATAGGATAACAAATAGTAACTAGTAATGGCGAGAATTTAAGAAAATAGGATAACAAATAGTAACTAGTAATGATGAGAAATTAAGAAAATAGGATAACAAATAGTAACAAGTAATGGAGAGAAATTAAGAAAATAGGATAACAAATAGTAACAAGTAATGACGAGAAATTAAGAAAATAGGATAACAAATAGTAACTAGTAATGACGAGAAATTAAGGAAATAGGATAACAAATAGTAACAAGTAATGACGAGAAATTAAGAAAATAGGATAACAAATAGTAACAAGTAATGACGAGAAATTAAGAAAATAGGATAACAAATAGTAACTAATAATGACGAGAAATTAAGAAAATAGGATAACAAATAGTAACAAGTAATGATGAGAAATTAAGAAAATAGGATAACAAATAGTAACAAGTAATGACGATAAATTAAGAAAATAGGATAACAAATAGTAACTAGTAATTACGAGAAACTAAGAAAATAGGATAACAAATAGTAACTAGTAATGGAGAGAAATGAAGAAAATAGGATAACAAATAGTAACTAGTAATGGCGAGAAATTAAGAAAATAGGATAACAAATAGTAACAAGTAAAGACGAGAAATTAAGAAAATAGGATAACAAATAGTAACTATTAATGACGAGAAATAAAGAAAATAGGATAACAAATAGTAACAAGTAATGATGGAAATTAAGAAAATAGGATAACAAATAGTAACAAGTAATGACGATAAATTAAGAAAATAGGATAACAAATAGTAACTAGTAATTACGAGAAACTAAGAAAATAGGATAACAAATAGTAACTAGTAATGGAGAGAAATGAAGAAAATAGGATAACAAATAGTAACAAGTAATGGAGAGAAATTAAGAAAATAGGATAACAAATAGTAACAAGTAATGACGAGAAGTTAAGAAAATAGGATAACAAATAGTAACAAGTAATGACGAGAAATTGAGGAGACAGGATAACAAATAGTAACAAGTAATGACGAGAAATTGAGGAGACAGGATAACAAATAGTAACAAGTTATGAAGGGAAAGAAGGGAGATCTGATAACAAATAGTAACAAGTAATGACGAGAAATTAAGAAAATAGGATGACAAATAGTAACAAGTAATGACGAGAAATTAAGGAGATAGGATAACAAATAGTAACAAGTAATGACGAGAAATTGAGGAGACAGTATAACAAAAAGTAACAAGTAATGACAAGAAATTGAGGAGACAGTATAACAAATAGTAACAAATAATGAAGGGAAAGAAAGGAGATAGGATACCAAACAGTAACAAGTAATGAAGGGAAAGTTGGGAGATCTGATAAAAAAAGTAAAAAGTAATGAGGGGATAGGAGAGAGAGGATAACAAAAAGTAACATGAAATGCAGGGAAAGTAGGGAGAGCAACAAATAGTAACAAGTAACATTTTAAGAGTAATGACTGAGTGCATGATGGGAGATGGGAAAGTAGATGCAGATGGAGAGAAAGGGAGAAATATACGAATATTAACAATTTCCTTTTCTAATTTTCATTGACAGTAGGACATCAAATACTAGCATATGAAATAATATCGTTAAGACGGTGACGTCAATGGGGCGTGACCAGGGATGAATGAATGAATGCAAACAGAAATTCAGCAAAGCGTCAAGCTTCACAGCTTCTCATTGTGTGTACTGAGGTAGATATCACGACATGCAACAAGTTCTAAATATAGAGTTAACAACGCAATAGAGGAGGAAAATATATCTTCTTGGTAAACTTGTTTGGAGATTGCCGGCCATGATGTGCTCTTCTACATCAGGAGATACTGGTTAATCTTGTTGGCAGTCTAATGTGAGTGAAATAGTTCAAAGATGTCTCAAATAATATTCATGAAATTCTATTATGTGGCTGACTTAATTTAACAATCATGATTTATCTAAAGTGATTTGTATATGCATGTTATAAACTTCGACAGAACTGGTTAGACTTATTCAAACTTTATGAAAACCCTGAGATTGTGTCCTTGATAGTGTAAGTATTTGTCGATTGACATAGTGAGATAATTCTTGCTTCGTCTTTTACCTCACTCGGGTATGCTTAACAGGGCAATAGTTGAATAACGTTAACTATAACATGCATTTCATAATGTCACCCATAACTTTAAAGGGGCAGTAGCACGTATTTTGATAATTTTATAATTTGAATTTCTCACTGATAATTGTAAGTGAATGCTAAATATATTATTTTGACAGTATCAAAAATCTCATTACACCAGCCAATTATCCATTCTCAGAGGACAAAGAATGAAGATTCACATAAAATCCATGGGCGGCCATTTTTTTGTGAACACCTTTAATTCATTTTTTGTGAGAAAAAGAATCGCATGGCTAAACTTAACGTTATATATTGGAATTATTACTGCTCAATTTAGTTCAAATACATTGTCTCTCAATTGGAACCATTAATTCTCATTTTCCTGACATCACCTTATATTCCCCTAAAACGTACTACTGCCCCTTTAAAATCATTGGAACGTTTCCTCAAGATGTTTGTTGCTGACATTCCTTATGTTTTGTGAAGTTTCTGTGTCTCCATGGTGACCTATTCAGGCTGAAAAGCTTTCCCCCATTAAGATTTTAATTCATAAATCGATGAAGGTATTGAGTTTTGTATGGAAACAGCAAAGTTAAAGTGAAAATGTATGTTATTTTGATAAATGTTATAAAATAATGTTCAGCTAATATGATTTCTGGGTCAGTTAAAATGTGAATTTGAAGGTAGATGTTTTTATGAACACACAGATGAGATGATATCAAGACCTATTGTGCTGATTAAAGATGCTAAATCATACTTGCAATATTTTTTAAGTATTTTTAATGTATACGTTGTATTTTTAGAAAATTTTAGCGACCAACCTTTAGGAAATCGGACCAAAATTCATCAAATAGGAGATAATTTACCAAAAAATACCGAAACGGCAGTCGACATAAGGGCGAATCAAGTGTGGCCATTTCACAACTTCCTGTTTCTAAATGTACGCTTGAAAACCGTCTTTGTCGCGCTCTACTCAATTTTATATTCTTTTTCTCCAAATTAGGTATTCGTTGTTGTCGAAGTTGATACCCATCGAACGCAATTACGGTCGTTGAGACACGGTGTACATCCTACAAGCATAATGATTACGTCACCGAAAGCGGGTTCGCGAAATGACATACCCTTTCCAGGAGGGGTACTGTGCTTGAAGCGTCGAAATAAGTATGTTATTGTTGATTAAACAATCTAAATATGATATCAAAATTTCGACGAAAGATTTTTCTACAAAGTGATGTTTTTCATTTCTCAATTGCTAAGTTTCATCCTGAACCGCTTGCAAGTATGATACAGCATCTTTAATTAAGTGACAGTTGAGATGATATCAATCTTAAGATTATCTACCATGAAGATGTTTATGATTGACATTCCGTGTGTGCATCCGCGTCTGCAAAGTCATCTATTCAGGCAAAACAGAAACCCCCCATTCAAACTTTGATTCAATGACCCATATACAGCAATGACCATATATAGCAATGTAATTACGCTTGACTGGGTGTTACAAACAGCAAAGTGAAAGTGAAATACGAAGAAGTGTTTCATGAATGGTATTGCTATTGCTGGTAGGCGGTATAGTTTGAAATTCTTTATTCTTGTTCTTCCTTTCTTAAATTTCTTCCTCATATTCTTCACTTTACTAGGCATACAGATAAACTGAAACATAAAAGAAAACCCCTGTCTAAGTTAAGGATATTTTCGAAAACAAATGAAGTATAAATTGAAATTACCCAATTTAAATACCAACACTAAATCTATAAATGATAATGATATAAAGTTGCAAATATATTATAATGTGAGCTAAGATAGGTGAGAGCAAAATAGACCTACTTTAGGGACACAGCAAGGGCAATGTTTACCTGCCACATGCAACATAGTTTAGACAAAGGTTGAATGAAAATGTTTAAAATATTGAATTACAATAATGAAAATAAACCTAACTGTAAATATGAAAAACACTTACCATTGTATTTAACCTATAACTGGACCTTAACATCCTGACACGCAGACCATGCACTTCATGACCTCTAACTTGAAGCACATGGCTTAGACTGATGAGGACAAAGATGACTTAGCAGTTACTTCCTTTGATTATGCTAATTGCTTACAGCAAAAAGTTCAACTTCAAAGTGGAAAAAATATAACCTTTTAAATTTTGAATAAAAATAAGCTGAAAAGAGATTAATTCTTAAATGAAAATCGAACTTGTAAAAATATTTATTTTGACCATTACAACACCTGCAGACCAATTTAATTGTTTCTTCAACTTTTTTTCACACAAACCTCAAATCTAACTATCACTTTCTATTATAAGCAGACGAATGCATGTACTTCTGCCACGTCACAATCAGTATCCCCCTCCCCGTGGCCACTCAGTCTCGTTTTGGTTTGTCGCTGGACGGTGAAATTTACGTAGTTGTAGTGTCATTTTGAAACTATATATCATTACTTTTTGGGGTTATATTTATGTTATAGAGTTATTTGACCGTCATCTCATTGAAAATAACTAATTTAGTTGAAAATAACTGAAAATAAATAACATTCACATTTCATCTTTACAGTACATGTAAAGCTGAAGAGGGGTAGAAACAATAAACAGAAAATGTCTGATTTTGTGTCCGTGGCTGGTATCGAAGATGAGCTGACAGAGTGTCCAGTCTGTAAAGACCAGTTCGACGAAGCTGTCGGGATACCTCGCCAGATGTCCTGTTGTATGAAATCTATCTGTCAGCCATGTTTGCAGCAACTCCTCCAAGTGTCAAATCTGACCAACCTCCTCTCGTGTCCAATGTGTCGACAAAAGAATCAGATTTCCAATGGCCTGGAAACCTTCCCGAAAGCGCGGGTTGTCCTCAAGATCCTTGATCACCTCAAGCTCCAGAAGAGGATCCGTCTGTCCTGCACAGATTGTCCAGAGTCATCTCCAGCGGGCCATCAGTGTGACAACTGCAAAGTGTTCCTGTGTACGAGGTGTCGGGCAGCTCACGAGAGAAACATCATCACCAAGAATCACTCTATCCTCAGTTTAGAAGACATGCGAGGACGACCATTGAATAGCTTCAGTCAACGACAAAAATGTTTAGACCATCCTGAGTTCTCCTTGGATTTCTTCTGTTTGACCTGCTCCAAGCTGATCTGTGTATCTTGCCCCATTGTCAACCACAAAGCTGGGAGTGGCCACGTTATCATCTCCATTGCTGAGGCCCACAAGAAATATGCAAAATCTACTGAGGATGTTTTAGTTAAACTTGACAAGAAGAAAGACCAACTGGTAAAATCTCATCGACAACTGTCAAAATCTTCCAAAGACTTTCAAACCTCACTGAACGTATCAAAGGGAGATATAAACAAGACGTTTGATGACATAAAGAAGAAATTGAAAAAGCGAAGAAATGATTTATTGAAGAAGGTTGATGACCAAGCAAGGCCAGATCAGAAAAGGATCAAGATTGCATTGGATTCTACATCTTCCTTATTGGGCAGAGTGACGTCAACAACGGATTACATCAGAAATATCAGAAGTAAGGCTAGCAAACTTGAAGACCTTCAACTCCTGACGTCCTCAACACAAGCTATGAAGACCATCCTTGAAGAGAAGACAGAGAACATGCAATATGGAGGAGGTGTTGAATTTGTTCGGGCCAACATTAACGAGCTGCTCAGCAGTATCAAAGATGCAGGATCTGTTACAACTGTCCCCTCCAAATCAGGTAACACTATTCTTGAATTTCTTTTAATATTGAAGCAACTCCAATAATGGGGGAAATATTTAACAAAATTTACCAAATCGTTTAGGCTCTGCTTCTTCCAAAGCAATCTTGATTTGAGGTTGATATTGATATATCATATCAGTTAACAGAGAATCTTTGAAGAAAAGGCTTTGAATTCCGAGTTATTGTGTCTTTGGTGTATTTATTGCCTTTATACACATGCAACATTTTGATACTCTCCAGGTATTTTTTTAAATGAAATTTTCCATGTTTTGCATATTTGTTTTCAATTTCAGCGACTGAAACGAAACAGATACGTGTTGGCGATTCTGTAATATACTGTAAGTTCTTGTATTTGTCTATATGGCATCAATATTTAACAGTTCTAATTTCAAAGTATCTTTATTCTTCCACAAAACATCTCCGATAAGGAGAGATAATTTTGTATCAATCAATTAAGAAAAACATGGAAGTTACAGGGGAAATATTAATAATAGTCAAGGTCTTTTTAAAACATTATTGATGTTTTCTTATCAGCGCATCTGTGAAACAAACAAATATTTAAGATTTCATTTGTTGTTGTTTCGTTTTGAATTTATGTGTTTATTATTCAAATTTAATTGATTAAATGCCATTGTGAAATAGTTAAATATACTGATCTTAATAAAAGGCAAATCAAATTTATATTTAAGTTATCAAGTTCATGAACATACTGATAAATTATTTCTTAAGAAATTATTTGTGTACATTTGTAAACAAAACAATATGTTTGTTAGGTCTTGCCCTCATTCTGAGCTCAGAAAAAGTCACAAGTATTTTCAAGTTGTAGATGAACAGAGGGAACAGACAAACAAGGAAAGCAGTGGGAAACAAACAGGCCGGATAGGTTTGTGAAGTTGTGGGAGACCCGTAGCAGTGAAACATGAATTCTTACATAAGAAATAATTTTTTCAAATTTGGATAAAACATAATATGGTATTTTTTCAGTTCCTACCATGACGCTGAGCTCTGAGAAAGTACACAGTCAGCTTCAAGTTGTAGAAGAAGAGAATCAACTGACGAACAGGGAGAGCAGTGGAGACATAAACAGACCGTATCGTTTCATGGAGTTTGAGGGGACCTGTAGCAGTCCCTTCTCCATTCCTCCCTCCCCCTCTCCTTCTACCTCCCTATCCCCCTCCCCCTACCCCTCTCCTTTTATCTCCCTATCCCCCTACCCCTCTCCTTCTCCTTCTACCTCCCTATCCCCCTCCCCCTCCCCCGTCCTACCTTCAACCATCTCGTACTGGGAGACAAACTGTAGACTAACATATGATGATGAAGACTGGACCCAGCTGGAGATGGGGGTTGTGGAAGGACGAGAGAATCTTGACGTAGGAACCTGTGTTTCTCAACTTCCTAGATCCGTCGGTGTCTCTGTAGGATACGACTGTTTCAGACCCACTCCCTATATCGTTGTGTTCAGGACAGATCAGAAGGACAGACCACAACAAGTTGGTGAGAGAGTCCCCCTGTCTCTACCCACACTCGGCACAGAACTCACCTTCACGTTTGGTCTCTTGCTGGATGTGGGTCAGGGGAGGGTCACCTTCATTGATGTGGGGAGGGGGAAACTCTTGGCAAAAGTTGATCGAAAGTTTACGGCAGACGTTTACCCTATGTTTTCTGTAAATCTATCCACAAGTACAAGTATGAGGCTTATCAGTGGCAGTGATATCATGGTAACTGACGAGAAAATGGCTCTCATTCAACAGGCTTTGTCAAACTGAATCAATTTTCAGTATCACATCTTCTTACTAAGCTGTGATGGTGCCATTTATGGGTGCCAAGTATGGTACCATTGTAAATATTTTCTTTACCGCATTCAAATAAACAAATATCAACAACCTTGAAAATTGTCGGGCAGGACAATACAGATATACATTTACTTTGTCATATTTTGTTTACAATATCAAGAAATGGTGAAAAAAGCTCTGTTTGTAATTTTTTTGTTTTCAAAACATATATATGTAACGGAAATCAACAACCTTAAAATTGTGAGACTAGACAATTAAACGGATGTTTGTTATATTGTTTTTACACTATCATAATAGAAGGTTTGTAAATATTTTCCTCACAGTTCAGATATGAAAAAGGTCGAAATTGTCAAACAGGAAATTCCATCAGCATGTGAAAAATTGAGGCTAACTCAGTTTCTTTCAAGTATTTTAATCACATTATTATAGTTAGAAATTATGCAATAAATTTATTACTTGATGAAATGTACCAAATACCAGTTTATTAAAAATGGATCATTGTTATTATATATATTTTCATTATTTTGTATGTAAAAAAACTTTCGACGGGTAAGACAGGAGATTTGTTGTCAAGGTTACTCACAATTTAAGATAATAGTGAATTGTGATTGTTTTGTTGTTTTCTATAATATACAACACAGATATTAAACAAACTCTAAAAACTTTGGAAAGTGTCAGAACTGAATTGTTAGATGATTGTGATAATTTGCCTACAACATCAATATAAAGAAAAAAGGTGTTTGAATTGGAATTATTTTCATTTCATCTATGGTATGAATTATATATCTTAACATCCTTTAAAATAAGACAGTAATTTCAAAAACATTTTGATCCCGATTTTCTTACAATATTATACAAACAAAGTGGGCAGTATTTGAAGAAGCTATATTAATTATGTTCTTCACAACGTGACTTTGAATGTGTCTAAAATAACTAAAACAACAAAAGGTTAGAGATTTTTAGTTGCTTTTTGTCATAGTTCACTTACAAAGAAAGAAAATTGTGAGTTGTTTCTCCGTAGTTGTATTCACCGATAGTTAATAATAGAATTGTTGCATCATTGCTTTCGTGATTCATAGATTTTTTACTGTAATTGTTATCCCAGCAGGTATGTAATACCGTTGGATTTTGGCGGTTTCCATGGAAATGTAACATATTTTATTGAATTACATTTAGTGTAGGCTGATAAGATATGTCATCTTCTGATGACTCTTGTATAAATTTCCTGTGCTTTTTAAAGAATAAACAGTGCTGCAGTAATGGTGTCTGTCTGACTGTCTGTCATTCTCTCCACAATATAGGTTATTATACCCCCGCTACGACGTAGTCGGGGGTATATAGCGCTCCGCGTGTCCGTCCGTCCGTCCGTCCGTGCGTCCGTGCGTCCGTCCGAAATCGTTTCCGGAGCATTACTCAAAAACTATACCACTTAGAAACTTCAAATTTGGTATGGAAGTAGCCTATATGATGCTGTGGTGCCTTTTAGGGGTTTCAGCTCAATGGTCCAAATAATTTTTGAAATTTTGACCAAAAACGGTCCGATTTTTGGACTTTGTCTCGTTTCCGGAGCATTACTCAAAAACTATACCACTTAGAAACTTCAAATTTGGTATGGAAGTAGCCTATATGATGCTGTGGTGCCTTTTAGGGGTTTCAGCTCAATGGTCCAAATAATTTTTGAAATTTTGACCAAATACGGTCCGATTTTTGGACTTTGTCTCGTTTCCGGAGCATAACTGAAAAACTATACCACTTAGAAACTTCAAATTTGGTATGGAAGTAGCCTATATGGTGCTGTGGTGCCTTTTAGGGGTTTCAGCTCAATGGTCCAAATAATTTTTGAAATTTTGACCAAAAACGGTCCGATTTTTGGACTTTGTCTCGTTTCCGGAGCATAACTGAAAAACTATACCACTTAGAAACTTCAAATTTGGTATGGAAGTAGCCTATATGGTGTTGTTGTGCCTTTTAGGGGTTTCAGCTCAATGGTCCAAATAATTTTTGAAATTTTTACCAAAAATGGTCTGATTTTTGAACTTTGTGTTGTTTCCGGAGCATATGTAATTACCAAATGACTTGCACACTTCAAATTTGGTATGGAAGTATACAGTCGAACCTCGGATACCCGGACTCCGTATATCCGTAAATCTCACCTTACGGACAAAGATTTTTCAAACAATGTCTCTATATTTCTTAAGAAAAATGACCCAGTTAACCGGACGATTTGCTATCCGGACGATTTTCACCTGTAACCAAAACAAGGTTCGACTGTATAGTGCTGTTGTGCCTTTTAAGGGTAATTCCAGGGTTCCCAGAATTTTATTCAAAAACTAAATAGCCGGGGATGTTTTGAAGTGAAATAGTTTTTAGGGTTGCAAGATCATTGTGTTCAAAGTCATAATCATTCCAAATTAATGTTACGTGAAGGCGGTCAAACTACAGGCGGGGGTATGTGAGCCGCGCTCACTTTTGCCTTGTTAAGTTATTATTCCCGAGTACCAAGACATAAACCAATGCATTTTTCATTTGGCCTACGTTATCACCTATTAGCATAGCTCAAATTTATTTAATATGTACTGTGTTTAGGCAGGACTTGTGACTTTGACTTTTCGAGGTTGAATAAGCAAGTATGGCTCATACTACCAAAATGCTCTCGGAAGTTATCAAAATGTTAGGGCATTGTTCATATATTCCTCATTAAATCATTAATAAACCGGCATCTGAGTTTGTACATGCAGATGTATTATGGCTTTTAAGAATGTCCGAGATGGCAATCTATAAAATATATCATATGTACAAATAACAAGAGGGTCAGTATAATGAGGTGTCACAGAATAACAAAATGTATAAATTCTCATTTGCTGATGAGTATGTACACAAAATTTAAAAGTGTCACAGGGTCACCAAATCTATTAAAGATGCTGTATCATACTTGCAATATTTTAAAAAGTATTTTAATGTATTCGTTGTATTTTTATCGACAAACCTAGGGAAAATCGGACCAAAATTAATTAAATATGAGATAATTTACCAAAATTATGGAAACGGCAAGCAAGATAAAGGCGAATCAAGTGTGGCCATCTTACAACTTCCGGTCTCTAAATATATGCTTGAAAACGGTCTTTGTCGAGCACGACTAGATTTTCTTATCTTTTTCTCCGAATAAGGTATTTGTTGCTGCCAAAGTTGATACCCATCGAACGCAAATATGCTAGTTGTGACAAGGTGTAAATCCTACACGTGTAATGATTACGTCACCAAAAGCGGGTTCGTTAAATGCTACGCCCTTTCTACAAGGGGTACTGTGCGAAATAAGTAGGTTATTGTTGATTAAACAATCTAAATATGATATCAAAATTTTGACGAAAGATTTTTCTACAAAGTGATATATTTCTTTTCTCAATAGCTAAATTTCAGCCTAAACCGCATGCAAGTATGAAACAGCATCTTTAATTATAATCCTTATCAGCTAAGGTCTCGTTATACAGTTTTTTCTCATAGACTCCATTGTTAAATTGCCACCCGTCATTGGCATGTCAGTCCTATATGACTGAACCAGATAACTACCGACCCCTAGCGGCAGAAAGATGAACAAAATTCTGATAAAAAAATCAATGAAATTCTATACCTTCATCTTGCAATTAATGAGCTACAGCCAATTAATTATACAAATTGAGGAGACAGGATAACAGATAGTAACAAGTTATGAAGGGAAAGAAAGGAGATCTGATAACAAATAGTAACAAGTAATGGCGAGAAATGAAGGAGTTAGAATAACAAGAACATGTAAAAATAAGAAAGAAGTGAGAGGGGATAACAAAGAAGAGTGATGAATGAGAATATGAAGGTAGAAGCAGATGGGAAAGTAAAGGCAGACGGAGAGAAAGAAGAAAAATAAATATTTTCACTTACTTTTACGAATTTTCATTGAGAGCAGGACATTAAAACTAGCATTATGAAATATTTATGTTTAGGTTAAGAAATCAAAGGGACATAACCAGTGAGGAATGAATCTTGTCGTTCAAACAAAGAGTCACTGAACCGAAGAGCTTCATGGTTTATTGTATGCAGTGTCATGACAACGCTTCCTGGTAAACTTGTTTGGAAACTAGCGGCCATGGTGAAATGTGCATGTTCAAAACAGAGGATACTTGTTCATCTTGTTAGCAGTCCAATGTGAGTAATATAGTTCAAATGTGTTTCAAATAGTATACATAAAAGTATGTTATGTGATTGACCAATGTTTACAATCATGATCTCTTATGAGAGTAGTGTATGAAAGTTGAATTGATTTTCAAGGCCCATTTTGCTGATCAATTGAGCGATGGTTGAGCTAAAATCAATACTGTGATTATTCGACATTTCTAACATAAGTGTCCTGTGTTTAATTTTACCTAGATTTTAGGGTGTCTTATCGAAATGTTTATTGTTATGTTATGTCAAGTTTCCGCGTATGCAATGTCACCTATTCAGGCTAAACAGCTACCTCTCATTCAAGCTCCAATTCAATAACCATAGAAAGCAATGAAAGTACGCAGGACTGGGTGTTCCACGAAAATGGCAAAGTGAAAGTGAAATTCAAAGACGTGTTTCATGAATGATGTTGCTAATGTTATGGTAATAATGTTGACATTAATGAATTCCTATAGAGCATTAATTTCTAATGTGACGTTTGAAATATTTATTTGTGTGGACACACATACAGACAGACATACAGACAGATGTATTTTTATTCAAGGTCCAATAGATTTAGATTTCATCCAGGCGACAACGTGACTCTTATAAACTCGAGGATTTAAAATATGCTTTATAACAATTCCAACGAATTTCTCAGCATCAAAATTATGGGAATATCGATTCATTGCATAACATACGTTTCAAAGGCTGTATGTTCAAGCATGGTGCGAAATTCTTTGATGAATGAAAATTCAATGTGATAAATGACAAATAAAATATATTTACCTTGTTTCTTTGAAAAGCATAAATATATTACAGGCGCAATAGTCCTCATACTTCACTGTTAATAGGATTATTCAATCTAGTGCATGAATATTTAGAAGTGTCCTTTGGTTGTACACAAGACTAATTGATTGGAATAAACATTTAAAATCCTACTTTATATAAATACATTGTTAAAACATTTTTTACTGTTTCCTTGGCTCAACGTCAAAATATATAAAGGAAATCAAATATTTTGTCATAGATAAATTTCTAATGATTGCATTCACAAGGGTGAAGCTTCAAATGCGGAATGAAATACATATATAATAATATTGTCCTTGAAATTTTCTTGACAAAAAATGTGATCAAACACTGTTAGGACCTGAATTATTAAGTTGAAGCAATGAGGTGACAATGTCTTCATAGATTTAAATGCACCATTGTTTATTACATGATAAATCCTCAATGTTCGAAAAGATGATATTGTAGCAGGGTGATTTTATGTATGATCATGTCGGCACATTTGTGTTAAGGTTTTTGACGATGTAGTTCAGCAAGTAATAATTATCACAATTAATTCAGGCCTTTGTAAAAACATATTTATAAAAATGGAAGTGGTTGCCTTATCCATCTGCCTTTTGCTTGTTAAAAACCAAATCACTCACTCATTTCATGAAAATGTTATTCAACAGGAAATGTTAAGTATTCGCTTAATATGAACATTTATGATATTTAGTTTGGAGCATTCCCATTTCATCCTTACAGGTACAAGTAAAGCCGAAGAGAGGTAGAAACAAGAAACAGAAAATGTCTGATTTCGTGTCCGTGGCTGGCATTGAAGATGAGCTGACAGAGTGTCCAGTCTGTAAAGATCAGTTCGACGAAGCTGTCCGGATACCTCGCCAGATGTCCTGTTGCATGAAATCCATCTGTCAGCCATGTTTGCAGCAACTCCTCCAAGTGTCAAATCTGACCAACCTGCTCTCGTGTCCAATGTGTCGACAAAAGAATCAGATTTCCAATGGCCTGGAAACCTTCCCGAAAGCGCGGGTTGTCCTCAAGATCCTTGATCACCTCAAGCTCCAGAAGAGGATCCGTCTGTCCTGCACAGATTGTCCAGAGTCCTCTCCAGCGGGCCATCAGTGTGACAACTGCAAAGTGTTCCTGTGTACGAGGTGTCGGGCAGCTCACGAGAGAAACATCATCACCAAGCATCACTCTATCCTCAGTTTGGAAGACATGCGAGGACGACCATTGAATAGCTTCAGTCAACGACAAAAATGTTTAGACCATCCTGAGTTCTCCTTGGATTTCTTCTGTTTGACCTGCTCCAAGCTGATCTGTGTATCTTGCCCCATTGTCAACCACAAACCTGGGAGTGGCCACGTTATCATCTCCATTGCTGAGGCCCACAAGAAATATGCAAAATCCACCGAGGATGTTTTAGTTAAACTTGACAAGAAGAAAGACGAACTAGTAAAATCTCATAGACAAAGGTCAAAATCTTTCAAAAACTTTCAAACCTCACTGAACACAGCAAAAGGAGATATAAACAAGACGTTTGATAACATAATAGAAAAACTGCAAAAGCGAAGAACTGCTTTATTGAGGAAGGTTGAGGACCAAGCAAAACCAGATCAGAAACGGATCAAGACTGCATTGGATTCTACATCTTCCTTATTGGGCAGAGTGACGTCCACAACGGATTACATCAGAAATCTCAGAAGTAAGGCTAGCAAACTTGAAGACCTTCAACTCCTGACGTCCTCAACACAAGCTATGAAGACCATCCTTGAAGAGAAGACAGAGAACGTGCAATATGGAAGAGGTGTTGAATTTGTTCGGGCCAACATTAAGGAGCTGCTCAGCAGTATCAAAGATGCAGGATCTGTTACAACTGTCCCCTCCAAATCAGGTAACTCTATTCTTGAATTTCTTTTAATATTGAAGCAACTCCAATAATGGCGGAAATATTCAACAAAATTTACCAAATCGTTTAGGCTCTGCTTCTTCCAAAGCAATCTTGATTTGAGGTTGATATTGAAAACATATCATCTCAGTTAACAGAGAATCTTTGAAAAAAAGGCTTTGAATTCGGAGTTATTGTGTCTTTGGTGTATTTATTGCCTTTATGCACATGCAACATTTTGATACTTTTCAGGTTTTTTTTTTTTAAATTAAATTTTCTATTTTGCATATTTGTTTTCAATTTCAGCGACTGAAACAAAACAGATACGTGTTGGCGGTTCTGTAATATACTGTAAGTTCTTGTGTTTGTCTATAAAAAACATAACATTTCTTTAATGTCATGTATTTATTTTCTTGTAAATAATCTATATCATAGTGAACTTGTTTTGAAAACATAAGGTATTCCATTTTAAGAATTTTTAGTTTTCATATTTTATTTAAAGAAGATCATAACACTGTTTGTATGTCTGTTCATGTCCTGTTGTATTTATTTCCTTGTAAAGAATATATCTCATTGTGTTTTTTCTTTTGATAGTGATAAGATATGCGATTTAGATATCGATTTCAAGAATAATTATAATATGACGGTATACATTAGTGATGTTCTCAAAGAAGTGTTTAGATCTTTGTTATTGGAATTGAAATTTGAGACAAATCTACTTGTGTCGTTTGATGATTGGTTATCAATATAACAACAAGAAAAAAATTGTTAAAATGTTTTAAACTCAGGGCACTGTTCTCATTTGAGTCAAAAATTAAATAAAATAAAAAGTTGATTATGACTTTAATGCTGAAACATTTAATAGGCTGTAAAGTATAGACTTCAGAAAACATGACGTCAATAACAATCAGCTGATCGAGGATTTTCAATTCACAGCCGAACGTTATTTTCAAAATATGTATATCTGAAGTAGAATAAATTTGAACGAGTAAAAATCGACATACTAGAAAAGTTATAGAATAATATATATGTTTTGCATTAAAATATAGTTTTGCCCTGAACTATTCAAACGTCAAACCATTCGGCCTTCGGCCTCATGCTTTAACTATAATAGTTCAGAGGAAAACTAGACTTTATTGCAAAACACATGAAGGTTAGGTTTACTTTATTTCTGAAATAAAGGGTGGGCGGCGCCTTTGATCTTTACAGGAACAATACTAGAAATAGAATTAAGGTACTGAATTGGCAAAATAATTTTTTTTTCACTCTTCACTGCATCTTTGATAATCCAGAGTTTACATATGTACACAAACGATTTCTAAAGAAATAATTTTATCTGTATGTTCATGAACTGGATAACTTAAATAGAAATTTGACTTGCCTTTTATTAATATATATTTGTTAGGTCTTGCCCTGATGCTGAGCTGAGAAAAAGTCACCAGTATTTTCAAGTTGTAGATGAACAGAGGGAACAGACAAACAAGGAAAGCAGTGGGAAACAAACAGGCATGAAGTTGTGGGAGACCTGTAACAGTGAAACATGAATTCTTACATAAGAAATAATTTTTTCGAATTTGGATAAAACATAATATGGTATTTTTTCAGTTCCTACCATGACGCTGAGCTCTGAGAAAGTACACCAGCGGCTTCAAGTTGTAGATGAAGAGAGGGAACTGACGAACAGGGAGAGCAGTGGAGACATAAACAGACCGGATCGTTTCATGAAGTTGTTGGGGACCTGTAGCAGTCCCTTCTCCATTCCTCCCTCCCCCTCTCCTTCTACCCCCCTATCCCCCTCCCCCGTCCTACCTTCAACCATCTCGTACTGGGAGACAAACTTTAGAAAAACATATGATGGTGAAGACTGGACGCTGCTGCAGATTGGGGTTGTGGAGGGACGAGAGAATCTTGACGTAGGAACCGATGTTTCTCTACTTCCTAGATCCGTCGGTGTCTTTGTGGAGGAGTGTTTCATTCCCCGGTCTAGCATCGATATCAATGTGTGGAGGACAGATCAGGACAGCAGAGCACATCAAGTTGGTGAGAGCATCACCCTGTCTCTACCCACACTCGGCACAGAACTCACCTTCAAGTTTGGTCTCTTGCTGGATGTGGGTCGGGGGAGGGTCACCTTCATTGTTGGGGGGAGGGGGAAACTCTTGGCTAAAGTTGATGGAAAGTTTACGGCAGACGTTTATCCCATGTATTATATGTACTCAACAAAACGCAATACAAGTATGAGGCTTATCAGTGGCAGTGCTATCATTGTAAACGACGAGAAAATGGCTTTCATTCAACAGGCTTTGTCAAACTGAATCAATTGTTTTGGAAAGTATCGAAATCATTAATGTAAGCGTATGATATCACATCTTGTTACTTAACTGTAGTGATGGTGCCATTGATTGGTGCCAAGTATGGTGCCATTGTAAATATTTTCTTTACCGCTTTTAAATAAAGTACTATCAACAACGTTGAAAATTGATAGGCAGGACAATACAGATATACATTTACTTTGTCATATTTTGGTTACAATATCAAGAAATGGTTGAAAAAGGTATGTTTGTTAATATTATTTCAAACAATATTTATGTAACGGAAATCAACAACCTTGAAATTGTGAGACTAGACAATTAAACGGATGTTTGTTGTATTGTTTTTACACTATCATTAATAGTAGGTTTGTAAATATTTTCCTCACAGTTCAGATATGAAAAAGGTCGAAATTGTCAAACAGGAAATTCCTTCAGCATGTGAAAAATTGAGGCGAACTCAGTTACTTTCAAGTATTTCAATCACATTATTATAGTTAGAAATTATGCAATACATTTATTACTTGATGAAATGTACCAAATACCAGGTTACTTGAAAATGTATCATTGCTATTATATATTTACATTATTTTTTATAAAAAAAACTTTCAAGAGGTAAGACAGGAGATTTGTTGTCAAGGTTACTCACAATTTGAGATAATAGTGAGTTGTGATTGATTAATTGTATTTTTTCTATAATACAACTAAGATGATAAACAAACTTCAACAACTTTCGAAAGTGTCAGAATTGAATTGTTAGATGATAGTGAAAATTTGCCTACAACATCAATATAAAGAAAAAACGTTTTTGAAAATTATTTATTATTATTTGAGAATTTTTTTCATTTCAACTTCAAAATGATTTATATATCTTAACAAAACAACCTTGAAAATTAGACAGAAATATTATATTATCTATATTATACAAACAAAATGGGCAGTATTTGAAGAAGCTATATTAGTTATGTTCTTCACAACGTGACTTTGAATTGGTCTACAACAACTTGTACGGTTAGACATTTAGCGCAAAGCGGGGGAATTAGTTGGGCAGCATCCATCTGTCCGTACATACGTACGGATGAAATTGAAAAACTCAAAAACTATTGACCGTATTCTTTCCATTTTTGGTATACAACTTTAACACCATGAAGGTAAGGTCCCTATAAAAGTTCATGACCTTGACCTTCATTTCAAGGTCATTACGAGACTTTGACATTTTACCCTTGTCAGCGGGAAATCTCAAGAACTATTCACTGGATTCTCTTCTTAACTTACACAGCATCTTATTGGGAAGGCGCCGGGCCCAGTCGATTTTGGTGACCTTCACATTAATTTCAAGGTAACAGCGAGGCTTTGAAAATTTAAGCATTGAAATCTGCAATTTAGGCTTGTCAGCAGGATATCTCAAGAACCAATCACTGGTTCTCTTCATAACTTACACAATGCATCTTATTGAGAAGAAGCCGGGCCCACTCGATTTTGGTGACCATCACATTATTTTCAAGGTAACAGCGAGGCTTTGAAAATTTAAGCATTGAAACTTGCATTTTAGGCTTGTCAGCAGGATATCTCGAGAACCATTCACTGGATTCTCTTCATAATTTACACAAAGCTTCTTATTGTTGAGGCGCCGGGCCCAGTCGATTTTGGTGACCTTCACATTATTTTCAAGGTCACAGAAAGACTTTCAGCATTGAAGCTGCATTTTAGGCTTGTCAGTGGTATATCTCAGGAACCATTTACTGGATTCTCTTCATAAGTTATGCAAAGAATCTTATGGTAAAGACGCAGGACCAAGGGAATTTTGATGGACTTCACATTACTTTTAAGGTCACAGCAGTACTTTTGATTTATCATCAATTTACCTGCATGTTAAGCTCGTTAGTGTGATATCTCAAGAGTCATTGGCTGGATTTTTTTTATAAATCTATTTTAGGAAGACACCGGGCCAATCTGTCTTGGGTGACTTTCACATTATTTTAAAGTCACAGTGAAGCCAACATGAATTTAAAGCTTATTTTAAGGCTGAGATGTTAAGAACTGTTCTCTCTATTCTCTTCTTTTTTTTCACAAGGCTTCCGATTTGGAAGACCCAGGGACCAGTTGATTTGTTGTGGTCTAAATGACATATAGTACCATGACAAGTGTAGACAAGTGTTTCAATGTATACAGTATGCATTTTGTTCGCATCAATTTACGGCGGGGGATCTTGTCACCTTTGTGACAAATAATTGTTGAATTTCTTTTATTTTAGGCTGATAAGATATGTCATCTTCTGAAAACTCTTGTATAAATTTGCTGTGCTTTTTTTAGAATAAACAGTGCTGAACTGACAGTGTTTGTCTGTCTCGTCATTCTCTCCACAAAAAAGGTTACTTAAGTTATTATTCCCGAGTACCAAGACATAAATCAATGCATATGGCCTGTGTTATTACCTATTAGCCCAAATTTATTTAATATGTACTGTGTTAAGACACTACTTTTGAGGTAGATTAAGCAATTAAGGATTATTCTTCCAAAACACTTTGCAAATGCTATGTCACTCTCAGAAGTTATCAAAATCTTTGGGCATTGTTTGTTAATTCCTCATTAACTCTTAACTCTGAGTTATTGCAGATGTATTATGGGTTTTAAGAATGCCAAAAAATGGCAATATTTACAATATATCATATGTATACAAATAGTTAGAGGGTCAGTATATGAGGTCACAGAAAAACAAAATTTATAAATTTCAAAGTGTCACAGGGTCACCAAATCTATTAATTATAATCCTTATCAGCTAAAGTCTCGTTATACAGTTTTTCCCCATAGACTCCATTGTTAAATTGCCACCTGTCCTTGGCATGTCAGTCCCATACGACTGAACCAGATCACTACCGACCACTAGCGGCAGAAAGATGAAAAAAATTCTGATAAAAAAAATCAATGAAATTCTATACCTTCATCTTGCAATTAATGAGCTACAGCCAATTAATTATACAAATTGAGGAGACAGGATAACAGATAGTAACAAGTTATGAAGGGAAAGAAGGGACATCTGATAACAAATAGTAACAAGTAATGGCGAGAAATGAAGGAGTTAGAATAACAAGAACATGTAAAAATAAGAAAGAAGTGAGAGGGGATAACAAAGAAGAGTGATGAATGAGAATATGAAGGTAGAAGCAGATGGGAAAGTAAAGGCAGACGGAGAGAAAGAAGAAAAATAAATATTTTCACTTACTTTTACGAATTTCATTGAGAGCAGGACATTAAAACTAGCATTATGAAATATTAATGTTTAGGTTAAGAAATCAAAGGGACATAACCAGTGAGGAATTAATCTTGTCGTTCAAACAAAGAGTCACTGAACCGAAGAGCTTCATGGTTTATTGTATGCAGTGTCATGACAACGCTTCCTGGTAAACTTGTTTGGAAACTAGCGGCCATGGTGAAATATGCATGTTCAAATCAGAGGATACTTGTTCATCTTGTTAGCAGTCCAATGTGAGTAATATAGTTCAAATGTGTTTCAAATAGTATACATAAAAGTATGTTATGTGATTGACCAATGTTTACAATCATGATCTCTTATGAGAGTAGTGTATGAAAGTTGAATTGATTTTCAAGGCCCATTTTGCTGATCAATTGAGCGATGGTTGAGCTAAAATCAATACTGTGATTATTCGACATTTCTAACATAAGTGTCCTGTGTTTAATTTTACCCAGATTTTAGGGTGTCTTATCGAAATGTTTATTGTTATGTTATGTCAAGTTTCCGCGTCTGCAATGTCACCTATTCAGGCTAAACAGCTACCTCTCATTCAAGCTCCAATTCAATAACCATAGAAAGCAATGAAAGTACGCAGGACTGGGTGTTCCACGAAAATGGCAAAGTGAAAGTGAAATACAAAGACGTGTTTCATGAATGATGTTGCTAATGTTATGGTAATGATGTTGACATTAATGAATTCCTATAGTGCATTTATTTATAATGTGACGTTTGAAATTTTTATTTGTGTGGACACACATACAGACAGACATACAGACAGATGTATTTTTATTCAAGGTCCAATAGATTTAGATTTCATCCAGGCGACAACGTGACTCTGATAAACTCGAGGATTTAAAATATGCTTTATAACAATTCCAACGAATTTCTCAGCATCAAAATAATGGGAATATTGATTCATTGCATAACATACGTTTCAAAGGCTGTATTTTCAAGCATGGTGCGAAATTCTTTGATGAATGAAAATTCAATGTGATAAATGACAAATTAAATATATTTACCTTGTTTCTTTGAAAAGCATAAATGTATTACAGGCGCAATAGTCCTCATACGTCACTGTTAATAGGATTATTCAATCTAGTGCATGAATATTTAGAAGTGTCCTTTGGTTGTACACAAGACTAATTGATTGGAATAAACATTTAAAATCCTACTTTATATAAATACATTGTTAAAACATTTTTTACTGTTTTCTTGGCTCAACGTCAAAATATATAAATGAAATCAAATATTTTGTCATAGATAAATTTCTAATGATTGCATTCACAAGGGTGAAGCTTCAAATGCGGAATGAAATACATATATAATAATATTGTCGTTGAAATTTTCTTGACAGAAAATGTGATCAAACACTGTTAGGACCTGAATTATTAAGTTGAAGCAATGAGGTGACAATGTCTTCATAGATTTAAATGCACCATTGTTTATTACATGATAAGACCTCAATGTTCGAAAAGATGATATTGGAACAGGGTGGTTTTATGTATGATCATGTCGGCACATTTGTGTTCAGTTTTTGACGATGTAGTTAAGCAAGTAATAATTATCACAATTAATTCAGGCCTCTGTAAAAACATATTTATAAAAATGGAAGTGGTAGCGTTATCCATCTGCCTTTTGCTTGTTAAAAACCAAATCACTCACTCATTTCATGAAAATGTTATTCAACAGGAAATGTTAAGTATTCGCTTAATATGAACATTTATGATATTTAGTTTGGAGCATTCACATTTCATCCTTACAGGTACAAGTAAAGCTGATGAGGTGTAGAAACAAGAAACAGAAATGTCTGATTTCGTGTCTGTGGCTGGCATTGAAGATGAGCTGACAGAGTGTCCAGTCTGTACAGACCAGTTTGACGAAGCTGTCAAGATACCACGCCAGATGTCCTGTTGCATGAAATCTATCTGTCAGCCATGTTTGCAGCAACTCCTCCAAGTGTCAAATCTGACCAACCTCCTCTCGTGTCCAATGTGTCGACAAAAGAATCAGATTTCCAATGGGCTGGAAACCTTCCCGAAAGCGCGGGTTGTCCTCAAGATCCTTGATCACCTCAAGCTGCAGAAGAGGATCCGTCTGTCCTGCACAGATTGTCCAGATTCATCTCCAGCGGGCCATCAGTGTGACAACTGCAAAGTGTTCCTGTGCACGAGGTGTCGGGCAGCTCACGAGAGAAACATCATCACCAAGCATCACTCTATCCTCAGTTTGGAAGACATGCGAGGACGACCATTGAATAGCTTCAGTCAACGACAAAAATGTTTAGACCATCCTGAGTTCTCCTTGGATTTCTTCTGTTTGACCTGCTCCAAGCTGATCTGTGTATCTTGCCCCATTGTCAACCACAAAGCTGGGAGTGGCCACGTTATCATCTCCATTGCTGAGGCCCACAAGAAATATGCAAAATCTACTGGGGATGTTTTAGTTAAACTTGACAAGAAGAAAGACGAACTAGTAAAATCTCATGGACAAAGGTCAAAATCTTTCAAAAACTTTCAAACCTCACTGAACACAGCAAAAGGAGATATAAACAAGACGTTTGATAACATAATAGAAAAACTGCAAAAGCGAAGAACTGCTTTATTGAGGAAGGTTGAGGACCAAGCAAAACCAGATCAGAAACGGATCAAGACTGCATTGGATTCTACATCTTCCTTATTGGGCAGGGTGACGTCCACAACGGATTACATCAGAAATCTCAGAAGTAAGGCTAGCAAACTTGAAGACCTTCAACTCCTGACGTCCTCAACACAAGCCATGAAGACCATACTTGAAGAGAAGACAGAGAACGTGCAATATGGAAGAGGTGTGGAATTTGTTCGGGCCAACATTAAGGAGTTGCTCAGCTGTATCGAAGATGCAGGATCTGTTACAACTGTCCCGTCCAAATCAGGTAACACTATTCTTGAATTTCTTTTAATATTGAAGCAACTCCAGTAATGGCGGAAATATTTAACAAAATTTACAAAATCATTAAGCTGTGCTTCTTCCAAAGCAATCTTGATTTGAGGTTGATATTGATATATCATATCAGTTAACAGAGAATCTTTGAAGAAAAGGCTTTGAATTCCGAGTTATTGTGTCTTTTGTGTATTTATTGCCTTTATACACATGCAACATTTTGATACTTTTCAGGGGTTTTTTTAAATTAAATTTTCTATTTTTTGCATATTTGTTTTCAATTTCAGCGACTGAAACGAAACAGATACGTGTTGGCGATTCTGTAATATACTGTAAGTTCTTGTATTTGTCTATATGGCATCAAGATTTAACAGTTCTAATTTCAAAGTATCTTTATTCTTCCACAAAACATCTCCGGTAAGGAGAGATAATTTTAAATTTGTATCAATAATAAAGAAAAACATGGAAGATACAGGGGAAATATTAATAATAGTCAAGGTCTTTTTAATCATTATTGATGTTTTCTTATCAGCGCATCTGTGAAACACACAAATGTTTAAGATTTCATTTGTTGTTGTTTCGTTTTGAATTTATGTGTTTATTATTCAGATTTAATTGATTAAATGCCATTGTGAAATAGTTAAATATACTGATCTTAATAAAAGGCAAATCAAATTTATATTTAACTTATCCAGTTCATGAACATACTGATAAAATTATTTCTTAAGAAATTATTTGTGTACATTTGTAAACAAAACAATATGTTTGTTAGGTCTTGCCCTCATTCAAAAGTCACAAGTATTTTCAACTTGTAGATGAACAGAGGGAACAGACAAACAAGGAAAGCAGTGGGAAACAAACAGGCCGGATAGGTTTGTGAAGGTGTAGGGGACCCGTAGCAGTGAAACATGAATTCTTACATATCAAATAATTTTTTCAAATTTGGATAAATCATAATATGGTACTTTTTCAGTTCCTACCATGACGCTGAGCTCTAAGAAAGTACACCAGCGGCTTCAAGTTGTAGAAGAAGAGAATGAACTGACGAACAGGGAGAGAAGTGGAAACACAAACAGACCGGATCGTTTCATGAAGTTATTTGGGACATGTATCAGTCCCTTCTCCATTCCTCCCTCCCCCTCTCCTTCTACCTCCCTATCCCCCTCCCCCTACCCCTCTCCTTTTATCACCCTATCCCCCTACCCCTCTCCTTCTCCTTCTACCTCCCTATCCCCCTCCCCCTCCCCCGTCCTACCTTCAACCATCTCGTACTGGGAGACTCACTGTAGACACACATATGATGGTGAAGGCTGGACCCAGCTGCAGATGGGGGTTGTGGAGGGACGAGAGAATCTTGACGTAGGAACAGATGTTTCTCTACTTCCTAGATCCGTCTGCGTCTCTGTAGGATACGGCTATTTGTGTCCCCGACCCACTCACTTTATCGATGTGTTCAGGACAGATCAGAAGGACAGACCACAACAAGTTGGTGAGAGATTCACCCTGTCTCCACCCACACTCGGCACAGAACTCACCTTCAAGTTTGGTCTCTTGCTGGATGTGGGTCAGCGGAGGGTCACCTTCATTGATGTGGGGAGGGGGAAACTCTTGGCAAAAGTTGATCGAAAGTTTACGTCAGACGTTTACCCTATGTTTTCTGTAAGTCTATCCAAAGGCAATACAAGTATGAGGCTTATCAGTGGCAGTGATATCATGGTAACTGACGAGAAAATGGCTCTCATTCAACAGGCTTTGTCAAACTGAATCAATTTTCAGTATCACATCTTCTTACTAAACTGTGATGGTGCCATTTATGGGTGCCAAGTATGGTGCCATTGTAAATATTTTCTTCACCGCATTCAAATAAACAAATATCAACAACCTTGAAAATTGTCGGGCAGGACAATACAGATATACATTTACTTTGTCATATTTTGTTTACAATATCAAGAAATGGTGAAAAAAGCTCTGTTTGTAAATTGTTTTTTTCAAACCATATATATGTAACGGAAATCAACAACCTTAAAATTGTGAGACTAGACAATTAAACGGGTGTTTGTTGTATTGTTTTTACACTATCATTAATAGTAGGTTTGTAAATATTTTCCTCACAGTTCAGATATGAAAAAGGTCGAAATTGTCAAACAGGAAATTCCTTCAGCATGTGAAAAATTTAGGCCAACTCAGTTACTTTCAAGTATTTCAATCACATTATGATAGTTATAAATTATGCAATAAATTTATTACTTGATGAAATGTACCAAATACCAGGTTAGTTAAGAATGTATCATTGTTATTATATATTTACATTATTTTTTATTTTAAAAAAACTTTCAACAGGTAAAACGGGAGTTTTGTTGTCAAGGTTACTCACAATTTGAGATAATAGTGAGTTGTGATTCATTAATTGTATTTTTCCTAATATACAACTCAGATGATAAACAAACTTTGATAATGTTCGAAAGTGTCAGAATTGAATGGTTAGATGATTGTGATAATTTGCCTACAACATCAATATAAAGAAAAAAGGACTGGTGTTTGAAAAACCTATCATTGGAATTATTTTCATTTCATCTTCAAAATGATTCATATATCATATCATAACAACTTTGAAAATTAGACAGAAATTTCAGAAAAACTTTTTGACCCCAATTTTCTCTATATTATACAAACAAAATGGGCAGTATTTGAAGAAGCTATATTAGTTATGTTCTTCACAACGTGACTTTGAATTGGTCTAAAACAACTGGTACGGTTAAACATTTTTATTTGCTTTTTTCATAGTACACTTACAAAGAAAGAAAATTGTGAGTTGTTTCTCCGTAGTTGTATTCACCGATAGTTAATAATAGAATTGTTGCATCATTGTTTTCGTGATTCATAGATTTTTTACTGTAACTGTTATCCCATAGGTATGTAATACCGTTGATTTTCTGGCGGTTTCCATGGAAATGTAACATATTTTATTGAATTTCATTTAGTGTAGGCTCATAAGATATGCCAACTTCTGAAAACTCTTGTATAAATTTCCTGTGCCTTTTCAAGAATAAACAGTGCTGAACTGACGGTGTCTGTCTGTCCGTCATTCTCTCCACAAAATAGGTTTCTTAAGTTATAATTCCTGAGTACCAAGACATAAATCAATGCATGTTTCATTTGGCCTGCGTTATCACCTTTTATCATAGCCCAAATTTATTTAATATGTACTTTGTTAAGGCAGGACTTTTGACTTTGACTTTTAGAGGTTTATTATGCAATTATGGCTCATTCTACCAAAATACTTTGCAAAGGCTATGTCACTCTCGGAAGTTATCAAATTTTTAGGACATTGTTCATATATTCCTCATTAAATCATAAATAAACCGGCCTCTGAGTTTGTACATGCAGATGTATTATGGGTTTTAAGAATGTCCGACATGGCAATCTATACAATATATCATATGTACAAATAACTAGAGGGTCAGTACAATGAGGTGTCACAGAATAACAAAATGTATAAATTCTCATTTGCTGATGAGTATGTACACAAAATTTAAAAGTGTCACAGGGTCACCAAATCTATTAAAGATGCTGTATCATACTTGAAATATTTAAAAAAGTATTTTAATGTATTCATTGTATTTTTAGCGACAAACCTAGGGAAAATCGGACCAAAATTCATTAAATATGAGATAATTTACCAAAATTTTCTTTTTCTCCGAATAAGGTATTTGTTGCTGCCAAAGTTGATACCCATCGAACGCAAATATGCTAGTTGTGACAAGGTGTAAATCCTACACGTGTTATGATTACGTCACCGAAAGCGGGTTCGTTAAATGCTATGCCCTTTCTACAAGGGGTACTGTGCGAAATAAGTAGGTTATTATTGATTAAACAATCTGAATATGATATCAAAATTTTGACGAAAGATTTTTCTACAAAGTGATATATTTCTTTTCTCAATAGCTAAATTTCAGCCTAAACCGCATGCAAGTATGAAACAGCATCTTTAATTATAATCCTTATCAGCTAAGCTCTCGTTATACAGTTTTTTCCCGTAGACTCCATTGTTAAATTGCCACCCGTCATTGGCATGTCAGTCCCATATGACTGAACCAGATCACTACCGACCACTAGCGACAGAAAGATGAAACAAATTCTGATAAAAAAAATCAATGAAATTCTATACCTTCATCTTGCAATTAATGAGCAACAGCCAATTAATTAAACAAATTGAGGAGACAGGATAACAGATAGTAACAAGTAATGAAGGGAAAGAAGGGAGATCTGATAACAAATAGTAACAAGTAATGACGAGAAATGAAGGAGACAGGATAACAAATAGTAACAAGTAATGAAGGGAAAGAAGGGAAAGAAGGGAGATCTGATAACAAATAGTAACAAGTAATAACGAGAAATGAAGGAGACAGGATAACAAATAGTAACAAGTAATGAAGGGAAAGAAGAGAAAGAAGGGACATCTGATAACAACTAGTAACAAGTAATGGCGAGAAATGAAGGAGTTAGAATAACAGGAACATGTAAAAATAAGAAAGAAGTGAGAGGGGATAACAAAGAAGAGTGATGAATGAGAATATGAAGGTAGAAGCAGATGGGAAAGTAAAGGCAGACGGAGAGAAAGAAGAAAAATAAATATTTTCACTTAATTTTACGAGTTTTCATTGAGAGCAGGACATTAAAACTAGCATTATGAAATATTTATGTTTAGGTTAAGAAATCAAAGGGACATAACCAGTGAGGAATTAATCTTGTCGAGCAAACAGAGAGTTACTAAAGCAAAGAGCTTCATGGTTTATTGTATGCAGTGTCATGACATGCGTCTTCCTGGTAAACTTGTTTGGAAACTAGCGGCCATGATGAAATGTGCATGTTCAAATCAGAGGATACTTGTTCATCTTGTTAGCAGTCCAATGTGAGTAATATAGTTCAAATGTGTTTCAAATAGTATACATAAAAGTCTGTTATGTGATTGACCAATGTTTACAATCATGATCTCTTATGAGAGTAGTGTATGAAAGTTGAATTGATATTCAAGGCCCATTTTGCTGATCAATTGAGCGATGGTTGAGCTAAAATCAATACTGTGATTATTCAACATTTCTAACATAAGTTTCCTGTGTTTAATTTTACCCAGTTTTAGGGTGTCTTATCGAAATGTTTATTGTTATGTTGTGTCAAGTTTCCGCGTCTGCAATGTCACCTATTCAGGCTAAACAGCTACCTCTCATTCAAGCTCCAACTCAATAACCATAGAAAGCAATGAAAGTACGCAGGACTGGGTGTTCCACGAAAGTGGCAAAGTGAAAGTGAAAGTGAAATACAAAGACGTGTTTCATGAATGATGTTGCTAATGACATGGTAATGATGTTGACATTAATGAATTCCTATAGTGCATTAATTTCTAATGTGACGTTTGAAATTTTTATTTGTGTGGACACACATACAGACAGACATACAGACAGATGTATTTTTATTCAAGGTCCAATAGATTTAGATTTCATCCAGGCGACAACGTGACTCTTATAAACTCGAGGATTTAAAATATGCGTTATAACAATTCCAACGAATTTCTCAGCATCAAAATTATGGGAATATTGATTCATTGCATAACATACGTTTCAAAGGCTGGTGCGTGGTGCGAAATTCTGGTTTACAGAGCTTTCAGAGTATTTGATGAATGAAATTTCAATGTGATAACTGACAAATTAAATATATTTACCTCGTTTCTTTGCAAAGCATAAATATATTACAGGCGCAATAGTCCTCATACTTCACTGTTAATAGGATTATTCAATCTAGTGCATGAATATTTAGAAGTGTCCTTTGGTTGTACACAAGACTAATTGATTGGAATAAACATTTAAAATCCTACTTTATATAAATATAAATTTTCATTGAGAGCTGGACATTAAAACTAGCATTATGAAATATTTATGTTTAGGTTAAGAAATCAAAGGGACATAACCAGTGAGGAATTAATCTTGTCGAGCAAACAGAGAGTTACTAAAGCAAAGAGCTTCATGGTTTATTGTATGCAGTGTCATGACATGCGTCTTCCTGGTAAACTTGTTTGGAAACTAGCGGCCATGATGAAATGTGCATGTTCAAATCAGAGGATACTTGTTCATCTTGTTAGCAGTCCAATGTGAGTAATATAGTTCAAATGTGTTTCAAATAGTATACATAAAAGTCTGTTATGTGATTGACCAATGTTTACAATCATGATCTCTTATGAGAGTAGTGTATGAAAGTTGAATTGATATTCAAGGCCCATTTTGCTGATCAATTGAGCGATGGTTGAGCTAAAATCAATACTGTGATTATTCAACATTTCTAACATAAGTTTCCTGTGTTTAATTTTACCCAGTTTTAGGGTGTCTTATCGAAATGTTTATTGTTATGTTGTGTCAAGTTTCCGCGTCTGCAATGTCACCTATTCAGGCTAAACAGCTACCTCTCATTCAAGCTCCAACTCAATAACCATAGAAAGCAATGAAAGTACGCAGGACTGGGTGTTCCACGAAAGTGGCAAAGTGAAAGTGAAAGTGAAATACAAAGACGTGTTTCATGAATGATGTTGCTAATGACATGGTAATGATGTTGACATTAATGAATTCCTATAGTGCATTAATTTCTAATGTGACGTTTGAAATTTTTATTTGTGTGGACACACATACAGACAGACATACAGACAGATGTATTTTTATTCAAGGTCCAATAGATTTAGATTTCATCCAGGCGACAACGTGACTCTTATAAACTCGAGGATTTAAAATATGCGTTATAACAATTCCAACGAATTTCTCAGCATCAAAATTATGGGAATATTGATTCATTGCATAACATACGTTTCAAAGGCTGGTGCGTGGTGCGAAATTCTGGTTTACAGAGCTTTCAGAGTATTTGATGAATGAAATTTCAATGTGATAACTGACAAATTAAATATATTTACCTCGTTTCTTTGCAAAGCATAAATATATTACAGGCGCAATAGTCCTCATACTTCACTGTTAATAGGATTATTCAATCTAGTGCATGAATATTTAGAAGTGTCCTTTGGTTGTACACAAGACTAATTGATTGGAATAAACATTTAAAATCCTACTTTATATAAATACATTGTTAAAACATTTTTTACTGTTTTCTTGGCTCAACGTCAAAATATATAAATGAAATCAAATAGTTTGTCATAGATAAATTTCTAATGATTGCATTCACAAGGGTGAAGCTTCAAATGCGGAATGAAATGCATATATAATAAAAGTACCGAGGGTACAGAAGCTCACCTTAAAATGAATGATGTGGTAAAATTATTTAATAATACATGTAACCATCTTTTATATAATTGATTATGGCTGCCATCATGAGTTTTTTATCTTTTAAAATACTAGTCTTCTTTTGGAAACGACTAGAGCTTGAACAAACATAATACATGAATGATATAATCATGATAAGTTAACAAGCAGTAGGTTTTTGTATAACTTTTTTGTATATCTATGGCTGAATTGGTGACCATCTTGTACTTTTTAATCTTCAAAATGCTACTTTTATGTGGGCATCCGTATTATTTTCATTATGATATCTTGATTGGTTTAGGTGTATCCATTTAAATGTCATTCATTACTTACAGGATGGTGGCCACTAACATTTGTTTTGTAGTGAATCATTAATATGATTTCAAGATTATTTCACTGATGGTTATGCTGCATGGGATATTGAGAATCCCAAAAGTACAGATTTTTTAAGGAAAATGAATGACTGATTGAGAGGAAAGTCATAAACACAGCAATGCATAAGACACGTTTATTTTGTTCACATAATATTTACATGTCAAGTGACCATGAGATGTCTTTCATTAAAGTATCAATTTATTTAACACTCATACAGTACTATAATGGTAAACATTTTTGCATTGTCAAATCAACAGAGAGATATGACAAATCAAATTTCCTTACTTTTCTTACTAAACCCTTTTCGATTTTTTTCATATTTATTCCACATCAACTTATCATGTAGATTGCTAAACACAAGGCTTATTGTAGACAAGTTTTGTGTAAGTTGTTATTCTTAGAAAGAACATATCACTGTCATGAGAATACAAGTCCATAACTTTTATTGCATACACATGGGCCATGGCCATATAGCATAATGCTCTGCCATATCAATTGGGTCAAGTTGATTATGCAACAGACTAGCAGCTGACACTGTGATGCTAGCAGCCTGCCTTGGGATGTGTATTAGTGGATAGTGGAATATCTGAACTCTGGTTGACCCCTTATGTGTGGTATTTAAAGGAATATAAGGGAGATACCATTGTTTAAAATTTAACATGTTTCATGTGATTTGGTTTTTGCAGCTAGTTGCCATAAAGATTTTAAACAAATTAATCAATTATGTTTGTCTTTCATCTTAATTTTGTTTAGAAACACTTAAAATTATAGAACAACTTGCACGACAATCTTAAATATTCCATATTTAAGATAATATTATGATTAGTAAGTTCAAATTAGAGAATTTATATGGTGCCAGTGATCACTTGATGAAAGCTTAAAATTTAATAATAATGATGTGTCATCTGCAGCTGAAAAGTCAATATGGCTGCTATTGCGGCCATCTTGGATTCTCAAAACTGAAACGTCTACCTTTCTGTGAGGAATCACTGTAGGTATAACATACTACAATTTCAGAATGATATCTGGATTCGTTTAGAAGAACTACAATATAAAAATGATATCTAGATTGGTTTAGAAGAAATAGTCTTTGTCATGAAATCTAATTGAAAATTCAATATGGCTGCCATGGCGGCCATATTGGATTCTCAAAACTGAAACGTCTACCTTTCTGTGCGGAATCACCATAGCTATAACATACTACAATTTCAGAATGATATCTGGATTCGTTTAGAAGGAGTAGTCTTTTTCATGAAATCTAATTGAAAATTCAATATGGCTGTCATGGCGGCCATCTTGGATTCTCAAAACTGAAACGTCTACCTTTCTGTGAGGAATCACCATGGGTATAACATACTACAATTTCAAAATGATATTTGTTTTCGTTTAGAAGGAGTAGTCTTTTTCATGAAATCTAATTGAAAATTCAATATGGCTGTCATGGCGGCCATCTTGGATGCTCAAAACTGAAACGTCTACCTTTCTGTGATGAATCACCATGGGTATAACATACTACAATTTCAGAATGATATCTGTATTCGTTTAGAAGGAGTAGTCTTTTTCATGAAATCTAATTGAAAATTCAATATGGCTGTCATTGCGGCCATCTTGGATTCTCAAAACTGAAACATCTACCTTTCTGTGAGGAATCACCATGGGTATAATATACTACAATTTCAGAATGATATCTGAATTCGTTTAGGAGGAGTAGTCTTTTTCGTGAAAGTTTACGGACGGACGGACGGACGGACGGACAGACGGACGGACAGACAGACGGACGACGGACGAAGCGCCATGACATAAGCTCACATTTACTTTGTAAAGGTGAGCTAATAATATTGTCTTTGAAATTTTCTTGACAGAAAATGTGATCAAACACTGTTAGGACCTGAATTATTAAGTTGAAGTAATGAGGTGACAATGTCTTCATAGATTTAAATGCACCATTGTTTATTACATGATAAGACCTCAATGTTCGAAAAGATGATATTGGAACAGGGTGGTTTTATGTATGATCATGTCGGCACATTTGTGTTCAGTTTTTGACGATGTAGTTAAGCAAGTAATAATTATCACAATTAATTCAGGCCTCTGTAAAAACATATTTATAAAAATGGAAATGGTAGCGTTATTCATCTGCCTTTTGCTTGTTAAAAACCAAATCACTCACTCATTTCATGAAAATGTTATTCAACAGGAAATGTTAAGTATTCGCTTAATAGGGCCTGTAAGTAGGTCACGAGATCTTACGAGATGCCTTTCTTCCGGGGAATTCAACCAACTAGTTTTTGATATTTACGTGTCTGCGCAGTGCTCATTTCATGAAACCATGATTTCTAATTAATTATGCCTGCAAACGACAAGAAATTAATATCTTAATAATAATTATCAGTCTTTGAAACGACTGATGACCTTCATAAAACTGCAAAACAAGACTAAAACTGCCATATCATTCATACTTCCTGGATTCTGTAGATGGCTGCGTGTGTCGTTTACTAGCGTGACTCAGTCGTTGTAGGATTATTTTTTAAATATTAATTCCGGCTAAATAAGATTTAAGAACTTTTTGTTTGGCAATAATATACAAAATTAAGGATATTTAAAAAATTAGTAGAAACATTTTCTAGAAGTAGATAGTTACATCCGCGGTTAATTCAAAAGACACAGACAGACAAGGTTGCAATCGGTCCGGTGACATCTGAGACAGGAGTCTGGACATATTTTTAAGATATCATCAGAGTGTTAAACATTTTAATTTTTTTATAGAAAAAATATCCTAAGAAAATGGTTATTTTTGAGACCACTGTTCAAATGTTCGTTTACGTTTAAGTTTACAAACAGCCATAATCATTATTCGTGTTGATATTACTACACCTTTCGAAAAGACAAATCATTGATTGATGAAGACTTTTGCAATTATTCATCTGCATAATATTAGAAAAAAAATCGTTTCAAAATTATTGATTATTTTCTTATTAAATAAATTAGGATAATCAATCTTGTGATATAAATACAGGTCTTGTCAAGAAAAATTATTTGATTTTATAGCACCAATTAAATTAATGCAAATAAGCCCACAACATTGCAAGAAGAAAAAAAACATGCAACGAAAAAAATGAATTAATTACCAAAGAAGACCTGACTAAAAAGTCTCAAATAAAGACTTAAATTATTAATGAATAAATTACACAATTTATGATTAATATGTAGATAAAGTATTTTAAATGGTTTAAATACTATGATGGATAAGTGGAATAATGAAAAATGACTTAAGAATTTTTTTTTGCTGTGAGTATTTTACTGTGAAACAGTTTGTTTCAAAACATATATGGAGATTAACCAAGGGTAGTCCGTACGTGTTACGATTATAAATTAATTTTTTTATATATAATGAATTATTAATTGAGAATTGTTTTACCAAACCACTACAGGTAATAAAATATTTTATCTTATTTCTACCTAATTGTTCAGATTTTACTATGCAGTATATAACGAACTCCAAGAGACCAAAGAATTAAGTTCGCTATATCCGGTGTTCGCTAAACGCATATAAGTTTAATGATATAATACAAGGAAGGGACTTGAAAATTTGTTTACTGTATATATTAACTTGAAAAAGACGGGTTTTTGTTTTGAATAACGACTTCCCCCGAGATGTCGACAGTTTTGACTTTTGATATTACGGGGGTTTTCAGAAAGCAAGCTGAGGGCTAAATTCTATACGGAAAATGTTGTTTTGACAACTGAACTTTTGGATTTAATAGAAGCCCAGGCTTTTATTCAGCAATATAATTATAGGCTTGTCCTCGGAAATTATTAGAGTGACGATTAGAATCATAATAAGTATATGGCATTATTTTGATACATTTAACCGGAATACGATTATCGCAATGAGTTAAGAAAGAGAGCAATTGAAAACTCTTTTAATTTACGAAATAAAAACTATGTACCGTTTAAGAGTTGAATGAATGAGAACCATGTTGTTCAAAATGTAGTTTAAGAGTCACAGGTTACAATATTTTAATTGCATAATTTGATTTCACACAAATTTGGCATACATGTGTAAAATGGTCCGATCAAGTATTAACATTGTTGTGTATTTCTTTTTGATCCAAATAGACTGAGAAGGTTTTCCAATAATTGACCCAGGTTGTTACACCCATTTATACCCTTTTAATTTTCTGTATATTTTGATATATTTTGTATGTGAAGATCTCAGATTATAACCAAGTTATGAAGGCTTCGGGCGGTGTTCATCCGCGGAGAATTTGTCATTTTCATTATGATGTTAAATAATGACATCAACACTGAAAAAATTATATTTTATTTTAATTATTTTATTTAATCATTCAATTGTTTTGAAATTTAAAACCTGTAATGTTGTTATGTTTAATACTAAAAAGTTATAGATAATATAGTTATAATATGTGCATGTTACAATAAATATAAATATATATTTGACTATCAGGGGGTAGTTTCCACCTTTAATCTCTTTTCATAGAAAAAAACAAATGTCTCAATGGAACTGGATGATTGATTCTGGGCCCTGATGAAAAATGATTGAAAGAACATTGTATATTTAAAAACAATTGATGGATGAATTAAAAAACATAGATCGATATATCATATAAAACAAGTATTTAAAACTTTATTCAAATGAATCGATTCTTATACATACACAAATTTTAAAAAAATAAAAAAAGATTCTTATACATGAGATAAATACATTTGTAAGCCAATTCGGACTATATTTATTCCGTTTGAGTGTGTAAATCGAAATAGCAGGCTAAGACTTATATAGAATGTGAGTAAAATAGTGTTAGAAAACACGTATAGTAACATTGGAATTTTAACGAAAGTGCAAATTGACTGTATACAAAACTTGCAGAAAATCAATTAAAATGGCATAAGTGTTCACTGCTAAAGTGATAACAACTAAAAGAAAAACAATAAACCATTGTTTATTGATGAATAAAGATAGAACTTTTATCATAAGTCTACCATAAAATATAGCGCAGCTACCAGAGACTGGGAACCGTGTCGCGTTATGATGCAATAAAGTGCAGCTTTGCGCAGCCGCGCGTCAAGCACGGAGCTGTTAAGTCATTCCCTGGAAGTCAAAGGTGAAGGTCGTACGGAACGAGACTTCCAGCCCCTATATGAACATTTATGATATTTAGTTTGGAGCATTCCCTTTTCATCCTCACAGGTACATGTAAAGCTGATGAGGTGTAGAAACAAGAAACAGAAAATGTCTGATTTCGTGTCCGTGGCTGGCATCGAAGATGAGCTGACAGAGTGTCCAGTCTGTAAAGACCAGTTTGACGAAGCTGTCAGGATACCTCGCCAGATGTCCTGTTGCATGAAATCCATCTGTCAGCCATGTTTGCAGCAACTCCTCCAAGTGTCAAATCTGACCAACCTCCTCTCGTGTCCAATGTGTCGACAAAAGAATCAGATTTCCAATGGGCTTGAAACCTTCCCGAAAGCGCGGGTTGTCCTCAAGATCCTTGACCACCTCAAGCTCCAGAAGAGAATCCGTCTGTCCTGCACAGACTGCCCAGAGTCCTCTCCAGCGGGCCATCAGTGTGACAACTGCCAAGTGTTCCTGTGTACGAGGTGTCGGGCAGCTCACGAGAGAAACATCATCACCAAGCATCACTCTATCCTCAGTTTGGAAGACATGCGAGGACGACCATTGAATAGCTTCAGTCAACGACAAAAATGTTTAGACCATCCTGAGTTCTCCTTGGATTTCTTCTGTTTGACCTGCTCCAAGCTGATCTGTGTATCTTGCCCCATTGTCAACCACAAAGCTGGGAGTGGCCACGTTATCATCTCCATTGCTGAGGCCCACAAGAAATATGCAAAATCTACTGAGGATGTTTTAGTTAAACTTGACAAGAAGAAAGACCAACTGGTAAAATCTCATCGACAACTGTCAAAATCTTCCAAAGTCTTTCAAACCTCACTGAACGTATCAAAGGGAGATATAAACAAGACATTTGATGACATAAAGAAGAAATTGAAAAAGCGAAGAAATGATTTATTGAAGAAGGTTGATGACCAAGCAAAACCAGATCAGAAACGGATCAAGATTGCATTGGATTCTACATCTTCCTTATTGGGCAGAGTGACGTCAACAACGGATTACATCAGAAATCTCAGAAGTAAGGCTAGCAAACTTGAAGACCTTCAACTCCTGACGTCCTCAACACAAGCCATGAAGACCATCCTTGAAGAGAAGACAGAGAACGTGCAATATAGAGGAGGTGTGGAATTTGTTCAGGCCAACATTAAGGAGCTGCTCAGCAGTATCAAAGATGCAGGATCTGTTACAACTGTCCCCTCCAAATCAGGTAACTCTATTCTTTTTCTTTTAATATTGAAGCCACTCCAGTAATGGCGGAAATATTTAACAAAATTTACAAAATCATTTAGGCTGTGCTTCTTCCAAAGCAATCTTGATTTGAGGTTGATATTGATGTATCATATCAGTTAACAGAGAATCTTTGAAGAAAAGGCTTTGAATTCCGAGTTATTGTGTCTTTTGTGTATTTATTGCCTTTATACACATGCAACATTTTGATACTTTTCAGGGGTTTTTTTTAATTAAATTTTCTATTTTTTGCATATTTGTTTTCAATTTCAGCGACTGAAACGAAACAGATACGTGTTGGCGATTCTGTAATATACTGTAAGTTCTTGTATTTGTCTATATGGCATCAAGATTTAACAGTTCTAATTTCAAAGTATCTTTATTCTTCCACAAAACATCTCCGGTAAGGAGAGATAATTTTAAATTTGTATCAATAATAAAGAAAAACATGGAAGATACAGGGGAAATATTAATAATAGTCAAGGTCTTTTTAAACATTATTGATGTTTTCTTATCAGCGCATCTGTGAAACAAACAAATGTTTAAGATTTCATTTGTTGTTGTTTCGTTTTGAATTTATGTGTTTATTATTCAGATTCAATTGATTAAATGCCATTGTGAAATAGTTAAATATACTGATCTTAATAAAAGGCAAATCAAATTTATATTTAACTTATCCAGTTCATGAACATACTGATAAAATTATTTCTTAAGAAATTATTTGTGTACATTTGTAAACAAAACAATATGTTTGTTAGGTCTTGCCCTCATTCAAAAGTCACAAGTATTTTCAACTTGTAGATGAACAGAGGGAACAGACAAACAAGGAAAGCAGTGGGAAACAAACAGGCCGGATAGGTTTGTGAAGTTGTAGGGGACCCGTAGCAGTGAAACATGAATTCTTACATAACAAATAATTTTTTCAAATTTGGATAAATCATAATATGGTACTTTTTCAGTTCCTACCATGACGCTGAGCTCTGAGAAAGTACACCAGCGGCTTCAAGTTGTAGAAGAAGAGAATGAACTGACGAACAGGGAGAGAAGTGGAAACACAAACAGACCGGATCGTTTCATGAAGTTATTTGGGACATATAGCAGTCCCTTCTCCATTCCTCCCTCCCCCTCTCCTTCTACCTCCCTATCCCCCTCCCCCTACCCCTCTCCTTTTATCACCCTATCCCCCTACCCCTCTCCTTCTCCTTCTACCTCCCTATCCCCCTCCCCCTCCCCCGTCCTACCTTCAACCATCTCGTACTGGGAGACTCACTGTAGACACATATATGATGGTGGAGGCTGGACCCAGCTGCAGATGGGGATTGTGGAGGGACGAGAGAATCTTGACGTAGGAACCGATGTTTCTCTACTTCCTAGATCCGTCTGCGTCTCTGTAGGATACGGCTATTTGTGTCCCCGACCCACTCACTTTATCGATGTGTTCAGGACAGATCAGAAGGACAGACCACAACAAGTTGGTGAGAGATTCACCCTGTCTCCACCCACACTCGGCACAGAACTCACCTTCACGTTTGGTCTCTTGCTGGATGTGGGTCAGGGGAGGGTCACCTTCATTGATGTGGGGAGGGGGAAACTCTTGGCTAAAGTTGATCGAAAGTTTACGGAAGACGTTTACCCCATGTATTGTATTTGTTCATTAAAACGCAATAATGCAAGTATGAGGCTTATCAGTGGCAGTGATATCATGGTAACTGACGAGAAAATGGCTCTCATTCAACAGGCTTTGTCAAACTGAACCAATTTTCAGTATCACATCTTCTTACTAAACTGTGATGGTGCCATTTATGGGTGCCAAGTATGGTACCATTGTAAATATTTTCTTCACCGCATTCAACTAAAGTAATATCAACAACCTTGAAAATTGTCGGGCAGGACAATACAGATATACATTTACTTTGTCATATTTTGGTTACAATATCAAGAAATGGTTAAAAAAGGTATGTTTGTTAATATTATTTCAAACAATATTTATGTAACAGAAATCAACAACCTTGAAATTGTGAGACTAGACAATTAAACGGATGTTTGTTGTATTGTATTTACACTATCATAAATAGTAGGTTTGTAAATATTTTCCTCACAGTTCAGATATGAAAAAGGTGGAAACTGTCAAACAGGATATTCCTTCAGCATGTGAAAAATTGAGGCGAACTTAGTTAGTTTCAAGTATTTCAATCACATTATTATAGTTAGAAATTATGCAATAAATTTATTACTTGATGAAATGAACCAAATACCAGGTTAATTAAAAATGGATCATTGTTATTATATATTTACATTATTTTTTATGTAAAAAAACTTTCAACAGGTAAGACAGGAGATTTGTTGTCAAGGTTACTCACAATTTGAGATGATAGTGAATCGTGATTGATTAATTGTATTTTTTCTATAATGTACAACTCAGATGTTAAACAAACTTTAACAACTTTGGAAAGTATCAGAATTGAATTGTTAGAGGGTTGTCATATTTTGCCTACAACATCAATATAAAGAAAAAAACGTGTTTGAAAAACCTATCATTGGAATTATTTTCATTTCATCGTCAAAATGATACAAATATCTTAACAACTGTAAAAAGTAGACTGGAATTTTTTTTTTAACTTTTTGATCCCAATTTTCTTACAATATTATACAAACGAAGTGGGCAGTATTTGAAGAAGCTATGTTCTTCACAACGTGACTTTGAATTGGTCTAAAACAACTGGAAAGGTTAGACATTTTTATATGGTATTTGTCACAGTTTACCTACAAACTAAGATAGTTGTGAGTTTTTCGTAGTTGTATTCACCGATAGTTAATAATAGAATTGTTGCATCATTGTTTTCGTGATTCATAGATTATTTACTGTAATTGTTATCCCAGCAGGTATGTTATACCGTTGGGTTTCTGGCGGTTTCCATGGAAATGTAACATATTTTATTGAATTTCTTTTATTGTAGGCTGATAAGATATGCCATCCTCTGAAAACTCTTGTATATACTTTCTGTGCTTTTTAAAGAATAAACAGTCCTGAACTGACGGTGTCTGTCTGTCTGTCATTCTCTCCACAAAATAGGTTACTTAAGTTATTATTCCCGAGTACCAAGACATAAATCAATGCCTTTTTCATATGGCCTGCGGTATCACCTATTATCATAGCCCAAATTGATTTAATATGTACTGTGTTTAGACAGGACTTTTGACTTTTAATTTTCGAGGTTGATTAAGCAATTATGGCTCATTCTACCAAAATACTTTGCAAATACTATGTCACTCTCGGAAGTTATAAAAATCTTAGCGCATAGTTCGTTAATTCCTCATTAACTCTTAACTATGAGTTATTGCAGATGTATTATTGGTTTTAAGAATGCCAAAGATGGCAATATTTACAATATATCATATGTATACAAATAGTTAGAGGGTCAGTATATGAGGTCACAGAAAAACAAAATTTATAAATTTCAAAGTGTCACAGGGTCACCAAATATATGGATTATAATCCTTATCAGCTAAAGTCTCGTTATACAGTTTTTCCCGTAGACTCCATTGTTAAATTGCCACCCGTCCTTGGCATGTCAGTCCCATATGACTGAACCAGATCACTACCGACCACTAGCGTCAGTAAGATGGGCAAATTTCTGATAAAATAATCAATGAAATACTATACCTTTACCTTGCAGTTAATGAGCTGCAGCCAATTAATTATTAACTACAGAAATTCATGCAAGGAAATCGATGTGATTTTGGACCCGGAAGCGACACTTGATCACTTGATCTTCCGCACATTGTCGAAGAAATGTATGAGTGTTGCAGGCTGCCAGCCAAGTGGCTATTTCTAGAAGAAAAACTCATTCCCAAAGCTCATAGGACTTTTCTGTTGGAGTAAAACACTGTCTGACCTCTATTTGCTCTCGTAAGTTGGCACATTTTAGCTAATGACAATTAATGAAAACGAGAACCTAAGGAGTCTCTACAACAAAATGTCAGCCGTGTCGTCGTCTCCTTCTTAAAAAGCAGAACAAAATTGGTTTAAAGGGGCAGTAGCATGTTTTTTAGGGGGAATATAAGGTGATGTCAGGAAAATGAAAATATATGGTTCTAATTGAAAAACAATGTATTTAAACTAAATGGAGCAGTAACAATTCAAATATATAACGTAAAGTTTAGCCATGAGATACCTTTATTCTTACACAAAATGGCCGCCAATGGATTTTATGTGAATCTTCATACTTTGTCCTCTGACTATGGATGATTGGCTAGTGTAATGAGATTTTTGACACTGTCAAAATAATACATTTAGCATTAACTTACAATTATCAGGGAAATTTTAAAAATAAAAAATTATCAAAAAACGGGCTACTGCCACTTTAAGGGCATTGCTGAGAATCTGTACACAATGTTTTTGCTTTCACGTTTGAAGAGGAAGTCGAAATATCAAAAGATTTATGGTAGCAAGCCAATCGGAGCTCCAGATGAGTTAAAGATTGAAAATGAATATTAGTCCCTGACTTTTCGTGTTCAGTATATAGTTTCCTTTGCAAATGTTGTTTCAACAAGTTTGCACATATTCAATCTCATCAAAATAACATAATATTTTTCTTCACTACGTTACACAAATTAAAGTAATGTAGCAATATGGATCAAATTTTAAAAAGATTGCCCCATATAACTTAATTTTCTGAAGTCAAGAATCAATAACATTATCTCTACTGTGGTAGATGACTATGGATAATGGTTAAATTATACCATCTGATATTGTGTCTTACAATTTTTCCTCGATCAACTTCTAACTTTGAAGTAAGAAAAAGATCTACAATTGAAAACATAGCCTAATTTCGTGAACACAAGAATGAGATTTACCTTTTTATATCTTTTATTTTGCAAAGATCTTGATCATATTTACAACAATACGAGTATCACAATCAATACACTTTTCACATTAGATAAAAAAATAACCAGAGATTCCGTAATAGGAATGTATGTATATACAGCAATTGATATTTAAATTATTCTATCAAATCATGTCAAAAAAGACACATTTAAATCAGACAAAAACCATTTACACACTCCGATTTAGTTGTGTCATAAGAAGGAGACGCCTGCTTATGACACAAAATGAAATAACCACAACTGAAATTTTCTTTAACAAAATATAAATAATAAACAATCTAAATTACCATAATTCTGACACAAAGCATAATATTGGCATCAGAAAAAAGCCATATTTCACGCAAACATAATATCAAATATCAACTTCCGTTGGATTTAAAATGACAAATACAAATAAACAATATACATCGCCGCTTTAAGCTTGTCCTTAAACAAAGTAGTAGTATTGTTATAATTCCAAACGATCAGCTAGTGAATATTGGTCATATCTTTCCCTTGTAATATTAATTTGTGTACTTCTCTCGCCAAGGCTCGAGAATTACGAAACCAATATAACTCGGGACAGATAATCTGTCATTCCCCGTCACTGGTAAGTTATTGCTTGGTGTAAGTCTTCATTTGCACGTTTGATGATCATTCCATAATACACAAGGGTTGCTCTTGCCCCTTATAGCTTCTTCTTTACCTGTTTACATAACATATTCATTATCAAATATCTCCATTCAGAGTACGTCAAACTTCTTTGTCCATGGTGATCAATGAGAATTGAAAGTATGATTGTGAATTACACACATAATGGAGTTTTTATTATAATGAGTTTCATTGTCACTAATTATTTATGGAATTCGTAATATTTATCAACGGGCTATTTACACTATTTCAAAATGATTTGATCTTCGCATCGTATCATAGGATCACAGTACAGCTCCACATATAAATTATGATAACAGATCTACGTTGTTTAAAAGCATCATCAGATTAAATGAAACATTAAATTCAACACGTTACACTCAATCAAATTTAATCACAGTTTTCTGTGGTCTATGTTTATGTTAATGTTTTATATTTATTCAAACAATCGACGTTTCTTCAAGAAACACCTTATATCATTTCGGACATTTTCAACGTCTAACATTCTATTGATCGACTAAGTTCAGTGTTCAAAGTGTTCAAAGGTCTTTTGTCACTTCTTCGTTCTGTTTTAAAAACTCATCTTAGCGTAGATCCAAAGCCATTGTCACTGTCTGTACGGACTACGAATGTTTTAAAGATGCTGTATCATACTTGCAAGCGGTTCAGGATGAAACTTAGCTATTGAGAAATGAAAAACATCACTTTGTAGAACAAAGTAAAGTTTGGTAAATTATCTCCCATTTGATGAATTTTGGTCCGATTTTCTCAAGGTTGGTCGCAAAAGTTTTCTAAAAATACAACGTATAAATTAAAAATACTTTTACAAATATTGCAAGTATGATATAGCATTATTAAAGCTAAGGCGGATCATCGAGCCAAACAACTCAAGTTCAAAGATTAGAAGATGGTCCAAGATTTGTTGTATTTTGCGCGTCATCAGATTCAATTCAAAGATTCAAGGAAAGTCGCAAAGGCAAAAGAATGTGGCATGTTTGGTCGTGTCATCAGACTCAACGCACTTGGGTCTAATTTGAGCCATATTTTGCGTTGTCGTCAGAAGGAGGTCCCGATTTACTCGGGGAAGTGATAGATTCCTCGTAGCTCGGTGGGTTGGGTGGTTGAGGAGCAGCTTCGAACCCTGAAAAACGTAGAATATTCAATATCAATAATATGATAATCGATCAGTCTAAATGAATCACAACAAGAGAAAAAGTTCCACTAATTTAACTCTTCGTAACACATAACAGTTAATCTTTATTGTCATAATTCGAAGCAAAAAGGGATTTTTTGTGACGATGACACCCGACAGCACCATTGCTACAGCAGTTCAAGCGATGTCTTATCCTATAATGCAAAAATATAAAACATTATTGCTAGTGATCTATTTCCTATGGGTTCTATCGCTTGGGCGGATTATTTGATAATCAACTCCCGATGCTTTATGACTGATTGTGTTAATCGTTTTTATATGTATATAAGCATATTTCAATTTCAAATTCTTTGTTGTTCCTCAGTAAGAAAATCAGCGTAGTACTATGATACGCATAGTAATAAATTTCAGCAAAAACTGCACAAACTGCTGCACAGGGACAGGTTTCTACAGACCTTCGTACCAATTAAATATAAACAAAGGAAGATATCCCTATTTATGGCAAACAACAATCCTAAAAAAACATGACTCGGTCAAGCCTCAATGATTGGCCCTAGTCTTATCTAATGACCAAAGCCTTTCGTCAGTTTTCTGGGCCCGCTCTTCAGCCTATTACGACTAAACCAAATTGAAATCCCTTCTCATACTGCTATATAAATTGCAAAAAGTACTTAAAAACTAAAAAACAAGGAATGTTGGCAGAAAACAGCAAGGCTTCAATAGCCAGCGATGGAGACTAGCACGATTTTGCTTGTGAAGTTGAAATGTCAATTCTTTGTAAGGTTAACCAATCAGTGCCATATTTTACTTACCATTGGAGGGCAAAACACCCGGTTGATAGCCTGCGTTCTGATAGTAGGGTCCCGGCTGGTAGACCTGTCCATGGTACTGAGGCGGATATGACGTCATATGTTGTTGCCCGTATGCAGGAGGGAGGTAAGGGTTTTGTTGTGCTATCTGTCCACCAGATGGCGGTGTCATCACACATCCGGGCGGAAGGTTGCTAACAGTGACAAATGTTCCACCTCCAGCGTTGATCACGGTATCATTACAGTTTTTTACACTGCCTGAAGCAGTGATAAGACCTTGCTCAGAATACGACTTGTTGAAGTCCTTCACGAGACAAGGCAGACGACAGAAGTCAACAAGCCAGCCAATTCCCAACAAGCCGACTGTAAACAGATAAAGACAACCCCATCCTGGCCTATTGAGATAGAAATGATGGAGCCCGAGCCATCCAAACGGAAACCATAAGATGTAGATGTCGTCCAAATGTTTTCGCCAACATTCCTCCTCCTTGGTGGCAATGGAATTGGCTCGTTTGACGAGAACTGGCATTCGGAACCAATCGTATACCCATCCGACTGCTAAAAGTCCGAATGTGAAGGTGTACAGAAGACCCCAGTAGGGCCTGTTCAGGTAGTAGTGGTGACAGCCGAGCAGCCCAAGTGGTGAAGCGCCAAGAATGTACGCGGTGCATGTTGACTTGATTGGTTCCGGTTCCGGGGGGTTCTGATTGGCTGATTTGACAAGGGAGGGAATACGGAAAAGGTCAACTAAGAATCCGATACCAAGGAGACCAAATGTGAAGAGATAAAGAATTCCTTGTCCTGGTTTTCTTAGGTAGAATAGATGGAAACCTGTAATCATAGAAAAAAAATATTATTTGAGACCTCAAACATGTTTAATCTAAGATAAAAACATTTAACTCTGGCCTACCAAACAAACGGTAAATATAAACGAGGCGAAACAGAAGGAAAATACGCTAAAACTGAATATAATTCAGTCGTTTTTGAAAATATATCTTCAAAACATGAAGAAATTGCCTAAAAATGAAGGCAAATCGACCAAAATGACGGAACAGGCATAGATATATATATATTCGCCGTTTGTATGGTAGGCCTGTTACTTGACTATAATTTATTAATTTACCATGGTGCTTATATCCTATTTTCGTGATTACAAAAACGACAACATGAGACATATCATTTAACCCAAACAACATAAAATCAGGATTTAAACGAACAACGTGAAGCTTTAAAAACCTACAAAAGCGTAATAAACATCATATGATATAATATGATTTTAACAAAAATTTCAAATTAATTTGATTAATTCGTTTGGCCCAACAATGAATTATTTAAGGGACCATTTAAATGATCTTAATCAAACGTTCGTTGGTCATTGTCATTGTTTGTTTTATCGATTTACGAGAATGTATTTCGCAATAACCCACGTGACTTAGGGCAATGTTATTTATATCACTGATAAGGAGAGAGTACTTTTATCCTGAAATGAGTTCAAATTGCTTTAGTGCTAAAAGTGCTACAGTACCGCATTTACTCAAATAGATAAATCGAGCCAGTAGTAAAATTAGCTTTATATATGCAGATATATGCAGATATTTGATACTAATGAAGAGAAATATTTGGATGACAACTTCTTTATTCATGGTATGCCAAACAGTGAATAAAGAAGCTGATAGCCATATATTCCTCTTCATTATTGTCATTCCAACTTCTAAAATGCCTCTCAAAGAACTTAAGGTATAGTACGACAGATTTGTAAAACGTACAACGTAAGTAAATCATCAAGTTGGTACGACACGATAGTACTCTCTACAAATCGTTTAGTAATTATTACCTTGGGAACTTGATACATAAGAAAATACAACTTAACCAGAACATATTATACATCACCACTCCCGACACGTCGTGATTTTCACAATAAAGAAGTTGTTATCCAACAAATAATTCTGCTCTTTTGTTAAGAATTCATACTTTAAACTGTATATATACAGATAATTACTGCATGTTCAATACGGTACGTATTGGTACAGGTTGTACATCTAAAATTGGGACAGTAGATTTGATCATGATTATCATCCAGATTATCCAGAAATCTTGCTGCTCTAAATTCCTTTTGTATCTTACTTTCTATCCTGTACTTTTCATGCCTTGAATTTTGCAATCAATTGTTTTAAAGATATATATGCTATGAGTGCAAAACGAAATCGCCATTAAAGGTCACAGAAAGAAGTGGGTCGTTAGAATATTTAAAGACAAAATAGCAAAATACTCACCAAATAAACCGCATGGAAACCACAACAGATAAGCGTCAGAAAGGGTTTTCTCTTCGGCCTGCTCCGGGTTTGCAAGTTTCCTATTCGCCTGTTTCACGAGCCATGGCATTCGGAAAAGATCGATCAAATAGCCCACACCGAAAAGTCCGAATGTGAAGATATACGCAATTCCAAACCATGGTCGTCTGAGGTAAAAATGGTGCGCTCCAAGAAAGCCCAAAGAAATTCCAAGTATATAAGCATCAACTACAGATTTGGTCGGAGGTCGAACATGAATTGTTATTTGGGAATTCGATGAAAGAACGCTACCCTTCATTTCGATATAAAGAACTTCACTTTTTAGTGATCCCGAATTTTTTCTATCCGATCAAATCGGTAGCGGACCCCAAATTTGATAACCCATGTAAACACAGCTTTATAGCCTAGTCATTATCTACAGTCGAACCAAACAAGAAGAGACGCCGAATACAAAGAGGAACATGGACGTTGCGATTCATTGCGTTAATCAAATCTAGGTCGAGCTATTTTGAGTAAAAACCTTGTGATGTGTCACGTGACCAGGGTGTTTTATCTCTCCCGAAGATGACGTCACATAGTCACCGTCACCTGACTGTACCCTTGACTCAACTGGGTCGACGTTATTGAAATAAACCTCAGGTTGCACGATCAACGGACTTGTGGTATTTGGTCAGCTTGATATACCCTCGTGGCTTTATCTCTAAAGAAAATTCTGAAATGCGTTGTCTTTGAGTAAATCGACTGTTATATATTCTGTTAAAAGATTGATGCACACTTTTTGTTGTGGAATTACGAAATAGCTAGTTACGATATCAGTTTGAAGAAACAATGTGCTGAATGTGTTTGTCATAAAAAAAATAGAGCCATTGACTCTGTAGATCATCAGGCTTCATATTTAATTTTGCTGTAAGGTGTGGCCAATGTTGTTACCCACTTTGCAGGAGCCACAGGGTCACAATGCTAGAATTAAGAATATTTAACGATGATATTTCACTATCAGAAAATCGTTTATGTGTGCTTTGTGTTACAAAATACTCGATTGATATATTTATATGTCATCATGAGCTATACTATAATGCTGGAATTCATTTGAAACGTTTTAGTGGTTTACTCGTAAAATGTCATGAAACAGAACTATCTTTATTTTGGGCAAATGTTCAGTCTAATTAAAATCGACCGTGCTCCGAGGAATAAAATATCAAAAATATTGTCTCTTTCGGGACTCGAACTAGCCAGAATATCCTCGCCGTCTCGAAAGGAAAGCCGGGCTGGGTGAGGTTCGAACCCCACTTGTGATAATATTAATACACATTTTTCCTCGATTCAGTCGATTTTTATCAGACTGTGCAATTGCTAAACACTGTTTCAACAGTTTTTAGAAATATAAAGCCTAAAACCAAATTAGTAAATTTCAGGCTGTTTTACCTATTGTGGAATTCGGTTGATGAATTTTCACAGAATGATAATTACTTAACAAGAGCAAGTTCAAAAATTGGAAAATTATAAAGCTCGCCAAAATAAAAATTTAAGAACCATTTGATAAATTCAAGTGTTGAAATTGCAAATTTAGGGGACTGGCTAATATTGTTACCTCGGTTGATGAAGATGATATTAATTCACCTTGGGGAAAAAAGTATGTTTAAGTTTACTCTACGTGTTACAAATGCCCAACCCTACTGTATCAATTGCCCCAACGTTGGGGTAACACTTTGGGTACCCTTATTTAAATGATAACTTGATAACTGCAAGTAAAATAACATCAAATGACACTTAGATAAAAAGCCGAGATATCAATAAACATTTAAGAACCGCTTCATTCATCACCCGAGATAAAAGCAGCAAATTTGGACAACTTAAGTCAAAAGTGTTACAATTGATCCCGTTCTCCCCTACACAAGATTTCAGCTTTCTAGGCTTTTTGCTTCTGGAGCCTGAAGCAAACTTAAGACGAATAAAAGTACCGAGGGTACAGAAGCTCACCTTAAAATGAATGATGTGGTAAAATTATTTAATTATACATGTAACCATCTTTTATATAATTGATTATGGCTGCCATCATGATTTTTTTATCTTTTAAAATACTAGTCTTCTTTTGGAAACGACTAGAGCTTGAACAAACATTAATACACGAATGATATAATCATGATAAGTTAACAAGCAGTAGGTTTTTGTATAACTTTTTTGTATATCTATGGCTGAATTGGTGACCATCTTGTACTTTTTAATCTTCAAAATGCTACTTTTATGTGGGCATCCGTATTAATAACATTATGATATCTTGATTGGTTTAGGTGTATCCATTTAAATGTCATTCATTACTTACAGGATGGTGGCCACTTACATTTGTTTTGTAGTGAATCATTAATATGATTTCAAGATTATTTCACTGATGGTTATGCTGCATGGGATATTGAGAATCCCAAAAGTACAGATTTTTCAAGGAAAATGAATGACTGATTGAGAGGAAAGTCATAAACACAGCAATGCATAAGACACGTTTATTTTGTTCACATAATATTTACATGTCAAGTGACCATGAGATGTCTTTCATTAAAGTATCAATTTATTTAACACTCATACAGTACTATAATGGTAAACATTTTTGCATTGTCAAATCAACAGAGAGATATGACAAATCAAATTTCCTTACTTTTCTTACTAAACCCTTTTCGATTTTTTTCATATTTATTCCACATCAACTTATCATGTAGATTGCTAAACACAAGGCTTATTGTAGACAAGTTTTGTGTAAGTTGTTATTCTTAGAAAGAACATATCACTGTCATGAGAATACAAGTCCATAACTTTTATTGCATACACATGGGCCATGGCCATATAGCATAATGCTCTGCCATATCAATTCGGTCAAGTTGATTATGCAACAGACTAGCAGCTGACACTGTGATGCTAGCAGCCTGCCTTGGGATGTGTATTAGTGGATAGTGGAATATCTGAACTCTGGTTGACCCCTTATGTGTGGTATTTAAAGGAATATAAGGGAGATACCATTGTTTAAAATTTTAACATGTTTAATGTGATTTGGTTTTTGCAGCTAGTTGCCATAAAGATTTTAAACAAATTAATCAATTATGTTTGTCTTTTTTATCTTAATTTTTTTTAGAAACACTTAAAAATATAGAACAACTTGCACGACAATCTTAAATATTCCATATTTAAGATAATATTATGATTAGTAAGTTCAAATTAGAGAATTTATATGGTGCCAGTGATCACTTGATGAAAGCTTAAAATTTAATAATAATGATGTGTCATCTGCAGCTGAAAAGTCAATATGGCTGCTATTGCGGCCATCTTGGATTCTCAAAACTGAAACGTCTACCTTTCTGTGAGGAATCACTATAGGTATAACATACTACAATATAAAAATGATATCTAGATTGGTTTAAAAGAAATAGTCTTTGTCATGTAATCTAATTGAAAATTCAATATGGCTGCCATGGCGGCCATATTGGATTCTCAAAACTTAAACGTCTACCTTTCTGTGCGGAATCACCATAGGTATAACATACTACAATTTCAGAATGATATCTGGATTCGTTTAGAAGGAGTAGTCTTTTTCATGAAATCTAATTGAAAATTCAATATGGCTGTCATGGCGGCCATCTTGGATTCTCAAAACTGAAACGTCTACCTTTCTGTGAGGAATCACCATGGGTATAACATACTACAATTTCAGAATGATATCTGTATTCGTTTAGAAGGAGTAGTCTTTTTCATGAAATCTAATTGAAAATTCAATATGGCTGTCATGGCGGCCATCTTGGATTCTCAAAACTGAAACATCTACCTTTCTGTGAGGAATCACCATGGGTATAACATACTACAATTTCAGAATGATATCTGAATTCGTTTAGGAGGAGTAGTCTTTTTCGTGAAAGTTTACGGACGGACGGACGGACGGACGGACGGACAGACGGACGGACGGACGGACGGACAGACAGACGGACGACGGACGAAGCGCCATGACATAAGCTCACATTTACTTTGTAAAGGTGAGCTAAAAATCAGGTTTATTATTATTGAATAATAGCTTCAACCAATAAAACAAATTCTACCTAGACAGAATAACGTTTTTAAGTAAATAAATTGATCTCACCGAAAGCGAAAATCAATGTCACAAATTGCAAGACAACTTGTATAGTCAAAGGTTTTATTCCAAATGAATATACCATATCGGGTGAAGCTATACGAATCCATTTTCCTACCTCTAATGAGAAGAGGTCTAATAAAGTTGTTCACACAAAAATGGCCGCCTCGCATGATACTTGATAAATTCTTTTCTACAACTAGAGATAATCCGGTAGAGAAAGAAGTTGTTTTAAGATTTGAAGATATACTATTTGTAATCTGTATCTGGGGGGAAAAAGAAAATATTTCCCCGAGATGTGAGTGAAAGTTCTCATTATCTAACTTAAGACCAAAGTGCAATATGAAATTTACCAATACCCTCACATTAGATTTAACTTATAGGATATTTACATATACTTATCTCCAGGAGGACTGAAAGTCTCATTATTTAACTTGTAAGACAACCTTGTAAGTACCCTCAAATTGGTTTTACTCGAGCAAGGACAACGACAATTTCAAGTCTTATTTACAGAATTTGAGCACAACCCTCACTGAAGTGTTCACACTGAAACTCGGCAAAACCCTCGGTCCTCAGGGTTGTCTCTTCCCTCTAGGTTCACTACCTCTGATAATCCCTCGCACTCTTGGTTTCCCTTTAACATATGTAGTCGCCTATTATTACATAATAGTGTTCTGTGAAAATGATTCGCATCGAAGAAATGAAGTTCGTGATTACTGAATTGTTGTTCAATCCTTTTCTGTATGCTTGCAGTTAATGTGTAATAAATATAACATGTTCGTTATGATACTGATGCACATCAAAATTTACAAATTCAAATACAGATGTATCTCTACGAGAAGAAAACTTCGCGCAGAGAAAGACATCGAGGTTCTTGTTAATCAGCTCCCTTCCTCTGCTTAACAATCTAACATAACTTTGTCCTCATGTTTTATCCGTAATTTCAGAATTCTTTTTCATGTTTCGGAGTTAATTTGTAGGTTTTGTTATCTTGAATATTTAACAATCTGAATTCGATACCAACCTTTAAAAGTAATATCCGAAACTTCAAAGCTTTTACTTGTAAACTGTAACCCAATTCCATATTTGGTGGTATGCATCACTGTATACAAGCCATAGTCGCTGATCGGTTCTCGGATCAAGGCACTGTCAATTCATAACTGGATAACAGGTTGTTTGATTTGATAGATAATGTAATGCTCATACGAGTCAACAGGTTAACTGACAATCTGGAGATAATGGGATTCTTCAGCTGATACGAAGTTTTACTTCCATTCCGAATTGGTACTTTTGGTTCAGAAAGGCATTTGCTTAAAGGTTTTGGAAATATTTGGATCCATATCAAAACTTATAGCGATAAGCTGTTTGGCAGGACGGGGTTCGTAACTTCGTAATAGTAAGAATGTTACATTCAAAGAATGACATCAGTGTAAATATCCTTCAAAACTATTGAAGTTAGTTTAATCAGTCTTAATTTTGGTCCATTGAACTTGCCGACACTTGTCTTAACAATCGATAAACTCATTATAATTACGACTATTTGTGCAAAGACATGGCGAAAGGTCTTAAAGGATTTCATTAATGAATTCAAAAGCACGAAGCCAATATATCGAAAGAGATTTAGATTCAAATTTGTTAATCCGACTTTATTTATACTGTTCTTTCGTCCCACCCTTACTAGATCTAAAATACCGTCACATCTACGTCAATATTGCTGAGAACTTGTCAGCGTGTGTAGAATTGTCTTTTGTAGCCAGTTTTGCATTTGCAAATGGTTGCGGTTCTTGTGAAAGTCAATGGCCAATGGAACTAACAATGTGTTACAATCATCTTGTGTAGGAATCAATCTTCCCTCTTACACTTCCGCTTCTGGGGGCCATCTCTCATTCTACGATGGAATCTTTACAGAAAATACAGTTGTTAACGAATTTCAGCTTGGTTTTGGATAACAGTTTATACAAAGGTCAAGTACAAGATATGAAAATAGAGCCATTGGCTCTGTAGCTCATCAGGCTTCATTATCAACTAGAAAACCCACCTCTTCAAAACTGCATTTAACCTATGACTTTTTATCATACTCCCCCTGCTATCAGAATTTGACTTGCTACGAAATGAAGTGATAGTTTCTCTGTTTTAACCACAGTGTTTACCAACACCAGCGCTTCTGAGCAGTTTCGACTGGAGACCAGTGCTCTACAAATATTTCCATGATGATGATGATGATTAGCGTTTGCGGGATACCGCAAAAGCAGAGCAGCCCCGGAACTTTACGCCTTACCCTGTTCCGCCTTTTACAGGCCTCACCAAATTGGGAATGTTCTCATGACCTTGACCGTTGACACTCAAGGTCACACAATCAATGAACACATTTCATTGAGTATAACATTATTGTAATGAAATAAAGTGTTAAAAATTAAATTTATCCATTTTCTCCATATATGTTGACCTTGCTGTGACCTTGACCTTCGACAGTTAGTACCCAAAACTTTTTATAAAATGTTGTACTTCTCAAGAGATAATATATACAAAATCTAAACTTCATAGCACAAAAACTTTTCAAGTTATTGTGTTTACAAGGAATTGCAATAACTCATATCTCATGACCTTGACCTTTGACCTTCAAGGTCACACAATAATTGAACACTTTTTATTGAGTATAACAATCATGTATTGATTAAAAGTGATCATAGTTAAAATTAAACATTTTCGCTAAACCATGCTTAAGTCATGACCTTGCTGTGACCTTGACCTTTGACAGATTGTAGCAGAAACCTTTTCAAATTTTTTTACTTTTCCAAGGATGATATATACCAAGTTAGAGCTTCATAGCACAAAAACTTTTCAAGTTACCGTGTTTACAAAGAATTTTGTGGTGATTTTATAACTCGTGACCTTGACCTTTGAACTTGAAAGTGAACATGTCATAATGATTTCCTGGAAGTATTAACATTTAGACATGTTCATGAGTTCTGAAAAGCTAAATGGGATAAAGTTATACCCAAATTTAGTGCATTTTGTAATAACTCATATCTCATGACCTTGACCTTTGACCTTCAAGGTCACACAATCATTGAACACTTTTTATTGAGTATTACAATCATGTATTGATTAAAAGTGTTCATAGTTAAAATAAAGCATTTTCGCTAAAACATGCTTACGTCATGACCTTGACCTTTGACTGATTGTAGTCAAAACCTTTTCAAAATTTTTTACTTTTCCAAGGATGATATATACCAAGTTTGAGCTTCATAGCACAAAAACTTTTCAAGTTATCGCGTTTACAAGGAATTCTTAGAGTGAATACATAGCTCGTGACCTTGACCTTTGACCTTGAAAGTGAACGTGTCAAAATCGTTCCCCCGAGGTATGAGTAGTAAGGTATGAATAAGAGTTCTGGAAAGCTTAGTGGAAAAAAGTTATAGCTAGTAGTACGAGTGCGGCGGCGGCGGCGGCGATGGAAACTTCACAAAAACTGATAGCAGCCCCGTCCTTAGCTAATTATGCTGTAGAGTGTGGCCAATGTGATTCCCTCATTGTAGGGGCCACAGGGTCACCAATCATAAAGTTAAGTATATAGGCGACAAGTTTCAGTTTTCTAGGCCTTATACTTCAGGAGGAGAAGATGAAAATAGATTTAAGGATGTTCCTGTTGCCTTTATTAGGGGCAACGGGGTCACCAAATCTACAATTCAAATTCCTCACTCCTCAAGGAGTCTGTTCACAAAATTTCAGCTTTCTAGGCCTTATGCTTCTGTAGAAGAAGATGTAAATAGGTTTTTAGGGCTTGGTTCCTGTGGCCCTTATCAGGGGTCACAGGGCCACCAAAGCTACAATTTATAATCTTCACTAGCCAAAGTTTCAGCTTCCTAGGACTTATTCTTCTGGAGAAGAAGATGAAAATAGGTTTTTAGGGTGTGCCCCCTATGGCCCTTATTAGGGGTCACAGGGCCACCAAAACTACAATTTATAATACTCACTCGCCAAGGAGTCTGTACACAAAGTTTCAGCTTTCTAGGCCTAATGCTTCTGGAGAAGAAGATGAAAATAGGTTTAAGGGCTTGGTCCCTGTGGCCCTTATTAGGGGTCACAGGGCCACCAAAGCTACAATTTATAATCCTCACTAGCCAAGGAGTCTGTTAAAAAAGTTTCAGCTTTCTAGGCCTTATGGTTCTTGAGAAGAAGATGAAAATAGGTTTTTAGGGCGTGCCCCCTGTGGCCCTTATTAGGGGTCACAGGGCCACCAAAGCTACAATTTATAATCCTCACTAGTCAAGGAGTCTGTACACAAAGTTTCAGCTTTCTAGGCCTTATGCTTCTGGAGAAGAAGATGAAAATAGGTTTTTAGGACGTGGCCCCTGTGGCCCTTATTAGGGGTCATAGGGCCACCAAAGCTACAATTTATAATCCTCACTAGTCAAGGAGTCTGTACACAAAGTTTCAGCTTTCCAGGCCTTATGGTTCTGGAGAAGAAGTCAAAATTCCACAAAGTTTACGGACGGATGGACGGACGGATGGACGGACGGACGCCGGACACCATGCCATGCCATAAGCCCATCGGGCCTTACAGGCTAGATGAGCTAAAAATCTAATAGATCAAAGCCTGTCCATTGTAATGGTTAATAATCAATAAGCTTGTGTTTGCAAACGAACACCACAATGCCCTGTATATTCAGTGGCCAAGCACAACACAAGACACATAAGTATTTGGACATATAACATTTTATTACAGTATTGAATCATTGTGAACTGTAACAAGGTTATCATTACAAGACTGTCACGGGATCAACAACACAGGTCGGGATGACCTTGTGACGAGAGGGGTCACAGACAGATGGTCAAACTATGAGAAGTAATCAATAGAAGAAGGCCTAGTTCGCTAATTCCTTATCCGTTTCACCATTATTCAAATGAATCATGTTCATACAAAACTAATTGATAAGAAACATGTCAAATTATCATGTCACAACTGATACAACATACGATTATCTGAAACATCAGAGCCTCTTTCATAAAGCAACTTTTTCTTAGGTATCTCAACTCTCACCAATCGACATGGCACCAAGGCTACCTCAGTGACTTCTGATAAACCTTAAGGCTTTGTGAAAGTAGGCCCTTGCCCTTATTTCATGAAGCCACAAGGGTGTTCCTAAACCTTAGTCATAGCATTGAGCTATGACCACGTGCAATTAGCTTGTATTAACATATGATAATTTGGCCATCTGAAGGGGATTCCCCAAGTCACAAGTTCACCAACAAGCTATAAAGGCCCTTCTTCAACTCAAAGTGCTGAGAGAAAAGGCCAAGCTTTCCAACTAGTGTCAACAGAACTAATTGTATCAATTTGTACTTGAAATCTCTCCAGCGATAAAAAAAACTTCACATTGTCATCATTCTCTGCTTGTCTGTTATCACTCTTTGTGAGCAATCAACAAGATGTGTTAATGGTTTGTACATAAAGATCTGGGGCATGGTATACAAGGGTATTCATTGAGCCTTCAGATTTACAAATAAACTTCAGCGCTTAAATAGGAAAATGGTGCTGTTCCTTAATCTGATTTAAAGCAAGAGATCGTTCTTGAGGTTGATATAATCAGATGATCAAAGGCTTTAATCAGTTTGGGAAACTGCCTGCTTAATGGAACTAGAATTACATATTTCCTCAAATACAATCGATGGGTTCAATAATTGTTTAACATCCCCCTAATCTCCCAAGTTCAAGACAAGGCCTGTTTTGTGTTTGAAGTTGAGTCATGTAGTTGTATTCTCCTCAACGCCACATGATCCCCAGGTTGTATTTGAGGACATGTGGTAAATATTGGCACAAAGGTTGATGCAAATATTAACTATGTATTTTTTCGGGAGGTAATAAACATTTACGACATTTTTATTAGAAAAGCTTGGACTCAATCAATTCATATTGAATACAGCAAAATTCACTTTCATTGCATTTGATCAACCATCATTGGAAAATTAAATATTGAATTTTCAGTTAGAAGAGTGCTGAAATAAATGTTTGAAAACAATTTATCGTCACAAAGTTTAGTTTCTAAGAAACCGCTGTCCAGATAAAAATTAAGGACAAAGATCACCTATGGATTTTAGTGCTGTCAATAATGCCAAAATACAACATAAATTATGTAAACGGCGACAACAGATCAATGTAATCAGAAGGATTTAGGATAACATTCAAGGATAAGGAAGGATGTTTAACTAAAACGATAGCAGCAACTCTCAACTTACATTATGCTCTGGAAATCACATCTTCAGAACAGTGATCTCAGCACAATACAAGATGAGAACTAGCAATGTAAATTGAATTGTAAAAAAATTACTAATATACAAAAGAGTGAATGTTGATAGAAAAAGAATTAAATTAGACTGACCCTGTTCTCAAAACTTTATGATTACATGTTCAAGTTCAAACTTACGAACAATGGTTTGGTCATTTGAACAAGCAATCATACAAGTTTCATAACAAGCCCTAGATGTTTTGTAGCTCTTGTGTTAGAATAGCTAATCACACATTACATTGCCTTACAACTAATATCAGCTAAGACAGCTTTGTAAATCCAGACACGGTCGTGATGTCGAGGGGCTGTACATCCAGCAATGAAGTCAACTCTGGCACTACAGGCGATGACATTTAAATACAGAACACAAACTGAGAAGAGGAAAATCGGACAGCAAGTGAATGTTCGTCAGCTCATCACAAAAATATCTGTACATATCTCCATTGCGCGGCCGAGCCCAGGAAACAATGATTGCGTATTGCGATTTATGATTTCTTGGCTACCAAGCGCTCTACATACACAGAACTGGGGGCTTCCAGTTTAGGTCCAATCTTTGGGTTGGGTGTCTTTCCGTCTACGCAACATATATATAACAATGTTAGTGAAGTACATGGGTCTCTCAATCACGGTGTCACAAGAATGCTAGCCGGGAACGAAGACAGGCAAGCGAGAGTCACCGTCTCCATAACGGCAATCTTGCTCAAAGAAACTGAAATTAAAAATAAGTATCACAATTACACTTCTAAAGATATGTCTAAAAGTTAGAACTAGTATTTGGGATCTTTGCATTATCTTAGTTGATGATCAATTCCTAGAATAAATTATAAATGTACACTTTTGATCAGAACTTCCTTTTGTTCAATAAATTATTAATTTGGTTGTGGTTTTCAAGAATTTATTATACAAAATTTAGTACTAGAATGAAAGTACGATCCTATTTGTAAGATTTGTATAAAATGATATTACTTACATCACAATTACAACTTCTCATGCTGATAACTTCAGGGCTGAAATGGAATGAGAAATACAAACAATTAATACTACGCACTATGCATAAAAGGTGTCTAAATACTAAAATAATGTTCTTTATATTAACTCAGCATCGTAAGGAGACATTGTAAACTTTGAATATGTAAACTGCCAACAAAGTCAAAGAGTGCTTTTAACTAAATGGTTCCTAAATACGACCAACAAGAAAAGAGTCTTCGGTTCCCAAAATATCAGAATATCTAAGATTACTACAAAGAATATACATACAAATATAACTATAAGTCCATTTCAGCAAAATAAATATCCAAAGAAATTGAAATTTTTTATATGCTGACTGATCTATGTACCAAGTTTCAATAAGCTAGGTCTAATAGTTTTGGATTTATGTTGAAGGAATGAAATTCTAAGTTACATTTATCTCCATGGAAACAGAAAAAATATAATCTGAAAAAGTAGAAAATCCGAATAGTTTTGGAATTGTGCCCTGGAAACAAAATGATAACAGAAGGACAGACGGGCGATAACTAAAAGCAAACCTTTTAATAAATTATCACTAAATATCGGTATCCTAATGATTGTATCTTAAAAAATGACACTTGGGTACAAATTTTGAAATCAGTCCGATTAGTGGGTTAGTTCACTTCAATGACACTATACACTTCAAACCTCAAACCAATTTCTTCAAGGGATTATATTGAAGTAATTTTAGAATAAAATTTGACTGTTATTTTGATTCCTGTATTCTGGTGGAAATAAGTGATAAAGACAAATTCACTGATGAAGAATTAACTTTGTTATTCATATGAAAGAGGTTTAAGAAAATCAACACTTTTTGTTATCATACAAGCAACATCTCTTACATTCAAAGAGAATAAATTGTCTTAAAACAAGGGTCTGAAAACAAAAACATTTAAAGACAATATTGACTTGGAAATCATTTTATCTTGTGGCAAAAACAATTACTAAGTTTTCAAAACACATGCAAGTTGACCAACACCCTAAGTAAAAACATGCATAATTTACCACAGATATAAAACGGTGCAAAGTTGAAAACACAGAAACTGTTGAAAAGTGATCAAACTTCAAAGTGAAAGTGCTGATTACTTACTAAAAGTGAAAACACAAGGCCAAGATCACCTGCAATCAGTCTCAGTGTTGTTCCTAGAGGGGGCCCTGGGGAAATTTGCCCACCTTTTTGGCTTGGTGGCCCTTAGAATTTGGAGAAGTAGGATACCTTTACCATTACAAGGGGTCCAATATTCTCAGAAAGCCCAAAATGACCCACTCAGCTGATCAGCCAGGAACAACACTGAGTCTGTTTGCACTTTTACTGCTGATTTCATGTCAAACATACTGAATGACACTTCACTCTGATTAAAATCGACTGTACTCCTAGGAATAAAATATCAAAAATATTGTCTCTATTGGGGCTCGAACCAGCCAGAACATCCTCTTCCTCTCGGTCTGAATGCACCCACCTCTATCGCATGTTCCTATGACCAGTTTAGCGCAGAAAAACCCAGTCATAAGTTATCCAATCACATCCTCGTTTTTAAATACCGTTTACCGGCGATTATGTATAACGAATGGTACACTGAATTTACCTGCCCCTGCATGATATCGAAGCTTTTACTGCGCCCCTTGCGATTGGCTAGATGAGCTTGCGACAGAACATGCGGGTAATAGGGGTGCCTTCAGACTGTGAATGAGAGGAAAGCCGGGCTGGTTGAAGTTCAAACCCCACTAGAGACAATATTTTTACACTTTTTTCCTCGAATCACAGTCAATTTTAATCAGACTGAATGACACTTTTGAGAAAATGATTGCCGTTGATTGCCGATGGGGGTATATGACAGCCATTAACGGTCAGGCCTTAGAAAAGAAAATTCCAGAACTTTCATATCAGGAAAGGTTAAAGATAGTGCATAGACCTTGACCTTATCCCTGTGGTACTTGGTCAAACATCAAGAGTAATGTGCCTTACCATCAAGTGCCTCCATTGCGAAATACTGTACATCTATATCGGCATCGGTCTTTAGTTTGTCTAGGCATGGCTTGATTTGTTGTTGACATGTCCTGCAAAAAGATTCTCTCAGTTTTAGAAAGTCTGTCGTTAATCTTTAATGAAAGTACCGAGGGTACATGAGCTCACCTTAAAATGAATGATGTGGTATTATGGTTTAATTGTGTAACCATCTTTTATATGATAATTGATTATGGCTGCCATCATGTTTTTTAGGAGAGTGTAGCAATTTGTGTATTTGGCTTGGTGTATTTGGAGAAGCATAGTGTGCTGAGCATGTAAACCTGAACTCTGGCTAAGCCCTTATGTGTGGTATTTAAAGACTTGACGGGAGAGAACATGCATTGTTGTGAAAAATATATATAACCTCTAAATTTATTACAGAGTACAGTAGAGCTATTAGCAGCGTGATATAGTAAAAGCATGTAGCACTTATTCTTAGCAATGAAACAGCACTGATAATTCTATTCTATTGACAACAAGAATCCGGATGTACGTACGGACGCTGCTGAATACAATGACCCCCGTTCCGCCGGGGACAACAAATTTTGAAATATTAGTTCCTGCATTGTTCCATATGTATTCTGATGTATCAAGAATTTTGAATATGGTTGGAAATGTATTGTAGATATTTACTGACAGAATTTTATTTGAGGTAGTGGACGTCAAACTAGGAATATCACATCATATACAAGTGCTAACAACAAATGCTTTTGTATATTTACCTCATCCCTCTGTTTCCCTCTTTATATAACTATGTACATAACAATTCATTATTACGTCTCAATATTATATGTAGGAAATGTACATAGGAGAGGGTTTCATTAAGTGTGATAACTTGTACCCAATCCTTTCTTTTGAATAAAAACGTTTTGAATGAAAACACAAATGCATCAAGTTATACTTACGATTGGTCAAAAAGAGGTCCTATTTTCTGTAGTGTCTTGGCAACATTGAATCTAACATTAGCTACGGGGTCTTCCATCATTCCAGTAACCGTCGGCAACATGTGCTTCTGGGTAAGTTCTGCTGTGCAAGCTTCGGATAATAACTGAAACAAACATATGGTCAATCAGTGAATGGGAGTTCCTTCAAACTATCAATTTAACTCCAGAAATGTGAAGAATTAAAGTAAAATTTAGGACATAAATGTCTTGGGACATGTTGCTATGAACAAAACTAGCGGGATCAAAGGCATTACGCACATTAATACAGAATAGATAGGTCATCCTGTGAATTTAACTCCAGAATGTGAAAAATTGAAGTGAAAATATTGGACATAAATGTCTTGGGCCATGTTTCTATGAACAAAACTAGCGGGATCGAAGGCATTACGCAAATTGATACAGAATAGACAGGTCATGCTGTGAATTTAACTCCAGACATGTGAAGAATTGAAAGTAACAAGATGTGTTTGTAAAACACGAATGCCCCCGGATGCATCCTGCTCGCTGTGTCAAGGTCAAGGTCACAAGGTCAAATGTCATGGTGTCATCTGAAAGGTCTCATCACAAGGGATCCATATGTCAAGTATCAAAGACCTAGCTCTGACCAATCAAAAGTTATGACCAAGGTTAAGACAGACAGACAGACGGACAGGTGAAAAACAATATACCCCCCGGAATCTCCGATTGGGGGGCATAAAAATATTGGACATGAATGTCTTGAGACATGTTGCTATTTACAAAACTGGCGGGATCGAAGGCAATACTCACATTAATACAGAACAGACAGGTCATCCTGTGCAGGTAGTTCTGGTCGCGGGCCATCTGCAGCACTTTAGGGATGACTGTTTGTTGGGCCCAGTCTACACCAAACTTCTCCACCAACTTCTTCAAGTTCTGTGTTGCCGCCTCCCGGATAGCATACACTGAAACAGCAAGGTCATTATCAAAAACATGCCATTCACTATAATTGGATACTGGAAAGCATATACTGAAACATTGACCTGGTCATTGTTAAACATTGTAAGACAAGCCATCCAAAAGAGAGAAGACAATGAGCGATTTAGAGTTTTATGCTGTTCAGTAGTATTTCAGTCATTAGCGATGAAGAGAGTCGACAGATCCAGGAGAAAGATTTTTGTGACTGAGTTGATTGAGCAAGCCATAAGTGTTGTCGGAAAGAGAGATGAAGTAGAAGCAAGTCCGGTTTACAAGTGGGACCCATTGTTGTTGATGTAAACTCTACTGTGAACTTAAACATGACATCAATGAAATAATGGACATATTCTAAAAATTTCAGCAATTGGCTTAAATGCTAAGAATGACAAACAAATTGAACCTGGACCAATTACCGATTGTGTCAACTATCTGCAGAATAAAAGAAAGGTTTTAATTTGAATTTATCAGTCCTGATATACATAATTGGGTTATTAGAGACATCAAAGGAGCCTTATGTCATAAGCTGATATCTGGTGGGACGATTTTGAGATAATCTAAAAGCTCCAAAAGCTGAGTTATCTACTTAATTTGTTGCATTGAGTAACGTAAGCTTTGGTACTTACCGTGATCAACCAACCACGTCATGCAGAGCGAACACAGCTTCTCATCAAAGAATTCAACGCCCTGAAATTCATAACACAAGAGAATTTCAATAACTGTGATAAATCATCTGTAGAACAAAGCAATTTGTTTTGAGTTTTATCAGATCAATTATTTGTTAATTTCATTGACATTAACCCGTTCAAACCAACAAAATTGAATAAGGCTGCAAAACCTTATTTTTCTAGTGTCTTAGGGGTGAGAGGGCTAAAAGTAGAAAAACACTTTCTAAGGAATGACATTGGATTTTTATCATTGTAGGTAATATCATAAACTGTTGCAAATTATTTCTATCTTATTAAAAGCAGTATAGCATAAAAGCAGATTAATTTGAACTTCAACGTGGCTGAATATAAATAACCTTTCAACATCCCTTTCCTTGCAACCCTTTGAAAGATTCATGTTACCCCCTGACTATGGGGCAAATAAATGTACTAGCAAGTTGTCCAGTAGGCAGGGATGTATGCATGATAACTTTAGAAATTCCTTTGTCCCTAAAGATGTGACAGTTGCGACTACTCACAAGTTGTCCAGCGAGGAGCGGCATGTACTCGATGATGGCGAGGCGGACCCTCCACTTGGTGTCCTCAGCGAGCTCCACGATGGCGGGGAGGAGAGACTGAGAGAGCTGGGTGATGCCGATCACCTCGTTGACGCAGTCCAGGTTGGAGATGATGTTCAGTCTCACCTCCGGACACTCGTCCTTCAGCTGGGATAGGAACAGCGGCAACAGGTGCTCTATTGTGCTGGAATAGGGAAATGTAGTGAATTCAAAGATATGATAAGATGATTGTGCTGGACCGGAGATAAGATAGAAGTAAGATTGTGAAGAAACGTCACATTTGATATTAATGAGACATGACCTGAAAAATCTGGGGTCTGTCTCTTATTGAAAAGGAAACGATCAAGGCAGCAATGAATCTTTTGCAATTCCAGCCTGTTATTCATGCATATATTTCAAATAGTTTGTTCAGACAAGATTTGCAGCCTATTGGAGCTAATAATCTGACTTCAGGTTACAGTTTTTAATATCTGACAATGCTTCAAAAAACGTTCAGATATCTTAACAATATTCAAGAATTTTGCAGCAACCAACAGCGATACTGATTCAGCCTAGGCATGTAAGTCAAATCAATTAGACAATCAGAGCATAGATAAGATAGGGCTTAACAGGGACTTACTTTTCCTTGCCTAGAATTGGAGAGAGTCCCATAATGACTGAAGCGAGAGCTGACTTTACGTGTTGGTTGGCGTCTGCGACTAGTTCCTTCACACACGGCAGGATGTTGGTCATAATAATCGCCTCTCTCACGTCCGGGGACAGGTTCTGACAGAAATCTGCAGGTAATACAGATATTGTAGCATTTAGTGATGTACAAATGCAGATACATGGCAAAGGACAGAACATGTAGGAATTCAATATTGCATAATCAATTCATTACATATGAAAGTGTTGAAAATGTCAAATGTGGCACTACTGTGTATTATTTATTTGAGGCAAGGCATTGGGGAAATGAAAAGTTTTTATATAAATTGTAGGGTGAAATAGTCTCATACCCTAGCTAATAAAGATCAGTATCATTCAAGAAACATCATTATCTAGTCCAAAACCGTCTGTAATCTTTGAGCCAAGGTAGTCAGATTAAAAAGTTACCCTGACATACACTATCCAAGACCAAAAGTTCTAACCCTGGATTTTGCCTAACAGAACATTTTGAACTTCATACTGACCTTTGACCTTGTGAGCAGACGCAGCACGCACCTCTGCCTCGATATCCTTGAGCAGACTCTGGAAGGCTGGCACCAGGTCGTTCTTTGTGATCTCTGGGCCGACCGCTTTCTGAAGCTGGATTGGTCAATAAAACGGTTAGATTCTTTACCCGATTTTTTAAATTATTTTAACTAAACATATATTATTTAGACCAGTCAAGTCAAGGCATAATCTTCAGTTAACTGGTGGACTTTTGTCTACTTCTTTCAGGCGCGCTATGTTTAAAAAAATCGTTAGGTTCAGTAACTTACTTCTCAAATCATTCCTTACTTTTGGAAACATCAAGATCAATCAGTGTACATCCTTCAGTCAACCAATGGACTTCAGTACCAGTTTATGGAGCTTGATATTACAAACTGTTAAGTTCAAATCTTTATTCAATTTGGGATGTTTTACAACTACCCTTGATACCCTTCATCCAACCATTTGACTCTTGAATGATAAACAGAAGTTGTGATAGGTCTTTGTTATGTTGAATGCACAGAGGACAACCAAATCACTAGGACTAAAAATCTATGAATGATTATCAAAAAAGCCTTGTTTTGGTGCAGTTACGTTTCTTCTTCTTCTATTTTTATAGATCATTGGTTTGACTGCTATGCTATTTTACTCACCATGAGGATTGCCTGTCAGTGTGGTTGCATCACTAACATTTGAGAAACCAATAAAATGGCAAGCAAAAATAAATATCTAAATTTATCATTAGTTCATCTAAAATATTCACTATTTGCTGAAAAAGTCCAAGATTATTAGACATTTTCTGTTGGCTTATCCCAGTGTTTATAATATAGCCCGTTCGCAGTCCTTAAACTGGCTACTTTTTACCAGGTCTGGTTACTTTTTGGTCAGGAATGGTAATTTTAAAATAAATCTTTTTATTTTCCCCTAAGGATTCATAAGGAATAAAAAAAATTGTGGACCAATTAATTTTCAGGACAGGCTAGGTTTCCAATCTATTTAATACACTGCTTATCCTAACCCTTTCACCTCAAGAAACCAGAACATATTCATTTTAAGCCTGAACTCTGGCTTGTACTATTTAGGGGTGAAAGGGGCAAGCAGGAACTATTTGAAGCAAAAAGAGCATACATTCATCGTACCTCAAATCAAAATGATCAATGTTTGCAGAAGGCAAGGTCAGGTGATTTGTGGTCGCTTTCAAAAGTGTTTTGCATATTTATTATAACAATTTGTTAAAATTGACCAAGGATAAGACTCAATGAAGTAATCAAGATCATACATGAGGAAGACAAGAGTAATTCTACTGATGAACAACTTCTTTATTTGACAGTTGCGACGTTTCAGTATAGATACTGCTAAATAAAGAAGAATGTGTATCCATAGAATAACTCTTGTCTTCCTTTCACCATCAACTTCAAGAATGCCAATCAAATAGCTAAAGATCATACATACATCAGTGAACTTGTCAGCAACCATGTAGCGCACTCTCCAGGACTTGTCGTCGGCCGCCTGTCTGAGCGTGGGCATCACGAGTTGCTCTACATCATCTCGGGGCAGCAAGGAAGCAATACTAACACAGGCTTCTACTGCAAGAAGCCTTACAGAGTCCTGAAAGATTATGTTCTTCAGTTCGTATGAAATACAGCAACGTAGGAAGCCACTGAGCATAGCAACATTGGAGCCAGGAGGGGGGAACATAATGGGGTACAATAATGTGGAAATAATCATATAATATTCAAGGTTTACATACATAGGATGACATTGATTCAACGTCACATACAAAAGCAAGGTTTTCTTTATAGATGAGATGAGAATGTTCAATATTTAAAATGAAAATTATCTTAATAATCTTGTCAGGAAAACTTTACAATTTAAACAAGAAACATTTGAATTATATTGATAACTTTAGGAAATGATAATTTCATAATTTCAAATAATTTTGTCAGGCAAACTTTGTTTTTACACTTTCAAATGACACATAATGATTACTTAATGAAATGATAATTTCAAAATTTTTCAAAAAAATCAGAAGGGATAAAGGAGCATGCTAGATTTACTACAGAAGCAGATATAAGAAACTTGGAACCTGGTGTAACAGATATTATCCATTTGATATGAAATGCAAGGATTGAGAATATTTCATCACCTTTTGAATGATAGAAGAAGCGAATAGCAAGTTATTTAAAATGTCAGAAATTTATAGCAAATGTTGCACACTTCAAATACCTTAACTTCAAACTTAGTGTAAAATATCTAACTTTGATCTCTTTGTAAATCTGGCTTTGTTAACACTTAAATTTAAATCCATGTTAAAGTAAGAGTTAAAGTTTTACTTTTCAAAATATACATAGCTTACAATTTAATATAAGCCAAAAACAATTGGGTTAAAGTTAAAAATACCACTACGTGAAAAACCTTCTCAATCGTGTTCATATAAACATATAACCCAAACTTTATAGTTAATGAAATGTACCAGATTTACTTAAAATACCTGTAACAATAAACAAGCTAGAACAGAGAAATAATGTTAATCAATTGATGTTAATGTTAAGACATTCAGATCAAAATGGAAGTGAAATACTTAAAACCACTGCAAACAAGAAAGTGAAGAATTAAAACAGTAAAATTTTGGACAATACTAATGTACAAGTGCAAGAGTTCATAACTATCTTGATATTGATAAACTTCAATTCCTCATGTCATCTACTGCAAATATGGCAGTGATAGATTTATTTCTAATAGAACAAGGCAAAAGTGAGCGCGGCTCACATACCCCCGCCTGTAGTTTGACCGCCTTCACGTAACATTAATTTGAAAATTTATGATTATGACTTAGAACACAATGATCTTGCAACCCTAAAAACTATTTCACTTCAAAACATCCCCGGCTATGTAGTTTTTGAATAAAATTCTGGGAACCCTGGAATTACCCCTAAAAGGCACAACAGCACTATACAGTCGAACCTTGTTTTGGTTACAGGTGAAAATCGTCCGGATAGCAAATCGTCCGGTTAACTGGGTCATTTTTCTTAAGAAATATAGACACAATGTTTGAAAAATCTTTGTCTGCAAGGTGAGATTTATGGATATACGGAGTCTGGGTATCCGAGGTTCGACTGTATACTTCCATACCAAATTTGAAGTGTGCAAGTCATTTGGTATTTATATATGCTCCGGAAACAAGACAAAGTAAAAAGTTTGACTGTTTTTGGTCAAGATTTCAAAAATTATTTGGACCATTGAGTTGAAACCCCTAAAAGGCACAACAGCACCATATAGGCTACTTCCATACCAAATTTGAAGTTTCTAAGTGGTATAGTTTTTCAGTTATGCTCCGGAAACGAGACAAAGTCCAAAAATCGCACCGTTTTTGGTCAAAATTTCAAAAATTATTTGGACCATTGAGTTGAAACTCCTAAAAGGCACAACAGCACCATATAGGCTACTTCCATACTAAATTTGAAGTTTCTAAGTGGTATAGTTTTTCAGTTATGCTCCGGAAACGAGACAAAGTCCAAAAATCGGACCGTTTTTGGTCAAAATTTCAAAAATTATTTGGACCATTGAGCTGAAACCCCTAAAAGGCACCACAGCACCATATAGGCTACCTCCATGCCAAATTTGAAGTTTCTAAGTGGTATAGTTTTTCAGTTATGCTCCGGAAACGAGACAAAGTCCAAAAATCGGACCGTTTTTGGTCAAAATTTCAAAAATTATTGGGACCATTGAGCTGAAACCCCTAAAAGGCACCACAGCACCATATAGGCTACTTCCATACCAAATTTTAAGTTTCTAAGTGGTATAGTTTTTGAGTAATGCTCCGGAAACGATTTCGGACGGACGCACGGACGGACGCACGGACGGACACGCTGAGCGCTATATACCCCCGACTACGTCGTAGCGGGGGTATAAATAGAAATATTATCAAATCATTTTTGTCACAGATTTTATTATGGATGTTAAGAAGAATTGTACAACTAAACAGAAATAAATCTGTTACTTGCTGCTTATTAGAGGTGTGACGATACAGCATTTTTACGATACGACACGTATCACGATATCTCATAGCGATACGATTGATACGATACACATCAGGATACCCTATTTCAAGGTTTTTCATGAATTTGATTTTTAGGCAAAATAAGCCATTTAAAAATCAATGACACGTATAATGATACAGAGAATCTATCACGATACGTGTATCTACAGATTAAGTATCACGATTCACGAATACCATGGTATATCACCACACCTCTACTGCTTTTTTCATTGTAACCAAGCTAACCCCGCAGTAGAATTACAAGGAGAAATGAAGTTTATCTTTCAACAGTGATATAGTAACCCTTAACCTACTCAGTGAGATAGGGATGTCAGAATACACCAACGCATTATTGTGGCTCAATTTAAGATACGATACACATAAACTCTTCACAAAAATTAAGCAACATATGAAAATTTTAACACAAGCAATTTGTTCATTTTGTATGTTTTCAAGGATGATTTTATTCATCCATTGTGATCAGTTATCTGAATTAAAGTAACTTATCCTAAAATTTTCTCTGCATACAATATAACCCAATGTATGGCTATCTAGAATGAAAAACATATTTCTGAAATATATTTGAGTTGCTTTTTTTTGTGTGATGAGTATAATCACTGAATACAAAGTAATGCCTAGAATGAAAAACATTTTTCTGAAATATATTTGAGTTGCTTTTTTTTTTGTGATGAGTATAGTCACGAACTATATAGTAATGTAACTTTTTGTGAATATTGTTGGAAGTTTGGTGAATATTGAATTCAGAAATCCTAAAGGTTGAGAAAAACCTTGTTAAGAAATAAATTAAAGTACAAGATTTTTAAATGCTGGTTACTCAAATTACTATTGTGAAAGGTATTGAATGAAGAAAATGGTATCTCTGCAATCTACGATTGTAGCACCCGATACATATCTTATACTGACATAAGTACTGATCCACGTTTTGTATCATATCCTACCTGCATTGTGACATCCCTAGAATGAATGCACCAAAGGAAACTGAGGCTATATTACAAAAGACTCACTAATAGAGCATTCTAGGGGACTGCTTCTCTCAGCATTATGACAGTAGTTTGGAGTGAAAAAAAACCACGCAGAATTTGTCACTAGTTTAATCAAATGCAGTAAGTCTAATAATGTCATGTGGGCAAAGTTTTTCTAATCTCTGCATTGCGGTCTCCTTTCACAGAGCAAACTGTTGACCTTACTCCCATTCTTTAACACTGCACTAAGGCAACCTTCAGGATTTACGATCAGCTCAGGGCTTTGTGAGAGGAGAGCCTACAGATCCACTACAGAAGTAAATCTAAGAGATAGATCTATCTAGAGAGGGAAGGGAGACTACTCTAGCTATGCGAGGTGTTGAGCACCCCTGTGAGTGGCTACCTGCTCATCTTGTGCCAATGCGATGAAGAGCGGGATGAGGTCTGACTTGAGATATTCCGTCTCCACCACCTTTGCGAACTCCCCCAGCTTCCCCGCCGCCGCACGTCGAACCATCGGGGTATCATCCCCACACAGGTTTCGGAAGTGTCTGCAAAAATGAGATAAATTAAAGCATATTTTCGCAAAGACATGTTCTGCTAGTTCAAGTAAAGGTTAAATTTCTGTCCTTATAATGCTAAATGTCAAGCCCGGCAACATCCATATTTTAATGTTTTTGGTATGATGTGACTGGGAATTGAACCCCAGACTTCAGGGCAACCAGCTGACACACTGCCAACTGAGCTACACCCTTACATTGTAGCTATGCCCTTGGATTGGAAGAGTCTGAATTTTTCTAAAAAGATCATTTCAATTCCATGCCCATATTTTGATAGATCTTGCTTAAATCATTTTTATAAGGACTTTCATCGTCCAGAACCCAAATGAAAAACTGTCATTATTGCTTATTTAAACTTACTGTCTGAGTTCAGCCTTGACGCTGTTGGACACACGAGGATAGCACACCGAGAACAGTCCACAAGCCGAGGTCCTTGATGTGAACCAATCCCCTACAAACAGACGATGTAACATATTAATCTTTTACGAGGCTAGAAACTTGTGTGTAAAGACATAGGTTTTAACAAAAACTGTTAGCTTGAAGTTGTTTGGTGACCAACATAAAAAACCTTCAAAGAATTTAGTTTTAATAAGCAATCTTTCGAAAGCTGTCCCGAAGCTTTGCATTTGCATAAAGCAGAAGTAAATAACCAGACTTAATTACAATGAACAGAAAGAAATTGGTTGAATTTGTAAATTAAAGTCAGAACTACTCCACAACAAGATACACATTAATGTAAAATTCCAGGAAAAAGACATTGTTGTCTCAAGAAAATCTTGTTGAATTTCTATTTGTAAATAGAATTCAAGATTTAGACTACTCACCAGCAGCGAGCCTCTTCAGCAAGGGTACGAAGTGTTTCTCCAGATCAGCAGGGGAGTGTTCAACCGCTATCTGTCTCAAAGAGTCCACAGCCTTGTCTCTCACAACGGTCTCCTCCACAGTTGCCAAACTCTCCAGTGGTGGCTGAAAACATATTACAGAAGTTGTCACTTTTGGGATGGATATAAAAGATATTTTAGAAAGCCACTTGAGAAGAATTTCACCATTGAAAGTTGAGACTAGTGCACTCGGTGTTTGAAATAGTGCCCTTACACTTTTAAATATGGTTTGTTACAGAAGACACCAGCAAAGTGACAAAAACATATTTCGAACACTGAGTGCACTTAAGGAATAAGAAACACAATACATGCCCTAACTTCACAGACCCCATACTGGCCCTTAGTGTGAACTGTGCCTTTATCCCATAGTTACAATAATGAGCTATGATCACCTTAGCCTAAGAGTCTGTGCCAGCCTGACCTGACTTACTTCGTAAGAGTATTTCTTCTTGCTGTGACGATGTGACGTCACTCTGTGGGGTGAAGGCCAGCGTTTAGATCTTTCAGGGACACGGGGGGAGAGGGGAGGGGAACTAGGGTGGGGCTTGGTCTTGCTCAACCTTGAGACTGGATGGCACTGAGGTTTCTTTGTCTGATCTTTAGGGGTGCGAGATTTAAGAGATAATGGCGGCGAGGCTGGAAGTGAGGCGTGACTAGGTAGTGGCAGAGATTGAGGCTTTGTGGGTTTGCCAAAGAGAAAATCAAGCTGCTTCATGTTGGATAAGACTTGCAAGAGCTCAGGGGAGTGGTCCGCTAGATGTTGGGGGAGTTTGTTAGGGGGTGGTGGAGATGTGCTTTGTGAGGGTGCAGGGGGAGGGGGATGGGGGTAATGAGGATGCAAGGGGGGAGAACTTGAATGTGGGTTCGATGGAGGTTTAGATTTGGTAGCATAGGGAATATTTGGAGGATGCATGGAGGAGTTAGATGGATGAGGGTAGTGGGGATGCAGAGGGGGAGAGTGAGGGGCCTGTGGGGCAAGGTGAGGCGGCAGAGCTTTGAGAGCCTGTGGGGAGTCTGGAGATTTTGGAGGCCATTGAGCTCCTGTATAGTTTTCAGGAACAAGGTACACAGCCCCTGGGTAGACTCCGATTGGGTAGAGAGGGACACACCAGGGGTGGTGGCGAGAGGGAGGTGGGGTCCCGGGTGCCACCTGGGTGGTGGGTGTTGTCATGGTATCAGAACAAGCTTGTGTTGTTGGTAAACCTCTTACTAACAATTGATGATCTTGCAATAGTCCTAAGAGTTTTGTCACAAATAGTGATATGAGGCTGAGTGTTATAAGGATCACAGGTATTGTTTAGGACTATTTCCAAGAAACTATTGTCTTACACAAACTCAAACAAAATAAAACACATGATTATCAACGTATCGAGAACTGAAAGGTTGTGACACAATGCTTTTCCGTTTCACTTTTCTGAGACACAGTCAACTGTAAGAGGATCCATTCATGAGATATCAGTCATCCTTATACTTCAAAAGAGTTTCATTTCACAAGTTCTTTAACCGCAGAAGAGGATATATCAGCTCTCTTGGGAAAAAAAAAATTCTTCATAAAAAACAACCTGTTTTTTAAAGAGTATTTGTCCAGCTTCAATTTCACACAAAACCAGTAGCAATCGACACCACAGAGTTAGTAATCTGATTTTCTTGTCAATGAACACCAATAACAGGAATCACAATCACCTCACTTCCCTTTGAATTCAAGACAAGCACAGATAAAGTCTGAGAGATCAGTTTGGTTCACCAATTGCTGACAACTCTGGCTAAAAATGAGGAAATTGCTAGGTCAACAGCACCACAAATATTCCCAAGTTGCTCTTTCCCCTTACATTTCAGGAAAGAACAGGGTCCTGACAAACCACAACTGGATTCACTATTTTCTCCCTTCCCTTTTCAATCAAGACAATCCGAATTTGCTCAATTCCCAAACATCACATTCAGGAAAGACACACCATTAAGTAAAAAAGGATTCAGTACAGGTCACTTCTCTTTGAAATGAAGATAAATCTGAAGGATCAGTAAGGTTCGCTGATCACTGACAACTTGGGTTAATACTGAGGACGATGCCTGTAGCGAGTGCCATGTCTTGTCATGTAGGTTTGTCAAACATTGGCTACAAGCTGAGGAGATTATCCTTCAGACACGATGACCCCGCCCCGATAAGAGCCTTACTTACAGTCTCAGCATTTAATCAATAACCAACTGTCACAGGGCTGTAAAGAAGGTTATTGACTTGTCACTAATCAGTGCAAAATCGCTTTTCTTAATTATTCTTTAACATGCTATGTGGATTATTTATTTCAAGATCAGTTCTGTTCAGAGGGACATTTCATTTGATCTCCTTAACTGCAAAGTGTGAGGGAAATAGGGTGGAGGGAAATCGAAAGAATTTTTCGGAGAACGCAAGAAATTGTCAGTGCTTCACCAGTGGAAAGCCATAGCAAGGTAGAAATAGCAGTACGTTAATGTAAATGTGGTCATAAAATTATTTACTTTCTAGTTATAAGAGACAGGTTGTGTGTTGCATTTAACCAAAGAGTATGGATGTACAGTTGCCAAGAAACTGCATTTCAAAGAAAAGAAAGAAACGTTTGTTACAAACGGTCTTCTATACAAAGTTAAGTTTTTAGCAAGAGAATTGAGTGACCAGGAAAAGTGATTCCTGAAGATTTTTGTAATTTCGAAAACAAAAACAAGGATTTTTTTTATCACAGAGACTTGAATACAATCATGAGGTATCACCTCTAAAACAATTCCAAAATGTTCTGAATAAGGAATGGAAATAGTTTAGTAAGATATGGGACTTGAACTAATATGAAAAAAACATTGCATGATTTGTTCCTAACAAAACACTGGGTAATGATAAGACAAATAATCTGATTAGAGACTGCGTGACAATACAGCATCATCTGACGAGTTCATCAGTGATGATTACACCCATACAGTTTCATAAGTACAGACATTTCTGTCAGAGGTTTCAGCAAAAAATGACGCCTACGCAAAAACAATACATGGGCGTCAACAAAGCATGAAGAAATCATTTGGTAACACACTCCCAAAATGGTTGCCTTAAGCAGTTTTAAGTACAGGATATTAAGAGCATAATAAGATAATGCTAATCAAAACACATTGTGAATAAAAAGGCTGCTTTCGAAACACTCCCTAGCTAAAAATTGGTGATTTATTGTGCACTGAAAATTACAGACCAAATATATGGCACAGTTGAGCAATCACGAACCTCTCAACCTGATCTTTTAAAGACCCTCAAGGCCTTAGGATAACAGCAATAGCGTGCTTTCATCTTGGAATTGATTCTTGTCTTAATATTAGTTCAAAATTGATCCCACACAATTCATGCCCTCTATTCTACACAAATAGGATTACCAGAAAATATAAGAAGACTGCATTTTAAGTGTCATAAGTGTTTTGAAGGTAGTGTAAATTTTATGTTACTAAAAAAACTATCTAATATTGTAATAAAGGCTGAAAATAATAACTGAGAGTCTCATATTAGCTTTAGTCATGAAACTGTTGACACACTAATGTAATAACATTCTCCCTGAAGAAAAAGAAAGGAATGGCATATTCTTAATGTTTGCAAATAGCAGTTGAATAAAACTATACACCTAGTAATAATTTAATAAATTGAAATAATTTATTCAATTCATTTGCAGGGCGATAGGGAGTTTTATGGATGATCAATTGCTTTGTTGTATACAGTGCTAAAGTTTCGGTACAGATCGAAGCTGTTTTCAATATTTGCAGGGATTGAAAATTGAAATTGAAATCAATGTGTTAGCAAATTAGACTAGTGCATTCAGGAAGAATCAGTGAAAACAAACTAAAGCTGGCCAAATGCTTCTCCAATGATCAAATAAACTAAAATTTAAAACAGTCCTTATGACAAGTAGTAGTAAGACATTATTTGACCATGTTCTTTTTTCAATCGCAAGCCATGGGCTACTCTAAATTCTAATTCTGTACATACATTGTTTTTCCTGGACTAACACCTTGCACATTTTCTAAAGTAATGAGGTAAAACTGGTTACCTTATTTTTCACTTGATTACATAAACATTGCATATGTCGAAAAAGACAAATCTTCAAAACAGAATATTCCATATGCAACAAGAAAGAAATCGAATTGATAGTGTTGTTCCTAAAGGGGGTCCTGAGGAAACTTATTATCCCCTTTGGCTTGGTGTCCCTTAGAATTTAAAGAAGTAGCATACTTATACCATAGCAAACTTACCACCTATGAACAACACGGATTGTAACAAGTGATTTTATGATTATGATAGCTAATTGTTTGCACTGCGTCAAAATCATAAATTTTGGGTGTCAAAATATGACTTGCTTGACTTAGCACGTAACAATATCATATTTTCGCTAAGTCAAGTCAATCATATGTTGATACTAGGGGTGCAACGAAAGATCAAACTATTGCCTTATCACGATAGTACTTTATCGATAGTCATTTTTAAAAACCATGGTATTGATAGCAAGTCTAACTATCGATACTATCAACATTTTAGTCAATACAGTTAGGTTCAATATTAAAATCGAATTCACAAATAACATTTGGAATATACTGGAACACATTAAACAGTTCGCTGCAAGCTTAAAGTAGCAACTGGAAGATACAACACATGACCTTGTTGCCAATTAAAAATTACGACTTCCAAAAGTGCGGCCAAGTTTGGATTCATCAATAACAAAACAGCAAATTGCCTTTCCTTTATTGCTTTGGCAATAGTACCCCGCATTAGACTATTGATATTGCAATTGTTACCTGCAATAGATTATCACTATCGCAATAGTCCAATATTCACCCCATGTTAATACCCAAAATCTAAAATTGAAGATTTTGATGCAATGCAAACAATTAGCTATCATGAAATAACTTGTATCAATCACATTTTATAGGCGACATGATTTGGGACATCTTCCCACGGCAAGGTGAAAACGTATCGAGCAACTCCTCGTTTAGACCTTGCCATCACAAGATAGAAAACCGGTGATCCGGAGCAGCGACACCTACCGTGATCACGAGTTTCGCCCCTTACAAGCTCTTTGAACAATAGCCAATGAAATTGCTGTTTACATTCGGAAAAAAATTCAAAATACTAACAGACGATCTTTTTGAAAACTATCCGAGTTAAATTTAATCTTAAGCTTTTGTCTGCATGGTTATTTTCATGTTTTTGATGAGCACCGAGAATGCAGAGAAAATAAACATTAATACATCACTCAAATAAAGTGTTTCTCTCCCTTGTAAAACGCATACAAAGTACCTTTTGTAAATCGGTTCATTTAACAAGCTGTCTTCTGATTGGACTATTCTACTTCTGTGCAGCGGGTTGAAATGCTAGCACAGAAATTACGGCCAATGATGTCAAGAGAGGAATGGAAAGGTTAAGAAACTTCTTTGTTTCGCCCGTGACGTTGTGAAGATGGATTTGGGATGACATGTATTTATTCTAAAATCACTAGTCCAAGTATCAGTACCTGCACTGACTCAAAGTATTCTGTACATCACTAATGGGTCAAGAAAATTATGTCTCTTTATTTCTATATTTTTATGAAGTGAGTCTAGTGACTATAGTGTATTCTTTGAAGAGCAATCAAATGCATGATGAAGAACTCACGAGCAGGCAGTTGACACACTCTGGGCCCCCGACAAGTGGAGTGAACTGTCCCAGTTGCTCAGCCAGAGCAAGAAGCACTTCATCCTCATCGTATATCGTATCTGAAACATAAATAAGGAATTAGCAATACAACATTCAATTCAATTTAAATGTTTTAGTTATATGCTGCTAAAAAGAAGTTAGGGTCAAACCTATCTTCATAACATAAGAAGTATTTGGCTGCATTGTGTGGTTCTCCACACAGAAATGTTGCACAGACTTTTTAGGAGTTTACAAGTGAAAAATATCTCAATCATTCTGTAGTTCTTCCTCTACTAGATTGTTTTGCGTTGTCTGACAACAAAATTTCAATTTAAAGCAACATCACCATCATCCTCATTGGGTTTGTTCCTAAAATGTTCAAAGAAAAAGCACACGACACGTTGGTATTATTGTTTTGGAATAAGGCATATGCTTCATACAAATTCTTTCCAGTAGGATATACAGAACTGATCCATTTCAACAAGATTTGTGCTTATAAATTTAAATTCATTTTTTTTCCAGGTATACAAACATGACTCGTAGAAAAAAGGCCCTAAACTTCTTTTGAGAATAATATATGATTGAGATATATTTCATTCAGAAAGAGTTGTTAATATCGTGATACCTTACAATAACAATCTCAGTGACACATTACAATTCTAAGATCAGAAATGCATCAAAATGTGACATGATGTTTAGTATATCTGTTTTCACCATCAAGATTAATATCATTTTATAATTTATATCACAACTTCTTTCTGGGTATAGGCATTACAGTGAATTGGTCAATCATGCAACTTAAAGACTAGAGGTGAAAGCGGTCTCTGATACAATAGAAACTAGATTAGCGTTTGCGGGATACCGCAAAAGCAGAGCAGCCCCGGAACTTTGGGTTTCGCCTTACCCTGTTCCGCCTTTTACAGGCCTCATCAAATTGGGAATTTTCTCGTGACCTTGACCTTTGACACTCAAGGTCACACAATCAATGAACACATTTCATTGAGTATAACATTATTGTAATGAAATAAAGTGTTAAAAATTAAATTAATCCATTTTCTCCATATATGTTGACCTTGCTGTGACCTTGACCTTCGACAGTTAGTACTCAAAACTTTTTGAAAATGTTGTACTTCTCAAGAGATAATATATACAAAATCTAAACTTCATAGCACAAAAACTTTTCAAGTTATTGTGTTTACAAGGAATTGCAATAACTCATATCTCATGACCTTGACCTTCAAGGTCACACAATAATTGAACACTTTTTATTGAGTATAACAATCATGTATTGATTAAAAGTGATCAGTTCAAATTAAGCATTTTCGCTAAACCATGCTTACGTCATGACCTTGCTGTGACCTTGACCTTTGACGGATTGTAGCCAAAACCTTTTCAAAATTTTTTACTTTTCCAAGGATGATATATACCAAGTTAGAGCTTCATAGCACAAAAACTTTTCAAGTTATCGCGTTTACAAGGAATTCTTAGAGTGAATACATAGCACGTGACCTTGACCTTTGACCTTGAAAGTGAACGTGTCAAAATCGTTCCCCCGAGGTATGAGTAGTAAGGTATGAATAAGAGTTCTGGAAAGCTTAGTGGAAAAAAGTTATAGCTAGTAGTACGAGTGCGGCGGCGGCGGCGATGGAAACTTCACAAAAACTGATAGCAGCCCCGTCCTTAGACGGGGCTGCTAATAAGCCAACATTGACAGTGTTATTAAAACCACAATGTGTTCTCGAAAGAGAAGTTAAGAAGCCATATTAGAGTACACAAAATTTAATACATCTTGACAATATTGTCGATACATTATTAGCATTGTATGTATCGTTGACTAGAGAATTACTTATTTTCATTTTTTCAATTCACAAATCTAAGAGTTTGTCAAGAGCTATTGTATTTTCGATATTGTTCTGTGATAAACAAATATAGTGAAATATTTTTTCATATAATTGTCCAACCCGACAATAGAGGGCTATGAATTCTGGCAAATTCCACAATCACGCAAGTGATAATCACCTCAGTGGCTCTGAAAATGACTTAAAAGTAACATTTGCTTGAGTTTTGTTTAGATGTTCAGTTACCTTATGCAAATCTATTTCACTACCTTAGATGATAAATTGGCCATGAGCAATTTTGGCTTAATACTTGATAATTAATTCTACAATATGAATAATAGGTATGAGTAATGAAATACTTCACAAAGTGAAAAGTATACATTTAGCTAAACTAATATTTAATAGACCATTTTAAAAAAAATAATTTTTTTAACAATGTGCTTCTGCCCTTATGTCTTTCATACTCACCAGTAAGGAAGGGAATTAATTCAGTCTTGGTCCGCTCCACACCAAGGGCAAGTGCAATGGTTGACAACTTCTTGATACTGTTTAACCTCAGCTGAAAAAAACAAGTTAAGTTGTCAATCAAGACATAATTATATTATTCATCTGTGTCAATAAGCAAAAGATCAAAGTTAAATTATAAGTGCTAGTCTGATAGCGGATATTTCAATTATTGATTTCTGTGATGGAAATGTTTGAAACTTTTGTTGATCAAATAGCATCTGTAACATGTTTTGTTCTACAAATCCTTTATTTGAGTACAAGTCTTGGTTAGGTTCAACAGTTCAAATGAGCTCTCACAAAAAGACGATATGGCTAATTTTTCTTTTCTTTTCAAGATATATCGACAATGTATAATTGATTCATAATGCTGATGCACTACATGGTTAAAACTAAAAGATCACTAAAGAATGATACCACAGAAGATTTGCATGTTTGTGCAGTGGGTAAACTTATGAATTTCCGAAAATGAAATGTATTTGGGTCATCATGAAACGGAGGTTAATAATATGTTCTTTTATGTTTGTACAACAAAAATCATTATCATTAGTTAAAGAAAAGAGAGAAACAAACTTGGGGTGAGCACTAAGAAGTGCTAACTAGCTAAGTCATGGTTGTCCTAGAAACGATCTGTCAGAATTATCAAAATGGTCACGTGAATAACTTAGAAAAGGAGGCATAAAATCTTCATTACCTCCACAACTCCATGCTAAAGAAACCGTAAGAATGCATTTTTAATATTTTGCATTACGATTCGGAATGTTTTTGTGGCGCCGAACCGGTTAATCTACAACACGCGCGATACTCCCTACGAAGTGGTGTTGTCAAAACAGAAAATGCAAATTTGGTCGGAAACGGCGTTGACATCTCTATAAAATCGCTTACATTCGTCTATAGGCGGTAAAGGCAAACAAATCTTTAATGTCCTAACACGCCCTAGTGGTAAATACATATTTTTATGTGTACCTGGACATCCTCATTTCTAAGTTCATCGATTAAAACTGCAATTGGATAGAGAGAATCATCTCCAGACTCGCACTGTTGGCTCGCCATGTTGGATTTTGAATGTGTGGGATTTCCGCATTAACATAAAGGACTTTTTTGTAAATATAAATGTTCTTCACAAAAAGATCCCCAAAACAACTAATGTTTTCATTACAACACTAAAATTGTTGCTAAAGAAATGTTTTTGTTCAATAATTTGGAACGAAACACCTCGATTGAGAGTAAAAAATGATGACGTAATGTGATCGGAGTTTGGCGGAATATGCCGAATGTTTCCGGAATTGTATTTGCTTTACCTTTGTCAGTCTCTGACGCACTCATAGATAAACATAATATTGTGAACTTTGACCTGTATATTGATTATAGTGTAAGAATAGGGTATGATTAACAGTGACTTTCACGTTTTAATGACACAATAACTATACTAAGAATTGATAAATGTTTGATAACAACATCTATATTTCAACGCGCACAGAATATTTTTCAAGACTGCGTGTTCATTCCACTATGACATAAATTATTGAAAATGTGTTGGGATTTTTAACGGCGTTTAACCGAATTTTGTCAAATTTAAGCAAGTTTCTAAAATTTCGTCGTTGAAATTTCATGATTACTGCTAATCGGTGCAGTTCATTGTGGTGAAAATAAACAATCATCATTTGTGATCAAACATTGGACAATAAGATGTGCTAATGACTCAAACGCAAGTTTAGGAACTTTTCTTACATTATTTAAAAGTCATATAACTGAAAAAGACAAACTTACATAATTCGACTACGTATAGAATACATGGATGTTTGCTTTTTATAATTTCAATCTGGTGAATACTGTTTTGCAATCCAGGCCGAACATGCGAAATGATTTGAACATAATGTAGTTACTAGTTAAAATGGTATAATTACTCTTATCTAAGTCACATAGAATTTTCATAAACATACCCTGTGTCACTAATATGTGAATGTTTTCTTTTATGATTAAGATCCGGTGAATATTTTTGCAATTTAGGAGCGAACATGCATGCTTTGAAACATAATGAAGGTAATATGGTATTATTTCGGACACAAAACAACTTTTATATAAAGCATACCCTGTGCTACTTTTATATCATAATATCTTGAAAGTCATGACATTTGGGAATATTTGTGTGAAGTTCTTCCTTCCAAAGGCCACTTTTGATAACCTTATGTAAGCTTAAACGGATTCAAAGATTAATGATGCACAAACATAAACAAATGAAATGAAAAAGGAAAGAAAAAGAGTTGCTTTTAATCCTGATACTAAAATCAAGTACATATTTGATACGAACGTAAATGACATAATTTCATATATGAATCTCGTATCTTCATCCCCAAATGGTAATTATGTGATAAATATAGCTAGCCAATGTCAATCAATAGTATAGGTGAGAGAATACACCCTTGTCTGACACCAAATCTCATCTCAAAGGACTGATGGGTAGTTTCCTAGGCATCTTCCTACTCCAAGCAAATATCCAGTTTCCAAACTGTCATTTTATGCCTTGCTGCAGACCCTTTACTTTTCTGTGATGAATATTATAGTGTCCCTACAGGCAAACGAGCAAGCACAGATAACTCTAGGGTCGGCAGCTAGGCACTAAACTGACAGTTTGGAAATTGACGCTTAAGCTTTCCGTAGGAAGATGGAATCAGTGTTCTGAATCTTCAAGACACTTTAATATGACCAAGAGAGCATCAGTAATCTTAATTTATATTTACACCAATAAATTGCAATTATCAACAATTCAAATGGTAATGAGAAGACATACTCATCTTGACCCCTCACGGAATACTTTGAGTCAGTACAGGTACTGGAATGTTATCTTGCTAGGGTTAATTGATTTGATGACAGATTTACAAGGATACTTCCTGCTGCACCACAGCAGCATTTGAGCCATTTTCCTCTAGACTGTGTTACTGTCACTTGGATTTACTGTGATTTTAGAAGGCATAAAACTGACAGTTCGGAAACTGGCGTTTAAGGCTTTGCGTAGGAAGATGTTTCCTATGTTGATGAGACACTCATAGTTGTTGAATAAGATGAGGTTTACAATCTTGGTCGGGATACCGTACGTTAGCTTGTAGACTTTTCCACAACGTATCTCTGTTTACACTGTCAAATGTTTTTTCAAAGTCAACGATGTTTTTTAAAAGGGATGTGTTCCACTCAATGCATTGTTCTATGATCTGGTTAAGTGCAACCTCATCCTTCTCTTGTCTCAACTTGTTGTCAGTTGCCTTGTTCATTCTGGATAGGATAACCTTCATTTATTTGTTGACCTTAAAGAATATCTTTATCACTGATAGAAAAGTTATTTATCTCAAGTTATCATTGATTCTTTGTCAAGAAAAGGAAACAAACGCAAAGGATATAAACATTCAATGAAACACCCGTCTCTAAAGAATACATTCAATGAAATAATAAACCACCACGCTGCATCAGATCAACAAAGTCCTCTTGTTCAAATATTCATATTGATATGTTGAGATATGTTAAGTTTAAGATGAAAGATAATGTATGGAATAACTAAGTCTTTCGAAAAATAACCCCAAAGTCAAATACTAATATGCAAATGTTTTTGGCTTGAGAGCGCCTCGAACACGACACTTTCGCTACTTCTGCACGCACAACCCAGCGGTTCACACCTCTGCGCAACAACAACCCTACGACTTGATGATTAAGAGAGATTTTATGGGTGCTTCTTTTGTAAAAATGAAAACCTGTGATTTATTTCGGTATATAAGAAAGAGAAGGACTTCTCCCTATGGCTTTCCGTTAAAGAATTCCCGCTGCCTTCAGTATCGGCCGCGGGGTCGGGCTAAAGCCCTCCTCCATTGCCGCTCCCTCGGAGAGAGAAACAATCGTAGGCCTACACACCCCTCCTCTAAATGATAGAGGACTTATTTCATATACTTACATTTACATATTTTGTATATTTGGTGTTGTTTTTGTGCAAAATGAACCAACGAGTAGAAAACCAACTTTGAAATGCCAACTTGTTCACAGCTTCGAAATTGCAGGGGATTTAATTGTTGCTATATGTGATAAAAACGTTGTTTTAGACAGACAGTTTAATTGATACTCAACTTTCAGACGGCGGTACATGATAATATTTGGAACTGTAGAAATCAATATACACATGTATACATGGCAAGTGTCGAAACATGTTTACTGAGAATACTTAATAATTCATCATATTAATGTCGATCTTCTAGTTCATAGTTGTTTCATTTCCACAGCATGTATTTTGATATCATATATTGGAGTTTGAAAATAAACATTTTGTTGAATAAGGAATTGTTCGATGGATTTGTCAACTTCTTGCAGGACTACGGTGTAGATACTAACAAAGTTATCAAGCATAAGTATCTAGTATATCTACACCGACACGTCTCATTCCCTGAATAGAGAAGTTTATCAAAATATAAATTTAAACAATGAAATTCAAGCGATATGCTTCCTTATGATTGGATCTACCAAGGTCATGTGACCGGTCTACATTTCTATGAACCAAAAAGTGGCGGTTATACAAAATAACCGTCCTATTATGAAGGTTTTACGAATCGTGCCTGCTGATTGGACGTAACAAGGTAATGTGAAAAAGACTATTCTAACAATATAGCATTGCAAAGTGATGAAACCAGCGAGTTTCCCCTCACCCTAATGTTTACCTAGGGGTAGGTTTGTGATGAATCCGTAATCTCCCATGATGCAATTCAAACGCTTATTAACGCTAAATATGATAGACCGATGTCGAATGAAAGATAAGACATTTGGGAACGTTACAGGCGATATGTAACCGATGTCACCAAAAGAATACGTTTGAATATGTTTTTTCCGGGATCGAAAAGCCTTGTTATTTATGGTACATGTGCAATACCAATGCCCAAAGTGTTTGTAAAATTACCATAACTTTATGACTGCGAGTATCAGAAAGATACAAAACGTCATGTGAATGAAATTTTTTCACCTGATCTACTGAATTATGGTTTTATCATATCATAAGACACTTTCTACAAAAAAAATTGTCTTCTTTCTTATTAGTCAACCTTTGGTTGAAAAGACGTAGGGGTGCTTAACATCTTTCCAGATGTATATATTACATATCATTTTATAAGTTATTACTTTCTGGACAGTGTTGTGGGTCACTATAGACCAATAATCAAAATCTTCAAGTTCTCATTATATTGAATCGATTATCATATAAATCTATACTTTCATAAACGGTCACTCCTTTAATTCATTTTTGTGTAAGAAAAAGGAATCGTATGGCTGAACTTTACATTATATATTTGATTAATTACTGCTTCATTGAGTTTGAATACATGGTCTTTCAATTAGAACCATTTATTGTCATTTTCCTGACATCACATTATATTCCCCCCTAAAAACGTGCTACTGCCCCTGTAAGATAACGTTTGATATTGTTATTTTCACAGCAGTCTTTTGGACTAGTATGCTTCCTTATTGTTTAGATTGGGATTTTGAGTTGTTCTTATATTTTTTGAATGTGTAAATATAGCGATATTATGAGGATTTTGTTCTATGGTGTTGACATTAAAAGTTGTATGATCTCTTGTTGTTTCCTTATCATGACTAAATTAACTATTTTCTAAATCGTTTGTTTTTGTCGTATAAGAAATGATCTTTTCCTTGTCTGGTTGCAACTTTTGTGACAGAATTGATGTTACGTTAATATGTATGTTAGTAATGACTTTGTCGTGGCCCTCTGAAATTTGAAATAGTTTTTATTCAACACAAACGATTGTCATTCAATCGGTTACATTATTATTTTACCAAGATACTGATGGAATTTCCAAAGCCATCCCCCCCTTTTCGCATGACCAAATTTGTTCCCACTATAATGGGCGCATTCAGTGTTTGCTTGACACTTAATTCTACAAACGCCGCTAATGGCTGATATACTGTCCAAGCTACGTAAACTCCAACTCCCTCACTCACATGGATATCATAAAGCTTTTTAACTTAGGATCAACAATAGATATCGTTGTAATTTAATATATTTATTATTGATTAATGAGCCTGACAAAAGCATGATATGTTTATAACATTTGAGCAAAACAAAACGACTCAATGGCGTTGTTATTAATACTGAACGTTTGCATAAGTAAAGTTGCATGTTATTTACAGCATATAACTGATTCTAAATGATAAACAGATTAAACTTTCATAAATACAATCATAAATGCAATATCATTTGTACAAAATATGTATACGCAAAAAAGGTTAATACTGGCATGGTTTTGCTAGAATATTCTTTCATTTATATGGTACCTCTGCTCACAATATATCTCTAATTGCATGAAAAATCACTGAAAATTGTTGTAATATCCTTACATGCACATGTTATGCTGCAGATAATCAAAATAGAGAAAAAGACCGTTTAAGATAATATTGTTTCTGAAAATAATAGACAAATGTAGATTGAATTAAATAAACAAATTTTGAATACACCGACATAAAAGAGTAAGTCTTCGTATTGCTTAAGACTGCGCAGGGAGACTGGTTTCCGGTTCCACCAATGGCTGCTTTCTGACGCCCGGATGTACGTAAGATGCACGTGATGTCGTCTCCCAACTGTTGTAGATATTCTTCAAACCGGAGTGATCTAGTTCTGGCTGATGAGTAGGAAATGCATGGGGATGACGGGCTGAAACATAGACATTAAAAAATGTTACATGGAAATTAAGCATTTCTTAGAAAAATTGAAATGGAAACCGTTTTATACAATTTTAAACAGGACCTACATAACCTCTGAACATGTACATTTCACTGTACATAATTGCAAAAACCTTAATTGTAAAAACTGTGTTAATATATGAAAAATTGTAAATCTTTATAACATATGTATATTAATCAATTTTGTATTGTAGAGGGCCCAGTAAGTGTTTTGCACTTTTGCCCGATCCATTTGACTTTTTGTCAATAAAATATGTTTAAACCAACCTCTGAACAAAACTATGGACATGGTGAGCTTAAATATAAAGGCACGACAATCAATATTAAAGACTTTTAAAATGGAATGTTCTGAGAAAAATGGGGGTCATACCACCAAATACAATTTGAACACCAGATAAACAATAAATAAGTTAAATTCTTTATTCAGCAGGAATGTCATCAATGTCATCTTGCAAAAAGTCGACCCATATATAACTTATTCAAACATTTTATTTGAAATTGATTTCACACATCAGAAATGATTTACCGTCGATAGAACCACGGGGCCATGTAGGCCTTTTGAACAAAACAACAGTCTGAAGTTTGAGGTCGACAAAGCACATTTTTCAAGGTTCTTGATGAGTGATTTATCCTTCTCCTCAGAAGTTTTCCAACTTCTTGTTTTCCAATTCCATATTACGTGTAGCATTTTCCTTGTATCATATCAATTTATGATTTTTGATCGGCCAATTGGATTTTTAAATATTGATTTCTCTGCTGATGATTTGGGTCGTTTCCCGGCATGCGCACCCCGGTGTTTAAATGATTTAATGAAAATGTAACTTAGTGTTTAAAGGGAAAGAGTGAAAGGAAAATGATAAAACTCACAATGAACGTAAAAACTTACCTTTCAGATGTTTGAGATCTTTCGGGATTTCTCTGGGTTGTGTGTTGTAGCTACCGTCATAGGTGGACTCAAAATAATGGTTGTACTGAAATAAAGATACATGAAAACATAATATAAATCATGACATAATTAATAACCATACTGGTTAACTGAAATAATATATTAGTGAACATTACCATGAAACTTGCCATACTGATAATTTATACTTTTTTCTTCGACCCCTTTGATGTTAAAATGCATGAAAATAATTTTTGGCTTATGCTTTAACCCTTTTGCTTTATAATGCATGTTTAAGATCGTAGTTTATGCATGCTGACCATTTTCTTTTAAAGATGCATGTAATTGTAATGTATGCCAACAACTATTTCTCTTAAACTATGATGCATGTAAATTTTTAGAAATTATTCTTATCGTTTTTTTAAATTGCATGAACATTAATTGAAGTTATTCATGTCATAACTCCTCATAAAATACATGTAAATAATTTGAAGTTTATCCTATCATAATTCATCTTTTAAAACGCGTGTTGATTTTTGTATAGTTATCTTTCACAGTTTCCCTCTTAAAATGCATGTAAATAACTTTATGTTTATTCTAATGATAATTTCTCTTAATACCCATGACGATATTTTGTAGTTATTGTAAACATTTCCCCTGTTGATTGCATGTAAATAACTTGTAGTTATTTAAACCATTATTTCTCTTAAAATGCAGGTAAATTACTTTTAGATGATGTTACCTATTTAACTGGAAAATGCATGTTAATCGCTTGTAGTTTCTATTGACCATTTTCTTTAAAAAAAATTATTTCAATAAATTCGTAGTATATGATAACAATGTTTCTGTAAATATGCATGTAAGTTACTTGTAGTTACTGCTACCCAGTTAAGAAAGCATGTTGATACAGAGCTTGTAGGTTGTACCTATCATTTTTTATGTACAAAGGCATGATTGTGGGTATCTTCGTGCTCACGATGTTTCTGCGTTAAAATGCATGCCAGCCTTAGTGATTGTAGTTTGTGCCGCTTTCAACAAGAAAGGGGTTTAAAGAATGTATTATGAAGAAATCAGTTTAACTTTTAAGTGTAAAATAACGAGCCAACATTCACAAGTAAATAAATACGGTAAGACATATTATCAATATGCTGTATTAAGCCAGATTCGCATAAATAGTGAAACATGTCATCGTAAATAAAGAGGGCCAATTATTGACTTTCTTAAGCATTTCCGATATAATCAAATTGAAAGCTAAAATAACGATAAGGCCTACATTCGAAAATGTTTCATACTTTTATACTCGAACAAATAATGATAATGATCAATAGCTTTTATATAGCGTAATAGTTAAATTATTCCTAATAATTCGATGTTTTTATTTTTTATAATTTTATTTTGCGCATAATGGAGAATTTTTTTTCATAATGATATGGCCTTTATTGATTAATCATAATGCGTTGTTATTAACATAGAATGTTTCCAGCAATATCAAAGATAAATCTTAATTTTCACAGCTTTTACCTGGGATGGTAGACTTTTCGCCTGTTTTGCATGTTTGATATCAAATCGATCTTCATTCCAGTTGCCAACTAGGGCGCCGTTTGTGAATGAATTTTCTTTAGTGGTACACCGCCAGCCAAACTGATTGAATTTAACTTCGTCCGTGCTATGGGTCCAAATTTCCCCCAATCCGCTTGCACGGACCATGCTCCTAAAAGGGGGATTCTCTTCCGCTCTCGCCGTTTCCATTATGAAATTGACAGCTGTCACCAACTCTAAACAACACTCAAGTAGCTGACAGTGCCTCGTATTGTTTACACTGAATAAAGTAGCGAGATTTTCACGTGCCTGATAGCGGACAATCGCGTCCCGTTGCCAAGAGAGATAAGTCACATGATCGGTCATGTGATCTGTGGTCTTTGGTTTGTGACGTCATTAATATTATTGGTTAATTTTGAGATATTGTACGTATATTGTATGTACGTTTGCGCATTTTGACATAGGAATATGAGTAATATATCTATTTTCAGAATGTATTTTATGTATCATTCCGTTTCCTTTTCCAATTAGACCCTCATTTTTTTATTAAGGTTTTTGCAGGTTATTATGAGAAGGTTGAAAGGAACATTAGGCCTACGATGTGTATTTTTTTAATTTGCAAAAATAACATCATCATTTCATAATTCAACTGTCTTGATTTTCATATTGCGACTAATTACAAATTGAACACAATGTCTTTCGAGTGATACAAAAAGGCAAAAAGATTTCTCTTACAGATTTCATAACACAAAGATCCACTTCAGTGACATCATCTTACCGTTACTTCTTCTTATTATATATGGACATTTTTCATAACCTTTCACAACCTCTTACCAAGTTATAACAGAAAGTTAAAGAAAATTTAAAAAAAGGTATAATAACAAATAATGATATAGATCATAATAATTCAACAAATATCTACAAAATGACTTTCACTTGTCGATTATAAATACTCAGATAGGTTAAAGGGGCAGTAGCACGTTTTTAGGGGAAATATAAGGTGATGTCAGGAAAATTAAAATTAATGGTTTCAATTGAAAGACAATGTATTTAAACTTAACGGAGCAGTAATAATTCAAATATATAACATAAAGTTTAGCTTTTTCTTACACAAAATGAATTAAAGGTGTTCACACAAAATGGCCGCCAATGGATTTTATGTGAATCTTCATACTTTGTCCTCTGACTATGGATGATTGGCTTGTGTAATGAGATTTTAAACACTGTCAAAATAATACATTTAGCATTAACTTACAATTATCAGTGAACATTTTAGAATATAAAATTATCAAAAAACGTGCTACTGCTCCTTTAAGGTACCATTACATTGCTTTTCATAAAAGTGCTATCCGATTTGTCTTTCAAAGAAAACGTTATCCACGGGGCTTAACATTTTTATTACTTGTCCAAATTTAAAAACGATATTACTTACCCAGGGATGTGCCAAATGGTGACTGTACCATTCACAGACAATACTATTTTAAAAGGATGTGATATCTAAGATTAAAGATTCCTCGATTATTCCTTTTATGTAATAGTTGTTATATTGCCAAATTGATTCCAAATGTGTCAGTGCCATTTATTTTTCATTTAATATATAATGTACAGTCACGTGTCTTGTTTTTAAATTCGTGATAATAACTTGTATCTGTTTTCTGCTCATACAGAATAAGTAAGGCAACCTTCGAACTTGTGTGTGTGTGTGTGTTTTAATATCCTTTCATTACCAAGTTCCTACTGTTTGAAAAAGAACAAAAGACACATCTTTTCAAAAAAATTCTTGGTTGTAAATAGATATTTACTATTAAAATTCTGATATATTTTAATCAATTTTATTTTTCGTTGAAAATTAAATTGTTGTATAGATATATCATCAACTCATTTACATTGAATAATGATTAAACTGACAGTAACATGTTTTCATTTCTATTCGCTTTCAAATTCAACAGTCCAGTAAAATGTTATATTCGAAAAGATAACAAGAATAATAAGTTGACCTTAAAGTAAAATAAACAGTTTTACATTGTCCCGTACTCAGCTTTATTACCAAATTTTGATTAAAATAATATTATATTATCTTTACAGACTAACATTTTTAGGCCCCGAAAAAAGGAGTTCTTTATTGATTTTGTTATTTGGGTTATTTTTTTAAAAAAGAAATAAAAAGAAGGCCTGAACTATACGTTATTTCATGAAAGCTGAGGCATCTAGACTTGCCAATATTTTCTAGACTTAGGCTCATTTAATTATATTTTGCTTGAGGGTCTGGATAACAGACTATTACCTAATTTTATTGATGGTTCATTTAGAGTTTAGCACTTCATTTGAATTATACAATGGTTCGACCCGGTTAAAGGAACCTCGAAAGAATAATCCGGAACCGGAAACACAATTTAAAAACATGGCGGCAAATCTAAAATTTAGATGACAAGCTTGTTTACTGTTCACGATTTTTGTTGAAGTTAGTTGGTTGAAATTCGAAAGAGTTATGTAGGTATTTTTGATTTATATTGTAGTTTAAATTACTATTATTATTCTTTATTTTAGACATGATATTTCGATCTAATTTGTTATTTCAAGGATACGTTCAGACATGTTGGAGTTATTGAAATTGCACCTTATCTGAGTTTTGCATGATCAATCATGAGGGTTCAGGGAACCCAGAGTACATATATTTGGGAGTCCTTTTAAACTATTAAAAAATCTCAACAAAAATAAATTTTCTTGAAAATGAAGTCAGAAAAATGGTTTACAGGAGAAAAAACTAAAGAAAATATAATGTTACCATAAAATTATGACATTCAGCATTGACACAAGTTACACTTTGATATGATAAAGTGAAAGCAAAGTGCTGTGATTCAACTGCTGTAGTTGTGAATTATTTCACTCAGTGTTGTTCCTAGAGGGAGTATTGGGGAAATTTGCCCACCTGTTTATCTTGTATTTTTTGGTGTTCCTTAAAATTTGGAGAAATAGGATACATTTACCATTGCAAGATGTCCCATATGCTCAGAAAAGGCCAAAATGGAACAACACCTTTTCACTCCTACAGTGCATTGTTAAATTGAAATGTACATCATCTTGGATTACGCAGATTAGCAAAATTGAGACACAAATAATAAATTTAATGGTAAATTTGTCAATAAATTAACATTATTTCCATTTGCAGTTTTATGAATAAGAGCTGTTTTGTAAAACAATCAGCAATGTCTGACCGAGACCTGGCCAACAGCTTACATCGCTGGCTCACTCAAGAGATGCGGTTTATTCCACCTCAAGGATCAGCAGTGCCCTCTTCTGATGATCTCAGGGGGTAAATTGTTTTATTTTGTGTTAAAAATTGTAGTAACCATCCCAACACATGATTTGATCTTAACAACTTGATCCTAAAGTCTACACATTTCTCAGAGGTATTGCTTGGTGAGAATATGTGAGAGTTCATCAAACTTCCCTCAGAACAATCTCATCAAGATCCAGTGACAATGCTTTGTTTGAACATCAAAGGAAGAACAGTTTATGTAACAACAAGGTCATGTGATAAAGTATATCAATTTATTGAGGTTACAGATTTATTTAATTGATTTGTAAATTTAGTTAAAATAGTCTGTTCGATTTAAAGCTGCTTCCTATCTTGATCTCAACTTCATCTTTTTATGAAAGTTATTTCTTCTTGTATTCTTAAAAAATCCAGCAAAATCAGAACCAGAGAAATAAAAAAAGTCACTTTTTAATGCATTATCTTTCATCTTGCAGGATCTGTCGAGGCCGAATGGTGGACGTGTCTAAATTTATCTTGAATCATGTCTATTCTGTCCAGTAAGTCTTCCTAATTTTTCCAATTCTTTAAAATATTTAAACTGTCTTCTAAACTTTCATTCTTTAATGACTTAACAAGCATTAAAGATCTGAAGATTTCTGGTTATCTCTTTGATAATTCATTTAATCTTTTCTGGTGCAACTTATTGTCTTTGTTTAGAAATAGCACTGACAAACATTTTGGATTTAAACTTTAATTCTTGATTTCTTGCAGGACAGTAAAGAAGGTGAAAGGCAATTTGTCTCTGTATCCTTTTACCAATAAGATATTTATGATTAAATACCTTTATAACCTACCGTATTTCCTCTAATACAACCCGGGTCTCCATTACAACCCGGGCCTCGAATATAACCCGGGGGGTAAGGGGGTGCTGACATTAAATCAACCTGGGTCTCGAATAGAACCCGGGTCTAACATAAATACTGGTATAATATGTCGATAGTAGCCTATATATATACTTCACGGAAACCGTATATTGCAGGGATTGATAAGGATTTTGATAAAAGAATGAATATCAACAGAAATGCCACGAGATATGTAGAACTAGATCAATAATTTTCCATGAAGATTTTGAAACGTCAATTCAGACCTGAAGAAATACAACCCGGCCTCCATTATAACCCGGGCCTCGAATAGAACCCGGGGGGGGGGGTAAGGGGGTACTGAACGAAATAGAACCCCAGGGTTGTATTCGAGGAAATACGGTATATGAAATAACTTATTTATCGAACAAGCCTTCGTTAAATGTTATTGTACCAAAATATAGCCTTTTGATAAGCAGCACTGAAGCATTTATCTTTTTATGTCTTTCTTATATTTTGTTATATAATGACAACGCTTCATCACTATATCTTTATTGTTTATGTCATAATCATGATCTTTTAATTCTAGCTTTTCATGTTAGTATATTGTTTTGAGTAAGATTTACTACATAAAAAACCTCAAAGAATAACTGATAATAAAAGTTTGTGCAAGATCTGATTCATGGTAGTTAAGATTTATTATCTATTTATGTATTTAATTTTAAATGCCTCAGTGTTAGAAACTTTTTTTTTGACAGCTGAAGCAAAATTCAGTACCAAAATGTTTGATTTTGCATCAATTACAGGATTGCGTTCAAAATATCTCAGCACATACATCAACTGCAACCTAGTGTTGTAAAATCAAGTACGCATGTCTTATTCCTCTGTAGCTGTTTTGTGAATACCATTTAAAACCTCAACTCTTTTGAGTCAAAACAAGAAACTCAACAAGAGGTACAAGTCCAATGCTGAAGGAGCTCCTGACACTGACAAACTTGAAGCACTGGAGCTGCGCCGAGCTAAGCTAGCAGGGGAGATAACTGCATGTTTGTCTGATAACCGACACATGAGTAAAGATATTGGAAGGCTTCAAAGGGAGATAACTAACACAGGTTTGTCTTTTCATTTCATTTTGGAAATAATGAACATTTGTTTTCTGTCATTTAGCTCTTTATATTTTCCTTAAATGTAAAATTAAAACGCCTCTGAGATGTTTTTCATAATCCAGAGAAGAGTTACCGCAGTGCAAGGGAAGATGTGAGGAACTCTCAGAGACGGGCCGATCTGATGAAAGTGTACAGCAAGAAAACAAGGGAGACAATCGCTCAGCATAAGGAATTCAAACATCGTCTTGATGGAAAAGTGGAAGCGATTGTGTCAAAAAATAGGTACAGAAATATCTAGTGCTGTATGGTCAAATCCAGTTCTTTGAAATTAAATGACTAAAGAATATGCAAATGAGAACTTCCAAAGTGATATGCCATTAATTTTCAAAATGGAAGAATAGTATTTGTGACAAAGAGTGAAAAAAAGTTCATATGTATTTCATTCTACCATAACTGTGTAAAATACTCGTTTCTGATTGGCTGTTTTGGAAAATCAGAAGGCGTATAATTTGGTTATACGGTGCTCTGTTTACTTCGTCTAATGCGCAAGAATTTATTTGTTGCCTAGCAACAAGTAGTTCTGAATATTGCTGTTGTGTCGAACATTTTCACAAAATATGCAATTATTGCATTGTTTGTGCGAATATAGAATTTATTCAAACTTTCAACAGGCTTAATGCTTGCAATCTGTCAAAAACGTTAAAATACGCGACACTGACAACAATTCAGATTTCCCGTTGCACGGTCCATCATTCCGTGGCGTTAGACCTAAACAGGCTCGACAGGTTTAACCGGCCAGAATTTCATACGAATATGAATCGAAATGAGGCATTCACTTACCTTAAATTTATTTACAACACCAATGCAATCATACTGACGTCAAGTTTGTGAATATATGAAGAACTAACGCTAACGATAACAACCGTTACGAAATAATAAAACGTCTACTGAATAGAGTGAGCTCCCTTTGCTACATTCGGATATTTGTCGGTAATCTCCGAGGCCTTCTATTTGTAACGTCATTCGAGATAACCAAATCCGTCAACATTGTCTAAAATGTCGCTCCGTGGAAATTGTGCACGGGCATCATGACACAGCACACCTGAGTCAATCCGAAAGAATATAGTTCAATTTTAAATCGCTATTATGGTAGAATGGAGATAAACATACTGTTCGACTTTAAATTAAATTTAGAGCTATAATAATTCCGTTATATGCCGCTGTTTTCCAAACACAGTATGTTTATCTCCTAATTGACTTCCTGCAAAGTTTAGATTGTCACTGTAATCAATTCAAAATTGGGCCAAATTTGGGAATTTCTTTTCAAAATCATGTGAAGTGAATGTTGGAATGTTTAAAGACCCTGTCCTTTCAGCTTCTGGTCAGCGATCTCAATAGTAGGTAAAATGTCACAAAAGGTGCTATACTGTTATCATTTTACTTCTTTAAAGAACAAACTATATGTATTGATAGATTGTCCTTTCATTTAACTTGATGTTTAGACTAAACAAAAACGCCTTTTATTTCCATACCAAGAATATTCACACATGGCACAGATGGATGTTCACAAGTGGTGACTATTGACCCCCAAGGGACTATTGTAAAAGCAATAGTCTTTTTTAAAACGGGGGCGGGATAGCGCAGTGGTTAGCGCGTTCGGCTTCGGATCGTGGTTCGAATCCCGCCAGGGACTAGGCAACTTTGTCTGCAGTAGAGAACTGTTCTACACGCAGTCAGGTTTGGGTGCAATGCTTCACTGAATTTCAGCGCAGTACCACCCATGGTTTGCTAGTTCCAGCCGATGCTCACAGGTTTCACCGAAATACATAGCCACAATAGTGTTGTGGGCTTTCTCCCTGCAATAATACTAGCAGCCGCGATATAAGTGAAATACTCTTGAAAACTGCGATAAACCTCATATCACCTCACCTCACAAAAGGTGTATACTGTTATCATATTACTTCTTATTAAGAACAAACAATATTTATCGATAGATTGTCCTTTCATTTAGCTTTATGTTTAGACTAAACAACAATGCCTTTTATTTCCATACCAAGATTATTCACACATGGCACAGATGGATGGTCGCAAGTGGTGACTATTGACCCCCAAGGGACTATTGTAATAGCAATAGTCTATTTTGAGACACTATTGGATATTATTGCGATAGTTTATCCATTATGGAAGGGCTCTTTGTGATAATTTCAAACTTGGCCACACTTTTGGAAGTTGAAAGTTTATCTGTTGTATTTTCTGGTTTTAATATTACGTGATCTATTAAATGTGTTTCAGTATTTTTCAAATGTAAAAAGACGTGTTTCATCGTAAATTTTACTTTTATGATACTATCGATAGATAGACGTGCTATCGATACTATTGAATGTTTAAAAAATTAGTATCTATAAAGTACTATCGTCACAGCAACTATCGGATAAGTCAATAATTTGATCTATCGTTAATGGCCTCACCTCTCATTTTTGTTGTACAGTAGAACATGGATATAGCGAACTCGGATATAACGAACAATGGAATATAACGAACAGTTTTTCAAGTCCTGTCCCTATATAATATCATCAAAATTATGTGCGTATAGCGAACACCGGATATAGCAAACTAAATTCTTTGGTCCCTTGGAGTTCGTTATATCCGAGTTCTACTGTACTTTTTATCAAGTCAAAACACGCTTCATTATAAAGTTGTCATAAATGTAATATAATAGTGTTCAGGGGGAACAGTACAATGCTTTTTCGTCGTAACACACTTTAACTTCTAATCTCAGTTGAAAGGACCATTGCTTCTCTATTGCAGTCCTGATCAAGGTATCTTCCTGAGAGGAGACGATAGTGCAGAGAAAGGACTTGAGGCCGTCAGTGCTGTAAGTAACCAGTTCCGAGGAATAAAAGTTCCAAAATATTAACTATAGAGAATCAAACTTGTTCGGTCGAGAGGTTTTTCTCTCCAAAAGGTCTGACTGCACCCTTACAGGTTGCATGTTTAAACATAAACTCAGCTAACCAAACACAAGGTCTCCGGCAAAGCCTTTCCAAAATCTAGGGGCAAGTAACTTATGTGAATCATGTTTTTACTGTTAGCCGTCTTTTTACAGATTGATGTGATTGGTCTGCTAATGACAAGGTTAAGTTTGTACCAAACTTTTGTTTTAAATCGGAACCGACACAGCTGTGGTCAGAGGATCGTGATAGAGTTGATATTTTGATATTTTTGTTCCTCGGAACTAGGTCGATTAAAATCAGACTTTGAAAGTAACTGGTTTGAAAAGTTTCAGAGTCATTATATTATTTTCAAGAGTATAACATAATTGCTAAAAACCTTTTTTCCTTTTTGGTCAAAAACACCTGATTTTCTTATGGCATGGAAAGAATCTGTCAATAAAATGCCCACTTTTTCAACTCCTTCTTTATAGAAGATCTAGTGTGCTGACTCCATGATAAATACAAACAATTGTGTTATTGACCCTAATAATGTTAATATGAAAGCAGAAATCATACTAAGTCTATCAGAGTCTAGATTTAGATCAATTTTCTATGTGTTAATCAGCATCAAGTACGAGAGGCTTGTTCTTGTATTGGATCATTCCTTCATGAGACTCTGCAGGGATCGTTTGCTGGAGACAAGAGAACGTTGTGAGTACGAACTGTTAGAAACTGAAGTTTTAAATTGAGTACAATATTCAACGTAATAAACGCCCTGCTCAAATAAGGGCCCCCCAAAGGATTTTGTAACTAGGTCTAATAACCGCCCATGTGCCAGCGGTACTAAAATGATTATTTCAACGTACCTCAGTGTCCATCATTTTCAAATCTAGGAAAATGGCCGCCATCAGCAGTGTGGTTCTGTATAAAATCTATTTTGTTTCATGAGCAATTATAGGATACATTAAGCGGCAATATGTGTTGTTTTCTTCTCAATAATGTGTTTTGAACGTCTGTATCAGTTATCAAAGACAATAAACATAGTTCCATTTGAATAGATTTTTTTCTTCGGTCGTCCTTCACACCACTTTAATAAGCGCCCACCCAAGTCAATGTATTAAATGCCCTGGGTGCTTTGCTAGTGTTAGGACTGAAGAAAATGATTGATTGACTGACTTCCTTTGAAACTTCAAGAGCAAAGAGATTTTGAATATATTATTGCAGCTTATCTAAGCCAACTTGAAATTGATATATATAGCTGTGATATAGCTAGGACAATAACTCTGATAAGGTACTGGGTGTAATTTCCAAAACTGGTTTTAGTCTTCCACTCAACTAAAGGCTATTTCCTTGAGAAGTTTCTGAAGGCTAAGGTTGTGGTCTAATCCTTGTTCTTCAATTTGTACTATTGCTAACTAGGGGTGCAACCACACAGGAGGGTCGCGATACGATACGTATCTAGATATTTGGGGTACGATACGATACGTATCTCGATACGTATTACACAGGATAGTGAAACTGTAAACATTTACTTTATTTGTCTATAATAAACACTGTTGACACTGACAGGGTAAAAAATTTAAATTAAGAAATTTAATTCCACTGTAGGTCGTATCGTAGTGTATCGATTCAGAGGCAAAACGTATCGTGTATCTTATCGTCAGCCATATAATCGCGATGCACCGGTGTATCGGTGTATCGTTGCACCCCTAGGGGTGCAACCACACAGGAGGGTCGCGATACGATACGTATCTAGATATTTGGGGTACGATACGATACGTATCTCGCTACGAATTACACAGGATAGTGAAACTGTAAACATTTACTTTATTTGTCTATAATAAACACTGTTGACACTGACAGGGTAAAAAATTTAAATTAAGAAATTTAATTCCACTGTAGGTCGTATCGTAGTGTATCGATTCAGAGGCAAAACGTATCGTGTATCATATAATCGCGATGCACCGGTGTATCGGTGTATTGTTGCACCCTTATTGCTAACCGTGTGATCAAAGTGAAACGGAGCATCTATCTATGACTGTTCATACTTTTTGTACTTTAGCAAATCGAGTGCAAAGTCATAACAAAATATTATATATATTATGGATATTTTCTTCACAGAGCTTCCCACTTTGATTTAAGTCAATCTGAAATTTTTATACTTATTGAATATTCTTTACATTGGCCACTAGCGAAATTGTTCATTGATGGATTGTTATTCCAGTAAATTAGCCAATGAGAATGATTTACCACTTCTTCCTCAGTAACGAGAGGAAGCAAGGGCTATGGAACCAAGTGGAGACAACTCTGTCGGACCTTAGCGTGAGACAGGTGATTCAGGGTCTCGTCAGCAACACGCAGCAGTCGGCCTTGACCTTGAGAGATAAAACTCTTGCCATCAACATTAAACAAGATGCTGAGAAACTCAGGTATGTGTCAACTATACAGACATTTCACAATGTCATTCAAATCATGATACACATACTGATACAATACATGTCACATAACACCATTTTATGGGTTTTTTTAGAAGAAAAAAAATGTGTTTTATCACATCCACCCTGATTCCTGAATAGAGGCAAGATGAACGATTTTAAAGTCAACATTGCTAATCATTGAATACAGAAAATTATCAGGATATATTTATTGTTAGATTAAGTATCACGATTCACAAACCATGATCAGTTTTGGTATAACCATTGTTTGGATTACAAGATATCTTCCTTAGTACTGCTTGAAATAACCCATCTGAAATAATTGTTTGTCCTTTTCAATCCTAATCGACTTTCTTTTTGTTGTCAGTGTTATTAGAACAGTGGTCAAAACTAGTTGTCAATTGTTTTTTTATTGATTGGTTTTACTGTTATTCATCCCACACTCGAAGTCATGAGCTATATTTCAACGCTTGGCCAAGTTATGAAGATATTATGCGTCAGTTCTCTGACAGCTTGTAAGCTAATGTTCGGTGAAATTTTGAATTGGACTCATGAATTGTATTGTGATCTAATATTCTATTGCTTGATATAAGAAACAACTCTCTTTCATTATAGACAGACCATTTTTTGATTCCTTATTATAAAACTCCTATGCCTACAGATTCAAGAATGCCTTGTCATTTTTAAATTCATCAATTCAACTGGAGAGGTTGAATTTAATTTGATGCAAAACTTCTCACAGATTCAAATTTGAACGAGTCGGCCAGCTGAAAGATGTTTCGTCCACAACACCGCTCCTGACATCAGTTAGACACCTTCTCGAGGTACTGTGACTCTGGTGATTGATTATTGTGTTGCTTGGGATGTTTCAAGATGAAACATTTGGGGCTAAATCGCGTTCAATAACAGGGTTCGGTAGGCCATTGCTAGTGGAAAACTTGCTTGGCTAGTGAAATGTATCAAATGACATTTATGATAAGGTCATTAAATTTTCAGTGCTTTGGGCTAGCTTGAATTGCTTTTGGGTCATTAGTTTCAGAAATCCTTGTTTATTTTACTAATTTTTGGGGTTCCATGGCCACAGTTTGCACTTTATCATGAAAACTAACCCTTCCCATCAAAAAGACAAGCTGGGTAGTTGTTGATTAACGATTCCCATAAATAAAAATCAAATATAACCAAAATTTACAGTTTATGTTATTTTAGTTAAAGAATATGGTTTTCAATTGAGTTTAAAAAAACTATAAGGTATTTTCAAAGTTATTATTTCTTGAGCTTACAACCTCAACATATAAAAAATCTCTCTGATGTAAAGGTAAAGAACTTTAGTCATGGTCAGTCATTTTACTGATAAACTCTTTTCTTATATCATATTCCTGAGTATCCAAGGATATTTCCAGTCTCAATAGTCCTATCTTTGTTTATTCTTCCAGGAGAGCCAGTTGGCTCACATCCATGACTTCATGATGACGGAGAAACATCTCAACGGAGCTCATCGTCTCGAGCAAGAACTGGTCGTCAGTCAAAACAAGCTCAACAAACTTCTCACAAGAACCTTCACAGACCGAGCAGGGGAACTTCAGCTAGCACAGTTAGTCCTCTTGATATTAACATTGACATCTTGATATTAACAAGTGGACATACCGTATCCTCGCGGGTACATGACCATCCTCGAACTAAAGACCACCCCCCATTTTTCAGGGTTGAACAGGTTGGGGTCATTCTCGGTTTAAAGCTCAGCCCCCAATTCTGGGAAATCTGACACGATGGATGTCAGACGATCGAGTTAGCGATGTTTATACCGGAAGCAAAATGCACAAGTTTATATCGATGTCATTTCAGTATTGAAATTATAAAATATAAATACATTGTCCTGTTGTTGCTTTTAAAGACTATATACATTGTGAATTAATAGAAATAAAATAATATAGGCCTATTGTTTTAAAATATTCATGCATAATTCACGTATGCTGTAAAATTTCGGAAGAAATCACGATGTATGTGGCTTCACTGTGACTCCGGTATAAAGTAATCAATGTCAGTGCTATTAATTGACAAATTGCAGAAAGCATCACCTCCTTTGTTTGATGGAATGAAAATCAAAACAATACACAATCTGTTCTAATCACTATCAGAACGAATAATCTTTTCTAATCAGAACAAATCCTAGAATCCATCAAAGAGGTAACTCAGGGATTGGGAAAGACATCTTTGACAATGGACCATTTTCAGGGCTTTTGGTAATTTTCTGAATTTCAAATGGTCCATTTCCCATTAGATCTATAGTAAACTTCAAAATTTGAATGGGACATTTGTTCATCCAATGTGCAAAAAGGCCCATGGCCCCTGCCTTTCCCAATCACTGCTGAGGTTGTTAATAGATCGCCTCTGTTATGTTATCTTTGTGATGTGACATTTCTTCTAGGAAGGTGATTGAGTCAGAGGTTGAACTAGTGAAGCTGCGGGCATCCCTCTACACACTATTGGACACCAAGGACAGACTCCAAGAAGCCATTGAGGCCTCCCAGAGGGCCAGGGAGCAGATGCATTTAGCCTACAAGAAAATTCATGACTTTCAAGAAATAGCGGTAATTACTTTTCAGTTATTATATTCGAAAATGTTAATTTTCTCAGGTGGCAGATGAGCCCTTTCTCCCTTGTTGAAAAAATCGAAAAGCTAGTGACAAATAAATTTTCGAACCTCATCTGGCCTGAAAGTTCTAATGGATTTTGGGATCTTGTTGCCCCTTATATGCTCAACCCAATGAGCTACAGAACCAATCACTATTTTGGGTTGTTGGGATGAAAGGGTTATTTCTTTGTTCAAGATGGGTAGGCCTCAAGCATTGTTTTAAGGTCCAGGGCCTTGATTTTTGAACATTAACATTGGCCTACGACTATCTTAGCACTGAGAGAGCTTCGAAAATCCGGTTCCATGTCACCTCAAAAGTTAAACCTCAGGAGCTGATTTTATTTTCGGACGCATTTCCTTTATCTATGAATGTCCTTTCTCTGTGAAAGACAATGTGTTTGTGATTTATATAATAGTCTTGTGGTTATTCTGCTTTCTGTTTACCCATTTGTATAATTAATTTGATAGCCTACTAAGCTACTGAGCCAATGTCAATTTGTCTATGTTCTTGTGTTTTCCAGGACTCCAAACAAAATCTGATCCGTGTTCTCAGTAAGCAGAACCTCAACGCTCGATCGAGACTCGACACTCAACAGTCAGAGGTCAGTAATGTCAGTGAGATTCAAACTCAACTCCATTTGGGGTTTCCTCTCTGCCAAGATCTGGACTGAAATTAAACAGGTTCTGGGCTGGCAGACGGCCTTATTACTTACACTGATGTAATATTTCACAAACCTAAACAAAATATGATGGGACCCCTTAAAGCAGGGATAAATTTACCTGCGAGTCCTTCTTCAAATACTCATAAAATTTAGAAAGGACTCATAGAAATTTAACCTGTGAGTCCTGGGATGCATATTTTGTTGTTGTGATACTATGTGCTTACTTATTAAAGGACTCATTTAAATCAGCTTGGACTCACAAGACTTTTTGGTAGCTAGTCCCTTGACTCAGAGGGTCATATCTGTAGATTAATCACTGTTAAAGCCAAAAGTGCCAAGGCGATAGTATCCTTTGATTATATTATTGACTTGTTTTCCTGTTTAACCAGGGTTTTCTGAATGTTAATCTTAATAATTAATACTGAAATGGCTGTGGAGTTTGAAAATGAAGTGATATGACATTTTAAATAATTTTTTTTCAACTTTCTTCCAGATCCATAAGTATGTTCAAAACTCTCTCTCGGCCCATCTGGTGGAGATCAAGGCATCGACCAATCAGCTTGAAGGGAGCGTTGGGAAGGAAGTGGAGAGAGTTAACTCCCTTGTTCTTCCATACCTCCTCCATCTGTTTCTTGATGGGTAAGATAGATGTGATCATTACTTTGGTGTGATAACTGTGAAAGAAGACATAAAATCCTCTCAAACATGGGTGTTGCATATTGCCTAAATATAAATATTGCCTTGAAATAACAACTTATGGAAAGTGTTTTTAGAATAGGGATCAAAAGTAGCATAACGTTTCACAATACGAGCCATTCGGAAAAGTGACTTTTAAGAACTTGGCCCAAATGAATTCCAGCTAACCCAAAGCATGAAAAAAACATAATGCCTGAAAATTGAAACTGACTAGTTAAAGCATTCTACTAGCCGAGCATATTTTCTGCTAGCTATAGGCTACTGGACTAGTGCTAATTTTGAAACCCTGCTTTTATGCCAATGAGCGTTACTTTGTCAGAGATAGGGAGATATTTGTTTGGGGGATAGAACGAGAGAGAGAACGATACGGAGATTTGGAAGAAATGTAATAATGAAATTTTTCCTATTTTACATTTTCTAGCAGTGATATTAACTGTCTTAGTTTAATAATTAATCAATACACTTATAGGTTAAAATAGGTTCTTTTTTTGAGATAATCTGACCAATTAAATTTCTAACTTCATTGTTTCAGTGCCACATTAACATTTCAAGATAATAGTGATCCACTTTAACACTGTCTCATTGTCATCAAAAATAGTGTATATCTATATGTATTGCATTGTTCATTTATATTGTCATAGACGTAGTGTAGTCAATATTTGACGATTATTTGTATTGTCACAACTCTACACAATATATAATTACCCTTATAGTTTTTTTATGTCCCCTGCAAGTTAGTACATATGGGTAGTAGGGTGCGTTTCCGGGCCATATCTCAAAAACTTCTATATATTTTTACTTAACATAATATCTTGTTAGAACTAGTGGAAGAGTAGTGTCTTTTGAATTTTTATTTTTTCTGGTTTCCATGAACTTTCTACATATCAGCGAGCCGCTAATGGTTCAATACTGCTCTAAACAATAACTCACTCATTCACTCACTACATATCAGGGATCATCCTGCTACATCAGCGTATAGCAAACTAGTTTCTTGGCTTCGTTCCGCGTGCTCACCTCGTGATTCAAATTAACGGTAACCAATAGGAGTGTTATTAGATAATAAATCTGATTCTCATTGCAGTCTCCCGCTAAGCTCCAAATCGCGCGCTCTTAGATTTCCACGTGCGATATCAATAGCCAACAGTGTATGGAGTTCGAAATAGTTTGACTGAAAACAGACAGGCTATAATAGCGCTGAGTAACCACCCGTCAGCGATACGACAGAAGACTATAGGAGGATATCAGGGGATAGGTTGTAGCATTAGCGGAGACATATACGCTGATGTAGCAGGATGATCAGGGAAAGGGTCATTTTCAGAGTAAGCGTTTGGGTGAGGGCATCACAGTGCATCATATGCACATGTTTCTAGTTGTTATTATCAGCTTTCTAACTTCAATGTTTCAGTGCTACGAAGGTCGGGGTGATAAACTTGTCCATCAACCAGGCCAATCATCCAGCAGGTGTAGCCGTCAGAGAACAGATAGTTAAGACGCTGGATATTCTTAACTTTCCACAGTATAAGGTAACTTTTTGAATTAACATGAAGGCTCTGTAGCCAAGGTATGAAAAAGCTTGAAATCTAACCAGCCTCAGAGTGATTTGTTTTCTGCTTATGAGCAGCTAATGCCTTAAAGAAGGGCTGCATAACCTTTTTTAAATGTATTTTTCAAAAGATATTGGTCAAATAACTATATAACATAAATATTAGGCCAAAACAGCAACGATATACAGTTTCTCAATGAAGCTACAGCTAAGTAAACATTGCGTAACAAGGCGTCTGCTTGTCGCCGTCCAGCGACAAACCAAAACAAGGCTGAAAGGCCACGGGCAGGGGATACCGGAAGTGACGTGGCAGTAGGCGAAGCGTTCGTCTGCTTATATGGAAAATGATAGGCGAAATCCGCAGTTCTGCCTTTTCAAAGCGATTAATAGTATGTTATATCATTGTGTTGCTGTCAACTGTCCTAGAATATCTCCTGATGAAGTCTCCGGAGACAAATTCCCATCATATTGATGGTTTCACGCCAAATTGACCCGCTGTGTTAGGTAAAACAGAGCAATGTGACAATCTACATCGAACTCACGTGTTCCGATCACTACACCGATTTTCTGCTTCGAGCTCGCATTTTCACTGAATGAACAGTTTGGCATGCAGAGAAAAGGGAGATTAGTAAAATATAAAACATAGCACAAAGTTTTGGGCTGATTTATGGTAATAATCCGAATATACAATGCTCACATTTAGATTTGAACGTTGTGTAAAAAGGTTGAATAAACAATGACATTGATCTGCAGGTGTTACTTACTCTCTTTAGATCAGATACTCACTTATTACACAATTACTTTACTGTCTATCGTATTTCCTGTCTGTTTCCTAATTAGATGATATCAAATGATGACTATAGCAGGTTGGTTATATAATGCACAATCATCAACACCTGGCTATTTTATGACATCAGCTAATTAGGTAACATCAAATAGCAATTGTATTCCTTAACATCCCTTTTTTCTCCGATTGGTAAATCATAACCTATAAACCTGAAATTAGGAATACCGTTTTTGCTCTATCTGATAATTATTTTGGATAAGGTTCATTTAATAAATCTTCATTCTGTTTGGCCATGTATCGGGTATTGTTGTGGAAAAGAGTGGAAACATTAAGATTTTCAGTGAAATGCCCTATTAAAATAATGTTTTAAACAAGACATCAGTGATCATCCAATACATGTCTTTCATTGAGAATTGTAAATTGTCCATCATTAAATGAAATAACTAAGAAAAACGTATATATTTTTTATCCTGTTACAAAATGAAGTCAAAGGCAATTCTAAACAAATGGTTTAAATGTAAAAAAAATAGTATTGTATGATTACATCCTTTCTGCTGTTCTACTAAAGTAATATTCAATAACAACCAACAACTGTGCACGAAGATAAAACAGTTCACACGGGAGCAATTGTTTACATAAACATCCGGGTTCTCACGTGCAGTCTTATGACAACATTGCGCAAAGCGAGACCATCTAGGCCTACATGCTGTAGCATTATGCGCACAACTTCGTTTTTAATCAGGGTCTTACGTTTTCATCAATACAAATTGCCAGTTGAATAAATAAACTACCGATTTATTGAAGGTTTGAGATGTGTGGATGTTGTTTAGGGTGTTTAATCGACGGTTAAACATCGAGCTGTACTGTTAGCTTGTGTTGTTTTACATAACGAGGGCACACAAGGGGGTATCACATCGCCTACTAACACGTCACGAGGCAGTCACGCTTCAGTGCGTTTTATTCTGTTCGCCGGCCTAATTAGGCGGTGTTCTTTATACAGTCGTAATTAAGCCGTTTCTAGGTCGATTTCAGAAATTTAAAGTTGAGTCCATGTGAAATTGTTATCACTATTTCATGAATCCCGAAAGTTGCCATATAGCATTTCAGTCCCTCTTTAAAGGTACTTTTCGAGCGGGGTATTTTTTGTGGAAACGAAATTCAGGAGGACTTTCCTGTTTCCATTAACATATGTTTTTTACATGATAATTTCACACTTAATTTCAAATAGGTTTGTGAGGATAGCATTTCAGTTGTTCAAGATTTAACAATTTGACAAAGAATAAAGTGCATCGCTCAAAAAATCTTGAAATGAAGCCAATCATCAAAGTTACGACCGTGGAATGCAATACTACGACAAAATGCTGTCGTAACTGATAACTTTTATTACGAATTATTTGTTAATATGCTCCTCTTCTATCAATCAAGTATTTATTTCTTTATTTTGTTAATGAATTAGCATAATACAGCACATTTGTTTTCTCGCAATGCTAGCGTTTCAAAATGGCAGATGAAACGCTGTCGAGTGGTGCCTTTAAAGGGACAGTCCTATCGGGGTATTTCTTGTGGAAAGGAAATTTAGAGGACACAGTGATGCATTCTATCAAATTCTGTAAAAATTTCAAACCTAGGACAACTAAAAATATTTTTGAAATTAAGTGTGAAAGGATAATACATAAGTATAACGGGGAATACCCTTGAATTTTGTTTCTACAAAAATAACCCGATAGAATTGCCCCTTTAGATATGTGCTAAACATCAGCTCTCTCACTTTTCTGCTATAATTAAAAATTATTGAGAAACTTCAAATAAAAAGCAACTTTTGAACAAATTACTTGCTGTTTGATAGGCTTCATTTTAGCTTTTCAAATTTTTTTGAAAAACTATGTGGGAGTATTATTATAACAAATGCAAATTTAGAATAAAAAAGACAGAAGAGAATGATTGTAGTTATTTTCCTGGCAGAAGAAATGTTTAAGCTTTTAGGTTCTTGGGGGAAAAGTTGAAAATAGGTTAGATTTCTGAAGTTTATGCATATACAAGAGATTTTTATCCCCCGCAACGGTAGTAAAATGGGTCCTGTCCGTCCGTCCATTACACTTTGTGTCCGGCTCATAACTTTGTAACTAATCAACCATTTCAATTGAAATTTGTCATGGAAATGAAGAAACATGTAATAAAGTGTCATGAGTAAGAATTTTATGCAAATCTACATAAAATATTTGGATTTTGAAAAAAAATTGTAAAATTGTAAGAAATATGTTGCAAGTCCTGTCCGTAACGTCTAAACTACCGATAATCTTCACATTTTGATCAAATTTGATATGAAGGCACATAATCATATGAAGGTGTGTCATGAAGAACAATTTTGAAAATGTTTTTATAAAATATTGCCATCATTCAATTGGATTAAATTTGATATGGAGATACATACTGGTAATCATATGAAGGTGTGTCATGAAGAAAAAATTTTGAAAATATGTTTGTTTACATATGATCAATTGATCTGGAGATTAAAAAACATAATACATAAATCAATTTGTCAGTTTACTCGAATTATGCCCAACAGTGAACATAATGTTGGTATCATTTAGTTTTTTGATAAGAACAGTTTCCTTCATATCCTGGAAAAATTGTGTTATTTTGTGCGACATAAATTAATCGGCAATGTGATAAGGAAAACCTATACATATTGTGCAGTTTGCGGGGGATATAGCTCGACCATGTCAGCTGCTTGTTAGTCATATTAATGATAAGCTCATGACAAAACACATCAATCTAACAATAAAGAAGTTGTTATCCAGGAAATCTTGCTGTTGTTCTAAATATCCTTCAAGAACTTTATAGCACATTATCATGCAATCTGTAACTCCTCGGCAGGGTGCTGAGTGTGTGTTGGGATGGTGTATGGAGCTGATGGACGAGGCACAACTCGCTGAGCAGATCTCTAAGTCTCTCGACCTGGCAGACAAGAAGTCTCGTAGTCACTCTGGGAGAGATGTGGAGGATATAGCAGGTATGAGAGGGAGAGAGAGAGAGTTATTCAGGTCCATTTCAGAATGTTCTAGAATCTTAAATTATGATAATGGATAACTGGGTTCATAACGGTCATTTAAAACCTGAAAAAATCATGGAAAAATACAATTGTGCTTCCAGGCCTTGAAAGGTTTGTGAAATGGACAACATTTTCTTTAGGTGTCACCTGAAGAAGGGGCAAGATTTGGCCCAGAAACGTCGTGAGAAATCAATAAAGAAGTTGTTATCCATAATATTTATCTTGTATTATCAAACCAACTTCTAAATGCCTTTGAAGAATTTCAACATTTATCAAGTTATGTTATACCGAGGGATAGATTCATCGCCCTGTCTGTCTGTTCGTCTGTCCTTCAGTAATCCTTTTGTTTCTGGAACATTATAAAATTAGCTATTAGCATTGTAGATCTGCATTTTGATATTTTCAACTTCTTCGGATGTTAAATTTCTTTTTGCGTTTTCCATGGAAACATAAATTGAATTCAGTTTCCAGAGCAGAAAACTGTTAGACCTAGCTCAATAAAACTTGGTATGTTGATTTGTCAGCATCTGTTGATAAGCATTTTGTTTATTTTCAAGTTAACCTTCCGGACCAGAACTTAATAACTGTTAGATTTACTTCAATGCAGTATTCAGCATGTGAAGATGTTTTTTTTGGTATTTTCAACTTTTTCTGTTTATCGGCTGTTTCCATGGAAACGTAAATTTCCCCTGAATGTGACATTTTCCAATGACTCATGTTGTATTAACTAACCATTCATTTACTTTGATTAAAGTATGATTTTTAAAAAATTGTGATTATAAATTCATGTTAATACGCCTCGGTAACTTTCAGACATTCAAGATTTCTGATATGATAATCCAGTTCAGTTTTCATCATGCCATAGAGCTTATCAGAAAGTTAGGGAAATCGTTAATTAGCCAGTGATTTATCAGCCAGCTGCAGCGTATATGTATGCACATTATGCTCCAATCTATCCCCTGATATCCATCCAGCAAAATGTCTCTTATCGCTGATGAATGGTTTCTTAACTTTATTTATAGCCTTTCTGTTTACAGCCAAACTATTTGAACTCTGTACACTATTCTCCAGTGAAAATCTTTTTCAATGCTGCTTGCGAGTTTAGAAGGAGGCAGTTGGAAATGAGAAATATTATCTAATAACACTCCCATTGGCTCACTATCATGAGGTTGCGGAAAGGGAGCTCGAACCAGTTTGCCGTTATCGATGAAAGGGAATCATTTGATTGGCTTGATATATATAGAGATACAAGTCATTTTGCTGCATGGATATCAGGATAGGTTGGACCATAACACATAGACCCTGACGCTGATGTAGCAGGATATTTTCACAAGTTTTCCTGAAAGGTGGAAGTTGGACATCCTGATATCCTTAAAGGGTGTTCTGCCGTATCGCTATATATAGCAAGCCAATCAAATGATGCCCTTTCAGCGATAGCGGCAAACTGGTTTCTTGGCTTCGTTCCGTGTGCTCACCTCGTGATTCAAATTAACCAATGGGGATGCTATTAGATAATACATCTGATTCTCATTGCAGGCTCCCGCTTAGCATTAGGCGGATGTAGAAGGATGGAAGTTGGCTTGATTCTTTAAAAGAACTTTACCTTACCAATGTTCCTGCCTTGCCTTGCTCTTGAGGCAGTTTGCGATTGATCAATATTAGAACAATCTAAAACTACAGTAAAACATGAATTATAGCTGTCACTCAATAAGCACTTTGTTATTCCTTTTTCAGCAATAATTCTGCCAATAGTTGATGGTGAATAAATTCATATCAATAACTTTTATGTTTTGCAGTTAAGAAGCACTTAATAATATTTTTCTTTTTTTTGCACAAGTTTTCTTCTGAAATAATGAGAGAAGTGGTATTGAAATAATGTATGAGTTAATCAAGTCAACCTATTTCACTGTTATTCACTTGTTAAAGTATTAAATTGCACCTGCATTGTCGAGTGTTTTCTGCACTGTTTTGTTCAATAATTGTTGCGATTGTTTCATAAGATAAGATCCAGTCTGATTAAAATCGACCGTGCTTCGAGGAATAAAATATAAAAAATATTGTCTCTATCGGGGCTCGAACCATTCGGGATATCCTCTCCGTCTCGGTCTGAATGCACCCACCGCTATCGTGTGTTGCTATAACCAGTTTAGCGCAGACAGACCCAGTCGTAAGCTATCCAATCACACCCTCGATTTTAAATAGCGTTTAGCGGCGATTATGTATAACGAATGGTACACTGGAGTTACCTTACCGTAGCTTTCACTGCGCTCCTTTCGATTGGCTAGATGAGCTTGTGTCAGAACATGCGGGTAATAGGGGTGCCTTCAGACTGTGAATGAGAGGAAAGCTGGGCTGGTGAGGTTCAAACCCCGCTAGAGATAATATTTTTAAACTTTTTTCCTCGAATCACAGTCGATTTTATTCAGACTGAGATAAGATCTATTTCCCTACTCAATGATTTTGTGCTTAGGAGTCCATCAATATTATTATCACTATCGTTAATTCACATTTTAATGAATTTAGTTGTAGTTGCCATGGGAACATGAATTAATTGGTTGCTCCATCAGCCAGTTATATTTGGAGAAGCATTTTCCCATAAAATTCATGCCGCCATTACCAATCTTGATACATATTTTCTTTTTCATCTTATACAAATTTAAAGCTCCCAACTGATGAAATATTCATTCAACTGATTATAACCTTAGGCATAGTGTTACATGTTACAACAGTGCCTTAAAGGGACCATTCGAGCAGAGTATTTTTTGTGGAAACGAAATTCAGGAGGACTTTCCTGTTTACATTCTATATGATTTTTACATGAAACTTGAACACTTAATTTAATTTATGTTTGTGAGATAAGCATTTTAATTGTTAAAGATTTGACAATTTGACAAAAAATAAAGTGTATTGCTAAAAAAATAAAAACATCGTGAAATGAAGCCAATCATCGAAGCTACGATCGTGGAATGCATTACTACGACAAAATGCTGTCGCAACTGATAACTTTTATTATGAATTATTTGTAAATATGCTCCTCTTCTATCAATCAAGTAGTTATTACTTAATTTTGTTAATGAATAAGCATATTACAGCACATTTGTTTTCTCGCAATGCTAACCTGTCAAAATGGCGGATAAAAGCCGCTCGAGTGGTGCCTTTAACCCTTCCACCCCTATTGCCAATATTGATACTAAAAGGGTTAAGTGATACTTTTACTCATTTTCTATGTTTCTCCAGATCTGAGGAAACGAGTCACTGAGCAGGACAGGAAGCAAGTAGAACGGCTACTTCCTGTTCTCAACAAGAGGCTGACACAGGCCGGTAAAGGACTGGGAGACTGTATACAGACCCGAGAGACTGTGCACAACTGGTGGGTCTTATAGTTCTGGTCAAATTTAGTTTCTTTACAAAATTATTTTACTGGATTTCTTTGCTTCAGGCACAAAATAGGAATCTTTCACTGACTTTATAAACCACACAAGGTTTAGACACAGAACAATTTTGATTAAGCTAGCAAAATTTTGACTTGACTTACCAGTAATTTCAATCATGGCGAAAAGGCTGAATGCACGTTTTGCTAATCATGAAACTACAACTATGGACAATAGGATAATAGGGATGAGTCGCAGCTTTTACTCCTAACAAGACAATTCAATTTGTATTTACTATGTAACTAGGGGGAAATTTGATAATTAGTTTGTCCAAAAACTGCATGATCGGAGTATTGCCTCAAATGTTTTGCCTTTGAAAAGTGATTAGGACCTTTATTGATATTCCACTATCCTGGTCATGCTGGTTTTCTCGGACTTCAGAATTATCTTCCTACCTAGACCTAGAGTTTGTTACACGTCTTGTATGTATATGCAACCAATAGATACGTGCCGAAGGGTTTCAGTATAGATTACTTAGGACTTCAGAATTATCTTCCTACCTAGACCTAGAGTTTGTTACACGTCTTGTATGTATATGCAACCAATAGATACGTGCCGAAGGGTTTCAGTATAGATTACTTAGGACTTCAGAATTATCTTCCTACCTAGACCTAGAGTTTGTTACACGTCTTGTATGTATATGCAACCAATAGATACGTGCCGAAGGGTTTCAGTATAGATTACTTAGGACTTCAGAATTATCTTCCTACCTAGACCTAGAGTTTGTTACACGTCTTGTATGTATATGCAACCAATAGATACGTGCCGAAGGGTTTCAGTATAGATTACTTAGGACTTCAGAATTATCTTCCTACCTAGACCTAGAGTTTGTTACACGTCTTGTATGTATATGCAACCAATAGATACGTGCCGAAGGGTTTCAGTATAGATTACTTAGGACTTCAGAATTATCTTCCTACCTAGACCTAGAGTTTGTTACACGTCTTGTATGTATATGCAACCAATAGATACGTGCCGAAGGGTTTCAGTATAGATTACTTAGGACTTCAGAATTATCTTCCTACCTAGACCTAGAGTTTGTTACACGTCTTGTATGTATATGCAACCAATAGATACGTGCCGAAGGGTTTCAGTATAGATAGGATGGGTATCGTTTCTCATTTCTGTATTGCAATATATTGCAATACAGGAAAGCGTACTGCAATACGTATTGCAATTTATTGGTAATTTTTAAATTCAAGAATTTACATGCTATCTTATCTTAATATGATGATTAAATTTTTTAACTTAAAAACGATAATCAATGCTCAGCTAACAGGCGTTTTGAGAATTGATTTTTTTCAAACACTGTGTTTGACCTGGAAACAAATCTTATTTTTATTAATCATATTTTCACAATACATCTTCATACCGTAAACTAATGTTTTTGATGTTTTGTTTGTTGCAATATACCGTTAATATTGATAATCCTTATAAATTACTTGACTACATATTTGCTTTATTTTACCAGGTGGGAACAGCCAGGACAGAGTTGCGCCCCTTGGGTGAAGGTTGAGGACAAAACGTTCAAGGAATGGCTCGACAAGTACAAAGTTCTTGTCACAAGACTCATACAAGTTCAAGTGACAAAATAATCAACAAGTTTCTCCCAAATTGTGATGACTTATGGCTAAAGTCTGCAATCTGTGCATTTGAAAACAGTATTAATAATTTCAAAATTTCATATCCCTTACTGTTCTTGTCCAATATGTACTGTTCTTTTCATTGCAACATACAATTCATTCTCTCCCAACAGAGGCAGCTCAGTCATACCTGAGTTAGCCTCTATTCTATAACGACAAGATCCCAGGGTTGCGGCAGATTGCCCTAGCGGCAGCAACTTGTAATTCACTATATCTCCGTTAGTTGCAGCCAATGAAAACACTGTTTGGATATATCCATGACTTGAAGAATTCTGAACGGTGGTATCGTGACATGAAAAATATCGTGCCTTCATGGTTTTTTTTTCATTAACAGTGAAAGGAAAATATTTGAAAAATCAGATATGAATAGGATTTTTCATTAGAAAGATACTGTTTTCTAATTGTGTAAATTATTATTTGTTTATGATAAATTTTATTTTACCAATTTACCAAATAAAAACAAATTAGAAGGTACAAAGCTATGTTTTGTAGACGGAAGAGTTATCTCCCCTGGATGTTAATTTTCAACAATAGCTTTTGGGAACAACACGGAAATAGCCGAGGTTTTGCGAATGACCACTTTTGAAACGGCGTCACTGATTGCACAACTAACTTCGATTGCCTCCAATCAGATTTCTACCTTTCTATCCCATGTATTCGCCATAATAGAACAGAGGCTAACTCAGGTATGACTGAGCTGCCTCTGTGGGGAGAGAATGGATACAATTACACACTGAAACTAATGATTAAATCTAAACCAACACTTTCATCATGTAAGTATGAATGTGTAAAACTATTACAGCTGATGTAAATGCATAGTGTTCTTTTCATTGCCCATACAATTAAAGTTTAAAATAATCTATAACATGACCTACATGATGTATGTATGTATGAAAAGTAATAAGGCTGTTGTATATTCTTTTCATTACCCCATACAATTTGAAGGGGCAGTAGCACGTTTTTTGAAAATTTTATATTTTCACTTTTACACTGATAATTGTACATCAATGAGAAATGTGTAATTTCTTCATAGTGTCCAAAATCTCATTACACAAACCAATCATCCATAGTCAGAGAACATATTATGAAGATTCACATTAAGTCCACTGACAACCATTTTTGTGTGAACACCTTTAATTCATTTTGTGTAATAATAATGAATCGTGTGACTGAACTTTACATTATATATTTGATTTATTACTGCTTCACTTAGTTTAAATACATTGTCTTTCAATTAGAATAATTTATTTTAATTTACCTGACATCACCTTAGTTATATACCCCTAAAACGTGCTGCAGCCCCTTTAAAGTTTGAATAATCTATAACTAGACCTAAATGATGTATGTATGTGTGAAATATAATAAGGCATGTATGTACATGTATGTTCTTTTCATTGGAAGTTCAAACCCAAATAAGGGAGATCCTATATAAAGCCTAAGTTTATATATAACCTTATTATCATTGAAGTTAAGTAGAATATATGTTGAATTCTTATTGCCTGAACTAAGTTTGAATAGCAAGGTCAGAAAATATTTCATCAATATTTTGTAATATGTAACATATGAAGTTTGTACAATTCTCAATTATTGCTTGTATTTAAGCTTCAAACTATTCAAATATGAGAATTTTGTTCCACAATCATTTTTCATATGTTTGTTTTGAAGATTTGTAAATTAGAGGACTTATCTAAAGCATGTACAAAATAGTTATTAAAAAAAGAATGTCACAATGTTTTTGTTCATTGTTTGTAATTCAACCAGATTTTATCTTATTAGATTTGATATTTTATCGTATGTTATCAATCAATAATAGATCATTATTCACAATTTCCAAATTTACCTTAATGATATCCCTTCCTATTTTAGTCCAAAATCTGTAGAAGAAAGTCCAAAAACAGGCCATTAGTTTTGCAGTATGAGCATGTTTGAGGACGTAAACAAAAACAAACCATTGTGCAAAACCGTAGGCCCCGCAATCACAGATCATTTATGTATACTTATTGACAGACTAAGGTTAAGGCTGCTTTCAGTATTTAGGCAGTTTCCACCACCACCGCCGCCGCGCTGCACATGTATAACTGGCTTTAACTTTTTTTCACTCCGCTTTCCAGAACTTATTAGCAGCCCCGTCTAAGGACGGGGCTGCTATCAGTTTTTGTGAAGTTTCCATCGCCGCCGCCGCCGCCGCCGCCGCCGCCGCCGCCGCCGCCGCCGCCGCCGCACTCGTACTACTAGCTATAACTTTTTTCCCCTAAGCTTTCCAGAACTCTTATTCATACCTTACTCCTCATACCTCGGGGGAACGATTTTGACACGTTCACTTTCAAGGTCAAAGGTCAAGGTCACGAGCTATGTATTCACACTAAGAATTCCTTGTAAACGCGATAACTTGAAAAGTTTTTGTGCTATGAAGCTCTAACTTGGTATATATCATCCTTGGAAAAGTAAAAAATTTTGAAAAGGTTTTGGCTACAATCCGTCAAAGGTCAAGGTCACAGCAAGGTCATGACGTAAGCATGTTTTAGCGAAAATGCTTTATTTTAACTATGAACACTTTTAAACAATACATGATTGTTATACTCAAAAAAAAGTGTTCAATGATTGTGTGACCTTGAAGGTCAAAGGTCAAGGTCATGAGATATGAGTTATTACAAAATGCACTAAATTGGGGTATAACTTTATCCCATTTAGCTTTTCAGAACTCATGAACATGTCTAAATGTTAATACTTCCAGGGAATCATTATGACATGTTCACTTTCAAGTTCAAAGGTCAAGGTCACGAGTTATAAAATCACCACAAAATTCTTTGTAAACACGGTAACTTGAAAAGTTTTTGTGCTATGAAGCTCTAACTTGGTATATATCATCCTTGGAAAAGTAAAAAATTTTGAAAAGGTTTCGGCTACAATCTGTCAAAGGTCAAGGTCACAGCAAGGTCATGACTTAAGCATGGTTTAGCGAAAATGCTTAATTTTAACTATGATCACTTTTAATCAATACATGATTGTTATACTCAATAAAAAGTGTTCAATTATTGTGTGACCTTGAAGGTCAAAGGTCAAGGTCATGAGATATGAGTTATTGCAATTCCTTGTAAACACAATAACTTGAAAAGTTTTTGTGCTATGAAGTTTAGATTTTGTATATATTATCTCTTGAGAAGTTCAACATTTTCAAAAAGTTTTGGGTACTAACTGTCGAAGGTCAAGGTCACAGCAAGGTCAACATATATGGAGAAAATGGATTAATTGTATTTTTAACACTTTATTTCATTACAATAATGTTATACTCAATGAAATGTGTTCATTGATTGTGTGACCTTGAGTGTCAAAGGTCAAGGTCACGAGAAAATTCCCAATTTGGTGAGGCCTGTAAAAGGCGGAACAGGGTAAGGCGAAACCCAAAGTTCCGGGGCTGCTCTGCTTTTGCGGTATCCCGCAAACGCTAATCTAGTATTACTACAAAGTAAACCCCAAATTACTAAAATGTTTTGGATGATTTAAATTCCCATCATCCATCCTTGATCACAGCAGCAAATTACTAGGTAACTGGCTGGGGAGGGGGGGTTGAATGATTGATGAATTAGTGTTGAATGATTGAGGATTTTAGTGTTGAATGATTGAGGATTTTAGTGTTGTATTATTAATAAACAATTGACGATTGATGGATGATTGGTGAATGTTTATTTAAGTGTTGAATGATTGATCAAACATTGATTGTTAAATGTTAATCTTTAAGTATTGAATGGTTGATTATAGATAATTGATAAATGATTGTTTTTAGTGTTTGATAATTGGTAATTATTTAATTGATGATGAATGATTGAAAATTGGTTATTAATGGTTGATGAACTTGGTTATGGTTATGACTTATAAGTGAGCGATGAATGATAGATGATGTTTTTATTGGTATTGATGATATAATAATTATTGATCTAATGACCTTGAAATGAAAAGGAAGCATTTTTTCCAAAAACTGTAGTTTTATCTCCATCATTTCTTATTTTTCATAAACCCCTTTCGTCTCAAAATCTTAAATAAACTAAAATGTCAATTTTACTCTATGAATGGGTCAAATATATTTTAATAGCTTAATATTATTAACAGCATTGATATACTCAGATATTTTCAGTCAGGTGAAAAGGAAAAATCACTACTAATAAACTTTATAGGAATGTTTAAGTTACCTAACTGTATTCTCATTATATTGATGCTTTTGGTTTTAAAATTTGGCTATGAACTGGAACCATAAAAGCAAAGCTAAAATTATCAAAACAGTCTCTCAGGTAAGAAGAATAGAAAAGTATAGCCTTAACGCTGTACCTCATCTGGCTTTTTATAGCTATTTCTGGCTATAATAGGTAACAGGGTCACAATATCTATGGAAATAATTTTCCTCGCAACATGGAATTCACTACTTTTAAGGATGTCATTTTGTTCTGAAAAGGTAGACAATATAGCTTTAAAGCTTCGAAGGGTATTGTTCCTATTAAGGTCAACAAATTCACCAGGTCCTAATTTCCGACTTCTCCTCCAGAACCATAAGGCCTAGAAAGCTGACACTTTGTCTACAGACACCTTGACTAGTGAAGATTATAAATTGTAGCTTTGGTGGCCGTATGGACCCTAAAGGACCACAGGGGCCAAGGTCTAAAGCCTATTTTCATCTTCTTCTCCAGAACCATAAGGCCTAGAAAGATGAAACTTTGTGTACAGACTCCTTGACTAGTCAGGATTATAAATTGTAGCTTTGGTGGACCTGTCACCCTTAATAAGGGCCACAGGGGCCACGCCCTTTAAACCTATTTTCTTCTTCTCCAGAACCAAAAGACTTAGAAAGCTGAAATCTTCTTGATAGACTCCTTGACTAGTGAGGATTATAATTTGGAACTTTGACACTACTAAAGCAAAATTCATATGAAGGCTGATAAGCTACAGAGCCAATGGCTCTATATTTTTTTTTAAAGTAGTCTGTATACAACAAATTATATGCCTTTTAAATAAAATGAAAATAGATTTTAAGGGCGTGGTCCCAGTGAAAAGATCTCACTTATTCACTTCAGCAGGTATTTAAAACTCATGCAAGAGAAGTTATCTATGAATGAAACGGAAGCTATTTGTGATTCCTTTAAAACTCTTGAGGGTAATTCAGGTATATGTATGTTTCAAATTTATATTTCAAAATTATATCGGATATATAAACTGACAGGTAGGCAGGCAGACAGACGCATTTTGTTATTTACCGTAATGCTTATGAAAAGACCAGCATGATAGATATGTTGCATAAAAATTACTCTCCTGCAAAAGCCATATTATTTTACAGGGTGGCGACGAAGTGAATAATTCAAAATCTCTTTCTTGCAAAGATGAAACACACATATTTAAATGATAATGATGTTTAAAGTAAATAACGACACATCATCTAACACTCAACTTCCAATTTCTAAATTTAATTTCTGCGTGAATTAATGTTTATCATATTATTTTTGACACAAATTTTTGAAATATGATATATAGCCATTGTATGTTATAAATACACAGTGTGCCTTTAAATGTGCCCGACCGTTAACGTTTTACAAATCCTTGTAGAAAGTACAGTTACGTCAATGTCAAGGGAAATGAACATACCCCGCGGGCAATGGTTACAGCGACATTGCGAGCCTGTAGCCTGAAATGTGAGTATCTCCCTCAAGATTTAACATTCTTTATTTCTCCATAAGATCGCTGACCGAACCCATATCTCCCATGAAGTATTTAGGATTTATGTTTTCATACTAGAAGTCATTTTGCCATGGTAGTTTGTACAACAGTCATAATTGTATCGGCTAAGCCTTCAACTGACCTTCATATTGCAAGCACTTGCAAATATTATATATTTTATGAGTTTAACACATGTTAACACGTATTTCGGCCTTCAAAATGTAATTTGATTTACCAAGCACTCGCAATTATATGTACATAATGCACTTTTTAAAGAAAGACTAATTATTGTTTTCAATTAAGCTTTTATTTGTTCTGTTACCTCATGATATAACGGTTTCAATTATTGTGTGACAATTATCGTTTGGTATGTTTTAAAGACACTGGATTATCATGGTAAATTTATAAAGCGTGTAGGAATAATTTCGTTCTATGATTGGGGTAAAACAAGGTTGCATGTTGGCCACTTAATTCTTTTGGTTGAATTCAATTTTCGGTTCAAATAAGTTATAACATCATCAAATTGTTGAGCAATACGATTTATCACATCATAATGTACCAATTTTCAGCAACTGACTGTAGACTTACACGAAAAAAGCCTTGCAACTAGTTTGGAGTTCGAAAGACACATTTTTGTCATTGTATGCCTAAGGCCCTATGTAAATGTAGGAAATAAACATGATTGATAGACTGTTTACCTGTATATACGCTTGATAAAAGGGCCTATATGGCCGAATCGTTGACTTATTTACAATGAAAATTGTAAAGGAATAAAAAACTTATTACTCTCCCTTGATCAGTATGTGAAGTCCTAAAAAGCAACTCGTGATTTCCGAAATAACAGTGGGGGTGATTTGAAAGTCCTGTGACAGTGCCTCTTTTTATCCCACCGGTATGTAATACCGTGGGATATAGTCATCGCCCTGTCCGCCTGTAGGTCCGTCCGTCCGTCCGTCCGTCTGTCCGTCCGTAATCATTTCGTTTCCGGTCCACATATCTTTCTGAAACTTTACATGTGTATTGCCCACCTACTGAAGTGGTGCCTTTTGATATTTTCACATTTCTGAAAATTTTATTTTTTATTACTTCCATGGAAACGGCTCTTATATGGACTCTGTTCATGAAAGGTTTCGTTTCCGGAGCAGAACTCAAAAACCGGTCCACATATCTTTCTGAAACTTTACATGTGTATTGCCCACCTACTGAAGTGGTGCCTTTTGATATTAACACATTTCTGAAAATTTTATTTTTTATTATTTTCATGGAAACGGCTAATCAATAAAAAGTCTTCATTGATTGTGTGACCTTGAAAATCAAAGGTCAAGGTCATGAGATATGAGTTATTGCAATGTGCACCTAATTTTGGTATAACTTTATCCCTTTTAGCTTTTCAGAACTCATGAACATGTTTAAGTGTTTACACTTCCAGGGAATGTTCACTTTCACGGTCAAAGGTCAAGGTCACGAATTCCTTGTAACCACGATAACTTGAAAAGTTTTTGTGCTATGAAGTTTAGATTTTGTATATATATATTTCTCTTGAAAAGTACAAAATGTTCAAAAAACTTTTGGGTACGAACTGTCAAGGTCAAGTCACAGCAAGGTCAACATATATTGAGAAAATGGATTATTTTAAATTTTAAAACTTAATTCATTACATTAGTGTTATACTCAATGAAATGTGTTTATTGATTGTGTGACCTTGAGTCTCAAAGGTAAAGGTCACAAGAAAATGCTCAATTTGCTGAGGCCTGTAAAAGGCGAAACTCCAAGTTTCGGGGCTGCTCTGCTTTTGCGGTGTCCCGCAAACGCTTATCTAGTTTGTCAAGTGTATTACACAATGCAGCCTTTTTATCTAATTATCTAATTAATAGCCTTTATCAACACTCGTAATATTCAAGCAAATAAAAATTCACTTTCACGTAATGACACTCACTCTATACGACCTTAGAAGTTGGAGTCCTACACCTGATTTCCCTAACATATTTCTGGTTGGATGTGGTTGTTTACAACCCTTATTTAAAGGGGCAGTAGCACGTTTTTTGATAATATTATATTTCAAATAAATCACTGATAAATGTAAGTTAATGCTAAATGTATTATATTGACAGCGTCAAAAATCTCATTACACACACCATTCATCCATAGTCAGAAGACAAAGTATGGAGATTCGCATCAAATCCATTGGCGGCCAATTTGTTTGAACACCATTAATTCATTTTGTGTAAGAAAAGGGAATCGCATGGCTACACTTTACGTGATATATTTGAATTATTACTGCTTCGTTTAGTTTAAATAAATTGTCTTTCAATTGGAACCATTAATTTTAATTTTCCAGACATCACCTTATGTTCCCCATAAAAACGTGCTACTGCCCCTTTCAGTAAAACAAATTGGAATACTATATTTCTATATGCAATGTGAAATACATCTACATGAATAATTACCGATATTTAACACGCACATAGAGCGTGTGCTGTGTCGTTTATGAGAGACCCAAATATTCATTACTTTGATAAAGCGACCCATGACATGTCACTTCAGGATTAAGGCAGAATTATTGACATGAGTGTCAAAGATCATCGGACTGTTTTACTTAATCTGCGATATTTTCAGACAGAATGTTATCGTGACATATTGCTACAGATCCGAGATAGTTGGTGAACTAATATCACTGCCTGAAGAAAGTCAATAAATCTGTCAAAATGACACTCTGTGGGTGGTTGGTCTCACAGGGGTTCGAATCTCGGATTTGACATGATAACAATATATAAGTTTCTCGACTTTTGCACCCACTTTCATAGATTTTTCAAGATGTATTGCTGTAAACACACCCTATATAGGAAAGTGGTACTATAGGGGTTCGAATCTCGGATCTGACATATACCAAATATGTAATAATTGTTTAGACTTTAGCCCTCTCTTTGATAGAAATTTCAAGCTGTATTTTATAATAAATGTATCGACTTTTGCATTACTTTCATAGATTTATTCAAGATGTATTACTGTAAACACACCATATATAGATGAGGGGGTGTTTCAGTGGCATGAATCTCGGATCTGACTTATGAAAAATATGTAATAAATTGTTCGACTTTTGCACCCACTTTTAAAGCATTTTCAAGCTGTATTGCTGTAAGTATACCCTATATATAGGTGAGTGGATGTTACAGTTGCACGAATCTCGGATCTGAGATGATTAAAAACATATGATAAATTTCTCGACCTTTGAACTCTTTTTTTGAAGATTTTTCAAGCTGTATTGCTGTTAACAAACCATAAATAGATAAGGTGATATTAAAGTTGTTTGTGCAACATGTCGTTTTTTGGTGGTGTTCGAAGCTTTTTCTTGTTTTTTTATTAAATTCCTGTATGGTGTTCGAAACTTGTATAATCCCTACATCAGAAGTGGGCTTATACATACATACATAAAACATTTGTAAAGCGCTAAAACCAGTATACTGCTCTGAGGCGCTATAATGAGCACATGAAAATGCAGGAAAATCAATCAAAGGCACTTGAAAAAAGATGAGTTTTCAGTCCAGATTTGAAATTAGAAAGTTCATGAATGTCTCTGAGGTTTTGGGGAAGTTGGTTCCAAAGTATCGGGCCGGCAACTTGAAAGGTACGGTCACCAAAAGTGAGAGTTCTGGATGGCGGTACATGCAGGAAGTTGTTCTGGGACGATCTGAGGTTTCTGCTGGGTTGATAGGTTTGCATGAGGTCTTGGAGATATTCTGGAGCTTGATGGTTGAGGCATTTGAACACTAGAAGGAGAAGTTTAAACTGTATTCTAAATCTATAGGAAGCCAGTGTAGTTTCTGTAAAACAGGTGTGATGTGACAGCTTGTGGTTTGAAAAGCAACAAACCCTCCTAAAACATGTAAAGCACTGCAATGTGAAGATAGTATCTCCAAAACAACACATGCAAGCTGGTGTCTTTGCGAACTTCTACTCCAACAGGCTCTATCTGAAAAAAACACCAGCAATTGGTGGATCATTATTTGAAAATTTGGTGTTCCGTCAAAGTGGTGTGATTGTTTATGAAGAAAAGACGGTTTATGATTTTTTTTATTTTTTTTTTTTTAATATTTTTTTTTATTTGTTCCCAGTTTTATAAACATTTCAGCAATACATGCATACATAATAGAATATAACAGATCAAACGGTAATGGGCAATCAATAAAGTAATCCTAAGGTACAGGGTTTGAATCAAAATTAGTTAAGCCTTAGTATTGGAATATTGGGAATAATGGACACCATTTGTCAACAAATTTATCAATTCTATTGTTTCTTCTGGATATGAATTTTTCAACGATGTAATTGTCTTTCAAAATCTTAAGAAAATTATGCAATTTTGGAATAATTCTCTTTAAGGACCAGCTATAAATATATCTTTTAGCAGAAAATATTATATGAATCAATAATGGGTTATTATTAGAGATACCAAACCACACCAATAACTTTGTAATTTCAAACACGTTTATGTTATTGATGATCCAATTTTCAAGATCCATCCAGAAAGTATGGGTCACATTGCATTCCCAATATACATGACATAAAGACTCACATTCAACATTACAAAAAGTACATACTGCATTGTCAACAAGTTTCATTTTCAAGAGCTCTTTTTTAGTGTAAATAATCCTATGCAAGAACTTAAATTGAAAATCAAAAAGCTTCATATCTTTAAGATTCTCTCTACAGATATCAAAAATATTGTGCCAATTAATACTTGTATCAGAAAATAAATTTTCCCATTTTTGGCAATTTTTAGGCTTAAGGTTCTCAGATAGAAGCTTATCGTAGAAAAGTCTTGAACCTTTCTTAACAGAGAAAAAATCTTTATGAAGAGAATATATTTCCAGATCCCTTGTGCCAATTCTATGTTGATTTCTTATTGTTATTTTCCATGCTTTGGGTAAGATATACATTATATAATCAAGATCCATATATGTACCTCGTATATTAAACTTTGCCTTCAGTTCATCAAAAGACATTAAAACCATAATGATTGCAAAGATCTTTTAGTGCGAAAATTCCATTTTGTGCCCAGTGTTTAATATAATGATGTTGGTTTTTAAATTTATCATTCAACCATAAAGGCTGAGTTAAAATCTCATTGATATTATCATCCTCTATAGTATTCTTAGTACAATATGCTTTCCATGCCATTAATACATCTTTCCAAAAGGGGTTCTCAGTTTGAACAATATCCTTAAAATTGGAGCCAAATTTTCCAATGGAAAATTACAAGGATTACCTGGTTTTGCTTTTTGTAAATAGCGTCTGAGTGTGGATAATTTCATTGCATTGATCAAAGTTCTAATATCAATCATGCGCAAGCCACCTTCTGTATAGTCTTTTTTAAATATGCTGCGTTTTATTTTTTCGGTTTTATCATTCCAAATAAATCTGAAGAAAATCTTTTCAAGAGAGTTTATAAATTCTTCAGGAGGATTAGGTAAAGTATTGAAAATGTGAACTAATTTTGAAAGAGCTAATGTTTTAATTACTGTGATTTTCCCAATTAATGTCAACTTTCTTTTTCTCCATGTTGCTAGAAGTCTGTTTATTTCTTCAAGTCTTTTCCTTGTATTGATTACCCATAAATCATTCAAATCTGGTGTAAATCTAATGCCCAAAACTTCAAATTCATTTTGCTGCCATTCTATACTTAAGTCTTCACAAAGTACCTCTTTGCAACCAGCTTTTGAACTAATCCATATTGCCTTAGTTTTTTCTATATTTATCTTTAAGCCTGACATATCATAAAACGTGGTTTATGATTCTTTGAATGCTAGTTCATGGTTCATGAATTGATAGTTTATGGTTCGTGAAGTAATTGTTAAAGTTTAATAGATTTTATGGTCCATGAAGTGGCAGTTTATGGTTCATGAAGTAATAGTTATTGTTAAAGAGATGTTATGGTCCATAAAGTGACAGTTTATGGTTCATGAAGTAATAGTTATTGTTAAAGAGATGTAATGGTCCATGAAGTGATAGTTTATGGTTTATGAAGCGATAGTTCATGGTTGATGAAGTGACCATTCATGGTTCATGAAGTGACATTTGATAGTTCTTGAAGTTCATAGTTCACGGTTTATTTGATTTAGTTTTCATGAAGTGATAGTTCATGGTTCATGAGCTGACAGTTCATGGTTCATGATGTGACAGATTATGATTCATGAAGCGATGGTTCATGAAGTGACCGTTTATCGTTCATGAAATAATAGTTTACGGTTAAGAGATGTTATGGTTCATGAAGTGATATTGTTTAGTTCATGAAGTTTATAGTTCACGGTTTATGAGATGTTATTGTTCATGAAGTGACATTTTATTGTTTAGAAGTTCATAGTTCACGGTTTATGAGATGTTATTGTTCATGAAGTGACATTTTATTGTTTAGAAGTTCATAGTTCACGGTTTATGAGATGTTATTTTTCATGAAGTGGCATTTTATTGTTTAGAAGTTCATAGTTCACGGTTTATCATGAGATGTTATTTTTCATGAAGTGGCATTTTATTGTTTAGAAGTTCATAGTTCACGGTTTATAAGATGTTATTTTTCATGAAGTGAGTGTTCATGGTTCATGAAGTGACCGTTAATGGTCGTTACTGCTCTGTAGTGTTGAGTACCTATCAAGTATATGGTGTAGAAGAGTCTGTAACATCTGGTGATTTTCGACACGTTGAGATGAGGTGTCGTGTTCGTCTCTACTGCATATTTGTTATCGTCCTTGCCGGGGGGAATAAATAATACTGTTAGAGTAAAACTCCACTTGGGCAGTATTTCAGCCATTAACGACGGGAACGTTAATGTAACATCTGGTGAAGCTGTGAATAATGAAAGATGCATAGAATCGGCGTTCTGTCAAGCTGCAGGTGTGTGATAATGATAGTTAATTATCAGTAACTCATTATTGCCTTTGTGCAGGTATATAGACATCTTCCTACGCAGAGCCTAAAAGGCCAGTTTCCAAACTGTCATTTTATGCCTTGCTGCATAGCCTTGAGTTTTCTGTGCTTGCTCTCTAATCTGTAGGGGCACTATAGCAGCACAGAAACAAGGAAGATGGTATATAGATGACTAGATATGTATGAGTAAGATACGCGTTTTGTACAAATTTAATAAGTTTAACAAATTTTAAACAGGATATAAACGTGTGAAAAAACGCATAATGAAATTTATTTCTTAAGAAAACTTGGATTTTTTTTATAAATCTTGTATTTATGAATATAATATGTATTTTGAATTTCCCTTAGAATATGTGATTGTTTGACACGAATCAAACTCAAAATAGCATGAAAACACGAAGAGATCCTATCGGTATGTTTGCCTTCGTTCATTTTTTATAACTTTCAATCTTAACATGTCAACAGCATTGTCTTAAAGGGGGTCTGCAACCCGAATTTTTAACTTCCAGAGTTTTATTAGCAGGGCCCCGAAAGAGTTGAAAATGTTCGGTGGGGACGACATCGTTTGGTTACGAACCGCTTACAGCTGACAGCCAGTACCAAGTTTGTGTCATGTAACCCCCCTTACCCGTCTGGACGCTCTCATTTACAAAGGTCAATTTGGTTTCACGAGCTAGGTTGTTGATCCCCCGACAGTCATATGGGTATTTTTTTAGCTCATCAGGACTGAAAGTCCAGATGGGCTTATGGCATGACCCGTCGTCCGGCGTCCGTCCGTCGTCCGTCCGTCCGTCGTCCGTCGTCCGTCCGTCCGTAAACTTTTGACACTTTCGACTTCTCCTCATGAACCATACACATTAGAGAGCTGAAATTTTGTGTACAAGTACCTTAGCATATGGAGATTCTAATTTGTAACTTTGGTGACCCTGTGACCCCAAATATGGTCACAGGGGTCACAACTTTAAAAACCTATTTTCATCTTCTTCTCCAGTTCCAGAAGGACTAGAGAGTTAAAAATTATATGTGCAGACTCCTTGGACAATGGAGATTCTAATTTGTAACTTTGGTGACCCTATGACCCCAAATAGGGTCACAGGGGTCAAAACCTTAAAAACCTATTTTCATCTTCTTCTCCAGTTCTAAAAGGAGTAGAGAGTTAAAAATGATATGTGCAGACTCCTTGGCCAATGGGAATTCTAATTTGTAACTTTGGTGACCCTGTGACCCCAAATAGGGTCACAGGGGTCACAACCTTAAAAACCTATTTTCATCTTCTTCTCCAGTTCTAAAAGGACTAGAGAGTTGAAAGTGATATGTGCAGACTCCTTGGACAATGGGGTTTCTTATTTGTAACTTTGGTGAACCTGTGACACCAAATAGGGTCACAGGGGTCACAACCTTAATAACCTATTTCCATCTTCTTCTCCAGTTCTAAAAGGACTAGAGAGTTGAAAGTGATATGTGCAGACTCCCTGGCCAATCGGGATTCTTAATTGTAGATTTCGTGACCCCATGACCCCAAATAGGGTCACAGGGGTCACAACCTTAAAAACCAATTCTCATCTTCTTCTCCAGTTCCAAAAGGTCTAGAGAGTTAATATTGATATGTGCAGACTCCTTGGACAATGGAGATTCTAATTTGTAACTTTGTTGACCCTGTGACCCCAAATAGGGTCACAGGGGTCACAACCTTAAAAAACTATTTTCATCTTCTTCTCAAGTTCCAAAAGGTCTAGAGAGCTGAAATTATATGTGCAGACTCCTTGGCCAATGGGGATTCTAAATTGTAGATTTCGTGACCCCATGACCCCAAATAGGGTCACAGGGGTCACAACCTTAAAAACTTATTTTCATCATCATCTTTAGCTCCTAAAGGTCTATTGAGCTGAAAGACTGCATGTAGACTCCTTGGCCAATTGGAATTCTAAACTGTAGGTTTTGTGATCCCATGACCCTAAATAGGGTCACAGGGGTCACAATCTTAAAAACCTATTTTTCTTCATTAGATGACAGTCTATGGCAAATTTATTTCTCCTTGGATATTTAAGTGTGGACTTCTTTCACTGTCTGATATTGGCGATCTAGAAAGTGTTGAATAATAATACATTTGTTTTGTAATTTTTTTATAGGTTTTCTTGCAATAGGTAACATCAGTTTCATTTTTAGCTCATCTGGCCTGTATAAAGCAAACTTGATATGATGCCTGATGAGCTACAGAGCCAATGGCTCTATTTTTTTATCAAAACAAAAATCAAAGGGACATTTAGAGTTATGAAGTCTACGGTCTAACAAGGCAAATCTAATCATAAATCAATGTTAATATTTTGATATTCATCCATTACAAATAGTACATTTTCAATATCATGTAATATTGAAAAGAGAACAGCGCTTTCCGAAACTAACAAGATCTTGACCCGGAAGCCGACAGGCCCACCCCTTAAAGCCGTGCTTCGGTACAACAAGGTATTCTTATCATTAGTCACTTTTAAATTGTTGATATTCTATCAATATGTATCGTTTATTTTCAATACAAGGTAAAATTGCAGTGCAGCGTTTTGTAACATTTCCTAAACTACCATCACCATTGGAAACCGATAGGACAAGGTCTTTAATTGTAGCGTGTTTTTTTTAAAATTTTATATTTGCATTTTTCACTGCTAATTGTACGTATGAAATGTATCAATTTCATAGTGTCCAAATTCACATAACACAAAACAATCATCCATAGTCAGAAAACAAATTTTAAAGATTCACGTTGGCGGCCAATTTTGTGTGAACACCTTTAATCAATTTTGTGTAAAAAACAGGAATCGCATGGCTAAATGCTACATTATATAGGCCTATTTGATTTATTCCTGCTCCATTTAGTTTAAATACTTTGTCTTTTGATTGGAACCATTTATTTCCATTTTCCTGACATCACCTTATATTTCCCATAAGAACGTGCTACTGCCCCTTTAACAGCTAAATAGCATGAGTTTTAAAACTGAATGAAAAACTTCAAACTAACAAAGAGACCTGAAAGGCAGTAATCAATCTAACGACAATATCCAGCGATCTCCGTCTGAAAGTGTACACAGTCTTTTCACTCGCTCTTTCTAAGCTTGTATTTTCAAGGTTGGTGATTAATCAATCGATTCAATCTGGGTAAGCCTATTCAGCTACATTCTATGTATCGAATACTCGTAACCATGGCAGCTTGAACGCTGCAGGTAGCAATGAAGTATAACTAATTGTGAGCAGAGTGTCTAAGTGTAGGGCTTTCGGCCTCATTGTTAGGCTATTGACAACAGTGCCAAGTAGCTTATGAAGTGAAGGTATATTCGGACATATTATACGAGTAGCTTATGCAGTGATTGTGCATTCAGACATACCACCCGAGACTGAGAGAGCTTTATACCTGAATGTAATGCAAACAGGTGAGAATGATATATTTGATTACGAGTGTCCCAGGCATGACATTGCTGGTATGGGTGTCTCGACATTTTTTTTGTTATAAGGGTATGTTTCAGATTTATATTTGTAGATAAGATAATGAAACCTTTTTGACCTATATTTGTATGTAATGCAGTGGTAATGAATGTTACCTTTAACTGTATGTCTCTCGGTATACATTTATGTCTCAGGTATGTTATTGCTAGTATATTTGATATTTGTAGTAAAGATAATGAAATCTTTTAGACGTATATTTGTATGTAATGCAGTGGTAATGAATGTTACCTTTAACTACATGTCCCCGGTATATTTATGTCTCAGGTATGTTATTGCAAGTATAGATGTCTTGACAAATTTTATCTTTGGGTATTATTTCAGATTTATATTTGAAGATAAGATAATGAAACCTTTTGGACGTATATTTGTATGTAATGCAGTGGTAATGAACATAACCTTTTAACTACATGTCTCTCGGTATATTTATGTCTCAGGTATGTTATTGCAAGTATAGATGTCTTGACATATTTTATCTTTGGGTATTATTTCAGATTGATATTTGTAGTATAGATAATGAAATCTTTTGGACGTATATTTGTATGTAATGCAGTGGTAATGAATGTTACCTTTTAACTACATGTCTCTCGGTATATTTATGTCTCAGGTATGTTATTGCAAGTATAGATGTCTTGACATATTTTATCTTTGGGTATTATTTCAAATTGATATTTGTAGTAAAGATAATGAAATCTTTTAGACGTATTTTTGTATGTAATGCAGTGGTAATGAATGTTACCTTTAACTACATGTCTCTCGGTATATTTATGTCTCAGGTATGTTATTGCAAGTATGGGTGTCTCGACATATTTTTTATTAGGGTATGTTTAAGATTTATATTTGTAGATAAGATAATGAAACCTTTTGGACGTATATTTGTATGTAATGCAGTGGTAATGAATGTTACCTTTAACTACATGTCTCTAGGTATATTTATGTCTCAGGTATGTTATTGCTAGTATAGATGTCTTGACATATTTTATCTTTGGGTATTATTTCAAATTGATATTTGTAGTAAAGATAATGAAATCTTTTAGACGTATTTTTGTATGTAATGCAGTGGTAATGAATGTTACCTTTAACTACATGTCTCTCGGTATATTTATGTCTCAGGTATGTTATTGCTAGTATAGATGTCTTGACATATTTTATCTTTGGGTATGTTTCAAATTTATTTGGTGTAGTATAGATAATGAAACCTTTTGGACGTATATTTGTATGTAATGCAGTGGTAATGAATGTTACCTTTAACTACATGTCTTTCGGTATATTTATGTCTCAGATATGCTATTGCTGATATGAGTGATCGACATATTTTTAAGTAGGGTATGTTTCAGATTTATATTTGTAGATAAGATAATGAAACCTTTTGGACGTATATTTGTATGTAATGCAGTGGTAATGAATGTTACCTTTTAACTACATGTCTCTAGGTATATTTATGTCTCAGGTATGTTATTGCTAGTATAGATGTATCGACATATTTTATCTTTGGGTATGTTTCAGATTGATATTTGTAGATAAGATAATGAAACCTTTTGGACGTATATTTGTATGTAATGCAGTGGTAATGAATGTTACCTTTAACTACATGTCTCTAGGTATATTTATGTCTCAGGTATGTTATTGCTAGTATAGATGTCTTGACATATTTTATCTTTGGGTATTATTTCAGATTGATATTTGTAGTAAAGATAATGAAACCTGTTGGACGTATATTTGTATGTAATGCAGTGGTAATGAATGTTACCTTTAACTACATGTCCCCGGTATATTTATGTCTCAGGTATGTTATTGCAAGTATAGATGTCTTGACATATTTTATCTTTGGGTATGTTTCAAATTTATTTGGTGTAGTGAATGAATGAATGTCTTTATTTCCTCCAGATGTGTGTCCGAAGATCACTACACATTAATACATACACTAAATACAAAAACAATTTTACAAATAACAAGATATCATAGAAAGGCGGAATAGGAAGAAGACCTAAAATGTACAGTTCAATGACGTGTGCATGGAGTACAAATAATTACAAAAGAGAACAATCATACATCTCCATGACATTTCATCCATATCGTCAGTTATTGTTATTTCACCTCCAGAAAAGAGAGCTAGCATTTCATCTTCTCATAATAATTCTATTTCAAGTATGTCAATTTATTTTCATCGTTGTGCCTTGAGATATTTTACCTCTAAGCCTGTAAGTATTGTTGCAGGTAGATATTTGTAATAAGCAGTCTTTTGTAACAGTTAAGGTATATATTTGTATATCGTAGTATATGGATATTAAAGGTATATAATAGTTGTAAGTTGGTATGAGTTGGGAAATATTACACGAGCATACGAGTATATTTATGTAGATGTCGTATATATATAAAAATTATATACAAAAAGTTCACAATCTTGAGATTGTTGTTCAGCTCTCCGGTATTATATATTGAAAAGATAAGTCAGAAGTTGAATGAATCCATTTTACTGACATTATATATATATATATATATATATATTTGTTTATGGGAGTTATAAATTTGTTATTTAAGAAATAAAGTAGCGCTAACCATCATGTGTTTTGCAATAAAGTATAGTTTTGCCCTGAACTATTATAGTTAAAGCATGAGGCCGATTGGTGAAAAAATAAAACCCACATTAGTTATAAATTCATAATATATAAATATTATATAATGTTCTTTGCCTTCGACATGTTCTTTCGACCTTGACGCCTCAATGATCCAGGCTGTCGCCTGTGATAATACGACAAATAAAGGATAATAATTAATCCCGAGGGCTTTCCGTCGACAGAAAGTCCGTCTCCCTAGAGATAGGCCATGGGGGAAGGCTTACGTCCGACATGGACGATCCCAAGAGCAGGGGGGTGTTTCGACTGAAAGCCTGAGGAAGAAGTTATTATCTGCCATGTATCGCAGGTAATGATTTATCTGTAATATATGAGAAGTGAAGGACATCCAAAGCCGATCTCATTTAAATCAATCTTCCTGGTCGTGTGGTTTTGTAACAGAAGTCATTGTTAGATCTTCTCCGTCGGGATTCGAACCCGGGACCTCCGAGTTGAGAGGCAGACATTCTACCGATTCGACCAGCCAAGGCCAGTAGGAATGCTTATACATCCCCGTTGGGTTAATGTGCAGCATGTGCGAAAGTTAACGGTTCAGAGACACTGCTTAGCTAAAAAAGATTTTATTTTAAAATCGTTTTTCCTTTTAAAAAATCCGTACACACAGGTACTGTCACCATGAAATAAGCATCGTCCCAATTTGAAGAGTGATGTAATAAGACAATTGAGGGCCGACGGGATACTTTAAAGAATGTCTTTGGGTGTTAAAAATGGCCTCCAAAAAGAGGTTTGCCTGAGAAAAGAATAACTAAAAAAATATAACACCTGGGGTTGATGTAACGGAAAAACAAGTTTCTTTGTTTAAATTTTGACTAGTTTTTTGTATTTGGTCCTCTCAGAATAAAAGTGTTGAATTTTATCATGGCCCTTTTCAACGTTAATTTGGCTTATTTCCTCCTGTACTTGTACATTCCTTTCTTCTCCTTATCATTTGTTTACTAAATTTTCAAAATACTTTTTATTTCTTTTGCAGGTGAAAGATCTGAACTAGATGACAACCTAAACGTAGCTCTGTGACGTCACTTCCTGAAGATGAAGTGCACAATTACTTGCACAAGAATTTCCTCACTCCTTTCAATTCTGGTATCATTTTCAATACTCCTGATATTCTACATTAACCATAACTACTTGCAAAGGAGTATCGTAAGGCTGAAATCTGGATTGAGTGAACACCATGAACATAAACCGGAAGTGACGCAACCAAAACTAAAGCAACCGGAAATGACAGAAAACATGCAACCAGAACTTCAGATACCTATTATGCCTGAACAGCAACTTAAGATAGTGCCTTTTCTTCTAGATAAGAGATTTAAGAACTCCACTGTTATTTCAAGATCAGACTCAAGCTGGTCGTCTGACGATAGTTGTTGTGAAGGGGACAAGAGTGTCGTGAAGACACAATTGAAGTCCCCTGCCGGAAGTCTCCCGATTTACGTCCACCCTATTTCCGAGGACCAATGGGTGTCTGGGAGCATCATACATGGTGGCATGTGGGAGAAAGGACATGTCGACAAATTTTATAACATATTTAAAAAGGAGAAAGACCTTCAGTTTTTAGATATTGGAGCCAATATCGGCATTTATGGTCTTACGATGGCCAAGCTTGGCGTTCATGTGTTGATGGTGGAACCGTTTTTAAAGAATGTGCAGAAACTCTGCAATTCGGTGCGGGATGGAGGTTACCATGACACCTTTGTCCTCCATAACGCCCTGTCTTCCGCAAGACATAGAGTTGGTTTTGGAACGTATCACAAAAACATCGGAGGGACGTATGTTCGAAACGTGACGTCAGAGACAGAAGAGAGCTCATATGCTTTGCTCTTGGACGATATTCTTGAGGTGTTCAACTTCACCAAGGTGGCCATTAAGCTTGACGTTGAGACCCACGAAGCACAGGTCTTACAGGGGGCTTCAAAGTTTTTCGAAAAGGTGGAAGTCAAGTACCTGATGGTGGAATGGCACAAGGATAAAGAAAAGACAGGTTCTTCTATTATAGAGTTCCTGACCAAACATAAAATGGTGCCGCACCACCCGGACACTGATGCTGTGCTTGATACCAAGAAATTGCAAAGTTGGCCAGGGGATATATTTTGGAAAAGAATTTGATTTAAACTTGAAGGAAAATAGGAAATATTGATTGCTTCACACGGCTGAACTACTGAAGTGCGTGTAATTCATGAAGGCGCCTTTATTATAGAACGACGCTAATCGCTGAAATATTGCCCAAGCGGCGTAAAATAATAACTCACTCACTTATAGAACAAAGGATATTAATTCCTTATTCTTGCGCACTTTCATCGATTTCACATAATCAGCTTATGCAATTGTGAATGGTAACGGTATTTACATGTAACTCCCTTTTGCTTGCTTAATACTAAACAACTCAATCTTTTCATAAAATATTATCAAACGGAAGAGGCTTTGATATAAGCTATATATATAGAATTGTTATTATTGCTGTTGCGTAAGTAGGGGCTGTCGTTTTTGGTCTCCATATAGTGTGCATTATGCGGATTAATGTTTTGTGACGTAAGTTCACACCGATCTTTTATTGTGGAAAACACGAATGTGTAACGTTAGTAATACCGATAGAGAAACATGAAATGTGAATTATTTATGCATGTATTATTGATTGATTATTGATGTGCGTGTGTGCCTTTAACTAATATCCCAATTTTCTTCACAGCGTTTTAGCAGATTAAAAGCTAATATTTTAATAAGATTGTATGTTTTCACAATGTGTAGATATCTGTTTCATTAACGTTTAACGAGCCAGTAATCGCGTACATTCACATGTTCCTATCATCAATTTTAACTTGAACATTTATATCGTCACTTTACTCAACATTAAAGGGGCAGTAGCACGTTTGTTGGTAATTTTATAATTTAAATGTTTCACTGATAATAGTAAGTTAATGCTAAATGTATTATTTTGACAATGTCAAAAATCTCATTACACAAGACAATCATCCAGAGTCAGTGGACAAAGTATGCAAATTTACATAAAATCCATTGGCGGCCATTTTGTGTGAACACCTTTAATTCATTTTGTGTAGGAAAAATGAATCGCATAGCTAAACTTAACGTTATATATTTGAAGTTATACTGCTCCATTTAGTTTAAATACATTGTCTTTCAATTGGAACCATTAATTTTCATTTTCCTGACCTCACCTTTTAATCCCCCTAAAAACGTGCTACTGCCCCTTTAAAAGTTGATGTTTCAGCAACAGTTGTATAGTGATAGAATCAGACTATTGATATTAATGTTTTTCACTTCAACAGGATACGTCCTATAAGTGCTCAGTGAGGTCTAGCTAGATTACACTTTATCAGAAAATAGCTATGTTTTGCAAGTTAAACTAGATGAAACAAGAGTCATCAGAAGATGACATATCCCACCGGTTCCACATGATCGTAAGATGTAAACCTTTGAAAGATGATTGTAAATTTTTTAAGCAAGGTTCATAATAGTAATAGAGTCCAAATAAGAGCCGTTTCCATGGAAATAATAAAAAATAAAATTTTCAGAAATGTGTAAATATCAAAAGGCACCACTTCAGTAGGTGGGTAATACACATGTAAAGTTTCAGAAAGATATGTGGACCGGTTTTTGAGTTCTGCTCCGGAAACAAAACCTTTCATGAACAGAGTCCAAATAAGAGCCGTTTCCATGGAAATAATTAAAAATAAAATTTTCAGAAATGTGAAAATATCAAAAGGCACCACTTCAGTAGTGACGGACATACAGACGGACAGGGCGATGACTATATCCCACGGTATTACATACCGGTGGGATAAGAATGTACTGTGAAACATTTAATAACATTTAAAGGGGCAGTAGCACGTGTTTAGGGGGAATATAAGGTGATATAAGGAAAATGAAAATTAATGGTTTCAATTGAAAGACAATGTATTTAAACGAAATGGAGCAGTAATAATTCAAATAAATAACGTTAAGTTTAGCCATGCAATTCCTTTTTCTTACAAAAATGAATTAAAGGTGTTAAAAAAAAATGGCCGCCAATGGATTTTATGTGAATCTTCATACTTTGTCCTCTGACTATGGATGATTGGCTTGTGTAATGAGATTTTTGACACTGTCAAAATAATACATTTAGCATTCTCTTACAAATATCAGTGAGAAATTCAAAATATAAAATTATCAAAAACCGTGCTACTGCCCCTTTAACATAACATAAGACCTCTAAAACTCACGCAAGTAATGAGTATTTATATACCAAGAACCCTTAGTAATGCACCTCTTACTTTGAATTATTTTGTTCAAATTGTTTGAATTGTATTTTGTGTTATCAAAGATGTATTGATTTCATCTAGAAACACCAACGGACTATAGACGTCATAGTGACACCATAAAGGTCGTATTGATTTTCAAAAATCGGTGATTTTTCAGCGGCTCGCGTGCACTAATTAGTTAAAAGTAAAGTTTCGAAACTCAAAGTAAGTTATTGTATATAAAGAAATATTTCACAATATGAAAGGTACCGTATTTCCTCGAAAAGACGCCGGGACTCGAATAGAGGCCGGGGGTATGGCTGTTTTATGTACATACACGCCGGATCTCGAATAGACGCCGGGTGATAAGTTGATTAATCAATGCTCCCATAGTTGAATTGAAATACAGTATTCCTCCTTTACATCATCTATAATATTTGTTTCCTACTAAAAAATAAATTGACGCCGGCCTAGACTAGACGCCGGGTCTCGAATACACGCCGGAGGTACGGGGGGTCTAAAAAAATACACGCCGGGGGCGTCTATTCGAGGAAATACGGTATACTCATTTTCTCCACTCGTCAATTTGTTTCAAACATGTGCCCAAACCTTTGAATAATCGCCTGCCTTAAAAAATAGCGGGTCTCTTGTCATTCATAATCGGCCGATTTATATAATCATCGGTTCAAACATATATGACATCTGTGAATATCCCCTTTTGATTATTAAAGGGACAGTTCTAAAGGGTATTTTTGTGGGAAACGAAATTCAAGAGGACGCAGTGATGCATTCTATTCTTTGTCAAATTGTCAAATCTAGAACAACTAAAACGTTACTCACTCTGACATATATTAAGATAAGTGTGAAATATTCATGTAATAATCATATATATATATAAGTATAAACAGGGACGAACTTTTGATTCTTTTCCCACGCCTTTTTATACATGCACATATCGACCCCATAAGTACCGTATAACATAATGACAAGAACTTCTACTGAACATCTTTGAAAACGCAACATCTGTAAATTTTGAATTATGGTAATATAATTATTTTTAGAGTATAAATGAAGGTTGGAAATGTTGCTAATAACACAAAAGACCATAAAAAACGACATATAGCCGAGAACGGATTGCCCGAACACATCATCGAACAAATTACATGAAAACAACAAAATGCATGCACAACACACAGGAACAGCACAAATTGCATACGGAAAACATGCTGAGTCGGGGTATAAATTACCGTCAGCATTAAACCATCCTCATTTCAGCTGTACCTGTCAAAGAAAAGTTTATTTTGCAATGCCAAGATTGTCAGCAGAGGAACGAGAACGCGCCTTGCGCATGTTGCAGGTTGGCACATCAATGTGACAATGCTTTGCAACAAGAGTGGAATGGAATTCCTCAGAACATTATTCAGAGGCTTATCCGCTCAATGAGGAGGCGGTGCACAGCCTGTGTTGCTGTTAACGGTGGTCTGACTTTCCATTTGGAACCACCTTTCTTTCATGGTCAACTGAATTAAAACTTCACCGTTTTGTTTGATTTGTTCTTGTTTCTTTTCTTTACCAAACATTGGTCTACAAACGTATGGCCAATATACACGGATTGCTCGCTTATGCTCTTGGAAATCCAAATTATTAAAGGTGGTGCGTTTTCAAAGATGTTCAGTATATTAATGCCTTTTGATTCTTATAAACTATATCCAATGCTTAATTTTTGATTTTCTATGACTCGTATGCATATTGTGACTTTAAAGATAAAATCACACGACCATAACGGCAATTGAAATGAATAATCGCGGGGAAGTATTCAAGGATATACGGTTTCCGGCCCTATTCCGCTAACAACGGTACATGCAATTTATAATTCATTTCGTCGATTAACCTATTTTGAGACGCGGGTTTTTTAGGTTTGCCTGATCTGTTTTTCCCCAAGAAACGATAGATCTATAAGAAGACTTAGCTCTTGTAGCAATCCTAACTGTGGAAAAAAACATTTTTTAAGCGTCGTTATCTCATCTCATGATCGTAGTTGGTTCATATCTTTTCAAAGCAAATATGGACATGAAAACTTCAAGAAGTTTTAAGGGTCAGTTGCACGTTTTTAGGGGGAATATAAGGTGATGTCAGGAAAATTAGCAACAATGGTCCCATTTGAAAGACATGTATTTAAACTAAATAAAGCAGTATTAAATCAAATATGTAATGTAAAGTTCAGCCATTCGATTTCTTTTTCTTACACAAAATGAATTAAAGGTGTTCTCACAAAAATGGCCGCCAATGGATTTTATGTGAATCTCCATACTTTGTCCTCTGGTTATGGATGATTGGCTTGTGTAATGTGATTTTCGACACTGTGAAATAAATACATTTAGCATTAACTTTAACTAATCAGTGAAATATTTGAAATATTTATAAAATAACTACCTGCTACTGCTACTGCTACTGCCCCTTTAAACGTACACTAAAGTAAAAGGTTTAAAACACTATGGACTATAAAGGAAAAATCTCTTAAATCAGTGCCATGTACAAGTCTTTACCTTTAATGTACTCTCGAGTAAAAGGTTTAAAACAGTATCCACAATCTCTCAAATCACTAACTTCTTTATTTCTCCAACAACCACCCAGCGGTGGTACAAGAGTACAAAGTCATCAAATTACATATATACAACCACAATATGGGGCAAATTAACTTTTAAAATGTGTAAATATATACTTAATAAACATTGATGGTTTTTTCATTTCTGATGTTTTCTTTGAGCACATTAAATGTTTGAAGGAAGTAAGATTCCTCCAATTAAGATATTGGGGAGGCAGAAATTAAACAGGTAATATCAGAGGTGAGAAAAGAATATGCTCTACCAGTCTATAATCAGGAAACTATTGACCAAATCCCTAATAATGACCTGCAATTGCAAATTGATGATCACCTTTTTATGGAAACTCTCCTTATGAAAATTAGGGGTAAATCAATATCCTTTTCATCTTTTAAAAAAAAGGAAAGATTAAAAAAAGAGAATGATTTAATAGCAGAAATTGAAGTTTTAGAAAACATTTATGATGAAGATAGTGTTTCTGTTCTAGAAAGTAAGAGGAATGAATTGCAACACATTCGGAAAAATAAACTAGATGGCATATTAGTGAGATCAAAGGCAAGATGGATTGATGAAGGTGAAACTATAAGCAAATACTTCTGTAACCTTGAAAATAGAAACTATATCAGCAAAAACATGAAAGAATTAGAAACAAAGGAAGGAACTATATTGAATGATACCACAGATATTATAAATGAAGCAACCAATTTTTACCAAAATCTGTATGCTTCCAGAGATGACTTTATTGATGATATTAACCTTGATGAACCACAGAATATGATGTCCCTAAACTTGAAAAAGCTGAATCTGATCTTATTGAAGGACTTATTACTAAGGCTGAGCTATTAACAGCTCTTAAAAGATCTAAGAACAATAAAAGTCCAGGTTCAGATGGATTTTCATATGAATTCTTTAAAATGTTCTGGCTTGATCTTGGAGATTTTATACTTAGATCAATAAACTATAGTTATATTACGGGCAATCTGTCAATAACACAGAAGCAAGGAATTATCACCTGTATCCCTAAAAAAGATAAACCTAGACAATTCATAAAAAATTGGCGCCCTATTACCCTTTTAAATTCCATATATAAACTTTTATCTTCTGTAATTTCAGATAGGTTTAAAAAAGTTCTGCCACAAATTATTAGTGAAGACCAAACCGGGTTCATGTCTGGAAGATACATTGGAGACAATATTCGCTTGATATATGACTTGCTTTTATACACAGAATCTAGACAAATACCTGGTATGCTACTTTTAGTAGATTTTGAAAAAGCTTTTGACTCTGTCTCCTGGTCTTTCATATTCAAAACCCTCAATTTTTTTGGATTTGGTGAAAGTATCTCCAAATGGGTCTCTATACTGTATAAAGATATAAAGTCAAGTTTAATAATTAATGGGAACATGTCCCCTTGGATACCAGTTGGTCGTGGCTGTAGGCAAGGCGACCCATTATCGCCCTATATTTTTCTTCTATGTGCTGAAGTTCTTGCAGCTCTTGTGAAAAAAATAAAGATATCAAAGGTTTAACCATTGACAATATAGACTATTTAATTGCACAATATGCGGATGACATAGAATTCCTTTTGGATGGCTCCAAGAGATCATTTGAGGCTACTATAGCCACTCTTGATACTTTTGCAAAGATTTCTGGATTAAGAATAAATTTTGATAAATCACAGGTAATATGGATAGGCTCCAAAAAGAACAGTAATATTAAATTTAAACCAGATTTAAACTTAGAATGGAACCCTGAAACTTTCAAAATTCTTGGCATAATTTTTTCTACTAACTGTGAAAAAATGATAAAGCTTAATTTTGAAAGCAAAATCTATGAAATTGAACAAATAATTAAGAGATGGATGAACAGAATTATTACGCCCTTAGGTAAAATCGCAATAATTAAATCAATGCTCATTTCAAAACTAAACTTCCTTCTCCTTACCCTCCCTAATCCCTCTGATGAATTCCTAAAAAAGATCAACTCTATCCTCTTCAAGTTCTTATGGGATAACAAACCTGATAAAATAAAGAGAATTGTTGCCTGTAAACCCATCTCCCAAGGGGGACTTGGAATGATAGATATTTTTGCATATGTTGATGCTATGAAAATAATTTGGATAAAGAAGCTGGTAAATGTTGATTTCGAAAAGAAGTGGAAACAACTAATGACAAAAAATACTCCAGATTCTTATGAAATACTCACCTTTGGAAGTGATTTCCCACTAAAGCTTGCTAAAAGACAACAAAACTTCTTTTGGAGAGATTGTCTTGTAGCTTTTTCAAATTACAGTAGCAAAATAAAACCAAAAACCTATGAAGAGTTCCTCAGGGAACCCCTAATGTACAATAAACATATCTCTATAAATAGAAAATCCTTCTTTAACAAAACATTTTATGAAAATAATTTACATAACATATTTAGTTTGCTTAACACTGATGGCAACTTTCTGACATTACAACAATTTTGCATTAAGTATTTTAATATAAACTTCTTGGAATTTTATGGAATAATAAGATCAGTAAATAAATACCTGACATATTTGGGTATTAAAAAGGATTCTAACTTGGAAATAAAAAATGCCACAAATATTTCTATAAGTAATCTCTTTGCTTGCAAAAAAGGTTCTAAGAAATACTATTATGTCATAACTCAAACCGAGGATAATCTCAAAGCCATTGAAAAATGGGAAGAAGAACTCTTAATCACTGTAAACTGGCCAAGCCTTTTTGTTAAAGCACATAAAACTACCCCAGACCCTAAACTAAGATGGTTTCAGCTCAGATTGCTCCATAGAATTCTACCTGTTAATACATTCTTAATTAAGATGCACATTGTTGACAACAACTTATGTACTTTTTGCAAGGCTGAACCAGAAACTATAAAACACCTTTTTTGGGACTGTAGGGTAAGCCAAACTTTTTGGAACAAATTTTCAGAATGGATTGAATCAAAGTGCCAACATGCTTGTAACATAAATCTTACTGTAACCTTAATCCTTTTTGGATATTCTCCAAATTTTGAAAGTGATACTATCCTGGATTTGATACTTTTACTAGCTAAATTCCACATATATAGATGTAAAATGCAAAATAGTCTACCTTACATTAAACATTTTCAAAATTATGTGAAATTCTACTATCAGATAGAAAAAACTAGACACTTTTGCAAATCAAAACACACCGAATTCTTTCAGAAATGGGCTCTTTATGAAAATCTTCTCTAATTTCATTCAACTTTAATTGTCTACAAAGCTTCTACTTCTAGCCTGTATGTAGTGTGCGTGTGAAAGTGTGTGAATGATGTTTATTTTATTTTTTTATATTTTTTTTTTATATTTATTTATTTTATTATTTTTTTTTTTTTTTACCCCTTTCCTTTTCATTTCTTGTTTGTAAATCCTGGTATTGTATTACCGGTACTGTATTACTGTTTCCATAGATACCATTCATGCTGTACAATTTTCCAGGAATAAAAAAAAAAAAAAAAAAAAAAAAAAAAAAAAAAAAAAGATATTGGGGAGGAATATATTTCTGTCTAGCTTCATTAAAGTAAGTACATCTCAGTAAATAGTGAAGTTCATCCCCTAATGCTGGGGAGTCGCACAACTTACATGTTCTATTTTCTCTTGTAATTCCCTCCCACCGGCCAGTCTCAATCGGTAGAGTGTGGTTAGTTGTTCTAAATTGTTCAGTATTGGGATAAAAACATGTGTCGGAAGAAAGAAATAGCGTTCAAATAATAAAGTGCTTTTGGACTATCATTTATTAATGAACATGTATAAGTATTTATTTCAACTTGCCTCAAGTAAATGGTTTTATTCACTATGGACTATAAAGGAAAAATCTCTTAAATCATTGCCATGTACAAGTATTGACCTTTAATGTACCCTCAGGTAAATGGTTTTTATCAACTATGAATATTTATAATTTGTTCTTTGACTATGGAAGGGTTCGTTTGTGTAATGATTTGTTTGCACTATCAAAATAATAAACTTAGCGTGTACAATTAACTTTTGTTTTGCCCTCGTACGACTTAACAGGGCCTATTTGACCCCAGCTGTTACCGATATACTTACATGCATCTATTTGATTGGACCAGGTTTTGTTTATTCTCAAGTATGTCATATTTGCGAAGGAAAATGTATGAGCATTCATTAATCTTTATGGTGTACAAATTTGAATCATCATAAACTTGAAAAAACCCTTGCCAACCAAGTGGGGTCTTCGAGGCCCCGGCTTTCAGAAGATATAAATGGTAAATATATTTCCTGACAAACTTCAATATGTACTCATGACCCTTTTCTATAAAGAGTCTTGAAAAAGGTTGGTATTCGGAAATCTGGAAAACAAAAATACCAAAAACTATGGGGTTATTCAATTGTTGGCAAAATATGCATTTTTATAATATAATTATTATATATATTATATCAAAATATTATCCAAAATCAATCAAATTTTGTGTGCGGATAAAGCGGCCTTTCAAATCTAAAATCACACATCGATTTGGAAAAACAACACCAATATATATATGGCTTCAAAGACACCCTCCCTCATTTAGAAAAAAAAAATCAAATATTATTTAATGGTCTAAATCGTTTTAAAATATTGAAATACTTTTTTAAAAAAACCCACATTTTTGCTAACTATTGTGTAACCATGTGTGCCCGAAATCCATTGTGGTCTCTTAGACTCCATGTTAGTTAGTGATCCATGCAAGTCGTACGACGGTTACAAACTTACGCCGCCTAGATTCAAAGTTGGCGAATACAACATTGTCAACTAAAGTGGAATCAACAGCTGGCACTTTGGATTTAACGATTAATCCACACCTAAATACCACACATAAATCAAATGCTTTCATTGATACTTTTAGCCTCAAGGGAAACACGTCATAGGTGTGAAACAGGGTAAATCGATTCGTCAATTGTTATCACGACTCCCCGTAGGAGCGATGAAAGGCAGGGAATATTTCATGTCTGGAAGTGAACTAAACTAGTGTCCAAAAGAAACGATACCATACAAATCGCACAATAACTCAATCCATTGCAGATTGATAAGACTAAAACATAGTTTTATCATTTCTTCAGTAGTCAACTAACTTCTATGCACAATTTTGAAACACTATTTTTTCATATTTGCGAGAAACATGTATTTTAAAAAATCATCGATCTGGGATCTCCTAACAAGGCGAGATAGCAGGGAGAAATTGGACACTTTCGCTTTTTTTAAAACGTTCTAGTGCAAAGACGCGTCAACAAATTTATGTCAAATAAAGTGCATTGTATCAACAAGATTGCATTCTTACCTAAATTCAATACTTTATCAATTTTATTGTGAAATGACAAAAGTTCTGTGCATAAAACAACTTGAAATTTCGATTTAAGCACCCCATGTGCGTTTGAAGAGACATAAAATCAAAAGTATCTTTTCCTGAAGAATGAAAATGTGCATACTTCTTTACAAGACATATGCCTGTTAGGCACACTTAAATTCGACTCTGTCAGGTAATAGAGTTTTTTTCGGAGGACGTTGAAAACTTGGTATCGTTTCTTTTGGACATTAGTTTATTTGCCACGTGAGAGAGGAGCACGTTGATAATTGTTCTACAGTTTGGTATATTTAGTTTTTCGTTTAGTCAACAATAATACCTTAAAAGTTTGGTAAAGATGCGTGTCTGAGCGGACTTTTCGCTGCAACCAGACATTGTTTTAGAGGCTCACGGGTTGGTATCAAAACAGAATTTGACGATATTTGATGGTATTAAGCATAAATGTCATCTATTTTACAGCCTGAGTTTTGGTGACAACATGGATTCTAAATATGAAGATGTTGACAATGTTCCTACATCTGAAATACAAAATGTGCTCCTCTCTCGCATGGCAAATAGTTCACTTCCGGACATGACATATTTCCTGCCGTTCACCGCTCCTACGGGGTGGTTGTAGTTTTATCAATATTTTTGTCATAAGTTTGATAATATAAGATTTATGATTTTTTATACAATAAAGCTTTGTACGTATCATAAGTTGAGCGATGTCATGTTTTATATGATTCACAGTTATCAAACTGACAGGGGACATTTCTGACTGACAGTGGTAAACATATTTAGGGTAACATTTATGTTTATCATAAAAACATCATAACATAAAGCTCTATTACACCGAAAGGAATTTCTTTTACCTCGTAAATACCTAGTATTTTTAGCAAAACAAATATTGGTATCAAAGTATATAAAAATAGGCATTTTTATTGACAAACGACTTCTTTCTTCATAATTGTCATGTTACGATATATATAGAGATTATAACCCTTGGAATTATGTCATATGATATTTACGAAACGAGTGGACAATTTTGTAATAACCGAGGTTATACATAAATTTGCATGAGTTTTGTAAATGTGAACTCGTTGCCAGACAAAACACATATGCACATATTGAAAATATGTTACAAGTTATGACTTGCTCGGGTAATACAAAAAAAATCGACTCGTTTCATATGACACACTTCCTCGGGTAATAATCTCTATATACAATGACATTAACACATATATTTTATTTTTCATAATTTGCTGTCATAACATTGCGATCTGAAAATGAAACTACTGTTTTACCAACCTCAACGAATCAAAAAATTTATTCTTATCATTTTAGTTTCTTACGTGCAACATACATCGATCGCACAGTTGATATGCGCCAGGGCTGGGGTCAAGTACAAAGTACTTAAGTACATCTTTACGGGTACTTGGAATGTACTTTGTACTTGAAGATTGTTTTGCCAATGTACTTGTACTTGGTCTTAAATACATTACAAAGGTACTTGGAATTTCACTTGGACTATACTTAAGTACATTTAAAATAAAAAAGTACTTCACTCGTACTAGAAAAATATGAAGTACTTGGATTGTACTTAAGTAGAATTGAAATAAAACGTACTTGTACTTGTACTTGAAAATATGAAGTACTTGGACTGTACTTAAGTACATTTGAAATAAAAAAGTACTTGTACTTTAAAAAATAACAAGTATTTGGACTGTACATAAGTACATTTAAAATAAAAAAAGTACTTCTTGTACTTGAAAAATATGAAGTATTTGGACTGTACTTAAGTACAATTGAAATAAAAAAGTACTGGTACTTGTACTAGAGAAATATGAAGTACTTGAACTGTACTTAAATACAATTGAAATAAAAAAGTACTTGTACTTGTACAATTGAAATAAAAAAGTACTTGTACTTGTACAAGAAAAATATGAAGTACTTGTACTTGTACTAGAAAAATATGAAGTACTTGGACTGTACTTAAGTACATTTGAAATAAAAAAGTACTTGTTCTTGTACTTGAAAAATATGAAGTACTTGGACTGCCCTGATATGGTTCCTTTATTTAAATCTTAGTCGATTTTCCAATGACAAGGCTTCTTACAACCTTGAGGACTGATATTACCGTAAACAATTGAATAATCGACCATAAATCCTTGAATAATCACCCGGCGATTGTTAATTTCAAACACCCATTTGACCCGGCGATTCTTCAAGTCAGGTGATTATTCGAGGCAGGCGATTACTCTTTTTAAACCCATATTTTGTGTATGCATTTGAACTTAAATGAAACAATTCTCTGATCACCATCGACAATTTCTTATGGTGAACGTTAAAATTAAGTCTCATATTGTTATGCGTTTCATCAATATGTATATATGTCAGAAGTACTTGGAAAAGGTGATGTTTATTCTCTGGATCCGACGTTTATTCAAGGGAATTATTTAAGGATAAACGGTATACTACTTGTATGAAGTTAAGAGTCAAACCTATATGTTTAATGGCATCGTCATATGAAGAACAGTTGCTTTGCTGTAATATTGTTGAACACAATGCATTGTTGCACACAGACTTCCATGCAGCAAAAGAGTGAAATCAAACATCCTTGTAGTCAAGCAATGATTTCTTCATCTATCAAGATGGTTGTGCATACGTTTGACTTTGATGAAATTTGAATTGAAAGCGACAGAATCAAATTGTCCATGAGAAAGCATATGATGAGGACACGTTAAAACAAATAACCACTTCATAAAGGTGCGACCATATTGTGTTTGGGCGACGCAAACAGTTTTATGGATCCCTGCTTTAAGCATGAAATTGAGATTGTTCAGTAAACTCGCACCTTCGTTGATTTGAAAATTCGGCATATGCTTTGTACACAGTTTCTGTTTTCAGGGCATACTCTATAGCCATTTTATTATATGATCAGCGATGAAATACTGGGTTTTATCAGTGAAATAAACTGTCTATCAGGCAACAGTGACGATATATGATATTTTTCACTGTGACCAGTGACGATATATTATATCGTCACTGGTCAGGTGCCGGAACTACTTTCAGCCATGTAGAGAAAAGAGGGTAACTTTCCAGTTTTAAAGTCATTTTAATTGCATATTTCATTAAAAAATCATATAATAAATAGAATACTTAATGTAGTTTTCCAAATACCAGGTTTATTTCATCTCGTGAAATATCAACTTTACCCATGACACCCGATGAAATAAACCTGGTATTTGGAAAACTACATTAAGTATCCTCTATCTAACAGGATTTCTGCTTAGAAATTTAAATTCATATCTTTTCCCCGCAATAAAACATGTCAGAAAGAAAGAAAATAGGATGAACCCCTAACTCTTTTGAGTAGTACATTACAGCTGCGTATCTTAAGTTTTTGCACCTACCTTCGTATTCTAGTGCAAATATCATGTAATTTGTAACGTCTTTGAGACATCATATCATTGTGAAAACGCAACCAATAATCACTGCGTCCTCTTGAATTTCATTTCCACAAAAAAAACGATTGAACTGACCCTTTAAGTCTACATTAACTTATCACTCTCTGATAATCTCAGCGATTCACCGTGGGTGGATTAAGACTTATTTACCAAGTTGTGAATGTACCATCGACTCAAGGATAGATATTGTAATGACATAGACAACGTATGTCACAGTCTAAAAATTCCACGCACCGTAATCATACAGACAAGACAAGGCATGACAAGATAAGACACCGCAAGGTATGGCAAGGCATTGAAATGTATGCATGGCATGACGAGGAAAACATGGTATAGCATAATGGTACGACAATGCATGGCAAGGCATGGCAAGGCATGAATTGGCATGGCAAGACAAGGCAAGAGATGACAAGGCAAGGCAATGCAAGACAAGATAACATAAGGAGACAAGATAAGATAGGACGAGACAAGACAAGACAAGACAAGGCAAGGCAAGGCAATTAGGACAAGGCAAGGCAAGACAAGACAAAAGATTCCATTAGAAATTGTTGTAGCCACGTAAAACATAAACACAGTCATAAGAATTTATTCGCAACTAACAAAGTTAAACGAGCTCTAACATATCAAACACATAAATGAATACATATGGTTTAAGTACTATTCGATGCCCTGTTTTACATGCTCAAGGCTAATGCACTTTACAGACAAACAGACAGAAAGACAGATGTTGTGGTTTATATGGCCCAGAGACCAATAGTACCATGTTAATGGGTTTTCTCAGTAGAAACAGCGCTACCATGTATGAGGACAATTAGACCATTTGAATTATATCTAAATAACATCAGAAGTTTACAAGTGTTGTCTATTTTATATATTTAACAAGGTATAGAACTAGATTGTACAACTGCTGGACATTGTTTGTTAAGTTGTTAAAAAGCAAATAAAATATTCTTTAGTTGGGCGTTTACAGAAATATACCTGGCTCGTGAAACCTCATTGACCATTGTTAACAAGAGCATCCAGACGGGTGAGAGGGGTCACATGACACAAACTTCGTACTGGCTGTCAGCTGTAAGTGGTTCGCAACCAAACGATTTCGTCCCTACCGAGTATTTACGACTCTTTCGGGGCCCTGCAAATAAAACACTGGAAGTTAAAAATTGAGGTTGCAGACCCCCTTTAAAAGGCAAATATAATATTCTTTAGTTGGGCGTTTACATAAATATATGTACTTTACTACACTACCAATGACTGTATCGTGCTTTTAAATCAGTGTCCGTCTTGTGAAGTACCAAGTGTGTGATCTGTCATTCTTAAATAACGTCCCATCCCTTCGTAGCAAAAAGAATAAAACAAGGGATGAGCAAGAAAATCATGTCATCAAAACTATTGGAGTTGAATGTATTAATAAGAAAACTGGTATTAACACAATTGTTTAAACATATTTATTCCAATGAATAATTTTATTGGTAAACAAGCAAAACCGTACATGACTACGGGGGCGTTTTTGGAGGACATACGCTAAGTTGTTCAATCGGTTACCAGCCTTATGAGCTTAACAATCATTGACAGACTGTAACATTGTATAGTTATCCCAACGTTGACGCTGTACATGGCATTAGCAATACATCTTAGTATTTGTAAAATGGACAAAGAGTTGATTACACCTGTCCACGTTCCATTGTTGCAAGTGTAGGGAGAAGACAAAAGGTGTGCCCATCCTTAAACACAGTAAAAAAGTGTACCCTGGAAATCGTAGAAGCCATAATAATGAACGAATTTCTCTGAGGGAACGGGAATTTTGTAAATTTTGTGTGGGATTTGCCTCGATAAATTGATTTTCAAGTACTTATAAGCATCCTGTCTCAGTGCACGAACGTTACGCTAACTCCACTACAAATTAGTGGAGTTAGCGTAACGTTCGTATCCTGAGACAGGATGACTTATAAGAAAATATATCTTAGGTTGAAAAAAACTCACGTTGATACTGCGTTTGCGAAACGTCAGTAGTTTCTTGCAACTTTATTCACTATATTATAACGAAGGGTCATTGAAAACATCTCAATATTTGAGTGAAACACAATTATTTTTACCATACTCAACACGAGAGTTAAGACACATTCATAGGTTGTGCAGTCATCCTAGGTCCTAGCGGGGAGGAAACCTCGCGGCGCATTAAGTTCGTTTTTCGGTAGAGTCAATATTTTGAAATTTTATTCCTCGGAGCTAGGCCGATCTAAAATCAGACGGATAGGTTATGGAACCTGGTAATGGCAACGCAAAAGGCTTCAAATTTTAGGACATCTAAACGTGGACTTAAATATGCTATTTCTAAATTAAATTCAAGAATAGAAACAATTAGGACAATTCTTATGGATGAACAACTTCTTTATTCTGTGAAAGCGACGTTTCGACATAGATTCTAATGTCGTTGTCAAGCAAGTGATCACTTGCTTGACAACGACATTAGAATCGATCACTTGCTTGACTACGACATTAGAATCTATGTTGAAACGTCGCTTTCACAGAATAAAGAAGTTGTTCATCCATAAGAATTGTCCTAATTGTTCATCACACTAACATCTAGAATGCCAATCAGAGAGGTCATGAATAATACTCCATTACAAAGTAACATGTAAAATCGAGAAAATATAAGCTTTCAACCACGCCGTTTCGAACTCAACTTAAACTGTCATATTTCAGTGTTAACTTTATTTTGATGTGCCAAACCAATACAATACAATATTATATATATGTTTATAGAGTCTCTGGCCAAACGGAAATATACCGGTACATGTAAATCATTTAAGAAAAATACAAACATAGGCCTATACATATTTAACACAATTTACACCATAGATATTTTAGTGATATTCTGTACGATAAAAGACAATGCGACCAGATCGATAACTTGGATAACTGAAACAGTCAGTGAAAAGTGAGAAAATTTAACTCAACCAAACTTCAATATTGTGTTGAGAGCAAAGAAAACAAATTAAGCTACGGCTTGAAAATAACAAAATGTCTATATCTTTTCTTATTATTGGTTTTACAGAATTTTGTTCATTATCATCAGTAGTATTTGATTACTTTCAGCGTTTTATCATATCCCTAAACATGAAGAACTATTATTAAAACAAACTTATTTTAAGAGAATTGTTAAATTTTCGAAATTATATAGATATAGGCCCAAAATGCCTAATCGGAATGAAAGGAAATTTTACTCAAGAGAGGAAAATATTTGAAATGGAGTAACCATACCGATAGTAACTTCCTTAACGGGACAACAAATAAAAAAACATATTTTTTTATCTTGATGACATGTACATGTACAAAATCAATCGCGATGCATGTTCAACTATAAAACTTACTACGAAAACGAGTGAATCCGAATGCTGTAACAGGTGCGCTCGGCTGTTTCCGTGAAATCGTCACGTTTTCCCCAAAATACATAAATTCATTTGACCAATCTTATTTTTTTAATCTTTGATAAACATGTTTGTAAACCTGAGAGTATGTTTATCTTAAGGTGCTGTGTATTGTTATTGCAAAAAGATATTTACGGACATTCCCGAACACCTCTAGCAACACACAAACAATATGGCGGCAGATTAACGCTGTAGCAGACAACACAGCGATATTTTAGTGTAACAAGTAGTTGCCAACGTACTAAATGAAACCAAGACAATAGAAGTCTTTCAAGAAGGTAATGTTTATGCTTTAAAAAAGATCAGATGCGTAATATATGCATGCATGAATAAGAAATCTCCACAATCCCATTTGTAGTCTGCAGTGATTTATTGAACTTTCTGAAGAAAATGCAAAGTTTTGGTCGGCGTTTTATCTGATAAATTCATAATTTTTAACGGTCACTGCTTGATATTTTGTGTTAAATAAAATCGTCATTTAATATTTGTGTTATTGCTAAACGTTTTTTCAACTGTCAAACTCAAATTGCAGATTTTTATGATTTCTATTTGAAACTTGAGCGTTTATCTGTTTTACGTGTTGATGTAAAACAAATGTCATTTATATTGCAAATGTAAGTCCCTTGGGTCTGTGGCCTTTGACTGGAATAAAACATTCATTCATTTGAAACTTGAAAGAGACCCATTCAATTTGTCAATGAATGTTGCACAAAATCTTCAACTAAATTAGATCTAATCTTCATTTTTAATTCTTTTCTCAGGGAAAATTAAAAACAAACAAAGATGGATGAAAGGCTTCGTTGGCTAGAAACACGGATAAGTTCATCTTTGAAACCAAGAAATGAAGAACTGAAAAATCTCTTCAACAATGATGATAACAGGTGAGAATTATCAAGAATGTTACTTTTTTTTTCATAATACCATTTTACAATCGTATTAGGCCCAAATAAAATAAAATAAATGTTTCTGGTTTACATTCAGGCAAAAATGATGCGATGACACATTTTTGTTTTAAATTTCAAAATTGAACAATAAGAAAAACAGAAAAAAATATGACCTTTGAAAAAAAATTCACTGCGTTTTAAGAGCCTACGTTTTAATGTTTTTGTCTAGACCATGGTTCTAAATTTTCATTTATGCTTGATGTGGGGGTTCGAAACTGATGCGGACATAACCAGAAAAAAATACTTTTTTCTAGGCCTTATGAAGTTATATTGTAAAGTTAAATTAATATTTACCCACTGCTAGTCAATGTCTCCCATTGAATATTTTGCTTTGAGGTGGGATGGAATTAAGGTCTAATTGCAGAAAAGTATATTTATCATTCTAAATTACAAAATCCCATTGCTTACACCATCAACATATTTTTTTCAAGTTGATCCCTTTAACCCTTTACATACTGCAAAAAAATTTAAAAGTTGCTTATAACACCAAAGATATTTTTTGGTAACATGTTGCTTAAATACCCCAGCCATTTTCTGGCCTCAATACCAGAGAAAAGAAAAAAAGGAAAAAATTCATAAAAAGATTAAAAGATGCTTTGTGTTGAAAATAACTTCATATGGTGATAATAAACTAAGAATAAGGTAAGACATTTCATATTTCCATCATTCTGTGTCCAGATATATAAGTTTAATTGAAAAATTGAAAAAATCTAATATAATTAAATAATATCAAGACTATTGTCAGATTTGGAATAATGAAAATAAATTTGAATGCCATTCAATACATTTTTGTTCAACAAGTATTTCTATGAACTGTAATTAGTAAATAATCAGTCTTATAAAAACAAATCTTTTTTTGTAGATCTAGAAAATTAAATCAATTCATCTCAATGTGTTGATATCATGATTTGTCATTAAACTAACTTTTTCCAAAAACTTTATGATTTTGACAGAAAATATTCAAAATAATGATAGATTTCCACTGCAATGATGTACATTTTCATTAAAATACATTACTTTTATCTAAAGTTAGTCATTTTTCTCAACATCCCCGCGCATAGAAGCGTCATTGAGGATACGGCGATTCCAAACAACGCGCTTGTAGGCGTCACTGAGTGACTGGAGCTGTTACATCAGCGCGCCTCAATGCGTCAATGGGTTGTAGAAGCAACTTATATCTTGCGCTTATATGCGCTATCAGTATGTAAAGGGTTAATTGTGATAGGCAATCAACTAGAAGTGTGACGATACAGATTTTTCACAATACGATATGTATCACAATATCTCATGGCGATATGATTCGATACGATACACATCACGATACGTTATTTCAAGCTATTTTACAAAATAGACCTTTAATTTTTTTATGAATCATCTGATTTTTAGGGAAAATAAGCCATGTAATAGTCAACGATACATATCACGATACAGAGAATGTATCACGATACGTGTATGGTCAGATTGAGTATCACAATTCACAAATACCACAATATATCGTAACACCTCTACAATCAACCCCTTTCTAACAAAGATTTCATTTCATACAACTACACAGCTGTTTTGTGATTTTAAAACATACTCGCCAATAATTTTTCTTTCCAGATTGGCATTTTATGAATTCATCAACAATGAGGATGTCAAGAAACTGTTTGTGTATGTGCGGCCCTTACGACAAATCACAGCTTCTCTACAACCACCTCATGATCTCAAATCAAAGTCCATTTTCTTTCTCAAGTGCAATCCAGGAACTAAACTCACCAAAGACAATATGGGTAAGTGCTTCAAAGAATATAGTTTCAGGCTAATGGAATTTTTTTAATTTTAAAGATCTAAATGGTTTTGACTTCAGATATTTAGTTCGATTCATTGAGCTCCTTTTGGCACAAGCAAGTCAAAACTACAAATCTAAAACTGTTGTGTACACTTTTAAAACACAAGAATAATTATGTACTGATTACTAGGTTGTTAAGATCAACTTTTATTTCCTTATGGAGTGCTTTTAAAATTATTGAACAAATGAACACACAAAAAATCTATTAATTCCACCAAACTGTTTTTCTTCTATATTATGGTAAAATTGTGATTACCTATTCTTACCAATTGGAAGAGAGACATTATCATTTGGCAAAATGATCAGAATACAGGATGATTCGTATAAAAGAATGCTATGAAATTTAAGAATGTTTTATTGCCAATAAATAGATTTCTTTTAGATGCGACCTCTATTCATTGCTTATGTCAGTTCGAAAATATTCTATACAATAATTAAGTCGATGATATTCTGTTTCCATCCTTACCATGTTGGATTAAGAAAATTAAAGAGCCTTCTTATAATCTTTACCTGTCGCTAATTACTGAAATACACCTAAGTGGCATTTAGCTCCAACTCACTCACTTGTTTATCTTTAATTCTTAACTTTCACATTTTCTATTTACTTACAGTTTACTTATTGTTCCGATTGAAGAATAAGTTCTTAACAAGCAAATCCTCCATGAACAGAAATCCTGTGAAGTCTTCTCGGCTTCACTGAGGCTTTTCACCTGATAATGTTGACTTTGGGCGGGCTTTAGGTCTCTTTCGGTTCAGGGGTCTACTTTAGTGATATCTGAGGATGGTTTTCTCATGATATGTCCCAGCCACTTGAAGCATCTCGCTCTGATTTGCATGAGGATGTACCTTGAGTTGGTTGTTTCTAGTAACTTTTGGTTGGAAGTCCTGTTAGTTCTTTGATACTCAAAGTTGTTTTTGGGCGGTTTCTGCATTCTGTTGAGGGGGCCGTCTTAGGTTGGAAGTCCTGTTAGCTCTTTGATACTCAAAATTGATTCTTGCTACACAGACCAGGAGGTTTTCTACATGGACAGTACAGAGGTACCCCTGGAGCATCTGGAGCTTGCTATACGAGAAGTCTTCCTGCCTCTCCTGGGAACCAACCAGCCTAGTGTCATCGACGCCGGCATCAATGGTGACAAGATCATGGACATCCTTCATCGTCTCATGGCGGCAGTGGAGGTCACACAGGGCCACGTCAAGGTAACATTTACAAATAATTCTTCATTGTCCTTCTGACATTGGAGTCTTACAAATGTTCTTGTGCAGAGTCAGCTATAGCATTCTCTTCTTATACTGCTGAGCTACAAGCAAGAAAATAACTGCTATTTAAAATCTGTGAATCAAACTGTGAGTTTGGATATCTGATATCTGAGTGAATCTGGATAGTGAGTGGGTGCTGTATCAACTGAGTTACGTTTCCAACAATTTGCTAAAATGAAGCCTTACCTGCTGTACTGTAACCCTGAACCCTATTGTAAAAGAAAATTCCATTTTAGTTGTTGGTTCGTTAGCCAGTTACAGATCTTTGACAAATAATACAAAGTGATAACACTTATTTATTTCATTATATACAGCCATTTCTATTCTTCTTGATAATTACTGTCCTAGTGTCTTACATATTTACTGAATCTTGATAAAATCTTGTTACTGATTACTTACTCTCCATTTGCAGGGAAACATTGTGTTGAACATGCCATCTATCGAGGTACTAGCTGAAGCTGCCTCATCGCCAAACAGACGTTCAGCAGTGTTACATGTGCTGGAGTCCACTGTCATCAACTGGATCAAACAGATCAGGGTAACATCACTTTATTCAAAACAAAGTAAAGGAAATAATAAATAATAAGTTTATTTAAAAATCCTGTTTTGAAAAGCTCAGAGGAGCAATAGTTGCTTGCACAAATAACAATGTCTTCCATAGTTGCAGTAGAGGAGTTACACCAAGTCTCACTCTGTCACTCGCAAAAAAATTGGGTGGACAAATGACCTTAAAATTTCAAAATTAAAATTACTCCGCCTCTTATAATGATAGGCAACAGATCCATGATATTCATTATATTTCCATCTATAGATTTGCCAAATATCTTTCATGGCACTCTGAAGAAATCCCTTTCTCTCAATAACGAGTGAAATGGACAAACTGCAAATCTAAATCTACTTCTTCTCTTGAAGGTTGTATTGAAGCACGATCCCACAGCGGATCTTCAGAACCAGTTTGGATCTGAACCTGGACCTCTTGAAGAAATAAAGATGTGGGAAAACCACCTTGACAGATTGTGTTCAGTCAACAAACAGCTGGACTCGGATATAGCTATGGATATCCTCCACAACCTGGAACAAGCCAACAGTCAATATGCTCACTCCTTCAGCTCGGTTAGGAAAGATATCAACAAGGTAATGGAAATATATAGAGTATCTCTCCCGAGTGTCTTCTGATATCAAATATATCAACACAAGTTGATCTTCCACAAGCGATATCTCCTGTGGGACACAGTTTTGGATGATAAATCTTATTTCAGCCATTCGGTTGTTCAATACAGTGTTCAAAGATTACTATTCTCGTAAATTTTTATATTTTTGCTGTGATTTGGTTGGTCCAAACTGTAACTTATTCAAAGATTAGCATCCTGTTCCTGGGTTTCCAACCTTGATTAGTGCTATGATAGTTTAAGATACATTAATATTGGCTTATGACTATATTAGCACTATTAGAACTTCGAAAATACAGGCCCTGGCTCCTAGATTTAATGTCTTCAGTGTTCTTTCAAAAACTCCATTCCCTTCCTTGTAGATGAAATTAGTATCTTACTTACGACTCTTGTAAGTGTAACCATGGCAATTCAGAAAGCTGCAGTGTTCAACATTTTTTGTAAATGTTCCACTATGTTTAACTTTATGTGTTTTTTTAAAATAAGTTCCAAGTCTAACCAGCTTGTCTCCAAATCAGCTTTGTTGATTCCCTCCTATTGTATGAGGGTATTATAGTATTACAATATATATAAATTGTTGCCAAGGTAACATGCTTTTTACTTTTACCTTACAACAGCTGCTTGATATGAAACTTAGCCCAATTTAGAAAAATTACCCAAATTTTATCATATGATTAACAGAAAACCTGTCAATTCTTGACAAATACCAGGTTTGTCTCATAGATTGAGGTAGAAAGTTTATATACTATATATTGTATTTTTCACTATATATCATTTGTCTATGTTCTGTGTGTAGGATGTGTTAGAAAACCTGTCAATTCTTGACAAATACCAGGTTTGTCTCATAGATTGAGGTAGAAAGTTTATGTACTATATATTGTATTTTTCATTATATCATTTGTTTATGTTCTGTGTGTAGGCCGTGTTGGAGACACACAAGATCCTCAAGTTTCTGAGCACAATGAGGCGCTGGTTTGATCAACTCAACATCGCTACTGAACCTTTTGAAATCCTCAGACTCTTCAAACCTCTTATGACAGTGCTCAAACTTGTGTGGACACATTCAACGTAAGTAATAGCAAAAAAAAAGATTTTTGTCCGGTCGATTAGAAGAAGAACACAATATTTAGTCATAGATTATCAGTTTTATCTGTTAAACATTATTTTCCACTTGGAAACACGATTGTTTTTGTGTGGAATTACCACCTATTGAAATGAAATATTATTTTTCCATTCCTTCAACACCTTAAGCAATACCTCTTTTTGTTAGTCATAACTAAATAATTTCAAGATGTTCATAATTAATAATATCCATAGAAAATAACACTCATTTCATTTTGGATCTTCAAAACATAATAATGTGTTTTACATTAATTTGAAACATTAAATTTTCAATTTTACAGTCACAAGCAGAGATACTAGAGAGGCTTTTAGAAGTTGGTTTATTTAAGTAAAGACAAATTGATCTCTTTATTGTTTTGCTATTCCTTGTCCCTTAATCACGTAGATAGTCACCTGACAAAGTAGCAAGGAATAACCCAAAAACGTGACCAACAATAAAGACTTAGTTTGATATCCTTAAAGGGGCAGTAGTACGTTTTGAAATGAATGGTTCCAATTGAAAGACAATGTATTTAAACTAAATGGAGCAGTAATAATTCAAATATATAATGTAAAGTTTAGCCATGCGATTCCTTTTTCTTACACAAACTGAATTAAAGGTGTTCACACAAAATGGCCGCCAATGGATTTTATGTGAATCTTCATACTCTGTCTTCTTACTATGGCTGATTGGCTTGTGCAACAAGATTTATGTCACTATCATTATAATACAGTTAGCATTAACAATTATCAGGGATAATTTTGAAATATAAAATTATCAAAAAACGTGCTACTGCCCCTTTAACAGTTAAGTCACATGTTATGATATCACTAATTGAACACTTAAGTCACATGTTATGATATCACTAATTGAACACTTAAGTCACATATGTTATGATATCACTAATTGAACACTCAAGTCACATGTTATGATATCACTAATTGAACACTCAAGTCACATGTTATGATATCACTAATTGAACACTCAAGTCACATGTTATGATATCACTAATTGAGCTAGACTCAAAGGATTCACATGGATTCTATCACATCTTTCACAGATACTATCATCAGATTGACAAGTTCCACAATCTGCTGAGACTCCTCTCAAATGAAGTTGTACACAGGGCGATAGCAATGGTGGGAGAAGATATTCTTAGAGAGCCATTAGAGGTAAGTTTTAAGTATTTTGTTTCCAATAGAACTTTGACAATTGAATTTTTCATTTTGACAGGGACTTTTGTTTCAATGATAACGTTTCTTGATTAGTACCAATGTTGCTTTTTTTGTTTACATCTTGACAGTTAGCTATAAGATTAAGTTTTGAAAGTTTTGATCCTCCTTGATAAGCCTAAGGCCTTAAGTTACAGTTCTATTGATAAACTTTTGTAGAATTATTTTGGAGGGGACATTCCTGCAAACGTAATGACAAAATGTCTAAATAAATCATATTTAAAAAAAGAATATCTCACAGACTTTTCCAAGTACTGCCAAGGAGCAGTTGCTTTTCCAACATTTCCATAAAATATAAATCTCCTACTAAAAGAATATCTCACATACTTTCCCCATCACTGCCATGAGGTGTAGAGTTGTTAATAGTTATGCTTTTCTCATGTGACAGTCCTACTCTAAACTGAAGGAAGCCCTCCGAGTATGTGCAGCTTTCAGAGGAACTTACCTGGACTTCAAGGATCAGGCTGATGATCAGAACGCTCAAAACATTGCAGAAAACGCTGAGAGACTGTAAGTTCATTTATCTGCCAATATCAAGCATAGCCTAATTATGCTCTCTCAGAAAAGACCAAGGACGTCATAACCTTTTTAAATTATGTTTGTTTGAAGCTACAGTGCAATTAAGCTGTACTTCTGCTAGATCTTTAATTCAAGATTGTTAAAAAAACTTCCCTGTTAACACATAATATATAAACTGAATTATCAAGGGAACAGTTAATCAAAATAATATTTATTGATATAAGCATGTACCGGTATTTAATTTATGAATTTTAAGATTTGCCATGGATAGATAGTTTGCTGCAGAGGCATTGAAACATATACATTTCTATAAATCATTTATCTTAAAGTAGAAATTTACGATATGCTGTTAAAATGAACTACTGGTCCCTTATTTTTCATTGACCAATATTCAAACCCTCAGAGCTGCACGACCCCAAGGCACACTGTTCATGACAAGGATGTATGGCCCTCATGCTTACACGCCTCCCCGGTACGGACTGAGGAGCAACGACGGAGGAGACTCGAGCACGTCCTCGCTAGAAGAGGAAGATCTCTGGAATGATAGTCCCTGGCCTCCTCGCAATGCCCCCTGCTTTGATCTTCTCAACAGTTTCATGGAGAGGTACGATCACTTGACGATCTTAGCTAGTTGAGTCGATTTAAATTGCATTAAATCTAAAATGTTACTATCACTCATACCTATCTGTATTTCTGATCTGAGCCCAGCTCCGTATGGAACATGTCCATTTTAGTGGATAAAAATTCCATTGAATTCTAAATTAAACTCTTATTCATACCTATCTATATTTCTGATATGATCCTAGCTTCATTTTGGAACATGTCATTTGCCTTGTATGTGACCACTGTCCACCATAATCGGATGAGGTCCTCATTTCACAAAGCAACCCTTACTAAGTTTGATCTTTACCCCTTTTCTTTAATATTTCACTGAGGTTGCCTTAAGGGCTTACAATCACTTAAGGGGTTTGTGAAAGGAGGCCTTGAAACGCAGCAATCTATGATTGAGAGGTTTGATCTCGTTTTATGAGAGATTGACTTGATTCAGATCTAATGCCAGGGATAAATTTACCTGCGAGTCCTGCTTCAAATACTCATAAAATTTAGAAAGGACTCATAGATATTTAAGCTGCGAGTCCTGGGATGCATATTTTTTGTGTGTGATACTATGTGTGTACTTATTAAAGGACTCATTTAAATCAGCTTGGACTCACAAGACTTTATGGTAGCGAGTCCCTTGACTCAGAGGGTCATATCTGTAGATTGATCACTGAATGCCCTTCATAATATTGTTATATCACAGATGTAATGATGTGCTAGAGCTGGTAGAGACAACGCGACACTTCCGTCTACTGGCTGGGGCTGCAGAAGTGGGCGGGGCAGGAACTATGAGTCTGGACGCTATGGTGAAGGAGATTCATCAAAAATACACACAGGCCATGCAGGAGTTCTTCTCACATGTAGACAATGTACTCAACATTGATGGCTCACAACTCTTCGAGAGATCATTCTTCAAGTTCCGCACAGTTGTCAAGGTAAGATTAGATCTTAAAAGGATGTCATAATGTTTTTTATACTAAGTTTGAAATTCTTTTTTTTACTCATATGCCTAAATCACCCAAATTAGCGTTATTACACATGATTTTGCAATTTGGGTAAGTTCATAAGGGCATATTGGATACTCCAGCAATGTTGAACATGTCATTCGAAGTAGAACTATGTTCTTGTGTCTATTCCCCATAGGGGAAATGTACAATTCTTCTTCACTTGATCAGATGTAGGCAAGAAGGAAGGCCACAAAACAAAATGTAAATATTCCTTTTTTCAAAGTAAATCATTTTGTTAACAACTGCTTGTTTGTTTATAGTCGCTAGAGAAGAGACTGGCAGGAATTCTGCGACAATCATTCGCCCAGTGTCCGACAGTGGAGGCTCAACTACGACTCTTGGAAGTCTTCGAAGGAGTCAGTAGCAGAGAGCTTGTACAGGTGAAAATTTGTTTTAACAACTTTCAGTAATTAGCAATCTCTTTGTTTTATGTGTGAATACAGAGCACTTGTAAATTAATTGCTTATTGCTTCAATTGTTATGCTGGTACTGATTTTTTGTCTTCTATTTTCATCTTTAAAAAAGTATCATCAAAGTAGAAAAGTAAATTTCTAGGTTACTGAAATATTGGATGAGCAACTGTGCTATATCAAGAGTTGAAAATAGATAATGTAAATCTATCATTCTTGATAAAATTAAATTGATAATATATGGCATATTGACATCAACAACTTTCTCTGTGAGCATAAAACTAAGATAATTAGCTATTCTGGTGGACTTATTACAACCATTTTATTACAAATGTTGAGGCACTCCATAATATTGTCACTTCAGCTATGTTAATGTAATTGTACCTAATAGATTGGTGAGAAATCCTTCTTGTTTTATTCATTATTACATTGTTTGATACATGTTTTAGGCTCATCTGAAAGACAAGGATGAACAACTAGTGAAGGCGTTCACGGTTGAACTACAGCAGGTTCGGAGTATGTTTGAAGAAAACTCCATCTCGCCTCCCAGACACTACAACATGCCCCCTGTGGTTTGTAGACTCATGTGGGTCGTGGCTCTCAAACAGAGGATCAGCGTAAGTGTCTTTACTTTCTCAGCACATTTCATTTCTGTTATGTTCACTTATAGGGGTTCAGAACATTTTTCATCCACTTCAATCAGTCAATGGCTTATGGTAAAAGTTGTCTTTCTGAAACTGATTTTGTGTGAAAAGAGGCAAGTCTTTTTTTAGCTCATCAGGTCTGAAAGACCCGATGGGCTTATGGCATGGCATGGCGTCCTCCGTCCGTCCGTCCGTCCGTCCGTCCATCCGTAAACTTTTCACATTTTCGACTTCTTCTCCAGAACCAATGACTCTAGAGAGCTCAAATTTGATGTGGAGACTCCTTGGCAATTGGGGATTCTAAATTGTAGATTTCATGACCTTTTGACCCCAAATGGGGTCACAGGGGTCAAAACCTTAAAAACCTATTTTCATCTTCTTCTCCAGTTCCAAAAGGTCTAGAGAGCTAAAAAGTTGTGTGTAGACTCCTTGGCCAATGAGGATTCTAAATTGTAGATTTCATGACCTCATGACCCCAATTGGGGTCACAGGGGTCAAAACCTTAAAAACCTATTTTCATCTTCTTTTCCAGTTCCAAAAGGTCTAGAGAGCTAAAAAGTTGTGTGGAGACTCCTTGGCAATTGGGGATTCTAAATTGTAGATTTCATGACCTCATGACCCCAAATGGGGTCACAGGGGTCAAAACCTTAAAAACCTATTTTCATCTTCTTCTCCAGTTCCAAAAGGTTTAGAGAGCTAAAAAGTTGTGTGTAGACTCCTTGGCCAATGGGGATTCTAAATTGTAGATTTCATGACCTCATGACCCCAAATGGGGTCACAGGGGGCAAAACCTTAAAAACCTATTTTCATCTTCTTCTCCAGTTCCAAAAGGTCTAGAGAGCTAAAAAGTTGTGTGTAGACTCCTTGGCCAATGAGGATTCTAAATTGTAGATTTCATGACCTCATGACCCCAATTGGGGTCACAGGGGGCAAAACCTTAAAAACCTATTTTCATCTTCTTCTCCAGTTCCAAAAGGTCTAGAGAGCTGAAAAGTTGTGTGTAGACTCCTTGGCAATTTGGGATTCTAAATTGTAGATTTCATGACCTCATGACCCCAATTGGGGTCACAGGGGTCAAAACCTTAAAAACCTATTTTCATCTTCTTCTCCAGTTCCAAAAGGTCTAGAGAGCTAAAAAGTTGTGTGTAGACTCCTTGGCCAATGAGGATTCTAAATTGTAGATTTCATGACCTCATGACCCCAATTGGGGTCACAGGGGTCAAAACCTTAAAAACCTATTTTCATCTTCTTCTCCAGTTCCAAAAGGTCTAGAGAGCTAAAAAGTTGTGTGGAGACTCCTTGGCAATTGGGGATTCTAAATTGTAGATTTCATGACCTCATGACCCTAATTGGGGTCACAGGGGTCAAAACCTTAAAACCCTATTTTCATCTTCTTCTCCAGTTCCAAAAGGTCAAGAGAGCTGAAAAGTTGTGTGTAGACTCCTTGGCAATTGGGGATTCTAAATTGTAGATTTCATGACCTCATGACCCCAACTGGGGTCACAGGGGTCAAAACCTTAAAAACCTATTTTCATCTTCTTCTCCAGTTACAAAAGGTCTAGAGAGTTAAAAATTTGTGTGTATACTCCTTGGCCAATGAGGATTCTAAATTGTAGATTTCATGACCTCATGACCCCAATTGGGGTCACAGGGGTCAAAACCTTAAAAACCTATTTTCATCTTCTTCTCCAGTTCCAAAAGGTCTAGAGAGCTAAAAAGTTGTGTGTAGACTCCTTGGCCAATGAGGATTCTAAATTGTAGATTTCATGACCTCATGACCCCAATTGGGGTCACAGGGGTCAAAACCTTAAAAACCTATTTTCATCTTCTTCTCCAGTTCCAAAAGGTCTAGAGAGCTAAAAAGTTGTGTGTAGACTCCTTGGCCAATGAGGATTCAAAATTTTAGGTTTGGTTACCCCTTGACCCCAATTGGGGTCAAAGCCTTCAAAACCTATTTTCATCTTCTCCTCCAGTTCCAAATGGTCTAGAGAGCTAAAAAGACTCCTTGGCCAATGGGGATTCAAACTTGTAGATTTTGTGACCCAATGACCCTAAATGGGGTCACAGGGGTCAAAACCTTTTTCCATCAAAAGTCTGATGAGCTACAGAGCCCATGGCTCTATTTTCTATTCATGTGAGGGTAAGTGAAAGATACCTATACATTCTATGACCTCAGCTCATGTTATGATCCCTGCTGTTTTCCAAATAGCCTCCAATTTCTAACAAATCCAGTGATATGAAACAAGATTAATTTAGAAAAAGCATTGTTATGTAAATTTTTATATAAAATTTTATTGCATATTACAACATTAATTATAAATCAGTTTAATCTAAAAAGACTTTATATGAGTTTGACATCTTTAATATTTTTCACAAGTTTCAGTGATTATGATTTTTGGTACTCAAAATATGTCAAATTTCTTGAAAATTCTTTAATTAGTGCACTTGAAAGGGGATATGTGGCCCATTTGACCCTCATAGCTATGGACTCCTGTAAATAAATTTCAATGTTGAATTCTTGCAGATTCCCTGGGAGAAGTTGAGACACGTGAGTCCACATTCTCTGGAAGGAGACACAGGCTGGCAGATGAGAGACATGTACAACGATTGCATGCAGGAACTAGAAACGTCAGTATCAGCCAACAGCTACATTTTTAATCTGAACTCTATTCAAGAAATAGAGATGTCGCAATGTTTTTATGATAAAGTATACTTTTGCCTGAACTATTCTATAGAAATCACAAGGTTGACACTAATTATGTTTTTACAGCAAAAACAATATGGTTGAGGCTACTATTTTCTTTTCTTTCATGCTGATTCTGATTTGTTCAAGTGGTATTATACAGCTCAGTTAACATAAACTTGGTGGAATAAATTTGGATGTAATTTGAAAACCCCTGAATATTTCATGTTTGGGACATAAAGCTCTTTTGTTGTTGAAGTCATCGACTTAAAACTGTACTTTTCTTATGAGGCACGCTAATTGTGCCATTGACCCTTGCTTCCAAAAATAAACAACTTACTCTACCTGCCAATTACATGTCGATAAGCTCTTTCTATTTGTACAGAATTTTTATTTTAGCTCACTTGTCACACAATCATTGTTTAAAATATGTTTAAAGGGACCATTCAAGCGGGGTATTTTTGTGGAAACGAAACTCAGAAGGACTTTCTTATTCACAATATATATATGATCTTTAAATGATAATTTCACACTTAATTTCAAATATGTTTTTGGGGTTAACATTTCAGCTGTTCAAGATTTAACAATTTGACAAAGAATAAAGTATATCGCTCAAAAATTTAAAAACATCGTGAAAAGAAGCCAATCATCGAAGCTACGATCATGGAATGCATTACTACGGCAAAAAGCTGTCATAACTGATAACTTTTATCATGAATTATTTGTAAATATGCTCCTCTTCTATCAATCAAGTATTTATTTCTTTATTTTGTTAATGAATTAGCATATTACAGCATATTTGTTTTCTTGAAATGCTAATGTTTCAAAATGGCGGACAAAACGCAATCGAGTGGTACCTTTAAGTCCCTACATGCACAGGCATGTTGTCTGAAAATTTAATCAGCCCTCTTAAAATTTGTCAAGTCGTGCAATGTGAGTTAGTATCTGTAAAATCACACAAGCCAACTGCTTGCTGACCTCTTCTCCAACATGCCAAATCTGGAAGTACCAACAATCTGCAGGCGGGCAGGCACCTTTTCGAAACACTGCACTCAATAGGTTCTTTTTGTGTTGTAGGTATGAATCAAATCTTGTGACGGAATGGCAGAATAACATCACTTCAGAACTTACTCTCAGACTGAAACAGCCACTACTGGTAAGTTAATATTTTGACATATATCCAATAAATCAAAATGAACAACAAAATACCAATTTCATTCAAAGAAAAGTTTTCAGTTTACAAAATCATTTCCAATTCAATAACTCAATAAAGTAATGTCTATTACAAATATTGATTTCAAAAGATTTGACTTAAATATATTGCTGTTGCTTTTGCTAACACAATATCTACATATCTAGAGCTCTAAAGCAAAGATATCTAATTACCTAATTGTTCTCTTGGATACTTTATCAATATATCAATAAAGTTGTCAAGAGCACTTCAGTATTTATTAAACATCACTCACTGAAATAATCTTGAAAGCGGCGTTAAACCCCAGATCACCTCACCTCACTCACTGATCATCCCTTTCCAGATTGCCGAAGACTACGACGAAGACATAGATGTACGACCTCAGGTCATTCACGTGAACCTTGACCCTCAACTGTTGCTGCTGCTACGCGAGATCCACTACCTCGCAAATGAACCGTTCGGAATCAGACTGCCCAGTGCGGCTAAGGAACTCATCAGAAACACAAACTCCTTTGAACTGAGTGTCACTGCTACCCGCCTGGAGACAATTGTATCAAAGTACAATACCATAATGAGAACCATCGGTACCTTTGAGAGACCCCTGTTTGAAAGAAAACTCGACAAGATTGACACAGTAAGGCTTGTGACTTCTTTTGTTTTTTGTGTTTGAACCACCTTGGCAAGATCTACGTGAAGGTTATGCCGCTAGGAAACATTGCACTGTGGCTCTAAACAATAACTCACTCATTCTAGATGAAGGCCACGTCAATAGGTTGAACGACTCAAAAACACTGTACAGTACATGAAGGGGCTTGTTATCTTTTATCTGTTGGTATCTTTTGTAAGCAACAGCTATACCAATTTCAAACAAAATATTTTAATAGTGAATGCTGTCTCATTAAAACAACTATCTGGTTCAGATTTGAAACAAATGTTCATTTTTTTCAGCTCTTTGAGCAAGGACTGCAACAATGCACATGGAAGATGAAGGAGTCTGCAGACTTCATTGAGACAGCGATGTCTTTGGTCTGTATGGACGTCCACCAGAACCTTGATGTGGTTCAAACAAACTGTCACGAGATTGCAGAGATCACCATATCCTGGTCGACTGGGACTCTTGATGTCTTCCAGGCTCGAGAAACGAATCTTTCCTACTCCATGGAGGACTTGCTGACCTTGCAGAGGTAATTATGACTTTGATTCACATACTCATTTTGCAGGAGTGATCCATTCTTTCCCACAATGGTTAATATATGCAATTCTCTGGTTCCAAAGTAACCTATGTTAACAGTGTACAGCAGTGTTACCGGTTACTTTTAGGCTGGAATGGTAACTTTTCTTTTTCAGGGTTTTGTTAAATTTTGTCATTGAAATCTACAACATACTACTTTTTTGCTGGCTTCTTTCTGGCTTGTCTCATACAGTGTGCTCAGGCCTTATTTCTGTTCAGATTTACTGTGATACATATATGTCAATCTTGTAAGAAATATACATATGTGTAGTTCATTAAGGTGAATGAAATCATTACTATAATGTGACAGCAAAACTGCAAACAATTGTGATGACAATTTGTGTCAAATGTGCATATGTGATATCTTGCTTTATATATATTGCATGTAACAATCCTTGGTGTTAATACATACAGACACTGTCTAATATTTGCAATGGAAACTCAGGTGGTTCTCATAACCAAAGATTGTAAAAACATTTTTTTTTTTTTCAATTTCAGCCAACTCACAGAGGATCATGAAAACTTGGTAGTTCCATCCGGGAACAGGATTCATCAACTCGTACAGCTTTCTTTTGAGGTAAATATTAAATGACAATCGACCATACTACAGGCCACAAAAGAAGTTTGATTAAGCTTAAAATTTTTTATTACAAACCTGGCTGTTCATGCAATTAGCGCTTAGCTGTATGTTATTATCTTGAAAAATTGTAGTATTGATATGACATTTTAGACCCAATTACTTACGGATTCACCTCCCCTATAAATGGTAAATTTAGGAATAATTATTTGTATGTTAGCTATGAGAATTAGATAAAATAACCTATCAATTTCAAATGTAAAACTAAAAGTATTATTAATTGTCTTCCTCAGGCTGTACAGATAAGTCAAGCGTCCCCAGCGTGGCAGAATTACATCGACTACATTGATGCCATCATCCTGGACGGACTGAAGCAGGCAACTCTCACCAGCCTTCGCTCCATGCTCAACACACTGGTACAGGCTAACATTGCTCAGGTCAGTATGGGCTTCACAAAATGTCCACTAATACAATTCATAGACTGAGGAAAAAGTGAATATTTTCTCTTCTCTAGAGGTGAAGGGGAAATAATGACTGCAAGACAACTATGCACTGAGGAAAAGGTGAATATTTTTCTCCACTGTAGAAGTTAAGGAGAAGCAATGACTACAAGGATATCTTGAGATTGTAAGTCCTTGTAGAAGGGACAACCCGAGGACCCTATTAGTCTGAGGGAGTCCTCTCTCTCAGGGTTTAAAAAAGATTTTTAAAAAGCACTCACCAGCCTTTGCTCCATGCTATGTACACTGGTACAGGCAAACATAGATTAGGTCAGTACGGGCTTCACAATATGTCCAATAATACAATGATTGACTATTGGTAAATATTTCCTCAACTCTAGAATTGAAGTTAAGGAGAAATGATGACGACGAGGACTTCTTTGAGGTTGTAAGCCTTATAGAAGGGACAATCAGATTCAATGATATTTATGATATAATTTCTGCAAATTTGTATTTTCTTCCATAGCCCATGTATTGACTTTCATTTTTCAGGATAATGACGACTTGAGTGTCGTGCCCATCCTGACTATCCGTCTGGAGTTGATCGAGAACCGAGTTGCGTTCCGACCACCTCTAGACCAGAACACGTCTGTTATTAGTGTGCAGGAGCTGGTTCAGCGATGGCTGGAGGGATTCCTCGCTCGCGGCATCCTCGTCAGCATGCTCGGACCAAAGGTATGGTGATCTTATTGAGTGTATTTAGGGTTCTCAGAGAGTAGACATTGGTAGATGGTTCAAACATGCTTTATCCACTTTGTAAAGGATTTGGAACAAATTGTCCAAATTAAAATACTCTTGGCATATTGGCACATTTTCAGATCACATGTCAAAATGATTAAGTTAATGTAAGTATATGAACTAAAGCACAGTCATTATTTATCTTTATGGCTGACATCCTTTTGAGGTTTTTGTCTCTTTCGCAATTTGAATTGATAATATAACACTTACAGGATTGCAATTTTTTGAGTGCATGTATATGTGTGGGAACAATTCAAAATAAGTTTTTAAAATATCACATGTGGAGCTAATTAGATTAACATCGGCTGCAAAGGGCTGAAATATTGCCCCAGTCGCAATCACTCAAATTCACCAATTGTACTTACTGTTTATAGGGCAGCTACAAGGACTACATCTCGGCTGATGAAGAAGTCAAACAGTTGCTGACTAACATCAATCAGATGGTGGAGGAAAATAGTGATGAATGCAAGGTAATCAAAATAAGTATTATCATAATAAATTACAACAATAATTACAATCCCTTTCATTTGGATTGTGGAACTTTTTTTCTAATGTTAGGAGAAATCTACAGTCAAAATAAAGAAAAGGGCAAATATTTTTGTAGTGGTTTGCATGCTGTTCTTCCAATCTAAAATAAATCCCTTTGCTCTAAACTTTACTATCTAAATTGTATTATCCTTTGTGCAGCTTTAGATAAGATGTGATATATGTTGTATCGTCATTTTACAAGTAATAAGTCATGTGATCAAAATATATTCTAGATGATATCAACTATTGTGAATTATCATTTATCTGAATTGTAGTTAAGGTTATCGCAACATCAAGTGAAAAATAAAAAATATTTTGTTGATGGTATGCTGCATGTGTCTCACATGCAGACTTACCCCCCTTTTCTGAATAAAAATGAACCTGATTTGAAAAACAAAATTACCTCTTCATCTGAAATAAGTTATGTCATAATCCTAAGTGAATAGATATCTAATCTAAGTTTATAATATAAGTCAATCACCATGAACCAGGATAACTTCATTATCCTCAAACTATCAACTGCTTGACTCTTCCTTCAGAAAATGCTTGAGGATTTCCGGGACTATGACTTCCTGTGGTTACAAGATGTGAACCAAACGTTTGAAAACTTCCTTGGAGGAACCAAGTCCCCGAACCCTCTTCGAAGCGCCAACAGACCGATGACATCAGAACTGAGGACACAGGCTGTGGAGAGGACTTCAACTCACTCCAGGTAACATGTTGCAGATTGAAGAGCTTCGGATTCAGTTGATGGAGATCTGGCTACCGTTCCACAAAACATTTACAATAAATTGTAAGGCTCTGGGTACTGTTTCACAAAACACTGACTATTAATTATAAGGCTCTGGGTACCGTTCGACAAAACATTTACAATAAATTGAAAGGCTCTGGGTACCGTTCGACAAAACATTTACAATAAATTGGAAGGCTCTGGGTACTGTTCCACAAAACATTTACAATAAATTGAAAGGCTCTCGGTACCGTTCGACAAAACATTTACAATAAATTGAAAGGCTCTGGGTACCGTTCGACAAAACATTTACAATAAATTGTTAGGCTCTGGGTACCGTTCCACAAAACACTTACAATAAATTGTAAGGCTCTTGGTACCGTTCGACAAAACATTTACAATAAATTGAAAGGCTCTGGGTACCGTTCCACAAAACACTTACAATAAATTGAAAGGCTCTGGGTACCGTTCCACAAAACACTTACAATAAATTGAAAGGCTCTGGGTACCGTTCCACAAAACACTTACAATAAATTGGAAGGCTCTGGGTACCGTTCCACAAAACATTTAAAATAAATTGAAAGGCTCTGGGTACCGTTCGACAAAACATTTAAAATAAATTGGAAGGCTCTGGGTACTGTTCCACAAAACATTTACAATAAATTGAAAGGCTCTGGGTACCGTTCCACAAAACACTTACAATAAATTGAAAGACTCTGGGTACCGTTCCACATAACACTTACAATAAATTGAAAGGCTCTGGGTACCGTTCCACATAACACTTACAATAAATTGAAAGACTCTGGGTACCGTTCCACAAAACACTTACAATAAATTGAAAGGCTCTGGGTACCGTTCCACATAACACTTACAATAAATTGAAAGACTCTGGGTACCGTTCCACAAAACATTTACAATAAATTGGAAGGCTCTGGGTACCGTTCCACAAAACATTTACAATAAATTGAAAGGCTCTGGGTACCGTTCCACAAAACATTTACAATAAATTGAAAGGCTCTGGGTACCGTTCCACAAAACACTTACAATAAATTGAAAGACTCTGGGTACCGTTCCACATAACACTTACAATAAATTGAAAGGCTCTGGGTACCGTTCCACATAACACTTACAATAAATTGAAAGACTCTGGGTACCGTTCCACAAAACACTTACAATAAATTGAAAGGCTCTGGGTACCGTTCCACATAACACTTACAATAAATTGAAAGACTCTGGGTACCGTTCCACAAAACATTTACAATAAATTGGAAGGCTCTGGGTACCGTTCCACAAAACATTTACAATAAATTGAAAGGCTCTGGGTACCGTTCCACAAAACATTTACAATAAATTGAAAGGCTCTGGGTACCGTTCCACAAAACATTTACAATAAATTGAAAGGCTCTGGGTACCGTTCCACAAAACACTTACAATAAATTGGAAGGCTCTGGGTACCGTTCCACAAAACATTTACAATAAATTGAAAGGCTCTGGGTACTGTTGCACAAAACACTTACAATAAATTGTAAGGCTCTCGGTACCGTTCCACAAAACATTTACAATAAATTGTAAGGCTCTGGGTACCGTTGCACAAAACACTTACAATAAATTGTAAGGCTCCGGGTACAATTCCACAAAACATTTACAATAAATTGTAAGGCTCTGGGTACCGTTCCACAAAAGACTTACAATAAATTGTAAGGCTACGATCGATTGCAACCAATGTTAAATAATTGATCGTAACTTTACAACTGCTTTGTGGAACGGCACCCTGATTGAGTATGAGTACATTTTACTTGTAGAAGTCCTACCGATAAAAGTCTTGCACAATTGTTATGATTTTAACACTTATTGCCAATTCAAGAATAAAAGGTAAGAAGTGTTTGTATGTTTTATCATCCTTTTACACTTTGTGGTATCATTACTGAAGGTCCCAAAATTGCTGGGAAAAAACACATTTTCAGTGAGTGGCTATTGACAAGGCTCTTTTAGGGTAGGTAACCCTGCCTTATGTTAAGATATTGATGTGTTTAATTCAGAACATCTTCAGCCAAGAGTAGTATTGACTCTGCCGGCCTGATGGGGACAGCAGAAAGGACGTTCCTCACCCCAAAGGGCAACCGGGAGGGAGAGAGCAACACTGTTCCCTCGCTGGATGAGTTTGACAACGAGATTGACATCTATAAGGTTTGTCATCAATCACCTACATTGTTTTGAAATATGTGAAAATGTCTTACGTTAACGTGGTATTTCCTTTGCTTGGAATCTTAATATTTTGACCACATTCATAGTAATGTACATCAAATGACATCCCAACTAAAACAATTTTATTAGTTCTGATAGATAAATGATATGTGATGAACTAGAGCCAAAGTTTATATTGTCATAGGGACATGATGTCAAGAATTTAGTTAAGGAAACTTTTCATCTTTTGCTTTGTACTAGAAAGGGAGCAACCATTGAAAGCCACTTTATATTATAAACTAGGTCTTAGTGTATTTATATTGTATATATATTGTACTCAAGCTCATTTGTAGAATTTTAAAATGCTCCAATTTCATCCTGTGTTTTCAAAACTCATATGATGTTTTTATGATTCACTACATATTTTATGAGTTTCTTTTGTAACACAATAGCCGGTAGTGCCATAATATATTACATTGTAACTCCATTTACTCCCCTTTGATATACAGAGCGCAAGAGATGAGATACAGAACTTGGACAACTACCGAGACGTTGGCTGGTTGAGAGTTGATCAACAGCCCATCAAACAAGTGCTGACAACCTACGCCAGCAAGTGGATGTGGACCTTCACCAAGTACCTCTCAGATCAGGTAGGTCAAATACAAACAATCATATTCATTTCATATATTACATACATTTGCCCAGGAAAAATAAACCATATATCACTGATGTTCCTTGGGGATCAGCCAAGGAGGTTATTTTGACCAATTTCAGCATGTGGGACTCTTGAGATGGTAGAAGTGTCTTACTTCTCAAATAATGAAGGGACACCGTCGGCCCTAAGGGTGGGCAATTTTCACCAGGATCTTTTCAAGGAACAACACTGCTTTAAGGACAGTGCAACAGCAGAATCATGAATGTTTAGATGAAACGTGCATTTTGTGTAATGTGAAAACAAGTCAAGTCAATGCTCAAATGTTTGTTTGTTTCAGGTGACACAAATGCTGGAGAAGCTGGACACATTCCTGAAGAGGATCGAACCAGAGATTGAAGGAATCACAGGGGAGGAGAGAGATACAGCCAGCTTCATGAAGATGATGAGACTCTTCAATGAGGTGTGTGATCAGTTACATAGCAGGGTTTTTTAAAAGTACTCAGGTCGGACCAAATGCTGCAAATTTGTTTTGTCAACATTAAACGTTGATGTTCATCTCTGTCATCCTTGCAAAACATTGTGACTCATCCATGTACATTCTAAGGAGAAGGTATTCTAAGTTGGAGAACTTGTTCCTCATCCTTTTCATCATGAATAAAATATGTTTAAATCAAAATCAAACGTTAAAAAATACAAGCCATATTCAGGCAAGCCAGTTTCTCCACCAGACAGTTTTAGTTCCTCTTTAGTGCATATTCTTTCTAAATGATTAATTTACATACACTTTATAAACAATTTTATACAATTGCTGAATAATATTGAATGGAAGAATATTCTCGGAATTGTAGGTAACATTTTTGTAATGGTGATTTTTTACTTCCTCTATTTTTCACATTTAATTTGTTGGCAACAATGGTGATAACTACTTATTGTCCAAGTTCATGGTCAATTTGCAAATTATTTTTGTGCATGTAGCATTACAGTGCCATGCATGCAGTTCAAGCGATGTTATAACCTTTACATGCTGAGGTTCAAGAAAGGAAGCAACATCTCCCATCTTTGGGTATGACTTGCATGGGAATCAAACTCTTGCCTCACAGGTGATGAGCAGATGCTCTACCAACTGAGCTACAACCCTGGTAGTATTTATACACATTTAAATAAATCCCATAAAAGGCCAAACATATCTAAATACAAGTTTTAATGGACCGTATTTTGTTCCTACAGGTGTCAGCCCAGCAGAATGAGATGGATGGAAAGTTCACAGCAATGCACAGAACTGTCCTGCTTCTCAAGAAATATGGACAGGTCCTGCCAGAGAAGACACAATCATTGTTCTCCGCCGCTCCTGGACGCTGGAACAACCTCAAGACCAAAGTATCCCTTGCAAAACAAAGGCTTGGTCCTCGTATACAAGAGGAGTCAGCTAGAATTACTCAGGTGAGTTAGATTGAAGTTTCTCTCTCTGTTTCACTTCTTAGTTTTTGCAGAAATTATGATGACACTTCATGTAGAACTTTATCTTTTTCAATTTTACAATAACATGAAAATATGAAGACAATAAATTGTTTGGAGTCTTCAAAAATATTCAAGAATATCCAGGTGGGCTAGATTGCTTTCTTGTATCATGCAACTTTACTTAGAACTTTATCTTTTTTAATTGCAAAAAAATATGCAGAAAATTGTGTATACATGATGTCAATTTATGGTTTGGAATCTTGATTTAATTTTCTATCAACTTATCCTTAACTCAAAATGCAGTTAATATATTTATTTCAATATCCCATTTTAGGTTTACCTAGAAATTTGAATGATGTCTTTTAAACAATGGAAGAATTGAAGTATATAGTAAACACAAAGATAAAACCCTGCTTTGATTGTGAAATTAAAGTTTGTAGTAAAGCTGTATATTCTGCTTGTGTCATTCTGAAACTACGAGAAGCAGCTATTCTGCAGTTTGAATGTACAATGTTGTACAGCAAGAAAGACTCTTGAATAGTCTCAGTATATTTACACAGGATCTTGAAGCTTTTGCTGACCGAGTGATGGAACTAAGTCAAGACCTGGACAAGTCCCAGGTTTACAACAGAGAGTGTAACATCGGAGAGGCATGGACAATAATCGACAACTTTGCAAAGAGACTTACCATCCTTGAGAATGAAGCTCAGGTACGTTTTCTTATCATCATAGGTGATTAACATTCACAAAGACTTAGCATGGAATGACATTTATTGTTTTAATTGTTGCTTGATTGTTTATTGCAAAATAAGGTAAACAGGTTATCATAACCTTTCAGGATTCATTGGAAATATTGATGCAAATTACGAAGTTAAATTGCCTTACTTTCATTTTAAAATTGAATTGAAAATAAAATATAAAACACTTATTATTGCGATAAACTTAATTAAAATATATTTTACTTTAGAGAGATTAAAACTAAAGTGATAATAATAAAAAATATTAATGGGCTTAGCAGTTTTAATAAAATGATAAACTCTTCATATCAAAATAAACCAAATGTTAAACAAGGCCAATAGAACCACAGGTTTATCTTATCAATACTCACTTACATTTTGTTGTTGTTTGGCTTACTTTGTCAAAGTTTATAAAATCTATGTTTTACAGGATTTGACAGAACTACAAGAGCTACTAGAAGCATCAGTTGTCAACTTCTCAATTCTGCCACAGTAAGTGAACATTTTGTCTTCATCCTAGAATAGTTTTTTGATTTGATATAGATTTCTAGCATAATAAAAGGGTTGTATGGCTACCAAACATCAAAATCATAACATAATACATAATAGAAATAAAATTCGTAACAATATGCCACCCATAAGGCAATCTATTGAACACTCTTTAAAAGAAGCCAGGTAAAAAGTTTTATTTTGAAGATTTAAATGGTTAAATTGAAGAAAAGCTGTTACCAGTCTGGACCAAAAAAGGTAACCATATTTCTGGATGGGTATTTTCCCACACAGGAAACTAAGCAGCTTTATCAGATTGGTCTGAGGAAAAACTTGATGGAAATTTTTCTGTAAATGCCATGTGAAACAATTCAATGTAATGCAATATTACTCTTTTCAGGTGCCGATATGAGTTGAACAGTCTCAAGCAGGTGTGGGAGACTGTCAGGTAAGCCTTTCCAAATACTCAAAGAGCCTCGAAATCTTCATACTAAATGAACAAATTCTTATGAAAATCATGATAAGTTATAATGGATTTTAAGATGAAAGCAGACTTCAACATCAATTAGCTACCTTGCCTAGAATATGAATCATGTAACTTTTTGTCTTATGTTCAGAGTGATAGATGAGCAACAACTTGAGTGGAAGAGACACCCATGGCAGAAGATGAACACCAAGTTTCTACGAGAGGAGACCAACAAACAGCTGGACATTGTCCGAGCCCTTCCAGAGGACGTCTTTGTCTGGGACGTGTACATGGGGCTACATGAATCTATCACTACCATACAGGTGAGACTGATTGGAGCTTTCTCTTTTCTTCACAAAAACCATCTCAACGAATGAAACACTTATTTTGTTATTTATCTTGTGATCAGCTCACTGAATTGTTTGGGGGAAAGCTAGCGTAGTGGTTAGCACATGTAGTTTCGGATCAAGAGGTCCTATTTGCAAATCCTGCATAGGGCTCCACAACTTTGCCTGCAGTAGAGAACTGTTCTACACGCAGGAAGATTTGGGTGCACTGAATCTCAGCCCAGTGTCACCTTTTGTTCGCTAGTTAAAATTGATGCTCACAGGTTTCACAATACATAGCCATAACAGTGCAGCCAAATAAAAGTGAAAACCTCATATCACTTTTCATCACCTAACTATGTAAAAAATCTATAAGTAGTCAACAACCACATTGTGAAACCTGTGTCTGAAATAATGAATGTGCTTCTATTTTACCAAAGCGAAAGCAAAGGTTATGAACAGGAAAAGCAGTGGAAGGAAATTAAAAAATTCAGTCACTTCTATTTCAGGATGTGGATAATAAATATGTTTAATGTGCAGCTGAAATGAAGAATACAAATTTGCTTGTTTCTTGCGCACAGGACTACCTGCTTATGATAGATAACCTGAAAGTGATGTTTCTTTTATCATTTCTTCAGAGCAAATGGATAATGTTAGAGCACTCAAAGATTTGTCCATTGAACATATTTTATTTTACCATTTAATTATTTATCAAGAATACCATTGTTCTGCTGTCCCCAGGACTGTCTGCCGCTGATAGACGACCTGAGTAGTTCGGCCATGAGGACCAGACACTGGAAACAGCTGGTGAGAGTGACCGGGGGAGCGCTGACCATCGACAACGATACTCTCCGCAGGATGACCCTTGGTGAACTTCTGAGTCTCGGACTACAGAGTGAGTACCTTGTTGATGATAGAGATGGGAATGGGGATAGGTTTTATGAATGTTGTGGTGATGATGATGGTTGGGATAGTTGTAGTGATGGTGACGGTGATGATGGTAGGGATGGTGGTGATAGTGATGCTAATGTTGATGTTTATTGTGATGGTTGGGACGGTGGTGATGATGATGCTTATGTTGATGATGAAAGTAATGGTGTGGATGGTGACCATGGTGTTTTAATGCACAATTTTGTTTGAATGTTATGAGGATTATTATGATGGTGATGATCTTGGCAATGATGTGATAGAAATGTTTTAACGATAATGGTAATGATGATGACATTGATGAGGAGAGTTTCTAACAGAAATGCCTTATAACAATGTCATATTGTCCTAAGTCTTCATTTGTTCATTTCAATCTTTTTTTTCTGCAGAGCATGTGGATGATGTTAGAGCCATTGTGCTGCGAGCAGTGAAAGATTTGTCCATTGAACAGAGTTTGAAGACCTATGAAGAAGTCTGGCTCAGCAAAATATTTGAACTCAGGCCTCATGTTCGCAGTAAAACAACCAGTTCAGAAAACGGGGTAAGTTTGTTTATATGTAATCAGTGTTGTTACTAGAGGGGGTCCTGGGGAAATTTGTCAAACCTTTTTGGTTTAGGTTTATGTTACTTTTACCATTGCAAAGGCGCCCATATTTGCTTTAAAAGTTGCCAAAATGACCCCTTCAGCTGATCACCTGGGAAGAACACTGTGAATTCACTGATATTTTTTAATTCATCCAGTTTCCAAAATAACTTGTTTTCTTGTGTGTATAATCATATTTATTTCCCCCCCGACACTTAAATATTTGGCCCAAAATTATTAACCTTGTTATAAGTAGCAGCATTTTTTTTCTGAAAACAACTGTTATATTTTGTAAAGGACACATATTTTTATCTATTTATTTAACAATTGCTGTACAACCAGAGTGAGTATGGACAGAGCGAGACAGGACAGTCCCAGCTGCAGGCCAGCAGTACACAGCAGAGTCGCAGTCAAGTGCGGACAACTAGTCGCATCTCCAACCAGAGCTCACACAGTCGCAACAAGAGGAACAGTGTCTGCTCTCTCCCGGCCTCACTCCTCAATGTTGGAGAGGTAAGTCTTTAACTCTGGAATTTATTTTTGCAAAAAAAAAGAAATGATTCCCCATGTGATTAGCTTGACATATTGTAAATGCTTTAGATAATTTTCTAAAATTGTATTTGACCAATTGATTACAGGCACTGTCATAATTTTGTCATACAGAATTAAGCGTTTTGCCTTATCAGCTTTAGAATGATATTTATACTTCTCAATAAATGACACCAGTGGTAGAGTTATACATATGTGACTTCACATCATGAAGCATCTTTTTAAACTGGTGTTTTGCATTATAAAGGTTAAACATTTGCTTGAATTCGCTAAATTTCTTCTTTGTACTTCAATAAAGTGCATATAATGATTCAATTCAGACCGTACTTGATCAACCTTTATGAGAATGTTTTCACCTCCAGGACATTGGCCAACTGTTCCTGCTGACAACAACAGAGCCCATATTTGAGGAGCTGGAATACCACCAGGTGTCACTACAAGCCATGCAGAGTAACAGCGCTGCAGGTTCATTCCTAGACGAAGTTCTCAAGTGGCAGAAAAGACTTCAGACCATTGAGGCAGTCCTCTCCACCTGGCTTGAGGTGCAGGAGAAATGGGTTGAACTTGAAGAGGTAAGTTGTATATCCTTAACATACTGGTATACTCAGAATAAATTGTGTCTCCAGTCTGGATGATTAAGTTAGGTACCTTTTAATTGTGAATGTTTTTATGCATTCATCGATTCAGCATCTGACATGATATCATGTCTTGCTTGAAAGTTTCTTTATTTTACTCATGTTCAAATTCTCTGGACAACATGTATAGCCATTTGTAAAACTGCTCAGCTAGCTCACTGCTGTTTGTTGCTTGCATTTGTTGAGAGTTACAGGCTCCCTGGTTGCTATAAAGTGCATGCTGCATCATATTTTGATAACAGAGTCTTTATGAAGTGCCTTTCAAATCTACTTCTTTCAGTGACATTTTGCCTGATAATTTAGTTATCACACCAAAATATCAAAACTCTTTGCAGTATAAGAAAGTTGTAAATCCATATAATTATATTTCTCTATCATTGGTATTTTTCTGTTCAGATCTTCACAGGAGCTGATGTGAGAACATCTCTATCTCACGATGCTAACAGGTTTGCTGTTGTCAACAAGGACTTCCGACTCTTGATGAGGGCCACGGAGAAGAATCCAAATGTTTTACAGTGCTGCTCTCGCAAAAGTAAGTTACAGTCACTATGGATAAAACCATTCACACCACTTACCGGTAAGTGAAAGTGTATGTTGTGATTGCCAAAATAGAATAAATATCTTATTACTGAACAGTCCTGGATCCGGGTTACAAACCATTTACAAGCAATTGTAAGGCTACAATCAATTGTAATCAATGATAAAATAATGGTTGTAACCGTACCACTTCTTTGTTGAACGGCACCCTGAATAAGCTGTCAGCATCTCACAGCTATGTGAATAGTTGAAATGATTGCTGCATTTAGAAAAAATAAATGCATTATTGACAAATATATTTTCATGAGGGAATAAGCAATAGGAAGATCTACCATATTCAACAAGAGATATCAATAATCTCTACTTCTCTTGAAGGTTACTTTGTGTTCACTGCACGGGGGAATTTCAATATTGATATTCATAAGTAGTCAAATGATTCCCATCTGCCTCGACCTTCTTTTCCAAAGGTTAACCCCCTATTTCTGGATTCACCACCAGAATCATTCAAAGATGGAGTCTTTGGGAAATATGTCCATCCTTTTCACTAGATGTCCCTTAAAATTTTAGGAAGGTTAATTTTACCTTTGTATCAGGTCCCACCCTCAAAATTACCAAAACTTCCCCAAGCTGATCACCTAGCAAAAAAATGCACCACTGTATATTGTGTACATTATGTTGATTGTTTAACAGACATCCTGAACATTATGGAACACATGAACCACAGTCTGGAGTCATGCAGGAAGTCCCTCCTCAACCATCTTGAAAGACGTCGACAGATCTTCCCAAGATTCTACTTCCTGTCAATGGAGGATGTTCTTCACATTGTCTGTAACGGTAAGATCCGCCACATCCTATACTACTATACTATCATATAGTCCCTGAAAAAAGAATTCATCACTAGTTTGAATATTTTAATTTTCGATATTAGATAAAGCAAAAGGAGTCCTGAATAATTTCAGGCCTAAAGCTGAGGCATCTAGGTATTACCGATATGTAACGATTTTATTCCAGAGAGAGAGTTGACCTCTGAAAGGTTCAATTACCTTGAGTTCAGATGCTAGCTCAGCAAGCCTTAGTGTTTCTCGAGATATGACTGAAGATGTTCCTGCTTAGTGTCTTCTGCAAATTATACCAAAAATGACAGGGTACTTGGCAACAATTTATTAAGGGAATTTGGGGAATCAAAGAGATGGTTTTCCTATGTGCAGATTCTATGTTCTGGACCTGATGGGAGTCATGTTAGGTAACAATTTACCTGGCACAGAGGATGTAAAGTTGTTCATGTTCATGTTCTATAATGTTCATGTTCATGTTTTCCAGGCTACGACCTGAGCCAGGTGAACCTGTACATCAGCAAGTTGTTTGAGAACATCGGGAGTCTGGTGTATGACAAGGAACTAGATGAGAACACAGACAAGTGTAACTTCACCATCACTGCTGTTGAGAGTGCTCTCGGGGAACGCATGGATCTTCTACAGGTATCTTCAACAACTGTTAAAGTTCAATTTATCATCCAAAAGGCAAAAAATATTTGATAAGTGGATTTATGGCATCTCCTCACAGTTTATATTATGAATTATTTTGATAAAGACTACTAATTTTTTTACCCTAATGTTACCCTGGAAATGAAAAAGAAACAAATTTAATATTTAACTCTATTCCTGTTCCTTTATGACATTCTTGAAGAGTTTTAGAAGAAAAAAATTCCACACTTTAGGAAATTTACTTTATATTTATGGTCTCCTGCTTTTGGATATCGTGTACTTGTATAAGTTTTTAAACAATAAATTTGGATACGAATGTCAAAATCTTGCTCAGTAGGCTTACAAATTACTTCAAAGGTTATGAAATACCTTTAGTGATATATACTGTCCTTCATTGTATACAGACAATAAGAGATCAATATGATTAGTTCAGTTCATTTAGACAATGTTTGTATATTGACTATTCAATTGTATTAACACAAATTTCTTATGATATTCAGCCAATCAGCTGCGAGGGTCAGATTGAAACATGGCTGTCTGCTCTCATGTCTGGAATCAAGTCAACTCTTCAACACCAACTTGCCACAGCTCTGGGAGTAGAAAAATCTGGTCCGTACAAACGTGTTCGGAGTGCTGGAGCAAGGAAAGTTCAACTGGCAACCCAGAGTTCAACCTCACTTACAAAGGCAAATAAAGGTAAGATCAGAACCAGTCAGTGTACAGGATAATATACGATTTCTGATCAAAAGGACTTGAACTGATTCTTGTCTTATTTCAAGACAATAATCCATTTCCCAGCTAATGGTTGAAAAATTTCCAAAGTGAGGTTGGGCTCAAATTCACTTATTGCCTTAATTTATCCCTGATTCTTGATTTGAATGTGACCTTCCTTGTGATAAAGGTATCATGCATCCTGTAAATTTTTAAATGGTTGCAATTCTTTAGTTTTTGGGTCACCCTCGGTCTATCTAGATATTGAAGAAATTGTCCAATATCTTTCAGCAGAATTTAAAGAAAATGAACATCCATATTTTCAGTAATATGGTAATTGTAATTTAAATGTCAACAAAACTGATGTGAACATAATGCTTTGATGAGAATGAGATTAACTCCCTACGGCGCTAATTGCTAATATAATTTCAAAGCAGCTTCTAACTCCAACTCACTCATATTCTCCTTTTAACTCCCAACACAAATGTTAGGAGTGATTTAAAAAAATGGCAATAAGTTTAGATTCACCATTTTACCTAAATTCAGATCCAGCAGCTAGTCGTCAATCAAGTCGTCAGAGCAAGAAGGACGAGGCTGGGATCAACAAGACCCCATCAGCTGCAGAAGTGTTCGCCGACCTTCACCCTGTGGACGAAGGAGGAAGGTCATGGACACTGGACCATGTGTCCGAGATCGTGTACTTGACCACACAGATCCAGATGACCAGTCAGATTGCGGAATCGGTTGAGGGACTTGGAGCAGGCAATGCTGACGCTCTACAGGTTGGTCTACCATCATTAACACTTTGTGACTGAACAGAAGTCTTCTAATATTAATCTTTTGATTTCCAAAACACATGGTATATGTCAAACATTCATAGATAAAATATTTCTTATTTCATGTTTTAATTGTAATGACACCATTACAAGATCGTGTTCATGTTGACAATCTAAGGAAATGACAATTGCAACAATGAAACTTCGTAAGAGAATTTGAGTAGTTATTACATGTTACTTCAATTCTGTCAAAGTAACATGTACTTCTGTGAAAGGATAACATGTTGATTTTTACCATATTTGCACTTATAACCATGTCGATAATGGTTAAGATATTATTTCCTACAGGATGCTCTAGACAAGATCGACTCCAGCATCCAAGCAACAACAGTTCTACTGAAGGGCCTGGAGGGGGAGAAGGAAGCTAACCAGCGCAGAGAGAAGGCTGCTAGCGAAGGTAGGGGGTCCTGAGAAAAATTACCTGTTTACTGTTAACTCACCCCCTGACCTGTACAAAATACTCATAAAATTTTGATGCTGCTAAGAGCTGAAATGTTACCCAAGTTACGTTAAACAATAACTCCCCTACTAACTCATTAAATTATGAAAGGATCTGTAGAATTATCGGTAAGCTGTTGGTTTATGGGGAGCAAATATTATGTGTGATACTGTTTTCTCACATTTTGAGGGATTTATGCACTAAAGATGATTAATAGAAAGTTGAGATATGGTACATATAACATACATATGTAAATGGTAGAGTCAGAATTTAGTTGCATCTAAACCACCATGAGCATGCAATTTTATCTACTGTACAGAACTGTCAGCTCAATGTTAAAATTCAATACAATTCCATTATCTTATGTTGTTCAATCTAACATACATTTCTTCAAACCTTGTTATATGCCTTATGTATATGGTGAGACCTGTAACTTGGCACTGATATATTCAGCATAATAATAATCAATATATTATTTGTTTCAGCCCAGTCAGTGAAGGACCTAATAACAGACCGAGATCAGGACATGATGTCAGACTCACAGGGACGAAGAAGTGCTGCTCTGGCCTCTAAGAAAGGTTCCACTCTTGATATGACTGGAGAACCTACCAAGACTCCCATACCAGAGGAGGATGAAGATGACTCAAGAACACTGGGAGATGCTGAATGTGAGTCAAATCCTAACAAAAACACTTTCCTCAAATCTACTTAAATTGTGTAAATAATTATACCCCCGCTACGACGTAGTCGGGGGTATATAGCGCTCCGTCCGTGCGTCCGTCCGTGCGTCCGTCCGTGCGTCCGTCCGTGCGTCCGTCCGTAATCGTTTCCGGAGCATTACTCAAAAACTATTCCACTTAGAAACTTAAAATTTGGTATGGAAGTAGCCTATATGGTGCTGTGGTGCCTTTTAGGGGTTTCAGCTCAATGGTCCAATTTTTTTTTGAAATTTTGACCAAAAACGGTCCGATTTTTGGACTTTGTCTCGTTTCCGGAGCATAACTGAAAATCTATACCACTTAGAAACTTCAAATTTGGTATGGAAGTAGCCTATATGGTGCTGTGGTGCCTTTTAGGGGTTTCAGCTCAATGGTCCAAATAATTTTTGAAATTTTGACCAAAAACGGTCCGATTTTTGGACTTTGTCTCGTTTCCGGAGCATAACTCAAAATCTATACCACTTAGAAACTTCAAATTTGGTATGGAAGTAGCCTATATGGTGCTGTGGTGCCTTTTAGGGGTTTCAGCTCAATGGTCCAAATAATTTTTGAAATTTTGACCAAAAATGGTCCGATTTTTGGACTTTGTCTCGTTTCCGGAGCATAACTGAAAAACTATACCACTTAGAAACTTCAAATTTGGTATGGAAGTAGCCTATATGGTGCTGTTGTGCCTTTTAGGGGTTTTAACTCAATGGTCCAAATAATTTTTGAAATTTTGACCAAAAACGGTCAAAAAATTTTACTTTGTCTTGTTTCCGGAGCATATATAAATACCAAATGACTTGCACACTTCAACCCAGACTCCGTATATCCATAAATCTCACCTTACGGACAAAGATTTTTCAAACAATGTGTCTATATTTCTTAAGAAAAATGACCCAGTTAACCGGACGATTTGCTATCCAGACGATTTTCACCTGTAACCAAAACAAGGTTCGACTGTATAGTGCTGTTGTGCCCTTTAGGGGTAATTCCAGGGTTCCCAGATTTTTATTCAAAAACTACATGGCTGGGGATGTTTTGAAGTGAAATAGTTTTTAGGGTTGCAAGATCATTGTGTTCTAAGTCATAATCATAAATTTTCAAATTAATGTTACGTGAAGGCGGTCAAACTCAAGCGGGGGTATGTGAGCCGCGCTCACTTTTGCCTTGTTTTAATAAACATATCTCAAATACGACTATCTATTTAATTGAAATCCTAAGAACCCGATATTCTCAAAACTCTCCTTTGTTGCTCTAGCAATATAATTGAAAAATCAAGGAAAAGTCATTAAATTACTGCTGCTTCCAAGTGTAAGAACCCTGCTGACTCCTCAAATTTCTCCCTTGTTGCTCCAGCTGAACACGAGACAACAACTCTCCAGCCACTAGACACAATGAACATAGCCCTGCCGGCCGTCCAGCCCGAGTCGCAGGTAGCTATAGAGGAGGAGAAGGAGGAGGATGAACAGACCGAGGTGAAGCTGATGCTGTTCCCCAGTCAGATCCACAAACTCACGTCTCTCCTCGCCCTCCTGGCTCACCTCCGAGACCTTCTCCACAGACTCAAGGAGATTGCAGTCACCCAGGCACCGGCCACCAGCTTCGACTGGCGTTCTCAACTCATGTATGCATTCAAGGAGGATACAAGGGCTGTTGCTATCAAGGTAGGTGTTACAGATGAAGCTTGAGATATATAGCCAGATAGCTCATCTCACTGGATTAGTGGTTAATACTGAGAGTTTGAAGGGTGATTCCCTGCCTCACACAGAAAGCATTTGAGAGACTTGTGGTATCGCTTTTGGCTACAGACTCTATTCAAAATATGCCTCTGTTTACCTAGCAGATAATGGGTACCTGGTAAAGAGTTGTGGTGGTGGTGTTTGACTAGGGTTATAATGTTGGTAGCACCTTGAGCATGCACTAGTTGATGGGAATTATTTATTCAATATCATCATCATATTATTCAAGGTTTCTTGTTTTCTTTTGGAATCATATATACATTAAACTAGAGTGATCCAAGTGATCTTAAATGCTGGTTTAAAACAATTGTAATGAGATCAAATATTTTTCATTGTATCTTTTTGTACCCACAGTGTATGAATGCTGACTTTGAGTATGGATTCGAGTACCTTGGCTCCAGTAACCGAGAAGTGATCACTCCACTCACAGAGAGGGTTTATGTGTCACTCACTCAGGCTGTCAAGTCTAACTATGGGGCCCTCTGTGTTGGACCAATTGTAAGTAAACCTTTTTTCAAGAGTAGTTACATTTGCAATCATAAAATCTTTCAGAAGCACAAATACTTGAGCATACTGATGTGTGGAAAGGCACTTATTGAATGAATCATTATTAGTTCAAATGGATTGAGTGCACACTAAGAAAAAAAAACGAAAGAAAGAAAAACTGTTTTACGAAGTACAGGGTTTTTAAACTTTCTTTTCTTTATAACAGGAGAGTGGAAAGTATGAGATACTGCGAGAGCTGAGTCGATGTCTTGGTCACCCAATGTACGTGTTCAACTGTACCTCAACAATGGACTACACACAGCTACAGGATGTCTTCAGAGGAATGTCTTCTACAGGTCTGTCCTTGTCTGTTCCGCCGCTATTGGCTGAAATATTGCCTAAGCTGCTTTGAACTCCAATCCACTTGTCTGTGTAACCTTAAAACTGTTGCCTGTCTTGTAAGGAAAAGGCTACAGGTTTTTTTTCAATCATGATCCTATTGTCAGTGTTGGTTGTTTCCTTAACTTGTCAATCTATTAACCGATGACCAAAAGCTTAAATACCTATTAATTTTTCCTCGCAATACGGATCTCGTGTTTGAGAGTCAACTAGTCCTTCCAGGAATTGTACAGGACCTGCAATTTTAAGTTTTATCAAAATTGTAGCTATGGCTTTTGCAACTTTGGCAACAGACCTTCTCTAAAAATAACCAGCTGTTGACTCACATGAAACAAAAAGATTCATAACTCTTTTTGCTCTGAGAAAGATGAGTTTATCTCGATATGTTTTCAACTAGCTATAGTAAGATGTTGACTGACAGGAAGGAAGCTATTGGAAACACTGCTTTGTCTCTAATGTCTTTTTGGCATTCATCAAATTTCTCTGTATTTTCATCTTTGCAGGTGCCTGGGTGTGTTTCCGGAACCTCAACCTAGTGACACCAAGTGTCCTCAGCGTGTTTGCACAACTCATGTCAGTGATCATGTCTGCAATGCGGGCAGGGAAAGCTGTGGTCCGCTATCAGTCTGAGGACATCCAACTCAGTCCTCACGGAGCCTGCTTTGGTCTCATGTCCTCTGAGATTCCTGTCCTCTCTCGAGATCCAGACAAGATGTTGCTGTACACGTCTGCTGCTGCCACTCTCCCTGACAACATCCTCAGACAGTTCAGGGTTGTGTCTGTTGCTAAACCAGATCTCAGACTGGCCCTTGAGGTTCTGCTCTTCAGTCAAGGTATTTCAATGTTTCAAGTTTCTACATGTCAGGCCTTAAATTCCCATTGGCTTATGATCAAATCATTTGATGCTGACTTTTTGTTGATCTGTAAACATTTTACATTTCTGAATTATTCACTACAGGCTTACCTGTTATGAATAAGACCTTACGAAAATTAACTCTTTTGTACAAGCTTATAATTTTGCTGTTTGGAATTATAAATGGACGAATTCTGAAATAATTTGTTGACCTTCTTGCCACAATATTATCAGAATTAAATTATTTTATTATATGTATTGTCTCATAAAATATTTGTAACTATTTTTTCTAATGATTGTATTTTCTGTTGAAGGTTTTCTCCATGGGAGAGAGTTGGCTAGAAAAACCAGTCAGCTTCATCAGATGTGTTGTAAGATATTTGGAACCAACACATACATCACTGACAAAGTCATGTTGGGTATGTCTTATTCATATGGTCACTGTCATATTACTAAAAAAACATACAATTCCAAATCTATTTATTACACAGATATCTAAATTCACCATGTCAGATAAATGTTATCTTGTCACAAGGAAAAAGACATAAAATAAATTCAAATTTAGTGTTCATTTTTATGCCCCCGAATCGGAGATTCCGGGGGTATATTGTTTTTCACCTGTCCGTCTGTCTGTCCGTCCGTCCGTCTGTCCGTTTGTCCACAAAAACTTTAACCTTGGTCATAACTTTTGATTGGTCAGAGCTAGGTCTTTGATACTTGACATATGGATCCCTTGTGATGAGACCTTTCAGATGACACCATGACATTTGACCTTGTGACCTTGACCTTGACACAGCAAGCAGGATGCATCCGGGGGCATTCGTGTTTCACAAACACATCTTGTTTAATTCATTATATTCTCTTTATTAAAGGTTAAGAGATAAAGTGACTTTAAATCCCCTGTATCGCATTCTGTATATATATAGTATAATTCTGCTTAGTAAATGCTTATCCATGTGCATAGGAAGGCGCTATACAAATTGCCTATCGTAATTCATTATCATTATCATTATATGTGTGAAAACAGGTTCAAACCCAAGGACATAACTTGTTACAAAATTGTGTATTGTGACACAAATGTACTTTCATAATATTGTTTACAACTTTGATGTAGCTAACATGTCTTGGGACATGGAAAAGGCGCCATATAAATATACAAATGATTTTTATAATTATTATCAAATGTAATTCACATTATTTATGCTATGATGATTCAGGTTGTGACCGCAGTGCAGGGTTCCACGGATGGAGTCTCCACACAATGAAGGGAGTCACAGCAGAAGCTGGCGCCTTCCTCGATAAGGCTGTTAGTCAACTGGAGGAGAAGAAGATGGGTAAGGAGAGATTGAACTCAAATGATTGATTAATCAAAATCTGCTTTTCACCTCTCAAAAGTGTGAATGATCAATAGTTAAGGAAGACAAGAGTAATTCTATGGATGAAGAACTTATCTTCTTAATCAAGAGATATATGTTATGAAATTTTAGCAACTGATAATTTATGATTGCAGTGTTCACTGACCGATTCATTGGGGGAGAAGACACAGAGAAACATGAACTGGAAACTCCTGAAAAATGTACGTGAAAAGTTAAACATTTTATATTGCAATACAATGTTCTTTTGGACATGTATCCCTTTGGTAGTCATGTCCAAGACCTTTTTAGGAATATGTCACAAAATCTCTATGACTTGCAAACTTTTTATGTATCACTTCCAAGTTTTGCATTTGTATTTGTCACAAACAAAAAATCAACAAAGTTACCATTTCCCTGGCTAAAATTGATCATTTTTGGCTAAATAGCAGACAACTCTTCTAACACTTCTCTTACATTATCTCAGAATGTAATAAGAGCATCTCCCCTTTCAATTTTTCTCAGCTGCAAGTGTAGAACCAGTGATCCTTAACCAAGTGACATCCTCTTCCTCCCAACAAGAGGAGAAGCTTCACCTTGAGGAAGAAGCTCTGGTCACTGCTCTCAGGAACACCTTCATGCCTCGGCTACAGACCAGGGACGCCAGTCTTCTGGCAACCTTCCTGGCCGATCTCTGGCCAGACGTCAAAGTATCTATGGTGTTTGGTGGAGATTCAAGTATCCTGCAAGAGCATCAAGACTCTCTTCTCACTCTGAGGTCCGACCTTAGGCTTCGCACTGCTCGAAGTCAGGACTCCCAGAAATCCATTAAAGGTAACGTGTTTGTAAGATCCTCCAATCATTCTGAAGCTGCTAATGGCTGAAATACTGCCCAAGCAGCGTTTAACAATAACTCACTCAATTTTTCTGTAAACTTACTTATGCAGCTGTTAGGTAACATTAGCTACTTATTTAGCCATTTCTAGTTATTCTCCTGCTTGAAGTCAGAAATATGAATTTAAGGTAATTTGATCCTTTCACATTTCTCCTACAACTCGGTCAAAACTGTAGCTTCTGCTATAAAATTGATTTTAAAGGTATCAATAGTTCCAAAATATTTGAAGTTTATCAACACTTCCACAAGTTACGGCTTGTTGAACCCCTTTTCTGCCATTATAATCAGGAAAGAATTGACTTGACTACTTGACTTTTCATATTTATTCACACTGTTCCAAGGCAGCATTATGAAAATTAGCAGCATTTAAATACAAATTCTTTCCTTGAGAACTCTTCAGAATGTGCTTCAGCTTTTTTGATATTTTTTTGCAAAACAACATTAAGAGACATGCCAGACCGATATTACACATTCTGGTCCTCCCTCCATACGTTATTTAAGAAATTATAGTTAGCTCTTATTCACTCCAGCATTCTTTGTTGCTCATGCATTGCCATACCATTTGCATATCATATCAAATATTTATTGAGAAACTTGTCATGCTTTCTTCAACCAAGAGAGTCATTTGTCATTGTATACTGCATTATGTGTTTTGCAGAATGTTCTGTAATACATAACATCATTATTGTATGTATATCATGCCTATGCTTCAAGGAATAAAAACATTTAAATAAAAAAAAACAAAAAAAACATTAAGAGACATTGATATTGTAATGGACAAAATGTTGATAATCTAAACTTATAATATCAATGTTTTTTTCGGTGAGGAACAAAGTTCTGTCAGTGTGTTGGGGTGAGTAATAAAAACTAAGTCTAGAAATTTGATTATATGCATGTATTGTTAAAGCTGCATTTCGGTTGTTGTGAAAACTGTTATCTTTCATTTTCATGTTTTCCATTTTTTTAGAGTAAGTTTTCTTACCCTGATGTGTGTTCTTCAGGATTTTCAACCCTTTTTTTTTTGCATGTCAGTTTGAATTTCATAATATTCTGTGATGAAATCCAATATATTTGTCAGTTTATATGCCAGTTATATCAATGGCATTCTACCCACAACGTTTGAACTTAATTGATTTTGTTATGATTAAACTGAATGGCAAACACTCAAGATATTTTTACTTCCAAACTATCAAAATGCATTAACAGATTTGACGTACTATTTTTAGCTCATCTGGCCTGTAAGGCCCGATGGGCTTATGGCATGGCATGGTGTCCGGCGTCCGTCCGTCCGTCCGTAAACTTTGTGGAATTTCGACTTCTTCTCCAGAACCATAAGGCCTAGAAAGCTGAAACTTTGTGTACAGACTCCTTGGCTAGTGGGGATTATAAATTGTAGCTTTGGTATCCCTGTGACCCCTAATAAGGGCCACAGGGGCCACGTCCTAAAAACCTATTTTCATCTTCTTCTCCAGAACCATAAGACCTAGAAAGCTGAAACTGTGTGTACAGACTCCTTGGCTAGTGAGGATTATAAATTGTAGCTTTGGTAGCCCTGTGACCCCTAATAAGAGCCACAGGGGCCACGCCCTAAAAACCTATTTTCATCTTCTTCTCCAGAACCATGAGGCCTAGAAAGCTGAAACTTTGTGTATATAGCCTCTTTGAAGAGTGAGGACTATAAACTGTAGCTTTGGTGGCCCTATGACCCCTAATAAGGGCCACAGGGGCCACGCCCTAAAAACCTATTTTCATCTTCTTCTCCAGAACCATATGGCCTAGAGAGCTGAAACTTTGTGTACAGACATCCTTGGCTAGTGAGGATAATAAATTGTAGCTTTGGTGGCCCAGTGACCCCTAATAAGGGCCACAGATGCCATGCCCTTAAAACCTAATGATGGTTTTGAGAGGAGTGGCCGTGGAGAAGTAGGTGTCTATACCAGCTTTTTGCTTGAGTAGACGACTAATGTGATGCGATGTTTTGCCAATGTAGGGGAGTGAGATGCGAATGGGGGCTCCTCTCAAAACCATCAGTAGGGCTAACGGTAGAAAACATGCAACAAAACAACAGCAGCCTAAAGGAGTGGTCTACAACATCAGCTGCGACTGCGGCAGCAACTACATCGGAGAAACATCAAGGCCACTCAACATTCGCATCAAAGAACATAAGACATCCACCATCAAAGCAGACGCAAAATCAGCTATTTCAGAACACATCACCAAATTCCCACAACACAACATCAACTGGGACACTGTCAAAACACTCACAACCAACAAACATGATTACACTCAACGTCGTTTAGCCGAAGCTTTACAAATTTCCCGTTTCCGGCCATCTATGAACAGAGATCAAGGCTATTACATCCCATCAGCTTACAACCAATTAATCCGCCCATAATTAATCCAATCAACTCAACTGGCTTCGCTAATCTGCCTAATTAACTCACTCACAAACTGGTATCCCACTCATCCTATGTTTTCTTAACTTCATGTAAATTATCCTTTGATGTATTGTTACCTTATCCTGTTGTTACTGTTATTGTTTTCTCATTATCATACCAAACTGTATAAATTGCTGTATTCCTCATTTTCACCATATGCTTGATAACGGTATAAGAATCTATACCGAAACGTCGCCACCATCCAATAAAGAAGTTGTTCATCCATAGAATCACTCTTGTCTTCCTTATTTTCATCTTCTTCTCCAGAACAATGAGGCCTAGAAAGCTGAAACTTTGTTTGCAGACTCCTTGACTGGTGAAGGTTATAAAGTGTAGCTTTGGTGGCCCTGTGACCCCTAATAAGGGCCACAGGGGCCACGCCCTAAAAACCTATTTTCATCTTCTTCTCCAGAACCATATGGCCTAGAAAGCTGAAACTTTGTGTACAGACTCCTCGACTAGTGAGGATTATAAATTGTAGCTTTGGTGGCCCTGTTGCCCCTAATAAAGGTAACAGGAACGTCCTGCAAATCTATTTTCATCTTCTTCTCCTGAAGTATAAGGCCTAGAAAACTGAAACTTGTCGCCTATATACTTAATTTTATGATTGGTGCCCTTGTGGCCTCTACAAAGGGGGAATCACATTGGTCACACTCTACAGCATAATTGATGATGAAGCCTGATGAGCTACAGAGCCAATGGCTCTATTTTTTCTCATTTGAAATTGTATTTTGGCAGTACATGTTGCTCTTAATCACATTTGATCATGTAGAAATATCAGAATGTTACAATCCTGTGATGAAGCAGTCCTCAAACTTAAGCTTCCTGTACTGGTGTTCAATGTGAATGACCTCATTTTCAACATTAACCCTTTACCCGCTGATGACATAATAACGACCACATTTATCATGTCATTGTTAACAAACAAATTATCCAGATAATCGGCCATCAAAGCCAAAAAAGACTGTCCCTGAATACAAACAAATTACTGCTCATAAAAGTCAGGCACTATATAACTCTTCTTGGTATTCAGTGAGAAATAACCTGAAATTCAGCCGAAAATTTTTGTTTTCAAAATCAGAAGATAAAGTGTTTATAATCCAATTTCTGTTACAGATTCGCTGAACCTGAACACGCCGGTAGTGACGCTGGCCAATGTTGATAGATTCAGTGCTTTGTTAGATCAAGATGCCAAGGAGGTCCTGGAGAATATGCAAGATGCTATCGCCGTTGCAACGGAAGATCTTGGCCTCCTCCCTGGAGCAGCATTCCAAGCAAGAGTGGAGCAGCTGGGTCACCTGAATGCTGCTCACCAAACGGTAGGCTATCTTTTTTTTGTGGGAAAATATGTCAATTTACAAAAATCATTATTGCAAAAAAATAAATCATTGTCATCACCACTTCTATCCGTGTGACACCCCAGAGGATATTTAGGGAATGTAAGAGGATATAAAGGTCTTCTACAATCTCCTGATTGCCTTCGCTTGATTTGCCTCATATTGCCATTCACAAGCCAATGTAATGACTTAAAATCAAGCAATATTGGCAACCTTTTGACATGCTTCTTTTGTTATTAAAAGGTAATAATGTCAAGTTGGTAGCAAATATTTAAAGCAAATTAAACCTTCCATTGAATACTTTTTGAATGTTATATTTGTGATGTCATACTTGCAGCTGTATAACAGTTGCAGATCAAGGGGGCAGGGATAAAGAATCTTACAACCCTTTCTTTATAAAAATCGGCCATTAAATTAGTTATCTGTCATTGAAACGGTATATACATTGTGACTTCACAGATTTGCATTATTGTCATGTCAAACATACAGTAGTATTACAGTAGTGTTACTTTGCCGTATAAATATTAGACTGCAGTACCTTGCACAAGGAAGTTATAAAGTTATAAATATCACACTGGGATTGGGAAAGATCTTTGACAATGGGCCATATTCAAGATTTTTGGTAATTTTCTGAATTTCAAATGGGCCATTTCCCATTACATCAATAGTAAACTTCAAAATTTGAATTGGACATTTTTTCATCCAATGTGCAAAATAGCCCATGGCCCCTGCCTTTCCCAATCACTGATCACAATGAAGTATTTTATAAAGGTGAAAAGTAACTAAAGATATATTGAAAAACATTGATTATTCATCTGTTGTTTGATTCAGATTCTAGTGGTTGGACCGCCTGGCTGCGGCAAGAGTGAATGTATCAAAACCTTCGCTGTGGCCGAGAGGGAACGTGGCAAGATGATCAACATTCAGAGCGTCTTCACCAAGGCCGTGGAATCGGAGGAACTCATGGGTTACGTCCATTCTAAAACAAAGTAAGTGTTGATTGATTACATCTACATCAAGAGAATATTGAAAACTATTTACAAAAGTCATTTTTTTACAAATTGACATATGTCACAGTGTGTGTGAACAACTGTATCTAAAGGTACACAGAAATTAATATGATTTCAATAGGAGATCAGGGATTGGGAAAGACACCTTTGCAATGGGCCATTTTCAGGGTTTTTAGTAATTTTCTGAATTTCAAATGGGCCATTGCTCATATGTCATAAGTCATTTTCTAAATTTCAATGGGCCATTTCTTCATCTAATGTGTAAAATTGCCCATGGCCCCTGCCTTTCCCAATCCTTGGGAGATGATCGAATGAACAAATAAACTGATACTCATAATTTCAAATTATGTAATTATCTTGTCCTAATATAGTTATTTAATGTGGTCCAATTATACCACAGGAAGTCACCAAGACAGCACTATGGATTAAAAGAACTTTCATGTTTTTATGTGAATTAAACATTTAAATACTTTTCCCTAGTGTTTTTACTAGTGTCAATAACTGCTGAGTTATATTCATTATTGCACAAGTGCATTTGACTTAAACTCTTGTTGTGATTGAAAATGGTTATAACAACAAATATTATCAATAAAGATACCACAAATGCTATCATTGATAACATCGTAAATGAATCTTTCTTAAAGAGAATGGAAGGAAGGATTATTAACGACTCTTCTACGCAAGTTCTGTGTGCAGCCAGCGTCTCTCAACTACGACATCAAATCTAAACCAATCATGAAGATCATGCAGCTAGATGGTCAGGTAGGTGTTCTAAACATTCCATGCGTTTCGGGACAGAAAAAGTAATTATTTAGTGATGCATTTTATATTGTATTGATTATCACAATATGTGCATTACCTTTTGGTACAATATTCTTTAATTCTTGTAATTTCAATATCTCTCTGGATCAGAATATATTAGATATTCATTCTTCAAAATCACTTGCATAATCCTTTCCTGTGTTAATTTGACTATTTCCTTGATAATTGGCAAAAATTTCAGACTAAAAATGTGAAATGCCATTGAAATATATAATGATTAATTCTGTGACACAAAAATCAACATACTTTTTATGTAATAATTAAGGATATATATTAATATATACTTATGACAAAAAAAACAATACCATTTTAACCACTGTTTTTCTAGGCTGACCCAACACAACTTGAGCTGCTACAGAACTGTCTTATTCAATCAGACTCCATTGTGCTGGCCAACAACGAACGCATCTGCGTCCCGGACACACTCAGGTTCATATGGGAGGTGAGGATTATATACTGTTGTAATCCACATTTTCATTGGATATCCAGAGGATATCTGACTTTTCTTGACAAATACCATGTTTATCTCATCGAGTGAGGTAGAAAGTTTATATTTTCACGAGTGGCGCAGCCACGAGTGATAATATGTTTACTTTTCTACCTCACGAGATGAGATAAACATGGTATTTGTCTAGAAAAGACAGATATTCTATTTAATATATGATGAAATCCTTCCAAGTACGTCAAAAAAGGCCAATTTCATGTTGAGCGGCCTCTTGGAAGAGCCCGTCACCGCGGTACCAATGTGGCGTCATATGAGAATTCATGACGTCAGAGCATTGTAAAATGACTCTTGAACTTGACGTCACTCGAGTGGTGATAAAGTTTATCACTACTCAGTAGAGTGACGATAAAAGTTATCGCCACTGTAGCCAGATAGCGGGTTTATTTCACTGAAAGAACAGAATATCTCACCCTCAATTATATAATAAAAGGTGATAAGTCAGAGAACCATGGTGGTTCAGGCGGTAAGCTGTTGACAAGGTCCGTGTCGGTAATGGTGAGGGTGAGGCTTTTGACTCCTGCAAGAGAATTTAAAAAAAATCCAAACAAACCTTGTACTTTTGATTTCAAATTCAACAATGTTACATAAATTTGATGATCATTCAAGGGAGCCCTTAATTCCATGGCCATATATCAATCCTTCGATGAACATTATTGCTTTATTTCTGAAAAGATCGATGGCTTTGGATTTCATTCACTTCATACCAGATATGATTATTGATCATTGGGACAGGAAAATACCCAATAGGTGCTGCAAATAGACTCTTCTCATAAGATAAATATCAAAGTGGATTTTTACCAACCCTCTTTGAAGCAAAGTTGTAGAGAGACAAAGACCTTTGTACATCTGTCCATCTGCTCATTCGCTTCCAGAGTCGAGTTCAAAAACCATAAGACCTCTCACTGAAATATGCAGTGTCTGCTTGTGTGTATCATCATTACCCCTACCATTTTCAGCTGGACTCCTTGGACAAGCTCAGCCCGTCCCTGCTGTCCAGTGTGGGGGTGCTGTGTATGACGATGACCGATGTGGGCTGGAAGCTGATGCTTGTCCAGTGGCTGGAGCATCGGACCGAGGCTGACCGCGACCTCCTCTCAAGTCTCTGCAACAGCTATATTGATAAGGTACAGCCCTTCAAAGAGTCTTGGTGTGGTTTCACTATAGAGATACATAGAGCTATACAAATTTGGTAAAGTTTTGATGATTTTTCAATATCTCAAGAATCATGGTATGATGTCGTCAAATTAGCAATACATGTTAGTAATTTATTGTTGCTCATCTAACCTTAAAATTGAGATGTTTGTCAAAAAAAAGGTTGTCCATTAAATACTCTCAAAATGCAGTATTAATTTATAACATGTATCATATTGAATCATATCATTCCTTGATATCATGATAATATCATATCATGACATGTATCATTACAAAAGTTTATAATATAACATAGGAGACCATGATTGCAAGTGGAAAACAACTTCCTTTATTGATAATTAAAGAGGTTGATAAACCATAAATTCATGTCAATTTTCATGTGTTTCTCTAACTTTGTCTAGGTGTTGGGCTATGTGACCGAGTGCACCCAGCCGCCAATGTTCGGACAGAAGAGAGCAGTGAGCTATCAGCAGTACAAGAGAGTTCTACAACACAGCCCAGAGAACATGGTCAACACTTTCTGTAATCTTCTTGAGGTACGTTTTGTTCTTTAGCTGACATATGGAATTGTTGTCCCCTTTGTTTTTGACCTTCGAGGTAACTCTTTCAACACCGCTTTAGAGGATGTAATTTGATCATGAGTAAATAGGACTGAAAAGATTGAAAATATCATATTTTGATTTTTTAATTAATTTTTCAATTCAAGCTCTTGTGAACCCATACCAAGACCTCGGTGATGCAGAAAATGAGAGATACTTTTACTTTACCTGTATGTGGGTGTTCTGTGAGAATGCCTGAACCTTTTTGCTTTGGAGTTTTACACATTTTGTTGCCCTAAAACAAAAGTGAAAAATATGCCAAGCAATATTTGTTCATCAATTCAGGCATTCATGAACCCATGCATACCCAGACCTCAGTGATGTAGATTTTCTATAGACATGCTATATTCAAATATACTTGTACTTAAAAACAAAAGTCAAAAACATGTCAAACAATTATTTTTATCAATTCAGGCGCTTGTGAACCCGTACCCAGACCTCAGTGATGTAGAATATGAGAGATATTTCAACTTTGCCTGTGTGTGGGCGTTTGGCGGAACTCTGGCCCTGGAGAACAGGGAGTCCTTCAGTCAGTGGTGGAGGGAACAGTTTGACTCCTACATCGACTACCCAGAAGATGGAACTGTAAGTAGCTTCGATTCTCTTTATATGCATCTGATAGGCTTTTCCATTCATGAAAAAAGAGGGGGAAGGGGGGGATACCCCTCTGAAAGGTGTATTTAACTTTGGATTTAAGTCTTTAAGATTTAAGTTTAACCCCCTTGAAACTCGTTCCTCATAATTTCATGTTTGTATATATATTTGGTCCAATCGGAAAATGGCCACTTGTCATGTTGGCTCAAACCCTATCCATTGTTTCCCAAGAATGTTATGTTGGTACATATATATTTGGTCCTAATTCCAGTAAATTCCTAATTTGGTAAAATTATCAGAGTGCTGGCTCACTTTATATATGAAGCAGCTCTGATTAGTATTTGCAAATCATGTAAGCTTCTCTGTTCAATCGTTCTTCACCAATCAGTGGTCAATCAGTGTATCTATAAACTATTCTGCTATAACTACAGGTGTTTGACTACCTGGTGGACAGTGAAACCCATGAGTTCTGCAGATGGAGTGATACTCTCCCGTCCTACACCGGCACTCCACACGAGGGCATTCCAGCCGACGCTTTTGTACACACTGTACACATTGAGGTAAACGGAACTTGTCATTGATTGATAAACTAGTAATAACGTGACACAGTGATGCATTATTTTCTTTTTCAATTTGTTAAATCTAGAACAACTAAAATGATACCATCACTAACATATTTGAAAGTTAGTATGAAATAATCTAGTAATAGTTAATTATAAACAGAGATATACACTTGAATTTTGTTTCCACAAGATAGGACTGTGTCTTTAATAAGAATCCAAACGAAACACGGAGTATCACATAAAGGTTTGCTTCCACTTGTCCACAGCAACTCCTACACCTGCTGGGCCTGTTGTCCGACGCTGGGAGACCAGTGATGCTTGTGGGAGAGAACGGGTGTGGCAAGACATCCATCATCAACGAGCGTATCAGGACTGTATGTTCAGGAGAAGTGGCCGAGGTTCTCTCTTTAACCCTCTTTGCAAACAGGTTAGCAATTAGCTTAAAAGAAACAGTCCTATGGCATCTGAATTGTTTTTTAATAACATAATCATATTCCCTGATAAAATCATTTTGAAATCACCCTTTAAACCATCTGTTTATGATTTCCTATGCAATGCTATGATTGATAATCATAAGCTTCTGGTCCATTCAGAATATTCTCATTATCTATTTGTAAGGACCAACAAGTCTGCAACTAAGGATTTAGATACCAGCTAGTTAAGAGTTAACCATAGCCTCATTGTCGTAGTTTATAAAACTTATGAATCCAAATATGCAAAATTAATTAATAATGCAGAATATGATGTCTTGATTGGAGCAGCAGCTGTCTTATGATGGCTTAATGAAACATGATGTACAAAGGTAAGATTTCTCAAGATTTCTTGTCAATGAAAATGATGAAAAATGTGATTAAAATCTTTCCCACATTTGTTTAGATTCACCAATGCTCGTCTCCTGTATGACCGACTGGATGAACGACTTGAGTGGAAGCATGGCCGCACATACGTACCTAAAGGAAACAAGAGGTTGCTTTGTTTGGTTGACGATCTCAATCTCTCACAGGTATAACTTGCATTTCTTTTTCGAGTAAAGCTTCTGAAATTGAATGAATATCTTAGTTCATGGGACCTTTAGGCCCCTTTTTGCCTGTTAATTGATCCAACCTACCATCCGTCCACCTGTCTTTCAAATCATCCATCCATCTGTCCATCACCCTATCCATCCGGATGTCCATCACCCCATCCACAATTCATACATCCATCCATCCATCTTCCCATCCACCAATCCACCCAACCATTCACCAATCCATCAACGCATCAATTAAGCCATCCTTCCATCCATCCAGCCATCCTTAATTTATTTTTATTTTTTACCTAAAAAAATGGATAAAAAAATTCATATTGTCCAAACTTTGATTTTGCCAACGGAATCCATCCAATCATCCATCCATCACCTATCCATGAATTTTGTTTTTCAATTACATACTTAACATTAGAATGGAAATATACAATTTTATACATTTACAACAGGACCAGGAAGTATGCTTTTAGAAATGATTTAACACTTTAGTATTTGTCACTGTGACAACAAAACTAATAGTCCAGTTATGAAAATCAAGCAATTACCTTTGTCATCAATTCACAAGCCATAAACATTCTCTAACCAACAGGTTGACAAGCATGGTTTCCAGACTGCAACTGAGTTAGTGAGAGAACACTTGGATGATGGTGGATTCTACAGTCCCACAAGCCATGCCTGGCGTTACGTCAAAAACGTCACCTACGTGACCACCATCAACCCAAACACCACAGCCAGTGTACCCAAACTTAGTCAGAGACTTCTGAGGCACTTTGCTATCTTTGGATGTCCATACCCAGGGTGAGTTTGTATTCTTGAAATAATAAAATTTATTGTCCCAAGTACAAGTATAATTTTGAAATTTTGTTTGTGCCTCTGAAACCATTGTGTAAGTCTAATTGAAGTGCTGTCCTTATAATGAAGGGTGTCAATCAAGGCAGCAACAATCTAAATTGGTAAAAAATTCAAAGTTATGCCAGAGGATAAGTACATTAATTGGAATTTTGAAAAATGACTGCAACACTAATTGTGATAAAGATTGAGTACACGCTTGTATTCAGGATGACTGTGGTTCAATTCCTGGTCTAACCAAAGAAAGTAAGAAGGGATTTCTATTAGCTTTGATACTTTAAGGTGTCCATGACCTATTCTAAATTTTATTCTAAGTCCTTATTCTTTGGCAATTATGTCATGGGCAATAATGTCTGCGACATCACCAAGAGGTGGAAGCAGATGTGACACTTCAACACAACACCAACATCTTTCAAAATACTGCTACCCACACGGCAACCTATAATAAGTTTGAATTTCTTGTCATACCAATTGCAAAGTTGCAACCAGCTTATCTAGCCAGCTGAATAAATGAGAAAATGTCTATTCATTGCAAGGAGTTTGAAAAGGGCCTGTTGGTTTCTAGCACAACAAACCAATTGTAAAGATTGCTAGCAAATTAGCACAAGTTTCCATCAATCGTTTCCTAACAATTTTCTTTGTGATGCTACACTTATATATTCTCCTAACTATGCTGTGTTTTTATGAGACAAACCTCATGGATAAGAACTTCTTTATTCTCATATCACAATGTGTGAAATAAGGCGAGTCTGCCTATCCGGTACCTGGTTACTTTTTGCCCGGACTGGTAACTATTTGAGGTTTTTCTTCAAATTTACCATTGAAATATACAAAATATTACTTTGGGGCTGGCTATTTTTCAGGCTTGTTTCATACTCTGTATATCATTACACCAACTTGTAAATGTCTTTTAAAATTTTTTATGATTTGTTCATGTACAGGAGCAATGAGCTACAGTCTATCTTCACCACTCTGCTACATACTCACTTTGTGCTGCCTGAGTCTGTGGTATCCACCTCACATCACATGGACAAGGTCAGTACTATCACTCTTGGTTCAAACCTCCAGAGAAAAGAATCCCATGAGTATATATAGAACCATTATTTGGAATTTTGTTTAATAAATTTTTTTCAAAAGCAATATGAGTTTAAAGATTTTCAATTTTGAGAGAAATATTCTCACATGTCACGATATTGTTACTTTAAGGGCTATAGATTTCTTATAATTTTAGTTTCTCTTGCTTTACAACACTGTGGATCCTCAAAAAGGTCCTGAAATATTTGTCCTTTAAATTTTGTGAAAAATTAAGTACTTCTTACTCTATGAAAATGGTTCATGTGATCAGAAAAAGCCAAAACTCCCTCAAATTATCACCTTTTAACAACACTGTAATCCTGATCTGAATAGTGAACAAGGTGTTTGAATTTTGGTTTCAACATACTGTGAGATGTTCAACATACTGTTAGATGTTATTCTTTATTTATTAAAGCCAGTAATAAACAGAGATTCTGTCAGGTATTATTCTTGATTTAAGAAAGTAAGTAAACTTCCCACCGATTAATACTATCCTATCATGCTGAGTACCCTCCATGTATTACAGAGTGGAGGTGTGAGACTGGAAGAGACTACCAAGTCTGGAGTGAGTCTCATAGTGAGGGTGACAGTGGAACTACAGGACCGTCTGAGGACCATGTTCCTCCATACCGCACCTCGCTGTCACTATGTCTTCACCACCAAGGACCTGTCTCTTGTCTTCAGGTATTTATTACCCCTCAAGTTTCTGAAAATCATTAGACAAATTAAGCCTCTGTGTCAAAAATTTTCAGCTATCATGGCCTCATAAAGTGTTTTCAAGTCTTTGTTGGGACATTACTTCTGTACCCTGTAACTCTATACTTAATCATCATTGATTACTTATACAGTTAGACATAAGCAGTGACATATTTTTCATATCTGTACATGTGCAAATATGAATTTTGCGAATGCATGGTTGTTTTAGCAATATATCCTTTATTTTGTCCTCTGACATCATAAATCAGTTGAAAATGAAGCAGGCCTAACCAAGAGAAACAGGTTGTCCCCTAAACATTTTTATGCAGAGCAATTGAGTAATAAAGATATTATCACATTCAAAAGTGTGACATATTTCCTAATATTTCTAGAGATAGTTGTATGGCAATCAGTCAAACATTTTCATATTGTTTCCCTCCAGGAACATCTGCCTGTCTCAGCAACCAGGATGCTCCAGGAAGAACATGCTGTTGCTATGGCAACATGAATGCTACTGGATCTATGGTCGGCGTATGGTTAATGATGTAGATTTCAGACGCTTCCGTCAAGCTTTTACAACTGCAGTGAGGAAACAGTTCACCAATGAAGAACAGGTATGTAATTGTGAACATGATGGTTAAATTGTTCATTCTGTTTGTAACTAAACTCAGTAATCACCTTTACAAAGTTCCAAGTTTTGTAATTCACAAGATAAGAAACAAAAATACTTTTAAGAATAATAACTTGAATTCAAACATTGTCTTGTTTGAAATCACACTAGGTCCAAGTTTACGAATTCTGGAACTTTTTAAAGGGGTCCATTAGGGAACTTTGTAAAAAAAAATTTTTTCCACCCCCAATTCTTGACACCTAAAAGACCATAGCTTCATCTTGTCTTTCTTTGTAATCATTGAAAAATTCTCCCTCTTAAATGATGATGTTTCTGTGTGACAGATCCAGTTGGTGACAGCACCACATCCACCATTGTTCAGCAACCTGATAGAACAGGACAGTGGGATAGTGACCGCTGGGATGACCGACTCTCGACACAGCGCCAACATGTCTGAGTCTGATGCCAAGACAGATGTGTACAAGCCCATGTCGTCCCTACAAGAAGTCAAAGAGTTGATGGAGAGAGGGGTTGAAGAATACAACAAGATTCATCCTCGCATCAAACTTGCACTCTATAAGGTAATAGTTTTGAAGTGTCAAACTTAAAAGGTAACCGTATGTGCATTAGCACAGCTTTGAGTTCAGCAACACAATATTTTCAGTCAAAAACACTCAATATTAAAAGAAGGATATCTGCCCAGACCAACATGTTACTGAACACATAGCAGGTCTCTTTTGATATACTGCAGGGTTCGCACAGGCTTGAAAAGGCCTTGATTTTTGAGACGTAGCTTGAAAAGGCCTTAAATTTGATTTTACCTTGAAAAGGCCTTGAAAATACAGCAAAAGTCTTGAAAAGGCATTGAATATCACTATTGTAATAATTCAAACCTTTCAATAATAATCTTTATTTAAATCAAAAACTTATTTTAATAAGATATTAACTGTCGGGAAATCGTAAGTAGTCAGTGTAATTTTTGCATGCTGTTACAATACCCTCCCTTCAAATTTTGGTTAACAAGCTCCATGCATCGACTGTGCATGCAAAACTTCATTAACACAGTGTTTGGAGCTTGCATCTCTGTAGGGAGGATAAAAGAACAGCCACCTAAATCATATGCACTGACGAACGAAAACCAGTTCGATCTGTTAGCAAGATTAACAGGGTCAAAAGACTTATGTGGTGTGTGTCAAGTAGTGGATATGCATCATAACTGAATGGAATGGTGTTAAAAACAGCCTAAGGACTTTTATTTGTAATGTATTTTCAGTATTTTACTTTTTGCAAGTAGGTATGTCTATAAATAGATCTGTACATCGTCTGCTTTCCTGTTAAAACTAGATTCTAAGCACCTGGCAGTGATCCACTGAATGACTGACACAATTGAAACTTGATGATTATACATTGATATTATAAACATATAGTAAAACAATACTTTAAAAAATTACTGAAAGAGTTGAGTAACTGAAATAATTAATTCTAGACACATGCATGGTTTGAAATGTGTAGTCAAATAAAAGACAAAAATATCATAACTGATGCCTTCAATTGAAGGTGAATAGATTATTCATCATATGTAAAAAAATTATTGTTAATACTTGACTCATTTTTTTGGAAAATGTCTCATAATTTTTGAGCTTCATGAGACATTTGTTTCACTGTGACTGAAAAGAATCTGAAACACTGACCCACGGCAGGCTTATTGTCGAGTATGTAACAAGACTTTCGATTTAGCGAAGATTATGTTAAGCCACGGGAATAACCTACCAGTCTGTGTGCATCATATTGTTTTTTATTGGTGAATAGTAATGTGTATTGTAAGCCTTGATTTTGATAAGCTCAGGCCTTGAAAAGGCCTTGAAAAAGCCTTGAAAAAGCCTTGAATTTGGGGTCTAAAAATCTGTATGAACCCTGTACTGCCCTTGGTTAATTCTCAACAAATGATAATCCATCTGCCCACAGAGTGTTATAGAGCAAGTCTGCCGTCTGGCACGTACAATCGCATCTCCACACGAGGGAGCCAACACAGTGCTGGTCTCTGAAGGATGTCCAGGTCGATGTACCATCATCGTCAAGCTTGCTGCCAACCTGTGTGGCTACACCATCTACCAGATCAACCCCAGTCCGCTGGCGACTGCCACTGAGTACCGGATGGAGACCTTCAAGGCTGACCTTGTTCAGGGATACACAAGAGCTGGAGCTAAGGTAAGATTGACTCCCCTATACATGTTCATACCTCCCCTAAGCATGTTCATACCTCCTTCTTTTCTCAGGAGGGAGTCATGATGACTCCAAGATTTATTATCCAAGGTCAACACTGCTGCAACATACATTCAAGATTACCTGAACAGTGTGAAAGAAAAGAATCAAATGATAATTCTTTTTCAGAAGGGTATCCTCCTTGGGGTACTTACTGCATAAAATCTGTATTTTTGCTATATGACAGGTTGTGACTATTTTTTAAAATAAAAATACCAAAAAACATCGTTAAAAACGTGTTTTGTTATCTGTTGTTACCACCCTGTATGAAGCCCTATCCCTAGCGGCGTCCCTAGCGACAGGGGCAGATAACTCTAAACCTGCCTCTTATCAATCTGTCATCGAGGTGGAAGGACCACGTCTATTTTCCGCACGAAGATTTTGTTGTAAAGTGTTTCATAACCAAAGAAAATGTCTGAAGACAAGGATAAAATGAATGTATGGTGACCTTTATTCATTTTAGAATAGAATAGGCCGCATTTTCTCGCATTCCTTCGCGTTGTGACTTAGAATTTTTCAAAACCGTAATGTTGCGTAATGGCGGAGAAAATTGACAAACATGGCGATTTCTCGAAAGACCTTTTCCGACTAGAGGATTAGTCAATCTTTCGTATAGATTTCGTTTTTGTTTGGCACTTGCTAGTATTTATTTTAATAATAAATAAGCTCCCTTAGACCTTGAGATTTTTTTTTTCACCTTTGTGAACTTACTGGGTGTTGTTAATTTCTCTAGGTCGGCAAGACATGTTGTTTACATGTTCTTTTTCTTTCAGGCTTTGTTATGATGCTTGCTTTGGGAAGCTTTTTATACATAACTTATATGCCTTAGAGTAGGATGCTACCTCTCTCTTTTTGTTGTCATGCACACATGTATCTTTCTATCTACATAATTGCATACACGGTTGGAACTTTTCTTTCTATGATTGCTTGCAGTCATTCAAGAAATGTGACAGCTGCGGGGGTCGCATCCCCGAGTCAGACGGGCACGGCTTGTGCATCGTCTGCCTAGCAGTCAACGATCACGACGACTCAGGCTGCTCTTCCTGCACAAACTTCTCGACCAGAACCAAGAAGAGAAGGACGCTTGACCTGGCCTTCTACAAGCGTCTTCACGCCGCAGGGGAAGATGTGAGGGCTGCTACCCCCCCCAGTAAGCAAAAAAAGCAGCGAGAGAGACAGGTAATCTCGCCCCCCATTCCATCGGGCTCTCAGAGCTCTGATTCGGATGTGGGGGTGAGGCTGGTTGCCACCAGGGTACAAGATACTACACCCTCTCTTACACCGCATGATATAAATGCACTAATCAAGGGGCAGATGAAGGGCATGTTGGGGGAGCTGATGTCGGAAGTCCGTAAGGAATTCCTTGCATCTCGCCCCCCTTCGTGTCCCGATGCCCCGACGCCCGGTACCTCTGGTGCCGCGGTCGTCGGTGCCGGTGCTGGCTCGGGCAGGGGCCCGGGCGGTGCACCAGTAACCATCAGTCGAAAGCCCCGGAAGGCCGGGGCTCCCTCGGCAACTATCACACGACCAATCTCCCCCATGCCTGGTTCGCCCGGGTCGGAGGATGCGGTCGGCGACCCCAAGAGTCGAGCCCCTGGTGCCTCGGCGCCGGGGGCGGCACCTGGGCTCGTGGCTCAACCACCTGTTGTGGAGCAGGACGGGCCGGCTGCGTCGGTATTCCGTATTCCTCTCTTGCCTCCCGGTTCGGCTGTGGATGCTCTCGACGACAACGAGTCTGATTTGGACTTGGATTTGTCGTCAGGGCGTTTGGAGTCGGACATGGAGGTCGAGAGCGATGCGGGGTCTGATGCTGTCGACCTATCTATCAGCTCTGCTCTGCGGGAGATCCGGGGCAAGATTGCCAAGGCTTTCCCGCGGACCGCTGTTCCACAACAGGAGGCTGACTCCACCGAGTTCCGGCTTCCCGGTGGGGCTTTCGCTTCGCGGAAGTCCCCACAGGTGCGACTCCGCATGATTGACTCGGTCAAGGATGACGCGATCTCTCCTCTCCTTTTGGGTACCCGTAAGCGCTTCGACCTTCCGGAGCTTCACAAGCGGTACCCTTTGGGTGAGGAGGGGTTGTTTGACGTCCCTGGCTGTGACGATGATGTGCTGGCCTCAGTCAGCCTGGAGTCTCTTGGACTCCAGGGCCGGTGCGTGCCCCCCTTCCGCGCCGGCGACACCTTCTTAGGCGGCGGCCTTCTTAGTGGCTGTTACGTCTGGCAGGCGGGTGGGGGACATCCATGCGATGTCTTCCGATCCCGAGCTGACTGTCTTCCATAAAGACAGAGTCAGCATTAGACTGCCATACTCATACCGCCCGAAGGTGGCACATTCTTTTCACGTGTCTGCTCCTATCGAGCTTCCGGCCTTGCTCCAACCGGCTACGTCGGGGGCAAGGGCTTCGACGCCGCACATCTTGGATGTGCGCCGGACACTGAAGAATACGTTCAGAGGACAAAAGACCTGCGTAAAGACAAGCAGCTTTTTTGCTGTTATGGAAGAGGGAAGGCAGGTGATCCTGCTTCCAAGCAAACTATCTCTAGGTGGATAGTCTCCACCATCTGTCTGAGTTATGTCAGTAAGGGGCTTCGACCCCCTGAGGGGCTGAAGGCTCACTCGGTTAGGGCGGTAGCGACGTCTAAGGCCTACGCTGCGTCCCTGCCCATTGAAGAGATCTGTTCTGCCGCTATTTGGAGCCGGCCGAGCACGTTCATCAAGCATTACCAACTTGACATGCACTCCAGCGAGCGTGCTCGGTTTGGCAAGTCGGTTCTCTCCAGTGGGCAGGGGCGTGTACCCTCTAGCTGATTGAGCTTTCGGGATGTGTATATACAGAAAATATTGTTCATTTTCTCAGTTCCGATTGTTCGTTTGGTGTCGAATTTTAGCGGGTACTAACGTACTAAAACACTAATCTATTCGCACAGTTTTTGCACTTGTAACCCTGGTGGTAATCATCCTCGGGTGATCCTAGCTTTGGGTTAAGCGTTACCTTTTTAAAAAATCCCCTAGTAGCTTCTTTCAAAAAGAAGGGGGGGGGGGGGGGGGGGGGGGGGGACGTTTGAGTTTAAAAACTTTATGTTTGCCGAGTTTTGTCGGCGTAAGATATATAACCCAGGGGTAGTGCTCCACAGTCGGCACGGCGACAAGGTCACGTGACTTGGTGAGTGTGATTTTAATTCCTTGTGGTTTATTTTATTATTGCAGATAGAATTCCACTTCCGAAGATTATCTCTGGGAGTCTTCTTATGCAGTAAGTACCCCAAGGAGGATACCCTTCTGAAAAAGAATCGAACAAACCTGTAGAGGTTTCAGATTCTTTGAAGGGGATCCTCCTTGGGGTACGGCCACCCACCTCCCCGTATTCTGTCTGGCGATGTCTAGATTGATAAGAGGCAGGTTTAGAGTTATCTGCCCCTGTCGCTAGGGACGCCGCTAGGGATAGGGCTTCATACAGGGTGGTAACAACAGATAACAAAACACGTTTTTAACGATGTTTTTTGGTATTTTTATTTTAAAAAATAGTCACAACCTGTCATATAGCAAAAATACAGATTTTATGCAGTAAGTACCCCAAGGAGGATCCCCTTCAAAGAATCTGAAACCTCTACAGGTTTGTTCGAATTTATGTCGTTGACACACCTGTCAAATGAAGTTTGACGCCATTGATGGCTGAAATATTGCCCAAGTGGCATAAAACAATAACTCAATCACTCAATCTAATGTAGTGTCCACGTTGATGTCATCGATTTTAAGTCTAGGACAATCACTAATGATGGATCAAGAGGGGTCTCTCCTTTTGAAAATTAACTAACAAATTGCTAGTAAAAAGGGTTGACGCCGTCCCCCTCCCCTCCTCTTCTCTCCCTCCCCATTCCCATCAAATAATGTACTACAATTATTGTTCTTTATGTTCCTAAGGGTGAGAAAATCCTGCTGCTTCTCCACGAGGAAGAGCTGCTAGATGAAGATTTCCTTGTGTTCCTCATCGAGTTCATCGTCTCCGGCTCCATCACTCATCTCTTCTCGTATGAGGAACAGACAACTATCATCAACTCCATCAGGACAGAGGTCACACAGGCAGGACTCACTTACACAAGGGACGTCGCCTGGAACTTCTTTCTCAGGTAAGGATTTTAATTCTTTAAAACAATTAGCAGTCAGACAGGACTCGCAGACACAAAGTATGTCGCCAAGATCTTCTTTCTCCGGGTCATGGCCTCAGCATTGAACTCTTTTTGCATATATTTTTTTATAGTCTTTCAAGTTGCCAATCCTGAATCATTCTTTTATTGATCTGTTATCATTAATTGATTAACGGTTGACTTTAATAATAGTTTGTACTTCTATAACATTCCAAACACCACTTATCATTTCAATTAATAAAATGTTAATATACAACAACAGAATAGAGTGTAGGGTGTTGTATCTTTAGCTTTGTGGATATAAAGGAAGGGGGACAGGGGTTTTACTTTCCAAACATATAGAAACACACGTGAAGGTATAACTATTAAGGCATCAAAATGTTTGTCCTCCGATGGGAAGGCTTCATTAAGTACACTGAAACAAACTCTCTCTGCACATTAGTGCCTCCTTTCTTTGTGGATGTGTAATAAAATGACTTCTTGCAGGACTGTACGAAACAACTTCCGAGTGTGTCTGATTGCTGGCAAGGGAGGTCTCAAGTTCCAGCACCGATGTCGAGAGTACCCAGCCTTCACTAAGAACATGAATCTAATCTGGTTCCCTCATTGGAGCAAACTGCAGCTGGTGGAACATGCGCTTTACCATCTCAGAGGTGGGCAAACTTGTAACTTTTTCTTGTCATTTAGTCTTTATTATCCCACCGGTATGTAATACCGTGGGATATAGTCATCGCCCTGTCCGTCTGTATGTCCGTCCGTCTGTCCGTCCGTCCGTCCGTCCGTCCGTAATCATTTCGTTTCCGGAGCAGAACTCAAAAACCGGTCCACATATCTTTCTAAAACTTTACATGTGTATTGCCCACCTACTGAAGTGGTGCCTTTTGATATTTTCAAATTTCTGAAAATTTTATTTTTTATTATTTCCATGGAAACGGCTCTTATATGGACTCTGTTCATGAAAGGTTTAGTTTCCGGAGCAGAACTCAAAAACCAGTCCACATATCTTTCTGAAACTTGACATGTGTATTGCCAACCTTCTGAAGTGGTGCCTTTTGATATTTTCACATTTCTGAACATTTTATTTTTTATTATTTCCATGGAAACAGCTCTTATTTGGACTCTGTTCATGAAAGGTTTCATATATATAAAACCGGTCCACATATCTTTCTTAAACTTTACATGTGTATTGCCCACCTACTGAAGTGGTGCCTTTTGATATTTTCACATTTCTGAAAATTTTATTTTTTATTATTTCTATGGAAACGGCTCTTATATGGACTCTGTTCACGAAAGGTTTCGTTTCCGGAGCAGAACTAAAAAACCGGTCCACATATCTTTCTTAAACTTTACATGTGTATTGCCCACCTACTGAAGTGGTGCCTTTTGATATTTTCACATTTCTGAAAATTTTATCTTTTATTATTTCCATGGAAACGGCTCTTATTTGGACTCTGTTCATGAAAGGTTTCATATATATAAAACCGGTCCACATATCTTTCTTAAACTTTACATGTGTATTGCCCACCTACTGAAGTGGTGCCTTTTGATATTTTCACATTTCTGAAAATGTTATCTTTTATTATTTCCATGGAAACGGCTCTTATTTGGACTCTGTTCATGAAAGGTTTCGTTTTATATATATTAGCTTATATTATATTGAAAAATTTACAATTATCTTTCAAAGGTTTACATCTTACGATCATGTGGAACTGGTGGGATATGTAATCTTCTGATGACTCTTGTTTATACCAGTCTTCATCAGTGAAACTTTTGTGGACTTTTTAACATGAACCTCATCTGATTTCAGCTCAGGGGAACAAGTTGCTGATTCCCTAACAAGATATAGCTCACTAAATTTTATAATTAGTTGCTAAATTTTGTATTGATAGCAAATAATATTATGTTTAAATATGTTTAAAATCATCAAGTGTCAAATATCAAGATAAACCTTGTTTGTTTGATACTGTTATACATGTTATTCTGGATCGATAGCAAGTTAATTTTAAAATAAAACCAAATTGAGTATCCAACACTGTCATGGTAATATTAACCTTCAGAGGTGAAGTGGATGAATGAAATCCAGGGAGAGAACATTGCACACATGTTGGCGTCCATGCATCTGGTTCTACGCCAGCAGGATGGACAGGAGAGAGATTCTGGAGAATATGGACACGTCAACAACACCTCATATGAGAAGTTCGTAGAAAGGTGAGGGATTCTAGATTGTTCTTGATTTGAAGAATGAAATCCAACCCAAGGTCTTGTATGTTAAAAAGATGTGAAGATTGAAATTTAAGCTCTATTTGAAAAGAAAGCCTGTTAAACTGAAAAGCTTGCATTTTTGCAGTCTTCTTTCACCTCATGGAGACCAGATATTAGGATGTGAGACACTTATTAAAGGAATTGTTTATTATGATGTAAGGCGAGAGTAAAGACAAAGTTACTTTTCAATTAATTAAAGTAAAGATTTGAGGGAAGGTTACAATATCCACCATACCATAAACCTTAACTTGTTCCTATCTCTCTCTTCATGGTGTAAATCAACATTAGCAGAGGTAAGACAGGAATATTTTGCAAAACATTTATGATGAGGGCTTTCACCCTATTGGCTCCAAAACTGCCCAAGCTTCACAAAACAAAAAACTCCCTCACTATGAAGAACTCTCTGACTAATCAAGCAGTCTGAGATGGCACTACTTGACTTGGCTTGACTCAATTTGTTCCAGATTCATCTCGTTGACATGCAGCAGATATGAGGAGATCAACGAGGTACAGACAGCAGTCACACAGACTCTGCAACAGATCAGACGAGAGAATGAAGTGGCCATCAAGCTCAAGAAACAGCTGGAGCATGAGATGGTTGTCCTGACAGAGAGGAAAGCTGTAGGTTCCTTACCACTGATAATCCATAGCTATGCTTAATATTGCTCAAACAATGATATTTATATAACATTCATACAACCAACAATGAACAAAAAAATACTTATGACATGACACATGTATAACCCTAGTGTACCGATAATTTTCCTTTGCGTTCTCAACTACCAGAAGGATATGCAACCACAGCTAGTGAAAATCCATTAGTATTTATTCGAAAGTCACATGTATACTCTCCCAGGAACATGCTCACCAATATCTCTCATTTCACTAGGAAGAAGAAACCATTGGAAACATAATGTTGTTTGACTGCAAGGATTATATGATCTCAAGTATATTTCAATTTGTCTTTTATTCTTGGGCTTGATAGTTTAAAAAAGCCCAATCCCAAAATCCACAGTGTATTTTCTATCTTCTGAATAATTTAAACATTGTTTCAGTCTTTTTGAAAAATGATGTGATTCTTTTGTTTTTCTACGACAGGGCACCATCAAGATTCTGTCACAGATTGGACAGGACACAGCCATCACAGAACAGCAGATCAAGGTTGTCAAAAATCAGCTGGAGAAAATACACAAACTGAAGAAGGTGAGTTATATTTATTTTCCCATTGAGGCAACATCAAATATTCATTTGAGGTTTGAGAAATTACTTTATGCTCAAAAGTGTTTCAAATGTCAATGCTACTGTATCCCTATACCTTTTACATCCTGGGTATCTTTAAATTGCTATTTTATGGATAAAACATGATCAAAGGGTATTTTTTAGAAGATAGAATTATTGTCAGGAGATTTAGCCCAGGGCTGAAGGCCTGAGGCCAAACATTCTTGGTTTTAACAAGTGCTGATGTGATTATTTTTTATCTGTATCCTTCAATTGTGAAATTTAGACTTGTTGATCTCTAAATCAATAGCAGCAAAAATGTTCATTCACTGTGAATGTTCAATCAATTTCTTCTTGTTTCAGCTACTACCGGAATACCAGGTAGCTCATGAGCGAGCTGTCTACAAGGCTATTGCAATTGTTGCTGACACCAAGAAAGTTGTTCAGAATATGAACATCGAGAAATTGGCAGAACTAAGAGCCATGTCCAAACCAATCATAGACATTGAGGATCTCATGGCAGCCATCATTATGATTTGTGAGTTAGATTTTAGTCATTGGAGATCTTAAACAGTCTTCTTTCTTTTGAGACAGAGGGCCATTCAATATTAAATGTTGGGTGGGATTAGCAGAGTGGTTATCACATTCGGCTTCGGATCGAGAAGTCCGTGGTTCAAATCCTGCCAGGGGCTTAGGAACTTTGTCTGCAGTAGAGAACTGTTCTACACACTGTTTGGGTGTGATGCTACAATGAATTTCAGTGCAGTACCACCAATGGTTCACTAGTTCCAGCCATTGCTTGCTTTCACTGCAATGCGTAACCACAATAGTGATGCAGGCTTTCTCCATGCAATAATACTATCAGCCCTGATGTAAGTGAAATACTTTTGAAAGCGGCAATAATCCCCACATCACCTCACCTCACTTCAATAATAAATGTTAATCATAATTGGATGGTGCAAGTTAGTATTTTAGAAGGACCTGGATAAAACTAAAGAATCAGAACTGTAGAAAAATACTGAATAATTTATCATTTTTGTCTAAGTTATAAATGTTTGTAGTAACTAAATGACTGATAGGATTCATTTGCATGTACCCATTGAAACAAAATGGCACCTTTAAAAAAAATTATACATTATGTTATGTACAAATTTAATATTCCTTCAAATGGTTGAAATAAAAAGCCTCCTTTTTACAGTGAAATCGCCCTCAGCAGATTTGACATGGCAGAAAGGAGCAAAGAGACAAATGGCAAACCTAGAAAGGTAGGTTTTCCAAAATTGTCAATGACTTTTGATGAAAGTATGTTCTACCCTCAAGAACATTTCTAATCAAGAATTTACTATTGAGTTTGTCAAAATATTATTTTGTGTAGATACCCTGTTTATTAGTTAAGATCTGTTTCTATATTTCTAAATGCTTTTTAAGAAATTTTGTATCAACTATATATAAGTTAAGAAAAGAAAATTTCATCTGATACTTTTAACCCCCAAAAACGTGAACTTTAACATTTAAATTGATTATAAAAAGCAGATTTCCTAATGGTTTCTCTAGCGATGAATGTTTACAAGTGATTGAAACTTTTCAGGTTTATCGAGGAACTGATGTCATTTGATGACACACAACTACCAGAAAACACTCTGGTCTTGGTGGAACCCTACTTGAAGAAACCGACATTTGACCCAGACACCTTGGAACGGAAGACGAGCAACGCTGCGTGTGGTTCTCTCTGTAAATGGGTTCGTGGTGTGGTCAGGTGAGTAATGATTTCTTCATACCTAAGCTAATTTAGGTCCTCATCATGTATATCTATACTTTGCACATGTAATTCTATCAGCAAGACATTCTTTTATCTGCTGTATACCAAGTACAACTATAGTAATAATTCTTTTTTCATCATTTTAGTTGGATTTTTTAGGAATATGAGTGAATATACAGAAAACATACAGATTTTTCCCTATTTCTTTACATATTCTACAATGGTTTTTGAAAATGTAATATTTTAGTTTCAACAAGCTTCAATGAAGCTTTTACAACCCTTGTCACCCTCAAATATGTTATAACATTTGTGATCTTACGGTATTACATCTGAGTTGTACTATTTCTAGGTACCACCGAATGATGTTGTCCAAAGTGAAGCCCCTACACAACAAGGTGGATGAAACAACACAAGCAGTGGACAGTGCAGAACACAAGATGAACACCCTGGAGAGCAAACGCAAGGTAATATATGTTGAGAATATCAATGCTGTCACATTTAATAACATTATTATGAAACTAGTGAGTAGCTTGGTGTGGAACAGCGAAAGCGAGTTAAATACTGATACTATTCTCAAGTTGGCCATGGGGCTAAAAACTCCCAACTCACTCAATGGTAAGGATGGGAGGGGGAAGAGAGGTGATCTGTTTCATCTTGTATAGCAAGTACAGCCGTGTCGGGTGAATATACGCGGAGGGTAAAGCTCCACACTTACACAAAAGTTAACCTAGTAATTGCACATTAGTGTTAGCTTGTAATTTTTTGTTTTTATGACATCTTTTTGAAATTTAGAAGACATAAATGGGTTTAAGATTGATTTAAAGGAGTAAGATGTTGAACAGCGGCACAAAACAGTGACATGTTCTTACAAACTGACACAATTCCTAACAAATTAATTGTCATCAAATATTTTCTCTTCTCCCATATCAAATTTCAATGGAAACACATTCATTGATCCTACAATCAATATGTCAGCCTTTTCACTAACAAATTGAGTAGTAGGTTATTATTAGAAAGTAGCAGGCCATGGAGAGTGGGGAGAGTATGGGAGGGTGCGCCCTCCCATTGGTGGGGGTTTGGGGGGCCTCCCCCAAGAAAAATGTACATATTTCAACATGAAATGGTGACATTTTAGGCACATCCAGCTTCATTTAGAGGTAAAAATGTAAACAAAATTTGTTCAATTTTAACATTGTAATATTAGGTGACAGGTCAGGTATACATTTTCACAAAAGGAAACTCTGAAAATGACTCAACAACATTTGAAAATGTAACATCTATTTTAATAAATAGTATCTTGTACATAATCATAACTGTCAAATATGAATTTTGAACATAAATAGCAGATCATATTCCACTGAACTTCACATACCTTGATTTATGTGCTTATTATTAAGCCAGACAAATGTACCTATTTTATGGACGCCTTAAATGTGTTACTAAGGATTGGCTCCCTAATTCAAGAATGTTGCAAGGATTTGCCTCCCAATTAAAATATTTTTTTTAAAATTATGGCCTTATGAGACTAAGTTTGCTTACATTTAATTATAATTAATTTTTTATGGCCAAGTGCAAATAAAGTGCTTAGTTAAAATTCATGTGTTTCGTTTATTTCACCTGGTCGGCAAAAGAAACTTTTTAGGAACAATATTGAATTTGTGATTCGAAAAGCTTAAGGTTATACATGTATAAATAGATTGCTTGAAGAAAAACAAATACCGTATCTTGAAAATAGGGGGATTGGCTTTAAACCGTGCAAGAGTGAAGACCCAACCAAGAAAATCATTGATGCGAGTTGCATTGAAAATAGTCATCGATACTTTTGACTTCATCTTCTCATATGACACTTTTTCCAGACGTATATTATTGAAAAGAATGATAAAAGAAATTGCAAATGCTAACTTACATTGTTTGTTGTTTGTTTTAATCAGCTTACATAATATTATTCTCATGAAAAACGAACGTGAATAAACAGTCGAGAGCTATTAAAATGCGGCATGTGTTTACCGGTAGCGAGATATTTGTTACAAGCCTTTTCATTGGCCAAGAAATGTAGGTCAACCAATCAGCAAGTCGATTTGAAAACGATGTATGAAACTGAAACGTGGTTGTAATAAATTGATGACAACATATTGTCGATACAATATTAAATGTCTAAATATTCAAACATTTGTTAAAATTTTCGATAAATTACATTTTACAAAACAACGTGCAGTTAATTGAAATATTTACGTATATAAAATTTGAAGAAAAACTTGCAAAAATTATGATAATGAGCACGAAGAATATTAATAATGTTATTTGTCGTCAAGAAATTACGATTGAGATTCCAAGTACAGTAAAACAACGTGCTTTCGCTAAAGTATATTTGACAGAGATATCTTTGAACTTTGATTAAATATGATAAATATGTTTGGAAATATACCATATTAAACATTTAGAATGGTTAACAAGCCTTATAAAGCGATAGTTCTTGATAATATTTTGGGAATCAAATATTTCAATTCCCGATCGCTGATGCAAGTGAAGCCACATCTACATCGTGATTTCTGCTGAAATTTAACAGAACGTTAATGATGCATGAATATTTAAAACAATACATTATTTTATTTTTATTAATTTACAATGTATATAGTCATTAAAAACAATAGCAGGACAATGTATTTTTATTTTGCAAGAAATGACATCGATGTAAACTTATGCATTTTGCTTCCGGTGTAAACATCGCTAACTCGATCGTCTGACATCAATCGTGTCACACTTCCCAGAATTGTTGAGTGGGCTTTAAACCAAGAATGACCCCAACCTGATCAACCCTGAAAAATGGGGATGGTCTTTAGCTGGGGTGTGGTCTTATACCCGCGAGGATCGGATTTTGCAATAATCAGTTTATTTCGCCAAAAAGTAGACGGCTTGGCTGAACAGAGTAGACGGCAAATCTGCCGGCTGCCGGCTCATAATGAAAAGGCTGATATGTCATTCCCTGAACTTCTGAAAACACTTTCAAAAACTTTAAATATTATAAAATTGATAATGTTAGGTGTATTCAAAACCTGCCTGCGTATCTTTAGCCTACACTTCCGGATCTTCCGGAAATAAGGGGTAGTCATTAAAAATATTTGACTGTGTTTCCACATAAGAATTGTCAACTAAACCCTAAACTTTCACATGGACATAGGGTTTTTCTCATATCTTGTATTTTCTTTGCCTGACTGATCATTCATCTCTTAGGTGCGTATCTTTACCCGTCAGCACTTTATTTGACCTTGGATTGAATTTTCAGCTCTCCATTTTCAGAAGCTATATTGATAGATGCTATAAAAGATATGTTTGAAACGTTTGATGCATCAGAGTGAGTGCAACAAAAATTGATTCTTTGTTCAGCATTTTGAAGAATATAATTGAATCTCAAAAAAGTATATCCATTTTGAAGCAACACACTTCATCCGAAGGATCAGTTGTTTAAGTTTTGCTCTTATGAATGACCATGTAAGTGTTGCAGAATTTCTGCTTGTGCTACATCCTGTGATCTTATAGCATTTCCTTTCCAGGCACTAGAGATCCGACTGGCAGACTTGGCGCGTGGGTTCGAGGAGGCAACGATTGATAAGAATGAACAGGAGGAGAAAACAGTGAAGATGAGGAAGATGCTTGACACAGCCGCTCAGCTCAGGAGGGTATGCACATATTCATGTTTGGTTAGACGGCATAGTTAAATGGACAGAACGCCTCTAATGGCTGCAATATTGCCTAAGCGGCGTAAAACAATAACTCATTCACTAAATGGACAGAGGCATGTTTATTTTATTTCTTCAAATTTTCCAAATAGATATTTTGACATATATATGAAGAAGTTATATCATAATCCTAGGGTCAAAATCACATGACACAAGCTAATTTTCCTTAACAGTAGGAAAAACTATCAAGTATCAAACTGATGTTGGTTGATTTGCATGAACACCTTTAAATCATTTGCGATATGGAAATTCATTAACATTGTTATGTTTGATTTAGAACTGCACCTTTTGATTAAAAACAATTTTAACCGTTATTTTTGTTTTGTGAGAATCCAGTAAAATGTGCTACTTTCTTTTCATAAGTCTGTCAGGTAATTAATGCAGATAAGCCCTGATGCAAACCCTCAAACACAGTTCCCAAACTTAAGAAAATATTTTAAAATGTTCAGATACTGAAAGGTGAACGACAGAGAGGACAGCAGATCTTTGACTCGTACAAGCGCCGTCTCGTATCAATCCCTGGAGGGTGTGGGATGGCGGCTGCGTTTGCAACCTACATGGGACCATACCATCACAACATGAGACGAGTGATGCTCACCGTACACTGGCCAAACTGTTTGAGGGAACGAGGGGTTCCGCTTGTCATTGATTCCATTGATGGACTCAGAGGTAAATATGTTTGTTCTTCCTTCTTATTAGAACTTGTCTTTACAGAATATGAAGAAACATTTATCGTATTAACTAAACAATGTTTAACACTGTTGATGGTGATGCAATTCTTTTATAAACTTGAGGTTACATGTATCCTGGCTCTAGTCTTCACTGATATTTTTTATTTTGTCTATTCAACATTTACATTTCTCATGATTCCAATATATAAAATTGTTCACATTTATTTTAATGAAAAGCTCCAACACAGTATGAGAGGCATATTTTCAGGAATCACAAATTGATAACAAATAAATTAATCCTCCATTGGCATATCAAGATTTTACAATTATCAATTCAGCAGATAAAAATCAATCAAGCTCAGAGGGCAATAGAAATGACAATCATTAGAAACTTTTCTACCTCAAAATGATTCAGCAGATACTCCTAAAATTATACAACATCATCCAACTGTTCTTGATTATTTTACAATCATGCATTGTATTTACCCAATAAGTTCAACTACTCACTCAAGTTTACCCACTAAATGAGATGCAGTGATTGGGAAAGGCAGGGGCCATGGGCCATTTTGCACATTGGATGAATAAATGGCCAACTAAACTTTTGAAGTTTACAATTGATATAATGGGCAATGGCCCATTTAAAATTCAGAAAATTGCCAAAAACACTGAAAATAGCCCATTGTCAAAGATGTCTTTCCCAATCCCTGGAGATGTTATCCTGAAAATCTCAAAAGGTTGATGTTATTCCTTCACTGATTGCAGGTCGAGTGATAGACTGGTCAATCAGTTTCCTGAAGACAGCTTCTGGCGCCAGCTCCGTGTATGATACTGACTACACAACACTGCTACAGAGTGAACAGGCGCTCACTGATGATATTGAAGAAGGGGACAAGGTAAGAATAGGAAAACTACTTTTTGAACAGATTTATTTCTTTTGGGATGTTCTGTGAAAAAATAAATATCATTTGGACAATGAACCTCAAAGCAGAAACGCAGACTCTTGACTATGCTACATTAATGCATGGGGAACTAAGTTGAGTATTATCATATTTATCAATCAAATTATTTTGTTCATCCACTCTTAATATCTTTGCTTCAAGAAGTCCTTAAAGATTGATTATTGCAGTCATTTGCAGAAAATCTGATCACCATTAGCAGAAAAGAATGAAGAGAAAAATATTTTAATTATTTAGTTTTTTTCTGGAATAAGTGTATTGAGTGAATGTAATATTAAGATATTAGAATAGAGTTGATGGTTTACCTGACAAAAGGCAAAATATTAATGTATAACCAATTCTCTGGAAATGGTTGTTTAAAAAAAGTCATTTTACATGCTCTTCTTTTATAAATGTACATATCAATATATATTACCCATATGAGAGTATAGACACAGCGTAGTATTTCTCCTATTCGTCCCTAATGGTTGTCAAAAACCAATCAAATTGAATGCCAAATCTTGAGAATTACGAAATAAATACCTCATTAAAAATTAAACTTGGAAAAGATAATCTGTCATTCATTAGTTATTGTCTAAAAATTATTTCCAATAAATAAAATAACCTCTACCACTGAACCAACAGGATTCGGAGCAAGGAGGAGAAGAAGGGGAGAAGAAGAAGGAAGAGAGAGAACAGGATGTATCTAAAGCAGAGGAACTGGGAGAAGAAACAGATCCAACAGCTGCAGATCCAGTCACTCCTAAAACTCCCAACAAACCTAGTCAGAAGCCTCTCACTCCCAGCTCTACCAAGAGGGAGAAAACACCAGATCAACAGGGCGCCAAAGATGATGTCAAGTCAGGTATGTTCATCCTGGGACTTTTGCAGAGTTCTCCATCAGTCTGATCAAAATTTATAAAAAAAATTATCATATATTAACTCTATGGAGATATAATATCTTCTACACTTGGTCTGACTTCAACCCTGTACCTGGCATGATTATGACCACATTGTCTCACTTATAGGACTGCTAGCGGTGATCATGTTCAAAGCTTGGTTAACAGGAGTTACTTGCCCCTCTAACTGATACTGAAGGCTTTTGTTGTGGGCATGTGATTGGTGAGCTGAGTAAAAGTCAGAACATGTGCTGCTGTCGGACTCAGTGGAGAAGAAACCTGTCGAAATAATACCTTTGATTCTCGATAGAGCTAATACTCTACAAATTGTATCCCTCCATACTAGGCCAATATTAAAGGAGACTGAGTTGTCAATGTTAAGATACCAGCTTGCTGCAGATCAAGGAGTTTTGAAAGAATGGGGTTCACCTATTCCAGATCACTCTTTGTACAATTTGAATATCTAGACTTAAACTCACTGTCCCTACTGGCCCTGAAACCTATATGCAATCACTCTTCCCATCTGAAGTAACTTTTTCACTTAATAATGAAAAGAGGCAGTTGTTTTGCAAAAGAGGGAGAATTTAGTTTTAGGGAAGGGTTCCTCCCCTCCATCAGACCAACAAAAGATAATGTAACATAGATTCAATATTGCCATCATTTGAACTGCAGAACCCTCAGAAAAACTGATAAATCTCTAAATTCTCTTATTCCTGACCATCAGGTGAAGTGGATGAGGAAGGACGTCCTGTGACTGATGGAGGGTTGGAGAGGATTGCGGAGGAAGATGCGGATGAGATGGACAGCCAGATAACAGACAGTTCGGCACCTATCCTTACAACTTTGCAGTACAACAAGTACATCCGCAGTCTCATCAAGCTTCTCATCGGGGAACCCAATCTCAATGAGTGGATCAGGAAAGGTAAGTCTGGTTGACTATCGTATCCCTCGATAACTTTAATCATGCATAATTTTGGTGCCAATCTCCAACTCTTGCACTTGCTGCATTCCAAGACAATTTGTGATTTTATGAAATGCTGACATTGGTCATAAGTAGGCTCTTCAAGGAGATGGCATAGGAATGTTAAAAAATTGCAGCAAGATTTAAATTAGCCACTGATTATGACTAGTGTGAAATATGCCTTTCTGAGAAATTTAGTTGACTGTACGTCTGTCAAGTTATAAAGCCTTGTCCAGCTTCTCAGTGGGGAACAAACATGATAACTAAAGCCAAGAGATCACTCAGGGCCATCTTGTTAAGAACCACTTGGGAGGGTTCACAAGCAACACTCTGACTTCAATACATTCTTCCACTTTCACTTACAGACTTTGGGCCAAGACAGATTGAGAATGCAGCAATTCTGTGCACATCGTGGCAGAGACCCCCCATGATGATTGATCCAAACGATGAAGGGTCACAGTGGCTGGGTCGTCTCAACAAACTCATGAACTCTCACAAACTTATCTCCCTTGACATGGAAACAAGGTCAGTGTCACTGAGAAAGTGCCAACATCAGCAGATACACATATTCGAATTAATTTTTAATTCTATCCTCCTAAAAATATTGAGAGTTTAATGTTTAGGACAACTTTGGGCAATTTATAAGTTTTATACTTGTATGTGAATGGCCTTAACCATTTATCCTCTGATAAATGTTTGACTTGGGTCTGGATCTTGTTATAGAAATGTTCATGGAGTTTGTGTTTTTTGGGCTTAATAAATCTTTGGCCCAATGGGGAAATGTTCTTGGTTTTCTGATTTTTGTGGCATTGTGATTTTTGGGTTTAATAAACCTTTGGCCCAACACACCATGCCAAGTTCTTATTGTTTAAAAAAAAATCATTTTCAATCCTTAATCTCAGAGATTTTGTATTGCTGACAGGGAATTGAAGAGATTTTTAGTATTTAGTTAAGAATGTTTTTGAATCATATTCTGCACACAATAACTCAACACAATATTAATTCACATTAATCACACTATTGTAATAACTTATTTGTCAAAATCCTATTGTATCTTTGTCACTCTTGGAAACTGATTTCTGTTTGCAAATGTGTGTTTTCTATTTGACCTGTGTGAAGTGCACTAACAAATTTTTTGTTCTTTTTTTTTCACTGAAAACCTGGGATGATCTAAAAACAGATGGTAGGTATCACATTAACATTAGTATCACCTAATACTTAACCCTTAAAATGCTGATCTGATTTGTTCAACATCTTTAAGAGTGGCAGGTTATTGGTTGATGAGAAATTCAATGAAAGAAGAACATCCTGGTTAAAATATTTGTAGATTATTGCAAATATCAAATTTAAGGTATTTAAAGAGTATATCTACTGCTTAGATCTTTAATGAGTAGACAACTGGTTCACCTTAGGATAATTTGGCCTATATAGTAAAAACAGGTTGAATTGGGAAATGGGTCTGAGCATCAACAGTCAACAGAAAAGAAAGGGTAAATAAGAATATCCATCAGAATGAGCTGTTTTCTATTATTCAAATAGAGTGAATATAATCGTTTTAACTGTATTCATCTTTGCCTTTGTGTGCTGTACTTTAAACAATTTGTGTGTATTATGAGAATTTACTTTGCATGGCTTTATCAGATAATTTAGAAATACATTTGATAGAAAATAACAAGATTTTGACCAAATAAGAACCATGGGATAATGCAATTAACAGGTCAGACCCACAAGTGATCCTTACACTGGAGAAAGCCATCACCCGAGGCAAGCCTGTCCTGATACGGAACTGCGAGGAGCACATCGACAATGTGATCACCCCTCTTATCCACCATCGGAACACAGCCAGTGAGAGGGACGCGGATGAAGGTATAAAATGAAAACATTTTAATGTCAATTCTTCCTTAGATCTTATGATAAGATCAAAATATGCAATAGATATCATTCCTTTAAAATATAAATTTCTGCTCTCAAATATTATGTTTGATATGGTCATAGATGGTATATTATGTATACACTTGAACATCAATCTTGTTACAGAACCAAGGATGATCATGTTCTGTGGTCGACGAATCCTTTGCCATCAGAACTTCCGGTTCTATCTCTCGACCCGCCTTCCAAAACCAAGGTTCGATCCCGACATTGCGTCCACAACTTGCTTGCTCAACTTTGGAGTCTCTCATGACACACTGACAGAAGATTTGCTCATGAGGGCATTTGCTCGAATCCGACCTGATCTCTACAAGGAGCGAGTTATAGCCATGCGGAACCTCCAACTGATGAAGGACACGCTCTATCGACTCTCAGAAACGGTCAAGGAAAGGGTGTTAGCTGGCGGACAAGAGGCCATGCTTAGCAGTGCAAAGGCTCTTCAGTTTATCACTGATCTCACAGAGGCTAAGATGAAGGTAAGAGTTATCACAGATTTCCCTGAGGCAAAGAACAACATACAATTTTTGTCATATTGAGCAAAGGTCATGGGTTTTGTCATGGGGAAGTCACTAGCAGTTACAATGTTTTTGGGACCCATTTGCGCCAAAGAACTAAATGTTGTATAACAGAGTCCTGTTGCAAAAAACACTAAGATGACCTTTAGTCACTAAGGTAGCCTTAGTGTAAAGTTAAAGAATGGCACTAAGGTTAAACCTTAGCGTTATGTCGTTTTTGCAACAGTCCCCAGAACCTTCACCTTATATATGGTTATCATGATTATCTTTTTGCCTATTATGTATACGCCTAATGAGTATGAATATTGATATAATGTCCATTAAATATAATTAAATTGTTAAGTTCTCAAGAAACAAAAGCATAAGGGAGGGGAAATCTTATATTCTTAGCTCCTACTCCAATAAGAAAGTCTTGAGAGCTAAGCTTTAGAAATAATATCATCATCTTAGTAACCTTTAGCATGTCCATAATGTTAACTGTATACCAATCTGATAAGCTGCATTGGTGCCAACTACTGCCTTTACAATGTTATAATCATTCTGCCAACTCACTCAAGTTTCTGTCTACTGCCTGTTACAGCTTGCAAGAAAGCTGGCTGAAACTCAGAACCTGCTGGATGACCTTGAACTTCTGAAGGATGAGTTATTCCCCCTTGCCAGGAGAGCAGCCATGTTGTTTTCAGTTCTGCAGAGTCTACCAAGTGTCCACAAGGAGTATCAGTTCACTCTCCAGTTCTTTGTGGAACTCTTTGATGAAGCTGTTGGAGGTGAACTACCCAAGGAGTTTGATCATGATCAAAACGATGAAGATGTAAGTCTGAAATCTACACAAATTGTGTCATATATTCTTACAGGGAATTAGGTACTTGTTTTCCCTTTTCTAATTGTTCAGTAAACCGTGAAATAGAATTGTGACTGTGATTTAGGTCCTCCAGCCACACATGTTGACATTTGAGTTAGCTGGTGTCAAAGGCAAGGTGAACTTTTTTCCCCGAAAATAATTTTTTTTCTCTCAATCAACTTTAAAGGGGCAGTAGCACGTTTTTAGGGGGAATATAAAGTGATGTCACGAAAATGAAAATTAATGGTTCCAATTGAAAGACAATGTATTTAAACTAAATGAAGCAGTAATAATTCTAATATATAACGTAAAATTTAGCCATGCGATTCCTTTTTCTTACACAAAATGAATTAAAGGTGTTCACACAAAAATGGCCGCCAATGGATTTTATGTAAATCGTCATACTTGTCCTCTGACTATAAATGATTGGCTTGTTAAATGAAATTTTTGACACTGTCAAAATAATTCATTTAGCATTAACTTACTTATATCAGTGAAAATTTTAAAATATAAAATTATCAAAAAACGTGCTACTGCCCCTTTAAGCCAAATCATTAAGTTTCATGAATAAATAATTCTAGCACAAACATATCTGGTTGTAGTGGTTCCTCCTCCATATAGCCTACTGTTTATATCGTGAAATAACATGACATGACATGAATTGAAGCAAATTGTCCTGACATGAATTTGCATGAATTGACATGGATGACGTAACATGGCAAGACATGGCATGGCATGAGAAGAAGTGACATGACATTAATTTATATGTTTTGATATGATATGACATAAAAAATGATTATTATTGATTATGTTCTATCCAGGGGTATGAGCTGGATGGAGAGAGCAGTGTAGAGGTTGAGAAGAGACCGAGGGTTGGCAGCACCTCCTCCTCTCAAGCCTCCAACACTGAGAAGAACGACAAGGCAAACACAGACTCTGGTAATTATGTGATATGACTTGCCTCATTTCATTTTGATATGTAAATTATGTGAATCTTGAACAATGTGTGTGGAACTTCTGATGCTCATAAGTGCGTTTGAGTGGTGTTGCACCAGATAATGGAATTGTGAAGTGTGATGATAATGATGATGATGATGATGATGATGATGGTGATGGTGATGAATAATGATTGATTGATGAATGATGATTGATGATTGAGGATGATGATGACTAGTAATTAAATCACTGAAATCAAGGAACCTTGATGAAAATTGTAAAAATATTTTGCCAAACTGATTTACAGGTAAGGAGGAGGCAACAGCAGCAACTTCTGGGGAGGATGAGAACAAACAGCTTCAACCTGAAAACACAACTACAGAAGGTTAGTCTCTCATCATTTTGAGTTCTTGATTATCATATACTTTATTCGAGAGGTGATATTGTTTCCTGGTTGATTATCAACGTCTCCTGTTAGACGCAAGATTCTGAAAATGAAGGGGTATTCACTTGACTAAATAGGAGATAGTTTAACCATCCTACAGGCAATTTTTCTATAGATTTTTCAAAGGGTTGAGAGGGCCTTCAAAATGTGAATGAGTAAGGAATATATTTACTCTGTGAAGAATATACTTGCCTAAGAGATTATTCTTTTGGAGGGTATCCTGTGCTAAGATGTAGGGATATAATTTTCTTTGTAAATAAGTCGTGAAGATTAGTATGATTGTTTCAGTGTTTATTCTTTAGGAATGTGCTGATATTTACGTTTTTTTTAACATTTTCAAAAGTTTGCCAAGAATCTTAAAAATAAGATATAAGTATTACAGTTGTTATCCGGAAAATGCAAGAGATTCTCTTTTTGGAGGGTATCAGGTGCCAATGTTCAGGTTTTTATTTCACTTTTTAGCGGGAAACAGTGTGCAATGTATATAAGAAAAAAATATAAAAGCTGTCATTTCGTGAACCCCCTTTGTTTTGATAAAGCTGCAATGTTATTATCCTTGAAATAAATGCTTTCACAGATTCAACTGCCAGCACAGGAGCTGCCCAGAAGTTTGTTGAAGGGAGTGAGTCGGAGGCATTACCTCCCCTTGAATTGCCCGACACTGTGCCGATGCCATCAGAGGGCGTCGAGTACACCGCTCTCTCCGTCAACAAGATCAAACAGCTCATGGATCTACTGACCAGCTTGGTCTATCATCGCATCCGAATGTGAGTCTTTGTTTGGTTTTAACATAACCCTTATACAAAAATGTCATCAAGTGATCCTTTCGATTTTGGCTGAAACATCTTCTCCCCCGACATCTTTTCAGGCTTTTGCTATGAAATTTTACCACCACTCCTAACAGAAGCACTATTAAGAAGACATGGACTCATCAGAGTAGTTGATTGAGAAAAAGGGATACATGTTATTCAGATAGTGAACAAATGTAGTATTGTTACATTTTGGATTACAATATTTGCAAGTGTACAAATTCCTGTACCTCCTCGTGTCAAGTCCCTTGCAGCATTCAAACCCACCCCCTTAAGAAATTAACACCTCAAGCAATGACCATGCTAGTGAATGAAAAGAAAAAAAATACTGTTTGCCAACTAGGTCTGTGATGGCAATTCTTGAGGTTTTTCTTACATTTTACCATTAAAATTTTTTTGGGGCTGACAAATTTTTCAGGCTTGTTTCGTTCACTGCAGCGTACTAGCAGCTTACCAACTTCCCTATTTTGCCTTGACAAATCACATTTTAGTTAAAGTTAAGTAGCTGAATTGCACTCCAAAGAATGATCTATGTTGCAGGAGTCTGTACGAGGAGGACTGTCTTCTGTACGCTGCTCTGATGTGTCTCAACATACAGAATGATGGAGGAGAGGTCTTCTCAACTGAGGAAATGTCACTCCTCTTGCAAGGTAAATTATGTCTCCCCCTGGCCCCCAAATTTGTTTTGAAAGATACTGTTTTTGGTAGAGTTTTCATCGTCAACCTCAAAAATAATGATTCAAAAACTTTATTTTGTCTTTAGGGCCAACTGTTTCGCTTATAAATGTCAGTATTTTTTGACAGGATTACACATTTGACAATGTTTGACATATTTGTCTCAATCAATTGTTAAGCTTAAAAATGTTCTTTGAGTATTCCGGATAAGTCAACACCTTTGAAGACCTTTGCCATATTTGTCCCTGACAATCTTTTACCTTATAAATAGACAGTATTCTTGAAAAGTCAACTCCTTTGAAGACTTTTACAATATTCATTGAAGACTCTGAATCAATATAATTTATATATTTATATCTACAGGTAACCCTGGGCTAGGAATGCAGCTGACTCTAGCTGACTTTGGCTCCTCGGAGGAAGCCCCAACATGGTTGCCAAGAGAGAAATGGGAGGACATCCTAGCACTGTCCGTCCTCCCTGGTCCTCTTGACAGCCTGTGTGTAGACTTTGCCCAGAACCCTGCAGCCTGGAGAGCATGGTACAAGTCTGCCTACCCTGAGAGAGAGCCACTACCTTGTGCCCAAATTAGTCAGAGCACAGACAGGGATCAGGGTGAGTGTGAAGTTAACTCATAATCTGCTGAATTATGAGGTGATGAGAGTCAGAAGATAAGATATTTAAGGTTTTACCTTGGAAGAGGTTTCAAAAATGATTTATGTTGGGTTTTTCTGGTTAAGTAAACTGTAAGAACCTTTTAAGCATGAATATAAAAACTGTTCATTCAGATCAGAGATACATGGTTTACACAATTTGTAGTCCTGCAAGGGAATCCATCCGAAAAAGTTAAATAATTTATAGATAGTTTGATCCCAAATATAACAATGTTTTGCAGAGATTTATTAATAACTCAATGTTTTGCCCCTGATCTATCCAGCAGGATCCTTTTATGAATGAAACAGTGGTTCTCATTTCTGTATTTCACTCAATATACTTTTGCACAAATTCACCAACCTGTAACATTTCCTTCAACAGCTCCAGAAAGTGGTCGAGCAGCATCAAGGGGCAGTGAGAGAGCAGCAGCAGCGGGGAGTCCAGATCTCGGACTCCTCAGTGAGTTCCATCAACTACTGATCCTGCGTATGTTGCGTCAGGACCGACTCCCAGCCGCCCTGGCCAGGTATGTGGAGAAGAGTCTCAACCTGACTATGCCAGAGCAGACAGACTTCAACCTGGGAGATGTGCTGCTGGATGCACAGAGTCACCTGGGAGTCCTACTCTTGCTGCCTCCAAGTCCCACCCTCGAGAACAGCTGCTCTGTCAGTAGACTCAGACTCACTGATAATCCTGTCAACATGCTGGCTGATCTTGCCAAGGTGAGTACATCGACATTTGACTCTTGCTGAACCCCTTCACTGTCTGTGGATCCAGTCCAGTCTTTTGTCATAGTTGCTTGTGACTTATTCCTTCCTTGTCCTTGTATCTTGTCCACTGACTTTTCTAATTGTAAGTTACCTTCTCTTGTCCTGGTTCATTATCCATTATCACAGTGTTCCTTAATCCTTTTTGTCTTTGTTTATTAATTTTGTTAATTGACCCATATTCTTCAATCATGAGCACTTCCTTGTTCATTTTACCATGTTTGTTGTCCTCCAAAGGTTTTCCTGGTATATTCAATGTGTCCAGTGATTTTATATATTTGCATTTTCTTTGTCAGTTGTCTGTCTTGATTTCAATGACTGATTCTTTCTTGATATGAATATACAGAATACACAGCTTTCGACTTGAATTTTGCACTGACTGGATCCTTTACCATAAATCTTAATAATCTTAAATCTAAACAAGATCTGAGTGTAAAAATCATAAATATCAAATAATTCTCCTCTCATAAATCAATTTCAAATCCTTGTACCTTTTTATATCGTAATCTATACTCAATCAAACACAAATCTCTCTTCAGCGGCACAACGTGAGTGTAGAGGTCGTGAAGATCGGGGAGGGCTGTGAGATCCAGGTGGATGAAGCTATCGACACAGCAGAGAAGCAGGACGGCTGGGTGGTGATTGAGGACCTGCATCTGGCTCCTAAATCCTTCTACAAGGAGCTGAAGAGGAGGCTTCTCAGACTCTACAAGAGCAGAGGTACGGCTTCTGCACTGATAAATTTACCCTGTATAAAATATTCATAAAACTTTGAAAGGACTCATCAGAATTTAAGCTGTGAATTCTGGCAGCAAAATTATTGAGGCACTCACTTGCATTTGCTCTAACTTTTTTGTCCTTGTGGTAACGAGTCATTGGACTCAGCAGGTCATATTCATAGATTTATTACTTCTCATCTATTTACTTATCTTTTTCTCCCTGCAGATGATACTGAAGTAACTTCTTCCCTCAAATGTCTTCAACAAGTACCAAGAGCACTGTCTGATCTTGAAATATTGGTTGAAATCATAGATTGTTGTGTGATATATTCCAAACTGAGTTAGTGGATTGAGAAAGTTTTAAAAGAAAGAAAATTCAGTTCAGAGTAGAGAATCCTTTTTCCTGCATCAAAGATACTTATCTGAGTAGATACTTATCTGACGCTTACAGTGGTAATTGAAACCCTGTGTCTGACTCCTTTCCATAAAAAAAAAATGCCAGACAGATTTCTGTAAGAGTAGAGTCCCCTTCTCATGGTTGAATGGTAATGGAAACCCTGTATCAGCCTCTGCCTCCTTCAAAAAGATGTCTGACTTAAAATTTCAACACGAGCAGATTTTCCCTTCTCATGTCTTGCCTCCAATTTGCAGCACACATTCCGACAGACAAGCAGACACGAAGCAGGTTCTGTGTATGGATGACGTGTGAGCCTTGTGATGACATACCAGACTTCCTGCTGCAAAACCTCCACAAGGTTGCATGGAACCACATGATTACCCGACCAGTGGAGGATGCAGGAGTATCTACTCGAGACCCAGGACAAGATCTGTCTCTTCAGCATCTGGCTCCAGAGGGATATCTCAAGTCAGGTATGCATGCTTCCATAAAGTTGCTCATCTTTAGACGTCAGACTCCACCACTGTAGAAAAGTTCATTGAGCAAAATGCAATTTCAAATTCACTTCACAGAAGATTTGTTGTCTGTCTGTACCAAGATAAATTCCATGATTGTCTTGCTAGATAATATCTTGGTCATGATATATGTCTTTATTCTGAATACCGGCCAGTGAAAAAGATTTTGCTGTTGTGTCAACTTGTTTCCTTACGTACTTTAGTATCTCTTTTTCAATAACACCTATTCAGAAAAAGATATATCATATCAATACAATAGTATCCATCCTTACAAATATGATTTTTGATATCATGATATCAAATCATCACTTGTCACTTATTTTGGACTATCACTGGTTTCATATTCCTCCAAGTATTTGCTTCTTTATTTTTCTAGCTATTGTCAACACTCTGAAGAAAATCCCTGCTGACCTATGGGAGAAAGTTCGTTCTGAAAATCAGATAGTACGAGCCCTTGTCTACGGAATTGCTGTCATTCAAGGTGCCCTGGTTGCTAGGCAACTCTTTGGAAGTCTTGGTCTCAGCCAATGGTATCCATTTGACACTGTAGAGATCAGCACTGCAGTCACCATGGTTACTAGCAAATTACTGAGATCAGAAACAGACACGGAACCAGGATTGGAAGACCTTTGCTATGGTGTCTCTAAGGTAAGAATTTTATCCCCTTATATTTGCCTGCCAGGCTATTTCAATAGACAGTGTTCAGAAAGAGATTATTGAGTTAGTGAAAGTTTTATTCCTGTATAAGCAACTCTGATTGTTGACGCTATTTGATCAATGGCTGATCCTGTAGAGTAAATCATATGAAAGACACTCCATACATTCATAAAGCATATTTTTTTGTATTTGCATTTTGACTGTGAAGTAAGGTACGTGTTAGGTGACATTGACAAAATAACACTTTCATTCTTGCTTTGTGAAAAACATATTAGCCTTAGTATCAAATTGTTGATATTTATAAGTTTTACACTAGGTTGTTGGAATGATGATGTAATTGCATTTTGTGCTTTGATGTTTATGGTAATTTCACGCTGTCCATCCCTTCAGCTTCTGTATTGAGTTATGGTGATTGCACGACCAGAAATACATTTATGACCTTTGAAATCAAGTGCAAAGATTCTTTACATTATTTGAGACTGTAGTATTTTTGCATTTAGTTCTTTGATGTTTTATATGACACTGTGTATCTCTTCAGCTGCTGTACGGAGCTATGGTGATGGACCAGGGAGACCAGAAGTACATTGACGAGTTGTGTACACAAATATTGGACCAGATCTACAGAGAACCCTCTGGCGAGATTCTACTGGGCACCGTCCTGCTCCCTTCACCACCAGCAAATGTTGGTCAGTAAACTCGCTCACAAGATCTTAATTTGTATATGTTATTAAGCAAAATTGTGGAGCACAGTGGTGTAGGTGTTAACTTGCTTGCCTATCATGCCAACGGCCCGGGTCTAATTCCGGTGGAGACACCAAACATTTGTGACCTGGGCCATATGCCGTGTGGAGTCCTGGGTTCGAGGCACATCATTCACATTGCACTCAGTTCACCCAACACTACGAATGGGTATCTGAACAAGGGGGAAGTACAGACCTATACGGTCGGGTGGAGGGTTTGTTAATTGGCAGCACTGAACATACTATCTCTCCATTTTAATTTTAAGTTAAGTTGAAAATTTACCTTCGCTAGTTCTAAAGCTTATTTTCCTATTGAATCATTTTATCCTAGATCATTCTAATAGTTCTACTTCTGACACCCAGAAGGTGCAACTCTACACAAATAAAACTCTTATATCAGACCCAGCTGCAACATTAGATGCACTTAAGACTCGATCTTGAGTCTTACTGGTTAAATTGTTTTATGTTACATCAATGTTTGGAATTGTTGTAACATTCAGAGGGTCAATATATCCTTCCTAACACAAAGTATTTTTAATGCAAGTTTTTTAAGGTACACCTTGCTTGAGTTGGTGGGATATTAAGTTTTACAAATAGCTTAACCCTTCAGTTGCTGAATATTATTTTGACACATTTTGACCCATATCCAAATTTTTCATCACTGTCAAGAACAGAAGTGACTTTGAGCAGGTTGGAGATGAGTAGTTCTGAAAACTTTGGATGTCCTGAACATGATAAATCAAACAATCTTGGCTTACAATGATAACTTGTGTTTCAGATCCAGCTGATTACGCAGACTGGTTTGAGAGAGTTGGAGACGACAGAATGTCTCTTCCAGCCCTACAGATTGGCTCGGGAATCGAGAGGGAGAGATGTGAAGCAAAGTTAGTCTTCCAGAGTTTGATAGCTGAAAAGATTATAGAGGATGTCTTTTATTGTATGACACAAGTTAGATCTTATTGTGAAAATCAAAATCTATTTTCATTACTTTTTTGTAGTATTTAACAAATGAGTGGCCCTTTTAAAGGTTGGTAAAGTGCAGGGCCAACACATGTTGCTTTTGCTGTATTCTCAGATCAAATCCATTTATAAATGTGATTATCATGATAGCATAACCAGAGCCATATCATGCTCTTGAAAATACTATCTCCCAGATTGACCAGGTATCCAATCTAAGTGCTGGTGCACACAGCCACTTCACCTTCTTGTACAAGTTTAAAGGCCTCACACATATCAATCATATCCTTGTAGGACAGACTCTTAAAATTTTCCAAAAGGTTTGCTTGTAAGTGGATCAATAATCAGTCATCAATGGTTCTATTTGAAATTTTTTTTAATGATACTCTTGTTGTTACCACTTTATATCATTTTTTTTTATTTCAGTGCAAGCCTGTTCATCAACCAACTTGACGGAATGTTCGAGACTCAGAATAGTGAATCAGGAGATGTAGCTACTCCCCTTGCCAAATCTGTCAACATTGCCAAACTCAGATCTGCTCTTGACATCTGTCTGGAAGAGTTACCTCCCCTGCTTGAACTTGGTCAACTGCCTTTGACCTTGACCCCTGATTACAACTTCCCCTACCATTGTCCGAGCATCCTGAGCTTGACCAGTGTGTCCAGTAGCTTGATGCCTGAGAGTCTCGGCTATGTGCTATTGCAGGTCAGTCCTTGTTTGCATGTTTTAGATTTGATGGGTTATTTTGGTCATGAGTGTAAGGTGAACTTTTATGATTATTGTGAGTTAAAACTGCATTTTAAGGGAGAGTACCAGCAGGGTATATTTCATGTGAGCATGTAAACCTCACAGGTCATGTTTGTCTTGTTATTCTTTTCTTGGAAACATGAAACCTTCTTACTTGCTGCAAAGTAAAAACAACATTTATGCTACTGTACCACAGTGTCTGAGCTGAAGGAGCCCTCCCTCTCTCTACAGAATGTTGTCAGAATCATTCCTGATATTTTTCATAAAATACAAGAGAATAATTATTGATCTTCATCAAAATCAAACACTAACAAATATTTTCAAAATGGTGTATTTTGATTATGCATAATTAGCACAAAGTGTCCCTAAGAATACCTTGGTTTTACCGTCTTTTCAATTAATTCAGCTATGTTCTAGAATGTGTCTCTGCTGGCTGTCATCGTATTTAATCTTGTGATTCTCATGACCACTTCTTGATATATGGACCAATCCATTTCAGGAGTGCCTGTTGTTGAACTTCCTGGGCAGTCCTGAGTTTCTCCCTTCAAGCACTCTGCTACATTTAATCCTATCTTAGATTAAGAACTAATGTTATGATATTGTCAACCACTACTAATATACTTCCAATCCATTTCAGGAGTGCCTGTGGTTGAACTCTCTGCTGTGTCACATCCGGCAGCAGATCAGTGACCTACAGGGATCCCTGTTAGGCGGACCGGAGGCTCTTCCTGCCCAGCACCTGTCTGCTGTGTACAGTCTACAGGAGGAGCATGTACCGGTGTCCTGGATCCACCCCAACTGTCAGCCCTGTACTCACTCCCTTGTCACCTGGCTTGCAGGTAAAAACTTACTCACACAAGGTGTCCTGGATAAAACCACAACTAATTGTGTTTCAATGTTGACCAGAAAAATAGCTCTCTCTGATTTGATGGGTTACCTGAAATAGCAGGTGTAACTTAGTGCTTCTGTAAATATAATTTCTGTCACAGATTTGATATCATGTTTTGGCAACTGCTTTGTAGGGAGATGTGTGCATGTTATAATTGTCATTTGAGAGGGGTGCAGCTGTGACGTGAATGAATTATTACTTTGGATCAAAGTATATGTGTCCAACTAGCTTAGTAAGGTGAAAACTTGTAACCTTTATCATGTATTATCCCTGGAAATGTCTTGGTAGCAGTTTGTGCCCCTAATCTCGTGTTTTCGAGACCAGATGAAGTGCTCTCAATAGTAGTTGAATAAAGGTGTTCAATTAGAAGGAAATCCCTCACTCTATGGGCGAATTTTGGTATTTTGTGTTCATGATCAGACCAGAAGAATAGCTTTCTAACTCAATAGCAAAGAACAAATCATAACTTAGCTATATCTTCTGTTGACCAGACCAGAAGAAGCGGTACCAGCAACTACAAGGCTGGGTGAGGAGAGGAATGATTCCCACCTTCAAGGAGACGGGTCAGCTCGAGGAGAACCCCACAATAGCCAGTGGTCATCTGTCCAGTGTCTGGCTAGGTGGACTGGTCAACCCTATGGCTCTGCTCACAGCCTTCCAGCAGGAACATGCCATAGTCAACAACTGTGACATTGAAAAGGTCAGTAAATGACTGAAGTTGATGAGGTTTTTCACTTGATATATGTTTCTGCTTGCCTTCAGATAATTTTCAATGATTTTATTCAACTATTGTCCTTTTAATTTGTTACTGTTCAGTCTTTACTTATCAATTCAATCCCATTCATGTTAATTATTTATCTGTCCAGTGATCTAACTATACGTTTTGTTTGGAAAGTTTCTACTGTCTTACAACATGAATTTGATAAGTTGAACACAGTGCATGTTAAAGGTATAGTTCTGTCAGTCAGTTTAGTAATTTAAAAAAGCTCGATGCCACAAATTGCTAGACTTTGTCAACATGAAATATAGAGCACTTAGCACACAATTTGTCTTTCTGATTAAACTTTTGAGTGATCCAGGGAACATTAACATAACAGGGACAAATAACAATAACATTGCTTTTGTGAAAGTAAAGAAATTGTTCATCTATTGAGATCCCTATCTTCCTTATCCTTCCAACTTCTAGAATCACAGTATTCAGGGAGTTTTGTCACAAAATATGGACTCTTCTCTTTCTTCTCCATACAGTCAGACAGAGGCTATTGTTTGAGTTTGCTTCCTCAATATATCAATTCAACATAACATAACATCATTCAATTGGTTTCAAGTTTGTGTTCTCTTGTTTGTAGATATTGTTTGAGTGTGATGTACTGAACGTGTCGGACACAGAAGACATGGACCACGAAGATGGACTCTTCTTGGTTGACCTTCACCTTCAAGGGGCTGGCTGGAACTTTGAGAAGGATCAACTCAAAGAATCAAAGTGAGTTCTTTCACCTTCCCATTGAGGCAGTTGCCATCCTGTCTAAAAGGCCTGGTGGGAAGAACAGTATGGGATCCTGATGAGGATGCAGTGAAAAGACAACAGAAGTTGGCAGTAATCTGTCATCAACACATGGAGCTAGCTAGCAGGCTAATGGAGGAGCGGAGTTTTGTATTTACATGTTTTGGTTTTCTGATGACGATTAAATCTAGAAATATGTAACAAAACTCTGTTTCTTTCAGTGTCTAACTCCATGTGTTGATGTCTGATTTAATTCTTTTGTATTAATTGATTCTGGTTTTAAAGCCTTTCTCCCTTTAATATCTACAGTGAGTTTCACAGTGGAAATCAAGGATTTATGATGATTTCATGGTATGGATTTAATGGCTAATTCATTCCCCTGTTATGTTTCAAAAGAGTGGTCAATGGTTTATAATGATTTGATTGATTGGATTTGAAAGGATAGCCTATTCATTGCCCTCTGTTATGTTTCCCAGGAGAGGTCTGTTTGAGGTGCCGTGTGTCTACCTGAAGCCAGTGATGAAGGAAGAACGGAAGACTGGAGAGAGAGAGGGAGAAGGTTACGAGGAGGAGGATAAGGACAACACTTATAGCTGTCCAGTCTACATCAACAGGGTACGTAGTGTCACAAATAGTCTGGTACTTTAAACTTGAACCTCTTTGTTTGTAGATAGTTGAAGTTCTAAACCTGCTAAACCCATAAAATCCTACTCTCTCACTACCATTGATGACCATTTTTTAACAATACCTTTGATTTTTAATAAGGATACAAATATATTGTTTTTTTTATTCAGAGTCGCCAGATGTTGGTGACACAATTCAACCTCAAGTGTACCGCTCCAAGCAGAAAGTGGGCCCTCTCCCGCACAGCTCTTATACTTGACCCAGGTTTGTCTCAAAACAAGTTCATAAACAAATATATAAAAAAAACAATTAATAAAATCTCCTATCCTTTATATCAAATTATTTACAAACCCTATACTCTTTAGTCCCTTATTAGGTTATATGAATTCATCAAACATCTTTTATCTCCAGGTCTGCCAGAGGACGGCATCAAGAAGTCACGCTCATATCTCCTCCTCCAGCGTCTGCCGCCGAGTCAGCGAGGAGAAGGAGAGGACATGGAGGAGGAAGAAGACATCGACGAGACAGCTCTCCCACTAGATGGCGCTCCCGTTGAATCGGCACCCTCCGTCAAATCTCGCTCAAACCAGTCCGTTAAATCTCTCCAGTCCTCCCAATCTCAGCTCTCCTACAAGCCCATGACACCTCAAGCTGATCCTTTACCTCCAGGACTAGGACTGACCAGAGAGTCACCTATGATAGGCAAAGATGGAACGGATGCTGCTCAGGGCCAAAGATCCGGAAAACATTCCCAGAATGGTAGTGCTGGAAGTAACAAATCAGGACGTCGACCAATTTCAAGAGGATCAGGTTCCACTTTGACTTCCCGAGGAACTGAAGGTTTGGCTAGTGATAAGTCTGGAAGCAGGAAAGATGACAGACATGCTGGTTTGGACAACCGTGGCAAAGAACCATCCATGGAACATCTTGATCGTCAGCCTGAGGAACAACGTGGAGTTGATCGGCTTGGCTCACAGGAGAGTTTGAAAAGAGATCGACGACCTTCCCAACAATCTACTCGCAAAGTTTCTGATCAATCTGCTCATTCGTCTAGAAAGGTTTCAGAGTCCTCAAAACAAGGATCAGACACAAGAGGGTCGAGACCGGCTTCTAATCAGTCTCAAGTGTCCTCACACAGAGGAATTGAACCAACAAAAAGACAAACTTCCATTGATTCACAGACTCAGAGACCCGATTCAAACTCGTCCAGGAAATCTAAAAACAGAACAGCAGAAGATACGGAGGCACATCAGAGATCATCTTTGACAGAGACAGGGCAGCCTGGAGTTGATGAAAGAGTCCCATCAAGGACTTCTAGAAGATCAAGGGATTCACAAGATGATCAGGACGCACGTCGTGGATCAGAAATTGAAGATGCGGATACCTCAGCAAGGAGGGATCCTCAACCACAGTATTAAACATGTATGAAGTATCCTAAATATCTGCTACTTTGGGGTATCTTTGACTATTTGACCGAAACTATGACTCAAAATTTCTTCTTTGATGGTCTGGTATTTGAATGAACATATTAGACATTGACAATCACAGATTGCCGAGAGATAAGTTAAGATATATCAGTTTTTGTGAATTGACATTTGAAAGTGACAAAATGCATCATTGTCACTGAAGACCACTTGTGACCACTTTATAATTGCAGCTAACTTTGCAATATATCTTATGAGGTAAAAATATTGACTAAGTAATATTGTTGATAAAAATTTGAAAATTAAAATCTATAATTATATGTTCTTGTATCAATGTTTCATATTTATAGTTGTCTATGATCAGTGATAATATTTTTAGCTCATCAGGTCTGAAAGACCCGATGGGCTTATGGCATGGCAAGGCGTCCGGCGTCCGTAAACTTTTCACATTTTCGACTTCTTCTCCAGAACCAATGACTCTAGAGAGCTGAAATTTGATGTGCAGACTCCTTGGCCAATGGGGATTCTAAATTGTAGATTTCGTGACCCCATGACCCCAAATGGGGTCACAGGGGTCAAAACTTTAAAAACCTATTTTCATCTTCTTCTCCAGTTCCAAAAGGTCTAGAGAGCTGAAAAGTTGTGAATAGACTCCTTGGCCAATGGGGATTCTTAATTGTAGATTTCGTGACCCCATGACCCCAAATGGGGTCACAGGGGTCAGAACTTTAAAAACCTATTTTCATCTTCTTCTCCAGTTCCAAAAGGTCTAGAGAGCTGAAAAGTTGTGAATAGACTCCTTGGCTAATAGGGATTCTAAATTGTAGATTTCATGACCCCATGACCCCAAATGGGGTCACAGGGGTCAAAACCGTAAAAACCTATTTTCATCTTCTTCTCCAGTTCCAAAAGGTCTAGAGAGCTGAAAAGTTGTGAGTAGACTCCTTGGCCAATGGGGATTCAAAATTGTAGATTTCATGACCCCATGACCCTAAATAGGGTCACAGGGGTCAAAATTTTAAAAACCTATTTTCATCTTCTCCTCCAGTTCCAAAAGGTCTAGAGAGCTGAAAAGTTGTGAGTAGACTCCTTTGCCAATGGGGATTCTAAATTGTAGATTTTGTGACCCCATGACCCCAATTGGGGTCACGGGGGTCAAAACCTTAAAAACCTATTTTTATCTTCTTCTCCAGTTCCAAAAGGTCTAGAGAGCTGAAAAGTTGTAGACTCTTTGGCAAATTAAGATTATAAATTTTGGGGTCAAAACCTTAAAAAACTATTTTCATCAAAAGTCTGATGAGCTACAGAGCCCATGGCTCTATTTTTCCCTTTGTATTGAAGTTGCAGCAACTATTAATAACATACAAAATGATAGTAATGACTCATTGGTTATGTAAAAAAAAATTGTGAGTTGATAGGGTTAATTTTTTTAAATATTTCAGTGCAATCTCTATCAAATGGCAGGTACAGTAGCTGTTTAGTAATACATGTATTAGCAACCAAAAAACCCTTTTCTGTTATAGGTGATTTATATTTCTCATTGCAGATTTGAATGTACATGTATTGACTTCCCTGAATAATTTATTTAAACCATTATTGCAGCTTTGTCCCATACTTCCTAATGTACTTGTATATGATGATTATTAACATGTTTTTACAAGTTCATAGAATTTTTTAATTCCATAATGAACTCAGCATTATAATCTGTGATATGTTTTGTGTGTTTTCATTGTTTTCCATGGTAACTGTGAAATCAAGCCTGTGATATATACTTATAGATTTATGTTTATTATATGTGACAAGTTATTGTTACCCTTCCCATTGATGTCTTCTCAAGTTTTGAAGTTACTACTGATCCTATTTTGACAGTATTATTGCGTCCTCCTAACATAATTGCCAAATACAAACTTTACATGATATTGTTTATGTGAAAATAAATATACAGTAAACATATTTTGTTCTTTCTCTTTAATTTCTTTCATCTTGCTATTCAGAGTGAAAGGTACAAGTGATATTTCCAAACTTCAGAGGTGTGTTGCTCAGTATTCCTCCTATTTACAAGGGGCAGTTTATACATTTGATTTATTACTGCTTCATTTAGTATAAATACATTGTCTTTCATTTGTAACTATTTATTTTCCTTTTCCTTATATCACCTTATATTCCCCCCCAAAACGTACTACTGCCCCTTTAAGACTGGATCCACTGTTCTTCAAAACTAGAACAATATTGGGTGATACACCTCTGAAAATGTGATTTGGTCATTGTGTAAAAAAACACAAGCAAACAATACAAATTTACTCCTTTAATATTTACAAAAATAAATTCAGTCTGTTTCCACGATAACAGGAGCATACTCATCTGGTTCTGAAGTAAAGTCCCATTTAAACTTCTGAGTGAGATGATCACAAAACTTCTCCCCTCTTTTCCTCAATCTCTCGTCAACAGGATTCTCCCTCAGGTTGGAGAAGAACTCTTGCAGAGTGGAGGTAAGAAAGTTATTCTGGGACACAATGTCCACAAAGAAATCCTCGGGAACGTCCTGAATCTGGAAATGCATCACAGAAACAAGCTGGAGAAAGACGTCATTATGGACAGTCAGAGCCTCTTCGCTTGTGCATAGAACGTTTACAAGTTTCTTCCACTGTTCAAATGAGTCATAATTCTGTCCAATCAGGAAACATATGAAGGCAAACTGAATCTCCCCGAGGATGCCAAGATCGTTGTGTGGGTATTGTTCCTGAAGTATTTTCTCTAGCAAGAATGACGAGTCAATGCTGTAACGAGTTATCTCTGCCGGGGATGCTCCACTCGGATATCGGCGACGAGTGATGCAGCTGTAATGGATTCTACTGGCAGACTTTTCTGTCATCTTAGGCAAAAATTTGTTTTCATGTCCGTCTGACGAGTTCATTTCTTCTTGGGAAGATGAACTCTTGCAAATTTCCTGTGATAAAGAATTCTGGGACACTTCCTGTGATGAGGAATTATGGGATGCTTCTGTTTGCATTTCCTGTTCCTCTTTGTCTCGTTTCCGGGACTGAGAGGTACTGGCAAGAGATTCAAACTGAGTAACGGAAGTAATCCTCTGGTTATCTGGCTGTAGGGTCTTCAACACTTTGTCAGTGATATGATTTGTCATCGATATCCACTTCTTGTAACTGCAATGAGAGCAAATAGTATCAGAACAGGACTAAAGTGAGCACAGATTGTACTTCCACCTACAGGTTTGTTGAAACGTAACTTTTGATGCAAGATCAAAGCTTTAATACTTTATTAACTTACACAGTTGCCTGTGAGAAGACTATACAGGGGTGTTTTACATTCATATGAGTCTAAAACATGTAGAATGCCAATCAACTCTCAATGCAGAAATATAGTTAAAAACCATCTCATCTGGACTTAAGGCACTAATGTATCAAAAAGAATGATGAATAACCAATGTATCAAGTTTGCTCAAGTTTACTATCCAATGGGTCATAAACTTTCCATAGTTTTAGGGACAAATAGGAGGACGTTTTGATTGAGTTCTGTATTATGCATCAATTCCTAAATATCTTTGAAACCATTGAACAATTATCAGCCTCATGAGATTCTTGTGTGTGAAATTACAATAGTAGTTTAACACAAACTCACTTTTCGTAAGGGTAGGGGCCGAGGTATCGATCCAGTTCCTTTAGATTGTTGGCAAATCTCTCCATATCATCATCAGTTACTCCTTCACATGTCATGTCTGTAAACAGTTGGACAAGTTTTGACAGCAGGAACATTAAACAAATAATAATAATAATTCTTGAATTAATATAGCGCATCAATCACATTTCTATGCTCTGTGGGCTCAGCTGGAAAAGGCTTTTGTAAACAATAGGTAAACAAGCATGAATACAGAATAAATCAAACTTCAAGATTGACAAAGACATTACAATTCCTTTGTCTTAGCTGTTTAACCCTTTACATACTGCTAGCGCCTACAAGCGCAAGATAAAAGTTGCTTCTACAACTCGTTGACGCATTGAGGCGCACCCACATAACAGCTCCTGTCACTCAGTGACGCTTACAAGCGCGCTGTTTGGAATCGCCGTATCCTCAATGACGCTTCTATGCGCAAGAGGGGATGTCGAGAAAAATGACTAACTTCAGATAAAGTAATGTATTAAAATCCAAATTTACATAAATGCAGTGGAAGATTTTCATTATATTCTGTCAAAATGTTAAAGTTTTGGGGAAAACGTAGTTTGATGACCAATATATCATGCTTGAAAAAAAAAAATTTCGAAAAAAAATTGCCGATGTTTTGCATCATCAACGCGCAGTGTCAACATTTACATTTTCTATAAGTGTACGTTATTTTGAAACACAAAAGTTTCTAAAAACTATAATTTCGTTATGATATTTATGCTAGAGTATAAGAAAAAGATGAAAGAAATTTCAAATGCATTTTAGATCAATATAAAACGAACATGAATGCAAGGTCATGGTCAAACTAAATATGTCAACACGAGTGCGCACGTGGCTTGTAATCAAATCGAAAATACAATGAATAAAAACCAAAATACGAACATTTGCACAATTGCTTGATGAAATATAGCTGTTACTGAATTCGAAAATTATTAATTTAGATTATGTCACTCGTGTTTTCTGTCGATTATAAGTCAAAAGAAATTGATAACTTCAAAACGGCAACTGACCTAAGAAACAGATTTCTTGACGACAATTTAGACAAATTGTTGCATCAGTCACAAAAGCGATCGATTAAAATCATTTTGGTCTTTTTTCTTGTGATTAAAAAGAAACAAAATATTTATTGCTGTATCTGGATAATGCTAAGATATTAAGAATAATATTGTGAACATATAAATGTATACGAAAATACTAATTATGAAAATGTTCATACTTCAAATATAATATATGCTTATGATTACGTTTCTAACTTTTTACATCCTATTATTTTTAATCGAATATAATCTTTCAGTATTTATAAAATAACTGTACCCACACAATGAATAATTATTTGAAATAAACAAAGGAAAATGTGTTTCATCAAGACAGTTAGTATTTCTAGGAAATATGTCGTAAAGAAAACGTCTCGACCACGTGCTCAGATCAGCTGCGCAATTTACTTCCGGGTTGTGTTTTCGTTAATAACGATGTAAAAACGAACAAATTTATCTTTATTTATGTATATTTAGAAACTACAATTATTTTTGAAAGATATAGGAATGAATACGATGCATATATCTTGAATTTGGGTCAATAATTTAGAAACACAAGTGGAATCGATAACTATCGCGGTTCACTTTCAAATTCGTTTTTGATGCAGTACAAGCTAGGTGCGTTGGAACTGACGATGTCTCAGAAGTTGGTCAACACAGAATATTTTTATAGCAAGTAAAACATAACCAATAATTTCAATAAGTTATTTACCAACAACGAATTGCAATAGTATTTTATTTCCTTGAAAAAAAAACGTGGAGTTACGACTTACACAGACACGATATTTTTCATGATAAATAACTTTCTGCCGTGATCACAAGAAATTAATTTCACGTCATTCTCGAGCTTATCACTTTCTATCTTGGGATATATAATGCTTCAATAACAATATGTGTGACATATTTTTAAATTCTTGTTAATATTTAATCCAAAGTAGAAATAATTGCAAAGAATATTTTCATAACAAACAAGTCAAAATACATGATGTAATTTAAATATATTCTTGTTCGGTCCTTGTGCAAGGTCTTTATTTGTTATTTATTATAAATTATAACTTATTGATTAAAAATTTATTGATAATATTGTAGTCTGGTTAAATCAACAACTCCACTGCAAACATGGATTTATTCTTAGATAGAGCTGCTTTTCAGTATTTTTTATATCAAATTTAGACATGGCTAATGATAACAAAACCCAGAGGAAAATAATCATGATATCAATTATCAACACATGGACATGAATTGAATTAATTTTTCAAAACTACAAAGATTTATTTTTTAGTTTGAATATTTATTTATAACAGTTCATAGAAATATTTTGTTTTAAATATTAATTGTTGAATGGTATTAAAATTTATTTTCATTATTCCAAATCTGACAACAGACTTAATATTCTTAAATTATATTAAATTTTTTTTAAATTCTTTAATTAAACTTAAATTACCGAACGATAGAATGATAGAAATATGATATAACTTACCTTATTCTTAGTTTATTATCACCACATAAAGTTCTTTTTCACACAAAGCATCTTTTAATCATTTTATGAAAAAAATATTTTTTGGAAATTTTTCTCTGGTATTGAGGCCAGGAAATGGCTGTGGTATCTAAGCAACATGTTACCAAAAAAATATCTTGGGTGTTGCAAGCAACTTAAATTTTTTGTTTGCAGTATGTAAAGGGTTAATGACCTTCCTTGATAACTTTAGAGCTAAGGTGATGCGATCACACCTAGTAGAGGAAAACCAGACGGAACAAGTTTGATTCTTGATACAGTTAATATTTTGACTGGACCGATTTTAATCAGACTCGTAATTTTCGGGTCATTTATTTCTAAAAAGAATTGACAAGTCAGACTTACATGGGCATTCAAGAAGTTGACTTGATGAATAATGATGAAGCAATGTTATGGATGTATAACTTCTTTATTCGGTGTTGCCGACGTTTTGACATATATTCTATTTTCATTTTCAAGCAAGTGACATAGATTCTAGTGTCTTTTTCAGGCAAAGTAACTGAACAAAAAAGTTGTACATCCATAATATCGCCTTCATCATTATTCATGATGTGAATTATGAGATACCATACACATGCTCGTATTGGTAATATTTTCTCAAAAATACCCTCTGTCTCCTTGTCCCATTTCCTAACCACCAACTCTCTAGGTTTGAAGTTGTGAAAGAAGCCTGTCCTCGGAGCTGAACCGCCGTCCTTGCTGTTGGCACTGAAACAGCAAAGATGCTTATCCTTCAGCTATCATCTGCCATCTTGAATTTTAACACTATGAGAAAAGAATGTGCTGTATTATTCTAATTTATTAATAAAGTTACAAAATGACCTAATCTTGCCAAACACAAAGCTTTTGGTCCCAATAGCTAGGGGCCGGTAACTCAAGTGTACCGTTCATTATACATGATTGTCACTGAACACTTTTTAAAAATGACAATGTGATTGGATAGCTGATGACTGGGTTTTGTCCAGACCTGGGGTAATAGTAATATGTAATAGTAATAGTAATAGTAATTTATTACATTTGGGAAGTAATAGTAATCGTAATATCGTCTTGAGAAAGTGCAAGTAATAGTAATAGTAATAGTAATCCTTCCCCAAGTAATATGTAATGACATATTACTTTACTATTACATTTATTATTGTGTCATTTACATTGTTACATTTTTTATTTGCCATGGCGGTAAAGTTTTCTGATACATTCAGTAAATTAGAGCAACATACTATAGTAACAGAAACAACTCAACCATTTCAAACGGGAAAGGTATTAACAGTGGGTATTAATCCCCTGGTCTCTGCTCCTTTGTTCCTTTGTTGTATCCACATGTGAAACACATGTTCAAAATAATTTCCAGATTTACAATTTATCTACCGAAAAACAGTTCAACCATTTTGATCATCAGATTGTTGATTGTCTCAATAACATGATGCTGTTCAATTAAGAAATTCTACTCATTTTAAGGACATTTGACAAAGTGAGACACCATGATAAATTTTATTGGAAAAATGTTTCTTTGTCGTGACAAATTCAGGTAACATCAGATTCTTGAATGTCCCATGTTGCAAAACAATTCTATTTATTTATTGTGACCATGGATTGTGATAAAGATTAAATACATTATACCTCAACATTGTTTTCTTTTCTTTTTTTATTTGTATTTTTTTCTAAGCTTGCAGAAGTAATAGTAATAGTAATAGTAATATCTGCCTGTGTAATAGTAATAGTAATAGTAATAGACTGTAAAATATCACCAAGTATAATAGTAATAGTAATATGAAGAAACTTCAAATAAAAGTAATAGTAATAGTAATAGATTCTATGTAATAGGCCCGAGGTCTGGTTGTGTCTGCATTAAATGATTACAGCAACGTGCGAGTTAGTGGGCTGCAGTCAGACCTTGTGGGGGAGAAGCTCTCTGATAGTACATATTTGATTACCAGTATTGTCAATATTCTAAAACTTTATCCTGTAAATTGACAAATCCCTTACAAAAAAAAAGATTGATAAAATCATTTAAATAGTGAATAGAATAATGGATAAGAAGGTAAAGTGTATCCATTTAAAAAGACAACACTTCTGAGCTCACCTAAAATAGACAAAATGGACGCCTGGGGGAATCATCTTGACACCTCGAAAGTTTGGTCCAACCTGCCAAGAATCATAGTCTATTCCGAACTCTGTTTCTGTAGGAACGTCCAGAAAGAGTACGATGGCGCCCTCCTGGAACAAAACCTGGGCTGTGTCCTGATCCATCTGTGGTAGACAAAACGTGAGAAGCTTTTCATAAAAGTTGGTTTGAGTGGGCAAGGGATTTAGAGAATCTCACCCAAGTGTCTTCTGAAACCAAATATATCAACACAAGTTGATAAAAATAACAAATACCTGAGGATTGCCGAGGATATTTTCCTTTATCAGCGAGCAAATTCGGTCTCATTGGCCATAATTTTAAAACAACAACAGGAAGATATTTGTAACATTCTTAAATTAGGGGGGACAATCCTTAGTAACACATTTAATTTTATGTGGTCCATAAAATAAATGAAATTCGTCTGGCCAAATAATACGCACATAAATCATGGTATGTGAAGTTCAGTGGAGTATGAACTGCTATTAATCATGATTATGTACAACATACAACATTGGTCAATTTCTTAGGGGAAAATTAAGAAAATAAATGAAAAGTTATTACTTCTGACCAAAAAGTAACCAGTCCTTGCAAAAAGTATAGCCAGTCAACAGGACTGGTGGACGGGCTATATTTTGAACACTGTCAATAACATTATAAGATCATTCGGTGGATAAATCTTTTCATATGAAGACAAAAGCAAATACCAACCATTAATATACCACGATGTCGGTTTAGTTAGTGCACTGTCAATGTTTCGATGGACAATCAACAGATAAACAATCCCACGTTTTCGGCACGAATTTCCCTCTAAGGGAGGTAACTCTAATATCATTTCATCGTCTAGTTGCACAAACTCCTAACAGTGCTGTTACGTCTCAGTGTATCGAGCCTAGATAAAGAAGATAAATAGTTGCGTTTGTAAAATTTCCGGGATTCATTGTTATTCAACTCCCGCAAAATTAGTTTAAAACCGACGACGTAATCACAAATCTAAGTATATTACTCACATCTGCTTTGTGTAGCAATCACTTTTATCAACATTATTCACAAATCTAAGTATATTACGCACATCTGCTTTCAGCAGCAATCACTTTAATCAGCGTTAGTCCCAATACCAAGTATATTACGTATATCTTCTTTGTGTAGCAATCACTCTAATCAACATTAATCACAAATTTAAGTATTTCGTGTTTCATTTTGGTGTAGCAATCTATTCAATCAACAATTATTACAAATCCTAGTATATTACGCACAACGCTTTGTGCAGCAATGACTTTAATCAGCAACAATCCAAAAAGCAAGTATGTTACGTATATCTGCTTTGTGTAGCAATTACTTTCATCCACCTAGGCATGTTCAAGCTATTTGTTACTTTACTTGCTTCATAAGGGACAATATAAGATGACGTTAACCATCTAGGCATGTTCAAGCTGTTTGTTACTTTACTTGCTTCTTTAGGGACAATATAAGATGATGTTAACCATCTAGGCATGTTCAAGCTATATGTTACTTTACTTGCCTCTTTAGGGACAATATAAGATGACGTTAACCATCTAGGCATGTTCAAGCTATATGTTACTTTACTTGCTTCTTTAGGGACAATATAAGATGACGTTAACCATCTAGGCATGTTCAAGCTATTCGTTACTTTACTTACTTCTTTAGGGACGATATAAAATGACGTTAACCATCTAGGCATGTTCAAGCTATTCGTTACTTTACTTGCTTCTTTAGGGACAATATGAGATGATGTTAACCATCTAGGCATGTTCAAGCTATTCGTTACTTTACTAACCTCTATAGGGACAATATAAGATGACGTTAACCATCTAGGCATGTTCAAGCTATTCGTTACTTTACTAACCTCTATAGGGACAATATAAGATGACGTTAACCATCTAGGCATGTTCAAGCTGTTTGTTACTTTACTTGCTTCTTTAGGGACAATATAAGATGACGTTAACCATCTAGGCATGTTCAAGCTATTTTTAACTTTACTAGCCTCTATAGGGACAATATAAGATGATGTTAACCATCTAGGCATGTTCAAGCTATTTGTTACTTTACTAGCCTCTATAAGCACAATATAAGATGACGTTAACCATCTAGGCATGTTCAAGCTATATGTTACTTTACTTGCTTCTTTAGGGACACTATAAGATGACGGTAACCATCTAGGCATGTTCAAGCTATTCGTTACTTTACTTACTTCTTTAGGGACGATATAAAATGACGTTAACCATCTAGGCATGTTCAAGCTATTTGTTACTTTACTTGCTTCTTTAGGGACAATATAAGATGATGTTAACCATCTAGGCATGTTCAAGCTATTCGTTACTTTACTAACCTCTATAGGGACAATATAAGATGACGTTAACCATCTAGGCATGTTCAAGCTATTTGTTACTTTACTAGCCTCTATAGGGACAATATAAGATGATGTTAACCATCTAGGCATGTTCAAGCTATTTGTTACTTTACTTGCTTCTTTAGGGACAATATAAGATGACGTTAACCATCTAGGCATGTTCAAGCTATTTTTAACTTTACTAGCCTCTATAGGGACAATATAAGATGATGTTAACCATCTAGGCATGTTCAAGCTGTTTGTTACTTTACTTGCTTCTTTAGGGACAATATAAGATGACGTTAACCATCTAGGCATGTTCAAGCTATTTTTAACTTTACTAGCCTCTATAGGGACAATATAAGATGATGTTAACCATCTAGGCATGTTCAAGCTGTTTGTTACTTTACTTGCTTCTTTAGGGACAATATAAGATGATGTTAACCATCTAGCCATGTTCAAGCTATTTGTTACTTTACTTGCTTCTTTAGGGACAATATAAGATGACGTTAACCATCTAGGCATGTTCAAGCTATATGTTACTTTACTTGCTTCATAAGGGACAATATAAGATGACGTTAACCATCTAGGCATGTTCAAGCTATTTGTTACTTTACTTGTTTCTTTAGGGACAATATAAGATGACGTTAACCATCTAGGCATGTTCAAGCTATTTGTTACTTTACTTGCTTCTTTAGGGACAATATAAGATGACGTTAACCATCTAGGCATGTTCAAGCTATTTGTTACTTTACTTGCTTCTTTAGGGACAATATAAGATGACGTTAACCATCTAGGCATGTTCAAGCTATATGTTGCTTTACTTGCTTCTTTAGGGACAATATAAGATGACGTTAACCATCTAGGCATGTTCAAGCTATTTGTTACTTTACTTGCCTATTTAGGGACAATATAAGATGATGTTAACCATCTAGGCATGTTCAAGCTGTTTGTTACTTTACTTGCTTCATAAGGGACAATATAAGATGATGTTAACCACCTAGGCATGTTCAAGCTATTTGTTACTTTACTTGCTTCTTTAGGGACAATATAAGATGACGTTAACCATCTAGGCATGTTCAAGCTATTTGTTACTTTACTTGCTTCTTTAGGGACAATATAAGATGATGTTAACCATCTAGGCATGTTCAAGCTATTTGTTACTTTACTTGCTTCATAAGGGACAATATAAGATGATGTTAACCATCTAGGCATGTTCAAGCTATTTGTTACTTTACTTGCTTCATAAGGGACAATATAAGATGATGTTAACCACCTAGGCATGTTCAAGCTAGTTGTTACTTTACTTGCTTCATAAGGGACAATATAAGATGATGTTAACCATCTAGGCATGTTCAAGCTATTTGTTACTTTACTTGCTTCATAAGGGACAATATAAGATGACGTTAACCATCTAGGCATGTTCAAGCTATTTGTTACTTTACTTGCCTATTTAGGGACAATATAAGATGATGTTAACCATCTAGGCATGTTCAAGCTGTTTGTTACTTTACTTGCTTCATAAGGGACAATATAAGATGATGTTAACCACCTAGGCATGTTCAAGCTATTTGTTACTTTACTTGCTTCTTTAGGGACAATATAAGATGACGTTAACCATCTAGGCATGTTCAAGCTATTTGTTACTTTACTTGCTTCATAAGGGACAATATAAGATGATGTTAACCATCTAGGCATGTTCAAGCTATTTGTTACTTTACTTGCTTCATAAGGGACAATATAAGATGATGTTAACCATCTAGGCATGTTCAAGCTATTTGTTACTTTACTTGCTTCATAAGGGACAATATAAGATGATGTTAACCACCTAGGCATGTTCAAGCTATTTGTTACTTTACTTGCTTCATAAGGGACAATATAAGATGATGTTAACCATCTAGGCATGTTCAAGCTATTTGTTACTTTACTTGCTTCATAAGGGACAATATAAGATGACGTTAACCACCTATAGAGGCATGTTCAAGCTATTAAATTATGTTATTATACTTGCTTCTTTAGGGACAATATAAGATGACGTTAACCATCTAGGCATGTTCAAGCTATTTGTTACTTTACTTGCTTCATAAGGGACAATATAAGATGACGTTAACCACCTATAGAGGCATGTTCAAGCTATTAAATTTTGTTATTTTACTTGCTTCTTTAGGGACAATATAAGATGATGTTAACCACTTAGGCATGTTCAAGCTATTTGTTACTTTACTTGCTTCATAAGGGACAATATAAGATGACGTTAACCACCTATAGAGGCATGTTCAAGCTATTAAATTTTGTTATTTTACTTGCTTCTTTAGGGACAATATAAGATGACGTTAACCATCTAGGCATGTTCAAGCTATTTGTTACTTTACCTGCTTCATAAGGGACAATATAAGATGATGTTAACCACCTAGGCATGTTCAAGCTATTTGTTACTTTACTTGCTTCATAAGGGACAATATAAGATGATGTTAACCATCTAGGCATGTTCAAGCTATTTGTTACTTTACTTGCTTCATAAGGGACAATATAAGATGACGTTAACCACCTATAGAGGCATGTTCAAGCTATTAAATTATGTTATTATACTTGCTTCTTTAGGGACAATATAAGATGACGTTAACCATCTAGGCATGTTCAAGCTATTTGTTACTTTACTTGCTTCATAAGGGACAATATAAGATGACGTTAACCACCTATAGAGGCATGTTCAAGCTATTAAATTTTGTTATTTTACTTGCTATTTTAGGGACAATATAAGATGACGTTAACCATCTAGGCATGTTCAAGCTATTTGTTACTTTACTTGCTTCATAAGGGACAATATAAGATGACGTTAACCACCTATAGAGGCATGTTCAAGCTATTAAATTATGTTATTATACTTGCTTCTTTAGGGACAATATAAGATGACGTTAACCATCTAGGCATGTTCAAGCTATTTGTTACTTTACTTGCTTCATAAGGGACAATATAAGATGACGTTAACCACCTATAGAGGCATGTTCAAGCTATTAAATTTTGTTATTTTACTTGCTTCTTTAGGGACAATATAAGATGATGTTAACCACTTAGGCATGTTCAAGCTATTTGTTACTTTACTTGCTTCATAAGGGACAATATAAGATGACGTTAACCACCTATAGAGGCATGTTCAAGCTATTAAATTTTGTTATTTTACTTGCTTCTTTAGGGACAATATAAGATGACGTTAACCATCTAGGCATGTTCAAGCTATTTGTTACTTTACCTGCTTCATAAGGGACAATATAAGATGATGTTAACCACCTAGGCATGTTCAAGCTATTTGTTACTTTACTTGCTTCATAAGGGACAATATAAGATGATGTTAACCATCTAGGCATGTTCAAGCTATTTGTTACTTTACTTGCTTCATAAGGGACAATATAAGATGACGTTAACCACCTATAGAGGCATGTTCAAGCTATTAAATTTTGTTATTTTACTTGCTTCTTTAGGGAAAATATAAGATGACGTTAACCATCTAGGCATGTTCAAGCTATATGTTACTTTACTTGCTTCTTTAGGGACAATATAAGATGACGTTAACCATCTAGGCATGTTCAAGCTATATGTTATTTTATTTGCTTCATAAGGGACAATATGACATGACGTTAACCATCTAGGCATGTTCAAGCTATATGTTACTTGACTTCCCTCTATAGGGACAATATAAGATGACGTTAACCATCTAGGCATGTTCAAGCTATATGTTGCTTGACTTGCTTCTTTAGGGACAATATAAGATGATGGTACATGTACCTAGGCCGGAACCATGTTAACCCACATTTGGACCCTTTGCAATTCGCTTACAGAGAGAGGAACGGGGTTGAAGATGCTACTGTCGTTTTGTTGAATTCTGTATATCAACAACTTGAAAAACTTCTGCCTATGTTAGAATTTTGATACAAATTTATTGGTTTAATGGGTAACCTCTTTCCACAGGAATTGAGAATAATTAATAATGAAGTGCAAATTCGATGTATATAAAGTATATCCCCTATATAAAGGCCTAGTGTATATTGTATATACATGTACACCGTATTTGTACTTGATTATTGATTATTCTCAATTTCCTGTGCCTCTTTCTTAGCTTAAGGATCCCAATTTGTCAAACTGAAAGGAACTCGTTCAGGTACTGTGTGACCTGGGCTCCTCAAGGATGTGTATTGTCTCCTATACTTTGTTTACAAACGATTGTGTAAGTTCTCAACCAATCTCGCCTTCATTTTCCCAAGAAACTACAGATCATTTCGCATTGACTAAACTATACTTACACACTAGCTCCTTTGTTTTGTTCGAGTATTCATTTTTCATACCAACTTAATATATTGTCTGTGAAATGCACAGGCCGAGGTGTTCATCAGACTAAGCGGGTGTTCATGATGATGGGAGGCTAATGCCAATGTCAATGTCAGCTACTTGAAATGGACAGTGTTTCTCAAATAACAGTCAATATTGCACCTTCTCATTATATATAAGAAAGATATGCACTTCGGCATTATCAAAACTGATGTCATGTTAAAAATGGAATAATATAGCGTTGAGTTCGTGTGTAACCGACCTCGACCTCGGGTTCAAATTTGATGAACGTGCGCGAGGGTTCATCTAACTTGAACACCTCGGTCTCAGTCGGTAACATTTCTATGTGTACAGACTCTCCTTGTGTTCTATATCCAGTGTTGGTCCGACTCTTTATCAAATAGTAACAAACGAAACAAGATAATCACACAGGGAGACATAAATGCTAATCGTAGCTTTAGAGAAAAATGAACTTCACAAAAACCAACCTCGAATTTTGCTTCAAATATTATCAGTGACCCTTCACATGAATTGCATGAATGTGTTGAACTTTTACCATCAGGTCGTCTGCATAATGTGCAGATGTGGCACATGTAGATCCTATAAAATGTCTTTTGTGTCCATTCAATTCTTATTAACCTATAATGCCCATTGTGACACTGTTCGTATATATTAGTATATATGTGTTGTTGGAATTTCATGCTCACTTAAATGTACCTCAAATTCCCAAACGGGCATACATATTGTTCTTATCTTATCAAGCCCTGACGATACATTGAAACGTCGTGATTAATGATGAAAATAGAGCCAGTGGCTCTGTAGCTCATCAGGCTTCATATTTGCTTTAGGGTGTGGTTCCCCGCTTACTTCATCTTCACAACGTCACGGGCGAAACGAAAAAGTTTCTAAACTTTCCCATTCCTCCCTTGACATCATTGGCCGTGATTTCTGTGCTAGCATTTCAACCCGCTGCACGGAAGTAGAATAGTCCAATCAGAAGACAGTATGTTAACTGAACCGATTTGAAAAAATACTTTTGTATGTGTTTTGCAAGGGCGAGAAACAATTAATTTGAGTGATACATAAATGTTTGTCTTCTCTGCATTCTCGGTGCTCATCAAAAACGTGAAAACAACCATGCGGACTGAAATTTGAAATTAAATTTCACTCGGATAGTTTTCAAAAAGATCGTCTGTTAGTATTTTGAATTTGTTCCGAAATTTACTGGCTATTTTGTAAGAGCTGATACGGGGCGTAACTCGTGATCACGATAGGTGTTGCTGCTCCGGATCACCAGTTTTCTACCTTGTGAAGGCAAGGTCTAAAGCGAGGAGAGTTGCTCGATACGTGTTCACCTTGCCGTGGGAAGATGCGCTTACTTAGGGTCACTAAATGTACAATTTGGAATCCTCCTTATCTAACTTAGGAGTCTGCACACAAATTATCAGTAGGCCTGATGCTACTTGAGAAAAGGATGAAATTAGGTTATAAGGGTGTGGCCCTTATTAGTGGCCACAGGGTCACCAAAGCTATAAATTATAACCCTCACTAATCAAGGAGTCTGCACACGAGGTTTCAGCTTTCTAGGCCGTATGCTTCTGAAGAAAAATATAGATATAGGTTTTAAGGGTGTGGCCTTGAGGCCCCTATTTCGGGCCACAGGGCCACAAAAGCTATAAATCGGGGGTCGTTAGGATTTACATCGCATTTTACACATTATGAATATAAATGTCAATAATTTAATGTATGACCTACATAAATATTTCAACTAGTTTTAACTCGATTGCTCGATTCTAACACCTAGATTTAACTAGATTGTCCGATTCAAAGAGATCAGCAAGTTCTTTTTCCATTGGTTGATTTCATCTACCATTGTGGGAACAAAAACTTCATTCGGTTTATAATTCACTGTCGCTGAATAACTGGTTTTACAAAAACTTGGTATTTTTTAGTCAAAATCCAAGTTACCTTAAAATTGAAAATGAAGGTCAATATTTTTTGCTGCAATGTGATTTTTATTATTCTCTTGAGTCAATTGATGAGTTTTTAGTAAATAACCTCATATCAAAAGTCAAGCGTTAAAGAAGTATGAACCTTCAAAATCACAAATTTATCAAAAGTCGAATTTAAAGAAAACTCCACAAAGACATTAATTGGGCACTGTCAAAGATAATGGCTTATCTAAAGGAAAAAGAAGTGTTTGATCAACAAGTTCAACTCAAGAAATCTCAAATTTACTCACAGATGTTAAGATTATAGGCATTTTATCAAATTTTGATGAAAAAAGTACTGAAAATTCAATGTCTTGCTAGCCTCTTATCATGCATGATAAAAAAGGTTTTTGTGTATGAATGTCAACTGGGGATGAAATTTTTTATTTTTTATTCATAACATCCAAAGTTTCATGTGTAGTTTCCCCCCTATGACAATAGTTATATTTGGCCAAATTTCAGTAGTTTCACAGTTTTTCTCTTATTTTCGTTATTTTTGCACATAAGTGATTTTTAGTTCAATTAAATAGTCAATAAAAAAGCAATTGTTATATCTGGAGTGGCCAAAACATCAAATTAATCCAAAAAATCCAAGAGCACCCAAATTCATTTTTCAAAATAGGGGGGGGGGGGGGGTGCTTAATTAAGTTCTTTGTGTATAGATTTGGATAGCAAGTACCATAATATTTTTTATTTTTTTAACAAAAGAAAATCTCTTTTAAAGAATATATTTAATATTTGGAGTGTTTTATTTGTAGCACAAACAATATTTTCAACCCACTATTTGTTTCTTTATTCGTGTTTTATATGTATTGGTGATGTATGCTCATTGATTTGATTTGACTTTTTTTTTAACTATATATATTTATAAACTATAGAATTCGTCCGTTCTCGGTTTGAGAAGATCACTCATAACAGACATAGGTGAAGTCACATAAATGATGTATTGACCTTAATATTATCGTGGTAACAAAGTCTCTATTATCGTGATAAATAATGTTTAGTCTCTATAATGCTTATCATGAATATTTTTAATTTTTAATTTTATTTTTATTCCACTTTTTTTTTTATTACAGCACATCATGAGGAATCATTCAAGTCAGCAAAGTACAATTGACAATATATAATGCACAGTATAATACAGTTGATTAGCAGTCGTCATTGAAACAAGTTGTGACAGCTGGAGCAGAATTTTACAAATTTATTATAGTTACAATTTGAATATGCTATAGTCTTCGTTATGTTGTAGTAGTTTGCCAACTCTCTCTGGATATGCGTAACAGAAAAAAGTTCCTTTTTTGAGGTAGAATTTGAAAATTGAATCTTTTATGACTAGACATATTGCATTTAATGGATCATTTCTTTTTCTTTTTCTCTATCATGAATATTTATTTGCAAAGCACATAATAGATGAATTTTGTGCAGTTGGAAAAATAAAGAAACATTTTATTACATCGATTGAAATAGTAGGGATCACCTTCATAATTCACCTCAACGATTCACCACCATAAGATTTATCGTTGAGTTATTAGTGAAATTTGCTAAGATTTACATAATACATACCATGCATAACGTTGCAAAAACATAAATTAAGCTTTAACAACAAGAATCAACATTTTATTACATAATTTACGGTAGTCTTTCCTCGCCAAGCCAACATCTGTCAATCATTTTTTCATCTCATGAATATTCTTAAAAGCCTAGCTGGTTAAACATGCTGTGCGGGTAACTACCTAACTTCTACCCTTTTCATGAATGAACCTGTCATAGGTTTTAGTTTGTTTAAAACTCACATTTTATGTTGAATGAATATTTTCACTTTAAATATAGACTTTTACTTAACTTTCATACAAAAGAAATTTAAATTAATAAATATTAAAAAGTTACAGTGTACAGTTTATTGGGAGAATATCACAAAAGTTCTCCCGATATCAAATACATATGATCTAAAGTATTTCATGCAAGCAACATAATGAACTCTTGTGAGGAAGTTGTTGCAAATTATCATCATCACCATCGTCGTCGTCGTCGTCGTCGTCGTCATCGTCATCGTCATCGTCATCATAATCATCACCATCATCGTCATCATCATCATCATAGCCATCATCATAATCACCACCATCATCGTCATCATCATCATCATAACCATCACAACCGTCAGAGTCATCATAATCACAACCTTCATCATCATCATCATCATCATCATCGTCATCATCATCATCATAACCATCATCATAATCACCACCTTCATCGTCGTCATCATCATCATCATCATCATCATCATCATCATCATCATCATCACCATCATCGTCATCATCATCATCATAACCATCATCATAATCACCACCATCATCGTCATCATCATCATCATAACCATCATCATAATCACCACCATCATCGTCATCATCATCATCATAACCATCATAACCGTCAGAGTCATCATCATCATCATAACCATCATCGTCATCATCAAAATCAACATCATCGCTGTTCTCAAGTTTACTAACATTATCATCCTTTTCGTATTATAGAACCATCAACCGTTCCAAGTTTTGATACTTAGATTTCTCAGAGACGATAATAACCATATGCTCATTAACATATATTTTAAGAAACTTTCAAAATCAAATTTTTCCGTAATTATAAGGCATAACATAATTACAGATAGACAATACAATCATATGATACGTCACCATTTTGAAGATTATTTTTCATTTTATCTTTATCTATTTCCCATATGGTTGAAAATAAATAGTGACATATTTTCAATATGAGCACTAGTGCACATATCACCGTTGCCTAGCAACGTTTGTTGTAGCGCGAGTTCCATTATTTCTTTCGCCTGTGACGTCAAAACACCATTGTTTTTGACGTCACTGTAGCAAGGGAAGCGGCCCGTTTCTCGGGTATTTCTAAGATAGTAAAATAGAATAGAATCGGTAATAAAGAAATTATTACCTTCAGAAGTGTGTCATATGACTTTTACGAAATTCGTGCAAATTTTTGTGTAACCATCGCTATTGCTCAAGTAATAAAACAAATCCACACTCGTTTCGTAAAATTCATATGATACACTTCCGAGGGTAATAATCTGTATTTATGTACAAAGGTATATTTTCAAAATATTCTACACTTATATCATTATACACTGGACATTAATAAGGAAATCGATATTTATCCTCTACACAATTATTGCTTCTTAGATTTAACAGTGACAAGATATATTTGATTGTTTATGATTATATATAAAAATATTAAATGCATAATGCCTAAATCGATGTGAACAGACGGTTTACTAGGAGTTACGTTACTCATGGTTATTCTCTGAATCGTGAAAGGGACAGTCCTGTCGGGGTATTTATTGTGGAAACGAAACTAAAGGGACATTTCAGTTTATGCATGTAAAGCCATTGCTACATGACTATAACACAACCAAGCTGAAACAGGTTACTGGGAGTAACACTTTTGCTGATTTATATTTAACCACTTGATAAAAATGAGCGCACAAGCGAATTTAGTTTCCTCAAAAAATACCCTGATGGGACTGTTCCTTTAATATCGCGACTAGTAACCACCCAGTACAGGAAGATTTCAGTGTCACTCTTTAATGATTCATACATTGATAATAACTCAAAATATAAGTGGTAAGCATGAATTTTACAGTTTCAAATTGTGAAATGATAATAGCAAACCATTAGAAAAACTTGATTTGACAAAAGTCAACAATCACCAAAAATAACAAATACAGAACATTCCGATTTCTAAATGTCATTTTATTCAACAGTTGGGCTAAAGTGTATTTTTCATCTGTTATATAATTCAATTTCATATTCAACGTTTTCGTTATACACACCTGAAAGAAAGTTTCGGAACGCCGATTTATAAATTTCTTCTGTCGCCTTACTTTATTTCAGGTGTTTGTCACAGTTAACTTCTGTCAAAGATGCCACAGCCAATCGGACAAAACAAGTCATTTGCAAAATCTAAATATTTTACAAAACAATCATAATAACATTCGTTCCGATGATTAATCATACATGGATATCAACAATTAAAGGGGGTCTGCAACCTGAAATTTAACTTCCAGAGTTGTATTAGCTGGGCCCCAAAATAGTCGTAAATACTCGGTAGGTTGCAGACCCCTTTAATACTCTACACAGTTTAAAAAACAGATACAGCATTCAATTTTCGGTTTATAAATTAAGGTGAACCTGACACTATGACACCAACTTCATCCGACACATAGCTCTGCATGCCAGTCTGAACTTGACACCTGTACCGGCCGGTGTCGGACAACTGTAGATTATAAACCTGAAGACGCCAGGTGTCAGGAGTAGGTCTAGTCACCCTATACTTGAAGGGGTCGACGCTTTTCGTATCTTGACTTATGGTCATACTTCTTGTATTGTCACCAAGGTACGCCATCCATTTTACCTGTAATAACGAAAGTAGCCAGAAGTTTAAGTTGCAATAGTCCGTCATCAAAGTAAGTCGTCCATTTCACCTGTATTAACGATAGTAAAGTACAAGATTTTATGGATTGTCAACTTCTTAATTTACATACTCCGTCATCAAGGTACGACACTCATCGCCACCTGTAATAACGAATGCAAAGTACAAGATTTGTTTACGGATTTCGAACTTATTTGTTCACATACTCCTTGTACTGTCACCAGGTAATCCACCTATTTCACCTGTAATGACGAAAGCAAAGAACAGGATTTTATAGAATGCAAACTTCTTTATTCACATATTGTAATCTCCAAGGTACAACACCCATTTCACCAGTAATAACGAAAGATAGGTTCAAGATTGTATAGCTTGCCAACTTCTTTATTGTCGTAACACATTACCGTTAACCATTTCACCTGGATTTATTACATATTTGATAATCGATTATAATGCTAAATTGCAAAACAACTTCAACTGTAACTCCTATTGATTATCTTGCCAGGTAAAATATATATAGAAATCTGCATACTTACTTCTGAATGAAGGGATAAATTAGTTACTTCACACGTTAGAAACACGTCCTGATCTTTGGGACAGTCGATATAACCAGTAACGCTGTCTTTAGGAGGGGTCGTGTGTATGATTTTCACAACAGGACTATCAGAAACTCCTGAAAGTTAAAACTGAAAACTAATAAAGAAATAGATAGGGGCATATCTTCCTTTTTATACGCCAAGAACAGATCAGTACTAAGAAGATAAGAAATGGTCAGATCAGAAACGAAGGGAGGCACGAGACACGGATTTCACCATTTTAGCTAAACTGAACTCAGATCAGAAACGAAGGGAGGTACGAGTGACGAATTCTACGATTTGATTAAGTTGCTCAGGTTCTAGTCGTTTAATTGGTTATTTGTGGAATGTGAAAGGAAGTAAATGCAGTTAATATAATAGGTAATTTGCAGGGAATTTTGATAAGATGGGACATGAATTAAAGGGATAACGCATTTCATTTTGAAAAGAAAATATGCATATTTTGGTACCATCTTCTTTTTCAGACTGAAAAGGAATGCATGGAAGTTACGATATTTCAATTTATACAGTTTGATTAAAAATTCACTGTGTTCCGTGGAATATACGTTTCAAACTATTGCCGCTACCAGGAATCAAACGTGGTCTGTCAGAGAGCTTCCCCTCCTTTGAGAGGAAATCCTGATTTGATTGAGTTCGAACCCTGGTAGAGTTGATATTTTTACAATTTTATTCCTCGGAACACGGTCGATTATCATAAGACTGTCCATTCATATGTTTGCCAAGGAGTGTAAAACAATAACTCACCCACTCATATTTTTGCACTTGATATATAACATTCGTTATATGCATCAGAGTGTACACAAAAATCATCAATATATGACATACTGCTTAAACGTAAAACAAACGGTTCTTTATTCAGTAGATTTCATAGTGTACCCTATCTAATGATAATCTATAATCTAATGAAGTATAAGAACATATGTCATAACAAACCAATACCTTACCTGTATCTGACACAGCTATGAACCAAGCTATCGCTAAGAGAATCTTCATTTTCTCTATTTTCTAAATGGCTTAAAATTGTTAAAGTCTAATACGACCTCAATGTAACAACAATCTGCGCATGCGCAGTGAGTTTCGCAACATACTGGAATGCTGATAAGAAATGCCAACAACACAGTTAAAGTACTTTTAACTACCGAGATACCTCTAATGATAAGCTGTTGAGATAGCAGAGCTTTTCGCTCACAGACATCGTAGTACGTATTTTATATGTGTTATTCTAAATAAATAGATCCCAAACTTATTCAATATCTATATATTTGAGTCAAACGTCGCTTTATTCAAACGGGTCATCGGTAGTCGTAGATTTAGGTCTCCCGTATCTTGAAAGCGAGAACTGTATGTGGCCATTTGAATGTTGTCACCATTAATCATTCTAGGAAGGGAAATGGGTAGACCTATGTCCGTTAAATAAATTCTTTGGTTGTTTTAAAAAGACGACCTTGTATATTCGATGTTCTGTTTGTCAGACCTTGATTTCGCTAAGAAAAACGTCATTTGAAGGGATTGTTCTATCGTGAAGACCAAATAGAATTGTTGTTACTTAATTAAGGCTATCAGTATTGTTTCCTTTCTATAATAATATTTCCAAATCAAAATAAAGTAGTAAATAGCACACACTTATTAAAAAAAATATATATAAAACCGAAATCACGACATCCAAAAAGTCGAGAAAGGCTTACGCATGAACAGCAAATACCGGCTTACGTTAGACCACCGGCAACGCCTTATCTGAATGGCACAATGGATGTTTCCACGTGAAACCATGGACAGGTAGAATCACAGCTATTGATTTGATTTCATTAAAACATATATATAACATATATGTTTTATTTAAGGTCGATGAACAGGTCTTCAAACTTAGAATATGCTCTCTTTGGTATGTTGTACAGTTGTAAACAAAAAGATAAAATCATCAGAGACATATTCGATTTCTCAATGGCTTAGAACGACCACTGACTTATATAATGTCACATGCATGTAACAATTTACAAAGCTTAGGTTTTACTGTAACGTAAAGCTCAATTATTCAAATTAAAATTTCCATTTGATATACTTGGTCTTTGTTTTCGAAAACATCAGATGATATTAACATTGCATTAGGGAAGGCACTAAAAAGCGTACGTAATATCATAGTAGGAAGCGCACGTAATATCTCCATAAACTGAAAGCAATTTACTTGCTACATTCGCCGTTTTAAATTTTTCTGTTGTTAACTTTGTCGTTGGGTGTGGTTATGTAGTCACGGGTCAATTAAAGACTCAGCATTTTTTTATTTAATTGAAGATATCGCTCGAATTCATCCATAAAACGATTCTTAGAATAGGTTCCCTATCAATACGTAAAAATATTTGAAGAAAAGAGGGCATACCTAGATTTTAAGATTTTTTAAGCTTTTTCAAGATGATGTTGTTAGATATATTCTACACTTTTTATTCAAATGCCCTTTTTTATTGAATTAAGATTAAGCTTGTTGATGTCTGTTTCCTACAAAATGTTTTACAACGTCAAAACTTAGAAACATCTTACTCATGTTTTATTTAGATACACTAACACTGCGCTCAATGATATTACCATCAAATTAACTTACATTGTATATTTCAATGTTCTCTCAAATATAAACTTTGCCATGTTTGGATACATGTTTTCTTCGTGGGCATAAGACATTTTACTACAATTAAGATATGAATTCAGTATATAAGTCGATACAGAATGTTATTCTTTTAAATAAACATATGATCATATCCAGTCTCGTTCAGCTAAAATGACTTGTAGTCATAGTTAAAGATCTAGATAAAACCTCAAAATCGAACAAATGTGAAAAATGATTATTGCAATCTTGTCATAAATACATAAATAAACACGTCCAAAATTGACTTGAATTTCATTTCTTAAGAAAAGAAAGGTTTAATGATCTCTTAATTCAAAAATATGTTTGGTTCTAATTTCGTATATAGGTGTGGCGGTAGACTTATATTTAGTCTCTGAATTTTTTTATAGTAAAAATCTTATTTTATTAAATTTTTAAAAGGAGCCTCAGACAAATGGTGATTTTCAGAGCAGCCCAGATCTAGACTTGCTTCCATGGGGTGAATTATATGCTCAAGCGTCTGTGTGTAAGACTAGTGTCGCGGTCTTTTCAGTAATTGAGTAAAGGGTTTCACTTTCAATGACCGGTTAACAGTGTAGTATCACTTTGATTTATGATCATTCGATAGTTCACAAGAAAGTGATTCCGTTTGCTTTTACACTTGAAACCAAAAGTTAACTTATAGGAAATCACTCATTTATATTTAAAGTTATATATAAGTTTATAAGTTAAATAACGAGGAAGTTTCACTAATAATGACTTAGCGTGTTACTTTCTTTCAAAATTTCGATCAGTTTAGAAATGTGACTTCGATTAACCCTTGTGTCGCTGAGGGACTAGAAAGTTACACAAAGGGTAAATTTCGCAATTTGTTTTATTACCTTTACTACAAATAGAAAGTTCAAGGCCCGATAACATGAGGACATAATTAAAAGTTCTTGACAGAACAAACTTAAAATTATTTTCCGCTAAATTCACAAACATTAAATGACATTTTATTACAACCGTATTATTTTTCATCTGAATTAATATGTTTTGGTGATTAATAAGATTAGTGTTATCACAAGGTATCCCGTATATCACACCGCCCGGCTCACCAAACATCCCGACCGTGTTGTTATGGAAGCCCGTGAATTATGAATCAATAGTTCACAGAGTGGTCACGTGACAAGTTGCAGTGAGGCTCGAAAGGGGAGAATCGATCCATCTCCAAGACAACGTTTTCAGATGTGTTCTTCATTATTCTAAGTGCGACGCGGATTGTACATAACATCGTGTGAGTTTATAGTCAAACTGGACTTCTACCATGACATAACTGTACCATGAAGATGAAAAGGGAAAGAAGTTCAAGCGAGTGGACCAATTCCCCCCCTCACGTGCCCGCTATCAGTGGAGGCCGCTCCGGTGTGTTCTATTTATAAACCACAGCTGATTTCACCCCTTTTGTTTGCCGTACCTGAAAGATCGAGTTGGGGTATAACCCCCTTAGAGAAGTCCCCTGCCATCAACGTATCAGGAAAACAGAAACCTTCGTTGGACCAAGCTAAAAGTACGTAAGTGAATTATTAATTTTTTTTGTAAAGCAATTTCGCTCTCCGGTTGCGCTTCCATTTAAAGCGGAAGTTGAAATCAGCTGTTCGGTTTGCCGGGTTGAGATGGTTTTCTGTTTGCAGTCTTCTGTCTTCCAAGGGGCTTCGGAGTCAATATTAACTTGTAACATTACGTGCAAACATTATCTTGTGGCAATATATCTACATAATATACCGCTTACAATGCTTTGAGAGAAAATATTCGATATGCGTCTTTGTAAAATGCACGGTGCTATTCCACGATGGTAATCGGCGGGCATACATTTACGTGACAGCGCAAGCATTTTCCACTTAAGAATCATATATATTTTTTTCTGACATTGTTACTTTAAGTTTACGCAATGACGATGCTAGGTCGCCGATCATGAGTGAAGCTCTTGCTAATTATGCAGATTCCCTGGCCAAAGCGATGACGTATTGGCAACACCGGCAGCAAATATAATTATGCAAAATGGATAATCATTGAAAGCACAAAAAAAAATCAAATTCATTCAATTCCAGATAAGTAAATTTTAATATCTTTGATAAATTAAAAAAAAATGAAGTGTCAATTATGTGGCGAGCTGCACAATGCATATAAAGTGCACTCTTAAACTGCACTTAAGGTTTATCTCCATCAATCGATGAAACCGGTGTATACGCAACATGTGCGTGAGAGCTCGGTTTGATGTAGAGTCCATCATGCCATAAACGGACAGTTTTAATTGAAAGGCTTCTCTTAACGGATCAGCTGATCAAGTTTCAAGGTTATCTGGAGTTAGCTCCCTTTGACCAAGAGCCTCTTCATCTTAACCAGAGCAGGAGCCCAACTATTGTCTGTCATTCAGACCCTAACATGCCTAAGATAAGATAAAGTCAAAGTAAAGCAAGTATATAAGAAGAAAATGAGATACAAGTCTAAAAAAGTCTTTTGAGGATGAATATGATGATAAAGATCAGAAAATGGCACCAAAGTAGGCCTATTCTTTTTCTTTTAACTAAGGCAGACCCGTAGCAACACGGTGGTTGTTGGAGGGGGATGCACTGTTTTCTAGACCCAAGATTGTATGTTTAGAACATAAGAGAGACAATAGTTTTTGTATCTAATTCTGCCAATGAAACGTAGGTTGTGCAGAATACAACAATACTAATTAGCTTAAAAGTCGTAATTTTAGAAGGATCCCCCCCCCCCCCCCCCCCCCCCCCCACACACACACACCAAGCTAGGTAACTGACAATTAAAGAGATAAAAGTCTTTTGAGGAAGAATATGATAATATCCCCCCCCCCCATGTCGGAAATGATGTTGTAATTGTAAATACGGTAACAAATAAACTTAGTCACGTTTACTGCTAAAAATGTTCGCCAAAAAACTTTCGTTAGATTTAAGCTGTTGCACTTGGTGGAAAAAGACTAATTAAATGTTGTGCGTACATAATCTATTCTTTTTCACTACATGTCATCACAAACTGTTACCGTTATCGATTACGTTTCCAAATTACGCATTTTCTCTTTTAACATGATGTTGGCATACTCCATAAAATCCTGTCTCTTATGAAACAATTACAAATTACCCTGGTGACTTTCTAACGAGCACAAACCCATATCTGGAAGAAGAAGAAGGAGAAGGAGAAGAAAAGGAGGAGAAGAAGAAGAAGGAGAAGAGAAGAAGAAGAAAAAGAAGAAGCAGAAGAAGAAGGAGAAGAAGAAGAAGGAGAAGGAGAAGAAAAAGGAGGAGAAGAAGAAGAAGGAGAAGGAGGAGAAGGAGAATAAGAAGAAGAAGGAGAATGAGAAGAAGAAGAAGGAGAATGAGAAGAAGAAGAAGAAGGAGAAGAAGAAGAAGAAGAAGGAGAAGAAGAAGAAGAAGAAGAAGAAGGAGAAGGAGGAGAAGAAGAAGGAGAAGAAGAAGGAGAATGAGAAGAAGAAGAAGAAGGAGAATGAGAAGAAGAAGAAGAAGGAGAAGAAGAAGAAGGAGAAGAAGAAGAAGAAGAAGGAGGAGAAGAAGAAGAAGGAGAAGAAGAATGAGAAGAAGAAGAAGAAGGAGAAGGAGGAGAAGAAGAAGAAGGAGAATGAGAAGAAGAAGAAGAAGAAGGAGAAGAAGAAGAAGAAGAAGAAGGAGAAGAAGAAGAAGAAGAAGAAGGAGGAGAAAAAGGAGAAGGAGAAGAAGAATGAGAAGAAGAAGAAGGAGAATGAGAAGAAGAAGAAGAAGGAGGAGAATGAGAAGAAGAAGAAGGAGAAGAAGAAGAAGAAGAAGGAGAAGAAGAAGAAGAAGAAGAAGGAGGAGAAGAAGAAGAAGGAGAAGAAGAATGAGAAGAAGAAAAAGAAGGAGAATGAGAAGAAGAAGAAGAAGGAGGAGAATGAGAAGAAGAAGGAGAATGAGAAGAAGAAGAAGAAGGAGAAGAAGAAGAAGAAGGAGAAGAAGAAGAAGGAGAAGAAGAAGAAGAAGAAGAAGAAGAAGGAGAAGGAGGAGAAGGAGAATAAGAAGAAGAAGGAGAATGAGAAGAAGAAGAAGAAGAAGGAGAAGAAGAAGAAGAAGAAGAAGAAGAAGGAGAAGGAGGAGAAGGAGAATAAGAAGAAGAAGGAGAATGAGAAGAAGAAGAAGAAGAAGGAGAATGAGAAGAAGAAGAAGAAGGAGAAGAAGAAGAAGAAGGAGAAGAAGAAGAAGAAGAAGGAGGAGAAGAAGAAGAAGGAGAAGAAGAATGAGAAGAAGAAGTAGAAGGAGAATGAGAAGAAGAAGAAGAAGGAGGAGAATGAGAAGAAGAAGAAGAAGAAGGAGAATGAGGAGAAGAAGAAGAAGGAGAATGAGAAGAAGAAGAAGAAGGAGAATGAGAAGAAGAAGAAGAAGGAGAATGAGAAGAAGAAGAAGAAGGAGAATAAGAAGAAGAAGAAGAAGGAGGAGAAGGAGAATGAGAAGAAGAAGAAGAAGGAGAATAAGAAGGAGAAGGAGAATGAGCAGAAGAAGAAGAAGGAGAATGAGAAGAAGAAGAAGAAGAAGGAGAAGGAGAATAAGAAGAAGAATAAGAAGGAGAAGGAGAATAAGAAGAAGAAGAAGGAGGAGAAGAAGAAGAAGAAGGAGAAGGAGAATAAGAAGAAGAATAAGAAGGAGAAGGAGAATAAGAAGAAGAATAAGAAGTAGAATAAGAAGAAGAAGAGGGAGAAGAAGAAGAAGAAGAATAAGAAGAAGAAGAAGGAGAAGAAGAAGAAGAAGAAGAAGAAGAAGAAGAAGAAGGAGAAGGAGGAGAAGAAGAATAAGAAGAAGATTATCTCATTTCCGTGTCACAATGTTTTCTGTACATCAAATGTTCACATTTCCGGCCAAGTTAGTCCTCCAAGACACATTTATAAGAAAATATATTCAAAAGTACAACATGAACAAAACATGAATAAAAGATATGCAAAGTAAATACAATCATTTTTGTGAAGAGTTTCGTTAATTACGATGTTTTTACGCAATTCATTTTGAAAACACTAGGCAAACAAGAGGGACAATTGAGTCAATATAATATATATCAATAAGCAGAGAGATTCTGTAAGGGAGACTGATAGAGATGGTGGTGGTAGGGGTGGGGGCATGATCAGCTACAATCTCATTAAAACCATTCCAAACCTACCATACGTGCCTGACTTCAAACGCGCAGATTTCTGATCTACGCTATCAATAGCTAGATTTATTTAATTCTTATTTACAAGTCATTGTGAGCTTTCAACTTTCTATCAACATTTTCATTTTTATTTACCTAAAATCTACAACGGTGGCCTACGTATTTTTCATGAAATGAGATAACAAAAGATTATCTGAAAGAGATATGACATAAGACCAAACCGACCTTTTGTTTTAATTAAAATTATGACAATGGTAAAATTGGCTTACGTTAAAGGGTAAAATACAATTTATTTAAAATTTCTTATGATCTATTGATAAAAAGTTCGTGTTAAGGTCATATTCGCGTTATCGCCGTTTTTACATTGTAGTCAATACCTAATGCTCCAATAAATTGTGGGTTGGGTCGCGTTTTTAAACACGATTGGTCAACCGAAGGAGTGACGTCATAGACGGCAATGTCCATAAAGGAGGTGATATTAGATAACCTACATAAACATCTGTTTGATGTCACAGCCTTGAGAGTGATAATCTCAGGATAATCTCATCAAACAATAACCTTGAATCTGTGTATTAGTTAGGAGCCTTTCTACCCAAGCAAGTCTAGTTTGTAACGCCTATATACAAATTTGCCAACTCAACGAAACGATAAAGCTCGTATTGTAAATGTTGGTGAATGAATAAGTAACGCAAATAAACTCTGACCCCGACGTTTGTTTCAGCAGAAGTATGTCTATATACGTCGTTGTACAATTTCTGGCAAATATAGTAGGACCCATGAGGACGTTCAAAATATCTCATTGTATGATTTCTTGCACAGTTCGTGAAATAGATATGGGTAAAGGAAATATCTCATTGTATAATTTCTTGCACGGTTCGTGAAATAGATATTGGTAAATGTAAATATGTCATTGTCTGATTTCTTGCACAGTTCGTGAAATAGATATTGGTAAATGTAAATATGTCATTGTCTGATTTCTTGCACAGTTCGTGAAATAGATATTGGTAAAGTAAGTATGCCATTGTATAATTTCTTGCACAGAACGTAACAATTAATAGGTATGGGTGAAGGTTTAATTAGAAACGATTTTCATGTTCAAATGTGAGGTTTCCACTCAAGAGGTTCATCACACGACGTCGTTACGTTGAATATGTTATATGTCTCCGCATTCACTATATCAGAGCTTAACCACCAACTGTTCCGTATTTCTTCTTTTATCCACCCTAGCTCGAAAATTAACCACTTGATAAGCAAGATAATGATTGAAAGTCCAATATTTCTCTCGAAACATTTTCTTTATTTAGAATAACATAATTTGTATGAACTTCCTTTTCAGAGAATTCCTTATCTAGGGTTTAAACGCACGACAGTCTGGAAATATTTCTTATGAAAATTTGTTCCTCAGGAAATTTCACCATGAAGCATTAATGACCCATAAAAACATAAGTTGTCTATTTATTGAGACGACGTCGACGGTGATGTCGAAACTGATTCAGGTCACACGCGCATGCGTGTAAAGAACTACATTTCATGCATAACATGTCAACTCAACTTCTCTCGCAAGGCAAAGGTCACACCAGTTTTAGTCACTGGCTATTTTAAGCATCTCTTTCTCGAGAAATGAAATTGAAACCTATTAAAATTATACTCATACGCATATCAGACTGATACCCTTTGTCTATATATTGATGATATTGTGTCATAACGACGGGTCATTGAGGTGACGGGTCAATGTATATGATTATCCTACTTGACATCTAGTTGCTGCTTCCGTTCCTTAACCCTCCCCGTGCCAAACGCGGCACCCTGCTCAAACTGCGACAAGCGAGGTTAGCGTTGTTGACGAGTAATTTCAGATTTGGGTCAGACTATTGTGTGTAAATATAGGCACGCGCTCTGGCAAATCGGGGTCACACTTACTACGCTGTTTAGATTTCCGAGTACTGTTGATTATAGAGAAGTTAGACAGACAAGGTATTCGGAAAACATTCCATTTGGAAATATAGTTTGCAGTTTGTAGTGCTTCAAAGGGCTTGTCAGCACATATTACCTGTGTATAGAAAGTGATATTCAAACACACAAAAGTCAGGTAAGCTGTCTTTTTATAATTTTAATTCCTTTTGTCGTGTTATACATTTTGTTTATATCTGTTTGAAAGAATTAGAAACATCGAATAATTCCGTTTCAATGTTGGATATATCATATCCATATCCTCGGTGACTGTATTCCTCGGGAGTGTTGCTCCTCAGGAGACTAGTATGAATCAGGTGGAAGAGGAAACTCAGCTCAGACAAAACTTAAAAGCGACTTTTTGTATGACGTCAACTTCAAGTCTATTTTTTTAAAGGAAACGTGTGTTTTATGTGAATTGAACATGTAGATATAACGAGTATTTGATGTATTTTATCCTGTGCATACTGTTTAACCTGCAATGTTTATTATATGGTTAATATTGGAGACATATAGGTAATGAAAACGTTATACTCAAACACAACACAACGTGACACTCATACTCATTAAACTTAAAAATTGGTTGAACTTGTTGTCGATTTGATTTCAAGCCTTTTCTTCATAAAGTTAAACTGATTTCTTATTTGTTTAAACATATTTGTATTTTGTAAGACACAGATTGGACTTTTCATAAATATAAAAAACTTTACTTTTTTAAAATAGAGAAAAATACCTGTGGTGAATCATTGCGTAAGAATGACACAACATTCCTGGTATAAGTAACATTGAATGGAACAAGCACAAAGGAACTCAACGGCGTGTAGAAAGGGGATTCCCCTAATCTATGAATATGCTCAATGTGGGCTGTGTGCTTCTCAATAGCTCTTATATTAGTGTATTGTATGTATTTTGCATTATTGAACAGAATTCGTTTATGTTTTATATACACAATTACCCTACACGAATTTTAAGGTGAAGAACGCATCGATTGAATAAATTCAAATACGCATGAACGAAATAATTGACGAAAACAGCTTTGATCAAAACAGAAGACATATAAAGACAGTGATAAATTTACCTCAGAAACCTGCTTCAATAATCAAATACTTTTGAAAGGACTCTAAATTTAAACTGGGAGTCATTGGATACAAGGTTTTCCATGGGGCTATTGCGTTCACGTGGAAGGACTGATTTAAATCTGCAAGGACTCACAAAACATTGTGCTAACAGGTCCCTGAACTCAGCAGGTCATATATTGGTAGATTGATCACTGTATTGATAGTATTACTTCTAACGTCGTCAAAGGTTCGAACCCTGTCCTCTTAGTTCAAAGAAGAACACAATGTGCCTTGAATTATCGCCTGCCTTGAATTATCGCCTGCCTTGAATAAACGCTTCCCTTGAATAATCGCCTGCCTTGAAGAATCGCCTGCCTTGAATAAACGCCTGCCTTGAATAATCGCCTGCCTTGAATTATCGCCTGCCTTGAATAAACGCTTCCCTTGAAGAATCGCCTGCCTTGAATAAACGCTTCCCTTGAATAATCGCCTGCCTTGAATTATCGCCTGCCTTGAATAAACGCTTCCCTTGAAGAATCGCCTGCCTTGAATTATCGCCTGCCTTGAATAATCGTCTACCTTGAATAAACGCCTGCCTTGAATAATCGCCTGCCTTGAATTATCGCCTGCCTTAATTAAACGCCTGCCTTGAATAAACGCCATCCTTGAATAATCGCCTGCCTTGAATAATCGCCTGCCTTGAATAATCGCCTGCCTTGAATAAACGCTTCCCTTGAATAATCGCCTGCCTTGAACTATCGCCTGCCTTGAATAAACGCTTCCCTTGAATAATCGCCTTCCTTGAATTATCGCCTGCCTTGAATAAACGCTTCCCTTAAATAAACGCCTACCTTGAATTATCGCCTGTCTTGAATAAACGCTTCCCTTGAATAAACGCCTGCCTTGAATAAACGCTTCCCTTGAATAAACGCCTTCCTTAAAAAAAAAACCTGCCTTGAAGAACCGCCTGCCTTGAATAAACGCCTGTCTTGAAAAAAAATGCCATCCTTGAATAAACGCATTCTTTGAATAATCGTCGGGTCTCATTTGGCGGTATAAACAAACTTATGAAAACTCAATAGCCTGCCTTGAATAATTGGCTACCTTGAATAATCGTTGTTCGATAATTCAAGGATTTACGGTAAATCAATACAGTAGCTGTACCAAACTAGAATATTATGTACCGTAGTATTGTATAACTTGATGTTTATATTCAACTTAATGAACATGGCCTAGAATTTCGAAGCTCTATTATTAGTCTTATGATTTTGCAATGATAGTTCAGACACATATACCTGTCTTTAAAGATTTTTATTTTTTCGGAAATCAATTCCATGATGTTATTTTCTCCGGATATGTATTCGCTTTTCTCAATTTCTGGGAATATTCTAATTTACCAGGTAAACAATATCCGTACTTTTCACAAATTACAAACAGCTTTTACTTTCAACGTGTTTCTAAGAAAATCAAACAACTTGAGTGTGTAATAACCGAAAACTTATCTGTTTGTTAGTTTATTGTTCACAAATATTTCTCCGTTAATTATCGCTCTATCTTTATGACGTCTTACATATATACGAGAAGATGATAATGTTTCCTCGGGAATTGCTTTCCGTGTCACATGCCATAGTGGTGTTTTGTACTTCAATGTTACGTTAAGGAGGTGGTGTATATGGGAAAGCATGCCATATACTGATTCGTTTTAGTCGTAACTTAATTCTCTGCGATTAATTTATTTGTTTTAATTCGAAACTGAAATATCATAATTCTTTTTGGCCTATGTCGCTTTGAGAAAGGTAATGTTTTATGAAGGATAACGTTTCTTGTTTTCTTTTAATATTCAAATGTTATAATAGGATACATGAAGTCATATATCAACATGATTATCATTATTATGGATAACTCTGTGACACGTTTTTTTAATTTTCTGTTTAATGTATAATACATAATTTTGTGCAAATTATATTATTAAGGAAAAACATCTCACTCTTACTGATTATCCATAGACGCAGTTTGAGATAACGTAATCAAGCGAAAACTTCATCCAGCCATTTAAGTGTGATCACCTTAAATCGTTCGAATTTTGGAAATGGATTCGGGTAGCTTGGCAATCTTACTCATGTTTAAATATTCCTTTGTCATGATATTTTCATACGTTTATTTGGTTTTAGAGTTATGATATATGTCGAGGAAGAACATTTTGGGATTGTAATGGTGAAAGAAAGAACTTCAGCCTTATGTTCCGGTGTTACTGACTAAATGTTCAATATAGGCATTTGTCAAATTCACAGCTACTTTCGATTTCAACCAACAGCATTCTGTATTTCTGTCAAAAACTGCGCTACTTGTAACATAGGGAACGTGGGAAATCGACTTTGGTTGCCTCTTTCGGGAGAGAACACAGGAAGAGAGATGTTGTCATAGACTAAAACTGAGGCTGTTGAATATTTTTGATAATACTTTACCTATTCTTATGTGATTTTTTTCGACTTTTCATTTGTGCTTACAGTCAACTCTAGACTTGCTGAATGATGACCTAGACTGTATTAAGTCTCCTATTCAACACAGTCCCAAAGAGGAGTATTAATGACAGTGCACGGATGCATAAAGCCATAAAGTCATTATTGTATGCGTATATCTTAGTTTCAAGTAAATCACAGTGAGTAAAACTCGAGGTATATTTATGCAGACTCTTTTCTTTTAAAAAATTAGAATGAAAATTTCCACTGTGGACAAGGTGTTTATGATTACTGTAGAGGTATGGTGGACTCTGAATATCGGAAGCCATATGGGAAGTCAGGCCCGCACAGTAACTTCCATGTCAGGTCGCGCCATTCATACACTATGTGATTCATTGTGTCGACCAAAGTTTAATCGTTACATCACGTGAAAGGGTTTGGGTTTGAATAAAGGAATGGTTACGCCGGTGATTTGAATTCGCACATGCAGACACATGTCGTTACTCATACGTCATTCATCATCCACGTGCACACATATCATGTGTTCTCAATGACATGTTTGTATGTGGTCCGTATTTTTGCCGGTAACACATTACATTGTTACCGTGTTATGAATATGTAGGTTGGTTGGTGCATATTTATGTTTGTTTGTGCATATTTATGTTGGTTGGTGATATTTGTGTTGGTTGGTGCATATTTATGTCGGTTGGGACATGTGTAATTTGTGTTGGTTGGTGCATATTTATGTTGGTTGGGACATGTGCATATTTGTGTTGGTTGGTGCATATTTATGTCGGTTGGGACATGTGCATATTTGTGTTGGTTGGTGCATATTTATGTTGGTTGGTGCATATTTGTGTTGGTTGTGACATGTGAAAATTTATTTTGGTTGTGACGTGTATATTTATGTCGGTTGGGACATGTGCATATTTATGTTGGTTGGTGCATATTTATGTTGGTTGGTGCATATTTATGTTGGTTGGTGCATATTTATGTTGGTTGGTGCATATTTGTGTTGGTTGTGACATGTGAAAATTTATTTTGGTTGTGACGTGTATATTTATGTCGGTTGGGACATGTGTATATTTATGTCGGTTGGGACATGTGCATATTTATGTTGGTTGGTGCATATTTGTGTTGGTTGGGACATATGCATATTTGTGTTAGATATTAACTGTCCTGATATGTGTTCGAAATGTGTCATGTATTCAAATGTGTTCGATGCGCTCGGGTGTACTAAAATCAGGAATATGCATGTTTCTCGCGTGTTAAGAAAAAATTCCATCGATGAATGCATCATCATCATCATCATCATCATCATCATCATTGCCAACGCCATGCACTTGAACTAGATCTTAACTTCAGTGTACTCGTGAGCTTTGTACTTCTAGTGCTGCCCACTGACTGTATGTAAACTTGTAACTTGTAACCCGAAACTCGAGGTTGAGGAAGTACAATGGGTGACAAATTACGGGACTGTCTATCTTGACCTTGACCCCAACCATTCAACATGAATTGTGCACATTTAACAGTTTTCTCTCAACTGAAAATACCTGTGACACTCCATTACATTGAAAAGCAAACGGTACGACGATTTTTATGGATTATATGCTTCTTTATCATGAAAATTCCACAACATTTAAGAGAGAATAATCTATATATATAAAATCAACACTTAAAGGGGCAGTAGCACGTTTAAGAAAATTTTATATTTCAAATTTTCACTGATAATTGGACGTTAATTCTCCATGTATTAAATGTCTAATATCTCATAACACAAACCCATCATCCACAGTCAGAGAACAAATTATAAAGATTCACATAAAGTTCGTTGGCAGCCATTCTATGTGAACACCTTTAATTCATTTTGTGTAAGAAAAATGAATCAAATGTCTGAACTTTACATTATATATTTGACTTATTACTGCTTTGTTTAGTTTAGTAATTTTTATCTATTTCCTGACATCACCTTATATTCCCCTTAAACGTGCTGCTGCCCCTTTAAAGTATTGTTTAATACAACACGTACGTAGATGATACTTATGCTGTAAGAGGAACATCCATATTTATTTGAGTCTCATTGGTTATGTTGATATTCCATGCCAAGATGTCGTAAAAGTAACACAGTGAATAGTTTGATTGATTTAATCCCAATATTTCACTTCTCGTTATATAAAAAAATGGAAATCCCTTTATCTAAAAGGGGATAATGTGACCTTGACTAAACGGATCAACACTTTTTACTTGCTCTGATTATATCTGATCTTCTTTGATATGGAATGGCAGTGATTTCCACGTAACTATGTGACAACGATATACTTATTAATGCTGAGGAAAATATGGATGACAACTTCTTTGTTCATTGTATGCGACGTTTCAACACAAGAAACGTCGCATACAATGAACAAAGAAGTTGTCATCCATATATTCCTCAGCATTATTGTATTTCCAACTTCTAAAATGCTTTCAAAGAAGATATATTTATTCAAAATCCAATTTTACGAATTCAAGTACATTATTTAATTGAAGAATTATGCATATCATCTTGGGGTGTTGCAGCACAGGAACCCGATATCGCTAATGAAATGTAGGTAAAACGTAGATAAGAAAGACCCACCCCTCTCTTTACTCAATTATATAGAGGGGTGGGTCTTTCTTATCTACGTTTTACCTACATTTTATTAGCGATATCGGGTTCCTGTGTGTTGCAGTTCTCCTGATGTTTTCCGGAATAATTCATATAACTTTCTTCAGTCATCGTCGCATGTTAAGCAATACCCTTTGCTGTGCTTTTTGTTATTTTGTTAGTTTGAAGTGGGATAAATGTATCGTAGCTGGGTTCGCTGATACATATGTAAAAGAAGCCCTAGGTAACCTTTCCTGCCAAATTGTACGTCATTGTCTTGCGGACTTAACACTGATAGTAGTCGACTTGATGGGCAAACTGACAATTTGTTAAAATGATTTTCTTTAAAAAACATTTCTTGCTCTAGCTTCAGTTAAATTGATATGAGATGAGCATCTTATAAGTGAAAGGTATTAACTAATTAGATAAAAGACAACAAATCTATTGTTGAGGAATACCGTACGCAACGTTCTAAGAAATCTAATTCATTTTGTTACAAACGACCAAACGTTTGTCCATTTGTAAATTAATGATACACTATTTTATACATCAGGAGTCAAGTGTGAAACTATTTTAATTGTTTTAATTAATATGAATTGTTTGATCTTTTAACAAAAAAAGTATTTTTTTTCTGATAAATGTACGAAATGGTGTCGAAAAGTTATACAGGTTTGATATGCATATATATACTTGTTTAAATACACTTTCAAATGATAAAATACAGAACTTGTTTATTAGTACATAATTTACCTATTTCGGGGATTTCGGGGCAGTTCGTATTCAATATGCCAGTGGGTTTCTAAAAGAATATTCTATTGTGTATAAAGGTTTCTTCGTGACATACAATTATTGGTGCAAATTTATGTCATATAAGAGTGTAAACTTTGTCATGGCCTTCCTATCATATATATTCAGTTAGTTACGATTTCATGAATTAAAAACTGGACTTTTTCAAGTGTATATATACATGTTCACAGTCATAGAGAACGATTTCAATGACCTATAACTGTAAAAGCTTTAAACCGGTACATTTCTCGAACTTTGTCAAACATTGTGTCGTTCATACACATCGTATGTCCACCGCATACATTGAGTCATTAGTCTTGAGTAGTGTGGCGTTACTCGATACTTTTCTATCATAATTCACAGGAGGGGACCGTCTTCCTAATCTCAAGGCCCGTACCATGGATTTGACAAGCAGGGCTAAGTTTTGACCAGCTTCAACTGGTTAAGTCTCGTGCTTTCTGGAGGTAGGGGAATCTCTCTATCATAACTGTAGTGGTGTACTAGCACTGGAAACCCTAGATTCACTGATAAGACTGAATTATCTGGCGTCAACGTGGAGTAAGGGACAGTATCAACAAGAGGTAGTACTTACTTACTTACATACGAAGTTACTTAATACTTACATATACTCTGTGTGAGTAAATGTACCCGATGTACTTACATGTACGAATTGTCATTCCGAATGCAATTGCATATTTAAAGTCAAAACGCTATTTTTGCAGGGTACTAAGTTACTTAATACTTACTTACATATACTCTGTGTGGGTAAATGTACCCGATGTACTTATAAGTACGAATTGTCATTCTGAATGCAAGTGCATATTTAAAGTGTACATTTTTGCAGTGTACTTAGTTAGTACATACTACTTACATAAATATCCATCTGTGGGTAAATGTACATGATGCAAATACACGTACATACTGTCATTCTAAATGCACGTGTAGGTGTGTCAACATGGGGCAGTGCTTTCTCCTACTTACATGTATCTGTAATGGGTGGGGAAACGGGATTATTCGCTGGTAAGACTGAATTATCTGGCGTCAACGTGGAGTAGGGACATTGTCAACAAGAGGTAGTACTTACTTACTTACTTACTACTTTCATACATATTCTATCTTTGGGTAAATGTACCCGATGTACTTACATGTACGAATTGTCATTCTGAATGCAAGTGCATATTTAAAGTCAAAACGCCATTTTTGCAGTGTACTAAGTTACAACTTACATACATATACTCTGTGTGGGTAAATGTACCCGATGTACTTACATGTACGAATTGTCATTCCGAATGCAAGTGCATCATTTTAAGTCTAAACGCTATTTTTGCAGTGTACTTAGTTACTACATTTACATCACATACATATTTTATCTGTGGGTACATGTACATGATGTAAATACACGTACATACTGTCATACGAATGCACGTGTAGGTGTGTCAACATGGGGCTGTGCTTTCTCCTACTTACGTGTATCTGTAATGGGTGGGGAAAAGGGATGATTCGCTGGTAAGACTGAATTTCTGGCGTCAACGTGGAGTAAGAGGCAGTATCAACAAGAGGTAGTACTTACTACTAACTTACTACTTTCATACATATTCTAGCGGTGGGTAAATGTACCCGACGTACATACATGTACGTACTGTCATTTAGCATGCACGTGTAAGTGTATTAACAAAGGGCAATGCTTTTTCCTACTTATCTATAATGGTTTAGGAAAAGCGATAGTTATTCAGTTTCACGTGTGGTTGCCGTTTAAAGTGGCATTTGTCAAATCCTAAATCATCGAATGCAATTACTCACTTACTTACATATGATGTGCTTCAACGAAAAGTGTGGATGACTTACATACTATATACTTCAACAAAACGTGTGGATGACGTTTAAAGTGGCATTTACCAACTCCTAAATCATAGATTGCACATACACGTACTCACTTACCTACATATGATGTGCTTCAACGAAAAGTGTGCATGACTTACATACTATATACTTCAACGAAAAGTGTGGATGACGTTGTAAGTGAAAACGACCACAGCTTCAATCACATCATGCCCTTACTTACTTGATATTGGCTTCAACAAGTGTATTTACGTGTGACAGTTATCATGGTTAGGACTTTTATATAACAGCTAGGTCATAGCATGTCCTTTCTCCAACTTATTAACTTACTTAAAGAAAAATATATATACAGGTGTTGATGAAGTTGAAATTGACAATGACTACAACATTAATAAAATCATCTCCTAACTTAATTTCTAACTAATTTCATGCTTAAAATGTATATGCACGTGTGACGAGCGCTACAAATGAAAGCGATCGTGACAGTGCTACGCGTGCACGTGCAAATGTTATTGATATAAAACTGGGGGTATGTGAGGTGTTCAATGAAGAGATGGTGCCTACTTAGCTTAGTCGGTGTTGGTGTGAGTTCTTTTATGTTGTCAAAGATGTGACACCAACATGCAAGTGCTTTTGACTACATCAAAGTGAAGAATTCTTGGAACATGTTGTCCGCATTGTTGAGGATGCGGTTTTTGATGAAAAAAATGGTGTATGAGGTATCATATGGTATATGGTAAAACTAGTGTGGCGTAGTGTGGTGTATCGGACGGTGTCTTCCAAAATACAGAGTTTAAAACAACACCTTTCATGGTTGACAAATGATGTGTCACATGGGCACTACCCTTTGAAAATAATGGAACGGTCCACTTCATTTAAAAAAAGTATACGATGTTTTTAATTTGGTGTACCAAATGCAAATGGTAAATCATCTCTAGAATTTCGAATTTTTTATGCAGTGAAGAAGGACTTCTGCTCGTTGATGATGCTTTTCCTTCTTTTTTGTTTGCATGAAATATTTTGCATTATTGAAATGAACTTTTCTCATGGCCATATCTCTGATAATTATTCCGCAATGCGTTCTCCTTTATGATACGTGTATATGACATTACGTCACATACTAGGTAGCTATATATAGCTAGTTGCTCACATAAAATGTAATACTCATCATAACAATCTTAATATTGACGTCGATTAATCAACGAAGACGATTGAAACTTCTTTTGCTTTTGAGCTGCACTTATGTTGCCACTTTAATGTCGAAAATCGTCATTTCAAATAAAAAATCACCCTCTTGCATTGAATTGATAAAACGTTACAGAATATTGAATAGAATTGATAAAACGTTACAGAATATTGCATTGAATTGCATTGAATTGATAAAACGTTACAGATGGTTGCATTGAATTGATAAAACGTTACAAATGGTTGCATTGAATTGATAAAACGTTACAGAATGTTGCATTGAATTGATAAAACGTTACAGAATGTTGCATTGAATTGATAAAACGTTATAGAATATTGCATTGAATTGATAAAACGTTATAGAATACTGCATTGGATTGATAAAACGTTACAGAATATTGCATTGAATTGATAAAACGTTATAGAATATTGCATTGAATTGATAAAACGTTATAGAATATTGCATTGAATTGATAAAACGTTATAGAATATTGCATTGAATTGATAAAACGTTATAGAATATTGCATAGAATATTGCATTGAATTGATAAAACGTTATAGAATATTGCATTGAATTGATAAAACGTTATAGAATATTGCATTGGATTGATAAAACGTTACAGAATGTTGCATTGAATTGATAAAACGTTATAGAATATTGCATTGAATTGATAAAACGTTATAGAATATTGCATTGAATTGATAAAACGTTACAGATGGTTGCATTGAATTGATAAAATGTTACAGAATGTTGCATTGGATTGATAAAACATTATAGAAAGTTGCATTTGATTGATATTAAGTTAAAGAAGGTCTTCATAATGCTAATTCAGTTAATAATTTGCTAATATTTTCAGTGTACCAAAACTCCATCGTCCTGATAAGATATGTTTCCGCGGCTATAAAACATGGGTTCTAATTTGGGACAAGGTTAGTGGCGTGGACATGTGACCGATTGTCAAAGTGTCCACTTTAAACCTAATCCGTCTCCATGGCAACATCGCCATGGAAACGCCTGTTGGAACAGATGGTTATACAGAGTCACAACGGGATATCTTCATTGTGAACATCCATCTTCTCTAGGGTTTTGAAAACATGGAAACATCGTCTCATTGATCAGGGTTCTGTCTTGATTCCAAAGAATTGAGCAATTTGATGATATCAGATTTGATATTCAATTATAATGAACAAATCCATAATTTTAAGGTATTTTTTGTATATTCATGATTTAGAGAAATTAGCATATTCAACAAGAAATTTCTTAGTTCACAATATCAAAGAAATGTGTAAAAATTCCTAATTTCTGAGAAATGATTTATTCATTATAATATGGTAAATTTTATTTGTTTCTACCTTGGTATCCTGATACGGAAGCGTTGAAGGGCGCACGATTTAGTATCTTGAACGCTAAAAAGATTTCTTTCTTAACAAGTCGATTTTTCTACATGATAAATGCAAACCTTGAACCATGTAAAGATTGAGGTCATCAAGGCAGATGTCAAAGGTTAAGGTTCACGTGAAGATCTCAGGTGTGTTTGCAAACAGCTGATCGCGGTTGTGACCTCGAATTTAACCCGCTAAATTTGTTTACTTGTTCTTTGAAATGTAGTATAGTTAACTTGAAGTTCACCGTCTTGGTACTTACCTAGATAAACATGTATGTACTTGTTTTTTTCAAAAGGACATTTCTAGATATTCATTTAAATCGAGTTATCGGAAACAGAGTAATTTTAGTAAGTATCAAAAATGCTTCAAATTTTAGTAAGTGTGTGACGTTATGTAATTAATTTTATTGCAATATAAAAAATGCTTCAAATTTTAGTAAGTATGTTACGTGATGTAATTAATTTTATTGCAATATCAAAAATGCTTCAAATTTTAGTAAATATGTTACGTTATGTAATTAATTTTATTGCAATATCAAAAATGCTTCAAATTTTAGTAAGTATGTTACGTTATGTAATTAATGTTATTGCAATATCAAAAATGCTTCAAATTTTAGTAAGTATGTTACGTTATGTAATTAATTTTATTGCAATATTAAAAATGCTTCAAATTTTAGTAAGTATGTTACGTTATGTAATTAATTTTATTGCAATATTAAAAATGCTTCAAATTGTAGTAAGTATGTGACGTTATGTAATTAATTTTATTGGAATATCAACAATGCTTTAAGAATTGCCGAAAAAACGGTCGATGTTTCATTTTGTACTTTAACTGCATTAATTCATTCAAATTCGATGAAAATATTATGATTGAAATGTATGCTTTTTTAAAGAAAGGTTACTGATGAGATAAGTTAACGTAATGGTGTTAGCAAGATGTATGAAAGAATTTCAGTTTGACTTCTTTGCATTCCGCTTGAAACCTCAAGATGTGTTCGTCGGCGGTTAGTAATTGCCTACCCTGGCATGCTTAGGTTGGGTCTCATTGAAATGAGATTTATTGAAGAGAGACATAGACATGACCTTAAGTGATGGGTTCCCATGATACATTCGTTGATCTAGTCCTTCTTCATGGCTGTGTATTATGAAGGAGTATTTATACAGTCTAGGTCCTAATTCTGCAAGTCTAGATTTAGTGAATACACAAACCTTAAGAAATAAGTTAATATGAATGATTGTACAGTAATTATTTTCAATATTCCATAGAACAATTTTTTTGTCTGTTGTTGATCGAACAAGGGGCGTGTACAGCACTTCCGCTTCGTAGGGGTGTCAAACATGAAAATATTGAAGTTATTTATTTTTATCAAAGAATAGCTAAATAAATAGATTGAGAAGGTAAAATACTTTATAAGGTAAGAGAACTATGACTCTTATTTACAACATTTGGAAACCTATTGGCAGGGGTGCGTACTACCCCTCTTTATCTTTATGATTAACTCTGTTACAAGTAGACCACTTTTAACAAGGTAAACACAATGCTGTGGACCACGATTGTGTAGTAGTTAGCATGCTGGCCTGTCACGCCAAAGACCCAGAGATCCAGGTTTAAGACACATTACATTTGTGACCTTGGCTTCACACTGTGTCTTTTTCAAGGGCAAGGCACTTCATCCACATTGCAAACTGGTACCTGGAGATTCTGGACGTTTAGTAGCTGCTTCAGGGTAACAATGTACAGACAATGAGTAGTGGTTGTGCTGGATTATAGGCTGAAATTGGCATCCTTCTATTTATACTGGTTCGTTGAAATCGGCGTAAGTTATGTACTCAGAAAAGCTGTTTTAAACACTCAGTCTCTTTCAGTAAACTATGTTTAGTATCTTCTCTTAAATTTGTCATTTTCATTCCAGGTGGTCGCCATGACAACGGGTACAGGAGGTAGCTAACTTCACCGACCCGACTACTGCTAAAGTAGTCCCAACTTTCCATCAACGTTTCCAAGTCTGTCCAAGATGGCGGACACCCGCAAGCGAAGGGAATCCAGCCAATCAACCGAGTCGGATGACAGCGACTATATTCCAACTCCTCCGGATGGAGGCTGGGGATGGGTCATAGTGGCATCGTCCTTGATTTGCAACATCGTCGTTGACGGCATCGGCTACAGCTTCGGTATCTTCCTCCTCGAGTTTGTGGACTTCTTCGGAGAGGCAAAGAGTAAAGTGTCGCTGATTGGTTCGCTCTTGTGCGGGACTTATCTCACAGCAGGTAGGTCAAGGTCGTGGATTTAAAATTTAATCAAAATCAGATCAATTTTGACAGTCTTACCCCGATTCAATTTCAATGTTTCAATTTCTTTATTCTTTATTTCTTTATTTGGGCAAATAGTCCATAATGCAATGAATCATACAGTAATCTAAACGCTATTCGCCGTCTATATGTATGAAACACATTCATAGCCAAATATCTTTACACAACACAGATGTCAATAGATATAGAAATATTGCCATATGCAAAATCAGTTCGAACCAAACAGACTGACCTCGACTCGATTCTGATCTCGCTGATTTTCTTCATAGAGGTGATCTTTGCCCTTAAATATCTCATTAAAATATTATCGAACCTAACACACGCCCCGCAGCTCGCTGCGATTTTGATTTGTCTCCTGCTTTACAAAGGACATACATTAGGAATATTTACAATCCAATAAGATATGAGAGAAGGAAATCGTTGCTGTGTTTTATATAGACAATCTGTGTTTAAATCAACTATGTAAGAGAAAGGGTTAGAGAAACGTATTCTGGCATGACCTTCATCATAAACTTCATATAAAAATATCATGAGTTTTAATGAATTTCTTGTGAAAATCACAATATCCTTAATTTGGCCAGTATATATAATATTGTCAGGTTTTTAACTTAGATGTTTGAGTAGCATTCTAGAAGTTGATGGTATAAGGAAGACAAGAGTAGTTCTATGGAATTTAGTCATCAATAGAATTACGTTTATCTTCCTTACGCTTTTAACTATTCAGTACGACTTAATAACACCATTCAAGGTTTGCCTTGTAAAACTGAGACTGTGACTCTAAAGTAAGCACAATTCAGTGCTGTTCAGCATCAATCTGCCCCAGACATACATACAGGTTAATTGAGATTAGGCGTAAGGTCATGTACAAGTTCACTTGAGTTCAGATATAAGCTCAAGTGTAAACTCACCTGAGTTTATGTATAAGCTGACTCAAGTATAGGTATAAGCTGACATGAGTTTAGGTTTAAGCTCACTTGAGTTTAGGTAAAAGCTCACTAAATATTAGGTATAAGTTCACTTAAGTTCAAGTCCTAACTTGCTAAAGGTCAGATCTTTTAAGTGAGTTTCACTTAGGACGTTAAATTCAGGAATAAGTTCCCTTAAGTTGAGGATTAAGCTCCCTTAAGTTCAGGATAAAGTTCCTCAAGTTTAGATTAAGCTCCCTTAAGTTCCGGACTAAGCTCTTTTAAGTTCAGGACTAATTTCCCTTAAGTTGTGGATTAGGCTCCTGTTTGTTCAGGATTAAGTTCCCTTGAGTCCTGAACTAAGCTCCATTTAGTTCAAGACAAGATCCCGTGAGTTCTGAACTAAGTTCAGGACTTATTTTAAGACAACCAGATCAAGGTCAAGAAAGTGACACAGGGCATGATGTACTAGAGTTAAATATCCGGGAATAAATATGGTTGTCGTGCTTTGAATTAATTTTCCCGTATCGTTGTTATGATATAGGTCGCAATGTAAATTTACTCGCACTCTTATTTGTTTACGATTATATAAGAGGTTCCGCTTAATGACTGTTTGTTACAACCTTTTCAAAAGTCTTTGTCCCAGTGAAACTAAAGTATATCATCTCAACGCGCATTGAATAAACATCACTCTGCTGTTGAGTAGACGTTTCCGTAATTTTATGAAATTTGCATTTTTAGGATTAAGCTCCCTTAAGTTCAGGACCAAGCCCCCTTAATTGCAGCTAAGCTTCCTTAATTTCAGGATTAAGTTCCGTCAAGTTCAGTACTAAGTTCCCTTATGGTCAGGACTAAGTTTCCATAAGTTCAAGACTAAATGCCCTTAAGTTCTGGACTAAGCTCCTTCAAGTTCAGGACTAAGTTCCCTTGATTTAAGGACAAAGCTCCTTTAAGTTCAGGACTAAGCTCCCTTATGGTCAGAACTAAGTTCCCTAAAGTTAGGACTAAGCTCCCTTAAATGCAGGACTAATTCCCTAAAGTTAGGACTAAGCTACCTTAAGTGCTAGAATAAGTTCCTTTAAGTGGACTGATCTAAGTATAAATAGTTCAAGGCCAAAAGAGTGAGACGGGGCTTGGTATACTCGAGTTAATTGTATGGGAATAATTATGGTCGCCGTGCTTTGAATTAATTTCCAAGTTTCGCTGTTATGTAAAGGTCGCTATGTAACTTTACCAGCGATATTACTTGTTTAGGATTAGATAAGTAGTCCCACTTAATGACTATGTAATATAGCCTTTTCAAAAGTCTTTGCCCCAGTGAAACTAAACTAGGTCATCTCAATTGGCATTGGATGAACATAACTTTGCTGTTGAGAAGACGCTTCCGTAAATTAGGAAATTTGCATTTTTCTCACTTTATTACGAAACTTGGAGTTTAAAGCACAACCAAACAATTTATATAGTATTATTTTTAATATTTATTTATTTATTTATTCATTATTTTGTACAATGAATATCTGTTCGAATGTCGGCCTGCAAACCAACGAAGGCCATAGCAAACACGTGGAAGCTTTTTTGAATTCGTGAGTTGTAGTGCTCAAATTGGTAATAGCAGAGAATTCGTAAAATAATCCACGAACCCATAATGACAAAATATGTTTTACGAATTTTCATCCTTCCTTTTCATGATCAATATTTGTAAGGACATTAACAATTATGATTACAACTATTTGGGTTGCAATTGATTTATTTCTAAACGTCGATGCTCAACTTTAGGATATGGGACACTCGAGGAAGTAATGGATTGTTCATGTACTTGTTCTTTCACGCAACGCAGTGGGATTCCATGCCCTGCATTGCACGTGCTCACTCCATACTACCTATGTTCCTCACATGATTTTCATTTCTGGAGTGTTGCGTTTCATAATAATCGATGCTAAAAACGCCACAAACTTTAACTTTAGATTAAGCTGATTTAGCCTCTCCTTGTTGCAAACCAAAATTAGGCTTCAAACTAATTCGTAATTCTGGGGACAAAAAAACAATCCACTATGGACAGATGAAGTTGGAACAGCATGGGTGTTTAAATCAAGTCCACTGGGTTAGATTTCTGAGAAAATGACACAATTCTGCAAAGATTCTGCCAATGAGCACGTAATGCGTGTTGATTAGCTGATAAGCTTGCTTTATAACGCCACCTGTATGCAGTACATGGCCGTGTTGCACTTTTCATCAGCCCTGACTATGTATAATGTAAAATTGCTGACAGCACCGAATCACATCTTGCGATTCGTTGTTCTTTGTTCTTAATCGCATTGAACGACATGCGAAATAGACTTCCTTGACATATTTTCAATTTAACTATTGATTTATCATCAATTCAAAAAATAGTCATTTTAAGAATCTTTGTCCCGATTTCATCGCATCTTTAAATCTTATATTGAGGTATGTTGAGGGATATAATTTCACAAATATATTAACTTGCACTAAGTCAATTATACAATTCATAGCGAAAAATTGAATATCATTTTTTAGAAACTTTAGCATAATGTAATAAAGAATTTGCACTGTACTCACTAACACACGGATGCACTATAAGACCGACGTTTAGGTGGCTTAAAGTTGCAGTAGCAAGTTTTAGGGGGAATATAAGGTGATGTCAGGAAAATTAAAATTAATGGTTCCAATTGAAAGACAATCTATATAAACTAAATGAAGCAGCAATAATTCAAATATATAATGTAAAGTTCAGCAACACGATTTCTTTTTCTTCACAAAATGAATTAAAGGTGTTCACACAAAAATGGCCGCCAATGGACTTTATGTGACTCTTTATTATTTGTTCTCGGACTATGGATGATTGGTTTGTATAATGAGATTTTTGACACTATCAAAATAATACACTAATCATTAACATACAATTATCAGTTAAATATTTTGGATACAAAATTTTCAAAAAGCGTGCTACTGCCCTTTTAAAGGGACAGTCCTATTAGGGGTATTTTTGTGGAAACGAAATTCGCTCTTCTTTGTCAAGTTGTCAAATATTATAAATATAAATGTTACCCCAATTCCAAGTAACGTGTTTGAACATGGTTGTGTTACTATCATGTACTATATGCATAATTTGAATTGTCCCCTTGAATTTCGTTTCCACAATAAATACCTTAAGAAGGTTGATAAACAGATCTGATTAGTTTGCAGAATTAGTAGTGTTCATGCTAAAGGAAATAAGACAACGCATATTTAATTTATCAAATCAATTTACCAACTTCAAGTGTTATGAGAGGGCATATATTGTCTCAAATCTAGAGCATTTTTTAAATCCTTGGCACTATTTTGTTGACCTTCATGAAATGCATGTATTAACATTCAGGGAACAAAATACAAAACCTACACCTTATGTTAAGCATTGACGTCTTTTGTTAGGGCCACTAAATGTACACTATTCTTAGATTTGAAGAAGCGTGTAAATAGATATGTATGTACAAGAGATGACACAGAGAGTATTTGTATTCTCTATGTCAATATCACAAACATCGGTTTGGAACATGCTTGAGTATATGTTACATGTATACCGCTTTATGACGCCCTGACACGAATATGCACTTGGTTCTACTCGTATTCGGTGACTTGCGTATTATTTACTTAAGACGTTGGTCGGTAATAGATATTGAGGTTAAAATGAGTGTATTTTCTCTAACATAATAAGGAGTTTCAATTTAATACTGTGTTTACGACAAGCATGTTTGAGACGTGAGAGGGAAATATTCAAATATCTGGCCATGTCGCTTTCACTCGGGAAATACCAATAATTTGGCACTCGTGTCGTTATCATTGTACATGCCCAATTGTATGATGTCTTTCACGTTCGTAATGAATTTATAATAGCTGTTTAATAGTTATGAAGGCACCAGAATATATGATATTGTATTTGAAATAAGTTTGACTCACGGCCCCAGGAGAATTGATTATAATATTACTCTTGGAAAACATTGCCCAAAAATCTTGTTCCTCGGGCAGTAAATGAAAAAAAGTCAAGCCGAGTATTGACATGAAATGAATATTCTAAAAAATAATAAAAGCAATGCAGGACAATAAGTAAAGTGATATACATGTACAGGGTCATTAAGCTTGATATTGTCTAACGGAAATAAAGATAATCTGATTATATTTGTCTTTTTCAGGACCCATAGTAAGCGCCCTTACAAACAGATATGGTTGTCGCAAAGTTGCAGTGACGGGAAGTCTTATAGCCTCGCTTTCGTTTCTTCTCAGTATGTTTTCGCCCTCTGTGAACATATTGATGATAACGTACGGCGTCATGGGAGGTAAGTGATGATATTACTAACTCGAAGATTTTATGTGCGCTTAAACTTGCGCAAATAGAGAAAATGTCAGGAACGAGAATAATTTGCTTTTAAGATGATTTATTTTTTTTCCTGATGTTTTGTGTTTGTTTCTACCAGGATTTGTTTCTTTTAATTTAGATTTCTTTGTTTGTGCTTTCAACAAATAGTTATTTTTCTTGGGATTTATGTGCGTTTTTTTCTGAAGAAACGGAAAGGAAAGAAATTTAGATATAGAAAAACAGAAATGCAAACGCCCTAGCTAGGTTTATATATTATGAGTGCTTCGAGTTAGTTTGATATTATTGTTAAGAGATTCACTTAGAACTAAATAAAAACAAGAACAACGTTTGATCACATCTTATCAGAATGGAAGAAAAGTTAATGTATCCAATGTAATGTGAACAAATAATAGCCTATGTATTGAAACGTCAAGTATTCTATATTATTAATAATTACATTTTTTTTCCTAAAACAAACATCACATTTTCAGCATTCACTCATGTTTTACATTTCATAATATTGCAAATCAAATCAATTCAAATATATAAAATATTTTCATTTTGCAGGTTTTGGTCTTGGGATGATATATCTGCCATCTATCGTCAGCGTAGGATACTACTTCGAGAAGAAACGCGCACTTGCTACGGGCATTGCTGTGTGTGGATCGGGAATAGGCACGTTCATCTTCGCGCCTTTATCGAAATTCCTTCTTGACGAGTTTGATTGGAAGAACGCATTAATGATCATTTCCGGTATCATTCTGCAGTGCGCAGTTTGTGGGATGTTGATGCGCCCTCTAGAGGCGCCAAAAGAACCTAAGATTAGGAAACCCCGCGCTAAGAACATGATGGATCGGATCAAGGAACAGGCAAAATCTAAGCGCTTCCGGTCCGAGTCAGAATGCAGTGCGTACGCATACAGTGTGCGAGATAACAATAGCATATTAGAGCGGGTGATGGAAGCAAAGTTGTTACGTGAGAAACAATTAGAGGATGAATCCGAGATCGGATCTCTACCAAGTGTTTTCTTTATAAAGGCACGACAGGGCTCACGGGATGCGCGTATTCAGAAACTTTCCCTGTCTGATCGCGGGGATATCGTCAGTCACCAAGGAGACGAAGTTAGCAGGGCGGGGAGCCCAGGGAGTGTGCCGAAAATCGTCGTTCAGGACAACGAGGTTGTTCCGGTTCCGACGGACGAGCAGCGGCTCTCGCTGACAAACGAGTCGGCGATGGGCGAGGGGACGGTTACCGACCCGTCAGAGTATGCGACCCCGCCCACCTCTCCCCACGCTTCCCCGCCCGATATTAGCTCGCCAAGTAGTCCGGAAGAGATCATGCCTAAAAATAAGACAACCGGAAGTGATCCGGAGATCAAGAAGAGTAGTATTGTGGTGCACAAGTTTTCTAACGGAAGTCTGCCAAACGGCATCCATACTGTCAAACACGAGAACATTCCTCTTCTGGATGTACCGGAAGGGAAGGCGGTCAAGTCAACGCGAAATGGTCACGCAAAATCTGCAAAAAATCTCGCTGCGTCTCATAAGAGTCTGCATGCTTCAAAAGAAGACTTTGCCCGCCCCCTTTACCGAAAGGACATATTTTACAGCGGGAGTGTTCAGCACATTCCCCAGTTCCGGTCGCAACCGGATATGAGAAATTATATCACAAGTATAACGACAATCCCACAGGCTATTCCTTCAGGGGGAGAATCCCCCATCTGGCAGCTATGTTCGTGTATCCCTAAATCTGCCAAGGACACTCTACAGGAGATGATGGACCTCTCACTTCTTAAGGATTTCGGCTTCAACCTTCTTTGTCTCGGCAATGTGTTCGCTTTCCTCGGCTTCTACGTGCCCTTCGTGTACATCGTGGACCGGGCCATGTTGGCCGGCATCGACAAGAGCCAGGCCGCGTTTCTTGTGTCTGTCATAGGTGAGTGTTGCTTAAAAGACGCCGTTCTATCGGTGTTCAGTCCGCCATTTTGGATTTAGGGAAAATGACATGAAAGCATGTATTGTCACTGTGTATAACCGTACACCGGAACTAGCGAGGTGTACGGCGGAAAAATGTTGCTAGCGAGGAGCGTGATCGCAAACGGGATCCCTTAAAAAGCAATCATCGCCGTTTTATCAACTTTTTCTATGTTATTATCATGTCAATAGCTTTCCGAGACATAACTATTTAATGTCATATGCTGTTCATAGTCAGAGATAGCAAATATGTTACTAACAACAGCATTACTCTCAACTGTCATTGTTACTGTCCCTTGGATACAGAATGACAAGCACATACATTTTACTAAGTATGTGTGCTAAAATTACCACATGATGTTGATTATTTTAAAGTTATGAAGTAAAATATTACCTAACCTTCGATTTCGGCTCCTCACTAGCAACATTTCTCCGCCGTACACCTCGCTAGTTCCGGTATACGGTTATACAAAGTGATTGTTGCAAATCCTACAAGATTTAGAATTAACTGTGTACATTGTTAGAATATCTACAAATGTTTTATCTATAAACTGCCACTGTTCATTGCTCACGTGGCGAAACATAATATAATGGTCAGTCACAAAATTTCTGTTAATCCAAAATTGACCGATTATGTGTATGTTCATGGTTAACCTACTATTTACTTCATTATACAGGATGCCTGTAGTAGTACCCCAAACAAAGTAGTTGAAACTTCTAATCAGTGATGACAACATAAATGCAGAGGAATATATGGATTACAACTTCTTATTACATGGTATGCGTCGTTTCCTGCTTGAGAACGACACAAGAACCTGTGTTGAAACGTCACATATATATATGTATAAAGAATGTTATCCATATATTCCTCTACATACACATGTAATTGTCATTCCAACTTCTAAAATGCCTCTCAATGATATGACAACCTTGTTACCCACCAGGTATCACAAACACAGTGGGTCGGATCCTGGCGGGATGGTTGGCTGATCTCCCTTGTATCAGTAGCCTCCTTATCAACAACGTCTCCATGTTGGTCGCTGGTGTCGCCACCTGTCTCATGCCCTTCTGCAACTCATATGCGCTCCTCGTCGTCATGGCATCGGTCTTTGGTGCCTGTATTGGTAAGTTGTGACTTTTTTTCTCATGACCTTTTTCTTGTGTCAACATTTAAATAAGAGGGGGTTCGAATGTAGGAGGCAACCCTTTTTACTAACGAGTTTGAACAACCTTTACCACAGCAGACACCTTAACCCCCTTTATTTTGGAAAAAAACTCCCCTTGTTTACTCTTCAAACTTTGAATTATTTCCCTTTGTCTACAATCAAACTTGAATAACCCCCCCTTGTCAACTTTCTGAATATTGACCATGATTTACCTCCCTTTGTTGCCAATTAACATCTTGTCTGTCAAATATCTCCCCTTATTCTCTCTCCAAATCTCGACTTTGAATTATCTCCCTTTGGTCACAATCAAAATTGAATAACCTCCCCTTGTTAACTCTCGGAATCTTGACTTTGATTTACCTCCCTTTGTTCACAATTCACATATTGTCTATAGATTATCTCCTCTTGTACTCTCTGCAAATCTTGGATTCGAATTATCTCCCTTTGTTCACTCTCTAGGCGCCTTCATCTCATTGTCATCTATCCTTATCTGCGATCTGCTTGGTTTGGAGAAGCTCACCAATGGATTTGGACTCCTCACGATGTTCAGAGGATTTGCAGCCATTGCTGGACCTCCTCTTGCAGGTGCGTAAACTCTTATTCTCTTTAAGACTCTCCTCAAATTAGAACTCAACTGGTCGCTGGCATTGGAAAGCAAGAGGACACTCTACACACTTTCTTACGTACTATTGAGATTTTACGAGCGCTTCCAGCAGGCTCATTTCGCGCTGTAGTTTTCGGACCTTTCAAGTAGTGGATTATTTTAATGGATAAGCCATGGTTTATTAACATCCCTGTGACTTCTGTACTCTGTAAAGTTCTCATCCCATCAAATGTGATTCCTGAACTGAGTGAAATTATTTTGTAACAAGACGACATACTGCTCCATCAGTGTACTGTATCCACCTACTCCAAGCTGATAGAGCAGGGTGAGTAATAACTGTAAGAGTTGTACTGATGGTAACTGCATTAGCACATAATCAATTATTCCTTGTTTGTATCCTTTCCTTTCTCTACGTTAATGATCCTTCAGTTTCTTGCAAAAACAATTCTAGAGGCTGGACACGTATTCGTTACAAGATATCTTCTATTTATTGATAATACATTTAAACTAAACATTATCATGGCGCATTTCCCGACAATTTTGCTCAATGGCGCTGATTGTGGTAGACTTTTACAAAGAGGTATGACATGAGGTTCTACTTGAGTATTTTAAATCTGACAAAACTCTCACTTCAACATCATTGTGTTTGCACGCAAAAAATTTTCTGTTTTGTGTCGTTTAACAGTTTTATGCTGACCTCAGAACAAACTCTATTCCCCAATACTATCATTTTCATCCAAATTGGTTACAATTTTTAGCTCATCTGGCCTGTAAGGCCCGATGGGCTTATGGCATGGCATGTTGTCCGGCGTCCGTCCGTCCGTCCGTCCATCCGTCCGTAAACTTTGTGGAATTTCGACTTCTTCTCCAGAACCACAAGGCCTAGAAAGCTGAAACTTTGTGTACAGACTCCTTGACTAGTGAGGATTAAAAATTGTAACTTTTGTGACCCCGTGGCCCCTAATAAGGGCCACAGGGGCCACGCCCTAAAAACCTATTTTCATCTTCTTCTCCAGAAACGTAGGGCTAGAAAGCTGAAACTTGGTGTACAGACTCCTTGACTAGTGGGGATTATAAATTGTAGCTTTGGTGGCCCTGTGATCCCTATTAAGGGCCACAGGGGCCACGCCCTAAAAACCTATTTTCATCTTCTTCTCCAGAACCATAAGGCCTAGAAAGCTGAAACTTGGTGTACAGACTCCTTGACTAGTGGGGATTATAAATTGTAGCTTTGGTGGCCCTGTGATCCCTATTAAGGGCCACAGGGGCCACGCCCTAAAAACCTATTTTCATCTTCTTCTCCAGAACCACAAGGCCTAGAAAGCTGAAACTTGGTGTACAGACTCCTTGACTAGTGGGGATTATAAATTGTAGCTTTGGTGGCCCTGTGATCCCTATTAAGGGCCACAGGGGCCACGCCCTAAAAACCTATTTTCATCTTCTTCTCCAGAACCACAAGGCCTAGAAGGCTGAAACTTGGTGTACAGACTCCTTGACTAGTGGGGATAATAAATTGTAGCTTTGGTGGCCCTGTGACCCCTATTAAGGGCCACAGGGGCCACGCCCTAAAAACCTATTTTCATCTTCTTCTCCAGAACCACAAGGCCTAGAAAGCTGAAACTTGGTGTACAGACTCCTTGACTAGTGGGGATTATAAATTGTAGCTTTGGTGGCCCTGTGACCCCTAATAAGGGGTAGGGGCCATGTCCTAAAAACATATTTTCATCTTCTTCTCCAGAACCACAAGGCCTAGAAAGCTGAAACTTTGTGTACAGACTCCTTGACTAGTGAGGATTAAAAAATGTAGCTTTTGTGACCCCGTGGCCCCTAATAAGGGCCACAGGGGCCACGCCCTAAAAACCTATTTTCATCTTCTTCTCCAGAACCATAAGGCCTAGAAAGCTGAAACTTGGTGTACAGACTCCTTGACTAGTGGGGATTATAAATTGTAGCTTTGGTGGCCCTGTGATCCCTATTAAGGGCCACAGGGGCCACGCCCTAAAAACCTATTTTCATCTTCTTCTCCAGAACCACAAGGCCTAGAAAGCTGAAACTTGGTGTACAGACTCCTTGACTAGTGGGGATTATAAATTGTAGCTTTGGTGGCCCTGTGACCCCTAATTTGGGGTAGGGGCCATGTCCTAAAAACCTATTTTCATCTTCTTCTCCAGAACCACAAGGCCTAGAAAGCTGAAACTTTGTGTACAGACTCCTTGACTAGTGAGGATTAAAATTGTAGCTTTTGTGACCCCGTGGCCCCTAATAAGGGCCACAGGGGCCACGCCCTAAAAACCTATTTTCATCTTCTTCTCCAGAACCATAAGGCCTAGAAAGCTGAAACTTGGTGTACAGACTCCTTGACTAGTGGGGATTATAAATTGTAGCTTTGGTGGCCCTGTGATCCCTATTAAGGGCCACAGGGGCCACGCCCTAAAAACCTATTTTCATCTTCTTCTCCAGAACCACAAGGCCTAGAAAGCTGAAACTTGGTGTACAGACTCCTTGACTAGTGGGGATAATAAATTGTAGCTTTGGTGGCCCTGTGACCCCTATTAAGGGCCACAGGGGCCACGCCCTAAAAACCTATTTTCATCTTCTTCTCCAGAACCACAAGGCCCAGAAAGCTGAAACTTGGTGTACAGTCTCCTTGACTAGTGGGGATTATAAATTGTAGCTTTGGTGGCCCTGTGACCCCTATTAAGGGCCACAGGGGCCACGCCCTAAAAACCTATTTTCATCTTCTTCTCCAGAACCACAAGGCCTAGAAAGCTGAAACTTGGTGTACAGACTCCTTGACTAGTGGGGATTATAAATTGTAGCTTTGGTGGCCCTGTGACCCCTAATAAGGGGTAGGGGCCATGTCCTAAAAACCTATTTTCATCTTCTTCTCCGAAAGCATAAGGCCTAGAAAGCTGAAACTTGGTGTACAGACTCCTTGACTAGTGAGGATTATAAATTGTAGCTTTGGTGGCCCTTTGACCCTTATTAAGGGCCAGAGGGACCACACCCTTACAACCTATTTTCATCTCCTTCTCCAGAAGCAATAGGCCCAGAAAGCTGAAACCTTGTGAATATACTCTTTGGCTAGCGAGGATTATGATTTATAGATTTTGTGGCCCTGTGGCCCCTTATAAGGGCCTCAGGGGCCACACACTCTAACCTAATTTCATCTTTTTCTCAAGAAGCATCAGGGCTAGAAAGCTGAAACTTTGTGTGCAAACTCCTAAGTCAGATAAGGAGGAATCCAAATTGTACATTTGGTGACCCTGTGGTCCAAAGTAAGGGAGGAACCACATTTGCCACACCCTAAAGCAAAATTGATATGAAGCCTGATGAGCTACAGAGCCACTGGCTCTATTTTTGTTTACTGTTAAGTACTGACAATACTGTCCTTATGCGTAAGTTGTCAACATTTATTTATCATGCCATGTTACTAAGAAAGAACAATGTATGAACTAGTATGAATTGATTGTATATTATATTGTTTGATTTTTTTGGGGGGTTGGGGGGGGGGGGGGGAGGGGGGGGGGGGGTGTTGATTTTCTTATTTTCTGTGATATGATGTCTATTTTGAGAAAATGTATATGCTATAGTATAATATTTCACTAGATATGATATGTTTGAAATTATAATTATCACCATAATATGATCCCTGCGAAGGAGGTAAATGTATCTTTTGTACTATAGGCCTGTGGCCTTAAAGTATTGAGTAAATTGAAATAAATGGAATCATTCTCAACTTCAACTTAGAGTACGAAGCTATTTCCTATTTTGAAGCATTTGCATGATTCCCTCACTTCAACTTCGCAGGGTACGTGTACGACGCAACGAAAAGTTACGACCCCTCCTTCTTCATGGGCGGAGCTCTTCTCCTTGCCGGAACCTTGTGCCACTTCATGTTGCATTTGCCATGTCTGAGCAAGAAACCCGAGACATGCGTGGAGGATATCTACATCGATGCGGAGGAACATCCGGGTCCTTCCAGTCCTAGACCAGAACACGTGACCATGGAGGAAGTCATCTCTAGTGTCTAGTTCTCGCGAGATCTCTTGAAACATTGTGAGAATTGATATCCAATGTCTAGCCCTTTTACTACACGTCTTTATGATAGATTTAGAGTTGATATCTTGTGTCTAGCTCTTTCATACGACTTCACTTGTAACATTAAACAGATTAGATTTAGGGACAGCAAGATTTTGAGGGAGAAATTATAGGTTTTTGCTTTTCTCATGCATGTCAGTGTTTAGCTCTTAACACGACATCGATTCATATTTCGAGGACGAAAATATTTAAAATATACACACGAATATATGAGTATATTTCGGGGGTTTAAGTGTTTTCTTTTCGTATGTTAGTCATTATCAAATCTTCTTTAAAAAATAAAAAGTTGATAGTTTGTGCTTAGCTATTTACACGGGAAACATAACACGAAAGCAGATTCAAATTGGGAAAAAGGAAGATTTAAAGTTAGGGCAATTTCCGAAAACCACGATCTGATTCATTGTAATATCTAACGGTACGGATGCCATAAATGTGTAACTCTTTCATAGATTATGTCGTGTTACAGTAAGGACAAAATGTATTTCAATTCATAGACAGTTCATTAGTGATGCTACTCTAGATAGACTTTGCTAGGTATGTGAATGTTGTATTGATCATCGCTTCACGACAAAAATGTTCAAACGTATGTTTCTTTTCATTCGTTACCACTTTAAAGAGGCAGTAGCACGTTTTTAGGGGGAACATAAGGGGATGTCAGGAAAATGAATATTAGTGGTTCCAATTGAAAGACAATGTATTTAAACTAAATGCAGCAGTAATAATTTAAAGATATAACGCCATGCGATAACTTTTTCTTACACAAAATGAATTAAAGGTGTTCACACAAATTGGCCGCCAATGGATTTTATGTGAATCTTCATACTATGGATGATTGGCTTTTGTAATGAGATTTTTGACACTGTCAAAATAAAATATTAAGCATTAACTTACAATTATCAGTGACAATTTTAAAATATAAAATTATTAAAAAACGTGCTACTGCCCCTTTAATGTCACCCTTCGTGTGTCACCACGTGCATTGTACCACATTTAACTGTTACTGTTTTCTGTGTATTTTATGATGTACTGATAACGTCATCTTGATCTTATGTGTTGTTAGAATGTTGATCATGTACAAACTACATGAGGTGAATTATTTTCCAATCTCAAATGTTTATATTAGGATACATTGTTCATAACATAACTGTGATATATTATTCATAACAAAGCGGTTATATATCATTTATAACAAACAGGTGATATATCATATATTATATTAAGTGGTGATTCATTTTAAACATGAAAATGTCGTAAATGACACGATGAATATGTTTTTATTTATAGGAGAAATACGCCATATCACCATTTAAGATTCAAATACATTATAAACAAAAACATTGTCTACGTCATACTATAAGGTTCAATGATATATCATTTATAATGTACCCATGATAAATCATTCATATCATATCCATGATCCTTTATTAGATTTCGGTAATACGGTGATGGTATTCATTATATATTGAATATCTATGGCCATTCATAAAATAGATGTCATTAATATACAAAATAACAATATAGTAAGGTACATACAACATTAAAAAAGAAACCTATCATTGCTTATGGCCAATCAACTAACACAAGAAACGAGAAACCGCTACAGTATTGTGTGTAATTTGATAAAACGATTGCTCAGAAATACCTATAACTAGGGCTTCTAGAGAATTCCAAATCATATTTGCACACACCATTGTTTCACAGGTATCGTTAGGGGAGTCATTTATAGTCGAAGTTATAGCGAAATTCATCTTAGCTAAACATAATCAAAATTTCATTATTTCAACAACACATTTTATATTGTGACCATATGACATCAAGTTTTTGTTATCAAATTTGAGATATTCCAATGACCCTTGTGATAAACAAACTAAAAAGCTACTTTAACCGTGCCTATTTGTTCCCGTCAGAAGCTTTCAACGCTCAATGATATTATAGATAAGTGCACATGTGCTGCCCATCTTAATGAAGTGACAATTTCCATTTTGTTTGACCTCAGATTTGGAAACTTCCAATCATTAAATCCATCCTTTATATTGTAAACACATTCATCAGTTATGTTATGTTCGTGATTACACTGAGGACAAAAAGAAACGCGGCTTAAATTATCCTGCATTTGATAATGTATCATTTATTTTACCCCTGAGTGTATATGTAATGCGATACCCGGCCACGGGTTCATTTCAGACCGACACTTCAGAATTACGCATTAAATAGCATTTTAACTAATGTGTCAATCAAATCGGTTATTTCGCTGAAAAAGTAACCAAGACAATGACTTAGTGGTTTATTGCAATAATCATCTTATTAATCGGAAGGAAAACTTGAAAGCCATATAAAAGAATACCAGTTATACAGTGTGCCTGAGAAAACATAACAGTTGAGTTGTGATTTTATGAGCGCTTCAAAACTCCAGAATAGTATTTTACGAGCACTTCACTACTTTCCCGTAGTGGGGTTTTAGAACACCTTCCTTATAGTTCACTTTGTATATACAACCATATCATATAAGCCCATATTTGGCTTTACCTACTTCGTGATGTATACGTGCTCTGAGTATATGGTATCTGAAATAACCACCCCATTAGGCGTTATGCTTGTTATTCTCAAATCAAGGTGATAATAACGTATAAGTCATCTTTTCAAAGTTAACGACTTATACGTGATACTGTGATTCGAAAGATTGTTGAATGACGTGTGTGATTTTGTATGGAGAAGCATAATGTTCATTGTTAATTAAGTATTTGAATGATCTCGGCCTTTTGTTTATGTTGTTTCAATGTTAATATTTTATAGTTAGTGCTAGTATTATTCTATATTAGTTTTTATATGTGATGTTACCTTTTTAATTTTATTTTCATGTTGATTAGGAGAGACAATTATCTCAAGGTCAGACCCTTTGATGACGTCATAATAAATTCGACCTGGTGCCCATCGGAATGAGGCCAGTGTTGTTATAGATCCCCCTACTGCCATAATGTATGGACACATGAAGATATATCATATTTTAATGAGATTGTTTTCTTAACATTTTTAGTGATTCATACGCTAAGGTATATTTTCAGCATGTTGTGAGTCATTCTCATTAAGAACGGAATTGTTGTTAATACATCGGTAACAAAACTTTTATACTTATATCATGTTGAGACCAACGTAAAATCAGTGTTAAAACGTGTAATTATGACATTTTCGACACACATTTTTACTTATCTTCCATGATAGTTTTCATTAGTATCATATCAAACATCCATGTTCATAAAACTTCCTGATTTTGAAAGATTCCGGAAATCTCTGTATTTTTATCAAAGTGCTTATTATGGAAATAATGTGTATTTTTTTCCAACTTTTATTCTTTTGGAAACAGTTACGAGCGGAGTACTCTTCAGGAGTACTCTTACCAATCTCATTTCAAACAGAGCGAACCGTGTTCTCGTTCCTCGCTGCGTTTCTGATTTGAGTAGACGCAATAGCGTAATGACCTATGGCCTTTTCTTTGCTTTTCTTTTTCGCGTCGCTGATTGGTTGAGGTACAAAGGTCAACTGACACATGCTCATATCAAGAGATAGTTACGTACAAGTTACAGGTTCGGCCTTGAGATGAATGAGATGAAGCATAATTCTGTAAACCGTTTCAAATAATTTTGGATATGACAGGTTTTAACTACAAATCATACAATAAAATCAGACTTTTTCTGCCTCAAAACAGGCCTTATCATGTGTTGTGTTTAGCTCCACACAGCGTTGTTTGCGCAGTGTTATTGAGAGTTAGATCTCAGGGTACATGTACATGTGTTCATGCACACATTCTTCAACGATTGTGATATCACGTGATATGAACACCCTAGCTTCACGGAGCAGCATGCTCGGCCCAACCGGTAGCTCCCATTGTTTTAATTATATTTTTTTAAAATTGAAAAAAGTCCCTGATATCATGCCTTTGGTTGTGTTAACCCGGTTGCCATTTTTAGAAGGTGTTCGTCAAAGATACGTTATGGCCGGATCCATAATTATTATGAATAATCTGGTAATTCTGAAAATAAAAGCGGTATTCCAGGCATGTTTTCGAATACCATATTCCAACGATGCAAGTAATTATTTTTGAAAAACCCATAAAGTAAATTTAAAGAACGCCGTCAAAACAACGGGAGATAACTCTTGGGCTGACCACACTCTTCCTGTTCAAGGTGGCTCCTCAAGTAATGTGTGATGTAATGATATCACGTGACAAGAATATTCTTTAGAGTTAAAGAACTTTTGATGTAAGACTAATTGTATTGTATTACTAGTGTATATAGATGATTGATGTTGTAGAGCTTTATATGGAATGTTTATCCATAATTGTTTCTTTGTTAAAGATGCTGTATCATACTTGCAAGCGGTTCAGGATGAAACTTAGCTATTGAGAAATGAAATACATCACTTTGTAGAACAATCTTTCGTCGAAATTTTGATATCATATTTAGATTGTTTTATCAACAGTAACATACTTATTTCGACGCTTCAAGCACAGTACCCCTCGTAGAAAGGGCATGTCATTTAACGAACCCGCTTTCGGTGACGTAATCATTATGCTTGTAGGATTTACACCGTGTCTCAACTAAAGTAATTGCGTTCGATGTGTATCACCTTTGACAGCAATGAATACCTTATTCAGAATATAAAATCTAATTGAGCCCGACAGAGACGGTTTTCAAGCGTACATTTAGAAACCGGAAGTTGTGAAATGGCCACACTTGATTGCCCTTATGTCGACTGCCGTTTCGGTATTTTTTGGTAAATTATCTCCTATTTGATGAATTTTAGTCCGATTTTCTCAAGGTTGGTCGCAAAAGTTTTCTAAAAATACAACGTATACATTAAAAATGCTTTAAAAAATATTGCAAGTATGATATAGCATCTTTAATGTGGTCATGACGCCAATGTTTTGTCAAAATGAGAGTCATCATCATGTTATGCTTGTAATATGAATGTGTATATTGTTATATATTTTGTATTTTGATCGTTCGCAACCATTTACAATATTTCGAATCTTCTAATGGAAAAAAATTGTCAATATTCTAGTTAATCCCTTGAATCTCTTGAATATTTAAATCTTGATAAAAATAGTGTACCTTAGTATCAGAATCTCAAAATTCATGAAACGAGGAAATGCAGATTATTGCTAACCCGTGAAAAATAAAACTGCCGTCTTGTCTCTACCGGGGTTCGAACTCTATACAGGGTTTCCCTCATGCTCAGTGTAGAGGAAACTTTCTGTTGAACACGCTCGATTCCCGGTAGCGTCAATATTTTATTGGACAATAAAGATTCGTCGCAGTAGTCTAGCGAGCGGCCATAGAAAGGTTATGAATTCTCTGCATATCTTAAGCGCCATCTTTGGTGAAGAGTTCCAATCTTCCTAAGATTTCTCATTGAACTGTCAAGACCCGACGCAGTAGCTTAGTAAGCGGGCACAGGACGGTTATGGAAGCTTTGCAAGGCTACAATAAGGCAGCAAGTGATTGGCGCCTTGTTGTGTAAATAACGTAAAACCCGGCGCATTGTGTGCGATCACTTTCTTCGTTGATAAAGTAGTAGATTTGTAAAATTGTGTAGTTCGTTTAAAAATGTGAAAAAAGACTATTGTCAAGTAATAAAAGTAAGTTTATTTACACCCGTGTCTCAGCACAAGTAAAGTATTCTTGTAGATTCCACATTGAAATCTGTTTATCCTCCCGTTTGAGTGTTGCATAAGTGTTGCATTATACTTTTTGCAACAGTGTCGTACAATCAAGAAGTTTTCTAATTGTTACTGTTAAATGTACTTACTGATTTAGTTGTTTGTCCACTTTACCTTTCTTGTACAAAATGTTACTGACGTAGTGTAATTGCTTTGATATCAATTGCCATTACTTTGTTCGTTCATTGCGTTATGAGGTTAATGCGTTTTATATCGCTACTGACGTATATATTTGTTATCAGCGTACTTATACTGCTACCATTTGAGATGCCACTGCTTGATTATATTGCTACTTATCTTCAGAATCTGCAATTGGTATAGATATACGGATCTTATATGTTTTGCTACTGACTAAGTTACTGAAATGCTTATTTATTCTCTATGGTAATCTACACTTGTGTATTCTGTATGCGTTGCTACTTGCGCAGTTATTGATTGCCTTGGTAATATTGTTAATTTTTGTATTGCTTCTGGCAAAGTTATATTGCTACTTTTATTTGGCTGCTGGTGTAATTTTATCGCTGCTTCCTGCATTGCTACTGGCATAGTATTTTTGCTTTTCTATATATTGCTACTAGTTAGTAACTGTTGTATTGCTACATTAGGTATTGCTTATGGCATACTTATATTGCTACTTTGTCTTTGGCTACTGGTGTAATTGTATTGCTACTTATTGCATTTCTACTAGCATAGTTGAATTGTTTTTTTAATATATTCTTCTAGTTAGTTGTATTGCTACATTATATATTGCTTATGGCATTCTTATGTTGCTACTTTGTCTTTTGCTACTGGTGTAATTGTAGACTCTATTGCTATTTATTGCATTGCTTCTGGTATAGTTATGTTGCTTTCTTATAAGTTGCTACTGGTTTGTTGTTATGCTAACGACGTAGTTACGGTACGTTAAGTCTTAGACGTGCATGTACATTGTTACACAAGTCGAGTGTGTGGTAAACTAAATTAAAGGGGCAGTAGCACGTTTTTTAGATTTTATTTTTTCATCATTTATGGTTGTACTAAACGTATCATCTTCAGTGCATCACAAATCTCTCATCTCAATTATCTATAGTCGCAGATAAAATATCAAGTACAAATTCTTGTCGGCCTTTTCTATGTGAACACCTAATACTCCTTTAAGACAGGCTATACATTTGTTTTAGAACTGCTACATTAGATTTAAAACCATTGTCTTGCGCTTGGAAACATTTTATTTGGATTCTATATTAATTTACAATCATATATGAGACTGCCCCTTTAATATATACCAACATCTGACCGTTTTGATTGGATAGCCGGCATTGCTTACTATGTTGACAGATTTATTTGTATCAAGTACTTTTTGTACTGCTTGAGGAGTAATTGTACATATGACCTCCTTTAACTTGCTACTGCGGGTACCATTTGGTATTGACTATTGACACGGATTACGCTTTTCATAATTATCGCTGTACTGTGTATAGCAAATGTTATGTAGCAATCTCATTAAAATAAGAACGTTATTTTGCTTCACTATGTTTCATCAAGAGCGCAATATAGCAAGTAAGATAATATTTTACTTAGATTGGGATATGTACATGTCTTCACCCGTCGACCACGTGACCCTTCAACATTGATATTACATATTTAGTTAATCACCCAGCAATACATTAATTCATTTCTAGTAAATAATGCTATCAGTATTTAAGCCTGGTTCCCTGGACTCGTTTTACTTGCGCTACAGTGAGCGCAATCGGAGCGAGGCCTGGGAACCAGATTGCTAGTATTTACGCTTCTGTCATTAGTACTTGAATATTAGGATTAATTAGTACGATTGTTAAGTGATTTTTTACATGTGTGTTCCAGTTTTGATGAACTTTTGCCATATCGGTTTCACTATTCATTGTCAAAGAAGATTCGTTTTTGTACCAAGATCTAGCGTCATTAATTCACGCAATCGTTTCCATTGCTACGCTGTCATCGTTCGAGCTCACCATAATAAATTTAGTTGTTTATAGAACATATGACACCGAATTGTAGTTAGCTGAATAAAGGTATTATTTTCCACATCCGTGTTCACCTCTCGTCATTTTGAAGGCTTTCCTATGCGAAAATACATAGGGGTTCGAATCTCGGGGCGATTTCAAAACCTGGACTTTTGCACTTATATGTCGTTTTCATATGTTGAGATAAACCTACATATCAAATTTGTACGAAATCGGTCAAGAAATAGAGATTTTAGTGTAATTCTCGATCTCTTATATATATAAAACAAAGTTCAAAAGTCCAGGTTTTGAAATTTTATTTTCGTTATATTGTCCACTTCGAGACTCGAACCCCTGTGGCGAAAATATGGTAGTCAAGACAAACCCGCCAATATCGCCATCACTAAATGTTTGAATCATGCTGCATTGTGCATTTCGTATAACTCACTGCAGCCAATCAGGGTTCGGTTCATCTAGAGCAGAAAGTGGTCTACTTGTTACATAGGTTACCCGGGAAATGATGAATCATGTTACCCTAGACTAAAATTTAGTCTATGAAATATTTTAAATAATTACTGTACCTTCATTTATGTCATTTATTTCTTGAGGCTTTTCATTTCAGTCAATCTAGACAGAAATATGATCTAGAATATATAAAAGGCTCCTATTTAAAGGGGCAGTAGCACGTTTTTAGGGGTTATATAAGTTGATGTCAGGAAAATGAAAATTAATCGTTCCAATTGAAAGACAATGTATTTAAACTAAATGGAGCAGTAATAATTCAAATATAAAATGTAAAGTTTAGCCATGTGATTCCCATTTCTTACACAAAATGAATTAAAGGTGTTCACACAAAATGGCCGCCCATGGATTTTAGGTGAATCTTCATACGTTGTCTTCTGACTATGGATGGTTGGTTTGTGTGAAAATTTGGACACTATCAGAATAACACATTTATCATAACCTTACTATTTATCAGTAAAAATTCAAAAATATATAATTATAAAAAAACGTGCTACTGCCCCTTTCATACACAGTCATGAAGCAGGACTAATGTTACCCATGAAGGGAAGAGAATGAGCAAGTGATAAAAATAGGTACGACAATAACGATAATCTTGAATGTATAAAGACAAAATGAAATTGTGGGCAGATATGCATTGATGTACACATCTAGTCTAAAAACCGTAATGTAGTTAATGATATTTTAAATCGATATATGAAATAACCAATTTTCTATATTTGACACACAAGGTCATTTTCAGATTTTTTGGGGGGACTGAAAAGGCCTATTAGTATAGATATGGCCTACAAAGGAGACATCATGCCAAAATAAAATGAATCATCTTGTAAAGTTGAGTTTAAAATTATACATCATTTAAGTGGTGCAACCCAGAGTACAAACAAAATAATCCAAAGGAGTTTCACATTTATGGTCAGTATTAGTGAAAATGGCGAGAGAAAATAACTTTAGATATTCACATATTGCTAATATACGGTTATTGTATCACTACGACACTTGAAACATATAGACATATATACTGTAATACACTTGAACGACATAATATCCGCTTGAACGAAATGATATGGCGTCGCCGATGGACTGTCACTACTCTATCCTAACTTGGAACGTATATACCGTAAATCTTTGACTAATCGCCAGTTAAAATTACTTCAATTCCTATTTTACTTCCCATGAGTCGTTGGGTATGAATAACATATAAGAATATGAAACCGCATCAGACTGCATATATGAAGTATCGAAACAGTGCACTAAGGAAAAATCATTAAGGAAAAGTATTTTGTGGATAGACAACTTCTTTCACCGAATAAAAAATGTTCCTTGTTGATATGTAAACACCTGCCAATATCTTTATATTTAAAAAAGCTAGTTTACATATAGAGAATACTAAACGACGTCCCGTTACATAATATTTTTATGAAAGGAGTGAATGGGTTGGATTTTAACGAGCGAAAGCGAGTTGGATGCCTATACCATTTACGAGTTTCATGAAAATGTTTTGAAACGGGACCGAGTTTAGTATTTTATGTATCACTGGCTTAATTTCATCGTAACATATAAATAAATTTGCCAACTTGACCATCTCGGTCGGCCCGCTGACATTGTGACGTCATACTTAACAAATATGACGAAAGATGGGAACATACTAATAGTTAAATGCAATCAAACCTTATCACTTACTGAAATATAGAGAAGGCATAACATGTTTTGAATTAGTAGTAGTAGTAGTTTATTTCAGTAAATCAGGCCACAGGCCCATTTTACAATACATATAGTTTTACATTTTAAAGATGTTGCGCCACAAGCACATTTAACAATCCATTCACAATACACAGAAAGTGATATCCGAGACCATAGACAAATGGTGATACAAGTTACAAGTTAGGTTATGGACAACTGTTTGCTTCTCATTTTGAGTGCAAAGAATGTAAACTTAGCAAGATTATTAATTATAAGTTAATTTTTTGTGGTAAACAGAAGTCTAAGTTTACACTCAGAGGGGAATTTGTAATACCACCTTGGCAAAAAATTTCTTCTTAAGTCATCATAAAATGGATAAACAAGACATACATGGTATTCTGTTTCTACATTTGGGATGATACAATGTGGGCAAAGTCTTTCACTTTTAGGTAGACAAAATTTTCTACCCTGCGATATCATAAGATCACTCCTTGAATTATAAATGTATTTAAATGTAAAAAAGTTTGAACATTTGCTTTCTGAAATCAGGCGGATCAATCGGCAAGACCAGATTAACTATGTCAAGGGTCATTTGTTATGACATACAACTTTTCAGTGCCTCGATATAACGCGACAAGGGTAATCAAGGCAGAATAAAATAAAATTTGAGTCAAATCATGAAATTACAGCAGAAAGATAAACACACAGGGTTAATAAAGAAGTTGCATCTGCCAACAGCGTAATAACTGCATCCCGTTATTCCCCGTTATAACGCGCATTTCAGATAAGGCTATAAATAGCTAAGCAGGTCACATTGGCTGCGCAGTCTACTGGCAATCAGCTGTTTCTACCACAAAGCGAGCAGATTTCAACAACAGCACAAGACTGCACCGCTTTACTAAATCAAGCTTTTGAAGTCGAGGTAAGAATATCATATTTCCTAAAACTCTCATATATTTTTTTGCAAATTCTTTAATTGCCTTGATGTTATATGTGCAGCGTATTGTCGACCGTTTGACAAAATACCCGATCAGCATTCTTTGTTACAAGCCAGCTGCGATTGTTTGTGTACATCTGTACATTGATGTACAGTTTGGTTTGCTTTGTCGTTGGGATGTGGAAGTGAGTTGGGTTCCCACATACCAGAAATAAACAAGATCGTTCCTGTGCTTGGAGAGGCGTATCGGGTTTCATGTTGTTGTGATCTTGTAATTGCTTTGATTCCAACTAGCCATTGTTTTTATCACGACGATTTACTTGAATAATAATTACAGGATGTATGTTAACAACTCTAGGTCGCTTTGGCGTGACATTAACATAAGCGATTGTTTTGAATGAGCATTACCGGTAAATTGAGCGACTTCATTCGAATTGGGTTGACTAGGCGAGTTCATTATGGCATGGGGGTGTTTGGCATAATTCCTGCAAATGGTGTGTTCATGAATGATTATGCAACACTTTCACGACGCCAAGGATTATTAACGCTGATTTTGTCAGTGATATGTGGCATGAACATTATAAGGGAGAGTTGGTTACGTAAATTTCAGCCATATTGAATGTTTATCAATAATTACTATTCAGGGCAGACGGCAGTGACAATGAAGCCCTTACTGTGTATTAGAAACCGCAGATGCTGACAACAGCACTGAATGTGGATGTACGGCTTCGAATTCTAACGTTCATGCGTTTTTATCGGTGAATTAGCTTTTTATGACTATTTTTTTAATGCTTCTAGCCACAAATACAGTCCCAGTTTGACATGATAGTTTACTGTTGAGAAGGGTATTTTATGACTTTGAGTGGGAGTTATATTTACTTTATCAACAGGTAGTCCTTTATGAGTCTTCCTTAAGAATCTCAATTCTCGGGAAGTGAGAGACGTAAAAACTGGAACTCAGTTACGAAATTAAAACGATGTTTGAGTCATATTAACCCGCATATTTGAAGGTATTGTCATGTACAGCAATGGCATGGCAGAAATAGGGTTAAACTAAAAACAAAATAAAACTTAGCGCAAAAGCATGCTTTTTGAAAATATTTTGGCTATTTAAAGCTCCAATTTGATTAAACTACAAACTATTAAAAACAATCTGATTAAAATTGTTCGATTGATAGGAGTATTAACCTTTGTAAAAAGTGCTATGTGATTACACAAGATATTCAAACTCCGCATTACGCTCTGCAATGCGACGAGTTGTACAGACTGTCGTAAACAATGGCAAATAAATCCGGGACAAAGGTCACACAGTATGTGAATGAACGCCTGTATATAAACCCTTGGTTATACTAATTTTAGCTGAAATGCTGATGTGAGCTAAACGACATCGATCCACTTTCTTTGTTCAACATTGAGCTGCTTCTATATGCATTTCAATGGATATAAACTAGTATATGATATTCGCTCGCTGAAATATAAATTTACAAAAAAGATATATCTATTTCAAGAAAGCAGTGATATCCAGACTTGCTCTTCGGGAAGTTACATAAAGTTTAGAATATATTGAACTGCAGTCTGAGCGTAAGACTAGAATGATTCGGTTCCTGCAGATATATTTTTTCTTGACCATTGTAATGGTAAAAAAACATATGAATATCGGTACAAACAAATTTCAGTGAAATTTGAACTGACAAAATGAATGAATAACTTACCAACAATGGCATTTATTTACCTTGCAAAGCATACCATGACCGTCCGGTTGGCGCCCGACATTTACGCATGCGCATAACGTGTATCAAAATCTAAATGAAAAAATCATTAAGCTTACACCGTATTGTAAGCTATGATATTTGAGGTGTGGTCTCGAAACCACATATTTCAAGTGTTCAAAAAACCGTTGATTATGTCATTTCCGGTTATTCAAAATATGTTCAGACTTAAATTCTTTATTAGCCGCAGGACTACACACATCACATTCTTATTATTTGTCCTGGTATATCTAATGTTAAGAGTAAAGCGAATGTAACGTCCTTCATATGCTGTGAATAATCAACAAGCCAATATTTCACGTGCCAGAGTTGTTTACAAGTCAAGTTGAAGAGTAAAACAGATTCATGAACCTATGTAACGCAGTATGCCCGATTTTCTCTGTTGACATGACCGTGACCTTGATGACAACAGGTCACGTGTATCGTTTTTATGAACGATATTGATAAGTCAATATAACCCTAAGTCTATTTATCTGACTTGATGACCACTTGTGATCAATTGTGAAGCAAATTTGTCCTATAAAATTCGAAATTAAAATATAACTAGAAAACTGATATATGTCTTTTGGGTCAATGTGGAGGAGATTGTGACGTCACAAGGAATGAATGCACGGGGTATGGTTGCAAATTTTTCTGCATTTATCGAGAAATGGTTGCATGTTTTTGAGAGCTCTCGACCAGTCAGAATCGCCGAAAAAAGTGTAACAAAACCATTTTGTAATTATACTTGTATGACGTCATTTGGCACGTGCAATATACTTCAAAGACCTCAGGTGTAAATATGCCGTTATGATATAATAACGTCAACAGGTGCAACAATCAATGCACCACTCACTGTGAAAGCTTGTGACTCAGAAAAAATGATCAATAGGTCTTTCTAAGTTCAAAGAAGTATGCGAAATTTAACAAATCATGTGACTGATTTATTATTCACACCAGGTAATAAAAACCTCATACACAGCTGTTTCTTACATCTATACAGGATTTTGAAGCAAATTAAATTTGTAACGTCCGGCTTGTTTCCCAAGAAAATTCAAAATTTATACTGGGAACAAAAACAATTATAGACTTTATATTATACTTTATCGTAGACTGAGTTTAAAGGGACAGTAGCACGTTTTAGGGGAATATAATGTAATGTCAGCAAAATGAAAATAAATAGTTCCAGTTGAAAGACAATGTATCTAAACTAAATGAAGCAGTACAAAATCAAATATAATGTAAAGTTCAACCATGCGACTTTATGTGAATCTTTATCATTTGTTCTCTGATTATGGATTTGTTTGACGTTTTGATTTTGACTATCAAAATAATACATTTAGAATTAACATGCAATTGTCAGTGAAAAATTGAAAATATAAAATTAAAAAGTTCTAATGCCCCTTTAAGAAACGTTCTATATCAAGCCTTATTCAAAGCGCCACAAACCAGCTTTGGTTACATCGCTTTCGATTTTATTCACTGTGAGGCATACTACGACGCTCTTGTTGCAAACTGGATAAAATCATATAACAATATCAAAAAATTGGAGGCTTAATATTTTTATATTTAATCGGTGAATTAATTGATCAATGTACCTAATAACAAAATATTTCAATTATCCCTTTATCATAATTTCAAAATTTACAATTATCTCTCACTATTTTGCCAAGTATCTATTTACTTCCACCCAAAACCTAGTCTTATTCTGATACTGTATCATTTTAACATCAACATAACCTCTTTAAAGGGGCAGTAGCACGTTTTTAGGGGGAACATAAGGTGATGTCAGGAAAATGAAAATAAATGGTTCCAATTGAAAGACAATGTATTTTAAATTATATTGAGCAGTAAAAATTCAAATATATAACATAAAGTTTAGCCATGCGATTCATTTTTCTTACACAAAATGAATTAAAGGTGTTCACACAAAAATGGCCGTCAATGGATTTTATGTGAATCTTCATACTTTGTCCTCTGACTATGGACGATTGGCTTGTGTAATGAGATTGTTGACACTGTCAATATAATACATTTAGCAATAACTTGCAATTATCAGTGAAATATTTAAAATCTAAAATTATCAAAAAACGTGCTACTGCCCCTTTAAAGGCAACACTAGATTTTGAAGAACTACGTAGCCAATTGCAATTATCTCAGGCTCCTTTCTTATATTATAAAATAAAATATATTATATTATAAAATAATCGTTTAAGGGATAATATTTTTCAGAGACTGAATAAAGTTACCCAGACCCCTATTCATATATAAACATAGTTTAGCTAGTCTAACACTCAGACTGTAGTTGACCTAACAAAACATCTATAAAAGCAAGTCTAGATCTGCAGTGAACTGAAATTTCCAATTCTCCGAGGCTCCTTTCTTATATTTAATTAAATACTTGTTTTGAGAATGACTATTTTTCAGAGACTAAATATAAGTCTAATAGCTAAGCATGCACACCATTTCATCTTCCACCCAGACTGTAACATCATCAAAACCTCTTGAAAGGCAAGTCTAGATCTGTAGAAAGCAATGTCTGAGACTCCTTATTTATATTTGAGAATATAATCGTTATGAGAATTATAATTTTTCAGAGACTGACACAGAGTATCTTTCTTAAAATGTTATTTGGATTTGATAAGCTTCAAAATATCTAATAATTATGCTGATTGAAGTTCATATCTCATCACTGGACTTGCAAATATATCCATTTATGCATAATATATCTAAAATGCTTGATTTTATGAAAAAATCAAGAAAACATCTCAAATACGTTTAAAATTCGAAATTATGCATCCAATTAATCTACCTAATAGTTACAATACCTGATAACACTATCGAATCGAATATATCTTCCTGTCAGCTTATGACAAGGTTTCAAAATTACGTTTGGCGAATTTGCGCGCGCCACTAGAGCCACATTGTCCGGTTTTCGATCAAAATCCCGACTTTGAATGGCCGTATTTTCGCTCTAATGTACTGATTGACCTTGAACTTGTTATTTTCAGTAACAGTTAGTGGTTCCCGATGTTATGACATCGATTTCAAAATTTGACATATGTGATCCTATCAACATACTCTGTGTCTCTTTAATATAAGTCTACCCAGATCCCTATTTGAATATATACAGCCTTGTGTGTCTATCATCCACACCCCATATCGCATCGTCTTGTTCCTTGGAATGGGTTATTAAAATTCACAGTTCAGACTTTCCCTGTAAAACTTTATGAGGTATCTCTCACGCATATTTGCTATTGATTATTGCTGACAATCATAGTGTTGTTTACAACTCCGGTGACAGTCTGACAAGTTGACATAATTAGGGCGGCCAATCTGTCACTTGACTACAGGCAGCGGGGACGTTCAGCTGATAAACGATACAGTATGTTGTTGTTCCTAGGTGTTCTGCTGAGGGGGGCATTTTGGCATATTCTGTGCAAATAGGACCCTATGTAATGATAGAAGGAGAAATGAATTTTATTAATGTGTAACATGTTGTTTAACATCATAATGCGTAGCAGCGTATTTTCAGTCATGTTTAAAAACAACATCCGATCTAACAGCCTTTGAGACATAAGTGGACATATAAATAAAATAAAATAATAGATTATAACCTTTGAAATGTACAACAAATAAGGGAGAATATTTTATGATGGGATAAGTTCTCTGGGGGATGGGTCGTTAAAACATTGAGTTATATATAGTGCAGAGAAGGGAATAACCATATGGCTATTAAAGGGGCAGTAGCACGTTTTTAGGGGGAATATAAGGTGATGTCAGGAAAATGAAAATTAATGGTTCCAATTGAAAGACAATGTTTTTAAACTAAATGAAGCAATAATAATTCAAATATATAACGTAAAGTTAAGCCATGCGATTGCTTTTTCTTACACAAAATGAATTAAAGGTGTTCACACAAAATGGCCGCCAGTGGATTTTATGTGAATCTTCAAACTTTGTCCTCTGACTATGAATGATTGGTTTGTGTAATGAGATTTTTGTTACTGTCAAAATAATACATTAAGCATTAACTAACAATTATCAGTGAAAATTTTAAAATATAAAATTATAAAAAACGTGCTACTGCCCCTTTAACTAAATAAGACAACTGTTTTACTGGTGAAATATTACAAAAAGGGGTATGTGCATCACTCCTTGTTTCCAATTATGATAGAAATATCTTCCTTCTCAAAATGTGAAGGAACTTCGAACTAGAAGGGAAACAAACTGGATAAGTCTTACCCGAAAATAAGATAAAAGCTTGAGAAAGTCTATGAAGCTCGTAAGAGCTGATATTCATCAAAATAAGAAATCTTAGTCTACTTTTCACTTTATTGTTTTAATTGTCATTTCAGAGTCTAATTTATTTCACTAAAACTTAGTCAGGACTTAAACAGTCGTTGTTCCTAGGTGATTAGCTGACTGGGTCATTTTGGCATATTCCGTGCATGTGGGACCCTTTGTAAGGATAGAAATATTTTCTTTCTCAAAATAAGAAGGTAACAGAATCGAAAGGAGATAAACTGGTATATTCTGTAAGCCAGACCCGAAATTAAGATAAGATTCAAGATGTAAGATGTATTGTAGAAAGGCCAACAACCTTATGTAAAAAAAGTTTTACAAATATATAATCTGTATCTTAAAGGGGCAGTGGCACGTTTTTAGGGGGAACAAAAGTTGATGTCAGGAAAATGAAAATTAATGGTTCCATTTGAAAGACAATGTATTAAAACTAAATGGAGCAGTAACAATTCAAATATATAACGTAAACTTTAGCCATGCAATTCCTTTTTCCTACACAAAATGAATTAAAGGTGTTCACACAAAATGACCGCCAATGGGTTTTATGTAACTCTTTATACTTTGTCCTCTGACTATCGATGATTGGCTTGTGTAATGAGATTTTTGGCACTGGCAAAATAACACATTAAGCATTAACTTACAATTATAAGTGAACATTTTAAAATATAAAATTGTCAAAAAACGTGCTACTGCCCCTTTAAGAGCTGATTTTCATCAAAATAAGATATCTTAGTCTACTTTTCACTTTATTGTTTCAAATGTCATTTCAGAGTCTAATTTATTTCACTAAAACCTAGTCAGGACTTCAACTCTAAATGAACGGAAATCTTCATACGTTGGGAATGTAAGTAGTATATCTCGAACTTCAGTGACTGTATAATTAAGCAAGTCTATAGAATAATATTTTGTAAGTAGACCGTGAATAGACATATAAATGATTAAGTGTACCCAATCAACTATTCAAATAGTTTTATCAATTACTTCTCAATGGTTACCTTCCCTTTACATTAAACATCAAAAGCAACTTTCCTACAATAATAATAGAACATTTTTCTTAAATAAGAAAAGAGGTTACGTATTTCCCAAAGAAATGACCAATCAAATACACGCTTTATTCGCTGCTGATGCCAGCTCGAGTTTACACTCAATGAACTCATCTCAGGATAAAATGTGTACCCATGTGACCTCGCTCTAGAATAACACTTATATCAGCCTATATGCTTTGTAAATGTAATAAGTACACATTCTAAGGTCTTAAGAGGACGGCAGGAAACATTTTCTTTTTATTTTATATATAACAGGCGGTTAGCTGTTTTCATTACACTGCGTTTATCTAGTAATTTAGTATTATCAATACATATGTCAGGGGCTATACAGTGAAAATATAATCGATATTTCAACAAAATCATTAGAAAGTCATATTTTCACTGTGTCATCTATCACCAAACTATGCTAGCTATTGACGTATGACAATTGCGTTATAATGTAAGTATATAAATATATATTTTTTTGCCGAATATCATTTTTATCTCATCTCTTGAAGTGATAAATAGTGTTAACACTATTAAATGTTGAAAGATATTTAAATTGTGACATCCCTTTACACCTCAGATCTGCTTTTTCAAAATTCAGATATGGCAACTTTCATTTGTCAGTTGAAATTGGTAGATTTAATCATGTAAATCATAATGAGAGATTGTTGTTTATTTTGTAAATCCAAAGGCATAATATAAATGTTGTAGAAGACGAGTTTCATGTTTTCTTAAATGTGGACGTTTCTCAGAACTAAGGCTACAATATTTTCAGAAATATATGAAGGATCTTGATCCCATTGTAAACTTCATAAATATTTTGAAATCTGACAAAGATCATATAAAAAATGATACATGTAATTTTCTTTATCATGTACTTAGATATATTAGAAATGTTTCCACTCAACATGTGCACCAGCCTATGAATTAGACAAATGCTTGTATTATGGGCCTGTGGCCTTTTACTGAATAAATCTGTCTGTCTATCTGTCTGTCTGTCTTGAAGTGATAAAGTGTCATTTTCAAATATCCCTTTCTCACTCCATTCGATGAGATAGAAACTTTATTCGGCAACAACAATTTAATTGCCTCTATATCAACATTGATAATTATCAAATTTTAAATTTTAGAGATTATTAACCTTTATGACTGTTGATGTTAGCTAAATCTCATTCACAAACTTTATTGATTTTGTTATTAACGTTCATGGCACGTGGTGTTAGGTGAAGGTCATTCACCTTTCTAAATCCTGATACTCGAAAAAGAACCTTGTAATTCTAACACATGGTCTGCTATACATAATTATCTATAGATTTCTATTCACATGAATAATGATCTTAAACGAGGTCTGCAACCCGAATATTTAACTTCCAGGGATTTATTAGCAGGGCCCCGAACGAGTCGTAAATGCTGGGTAGGGAAGAAATCGTTTGGTTACGAACCGCTTACAGCCAGTACCAAGTTTGGGTCACGTGAACCCCCTTACCCGTCTGGACGCTCTTATTCACGATGGTCAATTAGGTTTCACATGCTAGGTTGTTGATTCCCTTTAACTATCATATTGAAATACAGATTCGTATACCATAAAAGGTATGGAAAAAGTGAATATAGATGAATGTATTCATAGCTACATATGTATAGATAAAATGAACTAATACTCAAGAACGTAATGGTTTATACATATTTCATTTATAAGGAAACAACACACAAAAATTGGCGAACAGCCCTTATGACATGTTTATCACCGCTGCTAAACAAACGATAAAGCTTGCATATGTCAACAGATTTATATGTCTTAGAAACTATAAAAAAAAGTATCAGAGATGCTTGATGTTGGTCAACTTTCTAATTAGGTTGCTCCGTTATTATATACATAGGATGGGATGATCAACAAAGAAATGTTTTGTTTCAATTCATGACATAGATATTGTCACACAATGTGCTGTGGATGTTCCCATTCGTTGTTTCTCACATATTACATACTAGTCATTGTCTTGTCACGTCTAAATGAATGACAGTTTTAGTTCACGAGGCATATATGAAATACGCGAGTCACAATGGTATGTTTTGTTTGTCTGATTCATCATATATTACATATTATGCAAGTATTGTTACTACTTTTACATTATACAAAGCTAAGCGAGTTTCAGTGGCAATAACCCTGTAATTCATTCAATACCCAATGATTATTTTTTGTTCAAGTCAAGTCAAGTTTATTTTCATAATTCATAAATCATGAAAAAGAGTTATCAAATAATATATTGAAGTTATATATATGAGCTAATTGAGCATACGCAAGTCATATTTGATATACATAGCAGTTTTAACATTTAATTTTTTTTTATTAGTTCCCAAGGGTTACACAGCATATATAAGAAGTATATTATGCATGAAATATTTTAAATTTTACAATAAATGATATGAACTGAAAAGGCTCTCTTTAAAAATGATAATTGATCTCCCCGTTATAAGGCGAATGTGACAGCTATTATGAAACTGTTAGAAACATTGGACAATTGGTAGAAAGGATAAGATATGATAAAATAATAACTTCATAAACAAATAACTTAATGGGTTAAAAGAATACATGCAAATTGAAATATAAGCAAAAAGGAAAAATATACACTGAAACACGGTTTGTAAGGAGAAATGGGATCTCACGAAAACGGAATTAAATATATCACCTTTTGCATAGTCTTATACCCAGACTGTAGTTAATTTCATTTGACATAACACAACCCCTTGAAGAGCAAATCTAGATCTGTAGAGAATTGAAAAAGCTAACATTCATCGCTCATACTTCGATCAGTTTGTTATATAAAATTATCAGTTATGAGAATTATCATTTTCCAGAGACTAAGTATAGGTCTACCTTTTGCTAGACAATCTATATTTTGTCTTCATAATTGGAACAAATGAAATATTAACAAGATGCCTCAGTGTCTTAAACACACGATGAAAAGGTTTAAAGGTTTGTTCAAACATATTTAGTCTGTCTAGTTCAGCTTGTCAAGGTCTTCTATCTTTCGAACTCGGTCCACATAACTCGTCTTGTTACGAAACGTACAGGGACAGATTATACAACCCAGACTTATAACAGCCTGCACTTGGTCTTCTTTGAACTGTCTTTAATGAAATTATGTAAAGCTTTAATGGGGCAGTAGCACGATTTTGACATTCTTATATTTTCAATTTTTCAATGATATTTATACGTTAATGCTAGATGTATTGTAAAAAATCCTATTACACAGACCAATCATCCATAGTCAGAGAACAATTATATAAAGATACACATTGGCAGCCATTTTTGTGTGAACACCTTTAATTCATTTTGTGTAAGAAAGGGAATCGCATGGCTTAACTTTACATTATATATTTGATTCAGTACTGCTTCATTTAGTTAAAATACATTGTCTTTAGATTGGAGCCTTTTATTTTCATTTTCCTGACATCGCCTTATATTCCCCCTAAAAACGTGTTACTGTCCCTTTAAGATAATACTCTTAATGCTGTCAAGATCCTCAGTTTACAAGTCTAGACGCAAGACAATGCCAGTAACATCAATATAAAAATGGTTTTGCATGAAATTACCTTTGTACTTATGTTGTGTAGTTATATATTTACCATAGCACTATTCATAATATACATATTTTACATATTGATTACTTGAGAATAAGACATTCAGTACGACCCATATATAAATTTCATTATTATATGTGTATCATTTGGTGAGATATAATGGCTTTATTGGGAAAATTTTTTAAATTTTATACAGTTCTTGAGTGAAAAAAATATTCACATAACATAAAACTGTATCATGTATGGCAATCGTAAAAATTAAAAATAAACATGCATAAAGAACATCATTTCGTACTAATAGAATAAACACAAGCTTAGGCAGAGACATCTGTCTGTCTGTAAGTACGTATTTACATGTATTTTTTATTATGGTATATATATTTATATCTTATTTATTCTGTATATTTTTATGTGTAAATAGTCCTTCGTAATCCTTTTAAGGATGGCTTATTTTGTATATTTCTTAAAATGTTTATTTACCTGTATATGAGGTGAGACTTTTAATAAACAATCTGTCTGTCTGTATATATGGATCGAAATAAAACTTCAATATGTAAAATTCATTATTTGCAGTAGTCATAGTTTCAGTTGTCAAACAGGTCAATAGCCTGAGAAGGATAAGACGTTTACCTATATTAGTTTAAGAGACCATAGAGGCTTTTCCACCTTTATCTCTTATATAACAAGATCAACGCTTCGTAAGCCTTATTATCTATAAAGTTCATTCCTCAAGAATGTTTATTCGCACTCCATACCTCGCCATATTAAGATAAGGAAAAGGACCTCTAGGTAAAACGAAGCATGGAAGTTGAACTCAATAAATCGAAGAAACCTTTAGACATGAAGTTGTCTTAGGCCTTCACATGGCAAACTAAAGTTTGACAACACCTATTGCTAAACTCAAGTTTGAGTGTGTGAACGGGCCAACAACTCGTCAACAACACAAGTTTCTGAGTTGTCAAACTGTTGGCGAGAAATAGGATCGGTCTCTATTCTCACCAACTTTTTCATCAAACTTTTAGTGTTGTCAAACTTGAGTTTAACGTGTGAAGTGTTGTCAAACTCATGTTGTTCAGAATTGGCCAATGGCATGCGACGTTTAAGTAACATGACTTTGTGACGTCATAGACATAACGTCATTTGCATATCGAGTTTGACAACACGTGTTTGACGTCTGAACATGCGAGTTTGACAACTTTGAAAAGTTGGCCAACATGTGTTGTCAAACATTAGTTTGTCGTGTGAAGGCCGCTTTAACTTAGAGTAATATGTTAGCGTAGGTAAATGTGTCAATGCGAAAATGTCTTAAAAAGCCCCTCAATGAATTTCATTACATACTGTTTTGCTTTCATTCGAACTTAAATGGCATTATTAATCATATGAATCCAAAATATCTCACACGTTTATCCCAAAACGCCAATTCTGTGATAAAAACTTGGTTTCAATGAAATTCTTAAAACAGTCATATATATTCCACAAGCCAAATTTATCCAACTTGCATGTTTACTAGTTAAATAAACTAACAAACATGATCAACCCGTAACTTTCATTCTGACCGCTTTAGATAAGTTTCCAAGACTACGTTAGACTGATTGACGCCAGTCCGGTTTTCGATCACAATCACGAATTCAAAACTTCCTGTTGTCATTATACGACGTCATTCTTTTCCTTCAACAACAGATGCTCCTCAATCAGATTACACTATTGGTAAAGTTGCGCATATAATGACCCCTGACAACACACGGAGTGGCCTTTTAATGGTTTTGTGTAACTCTTATGTCAGTCTAAGTAAACCGAGCCTCAGTATTATCTGTTTCACTCCTATACTGAGTCTAAAAAGGTCTAGTAGAGGGTCGCGTCAGCCAACGTATCGAATTGACCAATCAGAACTCATCTTACCAAGCCACAATAGTCTGTCTTTGCACGTATAACGTTGGAGGGTCATAGGTCGCAGAAAGGTCGGCTGACGCGACCCTCTACTAGGCCTTGCTAGACTCAGTATAGGAGTGAAACGGATAATATTGAGGCTATGTTTACTTAGACTGACAATATATAATTCTCGATCAGATTACACTATTGGTAAAGTTGGTCATATAATGGCCCCTGACAACACACGGAGTGGCTCTTTAATGGTTTAACTCTTGTGTATACGTCACATACAAGGTTTGTCTGCCTTATAATATAATAAAGCCTTGTTATTCTATAAAAAGACTTTAGGGCTTCTGAACATGAATTCAGTAACAATTTAATTTCATTCAATATTATTTTCCAAATGTTAGATTTATTGACCACGTTTTCATTTAAGTCGTTTTGTTAGACGACCCGAAACTCTTGACAACGGAGACCAAATGTCCTATTATTATTGAAAGGTCAGGGTTTTAACAAACAGGAAAGAATTATCATGGACTATGCCTTATTTGCCTTATCGTCTTTACCTCACGCTGTGACAACTATAACCATTTGATCCGATTGCATGCAAAACCCCATAAAGCCGTTTATGATATCAAACTAGAAAATGTAACACTGATGTATTCCAAGCGATGTTTATGTATCCTGGACGAATTTGATTGAACCATTGCCATTAAGTATAGAGGTGAGGACTAGGGTGACATTTTCTTTATAAATATGTCGATCTTCTCTTTAAAGGGGCAGTAGCACGTTTTTTGACAATTTTATATTTTAAATATTTCACTGATAATTGTAAATTCAAACCGTTTAAACACATGCAAACAGAGAATGGACAAAGAAATGAAGTGACATAACAAAAAGAGTGATATCATTCGCCAAACATGTATGGAAAGTGATTTCCTTCCGTGTATGACTTGTACAATTGCATTCATTTATATATACCTCGTGCCCAGTGAACCTGTCTCCTTACTCATTGTTGCTCTATTGTTGTTGAGTGTATCGTTTCTTTAAGTTCATACCCTGACATAATTGCGCCCTTCCCTATGTTTCTTTAAAAGGGGCAGTAGCACGTTTTTTGATAATTTTATAATTTGAATTTCTCACTGATAATTGTAAGTGAATGCTGAATGTATTATGTTGACAGTATCAAAAATCTCATTACACAAGGCAATCATCCTTAGTCAGAGAACAAAGTATGAAGAATCACATAAAATTCATTGGCGGCCATTTTGTGTGAACACCTTTAATTCATTTTGTGTAAGAAGAGGAATTGCATGGCTAAACTTTACATTATACATTTGAAGTATCAGTGCTCCATTTAGTTTAAATACATTGCCTTTCAATTTGAACCATTCATTTTCATTTTCCTGACATCACCTTATATTCCCCCTAAAACGTGCTACTGCCCCTTTAAAAGGTACATAGACAAACGTTTTTGTATCAAGCATTCCCAATAACAATAAGTAAACTAAATATGATAAAAATAGATAAACTAAAGCACATATACAATATAAACCGCCAGGGAAAAGAAGGTACAAACCACAGTTTGTTTATATATTACTAAATATCTATGTGATATATTAAGTTATGGTAGGTTATAAATTAGACATATTTGCAGTTGTTTGAACAAGGAAAATGTTGTCTGGTTAATGTTTTGTTACGATATCTTTGTTTGTTAAGAGGTGTGAGGTAGAATTTACTCATTTATTTTTAATTTATTTATAAACAAGGCGAGGTTTACAAACTTTTCCTCAGCGATCTCCTGAAAACGAGGATGGAGTTAGTCTGCCCATTTGCATACATACACTGACAGACAAAAGAAAGTACATACTTCAGTTAAATTTATCATATGTATGATTTTCAATTACAAATTCGTGTTTATATGGCATTGACGTAACGAGTGAGTTTGTTTGTATTAATATATATATGGAAATATCCAGAAGACGCCCTGCTTCCCTCTGCGACAGCCACCTACAGTGACGTCACGAACACTTGATTTATGACGTCACGGATTACGTACATGTAGTAGAGTAGGCAAAAGTGATGCGTGCACTTGTGCACATACTGAAACTATGTCACTGATTAATACTCGCCATAGTATTGTAACCTTGATTCTGTGTTATTTGACCAAGTTACATTGTTACTCTTAAGGGAAAATCCTCAAGTTTTGGGAAATGAAGCATTACAATTTTGATGCAATAGGTGTTTATTACAGTGATAGAAAATTAAATTGTGGTTATTAAACTGTTTCTGTATTATCATTATATCCTGACCTATTTCACAAATGTTGACCATTCGCTAAAACGTTTAGAAAGAAAAGCACAAAAATCAAATGTTGTGGTATATTGCTTGGAAGATGTCATGGAATTAAAGGGGCAGTAGCACGTTTTTTCTCTTAAGTGTCTTAAATAATTTTTATATCTTAAATATTTCACTGATGATTGTAAGTTATTGCTAAATGTATTATATTGACAGTGTCAACAATCTCATTACACAAGCCAATCATCCAAAGTCAGAGGACAAAGTATGAAATTCACATAAAATCCATTGGCGGCCATTTTGTGTGAACACCTTTAATTAAGTTTGTGTAAGAAAAAGGAATCGCAAGGCAGAACTTTCTATATTTGATTTATTACTTCTTCATTTAGTTTAAATACATTGTCTTTCAATTGGAACCATTAATTTTCATATTCCTGACAACACCTTATATTCCCCTAAAAACGTGCTTCTGTCCTTTTAAAGATTATTCATCATAATAAAATTAATTGCGGTAAATTTGGAGAAAAACCCCTTGAAAATGTCCCTTTAAATTGATTATCAGGAGAGCTTAATTACAGTCCAAAATATCCAGTCTAATAGTCCCATATAGGTGTGATATAGCCGCGTATGGCTCGCACCTGCAAATCCCGTTATCACCTGTCAATCAACACCATATATATATCATTTATATATTATATAAAAAGTGTGACAAACTGCCGAGGCAGCTGTTTATTGAATCATGGTAGTGTATCATTAATAATATCACGCTGTGGAAAATATGAAAGTAATATCTTTGTCGAATATGTGGCTATATTTTCAAAAAATTGTTTTCCAAATTCATATTATTTTTCATCAAATCATGATATGAACGTTTAATTAATTATGCATAACAATTTGTATGGAACATCTGTTGCGGAGAACAATACGAAGAAACAGACGAAGTTTTTGTTTGCACAATAGGTTTTGCAGCTCGATATTTTTATTTTAATTAAAGTTGAATGTTTAAGATTTGATTATATATTTAATTGTTAATTTTTTCGCGATACAACTTCAATTGCTCAGTTCAGGAAAATAACGTAAAACAAAGGATTACCAAACGTTTCTTACCTTAAGATTTCTTACACGAATGTACGATGTCCGATTAAGCTACAAAAAGCTAATTACCTCAAGTTGAGAGTTGTTCGGGCTAAAATTGACGCATGCAGTTTAGGCTTTAAACGTGAAAGCATTTTCTTCGTCTACGGAGGATGAGATGTTTACCATCGATGCAAAGTATCTTATAAAAAATAAAACGTTCTTTTTTATTTAAGGTAAACATCTTCTTTCATTTTATTTCGCCTATATAATATTGTTATGAAGATTTTACCAAGGGAGATTTGACATAGTTATAAAATGTTGTATTATTGATAAGTCCAGTTTCATGGTCCTTATATTAAGTCACAGTCTAGACTTACATATAGTCCCTGAATTTTTTTCATGAGTCGTTACTAATTTTTTCATTTCATTACTTATAATTAAAAGAAGTCCTGAACCATTCTTAATTTTAAAGCGACATTTTCTAGACTTGAGAATGCTCCTTTAATTTTCTTAAAAACATATATAGTCCAGAACCATTATTAGTTTTATAGCTGATGTAACTAAACTTTCCATCATTTTCTAGATTTGATAAGACTCCTTTAATTTTCTTTAAAATCTATATAGTCCGGAGCCATTCTTAGTTTTAAAGCTGTGGCACTAGACTTGCCAATATTTCCTGGACTTGAGAAGGCTCTTTTCATTTTCTTTAAAATCTATATAGTCCGGAGCCATTCTTAGTTTTAGAGATGAGGCAACTAGACTTGCCAACATTTTCTAGACTTGAGACAGCTCCTTTAATTTTCTTAAAAATATAAAGTCCTGAACCATTCTTTTTCTAGTTTTATAGACTTAAGAAGGCTCCTTTAATTTTCTTTTGCTTTAGGACGAGAGACTAGCCACGGTCTACAACTGTAGTGTATATCGTTCCCTGAGCTTGTCACCAACTTCCTCACTAACTGTATATGAATTTGTCAAATAGACAACAAAAGAATATTTGAATTTATAAGCGATTTAAGCAGTAACACATTAAAAATGGCGATATTTGATATTTTCACTGAAACCTCGTCCATTTGTCCTTTTTAGCTAAGTGAGGGGTTGATTTTAAATGTCATTGTTTAAATTGATGTCAAGCTTGGCCTAACGCGCCATGTTAAATTAACGTGAAGTTATATAGTTCAATATACAAATAAACAAATACATACTAGTAGCTCTGTTTATCAAATTTAAGCGATTTATTTACTCTCTGCTTCACACCGAATATCCTCCTATAGCTATATATACATGTGTTGTCAAAGAGTGTTTTGAAGGTTATAACCATGTGTGGCGTTTCTCTGAAAACATGTACCGTATTTCCTTAATTACACGCCTGCCTTGAATATACGCCTGCCTCGAACAGACGCCCTTGCATAAGACTTTCTGAAAATAATAAACGCCTGCCTTAATTAAACGCCGCGTAAACCAAGTTTAATATATAAAAACGCTTCTTTTTTGTTAAATTATCTGATTTTGTTACAAAATAGTCTAAACGGTTTCGCTTTTTACGAAATAGACGCCTGCCTTGAATAGAAGCCTGCCTCAAATAGACGCCTATGATGTAGACCTTTTGAAAATAATAGACGCCCGGCGTGTTATTAAGGAAATACGGTATATCAAGTGTATTTTTCCTACTCACGATGTCGTTAACCTCCAATAATAATTATTCCAAGGACGCTTTGAACAATAAATTTAACGGTTCACAATTTACGGTTTGAACTGAGGCCAAACTTGCTGTAATAGTTGATATGGCTGTAGGACTTCCACTTAAATGTATTGTCTTCTATTTTTTTTTCTTATTATAACATTGCAAATGTGTATATGGAATATCAAGATTGTCTTGTAAACCAAGGCCATGACGTCATCAAAGGGTGTCATGACGTCATATTGTCGAACGTATCATTGATTTTTTTGTTATTTCCATGAGATTTAAGTGGATGATTTTACCTTTATCGATAAAGTCATGCTTCACAATCTGGTACGATCATGTGACATGTTTTCATGTTATTGGCTTCATAAATTATATAAAATTAAACGTTGCAACAGTCATCGATAGGTATGTTTGATAGCGCTTACTTGTAATACCATTGACCGGAACGTGCATGAAAAAAAAATGAATTATTGAATAGATGTTAACTGCAAGTAAAGGTGCAAATATAGGTTAAAGTAAATCATCTTCGGAAATATGCAAGCATTATTTATGTTATACAACATGTTATCAATCGATGTCTCGTGAATACGAGTCGGTGTACGTTTACTACGCCATTGGCCGAAACATATACATCATATTATTTATGATATGGTCCCCGATGTCGGTCAATGTTTGTCTTTGAAAATTAATGATTTTCGTAATAGATCAGAAGCTTCTTCATCGATTATACTCCGATTATCGAAGTTCTAATGGAATCTTTGATGATAATCAGTTATAATAGTCTGTAATGATTCATTTCCATAACCTTGCTTAGTGTTGACCGATGTTTAATCACGTGGTAACATGACAGCTCTTCCGGTCACGTGACTGAACAAAGATGACTGTGAAATGCGCAGTTTGTTGAGATTAAGCAGTCAGACAAAAATTTCTTCCTGTTTATCTGTAACATATCTTGAAAGGGTTTCATTAGCCTATCAATTTTCGGTTACATTTTCAGAACCTTATTTATTTTCAAATGTGGTGTATTTCAGGCATTGTGCCTGGAAAAAAATGACCGCCCTTTGACGATCTCATATATCTTCCATATAAAAAAAGCTAATAAAAAAGGTGCTAATCTTGTTCGTTTTAATGTTTTATTATTATGATGTTTAAGATTTAACGCTAGTTTTAATGAATTTTTGTTTTTGTTTTTCCTTGTACTTTAAGATTACATTATTATTTCTAAAAATGTCCTGAAACTGAAACAGAAACTGAATTTTCAAGCTTCTTTAGATTGAAAACGTACATGAACATTTATCTTACCTTACAGTAAAATACTCGGTTTTGATTGGCTGACGCTCGACTCGTTTAATCTCATGTACACCGCGAGTCTCAACTCTCACGGTGTACAAATTTCATGTACCCCGCTGCCATAGCAACAGCTCCTCTCCGAGAAAAGGTGTCGCTTAGCTTTAAGATGACGTTACCAAATGACGCACGTGGTGTCCAGAGTTTACATACGTTCGATCAGCTGATTTCGTGATTATTAATTTTAGATTTGTTTTCTAATCATTCTATGGTTTGTTTGGAACCAAATTCTGCATTGAATTGATTGCACGTGCTAAAGAATAAAATCAAATAACTTTTAAGCACGTTTAGGGTAATAGTTTTACGTAACACGATTCATAACATTGCAGTCGGGTTGGACGACGCCATTTTGTTTACATTTAGGGTCAAGGTCGTTCATGCGGTGATGGCTCATCCGTTAACGGCAGTCAAACTAAAATGGGTATATTTTCTTCTGACATGACGGTAAGATAAATACGTTGTATGCTTCTCCCTCGGGTACTACGGTCTGATGTACCATCTTTGTAGAAATGTCAGCCCTCGCCTTGCGGCTCAGGCAACATTTCTACAAAGATGGTACATCAGACCGTATTACCCTCGTGAGAAGCAAACAACTTATAATATATACTTATAATTATATATATACGTACTATATCTACTTATGAACTATTGGTCTTTATTTACATAGAGCTGTATCGTTGATGTGTTAGCAAACAGTAGCCGAAAAACAAAATAACTTTAAAGGGGCAGTAGCACGGTATGATGTGGAATATAAGATGATGTCAGGATAATGAATAAATGGTTCCATTTGATAGACAATATATGTAAACTAACTGAAGCATTAATAAATGAAATATATAATGTAAAGTTCTGCTATGCGAATCCCTTTTCGTACACAAAATGAATTAATGGTGTTCACACAAAAATGGCCGCCAATGGACTTTATGTGAATCTATATAATTAGTTCTCATACTATGCATGGATGATTGGTTTGTGTAATGAGATAATGATTTTGACACTTTCAAAAGAATACATTCAGCATTAACATAAAATTTTCAGTGAAATATTTAAAATCTTAAATTATCAAAAAACGTGCTACTGCCCCTTTAAGTTAGAAAAGGAATTTTGGCGATAACCTTTACATCGATGTTTGATAGTGTTGAGGTAGTGATGAAGGAGCTGAAAACTTCATCTTATTCTTTTGTGTATTCCGTCCCAGACTTTATCCTCTCAACATTTCGGAGTAGTGTTCAAATTAGAACGAACTAAATTGTAGTGGATGATATTTGAAGCTCCTTGCTTATATATGACAATGTTGATTTTGAGTGGTAACAAACTGAACCTAATAGTATGCCAAACTTGAAAAAAAGAATCTTCAGACAATCAAAGACAATAACAACGATGTAAAAATTGTTTACCATATCAAAGATAAATACATGTATTATCAACTACGTATCATGCCCCTTATAAACACTTCAGTTTCTCTAAAACATGTAATACTTTGGGAAATCCTTAAATTGATTATAAAAGTGTTTGATTTTATAAAAAACGTTACGGAAAATTCATCAATTTCAGTGTACCATACAAGATACCTTGGGACCGATGTCCTCGTTATAAGGCGTTATACCTGGCAGGTGCTCGATTGTGTTTACCTATGTGTCATCTTACCACTTCATTTCTTTCAAGAGGTAGCTGTTGTGTTTTTATAACGTGAGAATCAACATGCGAGTGTCAATATATAAGTCTTCTTGAGTATGGCACTGTGCAAATGAATCAAATGGATATTTATGACACTGGTACGAGTAAGAAACTGTTGAGAGTTAGATTGGATTACATCGTGTGAGACTAATTTTTATAAAAAAATAAGATTCCAAATATATTTATATCCCACTTCCGGTCTCGTTGCTATGGTTTCCTTTGTTCTAACTGTAGCTGTAGTGACGGATACACCTCTCCTTTCTCTGTTGTAACTGTAGGTTATCCACTGATACACCTCTACTTTTCTAATACACCTACTCTTTATTGGTAATCTACACTTAGTCAGGAGAAGAAATCTTCAACGTTGGCAAATAAACAGACTTGTAAAATTTAGAATCATGAGTTTTTGAGAATTATAATCAAAGATGGTGTGAATCGAACCAGGGACCTTAATGTTGTTGCTACGAGGCCAGAGTTATGTTTGTTATTCAATTATCAACCTCTTTATGTTTCTCCTATTGACCTACTTGTTTCGTATCCAGTTTGTTTCGTTTTGGCCCAGTTTCCCATATTGATCCAGTTGTCGAATCATATGGTCTAGGCAGGTTGTAAGGCTAGTGACATACTATTGACAGTTAATTCATAGGAGGAAATATAGTATCCCAGGCGAATGGTATGACTCATGCAACGTGAAATGATGTAGAATAACATGGATAGTACGTCACTCAGATGATTTTGGGTAAGTGAGTAAGGGTTAACCTTGCTACCTATGTGACGAAGAAGGGTTAACCTTGCTTCCTGTGTGATGAAAAAGGGTTAACCTTGCTTCCTGTGTGATGAAGAAGGGTTAACCTTGCTTCCTGTGTGATGAAGGAGGGTTAACCTTGCTTCCTGTGTGATGAAAAAGGGTTAACCTTGCTTCCTGTGTGATGAAGAAGGGTTAACCTTGCTTCCTGTGTGATGAAGAAGGGTTAACCTTGCTTGCTGTTTGATGAAGGAGGGTTAACCTTGCTTCCTGTGTGATGAAGAAGGGTTAACCTTGTTTCCTGTGTGATGAAGAAGGGTTAACCTTGCTTCCTGTGTGTGTGATGAAGAAGGGTTAACCTTGCTTCCTGTGTGATGAAGAAGGGTTAACCTTGCTTCCTGTGTGATGAAGAAGGGTTAACCTTGCTTCCTGTGTGATGAAGAAGGGTTAACCTTGCTTCCTGTGTGATGAAGAAGTAGGCTACGTTCGACACGTGTCGAACAGTATATCTTAGAATTTACATAAATTACACAATTCATGATGCTCAATGAAACTACCACTAACAAATATGAGCATACGTGTTCATATTCCGTCCATGTTGGTGTAATTGCATGTACTGATGGATACAAATTACAAGATGATTACCGTGCTTTCAATTTGAAATTTGTCGGACTTTGAGCATAGATAGGTATCCGCATGAATGACTACTACATTATATCACTCTTAGATAGTATGTAAGATAAATGCAATGTTTGTCCAAGCGTGAACTGTGTTATTACAAACAACTTATCCCATCTTAAGAAATGTGATTTTTATGTGCATATTTTACCGATAAAATATTTATAAAAACATAAGCTCCTCCCTTCTTGCGCTTCATATTGTAACCGAATTGTATTTCATATGAAATGTACATATGAAGATGGCTGGTGGCCCGTTTACGAAATAAACCACATCTAGTCTAGCCTAGACCGAAACTTCTGTCGCCGAATGCTGTATCCTCGCATATCGAGCCGCATACAGTGGGGTTGCAGGTAGAGCCTCTCGATCTACCCAATACCCCGCCTTAACTTACATGTATATCGTTATATCTCCAAACGGGGATTTGTAGGTGACATGCATGAAACAAGCCCGATTTTTTATGGTTTAGATCGACAGAAAATGGAAACATTATACTCTATTGATAATTCCATCTATCCTAAATGAACTTGTAATAACTATACTGGATTATAACACAAATAGTTTAAGGTCGACAGAAGACTTATAGACTATGGATAATTCCATCCATCTAAAATTAACTTGAATTACTGTATTTGACTAAATTCAAAATATATTAAAGGAAAGATCGACAGAAAATGACTATGAATAATTCCATCCATCCTTAAAAGACATGAAATAACTATATTTGATGACTACAAAACTAGTTTAAGGAAAAGGTCAACAAATGTGATATGGTTGAGATTATGTTTGTCTAGCGTTATGCAGGTAACTGGATCAACATCCTCCTTAAACAGTTCGTACAGTCGTACCTGGATTCCTTTGTTTGGCAGGTCACTGTGAACTTCTGTACTAAGCTTGACCACAAGGCGTCCACGCTAGCCTAATGTAGGTCATATTGGTCAATATACTTTGACAAGACGTAAATGTAACAGTGACTGTAGGATATTTTATGGGGAAATGAATAAAATCTCACCAACATTATTTTAACCGAATTATATTAATACCGTTATTTAATTGAACATTACTATAGTGAAAATTTATGTCTTTATACTCATTGGTGCTAAAAAGTGATTATATTCACTAGCATAGTAAATAGCGAGTTTGATCGAAAATCGGACAATAACGCACATCAATTATTAGAATCGTAATTTTGTAAACATCTAAGGCAGTTACTGTTTTGTCAGTGTAGAATTGGTATTCCTGTGCAGCCTAGTACGGGTTATGGTTCGAAGTCGTAATAAGTTGTACAAAAAACTCTTTCTTTGACTAGTACTGCAGTTACTGTTTACAGTGTTGACTTTGTATTCCAATGCAGCCTGGCAAGTGTTAAGGTTCGAAGTCGTAATCTATAGTACATTTTAGATTTGCTGTGACGCAAACTGCACTAACCTTTTCATGTATGTGAAATGTACATGTTAAGCACTGTGAAGATAAATGAACGAAGTTGGAACAAAATCCAAAGGGTGTTCCTCTTTAATGTAGACTTTATATTCCAGTGAAGCCTGGCAACGGTTGAGGGGCGAAGTCGTAATATATGATACATTTAAAGGGACCCGCCGTCCCCAACCAAATGGCCTTCGGCCCGTGCTGAGAAGCCTGCTCATTAATGAGCTGAGCTACGCTTTACCGCTGAGATGGGGAGAAGAGAGCGGTTTAGGGTTCGCTTTTCTTTAGGGGAATCCCCTCGTTAATCATGCGCGCTGATTGGTTAATAATACATCCACTACTTTTGACATATATATAACGTCTTAGTTTCGTAAGAGTATTTTAATTTTAATATCCAAACGAATACGCTTGCCAAGACATTGTAAGTTTTCAACTTTCCCTAATGACTGGAATATTGACAAAGCGTCATGAAACTTACTCAGTGAAACAATGCTAAGGATTTTCTAATTCTGATAAATTAATTTTTTTAATTATGCTATTTTCATACAATCTCAATTAATGTCTGAATTACATGACAACGGTAAAGTGTTTTTAAAAGGAAATTGTATACAAACAGTATTGACTGTATATCATGAACGCATTCTTGCTTGTTTATTTAGAGTCCTCTTTGTTTAAATCACCACAAAATGTTATATATCTGTTTATAAATATCGGAATGGTATAACCATAAGAATTTTGCTTGTGGTTTAAAACATATTTATTTCAAATAAGAATTGTATTGGTAAACGAGCTTAAAGCTGATGTCAAAACCGCTCCAAAAACAAGATAAGGAACATGTCATGGTTTATTTACAAAATATTAGTATTTAGCTATTGTTTGTTTAACAGTTTCAAATTAGGAAATAAACCTGTTTCAATTTAGTTCAATTTATAAAACACTTAATTGTATCAACAAGTTTTGATACAAATGTTTTTGAAAAGTTTGTTTAAAAAGTTATCAAATAAAGAGTAATTTCTGTCTAGTGTAAAATATGAAGATAATCAATTATTAAAATAAACAAAAATTCAAATACCATTCAACTTCATCGGATAGTTTATACTAAGAAAGGACACGGGAATTTTCTATTAAGCAACGTATACTATTTGCTACAAATGATTGGCGAAACCTGCGTCTATACGGTAGTGAAGAGTAACAGTGTGGGTTAAATCATTTTTCAATTAATTTGGTTTCATCTAGCTGATGCTGTAGACAACTTCATAATGAGACATACCAAATAATGAACATTTGAAAACCTACATGTTGACATTTAAACGGATCCCTTAGCTTTTGAATTTTCACAATTTCTTGTGTTTGTGTTCAGATTTATGAATCGTGAAAAAGAGTGAATACTTAAATAAGCGTTATACAGCCCGTTCGCAAATTGTTTGTGTTTATTGTTTAAAATAAAACAATGTTTAAACCAATCACTTTCAAAAAACATTGCTGCTCATTATAACTGCCGAGACAACTAATAGGTAGGAGAGGTACGTTTGTTTTGTGATTTTTCATGGTTCAATAACATCGTTTTGAATATGTGTGATACACTGAACAGCCTGAAATAACACTTGATATAACTGGGAACTGTCATTTGATGTTGTGTATTATGGAGCCGGATGTTACAGATAAAACAGGTGTGAGGTGTCAGTTTATTGTCGTCCAGTGACTCTAGTCATGTGTCGTAACAGGTCATATAACTGCCGGGTCACTGTTTGATGGCGCCATCCTGTCTGGTTGAGTGGACAATGGATACACATACAAGACATATACAAGACAATTGCCGCCAATTAAACGTTATTTCAATCCCCGACAGGATGTCTAGCTTTAAAAACCAAATGAGACGGTAAAACTTTATATCTGACTAATGAAAGCCAGTAGGTGAACGTTTAATCGTCCGCAACAAATTTCCATTATTGAACACTTCTAATATGGTTCTTATTTACGATCTACAGAATACAAAATTAAATGACAAAAAAATATCCCAACTTTAAAAGATGTGTTATCGATAACGTATTGATGATAAATAACTAAATCCTAATCGTTGCTTTTTCAAATTACATGACTGTCCCTCATTTAGATAATGATAATCTAAACTTCGGTATATGTGCGGTGACTGCGCACCCGAAGGAGACGCTTATTTTGCTGGACTACCCTTCATTATCCTCACATTATCGTGAATATTATCCTATTTTGGAAACTACGTATAACTGATATTTCTTACGCAGTTTGAAACAGCACACCGTTTAATAAATGAATTGGTAAATATAAGATTAAATTTATTTTTTTAAATAATAATGTTTATTATTAATTATATGTCAAAGAATATTGTCTTGCGGTTGCATGTCTATTGTTACAGGATATTTGAAAGACACATTTTTATTTTATTTGTTTTATTTTTAAGTAATTGAAATTGAAATTATTTAGAAATTTCCAAAGAAAACAGTAATCCAATACAAAAAAAATGTGTTGTAATGATGATTTAGTAATAATGTTATGACATATGCAAAAGCTATTCTATTCAGAATTTCTAGATGCATTAATTTGTTACCAAAACAACTCACTGTCACAGTGAGATAACTCAATCAATCATGATAAATTAAAGCCGCATTATAGCAGTTTAAATAATGTATATGATTAAACAAAAAACTCAATCAGAGAAACCGAAGAGTTGACGTAAACCGGTTCACTGTCACAGTCAAGCTCCGTACAGCGATGAATAATCAACACTGCTGCGGAGCTTAGGAGAGACTCGGCACACGGTAGCGAGCCACTAATTAATAAATGTGATGCAACACATTTACGGGGACGGCGTCTCGCTTTAAGTTTTGCTGTGACGCGTACTGCATTTTCTATTTTCTCGGTGTAGTCTTTTTATTCCAGTGCAGCCTGGCAAGGTATAAAGTTCGAAGTCGTTATTCATGATACAAATAAACTCTTACTTTGGCGCGTACTGCATTTTTTGTTTTCTCACTGTAGACTTTGAATGCCATTGCAGCTTGGCAAGGGTTAAAATTCGAAGTCGTAATTCATGGATGCAAAAAAACTCTTGCTTTGACGCCTACTGCATTTTCTGTTTTCTCACTGTAGACTTTGAATTCCAGTGCAGCCTGGCAAGGGTTAAAGTTCGAAGTCGTAATATACGACACAAATAAAACTTTGCTTTGACGCGTACTGCAGTTCCTGATTTCTCACTGTAGACTTTGTATTCCAACGCAGCCTGGCAAGGGTTAAAGTTCGAAGTCGTTATATAGATTACAAATAAACTCTTGCTTTGACGCGTACTGCAGTTACTGTTTTCTCAGTGTAGACTTTGAACTCCTTCCTCGCTTTAGAAGGCATAAATAGAGCATTACTTACATGTATATTTACCTACATGTACATGTACATGCCCTCATCAACTATCCAGGTAAAGTCCCATAGTAAACTTCGCTCACTGTGAACCATATCTAGGCTAATAAACACGTGATAGACACGAGGAATAAGTAAGGGGAACATTGGTGAAAGCATGCATTGGGTTCATTGTGCAATTTTTCAAAAGTGAAATTAAATTTTATTTAATGACTTGAGAAGTTTAAGAACATATTGTGTTGTTTGAGAGGCATTTTAGAAGTTGGAAATATCAAGAAGACAAAGAGTTTTTGGATTATCAACTTCTTTATTATTGAAAGTAGCGACGTTTCGGATTAGATCCTTACTGTTTTCAAGCCAAGTATCAATTCCCCTTCTTTCTACAATATAGAAGTTGATAATCCATAAACAAATAACTATAACGGCATATTTGTTTGGTTCTCACGATAGAGTTTGACAGTGTTATGTAAGTCGACGATAAAGTGACCCCTTTGAAAATATCATATATTATATGAACTACATTATGGAACTATTGAAATATAAAGATATTTGAAATGTATAAAATGCAAAGATATGGATATGTTTATGAACCAAAAGATGAAATCAGTAATAACATTGTCTCCATTAGTCATACATTGTCTCAGAGGAAAAAGATCACATTGGAAATCGGATCGTACACGCGATATGCTTAAAGGGGCAGTAGCACGTTTTCAGGGAGAATATAAGGTGATGTCAGGAAAATAAAAATTAATGGCTCCAATTAAAAGACAATGTATTCAAACTAAATGTAGCAGTAATAATTAAAATATATAACGTAAAGTTTAGCCATGCGATTCCTTTTTCTTACACAAAATGAATTAAAGGTGTTCACAAAAAATGGCCGCCAATGGATTTTATGTGAATCTTCATACTTTGTCCTCTGACTATATATATGGATGATTGGTTTGTGTTATGAGATTTTTGACTCTGTCAAAATAATACATTTAACATTAACTTACAATTGTCAGTGAACAATTTAAAATATAAAATTATCAAAAAACGTGCTACTGCCCCTTTAAAGAAACATAGGGAAGGGTGCAATTATGTCAGGTTATGAACTTAAAGAAACGATACACTCAACAACATAGAGCAACAATGAGTAAGGCGACAGGTTCACTGGGCACGAGGTACTAAGATTTGCTTGCAATTGTACAAGTCATACACGGAAGGAAATAACTTTCCATACAGGTTGGCGAATGATATCACTCTTCTTGTTACGTCACTTTAATTCTCTATCCATTCTCTGTTTGCATGCGTTTAAACGGTTTGAATTTATGAGGTTTGAAAATGGTATTATTGTATACATTTTAAACTCATGTAACGTCACTCGATCAAGTTCCGAAGTCAGTTTCCCCGGTGTTCTTTAGTAGGAACACAAGGAGCTTTCTTTAAGGACTCCCAAAGAATTTCGCTGGCTATTTCAGAGAATTTTCTATTGAATGTAGGTAAAAATAATTTGAAATCTTCTTGGTAATATATACCTTCATAGAATGTCCCAATTTGAAAAACTCATTGTTTCGATATCTGAACTCACCGCTTGATAAATCGGCAGTCTTATCATCTCGGTTATAACGATAACATTAGAAAGAGAATGAAGCTCACGTGCCGACATGGATAGCGGACATTAAGCACGTGCAGAACACGGATGTACTTTCCTCGCAAAATAGTTGAACTAAGACGTAAATATTATTCAAACACATGCCTTATTTATATGTTAATCGGTTTTTATTCATAATCAGACCCTCGCTATATGTTAGAGTCCTCGTCCTTCAAGAAAAAAAGGTTGAGCTTTGCCCTTGGAAAACTTATTTACGCATTAGGCTAAAACAGGATATTTGAAGAACGCAATGTGTGCATTTATGAACAATGCATTCTATTGATGTATTGATTATGATATACGAGTGTCTGTAACTTACTTTGTTACAGACGCGAGTGCCTAAATAGAGGATATTATATGAGTGTCCATGACATACTATGTTTACGACACGAGTGCCTAATAATAAGTATTTCCCGAGCTAGAGCGAGGGATATACTGATATTTAGGCACGAGTGTCGTAAACATGGTATGTCATGGGGACGAATATAATATTCTGTTTATTACCGTATTCCCAAAGAAAATACTCAAAACCTACTTCACAGTAGGCGCCGCCGACCCGTTTAAATTGTGACGTCATAGCTGAACCGTGACGTCAAAATATTGTTTATAACGTGACATCACAATGAAAAAGTGATATTTTGCCCTAGGGCAACATATGAAAAATATGCACCTCGGTATGACTTCCCTCGTAGGTAATAAATATTAGTATTTCCCGAGTGAGAGTACATGAAGTGATCAAGTGATATTTAGGCACAAGAGTCTTGCACATAATGTGTCATGGACACGAATATAATATCTATTGTTTTACCGTAGTCGAATAATTAATGAAAACACTCAAAACCTACTTCTCAGCATAGGCAAAATATAGCTGGCGCAAGCCCCTAAAGAACGCAACGTCGTATGCAAACCGTGACGTCAAAGCATTGTTTATAACATGACGTCATACTGAAAAGTGATATATTGCCGTAGGGCATCATATGAAAGATATGAACCCCGATATGAATACCCTCGTAGGTAATTGATATGTCAACGATGTACAGCTTCTGAATCGTAAACGTGCAAGTTGCAAGAACAAGATGTGCCCTGTAACTTGACTACCAAAACGTCCAGGCATGAAATGGTGTCATTTTATCTCGATTTGCTTTACATGCTCTTCAAATGTTGTATGCTACTGAATCACCCACCTAGTTCTAACTACCAGCCAAGCCGCTATGTAAGCTGATAGCACAAGTAACTTATAAATCACCTCCCGATCGGATACATGATAGCATCCTCGTCCGAAACACTGTTAATTCATACCATTCACTGTGTAACAGTGTATATAACACTGTAACAACATATATATCACTGTGGCAATCAACCCTCTGTAGAATAAGTATATCGTTTAACAAAATATAAAGCTATGTACAAATATACACCGTGTAACAATATATACATAGAGGGAGATTGTTTATTCAATTCTTATTGTCTGTACATTGTCATTATAAATATAAAAACAATTTCATCATTTGTAAAAGTACAGAAACCACCGGTTAGGCTATGAGAGACTATAAAAAGATATTGAAAACAACGTACTTATGTACGTGTAATACTGCGACAACACGAAGTCAAGATTCGTAACAATGCGAGACACTTTGGGACAGTGTATTACAACCTTGTCTACATTACCTGCTTTGTACGTGAGCCCCTGCACATGTTTACCTGGCAGGTGAGGATGAGTCGGGACAGGTAGACGGGTACTTATCTTCCCATCTTCACACATGTCCATGTGGATATCCCACAGTTGGAACGCCTTGTCGGTGAAGCGCAATATTTAAGCCACTACTCTGATTAGATCGACAATGTTTCTACGATAAAATCGTTTGTAATAATAATTATAACTAGCAGGATACAAACCCGATCCTCTCCTTGACGGTCTGAGAACACCCTGCATTGACGCATGTTGTGCCTCAAGTTAAGTAAGCCAATCCCAAGGCCTCTAAACGTTTTTAGGGGAGAGGGGTTGTTGAGTTACCTCGATTTTGATTCCCGAAATGCTTTCCAAATCATGGGTTTCGTATAGAATATTTGTTAGAATCCCCGTTTTGTTGCCTAAAAATTTAGCTTGTAAAATCATCTTGCATCCGACCCCATACCCTTTTTTCCCTGGCTTGCAAGATATGTGACATGAGGACTTAAATAGAGGAAAAATAGAGTTAAATGCAAGAATATTTTTATTCAGATAGCGTGCAAATCACAGTGAATATGTTGCAGTAGAACACGGATATAGCGAACTCGGATATAGCGAACACTCGGATAAAGCGAACACATTATATCGTTATATCCGAGTTCTACTGTAGTGATTTAGATCTCGCGTGCTTGATAGACTTCAATTTTATTCGTCATCGCTGTTTGTCGAGTCAGCAAGTTTAGTTTTATATCATGTCAGGTAACTAGGTCACAGCTGGGCTTGATGACCTACATGTACATACGTCTGTCTTACCGTGTACTCGTACCTATCTTCAGATCCTATCTCTCTATCAGTCTGAATCCGTTGCCTCTCAGATGTCGCCATTGTACATATAAGGTCTAGTAAATATTAGACTTGCTGTCACCATTAGCTGTGGACCTATTTATTGTATCCGTACTGTAAAATCGCAAAAAGACATCCTTGAATTCAAGCCTGCCCTGAATTGACGCCCTTGCACAGAGGTATCTTTAAAGATGGTAATCAGCATTTGAATCAAGATAGCTTCTTTGTCGTTGCATTTTTGTGAATATGCACCACGAGATTCATCCCATTTTACTAGATAATAGATTACGATATATCTATATATAAAATATAGAAGCTTCCAAAATGCAATTTAACCATTTAAAGGGGTATTTTTGTGAAAACGGAAATCATGTGGGAATTCCAGTTATTCACATTGATGTTATTTATGTTATTAGTTCATGGTTAAAAACATGTTACTTGGGGAAACATATTTATTAACTTGATAATGAAGATTGCACTCTCTGTATAAAAACAACAACATTGACAAGTGAAGCCATTCATCGGCACAGCGACTGTGAAAACGCCTCGGACTTAAAAGACATTGTTGTTTAGTCTTATGAACAATCGATGTGCATGTGAGGATAATCTATCACCCAACCATACATAGAGCTATTTTTTTCAGTAAAAAAGGTAATTGATAAAAAAAATGCTCTTTTTCATTTATGTGACATTTCCCAAAACTAACAAGATCGCTGATTGAACGATGCCTTTAAGCTCGCCCTGCCTTTAAAGGGGCAGTAGCACGTTTTTTGATAATTTTATATTTCAAAATTGTCACTGATAATTGTAAGTTAATGTTAAATGTATTATATTGACAGTGCCAAAAATCTCATTAAACATGTCATTCATCCATAGTCAGAGGACAAAGGATGAAGATTCACATGAAATCCATTGGCGGCCATTTTTGTGTGAACACCTTTAATTCATTTTGAGTAAGAAAAAGGAATCGCATGGCTAAACTTTACGTTATGTATTTGAATTATTACTGCTCCATTTAGTTTAAATACATTGTCTTTCAATTGGAACCAATAATTTTCATTTTCCTGACATCACCTTATATTCTCCCTAAAAACGTGCTACTGCCCCTTTAAAGGGACATTCCTATCGGAGTATATTTTGTTAAAACAAAACTCGCTTGTACCCCATTCTTTATTACGTCGTCAATCATAAAACTAGATAAAATGTTTTCAACTTGGTGGTGTTATAAATAATCATATACTAATAGAGTTATATGTATAAACTGAAATATCCCCTTGAATTTAGTTTCCACAATAAATACCCCGATATGACTGTCCTTTTAAGGTCAAAATGATAAACGACATACACCGATGGCGTCCTTGTGACATTGGTACAATAAATAATGAATAAATTCAAGATCAAGAAAAGTTAAACCCTAGTCAAAATGAAACGATATATAAACCATTTCAACACCCGATGTTCTCGAAAAGATTCCAATGAACGCAGTGTCAAACAATTACCAGCTGTGTAGCTTTATCTCAATCACTCACTGATCGTTACAAGATGATCTATACAAAGATGTCATGTTGTATGATATAAACTTTAGGATTGTATGTTACAAGTAAGGGCAATATATATGTTTCTAGTCCATGTTGCTCAGAAAGCTTTAAAACTTGATACGGACGTTTGCTATTTCCAAGTTCTGAAATAACATTTACTGCTTCAAATGACCTCAAACCACTTTGATATATCATATATCATAATATATCATATTGATTATGATAATGAATTTACAGATGGATCGTGTTGCTCATATAAGTAAAATATCCATATTTATGTGAGCGGGTTTCGTTTTATGTGAATCAATGAATACCATATACTAGTATTCAGTTTACAGCGATTGTCCCAGATGTATGTCAGAGCAGTTAAGTATATGTCTTCGAGGGTATGATATATTAGCCAATTGTTTCAACACAAGGAGTACTGTCAGGTCACGTGACATAGATCACGTGACCTTAGTCATATATCTTACCGAGTAGAGAACAATAAGAGTTTAAACTCAATGTTCAGTTTGAGTCCAGATTGAACCTGTTAGGTCAAGAAGTTCTGCTTATGTAGCTGAAATATATCTAGACTGGCTTGGTCACTTGTGTTGTACCCCTCACAAAAAATTAAGCAACACATGAATTTGGAACATTTGCATCTTGCCTTAATTCCACGTGCATTGCAAGATGGTTGCGTTCAAGCAATGTGATTATTGATCCGATTTTAGGCTATGTATCCTAAAATGTATTGTGCCTTCATTATTTCTTAATTTATTAAAAAACATCCACGTTGCTTTATTTTTGTGAAGAGTGTATTTCTAAGATGAACCAGATGCCGAGTTTATTTGATATTAAAAGGGGTAGTAGCACGTTTTCTGGAATAGTATTTTCCAAATTTTCCAAAATAAATAATAATTTTAGCCAAATGTATATCCTCCAGAGGGTCAAACATTTAATGACTAAAGCTGACGTTCCTTAGTCTTAGAGAAAATATAAAGTTTTAGGTGCAAACTGTTGTGGTCCATTTTCTATTTTCTATGTTTGGAAATTAATTCGGAAAGCTAAACCGAACATGGTAAGCTCTTTTCAAATTTGCATTATTTCATTCAAAGTCATTGTCTTACAGTGGGCAACATTTATCTTATTTTTGTGTGGGAAGCAACTCTATTACAAGACAAGCTACTGCTTCTTTGAAACTTTGAAGATCCATCTTTATTGTAGATTGTGTCTTAGGGTTATTTCTTACTTAGTTGGTTTCACATTTGTTTAGGCACAATAGGAGACAGCCTCAATTATCGTAAATAGTCCCCAAAATCCTTGATCTTTGGTAACTGTTAATCATGTCGTTCAATTCACCATTCTTGCTACTACAAATTGAAACTGTTCATTTAAATAGATTATATATTCAAATGATGATACCTACTTTTAAGTTATTTTCAAATGGTTGTGAATCAGAACTATTAACTATTAATTTAATGACTAGGAACCAGGGTAAGTCTAGTTGTGGGCGTGAATCACTCAGACATTAAGTATATATCTATCTATATATATACTCTGCAGTTGACAATGCGTCTTCACCTTGGACTTCCAATTGTGTTGAGATTGTTATCTGACCTTTGACACCGTACGATGTCAACTGCACGAGCGGCTCAGATCGGATGTAAAGTGAAGAAGATATCCGAGCCCCTTCTGTGTACTGCGGTGACATGCATGATAGTTGACGTTTGTTGTAAGACTTTGTAATCGGGTTAAATCCCTCCAGTATCAAGCTGGTTGAGATAATCTGCGTTGATGCTATGTCGTGTTTAAACTCATCGCTCTTATCTGTTTGCAGACGGGGTTGGAAGCTGGTTAGGGAGGCGTTCTGACATGACATTTGGATACTCATCGTCTGATATTGACAACGTGATTTGAAAAAGTTGAACCCTCGTCTTTGATCTCGTTTCAACGTGGTTTGAAAGAGTTGAACCTTCGCCTCTGATCTCGTTTCCACGTGGTTTGAAAGAGTTGAACCCTCGCCTCTGCTGGCATGTCAATGTGATTTGGAGAGAAAACTCGTCTCTAATGGTTTTCCCGTTAATTTGATTACACGTTTATCCCTGGTCCCCGCTCACCTTCCGATGTGATTTGATTTGAATGACATTCGAAATGAACTTTGAATTGGATTCTTACTCTATGCCTCCCATGTCAAGGGTTTCAGGCAATTAATCCACGAATTAGAAGAAATGCACTATGTATGAAGTGATAAACATGCATAGTTGGAAACCGCAGACTGTTTCCATTGTGTGAGGATAAGAACCTATGAAATCGTCATCATCAAACGTGTTTAATAAACGAACCAGAAACCAAATGTGTGGATGTTAACGGGATATAACTGACGGTACCGCCAATCCTCAACAAAGGGATTTTACTAACGGTGCCACCTAATTCCAACGATGGGCAAAAAAGACAAGAACGGAGTGAGCGTCCCTGACGACCGCCTCGCTTCACTCGAGGAGGTGGACGCCTATATCCCCACCCCTCCGGATGGTGGCTGGGGATGGGTGGTGGTTGCAGCCTCCCTTATGTGCAACATCATCGTCGACGGTATCGGCTACACCTTTGGTATCTTCCTGTTAGAATTCTCAAGGTATTTCGACGCTCCAAAGAGTAAAGTTGCCCTCATTGGCTCTCTACAGGTCGGCATGTACCTCTGTGCAGGTAAGTTCCGGCTTTAACACTTTCCTCGCAAGTCATAACTCCAGTCATTTCCTTCAGTGGTTTGTTGAGGTCTTGCTGCAGTACGTTAATATTCATTGTTTGAGAGAACAATTTCAATATACAATTTTATAACCTATGGAAATATGTAAAACTTGCTTTTTCAAACTGATCTAAATTGATGACATTGACTAATGGGATATTTATTGATGTGCTTATTTCAGGCCCAGTAGTTAGCGGTATGACAAACAAGTTCGGATGTCGACCGGTGTGTATTACCGGAAGTATCATCGCCACCATCGCTTTCGTTATCAGTACTTTCTCGCCAAATGTGGAGATGTTGATGGCTACCTATGGTGTTCTTGGAGGTACGTTTTCTCACAGTCTCAATAAATAAGATCTATAATGCTTCACTACGTTGGCGTATAGATCTCACCAGGCTTACAGGGCGATCAAAGTAGATGTGAGGAACTCAAAGAAGAGTAATTAAAAAGAGCATTGTTGAATATTTGAGACAGGTCTTACCAAAAGCTGTTATAGGCCCTTGCGTTTCCATATCTCTCTTTCTTGGCGCCTTTACGTTAATGTCTCCTTTGCAGTGTTGAATCAATTCTGCATCATATCTCATTCATTGTATTTTTGTTTTGCAGGTTTCGGGTTCGGGATGATGTATCTACCCGCCATCGTGAGTGTAGGTTTCTACTTCGAGAAGAAGCGCGCCATAGCTACGGGCATCGGGGTGTGTGGGTCAGGGGTGGGTATGTTCATCTTCGCCCCTTTCTCTCGCTACCTCCTCAACCAGCTTGATTGGAAGAACGCGCTTCTCATTCTCGCTGGCATTGTCTTCAATGGTGCTGTCTGCGGAATGCTCATGCGCCCCCTGGAGGCAAAACCACCAAAGAAGAAGAAGGCACCGCCAAAACCTACCCCTATCGTCAAAAACATGAAGAGCCAGGTGAAGAAGGTCCAAGCTATGGATGGCGTGGCTTATTCCTCAGTGCCAAACATGGTCGTGCATTCGACGTCGGAGAAGCCCGATTCCAGGTTGAAGGGAAAGCCGGTGGATGCAAAGTTTTTAGCGGCTGCAATTGACAGCGTGAAGGACCAGGATGAGACGGAAGAAGTCCCCCTGGTGGACAAAATCCACTTCCTGGATGTGGAGGACCGGATACGGCAGAGCAGTCCTCATCAAGGTCACGATCTGACCTTCATATCAGAGGCCAACTTGAACAGAATCAAGGGCGATCTGTCCAGGCCCATGTACCGGAAGGACATCTTTTATAGCGGAAGTGTGCAGAATATCCCGCAGTTCCGGTCACAACCGGATATGACGAACTACATCAGGAGTATTACTAGCATCCCAAGCTTTACAGAAACGGAAACGTGCTTCGAGTGTAAATGTCTGCCAAAACCTGTGCGTGATACTTTAACCGAGATGTTGGATCTCTCCCTGTTTAAAAATATGACCTTTATGCTTATCTGCCTCGGGAACATTTTAGCGATGCTGGGATTTTACGTGCCCTTCGTTTACATCGTGGATAGAGCCATCAGTCTCGGCATTGACGAGAGCAAAGCTGCATTTCTCCTCTCCATCATAGGTAGGTGTTTAGCTTTCAGTAAATGTACTGATATTTTTCTGATATTTTAGCGATACATCAAGAAAGTATCCAATCAGTAAAGACCTAAAAAATCAGCCGATATTAGATGCATGTTTTAAACCTCAGAGTGTCTAAACCGTAAAGGAATTCACTGACTAAATAAGTGCTCCTTTCACATAGTCATCAAACAGAAATCAGTAAATGGTAAGACTCAATGTGTCATTCATATCAATTTCGTTTATATCGTTAAATATATAAGCGTTTATAACATTTTAACATATAACAATTTTCCGGGCATGTACTACTTTGATTCAACTTTTGTACTTTTGATAAATTCGATCGAATTCAAACGACTCATTAGATACCATGGACTGTTATGTAGAATTCGACAATGGGTTGCGGGAAAACGTTTTTCTTGACATATGGTTTCATCAACCATATATTACATGAACACATCATCGTAAAAAAATTTCAAATACAAGTTCATAACTATGCCATCAGGGTTAAAAGCAGTTAGTTATTTTGAAAATACACTTCTTGAGTTTTCCCCAGAAGAAATATTAGTTAAGGCAAATGTACCATATTCAGAAGGTAAAACATCTCATTACTAAACCTTATCATTCATAATAATGCTGAGGAATATATGGATGACAACTTCTTTGCTCATTGTATGCGACAGAATCTGTGTCGAAACGTCGCATACAATGAACAAAGAAGTTGTCATCCATATATTCCTCAGCATTATTGTCATTCCAACTTCTAAAATGCCTCTCAAAGAAGTTATCATACATAGTTGTAGAAGAAACTATCAATTATTATGCGAAAAATATTGGCAGCCATTATTATGTGAACACCTTTTATTCATATCATGAAGAGAAAGGAATTCACGTAGCCTAACCAAATATGGAAGTTCGTTACAGACAGGCTACTTTTGATCTAAAACATTGTTCCTTTCCGCAAGGCTTCATTTATCTTACACACATGTAACTGCTCCTATAAAACGATAAGCCTAATATCGTATCACTCCTAACAAAAATATTTCATTGCGAATTAGCCACACAGCCCCGCTGATTATTTGCAAAACATCAAAATATCTCTCCCTATCCGATACCAATAGATGCAGGTGCTATGACTTGGGATTTTATGGCCGCTTCAACTTTTGATAGTCAGATGAAGCATTATCAAAACATTTTGACCTAAAATTACAATGAAAATATCTATGGTGATTGAACTTTGTATATGATTTTTTTCATACTTCTTTAAACAAAACCCTTAATTATGCACCAAAAAATTCGCGTAACATTAATTGATGTTAGTTAACGTCATGACAAATATCATGTTATTTACAAACCATATCTTGAAATGAATTATTTAGGTTAACACTGAAAACCTTTTAGCACTTTTGACGTAAGCTACACATGTGTGCAAATTGTGTTCAGGTATTTTTATGAGTACTATATCTCAGTATGTGATAGCAATATGATCATTCGCTGTCTCCTTTAAAATTATTCATTTTGGCCGAAAGATGTTTGAGTTAGTTTAACCTCTATTACACGACATTTGCAGTCTGATTAAAATCGACTGTGGTTCGAGGAAAAAAAGTGTAAAAATATTGTCTCTAGTGGGGTTTGAACTTCAGCCAGCCCAGCTTTCCTCTCATTCACAGTCTGAAGGCACCCCTATTACCCGCATGTTCTGACACAAGCTTATCTAGCCAATCGCAAGGGGCGCGCAGTAAAAGCTTCGGTATCATGCAGGGGCAGGTAACTCCCGTGTACCATTCGTTATACATAATCGCCGCTAAACGCTATTTATAAACGAGGATGTGATTGGATAGCTTATGACTGGGTTTGTCTGCGCTATACTGGTCATAGGAACATGCGATAGAGGTGGGTGCATTCAGACCGAGACGGAGAGGATGTTCTGGCTGGTTCGAGCCCCGATAGAGACAATATTTTTTATATTTTATTCCTCGGAGTACGGTCGATTTTAATCAGACTGACGACATTTGCACTTAATAAGCAAGTACTGTAACAACCATCTTGACGTCAAGGGTGTGTAATGCTTGTGTTACTTTATTGATGTTAGTATGAAACGCTAATTAAAGGTAAAGAACTAAGAATTTATAAAATCTTTTATTCATAACATTTCATTTAAAATTTCAATACCGAGGAAAAAAGTATATTTCTTAATTTGATGCTATTAGTTAAAATGTTTGATTGATTCTGACATTGCCAAACAAAATTCAAAACATATTTTAAGAACTCCGGTAAAAAGTTTATATATCCTTAGTGAGATTTGAATTTTATTTAAACGTGAATACTTAGTGTATCCTTTACTTTGTACTCTTATATAAAAGGTATTTTATCTACCCTCTTTTCCAATCATAAAGTGTTTGTTCAACGAGGTACCTAGACCTAGCTAGCTAGACTGAGTGCAATGCGGATGAATTGTCTTGGCCAAGGCCATAACAAATAGGGTGACCATTGTTATGTGTCTCTATTGGGATTTTAGGCCGGGTCTTTTTCCTCACACAATAATTATTATAGGGAGAAAGCATGAAACCGAGGATAGAGTCATGTTATGGACCCTGATAGGAAGTAAAATCCTGAGGATGCGAAGTATCCGAAAGTTTTCCTTACCAACAGGGTCTACCACCTGACCATATCTGAGGTTGAACGGTTAACCGTTGAATTTAAGAAATCCGTATAGAATAGATCATAACAATCCATGAAACACGCTAGTGTGCCTTATCTATTTTCAATTCCTTTTGGCTTCAACAAGTATTATGACAGTTGGTCGGATCCTGGAGGGTCTTTAGACACGTGTCTGAACAATTCCAACCCTATGATAACTAATTTGTATGTTAACCAATACAGATGGCCGGATCCAGACCTGACCTGAAGGAATCTGACCCTTCCTAACCAAACTTGACCCAATTCAAACACTTACTATTTTGCAGGTATAACCAACACACTGTTTGTCGGATCCCGGCCGGGTTCCTAGCGGATCTTAATCTCAACAGAGCAACAACATCGCAATGTAGCTGTTTGGTATTACCACCATGTTGGCACCTTTCAGATCCTTTCTAACCCCACACCATAAGTGGAGAGGTCATGTTCCTAGACTCGAGGCTGTCTAACCAATTCTTCATCAGTTAAGAATGACTGATTTTAACCCCACGCAATGACCATCTTGCTGGTCTGACATCTCTAACCAATCATATAAACTATTTTACAGGTATCACTAACACAGTTGGTCGGATCCTGGCGGGGTTCCTAGCGGATCTGAGGATGGTGGACAGTCTCCTGATCAACAACATCGCCATGCTGCTGCTTGGTATCGCCACCATGTTGGCTCCCTTCTGTACCAGCTATGGACTCCTCTGTCTCTTTGCAGCCTTCTTTGGACTCTGTGTCGGTAGGTCGTCTTCTGTCCCTACTGTTAAGTATTTGGCTACGTGTACTTCGTAAACTTCGTACAAGCACACAGATTTTTGAGCTCGGTTAACCAAGATGGATTGTGTCATCGTGTCCACAGACCCCTTAATCATTGAAGAAGCCATTTACCCCGCTCCAACAAAAAGAGTAAAAAGTTTTATAGATGCTCCACTGATTTGATACCAACCTCGAAACCTTTTCTGATCTTTTTGTTTGAGTTAGGAAATGGAGAAGCCATTTACCCCGCTCCAACAAAAAGAGTAAAAAGTTTTATAGATGCTCCACTGATTTGATACCAACCTCGAAACTTTTTCTGATCTTTTTGTTTGAGTTAGGAAATAGAGTTGCTTTAATGACAAGGCAAGGCACACAGAAAGACAATCCATGAGTTCGTTTGACCAAGGCTTGTACGTGATGCTCCGGAAGGGATAAAGCGCTGCCGCTGAAAACAATTCATTCTTAGCCTAATAAATATACAAGCCTCATAAAGTCCAGGGTTAAGTGGTCTGATTTATAGTTGTCGTCCCCTTAGTTCAAGGACAGTAAACTGTGTGAACCCAAAGCAACCCTGACCATTCCATAGCTGACTTCTATCACCTCTAGCGCCCCTCCCTACTCCCCCTCCATAATATTTGTAATTGTCACTGAATTAATCTGCCAGGCAAAAGAAAGTAAAGCCCGCAGTTTGTTAAATTTACTCAATATCTAAGAGCCATATGAGGTATTAAGTTATGTCATGTTAACAATAACACATATTTGCAAAAAAAATGATAAAAAATTTAATGTCTATGTAATGTTTTGTTAAAATGTCTTTGTTAAATGAAGGCAGGGTTAATAAATAGAATTTACACTATCATGACCCTATCATTTTTAAACTGTTGTCAATATGTGAAATATAGGCATGTTTAATGATTTTTACATACAATATGTGTCCCTTGTTGATGAACCTTTTTGTTTTATCAAAATACATTTGGGAACAATTAATTGACATACTTCACTGGACTGCACTACTACTACCACTTATTTGTATTGCGCCAATATCCAGCTCAGAAAGACATAAAAACACCGAAAAGTACTCTTGGAACGATGATCTATCTCTTGTTCTTATCAGTTGGAGAATACGACATCAAAAACTCGAAATATTTGTAATTGAAAATCTAACATATGATAAATTCCACTGAAGTCTGTATTTTCTTTTGCCCGGCAGTTCATTATGTACATTTCATTTCAATAATCTTTTTGATTTTCTATACAGCTGCATACATCTCTCTGACCTCAATCATCATCTGCGACCTACTTGGGCTGGAGAAGCTGACCAACGCTTTTGGACTGGTCACTCTGGCACGTGGGATTTCCTCCACAGCCGGACCCCCGCTGGCAGGTGCGTGAACATTGACCTTTGCTCCTAATAAAGTCTATATTTTATGAGCCACTTGCTTTGATCATACTTCTAGGGACTTGACGTCAATGTCACAATTTTACCTTCAACGAAAACACTAGTCAGCTATTTCTTAAAAGAACACAAACCTCATTTAGCACCTACTGTTGTCCATGAAAAAAAGTCACCGTTTCAATTTCTAAATGAAGTTACCTCTATTTTTCTTCAGGTGCACTGTACGATCTCAACAATGACTACAAGTTGTCCTTCTTCGTAGGGGGCGCTCTCGTCATAGCTGGCGCCCTCTGTCACTTCCTGTTACACACGCCTTGTCTCAAGCCCAAAGCACATGCAGAAGGTGGTGCTATCAATATCGGTGATCTGGAGGAGATGCAGGCTCGAACCCCGGACTCAAAAGATGAACACGTCTCACCAACTCGAGTCCCTAACATTGTCATTGAACAGGCTGAAGTCACTGTAGAGCGGAAGTAGTTTTGAAAAGCGGAAGTGGTTCTGAAAAGCGTAAGGGGTTCTGAAAAGCGGAAGTGGTTCTGAAAAGCGGAAGGGGTTCTGAAAAGCGGAAGGGGTTCTGAAGCGGAAAGCTGAAGTAATTCTACTTTGAGCCTTGCCATGACTGCATTTAGGAACATGAAATTTCCGGATTTGAATGCAAACACTAAATATAAGTGTTTAAAACAGAATACCTTCTGCCGACACTGTATCAATGAACGAGAGTAAAGGAATGCAAGAAGGTCACGTGTGACCTTCACCTTGCGCTATGAACGGAAATTGTTCTTATTTTACATGCACCCTCTTATGTTTGAACTAGGTAAACGTGACCTTGACATTGTTCAGAATTCAGAATTGTTTCCATGCGGAACGTTTTCATTTTAACGAGTATAAACTACGAGGCGATTGCTTTAACTCACTTTTAGAACCACGTCTTTTTCAGTATCTACATGTGTGTGGATACAATTTCAAGTTTTTTTTCAAATGGAAACATGGCATAGCCCAAGAACGCTGTGTTTTCTTACAGGTGACGTGATCAACATTACAGACTTGTTATTGTCATTGGGTGACACAGGCAGAAAATCGCTACAAACCTTCATGGTGCAAAGAGAAGAACCTTTCTGTGTCTTAGCAACAAACCATTTACTCTAAAAGGGGCGGTCTACCGTTATGAAGCCGAGTTCATGAACTTGAACCTATTTCACATGTGAAGACGTGATAAATATGCGCCTATTGCTCATAAAAGGTGTCAAAATGCTTACTGAACTATTATTGAAGTGGATAAACTGCTCATGCTACTCAATCTTCCCTGCTAGCTGTAACTCGCGCAGAGACTTCCGGCCTACCACAGAAAAAACGAAACGTTACCATAAGCAGTGGAAAATAAGATATCTCAACACAAAATAGCTAAAGGCATCGAAAAGTTACGAAATAGCATCATTCAAGAGAGAAACAAGCTAAAGCCAAAATGAAACACTCAATTAAGCTGTTTTTGGTAGCGTTTCGATTTTTTTCTTTGCGGGTAGGCCTTATATCTTATATCAGCCATGCTGCATTGCTGCATAATCTACCAGCTTTTCAGCGTACTGCGCTAGCATTTGAATCCAACCAGATAACATCTAAAGGTTACTGCTAACCGCCAATGTGGTCGCTGCCCTATAACCACAAATTTTGACGCAACGCAGCAAGGCTTAGAGAAGTCATTGGACGAGACTAACGCGAAGTATGCCTTTCTAGGGAAGTTGTAACGACCTTGCTCAGTCATCAACATGAATATCAATTTCATCAGGTGAATATGTTATTCTCTTGTTAAATGTGACCGTAGCCATTGTATAAATGAATCCGTTTGAGAGCTTCCGATAACTCTAGTCAGGACATCATAAGCTTTTGCATGTACCTTAGTATATTTTCCCTTCTGCCACAGCCTTGATTTAACACCATGAAAGAAATTCAAACGCTGCTGTAATAAAATGCACTTAAAGGCACTGTAGTACATTTCATTTTGGAAGGAAATGTTCCCAATTGAAGACATTTTGTTATGCCTTCATTTGTTGTTGTACATTGGTTGTTTTATTTTGCTGTTCGATATCCGGTGTATGTGTGTATAGGTGTTATGATGTGAGAATGGTGATTTGTTGTTATCGAGATATTATTTTACTTTGAAACTTAACACCAGTTAAAATACACTTATCTATGTTTTCGTTTGGTAATATGAAGTAGGTATGTCTGAGTATTTCACCTACATACAGTCATGCTCCATACTAAGCTAACTTACGATTTATATATATATGAACACTGAGGTACAAAAGAAACTATACACCTTATTTGGTTTTAGCATACGAGTGATCATCAAATACAAATATACATAGTTTCTTACGTCGTACTTAAAAACTGACAAGTACGGGAGGTTAATACACTGTTGTCTAGTGGAAATCTAAGAGCGCGCGATTTGGAGCTTAGCGGGAGACTGCAGAGAATCAGATTTATTATCTAATAGCACTCCCATTGGTTAAATTGATTCACGAGGTGAGCACGCGGAACGAAGCCAAGATACAAGTTTGTCGTTATCTCTGAAAGGGCATCATTTGATTGGCTTGCTATATATAGCGATACGACAGAAGACTAAAGGAGGATATCCGGGGATAGGTTGTAGCATTAGCGGAGACATATACGCTGATGAAGCAGGCTGTTGATTCTCTCGAGTGGTTTCTGGTTTTTGTTTTACAAAAAATGCTTTTTTAATAAGAATAATTTAAAAAAATGTATTTTGATAAAACACTTCTCTTTATAGGTATATGAGACATATTATACGTTAAACTAAATCAATTGGCCTTATTCTTCTCACATTAACATCATTTTAAACATGATTGAGATCATATTGGTGTAATATTTGATTTTTACCCCTTAGTAACATTAAAAAAAGGTACGTTCACTTAACAGAAATCAGACACCTTAAAATTCATTTAAACTACTGTATTGCGATAATCAAATTCATCTGTTCGATATTTAATTAATCGATACAATAGTGGTACATAGTTTCTATTGTAGCTCAGTATATATCAAGTTTACAGTGAATATCTACTGTAATAATCGCTTATCTAAAAAAATAACGGATTTTGATACACTATAGCAAGTGTTAAGCAATTTCTTTCCAAATTGAATTGAAATGTAATTGTTCATTATTTCACGTAAGCAACCTGTCTCAGAGTTTATTCAGTGTATATATTTTATGGACGCTTCTCTGTACACATGAAGTTTTGTTCAATTCAACTTGTTATATTGAAATGTTAGAAATGTTTTCCTTTTCTTTAATATATATGAATGGTATATCATCTGTATTGTTATGTGTACTCTGTGGCCTAACCTACTTGTCGCTTTCTCATATAGTTAAATGATTAGATATTTTTGAATTATGAAAATTACCGTTTTCTTCATTGACGCTATAGGGAATTGTAAATAATTCAAATTACAATACCCTAACGTCAGTTTGTCAAAAACTAATCAACTTACATGACCTATAACCGTTTACCATGTATCAGAACATAAATTTAGTTAAGTATTCCTTGAATTACGACATACGTATACTTAAATACTTCAACAGTTTGATATAGATATGAAAAATATTTGCAAATTACCGTTGTAAAGTTGAGAAAATATGAAAAGTCCATCTATGTTTCCTTCCCATATAATAACCTGTGTAAATGATTAATGTATTTATGATGTTCATTTCAACATTGTCATTGTTAATCATACAATTTACAGACAATTATGTATTGCTCTATAATCATATATATATTGTTACACACCAGAATATTTTTCTAAGTGTATGTAAATAATGTAGTTATTGGCTAGTGACCGTGTGTATGGAAAACCATTCATAATCTACACTGTAAAGAATAAATCTTCGCTTCTTACTTGATCTTGTTTGTTATCATAAGCACAGTGGTGGAGTGGTTAGCATGCTGGCCTCTCACGCCAGCGACCCGGGTTCGAACCAGTGTTCGGTTCGAACTTCGAACTTCGAACCCCGGATAATTTTTGCCAAGGCGGAGTAAAACAATAACCTACTCACTCGAATCCCAGTGAAGACACCAACAATTTGTGACCTGTATCTAAACATGTGTTGTGGCCCTTAGTAAAGTTAATTAATAGATTATGTCTAACTTTTATGACAAATAAGCATTATAGATTGTCATAGTCTCCGAAATATAGATATTACATCAGCTGTGCCGAATTATGTATGCGATTGTCTTCAATCTTCGTATAATAAGGAAATAGCTTATAAACAAAAAGAGTTAACGGCTCTTTTTCAAATATATATTCTAGAAGTATTTATAACCTGATTACACATTGAATTCACCTGAATTCAAATAGTTCCTGCAAAATCAAAATATGCCGTTTGAGTAATACTATGTATAAAACACGTCAACACAAATAACTACACACAACATGCCGGCAAATGTTTATATGGTGAACACGTGAAACCCATGTAATAGTTACCATATGTGAAACAATGCTTTCTCAAACAATGACTTGGCGACAGTTGGGCCTGAACACCGCCTTATCGTGACCACCGTTATGTCAACTGTGCTATGCAGTGTTTTACTGTGATGCGCCGTTGTCCAGTTATGACCAGGAAATGCATGTCTATTTCTATGTGTTTTTTCGCCATGTGATACAGACTTTCATCTAGCTTGATTATCCAACTGTTGTTGTGATATAGAGATTATTCTATACTCTGGGAATTAAGTGATTCAAGATGACGTTCGTTGCGAGCTGTGGACGATGTATACTTATCCTACTAAATGTTATTTTTGTGGTAAGTATAACATATGTATATATGTATCAATTTTTTCGTATCCCGGACATAAGTAATTTGGGATATATGACATTTTGAAATTATAACATTACTATATTAATATATTTCTTCATTGACAACCTGATAAATAATGAATTTAACAAATGACAATATCCCTAACTCACTTTGACAAGTATATTTACTGGAAATTATAAGTAAGGGATGTTTGAAAAATTTGAATCTTTGTTACCTCTGTATTCTAAAACTTGAAATACTATGTTATCATATACATGTATGTTTTAAAATTCTGCCCTATGCTAATGTTGCTATGTATAATGTCACCTATGTAACTTGAACTAAAATGCTCTTGTAACTCCACCCCTCCCCCAAAAAAATAAAAACAGCAAACAAACCCAATGATATTTGAAACTTGACATATATGTTTTTTTATAAGTGTCAATGATATCATTATTGTAAGTTTAAGTTTAAGTAACTCGAATTGTATTTTTTAGAAATTCTAAGTAGATATACGCATTAATCATTATGTTATACATTATAGATATCTTGAGTAAGGAATATATATACATGTTTAGAAATGGTATGATATTAGGTGTCAATGAATAAATAAAACATGATTCAAAGCTGTGGACGATGTAATTTGAACCTTGGAAAGTTTTTCTTATTTGGCATCTTGTAAATTTAAACACATGAATGAAATATGTAAAAACTGGATTGGAGAATAAGAGGGTATTTTCATGTTTTATATTTTGTTAATGTGTCAACGAATAGAAAAACTAGATATTTGATTGTGAGTTACTACTACTCATTATTTTTAGAGTTTATTTGTATAAATGTTATTACCATTGAAAAAAATGTAAACATTATATTAAAATAAGCAGTGTTTTTCAAATACGATTTGTGTAATAAAACCAAAAGGGATTACAATGACAACGATATAAAGTACCGATCATAATAGATAATGCAGAGATAATGCTCTGGTTTAATCATTAAACTGCCTTTAAATCTTTGAAAGCAACTCGAAGTTATATTCATACGAAACCATCTAGAGATATAAAGAATTAAACATTTATACCGATAAGATGTTTTTTCACAATAATGAAGTTGATATGGTGTTTTTCTTATACCCTACACACATCCTCGATAATCAAATTTAAACGTTACGGTTATCGGAATGATTATATTGGATCGATTATCGAGGATGAAATACTTTAACTTGTTACATTTTCTGTTGGTCGTGAACTATTCCTCTTAATCGTCATCAAATTCATGTTTTAACGTTTTATTTTCCAGCTGATATCACTGGCCATCATAGCGTTTGGCGTTATACTGAAGTTTTTCCCTGGCGCTATAATGAAGTTCCTCTTTGAGGGTCTTCGTGCCACGGTGCCCTTCACCTTGCCTACAGGAACGAACGACCTTGACATTGTCCCCCTGTTGGATGAAATCGGCCTTGCCCTTATCATACTGGGTGCTGTCTTATTTGGAGTGGCTTTCTTTGCCTGCTGCGGAGCGTGTTGCCATTGGAGACTCCTTCTTTTTATTGTATGAAATTATTTCAATTTTTGAGGGTTTTTTCAAAAATGAATTCTGATGTGTTGTGTGTGTTTTAAAAAAATATCTTATATCAAATCAAATATTTTTTTATATCTTAAATCAAATTCAGATCCTATATTTCATCCTAGGATATTACCTTTATTTAACCTTTTTGAACCTCCCATAACTGAAAAGTTACATCTATGAAAAGAACCATTGACAGTATTGAGCTTGCATTTAAATATTCTAAAGAATCCTGTCGTGCGAAACTCTCTATGGTAAACTAATACACTAACTTATCAACAAAACACTAAATCATAAAATTATTTTTATTTGTGAAAAAAAATAACCAAAATATTTTTCTAAGCCTGCCAACCATTCTAAGCATGTCAATCTCTTCCTACAGTTCTGCGTCTGCGTAGTGTTGTTGATGGTTGCTATAGCAACAGTGGGCGGACTCTTCTTAACACGTGACTCCCCGGTGAGTAACTGCTGTGGTTTTGGATTAGTGATGACATTTTGGTCAAATACAGGAAATGTTGAACATAATCTTTTTATTTTAATATTGTCTTTTTTATAAATAACGTGATATATCAAAAGAAATGAACTAGATTAAACGTATATCGTTTAAGTTTTTACCCCTTTAATGTGGCATTTTCTATTTCTCTTTTCGTCATTTCCTACATCGTTATACGTTTGAAGATTATGATAGTTAATAATTTTAACATTCTAAAGTTGATCTTCTTTGTCATGAAATATGAATCTTAAAGGGGCAGTAGCCCGTTTTAGGGGGAATATGTATAAGGTAATGTCAGGAAGAGGAAAATAAATGTTTCCAATTGAAAGAAAATGAATTTAACTTAATGCAGCATTAATATATCAAATATATAATATAAACTTAGCCATGCGATTCGTTTTCTTACACAAAATAATTTAAAGGTGTTCACACAAAATGGCTGCCAATAGACTTTATGTCACGAATCTTTATAATTTGTTCGCTGTCTATGGATGATTGGTTTGTGAAATGAGAATAAAAATGAATTTAAAAGAAACCTGCTATTGCCTCTGAAAAATAATTCGCCCAAAAATTCATATAATGAAAACAACGTCTTATGATATGATATAATAATCATCCCTTCCCTCTGTCTTCAGCTCCACACTCACATAAAGACAGGGTTGAAGCAGAGAGTTCACGACGAATACAGGGGACCTCGAAGTGGAGACATCTTCAGCCTCGCTATCAACACGATATCATACTCTGTGAGTTGGCACACTTGTAACTTTGTAGAGTACAGATAGTCCTAAAAAGTTGTTATCTGTATTGATTCACTCCCTTTGTTCTTAGAAGCTATATTGTCATAAAGATTGTCATTTATACCTATCCGCCTCCTTATGGTGTACCTCTCGCCTCCTAAGGACCCTGTACTTATCGCATTAAAGTATCAAAATATTGACTCTATCTGGATATACCGACTCGTTCACTGGTGAGGAAATTCAGTGGAACGAGTTCGTCTCCCGGTAGAGTCATATTTAACAACTCGTTCACTGGAGAGGAAATTAAGTGGAACGAGTTCGTGTCCCGGTAGAGTCATTATTTACCAACTCGTTTTCTTGAGAGGGAATTCCCAATTGAACGAGTTCGTGTCCTGGTAAAGTATCTTCAAAATCGTCGATTGAACGAGTTCGTATACCGATAGAGTCATTAATGACCAACTTGTTCACTGAAAAGGGAACTCGATTGAACAAGTCTATAACTCGGTATAGTCATTATTTACTAATTCGTTCACTGGAAAGTTAACTCTCGATTGGGGCATTTTTTACCAACTCATTCACTGAAAGGAAATTCAGTAGATCGAGTTCGTGTCCTGGTAGTCATTATTTACAAACTCGTTCACAACTTCGCAGAGCTGATATTCAGAATACCACAAACTTACACAAAAGATATTACATGGGCCATCATTTAGTGATGTTTGTCTAACGGCATTAAGGGAAACAATCGTGGTTATAATACAGCACTATCCAAGGACAACTATGGTTATGACAATTTCATTCAGTCTATCAAGTCGTGTAAACTTCCGAGATTGCACAGAAAAGGTTATATAAAATGCAGCAAGTCCAAATGAGCCATAGTACGAGACGTGGGCTAAATCTTGTATACCTTGCGGCCAAATTTGTTTATTTATTTTAGTGGACAATATTTTATACAAATATTTTGTCATGGTAACACCCTAATAAAAATGAAACCTGTTTAAAACAAGATCAGCGTTTGCGGGACACCGCAAAAGCAGAGCAGCCCCGAAACTTGGGGTTTCGACTTACCCTGTTCCGCCTTTTACAGGTATCACCAAATTGGGCATTCTCTCATGACCTTGACCTTTGACACTCAAGTTCACAGAATCAATGAACACATTTAAATGAGTAAAACATAAATGTAATGAATGAAAGTGTTAAAAGTTAAAATAATCCAATTTCTCAATATATGTTGACCTTGCTGTGACCTTGACCTTCGACGGATTGTAGCCAAAACCTTTTCAACATTTTTTATGTTTAAAAGGAATTTTGAAGTGATTTTATAACTCGTGTCCTTGACCTTTGACCTTGAGAGTGAACATGCAAAATAATTCCCTGGAAGTATAAACATTACACTTGTTCTTGAGTTCTGAAATGGGATTAAGTTATACCAAAATTAGGTGCACATTGCAATAACTCATATCTCATGACCTTGACCTTTGACCTTCAAGGTCACACAATTAATGAACACTTTTTATTGAGTATAACAATCATGTATTGATTAAAAGTGTTCATAGGTAGAAGAAAGCATGTTAGCCAAACCATGCTAAAGTTATGACCTCGCTTTGACCTTGACCTTCGGCGGATTGTAGCCAAAACCTTTTCAATTTTTTTTACTCTTCCAAGGATGATATATACCAAGTTAGAGCTTCATAGCACAAAAACTTTTCAAGTTATTGTGTTTACAAGGAATTTTGTAGTGATTTTATAACTCGTGACCTTGACCTTTGACCTTGAGAGTGAACATGTCCTAATGATTCCCTGGAAGTATAAACATTTACACTTGTTTTTGAGTTCTGAAAAGATAAATGGGATTAAGTTATACTCAAATTAGGTGCACATTGGACAACTCATATCTCATGACCTTGACCTTTGCCCTTAAAGTTCACACAATTAATGAACACTTTTTATTGAGAATAACAATCATGTATTGATTAAAAGTGTTCATAGATGAAGAAAGCATTTTCGCTAAACCATGCTAAAGTCATGATCTCGCTGTGACCTTGACCTTTGACGGATTGTAGCCAAAACATTTTCAACACTTTTTACTCTTCCAAGGATGATATATACCAAGTTAGAGCTTCATAGCACAACAACTTTTCAAGTTATCGCGTTTACAAGGGATTCTTAGAGTGATTACATAGCTCGTGACCTTGACCTTTGACCTTGAAAGCGAACATGTCAAAATCGTTCCCCCGAGGCATGAGTAGTAAGTTATGAATAAAAGTTCTGTAAAGCTGCTAATAACGTCATGTCAATAATACTTATTTTGCTTTGATTTAGATGAACTGTTGTGCAGTAATGGGACCGGAAGACTTCGATACGCATGCGCCCTGGACCCACTTCACCGTTTCCGGCAGTAACATTACCATCAGCGTATCGCCCGCCTGTTGCACACGGGACTATCTGAATGACAACAGGATACAAGAATGTACACAGAAACCGTTCTTGTCTTCAAGAACATATACTCAGGTGGGTGAGACATACAAAATCCATTAAAAGTGCCTGTCGTATCGACATCCAGTCCGCCATCTTGTATTCTTTGGGAATGACACACAAAAAAAACGCTGTACCGTTACTGATGTTGCATATGATATTGCATTGATAAACAAATATTTTGATAGAATTTCCATATGTTTCATATGAATATTGATAAGACAAATAAACAAAGCCTTGTTACCATAAGAAGGCTTTTCATACTAAAGCGCTGATAATTGTCTTCACGCTTTGTTTTACCGAGTGTGTGCGATTTTTAATTAAATTGTGAAACCAAAATATACAAAAATGTTGCCCTCAATTTCATGTTCCGACTGGATTGTCAATAACAGTAACACATTTTAATTACCGAAAGTCTATAGAGGGTTTACCCTGTTCATTGACATCTGTCAAAATCGTATATGCTATATTGAATGCATATAGGTCCCATAGACATCTGTCATAAAGGTTTCTGCTTTTTTAGATACATATCTCCTCAAAGACATCTGTGAAATGCCATACCGTTTCTGCTATTTTAGATACATAACCGTTCAATGAACATCTTTGAAATGTCATAAACGTTTCTGCTGTATTGAATACATATCCGATCCATGGACATCTGTGAAATTTCAAAAAGGTTTTTTCAATACAGGAGTCGCTTCCTTGAACGAACCTTACATTATATTTACATTCCGCTGCAGGGTTGCTACATGAAGTTACTGGATCTCGTTCAAGAACAGAGGACATGGGTTATCATCGCTCTGCTCTGCGTGCTTGTCTTCCTAGTAAGTTGAAAACAATTGAAGCGCCCGTAAAATGCTTCAATATTATTAATTAGATAGGGCAGGTAAAGTACCTTTAACTCGCGCCATATGAAAATCAATATATGTGTCATATTTTGAAAATTATTTTAGATTCAGAAATGGATTCGATTGCATTTATTGTTGAAATATATTTTCAAACAATTGAAATTTTAAATTGAACTTAAGAATAGTGAGTTGACATCTTAAACACATGAATAAATTTAAAAATGAACGTTGTTGAAAATGCAATTTTAGAACTTAGGCACAGGTTTCAAGTACACGGAGAAGTTCACGTCGTCCTCAGAAATAAAGTCCCAATTTCGTTATTTGATAAAAGATATTTGTAATTAAACATAACAATCATTGATTGTAAATAACATTCGTAATCACTCTGTCTCCATTATATATTCCTTGATACGATCTAGATATGTTACTGTGATTTGTTTAGAAGAAAAGGAGGAATGTGTTGAAAAAAAACCAAATATTTGGTGTGTTTTTGTTTTTGTTTTTTTGTTTTTTTGCTATTTATTCTTATTTGTCCACAGTTCCTTGAGCTGATGTTCTCAATTCTTCTCATCCGGGACATTGGGCGGAACGGTACTCGCCCCATCTAGCGGCGGAGGAAGCAACTACAGGGGGCATAATCCAATATTTACTGAGATTTTAGTTCCGGTTCAATTGTTGGCAATTAGAGAATGTCATCTCGATTCTGGTTGTTTGATGTTGAATATGTTGTTGTTTTTGTCACGTTACATGTGATGGTGCTGGCGGTTAAATACAATGAAAATATAGTCATTCAGACAATGTTATTCAGATTGAAACCTTTAACTTCAAATCGCTGTCAAAAGTGATTTATTCCACTTATGGTTTAAAACTTTATCAATATCTAAGTTAAGTGCAATATTTTATTTCAGAATAAGGACCTTTTTAAAATCACATCGAATGACAAACAACATTTTTCAGCTTATGATAAACTCTTAATCAATTGCAACTTAACATTTGTGTTAGTTAATTGCGGTTATTAGTTACTTAACATTCCAATGTTTCTGATACTGCGACTTGCATGTGAGATGTTTGGAAAATAAGTTTTTATTAAGTCGCCTAAATCTTGATGTAAAAGTATTTTTTCCTAATCCTGCAATTTTCTGTAGACGATGAAACAATTATGCGTAATTCATAAAATATCAGTATTCCAATATAGAATGTATAAACTGCCAGGCAAAAGAAAGTACACACCACGGTTTGTTTAAATTGACTTTATTTACATGTGATCTATTAAGTTCTGGTACATTTATTCAACACATATTTTCAGTAGAAAACATCGTGACTTAAATTTAAGCAGGGGGTACGAATATAATTTACACCATCATAACCCATATCGCGTTTGAAACGTTGTGAATATGTGAAAATAGGCACGTTTGTTGATTTGATGAACATTAATGTAACAAATTATTAACAGAAAATTTCATTTTTTGAAAAGAATAACAATACAAACATTTAAAAATATTCTTTGAACGATGATGTTTTTTCTTTTGCCCGGCAGTTTATTTGAATGTTGCATATTATGGTACTTAGTCATTGTTAACTTCACCAGGGTTGCTATATTGAATATATACAAGTTGAAGTGAAACACTGTGGCCGCCGTGGAAGCTTATAAACATATTTGTAATGTTTAAAAGATGAAAATATAAATGAAATAATATGTTGTGTTAATTATTGAAAATCAAAGGTAAAATATTTGGTTGTAATTGATTTGATGAATATCTACATCATCATTTATAAGGGAAATGCAGAAAATTTAAGAAACTATAGATAGGACTGTGCTGATTCATAAGATCAACTGCGCATGCACGGGATGTGAAAATTTAGGATTTTTGAAAAATAAATTTATTGAGGTAATAGCTGGGGTTTTTTTTGTAAAAAAATATCGTAAAACCAAATTTTTACTAAATTTCACATATTTACTACAAAATATATTTTTTGGATTTACAGGCGTAATTCTTTCGAAATATTATTTACTTATACCATATTACACTTGAAAAAATAACAATCATTACATTTCAACATCTGATTTTAAATTTTTATGTTCCAGACACCTTTAGTTATTCCTAGATAGCAAATAAAAAGAGATAATCACAAAGTTGGAATTCACAAAGAAATTCGTTTTTAAACAGTTTTGATTCATATAATTGTATCAAACTGCTTATGGATAATTCTATTTGTGATCGAAAACCTTTTGCTTGTTGAAATATTAGCGTTGTTGAGTTATTGCTTGGTGCCCCAAAGGGCACCGAGTATTATGATTTGATTCTCCTAAAAAAATTCTGAATTCTCTCTATATTACTCTTGACATTTTCAAAGGGAAGCCGCGCCAATCACAGACCAATGAACAGAGGTGTAGCAAAAAATGCATTACGTCACCATGGGGGTTATACAAAATATTTGGCACATTAAACTGTGGAATATGATTTTGCTTTAAATGTCATGTTAAAAGAGAAACAATATTTTCTATTAAAGACGCTGATAAATGTTAACAGACTCAATCAAAAACATCTTCATTTGATGAAGAGTCTGCATTTGTTCCAGATAAGAGCATTATTTCGCATTCAATAATCGCAGAATCCACTTTTTTATAACCCACGCGATTTAATTTCACGCTGGGCTCGCCTGGCGATTTAAAAGTAATGTGTGTGTAAGAACGATGGTGACATCGAAAAAAGACTTATGTTTACTGATAGGTAGATCACTTACGACCACGTGACAAGTCATACTTAACGATGTCACTAAATGTTTACGTTGAAAACATGTATTTATTATGACCTACATCGCTGGTTCCATACGGTTACTATAAGGCCGCGGCTTAGCTCAGCGGAGCTGGGTTGAAATCCCGTCAGATCATCGGAAAGTATTTTGTTTATTATCTGTAATACTACAGTTAATAATTAACCAGCATGACAAGGAGATATGGTTTTGGCAGTACGTTTTGCACAATTTCCTGTCATTGTCAACGCTACATGGCAACCCATGCAGTGCTTTTACTTCAAGTAACAACATCACAATGCCATAACATCATAAACTGTCACATCACTGTCTTGAAAATCTAGTGTTGTTGTGTTCAGAGATTTACATTTTTTCTCTGAGATCTCAAAAAGAGTGAATTTGAATGATAAATAGAATATCACCCTCGTGTGTTTTGATTTGAAATATACCAACAATCGTTGATGAATGTAAAAAATATTCATGACTTTCAGCAATTCGTGTTGATAGAAATTAATTTTGTGAAATTAAATTGAGTAACACTCGTGTTATTATTACTGCTGTTATCCAGTGTTGTATATATTATCACCCAAATTGTTCGACAAATCACAATCTCTCTCATCTGCCTATGTGGCACCAAGCATGCCCTTTTAAAGGCTTTTCTTGTTTATAAACTACTATTTTGAAATGTGCAATTGTAACATGATGATATACATGAATCTTTTTGTATTCATTTGATGATATGTTGGAAACATAAATCATGCATAATGTTGATAATGATAACGAAAACCATCAACATCAACAAGTTCTTTTTCCTTCTAGTTTCTTATCTTTTTAGTTTCAGAGGAATATTTAATGGTATAACCCCATATCATAAGTAAAATTGTTTCCAATAATAATTGATTAATTGTGTATGGCGATTCTTCATTATATCCCAATCGGGATATAGTCATGTGTTTTCTGATTTTAAAAGGAAATGGTGTATTTCCGCATAAGAGGAAAAACTGGAAAAGAATGTTCACATTGAAACATATTTATTATGATGCTTTGAAATTGTTTTGCTAATGTAAAAAAATGTTAGTTCCAAAATGTAACTAAAATAAAAGTTAACATTAAGTTAAATAATCCTTATTGAAAATGTACTATTTTAGCATCAGTTTCCAATAATTAGAAGACAATTTAAGAAAATGGTCAAATGTCTTCAAAGGTATGAAATCCTTGATGTATTGTAATTTTCCATTTTGTAATACAAGTTCATTTTGTCAAGCTGAACATGGGCACAATATCTCCCTCTTCAAGTTTACATGAAACACTTTCTTGCGGAAATTTTTAGTTTTTGAAATAATTTAAGAAGTAAATAAATATATCCCGATTGGAATATAATGAAATATCCCAAACGGGATATTGTATCCCGATCTGGATATAATATCCCGATCAGTGGGTATACCCAACCTGATACAGGGTGTGTCTATCTCGTGATTGGAGAAACGAAAATGTTACTTACAAATTGTCCGCAAGGAAATCATATCCTATAACATCCTGTTATAATCACAAATGAGAAGCACGTTCGTCTTTAACCGACACGGTTGACTTTTCCATAGAATCCATGTTGCACGTTGCATATGCACACAAGCTTCACTTTGTCCAAGTGGAGAGTTTTGAGGACACATGCCCTATTCAGGATTTACATTTATAAACCAGAAATAAACATGGAAGTTATAACGTGAATGTCCCTCTGAAAATAAGACGTATTTACATCACATGTAGAGCAGTCCCAGTCGCTCACGCATTACGCGTGTTGCACGTGCAGCAGTTCGCTAGTGGTTGCCGTAGCAACCAATGTTTACTCAACAAAAGTGACCTACTTTTTTCAGTTGATGAAAATCATTTTGACAATAATCTTTGAATATGAAATAATTTGCGCCATTTTTTTCTGAAAATTATATCAGGGTTATAAATAGGATTAACATGTTCTTTTGCTTATTAAACAGATCATATCAATTATTACACTTGTATTTGTACTTATGTATATATCAGTGTAAATATTTCCAAAATCATATCAAAATGATTATCATCTAAATTATGTCGCGTTTAAGATATGTTGTACAGCCATACACAGTTCACATTGATGATGTTAGTCATATTTAACCCACGGTGACTTTGGAACCTTGGGATCCCTAGTTTCGATGTAGACAGAGGTTCGAATCTCGGAGTGGACCCTATAATTATTTTTTTCAAACTTTTGCATTAAACATTTTTGCGTAATTCCTATCTGTTATAATGGTATACGCTTAAACGCTAAAATGTTGATTTCTTGACCGATGTCGTTCAAATTTGAAATGTAGGTTTATCTCAACATATGAAAACGATATATGAGTGCAAAAGTTTGAAAAAAATAATTATAGGGTCCACTCCGAGATTCGAACCTCTGTGGTCTGTCCCCTGGACTCTGACTCTGCTCCACAGTCCAGTTGTCTCTTGGATCTCTCGACTCTGGCGCCCATATATGGCCCTCCTCTTCTTCCTGAGCGGGGGAAGGTCAGTCCGGATACTACACTTGGAACCCTTGAGAAGTTTTCTCGCCCCGAACACTGCTTCCCTGTCTGGCATGTACACAAAGGTTGCGATGATGTTTTTGATGGGTGATTGTGTGTTCTTTTTCTGATACTCCGAGATGGGGAGTCTGTGTACGACTTAAAACAAATGTCATTTACTCTTTGCTCGCTAAAGTTGAGCATGTTGATCATAAAATACCTCAACGCACGTTCAGTGTTTTCTTCTGTGTTTCCTTAACGCCATAAAAGAGTAAATTAACATCATGGTAATCTTTCAGCAGGAACTGCTTCGCCAAGAATTGCTTTTCATTTTGAGTTTTCACAAGTTCATCTTTGAGAAGTTGTATTTCCGTGTCGTGTGCACCGACACGCAGTTTTCAACGTTAGTTTTTAGAGAAGATATTTCTGACTAAATAGACTATCGATGATTGTATTTCAATTTTCATATTGTCAATACGAGTTGCAAGCCTTTGTTCAACTGCGAGTAGTATTTCTTCCAACGAAGGACTTGATCTAGTGTTCTGTTTGCTCGCCATATTTCATGAATAATTTCAAAGTTGAAAAGTCAAATTTCATATAAAAACTTACAAAGACGAATGTAGACAAACTGTAATTTTACAAGAACGTCGGGGATTCACATGCAATGGCCCATTTATGTTAGATTAACATCGATTAGGATCGGTGGCTGGAGCCCGCCAAAAGCACATCTATTGGTTCTCCTGCGCAACCGGAAGTCCGTTTCGAATTATGATCAATAGAACATTTCTCATCAAACAGATTGTTGATATCACCTCGTGTTGTAGAAGTTATAAATTTATACTCGTGATATTTTATCAAAGTTGTCTGATAAAGAGGACCTTTACATTGATATCGAATTCTATTGTTTATCGAGTAAAGGAGAGTTTGTATCTTCATGAGTATTAATCTACAGCACAACATCATCAGAATGCAATATTAATCCTGATCTTAACCCTATCGAACACTTGTGGTATGATATGCAGTGACGTTTAATTCTACCGCGTCCGAAGCGCAATAACCGTATCCACGTGAACGCTAAAAACCGTTTTATTCACTAAATTGTGGAGATGGAGTGTAATGATTGTTATACAAGCTATTTGGATCAACTTAACTTTAGGTAACATGGGCAGGGTTTGGTGAATAGTTTATGAACGGATATAGAGAACATTTTATTTAGGAAATACATTACAAATTATCCGGGGGACAGCTATAAATCGAGTAGATTTATCATAATGTAATGCTTTTGAGATTTTTACATAATCGAACTCTCTTACCACTTACATGTACACAATGTTGTGTTTACTGTTTAATAACCGTAACACAAGAACATTTGAGTTATTTTTATTTTAAAACCATGAAGAATTCCAAGCACATCTGTATGATACAGAGCGCTCGACGTGACTGGACTATGCCTCTGTACATGAGTCAAGAAACATGACAATAAACTGGGCGTGTACATTCAATGTGCATTTTGAATATTTATACATTGATAATATTTTAGTTAACTTTCTGTTGTTTGATGCACTTGTTAGTTGTGAGTTCTTTAGGTCTGTTGTGAGTTCTTTAGGTCAGTTGTTAGTTCTTCCGATGCTGTAATTTGATGGAGTTGTAAGTTGTGTGAACGATCTGACGGATGCCTTCTGAAGGAGACCAACATCCCTTGATAAAGTCTGAAGATCTGATATAATCTGATTTACGTGCTCTATACCTTCGGAAGCAGAATTCTTCTACCCCATGAAGCATCGTCATACTGAGAGATCTGTGCTACCAATCTGTCAGGGACTTGCTTACAATATGTGATTTGTTTAAAGGGAATCAACAACATAGCTTGTGAAACCTTATTGACCATCGTTAATGAGAGCGTCCAGACAGGTAAGGGGGATCACATAACACAAACTTGGTACTGGTTGTCAGCTGTAAGCGGTTCATAACCAAATGCTCTTTCGTCACTACTGAGCATTTACGACACTTTCGGGGCTCTGCTAATAAAACTCTGGAAGCTAAACATTAGGGTTGCAGACCCCCTTTAAGAAGATCCAGCTGCAAAAGATCATATCAAGGCTTGTGAAATGTCGATCATTGAGTTAGGGTGATCTTTGATGTGATGCACTTATTCTCTTCTGTTTGGATTTCCGAAATACTTCTTTAAGAACAACAATTTTGTTCTTGGGTCACCCTCCTTGGTGGAGTAGCGATCAGAATAGGATCAACATTTTAAGGGTATCCCTTTAAGAGTGCGAGACACAGATATATGCTTTTTAATCATTGACTTTTATGTGTGGTGAAACTATTTTCAAACAACTCTATCACGATGACGTGTATGAGAAGCTGTGGACGATGTCTTCTTATGATTTTCAACCTTCTCACTCTGGTAAGCGTTTTTTTAATTATTGTTTTGAATCAATTAATACAGTTTTCATTGGCAAATAATAAAAAATGGGTAAAGGTGACATATTTTGATGACTTACTTAAGATACGTAACCGACAGCTGTCAGATGGAACATAATGAGTATGGCGCATATAAGTCAGAGCACATGTCGACTACTAGTAACTTACTTTAAGACATTGGGAAATGATATTAAATATTAAATTGCAAAATCAAAGAAATGGAAAAAAAGTTGTACACTGTAATCGGTTGATTGATATAATGAGAAACTATCAGCTTTCGTAGATATGAAATTGATGAGCACAAGTCAGATCACATGTCGGCTAACTTCCGGTGAGACTAAGGATATGATATTTTTGGGCAAAAGATAAAACACTGTTGAAGCGTACATAAAATTAAATCTCATTAACTACAGTTAACACTCTAACAATAGTTATAGTTTTCTAATTCTTTCTCCATATCTGGTGACAAAATGTTAGACTTTGACTACAAGTTCTGGATTTTGAAAATTATGCTCGAATCTCGAAGAAACTCATGTCTTCTCAAAGACTAATGAAACTGTTAAAATTCTTAGGAGAGTGTCTGGGAGGTTACAAGGGAAGACAGTATTAGTAACTTATTTGGGATGATAAGGTGATTTCCCCAATTGGCATAAACACTATTTAGATGGAGAACATCTCTGCAAAGTATCCATATAATTGGCAATAGTAAAATGAATTGATTTTTAGAATATATATAGTTATATAGTCATATACAATACGATTAAAGGACTGTAAGCATGAAAATGTAATGGATATATTCATAACGGTCCTTTGTATTTTGTTAGACTGCAAGAGGTTATATATTCGCGATGTCTAAATGAAGCGTGATATCGATGTTTATCTTTATGAATTCACCCTCAAGATATCCTTTGTTTTTTCAGCAGTTCGTCATTGTTCAGTAAGTTTGTGTGTGTATATAAAGGCGATAAGTAAGGAAAACAAAAGTTTAAAACAACATTCTGGGGCATGGAAATAATTTTTAAATGTAACTGTCATTTCAGCTGATAGGCATGGCCATTATAGCGGTTGGCGTTATACTGAAGTTTTTCCCGGGCGTTATAATGAAGTTCATGTACGAGGGACTCCGTGCTACGGTGCCCTTCACCTTGCCAACTGGAACAAACGACCTTGACATAGTTCCTTTAATGGATGAAATCGGCCTCGTTTTGATGATACTGGGTGCTGTTCTGTTCGGAGTGGCTTTCTTTGCATGTTGTGGAGCTTGCTGTCGATGGAACTTCTTGCTTGGTGTTGTGAGTTGAAATTTTGAACTGATTTTCAAATTGTACCAACAAATGTGGATTAAGTGCAGAACCATTATGGAATTATACATATAGTTATATATATATATAAATATGTATTCTTGTGCTTAATTCTAAACGAAAATTATGATTAAAGCGCTTACATTTACTAATAATGATTATATGATGTCTGTATTTGGGTATAGACATAACTATATACATCCTGCTACATCAGCGTATATGTCTCCGCTCATGCTACAACCTATCCCCTGATATCCTCCTATGGTCTTCTGTCGTATCGCTATATATAGCAAGCCAAGGATGAACTATATAGATCCGTATTCAAATGGCGTTTAGCAGTAGATTAGTAGTAGCCTTAACATTTCTTATAAAATTTCTTCATAAAGTTCCGATGCAGTACGCCTACGAACTGGCACAGAGACCTGTACGATTTCAGCAAGGCTTAAATTTGCTACTGAATGAAACTGGAGCGATTTATATTTTTCGGGAGAAGTTATCACAATTAAGTATTATTATGGTTCGTGTATATATAACCTTGTCTATTAAAGCCATTACTCGTATGAATTCATTAGTATGTCTAATTCTCTTTTTGCTTATATGATTTAAAACTAGCAATGTTTCAGTTATGTTAAGCATAAATTTTATCAAATTTCAATTTGGTTTAATGTTGTTTCCTTTCTTTTTTAGTTTTGTGTTTGTCTGATCTTTGTGATGATTGCTATAGCAACTGTTGGCAGTCTCGTTATGATCAAAGATTCCCCGGTAAGTGACGTCATCGTTCCTTTACTGACGTATTTAATAAAGCGTTTAAAAGGAGAAAGACATACTATTAGTAAAACGCAGGTCCTTCGCAAACCTGACAATCCTCACCATAAGATCTACATTTCGGTTAAAGTTTCTTGTTGAGAGACATGCCAAAATACTGAAAGTTGGATTTTGATGCAAAAATCTAAATAAATTAAGATCTATATTGCTTCACTACGTTAAAGTTCACTTAACCACAAACATATTTCACTTTTTTCATTGGAATATAGAAAATCTGATTACAATATTGTATAGTGCGTTAAAGGTCGCTACTCAAATATGTTTAGTTGGATAATGAAAGCCGTTTTTGAAAGCCACTTTTGATGGCCTATCTGACAACAAACAAGTGAATGCAGGTCAGTCTGACGGTTCGATTAACGGAGCCTGGTGAGATCTATACGCTAACCTAGTGAAGCAATATAGGTCTTAGTTTATGAGGTTGTTTATGCAAAGCCTTACATTCACTATCAATACAAAGATTATTGATGACGTCATCAATTTTGAATTTGAATTAATATGCTTTCTCTTCAGCTCCATAAAAACATAAAGACAGGACTAAGGAAGAAAGTCCACGACGAATACAAAGGGCCTCACAGTGGAGACGTCTTCAGCCTCGCTATCAACACGATATCCTACTCTGTGAGTTACTCGTTTAGTAATGTCTGTTACGTTGTTCCTCTTGCACATATCTTCTACAAAACGGTTATTTTATCAATTATTGAATGAATTATAATCATTTTCTGAAGGATTTTACCCTATGCTTATAATAAACTAAAAGGAATTAGCATATATAGCTTTATTCTGTACACATCTTATAATCGGGTAAATTAAGGAAGACTGCGTAAAGACAGGAAATATGTTACAGTTACAAAACAGGCCATACGTCAAACAAACAAAGGACTTAATTGGCAATAATGAACATTTAAAACATTTTCTAACGTAACTTTGTTAATAGAATCCAAATTTTAACACCTCTTATTTAATCTAGTCCCTAAAGGCCATGGAAAAGATATAATCACAATCAGATCAGCTTTTTAAGAAAACTAATTACGACTTCAACAGATGAACTGTTGCGCAGTGATGGGACCGGAAGACTTCGATACGCATGCGTCCTGGACCCTCTTTACAGAGTCCGGAAGTAGCTATAAAATCAGCGCATCGCCCGCCTGTTGTACCCAGGATTATCTCTACAATGATAGGGTACAAGAATGTACCCAGAAACCCTTCCTGTCTAGCAGAATATATACTCAGGTGAGCGAGTCATACAAACCATTTAAAGAGCTTGTCGCATCGATATCAGTCCGCCATCTTGTTTTGGGGAGAAACATGAAACAGCGGTGTGGCTTTACTACTTACACAATATGATAAAATAAGATGTTGCACTGACAACAGACGATCTGAAAAGGAAGAGCGCAAACGCGCGTCATGATTTATATAGTTTAGCAAGGAGAATAACTCCCAGCAAGCATATGTATTGTTTGCCACTAATAAATAAATTTATCATGGTATTCACTGGCTGCTAACCTATGTAAATTGATAGAATGTTAGTTTAGATAGGATACAAGAATGTACACAGAAACCCTTCCTGCAGAATATATACTCAGGTATGATGAATCCTATCATTACAAATGGGTTATATCGTAAACGGCACCCATATTGTCTGGCGAAAACTGCACCATATTGGCTTTACTTATGCATGTCGGCAGATTTAGACTAGTGTATTGTAAAAACCTTTAAAATCTGGTCGTATTTGTGTTAATTTGTTGTTAAGAAGCATTTATGGTCTGTTCGAGAAACATCTATAATATGATATGAACGCATCTGTTCTGCATTGTTTTCTGTATGATAAACGTCAATGAAATGCTTTAAACGTTATCTATTCCACATTACGGTCTATGTTCTAGAAACGTGTTTGTACTGGTATAAACGTTTCTATAGTGTTTTCCATTTGAACTGCTATCAATTGTCTTTAACGTTATATCTCCAGGGCTGCTACATGAAGTTACTGGATCTCGTTCAAGAACAGAGAACATGGGTTATCATTGGAATTGTGGGCGTTATTCTCTTTCTGGTAAGTATTGAATGTTTGGAGCCGTCACTTTATCAGCAAAGTCGGCAACTAAGGTAGTGTTCGTCTGCAAAGTTTCGGAAGGAACTACTTGGTTTTGTCGGCATATCTTACACTGCCTGTAAAACATTCAAGAAATTGTTATTTAAAAATTATTCTTTATGAATCGGCTTCTTTAAAAGATAAAATTTTTGGATTTAGGTTCTTTAACAGTTAAACATCTGATCAAATTCTTTATTCTTTTAGTTCTACTATCAAATTCAAAGTTGATCAGGGTTGTGCCCAAACTATGCATTCCTGTAGAAAGAGATGTTCAAAGTCCCTTAAGAGTTCACAATAACCATCTCCCTAAAAAAAGAGATGTTTCTTGACAAGAAACGTCGTTCCTTTCCTTATTTGATAATCAGATTCCTTTAACGTTGGTCATATGAAGCAGTGTGTGTCAAAATCTCGCTTGCTTGTAAAGAAGTTGACAGCCGAGCAATATATATAATGTTCATCCTCTTTGATTCTTGGATCTACATTAAAGGGGAAGTAGCACGTTTTAGGTGAATACATAGTGATGTCAGGGAAATGCAAATTAATGGTTCCAATTAAAAGACAATGTATTTAAGCTTAAAAATAGTAAAAGAAAAATATCAGTCTAAGTAAACCTACTCTCAATAATAACCGTTTCACTCCGATATTGAGTCTAGCTGACCGAAACGGATGTTATTGAGGCTAGGTTTTCTTAGACAGATAAAAAATATAATGTATAAAATAAAAGCTCAGCCATGCGATTCCCTTTTCTTTCACAAAATGAATTAAAGGTGTTCACACAAAAATGACCGCCAATGGACTTAATGTGAATCTTTTTAACTTTCTATCTGACTGTTTATGATTGGTTTGTGTGATGAGATTTTTCACACAATAAGAATAATACATTTAGCATTAACGTACAGTGAAGATAAACAATGTCCAAAAACCCTGCTAATGCCCCTTTAACTGCCACGCGAGTCGGGATGTGTTTCATATCATTTGTTTCTCTTCAGTTCCTGGAGATGCTGTTGACTGTCTTCCTCATCCGGGATTTAAAAAGAAGCGACTCACACGCCATCTAGCAGCGAAAATAGGAACATTGCAACCTGGTTCCCTGGCCTCGTTCCGCGTGCGCTACTTACTGTAGCGCACGCGGAACGAGGCCAGGGAACCAGGTTGGGAACATTGCTGTTTCGTCTAGTCTCCAAAACATCTTTTATCTGCACAGAACTTCACCAGCAAGTCATAACTCATGCTTGCCTATTCCACTGTTAAAAGCCTTGCTGCAATGGAAAGGAGGTGTGGTCTGAATGCTTAGTAGCATCTAAAGATAAAATAGAGGTTTTAAGATGCAGCTTCCACGTTTTGCTCAGACATGCTCAACACGCTACCTTCGTCATTACCCTGAAGGATAATATTTTACAGCTGCAGCTTAGCGATGAGCGTGACATCATAGGTCTGTACATCCTCACTTCAGGCGCCCTTTCTAACACCTTGGTAGACTGAGTGCAATGTGGATGAAATGCCTTGTCAAGGGAAACAACACTTTATGAGACCCAAGTCACAAATATTTGGCGTCCCTTTCAAATAAAATTTCACGAAAGACAGAGATAATGACTCAGTTTTCAAAATTTCTTTTACGCCATCACATTGAATATGGTTATTCAATGTAGGTTAAACCTATAAAAGATACGACTACGTCATGGAAGTTTTGTGTTTGTTAATCAAACCTTTTTTTGTTTATTTATCAATACAAAATTATCAAAAATCGTGCTACTGCCCATTTAAGTGACAATGTTTTTCAAAGAAATATCGTTATATAAGCTTTTATGCCTGCAAAACATGTACTTAATCAAGACCAAAGCAAATTACTAATAATGCGACAAAAGACATTTTCGTGAAGACAATTTAATAAATGCATGTTGCATGTTTAGTGCCGATATTAAACGTACATGTTAAAATATGACCTACTTAACCCTATCAAGCCATAGTTTTCTCTTCATTATAAAAAATATCTAAATACGTTTGACTCATTGGTGAGCGTAAATTTCCGGTCTTCGATAAAAGCATCTTTACAAAGTTTGTTTCATTTCCAGTGTGGTGAGCAAGTAGGACTAAAACTGGAACATAGAGAGCTTTATAATGTGAAATAACACTTATGATGACCATTTTTTTAAAACCATGGAGTTAGTGGCGAGGCTTGAATGAATCAATGCCAGACAAGTAAACATAAAGTATGAACTTGTTTTGTTTCAAACTCAAACCTCAATTTTCAAATGTTAAAGGGTATCTTAAGTCAATCGTCAAGTTCAGATATGTATGGAATATATAACTCAACTTAAGGTACCGAAAACACCCAGAAAAATACATTATTGACGTTGTGAAATACGGAAGTTGAATACGAATCAAAGAAAAAGGTTCAACATATTCAACCAGCACTATGATATGATTTTATGAAAAACAAACCGAAAGAATCGTTTAAAAAGTAATAAGGTATTCAAAGTGATAATAGACTGTTAAATCCACGATATGAAAGGGTTTTCTAAAAAAATTATTTAAACTTTAAAATGCAGAAAAATCAAACAAGATTAAAAACATTGAATAATAGTTATGAAATGAAAACTGTTCCAAGTTTTTAAGGTAAGCAGGGGATTCAACATCTAATTTGACACAAAAATATGAAATTTAGTAGACCCTATATATATATTTTCTTTATGTACGTTTTGGAAGGTGTTTGGTAAAGAAATATAGAGTCCCTGAACGCCTAGAGGTAAATATGACATTCCCTTTAGCTGGGATTTACTTTTCAACAGGTACACACGCTCCAGAACCAGCCATGCGTGACGATATCGCTCAGGTAACAGACGCGAGATCCTACATCGTCTATCTACAGTGTTTATGTGGAATATGTTTCATATCTACCAGGTTTATGGGAGGATAGATATATGTTATCTACCAACAGTGCAAAATCAGTCACACGTGACCATATCGCTCAGGTAAGGTTGTTTGTTGTTTAGCTTCTGTCTTGCTCTGTGGAATACAAGTCATGATTTACTAGGTATGTTGAATGTATGTTGAATGTCATTGTTTCGTCTGTTTGCAACACAGTAGTGTGTCTATTATGCAAGATGTCCATTTTCGCCTACGAACTCATATTTTACTTATACCATTTCAAGTAAGATTTATGGCACGGTCTTTTCGTAAAAATCGACAAAAACCTCTTCAAGCTAAATTTTATATTATTTTAAATGTACAATACAGTTGATTTGATGTATTGATGTATTAGATCCATAGTTTTCAAATGTGCTTCCTCAAGTATACGTAATTAGATGAATGATGTCCTTTCACTGCCATGAAAACATCGTGTTTCGTGAAAGGTAATATTCAAGCGCCTCTATCTCGTAAACAAAACGGACGAGCTACTTCATTTGCCAATTCTCAACATTGACGTGAAAATCAATTCGTATGTAACTACTATCGTTTCTATTGTTATTATTAAAGTTAAGTCCTTTTTAAAAAGGAAGCCGAAAAAGCCTTTAAAGATTCAAGGTCAAAACTCTGAACCCAGGATGAAAAAACAATACTCTAGATTAGACGTTTTGTAGCGGTTCTAACATGTATATAACTGCATATCGTACTGAATATAGGCTGGTTTAAGTCGCATATCGTAAAACTATAAGATTTTTTTGTCAATGTTTTTCAGTCGAATTTCTATCTGGATTGCTTTCATTATGATAGCCATATTTAGTTCCGTCTATTACAGTAAATGAGGTTTGCATTTTTTCGTGTTTTGAGATATAACACTCTTAAATTCATGCTTTTTGACTTTGAGAACAAATACAACCTGTCAGTTCTAAATCGTCATCTAGATCATAATGCTGAGGAATATATGGATGACAACTTCTTTGTTCATTGTATGCGACGTTTCGACACATATTCTTGTGTCGTTCTCAAGCAGAGGAAGAGTAATGAAGTAGGGGAATATATATAAGTAAATAGTCATCTAGCTTTTGTTTAAGGATCGCCAAAGTGACTACAAAAGACAAAAATACTTTGATCTCAGAATATATACTCTCCGTAACACGCATTCTCTCATCCTGTCTCAGGGTACGAACGTTAACTAACTCCTCTAATCTGTACCCTGGGCTCATAAGCTAGATTCACTCGCGCGGCCCGACTTGGAATATGGCCAATCAAATCATTTTCTCGCCACCGTCTCGATAAAATTTCAACGAGAAAATGATCTGACATTCCAAGTCGTAACGTTCGTACCCTGAGACAGGATTGCATTCTCTTTCATCAACTGTTTGTATAGGGATCACTTCATGACTGTTTCATTGCAATCAATGTTTCGCTTTTGCAGGGCAAATTTTTATTTTTCATGATTTACTAGGTATGTTAATGTCAAAATGAACTGTAGAAATATGTGTTCTTCATTACATCAATCTTAATTGCAACTATTTTCAGAAATGGCGTGCATTTTAGCCCTTAATATCTAAGTTCAAACCAATGTACCCCCCCCCCCCCCCCCCCCAATATTTTAATTAAGACAAGTCATATGTCGTTTCGCTAAAGTCGTGACGTAGAGCACATAAATTCTCACAGCTGAATAGCAATCAGAGTTGATCATTAAAAGCTTTTTCAGATACAATGAAGAGATAAAAAGAGTCCAAAAGAGAATAGCATATAAAAAATCAGTCATTAGATTCTCAATATATCGCAATAGCGACGTATCACTAAAATGTTGTACTTGATCTTTTTTCTGCGTCCAAACTGCCGGTAGCTGTGACTTCAATATTCGGTCATGTAAGTGATGAAATATTTTCTTGGCGAGCATTCATATTTGTCTTGCAAAACTGGGACAATGACTTTAATTCAACAACAATTCGCATGTACTCGCTGTAAAATAGATGATGTGATCCCAACTATAACAATGCTAAATTCAGTAAATTACCACCCCAATATTCAATATCTATTCATTATAAGATTAAATGTGTGAACTGTAAAATATCTTAAAGTATTGGATATCGGGCCAGTGCTTTAATCACTTTTGTGAGTAGACATATGATCATTAACTCTCACTTTCCAACGAAGTTTTTGCAAGGTTAGCGTGTTGATTCATCTTAAAGGGGCAGAAGCACGTTTTTAGTGGGAATATAAGGTGATGTCTGGAAAATGAAAATTAATGGTTCCAATTGAAAGACAATGTATTTAAACTAAATGAAGCAGCACTAATTCAAATATATAACGTAAAGTTTAGCCATGCGACTCCTTTTTGTTACACAACATGAATTATGGTGTTAAAGTGACACAGAGTATCTTTCTTAAAATTTTATTTGGTTTTGATAAGCTTCAAAATATCTAATATACTGATTGAAGTTCACACTGGACTTGCAAATATATCCATTTATGCATAATATCTCTAAAATGCTTGATTCTATGGAAAAATCAAGAAAACATCTCAAATACGTTTAATATTCGAAATTATGCATCCAAATTATCTACCTATTAGTTACAATACCTAATAAACACTATCGAATCGAATATATCTTCCTGTCAGCTAATGACAAGGTTTCAAAATGACGTTTGATGAATTTGCGCGCGCCACTCGAGCCACATTGTCCGGTTTTCGATCAAAATCCCGATTTCGAATGGCCGTATTTTCGCTCTAATGTACTGATTGACCTTTTACTTGTTATTTTCAGTAACAGTTAGTGGTTCCCGATGTAATTACATCGATTTCAAAATTTAACATATGTGATCCTATCAACATACTCTGTGTCTCTTTAAAAACAAATGGCCGCCAATGGATTTTATGAGAATCATCATACTTAGTCCTATGACTATGGGTGATTGGTTTGTGTAATGAGATTTTTTACACTGTTAAAATAATACCTTTAGCATTAACTTAAAATTTTAAGTGAAATATTTAAAATATAAAATTATCAAAAAACGTGCTACTGCCCCTTTAAGAACTCGCTCGGGTAAACATTCGTATTTAATGCTACATGAGTCTGTGAAATGACACTGTTAATAAGTACTAGATACAAAGTAAAACGACGTTTGAAAATAATTTAATTTAAAAAAATCAGTTTTACATCTTAAATTCATCAAATCATTCTTAACTTTTATATACAGACAAATGCAGCTGTTTTCGCCTAAAGGTTATACGAAAAATCAAAGACGATACAAATGACAGGTCATATTTGAGCTGATAGATGGATGTATGTTTCTGCACGTGGGTTCTTTACCTGTCTGTAAAAATATCACCTTTGGGCATTGCATAATTATCTATTTATATACATATACATGTACATCTCTTAAAATGAATACAAATATGGTGTCGTAGTCGGACAAAGGAGATCATAAACTTCAATGAGAAACATTTAGAATCTGACTAGATTAATGAATGGAGGATATTATAGGAGTTCCCATTACATATTATTTTTAAGACACGAGAGCCTAAATATTAGTATTGACCGAGCGAAAGCGAGGGATTTTTTTGATATTTGGGCTCGAGTGTCGTAAGCATATATATATATGTCGGGCACAAATATAATATAATGTTTTATACCGTACACGCGAAATTACAGGAAATACTCAAAATCTACTAAAAATCGGTGTATATAGTAACACACTTAATTATCAAGCAAATAATGCTTGCTTGATAAGATAAGATAAGATAAGATAACACTTTATTACCCAGAAGGGAATGCTTCTTACATCCGACAGAGCATGACATGATACATGTAAAACTTCACAATAAGAATTCAATACTATGGAAGGATAATAGGCCTACTATACAATACAATATAGATACAAAAAACAACACACATACTTATTTATGTAATTACACAAGCCGCACAAAGATATCATTAAACATGTTCAGAACTCTTGTTTAGAATTGAAATACTCGAGGGTATGAATGATTTCCTGGTTCGATTTGACCTATGGTAAGGAACATTAAAACGTTTTCCAGATGGCAATAGAGAATATTCTGAGTGTAAGACATGCGAGATCAATTTCAAATCAACATCAAAAGATCTTAATTTCCTCATAAAGTAGAGTCTCTGTTGGCATTACTTGTACAAAGCTGTTGTGTTGCTATTCCAAGTCAACTTATTGTCAATGATTGTACCTAGATATTTATATTCTGATACGATAAAAGTGTAAGTATCTACACAATCAGAACGAGACTGAAAAGTACTTCGCATGACTTGACCTAGTCTGTTGTCCAGACCCTCAAACCAAAACAACACTAAAGGAACCATCTCGAGTTTAGAAAACGTAGTCTACTTGCTAGACTTATATTTAGTCTCTGAATTTTTTTTAGTAAAAATCTTATTTTATTAAATTTTTAAAAGGAGCCTCAGACAAATGGAGATTTTCAGAGCCCAGATCTAGACTTGCTTCCATGGGGTGAATTATATGCTCCAGCGTCTGTGTGTAAGACTATCTACTTGCCTCAGCTTAAGGAAATTATAAATTAGGTATTCTTCAGGATTCCTTTTTTTCTTTTTAATTTCTTTTTTAAAGATTCATTTTAATCATAAAATCTTTTTTTCAGGGACTATATGTTAGTCTAGACTTGATCGATTCTTTCAATTATATAAAGGCTGAAATGATGTTTTCGGAGTAACAGACATGCATGATCAGTAATTCAACGGCGTATTATAAGGTTCGCTCTGGTTTTAATAAGTTTTGCAATTAATTGGCAGTGTCATGATAAAAATCATAGTTCATAGAGTTTTTGTTTCCTTAAATACATTGAAATGAAATAGACATTTTTTACTCTCTTTATACAAACTCAAATTAAATATTTTCTGATTATGAGTTTGAATTTGAAATACAATCAAAATGGTTTGTGCTCGGAAAAGGTCATATTTTACGATCTCCTTTCATTTCAAGACAGCTTTGTTACAACAGTGATTTACAATTCCATATTCGGGAAAAAAGTTGTAGACAAACATAGAGTAACAAATCAGTTTACGAAAAATTAGTTGATAATGTGTAGTATGTAAGTACTGAAGGTTTCCTTTCTTACCTTTGTATTCAATCCAATATTAAATATGTCCGTGTTATTATGCATTTTACATGACATGCGACAAGGTGGCGGCATTTTAACAAGATTTACATTTCAACTTACCTCTGTTATATAACTGTCATATTTACAGACTGAATCTATTGATAAAGTGCATTTATATCAAAGACAAAGACAGAAAGGATACGATTATACCATGTAATGATAATGAGATGCTGGTCTATTACCATTACTGATAATATTTTCTGTGAATGTGATCTGTTTGACATTACTTTTATTACACATGATCATCAAATATAACAATTTCTAATATTACGCATAATTAATACGTTTATGTTCCAATTCACAACCTTTCTAGTCTTTATTAGATTATAATTTAAAATTATTCGCACGAGGAGGTATAGTATGATAAGCTTAGTCCTAAACATCTTAATTATTCGAGAAAGGATAATGTTAAAACAAAACAGTATTATTTTTCGTCTTTCTTTGATCTATAACACTGGTTTACATTTTTCAGAAAAGCATGTGCAAAATCTAAGAAGATCTAGGACCGGTGACTAAAATGATTCGTGCCATGAAGCGGGAGAAGAACGTCCGTATCCCTGGCTAAAAGTGGCTTTATGAATTCGAGTTTTTGATATTTTATTTGAGACTTCCCTTCAAGGGACGTATTTCATAGTTTTAAATGTGGACATTTTCTAACCATGTCGTATTCGTGGCATACATTTGGGACACACGCATGAATGGTGGAATTCGAAAGTTTGAAACGTCGACATTTTTGGTAGTTGTGTGATATTGACATACATCTAAGACACAGATATTGCTGCTACAAAGCAGAGGGTACAGCATGGCTGATGCTGTAGATGATACTGTAGATGATACAGAGAGATACGTACCCTTGCCTCGACTAAACTCAACTGGTACAAGATCTTCTCCAAACATATCCAGTACAAGAGACAAAGGTTCACATCGACAACCGTTCAGTTCGGAAACAAATGCTACCAATACGGACAATGGTGACAGTAAGTCAAGTTTGCCAATGGATAGTGCTCTCGTCGATGTTCCTGAAAATTCCACATCTTTAACAAAGTCCAATAATAAAAGCCACCATGGCGACGAGTCCAATGTGCAACCTAATGAGCTAGAAGATGGTAACACGAGTTGTGATGGTGGTATGGTCAACAAATGCCCTACAACCGAAAACAGTGGTGAAATTCGTGATAATGAAAAGTTTGGTGTTAAACCAACATCTTTGGACGATACATCTTTGGTACAGAGTAAACGCGTTGGAATGCTGAGTACTGATTGTCAGGCCACCCTGATGTCATCAAACCCTAACAATGGTATACGCGTAGGGCAACCTTGGAATGATTCCATTAAGTATATTGACCCAGCTGATCCGGGGACCAAACCAATGCCTCTGGTTCACAAAGACTCAATTGGTAATGGTGACAAAGAAGGGAAGAAACACAATGCGGATATTGAACTCTTTCGTCCCGAAGGTAAACAAATGGACGAGTTTCAGTCACAGGACCAAGACACTGCAACCAAAGTCTCTGAGTCTTTTAACCATGGAGACAATGAAGACCCTCAACGGGCAACTGCCCCTCCCCCCAGTTCACCCCCAGACGGGGGGTGGGGGTGGGTTGTCTGCTTTACGTGCCTGTGGGTCAACGGGACTGTGATGGGGACCGTCAACACCTTTGGTATCCTGTATAACCACATGCGCGAAATGTATGCGCAAGGGGATGAAGAGGTTTCCCTAAAAACGTGTAAGTAGAATGCTTAGTCTCACAGTTAATCTCTGAAAAAGGCAAACAACTCTTAAAGATGAAATAAATTGAATAAAATGCAAATGGGACTGATATTTCTTCATTTCGAACCCCTCAAGTCTTCTCATAGACTTGTTATTGTTTAAGGTGCTTGGCAGATCTAATAGTCAGACACTGGCACCTCTCAACGACGATTCTTTTATTAAATATAATCAGACTAATGGCCACACAAATTCAAATTGAAATCTGGCCTTAGTTAATAACATATTGGTATCTACAGACTGTGTATTAGACAAGTATTGCTGCAACTCTAATACGTTTATTGCTTATGTGTATAAAGCATATTGAATTTATTATATAATTTACGAAGACCAAATAGGATGAATCGATAACGATTTTCAAGAAGTATTAGACATCCGTGATCGGTTAAAACAACTTATAGGTATATATTGGTGTAACAATATAATGAAGTATCAAACTTTGAAAAACAATGTTCAAAATCAACCTTCATCTTTAAAACCTACTGAACTATTTGACATTGCAACACGTATGTTTCAGCTCATTACATTTCATGTCAAATATAACCAGAGGCTTTAGAAACATTCAGACAGGAAGATAGCAGATAGGCTATGACTTCAAACACAAACTATGCACATTAAACGGCAACTGCAAGTTCAAAGTAGATCTGCCTTCAGGGGATGTCCAATGAAAGCTATAACGAAGATCCACATTCGGTTGTAAAGTTTACTGTTACCTGTGATTTTATCAAATGATGAATGTATTGATAAATGATATGGCTTGAAAAGTATAATTGCCTTAGTTGCTAGGTGTAACATCAATTAGTGAATCCATCTTCATTATAGAAATGATATGACCAAATTTGAATTGTCTTCGGTAAAGAATGTATATTATTTGTTAAAGGGACAGTCCTTTTGAGTTACTTTCATGGAAACGAAATTTGCTTTTGTACTCATCTTTATCAGGCTGTTAAATTCAAACAAACAAAATGTTACTTCCAGTAACATGTTCAATGTGGTTGTGTAATAATCATGAACTATTAACATATTATGCATAAACTGAAATATCCCCTTGAATTTAGTTTCCACAATAAATACCTCGATGGGACTGTCCCTTTAATAACAACAAATGGTGCTCAAACTTGCATCACTGAGCTAAATAATTGTTGGGGTTAGTTTCTCTTTCGAAAAGGTACCATTATTCGTACAATTATAAAAATATATGATGAACTATATATATAATTTAAAATATTTATCATATACATACAAGTCTGTGATCAGATAAAATATGACAGTGTATATTCCTATATCTTAACAACTTCAGTTCAGTTATCGTTACTGGAGAGGATAAATTATATGCTTGATATCCAAAAATTAACTTTCTTAAGAAAGAAGTTGTTATCCAGAAAATTCCTTATTGCCTCTGCATGTCCCTTCCAAATGCCCTTCAAAGACTATACCATTGACTTCGAATTTATGAAGAAGATAACCCGTTGTACATGTCTTTTAAACGCGTCCGGATTGTTTTCCCAAGCTTTTGGACAAGTGATAAATTTATTTAATCTTGTCACGTCTGACCTTTGACCTCTCGTAAACCTGTCACTTCAAGAGCAGGTAGCATTTATCATTGCAGCTAACTCTCGAGTCTCCTGAATGTTTTAAAAAGAAGTTGAAGTTCTGATTTACAAGTACATATTGCAAATGTACATAAAGACCGCCGGCGTTGAACACGATTAAAACGCATTTTACATGAATTTGATTGTAATAAAGTGAAAACAGACAAAGGAATCTAAATGATTTATACGAGCGAATATATAATCAAGTTTGTTACTTGTTAGGTTGTATTATGAAAATTAAGCTTTAGAATTTATAAGATTTTTGGATTTATTACCGACAGGGTTGAAAATAAGTAGTGACATATTTGCTATATGAGCACATGTGCACATATCACGTTTACCTAGCAACGATTGTTGTAGGGCGACGCTTCGTATATTTACGTCTGTGACATCATAAAACACATTTTTATCGCGTCATTGAAGTGGGCTGTCGCAGGGGAAGTGGGACTTTGTCTGGAAAAGATTCGTAGGGAAAAAATGGAATGGAAACGGTAATAAAGAAATTATCGCTCGGGTAATAGAAAAAAATAGAAATATAACACACTTCCTCCGGTAATAATCTCTATAAAACTACTTTTTATAATATATGGCACACAAACATATCGCGTATATGCTTTGATCACATTCTTGGTAGGGAAGGAAGCTTAACAAAATAATCTTGCCCATCTTTAGGACATAAAAACTATAAAAAGCATTTTCTGTTTCAGCTTTCGTCGGGTCGTGTATGAACGGCGTCATGTTTCTCATGAGCTGCGTGTCCGGCATCCTTTGTGACGTCATCGGATTACGTCATACAGCACTGATTGGCGGGGTTCTGTGCGTGATTGGGTTCCTATCCAGTGCGTTTGTGTCCCAGTTGGAGCTTCTCTATCTCACATATGGTGTCATCTTGGGGAGTGGCTTTGGACTTGTGTTCTCACCGATGGTGGCGATATCCGGTCACTACTTTAAGAAACACATCGGCCTCGTCAACGGAATTGTAACTTTCGGGGCATCAGCTTTCACAGTTGCCATGTCCTTCGCACTTCCTCTCCTCCTTCAACATTTTGGACTTAGAGAAACATTATTGAGTTTTGCAGGTCTAGGTGTGACCTTGACCTTGTGCACTCTGACGTGGAAACCATTAATCTCGCGAGAGGTTGGAAACGCGAACTCGGAGGAGACCGGAAGTGCGTGTAAGCACTGCCTCGGTTTCGTTTCCAGGAAGGTTCTGAACGGTCGTGTTTGGAGGAACAGACGCTTCCTGTGTTGGAGTCTTGCTATGTCCGTCTCCAGATTCGGATATCTGGAACCTTACTTCCATATGGTCGGTTTAGAAAACATTTTCTTAGAATAAGAGCTTATTTAGAAACCTCTCGCGTTTCTCAAAAGTTTGAATGCCAGGTCTATTTGTAAACAGTCAGGCTATATCATTACTTCAGGAATGGTGAAGGACATTATTCGCGCCCTTAATTTTTGTTTTGATTTAAAATATTATTTGTTGTTTTTTTAGTTTAGGGTGGTGCTTTTTTTCTTGGTAAACTTTGACGATCCAAGTGACTAAAAGTCAATTTTGAAGATGAAAGTTTACCATTCTTACAAAGGAGACTTAACGATTCATTAAGCAATACATATGTTTTGTCTCTTATATTAAATAAATAATTGTGATTAAATATATTTCAATGGTATGAAATTAATAACATGCAATCGCCTTCAGGTAGATCACGTGTCACACATCCTCCCCGGAAGTAACTCCAGTATTCTCATCACCATCATGGCTGCTGTTTCCGGTGTTTCCAAACTTGGAGTGGGGTTGCTGTCGGATCAGATCAAGAATTACAGGATATACTTCCAACAGGTGGCGCTGCTTGTATACGGAGTTATCGTTCTTTGTATTCCATTTAGCGGAACGTTCCCAGGATTCATTGTGGTCGCCGTATTCCTTGGATTAGCTGACGCAGTCATCATGGCGTTGTTCGGACCAAACGCCATTCAACTCGTTGGCCCTGGCAACGCCTCTCAGGCTGTTGGATTTGCCTCCCTCATAGCCATTCCGACATTCCTGTCTGCCCCCGCCATAACAGGTGAAAATTAAACATTTTGATTTTATATAAAAGTTTTTCTCTGTCATACACATTGAATAATGCTTCAGTAACCTATATGTTATATCGACGAGTTTCAATATAGGTTTATTCTACAATGGTGTTATTTTTGCCTCAGGCACCATGCATGATCATCTGGAAAGCTACAATGTCGGATTCCATGTGACAGGGGCGATAACTCTCCTCTCGTCCTTCCTTATGTGTCTGGTTGCCAACCCATTTGAGGTAACGTGTTTATTTATACGTGTAGCAGAAAATTGGCGAAATGCAAGATACAACTCTCTGTGACAATATACTTTTTGCAGTTGTGTATGGTCTTTTTTCTGTAAAATCTCGTGCTTTTCTTTATCTAGTTCATTCTCTTGCATCCTATCTCTTATTGTAATCAATCTCAGTTTCTACGGAAGACACTATTTTCTTTCAACAAAGGCAGTTTAAGTTCTAAAATCCTATGCTAACTTCTGTTTTAATACGAGCACTTCCTGGGAAAAGAATGGGAAGACTGGATTGATTCAAACGAAGTTCTTATTTGAGCAATCTTTGTTCACAATGGATAAAAGAAAGAAGAGGTAATTATGTGAGAAGTATCGAATTATTTTTAGAAATTTTAACTTTTTTGCAGAAACACAACGATACATCCCAATCATCGCCAAAACTAACAGGACACAGCGGATCTTCTAGGAGAAAAAGCAGTCACGCATATGTCAACAGTGCCTTCAAAGGAAAGGAAACCAACAATGACTATAGCGAATCTCAGTTCGGTGTATCACAACGCTACGATAACCAGTTGTATGACACAAGTGATGTTCCGAGTTTCGACAGTGACGTAATCGTTGATAGAGACGGCTCAACCAATCACAATGTCGGTGTCATAAGTGCCGTAGGTGAAAAAGACGGAACAACCAATCAAACTGTCAGTAACATTATCGCAGTGGGTGAGAAAGACAGAACAACCAATCACAATGATGTCGGCCATGTTGGTCACGTGAACGATGGTTTCTATAGAAACGTTGCAGATATCAAGAATGGCAGCGATATGGACCAGCGTGAAACTATCAATTGTACTGATATCAGGTTATGACAGAATAACATGAGAGTATTTATAGAGAGTCCGAATTTTTCCTCTCCAGAACCTGTAAACAAACCACAGGGGTTCGAATCTCGGAGTGAACAATATAACAAAAGAAATTCAAACCCTGGACTTTTGCACTCATATATCGTTTTCATATGTTGAGATAAACCTTCATCTCAAATTTGAACGAAATCGGTCAAGAAATAAAGATTTTTTCGTGATCTCTAACTATTATATAGAATACAGAAAAGGGGACACTCCAGTCGCTAAAACCTGATCGAAAACAGGACACATCGATTATTTTAACGTGCGGTGCGATTTATACTAAATTTTATCGCAAAACTATGCACTGGAATAATAGATCAATCTTTTAACTTGCTGACCATCTTGCCCAATTTTTCGAATTCCATCCAACTTTTGACCACTGACCCTCGCATTAACACCACATCTATCTTTGAACAATGCCTGGCCGACTACGGGAAAATATCCGCAGTTTCCGTAAATCAAACACGCTGCTGTGAATGAATCGGAAATGGAAACGCCTCTCATTGGTCAATTTCCACGTGCGCCAATGTTGACATTTCAAATTGCTTTGTAACCGTTGTAACTGCTATCAAAAGTCCAGGGTTTAATTCTTTTGTTATATTGTCCACTCCGAGAATCGAACCCCTGTGAAACAAACACTAATAAGTGTTTTTATTCTTAGTCGTCAAGTATGCAATTGTTAAAATTGCTTTATGACTTTTTCAGCACGCAGAGGGATTATCTTGTGCTTGTGTCATAAATAACATATGTGCAAATATGTACATATCGCTGTTGGGTGACAATATTGTTTTTACTGTTACTGTATCATGAAAGTATTTGAATTAAATTCAATTTTGATTATATAAATCACGATATTAGGCTTATATAAATTTAAAAGGATAGGATGTAGAATCGACAATTATGTATATTAAATAAAATTGATATATTATAATTACTATCCTATTTTTTCAAATGATAAAAACATTTGATGGTGTTATAATCGTATAACCTTCACGCAAACTCCAAGTAATAAATACAAGGTCTTTTGTTTCATAAATTTTAGTCATTAATTTTTCTTTAAAACCAATTCTCTTCTCGCTTGACTAAAGTCTAAACGTGTCAGTATCACGTTTTAATTGAAGGCTTATGTCCTATGAATTAAAACTACTTCAGTCAAAACTAAAAGTCTATTCAAACAATTCGGTAAAAAGAAGAAAGTCTGTGATTGTACGAAACTTCAATTACGCTATAAGTTCCCTTCTTTAAACAATATAGAACGTACTTGAAAAAACAAAGAATTGTTTCATTTTAAACTGACAAGTTAGGTGTACTTGTCTTTAGGACGAAAATATCGTTTGTAAATCGCCGACGGAGTTGCTACGCTGTAAAAGGAACGAATAACTTAATGCGCAATTTTCAAAGTGCTACTCCTATGCATGACAATTACTCAAACGTTATTCCGGAAACTGAACTTCTGCAGATAGAAGAAATAGAAGTTGGCGGTATTTGAAAAGTTCGTATATATTCAATTTGGACAGGCATTTGCGGTTCCTGCTTTTCGAGTTTCTTTAAAGACTAGCAGGTCTCATATATTTGTCAATTTAGGAAGAATATGCGAGATATTTTGAGTTTATATTATGATGTTATTAATTAACTATCAATGATATGGTACTTATACAATTTATACGGCCTGCACTATACGAATCCACAACTGGGCTAATACAGGAAAACTGGGCCAATACGAGCAGGCTGGGCCAATACAAGTCTGAGCATGCGCATACACACAAATGGCGAGAGTCCGGAGCTATCGTTTCAAAACTTTCAACATATATGACAGTTCATCAATCACATTGATAATTTTGATTAAAAATTAACTCTCTAGTGTTGTGCAAGTATATTACAAAGAAGTTAATTAATAAAAAGTCATTAATCAAGTTTTCGTATTGGCCCAGTTACAGGTCCTCGGTCTTCTGTATTGGCCCTTGGCTTCGCCTGTAACCGGACCAATACGGAAAAACTTGATTAATAACATTATATTATGGTTTTAAGGTTCGTACCAAATTCCAATAATATTTTATATTAATGTAAAAGCATGTTGTCCCTTTGAATCAGGTTGAATACAATATCAAAATACTCATTTGTCTTCTTTTGGTAAGTGTTAAAAGTGTTAAAAATGACAATAACTATTAACTTCTACAGAACTTTGCAATCTCAGGAAGAGCGAATCAATTGAGTATCAATTTTATTATAAGTATACTACAGACAAGAAATAAGGGAACTGTTGAAATCACAGTGAATTTATCACTACTTCAAAAGTCATCTAAATCATTTTAGGGCATATTGAGATTGAAAATTGTCGTCCAGGTTTTGGAAAAATCCCTTTCATGTCAGCACGTGATAGTTTGAACCTCATGCATGTAATAGTTACTAGCATAGTTAATGGTATGCATCGGATAATGGCAGGGACACTTTGTCCGAGAGGCCTGCCATTAACTACGCTAGTAACTGACTTACATCTCACTTAATCCGAGTAAATCAACCACAAAATTAATAGTTTTGAATAAAATTTCAATTTTCAACAAACTTCCAAGGGCCCCTTCACTAATGTATGAATGATGTATGTAGTACGTGTATGAGCACGTGCTTCTTGCGTGTCATAGCGCGAGGCACGTGCTTCTTGCGTGTCAAAGCCCAATGCACGAAGTGAATGTTTTGGGCTTGCAAACTTCGTGCACTTCATGAATATGAGCCTGTTTCAAGACAAAGTTTCACAGGTTGTCCATTCGGTTTTTGGTTTTTGAAGGTCAAAGACGCGTTATTAGAGTCCTCATAGACAGTTGAATTTTGACAGTGGTTTTTACTGAAGAAACGTTTGCCTTGGATTTCCAAAAAAAGGTACTTTAATCAATCCCATTTTTAGTTTAGCAAAAATCTTATAGCTTATCTATGAAATAAATTAATTACGTATCATTATGATATTATTTTGGATATTTCTAAACTTATTTTCCTAACATAACAAAAGTTGAGCAATCACTTTTGCCGAATTTTGACGGCATCACTGAATTTGGTCAACTCAAAATGAAATGCAAACATGATGTCAAAATTCGGCAAAAGTGATGAATGCAACGTTGTTCACGGACCGTGGTAATGTTTATTGCTGTCAAAGTCTAAATGTAGAGGTTTTTAAGTTTTAAACTTCATATAATCGGCAACGTGATTGATGGCGTGTTTGATTAAGCACCTGCCGAATACTCGGTAAACGGCGTACGTTAATCATCTCACCAAAATGATCAAAATACGCCGATCGACGTATTGTTTTCTACCTAGATCGAACCATCTTCCTACGCAGAGCCTAAAAGGCCAGTTTCCAAACTGTAATTTTATGCCTTGCTGCAGAGACTTTACTTTTCTGTGCTGCTATAGTGCCCCTACAGACTAGAGAGCAAGCACAGAAAAGTAAAGTCTCTGCAGCAAGGCATAAAATGACAGTTTGGAAACTGGCTTTTAAGCTCTGCGTAGGAAGATGAGATCGAACTACAATACGTCGATTTCAGGATTTCTATTGTAGTGTAGTTCGATCTAGGTAAAAAATTGCATCAGATGTCAGGACTCTTTTGCCTAAGAGTTCCCGATATCGATAATGAACAGTACACTTTATAAATGGTTGCCATGGACGACGAGGTCTAAGTGGGATGTAAAGTGGATTGTAAAGAGGAATTATTGTAATGTGGAAAGTTTTGTTGATTTAGTTAAAAACGGCTTGTCTCATTATAACTCCATCCGTTTGATTGAACTGGTCGTCACTGTGTCTCATTAATGTTTTTTGAGTTACCAAATGTTGATCAATTTGCCACACTGGCGTTCTTCCCTCTGTTGAACCCCCAATTCTTCAATGTGTCAGTTGCTCGCAGGTTTCACCTCAATGCCTAGCCACAATAGTGTTGCGGGCTTTCTCCCTGCAATAATACTAGCAGCCGCGATATAAGTGAAATACTCTTGAAAGCGGCCATAAACCCCACATCACCTCACCTCCTCAGAGATGTTTGTCCATCTCAAATGCATTGGTGATATCTAGGTTTTCCAAAATGTGTACAATAATGAGTATGTGAAATTTCATTGTGATTGACAAGGACGTTCAGCTGCAACGCCACGCACATGTCGAACCTAAATTTAACTTCATTGAAATTTACAGCTGTTCCCTTATTTTCTGTCGGTAGTATATATTCAAACCATCAAATGGGAAAAATCGTATCTAATCGATATTTACAAAGTTACTAATAGTAATAAGTAACAATACTGTGTTACATCGGATCGACTGCAGTGATACTATGACTGGTGAATATTATCAGTTCCAGATGTACATTCAACGGAATTGTAACTTTCGGGGCATCAGCTTTCACAGTTGCCTTGTCCTTCGCACTTCCTCTCCTCCTTGAACATTTTGGACTCAGAGAAACATTATTGAGTTTTGCAGGTCTAGGTGTGACCTTGACCTTGTGCACTCTGACGTGGAAACCATTGATCTCGCGAGAGGTTGGAAACGCGAACTCAGAGGAGACCGGAAGTGCGTGTAAGCACTGCCTCGGTTTCGTTTCCAGGAAGGTTCTGAACGGTCGTGTTTGGAGGAACAGACGCTTCCTGTGTTGGAGTCTTGCTATGTCCGTCTCCAGATTCGGATATCTGGAACCTTACTTCCATATGGTCGGTTTAGAAAACATTTTCTTAGAATAAGAGCTTATTTAGAAACCTCTCGCGTTTCTCAAAAGTTTGAATGCCAGGTCTATTTGTAAACAGTCAGGCTATATCATTACTTCAGGAATGGTGAAGGACATTATTCGCGCCCTTAATTTTTGTTTTGATTTAAAATATTATTTGTTGTTTTTTTAGTTTAGGGTGGTGCTTTTTTTCTTGGTAAACTTTGACGATCCAAGTGACTAAAAGTCAATTTTGAAGATGAAAGTTTACCATTCTTACAAAGGAGACTTAACGATTCATTAAGCAATACATATGTTTTGTCTCTTATATTAAATAAATAATTGTGATTAAATATATTTCAATGGTATGAAATTAATAACATGCAATCGCCTTCAGGTAGATCACGTGTCACACATCCTCCCCGGAAGTAACTCCAGTATTCTCATCACCATCATGGCTGCTGTTTCCGGTGTTTCCAAACTTGGAGTGGGGTTGCTGTCGGATCAGATCAAGAATTACAGGATATACTTCCAACAGGTGGCGCTGCTTGTATACGGAGTTATCGTTCTTTGTATTCCATTTAGCGGAACGTTCCCAGGATTCATTGTGGTCGCCGTATTCCTTGGATTAGCTGACGCAGTCATCATGGCGTTGTTCGGACCAAACGCCATTCAACTCGTTGGCCCTGGCAACGCCTCTCAGGCTGTTGGATTTGCCTCCCTCATAGCCATTCCGACATTCCTGTCTGCCCCCGCCATAACAGGTGAAAATTAAACATTTTGATTTTATATAAAAGTTTTTCTCTGTCATACACATTGAATAATGCTTCAGTAACCTATATGTTATATCGACGAGTTTCAATATAGGTTTATTCTACAATGGTGTTATTTTTGCCTCAGGCACCATGCATGATCATCTGGAAAGCTACAATGTCGGATTCCATGTGACAGGGGCGATAACTCTCCTCTCGTCCTTCCTTATGTGTCTGGTTGCCAACCCATTTGAGGTAACGTGTTTATTTATACGTGTAGCAGAAAATTGGCGAAATGCAAGATACAACTCTCTGTGACAATATACTTTTTGCAGTTGTGTATGGTCTTTTTTCTGTAAAATCTCGTGCTTTTCTTTATCTAGTTCATTCTCTTGCATCCTATCTCTTATTGTAATCAATCTCAGTTTCTACGGAAGACACTATTTTCTTTCAACAAAGGCAGTTTAAGTTCTAAAATCCTATGCTAACTTCTGTTTTAATACGAGCACTTCCTGGGAAAAGAATGGGAAGACTGGATTGATTCAAACGAAGTTCTTATTTGAGCAATCTTTGTTCACAATGGATAAAAGAAAGAAGAGGTAATTATGTGAGAAGTATCGAATTATTTTTAGAAATTTTAACTTTTTTGCAGAAACACAACGATACATCCCAATCATCGCCAAAACTAACAGGACACAGCGGATCTTCTAGGAGAAAAAGCAGTCACGCATATGTCAACAGTGCCTTCAAAGGAAAGGAAACCAACAATGACTATAGCGAATCTCAGTTCGGTGTATCACAACGCTACGATAACCAGTTGTATGACACAAGTGATGTTCCGAGTTTCGACAGTGACGTAATCGTTGATAGAGACGGCTCAACCAATCACAATGTCGGTGTCATAAGTGCCGTAGGTGAAAAAGACGGAACAACCAATCAAACTGTCAGTAACATTATCGCAGTGGGTGAGAAAGACAGAACAACCAATCACAATGATGTCGGCCATGTTGGTCACGTGAACGATGGTTTCTATAGAAACGTTGCAGATATCAAGAATGGCAGCGATATGGACCAGCGTGAAACTATCAATTGTACTGATATCAGGTTATGACAGAATAACATGAGAGTATTTATAGAGAGTCCGAATTTTTCCTCTCCAGAACCTGTAAACAAACCACAGGGGTTCGAATCTCGGAGTGAACAATATAACAAAAGAAATTCAAACCCTGGACTTTTGCACTCATATATCGTTTTCATATGTTGAGATAAACCTTCATCTCAAATTTGAACGAAATCGGTCAAGAAATAAAGATTTTTTCGTGATCTCTAACTATTATATAGAATACAGAAAAGGGGACACTCCAGTCGCTAAAACCTGATCGAAAACAGGACACATCGATTATTTTAACGTGCGGTGCGATTTATACTAAATTTTATCGCAAAACTATGCACTGGAATAATAGATCAATCTTTTAACTTGCTGACCATCTTGCCCAATTTTTCGAATTCCATCCAACTTTTGACCACTGACCCTCGCATTAACACCACATCTATCTTTGAACAATGCCTGGCCGACTACGGGAAAATATCCGCAGTTTCCGTAAATCAAACACGCTGCTGTGAATGAATCGGAAATGGAAACGCCTCTCATTGGTCAATTTCCACGTGCGCCAATGTTGACATTTCAAATTGCTTTGTAACCGTTGTAACTGCTATCAAAAGTCCAGGGTTTAATTCTTTTGTTATATTGTCCACTCCGAGAATCGAACCCCTGTGAAACAAACACTAATAAGTGTTTTTATTCTTAGTCGTCAAGTATGCAATTGTTAAAATTGCTTTATGACTTTTTCAGCACGCAGAGGGATTATCTTGTGCTTGTGTCATAAATAACATATGTGCAAATATGTACATATCGCTGTTGGGTGACAATATTGTTTTTACTGTTACTGTATCATGAAAGTATTTGAATTAAATTCAATTTTGATTATATAAATCACGATATTAGGCTTATATAAATTTAAAAGGATAGGATGTAGAATCGACAATTATGTATATTAAATAAAATTGATATATTATAATTACTATCCTATTTTTTCAAATGATAAAAACATTTGATGGTGTTATAATCGTATAACCTTCACGCAAACTCCAAGTAATAAATACAAGGTCTTTTGTTTCATAAATTTTAGTCATTAATTTTTCTTTAAAACCAATTCTCTTCTCGCTTGACTAAAGTCTAAACGTGTCAGTATCACGTTTTAATTGAAGGCTTATGTCCTATGAATTAAAACTACTTCAGTCAAAACTAAAAGTCTATTCAAACAATTCGGTAAAAAGAAGAAAGTCTGTGATTGTACGAAACTTCAATTACGCTATAAGTTCCCTTCTTTAAACAATATAGAACGTACTTGAAAAAACAAAGAATTGTTTCATTTTAAACTGACAAGTTAGGTGTACTTGTCTTTAGGACGAAAATATCGTTTGTAAATCGCCGACGGAGTTGCTACGCTGTAAAAGGAACGAATAACTTAATGCGCAATTTTCAAAGTGCTACTCCTATGCATGACAATTACTCAAACGTTATTCCGGAAACTGAACTTCTGCAGATAGAAGAAATAGAAGTTGGCGGTATTTGAAAAGTTCGTATATATTCAATTTGGACAGGCATTTGCGGTTCCTGCTTTTCGAGTTTCTTTAAAGACTAGCAGGTCTCATATATTTGTCAATTTAGGAAGAATATGCGAGATATTTTGAGTTTATATTATGATGTTATTAATTAACTATCAATGATATGGTACTTATACAATTTATACGGCCTGCACTATACGAATCCACAACTGGGCTAATACAGGAAAACTGGGCCAATACGAGCAGGCTGGGCCAATACAAGTCTGAGCATGCGCATACACACAAATGGCGAGAGTCCGGAGCTATCGTTTCAAAACTTTCAACATATATGACAGTTCATCAATCACATTGATAATTTTGATTAAAAATTAACTCTCTAGTGTTGTGCAAGTATATTACAAAGAAGTTAATTAATAAAAAGTCATTAATCAAGTTTTCGTATTGGCCCAGTTACAGGTCCTCGGTCTTCTGTATTGGCCCTTGGCTTCGCCTGTAACCGGACCAATACGGAAAAACTTGATTAATAACATTATATTATGGTTTTAAGGTTCGTACCAAATTCCAATAATATTTTATATTAATGTAAAAGCATGTTGTCCCTTTGAATCAGGTTGAATACAATATCAAAATACTCATTTGTCTTCTTTTGGTAAGTGTTAAAAGTGTTAAAAATGACAATAACTATTAACTTCTACAGAACTTTGCAATCTCAGGAAGAGCGAATCAATTGAGTATCAATTTTATTATAAGTATACTACAGACAAGAAATAAGGGAACTGTTGAAATCACAGTGAATTTATCACTACTTCAAAAGTCATCTAAATCATTTTAGGGCATATTGAGATTGAAAATTGTCGTCCAGGTTTTGGAAAAATCCCTTTCATGTCAGCACGTGATAGTTTGAACCTCATGCATGTAATAGTTACTAGCATAGTTAATGGTATGCATCGGATAATGGCAGGGACACTTTGTCCGAGAGGCCTGCCATTAACTACGCTAGTAACTGACTTACATCTCACTTAATCCGAGTAAATCAACCACAAAATTAATAGTTTTGAATAAAATTTCAATTTTCAACAAACTTCCAAGGGCCCCTTCACTAATGTATGAATGATGTATGTAGTACGTGTATGAGCACGTGCTTCTTGCGTGTCATAGCGCGAGGCACGTGCTTCTTGCGTGTCAAAGCCCAATGCACGAAGTGAATGTTTTGGGCTTGCAAACTTCGTGCACTTCATGAATATGAGCCTGTTTCAAGACAAAGTTTCACAGGTTGTCCATTCGGTTTTTGGTTTTTGAAGGTCAAAGACGCGTTATTAGAGTCCTCATAGACAGTTGAATTTTGACAGTGGTTTTTACTGAAGAAACGTTTGCCTTGGATTTCCAAAAAAAGGTACTTTAATCAATCCCATTTTTAGTTTAGCAAAAATCTTATAGCTTATCTATGAAATAAATTAATTACGTATCATTATGATATTATTTTGGATATTTCTAAACTTATTTTCCTAACATAACAAAAGTTGAGCAATCACTTTTGCCGAATTTTGACGGCATCACTGAATTTGGTCAACTCAAAATGAAATGCAAACATGATGTCAAAATTCGGCAAAAGTGATGAATGCAACGTTGTTCACGGACCGTGGTAATGTTTATTGCTGTCAAAGTCTAAATGTAGAGGTTTTTAAGTTTTAAACTTCATATAATCGGCAACGTGATTGATGGCGTGTTTGATTAAGCACCTGCCGAATACTCGGTAAACGGCGTACGTTAATCATCTCACCAAAATGATCAAAATACGCCGATCGACGTATTGTTTTCTACCTAGATCGAACCATCTTCCTACGCAGAGCCTAAAAGGCCAGTTTCCAAACTGTAATTTTATGCCTTGCTGCAGAGACTTTACTTTTCTGTGCTGCTATAGTGCCCCTACAGACTAGAGAGCAAGCACAGAAAAGTAAAGTCTCTGCAGCAAGGCATAAAATGACAGTTTGGAAACTGGCTTTTAAGCTCTGCGTAGGAAGATGAGATCGAACTACAATACGTCGATTTCAGGATTTCTATTGTAGTGTAGTTCGATCTAGGTAAAAAATTGCATCAGATGTCAGGACTCTTTTGCCTAAGAGTTCCCGATATCGATAATGAACAGTACACTTTATAAATGGTTGCCATGGACGACGAGGTCTAAGTGGGATGTAAAGTGGATTGTAAAGAGGAATTATTGTAATGTGGAAAGTTTTGTTGATTTAGTTAAAAACGGCTTGTCTCATTATAACTCCATCCGTTTGATTGAACTGGTCGTCACTGTGTCTCATTAATGTTTTTTGAGTTACCAAATGTTGATCAATTTGCCACACTGGCGTTCTTCCCTCTGTTGAACCCCCAATTCTTCAATGTGTCAGTTGCTCGCAGGTTTCACCTCAATGCCTAGCCACAATAGTGTTGCGGGCTTTCTCCCTGCAATAATACTAGCAGCCGCGATATAAGTGAAATACTCTTGAAAGCGGCCATAAACCCCACATCACCTCACCTCCTCAGAGATGTTTGTCCATCTCAAATGCATTGGTGATATCTAGGTTTTCCAAAATGTGTACAATAATGAGTATGTGAAATTTCATTGTGATTGACAAGGACGTTCAGCTGCAACGCCACGCACATGTCGAACCTAAATTTAACTTCATTGAAATTTACAGCTGTTCCCTTATTTTCTGTCGGTAGTATATATTCAAACCATCAAATGGGAAAAATCGTATCTAATCGATATTTACAAAGTTACTAATAGTAATAAGTAACAATACTGTGTTACATCGGATCGACTGCAGTGATACTATGACTGGTGAATATTATCAGTTCCAGATGTACATTCTTTCTGATCTAACATGACCATCAAACTCTTGCTACACAAACATAGAATATTACCATTATGGCATATTTCCTTTTTGCTTGATATTATTGCAAAATCATCCAGCGATTAAAACTTGCAATACGGGTTCCGATCCTAGTAGATGACCTAAGTGTTGCTTGAACCATCAGAAAGTCACAGAGGTACAAGGGCGATTGAAAAGTAGTGAACCGAACACATAAAGGAGCAAGGATATGAAGTCAAATGCCTTTATTTTATAACATTGTTCAAAAAAGGTATTATACTTTTCCGTCGGTGTTGAAGAGCCTTTAATCCAGTTCTTCAGAAGTCTTTCGTTTTGTTGTGGGCAAAATGATCCACTGCGGCAATGACGTCATCATCAGACCGGAAAGACATTTCTTCAGAGTCGGAAACAGACAGAAGTCCACGGGAGCTAAATCAAGCGAGTAGGTTTGATTTGAAGTTGAAACCAACAGTACGGATTGTTGTCATGACAACAGTTGAGTGCAGTGGTGCATTTCCCTGGTGGAATCACACCTTTTGTCAACTTTCCCCCTTTTAGATCTTCATTTCTTCCGTGGCCTTTAAAGGGACAGTCCAATCGGTTTTTTTCTTGTCGAAACGAACATCGCTTGTATGCTCTTCTTTATCAAGATGTCAAATATACTAATCAACAAAAAATTCCAGTAACCTGTTTCAACTCGGTTGTGCTTAATCATGTACTAATGGCATCATGTGCATAAACTGAAATGTCCCCTTTGAATTTCGTGTCCACAATAAATACCCCGATAGGACTGTTCCTTTAAGTGCTAAAGAGTATCTACCGTTAATTCATTGACCCTTTTGAAGGTTATTTCCATGAAACCACCTTAGAATACCAGAAAACGGTATCAATCACCTTTCCTGCCGACGGGCCAGTTTTTAAATTAAATTAAAATTGTTTCTTTGATTTTGTAACAACCCCCAGCTAACACAAAACGTTTTTAAAACGAAAAAGAAACTCAAAATTACGTTGCAGAAACGTTTTTCAAAACGTTTCTGAAACCAAAAGGAAACGTTTCAGAAACGTTGTAGGAACGTTTCTGTGTTAGCTGGGTCATAATCTCCAACTTCTAACCATCCAAAGCACAATGAGCGCCATCTTCCGCACGCATCGGGCGAGATGTGCATTTACAAGAAATTCATATTCACCCTTGCGACAACTCGACGGGAAAGTTGTGACAGGAAGTAGCCTGATTATTGAGCTATGGTGTAGGCCAATCAAAAGCGAGGATATATTTCAACTGAGCACACAAAACTGTAATAAAACGATGCGATGTCTAAATAGAAACTGATACAGCCTTATTCTACGCAGTATTTTGGTGACCTATATTCACACATCGTTTTTATGAATGTTGTCACAACGCAAAATTTCTCTTCGAGTTCGAGTAGGACTGACGCAAGGAACGTAACTCTGTTTGTCCTACAGGGGGCGCTGATAGTCACAACTTTCCCGTCGAGTTGTCGCAAGGGTGAATATGAATTTCTTGTAAATGCATATCTCGCCCGATGCGTGCGGAAGATGAATGAGCGCAAACGTCCGTGGTTCTATGAAAGATTTTTGACAGCAGGGCATGTTTTAATGAAAGATAGCACAACATGAGTTATTTAAAATCATGTCCACTGCATTAAGAGTACCTTGATCGGAAAACAAAAACAACTCGCAGAAAATCGTGTTGCTCTAACAAATTGCATGATGGGGGTCAGTGTTGAACGATGGATAGTGCTGTTCGTAACATTTGTCTGTTTACCTGTGAACTTGGAGTCATAGAGTCAGTGATGGTTTTGCAAGCCATGACTTGAAATATGACAGTGATAAAAAGTACTGAATTTTAAGTTTAGGAAAAACATGAAATATGATTTATCGATGTCAAATAAGTGTTTGGAACTTTGCTTTTTAAGATGTGCCGTGGAACAGACTTCTTTGTATTGGAAATTGCCAGGTTATAATCTAACCCTCTTTTGAATATGACCGGAAGGTGTGAATTAGACCGGTCAATGTTTGACAATACGTGAATACCGGTGGTCCAATGTAGTCATTGAATCTTAAAGTTGCATGCATCCGCAGCTGTAACTTCGAATCGCGACGTCATCTCGTAAGTCTCTCACGTTTCCGCTTTCAGTCTAAATAAACGTTGATCTAAGTTTAATGTTAGAAATGGGTTGAGTTAACCTCATGGTAGTTTGAGAAGACAGACCATGCCAACAAGAAATTTAATTAAGAGACGTCGTCACGATGAACATATTCTGTTTCCCTGTGCTTCCTAAGGAACAGCGGTCTGGAAGTGTACCACAAGAAAAAAAGGTTTTACATCAACTACGTCAAGTCACAAATAAGGAAACAACTTGAATATAATTCATATTCCAAGAACGATGCATAATCATTTCTCTGAATACAACTTTCAACGTCAGATGCAGAATTTAACACAATTTAAAATCTATTTTTACATTTACAAGAACGGTTTGACAAGAAACAAAGCGCAAATTGTTTGACACCAGAGCAGCGCAAACCTATGCTGGAACCACCCTATTGTGGCATGACATGTGACCTTCAGAGGAAACTATCTTCCTCAGGACTACTCATAACTGTCACTGGTTCCCAGTCGAGCCTTGAGGGGCGAGTCTGACACTACGATGCTTTCCTTACAACATATTCTCCTTTTGGCCTGCGTTTTGGCGACCGCTGGTGAGTTTTTCTTAATAAATTAATTAGATTTCGATCTTTGACAGTCAAAGACAATATGGTGACGAAGGTAAATAATAACAAAAGCCATCGATGCGGAAATTTACATGTACATTTCGTTAACGGTTAATCAATAATCGCCTTTGGGAATCTATATATTTTGTCGACATGTTACAAAGACTGAAGGGTTATAAAACAAACTTTTTTACTGATGTCAATTAATTTGCTCAAAGAAGCATGTAGGTTATTAAATATGACCAAACGCTTTGAAAATTAAAGACGAAAATAGAACGTTCTATTTGGAAAAATCAAGTTAAAATATACTGTAATGAAACTGCAAAGAAATACGTCTACAAGCACTCATGAATATAGACTATTATTAGATTATGTCTTGGTTCTTTATTTGTTCTGTTTAGTTCTTGTGATTTACATGATTATTTGTACTGGTGAGGCATTAACATAAGCAGAGTTTCGGCGATAACATATGTTTAAACCAATTATGTTAGTTATTTTAATAAAGATAATTGTTAAGTGTATCGAGTAAAATCCAATCTGAAATAATGTAAACGTATTTCAAATATATAAGATAATACCTCGGAAGTCTTTAAGCTTTTGAGTGACATATAGCATAAATGCTTTATATAAGTCATTTACTCAAACTTAAAATCATGAACTATATTTTTCGTTACAAACTATTGACGCAACTAAGCTGGAAGTAGATGATATTAAGTAAAATTGTAAATTTATAGTGCGTTACATAAAAATGCACTTACATGGAAAAGAAAAAATTACCCAGATACCCATTTTTATCTATCTAATGTTTTCACAAAAACTTGAAATAAAATGCCGATGAAAAAAAAAATTGCAACAGCTTCAAATGTAAGAATTGTTTTAAAGAAAATTGGCTGCAGAACACATATATTATATCCTCAATCAAAAGAAGTGTATTAAACGTCAATAATCCTCGACATTGTCTAGTTGTAACCTCATTGGAACGTTTTCAAGAAAAAATACAGAACGACCGTGTTCAGTTAAATAGATTTCTAAAATAATAGATTCTCCTCCGATTCGAACTCAGTACGTGAAAGCGCGGAAACCCTATTGAAATGAGTTCGTATCCCGGGAAAGCCAATATTTTCAAACGTTTATTTCTTAGAACATGCCAGGCTGTGATAAGCAGCAATTCTGGTTGGTGTAAAGATTTTGGAGGTCATTGGATCTTACCGTAGTTTGTGGAAAATGTTTCTCAGGTTTTTAAACACATTTTAGATACAATTTCAAGGTGTTTTTTTGGCTATTGTTCAATATGTCCATGTTTCTTGGTCTTGGTTGTTCTTGGTAGCAATATCTCATTGACAATTGCTGCGCTTTGTTGCAAGTTTAACTTGAGAATTGCTCCTGTAGTGTTAGCTGATGAACAAAATGGGTAAGGGGTATTTTGTTCATGGTTGAAAATGTTTAGGTTCCAATTGTTCAAAGTAGTATTCGCCAGGTAACGATATGTAATGTGGTGTTTACCTTGGCTGCATTACGTGTACGTGAAATATTATAGGTTGTAGTTGTCCAAGGTCATAATTGTTCAAGCAGGATTTGCCGTCCGTGATGAGTTGTCCAAAGACAGTCATTAACTTAAGGATACTCAGCATGCATAATAAAAATAATCAGATACATATTAGAAAGAATGAATTGCACAAGCCAAATTGACCTCTTGCACTACATTCAATGTAATAAATTAACATTTCGATGGAAATTTACTGTTGTTTGTTAATTTGAATTCTTACATTATCTTACCAGACTCTGTGATTCTTGGACGGCGTCGATCCAGCTCGTGGGGTAACAGTTGGGGAAACAACAACAACAACTGGGGGAACAGCCGTAGTTCCTGGGAGCCGGAGAAGTACAGGGGGTGGGAGGGTCGCTCCGAGGGGTGGGGATGGTGGGGAGGGGGACGGGAGCAGTGGGGCAAGGTCAGCCGCTCTGAGAACAACTGGAGCAACAACGACTGGAACTGGAACAATAACAACAACAACAACAACAACAATGATCGTTGGGGTAGGAACAATCGATGGAACAGCCGGAGGACCACCAGCAGTAGACGCAGTTCTTCCAAAAACAGGTGATGGCTAGTGATGACTTTCTTCTTGGAAACTATCACTAACATCTAATTATCTTCTTGGAAAACATCACTGACATCTAATTATCTTCTTGGAAAACATCACTTACATCGAATTATCTTCTTGGAAAACGTCACTTACATCGAATTATCTTCTTTGGAAAGTATCACTTGCATCGAATTATCTTCTTTGGAAAGTATCACTTACATCGAATTATCTTCTTTGGAAAGTATCACTTACATCGAATTATCTTTGGAAAGTATCACTTAATTTTAACTATCGTCTTGGAAAAAATCACTTACATCGAAATATCGTTTGAAAATATCACCTACACCGAATTAAATCTTACATTCTTATCTCACTTCGATTCTGATCTGAGAATTCCTTCGTAGGGACTAAGTAGGTGAAGAGTCACAGACAAGGTCAAATGGCTTACGAGGGGGTAGTACTCACATCAAAAACGTTGCAGATATGGCGATAATAATAATAATAGTAAACATCTCATTACCATAATGTCCTATATGTCTTGTAAATCCATATAATATCTATATTATTACCAGCATGTACTTGCATGTACATTTCTACTTTTCAATTTTCTTCGTATTATGGGCCTGAGGCCTTGATTACTGAATAAACAATTCTGTCTGTCTGTATAATTATATAAAATATCCACAACCAATAATTTCTCAATGCAGATGGGGACGAAGACGAAGCCGACAAAACTCGAGATCTAATTCAAGATCTCGCTCTCGTTCTACCCAGTCCTCCACGACATCTCGCGGGAACACCGCCAACGCTTGGTACTACCAGATGATCTGCAAGAACAGCTACACCCCTCTCATGCAATCTAACGGAAGTCCCTACTACTGCTCATGGTACAGCCCCTGCCCTCAAAATGGCGGATCTAGCTACTGGTACCAGTACAAGTACAGATGCAACAACAATGGCGAGGGCAACATGGGACTATGCTGTGTGGACGCAGGAGGTGAGTAGGGTTTACTTGGAAACTTTATTTGGTGCCTTAATCGCTTGATTACTAACATTATCTTCCCACATGGGTAGATCGTGTCATAAAATGTTGATCCAGCCTATGTTCGAATATCGAACCCGTATGCTGTGTTGACGCAGGGGGTGAGTAGGGTTTACTTGGGAACTTTCTTTTGTGCCTTTAATCGCTTTATTACTAACATCATCTTCCCACAAGGGTAGATCGTGTCATAAAATGTTGATCCAGCCTATGTTAGTTTATCGCAGCTTAAAGCCCAACCCCATATCGATATTTGTTTGTCGGACCACCTGGTCTTATACTTACAAGAATATGGTAGCAGATTGTTTGGTAGAAAGGGAGAACCCTTATTAGGTGCAATCAACGTTAGTTGTCAATCAGCGACGATATTCAAATGTCATCTGGCGAGTGAAGGCCTTGGGACGAAAACAACCCTTTCCATGCCAGATGTTACCATTAGCTGATTTGTTTCAAATGGGCTATGGCGATAGCGGAAATGTCGGACACCAGGAATTTGGTCTAATTCGAACAGAGGCTGGATCAACATTTTATGATTGGATTTGCCCCTAATGGGAGATAATTGATTACTAATAATTGCTGCCATTGGTGTTTAACATATATACCGTTCAATATTATTGTATATAATGTTTCTCATGTTCCAATCACTTAAAGGGGGTCTGCAACCCGAATTTTTAACTTCCAGAGTTTTATTAGCAGGGCCCCGAAAGAGTCGTAAATGCTCGGTGGGGACCAAATCGTTTGGTTACGAACCGCTTACCGCTGACAACCAGTACCAAGTTTGTGTCAAGTGACCCCTCGTTACCCGTCTGGACGCTCTTATTAACGATGGTCAATTAGGTTTCACAAGCTAGGTTGTTGATTCCCTTTAACACTTTGTTGGTAAAGAAAAGTTTGAGCCTCCATGCATGTTTTGAAACCGTGCATGTACATGTTATTGAAACTCTTTTTACAAGCAACTATTAGTGACAGGTCAAAGGTTAGGCGATTGTTAATCGATGTTGAAAATAATTGTATTTCATTCAATCAACCATTGTGTATTCCAACACTTCATGACTTGGACAATTCCTTTTCCTCCTTTGAAGAAAGTCATTAATAGTATTCCTAATAATTTGGGTTGGTGCAAACTATTTGCTCAGTATACAAAGAACATGTTAAAATACTTTTATACTGTTAACACTTTGATAACGAATCTGTTAACATTTAAGTTCAAAATGAGGTATAAGACGTTATGACTTTAAATGAAATTTTAAGAAAGATGCATTTGGCAGAGAAAACATTGTCTTAAATTACAAAAATAATTTAAAATGTATTGATTGGTAATTCATATAAGTGCTTATAAATGGTTATGATATATCGACTCAATATAATTATAAAGAAATTAGAAAATAACATAAGAAACACTTATAATCATTCCTTATATCATACCCTAAAAGAATGAATTGTCTATGAAAGCAATTTTTTTTCATGAAACGCTTTCTGATGTAAATGCCTTCTTCAATCGACGAATTTTGACAAAAGAAAGCATATAGTCGAACAATTTGTGTTTGAAGAACCAATGTTAGAATGTTGAAGTTACAAGTAAAAAATGTGTCATGTATTCAGGGTTTATAAAAATTACCTTGAATACTAACATTCTAAAACACATAACGAACAGTAACTTGCAACTCTTAAAAAGCATGTTGTTGGTAACAATTCCTCTATCGTAAGAATTCACGTTCACCTTGAATTAAATATGGTGTAAATATATCTTTATGCAAGGCAAAGATAGATGTTATGTTGCTAATAATGAGCTTCGGAAACCTTAATCAGAGAGCTCATGAAAAGTACACAATTAAAGTATTAGCTGACCTTTAAGTAACTTTAAACTTCACACAAAACTATCGTTTTGAACCACTTAGAAATATCACTAAAACGTTAAAGTGGACACACATTTAATTAAGCTGGGATACTGTACAACTGTCAGAAAGGGGCAGTTGATAGAAATAAAAGTGTCTGCCATGAACGCCGACAGGTGTCAGAATAAGAGGTTACCTGAGGTTCTCACCTGTGATAATTCTACCTGTATGTGACAGCGATTAACGAGAAAAAATACCTTGTTCAAAACTGTTAATTTAAGGAAATTCTGCATTTTGACAAGGTTAACCTTTCACAAAACAAATCTGTCTGAAAACGTACTTGTTAGTTTCTTTAAGGTGAAAGGGTTAGTGACAGTTTCGTTAATTCAAAATGTACCAAACATATTATCACACTCTTGTCATTCGACTCACACTGTATATCATTCCAAAATGCCCAATATCTGATTATGATTTGTTTTCACTATACTTTCTCCTTAAAGATGCCGAAATTCGAAGTCTCTTGTACGTGAGCTAATCAACACTACTTTTTGTCTGCACCTGCGATTCTTTGTATCACAGAGACAATATATTGAACACATTAGCATCAAATGGTAACTTACAGTTAAAGCAAGCTCATCTCGTACAAATAACACCACTGACGCTTGGCGTTTCTTATAAAACTTTTCTAAGTCTATTTAACATATCCAAGTTATTTTCTTCAACTTTGAGGCCCTCAAACTGACTAAATTTCATTTACTCCATTTTGAAAGGCCCAAACAACGTCAAATGTGATGGAATCTGATTATTTTATTTTAATATTTGAAATTGGCAGTGAATAAAGTAGTTTCTTAAAAAAGGGCTACCAACCAAATCGTAAGATACTTCAGCTGATTAAGACGACTGAATCATAGTTACATCAAGCCAATGAGGCAAGCTTTACTTGAATTTATTATTTTGAAACAGTATCTTAAAATATATTTTCAAAAGAACACGCCTTTGGAATCTCCTTAGGTTGAAATTTGTGTATAACCCTTGCTCTGGCTCGGGTGATGCAAATATCACACTCGTTTCGTAAAAGTCATATGACACACTTCCTTGGGTAATCTCTAAGTATAACACCTCTTGCTTTATTTCTGTTTGGTGAATGTATGCTTTGGGTGAATTATGCTGACATTAACATTTTATGATCGGTGATGGTTTTAGATATTCAAATTTGATATATATATTGACAAAAAAGGCCAGATGAAAAGGACATGTTTAAGCTATCATTTATAATTTGGATAAAACTTCTATAAATGTGAGCAGAACTTTACAATGAGCATTTGTTGAAAAAATTAATTCTCGGCTGGACAGTTGAAAATGTCTCCGACCATTTCTTCCCTATAAAGAATACATTTTTCTCACATAATCTATATACCTAGAGGAGCAAAATTAGCAGGAAATCTTGATTGGAATAAAATTATGCAATCGGATACGTAAGTCCAAAAGGTAAGTTTCGAAACCCTTCAGTGACTTCAAATATGTGATATGTGATAAGATTTCTTTGGCGGTAGAAAATTTATGTAAGACGGTAAATGAAACCATGAAAGTAAGAGTCTTATCGTATAGGTATTATAAATTTCCCATCCTGGGATTTTTGATTGATTTTTATTGTAAAACACCTTATTGAAAACAGCTGATCACCAAAAGTTTTGTTCAATTGTGATATTTTACTATGTAATATCATTTTTGGATAGTTTGAAATGGTCGTCAATTCTTACTATGTTAAAGTCAAAACTTTTGGATCTATTTGTAAATTGATCTCAATACACAATATAAAGAGTAAAGATATGTAACATGCCAGATACAATTCTAGCATTCTCTAAGAGAGGTATTGGGTTGAAATGTGAAAATTCAAATTGTCCTCTTTCTGCCATGTGTTTTTCAATAAGATACATTTTCAGGAAACTGTCGGTCAAAATAATCAATAGTTGTCAACATTAAGATATTTCGTGAGAATGAAACGTACATGATTGTGAACTGACATCTGGCCGTTTTTGCTGTTTGTCTTTCTGGTATTGGTGTATTTATCTGTATATATATATATTCTCAATCTTCTTACCTAGATGTGGAGTGGAAATGATGACATCATATCCAGTATGTGCGAAGGTACGGAATAAAGGGGATATTTTAGATCTTTATGAGCGATAAAATTGTTATAATAGATCTTGCAATGAGCATTTCTAAAATACCCTCCCTCTCAGTGTTCCAGTCTGTAGTTTTGTTATGAAATTTATACATAACACAAGAACACAAGATACAAATCATGCTGGTCTTTTCCTTGTTGAAGTTTGTTTAACGTAATTTTCAAGATAAACTTTAATTCATTGCACTATCAAAGCGTTAGTCCTCTTGTCACCTAATGTTATCCACCAAACGACACCACATATCCACCTTGTAGTCAACTGCAGAAGTATTGGTGAACCTCAATACCTGGTGTGGCCATAATCGCGACTGACTGTCTTTTCAAGGATTGAATAAGACTGTTGATAATGTTTATGGGGATCCGACAACAAATAGTTACCTCGCGCCATGTTCAAACGTTTCTGCACTTCATCCTACAAGTGTGATATAGGATTGGGGTCTTTAATAACTAGCCGGCATGACATGGTATTGTTGTTATGCTCTTGTACGAATCTTGCGTTAGCCTCGCGGGTTGTTGACAAGTATATTCTTTTTCAGAAAGGATCCTCCTTGGGGTACTTACTGCATAAAATCTGCGTTTTTTGCTAATATGACAGGTTGTGACTATTTTAAGAATAAAAATACACAAAAACAACGATAAAAACGTGTTTTCTTATCATTTGACCACCCATAGGGAGCCCCTCACCAAGCGGTAGCTATGGCAACAGGGGCAGATAACTCCAACTTCATCACTTATCAATCTGTCATCGACCTGAGAGGACGTCGTTTTTTCTTGTCGAAGATTTTTGCTAAAGTTCTCAGTAAGAAAACGGAAACATGGACAAGGAAGCTGTATGTTTGGTATACCTTTCTATATTAGAATTAGAATAGGTTCGCTTTCTCGCATTCCTCGCGTTGTGACTTAGGAATTTCCAAACTAGACACGACCACGTGTTGTGATTTGATGCGGGAATTCGACAAACATGGCGGATTCTCGGAAAATTGTTTTTCGTGCTAGTGGAAAATAGATATTTTTCGTTTGGAGTTCGTTGTGTTTGGCACTTGTTTTAGTATTTTATCTAAATCAAGCATCCTTTTATATATGCTGGCAGGAATAGTTTTCCACTTTGAATTTTTTCTTGGTGGAAATTTTTTCGTGCGGCAGGGCAAGTCATGTTGTTACAGTTTACATGCTCTTTTCCTTTTCAGGCCGTATTGTTATTGTTGCTTGCCCTTGATGCTTCTCATATAACATGTCGGTTTATTTTGCGCTGTATTACCTTCTAGCTTTAGGTAGCTTAGTTAGGTATTTATTTAGTGCTTTCCCCCTTCCCCACTTAGTCTTTCTGACAGTTAATTATTTTTTTGTTCGATCTTTTCAGACGTTCAAAAAATGCTTTAACTGCGTCACCACTCTACCGGTCTCTGACCCTCACGAGTGCTGCCTTCTCTGTCTCGTCATCGACCATCATGACGATGCAGAGTGTACCACTTGCCAGGGGTTTGTGGACAAGACCAAGAGGAGAAGGACCCTTGACGCCACCTTCTACAGACAGGTGACCCACGCACGGCCATCCCCCCCTCTAAACACAAGAGTAAGAAGGGTAAAGGAGTGCCAGTTCAGTCTACCTCCCCCCCCCCCCCCCCCCCATCCCGTCGGACTCGGATGCGGGGGGCCGGCTGGCCTCCGTTAGGGCTCGTCCTGTCACTAACACTGCTTCTAATATCGATGTTATTAACATTAAGGGTCAGATGAAGGGGCTGCTCGGGGACCTGATGGCTCAAATGCGAAATGAATTTCGCCCATCGGCCTTCCGTGCAGTTCCCGATGACCCGCCGGCCGTCTCTTCGGGGTCCGGTTCCGGCCAGGGCCTCGAGGCTAACCTGGGCAGGGGCCCAGGTAATGCCTCGATGGTTCGTGCTCAGGTGACCCCCCAGGTGCCTTCGAGCTCTTCTACACGGGACCCCCCCAATAGACGCGACCCAGTCGAGTCGTCGGGGTGGACCGGTTCCCCACAGATTCGGGTCCCCGGCACTTCGGTGTCGAGGACGCCTGCACTCCCTCCGATCCCGCCCCTTTCCTTGGAACGGCCCGAGGTCCTGGACTCGGTCGTCCGGGTTCCTGTCCGGCCTCCGTCGATTCCTTCCGATCCCACCTTGGACGACCCCAAATAGCAAGATCCGGAGTTACCTGAGGGGGATTTGGAGGATGAGATGGAGGTTGACGGGGACTCGGAGGCTGAGCCCACGGATCTTCTCGCCACCTTGGTCCTGAGAGAAATGCGCGGCAAGCTTGCCGTAGCGTTTCCTCAGGTGGTCGTTCCGGAGAAGGAAGCAGATGAGGAGGGGTTCCGTCTCCCGGGCAGGTTAGGATCCGCGTCTTGGATTCGTTAGTGGCAGATTCGATCGCGCCCCTCCTTTCGGGTACCCGCAAGAGAACCGACCTTCCGGAACTCGCTAAGAGGTACCCGTTGTGGGAGGCGGGGTTGTTTGAGGTCCCTGGCTTTGACGATGACGTGCTAGCCTCAGTCAGCCCGGACCTTATATGGGTCCGGGACAGGCGGCTGCCACCCTTCAAGGCCGGCAGCGTCACGCTGAGAGCAGATTTCGTGTCGAACGAGACAATGTACCGAAATGCCTGCCAGCAGCTACGTGTCGCTGTCCACTCCGCCTACATGGCTTCACTTCTCACGAAGTCATTGAATGAGGGTAAGGAGCACTCCACCCAGGTGGGACTCCAAAAGCAGTTGGCTGAGGTTCAGTCACACCTGGCTCGCGACTCCATCAGGAGTGCGTCGTGTCAGGTGATGGCCGCAGTGATGGGGCTGCGCCGCCTCTGGTTGAGTTGTTCATCACTCCCACAGGCGACCACCAATTCGCTCATGGCACTCCGCTACTAACTAGGTTCGCCCTTGTTCCCGGGAGCTGCCGGGGTGATTAAGGATTGCGTGGACCGTATCATCAGGACCAGGGACGGCAAAGGCGGCTCTGGCAACCTCGGGAAACGCAAATCCTCCCCTCTCGTTGACCCTACTGGTCCGCCGGACAAGACTTACTCGCAGTGGAATTCTCAAATTCCCAACACGAGAGGTCAGGGTCAACAACAAAGAGGGAAGGGTGGTGGCAAGAACCGCAAAGGCAAGCAGCGGGCCAAGGGCCAGCAGCAGCCTTTTCGGGGGAAAAGGGACTCCAACCAGTCGTTCGAGTTGGAGAACCGTGCGGGGGCCTGAGTGCCGCCAATACCAGGGATCCTGTGCCACCATCAGAATGTTTCAGAGAACCGTGCGGGGGCCAGAGTGCCGCCAATACCGGGGATCTTATGCCATCAACAGAATCTTCCATTTGGAGGAAGGCTGACTCACTTCCTGTCAGAATGGGAGAAGGCTACGTCCAATGCCTGGGTCCTGTCAACGGTCAGGGATGGACATTTGCCTCGCTGGAAGATTGGGCCACCTTCTTTTACTGGAGTGAGGAGCACCCCAGTGCCGTCCTCTCTAGAGAAGGCCAAAGTTCTCCGAGCCGAAGTCGAAGCTCTGCTCGACAAAGCAGCTATAGAGACAGTTCCATTGGGACAGAAGCAAGTAGGGTATTATTCGACCTACTTCCTAGTCACCAAGAAGGACGGAGGCTTCAGGCCCATTCTGAATCTCGAACATCTGAACAAGATGCTAGAGGTTCCACTCAGCTTCGGGCCTGTGGTCCCTGGACGAGTCCAAACTCTATATCAATGTTCTGGAGCTTCGTGCAGTCAGGAGGGTCTTCGACCAATTCCTGCATCTGATTCAGGGTCAGGTAGTGCGTCTAGAGCTGGACAATCGTACAGCTATGACGAACATACTGAAACAGGGCGGAACGGTGTCGCCGTCGCTCCTATGGGAGGCGTGGCAGTTCCTACTTGGGGCCGACCGGTTCGACATCCGGGCTCTACCGGTGTATCTCCCAGGGGTGGACAACGTCTGTGCTCTGTCTCGCCGCATCCTAGCTCCTCACGAGTGGATGCTAGACCGGGAGACATTCGGGATTATTTCCCAGTGTTACGGACCTTTCCAGGTGGATCTGTTTGCGTCTGGAGTGACGAATTAGACTCCGGCGTTCTGCTCAAGAATCCCCCATCCAAACGCTCTGTCTTCAGACGCCTTCGCGATAGACTGGACCGATCGAGTGCTGTGGGCGTTCCTGCCAATTCCACTCATTCCCAGGGTTCTGTCGCAGTTGAGCAGCCAGCCTCCACAGTTGCTAGTCCTACTGGCTCCACTTTGGACGGCTCAGAGCTGGTTCCCGTTGGTGCTCAGAAGTCTGGTACGGCCTCCCGTAATGCTGACGAGTTACAGGGACCTTCTAACTCAGGAAGGGGCGCCTCACCCGAATCCCAGAATTCAGTGGGTGGCTTGGCCACTATCCGGAATCGCCTCAAGGAGAGCGGTATTCCTGCACGAGTTGCAGACACAATACTGGCTTCGAGGAGGGATTCAACAAACAATCGGTACGAGGATAGATGGGCCTGTTATGCGCGCTGGTGTGGAAATCGAGGGCTTCTCGATCCCTTTTCTGCGGGTCTAGTTCAGGTGCTCGAGTTTTTGCAATCCCGACTCGATGACGGTTTGGCCGCATCTACAGTCAGGGGATACTCGACGGCTATTTCCGCTTTCAACGTTCCTGTGGATGGCTCCGTTTTAGGCAGTCATCCTATGGTCAAGCGTTTCTTAGCAGGTGTGGACAGTATCCGTCCGCCTGTGCGGCGGGTCAGCCCTGTTTGGGATCTGTTGATAGTGTTAGATTGGCTGTCGGGTCCGTCCTTCCGGAGGGACCTCGACTCCATTTCACTACAGCTTTTGACCTGGAAGGCAGCCTTCTTAATGGCGATCACGTCTGGCAGGCGGGTAGGCGACATTCATGCGATGTCCGCCGAGCCCGAGCTGACTGTCTTTCATAGAGACAGAGTCAGCATTAGACTGCCGGACTCATATCGTCCGAAGGTTGATCACTCCTTTCACGTTTCGGCCCCTATTGAGCTTCCGGCGCTTCTGAAGTCGGCGGCCTCGGGCACGAGGGCCTCGCTTCCACATCTTCTCGATGTTCGCAGTACCCTGAGGGCGTACATAAGACGAACTAAGGGGATCCGTAAGGATAAGCAGCTCTTTTGCTGCTATGGTGGTGCGAAGCCAGGGGGTCCTGCTTCAAAACAAACTATATCCAGGTGGATCGTTTCGACGATTTGTATGGCATACGTCCACAAGGGACAGCAGCCACCTGAGGGTTTGAAAGCTCATTCGGTTAGGGCGGTGGCAACCTCTAAGGCTTTTGCTGCGGCCCTGCCCATTGAAGAGATCTATCTGGAGCCGGCCGAACAGTTCATTAAACACTATCAACTCGACATGCACTCCAGTGAGCGTGCTCGGTTTCGCAGGTCGGTTCTCTCCAGTGGGCAGAGTCGTGTACCCTCTAGCTGATTGAGCTTTCGAGAGGTATTTTACGATTTTAAATACAATTTTGTATGCCTTTGTTGACTTAGCGGGGTACTAACTAAGTACTAACCACTAACTTGTTGTTCAAAGCGAGCCCTAGCGGAGGCCACCCGGAGGGGTTGGCTGCTTGGCTTTGGGATTATATTAATTTTTCCCCCGATTCCATATTCCTTGGAGGAAAAAAAGGGAGGGGGGAGCGGGTTTCGACTCATTATGTCACGGCTTATCATGAGGCCATAGTGGTAGTTCCCATAGGGTGGTCGGCAGAGGTGCTATCTTTTACCTTGTTGTTTAAGACAGAATAACCACTGCCAGGGATACAATCTTTGGGAGTCTGCCTTATGCAGTAAGTACCCCAAGGAGGATCCTTTCTGAAAAAGAATCGAACAAACCTGCAGAGGTTTCAGATTCTTTGAAGGGGATTCTCCTTGGGGTACGGCCACCCGCCTCCCTGTCCTTCTGTCTGGCTGGCTAGATTGATAAGTGATGAGGTTGGAGTTATCTGCCCCTGTTGCCATAGCTACCGCTTGGTGAGGGGCTCCCTATGGGTGGTCAAATGATAAGAAAAGACGTATTTAACGTTGTTTTTGTGTATTTTTATTCTTAAAATAGTCACAACCTGTCATATTAGCAAAAAACACAGATTTTATGCAGTAAGTACCCCAAAGAGGATCCTCTTCAAAGAATCTGAAACCTCTGTTGGTTTGTTCGAACCTTGTTGAAAGTGAAAATTGCCAGGAACGGAACAACGTGTATTTTCATTTTCATGACGTTGATGAGCGAGGATTCAATAGGACACTTTGTTGGATTTTAGGGACCTTTTTGCAGAATAAACAGTCCGTGCATTACATGATCATTGGTCCTACACTGGCTTCAACGCTGATGCGTTTGAACACTGCACGGGTCAACTGTTTTCGCCCCTTGATTAAGGTTAAGCACAATTAAATCCCATTGCAATAGAACCATGACATACAAAAATTAAAAGAGCTTGTCTACTCGAAACAAATATATAGTAAATGATTTCATTTTTAAGGAGTTCAGTATACGATTCAAATAAGACAGTCTCCGACAAACTCTTCCTTATGGAAATCTGTGATTGGTTCTATACAAATCATTGCCGACATTAAGGACATCGCAGTGTTTTTACACCGAACAGAAATTTCATGAACCCTTAATAATTTTTTTTCTTTTTCAGAAATATCATCTATCTTCGAGTTTTAAGTGACTATTGGGAGAAGGAACAAAGCGCCTACACCGAGTATAAGAAGCACTGCAGAGTCCCAAAAATTGATTATAAATGTTAATATAAGAGTATTTGTACATCGGTTATATCAGCAAATATCTTTATGATATGTATTATTAAATTCCATTGCTTGAATTCAGTTGTGTTAATATTTTGTTTAGATGTACTTTCTGACAAATAGTCAAATTTGCTCTTAGTAAGTACTGTAAAATACTTCAAAGATCTTCAAACACGAATGATCGAAAAGTGCCAAAGACTATCGGTCAAACAAAAATCAAACATATAGCCTACACTCAAGGAAGGGGGGGGGTCGTTTTGGAATCTCCCTCACTAGACGAGAAAGGCGAGTTAAAAAGGTTGTTTTTTTTTTGCCGTCAAGATTCGTAAACAAATTAAGGTATTTTTAGGATATTTATGATAACATCTTATATTATTTATTTTAATTTCTACATTTCATTTTGTTTGTGTTTCAATTCCGAACATCCTGGGTCAAAAACATATTTGAAACAGGGTTTGATTTTGATTACACTATCGGAGGTTAATTGGGACAGGCATATAAATTTAAGTATCTTGTTCGAATGTATGAGATTGCTCGTGTTGATTGCAGGGATTTAAGGCCACCTTTCACTGACAATGTTTGTATTTACTTCTTTTTAAAGTTGGTATCGTTTCTTTTACTCTTGTGTGTACATAGACATAGTTTAGCATCATAATGTTGGTGTCCAGTGTGACAAAAGTTTAAATTGAAAAATAAAGGTTGAAAGAGACTTTGGCAATCGAGATATATGACGGAAAATACTTTTTGGTGTGCAAATATTGGTTTATTTATGTAGACAGTTTTTTTAAACATGTGAAGAGGTAATATTGATGAATATGTTCAGTATGAAACTAGAAAGCTTTCAAATCCTGGTAAACATGAGATGACATTAGTCCACGAGCTACCACAAAATATTCAGTCACGTATGTGAACATTCGTCATTAGTCTGCCAAACGACCGCAAAGATTCGCAGCATGCTTCAAATTAAACTTTGACTTACATTACTGAAAATTTTATATATTCCTTTTAAATTTCTCCCAGATTGCGTATAAGATGGTTACGCATCGGAAACCTGCGAGATCCCAAATGTGCTCAACAGGATTGAGATCAGGACTCAGTCTGTGACCAGAATTTGTGTATATATAATCTGTTTCTAAGAATGAAAGAATGAGTTTGTAGTTTGTAGTCATAAAAACACTGGTTTAAAATAATTGATTGTCAAAAATACGAGGAATGCATTTCAAAGCATCCTTTACCCGAATGAGATCCTAAATGTCTCATAGATTGATATCAGGACTCAGAGGCATTTCAAAGCATCCTGTAACTGAATTTACCTTTCAACTGTCGGACTACCATATATTTAGTCACCAACTCTTGCTTGAAATCGTGTGAAAGCATCCCTAAAGCATCACTGCCTCCCCAAAAAGTAACATGAAGATGGATGTTCTCCTGTTTATAGGCTGTATTTTACATCTCAAGAAACAGTCATCTTAGTCACTTAACAGGGACAGATTATCATCCTTGTTCATGATTTCAGCAGGTGCAAATTCCTTACAGAATGACACAACACTTAGTCTCTAATCACAGTGTCTGTCGCAAAAGTTTTACTAAAGTATGTACTGATCTAAATTTAAGAAAGCATCAAATTCCTTCTAATGACAAATTGAATAATTCTGTACAGAAGAATCAGAGCTGTTCTTTTGAGGTGAGGCAAAGTAATTTTGCGTTTAATGCTGCTTTCAAGATTATTTTACTTATATCACGGCTGGAGAAAGCCGGCACCACTAAGTATTCCAGTGAGTAAGCTTGGCATTCTAGAAGTTGGGGTGATGAACTGATTTGGGGTTTAAGGTCACTTTCAAAATTATTTCAATCATATCACAGCTGCAAGCATCAACTAGAATTAGCAAACCATGGGTGGTACTGCACTTATCTTCAGTGCATTGCACCCCAACCTGAATGTCTGCAGCAGAGAACTGTTCTACACACAAAGTTGCAGAGCCCCTGGTGGGATTTGAACCACGGACCTCCTGATCCGAAGCTAACCACTGCTTTAACACACCCCTGTGTTTTGAGTAATCCGTTACACTCTTAAACCACTGTGAATGTATTGATCAATTTCTAGCAAGTTCTGTTATCAGACTGTGGGAATCGGGACAGACACGGACTGGGATGATAATGATATTTATTCAAAGGGATCTTTACAGCAGAAACAACATCATCAGGTTAAAATGAACAAATAGTCATCCATTCACAAAGAATCGTAACTCTTACATATCTCCGATTATAGATAACACATTTAGCAACACTCTCATGCTTGACATCCCACAGTGAAAACATTGGTGAAGATCTGCCTCAAACCCTGGAGGCAAAAACATGGTTTGCTAGTCATTTGATTACTTCCCTTGATGGCTGAACAAATCTGTAATTCTTTAACCATTTCTGAGAAAAATGGAAACAGTTAAAATTTAGAAACAATATCATGCAAGAGATTTTTGCTAGTCTTTGCTATACCTCCATTTATGAGTAGGATTTTGAAGCTTCAAATTGAAAATGTTCACAGTTCAGGAATCCAGCCATTTATAACCTCCCTTTACGGCTGACATGAAATTTGTAATGAGTTTTAATTTGGAAATTCTTCAACTATCTGCAAGTAAATCAGAGACGGAGTACAGTTAAAATTTAGGGATTATACCCTATAAATCTCTTGTTGAATCTAAAAATTAGGTAATGATTGAAAAATATTAAGCAAAGTGTAAATTATAAAACAGATGCATGCTTTCAATGTTTTAAGGGTAGTGATGTTCAAACGTGATATAATCAAAATGTAATATATCCTAGATATTTTTCTACCTACATTATCCTCGATGAATTGTCATCTTAGAAAGATAAACATATTTGACTGACAAATATCCTTGATGCTTAATTTTTTGGAGGAGTGAATATCAAGCATTTCATAATGTTTGCTTTTAGGTTGTTCAGATCTCTCTGGATTTTTTATTTATTCGGATATACTCGACATCATTTCCATCCATTTAATATCTCTGATTCCTTTTTCTATATTTGTGATAGTTAGTTGACTACGTTCATCCATCATGAATAATATATAAATGTATAAAATATGTACACATTCAGGGTAATATGTTTCATATTCACAAACAACATACCTGTCAAATACTCTGCTTAACAAAGACATATATACATCATCTGTGTCCTATAATCTATCCAAGGGTAATTCTACAAACTCTGAAAAACACCCCTTGGAACAAAGCACAATCGCTTACCTTTCGGTCTTAACAGACCTATTGTTTTCAAGGCTATCTCAATGTGAAAAGATGCTGTTTCATTCAACCTTGTTGTCATATATTTCCTCAGCCCATATCAAGTTAATAATTTGATCAGTCTAAGTAAACCTAGCCTCAATATTATTCGTTTCACTTCTATACTGAGTCTAGAAAGGTCTAGTAGAGGGTCGCGTCAGCCGACCTTTCTACAACCTATGACCCTCCAACGTTATACGTGCGAAGGCAGACTATTGTGGCTTGGTAAGCTGAGTTCTGATTGGTCAATTCAATATGTGGGCTGACGCGACCACCTACTAGGCCTTTCTAGACTCAGTATAGGAGTGAAACGGATAATATTGAGGCTAGGTTTACTTAGACTGATAATTTGATATTTCAGTCATTTCATAGAGATTTGTATAATCATAAATACACTAAACCAAGTATCCTGAATAAACTTGCATTCAAAATTATATCAAGGTGTAATGCTAAACTTCAAATGGAAATGAAAGTACGATTTAGAGTAAAATCATGATCTAACATTTGTCTCAAAACATTAGAAAGAAACAATGCACCAGCACAGTCTAATTAAAATCGACCGTGCTCGGAGGAATAAAATATCAAAAGTATTGTCTCTATCGGGGCTCGAACTATTCGTTATATCCTCTCCGTCTCGGTCTGAATGCACCCACCTATATCGCATGTCCCTATAACCAGTTTAGAGCAGCCAAACCCAGTCGTAAGCTATTCAATCACATCCTCGTTTTTAAATAGTGTTTAGCAGCGATTATGTATAACGAATGGTACACTGGAGTTACCTGCCCCTAGCTTGATATTGAAAGCTTTTACTGCGCTCCTTGCGATTGGCTAGATGAGCTTACGTACGTCAGAACATGGGGGTAATAGGGGTGCCTTCAGACTGTGAATGAGAGGAAAGTCGGACTGGGTGTGGTTCGAATTCCACTAGATATAAAAAAAATTACACTTTTATTCCTCGAATCACAGTCGATTTTAATCAGACTGCGAAAAGCATGGAATGAGATTATGGAAAAAGAAAAGAAGAAGATTTTTGTTCTGATGTTAAAAACCCATAAGAAATGGTAACATGTTTACGTTTACATCTTAATATAAACAATCATTTCAACATGGTCACTATTTTGCCAAATCAACACAGCTTAATGTAGTGATTAATTAATCCATCATTTAATACAGAATAGAATATTAAAGCTTTACATTTAAAGTGACAGTCCTATCAGGGTCTTTATTGTGGAAATGAAATTCAAGGGGACATTTCAGTTTATAAATATAATGCTTAAAGTACATGATCATAAACATCAAAGTTTAAACATGTTACTTGGGGTAACATTTTTGTTGATTTTTATTTGACAACTTGATAAAAAAGAGCACTAAAGCCAACTGTTATCACAATATACCCCGACAGGACTGTCCCTTTAAATCCTTACACTCCAGTGCACAATCTACCGGATAATGTTTTCCTTAAAAAATCTGAGCAAATCTGATGTACGTGTGTGAAATTAAAGTAACCTTGTAGAGAGTTGTTACAACTCAGGTGAAAGTCAATTGTGATTATATATACACATGATAAAGAGGATGGTCACATCTTCACAAAACACAACGTTATAAAGGTAGACACACATACAAGCACTCACTGTCGACTCAATCTTTCTGACGGCCATGACATATCATGTTCTGTTCACATGTATATTTTCAATAAATATACATGCAAGGAATTCAATCCCTCAACATCCAAAAAATTTGTTTCACATAAATAACTCTTTTTTTTTGCAATTTGATAAAACAAAATATATTCACCTATCCATTTCTGTTTAAATTCTTACAAAATGCCTTTAAAATTTATTTTGAATTGATTTATAAAATCTTAATGAAATGGAAAAAAAACTCCCCACTAATATGGGTTTTTTCTTGACATGTGAAATTACAAACAAATCAAAAGAAATAAATTTCTCATTTCAATTCACTCTTAACGTTTAATATTACCTCTAAGATCTATCTTTTCGGATTTTCATTGTTTTTCTTAAGATAAACTAAATAAACATTCTGTTATTAAAGAATAACAGTTCCTTAAGCTGAATTTCTATGTATTTTGTGTTACTGTTACCTTTAACATTTACAAATTTACAAACAAAATCAGGTATTTAAAACAAACTAAAATTATATATGATGAACTGGTATATCATTCTTTGATGTTAATAACAAAGATTCAATCAATTATCCACTTTATAACTTTAATAAAACAATTTTGTCAAATAACTTCCATCCTATTATAAATATATCCTCAAATTTTAATTTTTTCACACATATCCTCAAATGCATTTTCAATTAATAAGTTAATAATACAAGTGCCAAAAAATCAATAAATAAACCACTTTGATATCTGACAAATCCTATATTCTCAATGATCATGTCTTCCTGGGTTTGGCTCTCTTCTTGTTGCCCCCGGCAACGTCTGGCACCGGGTCTGGCGATGACGACATGACGTCATACTGTTGGGGCTTCATCATGGTTTGTACCTGGTCCAGACCTTGGCTTACAAACGGGAGCACCTGGGAAGAAAATTTAATATTTTTTTTTTTTTTTTTTTTGCTGTTATAAAGAGATTTTATTTCTTGACAAGAAACATTGTCTTAGTAGTAACTTAGTCTATTTCCATCACTTTTACACTTTTTTTAAATATTATTTTATTTCTTTTTGAGGTACATGTACATCCAATAATAATGATATCTGATATAAACTGAGAAAAAAAAGTTTATTTTTATCCTTATTAATTCCAAATGAATTGAAATATAAAATAATTTCTTGAGGATTTTTTTGTATTAATTACGGTTCTTTCTATAGCCATTGCTATCATTCTCAACTCTTACTGAATTCTTTCTGTGATTTTTGAAGTTGAGAAAGGTTATCCTTATGATCTGGTTGAGGATATTTTTTTAATTCTCTATAAACTCCTAACAAAACTTCACTATGGAAAATATAAAGAATACTTAATGACAAAATTGATAATATTAATATGAAAAGAGTGAGTTGTTTTGTAGTTTACAAGCCAGACCAAGTTAAATATAAATGCTTTCACAATTTCATAAACACATTATTAAAAACGTTTTTTTTTTGGGTGCTCTTTTTTTAAAAACAATTTTCTATTACACACTGAATTGCATCAAGATAACAATTTGTGGCAGCCCTAACAAGCTATGGAGGTGTAACATAAGCTGTATATCATACCTTCTGGTAGCTATAGCTTCACTGTTGGTACATACCTTGCTTATAACAACCTATAGAGGTGTAAGATAAGGTGTATATCATACCTTCTGGTAGCTATAAGCAAGGTATGTACCAACAGTGAAGCTATAACAAGCTATAGAGGTGTAATATAAGCTGTATATTATACCTTCTGGTAGCTATAAGCAAGGTATGTACCAACAGTGAAGCTATAACAAGCTATAGAGGTGTAAGATAAGCTGTATATTATACCTTCTGGTAGCTATAAGCAAGGTATGTACCAACAGTGAAGCTATAACAAGCTATAGAGGTGTAATATAAGCTGTATATTATACCTTCTGGTAGCTATAAGCAAGGTATGTACCAACAGTGAAGCTATAACAAGCTATAGAGGTGTAAGATAAGCTGTATATTATACCTTCTGGTAGCTATAAGCAAGGTATGTACCAACAGTGAAGCTATAACAAGCTATAGAGGTGTAATATAAGCTGTATATTATACCTTCTGGTAGCTATAAGCAAGGTATGTACCAACAGTGAAGCTATAACAAGCTATAGAGGTGCAATATAAGCTGTATATTATACCTCTGTTAGCTATAAGCAAGGTATGTACGAACAGTGAAGCTATAACAAGCTATAGATGTGTAAGATAAGGTGTATATCATACCTTCTGGTAGTTATAAGCGAGATATACGGCTCCCAACAGTAGAGGCAGCAAGAGGAAGGATCCACTACTCAGCTCCTGCTCCAGACTGCGTCTCTACAGAAAATAGAATGAGAGCGATTTTTTATCACTTTGACAGTTCTTGAGCAACATGGCGTCAAAAAGATGCTTATAACTAGGGATGTCACGATACATCGATGCATGGCCGTGGTACAGTTCACGATACAATACACGATACAGTCAACTGTATCGTGATACAAATTTTAGTGAATATCATTAATTTATTTGGTGAATATCGTAAAACTTTTGTGTGAATATCGAATCAAGAAATCCAGAGTTGGTTAAATTCCTTGTTAAGATAGCTTTAATATAGCATTAATTGACTTTTTCATGAAAAAATTTGCTTATTTTTGTCTTTATATGCTGGTTACTCCGATAAGTCTCCTTGGGAATATTAAATTTAGATCCCTGAATCTTATCTCACCGTAATAATGTTGCATTTAGTGTATCGCGATATGTAATGTATCGTGACCTCAGTATCGTGATACGTATCGTATCGCAAGGGACCTGTATCGTGACAACCCTACTAATAACTGTTACATTCTTGCAGGCGAGGAGCAGGCTTGTAACAGTATTTGTGTCCGTTCTCTTACGATGAAAGGGACACAGAAATCTGATGGTCACGTAACATGGTTTTATAGTTCAATTTAGCATCAGAAAAATCATTTCCTAGGAATAATGTACTCTTGAAAAAAAATTATCACAATAGGATCATAGCGAGCATTAGCTCAACACCAAATCATTGTTGCTTATTAGCAGGAAGAAATACTGAAATATAGTTAACATACCCGCGGCTGGAACACCAGAGTGAAGTGATGGTACGTTGTGTTAGCTGTAAACATCACCTCCGGCAATGTGTAGTCAAACAGGTTCTTCTGGAGTGAGCTCTCCACACGGATTGTGTACACCTAGAGCAAAGAACACTTGACGACACTGGTCCTTGAAAACTTAGAATAGATAAGGCCCCCGACTGATCAACAGCTTCTCACACAGCTTTGATACATGAGCAATTGCTATTTTTGTAACTCCAGTTCTGATATTCTCATGTCGACATGATAGCTTTTTTCTCTTCACAGATTAACTTTTTAACATGTCGATTAAGTTTGGTTTAGTTTTGAATATAGGAAGTGCTTAACTTTTTCTTAAAAAATATCAACTTAAGATGATTCTGTCAGGGAGTACTCATGCAACAGGCACAGCCTGTGTGTAGACAGAGACTTACCTTGCTGTCTATGGGTAAGGAGGGAAGGTAGAAGAAGGAAGTGACCGACAGCTTGATGGTGTGGATCGGAGCCTCCTGTTGGTCCTCGCGGTACAGCAACACCTGCACAAACATGGTCCATAAGGTCAAACACATAAAATATAATATAATATTGAATTAATCAAGCAGCTCATCTACATGATATAGAGTGGGCAAATGCTAAATTTAGTGATGATCACTCAAATACTATAGTTCTAGAGAAATGCTCCGTAAACAACAAGCCGCCAGAAAGTCGACCAAAAACAATGTCTCCGGACCCTTTGGGGTAGGGCTTCCACGGGTAGTGGAGTACTCGAGCCAGAGTCAGATCCAGCTGGACTCGAGGTCCATATTCTTGGACCTAAGGACTCGCAAAGGGGAAGTCACTGTATCTTATTTCAGTTATTTGAGACAGTTTGTGTGTGATATGTATATAAGTTAAATCATCAACATGAACATTTCAAGACATTGGTGTCAAAATATTCTGTATATAACCATCTTTAAGAAATCATATGTGTACATAACACCTTGACTGAACATCAATTACATGATATCTTTGGTAAATATTAGATTCTCGTGTACTCGGGTCCAAATCGAGTCTGACCTCACGAGTACTCGAGTCCATTATTTTGGAAGCCCAACTTTGGAGGGAGACATAATAACAACAGATAATAGGAAGAAAGAAATGTCACCTTGAGAGAAGGCAGGTGTTCCTGTGGTGTGATGATGTTGCCGCTAATGTCGAGTTGGTTTAGGTGTCGGAATGCGATGATGTTGATGTCATGGAAGTCACTCTTCACAATCTTCAGTTGTCGTGACGACGGTGCTGCCCTCTCTATATGAGTGTTCACGTCTCCTCCTTTCAGCCTCAGGTCGTACATACAATTGGGCTGCAATGGATATGCAGATACAACTTATTTACAGTCTTACTTGGAATGATGAAATTTCAATATTATCAGGGGCCATAGAGATAGTTATTCTACAATTTAGAATCCTCACTGTCTAAGGTGTCTTTTAACTACTTTCAGATTCAGAGAGGAGTGTTTCTGTATAAGAATATTAAAATAGGGTGATGTCCCTGTGTTAGGAGCCGCAGAATGTCACAATATACACATTATTAGTAATTTATTACCCCTAAGTTATGTCATAATCGGTCAATGTACCAGATCAACTTTCTCCAGTCAGTGGTTATTGAGAATTAAGTGGATAAAAAAGTAAATTTCATTTACATGTTATGACATAAGTCCATCATGCCTTGTAACCTTCAAGTAAATCCTACAGTAATACAGTAGAACACAGATATAACAAACTCCAAGGGACCAAAGAATTTAGTTTTCTATATCTGGTGTTCGTTACTCGCGTTTAGCCGCCATACATAGGGCTTTTATTGGGACATAAAATTGGTTCACTATATCCGATTATTCTCTATATCCGAGTTCTACTGTAGGTAGAAATTGGGAATTATCAGGTATTAATTTGTCAAAGTGGCACTTAATCTTAAAGATAGAGGAGATAAATTCCATCTGAACATTAAGTTCACCTCAAGTCCCCTGATTCTGTAGGTGCCATCTTGTTCAGTCTTACTCTCCTCCTGGGACGAAGAGCACTTCTCCTGGCCCGTAGCCTCCACGATCACTCCTGGCTCCGGTTCACCGTTCAGTGAGGTCACTCGGCCGTAGCAGCTGTTGACAAGCGGACAAAATATTCCAGTATTATTACCAGTACGTGTGGACAAAATATGTCAGTATTAAAGGAGCAGTAGCACATTTCAAAATCTATTTTTGGCCATTTTTCAAAATTATTAATAGTTCATGCCACACTAATTATCTTCATAGGGTCAAACATCTCATTACGAAAACAGGTAATGGCTAATTACAGATGAAACTATCAAGCATAAAACTGGCAGCTATTTTTGTATGAACACCTTTTTGCCATTTGAATCAGGAAATGAATTTGAATTGGAACAAGGTGATGTCAGTTCAAAAAATGCATTCCCTGATTAATAACTTTGTCTCGCAATTGAAAACATATATTTATTGTCTTCAAGAGATCATATTATTGACCCAAAATAATGTACTACTATTTCTGAAGTCACAATCACAACTTTTAGGGGAGTGAGCAAGAAGGGGGTTTATAGGATACCAACCCCCCCCCCCCCCCTCCTTAAATTGAAATATTTGCATAGATTCATTATGTAAATGGGCACTGCCAGAAAGATGTGTGTTTTGATACGGCTTCAAAGCATTAATTAAGAAATAGGGCTTGTATATAATATATTGCAAATTTTGTGATCTGATTGAAAAGTCATAAATGGAAGAACAAACTCCAAATACAACCATCCAATGTAAGCCAATTCAAAGTTTATGACAGTCTCAGCCATAGTGGAAGGATAACCCTCAAACACTGTACCAAGCCGAGAGCCAGTGTTGAATAATCATTGATGGAAGAACCAACTCCATATACAACCACCTAATGTAAGCCTACCGTAATTTCTCTATTAATTTGACATCTCCAATAATTCAACCACATACTATTATTCTGAGGTCACAAATTCAAATCACATCTAAAAATTCAACCAACTGCCAAAAGTCTATGTTCCTGTGATTCAACCACTGCTGAAAATAATGATTTATTTTGCAAAAATAAAATAAATAACTGCAATTTGTAATTTTCTCTGCTGTAGTAATCAATTAATAATATATTCATTATGATAACTATGGCATTTCATGTGGTCATCTATGAAAAGTATGTATTAATTATGTATAACATAACTTCCAGATATGTATCTAATATTTTAACCATAGTACCAAATGAGCCACCAAAAGTGAAATTAGTTCAACCAAAGACCTTTTTTGAAAATATTAAAAAAAAAATTAGGGTCGAATTAATAGAGAAATTACGGTATTCCCACTAGGTGTGCATTCTCTATGACTATCTTAGTGGGAGTATAATACTGAAACACGGTACCTATAAGCTACCCGAGAGCCAGTGATTGTGATCTTTAGAGTTGTCCCCTCCTGAACATCGATCATCTGCGAAGCTGGCTCGAACTTGTATTCCTTCATCATCGGTCGAAGGAAGTACTGGCCAGGACTCTGCAGCAAATGAGGTCAAAGTTCAAAGTTCTTGAAAATACATTTTAGTCTTATCCGGCAAACTGAACTTTAGGTTTGACAAATCGAATCGAAAATAAACATTTGCAAAATAATGACATCTTTTGGTCTATTTTGCTGTCGGTTAACATTTTTAGTTTAGCTCATTACTTCAGTATATGAACACATACAAACCGTTAGGTCATGATTTGTTATCAAAAGCACTACACTTTTGTAACAGAGATGATTTTTGGGATTCGAACCCGGGACCTCCAGGTTGAGTCCTACACTCTACCTGTTCAGCCAAAGAGATATCCCTCTAGCCAAAGCAAGTAGGAATGCTAAGCTATTATTTCAGCCCGTCACACTTTAATCTAATACTTAACTTCATTCACATTTCTCATCAGAACCTTATTTTCATTTCCTTACAAGTTTTTTTCACAATTTCAAATTCTTTTCTTTGAATTTGTACAAGAAGGATATTAACTGGGTCCCGTTGTGAAAAAAAAAAAATACAATTTTTTTTGGCTCTTGCATGTTGAATGTTTACCAGAGATGTAAAGGCGATGGTCCCGTTGTCGCTGGTGACGTTGCAAGTTCTTTTCAAAATATCAAATTCTTTTCTTTGAATTTGTACAAGAAGGAAAATAACTGGGTCCCGTTGTGAAAAAAAATAATTTCAAATTTTGTGGGCTCTTGCATGTTGAATGCTTACCAGAGCGGTGAAGGCGATGGTCCCGTTGTCGCTGGTGACGTTGTTGCTACGGTACTGGTTTCCTCCGCTGAGTGACAGCAACACGCTCGACAGGGACTTTTTCTGATCGTCAACAACCTGAATCATTGGTCAAAAGTAGGTGATATCTTACCTATAGATTGTCGAGTTACATATGCTATAGGAGTACAGTTGGTAAAAGTAGGAGTCTAATTCCCAGCAGCACCATACCAAGATAAGATAAAAGATGTGACATTTTACTTCCTAGCAGGGCATAATAATGAAAATGAAAATAAAGCATGCACACATACCATGACGGCTCTCTTTGGAGTCGACTCAACGTAAATGCGCTTTAATTATTGTAATTCTTACATAAATAGAAAATTTGTCTTTTCATGACAAATACCATTTTTATCTCATCGAGTGAGGAAGAAAGTTTTTATTTTCACGGGTGGCGCAGCGGGCATAATAACAAAAGATGAAAATAAACATGCACACATACCATGACTTGGACCTCTCCCAGCTTGAAGGCTCTGAAGACTCCTGCCTGATCCTTATCCTTTGTTAACACGTAGCCTTCCTTCTCCGCTGAGACGTCGTATTGAACATGGGCGTGGAGGGGACCAACTCTACAACAAATTGATACAATTGTTACCTGTGACTTGATTTATATCTTGATCTTGATCTGTATTGCTTACACAAGATACCTTGCGGCAAAATATCCTTTGACATAATGACGTTATGAACTTCAACAACAAGAAGACATAGTCATCAACATCCCCTGACCAAATTTGTTTACACTATAGCTCCCACCATTTTGTCCTAAATTAAGGGTCCAAAATCAGAGCCATAATTTAATAAAAATCATAAACCTTTAGTGACGTCACTCCATTGTTCTTTGAGGTCTTTCAATTTCCTCCTGAATCCCACAAACCTCAGAGCTGAACCCAAACGCTCTAACCACTGAGCTATTATGACAGCGCCGACAAACTTCTTTTGTTAGGTCCTCTTATAACAAAGGCCTTAGTTTGGGTTTTTGGATATTTTAAAGCCGCGTCAGTTATTTCAAGCCCTTTCACGTTATCGGTCATATCAATGTTATTATAACTAGTTGGCGGTTTATAAAATAGATAACACATAGTCCGTGGACATTATCAATAATAAAGGATGGGCAAATCCCGCGGGCAAACATTCTTCATTATTGATAATGCCCATGGACTATGTGTTATCCATAACATAACGATTCTTTGTATAATGAAGTTAACAAAAGGCAAGGTTTTCTGGATATTCTCCAAATGATTACCCCTTCATAATATGACATCTTATAATATATTTTGAGCTGCCAAATAAAATCTTTCTGTGAAAAATATTATCTGAAGACATAAACACATACACATCTTGATTGTGATTAAGAAGAGCATTTATAATCAACATATAAATTGTGAAATATGTTTGAAGGGAGACAACCCACCTGTACTTGCCGCTCGCCTCTGTGTTGAGAATGATTGGTTCAATGGATCCGTCCTGTGAATGGACCGAGATCTTCACTCCTTCCAGAGCAGGCTTCACCTGTCCGTTGATAAATACGCCCTTCTTTCCTTCAAACTTTGCAACCTCTCCCGGACATGTCTCTGTGAGAACGAAAGGTTAGAGGTTTAGTAGTTAGAGGTTAGAGTGAGTGAGTGAGTATGTTATTGTTTTACGCCGCTTGGGCAATATTTCAGCCATTAGCGGCGTGAGTTAGAGATGAAGATTATTATAATAGCTTCTTTTGCATTTGCTCTGTCAATAGAACAGGGTTCGTAAAATATTTCAAGATCAAAATTTAAGGCTTATTTCAGGCTCTGTATAATAGAACAAAAGTTTGAGGGTTTGAGTTTAGAGATAAAGACAGTATGTTTACAAATTAAAGTAAGGTGATTTGGGTTCAAACACAGCTTTCAAAAGTTTTTCACTTATATCACGGCTGCTGTCTTTATTTCAGGGAGAAAGCCCGCAACATTATTGTGACTTTGCATTGCAGTGAAACCTGCGAGCATTGACTGGAACTAGCAACCATGGGTGGTACTGTGCTGAAAGTGAAGCTTTGCATCCAAACCTTACTGCGTGTAGAAACAGTTCTCTGATGTACACAAAGTTGTTGAAAGTAACTGTTCAAGATATATCTAAGTGAAAATTCTCAGAGGAGATAAAGTTTTGGTTGTTTAGTGAAGTCAATAGTTAAATCTGATAGGAAAGGAATGAAATGTTACCTCCAATCACAACAGTTTCGGTACTTGGCGGGTAGAACAACAATTCGGCGGATTTCACTTTGAAGTTCAACTTCTCTCCAGTTCTAGAAAATAAACAAAATCAAAATCACATAGATAAAAACATATACTTTTGTAACATTGATATACTTGAGATTACACAAGCAGCTTGGTTTCATCTTAATGGGATAAATCCCGAAAGGCAGTTTTGCAGGCTTTCTCAAAGAATATCTTCCTGGAAATTTGTACAGGATAGTCTGAGGCTTTCTATTCAAATTCAATAGCATTTCTTTTGTATGGAACAAATATATGATTGATATTTCAATTTTCCCTGCCTTCCTAAAAATAAATATCATCATAAAATACCAACAATTTCATATACACAGACATATTTCCCTCTGCGACATGTTTACTTTCTTAAACAGGTTTTAAGTCAATTTTTATCCATAATAAAATAGCTATAACCAACCTGGCCCAGTGAGTGAATTTATACACTGCGGGACCTTTCACTGCCTTCGGGTCCTTTCCTTCCGCCTCCGCTTTCAGTGGGCCAAGGACTGTTGGTGTGTCAGACATTGAGGACCTGGAATGAAAAGTTTTAAAACCACAGCTCTATTGGGAGTATTTTGGGGAAATTTCTATTTTTTTATTTCTACTTTCTCTGACAAAAGGTTGTAAATATGGTTTCATTTACTGCTGTTACATTTATAAAACATTGATTTTGTAACAAGTATGATTTCAATTAAATGGCTTGTTACTCTTTTTCTTGAATCAAACAAAATATGTCTTAACCAAATATGAATGTTGCAGGAACAAAGAATAGCCCGCCTATTCACTAGTGCTACAAGAGTTAGAATTATCAATTAATACATTTGCAAGGGCCTGCACAAAAGAATCATCTTATGATAACAGATGAAAAATTTTGAAACTCAACTAAAAAATTGTAGCTTCTCAAAGGTGAGATGGTCATGCATAACAAAACTCACGTGATGGCGACGATGATATCGTTGACCTTATCTGCCGTAGTAATGGAACCATGAGTCAAATGTTGAACAGCCGTCAGAGTCACCATGAGTGGGTTCGTGCTAAAATGCAAATTGAGGAGGTAAGTTAACATCAAGTAATGCTGGCCTAATGATGGAACTATTTTTTTGGAACTATTTTGTCAAATTTTCCTTGCAATAATAATTTTTCATTTGCTGACAAAATATTGTTATGTAATTGGATGATAACAAGTTCTCAGCCATAAGAGGCAAATTATGTTTTATGTATTATATAATTGGGGGGATAATCACAACTTCATTTAGTACCACATTCATATTGTCTGTAAATAATCAAAGGACTTTTTGTTTTAGAAAAACTAAAAGTATGGAATCATGGTTCCAGGATTGTATTCTGTGAATTAAAGCAACCAGTACCAACCCAAAACAGGTGAAATAGCTGATCAGCTGAAAATTCCAATCTCTGTATATACAGTTCTTACATCAAGTTAAATATACCAAGGAAAAACAACCTACTTACCTCAGTAAATGAACAATGAATAAGCATTACATTAAATGATTGAACAGAATGAAATTATATTCTCTTCTAGGACTTGAGGTGATGAAGAATGATAACCGCAACATTATGGATACAGTCAAAAGTCAAAGATGTTTATTGTATGAAAGGCCTCTGGCCCATATACAAAAGAGTTACAGTATGGTACATGAAAGTTAACTAATACATAGTTACGTAAAACAACATTCTACTACAATACCTAAGGTTTTACTAATTGCTTTATGAGAAGATCTCTCTTTTCTAATGCATGTTTTATATATAATGCTAATTGAACAATAATAGCTTCGTTATTAGTTTGCAATAAAAAAGTATAAGCATCTTTTGGTTGTTTATGTAAAAAGTGGAGTGGTATATATTTCTGTCTTAATTCAAAATAACAAGGGCATGAAAATGTAAAATGCATTTCATTTTCTACTCCTTGGTTGCATAAAGGACAAAATCTTTTTTCTTTATCGATAGCTGTTTTCCTCCCCTCATTGATCATTAAACTTAGCAAACCCAAGCGATATTTTACAAATATTTTTCTTAAATGATATGAAGTTATTATTGATAAGTATTTTTCTGGCTGAAGTAAGGTTTTGAAGGTCCTGTAATATTCATATCGTGAACTTGAATCTAAAGTGGAATGCCAATCTTGACTGAACATATTTATTGCTCGAAGTCGAAACTCATTAATAAATCTGTTAACGTCCCCGATTGTCTCGCACAACCATATGAAACCAAAACCATGGGAAAATAATAAATTCCTAATATCGCTTGCCCAAGTATGTTTTCCCAAATTATCAAGACATAAAAGCATGTTATAAGCTAATCTAGGTAGACGTTTTTCGTGCATAGTTAAAATCTTGAACCAAAACCTTAAACATCGTATTTGAGAATTAATGTATAATGGAAACCTGCCACATTCGCCATACACCATGCAATTAGGTGTCTGTGAGCTTACACCAAGGAACTTTTTGCAGGCTAACAGATGCACTCTCTCTATACAAACGAAACGCTGAAAACCCCATATTTCAGAGCCATATAATAAAATGGGTTGTATCGGAGAGTTAAATATCTTAAAGAATATATTTGGAGACATGGTTCCAACTTTGCTTAAAACTGATACAACTTGTACTAAAGCTTTTTTACCGCGTAAAGCTAAATTCTGTGCGCAATTGTTTATATTCAGTCTGTGTGAAAACAAAAATCCTAAATAAGAATAATGATTGGAAATATTTATCAAATTGCCATCATAAAACCAACGCTCTCTTGCCGCTACAGGGCCACCCTTTCTAAATATTACAATTTCTGTTTTACTTAAGTTAACTGACAATTTCCATTCTTTAGTGTACTTCTCTAAGATATTTAGTTGATTTTGTAAACCGACTACAGTGTCTGAGACCAAAATTACGTCGTCAGCAAAAAGAAGCATGAGGATTTCTACAAAACTTGGATACATTTGGATACCATGTTTTCCACCTGTACTGATATCATGATATAATTCATTAATGAAAAATGAAAATAGAATTGGACTTAAGCAGCAACCTTGTCTTAAGCCTAAAGGACAATCAAAGAGATCTGTTACTCCATCTGTACAACGCACACAAGCTCGAATATTAAAATACATAGATTTCAGAATGTTGAACATTTTCCCTTGTAAACCTGCCTTAAGTAAACATTGCCATAATTTAAAATGATTAACAGAGTCAAAAGCTTTTTTAAAATCTACAAAAGCTATGTACAATTTATGCTTCCGTTTTAACAGTGCTTTCTGGATCATTGCATACAGAGTATACACAACTTCATATAAAATATTTTTCAACATTTCAACAAAGATCATTCTTTAGCAAGTGGCATTTTACCACTTGCTTGAGAACAACATTAGTACCGTATCCTCGTGGGTATAAGATCAGGGGGCCCGGCAAACAAATATCTTGAAAATTGGGGGATGGGCTTTAAACCGCGAGTGACCCCAACCAAGAAAATCCTTCATGCGAGTTGCATTGAAAATTGACATCGATACTTTTGACTGTTGTTCAGGTCTTCTTAAATATCAAATGACACTTTTTCCAGACGTATATTATTAAAAAGAATGATAAAAGAAATTGTAAATGCTAACTTACATTGTTTGTTGTTTGTGTTAATCAGATTACATAATATTATTCTCATGAAAAACGAACGTGAATAATCAGTCGACAGCTTTTGCTGCATGTGTTTACGGGTAGAGAGATATTTGTTACAAGCCTTTTCATTGGCCCAGAAATGTAGGTCAACCAATCAGCAAGTCGATTTGAAAACGATGTATGAAACTGAAACGTGGTTGTAATAAATTCATGACAACATATTGTCGATACAATATTAAATGTCTAAATATTCAAATATTTGTTTAACATTTTCGATATATATTACAGTTTCCAAAACAACATGCAGTTAATTGAAATATTTACATTTATAAAATTCGAAGAAAACTTGCAACTATTATGATAATGAGCACGAAAGAATATTAATAATGTTATTTGTCGTCAAGAAATTACGATTGAGATTCCAAGTACAGTAAATCAACGTGCTTTCGCGAAGGTATATATATTTGACAAAGATATCTTTGAATTTGATTAAATATGATAAATAAGTTTGGAAATATGCCATTTTAAACATTTAGAATGGAAAACAAGCCTTATAAAGCGATAGTTCCTGATTATATTTTGGGAATCAAATATTTTAATTCCCGATCGCTGATGCAAGTGAAGCCACATACATCGTGATTACTGCTGGAATTTAACAGTACGTTAATGATGCATGACTATTCAAAAACAATATATTGTTTTATTTTTATTTATTGACAATGTATATAGTCATTAAAGACAACAACAGGACAATATATTTTTATTTTTCAAGAAATGACATCGATGTAAACTTGTGCATTTTGCTTCCGGTGTAAATTTTAACATCGCTAACTCGATCGTCTGACATCGATTGTGTCACACTCTCGAGAATTGGGGGGTGGGCTATAAACCGAGAATGACCCCAACATGCTCAACCCTGAAAAATGGGGGGTGGGCTTTAGTTCGAGGGTGGTCATATACCCGCGAGGATACGGTATGCATGTTGAATAGAGGCAAAACTTGAATAAAGAAGTTGTGTATCCGTAACATTGACATACAGTTCTGATTGACACAGAGAAAAATATAACTTACGTATCATAAGTGTAGACATCCTTCTCAAACTTGTGGCAGGAATCCGGTGTGAGGCGGTACACACCAGGTTGAGCCAGACAGAACCGGTTTGTGCCCTTGTTAAGTTGGAAGGATCCAACACTGCCCGACTTCTTCTCGTGGGCAAAATTCTGTGGAGTTTAAAGACATTTGTAAATCATTTGTGTTTTAGTATCCCGATATATCATTTTATTACAGTATCTATATCATGTGTTTCTTGGTGCTATAAATAATACCAAAAGCATGCGTAAAGAGAAAGAATTAATTTGAAATTACTGGATTTTCGAGTGCAAGTGTCAACAAGGATCTAGTGCTCTAAAGAGAATATCTTAGACTGACTAACAGAGACAGAATGTATACGAAGACAACTTACGAGAGTGATCTGGTGTGAGATGCTGCACTTGAGGATGAACCCGGTCTGTGAGAAGTCGACTCCCAGCAGGTCCTGGTCCATCACCTCGATCTCCAGAGTCTTGTCCTTCCAGCACCAGCTGTCCTGTATGATCGACACTGGGGAGAGAGCAGAGGGGGTCTTTATAATTTTTTACTTTGTACATAAATTCAATCAATCAAAATTTGTCTTGGATGCTCTTGTACAATACAAAACTGCTATCAATCTTAGGATGCACACTACAAATTGCCTCAATAATGATACAGAACATGCAACAAAGCAAAGTGTTGTTAGAGCTTGTAAATTATTTTTTAAATGCTTTTGATTACTTATAAGATACAATACTGCTATCAATCTTATTTAGAGGATGCACACTACAAATTGCCTCAATAATGATACAGAACATGCAACAAAGCCAAGTGTTGTTAGGAAGGGGGACAGGGTCATTCATAACTAATGATAAAATTAATATAGATATGACCGATTCAATAAAAAACTGTTATCAATCTTTTCTAATGAATGCATACTACAAATTGCCTCCATATTGATACAGAACATGCAATAAAATGAAGCGTTGTTAGACCTTGTGGAGAATAAATCACCTCTATAAAAGAATGTGCATCCAAGAGAGGAAACGTAATGCATGAATTCAACAAGCCACATGCCCGATTCCGATTAGTGAAAAATAATAATACTATTAATACACAAAATTTTTAAAGCGTCTATCTGCTTATTAAAACACTCTTATGCACTTTACATTACATAGAATAAAAGAAGCTATGAAAAGTAAAAATGATAACAAAATTGTTGCTTTAAATTGATATCTTACCCTTATATTTTCCAGGCAGGACATTCTCAAAGGTGAAAGTGTTTCCTTTAGCTGTTTCCTGTACCTGTAAATTAACATGAATATTTTGTATAATATATTTCATGGCACATTTTACATTTTCACAATTCTATAAACTAAATTGCTGTGATGGCATTGCCAACAACAAAATGATTACTCCAACACAAGTATTAAAAGAACGATTACAATTTGATGTTGAGTTTCATACAAAGCAAATCACATTAAAATCTTACACACATAGCTTGCAAGTAGACAGTTACACCTTAGAAATACATGTTAGGTACATGATAGGTAAAATGCCTGAATAAAAATTTAATGAAAAGTTTTATACAAATACCTGAACAACTTGCTTCGGATCTGATCGGACGAGAGAGTCGAGAGACATGTCAATATGGCCGCACTTCTCTGGGGAGAGGAAATATTGACGTGAATAGTTGGTCCATTAAGGTGTCAAAATCAATAATCATGGACATGCTTGATATATTTTTGATTTTGTATGATCTATTGAACGTTCACCACCCTGAAATGTACAGCGATAGATGGACCTGCTCCATCCTGTCTCAGGGAACGAAAGTGACGATAACTCCACTAATCTGTACCCTGGGCTCAGACGCTTGATTCAACCGCGCTGCCCGACTTGGGAAATGGCGGCTTTTGAGCCCAGGGTACAGATAAGTGAAGTTATCGTAACGTTCGTACCCTGAGACAGGATGGGCCTGCTCAAATCTATATCCAAGTCTTTGTCTCAGCCCTTAAATCTGAGATCTGCTGACAAATCACTTTACTTGTTTTTTGGTGCCTCCATACAGGTACTGAAAATTGTCGGCCTTTGATCCTTCCAATATTCAGCTTCCTTCTTTGAGGTAGGTGATGTGATGTTGGGTTTAACGCTGCTTTCAAGAGTATTTCACTTATATCGCGGCTGCTAGTATTATTGCAGGGAGAAAGCCTGCAACACTATTGTGGCTATGCGTTGCGGTGAAACCTGCGACCATCGGCTGGAACTAGCAACCATGGGTGGTACTGCACTGAAGTTCAGTGTAGCATTGCACCCAAACCTGACTGTGTGCAGTTCTCTACTGCAGACAAAGTTGCCGAGCCCCTGGCGGGAATCGAACCACGGTTCACTCTTTGAAACACTCTCCCTACAGACATGAAGTCTTTCCCATTTCTTCAATAATGACAACTGTACAGTCTGATGAAAGGAATATGATCTCCAAAACATCTAACAACAAAAGTTTTGCTCTCGGACTGCCGACAACTCAATGTGTTACTGAAGGCCTTATCCTGATTTTCGATTATGACATTATTTCATGGGTTTGCCCTCACGCCATGGCCAAGTGTTGCAGAAACAATCTCATTACAAATGCCGAATCATAATAACAATTCACAAACACCTTTTATCACCATGTGTCAATTGGAGATTAGCTATCTGTTAGCCCTTAATCAATAACAGTTTTCGAAATACAGCTTTTAGGCCGATACAAAAGCCTTAGGCTGAGACAGAATGTGATGTGAAATCATCCACTTAATGAAAAAAATAATACAATCCAATATCCTAAATAAATAATAAACAATCAAGAGATGAGACTCACCCATACAAGTGACAGATCCAAACACCTTAGCCCTGAACTGAGAGAACTTGATATCGGAGATGGGTCTGTTTTTTATCGTGACGGATCGTTCTGTCGGGGAGAGAACCAGGCCCGCCTTCACTTCCTGTTCACTCAAATGTACCTGGGAAATAATTTGCATATCATATCATATCATATTACTTAATTTGCATATTACTTAATTTGTATGTCGCTTAATTTGCATATCACAATTTGCATATCAGATAATTTGCATATGACATAATTTTGACTAGCTTCTTCGGTCTTGTGGAAAGACATAAGATGCGCACACCTGCTCAGATCTTGTAAAATTGTGGTGAAGAGTAATTCCCTTTATGTATAACACTTGTCTCTCCATGAATTGTAACATTAGCATTAAAATGTTGTTAAAGGTGAGTTCATTGAAAAAAATTTAGAAAACAATTTGCATATAAGATAACGAGGGCTTGAATTTACATGCATAATGATAATACAATCATTATAAACCCTTTTCAAAACACAGACAGAATGTCCCACAATAAGAAACATTTGAAACAAGTGCCCAAGCTTTTAGGAGTATTACTTTCATAATTTTTGGATAAAAAAATATATCTGTGAGGAGCACAGTGGTGTAGTGGTGAGCGTGCTGGCCTGTCACGTCGAAGGCCTGGGTTCGAATCCGGTGGAGACACCAAAAATTTTTAACCTGGGCTTAAAACTGTGTTGTGTCCTTGGGCAAGGCACTTCATCCACATTGCATTCAGTTCACCCAGCTGTATAAATGGGTACCTGAACATGGGGAAAGTAAGGACCTATATAGTCGCGTGAGGCGTTTAGTAGCATTACTCAAAAGTACAATTCCTTCAGGGTAATAATATACATTGTACAGCCATTGTATCGCCGTTGAGCAGTCCTGGACTGGATACATGGCGTTAAAATTAGTATTATTATTATTATATCTTAGATGTTGATAGACACTTTAAGAAGTACCCTCTATGAGCCTTCATGGGAGAAACATTTCAATGAGGTTGAAGAAGCATTTTAGATTTGAAATTTTAACAAACCCTTACCTTGACAACATATTTTCCTGGTTTAACCTGTGTACAGAATTTGCCTTCTGCGTCAGTTGTCACGGAGGCAGCCTCTGACCCCTTGCCTTCTGGGTAATATATGACCTTTCTCTGGGCAGGTACTTGATTCAGACCCTCGGGAATACGGTCGATAATCACCTCCCCGCACATACCAAATCTGTGTGATATAAATAATTATTAGATTGACCAAATCTATTCATGAATTAGCATAAGGTAAATTGAGATTCCCATCCAGTGTCTTCTGACATTGTACATCTCTACACACACAGTAGCCACAATATCTGAAAGCCAAGGAGTGCTTGAAGTATCTTAACTAAACTCTTATTAACTATAAGTGAGGGGGGCGCAGCTATCAAACAAATAGAAAACAACAACTTCAAAGGAATTAATTGTAACATTCGCCAACCATGAGGGCTGCATCATAGTTCAGTCTTTAACGTTTCTAATATTTACCCACATTACCCTGGCTACTTGTATCCTATAGTGGATCCATGTAGTAACCAGCTTCTTACCTCCTCAAGCCTATCGTGGACAAGTGCCTCTCCAGTATCCTGTTATTTATACAAGGACATTTGTTTCCATTATTTTATTTCCTTTAAGTTTAATATAACCCGCTTTTTGAATACAAACAGGCTCAAAAAGAAGCTGGTAGGTTATAAGGGGCTGTGGTAAATGAAGTCCGGAAAACAACAAATAGAATATAACTTCAAACACAACCAGTGTTGCATTCAGTAACATTTTGTTTCACGGTAAGTATCCCTCACTTAACAAAAAATGGTTGCGAACATTCCGGAAATTTTTTTGTGTCCAAGAAAAGGAATTTATTCAAGAAAATATGTACTCGCCCAGAAGCCACAATATCCGGAAAGTAAATATATGACTACTGTTAAATATTGTTTTCAACCAAGTCAATTCAAGGAAATATGCAACTCACCCAGAAGCCAGAATATCGGGAAGCCGAGGAGTATTGGGTGTAATCTTGTGACTGATCTCCTCGAAAGCGATATTCTCCGCCTCTACCAGCAGCGTGTATGTTCCTGTCTTCATGTTCTCCAAGTGGTACGTTCCATCAGATCCGGTCATCGTCTGGACCTTTCCGTTCACGAGTACACGAGCATTGGCAATACCTACTCCCTGGAATTCATATAAAATTTATGTCTTTGTTAAAAAACATATCTAATTTATCTACGGACATTCAACAGTAATCTGAAGAAGCCAACATGACTGAAAGTGCTTGTAACCAAATATGAATGTTTTGATGTTCCCAAATCTACAACTTTATGTTAGGTAATATATATGAAGTCCACAGTCTGGACATTGTTATTCAGGTATTCAATATTGAAAAAGATATGAAATCAGAAGTAGAAATGAACCATTTTACTGGCTAGTACTTTGAGCTCAATTTATTAGTCCCTTCAGACCTATAACAGGTAAAACGTTGCCGGGCAATGTAGTCATGTACAAAATGTCATCACATATATGTGATTAAATATATATAAAATGATTTTGCAATCTCTTGTGTGTTCATCTTAACAGAATCAGGTTATGGGGAGTTTCTATTTAAATCACCACATTGATCATAATCCATAAATTTACTAAACCCATATTTGAATATCATCAACAAAATGAATACCTTTGGAGAGTCAAGAACTTTCCCAGAAACTGAAAACCCGGCCACCTGGAATTCTTCCTGGAAACAAATATTGGAGATTGTGAAACAGAAACTTGACAATATTTGAAAATGTGAATAGAAATTCATTAGATGACAAATAAATTGACAAAGAAAAAATTTAACCCTTTACTGCTATTAAACCAGTCAAATATACAATTTATTGCCATTTAGGGGTGAATGGGTTAATTTATATCAAAACCTTTCATACTTTATACAGTTACTAATATTGTGTAACAGTCATTGATCCCAAAAATAGACAAACAAGTGAAAAAAGCTGAACTAGAAATATTCTTGTCTTCAAAATGACACTAAGTATTTTGTTGGACTCACGCTTTCCAATTTTATCAATTTTCTTCTTACAAGATAAAGTTTAGCCAATATGCACATATGCAGTGTATGAAATAGGGCCTGTCTGTCTGTCTGCCCAGTGCCTTGTTATTTTCGGTCCAGACTGGTAAATTTACAGGTTTTCTTAAATTTTACCATTACAATCTACAAAATACCACTTTTGGTTTCATACACTAGTATATGGAAATACAAGCATAACTTCCTTGACAACGACATTAGCATCTATGTCAGAATGTTGCTTTCAAAGAATAAAGAAGTTCGTTGTCCATAAAATAATCTTCTTTATGGAAATATTTGAGACCTACCACGAGCTGAAGGGACTGATGCGTCACTTCAAATTCCAACCGAGACGGCACGACATCAAATGTGATGTGTTCTCCTTTGTAGAACGGCACCTGATCGAACATAACATAATGTTGTATCATCAACAGCAATTAGGATCTTAACGTGATATTTTTAACTCGTAACTGAAACTGAAAATTTAAAATTAATTTGTAAACTGGGCTGATGCTCCTTATCAGAATTTGCATCCTGCAACTATCTTATTATCCAATATCCTTCCTCTCAAAATGACAAAATTCTCTGAAGAAGACAGAGGTCATTCGTATCATTTCAACAAACTTTCATTGATGGCCAATTTTACATTCTGGTTCAGAAAGAGAAAAATTTCATCCATTGGTAATTATCTGATTCAAACTTGCATCAACTGCACATTTTACATTCTGGTTCAGAAAGTTATTGTGTAGAGATGTTTTCAGCAAAATTTCACCCATTCCCCAATTGCTCATTTTTTATTCTTGATCAAAGGAGTTGTTTAATGACATTGGGCAAAATTTCAGCCATCAGTAGCCATTCGATTCAGATTACTGAATTGTCTATATCACACTCATCATCATCATCCGCTTTAGATTATCCAGGCCGTAATTAATCCTCTAGAAAAGGGTAAGGCCTGTCTGTCGGTCAAGAGCGGAGTCTTCCTCTCCAGGCTGGGCGATCCAGTGGGCTGATTAGGTCCATACTCATGGCCTCACGGTCTCGTGACACAAGTTCGTCCCATGTAAGCTTGGGTCTGCCTTGCTTCCGTTGTGATGGGATACTTAGAGCTCTGATCTGTGAGATCCAGCCGGGGCTGCACTCTAAACTCCAGAAGACAAATGTAACCGAGAAACAAAAGGAACGTAGAGATATAGAAAAAACTTACGATTGCGTATTTTCCAGTTGGGAGGGAGGGGAAGACGAAGCGACCTGTTTCCGTCGAGGTCACGTGACAAAGTGGTTCCCCCTTGGAGGAGAAAGACTTGACAGGTTTCGTGTCGCATCCAGATATATCCTGTAACATGACATTTATCATTAGTTTTAAGAAAGCATTTTAAAGATACATATCATAAGCTTGAAAAAATTGAGAGTAAATTATAAATCTGTTCGACATTAAAACTTGGTAATATTTGATCTTCAGAGTTCCTTTTCACCTTGTAGTAAACTGTAAATGACTGTAACATCATCAGGGATTGGGAAAGACATCTTTGACAATGGGCCATTTTCATAGTTTTTGGTAATTTTTCTGAATTTCAATGGGACATTGCCCATAATATGAATAGGAAATTTTAAAATTCTAATAGGCCATTATTTCATCCAATGTGCAAAATGCCCCATGGCCCCATCACTGCATCATATTAGTTTCATATGTTTTTATAGAGATGGGTAACAGGGTGGTAAAATATGTACATGGACAGGTTTTCAATTCAAATAATAAACACCTGTTAAGATGATGCGATAAAAAAATACTTCAATATTGCTGCTACGAAACTTGAAACAAAAGTTACCGCACTTCATCTCTTATCGACAGATACTGAAAAACATTGTATCTAACTTTCTGATAATAAGATCCAAAACTTCACTGAAACTGTGCCTAACTATATACATATTACATAAGATTGCACAAAGTAGCCAGACAAAGATGTTTTTGAAACCCTAAAGAACAGGAGAGATAGTTTACATAAATGATATGATATCCGGTTAATGAGAGACAAATCCATACATGGACTTACCTTTTTCTTGATTTTGTCAGAGAAGAGAACAAAATGGACGCCTCTCACAGGATCACCCTCACTAGAAACCATACCCTGGAACAATAATACATGGAGATTATATGTCATATTTACCTAATATAATACAATAGACTAGTGACTGTTACAAAAGATGGTGACCAGAGCAATGGTGAAGGTCATAGGTCAATAGGTAATAGTCAAATTTACAAGAGTTTTCAAGGTTACTTAACACTTTAGTGTGTCATCATTTCTTTATTGTAACATGACTTTGGTAAATACTCGTTTCTGATTGGTTGATTTGAAGAATTTCCCAGTGTTAAATGGCAATGAACACCCGCAAATTGGCTGAGGCGAATCACCGCGAAAGGATACATTATTTGGTCCGCCTCAACATTAAAATGTTCTGATTCTCCCAATATTCTTGCCCGATTTAATTTTTACTGTTGTTGTCATTTTTCTAACTTGCGCATTCCCGTAGATGCCAAAGAGAAAGCCTTCTACAGTGACAACACAAACAGTAAGGTCAGACGAGAAGTTTGTGCTAAAACATTGTTGCTTCTTAGTGATATTTGCACAATAACCAAAATAAATAAAAATACACTTAAATATCCATCTCACCAAGCATTATTATAAGTGCTTTTTTTGTTGCCCACATGCTAAATGAGATTAAGATTCCAAGATTGACAAGTGATTAGGTTGGAGTTACCTGCCCCTGATACCATGGCAACTGTTAGGTATGCTCTACACTGTATCGTCAGACGAAAACATGTTTTAAACTTATTCAGTAAGCACCCCAAGAAGGATCCCTTCTGAAAAAGAACCTTAGATTCAAAAATGAAATTATCAAAACGGAACTCACCGTGACATCGTATCCAGCAACGGTGAGACTGCTTCCAATATTGATGTTATCACTTCCGACTGTCACCTTCGTCTCAGACTGAAAAATGACACACAAGAGTAAACTTTGAGGGAGCGACTTGGAGTTTTGGCAGTATTTCGGCCATTAGCTGTTAACTTTGAGCCCAACCATCTTAGTGCTTCACTTTAAATGTCAAAATGATTGAAAGAATATGAAGAACAGTCATGTTATTCTGTTTCTTTCCTTACCTGTTCGAGTTTCCAGGTCGGATGTGCAGCCTTAACGAGATAATCACCTGGCAGGATTCTTGCAAAACTGTAGCTGAAAAATTAAAAGAACCAACCTTGAAAAAAAAAACCTGCTTATTCCACGGAAGAGTAAAATTAATGAAAATATAACCTATTATCTGCTGACTAAAAACACTTGCTGGTTTAGCTTGAAACAGGCTGAAGACGTTCAGAAAAATATAAATTAATAGATATGCAATTTTCCTCTTGTTTCAATAAGACATCATCAAAAAGAGAGTAAATTTGAACTTTTGAAAAATAACCTAATTTTCGAGAGAAAAAATCAATTTGTTAGATGAAGTAATAAAAGTATAAATTTTTCCTGACTTTTTTCTAATTAAGTTGACACATTCTTATGATCAATCATGTTTTGACAAAAGAAGTGTTAAGAAAAATGTGTCATGTTATCACTTTTGTCTGGTGTAAAAGCCAAAAACATTTCTATATCTTGTTGCGCCCTAATACAATAGACTTACACAACAAATGTAACAGAGGTTACATGGAAAGTAACTGTTTTTGAACTAAAGAAAGAGATACGACTTTCCTGTGCACTCTATTCAATTGCACTTGAAAAACTTCTAGAAAAAGAGAGAAAGTTTTATCAATCACAGAGACACATTCATATCTTACCTTCCATCTGCAGCTGTGGAAATGGTCTGGATGACCTTGGCATTGGCTGCAGAGGTCAAGGTCACTGTGACCCCTTGAGGGCCAGTTGACTCCCCCTTACTTACAACCTGGCAAATCAATTTGAACCACATAAGGAAAATCCAAAAGTACACATTTCCTTAAAAGAACTAGACTTAAACCTAAACGTTCTCCTCCTCCTTGTATTTTTTTCATTGGCATGACAGTAGAAGTCTTGGCTAGAGTGATTAAAATCAACTGTTTTCAGGGATTTTGGTAACATTCAGCAACATTTTTTTAATTTCAGAGCGATTCTTACTCGAAAATTGTTCAAATCGGACAAAATTATGTTCTGAGATTTAACTAATCAACAAGTTTATATTTATTCTTCTTAAGCTATTTTTTTATCAGATGGTACTTGCTTAACACCATGTGCAAAATGATGGGAAGTTTAAAATCATTCCTATGAAATTCTTTCTTTATTCATCAAATTAAGATCTGACCTTTCCAAATATGGAGAATCCAGTGAACTTAAAGTTGATATCCTCGCTCAGTGAACACTTGTCTGTGACGCCATCTACGTGAAGTTCTACACTCTCTGGCTCTGTAATAAAGATAAGACTGTGATATAAAATTGAAGTTAAATGTAGTTTATGTGAACACCTGAGATGCATCAAATTATTTTCAAGAACTCAGGTTCTTTCATTCTTTGATCAAAGTCTATCAATGAGTTGATGTTAACAACCACTCGGGCAAAATTTCAGCCATTAGCTTTGTTCAATAAAATCATCTAAACTTTATTTTAATAGCCTTGAGGCTAATTCCTCTTGGAACTCCCAAATGTTTTAGGAAAACAACAAAACTGATAGGGAAACATTCTTGCTAGGCAAAGTGATAGGCTAACATGTGGAAATATGATAAATATGTCACTGTTAATGTGTTACCATTAGAGGTGTGACGATACAGATTTTTCACGATACGATAGGTATCACGATATCTTAAAGCGATACGATTCGATACGATATACATCACGATACGCAATTTCAAGGTTTTTGACAAAATAAAATATTAATTTTTTATAAATCCTGATTTTTAGGCAAAATAAGCTATTTAAAAATCAATTAATACGTATCACGATACAGAGAATGTATCACGATACATGAATTGTCAGATTAAGTATCACGATTCACGAATACCACGATATATCGTCACACCTCTAGTTACCATAAGAGTAAAATGAACAAACATACCAAAGCTCCATCCTTTCGGTGGTTCAACCTTCAGAAGAAAGTCTCCCTTGTCGTAGAGCGGGATGAGATAGTAGCCAGTGTTGGGGGCGCAGTCGGTCTGGTACTTGATACTGCCGTGGGGCGTGTACAGCTTCACCTGTTTGGAGATTGACAGACTTCGTTCAAATAAAATGTTTAGTTGCATGTATTTATGCAGGTCCGACGCTTACAAAATTTATGCCATGTTTACCATTTTAAAAGAAAATTTGACGTTTGATACATGAATAATCTGACCAAAATGCTTAAAATATGTCAATCGAGGTATGGTTTTCTACCTAGATCGGACTATTATATGTTAATTCACACATAAAACGTTAATATCAGGATTTTCCCAACCTGCTTTTTGCTTATTTATTGGAAACAGTTAATATTCAATTACAAAATTCAAATAATGGTTAAAACTATAAGCCGCTGGAGAACATTATGATATTGTTGAATCAAATGAAGACAGACTTGTTTTAGAAAAGGAAAATACAATCGTCATATTAGGCCTATCAATTTTTCACAAATTCAACATTGGCTTCATGTTTTTTTTTGCAAAAGGATTAGATTCTTACCTCTACAAGTGAGAAATTGATATCAACGTCTGCCTTTACAAAACCACCACATCCCAAAACTACATCAGCTTGCGTTTCTTTACTTTCGAGGATAAAAAGGGATAAAAGAAGGCATAAATTAACTAAAATCGCCGTCCACGCCATCTCGATGAGGAAACCGGATATGAAATGCCGGCTGCTGAGAAACGGTAGTCGTAAAACATACCAAAAAGTGTGTCAGTAGAAATAGTGACAAGTTTGGTGAATGTCATTAAGGCATAGCTTGAGGCAAGGCAAATTAAATGGCTCCAACCAAATTGACGTTAAATAGGATTTATCAGCTTTCAGTCTTGATATTTTTAGCGCTGTTTTACGACACTACTTTGTTGCGTTTTGGCGGTTTATCGTCATGTTTTCGTTTCCCGGAAACGCAGTACATAGATTTTGTCTATTTTCAGCAACCTCGTTCCAAGTGCTGATCGAATATCATATCTTGATCAAAACAAGCTCCATATACGTTAAGAGTCGCAACATCACTGTGAGGAGTTTGTATTTTAGGTCTCTTATTTTTCCGTCCATTATCCAAAACATTATTACCATTTGAATCTTTTATTTTCTTTTGAAATGCAGAATCTCGAAATAAAAAATGGATTTGTAAAAATGCACGTTAAAGCATAATCATACATAAATGAAATATCAATGAACCTGGTAACTGTCTTAAAATGTTACCATTTTCATATAACGTATTTGTGATGCGCTCATAAAATATACGCTTTAGTCCCGAAAACTGACCATCGTTGTTACATTCTTCGATTTTCGTGATTAACTTTGATATAATGCGTGTCAAATTGCTAATCATAGTTATGTTGATAAGTTTAAATTGATCAAAACTTCTAACAGATTCATGCAAAATACGTAATATATAAAGAATGTAGTTTAAATCGAACGCTGATTGCTGTTTCTGAAAAATATGATTGGTTTGTTTATTTTACCTTTTTATGGCATATCACATAAAAATCGAGAAGCCACAGAACCCACGTTTTGCATTTAATCAAATTTTCTCTTTAAAATTGGATGACCGCTTAAAACAAATCCATTTTTGCAATTGTTTTAGTTTTCGCAATGAAAAAAACGTCTCGTCGATTTATTTGACCCTTTTCTTTGTCCTAGATAATGATTTGTAACTTTATCTTTGAATGGATGATAGCGTCGAAAGTTTTTTTGTTTTTTGTTTTTTTTATTGTTCCCAGATGGTTACACAGCCATATATATTTGCATAATGACATCAAAACAAGGTGTGTCATAGATTAAGCAATATATATAAGGTACAGAAATCATAGTTGGTTGTTAAATAATGGGATGAACGGCCATCATTTATTTTGGAATTTTTCAGTTTCATTATTTCTTATGAAAATAAATCTTTCAACCAGAAATATCTGTTTTAATTATTTTTCGTAATGAGCGTCGGAAGCGTCGGAAGTTGACTAAGTACGGAAGACCTAAAAATGTATCTATATAGTCTTATTTGTCTGTGTAAATTGCGTAGTTAGTGCATGGAAATAGTAATTTTTATGTCTCGGTGTATGTTTTATTTCCCTTTAATGTTCTCGTAAATGAGTGACCTTGCATAAACAATGCGAAAACAGCATCAACACATATAGCCATAATCCAAGAAACAATTCTCGAAACATGTAAAGAAACAATTAATTTACAAACTCGCAACCGAATTTCATATAATGTCACTGTGACCCGCACCCTACGACAGTGGAATATATATACACATCAGCAACTTAGTAACATAACAAATGTCAATTTAAAGAGCCACTCCGTGCTTTCTATGACATAATTGTTTGGTTTTGATACGAACCTTATAGCATATATAGTAATATACATTGTAAACTTCTCACAATTTATCGCCAAACGGAAACTTCAGGAAAATGTGCTGTTTTCTAATAAATTATATGTTATATGTTCTCTTCTGATTGGATCTAACCAGGTCATGTGACCAATATACATTTCAATTTCAAACCCTAAAGTTGAGGTTATACGAAATAACCGTCAAATATTGGCGTTTACACGTGCACGAATCCTGTTTGCTGATTGGATGAAGCAAGGTCATGTGAACTCAAGGACTATATTAACAATGTAGCACTGCGCAGTGGTGAAACCAACATTAGATACCGGTTTTAAAAATATCTCATATAAGACTTTATGAGACTATATGAGAATATGAGACTAGATATCTATCATTGAGTTTAAAGATGGTTTAAACGTTTATTAGAAAAAAAAAGTTAAAAATAATAATTTCTAATCATTTCTGTGAACCTCTTTTTGTCAGCGAACTCTCATGTGGGCGGAGCTTAAAGCCTGTTACATAGCGGTCAAAACAATTGATTTGCTTCTACTTTATCTTGCAAGTTTAAGTTTTGTTATGAAATTAAAAATTCACATCAATTTCAACGACAGAATTCATAAGAAATGATTTTCATAATGTGTGTGTTCACAAGGTTATCACCTGTTTAGAACATGTAATCCAAACTTCTGTATAACTTGCTGCGCAAGCATCGCCAGTTATACAATTTTACCTTACGAGTTTCAAACAGGTTATAACGTCTGGACGAACACTTTGAAAAGTGCATTTCTTTTTAATGTTGCTCTTTCGTATTCTATAGAAAAGTACCAACAATTTCGTTTGACTATACTTTCTAGTATTTATCCCTTAAAGATCAAAGGCGCCGCCCACCCTTTGTTTAAGGACATTATGAAATTTAACCATCAAGTGTTTTGCAATAAAGCATAGTTTTGTCCCGATTGACCTTTAACTTGTTATTTTCAGTAACAGTTAGTGGTTCCCGATGTAATTACATCGATTTCAAAATTTTACATATGTAATCCTATCAACATACTCTGTGACTCTTTAACCATCATGTGCTTTGCAATAAAGCATAGTTTTGTCCTGAACTATTATAGTTAAAGCATGAGGCAGAGTTTCATTTTCAATGTGTCATTCATATTTATATTTTAGAGTTATTTGTGAAATCGTTTACATGTTGGGATCAAAATCTGTGGGATCGGTCTTCCTTGTTCATCAGATATGCACTCAAAAGCACTCATGCGGTCAGCTGATCTATAATGCTTATGTCAACAACTATTATTAATTACGTAGCACATGTTGCCAGTGACAATATTAAATGCACCTATTCTACTTGTTTACTCGTATGTAAATGCCAGGAGTGGTTTGAAAGTTCAGTGCACATGTATCAACCGTAGGGAATCGCACAAGGGACAAATTACTCTTGGCATTCAGGAATCGAGCGCACGTGACGAACTCATGCAGTTCCGCTTCTCTCGGGTTAGGGTCGATTGGTGCAAATGACGTCATGTACAGGAATGAGGGGAAGAGAAAAAAGATCTTGTGTCAAACAACATACTTTCTGATATATATGTAATAACATATTATCATTAAATGTAGCCCACTCCCCAACAATTGCCTTTGAGACAGTTAAAACATAAATTTCACCATGTGCTTGAGTGATGTGAATATTTATCACTATAGCTAACTTAGTAAATATGGTCGAGTAGATTATCATTTAGTCCATGGACTTAGATTTAAATAAAGGGACGCCTCTCTGGGAGTCATGAATCGGTAGAATAATTATCATAATGTAGACTTTCTAAATTAGACTCTACGAATGTTTGGAAGGGCCATTTTTATTCTGTCATTAGACATCTATTTAGTTTCTGAAAATCGTAATTTTCATAAACATTTATTGAATAAAGGAAATGAGCCTCAGAGAATTGGTTATTTCAGACTTTAGACCTAGACTTACTTTACAAGAGGTCTTGTAAATGTCAAAATGTTCATATTAACTACAGTATGAGTGTAAGAGTAGTATGTCATCCAGACCCTAAAGCAAAAATATTTAATTGATGACCAACCAAGTCTTGACAAGTATAGTAGGTCTAGATCACTCAGCTTTAGTTAAAGCATCTTCTGGCAGTGTTTAAAATATAGCCCGTCTGCCAGTCCCTGACTGGCTACTTTTTGCAAGGACTGGTTACTTTTTGGTCAGGACTGGTAACTTTTCCATGTTTTTCTTCATTTTCCCCTTAGGAATTGACCAATTCATTTTCAGGACAGGCTAAGTTTCCAATCTATTTTGTACACTGCTTCTGGGCTCCATTTTATTACAAAACATGATTTTAAAATATTGTCAATATTGAAAAAATACTTCTGAGACTTAATGTTAGTCAAGTGTATGAGCATTCTGTCCTGGACCAACTAGAACGTATAGTCACGTGATTTGCAAAGTGAAAGTCTGTAACGCCATGTTTGATTTGCCTGTACAAATGTGATGGTTCAATTTTAGATCCCGTCGTTTCACAGGTATGCAACTCATTAATGATAAATTCGAGTCTGTTTAAAAACAATCTAGTTAAAACTAGCTGTAATGTTATCGTCCCCTAAGTCCTAACGTAAGGACTCCTATAGGGTACGGTAACATTACAGCTAGTTTTAAAGGGGCAGTAGCACGTTTTTAGGGGAAATATAAGGTGATGTCAGGAAAATGAAAATTAATGGTTCCAATCGAAAGACAATGTAGTTAAACTAAATGGAGCAGTAATAATTCAAATATATAACGTAAAGTTTAGCCATGCGATTCCTTTTTCGTACACAAAATGAATTAAAGGTGTTCACACAAAAATGGCCGCCAATGGATTTTATGTGAATCGTCATACTTTGTCCTCTGACTATGAATGATTGGATTGTTTAATGAAATTTTTGACACTGTCAAAATAAGTCATTTAGAATTAACTTACTAATATTGGTGAAAATTTAAAATATAAAATTATAAAAAAACGTGCTACTGCCCCTTTAACCAGATTGGTTTAAAAACGACCGTGCTACTATAGGAATAAACCTTTCAAAAATATGACTCTAACAGGGTTCAGAACAGAACAGAACTTTATTACGCTCAGGCGGATATCCTCGGCATATGAGGTACAACATGACAGTAAATGTATCATACAAGCGGATAAGTGATTAGCCGGAAGATTTTACAGTAGTTTGAATGATGATTTTACAAAATTTGCTAAGTTTTTTAAATATAGATACCTTTTTACACATGAACAGATTTTGAAGTTTAAGCATATTTGGTTTCTTTGAGAAATGTAAAGGTATGTACAAGGTTCTTTCTAAAGTAAAATATTCACATCCTAAAAATATAATGGAACTCATCTCCAACATCTTCCTTTTTCAATCGGTAAATGGTGGCAAGAGGTTCGAAACAGTAGTAATTGGATAGCTTTATTTTGGGGAAGGGACATTAGGTATGTTTCAAGTTCAAGTTGCGGTTTCAAAACAGAATATAAACCTTTTTTCGAGTTTTCCACCTGAGACCTCCACGTTTGTTTAGCATTATCGGTTAAAATAGAGAGGGCAGTTTGTTTGAGCCAGGAAGATGAAACAGGAGACTGTGATAACCATATATAGCTTAGTCCAATACTGTTAAGAAGGATATTATGAATACATGAACTCAATCCAGTCTAAGTAAACCTAGCCTCAATATTATCCGTTTCACTCCTATACTGAGTCTAGCAAGGCCTAGCAGAGGGTCGCATCAGCCGACCTTTCTGCGACCTATGACCCCCCAACGTTATACGTGCGAAGGCTGACTATTGTGGCTTGGTAAGATGAGTTCTGATTGGTCAATTCGAGACGTGGACTGACGCGACCCTCTACTAGGCCTTTCTAGACTCAGTAGGTAGGAGTGAAACGGATAATATTGAGGCTAGGTTTACTTAGACTGGAACTCAATCCAACCAGGATTTCCTCTCCGCCACTTTGAGAGAAAGCTCTCAAAGTCAAAGTCAAAGTCAAAGAAGTTTATTTTACTTTAGGCCCATATACAAATGATACAACGGTGCAAAGATATATGCATACATTTTACAAATATAATTTACAATTCTGATAATAGATTGTCTCTTAAGAAAACAACATGTTTTACAAAGAGCGCTAGATTACGTATTACGTTTTCGTTTCTGGAAGACATAATTGATATAAAGGCAATAGAGGGGTACTTGGAAAGATAATTATTTGGAATATATTGTTTTCTTAAATCAGCATAATAAGGGCAAACGAAAGACAAATGAATTTCAGCAGATTTACAAAAAGGACATATTCGTAAGTTTTTTCCTATTGAAAGTTTCCTGCACTTATTAACAGCTAAGTCTAACAGGCCCAATCGGAAACATACAAAAGTTCGTCTGATATTTCTTGATGTCAATATAGAAAGGTACAACTCAGGTTGGATTAGACTCTTGTGTGATCTATACAGTTGATAGCGTGTGCTATTATCAAGATTTGAATTCCATTCTTGACAGATTGTTCTTGAAATTCTTTAAGAACATTAACCATTACCAACTGTTTGATTTAGCCACACAAATCCAAACCCATGAGAAAATAAAAGATTTCTAATGTGGGTTGCTGTCTGATAGAACACGTTCGATTCCCGGTAACGTCAATATTATATAACATTATAACAATGCGGTCCGCAAAACCTTTTTTTACAGTTTGGATATTTTTAATGACTCCCGAATTATCGCCCAACGATATAAGAGGTTACGAGAGAAGAATTTAAAAACTTTTCAAAACTGGCAATTATTCTAAATAATTTGATAATAAATTAAACCATTATCGCATCGTATATATATATACCGGCATCCCATTTGAGTTACCAGTAACTTCTGTATAGTTTTTAAAGGCATTGTGCTGCGTTTTCAATTGGAAAGAAGGCATCTCTAAAAAGGAAAACAAATGTGACTAATTGCAAGACAGATTATTTTAATCAAAAAAGCAGTCTTAAAGGGGCAGTAGTACGTTTTTTTTTTTGACAATGTTATATTTTAACTTGTTCACTGATAATTATACGTTAATGTTAAATGTATTAATTTGATAGAGTCAAAAATCTCATTACACAAACCAGTCCTCCATAGTCAGATATCAACGAATAAAGATTCACATAAAGTCCGCTGGCCGCCATTTTTGTGTGAACACCTTAAATTCATTTTGTGTAAGAAAAAGAATCGCATGGCTGAACTTTATTATATATTTTTGATTTATTAAATATATCCTCATTCATTTAGTTTAAAAACATTGACTTTGAATTGGAACCATTTATTTTAATGTTCCTGACATCACCTTATATTCCCCCTTAAAACGTGCTTCTGCCCCTTTAAAACAAGGTAAGTTAACTTACGAGAGAACCCATACTATATTTTGATTTGTTTTAAGGGTGAATTGATATTTCTGCCTTTTCAAGAAAACACATCTTGAATTTACTTATATTCAATGTGGGAAATTCTACAGTGCCTTTAAATTTGCATATTTACAAATTCATATCATGTTTATTTATCTTTAGTTTAGTGAACGTAGTGCGAGAAAGTAAAATTCTTCTAGAGGCACATAATAATATATTCGCACGTTGTTTACATCGTTGAACAACAGCATAACGCAAAAATGACCTCCCTCATGTGTTTTGTCCTTTTGTTTACTTCACGTCACATTCTTCCAACTGTTGTCATGGCTACCATTCACTTCTGTCCGAAAAACTAATATATATATAAATATAAGTACCAAGGTCAGGTAGTATGGGAAACAGATTAATTACGCGCAGAGTGACGTAAAACTGACTTTTTGTAGTTAAAAACAGGAATAGCGACTAAGTGTAAAACCAGATATGACATTCTCATGTGGTGATCTCTTGTATAAATTAGTTGGTATCTTCAATATACTAGTGGGTTCTTCTGTACTAAGATACTAGTTCAAATGCTGGCTGCATGGCAACCCGCAGTGCCGGGTTCGAATTCAGGTGGAGACATCAAACATTTGTGACGCTGAGTTGTGTATTTGGGAAAGGAAATTCATCCACATTGCACTCAGTCCGTCTACATCTGGGTACGTGAATACGGACAGTGCGGACCTTTAGCTGCTTATAAAGTACAATTCCTTCAGGGTATTAATGTACAGCCAATGAGCAGCGCCTGCACTGGGTAACAGGGTTAAATATTGTAACTTTTAGTATTATAGTTAAATAGAATTCCACTTGTTTTGAGAGAGGTCTCTAACTATACCTTATTGGAAACCACGCCACAGTGCCGAGTTCGAATCCAGGTGGAGATACCAAACATTTGTGACGCTGCGTTGTGTATTTGGGAAAGGCACTTCATCCACATTGTCCTCAGTCCGTCTACATCTGGGTACGTGAATACGGACAGTGCGGACCTGTAGCATCTTGTAAAGTACAATTCCTTCAGGGTAATAACGTACAGCCAATGAGCAGCGCCTGCACTGGGTAACAGGGTTAAATATTGTAACTTTTATTAGTATAGTTAAATAGAATTCCACTAGTTTTGCGAGAGGTCTCTAACTATCCCTCGTTTGGAAACCATGCAACTTCCTCATATCATCGAGATATCCTCATCATTGGGTTTAAATAAAAACTCAAAACTTTTTTTCAAGCTTTTATTTATAGTCATAGCATGATAGATCTCATGGATTTAATAAACTGACCTCATGTGCTGTAATTCAGTAGTCATCACTAATGCTAACAGTTATCAGTCTGTAGTTACAGTATATTATAAGTACTTTTAATTATTCTATGATGTTTATGCTTTCAGCACGCATCTATTTTTTGGACAGGGCGCTTAATAAAATCATTTATGGATAACGTTTTCTTATCAACTCGTACTAATGACGCACCCCTCCAAAGCGAAAATCTTGTATCGGCCCCTGCAATTGATAATTTTGATTTTGTTCTAAAACCATTCAGCTTCATATATTTTTTTTTCATACTGCAGAGCTGGCCTCTCACGCGAATAGACCGCGTTTGAATCCTGGTGGTACATTTGTAACCAGGGCCGTGTGTGTGCCTGGGCAAGGCACTTCATCCACATTGTACCCAGTCTGCCAAGCTGCACAAGTGACACCTGAACACAGCGGCATCGAAAGTACTTTTTATTCAGGGTTATGACAGAATCTTTGAGCATGACTAGCATGGATATAGCGAATGGCAAATTCGTTATTATTTATTACTTATATATACCTGTAAAGTACAATCCAGACACAGGTGTCACAGACCTGTTCATGGTTGACAGACTTTAATCTATAACGGAACAATGACAAGAAACCGAATACCACTTGACCGTCTATCGATCGGTTAATACAAGCGTTATTAGAGCGGATAAAATCACTTGCGTTGCAAAATACTATTAACTTTGTTTCCCTTTCATATTCATTACCAGCTATTATACTCACCCCCTTTTGCGCATGCGTGAGAATCCCACTGGCCAGAGCTATGCGTTTGTAGAAGATTACTGTAGAAGCAGTTCTTAATACTCATGTAACTTAATAACCAATATGGTTAAAATAAATTCAAGGTTATATTCGTAATGATCAATTTATGCTCTTTAAGATGGTTATTTTAGTTTTCAGAAAACAATTTTTCTGATTGTTCCCGAGCGTTTTTTCAAATGTCTGTTTCATTTTCATATCGGCCCTTATAAACATGTATATTTGGATGAAATCTTCTCGAAGTGAGTGTCTGTCACGGGCATAATGATATATTTCTGCTTTTAGGATTTAAAATTCAAGGTCTTGGTTCCAAAGATGAAATATTCTTCTTCAATTAGGTGAAATCAAAATCATTTTAACGTAAATACCCATTGTTCCCAGATCATAAGAAAATTGAGAAAAACTGAATAATTCCGTGTCACGCCTCGCTAATCACGAGTCCCGGCCTGAGTGGTCTTAGCTCGTCACAGTGGGTATTCTTTAATTATGTTTGTATTGTAATATAACCCTGTGCTGCTTATCTCACTTTGAGCACATTGTGTAAGCTCACATTTAGAAATCTGCAGAAACTGTGGTAATGTATGAATACTTGGGACATATCATTAAACAACTCTGATGTTTCTATCAATTTGTTGGAACAAAATATATGAATTAAACAGAGTTTCAATTAATAATAATTAATAAAAATTTCGATTTTGGATTTTAAAACCTGATTGTCCCCATATGTGGCGGGATGAATTAAGCCTTCCTTCAGACATATGTGCCCGAGATATACATCGACATTTACTCATTATATGTTACTCCTAATGCAACTGTATGTTACCTAACAGCTTATAACTAGCGACAGTTGTCAATTTTTGTAGGGAAAAGGTCATATACAAAGTCTATCCCTTACCAAATAAGGGAATACACATGCAATTCGCAATGCAACTGAGTATCTTAAATAGATTGCATTCTGTAATCGGAACACAATTTGAGTGTTGCCAAAAACGCACACATCAGTTGATTGAAGCAGATACACTTTTGAACATTTCCAGAACCAACTCTGAACATGTAATTATATATATATAAGTTTTATTGTTCTAATATATCACTTTAATTAAATATGTGAATATGTCGTCCTACATACAGTACTTCTCCACAGTCGTCCAGATATGGTTAGCAAGTAAATTAATGCAAAAGTAATTATTTTTTTTATATTAATTCGTGTTCCATGTGTCTTTAACGCAAGTGTCTAACTCAGTAAAATGCACTTGTTAGATATACTGCTACAATTTTAAATCAAATTCATTTGTATTGTTAAAAACGCCACCAATAGAAATAATATCAAAGAACAATACATAGTTCCAAAGATTGACAGGAGAAAATATCATGTAATGAGTAACAATAGTCTGAAAATGAGATAAAGTATTGAATACCACTGCGTATCTCGACAGACAATACAAAGACCAATCGGTTTTATGTTAAATGTCCAGTTACCTTAAGCAAATATCACTATGTGAAAAAGGGAACTTTGTATATCAATTTGCATTTAACATTCGTGGTAAGAGTGTATTTATTAAAATACCTTCATTCATAATATTTTTCTTTAGGCTTTTCATTTCAAATGAAGACTAGCAGAATTAGGACCTAGACTGTATTAAAGGCTCGTATCTAATGCACCGTGGTTGTGGACAAATGATGGTTTAGCTATACTTGTTACCATGTTAGACATAAACATAACGGACATTGTCATTTGAGGATATTGGAATTTTAATGAAATATCAGCTTATAATGGAATAAATAGATCATTATTCATAATGACAAATATTGCAAATGAACCTAACTTACTTTATTTGTGGCTAGAATATATTTATTCTTATATGGATAAAAGATATTGCTCATTTGAATGAGCATGTAAAGCTTAGTTTTTCATCCAACAATTGTTTCATAAACGAAGATAATTTATATGGACTTCAACTATACAATTTTATTTTGCAAAGTGAGTTATATTCCTTCAACATACCAACTTCTAAAAGGTCACTCAAAGAAGTCAATTGGTGCATATATCATAACTACTTAGTCAATAATCGGTCAAATTTGACACAAGTATCTAAATGCAATGCATTTCCACACATATATGGTAAACAAGTGGCTATCAAGAGAACAAAGAAGTAGAGACCGATTAGGCTTGTTGGGCAACGTTGTTATAAAAGCGTTCGGAGATTTATTTTTCTATGAAATATTTTTTATGCTTTCCTTTATCTTATTTTTTTGTAATGAGCGATGCCGACATCAGACAAGACATATAATTGTCTCTTGTAGCCTTTTTGGCGGCTTATACATTTTTCTTCATGTATAATGAATATATTTATGAATGTATAAGATGAGACAGAAATAAACAAATTCTCTCTCTCTCTCTCTAATATAAATGTTCAATCATATCCCTGATTCTTTTAATCTTATTCTTGAATAATTGTAAATTATCAAATAGATGAACTATAAAGAGCTTAGAGTAAAATTTAGTCTCAGAAGAATTTTTTCAATATTGGCAATATTTTTAAACAATACATGTATTATAACAAAATGGAGCCCAGAAGATGCTTTAACTTCAGACCTAAAGCTGAGCGATCTAGACTTGCTATACTTTTCTAGACTGGGTTGGTCATGGATTAAATAGTTCCGCTTTAGGGTCAAGATGACAGACTATTAAGAGCACGATTGTACACACGCTAATTTTGACCAAGGAGAGGAGCTCAGTCTGCCCGATAAGCGATGCTTGTTTACTTAACCTATATGATGCAACGAGATTAACCCCCTGTGGGGGCTGCACAGCAGCACTGGTCGCCGTTCAACCGTAACGCCGGTTGACTTTATGAGCCAAGGGCAGATAATTTCAGAAACTGACTCTAATAGCTGGTAATGTATCGTATTGCTCTAATAGTGATAATGGGCCTGTACTGAAGCGGTTATTCAAGTTCAGATAGGTCGAAACCTTAAATCGCGTAGATAGATAATAATTAGATAAAAAATATAACACATCATTACACTAACATACATATTATTATACAAGCCGAATTGCACAGTTTCGCTTAATATTTAATATGAGGATCTTTACATACATGTAGGTCTATTTAAGTGATTGGACTTATGTCTGGACAAGTGTACCATTATCAAAGCCAAATTATATTTCATGCAACATAATCTGTTGCCTTAATGTTTTCAGCAAGGAAAGGCCATTAACCGATCAGAAACATTGGAGGTAATGACCGATGAAGGCTAATTTCAATAAACGAATATAATAATTATACCACTTTGAACTTGGCTGGAAATGGAAATATGTTAGCCCCATATGTTCGACCTTGTTGCTGTACAGCTGCGTACCTAAAGTTTGTTCACTTGCTACATTTCATGTTACGTTTGGACGTCAGTCACTGAAACACCTTCATCAGCACTGACAAAACACTAGATTAGCGTTTGCGGGACATCGCAAAAGCAGAGCAGCCCCGAAACTTGGGGTTTCGCCTTACCCTGTTCCGCCTTCTACAAGCCTCAGCATATTTGGCATTTTCTTGTGACCTTGATTTTTGACACTCACGGTCACGGAATCAATGAATACATTTCATTGAATATAACATTAATGTAACGAATTAAAGTGTTAAAAGTTAAAATAATCCATTTTCTCAAAATATGTTGACCTTGCTGTGACCTTGACCTTTGACCTTCAAAGTGAACATGTCATTGTAATTCCCCAGAGGTGTAAACACTTATACATGTTCATGAGTTCTGAAAAGATTAATAGGATTAAGTTATAGCCAAATTAGTTGCACATTGCAATAACACAAATCTCTTGACTTGACCTTTGACCTTCAAGGTTACACAATCAATGAACACTTTTCATTGAGTATAACAATCATCTATTGATTAAAAGTATTCATACCAAGTAACGAATTAAAGTGTTAAAAGTTAAAATAATCCATTTTCTCAATATATGTTGACCTTGCTGTGACCTTGACCTTGACCATGAAAGTGAACATGTCATTGTAATTCCCCAGAGGTGTAGACACTTATACATGTTCATGAGTTCTGAAAAGCTTAATGGGATTAAGTTATATCCAAATTAGTTGCACATTGCAATAACACAAATCTCATGACCTTGACCTTTGACCTTCAAGGTTACACAATCAATGAACACTTTTCATTGAGTATAACAATTATCTAATGATTAAAAGTGTTCATTGTTAAAATAAAGCATTTTTGCAAAACCATGCTAAAGTAGTGACCTTGCTGTGACCTTGACCTTAGACAGATTGTAGCGAAAACATTTTCAAAATTGTTTACTCTTCCAAGGATGATACATACCAAGTTAGAGCTTCATAGCACAAAAACTTTTCAAGTTATTGCGTTTACAAGGAATTGTTTTAGTGATTTTATAGCTCGTGACCTTGACCTTTGACCTTGAAAGTGAACATGCCATTGTAATTCCTTAGACGGGGCTGCTAATTACAAGTTATACCATTCAGAGGCGGGGTCTGCATATCATCCTCGAGCTTGGTGTTATGCGACGAGCCGAAGGCGAGTTGCATAACACCAAGCGAGAAGCTGATATCTCCCCATACCCCGCCTCTGAATGGTATAACGAATATATCTTATCGAACGTTTAAACAAAACGCATATAATATGAAGATAAAGAAAAACCTTAACTGCGTAAACCTTTTGACTATAGTTTATTCAAAGCTACATATAGGTTGATGAAAAGAAACCAGCTTGATCATGAGTTCGAGGTAACATACATTGTACATTTGAAGACGCTCAGTCTGCACGCTTTTTTCATGCTATTTATGTGCCGGGGTATAAATAATTTATCCTCCCGCTCAAGAGGGTGATATCAGTATTTATCCAGCCCAGATGGCTTTACATCGGAATTTTTCAAGTTCTTTTGGAAAGATATTGGTAAATTCCTGCTTAACTCTTTAAATGAAGGCTATGAAAAAGGAACACTTTCAATAACACAAAAGCAAGGCCTTATTACGTGTATTCCAAAGGGTAACAAACCAAAAAAATACCTAAAAAATTGGCGTCCTATTTCGCTTCTTAATTCTTCTTACAAAATTGGTGCGGCAGCAATTGCAAATCGAATTAAAAACATCTTACCATCTATAATACATGATGACCAAAAGGGTTTTGTAAAAGATAGATATATAGGGGAGATAACTAGGTTAGTTTATGACATTATGGAACATACTGAAACCTTTCAAATTCCAGGACTTTTACTCTTAATCGACTTTGAAAAAGCTTTCGACTCTATTGATAGAAACTATCTTAACAGCGTCCTAAGATTTTTCAATTTTGGTCCAAACATTATTGATTGGATAACCACTTTCTACAATGATATCGAATCAAGAGTTTTGGTAAATGGATTTCCATCATCACCCTTTAAGATTGAAAGAGGTTGTCGCCAAGGCGACCCGGTAGCGCCATACCTATTTATCCTATCGGTTGAAATTCTAGGCATTCTCATTAGAAATAATGCTAACATAAAAGGAATAAATATTGGAAATATAGAGTTTCTCCTGTCTCAATTCGCGGATGATACGTCATTAACACTAGATGGATCAGAAAAATGTTTATATTCTGTTTTACAAACTTTACAATTTTTTGCACGATTTTCTGGTTTAAAGGTTAATGTAGAGAAAACAAGACTATTATGGATAGGTTCCAAAAAGCGATCTCGACTCAAATTATGTCAAGATTGGAACTTGGATTGGTCTCAAAGCGATTTCAAATTATTGGGAATAAATTTCGGCATTGATATTGATCGCATGAGCAAAATAAACTATGAGGAAAAGTTTCTCCAAATAAAAAAAATAATGAACATTTGGCTAGCAAGAAATCTAACACCCTATGGAAGAAACACAGTTTTGAAATCACTTCTTCTGCCCAAGTTAAATCACCTTTTCTCCGCCCTACCCCGCCCACCAGAATCTGTTATCGAAAAATTTCAAAAAGAATGTTTTAAATTCATATGGAAAAATAAACCAGACAAAGTTAAAAGAGATACTGTTATACTCAACCCGGAACATGGGGGGTTTAAGGTTCCATTAATCAAAAATGTTATATCTTCGCAAAAATTAAAATGGATACATAGATTACAAAATAGCTCATCAACCTGGAAATATTTACTAATGCATAGACTGCACAACCAAGATCTTCTATGGATTTCAGATAAAACATATATTGAAACCATAGTTACATCTTCAATTTCAAATCAATTTTGGATAGAGGTATTTACAGATTGGTCCAATGTTCTTGTTAGATACAAAAAACATGTAAAAAATAAGTATGATATACTATCCCAAAGTATATGGAACAATGATAGCATAAAGGTTGGAAACAAAAGTATTTTTTATAAAGGCTGGGTAAAAAAAGGTATACTTTTTGTGAATGATTTATTAGATGAAAATGGCACATTCTATTCAAAGGACAAACTAAGTACTGTATATTCTCTTGATGTTAACTTTCTTCATTACGAGGGGGTCAAACGTGCCATATTATATTATGCAAACTCGTTAAGTTTAACTATATCTGACTGTAAACTGTTCAATCCTATATACCCTTTTACTATCAAATGTACAAACACTCTTTTGGGTCACCAGAAACTTTATGATATGTTACTTGACTCACATTTTGTGAAACTCCCTTGCTATGATAAATGGGAACAAGTCATTGGTTTGAACTATACTGATTTAGATTGGGAATGTTTTAATATTATTGCGCACAAATGTACTCCCAGTATTGACCTAAGATGGCTACAATACAGAATAATACACAGAATACTGCCAACGAAACATTTCCTCTATAAAATAAAGTATGTTGATACTTCACTATGTTCCTTTTGTAAAGAATCTGACGAAACTATTTACCATATGTTTTGGGAGTGTAGCAAGGTGCAAAATATATGGCGTGAGTTGAAAATGTGGCTCAATACTGTAGATGTTCAACTTAGTTTTACAATCTCTCAAGTACTGTTTGGAGTGAAAGGGAAAAATAATTATGCATTAAATGCTATGATCATATTAGTTAAGAACATCATATTCAATTGTAGTAAGAAAGGATGTACCCCACATTTTTCTTTTATCAAAGGACAAATAATACAATATTATAATATCACCAAATATATTTACATTAACCAAAACCAGGAAACATATTTCTTGAAACTTTGGTCTATTTTACATATTCTATTTAGAAACAATGATTAGACAATTTTGATTTACATTGTACATTTGTGTCTCTGTATAAATATATATAATTACATATGTCCTTGTATGTGACTTTGTACACAACCCTGTATGTATACCTGAAAAAAAGGAAAATAAAAAAAAAAAAAAAAAAGTATTTATCCAGGGTCACGTGGACCAATCAGAGATTCTTACATGCGGTAGGATAACACCAATTGTCCACGTGTAAAACATTGGTTTAAACATATTTTATTGACAAAAAGTCAAATGGATCGGGCAAAAGTGAAAACACTTACTGGGCCCTCTCCAATACAAAATTGATTAATATACATATGTTATAAAGATTTACAACTTTTCATATATTAACACAGGTTTTACAATTAAGGTTTGTGCAATTATGTACAGTGTAAAACATTCTCAAGCCATATTTTTTGAACTTTTGGTCAGTGGTGAAGATTTCGAAATTTGGCATGGTTAAATAGACAGATGGGGTCATATCATTTTAATTCCAATTTTCTTAAAATTCGATTAAAATATTGTATAGACACTCTATGATAACAAAATCAGGACAATGACATTGGCTTAATGCAAAGGACTAAATATGACCTAAGCTGTTGCTCTATTATAAAGCATTTTGTAGAGAAAAATAAAAAATAGTGTTTTCGAAATTTCGACTTCTGGTCACTTTAATGACTTTCCAAAACTGTTGCGGATAACTGTTAGGTATTGCATACGGATATGTTAAAGCAAAATGAACCGTAACCTATGTAGTGAAATCATAACGTTATCTGTTTCGATTTCGGAATGCTAGGAGGCCTCAAAGACATTCCAAATTACATGATCTTTGCACTAGCATACGTAGATAAGTGAACAAACTTATGGTACACACATGTATAGTCAGTATAGGTACATACGAACTACGTTTGATAACACATTCGATCAACCATTAATATAAATATGATCATATAGCATTTATTCGCAACATGTGATATTCATAATATGTATGAATATGTTTGGTCTGTTCATAATGCATGCAGCTGTTTGCTCTAGGGATATTTGAATTTCATAACCCTAGTGCTAAAGGCACTTTTGCACGATATCAAAAAACATATTTTATCGTCCTAAATACATCGTCCACGGTAGTAACAACTCCTTTCTTTTAACGTAACTTGGTGTGACGCGACCGGGAATCGAACCCAGGTCTTCCAGGTGAAGAGCGGATACCCTACCAACGGAGCTACAATCATAAAATTGTCGACATTTCTTAATGGTGTAAGCACATTATATTTTTACAAATTTCACAATTTCCTAGTGGAATATGCAAATTATTTCATCATTTATTATGGGTGTATGAAAATTATTTCATCATTTCTTATGGGTGTATGCAAATTACATTTTTATAAATTCAAGAACTTCTTTTAGCCATTCCAGCGTGAACACCGTGTTGTCAATTCACACGTCCACACGATCATTACACGACTTCAGACCTGATGTTACTTATACCGTCGATTGGCTTCCAACACGACACCTGATACTGAAACGGTATACTTCTCGAACCAATGAAACTATTGATGAAGTTAGTCCGACCATATGTAAACCACCGCTAAAAAGAAAGTACAAATCATAATTTGCTTCGAGTTATTTGATTTCTTAAACACATGTGATGCATTTGATTATGACACCATCACAAAAAGACATTTGAAATTACTTGAATAGAAATTAGTTGTATCTAGTTAATGTTTTATTGAAAAGTCCAGGCAGGAATAAGAAAAAGAATTTACACTTTCATACTCTAATACGTTAAAGATATTATAAAGGCGTGAACAATTAAGCACATTAACTGATTTTCACACAGAATCTTATGTCTACGTTATTTCATAAAAATCATCAAAATATTACTCATATGTAATCTTTAAACGATGATTATGCTTTTCAGTTTGAGAATATGACGTCAAAGACAGAAAAAATGCATTTAGAAACAATTAATACCATACATTCAATTGAGATGTATACTTTCTTTTGTCTGGAAGTATAAATATATGTTTTCACCAAATGTCGACTGTAAACTATTGCATCATTCAAAGACACAGTAACCGCAGAAGACTGACGCTTCCACAAACTACACATATTTGGTTTCTATGATTACGCTCATGTTTTACGCTTCCTCGTGCTGTGCGCGTGCTGTCCACGTGCTTTGAAATTGACGCCATCTGGCGGATGATGAAACCGATTATTGTCAGAGTTCGGTTTACCTGATCTAATGGTCAACCTTTGTAGTAAGAATGATATAATTGCGGCCTTGTTTTATTTACGATGGAAGTGAAGTCAAATTTAATCACATTTTCGAAATTCCCGAATCGATTTTTGATGAGTATTCTGACGTCTTAAAGGGGCAGTAGCACGTTTTTTGATAATTTTATATTTTAAAATTTTCACTGATAATTGTAAGTTAATGCTAAATGTATTATTTTGATAGTGTAATAAATCTCATTACACAAGCCAATCAGCCATAATCAGGGGACAAAGTGTGAAGATTCACATGAAATCCATTGGCGGCCATTTTTTGTGAACACCTTTAATTCATTTTGTGTAATTAAAAGGAATCGCATGGCTAAACTTTACATCATATATTTGAATTATTACTGCTCGATTTAGTTTGAATACATTGTCTTTCAATTGGAACCATTAATTTTCATTTTCCTGACATTACCTTATATTCCCCCTAAAACGTGCTACTGCCCCTTTAACCTAACTAAATTTAACAAATTTGAATTAACGAAACTATATATTGATGATAAAGAGAACTTCGACTCAATTTTCTGACGTCTAAACCTAACTAAATTTAACAAATTTGAATTAACGAAACTGTACATCGATGATGAAGGGAATAACGACTAAATTTACTGTTAAACATGGTTTCGCCCAAGGCAGACAAAGGAAATTCTATGGATGAACAACTTCTTTATTATTTCAAAAATGTCATTTCATTGGAAAAATGTCTCGTAAAATGCATATCGCCATTCAATGAAACGACTCGAAACCATCAGCACTTTCGGGATGCAAAGGTGAGATATTTTCTTTAAAATCTTTGAAAAACGTCATTTAATTTGCCAAATGTTTCGTATATTTATGCATACCACCAGCCACTGAAATGGCTCGCGAAACGAAATTAAAGACCCACTCCTTGATTTTCAACACATATGTTTTGCTTCGAAACTATGGTAGATGGCATTATAAAATGGAATTCAAAACATCTCACATGTTCGTCCCCAAATGACATATATATGATAATTTTGGTTTTCAATGAAAATGTTACAACATTCGTTTATATCACGGAAGTCAAATTCAAAGGTCTAAATCAAATGAATGCTTGTAATGTAACCTACCATTTGCAACGTAACTTTCATCCTGCTTCTTTTGATATCATTCTAAAATTACGTTAGAGTGATTGATACGAGTGTGAAAAGCCTCTCTACGGCACCACAAGACATTAAAGGGGGTCTCCAACTTCTAATTTTTAACTTCCAGGGCTTTATTAGCGAGACCCCGAGAGGGTTGGAGAGGGCCTCGCTAATAAAAACACTGGACGTCAAAAATTAGAAGTTGGAGACCCCCTTTATTTTTTTAACTTCCAGTGTTTTATTAGCGAGGCCCCGAGAGGGTCGGAGAGGGCCTCGCTAATAAAACACTGGAAGTAAAATATTAGAAGTTGGAGACCCCCTTTAACCAACGTGATTCTATCAATACATATAGTTTATTTTCAGTGAAAATGTGGAATTGATAAATGTACGGGCAGTAGCACGTTTTTAGGGGAAATATAAGGTGATGTCAGGAAAATGAAAATTAATGGTTTCAACTGAAAGACAATGTATTCAAACTAAATGGAACAGTAATAATTCAATTACATAACTTAAAGTTTAGTCATGCGATTCAATTTCCTTATACAAAATGAATTAAAGGTGTTCACACAAAATGGCTGCCAATGGATTTTATGTGAATCTTCATACTTTGTCTTCTGACTATGGATGATTGGCTTGTGAATTGAGATTTTTGATACTGTCAAAATAATATATTTAAAATTTATTTACAATTATCAGTGAAAAATTTAGAATATAAAATTATCAAAAAAACGTGCTTCTGCCCCTTTAAGACATGTTGATATGACAGTGTCTAATTAACAGCTATAAATGAAAACCTGACAGTGTTCGTTGGTGCTATATGATGTTTCGTCATTTAGATATGATACGGCAACGCTTTACAGATGTGACCTTGAACTTCTCCATGACCTTCACCTTCCACTATCACGTGACCGAGCATGCTAGGGACGTCTGGCACATTGAGGGTCGTCAAAAATAACTTAATTTTCTCGTACAGTGACATGGGTTGGATGTATTTAGGACAATGTCGACATAGAACAATGTCATTCATTCTATCATGTATACCTTTCACTGATATTTTGACTGATTGCGTCTTTCATACAGTCCCCTCCTTTTAGTCATGGTCTTTTACATTTTGTTACTTATCGCACGAAAGTAATACTGATAGAGTTGTTGAAATCATGTATAGCAAACATAGTAAAAAGCAAACGCCACAGTTTGGACAAAGCAATGGCCCCCAATGGTGTATAGCAAACGTCATCATGGTGCATAAATAACGACATCATGGTGAAAGTCACACGCCATCAATTATGTATAACACGCCATCATTGGTGTATAGAAAACACTACATTTGTGTATAGAAAACGCCATCAGTAGTGTATAGTGAACTCAATCAGTAGTGTATATCAAACAGCATCAATGGTGTATAGTAAACGCCATCAATGGTGTATAACAAACGCCATCAATGGTGTATATCACATGCCATCATGGTGCATAAATAACGACATCATGGTGTATAGCAAACGCCATCAATGATGTATAGCAAACGCCATCAATGGTGTATAGCAAACGCCATCAATGATGTATAGCAAACGCCATCAATGGTATTTAGCGATCGCCATCAATGGTATATAGCGAGCCATCAATGGTGTATAGCGAGCCATCAATGGTGTATAGCGAGCCATCAATGGTGTATAGCAAACGCCATCAATGGTGTATAGCAAACGCCATCAATGGTATATAGCAAACGCCATCAATGGCATTTAGCAAACGCCCTCAATGGTGTATAGTAAACGCCATCAATGGTATAAAGCAAACGCAATCAATGGTGTATAGCAAACGCCATCAATGTTGTATAGCAAACGCCATCAATGGTGTATAGCAAACGCCATCAATGGTGTAAAACAAACGCCATCAATGGTGTATAGCAAACGCCATCAATGGTATATAGCAAACGCCATCAATGGTGTATAGCAAACGCCATCAATTATGTATAGTAAACGCTATCAATGGTGTATAGCAAACGCCATCAATTATGTATAGTAAACGCCATCAATGGTGTATAGCAAACGCCATCAATGGTGTATAGCAAACGCCATCAATGGTGTATAGCAAACGCCATCAATGGTGTATAGCAAACGCCATCAATGGTGTATAGCAAACGCCATCAATGGTATATAGCGAGCCATCAATGGTGTATAGAAAACGCCATCAATGGTGTATAGCAAACGCCATCAATGGTGAATAGAAAACGCCATCAATGATGTATAGCAAACGCCATCAATGATGTATAGCAAACGCCATCAATGATGTATAGCAAACGCCATCAATGATGTATAGCAAACACCATCAATGGTGTATAGAAAACGCCATCAATGATGTATAGCAAACGCCATAAATGATCTATAGCAAACGCCATCAATGATGTATAGTAAACGCCATCAATGATGTATAGCAAACGCCATCAATGGTATATAGCAAACGCCATCAATGATGTATGGCAAACGCCATCAATGGTATATAGCGATCCATCAATGGTGTATAGCAAACGCCATCAATGCTACAAAGCAAACGCCCACAATGTTGTTATTTTGCAAATACTGACTAAAAAACTTAAAATTAACATTTTAACAAATATCTTGTAAAGGAACATACAGTGGCACTGTTGATCGAAAACCACTATCGTCTTTAACGCCTGTCAATGGGTCAAACACAGTTTGAGAAACTTGTGCAAAATAGACAGAATAATTATAGTTGATTAGATTCGTCCATTGTGTTTTGTAAATAAAAATAACATTTTCAAGATTTAGGAAATCAATACTGTCTTTTGAGGTGTAATTGTTGCAACGTTATTTCTTAAAACTATTACACTTAAATGAAATTTAATTATTTGTATTTTCTTTTTCTGAATTATCATTTAGTTGCGATCTCTATATTACAAGTGCTATCGAAAACTTTGTCAATTTTGTTGTTGTCTTCTTTCAACAGTAAATTAAATTCAATTACATGTAGTTGTTTCAAATATTTTAGTTTCGACGGTACTACTTTAGTAACTCAAGATTTGTTGTGTCATGAGCTAAGCCAATCAAACAGTGTTCATTTCTTTATCTCTAACAAAGTTCTTCGTTTTGTTTAGAGGTCCTAAGTAAAAGTGTCCGTGCATGAGATATTGGGACTGTTTGGACGAAAGAAGTCCTGATACCGATAACGAACGGAACACTTTTATGAATGGTTACCACGGACAACGAGATCCCAATGGTATGTTCCAATCATCCCATTGTCTTACATCTAAGCGTTGCATTGGTTCTGTTTTATGCTATCAGACTCCGGTGCAGATTATTTGAGTTATTTTTTCCTGATTGGCAATATGACAGTGTACTTCTGTTTCAATTTTGCGTTGTTGCAAATAAACTGTTATGCATGTATAAGTTTACCCATTAACGTTATATAAAGACGTATGTTTTTTTCAGTTTTTATTAACCTCAAATGACATTATGAATATATCAAGGTTTTTATAAAAATAAACTTGACACATTTAGATAAAGTTATCACAGATGATATATTTTTACACAGCGGGTCAGCGTGTCCTTATATTACATAACGTGCGGCCCTGACCCACTTAATAAGATATACATGTTCCTGGCCTCATAGAAAAGGCTGCAGCCAATAAGCTGGATAACATCTGTTTATATTGAGGCAATGTCGTTATTCCACATGACTCACGACCAGTCGCACATTGTTTGGAACTATTATACCATTGAGTTCTCGCGAGAGCTCTCGAGGTCTCGAATATCTTTGATGTTTTTGCGTTGCTTGACAAAGATTGAGTCCTCGCGAGCGTTCTCGAGATCTCGAACATCTCGGAGGATCTCGTACTGTTGGAAGTAGGGCAATCTCATTAAAATAAGAACCGGGATTCGTTAACTTTATTCATATTTCGCCGCTAGCGATCAACAATTGATGTAAAAATAGCAATTCCAAAGTTTAAAATGTAATAAAAAACGATTTGTGAGTTAATGGTTAGATCTTATTTAAACAAGTTTTGAAAAAAATGCTTTACCGCGAGCTCTCTGAGCTCTTGAACATGCCTAGTGGTTTCGTGTTACTGAACTCTTGGCTGTTGCACAATGTTTGGTCACGTGACCGAGTTCCTTCACCCCCTTCTGAAATACATAAATAAAGCGTTGATAAACTGCACATTTAGAGTCTGTTATGTTTACTTAACATGGCTATGCCCTAGTTATAAATGACATAAATTGATAATCATATTTCCACAAGTGAGATAATGCTTGTCTGCTATGAGATTAGGGGAATTAAAGCATTTTTACATTTAAACAACTTTCGATTTATAAAGAAATGAATACATTATATAATACCAATTAAATGAAAAAAAGTATTTAAAACGGACAAACAGATCAAATATATAAAGCTTATGACAAACTTTCCTCTTGCAACATAAAGGAATAATTGGAGCTATGGGATGGCACAAATATGTTTATTTGGAGCTATCTATTATGCGTGCATATTCCTTTATTCAGTGCCCTATTTACCTTACATAAACATAAGATGAAATTCTCGTGGAGTTTATGGACATAAGTATTGAGTGATAACAAAAAAGGAGTTGTCTTTCTTGGCAAGTAACTTTGGCTGTAAAGTAGACGAGGTCTGAGCAAAAATAATCACATTTTAATTACGTTTGATAATTGTGTCACCTTTTGTCTTCGGATCAGGAGGTCCGTGGTTCGAATCCCGCCAGGGGTTCGGCAACTTTGTCTGCAGTAGAGAACTGATCTACACGCAGTCAGGTTTGGGTGCAATGCTACACTGAATTTCAGTGCAGTACCACCCATGGTTGCTAGTTCCAGCCGATGCTCGAAGGTTTCACCGCAACGCATAACCAGAATAGTGTTGCGGGCTTTCTCCCTGCGATAATACTAGCAGCTGCAATATAAGTAAAATACTCTTGAAAGCGGCGATAAACCCCATCTCACCTCACCTCACCTCACCTCACCTCACCTCACCTCACCTTTTGTCCATACTTTTATAAAAAATTCACGCGTGAATCTTGCAATTGTCAAAAAAAAAATCTTCAGTATTTGATTTAAGTTTTGACTTTGAATATTGGCCTGTTTTGCACAACATAAGGAAAAATGAACCGAGTGTTCATTTTTTGCCAAATGGTTCCTACGTCCCTTATATCGTCCTATCTCACTGTAAATTGAAAATCATTTCTGGGTGTTGTGAATGAACTTAGAAATCGAGTGGATGATGGGAAAATCGCTTTATCAACACTCCTAGATCTTTTAGCTGCATTTGATACCGTTGATCTCAAACTTTTACTCTCTATAGTTCAGCTTGAGATGGGCGTGACAAATATTGCACTTTCCTGGACTGAATCATATCTGAAAAAAAGATCACAGATTGTTGTTATTCATCAAGTAGAGTCTAAACGTAATTCAGTACCATGTGGTGTACCTCAGGGATCTGTCCTTGGTCCTGTGCTTTTCATGCTTTATACAACTAGTCTTGAAAGAGTGACACAGGATATTAACATTGATCATCAGTCTTATTTGACATACAACGCACAACTTATTGCACAAATGATATTTAAACCAGGATATCATTAAATACGTTGAAGCTTAATGATGAAAAAACAGAAGTGGTACTAAACGGGATTTGCTTGACAGAACAGTTAACTTGTCAGAATTTGAAGAGCTGTAACCCCTTTTAATGGACAAACAAAGACCCTTGGTGTCATTCTTGATTCTGGACTTACAATGGTACAAAACGATAATTTTATAATATTTGAAATATTCAATATTATTCATGATTTCATTCTGTGATAACCTAATACTGTCAGTTACTCATAATTTCCAAGTTCTATGTCCAGAATTAATAGGGCAGTGTCACATATGGAACACTTGTGTTTCGTAATTATGTGTCAAACTAACGTTATGTTAATCATTATACCATAAACTGATATGTACTATTATGATGATTAATGAGAACGGTTTAATATCCGGGTTTGTGTTCCTACTGACATACTTTTGACTTCGTGTCTAGATGTAGATATGGGTCGAATTACCTATTGTGACATTAACTGTTTCGCCACAGAAAGAGACATTCATTTGTTCAAGAGACGGAATTGCTAAAGTGAGTCACGGGGTCAGATCGATTTTATGGTGTAATTTTCACGTGTTCCACTTTCGTATTCAGATGTATATAGAACGACTGTGTAAATCGAGTCAATAAATGATTATTAAATTCTGGTCATTGACATACTCATGCCAAATATGGTGAATGGTGAAATGGAAATGTTGGCCTTTCTTATACTTTGTCTGTAAAGCTGAAATTATTACTCATAGAAGTTTTAGGGACATGTTTAAGTCCGGTTATGATTTTAAGACTTTAAAGGCCTGTCACCGATTGAAAAAAACTTATATCGTTTTGGAATGACACTGAATCAAGCCATGATTTTAAGGCTTACTAAGCTTGTCATTGATTGAAAAACATACCTGTCTAAGTAAACCTAGCCCCTAGACTAAAAACATATAAACGTTTGAGAACAACATGTTTAAGACCACCAATCATTGTAAGGCTTTTAAGGCGTGTCACCGATTGAAGAAAATAACAATTGAGTCTAACCACAATTAGACATTGAAGACCAACCCCGCCATCTGGTGACGTCATAGGAAGCTAAATAGCCATTCGACAGAATTTAAATATATTTTCAGGCCAGGTTTGTTATATTTTTCTGCTGATATGGCAAATAATAGCTACATAGACCTAACTGAATGATCATTTTGTCACCTGAAATTCGAATCTTCAATGACCTTCTTCATCTCAAATTTGTCTTTCTTATGTCTTTAAAATCGGTAGAGTCTTATGCAAACGTAATTTTGCCATAGTTTTTTACTGAATGTCATAGTTTTATATAGCTTATTTGACTTTCAATTCCCTTTTAACTGAATGCCCTAAAAGTGAAAAATGTAATCAGTGAAATATTTTCCGTATATGTTTGAGTGGATTAATCACTCTTGACATACTCTTGATCACTCAACGATTTATTTGCCTTGAATTGAGTTCCCAAAATTCTCGTCTATTACGTCATTAAAAAATTGTTCATAGTGACCGTGGTGCTGGCCCTGGAAAAGTTGTCAAAAGTTTAATTTGATTCGATTTGAAGAAGGGGGGAAATATTACATTCGAACATGTGTCACCTTTTTGAACTCACAAGTGACAAGTGACAAGTGACAAGTGGAAAGTAACAAATTTACGAAACTCACGAATCTCTCACTAACACTATCTGCAACCCAAACAATCCCCCCCCTTGCTTCGAGAAAGCCATATGACACACTTACTCAGGTAATAATCTACATCTAGAATGAAAAAGCGGCTCGGGTTGGTATAATGAAGCTGTCAAAAGCGTGTCCAATGACCATAATGCTCTACTTCTCTCATGACAACTATCCTGACATATGTAGATCAGTTCGATATCCGGTTGATTTTATAATGTATATATTTATAATCATATAGATATATGTGTCACAAGCTTATGTGTTCAACTGATCTACTTTATTACAATGAATAAATCACTTTAGCGTTTTTAAGGTAAATACAATTATCTCATGAAAATTGAAATAGATGTAATCGATTACAAAGGTTTTGATTAAAGAGGGAAGTTATAAAACGAGCGAATTAGGTTCAGTTAAGCTACACGAGTCAATGTCCAAACTTCCAATGCTTAAAGGCACCACTCGATCGGCTTTCATCTGCCATCTTGGAGCGTTAGCATTGCGAGAAAACAAATGTGCTGTAGTATGCTAATTCATTCACTAAATTAAGAAATAACTACTTCATTGATAGAAGATGAGCACATTTACACATAATTCATAATAAAAGTTATCAGTTACGACAACATTTTGTCGTAGTAATTCCACAATCGTACTTTCGATGATTGGCTTCATTTCACAATGTTTTTCTTTTTTGAGCAATTCACTTTATTCTTTGTCAAATTGTTAAATCTTGAACAACTGAAATGTTAACCTAACAAACGTTTTTGAAATTAAGTGTGAAATTATCATGTAAAAATCATATATATTTGTTAACAGGAAAGTCCTCCTGAATTTCGTTTTCACAAAAAATACCCCGCTCGAATGGTCCCTTTAAAAGGTGTTAACACAAAAATTGCCGGCTATTGTATTTGCTATATTTTTGGCTTGACACTTTCAACTACATGTTATTTGGTTGTAATGTTTGTTGTTTGGCCTTCTCGCGATGGTACATGTTGCATTAACTAATATTAGTTTGTAAAACATTTTTAAAAAAACAATTTCAGAAAACGAGCCTCTGTTTCTGTGAGACACTCGATCAGTCACACACGCCAAACTTAAAGGGACAGTCCAATCAGGGTATTTTTGTGGAAACGAAATTCAAGGGGATATTCCATTTTAAAAAGATAATATTATTGGTACATGATTATTACACAACCCATTTGAAACATGTAACTGGGGATAACATTTTTATTAAATCATATTCAATAACATCTTCCAACGCAAAGTTAACGTCAGTTTCCGAACTGTCAGTTTTATGCCTTGCATAACAAATTTCTGTGCTTACTCTCTAGCTCACTATGAGAGTCCAATCAGAAATTAATGGAGGTTGCGAACAATCGCCTGTAGGGGCGCTGACATCAGCACCGAAAACTCAAGGTTCTGTTTGGTGTGGTTTTTTTGTGGTATATAATTATCACCCCTTATGTCTCTGAAAAAGTATAATTTTTGGCAGTTAATTTAGGAATCCATGAACGAACTTGAACTTATAAGCATGCAAATGTCTGGTTATTTACAGTAATGGCGCCGATGATTTGTTTCATTTCGAAAAGTTGTTTTAATGGACAACTCTTTGTCAAATTATTAGTTCTAAAGCAACTAGATTTTTACACTTAATTACAAATTAAATTCAAGTGGGTTTTCAGTGATATATTTGTACTCTCGACTTAGGTTCCAAAGACATTCTCGCTAAAAACCAGTTCGAACCTTTACCTATGACACCAACCCGATAGAACACTTCTCAAATCAGAAACGTGGCGAGGTACGATTTCACAGAATTAAAATAGCTCATCGTTCAATTCAATGTCAAAACAAGAACACCTGACACCAACCCGATAGAACACTACTAAGATCAGAAACGCGGTGAGGTACGAATTCACAGAATTATGATAGCTCTTTATTCAATTTAAAGTCGGATAAGTTTACCTGACATCAACCCTATAGAACAGTATTTAGATCAGAAACACAATGACAATGCAACTATGAGGAGTTTTCCTTTAACCGACCTCATGTGACTCAACATTATTAAATAGTGATACCTTATCATTGCGACCACCTTCTTTGTAATGAAGGGTGCAAATATCGATTATTACCTAATGGAAGCGTTGATTTAGAAGGATGTAATCGACCGTATCTTGAAAAAAAATCTTAATTTCGCTTCTACCGAGATACGAACCTGTTCCATTTGGGAGTTTTTTCTCCACCCTGGACTGATAACAGCCCCGTATATTGTACATATTGTAAATATCGTAAAATACATCTAAGAGATAGAAGAGTGACATATGAATTTTGAAACCTCAAATAACAATTTTGAGTCAAAAAATTCAATTCTAGCAGGGTTTATTTCGTCAACAATATTGTTTAAATATCAACATATATCAAAAACATCTTCAACCTAAATATCAAACCTTCTGTTACAAGATCGTAACAGCCACGTCAGCTGTTTTGTTTGAACAAATCAAATTCTTTCTTTAATCTGTGGTCGTTTATGTTACCATGCCTTTAAAGGGGCAGTAGCACGTTTTTAGGGGGAATAAAAGGTGATGTCAGGAAAATGAAAATAAATGGTTCAAATTGAAAGACAATGCATTTAAACTAAATGGAGCAGTTATAATTCAAATATATAACGTAAGTTTAGTCATGCTATTCCTTTTTCTTATCCAAAATGAATAAAAGATGTTCACACAAAATGGCCGCCCATGACTTTTATGTGAATCTTCATACTTTGTCCTCTGACTATGGATGATTGGCTTGTGTAATGAGTTTTTCGACACTATCAAAATAATTCATTTAGCATTAACGTACAATTATGAGTGAAAAATTTAAAATACAAAATTATCAAAAACGTGCTACTGCTCCTTTAATATATACGTACTCTTACCAACTCGTCTGTCCTCGATATTTTCACTACGCTGTGTTTGTCACGTACGCTGCCGCAATTATAATCATAAAGTCAGTCTAACATATTGTATTACCCAGTAGTGAAGAGAAGAAGCGCATGTGTGTAATTGTGAAGATAATCTATCACTGTGTAAAATTTTGCATTACTAAATTATTTTAAAGAGATGTTTTTACGATTAAAACATATATTTACACATCATTTAGAATTGCTTTCCTTGATGGTACCTTTTATGAAGTTGTACAAGGCTTAATATATTTTGATGAAGGTGACAAATTATTTTAAAGAGATGTTTTTACGATTATAAATATATTTACACATCATTTAGAATTGCTTTCCTTGATGATACCTTTTCTGAAGTTTCTTTTTCTTTTTTAATTTATAATGCATGCTATATTTTGATGAAGGTGAGTATGTTCTTGCTCTATATTTTTATTATAAGAAGTGATTTTTTGTTTACACATACCATATTTTGTGTAATCGCTTTATTGCTAGCCTTTTGTAAATGACCATGGAATGGAATGATGAATAGATTTGATTACTTCTTCAAGTTAACGACGTCACAATGCAATGGTATCACCATGTCGAGGTTAAATTAAGCTTAGACGTCATCATGTTAACTAAGTCACAATGAAATGATATCACCATGCCTTTGCTTAATTATGCTGAGACGCCATCAAATCAACGACGTCACAATGGAATTGTATCACCATATCAATGTTTAATTATGCTGAGACGTCATCAATTTAACGACGTCACAATGCAATGATATCACAATGTTAAGATTTGATTATGCTTAGAAGTCATCACATTAACGACGTCACAATGAAATTGTATCGCCATGTCAATGTTAAATTATGCTGAGACGTCATCAAATCAACGACGTCACAATGCAATGATATCACCATATCAATGTTTATTTATGCTGAGACGTCATCAAGTTAACGACGTCACAATGCAATGATATCACAATGTCAAGATAAGATTATGCTGAAACGTCACCACACGACGTCACAATGGAATTGTATCGCCATGTCAATGTTTATTCATGCTGAAACGTCATCAAGTTAACGACGTCAGAATTCAATGATATCACAATGTTAAGATTTGATTATGCTGAGACGTCATCACATTAACGATGTCCCAATGATACCTCAATGTAAGGGTTTTGCTATGTTGTGAACGACGTTAACATTTTTTAACGCCGTCAGAATGCAATGATGTCACATAGCCATTGTTTAATCATGATGAGACGTCATCGAGTTAACGACGTCACAATGTAATGGTCTACCATGTCAATGTTTATTCATGCTGAGACGTCATCAAGTTAACGACGTCGCAATGAAATGATATCCCTTTGCTATTGGTTAATTATGCTGAGACGTCATCAAGTCAACGACGTCACAATGCAATGATATCACCATATCAATGTTTATTTATGCTGAGACGTCGTCAAGTTAACGACGTCACAATGCAATGATATCACACTGTTAAGATTTGATTATGCTGCGACGTCATCACATTAACGACGTCACAATGCGTTGATATCATTATGTAAAGATTTAATTATACTGAGACGTCATGAAGTTAACGACATCGCAATGTTAAGATTTGATTATGCTGAGACGTCATCGCATTAACGACGTCACAATGTATTTATATTGAGACGTCATTCATTTGTCACGGTCATCTTAAACTTCTTTGCAACTGACAATCGCGAGTACATCCTTTATATATAAATCACACTCAGTTTTTGCTCGTCGTATAGAACTTACTGATCAAAACCTCAATTTTTCAAAAAATGCAAGTAACGAAGTTTTGTTTGGTGTCATCGGTGCAAATAAACACAAATACTCATCCAAATATGACAATTTGTAAATTTAATATGCCAGGTCAGTATATTCTTTATAGTTTCATGTTATCTTTTCATTTTTATATTTGATAAAATATAGGAAATAATATATAAACAAAAGAAACATAAAATAGGATTTTACAAATTACCTTTTTTTTTCATAATCTGAAGTCATGACATCTGAGTGAAACATAAATAAAGTTAATTGCTTACCTTTTGTAAAGCACGTAGCCGTTATTGAATTACACCTGGTCGTATATGTGACAGTGACAGGTGTACAGTCCACACAATAGTCAATTATACTCAACGAAATAAGTTGAGGTCCACGCCGATTTTCAATAAGTCGGTATTATATAGAACATATGGTGCTTTGATATTGAACATTGAACTGGTCCAGAACTTTTCATGTTCAGTGTAGATTTGATATGTAAAATAGCCATTTTGTGATATGTAGGTATTAATCGTATAGTGATCCATATTGTGTTTGATATTGAATATTGAACTGGTCCAGAACTTTTCATGTTCAGTGTAGATTTGATATGTAAAATAGCCATTTTGTGATATGTAGGTATTAATCGTATAGTGATCCATCTTGTGTTTGATATTGAATATTGAACTGGTCCAGAACTTTTCATGTTCAGTGTAGATTTGATATGTAAAATAGCCATTTTTTTATGTGTAGGTATTTATCGTATAATGATCCATATCGTGTTTTGATATTGAATATTGGAGATGTCATTAACCTTTCCAATTCAGTAAAGATAGAAGGAAAACTTTTCAATTATACTTGACAAAATAAGTTAAGATCCTAGCCATTTTTTAATATGTAGGTATTAATCGTCTAATGATCCATATCGTGTTTTGATATTGAATATTCGACTTTTCGTGAACTTTTCATGTTCAGTATAGATAGGTCAACTATTCAACTATACCTTACAAAGTCGATTTTCAATACTTAGATATCTATAGTCCAAATAATGATCCATGTCCTACTTTGATATTGTATTTTCCACTGGCCCTTAACTTGTCTTGTTCAGTATAGATAGAAAATCAACTATTCAAATGTACTCAACAACCACGCCAATTTTCAATATGTAGGTATTCTTTTGTATAATGATCGATATGGTTCTTTGATATTAAATTTTGGACTGATTTTTATCTTTTCTTGTTAAGTATACATAGAAGATCAACTATACTTGATAAAAGAAGGTAAAGACTACGGCAATTATCAATATATCGACATTTTAAAGTATAAGATAAGATAAGATAAGATAAGATAATCTTTATTGTCCCAGAAGGGAAATTTGTTTTGTATAATTACAATTCTCCAGAAATGTGATGACAACTAATTACATAATATTCAAAACAATTCATATCAAAATTAATTCACATAGACTAGAATACATGTAAAACGTGATGCAGCATTAGACAGAATTTATTTCTCTAATGCTGCACGGAATGAACGATTGGCGGAACCTGTTTGTTCGAAAAGTCGGCATACGAAGCCTACGTCCGGAAGGTAATGTTGAAAATTCCAAGAAAAGTGGATGGGTAGAATCACCCAAAATTTTGGTTCCTTTTTTTGATAACTGCTTCTTATAAAAACTGCCGATCGTTTCAATGGGAAGCCCCATAATCTTTGATGCAGTATTCAAGATTTTGGACAATTTGTTTCTATTTTGAACAGACAGGTTCCCAAACCAACTTAAAAAGTTAAATGTAAGGACACTTTGAATGAAGGTTCTGTAAAACAACATCATGATGGTTTGATCAATTTTAAAGTGTTTCAGTTTCCACAAGAAATGTAAACGTTGTTGTCCTTTCTTATATATCTTCTCAGTATTCTCATTCCAAGAGAGTTTAGAATCAATAATAGTACCTAAGTATTTATATTCATTTACTCTTTCTATAGCATTTCCATCAATACACACATATTCTGCTTCGATGTTGAATTTTGGAGTGGTTCTTAAATTTCTTGTTTAGTATAGATAGAAGGTCAGCTATTCTTGACAAATTAGGATAGGCTCCACACCAATTTCCAATATTAATGTATTATTTAATATACTCTCCTCGATAGTTAACAATATGCCCGATTATCCTAATCTGTCTAATTCCGACAATCCTTACACAGAGTAAAGACAGAGTTATCGCTGCCCAAACCTGTACTGAAACTCACCACCAGGTGGCTAACCCTACGTCATCATTGCTTTTCTGTCGGCCATCAAGGACACTTGTGTTTTTGTTAGCTCTAGTTTTCCGACTGCTTTTGTGTTTAATAAACCTTTTCTTGTGTTTCTCTTCCCTGTTACAGGGTTAGAGGGTTAACTATTTCTTGCGAAGTAGTTAGTGCCTCTTTCCATGTATTTGTTGCCGGTTTTTTTTTAAGCAGTTGACTTCGTCAGCTGTTGTTGATTTCGGCTGGCCCGGGTTGCACGTGGGTTTCGTGCCGGGTCGCCTGGCTGCTACGCTTGGCTGGTTTGGAGGTAGACCTCTCGTCTCCGTCTCTGGCTTGCACTTCAGTGTGGCCTGTTGAACGTCTGCCGCCTGCCGCGTCAGGCGCCCTACCGCCTCCCTTGCGCTTAGAGTGGACGTGCGCTTGGACGTCCCCTCGCTCGCGCTTCCCAGGCGCTTGGATGTGCTCTTGCTGGCGCTTGGATTGGCGTGCGCTTGTGTCGCGTGTATCTCGCTCTTCAACCCTCTATGAGAAGCGCCTGAGCGGAGAAGTGACTAATGCGTGGCGCTAGATGTGCGTCTGACGCTCAGGTTCGCGGGACAGAAGCTGAGGCGCGTCAGGCGCTATCTCTCTTCGTGTCCACTTTTTGATTGGGTAGTGGGTGAGGCGTTCATGCAGGCGCTCTCCATGCTTCTCTGATCTTACTTGCGTGGGATGCTTAAGATGCTGTCTTGCTAGTGGCGAGGCGCTCCAGGCGCCCTCCCCGCTTGCTTGATGGGGGTTTGTCTCCTGTTGATTAATTCGAACCTTGACTCGAGGCAGGTTTGGTTTGGTTTCTTTTCCTCTCATGTTCCTCAGGTTCTTACTGACTCTGGGTCGTGGCGCTCCATGCTTCCTTCCCTCTCACTTCGTGCGTCACTGGCTCACGAGTGGGTCAAGACGCTTCAGGCGCTCTCCCCTCTCGGTTGCACCCTCGCGCGCGTGTCTCCCGCTCTTAACTCAGGGGAGGTTCCCGCTATGGGAAGCGCCTGAGCGGAGAGGTGACTGATGCGTGGCGCTAGGTGCGCGCCCCTCGCGCGCGTGTGTCTCGCTCTTAACTGAGTGGCTGTTTGATTTGACGTGCGCTTGCTAGTGCTCGTGTCTCTCGCTCTTAACTCAGGGGAGCTTCCCTCATGGGGAAGCGCCTGAGTGGAGAGGTGATTGACGCGTGTGTCTACTAGTGAGTAGCCGTTTGATTGGACGTGAGATCGCTAGTGCTCGTGTCTCTCGCTCTTAACTCAGGGGAGCTTCCCTCTAGGGGAAGCGCCTGAGTGGAGAGGTGATTGACGCGTGTGTCTACTAGTGAGTAGCCGTTTGATTGGACGTGCGATCGCTAGTGCTCGTGTCTCTCGCTCTTAACTCAGGGGAGCTTCCCTCTAGGGGAAGCGCCTGAGTGGAGAGGTGATTGACGCGTGTGTCTACTAGTGAGTAGCCGTTTGATTGGACGTGCGATCGCTAGTGCTCGTGTCTCTCGCTCTTAACTCAGGGGAGCTTCCCTCTAGGGGAAGCGCCTGAGTGGAGAGGTGATTGACGCGTGTGTCTACTAGTGAGTAGCCGTTTGATTGGACGTGAGATCGCTAGTGCTCGTGTCTCTCGCTCTTAACTCAGGGGAGCTTCCCTCTAGGGGAAGCGCCTGAGTGGAGAGGTGATTGACGCGTGTGTCTACTAGTGAGTAGCCGTTTGATTGGACGTGCGATCGCTAGTGCTCGTGTCTCTCGCTCTTAACTCAGGGGAGCTTCCCTCTAGGGGAAGCGCCTGAGTGGAGAGGTGATTGACGCGTGTGTCTACTAGTGAGTAGCCGTTTGATTGGACGTGCGATCGCTAGTGCTCGTGTCTCTCGCTCTTAACTCAGGGGAGCTTCCCTCTAGGGGAAGCGCCTGAGTGGAGAGGTGATTGACGCGTGTGTCTACTAGTGAGTAGCCGTTTGATTGGACGTGCGATCGCTAGTGCTCGTGTCTCTCGCTCTTAACTCAGGGGAGCTTCCCTCTAGGGGAAGCGCCTGAGTGGAGAGGTGATTGACGCGTGTGTCTACTAGTGAGTAGCCGTTTGATTGGACGTGCGATCGCTAGTGCTCGTGTCTCTCGCTCTTAACTCAGGGGAGCTTCCCTCTAGGGGAAGCGCCTGAGTGGAGAGGTGATTGACGCGTGTGTCTACTAGTGAGTAGCCGTTTGATTGGACGTGCGATCGCTAGTGCTCGTGTCTCTCGCTCTTAACTCAGGGGAGCTTCCCTCTAGGGGAAGCGCCTGAGTGGAGAGGTGATTGACGCGTGTGTCTACTAGTGAGTAGCCGTTTGATTGGACGTGCGATCGCTAGTGCTCGTGTCTCTCGCTCTTAACTCAGGGGAGCTTCCCTCTAGGGGTAGCGCCTGAGTGGAGAGGTGATTGGCGCGTGTGTCTACTAGTGAGTAGCCGTTTGATTGGACGTGCACTTGTGCACTTGGTAGTACTCGTGTCTCTCGCTCTTAACTCAGGGGAGCTTCCCTCTAGGGGTAGCGCCTGAGTGGAGAGGTGATTGGCGCGTGTGTCTACTAGTGAGTAGCCGTTTGATTGGACGTGCGATTGCTAGTACTCGTGTCGCTCGCTCTTAACTCAGGGGAGCTTCCCTCAAGGGGTAGCGCCTGAGTGGAGAGGTGATTGACGCGTGTGTCTACTAGTGAGTAGCCGTTTGATTGGACGTGCACTTGTGCACTTGGTAGTACTCGTAGGCGTCCAATCAATCACTTCCTCTGGGGGAAGCGCCTGAGTGGATAGGCGATCTGTGTGTGTCTACTAATGAGTAGCCGTTTGAATGGACGTGCGATCGCGAGTGCTCGTGTCTCTCGCTCTTAGCTCAGGGAACTTCCCTCTAGAGGCAGCGCCTGAGTGGAGAGGTGATTGACGCGTGTGTCTACTAGTGAGTAGCCGTTTGTTTGGACGTGCACTTGTGCACTTGGTAGTGCTCGTGTCTCTCGCTCTTATCTCAGGGGAGCCTCCCTCTAGGGGTAGAACCTGTGTGGAGGTGATTGACACGTGTCGCGTAGCAGTGCTCGTGGTTCTCGCTCTTAACTCGGGGGCTCCCTCCAGGGAGGTGATTAACGCGTGTGGCTTGGTAGTACGCTCGACGGATTGGTGTGCGCTCCACTAGCGTCTTCTATCGAGTAGGTGCTTCCTTGGACGTTCACTTCTGCGGGCACTCGCGCTCGTATTCCTCGCTCTTAACTCTTAACTCCGCCGATTTGGGATTAGCGTGCCCTTGTGTGCTTGGCCGCCCCTCGCGCTCGTAGCACTCACTCAGGGGAGCGTCCCTCTAGAAGCAAGGTAGGATCAGGAGACACATGTCTCCTCTTCCCCTATTCTTCTTCTCCTGAAGTGTCTGCGCCTTTCTTTCCAGGCTCCCAGCTGGTGGACAGAGGCGAGTCGGGTATCTCCTTCTGCTCTTCTTCCACCGTCTCTTCCTGGCAGCAAGAAGGGATCATGAGACAAGGGGTCTCCTCGACAGCCGGGCCTCTTCCCCCGCCTCTAGTGATCTCCGATCGCCAGAGGTCGGGACTCCCGGTCGCGTCACCACCCATTCCACTCTTCCACCAATCCCCCCCCCCCCCCCCCTGGGATGAGGACGTCAGTCGCTTGGCAGCCCAAGGAGTCGCCCACCCAGTGTCTGTCGGCCTCTTGTCCCGCCAGCATGACTGTCCTCGCCAAGCGGGGTCATCAACCTGAGACGGGAGGCATTAATCACTCACGCCGCATCAATCTCCCGCAGATATATCTCAGGAGTGTCAGCGACACTTTTTTGATTGGTAGGTCGCAGGAACGCTGCGACATGGTCAGGAGACCCACCAACGAGAGCTCACCAACCGCCTAGTAGCGGGAGGTGGCATGGTCTCCTCCGTAGGCACAGCAACGCATTTTAGAACATAAGGGGATCTTGCCCCTATCGCCGACAGGTCCTAGGACCAGCGGCATTTACTTTCAGGAAGGGGGTCGGTCAGACAAGGTTCGCAAGGACTTCAATGCTGGTCCCTCGCCCAAAAGGACTCCCAAGGAATCCCAGCGTGGGAGAGGCAACAGGCACGGGAGCGCTTCCGAGGAGCGTTTGACTCCTTGGGGGACTCCCTACCCCCTTGGCCTGGACAAGTATGCGTGTGAGATCTTGGACCGAACGGCCGCTCCAAGATCTGACATCGGGATCTCACTCACCGGTATTCGTAAGTCCTACCTCATGCATGGTGTCGCTGGATTGGCGACTTCTCAGCGGTCTTCCACATGCAAACTATACGCTTTTCAATGGGTATGTCCGTCCTTCGTAATTAGGATCCCGGGTTGGTCTCCATCCTTTAGGGGCTCAGTTGAATGAACAGGTATGGGATCTAGCTGTGGTACTTAATCTCCTCAACCTGAGTACCATGAACCGCTGACGGACACAGCGCTGCTGCGTCTCTCCTTTTAATCCGCCTTCTTGGTGGCTATGTGGTCAGCGTTGAGCAGGTTGACTCGCCATTCGCCCCTGCTAAAAGGCCTGGCAACGTATAGGGGACGGTACTTGTTTTCACTGTAAGATATTTTCACAACTGACAAGTTGTTCTCACGTGTCAATTAACAGGACTCAATGACAAGCGTTACCAGCTGATTGTTCAATCAACTTGAAGTGGGAGCGAGGGGGTTATCAGTTAGCTTCACTTTAGAGTGAGCGTGAGGATTATCACTTAGCTTAACGAGTCGTGTGGAAGACAGTACTAATTGGTTGTGAGCATCCTCAGACCTTGCTTTTCGTTTTCGGATAACTGAATCAATTCCCTGTGCAAATATACAGACATGGTTTGGGGAAAAACAGCGTCTGGGCCCGGGAGCACGAGTTCCGGGTACGTTCTTTACACTATCATGCACTCTAAAATCGGCCGGATAGCGCGGAGTCCGGGTATCCGAGGTTCGACTGTATATCCGAGTTGCACACGCTGCAAGCCGATTTGCTCAGGTTTGAGGTGAGAATAGGAGGTTCAACGATTTTGGGGCTTGCGCCAGTTCTCATCTGCGAGAACCAAAGCGCCGACGAACGCGGGAGGACCTTCACACTGCCGCCAATCTTCCCGTCCACGAGCAGGGTCGTCTCCCTTGTCCGTTGCGGGCTCTGCGTATCTATATGTTCTCCATGCGGACCCCCTGTGTTTTGATGTGAGGGACGGAGGTTCAGCCTCTCTGGGGCTGGCGGCTGAGTTTATCTGTAAGGTACTAACCGCAGACGAGAGGGGTAGAACTTTCTCGTTACCGTCCATTTCTAGAAGTGTTGATCCGACAGACAGGAGAATTATCTCCTCTGCCCAGTACGGGCGCTACGGATCTACCCCGAGAGAACCCGGACAGTGCGTCAAGGGAGGAGGAGACTTTTCATCCCTCATTCTCAGGCCAGTGTTCGGGAGATAGACAAAAGACATCTGAGCATCTACCTCCGCTCTGCGGGGTTAGATGCGTAATAGGTTGCGGATCTCGCTCCCTCGTGCATGCGAGGTCTAATCCGCACGAGATCAGGGCTATCTCGGCGACGATGGCCCTCCACAGCAACTTTGCGGTGGCGGACATCATGGCTGACTGTTTCTGGAAGTCAGACTCGGTGTTCGCCAACCACTACCTTCGGGACTTCTCGGGGTTTCGGTCTGTTGTCTTTCCATTCTAGCTGGCGACCTTGATTGCGGACCCCCTCGCTTAGCGAGGTTGGGTCAGGGTAATCACTCTGGCGTTCGGGGTTTCCCCGTCGGGGGTCACTCCGGGTGTCGTCTTATTGGTCCCCAGCTCTCTTCTGTTAAGACAGAGTTATATCGCTTTAACCGTCTCGTACCCACCTCCGTCTGTGGGATTCGGGCATATTGTTAACTATCGAGGAGAGTATATTAAATAATAGTATGTTTTTGTTTAAACATCATTATTTATACTCACCGTCGATAGTTAACAATCGTTAGCTCCCACCCGGCCTCCCCTCTGTACGATCGGCGTTCTCTGCCCGTCAGAAGAAGCAATGATGACGTAGGGTTAGCCACCTGGTGGTGAGTTTCAGTACAGGTTTGGGCAGCGATAACTCTGTCTTTACTCTGTGTAAGGATTGTCGGAATTAGACAGATTAGGATAATCGGGCATATTGTTAACTATCGACGGTGAGTATAAATAATGATGTTTAAACAAAAACATACTATTTATACACGTTTCATTGAGGGCCATTGAAGTTCAGCCATTGTAAACAAAATGCTTTTTACTTTTTAGTGATTATATCTAACTCTGGAATTAAATTTGCAATATCAATCGAAACCCGGAAAGTGAAAACGTTTTTTTGCCAAAAAAGAAGGATAGATAAAATTGTGCTGAAAACGCTGAGTTTCCTATTTCTGATGTTTGATCCATGTAGGTCCAATCTAGGTCATGGTGACCTCGATATTCACGTTGAATACCCCGAATGTTGGCAAAAGGTCAATATCAAACAAGAAGTTTTTGTACTTTTGACGTCAATATGATGCTTTCCTGTTTCTGTTTTGAAATTTCGCTTTTCCGACCGACCGCTTATAGAGCCACTCCGCGAATTTCAACACATACTGCTTTGCTTTGCAACGACCGACTTCTCTCAAGTAATTCTATATGATAGATATAAATCGGGTTTATTGTTAAAACTGAGAAACGACATTTATCACTTTGTAAATTTCAGAGTGATATCTCCTGTTATGGATGATAAATTATAATACCGCAATCAACGAAGTCTTATATATGCTGGACAATTTTCAGAATAATTTTAAATTTTGAAATTTGAATATTTTTTTTTTTTCTGACCACTAAATTTATTAATAATCATAAAACACTATAATATCCTTATTTTGTTCATTTTGATATTTAAGAAATGGTGACTGTCGGTATTATTCGTAAAAGAAACACGTATATATCATCTTGAAATGTAACATTGATACACGAATTTACACTAGTTGCTACTAAATTGCAATTTCATTTTATGTGAGTCAGAAGAAATTATCTAAAAATATACTTTCAACAATTCTGACTTGTCTGTGTATATCTTTTATTACAGTGAAAATGATATATAAACACTCGTGAGTGTTGCAGTTAAAACATGTTAATGTTTATGACAGTAAAAAAATTCAAATAATCTGCTAATTCCTGAGTGTTATATTAAACTTATCTAAATAAAAAGTAAAATCTTATACTAGCCTTTTAGATATATCGACTTTGTACATTGACTTTGATTTTGTAGTTTCTTTGAAAATTTAATTACACTTCTGTAAATTATGCAGAACGTTTCGTCAAATTCAAAAAGTGTTATGCTTGCATGCACACTTCCAGTCAATCATTCATCCATGCCTGCATGCAAACTTCCAGTCAATCATTCATCCATGCCTGCATGCACACTTCCAGTCAATCATTCATCCATGCCTGCATGCAAACTTCCAGTCAATCATTCATCTATGCCTGCATGCAAACTTCCAGTCAATCATTCATCCATGCCTATATGCACACACCGTGTCATTCATTCATCTATGCCTACATGCATACACCCGTGTCATTCATTCATCTATGCCTACATGCATACACCGTGTCATTCATTCATCTATGCCTACATGCATACACCCGTGTCATTCATTCATCTATGCCTACATGCATACACAGTGTCATTCATTCATCCATGCCTACATGCACACACCGTGTCATTCATTCATCTATGCCTACATGTATACACCGTGTCATTCATTCATCTATGCCTACATGCATACACCCGTGTCATTCATTCATCTATGCCTACATGCATACATCCAGTCATTCATTCATCTATGCCTACATGCATACATCCAGTCATTCATTCATCTATGCCTGCATGCATATATCCAGTCATTCATTCATCTATGCCTATATGCATACACCCTTGCTTTCATTCATTCATCTATGCCTACATGCATACATCCAGTCATTCATTCATCTATGCCTACATGCATACATCCAGTCATTCATTCATCTATGCCTACATGCATACATCCAGTCATTCATTCATCTATGCCTACATGCATACATCCAGTCATTCATTCATCTATGCCTACATGCATACATCCAGTCATTCATTCATCTATGCCTACATGCATACATCCAGTCATTCATTCATCTATGCCTACATGCATACATCCAGTCATTCATTCATCTATGCCTGCATGCATAAATCCAGTCATTCATTCATCTATGCCTGCATGCATAAATCCAGTCAAACATTTAACTATGCTTGCATGCATACAACCAGTCAAACATTAAGCTATGCTTGCATCCAGACATCAAGTCAAACATTTATCTATGCTTGCATCCACACATCAAGTGCATGAATAGTTTTTCATCTTCCCATTCAGTCACTTATTTTTTTTAATCTGTGTAGGTTTAGTTACTGAAAATTACATAAAAAGACAATCTCGTTCTCGTTTTAGTTTTATGTTTTTGTTTTGAAATTATACATTTTCATTGTACATTTAACCGTTGAGTAAAAGACACATACCAATTTTTGATAATGTGAAACTGAATGTAAAAAGGATTTTACCAATGCTACAAGGCATCTACAAATAATTCTTATTTTGAGGCACGCTTGTCAGGTAGGTTTGCCGATATGTTTACCGGGACATATTCAGTTTGTAAAACGTACACTCCTCACTGGGAGATGGTGCTGTATTGCTTGCACTCGGTATTATGAGGATAGAACTGTTACTGTCGGGTACCATGCGACAAAACTAATTTCTGAAATAACATTGAATAGGGCAATAAAGAGGTATTGTTATATCATAATTGTTAATGTCAGTTTCTTTAGCATCAAATATTAAGTCTGGCTCGCATTCTAGATTTCGCAGATTTTATTTTTCGGATAATTTTTATCATATTATACGGGTGCTTCCTTCACAATTAAAGGGGTTGTAATCAAGACCAAAGACAGTGTTTAAAATATAGCCCGTCCGCCAGTCCTTAAACTGGCTACTTTTTGCCTTTATTTCCCCCTAAGGAATTCCATCTTCCTACGCAGAGCCTAAACGGCCAGTTTCCAAACTGTCATTTTATGCCTTGCTGCAGAGATTCTACTTTTCTGTGCTGCTATAGTGCCCCTACAGACTAGAGAGCAAGCACAGAAAACTCAAGGCTATGCAGCAAGGCATACAACTGACAGTTTGGAAACTGGCCTTTTAGGCTCTGCGTAGGAAGATGAAGGAATTCATACATTAATTTTCATTACAGACTAGGTTCCCAATCTATTTTATACACTGTCTATTGTCAGATGGTTCTTTATTTTGAATTGCTAATGACATAATTTCAATCTGAAAGTCAATTCTCCTTTATCCCCTACCTGCCTGAAAACAGAATCGTAAACGTATTTACGTAAAACAGGTTAAAAGCTATAAATAACTATATAAATGACTCCTTTTATGAGCGCTTCGATTATCATTTCTTAAACATCTTTAGGCTGACTGATTGGTTATGCATATCAAATCAAACAGATTCAACTTCGATAACTTAATTTACAAATCGTTATCTGTTTGATGAGATAACACTCAGACTGAGGTTGCTTGTTGTGTATGTACTTTCAAGGATTGCTTTTGAGACAACAATGATTTGAGAGTCTAGTCATAATCTTGACAGAGATAATTGTTGACCTTTGTTACCAAGTTATGTTGCATGCGGAGTTTTCAGGTCCTGTCTCGAAGTGGAAATTGTACTTTAAATGGATGACATATTCTATTAGTTCAGAATATGCTTGTCCACTTACAGGGACATTTAATTATTTTGTAAACACATCAATTTAGGAGAAATATTTTTGAAAATACATCTATTGTTAATGGCAATGTATACGCATCAGTTTAACAGCAAACCTTACCAAATACATGTACATATATGTTGGTGTTGTGTGGTGTGGTGTGGTATTGTGTGGTGTGGTGTGGTATTGTGTGGTGTGGTGTGGTATTGTGTGGTGTGGTGTGGTATTGGTGTGGTGTGGTATTGTGTGGTGTGGTGTGGTGTGGTATTGTGTGGTGTGGTGTGGTATTGTGTGGTGTGGTGTGATATTGTGTGGTGTGGTGTGGTATTCTGTGGTGTGGTGTGGTATTGTGTGGTGTGGTGTGGTGTTGTGTGGTGTGGTGTGGTATTGTGTGGTGTGGTGTGATATTGTGTGGTGTGGTGTGGTATTGTGTGGTGTAGTGTGGTATTGTGTGGTGTGGTGTGGTATTGTGTGGTGTGGTGTGGTATTGTGTGGTTTAGGGGGTATTGTGTGGTGTGGTGTGGTATTGTGTGGTGTGGTTTGATATTGTGTGGTGTGGTGTGGTATTGTGTGGTGTGATATTGTGTGGTGTGATATTGTGTGGTGTCGTGCGGTATTGTGTGATATTGTATTAAGCGGTGTTTAAATTATCATAATTTTATCTGATTTATTTTTGGGGATTCTGTTTTAATGTATGTAATGTCCCAGGTATGCGTCTGTTTAAACGGATGACATATTCTATTAGTTCAGAATATGTTTGTCCACTTACAGGGACATTTAATTATTTTGTTAACACATCAATTTAGGAGATATATTTTTTTAAATACAAATATTATGAATGGCAATGTATACGCATCAATTTAACAGCAAACCTTTCCAAATACATGTACATATATTTTGGTGTGGTGTGGTATTGTGTGGTATTGGGTGGTGTGGTGTGGTATTGGGTGGTGTGGTGTGATATTGTGTGGTGTGGTGTGGTATTTTTTTTTTTTTTTTTTTTTTTTTAAAATTTATTTTTTTTTTTTTTTTTTTTTTTTTTAACTTTTTTTTTTTACAAAGTCAACATACAAAGATCAATCACATCGTTGAGTATAGAATTATAATCTCAATATTGCAGATATAAAGTAATAATACTAGCGTCAGCTATGCAGATAAGACATCAACTAAACAACATATGACAAGAAGACCAAAAAGTGGCAAAAGGTGTTTCACTACAAGTTATCTTTGCATTGTATTTATCTAGGGTGTATGCAGATTCAACATCTTGTTTAATGTACGACATGTTTGGATGTCTGTTTGCTAATCTTGATTTAATAATGTTGTACTTTGTGATAATTATGATATGATTATGTGTGGTGTGGTATTGTTTGATGTGGTGTGGTATTGTGTGGTGTGGTGTGGTATTGTGTGGTTTGGTGTGGTATTGTGTGGTGTGGTGTGGTATTGTGTGGTGTGGTGTGATATTGTGTGGTGTGGTGTGGTGTGGTGTGGTATTGTGTGATATGGTATTAAGCGGTGTTTTAATTATCATTATTTTATCTAATTTATTTTTTGGGATTCTGTTTTAATGTATGTAATGTCCCATGTATGCGTCTGTTAGCTGGATGTTTCAATAATAGCTTAAAGCTGTTAAAATGCCTTACACTTGACGCTTTATTCTAAAGTTTTCTTCTTCAATATGACTTCCATGGACCCTACCTTTAGCCCGAACCTCAGATGTTACGTAACTGATATAATCGAATTCTTTGCCCAAACATACCTTAACCTGATAACAAACACGTGGTGATTACAGGTGTTACGTTAATACACGTGTACAGAAAAAGAACTTCAAATCACATATATCATATACATCACTCATATATATATTGTGATGAAAGTAATAATGCGAACAATGCTTATTAACTTTATTGAAACAATACAATAGTCTTAATGTTTTTTCGCAGAATAGAATGTTTCGTGAATTCGTGATGTGGTTGACCTGTCTTGAAAAAGAGTCTTTTCTGAGGCTGAAACATTTATAAAATTTCTTTTTTTTAATTATCACCTTAAAGGGGATCAACAACCTGGCTCGTGAAACCTCATTGACCATTGTTAAAAAGAGCATCCAGACGGGTAAGGGGGTCACATGACACAAACTTGGTACTGACTGTCAGCTGTAAGAGGTTTGCAACCAAACGATTTCGTCCCTATCGAGTATTTACGACTCTTTCGGGGCCCTGCTAATAAAACACTGGAAGTTAAAAATTCAGGTGCAGACCCCCTTTAGATACTAGTTGATATCGGATGTAGTATTATTAGAGGGACGTACATTTCATAACGTATTACTCGTAGAACAAATTATCCAGCAAAAACTACTGGCGGCCATTTTTGTGCAAACACAATTGAATCATTTGAGGTAGGGAAATTGATTTCCGCAATCCCATTAAAACAGATCAGATCGTTTCTTGATTTTAATGAGATTGGGATTGTTGTAGCAGACTTACTTAAACACTGCCGCTTCCCCTTTAAATCGGCCTAGGATTTTACTACAAGCATGAAATTAAAGCTTAACGAAATAGAATAATTATAGGGATGAAGGTACGGTAATTATTTTTTAAATTTCATAGATTTAGTTTTTGCTTGCGTCATTGGTGACAAAAATCATTTTGGAATTTGAAATCCTCTGGATGAAAGTGCGGTAATTATCTAATCAATTCCATAGTTTAAACTTTAGTTTACCTCATTAATGTCAAAAATCATTTTGAAATCTGAAACCCTCTGGATGAAAGTACAGTAATTATCTAATCAATTCCATAGTTTAAACTTTAGTTAACCTCATTAATGTCAAAAATCATTTTGAAATTTGAATCCCTCTGGATGAAAGTACAGTAATTATCTAATCAATTCCATAGTTTAAACTTTAGTTAACCTCATTAATGTCAAAAATCATTTTGAAATCTGAAACCCTCTGGATGAAAGTACAGTAATTATCTAATCAATTCCATAGTTTAAACTTTAGTTAACCTCATTAATGTCAAAAATCATTTTGAAATTTAAAACCTTCTGGATGAAAGAACGGTAATTATCAATTCCATAGTTTAAATTTCAGTTAAATTTCAGATGACAAAACTCATCGAGGTCTGGAAACAAGGACAAACAGGTGTTTAAGCTGTTATCATAGCAGTTAAGCTCAAAAGATTAACCACTCCTTCTTGTTATCACTTGAATGAATGGAACGGATCAAATTCTCTTGATATCATGGCTGGACGCAAGGATATATGATTTCATTAGATTATGAAAATTTATATAGGCCTACTTCTCTATTGGTCATCTATTATCAATTAATGGAATGAATAAATTAATCTTGATAAACTGGACAAAAATAGAAGAAGATGAAGATAATAAACTAGTGTACAAAAGAAACGATACCATACAAATCGCACAATAACTCAATCCATTGCAGATTGATAAGACTAAAACATAGTTTTATCATTTCTTCAGTAGTCAACTAACTTCTATGCACAATTTTAAAACATTATCTTTTCATATTTGCGAGAAATATGTATTTTAAAAAATCATCGATCTGGGATCTCCTTAACAAGGCGAGATAGCAGGGAGAATTTGGACACTTTCGCTTGTTTTAAAACGTTCTATTGCAATGACGCGTCAACGAATTCATGTAAAATAAAGTGTATTGTATCAACAAGATTGTATTCTTACCTAAATTCAATACTTTATCAATTTTATAGTGAAATGACAAAAGTTCTGTGCATAAAACAACTTGAAATTTCGATTTATGCACCCAATGTGCGTTTGAAGAGACACAAAATCAAAAGTATCTTTTCCTGAAGAATTAAAATGTGCATACTTCTTTATTAGGCACACTTAAATTCGACTCTGTCGGGTAATAGAGTTTTGTTTCGGAGGACGTTGATAACTTGGTATCGTTTCTTTTGGACATTAGTTTATTAGATATACAACTTCTTCAATCAGATTTTGCGACGTTTCGACATAGATGCTGAATAAAGAAGTTGATATCCATAATGTTATCTTTATCTTCTTCATCATCGCAACTTCTAGAATGCTCATCAAAGAAATGGTCAAAAGCATTTAAGGATATACATTTTTTATCAAGGCATAGATATTAATATTCAGAGGTTATAACATGTCATTTTTCATATCATCCCTCAGATCAGTCCGACTAACTATCAATAATATTGGACTAAAGCAATCTATACGGCCTAGACTGTAAGGTTCAGCAACTGAGCCAATACAGGTAAGCTGGGCCAATACAAGCAAAACTGGGCCAATGCGAGCAAACAGGGCCACAACGACTCTGAGCATGCGCATACATACAAATGGCGAAAGCCCGAGGCTATCGCTTCAATAACTTCTTTTCGAGGCAATACGGGAGAAGCTTGGTTCATAACATTATGATTATGATGAATGAAGTGATGAAGTGACATTTTGTATCATAAATGTATTCAAAACTTTTTTTCTCTCTTTTAAATTACAACATTTAAATGAGTATGCTTCGGCGTGTAATATTTGTTTAAAAAGTTGGTCATTCTTAGGCTCGTTCATTAGCACGTTTGATAAATTTGTTAATGTAATGATAGTAGCCATTGTAACAGATAGCATATTTTTCTAGGCGTTTTATGACTAAATTATTCTTGATGAAAATATTTTTGCAAAAATTTACTTAAAAGTACATAGTATGAAATCTGTTTAAAGAAATAATATGATATATAAATATAAAAATATTCGTGAGGTCAATGATGAGATGCAAATAATTTTGCAAAAATTTACTTAAAAGTACATAGTATGAAATCTATTTAAAGAAATATGAATATGGTATATAAATATAAAAATATGCGTGAGGTCAATGATGAGATGCAAATAATTTTGCAAAAATTTACTTAAAAGTACATAGTATGAAATCTATTTAAAGAAATATGAATATGATATATAAATATACAAATATGCGTGAGGTCAATGACCCTGTGCGTGAACCAACGGATCGAAGCCCGCCCCCGCACCAGAGTTAACTAAGTGCATTGTCTGTGATGATTCATACTGTGTGTGGGATGGAAGCGATGTGTTCATTTAAGGCACCGTTACGTATACTATATTACGTGAATGAGCGTGATTAAAATTCCCATGGGTTGTTGTTCTACATGAACTGGCCATCCCGGAAATTAAGCGGAATGGAGCATCCCGTTATTACATATCTTCAGGGGTCAAAATTCTGTAATTTCCGGAGTCATTGACTTACGAATTATACTTTTGACTTACTTTCGACCAACACGTATACTCATCAATAGTAATCATATGCAAAAGATGGTATATAGAGAAACTCTCTCACGTGTCTTCTGATATCAAACAAATCAACACGTGTTGATGAAAATTGACAAAATATCCGTGGCTTTACTATTCGTGAAATATCGACTTTACCGATAACACTTAAAGGTTAAGGTTACACAAAAATAGAACCAATTTGATGTCAACAATATGACATTTTTTTTATTCGATTAAATATTTCTTATTGTTCTAGCCATTCTTTTTACAAAATACAAAACACAAACTTTGCATTTGCAAAATAAAATTCAAAGTTTTCAAAAAATAAACCTGGTATTTTGGCAAACTCCATTGAATATCATGTATTTATCAACAAGTATCCCTAACTTTTTGTTCAGGATATGTTAATATAACGAGGGACTAGTAGGCATATATAGTTGAGACATGGTCAATTATGGACCAGCTTTCCCAATAGTTACAATGCAATCAAACCATTTTGAACAGTTCTGTACAGTTGAAAACCTCTGAAAGAGTCTGATGAAAATCATTCTGACCCGAGGACTTATTTTTTAAAAATATTGTCGCTACCGGGAATCGAACGCGTTCTATTAGGGAGCTTCCCCTCGACCAAGTCCGCAGACTCGCATGTTGTTTTGGCGCAGACAAAAGAAACCAGCCATCAGCGATTCAGTTTGATGCGATCGTATATAAAAAATGGAATACTGGAGTTACCTGCCCTTTTAGCTACCGATACCGAAAACTTTGCCGAGTCCTTGCGATTGGCCAGATGAGCTTACGTCAGAAAATGCGACATAGGGGGTACGGTTAGACTTTGATGAAGAGGAAACCCCCGATAAATTGAGTTCAAACCCCGTTTAGTCAATTTTTTAAAAACATTTCCTCGGAGCACTGTCGATTTTACTCTCATAACTTAAAAGTGGCTTATATGATAAAATAACAATTTGATAAAATGTGATTTGTGATCAGAAATGTGATGGCTCTGCACTTTTAGCGTATAGTGCTGACACTGCATAATTTTTTTCTCAGTTTCAAGTGTTAAAAACAAAGACTTTTTGCAATTACGTTCACACATCAAGGCATGTTTATCGTGCGGGATAGAGGGATATTGAAATATCAGCCTTCTTCACAGCTATAAAAAAACAATTATATAGAATGTGAAAAACAATCCCTTTTAGTATGGCTAGTTAAAAAATATATATTCTTATCAGATCCTCGTGTTCTTACAAACATAGAAAATAAAAATTAAAAAAATTATTCGAATGACCGAGTCTTGCAAGTAGGCTCTTGTTGTAATAAACCTTTATAGATGACAAATAAAAATTTGAAATAGATTATTAATGTAACGAGAATGCAAATTCTATCTAAATGTACATTTGAACAACATATGTTGCAGTCGTTGGTCTCGATGTACTTTAAAGAATATGCCCCAGTTCAGGTACAGGGTAATTTAAACAAGCTGATACCACGTTCAGCATTCCTTTGAAAAGTACAAAGTAAAAAAAAAGCATTGCTTGAAACTATAGCGGGTTTTTCTTTGTCGGAGTCAGATATTTCAAACTTTATTGTTCATGTTAATTCTATCGAGAGACACTGACTGTTCCCGGATTTTTTTGGTTCAGTTGAATGACAAAATACTGATAAGGGTTGTTTCTTGTGATCGGAAACCGGACAATGGCTTGACCGTAGGTTCAGAAACTTGTTTACAGCGGACATAAGCCCAAATATAGATCGGTAGTGTTAGATTTGCAATAAAACTAGTATGATTGCAAACGAATGAAGGATTTTAACATTCATTTTGATCATCATTGAAACCAAATGAATATAATAATTTTGCATTGTAATATTATAATATACTAATTTATATTTAAAAAATTGAATCTATTATTTTTGGGCTCCTGTTAAAATTATTGAAGAAGAATTTATTTCAAGTTTAAGGCCACAGGCCCATAGAACATACATATGTTACAAAACGTAATAAACATTTATATAACACATAATTCTATTGATTAATTTATGATTCACGTTGTTTAAAAGCCGCTGAAAAGGATATTTCGAGAGTTGCATTAAAACATTCTTACAGTTAGAAGACATAAGAGATATAATTTTTTCATATGATGGATCTATATAGAAGTATTTATCTATAAATCTAAGCCTTAAAGCTGAGTAAGAACTGCATTAGCAGAAAGTGAAATTCATCCTCAATATAATCATAACCTAATAATTGGCATTGTGGGCATAATCTTTTGGCTAGTTTCGATAATGAGGCAACTGCTGCGGAATCTTGTAAGAGTTTCACTGTAGGCTTTGATATCAATATGTTGGAAATAAAATTCAATGTTTAATGCTGATTTGAGATTGAATAGGTTTTAAGTTTCGAATTTTGAGATAAGTTTTCTATCCAGCGTTGTTGACCACAGTCCAGTATTCGTTGTTTAAATGAAGATATGAAAATGTTAGGACTCCCAGGATCTTGTGTTATCCAGGCGTAGCCAAATCCATATTTGAAAAGAATGTTCTTTATATAAGTAGCCCAATTAAATTGTTAAAATTATGAAACAAACAATGGGCACTTTTATATATCCATATGTTCGGAACCTGTCAAATTAGCTGACAATCAAATATCGAAGCGTGAAGATCCGAAAGTGATGACTGGTCGACTGCGGTCATACATCGTGATAAGTTTTAAAAATAAACCAAAGTGAACCAGTTTAATCTTCGAGGTTCGAAACCTTTTAAAGGGGCAGTAGCACGTTTTGTGAAATTGTATATTTAATTGTTCACTGATAATTGTACGATAGTGTTAAATGTATTATTTTCATAGTGTCAAAAATCTCATTACACAAACCAATCATTCATAGTCGGAGAAAAATTACAAAGATTCACAAAAAGTCCATTAGCGACCATGTTTGTTTGTACACCTTTATTTTTGTGTAAGAAAAAGGACTCGCATGAACTTTAAATTATTTATTTGATTTATTAATGCTTCATTTAGTTTAAATACATTGTCTTTCATTTGGAACCATTTATTTCATTTCATTTTCCTGACATCACCTTATGTTCCCCTAAAAACGTGCTACTGTCGCTTTAAAGGGGTCGACAAATGTGCTGTAGGCCTACCTGTCTATATGCAACAATTGTTTCGTCAGTTACGAAAGAAACATCATCTTATATCACACATCGTTTACTTGTTTCCCTCAGATAGGCCTATCTATAGAGGATGGTATATATGAGTGTCCATGCAATACTATGTTTACGACACTCGTGAGTGGTTTTCCATTGGTATTTCCCGAGCGAGAGCGAGGGATATACTGATGTCAAGGCACGAGTGCCGTAAACATAGAATGGCATAAGCACGAATATAATATTATGTTTATAATCGTAGTCGTAAAATTTAAGAAAACACTCAAAACCCACTTCTCAACAGAGGAGGATTAGCCGTCGCCGGTCCCTATGAAACGCAACGTCTCGGGCAAACAGTGACGTCAAAGCAGTGTTTATAACATGACGTCACATCGAAAAAGTGATATGTTGCCCCTAGGACATAATATGAAAAATATGAACCCAGATATGATTGCCCTCGTAAGTAAGAAAGTAAAAGCGCCGTAACAGGGGCACCTGCACGTCTATAGGCAAATAAAGCAATCTCAAGAACGCGAAATTAATTTGACACAAATTTAAGCAGTTCTCAACGAGCGTACAATGCGCTTTCGGTGTCAATTAATAATTTACTCGCTATGAATTATGCAGCTTAACATGTCTCTGAATTTCAAACACACTTTGCTTATCTCCAAAGTTGATCTACAATGAAAAGTGTAATAATTATCACCCAAAAATGTTTCAACTGGAGATATCGCTTGTGGAATATCAAGCCATATCTCCTAGGAGTAATGACGTCACAATGCTATTATGTCATAAACACAACATCACAATGTTATGACTTCATAAAAACGATGACGTCACAATGCTACGACATCACTGGCTAAGGAGTTTTAGGGCTATGCAGTGTTCAAAGATGTACATTTTTCGTGCAAATTTGATGAAAAACGATTTTTGATGATACATAGAATTTCGGCAAGCCTCGGGTATTTGTTACTTTTACCAACCTGTGTTGACATATTTCATATTAGAAGCCACATGGGTGAGATTTAAGCAACAATAAATGATTGCTCAGCATTGCCCTGCTCTAAGGAAGACCAAGCAAGTCTAGATCTATGCGCGCGTTATATCGAGGAAGCGCTGCTCCCGTTGGCCAGGCAAATCAGCTGATCTGACCGGAGCTATTTATAGACGCCCTAGATAATGTAACTATACACTCTTCCATTCCGCGCTACGAACTTGCTCACTTCACCAAAGTGTTTATTTCCGTGGCGACTCAACTTGATATCTTACTCGAGTCTAACAATTAACCAACTTCCGCTTGTTAGTTCGAATCTAGATGGAACTAAATCACAAGCGTTTTGGTCAGAAATCGCGGAATAAACAACGTCAAGGCCGCTCTGGCCCTGATCGAGAATGATTTAAACACTCTGAACCGAAGCAGGGAAAAGAATGACTAACGCTTTGTGTAGAGACACTCAGGGATGTCAGAAGTATTCTTAAAATGCTGACATGGTCCTTTTTAGTATCAAACTTTATATCAGCATGGATTGTAATAAAAATATACTGAGCACGGAAATTGTTTAAATTTGAAATTGATTTTTTTTATTTTATATTACTGTGTTGTGTCATAGTCAAGCACATACAGTCACATAAACTCACATAATGATATAATATATAAATATTCTTCACTTGTTTACTTCAGAATAGTGTTAAACAACATGCCTTCATTTTTTAAACATAAATTGTGAATCTCCAATCTCAATACTGTGATGTGTTTTGCTGTTGTTGCAATCTTCATAAATGTGTGAATTTCGTGTAATTTCTCAAAAATCGTAAAATTGTGAAATATGAACTTATAAACACACCATACCTACATGTATGTCTACCTATCGCTTTTAAACCGTCAACCTTACAAGAATCAACCTAATCAAGCATTCTAATTTATTTCAAGACACTGATGGTATATATGATATTTTATCTTTAAGAAATCATGTAATTGATTCTGAGGCTAGATATTATTAACATATATGTCGACATATAAATGATCATATATACCATAGCTTGACATCAGCGTCTTGAAATAGTAATGTTGATCACCTGTCTTAACACTCTACAGATAAAAAGACAGATATAACTAGAATAATTAGCAGGGATTTCCACTTTTACAAGAAAAAGGTCTTGAGTCCAGCTGGACCCGACTCGAGTTCGAGTAATTGAGTATACCCATGGAAACCAACAGCTACGGATACATGCAAAAGGCGATTTAATTCGACGGACAGGTGGTATTGATATGCTGTCTAAACATTGACCGGTCTTATTCTATCCCGTTCGTCATATTTTTATAGGGTACGACCAGACAACATCTGATGCCAGATATCTTGTCTATGGCGTAAATAACACCTTAGAAAGTTGCTTTAAAAACATGATCGTATTTCATATTTTCCTCGTGTTTTAACTGCATAAGGAGGGTCCTAGACCTGCTTGAAGGGACATATTAAGTGTTTTTCATAAAATTATATTTTGTATTGATATTAACAATATCACCGCATATTCCTCTTCAAATACCAATATTCAAAATAGTCAACTTTCCCATGAATAAAATGTGCTGAAGCCGAAATTTACGTTTGTACAAGTTTTATGACCTAACATTTATATAATTTAAATTAAATTAAATTAAATTAATTATGCCTTAGTCAAACATTGTTTTTTAACTTTACTGAGTGGCGCACGCCAGCCAATGTACATTGTCCGGTTTTCGATCAGAATTTCAACCTTGAACGTTTGTATTTTTGCTGACCTGAATCCTATGACCCCCAAATATGTAGGCGTACTTTTCAGATACAGTTGGTCGTCCTCGATAAAATAACACAAGATACAAAATTTTACAAATGAAACCCATCAATAATTTGTGCATGTCCCTTTTAAGCTTCAAGATTTGCCTTTTCAAGGTAAGACTCATTCTCTCCCCACAGAGGCAGCTCAGTCATTATGGTCATACCCGAGTTAGCCTCTGTACTATTACGGCTAATACATGGGATAGAAAGGTAGAAATCTGATTGGAGGCAATCGAAGTTAGTTGTGCAATCAGCGACGCCGTTTCAAAAGTGGTCATTCGCAAAAGCTCGGCTACTCCCGTGTGGTTCGGTATCAAGGGGAGATAACTCTTCCTTCTACAAAACATCGCTTTTTACCTTCTCATTGGTTTTTATTTGGTAAATTTTAAAATAAAATATATCATTAAAAAAAGAAAAATTTACACAATTATAAAACAGTATGATTCTAATGAAAAACTCTATCCATATCTGATTTTCAAATATTTTTCCTCTCACACTGTTAATGAAAAATAGACCTAAAAGTATTTTGCTTTGGCATGTCACTCTCCGACCGTTGAGAATTCCCGAAGTCGTGGATATCCAAAAGGTGTTATCATTGGCTGCAAATAAGGGAAATATTTTAAGTTACAACTTTTTGCTGCTAGGGCAATCTGCCGGAACCCCAAGATCTTGGCGTTATAGAACAGAGGCTAACTCGGGTATGACTGAGCTGCCTCTGTGGGGAGAGAATGGGTAAGACTATTACTTAAACCGACATGTGTACGTTCATTTAAAAAACTTTTAATTTAATTGAAATTTTATTTCACAATTTCTTACATTTTCATTTTACTCCTCCTCCACCCATAAAATAACGTGGTACTCTTCCTTTCACAGTGAACTGTTAGGTTATCTGCCCTTGACAATGGACTTAAACTGGTTATCTGCCCTTGAGAAGTAACTAACACGGGTTATCTGCCCTTGACGACGGACCGACGCTGGTTATCTGCCCTTGCGGCTGATACGGAGGCTAGATTAGACTTAAGAGATTAACATATAAAGATAATAACATTGATGAGGGTACACATTTACAAATAATTGTATAAACTTAATTTTGTCTAAGTGTCACGTAAGAAAATGAAGGCAATGATAAAAAAAATATCCGATGTCAAATTGTCACTTATCTAATGAAAGCTTATCAAATTGATCATTTTATTTAACAAGTGGTTGAATTCACCTTGAAATTACACTAGTTTTAGGAAACAAAAAAAAGCGCAATAGATAGTTGTTAACATGTTGTTGTCCAAATCCAAATGTAAATTGACCTAAAATTTCCTAGATGGTAATTTTCGTCAGACGTGAAGAAAGATCGGGGTTACAAGAGTAAACTGCTAAATCTCGTCATCCCTAAAAGTTCCATTGGCAAATGGTCGTGTACTTGTTGTTTTTTAATTAAAATTGAAAATTAGACAAATTCAAATTCTTTATTCTCCATTCACCACCAACGGTGGTACAAGAGCACATATATAAATACAAGAATATATACAATTTGTATCGTGTAGCAAACCATCTTGACCACTATTGTATTTATTCTACTGTCATAATGTAATCTTATACCACCATTGGTGGTCTTATGAATAATACAGAATCTTGAAGGTCGATTTTACACCAGGTATTACAAACAGGTATTTAGTATGTATTTGTCATTTTGGGATGAAAATGTTAAATGTTAAATTCATATGATCGATTATGGCAATTAGATTCTTATCAATGATAAACCCTATGTGATAAAAATCACGGAGTGGCTAATTAAAGGGACAGTCCTATCGGAGTAGTTTTCGTGGAAACAAAACTGAAGAGGACGAAGTGATGAATTCGATTCTTAGTCAAATTGTTAAATCTACCACACCTAAAATGTTATCCACACTAACATATATGAAAATAAGTGTGAAATAATCATATATAAGTATAAACAGGAACGTATTCTTGATTTTTTTCCCACATAAAATGCCCGATAAGACTGTCCCTTTAAACGAATGATTGTCGTTTCGATGACAGCAATTAACCTATTGGCACTAGAAATCATTTTGTTGACAACTCACGTAATTATTCGAGTCAAATACGTGATTCTAGTCACTGAAATTTATCTAGATGTATGCCTGAACTAAACGAGTTACAAAGAGTTATGTATCTATTCTGGCATAAAACTCGTTATTGTCAGATAATGGTATGTGTATCAGAAGAAATGTGACACAGTTTTCGACCAATCGGTTGACGTCGTTCTGTCAGCAGGAAACATCTGTCCAATCAGATAGCCGATTTCTCACACACCCACATAAGCGACCTTGACCTTGATGTCCATTTTTTTGTGTTTACAAACATAAGCATCATGCTAGAACCTACTTTAATTCCGACCACGGGACCACATGGCGCCATTATGTTAGTCGGAATAAAATCATCGTGACGACAATGCTTTATGAATCATTTCACAGGAAGTTTTGTAACGCTTTATTCGACGAAACAGGTGGCCAACGGAATAAGTATGTGCTTAGGAAAAATTGTAATTTCTTCGTTAATATACGCTGCATGTTCGTTTCAAATATATGCCTGAAATGCTTTGTTTATGAAATTCGATTAAGAGACAAGAAATTTGTACAAAGGTTAATATCAGTAAATGTTACACGATTAATTTTGAGGCAGTCTGTTAAAAATCGGCTTAGTTCCACCGTATATAATAAATAATAATAATTAGGGTATTTATATAGCGCACATATCCACACCGAATGCATGCTCAAGGCGCTCCCTGAATTATTACCCTGGTCTAACCCAAGCTGCCGATTAAGCGCTTGATGGGTCACCTCCAGCACAACTCACCAGGTACCCATTTCCTGCTGGGTGAACAGAGGCACATTTTGAATAAAGTATCTTGCCTAAGGCGACACCACAAGTTATACAACTCGTATACAAGTTAAAACTATCGAGAATCGAACTTCATATTTCGATAGGTTTCCTCTCCGCTAGTTCCGTAGAGTTAAAATTTTGAATATGTTTTCTTGGTATTAGGCCGATTTTAATCAGACTGGATTTTGAGGAAGACTCTCACAGGTCATACAGATTATATATTTAAATTTCCACTGGTAATAGTATGTTTATGTTAAATGTATTATTTTCACAGTGTCAAATATCTAATTTTCCAAGCCAATCATCCATAGTCAAAGGACAAAATATGAAGATTCACATTAAATCCATTGGCGGCCATTTTTTGTGAACACCTTTAATTCATTTTGTGTAAGAAAAAGGAACCACATGGCTATACTTAACTTTATATATTTGAATTATTACTGCTCCATTTAGTTTAAATACATTGTCTTTGAACTGGAACCATTAATTTTCATTTTCCTGACATCACCTTATATTTCCCTTAAAAACTTGCTACTGCCCCTTTAAGTCGTAGATTCCTTAAATTCGCCAACCTCTGTTTAAATACAAAAATGTCTCGGACTATATGGGGAAACCTGATTTGATACAACAAGTTGTATGGTGGTGCAATCAGCGACGCCGTTTAAAGAATTACCGTTCGAAAACCCTAAGTCAGTCTGATTAAAATCTGCCCAGTTCCGAGGAATAAAAGTTTTAAAATATTAACTCTATGGGAATCGAACATGTTACTTCGATAGGTGTCCTTTCCACTGAGTCAGTTGACAGCCAAGAAAGACGCATGTTCTGGCGTTTACTCAGCTAACCAATCACAAGCCGCCGGCAAAAGCCTTCGGTATCAAGCTAGGGGCAGGTAACTCTTTCGTGACAATTTACGTAACATGGCGAAGTCAACTGAAATATGGTATGCAAGAAGTAATTTCATTGGTATCCTGTTGACAAAGTTCAGTAAGCGAGAAGACCTTCATTTCTCTGAAGACCTTGCAAAAATATTGACCTGAAAAAGAAAACAACAATCCCTGAACCAGTATGCACAGAAAACCCTCCTTACATAAATGCCGACAAAACGAAATTGTTCACCATCAACAGCGAACTCCCCAATCACATCATCAATAACAAGGCTAGTGAATGTGTAAAGAAATAGAGGATATCTTCAAAGCGGCCGTTCAACATGAAATTGGCCTTTTTGACGTTATTAGATGGATTTCATTATATAATAAATAGAATATCTGTCAATTCTTGACAAATACCATGTTTATCTCATCTCGTGAGATAGAAAAGTAAAATATCTCAGTAGAGTGACGATAAAGGTTATCGCCACTGTAGCCAGATAGAGGGTTTATTTCACTGATAGAACAGAGTTTATTATATGCTAAGCTGTGAGAGACTGAGTTTTCTCAGTTCTAGAAAAGTGTTCTCGCCACTGAGTGTGATATCACTTTTTCAAGTCAGTGAAAATATCACAGAGGGGATGACGTCATGTGTACAATGGTTTGACGTCACTTCTACAATCAACGCGACGTCATCGCCGTCGCTAAGTTACGATCAACAATGGTATGACGTCGCCAGAAAACTCTCGAGTCAAAGTCTTTTGGACATAAATTAACACATTTTCGACCACAGAGGCATATAATAAACAGAATATCTTTCGTTTTGAGTGTGATATCACTTATCTCTCATCTCGTGACGGGGTAAAGCCTATATTTTCACTCGTGGCTGCGCCACTCGTGAAAATACTGGCTCTACCCCGTCACTCGATGAGAGATAAGTGATATCACACTCAAAACAAAAGATATCCTCTATATCTCACCTTCAATCATATAATACTTTCATTTATTTGGCCAGTATATTTAGTTGAGAAGTCGGAGTGATTAAGGATAAAAAATCAAAGCTATCAAAGCTAATTGCATGCTTCATACTTCAACCAATCTGAATGTCTGAGGCAACAACTACACAACGAAGACCAAGATGATAATAATAATAACACTTATTGTCCTCAGTACATGTACATTGGAAATTTGTTTTGTGCCCGGTGCAGCGCCAGTTAATGCGTTGTCCTGCCTTTACAATGCCGAGTGTCAAGCAAGGCAGCAACAACTCCCACCTTTGAACGTCTTTTTGGTATGAATCGAACCCCGGTCTTCCGGGTGACGCGCGGACACTCTACCACTGAGCTACGGCCCCGGTATATATATATATATATTCCTCTGTGGGGAGAGAACGGCCAAATCTGAAAAGATCTCAAAAGCCATCTGCCCACGGCAAGGTCAAACCGTATCGAGTTAGACTCTTCGTTTCAGAGGAACGGAAAGGTTTAGGAACTTTTTCCTTTCGCCCGTGACGGTGCTCAAAAGCGAACGTCTTGGAGCAACTGAAAGAAAATCGCAGATGAAATCAAAAGATCTTCATATAAAATGGTCTTGCGACGTTATGACAAACCAGAGTACAAGAAGTTGCTTCATGACTGTGTGACAAATAGGAGCCTTTGATGGAGTCTAGGTATTCATGCAGCAAGTCTAGATTGACTTAAACACATATGAAATAAAGAGCCTTAAAAAGAATAATTTAAAATATAGTCGCAAGCGACGACAACAGGATTCAGCCGTACATAACGTATACACTATACAGATAATAATGTTAGCAATCATTCCTGAAAGTTTCATGAAAATCCTGTGAAGCAATTAGCTACAGCAGCATTAGAAAGTATCATTTACATTTTGTTCTATCGGAGCTGACCGATAGCCAATCAAATCATTTTCTCGTTCAAATTTTATCGAGAAGGTTGCGAGAAAATGATTTGATTGGCTATATCCCAAGTCGGGCCGCGCGAGCGAATCTAGCTTCTGAGCCCAGGGTACAGATTAGTGGAGTTAGCGTAACGTTCGTATCCTGAGACAGGATGACACATGGGGTGCATAAATCGCAATTTTAAAATGTCTCTTGAACAGAATATTCGATATATATAGACCAACATAATGTTATAGAAAAAAAGAGTGTATGCCTGATTGCTATTTTCATTTAAAATTAAATAAAATAAAATAAGGGGTCATGAAGAATACTTAAGGTAGTTCAAGCTGAGGCAACTAGCGGACTTGCCAACAATTTCTAGACTCAAGAAGACTTCTTGATACAGTGGAATCTGTCTAAACCGACACTCGCTCGGACCGGAGAAAAATGTCGGTTTAGACAGAGTGTCGGAGAGGTCAATGTTACAGTTTTCATTTTTACCTAGACATATGATAGGATTAGATATTGTTTTTACACAGAAAATAATAATGTCACTTTAAAATAAACAATTAAAATAACATATATCATGGATAAATTAATCAAATATATTTATTAAATAAATTTATTAAATAAATTTATTAAATAAATTTATTAAATAAATTAATTTAAAAAATTAATTAAATAGATTTGTTAAATAAATTAATTAAATAAATTTATCAAATAAATTTATCAAATTAATTTATCAAATTAATTAATTAAATAATTTATCAAATAAAGTTACGAAATAAATTTATTAAATGAATTCATTCATGGTTCATCTCATATTATCTTACAACAATAGAATAATGAACATAACCAATAACATTTTGATAAAATAGTCAGTGACACAATGTCAGTAAATCTGTCTCCTCCCCTAATTAATGCTAATCCCTGATCACTTGCATCATTAATGAAACAAGCAAGTAACTCATACTCCAATCCACAGGTGATTAACACCTGTCATTGACAAATTGATTGGTTACAATCACATTGTGTACATGTATTTGGAGACTGCTAATCCCTGGCTAACAACTGTATTTTCTGTAATTAACAACTGTAAGCTGCAACTTTAAGAGTTGATGTCGGTTTAGACAGCATATTCTGCCTGCTGGGACCAAGAAATAGTGTCGGTATTCAGAATAGACAGATGTCGGATAGGTCAATGTTTATTATATGAAAATATTTAGAAGCTCTGCCGGGAACAAAAAAATATGTCGGATTAGACAGATTGTCGGATTAGACAGATGTCAATGTAGACAGATTCCACTGTATATTTTTTGTTGTAGGGTCTGGATAACAGACTACATGACAAGCTGAACATTGAGGCTCGAGAATAGTTCGGTAGATTCCAGCAGAGGTCACAAATTGACAAATTACACAGGGACAGAAGGCATGTTAAAGGCACCACTCGATCGGCTTTCATCCGCCATTTTGAACTGCTAGCATTTCGAGAAAACAAATGTGCTGTATTATTATTTTATGAATATTTATATAACGCACATATCCATCCACTGGTGGTTACTCAAGGCGCTTATTTATGCTTATTGATAAACAAAATTAAGAAATAACTACCTGATTGATAGAAGAGCATATTTACAAATAATTCATAATAAAAGTTACCAGTTACGACAGCATTTTGTCGTAGTAATGCATTCCACGATCGTAGCTTCGATGTTTGGCTTCATTTCACGATGTTTTTTTATTTTTTTGAGCGATACACTTCAGAAGAAAATACATCTTAAATGCAGCTATTTCCTATTAAAACTGAAAGGAGCCTACTGAAACTGTTCATTTTCATGTTCCTGAAACGGTGGTAATCTAGACTTGCTTAAATAACATAGACTTACATTGGCTATTTAGATATTTGTTTCGGGGGCGATTGGACACACTAGGCACCACCATGCATCCTATTAAGGGAATACTGTTCTCTGTCAACAGGAATTTCTCATCTGTAATCTCACCATTTAATCTCAGGGAAAGGTCGAAGTCAGTTGAGTTACAAGCCGCAGAGTCGTTTTTATCTGAGCTCTTTACCTTAGTGTTTCTGTAAATTGACTAGAGATCATTCACTTGTGCGATGCACACATAATATACCGAGATAAGAGCAAGTTGCTGTAAAAGATATAGGAATAGAGCAGTGTTGCAAGTTTTCATACAGTAATTATTATCGTTGATAATTATTTCGGATAATAACACAAACAATTCTTAAGTTAATCGGGAGATTAATTTTGATCTCACTTTCATGCATAAATCTGAATTTGTAAAGTGTCATATTTAGGGTTACTTGTGAAAACTCATGTTGAAATATTGCCAACTCGGGTGACATAACTAGGCCGCGACATTTGTTATTCGCTTGAAGTTGAATAGCTGCAGAAAAAGCTCTTATTTATGTCAACCACATTGCCACTTGAAGGGCGGGAGCTCTACCGCCGTGCTTATGTGCATCGAGGTCAGAGTGCCCTGATGAACTCGGGTTCTGATACTCAAATATGCGCTGCAATATCTTCCGAAAGTCAGTCGAGGGCATCCCCCATCACAAGACAACGCAGAATATATATACAATTTGATGGAATCAAATAGTATCTAACGTAAATCGGCTGATTGGGGATCAATCAAGTGGTTATCAGCTGGTCTTTTTTTAATCCACGGGCAGGGCGCCAGCGCGTGCACAGCGCGGAACACAGGCTCGCGCTGCATGCAGTAAATGTTGTCTGTCAGTGAGAAGTAATGCATCACGCGCAGGGTGTTCGATTGGTCATGTGTGTTACCGGGATTGAACCCCGTTGTGCTGTATAAGTCAGATAACGCCCGGTATATACTGGGTATATTGCACCTTGCACCAAACTGCAATTGGAGCGTTGTGCATGATATTAGTGACGTCACGTTGGTTCTGACCAATGAGAAGGCCAGATGGTCGCTCACTCCCTTACGTCGCATATAGGTCGGCACGATCAGCTGTTTCTTTCTCGAGGAAAGTAAGGGAGCTTGGCGCAGTGGAAATACACCCTGTCAACAGTGGATTACAGCCTCCGCTGGATTTTACTGAGAGGCCGGGGGAATACACCCCTGCTTCTACCCGCCTGCGGTCAAAAGGTAGGCGATATACGCTTATTTTATCCGTAATCGAAGGAGTTTTCCGATTCCTTTGTGTACCGGGCCGGCGAAAGAGCTCTGAAAATGCTGCTATATTTGGTGAAATACGATCAGTCAGTGACAGATCGCGTTGTATAAGTCAAAATTAAGTCTTATTTTGTGCTCGTGCATGCTTGTCATATTGGATGCATGTGTTAACGGGTATATTTTCTCCTCTAACCTTGATGTAGCGAAATCGGACAAAGCGTTCATGACGCCATTTACCCACAATGCCCTGTTGTTAATAATTCATGAGCCCCCTGCTTCAACGTTAAGCCGTAGACAAATCATAATTATAATATTCTGTAAAGTCAGTGGAGAAAACAATTTCCATCCTGTCAAATAAAGCAACATAATCGTCGGTTGATTTCAAACCTATCTATCTTCATACGGTGTTGATGATGTGAGATTTTAAAATAAACACTTAAGATGCAGCCTTGAGTTTGTAACCTCACAATTTGGATAGAGGATTCCCGATCAGCTGTTCGGTGGGGATTTTTTATCATAACTATACTAGAGATGAGCTCAGTGGCTATTTATAGACCATGAGCGCATTGAAATTAGCGATCAGTTTAACGCATGATGTCAGCTTACGACACCCACGGCTCGCTCAGGGTTAATGCATTGTTGTACCGTTAGACAATATTCAGTTGACGCTAAAATTACAAGAGGAGTTAATAAATTAGATGTCAAAAATTGACATTAAGGTTATGATGAATAATGATTTGAAGAACGAAAGATGTAGACTTGTCAAAGAATATGAATTGAATCCGTTTATATATTGTGCAGATAAAACTGAATGAGAATGTTTACGTAACTCAAACTGCGGAACGATTAAAAACTAAATTACATTGACCGGTCGTAATTCATCAATTAAATCAGAAAAAAATTCGCACTGAAATATTCGTTATAAAACTAAGATTAGATGTGTATTTTAATTAAATCATTTTAATTAAACAGATCTAGGCCTATTAAATGTTAACTGAAAATCATGCTTATGATAATATTATATATATCGAATATTAATGTTAAATATCACCATATCTCAATGGAAAATCCTTTGTCATTATACATCGAAAAGATAGTTTATACTGATGTTTGAAATTTAATATAAAGGTATAAACTGAAACAAAAGGATACATATCTATCAGCACATGAGGGATTTTTCGATTGTTTTTATATACAATTTACATTGTTTTTAAATTGAAGGTGGGGAGGGGTGAGGTTGTTTCCTACTCATCCCTCATATTCCCGTCTTTCAATTCTTAGTTTTCCTCAAATATTCCGTTAGTTTGGCACCAAGGTTATAGTTTAGAAAGGTCAATCATGACTTGCCTACATTTCATTGGTTGTAAAGTTTCCGAAGCATGACTGACAGATCGGAAATCGGAGTGCAGTATAACAGATTTCCAAGGTTAATGTTTGCGGAGAACAACAAACTAGTCAGGCCTCTGTGATCGAAGATTTCCTTTTCTGATGGACACAATATTCAATCTCCCGAAAGTATATGTGCCTGCATGGATATTTCCATCGATGAATTTAACGGAAAGGAATATTTCCCGATCTTGGGAAATTTTAGCTTGGTGCACTGATCTCCTTGGATATGAAATAAAAGCCAAACCTTTAAGTTACAATAAATAGCCCGTTATATTTCTTCAAATTTTCCAAAATTTAGTTTATTCCAAAAGTATTATATTCAGACTGCCTCATTACTTTATTACCTAATAATCTGTAGCGTTACAGGAATTATCAAGTAAAGAGCAGAATCCACTTGCGGCCATTTATGTGTGAACACCTTTTATACATTTTAGATATGGAATTGAATTATATTATTTAACTTTGTTTAAATTAGATAACATTAAAACGCATGCTACTGTCCCTTATAAAAAATTTGAAACCTGATGAAAAACAAGAATAAGGTGTTCACACAAAAATGGCCGCCAGTGAGCGTTTTGCATTATTCTTGATGCTTGACTACGAATTATCGGTTTGAGTATAATCTTTGAAATTTAATTACGACTGGATATTTTGGATTTTATGAAAATGTATCTTTGAAAATGTACAAACTTCTTTATCTATGTTAGCTTGAGTCTACCGAAGTGTTAAAATTTTAGAAAAAAATGTTCCTTATAGTCTCGAGATTCTAAAATATTTGTACCTAAATCAAAATCCATTCAGCGGGTCGGACTGTAGAGAACGACCCAAGAAGTCGTTAACTTGAAAGGTTTAAAATTCTTTATTTCCTCGTCTGCGAACTTGGCGAGAGTCCATTCAGATGTTGAAGACGTTCCCACTAGCTTCGCTTCAAGTTTTTAAATGGATTATCTCCCCTTGACCACTGCCCACTTCGCTCCAATATCCTCGCTAACAAATCAGCCTGGACTTCGCTTAGTGAAGGCCCAACTACGCTGTTTAATTGTCTACAATGTTACTTATGGACTTACGAATTGATTATATAATAAGGAGACTGAAAGCAAGTCTGGGAATGTTACCTGTGCTAGGAGGAACACGAGGTAATGTTCTCACGGTCCAGATTCACTTTGGCACCAGCTGAGAAAACTGTCAGGAATGCGCAATGTGAGGGGAGGGGGAGGGGGGATGGGAAGCGGCGTTATTTTGGGGGTACCTGCATCGGCTTCATGGTATGTTTCCTGAATCATCCGAAGATATTGTGCAATGCTGATATATGATTGGTCATCACTGACAGATGCTTCAAGGTCGAGGTGTATACAAGAATTTAAATTATTTTATTTTAAGATAGCACATTTTTTTAAAAGTTTATTTCATCAAAGTTTACACAATAGATATTAATTTGAGGCAAATGTATTATCTTCCGATGATGAATCATCTCAGTACTCATGCCGTTACAATCTTATGCATTTTTTAAGAAATGAAAATATGACAAGCGAAAACTACTGACGGCCAGTTTTGTGTGAACATCCTTTAATTTTTTTAGGTGGGATAGATTCCTGTAGCTTAACTGAACATGTAACGTTCATTTTAGAACTACTTCTTTCGATTTAAGAAATTGTCTTGTTATTTGTAAAATCGTAACTTTTAAGATTCGTGAGATCAGTCTAGTAAAATGCGTCTGTCCCTTTAAACAATTCAGTTATGTGTTTCAAAAATGATAATACAAAGTTTACTTCATTTCAAAATATGGGTAAAATTTGCTTTACGACTTGCGAAATATAAATAGATATATAAACATACGTTATATTATTTAATTATAATAAATGATACATGTATGTGATTATAACAGTGTATCTATAAAGTATCATGCTAAGTCATTGTTCAACATTCACAATGTGTTAGTGAGTCCATTCAGGTCAAAGGTCATTTTGTGTTTTGTTTCAGTATATGTAAAGATCATTATATATCATTGTATAGATGTAAGTAGCACATTAAAAGGATTATGTACAGCAAGACATTAAAGGATTGACAGCGAAAGTCCAAACTTCATGTCAATTCTTAACACTGTCCGTGCCGCGGGCTGAATATGTCGACACCAAAACTCAACAGATTAATCCGTAGAGTACAAAAAAGAAAAGTTTGGATGAGGATGAAAACATCCTGAAGTATCACAAGTACCCGGTTGTGTAACATATTATACCATAATCGGCTTTCGTATCTGGCAGGATATTTAAAAGGTTCGTAAAGAAAAAAGTGTTTATGAAATACATTGTACGCGAACGCCGTGCTTTCGGGGTTTTTCAAGAGAATGGGCAGTGAGACACATGTCAGACGCATACATCAGTGGCCCTGAGGCCAGAAATAAATTTTTAAAATGTGAAAACATTATTACAAAAAATTCGCACAAGCTGTATTTTTTTAATAACTTATTATCAATAAAGACACATAAACAAGTAACATTTTACATAAATATATGGTACAGCACAAGAGGTACCTTCAAACAAATCTGTATTTTAGTGCGCAATAACAAACGGAATTTAGTGTGAGAGTGATTGTAGAACAATTATTGCAGATTTTTGGTTCGGAATTTTTAATTTCAGGAAAGATTTATGTATATATACCTGGTATCCATCTTCTTAAGCATTAAAAAAATAGACTTTGAACTAACGAAATTTGAGGATTTGACAAATCGTGCTTCTTGAGTTTTGAAGTTGTGGGCGTGGCACTTGGAAGGTGAACACCAAAGTTGTGTTTATTGAATACAAAATGACTTATTCCATAGATACAATATGAAAAATCATAAAAATAAAATACAAAATCAGAATTAACCAAGTTGATTTGAATGGCAAAGTTGACTAAAACGTTCTACGATCAGTGCATTAATCATTCAGCTCTTGTGAGACTTCCTCCCTTGTTGTGTGAAGTCATTAATAAGTTTTCGGTTCACGTGTAGGAGCGCATGATGTCTAGCCAAAGATGCGTCAAAATATTTGACCTATATTGTAAATTTGCATCTATTTCGTGGAGAAGAGAAGATAACGTTGATCGATTCTGAAACGTTGCTTATATTTCTGAAACATGATACGTTGTCGATATCATCGCTGTCAACTTATATCAGCATCCCCAATGTAAGACCTTGTTTATTTGCTGGCATATGATGGTCGATATTTTACATCAAATATATCAGAATATAAGATAGACGTGTTGTATTCGGGGTTGTGTGTTTTTGTCTAGATATTAAAGTATATTATCGTTGATCTTTATTGCTGTATTTGTTTCTAAAACTTATAGCGTAATCGATACGTTACATTTTCAGCTATATTCTATTATGACGAGAATCAGTGTTTTCGTAGACACGGTGAGTTATAACGACAATTAATGTTTCAAACTTTAGTGAAAGAAATCATATTTATAGCATACGATCCAGGGCTATTTTTCTTTCAACAACAAAAAATTGGTATTTAATTTACCAAAACAATAGTCGTTTTGAACTATGACGCAATTTAACGTAGCCTTTGCATGGTTTAGACGATGCAAAACGTATTTTAACTCTCGTTAGGTAACGCGAGACTTGACCTGTAACGAGATCTGATAGTATCCGTTTCAAGTGTGTAATCCATAGTCGTACTTAGCTGAACTTCGATTCATATTATAACTATATATATAATAAGCTGATAGTTTTAAATCAAAACATCCTCCAAATAACATATCTGGTTTCTGATGAAACTATAACTAGCTGTAACAATGAACTGAAAATTTGACTACCAAACAACTTAGTCTTAAAACAAATAGTCTTCGAAAAGGTAAAACGAATAAGTATCATTTACGAAACAAAATCATCGATAGACAATTTGATTTAATGCTGAACTGAATTTCCTTTAATCAGTTTATTTTCCTGAACGTTCATGTTAAGTCATTACGAAAAGTGTATTCATTGTTTGAGTACGAAAGTGTTTGATTTAGACAGGAGAGGCATAATCACCAAAAGATTTTTTAATCGCGCTTCGAATAACGTTGAATTGGAAAAAGTTAACATGGCACCTGTCGATCGTTGACATACTCTCTACTTTGATTTCCATTCGAAATGGCGTCATTTGGGCAACAGCATTTCAATCAGCGGTTCTACAAGGCAACCATTTAATTTGGGTTTTTTTCAGGAAGGCTTATTTGCATTTTGTACGAAACTGCAGTCGAACAAATGAGAAACTATTTTACCTCAATTAGGATAAAGAAACTGAGAATTTTGCGATAAACGGTGTTGAAATTTCAATGCAATCAGTCTCAACACAATTCTTAATATTGTTAATTGTGCAAAAACTGTTGATATAAATATGGATCGAATACACGTGGACAGTCATCTAATAACAATCGGAGGACATCGTTACACTTTGAATAATCTCGCTTATACAGGCCGTTTCGCATACCGCTAATGATAACTAATGTTGACGTCAAATAACATTATATGATTATAAACGTAATTTCGATATTTCACATTTGTGATGTCATAGGCATACTTGCTTGAAGAAATTCATAGACTGTAAGAAAGGCTCTTAAATCTTATAAATGTTGTACACACACATGATGCAAGAAGAGATAAAACTGTCCGCCCTCTAAGGTGTGGACGTTCTTAGTAGCGGTCAAACGTCCAAGGGTCACCACAGGACAAACAGCTGACCACCGCTATCACCGGGAAGTCGAGTTTCTCCTGAATGTTCCCGGTCGCCGTGAAATATTACACGTTGTAATGTACGACAACGCTAAAGGGTGTGCGCCAGAACGCAGCACCGTCTAGGCGCGAATGTCCGAGAGATAGGTCATGTTCACCTGGGGATAGACTTGCATACAGTCTCTTAGTGCCTTTGTAATTTGAAATGTAGAAATGTTAGGCAAGAAAAGAAAAAGAGTAATATGGCATAGATTTCAACCGTTTATTTGGTCAGAACTATGGGGACAAACTAGCAAGTAAAATTGCAAGATAACCGTTTAAAAATCGAAATAAGATTCCTTTTTTGGTACTCTAGAACTCTGCTGTATAAGGAAAGGGTATAACAGTATTGTGTCGTTTGTGTAGTATTGTCAACCCTCGACTGACGACTCGGGTGACACACTCGAAAATGGTGCGTCATACAAATAACTGTTTATATAGGCCTTCGTTATATTCGTCAAAAATTATCATGGGCATTGGATAATATGCGTATTTTTGTTTGTTTTGTTGACGTATCGTTTATTCCTCGTTACGCCATATTGGTGAATTATAACTGACAAATGCTTACAATGTGTTCATCAATAAATGATTATGAACATTGGATAACATGTTTCTTTGGTTGTTCACGTGTAATGTATGTCTCCAGGTCCTCAATTTTTTGGCAATCTTAGAAAATTACAACTGACAACTGTATTACGTTGTGTTCATCAATACTGATTGTGGGCAGTGGAGGTGAGGTGATGTGATGTGGGGTTTATCGCCGCTTTCAAGAGTATTTCACTTATATCGCGAGTATTATTACAGGGAGAAAGCCCGCAACACTATTGTGGCTATGCGTTGCGGTGAAACCTGCGAGCATCGGCTGGAACTAGCAACCATGGGTGGTACTGCACTGAAATTCAGTGTAGCATTGCACCCAAACCTGACTGCGTGTAGAACAGTTCCTCTACTGCAGACAATGTTGCCAAGCCCCTGGCGGGATTCGAACCACGGACCTCCTGATCCGAAGCCGGTGGGCAGTGGATAAACATTATTTTAATTGTATAGGTGTAATAGACGCCTACACTCGAGAAACCATCTTGGTGAATTTGACAACTGTACATTGTGATCACTAATGATGATTGCGGGTATTGGATAACGGTACATGTGCACGCGCGACTGTAGGTCAGATTTTCCTTGACCTTTGGACGTCGCTTTGTGCTGTTATCAGGTCACGTGACGTCGCATTGCATCCTTCACTCGCCAGATAGCAAAATCACGTTCAATGATAATGTCAGCATCCAAAAATTTTAAATTTATCTGAAATTTCTGTCTTTTCTAGATTAAAGGATTTTTAAACTTAGAATATGTTGTGTATATATCTGAAAGAAAATACGCTTTAAAATTTCAATCATTGGCACCAAAAGTTCCGAGTATCTTTCAAAACTTTTAAATTTTAGAACATTTTATCAATACTAATTTTGTGCGAGGAAATTTACCAATCAAATTGCCAACAAGAATGCTTCTACAGAAACTTTAAAAAAATCTTAATGAATCTTTCAAATGTTCGCCTTGACATGTATTAATCCATGTAGTCAAACTGCGCCCTGCAAATGAAACGAGCAGACCTGTTATCTTGAAACTAACCAGAAAACAGTTCCCATCGAGAACCGTGCCAAGACTCTAAAGTTAGACTGTCCTGAAACAAATCAAGCTTCACGCATGCAGACAATACATTTACGTAAATATCTGATCTTCCATACAAGTTACAAATCCTTCCTTTGTCAAAGAAGGCTATTTTAATCGTGAACGCTCGGCGAATCCACATGCACCGTGCACCAAAGCTATGAACAGACTGCGCGCTATAACGGGGGATCGTAAACAGGTCGGGTCATCTGTTGAATGTCAAGGTCGTCTTGTTTACAGCGGGCTGGCGAGAGATAGAAATATAGAGAAGTAGGTATTAGGGAATCGTGAGCACGCGCCGCCGTGCCAGAGATGTGAAGAAATACACCGAATCGGATTATTCTTTGAAAATGGTAAGGGATTTAAACGTTTCTTCTATATAGAAAAGGGATGAATGTTGTCAACTGTGTGGCGTTTTTCGTCTGACGAGGGTTATATACGCAATGTTATCACATGCCTCGATATAGAAGTATATCAGTGATATTAACATGGGTTCCAGTGGATATTGGCGTTCAACATTGAATAAGCGTTTTGATATTTAGGTTTATTCATATCTCAAAGATTGCCATAGTTGTACTAAATGTCGTGAACGATCAGTAATTGTTGTCATTTTGGGATTTCGTATTATTCTTTCAGAAAATAGGCGTTCGATTCAGAGTTGTTTGAGTACGAAGTTATTCAACATGATAACGTTTTGTGTTAAATGATGTCTTTTATTATAAACACGTTATGAGCTGTCGATTAACATGTTGTTTAACTTAAAAAAGGCTTCCTATTATATTCCTGTATAAGGATATAAGTAATGAATTTCTACAATATCATCTAATATCATAACAATGTTTATGAGAAATGGAAAATTTAATTTGATATAGACTATTTGTTCCTTGATATTTATTTTTTAACGTCACTTCACGTTTAATCAAAACGAAAGCCTTTCAAATTTCAACACTCGTCAATAGTAAATTAGAACAATCAATTGGTTGTACTCGAACTGTTACAGATGTGAAAAACATATCAAAGGTTGTAAAATAACAAAACGTTTGAGTTCTAGTTCAACTAGTGATGTGATCATTCTGTTTATTCTGACCCGAAAGGTCAAATCGATGGAAAATAAGGTCGATAAAAAACGAATCCGGAAATTGCACGGTTGATCTTAGACTATCAAGTTTCCTTTAAAAAAATGAGTTTGGATCGGTTAAGTGTTCATGTGATTGTGTAAGTTGTTAATAACTTGTAACAAGCTTATCTTCTTCTAAAAAGCATATGACACATGCTTACACGTGTTGGCTATGTGTCACCCCGAGGCTTGATTTTACATCCCACATTCAAGCATGCACGTGTTGGCGAAGGAATACAATGTCACGTGATATGAACAAATAGTGCAGAGATTTTCGCTGATGTCTCATTGGTCAAAAACATAACGTTATAGTTTCATGTGTGTGATCTATTTTTTAAAAAGGGGATTTTACGGAATGTTTTTGAAAAAAAAATGGAGAAACCTATAAAAGCTAATACAAAATGCCATTGACGAAGCTATTTAACAACATGTATGTGGTTAAATGTAGTCTTTAAAGAATAAAACAGCGTATCGATTTAATTTTAAACAATTTATTTCATTCAAAACAGGTATATTTAAAAAGATGGAATGTTATTGCGGGAATATGTGTGTTTGCAAATCCTGTCAACAATTATGCTTTCTGTAGACTACGAACTATGACCTTGTCTCAATTACAGTGGCGCCACACATGTCAAAATTATGATTCACAACATGTAAACAAATACGGTGGTGTTGTCAGTTTTGTAGCTGCATTTGGGATTGATTCAGAATACGAAAACCTCTTTACATTTAGTTATGGCGATATAAACCATTTCACCCCTAACCAGGATGAGAAATAAATGTGTTTATCCTGATTTCTGGATATAGGAGTGACAGAGTAATGTGGACTTTAAAGGGGCAGTAGCACGTTTTTAGGGGGAATATGAGGTGATGTCAGGAAAATGAAAATTAATGATTTCAATTGAAAGACAATGTATCTAAACTAAATGGAGCAGTAATAATTTAAATATATAACATTAAGTTTAGCCATGCAATTCCCTTTTCTTACACAAAATGAATTTAAGGTGATCACACAAAAATTCCGCCAATGGATTTTATGTGAATCTTGATACTTTGTTCTTTGACTATGGATGATTGTGTAATGAGATTTTTGACACTGTCAAAATAATACATTTAGCATTAACTTACAATTATCAGTGAAAAAATTAAAATATAAAATCATCTTTAACATTGCCTTTACTCTCGAATCCCGTTGCACAAACTATTAAGTCACTAATGACATATAAAGTGGAATGTTAAAGGGACAGTAGCACATCTTTTGAAAATTTATATTTTTAACTTTTCACGGATAATTGTATGTTAATGCTAAATGAATTGTTTTGATAGGGTTAAAAATCTCATTACACAAACCAATCATCCATAGCCAAAGAACATATATTCACATGAAGTCCATTAGCAGCCATTTTTGTGTGAACTTGGCTTAACTTTACATTATGTATTTGATTCATTACTGCTTCATTTAGTTTAAATACATTGTCTGTCAATTGGAACCATTCATTTTCCTTTTTCTGACACAACCTTATATTCCCACTAAAACGTGCTACAGCCCCTTGAAATGATGACACTAATTAAGGTTAGCCTTAGTGTTACGTCGTTTCATGCAACGGCCCCAGGTACCCAGTTTGACTGCGAAGTGAATTGAGTCTTAAAACTAAACAAAATAGGTATCGTCCTGTGGACAGTCGTCTTTCGGTCCGCGATGCTGTTATATGCCGATTATCTTTGAGAGAGAACGCTGAATTTCATTTCCACAAAATACCCCTATAAGCCTGTCCCAATCGAGGACAATCCAAATCTTTCATTTCATATAGTTCACATGGTCAATATTCTACGAAACCTTAAATACATTTGGTGGTTCGAAACTTCTTTTTGTCAAAATACATTGCACAAAACGGTTAAATGATACTTTGCCAAACAAATATTTCATTATATAATAATAAGGCGTTTCATGAATTGTTCGAAAAGATAAAATATGAATTGTTTATCATCATACTAATTCCGAACCTACCAGGAAGTTCAATTAAAAAGTGAATAAATTTATCGTAATTGTCGTGCATTGTGTAATTGATATCGTCGCTGAAACAGCTGAAATAGTCAAGTAATTATTCATGCACCGACGAACAATACTTTTCGTGATATATATCCGAGCGATACGTCATCTCAATACTGGACCTCTCACCTTGTCCATCAGGAAGACCAGGATTTAGTAGTCTTGACCTTTGCAAACTGGTCACTGTGGTATATAAATAACAATATGATATATGATAATAAATAATTATGGGACATCAATGATATATTTCATGGCTCCATGCAGGTATTGTGTGGGTTTAGCATTTGATTTTCAATCGTATCCATGGTTTTCGATATTAAAGTGTTAACATTTAACTTAGCCTCGACTTGTCAATCTTTAAGGGAGGTGTTTGGTCTTTTTTCGTCAGGTATGGTGTGACGGCAGCCAAAGGGTTAATCCACTTGTCAGAAATCTGGCAAACAGATTAGTCTTATATTAGTATAATCAACCACTGGCTGTGACCAGGAATGGTCTGCTGGCATGTACGGGGTAAACTCTTTTTAAACTAGATCATAAGCCAGTCTGCGTGGAAGGTTGACAACTTTCTTGAGGACACATTTCGATTGTTGCTCTTGGGTAATTCAGACGTAAGTATACCATCGAACTACAAGGATTGCATTGAAAAGAGGATACGTTCTTTGCATAGTTAACTTTGTTGCAACCCATCTCTTTTCGGTGCGGATAATTGCGCCGTTATCAGGTAAATGAAAATTGACACCCAAATGATGTCCAAACAGTTAATGCTTAACTTCTTTATCACTGAAAACATCTTCATTGTACTGTGTCAATGACAGGGTTAAACCAGCTGACTTGACTCCACACAAGCTATATCTCGTTATTGACATCACCCAAGGACATCCGTATTGCACTGTGGCAGTGGCAGAGTTAAACCAGCTGACTTGACTCCCCCTTGTATACAAGCCTATATATCGTTATTGACAGCATCCAAGGACATCCGCATTGCACTGTGGCAGTGGCAGGGTTAAACCAGCTGATTCTACTTTCCCATATATATGTTGTTATTGACTGCAACCAATCGGCGTGTGGATACCCTACGTTAATAACACATTTAATGGGACCATAAGACAAAGAAGTGAGTTAAATATGCAGCTGCGTCGTTCATGCGTGTGTGTATCGTCAACTTCAAGAATTTATTTGTTTATATTGACCGTGCGGCCCTTTTGATCGGAATACACATATCATTTAATATGTAAACTATATCTATATTTAAGCTTTGTTGCTCAATACCAATAGAGTTTGGGTGTTGTGCTAATTTATGAAAGATTATGTTAGATTTAAAGCAAGCGAAACGGAGGGGGCTCAACAATAATTCTTCGCTGTAATCACATGCGTTTGGAAATCGCGTCGTCTCAACTCATAAAAATATAATTCTTTCAGCAAGTGATATGGTGAAGGTTGCAACATGCAGATGCAACGTATCATTGAGACGTTCTTCAAGCTGTAATTCCGAAAGTTACAGAAACATGATTTGTTCTTTTTAACGGTTGATAAAAAAGGTTCCAAGATTCAAAGGAAGTAATTATTTGTTATGAAAAACATATTTTAAATAACCACGACAGCTTTCCTATCACCGGGGTCGCACGTGATACGTCTTTTGTCACGTGACGTCACCTTTATAAAGCTATGTTCTGCTCTATTTGAGCCGACTACATTGTTATACACTGTACGCAACCTTGGGGAATTAACACTATAACAGGGGAGTCACTTATATAGAATTGTAGTGGGGAATAACCGTCTTTATTATTACACTGTAGAACATGTGGAATACTGAGAGCAACTGCTATCGCTATTGATGAAGTGGGAATTATTGAAAAATTAAAATCAGTATTTTAGAGTATATGAAATATAGGTATTATTCCGATCCCTAAGGCAAGACGTTTGAAGGAAATAGGATATATGTTGTCTATATTTTATTTATATATGTGAAATAATAAAATTAAAATTTTTATTTTTTAGGGGCAATATCTTAATGAAAGGTATTTGTTTTAAATATAGACTCATCCTTTTATTAACGATTGTCGATAATGACATAGACTACCCTTGTTGGTTTTCGAAAAAAAACTGTTTATGAAAATCCACTGAAAGCAAGTCTAGATTTGTGATGACAACTGTTATTTCCCTGGATCATTTTCTATATTTGATAAAGTAATTAATTCACTTGAATTTAAATTAATTGAAATATTTCATCTGAGACAGATTGTTATTCTCAAGTTTCAAATCAACTTCCTGTATTGTCATGAACATTGGTCTCTTTAACGTGTTTACATAAATAACAGTGAGGAAACTTGATATGCTGTGACCCACAATCGTCCGACCGTGTTACGTCCGTCAATTGTCAGAGTGGTACAGATAGTTCAATCGGACATTTAGTCACGTGTCTTTGTAATGTGACGTTTGGGATCATTTTAAGTATGTAACTTTTGAATATGAGATATGGTACATCATAAAATCATTTACAAACATGAGATTTCATCAAAATGATACGAAAATTTCAAAATTACAATAAATATCTCGATTATATATTTATATATAAAGTATACATACTTCCATATTTACAAACAATTTAAGTTTGTCTAGGGCTAGTACGGTTTGTACGTTTCCCCGGTTTGATTGGCCTACGAAGTGGCATGTCAATTGTATTTTTACCTCAGTATAGGCCTTCAATTTGTTTAGGATATCCATCTTATCATATAGCTGATAATTCAAATTTTGTGACATGTCATCAAATTATACATGATTTTCATAAAATGAGCTCTTAAGAGAATTAAAAAGGTTTGTTGTTGAAAAACAGCCTGTTGACTTCCGCTCTCGATTTTAAACTTCCATAAAGCGACAGGAAACCCTTTCTATCGTAAACAAATTAGTCACATAATTGAAACGCACTCGTACATGGCCTTGTGCACAAGGCTTAGGGTGATCTTTAGGAATGTACTTTTAACAAAGACAAACATATTATTAGGTTGACAGACCAACATATATTTAGGTTGGCAGTTATTGATTACATGAATACTAGTACTGACTGAGTAAGTGAGTTATTGTTTTACGCCGCTTAGGCAATATTTCAGCCATAAGCAGCGTGTACTAGTATTAAAAACTGTACATTGAAATCGACGTGCGATTTCTCGGCTTCTGCACTTGTAGGTGCGGAACGTGAAATTGTTATCGAAATCCGTGAAAAAGTTAAATATTTTTTGTGAAAAATGAATAATCGTTTTAAAATCGAATAATATGATCTTGTATCAAAGTCAAATAAAATATAAAGAATATTCTATCACTTTTAACTATTTGAATTAGATGAAAAATGACATTGGAATTTGAATAGATGTGAATTAAATGAATTGGGAACATATTTTGATTATTGAAGATATCTTGGAAATATTGAATGTTTTGCCAAACGTACCATATATTCTGTCATGTAAGCCTTTCGTATACCAAGCAGTGTCGACCTGAAAAGATTGCAAGTTCATATCATTGTTAACCGAAATGCCACGGAAGCAATGTGGTCATAGTTCGTTGGCTTGGGGGTGAGACGTATTTCACCATGACTCGAAATCGAAAAGATCGCCAGTCCTGTCTTTCCTCGGCTACTGTAGATTGCTTTTCGATTTGTCCTGAAACTGGGTAAGGTGTTAAATAGATATTGTATGTCAAAATGTTTTAAACATAATATTATAACCTTTCATTTAGATTTTCATAAGGTATTGTCACAGAAAACGAGACGTCGAGATGAAAGATTGTTTTCAATATAGAACAGTGTAATGATGAACAATATGTATAGTAATAAAATGAATATCTATTGTTACGATGTACTTTCAGTATAATACGCTTCCATTTGCGTCGCGAATTGACACATTCAGTTATATTGATGCTCTCGGTTACAAACGATACCTGGTATAAAACAACCAACTTATTGTAAAATAAGTCTATACCGTTATTGCCGACTTTGAATGGCGAAGGGGTGGGGGGCACCATGTTAACCTGAAACATTTAAGAAATCAAAGACGCTGGTGGGTTCGAACCAATGACCCCCGCTTAGGTTCATCGTTGCGGACGATGTGAGGGGCAATAGCATTCAAGGTCCTAAGAGTGGTGCTATTGAACTCAGTTGTTATTGAAACCTATTTCAAGCGAAATGTCAATGAACTCCTCCTTGATCTCGCTCTCTATGTAATCTGTTATAGCTATATAATACTCTCAATCGAATAGCAGCTCGCCCTGGAGTTGTATTACAGGATGATGTATTAACCCTTTGGCGTCTGTGGACCAGTATATGATAGAACGCGTTAATGCGTTGGCGTTGAGGGGGTTAAAGAAGATTTTCGGTCATCTGCTGAGAGAACGTTAACCCTGACCGCGCTGTGGTCAGAAAAACAAGCACCTGCTACCATTAGACTTGTGAAGCATATGATCTGTGCTTAACTGAATTAGACCTCCTGCTATTTTAAGAATGTCGCCATGAAGTAACAAACAAATTCATTCGCTTTACATTATTATAGAGAAAGTGTTCATAGAATCATCATGCAGCGAAGCTTATTAATCTATCATAAATAAGATAAAATTGTGAAGATTCATAGGTTAAATGTACCAGTCCCAGGAGTGGTTGATAAAAACGTATGATTTGTACCTTTTCTCTCCCGGATGTCGTCAAGTTTATTTTGACTACTTTTGGGGGTTTCCAGCGTTAAAAATATAACTGAACCCGGATTTTCCATATCCGGATGTTTCTATTTCTACTAAAATGACGTCATTTCTGTCTCAGGTATATTGCGTGCATGCATTGTCTGTGTAAAAACAGGTGCTCGTTTACGCACGGTCATTAGCAGCAACTAGCACATCCGTTAATAATAATAATGTGCAAGAAATTAAAAAAGTTGCTTTAATATATCATTAAATATTTAAGGGAAGATTGTTCCTTTTAGAAGTTGGTTCTTTCCTTTAAATTTAGAGTAAAACATGTTTTTTTGTCGTGGTAATATGTCAATAAACGAGATTGGACTGAGAAAATGGTTTCTTCTTACCTAACCAAGTGCAGAGTTACAATGCTAATATGGCTCGTATGCACGGTGTACATCAACTCTGACGCTGCTATTGGCTGACAAAGTGCCCAAGCGGCGCTACCAACTCGCTCGCTCATATCGCCCTTACAGAAACAACCCTTCTGAAAAATACTAAAGAATATAATGTCGACGTGCTTAAGTTTCCTAGTATATGTATTTACCAGTCGTAGTAAACCTAGCCTCAATATTATCCGTTTCACTTCTACTTAGACTGTGAATTTACTTATTTCCTCAAAACATATTTTATTACATTTCTTAAGGTTGTGTTACTGTATTTTGTTACCACTCCATCAAGACACAGGGGTGCTCTGAAAGAAATAGTCCTACCAAACAGACTATTTGACATTAACAAAAACTCCTAAAAAGCATATCTTGATCTATATTGAACTAATAAATAGTCAATTCTCTTAGGCTCTAATTTCTTATATTTGATAAAATAATCGTTTATGAGAATTATTAGTTTTCAGAGACTGAATATAAGTCTAAGAAAGCAGGAGTTACAAAATACTTTCACAAATAATTACTTTTAAGAAATGGAAATCCCGAGGAACTCAATTTCTGCCTGGGCTAAGATACACGAGAACGAGGCAAAGGGTTTTATTGTTTAGGCGCCGGGTCTTAAGTTTCGAGTTTAATGACATTATACCATATTAAACTGTCGAGATAGAGTTTTTCATATAGCATTCATAGAAGTGTCGTTTTTCGAAATCTGATTTCCCTAGAATTTATCAACTTACGGTCACGTTTATTTACACGAGATGCTGTATAATTGCGCAGTAGTCGCAACGTATTATCTCGGGTCATCCAAATTAGTTCGTTTATCGCCCGACCTTTCTAATCAAGGCGTGATATCATATTTATGTGCAATAAAGCGGTTGCGTCTATTGTTGGTGGTGTGTATGTAAGGATATTTGAAATGGTCCATGCCTTTTGTAGTTTTTGGACCGATTATATTCGGTAATGATATTATGGTGCATTAATTGAGAATTATTGTGGTAGCTCAAAAGTTTATGACATCAGACAGTTGTAAAGAGTTAAGAATGTGAGCGTTTTAAACATTCAGATTTTGGAAGTGAATTAACTTCGATAATATTATGTTTAAAAGGATTTAAGACCCAAATGTTGTACAGAAGTATATCGAAAATATTTTCTAATTTGTAACATTGAATCGTTAAGTTACAACAAGACCGTTGCCCAAACTCAAGTTTGTAAATGAGTAAATGTTATTAGTCACGGGCTTCCAAAGATTGAGGCGGATACAAGATTACAAATTGTTCACTTTGGTGTTTTGACATGTCTTGGTGCTTGCGACATTAACTTTATACAAGCCGTGATCGGCCCGCTGCGCTGTACGGCCTGGCAGTATAGGATGTCGCTTGTCCTTGTACCAGATAAGACGGAGCGTGGATGGCCCACTTGTTCTTAGTACACGGTGACCAGAAGACTACTTAGATCTGTCTACATGCACAATCTCAGATATACAGTAGTTTGCCAATGTTGAAGATGATATATTTGTTGACGATTTTTGAGATAAATTTCATCTATAAATTATTAAACGGTAGTATTTATTCAACGGCGGTTCAGATTTACCATTTCGTTAAGCGAGGGTACAGATCATCATCATCATCATCGTCGTCGTCATTAATCTCAAAACCAACCTACGGTGCAGCTGTTATTTCTTTAAAAAAAGATGCAGACAATTTTTTGGTTGAACGACACAAATTACCGTAGTGGAGAAATCATACCTGTACAGATTTAACATGTCTTCAACGATTGCAAGAATTTACTTTCATTCAACTGCGACTTTTTGAGATTTCTGAGTTTTCGTTTCAAGTTGAATTGTTAGTGGTTTGATTAGAAAATTAATTAAGATATGAATTTATTGTTTGCTTCAATGATTCTTATCATTTCCTATTTTTCTGCATGAATTATTCTTTTTTTTTTGGAAGTATGAAACTAAAGAAGTAATTCTATGTTAAACACATGATTGAAACTACAAATATGCATAAAAGCTTATCGCTGCAACAGTAACTTTGTGTGTTTGATATTGATTACATCTGGTTTTGTAATAATGTCAAATTGAACAGCTTAGTCTTAGCATTGCATCCAAAGTGTCGACAATTTTGAATTGGATCCTTTCTCAGGTTTCATATAAGCCTTATCTGCTTTGATTTAAACGGGCATGTGTTATAAATATAATGGTTAAGCCATGACCTATTTGGTAACTAGATTACTCCAAACGACCATTATATGGTTTTAGTTATATATACACATTCTGGGCTGACGTACACTTAAGACATAGCCCTGACTGAGTATTTTGAATCTCCTAGTGATAGAAGAGGAGTTTTGACCTACATTTGCAAATGGCACTTTGGTTTGATAAGACTTGGCTAACAATCGTTCTGAGGAATTTCTGAATAGTTCCTTCTGGTTACAAATTTATTACGTTTGACTTGTTACTTGTACAGTCGTCAGAGATCTCTTGAAAATTTATCACATTTTAAACATTCATGCTCTTCTTTGAGAATAATTGTGCGTCAAATTGAAAGTAAAATTCAACCATCACATTGCAAAATAAAAATAAAGTGAGCTTTAAAAAAATGTATTCGAATTTTATAAGGACATTATGATATATCTGTTTAATCGTTAGAAAAATAGCTAACACTAATCCAAAGCATACGTTCTCTGATTGATCATTTCATCAGGTTATAAAAGAACTTTTTGTTTACAAATCTATACATTTAGGTGTCAAAATGTTGACAGATCGGTTTATACGTTAGATAAATAACCAACACCACCCTAAAATGACCTTACTCTGGTTGATGCAGACTTTGAGTTACTGTTTTACGATTACAGTTTCATTTAATTTATCCGATCCATTGCTTTAAGAATCAATATTCTAAGCGTGTCAAACATATTGACAGATCGGTTTATACGTTAGGTAAATAACCAACACCACTCAAAAGTGTCCTTACACGGCTGTATCAGACTTTGCACTGTGTAACTCGATCTGATTGTCCCACATCAAGACAGTCCAGTTATAAGGGTCAAGTCACAGGATATCTAACTACGAGTGAAGAGAGGAACGTTTCGCAAGTTGCGCGTCATAATACGAGGGATGGTTACAACTCCGGAACCCAATTTACAGTACTTAGCCATATATGTAGGACAACGTCAGACTTAGTGGAACAATGGGACACTCGCTGTATATTTAGGACAAGGCTATTTTATCTTTCCCAAGGTGAGCCTTTCTCGTTTTTGGACAGAAACCATTAGTCTTCGCTCATGACATCAGTTAGTTATATCAGGGACAATATATATATACATATATATATGTATGTATAATACCTGGTTAAATCCCGGGGTTATATGAAGTTTAAGGGTATTTTGAAGTAAGGCAAGTTTCAACAAATAATTATGTAAAATAGTATTCGGGTTTTCGGACTTTGTAGTGTAAGTTTCAACATTAAAATGTTTTCTTAAAGGGGGTAGTTTTTAGACCTTTCATAGTTATGAAACTTTCAACACGTTTTTTATTTAACATGAACTTAAATGGGTAAGGGTCACGGACTTCGTATGTTAAAGTTACCCTTTATTACTGGATACAATGTATTCTCTCGGAACGAGTTTTTAGAGCGCTTTTCGGGCTCATTGGCACGGTGGGGTTAAAGTCATATATGTTTTATTGTAGCAAAACTATTTTTTTTTTGGAAACTACACAACTTATTATTATAGATTATAAGAAAAGATTATTTAAAAATATATATTAAATAAGTTTGTTATAACTCTTAATATTTTTCATAGATTTATGTTTGACGGAAGTTGGTTTCTGTGAATCAGCAAATAAAAGTCGATGTCAAGGGCCACCCATTATGAAAATATCCTATTTTAATTATTTGAAAAATGCATACGGTTCTACAGTCATGAAAAAAAATGTTGAAAATGTTTCGAAAATTTACTTCTGTTTTCCTCCATTCTCGATATTAAAGTACGTGATAGATATTGAAAATACTTGTAAATTTCTTTTTAAAAAAACGACAGCATTGCTTGATTTCATTATTCCATCTCTGTCGTTATCAGTATGTGGTAAGCAACACGTACAAGCGTGTTATCACCCAACGTGAGATAAGTGATGTTAACAGGTGTGTGGTCGATGTTTTGCCTGATATGACACACCTCCAATTACCAAATATTTAAGATTCAATCTCTTCATTTCGATACGTGGTTCAGCTCACGACTAGCATATCACATATCCTATAAGATACCTGACAAGTTTTCTTCATCCAAATTGTCGTCTGCATCTGAATGCCTGCTATATTGATTTAGAGGTGTTGTCTTGGTCGATCTGATTTTCCATTTACAGAAACGAATCTATTTAGGGACGTGTTCGTTTCAGAAGAACATTATGTCGGTAAAATATTTTCGCGATTCTGAGAACGTTTGGACACTTAAAATACGTCAAGGATTACCTGGGCCATTGACTTATCCATGTCCTATTAAGCATCACCTTTACCCAATGTTCTCCCAATTGCAGGTTGTGCCATGAACTAAGGCACAGGCTGATAACCTCTAGAGAGCGTGAATAAGGATGACCGCACCATTGACTCTGATGACCTTATATATCCATCCTTATGTGAAACACCTTCTATTGAATTATGAGGCATCACCTTTACCCATGTTCTCTTAATTGCAGGTTGTGCCATGAACTAGAGAGCGTGAATAAGGATGACCTGCACCATTTACTTTGATGACCTTATGTATTCATCCATGTCCTATCAAGCATCACCCTAACCCATCCTTATGTGAAATACCTTCTATTAAACCATTAGGCATCATCTTTACCCATGTTCTCCCAATTGCAGGTTGTGCCATGAACTAAGGCACAAGCTGATAACCTCTAGAGAGCGTGAATAAGGATGATCTGCACCATTTACTTTGATGACCTTATGTATTCAAGTCCTATTAAGCATCACCCTAACCCATGTTCTCTTGATTGCAGGTTGTGCCATGAACTAAGGCACCAGACTCATAACCTCTAGAGAGCGTGAATGCGGATGACCCACTCTATTTACTTTGATGACCTTATATATTAATCCATGTCCTATTAAGCATCACCTAAACCCATCTATATATACCTTCTATCTAAGCCATGTTCTCTTGATTGCAGATTGTGCCATGAACTAAGGCACCAGACTGATAACCTCTAGAGAGAAAGAGTGAGGATGACCCGCGCTATCGACTCTGATGACGACTGCTGCTGCAAGAAGAAGTGTGGGGATGAGGAGGAGGAGGAACTGGAGGTCAAGGAGGGACCCCCGGACGGGGGGTGGGGGTGGATGATTGTCCTCGCCTCCCTCACCTGCAACATGATCGTGGACGGCGTCCTCTACACCATGACCACCTTCATCGACGCCATCCAGACCCACTTCAAGTGTGACACGGGGACGGTGACCCTCATCACCTCCCTGCCCGCCGGCTTCTATCTTATTGTCGGTACGCCACACTAGGTCTTACTTTGTTTCTTTGAAATCTTGTATTAAAGAGACACAGAGTATGTTGATAGGATCACATATGTCAAATTTTGAAATCCATGTTATTACACAGGAACCACTAACTGTTACTGAAAATAACAAATTAAAGGTAAATCAGTACATTAGAGCGAAAATACGGCCATTCAAAGTCGAGATTTGGATCGAAAACCGGCCAAAGGGGCTCGAGTGGCCCACGCAAATTCGCCAAATGTAATTTTGAAACCTTGTCATAAGCTAACAGGAAGATATATGAAAGAAAAGATACTCTGTGTCACTTTAACCACTTGAGAGCAAGTATTAACATTCATTACAAACCTGCCGGCCGGCTTCTATCTTATAGTCAGTATGTGGAAATTAAAATCATTATGCTTGAAAACTTATATTAACCACATGAGAGCCGGGACTCTCATCCGTCCCTTATTTTTGGTGCTCACTAGGTTTTACTTTGTTTTAAAGGTTGCTTCTTTTCTAAGAATAACCTCTTTAAGATATTTAAAATTTACTTAGTTAAATGGTTTGTTTCGAATTTTAAACCTTTCCTACTTATTTCTAATGCTTATATACAAAATGGTCAATCTCAAGTTAAGATCTATATTGCTTCTCTACATAACGCAGATTTTAGCTAACAAAGTTGAGCAATGTAGATCTTATTGAAATCGACAAAATGGTTTGAATTTTAAAATTTCGTGAAATATTTTTTATTTATATCTCGTATTGCAGGCCCTCTAGTCAGTGCTCTTGCAACAAGGTATGGCTGTCGGAGGGTGACTATAGCAGGAGGAATTCTGGCCACTGGGGCTTTCTTACTGGGTACCCAGTCCAGCAGCATCGAGATGCTCATTATTTGTGTGGGAGTGTTTGGAGGTAATACGATTATGTACACTATCCTTTTGCTATGACGTTATTTTCAACATATGAATTTGATGAATATAATTTTATATGTATTTTTACAATTCAATTTTCTGAATAAAATAAAATATAATTTTTCAATTTATCAACAAGAGGAATTTGATTTTACATAGATTTTTGCTGGAGGTGTGAATGAAATAACAAATATTACTACGTACTTGGATGATTCATGAACAATAATTTTGATGAAATAATCAACAAGTTTGTTTAATCTGTGGTATAAGGTACATTAATCTTTTTTCTTTTACATACTATTCCATACAGCTATCATTATGCTCAATTCTCGTTATGTTCTTGTAGGAATAGGATTTGGTATGATCTACCTGCCGGCCATTGTTACAGTTGGATTGTGGTTTGACAAGAAGCGAGCCTTTGCCACAGGAATAGCAGTGTGTGGAACAGGACTTGGAACTTTCATCATCGCCCCGTTCGGGACGTATTTAGTGGAAGAGTTTGGGTGGCAGGGAGGACTTATGATAATTTCTGGACTTATACTGAACAGTGTTGTTTGTGGCGCCCTCTTCAGGCCGATTGACAAGAAGCCGAGGAAGACGAGACGAATCGTTGAGATTCAACGCGGGACGATTATGAAGGCGCTTATCGAGGAGAAGAAACGTCAGAGGACCATCTCCAATGGTTCCCTCGACAACTGTATTATAACTAAAGACAATCGGCTCATCAAAATTGATCCTACCTTCTTCGAAAAGAGGAACAATTCATTCATCGCTCGCTTCAAGGAGTCACTGGGGTTCAGTACTAAGAGTCTGGACAAGTCAAAACAGAGTCTAGTAGTTCCTAGTATTAAGATCGACCAGGTCTCTAATGGGAGTGCTTCTCAGAGCCCCATATATAAGCCGAGTGCCAAACTAAGCTCTGCTTCTTCCCTATCAACTAGTAGCGATAGTGGGTGTAACGTGACTCCCGACATGGTGCTTAGCGCCAAGAGCTGCGATGCTCTTCCATCAGCGGACCCTTGGAAACGGTTGTCGGGCGAAATCGAGCTGCCAATGTGCAGCAAGAGCTTCCAAGCATTGAACTGTCCGATTCCCAATGGGAGTAGCGTGATTAGTATTCAGGTAGTCCAAAATGTTCCTCCAACGCGGACACGTCATCGAGCTTACCGTTCGTCCTCATCTCGCTCTCTGGCAATGTCAGATTCCGGGACGTTGCACCCAGCAAGCTTCGTCTCCGGGAGTATGAGTAGTATCCCACAATGCAGTGTTCAGACTATCGAAGAGTACGAAGAAGACCCGTCAGCGCTCCGGAAAATATTCTACCTCATAAAGGAGATGTTTGACTTCCGTTTGATGAAGAGCAAAGTGTTTGTCCTGCTTCTCATTTCCAGTATTTTAAGTATGTTAGGTGAGTCACAATTGTCTTTCATCTGTCCGTTGAATGAAGTTATGTAGTCCATAATCTAATACAAATTTATCATTCTTGTATCACAATTTAATACACAAACTTGCTTACTGGTATCAATCTATTACAAAGTTATCTTACTCTACCACAATCTAGTACTTGAAGCTTATTTGTACAACAGTTTGGTACTTTGATTACAGTAGAACACATGATATTCTAACTTTTACCACAATATAAGACAATTTGTACACTAACACACAAAGTTATCCTGTTTATTCCACAACAGGTTTCGTACTTAGCACAAATTTGTCTAACTTGTACCGCAGAAGAAAAAGTTTGTACCACAATCTAAAGCCCTATTCGTTTCTTTTCCAGCATTCTTTGTACCCTTCCTGTTTGTCCCAAAGAAGGCGGCGTCGCTCGGAGTGTCCACATCCGCCGGAACCTTTCTTATATCAATTATCGGTATCACCAACTGTATTGGGCGTATCATCAGCGGTTGGATCGCAGACAGGCCGTGGACAGACTCTCTTCACCTCAACAACTTCGCGCTTATCTGTGCAGGCTTTGCTACCTTCCTTGTACCGTTCTGTCAGTCCTATACTGCCCTCGCCGTCTACGCTGCAGTCTTTGGCATGTGTATGGGTGAGTTGATGATTTGTCATATTTGAATAGAAATAATGATTTAACATAGATACATTGTGTAATCATTCAACCATATCTTTACACTGCAGTCCTTGCATGTTATAGAAAGTTAGCGAAAGTATATTTAGCTAATCTATTAAGTGTTTATTATCTACATGGTTGTGTTGTAACCATGTACTTATAATATTATGTATAAACTGGAATGCCCCCTTCAGCAAACTGCACCAGAACTTGATAGTCAAAGAGGTCAAATCAGAAGTTGAATCTCACGATTTTGACATTTGTAAGAGACTGGCTCAAGTTCTGCTTTCGGTAAAGTTTATTTTAATAATGACATACTGTTACAGCCAACTACTCCGTCCGTCTGTCCGTTTGACCACAAAAACTTTAACCTTGGTCATAACTTTTGATTGGTCAGAGCTAGGTCTTTGATACTTGACATATGGATCCCTTGTGATGAGACCTTTCAGATGACACCATGACATTTGACCTTGTGACCTTGACCTTGACACAGCGAGCAGGATGCATCTTGTTCATTAAATTTTCCTGCCACTGTCATTATACTTCATGTGACTCAATTTCTCTTGCAGCTGTGTTCGTCTCTCTGCGGTCGATTCTGCTGGTTGAACTGATCGGGCTGGACATGCTCACAAAGTCGTTCGGAATACTCATCCTCTTCCAGGGAGTCGCTGTCATGTGCGGCCCCCCTTTAACAGGTACCCTTTAGAGACATTCTCATACTTTTTCAGATTTGTGCCCATGAATTCAATGGGCTACATGGGTTCACCGCCACATATGTCCCCAATTTAACAGGTACTCTTTAAGAGATTTGAGATTTGTAAGATGGGCTTAAAGGGGATCTGCAACCTGAATTTTTAACATCCAGAGTTTTATTAGCAGGGCCCCGAAAGAGACGAAATGCTCGGTAGGGACAAAATCGTTTGGTTACGAACCGCTTTGAGCTGACAGATGGTACCAAGTTTGTGTCACGTGAATTTATATTTTCATCTTTCACCATTTGATGAGCTTTGTTTTATGCAAATTTTAGACAGAAATGCTTAATTTTGAAATGTTGGGACTTTATCATGTTGTTGGCAATAAACTGATATGTACTTACTAGAAACCTGCCACCTATCATTTCTCAGTTGAGTGAGATATTGTAAGTCCTGGGCAATATTTGAGGTGTTTGGGCCATTGTCTAATAGAGACAACGAACAAATGGAATGAAGTCAATATCTGATAGCAATGTTTTCTTGTTGCAGGCAAACTGATGGATATGGAGGGCAGTTTGGACCTCTGCTTCTACCTTGCAGGAGGACTGCTCTTGCTTTCGGGCCTCGTTGGTTTGCCGCTACGCCGTCTCAAGGAATGGGAGCTCGGAAAGGTTCCTGCTCCTCTGCCAGAAGAAATGCCAATCACGGAAACGTATAAACTGGAAGTCGAGAGTACCATGTGAGCTGGAGTTTGAAGAGATTTACTCATTTATGGATAGAAGAGATTTGTGATTGATGGACTGGATCAAACGATTTTACTGGATTTTAGAGCTCCGGTTGCAAAAACATGCATTTTCTGAAAAGACTCATCTGTGAAATTTCTTTGAGCTCAAAATTTGATTTGACCCAATGAAGGTGGAGTTGTGTTTGACAAGGAATGTGTTATCCTCAAGACTGATTATACTTGAGAGACTTCAGGGAACAAGGAAAATGGAATGTGTCGTAAGGGGAGTAGTATATATGTGATTTTGTTTTGTGCATTGTTGTACAATGTTTAACAAGCCCATCCATGGATGACATACTTCATTTTGAAGGATTTCTGGAAATATTTATACAAATATTCTGTATATAAGGTGTGTTCTTAGGAAAGTACTATCTGATGTGAAGTCAGTAGGCAAAGCTAGCAAGATATTGTGATTTCACTTACCTGTCATGTGACTTTGTGTATAGGTCATGTGACATTACAAAAAGGTCATGTGACTTCATGGACAGGTCACGTGATGTTTGACTTACCTCATGTGTCTTCTTTTGACCTGGTTTTGAGTATTGAGAGACTGAGCATGAATGAGTGAAAACGACTATTCTTCAATACGTCTGAGGTTTGGTCAGTGTTAACTATTAACTATTACAGGCCAGTTGGGAGTACGACATCGTGAAAGGGACAGCGGCCATTTTGAAAAAGAAGCATCTGCCATCCTTGCTTCAGTGTGGTCAACCGGGTGCAGGAAATGCATCACTTGTGATAGAAATATTCAATGGTGATCAGTGATTTAAGTTTGGCGTTAAAAAACGGACAGTATAAGCTTGTCAAATGTGATAGGTTTTTGATATGGTTCCGTTTCAACATGCTAGCGATGTAGCAATAACTCACAGATTTGAATACAAACAGACCCCAGTTGGTGCTTGTGAGATTGCTCGGACAATGCGATTGGTCACATTCTTGATGCTTGTTTGCAAGGAGGATGCTGATTGGCTAGATTTTAAACTATGGATCTCAAACCAACTACTACTTACTCAGGAGTTTCCAATATTTGTGTATATAAATCTATATATAGATATATATATATTTGATGTATCTTGGGCTGTACAAAACAAGGAAATCAAATAGGAATATTTTGTACCATAAATTGATTTTGTTTGTTAAGAAAAATGTTAAACAGTGAAACGATTGATGCACTTGAAATCTATTAAATGAAGCAACCTTTGTTATATTGCATCTGATTATATTTAAGAATTTAAGAGGGCAGTAGCACGTTTTCTAAAGACTTTCTCCAGGGTTATGCCTATGATTAATCTTCAGGGCTCAAACTTCTAAAAAAATTGCAAAATTGCCAATTTAGTAAGAACACCTTTTAATCTATAGGGAAAATGGATTTGCTTTGCTAAACCAACTTTATGTTTCATCTTATTTTTCAAAAATATTCCCTTGCAATTGTTAACATTTACTTTAGTATTTGTATGACAACCATTTAACCCTGAGAAAACGTGCTACATTACCATATTCGACGTAATAAGCGCCCTCTCCCTATAAGCGCTCCCTAATGGTGCTATTTACTCAAAAACCATTAAGTGCCCCCCTTTCGAGGCATACCTTACATGGCAAACTAAGGAAATTTTACATGAAAAATGGTAAGACAACTTGATTTCAGTCCTCCTCTACAATCACGGTAATTGGATTTGTAATTTTGATAAGCGCCCCCTCTTTAAAAATGTTTAACCGCCCAGGGCGCTTAATACGTCGAATACGGAACCTCTCATTGGGATAACTATGGTGAGTGCACTGATCAAAGAATCTCACTCCAAATTCAGTTTGCCAGTACAGTTTTGTGAGGCTGTTGTTTAAAAGCCTTTTCATAATTTGAAAAAAATCTATCTAAAAAAATTATTTCATAGGCACAAGTTATTTGTGAATGTTTTTCGTTATTGTTTACGTTCAAGTACAATCCAAGTTTCAGTCATTAGTTTAAAATAGAAGAAAATGTGATAAAAAAGAGTTTATAGCTTTGATATAGTTGCTTTTATTGCTTATCTTTGCTAGCAAATATATACATGAATATTATGTGTAGCTTGCTTCAGTATTGTGATAAAGACATATATCTCTCTGTTTGATACGATCGATTTAACCCATTACATGCTGGATTGGAATCTGATCAGAAATTATAAAGAATATACACATGGTATTAAAGGGGGTCTGCAACCTGAATTTTTAACTTCCAGAGTTTTATTAGCAGGGCCCCGAAATAGTCGTAAATACTCGGTAGGGACGAAATCCTTGACACAAACTTGGTACTGGTTGTCAGCTGTAAGCGGTTCATAACCAAATAATTTGGTCCCTACCGAGCATTTACGACTCTTTCGGGGCCCTGCTAATAAAACTCTTGAAGTTAAAAATTCAGGTTGCAGACCCCCTTTAATTAGGAAATGTATTTGACATAACCAAAGATGTAATGTGAAAAACAATTCTTTTGGCAAAGGATGCAGAAAGTTGACCTTTAAGGTTAATAAGATTTTAATTAATAATTTTAAGCTGTCTGTTTTTGCAGGTTTTGGGTTAAATTGAATTGAAAGGCAACTGAGGAACTGCCAAAGATCTTCTGTAGTAGACTCAAGCCCGGATTCTCAAAGGATTCTTAGTACTGAGTCTATGCCAGTGACTTTGAATGACAAAATACTAAGAGAACTTTGACAGTTTAGGGCAAGATTTCGTCATTGGATGTTGTTTCACCATAGGTCAAAGTGCTATCAATCTGGTTCCTCAAGGTGTTTTGTCAGCAAGTCTCCTACAATTCTATGATTTTCTTCTTGGGATATGCCTCTAATGGTCAATATGCATTTTCTAGCATTCAGACAGACTTTGGTGCTATGGCTATGTATACCAAGCAGACCGTCATTCGCCCTATGGCTTATTTTGGCACCGATGGATAATTTTGGCCCACACTCGTAGGTCCAATAACTATTTATGGCAGGCAGACTTGTTAGTTATTCACCTCGAAGATTTTACAAGTGCTTCTAGTGGAACTGGTTTCGCACATGGACCAACAGACTTTCAGTGTCCGTTGATTCAAAAATGTTTTTGATAGGGAATTGGGAAGCCATGGTCGAAAAAGGTGTAATATTTAAATTTGGAATTAAGGAGGAAAAGGGGAAGATGGGAAGAGCCCAACTTTGTTCCTGTCATTCGTCCAATAGCTATTTATGGCCCTCAAACAGTCGTTTGTCCCATGGCTATCTATGGCAGACAGACAGATGGACTTTGGTCCTATGGCTAATTTAAGCAAGCATTTGTTGGTCCAATGGCTATTCATAGAAGTCAGACAGAGTTCGACCTGTGGCTATTTATGGCACACAGTCGGCCCTGTGGCTATTTATAATGGTTGGCCCACTGGCTATTTTTGGCTTTAAGACAGACTTCATCCCCAGTCAATATTGGTTGATTTAGTCATTTCTTTTTATCTTCAACATAATGCATATAAACATTTAGGTATGTGGACCCAAGTGGAAAGCGCTCGTAAAATCTCCAAGGTAACTAACTTCAGTATATCCTGAGAAGACACCAGTGCATTGTGGGAGACCTTTGTAAAAATACCTGAGGAGGCTGGCTGAAATGCAGGATATTTGTGATAATTTTCTTTTCGGGGGACATCCCAAAATTGTATTGTTACCCAGGGATGTCTCACTTCCTTTGCTGTTTAGTTGTTAGATAACGTGTATGTGTCTTGTGATGTATGTTGTTTGAGATTGAGAGTCAGGTTCTAGTTCAACATAGGACATTTTGCTGAGGTCGCCTTTCTATATATAATATATGAACGAGACTTAAAGCTATGGTCTCTCCGAAAATAGGGCTATTTTGAACTGCAGCCATTGTTGTTGCTAGCTGTCTGCTTCCTACACAAAGCCTAAAACGCCAGTTTCAAATCGCCAGTTCAGAAGCGTCAGTTTTATACCTTGCTGCCGACCCTTGAGTTTTCAGTGCTGATGTCTTGTCCCAAAGGCAATTGTTAGCAGTTCTCTGGCTGGAGTATTACTTTCTCCCACAGTAAGCTAGAGAGCAAGCACAGAAAATGCAAGGGTCTGCAGCAAGGCATAAAGCTGACAGTTCTGAAACTGGCGTTTAGGGTTTGGGTAGGAAGATCGCCGACTGAAGGCAAAAAAGGTTCTACAAATATTTATAAGAAAAGTGCTAAAATCGTTTTACTATCACGCATGACAGTTTTCATATTTAAGTTGTATTTTGAAAAAAAAACAGAAGATGATACTATTTAATATTTCCAAAGTGTCAAATAATTCTACCAAATGTTACTGGTCAAAGTACTGGTCAAGGGAAAGGGAAGTTTGAGCAAGGGGGTTTTGTTGATGTTCGTTACCTTTAAGGGCTTATTTGTTAATAAGTGACAAAAAAATGGCAATTTTTTTACCTCAGTAATGTTTCATTTATATGCTACCCTCCGTTTGTCAACTTTTATCCCCTAGTGTTTTGAATATTCGTGAGAATTGAATCAATTTGACACGACTTTATCCTTGGCTAACTTGCGCTCGTATAATGAGGTATATGTGTTTAATATATGTCATCTTTTGATCACTACCATATATCATATATATAATTTCATCACAAAATTAACCTCAATGTTATATTGATTGTTTTCATACCTTGTCAATTAATACACGATTTATGTGCAAGCTTGTATGGTATATAGTATTTATAAATGCTTAGAAAAATGTAGAAAAATCTTTAAATTCTTATTCATCAATCAAGTACAATAGATATTTTGACATTCTGTTTGGGCCGTGGGAAAAGGAAACTCATGCAATTTTAACCCCTTTGACGCCAAGTTCATTACTGGTTAGTGTTAAGTGTTCTTGTTTGAAATATTACACCGTGTTTTAAATATTATACCGCCGGACGGTAATTTTTATCAGTTTTATTTTTAGTTTATAATGGCACCGGATAGGTCGAAGGTTGAAAAATTGAAAGGTTTCATGACATTGTTAGTATTTTTGACGCGATACGTTATAACACTTTTTGTCAGATTCTTGCAATCATGCTTGTTAATAATATTGAATGTTTGCAATTCCGTTTGGCTTAGCGTATATATATCATAACTCTGTATCGGCGACACTTACGACAATGAAGCTTGTTGAACTCTCTGCAGAGGGAAGGAGGAAAGTGGTTGACTTTCAATACGGAAATGATCGAAGTGTTGCTCGGTAAACACCGGAGAATTACGATTGACGCCGAAGTGTGAGAAGGTGTAACGATACTGTGTACATAAGAGATACAGGCATTTGAAACTGGTTGCATATACTCATGCGGTTACGTCGAATAGAATTTTTGTCAATATTTTCTATAACGTTACGATCAGGCCGTTGCCATATCATGCCATTCTTGTCACGTGACTGAATTATGAAGATTCTTTGGTCTTTGGAGTAGAAAGTTATTATCTGAATTCCAAAACAAACTTCCATTTGAAGTAGGCCTTGTTCTGTGTGAAGTTAGACGGGTTAAATTAGTCATGAAGTAAGGTATTGAATGATGCCTTGAATGGACATGTGAAACTTCATAAGAAGGTTTGATAATGGTAACACTACCAGGGTTGAATAAACGTGACAAGGGGTGTGATATGGCCGTCCTGTCTGAACCGAGCTGTACATTATGGTGACGATGATGATGAAGATGATGATGATGATAATTATAACATTGTGGCCTGGACTTCATATGTTAAACAGTCCGGGGCTTGCTAACCCCAAACTTGCTTGAAGCCCGTGAGATGGGCAGCAGACTGTCAAGGCAGGTACAATGTTGTTGAATAAAATTCATATTGTTTTTTACGTATGTTGTTTGTTTTCTGTCACGGCAATCTTCCTACGCAAAGCCTAAAACGCCAGTTTCCAAACTTTCAGTTTTATGCCTTGCTGCCGACCCTTGAGGTTTCTGTGCTTGCTCTCTAGCTTACTATGAGAGAAAGCAATCGTCCAATCAGAAAGTAACTGGAGGTTGCTAACAATCGCCTGTAGGGGCGCTGATGTCAGCAATGCAAACGCAAGGGTCGGCCGCAAGGCATAAAACTGGCGTTTTAGGCTTTGCGTAGGAAGATGTGTTACGGTAGGAATATCGGTACTTTGAAAAAACTTCGTGCCAGCCTGTTACTTGCTGGTATCTTACAAAAGGAGTTGGACTCGGCAACTGTGTCTTCAGTAGAGAACTAAGACGTATATGAAGTCTCAGAAAAATATTTCTAAACACAAAACCCCGAATAAGTTATTAATTTTTTCAAATCAAAAGAGAGCCAACAGCCATCTCAAAATGGCAGATAAACTATAAATACTTGTTTCAATGAAAAATTAAGAACAGTCATATACCTTTGCGGAAGGCAAATTCACACGTACAATTACACGGATACTAGTTATATTACCCATCGAACAATGTCAACTTGTAACTGTTTTTCTGACTGCTTTTGATAAGTTTCCAAAATTACATTTGACTGATGGCGCGCCTCATTGTCCTTTTTTCACCACAATCACGACTTAAAACCTTCTAGTGTCACTATACAACTTCGATGCGCTTTAAAATAATACTTTCTTGCAAAAGTCGATACTTCTCGATCAAATGACACCATTCATTAAAAAGGGGGTCCATTCTATGAGTAAATACAGGGACGGGCTCTTTGACTTTGTTATTGTTTTGCAATTGCATGCTGGGAAAATTTCGACTGGTTATACGATTACAATGCGCTGGAATTAAACGCTCTTCTGCTCTTCTTGTCATATGTGACTCCCAACAACACGTGGAGTGATTCTTAAGACCCCATATCGCCTCACATCAACTCACAAATGGGGCTTGTTGGAGAAGAGGACAGCAGGCCCACATGGCTTCTGTGATTTTTGAGATACTACGTTGCAGGTCTTGTCAAATTTCTAAGGGGGGATGGTTGGTTTATCAAAACACAAGTCCTGCTTGGGTGTAGGTACTTAAAATATTCAGAAGACTAAGTATATAACTACTATATAAAATACGAGACAAATGTTATGGATAACAACTTCTTATTATCAAGGTACGAACATTACGCTAACTCCACTAATCTGTACCCTAGGCTCAGAAGTTAGATTACAGCCAATCAAATTATTTTCTCATTGAAATTTTATCGAAAAGGTGGCGAGAAAATGATTTGATTGGCTGTATCAGGAGTCGAGCCGCGCGAGCGAATCTAGCTTCTGAGCCCATGGTACAGATTAGTGGAGTTAGCGTAACGTTCGTACTCTGAGACAGGATGAATTTTACTATTCATCATATTATTCTCTCCTCACGAAGTGTCTTAAGTGTCCCACAGAGTTAGATCAATACATAAAATGCTGATCCAACCTCTTTTCGAATAAGACAAAATTCCTGGTTTCTAACATTTCCCCAACCTGGAAAATGCACCACAAACATTTCAAACATTTCGACCAACGGAAACACTTTCCCATGTTCTCTTCTTCATGTGGTTTGTAACAAGGCCTTTTGCATGTTACAGTAGCTGAAATGGTGACATTTGAACAACGTCGCCGTTTTGTATTTTATCTAATCAGGTTTCTCCCTTTCTACAAACTCAACGAATTCGTACAGAGGTGTGATTTACAGTTTATGACCTAACTTACTCTGTGGGGAGAAAATTGCTCAAAATTCACATTTCGAAAGTTCAGACTTTTTTTTACTAGGACAGCCTATCGATAAATGGAATAATGAACGATTGTCGATCAACATCGACAAACTTATGAAATGTACTCTTTGTAAGAAATAAAATTTGGCAGTTGAAATGCCCTTGTCAGTACAAACTAGAAAGTGTTTTTACCCGTAAAAACAGATGTCTCCCCCTTCCTCAAATGCTCCAAACCTCTAAACAATACTATCATAACGCACCATTAATGTTCTCTGTATAATTCAACTCCACAATTGTAGCAAACAAAATATTCAAAATTCTAAATGATTTGATGCTGAAAACCCTTAAAAAAGACTAAGTCCAAATTGTTGCCATGGAAATAAAAACAATTAAATTTTAAAAAATCTATAACCTCCAAAAGGCACATCTACATGATATGGAGAGACAGTATACCAAGTTTGGTGATGATCGGTCACATAGTTTTAGAGATATGCTCCGGAAACGAAATGGAAACGCCGACGCCGACGCCGACGCCGACGGGAACTCAGCTAAAACCAATATGTCTCCCGCCCCTTCGGGGGGAGACATAATTATGACAAGCGGACAGAATCGTATAAATCCCACTGAGAAATGAGTGAAATCAATCATTCAATAATTACAACAATGCGTTCTTTGTTCAATTCTTTCAGTTAAAACTAAAATATGCTCACATTTACTAAAATATCAAACCATAAAGACTAAACATATGAGTAATGACATTGAGATGCACCAATTGCAATAAATACCAAAATAGACAAATCTTACTTCCTCAAATTTACGAACCTCACTGGGTGTTTTCTTTGATCGAAATTTTATAAATTGATATAATTATATCTCATTATGTTGTCTTAGCCTCTTGATGTTAAATTAGATGCATTGTTATCTCATCCTGTTGTTACTGTTATTGTTATCTCATCACCATGTCCATATGTATAAATTGCTGTACCCTCATTTTCCCATATGCTTGAAAACGGTATAAGAATCTATACCGAAACGTCGCCACATTCTACAATAAAGAAGTTGAATATCCATAAATCCTTGTCATCTTGATACTTCCAACTTCTAAAATGCCTCTCAAACAACTGATATAATGGTGATTAACAAGTTTGTTGGGTAGTACAGCTTCTTGTATAAGGGAGGATTTGTTTTATCTACATCGTATATGTACTTGATAATTGATTGTTTATACATCATAGTTGATTAATCTTTATTTCATTTGGAAATCACTAACATTGCTATTATAAGTTTACGAGCATCAGTAATTCAAATCGCAAGTACAACCCTCCTACACGGTGAAATTATTCTTTAGAGTTTCAACATTTAAAAAAATTAACTTTTTGTTTCAGAAACCCTGATACAATTAGGGGGGATCAACCCAAGGTAATAGATATCCTATTAGATAAGAGTATAGAATATTTTAGATTTCTTATTTTTGGTTATATTTATACAAAGACAACAAATTCGCCCCCACATTCACACTTTATCTCATAGTGCATATAATAAACCTTGGGTGAAAATTTTATTCATATTGACTATCGTTAGACAAAGCACTCTGTGGTTTTGACATATTTGATAATATAATGATATTATATGATGGACACAAGAAGTAACAATTCTAGAGAGAATACTCTATATAAATGATATCATTATACAGCTTCCACTTTTGATAAAACTTGTCTTGTTTACTACTAAAAGCTAATTTTTTCAATGAGATACCTGTTATAGATATAATGTCTAAAATGATCAACATTTAGAGAGTTTTTTTAAAAGCTTACATTTATATATGAAGAATTTTGCTACCAGCAACAGTAAATCAAAACATAGAGTTTCAGCATTTCAAGTCAACGAAGTAAGGCCATGTGCACTCGTTATAATATTGCCACCGGAAGTGGGAAGACTTAGAAGTGAATTGATTCTAGGTTGTGATTACGTTCCTCAATGGCTTCACAGAACTGTTTATAAGAAAATTGGACACAACAAGTATGAAATCGAGAAAAACAGGATACATAACATGTAAAGGGGAACATTTTGTGAAACATTTCTGTTATAAGAATCGGCAAATGTCATAAGATTATATTTTATATACCGTATTTCTTCGAATACAACCCCGGGTTCCGAATATCATACGGGCCTTGAAACATCTACATTGCGATGATTATGTCATGGCGGTATGGCTTTATATATTTTAATTCGGTATAGCATAATTAATGATAATGAGATAAATTCTGTACAGGTTTTTGTCAAACTTTGAAAGTAAATTTGAAATCAACTCAGTTTGAAGAACATAATTATAAATAAATTGTTCGACGACTATTTAGCAAATGACATCCAATCTAATATTACCCATAAGAGAGGACGGACACAGGGTAGTATTTTTCAAATCATTACGTAACTTGAAATGACGGCTAGATAAAAAGAAAATCGAAACTTTCAACACCAATATGTTCATTAATTTTGAATTAATTTTGTACAACACTTCGCAAGGGATATTTAGCCGTGCGTAGGTATATCGATAGTAAAGCGACGGCAAACGCGTATGAATTTGACATTACCAGCTATTAGAGTCAGTTTCTGAAATTATCTGCCCTTGGCTCATAAAGTAAACATTTAAACTACAACGTTATGGTGAAAAGCGCAGTAAAATCGGCGAACAGAGCCTTAGGACTACTCATAGCAAAATTCAAACACCTCGGAGGGATGCCTTTTAGTGTATACACCAAGCTATACGACACGATGGTATGGTCGATCCTAGACTATGGTGCCGGGATATGGGGGACCAAAGAACACTCTGCAGTCAACGCTATTCATCACAGAGCCATCAGATTCTTTATGGGCGTTGGGAAGTACACCCCAAATCTAAGCGTAAACGGCGACTCAGGTTGGATACCTCCCGTGGTGAGACAGTGGAAGGCAGTAGCGAGAACCTATGCACGACTGACTAATATGAACAAGAGACGAGTGAATGGGCGGGTATTTAAGTGGTCAAGGATGAAGAATAGAAAGAGCTGGACTGGACGAGTGAAAGAATATCTTGATGATAATGGATTGGGACATTTAACCGCCTGCGAAACGTTAGAGAACCGTCTTTTTACCAAAAGCGTCGGCAACATAACTTATAAGAAATACACCGCATATTGGAGAGAAAACTTGAATTCCAACCCTGGTTATAATCGTTCTTCTACTGGCCTTGGGAAACTCAGACATTATAGGCAGTTTAAAGAGACATATCAAGCTGAGAGCTACCTCACGTGTCCTATGCCCAGATCACATAGATCAGCCCTTGCTAAGTTCAGGTGTGGGGTAGCACCACTGAGGGTCGAAACTGGACGTTATGAGAACCTGCATTTTAATCATAGATATTGTTTTAATTGTAGTGATATTATAGAAGATGAAATGCACGTTTTACTGTTTTGCCCTTTATATGAATCTGTTAGAGAGGAATTATTTGTCTCTTGTTTTAAAAAGATAGAAGGTTTTAATATGCTCTCGTCAAACGAACAGTTTTATTCTATACTCAACAATCCCGTTTTAACTTTTGATAGTGCCAAGGCCTGCAATAATATTCTTTATATACGCCGTGATATTTTATATAGATAGCATATGCAATATATTTTTATTTTGTTTACATCTCCATGCTTTTATTTTATGTGTATTTAATTGTACAAGTGTCTCTCATAAATCGCTGAGCGATTTGTTGTATATACAAGTGAGACAAAAATAAAATCATCTGTCATCTAAAGTCAAATTGAAGCGCCCGGCGTTACGGTTGAACGGCGGCCAGTGCTGCTGTGCAGCCCCCACAGGGGGTTAATCTCGTTGCATCATATAGGTTAAGTAAACAAGCATCGCTTATCGGGCAGACTGAGCTCCTCTCCTTGGTCAAATTTAGCGTATGTACAATCGTGCTCTTAATAGTCTGTCATCCAGACCCTAAAGCGGAACTATTTCATCCATGACCGACCCAGTCTAGAAAAGTATAGCAAGTCTAGATCGCTTAGCTTTAGGTCTGAAGTTAAAGCATCTTCTGGGCTCCATTTTGTTATAATACATGTATTGTTTAAAAATATTGCCAATATTGAAAAAAATCTTCTGAGACTAAATTTTACTCTAAGCTCTTTATAGTTCGTCTATTTGATAATTTACAATTATTCAAGAATAAGATTCAAAGAATTAGGGATATGATTGAACATTTTCATGTCTTGGTTGATGCCCTGATACCTGTCCCATACAGTAGCAAATCTCGATAAAGATAGCCAAAAACAAAATTAAATTCACAGAATGAATTCACAGGTACATTTTTTCGATGTGTTCTTTAAGTTTAACTCTTCTGTGTTGTGTAAAACATTTTGTCAATGTCTTGTCAATCTGGTAAACAAATAATTCAAATGTAATATTGGTGTTTAAAAATGTTCTTTTAAAGGAAAAGAAAATAAGGTCTTACATATTTTATTTGAATCCATAGCATAAAATTTATTAACATTCATGTTTTTTTCGAACCCAACCATTGTATTAGGGAATGTCACTTAACTGTACAACATTTCATTTTTATTTCAATTTAAATCGCGTTTAAACATTTAAGATTGCTGATTATTGTTTATTTTGGTGCTATATGGTGTATTAAAGGTATATCTTTTGCGATAGTAGGCAACAGAATACACATTTAATATAATTGATTCTTGATTCAGTTAGTGAGTATATCAGGTAGCTCCTCTGAATGTTCAGTATGCCTTGAGGAAAACTCTGTGACACTTGTCTGTAATTCATGTAATAATTAGCAAAAAAACAAGGAAGTTTTGGGTCATCATGAATTGAATGTAAGTTATTCGGAAGTGACTTCTTGTATTAATCTAAAGTCTCGTTTCATTCAACATGTGAATAAGCTTCTCCCGTTTACGAACTTTTGTATTGACGCCTAGTGACTTCAATAACTTCCTGATGTCGGCATCGCTCATAACAAAAATAAATAAGATAAAGGAAAGCATAAACAATATTTCATAGAAAAATAAATCTCAAAACGCTTTCATAACAACGTCGCCCAACAAGCCTAATCGGTCTCTACTTCTTTGTTCTCTTGATAGCCACTTGTTTACCATATATGTGTGGTAGTGCATTGCATTTAGATACGTGTGTCAAATTTGACCGATTATTGACTAAGTAGTTATGATATATGCACCAATTGACTTTTTTGATTGACCTTTTAGAAGTTGGTATGTTGAAGGAATATAACTCACTTTGCAAAATAAAATTGTATAGTTGAAGTCCATATAAATTATCTTCGTTTATGAAACAATTGTTGGATGAAAAACTAAGCTTTACATGCTCATTCAAATGAGCAATACCTTTTTCCATATAATAATAAATATATTCTAGCCAAAAATAAAGTAAGTTAGGTTCTTTTGCAATATTTGTCATTATGAATAATGATCTTTTTATTCCATTATAAGCTGATATTTCATTAAAATGTCCGTTATGTTTATGTCTAACATGGTAACAAGCTATAGCTAAACCATCATTTGTCCACAACCACGATGCATTAGATACGAGCCTTTAATACAGTCTAGGTCCTAATTCTGCAAGTCTTCATTTATAATGAAAAACCTAAAGAAAAATATTACGAATGAAGGTATTTTAATATTTCACTCTTACCACGAATGTTAAATGCAAATTGATATACAAGTTCCTTTTTTCACATAGTGATATATAACTGGACATTTAACATAAAACCGATTGGTCTTTGTATTGTCTGTCGAGATACGCAGTGGTATTCAATACTTTATCTCATCGTCAGACTATTGTTACTCATTACATGATATTTTCTCCTGTCCATCTTTGGAACTATGTATTGTTCTTTGATATAATTTCTATTGGTGGCGTTTTTAACAATAGAAATGAATTTGATTTAAAATTGTAGCAGTATATCTAACAAGTGCATTATACTGAGTTAGACACTTGCGTTAAAGACACATGGAACACGAATTAATATAAAAAAAATAATTAATTAATTTTGCATTACTTTACTTGCTAACCATATCTGGACGACTGTGGAGAAGTACTGTATGTAGGATGACATATTCACATATTTAATTAAAGTGATATAATAGAACAAGAAAACTTACATGTTCAGAGTTGGTTCTGGAAATTTTCAAAAGTGTATCTGCTTCAATCAACTGATGTGTGGGTTTTTGGCAACACTCAAATTGTGTTCCGATTACAGAATGCAATCTATTTAAGATACTCAGTTGCATCGCGAATTGCATGTGTATTCCCTTATTTGGTAAGGGATAGACTTTGTATATGACCTTTTCCCTACAAAAATTGTCAACTGTCGCTAGTTATAAGATAAAGTTAAGCTGTTAGGTAGCATACAGTTGCATTAGCAGTAACATCTAATGAGTAAATGTCGATGTATATCTCGGGCACATATGTCTGTAGGAAGGCTTAATTCATCCCGCCACATATGGGGACAATCAGTTTATAAAATCCAAAATCGAAATTCTTATTAATTATTATTTAATTGAAACTCTGTTTAATTCATATATTTTGTTTCAACAAATTGATAGAAACATCAGAGTTGTTTAATGATATATCACAAGTATTCAAACATTACCACAGTTTCTGCAGATTTCTAAATGTGAGCTTACACAATGTGCTCAAAGTGAGATAAGCAGCACAGGGTTATATTACAATACAAACATAATTAAAGAATACCCACTGTGACGAGCTAAGACCACTCAGGCCGGGACTCGTGATTAGCGAGGCGTGACACAGAATTATTCAGTTTTTCTAAATTTTCTAATGATCTGGGAACAATGGGTATTTACGTTAAAATGATTTTGATTTCACCTAATTGAAGAAGAATATTTCATCTTTGGAACCCAGACCTTGAATTTTAAATCCTAAAAGCAGAAATATATCATTATGGCCGTGACAGACACTCACTTCGACAAGATTTCATCCAAATATACATGTTTATAAGGGCCGATATGAAAATGAAACAGACATTTGAACAAACGCTCGGGAACAATCAGAATTTTTTTTTTCTGAAAACTAAAATAACCATATTAAAAAGCATAAATTGATCATTACGAACATAACCTTGAATTTATTTTAACCATATTGGTTATTAAGTTATATGAGTATTAAGAACTGCTTCTACAGTAATCTTCTACAAACGCATAGCTCTGGCGAGTGGGATTCTCACGCATGCGCAAAAGGGGGTGAGTATAATAGCTGGTAATGAGATTGACTCCTTGTGAAATCCTTTATAGACAAAACTTTTCTTTTAAGAATCTTAGCTTTTACCTTATAAAATTAGATGGGTAATATAAAAAATAACCAATTCGTGACGGGGATGACAGATTATCTTTCCCTCGTTATATTAATTGTGTAATTCTCTCGCCAAGGCTCGAGAATTACGAAAGTAATATAACTCGGGAAAGATAATCTGTAATTCCCCGTTAATCGTAAGTTATTGTCTAATTCATCTACGTCTCACATTAGCGTCAACGCGTCTCACATTAGCTAATATTCAAAAGCTTTTATGAATACGCTCGGTTCGTGTCTCCCTAGACATTGTTGATTTGTAGATAGATTGATTGCTGGATTCGCAGACGCATTGCAATATCTAATATCTAATTTTGAGAAACTGAATCATGTGGATGTTTGATTTTATTATATGTGTAAGATTGATTAACCTAAACGCCAGGATACCCAATTCCGAAAAGTGATTACAACTAGGTGATATGGAATATGCTTTGTCGTTTTAATGCTATTTTCATTACTCTAGTCTCTCAACTTATTATGTGTGCGTTTATATCAATGCTGAAACTGCTTAGTAACATTGTAATATTTTATCAACGATTTGTTTCTCAGAAAAAAAACACGAAATAAAACATTCAAGTAGAATATTTTATTATATTCACCAATTATCCCAATAAAAAGGGAAACGATGGTTATTTTTTGGTACAAGGTAGTTAAGGAAGATGAAGGTACGAATTTATTTTAGTTACGAACTAACATACCATTCAAAGGGAGGCTACTCTAATTAGAAGTGACAATCCAAGATGGCGACTTACACAGGTGCGAACGAAATATGGTTGCAAGTACTCCTAAATTTGTAATGACAGCAGAACCTAGTTAATTTCGACTATTTATTTTATCAAAATGCATTTGCCTGAACCTATTGGGAATAAATATGAGCATTGAAACGACAAAATGTCAATGCTAGATACCATGAGAATTGACCACGTGGTGTTCCGACTGTTCGACCACGTGTTTTGCCGTTGATAAACTAACACTTTTGATCAAACCTATTATCAGCATTTTTTGAATATTTTGGCATGCTTAAAAATCGTTCTGTGTGAATGTCTCGTTTAAAATTTCCTTTTTCTTTTAGGTTTATTCAACAAAATTAAAGACAAGAATTACCTTCTAGCAGACAGACTCAAACTGATCCAGTTTGCCTGGTGTTCTGGTGATGTTTCTCTCCCAAATAAACAGTCTGTCATCATTGATGTTGTCGTTGGACTCCTTGTTAACAGGAAGAAGTGAGTAAGCATTCGGATGGTATAGGTTAATTACCAAATCTTTGGTTTTCTACTGCTTTTTGGATCTTCACCTGTTCACAATTTGATTTAGGATCATACTGCTCTACATTCAGTAACTCATACTTTGTATATCCAACGCTCCCTGAATTTCCTTCAAATTATGCCGTATTTCCACTAGGGCTGCAACGATTCGGTTCGGTGCACCGATAACCGACACTAGCTGTCCCGATTCGATCTTCGATCTACAAAGTTTAAATTTCGATTCGGTTCAATAGTAAATTAATTGGTCACTGCAATTATATTATTTTTATTCTCATGACCCTCATACATCATGAACATATGAATATTAATCAAAAACTGACTAAGAAGCCATCAAATCTTTACTCACATCATGGAATGTATTTATGTACAATTCATTAGAATGCATAAAGCTGTAATCGTCATCTGACTGTTGTAAGTGGCTGCTATGAATAGTTTGACCAACCAGAATAAAGCTTATATTATATGGAATTCCCCTTCAGCAGATCGACATTGATGTCGTGTTGTGATTGGCCGTCTGTTCAGTGGGTGACCAATCAGTATAAAGCTTGTACTGTTGGGGATTCCCAAGCATTGCATTGCCGATTGTTTACCGTAACAAACACCGAACTAAAACAAACAATAGTTGAAGATGTGAGGATATATTTTTCATCCCTGATGCTTTGATTGCATTTTTTATAAAGCCACCATCATTAATTATGTGTTGTGCTGCAAAATCAGCAAATCAACGGTGAAAATGTGAGTTGGGACAAGTACGATGTCGCACAAAATAAATTGAGATTCTCGGCTCTTTGTCAAAATGCATCGAAAGCATGCCAAATTTCAATAGCACATTTACTGCATTTGGGCTAAAACATCATTCAAACTATTATTTCATCAAATCTGTCGTTTGGTGTTGATTTTACTAGCAGCAAATAAATCATTCTGTTCAACTTAGCAATAGGTCAGACAGACAGACACTAAAACAGGTTAGTGAAACGACCGCAATCATTTGTAACACAATGGGAAGGATGAAAGGTCATATCATTGCCACTGATTGTATTATGATTCCTTGCTAAAACATTGCTTGATATAGCAGCTTAATTTGCTGTAATTAGGTGTGGTGATTGCACTTTTATTGACATGATGCTCTTTCAGTTTCTGTTTATTTCTATAAATAAAGAAAATTTGCTTTTTTTCTCTCAGTAAGACTGGAATATTAATGAATTATGAAGATAATTACTATAAAAACAATATGTAAATAATTCAAGTAAAAATTTCAATAAAGCGCATGCAACTTGACATGAAAATTGACAGGTGCAATTATCAATTAATTTATCTTTAAATGTAAATCTCCTTATTTGATGTGATTAATGTTTATAAATGAAGGTATATGGTTCCAAAGGAATATAACTTTAGAACCAGTGATGTTTTTAAGCAGAAAAGGTTGTTGGATAATAAGTTGCTGAATCGAATCGAAAATAATCGAATCGAATGGGTAAAATCGATAATCGAATCGAATCGAGGTAGTAATGAATCGTTGCAGCTCTAATTTCCACTAATTTTATTTTTTCAGCACCTGCTAATTGGAGGTCACTTCTCTCATGAATAGCAAATTGCAGTTTGTTATAATAAGCCGTCTTTTACAATGAATATCTTAAAATGTTTACGAAGAGACATTATTTCAATGGTTAGGACCCGGCACTTATTAGATACCTAGCGCTTATTTTCTCAACTACCAGTGACAATGTAGAAATAATATTACAGATTCCAGCTGGAAGAGGAAGACATCCTTTGTGTTTGGAGATGTCTCCACAATATTCTCCAGAGTGGACATTGTGCGGACCCTGCAATTCTAGTCAAACCTTCCCTTGGTCAGGTATGTAGTAAAAATAAACAAATAAATTCCAGAAATCCCTGAATGATCACCTACCTATGATAAAAAGTTCCGGGTCTTTGGTCTCTTTGAAATAATTGCCTTGAATAATCACCCGGTTTACTTAAGCAATGTAACGTTAACATTACACACTTTGAATATCTCTTATATCATTTTCTCTTGCTATAATAATTTTATTAGTACTTTCACCATATACAGTGTATGCATTTTTGTGTCGAAACGTCGCATACAATGAACAAAGAAACGACACAAGAATCTGTGTCATACTGTGGCATACAATGAACAAAGAAGTTGTCATCCATATATTTCTCTACATTATTAATAAGAGGTATATTGAAGACTCAGTATGAAAAGAACAGAAATGCATCTATATTGGAATATCTTTGACAGGTTTTGGCTGAGGCTGTACAGAAGAGCGTATCTGGGCCGAGAGAGGGAGAGATGTGGACCTACGTGATCAACAGCTGCCACCGAGTGCTGACCTGTCCCCATCTTGCCTATGTCTTGACCAGCAAGTATCTCACTCTTGTAAGTTGATTATTGATTTAGGAGATAAACCTAGTGTATTTGAAAATCAGAGACATGTATTTATGTTATACTGGATTAAAAGAGTGAATATTGAATTGAAACGGAACACTCAACCCAAAATCGAGGACGTTCAATGGATAATAAATCACGCTTGATTTTTCTGGAGAGTATTCATCATGGTAGAATATCCCATTAAGTTGGATTGTTGTTGCACCTAACAACTTGGGCACATCCTTAATGATAACTGCCTTTTGTATGTTTTGAATCTTTACAATAAGGAATCTGATATGGTGTTGCACATACAAGTAAAATGGAAATAGATTACCAATGATGCGAGAATGATCAAACGTCAGTTTGGATAAGAGATACATGAAATACCCCATTAAGGATATCTTGCTACAGGCTCCATAAAGTTCTTTTTAGTCATTGCTGTGTGTTTCAAGCAGTTCCCTTAGCCATTATTAGTAACCGCCGGGTTAAATCTGACTGAACTATCAAGTGCAGTAAGCCGAAGAACTGGCACAAAAAGGACACAATGTGCAGCAATTTTAAGTGATTGAGACTGCAAGTTGTATTTATTTGTGGAATTTTGGATAATAACCCCTCTGACTTCTTTCAGGCAAACCTACTAGGCAGTGTGGGTGATCTATGTAGAGGCAATGTCGATACGACTCTATATTCTATACTGGCCCATGTGATAACAGCTTATACAACCCTGCAGGGAGCTCAACACAACCAGAAACAGGTGGGTATCTCTTTTTAATGCCTACTTCTCATTTTTTAGATAATCTGAATGTTCCAACACCGTTCTCTCAATCAACATGGCGTCCATCCTGTCTCAGGGAACGAACGTCACGCTAACTCCACTAATCTGTACTCTTGGTTCAGAAGCTAGATTTGCTCGCGCGGCCCGACTTGGGATGTAGCCAATCAAATCATTTTCTCGCCACCTTCTCAATAAAATTTGAACGAGGAATGATTTGATTGGCTACATCCCAAGTCTGGCCGCGCGAGCGAATCAAGCATCTGAGCCCAGGGTACAGATTAGTGGAGTACGCGTAACGTTTGTTCCCTGAGAAAGGATGCATGGCGTCTTAATCGTAACTATCTCAGTGTTAGTGAGCTGCAATAGTCATGTCAGCAATGTTTTTTGCATTTTGTGACTACGATTCTGTGAGTAATAAGTAGAGCAAATTCAGTCCCTTTACAAACATTTTATGAAATTTGTGAATGGTGTCCTTATGTAACTTGCTCCCTCGTCAAATATCTAACAACTCCTCACATGTAAATATTATTAAACAGGGTATCTCTTGGTGTTTTCTATATTGATTGGTTGCATAAAGCGCTACTAATAATTCTAAAAGTAGATTTAATGAATATGTAGCTGGGTTAGAATTATAGAGTTTGTACTTGTAAGTTGTGTGTTAAATAACTGCATACCTGTAGACCCAGAGTATATGATGTTGTGCTCCTGGGGGGATAAGTGTATGCTAGATAAACCTCAAGCCTCTAACTTGTGTATGTAGTGTTGCATCACACTCAGTCAAGGTTGAGAACACCGCTTAAAGGGACAGTTGCTTGTTTTTGGAATTTCATCATTTAAAGTTTTCTTAAAAATTATTTTGAAATTTCCCAAATAAATATTAGTTTGTCAAATTCATTATCAGAGGGGTCACATGCATTATCAGAGGAGTCACATGCATTATCAGAGGGGTCAAATGCATTATCAGAGGGGTCAAATGCATTATAAGAGGGTCAAACATATCATTACTCAACCATAATATCCCAAGTTAAAGAATTTGATTATAGAATATCTTTCAAAAACTTAGTATTTATTTGTGTTTACACCTTTAAATGATTTGAGGTAAGGTTGTAGAGCTTATAAAAAAAATTTTCTTTTTAGGATCGCATATTAATTTATTTAGTTAATTTGACGTTTTGTTTCCTTTTGTATGATTTTTCCTTTAAAATGGTTTTACAGTGTCTTTGATAACTGCATACATGTAGACCCCGAGTATATGATGTTGTACTCCTGGGGGGATAAGTGTATGCTAGATAAACCTCAAGCCTCTAACTTGTGTATGTAGTGTTGCATCACACTCAGTCAAGGTTGAGAACACTCCTTAAAGGGCAGTAGCATGTTTTTTGAGAATGTTATTTCTTCAAAGTTTCCTCAATAAATGCAAGTTTCTCAAATGTCTTATCAGAGGGCCAAACATTTTACTCGATCAGAATATCTACAGTTAAAATTATTTTGCAAAAACTTATTGCATCCATTTTTGTGTGAACACCTTTAAATGATTACAGGTAAGTTAACAGATTTGTAGAGCTCAACTAATCTTGAATCTTGCTTTTAGGATCCCCTAATTGAATATTTTGTCTAAATATTTTTACCATTTTTGTTTCCTTTTGTAAGATACTCTATTTTTCCTAAGAAGGTTTTACAGTGACTTTGATAACTGCATGCCTGTAGACCCAGAGTATATGATGTTGTACTCCTGGGGGGATAAGTGTATGCTAGATAAACCTCAAGCCTCTAACTTGTGTATGTAGTGTTGCATCACACTCAGTCAAGGTTGAGAACACCGCTTAAAGGGACAGTTGCTTGTTTTTGGAATTTCATCATTTAAAGTTTTCTTAAAAATTATTTTGAAATTTCCCAAATAAATATTAGTTTGTCAAATTCATTATCAGAGGGGTCACATGCATTATCAGAGGAGTCACATGCATTATCAGAGGGGTCAAATGCATTATCAGAGGGGTCAAATGCATTATAAGAGGGTCAAACATATCATTACTCAACCATAATATCCCAAGTTAAAGAATTTGATTATAGAATATCTTTCAAAAACTTAGTATTTATTTGTGTTTACACCTTTAAATGATTTGAGGTAAGGTTGTAGAGCTTATAAAAAAAATTTTCTTTTTAGGATCGCATATTAATTTATTTAGTTAATTTGACGTTTTGTTTCCTTTTGTATGATTTTTCCTTTAAAATGGTTTTACAGTGTCTTTGATAACTGCATACATGTAGACCCCGAGTATATGATGTTGTACTCCTGGGGGGATAAGTGTATGCTAGATAAACCTCAAGCCTCTAACTTGTGTATGTAGTGTTGCATCACACTCAGTCAAGGTTGAGAACACTGCTTAAAGGGCAGTAGCATGTTTTTTGAGAATGTTATTTCTTCAAAGTTTCCTCAATAAATGCAAGTTTCTCAAATGTCTTATCAGAGGGCCAAACATTTTACTCGATCAGAATATCTACAGTTAAAATTATTTTGCAAAAACTTATTGCATCCATTTTTGTGTGAACACCTTTAAATGATTACAGGTAAGTTAACAGATTTGTAGAGCTCAACTAATCTTGAATCTTGCTTTTAGGATCCCCTAATTGAATATTTTGTCTAAATATTTTTACCATTTTTGTTTCCTTTTGTAAGATACTCTATTTTTCCTAAGAAGGTTTTACAGTGACTTTGATAACTGCATGCCTGTAGACCCAGAGTATATGATGTTGTACTCCTGGGGGGATAAGTGTATGCTAGATAAACCTCAAGCCTCTAACTTGTGTATGTAGTGTTGCATCACACTCAGTCAAGGTTGAGAACACTGCTTAAAGGGCAGTAGCATGTTTTTGGAGAATTATATTCTTTAAAGTTTTCTCAATAGATGCAAGTTTCTCAAATGTCTTATCAGAGGGCCAAACATTTTACTCGATCAGAATATCTACAGTTAAAATTATTTTGCAAAAACTTATTGCATCCATTTTTGTGTGAACACCTTTAAATGATTTCAGGTAAGATAATAGATTTGTAGAGCTCAACTAATCTTGAATCTTGCTTTTAGGATCCCCTAATTGAATATTTTGTCTAAATATTTTTACCATTTTTGTTTCCTTTTGTAAGATACTCTATTTTTCCTAAGAAGGTTTTACAGTGACTTTGATAACTGCATACCTGTAGACCCGGAGTATACGATGTTGTACTCCTGGGGGGATAAGTGTATGCTAGAGAAACCTCAAGCCTCTAACTTGTGTATGTAGTGTTGCATCACACTCAGTCAAGGTTGAGAACACTGCTTTTCAATAAAGTGATCTCTCAAAAATGAATTACATGCAAAAATTAATGAAATTATTCCTTGAAACTGTGTAACTGTGTTGTTTCTGATCACACTGAAGTTGAACTAAAAAGACAAAGTCTGTTTTGTATCATGGTCCTCAACACGACCATTAGACTGTCATCCAGACCCTAGAGCAAACATTCAATTGACGACCAACCCAGTCTAGAAAAGTTTACCAAGTCTAGATCACTCAGCTCCGAAGTTATTTTTGGCTCCTTTTTGTCACAACACATGAATTATTTAAAAATATTGAAAAAATACTTCTGAGACTTAATGTTAGTCTACACCACCGTTTGTAGACATTTCTTAACAGGCTGGAGTTGAAATGAAATAATATTCGATCGTTTGTGTTCTTGTACGAAGGTGCTGAACACGACCGTCAGCAGACTCTTGATGCCATTGGTCAGGTTTGTGGAGAGTGAACAGGAAGAGTTGATGGAGGATCAGGGACGATTGAGGGATAACGTTAGGCACATTATCTTCTCTGCTCTGTTTCATAGGTAAATATCAATCAATTGATTTGTTGAAATTGTCACTTGTTTGATTTGCCATCTTCCATTTATTTCACATGTATCTATCATTTAATTACCAAATAAAATATTCATTAACCTATCCGTGTTTAGTCCGCCATCTTTCATTCACAGGTAATTATCTTTTACTTGATATAAAATGCCTATCCTATTTGTGTTCGGTCTGCCATCTTTAATATATTCACAGGTATTTATCATTTAATTGATTTGTTGAAGTTGTCATTGGAGGGTCTGGTTTATTGTTGTTAGGTCTGCCATCTTGAATTTTCATAAATAACAGTTAAAGAGTGCTGTACAGTTACTAATTTTGAAATAAACAAAGTGTTTTGATAAAATTTCAACACAATAAAAATGTGAAAACATTTATCAACAATTTCATATAATGCTGTAACTAGACAAACAAGGTTTCTTTGTTCCTTGTATCAATTTCCTGGATAAATCACTTAACATGTAAGAATTCAAGCATTGTCTTTGAGACAAATTTTGTGTTAAAAGGGTCTGTTAAAGAATTGTACAGTTTAATATAAGAGTATGTTACTTACCATTGCTTATGAGTACTGTACATACACACACAGTTGCCTTTATACTATGTGAAATTATTTTGATGTGTACAGTAGTTTGATCAAGAGGAAATAGTTTTAATGCTGATGTTTGTCTTCAGCTCCCATAGAGAGATGTACCGACGTTACTTGAGTGCAGCCAAGGGAGACAAATCTGGAAACGAAGGCTGCAGACCACTGGAAGAAATGTTTCAAATCCTTGAGAATTTAACTGGCAAGGTAATTATTGATATAAGCCTGGATTCTATCTGCTTATTTTCTCTAGGTGGTTAATTGGGATAAGTCTGTATTGTGTATTTGATTAAGCATGATAGTCAAGTAAGCTTTCTCTTAGTCTAAGTTGAGAATTCAAATTATTTCCTACATGATGATAGACACTTTCTCCTGACTCAAACATGGAGTAGAGAATAACTGATCTAATCTGATGGGAGTATTATAAGAAGTATTACAATCCTTTTTGCACCCTTTCTAGTTTCTATGGCTGATTTTTTTTATGAAGGTCTCAACTGTCATAAGTTGGCCAATGGTTACATATTTTTCATATCTACCGTAATTGTTCCAGAAAAGACATCTATTGCAGCCAGAATTCAAAACATTAATCTCTTCGATCTTCCTCTTTTAATGTGAAATGAATTTGCAAACATTTGACAAAATATTTTCTATGTATTATTCAGGACAGTCATGATGACAAAGAAGCTGTTACAAGATTCATCCCAAAGTTTCTTGCCGCCTTCATGAAATCGTATGTATGCCTTTATGCACATTATTGGTTTCTAGATACATTTTTATGGCTATTATTGACTTTTATATGCTCACCAGTACACTTTCAAGCAACTTTCCTTGCAAGGCAAAATTCTCAAATACCTGAACAAACTCCTGACCTAATCCCAATAGAGCACGACTGGAATCGGCAACACACTCTGGAATGAGTGAAAGGTTCCTCTGATTTCATTGAGATTGTTGCAAGGCATTGAATGTGCTTGTCTTAAGTATTGAATAATACAAGCATTTTTGCTGTTGCACAATTCCATTTTAGCTCCCTAAATAGCTTTTTAGCTCATCTGGCCTGTAAGGCCCGATGGGCTTATGGCATGGCATGGTGTCCGGCGTCCGTCCGTCCGTCCGTCCGTCCGTCCATCCGTCCGTAAACTTTGTGGAATTTCGACTTCTTCTCCAGAACCATAAGGCCTAGAAACCTAAAACTTTGTGTACATACTCCTTGGCTAGTGAGGATTAAAAATTGTAGCTTTGGTGGCCCTGTGACCCCTAATAAGGGCCACAGGGGCCACACCCTAAAAACCTATTTTCATCTTCTTCCCCAGAACCATGAGCCCAAGAAAGCTAAAACTTTGTGTACAGACTCCTTGACTAGTAAGGATTATAAATTGTAGCTTTGGTGGCCCTGTGACCCCTAATAAGGGCCACAGGGACCACTCCCTAAAAACCTATTTTCATCTTCTTCTCCAGAACCATGAGGCCTAGAAAGCTGAAATTGTGTGTACAGACTCCTTGACTAGTGAAGATTATAAATTGTAGCTTTGGTGGTCCTGTGACCCCTAATAAGGGCCACAGGGGCCGCGCCCTAAAAACCTATTTTCATCTTCTTCTCCAGAACCATGAGGCCTTGAAAGCTGAAATTGTGTTTACAGACTCCTTGACTAGTGAGCATTTTGAATTATAGCTTTGATGGCCCTGTGACCCCTAATAAGAGCCACAGGGACCAAGCCCTAAAAACCTATTTTCATCTTCTTCTCCAGAACCACAAGGCCCAGAACGTTGAAACTTTGTGTACAGACTCCTTGACTAGTGAGGATTTTAAACTGAAGCTTTGGTAGCCCTGTGATGCCTAATAAGGGCCCCAGGGACCACACCCTAAAAACCTATTTTCATCTTTGTTCTGTCGAAAACAGGTAATCCTGGCCATGGTATGGCTTCTTAAGGGGTAAAACACTGCAAAGTAAAGAAAATACCCAAATTAGGAAAATATTACACTTAAAATAGCATAATCAAAGTTTAAAGAGTTAAAAACTACCAACAGAAGTCACAAGTATCAATTTTAAGAGATATTTTATGTGTGCTTCCCTAGAAAATTTCGGACAAGGAAAGGTTTACTGTTGAAAGATTATATTTTAAGGCAGCTTCAATCAATGTCAAGTGTCTACACAAGTATGGCGAAATAAGTCTTCACATAAAGAACACAATGGGCTTACATTGCAAACTAAGTTTACAGTTAAAATATAATCCCAATATCCTGATATGAAATATTTCCATTTCTGTATTGATTACAGGTATCTGAAATCACATCACATATAGTTTAGAATTTGAGACATTGTGGCCCCTACAAATGGGAAACCACATTGGCCAGCGCAAAATTAAATATGAAGCCTGATGAGCTACAGAGCCAATGGCTCTATTTTTAGCTCATCTGGCCTGTAAGGCCCGATGGGCTTATGGCATGGCATGGTGTCCGGCGTCCGTCCGTCCGTCCATCCGTCCATCCGTCCGTAAACTTTGTGGAATTTCGACTTCTTCTCCAGAACCATAAGGCCTAGAAAGCTGAAACTTTGTGTACAGACTCCTTAGCTAGTGAGGATTATAAATTGTAGCTTTGGTGGCCCTGTGACCCCTAATAAGGGCCACAGGGGCCACACCCTAAAAACTTATTTTCATCTTCTTCTCCAGAACCATAAGGCCTAGAAAGCTGAAACTTTGTGTACAGATTCCTTGGCTAGTGAGGATTATAAATTGTAGCTTTGGTAGCCCTGTGATCCCTAATAAGGGCCACAGGGGCCACACCCTAAAAACCTATTTTCATCTTCTTCTCCAGAAGCATAAGGCCTAGAAAGCTGAAACCTTGTGTACAGACTCCTTAGCTAGTGAGGATTATAAATTGTAGCTTTGGTAGCCCTGTGACCCCTAATAAGGGCCACAGGGGCCATACCCTAAAAACCTATTTTCATCTTCTTCTCCAGTACCATAAGGCCTAGAAAGCTGAAACCTTGTGTACAGACTCCTTGGCTAGTGAGGATTATAAATTGTAGCTTTGGTAGCCCTGTGACCCCTAATAAGGGCCACAGGGGCCACACCCTAAAAACCTATTTTCATCTTCTTCTCCAGAACCATAAGGCCTAGAAAGCTGAAACTTTGTGTACAGACTCCTTGGCTAGTGAAGATTATAAATTGTAGCTTTGGTGGCCCTGTGACCCCTAATAAGGGCCACAGCGGCCACGCCCTAAAATCCTATTTTCATCGTCTTCTCCAGAACCATAAGGCCTAGAAAGCTGAAACTTTCTGTACAGACTCCTTGGCTAGTGAGAATTATAAATTGTAGCTTTGGTGGCCCTGTGACCCCTAATAAGGGCCACAGCGGCCACGCCCTAAAATCCTATTTTCATCGTCTTCTCCAGAACCATAAGGCCTAGAAAGCTGAAACTTTCTGTACAGACTCCTTGGCTAGTGAGAATTATAAATTGTAGCTTTGGTTGCCCTGTGACCCCTAATAAAGGTAACAGGAACGTCCTTCAAATCTATTTTCATCTTCTTCTCCTGAAGTATAAGGCCTAGAAAACTGAAACTTGTCGCCTATATATACTTAATTTTATGATTGGTGCCCCTGTGGCCTCTACAAAGGGGGTATCATTGGTCACACTCTACAGCATAATTGATGATGAAGCCTGATGAGCTACAGAGCCAATGGCTCTATTTAGCAGCCCCGTCTAAGGACGGGGCTGCTATCAGGTTTTGTGCAGTTTCCGTCGCCGCCGCCGCCGCCGCGTCCGCCGCGCACATACTAATGGCTATAACTTTTTTCTACTAAGCTTTCCAGAACTTGTATTCATAACTTACTGCTTATACCTCGGGGGAACGATTTTGACATGTTCACTTTCAAGGTCAAAGGTCAAGGTCACGAGCTATAAAATCACTAAAAAATTCCTTGTAAACGCGATAACTTGAAAAGTTTTTGTGCTATGAAGCTCTAACTTGGTATGTATTATCCTTGGAAGAGTAAAAAATTTTGAAAAGGTTTTCGCTACAATCTGTTCAAGGTCAAGGTCACAGCAAGGTCACAACTTTAGCATGGTTTTGCGAAAATGCTTTATTTTAACTATGAACACTTTTAATCAATAGATGATTGTTATACTCAATGAAAAGTGTTCATAGATTGTGTAACCTTGAAGGTCAAAGGTCAAGGTCATGAGATTTGTGTTATTTAAATGTGCAACTAATTTGGATATAACTTTATCCCATTAAGCTATTCAGAACTCATAAACATGTATAAGTGTTTACACCTCTGGGGACTTAGAATGACATGTTCACTTTCAAGGTCAAAGGTCAAGGTCACGAAATATAAAATCACTAAAAAATTCCTTGTAAACGCGATAACTTGAAAAGTTTTTGTGCTATGAAGCTCTTACTTGGTATATATCATCCTTGGAAGAGTAAAAAAATTTGAAAAGGTTTTCGCTACAATCTGTCAAAGGTCAAGGTCACAGCAAGGTCACGACTTTAGCATGGTTTTGCGGAAATGCTTTATTTTAACTATGAACACTTTTAATCAATAGAAGATTATTATACTCAAATAAAGAGTGTTCATTGATCGTGTAACCTTGAAGGTCAAAGGTCAAGGTCATGACATTTGTGTTATTACAATGTGCAACTAATTTGGATATAACTTAATCCCGTTAAGCTTTTCAGAACTCATAAACATGTGTAATTGTTTACACCTCTGGGAACTTAAAATGTCATGTTCACTTTCAAGGTCAAAGGTCAAGGTCATGAGCTATAAAATCACAAAAAAATTCCTTGTAAACGCGATAACTTGAAAAGTTTTTGTGCTATGAAGTTTAAATTTGTATATATTATCTCTTGAAAATTACACAATTTTGGAAAGGTTTTGGGTACGAACTGTCAAAGGTCAAGGTCACAGCAAGGTCAACAAATATTGAGAAAATGGATTATTTTAACTTTAAACACTTTAATTCGATACATTAATGTTATTTTCAATGAAATGTGTTCATTGATTGCGTGACCTTGAGTGTCAAACGTCAAGGTCACAAGAAAATGCCCAATATGCTGAGGCTTGTAGAAGGCGGAACAGGGTAAGGCGAAACCCCAAGTTTCGGGGCTGCTCTGTTTTTGCGGTGTCCCGCAAACACTAATCTAGTTTTTAAATTATCTCCAGATAGCTTTTTTAAATTGACTGTTAAATAAGGAAACGGGTAATTAACTGTAGGAAGGCTTGGATAAGTCAAAGATGGAGACTGGCAAAGTTGTTTCTTGAAGGGGAAAGTAGATAAATTTTTCCTTTAGAATTTAAAATATGTTCTTTTTTTTACTTAATGATTTTGCCAAACACATAACTTGAACTATGAGTGCCCCACATGATGATAGACACTTTCTCCTGACTCAAACATGGAGTAGAGAATAACTGATCTAATCTGATGGGATGGCTCTAATCAAAGTGAGTGTGGTGTGTCTTTTGTTAGTCTTTGTCCTGTTCGAAATTATTTCATTGTAGTATTTCCAGTAGGAAAGAATTTGATAGTAATTGATAATGAAGCATGTCTATTGAGTAAATATTTCAAATAATCAGTGAGTCTTTTAAATATTGCATGATTTACCAAATTATTTCGAGCATTGATAGTCACTGTGTCACAAGATTGTGGTCCTCGTCATTTAGTAAATTGGCAGTTCAAAAGTCAATGTAGATATGGATCAGATCAAGGGTAAAATGGAAATTTGTTCGCCAAAAAAATTCTTTTGGCATGATTTAATCAAATGTTGCAGACATGACAAGTCCCTTTGTCACAAGATGGTTGCCCGCCTATGCAAGCTGATTGGCTGTGAATCTGACAGCGCCCCCTCTGAAGGACTGGCAACATCACAGAGACTAAGGGCAGTTAACTCTATCCTGAAGGAGATTCACGCTGCAGATATCTACAATGTAGCAAAGGATGCAGAATCAGGCGGCCATCAGCTAAAATTCTACAGAAATCTGGCTCAAGTTACTCTATCCCTGCCTGTGTGAGTATTCAGAACTACCGATAGCCTTTATGAGGATAGTCTGCCATTCATAAATGGAGAGGTGATAATGATGTTTTGTCAGAAAAATAAAGAATGTCCACTTGATCTTCAAAGCCAGAATCAAACTTGAAAACATTTGTCGTAGAAGTTTCCTAGTGGTGAAAGTATGAAATGGATATATAGAGAATACTAAACAAATGGTAATGTGATAACATTTTTAAGCAACGAGTGTATAGAATTGGTATCAGACGAACGAAAGTGAGTCTGATACCACATTCTATTCACGAGTTGCTTAAAAATGTTGTCACATTACCATGAGTTTAGTATTTTATTTATTACTCAACCCTCAATATCAATATTTATGTAAATAAATCGTCAAAACAAGAGTCAGCTGACTTGGATCAATCATGAAACAAGCGTATGAATTGTAATAAATGGTCTTATATCATTCCGTAGTAGACCAAGCAAATGATATCATGTTTCCAAGAAAATATCTTGCTGTGGGTTTGGTTTTTGATTCAAAAGATACTCGCTATCAGTATCAGTCTCTTATTTTCAAACACACTTGGTTTTTCTCCAAATTCTTGATTTCTGGTACTTTTATTTATTCAACAACTCACAAAATAAATAAGTCGAATCTGATTTAGTGGTTTACCAGCAAAATATAAAAAAAAAAATTAGAACTATTTTTGAAGTTATTCCACTGGTAGTGTCATCATCTTGGATGCCCATAATAAGAAAAGAACTTGACAACAACGTCTTTGCCAGTGAAACTTTGTATCAAATCAACATGTATTTTAGTGCCTTTTAAAGTTTTCAAATTCTTTGGATATTTTTCCCCAGTTTTATTTTATTCTGATTTATTTGGAGACCATTAAGATATTTCATCTCCTGATGAGTCCTGTTTATTCTGCAATTGTTCATAGATGCATTCATATCAAAACAGGTGTCTGTGTCAACATTGTTAATGATTGCTAAAATGTTCTCTTGCACAGAGAAGCTTCATGGTACGGGGCAGTTGTCAACTTCCTGCACTTGCATCATGGGATACTCGAGCCTCAGATGACCCAGATTCTAACCAATGGATGGCTTTGTTTTGCTCAGGTGAGTTTGTACATGAGTAAATAGAAATGTTGGATAAATTGGAAGATGCATAAGGGTGTGCTGCTACTGTTAATAATATTGCTCAAGCAACTCTTAATACCAAATCAATCGTAGCCTATTTAAGGATAGGTTTTCAAAGTTTCCAGTCTTAATGATTATTCCGAGAATTGTATTGTAAATATCGTCACATTTTTAAGTCTGAATCATATGGTCTGTGTTCCTAGGAATGAAAATTGACTACAGAATCATTGACTAGCCATTTATCTTTATTACAAGGTCTGAGAACAGCTCTGTAAGTCACATGATCTGTAATCTTCCGCATGATGATAGACACTTTCTCCTGACTCAAACATGGATTAGAGAATAACTGATCTAATCTGATGGGAAAAACTATGTATGCAGATCTATGATTTTTCACTGTTCATTTGCACCTTGATTACAACATTTTATTGTTACAGATATTTTATTTTCATTTAAGCAAAATATTTCAAACACCCTGTGAGATTAGTAAAGAGAGACTCAATGTTTTTTTCAAATTGACTTCCTGTCTTCATTCTTGCAAAAGGGCAGCTAAACATGACTTCAATCGGTCATACGCTAGATGTAATGACAGATTATGACAGTTTGTTTTAACTAGATTGGTCATTTTGTTTAGAAACAAGCAGTTTGATCAGGAGTTTATGCCCTCCTGTTTTTAACCAACCTGTTGAGGGATGTTGATGACTCTTCTTGTTTGTTCCATTTACTGACATTTGTTACAGGAAGACACGTCTGCATTAGACAACTTTTTGACGGAGCTGTTCTCAACGTACTCCAAGCTACGTCAAATGCCTAAGCTTCTCGGGTTCATCATGTCCGCTGTCGAGACTTCTCAATCTGGGATTGAGTGCTTGGTGTGCCCTAAACTCTTCACACAAAGGTAAGCAATACCGATGTGTACTGTTCCTCATTTCAGTATTGCAATTTAGCCAATACAGAAAAACTCATTGCAATACTTATTGCAAGATAGTGGTATTCTTCAAGTTATAAATTTTGCATGACTAAATAACAGCGAAAAGAATATTAAAAACTGTTCAGCTGTCCATCCATGATTATATACATATTTGCACTATATTAAGGACACAAGTTCACCCTTCAAGAACTTTCTGTAAGATCTGTTGGTCGTATTTTCTGCATTTTAGAGCAAAATTGTTGAATTTAAAACCTTCGATATATTGGATATTTTCAGATGCGATAAATATCATGTTGTTTCTGCATTGAAATATATCGATATGCTGATAATACCATGCATCCTTACTAAGCAGTGTCTTTACTTGACCTCTGTAACAAGTGGAGCGGTTTGCTACTCAAATTATTTTTTCCTATGTATCCATTGTTTTGCTCCCAAACCCTCTTCAGATGTCACAATTGAACTGTCATTTGTTTTAGATAATTCAGTGATATTATTTAGTGATTTGGAAGTCGATCGATCTGTTTTATCTGCCCTTTCCCAGGACCTGGTCTAACAAATTTGTATTGATATCAATCTTATTTGTCCTTTCCCAGGTTTTTGTCAAGCAACATGCTATTGGCATCGATTTTATTTGTCCTTCCTAGGTTTTTGCTAGGGAAATTTGCATTTGTCATTTCATTTGCCCTTTTCCAGGTTTTGCCAAGCAAATTTGTATTTATTGATTTCATTTTGCCCTTTCTCATGTTTTCTCTAGGGAAATTTTCATTTGCCCTTTACCAGGTTTTGCCAAGCAAATTTGTATTTATTGATTTCAGTTTGCACTTTCTCGGGTTTTTGCCAAAACAAATTTGTTTTGATATGAGTATTGCTATGTCCACAGACTACATGACATAGTACAGAGTCTGCCGCAGTCAACGACTGTAGATATCTGGGAAAGACTGGTGGAAGAATTGAAAGGAAAATATATCTCTCAGCTAGACAAGTCTTCAGGTTCGTCACAGAATATCTAAATCTGATGATTAAATTTCTGAACTAATTCATGAAATAATGTTTTTGTATGAAATTCCATTGCCACTTTTAAGACTGTAAGGCTATGGAATAATCGGTTTTCAATGTCATTAAAAACTTTTTAAGGCAGTCATGGTTTCTTAATCAGAAAAAAATCCTTCCCCTTTCTCTTTATATTTTATCCCCCATCTCTCCTTATAATTCTTGTCTAATGAAGAATATAAGATGACATTTTAAGTATCCATATATTTACAAAATTCATATTTCAATGAAAACATAGGAACACAAAATTAATTTATGCTTTTCTTGTATTTACCTAAATCTATTCATACCTCACATGTACAGTGGAGCTGAGGAAGAAATGTAGCTGCCTTTTGACATTGCTCCGCTTATATCTGGGTGGAGTCAAGATGGCTGATTACAGTGTTACCGAGGTAACGGCCAGTAGGGTTCAACAACTCATGGAAGAAATGGAGAGCAATGTTTTCCAGCCACTGTACAACTTCAGTGTCAAGCAGGTATGAATAAGATCATATTCTTAGAAACGGAATGTAAGAAAGGCCAAGAGTTAATATTGTTAATGTATAATTATTTTTTTCTCCAAAAAATGTTTCATCAATGTTGCCATGGTTTCTTTGTCTTTTGGAATAAAGTAAGAAAGAAATCTAACAGGCTGAAAGCTCTATTTATTTTTTATCACCGAAGACTATTTATTCACATACTCGTATCAGAGCATCTTTGGTAAACCAGAAAAAACAGTTTCTATGGACACAAGAGACAAAGATTGTTTGACAACTTCAAAATTATAACAGTTTCCTATGCCATCATTAAAACATAGACAAATGATTGTTTTATGTGTTTTCAGGATGAAGATTTGATGATCTCAACACTATATTTGAGTTATGTGTGGGGGGAGCTGAAATTGATGTTGGCTTTATATGACAAGAAATACAGAGCTGTTGCCCAGTTTAACACAGCCACTGTTTCCCACCTGAATGATTTGACATTAGTTCACCCTTACCTGACATCAGAGAAGTGGAGTAAAATATTCAAGAAGGGGAAGAAGAGCGACCATAAGGGTCTTCATTATCTGATGGTAGGTTCCCTTGATTGTTGTAAATGAAATTTTTCAGTGTCTGACCTTGAATATTTGGAAAGTATGCCATGAAAATACTTTTTACTGACATACCGAGAAAAAATTTAATGTTGACAAAATACTGTTAAAAATTGATTTAGGTGCAGAAAGTTCTGCATCCAGTCCAGAACATGGTTATGTCATGCTTCGGCAGTAGTATGTGTTAGCCATGCACACTTGTTATTTTTGATGCAATTTAAAAATTTGTATATGCTTCATTCTAGGACCTTCTGAGTGTTCAGAGAGTTAAGGCACTCCTGCTGTTTTCGCCCAACTCTGAGAATCTTTCACATGTCGCTTCAATCGTTGAAAGTGTTCTACAGCTACCTGACGATGTTAGCAATTGCTGCAATGCATCATGGGACGGACAGGTGAGATAGACGTATTAGAGCTGCTCTTCAAGGCTGTTTATTATCTTCAAAGGACTTGCATCTTAGTGTTTTCGGCTGGTATAGTTCTTGGCTTTATGTATTTAGTTTACACTTACTTAATCTTACTAGAATTTAATTGAAAGGGAGAATCTTTATGAGTGAATGAGCTTAATGTTTTCTCACATGATGATAGACACTTTCTCCTGACTCAAACATGGAGTAGAGAATAACTGATCTAATCTGATGGGATCTTTTTGAAAAAAAGGTGATGATAAATGAATTTGGAAAATTCCATTTTTAATTTGATGTATATACTTATGATTAGGCAATTATGGCATTGTATAAGATTTAATCTCATAAGATATGTCCTACATATATGTATTCTTAGACCAAATTGAATTAGGAAATTTCTTCCTCTACAAACAGGTGAGCAGCATAAAGGGAGACAACTCGGCTGTGTCTAGCTGGAAGCTGACTGTCGACAGCTTGCCAATCTTATCTCCTTTTCTATTGGATGATCACTTCACCAGTATATCACAATTCGTCGTTAAATCAATGTCGTCCAGTCCATCAGATTCCAGGTGAGAATTAATGAATTTTGAATTTACCCGAGCTCTATTATGAAAATTAAAAAGTTTGAAAAGACATTTCAAGAAGCATTAATACTGTTATTTTTTTTCTAGATGTTTCAGTATTTCTTCTCTTTCTGCTGAACTGCTGAGGTCTCCTGTTGCCATGGAAACAAGAAAATTTCACTCCGCCATTATTTCATCACTATGTCAGCTGATTCTACCAACCAATGAAAAGAGGTGAGTAATTTGGAATGATGTTTCAAACAGATCCATTTTGTTTAGATTTTGTTAATGACTTTGAAATTGTTAAATGTTGCCTTTTATCACCGTAACACTACCCTAACACTAATCTTGAAGGTTTTAGGCCATCTATAGTTATTGTCCATTTTATTCAACTGGCTTGGGATGTTGATGACTTTGTTTCTATTTGAAGTCCTAAGAAAAAGAAGAAACAGCATCCAAAGGTTGCCATGGTGATGGAATGTCTGCAGTTACTTGTTGAAGCAGAGAATCTCGATGCCAAAACCTTTAGCAAGTAAGTCCAGTAATTAAACCCTCTACTTGATCAAAGCAAATCTTGAAATAATATCCTTGCGAGCCAACAACACTGAAAAACACTGACATCACTAAAACAAGACTGTCTTGGTCACTTCCATTCTCTCCCTACAGAGGCAGGTCATAAAATGTTGATCCATCCTCTGTTAGACTTGGACCAGATCCCCGGTTTCCAGCCATTTCCCCTAAAAACATTTGCATCTTAAATCATTTGAAAATGTCAGCCAATGAAATCATTTCTCCATGAAAAGGGTTGTTCTTGGTACAAGGTCTTTGCCATGATTTAGTAGCCAACTATTGAACTAATGACTATTGAACAACCAAGCTGATTGGACAACTAACTTACCGGTAGATTGCATCCAATCAGGGGTCTCCTATTCCAACCAGGCTTCTCCCTTTATAAGCTCACAAACTCTGCGTATTCAAACAGAGGTTGGATCAACATTTTATGACTTGAGCTATCTCTGTGTCACTTTTTAATAGTGACATTTCTCAGGTGCTTATACCTTCATCAGATGAATCATCGTTCTAAAAAATATCCTCTCAAGAGGGTTTTCAAATTACCAATCACCTTAAAATTTGAAGCTCAGTGCGCAATGAACTTGGTTGATTATAGGGATTTTATCTCAAATCTTACTTCTGATAAACAGGATTGCTATAATAAATTGTTCTTAGTTTGTTTTAAGCTCCAAACATTTCCCACATGATGATAGACACTTTCTCCTGACTCAAACATGGAGTAGAGAATAACTGATCTAATCTGATGGGATTCTTTTATATTATACTGATAAAATTTTAAAGGGAAAGGAGTATATTTTTTGGGAATTTTATTTTTTCAAAAATTCCTTACAAAATTGTTTCAGCCAAATGCAATATCTTCACTTTATTCCTCAACCATATTACCGATAGATGAAATAATCAGGTATAAAGTAAAAACTGCTTGTGTCCATTTTATTGTGAACATCGTTCAGCTTCCTCAGTACATAAGTACACTTATCTTATCATACCATTGAAATATTGTACCAAATATCTTCAAATATTTGACTAAAGCCAATTACCAATGATTGAAATGTTGGGTCAATATCAAGAACAGGTGCTGGACTATATGCTTATACCTTCATCAGATGAATCATCGTTCTCGAAAAATATCCTCTCAAGGGGGTTTTCAAATAATCAATACCCTTAAAACTTGAAACTAAGTGCCCATGAAACTTTGTGTGTTAAAGGGACTATATCTCAAATCATGTTGATGTTAAACTGGATGGCTATGATAGCTTTCTCTTAGTTTGTTTTTAACAAAAATTCACTTCAAACATTTCCTACATGATGATAGACACTTTCTCCTGACTCAAACATGGAGTAGAGAATAACTGATCTAATCTGATGGGATTCTTTTATATTATTATGATAAAATTTTAAAGGTAAAAGAGTATATTTTTGGGAAATTTTATTTTTCAAACATCAACAAAATTGCTTCAGCTAAATGCACTTCACTTTAATACTCAACCATATTACCCATACAGCTTCCTATAAGCAGTGTTGTTCCTAGGTGATCAGCTAAGGGGGTCATTTTGGCAATATTTTAGCAGATGGGCCCCTTTGCAATGGTAAAAGTATCCTACATCTAATGATTTTAAGGGACACCAAGCCAAAAAGGTGGGCAAATGTCCCCAGGACAACACTGTATAAGTACACTTATCTTTTATCATACCATTCAAATATTGTACCAAATATCTTCAAATATTTGATTAAAGCCAATAACCAATGATTGAAATGTTCGGTAAATATCAAGAACATGCGTAATTTTAATGAATTTTCCTTATAGGTGACCACTTAAAAACTGAAATGTGACCCTAGATATTTTAAATTAAATACTGCATTTGAGATAATAACTATCAATTTTGCAAATTGATTTTAAGCAATGGTTGAATCATAAAAACAAATTTTGGTAATGGGTTGAAATTTGGAGGTGATTTTGATTTAAGACCTCAGGAAAATATTATGATGATGTTGAATTCAATTTATGTTGAACATTTATTCTGCAGAGATTACTTGGCTTCTTTGACTGGAGTTACCTCCCTTGTTGAGAAGCTGCTTCAAGATGCTGACGATAGTGACTCAATTGTTCTCACAGAAGAGCAGATGGAAAGGTTAAAGGTAAATATTTATTTTTCGAAGATAGGTCATTACTGAATTTAAAAAACTTTATTTTAAGTTGCAAGGGTTTAAAAAGTTAAGCCTCAAAAGATATTTCTTGTATCTGTTGTTGTCTTAAAATCAATTCTTTACTGTCTCAAACACTGTCAAGGGTATTATTGTATCCCCACTACGAAGTAAGCATAATAAGAAAAAGAGAAGGGGTGTGGCTACTTAACATATAAAAAAAACCAAGCGAGTGACATCTTCAAAGATCTATTTGTCATGTTTCGGCAGTTTTGCCATCGCTGGGGGCGGCTTCATTAGACAAAAATTAGACAGAGGCAGAGCTAAAGTACTAAAATGTGGAACACTATTGATGATGTCACAATGTGGATAATGACAATGGTCCAATGGCTTGTGATTCGAAGAATAACAATCTATGCATTTCAATACAAATTTTGGGCTTATCACACCTATTTGATCAATTCCGTATTGTAATTCTTATTCAGATCTTTGAATATCTGCCCCTGGAGTTCCTCACCCCTGGTGAAAGAGTCCGAAGCTTCTGTGCCCTGTGTTGCCTTGCGTCTGTTTCTTCCAACAAGTCCGATATTCTCCGTCTGCTTGCCCTCTTATTGGATGGATTGGGGCAGACGTCAGTCTTCCAAGTCGTCAGACCACAGATCTTCTTTGATTGGCTGACAGGGCTGTCAGAAGTGCAGGATGATTCGAAGGTAGGCAGCTGGTTGATAATGATTATCATGTATAGATGGAAAGACTTTCAAGTCTTCAATTGGCTGACATTATTGTCAGAAAAGCAAAAGAACGGTAGGCAGTCGGTTGTGTCATCATTATGATGTTTAGATATCACAAAATAGTAACATCTGACCACATCCGTCTAATCTATTTGCAAATAAATTAGAAGGATAATCCTTCTAACCCTTCTCAGGGTTCGAAATTAGCACTAGCCCGGTAGCCAATGGCTAGGGAAAAAGATGCTGGTCTAGTAAAGTGCAATCATTGGTAGTCCGAAGGACTAGTTGAATTTAAAGAAATTATGATTATATATGTGTATTTGGCTAGTCAGAATATCTTTGGGCTGGTGCTCACAGGAATTCACTAGTCCGAATGGCTAGTGCCCCGATAAGACTAATTTCGACCCCTGCTTCTTATCTGTTTGCAAAAAAGATGTTGACAGGCTTTGAAATTGCTATTACTGCAAAGCAATGGTATATTTATAATGTTTGACAAAGTTTCAAGAATGTGAATAAATAATATCAGAAATATCTTTCTGATAATGATCAATTGATGAGACAACCATCAAACTCTTTTATTGATAGCTGATAAGTTTTCGTGCAACTACGGTAATTAAAAAACAATAAAGACCCCAGCTATGTAGCCCAGTAGGTGGAGTGTAATCACACAAGAGTTTTTGGATCGGCCATGTCATATTAAAAGACGTTTAAAGATGCGAGATGTTGCTTACATACTTGGCTCTCAGCATTTATTATGATGGAACATCGCTTGAACTGGGGCTGCACTGTGCCGGGTGGCATACAAAGAATTTCCATATTTCTTTTGTAATGAGGTCAGATAAGAATTATTAACTTAGAGTGTGGTGATGTTTCAACAAAAGTATCACTTATGTCATTTACAGGGTGATTCTGGGAATGATGTCAAAATTTTGCTGGATCGAGGTTGTCAGTCTGTCGTCAAAGACTACCACGTGGTTGCTAAGATACAGGACTTCATAAATCAAGTAAGTCTCTAAGGATGCTTTGAAAACGTTAAAGGCTTGTGTTCAGACTCCTTAGCTGATGGGTAGTGTAGTTTATAGATATGATGTTGCAATGGTCCTCATATGGTCTCTTTTACCATTTGTGAAAAATGAATTAAAGATAGCCTATTGAACTACAGAGCCAATGGCTCTATTTTGGGTGTTTTATATAACTCTAGTTCGTGTCTTCAAGTCCCTATGTCAATGTTCTTTACTTCAGTTGTCGGAGACGCTGACTGCATGCAGTGATCAACTTCAGCAACAGAAGAAGATTCACCGAGCGTCAAGCGGTGAAAAGTCAAAGTTCATGCTAGCCTCACTCCTGCTCAAGCATCTCGCCCTGGTAGGTTCATTGTCATATAATTTCACACTTTCATGTAGACACATTTCTGAAATTTAATTGGTTTAGAGAACTGTCATGTGATCTTAATTTCAGAGGTTCATTTCTCAAGAACTCTCAAAAAAATTCGCCTCAGTTTGTATATATAGCTTTGAGATCTTTCATTTTCCAGTACAAACACACAAACTGTTAATTCTTTAAAAAGTCTGAATAAATCTATTTAATATATATAATATGTGTGCATATAACCCGTGTTGTGCACTGTCTGTGTGTTATCAGTGTTTTACACTGTCCGATACACATCTCTGTTTGAACTGTTTTCAACTGTCACTGTGTAATGTTTCACTCACAAGCTGTTAGAGTCCCACATGATGATAGACACTTTCTCCTGACTCAAACATGGAGTAGAGAATAACTGATCTAATCTGATGGGACTCTTTAAAAACATTTTATACAGTTTTAGTGACTTAACATTTTAAGGAATTATTTTTTAACTTTGATTATCTTCAAGGTAAATGTCTATGTTCACTAAAACCAATCAATTTTGAACAGGGAAAATTACAATTGAATGAATTTGAATCTGAATGGCTCATATCTTATTTGATGTTGATGTTTTTCGTAGATGTATAGCAGGGGTCAAAATGAGTTATTATTATTATTATATGAATATTTATATAGCGCACATATCCATCCACTAGTGGTTGCTCAAGGCGCTTACATTGTTTCCCCTGGTCAATGGCATTCTTTCACAGTCAAATCATTTTTCCAATTCAACTCCCTGGGGAGTATTCAACCGGCATCCATATGTGGCGCTCAGGTTAGGGACCATTCTATGCCTCTATGCCTCACAGGGTACCCATTCACAGCTGGGTGAACTGAGACACATAGTCACAGCAGTTCTATTGGAGTCAAAGCCATTCGGACTAGTGCATTCCTGTGAGCACTAGCCCGAATATATTCTGACTAGCCAAAAACACCGATATAATATTTTCATTAAATTAAACTAGTCCTTCGGACTACCAATGATTGTAATTCACTAGCCAAGCAATTTTTTCACTAGCCATGGGCTACCGGGCTAGTGCTAATTTCGAACCCTGTGTATAGTATGCCTATCCTCACCTTTTCAGCAATTACAGAAACAATCTCTTCCCCAAGTGATTAGAGAACACTACTCGAGTCACTTCAACAAGTTGTCGACGGCCATTGTTGGTGTCCTTACCACTCTTAGGACTCTACAGGATAGGAAGAGAGTTGTCTCCCCTTCCTCTCATCTGATTGGCTGCTTCACCTCTGTGCTCAACCAATCATGTATGGATGTTGAAAAGCATGTGAAGAAAAGGAACAAGGGTGCTGAAGCTGAATCTGAAGAGAAAAGTGATCCACTGGACCTTGAGTCTGAGATTGTTGACAATGCAGAGTTTGTGATGCAAAGCATTATGGATGATATCAAAACTGGAAATGTACGTATAAATTTTACACTGCTTTCTCTCACTATCTCCTATCCGTATCATTCTTTTGATTGGTTTCTCCCTAATCAGTCTCCTCTTTTCGATGGAAACAAATTTGGTAAATAGCTGAAATATTGCTTACATTTCCAACCCAAACTCACTATAAATTTTACGTCTCTGCTTCAAAATAGTCTATTGTTTAAGCTCAGTGCAGTGTAAGATAGCATTATTTGAAGGGAGAGTATCTGTATTTAAATGTAGGGGGTAATGAGTTCATCCTTGTAGCCGACCATAACTACTCGCAATTTTAATGTGACTTTTGTGATAAGACTCTCAAACAGAATGAAAACAAAGACTGCCTTCTATTCAAGATATAATTTTGTTCAAAATTTAATAAAAAAACTTGTTTAAGTATTTGTCAGAAGTGGGCTTGTGAGCTGTTGTACTTAAGTTTTGACTTCTTTTGCAGATCTCTTCTTGTGGACCACAAGGTTTAGAGTTCGTCCAAGTAATCTGCAAACACCATAAACACTTCCCCAAAATCTTATCTTCTGAAGCTCTCAAACAGCTCTGGACCCTGCTACTGTCTGTTGTGACAAGGTCACATGACCAGCACAAACTGATGATGTCATCAGAATTTGTGAACTGTGAAAGTGAGGCTGATGTTCTCTATAGGAAAGTGAAAGAGATGCTTGATTTGAAAACAAGTTCTACAAATGCCGAATGTAATGATTTATCAAGTGAAGAAGGTATTGAAGTGGAAAGTGATTCGGAAGATGACTCCATTTTGCCTGTGGTCTATCAAACTCTGGGATCGGTTCTTATGTCTGTTGACCTTGACCTTTTCAGAGAAATCCTGGAGACCCTTGCGTCATCCATTGTAAGTAGGAAACAAAATTAATTAATGAGCTATTGATATCATGTTATCGTCCTTAAGTTATACTGGTGAAAAAGTTAATCCATCTGAGACGCTCTACTTTGTTTGTAAGAGTGTTTATTTACATAAACATAAACTCTTCTTTCACTAAAAACTAAGATATTCATAATAAGAAATTAACAAAATGTGAGTATTCAAAATGGTTTATTTTTTAGTCTCCAACCATGTTAGAATATGAAGAAAAGAGGATGACTGTTGCCATGACGGTTTGGGGAAAACTCCTTGCAGGACAGATCACAGAAGCAAAGCGTGGAGAGCTCAAAGTTGCAGCGCAACACGTAAGAAAATTGAAAATTATTTTGTTAAGGCAAACATACTGTATATCAGTTTATGACTTTGTCTTTATCTGATTCATGTTATTTATTCATGGAAAATGTGAGCAGTCTCTCAAATGATGTTACCTTTTAATCCTGACTCCAAAATGGAGGTTCTGATCTAATGAGTCTGATGAGAGATGTTCACATAAGGCAAATCCACACATCCAATTTACATAGATACTAGTTGTATAACCTCGGTAATCAAAACTGTGAAAGCAAATGCTTCCAATAATAATAATAAATATTGACTGATTGATGCGCATCATTGTCCAGATTTTGCGATTTCAAACCTTCCTTTTGTCACTATACAGCTTGGATTAGCTATAAAATAATACCTTCTTGCAACAATAGACACTTCTTGATCAAATGACACTATTGACAAAGTTTGTCATAAGTGACCGTCAACAACTCATGGAGTGGCTCTTTAAAGCTAAATCTCAAACTCTTTTCTCAAAGTCATTTAATTTGTTGTACTGCAAGAGGGTAATACACAGACACCAGTCAATTATGGTGATCTTGACCTTATTACCGATAGCAAGATCACTACGGCACCTTTACTACATTTAAAACTCTTGTTGGCGTGATATCTCTTGATACATTGCATTAGAATTCTTTAAATTTGGTTTCTGCCTACATTAGGGGAATACATAAACATCAGTCAATATCACGGTGACCTTTCGAGATCTTGTTTTTGCTGCACATCACAAGAAACTTGCTTCTTGATACTTTCAATACTAAATCAACTGACTTATGCTCACATCAACTATGTTACAATTCAGTGATTGTCTAAGATTTTCACATATTCTCTGAAAATTTAAAAATGCAATATGGATAAGTTATCTATCACTTAACTGTTTTATGCAACACTTGAGAAATATATGAATTTACATAGCTGAAGCAAGTTCTTGGCAGTCATTAGATGTATGAAATGTCGCGGAAGTTGATTGTATTAGATCTGGATGCTAAAATGCTAAAAGAAATCTGCTTATACAGATGCTAGTCTTATCACAGGACAAGCCCTTTGGATAAGTGTATTCCTAAAACTAACAGCTCAAACACATTCCATCTAGCCAAAAGAATTGAAATGATTATTGACTAAATGATTATTGACTAGACCCTTCAGATACTCAAAAAATTTACTAATGCAGCATATTTTCTACTAGCCATCAGTTACCGGACAGGTGCTCATTTCTAACCCTGCATTTTATAGCAACCTCTGTCGGGAAATAATGAGAAATCAGAAAAAATACCCCCTGTAAATGTTTATTTAATCTCCCAAATGATGCAAACCATTTATCCTGACTCCAAAATGGAGGTTTTGATCTAATGAGTCTGATGGGAGATTTGTTTTATTACAACGTTCATTGGTATACTTCTAGAAACTACAATACAGGTCCAGATCAGAGTAAAACTTTGAATATCTAGCTATAGAAACCTAAACTTGAAACCACTCGGACATGATACGTGTTTCCAAGTTCACTGTGTAGTTTTAAACACTTGAGAGAGGCTCAAGCCGCCATCAACAAAAAATTTATATGTTTCCTGCTACATCAGGGTATATATATTTGCGTAAAGCTCCAACTTATAACCTGATATCAATCGAGTCAAAACCCTCGTCATATATAATTATGTTGCAGGATGTCAGGATAGTTATGTCAAATTACTTTTCTGGTTGTTTTGCCGATGTTATCCTTGGTTGATGGCAGATTTATTCTCACTCATAATTTGACCAAACTCTGGTTGGTGCTGTCTCAATGGATCCTTTTGTTGCTATCCCAACAAACTATCACTTAAACAGGTCGTAAAGCGTTGCCTTCTAACACATTTTGAAAACACTTGAGTTTCAACCACAAGAATGAAGTATTTCTCGATTACTAATCTTGATCATTGATGGTTCTGTTTACAAGAAAGTGACAACTCAAGAAAATTTCATCAGCTTAAGTGTTTAAGAATTTATTGAGAAAACACTTTTCTGTTTTTCCAGGTAATGATGAATCTTCAGACCTGCCTGGAGTATATGCATGGAATGGAGTCCGATCTGGTCCTCCGACAAGCTATCCCTATACTCAGAACACAGACTGCCATGTTGAACTGTGGACATGTAAGTTATGATGATCTTCTAGCCAATTTGTCTGTGCTTCTTCTGCCAGAGGGGTGGGATAGCACAGTGGTTAGCATATTTGGTTTCAGATCAAGAGGTCTGTGGTTTGAATCCTGCAACTTTGAAGTAGAGAACTGTTCTACACGCAGTAAGGTTTGAGTGCAATGCTACACTGAATTCTGGCACACTACCACCAATGGTTCGCTTGTTCCAGCCGATGCTCATTCATTATTCATCAAAACAGGGTCAATTTCAAAACTGAATACTTCTGTAATAATAATAATAACTGAATAGTAAATTACTGAAAAAAACTTCATTCATTAATGCTTAATAACTGCTCTTATGTAGGAAACAGATTTTTGAGAAGTTAGACGAAAGCTCTGATTGAACTTTCAACTTACCAGTACTCAATAGACAGAGATTGATAAATGATTATTTTTGATTACCGGTAAGTAAAATTTCTTATATTTCAGTCTCTACTCCCAAGACAGACAGCTGTGTTGTGCCTGCATGGTTGCCGAGTTGTCCCACTAGAGGGCAGCACTTACAGTAGCTTCATCCCAGCATGCATTGCTGTACAGGAAGTGCTCACATCTCTGATGACACACCATCCTAATGCAGCCCTGTCTGCAATACCCAGCGTTATGGCCAATATTAAACATATCCTTTCTTGAAAAAAAGATTTTATATAAAAAATTATTTGTTTTGTCTCAACTGTTAGCCTATAGCATGTTGAAATTTATCAACCCCAAGGTTGAAACTAATAGTAGTCATTTCTTTTCATCTCTTCGATATTGCAGAAATTTAGTTTTTTTTCTCATTTTCCACTTTCTTCAAACATTGCTTTTTAAATCAATTTAAGATAGATGAAAGGCACAGATGGTTAATGTATTTTGATACAAGATCCCACTTGTCTATTGTTCCAGCCGACGCTTATAGGCAATATATGATATGAATTTTTCTCACAAGTGATGCAAACCCTATTTTCCTGACTCCAAAATGGAGGTTCTGATCTAATGAGTCTGATGGGAGAAAAACAATAGTGTGGTTACTCCGTGCTCCAAAGAGCTAACTGGAAATAACATTGTTGCAAAACATTCCCGTGTTTGTTGTTATCATAACAAACCTTTTGTATAGAAGTTGACACAGAAGCTAGAGACAATCTTAGTCGTGGTCTACCTGTGACATGTTTGTAAAATCTACCCCTATACTGCTAAATCAGCGTACCGTATTTCCTCGAATATACGCCCCCGGTGTGTATTTTTGCAGACCCCCTGTACCCCTGGCGTGTATTCGAGACCCGGCGTGTATTCGAGGCCGGCTTCTATATATTTTTTAGTAGGAAACAAATATTCTAGATGGTGTAAAAAGGGAATATTTTATTTAAATTTAACTACGAGATTTAATCAACTTACCACCCGGCATTTATTCGAAACCCGGCGTGTATTTACTTAAGACAACCATACCCCCGGCGTCTATTCGAGGAAATACGGTATATGTCTCTGTGTTATGCTCCAACCTATCCCCTGATATCCTTCCAGCATATTCAGACGTATCGCTATACATAGCAAACCAATCAAATGATGCCCTTTCAGCAGTAACGGCAAACTGGTTACTGGGCTTCGTTCAGCGAGCTCATATCTCATGTTCTGCTGTAGGCTCCCGCTAAGCTCCAAATCACATTCCGTAAGATTTTTAAGAGGGGCATCGCTAGACATCAGTGTATGGAGTTCAAATAGTTCAGCTGAAAACCGACAGGCTATAAATAGCGTTGAGTAAGCAGCCGTCGGCTTTACGGTTGAATATGGAAGGATATTGGGGATATATGGAGCATAACGCGGAGACAGATCAATTCAGTAGGATGAGTCTACCCATGACATAGTTAGCCATTCCATAAGGTCTTAGAGGTCCCGTATGCAATAGTATTGCTAATTGATGTTGCAAGTCCGGATTGTGATGTAAAAACAGATAATGGTGCAAGTTAATCAGTGATTTTGGCAAGTTACTGCCTATGGAATGCAATTTCAACAGGTGTCTGCACTGCGCCCGGATTCAATATGGTGGAATGGGAGGAGCCTGAAGCCACCAGGTGGTCTGGGGAGGGACAAATCGACCCAGGACAGAAATATGCACTACGCTAAGTGATAATGGTAGTACATCTGTACATCATTAGCGTTAAAAAAAAAATTTCAGCAGAAGTTTGTATTTCTCAATGATAATCACCATCAATAGTAGGGTTGAGTATTGCAGCAAATTTTGTATCGGGGTAATATTTCACAGCTTTAACTGATAGTGCTCAATATAATCTCTTTAATTTTGAAATTATTTGAATAATTTATTAAGAACATTTCTTCCCAAATGATGCAAAACTTTTATCCTGACTCCAAAATGGAGGTTCTGATCTAATGAGTCTGATGGGAAAAACACAACTGAAATTAACAAGTCGTTACAAAATAACTAACTGACAATGTTTTTTTTATGGCTAGCTGAAAATTGAATTGTTGAGAAATTTCTGAAGCTTGAATGATGGTACTTCATTGTTTTTTCTGTGAGGATTCATGTTTCTTCCTCAATCTCATACTTTATGATTTCATTATCCATAGTTTTATTATTCCAAAGAAAATCCAAGACATTTTCTAGAAATTCCTTAACATGTTCACACCTTCTGGTGTCTGTAATCCAACATGGCTGCCAGGACCGTCTGCTCGCAGAACCTCAGTTCTGTGACTCTTTGGTCAACTGTGCTAACCTGGTTACAAGGTAGGTCATTTCACAGGTGTATTATGCATCCTTGAGAATAAACAATTGGTGATGAGGTCAATATCTTTTTTAACAGACCCTTGGAAAAAAATATTGACCAAGGATGAAGTATATTATAGAGCCAAATTGATTCCCGGGCGTTTCTTACAAAAGATTTTTTAATTTGAGATTTTCTTTACGTGCTTGGCACTCTACATTTGATGATAAAAAATTACTTTAACTGGCGAAGTACTGTGGCTGCCTGATAAAAGGGCTTCAAGATCTATATAATGAGGACAATGAACAAATTATTATTCTTTGAATGAAAAAGGGGCGGGATAGCGCAGTGGTTAGCGCGTTCGGCTTCGGATCAGGAGGTCCGTGGTTCGAATCCTGCCAGGGGCTCTGCAACTTTGTCTGAAGTAGAGAACTGTTCTACACACAGTCAGGTTTGGGTGCAATGCTACACTGAATTTCACGTAGTACCACCCATGGTTCGCTAGTTCCAGCCGATGCTCGCAGGTTTCACCGCAATACATAGCCACAACAGTGTTGCGGGCTTTCTCCCTGCAATAATACTAGCAATCAGATATTAGTGAAATACTCTTGAAAGCAGCGATAAACCCCGTATCAGCTCACCTCACCTTGAATGAAAAACTTGCTGGCTAAACGTAAATAAGACCTTGGAATTGGACCAGATATGTATCAGGTTACGGTAGGAGATCCAGAGATACAAATATGCTGATGTAGCAAGATTAGGAGAGCAATGTAAAAATATGAGGAGCGCAATGTAAATATTCGTCTCTATGCTCCCCAGGTTGTTGAGCCAGTTGGAAGCCCACAAGGTTGAGTTCAGCAAGGTTGTTGTCTACCTCCTCTCTGATTATGCATACCAGGTCCAAATGGTTACTCTCCTTCCCGCTGTCAAGGTTTGTGCAAATTAGATTTAATAGATCATAAACTCCATTTCCCTTTAAAATCACTTTGTTGTGCAACTAAACTTAATGAATTTAGGTCCTTTCTGATCTGAAATAATAATGCTTTCTTGTAACAACAAGTGTTTCTTTTCTTGCTTACATTGTATTTGAAAGTTTGATCACTGACGATTGAAACAATTTTGTATTTCAGAAGGCACTGCTGCCTGGTATCTACATCTTGCTCGACATCGCAGATCGCTTCCAGATCAGTCAGCTCTTGATGTCTCTACCTCACGGCACTAAGGAAGTGTTCAAACTCATGTACACCGACTATACCAAGTATCACAAATACTCTGGCCGTGTCTAGTCTCAAAATGATAGTCTATCATCGGTCAACTGTTGATGTCATTACCTCACGTTATTAAGGAAGTGTTCAAACTCATGTACATAGATTAAACCAAGTATCACAAGTACTCTGGCCATGTACAGTCTGAAAATGATGTTACCATTTATTATATGATCAGCAATGAAATACTGGGTTTTATTATATGATCAGCGATGAAATACTGGGTTTTATCAGTGAAATAAACTGTCTATCAGGCAACAGTGACGATATATTATATTTTCACTGTGACCAGTGACGATATATTATATCGTCACTGGTCAGGTGCCGGAACTACTTTCAGCCATGTGAACAAAAGAGGGTAACTTTCCAGTTTTAAAGTCATTTTAATTGCATATTTCATTAAAAAATCATATAATAAATAGAATACTTATTGTAGTTTTCCAAATACCAGGTTTATTTCATCTCGTGACATGGGTTAAGTTGATATTTCACTCGTGGCTGCGCCACTCGTGAAATATCAACTTTAACCATGACACTCGATGAAATAAACCTGGTATTTGGAAAACAACATTAAGTATCCTCTATTTATTAGTCAAATAAACTTTCTATCGGCCAACAGTGACGATATATTATATTTTCACTGTGACCAGTGACAATATATTATATCGTCACTGGTCAGGTGCCGGAACTACTTTCAGCCATGTGTACAAATGGGAGAAACTTAACATTTTTAAGGCGATTTGTATTACATATTTCATTAAAAAATCATATAATAAATAGAATACTTAATGTAGTATTCCAAATACGAGTTTTTTTTATCTCGTGACATGATTAAAGTTGATATTTCACTCGTGGCGCATCCTCTATTTTCATAGAGTTTATTGTTGATAATCAGCACCACCATAAAGTCATCAGTCAACTGTTAATGTCATTACTACATAGCATCAATGAGTTGGTATAGTCCATTTCATGAGTATTAACAAGTACTCTGGCTTCGATAGTTACCCTTCTCTCTTTATAGAAAGTGTTGATCATCAGAGGTGTTATTTGTTTGTTTTTTAAAGGAATATTTACATTTGATAAATATTTTGTTGACTTTTGATAAATAAAAACCTATGTTACAAACTCATTCTTCCTGTTCTAGATTTTGTGCATTTTGTGACAACCCTAAAGTCCTCTACCAAGGGATGCCAATTTATGTGTATGTCAATTCCCAGTCGGGTCATACCAAAAGTAGTTAAGATGCAAGTTGTTGGTGTCTTGCTTGACACTCAGCACTGTAAAGGCAAAACAACGCATTAACTGGCGCTACACTGTGGCTGCCGGGTGCTTAGGTACATGTACATGTGCCGTATTTCCTCTAATAAGCGCCCGGGCGCTTATTTTTCAGCACCCCTTTACCCCCCGGCGCTTATTGGAGGCCCGGCGCCTATTTCTTTCATAGAAAATTAAAGTTTGTGTTACACAGTATTTACAATGAAACCTGTAAAATGTTTACTAAGGGACATTAATTCAATGGTTTGGACCTGGCACTTATGAGAGGCCCGGCACATTTTCTCAACTACCTATGAACCCCGGCGCTTATTAGAGGAAATACGGGACAATAAAGTGTTATAAAAAAAATTTGAAAAATAATTGTGAAACCCAAGGTAATTTCTGAAATGTTACCTCATAACTATTGAAAACTTTTATGGAGTTTCAGTTCACAAAACATGGTCAAAATAGTAGCGTAGCAAGGAACAGATGTTACTTGGTTTCTGTTTAAGGCTTGAGATTGTTCTGAAGAAATATCAGATTGTATAGAATCAAAACAAACTCCTTAAAATTCAATACTTGAATGGTTTATTAAGGGATGAGCTTTCCATCTAATAAGATTGCAGGGTGTAAATAGAAAACATGTCACCGGATCTGAAAGTAGTCCTGATACATACAACAAAAATAAATGATTTCAACAAAATATTATACCCTTGAACCAGCCAGATTGGATGCGCAAAAGGCTGTAAGACTTTGTAAAAACAAAACAATGATTCAACATACAGTATAAAAATAATATTCTTGTCATATCCAGCGTGTTAGCATCTTTAAAATACATGTATATTCCCTACAATGATCAATTGAGTAAAACAAAGGTTTTATTAATATTAATAAAATTGTTAATATATCTTGTTAGACAGATAAGCCACTAAAATTTGACAGTTTGATTGAAAACTGAACCATCAGCCATGATCATAATTGTTTCAAAGTTTGGGCATAAAAATTACATTTCCAAAAAGTATGACCACTTGTATTCTTGAGCATTTCAACAATTTTTAAAACAAGAGACTAAAACACTGTCCGAAATCGATATAATTTTTGCATCTTCAACACGTTCCTCTAAAACATTCCTCGGTAGACTTGATTTATCGTTCATCTAGGTGGTCCAGGCTGGATCAAAGACTAGCGGGAAGAACTGGCCTTCCATCTTTTCTCCCTGAAAGAAGAGCAAGTTTTCTGTAATAAAATCTTTTAAAGGGGCAGTAGCACGTTTTTTGATAATTTCATATTTTAATTTTCTTATTGATAATTGTTAGTTAATGTTAAATGTATTATTTTGACAGTGTCATAAATGTCATAACACAAGCCAATCATCCATAAAGGACAAAGTATGAAGATTCACATAAAATCCATTGGCGGCCATTTTGTGTGAACACCTTTAATTCATTTTGTGTAAGAAAAAGGTATCGCATGGCTAAACTTTACATTATATATGTGAATTATTACTGCTCCATTTAGTTTAAATACATTGTCTTTCAATTGGAACCATTAATTTTCATTTTCCTGACATCACTTTATGTTCCCCCTCAAAACGTGCTACTGCCCCTTTAAAATGTAACATGTTCAGCTTGGTAGTCCAGTGATTTTTACCAAAAAATTTAACCCTAAATCAACATGCGATTGTCTGACCAATCTGAAAGTGTTTAGCTCACTCGGCTTGGCTTTAAAATCAACACAATTATATAAATATGGCAACACAATATTTGCTTTGGAATATTGACCTTGCTAACAACCAAGTTCACTTTCCTGTTCAATTAATGACAATCATATTTAAATATTCTGAAACATTTTTTTTATAAATGCCTCAAAATTACATGAGAGTTTATGACTAAAAACAATCTACCTCCCAAAGAAAGTTTTTGACAAATTGAGAATCTCGCTCAACGAGTATAATATATTTGATATCAGAAGACACAAGGGTGAGATTCTATTTATCATCCAAAATCATTTTTCATCACATTTGCAGGAAAAATGTACATCCTTGATATCCGAATAGCTCTAAAACTCCTTAACCAGTGATGTCATAGCACTGTGACGTCATTGTGTTCATGATGTCACAGCATTGTGACGTCATTTCTGATGATGCAAAACGTTTTTGATGTCATGTCACTTCTGTTGACAGGGTATTGTTCAAAATCTATTGTCAAAGCGATATCTCCTGTGGAACACAGTTTTGGATGATAAAAGGTACTGCACATATAATATTTATGACACAGGATATATTTCCCAATAGCTTACATTAGGTACAGTAACTCCTTTAAGAAGTTCCTGATCAGAGTTCGACTTGACACCGTCTCCAAAGTAGTTCAACACTGCTGCTCTTCTTGGGCCGTCAGACCTAAGAAAAACAAACTTGGTGTCAAAATTGGTATTCTTATTATATGAATATTAATATATGGCGCACTCGTGGTTGCTCAAGGCACTTGTTGGTTCCCCTGGTCCATGGCATTCTTTCACCATCCAATCATTATTCCAATTCAACTCCCTGGGGAGTATTCAACCGGCATCCATATGTGGCGCTCGGGTTAGGGGCCATTCTATGCCTCACAGGGTACCCATTCACAGCTGGGTGAACTGAGACACATAGTCACAGCAGTTTGTCCAACCCTGCTGAACGCTGATAACCGACAGCTCTGAGTATGCACGTGTTCATGTATCCACCATTCAGCCACTGACATGAATTCCTGGGATTTTTTGTTGCACTACACACTAAGGCTCCAGGTTACATGATGAATGGTGGAAAATAATGGCAGTTATTCTTATTTATTTTAATATACACTTTTCGGTATAATAAAACACTTAATTACTCATGGTGAGGTCATTATGTGAAATACAAGGACTCGAGACCTGACCCCAAAGGCGGTCTTGGAGTCCAATCGAGTCAGGTTCGAGAGTCCTTGAATTTCACATAATGGTCTCACCATGAGTAACTAAGTGTTTTATTATTCCGAAATTCCTTTTTCCTCAGATTTGTCATGCATGTGTTCTATGTGATGCGTCAAAACAAAACATCACGGGATAGATGCAATAATGTGACAAGTCAATAGCTGATGTCGTGTCTCAAAACTGACCTCCTCACTGACTGTTTCAAAATATTAAAACAGGTCTGAACGCAGCTCACCGTGTTCTTAAACCAGTTTAGCGCAGACAAAACCAATCTATTAGCTCTCCATCACATTGGTGCGATAAAAAAACAGGTAAGCAGCAATCATGTATAAGGAATAGAATCCTAAGCTTTCCTGCCCTAAGTCCTTGATTTCAAAAGCACTCGGTAACAACTAGAGGTGTGACGATACAGATACGCTATTTCAAGGTTTTTGAATGAATAAAACATCATTTTTTTATAAAGCCTCTGGTTAATTTATCTTCCCACGGCAAGGTGAAAACGTATCGAGCAACTCTCCTCGCTTTAGACCTTGCCTTCACAAGGTAGAATACTGGTGATCCGGAGCAGCGACACCTATCGTGATCACGAGTTAGGCTCCTTATCAGCTCTTACAAAATAGCCAATGAAATTTCGGAACAAATTCAAAATACTAACAGACGATCTTTTTGAAAACTATCCGAGTGAAATTTAATTTCAAATTTCAGTCCGCATAGTTGTTTTCACGTTTTTGATGAGCACCGAGGATGCAGAGAAGACAAACATTTATGTATCACTCAAATTAATTGTTTCTCTCCCTTGTAAAACACATACAAAAGTATTTTTTCAAAGCGGTTCAGTTAACATGCTGTCTTCTGATTGGACTATTCTACTTCCGTGCAGCGGGTTGAAATGCTAGCACAGAAATCATGGCCAATAATGTCATGGGAGGAATGGGAAAGTTTAGAAACTTTTTCGTTTCGCCCGTGACGTTGTGAAGATGCTGGTTATTGGGCATAATAAGCACTTTAAAAGTTAACATCAATACACGTTATCACAATATGTGTTTGGTCAGATTAAGTATCACGATTCACGAATACCACTATATCATCACACCTCTAGTAAGAACTCACTTGTTGCCATAGGAACCGTGGACAGAGAGAGCATGATGGAAGCTGGCCTCTCCTTTCTTCAGCTTGCTGCAAACAGGTTTGAAGTTTGCTTTCTCCTCGTCGTTCAAAACTGTCTGAAATAGAGACGAGCTTTAAACTTTTAAATGAAGTGGTTATAATATCCAATGGCAGTGTATGAAAAAATTCCCAATTTGAATTTTGTGCATTTGAGTCAAAGAGTTAATAAAAGTCACAAATGATGTACCGGTAAGTGCATTCCAAAAGGATCTAGATTCCAAGCTCGCATGCACTGCCTTTAGTTATGTGGTCTGTTCTTAACTAAGTAGTGAAATCAATTATCTTCTCAAGATCAGAGGGAATGTATAGTGTGAACGAGGGATGCAATACAGAAACGTGTAACGGTACACATATTTTTAAAATATTTAATATAACAGACGTCATAAAGTAAGTGAGCATGTGTTCACACATTCAAAGTTGCAAAAGTGAAAAATTAGCCTTTGCAAATACAAAATGTGACATTTGTTTGTCTTAAATGATTGAAGAGTATTGATGACGGCTATTTAATAAATGTGCAGGCGGATCTAGCTGTCAACACATCGCATCAGTGTTTTGACAAAAATTTGCAATTTTGACTGCCATCTTATGTTACTAGGTAAACAGCACTTGACCTTTTATTCACAGGACTCCAGCTAATAAGAGCGCATGCGCAGAACTTGCACACTAGTGTCATCAAGTGTTGTCTTATCGAAAGCCCCCTCAGGGTTGCTTCAGCACAAAAACCACGACACCATGATGAAGTATTGAGGGCAAATGGGAGTGTCATACCTGGATAGAATCCATGTGGGCAAAGTTGAAGTCTGTCACAGGCAGGGGTCCACCATCTCTTGTCCATCTGAAGGCAAGAATCAACCATTTTTATCCAACTACCGCAACTATCAAAAATAGGGGAAATGTTTTTTAATAACAAATAAAAAACAACACATTATTTAAAATGAGAAAAGTATTGGGTAAGGATTATAAGAAAGCTTTTTGGTCTCTGTGGATTAAGGCCCTTTTTTTACAAAAAAAGTTAAATACTTATACTGGTTTAAGTGACACACATGTCTCTGGTTCAGTTTGAATAATCATGCCTAATTTGCATGTTCTTCCCTAAAATAATATTATTTACTTATTTCAATGATTATCCAAAAAACAGTTATATCAAAGCCAAAAAAAAATTTCTTGTCTATACAAGCAAACTAAAGTGGCGCAATGACACAGATTTTTACAACAATTTCAAACAATAATTGATCATTTCCTAAAAGTCCATGTTTCTCAAATTTCAACCGAGTCCAAAACATGGAACAAGGGCAATAGTTCTGTAAAAAAGTGTTTGCGACTAACATGGCAATGTCCCCGCCGCTGAAATATTTCGAAATAATTGTCACATAAAGCAAATTCATTATTCCCATTGACATTGAGTGCAATGGTTAAAGAGATATGGCCTTAACAAGAATTTCAAAAGTTGACAAAGTGCCAAATTTGAAGACATTAGGTGCAAAGGTTCATGAGATTTCGCTTTAACAAGAGTTACAAAAGTTGAAAAAGTGGCAGGCTGTGACCTAGTTTGAAGACATTAACTTGGTTCAAAGGTTCATTAAATTTCGCATAAACAAGAGTTTCAAAGGTGGCCAAAGTGCCATGGAGACCTTGAAATTAAGGTCAAGGTCACCAAAAGTGATTGGTATCTGCCTAATTCCCTTAGTAGGCTGTGACCAAATTTGAAGTCATTAGGTGCAATGGTTCATAAGATATAAGGTGTTTCAAAAGTTGACCATGCTGTGGTGACCTTGAAAATAAAGTCAAGGTCATCCAAACTGCCTGGTGTCTGATGTTGGGTGTGACCTAATTTGATGACATTTGGTGCAGCACAAGTGCTTGAACAAGAGTGTCAAAAGTGGCCAAAGTGCTGTTGTGACCTTGAAGTTAAGGTCAAGGTGCCATGGTGACCTTGAAAACAAAGTCAAGGTCACCCAACATGACTGGTGTCTGCGTAATCTCCCAATGTAGGCTGTGACAAAATTTGGAGACATTTGGTCCAACGGTTCATTAGATATCGCGTTAACAAGAATCCGGACGTACGGACGTACAGACTTACAGACAGATGCCGCAGAATTAATAGTCCCCCTTTCTGCGTTGCGGCAGGGGACAATAATTGCACAATTCTAATTGCCAAACTTCATCAAGGTATTGATGACCCTGAAGACACAGTGAATTTCGTTATCCTTTCTAAAATAGATTTTGAGAAAATCTCCCCTTAACTTGGACGGATGGACAGACAGAGCCCAAACTCATATCCCCAACAAACTTTGTGGTGGGGATAATAATACACACAGTTTATGGTTAACTGAGTGACAAATTGGACTAGGGCGGCCTTTATTCCTTTTTTTTTCAACTTACAAACTCACCTATGAGAGCCTGGGACATAATGCAGTGCTCCATTCTCTTCCGTCTGCTCGTCTAGAGCTATATGAACCTGGACACAAATAGAAAACATCAATTCATTTCATAACTTTATGCATAGATCAAACAGATTTCCTTTCAAATACTGTTCAAATGTTCATTATCTACCCTTAGACGAGGATTAGGATTTATTGGATGAGTCACTCATAAAATCATAGATCGCAGGATACCATCACTGTTAATGTACCAATCGGAACATTCCTGTATAAAATATATTATTGTTGAAAATATGCCAAAAACTCTCACAATATATCACAGAACTTGGAGAGCGATAGAAGTACTTACTTACGTTTCTATTTCAAGGATCAATTATTGATGTAAGCCATATGTAAGCCATATATAAGCAAATAAAAGCAAAAATAGTTTTTCCTTTCTTACCAGGGCCTGCAAAGTAAGCATTGAAAACAAAAACAAAGCAAGCATGATGTTTTTGAAAACTTTTCAATGTTCAAGCAAGCAGGGTTTGAGGTTGCAATCATTGCTCTTAAATGTGACAATTTACAAGTTATCAAGCGTTCATTCACGATGTATATCAACCATGTTCCTAAGAATGTTTAAAAATAAAAACAACATTCTGATAACTGCCTGTTTAGTTTTCTGTTCTGATGTATTGAAGGTCAAATAGTTCATACAGAGTAGTTCATACATGTACCAACATAGGCTGTTGTTAGAATGTTGCAGAGAGGAAACCCTCTGAAAGAACAAGTTTGTATCCAGGATGATATTTGAAATCTATAATTATAACAACCTTATTTATCAACAAGGTTGGTTTTAATCAAACTGGTTCATAGAGGTCATTAATATCCAAAGTCTTGCTTTCCCTTTAAGAAAAAAGCCTCTGATAAATTAACCAATAAAAAGCTTGCAAGCAGGCGGTCATGCGGGTTGAATATGGACGCCTACCGTCAGATGCATCATGGGTTTAGTACGTGTCCAATAGGAGTAGTCTTGATGCCTGCAACAAGTTACCTCCCCTTTTAGCTTGCAGTAATCTCCCCTTGAAAATGCTCATCACAGAGCTATCTATATACTATACGTGTTTTATTTCGGTCACATAGAATATCATAGTGTTGTTTTAAAGCTAGTTTTTGACAAAGTTAGATAATTATCATTATACCCCACTTCCAATCTTGGCTCCACTACACGTCTCAGAGACCCACAATTCAAACAGGAGGTGTATTGAGGGAAGTGTGAGTAGTTCTATTAAAAATACATAAAATCAAATGTTTCAAAAATAATTTAACATGGAGTGTATTAAAAAGTTAACAAAACATAAATCCCACTTTGTAAACAAACAGAATTTTCAGAATCTCAAGAAAGATTAACCTGGAGTGATCACGAAATTACAAAATATCTCACCAAGAGACAACACCGCCATGCCTAGCTGGTTTGGCAAACAGCTGATCATGCCAGAATCTCACAGGAACCTCCTTACGACTGTCATCCAGGAGCTGTGATGCTGGTACCTGGCAACATTCAGAGTACTTTGACTTGGACTGGAATAACATTTTCAATTCATATAGACATGGCTTGAAAGATGTAAAACTTCTTGATTTGCAATATAGATTTTTGCAAAGAGTTATATAAATATATACCAAAAAAGAATTGTTGAAAATGCATATTGTTGCCAATGATCTGTGTGCTTTTTGTAAGGAAGCTCCTGAGAGTATTTGTCATGTATATTGGGATTGCAGTGTAACCAAAACATTTTGGAATGAACTTGAAATCTGGATACAAATGCAATTACAATCCAAAATAATCATTTCGAAATACTTGATTTGGTTTCTTGAAATAAATAATAATGTTTTGATAAATCAAATCCTTCTCTCTGCCAAAAAATATATAAATTTATGTAACATAAAAAAATTAATTCCAAAACTGAGTAAATATCCAAAAATTCTACAAGAAATATATTTGGTTGAAAAATACATTTCCAAAAGAAACAATGAAATGACTGCATTCAACAGCAAATGGAAATCACTAATCCCAATATTCAAGAAATGATATGATGGCTTTAACCTTTGAAGTTCATATCATTTATTGTAAAACTTGATATATTTCATTTATTATATGGCGAGCAGTGAAATACTGGGATTTATCAGTGAAATAAACTTTCTATCAAGCTACATATGCTGTGTAACCCTTGGGAACCAATAAAAAAAAATAGAGCCATAGGCTCTGTAGCTCATCAGACTTTTGATGGAAAAAGGTTTTGACCCCTGTAACCCCATTTAGGGTCATTGGGTCACAAAATCTACAAGTTTGAATCCCCATTGGCCAAGGAGTCTACACACAACTTTTTAGCTCTCTAGACCATTTGGAACTGGAGGAGAAGATGAAAATAGGTTTTGTAGGTTTTGTAGGTTGTGACCCCTGTGACCCCAATTGGGATCAAGGGGTAACCAAACCTAAAATTTTGAATCCTCATTGGCCAAGGAGTCTACACACAACTTTTTAGCTCTCTAGAACTTTTGGAACTGGAGAAGATGGAGTAAAATAGGTTTCTAAGGTTTTGACCCCTGTGACCCCAATTGGGGTCAAGGGGTAACCAAACCTAAAATTTAGAATCCTCATTGGCCAAGGAGTCTACATACAACTTTTTAGCTCTCTCGACCTTTTGGATCTGGAGAAGAAGATGAAAATAGGTTTTTAAGGTTTTGACCCCTGTGACCCCAATTGGGGTCATGAGGTCATGATATCTACAATTTAGAATCCTCATTGGCCAAGGAGTCTACACACAACTTTTCAGCTCTCTAGACCTTTTGGAACTGGAGAAGAAGATGAAAATAGGTTTTTAAGGTTTTGACCCCTGTGACCCCATTTGGGGTCATGAGGTCATGAAATCTACAATTTAGAATCCCCAATTGCCAAGGAGTCTCCACATCAAATTTGAGCTCTCTAGATTCATTGGTTCTTGAGAAGAAGTCGAAAATGTGAAAAGTTTACGGATGGACGGACGGACGGATGGACGGACGGACGGACGGACGGACGCCGGACGCCATGCCATGCCATAAGCCCATCGGGTCTTTCAGACCTGATGAGCTAAAAAAAAAAAAAAAAAAAACATTCAGAGTACATGTATGGCTCCATAAGGGTTAATTAATTTGCGAGGCTCTTACCCTAAAATTAGTTAGAACCTTAACTGTCCTTTCAGGATATGCTCTGAATAACCATCCAATGGAAAGGCTTAAATTTTGGAATTAAGTATTCATGGTGCCATGACCTATTGGTCATATAAATGTTACCTGAAACATATATACCGGTACACTTAAATATTGGCTTATTCATGGGCATGTATGCTATATATGTTAAAGGGGCAGTAGCACGTTTTTTGACGATTTTATATTTTAATTTTTTCACTGATAATTGAACGATAATGCTAAATGTATAACTTTGATAGTGTCAAAAATCTCATAACACAAACCAATCAGCCATAGTCAGAGATCAAATTATGAATATTCACATAAATTCTGTTGGCAGCCATTTTTGTGTGAACACCTTTAATTCATTTTGTGTAAGAAAGGGAATCGTATGGCTTAATCTTACATTATATATTTGATTTATTACTGCTTCATTTAGTTTAGATAGTGTCAAAAATCTCATAACACAAACCAATCAGCCATAGTCAGAGATCAAATTATGAATATTCACATAAATTCTGTTGGCAGCCATTTTTGTGTGAACACCTTTAATTCATTTTGTGTAAGAAAGGGAATCGTATGGCTTAATCTTACATTATATATTTGATTTATTACTGCTTCATTTAGTTTAGATACATTGTCTTTGAATTGGAACCTTTTATTTTTATTTCCATGACATCACCTGATATTCCCCCTAAAAACGTGCTACTGCCCCATTAAAGAGGAAAGATTTTTCTATAAAGTGATGGTATTTTTAAATGTTTGAAGGAAAATTACCTGTACTCTTAAACGAACACCAACTCGCGGAGTGTCACTTTAAACATATAACAGTGATCTCCCCTTTTTGAGTAATGGAGTCCAAGGAAATTGATACATATATGTGCTCATCTGACATGAGGACCTAACAATGAAACATTACTTAAACCAACGTCTATTGCTCTCAAGCTTAACTCCAAATTTGGCTGTATTCATAGGCTGATGCAAAAATAATTATACAAGTATCTATATATAAGTATCTCCTCTGTGACTTCTGACATTTTGATTCTGGCCCTTCAGTGACCAATGAAAACCTACTTACCACAATCTACAGGCAGACCAGATCATGGAATAGCTTGGTGATCCCTTAGTGACCAATCAAACTAACTTACCACAACCTGAGGGAGGAAGACATTAGATCATGGAACAGCTTGGTGACCCTCAACTGACCAATCAAAATCAACTAACCATAATCTGAGGGAGGAAGACCAAATCATGGAACAGCTTTATGACCAATCAAAACCAACTTACCACAACCTGAGGGAGGAAGACAAGATCATGGAACAGCTTGGTGCCCCTCAACTGACCAATCAAAATCAACTAACCATTATCTGAGGGAGGAAGACCAAATCATGGAACAGCTTTATGACCAATCAAAACCAACTAACCACAACCTGAGGGAGGAAGACCAAATCATGGAACAGCTTTTTGACCAATCAAAACCAACTTACCACAACCTGAGGGAGAAAGACCAAGTCATGGAACAACTTGGTAACCCTCCGGTGACCAATCAAAACCAACTTACCACAACCTGAGGGAGGAAGACCAGATCATGGAACAGCTTGGTGACCCTCCAGTGACCGAGGCAGTGCATAAGAACAGCGTTAGGGTCGCCTGTCTGGTTGCTATGGTACTCAAACAACATCTCATGCCCCGGGTGTCGCTGTTCCTCAGAGCCCTATGTATGCATGAATTTTCATGAATAACAGACTAAGATTATCTATAGTAACTAACAAATTCACATCACAATTCAATTCAGCATCAATTCCAGCTCAGGCACCTGATTATTTTGAAATTGACCGAAACGTGGATGATTCTAAAGAGTCAACCAATCACCTCTTCCTGTATCCTTTACTGTAATCTATTGAACATGTCAACTTTGATCATTTATAAATGACTGCTACTGTATTTAGAAAAAACTGCGATAATACCAATTTCATGACATATAGAACTCATATTTTTGCTGAAAAAAGATTTGATGATAGACGGGCAGTTCAATTGTGAAGCAAGATCATTATGGCTAGACACCAGTTCTACAAAGCAGTACTCAGAGAAAACATATAAGAAGGCATGAGTGTTAGAAATATATCATCCTGTCTCAGGGTACAAACGTTACGCTAACTCCACTAATCTGTACCCTTGGCTCAGAAGCTAGATTCGTTCGCGCGGCCCGACTTGGGATATAGCCAATAAAATCAATTTATCATTTGAATTTTATCGAGAAGGTGGCGATAAAATGATTTGATTGGCTATATCCCAAGTCGGGCCGAGAGAGCGAATCTAGCTTCTGAGCCCAGGGTACAGATTAGTGGAGTTAGCGTAACATTCGTACCTTGAGACAGGATGGAAATATATCTGCTTCAAAGAATTTTTACCAACTAAAGAGGCAGAAAGACATCTACAAAAATTATTTCTAACTTTTCCCAATTAATGTCAACTTGTTATCTTCAGAGAGTCAGACACTTCATTATTTAACCCTAATCATTGAAAAACAATTTTACTAAACAAATTGAAGGGAAATGTATTTGCGTAGAGTAACAAAACATTGGGGACTTGAGGATTTCAAGCACTCCTATTCTTTACAATAGATTACTTTGCACTTTGTACATTTGTTTTGATATATCCCCATAATTCCTTAAAAATATGCTGTTGCACGTTAAAGTGAGTAAACTATCAAATGATTAAAGCACTCTTTCTGACCATGAAGTATTTATAGTCGTTGATTATCTTGTCACATTCCACTGGCGTCAGAACTGGCACATTAAACAGGAACCCATCACGGTGGAAGGAGTCAATCTGATTCTGGGTCAGGCGGAACTTGCTCCAGTCAGAATTGTTCTGAGAAACAGAAAAAAGCATTATTGTTGATGACTCATTCACTTTTGTAACTTACTGAACAAAATTGACTGTTCTCCAATGAATAAAATTGTAAAATTTGGCTCAACCAGGGTTTGAACTCAATGCAGCTGGGGTTCACTGTCTGACTGCAGTCCCCTTTGGCATGTTCTGCCATTAGCTCATCTAGCCAATCACAAAGAAAGCTTTCTTATCAGGAGCTGAGGCAGGAAATTGAATATGTTGCAAATGATCGCTGCCAACCAGTTTTTAAAATGCAACGATATGATTGGTCGTTAATGACTAAGTTGTGTCATGGCCATAATGGTAACAGAACATGTGAGTATATGGGCTGCATTTTGACCTTGTGGAGAAGAAACATTGTGGTGGAACACGTTTGATTCCTAGTAGCTTAAATATTTGTAATCTTTTATTCACGGGATTGAAACTGATTTCAATCAGACTGATTTGGAAATGCAATAATATCTTGCTCATAGAGGATACTAAAAGTACATGGATACTATTTTTACTTCAAAAAGTAGCAAAAAAAGGATTGTAATGACATGTGGTAACATTTTGAAGTCAATCTGTACATTTTTGTGACGTTACACATTAAAAGTATATCACCAGCTAAATAATGTCACAAATCATCACACTGCAGTCAGTTTTATAAATGAATATGACATTCAATTTCCTATGAGGGCAAACATAAAGAGTTAAAAAAGAGTACAACAATTTCCTATGAGGGCACACATAAAGAGTGAATATTCCAGAGCAAAATTAAAATTCATTATTTATACTTTGAAAAAAGATTATGCAAGTAGAAATATGAAAGGAGTCTAAAAAAACAACCAATTAATCTAAATCTAGACTTGTTTTCAAAAGGTTATGCAAATAATATGAATGAATTATTATTGTTATTATTAATGAAACGGTAATGAGATATGAATGAAAAACAAAGAGCCATTGGCTCTGTAGCTCATCAGGCTTTACATTTGATTTTGCTTTAGGGTGTGGCCAGTGTGGTTCCCCCCTTAGTAGGGGCCACAGGGTCACAAAATCTCAGTTTATTAAACCTCACTAATCAAGGAGTCTGTACACAAAGTTTCAGGTTTCTAGGCCTTATGCTTCTGGAGAATAAGATGGAATTAGGTTTTAAGGGTGTGGTCCCTGTGGCCCTTATTAGGGCCATCAATGCTACAATTCATAATCCTCACTAGAAAGGAGTCTGTACACAAAAATTCAGCTTTCTAGGCCTTATGGTTCTGGACAAGATGAAAATATGTTTTTACGACGTGGCCCCTGTGGCCTTTATTAGGGGCCACAGGGCCACCAAAGCTACAATTTATAAACCTCACTAGTCAAGGAGTCTGTACACAAAATTTCAGCTTTCTAAGCCTTATGATTCTTGAGAAGAAGATGAAAATAAGTTTTTAAGGGTGTGGCCCACCACCAAAGATTTAATTTATAATCCTCACTAGCCAAGGAGTCTGTACACAATGTTTCAGCTATCTAGGCCTCATGGTTCTGGAGAATAAGATAGAAATAGGTTTTAAGGGCGTGGCCCCTGTGGCCCTTACTATTGGTCACAGGGCCACTAAAGCTACAATTTATAATCCTCACTAGTAAGGAGTCTGTACACCAGGTTTCAGCTTTCTAGGCCTAATGGTTCTGGAGAAGAAGTCGAAATTCCACAAACTTTACGGACGGACGGAGACCGGACACCATGCAATGCCATAAGCCCATCGGGCCTTAAAGGCCAGATGAGCTAAAAATGTGTCTGTGCATAAGGGTACCGCCGTCAGCACATATGAAGGATAATGACAAGAGAGTAAGGAGTACATTAATACCCTATTTAGCAAGATGTTTTTTTAATGTTACTAGGTTTACCTACAGATATAGGCGTGAAGAGTTCCCCGGTGGGTTCATGTACGGTGCTCCAGTCTGGTACTCCAGGCTTGAACTCGGTCGGTTGTGACGGCATTCTCTCAGTCCTGAAATAATTCTAAAATGCAATAAAAAAAAATTCTGATCAAAAAAATTAAATAAATATAATGAACTTGATACAAAAATACATTTAAAGTTAATCAAAATTTCCCCTATATTCCTAGAATTAAACTTGTCAAAATGGTATTTAGCTGGATACAAACTATATCCATCAAGGATTTTTCTCTGCACAAAAGTCTGAGATCACCCTGTATAGTCACATGTTCTGGCTTATGTTTTGTTTATTAATCATATGGTTATGAGATGTTTGCCTTGGTATTTCATGTCAATCATTCTTTATTTGGGAGGGTAGCCATATTTGTCTTATGCAGTTCACAGAACATGTCACTAAAGACGATTTCGTCAGACCATATTGAGAGAAAATCATACAAAAAGTGTGTACCCTGTAGAATTTAAAAAAAGTTTTTTTATCATAAAATGTGTAACCTGAAACATAATACATTGTTATCTTTAGCCTAGATATTTGACTTAGAATATGCCCTTGACATATTAAACATGTCTGATATATATAATTGTTTTTTATACATAATTATTTTTAAACAGATTTAAAGTGTCTTCAATATATATACATTGAGAAAATCAACCATAAAGTGTGTACCCTGTAGAAAAATTGTTTTAAAATGTTTATCCCCTATAATAAATACAGTCGATTCTAAATTATGAATATTTATCAAATAAAATTTTAGTCTAGACTGACGATTAAAACATGAAAATAATTCACCTTGTTCATTTTGTTTGTTATTCCATTTTGAGTTTCTGTTGGAAAAAAATTAAAATAATTTTTCAAATGATTAAAATAATTTATAGCAGTTCTCTCCATGAATTGAAATGATTTTGTTACTTTTTGTTGGTACTTGTTCTTTTGTCTTACTTTATTTTGTATTTATTGACTAACCTATGACATAAATCATTAAATTATCTTTCATTTGTTATATTGTGTTATATTGGAAACATTCAAATATCAATATCATCAAACATAACAAAGTTAAAGAACCCATATGTTGAATTTTCTTATATTTTCATTTCTTGGGTTTACTTTTAATACATAATAAGTTATTAAATTGCATTATATATTATATTAATTGTCGCACACATATTAATAAATGAGGAATCTTTATTCAGTTATGGGAAAAACTTATGTATCATTAAATACATAAATAAAAATTTATTAACTTGGTAAAGTCGGTAAAAAAAATTATGTCAAGGGCATATTCTTTTAGTCAGTTATCTTAGATAAAGATAACAATGTATTATGTTTCAGGTTACACGTTTAAAGATATTCTTCAATTGGAAGCTTTAAAATAAATCGAACCGTATTTTTTTCTTCAAAATATAATTTGCATATGAACACAGCTTTGTCACTTACTGATTGACACGCTTGGTTGAACGCGATTTTGGACGGGTGCTCTACTTTCACACTATGCCACTAACACTCGCTGCTCGTGCCACTTCCCGCCAAGGTCACAGGCGCTTCATGAGATCATGTGATATGTCACGTGATTGTTGTTAAATTTGTAAACAATTTCAAAATTTAAATTCAATATTGCAAAAGCTTTATTTCATATATTAAATATTGATACTATAAGCACTATTTTAGATGTAAATTTCAAGCGATTACCCGCCCAACACCACAAAGAGTTTATGAGAAGTTCATTTCCGGCAGCTCTTCCCTTCACCTCCCCCTGAAGTACAAACTCACTTTCCTAAGCCATTAACGTAAATGGCTTCTTTTTGGTTACCGAGATAAATTATACAAGTTATGCACAAATAGTTTAGGGAAGCATATATTGCACAGGTAAAATCATCAAGTAATCATTGAATGTAAACGTTCTTATCGTTTAGCACCTGTGATTCTTTCCGGAGGCGGGAAACAGAAGAGCCATATTTGAAAACATGGAGTCACTTTGTGTTGTCTGTTCGTGAGGAAAGTTCTGTGTGATATTGGTAAGTTTAGCTTATGTTTTGCACGTAAAATCCCTCAAATACTGTTGACATATGGAATATTGCAACAGTTACCACTTTGACTGAATATCTTAAATTGTATTTTATATATAATCGAAAAACTAATGTTCGCAAAATCGTCGTGCTGGAGAAAAATACTCGAACAGACAAGACGACGAACGGTTTGTTTGTTTAGAGCCGAACTCATGTTCGTGTAAATTATAGTTATTTGTTTCCTTGCTTTTTCATTGTTATCAAACAAGTATCGACATTTTGTCACAAATATTCTCATATTCATGATTGATTTTTTTATGTAGTAGTCTTTGACTGCAATTTACTGTGTTTCTGTATATATATTTGATATGTATAATTTTGCACATTAACCAAGGATTCGCTGGATTTCGGTATATTTTAACAATTCGAAAATAACCAAATACAAATCGGTAAAAGCTTTTGAAGCTAGAATGCTGGCCACACATATATATATAGATTGTGTCATAAAAAGTCATACAATTTTTTTTAATCACATTTATGAGACTGTCCTTTTTAGCCCTTAGATATTAAAAGACTTTCTTTTTTAACCCTTGGATCCCTGTCAACAATCTTTTGGGGTTAGTTTGTCTAGGATTGGTAACATATAGTTTTTAAAATCACTAATGCTCGATACAATGTAGTACTAAAATATATGCCGTAACATTATTTTAAAGAAACAAAGTCTGACCTAGGGATGTGGCACTACAGGTACCTCGCGATACAATACCAATCGTGATGGGTGCTGGCTAAAACGGCGAAGAACCAAAACGGCGAAGGAATATCTGGCGAAAACGGCGAAAATTGGCGAAAACGTCTAAACTATCTGGCGAAAACGTCTAAACTATCTGGCGAAAACGTCTAAACTATTTTTCAATAGATAAATAACATAAAACAATGTTGTCATTCATGATATTATTTACACACATTTATTTATCTGATTTCAGGTCAGATGACCAAGCACTCGTCTAGCACTTGTAGGGGTCTAGAGTACGTCCGGGTATTTCCGCTCACTTTTGGACGCGATCTCATATCGACACATCACAATAAGATATGGACCAAATATTTTAATTCAGCCAGGAAAATAAGCATTTCAGCTTCATAGATTTGAACATTTTTATTTAAAAATACCCTCATTAATTAAGACAATCAGGCAATAACGTCGTAGTTCACGAGTAGGCTAATTCCGCTCACCCCTGTTGGTAATTCCGCTCAGTACCAAAATATTACGTTTTTACACCATAAATGGTATCAATTAATATTTTTACAGTAGTTTCAGTATCAATGTTTATATTTTGTTATTAATAAATTATTCTTTTAGGTACGACCATTTACCAACATGTTTTAAACACTTGGTATTCAAAATGCTTGACTCATTTCCAAAACCATCTTCAAGAATGTACTCTTAAGTTCTTAAGAACTTAAATATATATATAAATAATACACCAAATTTCCAAATCATTCCAAACTCGATGTTATGATGATAACTGGTGTTTAACTTGTGATCATTCGCATAAACTTGTAACAATTCTGAAAACAAATAATTATTCAATTCACATGAACATTTTTGGAGAATTTCGGATGCATGATTTGAGTTTAAAGGTCAACATAAAATTTCTATTACAAAACAATGTAAGGCCATATACTGCAAGCAATAGCCGAAGTTTAAGCATCGCCTGTCATTTTATGTCTTTAATTTGTGCAACACAACCCTTAATGAGTCTGATGCAGGTTGAATTTGTCGCTAATATTATATATTGACTATTTGATCTATCTTCAAGTTCATTACTCTTATGATATAGTCCTATGTGACGGTTATATCAAATGTTGTTGCATTTCATGAATAACAAAATATTGAAATGAAGTTGTGAAATATGCAAAGTATACACAAAAACAAAACAAATTTTATTTGTAATAACAGATTTTATGTTATCGAGCGGAATTACCCTCATGAGCGGAATTACCCGGACGTACTCTATAGCACTGTTCATCTTATTTCACTTTGTCTTTTCTTGCCGCTAGTCATCTCAGGGCAACAGAACCGAGAGAGACTATTTCATTGTTTTTGCCGAATATCATTTCTTTCTCATCGAGTGGAGTGAGAAAGTGATATTTTCACGAGTGGCGCAACCACGAGTTTTTCAAAAATGTTACTTTCTCACTTCACGAGATGAGATAGAAATGAGATTCGGCAAAAACAATGAATTAGTCTATTTATTATATAATTTTAAGATCATAAAACAGTGTTGTCGGACAGCGGAAGGCAAAGTTTTCCTGTTGTGATGAATATGAGAGTCTAGCAACTCCATTTATCATTTCTCGGTAAAAAGAAGTTCGATAGAAATAATGCGATATTTAACCGGAAATAGTTTTTCGAAAAATATATAATTTGTGATTGTTAAATGATATCAAATCCACAATATGTTTTTGGTTATAATTAGGTGAAACAAAGAGTATCTATTTTGGAAAGACAGTTTTGACGCAAACGGATACAGTGAGGGAAGCGCTATATGTCGGTGTGTTTCCTAATTAAGTTTGAGATCATCCACTTACACATTAAGCCGGAGTTTGAGTTCATCCACTTTCTTGTGATAACATCCAAGCGAACAGTGTTGTTTTAATCATAACACTGTCGGCAACTTCACTACACGGTTAAACCATACTGTAAAAGTCACATTAAATCACATCTAAGGATTAAAACGTAAATAAAAACAAACTAAATAATACTTTTATACTTTATTTCACTATATAAAATTCATAGCCGTTTTCGCCCGATATTCCTTCGCCGTTTCCGCCAATCTTTCGCCGTTTCCGCCTTTCGCCGTTTTGGTTCTTCGCCGTTTTAGCCCGTTCCCATCGTGATACTAAGGTCACGATACAGTACATATCATGATACACTAAATGCGACATTATTAGAGTGAAATACAAATAAATGGAACTAAATTTGATTTTTTTTTTCACGAGAATGCAAAATGATAAATTTGGAAAGTATTAATACATTGCAATATGTATTGCAATATATTGTGATACCTATTGGTGATATGAACAAATAATTGTCAAGACTGTATAGATTATAACTGCTAAATGGTATCACTGGCATAATTCCTATCAATATTCGGTTTTCTATTGATCAACTTTTACATATCCTATGATAAATGTAATACATAGCGTTTTTTTCATCAGACAACATATAGGTAGCCATACATCAGGAATTAATGTAGGCAGATAAATCTTTAGGATAAATAACCCTGTTTCAGATAATTGATACCAATGGATGGACACAACCATCCTTAAAAGCATGAAACGAACAAAGTGCTTGTGTTACAATTTTGCTTTATTGTTTTGTGAGGAGTATATACTGGTATAGGTCCTACAAAGGTAGTAATTTTTGGGAAATTCTGAAAAACTGACCCTTTTCAATAAACATCTAACAGGGCACATTATTAAATTCATAACTGTTCATGAATTATAACAACTTACAACTGCATTATTTTGTCACAAGAAAATATCATTAGATCAGATTAGTATGTAATATTGGATGTCCAACTTCCGGTGTAACTTCAATTTATCTTTTCATCAGTCTCTCCTATGTTTACCCAATGTGGATAATTTACATCTCTCCTCTATTGAGTAGTTAGTGACACAAGCCCTCAATTACCTACAAGCACAGCAATCAAGTCACTACAAAATTGGCAGGTGCCCTAGCCTCTGATTGGTCGAAACACTTCAAGACTGCCTGCTGATTGGTCACTTTCACACAGTAAAAATTAGCAGGTGTCTGCTTGAGAGTGAACAATGGGCAGTGTGTAATACATACCTGTTAATTTCATGTGTCGGGTGTTAAGATTGTTTATATGCAGGATAATAGGGAAGTTTACAATAATTATCTAATTGCTTGTATGATAGTGCTAATGTGTGGTATTGGCTAGCATGATTTTGCAGGTAATGCTCTTTGATGTATGTTGGATATTGTTAAAGATGGTGAAGAAAAAAGTAAATTGAAGGTATATTTTAATGTTTAATTCAGACAAATTCAATGAAAATGCATAAATATCAAACTTATTGTGTAAAAACCATGGCCAGTTCCTATAGGGGTCCTGGGGACATTTTCCAAACCTTTTGGCTTGGTGTCACTTAAAGATTTGAGAAGGATACTTTAACATTGCAAAGGGTCCCATTTGCTATGAATATGCCAAAATGACCCCCTCAGCTGATCACCCAGAAACAACACTGATGCCTGTTTTCGTACTTGATTGTTGCACACCAAGATTTTGTAATTCTGAATAATGTGCAGATAGCATACATCTCTCGATGTCACTAGGAATTCATTGTTTGCCATGTTAGTTACTTGGAAAATATCTACATATTCAGGTGATAAAGTTGATACTAAAGGTAGACGTAAATGACAGGTAACGCAGACAGTTCCCTCACAAATGACACTCCAGGTACTTAATTTGAGAACCATTTCCTCGGGGGACTACATAATTGTCATCACAGTGCCCTTTTTCTTTAAGATTCCCATAAATTCTTCCTAATTGTTGTCTTCAAAAGATCACAAATCCAAAACTATAACAGCTATCTCAGTAAAACTCTGAATGTACGTAAGTCATGCCTTTTGGAAATTGTCAACTTCTTTGTTTTCTGGTGGTTTCCATGGAAACGGAACTAAGAATTATGTTTCTATATCGTAACTCAAAAGGAAACCTTGTTTGTGGATCTGTGTGTAGACATGCCTTTTGGAATTTTCAAGTTCTTCAGATTTTTAATTTTGGAGGTCTCCATGGAAACAGAACTAAGATAAAGAATTATGTTTCTATATCGTAACTCAAATGGAAACCTTGTTTGTGGATCTGTGTGTAGACATGCCTTTTGGAATTTTCAACTTCTTCAGGTTTTTATTTTTGATGGTTGCCTTGGAAACAGAACTTAGAATTTTGAAAATATTCTGTGTGATATTACCTTAATCTTCATATGTATGTGAAATTTTTGATTAAGTTATGGATAAATTTGTACAGAAATAATGAGAATATTGTCTACTGCCCAGTGCAGTTATCAGTATGGCTGGAATTGAGTGTTTTGTCTCTATATATATCTGAAAGCTGTGATATACGAGTCAATATTACGCTGCATGATTGATAGCTCTGTCTGGAGCCGGTGTTATACAAGCAAATACTGTGCCTTCTAAAGATTAGGTTATTCAACTTCTCGGAGATAAGAAATATATTGCCTATCATCGCAATAGCTGTGTTTTTTCTTTTGGAGACTCTTCGTAAATAGGTCAAATGATCATTTTTATTGACTTTAACTTGTTGAAGATTGCTTATCAGGTAACTGTTTGAAGAATTTTTGATAAATAGGTCAAATGATCATTTTAATTGATTATTAACTTCTTGATGATAAGATATATATTTCATATCAAGGTAAAAACAGGTGTTTTCTTTTGAAGATTTTCAAGTAATTAGGACAAAAGATCATTTTGGTTGACTTAAATTCTTAAGGATAAAAAGAACATATTGCATAGCATTTCTGTCTAATATAATATATGGTGTTTCATTTGCAGACCTTTAGTAAATAAGTAAAATGATAATTTTGATTGACAATCAACTTTTTGAAGAAAAAATACATTGCCTTGTAGGGTAATATTTATATATATTTTTTTAGCTAACTTTATGTTAATAGTGCAAATGATAAACATGATTGAGTTTGCTTTTGCGTTATGAGTTAGTGGTAATTTTAAAACGCTAACAATACTATAAGGTTTGTAAATAGTAACATTATGCATTTTCTACAGTAGCCAATTAATTATATTTAAATAGTTACCCCCTGAGCTGTGAATCGCCTTGATACCTATATCTGAGATTCCTAACATTTAAAGTTTAGATGCCTGAAATTTTAATTTATTTTAACAAAATGAAAACATTATTCTGTCTTCATATTGTGTTACTGACTGTTAATCATATACTGAAGTTCTTTTACCACATACTTATGCAGCTTTTAACCTCTTCATAGTAAAGAACCAATAACATATACTTTTGAGCCCAAATTCTTGTTTGTCAGGCTGAAATGGTTAACATATAACATTTTAGGAAGAATTTGTTGATTTCTGATTCATTCAATAACATAATTACTAAATAAACATCAATTTCCATATGTTTCTACTAGTAATTTGGGTTGCTAATAGCAAGTAAAGGTTCATATTGTGGAGTATCGACTAGAAAATGACTTTGCAGAAAGTCATTACTTTGTGTACATTTTCTCATACGTTTCTATTGACAGTGTCATGTGCCACATACGAGGCAGTTTACTAGAGGCAACCACTCTCATTGCTTCGTTCTTTGCCTCCATCTTCCTTTGTTTGCCTCATGTTCTAGGGATTAAACCTGACTTATATTGTATGCTGTTTGTGGCATGTGACCCAGCACAACTCTATGTAGAGTGTTTTATATCCAAATTTAATCCTGTTTGCTGAGGAAATTGCTGAAAGATGGCTGTACAAATTTAATTTAAAAGTATTTTTTCAGAAAGATTGAAGTAGTTTTTAAGAGATTTGGTTACAGTAATAAAGTTGCTGTACAGTTAAATCCAGTGTGTTTTAAGAAATTATTTTTCGGAGTTTTGAGAGAGATATTTATGTATGTGTATCTAGCCTGTATCTTAACTAGTCCCTTCATTGAATTTCATTTAAAAAATATAATTTAGAAATTTAATTTTAATATGTTTTAAAGTTAAAAGGAAAAAAACAATTGAACCTATTCTGGTTCTTGTGGCCACTCAGAATGCTATCAAATTATAATGAGGAAACATATATGGATGACAACTTCTTTATTCATGATATGCAACGTTCCGACAGTTTCTTGTGTCGTTCTCAAGCAGATGAAATTAGCTGTAAAGGTTTTAGAAAAAAGGCATAAAGGTATCAATAGTTCATCCAAATTATATTTTCAGCTTGGAGCAAGATTAAAAATTTATTTTGAAAATTTCAAGGGATAACTTTGAAATATTGATTTTTATCAACAATAATATAAATATCTAATATTTTTCTCTTGCATTTCAGAAAGAATCAAGCAATGCTATTGACTATACCAGTGTTGTACAGAATTGAGGACTTACAGTTGTCATAGTTGGTGAGTTGTCTTTCCTTACTTTCAATTTCTTTATTGTCTTTTCTTATGTTGCATCATAATCTTAACCAAGATCTTTATCTTAGTCAGAGAATATGAAGCCCAACCAGGGGCCAATTTTGTACATTGGATGAAAAAATGCCCACTTAAGTATTGAAGTTTACTATTGATATAAGGACAGAAGCAAAAAAAACCCTTTCTTTTCAGTATAAAATTAAAGTTGTTAATATCCATCAGTAAATGGGAAAAGTAAAACCAATTTCGTGTCAGTTATTTGAACTATTGATGGATCTTACAATATCTGAGCTAAACAAAGCTGGACTAAAGTACTAACCCGGTCTGCCGTCCCCTGTGCATTATTGATGGAGTAAAGTTTCCTCAGCCCTCGAAGTGTTTCTCCCGATTGGCCGTAATCAAATTGGGCACAGGGCAGCCATTATGGTCCAACCTGACCAGGAAATCGATTTCACCGACAGTCATTCTTGTATGATAATAGATTTTGGTCATATGTAGATTTTAATAGACTGAAACTTTGTCTTTGAAGATATAATGTTTTACGTGATTGAGCAAAGTGTTATCTTGTATTACACTTAGGTTACTTTAGTTTTGTTTGGTTTGTTGATTGGATCATATTTATTCATTTAGTAAAAGGATTTGGCACAAACGATTTAAATTTAAAAGACCTGTTCTCTTAGAGTATTATCTTTCAACATTGTATTACAAGGGACCGACACGGTTTGATTAAAAGAGAGCTTCGGTACAATATGGTCTTTGAATATTTTGGATTTAAAGAGCGAGATAAAATGAGATTCTGATGTTAGGTCAAAACATCTTACATGGTAACAGGAGACTATTTTGCTTGAGGTTATAAATAACGATTTTGGGTCAATGAGAAAGTCTAGCTATAAAATCAATGGCATCGTCAGCCATTTTAGTCAGATAATCGCTTATGGGTGTTAAGTTGGGATCCGTCTTGTCCTTTGGGATCAGCAAATCAAGTTCTTCACGGAGTGACCTCCCCTTGGTAGGCATTAGGCGTGAAAGTCAATCGCAGCTGTAATTATCTGGACTTAATAGGTGGCCAAGTCATTGATTGGATGACACTGTGAACTACTTGGTTTAGAAAAATCATTTGTTGTTGTCAGTAGGCGGAAAAGAGAAGGAAGAATAATCGATAATTACTGTCTAATTAAACGTCAGATGTACCAATTCATTGATTTGAACACTAAAATTGTAAAAGTTTTGTAAAAACACATTTGTTTTTGTTATCAAAAAACGGTTAAGAAAAAGTTTGTAGAAATTTTGGTAAGAGGTGTTCCTGATGTTCTTATAATGTTGATTGTTCAGATTGGAAATCACTTTGCATGAATGAAATAATTTGTATGGGTTATCTGAAAATATATAAAAAAAACTTTTTTGTCAGTGATAAATTATTTTGAAACCGTGAAGTAACTTCACTATCATCCCCATGTACAATTTAATTTTCCAATATGTTAGCTTACAGTAATTACAGTCTTAAGAGCATATCTGCCACAAACTGCCAAAATACCATTTACGGTCCATCAGTTTTATCAACCCACATCAAAAGGATGTTTTTATCCCAATATTAATTTGGTTTCCTATGAAAAACTTCACATTCCAAACATGAATCATCACCATATTTCTTGGAGATTCCCCAGGATTATTTTGACATATAATATTAGATGCAGACATGTTTTCTTTCACTAAACATATCGACAGGCAAAAATGCACAATTTCATCCATTATAGACCAAGGCAAAACAAATCTTAAAAACCTCCTCTGATATGATTTTCAAGTCCTTCATGTTGAATCAAATTCCTTTAGACATTTTAATAAATTTACCAACATGCATGAGAAGATATTCTAAATCATGACATAAAAATTATCATAAATCATTCCACGAAAGAATATTCAATAATTTTACAAAATTGGACTAATGGCATTCTATTCATTATTCCTGTAATTTGAGGAATTTCAAAGAAGACATTAAACCTAATTATTTCTTTTTAGCCCAAATCATTTATGTGCTGCCCAATTAAAGGAAATTTATATCATTTTGATAGAAGATGATATTCGACAACCATGCAAGGAGCTTAGATGCACTGGCATTGCGCGGAGCTCAGATGTCCATCATAATGGCACTGTTTGCTACGACTGCATCAGCGAACTAATAAATGAGTCATCTGATTCTCTATCTAGACTGACGAAGTCTTTTAATTATTCTCAAAGAACATTTTCTTATCAATAATATTCTTTTTTACAAAATTGTTTCCTTCGATAAGGAATATTAATGAAGTTGGTAATTTTAATTTTCTGATTCCCCACTACACTTCCAAAGTCTAAAGTTATTTTCAATGACAATATTCTTATGTTAAAATATCTTTGTATTTTGTTTACTTTTAATCACTTTAATGAGTTATTGGCATATAACATTTGATAAATTTCCTGAAAGTCAAATTTGGTAGTTTTTAAATTTGGTTCAAATTATATTTTGGCCAATATGAGAAAGTCTTGACAGTAACAGTCAATATTTGATAGATCAAGTCTCCATGAAATGGAAAATAAATTAAGAGACTTATTCATTCCTCTATCAAGACTAAAAGACCACACAACAAGAACAAAATCATTGATCATCAAATTGTGTTAGAGTTGTACATTATTGATTGACAATGAACCCAGTACCATTAACCCCCTCAGTGGGAATATTGATGTTAGGGTTAACCCTTTTATTACTAACCCACATTTGATCACAAATATGGCCTTGGCATAAATAAGCAACAATATTTAAGATTAGGTACTGTCAATTTATGCTATCTATCGCATAAGCATCTCTGCAGCTAAGGGTTAATCCACATCATGCTTAGTAGTGTTTGCCTATCCATCATAGGAATCCGACTGGCTACTCATCTGTTTTGTCTAACACAGTGGCCTGTGGCACTCAAAGAGTTAATCTGATTTAAAAACTGCACTTGGTGTACTCTGTCAAGTAGGACCTGAAAAGAAATTTATAAGATGGTAATTGAAATTTATTACCCAGATTTGATGAAGTCGTCATGATTCTTCTTCATGTTGATATATGATCAAGATGAGTTGTTAATGATTATCCAGAAATCTTTTGCATTGTCAACTTATGCCCATTAAACTTAGTTGTTGAAATAGTAGATGCATTATCCATGTTGTGAAACAAAATCCTTAACATATTTCTTATATGGTTTTTGAAAATAAAATTGATAAAACATTTTTGAACTAATCCAAATTGTCATTACGTCATCGGAGCTGTCTTATAGAGTCTACTCGCATTTAGAAGACAAGCCTTGAGATCAGAAATTTTCCAAGATGTTCATGAGATCCAACACTCAATGTTACAATAAGGATACTGAACATGTTACTGAACTCATGTCAGGGTCCAAATATTGGTTGTGTCATACCTAATGACAGTAAAAGATGGGGGGGGGGGGATAGTGCAGTGGTAAGCACGTTTGGCTTTGAATCAAGCGGTTCGAATCTGGCCAGGGGCTAGTTGTCTTTGTCTGCAGTCGAGAACTGTTCTACATGCAGTACGGTTTGGGTGCAATGCTACACTGATTTTCAGTGCAGTACCAACCATGGTTCGCTAGTTCCAGCAGAAGCTCGCAGTTTTCACCGCAATGCGTAGCCACAATAGTGTTGCAGGCTTTCTCCCTGTTGTGGTCTTAATTGTTCTATATGATTAAAATAGTTGAATTAAGAAAATGTTTTCTTGTGAAGAACTCATTTTGAAAAAAATGCCCAAATTATATAGATATGTCTCTTTTGAAGAATGTAATATTTCAAAGAAAAACAAATCAAGTTTCAAGGTAAGGTAAGTCATTTAAACATCTAAAATATTTATATTTTAATAAAATACTCATTTGCCAAAAGCCATCAACCTGATGAAAGAATCTGAACAATATGATCCATATTACAAAATCTCAAAAGCCTATCTTAACTTCTAAAAGTAACTGTTTGTGCTACACAATAGCTTAACATGATAGCCCAATAACTTGTAACCTAGTATTCACGCAACAAACATTATAATCCGTTTTCAAAATGCAAATCGTCTTATCTCAAGTGCAACTCGTAAATTTCATATGCAAACTGCACAACACACAAAGGAGAGGGTGTTTGAGTCATAAAAGCTGTAGTACTAAACATAGATATATCAACATATTTTCGTTTTTAAATCATGGCTATATTGATGTTCAAAGGACAGTTCTATTGGGCTATTTTTTGTTGAAATGAAATTTAGAAGGACTTTCCTGTTAACAAATATATATCACTTTTACATGATTATTTCACACTTAATTTCAAATATGAAAGCCAATCATCGGAGCTACGAACCTGGAATGCATTAATACAACAAAACATTGTCGTAACTGATAACTTACGATATTAATTATTTATAAATTTGCTCCTCTTCTATCAACCAATTAGTTATTTCTTAATTTTGTTAATGAATTAGCATGATACAGCACACATGTTTTCTCGCAATGCTAAAGATATATAGTTGTCTTTAACACTTTCCTTACTTGGAGAAAATCAGACATATTTCGGAACTGAATTCACCTAGTATTATTAATAACAATTAAACAATATCTATTGAAATGACTTGCCCACCTACTATTTTGATAGCTCTTATTAATTAACATTTTTTTCAAATTAGGAAATGTTCTTTTTTAATTTCTTGACCTTGTTTGTTGCTGGCGGAAATGTCCCTTTAACACAAGAGCAAGGTGAAGGTCAAGCATTGTAGAGACTTGTCAAGCTGCCATGCATATGATAGTAGTGATCTTACATAGACCGCTGAAACTGATCTCGGGAAGTGTGACATTTTGATACACCGATAAGTAAATAAGGAGAGGCTTTATGAACATGTAAAAGTGGAAATGAAGAAAAATAAATATGTGTTTAGAATTGTTACCTTTCTGTAAAATTATATATATTTTGTTAAAAATAAAAACAATAAAGGTTCCAAACCAATTGAAAGGGTCCAAAAAAGTAAATTAACTTTCTATATTCAAAATATGTGGAAGATTTATGTACTCAATCATTCCATTATGTATTTTGAATTCTTTAGATTTGCTTCCCAAACTTTTCATAACTTTTTACAAAACATAACCAAACAACAAAGAATACAATGATAGCGATTCATCAATTTCTTTTCACTTTCAAACAGTTCACAAACTTGCTTCAAAACCTTTACAAATATTCAGGTGCATAGAAAACCATTGACAATAAAACAGATTTTCAAACTCATCTCAAATTATATTTCTAAGTCAGCCTGTCCTTAGGTAATCTTTGCCATTTACCTTGCTTGTTCTCTATCAAAAGCAGAATTTCATGGTAGAAGCTCAGATGATGAGGTAAAAGTTTGTATGGAAGACCTCTGGTGCATCAAACACCAGACTTCTGTTAATTGAATGAAGCAGACGACATAGGCCTGTGAGCAGACGTCACTTTTTATCACAGCTCTGTTTCATCATAACACCCAGTGGGGGTGGATTATACAGGCCTAGCGTGATGCATGTTCATATCCCATGCATAAATTAGTGCAACTACCATGTCGGCAGGTTTGTAACATGCAAGATTTCAAAGCTGTCATCGTTACAACTTTTTGACGGGTTAATTTGAAGGAGTCTGTAATATGGCATCTTTTGGATGGAATACCTTTGAAGTTTTCTTGCATCTTTGTAAAAAGTCTGCAGACGGATCCAAGAGTCATCAGAAATAGAAATGATGAAAAGAAAATTTGAATTAATTTCTTTTTATGTCCGTGTTGATCCGCCTTCGTCTTGTGTTTATCTGAATATTTTAGATGTGAGATGTCTTGGATCACTGGTTTAGTATCAGGTTCAAATCCAGTTGTTTAGATCTATGATTCCTGGTCAAATTTGAACACTTGCTTCACGATCAATTTTATTTGAGATTGCTCTCATGACAATGGAAATGAACCTTTTTGTCAGAAAATTGATAGAATCAGCAATTTTGTAGATATTATGTGTTGTCCTTTTGTTTTGGCAATTGTTATCTTGAAAACAGATTTATGACAAATTCACCGGTAGCATGTTCCACATTTAAGTACCTTTGTGACTGTTGGTTATTGAGGATTTGATAAAGTCATTTCTCTTTCAGATATGCAATGTTTCTTTGCATACTGTCTTTCTATGAAAGAAAACCCTCTATTTCTTTTCCTTGTTGCAAATTATTCATCCAATGTTTCATTAGATTCAGGGGTCGAAATTAGTCCAATTTGAGTACTAGCCATTTGGTCTAGTGCATTCCTGTGAGCACTAGCCCAAAGACATACTGACTAGCCAAATACACCGGAATAATCATGTTTTCTTTAAATTCAGCTAGTCCTTCGGACTACTAGTCATTGCACTTTACAAGCCAAGCATCTTTTGCACTAGCCATTGGCTACCGGGCTAGTGCTTATTTCGAACCCTGAGATTAATTGCCCTCTTTGTCGCATGATCTAACTTTCGTTTCCAAAAGGTTCCTTCCTTAGCTGACAATAGCAGTTATTGAATAACACTTTGTTACAAAAAGTTCCAATGTAGCAATTTGTCTTTGACGTGTGAGGAATGATCAAGAACCGCTTAACAAAAAGTCAAGATAGTTGGTCAAATCACGTCTGAGATCTTTTAAAACGGATCATCTGCCTGGTCAAATCTCAACCCCAAATTTCATCACTCAATTTCTTTTTCCAATTTCCTTAAACAAAGAAATTTTCATGGACACTCCTAGATCATGATCTGAAAAAGACATCCAAGAAATTGTGAAAATTTGAGTGTGTATTGAATCATTGGGTAGCCTTTGATGTTGAGTAGGCTACTAATTAGCTTGTCAATCCTTTCACAGCTCGTGATAGGTCTGAACTGTCTGAAGGCAGGCGTTACACACATCTCCCTGGGTCAACAATACAGGGCAACGTAACATGGCAGCTTAGTCTGACCATGGCAGTGAGGGAGTTAATGTCTTTTTCATTAGAAACATGTTGGCAAGGGTTTTTCTTGGCCTACATAAGGCTCATCATATGAAATTAACATGGAACCTGTAAGATTTAATATGGATAAAATTTTAATAAAATTAAATTCAAAAGTGATATTTTTGTAATACCAGAATTTACACCTATTAGATATGAGTAAACCAGATACTTTATGCCCAGATCAAGTGATATTGATATATTACATCAGCTCTAGGTTTGTATTCTTTTTATTTAAGAAAAGCAAGATTTTATGGAATTTTCTTTTATATTATTTTGTAACATATTTAAGAGAAAAACTGGTTGTATGGACCAAGCCTGAAGAGCTCACAGTTGGTAATGATAGTCGGGTTCACAGAGTGGCGGGTTGTCTTTGTGTAATGATAATTCCTCAGTTGGAGTAATATGTGCGTAGTGAACTATGGACTACAGATATTTCATCTTTGTGTTTTGATAAGATTTGATTTGAAGTATGACAGGTTTCCTGTCAGCTGGAACCTTTTTGTGTTTCGTTATATCTTTGTCTGACTGTCAGATTTTAATCAATTATTATGCCCCCGAATCGGAGATTCCGGGGGTATATTGTTTTTCACCTGTCCGTCTGTCCGTCTGTCTGTCCGTCTGTCTGTCTGTCCGTTTGTCCACAAAAACTTTAACCTTGGTCATAACTTTTGATTGGTCGGAGCTAGGTCTTTGATACTTGACATATGCATCCGGGGGCATTCGTGTTTCACAAACACATCTTGTTTTTTGATTTGTGTTTGAAAAAATATTTTTGTATTGTACTGCAATTTTACCGTCGCCTTTGTAAGGATTTATGTTCCGGTTTTATGATTTCTTGGTTCGGTTATTTCTATTTGTTATTCAAATTTGTTGATTTTTTAGTTTTATCCATTATATTATCCTTTGTCAAATACTTCTACATTGCCTTTCTCTCCTATTTCATTTCTTTCTTTCTCTCCTTCTTTCTCTGTCTCCCCTCTTGTCTTCTCTCTCTAAAGCTCTTGAGTTTTGTCTATAAGGCTGTCAATGAAAGGTGCACAATTCTAGAGTACCACTACAGTTCAGCAGAAATATTTCTCTCTTCCCTTTCTCTCCTTCTCACTTTCTCATTTCTTTCTTCCTCTCCTCTTCTCTCTCTAGCTTTTGTCTACAAGTCACGAAACATTGTGTCAATGGGGCACAGGTCTACAACATAAATACTGTTCAGCACAAATATTTCTCCCTCTCATTTCTCTCCTCTCTCTAGCCTGCTCAAGCACAGGTCTACAGCACAAATTCTCCATTCATTTATTCCTTCACTTACTTTCCTTCTTGCATTCTCTCATTCCTCTAGTCTTCTCGCTCCCCAGCTTTTGTCTACAAGCCTGTCAACTAAAGGAGCACAGGTCTACAGAACAAATCCTCCTCTCATTTATTCTTTCTCCTTCCATCTTTCATTCTCTCATTCCTCTAGACCTCTCGCTCCCCAACTTTTGTCTACAAGCCTGTCAATGAAAGGTGCACAGGTCCACAGCACAAATACAGTCTCACTTGTTTGTGTGCCCAGACTGAACAAACTCCTTCACTCCCTTCTCTCCCCCTTTACTTGAGTGTGTGCATAAAGCAAGCCTAGCTACCCTCCCTCCCCCCTCTAAATTTTTACAGAGCTTACGAAACAGATCAAGTCTCCCCTCTAAAGAGTTTGTTGACCCCCCCCCCCCCCCCTCTCTACAGGGCTCTGTTCCCCCCCTCCCCTTCTTTGTAGCTTACAATGTATAATTAAGCCCCCTCCCCCAATTTTTTATGCACAGATGAACCCCCTCCCCCCAATGTTTGTAGCATACCCCCTCCCCCCTTCTGAAGCTCACAATGTATAACAGACTCCCCCACAGCTGCAGGTTTTGTTTGTACAGGACCGAGTCAAGAGGATTTGCAAGGGATTGTGGGTAGTGAAGGCATTATGCTGAAAAACATGGCCGCCAAGGTAGGCTTGTAGTCAGGTAGAAGGCCTGCCGAGCGAGGAAAGGATTAGTTATGGCTAAGACTACGGGCAGTTAAGGAACAAGAGAAAGGTAATATTGGGGTCGGGGAGAGAGGAGAAAATGTTATTTGACCTCGTAATGGCTGGAGTGCGTGGGTCGATATGCGGTTGTCAGAGTTGCACATGTAAACATGGAATTTGTGGATATTCAGTTGCATGTGTGATGTGGAGCTTGTGTTTGTATCTACTACATCATGTAGCCCGAGATTGAACAGTGTGAGGAGTTTACTATCTGTCATTGTAAGGTATGAGTCAGTGTGTAAGTGCGAGGGTAATATTGACATGATAATCACCCCTCGCTGGTGAATATAAACAGTTATACCCCGGTCACGTAGATATAGAGATTAGCACCCTAACTAGATGGAACACAGACCAATGTAAGTGCATTGGAGCAATTTGTCTAGCACACGGGTTGTTTCTGCTCGGGGCTAATGGCTTGGAGATGGAATACACTACTCTTAGTCATGTCCTGGCTTTGTCATTGTTCAGTATATGTTTTCTCCACATGTTTATTTTCTATAGAGAATCTATTAAGAATTTACTCATTTGACTTGTTTCATACAAATTTATGTATTGTATTGCAAAATTGATCGTATTTCATGGTATAATTTTGCAAAGGATATTTTGCATGTACTGCATAAAATTTTAATTTTATGAAAATTTCACTATCATAATCTGATAATCAGTTAAATGAAAAATGGGTAGATAAATATGAAATTTGAAAAATGTTATATGAAATTAAGAGAACACTTAGTTTCCTTATTTTTGTAGCTTGAGTAAGGCACACTGCTTATAGACTTACTTAGGCTTCTATCTTAAATTAGGGTTTAGCTCACAAACTTATATATGCTGTGGTTGGTTGATTAACTCATTTTATCAATTTTGCTACATCAGACTCAGATTCATATAAAAGTTATATTTTCATTTGTGTATTACGAAGATAATCTACAATTTATTATTTTGTTATCATGTATGCACATATATTTACCTTTGTGAAACTGAAATATAGACTTGGTCTATGGCCTTCACTAAAAGGAAAACTTATTCATAGATATTTGGGAGTTAAACAAGTTACGGTTTACTTATCTTTATTTTTGCTGATTTCTTTTAGCTGGTAAAAGTAATGGAGGTTAAATGTTTTATCTTAATTACTGTCCCTTTAATTAGAAAGAAAAAATCAAATCAGATCTTTAGAAAATATAAAACAATGCATTTGACCGTTGTTAAAAAGTGAAATATGTTTACCATTTGGTCTATTTAAAAAATTCTTATCCTAAAATGTGTTCCGTTAAGTAAAACAATAGACTCAATAACAAAGTGTAAAATAAAAAGGTTTGGTTTCTATAAAGATCTTGTACTTTTATGTCTTTCATTGAAGTATTTTTATTTAGATTTCTTTCAAGAGAGGGTTTTAGGCGTTCAACACGATTTTTCAGCACCATTTTGTCTAAATCACAGAGCACTGTTATTTCAGCTTAAACATGTAGGTGCTGACTATTTACAAATTCTTTTGAGCCTTTCCTGAATGCATGCTTTCTCTTTCAAGTAGAAGACGCGTAACATCGAGGGTTAATACTATGCCCTTGGGTGAAGTCATGACGGGAGGATTAAAGCCTCTTCATCCCTCACTTACAAACTGCCCTTGCCCCCTACCCTGTTCCCTCCCTCCCCTCACCCCCAAAGTTACCACCCCTCCCCACCACTTCTATTTCCTTACACCCAATTTTGCTGATTATGTGATTTGAAGACATTAATTGGGATTTAATTTTTGGGAAAATTCTGAACTACAACTAGTTCAAGATATTGAGTTGAATATTTATTTGGTAGAATTACCTTTTCCATTTAAAGGGACCATTCGAGTTGGGTATTTTTTGTGGAAACGAAATTCAGAAGGACTTTCCTGTTTTCAATTATATATGATTTAACATAATAATTTCCCACTTAATTTCATATGCTTAATTTAATTGCTTATGTTTGTGTGATAAGCATTTTAGTTGTTAAAGATTTAACAATTATACAAATAATCAAGTGTATCGCTCAAAAAATAAAAACATCGGGAAATGAAGCCAGTCATCGAAGCTACGATCGTTGACTGCATTACTACGACAAAATGCTGTAGGAACTGATAACTTTTATTATGAATTATTTGTGAATATGCCCCTCTTCTATCAATCGGGTAGTTATTACTTAATTTTGTTAATGAATACGCAATTTACAGCACATTCATTTTCTCGCAATGCTAGCCTTTCAAAATGGCAGATGAAAGCCGCTCGAGTGATGCCTTTAATTGCAGTAAACAATTTTATTTTGTGTCTTAACAAGTTAGAGTCAGATGTAAACTTTGAAGAGATGTGAAAATGTTTTCTTTCATATGTTCCATGCACAGAATTACCATGCCATTTTCTGTTCCTCTGTAACTTTATGTATATTCGAAATGTCTTATAAGTATCATTAGTTATCAAGCAAAATGTTTTGCAAAATATTTCCCGATAGTGTGAATGAACATCCTTGGCATTATTTCAATTCAGTGCAAATGTTTTCCTAATTTACCAAGTGTAGTAAATGTACGGAAACCGTTATCTGTATTTCGGTGGATACGACATTCTTATCAACAAGGAGTGTGGCCGTATTAAGACCTCAGACGCCCTCTGTTGATAACAAGCCCTTCGCAGGTAGATAACGTTTATACACACCAGATAGGATATACATTACCCTGAGTAGCAACATGGGGAAATATCCCGCTGATAACTGGGATACACGGGCCGGTCTGTAACGGTTTGGAATCTGGAGTGTGTGTATTATGATATCTAGATGTGTACAAAGTTCTCTTATTCGAGGGGGATTAGGGATTCCTCTACAAAATGAGTGTTTGTCAAATTAAGGGGTACTTTTGAATAGACATTGAATCTCGCTTGGTTACATTGAAATTTGAACCTAAAAACTAGCAGAGGAGATATATTTTAATGGCTCATGATTTGGAAGTCATTTCCTATCTCCAAATTTGCCAAGCTGCAGTGAAATTTCGTAAAAAAGATGAGAATAGATTTGTTATGTTAGTATCTTTAGGTTAACTCAGTCTTAAAAAAAATTCATTATCTTTCGAATATTTAATTCATTACCTGTTCTTAACTGAGTTAAATTTTTTCTGAAAAAGCCATATAGATTATAGATATTCCATTATGAAATAAACATTAATGAACTTATATAAGGTGGAGAATTATTCCTCGGAACTAGGCCTATTTTAATGAGACTGGTTGTTTTATATGAGCGGAATTTATCAGAGATGAAATTATGACCATGAAGCCACTGGATCAGCTATTGGAGATGGCTTCAGATCAGCAGTGAGGGGGTTTAGGGGGAGGACCTATTGTGGAAGGGGATTTAAAGGGGGGAGAGGAAATATTAGCTTTTGCCACTGGGACACAGCTTTTGTCACTTGGATGGGAATTGTGCATAGGAATTACAGGACTGCAGAGTTATGGAGCTTGGGAGTGAAGGATTGTTAGAAATTAGCAGGGGGATTTCACGAGCGGTGGAAATTGAAGCGATGATAATATTGACAGATGAGAAACAAGGGAGTTAACATGGCGAGTGATAGTTCACGTTCCTTCACTTTGCTCTGGTGTGACTGTCTCCTGGGTATTTTAAACCCCTAGCTACCAACAGACCAACACTGGTCCTCTTAGAAGATCTTTTATAATGACTGTTCTATGAAAAGTGAATTTATTGTCTCATTCCAAATCTAGACTCTTTTGAAAGTTTGTTTTGAGCTGGGGCATAAATTTGATTAAAACATTGTATTACAGGCACTGATGCCACCAATAATGGCTGTAATATTGCCCAAGTCGCACTCAAATACTCACTCACTACAGTCTGTAAGTAAGTCTACAAGTGTATTTTTTATTTGACATAGTCATAGGGTGTATCTCTTTCTGTCCATGAAGTCATGTTAATATATCAGTCGATACTCAATGTATCTACACATAGTTATCGGTATAAATTTAATCTAAAAACTGTGTATGAAACCACTGATCTTTAACACTTGACTTCACTAATGGCCAAACATAATTTCAATTTTGAGTTGATCATGTAAATAAAATGTAAAAGTATGAATTTTATGGAAATAAAACTAAACCTTAGTGACTAACACTTCATGTTGTTCGGTGATTCATTCTCATCAACTAGTTGATAGTAGCTATTTAATACCCTAGCATCGACAGCCAACTCTTTAATACCATGAAACCTTGTTGATACTAAACTATTAAATACCAAAGTCGTCCAATCGTTCCACAGCTGATAGCTATGATTTATTTTGGACATCTCATCAGCTATGATGAAAACTCACTATTTATTACCATATTCATTACCCATTTGGTAACAGTATTTAACACAAGAAAGTGTGATTTTATGAAAACATTGCTTGTGTTGCTCCAGCTTGAAATAAACCTAGAAAATGGACAAACTCATAAAGATTATTAGCTAATAAAACGTGAAAGCCCATTCAGACTTTCTGAAGTTGCTTTTAATGTTTCGATAGCTGAAAGAGGTCTTTGCTATTCCAGTTACTCATCAACGATTAACGATAAAGATTACGAAGAAATTTGGAAAATTCAACTTTAATCGTCTGCAAAATCTTTCAAGATCCTTTGCAGCAAACATTGTCAATTGCAGGAATATCCTATTCTTTTGAATTGGGATATTTCAATTTTCAGAATATTATGTTGATGTGATTTCATTTTTTCGTTAAATTTTATTTTGTTATGAATAATATTCATTTATTATCATATTTCATCGGGTCGTTCTTGCCTACAGGCTGTTGGGTCATAAACTGAAAAGGTGTTTTTCGATGTGTAAACTATATATATTTAATTTTTATTCAAGGTGTTATGGTTGGTAAATTTGTATTCAAAAAGCGTTATGAATTTTAGTTTTATATCAAGTTAAAACCATTGTCAGCCAGAATCAATTATGAGTGTTTAGAAACAGGCTTTGAAAGGAAAACTTCTCTTTTTTAGAATACAATATCCGATGACCGTTTTGAGCTCTTTATCAACTGGCCATAAACTGTTCTGTCGCAATTTAATAGCGCAAGTTTTACACTCGGCCTCACTCGAATTAGCTTCTGTCAGCTAAAAACACGATAAAATCGCATTTGATCACCGTCAGCCCCAAGTCCCCTTGTTTGACACGCAGTGCTCTTCCAGCAAACTTGCGGAAAATATGTGGTTGCACTCCAGCGATCCTCAATTGAAATGGTTGAGCGAACACAACATGAATTGTTGTCAGTTGTATGGCATGTTGGACTTATCCAGATCGTTAAATTTGAATTTGTGGAACATTTGTGTTATTTGAATGAAAATTAAATTTTTTAAAGTATTTTAAGGCATGCTAGTTTTATATTCTATTACGGTAAGCAGTGAATTTGCAACTCAAATATTTTATGGAGTAATATTTGTAGTGTTTAGCCAGAGAAATGCTTTTAAGGTTTAGCTTCAAAACTTTAACTGTTTATATAGCCTAGTATCCCAAATAACAATCACACAAATTCAGAATTCTTAAAGGTTAGTTAGTATCGGGAATCCTCGTATTTAAGCCCTGGGCTTAATTTTGAATTTCACCCGTTTTATATGAGAAATATAATGGTTTCCCTGAAGTAGTCGAGGATTTGTTTGTTAAGGATTCCACATATATAATGCTATTTCTTTTAAAACTCGATGATAACCAACATCAATGGTTTTACCCTATCAGTTCCTGATTGTTTATTATGAAACGTAGTTAAACTGTTATGTTTGGTGTCTAAAATGACACGTACATTTGGAGACCTATGCATTTTCTACGTTTGAAACCATATTGACTATCGTAGCCTAAAACAGGCAGAGTGATTCCATCGAAATAATTGTTTTTGGGCAATTTGAAGGGAGAAAATAATATATCAAATTTACGCCCATGGGCTAAAATTTGAAAATCAAAACTCGTTAATAAGCCCATGTGCTTAATAACGGCAGGGCTTAAATACGAGGATTCCCGGTAAGTCAACCTTACTCCATGGTACAAAGCTGGACATCTAAGAGTAGGACCTCCATGGGTACTCGGGTACTCGAGCCCAATTCGGGTGGAGCTCCAGTCCATTTTCTTTGACTCAAGGACTTGAAAAGGGGAGGTCACTGTTACTTATGTAGGTTATTTTAGACGATGTGGTGTGGTGTGATGTGGTGATGTGATGTGGTGTGGTGTGGTGTGGTGTGGTGTGGTGTGGTGTGGTGTGGTGGTGTGGTGTGGTGTGGTGTGTGGGATGTGGTGTGGAGATGTGGTGTGGTGTGGTGTGGTGTGGTGATGTGTGGTGATGTGGAGATGTGGTGTGGTGTGGTAATGTGGTGTGGTGTGGAGATGTGGTGTGGTAATGTGGTGTGGTGGTGTGGTGTGGAGATGTGGTGTGGTGTGGTGATGAGGTGTGGTGATTTTGTTGGGGTGATGTGAGAAGTTCAATGACCAACGTGACCATTTCAAGACATAAGTGTCAGCTATTCTGTGTATGACCATGTCTATGTCATATGTATGGATAATATCTCGGCTGAATTACATTTACATGTTCTCTTTGCTAAAATTTGCCGCTAATGGCTACAATATTGCCCAAGTGGTATAAAACGCTCACTCACTCACTCACTCTTTGGTAAATATAAGAATTTTGGGTACGAGTCAAGTCTATCCCCTTGAGTACTTGATGCCAATATTTTGGACTGTGGGAGCCCTATCTACGAGGCTATTGCATCTAATGGCGTAACTTTTTGCCGCTCATTATGTTCGTACGATAAAAAATCTCTTATATTTGTCATCAGGGGAAGTAGTTATGTAACCGGAGTTCACATCCCATTTCTGTGGTGCTGAAAGCATGTATATTTCTTTGCTAATGAGGATATAATTGGTAGGTGGAAATGTTTTTATGATGGTATAGGTTACTCCAAATATTGCTACAAGATGTATATTGGTTGAAAGATCTGTTTCCGTCATTAACATGGGAAGAGTATTCACCCAAAAGGTTATATAACATTTCCACCCTTCATACTTACAAAATTACCCTTTACAATGCCATTTTGAATATTGCGTTACCGCTTAAAGGGGCCGATCGAGCCTCTTTCTGAGAAATAAGCTTTAGATCGGGAACGAGGCTGTTTTCGAATAGCGCGTCATAGTTTTTAGATCTATAAATAGCACGAGAAAAGCCCCTTCCCATAATGCAACGCTATATGTAAACAACATGGCTCGTTTGTGTCAGGGTGTCAAATGAATTTTGGCATTTATTTATTTATTTCTATGTCTTGCTCATTCCAATTATTATGACTTGGGGGTATACGAAAAAACTACAACATAAATTGTAATATCAAAATATTTCAATATTATAAATGACATAATTATTTATATAAATTTCCATTTATAGATTTCTTGCTTATCTCTGATGTAAACAAAGTATTTTGTTTGGATAATTATTTGTGAAATTTCTTTTCCATTTTAATGCAATATTTAATATCACAATATTTCAATATTAATTAGAAATGAAAATTATTTACATATATTTATCAATTTATGGATTTCTTGCTAATCTCAACCCAACTCATAGTAAAACATTTTTTCTTCCAAAATATATCTTAGTCACTTAAATCACATGAAGTTTTTATGTTCGCAAAAGTGCAATACGGACTATGTATATTTCGGAGTGCGACAGCGCTGACGATTTTTTTTATATTCGATGCTAATCAACTATTCTTCTCAGTGTCACATTGATTGAGTGTCATATGTAGATTTCAATAAACAATCTGTTTGTCTGTCAATTTTCTTATGCAAACATTATTAACAAATTTCCTACAAATTAAACATCCAAGTAACTACAACACCGACCAAACAATCAGCTGACAATAATCCTAGTGGTCGCCATGATCAAGGCTTCGAGTTCGATCGGCTTTCCTCCGCCATTTTGAATTGTTTGCATTGCGAGAAAACAAATGTACTGTATCATGCTAATTCATTGAGTAAATCAAGAAAAAATAAGTGATTGATAGAAGAGGGACATGTTTACACGTGATGCATAATAAAAGTTATCAGTTAAGACAGTATTTTGTTGCAGTAAATGCCAGTAATGCATCTCACGCTCGTAGCTCCGATGATTGGCTTCATTTCACGATGTTTTTCTTTTTGGGGGCGATACACTTTATTCTTTATCAAATTGTTAAATCATGAACAACTTGAATGATAACCTCATTAACATTTTGAATTTTTTGAAATTAAGTGTGAAATAATCATGTAAAAATCGTATTTATTAGTTAACAGGAATGTCCTCCGTGAATTTCGTTTCCACAAACAAACAAAATCACCGCTCGATGTGCTTGTCAGTGGCTTTATTTATTTTCGCAATTTTTTTGTTTTGAAGGGCGGATTAGAACAAATTACCAAATATGACATAGTTATTAACATAAAATAAATAGAAAACAAAGTCGAATATATAAAATTTGACGTGTCTTGTGCAAAAGGGAATTCCCTCCCGAATATTTGTGGAACAGAAAATAGCCGCTCGATCGGCCCCTTTAAAGCTGAAATAATGTTCAACTGCTATTTACTCAAACACATTTTTTCCTAGCGTGTAAAATGAAAAATAAACCCAAATTATTCAATGTTACTTTTGTCTTCCCTTGTAAGGATATTTCGGCCAATTTTTCTGTGCGATAAAAATCTAATTCAGAGTTGCATACGTTTTCTCCAAAATGACACAACCAGTGTCTTTCACTCCCTAACATTCCCGACTGTTCAGGCGATCTTCTGTTGACTCGATCCCAGAATAGTCACTATAAACAGCTCGCTATATTTGACGATGTTCCGTGAATATTTGTTCTCAACGATCTTTCATGTACAGGATATAGAGCCAAGACAAAATCAGGTTCCTAAGAGTTTTGTTTATATTTTTAAGTCCCCGGAAATTGCCTTGGATAAATAAGGAAATCTAGTTTTTGTCTTTCATTTGCTTCTCGACAGGTTGAAGTTCTTCGATGTCTTTATGTTTGTCTTGCTGAGAATATTTCAAAATGGTGGATAGTTTTAGACAATGTTTGCATGCAGTTTTAAAGCCTATTTGTGATGATTCAGTATAGAAAATTGATACAATTCATACAGGTTTTTTTTATCACAGGTTTGCAAGGCATGATTTTCCAACAGGCTTTTCATGTAGTTAGTAGCACGTTCACTAAGTAATTATTTAATTTTTCAGCTTTTTGTAATTGTTAAATTTATTACAGGGTTACAGGGTTCCTCAATAATAGATTTTCCTGGTAAAACACTGCAAGGAGTTGTAAATATCAATACAGGGTTCTAATGTTCTGGTTAGGCTGGTAAAACACTGCAAGGAGTTAAAAATATCCTTGCAGGGTTATTCAATATATATTTTGCCTTGTAAAACACTGTCAAGAGCATCCAGAGTTGCAAATATCTTTACAGGGTTTCTCAATAATAGATTTGCCTGGTAAAACACTGCAAGGAGTTGTAAGTATCAATACAGGGTTCTAATGTTATAATTTAGGCTGGTAAAACAGTGCTAGGAGCTGTACCTATCTGTAATGACCTCATCAGTTCAGGTTCATGTCTTTCTCCCCTGGTATTTATTTCTTCTCCAATTATACTTCCATCTGCGACCCAGTTGGGTACAAATCAATGGGAGGTTTTTAGTCTCTCTGGGGTGAACTCCACAACTGATGCTGTTCGTTATTAAGGCGGATTCTGCCTTTCATCAGTGGCATCTTGGCAGCAAATTGCATTATGGGAAGATCGTTACACGAGTGTCAGTAGTAGATGTAATTATTCGGAACTGTTGAGAGCGAGGGTATTCTTTCAGTATGTTGGCTTGATAGACTTGGTTATGGTTCCCAAAGAATGTCAAATAAGTTCCCAACATACAACTTTTGGCTTGATTGCGTGTTTATTATCCAACTTAAAAAGTAAATGGTAAATATAAATGATTGGTAAAAACTAAATGTCACATTAAAATGAAACAATAGCTTGAATTCAATTAAACTGTATACTCATTCTAACTAGATAAATCTATTAATTATTGTTTACTTATCAAAAAGCAAGTTTCAATTTGGGGTTTTGAAACGTCAGTCAATCAAAGTAGTAATTCTGTTTCAGAATGAGTGAAAATGCGACAATTTTCTTAGCCTACACAATACAAATACATTACCATTATGTTTAGCAAAGGTCAAAGGTAAGGGGTCATGGGTCAGGGTAGATCACCCAGCCAGATTTTGAATACATAAAACTCAGTTAATGTCTGTTAATGAAAGGGTATGAGTGTGGTACACAGACCAATTTTACTCTTCATTAAAAAGGGCCTACTATAAGATAGTATTCTTTTGACTTTCCTAGTCTTAAAGGGGCAATAGCACGTTTTTAGGGGGAATATAAGGTGATGTCAGGAAATTGAAAATTAATGGTTCCAATTGAAAGACAATGTATTTAAACTAAATGGAGCAGTAATAATTCAAATATATAACCTAAAGTTAAGCCATGCAATTCCTTTTTCTTGCACAAAATGAATTAAAGGTGTTCACATAAAATGGCGGCCAATGGATTTTATGTGAATCTTTATACTTTTTCCTCTGACTATGGATGATTGGCTTGTGTAATGAGATTTCTGACACTGTTAAAGTAAGACATTTAGCATTTACTTGCAATTATCAGTTAAAATTTTGAAATATAAAATTATCAAAAAAACCTGCTACTGTCCCTTTAAAATTGTGATAGTGAAAGGCTAGAAATCTTTTGTCTCTGCTCAGTGGTGAATATTATGTCATACAGCAAAAGGCATATTCTTATTAATATTGAAATATTTTGTAAAGCTATTAAATTCTTGAAAATGAAGAAATATTTTAATCCTTGTAGAAGTTTAGAAATGTTTGACCTTGAAACATCATACTTAATATTAAGCTTACGAGATGATTTTGCAGTGTATTGAAAAATTCAGTCACGGTCTCAATCTTAATCGTTCAATGTGTAATCAAATTAAACGAAAATTAGTTCAAGGCAATTTACCAATTTTCTGAAATACAATATGCCCATGCAATTAAAGGATTGCCAATACATACCACAATTCTTTTATATCCATTTTACGACCCAATTTCAACGAAACCAATTTAAGGCATTTCATTGAGCATAAAACATTACAGCTATGGTCATGGAAGAGCACTACAATTAAGCCAATGAAATATCTTGTACAGAAATTTGAAGGCAACAAGTTTTATGCTCAACTTTTGTCTGAAATCCATTTTACGACATTTCAGGGTGACTAGAGGTCAGCCATTAAAACCAGGACCAATTTAGAGATTTGTACTGATCAAAGGTAATGGGTGTCTGTTGATGCACGGGTGTTACCAGGATTATCCACACAGAGCTTTACCAGGGTGTTATTGGTCTGACACCTGGTGGTTATACTCTGTAGCACCTGTCCGGGACAATAACCTTGTATCTCACCCCTCTGTCGTCCAGAGAGCTCAATAACAGTCTTGAGGATCTGATGGCATACAAAATTTAGAGAAAAGAAATGACCACCCCTTTATCATCAGAGGTTCAAATAACAATGTCTTCAAGATCTAATTGCTTAAAAATTTCAATTTAAGAAAATAACCATGTATCTTACACCCTTATTAGGGATGTCACGATACCGGTACCTTGCGATATGATACGTATCACGATACTGAGGTTACAATACGATACATATCGCGATAAACTAAATGCGACATTATTACGATGAGATAAAAATTCAGGGATCTAAATTTAATATTCCTAAAGAGACTTATCTGAGTAACCAGCATTAAAAGACAAAAATAAGCCAACTTATTCATGAAAAAGTCATTTAATGCTATATTAAAGCTGTCTTAACAAGGAATTTAATCAACTCTTGATTTCTTGATTTGATTTTCACCCAAAAAATTCACGATATTCACTAAAACATTTCTATCACGATACAATTGACTGTATCGTGTATTGTATCGTGAACTGTACCACGACGATGCATCGGTGTATTGTGACATCCCTACCCCTTATTATAACAGACACATAAAACATTGTCTTCGGGATCTAATGAATAGAAAATTTCAGGAAGCGACAATTACTCTCCTGCCTTCATAGACCATGAGGCTCATATTGCACTCAAGTATTTTAAATGAAAAGTCTCCCTATTCTCCATGCAAATATCAATATCAGAATCTGAAACACTTTAATTGACTGATTGGAATCTTTCCACTTATGTAAATCTTGGTTTGAAAAGTATGTTGAAGGCATGAGTTCAGGTCTAGGTCAAACATATCGTACAACAATGTGAGCATCTTTGTTTGAGCGGGATAATGCCCTGGTTAGTGCATTCTACTTCTGATCAAGAGGCCTGCCAATGGGCTCACCACCTTTGTCGAGAACAGTTCTACATGCAGTAAGGTTCGGGTGCAATGTTACACTGACTTTCAGCGCAGTTCCACTCATGGATGCCTGCAGATTTCACCACAATGCATAGTCTCAAAAAAAAGTTGCAGGCTTTTCCCCTGCAGTTATATTGGGAGCTGTGAAATAAGTCAACGGGCGTAAAACTTCAAATCGCCTTACCTTGCCTCATGTCACCTCACCTTGGTAAAACAGAAATACTTGTCTATCCAACAAGACTATGTTCAATATCTATTGTATATTTTGCATTATTTATTAATTTTGTTTACCACCATATTATTATTCCTTGATTTTACTTATATATATTTGAATATATTGTCTTTTCTTTGCACTTAATTCAAAAAGTTAAATTCTTTCTCTTCTGTTGCAGGGATATAGACAGTAGTGAGGAAAATATCATCTAAGATGGACGGCGCAGAGTCAGTGAGGTCGGGTCGGAGCGACCGTTCAGAGCGCTCACACAGGAGCCATAGTAGTCACCACAGGCATCGACACCAACAGGGAGGTCGACCTCCGAGCCACAGGGGTCGCAGTCGGGACAGGGGGGACCGGGAACGGGACCGAGATAGGGACGACCGGTCGGTCACCATCAAAACTCCAGGACATATGTCTGACGATAACCACGAAGAAGAGAGGATAGAAGTGCAGATTATTGACCAGGCTGACAACTGGGGCGACAATACGACCGCAATTACCGGGAATACGAGTGAAACTGGATTCTCTATGGAGGATATGCACAAGTTCTCTAAAGAATTTGAAGACAATGTTGGCTTTGACTGTACGAGATATGTTGGGTCTGCTCTTGCAGCTGTGCTTAGTGTGTTCGGGTTCATTTCTCCGATTGCAATGGTGGTACTACCCAAAGTTGGCATAGTAGATTGGAAGGTACGTTCAGACGGAACAACGGTAACAGTTCAGGATCAGATGGAGTGTAAACCAGAGTGCGAGGGTCTTCTCATCAGCTTCGCTTTTAAACTCATCATTCTTCTCGTCGGGACCTTCGCACTCTTCTTTCGTCAGCCGAAAGCAACGATGCCACGTGTGTTTATATTCAGAGCAGTTGTTCTATTTCTGGTGTTTGTGCTGACCTTTGCTTTCTGGCTATTTTACGGAGTGCGTATCTTCAAAGAGCGGGAATCAAACTACAACTCAATTGTTCAGTTCTCTGTATCGCTCGTAGACGGACTGCTGTTTATTCACTATCTAGCTGTCATATTGTTGGAGGTGCGGCAGCTACAGCCGCAGTATGTGATACACGTGACTCGCTCACCAGATGGCGCTAACAGGGCGTATTCTATCGGAGTACTCAGTATTCAGCGAGCAGCTGTATGGATACTTGAGCAGTATTTAAAAGACTTCCAGGCTTACAACCCATATTTGGAAAACGCCACCAGGCGGCCAGCGAAACTTACAGGATACAAGGTGTACGATGTGGACGGAGGGCTCAACCAATCGAACCAGCAGGGTCGATCGAGGGCGGTGTTTGCGGCAGCGGCCCGACGACGTGATGCAAGCCATAACGACCGTTTCTACGAGGAGCAGGAATACGAGCGACGAGTGAGGAAAAGGAGGGCAAGACTACTGGTCGCTGCGGAAGAGGCTTTTACACATATCAAACGCATGCAGGACGAACAGGGTATGTACCAGTGACTTCCATCTTTGTTTGAGTGTCAATATATAAAAACTACAAAAAAAATTTCTATTTAGAAATTTACTTGTTGCTAATGGCTGCAATATGTATGTATAGTATCCATATTTGAATGTCAATGTCGCTGCTAATGGCTGCAATATTGCCCAAGCGGCGCTAAACAATAACTCACTCACTCATTGAATGTCAATATCTAAAAACTAAAACAAAATTTCTTTTTTAAAGTTACTCTTTGCTAATGGCTTAAATATTGCCCAGGTGGCTCTTAGCTCAATCATGTCCAAAGTACAACCATTACAAGTGATTACATAAATCTATCCAATGGCTGCAATATGTATGTAGTATCCATATTTGTTTGAATGTCAATATCTAAAAACTAAAACAAAATTTCTTTTTTTAAAGTTTCTCGTTGCTAATGGCTTAGATATTGCCCAGGTGGCGCTTAGCTCAATCACTATCACTGTCAAAGTATAACAATTACAAGTGATTTTATAAATCCATCCAGCTTACTTTCCTTTCTTTCAACAACAATATCTACAACATTAAACTAATGTCTTCAAGTTTGCTTTCAATCAAATTATCTAAACATTTGATTAATTTAGAATTTTCAATGCGAAATCTTTTTTGTCAATTTCACAAATTAAAATGATGCATCTATTTAAAATTAAATTAAGCTGCTTAAATATACATTACATGCATTTGCATTCAACCAGCTATGATAAAAATATCATGATAAAAAAAAATTCCTTTATTATTATCACAGTCATACCAGTTCATTTCTAAAAATATGTTACAAATTCCAAAATAACCCAATAATTGTGCTGTTTACAACCCCCCGGTGATAATCACGTAATTTTCCCGACATGATCTAGCTATTTATGAACAATTTTAGAAAATATTATGAAAATATAAGTCAGTTCACAGTGGTTGTCAATTGACCCAGGCTGTATTGGTTATTTAGCCATCAAAAACTTCCTGTGGTAGCGGAAAGGAAATGATAGAAATGAGGGGCAGCTTTCTATGTTTAACTCTTCTCCTGCCATGGAAGCATTATGGTGCTGTGTTGAGAGGTTGTGTAGTGTACAGTTTGGGTTAGAAATTAGCAATATTCTTGAAGTCCACAGCTAGAAAATATGCTTGACAAATCAAATCACAGAGTTCATTGTATTTAAGGTCCCTGGCCCATAAAAAAAGTATATAAACAAAGAATAAACCTAAAACAAATTTTATATACTCTTTATGAAAATTTAAGCAACAAGAATATTTTCCAGAAAACCTGTTTACCATTCTTGGTAACCATACGTAAAAAAAAAAGAGTATATCTTTAGAAATCTTTAAGATACATAACCCTTTAATCAGAACATTGATCGCTTTACTTGAACACAACCATCCGTTGAAAAAAACAGGTAAACCGGACAAGATGCATGTGTTACAAATTTTGCATGTTGCTTAACTTTTTGTAAGAAGTATATGTTTATCATTGATAAATGATAACCATAATGATGTGGTCATTTTGGGCTAGTAAATTATGTTTCTTTTGTCGGTATCCAAAATTAATACCTTGTTATAATGTGTCTTAAAATATACTTTTCGAGTATGTTTATAATCAAAACTAAATTTTGATTATTTTCTGGGCTTGGAATTAGTTCTATAAACGATGTCCAGGAATCAATACATTGTTATCATGTGTGGGAATAATGGCTCCCAATATGTGTATAATTATCATTTATCATGCATCAATGTGGCGGAGTGACATTATGATGGTTGTTAACTGCCTCTATGTTTCTGACTCGGGCATTTCCCACATTAATCTCTGTTAAGCTGATTTATCGCCTGTTATACATCACCCAACATGTACATTTCGCCGACATGTCATCCCGACATAGACAACTGTTGTTTATCACCTAGCAATCAGGGCATTATCGCTTATTAACAAGATAATGAGACAAGCTCAAGTCAATTGATATCCAGTTATTTATTGTGACAATTCTAACAATCTGGTTTGTCAGGCAATGTATGAATACATATTAAAAATTCGCCAGTCTCAAAGAAATGTTGATGTAGAGGAATTGAAAGATATTTAAGAGCCATTGATGTTGGTGAGGGGTCAGGATGAAAATCAAATTATCTAATGATTATTGTTTCATTTATACTCAAACAAAACAAAAGTTATTCTATAGGTGAGACCGCCGCTAATGGCTGAAATATTGGTGAAGCGCATTAAGCAAATAACTCACTCACTATACATAGGTAAGATAACAGCCTAGACCAAAAGAACCTAGATCTGGGCTTGCAGAGGGCCCTTTTTGATCCTATTAATATCAAGCCACAATGTCCCAAACTAACTTCTTGACATCTCTCCACAGGCCCTGCAATCCCAATGGACCCACAAGAGGCAGCGCAGGCTGTATTCCCTTCAATGGCAAGGGCGCTACAAAAGTTTCTCCGGGTTACCAGGCAACAGCCTCGATACACCATGGAAGCCGTTCTTAACCATCTAGCTGTCTGTATCGCTCACGACATGAGTCCACGCTCGTTTGTTGAACGTTATCTCACGCAAGGGGAGGTAATAATGAACGACAAGAGCTACAGGTCAACAGAGCGTTGGGTTCTTGTCTGTGATCAACTTCTAACAAGAGAAATCGAGCATGGTTCCTTGTTTCAGCTACGTGCGGGAGACGTGTCGCTGTTATGTAACGTACGGAAAATCCCGCATTTTAGTCTTACAGAAGAGGTCATTGATCCTAAAAATAACAAATTTGTGCTACGGTTGAACTCTGAGACCTCTGTATAGTAACCGAGGCTTCTGATTGGACGCTTTGTCACCTTCACCTTCATATTATTTTCTCATGTTCTAATCTCTCATTGTGCAGAAAAAAACATGTTGTGATGGTCATTTGGTTCTTGAAGTTGTGACCTTTTGTGGATCTATCATGACCTTGTGAATCTTTTGACCTGTAAAGGTCACTTGTGAAGGTCAATTGACCTCAAGAAGTTGTGACCTTTTGTGTTTGACAAGTGACTTTTGAATAAATGACTAATTTGTGAAGTAGGTCATGTGACTTCTAAAGGTCATGTGACCTATCCTGGAGCAGTCATTGGTTGTGTGTCATGTGACTATTCATGCGTTGTATGTTTCTGTATTAATTGTGGGAATGTAATTTCCTCTATATCACTGCTTTTATAGTGTGAATTTTACAACATTGATCTCTTTCTTAAGATATTCTAAGAGTTAATATCATCCATTTTATAACTTTTCTCATTAAAGATTATTATATTCATGAGCAAATCAAAAATGTATTAGTGAAATTATTTTAAGGAATATCCAAAAGCGTCAGATCTGACAAATGTAGAATTGTGTAACGATTACTTTCGTAGATTTCTTTATTCACAATAGAATAAATGAGTTGTTGTGAAAGCAAATTTTGTAGTTACCAAGGTAAATGAATTTTGTGTAACTAAATTTTATAACTTGAATGATGTGTAAATATGTGTAACGATTTATTTGCGAGACACTTTTAGTACCCTTTTGTACGTTTTGTCAAAACTCTCAAAAATCAGGTTGTTCATTTAAATCTCAAGTTGATGGTCCATTTAAAAAAAAATACCTTTGCTCTCCACAATTTAGTTAGTATAATATCAATTCTATATAATATTTTGAAAATTGGTAATATTGAAGATGATCCTTGCCAATCTCCACATTTAAGTTGGTATAATTGTTTGAAATATTTTGAAATTCAGAGATTTCTTCACTATAACTTTCATCAAATTAACTTCTTGTTTAGTTATCATGGTTTTTTTTTTATTTTATTGATTTTAAGAATGTATACCTTTCTGAATAATTTTACAAGGAAACTATCATTTAGGTGTTTTCAGAATTAATTAAATATCAAGTTTCATTTAGAAATTTAAAAATTTCCACTGCTAGTGAAACCTTTCAAGGGAGATAATCAAATCATGTGTCATGCACTTAGACAGAGAAGCACGTAAGAGTTACCTCCCTTTCTCACATTTTGCCTTGTACCAACTCAGGTTTTTACCATCATTTTGTCACGTGATTAGAGGACCAAACATCATGGAGAACCAAAGATCACGGTTTATTTTTGTACATTTAGTTCCCAAGATGCACCTGCATGGTCTCTGATGCATGAAGTCACTTTCATACGCTATTGTATTCGTTGTCTCGGTTGAGTTATGCCGTCCCTCTTTATTCCAATATCATCAACAAGGGTTGTAATTCTTAAGCATTTTTTGGATGATTTTACATAAAATAACATTTTTGTACTTAGAATAAATTAAATATAAAATGTTACAACTTTTAGTGTAGTGCATATTTTGTCCGAAATAGTATGATACTTCTAAACTGGACTGCTTTGATTATGTGATTACTATGATACAATTGTTTCTTTGGAAATGTCATTTCAGATTTTCAGTATGACTCGTTAATGTAACAATTAACACTGAGCACTTGTAATTAAATCTCGTTTTGTAAAATTGCCAAAATGTAAAGTTGTATTTGTCAAAACTGTTCCGGTTACTCAATCAATTGTACAAATGTGGCTCTATATTAGGTAAACAATGTGCTTGATTTACAATTGAATCTCAATGAAAATGATTTTTTAAATCTCTGTGCAGACAGTTACATTTGCAATATTCTTGAGTTAAAATGCAATGCCACGGAAGTAGATGCCATAGTAACGAATAAGTGTACAAAAAGTTTTTCTAGTTTAGGCAAAGCAGTGGTTTTGAAATGTAATAATTTGATAATGTTCCCTACCGCTGTCATATTTTGCAAATAATTATTTATTTTGCCGCAACATTTTTGTTTATGAATATGTTCACTGTCCATTGTAAATAACCAGTCATTGTTTCATTGTATTATAAAACTGTGTAGGCAATTTTAGAATCTCTTTATTTACAGTTAATCTCATCAAATCATTTTCTAGAATTAAATGCTTTTTGTTGTAGTATGGTATAGACATTGTAGCATTTCATTTTCATTAAGGTTGGATTGTGTTAAGGGAAATTATTTGTAAATGTGAGCATGTAATTAAAATTCAAAACTTTGAAATTATGTACCGATTACAAAATTCATGATAATCTAGCCGATAATTTGTTCAATTATATCAAATACTTTAAATGTGTGCCATATTGCTAATTGATGTTTATATCCGTCACAAGTCTTATATTTTGAAAAAAAATTAAAAATCAAATCTCACTTAGTAAAAAGTTCATCCTTTTGAACAAAACAGCTTTTTGGAGTATATGCTTTATGATTTGTCTTTTTGAAAATCATTTGGAGTCAACACATACTTTAAATAATTTTGTATGTTCACAATAATAAGTTAAAAACATATCTATGTACATATGTTTACACAATTTCCAAGTCAAATTTCAATATGGAAAATTTAAAATTCTGAGAATATGTTGATAATTTACTGCACATATTTCATAACTGTTAGAACTTAGTCTTTAAAGAATCATTTCACCGCCGCTAATTGCTGAAATACTGCCCAAGCGGCGCTGAACAAAAAATCTCTCTCTCAAAGAATCATTTATTTCTCCAACTGCATTGTCTAATATTGATTTCCAACTGTACCTTTAGTGTCATTGTTTACAATCATTTCATCATTTTCATCTTCAGTTTTATAGTCCAAAATTTTGTACATAAGTTTATGGTAAATAAATAATTTTCAACATAGCTTGAGTGTTGTGTGGTTACAGGGTCTTCTTGGATTTCAATATTACCTACCACTATTGCATTAGCATCAAATTCTATAATATATAGAGATTATTACCCGAGGAAGTGTGTCATATGACTTTTAAGAAACGAGTGTGAGCAAGACACACTTCAGAGGGTAATAATTTCTTTATTACCGATTCTATTCAATTTTCCCATCTTAGAAATATCCAAGAAACGGGTCGCTTTCCTTGCGACGGCTGGCTACAGTGACGTCACTAACAATGGTGTTATGACATCACAAGTGAAAAAATACGGGAACAATCGTGTCTAGACAAAAGTGATATGTGCACTAGTGCGCATATTGAAAATATGTCACCACTTATTTTCAACCTTATGGGTAATAAATATTTATCTATATATTGAGAATGCTAAACCATGTCTCGTTTAATAACGTTTTTATGAATACGCTTATTAGGAATACGTTATAGACAAGCGAAACTAGCACTTGTCGGGATTCTGAACGAGAATGAAAGTAGGTCGATCGTGGAAATTCAGTGCAACTACACATTCTAAGGCCCGGATAAACTAATACAGTGACTTCGGACTCTATTGGAAAACCAGTAGAGGTAGGCCATTTTACGTATTTTGAAAGCAAAAGAATTGCTTTTAGTCAGGAGAGCTGACACTGGCCTTGATGCAACAACTTTTCTGTAATTCCTTGTGGTACAGTTGTATCATCCAAAAATAACAAGTAACACTAATATTTTCAATTTATTTTATTTTGACATTTTGCCACAGCGGACTCGAGGAGGCAGAAATCACATAATGCTTCATGCTTGAGACAGACAGACGGGATATACTACTAGTTAACACACGTTAGCTGTACACGGCTGTGAGATACGAGATTACTGGATAGGGGCAGTGGAAGCTTGCATTGGTAACTTCAACGTACCAACGCCATTTAACATGAAAACATGCAATATCAAAACTTATCAAATGTTGGTATATATGTAATAAAATCAAATAAGGTTAGATCTTAAATTGAAGACATTAAATGCTTGTTGGACATTTTGGATAAAATAATATTTGTAAAAAGAAAATTTATGCTTTCATTAAAGATGATTTCATAGGTTATTTTTGGTTTGTAGCTCAAAAATGCGGTGTCTTGATGCATTTCTAAAGCTCTCACAAGAAACAATAATCCAAAGGAAATATTTTGTTGTTATATTTGATGGGTGCCATCTCCAATGACTAGGTGTTCCATCATGCCTCATAAGAACAGCGTTTGTTGAACTAAGAAGGGAACTATAACTATTTAATAAATTAAGAGCATTGAAATGAAAGTCATTCAGGAAAACTAAAATGTGAAAATGTACAAAATACCTAAAATACCTAAAAGAGATGAAAAATGAAATAAAACAAATGCTTGGAGATGAAGAATTCTTAGGAAGGGACGGAAAAACAAACTGGCAAACTTGAACACATTAAAGATACTATTTCAGTGTATTGGTAAATAAAACATTTAACTGAAATGGCTTAAATCATCATAAATATGATGCAAGGGTAATCCTAGTTGAGAAAAAAAGTCATAGGAATTCTAAAAGCTTTGTCATAACATGTGACGTTGCATCTGACTACCCTCAATTTTCATATGTATAAGAATTTTGCTTTTAGCAAATAATATTGACGAAATAAGGGCAAGTAAGAGTCAAAAGTGCTGAGAATATGTTGTGAGAGATAAGAACAGAAGCTTTTTGCATTTCATACATTTAAATTGTCATATCGCTGAGCATAGATAATAGACAATGATAAATAAGACATCTTGGACAGATCGTTAAATATGACGTTCTTTGAAAAACCAGAGTGACCTCGATTCGATGGAAATCACCTTGAACAAACAGTACTTTGATCTATTAGTGCCAACATTTGCCTAATTATAGATTTATTTCAAATGTTGAATGATTATAACACATCTATTTTGGTCACATATGTACTGATGAATTTCATACAAACTCTTAATTAGACAGGTTCACACTTAAACAGTTCAGTGATAATATGTTGACCTTGAACAAAGGGAAGTTACTTTGCCTTGACTGAAAACAACAGTCTTAATACTGATGTTGAATAAATCTCAAAAGCAAGAAATTGAGAGATAGGCAATTTTCTATTAAAAAAAACTATGACTTCCTTTGTAGCTACATAAAGGGGGGCTACTCTGCATGAAATATTTGGAATGTTTAAGACCATGTTCGCCATATCTGAATATGAAATGTGATTGATTAAAGGTATCAGAAGATATATCACTTTGGAATTGGTTTTAAGGGGAGATAACTTTATTTGAAGTTTATTACTCTTGATTAGTCTGCTTGAATAAAAGATTTTCAAAGGGAGATTACTCCACTTGGAAAAAGGGTTTGTAAAGGGAGGTTACTCTGCTTGAATAAAAGATTTTCAAAGGGAGATTACTCAACCTGGACAAAGGGTTTGTAACTTTAGAGAGATCACTCTGCCTTAATAAAAGATTTTTAAAGGGAGATAACTCCACCTGTAAAAGGGGCTTGCAAAGGGAGATCACTCTACCTGCACAGCTGCTCACACCACTAACACTAGACAACATTGAGTAGGATTACAGACACAAGTTTCACAGTGCGGCTACAGGATGATGGGGAGAAGTGAGAGAGATCCTCAGTATTTATCATGTAGAGCCATTAATCTTATTCTCCATTCAAACATGTGTGTTACTCAATTATTGTCCAAAAGGAAATGTCTGATTATACACAGATTTTGACGGAGATTGTTTAAAAACTGTTTATAACTGAATGGTCCATCTTCAGCTATTCCAACAAATGAAAGGTGTTCACACAAAATGGCTGCAAATGCTTTTTGCTTGATACTTGAAAATTTCTTCTATTGGTGACCAGGGGGGTTGCATAAAAAGATGCTTAAACCTCTGAAGATAAAACAATTGGCATAAACTTATGTATATTGAGGAAAATTTGGAGAAACTATTTTTTTCAAAAGATGTGCTACTGCTGTACGATGTACGACAGACTCAGTGGCCTACAGCAGGGCGAGGGTTAAGGGTGGGATGGCGGAGAAAGTATGAAGGCACAGATATGTGATTGGTCAATACACCAGAGTGATACGGCTGATATAAGCAGTACTTAGTTAGAGATAACAATACATCCATGGCAGTTAGTCCACACATACACGGTAAATATACATGGCGTATCAACCCTAGGTTTGGAATGAAAGGCATGATACATATGATTAAATATTGTGTAAATTGGTTTTGAATTGAAATTTACATGTAACACGATAACCGATAAGAAAAATGGTTTTGAAATTGAAACATGTCATTCTCATTCACCTATTTTGAAAAGCTACTTCGAACAATTTCTTTTTACAAAGTTGAATAAAAACATATTGCACCTTAATACAAACAGTTTGCCAATGAATGTTCAACACTAAGCCTATAAGTTTACATATGATATAAAAAAATCCTAAATAAAAAATTGTCATAGCCATGATACAAAAAGGTCAAAGTATTATTTGTTATTGCACATCAAAGAATTGAATACAGTTACAGCAATCAATTGAACATTTCCTTTCAATGTTATTTCTCATCATATCAAAATATTTTCCGAAGCTGTTATAACAATGCGACAAAACTTGATCAAATGTTAATGATGTATGATCCTTAACCTAAAAGTTTGTTGAAATCAGAATGATAAAAACCCTAGCTTCATATTTTGAAAATAATATCAATGCATTAAATATCTAACCCATAATTTTACTCAATGCATATAAAGTATAAATCAGTTCTTGACTGGATATCAAGCATTATCCGATGACTTCTTTGACAGTTAAAAACAATTTGAATAGATTGCTGCAAAAATTAAACAATAAATTTACAATTTGCCATGAAAAATGTAAATCTGATATTAACTTTAACATGTTCAAGACATCGAAGAAGTTGATTATCCAAGAATGTCAAAGATATCTTACAATTTACAGTCAATAATTCATGCACTTATATTAGCTTTTTCGAAATGAGTCATAAATCATTAGTTCATGCTTTAATAACAGTATATGCCTTAACGTCTTAAATGAGTTGTTCTTTTATAGAGTATCTTGGTTTTCCTTGTTTTAATCTTGCCTTCAAGTATCAACATGGCTATATACAAATATCTTCATTTATAGTTGCCAGTTCCTAAAGTCAGTAATTCAATTATGAACATGTTTCTCATGTATTTAGCTTACGGTCAAGCTCATTGTGGATGAAACTTTAATTTAATGAGTATGAATAATTGATTTCACTTATGAAAATTGAAATATTGAAACTTCATCTCAGTAAATGAATGAAACAGTGAACAGATCAATATAATACTTGTCGATGGCAGGAAGATATACATATTAAGTATTCATATCTATATCATATTGTATGAAATTGATGATTTTACAGATGATGACATTTATACACCAAAACAAACAGGTGGGTATTATTGGAATATTTCACATGGAATGTCATAGAAATTTTAATTCTATTTCTTAAAAGATGTCACCCAATATAAAGATGTAAAATTACACAGCAACTGTGTAAGTACATAATAATTAGTGGGATTTAATGACAAAATTAGATTATTAAGTATGAAATTGCGTTATAGGTTTAATTGGAATGAAATTTAAACTATTATAAAGCCACATTTAAATTGTCATATTTATAACTATATTGTTACTAATGACCAGTTTGATGACAAAATTTGTATTTTGATTTTCTCAATTTTTTCATAAAATTTGATGAATTTTGTATGCCTCTATGTTCTTTATGGATAAAAAGTTGTACAATATGATACAATTGACAACTTATGATGGTTATGATTTACAAAGTTTACAAATGTATAACATATGTTTCACAAGGTTTAAAATTTGTTACAAATGATTCACTAGGTTTTACAAATGTTTCATAATTGTTTTACAAATGACTTTATTCATTGTACAACATTGTAAAAAACAAAACAGCCATGCACACTGACAAAGTAATTTGGCAACTGAGGCAGTATCTATGAATTCATTATCAACAACTTATTTTCATTCCGTTATTGTATTTTATTTAGATAATTTCATAGTTTAACAGAACATTGACTTCTGAAGCAAAAGCAATTTAACTTTGAGACAATATCAGACGAATGTTATTAATATTGATGAAACTTCCTCAAAATCCTTTCCGAATCTTATGCAATACATTTTGAAAATCAAAAACATCTATAAGCACTAACGTGACAGTTGTAATACAGCAATAGTTGTATAGCACAAGCAGTCAAAATGTGACGTTTGATTTAGCACTCGTTAATTAGTATTTTTTAATTATTATTGCACAACTTCTACACTCTTCATTTGATGAAAGCAGAAAACAAGCTTAACTCATTACAAGCGCAGTGTTTGAAAACCTTTTATTGTTTCACCAACGGTTTAAACCCAACACTATTATCAATTTTGAAATTTTGGGACAACTGAAAGAATAGCTTTCAAAATTTGTGACTACTTTCACTGCTATCTTTTAAAAACGAAATGGATGATACTTTTTAAAAATAATTTAAAAGGTTAAAGGTTTTTATTTTTTTTAAAGTTGTGAGAACAGAGCTAAAGATATGATTAATATCCTCTACAAAATAGGGTGATACAGGTAAGATTTTATCTTATTTTATGGTTCTTTGGATATTCCTTCTTAAAGCTTAAATCTTATTTCAATGTTTCTTCAATTCAAAATATTTCTGAGCAAGTTCTTATGACTGAAAACAAATTTGCCTCAGATTATATCTATAGATACATTTACTGATTGTTATCCCTGAATATCTTAATTCACATAACAAGACCATCAATGTGTTTAATAAAAAGCTTCTGTCATAATCTTCAATATTCAGTTGAGACTAGCACTAGACCAGTTTGAAAATGTTTAATGATGAAATTTCAAAAAAATGAAAATATTATTGTGTCAAATCCTAATCATCATGCTGAAAACTCGTATTAAGAGTAAATATTGAGATTGTCGATAAGTTCAACTTCACTGCTGCGGAAATGCCTCTTCCGTTTCGCGCATATCTTCAAGTCCGTCATTGCACACACAAATGTAAAATAAAATCTTAAGAACAGCAATAAGCACTTTCTGTCTAAGATGGAAACTTAGTTGAGCTGTCACGTCCACTTCTGGATTCAAAGCATCAGTGCTTTAATCCATACAGCTTTTAACAGAAGAATACAAAAGTCATCTGTTCTTTTGCCATCTGTAACTGAAGTACAACATCAGTTCTTTCGCCAGGACGTTTTTCGACTGAATAGTACAAAATCTTTCTGTACTTTCACGACTTTCCAAGTTCAGGTAAAAATGTCAAACTGAACACTTTCAAGTTAAAACCAACACTAGCTGCCAGACAACTAATGTTGACATATCAGTCACTCCTGAGTCCACTCCAAGGCAACTTTCGTTAAGTGTCTCTTCCCACTGAAAGCAAATAAATACTATCTTCCTAAAAACACATTCTATAGCACAGAGGCAGTCAGCTGGAAAAGCACAGAAACTTGCTGAAACAAGTGTCGTAAAGTAAAACCCGTGAAATCAGTCTTTGGGACACACTGACTTGAAATAAATACTATTTTCCTGACGAGGAATCTTCAACATGCTGTACTTTGTTCCTCTTCAATCCATGCAACAATCTTTCCTTCCCAGCCAGGGATTATTGTGTCATCATTGGAGATCTGAAATACACAACAGATTGATAACTTTGTTTATATTCTTCTGTTCAATTTTATTATTTATTCTTCATTTGGGCAGCCATCATACATTCTCAAGACCAACTTCAATTGAGAGTTACCTCCCTTTTTGGTCGCCACTTATGATGGGAGTGATCTCCATTTGACAAATAACTATCATAATACAAACTAATCTCAATATTTCACATTGTATAAATAACTAATGATAACTAATATCAAACTTGTTTTCTAGTCTAAAATTTAATTGACAAAACATTTAACATGCATCAACAATGGCAAATTGACTGCTATTTTAAGTTAATCTGTAAAATCTGGATCTGTAATAATCTAGCCTTAAAATTATTGTTTTGCAGAACAATAAACCTAGTAAAAGACCATGTCTTCATTATTCAGCATTCAACTGAGAACTAAGGACTATAATTATTTACGAAGTTTCATTCTTGAGATTTACGCACCTCTTCTTTGACTGTTCCGTACTCTGGGTCGAGAGCCTTGAAGTGGTAGCGAAACTGCTCTGGTTTCTCAAACAGCTCCTTGAAGTCCTTTAGAGTTATCTCCCCTAGTCTGTAGAGAAAATAAAGCATGAAAGCTGTGACCAGAACTAGTTTTTGATACAAGAAATATGTTTGAAGGAGTCACACTCTTCAAAAACATTTATCACATGCAGTCAACAAGTTTTTGTTCCTATGGTTACAGACATGGGTGGTACATGCATATGCAAACACATAAACTTAGAATTCTTTGGTTTTGCTTTAAAGATTATGCCTTGAATAGTGATTCCACACAAAAATATCCAATAATTCTCAAGCAAAATTCTTTTTAAGGAAGATCAGCAACCCCGTAAAATGTTTTTCCACAAAAACTATGACGTCATATTATTTTTATCATGACATCACAACCAAGCCAAAATGTCATTCCTGACTCTAGTACTTTGTTCTCCTTTCATGTTGTAACTGAAACATAATAAATTAAATATGGACTGGTGAATTCGATGAATACCTGTTTTTATTGACCCAAGAAAAACAATATTGATCTCAGACCTTGTCCTAAGTCAATATTGTTTTCTTCAGGTCAATAAAAACAGGTGTTAACCTCATCACCAGTCTATAATTGCATATGGTAACAATTTCATTCGAACATTTTGTTTTGTGAGAGAAGAGTCGACTTACTTCTTGTAGATGGTACACATGAAGGGCGTGACCATCTTGTCGGTGAAGTACAGGACCTTGGTGCACACCTGGCTGGGGGGCAGACAGTCCAGAGGGTTTACAGACATACCTGCAGACACAAACACAGACTGAAAATCATCTCTAAGGGAAAGGGGAGAGGACATCAGATGTAGGGGGGCGGACAGAGGACGGATGTGTAAAGAGTACGGGGCAGACAGTTCAGAGGGTTCACAGACATACCTGCAGACAGAATCACAGACTGAAACACATGGTTTAAACATATTCTGATTAGCTAAAAACAGCTCAGTAGGGCAGTAGGATGTGGCAGATGGATAAGGAGCAGGGAAAGACAGTACTGGAGACAGGAACCAATTAAAATAGAAGCAGATATAGGGAATAGGCTCTGTAGACAGTAGTTTTAAGGGGGGGGGGGGGGGAGATTGAGGAGATAATGGTAGTGAGTGTAACAGGCAGGTAGTATAATCGCTAGACATATCTGAAACCTGGAGACACTTTGGCATGGTGCAGAAAATCAGCTCTAAAGTTTGTGGTTCATTTAGAAATTTTGAAGGTGTTGGGTAGAGAAAAGAAAGGCAAGAGAGTGTTCAAAGATAAACCTAAGACCAAACACACATTCACAGAGTCCAGCAAATAATCCCCAGCTCTTAAGCAACATTCTCTCACCACAGAAGCAGCTCAGTCATACCTGAGTTAGCCTCTGTTCTATTACGGCTAATACATGGGATAGAAAGCTAGAAATCTGATTGGAGGCAATAGAAATTAGTTGTGCAATCAGCGAGCCGTTTCAAAAGTGGTCATTCGCAAAAAACTCGGCTATTCCCCTATGGTTCCCCTATGAAAAACCCTATCCATATCTGATTTTCAAATATTTTCCCTCTCACACAGTTACTGAAAAATGGACCTTTTTTAGAAATTAACATCTCAGAGACCAATTGAAGTAATTTCATCATTTGTATTCATAGAAAGGCTATTTTAAAATTGCACAATCCCCATCTCTTAGTGCAATACTTATACTTACAAACCTGATTCTTTAGACAAAGCTTAATAATTTAGTTTATCAGAATACAAATCACTAATTCTTACCTGAGGCAGAACTGTTTGAAGATCTCCGAACGTCGCTAGCTTTGTCGTATATCACCCTTTTGGGTGAATTCTCTACAGAGGACTGAAATCAAATTGCAAACTAAATTGAAACTACAAGATGAGCTGAAAAATAGGCATATTAAACTCATTGTCATCAATTTTTTTCAGAGTCTATAGGTCATTGACTTTCCTGTTGTTTCCCCTCAAAGTCAGATATCTTTTACTGAAACATACATACAACTTTGTGCTATTTCCCATTATCTGACTTACGGCTCAATTGTTGAGTTTGGGACCTAATTAAATATGAAGATTACTTAACCTCTTAAATTCAACTAGTACATATATTCTAACTGAACAAGTTTGGGAAAGGGAGATAACTCCGTACACTAAAGCTGAACCTGTTGATGGGTATGGTTCAGTTACGACAGGAGTAGAGGTGTTCTGGATTATCAACTTTACTAAGCTCACTTTTACTATGCTCACTAATAAAAGGGAGATAACTCCATACTCAAATTAACGTTTGACCGGTTGACGGGCGTGGTACAGTTATTAAAGGAGTAGAGATGTTATAAAGAGACGCTTATACTGTGTCCGAGATAATCAACAGATTTGAACTTTAGAACACTGACTTTTACCAAGCTCACTAAGGCAAAAGGGAGATAACTCTATACTCACATTAACGCTGGACCGGTTGACAGGCGTGGTACAGTTACTAAAGGAGTAGAGATGTTCTAGTAGAGACGCTATACTGTGTTCAAGAGTATCAACAGATTTGAACTGTGGATCGCTCGGCTGATACTGTAAGCGTAGGTTCTGTAAAGATTCTCGGATGGCATGGAGTTCATCTGGACCGGTCTGTGTAGATGAGAAGATAATTAATGAAATTACCTATACAAAGCATGCAAAGGATACTCATATCAATCTCAACTACTGGCTAATGGAAGTCTTGTTGCAATGTGGTTTGAATATGCCAATTAGGAAGTCAGGCACAGTCCCACCTTACTGGCTAATCTGAGCCTTGCTGCTTCGCATCAAAATTTGTGGCTCGAGTAAGGCAACCTCATTAACAAAGAAAGGCATACATTAGCCAGTGATTGATACTTATGAAAATTGTGTTTTTTTTGTAGAACATAAGGCAACCAGTGCAAATGTCAATATAGAAGTTAAGCAAGGCATAATTTCCACTTATAAGGATGATGGATGAGAGGTTTGAAGAAATTGTGAGGATATTGATAGAAAAAAAAGCATGCCACGAGTGATCAGATTTAGAAAGAAGAAGAAAGAAGAAGAAAACAAAAATGCTACAACTATTTAAACATAAAATACACCTCTATTAAAAATTGTAATGAATCTAGTAAATATCCATATATAATTGATATATGTACTTATATGAAATATGATCAACATACTGGAGAGATAAGTACAATATTTGAATATGTAATTTTTGATATAAGTAATATCTTCAATTTTTCATTGTAAAATATATAAAGTCCAGTCAAAAACTATAACAATATATAACCAATGTTTGATGACGTCAGCAATGGTGTATGTTGTAATATATCCTACGGATTACTAGATATTAAACAACCATTGTTTAGATACAAAGAACTGGTAATATTGATGAAAGCTATGTTAGTAAGTGACAAATGTTAGACAAATAGCGGTGAATATCAGATATACATAGCCAATGCTAGCCATTTAATAGCAACTAATGTTATAAATCCATAACCAGTGTTAGATATTACAGCAATAAACCAATGTTAGACATATGAATAACAATGTTAGACATGTCAATAACAATGTTAGACATATGAATAACAATGTTAGACATATGAATAACAATGTTAGACATATGAATAACAATGTCAGACATATCAATAACAATGTCAGACATATCAATAACAATGTTAGACATATTAATAGCAATGTTAGACATATCAATAACAATGTTAGACATATTAATAGCAATGTTAGCAACCAATGTTAGTCATCCACAACCAATGTTAGTCATGACAGTAATAATCCAATGTTAGACATATCAATAGCAATGTTAGTCATATCCATTACCAGTGTTAGTAGCACACAGCAAATATGATATAAGCTTACACATTGAGATTGACATCCGTTTTCATGGGGAGGAAGAAATATTTTTCCTTCTAACTTGGCCATTCTCCTATCCTGAGTTGCAACTCTCGCGGATAAGGTTGCCTGGGAGAAAGAAAAGAGGACGCTTTCGTAACCACAACTTGCTAATTCTTCATTAATATAGCATTATTTAAAATGCAATTTTGGTTTTATGATGAAAAAAATATCTTTGAGCAAACGGTTTCTTCTTCTAAAATTTGGCATTCCATTCAAATAAATCATTGGTTTTCTGATTGACAGAGGTCGGATTCTTGCTAATGTCACTGTACTTCTTTAATCAGAATCTACCTTTGGAACAGTTCATTCAGTTTCATGATGTTACTCTCAATCATCCCTCTGGGTTTTTTTTCATTTGGGTCTAAAACTAGGGAAAGGGTCTTAATTGTAAAATTACCTTAAATAACTTTTGAGATATTCAATTAGGAACAGCATTAAAGGTGCCTAATTTCATAATCGATACCATCAGCTAAAGACTTGTCTTCAAACTAGTCATGGCAATCATTCTTGAATTATATTTCAAGAGTTTTTATCAACAACTTTTGTGCTTATCGGTTTTTCTAATTTTTAAAAACAATAATACAACAATAATAACTGATAAGAATGTACAAAACAAACTGTATGTTGAACAACAAATAGAAAATAGCGTAACGAATAAGAGGAGAATGTATAACAACATTACATTGAAAAGTTTTCAAACATCAAAATGCTAAAACTCTCATTCTGGCATTCTCAGCGTTATTGGTAGATAATTTGACTCTTGCAGTGCAAGGGTTAACAGGATAAAGTGTGAATACCCCAAAATATCAAGTGTTCTCAATCTTCATTTGCATTTCTTTTGCAAATAAATAAATTTGAGGGTTATTGAATTAGAAAATGAGCATGTGTTTTATTTCTAGATAGTTTTGATTTTTTATGTCAAGTTTTGTCTGGAAGTCTTGATATCTTAAAGATGCTGTATCATACTTGCAATATTTTTTTAAGTATTTTTAATGCATTCATTGTATTTTTAGAAAAATTTAGCGACCAACCTAGGGAAAATGGGACCAAAATTAATTAAATATGAGATAATTTACCAAATATACGGAAACGGCAGCCAACATAAAGGCGAATCAAGTGTGGCCATCTCACAACTTCCGGTTTTTAAATATACGCTTGAAAACTGTCTTTGTCAGCACGACTAGATTTTCTTTTCTTTTCTCCGAATAAGGTATTCGTTGCTGCCAAAGTTGATACCCATCGAACGCAAATACGCTAGTTGTGACACGGTGTAAATCCTACACGTGTAATGATTATTTCACCTAAAGCGGGTTCGTTAACTGCTATGCCCTTTCTACAAGGGGTACTGTGCTTTGGGCGTCGAAATAAGTATGTTATTGTTGATTAAACAATCTAAATATGATATCAAAATTTCGACGAAAGATTTTTCTACAAAGTGATGTATTTCTTTTCTCAATAGCTAAATTTCAGCCTGAACCGCATGCAAGTATGAAACAGCATCTTTTAAGCAAGCAAGTGCACTTAAGTAACCGAAACCTTCATTATTAACCTAAATCCCCTTCATTCTAGCACCAATAGCAACTACATCAGTTGTAACATGTACCAGCCATGCATCAAAATCTTCTGCATAGCCTTGCATTGATGCATACATTTGGCACTGAATAGCAGCTGTGGCAGTGTGAGAGTTAATAATATAAACTTTATATATATATATATATATTGGAGAGCAAGCACCTGTGATCAATTTGGAATATACATGTACATATACACAAAAATGTAAATAATCCTAGAGATATTCATCACAGAGATATAAATTAAGATATTGACAATCATCAATGTACCTAATGCTACATAGACTGAAATGAGCGACATTGACTTCACAGACAGAGAGAATGATGATCAATTTCAATGTAGATGCCAACAGAATTTCTACAATATTTCAAGTTCATGTCTCGATTAAGAATGTATTTCTACTATGTACAACGCCAGCATAAATAAGGATCTAATAAGAATATGGTATTATTGGTCATATACAGAGTAGGGATTTTGAATATATTTATGTATACTCATCAATCTCTCAATAGCATCTACTAGAATACATATCTATACTAATCAATTTAGCACTATCCATCACATATGTCTACCGCCTGTAATCACATGTATCTACAAGCACGTATTTGAAAGCCAGAATATATATTTTTAGCATCTATCATCATCTACCATTGTATTAACAAAGCACCTGCTATAGAGCACCTGTTAGATATATATACCTATATAAGCATGAACCATGATGTATCACATGTGCCCTGTCCTCCTAACCACCTTCAGCTTGTTGTGTAGGTCCTGTATCTGTTTGACCCTAATATCAACAAAGCACTTGCTCATATAAACGTAAGTACCTTTATGTACCATGTACCATGATGTATCACACACCCAAGTCTCCCCGACCATCCTCTATAATATATCTATTTTATCTACAAAGCATCTACTTAAAACCCTACTAGATATCAATATCTTGAGCATGTACCCCTGATGTACCATGTACCATGATGTATCATCTACTCTGGTCTCCCCGACCACTTTCAGCTTGTTGTGTAGATCCTGTATCTGTTAAGCCATATAGATGTCTACAAAGCATCTACTTAAAAGCCTACTAGATATCAATATCTTGAGCAGATACCCCTGATGTACCATGATGTATCACCTACCCCTACTAGATATTAATATCTTGAGCATGTACCCCTGATGTACCATGATGTATCACCTACCCCTTCTAGATATTAATATCTTGAGCAGGTACCCTGATGTAACATGATGTATCACCTACCCCTACTAGATATCAATATCTTGAGCAGGTACCCTGATGTACCATGATGTATCACCTACCCCTACTAGATATCAATATCCTGAGCAGGTACCCTGATGTACCATGATGTATCACCTACCCCTACTAGATATTAATATCTTGAGCAGGTACCCTGATGTACCATGATGTATCACCTACCCCGACTAGATATTAATATCTTGAGCAGGTACCCTGATGTACCATGATGTATCACCTACCCCTACTAGATATCAATATCTTGAGCAGGTACCCTGATGTACCACGATGTATCACTTACCCCAGTCTCCCCGACCACCTTCAGCTTGTTGTGCAGGTCCTGTATCTGAGACTTGAGACATCGTGTGGTCGACTCTTTCTCCTGGATCTGAAGCAGTAGATCGTGCTGCAGCGTGTCGATCTTGTTGTCTCGCTTGTGGATGTCTTTCTGCAGAGCAAGGATGGTTAACCAATCATAAGTTATGTACAAGAAAGTCTTGAGATTGATATGTCTTTATCTAAAGAATGTTTCATTTCAATTTTTCACACAAAAATAGAGCCAGTGGCTCTGTAGCTCATCAGGCTTCATATCAATTTTGCTTTAGGGTGTGGGAAATGTGAAATTAGGTTAAAGGGTGTGGCCCCTGAGGCCCTTATTAGGGAGGCCACAGGGCCACCAAAGCTACAATTTATAATCCTCAATAGTTAAGAAGTCTGTATACAACATTTCAGCTTTCTAGGCCTTATGGTTCTAGAGAAGAAGATGAAATATATTTTTTGGGTGTGGATGTCTTTCTGTTGAGCAAGGATGGTTTACCAATCATCAGTTATGGTAAAGAAAGAAAGTCTTGAGATTGATATGTCTTATGTATCCACTCTTTATCTAAAGAATGTTTCATTTCAATTTTTTACAAAAAAAGTAGCAGTCGGTCATGTCAATATTGTTGTCTCGCTTGTGGATGTAAGGATGGTTTAATGATAATGACAATAATAAATACAACTTTAACGTCTAGTACCCAATCTACTGCTCATTTACAGTATAACGTTAACTATTACCCTGACTGAGAAGTACTTTCCGGGCTGCTGAAGTACTGTAGAAGCCATGTACACCCGTTATACCAGGTACCCATTCAAACAGCTGGGTGCAATGAGGATAAAGTGCCTTGCCCAAGGACACAATACAGATTATTACATATCCCACCTGTCCCCAATAAATCAGAATATCTATCATAAAGCTATCTAAGATTAATAATGAAGACAAAGTCATCTGTCGAAATTTTAAGTTTCATTTCCATGGAAACAGCCAAAAATAGACATTTTCTGAAATTCTTTTGAAAATTTTTGGGTCGAAATGATAGAGAAAGTACAGTTCTAATTGAATTTTGAGAAAGAATAAATAAATAAATAAATATACAAACCTTGAGATCTACAATGAGCTTGTCTCGTTCCTGCAGCTGCTTTAATAGACTAGCCTGAAAAAATATGTATCCATGGTAACTAGAATGACAAAATTGGCAGAAATATAAGACCCCTAGCAATATGTTAAAAACAACTATCACATCTTAATATTTCGCAAATAATTAACATGGAAATACAAAGTCCCTGAAACATTATGTAGGCTAAAACAACATCCAAGAATGGCATTTAACTAGATGATGATTATGGTCCCTCAAGTTTCAGAAATTTCTCTCAAAATAGTAGCCTTTATGCAAACCCCCCTTTTGTTACTGATACTCTTAGTTAAAAGTCATAATATTGCAACAACTTTGGGACATTTCAAGCAATGCATCAATGTCATTTTAAGTCCATAACGCAGTGATCTCTGAATGTTATCACAGTAAAGTGTTGAGCAAAGTCCTTTTTTCTTTGAAGACTCATGAATAATTTTAGATTTTAAATAAAATCAACAACAAAAATTACATCATGAATAAATTAAAACCCTGTTGAATTAAAGTGAAAAAATCCAAATCAAATCAAAACTTGTTGATGAATAAGTATTTGGAACTTTAATCAGCTGATCTTTATCAACATCATGAAATTAGAAATAAAGGACTAACAAACAAAAAAACAGGTAGTCAAAGTTGACAATTTTTTTTACAGCATTAATCAATATGAAAGTATATTGTTTTTCAGACAATAAAAACAATGTTGGCAGTAAATAACAATAGGTTACAGTAAAGCAACATTTAGACATAAAATATATGGGAAAGGATTTAAAAAAGGTGATGACATTCAGACCAAAATCCAACAAATTTGGTAAAGTTGTAATAAGATAACTATTTTAGCTAACCTTTTCAGCGTCCAAGTTCTGTTTCTCAAAATCCTTCTGAAGAAGTTCGGACTTGAGCGCTGACAGGGAGATGTTCTGTTCACATAGCCGATGTTGGAGCCCAGACTGAAAGTAAACAAGATTCCTGGCTCAACATGGCCTTGTTTGCTTCATCGACGATTAAAACGTTTACCTGCGACTTAGCCCGTCTCCTCCCCCCCTCCCATACACCTCCCAATTCGCCTCCCCCCATGGTTAAAGGGGGACATGAATAGCCTCCCCATGCCCTTGCATCTTTATCACTCCTTAGACATCATCAGTTGCACCGCCTCCCCCCTAACCTCCCAATTCGCCTCCCCCCATGGTAGGAGGGGGACGTGAATAGCCTCTCGATGCTCTTGCATCTTTTTCACTCCTTAGACATCATCAGGTTCACCCCCTCCCCCTTAACCTCCCAATTCGCCTTTCCCAATGGTAGGAGGGGGATGTGAATAGCCTCCCCATGCCCTTGCATCTCTAACACTCCTTAGACATCGTCAGTTGCACCCCCTCCCCCTCACCTCCCAATTCTCCTTCCCCCATGGTTAGAGGGGGACGTGAATAGCCTCCCGATGCCCTTTCATCTTTATCACTCCTTAGACATCGTCAGTTGCACCCCCTCCCCCTCACCTCCCAATTCGCCTCCCCCCATGGTTAGAGTGGGACATGAATAGCCTCCCGATGCCCATTCATCTTTATCACTCCTTAGACATCGTCAGTTGCACCCCCTCCCCCCTCACCTCCCAATTCGCCTTCCCCCATGGTAGGAGGGGGACGTGAATAGCCTCCCCATGCCCTTGCATCTTTATCACTCCTTAGACATCGTCAGTTGCACCCCCTCCCCCCTAACCTCCCAATTCACCTCCCCCCATGCTTAGAGGGGGACATGAATAGCCTCCCCATGCCCTTGCATCTCTAACACTCCTTAGACATCGTCAGTTGCACCCCCTCCCCCTCACCTCCCAATTCACCTCCCCCCATGCTTAGAGGGGGACATGAATAGCCTCCCCATTCCTTTGCATCTTTATCACTCCTTAGACATCGTCAGTTGCACCCCCTCCCCCTCACCTCCCAATTCACCTCCCCCCATGGTTAGAGGGGGACATGAATAGCCTCCCCATTCCCTTTCATCTTTATCACTCCTTAGACATCGTCAGTTGCACCCCCTCCCCCCTCACCTCCCAATTCACCTCCCCCCATGGTTAGAGGGGGACATGAATAGCCTCCCCATTCCCTTGCATCTTGCTATTGTTACACATCGTCTGTTGACTTGTTCCTTGATGAAACGTTTACATGCAAGCTCGCATAGCGAATTTATTGATCTGAGCCTCGTTCCTCTCTGAACAAATAGGGGAGCGAGGGCATTAGGGCTCTAACACTGTTTGGAGTTTGTGTATGACATACCGTGAATATATGCCAAGTTTCAATATTTTGTGCTGCTGTCTTTGGCACCTTTGAGAGAAAATACACACCATTTTGGGGTTTGAAATGAGCACTAGTTCAGTATGCTTTGACTAGCTAGATAATAACATTGTTTCAAATGTCTTGTGCTTTAGTGTTTGCCACGTTTGAGACAAAAAACACACCATTTCAGGTTTGCAATGAGCAATAAATAAGCTGGCCAGATAATAACTTTTGTTGAACATATGTTCCAAAGTTTCAATATTTTGTGCTTTTGTGTCTCACCTTTGAGAGAAAATAAACACCATTTTTGGGTTTGAAACAATTAATAGTCTAGTATCCAAAGACTTGTTAAAGATAAGCTGGCTAGACAATAACAATTGTTTAATTTATTTATGGTGCTCTCTTATGTTCACTTAATAACAATATCATATTCATATTGTTATCATTGTTTCTATGGATGTTATCATTGTTTCTATGGATAATTAAACAGATGCTTGCAAGGCTAGACAAAGTTTGGTATATTTTGGATAACACTTTCACTCTGATTAAATTACGACATTTAAACACATTTTACCTTCATGCCTTGTAACTGCATACACTCGTTCTTTGTTTTTGAGAGTTCACTTCGCAAATCTTCGCTCAGTTCGCTCTGTTGTAGAAGCTTACTCCGCAACACCACCTGCAACCAGAGTGACAGTGTAAGGAGTTTGTAGTTCACCACATGGTACTGTTATCAACATTTCCCTGGAATGGAGGCTGACTTCATGTAACAGGGGTGGATGAATAAAATGTTTAAAAAACAAAAAAAACAAAAAAAAAAAAAAAAAACAACAACAAAAAAAACCCAAAGAAAAAAACATTTTATACTAAAATGAGACACACAATATTCTATATCACTAGATTAGTGTTTGCGGGACACCGCAAAAACAGAGCAGCCCCGAAACTTGGGGTTTCGCCTTACCCTGTTCCGCCTTCTACAAGCCTCAGCATATTGGGCATTTTCTTGTGACCTTGACGTTTGACAATCAAGGTCATGCAATCAATGAATAGATTTCATTGAAAATAACATTAATGTAATGAATTAAAGTGTTAAAAGTTAAAATAATCAAGTTTCTCAATATTTGTTGACCTTGCTGTGACCTTGACCTTTGACAGTTCGTACCCAAAACCATTCCAAAATTGTTTACTTCTCAAGAGATAATATATACAAAATTGTAACATCATAGCACAAAAACTTTTCAAGTTAACGCGTTTACAAAGAATTTTTTAGTGATTTTATAGCTCATGACCTTGACCTTTGACCTTGAAAGTGAACATGTCATTTTAAGTCCCCAGAGGTGTAAACAGTTATACATGTTTATGAGTTCTAAAAAGTTTAACGGGATTAAGTTATATCGAAATCAGTTGCACATTGTAATAACACAAATCTCATGACCTTGACCTTTGACCTTCAAGGTTACACAATCAATGAACACTCATTATTGAGTATAACAATCATCTATTGATTAAAAGTGTTCATAGTTTAAATAAAGCATTTTCGCAAAACCATGCTCAAGTCGTGACCTCACTGTGACCTTGACCTTGGACAGATTGTAGCGAAAACCTATTCAAATTTTTTTACTCTTCCAAGGATGATATATACCAAGTTAGAGCTTCATAGCACAAAAACTGTTCAAGTTATCGCGTTTACAAGGAATTTTTTAGTGATTTTATATTTAGTGACCTTGACCTTTGACCTTGAAAGTGAACATATCATTCTAAGTCCCCAGAGGTGTTAACACTTATACATTTTTATGAGTTCTGAAAAGCTTAATGGGATAAAGTTATATCCAAATAAGTTGCACATTGTAGTAACACAAATCTCATGACCTTGACCTTTGACCTTCAAGGTTACACAATCAATGAACACTTTTCATTGAGTATAACAATTATCTATTGATTAAAAGTGTTCATAGTTAAAATAAAGCATTTTCGCAAAACCATGCTAAAGTTGTGACCTTGCTGTGACCTTGACCTTGAACAGATTGTAACGAAAACCTTTTCAAATTTTTTTACTCTTCCAAGGATGATATATATCAAGTTAGAGCTTCATAGTACAAAAACTGTTCAAGTTATCGCGTTTACAAGGAATTTTTTAGTGATTTTATAGCTCGTGACCTTGACCTTTGACCTTGAAAGTGACCATGTCAAAATCGTTCCCCCGCCGTATAAGCAGTAAGTTATCAATACAAGTTCTGGAAAGCTTAGTAGAACAAGATGTGTTTGTGAAACACGAATGCCCCCGGATGCATCCTGCTCGCTGTGTCAAGGTCAAGGTCACAAGGTCAAATGTCATGGTGTCATCTGAAAGGTCTCATCACAAGGTATCCATATGTCAAGTATCAAAGAGCTAGATCTGACCAATCAAAAGTTATGACCAAGGTTAAAGTTTTTGTGGACAAACGGACAGACGGACGGACGGACGGAAAAGGTCAAATATCATGGTGTCATCTGAAAGGTCTCATCACAAGGGATACACATGTCAAGTATGAAAGACCTAGCACTGACAGTATAGAAACTATAGCCAAGGTTAAAGTTTTCGGAAAAGGCTCGCTGTGTCAAGGTCAAGGTCACAAGGTCAAATGTCATGGTGTCATCTGAAAGGTCTCATCACAAGGGATCCATATGTCAAGTATCAAAGAGCTAGCTCTGACCAATCAAAAGTTATGACCAAGGTTAAAGTTTAAAATGCTCGCTGTGTCAAGGTCAAGGTCACAAGGTCAAATGTCATGGTGTCATCTGAAAGGTCTCATCACAAGGGATCCATATGTCAAGTATCAAAGAGCTAGATCTGACCAATCAAAAGTTATGACCAAGGTTAAAGTTTTTGTGGACAAACGGACAGACGGATGGACGGACGGAAAAGGTCAAATATCATGGTGTCATCTGAAAGGTCTCATCACAAGGGATACACATGTCAAGTATGAAAGACCTAGCACTGACAGTATAGAAACTATAGCCAAGGTTAAAGTTTTCGAAAAAGGCTTGATGTGTCAAGGTCAAGGTCACAAGGTCAAATGTCATGGTGTCATCTGAAAGGTCTCATCACAAGGGATCCATATGTCAAGTATCAAAGACCTAGCTCTGACCAATCAAAAGTTATGACCAAGGTTAAAGTTTTTGTGGACAAACGGACAGACAGACGGACGGACAGACAGACGGACAGACAGACGGACGGACAGACGGACAGGTGAAAAACAATATACCCCCGGAATCTCCGATTCGGGGGCATAAAAAAGTTATAGCCATAAGTATGTGTGCGGCGGACGCGGCGGCGGCGACGGAAACTTCACAAACACTGAAAGCAGCCCCGTCCTTAGACGGGGCTGCTAATTACCTACGGGGACAGTCAAATCAGGGTTAATATTTTTCATATGATGCCCTTGGGCAACATATCACTTTTTAATGTGATATCATTAACAATGCTTTGATGTAACGCTTTACTTATGATGCATTCTTTAGCGCTGGCGTGGGCTTGTCCGCCTATGCTGAGAAGTAGATTACGAGTGTTTTAACTTATTTCGGGATTAAGAACTAAAGAGAAAATTATATTTGTGCCCATGACATACTATGTTTACGACACAAGTGCCTAAAAATCAGCATAACCCTTGCTCTCACTATCATTTAGGCACCTGTGTCGTTGACATAGTCATATGATGTTGCATCTGCCACTAACAGGAGGTTTTACCTGAAAAAAAACCCCACAAATATAACGCCAGAGGTTTATATGAATAAATGAAAACAATCAAAACAAGAGACTTACTATTTTATCATGAGGCGTCGATCCTTCAAAGTTTTCTCCTGGTTCATTTTCCTCCTCCGCTCCTTTCCCACTCAGCAGCTGTAAGACAGATTCAAGAATGAATCATGTATGTGGAGGAAAGTTGGGGACAGTTTGCTACACTCATGTACCCTGGGCACTCAACAAGTTAAAGACATTATTACTCGCCCATGTAAGATCCCTCAGTGTAATATTTATACAGAAATATTCAACTTGTGTAATACCACAAAGCAAGTATGACGTCACAGTATTATGTTGATGTGACGTCACATTGTAAGCGTACCGTCACAATGGCTTCTGGGTCAGGGAAATGTTAGTTTCAGTGCATTGTCGACAAGTTCGCTTGATTTTCAGGGCAAGTAATAAACAGAATACTAAACTTCTTTCTATCAAAAATACTATTTTCCTCACTAACTTCCTCCCAGTAATACAATTTGATTAAACACGTGAATGATATTTTATCAAAGTCACTTTCGCTCATTTTAAACAATATCATTACCTGTTAAATAAGAGTATCATTAAATGGAAGGCTGTTTAGTATCCTTCATAAACTTAATAACGAGGACTAAAAAAATAAATTATCATCATTATTTACTCACCACATCCTGTAGTTTAGAGAGTTCCTGCCTTGTCTCCTTCATGGCTATGGCCAGCTCGGTGTATTCACTCAGTAGCTCCTCGTACTGAGTCTTGTCAATCATTGTCATCGTATCCTCTAGCTCCGCACCGCTGTCCTTCGCTACAACACGTAATTTGGGTTCATTAGAAACATATTAGTATTTCCCAAGCAAGCGCGAGATATATTCTGATATTCTGATGTCCATTAGATACAAGGATAAGAATAAGGATTGCATGTTCAAGTGATGTTATTTTGACAAAATATATTTAGCCTTCGCTGCAACACAAAAGTCAATCATAGAGGATATTATATATGTGTCCATGATACTATCTTTACGAAACGATTGCCTACAAATTAGTATTTCACTGTGTGCTCCCAAAACTATTTATCAAGAACTAAAGGATGCAGTTGCCAACCTGTGACATAATCTGTCGATTTGCTACGAGAAATGAGATTGTCGCGAGACAACTTCAACCTATCGTAGTTAAGACTGCTCCGAGGACTGCCGTATATACACTGTGTACTCTCAAAATTATCAAATTAAGAACTCAAGGATGCAGTTACCAACCTGTGACATAATCTGTCGATTTGCTACGAGAGATGAGATTGTCGCGAGACGACACCTTCAACCTATCGTAGTTAAGACTGCTCCGAGGACTGCCGTATATACACTGTGTACTCTCAAAATTATCAAATTAAGAACTCAAGGATGCAGTTACCAACCTGTGACATAATCTGTCGATTTGCTACGAGAGATGAGATTGTCGCGAGACGACACCTTCAACCTATCGTAGTTAAGACTGCTCCGAGGACTGCCGTATATACTGGTTGTGGGACTACCACTACTCCCCTCAACTTCCCTCCGTGCATGACGCGCTCGACTCCGACTCGTCGGGCGATAACACTCGTCACTCTCACTGAATTGGTCGGAACTACTTTCCTGATACCTGTAACAGAAAATAACATGTGACGGATCATTTATCTGGTACCTAATAAATTCTTCTCACTGACTTTTGTAATATTTTTCAATAAAGGTTTACGTATTAAAGAATTACTCTTAAAACATTCAGATGTGTCATCACAAAAATAAGTTACATGAATATCTAGTTCCTGGATTCCTTTTAATAAAGAAATCTTATAATAAAAATAAAAATCCTTGCCATAGAATAAGATACTTAGCAAAACCTTGGGCAAAGACGATAGAGATTTGATGAGATATTATAGGCAACATTTCAGATTTAATTCATTTAATCAAAAACAAATATCAGTGCAAACTATCCTAACAACATACCTTTACTAAGATACACAAATGAGTACATAAATGACATGAATACACTAAACCTATTTTTTTAAAATCATATGAAAATATAAAATAAAGATGAATTTATAAGGATTAAATACAAACGAATATTATCCCGCTGTTGTTACAGTACCCATGATATTAACAGGATATAGGAGATATAATTCACACGGAGTTACACTGTGACACAGACAACTTCCTTCTTGTAAGTTATCACTACTTATCCTACAGTTGCATCAATAGTTTCCCATAAGTAGCAACATTGTGCATCATTTTAATACAAGTAGCAAGTTATAGCTTCATATGAGAACAAGTGCCTTTAGACATAAGTGTTAAAGCATTTATTCTTCAGAAACTACACAATAGAGTTTTGATATAGCTCTTTTAGTTTGCACATCCTTGTTTTGTTAATTGAGAATATCTAAACTTTACACAATAGAATTGTGTAATTGAAAACGCATCAATTATGAAATCATAATTTCTTTAGGCCAAAGAGAATGATTTTAAAAGAAATGTAGTGACAATGATGACAATGTTTAATTGTAAATTACACAGTCATAAAAATATCAGAAATCTAATAATCATGTTTTTAATCTAAAAATTGTAAACCATATATAATCATATCAAAGAAATAGTAAACTGAGGGAGAAAAATTATAAAGAATTACCAAATTCCAGCATTATTTCCCCTCATGCAGGCCACAAACGTGTCCTCTGAACGTAAAGGGACTGATCACAATGCCTTTGTTTCAATTGTCTCCAAATTTAACTCCAAAAGAAAAATTCTCACAAGTTTCTGTGAGCCGACATCTGGGACCCTAATACATTGAACAAACAATCTGCTTAAACTTGCTCACATCTTAACCTTAGAGCTTTGACATGGTGACATTAGGAAAGCCTCTTGATGATTTGATAATGAAATGAAAGATGCGGTTTATTGAAAATTATATGAAAAAAGCTTCTGATTTGTGGACATTTCCAATTAATAAGATATGATAAACTTAGTGATTTTGAAACTCATTAGTTTTGTTTCTTCAGGATGTAACTGAATCTAAAAAAAAAATTTATCCTTTCTCCGAGTCAAGGATTGAAGATTAAAATTTGTATATTTAATTTTTCTCGGTGTTATCTTATTGGATTTGATTTAAAAATGAAAATAACAAATGCATTATCAGACTCATAGGAGAACTAATGAATCCTCTTTTAACTGACAGTGACACCTGTATATTCATTGAGTTTGAAAGCAAAATTCTTAGCAGGATAAAAACAGTTGCTATATTTACATTTCATTATAGTGTAGAACACTACCAGATAGATAAATATTACACTAAAGATTTAAAACTTAAAGTGACACAGAGTATCTTTCTTCAAATTGTATTTGGTTTTGATCAGCTACAAAATATCTAATATGCTGATTGAAGCTCATATCTCATCACTGGACTTGCAAATATATCCATTTATACATAATATCTCTAAAATGCTTGATTTTATGGAAAAATCAAGAAAACATCTCAAATACGTTTAATATTCAAAATTATGCATCCAATTAATCTACCTATTAATTAAAATACCTAATAAAAACTATCGAATTGAATATATCTTCCTGTCTGCTTATGACAAGGTTTCAAAATTATGTTTTGCGAATTTGAGCGCCCCACTCGAGCCACATTGTCCGGTTTTCGATTAAAATCCCGACTTTGAATGGCCGTATTTTCGCTCTAATGTACTGATTGACCTTTAACTTGTTATTTTCAGTAACAGTTAGTGGTTCCCGATGTAATAACATCAATTTCAAAATTTGACATATGTGATCCTATCAACATACTCTGTGTCTCTTTAAATATGAAAAAATTCTCAACTTACATTTTGACAAGGATTGATCTTGAACCCCTCACAACTTTTAAACTGGTTTATAATATTAATCTTTTTGGTCAGAATGTATTTCCTGTGTAAATTCACCTTTCGCGAGAAAACTTTCAAGATACAGTCGATTCAACATTACAAAAGTAAATAGTTCTTTATGCCTCTCAAAGAAGTTAAAGTAAATACATCTCTAAGGAATTGTTTACATATTAATATTACAGAAACTGTTTAAGGGTTGACAAATAGTTTGCTCAAATAATATAAACAAGTATCATGATTATTTTTGGAGACAAATGTTTAAATGTTTTTCTTTTTTCATCCTTTCATTTGCATTGACAAATTTTCCATTTGGTGTTTTGATTATTATGACGAAGAGCAAATTGTAATTTCTAAATAATTTTGTTTTAAAATCTGTTAACAAAACATCCTAACACAAATTATCAATCATCAAATATTTTGTATAATTTGAAAGGAAAGTAAGCAGTGGAAAAAGTTGAGAATTCCATTTCTGAACATAATAGTCAATCTTCGTTGAAAACCTATTAAAAGATTATGTTTGTCTATGTTACTTAAAAACGAAAGTTTAAAATGATACAAGAACCTGCATAAAATGTGATTTTGAAAAATATTTCATATTTGTCCTTATTTGAAATGTTTGAAAAAATTTACTGATGTAATCTATTCATTGATAGAGGATCTCCTTTCCAAAATTTTCCTCAAAATAGGAATGACTCATTCATACTTCCCAGATATCACAAAGTTGATTCTGATTGTAATAAACATAAACTTTTAGAACACAGTTTAACTGATTATCTCTCACACCAGGTAAATCAGTCATGAAGGATGTACACATAACCTATTTTTCAGTTTTCAAAGTTTTTTTTTTACACAAATAAGGATGAAAACTAGATTAGCGTTTGCTGGATACCGCAAAAGCAGAGCAGCCCCTGAACTTGGGGTTTCGCCTTACCCTGTTCCGCCTTTTACAGGCCTCACCAAATTGGGAATTTTCTCGTGACCTTGACCTTTGACACTCAAGGTCACACAATCAATGAACACATTTCATTGAGTATAACATTATTGTAATGAAATAAAGTGTTAAAAATTAAATTAATCCATTTTCTCCATATATGTTGACCTTGCTGTGACCTTGACCTTCGACAGTTCGTACCCAAAACTTTTTGAAAATGTTGTACTTCTCAAGTTATTGTGTTTACAAGGTATTGCAATAACTCATATCTCATGACCTTGACCTTTGACCTTCAAGGTCACACAATAATTGAACACTTTTTATTGAGTATAGCAATCATGTATTGATTAAAAGTGATCATAGTTAAAATTAAGCATTTTCGCTAAACCATGCTTAAGTCATGACCTTGCTGTGACCTTGACCTTTGACGGATTGTAGCCGAAACCTTTTCAAAATTTTTTACTTTTCCAAGGATGATTTATACCAAGTTAGAGCTTCATAGCACAAAAACTTTTCAAGTTATCGCGTTTACAAGGAATTTTGCTGTGATTTTATAACTCGTGACCTTGACCTTTGAACTTGAAAGTGAACATGTCATAATGATTCCCTGGAAGTATTAACATTTAGACATGTTCATGAGTTCTGAAAAGCTAAATGGGATAAAGTTATACCCAAATTTAGTGCATTTTGTAATAACTCATACCTCATGACCTTGACCTTTGACCTTCAAGGTCACACAATCATTGAACACTTTTTATTGAGTATAACAATCATGTATTGATTAAAAGTGTTCATAGTTAAAATTAAGCATTTTCGCTAAAACATGCTTACGTCATGACCTTGCTGTGACCTTGACCTTTGACGGATTGTAGCCAAAACCTTTTCAAATTTTTTTACTTTTCCAAGGATGATATATACCAAGTTAGAGCTTCATAGCACAAAAACTTTTCAAGTTATCGCGTTTACAAGGAATTCTTAGAGTGAATACATATCTCGTGACCTTGACCTTTGACCTTGAAAGTGAACGTGTCAAAATCGTTCCCCCGAGGTATGAGTAATAAGGTATGAATAAGAGTTCTGGAAAGCTTAGTGGAAAAAAGTTATAGCTTGTAGTACGAGTGCGGCGGCGGCAGTGGCGGCGGCGATGGAAACTTCACAAAAACTGATAGCAGCCCCGTCCTTAGACGGGGCTGCTAAATAGAGCCATTGGCTTTGTAGCTCATCAGGTTTCATATCAATTTTGCTTTCGGATGTGGTTCGCGCCTAAGTAGGGGCCACAGGGTCACCAAATGTACAATTTAGAATCCTCCCTTTCTAACTCAGGAGTCTGCACACAAAAGTTCAGCTTTCTAGGCCTAATGAAGATGAAAATAGGTTTTAAGGGTGTGGCCCTAGTAAGGGGCCACAGGGCCACCAAAGCTACAATTTATGATCCTAACTAGTCATGTAGTCTGTACACAAGGTTTCTAGACCTTTTGCTTTTGGAGAAAAAGATGAAAATATGTTTTAAGGGTGTGGCACCTATGGCCCTTACTAGGGGTCACAGGGCCACCAAAGCTACAATTCATAATACCCACTAGTCAAGGAGTCACAAAGTTTCAGCTTTCTATGCCTTATGCTTCTTGAGAAGAAAATAAAAATGCACAAAGTTTACAGACGAACGGATGGACGCCGGACACCATGCAATGCAAAAGCCCATCAGGCCTTTTAGGCCAGATGAGCTAAAAATGTGAACTAAATTGGTCTTGCAGGATTTTGAAAGTACCACAAAATATATCTCCTTTGTACAACAGGAAGAAATGACTTGCAGAGTCTATCAGGATTGAGGGTTAGCTTACTGGTTATAAGAAAGTGCAAAGCATTTTATGAATGCTTCAAATAATCTTGGATAAATTGAGGGTAAATTTTCCCGCATTCAACAAGGTAGCACACAAAACATTCCAATTTCAATCAAATAAAGTTTGTTTTTTTAAAAACTCTCTGAAATTGGGGATATATGAAGAAAATTTATTAAAAATATCATCCTAATTTTTGTTATATGTTAGTATCAATAGAATAAAACAACCTTAAAATAACATTTGAGCTACCCACTATTTAAATGAAAATTGAAACAAAAACATAACAAAACTTTTACCAACAAAAGAACTCTTGAAATAAAAACCAACCTGATAAAAAACATGCAAGTGCAAGTGCAAAACATGCGTAAAATTCACAACACAACTACCATACTTCTAAAATTGGCCTTTTATTTAAGCGAAAATATTTCTTAAAACCACAACGAAAGCATTCACAAGCAACATTGTAAAAGCTGGGGAAGTTTTAACACATAGTTCTTTGAGGGGACAAGTTTTCCTTGAAATTGTATCAATTACAAGAAGTTGCATTTTTTCTTTTATCCCACTTATCCACAACATATATATTTTTTTTTAAAGTTTTTCAAGAAAGTTTACTTCAGATGTTTTGTGTAGTCTAACAAATTCATTTCACACGTTAGGCCTCTGAATACCAAACTGTTGCATCAGGCCTCAACAGATACAAACATTTTGTTTACTTCCTTTAATGTTTGAGAAATTAATATCTTTTAAATCTTGTCAAAGCTGTAAACTTTACATGACATATGAATTTTATTTTCTGAATCATGTTTTCACACCGCAACAAAAAGAAATGGACACTAGTTTTCATCAAGGTACAGAAATAATGAAACAAAAAATGAAAATAAAAACAATTGATTGTGAATGGTCAAAATGGGTGATTTGATTGATGAAAATGGTTAATGATATGATCTAATGCTATATGATTACAAAATTAATGATAAATAATTGAAATTAAAATGATTGTGGTATAAGTATATATCACACATAAGCTAGAGAGAATAAGGAAAATATAATATTCCACACTCTGGGTATATGATAAAAGATGATAAATACTCTAAGATGGGTGAAGGGGCATTATTATATATACATATTATATTCTTACACAAGGGAAACTTTTAATACTTTTAAAATGTCAGCTGACACTTAAAAATATTAGCAAACCTTAGAAAAACAATATCTTTACACAGCTTTTTGAAGGCAGAATGCCTTAAAACTTCATCACAAACTAAGGTAATTGAAAAAGGAACGTACATTGTTAGGTTACAGTTTCAGTTGACTGATCATTTGAATTTTGGGGATAATAAATTTTTAACAATTCCAAGCCCTAATTTTAAAGCCGCTGAATTTATTATTGAAACCATTTGGAGGAATCAAGACTTATTCTTGGATATGCTGTAAACATAGTGCATAGAAGCTTCAAACCAAAAACATATTTTTTATACATTCAGATTACCATATTAGATAAAGAAATCTAAGGTTTGCTAAACAACGAACACCTATACCTACAAGTGGGTTATATTTAGTATCAGGGAACCCCAAACCTACAAGTTGGCTATATTTAGTATTAGGAACCCCAAACCTACAAGTGGGCTGTATTTAGTATCAGGGAACCCCAAACCTACAAGTGGGCTATGTTTAGTATCAGGGAACCCCAAACCTACAAGTGGGCTATATTTAGTATCAGGGAACCCCAAACCTACAAGTGGGCTATATTTAGTATCTGGGAACCCCAAACCAAACCTCTGCAGTAACAACCCTATCACAGACATGACGTCATCTCTCTTCAACAGCCATTACAATCTAAGGAAACTACCATCAACCTCATTATCAAACACTATTTAAGAAATAAAGTAGCCCTAACCATCATGTGTTTTGCAATAAAGTATAGTTTTGCCCTGAACTATTATAGTTAAAGCATGAGGCCGAAGGCCAAATGGTTTGACACTATTATAGTTCAGGGCCTCCTTTCACAAAAGAACCTTAACTAAGGTTGGCCTTAACTCCCATTCTTTAACATTGCACTAAGGCTACCTTAAGGACTTAAGATCACCTTAGGACTTTGTGAAAGGGGACCCTGGGCAAAACTATACTTTATTGCAAAACACATGATGGTTACGGTTACTCTATTACTTTTCTAGTATGTCGATTTTATGGTTTAGGTTATTTCTACTCAAAATATAAACATATTTTGTAAATCACGTTCGGCTTCAAATTGAAAATCCTCTATCAGGGACATATCTAGTGATGTCATAGCTGATTGTTATTGACGTCATGGGTCATTGTTCGTGACGTCACTCAAAAACTATACTTTATTGCGGCGACTTTGATCTTTACCGGAACAATACTAGAAAGGCCAGTAATATATAACTGCAGGGCCTTTTTTCACAAAGCAACCTGAGTTTACTTTATCTCCCATTCTTCAACATTGCACGGTTACCTTAAAAGAACAGTCCTATCGGCTTCTGATCTATGATCGCGTTAAGTTTGGGGAGAAGTCACAACAGTGCCGTGCTTTCATTAATATTATTACTCATTGAAAATATCTTTTATGTTTATAGAATACTTACTCATTTATGATAATTATAATGATCAGACTAAACAATAATGCTTTTCACACTCGTAGTGCTGACGAATGGCTTCACTTCTCAATGTTGCTTTATACCAAGTGTGCACTTTATCAAGTTGTCAAATATAAATTACCAAAAATGTTACCCCAAGTATTATGCTTCAACTGGGTGATATCACAGGGATCACTTTGGGCAAGGATTTCGGGATAATTACCCATTGATGTATCAAGATATCCTATTTTCAATACCAATGAGGGGAGAAAGTCTTATTGCAAAAATCAAAACTATTATTTTTCATCTCAAACATCTCATTGCTTTCTCTGAAAATCCCATTATATTAGGCCAAGGTAAGATTTTTCTTCTGTTCATACTTTGAACCAGGGTGATCCCTGATATCAAAATAGTGTATTCATAGCATTTTATGCATAAACTAGACTGACCCACTTGAATTTCGTTTCCAGAAAAAAAACCCTGATAGGACTGTCCCTTTGAGGACAAACGATCACCTTAAGGCTTTGTCAAAGGAGGTCCTGTGAGATATTTCCTTAGACTGTAATGACATTTGGTTTGAAATAACATAAAATCTTGATTAGAATATAACAAAAGTCAAGTGTGAGAAGCGAGAACTAAAAAGCATGATTATCAGTAATGGGGTCAAGTAAACCTACATTTTACTTGTCAATTCTGAGTACTCGGGGCTAAGCCGCTTCCTAGAAAAAAAAGAAAATTGAAAAAAATAATGACTCTTTCTTCTAACATGACATGATCAACAGACTCCAATAATAGAAATAATTTCATCTGATTTTAAATCACCATTAAATGATAATCATCTATGTCAGTGTTTTTACTTGAGAAAGTCCATGGAGCATTTATCAACGTTTTTGTCATAGAATTTCTTCAATTTTGAAGGAAGTATTGATGTCTCTAATGACCTTTACATAGGGTTCGTCAAGTCTTAATTTTGACTTAATTTATTTATTTGGCCACCTAAGAAAAACACTGTCAAGATGTGATTTTATTTCTTTAAACAACGTTTTGATTCAAACTGACGTCCCCTTATTCATCATTATATGGTTATAACCTTCACAAATATTTCATAACTGTATTGAGATTATCAACCCGTCCCCTGCCACAGTCTAAGTTGCATGCCGAAAAGAATCAGTCAAAATCCTGTTATTTCTCAGATATGAGGATAAATATTCATATTGGAATCTGTATATTGATATGAGTATGTTCAACACAATGATAATGATGATGCTTGTTACAAACCATGCAAATTATTATAGTTAAATGACATTTCCCTTCTCTTAATGCTCCCTAATAACATAAAAGAGCATTGAAAATCTTGGTTAGAAGATAAAATTCTTGTTGGTTGAATAAACTTGCATATTGTCCTCTCTCTAAGGAACCTGCACACCTAAAGCCACAAAACTAATTACGAGCTTATATACGATCAAGCAAATTGGTAAAGCCAAAATAATATATTAATATACATCTCAAACAATTCAAAAATGCACTCCGGATGCAAATCATGAGGTAATAGGTACGCAGACAACATCCAAAAGCTCCAAAGAGGGTAGATAATATACTCATAACAACCAAGATGCGTGATATAGATACAGCTATTATGTATCACAATGTTTCACTGGTCTTACCATCTTCTGTCATAGCGCAACAAGATGGAGCATAAACTTTATATTGATAGGCAAATATACAGATGGTTATGAGATATACTGTCATAACATCTCAGGCGAGAAGTCATGCAATCCTTTCATCTATATGATTCAAGTTATGAGCTTCACGCTTGAATTTTTCCCTTTTACAAATATTTCTTATCATTTTTTGGCTTGAATATGAACTTTTACAAATCCTTCTAACCTAGGTTCTGAAAACTTCAAGCAATTTTTGCATACAGAAGAACCACCAAAGTCATTATTATTTGAGAGTTACATTTCAAATTTCGAGGTTTTTGGGTGCCAAAGATTCGAATGGAAACATCATCACATAGACACTTATATGTTAACTATCATAGATAGAAAGTTAATTGTGTTTTCAAAATAATACCATTCAAATTCTTTCAATTTTTTGTGACAAAAAGTGTCTGCTTTCTATAGTCTATCAACATTTACAGGGCTACTTATTATCCATAGTGCAAATAATATTAATAATTTTGATATCATTTTCAAAACCTAATATTATTTGAATATTACAAGACATCAAGCATTGGTTAAAAACAAGCATATCTCACCTTCTCTCGTTAATGGCCGCATCTCTACTCCGTCGGTACCGATGCCCTGCTCGCGCCGCGTGACGGCGGGCATCAGCTAGCGCCGCCGATGCACCCTGAATTAGAGAAAGATTTATCTACTACAGTAAACATTATAACAAACCTCTGAAAATCTTGATAAGGGAAAACAAGTTAATGGATTTTCAACTTCTTGATTGCAACGTTTCAATGCAGATCGTAACACCATTATTTCTGTACAATGTGACCTGTGAATCAAAACTGCACATCATATCCTACAAAGAGCAGAAATCATATATGCATTATAACTGTGTTTTGATTGATATGCTAATACAAATGTCAATCAATATATAAGATTTTTTATTTGAATTACAAAATGAGAATACACTTATAGCAGAACATAACGAAAGACTCTGATAAACACAAACAACAAACAATGTGTGTAGTGAATGAAACAATAGAATGAAAATTCATGGTAAAAAATTACTTAGATAGATCATAAACACCAAATGCCTACAACAAAATAACTACACATATTTCCTTCTATTACCATAACAAACATACTATCCACTCGTCATAATTTATGTTTTCATAGTCCAACCATGCTACTTTCTCTCCTAGCCAACAGCGTGTTATACATTTCATTCCCACTTCAATAGCAACTTGTCGAATGAAAAATCAATAAAACTATGCATGAGAAGAATAACAATAGGAGCCCAATTTACATGAACAATAAGAAAGTCGTTGGACCGTGGTTGTCGTATTTCACTGCAGTGAGTCAAATACGCAGTTATAGCCCATAACTGGAAAATAAAATCAATATCATACCAATCTCACTTTCATTGAGGGGGCATATCATCAAGAAAATTTTAATATTAAAAGCAACTCCAAAACATGATATAACACTTAGCAAGGAAAGGGAAAATCTCAAATCTGGAATATTTCAAAATATATAGAATAGACAGATTGAACTATGTCAGAGTAATTGAATTGATTTTCTCTAAGTGCTTAATTGTCCTTGATTGGTTTCTTGTACATATAAAATCCTCAATCAGATATATAGATATCAGAATTTTTAATTTTTTTTTTTTTAAATTAAATTTTTATTTCAGAAGTGCCTGTTACAAAAAGGAGAACATGCCCAGGGTAGCATGAACCCATTTATTATTGAAAATGAAGACATTTCTGAGTTTGTTTGTTTTTTCTACACAAGACAAGGACAGTTCACTCACTCACACTTTCACACGTTGTGCACAGAATGGATGGACAAATGACAAAAGCATACTGAGATGCTTCATAATTAAACTCATGAATAATAATAGCATATACAAATAAGCTGTAGGAAGGATATTAAACAGATAAAGGATAAAGAAATATTGTTACCGTGATGTATATTTTTTCTCATGTTTGCCACTAATAAATGCTCTTCTACAGTACTGGTAACCTTGGAAAACTTATTTCATATACTCATTCTAGTGATCACAAACAACACAAAATTATCCATGGAACGACAAAAGCGACACTAAGTTGTAAATTAGATGACAAATGACACCAAGTTGTCCATAAAATGACACAAAGTTATAAAAAAATAACACAAAGTTGTCCATAAAATGAAACAAAGTCGTCAATAAGAAGACACAAATGATACAAATTTATCCATAAAACTAGATTAGCGTTTGCGGATCACCGCAAAAGCAGAGCAGCCCCGAAACATGGGGTTTCGCCTTATCCTGTTCCGCCTTCTACAAGCCTCAGCATATTAGGCATTTTCTTGTGACCTTGACCTTCGACAATCAAGGTCACGCAATCAATGAATACATCTCATTGAATATAACATAAATGTAACGAATTAAAGTGTTAAAAGTAAAAATAATCCATTTTCTCAATAAATGTTGACCTTGCTGTGACCTTGACCTTTGACCGTTCGTACCCAAAACCTTTTAAAAACAATTTCCTTCTCAAGAGATAATATATACAAAATCTGAACTTAATAGCACAAAAAACTTTTCAAGTTATTGTGTTTACAAGGAATTTTTTAGTGATTTTATAGCCCGTGACCTTGTCCTTTGACCTTGAAAGTGAACATGTCAATATTGTTCCCCCGAGGTTTAAGCGGAGGTATAAGCAGTAAGTTATGAATACAAGTTATAGCCAGTAATACGAGTGCGGCAGACGCGGCAGAGGAAACTGCACAAATACTGAATACTAATGACACAAACGATACAAAATTGTCCATAAATAAAACAAATGTCATAATGTTCATCACTGTAATACTGACCTGTGCGATACCAGCCATATTGCCCTTGCTAGGAGAGCGGTAGTGCTGGTAGGCAGAGTGTTTGACGCTGTTTGGTTTATAGTGAGCAGCCAGGGCCAAGATCAACCTCATTATTGCCTTCAAGTTACCCTCCACGATGTCTGTGCAATGAACAATATTCTTAATATTATTAACATATAGATTAATGTAACAGAGAATCATTAGTTTTGTTGCTCATCTGCAGCTTTGCTACTCCCTTTTTTTTAAACAAGAACAAAAAATTTGCCATTTTAATATGATTATTTGAGGCTATGTCAATTGAGGGGAGTTACGTTGAGACAGGCGAGGACAGTTGAGGTGTGGTAAGTTGAGTTTAAGGTAAGATGAGCCGAGGCAAGGTATGGTTTAGTTAGGTAAGTGAGATAAGGTGAGGAAAAAAAGATGTGACAAGGTGTTAGAGAAAGTGAGGTGGGCAGGCATAATTTGAGATAGTCTTGTTAGGGTGAGGTGAGAGAAAGTGAGGTGGGAAGGTGTGAGGTGAGGTGAGGTGAGGTGGGGCTAGTTTAGGTGTGGTGAGGGAAAGGGAGGCAAAGGGAGTTAAGCTGTTGTGAGGTGAGGGGATGTTAAGAAAGTGAGGAGAGGTGAGGTAAGGGAAAGTGAGGTGAGAAAGTGAGGTGGGGAAAGGTTAGATGAGATGAGGTGAGGGAAAGTGAGGTCGGGAAATGTGGAGGTGTTGTGAGTTAAGGTGAGGTGAACATGAGGTGAGATTAGGTTAGGAAAAGTGAGATGAGGTATGGTGAGCTTAGGTGAGGTGAGGGTAAATTGAAGTGGAGAAATGTTAGGTGTGTGGACAAGGTGATATGAGGTTAGGTGAGATGATTTACACATTTACACATATACCTAGGAGTATCACATAGAACTAAAGATTATATAATAGAGATATATGAGAGGCTTTTGTGACGTCTTTGACGTATTCTAAAGCTTTTTAACATCATGTTGTTGTACGTACCAGCAGCGTTGGTGTGGTGCATTCTGATCCTACTTTTACACATGAACTGGAGGACTTTCTCAATGTTCTCTTTCATCTCCGCGTGGGTCGACGGGTCTTCATGGGTGCCCGTCAGCTTCTCGCCACCTGGTGGGAGAAATTAAATAATATTTTAACAATATGGGACTGTGGCACATTTATTTCTCAATAAATCCTTGAGGAGTATTTGAGAATTAAAGTTACAAGCAGTAAAAGACCCTCCTGACTTAAGAAAATGAATTCAAGAATGAGTGTATTCTGCTCAGTTTCTTTCCATCTGGTAAGAGGATTTTGACAATAGTTAAAAGGGACAGAAATATGTCTTTTAAATTCATAAAAGTGAACTCATAACAAAATAAATGTTACCAATCAAAAGAAAGACAATGGTTTTAAATCAAAAGTTAAGACTTCTGAGCATATGAAATTCAATAGTTCAATTGTAAATCATACCATCTTATTTGTACAAATGAGCTAATCAGAAGACCTTTACTTGTTAGAACCAGAGACCAACCCAAAAGTGATTAAATCTTTAAAGAGATATCAACAAGAAACTGTTTTTTTTTTATTAAAATGGCACAACATTTTTCTTTATTTAAAATTTTCCAGCTTTTATTTTCATATTTTAAGAGCTTTAGAATTACAGGTATTTTATCACATTTCGCACATGTTGTCTGTTCATAATGAACCAATCAAACGTATTAGTTTATGCAAAAATATTATCCTAATACATCTATTTACTCAAAAGGATTATCTTTAGTTGTAGAACAAGATATAAAGATTTAAGCGCCTCATACTGGCTTCTTAGATTTCCTATCAAGGCAATAAATATTATAAATTGATATACAAAAACACCTAAAACAAAATTTTTTTTGGAAAAAAATAATACTAGTTAAAAATATGGCAAATATTTTACAGTTTACACCCAATCTAAAACAAAAGAAAGAAAATTGTGAATTTTGTATTTATCTCTTTACTTATTTTCCATATCTGGAGCATCTCAGAATTTATTTTTTTTGGCTTACTGTCTTCAGAAGAAAAGAATTCTGTACATCAAACCAATATATTGTCTTGCCTAACAACAGTATAGATCATCATAAAGCTTCCCATGATCACAGGAAGGTTCAAGTGGATCGAAGGATGAATCATATCACATTAAGTCTTAGTCAGCACTATATGTTAGCTCGTGGTTTCATTTCGGCAATACAAAAATCTTACATCCTTGAATAGCAATTCCAGGGCCTAGATTTTCAAAGCCCTCTCAGTGCTAAGATAGGTGTTACGTGTATGCTACTTACGACTATCTTAGCAATAAGGGAGCTTAGAAAGTCTAGGTGATTTTGTATCATCAAAATGTGCAAATGTGAATCCACTACAGATGTAAAATCTACTTAGAACAACAAATCCTGAAGTTATACCCAATCTTGCCACAAATGAAATTTTATGTCAAATCTTCTTTAAAGTCACATGACCAATTGAGAACTTAAATGTACTTTGAGCCCCTGAATCTCCTTACATAGTAATAAGAAATTTCTGTCTGTCTGTCAGTAGATATATGCTGTATGCAGTCTATGAAAATGAGCTATACTTTCCCATCAGGTTAGGGATCTTTCTTCGTCACATTTGCATAAGCAAAATATAGTTCATCACTTGGGAAAATATATTTGAAATCACTTGATAGATAAATTATACACTAGTGACTTGTCAGAGATTCAATGGAGGTATATTTCATCATATGGGAAAATATATTTAAAATTTTTTATCTTTAAAAACACTAGTGACTTGTCAGAGATTCAATGTAGGTATATTTTATCATATGGGAAAATATATTTAAAATCACTTGATAGATAAAATAATTTTTATCTTTAAAAACACTAGTGACTTGTCAGAGATTCAATGGAGGTATATTTCATCATATGGGAAAATATATTTAAAATCACTTGATAGAACATTTTTTTTTATATCTTTTTAACACCTATCCGAGATACATTGGAGGTTGTATCAGCAAGCTAATTTTTCATTATTCATATATTCCCTCCTCATCCCTTGGGATTATATAACACAAATTGCTACTTAGATAATCGATAGTATCATATTTCTCCTGCCTAAAGCCGATGAGCCTCATCACTACAGCCTGTAGATATGTATCATATAAAGAGTTACAATAGGTGGGTATTGACATAGGCTGCTTCCGGAATATATATATGTATATATGATTTAATTGGTAGTGGCTATATCTAATTACTTTTGACTCGCCAACTATTTCTACAAGATGCTGTAGCGCTGAAACATCTCTCGTATCCACGCTGAGATCCTCCCAACCCTGCCCCACCCCCCAATCTCATGCCCCCACCCCCAAGGAACAACACTGTAGCAACTTGTATGAAGTAGTGTGATGCCATCTCTCATATACACCTGAGATTGTCCACTTAACATGATGAGCAAACCTCCCTTATACCCCCCCCAACCCCCCCCCCCCCCCCCCCCCCAATCCCAGGACATAACTCATATCATAAAGTTTGGACTCACGGATACATCACTGTAGCATGCATGTATGTTACAATTGTTAGACGCTCAAATAATAAAGTTTGGACTCACAAACTATTTCTTTGAGGTGAATTTATGAGCTGCCATCTCTCGACTAGACATAGGGATGAGAACCCAACCTCCCGACCCACCACAAACCCAAGAACATCACTGTATCATCATGCATGCATGTTATAATTTTAAGTTACTCAAATAATAAAGTTTGGACTCACCAACTATTTCTATGAGATGAAGTAGTGCACTGCCATCTCTCATATCCACCCTGAGATCCTCCACTAGCCGATATCCTGGTTTCTTTTTGAGCTGGGAGTTAACCCAGGCCACGTAGGCATTCAGTTGAGCCTGCAACAGGAGATATAGACTTATAACACCTGGTTATAATACATTTACTAGACATAATACAACGTGATCATTATTAGGTTCTCTGTCTTTGTGAAAAGAACAATTATTGGAAAGGACTTTTTAACACCCAAGCTACATAGGCATTCAGTTGAGCCAACTACAGTAGATATGGACTTTTAACACCTGGTTATGATATATTTACTAGATATTATACATATGTGATGACTATCATGATCTATGTCTCTTAGAGTGAAAACAACAATTTGATATGGACTATTAACACCCAAGCTACATAGGCCTTCAGTGGAACGATATGGACTTATAACACCTGGTTATAGTGTTTTGTGTTACAACTAAATACAATGTGATGATTATTATGTTGTATGTCTCTAAGAGTGAAAACGACAATTGGATATACACTGTTAACACCCAGACCAATAAGGATTTATAACACCTGGAAATAGTGTAATGCAATTGTAGTTTTACTGGATACAATGTGTTATCATTTGTTACGTTTCTTTTATACAATTGGATACGCAATCAGTTGACCCTAGAACTTAATACAACTGGAAATTGTGTTATACAAATGCATTTTAACATGATACAATGTGCTAATACCAGTATTATGTATTATGCTTGTTTGATCCATAAGAATGAAAGCAACCATTTGATATGGACTAATAAGGCACAACTTTTACTGGAAATACAATGAAATAAACATCTTGTTCTATATTTCTTGATACACAGGAATAAATAAGGTGGTGATACACAAGCTCTTAATCCATTTCCCAGTCTTATATGCATAGGACCTTATATAACCCTTGATGACCCAGACGTAATACAACAGTTCTTAAGATTCTTAAGATGTGAGATGAAATCTTTTGGGACATAGTCCTAATAGAATGATAAAACTTCAGTTCATAAGCTTGCTCACAACAATGATAACTCAGGTAAACATATCAATCATATGCTGCCCATTGTAACATGTCATGTTGACATGATGTCTTGGAACAATGATTGGACCTGGTGATTCACATCATTTGTCATGGTGACGACATGAACCTGCCCATGTTAGACAGTGGACTATGACAAAAACCTACCGGTACTTGAATTAACAACTTAACAAGTGAAAGGTCTATAGACAATCCGACATTTGTGCTAGTATACCCAACTTCATGGTTCACTCTTCGAAGGAAAATGCAAGGCATATAAAAACTTAATGAAAATATCTTTGAAGATTATTCTAGACAATTTCAATACATTATTTTAAATTGATTTCTCACATTCATTTACTAAATTACTGACAAAAGAAGTATTTTGAAATAAATGTTGCATAAATTGTACTTCAGTCTCTGAAATAATAATTCTATAAATTCATAATTATATTCAATACGTTCATTGTAGATCTAGACTTGCTCTTCAAGAGGTTATATTTAGGAGAAAATATTATAAACAGTCTTGATCTCTAATCGATACTAACTGTTCTTTGAAATTCTAACTTATTCTAATTTCCCTATTAACCCATTTCTTTCTTCAGTTTACTCTGAGACTGAGTGACAACTAAATTGGACAAAATCATTTACCCATTGCAAATAGCAGATCATTTTATATAATCTGAGACCACTGACAATGAAACAATGGAAAAACCATCGAAAAAAGGTAGCTTTTTATCCCTACAGAAACAGCTTGTCTAACAATGATAAATGATGATCTCCAGCATGAATGAAAACATCAATGTTTCCATGGCAACAAAGAGCAATCAATTATGATCAGTATTCAGGTTTCAGAGGATAAAAATTCATGCAGCAATCTATACTGTTGTTTCTTAGGGACTCAAAGCAAACATAGATAGAGTTCGCTATCAGTTACATGTATTTATAAACTTGTTTAAAGATAATTGATTCAAACATGATATTGTAGCTCAATAAATTGTGTATAAAACACGATAATCAGAATTTATAACATAAAGTAGTTAAGGAACACTATTCTTTGTCAGAAATAACAATAGTTTTTACAGAAACAGCTAAAATGAACAGATTTAGGTTAATAGTTGGTGTTAATAGAATAAACTTGTACCAGGACCAACCATAAACAGCTAAAATCAATTGGATACTGAAAATTAACATTTTTTAATTACAGCTTCATATCAATCATGAAATGAAATCTCATATGTTCGCATAAACAATTTTAGGAATCCATAATATTCCTTGAATAAAACTTCATACGTTCACATTGACAATTTCAGGGATCCATTATATTCCTTGAATAAAGTCTCATATGTTAACAAGACAATTTCAGGGATCCATTATATTCCTTGAATAAAGTCTCATATGTTAACAAGACAATTTCAGGGATCCATTATATTCCTTGAATAAAGTCCCATATGTTAACAAGACAATTTCAGGGATCCATTATATTCCTTGAATAAAGTCTCATACGTTAACAAGACATTTTCAGGGATCCATCATATTCCTTGAATAAAGTCTCAAATGTTTACAGAGACAATTCCAGTATATTCCTTGAATAAAGCTCAAAAGTTAACATAGAAAATTTCAGGGATCCAAAATATTCCTTGAATCATTACATACATATAGATCTAATTTCAATACAATGCACAATTGTTGATATGCAATAACAAGAATTTGTCAATCAATCATTTCAGTCCACAGGAAACTGTTCTTTCTTCTCAAATCAAAGGGTTACAACTAAAGCTTGAATAAGCGAGAGACCTCATGTTTGATTCCTAAACCCTACCTCGAGCTCCCTATGTATTATGTATGAGGCAATCAACTGCTACTGGTACTAATATTCATGGAAATTGCATACCACCATTGGTGTTGTAAGCATCTCGCGCCTAAAAGCAAACCCTGTAACTTCATATATAATGTAAGTTTATATACTGTATGCTTTTGAAGATGTAGTTACAATTTCAATTTGGGCATGGAAAAATTGACATTATACAACTTCTGGCTGATGAGGTCGATACTTGTTTTTATATACCCAAGGAAAACAATATTGACCAATGACAATGATTTTTGTTGACTACAAAATAAACTGATACCTGCAAAATTTGAGATTTTGACCTTGGATTGTATATAAGTACGTTAACGTAAAATGTGTGTATTTTGTTACCATAATGAGAGCAAGGGTTACAAACAAATCTGTAAAAGTTCAGTAATAGTCATATAGCACACTATAAAGTGTTCTTTTTATGGTATTATGGATTACATAGAAATATCAAGAAACATCCGTTAACTCTTGCAAATTCGGTGCCATCTCATTGCAAGGTTACAGTAATTTGTGCACATGTGCATATATTGAAAATATGTCACTGCTAATGCTTCACTACATAATAATAATGACATTTATCATATTAATGAATGAAGGATGTCTCTCGTAGTTTTAGACTTATTTTCTTTTCACAAATTTCATATAAAGGTGGGTCAAAACACATCTTCACATTGTGTTTTTAGTGCGTGAAGAAAATACATATTTTCGCTAAATTGGGTAATGGGGTGTAAAATCAAGGTGAAATTTTTTATTGTTTTATTGCTCTAGCCCTCTTACTATTGAACTGTTAGGCTTAGAGTTAAACATTCAAGTATAAGGTAGCCATAAAACAATCTTAATTTCAATCTTCAGTCAAGTAAACACTGAAATAAAGAAAAAACATATCAAATCTTTGTATGTAAGAAGAACATATCTCATTCAATCATTTAAACTGGTTTCAAAAATCAGTAATTGCACTGCCAAATGATGTTAAAATATTGTTCACTTTAATTAAACTTGATGACAAATAAAACAGTAATAAAGAGAAGCGATAGAAATAAAGTCAACACCAATAGTACCAAAATGAAATATATTCTCTGGAATAAAATAAAAATAATTCTGATGCATTTAAAAAGTTGATGAAGGTTAAAAACAAAGGTTGAAACTTAAATTTGATTTTTTATGTTTTACACAAATCAATATCATGTTCATTCAATGTTAAACATGCTTTCCATTTTGTAATACATAGTTTAAATGTTGTTCTACATTCTTTAGGTATTGTTCAACATTTTCTTATATCACAATACATTGTTCAACTATTCATTACTTCTAGACTTTGCCTAAAATATTGTTTTAATATGTTACACTATCTACAAATCTACAATTTTTTACATTCCAAAACAAATGACTATCATAAGAAATATGGATGTTTTCCTCATCATTTCATTCAATCCTACTTCGTTGCAAATCAAATATAAAAGATAAATATAAATTAAACATTCATATTTAAAACAGGTTTCCAAAAGAGAGATGAATAAAAGGTTACCATAGTTATTCTAAGATGAAGATTAGAGCATGAAGATAAAAGATTATATACATTGAAAATTACTCATAAAATGGTAGAGTTACATGCCTCGAACTGAATATTGACTTATTTAATGAAAAATGATAGAGTATTGAGAAAAGTTAGTAAGATAATGAATACAGCGAAAGGTTAAGCATAAAGTTGCGATAGTTTTGGGACATACATAATGAAAGAAAGAATTTGTAAGCCTGAAATTATGCTATTAAAAGAATGCAGGATTTAACAATGATAGCATTTGAAATAGTCATAAGATATGCAAGATAAAAGAATAAGGTAGTTAGCCAAATATCATAATTTGGAATGCAGGAGAAGACTTGAAATATGCAATATTGATAATTTGTTTTCCTGAAATTAAACAACGTAGTGCAAGTAAAGGTAAAAGCTACCGCATTGTCACCATATGCAAGTCATTGCCCATTTGATGTTAAATACAGCAGGAAGTATTCGTTTATTAAATTGATTCAAATGGATGAAAGGTAATATTCATCAAAATGATATGGAAGTTAATCCAACTACATCATCTACTACATAGAGGAAAGGGTATATATGTTACATATCGCATAGGCAAATGTCTTTAAATATGAAATACGCAAGGAAGCATTGTTAGCCAAACTACTGCATATATAGAACAGGCATGTTAGAAGATATGTTAGATATTGCATAGTCAATACTAAAAGAAATAGTACCTGCCAAACTACTGCATACATAGAAGAGGCATATTATAAGATATGTTACATATCGCATAGTCAATACGAAAGATATAATACCTGCCACGCCCCCCAGGTGGCCGAATCGTCGCTGTCATTGCTCTTAACCGGGCTCGAAAACCCGGACGACATATTTTCCAGAAGTTCTTGATATTCATCCAAGATAACCAAATCGCTATTTCGTTTGGATGACATGCAAATTGCTCTTCTCTTCGCCAAAACACCTTAACTTTTCCGCAGGAGATGCTAACAAACTTTTCCACAGATGAAACTTAAATCCGCCGATTTGATTTGAGGATTCTCACATTTGTCACAGATCACTTTCTGCTTGGGGGGAGTGCATCACATAGATAGATCACTTTCAGTCACTATGGCGAATTGTTTCAATCGTGAATTGTCTTTTGCTTTAATCAAGAATTGTCTTATGAAGATATCTTGACTAGTAAGCAGTAGAATTTACCCAAATACTGTTTTGCTGAATACTGCCCTAAAATATATACCTTTGACAAGGATAAATGGATGGATATTTGGCAATAGGTAATAAATAAAGGAAAATAACAAGAAAAACAACAAAATAGAGTTCAAATAAAATATCACAAAGTAAGATCACAGAAATAGAGTCGGAAACTGTGCCACTATGAAGGAAACGGAAAAATCAATAAAGAGGCCATATATTAACAATGAAGGGAATGTATAGACAAGAAGGAATCAAGTATATGTAAATATACTTATATTGGCTATTATTCTGAGCTAAAATAACCAAATCTTACTCTCTGCTAATTTTGGTATGTAGCGTTTATCAAGATATGATGTTGAGTCATCTTGCATAAATTATTGATAATGTGGCTTGGCTCCACATACTTCATACATAATGTAGAAATTACAATAACCCTTCCTACACGTAGAGGAATAAACCCTGACAAACAAAATAGACAGAAATCTATATCAAAATGCTCCTGTTTGAACGAAACATCTTACGAAATGTGGTTATCCTTTTGGAAGCGCAAACTACTTTTGACACCCGAACTGACAACAGAAATATAGGACGAACTATCTTTCTCGAATAGTCCTAACCCCACAACAGATAAATCCAAGATATGTGAAATCGGTACCATTAGAATTGTATCCTTCCTTGAAAGCACACGTCACATGCGACGAATTATCTGAATGTCATGAACTGAAATTTGACAGATTTTCATTTCTGCTCATCGGCCTTCAAGCAGACGATTTCCAATGAGTCCTAGACAGCGAGACTTATCCAAGTCGTTTTTGGGTTTCCCTTGACCTTAGAAATCGTTCATAATGTATAGTCATATCGGTCAACGCTGTTAATTCACGTCCCGGAATGTTGTTATAGAGTTATTGTTCCCGCAAAACACCTGTTTCAACTTGTAGTCAGACAGACACCGACTCGGCTCAAGCCGCCATGATGTAAATAAATTATCCAACATGGCGAATGAAATAATTTGGGGACGAGACCTGCCTAATTGTGACGGGAAATATGACGATTATTCATCCCTGCCAGCTTTCAAAAATACAATAGAGGGCTTTGAGGCGTGAGAATTGAATTATTAATCCGAAATTAGCAAAACCACCTGCCGACCTTGTCAAGGTTTCTTCGGTCACAAAGCATTCACTTCCGGGTCAGTTTATTTGTAAACACTGTCACGTGGTAAGTGACACGGATTGAAAGCGATGCCTCTTTCAAACTCCCTACAGCGATGTGAGTTGAATAAAGAGCGTATTGAAATTTGTCACCTAGCAACCGGCAACATATGTTTTTGAAAGTAGGTTAATTAAAATTTGAAATATTTTATAATTTCTTTGTGATTATGTTCTTTTTGATAGTTTTTGTGATTGTCATATTTACTATATATATTCCAAAATAATGTATATCATTTAATTCTAAAGGCAGAAAACGCTTAAGATAATAGGCCCATTTTATTAAAACTGGGAAAGCCATTATAATCGTTGCATGAAAATGTTGTTATGAAATATTTCACCAGACCGCCAAATAAGTTGAAGATTTAAACTCTGTCTATTGTTAAACACCACAGATGATTTATCAAAATAATTTCCACCTCTGTCAAACAATCTGCGTGTGATTCAAGATTCCGATATGGAGATAAATATAATTTATCATTTTAATCAGCTGTAATACTATGACTTTCACAACTGTGCCAATACAGCACAAAGAGGTCCTCAGACCATATTTCAACATCAGAAATCCAAGTCAAACATTTAGAGACCTTATCAGATCAAAATCAAATATTATTGACCCTTATCAGATCACTACAAGCGATTCGACCCTTAACTCCATGTCGGCCTAAGTCGGATGAATGCGCCGCGCTGCTATATCTTTTCTGAATCAGGGTTAACTTTTATTAATGGCTCCCCGCCTTTTTCATGTTAACAGGTCGGTGCGAACAGTCAGTGAGATAACCATGGCTATCTAATGACTCGCCCCGAGGAGGGGTTTTAATGACCCCCCGCAAAGTCGACAACATCACGGGCACCTGCTTCGTCGGGGTCAAGGGTCAGGGGTCAGAATGGCCAGACCCCGAGGCATTGGTTTACCTGGGTTCACCACTGATACCGATGTGAATCTTGAGGTGAACAATGTCGAGAGCAATGATCTAGAAAAGAGGAGGTCTTCGTGTTTACTGGAAGGGAACGTTTTGAAAATGAAATCTTTTCATCCGTTTGTCTCCCTTTAATGATCTTCCTGAGGTATAACTATCAAATGAGTTGATGAAGCTCTGGTGACATCGAACTACATTTACTGAACATTTGACTGAAAGTTCATCTCACAACCATATCTCTCATTAACTAACTAAAGCGCTGATGTCTTCTAAACATTGGTTAAACATTTACTTGGTGGGACATAATAAAATGAAGTCTTTTCATCGGTTTGTCCCTTTCAATTAGACCAACATTTAGTCTCAGAAGTTTTTGTTTTCAATATTGACAATATTTTAAAACAAATAATGTATTATAACAAAATGGAGCCCAGAAGTTGCTATATTGAGCGATCTAGACTTGCTATACTTTTCTAGACTGGGTTGGTCATCAATTAAATATTTTTGCTTTAGGGTCTGGATGACATACTACCTTTCAATGTTCTGTTTGAGATTTGATGACGCCCCGGAGTTTAGATGCTGAAAGAATTTTCAATAAAATTACACTTGAAATAGATTACGCAGAAATACTAGTCCTGAGAATGTGCTTGATATAAGCGTGCTGCTGGTCCCAGTTCTTTTACGCGCGCTTCTTCTGCGCGTTTATCATTTATACAAAGCTACATTGATAGCTCGTCGGAAATGTTGATGTCAGAATCGTAAACACAGATTATCACATCAGAAATCAATTATATGCTGAATACGCTATAAAACTAAGTGTTTCCTATAAGTTCATCTTACAACCTATAGAGTCTTACCAAGACAGAGATTATGTGGATTTAACTCTTATCTCTTTTCCTCCGAACATATTTTCCTTATTGATAACATATGTGCATTCAATAGCCTTTATTACTGTCGGTAAACAAATACCTGTAAAACAATACAGATGTTTCCCTAAACTCGAAAGACGCAGTGAGGTATAACGTTAGTTTCAAACACTTTTATGAGATTTGTCGTTTTTAAAGGGGCAGTAGCACGTTTTTAGGGGGAACATAAGGTGATGTCAGGAACATGAAAATTAATGGTTCCAATTGAGAGACAATGTATTTAAACTAAATGAGGCAGTAATAATTCAAATATATAATGAAAAGTTTAGCCATGCGATTCCTTTTTCTTACACAAAATGAATTAAAGGTGTTCACACAAAATGGCCGCCAATGGATTTTCAGTGAATCTTCATACTTTGACCTCTGACTATGGATGATTGGTTTGTGTAATGAGATTTTCGACACTGTCAAAATAATACATTTAGCATTTACTTACAATTATCAGTGAAAAATTTAAAATATAGAATTATCAAAAAACGTGCTACTGCCCCTTTAAAGTGCAGCGGATTTCATGGACATTTAAAGATCGGTCATTTTAAATTTATTCAAGCCATTTTCTACACGTGCATCAAATCTCCACGCACAAATATTTAGACAGCAAACACAGAGTTAATGACCCAGTAACTATTTCTAATCACCTCAACATCTGGCCTCAATTTTTCATTTTGTCACAAACAAAATTTCACTTTCATCCCGGCGAAGTGACCACAACACAAATATCTAATGAGGTTTTGAGACGACCCCTTTTAATCATTACCCGGCAGTGTATTGACTTTTTAACGACGGGTATTGTGTTGTAGTATCCAAGTTGTTTCCTCAGCCGTAGGCGTTATATCATTTATCAACCGGGCTAATATGCTTCTAATACCCAATTGGGCCAATATCAGATGCTTTGTCTCCTTATGACGTAATTTTAATCACGTGATAATCCCGAACACGTGTTGCATCAGGGATACCAAGCTCCTCACATCACTTGTCGTTATCTTCTACTACTGGGAGATGATTTATCATACGTTCTTGGAATTACTTTGATGTCTATTATCAACATTATGGTTAGCGATTGTAATTATCTTGTCATTGTTGCTTGAATCAGTCGCAAGGGTTTATTGACAAATACCTGAACTGGTCTCATGTGTTAAATTCCAACGGGATGGCAGAAAGACATCCTATTTAAATGCTATTAAGTTAAACTTTAATTTCAAAGGTAAGAATTAAGTGTTTTTTGAAAGTATAACTTTGAACTGGAAAGGCTGAACAAAATCATCATGTAATATGAACACTTTAGATTTTCCTTTCAGAAAATAGAAGGAACTGTAGATCGATCTCGAATTTACGGTGTGAATTCCAAATACAGTTTCTAGATGTACCTTACTAAGTCTTTATTAATCATAACTTTTACACTATATTTTACATTCTAGAGAAAACAAAGTCAAAAAGACAGTTCTGATCCACTCTCAATGTTGTCATGAAGCATATTGACATCTGAACTAATGAACTATGGCTTACTTGATTCAACCTGCATGCTTCGCCTGTACAGACAGACAGATTTATTTCGTAGAGTGACCATGAGGCCAATTGTACAAATGACAGTTTTTTGGTATGTTATACCAGAGCGCTGACATGGTTAATACATCTGTATGATCATTATACAATATGTAATTTTTTAACGAATATAGCTAGGCGAAGGATAATGTTAGAATTTTGGGTTTTAAGTAGATTGACAAACTTTGTTAAGCTGGGATTTACACAGTAATATTGAGGGATATATTTACTGCGTAGATCAGAATATAAAGGACATACTAATAATACATGGTATTCGTTTTCAATAGCATTGGCGCAATAAGAGCAAAGAGCTTCGCCTGTACAATCATAACATCCGTAATCTACAATTCAATAAGAAATGGTGTATAAAGATATGCATCCATTTCAAGCGTAAAAACTTAGTCTCAAATGAGACCATTCCAATTGTCTGTACTATCTATGTAATGAAATAAATTACGCCTATGACAGTGAACACCTTACCATAAGCTGAAATTACGTCTTATATAACATGAAACGTGAAAAGTCTCTGTCCAATATCAAAGATATCAGTTCTCTGTACTATCTTAGTAATGAAATAAATCACACCTATAACAGTGAACATCTTATCCGGAACAGAAACGACGTCCAATAAGACATCAGACAGAGAAGCACGGCCACTTCAAAGCATAGTAAGAACCATATCTTCTAGATCGGTGGGCGTTATGATCATAAACTAAACTCGAGCAACACCACGCTTTATCTCCATCACGACTAGATGTTATATAGATGTTGAAGCTAGTGAGAAGAGACTCGTTTCCTTTAAGTAAAGGATTGGAATGATAACACATCTTGGAAAAACAAATATTGGAGTGAATTCAACTCTGATATTTCAAGTCGAAAATGACTTTTGAAGTATCTAGCAAAAGGTGCTGGTGGCCATTAGTAGTCAACACCTTCAAGCATTTGCGTTGGGTAAAGAAAATTTTGTACATTCCGAAAGAACTCATTTCTTTTAATATATCGCTTTCCATTTGGTAACATGTATTTAGGTATTTCCCTCAAACGTGCTACTGCCCCTTTAAATAACGCTGTGCACGACTGAGCACTGAACATCTTATCCTAAACAACGTATGATAAACATCAGACAAAGATTCACGGTCACTTCAATATAGTGATGAGTAACGTCCTGACGTTAAGTAAAGACCCAGAGCTAACACCTACTTCTCAGGTAAAGACAATCATTGGGATGCGTTCAATCGCGCACTATTCTTATACCTGCTTTGATGCTTTCAATCCATCAAGTAATGGCAGCCTCCATGGACAAAGCAGAAGGACCATGCAACGTGTAATTTCTAACTTTTACACCTGTTTATCGGAGACGCTCAGGTGAATAACGTCTCACCGACTTAACCTCTATATTCTGTTACCTGGAAACATATATCAGTTATGGAAACTTACTAGGACCACGATGCCATAAAGCTTAAATTGTGTGAATATCTTTATTAAAAACTCATTTGTGTATATCTTCATTCATTTTCTTTTGTGTATATATCATCATCCTTATTGCTTCCGCGTATATCGCTTCTGAGTTGAAGGTGAGGTGAATTGTGATTTAACGCCGCATTCAAGAGTATTTCACTCATAGAATGGCTGCTGGTATTATTCCAGGGAGAAAGCCGGAACACTATCGGTGAAACCTGCGAGTATCGACTGGAAGTAGCAAACCCGCTGTGGTACTGCTCTGACATTTATAATGCTTCTGTGTTTAATCTTATATTAAGTTTCTTAGCATACATTATGCCTCTTATAACTTTAGAAAGCAAGGCAACCATTGTCATATATTGCCCAGTCATCATAATGCAGAGGAACTTGCAAAGCTAAAATGAAAATACCGTAATAGATGCCGGGTCTCGAATACATGCCAGGGTGGGTCTGAAAAAATAGACGTCTATTCGAGGTAATACGGCAAAGGCACACCACTAAATGAAAGTATGCTACAAGTGCATGGCTGTGGTCTCAGCCGCACTACGTTTTAAGCGTGTTCCGGAGACACGCTCGGATTATTTTCAAACTGATGATAACATTGATACGATTGTTTTCATTGGGTTAGTTTTTGTTGTGTTCACCCAAACAATGAGACAAAGAGCAAATGAAATCCGCTTCTTAAAAAGTATTTGACGAGATACGCATACCTTGAATGATAATAAAGATGGTTTGAAAAAGACATCTCTAAGTTATATATTATTTTTCTATGAACTACGTAACAGGAATGACATTTTAAAACCAAATATCTTAAATGAACCGCAGGAAAATTTAAAGTATCGAAATAGGCCCCAAGAATAGTTTTCATTCGGCAAATTAAAATACATTTGAACCAGAAATGAAAGATGTATTCATTTAAGCTTGAGTTTTCGAATAATAATAGACTTTGAGAAATATGTTTTCTAATTTTAGATACAATTTAAGAACAAAGAAACAAAGCCCCACTAAAGTTGACCTCTTTCTGGAACAAGCCATGCAGAAATCCTCAGTGTTATGTTGTTTATTTGACGCAATAAATATAAACTTCCTTTAACTACATGCGAAAACACCTCTCACAGCGTTAACAGTCACATATAGGCTCATAATGAACGGTTGCACTACAAGCACGATCCGCTATCTCATAATATGCAGTTATATACAAGTACCCTGTATTTAAGATGATAGAAACGTATGATTCGTTACCATCTGGTGCCAGCGCGAAATAGTGACACATCCTTTCCCGCCAAAATTGAAATTCCTGCGTTAAATGGAGGTAGTTCTTGATCCTTTCGTATCGATATCAGTATTAGTCCTCTAGCCAATGATTAACTCAATATGTTCATCATCATCATTATCTTCGTCGTCATCTTCATCATTAACATCACCATCATCATCATCATCATCATCAACATCTCCATCATCATCATGATCATCATCATCATCACCAAAATCATCATCATCATCACCAACATCATGATCATTATCTTCTTCACCATAATAAATATCACCATCGCCATGAACATCATGCCGTCATGCATAATCATTGTTAAAATCGTCGTCGTCATCGTTATCACCATCATCATCATCATCATCATCATCATCATCATAATAATAATCAACATTTGCTTATTCATATCTCAGTGTTATCACAGCTAGGATAACTTTGAAAAATGCTTTGTGCCTCTTAATCAACTTATCTTAGTCATAAGACACCCAAGCCTAAGTTAAGAGTAAGAACCTTCGGATGATCTGCGGGGCGACCGTTCCTAACTTCTAACAAAATAACAACGAATACTGCAAGCTATTACATTTCTTTAAAAGTTACTTTTATTCATCAGAGCTACCACCTGTAGACAAAAAAATTCTTCTGAACTACATAAAAAGGAAATTGTCATAACAAATGTCTCTTCATTTTTCTTCTAGAAGATGTTCTTCCACTAAACCACTTCAAACAATATCCCTTCTTTTGTAACATGATATATGAGCGCTTATAAAGGTCTCTAACCCCGTGTTGGAGGATTATGGGAATAAGCAGTCTCCGTCCAGCCGTAATCCTGGTCAGTAATAAAGTCCATCTGTCCTCATATCCGTCCGTCATTAAGTGGAATTTATTGCTGTGAGTCAAGTCACGTCTCTCTACCTAAATGATAATAAACATCATAATGGCAGGATGACTTAAGACTTAAAAGGGATGCTAAAGATGTGAAAATTATGGCGGATTCACAAATATATGATATACTAACTAATGGTGGCACTCTCTCTATACTTTATCAATTTCTCATTTGCATAGTCATGTATGGTGTGTATTTTAGGGGTTGAAGATAATGGACGCTAAATGAATTTATACATGCTTTCCCAAATAGCACGTCTCACTGATATTCATCTTCAAGGCTCTGACAATCTTTGAATGTTGATATCCACCCTGTTGCTTATAGCTTTGAACTCACAAATTCTAAAAGCTTGAAGAGCTTCTCGGCACTCTCGTCCGGGTACTGCTTTAACGGAATTTTAGTCATTTCTCAGGCTAGTTATCAAAATGCCTTAAAAGGAATTTATTAACATCATGTGAAGAGAAAAAGAGTTTCATCGTCATCATCATCATCATCCCAATCATCATCGTCGTAGACGTCATCATCATCATCATCATTATCATCATCGTTATCGATCATCATCCTCTTCGTCATCATCATTGTCAATCATCATCATCATCCTCACAATCATCATCATCATCATCATCATCATCATCATTATCCTCCTCCTCATCATCATCATTATCCTCATTATTATCATCATTATCACCACACAATTACCATCATCATATCATCATCATCATCATCATATCATCAACATCATTATCATTAATGAAGACATTTTTTAAAATCATCTTATTTCTAACGTTTCACAAAGTTGATTGCATAACTTAACCTAAAAAAGAACCCTGCTTATCTACGGGTTCGTAGACGATTGATGACTGAAAGCGTAATGACATCAACTGGCGCCACCAACTACATCACGTCTCAAGGACATAACTTACAAGAACTGCGTGAACCCTGACACGCTTGAAAGGTGACATGTCAGTTGACAACACAGCGTGGAAATGGACGTAAATGCTACCTTTACTGGAATGATAGACTAAATTTCAGTCTCTGAAATGATAATACACATTAAATGCAGCTTTCTACTATTAAAATTGAAAGGAGCCCACTGAAGCTGTTCATTTTCAGAAACTGCAGAGAGCTAGATTTGCTACAATTATATAGACTTGTGAAAGTCTTTAATGATATTTTGTTTCAGGGGCTGTTAGACAGACTACTGGAATGAATGCACCCGAAGAAAATAGATTCTTCAAACAAGTAACGGAAACTTTATCATGTAAAAGTTATTTTGTGCTTTTTCAAGCCTGAAATCATAAGCGTATATTTTATTCAAATCCTTTCTGCATAATTCTACTCATATTGCTATATATCGATAAGGTGAGATGCGGTAAAGTCGTAGACAAAACCGGCTCGTAGACACGAAATCCGTAAGGATAAGGTGACCCGTTGGGCTAAAGTTAATTAAAGACGTATTGACTAGCTTTGTATATTGCAAAGCACAGAATAGTATCTCACCAAATTCAAAACATCATTGACATGACAGGTGATTCACAAAGCTTGTTCACAATAACACCAAGGAAATGGACAATTCTTTCCAAATCAACAAATTTCCATTTCTAGACCAATTCTAAACAGATAAACTAAAATACAGTTACAGTAAATGAACGTAGGTTTTACAGCTGTATAAGTAAAAGTAAATTTTACTCACACCAAACGGGCATCTACTGCATATAGGCCTACATAACATGTTCACCTGTTCGTACATATAGCAAAACCTTTATGGAACACATACTTACTTAATGACATGTATATAGAACACGCTTAGTTTATTATTAATACGCGGTTATTTTCATCCCTTTCATCTATCTACACAATGTAGGTCGGGCATCACTGTTATCATACCTGACATTCCGCGTAGAAAGACCCGCCTCTAGCCATAGAAGGCTTTGATGAGCTGATAGTAAAATGACCTTTATCAAACCCCTGTATCACCTACCTGTTCGTATCACTCTGTATCAACCACAGGGCTCATTTTATACTGGTAGGATGTCACCTGCATCACACCCTTTATCACATAGCTTGTCTGTATCATCTCTATGTATCACACCTCTGTATAACTAATCTGTATCACCTATATGTATCACTCTGTATCAACCATAGGGGTCATTATATACTGGTAGGATGCCACCTGCATCACACCCCTTTATCACATAGCTTGTCTTTATAACCTCTATGTATCACACCCCTGTATATCTGATCTGTATCACCTATATGTATCAAACCCGTGTATCACCAGCCCGGTATGTATCACTCTGTATCAACCACAGGGCTCATTATATAATAATATAATATATCCTGGCAGTATATCATCTGCATCACGAACCTTTATCGCCTAGCTTGTCTTTATCACCTATATTCACCACCCCCCTGTATCACCTATATTCACCACCCCCCTGTATCACCTATATTCACCACCCCCCTGTATCACCTATATTCACCACACCCCTGTATCACCTATATTTACCACACCCCTGTATCACCTATATTCACCACACCCCTGTATCACCTATATTCACCACACCCCTGTATCACCTATATGTACCACACCCCTGTATCACCTATATTCACCACACCCCTGTATCACCTATATTTACCACACCCCTATATCACCTATATTCACCACCCCCCTGTATCACCTATATTCACCACAACCCTGTATCACCTATATTCATCACAAGCCTGTATCACCTATATTTATCACCCCCTGTATCACCTATATTCACCACACCCCTGTATCACCTATATTCACCACACCCCTGTATCACCTATATTCACCACACCCCTGCATCACCTATATTCACCACACCCCTGCATCACCTATATTCACCACACCCCTATATCACCTATATTCACCACCCCCCTGTATAACCTACATTCACCACACCCCTGTATCACCTATATTTACCACACCCCTGTATCACCTATATTCACCACACCCCTGTATCACCTATATTCACCACACCCCTGTGTCACCTATATTTACCACACCCCTGTATCACCTATATTCACCACCCCCCTGTATCACCTATATTCACCACAACCCTGTATCACCTATATTTATCACCCCCTGTATCACCTATATTCACCACACCCCTGTATCACCTATATTCACCAACCCCCTGTATCACCTATATTCACCACACCCCTGTATCACCTATATTCACCACACCCCTGTATCACGTTTATTTATCACCCCCTGTATCACCTATATTCACCACACCCCTGTATCACCTATATTCACCACACCCCTGTATCACCTATATTCACCACACCCCTGTATCACCTATATTCACCACACCCCTGTATCACCTATATTCACCACACCCCTGTATCACCTATATTTATCACCCCTGTATCACCAAGCTAGTCTGTATCATTTTGTATCAACTACAGCAGTATGTCGCCTCTATGTATCAAACCCTGTATCACCTAGCTTATCTATATAACCTCTATGTATTACCCTTTGTATCACGTAGCTATTGTGTATCATCACTATGTACCACACCCCGCATTGACTAGCTGTGTATCATATTTATGTATCACCTGGCTGCTATGTATAATCTCATTGCATCATCACTGGTATGTATCACCTCTATAATACATCACATCCCATAATTCAGCTGGTTTGCATATGTGTATCACAACCATCACCAAGCTTTACTATATCAATGTATCGCTGTAACAATACAGTGTTTCACATCCTGTATCACCTAACCGTTTTGCATAACCTTTATGTATCACACCCTTGTATCACCAAGCTTGTCTGTATCGTCTCTATGTATCACAACCCTGTATCACCTTGCGAAGCTGTATATCATCTCTGTGTATCACACCCTTGTATCACCTAGGCTATGTATTACCTGACGGCTGCATCTCTATATCCCCAATCTTTTCAGATATATAAGCCCAATCGTATATTAAATAAGAAAACATTTAACACATATGGAGCAAAATCAAACTGAACCTAGTTACACTTACATAAACTAATATATCAATGTTTAATTTGAAAACATAAAGCAAAACGTCAATGCATTTAATGACACCGTCTTCCACGCATCCCCCTTATCGCACCATTGTATCACTTATCAGGGCTGTATCACGTTGTATCACCTACTAGACCGAATGAGGTATTAATGTTCACATGACATTAGGGTTTAGCGCGGGCTATCGCACGTGCAATCTGACACTGACCTCGTGTCAGACGAGGTGAAGTGGTGTATGGGTAATTTGTAGATTTATCTGAACTGGTTTTGAACTTAAATCACTTTACGGCATTTCAAGCGTCCATTACTTTTTGTTAAAGCAAAAGTCGAAGAAGTCGGATCTTTTGTGCTGAGAAACACTTGGTGAGATTGTCCTTTGAAAGATGAATTAAAGAGACCCGAACATTATCATTTTTTTTTATTCCGTCTATTTCACTCACTTTATGCTCCCTTGAACTCTGAAGTACTATGGACAAGTTGAAAATATTTATATGGAACCTGGTTATCATGCGTAGTAAAATACATAAAAAAGATTGTTCGAAACGTATTTTGTTCAAATCTAAGAAATATGTTATTTCGTTTCACAGACACGTTTAATATTTTAACGATTTCACACTTACTGGGGAGCCTTTATCAAAATAAATCATCTTGAACTCATCACACCGCTCTTAACGTCACCTCTCTGCGTGACACTGACACTTCCCACTGAGTAGAACACGCTATGCGGTGTTCGGAGCTGACATGTAGACAGAGCCTCGTTTATCTGTCATTACTCACGGCTGTCAGGGGGCGATAACTCTGTCAAATGTTTTCATATGCGACCGTAAATCAACCTTTTCACAAAAGGATGTTAACGGAACCATTAAAAGACACACAAAACTGCATGTATACGGTACATTGGTTGAAAGATTGACATCGTCACGATTTACTGCATTTAGTTATAGCAGAAGGCACATGCATTTCCAGAGAAAATACTAAAACAACCTTGATGAACAAATGGTGGAAGATACTTATCACGATAAGATAAAAAGGCATCGAGAAAAAGAAATTATAAACATCAAGGTATAACATGCATTCAGCCTTAAAAGCTTCTTGGCATCCATCTTGTATCCATTGTATCCACGCTTCTTGGTAAAACATTGTATCCATTGTCATAAAAGGCATCTAGGCATCAAAGATATCAATGCATTAAGACATCGAATCCAGACTTTAATGGCATCTCGACATCAACGGTCTCTAGGCATTAAACGCATCTATACAATAAACGCACCAGACATAGCATCCAGCCATGAACGGCACTTAGTTATAGAGGCATTGGTGGCATCGGATGCACCAGGCCATTTAAGGTGTTAAGTCATAACAAGCATCTAAGTATTTGGGATATCGAGGCACTTGAAGGCATCCGGACATTGCAGACATTTAAGGCATTTGCTGCCATTTAGGCATCAAAGGTATCTATAGGCATTAAAGCAATCAAGGCATTGAAGGCATCAGGAAAATTAAAAATACCCACTGTCAATGCATTAAAGGAATCAAGGCATTAAGACAATGAGTCAAGACATTAATGACATATAGACATTAAAGATATTTAGGCATTGAAGGCATATTTAATATCAAAATCACCTTTACAATTTAATCATCCAGATATGAAAGGCATTCCGACAATAAGGGCAGCCAGGCATTAAGGGCATTCCGACATAAGAGCTGGACATCTAATAATAAGAGACGCCTAGGCATCGATACATTAAAGTTACCTAGGTATTAAAGGCATCCATGTTTGAAGGCATTAAGTATTCACTGTACCCGTTTATAAAAACAATAAAGCACAGATCAAGGTATCAGATTAGGCTATCTGGGTACAAGAGCTTTTAAAGGGGCAGTAGCACGTTTTCAGGGGATATATAAGGTGATGTCAGGAAAATTAAAATTAATGGTTCCAATTGGAAGACAGTGTATTTAAACTAAATGGAGCAGTAATAATTCGATTATACAATGTAAAGTTTAGCCATGCGATTCCCTTTTCTCACACAAAATGAATTAGGCTAAAGGTGTTCACACAAAATGGCCGCCAATGGATTTTATGTGAATCTTCGTACTTTGTCTTCTGACTATGGATGATTGGCTTGTGCAACAAGATTTTTGACACTGTCAAAATAATACATTTAGCATTCAGTTACAATTATCCGTGAAAATTTTAAAATATATCATTATCAAAAACATGCTACTGCCCCTTTAAGGCACAAGAAACTTACTAGTATTGCTCAAAACTCGCTTTTACGTGGTTAATTGAGCAGGACACACAGGAACCTGATATCGTAAATAAAATGTATGTAACAGAGTTGGGTGTGTCTTCTTATCTACGGTTTACCTACATTTTATTTACGATATCAGGTTCCTGTGGCAGTACATCCACACGACGCCATTCTAATGTTACGTTCTAAGTCTAACAATTAGACTCTGAAATTATTATTTTTCAATAAAATTGAAATTTAAAAAAAAGGAATACATATAATTAAAAGGAGACTGAGATTTCTTCATTTTCAGAGCTTAGGCTTTTATTTAATTTTAGGGTCTGGTTGACAGACTATTACGTTATCTACACAGGAACCCGATATCGTAAATAAAATGTAGGTAAAACGTGGGTATGAAAGACCCGTCCCCTCTATGTAATAGAGTATTATATAGAGGGGTGGGTCTTTCTTACCCACGTTTTACATATAGGGGACAGGTCTTTCTTACCCACGTTTTATCGTAAATACAGGTCTTTCTTACCAATGTTTAACATATAGAGGACAGGTCTTTCTTACCCACGTTTTACCTACATTTTATTTACGATAAAACGTGGGTAAGAAAGACCTGTCCCCTATATGTAATAGAGTATTACATATAAGGGACGGGTCTTTCTTACCCACGTTTTACATATAGGGGACGGGTCTTTCTTACTCTCGTTTTACCTACATTTTATTTACGATATCGGGTTCCTGTGGTTATCTACTAGTACAAATTCCAAGCTTGGTTGATTTAGTTATCCTGATTCCTGATAAACGATTTAACGAGAAACAAGTGGATTAACAATAAATAACAAACATGATTTAAACAAACATATAGTCGAAAACTATTCTTTTTTTTACAATTTCTCAGTTGAGACGAACCATGTTTGTGATCGTAACGATCTTTACAATCGAATCGGATAGGTCAAATCCACAAAGCTCATAATAAAAGGGATATATATGAAATAGAGGCTCGCTAGATATCAGGCCTCTCTCTCTGTCATTAAAGACTTAGCATTTCTCACTGGCAATCTTGCGTGTTTTACACGTGATATAAGAAGGGTCAAAACATAGCAATCAACATATATTTATACATCATTCTCACCTTTTGAAGTCACCGTTCTGTCACAAATAAATCATCTTTATGTTATCTGAATCTTTCGATATTTTTATGAGTCTTAGTCCATGCCCTTAAGGCTATCAGTGCCATATAGACTTTGTTTTAGCTTTTTTCCTATTCTCGTCGTCAAAACCCGATCGTCAGCATTCCTTAGACAGAGAGAAAACAATATCCTGTTTCGATACTATCGCCCTGGGTTGACCTCATTCCGTACAGAATTATTGTTATACTCTTAATTGTTCGCGTATTGAAAACCAATTTATTATTCTTGACGAAAACCGTAACCGCATTGATGTATAAACTTACAAACCATATCGTCGTCTTTGAATTTGTAGGCAAATGTAATGTATTCATTACTGTCAGTGTGGTTTTAATTAATTTAATTATTATTAAAAATTTAATTAATGATTTGGATAGTAAGTTTCGATACCTGAGCAATCAAGACTGCTTATATATAGGTTTCAAATTAGTAAAACACAGTAATGGGGCATACTTACGCCATTCTTTCTTATGAATAAATAAAGTCATTGTGGAAATTTACACCAAATCCAAAAGATAACCATATAATATAATATTTTTCGAAAAAGATTCAAAACAAATATCCGAGGTCAAAAGTTGTCACAGATTTGTCACTGTCAATGTTAACGCCTATTTTATTTTGACTGATTAGTCTATTAATAAAGTTTTCCGAAGGGCAAGAAAACACCTGTAAACTGTAGGAGAGATAATTTTAGCGATAGATGTAGCCATAGCAAAGAAAATTGGATATACTAATGAGCGACTTTAAAACTTTAACATCGCAAAATTAAAGATCAAGGGTCTCGTTGCACAAAACACTATTGTTACCTTAAAAGGGGCAGTAGCACGTTTTTAGGGGGAATATAAGGTGATGTCAGGAAAATGAACATAAATGGTTCCAATTGAAAGACAATGTATTTAAACTAAATGGAGCAGTAATAATTCAAATTTATAATGTTAAGGAATGCCAATCCTTTCTCTTACACAAAATGAATTAAAGGTGTTCACACAAAATGGTCGCCAATGGATTTTATGTAAATCTTCATACTTTGTCCTCTGACTATGGATGATTGGCTTGTGTAGTGAGATTTTTGACACTATCAAAATAATACATTTAGCATTAACTTACAATTATCAGTGAAAAATTTGAAATATGAAATTATAAAAAAAAAATGCTATTGCCCCTTCAAGTCACTAAGGTAACCTAAGTTGAAAAGATAAAGAATGGTTCTAAGGTGAACCTTAGTCATAAGTCGTTTTGTGCAACGGCCATCAGGCCCTAAGTACACACCGAAGATGTTGAGTCTCTGAAAAGATTATATAATTAGAATTTAACTTTTTATTATTTAGAGAAAGGAGTCAACTGGAGTTGTTCATTTTCTTTGATACAATGATATAGACTTGAATGGGTCTTAAAGATAGTGTTTCAGGGGCTGTTAGACAGACTAACCGAAGATACTAGGGCACACTTTACCCATCCTGGGTTAGTATAAAGGAGCTATTGCAAAAGGACCTAGTACGAGTAATAATCCAGTATCAGTAAACCTAACCTCAATATTACCCGTTTCACTCTGATATTGAGTCTAGAAAGGTCTAGCAGACGGTAGCGTCAGCCGACATTTCTGCGACCCATGACCCTCCAACATTATACGTGCGAAGGCAGACTTTTATGGTTTGGATAGATGAGTTCATATTGGTCAATTCGATACATGGGCTGACTCGACCCTCTACTAGATGTCTCTAGACTCAATATCGGAATGGGTTATATTGAGGCTGGGTTTACATATAATGAGTAATAATAGGCAGTCAATAACACGTGATGCTCCAACTTCAAGATCATAAACTAGTATAAGTTAGAAGAAAAACATTTTTACACACGTGTCAGTCTTTTAAGTACTTTCAGTTTTGCTTGATTAGATCATAATTTCCATACCCTAAAGGCATAATCAATTAAAAGCATTGACACGTCCATTAGTCTCAACCTCTCACGCAAGAGATAACTCGCGTCTCCAATTCTGGATTTAAAAGACTTGCTGCGGAGCGCTTGTATTCGTAGTTTTATTGATAAAGTCTGTTCGGATTCGGATCAAGAGGTCCGTGGTTCGAATCCCGCCTGGGGCTCGGTAACTTAGTCTGAAGTAGAGAACTGTTCTACACGCAGTAAGCTACACTGAATTCCAGCGCGGTACCACGCATGGTTTGATAGTACCAGCCCATGCTCGTAGGTTTCACAGCAATACATAGCCACAATAGTGTTGCGGGCTTTCTACCTGCAATAATACTACAGAAGATGAGTTATATGTGAAATATTCCCAGTTGAAAGCGGCTTAAAACCCTTGATCATCTCTGTAGTTGGCGTGTTTCTTTAATTAAATATATTTATCAAATCCATGCTCTAAGTTGATTTTACCTTTAAATGTTCAGAATACTAAACGACCTTTCGGGTAATAATATTTTGAAACAAGGAATTGTTTTGATCAGCTGAATTGTGTTGGAAATGAAAACTAAAAATCAAAGGCTTATCACCTTATTGATGTAAATCTAAAGAGGATTTCTGATAATATTACCAAGTTCATGCGCAGTAGGCGATAAAGATGGCACCAAAATGGCGACGAAAAACAGCCAACTTAAGATTACCCAGTGATGGCGACATACGGAAGTACTGTTATTTTCCTTTCAGAGAAACCTTACGTATCAAGAGAAAATGACACCATGATTGTCGAAATCTTTCTTTCTTCAAATTCCAACGTTGAAAACAGAAGAAAAAAAATCCGAAGGACATCAATTCCATGTTTTCATTGGTCGATTTTCGTCAATTTTAACTCTAGTAATTTCCTATATGATCCTTGCGGAATAATCATACCCCAATGGCCAGACATTTCATCTCCATTTTCACAGAACTCACTTATACTAAAGTGATCTTATTCAAATGTTATAAATATGTATGGGGTAAGGTTGAAATTCGGACCTCGTCATTAAATCACTTTCGGAATTTTGAGACGCCCCCTCCATTATTTCACAGGTGCGTGATGGTCTTGGGATCAAACGCGGTATTTTGGACCCTTGGGAGTTTTGGTCCAAATTACAGGTCCCAGTAAATTGCAGGGATATAATGAACAACAACCTACAACAACAATTTGACCTCTCTCTCCTGATGTACACAGCTAACTCTCCTGGGTTAAAAGACCTTCATTGCTGAAGAATTCGCATCTCCGAGAATTGAAATTTAAGGCCGTAAACAACACTAAAAGCGATGAAAATAATGTATGAAAATTGCAATGTCAGTTATTGAAACCAACTCTATTTACCTTCTAAACAATAGATCAAAAATGAAAATATGATGTTTGAACACTAACTTTAGTAAAAGTTCAATATAAAGACTCAATTCCATCCTAAATGCATCTGTTAATAACATAATATTGTTAAAATTCGCATACATTCATGTTCTTATTTCACAAAACAAAGTTGGCCCAAATACACTCAAGTAAACGATGGCCATTGGTGCGTTAAGAATTATACGCGCTGCGCATAAAAAGAACCAGTTTATCAACACAACAGTCCCCATTGCAAGTGGTCGCATAATAGTCACCTTTAATTTCAATTATTGATTGAAAGCTAACAATATTGGAGAATCTCATAATGGAACCCGTTTGCCTTCATTATCCATGTCTCCTTTAGAAGGAAGAAAGGGCATTTGTAAAGAGCTTTTGCTTCCATTTCCGGTATAAGTGGACCAATCAATAACATTCTTTTATCAGTTAATCCTTCTGAATAACTTGCTTAGTGTGACGTTATTGTATGGAGCATATGATCTCGACGGGACAATATCATTGTATGAACCATGAATGTGTGAGATAAAAGAGTTTTCAGTGTACAGTCAGTTACAGGCACGAAGTGTAACAAAGTACAAAATATAATGAATTATTTGAAAATTAATAAATGTTGGTCACGCGTCGTATCGTATAGTTTTATTTTTTGCTTTATTTTTATTTCTACAAAATTGTATTATGATAATTCATAAAAATATTATTATAACAGTTTGAATGAAATAGTTCGTCATACGGCCTAATTCTGTATCTTGAAACAAACTTCTTGTCCACCTACGCTAATTGAATTCGTAAATAATTTGGTATCAAATTCGCTTTCGCTCGTAGTACTTAATCATTAATTTCTTTAATAAAATAGTTTTGAATCCATTGTCGTTAAGTATCCTCTATACATTCCTCTAAAAACATGCTAATTTAAGATTATACGGTTCTATTATTCCGAACATTATATAAGTCAAACAAGGAAAACATGTTGTCATGAAGCTACAGTGTTTCGTACCAAGTGCTTCTGTGTACTATTACGTTGACAACTACTGATATATCAAGAATGTCATATCGCCTTTACTCGCCTATTCTCTCTCGAGTTGTTGACATTCTCTAATACTTTTCACCATAATATTGACTCGAGTGAAAGGGTTTGTACTTCTTACAATTGAGGAATTTATACAGGTAATAAATTGTCCCCACATTCCTGTATTGAACACCTGGATACAATGGCGGGTCAAGGGGTTTAATCTTCCCATGACTGCACAAATAATGGCCGATAATCGCGTATAATCCTAACAATACCCAATTTGACCTAAATAAGACAGTTTTGTGATAACACATTCTAGACATAATAGAACAAAGGGAGACAACTGCAAAGGTGTAAAATTTAAGAATTTATATAAGGGAGATAACTGCGTAGAATGAGATTGAGCCTTATCTCCCTTTAAGCAATGGCAGTAACCCGAGCACATTATAGCACGTGTTGCACTATTTATACGTACGAAAAAAGAGATAATTGAAAATGTTTACAATTATTGGAAGACTTTTAGCGATTGGGAAATCAAAGGGCGATAAGTTGACTGCATGAGGATAAGCCTTATCTCCCTTTATGATCCATCGACAGTTTACGCCTATTTATCGTTCCTCAGAATTGACTTGATTATTCGAGACTATCTACTACAAAAGCGAATGATAAACTTGAAGGCCTAATGATAACGGGATAATAAACATTGTTCCACACATGTACGGTACGCGGGGAAGTCAATAAGTTTATAAACTCGATATTATAGCAGTTGATGATAGTTTTGATTTTGCCCTTTTTCGACATTATCTCTCTAAACCACGATCCACCTATTTGTCCTTGAGGCTGTCTATGTCCTTGAAATAGAAGTCATCTGATTTGTCCCTCAACCACGGCTCAGTTGTCGTCTTATATACATCAGCATTTTGAATGTATAGGTTTGATTCAACTTGCTGGTGTTCGTGAATGGTGAAAACACTTTAATAAGAAATGCTACAATCTGAAGACATCTTGTCAAATTATTCAACGATCAGTCAAATTAAGTCCTCGAACCGGAAAATTGTATCAGCTATGATGGCTTTAGAGGACCTTCCTGACCGTAGGTTGTCGTCTAAGAAGCTGCGTCTCCGTCTTACTAACCCCATAGGAGCGGTGAACGACAGGAAATATTTCATCACATCATGTAAAAGGTTGCACGTTGAACCATTCGTTGAGTAAGAAGGCAACCAAATCTGCAATTGATATTTTGGGTAAAGGATCCAAAGGCCCTTTGAAGGGACCATAGGGTTACCAAAACTATAAATCATAATCCTCACTAGTCAAGGAGTCTGTAAACAAGGCTTCAGTTTTCTAGAACTCTCTGGCGAAGATGAACATAGGATTTTTGGCGTGGCCTTTGTGGGCCTTATTAGGTGGCTACATAAGAAGTTCAAGTCATAACATTTTGATCACACCTCTGTTGGTATACGGGTTTCCGGCATGGTCGATTCCCCAGCAGCAACAATTTGCACCAAAAATCATTTGAAACATTTCAGCCAATGAAAACACTTTTGCCATTCAGTCCAAAAAACATAATGACATAAGATCACCGTCTCTGTTTGCAAATCTTACTTTGACTGCATCCAATTGAGCATTTCCCTTTCAAGGCAAACAGGCCACATATTAACATAGTTCTGATCACAATATTATACCTCTGTGAAGTGAGTTTGCATTCTGTAAGCATTATTCAAAATATAACTGGTATTTTTCGACGTTTTTGCCTTTAAGGAAACAAATATTGAAAGTTGCCAATCGCCATATTCGTAAATCTCATTTAAATCGGGTTGAGTCTACTCGCTGCAAATCTCTAAAAGGCACGAGTAATAGTTTACACCTGATTTAATGAGATTTGACAGTAAAAATAATCTGTTTCTCTTATAATTAAAATGAAAAAATTTGGTGTTGTCTTTTATGAAAAAAAACAATTTGAACAATTGCACAGGCATCAAGTGTTTCTGAAGGGGTGGGATGAATATAGCCCCAAATACACTACAGGATTAAGCCAATCAAAGGTCTTCAACAAGCCTGGAGGAAACTTGTCAATCAAACTTGCAAGTGTCACGTGACGTCCCGATGTGTCCGTCAGAACTGTCTGGAGTGCCATCTCCGAGGTCAAGAGTCACACGACCTTGAATCACGTGACTTCGTTTTTGTTTATCCTGTGATAAACAATATCATCCGGGTTCGACATACCCTATATTCACTAGGCTAGAGTAGGATAACAGAGCACAATGGTCTATTGGCTCATAAAACTTGTCCCCATGGCAACATGTTGAACATTTTTCCTCTTTGATAATTTCCGATCTTTTGTTTGGCTGGACATCTGCTATATGCATGAAACCGTATATTGAGTTATTATGGCTAAATCTAACAGTTCTTCACAAGAGAAATGACGTGTAAAAGGCTTTAGTTTCTTTTCATCTCCAAATTTTACAGCAGGCCGCAAAGTTCGAGGAAATTGCATGTCTAATTTTGAAGCGTTTGGGAGATAGATACTAAAATGGTTATTATTTATTGAACCCGAAATTTTCCTTGATATCTACTTTTCATCAAATTGCTCAAGACTGTGGTATTGTCATACATCGATTGATATACCAACTGACGTGATAGCTCCAAAGTTAGTCAATTTAATCAAATTGATTTCTTGTAAATTGCTTCTTTCTATCATGTTATACTGTTATCTTTGACATTAACTTTTTTTCCAATTTCATCATATCTTCATAATATAGTTTAATAAAGTTAACTTATTTGGAACATGATTACATGCTTAATATAATATCACAAATCAATGAAAATTTATCAAATCATATGTGATATTAAAAGTTTCTCGTTTATCAAATATATAAAATCAATATTTCAAAGATACAGTTGGTTATTCAATTTTATACATAAAAGAAGTTTGTATCAACTCGAATATGAATGAATTTGGAAAGACCAATATCGTGAACTTACAAGCATCGAAGCCAGATTTATCCCCCCTTTAACCTACAAATCTCCGATTTTTAAAAACAAAACTCCCAAAAGGTTGTCAATTGCGTACAAATAAGATGAACGCATCATTTAGATGCCCTTTCTCAAGAAACTCAAATGCTCATTTAAGTCTCGTATAAACAAAAAAGTGCTGAGTTCAAATTTTTGAGAGTGACTTTGACAGTTTAAATGTAATATAAAAACAAAGGGAAAACAAAACCAAAATAGAATATTCTTTAATCGTTGGATTTTACCTTGAATCAACATACTGTGCACCGTCATCTTGCTACATCCCTCTGTACTAGAGTTCCTTTAACTGTGCGATAGGCACATGCTGGTTTTTTAATTGACCGAAGTCATGATGTTTCATTGGATAGAAATTATGACGGGATATGTTGCAATATATATCTATTAAGTGAATTCTATAGAACTTTGAAATAAAGTCAACAAGAATCAGAGCTTACGCGGGAAGAAAATAATTAAAGGGACAGTCCTATCATGTAAACTAACATTTAGTCTCAGAAATATTTTTGTCCATATTGACAATATTTTTAAACAATTCGTGTATTATAACAAATTGGAGCCCAAACGATGCTTTAACTTCACCTAAAGCTGAGCGATCTAGACTTGCTATACTTTTCTAGACTAAGTTGGATATCAATTGAATATTTTTGTTTTAGGGTCTGGGTGACAGACTTTCCTATAATCTTATAAGTTCATTATTTAAACACAATCCAGTTGTATCCAACAATGACAGGTGAAGCAATTCATCGGTACTATGAGTGTGAAAAGCCTTGTTACGCCATCATAAAGCATCGTTGATTAATTCTTATCAGTAATAATTTGATCATATGTAGTTTTTTTTATCAATAAATTCAGTTTATTCTACTCTATTCTAAAATTTGATTTGAGTACTTGAAGCACGAATCGTGGAGTAAATCTATCCCTGAATGTCTGTCTACAGTCTGGATGTAAACCATATAGGCCTACATCATCATCCTTTCGTTCGTTTAACTGTAAACCCATATATCAATACGTCTTCCTTCTTTTCACGTTCAACCTGTTAACCCTCTCACCAATACCAACCTGTCAACCCGTACGATATACACGTTATAACCCCTTTCCAACCTGCGTGCAGATGTCCAATTAACACTAGAGTACAACAAAACCCGCCATCAAAGACGACGCAAGGCATTGCAAGAATGCGTAACCTTCTAACCAAGGTGAAGCCGTGAATTAACACCTGTGTCGGGAACAATACACAGGTGAAAGCCTTTGATGTTCTGTAAGACGCCGCCTCTATAGCAAGGTGAGCGCCCCGGATTGTTAGCACGAGGTTGCAATCAATACTACGGAGACATACAGGTAAGAGCAAACATAGGGCGGGAGAGATTTGAGGGCCCGACCTACCACAGTCCTCTCTCTCACCCTCGGGACGGTCACGTGACGCCCAGGTATGTCCCCCTCATCCTGGAGTCACGTGACACTCAGGTATGCCCCTCTCCCCCGGGAAAGTCACGTGATACTTAGCTATGTGCCAGGGCACCTTTGGGCTTTTAAAAATGGTACGTAGCTCTCAGAAGTTCTCCGTTCTTTGCGGTTGGTACCTGTTGCTTATTTCGCAGTATAAAAGCCTTTTGGTGTCAGACGTTGGAGGGTCTTCTCATTGTTCTTTGAGCAATATTGAATGGAATTTTCAATTTGTTTAAAATGCACTTCAAGAGTTATGAACTTTCGATTTGTTTATGCACTAAAGGTCTGCAACTATAAAGGAACCCGTACGAGATTATCTGTGTGATGTGTTTTTAACAAAATGAGGGTGATTTCTTTTTATAACCCGAGCGTGAGCGAGGATACAACGTATATTTGATTGGTAAATTATGACACGGAATTGAAGCTGATAAAATTTATTCTTAGCAAAACTGGTATATACAGGGGAGATGTGCACATATCAAAATATGACACCATTTGCTTCCATTTCTAGATCAATTACAAGCTCATCTTATTCTGTTGCGTTAAATTAAACGATTGGTAAATTCACGATCTATGACCTTGAAGAAATGCACAACATAAAAATTCAACTGCCAGGAATAACTCTCGTCACTTCACTAGAGTTTCAAGCCTTGTCGCATTGCACCAAGATTCTAAACTTCAGCACAGTGATTCTACGGGAGTTTCTGATTGGACTATCAAGTCGAAGTTTCGGATTGGCCAGTCAGTTCAAAGAGCAGTTGGCTGAAGAACTTTTCACAGAAAAATGACAAAATGCAGACAATTTTGACTCAACGTTTTGATTTTCAAAAGTTAAATAGGGTGGACTGAGAGTCAGTTCCGTCTATGATTATTGTATAATTTGCGTATAAGTATATAATAATATGTAAGAACAACTTAAAGTATAAATGTCGACCGTGCTTCACACCAGGCATTGACTAGACAGAAACCTTGCACATTCTATAATACATGCAATAACAAAAGCTGTCATCAACCAAAATCGGTCTAAATGCAATGTAGTGTAAAGCAACAAGTTCTGTTCAATAATCACATAACAAAACCACTTACCTGTTTCATCTTTGCCTCCCTCCGCAAGTATCCTTCCGCGTGACCCTCCTGCCCCTCCCCGTCCCGTGGGGTATCCGAGTCGGACAAGAGAGGGGCGGGGGTCGGAGTTCGACTCCTCAAGTAATGGTTCACCACCGCCGCTGTGGCACCACGCTGAGGCTTCACGAAGGATAAGTCAGCGTCAACCATCACCCTCGGGGAGAGACGGGGGTCAGCCGGCACTGGCTTGGGTGAGGGGGTCGGGGGGTGTTTGAAGGGGGTCGAGACTTCTTTCGACGATGGGGTCAGGGGTTGTTTGAAGAGGGGGACTTCCTTAGAGGAAGGGGTGGTTCGTACCCCCCGGAATTTGTCCGTATTGGGTATCATGAGAGGGGTCTTCCGTTGTCCTGATATCATCCTGGCTTGTCGGAAGATAACTGTGGTATCCCTATCAACTCATCACACTTGTCTGGAGATAACGCTGTTATCACTCTCTCACTAATCGTGTCACGCCTCCCACTCCTTCTTCAGTCATAGCGAAGTCTTGTTCGTCAATATTTTCTAAGAAACAGAGAGAAAACGTCTTATTTTTCAAAAGGTCAAATAAATTGTATGTAATGGCTACTTGTATCCACATATAAATTTGATATTTCAAACGCACATTTATTCACATACTATAGCTAACTCTCGTGTCAGCTGTTATCCATTCGGTATTATTGAGGTTTAAACAAATGCTGGGGCTTTATAAAAAAAAATTCAATAAAAATCTGTTAGAACATTTTGAGAAAATCAATTTTATACCTCAATCTTTTTAGCTTATGTCGCCTAAGATCGCTTTGAGAGAAACAGTGCCTCAAAATAGGTGTCATTTGCATAGTGTATGCATTTCAGTGAGGTAAAATTCATCAAGGTGAGCAAAGTGGTCACGATTATGAACATTCAGGAACCTTTAGATTTAAGTTTACAGTGCACAGACGATTGGAGATTTGCTTAAGGATAACTGCATGCGTCTCTCTCTCCCCCCCCCTCTCTCTCTCTCTCTCTCTATAATCTGTGTCTCCGTCTTCCAATCTGTGTCTCTATCTCCCAATATGTGTCTGTCTCTCGATTGATGCCTATGTCCCAATTTGTGTCTGTCTCTCGACCTTTGTCTTTCTCTCTATCTGTGTCTCTATCTCCCAATTTGTGTCTGTCTCTCGATCTGTGTCTCTGTTTCAATTTGTGTCTCTGTCTCTCGATCTGTGTCTCTGTCTCAACCTGTGTAACCGTCTCTCAATCTGTGTATCTGACTCTCTATATGTGTGTGTTTCTCTCGATCTGTGTCTCTGTCTCAATTCGTGTCTCTGTCTCTCAATCTTTGTATCTGACTCTCTATCTGTGTGTGTTTCTCTCGATCTGTGTCTCTGTCTCTCGATCTGTCTCACAGTATCTTAATATGTCTCGGTCTCCAGATCTGTGTCTCTGTCTCCTAATCTACGTCTCTGTCTCTCAGCCTGTGTCTCTGTCAAATATGTGTCTCTGTCTCACAGTATCTTAATATGTCTCTGTCTCCTAATCTGTGTCTCTGTCTCTCAATCGGTGTCTCTGTCTCTCGGCCTGTGTCTCTGTCTCATCTGTGTCTCTGTCTCTCGATCTGTCTCACAGTATCTCAATATGTGTTTCTGTCTCTCAATCTGTGTCTCTGTCTCTCAATCTGTGTATCTGTCTCTCTTTGTTTTTATATATATATATATATATATATATCTCAATCTGCGTCTATGTCCAATCTGTGTCTCTGTCTCTCTGTCTCAATCTGTGTATGCCCCTCAATGTGTGACTCTGTCTCTCAATGCGTTTCTCTGTCTCTTCCCCCTCCCCCACCCCCATCCAAGCTTTCTCCCATACATAGCGTGATGTACGAAGTGGCTTACTGAACATGACACCCCTACACGCCGAGTGCACTTGAAGATAAGGTAAACCAAGCCGTATGAAGCATGTCCATGAGCTTCATGTGGAAGATAAGCAGCATGAAGCATGTCACGTGACACCCCCAGTGATAAGTGGTTATTGCTGTGGAAGTACCTATCTGTTTCCTCTGACAAAAAATGAACAAGCTATTTGCACCTTAAAACCCGAAATCGTCTACAAGGTGAATGTCAATGCTATGCTCCAATCAAGTGAATATGTCGTTAAGTCTTAAATTCGAAATATCTCAAATCAGTTCACGTTTTTCCCTTTCAATGTCAAAATGCTTACTCCAGTCCTTACAAACAAAAAAATTGGAAAGAGATTCGAAAGATATTGTTGATGAATGTTCTTTGTTTATATGCACTTTTTAGCAAACGCATATCATAAATCAAATTGTAACAATTGCAAGAGGGTATGGCCAACGTTTAGTGTAAACCATGAAACCAATAGGCGTAGTTAATTAAAATGTGAAATGAAACATACGACACTGATATACAAGATCATACCTTAGCCTTCAATATGGTGCCATTCTAATTTTCAAAACAAGCAACCAAATAGAAGATTTCACATACAGGCTCAAACAACATTAATCTTTCCTCAGGTAGGCAGGCTATGCTTCCACAACTAGATGGCTGAAACCGCTTTCCCTATCAACGATACAAGATCTGGTTTAACATTTCAACAAACAAGATCCTTATATTCATTTAAATCAATTTTAAAAGTGTATTCACTTATAGAGCGTTCATCACGACAGACTGCACAAAATATTCAAAACTTGTCTTAAATCACGTAAACGATAAATACGGAAATCGCAGCTGGTTTCTCTATATTAATTTCCATAACGTCAGAATTGTCATAGAAACGACATGCTCAAACTGAGTGACATTCTATAGCATTTTCAAAGTGTTAGGTCATTGATATAGCATATAAAGAGTTTATATGAATATACATCTTCACTTAGTATAATTTTTCAAGCATATCCTGCTTACAAAGTACCCTACCCAACAACATGCGTCATACAAGCATAATAACATATTGAACAAACTCTCCTTAAAAATCATAGCCAACTTAATCATACTGAATTTCAATCATATCTTCCTCCAAAAACATCTCCATCAAAACTCAATCATATTATGTTCAAGCATATCCTCCTTAAAAATCATATCAAACAACATGCTCCATCTCAACACAATCAACTCCGCATGTCAGAACAACCAACAAAACAACAATCTCCTCCACGCATCTCAAGTCACGTCCAAGATGATTAAATAACAAACCTTAGAACGGCTTCAATCGTTTTCATTTAGCACCTTTCACTACGACAGTGGGCGCTCTCAACTACACTCACCTGTGCTTTAACGCTGGACACCTTTCCCGACAGGTAAACACACCAGGTAATCCCAATTAACAGGTGTGCAGTTCCCGAAACTTTGCTCTTACTTCGTCTCGTTATCTGTTCATGCTATCATGGCGTCTACTTAAACCATACTATCGTATGAAATGTTCATCTTATCTTTGTCAACAAATGCTGTAAAGTTGTCAACGAATACCCAATATTGTCAACGGTTCATAATCACGTTCAAACATGCTTTAATCAAAGAATTTCCATTTTTCTATGATAAAACTGTTTCCACACCGTTAAATCAAAATCAGTTTCTGACGCGATGCATTCTTTTAAAATGAATGTCTTTCAATCCAATTCCATTTGGAAGTATCCGATTGGCATTGTTTTTCTTTGATGTATCCTCTTCGATAAGTATCCTTGTCCAGAAGTATCCGTTAGAAGAAGGGTTTATTTTATTGAAAACGTCAAATATCAACACTTGATAACGAGTTGGACATATTCGAAGAAATTTAACACATTTTCTTCGTAAATACACAATGTTTTCCTAGAGAGTTTATGAAAAATATACTGAATCACTTTTGTGTCTGCGTACTACAACCACAATTTACTTTAACGTCTGGAGTCATACATATGAGAATGGGGGTTTAAATGTGTAGAGGACATCTTCACACGGTGGGATAGTGTCAGTTTTCAACTCCTCGGGGTATAAACTTTGCTGAACTCTATTGAATATAGTCTACATATTCACCAAGCGGGTGATATGAAAGCACTATGTTCATTTCACAGTACTCCTGTCACAAAGAACTGTCACTCACAGCTAGAACAAACTAGCTGCTTTACAACAACTGTCATTTATTCGTCAAACTATCAATCTACAAAGACATATGCAAATTCCACACATCGCCAGTAACTATTAGCACGGCTGGGCGAATCCTCTGTACCGTGTGAGGAGATCTCTCTGTATGAGAATCCACACTAAATGCCCATTTAACGCCTCATTTGGTCTCCAAACATTTCCACATGTACCCACTGGTTCTTTATATCCGGTATTCACTCGGTTAAATTTGTAGAAAACTTTCCAGCAGTTAGAATTATCCTCGGAATTAGATCGTTGTCCATGCACAATTGAATATTGACCCTTCCTTGAACTGGTATATCCATGTTAAAACGTAAACACGCTTCGATCACTCACTGAAAGTTTTATGTTCGAATATATCCAGATCTGTAATGATTTAAATTCCACATGTCACAGATCAAAGAGACATAGACACATATCAATCAAGAGTTTGTCACAAGACGATGTAAACAACAACTTTCTTAGTCCGGAGTCTTGAGGGCCACATTCGATAAATGGACCGCTAGCTCCAAAGCCCTCTTGTTTCCGTGACGGTCCGCTGTCAACTGTTACTACTACCCCATTGAATGAGCGCGAGTCTGCACGAGCTGTGCACGCTACATCTCGCGGTTCCCAGGCCGAATGGGCTATCGATTTCCCAGCGTCCAGTTCGGCATTGTGTAGTGGTCAGTCTGCAGTCAGCTGATCGCTGGACCAGATGGACACTAGATACTATCTGTACAGAGTTCACTTTGTTAGGTATACACGTTTCGGGCCATTTTATCATTTTCACAGATCTGTCATGATTTTGTTATGAGATTGTTGACGGGTTTATTTGAGCTATTAAAATTGTAGTTTAATTATTTAGAATCCATTTCACTTATAAATTATCCGCTGAATAAAACTGCATATTGAAAATTAGCCGTATTCTTATAAGACCTATGTTGAATTCAAAATGTAAACAAATACGTACACGTGGTTATGTGGGACGCTTCATTCATGTAATTTTTCATGAAAACCTGTGAATGTCATTGTCAGTTTTGATTCGTTACTGTTGCAGGTTTACACTTCAAGGGTCGATAATCCTGTTTGTTTTTAATGAAAGTGTCCGAACTCAAGGCTCCGTCTTGCTTCCGGCAACAAACATGGACTTTGTGTCAATAAAAACAGACAATGACAGCACACGTTCATTAAACACACCTGCAAATAATAATATTGATTTTGTCTGCTATCGTAAACAAAATATTTGATTATTGAGATAGAAACTGACCATTTAGAATCAGTAAGTATCTTTAAGTCTTGTTTTCACACGCACGCGTCGAAACTACTTGATAAAAACAATTTGTGTTGAAAATAAATGTAAATTTATAGTGACTATCAATGTGTAACACAAATTTAGATTGTCATTTTATATCAGTTAAATATCTGTTTAAAAGGTAAAATATCACAATCCAAAGTCATCACTTTTATAGCGTCGTGGTTCGGTAATTTGTCTGTTTAATGATTGCAGTAGTGCGTAAAAAAATTCATTCAAGGCAGAGGTGTGAAAGGTCATCGAATTTGGCGGGGAATTGCTGCGTGCTGATTGGTGCTTTCTCTAGCCCCGATCGAGCGTTATAAGCTTACACTCCACTTACTCGTTGCGATAAATCGAAACCGGAGAATAACTGTGTCGATTTATCAACTTAAATCAATATATTAGATCTTAATTTAGTTTTGTGTTGTTTCATTAAGAATGACATGCACCACAAGCGATATTTTACACCTGTAAAGATGGCACAAGTCATCGTACTACGCCATTTTGCCTATCTACATATAGCACTATTTTCCAAATAACTATTATCATTAATCAAGCAAGCTTGAGATGGACCTCGGCTGTCCGGCGATTTTCTTTTGATTTGCCATTAAAAAAAAACAAAAAAACAATAATGAGATATACATTCAAATCAATAAATTATATTATTCGTAATTATCTTGTTTATAAACATACAAAAAATATAACAGTTATTGAGTTTCATATAGTTCAATATTCACGTTCACGAGAAACTTGTAATAATTAATATGTACCGGTAATGTAATAAATGCTTAAAACCGGTTCTGTTGTTGGAAATGTTACCTCTTTTCAGGAAATGTTAGTTCATTCTTGATCATATATTTCTCTTATAAACAAGATAATTATGTTCTGTCACTTCCACGACTTTCCTTGTATAATGAAGAAAAAAAATCATATTGAGATAACTATGATATTCGAGGCATGAAGAAAGATGATGTGATTCATTTTTATCACTTCATTATCATTTTTCAAACTTCTAGTATCATTCCCAAAGAGGCTCTGTTAATCACCATTCATCACATGCCTGGAATATTAATGTCTTGCCACTCATTTAGAATTGTTTATTTTTGTGACTTAACGAGTGTTCGGCCTCCTCCTTATTTTTACAAATAAGAAGATTTTCAGGATAGAGTGAAAATAAAATAAATTTATTTACATGGCATTATTGACAGTGTTCAAAACCGGCTAAAATTCATATAAAAAACAAACGACACAGATAGTCAAGCATATAAGGACAGGGGTCAACATTCAAGCCCTATCTGCATATATGTATCACAGGAACCCGATATCGTAAATAAAATGTAGGTAAAACGTGGGTAAGAAAGATCCTTCCCTTATATATACTACTCTATTACATATAGGGGACGGATATTTCTTACCCACGTTTTACCTACATTTCATTTACTATATCGGGTTCCTGTGATATGTATGCACTAAATCGTATACATATTAAACTTTTTAAGGGGTATGTGACTCATAAGTTATAATGACCTATAACTTATTAAATTCGGAAAAGTCCACTTCAATCTCATTATCTGTTCACCCATCCCGTACAGAAGCATTAATCCAAACCTTTGACATGCTGTTGGATATTTTGTGAAGCTTGTAGTTGTTATAAGCTTCTAAGTTATGAGACAATTCTGTGAACATTGTGGAACCTTCTTTGCAGATTCCTTGACTCACATTATCACTTAGTTTGTCAGCCAGACCCTAAAATTAAATAAAAGCGTTAGCAAGTCTATAATAAGGCTTGAGAGCAATTTTATTTTAATTTTTATTTTATTTTAGGGTCTAGCTGACAGACCAAGTATGTTTCTGAAGTGCGAGATGTTGTAAATTTGCCAATATCGACCCAATTGATTTCAGTGTTTACCTACACAAAATGTCTGCAGGTGAACTGACTATAACCCTATCATCCTACAATCCTGCCTTCAAGAGAGAATGCAAGACTGATGTTCATACTGACTGCTATACGGTACTAGTCTGTTATCCAGACCCTAAAGCAAATTTTTTTTATTGATGACCAACCCAGTCTAGAAAAGTATAGCAAGTCTAGATCGCTCAGCTTAAAGCTTCTTCTGGGCTCCATTTTTTTAATTATACATGAATTGTCTTAAATGTTATCAATATTGAACACAAATACTTCTGAGACTAAATGTTAGTCTAATACGGTACGTGTACAAGATGTGTACTAATACGTACCATCACACACTGAAGGAGTGATGAGATAATCCCTAGCTGCTCTCTGTTTCTGATGTAAATTCGAATTTCTTTTGTATATTCTCTCCAAACTGGAGGATAATAAAGTTATATAAATCGTAGTATCGTGAATGGCGTACCGTAGCTTAGCCTTCGTATAACCTTAGTTGTCCGTCAGCCAGAAATAAGATAAAAGCCTAAGAAAGTCTATAAGAAAACTGGAGACAATAGTCTCAGGAAAGAAGAAATATCAGTAACAATTTTCGATTTATTGACCAAATTTTCGGTGAAAGAGTTTGTCATTTTGCATAAGGTTAAATTACCTTTTTATGAAAAAATTCGGAAACTTCGCCTTGAAACTTTTCGTTGACCTTTGAAATTTTCATTTTCATTAAAATCAAGGTATTTGTCGATGACCATAACTCATTTTGGGTGTTTTATTTGATAAAAACAACAATTTAGTATAACAACGCATATCGTTTCGAATCGTAATGTTCTGTTATTTGTGAAAATTTCATTATTATATTATTTTGCAGATAATCCATAAGCCATAACTCTAAATTGGTATATCATACATTCAAATTCACAGAAGACATAGATTGAGTTAGCTGACTATTCATACTGACTGGCAACAGCTATCATCTTTTAATACAACAAGGTTATGTAATCATACTTTCCTTAAAGGGGCAGTAGCACGTATTTTCACAATTTAATATTTCAAAATGTTCACTGATAATTGTAAGTTAATGCTTAATGTATTATTTTGTGTCACAAATCTCACTACACAAATCAATCATCCATAGTCAGAGGACAAAGTATGAAGATTCACATAAAATCCATTGGCGGCCATTTTGTGTGAACACCTTTTATTCATTTTGTGTAAGAAAAAGGAATCGCATGGCTAAACTTTACGTTATATGTTTGAATCATTACTTCCCCATTTAGTTTAAATACATTGTCTCTCAATTAGAACCATTAATTTTCATTTTCCTGACATCACCTTATAATCCTCCTAAAAATTTGCTACTGCCCCTTTAAACTATTGAAATTTTTAAATAGTGTTATTTTTAAAAATAAGTTAATAAATTCTTTAAATTCAATAAAATTTGCTTTTTCATCTTTAAGAATGAGACATCGAGACTGTAAATAAGACTCTTGAATGATTTGTTCACAGCATGTAGACTTGTTTGACAAAAATAAGATTAATTGATTTATGGAATCTCTGAACATGATTTTGACCATTATGGAAAGAACCGCTTGTCAGAATCCTCCTGAAAAAAATAATTTCCCAATATGTACCCCAAAATGAAAAAAAAAATATTGTCATCAATTTAAAAACTTTTATTAAAAACCCGAAGGGTTTTAGAAAATGTCTATCTATCTACACTGGGGTGATTTTGTCAAGTTTGCGTCCTGCCTAAGTCATTTGCTGCAATTGGTTTACTTATTGGTGATGTATATCATGGTTTCTTTGAAATAGAAATTAAAAAATATAATTATCCTTTTGAATTAACCATTTAATTATATTATTCAATGGAATTTGCTTCTTCATCTTAAAGAGACATTTTCATCGAAAGAGACATATAGACTGTAAATAAGACTTTTTAATGATTTGTACACAGGGTGCAGACTCCGCTATTGACAAAAACAAAATGAATTGATTTACGGCAACTCCTAACATGACCACTATGGAACTAACCGCTTTTCAGAATCCTCCCGAATAATATAATGTTCCCAAATTTACACCTTGATTACACCAAACAAAATTCACTAAAATCTCAGCTAATGCAGAGGCAATAAAATCATAACACAAAACATTAAAAGAAGTGCTGTAAAATCGCCAAAACAGAAATGAAAAACAGCAACAACACTTAACTTAGCGTCTCATCATCTTTATAAAAGTCCTTAATATTTATTCAAAATCATATCTCGAAGCCAACGAAATATCCGTCAAATTGCCTTAGGCGAAAAGTAGGCGGGCGTCATCAGACGCCTTCAGCGGATTAAAGTATTGAAGTAAGTTGTAATCAATTAGTTTTTCAAATGCATTGGCGCTGAAGCAACATGGCGCGGCTGCGGTTTCCCGGCCGTCCTGGATACAGATTCGATCGCTTAGGCGTTAGATACGGAGCCGATGAAGCTAGGAATGTCAACGACCCAAGTCTTGCTATTGTTGCATATATTCACTATGGATTACGACAGTTTAGAGAACTTTTCGGGGAGTCTGACGAGGTAATAAAACATATATCGCATCTTCCTGGTCAAGATGGCGGACTTCGCCAGATTCCGAATGTTAAATGTTGATATTTCAGTCGATATCTCCATAATAAGCACTTGTCGTATCATTATTTCTGCGAACTGGGATAGACAAGTGTAAGTTCTATCGATTACAACCATTCTACATGTTTTCTTGTGTACAAATATCATATTTTTGAGGGAGCAACACATCATTTTTTTTGGTCAATATTTTCAAGATGGCGAGGAACTACCGCGAATTTCTGATGAAATTGCGTTACCTGGCTATATTGTAATCAGATTTATTTGATATGACCTACTTAGGACCGTGCATCTAAGCAGTTGTCATGTCTTGGTTTAAGCTTAATGTTATAGAATTTCTCCTACTAAAAAACCCAAGTTTTTGTATCTGCAGAATGTTGAAAGAGCATCATCAATCCAATTCAAACTGGGAAAACCCATTGCTAAAATAGATAAATGTTGTTGTCAAATTCATTTTTTAAACTTTTAAAATGCATACATATGTATCTTCATCTTTGATTGTCAACAATAACATTTATTCTATGCTTAAGTAAAATATGTCAACATGACCTCCTTTTAAAAAAAATGCTTACTATCTGAACATTTGTTTTGGTTTCAATCCATCAACATTAAATTTAAATTAATTTTGAATTTAAAAGAATCTTTGCAAACACTTCAGATCAAACACTTGATGTGAAAAGAAAAATGTGATGATTTGCAAATGACCTTGAATTTTATTACTAGATTAATTTTAAGAAAGTGTTTAAAAAATCTAAAACTTACGGTTTTATGTAGGGCAAACTGACCGAGGTTCGGACACCACCCGAAGTCGCCCGAACTTCGGACACTTTTGATTAGAAGCTGACGCAGTTATATGTGAAAAAACTACATGTCATTTGTTTCAAAATGTTTCTTTGCAATCTGTCTTGAAATATATTTCTCTTAAAATAGCATTTTATTATCGTACCTATTTCCCAACTTTCTTTTTCGGACAGGGGCAATAAACCGATTCATGGGGGAAAATGGCGAAATATTTGTTTTCATGTAAATGTTTGCACAAATTTCATGAAATGTAAGAAGCGCCAAAAGATCATATGCTTTTTTTGTTTTAAAAGAGAAACTACTACATAATCAAACTCCGATAAATATTTGCAATTAAAAAGTCAATTTAGAAGTAAATATCGGGATTTTCGAAATATATGAAAATGACCTTGGTTCGGACAGTTTTGACCATGGTTCGGACACTTATAAATTTTCTTTATAGAGAATTGAAAAACATATAAATTATCAAACAACTGCTAAGGAAACATAGAGAAACATTCAACCAACACATATTACAAAATTATTTACTCCTAAATCATTTAATTTATCCTGTACAGTGTTTTAATATGTAGCGTCAATGCATGCAAATGCCATTGTGACTTCATCAGATTCTAGCGGCGCATTGGGGAGCCACCGAGAGGTTTATCTTCGGAAAGGAAGCCGTGTATTATCAAAACATTGAATCATATTTGCAAATTATCGGGTTTTCATTGTAAATAAACGAGTCAATGTGTGTTTGGTGATAAAATTAACTTTTTTGAGGCATATATTAAAGCTGTGATGTATGCGAGAACATTGAGTGGTACTGTCCGAGGTTAGGTCAAGACTGTCCGAACCCCGGGCGAGTTGATATACACAATTAAACCCGTTAATTTCAGTTAATCTACAAATATTTCTACAAAAATAAATCGTAATACAATACAAAATTTCATTCCTAATGCCATAATTGGCTTAAAATTATTTTCTTCAAATGATAATGTACAGTACGATCTTTGAAAGTATTTGCATCGGAACACTGTCCAAACCCCGGTCAGTTTGCCCTATGTATTTGACAACGAGACTGTCAACATGGATTTGCTGTTATCCTACATATGGTGTGTTATGAATTTATGAAGTAGGTTTACTTGAACAATTAACAGGGATCTACCTGGTAATATAAATAGATGGGAGATATCCCATCCATGGTTAAAGCAATTCAGTTTTTAGCAATATAATGGGATGTTCCAAAAAGTAATTGGATATTTACTCAATGCTAAATTGAAGTCTTCTTTTTCAATAAATATAAGTCAACTAGTCTATTAGTTTTTCCTTTTATGGGACAATTCCTTCAATTTATTGGAAAGCAACGCTGAAAAGGGGCTCTCATTTGGATCTATGTAACTTCATAAATATAACATTAGTTAGCATCATTCATTTGCTTTAAAGGGGCAGTAGCACGTTTTTTAATAATTTTATATTAAATATAAAATACTTAATGTATTATTTTGACAGTGTCAAATATCTCATTATACAAACCAATCATCCATAGTCAGAGGACAAAGTATGAAGATTCACATAAAATCCATTGGTGGCCATTTTTTGTGAACACCTTTAATTCAATTTGTGTAAGAAAAATGAATCGCATGGCTAAACTTTATGTTATATATTTGAATTATTACTGCTCAATTTAGTTTAAATACATTGTCTTTCAATTGGAACCATGTATTTTCATTTTCCTGACATCTTCTTATGTTCCCCCTAAAAACGTGCTACTGCCCCACACAATGTTTGCCTGACAGCACATCTTGTACATTTTCTAATATTTAAAACATAAAAATTGTCTTCAGATGAACTCAATACAGTATATGAAAAGTAGATATCACCCCGCATTTTTCAAAATGCTAATTAATTATAAGGCACTGATGACTGAATTCTTTTTAAAGGTATATTTATGTTTTAAATGCAAAAATATCGCAAAATCAAGTAATCCCTGCTTTAATGCACTATAACTACTATTTGTGATGAGCAGAAAGGAAAACTACTTATCTTTACTTGATTATAATAATTATAAAAAACTTAAAATTCAATCTTGATACCAATTTTCATCTGTGAACTTTCAATGTTGCTTGTAAAAGTCATAAATTGATGGTAATGTTTGTTTTTTTAATCTATCTAGCCTGCTTGACGACAGATTCCGTAAAGTTGCATCTCCTAATGAAGCAATGGTTTAAAAAAGTGCATCATATAACATCACTGACTTTTATCCTTTAATCAGTAACGATAACCCTAAGTAAAAGGCTGCTGAGTTTGAGGCTAGTAGTTTATTATAGTTTCACATGAAGGTTTTTGATATGTAAAACTTAAAATCAAGTGTTATTTTGTGCATTTATGAACAACAATGTTAAATTTTGTCACAATTTTTTGTTTGTCGTAAATATCATGCTGAAAAATTGTTTGACAATATATTTTATACAAATTAGTTATTCAAGAAAGTGAATTCTTGAACAATTGCTAATTCAGTAATGGAAATGTGATTTTTATCATGTCAGTGGTTTAGTTATAGAAACCTCAAGTTCTGTTTTGTTAAGATGTTCTCTTAACTTTTTCTTCTTTCCTCAAGTTTACGATGAGCAACTTGTGCTGTTCTGCTAGTGTCATGAATGTAGTTATTAGTAAGTGATAATGAGAATTATGAATTAGGAAAGGAAAATGTTTCAAATTAAAGTGAGGGAGAAGAGTTATTGCAATGGGTCAAAATATGCAAAATATAAACATTGTTGAGATTTACCCTTCAACATACACAAATATGTGATAATGGATATTGAATTTATTCATGAGAACTACAGGATTGGGAAAGACATCTTAGACAATGGACCATTTAGTTTTTAGTATTTTCTGAACTAAAATGGGACATTGCTCTTGTAATCAATACAAATTTTGATAAGACATTTTGTCATCCATGGCCCCTGCCTTTCCCAAACATCTGTAATTACATGTAAAATCTTCACTTTAACGTGGTGGTTAGTGCGTTCGGCCTCATCAGGAGGTCCGTGGTTCGAATCCCGCAGGGGCTTGGCAACTTTATCTGCAGTAGAGAACTGTTCTACCTGCAGTCAGGTTTGGGTGCAATGGTATACTAAATTTTAGCACAGTACCACCCATGGTTCGCTAGTTCCAGCCGTTGCTCGCAGATTTCACCGCAATGCACAGCCACAATAGTGTTGCAGACTTTCTCCCTGCAATAATACTAACAGCCTTGATATAAGTGAAATACTCAAGAGGCTCTTGAAAGTGCCTATAAATCGCATATCACCTCACCTCAATGGCACTACATTGTGGCTAATAGACATGTCACTGTTATATAATAATAACTATAATAATAGCAAGTATACAACACTGAAGCAGGTAGGAACCAATAATCAATAAAGTGTAAATAACTACGGCTATTCAATGACTGTATCAATAACGACGTTGTAGAAACAGAGTCGTTATCTTGTATAAACCAATCAGAATTAAGAATGCTGTGGGCTTGATATCGGAGGATATCGACAAGTGATCTCACATCACATGCTCTTTGTAAGTTGATAAAGGCCACACAATCAAATTCTGTCTTTTATTGATTTTAACCAAAGCTTTGCTGTAATACATGAAAAAGGCTTTTACAATATTGATTCATGAGCTTATTAAATCAAGCTTGCTGTGTAAAGATTGAAGCGACAACAATTCAATGGAGTAAGACAATGGAACAGCTGATAGATGTTTGACTATTTTCTAGGCAAATTTATTCCATTTGCTAAATTGTGATTTGATTTGATATGCACAGATGATGTAGGTTTTTAAGGGAGAAGATAATGTTGATATGCTGCAGCTAATATGTTTGATACAAGTGTTTTTATGTTGTTGAAACCTTTTATTATATACTATTCAAAATAATTTAAGGAACATTGTATATTGTCCATCATATCATTCATCAATTAGCACATAGAATTATGTATTTGATTAAATAAACACTAACATACTGACAGGGAATCGGTGAGCGATACAGTTTTTGTACCGATCTGTCAGAAACAACAGGGTTCAAAAATGAAAGTCACATGACGTCAGATGGTTCAGATTCAAAACGAAACAGTTTTGTCTTTAGTGACTATGTTGCTTTAATAGGGATATCCCTGGTAGTGAATAGCTTGATAAAGACATTTTCCTGAAAAAAAATGATTAAAAATTTCAATAATAGTCAAATTTTCAACTAAAAAAAAGGAATAAGGGACAACTTTTTTTCAGAAAATGTTTAGATGGCATGACTAAATTTGGCACAAGGCTTAACTTGAATTTTATGGGTACTTTGAAAAAAAAGTGTTTGATTTTGGACTCATTTATTACCAAATTAAATTGAATCCATGAATATGTTTGCAGGAAGAAGAGTTTGATGGCTTCTCCCATCGTGATATCCGAAATGGAGAGAAATATTTGGAGCATGTCACAAACGATCTTATCAAGAGCATGCTTAACTCTGAGGATGACAGCGAACCATCCTCGATCGGGACATCGACACGATTTAGTTCCGCAAAGGCCAAATTGGACTCCTTGCCTACGTCAGATCGAACTAGGGGTAGGATGAAGAAGGTGATGCGTAAAACGTATAAAAGTTTGATAAAAGAGGGTTTAGTGAAAGCGTCAAAATCGCAAATTTCTGCGTCTGTGAAAGAGATTCAAAGGATGAAATCTGGGAAAGAAGATGACAAACATAAAAAGATTGTTAAAAGTAAACGACTCTTGATAGGGCAGCGAAAAGAGAATATTGTGAAAATAAAGAAGTCTGCAATAAAAGTGAAATTAAAACTTTCAACAAGTCCTCGACCTAGAGGTCGACCTCCACGTGATAAAAAAACTGAAAATGAGGCTGAAGAGCCTCGGAAACCAGGTCGTCCGAAAAAGATTGTGAGTCCAGAAAAACCTCGAAAAAAGCTACCAGTGAAAGTTGTGTGTGTTCCTAAATCGAAACAAACTGACAAAAAGCTTGCAAAGCAATTGCTTGAGAAAGCCAAGAAAGGTCGCAATGTTTTACAAGGTCGAGGACAAAAGCCAATCGTTGTAAAATCCGATAGGGTTGTTACAACTCCAAAACCTAAGAAGGAATTCGTTTTACCGACCGTGAGTTCAAGGTCGTCACGAGTGATAATTCCAAATAAACGATTCATTGAGGAGGATGTGTATTATAATAAAACATTGAAGAAACCAAAACTAGAAGTATTGTCCCCGAATTTGAAGGTTAAAGATGGCGGAAGTGCCAAGAAAAATAATGACAGTTCAGTTCTGAAAGTAAACAAAACTCCAGAACCAGTTGTGAGGGGTCCACGCAAAAAGAAAAACGGGGATTTTGCCAGTCCTGGTGCTATTAGTCCCGTATTACACCAAAAGGGAGGCAACTCTGTCTCGTTGTTTTCATCAGTGATCGCAGACCAAGCAGGGCCTAAGAGTAAGAAGTCATTAATTGTTGAAGGAAAACGGCAGCGCAAACCTAGTTTAAAGGTAAAGTGTTATTTTTCATACTGTTTTTAATAGCTTGATATTTGTTTGGGAATTTTGAATCTAAGGTCAAGCCCTTGCAAACATATTTTGAGCTTCAAGTGGTTATTTCTTGGAGACTGACACACTTTATGTGCTTGAATATATCATATTCTTTGTAAACAGTTATTGTCATTATGATAAACCGATCAACAGGATTTTTCTTAAAAAGTGTCATACCCGTATATTCTTTTTTATGCATAGATAGTGCCAGATAGAAATATAGGTTAAATTTTTATATTAGGTTTGATGTAATTTTCTAGAAGTAATATTGCTAGCGGTAATAGTTAAAATCTGGCATTGCAATAATGCCTGCCAACTTTCAGCAATTATGCTATTGCTTGGCACAACATTTTTTCATAGACAGAAATGCTATTGCTGGATTTTCATTAACTTTCAGTAAACAATACTAAACATATCAATGACTTCTGTCATTCCTGAATGATTTGAAAGAGTTTGTAACATTATAAAATTTGAATTTCTGTGATCCATTCCAAATTTCAGATGAGGATGAAGAAAGGGCAGCTACCTTCTAAAGTTGTGATGCAAAACTTTTTGTTGGATGTCGATGAATCCTCCTCGGCCAGTCATGAGAGTTCTCAAGGCTCGTCGGAAAACTCCTCCAAATCTGTTGACCTTTTCCCCAAATCAGTGGGTGCGGCAACGGGAGTGAGCGTGTTTAGTCGATCAGGTCCGATGTCACTGCCAGGTATACGACATCGGTCTGATGGCAAGGGACAGGACTCGTTAGCGGCCAAACGAAGCGGGGACAATATTCTACGGAAGGCCAAACTTCAGTTGAATCGAGTGGCAGTGAACAGATCAAAGGCAGCTCTGGCACGATCTCTAAAAGCTCAGATGAAGAAGGAAGCAAAATTACAACAAAAGCAGCAAAAGTCAAAGTTCTCGCCGCAATCTCCGACGTCCCCGTTAGCATTGTCTCCGATCTCAGGGTCACGTGGGTTTGTGGACATGCCAGGCAGCCCGCCTCCTCGACCTCTCTTTGATAATAACAACCTGCCCTCGCCTGGGGAACAAGGTGAGTAGAGATAGTTATTATTGATTTTGAGATTTTACGAGTGCTTCTATTAAGAGTTTGCACTTGCGAAACTAGAGATGTTTCTTAAGTTTATTTTGTTGCACAACTTTTAATCAATATGCAAGATATATATCCACATAACCAATTGGGCCTGGAGTCCAATTCAATCCATTCCATAAACCCCAAAAATATCCTTGATGCCCTTTCAAATATCAAATATATTCTTTATAATAGGGGAGATATGATAATTGAATAGCTGTTTCAACAAAATGATAACAATAAAACATTTTTACATGAAAGAAGGTAAAGAACAGGGGGCTGACTACCAAACACATCTCTACACGTAATATTACTTTAAGTTTTCAATTCTCCTTTGCTATGCAGACAAACCTATATAAGAAACAGGTTCCAACATTCTCAGAACGTCATGTCACTGAGCTTTTCAACGTTTCTTCTTTCTCAGACAAACCCATCAAAGAAAATTCAATTTGAAAATGGATCTCGCATCTTTCCAAACATGATGCCACTGTCACTATTTAAAATTGCTCTTCTTTTACAGACAAACCAATCAAAGAAAAGAAGACTCCTATTAAACGTGGGACCCACATCTCTCCAAAAGTCATGTCATCTCTAGCCGCCAAGCTTGCCAGTCCGGCCAAACTCAAGACACACATAGAGGGCATCGCAGAGGAGGAAGGAGGAGAACCGCCACCAGAGGGCACTGATTCCAAGGGGCCACGTATTAAACATGTTTGTCGTCGGGCGGCAATGGTTCTTCGAAAACCAGTGGCAAAGTTCCCGTCGCCTCCATCGCTGAGACTGAGCGCTTTACCGAACCAGGAGAAAGAGAAGATCCTATTGGAGGAGAGCAAGGCTCACGGAGAAGGTACAAAACAATTCTATCAGCTCTTGGCGGCCATCTTGGTTTCTTAAACTTGTTTTACAACCTATGGATATATACCAATTTTAAAAAGAAAATATGATTAAACTAGTCAATACCTTTTCATGCCCCTACCAAGCTTTTCCAAGAGCCACTTAAGCACTGATAAATGACTTCACTTCTCAAATTCTTAAATGTATTTATTGTGATATTTTCATATCGGACTTAATTAAACATTTCTTTTAAGATTATAACCTCATTTTCAGGGAAAATAATACTCAGTGTTGTTACTTTGTCCCTTCTCCTTTATTAACAAGATGCTTGCAGGTTTCACCGCAATGCATAGTCAAAATTGTGTTGCAGCCTCTCTTCCTGCAATAATACAAGCAGCCGTGATATAAGTGAAATACTCTTGAAAGTGGTGTCAAACTCCATAATACCTCACCTCACCTTTAAATCACAACAAAGGAAACTAAATACCCTCTAATTCATAAATGCTATCACTTTTGACAGAATCGTCCGATGATGAGCGAACGATGGAAGAGATAATCCGCAACGCTTCGACACAGGAGGCAACGGTCATCAAGCGAAGTCCAGTCAAGTCTGCTAAAGCTCCCACTCCGGCGTTTCCCTTCTCTAAAACGGGACGGAGACGGAAAGTTCGGTGTAGGGAGTGCAAGGGATGTCTTTCAGAGGACTGCGGCATTTGTGTTTACTGTCGGTAAGTATTCCCTGAGTTTTGTCCACATCATAATTGGCCCATCATTGGGTGTCATCAGAAAACTTTTCAAACCACCTTCAAATTTTGGCGGGTTGTTCCTAGCTAGTCAGTTGAGGGGGGTCATTTTGGTCTTTCTGAGCTTTTGGGATGCTTTGCAATGGTAGAAGTATCCTCCTTCTCCAAATTTGATTGACACCAAGCCAAACGGGTCGGCAAATGTCCCCAGGACCCCCTCCAGGAACAACACTGTGTCCAGTATTGTCTACCCACATGTTTATTAAGGTTCTTATGATGCTAGGAATCTAAACTTTTGGCTGAGGATCAACTTATTTAATAATAAATTTCAACTGTTTTTTGCCTGAATGCCTAGAATAGGGAAACTTAGCAGTATTTGGAAAAGCTCCATTTTCTGCCAGGATTGAGTGTATTTGAATGTTGACATTCTGTCAACAAATTTGGCAAATACATGATAACATATGACACCACAAATAATGTGCACAAAACTATTTAGGTCATTGTGGTGAATTTTTCAGAGACAAGCCAAAGTTTGGTGGTCGCTCAGTCATGAAGCAAGCCTGCATGTAAGTATTCTTTAAGTGTTAAAAATATTATTCAAGTGTTCTCAAAAACATTCTCAAAGTGTTCTCAAAAGCATTATCAAAGTGTTCTCAAAAGCATTATTAAAGTGTCCTCTAAAATATTTAAAGTGTTTTCAATTGTGTTCAGATCAAGTCCAATGAAAATAATGTTAATAAATCCTGCATAATGTTAAACTTTGCCAGTTAAGCCTTGTCTGAAAATATTTGTTTTCTTATGCATTTAGTAGAAACCAAAAATTTCGAAAATAATGTTCATCTGTATTATCATGTAAAAACATCCCAGAAAAAAGTCGAGAGGGACTCTTCTCATGAATTGAGGCAAAGACATTTTACAGATAAATGTTCAACTGTACCCCCATGCAAAAAAAACATCCCTGATAATGTTTCAAGAGTAACATGTTTGAAAAATAGTACAGACATTTTCTAAGAAACATCCTAGAAAAAGTGTGAATTCATTTAAATTTCTACCTTCAGAGAGAGGAAATGCTCAAACCCAAAGTACGCCAAAGTTACATCAACATTCGTATTGCGGAACATCAAGTCAAAAGACAATGACCCAGATGACGACAACACGCAACGAGATGGCGACAGCCGGCAGAATATCTCGTCCCATTCCTCGTACACATCAAACGGGAGTAGTCGACGCCTACCAATGGTTCAAGACGGAGAGAACCGGACCTCCGGAGCTTCAAACACGCCCCCTATGTCGAACGCAGCCAGTTTGGACGGGGAAAAACGGATTCACTTTCTTGCCCAGGCTCGAAAACTGGCGCGCACTAAAGAGAAGGTGAGTAGGGGTTGTGGGTTGTATCATGGAGAAAATATACTATTGGCAAAAAATAGGGGACTGTTAATTTGAATGAAATTGTTGGCACATAAACATTGATAACATGCATCAAGGCTTAGATTGGCTTGATCTTTGCCTTGCAGAAGTTGTTGTTTTTGACAATTCAATATCATTTGTAATATGTAATTGTTTTACTTTTACCCATTAAAAACAGTTACAAATACAGTCTTGATTTCTGGTTTGTATAGGAGAAAAGGTTTGAAATTTGGTTGATAGGTGTTGTAGAGTTGGCAATGACTAGACAGAAATCGGTCTCTGTTATTTAGACGATAGAGACGTGTCACAATATAAGATACTTATCAGGGCCTAGATTTTTTGAAGCTCTCTTAGTGTAAAGACAGTCGTAAACCGATGTTAATGTATGGTACTTATGACAATCTTCGTACTAAGAGGCTTCAAAGATCTAGGCGCAGGATATTAAATGATACAAATTGATAGAATACATGTCAATAGGAAAATAAACCTTCAAGAAAAATCCTGATTTTTCTGTCAAAGACACAATAAGTCAACAATACGTAACCGCGATACAGACATTGTTTCACAATACATATATCCACAGATTTGATATCAGGATTCTTAATGTGTAGGTATATTGTCACAGCTCTAGTTGAAAATATATGAAACAAATTGTTTACATGTCACAATCTTGTAAAGCTAACTCCACTAATCTGTACCCTGGGCTCAGAAGCTAGATTCGGTCGCGCGGCCTGACTTGGGATATAGCCAATCAAATCATTTTCTCGTTCAAATTTTATCAAGAAGGTGGCGAGAAAATGATTTGATTGGCTATATCCAAATTCGGGCCACGCGAGCAAATCTAGCTTCTGAGCCCAGGGTACAGATTAGTGGAGTTAGCGTAACGTTCGTACCCGGAGACAGGATGCTTGTGAAGTTCCGCTCATGGATGTTGTAAAGTTGAAACTGATTTACAAAAGAAACTAATTAGACAGTGTATATGTTGTGTGTGCCTCTCGCCAGGCAGTGACTGGACCGAAGCCTACAACGTCACTCATCAAACCAATCTCGGCCGCAGCTCACCGCGGTATCATTCCAACCATCGAGTCTCACCGCATCAAAGCAGACACAAAGGTAATCATGTCACTCAATAAATAGTTCTGCTTCCTGCGGAACTATAGAAGCTGTGTATTTGTATTAATGGTGCAACTTCAGGGAAAAACAAAGTTTTCAAAGTCTGTAAGTCTGAGGTCAAGGTCACCAGTTCTAAAACAACTGTCATAACTCCTTGTAAACAAGATAACTTAGTTTTTGTGCAATGAAGATCTTATTTGGTATATATATTCTCCTTGGAGAAGTAAAGAATTTTGTAAAGGTTTCCGCTACAATCCATCAAAGGTCAAGGTCACAGCAAGGTCATTACTTTTAACCATTACAAGTTGTTATTCCCAATGAAAATCGATCATAGATTGTTGACTTTTAGAAGGTTTTGGTTTGTAGAAGGCGGAACAAGAGAAGGCAAACCCTCTATTTCCTGGACTGCACTGCATTTGCGGTGTCCAACATATACTAATTTAGTTGAATTAAAAATTCTTGAAATTTATTCTCTCCCAGACAAGCTACTGTATAGATGAGGCGTGGCAACAAGGGGTTGCCTTAGCAATGTTGGCGCCAGCATGTGTGCGGACCGTCTGCTTCCTGTGTGGAAGTGCTGGAAAACATGAGGTATGAGCTTACTATTCTTTAACCTATAATTTAAAGAATCAGATCTATGGACAACTGGGCAGCCATTTTGTTTTTTGGGGCATGAAATGAAATATCCCGCTTTATTGTAGCTTTTAGCTTTAAGACAAAAACCTATCTGTATTGAGAGATGTCCATACTTTTACAGACATTTAAATGACATTTAAATTCAATTTTAAATTTCAAATAATAAATAAAAAGTTAGAATAAAGAAATAAACCTAAACTGTTTTATATTTTTGTGAATGAAACTTAGATTCGTTACCTGTTGATGTTATTCAGAGCCGAACTTTCACCCCTTGTTTGCATCGATCTTTGGAGTCAGCTATTGCAAAAATCATGTTTGAATTTAGATTCAACAATGAAATTAACCAATCAAAAGCAAGAATTTAAAATGTCATGGTATAATAATTGTGTATATCATTCCAGCTTATCTACTGCATGGTGTGCTGTGAGCCGTTCCACAGTTTCTGTCTGGAAGAGGACGAGCGTCCCATGGACGATCAGTTCGAGAACTGGTGCTGTCGGCGCTGTCAGTTCTGTAACGTCTGTGGACATCAGAATCATCTCCTCAGGTGTGATCGCTGTCAGGTTAGTGCTTTATTGCTAGTATTATCCATTTAGGAAACATATCCTGTGTCATATATTTAACATGTGCACATGTGCATTAGCTTTTATATGCCAGTCAAAAATTGGCTTAAGAACTGGCGCTGTAATGCTGTCAGTTCTGTAATGTTTGCGGACACCAGAATCAAATCCTCAGCTGTGATGGGTGTCAGGTATGTCTATTTGTGAAACATAGTCTGTGTCATATGTTACATGTGCAACATGTGCATTAGATCTGTAGTGGCTGCAAAGAGGAGAATTCATCTACTCATCAAGTTCATTTTAGCCTCAGATTTAGGAGATTTTTTTAAGGATTCAGAGAAGGCCGTGGAGGGAAAAGGTAAATTTCATGTTCATCACAGTGTGGAAAGATACATTGTTCACAGGGTTCCTTAGACAAACAGCTCCTGTCAATATGCAAATTTTCTGTCCAAATCCACAAACACAAACTGAAAAGACGTAAAGTTGCAGTGAATAGAATATTATTCGTCAGTAAGATTTGTTTTGAATGTTGAGGAGGTATCTTACTGCTGTCCCATGAAATATGTCAATATCTTCTAAATCAAAGATAAAAATTATCTTTATCTACCTCCTACAGTGCACGTACCACCCCGAGTGCCTAGGCCCCAGCTACCCAACACGCCCCTCCAAGAAGAACATCTGGGTGTGTACGAAGTGCGTCAAGTGTAAGAGCTGTGGGGCCACCACTCCCGGGGTCGGAACCAACGCCACCTGGACCTACGACTTCTCGCTCTGCTATGACTGTGGTAGACTTATGGATAAAGGTGGGTCAGCATGTTCCACCTTCCGCAGATCACGTTTCTTGTTCCAGTCATACTTTGTAACAAACTGTTGAAATTTTAAGAAACTGAAACCTGTAATCACTGTAGATGTGAATTTTGTATTTTCTAGTCATTAGCAGCCCCGTCTAAGGACGGGGCTGCTATCAGTTTTTGTGAAGTTTCCATCGCCGCCGCCGCCGCACTCGTACTACTAGCTATAACTTTTTTCCCCTAAGCTTTCCAGAACTCTTATTCATACCTTACTACTCATACCTCGGGCGAACGATTTTGACACGTTCACTTTCAAGGTCAAAGGTCAAGGTCACGAGCTATGTATTCACTCTAAGAATTCCTTGTAAACGCGATAACTTGAAAAGTTTTTGTGCTATGAAGCCTTAACTTGGTACATATCATCCTTGGAAAAGTAAAAAATTTTGAAAAGGTTTTGGCTACAATCCGTCAAAGGTCAAGGTCACAGCAAGGTCATGACGTAAGCATGTTTTAGCGAAAATGCTTTATTTTAACTATGAACACTTTTAATCAATACATGATTGTTATACTCAATAAAAAGTCTTCAATGATTGTGTGACCTTGAAGGTCAAAGGTCAAGGTCATGAGATATGAGTTATTACAAAATGCACTAAATTGGGGTATAACTTTATCCCATTTAGCTTTTCAGAACTCATGAACATGTCTAAATGTTAATACTTCCAGGGAATCATTATGACATGTTCACTTTCAAGTTCAAAGGTCAAGGTCACGAGTTATAAAATCACCACAAAATTCTTTGTAAACACAGTAACTTGAAAAGTTTTTGTGCTATGAAGCTCTAACTTGGTATATATCATCCTTGGAAAAGTAAAAAAATTTGAAAAAGTTTCGGCTACAATCTGTCAAAGGTCAAGGTCACAGCAAGGTCATGACTTAAGCATGGTTTAGCGAAAATGCTTAATTTTAACTATGATCACTTTTAATCAATACATGATTGTTATACTCAATAAAAAGTGTTCAATTGTTGTGTGACCTTGAAGGTCAAAGGTCAAGGTCACGAGATATGAGTTATTGCAATTCCTTGTAAACACAATAACTGGAAAAGTTTTTGTGCTATGAAGTTAAGATTTTGTATATATTATCTCTTGAGAAGTACAACATTTTCAAAAAGTTTTGGGTACTAACTGTCGAAGGTCAAGGTCACAGCAAGGTCAACATATATGGAGAAAATGGATTAATTTTATTTTTAACACTTTATTTCATTACAATAATGTTATACTCAATGAAATGTGTTCATTGATTGTGTGACCTTGAGTGTCAAAGGTCAAGGTCACGAGAAAATTCCCAATTTGGTGAGGCCTGTAAAAGGCGGAACAGGGTAAGGCGAAACCCAAAGTTCGGGGGCTGCTCTGCTTTTGCGGTATCCCGCAAACGCTAATCTAGTTTGCTTTTATTATGCAAATTTCTTTGGTTTTTGTTGTCTGTTATATTTTTTAAGCAAAACTTGACACATATAATAATAACTCATTTTATGCTAACTGTCTTTTGCTAGGTTAACTTCCTCATTTGCAGTATTCATTTGAGTCATAAAATTTTGGCTCATTACACAAATTGTTGAAACATTACAAAACTCAAACCACACAAAAATCTAGATCTGTATTTTGTTAGATTATTTGACCCTAAGGTTTATGTACATGAGATCTGCACTCACTAAGGCTTTGTTGGTTTGACACTGATACCATGAACTTATTGTATGTCCTTCTGTATATAATCCAGGTAACTTCTGTCCGATCTGCCACAAGTGCTACTCGGATGACGACTGGGACTCCAAGATGATTCAGTGCGTGAGTTGTGAGAGCTGGGTGCACGCTCGGTGTGAGGAACTCACAGGTAACCATGGCAACACATTTATTTTAAAGAGACACAGAGTATATTGATTGGATCACATATGTCAAACCATGGCAACACGTTGATTTTAAATTTATGTTGCTTTTCACCTACTTTTAAGAATTTTATGTGAAGATTAATGTTGTCTGTGGAAATTATGTGTTCAAGGTGGGCAAAAATTTGGAATCAAATGATGTTAACAATTGATAAATATGACTTTATTCAACCCCCAGATGAGATGTATCAGCTGTTATCGTACCTACCAGAGGATGTACACTATACGTGTAGAATCTGCACGTCCGAGCGTCCTGCACCCTGGGAAAGACTGTTACGGGCTGAGTTTGTCGCCAGTCTGAAAACCGTCCTGTTCAATCTCATTGGAATGAAATGCTCACAACATCTGATCAAAAGGGATGATCGGGTGAGAATAATTTAATTGATTATTTAACACCCTTTTTTTCAACCTGTTACATATAAAGGGATCCTATCCAATGTAATAGAAATCCACGGTAAAATACAAATATGAATGTTTCTGTTCTTTTGTCATTAATTACATTCTTTGCTATGATTGATGATAAAATTAAATCTGAAATTCTTTTATGATGTCAATTCAAACACTATTTGCACAGAAATATAAAAGAAATTCTGAATTCCAAGATGGCTGATGATACAAGATTCCAGGGGAGATAACTATTTGTGTGAATAAGTTTGCATACCACTAAGAAAACAGCATGCAGTGACTTCTGGATATTTTGGTACTTAAAACTCAAAATAAAGTGATAAGGGATGATGAATTTCTCTTGAATTGTAAAATTTGTAATCTTTGAGTTTCTTACAGGTTGATAAAAAATATCCATCAAGATATAAAATGTTCAAGCGTGTGAGATTCTTATTCTTATTCTTCTTTTGTCATTTCGTCACCAGAGAGACAGATGTTCAGCAGAAAAGAGAAAATCAAGTCCAAGAGGAAACCGGTCTCCTGCCAAATCCACTACACCTGTTTCCATGGTAACTGATCAGTCGTCCAATCAACTGATAGATCCAGTGGGAGATGAGGATAAAGGGGAGACAACTCAGTTGAGTACAAACCTTCCCCCTTCATCAGAGGAGGTCCCCGTTAGCACTGTTCCTCAACAGTCTGACGTTGGTGAAATCTGTGATAGGACTAAGGTTGCCACGGATACGGAACGGAATATTTTCAAACTAATCGATGAGTGCTTATTGAGTGACAAGATATCCGCGTCTTTGTGCACTGAACCCCGACTTGAAGATGAACAGCTTCGAGGATCTGTCAAACCAAGCGGAAGTGATTCCGTTTCCATGGAAACGGAGAGTTATTCAAAAAGCGAGAGTAAGGAGAGTGAAGGAACAAGTGCAGGAGAGATGCAGGTCGACGCGACCTTGCACGATGAGGATCAGGAACTACTTTTGTATCTGAAATCCTGCGGTGAGAGTCCCGAGAAGGAAATAAATCCTGATTTGGATTCTGGAGAAGCAATTTCAAATAAGACTGAAATTCAGGACAGTGCAATAAGTAACCAAGATTCTAACTTGAGGACGTTGTCTCAAAGTAATATTGAGAAAATGGATACATGTGAGTCTCAATCGAAAGATCAGTCTGATTTGAATGATAGCAAAAACACATGTAGTTCAGGGGAGACTACTCTAACTGCTCCAAGTCCAAGGGAGACAACTCTGTTTGACGAGAATTCAACAAATATGTTAGGCACATCAACACCAGATTCAAATCTTTCATTGGCTGTGCAGCTAGATGGTAGGGATATAATGAAAGCAAGTGATTTTAGTACTTTTAGTGGGAATACAACTATGCAACAGGCTAATAATGAAACTCCCACAAAGTCTGCTGGTAATATGACAACAGGGACCCCCGATTCTGATTTGTCCACAGGAAAAAAGAAAAAGCTTAATCGACAATTCCCTCCTGACTTTGAGTCAATACGAGAAAAGTTGGATTCAGAGAAGTACCTTAGTGTGGTAAGTTTGTTTAATCATTTAGTTATTCACAACCTGGGTTCGATTTCTTGTTTAGGAAGGAGTTTTGTGAGGCTTCTCAATTAAAAAATTTAGAAATTAGAAAGTTTTTGTGTGACAAAGAAAGTGGTTGTTACAGGGGCTGATTAGTAATGAATTTAATGTAGTCAGTTAGGTTCAGTTAACCAATGACATGTTTTGTTGTAGGAACCTGGACCAATTGGAATGATTGTTTCAAAAGGCGTCAGAATTTACCAATGAAATATCTTGTTTAAAAGAGTGAACCAATGAAAATGTTTGTCAGATGTGTATTTTGAATTGACCAATGAAATGTTTGATATGAAAGCTTTAAACAATGATAATGATTGTTTCATGATATTTTATAATTAGCCAATGAGACATCATGTTACAAGATGTAAGCCAATGAGAATGCTTTTTACAGGAGGAATGATTAGAATTAACCAATGAAACATCTTGTTACAAGACGTCAGCCAATGAGAATGTTTGTTACAGGAGGAGTTTAGTGAGGACATGGTTCACATCATCCAGACTGCACTCAGTGATCCCGAGGAACAAACCCAAATGCGGAAGAAATCTAACAACTCTGTTAGATCTGTCTTCGTCAAGGTAAGTCACATGTGTACAGGGTTGATGTTAAAGAAGTATCTCAATAGATGGATGATTTTCTTGTTCTCATCCTCGATACCAAATAATGGAAGCTATATTGCTCTGCATGTCAGCAGAAGTAACATTTATTTTCACCGGTAGGTAATATGGTTTGGTATGGTTATCGGTCTATCCGTCTGCCGTCATCATTTTGTTTACTACAAAAACTGTTTGATATATATATATATATTGGTCACTCAGCATGTGTAGGTGTGCTTTTTGCAATTTTTAATTTCTTCAGTTCTTTATCATATATGACATTTTTTGATAAAAATAACGCCAAATGGTCAGGTTCGTAATCTAACTTCACACATCAAAGACAGTCTTAAATAACTTAACAAGTAACCATTTAATAATAGTATCTCTCTTTTTTGAGACCTCGAGTCCTGCTGGACCTGTGTCAGACTCATTCTCAGTCATGTGCCTTCTGTTAAAGACAATCCAAGTAATCAAACCCAATTGATTTCATTCCCATTGAAATAAGTGCTTCAAAATTATTTTAATTTTTCAGCAAATGGAAAAGTGTTTCCCCTGGTTCAACATCAGCACCTGCAAGCTGTGGGAACACAACAAGAGTCTTCCTGAGTAAGTTTTTCACATTTTACATTATGCTAGAATCTTTGTTTGTTTGTTTGTTTGTTTGTATGCAGCTTGCCAACTGTCTTACTAAGCCTGTTTTTAACTTTCTCCCCAGTTTTTATGCCCCCAAATGGGATATTCTGGGGGAACATTGTTTTTACCCTGTCTATCTGTCTAACCTTGTTCATTACTTTTGTTGCTTGGGGTAAACCTTTGATACTACACATGTGCATCTATCATGTCGGATGAGGTCATAACTATTGACCTACTGACCTTGACCTCAGGGGCATCAGTGTTTCACAAACACAGCTTGCTCTTTAGTCTTTGCCATGTTGTTGTGGTTGGAAGGAGACAAGTTGCTGAATTATATGGTGTCTGCATATAGGCATATGATAAAAGAAGCTTATGTAATAACGTAAATCTATGTTGCAGGAGCATGTTGCCGGGTGCAGTGCTGCCCCCTAGTGAGGACCACACGTACGCCCAGTGGTTGGAGCGCGAGGAGCCCCATCTCTCTCCTCAACCTTCCCCCTTCAAGAGACTGCAGCTGGGCTCGGTTAGGAAGTCCTTCCCCCTGTGTGAGTATCTTGAAGTTCATTGGTTACATGAAGTCGAGGAAAATACAAGGGTCTTACAGTCCTGTACACCATGTGTGACAAACAAATTACTCCATCCTGCTACATCAACAGATATATCTCCGTGTTATGCTCCAACTTATTACCTGATATCCATTAGGTCAAAACCGTCGTTTTGCTGACGGTTTGTTACTCGTCTCTTTTCGGCCAAACTGTTTTGAACATTTATCTAGCAATGCCTCTCGTGAAAATCTAAAATAACGCTGCTTCGAAGCACACGAGAGTGTGCAGCAGGACATGAGATATATTTTCTTATTGAACTCTCATTGGCTAATTGCAATGTACATAAATTGCAATATATAGCAAAACGTGCGTTTTTGCCTAATTTAAATCAGGGTATAGGTTGGAGCATAATGCAGAGACATATGATGTTTTTACCATAAAGATCTCCTATTCATACATATTTTGATAATTTTTGACCATATGAAGTCATCTCCAGTCAAACTCAGTGCAATGTAAAATGTTAAGATATGCAGTTTTATGTGAATAACTGCAATATTTAAGGGATCTATTTGCAACTAACAATATCTTGATTTCGGTTGTTCATGATGATAAGATTGACACACATTCTATTGGAGAGTTTTAAACGATGCAGACAAAGTTAACAATGAATACACATTGAAATCTCCCTACATTCTGCATCGAAAGATTCAATTGTTTGTATACTACTTCCATACAACTAACAATATGTCTCTAAACTCCTCACAGCTTCTATAGACGGGGACAGTGAGACGAGCTCGGTGGTGATGTCAGACTACGGAGGAGATGATCTACGTCAATGCCTGCTGTGCTCAGCTTACGGGGATGATGCTCCAGATGTAAGTACACACTTTAAAACTTTTAAATCTGAAAAACAGTCAAAACATTCTTTTGTCTATGTTTATAAAAATCGCATCAGGTAGTTTGTGATGGTTCGAACACTAGTTTAAACATGGTATTATGCTCATGGTTATCTACTTGGTTCCTCAAAGTGCAATTTCAGTTGAAGTTGCCACTTAGACATGAAATTCTATAGCTCACCCAAGCGCTTGTTATTTCATTTAAACAGTTTTAAGTTGAAAGACATGAACTCTATTGGTCATTTACCAAAATGTGGAATCATTCTACAGTTTGCTGGTCGCCTCCTCTATGTGAACCATGACGACTGGGTCCACGTCAACTGCGCTCTCTGGTCGGCTGAGGTGTTTGAGGAGACCGACGGAACACTGCAAAATGTTCACATCGCTCTCGGCAGGGGTCGGCAGATGGTACGTCAAGTGATTTTAGTCTTGAAATGTTAAAAATAGACATAAAAGGATTGCTATTTCCCAGTGGTGTCAGTAATTGACTCTCAACCTCAAAGCAGGTGAAACATTTCTGTATTATAATCCTTTGGCTGGGGTCAGTAGACACTTCAGTTGATTTAAGTTGAAAGTTGAATGATTTTTTGATAGACTTTGCAAAGTAATTGAAGAATTTGTTTTGGATTGATATTAAAACATATCAGTCAGATGAATTGTAATATGACTTTGTAGATGTCACGTCAACTCATTTTGATTTGAAGGTGAGTGTTTTAAAATCAAACTGTACAAAAGTGAAATCTGTCTTTAATTGATTAAGAATTTTAGTGTGTCAAGAAAGGAAAGATTGTTATTTGCACTTTCAAAATTGACATTTATATCCAATATTTGCCAAATATATTATGATAGTAGCAGTGAGTTCAACGATCGTTTGTTTTTTTTCCTACAGAGATGTGACTACTGCGGCAAGTCTGGGGCGACTGTTGGTTGTTGTAACTTCAGATGATTTTTTAAAAATTAGTCATAATCGTTTTAGGAGATTCTATAAACTTTTGATGTTCTTTCATTGACTGTCTTGTATCCTACAGAGATGTGACTACTGCGGCAAGTCGGGAGCGACTGTTGGTTGTTGTAACCGCGGATGTTCGGCCAACTACCACTTCAAGTGCGCCCGTGCTGTCATGTGCGTATTCCAGGAAGATAAGAAGGTCTACTGTCGACAACACAGAGCCCAGGTCGACAGAGAGGTAAATATGGTTTATGTTTTTCCAAATATATAAACTTGTAACAATAACTTACCTATAAACCTCCTGATGACCTTAATTCCTACAGCAGCTATGGTGTTAACTAAGTCATGCTTATGCTGAAGGAAATGATTTTGAACAATGATCATTTTGTATGTGAAACAAAAACTACTATTCCTCCAGACTATAAATACAAATTATGTCGTTTTGTAAGGTGTAAGGAAGCATTACTAGTATCATAATATTATTATTATTGACAATTGTTTATTGTGATACCAAAAATACTATTCCTCCAGGATATAAATACAAATTATGTCGTTTTGTAAGGTGTAAGGAAGCATTACTTGAATCATAATATTATTATTATTGACAATTGTTTATTGTGAAACTAAAAATACTATTCCTCCATGATATAACGACAATTGTTTATTGTTAAACCAAAAATACTATTCCTCCAGGATATAAATACAAATTATGTCGTTTTGTAAGGTGTAAGGAAGCATTACTAGTATCATAATATTATTATTGACAATTGTTTATTTCAGACAGTAGAGGAGGGAGGATTTCACGTGTTACGTCGAGTATGTGTGGATGCTCAAGGCCGTTACAACAAGAAAACATGGAACAAGGGTGTACTACCAAGGGTTCTGAACATACTCATAGGTATATCCATTTGGTCTTTTATCATCAGGGGTTAAAAACTCTTTCCAGGTTTTATATTAGGATTTCCAAATAACTCACAGATCTTTGTCGAAAAGTCAAGTATCTTAAGAAGTAAATTATGATTGACTTCTCAGTGATTTTTGTTTGGGTCAACGGTCAATATCTGCTTATTACACATTTAATTTCAAACAAATAGTAACTAATTTCAAAATGATGAAAAGCATGAACAGGACACTTTCAAATTTCTTAAAATTTTATTGTTGTATTGCCTGTGACATGGACTTCTATGTAATGAAATGTACCTTTTTGCAGGGTCATGTACTATTGAGTCTCTCGGCTATCTGGGACCACTTTCGGACGTCAAGGGTTGTCTTCTTCCCATTGACTTCATGTAAGTATATAAATGACAGCATTCGTTTTGACAATCTCAAAAATATTTCTTCTTTCTTAGTTCTTGTTAACCTGGTTTAAATTTATTTCTAGTTTAGTCTTGTCTTGTTCCTAAGAGAAATGATCCAACCATTAATTTTAGGTCAAAGAAGTTTTCCGATTTTGACTTGAAATTTTTAAAGTTGAATATTCCCTTATAACAATTTCATCTTTATCTAATTGTCTCATAGCAAATGAAATTTTTTAAAAATAAAAACAACAACTCACTCCCTCAAATGTTGATTATCTTCTTGTATTGGATACAATTTAATTCTCAGTCTATCTTTGCTTAAAAACTTTCAAATGAATTTATAGTTCCCATACCAAATATCCTTGTCTCTATTGCAGGTGTACTCGTGTGTACTGGAGTACACAGGACGCTAGACGCAGATGCGTGTACTCGTGTAAGATTGTGGAAGTCTCTCCCAGTCCTATCAGCCCAGAGATGAGGATACGAGACATGCGCATCGTCCACGACACAACCCACACCGACTTTATCCCCCTAGAGAAACTCAACATTGAGGCCCAGAGCGTTCTGCACATGCTCAGTCCGACGTCCAGCTCTGACGTGATGATCGTATCAAGCACAACGGCATCAGTATCTCGGACCTCTGGTCCCCATGTAACCAGTCTACCCAACAGTAATGCTGTGACTTCTGTCCAAAATGCTACTCAACAATCTAAATTTGATTTGAATATGTTGTCTCCAAACACGTTGAAATATTTGGGCAAATCCGATCTGGAGAAATACATGTCTAAACAGCCAAAACCATCCAAACCTGTCCAGAATGATGATTTCGGGAACCTGAGCAAGATGATTGATCGTTTAAACCAAGCAGCAAGTAAGTCTGTGAAGAGAGCAGACAGCTCGGAGAGAGAATTCCGAGCTGTGTCGCCGCCAACCATGCCAAGGATAAAAAGATCTTCATCTTGTGATATTCCTTCAGCAAGACCTCAAAACACCCAGAACCTAACCCGTCCATTCTCACCTGTTCCAGTTCAAGCACCTCGTCCCGCTTCAGTTGCCGCCATGCCGATACGAATCAAGGTCAAACTGAGGTCAGTGTCGCCCATTGATCAACCAATCAGCATCACTGTTGGTCCACAGTCAGAGGTTGTCTCTAAGGATGCTCTGATGACAAGGCCAGACATTGTGACCATAGACGAAGAAGGTCCTGAGTCATCTAATCCTGCCCAAAAGATGATCCAAGGAGAAAATTCTCAGCAAGCTAATGAACTCCAGGAAGCAAATGTTCAGGATGATTGTCTCCTGTTGTCTCCAGAAGAGCAACTGGCAAAGGTTCTGGACAGCGTTCCTCCAGAAATCCTGGAAAGCAGTGATGGACAGACGGTTGTGATCATGACTGATAATGAAGACATCTCAGAAGAAGAGGCTTTGATGTTGGCACAAGCTGCTCTGCAGCAGGAAGAAGAGGCCTCTAAGGAACATGAACAGAACCAAGTTCCTGATGTCATTGATCTCTCAAAAGAAGAAATGGAGGTTATTGAAGAACAAGATCCTGAACATCGGAGGAACACAGATAAAGCAGAGAAGGACAGTGCTCCACCTGAGATGGTTAGAGAACCAGAGCAGGATGTGGCAACAGCCACTGAAGGTTCAAGGCCAACTGAGGTTATTGATGTCCCTAAAGATGAGGCAGAAGAGACTGGTCAAAGGACAGCTGAGATCATTGGAGACCGAAAGAAAGATGTCACAATAGATACTGAAGGTCCAGCAACAGGTGATGCTGCTAAGACTGACAGCATGATAAAAGCAGAAACGGACACGATAGTCAATGAGAAAGAAAAAATAGAACATATGCAACAAACTATCTGTGATGATGTTCAAAGTGAGGAAAATATGAAGGTCAATGAAGACATCAAAGAAACTGATGAGGACATCAAAGAACCTGATGAACAAGAAAGCAATGTTGAGGTTAAGAACAGCAATTGTGAAGCCAAAACTGATGTTGAGGAAGAAAAGACGCCTCAGCAAGAGGGGGAGACAGACACCAAAGAAGCCACCAAATCTGAAGCCATGGACACCGAAGTGGACAGAAATCCATCAACTCCTGAGAAGGAAGAAAACAAGCACCTGGGAGTCCAGAATGTTGAAAAGAAGAACTTGAGTCCAACTAGATTCAACTCTGGGACTATTGACCGTAGTGTGGTGGAGCAGAGTCAAGCACGGGAACCGGTCTACAAAAATGGAGTCCTCATTGGCTGGAGGATCAGTTTGGACGAGAACTCGACTGCTGATGAGAGCGGGAAGATCGTGTCTCCAGACGGGAAGAAGGAGGCCGGGAGTCCTCGGGGTCGGACCAGGAGAAAGAGCAGCAGACAGTCCTTGACCTTGGATGATGTGAAGCCTGAAGTATCAGGCAAGACGAGTCCATGTGCATCTGGAATGTTTGAGGATATGCCAATAGGAGCTGATGTCATCAAAACTGAGGCTTTGGAAATGGATACGACAGAACAAGATGATCTCAAGTCTAATCCTCAAGACAAGGATGAGAAACCTGAAGAAGAGACTGGTACAAATAAATCCAAGAAAGGCACTGCTCCTCTGAAGACCTACCCACTACGAAGGACCAGTCAGAGACTTGACCATGGATCAGAGTCTGTTGGGGAATCAAAGAAAGATCCACAAGATCTTCCTCTCCATGACAAGATCGCTCAGAAGATCAAGGCAGAGAGTCTTGCCAAGAGTTCCCCTGGGGTGAAAGGACCCTTCAAGTGTCTGACCTGCAAGAGATTGTACAGAACGAAGGAGAGTTTCAACACTCACGTCCAGAACTGTGACTTCGAGGTGAGCACAAGTGAAGAGGAAGAAGAAGAAGAACAGAAGAGGTATCCAGTCAGAACCAGACACAGATCTCTCGAAGCTCAGGGCTGTGTGGTCAAGTTGACTGATATCTCAAAAGATGCAAAGTACAAATTGACTGAAAAGGATCTTTCTCCACCAGTGAAGAGAGGTCGAGGAAGGCCACCAAAAATAAAGAAAATCGTCCCATCAAGGAAGGAAGAGGATTTGAGTAGGTCTGAAGATGAGACTGAGAAGACTCCAGAATCAAATCCACCGAAAAGAGTTTTGAGAGGGTCCAGCCATGAAAGTCCAATACTGAAGTCTGACTCTAAACATGGTCGACAATCAAAAAGATTATTGAGTCCAGAAGATACATCAGTTTCTGACATTGTCTCACAAGAGCAAAATGAACCACCAGCTAAAAGGAGCAGAGGTCGGCCACCAGTAAGGAAGGATTCTCAAGAAGTAGTGGTAAAATTGAATGAATCTGTTGCAGATACTAAAACCTCTCCGCGCCTATTTGTGAAGCTTCAAAAAGGTAAACCAAAAAAGAATCAACCTTCTGATGAAGCTCTGGTATCAGGGGAAGACATTCTCATCCTAAAATCTTCTGAAGTTGACGAGGCCTCTAAGCACCAACCTTCTGAGTCGACGGTGATAGAGGAACAGAACTTGTCTAAGGGAGACAACTCTGCCAAGGGAGACAATTCTTCAAAGGTAGATCCAATGTCTAAGGGAGACAACTCTGCCAAGGGAGACAATTCTTCAAAGGTAGATCACATTTCAAAGGGAGACAACTCTGCCAAGGGAGAAAACTCTTCCAAACCAGCAAACACGCCTCAGAAAATTGCAGAGGTAGAGGAACTGAATATGAGTCCTGAGTTCAGGTTGTGTGAGGTCACAGGAATGATGAAGAACAAATCGGGAAAATTGAAGGATATTGAGGATTCTATTCGAGATCCAAAGAAAACTCTAAAAACTGTTTTCAATCATGATACTAATGAAAACACTTCTTCTGATTTGATTTCAGACTTTGACAGCAAAGATTCATCTGCTCAAATTCTTCATGTCACTAAAGCAAAAAGCGCAACTACAAGCTTAAAATCTGTGAATGTTACAACAAAATCCTCTGATATGGTGCCATTACCGAAAGTTTCTGAGAATCTTTTTAGTAAAGAAACATCAGTCGCTCTCAAGAAAGATTGTGAAGTGGTACAAAAGCAAATTCAGAGAAAATTCGTTCAGACCTCAAAAGTCGATCCCTGTTCTCATTACATGGACAAGGAGAAAAGCACCAATAAGGTCCAGTATTATGTGGTATATCCCCCAGATGACAAGAACATAGTAAATAAGGAAATGAGAGCACCAAAATCTGATAGCAGAGCAGCAAAACATGTGGAAAACATAACACAAGAAAAGAATACAAGCACCAAAATTGCCACATCTAAATCAAAAGTTGAGACTCAAATGAAGCCACCTCCCAAGACTCCTAGAGCAAATATCCTTGGTAAGCCAAGTGTTCCCAAGCCTTCAACCAGCTCAGTTTCAAGTTATAGTAACCCGCCTGTGCCAGCTCCAGTTCAGTCTTTGCCACAACCTCTGATGATTCCTCAAATACCTACCATGGACCCCAGACTCATCAGACCAGCCGCAGTCCAACAGAGGAACATCTTCGAGGCCTTGCAGAGTCCTCAGGGGGTCGGTCTAGTGGGCACAGCACCTTTAGCTCGGGTTCAGAGTTCGGTTCTGGAATCTGCTGTTGCACAGTTTAATCAGTCTGGAATGTTGCCTGGATCAATCCACACATCAATCCACCAGCCACAAGTCCCACAACCGCTGACAATCAACAGCAATCCTCTTCAACAACCATCAATCATCCCAAACATCATCCAACAGTCAACATCTACTGTCATCACTGCAGCTATCAACTCAATCTCCCAGGCTCAGTTTCACACAACTCCAGTTCTTCAAGCAACACAATCAGGAATCCTACAGGGAACACTTCCTGTCTCTCAATCTACAATCCTTCATTCAAGTCCAACAATCATCCAATCAAATCTCCTCTCTGCTCAAGCACCTGCTCCAGCTAATGTCCTCATGTCCTCCAACACTCAGGTCCTCCAGCAACAAGCAGGACAGCCCAACGTTCTTGTCTCGCCCAACCAGCAGGTCCTGCCCACAAACCTCATCTCCCAACTTGGAAATCTGCTCCCGGGTCAACTGACTCCTCAACAAGCCACCGTGGTCTCGAGACTCAACCTCCAGAACCACCAGCAGCGAGGCATGGAGTACATGGGCAGCTTCCTCCTGGACAACAAGTCCCCTCAGAACTTTGTGTCCATGTCTCAGACATCCCCAGTGCTCACTCAATCCCTCACTCCACAACAGACTCAGCAGATCATGAACCTTGTGTCCGGCTCGGTCCTCAACAAGGACTTGTCTTCACTCGCATCTGCACTTAATCAGAATCTAATAAACAGCCCCGGACTGCAGGTCCAACAACTGAATCAGTCCCAGATGTCTTCTCTTCAAGCAGGTCTTGGCTTGAGGTCTTCTGAGGCTCAGACTAAATCTGATACCATCCTTCACAGTAACTTGGTACGACATCTGCCGGACGGATGTAAGACTGTTGTATGCAATCCATCTGAAGCTGTCACTATGCTGAAGAAAATCCTCCCAACCTCTAGTGCTAGTAAAACAACCGTGGCCTTCACAAGTTCAGCTTCAACGTCATCTCAACTTAAGCCAGTCACATCCCCGAATCTGAGGAACATGCTCAGCATTGGGACCAACAGATTCCCGTCTTCCTCCCAGACTCGAGAGTCGAGTATGAAACCATACCAGTTGACTCACAGACCAGGAACCACCAAGGGATTCTCAGTGCTCAAGAAGATCCTCAAACCTGCCATTCTTCACAGAAAAAGGAATCTGACCATAGCGGCCATCAAACGTCATCTTGCGCTAAGTCCTGAGAAGAACGGCATCATTCAAGGTCAGATATCTGGCAACATCAGGAACTCTCTAGCAATTGAGGGCAATTCTACAGATTCTCAATCCAAAGATGGTGGATCCAGTTCCTCTAAATCTAGATCAACCGAGAGTTCTCCAGCTCTGTCAAGAACTCCAAGTGAGACCGATACAAGCTCTTCTCTAGAGCAGCTGGCCGTCAAATGTCAGAAAACGGGGAAGAAGAAGATTGTTGTTGCAAAGGTCGGGAAGAAGAAGAAGCCTGGAGCGGAGATGGCTGGAAAGGCTGCTGGTCCTCGGAAACGGAAGAGTCCACTACATGTTCGGAACATTCAGGAGAAATACAAGGGTAAGGGTATTTTTTTTTCAATATATGTAGAGATGTTACGATACAGGAGGGTCGCGATATGATAATATCTTGATACACTCTGAGTCCTTCTATAATTAATCTTTTGTTTGGATCAGTTAATTTTTTGTCTGAATTTATCCATAGCTAGATTGACGTTTTTAGTAATTTGATCTAACTTGCAAGTTTGGAAAGGCCCTTGTCTGCTTTAAGACTTATCCTATAAATATATATCACATATATATAAATACCAATCCTTCACAACGGTATGATATATTGTGGAGCCTATGAATTGCTGAATTGTGTACTTATCAGTACAGATCACAAAACATCAATGTGGACATAAGAATATTAATCACTGCTACACTGTAAGGGTTCTTCATGTATCCATTACATGAAGTTTTAACAGTGTGTCTCTTGTTGTTTGAGATTTTATGAGTAAAGGACAAAGAACATTATTCCTTGATTTTGTTATGATAGTTTTGTAGTCTTCTGATGACTCAGGTTATGATACAAAATTAAAATAAAGCAGACAGTTTTGAACTTCATGATTGAAAGTAATGAACTTTTCTGTTGAAAAAAATTGCCTCCAATTGCTGCTGAATATTCCATCAAATATAATCAGAATGTCATTATATCTTTATTTCTCATTCTAATGTTTGATTGAACATTTGATACTAACTCATAACAATCTTCAGGTCCCGCCAATCTGAGCCATCCCATGATTCATCACCAAAAGGAAGTGATGTCACTGCCACAGCCAGAAATGGAGGAGGAAGTAAGGGAAACTCCCATGATGCCCTACTATAACGTCAACAATCAGAAAAGCGGCGGGCGGCCAAAGAACGAATCTCACCTAATGTTTGAGATCACAAGTGATGATGGATTCAAGTGTACTGGCGAGTCTATGGAAGGTGAGTTTTTAGGAAATGATGAAAATGAAAAGTGACAATCATGATTCAGCTTTATGTTTGTATGTGACCTCAAGTTTAAGATTTCAAATTCTATTTCATGAAACAATTCATTCTTTGGTGTTGACGAGGTAAGAGTTAAAATATAATAGAGTCATTGGCTCTAGCTCATCAGCCTTTACACTTGATTTTGCTTTAGGGTGTGGTTCCCCCCTTATTAGGGACCACAGGGTCACAAAATCTACAATTACTAATCCTCACTAGTCAAGGAGTATGTACACAAAGTTTCAGCTTTCTAAGCCTTGTGGTTCTGGAGAAGAAGATGAAACAGACATCAGACACCGGACACCATGCCATGCCATAAGCCCATCGGACCTTACAGGCCAGATGAGCTAATAAAGAAGGACATTTAAAAAATGTTGTTATTATTAGTTACATAGTTCGCTAAAAGTTCAATAACTCCCTTTCAGATGCATGGAGACAGGTCACAGAGCGAGTACAGGACGCTAGGTCAGCGGCGCGCATGAAGGCGTTGTCGTACGTCGGTATAGACAGTACCAACATGTTTGGTCTCAACAACTCCTCCGTCGTCTACCTCATCGAACAACTGTACGGGGCTCGGCACTGTCACAAGTACAACTTCAGCTACTTCCAGCACGATATACAACACCAGGAGGAGGTAACTCTTGCTTGACCAATTTTGAAACTGACCCCCTGAAACTGAAAAATAATGCAGACAATTTGAAAAGTGAACTCTGAAACTGAAAACAATTTAGTAAAGCTGAAATTGAAAAAATAATGTGATTGAATTTGAAAAACTGACCCCTGAAACTGAAAAATGATTAAAGCCAAATTGAAAACAGACCCCTGTAACTGAAAATAACACAAGCAATTTGAAACATGATCCCTGAAACTGAAAAATAATGCTAACATCTTGGAAAGGGAATCTGACACTGAAAAATAATTTGAGACAATTTGAAACGTTACACGTGAAACTGAAAAGTGATTCAGGCCAATTTGAAAGCTGACCCCTGTTGACTTTCATCATCTTTGATACAAACATGAATGCCTGATGAGGTGACATAGATTCTAAACATCTCAATTATTCATCCCAAAAATACAAATATATGATAGCCCCTGGAAAATATGAGATCAGCCTTATAAGTAGGCAAAAGCTGTCATGACTGTCTCGTGTGTTAAATAAATGAAATATGGAGGACAACATATTAAACCCTACTCACTCACTCACTTCTTGTTTCAGGAGGCGCCCGAGAACCCAAGTGGATGTGTCCGCTGTGAGCCGTTCACCTCACGGAAACCCTATGACATGTTCAGTTTCCTCATGTCCCTGTACCGATGTAAACCTTCCACGGACCTCGGGTTGAAGAACGTAGAGATGATCCATAAATCTCAGAGGTGGGTGGCAAATCCATGGGTGGGGTCGCAGACTCTCCCTTGACAGGGTTTGTACAAGCCTGGGTCTATATTTTGGAAGTTCTCTTAGTGCTAAGATAGTCGTAGGTACCATAAAATAACATTTTGCTACCACTATCTTAGGGCTAAGAGAGCTTCAAAAATCTTGGCTCTGAAATAAGGGCCTAATTGAGATTTTGGCCTTAAAAGCCTCAATACTTCTTTAGCCCTGAAAACCACTAGAATGGCTTGAAAAAGCTTGAAGTTCACTTCCTACAATCTCAAACATTTTATTAAGTATGTTAGATGCAACGAAAATTAACATTTGACCTTGCACACAATTTGTACAGCTCTATGTAATAATGTATGTTAAATGAACGTGTGTTTACAGACGAGCAACAAGCATGGACCTACCGATGGCGATGAGATTCCGCAAACTGCAGGAACACGCAAAGGAAGCTGTAGGAGTGTACAGGTGGGACATATGATACAATTATAAATTGATGATGAGGTCAATACATATTTTTTAGAGCCTGAGAAAAACAATATTGACCCAGGATCAAGTTTGAGGTTGATATTGTTTTCAGGTCTTTAAAACAGGTATTAACCAAATTCACCAGTTCTTAATATTTTTATTTTATCTTTGATAAAACGCAAGAAAAAACAAAAGTATAGGAAAAAACAGCAATTTGGGTTGGTTGTAAACAAGGACTGGAGAGTGACATTTAGATGACAAAAGCATAAAGCTTGATGTCATGCAACAAATGTTTGACCTCATTGAGTCTGTAAGTAAAGATCACTTTGTTTCGACTGCCACATGACCTGCTCTCAACAGTCAGATTGCCGGAAATGGTCTTACATAATAAATATTGACTACAAGCAGGTTTGAGGAATTTCAAAAAGAAAAACTCTTCATTACAATAGTTGTATCAATGAAAATAAAAATGTTTTGAATATTAGTATAATTATAAAATAAAAATGGAAACTACCAATGAAATCCAACAAATTTGTGTTTTTAAGGAGAAAAGGGCATATAACTGATCAACTACACGAATACCACATTTAAAAAAACCCATTTCACTGAACTCTTTCATCATGGAAACAAAGGTTAAAACAACAATTATCATGTTTTTGTCGCATTTGAACTTTGACAGATCGCACATCCATGGACGAGGGTTGTTCTGCAAGCGGAATATTGACAGTGGAGAGATGGTGATAGAGTACGCAGGGGAGGTAATCCGCGCCTCGCTCACCGACAAACGGGAGAAATACTACGAGAGCAAGGTGGGTTGAGTTGTCTTTTTACTCTTGATGCCACCACTTGACTCAATTATTGTGGCATGATGCTTTGGCAACCCTTAGAGATATGCCAGCTGGAGCTCAGATGCTCATTGTAGGGTCTCCCATGCTTGATGTGTTGACAGATAGAAGCCTGACCTAATTTTAGTTATTCTAAAACCTGCTGTATTCCTCTCCCTTTGTGCATATAGAAAATATCCCTCTACCTTTTGATGCCATTTCTCCCTGATATGTATGCTCTTCTAGAAGGAAACGTCCACATGTTTAAATTCTTGAACATATTGCTGACAACCAACTTAATCCCAACTCACTCAACTCCACTCTTGATGTATTTGTTATTCAGAACGTTAGTTGTAATCAAATGTTGAACTACGCCTCTATTTCATTGGTATAGATTATGACTTGTAATTTTAAGGAAATGGACATAAGCCATGCTCAGAATATCAAATTGATAATAGTTGTTAGGACAAGCTCATCTTTAATGTGTTCCATTGTTTCAGGGTATCGGCTGCTACATGTTCCGCATCGATGATTTTGAAGTAGTTGATGCAACCATGCATGGCAGCGCCGCTCGCTTCATCAATCATTCATGCGAGGTAAGTGTTTTCAAATCATTACATACGGGTACTTGGAAAAAATTGTTAAATGATACTACTTTTACTCTACAGGAAAAAGGCCTTGTCCAAATTTTTCTGTAACAGTTTGTTTCTATTATGACATTGCATTAAATAGGCAGCAAGCCTTGAAAATTTATTTTGGTATTTTATGTATGTTGGATAAATTTTTTTAACTGTAACATTATGCAATAATCTTCATCACTAAGAGATGTTATTCTTCTAATAACTAAATAGTGTGGTGTTTAAGAATTGATTTTAGCATATATTGCCTAATCACTTGGTAGTTCTAAATATTCTTGGTTTTTTATTCAACAAATCTTGATCTTAATGACCATATCTTTGTTTGTTGTTTAAAGCCCAACTGTTACTCACGAGTGATCAACGTAGATGGAAAGAAACACATCGTCATCTTTGCCATGAGACCGTGAGTCAATAATACCTTTTTATATTCTTATCAATTACTGTAACAATTTGTGACTTTTATGATTGTTTTTATTTAAACAGAATTGTTAAATCATCTTCAAAATCAACAATATCACAGTACAATATTTCTTATCTAAAATTTTTGAATTATTCTTTAAATTATTTCTAAATAAGTCAGGCAGTGTTCAAAATATAGCCTGTCTGCCAGTCCTTGCACTGGCTACTTGTGGGTCAGGACTGGTAATTAGCAGCCCCGTCTAAGGACGGGGCTGCTATCAGTTTTTGTGAATTTCCATCGGCCGCCGCCGCCGCCGCACTCGTACTACTAGCTATAACTTTTTTCCACTGAGCTTTCCAGAACTCTTATTTATACCTTACTACTCATACCTCGGGGGAACGATTTTGACACGTTCACTTGTAATTTCCTATTTTCAGGATCAGCAAGGGCGAAGAACTGACGTACGATTACAAGTTCCCGATTGAGGAAGTTAAGATTCCGTGTTCTTGTGACTCAAAGAAATGTCGGAAATACCTCAACTAGGCGGATGAGATGTTATTCCAATTATCAGCTTGTTTTAAGGGGATATCTGTGCATAAACTGATCCACTGTGTGACGACGATTATAGTGATCTATCAATGAGGAGACATTAAACATTTGTGTTATGACTGTCATGATATATAAAGAAGGGGTATCGTGCAGCTAACATTTTATGTCATGACAGTCACATTGAAATATTAAGTGGCCAATTGATGTCAATGTGTACCCCACACTTTGATATGTCTATTAGAGTGTCAAGAAGGGGATATCAATATTGATGTGTAACCCACAGTGTGTGATAACAGTCATATTGATGTGGGGATATCGACGCGTACTAACACTTTGATCTGTCTATTGGGTCATATGGATATGTCAAGAAGGGGGAATCAATGTGTACCCCACACTTTGATGTGTCAATAAGGTCATATTGATATGTCATTTAGATGATAAAATGTGTAACAATGTGTGATACAGGTACGGTATATCGACATACTGATATCATGTGGGAAATGCATACAAATGCATGATCTGATGTTAGGGAGATTATTTCCACTTGATATCAAGAAAATGTTCCAAAAGAGAGCCGTTATCAATACAGACTTTTCAGTGGAAGGACAACTCAAAATTATTTTCACAAAGGGTTTATTAAGACAGTTTTCAATTGAAATGACGATATCATGTGTTTAGTAGCAGGTAAATGGAAAGAAATCTGAATAAAGGTTTAAATTTATGCTGCAAATGTCATTTAGCCCAAACATTTTGGAGTGAAAGACGTTAATGGACCTTTAGTGAAAAGATTTAGAATTATTACTTGACGTATGGCAGTATTGGCATTCAAGATGGGTCATCACCATATGTGTATTTCCTTGAATATATGCAGACTGTAATCATCTTCATGGCATGAAAGGAGTTTCTATTGTTGATTTGATGAAACACTTACCTCGTGTCGGATGAATGTGCATGTTTATGAAGTCCTGTTTTGCATTTTCACAATAGATCAAATATTTAATGATTTATTAAAAAGTTTGAAATTCTCTAAATATGAAGGTTGAACATTGAGCACAAATGTTGCTTGATATCTTGAAAATTATTTTTTCGGCTGTCGATCCACTGTTTTTATCCCTATTTCATGCACTTGTGAAAATGTCAGTTTCTGTAATGCTAACGCTCATAAATTATTTGGAAACAAGAGTTATGTTTTGTTAGATTGAATCAAAGGGTTATGAAATAATGTGCATTTTCTATAATGTATGAGTCATCAAATATCACTGACATTGAATTTGAACAATTGCATATCTTATTTTGCTTATTTGATTTCACAGACTATATTGTACACGGTTACACTAGAATGGAAAAATCATAAATATTATATCTTAATTCCTGTGATACACAAGCTGACTTAGCAACTTAAAACATGCCTTGAGTGAAATATAACATCTTTGGGATGTCGCAGAGCTAAACAAAGACTCACTCACTCACCTGGTTATTTCGAATCTTTCACTTCAAAATTTTGCAACTATTTTTGCTTTCCAATTCAAAGATCCCATTTCTTTAGAATGTAATGTTATTTTTGTGTTATTTGAAAAACAAACAACATAAGGACATTTATATAAATAGGTCATATCATTGAAAGGTCAAAGGTTAACCGACAGCTTGTATTCTCCAATAGGTCAGATCTTCATGTTTGAGTGTAGATCAATTTTGATGAGATTTTCTGTTTTTAAAATTCACGTTAATTTTGAATATGGTATTCACTTGTGTTGTTGTCGCAAATAATATTTAATAATGAGGTAGTCACATCAATTTGAAATAATTTACAATTAATCAATGTTTTTCTTGAACTTTAGATGTGAATTTTACTTAGTCATTTGCAAAAATATTCTATTATGAACTTCGTCATTATGTTTTTCAGTTATCCATTTGCAACTTTAAAAGTTGACAAGATTGTATTCTTTGTAGTTTTATTCATAAATGACCACCCAAAAGCCTCAATTCCATGCATTTCAGCTGTTTTTCAAAATCACCATTGTCATCCCTGCTATTAAGTTTTAAATGCAAACCAGCAAGGGGTCCTCTATAAGCATAAGTATTTGCCATGTAAAGTGTGTTGTGTAGTCTGTTTGTTGTGTCGTCAGTGTGTTGTGTCGTCAGTGTGTTGTGCTTTCTATGTTTGTATTGTGTTTATATTGCCACAAAGTGTTCTAGCTATGTACACATGTTGCATTTCTTGTAAATATACTGTTGTGTACTCATTTCATCTTTAATCTTGACAAAAGAAATATAACTTCTATAATTGATCATCCTTAGTGCTAACAAAGATTTGCAATACAGGTTCAGGGCTTTGATCGGTTCAAGATACATTTTAATTATTTTGCGATAACCACCGCAGCAGATTGTAGAGCTGTATACAATTTGGCGCCATCCGTCTCAGGGTATGAGGGGCGGGATAGCGCAGTGGTTAGCGCGTTGCAGTAGAGAACTGTTCTACACACAGTCAGGTTTGGGTGCAATGCTACACTGAATTTCAGAGCAGTACCACCCATGGTTGCTACTTCCAGCCGATGCTCGCAGGTTTCACCGCAATGCATAACCACAAAAAAAAGTGTTGCTGGCTTTCTCCCTGCAGTAATACTAGCAGCCGCGATATAATTGAAATACTCTTGAAAGCAGCGATAAACCCCACATCACCTCCCCTCACGTCAGGGTATGACATATACGCTGACGCTCCACTATTTAGGAGTGTCATCGTATACGATATAGCCCAAGGCGAATGTTTGGACCCTCTTTCTTAGTTCGATTATAAAATAACCCCTGGATCCACCTCTTGAGTTCTGTTTGACAAATTAAGTTGCTACTATAGAAGTTTTATTCCTGGCTTACAGCATATACTGATGGGTATTATTTCTTTGGCATTATTTCACTGATATATATAACACTGCTGATGAATTTGCATTTGATAAATATACAGTAAAATTTATTTCTATCATTTAAATTTATTTCTATCATCATCGTCAGGTTTATTTGAACTTTGGTTATCGTCATCAGTACCAAATTTCTCAAGTTCAATGATTTAAACCAAAACATAAACTTGTTTGAAAAGAAATAATTTTCAATGAAAATGTTGTTTTATTGTAAACCAGGTCTTAGTTTTTAGCCAACTACACCCTCTAAAATTAAACCTGTATGATATGTGAACAGGTGTGTATGGGGAATGAAGAGTCTGAACCAGGTTATTGATTTGAAGATATTTAGTTGAATAGAAAGTGAAAGCAAGGATCAAGATCTTTCTCACATTGTAAACTGTATTAATTGACCCTACTTCAATATTTTAAAATAAAATTCAACATAACTGGAATTTAAAATATTCAAAATTATCTTTTCATGTGCTATCGGTTGCTATGCTCAAAAACTAATAGGCCAGTGAATTATGTATTATTCTTATTTGGCCATGTAATAGCTCTTTCATGTATTATTTGTTATTTTGTCCCTAGAAAATGAGATTGGTTTAACAGTTGTTTAACTATTATAAAAGTCTTGTGTTACCAGGGTATATACCGTATACCGTACTTAAAAAATTTAACTATTTGATTCATATATGGTCATTGTCAGTGAAATACCTTTATAGTTTAAGATTGGAATGAACAGACATAGGACTATGTGAGAGAAATTGATAAGTGTTTTTTGTCGCAGTAGTAAGTGATTTGTTGTCGTAGTTTGCAGAAATGTTTATTACTGTGAACCAAGAGGTTGAATCTCAATTGACCAAAATCTAATTTTGAGGTTTGTGGAATTTTGGTTTTATTCAAAGCAATGGTCATCCTTTTATTTCATCACAACACAAGAACAAAACCATTATGTAAATAAAATCAGCCTTTATTCATTCCATCTCCACGACCAATAATTTTATTTCATATTTGCATATTATCACTGGCTCCTGTTCAGGAATGCCGAGATTTCACAAAAAGAACAAGTGCCTTTTATTAATTATCCTCAGTTGGGGCATAAGGGATAACTCAAATGCCACTAAGAATGTATTTATATTGAAAGCTCATCTCCTCTGTTAAGAAATATGTTATTTTGTCTAATATTTAACTATTCAAGGAATTTTTTGTTACTCTAATAGATTGAGTTTATTCATGAACATGTAACAATAAGTTGATTCATGAACTTGTAACAATAAGTTGATAATCTACTCATTTACAACATTCTTGTTTCTTTGTTTATTATGAAATATAAGATGGTTAATTCATTTGATCAGTAGCACCATCAAGGTTGTTTTGTCATGTACAAAGTCGCTTACGGATGAATTACCGCCCCAAGCTTCATTAAACACCTCACTCATGATGTAAATATACCAGTTTTCACCTATATTATTTCTCAATTAACCCTTAACTTGCTGAATTATCTTGTGTCAAGCTGGAAGTCTGAGAAGAATTGTAACTTATCACAGGATTTATTATGTTAAATCCCTAAATATTGATGTTGGTCCAGGTCCAGTAAAGGGATTATGGCACACAAGGGGTTAATATTGTTAACATTCACAAAGCAGCTAATCACATATATTATATACACTGTTGTGGTCTCAATATGTATATACATTTATCAATATATCTGGTTTGATTTGGTTGAGAAAAGTGCATTATTTACCATGTGTTAAAGTCCCATGTTTCCACATAGTATGAGGGTGATACTTCAACTAGTTATCAATATAGCTGATACAGTATACTGTTCATAAGTAAAACCTGTATTAGTTCATTTTTTTGCCATGCATATGAAAATATACGGCTTTGGGTCAACCAGTGATGAAGCATTTTTGTTCAATGATAAGATTATTGCAAGAATCAGGTGACGACCATCTGTGTAAAATCATCTGGAGTTTAAATCCACTGCAAATGAGTGTTTCCTGTTGGTAAAATTGAAAACCAGCATCACAGAAACATTCTAGCTGACATTTTATCATGGATCCAGCACAATTCCTCAATGTTTATAATTTTGACAAAGGACATCTTTGGTATAAGGAGATTTTGTCCAATAAGGCCATGGTCTTGAAAATGTGGATAGGTCCTGTATATAAATTTACTGTATAATACACATAGCCTCTTTTACATCCTCCTCTTATGCCTACCAGATCAGATTGTTTGAAATGTACATATTAATTTATTGTAAATAATTTTTACAATTGTGTTTCTTGTTCTTGTGTTGAAGTGTATATAATCAATAAACAAAGTCTCATGAATCTGTTGCTTTTGTGCTTGTCTTTTGAGTATCCATCCACCTACATCAGGGTATATATAACCTATCCCCTGATATCCATCGGGCAAAAAATTTCATCGCTGACAGCATGTTACTTAATTTTATTTATAGCCTATCTGACCGTGTGTATGTCCGTCCGTGCGAGTTAAAGGGGACAGCTTTTCTCAAACTACTCGGGTTAGGTTAACCAAACTTTTATTAAAACTTACCTTTTCATCTGAGCCAATCAACAATGAGGCTAAAAAGACAATAATCATTCTGCAGGTCGTGAAAGATCACAATCGGTGTCACCTGACATTACCCCTTTGAATCATTACTCAGATCAGAAATACAATGAGCTTATTTTTAAAAATGAGATTAGTTTTTATAAAATGTTAACAGGGTAGAGTTTACTCCATTTTCAAGTCTTTTCTTTCCCTGTAACTCACCTTTCCTATCCTGATTGTAATCAAAGTGATTTGTGCATTTAGCAATTATGTTCCAAACTGAGTATTTGATCTATTCCTGTTGATTACACATCCTGGATTCGAATCCTAGTTGAGACACCAAAAATTAGTGATCTGGGCTTTAGGCAGCGTTGTGTCCTGAGGCAAGGCACTTTATCCACATTACACTCAGTTCACCCAGCTGTACGGATATATATGGTCGCCCGAAGCACTATGTAGCTGCTTTCAAGTACATATGCCTGCTTGAAGAGAAAATGTCAGGTCATCACAAAACCATCATAATTATTCATGATTACATATCTAAGAAGGAAAAGGGGTCATTTGTTGCTGGCTGATTTTGTCAGACTGATCTAAAAGTTGATCATGCAGGGAATGTCGATGTCGGAAGAAAGGTCGCAAGACGTTGCCCATTGGATAAAACATACAAGATTGACACATGGGGTGTATACGAAATATCAGCTTGCTATCACTCTCGCTCCGCCCCTCATGAGATGGTTACTCAACGATATTTCGTTTACACCCCTTGTGTTATCATGTATTTATAACAAATCCTTATGCTACTTTGAACCACTTTAGCACATGATTTTGAAAGAACTATGGCCGAGATGTAAGAGAAATCAGTTACCACAGTGAGATCACTACTTCCATTCATTGTGCCTTGAGCAATACAAGGAATTGAAAATCTTTCGATACTATCCATTGAAGTTGATGGTGCATTCCTTGATGCAAAACTTTATTAAACCGCAGAGAATCTAACAACAAACGAATAAAACTCATATTGAATGTTTTACTCATTATCAAACCAGGAGCACATACAGATTGACACATATTCTTTTTATGTATGTACCTTTCTTTTTCCTACGTTGCTTTCCTTCGGTTTTCGTACATATCAAGTAGAGGATAAAATTGGAAAACTTAGTTCTGATCCTTTCATTCCCTCGTTACACAATTTATTCAATACTCACTTAATCATTTCTGGACAAATTATTCATACTATTGTAAAGATTTTAATATAAGTATATTCAACAATGCAAATTTGCAATTCAGCATAAAAACATGTGAACATAATTGGTTTGACATATTGCGTATTCAAAATTTTTACAAGATGTTCGGATAAAATAAAATTTGAAATTTCAAAAAGTCATTTAATTTAACAAATAAACTATACAATAATAATTGTATAATCTTGATTTTGAAGCCCTAATATAATGAAGACCAAATTTTAATAAACTTCGTTGCTGAATAATTAGTAACCATTTTATGCCCTAAATTTTCATGAATCAACTCCTGAAGAAAGGCCATTGACACCAATTGCTATACACAAGTTTTATGAATATTTTAATACAATATAAAGTATTCAAATTATAACTCGCTCAATTATTTGCGAGAAAAACTGACATTACCACTGTCTTGCAATTAGCATTGCGTCTCCATACCTTACGTTCATTCTTAATACCGGTAATCATAACTGATTTTTAAGACTTAAACAACTCCGCAAAGCATCAAATCGCAACAGCTATGTGCTCCCGGTATCTCATGACAAGTACAAACAATCCCGAACAATGACAATGTTGAGATATATACATATGTATACATATACGTAATCTACATCATATACATAATCACAGTCAAACCTTGCTGTTTGCTAACAGAATCAAACTTAGATGAAACAATCATATTCTCATACATGATATTAAAGGAATTAAATAATTCTCTTGGACACATGATTCCTTGAGAAATAAATAACTAAGATAAAATTGAAATTTTTAGATGAACAGACATTCAACATGTCTTACAAAGCAAAATGATATATATCAATCATGTAACACTACAATTTAGTATTATTATCTGTCCAGACAATATGGTTTAGAAACTAGGTCAATACAAGAAAACTAGGCAAATACATCTCAATACACATACAACTTTGAGAAGATCTTAACTTGGGTGCAGATCATTAATAAGATTCATCAACTGAACACATTTGAATACAGTAGAACATGGAATTTCAAATCCTATGCTTTTTCGGAACAGAGAAAGGCTCCAATTTATATATTATGTAATATAGCCATATCAAATGATCTTCGTGATTATATAGGAATAGGAAATTCCTTATTAACATCGTGAAATTAGTTAATTTTGGGGAAAGATTTCAAGATTTCAATACATGATGTTATTCATAAAACTTCTATGCAGCTTATGCTGTCAATAGCTTTAAAAACACTTACTTAGTATTTAGGAAATTACAAATTTCAGCTATCACACATCTTGCAACATATTTGTATTGAATGAATGTTATCGTGGTTTAAGTTCAGAAATACTAAATATTCATATACAAGAAAAATAAGTATAAATACCATTGGAAATAACTTGAATAAGGAATGCTACTTCAATATCCATTTATAATGTTATGAACTTCTAAATTACTAAAAGTAATGACCATTATGATTATTGGATAAACTATTTCTTAAATAAATATAATAATTTACATTATTAAAGTGCCTTTTCATGATTCATTTGTATCAGGAGACACAGTCTTCAAAATATTACATTACATCTGATTGGCCAAAATGAACAGAAGAAGAATGCTTGATGATGTCATAACAATATTGTAGAGATGGATTTCCATACATATCACAGAAAATTTAACACTGATGCAAACCTCAACAACTCACAGGTATTTCTAAATGGAAAATATCAGAAGTTAGGATACAAAATCGAAAATTTTAAACATTTTTACCATTTAACCCTTCACCCTTATGTTAACAAGCCTGATTTCTTGCCTGTATGGGTAAAAGAGTTAATACAATTTAAATGAACCTTAGGCACATGTTTCAATGAATTAAAATGATCAAAATAAAGATTTTTAATACTTTTCTTTTACCATTTGGATAGAAAAACTGTCCATTGGTTTCCTTAGAAATATGATATTTGATATAAGTTACCATTTTGTGGTAAATTGTATCACAACAGAAATATCTCAAAACTTCAGATAATTCGAGATATTTTTGAGGAGATATTAGGATACTGCATCAGTGTCTGCCCTATATCATCATTGTGACAAATATTTTGTCATGTCACATTGAATCACTCTATTTGCTCATCTACACAAGCAGCTAGGTTTTCATCAGAAATATACGATTATATACATAACAATAATGGAACTATACATTTGACAGAGACATTTGTAGTCAACTGAGAAATGAGGACAACATGAAAATTCATAATCATGTAGAATGTATCAACTGAAATTGCTGTATCAGCATATGATTTTTGTCATATTTTATCATGGGTGCATTAATATACTGACTAAAAAGGCTTAGCACTACAAGAGATTACAATCAACATTATTTTTTCATATCGCATAATGTGCGCATTAAAATACTTACTTTAATGTTTAGCACTACAAGAGATTTCAATCAACATTATTTTTTCATATCGTATAATGTGCGCATTAAAATACTTACTTTAATGTTTAGCACTACAAGAGATTTCTTAAAATTTGTCATGATTATTCATCCAGGATTTCCTTTGAATACATTAAAAAGGACATGGGAAGAGGGTTGGTTGAAAGCAGTTTACAAATACTTCCTCAAGAAATACATGAAATGTCATAAAAATAGAGCCATTGGCTCTGTAGCTCATCAGGCATCATATCAAGTTTGCTTTATACAGGCAAGATGAGCTAAAAATTAAACTGATGTTACCTATTGCAAGAAAACCTATAAAAAAATTACAAAACAAATGTATTATTATTCAACACTTTCTAGATCGCCAATATCAGACAGTGAAAGAAGTCCATACTAAAATATCCAAGGAGAAATAAATTTGTCAAAGACTGTCATCTAATGGAGAAAAATAGGTTTTTAAGATTATGACCCCTGAGACCCTATTTGGGGTCATGGGGTCACAAAACCTACAGTTTAGAATCCCAATTGGCCAAGGAGTCTACATGCAGTCTTTCAGCTCAATAGACCTTTAGGAGCTAAAGATGATGATGAAAATAAGTTTTTAAGGTTGTGACCCCTGTGACCCTATTTGGGGTCATGGGGTCACGAAATCTATAATTTAGAATCCCCATTGGCCAAGGAGTCTGCACATATAATTTCAGCTCTCTAGACCTTTTGGAACTTGAGAAGAAGATGAAAATAGTTTTTTAAGGTTGTGACCCCTGTGACCCTATTTGGGGTCACAGGGTCAACAAAGTTACAAATTAGAATCCCCATTGTCCAAGGAGTCTGCACATATCAATATTAACTCTCTAGACTTTTTTGAACTGGAGAAGAAGATGAGAATTGGTTTTTAAGGTTGTGACCCCTGTGACCCTATTTGGGGTCATGGGGTCACGAAATCTACAATTAAGAATCCCGATTGGCCAAGAAGTCTGCACATATCACTTTTAACTCTCTAGTCCTTTTAGAACTGGAGAAGAAGATGAAAATAGGTTTTTAAGGTTGTGACCCATGTGACCCTATTTGGGGTCATGGGGTCACGAAATCTACAATTTAGAATCCCCATTGGCCAAGGAGTCTGCACATATCGTTTTTAACTCTCTAGTCCTTTTAGAACTCGAGAAGAAGATGAAAATAGGTTTTTAAGGTTGTGACCCCTGTGACCCTATTTGATGTCACAGGGTCACCAAAGTTACAAATTAGAATCTCCATTGTCCAAGGAGTCTGCACATATAGTTTTTAACTCTCTACTCCTTTTGGAACTGAAGAAGAAGATGAAAATAGGTATTTAAGGTTGTGACCCCTGTGACCCTATTTGGGGTCACAGGGTCACCAAAGTTACAAATTAGAATCCCCATTGGCCAAGGAGTCTGCACATATCATTTTTAACTCTCTAGTCCTTCTGGAACTGGAGAAGAAGATGAAAATAGGTTTTTAAAGTTGTGACCCCTGTGACCCTATTTGAGGTCACAGGGTCACCAAAGTTACAAATTAGAATCTCCATATGCTAAGGTACTTGTACACAAAATTTCAGCTCTCTAATGTGTATGGTTCATGAGGAGAAGTCGAAAGTGTCAAAAGTTTACGGACGGACGGACGACGGACGACGGACGGACGACGGGCCATGCCATAAGCCCATCTGGACTATCAGTCCTGATGAGCTAAAAATTTAAAATATTATATCAACATCATATAATTTGTGCCATTACAACAAAACTAGTCATGTTCATATTCCTGAATGTAAAAGTTTGAGATGGACCACAAAATAATAGTTATTGTAAATATGCTCCATAACTGCAAAGGAACATAACTCTTAACTTCATATACAAATGAAAATTTGAGGAATTTCATAAAGTACTTTTGAATAACTTCAGCAATCTAATAAAAGTTCTGAGGAATTAAACTTTCAAAATATCAACTTTATCAAGACACAAGATCCGCTCCACTAGGTCTGACTACGCCCCTGGAGATCACATGATTTCTTACCAATTAACTGCAGGCGAAACCTAGTCATTAGCCAACCTATCACCAGTGTATGAAATAAGACCCGTCCGACAGCCCGAAACGGGTAACTTCTTGTCTGGGCTGGTAACTTTTTAATCTTTTTGTTGAATTGAAATAAAGTAAAATCATTTTTTCCGGCTGGTAACTTCTCAGGCTTATTTCATCACATCATCACACTAAAAAGACCTAGCGGTGATCATGTTGAAAGCATGGTTCACAAGAGTTACTTGCCCCTAACTACCGATACTGAACTTTTGGCTAGCTGAACTTTTGTCACAGAATACCGGGGGCTGGACCCAGTGGAGACAAAACCCGACCGAACAAGTCCAATTCTAGACACAGTTAATATTTTGAAACTTTTATTCCTCCGAACTTGGCCGATCCTTAACAGACTGATGACATTGGTTGTGCAACATATATATCATAAATAAAACAAACAGTTAATATTTCTTAACCTCTCTCAAGCTAAGATAGTTAAAGATCACTATAGCATGGATAATGAATTGAAAGGAGATAATGACCAACACCTAGTCAGACAGATTCTGTAGGAGTTTGAGTCTGCCAGCTTCGTAATCGTCTTCGTCCACATTTACTAGTAACTTGATGGCTTCGTGTCCAACCGCCTGCTTCAAAGATTCTGTGAAAAAGAACGAAATGAAATTCATTCAGTGGTTGCTACTGACAGAAACGTTTGCAGGCATACATTGTTAGAGGCAAAACCTGAAGGTGTTAACATTTCTATCTGGGTATTTTTTTAACACAAATTCAAGAGTACTTTCCTGTTTATATCTACATATGATCAGTACACACTTATTTCCATATATGTTAGTGAGAGTAACATTTTAGTTGTTCTTGATTTTAAAATTTAACAAAGAATAAAACGTATCACTGCTTCCTTTTAATATTTTCGTGAATTTTGTTTCCACAAAAACTACTACGATAGGACTGTCCCTGGTACAAATATTTGGGAATACATCAGAAGATAGATAGGTGCTCAAACAAAACTTGGGAAAGGATTTCACAAATTCACCTTTTTAACCTGAGAGGCCCAAAAATGGCAAGTAAACAAAGATTTAACTGAATTTTTTTGGGAGAGAATGACAAAGCTGTGTTATTACTCTGACTCTCACCTGTTATAAATACGCCTTTTAACGCCTCCAGTAATGATCCGTTTATATAATCCCTCCAGAAAGCATCTAGGTACGTGAGCTCCGAGAATTTAATGTCACATATGATTGAGCCGAGGTCTCGAGACTTGAGTATCGTGTTGGCTTGGGCAAACTTCTCAAACTGTCTCTCTATCAGTTCAGGCTTGTTGGAAAACACATTCCCGTCCAGGGCGTTTTCGTGTTGACAGTACTCCGCTCTGACCCGCAATCTGATATCTGATGTAGAGTGCAAATGGGTGAGAACATCGAATAGACTTTGCAAAGATTTCTTGACAAGGCATTTTCAGGAAAAATATTTTGATTTTTGAGGAAATTCAATTAGAATATGAAAAGTTTTGAATGATTTATCAAGGATGAAGAACAACAAATACTGTCAATAATTTTCTCTAAATTACATTACCGTAATCTAGCACAAAAAAAAGAAGATATTATTGTACATAAACGTTAAGTATTAAATTCAGATTAAATAGTAAATACAGCTGCAATACAGATTTGGTATTCCACTTTCTAAAACACCAAAAACATATTCTTGAATACCATACTGAAAAATGGTCTAAAGTATTTCAATTTCTTCTAGACAAAGGCTCCAACACTCTAGAATGGGGCTGATGTTATCAAATGTTCACAGATTTTGATTATGATTTTAAATTACTATATCAAAACTATGTTAACACAACATCCAATTTTATTTCAAGACTCACCAAAAACCAAGATGGAGAAAATCTGATAATCATATATACAGCTTAAGTAACAGAAAGAAAAGAAAACATTGGTAAAAACAAATTTTAAAATGATTATAAGATACCATAAAAAAACTTATGTTTTCCTTCCTGAATGAAGGAATGTTAATATTTCTTGACAGAACTTAACATAATTTCAGTTTAAAAGTAAAGAGTTACCAGCACTTGAATTCATATCTCGGGCATTCTTGTCATTTTATCATCTCTTTTAAAGATATGTTTTGAAGTTATAGACTTAGTAATGAAAAGATAAGGCACTGTCGATGTGGTCTCTATAATGGTTTGGACAGTCACTATATTTTCAATTAAAATTTCACATTAGTCAATTAATATCAGGATGAAGTTAAAAGGATATGATATATGCTCATCTCGCCTTTTACCAGTTTAGGTCTGATGTCTTAACGTTAAATATTTGAATACAAGGATTTAGAACAAAAGGGTACCAATATTGTAAATGAATAATATTTTCAACACTGTTTGTCCTTGATGATATACTTAAGGGGTCAATTTGCCATAATTTCAGGGGACCGTAACATAGTACAAGTTTTTATACTTTAAACTTAGACACAATACATCTGGTAAATTGTCAGAGCCTAAATGCAACACTGCTTCAAATTGACAACGAAAAGAAAATATTTCCGTTTTTTATCTTCTATGTATTAAAAGTTAAGGTCTCATAGATGGTAAATTCCTAAATTTCTTCTTTTACATCAGTCTTCAATAAATGCAATGCATGTATTAATCACAAGCTCTCTCCTTCATCTTCTGTCTCCAGTTCCAGACTACATCATACCTTAATCCATCAGTGAAAACTATCTTCCTAATCTGGTCTTGACCTTTCACCTCTGCAGCAGTTACCATGTCAACAGCTCCAACAACACTAAGGCGTGGTCTTCCCTGGTGGTCACCCATCCAAGTACGAACCGCACTTAACGTTGCTTAACTTCAGTTCAAACTGAAGTAAGTCGCTTAGTGCTTGAAGTTTGTGCAGCTTTGTTAGGCAGTGAGAAATAATCAGTACATTTAAAGGTCACTATTATCAATACACAAGACATATTTAACACCAAAATTATACATCATGTCCTTTGTATTCAGAAACAGACCGTAATGAGTATGAAACAATTGAAAACTTTATGATTTCATGGATACATAAATGAAAAGGACAATGCTATGGTTTATTTTTTTAAATCTATAAGACATACTGATCTTACGACTTTTATGATTAAATGGGAAAGCACAAAATGTAGGGTATCTTTCTTCCAAAGACATAATGTTACATATTTGATTAAAAAACATGGTTGGAAAAAGATGTATTGTAATATGTCATACCTTTTCTAAATGTTTCTTGAACTTCTTTGTTTCAACACAGCACCAACACTAAGGTGTGGTCTTCCCTGGAGGTCACCCATCCAAGTACGAACCGCACTTAACGTTGCTTAACTTCGAAACGAAGCAAGCCACTTAGTGCTGGCACATTCTCTAGAGCTTTACTAAACTGATCTAAAGAAAACCTATCTAACATGAAAGTTAATAGTGATATTTGTAAGAACAATATCATTATGAATATGATTGTTATGATTTTTTGGTTAGTACTGCAATATATTCAAAGATAATCTGTGGTTTAGTTCTGAGATATTAAATCTGCTTATCTTGATAAATACATACCCTTATATTCAAAATTTTAATCTTATTCAAGGATCAAGTTTCAAATAAACATTAAAAGCAACAATAATAGGCTAATTTATTGTTTACTGTTTCTGACTTGTGGAGTCACCACTATTTTAAGATTAGGAATCCAGACATTTTCAACTCTAACAACCAACTAACCACATGTAACTTTCTTCCTTATTTCTTCGTCCTCATCTTCTTGATTCTCAACTCTCTCTGGCGTCGATGACACATTTGGCGTCTCGGCACCTTCAGCACTACTCCTTGCACTGTTTCTACGTCTCGGCCTCTTCGCCGAGCTTGGTTCATCACAGTCCACATGTTTTGACACACTGACACATGTCTTTCCACCTACACGTTTCCTTGACAACGGAATTCTTGATGTGCTTGCCTCTAGGTATTCATCAACTGGATCTGGTTCCACTGTTAGTGAAAAGAAATTGTAAACATAAATTCAAAATCCAATGTATAAAACAAGAGACCAACATTTTGCTTACTTCTCATGTTTTGCTTTACCATATTTGGACTGATAAATAACAACTGGTAGACTCTGTTCGGTCCTGACAATGTAATGCTTGCAGTGACTAATTCTGGTAAACCTCTGTGCAGGGTAAGCAAGTTGGGAGTTTTACGCCCCTTACTCGCCTTAGGCCATATAGTTCAGCCCCTAAGGGGAGCTAGACTGAGAAGAGCATGATTGCCTATGTCTGTACGAAGGACAGACATGTTTGTAATATTACAGTTCAACTTACTCAAAGTCAGAATACAGATTCTCCAAAGAGAGTTATCTGGATTCCTGTTTTGCAGGTTATTTTGTTGACAATCTTTTGAAAAACTTTGATCGGTATCGATGACCAACATGAATGAGTATTTACTGTTGAGCTGGTTTTGTTTACGGGTTGGTCAGACCTGTTGGAGATCATTATGAAAGGTGGTTTCTGAACAGAGCAGATACTTATGAACCGTCAACTCAAAACTAACAACACTGTCACTAATGACTTCTCTCACAGAACAGAAACTAGAGTGCAATATTTACATTTAAAAAAGAATATCCTTCCAATTAATTTCTGAACACGAGAAGTACTGTGGTAAGGAAACCAATTTAATACCTGTTTTTCTCCTCCTCAGTGTTAAATGTTGAACCAAATCTTGTCTTGTTAGTATCCTGAGAAGATGTAAAATATGTTTGAAATTCGATTCGTCAACTCGACCAAGTTTTTGCAGGCTTACAAGAAAATTAAACCCATCTTTAGCCCTCAAGAGAAAATCACTTTCATTATAAAGGCCTCCATAAATGAAACTTAGAACTTTAACATCATTTGATGTCAATTGATCTCCGACTATACGAAACATTTCGTGTAAAGTCAAAGCTTCATTAGCTAAAGTTTTCTCGTCCGCTCGATTGGACGCCATTTTGAAGACGAAGATAATGTATCTTCGGAGTGAATATTATATTATTTCTTCCATTTCGTCATCAAAATTTTCAGTTAAATTTATTTTTAATTCATAAACAGACAGAAAATGTTTATTACGATAAGAATATGTCTAATAAAGCTGTCATTGATTTGTTGACAAACTAAATTACAGATCCGTAGTGAAATGCTATTTACCCTTAAACTTAATACATTATCGCACGGGAAATTTAATAGTGCTTCTCTTTTTTAACTATTAAGTATTAAGAATGTCAATTGTTATTTATGTTTTAAGATTTATTCTTTTTTTCATCTTTTCATAACTTTTATGTGTAAAACTTATCGTTCATTACCCATATCCTAAAATACGGGCAAAAGAGTTTTTAACATATTTGTTGCGGGTTTTTCAATTCTTGCATCTTGTGCCCTAAGATAAAATACAGATTTCATGAAAACTGACGTTTTCCTTTATTTTTTTTATATCAACAATCAATGAGTCATTATCAACCCCTCAACGTTTTCTCAATTGTACTCAATAAAGTAAAGCTTCCAAAGTATTGCCGTAAGTTTAAAAATAAATTAGCGGGTGTCAAATAACAATATATCACGCGAGTTTATAAACGCACAAAATATCATAGATAATGTTTACAAAAATATGCAACTTATATACTTTCAAAGAAGCATGGGAATATTTATTTGTTTTACAAAATAACAGCCACTGACCAGTGACGATACAGCCTATATAAAGCTTTAGATTAACAGGGTAGGAGATCAGAGATATCATAAAACCTAAATGAGAGGAATTTGTATAACTCAACCTTGCTTTGCAAGACAAGGACTGTTCAATCAGTAACCATCCATACGAGCTTTACAAACATACAATACCACGTTTAAATGAAGAGTTCGGTTCGGTTATAAGTTATCGTACTCAAATCCACTTTACTATATCTCAAATGGTTGTTCACATTAAACTGACCGACAACACTTTGTTGCTTTATATACGATTATTTCTTCTACAAAAACAAATGTGTAATGAGATGTTTAACTCTCTGAAGATATAACATGTGACCTCAACTAATATTCATTTGAGGAAATTTGAGTTTTTTTTGTTTTTTTTTTAAATGGGTCACTAACCCCTTAAAGATTGTAGGTTATTCTTGCTTTTGAAATTGGCCATATTTCAATATTGAAAGGTCTTTTTTATTCAAATAACAATATATCACGCGAGTTTATAAACGCACAAAATATCATAGATAATGTTTACAAAAATATGCAACTTATATACTTTCAAAGAAGCATGGGAATATTTATTTGTTTTACAAAATAACAGCCACTGACCAGTGACGATACAGCCTATATAAAGCTTTAGATTAACAGGGTAGGAGATCAGAGATATCATAAAACCTAAATGAGAGGAATTTGTATAACTCAACCTTGCTTTGCAAGACAAGGACTGTTCAATCAGTAACCATCCATACGAGCTTTACAAACATACAATACCACGTTTAAATGAAGAGTTCGGTTCGGTTATAAGTTATCGTACTCAAATCCACTTTACTATATCTCAAATGGTTGTTCACATTAAACTGACCGACAACACTTTGTTGCTTTATATACGATTATTTCTTCTACAAAAACAAATGTGTAATGAGATGTTTAACTCTCTGAAGATATAACATGTGACCTCAACTAATATTCATTTGAGGAAATTTGAGTTTTTTTTTTTTTTTTTTTAAATGGGTCACTAACCCCTTAAAGATTGTAGGTTATTCTTGCTTTTGAAATTGGCCATATTTCAATATTGAAAGGTCTTTTTTATTCACTCTGAATCTTCTGTCCATGGTCTCCTAGTACCTTTGTGTATAACGCAATTCAAAGGACGTTATTTTAAGCGTTGATGGTGGTCTAACGTAAGCGGACATCAGCCTCCATTTCGGTACCTCACTTATGGTTTTCAGTATGTTCGATATCTCCCCATCCTGTATTTATTTTTTAAACTCAGTGCTGATGGGAAACGTATGAAGTTGAAGCTGGTATCCTATCCATTAAACCCGACCAACAAGCGTCGTAAGTGCCATAATTTTCTAAATGATGTTTGCATTAAAAGTAACGAAAAGGAAATTTGCATTTTCTTAATGCTCAATGCTAATTGAAAACACAACGTAAGCTATATAATATGTTTTATTAGATCAATCAATGATTGTGCACAGTTTGGAACTGTTTGTGACGCATTTGATTGGTCAATTCGCAGTTTCCTTATTTGCAAACGAAAGGTCATCGGATCACACTAAGATCAGTAACTTATTCTTTAGTGACATATTTTCAATATGAGCACATGTGCACATATCATTTTTTGCCTAGCAACGATTGTTGTAGCATGACTTCTTGTAATTTTTCGTCTGTAAAATGGAACTGTTGTTTGTTATTTTTCTTTTCACGTCAGACAACGGTAAACTTTAAACCTTGATCTTTTGTTGCTTCTCAACACGCAACGTCAGTCTCTGCAACCAAACTATTATCAACCAAGATATGGAAATGTGATGCATCACCACTCTCAAAAACTTCTTTTCGTTAACGTTTGCAAGAATATATTTTCATTAATTGAGTTTTTGAAAAATGTCAAAAGAAATATATTTTCAACTTTAGAAATTGCCGTAGCAACATATTTCGCTTCAGATGACATATCTTTGACAAAATTTCTTTGCCTAGACATTACCTAGAACCAGTGTTTTCGTAGACAAAACGGGTTCGTAGACTGGGTGTTTTCGTAGACACGATGGGTTCAAACGGTGGGTTCGTAGACAGATAAAAAATATATATATTTTTGTCAACAATCCACTGACTAACTTACACAAATATAATTTTTGTTTAAATTGATCTACTTGGAGCTAGATTTATGATAATCTTCGTAATTCTCAAATTTCGTTTTCTTTTGAACGTCTGGCTGTTTTTAACCATTCATAGAGTTTTCCTAAGCTTGAGATGCCACGGCTTCAATAAGTTGTTTGGAATACTGTAGCAATGGACAATTTATTCATCGGCAGATTTCGGAATAATAAAGTAGAGTCGATTTCTCCACGTTGGTTCGCTGTCTATTCGAAGGAACTTTGCGACGCAATCTTACAAAGGTATTGTTTTATAAATCAGTACAATTTGCCAGGAATATGTATTTCCTTTCATGGGGACAATTGATGGTGTGCATATCATGGCCTAATTAGTTTCCGTAGCACGCCGGAGACTAATTTGCAGGATTTTATTATTCAAAATGGCCGAGCACGCGTCGTCCCCAAATGAAAAGCCAGGTAATAATACCATTTTTACATATTCATATTTCAGTTTTAGCATAATATATGCCATGTTTCTTCATTAACCAGGACCGTAATTGCGTTAATTAGACTGTCAACGGAATTAAGGTGACTTTCATGACACTGTCACGGGGATGGGGGAGGTTTTTTTTCTCTTTGGCAGGTGCCCGTCCAAAATTTGCATTTTGTGAGTCGACTGTCACGTTGTTTTTGTGCGTGCTCAATGTTATCTGTATGCATGCAAATGCAGGTCATACATGAATAAGAGCAAAATATCATAGCACGTGTTTGCGTTGCAAATGAAAGCGAAAGGTTTATCACTGCGCAGAAGCACGGAATGTGTTTGAAGAGTTGAGCATCGATTTGACAGGTCGATTGTCTGGCAAGGACAGTGTCCCAAATAAAAAAATAGGTTGAGCTAGGTCGTTAAATGGGGGGTCGATTGGGACTCACGTTTTGCCAGTTTTTCTCATTTAAATATAATTAAATCGTGACAGTAAATACTTAAATACCCCTGTATGATATAGTCTTGTAAGGAAATGTTCTCAGAATGGCTATGGTTTATAAAACATTTGTCCTGACTGGCTGTCAGTTGTTTGAGATGACCTAACCCGAGCTAGGGTATGGCCTAGTTACATTTTTACAATCAGAAAGGAATGTAGTCCTGCCCTGGATTTGGGCATACACAATTCTGGGTAATAAAAAACGGGTGAACATTTTGGAACAATCACATTTTTTTTAGTGTGTAATTTTTCCATTTGTTGATATGTCTTTAAAAATCTACAGTACCTGTAATGAATATTAATTCTTTGGTCATGAATATTTGCTTTGTTAATTAAGATAGAAATGAAGCAAAATATGAATTTTAAAGAGCTACTTTGTATACAAAAGTGTTGAATATTTTGTAATATGCCAGTGACATTAGTGTATAGTTGGTAAATTTAGTAATCTGAAATTAAGATCACTTATTTTACGCAACATTTCGTTGTCTTTTACTTTCTCCAATTACTAACCTCTGATTTATTTATTATCATGAGTTTGTATTTAGTCATGCGGGAAGGAATAAGAATAATACATGAGAAAAAAATAATTATGAAGAATACACGTGAGAAAAAACAATTATCATGAAGAAAGCATTAATTTTGTAGAAAAACAAATGAACAACTAAATTTTCCCTTAAATAAATTCTAAAAACTGCCATATATATTATGAATAAATAGGTTGTAAATAAAAAGAAAATTTTGATAAAAATATTACCCGACATTAATATGTTGTTTTTGTCATGCAACTAAACCGAGTATATATTTAACAACATGTATCCGTAGTAACTTAACCTGAAATATACATTGAGACTCTGTTGCTATAAATCTCATATAAACATTTATTTATATATTTGTATATTTTGAGTAATTGATATGTATATAATTTTGAATTATGCGCACTTGTCCCTAACAGGTGATAAAATATTATCTTATCTTATCACAGTATAAAAGTATTGTTTAACATAGTTTGTGCCTCTATCGATGTATAACAGCAACGCGATTTTATAAAAAATTTGTTGCTGTTATACATCGATAGAGGCACAAAACATGTAAAACAATACTTATAATTACAAAGTCAACATTTTAACAAAGTTTTTCCTAATTATTTTCAAAAAATCTGTCATCAATGTTGTGAGATTGTGGTTTGTTACACGAAACAATACAAAGTTGAATCAAAATTGAGAACTCCATAAACTAAAACGGCCGAAGATTTAATTTCTTTTTCGCAACCATTGACACCAATGCAATCACAATTCGTCTTAACCGGAATCCACATTTTCGGAATAACCCTAATTAGCATATCACACGACGTTTAAAATGTCCGCTGTTTGCGAGACGTTGGAGCGAACAAGCATGAGGGCTCGTAGTTATTAAAATACAGCCTTTCCGGTGAATGTATGGATTGTGTTAGGGAGAGGAATGTTTTTACTTGTTACAAACGCAGGTGGGAAGTGATAAGATATGTTATATCTGTCTTTGCAACAGAATGAGCTCGCAACTGTCAAAACCGGACTATTGCGTCAGGTGATTGTGACGTCACAAGGAATGAATGCACATGGTATGGTTGCAAATTTTTCTGCATTCATCGAGAAATGGCAGCAGCTTTTTGAGCGCTCTTGTTCAATCAGAATTGCGGAAATTAGTGTAACAAAACCATTTTGTAATTATTGGGGTTTAAATGTTACAACAGTTATTCATCATCATTGCACTGTATATTTGGCTGGTAATAATGACACAACGGTTGTTTCTTATAAAATAAACACATTAAGATTACAACTACACTATTTAAGAATTATTGTAACATGACTTTGGTAAATATTCGTTTCTGATTAGTTGATTTGAAGGATTTCTCAGTGTTAAATGGCAATGAACACCCGCAAATTGGCTGAGGCGAATCATCCGGCTAATGCTGTCGGTTTTAAACTAAATTTGCGGGTGTTGAATAACAATGAATCCCTGAAATTTTACAAACGCAATTATTTATCTTCTAAGCCAATCTCATTGAAGTAGGATGAAACATTCTAACTGGTTTCAATAAGATCTTTAGGTAACTGTTAGTGTTTTCATGCTTACATAAACTTTATAGTACTCCAGATATGCTGATTATCTGATCCTTAAATCCCAAATATTTTCTTTAAAAATCAAAACAACAGTCCCCCATGCGTACTGTATGAAAAGGTTTTTTAACACTAGCGTATTCAATGGCTGATTCATAGCTCAACATCGGTGTTTGATATCTTACCCGAGATCTTAATGTTCTTTTTGAGTTGTGGTGTTGAGTAAAATGGGTACCTGAAAACTGGATGTACTGACCTACGTGGTCGTGATTAGCGTTTAGTAGCAGCTGTGAAAGTACACTCCTTCGGGGGAATAATGTAGCGCTTTGAGCATGTCTTAGGATGTGGAAAAGGTGCAATATAAGTATGCACATTATTATTATTATTATTAAGTAAGGAGCTCCTCTCAAAATCTACAGCAGCTTTGGTTGTGTTAAGCGAAGCCACCTCATTAATAATTGTAGGACATTTATGATTATGTTATTTGTACGGCATAAATCCGTCATTCCATGTGTCCGTTGTGCTCAATGCGTATTCAACACTTTCCACTACTAGAAATGTTAAAGTTTATTCCATGTAGTGGGTGTTCGCAAGAACGCTAACGAGAGTTCCAAATACGCACTTACGCAGAACAAATAAAGGCATTACTTAAGGCATTGTGCATAACGCATCACATGTTTATGGAGTCAACTTCTACCATTATAGTGCAAAGTGTTAAATTCTAATTCATCCTGTCTCAGGGTACGAACGTTACGCTAACTCCACTACGGTAATCTGTACCCTGGGCTCAGAAGCTAGATTCGCTCACGTGGCCCGACTTGGGATATAGCCAATCAAATCATTTTCTCGTTGAAATTTAATCGAGAAGGTGGCGAGAAAATGATTTGATTACAGATTAGTGGAGTTAGGGTAACGTTTGTTCCCTGAGACAGGATGATTCTAATTGTGCATTAAATGTCAAATTTGATACTCACTCCACACTATTACGGATACATGGAATCGTCCATTACGCGTCATGCAACATGCATAACGCAGCACGAACGACTACGATATATGCCAGCTTAACCCAGTTTTGTAATGTTATAAGGTTACAGTCTCAATTACAGTAGAACACGGATATAGCGAACACTCGGATATAACAAACAATTTTTCAAGTCCTGTCCCTATATAATATCATTAAAATTATATGCGTATAGCGAACACGAATATAGCGAACTAAATTCTTTGGTCCCATGGAGTTCGTTATATCCGAGTTCTACTGTATATAAAATACCCAATTGTCAAAAATGTAAGGAGTATAATTTTACTAAATACGCTATCACAATGAACTGTACGCAGTTATATCCAAATCTGGAAGTAAGAACCTAATATGTCCAAAACGACTGAATAGAAAGCAAAAAACTGCAGTTAACCTAATATCGTCATGAAACTATTCACCTTTTTGGCTTTGCACATTTCAAATGAGACACAGACTATGTTGATAGGATCACAAATGTCAAATTTTGAAATCGATGTTATTACATAGTGAACCACAAACTGTTACTGAAAATAACAAGTTAAAGGTCAATAAGTACATTAGAGCGAAAATACGGCCATTCAAAGTCGGGATTTTGATCGAAAACCGGACAATGTGGCTCGAGTGGCTCGCGCAAATTCGCCAAACGTAATTTTGAAACCATGTCATAAGCTGACAGGAAGATATATTTGATTTGATTGTGTTTATTAGGTATTGTAACTAATAGGTAGATTAATTGGATGCATAATTTCGAATAGAAACGTGTTTGAGATGTTTTTTTGATTTTTCCATAAAATCAAGCATTTTAGAGATATTATGCATTATGGATATATTTGCAAGTCCAGTGATTAGATATGAACTTCAACCAGCATATTAGATATTTTGTAGCTTATCAAAACCAAATAAAATTTTAAGAAAGATACTCTGTGTCACTTTAAGTATCCGGCTTTCTGAGCAATCTACTTTATCCATTAAACAATGCTATTACCTATACACTTACTTATGCAATTCTATTACCATATTAAACGATTACCCACTAGACTATGTAGAAAAGTAAGGTATTTGCATATTCAACATGAGATTGTTTATTTTCTTCATAAATGAATGTTGATAATTTGCTTTATGATAATGATTACAAAAAATGTAATGCATTTGTTTAAAAGGACATGATTACATATGTAATAGATTCAGTGAAAGGTTCATTTGTTTAAGCTAAAATGTTATTATTATTTATATATGTTATATGTTTTTCAAATTTGTGAATGATAATGAGGCAACACATGGTTTTGTCGCTGATATAGAATTGAGTTTCATCAAATGCGACACAAGTATTGATGAATTGATAATTTTATGAATCGTTAAACCTAGCTATCATTCTTAACTGCAATACATTAGTGATATCTTATATTATAATAATTTAAATGCACTGTAGAAACAAAAGTTTAATATGACCAATGCTAAGGCTTTTGGCATATTTGATTTGTGGCCAAGAGCTGCAATTGAACACAAGTTTCTGCAAAATAATTTCTCTATGAAAACAGTATGAACACTTTGTAACCTGCCCAGGGATCAGTGACATTACAGTTCCTGGATTGTTCATGAACTCGCACAAGCACTCAATGTTAAAAGAAGGATACCCGCCACAAACAATTTGTTACTGAGCCCAAGGCTGTCTTTGCTAATGCCATGATTCAGTTAGATCAGGTCTGTCAAGAAGACAGATGTGCAAATTGCAGAGTCTAAAACTATTCTTCATCTTCTTCATCTGCTTCTTCTACTTCTCCAGGAGTGAAAATTGCAGTCTATTATTCTTCTTCTTTTTCTACCCCTCCAGAAGTGAAAATTGCAGTCTAAAATTCTTCTTCTTCTTCTTTTTCTACCTCTCAAGAAGTGAAAATTGCAGTCTAAAATTCTTCTTCTTCTTTTTCTACTTCTCCAGAAGTGAAAATTGCAGTCTAAAATTCTTCTTCTCCAGAGATAAGTGAACATGATAGAGACTTTATGAAGATTAATTTTAAAGCCACTGATTCATCCAATGAGTCTTCTCCCCAAGCAGTGCTCATATTTTAACAGAGGATTGCACAGGATTTAAGACCTGTAGGGAGAAATTCCTTTATTCAAGCTCATCAATTATGAGTTACAAAGTCAAACTTGCCACCTTTGTATTGCGTTCAAGCGAATGAACTGACTCAGCTAACAGTTGGCAGTTTCCTTCATTTTTAGCTCATCAGGTCTGAAAGACCCGATGGGCTTATGGCCTGGCATGGCTTCCGGCGTCAGTCCATTCGTAAACTTTTCACATTTTTTACTTCTTCTCCAGAACCTATGACTCTAGAGAGCTGAAATTTGATGTGCAAACTTCTTGGCCAATGGGGATTCTAAATTGTAGATTTTTGTGACCCCATGACCCCAAATGGGGTCATATTGACCCCATAAAGTCGGAAACGTAAGAGACCCAGCTTAGCTGGATGAGGGTTAATGAGTTAATATAGAGATTAGTTTGGTTACAGCTGGCTACCGTTCGGTTACCGCGGGATTCGGATTATCGGTGGACGGATTATCCAGGTCTGACTGTATATACCCGGTATAAGTATAGAATATCAAAATATTAACCCTTTCAGCCCTACAAGCCAGAAATCAGACTCAAAATGTAATTGTTGCTGTTGCTGTTTAAGGGTTAAAGGGGCAGTAGCACGTTTTTTGATAATTTTATATTTTAAATTTTTCACTGATAATTGTAAGTTAATGTAAAATGTATTATTTTAACAGTGTCAATAATCTCATTACACAAGTCAATCATCCATAGTCAGAGGACAAAGTATGAAGATTCATACAAAATCCATTGGCGGCCATTTTTTTGTGAACACCTTTAATTCATTTTTTGTAAGAAAAGCAATCGCATGACTAAACGTTACGTTATATATTTCAATTATTACTGTTATTTAGTTTAAATACATTGTCTTTCAATTGGAACCATTAATTTTCATTTTCCTGACATCACCTTATATTCCCCCTAAAAACGTGCTACTGCTCCTTTAAAAAGGTAAAGCTATAGGGCCAAGGTGAGATTCATTAGTTAGGGATATAGGTTTGGACTCCGTCCGTGCGTCTGTCCGCCCGAGTTAAAGGGGACAGCTTTTCTCAGAAACTATTTAAGATAGGTTAACCAAATTTGTTGTGTGTCTTCAGGGTATGATGGAGTACCTTGATGGAGTTCGAAAATCAGAACCGCAAAATTATTTTTAAGGAATTATTGCCCTTTTTCCGTGTTTTTGGACTCTGTTCGAGGGTGTCGTCGAAGGGGACAACTTTTCTCAGAAACTATTTAAGATAGAATAACCAAACTTGCTATGTGTCTACATTGTATCAAAACCTTGATGGAATTCGAAAATCAGAACCGCAAAATTACTTTTTACGGAGTTATTGTCTGTGTTTCATGTTTTGGACTCTGTTCGGGGATGTCCTCAAAGGGGACAATTTTTCTCAAAAACTGTCAAAGATAGAATAACAACATTTGCACTGTGTCTTTAGGGTATCAATACCTTGATGGAGTTCAAAAATGAGGTAAATGCAATTAGCCCAGCGGATAAGTGCAATTTTTTAGCTGAATTGTGCACATCGTGATGCAAGCATGAAATTTGGCTTGAATGTAGTTTATACCTCTCTTATAACATACAGATCGAGAGGCCTCGCAAATTTTTTATATTTTTCATTTTTTGGGTAAAAAAGGGAAAAAAAGTGATTTTTTTTCACTTATTTTCCTCTTAAAAAAATCCTGAACACTTAAATACTTTCTTATCATAAATTACATTGTTGGAAATTCAAAGCTGATCATTTTTCATTATATGCATGTATTTCTATCTTTAACGGTTAGGTCTACAGAAGTCATAACACTAAAACTAGGACTGCCGCAACAGTATTTAGGTCTTCAAGACTCTGCTTGAACTACAAACCAAGGGTTTGTCATCCATTTCCATCCAGTCGTTTTGAAACTAGTAGATAATAAAAAAATATCCACATTATATTTGAATTTAATGCGTTTCATAGAGTTTACTATGCAAACCAGGGCTGTTAAATTTATGTTTTGGGTCAATCCCTGGTTAGATGCCAACAACTAAATAGTGCTAATTGGATCTGGCATGGACGTTTAACTTTGAGGCTTGGGCAACTCTCCGAGAGGCATCTATTTAAAACAAGCATATCATTATTTTTTAAGTTTGAAAAAACAAACCAGGGCAGTTGAATTCATTTTTGAGAAGAATACTCAATATGATGTGGTGAACTACCAACCTTCCAAATAGGGTTTACGGTGACTCTGCTGGAGATCTTGAACAAGAGTTGGCAGCTTTAAGATGATGTAACAAGTATGTCAAAGTAAGTCTTTGAAGTCTTTGCAAATGTGGAAGATACTTCCACATGCAAGTACATGTGATGATACATTGCTAAAATCAACTTTCAATGAAATAATGGTGTGTGTAAGATGATCGGGTATTACTTTTAATAGTCTGACGACCATTTCGAAAATATTTTTGCTTTCTAATGTAAGTAACGTTGCCCTTTTTAACACTTTTAGATTCAACATCTGAACAGGCTACTTAAACAAAAGGACAATAGTTCAATGTATGATCTCCTTGAAGATTGCACGTAAACAAACTGTAACATAAACATTTATGCATGTCAGAAATAGTTGTATTCTTTGATTTAAACCATAGGGAATTTAGGCGATGAAAATAGATTAGTCTGATATTTTGAAAACAAACCAGACATCAACTTTGTAGCTGATCATCTTTCTATGATTTGTCATCAGAAGATAAAGACTTACAAATAAACTATTTATTTAAATATAAAGGATCACTATCAATCAAGCATCAATATTCTGCTGGTGAGATCAAAAGCATTTCTACATGCTTCTTTTCACAAGTCCAAGGAGGTCTAGTTTGAATAGTGCTGGACGTGAAAAAATAATGAATTTTCACTTTTCTGCTTCACAAGATTTCAATTAGAAGAAGAAGAACAAGTTTTTAGAAAGTTATTGCCATGAGTTGAATTTTGTGATTCAATTTTACTTATACATTAATATCTGCTTTCAAATATCTGTTCATATTGGCTGATAATGATTTTATTTGATCATGTATATTGTACATGTAATTGTGATGTTGAAGTGATACTCAAGTCATCTGCATGTCTATCTAAATCTTCATGAGTTGAACCCTTTATTTACTTTACCCACTGTTTGTCAATGATCTCTGGCAGGTGTACTTAGTTAAAGCAGATATTAAACAAGCTGATTGAAGGACTAGTTGGTGCCACAGACACGAAATTTGAATGCAGACAAACCAGACAGATATTATCAACAACCTCAAATATTCTATTGTAGTGTTTAGATGGATTACCCGTTTTAATTGTACACTCAGGTGTAGGAGTAAGATGATAAGAATTCAAATCCTAGCCTATGATAAAAAATATCTGAGAATTTGAGTTTGCTAGTGCCCGACAGACAATGCCTTTCAATACGCTAAAATATGATATGTTCATTTACGAGCAGATAAGAGAAGATAATTTTAAGGTACCAAACGGTCTAGCACTTTATGAATATAAAAGGCACTGAAAATTACCTTTTCAAGAACAATACATTTTGGCAATTATCATGGCATGACTCCTGATAAGGAACACAGAGACCATGCCCTAAAAAACTTTGTAATAAAAAAAATAAAAACATCCAGAAACTTATGCCCAAGAATACCTCCAAATTTTAAAAGTATAAGAAATCTGTCATCTTTCATAAATATTATTTCTTAAATAACGGGTGATAAGTTGCTTATTTGACCATTTTTCTCTTAACATACCAAACACAACTACCATGGAAGGCTTGCTTAAAGATTGCTTAACTAAGGCAGATTATGAGTGTAGATTTGGTTACTTTGGGTCCCCTTATAAGGCACATGAAGGCTAGAAGTTAAAATTATTTTTTCGTCATTATTATTTCTCAAGAATAAAAAGCTCTAACATTCTGAAAATTAGTCCACTATAAATATTAAATAGTTGTATACTTGTTAACTGTTCACACCATAAGAGATTGCATAGGTTATGTCTATCAAATTGATTTCATGAACTATGCTACAGGACAAATGGCTCTGTTCTTTCATAACTCCTGAACTAAATAAGCAACTGTAATATGTATACATTTATGTGACCTCCAGCATAAGTACAACTTCATTAGTGTAAATGTTATCCTCCAAAAATATCCAATTAAGTTTCATATGATATGAACATAATTTAGAAGTTATAAAAACTTCAAACCTATATTACATAAAAAGCTTATACATACATTTTCTTCAACATTCTCAATATATTGCTGTTGATCAGCAAGGAGCGTAGCCACCATGACATATCTGCTGCTTTATTTTAAAAACATTAATTTTCATTAACATGTTATACAAACTTTAATTCTTAGCAACTTAATGATGCCTTTCGAAAGGTTGCCCAAGCCTCAAAGTTAAATGTCCTTGCCAGATCCAATTAGCGCTATTTAGTTGTTGGCATCTCATCACGGATTGACCCAAAACATGCATTTAACAGCCCTGGTTTGCATATTAAACTCTATGAAACGCATTAAATTCAAATATAATGTGGATATTCTTTTATTATCTACTAGTTTCAAAACGACTGGATGGAAATTGATGACAAACCCTTGGTTTGTAGTTCAAGCAGAGTCTTGAAGACCTAAATATTGTTGCGGCAGTCCTAGTTTTAGTGTTATGACTTCTGTAGGCCTAACCGTTAAAGATAGAAATACATGCATATAATGAAAAATGATCAGCTTTGAATTTCCAACAATGTAATTTATGATAAAAAAGTATTTACGGGTTCAGAAAAAATTTTAAGAGGAAAATAAGTGAAAAAAATCACCTTTTTTCACCTTTTTACCCAAAAAATGAAAAATATTAAAAATTTGCGAGGCCTCTCGATCTGTATGTTATAAGACAGGTATAAACTACAATCATGCCAAATTTCATGCTTGCATCACGATGTGCACAATTATTTCACTTATCCGCTGGGCTAAATTACTTGTTACAGAGTTACAGCCCATTTAGGAAAAAAATGGGAGCTTTGATGAAAACTTATTTGGCGGGGGATATTGATGACCATGTCTTCTTGTTTTTTCTTGAGACACTGGTTAGTCAAGAATACAGGTATTCTCGCTGTGCAAGATTTAAGTATCCTCATTTTAGAAAAGGAGATTTTTTGATAATTGGGTATGAACTTTTATATTTGCATTATTTTCACAACACAATCTCATATTACAACTTTCTGTAAAATTATGTTTAATAAGTTGAGTTTGCTGTAAATTGAAAAGAAAAGTGCTGACCGTATTTCCTCAAATAGACGCCAGGTCAAAACATGCCGGGGGTAGGGCTGTTTGAAGTAAATACACGCCAGGTCTCGAATAGACGTCAGGTCTCGAATAAAGGCCGGGTGATAAGTTGATTAATAAATGCTGAGATTTTTCCCGTAGTTGAATGCGAATATTAAGTCTTCTGCCTCTACATTGGCAACTTTTTTACTAAAAATAAATAGACACCGGCATTGAATAGACGATGGGTTCTTGAATATATGCCGGAGGTAAAGGCCTAAAGGGGGGTGACGTCTATTTGAGGAAATACGGTATATCAAAACATCCGATATATTGGATATTTTCAGAAGTGTGCATCGATATACATGTATCATCATGTCTCTGTATAGCAATCATTCTCTCTCAACAGAGGCAGATCAAGTCATGTTGATTTAGCCTCTGTTCTATTACGCTGAAATCTGTGGGTTCTGGCAGTTTCCCCTGGCAGAAAAAACCCGCTTCACAATCCATTTTTGAATTTCTTTATCGAATGACAACGCTTCTCGCATGGAAAGGGTGGTTCATATCACAATGCTTTTGCCTTGATTAAGTAGCCAAAACGATGATTTAAGAACAGGGTCGCTGATTGCACAATTAACTTTGATTGCCTCCAATCAGGCATCTCCCATTCTATCCCACAAAGTCGGCCTAATATAACAGAGGCTAAATCAACATGACTTGATCTGCCTCTGTGGGAAGAGAATGTTTAGCAATATACTGATAAACCGATCCCATCCCTATTGTCAACAGATTGGGAAATAAAAATAAAAAAAGGGAAAAAAGATTTATGAATCCTGTAAATTGGCCACAAGGAATTGAATGCATAAATTGTTTCAGTAGTTTATGATAAAGTTGGAAATGAAGATAAAAGACTATTTACAATTTCTTAAACATATCTAAACAAAGTTACAAGATATGACAGATACAGAAAGTCACCCAGACAAAAAAGACAGCTCATCATTCAGAAATCCTAAGATGTAGGGATGAATATTTATGCTGGGTCACAGCTGACTAGACTTTTTGCAAGAATATTTACAAATACATGTTTAGAAATTGTCATTTATTCACATTTATTCAAAATAAATGTTTAATGATGCACGTTTACAATATCCTTCGACTGAATGAATAATGAATTCATGGTAAAATGATATTTTTGCAAGTTCATAAATATTGAAGGATGAAGCTAGTCTGGGGTAATTGTCTGTTCGAGTTTTGGCAGTTATGAGGTACGGAATAAGTGGGCCCTTTCTCCGTTGTCCAAAGTTAAACTTTTCAGGTGGGTAAATGTTTTCTTGGAAAAAAGGTTCTGAATCTGTTTTTGAAAATGTTTTTTCAAGTTGTCAAAAGTTAAGCTTTAAATGTAGATGAATGTTTCCTGAAAAAAGTATTTGAGTGTCTTTTTGAAAATGTTTTTCAAGTTGTCCAAAGTTAAGCTTTATAGGTAAATGAATGTTTTCTTGGAAAAAAGTATTTGAGTGTCTTTTTGTAAATGTTTTTTATGTTTTTTACAAGTCTGTAAATGTTTTTCTCGAAAAAAAGTGTTTGAGTCTCTTTTTGAAAAAGTTTGTTTTTCATGTTGTCCAAATCTTTTAATATATTTTTTTTCATTGGTTATATTTTTCTTTTAAAAAGAAGTATTTTGGAAGCTTTTTCTTAATGGATTGTTTTTCATGATAACTTTTAAGTTGCATAAAGTAATGTTTTAGGGGTTGGTATTTTTGAAGCTTTTTGGCTTTAGGGATGAGTAAATGTTATCCAATATTTACAGTAAGAAATTCCCACTGATGAGGGTTTGGTTTAATTTTTTCTTCAATAATCGTCAGCTTTTATTAATGGATTTACGGTACCTCACTGAGACAAAGTTTTGAAGAGCTCTTCATCTAAAAGTGAACTGAAATCATTGTACCTTACCTTATTACCTTACTTCATGTCTTTATTTACAAATGTCCTGTGGCACAGTGTCAAAAGTCAGGAGAGAAAAACAAAGCAAATCTCCTCTCTAAACTCCAAACTCCAAAATCCAAAATCCAATCTCCAATTTCGAACATCCAAAGCCATTCTCGATAAGCCAGAGTCAACATTGCAGGTATGCCAAAAAGTTACAAAATTTTCTATTCCTTTTTGTTTCCAAATTGGTAAAAATTACATTAGGAGAAGTTATTCCTGGGAACCTGAGATGAATTTTTTTTCACAAATCAAACTCGTGTGAGGAGTTTCAGTAAATCAGATATGTTTTACCTTATGATAAAGTAATTTATTGTTTTGTCACCAGGTGGCGGGATGAACGGGGACCTCGCTACGAGTTCAGGGGATGCACAGGAAGGCGAGGACGATAGCCTCAAACCCCTAAATCTGGTGAGTAGTTGCTGTTGATTTCTGGTTATAGAGGATACCCCACGAGTGTCCATGACATACTATTTCAACAACTCGAGAAGCTTAATATTAGTATTGAGTCTGAGGTTTTACTTATAAATACAAAATCCAGTGTAGGAAACAAAACTGAAAAGTCGCCAGCCCAAAACTTTAATTTGTAGATTTTAATGAGACAGTTAGATACAAATTTAAATAGCTAGATCTGGAAGTAAAAGAGCCAAGGTACTGGACAGGCGGACAGACCTTACTGGAAGTTAATTCATACGCTGATAACACTCATGGAAAGGATGCAATATATATATATTTATGAGGCAACTTAATTTTGTCTTTTTCAAACCAAGGATGCATAAATCGGTTTATTTGCTAGACATGTCCTTTTTATCCCACCGGTATGTAATACCGTGGGATATAGTCATCACCCTGTCCGTCCGTCCGTCCGTCCGTCATTTCGTTTCCGGAGCAGAACTAAAAAACCGGTCCACATATCTTTCTGAAACTTTACATGTGTATTGCCCACCTACTGAAGTGGTGCCTTTTGATATTTTCACATTTCTGAAAATTTTATTTTTTATTATTTCCATGGAAACGGCTCTTATATGGACTCTGTTCATGCAAGTTTTCGTTTTCGGAGCAGAACTCAAAAACCGGTCCACATATCTTTCTTAAACTTTACTTGTGTATTGCCCACCTACTGAAGTGGTGCCTTTTGATATTTTCACATTTCTGAAAATTTTATTTTTTATTATTTCCATGGAAACGGCTCTTATTTGGACTCTGTTCATGAAAGGTTTCGTTTCATATATATTAGCTTATACTATTATGAACCTTGCTTGAAAAATTTACAATTATCTTTCAAAGGTTTACATCTTACGATCATGTGGAACCGGTGGAGTATGTCATCTTCTGATGACTCTTGTTTAATCCAGATTGACCGATTGTAAAATTGACCTGCCGGACATTTGAAAAGACATTGTTTTGTTTTCAATGGACAGATGGAATGTCTTGCTGCTGTTAAAATGCAAAGTGGGGAAACAAGACATCCTTTTCATAGTTGAATAAAGAAGGTTGTTCAAGCTTTGAGGATTTCCTGAAAAAAATCTTGAACAATATAATAAATAAATATAATCAATGTTTTGTAAGACATTTTCAAAACAAAAGTAATACAATTTTGTGGATTGAACGTGACCATAAATTAGTTTTGTAATCATTATTCCGTATCATAATGAAGTCATCAGTTTCTAAACATTTCTTAATTCACTTTTATTCTTAAATAAAGGGACAAAACACATTTCTTATTATTTTATTCATGAATAAACAACAGTGTTGTTCCTAGGTGATCACCAGAGGGGGTCAGATTGGCAATATTTTAACAGATGGGCCCATTTGCAATGGTAAAAGTATCCTACATCTAAGAATTTTAAAGGACACCAAACCAAAAGGGTGGGCAAATGTCCCCAGGATCCCCTCTAGGAACAACACTGAAACAATACTTTTGGTTCCCAGTTTCAGTGTTGTCTGATTGGCGAACTTTTGTATCTGCTTCAAACAATGTGTATCTAACCAAGGAGCGTAACCGACTAATATGAAGTTGTGCCAATAGGTGGGAGATGTGAAATTGTATAGTTTCTGGTTGACTCGTTCTTTGCATAATGTTATGTTGGAATGTGTAGAATGTAAAAGGGTTACCTTATTGTTTGAATATTCCCATTTAGAAAGAGTTGGCGATTGTTTACTGAATAATGAGTAAAAGGGATTGGCTTTTGAGATAATTGGTGGTTTTTATAGTTCATCTCCGTATTCTTATACCGGAGGTGGGTGACACAGTATTGGCAATCAAATTTAATAATGTGACAAGAAGTTTAAATCCTCCCCCTTTAGTCATGGGGATTGTTTTGGTTGTTTACTTCTGTTGAGCCAAAATTCTAGATGTTTTAGGGGACAAAGTTATTATCTATCATAAAGCAATTGATGATGACACTTAGAATTTGGTCTTTTTAATGACTTTAAGTATATATACAAATCTAAGAAACCAACAGATTCATTTTTGTAGTCTCAATCTTTTAATCACATCTTTGATTAATGATTAACTCTTCAAAAATTTTTTTTGCACCATATATTCATAAAAGTGTTTCCAATGGATGAATTAACATCAAAGGATCTAACTGCGGAAATAAGTTAGAAACTATACATTTGAAGTAAAGAAGTACTAAACCTGACCCTTAGCTGTCTCGAACGTTTTGGTTGTTAACTTACGCTGTCATCTGGATAACTTTCAGTAGAAAAAAAAAATCAACTTCACGATAAATTGGAATTTTGTCAATTACTTAATTATGTGGTTTGTTTTCTTATAACCAAATTGTTATTTCTAATCTTAAACTCAGTATGATGTTAATTATTAATTGATGAAAATAAAATTTGTTTGATGTGCAATGCATGACTTACTTCACAATGTTATAAAGAATTGTAGATATAGAAGTTATATATATGTACCAATACCACGATAACAGACTACCAAGTGATGTATAGAGGATATCTATTGTTTCCAGTGTGATATCACTTATCTCTCATCATGTAGTGGGTAGAGCTTGTATATATGGTAGTATAGTGGAAAATAAAGGCTTTGTCCCATCATGAGATGCCCAGAGAGTGATATCACACTGAAAAAATATATTCTGTTTATGTATGCCTATGTGGTTGAAAATATGTTGATTTATGATCAAAACTTCTTGACTTTCTTTCGATGCCAAACCATTGTTGTATTACAACTTAGCATCTAAGCATCAACGATGACATTTATTACCCCGGTATATAATCAACGATGAAATACTGGGTTTTATCAGTGAAATAAACTGTCTATCCGGCAACAGTGACAATATATTTATTATATTTTCACTGTGACCAGTGACGAAATATATGATATCATCACAGCCATGTGAACAAAAGGGGGTAGATTTCCAGTTTTAAAGTCATTTTAATTACATATTTCATTTAAAAATCATATAATAAATAGAATACTTAATGTAGTTTTCCAAATACAAGGTTTATTTCATCTCGTGACATGGGTGAAGTTAATATTTCACTTGTGGCTGCAAGTGATATCAAACTCGGAATCCTTGTTAGGAACTGATAAAACCCAGCCTCTCACAACTGAACATATAATACAACTCAGTCTCTCACCGCTAAGCATATGATAAAAGCCTATAATTCTCACTTGCTCAGTGTGTTGTGTATAATGTATTACCCACCGGGGTATCTGTTACTGTCTTCACCCAGTGGTATGAAGCATTTCACACCCCACTGCTTACACATTCTCAACTATATTGCTGTAGTGTGCTTTGTGTGTTCTTTTGTAAGTGATGATATTACATTTAAAATGTTTAGACCTTATCCCTTTAATTTTGCAATTTCATCCAATGTGAAAAATGGCACCTGCCTTTCTTTAAGGGGCAGTAGCACGTTTTTTGATAATTTTATATTTTTTTAATTTTTCACTGATAATTGTAAGTTAATAGTAAATGTATTATTTTGACATGTCAAAAATCTTATGAGACAAGCCAATATCCATCCATAGTCACATGACAAAGTATGAAGATTCACATAAAATCCATTGGCGGCCATTTTGTGTGAACACCTTTAATTCATTTTGTGTAAGAAAAAGCAATCGCATAGCTAAACTTTACGTTTTATATTTGAATTATTACTGCTCCATTTAGTTATTGTCTTTCAACTGGAACCATTAATTTTCATTTTCTTGACATCAACTTATATTTCCCCTACAAACGTGCTACTGCCCCTTTAAATCCTGAGCAATGTGTTTTGTATTTGCTAAAGTCCCGATATTGAGTCTAGCAAGATGTGGAAGCAGGTCGCGTCAGCAGACCTTTTGCCGACCTATGACCCTCCAACGTTAAATGTACGAATGGATATTGCAGCTTGATAAGACGATCCCTGATTTGGCAATTCTATAGATCGGCTGACATGACTTGCTGCTACAACCTGCTAGACTTAATATCCGGAGTTAAGCGAGTATTATTGAGGCTAGGTTTACTTGGACTGTGAATATTCAAAATAAGAGTTATGGGGAAATATGCTTCAAAGTCTCTCCAAAAAATGGTAATATTTCTATCAGTTCTAAAATCAGGTTAGTTAACCCAAGTTCAAAGTCATCTCAAGTTACAATAATTGGTTCAAACTTGTCTTGTTTTGCAATCATGAAGAGTTTTTTTAGCCAGCCAGTCAAGTTCTTTAGGTTTCAATTGGAGGAGATGATGAATAATGCATAACTTGATGACAACATTTGCATAGTTGGTAGACAGAAGCAAGAAAAGGCAACGGTTGGCGTTGAATAAAGATGAGCGTTATGCTCATTTATCACACAGCAAGATATCCATCCATCCCTCAATAGGAGAGATGTAACGACACAAGATTTATCTTCTTTTCTCTTGACACTGTATTTTGTATTTCGATACTCTATAAACTTGGAACAAATCTTCAACTGATTTCTTGTGAAGTCTGATGAGAACTTTTTCATGTGTATTGTTCAGGACATCATTCTGATCACTTTTGAATTTGAAAAAAAGTATTTTTTGTTGAATTTTTTTTTTTTTATTGTCATGTTATTTGGAATAAATTTCAGGAGAAGTTCATTTTGTTAAATTTGATCAATTTCCATTTTCCAGTACTGGACACTCGTTAGAATACCATATACTGATTACAGTTTTTGATGGTTTTTTGTGTGTGTTAAACATTGATATATGAAATGCTCTCAGAATTTCCAAAGCCTACCTACATGTCAATATAAGATTTAAAATCTGAAATTTTGAGCAAAAGTGTGCCAAAAGTGATTAGGACATTCCTAAACATTGGTCTATTTTATGACTTTAAATTATTTACAATTTGATTATACCAACTTATTCATGTTTATAGTCTCAACCTTTTATTTACTTCTACTTCTTATTATTTTATTTTATTCATAAAATTGTTTCAAATGCATGAATTAAAATAAATAAATAAAGTCAAAGTAACTAACTTCAGAAAAAAGTTCACAATCGAATGCCTATATTAACATTAGTTATTCCATTGTCAAACATGTATACATTTTTAAAAATATTCATTAAATTCATGTTTTCATAAATGTATTTGCATTAATTGGACCATAACATTTATTAAGTTATTATAAATGTTTACTAATCAATGTGCACAAATTCTTATGCACATGTTATGAATATTCTATCACAAGAACTGAGAATACTTGCATAAGTGATTTCATTTTGAATTACTAATTTGACAGTATGAAACAAACTGGAGTATTATTGCTCTGACAAGTTGAAACATAGAACTTAGCAAGTTCATGTAGGTCTTGTTATTTTATTGTATTTTAAACTAAAATGTAGCAACGGCAAGGCATAGCATCAAAGAAGGATAACAAGAGGTCTTATTCATTTGTGGGCCCTTGTGAAACCTAAGCAAGATGAAGACAAACAATTAGTTAGGAAGATAACAATGTAAACTAAAATACAATACCAAACAAGTAACAACTTGACGCAACATGGCAAATTGAAATAGCATTACGGATTATTCTGTTGTATTATAGACTAAGATATAACACTGACAAGTCGCAACAACACTGAAACACAGCTTGGCAAGTTAATATACGATGAAGCTTTATTCTGTTGGGGGGCGAAATAGCGCAGTGGTTAGCGCGGTCGGCTTCGGATCAGGAGGTCCGTGGTTCGAATCCCGCCAGGGGCTCGGCAACTTTGTCTGCAGTAGAGAACTGTTCTATATGCAGTCAGGTTTGGGTGCAATGCTACACTGAATTTCAGTGTAGTACCACCCATGGTTGCTAGTTCCAGCAGATGCTCACAGGTTTCACCGCAATGCATAGCCACAATAGTGTTGCGGGCTTTCTCCCTGCAATAATACCAGCAGCCGCGATATAAGTGAAATACTCTTGAAAGCGACGATAAATCCCACATCACATCACATCACATCACTTTATTCTGTTTTATCATAAACTTTAATTTAACATTGACAAGTTATTATACACCTTCCTACCCAAAGCCTAAAACACCAGTTTCCGAACTCATGTCCGACCTTTGAGTTTTCTGTGCTGTTATCAGCGCCCCTACAGGCAATTGTTAGCAACCTCCAGTTGCTTTCTGATTGGACTATTGCTTTCTCCCATAGTAAGCTAGAGAGCAAGCACAGAAAATCAAAGGGTCGGCAGCAAGACATAACCTGACAGTTGGAAACTGGGTTTTTAGGCTTTGTGTAGGAAGATGGTTTTTACATCATCTATGACAACTTTTATTGATGACCTTGCTGTGACCTTGACCTGATGCAAAAAGTGGTGTTATTCTATTGCATTTTTGACTAAAAGTTATCACTGAGACGTTATTCCACCACTATACATAGAAGTGTTGTTTTGTTGTATTTCAAACTTAAATGTAATATTGACAAGTTATAACATCACCGTAAAACATCTTCGCAAGGTGTCAAGAAAGAAGTTGGATTCTGTTGTTGTTGAGGATATGCATTTAAACTTAAATTTAACACTAACAACTTAAGATTTCACTTAATTTAACTTTGCAAGTTGATATGCCAAAAGGAGTTAGGAAGATATCATTGTAATTTGTTAAAAGGATATGATCTAAACTAAAATATAACACTGACAAGCTGAAACATCACCGTAACACAACTTGGCAAGTTGATATTCAAAGCAGTATTATTCTATCGTGGGCCTCTCTGAAACCGGAGCAAGATCAGTTTGCATATAAATGACATTTGCAATTCACTCCATGAGCTGAGTCCGCATATGAAGCGGCTCTGTCAAATCTCCATATTCAGTCCCGTACCTCTCATGCATACCAAACAGCTCATTTGCAAATAAAATTTTTCATTGTGGGCATGCATCTCATGACTGCTAATAGAGCAATTTCCATGATGATTCGCAACCAGCTGAGATAGAGGTGTACTGAGAGTTTGAGAGTTGGACAATCTGTAGTGTTACATGTGGTTTTTGAAGTGATGTTAGTCACTTAATGAGGGTTTTATTGTATCCATCATGATTGGTCAGGTAGGTTGTTTAAATTTAATTGAATACTTTAAATTTTGATTAAGCTTAAGGTTTGATGAATATGTATAATTTGTTGGGTTTGATTTCTGAAAAGTCTGATGTTTCTTTATGGTGTAGTGGTTGATGTGTTTTTTGAAGTGATGTTTGTCACTTACTGAAGGATTTTGTTGTATGCATGATGATTAGTCAGGTAGGTTTGTTTTAATTTAATTGAAAACTTTAAATTTTGATTAAGCTTAAGGTTTGATGAATATGTATACTGTGTTGGTTTTGATGTCTCTGGGTTGAAGTGGTTGATGTAGTTTTTGAAGTGATGTTAGTCACTTAATGAGGGTTTTATTCTATACATCATGATTAGTCAGGTATGTTGTTTTTATTTAATTTAATACTTTAAATTTTGATTAAGCTTAAGGTTTGATGAATATGTATAATATGTTGGATTTGATGTTTTCCGTAAAAATCTGCTGTTTCTGTATATTGTAGTGATTGAAATGGTTTTTGAAGTGATGTTTGTCACTTACTGAAGGGTTTTATTGTATGCATCATGATGGGTCAGGTAGGCTGTTTGAGGATTTTGTTTAATTTAATTGAAAAATTTGAATGTTGATAAAGCTTATAATTGATGAATATGTATACTGTGTTGGTTTTGATGTCTCTGGGTTGAAGTGGTTGATGTTGTTTTTGAAGTGATGTTTGTCACTTATTGAAGGATTTTATTGAATGCATCACAATTGGTCAGGTAGGCTGTTTCTGTCTTAATTTAATTGAAAAATTTCAATATTGATAAAGTTTATGATTGATGAATATGTATAATTCGTTGGGTTTTATTTCTGAAAAGTCTAATGTTTCTTGATAGGGTAGTGGTTGATGTGGTTTTTCAAAATGATGTTTGTCACTTATTGAAGGATTTTGTTGTATGCATCATGATTGGTTGGTAGGCTGTTTGGGGATTTATTTTAAGTTACCTAATTGAATAAATTTAAATATTGAAAAAACTTAGGTTTGATGAATATGCATGATATGTTGAATTTCATTTTGTTTTTGTCAATCTGATGTTTCTGTATATTGTAGTGATTTATTTGGATTTTGAAGCAATGATTTAGAGGATTTTAAAGGTGAAAAGTTTTTTAATGGTTTCTTTCTTGATTGATGTAAAAGTTAAGATATTTATTATGCTTTAGTTAATGAATATTTATTATATTTTGGTTTTGATTTTATTCGCCCAAAAACTGATGTTTCTGTATATTGTAGTGGTTGATTTGGAACTTAAAGTTATAATAATAATAATATATTTATGTAGCGCCTAACTTCCATCCAGTAGGTTGCTCAGTGGCGCTGAAACTTAAATTATGGATTTTAGAGCCAGTATGATTGGTCAAATAAGTTGTTTCAGGCTCTCAGATAAGAAGTTGTCTGAGGATTGGTTTTAATAAAATTCAAAAATTTAAATATCGATTAAGCTTTAGTTAAATGAAGGTGTATAGAAAGATTTGATTGTGGCTGCCCATATTCGTCTGATAAGAACAATTATAAGGGGTTTGTTTTTATTTGATTGTAAACTTTAATTATTGATTTAGCCTAGTTGATTAAATTTGATTAGTATTTGAATAATATGGGATTTTATTTTATTTGTGATAATCACATGTTTCTGTATTTTGCCCTGGTTATAATTTTTTTCACTTATTGAAGTTGAGCTGTTCATGATTTTTCTGTTTTATTTAATTGTAAATTTTAATTTCAAGTCACTTTAAGTTATTTATTCACAGGCTCCAGTATATGAAAATAATATTACATTGATCTGTAGTTCTTACCTACAATAAGTGGAAGTAACATTCAACAAACCAAAATAGTTCTCTTTTTGATATTCGGTAAGAACTTAATTTCAAGTCATTTTAAGTTATTTATTCACATTGTCAAGTATATGGAAATAATATTACATTGATCGTTAGTTCTTAGCTACAATAAATGGAAGAGACATTCAACAAACCAAAATTGTTCTCTTTTTGATATTCAGTAAGAATTTAATTTCAAGTCATGTTAAGTTATTTATTCACATTGTCAAGTATATGGAAATAATATTACATTGATCGTTAGTTCTTAGCTACAATAAATGGAAGAGACATTCAACAAACCATGTTAAAACTAAAATGGTTATCTTTTTGATATTCACCAAGAGCTTGTGCATGAATATTCATGAATAGACATCTGTCTGAGTGTTGGATACACAATGGGAGACTTAATACGTATTTGAATATTGTGTCAATGCTTCAGTGAATACATTTATCAAGTTCTACTACTGGATTTATGCACTTATAAGTATATGTATACAAGAAGCTTGAGTTTACAGCTGGTGGAATTCTCGTCAGATTGTGACACAATCAATCTCCTTAACTTTCATTAAAGTGACATAAAGTATCTTTCTTAAAATCTTATTTGGTTTTGATAAGCTACAAAATATTTAATATGCTGATTGAAGTTCATATCTCATCACTGGACTTGCAAATATATCCATTTATGCATTCCGTGATTTCTCCATTAATTCGACATCTCTAATAATTCGACCACATAATTTTTTTGTGGGGGAACAAATTCAAATCACTTCTTACACTTCAATCCAGTGCCTAAAAATGACAATTCTATAATTCACCCATTTCTTGAAATAATTGTTTAATTTGGATAATGATGATTGCAAAGCTTTATTTTTTCTACTGCAGTAATCTCTCATAAACATCTTGATCATGATAACATTGTCATGATTATGTGCTCATCTAATAAAACTAAGCATTAATATCTCAAATGTTCTTGATATTTATCTAATAGTTTGACTATAGTGCCAAATGAACAAAAAAAAAGTGAAAAATAGTTCAACAATAGATCTTTTCTGAAACTCTTTTTAAAAAATTATGGTCGAATCAATAGAGAAATTACGGTAATATCTCTAAAATGCTTGATGTTATCGAAAAATCAAGAAAACATCTAAAATATGTTTAATATTCGAAATAATGCATCCAATTATCTACCTTTTAGTTACAATACCTAATAAACACTATCATATCGAATATATCTTCCTGTCAGTTGAATAGCCGCATTTTCGCTCTAATGTACTGATTGACCTTTAACTTGTTATTTTCAGTAACAGTTAGTGGTTCCCGATGTAATAACATCGATTTCAAAATTTGACATACCGTATATGATCCTATCAACATACTCTGTGTCTCTTTAAGGGCTATTTGTATTGAACATTGGGTATAGCTGAGAAGCATTTAGGTATTTTGTCAACTGTTACAGTTTTTTAATCTCCTTTTTCTGAAACATATCTCGTACATGCATCACAGCTCCACCAAACTTTCTACACATGTCAGTCGTGGTTCTAGATATGCCTTTTGAGGGTAAGACCTGTATGTTGAATTTGGCCAAATTGGTGGTCCAAAACAATGATACAAGCACTGTCAAAGCCTAAGCATTGGAACCAAAAGTGGAATTGTGTTCCTGAGCATCAGAATTACCCAGTTTTACTCTACTGCAAAGCTGATAACAATATGCAAAAAGAATTTACTAAATGCTTGCGAGTCCTGGTCACAATGCTGGTCATCTGATGACGCAATTAGCATAATGACAGTGATGAAGTTTGAAATCACTGATAATAGGCTAAATAAGGCTGCATGGTATTATCCATATATGGATATATTGCAATACAGGAACAAGATGATACAAATCAATACACTCTTTTGATTTTATCCAAATTATTGAACGTTTGAAAATGAGCAATTTCCATCTCAAATTGGAAGAGAGAAAAAAACATCCAAAAAAAACATGATTTTAAAGAAAGTTCTTAACAAAGTGTGAAAAAGTGTTGTGAAAATTGCTTCGATGTATATAAACAGGTCATGAAGAATGTAAAAATTCCCTTTCAAAACAGCTGGTAGCTGAGCAATGATTATCGTTTTCAACACCCATGTTTAGACAAGATTCATGCAGATTCTTGAATTTCAAAATTACCAATACATTGAAATACTAGTGAGATAAGCTTTCCTGTATTGCAATACAGAAATGAGGAATGTTCCTTTATGCCAAAGGTAATGTTTCTTAAACTGGTTCTTCATTTTTCAGGTGTCAGAGACAACTCCGGCCAACTCCAACAGTACGGCGACGACAGGGACGATACAACAACTGGTCCCTCAACAACTACCTCTCACCATGTCCGCAGCGGGCATCATCTTCCAGAATCATCTCGGTCAACACACTGTGGTCAGTATTAAAGCTTAAATTTAGTCTCTGATAATTTTTTCTCCTAAATTCTGTGTTCTAAATTTCTGAATTAAATGTTTAGTTATTTGATATTGCATGTATCAAATTCCAGTTAATCAACGACTTGTATGATATCCCATTTAAGTTTGATGATGTCCACTGACACAGAGACATATATATCAGATTTAGGTGACCACAGTCCTCCCATTTGGACATAGAGAATATTATGACAAATACACTTCTATGATATTCACTAAATATGATGATATTCCATTTAATTCTGACTCTCAGATCCAGATGACGGCAGCCTTTCTTGAGGGTATCTCCCTCTCTCTCTCCAAAGAACAAAATTGTTATATTTTTTAACCCCTGGTTATGACCTTTCAGATCCCGGTGACGGCGGCCCTCCCAGCGGGTATCTCCATCTCCCACCAGGATATTCAGCAGCTTCAACAGACTCTCCTGCTCCAGCAGCAGCTGCAGGTACATACATCACAACCTTAACCCTTCCCCTGCTGAATCAGTTAAGAGCTTCATTCTTCCCCTTGCTCAATCAGTTACAAGCTTTATCCTTCTCCTGCTGAACCAGTTACAACCTTAACCCTTCCCCTTATAAATTAGTTACAAGCTTCACCCTTCCCCTGCTGAATCAGTTACAAGCTTTTTCCTTCCCCTGCTGAATCAGTTACAAGCTTCACCCTTCCCCTGCTGAATCAGTTAAGAGCTTCACCCTTCCCCTGCTGAATCAGTTACAAGCTTCATTCTTCCCCTGCTGAATCAGTTAAAGAGCTTCACCCTTCCCCTGCTGAATCAGTTAAAGAGCTTCACCCTTCCCCTGCTGAATCAGTTACAAGCTTCATCCTTCCCCTGCTGAACCAGTTACAACCTTAACCCTTCCCCTTATAAATTAGTTACAAGCTTCACCCTTCCCCTGCTGAATCAGTTACAAGCTTCACTCTTCCCCTGCTGAATCAGTTACAAGCTTCACCCTTCCCCTGCTGAATCGGTTACAAGCTTCACCCTTCCCCTGCTGTATCAGTTAAGAGCTTCCCCCTTCCCCTGCTGAATCAGTTACAAGCTTCCCCCTTCCCCTGCTGAATCAGTTACAAGCTTCACCCTTCCCCTGCTGAATCAGTTACAAGCTTCACTCTTCCCCTGCTGAATCAGTTACAAGCTTCACCCTTCCCCTGCTGAATCAGTTACAAGCTTCACTCTTCCCCTGCTGAATCAGTTACAAGCTTCACCCTTCCCCTGCTGAATCGGTTACAAGCTTCACCCTTCCCCTGCTGTATCAGTTAAGAGCTTCCCCCTTCCCCTGCTGAATCAGTTACAAGCTTCCCCCTTCCCCTGCTGAATCAGTTACAAGCTTCACCCTTCCCCTGCTGAATCAGTTACAAGCTTCACTCTTCCCCTGCTGAATCAGTTACAAGCTTCACCCTTCCCCTGCTGAATCAGTTAAGAGTTTCATCGTTCCCCTGCTAAATCAGTTAAGAGCTTCATCGTTCCCCTGCTGAATCAGTTAAGAGTTTCATCGTTCCCCTGCTAAATCAGTTAAGAGCTTCATCCTTCCCCTGCTGAATCAGTTAAGAGCTTCATCGTTCCCCTGCTGAATCAGTTAAGAGCTTCATCCTTCCCCTGCTGAATCAGTTACAAGCTTCACCCTTCCCCTGCTGAATCAGTTTAGAGCTTCATCCTTCCCCTGCTGAATCAGTTAAGAGCTTCATCCTTCCCCTGCTGAATCAAATAAGAGCTTCATCCTTCCCCTGCTGAATCAGTTAAGAGCTTCATCCTTCCCCCGCTGAATCGGTTACAAGCTTCATCCTTCCCCTGCTGAATCAGTTTAGAGCTTCATCCTTCCCCTGCTGAATCAGTTAAGAGCTTCACCCTTCCCCTGCTGAATCAGTTAAAAGCTTCACCCTTCCCCTGCTAAATCAGTTAAGAGCTTCATCCTTCCCCTGCTGAATCAGTTAAGAGCTTCATCCTTCCCCTGCTGAATCAGTTAAAGAGCTTCATCCTTCCCCCGCTGAATCGGTTACAAGCTTCATCCTTCCCCTGCTGAATCAGTTACAAGCTTCATCCTTCCCCTGCTGAATCAGTTACAAGCTTCATCCTTCCCCTGCTGAATCAGTTAAAAGCTTCACCCTTCCCCTGCTAAATCAGTTAAGAGCTTCATCTTTCCCCTGCTGAATCAGTTAAGAGCTTCACCCTTCCTCTGCTGAATGCATGTTTTTTTCACTAACTATAGATACACTTGTTTTCAAGGAAGTCAGTTTTGTATGTTCAATTTTCATCTTCTCTAGGTTCAACAATCCCAACAACAGCAGCAACAACAGCAGGCGACGTTGACAGTGGCAAGTTCTGCTCCAGCAACAACTATGACGACCGCCCGCCCCCAGCCAGCTATAGCCACCGTGCAGAACGCCCCACCCCCCACAATCAGAGCCCAGCAGCTCACCGGGGGTCTACAGTTACAGACAGCTCCAGTAGCTACACAAGCATCTGCAATAACGCCTCAGGTAAGGGTGCTGTTGATCCTTTCAATTTTGACCTTACATCCTTTGAAACTTTCTCCCCAGTAAGTGTGATATTTACCCTATGCATAGAATGTTCCACAAACCCTAAAAGTCATATGCCAGCTCTTTACAAGGATTGAGAATACATTGAGAATTAGATTGTGCAATATTGCTAGATCAGTTCAATGTTAACCCAATGAATTCAGAATTATTACTCTCTAGTTAGTGCTTAGACCTCATACATAGACATCCTACCTCAATAGTTAAAGACAAGAGGAGGCTCAACAAACAATGGACAAAATGTTCCTTCTGGTAAACTCTTTCACTTGTCAGACAAAATTAAGACTAAAAAATTTTGACTGCTTTGTTAAGGGTGCACGGGTCATTATCAGAGAAGTTGTGAAGCTAGCTGGCATATAAAGTAGCAATTTTCACGTGTTCAGGTGCAGACAATCCAACTGCAAGCAGCACAACTGGGGGGCCAGGCTCTAACAGGGATGCAACAACTGGTGTTCGTCAACCCGACCACCCTCACATCCGTGCAGCCACAGCTACTCGTACAGAATCAGGTGAGATCTTTGAAACACATTGTATCAGTCTTAATAAACCTAGCCTCAATACACTCGTTTCACTCCGATATTGAGTCTAGCGAGATGTAGTGGTGGATCACGTCAGCCGATCTTTCAAATTGACCAATCAGGGAAAGGTAGCCTCGACCAGCGACTACATCTCGTTAGATTCCTTATCAAGAGTTAAACGCATATTATTGAGGCTAGGTTTACTGTATAGGATTTTAACTTCAAGGCACCAGATGTCATATGTAATGGATGCTCTTTGTGTAGCTCTGTACTCATGTTGATCAACCACAGCTTCTCGTACAGAACCAGGTGAGAAACACACTTTATCGGTTCTTGAAGTTTAAGGCCATTGGTGCTCACATGTCATTGATCTCATGCTGATTGTGTAGCTCCATCATTATGTTTTTGTCATTGCTCGTGTTGGTCAACCATAGCTACTGTCCAAAACGAGTTAGGATCCGTCAAAAACACTTTATCGGTTCTTGAAGTTTAAGGCCATTGGTGCTCATATGTAATTGATCTCATTCTCTTTGTGTAGCTCGGTCATGCAAATGGTGTTTTTCAACGCTTATGTTGGTCAATCGTAGCTACTGGTAAAGAACCAGTTAGGATCTTCCAAACTCACTATCGACTTTTGCAATATATTGATACTGAAGACTCAATGGTGCACACCTTTTCCCTTTCCTGAAATAAACCCAGCCTCATTGATAGATAGGGACAAATGGGGTTTACCGTCCAAACCAATAAATGATGACCAAGTTGATTTAGACAGTACAAACCCCCAGATGTCAAAACTTTTCACCTTCTTTCTGTAGCACTTGTGTAATATTAAACAATTATTGACTTCAAGTGTGGTTGATCCAATGATTTGACGACCTTGAACACGAGATAGTCACTGAGGCAACGCAAGGTCGACAAATCATTGGATCAACCGAATCTGAAGTCTATAATTTTTTTATTATATGAAAAATGTTCTTGAATCACTTTTCTTCTGTGCAAATAAGGGACATCACTCTAATATGGCTAAACTACAAGGGATATAATTCTAATTCAGCACAGTCACCAAGCGATGCCTATTGCTTTAGTAACAGCGTAACATGTGATGTGCGGAGTTCATGACATAATTCTCAAAACTATTTTTAGCAACGGGAGGTGCTTGGTTTGTTATATCACACAGGTTGACATTGCTTGACGTCAATGCTGTCATGTGACCAAGTGGGCTAATCAGAAAGACTTTTAGATTTAATCCATTCATATAATAAAACCAGATATCGTCTTCGTCTTTCAGCACACCCTACCAGTTCTACAGAACCTCAGTGCGGCGGTCGCAGTGGCTCAGCAACAACCCCCTGCTGCTCAACCTGCTTTGCAACCAGTGCAACAACAACAACAGCAACAGCAGCAGCAACCTCTACAACCACAGCTTCAGACTCAACAACAGACGAGTCCAGTCACGACGATGTCCTCGGTGGCCTCCATGAGTCCAACAACTCCAACACATCAAACCATGCAACTGGCAACAATGGAGGTTCGTGATTTGGATTTAATTATTTTTTCCTTGATTGAAAATGAAATGATCAAAGTTTTAAATATATGAGGGTTTTGGGACTTTTGAACGAGAGTTGATATATTTGAGGAAGATCAAGGTGATATCGTTTTGACGATAGATTTTAAACAATCTCTGCGATTGGCTAGTAAATAACACCACATACATTTTGCATCATCAAGTAATGTCATTGCAATGCTACATGAACATGACACTGGCATAAAGCCACGACGTCATAAACACAATGACATTTGAATTTCTTTTCAAATTTTGATAACATTTTTCCAACATTCATTTTTGTGGAGAATTTACATATGAATATTGAGGAAATTTGATGCAATATCTGTATTGTATTAATTGTTTCAGGAGGAAAACATTGACCTTGAAGAACTGGAACAGTTTGCTAAAACTTTCAAGAGAAGGCGTATAGAATTAGGTAAGCATCAGAGGAACTATTGTGTCATCTTCTTTGAAGGATTGATATTTTTACTTTAAATCTTACCCTAGATAAATGTATGTAAGGTGAACAAATTATTATGTTGGTTTACAGGATGTTTTCAATGTATGTAAGGCGAGAAAAATTATTTGGTTGATTTGCAGATTTTTCCTGAAATGATTTTGATTTAAAAGGGATATATTTTGATACTTTTATCAATTAGTAATGTTTTGGTTAGATGTTGTCATCTACATTAGTGCAAATTTGTAAATTTGTATCTCATATGATTTGTAGGACTTTTCCAATGTCTCCAAAATGACAAATTCACTAAATGGCCATGAGTAATTTGTTTGATAAAGCACTGTATGATCTGCATGTGTGTTGCAGGTTTCACGCAGGGAGACGTTGGACTAGCTATGGGTAAACTCTACGGGAACGACTTCAGCCAGACGACAATATCCCGATTCGAAGCTCTCAACCTGAGTTTCAAGAACATGTGTAAGCTTAAACCTCTTCTCCACAAATGGCTTCAAGATGCAGACGCCATGGCCAGCAACCCTGCAGCAATCAGCAGTGGAAGTGGTGGCGGCATAACACCTGAATCAATAAGCAGACGGCGTAAAAAACGGACTAGTATTGATACCTCGGTGCGTGTGGCTCTTGAGAAGAGCTTTCTGTTGAACCCAAAACCATCGTCAGAAGAAATTACGATTCTTGCAGACAACCTCAATATGGAGAAAGAGGTTGTTCGAGTTTGGTTCTGCAACAGACGTCAGAAGGAGAAGCGGATCAATCCGCCGTCCTCGTTGACCAGTACTCAACTGCAGATGATGAGCGGAATTAATGTAAACCAGAATCTGATGACACAACAGAATCAAGCCACGAATCCCAATAATACCTCCAATATTGCTGTTTCCACATCAAATCAAAACCTTTCCAATGCTGGACAGAATACAAATATATTTGTCAGTAACCCCACCTCTATGGTTTTGACATCCCCGACGAACCTCGTCATTCCCAATGTTACGTCAGTATCTTCTACCTCCCAGTCGCAGAGTATCGTTGCCCCGGCAACCACTCTAGCGAACGCAGCGACTGGAGTAACGATGACAAGTCACAATCTGATTGGGTCAGAGGCGAGTGAAGATGATGGGTCGTGACGACCTACAAATGTGACAATCTTTAAAAATAAAGTTGATTTGTAAATAAAAGTCGGTGATTATGATGGCTGGCACATGTTGTGGTTTTGCAGAACTTCATGTGTACATTTTCAGTCATGAAAGCTAACTCTTACAGTGCTAACACCTGATAACTTCCTGAAGTGACTAAGATCATTATTATGACCTAAGATGGATCTTGCAAATATCATGAAATATCATGGGAGATTCATTGTGTACTGATACTCTTTGAGTTTTTGTTACTCCAAAGCATAAACATTTACCGATACATGCAGATCCTAAACTTTTTTTTAATATTTTTTTATTTTTTAATTGGTTCCCAAGGGTTACACATCATTTAAGAAGTATATTATACATGAAATAATATGCAGATCCTAAACCTGAAAGACATGAATTAAACACATATGTTGTATTTGAAATTATTATAGTATTTCCCTGATGCATTTTTAGAAGCCAGTTTCTAAATGTTTTGAGGGGGGCTTCTCATTCAGAAACCTTACAAAATAGAGTATGAATTTATTAAAAAATCGGAGAGGAATATATTTGCTATAAAAGGTAGGGATAAAATGACTGGTTCCCTAAATTTCTTTCTGGTGATAAGTTATTTCATTGTATCAGGCGGCCTCTGATTGGATAGTCCATTATGACTATTGATTGGTTTAATAATTGGAGCATAATGTTTTGATTAGTTACTTAAAAGGACAGTCCTAGCATATTTTTTTTTTTTGAAATGTGAATTAATTGGATATAACACATGTATTATAAAAGTACACAGTAAAAACATTTAAGTGATGAAACAATTTTATGGATTTAGAATGACAACTTGTATACAAAGAGTCACTCTCAGTTAAAACAAATCACATTCAACATTCATTTGTGCTACAATATGAAATTTGTTGTCTTGCTTAGCATTGTTGATTAATCTTTTCGTTTAACACAAGTTCAATTCAATAGTTTATTCTAATGATACTGTAAAATATGCTGGTTTATTTCATGTCATTGCCTAAAAATTCAAAAATGGCGGACTTGATGTCGATAGAACAGACATTTTCAGAAGATTGCGTCCTCTTGGTCAATAGCTTCGAGCTGAATAATCCAGTATTGTTTGCCTCAGTTGATTCGATACAGCATACTAAACAAGTTTCTGTGTAATACTGTTTTTATCAAGGAAGTTGATGAATCGAGAAAGTGATTTGATACAACATTATTCTAGAGTAAGTTAAAAATGAGGAAAAGTTCATTACCGATATCTTATTCATTATATCAAGAAAGATTGATACATTCTCTGACTAAATTTGTGTATGATTGTGATGGCAGTACTTACATTGCGATGTCATAGGTGCTCATGATTGTGACGTCATACATACTGCAGTATTGAAATTTTAAGTTTGTCATAAAAATGTTACTCTGCAGTATTTTTCATTAACAAACAAAGCCTGCCATTTCATATTAAAACCCAGACATTCCTGACATTGTTTTTCACCGGTCAGTTAACGGGACAGTCCTATCGGGGTATTTTAGTGGAAACAAAATTCAAAGATATTTCAGTTTATATTTATAATGTTAGTACATTGTTATAACACAACCAAGTTGAAACATGTTACTAAGGGAAACAGTTTTGTTGCAGTCTGATTAACATCGACTGTGGAATAAAATATCAAAAATATTGTCTCTATCGGGGCTCGAACCATTCGGGATGATTCCGTCTCGGTCTGAATGCACCCACCTCTGTCGCGTGTTGCTATAACCAGTTTAGAGCAAACAAACTAACAAACAAAGCTATCCAATCACATCCTCGTTTTTAAATAGCGTTTAGCTGCGATTATGTATAACGAATGGTACATTGGAGTTACCTGCCCCTAGTATGATATTGAAATCTTTCACTGTGCTCCTTTCGATTGGCTAGATGAGCTTGCGTCAGAACATGCGGGTAATAGGGGTGCCTTCAGACTGAATGAGAGAAAAGCCGGGCTGGGTGAGGTTCGAACCCCGCTAGAGATAATATTTTTACACTTTTTTCCTCAAATCACAGTCGATTTTAATCAGACTGAGTTTTGTTGTTATATATAAGAACTAGCTCTCAGTCAAAATCAACAAGTTGAACCATTTATTGGCATGAATGTGAAAAGACTTACTGTGGCATAACAGGGCATTGCTTAGTCTAATTATCAATCAATGTGTGGTAAATGTGTGGATAGGACAAGGTCTTAAAGGGGCAGTAGCACGTTTTTAGGGGAACTATAAGGAAATGTCAGGAAAGTGAAAATTAATGGTTCCAATTGAAAGACAATGTCTTCAAACTAAATAGAGCACTAATAATTCAAATTTACAATGTAAAGTTTAGCCATGCGATTCCTTTTTCTTACACAAAATGAATTAAAGGTGTTCACACAAAATGGCCGCCAATGGATTTTATGTAAATCTTCATACTTTGTTCTCTGACTATGAATGATTGGCTTGTGTAATGAGATTATTAACACTGTGAAAATAATACATTTAGCATTAACTAACAATTATCAGTGGAAATTTTGAAATATAAAATTATCAAAAAACGTGCTACTGCCCCTTTAAACCATTGTACAAATTTAAAGTTGGTAATATAAGCAGTGGCTGAAAAAGTTTTGGAGTAACAAGGAAAAACTGGTGTTCTTTATTTTTGTTTTGTATGTAAGAATAAAGAAATAACACCACAAAATGTGAGTGCAAGTTCACTGAAGAGTATATTGTAAATGTCCAATATAGTTGATACCATTGTCCATTTAGAGGAGATGAATATATACTCAGTTATAAACTACATTGAAAACTACCTCATAACTGCGTTTCAATAATCTTTTCCACTACATAATGTTTTAACTATTTTAGACCTGAATTTGTTAGTATTTCTTAAAACAAGATGCTAATAATTGACCATAGATTTCTGATAAAATATCTTTAGAAATGAGAAAAGAAATATTTAAACTTCTTTTGATGATATAGAGGGTAAAAAGACAACACAATGTTGTAAAGACTGGGATAAACATTCCCTATGCATAATTACATACCATTGTAGAACTGCTTGCATATTCATAATCATCTAGAGTGCTTTGTAGATGAAATTTTCTGAGTTATGGTGTCAAATGTTCTACATGAAAAATAAAAGCTTGTGTTCATTTCATTGTCAAGTATTTGATAATTCATGTTTAATAATACTTGAAATTTTATCAACTCATATGCTATGTAGTTAAAGGTTAGTATGCAATTTCAATATTGTATGTACCACAAATTTGTTCTCTGAGGACTAAAGTTTGAAAAATGGCTTAATGTTAACTAGATATACAAAACCTATTGTAGACCTACACTTTGTCAATTAGAGAAAACATATCATATTTATAAATAAAATACAAACAGGTCATTTCAAGGCTTTGAATGTCATTAAATTGATTCTCATAAGGATGAATTATTTTGAAAAAGGAAGTTAAAGATTTTATGGATAACCAACTTTATTCACAAAATAGTGATTTTTGGGCTATAAATTTTTGTCAAGTAAAAAATTATTCAGAAACAATGCTATGTGTATAAAGAAGTTTAATATCCTTAAAATTTTGTACTTCATTACCCTACAAGGTCTAAAATGCCACTTTTACAATTCTGTCATCGATTGGTTAAATATCATGAAGTCCATCATTTATTGTCAAAATTTTGTTATCCTGTCTCGTAACATTTCAGCTAATAAAGATTTCTTAATTGGGCAAATTTAGTTACTCTAGGCAGTGAAAGGGTTAAGTTAAAGATTTGCAAGATTATTTCCTATGCAGTTTATCTTCAAGTCAAGAGGAAATCCTTTTTATGTTCATTATGGATGAATGTGTGTGAAAAGAAGAGAGGTTTTTGTACTCTATACAATTCCTATGTTATTGATGAAGTAATCTTTTCTTATTTTTGTAAGAAATATTAGTTGTGAATGTTGTTTAATTTGTTCTAGATTTTGAAACATTTTCAACCACTGGTGTTGTGGTGGTGTTAGTTTCGGCTTGTTGTACGAAAATGTTCAAAAATGAACTCAAAGTGTAACTTAGAGATTCTAAATGAAATTTATGACAAAGTTGGTAATCACAAGTGGGATATCTGCATTTTCTCATGGCATTTGTTTTATACCACTGCTGTAATTTATTCAATGAAATACTCAATTTCAACAAATTTCAGACTTTACACTGCAAGACACTTTTGTTGTAATTGTACATTTTCAAATTGCATTTATCATTGGGAAATGGTTTGTTTTCATTGAAAATATTTTAAGTTCTCCAAGGAATAAGCAAGAGCTATTTTTATTGAAATTGTTCAAGGAGTCAGTTTTCAGCTACGTTGATTAAAGGGAAGAAGATTTACTCAGAATGAATAATGATAAGAATGAAAAATAGTCTATTAGTACCTAGGTGAAAGTTAATTGCTCGCAGGTTTCACAAATAATGTTTGTTTTATTCATAGTACACAAGAGGCGATATTAATCTAATAATATCACATGAAGGGATGTGCGATAATACACCATAACCAGGGGTGTGTGATAACACATCACATCACATCCGGGGACGCGTGATAAAACAGCACGTTATATATTGTTAGGGGTTGCCTTCAAAACAAACATAGACTCGTTATGGCATTGAAATAATTCCGGATGTATAATTGATGACCTGATGTTGAGTACAAATTGTAAATATAATGTTTCTTTTTATACCTGAAGAGGCAATACATCAATCTGATTAAAATCAACATGTTCCGGGAATAAAATTGTAAAAATATTGACTATCAGGGTTCAAACTCGGGATAACCCTCTCCTTCAGGGTTTAACCACCTTTGTTGCATCTTTCTGATATAAACTCACATCACCAATCGCAGGGACTATTTAAAGGGGCAGTAGCACGTTTTAGGGGGAATATAAGGTGATGTCAGGAAAATGAAAATAAATGGTTCAAGTTGAAAGACAATGTATTGAAACTAAATTGAGCAGTAATAATTCAAACATATAACATAAAGTTTAGCCATGCATTTAATTTTTCTTTCACAAAATGAATTAAAGGTGTTCACAAAAAATGGCCACCAATGGATTGTATGTACATCTTCATACTTTGTCCTTGGACTATGGATGATTGGCTTGTGTAATGAGATTGTTGACACTGTCAATATAATACATTTAGCATTAACTTTCAATTATCAGCGAAATATTTGAAACATAAAATTATCAAAAAACGTGCTACTGCCCCTTTAAGAAACAACAATGTGATTGAATTGCTGATGACATGTTTTGTCTGCGCTAACTGGTTACAGCAACATGTGAGTAGACAGGCTGCATTCAGACCTTGGGGAGGGGAAACTCTCTGATAGAACATGTTTGATTCTCGGTAGCATCAATATTTTAAAACTATTTTCCCCCGGAAGACTGTCAGTTTTAATCAGACTGGGCAATACATAATAACAGATAAAATTGGAAGATATGTATGTATCTTCATGATTCTGTTAATCTTGTTGACAAATTTGATGATGTTATGTTAGCATTTTTATACCATATCTCAATAGCAATAATTAAAAAATGCAACCTTAAAATGAAATTTATTACTCATTATGTTAATTTTGCCATATATAGGCATTTAACAATTTGATTTCTTTTTCCTGTTATCAGTTAAATGAGTGAAACTGCCTGAAACAACAATTTTGATTTTAAGAAAAATGGTTGTAATATTTGAGTTTTTTAAATCAGTGTATTCTTTCTAAAATAATTTTTTGTGTCATAATAAGTAAGTAAAATTATATATTTTAAAACAAATAGTGTCTATTTTGATATTGTTAAATTTCCATCTATGCTTTTGTATTGTCAGTCTTGCACTTAACAGATTTTGATTAGAGATTCTATTAGTATTCTGTTATCAAATTGTATCGGAATGATATTGTGTAACATATCATGAGGTTAAACTCATGTATTTGTTAACTATTGAAACATTATCAATTTTGATAATACAATAAAATCAATTTACCACATTGTCATTTTAAGGGCATTAAATTGTAGTTGATCATCAAATAATAGTTTTTCTTTCAATATGTGATTTACAATAATTCATGTATCAATGTATCGCTCCATAAAGATGGTAAATTTCCAATCAATAGTAATTTCTGTTGTGTGGTCACAGTTTAACCCCTATTCTTCAAATCCAATCTTGTCAGTTCATGATAGTTTGGGTCTTGAATGTGAAAAAGAAAACCCCAAAAATGTAATATATAAAATATGATAGGAAATACAATTCAAATACAGTAGAACACGGATATAGCGAACACTCGGATATAGCGAACAAATTTTCAAGTCCCGTCCCTATATAATATCATTAAAATTATATGCGTATAGCGAACACCGGATATAGTGAACTAAATTCTTTGGTCCCTTGGAGTTTGTTATATCCGAGTTCTACTGTATCTAAATTGATTCAACACCATTTGATGACAACATTTATGGTATATGAACAATGTGTATTATATTTGGGATTAAAATGTTATTGTTTCAGACAGTTTGATTAATTTGTCATGTCTAAAGTATACCCATGCATTTACCATGTCAATACAAGATATACAATGTATATAGCATATGAAATATGTTACCTATGTGTATGACTACAACTCAAGGGCAGTAACTCCTTGAGTTTTATGTATCTGCGTAGCCATTTTGATTATGCGATAGATGCCTTGTGATAGGTTCTGTAATAAAACAGAAATAAATGCTATATTTTAGTAGAAGTTGTCTGTGTCTTTTCTTCAATCAACAAATCATTCTCAGACCAGGAATCCTCACGTCCAATGAGGTCATATGAGGCCAAAAATGACAGTAATATACCTTTGTACAGGTGATTGTGATAAGTGATTAACCATATTTTTGGCCTTGTACTGAGGAATATGATATTAACTGCACAGAGATATTGATTCCTCTACACTAGGTCTGACCGCATCCCTGTACCTCGTGTGTTTAATACCAGTAAAGTGCAGCCGAAACCCAGTCGTTGGCAGACCAATCACATCATCTCGCTTATCACAACGCTGGCGGCGATCATGTTCAAAGCATGGTTAACAGGAGTTACTTGCCGTTAGCTTGATACCGAAGGCTTTTGCCGGCAGCTTGTGATTGGTTAGCTGTGTAAACATTAAAACATCCAACCTACGGGCCTGCTGTCTGACTCAGTGGAGAGGAAACCTATCGAAGTAATATGTTGGATTCCCATAGAGTTAATATTTTTCAAACTTTTATTCCTTGTAACTAGGCAGATTTTAATCAGACTGAACCATATTGCAATCGAATGTAATTCAAATGTCAATGGAACTCTATCACTGAGCCAGTCTAAGTAACCCTAGCCTCAATAATACCCGTTTCACTCCAATATTGAGTCTAGCTAGATGTAGTAGCGGGTCGCGTCAGCCATCTATGAAATTGATCCATCAGAGATCGTAGTAAGACCATGCCGCAATAGTCTGCATTCACACATATGCGATTGGAGGGTCATAGGTCAGCGAAAGGTCGGCTGACGCGAGACTCCATGTCTGAGTGAAATGGGTATTATTGGGGCTAGGTTTACTTGGACTGCCACTAAGCTACGTCCCGGGTAATAAGAAAGGATACTGTAATTTCATATGAACATGTTTTATCATTTGGTCAATTAATTATTTGAATATAATTTATGAATAATAATATAAAAATTGTCACATATGATTATGACCCTTATTTTTGGTCCAGTATATAATATCAAAACATTTTATTTAACATGTCATTAGAGAAGCTTGAATTATAAATTTTTATTAGTAGATTATTTTACCAATTTTTATCTTTGAAGGTTTTATGATCGATTAAACATTCTCTCTTATTAATTTTCAAGAATGGCAACATTGACACAAAACTACAAAAAAAGTAAAGGGCAAGTAAAATCTTAGTCAAGGGACATAACTCTTTATATTTGCGGAAGTTCAAATGTCGTTGTCCTGGCGACGTTTGCTACAAGGTGCATTGTGGGATATGTTTATTCGCCATGTTGACTGTCAAAAGCGTGTATTCTTTGATCTTTTAACCTAAATACCGGTAAATCATGTAAGTATTCTCAAGTTCATGGATGTCTTATCAACTATTGTACAAATAATATCGATAAATTATAACTTTGATTTCAATTAACGAGTTTTAAATAGCTAAAATTACTTCAGCGATCGAAAAAGGAGAACATTATCGGTGTTATTTTCTGCCAGAAAAACATATCGACTTGGAAATTTAAAGTTAATGATAATGCAAGAATTCAGTTCATTTTGGATGAGCATTCCGTTTATCAACGACACATTGGCCAAATATTACGACACTCTAAAGTAATGTCAAATGACAAGAATAGGAACACATGAAATAAATTTGTTCTGCAACACAGCAATATTTTAGTGTCAAAACATGTTTACAGGAATGGAATTAGTGTCAATTTATTTTCAAAATTTATAGTACAAATGTTTCTAATTTTATCTTCGGTATAACTATAGAATTGGTTCGCCACCCTTTTTCATAATATATTGTTTTACTAAACTGTTCTTTAGGTTAGGTTTTGTTTTAGGTTTAGGGTTAGGGTACGTGTTAGGGTAAGGGACTTACTTAGGGTTAGGGTTAGTTTCAGGTAGAGGATTTGGGTGGCAAACCAATTCTATAGTTGCTCCATGATTTTTATATTCAATCATTGGAAATGTTCTATTGTTAGGGAAACATATTAGGATTAAATCTCCAGTATAAAGCATATTTACAATACCAATATACCCATGTGGAGCGCGGTGGTGTAGTGGTTAGCGTGCTGGCCTGTCACGCCAAAAACCCGGGTTCACATCCGGGTGGAGACACCAAAGATTTGTGACCTGGACTTTACACTGTGTTGTGTCCTTGGGCAAGGCACTTTATCCACATTGCACTCAGTCTACCCAGCTGTACAATTGGGTACCTGAATACGGGAAGTACGGACCTATGTTGTCGCGCGGAGCGCTTAGTAGCGGCTTTGAAAGTACAATTCCTACAGGGTATTATTAATTAACTATCAATGATATGGCACTAATATAATCTGAACGGCCTACACTATACGATTCGGCAACTGGGCCAATACAGGTAAGCTGGGCCAATACGGGTCAAACTGGGCCAATACGAGCAGACTTGGCCAATACGACTCTGAGCATGCGCATATGTACACAAATGGCGCAAGTCCGAAGCTATCGCTTCAAAACTTTCAACATATATTACAGTTCACCAATCTCTTTTATAATTTGGATTTCGATGAAAATGAACTCTCTAATGTTGTTCAAGTAAATACAAAGAAGTTAATTAATAAAAATGTCATTAATCAAGTTTTTCCGTATTGGCCCCGTTACAGGTCCTCGGTCCGCTGTATTGGCCCTTGGCTTCGCCTCGTGCCAATACAGCAGACCTCGGACCTGTAACTGGACCAATACTGAAAAACATGATTAATAACATTATAATAATGTACAGCCAGTGAGCAGTGCTTGCACTGGATATTAGGCTTAAAAATTTTCATTATTATTATTAGTGTTGGGAATCGGTTGAAATTTTGTAATCGATCATCAGTTGGGGGTAACCAATCGATGATCGATTAATAATCGGTTACATGTAGTTGCATTTTGGTGTCTAAGATTGATTCCTTCATAAGGGTAGAAAAGTTTAAAAAATAAGTTTCTATTTTCTTGCTTGCATTTTCACTTGATCCTATATTTGGAAAACAAAAATAACATGTTTTAGTAATGAAATCAATCAGAATCATTCTTTTAGTAATATTACTGACAATTACTGTAAAAATATCTTGATTTTTATCAGTAATCGATTAAATCGATTACAGAAAGTTGTAATCGATTATGTGGTCAAATGGGTCAACCGACCGATGCTCGACCAAATCGATTAATCGGAACACCACTAATTATTATGTTTGTTGAAGAGACAATTATTGTTATCCCAATATCAGGGGTTTGTATAAGCTAGACAAATTCTGTTTTACACAGCCGAGTTTAACAGATCCTGAGACAAAGTGCCTACTGCAGTGTGCCAAAAAATACACAGTGGTCATGTTCCCAGTTGAATTTTTATGATGTAAGGCTATACTTTCATGTTTCTTCCAACAGACGTCATGATTTAACCATCCCCAACGGCAATCCCTATCCCCCATTTCATTTAGTCTACAGTGTTGTTCCTAGGTGGTCAGTTAAAGGGACCAATCAAGCAGGGTATTTTTTGTGGAAACGAAATTCAGTAGGACTTTCCTGTTTACAATTATATATGATTTTTACATGATAATTTCACATTTAATTTCAAATATAGCATTTTAAATGTTCAAGATATAACAATTTGACAAAAATAGAGTGTATCGCTAAAAAATATAAACATTGTGAAATGAAGCCAATCATCGAAGCTACAATAGTGGAATGCATTACTACAACAAAATGATGCCGTAACTGATAACTTTTATTGTGAATTATTTGTAAATATGCTCCTCGCCTATCAATTAAGTAGTTTTTTCTTAATTTTGTTAATGAATAAGCATATCACAGCACATTTGTTTTTGGATGAAAGCAGATCGAGTGGCGCCTCTAAGGGGGTCATTTTTGCCTTTTCTGAGTGGATGGGACCCCTTGCAATGGTAAAAAAATCCTACTTCTCCAAATTTTAAGGGACACCAAGCAAAAAGGATAGGCAAATGTCCCCAGGAACCCTCTAGGAACAACACTAGTCTAAGTGGTTCTTTTGCTTCAAAATCTAATACTGGTACATCTTCAATGGTCATATAATACTATTAAACATTACATTCTTTACAAAATCTAAGTCCCAGGTCTCTTGACAGATTTACCTGTGAATTATAAAAAATTCACTGACAAGATCAATGACTTGCCTCTTTTTAAAAATAATATACCCAAATGGCATGATTCTCAGAAAAAGTTGTGACTTAGTGCAAGAAACCTAGTCCATGACTTATTGACTTTGAAAATATTCCTTAACTCTTAACGTTATCTATATTCTTTAATCTTTTATTTGCAGTTTTAAAAATATTTGTATGTTGTCATGGGTTAGATCTCAAATATGAAGCATAGTTAATATACTCATATACATATGTTTGTAGAAGAGATATATGTAATCCCACAACAAACACAAATATCAGGGATTTTTACAAGCTAGACAAATACTTACTTTTGTAAGTAGCCGGTTGGCAGCTAAGCTTACAGACCCCAAGAAAATTGTCAATATTAATATCTACTGAATATACTGTTTAGCCTTTAGGTCTCAGTGACAATGACCCCAATTGATTTAAATGAATTTGGTACTGTAAATAGTCCTAACACAATCACAGTGAACAAACTTTTAAAGAAAATTCATACAGACCGTAATTTCTCTATTAATTCAACATCTCTAATAATTCAACCATATACTATTTTTCTGAGTTCACAAATTTAAAACACTTCTCAAATTTCAACCAAGTGCCAAAAGTTGATGCTCCTATGATTCATGCATTGCTTGAAATAATTGTTTAATTTGCAAAAAAAAATAATAAAAATTATTGCAAAGCATAATTTTCTCTACTGCTACTATTAATAGAATTATTTCCAACTTAACATCTTTGGAGGATCAATAATTTAGAAAAGTTATCACTATCGTAGGTTATTCTTCTAAATACTTCTATGCAAGTTATTGATGTTTAATTGAAATTTACATGTTTTAAAATTAATTTGGTTATATCCCCCTGGTATTCAAAATAATGTTTACTCCTTTCTGGCAGGCAGGGTTTGTTGTTTGAAGAATGAAGCAGCCCTCTTAGAACTTTGACAAGCTCTATAAGGCCATCAGCATTATGTTTTGTGTTTCTCATCTCTTAAGTCCTTCTGAAAGTGAGCAAGCAGTCTAATTAAAATGTTAAAAAAAAAAAATAATTCAAGTTCTGTGTATATGTAGATGAATGGCCGTAAGAACAATGTTAAGTGAAAAGCCAAATAAGAAAAGGGAAAGTTCCTAGTTAAGATAACATATAAATATTTTATGGATGAGTCATAAAACAGATTCTTTTGTCATAGTGGGGTGATTTTGGACAAATGACAAATAAAAAAACTCTTTTGTTTTTATACGTCAGGATGGTAAATCAGGGTCGGCGGGAGATGAGAGACACAGAACAAAATATGGTGGGCCTTGTGTGTAGAGAATGGTTTATACAAAAACTAAAATCAAACAGGCTTGCTGATATCTTCTATCTGTGTTAAACCAGTAGTTGGGAGGGGGTCATTCAAAACATTTTCTTCAACCCAAGATTTGGTAATGGATTCATTCAAGTGTTTGAAATATGTTGTAGACCTCACTAGCAGGTAGGGCTTCTGGTTTGAAAAATCAACCTTCCCTTCTCAATCTTTGACAAGCCCTGCAGTATTTAGACAATTGTTTTTTCAAAAACCATTACTGTATTCGACCTATTAAGCGCCCTTGGTGGTTACAAAATTGGAAAGAGTGGGCGCTTATCAAAATGTCTTATTCATTCAGTCGAATGATAAAAATGTTTGTATATTCACAATCTGCATATAGTTTTTTAGCGTTACAAATCAAATTACAGTGATTAAAGACGAGGAAGGAACTCAAGTCTTCAAACAATTTTTAATGTAAAATTTCAAAGGTTTGTCATGTAAGGTATGCCTGGAGAGGGGGCGCTTAATGTTTTTTAGCTCACCTTTACAAAGTAAATGTGAGCTTATGTCATGGCGCTTCGTCCGTCGTCCGTCTGTCTGTCCGTCCGTCCGTAAACTTTCACGAAAAAGACTACTCCTCCTAAACGAATTCAGATATCATTCTGAAATTGTAGTATGTTATACCCATGGTGATTCCTCACAGAAAGGTAGACGTTCTAGTTTTGAGAATCCAAGATGGCCGCCATGACAGCCATATTGAATTTTTAATTAGAGTTCATGAAAAAGACTACTCCTTCTAAACGAATACAGATATCATTCTGAAATTGTAGTATGTTATACCCATGGTGATTCCTCACAGAAAGGCAGACGTTTCAGTTTTGAGAATCCAAGATGGCTGCCATGACAGCCATATTGAATTTTCAATTAGATTTCATGAAAAAGACTACTCCTTCTAAACGAATACAGATATCATTCTGAAATTGTAGTATGTTATACCCATGGTGATTCCTCACAGAAAGGTAGACGTTTCAGTTTTGAGAATCCAAGATGGCCGCCATGACAGCCATATTGAATTTTCAATTAGATTTCACGAAAAAGACTACTCCTCCTAAACGAATTCAGATATCATTCTGAAATTGTAGTATGTTATACCCATGGTGATTCCTCACAGAAAGGTAGACGTTTCAGTTTTGAGAATCCAAGATGGCCGCCATGACAGCCATATTGAATTTTCAATTAGATTTCATGAAAAGACTACTCTTTCTAAACTAATCTAGATATCATTCTGAAATTGTAGTATGTTATAACTATGGTGATTCCGCACAGAAAGGTAGACGTTTCAGTTTTGAGAATCCAAGATGGCCGCGATAGCAGCCATATTGAATTTTCAATGAGATTTCATGAAAATGACTACTTCTCCTAAACCAATCTAGATATCATTTTCATATTGTAGTATGTTATACCTATAGTGATTCCTTCCACAAAGGTAGACGTTTCAGTTTTGAGAATCCAAGATGGCCGCGATAGCATCCATATTGACTTATCAGCTGCAGATGACACATCATTATAACTAAATTTTAAGCTTTCATCAAGTGATCACTCGCACTATATAAATTCTCTAATTTGAACTTACTAATCATAATTTTATCTTGAACATAGAGTATTTAAGATTGTCATGCAAGTTGTTCTATATTTTAAGTGTTTCTAAAACATTAAGATGAAAGACAAACATAATTAATTAATTTGTTTTAAATATTTATGGCAACTAGCTGCAAAAACCCAATGACATTAAACATCATGTTAGATTTTGAACAATGGTATCTCCCTTATATTCCTTTAAATACCACACATAAGGGGTCAACCAGAGTTCAGATATTTCTGTTGAGTCCACTATGCTGTCTAATACACATCCCAATACAGGCTGCTAGCATCATAGTGTCAGCTGCTAGTCTGTTGCATAATCAACCTGACCCAATTGATATGGTAGAGCATTATGCTATATGGCCATGTGTATGCAATAAGAGTTATGGAAATTAGACTTGTATTCTCATGACAGCGATATGTTCTTTCTAAGAATAACAACTTACACAAAAAATTGTCACTTGTTTTGTGTTTAGCAATCTACATGATAAGTTGATGTGGAAAGAGTTATTTTGCATCAGGTTCCAGTTCCTGTGTTTTACTCATATTTGTACCATTTCTATATCTAACAGCAGTTCTTCTTGACACAAAATCAATTTAGGACATAAGCTAACTATATTTTGTGAAATTTATATATTTTTCACAACAATTCATGTTCTCTCCCGTCAAGTCTATTAATACCACACATAAGGGCTTAGCCAGAGTTCAGGTTTACATGCTCAGCACACTAGGATGCTTCTCCAAATATACATACACAAAGCCAAATACACAAATTGCTACACTCTCCTTAAGGATCTGGGGCTAGCAGCCCTGCCTGCTTGTATATTGCATAGTAATCCTGACCTAATTGATTAATAGAACATAATGGACTTTATGGAAAGTATATAAATTGTCTTTATGAAAAGTATACTTGTATTCTATTAATAGTAATACTTTTTACAAATAACAATTTAAACAAGTCAAGAATCAGCTTTTGTGTACAACAAACTGCACGATGAGTTAATATTAACAAGTCAAGAATCTGCTTTTATGTTCAGTAATCTACATGATAAGTTAATAATAGAGGTATTTTGTATCAGGTTCCAGTTCCAATACCATGTGTTTTATAAATACCTGTAAAAATAAATGATAATTGTATCATAAGGCTGAGGCAGGGTTCCAGGAAATCCTCATCTGCCCCAACTTTTGATATTCCGGGTTGATGGTCTAACTGTCCAGTTTTAACGGGGAATTAACTCTAGGCAGAAGAAATCCAAAGTCCATGGAATAGATATGCACACTTTTATTTACAGGAATGACTTACATAACAACATAGATACAATATGTAGATAACAGTTGGTTTCCACTCCAGGGGCATGAAGGTCCAAGTAGTAAGTCAGCCCCCGGAGTAGTCCTGAGATGTGTTAGGTATGATTCCCAAACTGCAACTGAATATTCTAATTTCTCTGATGGTTTATATAGCTAAATGAAGGTAACCTCTCATTGGTCAAACTTTTAATCTCGTTAAGTAATTCCAACATCCTAGACGGTTTATGATATAGATTGTCTGAGTTATTGGAATATTAAATAAGTGTCATCAATTAAGGTTCTTAAGTGGATTATCTTAAATTAGCCTAAGGCTCTATCTACTAAAATCACTGTCAGTGTCAACACTTTGTCAAAGGATTTAGAACTAGAGGTAGCCAAGATGTCTACCTTTTATATAAAGATTATCTCTGACAGTTTGTAGCTTGAGGTGAATGTGAATATGGAAAAGTTTGTCAATTTCTAAACTAGAGGTAGCCAAGATGTCTACCTTTTATATAAAGATTATCTCTGACAGTTTGTAGCTTGAGGTGAATGTGAATATGGAAAAGTTTGTCAATTTCTAAAATATTTGAAATAATTACATTGTATGTCATGAATGATATTTCCTTGTATGTTTTGAATTGTTACTGTAACTTTGATATTTTTGTTAAAGGTAATGATATATTTTCCTAAAGTCTATGATTATAAGTTTAATGTAATTTGGGCAATATCAAGCCCATGTGAATGTGAATATGGAAAAGTTTGTCAATTTCTAAACTAGAGGTAGCCAAGATGTCTACCTTTTATATAAAGATTATCTCTGACAGTTTGTAGCTTGAGGTGAATGTGAATATGGAAAAGTTTGTCAATTTCTAAAATATTTGAAATAATTACATTGTATGTCATGAATGATATTTCCTTGTATGTTTTGAATTGTTACTGTAACTTTGATATTTTTGTTAAAGGTAATGATATATTTTCCTAAAGTCTATGATTATAAGTTTAATGTAATTTGGGCAATATCAAGCCCATGATATCTTCCCCTCGCTCGTGAAGTTTGGACTCCAAACTTATGAAAGGTTATAATATTGGGTCAGAGATATGATGGATATGATGTTTCAATTATAATATATCAATAGTTTTCATTGATGACTTCCATGACAGTACCCTGTAATAATGAGTTCACATTTGAAAATTATGAAGTAAAGGTCCATATGGTATGAATGGTAATAAATCTGATGATAGATATGGTAGTCCATTTTGAAAATTAAAGTTCAATTGGATGATGATTATTGTCCATTTGATGTTGATTCACACTGAAGAATTGGTTCTTCAGTTTGGCTTGATTTGATTCTTTATCCTATGTGCACTGAATCTTCACTGTAGTTTCCTTGGCGAAGAACATCGGAGGTAGATCATCCTGTTGTAGGGACCTGGCCTTCTGGTTAGATCTGTACATCCCGATGTTCTGTCCACTGGAAATCTTTCACAGCATGTCTTGTTTGTTCAGGCAGCAGGATATGAAATCAAAAAGAGAAATTCTGGGCAGTAATTGTTTGATTATAATAGTGTTTAGTATAGGGTTTAATGATCTAACTGAAAAAGTTGCATACTATCTTTTGGTATGATCTGTAAGGTAAAAGGTACATCAGTTATATTGATATTGGTAAAAATAAAGGGGTATTTGTTGAATTAGTACTATGTATATGTGTATCTAAACATACATTGCAATGGTATGGTTGATTTTAAATACTGTACAGCCTAAAAAGATAATTTTTAGTTTGTCAAAACATAAGTGTGACAATAACCTGTCGCATCAGTTAAAGGATGTGTATAATACATTCACTATCTTAGATAGTGTAGGTGCTGAATATCTGATATCAATCCAGTCATGATAAGGTAATGGTTTTGGTAGAGTTATAAATGTATGTAAGTATACATATAAGGAAACATATAAGTGTAAATACATTACTATCTTGGATAGTATGAGTGTTGATATACCGGTAGGTGCTAAGGGATGCTAAATATGTTTATATATATAGATAATGGTATATGGTGCAGTAAATGCTACCAAGGTATGTATTTACATAACAGACGTATGTGTATATTACAAGCACTATCTCGGATAGCAATGGTGCTAATTGATATCAAGGCTATTTAATAGCTGGAATGTACTCACATGTAATGTGAAGTACGTGATACATTTGTAACATAAATGCATAATAAACTTGAGTGACGACATGGAAGAGCTGAAATGCACACCCGCACATTATGCGTCATACATAACTAGCTCATTCGAAATGTGGAAGAATGATAAAACTTGTATGGATATACTGATAAGCTGAAATGCACATCCGCACATTATGCGTCATACATAACTAACTCATTCGTAATGTTGTAAGAATAATAAAACTTGTATGGTAAAATTGATAAGCTAAAATGCACATCCGCACATTATGCGTCATACATAACTAACTCATTCGAAATGTTGAAAGAATAATAACACTTAACAATTGTAACAATTTGACATGAACATATATTTGTGCATATTACATGTGCTATCTTGGATAGCAGTAGTGCTAAATCATATTGGTGCTATTTGATAGCAGACACATAGATATGATAATATATTTGCTGGTGTAGTGGAATATGGAATAGCTGAAACGTACTTCCGCACATTATGCGTCATACATAACTAACGTATTCGTAATGTTGGATTGGTAAAATGCGTTTTTGGAAATGTACCCACACATTATGCGAATACAAATCGTGATAGCATTTGTAGATAAGATATAAAAAAAAATAAAGTAAAGAAATGTGATTTCTAAATCAGGTGTAATGTTAGGAATGTTAATGTTAGTGTGCATTGTTAGAGAGCAACTTCCATTCATTCAGACATTCACTCATGGATTAGTTTTACCATCTTGGTATTGGGTGATCAGTCCAATCCTCAAGATTTTTGTGGAACGATAAACAAACAGGTGATCAAACTGTAGTTTGTGTTCACAAATGGTAAATTAGAAATCAAAACAAAAAATCAAAACAACTGGCAACTGAATTGATTTATTGTGGAACAATAAGCAGTTCATACCTTTTTGTAAGGAGAACTTGTATTTTCTGCAAGAAAATATTTACTTGTTTAACATCAAAATCATAAATGATAGAGTACATGTAGGGTGATGTAGAAGTAGAAAGTATTTGACGGTATTCAATGCAATTGTAATGCTGATTGATCCGGGTTGCAAATATTGGTAGGCTGTCAAGACATCCTTGGTTGCGCTTATCTTTTTTATATTCATAAACTTCATTCCAGCATTCATTGAGGTAATTTTGTACCAGACGTGGATGGACACTCTCAAGGTACAGAACACGCTCATTGTCTGGACATGGGATGTCTAGTAGAACTGTCACATAGCAGTCTCCATTGACAAGCTCAATTCCAATTACTTCTTTTACATTCATTTGAATGGATCTCAAGTTCTTTGGAAAGATGGGCATTGGTGGAACTGCTTGTACAATGCATGGTGTTTCAGTCTGCTGACACATGTTTGGTGCTTCTTCACTTACGACGTTTACATTTTGTTCTTGTTCTGTTGTCTTCTTTTCGAAAAACTTGTGTCGCTTGAGAGGTCGTTTTCTTCGCCTTCCTGACATGCTTCGCTTTGAATGGAAGTCTCTCTTTAAAGCATCTGGGATACTGCTGCCGTATTCCCAAGTATTTCCTTTTTCAGTGTCCTTCCATTTGATTCGATAGTAAATTTTCTTGTTTGCTCTCTTTGAAGAAAGAATTGAGTCAATTTCATTTGCAGTTATTTGTTGAGTCTTTTCAGTTTGTTTTGACTCGTCTTCATTATCTTGTTGTCGGGTCTTTCCTTGTGTTTCCTGGTTTTTCTTCTTGGGTTTAGCTTTAGATTTTTGGTTATTAGTTTTATCTTTTCCATTTTTCTTGTCTTTGCTTTTATGTGAACTTGAATCATTTTGGTTTTGTTGTAACTCTTGTTGTGATTTTGCTGGAGTTCCTGTATTTTTCTTGTTCTGGTTGATCTTTGTTCCATTTTGTTTCTGTTGACATTCTTTTGGTTTTTCCTTTTGGACTTCTTTGTCTTTTTGATTTACTTCTTGTAGATCATTTTCATTTTGAGAGCTGTCGTCTTCTATGACATCTGGATCCATGTTGTCATTGTTGTACAGCAATGGTTCTGGTGGATTTTGAGGACGATCAGCTGGGTCAAAATATGGCTTGAGGCGATTGGCATGGACAAGTGGTTTGTGGATCTTGTTGTCGGAACTTCTTCTCAGTTTGTAGGTATAATTTGGGCCTAAATTAACAATGTAGTAGCTTCCGTACCATTTCTTAGTAAGTTTACTTGACAGTCCTTTTTCAACTTTTTGACAGAAAAGCCAAACTCTTTGTCCTGGGATGAATTCTGGTTCTTTGGCCTTTCTGTTGTACTGCTCCGAGTAAACTTCTTTTGCTCTGGCATTGTTCTCAGCTGCTACTTGTCTTGTGATTTCAAGTTCTTCCAGTAAATTTGAAAGATAACTTCTGTCGTTCTTGCCTAACTTTTCTTTTGGAATGAGGGTGACATCTTGAGGTGCTCTCATTTCACGGCCAAAAAGTGAAATAAATGGTGATTTCTGCGTTGATGAATTCGGAGCCATTCTGTATGCCATCATGATGCCAGGAAGAAGATGGTCCCAGTCATTCTGTGACTTGTTGCAGTAGGCTCGCAGAGATTGGTTGATGTAGGAATTCATTCGTTCAACACAACTGTTTGTTTGAGGGTGGTATGGACTGGTGTGGGTCATTTTTACTTCAAATAGTTCACAAATTGCTTTTATTAATTTTGACATGAAGTTCTGTCCTCGATCCGAAATTAACGTCCTTGGTGCGCCATACCTGCAGAAAATTTCCCGGACCATGACATTGGCTACTTCTTTGGCTTCTTGGGTTCGGATGGGGAAGGCTTCACACCATCTTGATGCTGCATCTGTAATGACCAGGATGTACTTGTATTTTTCTGGTGTTGTTGGTAATGGACCAAGAATGTCTATGTGCCACCTTGTGAAGATTTCCTCTACGGGCATGGGACATAATGGTGCCTTCTTAGCATGGTAGTGCCTCTTGGATTGTTGGCAAACTTCACATGATTGAACATATGTGGAGATTTCTTGGTACATTCCTGGCCAGAAGTATTTTGGTCTGATGGTGTTGTGCATCCTTTCTTTTCCATGGTGACAACCGCCAAGTAAAGCGTCATGATAGCCTTGTAGCACTTGATTCCTGAGTGTTCTTGGTACAGCAAGTTGTTTGATGAATTTGTCTGTGTGACCCTTTTGTCTTTGTGGAACAAAGCGGTAGAGTATGCCGTTGTCAATTTCATATCTATCTGCTTCCACTAGCACTTTGTGTCGTTCCTTCTCATCGTCTGGAAGGATGTTTTCTTCTTTGTAGTCAAAAACTTGCATGAAATCTGGACATACTCTCTGTAAATGATGTAGATTTGGATGAGCTTGGATGGTTACTTCCAAGATTTCATCCTTTGGAATGTCAGTATTTACTGAGTAAATTGAAGCGACAACTTCTTCTGGCATTGTGCAATAATCCTCTTCATATTCAAAAGTAACCGAAAAAGCCGATGCGTTTTGTTCGGTAGTAAACGCATTTATTGAAGCATGTTCCGAAATGTTCATGGACGATCGCGGCGGTTTGATTGTATGACGCGAGTGAAATGACGGAGTAGTTGACGGAGTAGTGGACGTAAAAATTGTCCTTTCTGTGTCTTCTTCTGTTTGACTGTTACAGTTGATGTTCTCTTCATAAACTCTTCTTGAAAGAGCGTCAGCATTGCCATTACGTTTGCCACTGCGGTGTAAGATATCAAAGTTGTACGTTGATAGTTCTAGAGACCAACGTCCTAATCTTCCTGTGGCATCTTTAATTGATTTCAGCCATTTAAGTGCAATATGGTCTGTGTACACTATGAATTTGGAGTTTGCTAAATATGGCCTAAAAGATCTAATTGCTTCTACTAGCGCTAAGCCTTCTTTCTCTGTGATGCTCCAATTCTTCTCACTGCCATGTAGAGCTCTTCCGCCATAGGCCACAGGATGTTCTTTATCGTCCTGGTCTTTCTGACTTAAGACGAAGCCTATGCTCATATCACTGGCATCTGTTGAAAGTATGAATTCTTTTTCGAAATTTGGATAGGCCAAAACTGGTGTGGTGCACATAGCTTCTTTAAGAGCATTGAATGCTTGTTCACACTCAAGTGACCACTGGAATTTGGGTTTCTTGTCTGAAATATTGTCTGAATGTTTCTTAAGAAGAGCATTTAAGGGTAGAGAAATTTTGGCATAGTCTTTAACATATTTCCTGTAGAAATTTGTAAGTCCCAAGAATGATCTGACTTGCTTCTGGGACTTAGGAACTGGAAAAGATTTGATGGCTTCTATCTTCTTGTCGTCTACCTGCACACCTCCACAAGATAAAACATGGCCAAGAAAGGACACTTTTTCTGTTGCAAAATTACATTTGGATGGTTTCAATGTTAAGTTTGCCTGCCTGAGATAGTAGAACACTTGTTCTAAATGGGTCAAATGGTCTTCAAAAGTTTTGCTGTAGATGATTAAGTCATCTATGTAGATTAGGGCAATTTTGAAAAGCAATTTTCTAAGCACTTTTGACATGAGCATCTGGAAACAAAGTGGTGAATTTGTTAAGCCTTGGGGCAAGCGTTTAAATTGATAGAGCCCTTTGTGTGTCACGAAAGCTGTCTTGTGTTTCGAATTCTCGTGGAGTGGGACCTGGAAGAAGCCATTTGCTAAATCTAACGTTGAAAAAATTTGAGCATTTTTGCTTGCAATCTGGTCAACAACATCATCAAACACAGGTAGAGGCCATGACATTGGTAAAATAACAGCATTTAATTTTCTATAGTCACAGACAAATCTGTAAGTACCATCTCGCTTCTTAACTAAAACTATGGGAGCAGCATACATCGAGCAGGATTCCTCGATGAGGTCATTCTTCAGGAAGTCGTCGACAAGTTCTTCTGTGACCTTCTGCAGATGGGGTGACTGGCGGTAAGGTCTACATCTAATGGGTGCAGTGTTGCCAGTGTCTATTTCATGATAATGCATGTCTGTCTTCCCTAGGTCTGTCAAACTTGTCGAAAAGATATCCCTATTCCTACCTAGAAACTCTAACAGTCTATGTCTTTGCTCTTTAGTAAGCTGAGCATTTGCTAGATCAAATCCAAGCTCTTTAGCAATATTAACATAGTCTTTGTCCTGCTTATTACCGTCTGTGTCTGTTTGTACTGTGTTTACTTGCTCACAGTCAGTGTCAAATATATTGTCAACATCAATATAGCTAAAGCTGCCAACTACTGAATCTTTCTCTAGTACTATTTCTTCTTGAGATGGATTCATAAGCCGAAATGTCCCTATCCCGTTGTTTGATTGACATATGGTATTGCCACCTGCTACTTCAAAATTTTCTGCTAGTGAAGAGATTGGTTCTATGAGAATGGTCACTCCGTCTGGAACATCTTCTAATCTAACTTTGAAATGTATCTCACTCTGAGAAGGAATGTAAATCTGGTCAATAGTTTTGGCTAATCCTGACATTTCTGAACTGGTCATAAATCTAATGTAATGTCTGTCTGAGGTCTTATTGTCAATAATTAAAGAATCACAACTGAAATCTAAAACAACATCATTCTCTTCAAGGAATTCTAATCCCAAAATTACCGCTTTTGGCATAGTAGGGAGAACATGAAACCTATCAGAAAATTCTTGGCCTTCAATAGAAAAGTCCAAGACAACTGATCCTATCACCTCCAGTAAGGATCCTCCAACTCCTCTTACATGTGGGAAACGTGATTTCCCTACTTTAACATCCGGAAATGCTAGTTCAAGGAAGTTGGACGAAATGCAATTGACGCTACTACCTGAATCTACGAGGCAGGCAGCAGAACAATCACCAAAGGCAGCCTTAATGATTGACTTGGCAAGAGGGGTGACAAGAGAAACAATTGGGATTTCTCCCTCAAAGTTGCCATCCATACCAGAACTCATGTTTAAGAAACCTTAAAGTAAGCAAAATAACTAAACCAAGAATGAGATAAGATAAAAATGGTAATGTACTTACACTTTTTATGAATTTCCTTATCACTTGGCGGCCTCAATGAGTAGGTGTGGTCTTTGAGTTTCTCTCGTGGTCAGTGGATGTCGTTGCTGTTATATCATCTGAGATACTTTCATATCTTCAGACTAGTCCTCTGTCTGTGTGTCCAAAACAATTCCTGGCATCTGGATTCAGGATCTTTTGAAGATTCTCACCAAGTTATCATAAGGCTGAGGCAGGGTTCCAGGAAATCCTCATCTGCCCCAACTTTTGATATTCCGGGTTGATGGTCTAACTGTCCAGTTTTAACGGGGAATTAACTCTAGGCAGAAGAAATCCAAAGTCCATGGAATAGATATGCACACTTTTATTTACAGGAATGACTTACATAACAACATAGATACAATATGTAGATAACAGTTGGTTTCCACTCCAGGGGCATGAAGGTCCAAGTAGTAAGTCAGCCCCCGGAGTAGTCCTGAGATGTGTTAGGTATGATTCCCAAACTGCAACTGAATATTCTAATTTCTCTGATGGTTTATATAGCTAAATGAAGGTAACCTCTCATTGGTCAAACTTTTAATCTCGTTAAGTAATTCCAACATCCTAGACGGTTTATGATATAGATTGTCTGAGTTATTGGAATATTAAATAAGTGTCATCAATTAAGGTTCTTAAGTGGATTATCTTAAATTAGCCTAAGGCTCTATCTACTAAAATCACTGTCAGTGTCAACACTTTGTCAAAGGATTTAGAACTAGAGGTAGCCAAGATGTCTACCTTTTATATAAAGATTATCTCTGACAGTTTGTAGCTTGAGGTGAATGTGAATATGGAAAAGTTTGTCAATTTCTAAACTAGAGGTAGCCAAGATGTCTACCTTTTATATAAAGATTATCTCTGACAGTTTGTAGCTTGAGGTGAATGTGAATATGGAAAAGTTTGTCAATTTCTAAAATATTTGAAATAATTACATTGTATGTCATGAATGATATTTCCTTGTATGTTTTGAATTGTTACTGTAACTTTGATATTTTTGTTAAAGGTAATGATATATTTTCCTAAAGTCTATGATTATAAGTTTAATGTAATTTGGGCAATATCAAGCCCATGTGAATGTGAATATGGAAAAGTTTGTCAATTTCTAAACTAGAGGTAGCCAAGATGTCTACCTTTTATATAAAGATTATCTCTGACAGTTTGTAGCTTGAGGTGAATGTGAATATGGAAAAGTTTGTCAATTTCTAAAATATTTGAAATAATTACATTGTATGTCATGAATGATATTTCCTTGTATGTTTTGAATTGTTACTGTAACTTTGATATTTTTGTTAAAGGTAATGATATATTTTCCTAAAGTCTATGATTATAAGTTTAATGTAATTTGGGCAATATCAAAAAAGGGTATATTTGACATTTGATTTTAGAGCCTTGAGCAAATAATATGTCAGCATAGGTTGTGATCGACATTCACTTCCTTGCGTCTTAATGAAACAATTGCAAATCTCAATAGCCCTAAGTGATTGACAATTAAGCATTGGATAATTACTGAAGCATATACAAAAATTACTGTTATAGATAGGTGATTGCCTAAGGCAACATCCTTAGACAATGGAACAAGGCAAGATCCTAAAACAATGAAACAAAGTTTCTGTTGTGGTTTGACAAAGTTGCTTGAAAATATTGATAAACTTATGGATAAGAAAATATGAAAATTATGGAGATAATATATACATATATAAGCACTATGATAGTTTCTCCCTCATCCAGTAAATTTCGTCCTCGAAATTTTTTTTCTTGTTGATAATGAGGTTTTGAAAAGTATGAATGAGTATGAGTATGATATACATGATACGTGCACAGTTGAAAGATTGTAATATGAATGAAAGTAATAAGGTAACGTTTGTTAGGTTGTGTGATTTTCCAGCCAGTGTTCTTAAATAAACAGTAACATAAAAATTATTGTTACTATGGTAAATAATTATACTACAATCGGAGTTCCCATACATGTGAATGATGTCAGGAGTCTTGTATTGGTGAGCCCAGACTCGGCAAGGCTAATAAGATAGAATGAGAATGCTGAATGTGTATATATCCTAACTAACATCATTAACAAGGTATGACAACCTCAAGGTGTATGTAATTTGGATGCATTTCATCATTAAAGAATACATTTTGACAACTATGAGCATATGTAATGCGTTAATCATGATCAGACTGTTTGCATCGAAGGATACTTCATAGCATGTAGTTGTCGAATGATGAAATGAAAATTGAATTTGAGAAAAAATATTGCAGCATAATTTGGAAAGTCAAGGGTAAATAATTGTTACAAGTATCATATAAGTAATTGAGCTCAGGAGTCCAGCTTGGTGGTGTGACTCAAAACCAAAGCCGAAGGCGTAATATAAGAAAGTGTAAGAATAAAAACCTAACTGATACCATAAACTTAGAGATGATAATTGAAACATGTTTACCCTTTGAATAGATGATATAGTTATAGAAATGTTTTGAACTGGCTGATAAATACACACAAACCTGAAAGCACAGTATCCTGACAACACATGGGACGAAAAACAATAAAAACTAAATTGTTCGAAAACAGTCCACAATTTGCTGTTAAGTCCATGTCCAAGTTTTTGGTCTTCACATCCTCTTTGTAGATCTTCGTAGTTGTGGTGCTTTGGATGTAGATATCCGTCACCTGAAGTCCATGTCTGTAAAGGGGATCGTTGAAAGTGACAGGTCAGCAGCAATGTGGTCCTTCCATGGTTATCTGGATAGCTGGCTCAGTAGTGTGTCTTCTGCTGTCTTCTCATGGCACTCTCAGAGAATTCCAGGCTGGTTCCGTCATCGGGATCTTAATTTCTCCACCATTTGTCGTAGTAAGCGCCAACCCGCATGAGGAAGGAGTTACCATCCTGCAGGGTGGCACTTGTCTAGACTTTATCCCAGGGAATTAGCTTGATGCTATAGGATCCAACCTCAGAGTTCTGGGGAGAGCATCTTATGAGACAGGCAGGAGTGGACAGAGACACACAAGATGATGACGTCATAGATATGATGGTTTATTCGTTATGACATCAGAGTAGTTGTTACAAAAGTAAAGAGGGGGAGGTCAGCTGTAACGTCGACGGCACATGGAGGCATAGTGAATGCCTCATGGCCCATACCCGACTTGCTGACTCCACTCCTACTTCCACTCAAAAGTACACTACAATATCCACTCAACATCTACTGTAAAATTTACTGATAAGAATATCTGAACAGCCCTATTTAAAAGGGTATATTTGACATTTGATTTTAGAGCCTTGAGCAAATAATATGTCAGCATAGGTTGTGATCGACATTCACTTCCTTGCGTCTTAATGAAACAATTGCAAATCTCAATAGCCCTAAGTGATTGACAATTAAGCATTGGATAATTACTGAAGCATATACAAAAATTACTGTTATAGATAGGTGATTGCCTAAGGCAACATCCTTAGACAATGGAACAAGGCAAGATCCTAAAACAATGAAACAAAGTTTCTGTTGTGGTTTGACAAAGTTGCTTGAAAATATTGATAAACTTATGGATAAGAAAATATGAAAATTATGGAGATAATATATACATATATAAGCACTATGATAATTGTATCATGCTGAAGGGGTTCTGGGAACAACATGTCATCATAGAAGTCATTATTTTTCAATTAGATTTCAGGCCAAGTACTACTCCTACTAAATCAATTAAGATATCATTCTGAAAAAAGAGTATTTTTTTATATAGTGATTCCTGACAAAGACGCATTTATTTTATTATCAAGAATCCAAGATTGTCAATATGTCAATTATATTGAATTTTCAATTAGATTTCATTAAATTCATTGAAAAGAATACATTTCCTGATCAATCAAATCAATGTCATTATATTTGTATTGATATGCTTGTTGTAATATTTATCAACACTATAAATACAGTTACAAAAAACTGTATGAATCATCTTTATCTGCGAACAGCCTGAAGCATGACTGTTTTAATAAATCCTTTCCGTTTTACATAATTCCTGACACTTCATATATATGGCAAATAACATACCGGTAGCCAGTGAGGGATAAATATACATTTTATAATCATCTATATCTGATTACGGTCTGAACAATGATTATCTAGATAATTATAATGATCATTCAATTCAAACAAATCCTTTTCAAAAGCATTTAAAATGATTAAATTTTTTCACTCCCAACACTAACTGTTTTTTAGTCCATTGTTCCCATGCAATTAATTTATTCCAAATTGAAAATTTTGGTTAATGAATAACAAATTATCTTTTATTTTGTTTGTCATGCTAATAAAAGATATGATTTAATATTCATCTTCAAAACTAATTGAACAGCTGTCTGAACAATTCTTTTTTTACAAAGTCTTTCTCACCAATTCTCTCTGTTAGTTAAGATACTTCAATAAACATATTACTGAGTTGACCTCCAGATTATTTCCATTGCAAACCTCTCTTCTACTACCCCCCCTTTCCCTCCTCCCCTTTTTTCTCCTGTCCTTCCATTGCAAACCTATCCCACATTCCTTCTATCCCCCTCCCCTCCCCCCCCCTCCCCCAACCCCTTTCGCCATCTATCCTTCCAGCCCCTCTCCTGCAACTCTCCTCTAAAGAGTATATGTTTTGCATATTGAAATGAGGGGAGGACACTCACTATATGGAATAACAGTAACTTACATAAGAGGATAAGTTACATAAGCTACATGCAGGTGCAAGAGGTCATCATAGGTCATCATATCTAGTAATTAGCATAAACCCCCATGTTGCTAGCCTATTCTGACCAATCAGATTGCACTAACATATCTCAAGATTTAAGATATTCAGAAATCTTCAGTTAGAATTACATGAGACATTGACCTGGACAGTTTACTTTGGCAATTGGACTTATCACTAGCTGAATTTGTGATTTGTGTCAGAGGGATATATTCCAAATGTTTATGTGCATCATCTTTTTAGTTCTTTGGAAGTTGAGAGTGTGACTAAATGAATACTCCTAAAACAATCAAGATATCATAATGAAATTAATACAGATGCCCACATAAAAGTAGCATTTTGAAGATTAAAAGGTCCAAGATGGTCACCAATTCAGCCATAGATATACAAAAAAAATTATACAAAAACCTACTGCTTGTTAACAAATCATGATTATATCATTCTTGTATTAATGTTTGTTCAAACTCTAGTGGTTTCCAACAGAAGAATAGCATTTTAAAAGATAAAAAAATCATGATGGCAGCCATAATCTATTATCATATAAAAGATGGTTACACAATTAAACCATATTACCACATCATTCATTTTAAGGTGAGCTTCTGTACCCTCGGTACTTTTATTTTACCATTATAGTACTGTATGAGTGTTAAATAAATTGATACTTTAATGAAAGACATCTCATGGTCACTTGACATGTAAATATTATGTGAACAAAATAAACGTGTCACAAGGCAAGATCCTAAAACAATGAAACAAAGTTTCTGTTGTGGTTTGACAAAGTTGCTTGAAAATATTGATAAACTTATGGATAAGAAAATATGAAAATTATGGAGATAATATATACATATATAAGCACTATGATAATTGTATCATGCTGAAGGGGTTCTGGGAACAACATGTCATCATAGAAGTCATTATTTTTCAATTAGATTTCAGGCCAAGTACTACTCCTACTAAATCAATTAAGATATCATTCTGAAAAAAGAGTATTTTTTTATATAGTGATTCCTGACAAAGACGCATTTATTTTATTATCAAGAATCCAAGATTGTCAATATGTCAATTATATTGAATTTTCAATTAGATTTCATTAAATTCATTGAAAAGAATACATTTCCTGATCAATCAAATCAATGTCATTATATTTGTATTGATATGCTTGTTGTAATATTTATCAACACTATAAATACAGTTACAAAAAACTGTATGAATCATCTTTATCTGCGAACAGCCTGAAGCATGACTGTTTTAATAAATCCTTTCCGTTTTACATAATTCCTGACACTTCATATATATGGCAAATAACATACCGGTAGCCAGTGAGGGATAAATATACATTTTATAATCATCTATATCTGATTACGGTCTGAACAATGATTATCTAGATAATTATAATGATCATTCAATTCAAACAAATCCTTTTCAAAAGCATTTAAAATGATTAAATTTTTTCACTCCCAACACTAACTGTTTTTTAGTCCATTGTTCCCATGCAATTAATTTATTCCAAATTGAAAATTTTGGTTAATGAATAACAAATTATCTTTTATTTTGTTTGTCATGCTAATAAAAGATATGATTTAATATTCATCTTCAAAACTAATTGAACAGCTGTCTGAACAATTCTTTTTTTACAAAGTCTTTCTCACCAATTCTCTCTGTTAGTTAAGATACTTCAATAAACATATTACTGAGTTGACCTCCAGATTATTTCCATTGCAAACCTCTCTTCTACTACCCCCCCTTTCCCTCCTCCCCTTTTTTCTCCTGTCCTTCCATTGCAAACCTATCCCACATTCCTTCTATCCCCCTCCCCTCCCCCCCCCTCCCCCAACCCCTTTCGCCATCTATCCTTCCAGCCCCTCTCCTGCAACTCTCCTCTAAAGAGTATATGTTTTGCATATTGAAATGAGGGGAGGACACTCACTATATGGAATAACAGTAACTTACATAAGAGGATAAGTTACATAAGCTACATGCAGGTGCAAGAGGTCATCATAGGTCATCATATCTAGTAATTAGCATAAACCCCCATGTTGCTAGCCTATTCTGACCAATCAGATTGCACTAACATATCTCAAGATTTAAGATATTCAGAAATCTTCAGTTAGAATTACATGAGACATTGACCTGGACAGTTTACTTTGGCAATTGGACTTATCACTAGCTGAATTTGTGATTTGTGTCAGAGGGATATATTCCAAATGTTTATGTGCATCATCTTTTTAGTTCTTTGGAAGTTGAGAGTGTGACTAAATGAATACTCCTAAAACAATCAAGATATCATAATGAAATTAATACAGATGCCCACATAAAAGTAGCATTTTGAAGATTAAAAGGTCCAAGATGGTCACCAATTCAGCCATAGATATACAAAAAAAATTATACAAAAACCTACTGCTTGTTAACAAATCATGATTATATCATTCTTGTATTAATGTTTGTTCAAACTCTAGTGGTTTCCAACAGAAGAATAGCATTTTAAAAGATAAAAAAATCATGATGGCAGCCATAATCTATTATCATATAAAAGATGGTTACACAATTAAACCATATTACCACATCATTCATTTTAAGGTGAGCTTCTGTACCCTCGGTACTTTTATTTTACCATTATAGTACTGTATGAGTGTTAAATAAATTGATACTTTAATGAAAGACATCTCATGGTCACTTGACATGTAAATATTATGTGAACAAAATAAACGTGTCTTATGCATTGCTGTGTTTATGACTTTCCTCTCAATCAGTCATTCATTTTCCTTGAAAAATCTGTGATCTTGGGATTCTCAATATCCCATGCAGCATAACCATCATAATCTTGAAATCATATTAATGATTCACTACAAAACAAATGTAAGTGGCCACCATCCTGTAAGTAATGAATGACATTTAAATGGATACACCTAAACCAATCAAGATATCATATTGAAATTAATACGGATGCCCACATAAAAGTAACATTTTGAAGATTAAAAAGTACAAGATGGTCACCAATTCAGCCATAGATGTTAACTTATCATGATTATATCATTCGTGTATTAATGTTTGTTCAAGCCCTAGTCGTTTCCAAAAGAAGACTAGTATTTTAAAAGATAAAAAATCATGATGGCAGCCATAATCAATTATATAAAAGATGGTTACATGTATAATTAAACCATTTTACCACATCATTCATTTTAAGGTGAGCTTCTGTACCCTCGGTACTTTTATTTAGTTAAAAGCATTGTGCGCTTATAGAAAGATGGCGCTTATTACGTCGAAAACGGTAATCAGATGGGCATGTTGACCTCCGCCATGTTTAATCAACAAGAAATTGGCCGCCGGGAAAGCAGCCATTCGAACACTTCCCCCCACCAAAGATTTGCCAATGGATTAATGTTTTATTGACATTGATAGATTTATTAGCAAGCAGGTGCTACAGCGGTGCTAGGTAGATATGATAAAGTTCCTTCGTGTGTTTTAGTTGTTGTCTATTGTTGAAAGTGATACTAGCTAGCTAGCTGACAATTGGTGAGGTCATACACAAGAAGCTAAGGCTCTGGATAGCATGAAGATTTTGTCTGCCACAATGCATGGTGAGTGTCATCTGTGTTTCTCTGTGAGATTTCATTTTAAAATGACAATTTGTGAGGTCTAACAGGAAAAGCTAAGGCTGTCTTTGGATAGCATGAAGTTTTTGTCTGCTACAATGCATGGTGAGTGTCATCTGTGGTTTTTCAATGAAGTTTGTGAATACTTGTGACAATTGTTGAGGTCATACACAAGAAGCTAAGGCTCTGGATAGCATGAAGTTTTTGTCTGCAACAATGCATGGTGAGTGTCATCTGTGGTTTTCTCTGTGTTCCTGACATTAACTTTTCAAAATGAAGTTTGTGGTTACTTATTAGGTGACAATTGTTGAGGTCGTACAGGAGAACCTATTGCTGTCTTTGAATAGCATGAAGTTTTTGTCTGCCACAATGCATGGTGAGTGTCATCTGTGGGTTTCTCTGTGTTTGTGACATTTCCTTTTTTAAATGAGGTTTGTGAGTACTGGTTAGGTGACAGTTGTTGAGGTCGTACAGGAGAACCTATTGCTGTCTTTGAATAGCATGTAGTTTTTGTCTGTCACTATGCATGGTCAGTGTCATCTGTGGTTTTTCTTTGTGAGATTTCCTTTTAAAATGAACTTTGTGAATATTGGTTAGGTGACAATTGTTGAGGTCGTACGGGAGAAACTAAGGCTCTGGATAGCATGAAGTTTTTGTTTGCCACAATGCATGGTGAGTGTCATCTGTGGTTTTCTCTGTGTTCCTGACATTAACTTTTCTAATATGAAGATTGAGTTGGAGGGTTCGAAATTAGAACTAGTCTGGTAGCCCATATCTTCCTATGCAAAGCCTAAAACGTCAGTTTCATGCCTTGCTGCTGACCCTTGAGTTTTCTGTGCCTGCTCTTTTGCCTGTAGGGACACTAAAGCAGCATAGAAAAATAAAGGGTCAGCAGCAAGGTAAAAAATGACAGGTCGGAAACTGGCATTTTAAGCTTTGCATAGGAAAATTGGTAGACCGTGGCTATCAAAAAGAATCAACTGGTATTCCGGAGGACTAGTGACATTTTTAGGATAACAGGATCATTCAATGTTTTGGGCAGCTCTATTTATAACTTGGCTATTAGTTTTAGAACTCCACTATTCCAAATGTCTAGTAGTGTGATAAGACTAATGCTAGCCTGGCATGCAATTTTATAGTGTCTCAGTGTTTTGTCAGTGTTTGGTTAAGTTGTCCACATTTTACTTTGAAATAATGATAAGTAGGATACTTTTACTACTGGCAAAAATGGAAATGGCAAAATGATCCCTATGTCTATATTCCTAGGAAAGCTTTGTTGAATTTGATTTCATCAAAAGTTGTTGGCCAAGAAGTTTTGCTTGCACATCTGTGCAATCTTAATGTTGTATACCTTTGAACAGCTGACATGTGTTTGCTTTAAGTTTAGATTTTTTTATCAAAAGGATTTTTATAAATGACTGCAACCAATCTCAAGTTCAGTATTGATATTAAATTATAAGTCATAGTGAATCATCACATTGTTTTTGGATTTCATGCAAATTTTTCATTCTAAAAGAACACAATAAAAATTGCATGGATAGAGACCATAAAAGAATTTGCCCTGTATAACAACCTTTGTACACATGTTTATTGGGTATTTACTTTCTTACGTTTTTGTTGGAAACTATTAATAATTGTAACATTATTTGTTGTATTTGGCATTTATAGATTTAAATGTCCTTTGGCTAATGGGTGACATATTGCCTAAGCAGAAATGGGAGAATCTCAGGCATTGGGAAAGACATCTTACATAATGGGCCATTTTCATGGTTTTTATAATTTTCTGAATTTCAAATGGGCCATTGCCCATTATATCAATAATGTAAACTTCAAAATTTTAATGGGCCATTTTTTCATCCAATGTGCAAAATGGCCCATGGCCCCTGCCTTTCCCAATTACTGGGAGAATTTTAATATTCATATCAGCATATATGATCATAGGTGTTTTGACATATACCATAGTAAAATTTAATAATATGTCATAAAATATCACTTGTCACCTCAACAAACACCTTGAAAGTGTTATTGCATAGGACCGAGTCCCTCTGTCATTATGTGGTAATATGGTACTGTTGATGTCCCTTGGTCTCCAGGAAACAAGCAGGGGTGCAAGAGATTACCCGGGCTAAGCTGAAGAGGTTGTGTTTTAGTCATGTCATAAGTAGACCCACTATCGAAAGTTTAAAGGTGACCTAAATTCTCTTTGAAGGCAGTGGCGGATCCAGAAATTATAAGGGGAGGTGGGGTTCATCTATTGAAGAGGGGATTCCTCCTTCAAGTATTGCTTCCCACAAAAGTTTCTAAAGTCATATCCTTCATGTAAGTTGTTACAGGTAGGCCATATTTTACAGTTCCACCATCTAGCAGAGAAATGTGCAAGACAGATGCTGTCCTTATGTTTATCAATAAATTTTTTTGGGATTTCTTGTTGTGTAAGAAATGTGTGAGCATCACAGGTGAAGGAAGTCCAGTCTTCTTGAAGGTTACAGGATTGAACAGTTCACATGATTGGTTTGAAACTTAATAGATTGCATCATGATTGCATCCAACAGGATACAATATTTCAAGGTGCTCTACTTGTAGCCCCTGCTAATGGCTGAATATTACCAAAGTGGTGTTAAACACCAACTCACTCTCTTACACTTGTAGCAGTGGGTTCAAGGGAAGGAATTCAATCAGATGTTGGAGAGGCATTGTAGAAGTTTGAAATATCAAGAAGGCTATGAGTTTTATCGATGATCCAGTGAAAATTGTTCCCTGAGCCCTACTTCAAATACTCATAAAATTTAGAAAGAACCATAAAAAATGTAAGCCTTAGGTCCTGGTAAGCAAAGTTTTTTATGTGATATTATTTGCTTACTTATTGAGGACTAATTTAAATCTGCTGTGACTCGCAGTAGCCTGTGGTAGCCCTGGACTCAACAAGTCAAGTCTGTGATCAGTAAATTCTACAAATAAAGGTGATCATCAATAAAACTCCTTATCTTCAAGGAATTCAATGATAGTGATTTCTTGGCTTTCTGCCCTGGTCTTGTACGTTTAATAATGGCATATTTGATCTGTCTCTGTCACACCGCTAAGTGTCCTCAAGGTGTTGGCATGATACTTTTGTCGAAGTGAAGTGGATTTTAAATTCTTCCTCTAATAAATGGCCACACTCACAGTTTTGAGAAAAGGTTGCTTTGATAAAGTCTCTTCTGTAAAATGTAAAATTGAGCACCTCTCCTTATCTGTTAAGCATTGTCTCTCAACAACCACATTTATTATCATTATGTATAAATTATGTTTAGAAATGTTTAAGATTGATTGTAAAAAAATGTCTATGATTCACAGTCTGATATTTTTATTCCTCAAATTAAATCAATAGTTAAAGCCAAGATTTAGCAATTAATATTAAGTGTGTTTTCTTCACATTGCTTGTCTAAGAAACAAATATGCCAGGATTCCCATTACTATGTTAATTGTATAGGAAGTTGAAAGTTTAATAACCAAATAATTATCATGATACAAAACTTGATATTTGCATTCCTCAAATTAAAAGCAATAGGTAAAGCCAAGATTTTTCAATTAATACTAAGTGTACCCTTCACACTGAAGTTTACAGTCAAACATTGCTTGTCCAAGAAACAAATATTACATTCTCTATGAACCTGAACGAACTCCTTATTACCGCAACTGTCATGGCTTCACGCTATTGATAGACCGTCCAATTAGGTAAAGAGATTCTTTTATGTCTTTACAAAGACCTTATTGAGTGTTTGTGTTGTCTGTGACGACCAACTATACGATCCCAGTACATGCCACTGGCTGTTGGGGTGTAGCAAGGTGCTCTATTTAGCCCCTCCTTGTTCATAGTAATTGCAGACAGGGTTGAGTTTAACATGAATCTCCAGTGTTTCTCAACCCATGATGGAAGTTAACCTTTTCCTTTTGGATTATTCTTGTGCCAAGATCTTAACTTAGCCATGAATGTCCACGTCAAGAACAAAGCTTTTTCATGCTGGATTATTCTTAGCATGTAGAGTGCTCAGAGCAAAGATTATGTGGCAAAAATTTCCAACTAATTCAAAGAGGAATTAACCCTTTATCTTCAGGATTCATATATTTTGGAAATTCAGAGGCAAAAGAACAACAAGATATTCTGGATAACAACTTCTTTATTGTGAAAATTACAATTTCTTGGAGTAAAAACTAAAAAATATCAAGCATATTGAGTTCACTACAAAGAGGGGTAAAGGTGGAAGAAAGAATCACTGTAATCTTTAGCGTGTCAACCAGTTCAAGTTTCGCATGAATCTCGACTGATAAGTGTAAAGTATTCTATTGTGAAGTCCTAGCTCAATTGCTGCCAAAATGATTTAGACAGTTAAGTCTATTCAATAGTGGCGGGCAGGAACTACCTTTATCTCCGCAAGAAGATATAGATAGCTCTTAGCCCAGAACGGTTCAAGCAGATAGGTAATGACTTGAGGAGATAGCAGAGTGTTATTTTGTATCGAGTTTGGATTTATTGTGTTTATTGTCATGGAGGCAGGACAATTCTGTCCTCTTTACCTTCCTCGTTTACACCTGGAGAACATGGAACTCAGGTAAATGCACCTTTCTTATATAACCATTTTTAAGATATATTTTATGGAAATAAGGTAAAATCTCCCTTCTTATATAAACATTTAAAGAATATCAATAACAAAATAAAGAAGTTGTTCATCCGTAGAAATACTTTTGTCTTCCTTATGAACTTAGGTTAGATATATATTTTTCTTGTATAAACTTTTTAAGGATATATTTTATGGAAATTAGGTAAAATATCCCTTCTTATTTAAACATTTAAAGGATATCAATAAAAAAAATAAAGAAGTTGTTCATCCTTAGAAATATTCTTGTCTTCCTTATGAACTTAGGTTAGATATATTTTTCTTATAGAAACCTTTTATGGCTATATTTTATGGAACATAGATAAAATACTTTTCTTATATAAACATTTTTAGGATATTTGTTATATAACTTAGGTAAGATATATCATTCTGCTATAAACTTTCAGGATTTTATTTTGTCTTTGATGTACAGGTAATTTTTTATTTAGATTGTGCTGAGATTTAGAAATTTTATTTGAGTTATGATATTCTGAACTTGTATGATTTTGTTCAAAAGATTGTTTTTCAAAAGTTCGTTAAATTTAAAAAAATCTTTTTGAAAAAAAAAAAAAAAAATACTTGAAATTGATATTGTAACTCAGGGTAAAGTTTTCTTAAATTTTAAATGCTACCTGAACATAAAACAAAAATGAAGGCTTAATTAATGGTAATGGCTTACAAACTAGCATTTTGTTTTAGTTAAAAACATGAAATAAATGTAAACCATCACATTTTGATGACAACTAGATAGATATTAATCTCCATGTTTGACAGACTCGAGAGAGTAGTTGTAAGGAGGTTATGATATTACCATGGGTGATGACAAGTGTTTGTGTAAGCAAACATCACAAGGGTATGTTTTTCTCCACTTATTCTATACAAGGTTCTTGTTGAATGTTTAACAAGCACCTTGTCTTCGTGTCAAGAAGTTGAAATGTTTTACTCAAATTTTTACAACATATCAATCTAAATTAACCCTATTTCTACTTATACAAAATATATTGAACCATGCTAATATGATTAGAATACTTAAATAATAGAATTAAACTGTTTTCATTATTAACAGAAATAAACATCCACTTAATACGGAACCTTGCAGTGTTAGAAAAGGATGTTTAAAAAGATAATTATATAAAAATCTGATCTACTTATGGATGTAGGATATGCCTGTACTGAAATGAGAATTATTGTTTCACATATTTGAAGTTATACAGGACTCAAAGTTGAAAATTCAAGTTAACTTTATGATAAATGATTGAAATTTGAATGCACTTTCTCAAAATGACATTTTGGTCTTTTTATCTCTAAATGTTTTTTCTTTAGAAACCTATATGTTGACTGAATGATATACAACTTTACCGTCATTCATTTCATATCAAAATGGGTTGTTAAAAAAGATATATTTATTCAGTACCATGCAATATTTGCCATATAATTTGTCTTAATATTTACATATATTCTATGCTTTTAAGGTTAGTAATTTTTTCGTCATAAATTAATTAATAAAGAGACATATGTTAGCATAATATCATAAAGTTCAAAGGATATTTTTTAGCCTAATAAGTTATATTTACTTATGTTACATTAAAGAAAATGGTATCAAGAAAAGCAAATTTCATAACTTAATAAAAAAAATCGTAGACTAAGTTCAGATCTATAAGGGTGTAAAGTACATATAGCTGTAATATGTTAATCTTCTCCAAGCCGAAGGCATGGTAGTGAGCTGAGAATAATGAAGATATTTCTATAGCTTACACAGGCTTGGTGAATTAATAAGATAAAGCCTTTTGTGACTGGGTATGAGATTTAGAAAAAGCTGAACATTAAATATCTCTAGCACAAAAGAAATATGTTCAAGGGGAGTAAATTGGTTTTGACAGCCATTATAACTCTGACAACTTGTTTCAGGGAATAATATAGTTTTATAGATAGCGACATCTATATTCAATATAAGTGATTGTCCTTAAGTTGTTTTTATTGAGAGGAAGTATATTGGCAGATATTTTCTCAAATAAATGATAAAGTTTAAAGCAAATTCTATATTCAGCATTAGCAATTCAGTCCTTGATTTGTTAATAGACAATTCAGAGAGAGTTTGATTATTACAAGCAGCTTTTTATAGCTGACAACAAAAAGATTTGTGGGTACAAGTCGAAGTGGTTATGAATATCGTTATTTCACATGTAAATAATTGCTTCTCGCAAGGAGAATAAAATATCTGGGCTGATAAATAGTATTAAAGGGGGTAGACAGGATAAAATCTAATTTACTTATATCAAACATTATTATAAATTCAGCATAAGCACATAGATAAATGCTATGATAATAGACAGAGATCAAGAAATTTGTTTTGTAAAATCTAACTGATATGACATTGTGGAAAATATCAGAGTGCTGAATGAAAAGACCTTATAAATACTTATAAATGCCTAACTAATTTGAAGCATTTTACCAATGTTTTTTAAACTATTCTTGTTTGTTAATTCTAGAGAGCATTTTTTTAATTGATTTTACAACTTTACCATATCTATTTCTAACTTTGTTATTCAATTTTGTAAACAATCTTCTTAAGACCAAGTAAATACTAAGACGGTCTCTATTTCTGGCCCATAAAACAAATGAAATGTGTTTTTCTCATAGTCTGATAGTATCATGTTAAAAGCGAAAACATACAGCTCTGGTTGTTGCCCTATTCAGAAGTAATTTGTTGACATCCTTTCACACATGTTTTATTAATGTGTCACTCAAATGCTATAATATTGATTAGCGGTAGTGATAATCAATATTGAAACATTACCAGAATAGAAAGGTTGTAACTTCACTGGGATTTCTTATTTGCTGTATACTTGAGAGTTTTAATTATAAAACACTGGTATGCCATGAGTTAATCTTAATGAAATAGTAATTTGAAAATTGTTGGTCATTATGGAATTAATCTTATTTGATTTGTAAGAAATAAATTAAACAATTTTAATTTATATGAGATTTAGTTGGTAAGTGTATTTATGTAAATTTTAAGCATTAAAAAACAAGCATGCAAACTGTTCCTTCTGAGTTAATTAACTATTCTCAATGGAAATAAAATATTGGGCCATTTGATAGCCTAAAATATCCAGTAATATAAGAACATAGTGGACCGTAGATAAAGAAGTAACATTTACTTGAAAAAAGATTTCTCACCAAGTTACACATTACACAAGATAGAAGATATAATGATTATCAAACGTATAGTATATTCTGAAAACTGTAATCTTATTTTGATAAAAGTAAGTCAAACCTGATATACATTCATTAGTATACATATACATATCGCCATTATACGAATCTAATAGTATGTCTATCACGATATACCACCATTGATTTGTCTTATATAGCAATCTAAGACAATCACCATTCGGCATGCTAAGTTGCCCCCAGCTTGAACCATGTTAATGTTAAGAGATACATAGTAACAATGTGATAAGGTTGATATACTCGGGCATGATCCAACTTGTTAAAAATGGGACAAAATAGTATCCAAGAAAATATGACAAAGGCCTAGTGATTTATTTCTGATTGATTAAATGAAGCGTGAGTATCATTTTACAATAAATTGATTTTAAGTTGTTTTGGTCATTTTCACTATTGTTAACGCAATTTTATTGATGACAATTTCTTCATTGTGAAAAGATGTTTACTCCTTCATTAGGTGACATTTTGGAATAATGTTTTTCTCAATTACTGAAGATGTTATAAACTTGGCTGAAAGTCACTTCTATTAATGCTCTTCAAATAGAAGAATATTTTGGATATGAAAAAAAGTTTTATAATAATCATTTTGTTCCAATGTATATTGCATCAGTGTGTTGTCAACTTGAGTAATCATTCCTCAATTTGGAAAAACAAAAATTCAAAATTTATTTCAAGTCGTGCTTGGTTCATTTCATCAACAATTTACACATGGTAAAGGCTTGATAAGTAATTGAAGCCAATTATTTTCAAAACCCATTTCTAGTCTAATTTTGCTAGCTTCTTTTCATCTACATTTTACACTTTGTTTTAACTTGGTTCTTGGTATGTAGTATTAAACAAGAATCTGTGAAAGGTTTTCATGGTATCTGTTTCATCATTCGGATTTGTATAAATGTTTTTTTGCAGGTTTTGAAATTAAATAATATTTGCTTAACTTCCTTTAGTCCATACATGATAAAGACTACTGGGTATGTAGTATGAAACAAACAATCTCCGAGTCAAAGGGTTTGATGGTATGTGTATTATTTTATATAATTTTGGGGCAATTTTGAATTTAACTAATATCGTCAAATTCCTTTAGTCCATACATGGTTTAGACTACTAGGTATGAAGTATGAAACAAACAATCTCCGAGTCAAAGGGTTTGATGGTATGTGCATTATTTTATATAATTTTGGGGCAATTTTGAATTTAACTAATATCGTAAAATTTCTTTAGTCCATACATAGTAAAGACTACTAGGTATGTAGTATGAAACAAACAATCTCCGAGTCAAAGGGTTTGATGGTATCTGTATTCAAGCGTTGCATGTTAAACAGACAGCCTTGGCTCTCGTTCAAATCAAGCACAATAATAGAATTAATGGTATCAGACTGATCCAGATCCTTTGAGCTATTATGTGAAGTGTTTCGACACCACAAGGTCTTGTTTATTTGGCCTGCTGGATGGAATAATGATATAATTGCATTTGTCAAAGATCGGTCGAACTGTGATTGTTTTCCAGGTGTTATTATTTTTTTGACCTAAAAGATTCGAATCATTCTTAAAAACTTTGGAGAGATTTACTATGGTGAGTAATGACTTTGTTGCATGATAACATACAGATTGTGTTGAGATAGGAACTACTGAAATATTTCTGATTTTATTGCTTTGTTTATGTTGTCAAGGTTGAGGTTGGGCTTATAGCTAAAATTTTATAGAATAATTGTTTTAGTGTGATAATTAGTTTGGAGTATTCAATATTTGGGCCATAAGAGGCCCTTGAATAATTTTTAGTCCAGCATTTAGAATTATGTGAAGTGAATTGAAATATATAGTAAGTGAGGAAAATATTTGAAAGGTATTATAATCATTTCTGTGACATTTTCATTAACTTTTTAGTTGTCATAATAATTGGTTCTTCATCCTTTATATCTCAACTTCTAGACTGTCGATCAAGAAAATAAAATCATATATTGTAACAAATGAATATAAACTTGTATATGCCCCCTTCTTAATGTTTTATTTTGTCAGTATGTGGTCATGTGTTAATCCAAATATTGAAATGGTCTCCGTCCGTCCGTCCCGATAATGTTTCCGGAGCACAACTCCAAAACAGTGAGACCTAGCTCGACAAAACTTGGTATGTGCAACGGGCATCATGTCCAGATGTGCCTTTTGGGCTTTTCAACTTCGTTGCATATTTATTTTTACCCGTTTCCTTGGAAACGTAACATAGGATTTCGTTTCCAGAGCACAACTCCAAAACGGTGAGACCTAGCTCAACGAAACTTGGTATGTGCAACGGGCGTCATGTGGAGATGTGCCTTGTGGGGTTTTCAACTTCTTTGCATTTTTATTTTTACCAGTTTCCATGGAAACGTAACATAGGATTTCGTTTCCAGAGCACAACTCACTACCCTTTCCCTTTGGCGGGGGATATAGCTGACTCTGTCTGCTTGTTTGTGTAGAATTTACCCAACATCTGAGTTACTGTAAATGCGTCTGATGGATATTTACTTGGATGGCTGCGAAAACCTGATTAGGAGAAAATGAAAAAACAATCTAGTCACTTGCAACAGAGACGGGTTTCAAGCATATATTTTGGAAACAGCGGTTGATTAGCTTTCATATCAACAACTAAGATGTAGCTTATGTCATATTGGTCACTTTGGTAAATTGTCTCCTATTTAATGAATTTTCATCTGATTTCCTCAAAACTTTTTGCAAAATAATACTTTAAAAAATACAACTAATACAGTAAAAATATATTTTAAAAATTGAAATTTTGATACACATTTACATTTTGATTATTGATTTTTAAGACATTTAGTAACAGCCTTTTCCATCTTGTTACAGACGAGGCAGTGAGTGTACGTCCCCTGGTCGAGATACAGGAACATGGCACCGCCCTACAGTAGTCTCTCCAGTGGATTATCATGAGTCTCGGCCACCAGTCTCCAGACTTTGCTGATCACAACTCACAGGGTAAAATACACACAGAGAATGCAGACCTCATTTCCCTGCTCACCGAGAACTCATCTGACACTTTAGTCAGCAAGTCTCGCGGACCCCAGTCGCTCAAATCGGGTAGAAACAGCCCTGTGAACCCGCCCCTTGATCTTAATAATAACTCTAAGACTGAATTGAGCCAGAGGGATTACCCGTCTGCTCGAGATACTGCTGATTCTAGGAATACAAATACTGTTGATTCTAGGAATACAAATACTGTTGATTCTAGGAATACAAATACTGTTGATTCAAGGACGTCAAATACTGTTGAATCAAGGAATAATAATTCAAGGACTGATAGAAACCCATCTCCCGGAGAAACAGGTGATTCCAGGACCTCAGATAGCAGGGCTCAAACTGGAAGAGAGAATTTCCCACAACCTAAGCCCAGTGCATTACTTCCTTCAGCTCGAGGTCCTTCTGCTGCTGAGTTCACTGATCCCGAACGTAGGAGTTCTAGCAGTGTAACTGCAGTTGCTAACCCTAACATCCTCAGAGCTTCTGGTATAGAACCAGCGCAACCTAACCAGTATTTTCCAAAGTACGTCTCTCTCAAATCCAAGTCTCTAACAACTCCTCAATCTTCAGCTGTTGAAAAAGAGGAGGAAGAGGAAGAAGAAGAGACACCGAGAAATTCGCCAGCGAGATCTGAAACAAATTCTCCTGAGAAGGAAAATCTTGTTCCCCCAGAAGCTGCCTCTCGAAGGAAGTCTCCAACATTAATATCAGCAGATTCTTTAGAGTTTACTGACAGAGATTTTGATAAATTTTTACCGTCTGATAAGACTGAAGATAAGGATCAGACCCCATTCAGGACTCCTTCTATTGTTATTCAAGAGAACACATTTCTAGGTAAACCAGAGGAAGGTGAAAAACCTTCTGTGGACCAGAACCTTCTCCAAGCTCCAACTTCAAAAGTTGGTCATCAGTTAAAGTCTCACAATCCATTGTCTCCAGAAGGTTTCGAGCGGGATTCTCTTTCTGGTAGCGAGAACTTTGAGGAGAAGACTCCTAGAGTCAACGAGTCTTCTGCCTCACAAAGGAGCCGAGTGTTTATGTTAAGGAATGAGAATAGTATGAGTGGAAATAGGAAAGTCTATGTGGAGTCCCCGACATTTACAAAGGATGAAGAGGATGAGTATAGATTTGTGAGTAGTCGCATTGACGACTACAATGATATGAATGATACCTATAGGCAGCTGGATGAGAACACTTTGGAAGAAAAACCAAAGAAAAAATCGAGTGGTAAACGTGTGAGGTATCAGGATACGGACAGATTTGAGGACAAGAATCAGGTAGATCTTGAAGAAGATGCACGACTGGCCCAAAGGTCTGTTCCTGGTAATGATGTCACAACCAAATCTGCATTGAAAAACCCATCACGGCAAGAATTCACTCAAAGTCCATCAAGGGCTTTGACTATTCCAGACGGACCATTAGATCCAAAGGAAGCTGAAGAACTTGAACGTGAAACTGTATATCAGGACTATCTCAAGCAGAAAATTGATGAAAACAAACGTCAGATAGAAACAGAAGACATTCCAAGACTTCCCTTATCCCCAGAAACAAGCAGAGACTTTGCACAAGATTCTTTAGACCTCGGAGGCGCAGAGTACGGTTTGGGTCGAGGCAGCAGAGCGAGAGACTCTCTCGAACTGTACCAAGGAGTATCAGAAAGAAGTGGACCCTCCCGATACGGGGAAATGGAGAACACAAAGTGGAACAATCCACCTCAACCATTCTCTGGAGCTGTTCCTCGGCAACCACCAAGTGAAGATGCCGGTGGTCAGTTCCAGAGACAGAATGCGATGGACGGATACAATTCAGAGCCAGACTTAATGTATCAACAGAGAAGGGAGGAGTTAGGATACCCTGATCCACCCAGTGATTCAACATTCAGGCAGGTCCCTCAGGGGTTCCAGCAACCTCAGGGATACCAGAATCCTCAAGGTTATCAGAACCAGCAACCAAATTATCAGAATCCGCAACAGAGTTATCAGACTCAGCCTGAGTATTATCAACCACCGAATCCACAACAGTCTGGTTACTATGACTCCCACCAGGGTCAGCCTCAGAGAAATCCTCACATTTCGTCTTTTCTTCCTGAGGATCGAGGCATCAACCAGTCGTATGATTCTGAGGCTAGTTACAGACCAACTTACAATGAGTATTATCAAGGCAATCAAAATGGTGGCTATGGCTATGAGAATGGAGTTCAGGACAGAGGGTCCTACAATAGACTAGATGTTGCTGGGAGTTTTCCCAATTCAGATGGACAGGTGGATAGGTTTGTGAATGAGGACTTAGACTCTGGCATGGAAATTACCAGCCCTAGAAGGCCCAGATATAACTATATATCAAACAATAAAATTGACTATGGAAGGCAACCACCAAGATCATACAAACAGATCAAAGATATCAAAAACGAAGAGAAAGCACGAGCAGAGAGTCTTTTTGTGAAACCTAAACTCAAACCTAAGGAAAATCCTAAAGGACATTCCTCTGCACGGACTGTGAATTCATTGGACGAAGCAAATAACTTCCAACCAGGGTTACTGAAACAGAAACCTGCGTCTGCTGAGGACCTCTGGGCACAAAGGGCAGCAAACCTTCAGAATAGGTCAGCAGGGAAGAATGGGAAGAAGAAGAAACCTGGCTCAAAACTAGTGAAGTACCCAAGTGAAAATGGTTTATCTGTTGCACAGAGGGCTCCTGTTATAGCAAGACCAGCTTTCAACCCGGCTGCTGTAGTCCCGGCTGTAGGGAGTCCTGTCAATAGCTATGCCTCTGCTCCCAATTCGCTGACCTCTTCTCCAACGAGGCGACCTCTTGAGCTTAAGCCGATCTCCCAGGAGGTCGTCACCTCGGACGGACAGAGAATCAGTGTGGATGTTAATCTGAAGCTGATGAACCCATTTGAGGTTGATGGGCACCCTCCAGCACATTCTCAAGGCTACATCCAGGATGTGACGGACCCAGTGCCTATTGGTCATCAGTATCCTGTGCAGGATTACAGGAATCCACAGGTGGGTGTCATTGATTTTCATTGTTTTTCGTTGATTTTTTTTACTTTCATACCTTTCATTATTTCATTGATCGTCATTGACTTCTTCTCCGAGTTTAATTTTACTATGCAAGATGAAGCATAGTTCAATTTATCCTTGGATCAGTGGATCAGAAATTTCACATCTTAAGGTACAAACAAAGTTAGCTTTGTTAACAGTATTTGTAAAAGATTGCCTGTCAGCAAGTTCCATTATGTTAAGAGTAAATTTATCTGTTCCAAATGTATCAGTACGCCTATCTGTTGTGCGACTTTCATAAAACTAATTGCCAATACTTCACATGGAATGTTATGTTCTGACAGACCTATTATATATTCCCAATAGTTTTATTTTTTTGCCTACCAGTAAACAGTTAAAATTATTTCACAATTTTTTGGTTATTATGGATTTTGAAAATAATCATTCTTACCAAATTGGCAAAGTAAAGTATATCGAAAGCTTGATATGACAATAACGTCAAATCTAGGGATAAGTAAGCTCAATGTGTGTTTGAAACATAATTTTGGTTTTGAAAGGTCAACCAGCCCTCCTAAAAATTATGCAAGCCTTTGTGTCGCTCAACTCACTAAACCAGAAGGTCTTGCTAACCAGTCTTCTCCAACAAGTTCTTTCTGAATGTAACCAACAATAGGCAGGCAGACAGACAGTTATTTTGAACGCTAAGCCCTATATCATGTTCTAATTATCCCCCGCCCAGGGGATATAGTATTCAGTTCCGTACGTCCGTACGTACATCCGTCCGTCCGTCCCGCTTCTTGTTAGCGCGATATCTAATGAACCGCTCAAACTAGAATCTTCAAACTTGGTACCAGTCTTCATCTGGGGAATACGCATACCTGAATAGTTTTCGGTGACCTTGATCTCATTTTCAAGGTCATGGCTAGACCTTGACCAGTTTTGAAAATGTTAGCGCCATATCTCATGAACCCATTAACCTTGAGTCTTCATGGGGGGACATAGTATTTAGCTCTGTACGTCCGTCCGTACGTCCGTTCCCGCTTCTTGTTGTTAACATCAAATTGCGGTAGGGGATCTTGTCACCTTTGTGACAAATACTTGTTGATATCATTTTTTTACCTTTTGAAGGAATTTGCTAATCCCTACCAGTGATTCATATCTGAAATTAAACAGCATTTTGCAGGCGGGCAGACAACTATTTTGAACGCTGAGCTCCATATAAATTTCTAATTGATCTGATTTTGTTACCCTTCAAGGAATATGCTGATCCCTACCAACAAAACTACCTTGGGCATCAGGCTTACGGAGGGGCTCATCAAGGGAATGGGGTTCCCCATAGTGGGTACATTGCACAGCAGGACTACGGGACGCAGCCTCAATATGGCTCACAGCCTCCATATGGGTCACAGCCTCAGTATGGGTCACAGCAGCAGGCTTATCCCCAGGATGCGAGAGAGAGGCTCAGTAGTAACGCGTATCCCAAGATTCCCCCAATTCCAAGCAGCAGTGACAGCAAGCATTCTGATCAGGTAATTTTTGAAATGTTTGTTTTCCCTCAATTGTTTGTCACAATGTTCTAATCTGCTTCATAATGACAATGAAATCTGTGTTGTAATGAAAAATGTTACCTTCGAGGAGCAAAGTGTTATAATTGTTGACTTTTGTTATTTGTTGTGCTCAGTTGAAAGTACCTAGCTCATCTTAAAGATTAGATTATTTTTGCTCATCAGAGTGGGTGAGGAGACGGATACATAGCTGAGTTCAAAATTCATAGCTCATCTTAGAGTTAACATTCTTATTGGTCATCAGAAAGAGCAAGAAACTATGTAGCTCGGGTCAAAGTTCATAGCTCATCTTAAAGATTACATTTTTTTGGTCATCAGAGTGAGTTAGAAGATGGATACGTAGCTCAGTTCCGGAAGCAGCGAGAGAAGAGGGATGCAGAAGATCGTCCCTGGTACAAGGTGTACGGGATCAATGACTATCGTAAGATGCAGAAGGAGGTTCGACTTGGAGCCCTTGGCCCTGATCTCGACAATGATGTACACAAGGAGAGAGTGAGTTATTGTTTGTCTGTGCAAGGCTTCAGTATGTTTATAATCATATCTTCTGGGTACTAATAGTTACAAATATACCTCTACTTGGAATTAGTACCACCCATGGTTGCTAGTTCCAGCGGATGCTCGCAGGTTTCACGGAAATGCATAGCCACAATGGTGTTGCAGCCTTTCTCCCTGCAATAATACTAGCAGCCATGATATAAGTGAAATAATCTTGAAAGCGGCGTTAAACCCCACATCACCTCGCCTCACCTCTACTTGGAATTGAACATGTTCCTTCAAGGAGCCTCTCCTCCTCAAGGTCTGATTGCAGCCAACCTACTCACATGTTCTGTTACCAATTTAGTGCTCCCAAAAATAATGTCATTTGTGGAGGAGAACATGCATCAAATGGGGATGCAATCAAACCGTGATGGAGAGGAAAACCTCTGCTGGATTGAGTTCAAACCTGCAGTCAATACTTTCTGATTTTAACGAGACTGTGCAAGACTTCATCTTAATAGTCTAAAATGCATAGACTAACTCTCTATGGTTACGAGGCTATCATCTTTAACTTTAACTTTAAACCACCTCCTTTGTAATTTTGTGAACATTCTGTTTCTTTTTATCATCCCCTGCCACTGATTTGGTTCTACTTGCAGATAATGTATTCATCATCCACCTTTATATTGTAAATCATGTTTATTATGCATACTAGGGAAGTGGTCTTCATACCCAATCCGTTTCACATGAAAAAATATAGGGCAAGTTTCTCTAAGAAAGCTGTGTTTTAGACATAAACTGACCAGGGATATGAACTATGTTTGCACAATGCATATCAGGGGTTTGGTGTTTGCCTATTGGTAAAGTGGTCTACCCTTTTGACTGGTGATTTTTGAGCCCCTGAAACCAACTCTTGATCTAGGTCTTGTATACAGACACAAGCAGGCTGGGTGTATGAACCACAATAATCAAGTGTTGTATGTGATGTTGCAGTCGGAGAAGATGCAGCGACAGATGCAGTATGCGCGGATGGTGATGGAGAAGAACAAACAAGCACCCCAGAAGAAACCTCCCTCCTACCCTAAACCCAAGGAACAGGATGACATCATGAACAAGAGAAAAGTGGTGAGTTATCTGTTCCCTTCATAGGTCGATGGGTAGCAGCCAGACCAAATTTGATTCAATCTAATTTAATCTATTTATTCCCAACCTGAGGATTCAGGAGTGGGTTCAATATCATTTTGAACAAAAACTCCTTGAAACCTGAGGATGATGCCTCAATTTTCAGGCAGGCCCTTTTCAATAGGTAACCTCCTCTTTCAAAATTGCTGGATTTGCTACTGTTTTCTGTCTGTTCCAACAATCTTTAGATCCCTTTTTCCTGATATATCCACTCTCTGTTTTGGTAGTAACCTCAATGTGTTAATAGCTCAATTATATATTGTTGAGAATACGTAAAACCCAACTAACTCACCTTTACCCTTTCAAATATCATGTCATGAAGTTGATGACTTCACAAGGTTCTGACCTCATTATTCAAGAGAATATTATAGTCAGATATTCAGTTGATAACTGATGAATATTGAAGATTGATTTTGAATGATTACCAAAATCCAACAGACACATCTCTTATACTGTAAACAATTATAGTAAAATTCATGCACAAGCCTTTGATATTTGTTCCTGTAAGACCCTCCAATTTGATTAATATCACTGATGAGATTCCATATTTATTTACTGTGGACTATATTGATGAAATTGTTTCATTTCAATGCATTTCAATATCTATTTCCAGGCAATAGAATATGCTAAGACTGTTCCAAAGCCAGCAGTTCAGCCCGTTGCGAATCCGTACAACTCATACGAGATAGCCACTCAGGTTGCTGGGGTGAATCCGTCACCAAAACAAGGCCAAAAACAGAGATATAAACAACCCGTAGTTGATGTCATCGACCTGGATAAGTTACAGCAGAGGCATGAGAGAGACAAACAGAATGTGGCCAAGATACGGGAAAACATGGATGGGGCCGTGGCGCAAAATGCATAGAAACTGTCCTGGTTATGATGTGGGAAAACCTGGTTAAGATATGGGGAGACCTGGTTAAGATATGGGAAAACCTAGTTAAAATTTGTACGATTTGGAAAAGATAGATTGGGTGGTTGCTCAAAATGCATAGACATTGTCCTGGTTCCAATTTGAGAAAACCTGGTTAAGATATTGGAAAACATAGTTAAAATTTGTACGATTTTGGAAAACATAGATTGGGTGGTTGCTTAAAATGCATAGACAATGACCAGCTTAAATTTGGCTCTGAATTAACCTTTGGATGTGTAAGTGCTTATCAAGTTGTTTTTGGTTTATAACTGAGTATAGACCATTTACAGTAACTGTTCACTTGTAATAAGACCAAATTTGGTTCTTTGGCACTGGTAGGGTTAACCTTTTATGAGTGACATTTGTTGTTAGGGGGTTATCAACATACATGTATGTGATTTTCCTTCAATCTTTTGCACAAGATACATTTCAAATCAAAGTTATTAAGTATTTTTTTAACTCCTTCCTTAAACAACAAAGGGATTAGATATGTATATATTTGTATATGAAAATGACACTGCTGCTAATACTTTATATATATATGTATATGAAGGTTTCATGTTTGTTTGCTTTAATGGTTATTTGATGTCTTGATTTAGGAAAACATTGAATTTATCATTTCCAAAAATTAAAGATACCGTTATATGAAGAATTAGTCACTTTTAGTAATGTAATCTTTTTTTTGTTCAAAAAGGAAATTCATCTCAGAGGATTTTCTTTAGATAAGGTCGATTTGTTAATATTTATTTGTACTGTCTGTTCTATTTTGTCATGTCTTACAATCCCCTTTTAAAAGTGCTATTGTACTAACACCCATTTGTTGTCATTTTTGATTGATGTCATTTATTTTAAAGTAATTATTTTATTGGGGTTAGGGGAGCAAAATGAGAAGACAACATTAATCCTTAAGAATATGTGTTATTTTTATATCATATACGTTCGAATTGAAACGTAACTGAGTGTCATTCTTTAGTTATTTTAGTTTTGATAATTTGAAAAAAATAACATATATTTATTAAACAAGGAAAACAATATGAAGGAAAGCCACCCACAATTCTAATGACTTTTTAAGATATTTTACCGTTATATGGGCCCTCCTAAAAAACTAAGGCTACAATTAGCATATTTTTCTTTGTTTATTGTTCAAAAAAAGCATAACGGATCCCAAACAGTCCAAGCTGACTCCCTAAAAAATTCAAAAGATATTAAATCAATAATATAATGCACTGTTTGTTTTTACTCACAAATATGTGTTTGTTGAAGTGGTAAAGCTGATTTTACTAAAACATTATTGTGCTGATGTTATTCATTTTCATAACCCTGAACATTTTCATTTTTATAAAGGTCTGAATTACACTACCATTTATGAAATATGATCTCATTACTATGTCATATGATGATTTAATGTTATATATCACAGAATAAATGACATATTTTTCATTCATCAATTTTATTTTCAACACATTCATTATATTAGGATCACTTTACATATTCACCTCAAATATAAATTCCCAAATGTTTTTACAAGGTTTATTTACTTTAATCAAAGATTTAATTGTTTTATCTTGTTCTGCCACTCACCTACTCTGCATGTGAAAGGTTAAGATCTTTATTTGTCTTTTATGCAATTCTGTGATATTCACCAACGAAGTGAGTGATTCTAGTATTATCTGTATTTTCTGACCCCTTACAAACAGGAGAATGTGTCAAGGGCAGCTAACTCTTGTGTCTTCAGCTGCTTGTTGCCATAGCAACCTGTTTCTATAAGGACTTTTTGTGATGTAAGAATTGTTATCTATATATTTGTGTTTGTTGTTTAGTGAAAGCATATTCACAATATTAGTTTCCTAACCATCATATCTCACACTTTTTGTTGTCTTGAAGTATTTATTATTGCCTTGATTTAATAATTTTTTTTTTTTTTGGAAAATGTTGTTACCAATTGTATAATATATATTAAAATTTTAGTTTCAATAGAAACTTTTGTTGAAGGCAATTTCATTGGTTTGTTTTGATGAAGAAATCAATGTTTTGATAGTTCATCATAAATTATAACACACCCTAAGGGCTTAGCAGTATCATTGATAGTTAAAAGTGAACAACTCCAGGGAAATCATGAGAGACACTTTGAATTTAAGATAATGAAAATTTAAATAAACAGATAGGAAGCAGATAGTCATCTTCCTCACAAACCTTTAAAGGGGCAGTGGCACATTTTTAAAAATTTTATATTTTGTATTTTTCACTGATAATTGTACGTTAATGCTAAATGTATTATTTGATAGTGTCAAAAATCTCATAACAAAAATCAATCATCTATAGTCAGATGACAAATTATAAGGAATCATATAAAATTCATTGGCGGCCATTTTGTGTGAACACCTTTAATTCATTTTGTGTAAGAAAAAGGAACCGCATGGCTAAACTTTACATTGTATATTTGAGTTATTACTGCTTCATTTAGTTAAAATACATTGTCTTTCAATTGGAACTATTAATTTTCATTTCCCTGGCTGCATCACCTTATATTAACCGTAAAAAACGTGCTTAGACTGTGAAAGTGCCCCTTTAAAGTTTCGAATTTCACTCATTTAAGTAAGTGCTGACACTGGACTTTCTGTGCTTGCTCTCAAGCTTACTATGAAGGAAATTTATATTCCATTTAGAAAGCCTTTCACAAAACTACATTTGACTGAAATTAATATGGCAGTTTCTTGTTGAAGCCTGTCGACTAAAACATTTGTAAGGAGAAAATCAGTTCAAGTGTTTTAAAACAGAAAACAACCGAGAAAATGATTGTTTGAAGATTTGACAACTTGATTAATCAAAGTCAACCAATACAACCACAAAAAAGAGTGTCGGTGATTGACTGTAGCAAGGGAGATAACTAGAGGTAACAAATAAATGCTGGAGATATCGCTGTTATCAAACCAGAAAAGTCCAGGGTCGACAGCAAGAGTTAAATAAGGCAGGCAAGCGATATTCCTCCATTCTTGAAAACATTTAGACATATTTGAAGGTATATAACAAAAATTGAGCAAAATATGTTTGGATGATATAAAAAAGAAAGTGTTTATCTGCATGTTTCTTCCAACTCCTTAAAAAAAGAATGAATATTGCAATTATTCTCTAATACTTTTGTTTAATTTATAAGAATAAATCTCATTAATTCAAAGTTGTTCTATATTAGTATAAAAAGTAGGAAACAACCATTAATATTTACTTTTTAAATTATATTGACTTGTCAAATCATATCATAGATAGATTTATTTGAAAAAAATGTCTCATGAATAAGTATAAAATGAAAAGTAGGAAACAATAATCATTAAATATTTATTTTGTAAAACTTATTGGCTTGTCACATCGTGTTGTGGATACTTTCCACTGAATAAAGTTTCTCAGACTGAAATAGATATTCAAGATAAGAATCAACATTAAATTTTTAAACTTGTATTGGCAATAGACATCATTATGTATCATATTTTGCAATATTTATATAACAAGACTATACGACAGTGCAGTTTTAGTGAGGAGTGCTGTGCTGTGAATCAATAAAATTGAATATAATTTTGATTGTAACTTAGAAATTAATTAGTAAAAATTGATAAATACCCGCTGTGATGTGAATCATTAAAATTGAATGTAATTTTATTGTAACTTAGAAATTGATAAGTAAAAATTGATAAATATCCGCTGTGATGTGAATCATTAAAATTGAATGTAATTTTGATTGTAACTTAGAAATTAATTAGTAAAAATTGATAAATATCCATTTTTCTGAAATAAATCTCCCAAAGCTTTATCATTTAGCCACCTTTTCCTATAATAAGTAATGTGATTATTTTGTCAAAATGTAAATGTGATTATATATTACATGTGCCATGTAGATATGTAGATATCTTAATGAATTGATTGTTTACGGTATTGAAGGTGTAATCAAAATAAAGTTATTTGGTTATTTGACAATCAAAATGTATGTTTAGTCTGATGTTTTGAGATACTTGAATTAACATCCCTGTAAACTGCTAAGCTTCAGACTCTCTTAGTGTAAGTGTTTGATAATCTTGAGAAATAAATGAAACAATTTTAAAATAATTCATTAATAACTATTTTTTCTACACAGCAAGTGTTTCAGGTGTCATTAGTATTCTATCCAAAAAAAATCCAATTTTTGAAAGATTATCTTTTTTTCTGTTTGGAATCTGTTATTTCCAATTTTGGAAAGCTTACAATTTCCAATTTTGAAAAACTTAAACTTTCCAATTTTTGAAAGCTTACAAATTCTAAGTTGGGAAAGAATTCCATTTCCAATTTGGAAAGAATACCATTTCCAAGTTTGGAAAGCTGAAGAACCAAGGCTGCAAAACGTCATCCCAAGTTTATGTGAATAACCTAAAAATAACATAATAAACCATTGAGTCCTTTAATTCGATTCTTGCTAAAAAATATGTCTTTTATTTAGTCTGCTGGAAAGGCTATACGTATGTATCTCATATTTCACCCTAGTACCAAATCAGGCACAAGAAGTGAAAAAAGTTCAACCATAGTCATTTTCTGAAAATCTTAGGGTCGAATTATTAGAGAATTTACGGCTTATTATTCCTGTGCATGCAAAATATGTTTACCTTAGTTCCTAGTATGATACCTATGTTCCTTGTCAATCATCTAGATGTGATATTTGGTTGTCATGCTATAGTCAACAATAAACTGTACAAATCATATTTACCCCTTGTTGTATTTATGTCAAATGTAAAGATTGCTAAAAATCAAACATAATTATGTGAATGATAATTGATGTTTTCAAGGCGTGCTCAAGGCACTATTCACAATTATTACCCTGAAGTGACACAGAGTATCTTTCTTAAAATTTTATTTGGTTTTGATAAGCTACAAAATATCTAATATGCTGATTGAAGTTCATTTTTCTTCACTGGACTTGCAAATATATCCATTTATGCATAATGTCTCTAAAATGCTTGATTTTATGGAAAAATCAAGAAAACATCTCAAATACGTTTAAAATTCGAAATTATGCATCCAATTAATCTACATATTAGTTACAATACCTAATATACACTATCGAATCGAATATATCTTCCTGTCAGCTTATGACAAGGTTTTAAAATTACGTTTGGCGAATTTGCGCGCGCCACTCGAACCACATTGTCCGGTTTTCTATCAAAAACCCGACTTTGAATGGCCGTATTTTCGCTCTAATGTACTGATTGTCCTTTAACTTGTTATTTTCAGTAACAGTTAGTGGTTCCCGATGTAATAACATCAATTTCAAAATTTGACATATGTGATCCTATCAACATAAACTGTGGATCTTTAAGAGCAAATTCTGAGCACCATGGCAACTTCATATTTGAAATGTAAAATATGTTTAAAGATCACAGAACATATTTCGTAACATTACTCCATGTCTGTATTTTGAAAGAGCAAAGTCTCTTTAAGGAGAAATCATTGCGTCCTTGTTTTCTGATAAGGTTTAAAAGAGAACACTGAACTGTTTAGGCGATAACGGAGATTATAATCAAACATTCTTCTAAATTATACCGGCAGCTCATGATTTATCCTACACAATGAAATTGCATCATTTTACAATTTCAATTATGAAAAGTCGAGCATGCCTAAAATTTGGTTTGAATCCCATGTTTTAAACAAAGCATCCTGTCTCCGGGTTCGAAAGTTACGCTACTCCACTAATTAGTACCCTGGGTTCAGAAGCTAGTTTTGCTCGCGCGGCCCGACTTGGGATATAGCCAATCAAATTATTTTCTCGCCACCTTCTCGATAAAATTTCCACGAGAAAACGATGACTGGCTATATCCCAAATCAAGGCCCCCCGAGCGGATCTAGCTTCTGAACCCAGGGTATACATTAGTGGAGTTAGCATTCGTACCCTGAGATAGGATGTAAACAAAGATGTCTAAAATTCACAAACATATTTTCTGTAAATTGAAGAAAATTTAATTTAGCAGTTATTTGCTGTCTGTTAGGTCACATTGATAAGATTATTGCTATCTTGACCCTAACATATGTTACAAAGTATATATACAGTACATGAACGTATATATATAGTGCATATATCTTGATTTGGTTGATGTTTGTGTGAAGAAGATTCATATTTCAATAACTCTTCTTCGTGGGAATAGTTGACACCAGCAAGATGGCGCTGTTGGCGTTAGTCATCTTTCTCCAGATTCAGGGATGTACCTGCGGTTATATAAATCTAATAAAAAATCCCGGATTTGAAAATACAACAAGTTCAGTATGGAGAGCGAATGGTGCTGAGATTTCATTTGACAGCGACATTTCTTACCAAGGCAACTTTTCACTGAGGGTCTTTAACAGGTAAAATCTTATTTCAAAGGCACTGACGAACTGTAATTTTTGGATAATCTAAAATACTTAGATAATGTGTAATTAATTAGGTATTGCTTACGATACGCAGTAAGCTAATATGCTATACAAGTTACTTGACTAATACGAACATATCCATCCTCGATAATCCAGCGCTTTCATTCCGATAAATCTACACTACAAGCCCTGGAAAACTTTACGGGGTTTTACCTCAAACCCATTTACCTCCCTTTGCAATGACTCAGCAAAACGCTTGCTTTCTAACAACCAATAAGATCACTTCTAAAACCTGCTTTCTATCTCTCACTATGCCTTTCATTCCGCCCTTTCTCTCGTCCTTTCGATCCCTTTCTCCCTGATCTGTCTACTCTTTTTGGATGGCAATATCCACGTGTCAAAAAGCTGAAAAATTGCTGATAACACGTTAAACCCCAACTCACTCACTCACTTGATGTCGCGAACGGTCAAGTTATTTACGCACTTGGTGCCTGCGTTTCGTTTCTGATTGGATAACAGGTATGTACAGGGAGGTAATTGGATTTGAGGTAAAATCCCGTAAAGTTTTCTAGGGCTTGTAGTGTAGATTTATCGGAACAAAAGTGCTGGATTATCGAGGATGGAACATATCCAGGTTGTAAAGTTACTGTAATCATTGGATAATGACCTGTTTTGAATATAAAACAGATCAAAGGCCTTGTTGAAGTATAATCGTACTCCTTGACCTTAACTAAGGTTGATCTTAACTCCCTTTCTTTAACATTGCTGAGACTACCTTAGGACTTGAGATCACGTTAGTGCTTGTGAGGTAATACAACAATATTCAACCTTCTATTTGGAAATCTATTGATTCATCATTGATTCTCAAGAACCTCATCGACGCAAGGACCAACACAAGACATCCCTTTGAAGCCTGCGACCCACTACAACTTCGACGCACGTGTGAAGCAGCTGAACTCGCCCGGCAACCTCTCCCAGGTTTTTAATCTAGACATCATTTATGTCTTCCCTCACGGTGAGCAAAAGTAACGTTTTTACCAAATCTCTGACTTCTCCCAGGTCTTCAATCTAGACATCATTGATGTCTTCCCTTACCGTTAGCAAAAGTAAGGTTTTTATCAAATCTCTGAACCCTCCCGGCAACCTCTCCCAGGTCTTCAATCTGGACATAATTTATGTCTTCCCTCACGGTGAGTATAGAAAACATGTTTACCAAATCTCTGAACCCTCCTGGAAACCTTTCCCAGGTCTTCAATCTAGACATCATTTATGTTTTCCCTCACGGTGAGCAAAAGTAACTTTTTTACCAAATCTCTGAACCCTCTCGACAACTTCTCCCGGGTTTTTCATTCTAGACATCATTTATGTCTTCCCTTACCGTTAGCAAAAGTAAGGTTTTTATCAAATCTCTGAACCCTCCCGACATTCTCTCCCAGGTCTTCAATCTAGACATCATTTATGTCTTCTCTCACGGTGGGTAATAACGTTTTACCAAATCTCATTGATACCAGTCTGAACCTACCGAAGAAAGATACGAACGGTATTGAGAGTAAATCATCGAATGAGTTCTTGTACTGGGTTAAACATTTATTACTCAGAACAGATGTGATATTATTGAATCTCATTGCAATCAGAGAGAACATCACCAGTGCCTCGCTACGTTTCTGATCTGAGGGTGCTCAATAGGGGTCGTTTTTTGGACCTTGTCTGAGGCCATTCTCAAATTCCACTAGATGGCGCATAGTTGTCTAGATGAAATGACCTCCTAGGATCATCGTGATTGGCTGAAATGCAAAGGTCACCTTTCATAACCTCCCAAGAGCAGTACCAAGGTCAAGCAAGGTCGTATTCATATAGAAACCAATCAGAGTGTCGCTAACTTGTCTAATCGCGACAACGTCCTATCATCGTCGTTGATTGGCTGATGTGTAAAGGTCACCTTTCATAACCTCCCAAGAGCAGTACCAAGGTCAAGCAAGGTCGTATTCATATAGAAACCAATCAGAGTGTCGCTAACTTGTCTAATCGTGACAATGTCCTATCATCGTCGTTGATTGGCTGTTGTTCAAAGGTCACCTTTCATAACCCCTGAAGAGAAGTATCCTCAAGAGAGGCGTATTTATGTTTAAGCCAATCAGAGGGCAACTATTTTGTAATCGTGGTAATGACCTCCAAGCCTCGTCGTGATTGGATGAATTGCAAAGGTCACCTAATTTGACCACTGAAAAGCAGTTCCTCGATCTAACAAGAACGCCCATATATTCAATAGGATAAAACAACCTAACAACGTTCGAACTGAACAAAAACGAAGCCACCGAGACTGATAGAGAAGAGAAGAACTTTATTCAGTATAAAGGCCACAGGCCCATGTACATTGTATACATTACAGATAATTATAATTTACGGTTTTGGTGCTAGAAAATGAAACATCTTTGTATTTAAGTATACAACTAAGGTAATGAAGAGCGTAACATAAAAGCTTCTTTGATATAGTTTGCATACAAATATAGACAATTTACATTTTCATTTTGCATTAGAGAAATTAGAGATGCATTACTTTTACATTGAATACTAGGCAACTATTTCATTCTTACGTCGTTATACAAAGGACATAAAAGCATAAAATGTAATTCGTCTTCTAAAACATTCTTACAGAAAGGACAAAATCTAAACTCTCTCGGAATATTATTTCTCCTCCCGTTATTTTTCATGATATTCAATTCACCTATTCTGAAAAGTGTAAAAAATCTTCTTAAATCTTTATTGCGAATTACCAACAAATATGATTCCATTTTAAAGGATGCCTTAACAGATGAGTAGAAATCCAAATTTGAATGTTCATTTTAAAGAGAGAGAATATTTTGAGTATTACAATCTTTAACTCTCTGAGCGAATTGTTTAATAAATATATCAATATTGACAATATTTTGAAACTCCCATGAATAATGAGACTGATAAAGGTTTTCAATGAGACTCAACTTCATCTAAACAGTATTTATATCCAGAAAACATTCAGTACGAAAACATCAGAGGAAAATTGAGTAACAAACAGGCACGTGTGTTAATATAAATGGTTTTCCTGACTCGATTTTAATCAGGCTGTTTCTTACAGGTTTTTAATAAAACCCTATTTTCTCATAACACACACAATCTTTACAGTTGTTTAGATAACATGATATTGAAAGTATATCTTCAAGGTTCGTCGTCTTTTGCTTTGGCCAAACACCCAGTTCCACCCACGCAGACTGACTGGATTCGTCTTAGAGCCCATATACTCACTCCGACAGAAAGTAAGTACCTTAATTAGTAATGTTTTCCTTAACTTAAACGTCATTCTGAAAATATGTGTCACCAACCTTTTGGATTACTATACAACAAGAGCATTACTGACAATACAATACCATCGTATTACAAAATATCCAGCAGCTTCAATGTCAATTCAATTCTTTATTTACGGTTGATATTTAGGCAAACGGCCTATGACAACATAGAATACATATAAAATTGACAATCATAATGCACATGCGTTTACATTGTAAAAGAAACTTAGTTTTGAAATATGCTTATGTAATAAGTGTGCTTCGTAGTTCCATAGCATGGTATATATACATTCTTTAAACACTCTTTATTCTTATCAGACATTATTTTAACAAAATGGTATTTTGACGCTGTGACAACATTGAGGTATTGTTTTCTAATATCCGAAAGTGACTTACAATGAAGTAGAAAATGATATTCGTCCTTTATTTCTCCTGATTTACATAGCCTACATGTTATATCTTTTCGTTCTTTACCATTTTTCCTACCAGTTTCTATTTCTAATGGGAGTGTTCCACAACGGAAATTTGCCAAAGTGCTTCTAAATTTATCTATTTGAAGTGAATTTATATACTCTTCAGTTTCAAATCTGAGTTTAAAGGTTTTATAATTTTGAAGTTTAGATATTTGATCTATTGAACTAAACCAATCTGATATAAACACATCTTTAATTCTTTGTTTGAATTCACCCAAGAATAGATTAGTGTTTTGTACTCCCTGATTTGTCCAGACGTACATAAACCCATTAGAACATAAAATGTTTCTTACTTTAGTTACCCAGTTTACTTTACCATTTGTATCATAGAGAAGTGACATTTTGTATGATTTCTTGACGTATCTATGGTCAGGCATTCGGATTATCTTGAGCCAATATTTGACAACTCTTACAGTGGTATTGACAAATAATGGAAAACGGCCACATTCACCGAGAACAGCATTATTAGGTGCTTTAATAGCTAGTTTAAGATACCTTTTGCATGCTATTCTTTGGATTTTTTCAAGTTCATCATAAGTTTTATATCCCCAAAGTTCACAGCCATATGTTAAGATTGGTAATATTTTGCTATCAAATATTTTGAAGAACATCTGACTATTTATAAAACAGTTCATATTTAACGTCCTTAGTATACCATTCAAAGCTCGCTTACCTTCCATAGCTCTTTTATTAATAGCACATTTCCATGATGACTGCGGGGTTAAATACATGCCTAAGTACTTGTAATTATTCAATGTCCTAAACATCATATCCAGAATCTTCAGAAACAGAACGGTTCCAGAAGCGTAGTAAAGGCTCTGTCTAAATCAACATCGGCGATTGCACGACGACATTTAAGTACAGCCAATCAGAATTCGTTATTTCTCTCTTGAAAGTGGTCTCCTTGCAACATAGGTTACCTGGTATGAAATGATTCGATTTCCTTTTTGTTTTGAGAGGCCCATGATGGGTCTGTAAACAGTCTAAGTAAACCTAGCCTCAATAATAATCTCTATACTCCCATACTGAGTCTAGCGAGATACAGTGAGAGGTCGCGTCAGCAGACCTTTCGGCGACCTATGACCCTCCAACGTTATATGTGGGAAAGTAGACTATTGCGGCATGTTAAGCCGAGCTCTCTAAATTCGATAAGTCGGGTGACGGGAGCCGTTACTACACCTAGCTAGACTCAGTATGGGACTATAGCGAGTATTATTGAGGCTAGGTTCACTTAGACTGGGTCTGTAAACAATATCACTAGTGAAGAAATGATAAAAATGACCTCTATGCTGTTTCATACTTGCATGCGGTTCAGGCTGTGAAATTTAGCTATTGAGAAAAGATATACATCACTTTGTAGAAAACTCTTTCGTCGAAATTTTGATATCATATTTAGATTGTTTAATCAACAATAACATACTTATTTCGACGCCCAAAGCACAGTACCCCTTGTAGAAAGGGCATAGCATTTAACGAACCCGCTTTCGGTGACGTAATCATTACGCGTGTAGGATTTACACCGTGTCACAACTAGCGTATTTGCATTCGATGGGTATCAACTTTGGCAGCAACGAATACCTTATTCGGAGAAAAAGAAAAGAAAATCTAGTCGTGCGCGACAAAGACGGTTTTCAAGCGTATATTTAGAGACCGGAAGTGGTGAGATGGCCACACTTGATTCGCCTTTATGTTGGCTGCCGTTTCCGTAATTTTGGTAAATTATCTCATATTTAATGAATTTTGGTCCGATTTTCCCTAGGTTGGTCGCTAAAATTTTCTAAAAACACAACAAAAACATTAAAAATACTTTAAAAAATATTGCAAGTATGATACAGCATCTTTAAGAGTCTGTTAACGACATCCAGATTTCAGTACCTCAACGCTTCGCCTGTCGGGCCCAGCACGCGGTGTGGAGTTCCTTGTGGACGATGTATTCAGCCGTGAAGTTGATTTCGACTGGATGAAACGGGTTAATGCCAAAACTGATACTATTAGAAAAAATAAAATGCACTTCGAGTAAGTATGTTTCATTAGGATGTGAGCATATTCTTTTAAACCAGATAAAATATAGTTTGCAATTTTACAATTTCAAAAGGATTGATTAAGTATTAGGGGGCCGTTGCATGAAACAACTTAACACTAAGGTTAACCTTTGTGCGATCCTTTAACATTGAACCAAGACTATCTTAGTGACTAAGGTCACCTTAGTGTTAGTGCAACGTGACCCTGGTATATAAAGAAATCTTTTTGAAACCAAGAAAACCTTATTTTGGTTTAAAACATGACTTATAGTTTGGGGCATCTTAACCCTCAATAATTTAGGTGACCATCAATCTCATTGAAACCAGTTCGAACCTATCACGTGTACTCGTCTAATCTGTGTACTATTCGTAGTCTGTCGACCTCCGCATTCGAACCAATCAGAGACAAGCCAAAAGAGCCATCGGTGCGATATGATTTAACTTGACGTTATGGTTTTAAGTAAGATTTTTAACAAAGCCGCCTTACATGATCCCTATGACGGAGTTCTTAGATCAAAAAGACGTTGTGGTACGAATGACATGTTTAAACTTTTATTTCAATGAGATTCAGGTGGCCTCCTTAATGTCCATATGATTTTAAAGGTAATTTAGTATAACGGAATTTCTCGGCCTGTTTTCTCGTTATAATTCTAGAATAACTAATAATTGATTTTTCTTTTCATGGTACAAGGTTCATCCTACCGAAAACGGCAGATCCTGCAGAATATTCTGTAAAGGTACGTTAGGTAAAACAATAGATCTATCATAAACACTGGTTAAATTGGTGCATATATAATGGAAATACAGATAATCACATATTGGCAAACAATTTTTTTTTTATCTAAATTCTTAGCAGTATCGTCTAAATTCTTAGTAGTCTCGGGGTAACATGATTTTTTAAAGTCGATTTTTTGGCAGGCTGGTGCTTTATGGTCCAGTGGAATTATCAAAACTTATCTAAAGCCATCCCGCTCCATCCGGGTATTTTACTTCATCAAATTGCTGATTGCCTTCACAGATTTACGTCGTTTCATTCATAAGTAACAAGCCAATGAAATTACCTTAATTGGTTTAAATCAATCACTATTGACAGTACCTGGATAAAAGTACTGTTTAGCCGCAACATCCCTCCAGGGTAATATTACTCATTGCGCTATGAGCATGTTTTGTCATGGATAAATGCGCGGTATAAGAAAGCTTGTATTATCATACTTTGTTCACAGATTGATTTAAGACGTCACAAGTTTGGTTTTGGAGCTCTCTTGGATCCAAAGTCGCTTGCTAGTCCCCAGCATGAGCAACTGGTGTTTGATAACTTTAACTGGGCGTCTGTTTCGTTGCGAGGAGCTGCAAATTATGTGAGTTTAATGATCTTGCGTGTGACGTCATCGATGTTCATGGCCGGTATTTTGGTGATCGCTAGCCTGTATAGGAGCATGAAAGGCTTTGGCATTTACAGTCTGAAATCGACCAATGAAAACAGTGCTTCGAGGAATAAAATTGTAAAATTATTGTCTCTATGAGGGTTCTACTTAAACCAGACGGGATATCTTTACAACACGGTCTGAATGCAGCTAGCGTAATCGCATGTTGTTGTAACCAGTTTAGCGCAGTCAAAGCAATCCAATCACATCGTCGTTGTTAGATGCGCCGCTAATGGCTGCAATATGGCCCAAGCGGCGCTAAACAATAACTCACTCACTCACTCGTTGTTAGATAGCGTTAAGCGGCGATCATGTATATCTATCGGTACACTGGAGTTACCTGCCCCTAGCATGATATATTTAGATGATGAGCTTATGTTAGAAACATGCGACAAAGGTGGATGCATTCAGACGGTGACGGAAATCCCTGATGGATAAAGTTCGAACCCCGATAGAGACAATATTTTTCTTCTGAGCACGGTCGGTTTTCATCATACTGTTGACATTCAGTAAGAGCGGCTTTTTGTAATACACACAAATTACACACACTGTTATGTTGTAACAAACGATGTCTCATGTAAACACGTAAACACGTAAAGGTCGGGGCATGCTAGGCATTAATGATATCTGCATTTATTATATTTATGCCACTGTTTATTCAACATTGTTGTAAATTGAATGGTATCCAAATTTAAGAGCTCAATGTGAAACGATCCTTTACAGAGTTTGTGATAAACTCGCAATTAAATATACCTTTGCATTGATGGTAAATAAGAGAAATGTGTTTCACAATGCGTGTTAAAATTCAGTGATCTACAAATTTCAGAGTACAAGTGAGAAACGATCTGTGACGCGGTTGCTTGATAAACTCAAGAGTCACAAGTGAGTGTTCGTTTGTATATATGATATATATGACACTGACTTTGTTTTACACTGCATATGAAGTGAGGTGATCAATGTATACAGATTTCGTCATGCTGTCTCTTGTAAAAAGGGTTCTTGTTAGCCCTTGTTCACTTTGAACGTCTTCAAGGTTGACTCCCTTGTTTTTAATTATTTCAACACCAGCAAATTTATTCATAAGACCAATAGAAGTAAAACTATTATTTCAAACTCATATTACGAGGCAAGGACAATATGTTCGTAGAACTCGATAAAGTATTTCCGGTAAGCCCCTGATAAACTGTCTCTTGTCCTTTCCTTTCACTAAATTCATCACCAGCCAATTTAGTTTTTTAAAAATTAAGTAAAACTCAGTCTGATTAAAATCGACTGTGATTCGAGGTAAAAAAGTTTTAAAATATTGTCTCTAGTGGGGTTTGAACTTCAACCAGCCCGACTTTCCTCGACGGAGAGGATGTTCTGGCTAGTTCGAGCCCCGATAGAGACAACATTTCTGATATTTTATTCCTCGGAGTTCGGTCGATTTTAATCAGACTGAGTAAAAGTTAGCCCCGCTGGAGTCAATTTATTTATGTTGAATTATATTACGAGGGGAAGTCAATACATGTAAGTTCGGAGAACTCGAAATAAAGCAACTGCCCTTAAAAACAGAAGTCATCCGAATGGTCCCTCAGCAACGCCTCAGTTGCCTTCTTGAGTTCATCTACCCCCTAAGTATTTGATTGATGATGAGTGTTTTGCTTTCAAAAGGGCAATTTTAATAAATTAAGATCTATAGTGCATCACTACGTTACGCGGATTAACGCAGTGAAGCAATGTAGATCTAAATTTATTGAGATTGTCGAAAGGGTGTGTAGATATTATAACTATAACAATACTGACTTTTGGCGAATTCTATGAACTTATTGAATCCCCCTTGAATTTTTTTAGGTTACATAGTTAATTAATAATCTTCTTATTAAGTATCAAGATACGAGGTAAAGGGCTTCTCGATGATGGAACAGATAACAATGACTACATTCAAGATTTGAGTGAATCTGAATTGAACAAGACTCTTGTTGATCTTATCAACTCCATCGGACCCGATGTCATTAACAAGTGAGTATTTTTTCTTATCCCTCATTCAAATATATGACCAAAAGTATTAAATGAAAGTATTAATGAAAACGTCTTGCCATATTTGGTCATAGAAAGCAAAATAATGAAGACAACCAACGTCAATCTTACATTAACATTTGAATCAACTTTATAAGACCCGATGCCATTTACAAGTATTTTTACAATGAAACAATGAAAACATCTTGTTATATTTGATCGTAGAAAGCAATATCGTGAAGAAAACCAACATCCATCTTTCATTAATATCTGAATCAAATTTATAAGACCCGATGTCATTGAAAAACAAATTATTACAGAAAATGCATTTCTACCTGAAGTAACAATGAAAACGTCTTGCCATATTTGGTCATAGAAATCAATATCATGAAGACAACCAACATCCGTTTTTTATTAGGTTGCGAAACAGTTTCCGACGTTTTCTTGCAAAATTTGCACCACAAATTAATTGAAAAACTTCTCGAATGGAAAATCAGCAAATCTCTCTTTGATTGCATCCAATCAGGCTTCTCCCTTTCTAGACCGAGAACTGGTCTTATAACGATATTGGTAAGATCATGATTTTATTACTTTGGCAACCTCTGTGGGGAGAGCATGGTTTGCGTTCTTGAAATAACGAGCTGTTTTTTTATCTTACACATTTAAATACATTTTTACTTGTTCAAAAACTAAACTGGATATATTTATGCTGAATAGAAGATATGTGTGTAACTCTTTGGCTAAAACAGAGCCCATAAACAGTTGGTACATTTAAACCATAAACTATGTTGGCATAAATGACAAACACAATAGCCAACTGCACCCTTGAACAGACATTCTAAAACTAAGAAAAAGGCGGTAAGCATTGGAACGCACGAGGAGGCTGTGTTTGTGCGAAGTGTAATGCCGAGAACATGAGTAGATGTTACAATAGTCTAAAATAAAAATTAATCAGCATGATACATGCTTACACAATTGCGATCGACACGCATGATAACTATTATTTTATACACAACAGGTTTTCCCAGATGGATTTACTGAACAACGTTTTAAGGCACCAGTTGAACTACGATACAACAGAACTGCGCAACACACAGCTCGTGTACCAAACCTTTAATACAACCTTTGAGGACGTGGAGTTGTACCTTGATGAAGATAATGTAATTAATGAAGGATATCTAACAAATGTAAGCATATTGTCTTGTCCAAATCCTTGACTTGCCCATTTCTGGGTTCTCGCAATCAGTTTGGCGAATCTTAAGAGAACGGACCATATTTGTCTTGCCCAAATCCTGGAGTTGCCCATTCCTGGGTTCTCGCAATCAGTTTGCCGAATCTTAAGAGGTCGGAGCATATTTGTCTTGCCCAAATCTTGGAATTGCCCGATTCCTCGGTTCTCGCAAACAGCTTGCCTAATCTTAGAGAACGAGGTAAACTTTTCATTTGCCGAATTCCATGGGACAGGGATTATGGGATAATACAATGGGTGATATCCCGTGCATGACTTTGTTAATTCTTTAAAAATCTTGATACAATGTAACACATCATAACATTTTGATAATTATATTACCTTGGGTGTAGCTCTAAGGTTAATTTTTTCTCAGGTTAACGTCCTTTCAGCGTCATAATTATGCTATATCTATGTAAATGGTATTTTTTAAATCCTTCTTTGATCTATACAACTATCTTGTGATAGCCTTCTTTAATTATCTCTTTTTTAACGCGTATGTATAATATCACGATGCTAAATGACACTTAACGGTGAAAATAAATGCTTGAAAAAACTAACTCCTTAGAAAGAAGTCTAAATTCAAGTTCAAATCTGCAAATGTATTTGTTTAGTACCGTCTCGAACCAGAGACCCCTATACTAGCTGCATACTAAACCAAGTGGTTAAACCGCTGTACCACCGAGACTGAGTTGAATGAGACTGACTTCGTAAGTTCCTCAAACCTTCTACTTACCACACCACGCATTTGTATTTTGAGATGATGATTGATAGACATTCGGCAACCGTCAATAACTTAAAAAATACTCGAGAATGACAACTGTAGATAATGAAAACTACATTTCATCAAACAATACTAACTTACATGCTGCTAATTATAGGCATAGTTCTCATTCGGCAACAATCTTTAAAATAAAATAAAAACAACTTTCACCAAACTATACTCACATACTCAATTATCATATAAAGGCGTATCTTTCTTTGATAAAAGCGGGGTCAATACTTATCTGAGCTCTGAGCTGTGGTAAGTATTGACCCCGCTGTGGTTGTATTCAATCAGTCTGATCAAAATCTGCCTAGTTCCTAGGAATAAAAGTTTAGAAATATTAACTCTATGGGAATCAAACATATTACTTCGATAGGTATCCACCGAGTCAGACGGCAGCCCAGTTAGTCGCATGTTCTAACGTTTACTCAGCTAGCCAATCACAAGCTGCCGGCAAAAGCCTTCGGTATCAAGCTAGGGGCAAGTAACTCCTGTTAACCATGCTTTGAACATGATCGCGGTGTGATAAGCAAGATGATGTGAGGGGTCTGCTAACGACTTGGTTTCTGCTACGCTTTACTGGTATTAAACACACAAGGTACAGGGGTGCGGTCAAACCTAGTGTAGAGGAATCAATATCTCTGTGCACTTATAATATCATATTCCTCGGAACTAGGCCGATTTAAATCAGACTAGTATTCAATATAGTGTTTCATTACTACCAGTCATTCGGCGACCTGACAACAAGGGTGGACGAATCTATGTTGGATGGAATCGGAACTACGTTGGAGTTGTTAGAGGAACCAGACCCTCGCCTCCTGCAGGTATTTGTAGAAATCTCATTTAAATCAGTTAGGAACAATAACTCATTCCTTGCATTTAAATAATAAGGTTGGAATAGTTTTAGCCTTGAAAATGAAAATGAAAACGTGTTGTTTCCGGGATTGTTTCTAAGATTGCAATGACCTTCGTCTACTGCAGGTATATGTATAAATCTCATTTAAATCAGTTAGGATCAATAATTAGTTCCTTGCTGCATTTAAACAATGAGGTTGGATAGTTTTAGCCTTTGGCAATTAAAACATGTATCTTTACCGGGATTATTTCTAAGATTGAAAAAAACTTGTCTCTTGCAGGTGTATGCATTAACATTATGAAAATCTCATTTAAATCTGATCGGAGCATTAACTTGTACCTTATTGCGTTTCAACCAACAGGTTTGAACAGTTAACACATGTAGCTATGGGCATTGGAAACGATTATTTTCGCACTGAAATTTAGCTAATTTAGAACGGGAGCGGGCCCTTTCTAGCTATCCTTTCATGAAATTCATTACTTCTAACGTAAAACAATTATCAGGTAATTAAACACTAAATGCTCAAGACGGTCGAAGTTGTAATAATATTTGATGAAAACGTCACATGCATTAGCCCATTAAAGTGAAAACGTGTATTATCAATGTCTGGAGTCAGTTTAAACCTTTCATTTCATGATTCAGAAAACAGACAAATTGTCACCATAATTATAAGTTATATGAACAGGAATATATATTCTACTTATACTTTACATCCACAATCTGACAAAATGTTAGTTTTTGAAGTAATTGAACAAAATGGAGTTTGGTCAGAAATATTTAACACGTAAAAAATGGTGTAATTTAATCAAGAAGTTCTGGTTGTTTCCGATAGTTACCTTGTTTATGGTAAATTAAAACTTTCTGAAATTCAAATGATATAAATTTATTTTGCAGGCGAGGCTCTATATGTTCAACTTTCATCTGCCAATCTGGATCACGGAAATCAAATTTGACAATCAAACCGATGAATTCCAAAAAGCTGATTGGTTGGAAAAGGCTCTACGAGTGCTGTTCAGTTACCAACGTGTTTTTGGTGTCACATTCAATGTGTTTTCAGATGACCAACAGCCTGGTTTGTTCGGGGGAGATACGCTACAGGTACAAAATGACACAATTGGGCATCCATTACTGGTCCAATTCAAAGATTCAATACACACCAGTGTTATTTAAATCGACCCTGCTCCGAGGATCACAATTATTGACTATCGGGGTTCGAAGTCAATCCTCTCCGTCACGGTCTGACGGCATCCTTTATTGTCGCATGTTTGACTCATCTAGCCACACGCAAGTACTCGTCAAAAGCTTTCGGTATCAGTAAGGGCAGGTAACTGCAGTGTATTATATATGATCGTCGCTAACACTAATTGATGATATGACTGGATCGCTGAAATCAGCAAACTATGGAACCGGTACCAACAAACACAGAATGTTGATAATAGACCTTGTTCAGGTCGTCCTAGAGCCACTATAGAAGCACAGGATCGATACATTCGTATTCGAGTACAAACGGCCAATAAGCTCAGTGTGAACGTGTACCAAGTTACAGGAATTCGATTTACTACCCAGGGAAGGGTCTCTGTTGTATACTAACCCCGCCACATCCTGCCACCGAAAGTACAAAAGTCTACTAACAATACTTTCCTTTACAGGAATCTCCTTAAATATCGTTTTAGTCTTCACAGAGTGTACAGGAATCTCCTTAAATATCGTTTTTGTTTTCACAGAGTTTACTTCGTATTATCTTTGACAAGCTTGCCAATGAACTCTAGCAAAATGACAGTGCCCGGACGAGAGTAACGATAGGCACTTACAGGCTGTGAATTGATTTGAGTTTTCAGATAAAACAATTATTCAGGGGCTTGTAGGAGCATTAACATATCTAAAAGTGAGAAAATAAAATCAACCCCTGATTATTGAGGATGACGTATGTCCCAGAGTCTCATAAAACACTTTACAATCAATTGTTATGTTAGAGTCATGTTAAAGTCATGTTAAAGGATGGAACTTCAATTGTTTGTAACTCTACATCAGCTTTGTGCAGTTCAAAGATGAGTTACCTCCCCTGATAGTTATCTCCCTTTTCAACCTCTTACGTCATGAGTAAACAACAACAACAACAATTACAAGGGGGCTTAACTCTTCAAGGGGAGGTAACAATCTATATCAAACTTGGCTATAACCTAAAAACAAGACGTGAAGCGCATGTAAAATCACAATGTGGTAATATTTGCCTTATCATTGCAGCCTACCCTAGCTGGACAACGGCTTTTGAATCTTATCAACAAAGACTTGTCGACTCACGAGCAACTAGATCTCATCAATGGAACCACACTGACGGTCAATGGTTACCATGGAGAGTATGACGTCACTGTTTACCGGAAGTCGAAACCAATCATGCAGACTAGTTTTACCCATGAGCATTCTGATCTTGTTTATGTTTTGCACATTGACAGTGATAAAGGTGAACTAATACATTCTTCAATTTAATGCAAGTTCTTCCATGAAACACCTGGGACCACGGTCAAAAGATCAACTTGCACAAACTAGCCAGCGAGGCAGTACCGTAGGTGTTGAATGGCTGTAAAACAACATGGTTCCAATAAATTTTAACAATTCAGACAAATTAATTTTGGTGCTATGTTATCGAAATACGCCGCTTTCAAAAGTATTTCACGACTGCTAGTATTGTTGCAGGGAGAAAGCTTGCAACACTTATGTGGCTATGCATTGCGGTGAAACCTGCAAGTATCGGCTGGAACTAGTGAAATATGGGTGGTACTATGCTAAAGTCCAGTTTAGCATTGCACCCAAACCTTACTACGTGTAGAACAGTTCTCGACTAAAGACAAAGTTGTCAAGCCCCTGGCTGGATTCGAACACCTGACCCCTTTATCCGAAGCCGAACGCGATAACCTTTCATGCCATTTTGGTGTTGTAATTTTGACAGGCACTGAATCACGTTTTTGAATGTTTTATTTGTTCAAATTTTCCTAAATGTAAAGCTCGCACAGATTTACACAGTTGAACAGACGTTTTGCTTTTAAAGGACGTAGCACGATTCCATTTTGTAACAAATGTTAAATGAAACATTCAATAGATCGAGAATTATTATCCACTTGCAACATAGATTAAAGAAAGGAATATAGCAATCTAAACAAGAGTCATAAGAAGATGACATATCCCACCGGTTCCACATAATCGTAAGATGTAAACCTTTGAAAGATAATTGTAAATTTTTCAAGCAAGGTTCATAATAGATTAGTATAAGCTAATATATATGAAACGAAACCTTTCATGAACAGAGTGCAAATAAGAGCCGTTTCCATGGAAATAATAAAAAATAAAACTTTCAGAAATGTGAAAATATCAAAAGGCACCACTTCAGTAGGTGGGCAATACACATGTAAAGTTTAAGAAAGATATGTGGACCGGTTTTATATATATGAAACGAAACCTTTCATGAACAGAGTCCAAATAAGAGCCATTTCCATGGAAATAATAAAAAATAAAATTTTCAGAATTGTGAAAATATCAAAAGGCACCACTTCAGTAGGTGGGCAATACACATGTAAAGTTTGAGAAAGATATGTGGACCGGTTTTATATATATGAAACAAAACCTTTCATGAACAGAGTCCAAATAAGAGCCGTTTCCATGGAAATAATAAAAAATAAAATTTTCAGAAATGTGAAAATATCAAAAGGCACCATTTCAGTAGGTGGGCAATACACATGTAAAGTTTCAGAAAGATATGTGGACCGGTTTTTTAGTTCTGTTCCGGAAACGAAACCTTTCATGAACAGAGTCCAAATAAGAGCCGTTTCCATGGAAATAATTAAAAATAAAATTTTCAGAAATGTGAAAATATCAAAAGGCACCACTTCAGTAGGTGGGCAATACACATGTAAGGTTTCAGAAAGATATGTGGACTGGTTTTTGAGTTCTGCTCCGGAAACGAAACCTTTCATGAACAGAGTCCAAATAAGAGCCGTTTCCATGGAAATAATAAAAAATAAAATTTTCAGAAATGTGAAAATATCAAAAGGCACCACTTCAGCAGGTGGGCAATACACATGTAAAGTTTCAGAAAGATATGTGGACCGGTTTTTGAGTTCTGCTCCGGAAACAAAATGATTACGGACGGACGGACGGACGGACGGACATACAGACAGAAAGGGCGATGACTATATCCCACGGTATTACATACCGGTGGGATAATAAGGGAATCTTAAGAACAGAGAAATATAACCTACAAAGGTTGATACATCAGAGATATGATCCCAACTCGCAACAAAAGTTAAAGAACATACTTTAAAAAACCAAGAAATTTTACCAACTTATAAAAACATTTAAAGGAAGAATTTGAAAGTTACAAAAGTTGAAATTATAAAAAAAAAAAACGAAAAATAATTTTCACACAAAAGTAAAGGGAGGCACTAAATGCCTGATTGAGAAACATTATTCATTTGTTACAGAAATTAAAGGTGGAATTTTAAAGATGGAAGAAATATTACCCACTTGTCACAAAGTTTCAAGGAGGAATTTTAAAGAAGCTAGAAATATTACCGGTTGGTAACACAGGATCAAGGAGGAATATTGATTTATAACTTTTAAATTTAATAAATTTCAACCAATCTAATCAAAGTTATCTAATATAAAAACCAATTTCGGCTTTCTCCGGCATTATTGGTTGAAATGAAATACCAAAATAAACCTACCCTTCTGATTAGTCGTTGTTTGACGTTTCTGCGCAGAAAAACACGTGCTTTATGACGTCACGAATGTAACGAGAAGCTCGTGCAAGTTCTTATTGCACGTGCTGAAATAGACACGACACTGAACTCGTCCTATCACTTCACAAGCCCTGAGCAGAAAAGCGTAAGTGGATTTTGTTCTGTTTTAAGTCAAGTTATCAAATATTATATACTTTGTTATTCTGTTGCAAGGAGAAATCCAGTTTTGTAGGCGTTGTTGAATTTGAATTCGTCATATTGTCTGAGTTTGATTTAAACGAAATTTTTCACTCCTTAACGCCAATAACGGCAAAACTAATCACATGCATATGGGCAGCAAAGTGCTAACATCAGTAAACATATTCACATAAGTAAATTGACATCATGTTCACACGTTGTCTCTGAAAAAAAGTAGAACACATAATCACACGATTCGACTTCATGCGAGACAAATAGATATTCTAGATAGCATTTTTATTTGGAAAACAAACAATGTTTTCTGCTATTGGTAACTGGATGGAGTATGAGGAATAAAAAAAACCCACAGATATGTTACTCTTAAGCATTAGGGTGATTTTCAGCACGTATTGACAGACAGACAGGCAGACATATTTATTCAGTACTTAAGGCCTCAGGCCCATGATACAAAGAAAATTTAAGAAAGTAAAAATGTACATGCTGGTAATTCATTTAACGTTTATATCTTTAAATAGGGGTGCGACGAACTTGTGTGAGATATCTGCTCATTGATTTAAGTACATTAATATTGTCAGATGACATCAGTCGAAGGAAGTTTCAGGTGTTTGTGGTTTAATCTGATAATTTTGAAAAGTCATTTCGGGATTGGGAATATTTTTCACAAATTAACGTTACATGGAATTCATCCTCAATGTAGTCAAATTCAACAGCATGGCAATACACGCAGAGACGTCCATTATATGGGGTATTTGTATGGCGGCCACATTCCACTGCAAGTCTGAAGTTACAACATCTAAATTGGGTTATGATTGCTCGCTGGCTTGGTAATAATTCGTTGGTTAGATATGGTTCGACTGTGAGGAGTGATTTGAATTGAGAGTAATAGTAACATTTAGAAGATGAAAGAAGCGACGAATGCCCGTCCTGGGTGAAGCAGTCGTAAAATCACTGTTTAAAGATATTCATGAAAGTTGAAATACATCCTATATCTTGTGATATCCATACGATACCGAATCCATATTGAAATAAAATATATTGTTTGCTTTGAAACGAACGTTTATGCTATGGATTAATGACAGCGGGTGGCCATATTATTACGTACAAGCGACGTCAGTCCCAAAGACTTGCATGTTAATTAACAATTTGGAGAATAATTATTATAAATTTGGAAATTATCCGATTGCTGTCATATTTTGCAGACATCATGGAAATTAACTCAGCTATTTATATATAATTACATTTCCCCTATCCGTTAATTGGTTATCGAATGACACTTGGTGAAACATCGCATGTACAACTTGCGATTCGAAAGCCCATTGACGGCCATGTTAAACGTAGCGGGTTTGTTGCATAGTGCTTTTAAATGAGATGCAGTTTTCTTAATAATAATCAAAAACGTAAATCGAAATTATGTGTCTGTAGCTTAGATGATTTCCAAACCGCCTGCAAAATATTACAGTAAATAGATTTCAACTAAATTTATAATAATTATTCTCGCACAAGCTAACTAACATGTAAGTCAATGAGAATGACGTCACTTGTACGTAATAATATGATCACCCGCTGTAAATTCAAAACAATATAATCGACCCCAAATGGCGTTTTATTTTCCTGCAGCAGTTGATACTTCTCCATGAAATGACGCTTTTATAAATGTTTGGCATATGTGACCCCCAACAACTCACAGTGTGGCTCTTAAAATATGATTATCGCTTGTGTCAGCTTGCAAAACATGTAAATGCGCCCGCTACATTTGGGCTTAAAGGAGCAGTAGCACGGAGATAGAATTTAACAAAACGAAAATGTTTCAAATTCAAAGTAAATAATTCCAAATCAAAGATAAGACTCTTGAAACAAGTTGTCGTTTCAGTTAAAGTGACACAGAGTATCTTTCTTAAAATTTTATTTGGTTTTGATAAGCTACAAAATATCTAATATGCTGATTGAAGTTCATATCTCATTACTGGACTTGCCAATATAACCATTTATGCATAATATCTCTAAAATGCTTGATGTTATGGAAAATTAAAGAAAACATCTCGAATACGTTTAATATTCGAAATTATGCATCCAATTATTCTACCTATTAGTTACAATACCTAATAAACACTATCGAAACGAATATATCTTCCTGTCCGCTTAAGACGAGGTTTCAAAATTACGTTAAGCGAATTTGCGCGCGCCACTCGAGCCAGATTGTCCGGTTTTCGATCAAAATCCCGACTTTGCATGGCCGTATTTTCGTTCTAATGTGCTGATTGACCTTTAACTTGTTATTTTCAGTAACAGTTAGTGGTTCCCAATGTAATAACATCGATTTAAAAATTTTAAATATGTGATCCTATCAACATACTCTGCGTCTCTTTAAGCTACCCGAATCCTATTTCCAAACCTGTCTCCACAAATGCTTTGTTTTATTCAGACTTTCCTTCTATCGTTAAAGTAATGAAAGCGTTCACCTTTTCTTTATATGGTAGCAATAAAATGAAGTAACCGAATTAAAAAAATTTAAATTAGATATTTGTCTCTTTATTGTCAAAATAGCAAATCCATTCTGATATTGATTTCATTACTTGCTTTCAGCCTAAGGAACGATGTTTCTTCAGTTGATGGTCTTTTCTTTCGTGGTAAGAATGCTATACCGTAACAATTTTATGGCAAAATTTGCACACTTACATAGTTTAGCACTTTCATGGTGAGATTTTCACATTTACATAGTTTTTACACTAATATTTTCATACTATCATTGTTTATCACTTATGGTAAGATTTTCACACTAACATAGTTTAGCACTCATATGGAACGATTTTCAGTCTTTCATAGTTAAACACTCTCCTAGTAAAATTTTAACACTGAAATTGTTCTAACACTATCATAGTTACATTGTTTTAACACTATCATAGTTACAGTTTTCTTATTTCATAGTTTAACTTACATGATTAAAGTATAACACTTCCAAGTTAGTGTTTCACAGTTGCATTGTTTTACACTCTCATGGTAATATTTTCATTTTATCAAGTATCATTATTTAGTTTCATTATTTAACACTTATCGTAAGAATGAATGATTGAACGTTTCACCCTTCATAGTTTACACCTTTCATGGTAAGATGTTCACCCTTCATAGTTTACCCCTAATATGGTAAGATGGTCACCCTTCATAGTTTACCCCTATCATGGTAAGATGTTCACTCTTCATAGTTTACCCCTATCATGGTAAGATGGTCACCCTTCATAGTTTACCCCTATCATGGTAAGATGTTCACCCTTCACAGTTTACCCCTATCATGGTAAGATGGTCACCCTTCATAGTTTACCCCTATCATGGTGAGATGTCCACCCTTCATAGTTTACACCTTTCATGGTAAGATGTTCACCCTTCATAGTTTACCCCTATCATGGTAAGATGTCCACCCTTCATAGTTTACCCCTATTATGGTGAGATGTCCACCCTTCATAGTTTACCCCTATTATGGTAAGATGTCCACCCTTCATAGTTTACCCCTATCATGGTAAGATGGTCACCCTTCATAGTTTACCCCTAATATGGTAAGATGTTCACCCTTCACAGTTTACACCTATCATGGTAAGATTTTCACCCTTCACAGTTTAACTCTATCATGGTAAGATGTTCACCCTTCACAGTTTACCCCTATCATGGTGAGATGTTCACCCTTCACAGTTTACACCTATCATGGTAAGATGTTCACCCTTCATAGTCTACACCTATCATGGTAAGATGTTCACCCTTCAGTTTACCCCTATCATGGTAAGATGTTCAACCTTCATAGTTTACCCCTATCATGGTGAGATGTTCACCCTTCATAGTTTACCCCTATCATGGTAAGATGTTCACCCTTCACAGTTTACCCCTATCATGCTGAGATGTTCACCCTTCACAGTTTACCCCTATCATGGTAAGATGTCCATCCTTCACAGTTTACCCCTATCATGGTAAGATGTTCACCCTTCATAGTTTACCCCTATCGTGGTGAGATGTTCACCCTTCATATTTTACACCTATCATGGTAAGATGTTCACCCTTCACAGTTTACCCCTATCGTTTTAAGATCTTCACCCTTCATAGTTTACACCTATCATGGTAAGATGTTCACCCTTCACAGTTTACCCCTATCATGGTGAGATGGCCACCCTTCATAGTTTACCCCTATCATGGTAAGATGTTCACCCTTCACAGTTTACCCCTATCATGGTGAGATGTCCACCCTTCATAGTTTACCCCTATCATGGTAAGATGTTCACCCTTCATAGTTTACCCCTATCATGGTGAGATGTCCACCCTTCATAGTTTACCCCTATCATGGTAAGATGTTCACCCTTCATAGTTTACACCTATCATGGTAAGATGTTCACCCTTCATAGTTTACCCCTATCATGGTGAGAATTTCACCCTTCATATTTTACCCCTATCATGGTAAGATGTTCACCCTTCACAGTTTACCCCTATCATGGTAAGATGTTCACCCTTCACAGTTTACCCCTATCATGGTAAGATGTTCACCCTTCACAGTTTACCCCTATCATGGTAAGATGTTCACCCTTCACAGTTTACCCCTATCATGGTGAGAATTTCACCCTTCATAGTTTACCCCTGTCATGGTTAGATTTTCCCCCTTCATAGTTTACCCCTATCATGGTAAGATTTTCCCCCTTTACAGCTTACCCCTATCATGGTAGATTTTAACACTTACAGTTTAACACTCTCGAAGTAAATTTTAACAGTTTTACACTATCATGGTAAAATGTTCTCAGCATCATTGTGTAACACTTATGGTAAGATTTTTACCCTTATGGTTTAACACTCATGGTGAAAAGTTTACAGTTACATAGTCCATCACGATAACGTGTAAAATATTAATTCAACAATCACGAACCCTCAAGAGTTCGCAGTATCCTCATAATATAGGTTCATGAATCCAGCGGTATTTTCTGACATTTCTGCTTGTAGTATCTGTAATAGGCCTGTAGCTTGAAAGATGCTGTATCATACTTGCAATATTTAAAAAAGTATTTTAATGTATTCGTTGTATTTTTTGAAAAATTTAGCGACCAACCTAGGGAAAATCGGACCAAAATTCATTAAATATGAGATAATTTACCAAAATTACGGAAACGGCAGCCAAGACGAATCAAGTGTGGTCATCTCACAACTTGCGGTCTTTAAAATATACGCTTGAAAACCGTCTTTGTCGCGAACGACTAGCTTTTCTTTTCTTTTTCTCCAGATAAGGTATTCATTGCTGCCAAAATTGATACCCATCGAACGCAAATACATTAGTTGTGACACGGTGTAAATCCTACACGCGTAATGATTACGTCACCGAAAGCGGGTTCGTTAAATGCTATGCCCTTTCTACAAGGGGTACTGTGCTTTGGGCGTCGAAATAAGTATGTTATTGTTGATTCAACAATCTAAATATATCAAAATTTCGACGAAAGAGTTTTCTACAAAGTGATGTATTTATTTTCTCAATAGCTAAATTTCAGCCTGAACCGCATGCAAGTATGAAACAGCAACTTTAAAGAAATTTATCAAATTCAAGATCTAAGCTGGTTTTCCTCTTTTGTCTTTTAAATGGTCTAAATACTAAACGACTATTCGTGTAACATTTTGAAACAAGCATTGTAGATGAAAAGAAGACTAAACATCAGTGACTTAAAGCCTAAACGTTATTTCATTTAAAGAACATTAGAAAGTAACCAAAGAGAAATTACATTTTTGATGCATTCCATCCCAATTCTAAACTTGCCTTCCAACAGTTTTAGGGATAGATTGATACACATTTATTGTTTGATTGTTAAGCGTGATACGCGAGTTGTTGTTTAACGCCGTTTTGGCAATATTGCAGCCACAAGTTGCGACATATAAACAAATAAAGGCAATTTTCTGTGTACAGCTAACATAATTAACTGTACCATCAACCGACGAGATATAATCACTTGTTCGTTCAATTAATTCTTACATGCCAAATATTATTCTTCAGGTGTCTGCTCAAGCCATCATTCCAAATGGATACATCAGGAAGCGTACGTAAAATCGTTCTCAAGTAAAAGTTAACAGAGCTCAGATATCTTATAAAAAATAAGCGCAGGTTTTATGTTTAATTTGCGAAATTTAGTTTGTGAGATAATACATGGTGATTGAATAACTATAAGACTGTGACTATATTGTCTTTAAATACAATTTTGAAGTCTTAGTGCCTTGATACAAGTTATTAAATCAATGCACTTAACATTGCTTTAACAAATTTTACGGCGATCTGTAATTTGTGAACTTGGTACACCGTTAAAGACGCACAAATTTTCAAAATTTACGTATTTGAAATTTTACACAATGACGCTTATTAAGTTACTTATTTCAAAATTCTGGTGATCTTAATTTGTTTATTTTCCCTCACCGGACTGTGACAAAACCTCAATAATTCGATCTACAAATGACACTTGATTGGATTGTTTCCCCAGTGTCCTACCAATGCGGTGAGAATGCGTCATCAGATGCTTCTGCCCACATCATAACAGACTTGAATGCTAAAGTATTTGCCAGATGCGCCGGAGACCGACTTGTCAACTTTACTACTACAGACAGGGTAAATTATTACCTGGACGTATTTTACCCAGGGATGGGTGCGAACAGCAGCCAATGCGTATTTGTGGTAAGTATATATTATATTATATGGATCCTACTTTTTAAAATTCTGAAGTACCATTTTATCCTGTTGGTATGTACTATCGTGAGATATAGTCGCCGTCCGTTTTTTTTCAGAAACTATTTTGAGATAACTAAGTTTTCTTTGTGACTTAAAGGTTTCAATAATATGGTGGAGCGTGCAATTATTTTTTTTACAGAGTGATGTTGACATTTGACAAAAGTAGGCTTAAAAAAGACTGAAAGATACCTATCATTGGGTCATTTTTTATAGCACATTTGCATACCATTAACTATCAATGGAATTTTCTCAGGTCATTTCATCCGACTGAAGAACGTCTTGAGAAACTGGGAATGTCCCAAGTGGAGCGATACTTTTTGCTAGATAGAACACTGATAAAGTGAAGATAATTGTCAACAGAATTGTAAAAAATTGATGTTGGAGCGTGTAAGATATCACCCTACCGTCATCGCTAAGGTGTATTTTTTCATAACAGAGGACAGGCTTCAGTATTCATATTAATCTACATTTGTCGGGGTCACCCATCCATAAGCTAACCACAAGCGTTGTTGTTGAACTCAACTTCATGGTCAAGGGTCAGGCTCAAATGACGTATTTTTTCTTCTCCGATGACATACTTGGCACTAATATTATAATCATGATTAATCGTAAAAAAAATAATTCATGGTAATTTCAAATATTTTTTATTCAATTCAATTCAGCAGGTATACATTTGATTCAGGTCATATATTACATTGTTATATGATGAAGCGCCCTTAAAATATTGGCTACATGGGTACAATATTTGCAATCACAACACATTGATAAAGGTTTTCCATTTGGCATGAAATGAAGGTCAAGTATTATTTTTAAATGCATTAACTTTTTCAACTTTAACAAAATCCTTGATAATATTTCCAAAACTGTCAATTCGTAAAAATTAGTCATTGAGATTTATTTTCTAGCCAAATTGTTCCAGAAACGAGTGAACGCTGAAGTGTACACAATCCAAGTGACGTTCTCTTACGGCGAGCGGGACAATGAGGTCTACAATGACCTTGAGGTCCGAAGTTTGACCTGTACCTTTGACCAAAACGCCAACAAGACCAGCGAGACGCATACAGTTAACGAGAGGTCAGTTCTTCACAACCTTTTACGAGATAAGGGGATTGCTCAATTTATATGTTATTGCAATTGCATGTTTGTTTTGCGATGATATTGCCCTAAGTACAAGTTATCCATTAATTTGTTGACGAAGTCCAGGTAAACTAAACATAACGTTCAATTTTCGAACTAATACTAATAGTAGCTGCTTTATGATTGGATAAATGTATTCGGCCATCTCTCGTTTGATTGGAGATTCCTCGGTCGCCGAAAGCTCGGTTGACGCGACCTGTCATTGTATCAAGGTGAGGTGAGGTGATGTTGGGTTTATCGCCGCTTTCAAGAATATTTCACTTACATCGCGGCTGCTTGTATTATTGCAGGGAGAAAGCCAGCAACACAACTATGGCTATGCATTGCGGTGAAACCTGCGAGCATGGGCTGGAACTAGCAACCATGGGTGGTACTATGCTCAAATTTAGCGTAGCTTTGCACCCAAACCTGACTGCGTGTAGAACAGTTCTCTATTGCAGACAAAGTTGCCAAGCCCCTGGCGGGATTCGAACCACGGACCTTCTGATCCGAAGCCCAACGCGCCCCCCTCATTGTATAAAGCTAGACTCAGTATTGGAGAGACGCGAGTATTATTGAGGCTAGGTTAACTTAGACTGTTGTTTACGGTTTCTTTATTGCAGACTGATCGCACCCCAAGAAGTTCTAGCAAATGCCGGCGACAAGGGATCTTCTCAATTGCAACTCTCTCTGTGTACCATAAATGGACACCTGCTTGAAACTTCGCCAATACATTTGGGCCGAAAGGTCCGAATCGATGCATTCAGTGATGGTATGATTTTATTGATGTTTCTCATTGTTATTTTATGACGCTTCAGATCCAATCGTCACTCCTTTCGAACGAAAGGTCTGAATTTATGCTTTCAGTGATAGTGAGATTTTATGTTTCTCGCATTGTGTGATTTTATGACGCTTCAGATCCTACCATCACCACATCTTGGCCGAAAGGTCCGAATTTATGCTGTCAGTAATGATGAATACGATTTTATTGATGCTTTTCTCTGGTATTTGTGGGATTTTATGACGCTTCTTTACATCAACACATCTCAACGGTAAGGTCTGATTACATATTTTAGTGTTAAGACGATTTTATTTGTATTAGTTCATTTATTGTGGGATTTTATGAAGTTTCAATATCGCCTTTACAATGTTAGCCCCCGAACAGCATGATTTCTAACTTTGAATCTCAGTCTGTGAATCTTTACTTGAAAACTGTTTTAACTATAAACTTCATATACCAAATATATTGTATTGTCCCACTAGTTTAATTCTAGTAGGCCGTAACATATTCAAAGTTTGACAAAAAATAATCCTCATCTTAACTTCAGTTGTTTCGTTAAATCTCGCCCTTAGTCCAGTATTAATTGTCATTCATTCACATGACTGAATGTGTGTTATTAATGTTATCATTGCATATGGCGGTGAAGTTACAGCGGGGGTATGTGAGCCGTGCTCACTTTTGTCTTGTTACGAGATGCTTGGTGTTTTTTTCTGTAATTGTAGGATTTTATTGTCGCTTCAAGTCTTAACGTAAATACGTCTCGCGCGCGGTTGGGTCCGAATGATGTTTATAAGTGATGGTACGATTTGTATTCATTATATTTCTCTTAAGTTATTGCGGGAATTTATGACGCTTTGAGACATGACGTCAGGTACAAATAGATGCTTTTAGTACGATATGGTAGTTTGTGGAATTTTGTGATGGTCAAAACGGATGCTTTAAAGGGGCAGTAGCACGTTTTTTGATAATTTTATATTTTGAAATGTTCACTGATAATTGTAAGTTTATACTTAATGTATTATTTTGAGTGTCAAAAATCTCATAACACAAACCAATCATCCATAGTCAGAGGACAAAGTATAAAGATTCACCTAAAATCCATGGGCGGCCATTTTGTGTGAACACCTTCAATTCATTTTGTGTAAGAAAAAGAAATCTCATGGCTAAACTTCACGTTATATATTTTAATTAATTATTACTGCTCTATTCAGTTTAAATACATTGTCTTTCAATTGAAACAATTAATTTTCATTTTCCTGGCATCACCTTATATTCCCCTTAAAAACGTGCTACTGCCCCTTTAAGTAATTGTACGGTTTGATTGTTTGTTTCATATTAGTAATTGAGAGATTTTATGACGCGATGAATATTGAAGCAATTGGTCGAATTGATTTTTTTGGTAATGGTAAGATGTTTCATAATGTATCGCATTAGTAATAGTGGGATTTTATTACGCTTCCAGTTCTAATGTGAGGTTCGAATGTGTTACTGATGACTTTATTGCTTCAATCCGGGATTTGATGACTCTTCAAATCATAACTGAAATAAATCTTGTCCGTTAGGTCCGAATTGATTATTATCCCCCGCCACGAAGTGGAAGGGGGTTATAGGTTTGAGCTCCGTCCGTGCGTGCGTCCGTCCGTCCGAGTTAAAGGATCCAATTTTTCTCAGAAACCGTTAAAGGTAGGATCATCAAATTTGATGTGTGCCTTCAGGGTATCAATACCTTGATGGAGTTCGAAAATCAGAACCGCGCAAATATTTTTTCCGGAGTTATTGCCCTTGTTACGTTTTTTTCGAGGTGTCTTCAAAGGAGATAGCTTTTGTTGGAAACCACTAAAGATGAGATAACACAATTGTTTGTATAAGAAGCGCACAATTATTATTTTCTCTGCACTTACTGCCCTTGTTCCGTTTTTTTCCGGGACTCTGATTCAATTATCTTCAACGGACACAACTTTTCTCAAAAACTTTTCTTTTTTAAAAATAAGAACAAATCTGGCGGTGGATGTTGATGACTATGTCTTCTTGTTTCCATTGAATTGTTTTTGTATGATGTATTACACCTTGCATGAACGTCCGAATTGATGCTTTTTAGGAATGTAACATTTGATTATATCATGTTAGTAAGTATTGGATTTTATGACGCTTGAATCGCTTGATGTTTTCAATTGCTTTGTCAACAAGATACCTTCGTTATTGACATTCTTTAAATCAAAACCCGGCATATTTATAGGCTTCAACTCATGATATATCTCGAATGCTTTATATAACAATCGTCGCCTAAAATCTTTAATTTGGCGACGGACTTTTTTTCTATTTAAAACTGTCAACACCATAGACGTTTTTTTTACGACATAATATCAGATTATTTAAGGAAAAAGTAACATTTCATGCTGCAGATTCGTCCAATTGAAAGTCAAAGAAGCGATTGAAGATATTAAATTCGGAATGCTTGGCGTTTGATTTAGACAGGCGGTATTTTTAATAACGCTCTGTGGAAGGGCAGGCTAGTTTTTAACTTTAGCGTCAAATTAAAGCCCCATGCTCATACTTGCATGCGTTTTGTGATGAATTTAGCTATTGAGAAAGAAATACATCACTCGGTAGAAAAATCTTTCGTCAACAATTTGATATCATATTTAAATGTTCTAATCAACAGTAACATTCTTAGTTCGAAAGTCCAATGTGCAGTATCCTCTGCAAAAGTGCCATAGCCTTTAACAAACCCACTTTCGATGACGTCATCATTATACACCGCGTCTCGGTTACCGCAATTGCGTCCGATGGGTATCAACTTGAGCGGCGTAACGAGTACCTGTTTTCGGAGAAAAGAAAAGAAAATCTTGTCGTGCGCGACAAAGGCGGCTTTCAAGCGTATGTTAAGGAAACGCAAATTGTGAGATGGCCACTCTTGATTCACCTCCGTGCCGACATGCCAGGGCTATCAAAACATACAATGAATACCAATCTAGTTAAAACTAGCTGTAAAGTTATCGTCCCCTAAGTCATTCCCACGTTACTAAATGAATACAGTACAGATCTTTTTTAAATATTGAACTTCACTACACTTTGAAAAATTGATCTATAAGCATTTGTGGTGTTATTTTTACAGGTGCGTCGGGAGAGCAAGGTATCCGCATAACCCAGTGTGATTCAATTGGCTCTGAGACTGGAATCAGGTACCAAGTGCTGAGGGCAGGGTAAGATTCAGTGCATTCAAATAAACCCTCGCAGCTAATGCTGCAATACTGCCCAAACGGCGCTAAACAATAACTCACTAAGCCGCTAATGGCTGCAATACTGCCCAAACGGCGCTAAACAATAACTCGCTAAGCCGCTAATGGCTGCAATACTGCCCAAACGGCGCTAAACAATAACTCACTAAGCCGCTAATGGCTGCAATACTGCCCAAACGGCGCTAAACAATAACTCACGAAGCCGCTAATGGCTGCAATACTGCCCAAACGGCGCTGAACATTAACATTCTCACTCACCAATACAAAAACAATCTCATTGAAATCTAATCGAACCTGCTACTCGTACTTCTCTGAATTTCTTATCTGAGTTCAGGTCCGGGTCATGTCAGGTGCCCTCGGCATGCGAACCAATCAGCAAAGAGGCTAAAGAGCTATCACTGCAAAATAGGAGATAACATCCGGTTTTGAAATCAGAAGTATATATAACGGAATTATAATAGCTCTATATTTTGAAAACGTATGGCATCAGGGTTTATATCAATAACTTAAGAGTTATTATAATTCTGTCACGATTTGCTGCTTATTTCAAAACATAGTATGTTCATCTCTATTCTGCCATTAAATATTATATTGACTTTATTCCTTCGTGTTGAGTTGCTGTGATTTGTCTGATTTCAACAGACATATATTTACATTTATACATACATAGAGATTACGTATTTTTGTAAATCGTTATTAGAAATTACATGCCATATTTGGAAACTAGCTGCATGTAAGATAATTAAAAAAGCTCTCTATTCAATGTAATGTCGAAAGCGTAGATTCTAGACAATAGCTACTGACACGAACCCTATAGAACACTACTCAGACCCTTAACGCGTCGAGATAATAGTAGTTCAGAGCACACATTGTTATTGGCGTACAACGGAGATTACAAATGTCTTATCAATCAACATATATTATGACATAACCCTTTACAGACACTCATTGTCTTTAATCTCGATATGATATGTTCGACTTTCTAAAAGTGTTATCTCCCCTCTGCCTGTTAGTAAATGGCCGATAATGATGTTGATACATGAACTTTGCGTGAATGGACATGAAAGAGCTTTTGAAATACATTAACCGATACATGAAGGAATTAAAGATCAATACATTTAAACCAACATAACCTTTGTGGTTTAAACAATATTTATTTAGCCTGATAGCCTGTTTACCAATCCCTATCTGAATACCTCTCCCATACATAAATATACATTTTTACAACATATCTTAATTCGTCAACATTGAAGATAAAACACTTTAGGATAGATATTAGACATAAGATTAGACAGAAAAACTCTTTGTAAGGGTAAAATAATCATGAACAGATTTTACAATCTTTTTGTTGACTTCGTCAGAAAGAGAATGATTTCCAAATAAAATAGTTTGTAAAAGAAACACTCTGGTCGAAAACGAGCAAAATTTTGACAAATAAAGAGAAAGTGAATGGCGTCTTGATAATGGTAATCGCAGGGGCAGCATGACGTATTTTGTAAGAATCGATCGAATTTATGTCCGTTTAGTTCGCTGCAGCCAAGTCTTAATTTACAATGGATAATTTGGTTGTATCTACTTCCAAAGTCTCTGACTATATGATGTACATTACATGTTACCTTTCGATCAAAGTGTTTTTTAAACAAGACAAATAAGTCCATGTTTCTTAATTCATCATCAAGCATATTCCACTCCATATTTTTTATATGCTTCTGTGCGACAAAGAGGTACTTGAAGTATGTTTGATGATCTAGATTCATACGTGGATACAGAAGATAAGTTAAGTGTTATCAAATCTGATAAATATTTTGGAGTTTTATTATAGAACATTTTATGGAATACACGCATTTGATGAAATTTTCGATGTTTAATTAGAGATGTAAAACCGGTTTCAAAATAGATCATGGAATGACGAACTCCTCTAACGGATCCACATATGGTTCTAAGGGCATCTCAGTGAAGTTTTTCTAATAGTAACTCTTGAGTTTGCGTACAATTGTTCCAAATATAATCACAATAATCAAATATCGGTAAAATAAATGATATAAAATCTGTAATGTCTTTCTCTGGAGGCGATATTTAAGACTTCTCAAGCAATTAATCATTGGCCTAACCTTAGAAATAATATCGTCCATATGCGTTTTCAAGTTACCATCGCTTTGCAAAGTTAATCCCAGATGTTTACGTGACTCAACTGATTCAATTGGTACACCATTCATTAAAAGATGGGGCATTGCTATAACTACTTTCTTTCTTGAAAAAATTATAGATTCTGTTTTTTTAGGATCCACCTTTCATTTAAGGGCCCAATTGCTTATTAGTTCTAAATCATCATTTATCAGATTTGATGCTGAAATAGGGTCATCTATTATCACATATAAGGATGTATCATCAGCAAATAGTTGGATATGAAACTGAATATCTTCAACAATGTCATTAATATAGACAAGAAAGAGTAAAGGTCCTAAAACTGATCCCTGAGGAACCCCAGCTTCAATCGATCAAATATTTGATTTGTGCCCATTGATTACTGTGAATTGTGCTCTTTTAAGCAGATAATTTTCAAACCATGATAACATACATAACCAAGTAGCCAAAGCAACCAATGTATTCTATTTTCAGATGCGGTGACGGAGTTGTTCTGAGAAAAACCGACGGGTTTATAACCAATGGTTTACATGCATTGAGTCCATTTTTTCGAATGTTTCGACTGGAGAACGATATTCATATGACATTCGAGTGTAACTTTACACTGTGTAAGGGCAACTGCGATGGGGTAAGGTTACACCTCCGTGAAAGAATGTTATCTATTTCTTAGCAACAAGACGTTTTGTAGAAGCGATAAATATAATTTTAATATCGTGTGGTCATATAATTTGTGTAGATGTGCATAATAGTATAACTTGAATATCGTGTGGTCATATAATTTGTGTAGATGTGCATAATAGTATAACTTGAATATCATGTGGTCATATGATTTGTGTAGATGTGCATACATGTATTTGCTCATATAACTTGAATATCGTGTGGTCATATAATTTGTGTAGATTCGATATATGGTAATATAAAGAGATTATTACCCGAGTTAGTGTGTCATATGACTTTTACGAAACAAGTGTGTATTTTTGTATTGCCCTATTGTCGTCTAAGAAATATTCAGAAAACTGACCTCTTGTCTTGCGACGGTTTGCTACTCTCAAACAAGTTGAAAGAATCTTTTTTTTAAAACTGACCTCGTGACTTATAGCTCTTAATCTGATTCCCTTAAATTTTCATTCCGTTGAACCTTTCTCCCGACGAATCAGGAATGTTTCAAAACGTATTTCCAAAGAGGTTATCTTGTGTCCACATAAAATCAAATATGGCGTTCAAATGAGTTAATCAAACAAGTCCAAGCACAAAGTTAAAACTTGCTCGTTAAAGCCTTGCTGTCGACACCTAACTTTTCTTCGCTTGCATTCTAACTTACTATAGGGGAATAATATTGTCCATCTTCCCCACAAAGCTTGAAATGTCAGATTCAAACTTAATCATATGCTTCCTCTCTAGCTTACTTATAGGGAAACACATAATCGAACCAGAAAGCCCTTAACAAAATTGCTAGTTGCTATGTGTATATTAAATAAACTCATTTGATATTCTAAATACGCGTCAGTCTGTACAGTCAAAAGGGGAGTAACTCCACCTTGTTTGGTTCATTTCACTAGTCCAAACATTTCACCATCCGAACGTTTTTGATGAAAAACGGAAGCCTTCGGATTATCCAGGTCTGAATGTACATTGGACTGAAAACAACATGGCGGCCTTTCTGTCGAAGTCCGTCGAATGAAAAATTTGTTAAACATCAACTAACCTCGACCTTACCACTTCTCGATTTTCGTTCAAAGATTTTTCAAAAAAATAAAACCTGGACTTAATGTTTGTTAATTTGTCAAATAACACCTTTTATTAGCCTTTCATTTAGACAGCGAAATTATCGGCTGTGAAAAACCCACCTGGGCTAGGGGCAATAAAACTCGCGCGGGTGTGACGTGATAAACAGACTGTACAGAGTAACGCATCATTATTTCAACTGAAATACCGCCTACAAAATTATTTAATTACCATTGATGTGGATATCTTTTTACACCAAAGGCTTAGTAGTGTTACGTCGTCAAATGATTTATCTAACTTAGTGGAAAACATTTCCTAAAAATCGTTAATTATTAGTTGTTTTTCCCGTGTTATTGTTACGATAGATGTGAAGATAACGCGGCTGATTCTGTTTATGACGTCACAAAATGGAGGCGTGACCAGTCATGCATTCACTTGTTTGTTGTCAGATAGGTCTAAGCGGCCCATCTAAAGTGGCTTTCAAAAACGGCTTTCATTACCAAACTAAACATATTTGAGTAGCGACCTTTAACGCACTATACAATATTGTAATCAGACTTTCTATATTCCAAAGAAAATAGTGAAATATGTTTGTGTTTATGTGAACTTTAAGAGAGACTAGCGCCTGTAAAGTGCATAGCGAAAGGGTCAACAGCAAGGGTTAGATAAGCCAAGGCCGTTACTTGTGTTTTGATCTTTGCGTAGGAAGATGCGTTCTAATGTGTCAGTGGCGGGAATTCAGTACACATATGTGACATATCTTTGGCAATATTATCATTATACTAGTTTATATACTGTTCTCTATTTCAGAACTCATGTCCTTTTCATAGGTCGAGGAGGGATTTAAATGGTATGTTTATGATATTATAAACTATTTTCTTTATTAAACTTTTATCATTAACTTCTATTCGTTAAACTTGTACCATTTAAGAATTTGTTTCTCCGATAAGATGAATTTTTAACTTTGAATTATTGTTTCGTTTTTTTTTTTGCAATTTGAGGCCTGAAACTTTGTGTAAAATTTATCCTTGAGAGGAGCCAAATATTGCCAAATGTTTCAACGACCTTTGCGGGATTCTGACTAGAAAGATTTACTCTTTTTGATTTATAGAAAGAAGGTATAAAGTTGCAATTATGATAGAAACCCGGACAATGAAGTGTCTTTCATTGAAGTCATCGGTTTGCTGTCCGCTTGAATGCAAAGTGATCGGATGGATGCATGTTTTGGATTTTCGGTTTAAAGGGACAATCCTATTGAGGTATTTTTGTGTGGAAACGAAATTCAAGAGGGCAGTAATGCATTCTTTGCTTTGTCTGATGTCTAGGACAACTAACATGTTACCCTCATTATAGTTATTGAAAATAAGTGTTAAATTGTCATGTACCAATAAGATAATCAGGGAGTACTCTCAAATTAAGTTTCCACAAACAATACCCCGATAGGACTATTCCTTATCGATTTTTCCTCTGTTACGGGGAGCAATATTATTTAGACATCAACTTTTTTCAATGAAATTTGTTTTTCTCAAAGTAAAAAAACCCCAAAAACTTGTGACAAAACCAAACATTTTTCGATCAACTACATATTTGTTATTATGATTTACTGAATTACTGTATTACTGTATTACTGTATTACTGTATTTCTGTATTTCTGTATTACTGTATTTCTGTATTGCTGTATTGTAGAAGACCCTATCGAGCTGGTGATGTCAACTGAAGACACAAGCAACAGGTCGTATACTTACATATATACGTATATATACCCACAACCATAACTCATTGTGTCCTAAATAAATTCCAAAGACCGAAAAAATTATAAACAAACACACTTTTGATATAATGTATACCTAATGGAAAAAAAGTTCCATGAACATTTGAAAATAAGAAGTGCTATTCATTGACTCTTTGATATAATATCAGATATTTGAAAATGCCTTATTCTTTGGTTTATGGTTTTGTTACAACTGAATCTTATATTTATTTTGCAGCATGTAAATAAGTAAATAAGTAAATAAGTGCTATTCACTGACCTTTTGATATAATATCAGATATTTCAATGCCTTATTCTTTGGTTTATGGTTTTATTACAACTGAATCTTATATCTATTTTGCAGCATGTAAATAAGTAAATAAGTAAATAAGTGCTATTCATTGACCTTTTGATATAATATCAGATATTTGAAAATGCCTTAGTCTTTTGTTTATTGTTTTATTACAACTGAATCTTATTTCTATTTTGCAGCATGTAAATAAGTAAATAAGTAAATACGTGCTATTCATTAACCCTTTGATATAATATCAGATATTTGAAAATGCCGTATTCTTTGGTTTATGGTTTTATTACAACTGAATCTTATATTTATTTTGCAGCATGTAAATAAGTAAATAAGTGCTATTCACTGACCTTTTGATATAATATCAGATATTTGAAAATGCCTTATTCTTTGGTTTATGGTTTTGTTACAACTGAATCTTATATTTATTTTGCAGCATGTAAATAAGTAAATAAGTAAATAAGTGCTATTCATTGACCTTTTGATATAATATCAGATATTTGAAAATGCCCTTTTCTTTGGTGTATGGTTTTATTACAACTGAATCTTATTTCTATTTAACAGCATGTAAATAAGTGCTACTCATTGACCCTTTGACATAATATCAGATATTTCAATGCCTTATTCTTTGGTTTATGGTTTTGTTACAACTGAATCTTATATTTATTTTGCAGCATGTAAATAAGTAAATAAGTAAATAAGTGCTATTCATAAACCCTTTTGATATAATATGAGATATTTGAAAATGCCCTTTTCTTTGGTGTATGGTTTTATTACAACTGAATCTTATTTCTATTTAACAGCATGTAAATAATTGCTATTCATTGACTCTTTGATATAATATCAGATATTTGAAAATGCCGTATTCTTTGGTTTATGGTTTTATTACAACTGAATCTTATTTCTATATTGCAGCATGTAAATAAGTAAATAAGTAAATAAGTAAATGAGTAAATAAGTGCTATTCATTGACCTTTTGATATAATATCAGATATTTGAAAATGCCCTTTTCTTTGGTGTATGGTTTTATTACAACTGAATCTTATTTCTATTTAACAGCATGTAAATAAGTGCTATTCATTGACCCTTTGACATAATATCAGATATTTCAATGCCTTATTCTTTGGTTTATGGTTTTGTTACAACTGAATCTTATATTTATTTTGCAGCATGTAAATAAGTAAATAAGTAAATAAGTGCTATTCATAAACCCTTTTGATATAATATGAGATATTTGAAAATGCCCTTTTCTTTGGTGTATGGTTTTATTACAACTGAATCTTATTTCTATTTAACAGCATGTAAATAATTGCTATTCATTGACTCTTTGATATAATATCAGATATTTGAAAATGCCTTAGTCTTTGGTTTATGGTTTTATTATACCCCCGACCAACGGTCCGGGGTATCTAGTAATACCAACGATTTCGTGCGTGTGTGTGTCTGTCCGAGGACATTTTTTGTCCGACCTATTACGTGAAAACTATTCATCCGATTGATTCCAAATTTTGCACATGTCTTGTACCCTACTAGGAGGGGTACAGTGCGAAGTTACAGCAAATTTCGTTAATATTTGAATTTTTTACAAATTTCCATGTTTTGAACTTAGTCATTTTCCAATATCAGATTTGTCCGACCTATTACGGGAAAAACTTTTCATCTGATTCTTTTCACATTTTGCATGTGTCTTCTTCCCTACTATACTAGGAGCGGTCCAGTGCCAAATCAAAACTAAAATTGATAAGGGTTTTTTGTGTGTTTTTTTTTTTTTACAAAGTTCCATTTTTTTATTAGTCATTTTTCTCAATTCCTCTTTGGGGGTCAAATGCTGTGCAAGAGATGACTACATTGAAAGTAAAAAATAATTCAGTTAGTCAGGGATGCACGGTCGGGGGTATTAGTGAGCCACGCTAAATTTTTTGCTTGTTACAACTGAATCTTATTTCTATTTTGCAGCATGTAAATAAGTAAATAAGTGCTATTCATTGACCCTTTGATATATTTTGCAGCGTGTATAACTTGACTCGTACCGATATTGGTGGCTTCCCCGCAGCCGACCATGTGCTCCAGTCCGGCCGCTACTACAGGCTGAAGGTTGAGGTGGATCGTATGTATATCTTTCATAATTCTTCAAGATAGTCACACATGAAAGCGTTTGGCTTTCTGACCGAGAGGTCTGTGGTTCGAATCCCGTCAGGGACTCGACAACTTTAATAATTACACTTTATTATCCTCTGTACATGTACATATTGGAAATTCGATTTGTGCCCATGGCACCCGGCAGCCACGGCGCAGGACAAGTTAATGCGTTGTTCAGCCTTTACAATGCTGTAGAGAAGAGTTACGCAGCAAGGTTTGGGTGCAATGCTACACCCGACTTTCAGCGCAGTACCAACCACTAGTTCCAGCCGATGCTCGCAGGTTTCATCGCAAATCATAAGCCCAATAATGTTGCAGGATTTCTGCAATGATACTAGCAGCCATCATATAAGTGAAAAACCTTTGAAAGCGGCGTTAAACCCCACATCACCTCACCTCTCGCATGAATGTTGGGTAGCCTAACAACATAAAACAGTTAAATTACGAAAGCTACGAGTTTTCCGAGGAGCTGGAGGATTGATTACAATATTACAAAAACCTTTTTGAAATCTTGTGCAATCATTACCCAACTGGCTGAAAAATTAACATCAAACCTAAACGCTTAACGAAAAAAGTTGTACACGATGGGAGCGTTCAAGATACGACTCAATTCTAGGTTGAACAGAGTTTTACGGATCTTGTGTGAATCAAATTGAAAGGGTGCATTTATAATGAGCACATCTTCCATTTAGATAAAAAGGACATTTTTTTGTAGTTTTTCATGAAGGGGGAAGCTTGTTATCTGACAGTTCGTCTTTGATTATTATCCCCCGCCACGAAGTGGAAGGGGGATATAGGTTTGAGCTCCGTGCGTCCGTCCGTCCGTCCGAGTTAAAGGAGCCAATTTTTCTCAGAACCCGTTAAAGATAGGATTATCAAATTTGATGTGTGCCTTCAGGGTATCAATACCTTGATGGAGCTCGAAAATCAGAACCGCGCAAATATTTTTTCCGGAGTTATTGCCCTTGTTACGTTTTTTTGGGACTCTGTTCGAGGCGTCTTCAAAGGAGCCAATTTTTCTCAGTAACCGTTTAAGATAGGATCATCAAATTTGATGTGTGCCTTCAAGGTATCAATACCTTGATGGAGTTCGAAAATCAGAACCGCGCAAATATTTTTCCGGAGTTTGGTGTCATGATATGTTTAAATACACTCGAGTATTTAGGAGAAGGTTCTGACTTAATTTAAAATAAGAATAACTCTGGCGGGGGATGTTGATGACTATGTCTTCTTGTTTCAGCTTCCCTTGATGTTAGCGGAGTCACACTCCACTCCTGTATCTTCATCAGCAAGAAGAGAACAAGTCCCCCATACAGTGATGTTTTTCTGGAAAATGGGTGAGAAATATTCGGCAAAACATTTGGTAAACATGATAAATCTCCATATCAAACTCACGGACACATTTTCAATCCTTCCAAGAAACTAACTCCCCTTTCAGTATTCCGTTGAGTCGTTATCTTACCTGAAATGGTTTTCGGTTAGTTCACAATAATATCTGAATTCTGAAATTAAAGCGTCATAACCTTAATGAATTTTACTTGAAATGTATTGAGAGATTAAGTGATACATGCAACTCGCATATCTTTTGAACAATATAAGCGAATTTTTTTTAAATATATGTATTGCATATACTGTAATATGATTAAAATCAGTCAATATAACACTTTCCCCAACTGCGTTTGTTATCTGAATGATGCTCAATTTGGGTCGTGTATGGTGACCTTTGAACTCAATCAAATGAGCCCCAGCCGGTGACCTTTAAACCTAATCAAATCGGTCACCTGTCAGAATGATTTGCTATAGTAACAGCCACTGATCGTATATTGAAGATTTCTAGCGTAAACCGATTCCCAAAGCACAGGATATCCTGATCAGCTCATACATATTAGGTGTGATGAATGCGGGGAGCGTGACGCTCGTGCACAATGATTTTTATCTTATCTTACAGAAAGATACTCGGTTATGATTGGCTGACGATCGACTTGTTTTATCTTCTAGGCCTACCCCGAGAGTCTCATCTCTCACTGTGTACAAATTCCATGTACTCCGCTGCCATAGCAACAGCTCCTCTCCGAGAAGAGGTGGCGCATAACGTTAAGATGACGTTACCACATGACACACGCGATGTGCAGAGTTTAACATAAGTTCGATTAGATGTTTTCGTATTATAAATTATGGATTTGTTTTCTCATCATTCTATGTTTTATTTGGAAACAAATTCCGCATTGCATTACTTGCACTTTCTTTAGAATTAAAATCAAATAGTTTTTGAGCATGTTTCGGCTATAAGTTTTACGTAACACGATTCATAACATTTCAGTCGGGTTGGATGACGCCATTTTGTTTACATGAGGGGTCAAGGTCGTTCAAGCGGTGATAGTTCATCCGTTTACGGTAGTCAAAATAAAATGAATACATTTTCGGTAAGATAAATACGTTGTTTGTTTCTCATTTGGGGAACACTGTCTGATGTGCCATTTTTGTGGAAATGTCAGCCCTCGCCTAGCGGCTCGGGCAACATTTCTACCAAGATGGTACATCAGACCGTATTACCCGAGGGAGAAGCATACAAGTTATCGTGGATTTTACATCATTTTGTCGGTGTATGAATAAGGAAGACAAGAGTTGTTATATGGATGAGCAAATCAACGTCGCTATCCATAGAATTATTCTTTTCTTCCTTATACAATCAACTTCTAGAATTCAACTTAAACAGACTTATGCAGTTATTAATATTGATTTCTCCATGAGAAAATATATATGCATGGCCGTATGAAATCAAATAGATCAATCTATAGAAAAGGTTCGCACCAGAAACAAATTACCATAACCTAACCCTTTTCCCCCAACACGCGCTCACATGTAAAATATTTCAAGGACAATATAACTGTTCAATAGAATATCATTTATTAATATGTATCCCTTATATTACAGATGTGGAATGAAGGTGCTCACAAACTCGCAAGGATTCATGAGCAACGGGCTTAGCGCATACAGTGACGCATTTCCGGGTTTCAACTTCCGGGGCGACCGAGACCTGAGCTTTCAATGCAACGCAACCCTTTGTTCTGAGCCGTGTGATGGGGTAACTGGTTTTGATAACTCAAAATTGTTCAAGTCCAATTGCATATTAGTTTTGTCAAAGAAGGCAGCCAAAATGCAGTGCCAGTTATTACTTTGTTCTTTGCTTTTAATGACGGCGTCGAGCAGGCCTAAGCAAGGGAAACTCCACTCTCTTATCATCTCTGGTGTGACCCCATCGGGAATCTAAATAAGAGCTTTAAGTGCTCGTTTATTAAAAAGATAGCAAATTTGAGATCTTAAATCCATAATTTTGCACCTTTTATGCATAAATTGAGACGTTTCGGTGATGACACTGAATCTATGATCAATTTTGTTTCTTTTCTTGCAACTTCATCAATCTATGTCACATCATAAATCAATGAGTAATCAATCACTGGATCTATAATCGTTTTCAATCATTTCATCTTCAAAGCATTCCTGTACTGCCGCCCCTAACACTGAGACATCTGGAGAAAATAAAGGACTTGCAGCTAAAGCAAAAAGGAAAAGGTCTTTTGAAGGTTTGTCTTTCTTCACCAAATGGTTCAAAGATATGTTATCACTTGATACTTCAAACCTCCTTCCTTTACAAAATAGGGTCTCGTTTACAAGTTTTTGTTTAGGTCGGACCCTCTCTATGGCTGTCACAAGTACAACCATTGAAATAAAAACTTTGAATTGAAAAGAATGTGACAACTGGATAATTCATTTTCTGGCTCGATGTAAAAGATACGAGATGAATTATGGAGATTTTATCATGTACATAGATTCAACATTACATCATTTTCGATTGGTCGTCGATATAGCAGAAATTTTCCTACATCCTACACGTTTTATTACATATTGCCCAGAATGCTTTATAACTCTCTCACTAACCCTATACCCATTTCAGGTTATCGCGACATACACGTCATGACTTTCAAGATAGTGAGTTCCCAAGCTGTGGAGGTTGTACCGAGTAAAGTTAAAAGAAACCACTTCGCTAGGAATTAGACATTATTTGTTTCTACCTATATAGAGCATTAAATGGTTGAGGAACTACATCTGTTTGTTGTCTTTTCATTCAAAATTTGAGTTGGTTGTGCCACCACTTTACTCAATACCTTATCGTGGTTTTGGCGACCCAGAGAGCTACGCCAGCTGGAGCTTAGATGCTCCTGGTAGGGTTGTACTATACAATCTTGGAATAAAAAATATCTTAAGATTTGACCTATACCATCTTGGAATATTTCAAGATCGTATAAAAAATCTTAAGATATGTACGGTTGTAATTAGCCTTGAAGGTACTGTTCACATATCAAATAAAGTCATTTTCGTCATCAAAGGTTTTCCCCGAAATTAAGTCATTTTCTTTATCAAAGTAATTTTCCCATTAATGTTCTTTTATTTATCAAAGTTAGTTTTTCATTTTGTCTAACTTTTATCAAAAATACTCCTTTCAATTGAATTATAAGGAAGTATTGAAATTAACATATCACAAGATGGTACAGAACATATCTTAAGATTGAACAGGAGATTTCCGTACATATCTTAAGATATTTTTTATTCCAAGATTGTATAGTACAGGGTCACCCATGCTGGGCAGATGGCAGACCATATTTGAGTCTTTCAATACGTGTTTCCTATCTCTCCGTCTTTTACCTCATCCTTTCAACACATGGATGTTGCCATCCAAAAGAGTAAATAACCCCAACTCACTCAAGTTGGTTGTAATGAATATTCCAGAGTTCAAGCCACTTGTGACAAAACATGTGAGGGACTACATGTTGTCTTTTTGCTTAAAATCTAAGATAGTTTGCAATGACTTATTCCAGAGTGAAAACCCCTGATTTTGAGTCTATGACTACGGAGGTTTTTTATATTATGGCGAGAAGGATACGAGTCAAGATTTTCATTGTATATAGGACATGTTTAAGTGGAAGTACCACGTTTTTGAAAATCTAAATTTTCCATTGATAAGTGTACGTTGATGATGCATGCAAGTATTTTGATTGTGTAATGAGATTTTTGAACTAAGTAATCGTCCATAAAGATTCATAGAGCTCATTGGCGGCCTTTTATTCATTTTGTGTAAGGAAACGCATGGTTGAATGTTACTATGTATTTGATTTATTCTACATTCTTTCAAATGGAACCATTTATTTTCCTCATATCGCCTTATATTTCCCCTTTAAGGTCACATCATGCACTCAGTTTATTCTATATATAGAGAAACATAATTTCAAGGTTATACTTATCGTCCTTTATAAGATTAAATGTTTAACTTTGAAATTCTCTTTAAAGAAGTACGGTTTATCCAAGCTGCTCTTAAATAGTGACATAACATTCTCAAGGGTGCAGCTACTCTTGTTTTGAAAGCCACACATCTTATGGTTATTTGTTGCAAATGCCTCCTGGAGATTGTCACAGCTTACTTCAATGCAAGTTTTCTTGCCAGAGGGAGAATGTACCTTAAAGGGGCATTAGCAGGTGATGTCAGAATGAAAATAAATAGTTCCAATTGAAAGACAATGTACAAAATTGAAAATATAAAGCTGTCAAAAACCTGCTACATGTACTATCCCTTTAAAGGGGGCAGATTATTTTTGAAATTTCTTTAGTTTTTTGCTGATAATTGTATTGGTGTAATGGGATTTTTGAAATTATCAAGATTCATATAAAATCCATTGACAGCCATTTGTGTGAACGGAATCGCTTTGAGTTTTACTGCTTTATTTAGTTTAAATATGTTGTCTTGCAATTGGAATTTTCATATTCCTCTTAAAAACGTGCTACTGTTTATTTAAATATGTCACCGTTTTCGCTATACACGATTCGGACAGTTTAATTACTTCCTGTAAATATTCATGATGAACGTCTTATTGTCGCAATATCTTATTCTGAAGTACTTAAGTTTGTTTAACTTCTGCATGTCGGAGTTATTTACATTGACGTTAAAGGATTTTACCGTGTTTTGTTTCCAGTCATTGTTTGACTTTAACATTATCCGATTTTGGGCTAGTTGACACCTAGACTGTAGTAAATATTATTTTGACCTATATTATGCTATAGTGGTTCGAATCCCGCCAGGGGCTCGGCAACTTTGTCTGCAGTCGAACTGTTCTACACTGAATTTATCGCAGTACCGCTAGTTTAGTCGATGTTCGCAGGTTTCACCCCAATACATGGCCATATAAGCATTGTGGGTTTTCTCCCTGTGTAGACGCAAGATAACAGACCAAAACTCACATCCACAGGGATTTACTCGTTGCTGTTGAAAGATACATATTGGCGACGTTGGGTTCTTTAACCAATGGACAAAGTCGTTAATTACGCTGTTAAAGCCTTTGAAACGTGGATGAGGTTTGCAAAACTAGAATGAATAGAAAATAGCTTATTACAGTTTGATATATGAAATACAAAAACCCGTTGAGCAAATATATGAAACAGCATTTCAAAGCATTTAGAACATTGTTGAGTACAGTTACGTTCAACAATGAGAAATAACATGAAAATAATCAAGCATTCGTGTATAGAATATGGTAACAATGCAATATACAATATGAACAATTTACATTTGTGTCACTACATGGGGGGGTTATCAGAGAGGCAAGACACCTCTTTCCAACATGGAGGACTGCTGCACACTGAACATGAAGAAGGTATCATAGTATAGAAAATATTATCATTAAATCTGGAAAAGTGGGAACTCACACTGGCTTGGTTGCCAACATCCAGGGGAGATAATAATCAACATAAGGATGATGTAACAGTTGCACGGCGCTATGGAGACAGTGATACATACGAGAATACTTTTGTCATGAAAATATTGAGATTGTAGAAGTAGTATATACACAGAATGTAATTATATGAATTTACATACTCGGCCTCTTAAACTTGCCAAGGGTAGTTTAAAATACATACAAAAGGTATAATTCAACAAACATACCGCACCCGATGGAAGGAGCAGAACCAGTTCGTGAATATCCACCCCTTGCTCTCAACAAAACACTTCTGACCATTCAATGTGTATCAACCTCAGTCTGGATAACACCTTGATGGACCATGCACTCCTCTTTAAGGATGACACTTTACCCAGAACAACATTCAACTAAAAATTTCTTTCGGAGAATTCCATTTGTGTCTTTGTTGAATTGACTGAAGGTACTCTTTCTTCCATCTGGACCAAAAGATGTTGGCAAGATACTGGATACGCTTCCAACGTTGCCTTGAGTACAGATGGTTTTGCTGGAATGTGCCAGGCGGTGGGATGAAAACATCAGGCTTCATCATAAGGAGGCGATTTGGAGTGAGGGGTCAAGGTCATCAAAATCTCCAGAAACTGTTGTCGGAGGTCTTGAATTCAGGATAGCCTCAATTTCACACAGTAATGTTCTGTAGAGCTCGTCATCTAGATATGATCTAAATTCATGAAGCATGGGATTGAGGAAGCTGCGAACAGATCTGATCATTCTCTCCCAAACGCCACCCATATGGCTTGCTGATGGAAGATTAAAGTTGAACTTGATCTCTCTGTGAAGCATTCCTGAATTCCTCAAGATTCCTTGAGCTTTTTAGCTCCGCCTACAAAGTTGGTTCCATTATCGCAGAAGATTTCTTTGACTGGTCCCCTCCTGGCAATGAAGCAATGAAGGAACTTGTATCCAGGGAGTTCCAATATGGACGGCCCGGCTACTGAGACATGTGAAGAGCACACCTGGCGTTTAACATACTTCCTACCCTCCTTCACAACATGTGGTCCAAAGAAGTCAATCCCTGTGTACGTGAATGGATAGGCTGGATTCACTCTACATGCTGGAAGGTCGGACATCATCTGTGTACTGGTTGGGGTCTTGAATCTTCTGCAACATACACATTTGCTTAGCGCACTTCTTATAGCAGAATTTGCTCTAGTGATCCAAAACTTGGCTCTCAAAGATGACCAAACATGATTCCTTCCTACATGACCAAGCCTTTCATGAATATCATTGATCCTCAACAAAGAAACGTGACTCTTCTGAGGCAAGATGATGGGATACTTTGTGTCCTCAGGTATGTTAGCTCTACTCAGGCGTCCACCAACACACAGCATGCCATTTCTATTAATTCGGTTTAACTTGTACAATGGACTACTTTTCGTTATCCATACATTCTGTGCTCGGCCTCGTTCATCAGCTGTTTTCATCAAGTTGATCTCAGAATTGTACTCTTGATGTTGTACAAACTTACAGATACTTTCTCTCCTACTAGACAACTCTTGGACAGTAAGCGATGAAGACATTGGGTTACTGACCCTTTCGTTGTGTGTCTTGTACTGGAGGAAAGTACTGAATCGTCTGAAGATTGACAGCTCGCTGCATCTTGTGCCAGGATGAATAGTGTCGGATCAGTCTGGATACTGTGTCCTCTTCACTTAATGCTGATGTTCCTGAAATAGATTTTGTTAAAAGTCATAGCAAAGGATTCTGAGTTATCATGTTTTCCTAAAGATGGTTGCTTAGTTCGGAGAAACTGTGGACCTTCAAACCAGGTTGAAGATTTCAAAAGCTTTGCACAGGAAATTCCTCTTGATGCAATATCAGCAGGATTCCTTTTAGAGTCAACATATTTCCATTGCTGAGGATCAGTGAAATCTCGTATGAGCTTTACACTGTTAGCAACAAATACAGGGTACCTGTTCTGTTCGTTGGTGATGAAGTGAAGTACTGTTGTTGAATCTGTATAGTATGTTGTACTATCAATCGCCATGTCCAGTTCCTTCAGAAGAAAAGCACCAATCTTCACTGCAGTAGTTGCTGCTGTCGTGGAATAGTGGTGATCTTGAGAGGTGCAAGTCGTGCCTTACCCATTACCAGAGCTGCATGAATGTTCTCTTCACTACAGAGTCGAATGTAGGCAGCGCATCCATAACCTGTAACACTTGCATCAGAAAATATGTGAAGCTGACGAGAGACAACATTACTAAAGGCTTGTGGTTTAAAACATCGTCTTACCTCAAGGTCTCTTAGCAACTCTAGCTCACACAACCATCTCTTCCATGCATCTCAACGATCCTTCCCAACATGATCATCCCAGTCAAGAGACTTATCTTTGCACAGATCTTGCAATATTTTCTTGGCTGGTAATACAACTGGAGATACAAGTCCTTACGGATCATAAAGTCATAAAGACATTGTAGACAAGATTCCTCTACGTGTACCAGGCTTTTCTGGTAAATCCACTGAAAACTTGAAGGAATCAGGCTGAATGTTCCATTGCATACCAAGAACTCGTTCCATGGGAATGTTGTCACAACTGAGATCAATGGCTTGGACTGTTAGAATGTTCTGAAGGGAGAGATGACAAGACATGCTTACTGTTGCTTGTAAACTTTGTGAGGTTGAACCCACCTTCGGCACATGCAGAACGCAACTGGGAGATAAGGATGACCGCAGTTTCTTCATCCTGAACAGATTTGAGGCAGTCGTCCACATAGAAGCTTCTTTCTATAGTGTTGACAACATCAGGGTCATACTTGTTCTCGGACTTGCATGCAGACGCTTTCAGAGCATAGTTGGCAATGCTTGGAGAGAATACAGTCCCGAAAGTGTGAACGGTCATTCTGTATTCCTTCAAGTCACAATCAATCTCAGCAAAGGAATCGCAGGTAGTCTTGTTCTCTTGGCACCTTCACTTGGTGAAACATTGCCTCGACGTCTCCCATAAATGCAAGGTCTTCTTTCCGGAACCTTGTGAGCACTCCAATCAATGAATTGGTGAGATCTGGATCTTGTAAAAGAAAATCGTTCAAAGAAACACCATTAAACTTTGCGCTACAATCAAAGATTGTGTTGTCTTTGGGTTTATGAGTAAGCTGAAGTGGTCCGTTCACTGCCGAGCCAAGCTTGTAGTAAACTGCAAAAGGTCCTGCTTCCTCTGAAGGGATGATAACAAGTGGCTGTAGTGCTTCTGGGCAGTTGCATCCTATCAGCAGTCCTATTTCCAGGTCAGGTTGATATGCTGGGAGCTTGTCTACAAGATGACTAAAATGAGACACACGTTTAAGAACATCAGGTTTAGCAATGTGATCATGTCCACAGGCATTATATCAAATCAAGAAAATGTGCGTTGCAAACCGAGTGGTCACTACCTATGAGATCTGATACAACTGATGTGTCAATGAAATCTGTTCCATTCATAGTTTGTAACTTCAAGACAGTAGATACATGATCAGCTTCCAATTGATCCCCGAGAATATCAGTAATGAAAAAGCCAGTACTACCATTGTCCAAAAGCGCATACGTTGTAACTACCCTCACACTTGCGCGCGTCTTAAGGTTTACAGGAATGATCGGTTGAAGGATAGTTTCGTTGATATTTAAACAAATGGAGTTACAACTTGTACTAGAGTTTACCTGCTTCAAAGATGTCGTGGTAGTTGATGGTGTGACTCAACCGAAGCATTGTGTAGACATGAATTCTCATGAAGGGCAGTTGGATGTCGCTTACCACAGGTCATGCATGCATGTTCTCTTCTTCATGAATCCTTTGACAGTGTGATTCAGTCCATAACAGCTCAAAGCATCTGCTGTTCGACATCAAATAGGAACGTCGATCTGCCAGAGAATTCCTGCAAAATGCTTTACAATCATCAATGTCATGAGGTTGCTTACAAAAGTAACAAAGAAAGTTTGTTCTACCATTTGGAGCACTGTTGTCGACTTTGGTGGCAAAACTGTGGGAGTTTTTGGTATATGGCTTGTTACAAGAAGAATCATAAGCTTTGTGATGACTAATTGATCATAGAAAGTGCCTGCTTACCAAAGGTTGGCTCTTTCGCTGATCAAGCTGCAAAGTCTATGAAGTCTGAATGTCTGAATGTCACTAGATGTCTGAATCCAACATTCTGGTTCGAGTGACATGATCTCTCCATCTTGTCTGTAGATGCTGTGGAAGCTTCTGTACAATTGACTGCATATGAGGAGCATGGTTGAGCACAGACATATGGGAAATACTATTCATCACGTGGTAACACTTGATCAGAAGATAGGAAAACTGCTTAAGACCAGAATAATCATCTTGCTTCAAATTAAGCCATGGTAGCACTTTGTTGAGGTACGCTGATACTTTATATGGATCTCCATATTCTCCGAATAACAATTCCCTTGCAGATCGACTGATAACCAACAGACGTATCCATAAAGAGGCAACAAGAGATAAGATCCTGTGGCTCACCTTTAAGATGTTGGTTCAGGTAGCACAACTTGTCTGCCTCTGTGCTTGCATGCGGGATGATCCGGGCGTCAAAATGATAAAAGAAGCAAACTCTGTAGGCTCACCTTGAAAATTCTGCACTTCTTCCTTGGGGAGAATCATTGTATCGACCATCTTTTTCTAAATCTCAACAAAAAGTGTACTTGAATTAATATCCTGGTTAAGAGAGTTATGCTTGGTATTCCCCTGTGTCATATTGGTACAAGATGTTTGAGGAATTATTGGTTTAAAGTCTGTAGCATCAGGGTTAAGAACTATCCTATTTGATTCTTGACATGAGGAATGCCTATGAGTGAATGTATTATTCTTATGAGCATCAATAATGGATGAAGAAATGGGAAGTTTTGGATTTGTCTCGCTGGGAAAAGTATTTGATGTGTTACATTCATTGCCATCAGTGTCATTTGAAACGTTAAGCTTAGGTTTTGACTCACGTGACTTCAGATCATCGATGGTTGTGTAGTCTTGACCTTCAACTTCAGCAGATAATTTTTTTTAACGGGCAACAGTCTTGGCAATAGCGATGTCAAGCTTCATTTCCTCAATGTCCATCTTGGTCTGCTGCATAGCCTTCTCCATCTCCAACCGTTTGTGCAATAGAGACCTCTCAGCAAGTAGGCCTGCAAGCTTAGCTTTTTCACAAGTATGAGAAGATACAGAACTACTTGAATTCTTATGTGATGATGAATCATTAGATTTCTACTCTTACGTGAACCAGTGGCAGATACAGACTCGTTTTGAATCTCTGCTTCCAATTCGCGTTCCGTGGATTGGATCCAGGGCTGAATGGTTTGGAAAACTAGAATGAAAAATAATAGAAAATATCTTATTACAGTTTGATATATGAAACACAAAAAAGCGTTGAACAAATATATGAAACCGCATTCAACATTTCAAAGCAATTAGAACACTTCTTGAACACTATGTAGCAATATTGAATAAAGTTACCTTCAGCAAGTAGCAAAGAGAAATAACATGAAAATATCAAGCATTCATGTATAGAATATGGTAACAATACAATATGAAAAACTTACATTTGGGTCCTGTGTAACTACGTTGGGGTTATCAGAGAGGCAAGACACCTCTTTCCAACATGGAGGACTGCTACACACTCATGAACATTAAGGCAGCAGTGAAAAACGTGCTTTTTAAGGTCATGTGACAGGAAGAAGGTATTATGATAAAGCAATTATCATTAAATCTGCAAAAGTTAGCTGTGGAAAGTTGGGTTTGAACTCACACTGGCTGGGTTGCCAAAATCCAGGGGAGATAATCAACATAAGGATGATGTAACAGTTGCATTGTGCTGTGGAGACAGTGATACATATGACAATACTTTTATGTCATAAAATAATTATGCACATGAAAATATTGAGATTGTAGAAGTAGTATTTAGACAATAACTTACGAGTGACGGGGAATGACAGATTATCTTTCGCGAGTTATATTAATTTCGTAATTCTCGAGCCTTGGCGAGAGAATTAAACAATTAATATAACGAGAGAAAGATAATCTGTCATTCCCCGTCACGAGTTGGTTATTGTTTATATTACCCATCTAATTTTATAAGGTAGATAAATATTATCAAAAGAAAATTTTGTCTATAAAGGATTCCACAAGGAGTCAACCTCAAATTCATACGCGTTTGTCGTCGCTTTACTATCGATATGCCTGCGCAAGGCTAAATGTCCCTTCTAGCGAAGTGTTATACAGATATACACTTAAATGTTATTGGTGTTGAAAGTTCCGTTTTATCTTTTTAATCTATCATTTCAAGTTGTGTATTGATTTGAAGTGACTGACACGTCCTACGGTAACAAAATACAAATCGGCGCAAACTGAAATTTCTATGACGTCACCGTTAACACAGTGACGTCATAGCTTCGCGTGTCTATGACGTCATTACAATCGAGCGAAACCCGTCGCATTCTACGCGACCGACAGCTTTTCGCGACGACAAAGTAATTTCGATGATCGATAATTTCTATACTTTCCGACAATTTGACTGACTCATCGAACATGATTTGAATCGGCACATGTGAAAATTGGTAGATAGTAACTACCTGGAATAAATGGAACTTGTTTAGATTTAAAATCAGGGGAAACAACTTGTCAGTCGAAGACAAGTTTGAAAGATGAATGAAATAGTCCCGGCACAACTTTTAATTTGATTGATTCACAACAACCAATCAAAAGACAGTAAAAGGTGTAACTCCCTAGAGACTTACAGGAAAAATACTACCCTGTGTCCGTCCTCCCATATGGGTAATATATACAGAGAATGTAATTTATGAATTCTGCCTTTACACCCTGCTCTAATACTTACTAGCAGTCACGTTATAAGTGAAATACTCTTGAAAGCGGCGATAAACCTCAAATCACCTAACTCACCTATTTCTATATATACTACGCGACAATAGTTTAAACTCACCATCAAATGATGCTATGAAATTGTAGTATTTTGGGGATGGTATAATTGATTTACGCTTTCTCATACCTAAACTTTTCAAGTATCACGCTTTTGTCATGAATGGATCTTGATTGATACGTCCATCATGAACGTTAACTGACAAACGTCAGGAAAAGGCCATGGACGTCATTATGACCCCATTGCAACGAGGACAGTTTTTCATGATTGGGGATCGAATAAACTTTTCCAGCTTTCTTTAATCATTGTTACGGCGGTTATTCCGAGACTTGAAGAGTAGAGTCACTAGTTCTCAAGATATTAGCGATACAAATTAGGACCTTACCCTTTGCAATGAGTTTAAACTTTTGTCTTGAAGTATATATCTACATCTTGAAAAGGAAGTTTTGGTTTAAGGCAAACTCTGGGATTTCTTTCTAACGTTAGACATTATGATCCTTGAGAATTGTTTTCAGAGACTGAATGGAGTCTAAATTTGACATTTTATTGTATAATTAGAGATGAAATATAGGGTTATACATTGAAAATACAATCCATATTTTAAGAAAACCAGTAGAAAGCCATATTTTCACTGCAGTGAAAATACAATCCACATTTTCACTACAGTGAGAATACAATCCACATTTTCACTACAGTGAGAAAAGTAGGACCGAAGTCAGAAATCGTCACTCGTGAAAATATCACTTTCCACTCCACAGGATGAGATAGAAATGATATTCGGCAATAACAATGAAATAGTCCTTTTGAAGGCCTAATACATTTTCTTAACGACCTCCAGGGCGTCATCCGAACTAAATGGTGTGAATAAAAATATTGTTTCCAAGCTGTATCTTTACAAATATCAAAACTATCACAATTATTATATCCATTAAATCAATTTCAATGCAAAAACAGTGAAATACAACCAACAGTTCGGTACTATTATATTGCCCAAGCTGCGTAACACTCCAAGGCAATCACTCCAGACTCTGCTTGCAGGTTTCAGCCTAATGAATCGCCATGGAAGGATTTCTCCTTTCTCCAATGGAAGCAGTAAACCACTTAGTTTCAAATAGATTCATAATTTTGTAACACGATACACATGCAAACAATTTCGTATTGTGAGTGATAAACTATTTTCAAGAGCAAAATCTATTATGGGAAAACTGTTGATCAACACCCTAACGCAAAACAAGAGGAAAGCAAGATTAAGGGGATTAATTATGTAGATAAGTTGGACTGCTTGAACGTAAACGTTTGGAGTAACCACCCGTTACAATTGACCGCGCTCTCGCCTACCAGTCGTGATATGAGTGAAATGCTCTTGAAAACTTCGTTTAAAGGGGCAGTAGCACGTTTTTTGATAATTTTATATTTTATTTTTTTACTGATTATTTTACGTTAATGCTTAATGTATTATCTTCACAGTATCAAAAATCTCACTACACAAGCCAATCATCCAGTCCGAGGACAAAGTATGAAGATTCACATAAAATCCATTGGCGGCCATTTTGTGTGAACACCTTTAATTCATTTTGTGTAAGAAAAAGGAATCGCATGGCTAAACTTTACGTTATATATTTGATTTATTACTGCTCCATTTAGTTTAAATACATTGTCTTTCAATTGGAACCATTAATTTTCATTTTCCTGACATCACTTTATATTCCCACTAGAAACGTGCTACTGCCCCTTTAAACCCCAAATCACCTCACCTCCGCTATAAATATAGAATTTCGTATGGTTGACCTGTATGATGACTTATTTAGATTATTTTTGGTGTAAATACGCAAAAGGCGTATCTCAGATGCCCCCTTAGTGGCCACCTTGTATAAATGATTGACAAGTAAGTCTTTCTAATTTTTATATCTCCTATAATGCCTCCATACTTAAGTACGGATATGATAAGCATTCCTTTGTTTAAATGTAGCTAAAATATGTATATAATTTAATCTACTTTGAAATTACCATGTCATCTAGTTTAATATTTAAATTAACATTAAATGTATATATAACGTGAACATCAATTAAACAGAAACATTGTCAGGATATGAAATACACTTATTCTTTTATAAAAATTGAATCGTGATGGCTTTGACTTTCATTCTTCGCACTAACCATGCAAATGTAATCCTTTCCACTCACAAAAAGTTTGATGTCCAGTAAATCATATGGAATCTTATTCATAGCTGACAAATTCAGAAAACTCTCTTGATTTTTTATTCTATGCTCTATTGTACGCCACAAATATATTCGCTCCCAAATGCAGTTCAAATTAGTTGGAATGTTTAGAATGCTCTTAAAATGCTGTAAGAATACGATGTGAAAGTGGTGTGTGTCAGTAAAATACATTTCGGAAACTGTTGACGTAAATTGACTGGCTTTCAAAATGTCTCTGCAAATTTAGAAAAAACATTGGTAATATATTTGACTTGGGAACAATAAAAAAACCAAAAAAAACCCATTGAAAATATGTTAGTCCGATACACAAACCAACCTTGGATAATCATTTGTTGATGGATACGATTTTAAGAAAAATTAAATTCAAACAGAAAATGGGAAAATGAAGTTGTTAAGAACTTTTTTGAAGATAATACGTATTAAATGGATGCTCGACGCGCGAAATTTTGAGAAGAGACCTAGCCTGGTGTATAAGGGTATTTGCAGGAGCTCCGTGGATATATTTACGGCGATATATGAGGATATACTTCACTTGGTGAAGTGGTTTCAAAATGAGCAAGGACTATCTTAGAGTAAATAGTTATTTTTTCCGAAAGTATTTAGGTAGGAAAAGTGGAATCAGGTGTCGGGTAGGAATCCCCGAATCCATCCAACGTTCTGGTTTTATTTCCCCACAGAGCTAGGTAGTAGCTAAAGTCAAAATACGTTGATGCAACCTCTGTTTGAATATAGGCACTTCACGGGTTCCTGTAGGGGCAAACATTTGCACCACAAGCAACTTGAAACATTCTGCCAAAAGACACACTCCCCCCATTTAAAGGGTGCTTCTTGTCAACGAGGACTTCAAATTCAATGACTCAATGATTTAAATGGTGACTTTTGAACATCTTTGAACAAGTCAACTTTGTTTACATCCAAACATCTTCATCCTGTTTAGCCCCATCTTCCTACGCAAAGCCTAAAACGCCAGTTTCTGAACTGTCAGTTTTATGCCTTGCTGCTAACCCTAGAGTTGTCTGTGCTGATATCAGTGCCCCTACAGGCGATTGTCAGCAACCTCCAGTTACTTTCTGGTTGGACTATTGCTTTCTCCTATAGTGATCCCGAGAGCAAGCACAGAAACCTCAAGGGTCGGCAGCAAGGCATAAAACTGACAGTTCGGAAAGCGGCGTTTTAGGCTTTGCGTAGGAAGGTTTTTTAGCCCACAAACTGACCTTATTCAGACAGAGGTAATATCAACATTTAATGACTTGATCAACCTATGTGGGTCCTGAAATTTATTTATTAAAAGTTTATCAATCAATTGTTTTATTCAAGGAAGTGTAGGCCTTCCAGCCCATATTTCACAATAAATATATAAATATATACAACCTGAATTTATTTATTTCACAAGATGGATGACATGTCTTAGAGGAAGCACCGAATGAATGATAAACAAAATAGATATAATTCAATAAGTACATTATCCATGTGTGGGCGTGAACTTCACTCTGAATGTTTCAGTTTTAAGTTCGATGAAAATAGAAGATATTTACTTTTTACCTTTAACTTTCAAAATAATTCCATCATCGAAATCTTCACAACATTGTGAAAGGCATCTTGTATATCAAGACTTGCCATTTATTGAAACATCTTCATCGGTAAAAAAAATCATGATCGACGTACGATTTCGATTGGTTTTCAATGTACTGAGAAAACGACATGGGCACAATGATGATCCTTGAAATATCCCTATGTGACTGTTCTAATAGGATCGTAAAACTCGATTCAACGAGGACAGATCTCATTGGCTTTATCAGCCATGAATGTAGTTTAAAGGGGGTCTGCAACCTAGCTCGTGAAACCTAATTGACCAACGTTAATGAGAGCGTCCAGACGGGTAAGACGGGTCACATGACACAAACTTTGTACTGGCTTGCTGCTGTAAGCGGTTCGTAAACCAAACGATTTGGTTACCGAGCATTTTCGACTCTTTCGGGGCCCTGCTCATAAAAGTCTGGAAGTTAAAAATTCAGGGTTGCAGACCCCCTTTAAGTAAACCTAGCATAAATAATACTCGCTACACCCCCATATTGAGTCTAGCTAGATACAGTTACTGATTTATGTATTGAATTAATAAACATAAACTTATCATTTAATCTTAAATTGCAAACTACACCCTAAAACCTACTGATTTTTAAATATCTCATATCGTTATCAATTTTACTTCAAATCATATCACAGAGCTTCTAATCTAAATGCGAGTTTTAAACATAGAAATCATTATTACTCTCTCTACTACAAACTATCACAAAATCTGTTACGTAAACGTGAGATTCAAACCTATTTTAAGACCTGATTTATAAAGTAAAAAGTTCTCAGGAATGAAATGAATGGCTTATCCAGAGCGGACTCAACTATCAACTATAGTGACAGTCCCACTCAACTCGCATATAAAACGACTCAAACGGAGTATAAAACTCGCTCTAAACACTTGCCTTTTCACATCAGAATAAGGCATGGCGGGAAACATGCGTTTCGGGTTGTTGTTAATGGGTAAGTACAAAAAAGGGATTTTGAATTTCCGAAATATGAATATCATTGGCATATGGATAAGAAATAGTTATATGGATTTTCAACTTCTTTATCACAGGAGTATGACGTTTCGGTGTAGATGCGGTATTTGTTATAAAGTATAATCAATTGTCTGATAACTGAGTTGGTGTTTACACAGAAACGTCGCACTTCTACAATAGAAGTTGCAATATACATAGAACTCTTTCTTATTTATTCATATAACTCAATTAATTCATCATATAAGTTATTTTTGATGTACCCAATTTTTCTGATTTATAATTTCGAACAGTTATGTTTATTGGAATAGCGCTATAGGTTGCTTTGTGTTCAATGGTGTTTGCAATCAATGTTACTTGTTTAAAACTTTTCTTATTTGTGATTCGGTACGTTGATGTTCATTTACATGACTTATTTTATCAATGATTCTAAACATTTATGTTTTTCGGGATTTTTGTGTAAGTTGTGTTGGATATTTAATTTAAGAAATATTAACGATATTTGTTCAAGGATGTTTGCAATCAATGATATTTGTTTAAAAACTTTTCTATGATTCGGTACGTTGATGTTCATTTACATGACTTATTTTATCAATAATTCCAAACGTTTATGTTTTTCGATATTTATGGATAAGTTGTGTTGGATATTTAATTTAAGAAATATTAACGATATTTGTTCAAGGATGTTTGTAATCAATGATATTTGTTTAAAAACTTTTCTATGATTCGGTACGTTGATGTTCATTTACATGACTTATTTTATCAATAATTCCAAACGTTTATGTTTTTCGAGATTTATGGATAAGTTGTGTTGGATATTTAATTTAAGAAATATCAACGATATTTGTTCAAGGATGTTTGTAATCAATGATATTTGTTTAAAAACTTTTCTATGATTCGGTACGTTGATGTTCATCTACATGACTAATTTTATCAATAATTCCAAACGTTAATGTTTTTCGAGATTTTTGGATAAGTTGTGTTGGAATTTTTAATTTAAGAAATATTACCGATATCTGCATGCACAACTTTTTTTAAAACTAAGACGGTTGTTTGTGTGGATTTTGTTCTTGATTAGTTGCAAAACTTATATATTTTATGTATTTTAAAGAAAATGAAGCCTTATGAATTATATGAGGCAAAGTAATTAAAATCATCACCATACATGCTGATATCTGAAAAGTTGCACTATTGCATCGCTTAAGTCATTTTCTTAATAGTATTTGCTACGAGTCGTTAATTTCTTCCATGGTTTACAGCTGCATCCTAAAAGTTCCTTCACCTTTTTTTGTACACAGCTACACAACTTTAATCATCTAAAAGTAAAATGTACAATATCACATTCATATCATGGAGTGAAATTATCCAATGTAAATTTTCCTTAAATTTGGATGTCATTTTAGAGTACATTCGGCACAAATCACTATTTTGAATGAATAAAAATTAAAATGCTTTTTTTTCACTCAGTTTAAGAACTTGGAGTCACAAATGTCAAACTTTACCAATAGTGTCATTTTACCTATAATTCATTTGTAACTACGTTAATTCATTTATTTAAAAATTTCAATATGTATGCAAATTTTGTGTTTTAAATGAAAATTCTAATAATATTTTATTTTGAGAGATTTCCCTGTTTTACCTTACAAAACGTGCCTTGATTCATTTACATAGGACATAGGTTTAAAGAATCACTCCGTGACATGTTTAAGGTCACACATGCAAAACTTTATCAATAGTGCCATTTGATCGAGAAGTATCGACTGTTACAGAAAATAAAATTTTAAAGCTGAACGACGATGTATAGTGACAATAGGAAGGTTTAAAATCGGGATTATGATTGTGTGAGATTTTTCGAAGTTATTTAAAGGGGATCAACAACATGGCTCGTGAAACCTCATTGACCATCGTTAACAAGAGCATCCAGACGGGTAAGGGGGGTCACATGACACAAACTTGGTACCGGCTGTCAGCTGTAAGCGGTTCGCAACCAAGCGATTTCGTCCCTACCGAGTATTTACGACTCTTTCGGGGCCCTGCTAATAAAACACTGGAAGTTAAAAATTCAGGTTGCAGACCCCCTTTAATGTATTAAATTTGCCGTTACATTTGGACATAAACATAACAATACATGATGAAAATCACGGAGTGACTCTTTAAACTACCATGCACCAAGTGGGAAGATATATATATCCCCCTTAAAAAGCACAAACATTTAAATGTCGTCATGCTCAGATGACTTAACGAAATATCACGAGGAATATAAATATGTGTTAACTTATCATTTGTCGTGTTGTAACCAGCCTAATGTTCTCCCTTGTGTCCGGATATAAAGCATTAAAGGGATAAACACGTTTTTCTTGAAATTTAATTCCTTCAAATTTCCTGCAATAAGTAGTAGTATATGCAAGATGTAGTACCTGAAAGGGACAGTCCTATCTGGGTAATTTTTGTGGAATCAAAATTCAAGAATTCTTCCCTGTTTATACTTAATTATGATTATAACATGATCATTTCTCACTTTTTTCATCTATGTTAGTGAGAGTTACATTTTAGTTGTTCTAGATTTAATTTTTTTACAAAGAACAGAATGCATTACTGCGTCCTCTTGAATAGTGTTTCTAAATACCCTGATAGAACTGTCCCTTTAAGAGGGCCAAACATCTCATTACTCAATCCTACCAGCTACAGTCTAAGAATACATGATCAAGTATCAAGCGAAACCTTTGGCGACCATTTTTGTGTGAACAGCTTTTAATCTTTGAGGTGGGATATGGGTTCGCATAGGTTAACCGAACTTTTACGTTGTTAATTGACATTTAAGTGTTGAAAACAGTTCCTTTACAGTTGGTTACATTTGTTTTAATATTCGAGAGAAACCCTATTTTCCTAGAAACGTGTTGTCATTTCCAAGGATAGATGTACATATATATACTTATGGAAAGAAGTTTTGCAACACCTTTTTAGATTGTCCTGATATAGAGAGGATTTTATATGAGTGTTCATGACATACTATGTTTACAGCACGAGTTTCATAATATTAGTATTTCCCGAGCGAGATCGAGGGATATACTTATAATATAGGGAAGGTTGTCGTAAACATTGTATGTCATTGGCACGAAAATGATAATATGTTCATAACCGTTGTCCCGAAGTTACAGAAAATAAAGTAAAATTTCCGCAGTTTCTGAATACATCCAAAGATACGAATTACTGAACCAAAACGTCTCCTTGTGACAGAACCAAAAGCTGAAACCGTCTGCGGTGCACTTTCTTCCATTCTAGGTTGATTAGACAATTAGTTCTAGAATTAGCCTTTTATGGATTTCCGGGATTGCAGTTTATTGTGTTATTATTTGCGTTGTTGTTTGTGTGTTGCAAGACTTTTATTAGGTGTAAACACAAGTTCAATTTTCCAGCTTCCATGTAATATCATTATAAACAAACAACATGTTTAAACTAGACGATATAACTATATTTTCGTTTACCTACACGTGGTAAATGTATGTTAAAACAATGGCGAACCTAGCTACCATCGAAAAAAACAATATTGACCTTGGTCTTCTTCCTCGGTCATTTTCTTTTACATTAAAATGGCCTCATCTCAAGGACATACTTGCACTAAGATTTGAAGTCATAAAATAAAACTTGTTCGACATGTGTATTATAAAATGTTAATTTTTCTTACTTATAAATCATTTCTTGTTTTTTTTTTCAGTGGCGTTGGCCAGTCAAGTTTCGTCGATGGGTAAGCGTCGTTTTTCCTTTACTCTAATTAGAAAATTAAATTCAAAATTAAATTCAAGGAAGCTAATTAAAATAAACAAGGTTAAATTAAATATGGTCCATTCCTATGTCTTTCTTTATGTTGTTTTTCAGAAGAATAATTTGTCCTGATAACATTCCAGTGTGTTTACGTAATACATTCTTTAAATGATTTACGCATAGAATGTTTTTGCATAATGAAATACAGAACACCTTTTGATGTAATGTCAGCGTCACTAAAGGGTCGCCGACCTTGGCGCGGGTCATGTTAAGGTTATCAAGACGCCAGTTACATTTGCTTCATCTACATCGTAAAAAAAAACGCTGCAAGGGACTCGAATGTTCTTGAAAGTGAACTCAAACATTACAACAGCATAAAAGCTCAATTAAATCTTGATTATCCAAATATGTAAGGAATGATGATTTTGATACCAATTTTGAAACGATCGCATCATAACACCAGGCCTACAAAATATTTTTTTTTTAAAAGACCACAACCTTTCTATTTGACTAATGAAGATTTTGGCACCAATTTAGACGACACCTCACCACAAAAAAGTTTTACGCATCGAAAAGTAAGGAAACAGCGTCAATCAAGCAACGATCAGCGCAAAAATGAAAAACTCTATACGCAACACTTTCACTGCATATAATATCATATTTTTGATACATTCATGTAAAAAAATTTAGTATAACCTCCGAATCACACAAAGAGGTGAGGTGAGGTGATGTGTGGTTTAACGCCGCTTTCAAGATTATTTCACTTATATCGCGGCTGCTAGTATTATTGCAGGGAGAAAGCCCGCAACATCACGGTGGCTATTCATTGCGGTGGAACCTGCGAGCATCGACTGGAACTAGCAACCATGGGTGATCTTGCACTGAAAATCAGAGTAGCATTGCACCAGAACCTGACTGCGTGTAGAACAGTTCTCTACTGCAGACAAAGTTGCCGAGCCCCTGGCGTGATTCGAACCACGGACCTCTTGATCCGAAGCCGAACGCGCGAACCACTGCGTTATCCTGCCCCCAATCACACAAAGAGCTAAGGTGACAATGATATGATGTCATGAAAGCATGAACGTCATATGCTATGACGTCAATTGGCAATCATTTTGATAAAACAAATAACACGTTTATATGTCGACGTGGATACATGGGGAAAATTGGCTTGGATAATTTTTCATTAAAAAGTCGTGATTATACATTTCTCAATGTGAGCTATATATTTCATAAAATGAGCCTAATATTACTGTACATTTAAAAAAAAATTGTGAGTCACAAAATGAAAAGCTTTTAAAACATCACTGAGTACCACACTTGATGCATTAATTTGACATAATCGTCTTAAAAGCCTATTTGCGTCTTCCTTCCCACAAAATAAGGAAATATTTCATCTAGTGTAGTTTCTAAAAACATGTCCTCATTTCTGATCTGTCCCTTGACGTGACAGGCGCCAAACTGCGCGAGACTCTCTGAGACATATTTCAGGTTTTGATTGACAAGAAATGGACATATTCTCGACACGCGTCACTCAGAGCACGAGCGCTGCACGAACTATCAGTGCAAACTGTCCAACTGCGGACTTACATTGCATGGTTGAACTTTTTTACAAAGCTGGTGTTATTTAACATGTGATAGTAAAACTAAAGATTTAGTAGTCGTTTAAGTTAACGGCTTAAAATTGTCAATCATCGAGAAAGATCGTGATAATGAAGAAAGCAGAGATGAGTTCTTAAAATATCAAGTTCTATAATTTTTTTATCATATAAATATTTCATTTGCTAAAACTAGTACCCGGCGATCATTAATTTCAAACACCGAATTGACCCGGTGACTTTTCAAGACAGGCGATTATTTGAGGCAGGCCATTATTATGTGTATGCAATTTTAAACAGAAATGATACAAAACCATCATTATCGGCAATTTTTTCATTGTGAACATTGAAATCTCTTATTAATTGTCATACGTTTCATCAATATGCATATATGCCAGGAGTACTTAGAAAAGGGGGATATTCAAAAGTTGGTCTTGTGTACCAAAATACGTCCCCTAAATTTGACTCTTGATTGCTGCACGACACCCTTAGGAGATCGATGAAAATTGGGTAGACATTCCAAATGTGGGGCAGGAAGCTGTTATTCAAAATGGCGTCCAAGATGGTCGTTGCATCCTTATAAACCATATAACTCAATCAGGGGCTGGATATGCCCTGGAATGTCGACTTTGGTGCCTTTTCTTGGGCTTTTGAGACTACGGAATCCAATGAAACATTTTCATGGTTAAAATGGCCAATAATTGTGAATTCCAAGATGGCCGTCAAAATTGCTGCTGAAGCCAGCATATCAAGGTTCCTACGTGACCTAGAGGGTTAAACTTGGTATTCTTCCTGGGGTTTAAAGGGGCAGTGATTTCAGTCAGACCAATAATGTATAATTGTTTGATTCAATAGAGCATATTTTATACATCAATTGTCAAAATATTTTTGCAGACTGGCCCCCACACCACCCCTTTTAGCCCAATGACTAAATCACCGAAAGTTATCAATTGCACTTAGCATTAAGATATAGAAACTACCTGGAAATATGTTACCTGTCAAGTTTATAAATGTCATTACAACACCGGATAACGTGTATTTAAACTATAAATACTTGTTTATAGAGTCGAGTAATCAGGCCCGTAGCAAGCGGGATTTTCGGAAAAATCTCTTTTTTGTCAAGGATTCGTATATACCTTTCCTTGATAGTCTTGCTTGCTTCTCTTAACCAATTGTTATTTCGGATTACCATCCTAGTGACTGTATAATAATTACCCCTCTACGTTTCTTGATTAGGCTTTAAAGGGGCAGTAGCACGTTTTTAGGGGGAATATAAGGTGATGTCAGGAAAATGAAAATTAATGGTTCCAATTGAAAGACAATGTATTTAAACTAAATGGAGCAGTTATAATTCAAATATTTAACGTTTAGTTTAGCCATGCAATTCCTTTTTCTTACAGAAAATGAATTAAAAGTGTTCACACAAAAATGGCGGCCTATGTATTTTATGTGAATCTTCATACTTTGTCCTCCAACTATGGATGATTGACTTGTGTAATGACATTTTTGACACTGTCAAAATAATACATTTAACATTAACTTACAATTATCACTGAAAATTTTAAAATATAAAATTATCAAAAAACGTGCTACTGCCCCTTTAAAAGGGAACGTCCTGTTTAGCTATGTTCTGTCGAAACGATATCCCCTCTTGTGCTTTTTTATCAATTGTCAAACATCAATCAACAAAAACATTACCCACAGTAACATTTGGTTGTGTTATAAATGTGTGCATTATATTAAAATGTCTCCTTGAATTTCGTTTCCACAATAAATGGCCCAATATAGGACTGTTTCAAATTTCTAAATGAACATTCTCATAAAATTAAGGACTACTTCAATTTTCAAAATTTAAGCATCGTTTTATGAAAATAATTCAAACCCAGAAAGTCCTTAACGTTCTTAAATTTGTAAGGTATATTATATCATATACTGTCCTTGATAACGACAAAATATCTGTTTTTATGACCATATTTTTTTCATTCCAGTTGCACCACAGAATAGTAAGTATAGTTATTTGCAATAAAGAATCTTCATTCTATTCATCATTAACGTCATGCAAGTAATTCAAAAGTTAACTGGTTAGTCCACATATTAACCCTTGGTTGGCTCCACATATTAACCTTTGGTTGGCTAAACTAGATTGCATGTCATATATCAGATATATTTAACATATATTTACAAAGAGTGGGATTTGTGAACTTTAATTTGGAATTTTATAACAATCTTGTTGATACAATGCACTTTATTTGGTATAAAATCGTTGACGCGTCACTGCTCTAGAACGTTTTAAAACAAGCAAAACTGTCCAATTTCGTTCTGCTATCTCGCCTAGTTAAGGAGATTCCGAATCGATGTTTATTTTAAATGCGTGTTTTAATGTTTTGAAATTTTGCATAGAGGTGAGTTGACTACTGAAGAAATGATAAAACTATGTTTTAGTCGTATCAATCTGCAGTGGGTCGAGTTATCTTGCCATTCGTATGGTAACGTTTCTTTTGGACACTAGTTTATATTAACTGACAAAGAGTGTGATTTGTGAACTCTAATTTGGAATTTTATAACCATATTGTTAATATCGTTAACCAATAAGTGTTGACCTGTAGTAGTCAGCAATTAGTACCTAACGATAAATTAATACAATTGAAACATTTGTGACTAACAACTTACTTTTGTCACTTCATTATGCAGGCTATTATCAACATGTTCTCCCGTTTCCGGCAGGACATTATTATGATATATACCTCTTCAAATATTTATTTTTGAACCATAGAAACGACGTTGTTTTTATAAGTCAAATACAAATAAAAATAACTTTTATTTAATTTTGCAAGCTGCAAATGTTTCGACAATATGTCATACGCTGAAGCTCTGACAACTAGGCTACTGCGACAGCACTGATGGAGTCGTTATGTTAGCCCCTCTTATAACAAAGGTTTACATTTTGGAGGTTATATATTTTATGGTCGCTTCTGTTTTTTCCTATCATCCACGTTATCAGTCTAGTAAATGTGGCGGTTTATGAATTAGATAAGACATGATCCGTGATAATTATTAAGAATATAGGATGTTTGCCCTCGTGAGTTACCCGTAGGAAAAAATCCCGCGGGCAAACATCCTTTATTCTTAATAATGCCCGTGCTCATTCATAACACATCACCATTTTGTAATGCTGATGATTTTACGAGTGCTTCAAATTGAGCTTAGATTGCATTTGAAATATAAGTAGTGTGAATCACTTTGTTACGATCAATGATCATGGAAAGGGTAAACTTGAGTTTTGATGTTTTCTTAAAAACATGTTTAATACATCAGGAGGTAGAGATTTCACTGAAATTTAACTTTTAATCCATAAATCTTTATGAAAGTTTATTGAACATAATTACGTTATTCCCTTATCTAAATCCTAACCAATTACCATTTATTTATAAATTTAGATTAGTAATCATGGTTTGATTTATTAATGAATGTAACAGCCATAACATTCGTTTTAAGCCCTTATCACAGATTGTTCAGAAAGAAAAGTTTCCAAAATGACTTTAGCCCGATTTTAGGGGGGATTATAAGGTGATGTCAGGAACATGAAAATAAATGGCTCCAATTGAAAGACAATGTATGCACCTAAACGAGACAGTAATAAATCAAATATATAATGTGTTAAGTTCAGCCTTGCGATTTCCTTTTCTTACACAGAATGAATTAAAGGTGTTCATACAAATATGGCCGCCAATGAACTTATGAATCTTTATAATTTTTTCTCTGACTATATTTATAATTGATTTGTGTAAAGAGATTTTTGACAAAATCAGAATAGTACATTTATCAATATCATTAACGTACAATTATCAGTGAAAAATTGGAAATTTAAAATTTTCAAAAAACGTGATACTGCCTCTTTAAGATAATGGCCCTCCACCGCCACCGGAGAAACCACCAACACAACAACAACAGCAGCAACAACAACAGCAGCAGCAGCAGCAACAACAGCAGCAAAATCAGCAACCACCGCAACTTTATGGACCTAGTAAGTCAATAAATAGAATTATATAGTAGTCATGGCAAATGATAAATTAATCTGATCATGAAGAAGCATTTTTTGGCAATTAATTGTACAGATCTCTTGTGAACTTTTAAATGAACAGTTCCCTCGGTTTGATTTACCCCGCTTTCGAATTCGCCTCACCTATCATTAGAAATTGATTTCACTTTCAGAACAGCCAGCATATTTGAGGGAGTTTTTAAGCAATATGGGGTCAAACACAGGAGCTAATCCAATGAATCAAGGTCAGATGCCAGGACCAAACCCTGGTCAACTGCCTCCAATGATACCTAATGGAGCTAATCAAACGCCTAAAGGAATGCCTCCAGTGATGCAATACCAAATGGGACAATACCCGCCAAACAACCAAAACCCTGGAGGATCGCCTGGTCAAAACCCTGGTCAAATGCCACCAATGAGTCCTATGGCAAACGGAAAGCCACCGATGCAAAATGGTATGGGACCAATGCCTGACCAGATTCAAAACAAAATGGGACCAATGCCGGGACAATACCCTGGACCAATGCCCGGACAATACCCCGGACCAATGCCCGGACAATACCCCGGACCCATGCCCGGACCAATGCCTGGGCAATACCCCGGACCAATGCCCAACAAAATGGGACCAATGCCTGGGCAATACCCCGGACCAATGCCCGGACAATACCCCGGACCAATGCCCGGACAATACCCCGGACCAATGCCCGGACCCATGCCTGGGCAATACCCCGGACCTATGCCCAACAAAATGGGACCAATGCCTGGGCAATACCCCGGAATGCCAAACAAAATGGCGCCAATGCCTGGACAATATCCCGGAATGCCAAACAAAATGGCGCCAATGCCTGGGCAATATCCCGGAATGCCAAACAAAATGGCGCCAATGCCTGGGCAATATCCCGGAATGCAAAACAAAATGGCGCCAATGCCTGAACAATATCCCGGAATGCCAAACAAAATGGCGCCAATGCCTGGGCAATACCCCGGAATGCCAAACAAAATGGGGCCGATGCCTGGACTATATCCCGGTCAATTCCCTGGTCCAATGCCTGGACCAATGCCCGGTCCAGGAAATTACAACCCGGCGCAGGGAGCATTGGGAAAACAATTAAACCCCTTTGAACTAAACGCAGGCAATGGGCCAATGCCACACAATGGAAATGGGCCAATGCAACACAATGGAAATGGGGCAATGCCTAACCAAGGAAATGGGCCGATGAATAACCCATTCGTTGGGCCCAATCAATACCCCCCAATACCTAACCAATTTGGTTTTCCTGACCGATTTGGAGGCCCTGTGCCAAGCCCAAATGGTCCACCAATGAAACCTCCATATGGAAATCCAATGAATAATCAGAATGGAGGACCAATGAACAACAATTATGGAGGACCAATGAACTATAACCCACTTCCGTCTCCACCTGAATTGTTTGGTTTGTACGGGCCACCACCTCCTCTACCAATGGGACAAGGACCAAATCCCTTCAACCCCTTCGGGCCCCTGCCCCCACCATATGGACCACCACCACCACCTGTGCCCTCCCCTGTCGCACCCCCACCAACACCAAACGGACAGAAACCTACGCCAAAAAACGTGAGTATTGATGCAAAAATACCCTTAAGACGTAGAGCAGCCAATCGAGAGTCTTTCCGAGTGCTAGAAAATATCAAACCTCACATTTTATCAACAAACATCAGACATACCATCTTAAAGACTACAGTTAATCGACCGTTCTTTTAGAAAATAACGGCTTAAACTACAATAACTCAATTAACTCTAATATCAAGCATCATTCATCTAAGAAAAAAGTGAAAAGGTCTTAATAAACTTCAACACTTAACACTTAGAATTCAATGATCAGCTTTAAACCAAGAAGGACACTAACAATATTGACCTTCACGCTTGCTAAAAGGATAATATCTACCCAATTTCAGGAACATACACCTGAAACACTGAAACCTTACAGTTACACTAATTCAAACGTTTCTATTGACACAGAAATCTACAAGCGTACTTACTAAAACGTTTCTTTTGACACTGAAACCATTAGTGAGAATAAATCAAACGTTTCTTTTGACACTGAAGCCCTACAGTGACAATAACTCAAACGGTTATTTTGACACTGAAACCTCACAGTTACAACAACTCAAACGTTTCTTTTGACACTAAAACCTCACAGTTACAATAACTCAAAAGTTTTTATTGACACTGAAACCTTATAATCACAATAACTCAAACGTTTAAATCGACACTGAAACCTAACAGTGACAATAACTCAAACGTTTCTTTTGACACTGCAGCCCTACAGTGACAATAACTCAAACGTTTATATCGACACTGAAACCTTACAGTGACAATAACTCAAACGTTTCTTTTACAGTGACAATAACTCAAACGTTTATATCGAAACTGAAACCTTACAGTGACAATAACTTAAACGTTTCTTTTGACACTGAAGCCCTACAGTGACAATAACTCAAACGTTTCTTTTGACACTGAAACTTCATAGTAACAATAACTCAAACGTATATTTCGACACTGAAACCTTGTAGTAACAATAACTCAAACGTTTATTTCGAAAATTTTTAAGCAAAACCTAGGGAGACGTTCATATCCTTTACTTAAACATTAAAGACACACAAAAGATGATATCGAACCTCAAACATTGAAGGAAGATAAACTCCGCCCTTTTATTTGGTCGCCAAGCCTTAAATATAAATAACATTACCGATTTGTGTCAATTTCTGCATTTGTTAGTGCAACGCTTAAGCAAACACCATCGACCCTCTGATTCAGGGAGTTAATGGATAAACAATTTGACCGTCATTGTGCATGGTGCTTTGACACAAATACATGCCAAAATTAATTATAAATATCACGGCCTTTCTCTTTACTTCTTTTTTTCGTAATTTCTCCGGTTTGTTGTCGTCCTTGGGTGACGCACATTTTATCATGGCTTTATGCTATTCATTGTTATAGTAATTAACAACATTATCAGATATGTTCATGTTATTATGATATATATTTTGATATAAATATTATGTTTTGCAGACTGTCACCCTTAATGCTGATGTGACAGAGCGTCTTGCAGGGATGGACCCCGCGATGAGGTACGAGTTGGTTAACAAGGCAATCATTTATTATATTGACAATGTTCTGCCCATAACAGGAGTCCCGGCAGCGTGAGGGTTAAACTATAAAGTATTATAACATACGATCGTGTTCTTGTTTTTACTTTGTGCAACATGTTCTCTCCCCTAGTACTAGTTAGCACTAATTTGAGGATACTTTAATTGTTTTAACGCAGTTTCCACCGCCGCTGCATGTTTCATTCGCTTCAACTTTTCCCCATTGCATTGTGTACAATGTGGTGGCACGTGGTCCTGTGCAATGCTCAGTCGACCGCTATCAGTATAGTTCAGCAACAACGGGCGTGGCTCGCTGGATGAGTGGGTTACCCGCTCATTGCTGAATAAACTGAGAATTTGAAGGGATAATTCCCTGCCCCACACTGAGACACAAGTCGAGAGACTTGTGGTGTCACCTTGGGCAATAGACTTTATTCAAAATGTGCCTCTGTTCACCCAGCAGGAAATGGGTACCTGGAAAAGAGTTGTGTAGGTGGTGACCTTCTAGCGACAAATATGTCAGCTTGGGTTAGACCAGGGTAATAATGTCGGTAGCGCCTTGAGCATGCACTAGTGGATGGAAATGTGCGCCTTATAAATACCCATTATTATTATTTACAAGGGATTCCCCCAAGAATGCGGGAGAATCCGTGACGTTGTGTCATTGATGACGTAATTTTTCAAGGGAGATAAGTCATGGTCCGTTTTCCTCGAAGATCGAACGTTTGTCGCCAAACTAAATGATTGTTGCTTTCAAGGTTCAAATACATCTTTTTGTGACATTTTATCATTTGAAATTTATTACAAATATCTTTTTGAGAGTATCTCAAGTAATCAATTGTGATTTTACCAGCTTGAAAGAAAAAGGGTATTTTTTAGTGTAACCTATAAAGGGGCAGTAGCACGTTTTTTGATAATTTTATATTTTAAAATTTTCAGTGATATTTGTACGTTAATGCTAAATATATTATTTTCCTAGTGTTATAAATCTTATTACAGAAGCCAAACAGCCATGATCAGGGGACAAAGTATGCAGATTCATATAAAATCCAATTGGCGACCATTTTTTGTGAACACCTTTAATTCATTTTCTGTAAGGAAAAGGAATCGCATGGCTTAGCTTTACATTATATATTTGAATTATTAGTGCTCCATTTAGTTTAAATACATTGTCTTTCAATTGGAACCATTAATTTTCATTTTCCTGACATCACCTTATATCCCCCCTAAAAACGTGCTACTGCCCCTTTAACCTTTAAGCTTTACAGAGACTATGCATATCTTACTGCTTAATACCTTTGAGGATTTATTTTTACGTGTTAGCTTTCAAGGTCAAATGTCAAGGTCACAAGGTATAAAACCCCTTAACAAATCCAACAAACACAAAACATGATAATAAAAGGTGTGCTCCGAATCTCTAATGTTCTATATATGTAATCATTGGAGAGGTTTTGAAAGATTTTTTTCAACCACAATCAATCAAACGTGAAGGTCACAGCAAAGTTTTACAAAGAATATGTATCTTAACTATGAAAACTTTTAATCAGTACATGGTTGCTTTACCAAAGACGTAAATCGATAATAATATATAGGTCTTTGGTTATGCTCAATGAAAAGAGTTGGGCGACCTTGAATGTCAAAGGTCAAGGTCACGAGATATGAGATATTGCCATGTACGACCATTTTGGCTATACATTTATTTCATTAAGCTTAGTGCTTATACAAAATGGATTTTTTAACGTCACTTTCAATATCAAAGGTCAAGGTCACAAGTAAAAATTTTCGCTAAAAAGTCGATAACCTGAAAAGTTGTTGTCTTGTTCAACTCTAATTCAGTGTATATCATCTAAGAAACTTTGAATTTTGAAAGAAAGTTTCCCTTAAAATTGATGAAAGGTCATGGCCACATCAAGATGACGACTTAAGCATGGTATTGCCTATAATTATTCAAACTATTTATAACTTAATTCATTACAAATTTTGTTTAACCAATGAAAAGTTCACCATTAGAATGAATATTAAAATCAGAATTAGGTTTTTGATATCTCAAAATATTAACGATCAAGATTGACCAATGTGTTCCCAGAGGAATGTTGACATGTTCCGTTTACGATCAAAATTTAAGGTCAAGGTTTTTTCCCCTGATGCTTTCTAATGCACGGTTGTTAGTTACATACCAACCCAACGTCATTTAACAAATTTGAATCCATAGGGTAACCTCCGGAGGAGAAACGAAACTTTTAAGCTGACAAACTTTGGTCTCGAAAAAGTAAGAGGGTCAGTCTTGTAGTTACAATCATTATTTCTCCACGGATTAAGAGCATATTATAAGAACCTAAGCTAACCTCTGCGTTAATTTGAGTTGTTCTCGGGTTTCCGGCAGGTTCCCCTAAAAGCCAAAAGTTACAAAACAAACTAAAGAAAGTTTCAGTCAAGGTTTCTTCGAGGAAAACATGAGTGCTGATGAGATTACATTAATGGAATTGATTCCAAATTTGGTGTTGTTTATAAGTGCCATAAAAAAAGTAAAAATATATAATCAATAATGTGACCGATTAAAATCGACCGTTCTCCGGGAAACAATGTTTAATACAAACTTATCTTAGGTATCCAGCCGGTATATTCCTTCGCCAAGGCCTGAATACAGTCAGCCTAATCGCATGTTGCTGTGACCAGTTTAGCGCAGACAAAACCAAGTCATAAGCTATTCAATCACGTTTAGCGGAGATCATGTATTACTCTAGCATGATATCGAAAGCTTTTGGTGCTGCTTTGCAATTGGTTAGATGAGCTTACGCAAGAGACATCCGCAAAGGCTGCTGCATTCAGAACGTACCAGGTTCGAACCCATCTTCTGACTCAAAGCCTAAAATGTTTCCGAAATGTCATTTAAGGCCTTGCTGCAGACCTGTTACTTTTCTGTGCTGCTATTGTGCCCCTACAGACAAGAGAGCAAGCACAGAAACTCAAGGGTATAAAACTGACAGTTCGGAAACTGGCGTTTTAGGCTTTGCGTAGGAAGATGGTTCGAACCCTGCTAGCAAAAATATCTTTACTATTGTACTTCTCTGAGATTCTTATAAGACTGAATCCATGATTACCAAACTACATAGGGGCTGAAGAGGTGAATTCCAAATTTGGTGTCGTATAAAGTTACCATGCTAAAATTATTTTTAAAAAAGAACACTCGAAAAACTTATTTTACAGCAGTGACAAGATGTATCTCGAGCATGTTCCACATCAAAGGGAAGGTATCTTAGGCCTATTTCCTGATTCACTCACTGTCATAAGTTACAATGTTCTGTCATGAAAACTTAAAGTGTATATAGTCAAAAAAGGCATAGCTTTCCTTTCTAGAAACGGCGCCGCTGATTGCACAATTACCTTTTATGACACCCAGTCAATGGGGAGACATGGACAAAGGGCGCTCCCTAACACATAAGAGTGTTTTCTGGTCACAATAACATGTTTAGAATGTAACTTGCAGCTACATGTAATTCCCATCAGATAGACTATTGTATAGCATAAGCTTTTAACATCCAATTTAACTGCATAAGGATATATTTAAGAAAATGTATTTCGACAAAGGCGGTGCGTTTTGCCGCGTAGGTTGGGACAAAGCGCTCCATGCGAAAATACTCACAAATGTCATTATGACAAACACCCATAATAAACCACTGCCATAACAAAGGTTTTCGTCTCAAAAGTGCAATTCAGGCATCATTTAGATAGTTTAAAAAATGATAAAAACCTAGGCACTCCGTACAAAGACGGACAAAATATTTTCACATTTCATGGACCTAGCATTTCGAAGTTACATACGTCTTACAAGTTCTCCGGGCAACCATAAAGTTCCGTACTTCCCCCTTGTTCATGTACCCATTTTGTACAGCTGGGTAATCTGGAATATGGATGAAGTGCTTTGCCCAAAGATACAATATAGCCCAGGTCATAACATATCTAAATCTACCAACCATAATAGATCTACACCTACCAACCATAATAGATCTACATCTACCAACCATTACAGATCTACATCTACCAACAATAATAGATCTACATCGACCAACCATAATAGATCTACATCGACCAACCATACTATATCTACATCTACCAACCACAATAGATCTATATCTAACAACCATAATAGATCTACATCTATCAACCATTAAAGATCTACATCAACCAACCATAATAGATCTACATCTACCAACCATAAAAGTTCTACATCTACCAACAATAATAGATCTGCATCTACCAACCATAAAAGATCTACATCTACCAACAATAATAGATCTACATCTACCAACCATAAAAGATCTACATCTGGCAACCATAATAGATCTACATCTACCAACTATAATAGATCTACATCTACCAACCATGAAAGATCTACATCTACCAACCATAATAGATCTACATCGACCAACCATGACATATCTACATCTACCAACCATATTAGATCTACATCTATCAACCATTATAGATCTACATCAACCAACCATAAAAGATCTACACCTACCAACAATAATAGATCTACATCTAGCAACCATAAAATATCTAAATCTACCAACAATAATAGATCTACATCTACCAACCATAAAAGATCTACATCTACCATCTACATCGACCAACCATAACATATCTACATCTACCAACCATAAAAGATCTACATCTACCAACCATTATAGATCTACATCAACCAACCATAATAGATCTACATCTACCAACCATAAAAGATCTACATCTACCAACCATAAAAGATCTACATCTACCAACCATAATAGATCTACATCTACCAACCATAACAGATCTACATCTACCAACCATTATAGATCTACATCTACCAACCATAATAGATCTACATCTACCAACCAGAATAGATCTACATCTACCAACCATAAAAGATCTACATCTACCAACCATAATAGATCTACATCTACAAATCATAATAGATCTACATCTACCAACCATAAAATATCTACATCTACCAACCATAAAAGATCTACATCTACCAACCATAATATATCTTCATCTACCAAACATTATAGATCTACATCTACCAACCATAATAGATCTACATCTACCAACCATAAAATATATCTACATCTACCAACCATAATAGATCTACATCTACCAACCATTATAGATCTACATCTACCAACCATAATATATCTACATCTAACAACCATAATAGATCTACATCGACCAACCATACTATATCTACATCTAACAACCATTATAGATCTACATCTACCAACCATAAAAGATCTACATCTAACAACCATAATAGATCTACATCTACCAACCATAAAAGATCTACATCTACCAACCATAATAGATCTACATCTACCAACCATTATAGATCTACATCTACCAACCATTATAGATCTACATCTACCAACCATTATAGATCTACATCTACCAACCATAAAATATATCTACATCTACCAACCATAATAGATCTACATCTACCAACCATAAAAGATCTACATCTAACAACCATAATAGATCTACATCTACCAACCATTATAGATCTACATCTAACAACCATTATAGATCTACATCTACCAACCATAATAGATCTACATCTACCAACCATTATAGATCTACATCTACCAACCATTATAGATCTACATCTACCAACCATTATAGATCTACATCTACCAACCATTATAGATCTACATCTAACAACCATTATAGATCTACATCTACCAACCATTATAGATCTACATCTACCAACCATTATAGATCTACATCTACCAACCATTATAGATCTACATCTACCAACCATTATAGATCTACATCTGCCAACCATTATAGATCTACATCTATCAACCATTATAGATCTACATCTACCAACCATAATAGATCTACATCTACCAACCATTATAGATCTATTTCTAACAACCATTATAGATCTACATCTAACAACCATTATAGATCTACATCTACCAACCATAAAAGATCTACATCTACCAACCATTATAGATCTACATCTACCAACCATTATAGATCTACATCTACCAACCATTATAGATCTACATCTAACAACCATTATAGATCTACATCTACCAACCATTATAGATCTACATCTACCAACCATTATAGATCTACATCTACCAACCATTATAGATCTACATCTACCAACCATTATAGATCTACATCTACCAACCATAATAGATCTACATCTACCAACCAGAATAGATCTACATCTTGAACTTGAACTATTTATCTTGGAATCTAGGCTCATATTACCGCCATTCAATTTTTTTCTGAAATCATAAACCAATCAAATTGTTTGGCTTGAATTGAAAAACAGAAGGACGAGCCAAAAACAAAAGTTTCAAGTATCGACAAAACAGGCCCCATTATATTTATTTCACGATACAAAAATATTTGCAAACTAATAATATGTATTTTGAGGTACATCACACCTGGCGAGTTAACTCAAGGCAACAGATACATCTTTTAGAATAGTGTTTTTAAAGAGAACCAAGGACAAAAAAAAAGATAAAAACAGAATTTAACCAATTCCAAGACAAATTTATTTGATTCGTTTGAGTGACAATCCAAAGTGAAATAAGAATGGACAAAGGATCAATGAACAAAGGATCAATGATGTGGTTTCTCTGAGATTTGACTGAATATCTCAAATGTGTCAATCAAACCTCTTGACCTCACCCCTGACCTCGTCACTCAAGAACGTGATGTCAACTGATAAGCCACTGATAAGTAATAGTTACTAGCATAGTTAATGGCATGCATCGGATAATGGCAGGGACACTTTGTCCTAGAGGCTCGAGGACAAAGGGTTCCTGCCGTTATCAGATGCATGCCATTAACTATGCTAGTAACTGACTTACATCTCACTTGATCCGAGTACAATCAACCACAAACTTAATAGTTTTTAATATAATTTCAATTTTCCATAACCTTTCAAGGACCCCTTAACTGATTTATGAATGAAGTGTGTAGTACTATATAGGGTTTTTGAGCACACGCTTCTTGCGTGTCAAAGCGCGAGGCACGTGCTTCTTGCGTGTCAAAGCCCAAGGCACGAAGTAAATAAAACGTAACAAGCAAAACAGTGAGCGTGGCTCACTAATACCCCCGACCGTGCATCCTTGACTAACTGAATTATTTTTTACTTTCAATGTAGTCATCTCTTGCACAGCATTTGACCCCCAAAGAGGAATTGAGAAAAATGACTAATCAAGAAAAATGTAACTTTGTAAAAAAAAAACACAAAAAAAAAACTTATCCATTTTAGTTTTGATTTGGCACTGCACCGCTCTTGGTAGGGACGAAGACATATGCAAAATGTAAAAAGAATCAGATGAAAAGTTTTTTTCGTAATAGGTTGCCGTTGGACAAATCTGATATTGGAAAATGACTATGTTCAAAATATGGAAATTTGTAAAAACATTGAAATATCAATGAAATTTGTTGTAATTTTGCACCATACCCCACCTAGTAGGGTAGAAGACATGTGCAAAATTTGAAATTAATCGGATGAATAGTTTTCCCGTAGTTGGTCGGACAAATCTGATATTGGAAAATGACTAAGTTCAAAACATGGAAATTTGTAAAAAAATCATAAAAAAATTTAAATGTTAACGAAATTTGCTGTAACTTCGCACTGCACCCCTCCTAGTAAGGTAGAAGACATGTGCAAAATTTGAAATTAATCGGATGAATAGTTTTCCCGTAATTGGTCGGACAAATCTGATATTGGAAAATGACTAAGTTCAGAACATGGACATTTGTAAAAAATCATAAAAAATTCAAATGTTAACGAAATTTGCTGTAACTTCGCACTGCATGTGCAAAGACATGCGCAAAATTTGAAATTAATCGGATAAATAGTTTTCCCGTAATAGGTCGGACAAAAAATGTCCTCGGACGGACACACAGACACACACACGGAATCATTGGTATTACTAGATACCCCGGACCGTTGGTCGGGGGTATAATAAAAGTTGTGGTGCAAAATAAATCATATAAAGTTTATTTCTTAGGTTTGTTATTTCTATAGAAAACTTAAGTCTACAGTGTTATTAGGTGATTTTAATATTTTTATTCAAGCAAAACGTGAAAGTATTATTATTGTTATTGGTACTGTAAGTTCACTTCTATGTCTATGTTGTTGATTAATTGTTTGAAACCTCGTTTCGGAAAGGTTTACAAAAAGTGTCCTGGCATCAGATGTCAGGACTCTTTGGCCTTAGAGTTTCCGATATCGATAATGTACAGGACACTTTTATAAATGGTTGCCATGGACGTCGAGATATAAGTGGGATGTAAGGACATTTATTAGAGTGGGCAGGGTGATCCCCTAACCCCATCCCTCTCTCTATATCGCGCCTTTTGCTGTGAGTGTGTGTTTGTTTTTGACTCGCTTCTTATCTGTTCTCTGCTCTCTCCCCTCTTTTCTGTTGTTTGCGCGTGTGTGTGTTTTTGTTTCTCACTATCCTTCTTTGTAATTGTTGTATGTTCAATCGCTCTTTCTCTTTCTGTCTCTTTCTATCTGTTTCCGTCTGTGTGATTTATATTTTCGTGTGTCTCTGTCTATCTCTCTCTGTCTCCTCCCCCTCTCTCTCTCTCCTCCCCCTCTCTCACTTTCTGTCTCTCCTTCCCCCCTCTCTCTCTCTTTCCCTCTCTCTTTCTCTCTGTCCTCCCCCCTTTCTCTCTTCCCCCATCTCTCTCCTTCCCCCTCTCTCCTTCCCCTCTCTCTCTCTCTCTCCCACACTCTTCCTACCTCCCTCACTCTCTCAAAGGTATGTTGAACTAAGTGTTACAACTATCATGACTCAGATAAATCAATCACAGAGTGGAGGTCAAGAGGGCTGAGGCACATGTTAACCCTGACAGAATATCAAACTCCTGACATTAGTATGACAGGCTGACTGGACAGTTAATTAATAGGTCATACGGTGCTTGATAGTGTATAAGTCTTTTTCGGGACTCATAGCTTCGTTAGAAACAGCTTCCTTCAACATGAAATTCGGACTTTTTTGAAAGCGATAGATTCCCTTAGGCATTCGGACATTTTTCTTCGGGAATTCTGACAATTTTGGCTCTCATTCAAAATTTGTCTGTACGACTGAAAATGGGCAACCTTCGAGTTAGTTTTGAAATGCAAGCTTCCCTTTAAACGTTGAAGCTGTGATTATACTGGCTTCCCCTTGAATTCTGTCTTCAGTTCATTTTGGAGTGCAGACTTCCCTTTTACTGCTGTGATTTTACTAGCTTCCCCTCCTGGTTTCAGTAAAGACATTCAGATCTTTAGCAACTGGCATTGTTTTGAAATACTGACTTCGTTTTCTAATCCTGACTTCTTGTGGGATGATTGACTGGAAGTATGTTTTGTTTTCGATGACTGACCTTCTTTGGACGTTTTAAATCTGTGTTCAACAACTGGGCTCCTCTGGGAACTTAACTTCGATTGCAACCTCCTTGTGAAATATTGGGATTTCTGGCAATTGCAAAATCTTTCAATGGATAATTGGATCTATATCCTCGCAGGTATGTTGTTAACTGTTTGTGTCGCTAATTACGATTATTTTTTTAATGTACATTAAAATATACGAATTTCCTCGTTTCCTATGTTTTTCTTATCCTTTATTTAAACCGCCAGGCAAAAGAAAGTACACACTTTAGTTTGTTTGAATTTACTAAATATCTAAGAGACATGTGATGGGTTAAGTTAGGGCTTGTTAACAATAACACATATTTGCTGTAGCTTAAACAAAATAATTGGTTAATGTTTTGTTACAATATTTTTGTTTAAAGTAGGCAGGGATATGAAATAGAATTTACACTATCATGTTGAACCTGTTGTTAGACCATGGCTCCTTTGTTGTGAACCATGGTTTAACTTGAGCCAATTGCAGTTATACCACGGACGGAACTACTTTTTAAGAGCAAGACAATGTCGTGATAAAAAAAACTTCTATTAGAAACAACATAACAAAAATATGCATTTTGCTACATTAAATTGATGTAACAGATTGAGCAGCCTTTCAGGTCATTAAGCAGAAAAACATGTACAGCAATATTTCAAAAGGTACCCTTTAAATGCATTTCGGTCGATCTCATCCGTCGAATTTCGGCATCCGTCACCCATATTTAAGCCGTTTGCGTCATAGCATTGATATGACTGCACAGCGTTTCCCCCGATACCTGTAAATGAAATAAACACCGAAATCAGGACTGTAGATCTTCATATCCTGATTCAGTTATGGAATGACAACAATTAAAACGCAGCTTTCACAGTGTTTTCATAGAAGGCGGTGTTCTTTATACAGTCATAATTAAGCCGTTTCTAGGTCGATTTCAGAAATTTAAAGTTGAGTCCATGTGAAATTGATATCACTATTTCATGAATCCCGAAAGTTGCCATATAGCATTTCAGTCCCTGTTTAAAGCTTCGAAGGGTATTGTTCCTATTAAGGGCAACAAATTCACCAGGTCCTAATTTTTAGCTCATATGGCCTGTAAGGAACCATAAGAACCATAAGGCCTAGAAAGCTGAAACTTTGTGTGTATGAAACCGTTCTTATCCAAACAGCGGCCAAATTGGATGTCCGCCACGTAAGATTTGGTACACCCATTGATCGGGATATTATATCCCGATCGGGATACAATATCCCGTTTGGGATATTTCATTATATACCAATCGGGATATATTTATTCTCTTCTTAAATTATTTCAAAAACTATAAAGTTCCGCAAAAAAGTGTCTCATGCATATAAACTTGAAGAGGTAGATTTTGTACCTATGTTCAGCTTGACAAAATGAACTTTTATAGCAAAACGGAAAATTATAATGCATCAAGAATTTCATACCTTTAAAGGGGCAGTAGCACGTTTTTTGACAATTTTATATTTTCAATTCTTCACTGACAATTGTACGTTAAAGCTTAATGTATTACTTTGATAGTGTCAAAAATTACACAAACCAATCACCCATAGTCAGAGGACAAAGTATAAAGATTAGCATAAAATCCATTGGCAGCATTTTTGTGTGAACACCTTTAATTCATTTTGTTTAAGAAAATGAATCTCATGGCTTAACCTTACATTACATATTTGATTTATAATTGCTTCATTCAGTTTAAATACATTGTCTTTAGATTGGAACCATTTTTATTTATTTTCATGACATCACATTATCTTCCCCCTAAAAACGTGCTACTGCACCTTTAAAGAAATTTGACTATTTTTTTAAATTGTCTAATAATTAATGGAAACTAATGCTAAAATAGTGCATTTTCAATAAGGATTAGTAAACTTAATGTACACTTTTACATTAGTTACATTTTGCAACTTACATTTTATTTACATTAGCAAAAAATTTCAAAGCATCATAATAAATATGTTTCAATGTGAACATTCTTTTCTAGTTTTTCCTCTTATGCGGAAATACGCCATTTCCATATAAATCAGAAAACACATGGCTATATCCCGATTGGGATATAATGAAATATCCCAAATGGAATATTGTATCTCAATCGGGATATAATATCCCGATTAGTGGGTGTACCCAACCTGACTTACTTCTACCAATATTGTAATATGGCCTTCAAATAATATCTCAACTGAATAGACTATTGTTTCTTGAAACGTTTTGTGTTAATTACTTGTTTGTCGTTTTAATACTGACCATATTCACAAGCACAACTTCTTTTTAAGGTTCCACATGCGTAGGGTAGAGCTGTGAATATACGTCCGATTATTTCCATTTCCTTTGCCCAAATGACAAAATCACAGCATGCGCATGTCAAAAGTGAAGCTGCACGTGCATCTCGTGAGGATGCGTCCTAACGCGAATTTCACGTGCTCTATGGTATTGTTTTGATGTCAATAACTTGTGTGACACGGTTCCTGTCAAATAGTTCGCAATCATTCCAACAAAAATAATATCATCTTTTGATTAAAGTCAGCGTTTGATAAACTACGTTTGTGGCCATGATCTAAATAAGTTACGCGTTCGTGATCTAACTTACCATTTAAACGATTAGACAACAGGCACTCATGGTCTAACTATTACACAAAATGTTAGAAAATGGGCATGTTTATTGATTTTCATATAAATTATGTCTTTTTTTATCATGAAAATTAAAAACACTTTGAATTAATATTTAAACTATGATTTTACTCTTGTTCTTATCAGTTTGAGAATACGACCTAAAAAACTCGAAATATCTGTAATTGAAAATCTTACATAATAAGATAAATTCAACTCAAGGGTGTACTTTCTTTCGCCTATCGGTTCAGATGCTCAGGATTTCGATGTTGACTACTTCGTTCGTATAAGGGGATTTAAAAAATAATTGTGCTTTTGTTGTGATTTGTAGTTTGTTTATTTTATGTATCAAATTAAGAATGATGAGAAACTGTTAACTTAATAATTTAGGAATATTTTTTTAATTTTTTTTTCAACATTTGGTGTCAAATTGACCCTTTCTATCAGATGCAAGGATACAGAAAAAGATAATTAAGAGCCACGTGGATATGCTTATTATCGCAAACATATTTAAAATTCAGGCAGTTATAGATGTTTAATTATATTGTCAAAATAAGTTAAGTTGTCCATGTAATCCGCAACATGTTTCCATTTCAGTTGCTGTTCTCTCGTTAAATGGAACTAATTCGGGTAAGTATCAGTTATTACTCGCTACACTCCCATATTGAGTCTAGATAGATACAGCAGCAGGTCGCGTACAACGATCTATGACCCTCCAATCAAACGTGAGATGGCCGAATGTATGTATTCAAACACAAAGCGGCTACATATTTGTAAGTTTGAAATTGGAACGTTATGAGCGAATGAAGACTATTTCGGCTTGGTAAGATGAGCTCTGATTGGTCAATTCGATATATCGACTGACGCGACCTGTTACTGCATCTAGCTAGACTCAATATGGGAGTGTAGCAGGTATGATTGAGGCTAGGTTGATTGACTGGATAAATGTAGTGAATGATGGCCTGGGTCATATATACTGAGCTACAAAGAAACGTTTACACCACAGTTGGTTTGATTTTTAAATATCAAAAGGGAGTGCGATGAATTTTATTATCGCTTGATAAATAACACATATTTTGATTGAATTTTGTGATATCTGTTTTTTTGTTTTTTTTCAAAATACCTTTGTTTTATGTGGCAGGGGTTTAAAAAATATTACACTAATTGGCCTGCGCCATGTTTGAAACGTTGTAACATGTGGAGAATAATGCTCTTTTGTGGATTTTAAGATAGAATATATTCATACGCATATAAACAATTATTTTTAATCTAAATAAGTTTTGTTGTGAAATAATTTTTAAAATACTTAGAAGTATGCTACGACTGATGATCAATCTCACTTTTCAGCATCAGAGAGCGACGTTAAACACTTTTTGATTGAAAATATTACATATCATAAAAAACAACTCAGTTGTAAACTTTCTTTTCTGCCTCAGTATATATCTATACCTGAAAGTAGGCATTATAACACAGAGTTTGTCTTGACTTCTGATGTATTCTTATGTATTTCGTGATAATGATAATTTCTTGATGAGTGTAAATGGGTCGAAAAGTGCATGAACTATCCCAAAGTTTGTTTTCATAAATCAAATATGTTTAAATCAAAACAAACTTAAGTGTAGTCGTTTAAAAAATCTGGATACACTTAAATATGCAGAAGAAGGATACAAGGTAGATAGATGGGTTTTATGTGTTTGTAGGCGATAATTGTACATTTAAAAACATTAAAACTCATACTCTTGCGCTTCTGGTTAAAGTTATCCTGAAACATTATCATGTTAATTATGTATACATGTATTTTTATTTTTATTGTTAATTATTTGAAAATATTCAAGTGTTTATATGTCTAATTTGATTTCGTCTCTGCGCACCACAGCAATCTCGGACGCCATAAGAACAGATGTGTCACCAAGACCCGAAAACGGATCACCTGGCGCCACAGGAACATTATCCCCAAGCCAACCAGGAACACAAGGAACAGTTACAACAAGCCAACCAGGAACAAGTGGGTCAGGAACACAAGGAACAGAATCAACAAGTGCCCCAGGAACAAGTGGGTCAGGAACACAAGGAACAGTATCAACAAGTGGGTCAGGAACACAAGGAACAGTAGCACCAAGCCAACCAGGAACAAGTGGGTCAGGAACACAAGGAACAGAATCAACAAGTGCCCCAGGAACAAGTCGGTCAGGAACACAAGGGACAGGCTCAACAAGTGCCCCAAGAACAAGTGGGTCAGGAAAACAAGGAACAGGCTCAACAAGTGCCCCAAGAACAAGTGGGTCAGGAACACAAGGAACAGGCTCAACAAGTGCCCCAGGAACAAGTGGGTCAGGAACACAAGGGATAGGTTCAACAAGTGCCCCAAGAACAAGTGGGTCAGGAACACAAGGAACAGTATCACCAAGCCAACTAGGAACAAATGGTTCAGGAACACAAGGAACAGGATCAACAAGTGCCCCAGGATCAAGTGGGTCAGGAACACAAGGAACAGGATCAACAAGTGACTCAGGAACAAGTGGATCAGGAACACAAGGAACAGGCTCAACAAGTGCCCAAGCAACACAAGGAACAGCAGCACCAAGCCAGACAGGAACAGGTGGTTCAGGAACACAAGTAACACGATCAACAAGTGCCCCAGGAACAAGTGGGTCAGGAACACAAGGAACAGGATCAACAAGTGCCCCAGGAACAAGTGCCCCAGGAACACAAGGAACAATAGCACCAAGCCAACCAGGAACAAGTGGGTCAGGAACACAAGGAACAGCAGCACCAAGCCAACCAGGAACAGGTGGTTCAGGAACACAAGGAACAGGATCATCAAGTGGGTCAGGAACACAAGGAACAGTAGCACCAAGCCAACCAGGAACAAGTGGGTCAGGAACACAAGGAACAGGATCAAAAAGTGCCCAAGGAACACAAGGAACAGTAACAACAAGCCAACCAGGAACAAGTGGTTCAGTAACACAAGGAACAATAGCACCAAGCCAACCAGGAACAGGTGGTTCAGGAACACAAGTAACACTATCAACAAGTGGTTCAGGAACACAAGGAATAGTAGCACCAAGCCAACCAGGAACAAGTGGGTCAGGAACACTAGGAACAGGATCAACAAGTGCCTCAGGAACACAAGGAACAGTAACCACAAGCCAACCAGGAACAAGTGGTTCAGTAACACAAGGAACAGGATCAACAAGTGCCCCAGGAACAAGTGGGTCAGGAACACAAGGAACAGTAGTATCAAGGCAATCAGGAACAAGTGGGTCAGGAACACAAGGAACAGGCTTAACAAGTGCCCCAGGAACAAATGGGTCAGGAACACAAGGAACAGGTTCAACAAGTGCCTCAGGAACAAATGGGTCAGGAACACAAGGAACAGGTTCAACAAGTGCCCCAGGAACAAGTCGGTCAGGAACACAAGGGACAGGCTTAACAAGTGCCCCAGGAACAAGTGGTTCAGGAACACAAGGAACAGTATCAACAAGTGCCCCAGGACCAAGAGGGTCAGAATCACAAGGAACAGGTTCAACAAGTGCCCCAGGACCAAGTGGGTCAGGAACACAAGGAACAGTAGTACCAAGCCAACCAGGAACAAGTGGTTCAGTAACACAAGGAACAGGATCAACAAGTGTCCCAGGACCAAGTGGGTCAGGAACACAAGGAACAGGATCAACAAGTGCCCCAGGAACACAAGGAACAGCAGCACCAAGCCAACCAGGAACAGGTGGTTCAGGAACACAAGTAACAGGATCAACAAGTGCCCCAGGAACACAAGGAACAGCAGCACCAAACCAACCAGGAACAGGTGGTTCAGGAACACAAGTAACACGATCAACAAGTGGGTCAGGAACACAAGGAATAGTAGCACCAAGCCAACCAGGAACAAGTGGGTCAGGAACACTTGGAACAGGATCAACAAGTGCCCCAGGAACACAAGGAACAGTAACAACAAGCCAACCTGGAACAAGTGGTTCAGTAACACAAGGAACAGGATCAACAAGTGCCCCAGGAACAAGTGGGTCAGGAACACAAGGAACAGTAGTACCAAGGCAATCAGGAACAAGTGGGTCAGGAACACAAGGAACAGGCTTAACAAGTGCCCCAGGAACAAATGGGTCAGGAACACAAGGAACAGGTTCAACAAGTGCCCCAGGAACAAGTCGGTCAGGAACACAAGGAACAGGCTTAACAAGTGCCCCAGGAACACAAGGAACAGCAGCACCAAGCCAACCAGGAACAGGTGGTTCAGGAACACAAGGAACAGTATCAACAAGTGCCCCAGGACCAAGTGGGTCAGGAACACAAGGAACAGTAGTACCAAGCCAACCAGGAACAAGTGGGTCAGGAACACAAGGAACACGATCAACAAGTGGGTCAGGAACACAAGGAACAGGCTCAACAAGTGGGTCAGGAACACAAGGAACAGGCTCAACAAGTGGGTCAGGAACACAAGGAACAGGCTCAACAAGTGGGTCAGGAACACAAGGAACAGGCTCAACAAGTGGGTCAGGAACACAAGGAACAGGCTCAACAAGTGGGTCAGGAACACAAGGAACAGGCTCAACAAGTGGGTCAGGAACACAAGGAACAGGATCAACAAGTGGGACAGGAACACAAGAAACAGGATCAACAAGTGCCCCAGGAACAAGTGGGTCAGGAACACAAGGAACAGTAGCACCAAGCCAACCAGGAACAAGTGGGTCAGGAACACAAGGAACAGTATCACCAAGCCAACTAGGAACAAATGGTTCAGGAACACAAGGAACAGGATCAACAAGTGCCCCAGGAACAAGTGGGTCAGGAACACAAGGAACAGTATCACCAAGCCAACTAGGAACAAATGGTTCAGGAACACAAGGAACAGGCTCAACAAGTGCCCCAGGAACAAGTGGGTCAGGAACACAAGGAACAGTAGTACCAAGCCAATCAGAAACAAGTGGGTCAGGAACACAAGGAACACGATCAACAAGTGGGTCAGGAACACAAGGAACAGTATCACCAAGCCAACTAGGAACAAATGGTTCAGGAACACAAGGAACAGGCTCAACAAGTGCCCCAAGAACAAGTGGGTCAGGAACACAAGGAACAGTATCACCAAGCCAACTAGGAACAAATGATTCAGGAATACAAGGAACAAGCTCAACAAGTGCCCCAGGAACAAGTGGGTCAGGAACACAAGGAACAGGTTCAACAAGTGCCCCAGGAACAAGTGAGTCAGGAACACAAGTACCTGAAACACCAATTCAAGGAACATACGTTGGGGGACCACCAAGCGTTCCCGGAACAGATGTGTCAGATTCGGGAACAACAAACGTTTCTGGAACCAAGGAGTCAGCAACTGAAACACCAAACGTCCCAGGAACAGACGTTGGAGGGTCACAGAGTGGCCAAGGAACAAATGGGTTAGGAGTAACTGAAACACCAAGCATCCAAGGAACAGACGTCGGGGGACCACCAAGCCTCTCAGAAACATACCTTAAAGGATCACCAAGCGTCTCAGAAACAGACGTTGGAGGATCACAAAGTATTCCAGGAAGAAGTGGGTCAGGAACAAAAGTAACTGAAACATCAAGCGTCCAAGGAACAGACATGAGCGGATCAACAAGCCTTCCCCGAACAAATGTGCAAGATTCGGGAACATCAAGCTATCCTGGAACAAGTGTGTCTGATAAACAATTAACTGAAACACCAAGCGTCCAAGAAACAGACGTAATGGAATCAACGAGCATTCTCGGAATATATGTGCAAGATTTAGGAATAACAAGCACCCAAGGAACAATTGGCAAAGGAACACAGGGAACTGAAACATCGACCATCCTAGGAACAGACGTTGGAGGATCACAAAACGTTCCCGGGACAAATGTGCCAGATTCTGGAACACCGAACGTTTTTGGAGCAAAAGTGTCAGGAACTGAAACACCAAGCTTCCCAGGAACAGACTTGAGCATATCAACAAGCGTACCCGGAACAAATGTGCTAGATACGGGAACAACAAATGTCCAAGGAACAACTGACAAAGGAACACAGGGAAATGAAACATCAAGCTTCCCAGGAACAGACATTGGAGGGTCACCAAGCGTCCAAGGAACAAATGGGTTAGAAACACAAGTAACTGAAACACCAAGCGTCCAAGGAACAGACGTGAGCAGATCAACAAGCGTTCCCGGAACAGATGTGAAAGATTTGGGAACAAAAAACGTTTCTGGAACAAAAGAGTCAGGAACTGAAACACCAAACGTCCCAGTAACAGACATGAAAGGATCACCAAGCGTCCCAGGAACAAGTGGGTCAGGAACTAGTGGGCAAGAAACTCAAATAACTGAAACACCAAGCGTCCGAGGAACAGATGTTGGAGGATCACCAAGCGTCCCAGAAAAAAATGGGTTAGGAACACAAGTAACTGAAACACCAAGCTTCCCAGGAACAGACGTTGGAGGGTCGCCAAGCGTCCCAGGAACAAATGGGTTAGGAACACAAGTAACTGAAACACCAAGCATCCAAGGAACAGACGAGGAAGGATCAACAAAAGTTCCTGGAACAGATGTTCAAAATTCGGGAACATCAAACATTTCTGGTACAAAAGGGTCAGGAAACGAAAAACAAAGCGTACCAGTAACAGACTTGAAAGGATCACTAAGCGTCCCAGGAACTAGTGGGCAAGAAACTCAAATAACTGAAACACCAAGCGTCCGAGGAACAGACGTTGGAGGATCACCAAGCGTCCCAGAAACAAATGGCAAAGGAACACAAGTAACTGAAACACCAAGCTTCCCAGGAACAGACGTTGGAGGGTCGCCAAGCGTCCCAGGAACAAATGGGTTAGAAACACAAGTAACTGAAACACCAAGCGTCCAAGGAACAGACGTGAGCAGATCAACAAGCGTTCGCGGAACAAATGTGAAAGATTTGGGAACAAAAAACGTTTCTGGAACAAAAGAGTCAGGAACTGAAACACCAAACATCCAGGGAACAGACGTTGGAGGGTCGCCAAGCGTCCCAGGAACAAATGGGTTAGGAACACAAGTAACTGAAACACCAAGCATCCAAGGGACAGACGAGGAAGGATCAACAAAAGTTCCTGGAACAGATGTTCCAAATTCAGGAACATCAAACATTTCTGGTACAAAAGGGTCAGGAAACAAAAAACAAAGCGCACCAGTAACAGACTTGAAAGGATCACTAAGCGCCCCGGGAACAAGTGGGTCAGGAACTCAAATAACTGAAACACCAAGCGTCCGAGGAACAGACGTTCGGGGATCACCAAGCGTCCCAGAAAAAAATGGCAAAGGGACACAAGTAACTGAAACACTAAGATTCCCAGGGACAGACGTGGGGGGATCAACGAGCGTTCCCGGAATAAATGGGTCAGGAATACAAGTAACTGAAACACCAAGCTTCCAAGAAACAGACGTGAGTAGATCAACAAGCGCTCCTGATACAAATGTGCTAGATACAGGAACAACACATGTCCAAGGAACAACTGACAAAGGAACACAGGGAAATGAAACATCAAGCTTCCCAGTAACAGGAACAGACGTTAGGGGATTACCAAGCGTTCCAGGAACAAATGCCAAAGGAACACAAGTAACCGAAACGCCAAGATTCCCAGGAACGGACGTGAGCAGATCAACAAGCGCTCCCGAAACAATTATGCTAGATACACGAACAACAAATGTCCAAGGAACAACTGACAACGGAACACAGGGAAATGAAACATCAAGATTCCAAGGAACAGACGTGGAAGGATCACCAAACGTCCCAGGAGCAAATGATATAGGAACAAAAGAAACTGAAACACTAAGGGTCCAACGAACAGACGTTGGGGTATTAACGAGCGTTTCTGGAACAAATGGGCAAGATTCGGTAACACCAAACTTTTCTGGAGCAGATGTTGCTAGAACACAAACGCCCCTTGTCCCAGCAACAGACACGTCATATATTGAAACATCGAGTGTCCAAGGACCACATGTGCCAGCTACAGGAAATCCCATCTCCCAAGGAACTGATGTGCAAGTGACTCTAGGAACAGCAAAAAATGTGTCAGATGACATTGCAAACTATGAAATGTCAAATATTGGAGTGTCAATTGGTTCGCCTGTACCAATTGAAATATCACAACCTGGTCCGTCAATGTCTCAAAGCCTGCCAGAGCCTAGGTCAAACACCCCTATGCCAAAAGGTCTGCTAATGGTAAGGCCAAATACTGAAATTCCTAAGGGTTTTCCAATGACAAGACCAAAATCATCGATGCCACAAGGACCACCAAGGGTGAGGCAAAGCGCGGCAATGTTACAAGGATCGCGGATAAAACGACCAAATACGGCAATGCCACAACGTCTGCCAACGGGAAGGTCAAAAACAGCAAGGCCACAAGGACCTCAAATGGTAAGACCAAATACAGCATTACGAAATGGTCCGCCAATGGGAAGGACAAATAAAGTAAGGCCACAAGGACCAACAATGGGAAGGCCAAATACAGCAAAGCCACAAGGACCTCATATGGGAAGGCTAAATACAGCAATCCAAATACCACAAGTACCTCCAATTGGAAGACCAAATACAGCAAGGTCACTAGGTCCGCCAATGGGAAGGCCAAATACATCAACGCCACAAGGCCCTGAAAAGGGAAAGTCAAATACAGCGATGCCACAGAGGCCTACAATAAGAAGGCAAAATACAGCAATGCCACAAGGCCCTCAAATGAGAAGGCAAAAAACTGCAAGGTCACCAGGACCTCCAATGGGAAGATCGAATACGGCAATACCAAAAAGTCCACCAATAGGAAGACCAAATACAGCAAAGCCAAAAGGCTCGCCAATGAGAAGGCCAAATACAGCAAAGCCACTTGGACCTCAAATAGGAAGGCCAAATACTGAAATTCCAATGACAAGAACAAAATCTTCGATGCCACAAGGACCACCAAGAGTAAGGCAAAGTGCGGCAATGCTACAAGGATCGCGGATAAAACGACCAAATACAGCAAGGCCACAAGGTCCGCTAATGGGAAGGTCAACTACAGCAATAGCACAAGGTCCGCCAATGGGAAGGTCAAAAACAGCAAGACCACAAGGACCTCAAATGGTAAGACCAAATACAGCAATACGACAAGGTCCGCAATTGGGAAGGACAAATAAAGGAAGGTCACAAGGTCCGCCAATGGGAAGGCCAAATACATCAAGGCCACAAGGCCCTGAAAAAGGAATGTCAAATACAGCGATGCCACAAGGGCCTACAATAAGAAGGCAAAATACAGCAATGCCACAAGGCCCTCAAATGAGAAGGCAAAAAACTGCAAGGTCACAAGGACCTCCAATGGGAAGATCGAATACGGCAATACCAAAACGTCCACCAATAGGAAGGCCAAATACAGCAAAGCCAAAAAGCCCGCCAATGGGAAGGCCAAATACAGCAAAGCCACTTGGACCTCAAATGAGAAGACAAAATACAGCAATGCCAAAAGGTCCACAAACGGGAAGGCCAAATACACCAAAGCCACAAGGCCTTCAAATGAGAAGGTTAAATACAGTAAGGTCACAAGGACAGCCAACGGGAAGGCTAAATACAGCAAAGACACAAGGACCTCCAATGAGAAGGCTAAATACAGCAATGCGACAAGGTCCGCCAACAGGAAGGCCAAATACAACAAAGACACAAGGACCTCAAATGAGAAGACAAAATACAGCAATGCCAAAAAGGCTGCAAACGGGAAGGCCAAATACACCAAGGCCACAAGGCTCTCAAATGAGTAGGTTAAATACAGTAAGGTCACAAGGACAGCCAACGGGAAGGCTAAATACAGCAAAGACACAAAGACCTCCAATGAGAAGGCCAAATACAGCAAGACCTCAAGACCCTCAAATGGGAAGGCCAAATACAGCAAGACCACAAGGACTTCAATTTGGAAGGACAAATACAGTAAGGCCACAAGGACCTCCGATGAGAAGGCCAAATACAGCAAAGCCACAAGATCCTCCAATGAGAAGGCCAAATACAGCAAAGCCACAAGGACCTCATATGGGAAGGCCAAATACAGCAAAACAACTCCGACCTGAAATGGGAAGGCCAAATACTGAAATTCCTAAAGGTTTTCTAATGACAAGACCAGAATCATCGATGCCACAAGGACCACCAAGAGTAAGGCAAAGTGCGGCAATAATACAAGCATTGCCCATAGAAAGACCAAATACGGCATTGCCACAAGGTCCGCCAACGGGAAGGACAAAAACAGCAATGCAACAAGGTCTGCCAATACGTAGACCAAATACAGCAAGGCCACAAGATCCGCCAATGGGAAGGCCAAATACAGCAAGGCCACAAGGTCCGCCAATAGGAAGGCCAAATACAGCAAGGCCACAAGGTCCGCCAATAGGAAGGCCAAACACAGCAATGCGACAAGGTCCGCCAATGGGAAGACCAAATACAACAGGGCCACAAGGTCCGCCAACGGGAAGGCCAAATACAGCAATGCAACAAGCTCTGTCAATAGGAAGGCCAAATACAGCAAGGCCACAAGGTCCCCAAACGGGAAGGTCAAAAACAGCAAGGCCACAAGGCCCGCTGATGGGAAAACCAAATACAGCAAAGCCACAAGGTCCTCAAACGAGAAGGCCAAATACAGCAAGGCCACAAGGACCTCAAATGAAAAGGCAAAATACAGCAAAGCCACAAGGACCTCATATCGGAAGGCCAACTACAGCAAAAGCACAAGGTCCGCCAATGGGAAGGTCAACTACAGCAAGGCCACAAGGTCTGCCAACAGTAAGGCCACAAGGACCTAGAATGGGAAGGATAAAGACAGCAAAGCGACAAGGTCCGCTATTGGGAAGGCCAAATACAGCAAAGACACAAGGATCTCCAATGAGAAGGCCAAATGCAGCAAGACCTCAAGGCCCTCAAATTGGAAGACTAAATACATTAAGGCCACAAGGACCTCCAATGAGAAGGCCAAATACAGCAAAGCCACATAGACCTCCAATAAGAAGGCCAAATACAGCAAAGCCACAAGGATCTCATATGGGAAGGCCAAATACAGCAAAACAACCCCGACCTCAAAAGGGAAGGCCAAATACTAATATTCCTAAGGGTTTTTCAATGACAAGACCAACATCATCGATGCCACAAGGACCACCAAGAGTAAACCAAATGCTACAAGGATTGCGGATGGAAAGACCAAATACGGCATTACCACAAGGTCCGCCAACAGGAAGGACAAAAACAGCAAGGCCACAAGGACCTCAAATCGGAAGACCATATAAAGCATTGCGACAAGGTCTGCCAATAGGAAGAGCGAATACAAAAAGGCAACAAGATCCGCCAATGGGAAGGCCAAATACAGCAAGGCCACAAGGTCCTCCAATTGGAAGACCAAATACAGCAAGGCCACAACGTCCGCCAATTGGAAGGCCAAATACAGCAAGGCCACAAGGTCCGCCAATTGGAAGGCCAAATACAGCAAGGCAACAAGGTCCGCCAACGGGAAGGCCAAATACAGCAAGGCCACATGGTCCGCAAACGGGAAGGCCAAATACAGCAATGCGACAAGGTCCGCCAATTGGAAGTCCAAATACAGCAAGGCAACAAGGTCCGCCAATGGGAAGGCCAAATACAGCTAGGCCACAAGGACCTCAAATGGAAAGACCAAACACAGCAATGCGAAAAGGTCTGCCAATAGGAAGACCAAATACAGAAAGGCCACAAGATCCGCCAATGGGAAGGCCAAATACAGCAATGCGACAAGGTCTGCCAATAGGAAGGCCAAATACAGCAAGGCCACAAGGTCCGCAAATTGGAAGGCCAAATACAGCAAGGCCACAAGGTCCGCCAATTGGAAGGCCAAAAACAGCAAGGCCACAAGGTCCGCCAATTGGAAGGCCAAATACGGCAAGGCCACAAGGACCTCAAATGGAAAGACCAAACACAGCAATGCGACAAGGACCTCATATGGGAAGGCCAAATACAGCAAAACCACTCGGGCCTCCAATGGGAAGGCCAAATACAGCAAAGCCACAAGGGCTTCAAATGAGAAGGTCAAATACAGCATTGCCACAAGGTCCTCAAATGGGAAGGCCAAATACAGCAAAGCCACAAGGACCTCATATGGGAAGGCCAAATACAGCAAAACCACTCGGGCCTCCAATGGGAAGGCCAAATACAGCAACGCCACAAGGGCTTCAAATGAGAAGGTCAAATACAGCATTGCCACAAGGTCCTCAAATGTGAAGATCAAATACAGCAAGGCCGCAAGACCTAAAATTACAAGGTCAAATACAGCATTTCAAATTGGAAGGTATAGCAAGGCCACAAGGCCCGCTGATGGGAAGACCAAATACAGCAATGCCACAAGGCCCTCAAATGAGAAGGTCAAAAACAGCAATGCCACAAGGGCCTCCAATTGGAAGGCCAAATACAGCAATGCCACAAGGCCCTCAAATGAGAAGGTCAAATGCAGCAACGCCACAAGGGCCTCCAATTGGAAGGCCAAATACAGCCATGCCACACGGGCCTCAGATAAGAAGGCAAAATACTGCAAGGTCACAAGGACCTTCAATGGGAAGATCGAATACGGCAATACCACAAAGCCCTCCAATTGTTCGACATTTTTCTATGTCAAAAGAAGTAATTCGTTGAGAACTTTCAACTTCTTCACCAAATGCTGGAATGCAAGGTAGATCTGCAACGTCTTTGCCAAATGTTGTTCCCCCAAGTATAAAAAATGTTAACAATGGAGTGTCATTTCGTTCTACAATATCACATATTGGAAACCATAGTCGGCCATATTTACCGGAGATGCATAAGGCCTTCGTTATAATAAATATATTACATTTAGTCAAAATGTATGCATGTTTTATCGTCATTTGGATAAACTTTCGTTACCGAAACTGCATAGTTAGAATTTAAAATTCATTTTCTCGTTCATATTCACTTGATTGATCTGTTAAATAAATTAAATAAGCTTCATTTTCATGGAATTATGTTGAAACAGGATGTTGCAAGGAAACTAAAACCAATCGCTACCAAAAGCAACAAGACATAGTTAACAAGGCAGTTGCATTCTATTCCGACTTATTTGCCAAGCAAACTTCAGCGAAATGAACGAATGTCAAAACTAAATTTCAGTTACGGTCGAGAAAAGGGGGGGGGGGGGGGGGGGGGGGGTTCTAATGTGCACATATGCCTAACGTAACACGTTTGATGATTAACGTTAAAGCGATACATGTAAAATTATATAAATTGAAAAACGGATAGCTTTTAGTAAAAGTAATCAGGACAAGTTTTACCAAAAGTGGATGTTGTATCATAATATCGCAATTGTGTAATCTTTCGAATTGTTGCTTCTTGCATCCTGTCCATCATTAACTCTCAAATTTGTATACATGTGTCATGTTGTTTATGAAATGACAAGTTGATGAACATTCGAGAATAGTTTGACCTTGATTCCTTTTATTACATGTACATAGAGATAAAAGTGTGAATGAGGGAGTGAATGTTTTGTCTTTGTATCGTGTGTAAATAATATCAAAATTCAGGAACCTGTTCTTGACCAACAACTTTTATTGGGCTTCCTCTCCCCTGGGGGGATGCGCATATTGTAACAGGGTTTCTGTAATAAAAAGTAAATTTAAAAAAAAACTTAAATAAATTCATAACAGTCCAGAAATGTGTTTCGCCTTGTTGGTATATATATCTTACTTTTTCAACACTAATTTCTGGACTTGCTGCGAATGGCGACATTGAGAACAAACAGATTAGCTTATTATCACTTCCTTGCTGCCATAGAGATCTTGACAAATCGCTTTTTTGTACAATGATGTCTTTCATGTATACTATATTCATTAAAGTATTTAAACTTTGTTGACATGAATTGTTTTGAATTATATTCTATGAGTTATCATCAAATTTTCATAAAATTGCAATGATTGTAATTATACAAAACTAATGTCCGTTATGGAACCATACAGATTATCTTACCTTATCCTGATAAGGGAATTGTGAATGTTAAGGTTTCTGTGCAGCTATTCCTGGTGCTTTTAAGGGCGCTTCTTCTCATAAACTATGTTTCATGCTTTGCGAAGTTTGAAAGGAAGATAGCTTATTCAATCACTTTCACTTATACATCCGTTTTAAATAACCGTTAAGTACTTTAACCAATATGAAGATGCATGATGGGTCAAAAGCTGTATTTTTTCACAGCTTGACGGTCACCTATAATATACAATATTAAACTTTGAGGTAAATGTCTATTTTATGGACCCTAAGCAAACAATATTGAACGTGGATAAAGTTTGAAAGATATTCCCCAACTACATTTATATGCAACCAATCCAGATTCTGTAGTCTAGCCTATAAAGGTGTTCCCCATCTAAACTCGTTGCCAAGAGCAACAGATCATATTGAGTTTAAATCTGCCAATTTACATTTCATTGCAACGAATACATTTTAACGACAATGGGTCGTTGTCAGGGCAGCAATGTTTCCAGATCATACAAATCTCTCCGGCTGATATACTATACTATAGTATACTATACTATACTACAAACTATACTATAATGTACTATACTATACTACATACTATACTATACTGTACTGTACTATACTATACTACATACTATACTATACTACATACTATACTATACTATACTATACTCCATACTATACTCCATACTATACTATACTATACTACATACTATACTATACTATACTTCATACTATACCATACCATACCATACCATACTATACTATACCATACCATACCATACTACATACTATACTATACCATACAATACAATACAATACAATACCATACCATACCATACCATACCATACCATACCATACCATACCATACCATACCATACCATATCATACCATACTATACTATACTATACCATACCATACCATACAATACCATACTATACTATACTATACCACGAAAGTTTCGGCAGCGCCAATATCCAGTTCAGAGAGAGCTGGTCAAAGCCGCTTTTGTTCTCCCTCGATCATTGGATATCAGTTTAATGACACATCTTTATATACCAGCTCGACTCCCTTGGGATCATACAACACGTGCAGTCATGAGATAAACCAATTTAATGTCACTCCCAAACCTTATGCGGTACCAAATTACAGCTGGGTGGGCTGGGATTTTGTCCAAGTCTACTGCACGTTGCTGTTTATGCAACTAATGCCCTTTTTACATGCGCACGTTTACTCCTAGGAGTAAATATACTTACAGGGAGTAAACGTGCCATGTAAACAGCCTGAAACAGATTTACTTACAGGAGTATATTTACTCCTAGGAGTTAAATACTCCATCCCTAGAGGTAAAGTAAAAGTATATTAACTTTTACTCCTGTGAGTATCCTGTCATTTTCTATAGTATTAGCATAGTTGAATGACTAGGTTGAGGTAAATGACTTGCATTTATATATTTTCTAAACACTACTATTGTGTTTTCATCAATAATAACTTACATTCAAGATTATTCTTTTTAACTTGTCGAGAGCATGCTTCCTAATGAAGGAAATTTTGTGTTTTTATGTTTGTGTCATTCTTTTAAAACCAAAAACCCGCTTTTAGCCGTTTTTCACTAGTAGTTGATTGACCAAACAAAATCTATGGTAAAATTGTGTTAAATTATTCTCTGCCTCAAGATTTGCATTTCACACATTGAGTTTTCTATGAAAAAAAATGTTTCCTTCTGTAAGCAAATCATGATATACTTAAGGGTCCTTAAATTCCAATGGAACGTAAAGTAAATATACTTTTACTCCTAGGAGTAATTATACTCTCAGGAGTAAAGTGCGCATGTAAAAAGGGCATAAGTGTTTGCATGTTTTCATGTTGCAACCAACTGGTCATTTACAGATTTGTGAGTTCTTTTAAGTGCACTGTACACCAGAGGTTGTGACAATACTGAAAGTGTCTGGTTTTAACACCTGGTCACATGTCAAGCTTGCTAGCCTGGCTCTTTTGCAAACTCAGGAGTTCCCAGGTTGATATAACAAGAGCCATCAGAAGAGATGGCTTATCCCCCCTGGCCCCACCGAAGTTGAATGATCAGTTCAAGCATATATTTTGACATACTGATTGTGTGAATAATGTTGTATTCATAGATGCAGCTAGATTTGTTTGACTTTTATAAAATAAAATTTCCAGAAAGTTGAAAACCCCAAAAGGCACAACTATGCGATGATGAGTCAATATACCAAGTTTCATTGAGCTAGCTGTAAAGGTTTTCAAATTCTGCTCCGGAAACAATGTGATCACAGACAAACGGATGGACAGACGGATGGACGGACAGATGGAGCCAACGACAATATCCCCCCACATTATATACCAGGGGGATATCTTTCTCTAAAAAAATATCTCAGGTTTCAAAATCCTGATCTAATCTTTGTTGTAATACAAACACTTTGAACAGAGCACTTTATCTGCAAGCAAGGGAGAACCTGATTGAATGCAATAAGAATTGCCTGTGAAATGAATGACATCCTTTCAAAATGAAGGATTTTAAGATTTTCAGTCCTTTTGTGTGTTTAGGAAAAACAAGATTATTTATACCATGAACATTGCAATTCGAGTCTCGTTGTCACTACATGGTCATGAATTTAATGACTGGCCTTGAAGAAGTGTTTTGATTGGTTGACATTCTTCAGATTTCATCGAATAGACGCCGGATCTCGAATAAAGGCCGGTGGTATGGCTGTTTTAAGTAAATACACTCTGGGTCTCGAATTGATGCTGGGTTATAAGTTGATGAATTAATGCTCCCAACTTGAATGCAAATAAAGTATTCTCCCTCTAAACCATCTATACACATCTATTTCCTACTAAACAATAAATAGCCGCCAGCCTTGAATAGAAGCCGGGTCTTGAATACACGCCGGGGGTAAAGGGGGTCACAAAAAATATACCAGGGGCGTCTATTCGAGGAAATACGGTAGTTTGAGTTGCAAAGTTTTGTTGCTAGGGGAACCTGGTAGAAGACTTTCAGGTGCTCTCATTAGAACAGAAGTTAGCTCAGGGTCTATAACTTGAGCTACCTCTGTGGAAAGAGAATGACACTACTAAAGATGTACGGTATTATCGGAATATCGATATAATGCAATACAGAAATATGATATGTATCAGTAACTTACAAATAAACATTCCTTAACACAAACACAAAGTTCACAAATTTATATCTTTATTCAACTTTTTATGTTTTTACAACATAACTTAAATATATATGATTATGCAACAAAAGCACAAGCAAATCAATGTCTAGTATAAAGACTATGATTAATAATAACTACTTGATTACTAATCACAGGTACCTACATATATACACAATGAAATGCAAACTCGAGTCTTGTTCTTGTCAATTCAATACTCAATTCTTTACTCTAACCAGGGCCCCAGATAAGGTGCGTATCCGCGTAAAATACGCATGGACAATTTAGATTTACGCATAAATTATGAAATCAATGAGTGACAATACGCATGTCTCCTTCAGAATAAAATGTTGAAATTGGTAGAATACTCCTTAATTCTTATTCATTTGCTATTTTACTCCTTAATTCAAAATTATTTGATGAGTGAAATATGCATGAGTCAAAATAATTACCTGGAGCCCTGTCTAACTATTTTACAGATATATGATATATGTTTTTCATCGATCATCGTCCCAGCCCCTTTTATGTATGGATAGCCCGAAACTTCTGTCACTGAATGCTCTATCCACTCACAGCAAGCATCGTGCTATTTAAACCAGGTAGAGCCTCTCGACCTAAAGTATGATGCGAGGTTTCTTAACTTGTGAAATTCCAGAAACGCTGACTCTAGCTATTCCCATTTCACACACATAAAATACCACAAAAAACATCAAATTTCAAATATTTGTTTAAGGTACAATTTCTATCTTCAAACCACAAACAATATTGCAAAATATAAGCACTATATTTTTATAAGTAACAAGTTATGATTTGTAACAATAGGCACAGAGATTGATATATATACATTTCATTTTTAAATGAATTCAAAATTCATTAAGAAAATTTAATTGTTAAAATGTTTCCATGGTAACAAGGAAACTCTAGAAAACACCATAAAAGCACAAGGCACATATTAGCAGCAGTTACTGTATCAAATAGATACAATCATAACAAATATAGCAGATCTCAAAATTACAAGGCATATTATGAGACTGTTTCCATGGAAACAAAACATTTATGAAATTACAAAAAATTGCGAATAATGATGATAACTTTACATACCAACAAAAAAAACATGGTAATTATCATTCTCAAATTTAGTTTTGTTATAAAATTATATTCTTTTGGTAAAATATACGAGTCAAATGGATACTTACGAATTACAATTTTTGAGTATATAAAATCAGCTATGATAAGCTTAGTGTCTGTGTAAAAGGTAACTTAAGTTTGAAATTTTATTTTTAATCTTCATCTTGCTACAAAACAACCGGTTTATTAGGGGAAATTCCACAAACTGCTGTAAGTTGTCAATGTTTCTATAATAAAAATATAAAGACGGACGGACACGTACTGAACATACTAACACTCTACAACATAAGCCATGGCTTTATATTATGCAAAATATTATATATAGGCTCAATGCATGAAAATTAACTTTGAGAATATCCTGGGTACATTTATCTTTTTATACAAACTTTAGAATCCGATAACATTACATGATTTACCAAATGGCTCTTATTTTCAAAATATCAAGAAAATGTATGAAATAATGATTTATGAATTTATGAATTTATGCATTGATATTAAATAAAATTATTGTAACATTATATTTCAGAGTTGTCTCATGCCATGTCAAAGGTCAAATGACTAGTGTATAGTTCGTTTGAGACATTTAAATTTACTATGTACAATATATACAAATACTTGATTCTAAGAAAAGGTTCCACTAAAAGACATTATGTTTGCTTTCATATGAAAACCATGTTTATTGAAATTTTGATAATGAAAATTCAAGTTTTGTGGCAAAAATTATGACAAAGGTATTCCCTGTGAAATGAGAGATAAATGAAATCATGAAATATTCAATAAATGATATGCCTCATATTTTGGTCTTAACAACCATAATCATCCAAATTAACAAAATAGAAGTAAAAACAACGTTGCCTAGCAAGGTCTGCTAACATTGGGTAGTATTAGTGGCGTCAAAACATCACCTCCTTTGCAAATTTTCACAATAAGCAGAAAAAGATACCTAAAACAATGAACACATCAGCAATCGTTTAAAAAGTCAAACATTTCAACTGTGCGTTTGATAAAAAACTCATCACTCGCAGACAAGTAGCCTCGAAAACTAAGCATGTCATAGAATGTATCTTCCCTCGGATAAAACTCGCAAAACAACTGAGATAATGATAAAATTATCTTCTCTAGGAGAAAACTCGTCCTTATAACTGGGAGGAAGATAAAATATGTTTCTTTTACTTTGTAAAAAACTCAGCCTTCAAAACTGAGCGAATAACAAAAATTATCTTTCCCATGGGGAAAAAAACGTGAACAAGTGAACCTATGAAGGAAATGATTTTTCCCTTTGTTTTCATGTGAAATAAACAAATGAATCTATGACAGAAATGATTTTTCCGTTTGTCTTCATGTGAAATAAACAAATGAACCTATGATAGAAATGATTTTTCCGTTTGTTTTCATGCGACGTCAATCACTCTCTGTTGAAACGACGCTGTTTTGCTGTTGGACACAATACTGGATAGTCTCTCGTATAGACACTGGGGAAACTCCGACTTGCGGCTCTCCATTATCTTGATGCACGTGCTTCCGTCGAATGCCTGTGTGCGGAAATACGAGCGAATCTTTGACATGTCGACGAGCTGGAGCAGCTTCTCTACCAGGCTGTAGTCGCGGGTTTCAAGGGCGTACATGAAGGCTGTCTTTCCACTTTTCTTGTCCTGAAATTAAATAAACTCAATACAATAAAACTAACTTCCAAAACAAAGATCAGACAGAATGAAATTCTGGGATGAAAAGACGAAGATAAAAACTATTTTGCAAAAACAAATTTTTTTTGTTTTTAAAACTCACTAGATTTGTGTGAATTGACCGCAGGGACATGTTTGTCGGAATAAAATGAACTATTATAACTATGTTCAGTGCCAGGACTTCTCATTGGCATTTAATTTTGAAGCTGAAGGATTGTACTGTCAAGGCAGCTAGCAACCCCATTGCACAGTATGCCTTGTGTGCAGGTTCTTGGCAGGTACAATTCTTTTTACATTGAGCATTTGCGAGTGCTCTCAAACATCCCCGTAAATGTGTTACTGAACTCAAGGCTGTAAATCCTATATTCAGGTACTCTCTTGTAAAACTATGTGGACAGAGTGCAATGTGAATGATGTGCCTTATTTAGGAACAAAACACAATGTTAAGCCAAGGTCACTCAATTTTAGATGTCTCCATCTGATTTTCATGAAAATGTATGCAATTGAAGAACTTATGTTAACTATTTGATCAGTCAATTAACATCACAAAGATTTAGCAATCAACACCCCTTACCAGATTGATTAAAACTGAACTAGGCATCATTCCAGAAAAGAATGATTGTGAGCATCTAATTTTCCATCTCCATCTTTGAAGGCGCATGCCAAATTTGTTTATCATATCTAAATAAGTTTCCATAAATGCTGACTCTTAAAACTTAATGACCATATGCTTACACATAAAGATCAAACCAATTCCTACAAGGTGATAGATAATATTTATGACTAATAAGCCAATGGACCAGCCGTTAACTAAAAGCAATTCTGGAAGGGTAGGTGAGGGGTTAAATACCTGTGAGTTGGGATCAGCGCCGGCCTTGATGAGCGCTTCAACGATTGGTTTGCTGTCTGTCTTCAGATCAAGTGCCTGTTCACGTACATCTTCGGTCACATGACGTGGTTTGTTGTGCTCAAGGATAGCGCAATGGAGGGCAGTGTAACCTTGGAAGGAGAAGGGAGTAAATGTAGGAACAAGTTATCTCCCTTTATGATCAAATTGAGGAAGATATTCATTTCATTGTTCTAAATCCAATAGAGGTAAACATATGTTCATTCTTTGGCAATGGTAATTTTAAGAAACAACAAGTACCTCTTGGAAAGATAACACAAGGGATAAAGTTTGACACATTTGACTCCAACAAAGTCTGTGTCACTTTAAGGGTGAAATAAGGTTTGACATATTTGACATCAAAAACATACTCTGTGTCACTTTAAGGTGAAATAAGGTTTGACAAATTTGACATCAAAAACATACTCTGTGTCACTCAAAGAGTGAAATAAGGACTGACATATTTGACTCAATATCATATCCTGTGTCACTTTAAGGGAGAAATAAGGTTTGACTTATATGAATCCAAGAACACCTCTGTTTCACTTTAAAGGATAAAAATTGTCTTACCATCAGAGTTTGCGATGTTAAGGTTGAGGTCCTGTGATTCAAGCAGAACTTTCAGAGTCTCTAGATATTCTCTTCCATTGCACGAGGCACAGTGAATGGCAGCTCGGACCTCCTTTTGTCCATTCGAGGACATACCCTGGAACATAATAATGACGTCAACACATAAGAAAACCTGAGTGCATATGAGTCCATATGAGTACATGTGCACATTTAAATTTAGCCTTCACTGAAAGCACATAAGAAATGAATACAATTGAATGAACTCACCTCTGCTAGCAAGTTGACGTCTGCTCCATACTTGTTGAACATTTTCACCATGTCTGGTTGGTTGGCACTCACAGCAAGGTAGACTGGCGTCTGTAACCATAGCAACACACATTTATTTACATTGATTGACTCTAAATTGTAGGTACTGTTTAAAATGTGGGTCTCATGAATAATGAATCTTGTTGACATCAGATCACTCATACAATGCTGTGTTTCTAAACTGAGTACCACTGTAAGGTTTGTGTCCAAGAAATCGGGAATGACATCTTTGACAAAAGGACAGGCTTTAATTTAACAAATGTGGCATTGCCCTTTTATCAATTGTAAACATCATAATTCTAATTGGGCATTTTTATATCCTTTGAGCATTCATACGTTTCATTGTTCAGCAAATCACTCAGGATTAAAAAATAGATTTACGTTATATATGTGAGTGAGACATGAAACAAAGTCTACATTGAAGAAAATGGTATCATAAAGCACTGACATGAAATCAAACTTGTTCAAGATCTACATAGAAGAAAATGGAGTCCTAAAACACTGACATGAAATCAAACTTGTTCAAGATCTACATTTAAGAAAATGGAGTCGTAAAGAACTGACATGAAATCAAACTTGTTCAAGATCTACATATAAGAAAATGGAGTCGTAAAGCACTGACATGAAATCAAACTTGTTCAAGATCTACATACAAGAAAATGGTATCACAAATCACTGACATGAAATCAAACTTGTTCAAGATCTACATAGAAGAAAATGGAGTCGTAAAGCACTGACATGAAATCAAACTTGTTCAAGATCTACATATAAGAAAATGGAGTCGTAAAGCACTGACATGAAATCAAACTTGTTCAAGATCTACATATAAGAAAATGGAGTCGTAAAGCACTGACATGAAATCAAACTTGTTCAAGATCTACATATAAGAAAATGGAGTCGTAAGGAACTGACCTGTCTCTCGTTGTTCTGCATGTCAATCATAGAGTGGAGACCTTCTCGGATCAATCGCTCCAGCAGTGCCTGGACCATGTACTTGTCAGCCCTACACACGGCCACGTGCAGGAACCTGGGGAAAAGAGCGGAATAATTGATATTACTGCAGGACTCTGGGGAATAGAGCGGAATAATTGATATTACTGCAGGACTCTGGGGAATAGAGCGGAATAATTGATATTACTGCAGGACTCTGGGGAATAGAGCGGAATAATTGATATTACTGCAGGACTCTGGGGAATAGAGCGGAATAATTGACATTACTGCAGGACTCTGGGGAATAGAGCGGAATAATTGTTATTACTGCAGGACTCTGGGGAATAGAGCGGAATAATTGATATTTCAGCAGCATACATAGACTTAATACGAAAGTACTCACGTATCGCCATCTTTGTCGGTGTACTTCAGGTCCTCTGACTTCATAGTAGCCACGAGCCGTCTGGCAATGTTCAACTGGGTAATGTTTGTCTTGGGGGCTGCAAACATGGATGATCAAGCTAATTAACTCTTTACCTAGGGACCACTCAATATTTCTACAGTGTCGTTCCTAGGTGATTAGCTGAGGGGGACATTTTGGCAAATTTTAAGAAAATGGGGCCCTTTGTAAAGGCAAAAATATCCTTCATCTAATATTTTTAAGGGATACTTAGCAAAAAGGGTAGGCAAATTTCCCCAGGACCCTCTCTAGGTACAACACTGTTTCTCGATATTCTGAAATGATTTGTAGTGCTAAACTGCTAACGTTTTAAAACTCTTGTATGTGTCAAGGTTTTTTTATCATACCCTGCAAATCCCTGAATATATCAGGGTATATTGATCATGATTGTAAGTGACACTGCTTCGTGGACTAGCTAATGGCCAATAATTCAGGATCTTTGATAAAAAGCAATGATTCCTGTGTATTGGCAATCTAGAATGGTCTGCATCATTGCAAACTTTTGAGGTTTTATAAAGGAGAGTGCCTGAAAAGATTTCAAGCACTAAAAAACACTCAGAAATATTTGCTTATATTAAAACAGTGCAGGAATACAGCATAACCTAAGAGAGTCAAATTTTGGGTTCTCACAGGAGAATTAATGGTAAATGATCTCTAGTTATCTGTAACACTTACCCTGATTGGCTGGCTTAGGTCGAGGTGCAGGTTGCACAGGGGCAACAGGAGGTGCTGCTGTGACCCCTTGAGGTGGCGCGACCTTTGACACCGGGGTCTTATTCGGGGCAGTGGGGGTCCCTTGTTTGGGGTCCGCTCCTTTTCCAGGGGCGGGGTTGGATGGAATCTTTGGCTGAATGGGCCTATATTGAGGTCCTTTCTTTGCCGGTAGAAGAGGTGGAGCTACGATTACGATGGCCGGTGGCTGGGGTTGTGGATTGGCTGGGATGACAAGGATCTGGCTCGTGGTAACCGTTGCCTGATTTGAGAGATTGGATTGACTGTTGATAGGCCTGACAGCTGGAGCGATTGTCTGCTGGGGTTGTGGTTGGCTGACAAAGTAGAAAGGCGTGGAGTTAGGGGGAATCTGGGTGGAGTTGGGAGGAATACAGGTGGTGGCAGCGTTTGCTGGGATCATGTTGGGTGGAACACTAGCAACAGGTCTGTTTGGTGTCGGTGGGTTGGAGGCAAGGGGTCTCTGCTGGGGCAGACGCGTCATCGGCACTTTCTGCAGCTGCTGAGTCTGTTGCAGGGGCTGCTGGGTCTTCCTCTGTTTAGTCTGTTTAGTCTGTTCAGTCTCTACCAGATCATTGGCAATGGTGTCCATTACATCAACAAGTTCTTTGAGTCTCTCTTTGTCAAAGAACTCCTCCTGAGCACTCTGGGAGTACTGAGGAGGAGTGTTCTGTGTGTACTGGGGAGGAGTGTTCTGTGTGTACTGGGGAGGAGTGTTTATGTACTTAGGGGGGTCTGCTCTCACCATTGTTGGGGGGTAGACTTGGTGAAACTGTTGTGTAGGGATCTCCTGACCCAAGGGGATATGTTGAGGGGTAACGGTTACCTTCTGGGCATATGGGCTGTTTGGGTAGGTGTCTGAGCCGGTCTCGTATCCAGACAGGTTGCTTCTTGGACTACAGATGTCATTTTGAGAAGCTGGGCTGGGAACCATTGAGCTGCAAGCTCCGCTGTCAGTGGAGATGTTGGAGGGCGGCGGGGAGTAAAGGCTTTGATCATTTGTCCCGGGGGAATCTTGCTGTTCACTGTAAGGACTTGCAATAGCATCACTTCCATACCCCTCACTTCCTCCATCACATTCTGAGAAGCTTGTTCTTGACTCCTGAGGTCCGTGCCGAGACTCCATCATTGACCTCAAGTTGACCTTTGATTGGTCCATGTAAGTTTTCTGTGAAATTGAAGCAACGTTGACTTGTTGAGGATTAAACTGTTGGATCCTTGGCTTCGGATCCACGGCCTGTCCGCACTGGTAGTATGTCTCATCATTAAGTATTCCGATCTCGAACTCTCCCGATGTTGTAGTTCCACCAAAAATGGGTGCAATATCTTCCTCCGGCGAGGTCACCGCGACCTGTCCTCCACAGAATCCTTGTGTGGATACATTGGAGTACGTCATGCAGCATGTCTGAGTTTTTGATGGGTCACTGAGGTTGTTGATCTTGTCAAGTCCTGGACGTGTATATTTCACAGGCTGCTCCTCAAAGTCATCCCTGTTCCGTTTGGGCTTAGAGTTTGTCTGTTGGAATGATTTTTGCTCATATGCATGCATCGGTGGTTGGTTGTAAGCATACGCTTGTTGCATGTATCCTTCCGGGACGCCGACATGAACAGGATACGATTTCTGCGCCACTTGATTATAATGCGGATTATTATGGTAATAATTTGTGGCTATCCCACCTGTTGGACCTCTTGAGTTCAAAGCTGCACCTTCACAGTCCTGCTCTTTCTGCAAAGCCAGTTCTTCTTTCGTTTTAATATCTGACGATTTGATTTCAATGAACTTGCCTTCATCTTGAAGTTCCTTATCTTTCTCATCACTGACACGAAGATTTGAGATTTTATCAACGATATCATCGTCAGTGGGCACGACATTCTCAGACTCTCTGATACAGCATTTCGATAAAGCGTCAGATAAATCTTCATTTTCCTCAGGGTCTTGTGTCCCATTTTCTTCACCGTCAGATGAAGTGTTTTCAACAGGCTCTTTGACCAACTTTTTCTCCTTGTCATCCATCTTGTCCTTTCTCTCGTTCAGATTTGATTCATCCACTTCACCGTTTCTATCAGTCAGCACTTCCTTTCCTGCAAAAATATAGAGTGAGTGAGTAGGGTTTAATGTGCTATCAGCAATATTTCAGTTATTCAACTCCTGAGTTGATATTGAGTTAGGAAGGTTTAATGTGCTATCAGCAATATTTCAGGTATTTACCACCTGAATTGATATTGAGTGAGGAGGGTTTAATGAGCTGTCAGCAATATTTCAATTATCTAACTCCTGCAAAGATATTGAGTGAGGAGGGTTTAATGAGCTGTCAGCAATATTTCAGTTATTTACCACCTTAATTGATATTGAGTGAGAAGGGTTTAATGTGCTGTCAGCAATATTTCAGTTATTTACCACCTGAATTGATATTGAGTGAGGAGGGTTTAATGTGCTGTCAGCAATATTTCAGTTATTTACCACCTGAATTGATATTGAGTGAGGAGGGTTTAATGTGCCGTAAGCAATATTTCAGTTATTTACCACCTGAAATGATATTGAGTGAGAAGGGTTTAATGTGCTGTCAGCAATATTTCAGTTATCTAACTCATGCAAGATATTGAGTGAGGAAGGTTTAATGTGCTGTCAGCAATATTTCAGTTATTTACCACCTGAATTATTCTTGAGTGAGTGGGATTTAAAAATGTTCTGTCATCAGTATTTCAGTTATTTAACACCTGCAAAGATATTGAGTGAGTGGTGTTTAAAAGTGTTCTGTCAGCAATATTTCAACTATTTAAACTTAATAATTTTCCGGGTTTTTTTTCATTCTGAACACCTCCAAACCTCCAAAATACCCTTTTTAACCCTGATGTTTGGCATGATGATTAAAATGGACAATATCTGTGTCATACATACAAATTGTCATAATTTGGCAAACACATTTTGTTAATCAAGCACATCATTGTTTGAACTCCCATACTTAGCCTGAAGTTAGTCAAATTCCCAATACAAAATCTAGGTAATTCTCACTGGATCTTTTAGAAACTTTTAAAAAAAATCCCTCTTAAGTTGATCAACTGGAAAAATTCCCCTAAATTCTAGAGAAACCCAGATTAGTCATTTTTTTCTTCAAAAGTTTGAATTAAAGTTTTCCCATTGATTTCAATACAAATCCTTGTGTTGGATAAGCGAGTTTAAAGTGACAGTCCTATTCGGGTATTTTTGTTGAAACAAAACTCAAGACCCTGTTTATACTTATATGTGATTATTTCACTCTTTATTTCAAGTAATTAGTGAGAGTTACCTTTTAGTTGTTCTAGATATAACAATTTTACAAAGAATCGAATGCTTCACTGCGTCCTCTTGAATTTCGTTACCGCAAAATATACCCTGAGTCCTGTAGGGCTTTTTTGTGGAAACAAAATTCAAAAGTACTTCCCTGTTCATAACTTCATACATATATATGAGCATTACATGATCATTTCACAGTTATTTTCATATATGTTAGTAAGTGTAAAAATAACACTTCAGTTGTTCTAGATTTAACAATTTCACAAAGAATAGAATGCATCACTGCCGTTGTTTGAATTTTGTTTCCACAAAAAATATCCTGATAGGACTGTCCCTTTAAGTTTATATCTGAACTGCTTAGAAACAAATCCAGATATATCTAATATTCAGTGTCAATCAAAAATAATCTCAGTTATATTTTGAATGTTTTAATATGATTCTGTTTGTTTGTCTCGATTAAAAATTCATGATCATATAAAAATAGTGGTACACACGTACTATGTCTATGCTAGGGTTATTTTCTTCAAATTTAGATTACAGCAGTTCTATTTATTCACAAATCTATTTATTCAAAACTGATTGTTAAAATACAACGCCAGCTGAAATACAAAAGGTTATCGTAAAGGAAATGCGACATTTCCCTAAAATTTGTCGCGTGTCAGTTTCCCTGTAAATGTCTACGACTTCGGTTTAGAATTTACACAAGTGAAACATCGCTCTTGCAAAATGGGGACGTTCAAAATGTCGCATGAGTCTGTCAACTTAATTTTACCTGTGTCAATTTGGCGAAATAAAACGATTAAAAGCACAAATACCTTAGGCGTTGTTTTAATCTAAAATGGCCGACAAATTCCAAAATCCTGCCTTCGTTTGACAAATGATGTAAAGCATCAGTTAGATCGTAAACACACAGCCATTTACAGACATCGAAAGTAGGTCATACAGTAAATATCGTGACGTCATGTCACGTGACCGAGCTCGGCTGGGGGAAATGAAGTCATATTTCATGCTCGAGCGATATCGCTCTTTATACTTCAAGACAATGCACAAGGAAGGAAAACATAGTCGACATAAATATCATTGTCAGAGTGTAGCGTGACGTGTTCAAATATTCATAATTTTAACAAATCAGATGTTGCTTGAATAAATGTTTCTATCAAATGATCAAAACTGCTAGTTTGACATTACATCTAGTGCAATAAGTAGATCTACGGCAATATTTTCTAGATCAAAACTTTATAAATGTTATATGATAACAAGTTGTTTATTAGTAAATTCGTCAGCAGGATTACACATTGCAGTGTTAGTAAAATACAAGTATCTTTGAAATAGTATATTAAAATAAATTTCAGGCCATATTTTTAATAAAGCATAATTATATTGTATTGTTTGAAAAGAAGTGTAAAAGTAATTGCTATCAATATATCTAATAATGATAAAATTCAATATCTACAGAGTCAAACTACACGACAAAACAATATCTCCATGTGGATTATTTCTAATTTTACAGTAAGTATCAAATTTTCTTCATAAAAAAATAATCGAAATGTGCATGATATTTAAGGCCCCACAGTGTAAACGACGAGTTTTATTGTATGTCTTGAAAAAATATTATCATAAATTGTGTATTTTGGCAAATCATCAAGGTAAATAAATGAACTTCAGAGCATATTTTTTAATATTTTAGTGGTACTGATTTTACTTTTTGATAAGAATAAAAGTAAATCCCTAATATTATGCTGAACAAGTATCACATCGATAAATATGTCATAATCCTGAAAATGTCCAGAGGCCTGAATGTTGCTTGATCGTCCGAGTGACATGTCGTGTCAATGAGAAATAGAGGAGATATAGACACCCACAAGAATTATGACCTACCTTGCAAACGGGGGGCCATTTTATCTGATTTCTTTTCTGGAATTGATTCCACGGGACAATCCTCTTCCAGATCGTCCTGAACTTCGTCTGTTTTATATTTCATGACTTTAACCGTCGCTTCGGTAAAATCCAACAAATTACGGCAAACCTTGCAACAGCGACGCGCACCTTCTCGACTTGTTTTCCCTAACCAGGAAGATCGTTTTGATTGGCTGTGACGTCAGATAAGCCAAGAAGGGGAATCCCCTTTCTGAAATCCACTACCTATCGTCAGGCCAATCAGAGCGCTCCATTTCGTGGGACTATTTATATCGTTGTCATTGATCATTGATATCGTGAAGTAATGGTTTTCGGTCACCAGCGACGAAGGCGATTGGACAATAGCCAAAGTTAATCTTTTTTTCTCGATAAACGGTAAACTATCAGTCTTAGCAAATTTGATTAGTCGAGAAAATATCTCATTGGACATTTTAATAGTAGTTTACTCTTTTTTCCTTCTTTTATTTTGTGGGCATAGACAGAATGTTTAAGGATTATCAACTTCTTTATTATGCGTTAGACATGAATCATAATGCCGTTACTTGCTTCACAATGACATTTGTTTGGAACGGAGTAAAAATAGTCCTTTAATTGTTGATAACAGTTGCCCTATATATAATCATGATTTGAGACGTTTTCGACACAGATTCTTATAACCTTTGAAATACCATCAATTTTTCACAGGATCGTCAGATTTCTTGTTTATTTATAACATCCTCGTTGATAAGATTTGAGAATAAAAGTGCTAAGTGAAATTGAAGTGTTTTTATCGACACATTTTTTTTAATTCGATGCAATTTATCTATATAAATATATAAATACTATCTAAATAGTTGTCACCAAAAGCTGATATATAAACCCAACACCTTTTATGGACGACAGCTCGAAAAATTGACAACACTTTTTATTCAAATTTGGCATGGAGAGAGTTTGATAACTGCTCTAAAGTTTGGTTTGTTTAGTTTTTCGTTTATACATCAATGATACATTAAAGTTTGGTAAATTTGCAAGTCTGAGCGGACTTTTCGCTGCATCCATACATGGTTTTAGAGGTTCATTGGCTAGTATCATAACAGAATTTGACAATATTTGGTGTTGTTGCGCATAAATATCTTTTATTTTACAGCCTGGATTTTGGGGACAATCTGGCTTCTAAATAAACTGACAGGCAAAAGAAACCTAACACCTCATTTAGTTTCGATTTAACAACGATTTGAAATATACATGACGCATTTGATTATTGTTAAGATATCTTTGTTTAAAGAAGACCGGGGTAAAAAATGAAATTTACACCAACATGACCCCTACCATGTTAAAAGGGGTGTAAATGAGTGGAGAAAAAAGTTTGTTTTGTAGGTAAAATATAGCTTATATATCGATGGACATTTGTTGTTTATTAAAATTAATTTTCCACACAAAAAAATTAAAAATTTAAAGTTTCACCAAAAAAATCAAACACGTCTAGAAGTATTCTTTGATTGATAACTAAAGGCCTGCACTGTTCTGTTTTAGCGTACGACGTCTAAAACTTTAAATACTTGTAATTGAAGATTATGTATATGATGAAAGCAACTAAAGTGTTAGGTTTCATTTGCCTGTCAGTTTATTGACAATTTTCCTAAACCTTAAATACAAAACGTGCTCCTCTCTCGCGTGACAAATAGTTCACTTCGTGACATGAAATATTCCCTGCCGTTCACCCCTCCTATGGGGTGCTTTAGGTAATTAGTTAATTAGTTAATTCGGATATTTGTGATTTTTCCCGCAATTTGAGGGAGGAGAGTGTTTTTATCGACACAATGTGGTTGGAATTCCTAAAGAAACAATCCGACGAAAATATCTTCATCATTAATTTTGTTGTTAACCAATCTAGTTAAAACTAGCTGTAATGTATACGTCCCATAAGTCCTCACGTTATTGGTTGGTTGTTAACAAAAGTAAAATCCCAGGTAACTTTCGGATTTTTGTGAGTTTTTTTCAATTCGAGTTTGTGAACATGAATCTGAAGAAAGGCGACTTCGCCATAAGCAGTTATGACCTTTACATAAAGGGACACTCCAATTGGGGTGTTTTTGTTGAAAGAAAATTCAGGGGACATTCCAGTTTATACATTACAAGTTATACAAGGTTATTACACAACGCAGTTGAAACATGTTACTGAGGGAACATTTTCATTGGTTTTTATAACGTGAAGAAGAACGTACATTCGGTAAAATACTCCTCACAATTGTAACGATCGAGCGATAGTGATAAAGCGACAGATGAATATATTCAACATATCATCATACAGATATAAAATATATACAACTTCAAGGCTACCTCCATTGATAATGGTTGGACTAATTGTTGCTTTATTCATTCAATCAGTATTGGGTTCCTTTGTTTATCAGTATACAAGGTGAAAAGTATTGGAGACAGTACACACCCTTGAGGAACACCAGTGTTAATCTGTTAATTGACACAATTCTGGAACGAGTTTCTTTCTGTTGACATATTTGGATCTGTAAGACAAACACGAGGCTATCCATTCAACCAAAGAGTGGCATATATCTGAACCAATAAATTCAGTTTGGTGTCAGTTTAATGGAGTAAAAGGCTGGAGAATAGTCAACAGACAAATTTTGTTTGAAAAGTTTCATAACTAGTATTCAAGTAAATTTTAAAAAAATAGAGCCATTGGCTCTGTAGCTCATCAGGCATCATATCAAGTTTGCTTAATACAGGCAAGATGAGCTAAAAATGAAACTGATGTTACCTATTGCAAGAAAACCGATAAAAAAATTACAAAGCAAATGAAACGATTTCGGAATAATTTTCCTTACCCAAATGATTTATTATTATTCAACACTTTCTAGATCGCCAATATCAGACAGTGAAAGAAGTCCACACTAAAATATCCAAGGAGAAATAAATTTGCCATAGACTGTCATCTAATGGATAAAAATAGGTTTTTGAGATTGTGACCCCTGTGACCCTATTTGGGGTCATGGGGTCACAAAACCTACAGTTTAGAATCCCAATTGGCCAAGGAGTCTACATGCAGTCTTTCAGCTCAATAGACCTTTAGGAGCTAAAGATGATGATGAAAATAAGTTTTTAAGGTTGTGACCCCTGTGACCCTATTTGGGGTCATGGGGTCACGAAATCTACAATTTAGAACCTCATTGGCCAAGGAGTCTGCACATATTACTTTCAACTCTCTAGTCCTTTTAGAACTGGAGAAGAAGATGAAAATAGGTTTTTAAGGTTGTGATCCCTGTGACCCTATTTGGGGTCATGGGGTCACAAAATCTACAATTTAGAATCCCCATTGGCCAAGGAGTCTGTACATATTGTTTTTAACTCTCTAGTCCTTTTAGGACTGGAGAAGAAGATGAAAATAGGTTTTTAAGGTTGTGACCCCTGTGACCCTATTTGGGGTCACAGGGTCACCAAAGTTACAAATTAGAATCCCCATTGTCCAAGGAGTCTGCACATATAATTTTAACTCTCTACTCCTTTTGGAACTGGAGAAGATGAAAATAGGTTTTTGAGATTGTGACCCCTGTGACCCTATTTGGGGTCATGGGGTCACAAAACCTACAGTTTAGAATCCCAATTGGCCAAGGAGTCTACATGCAGTCTTTCAGCTCAATAGACCTTTAGGAGCTAAAGATGATGATGAAAATAAGTTTTTAAGGTTGTGACCCCTGTGACCCTATTTGGGGTCATGGGGTCACGAAATCTACAATTTAGAATCCCCATTGGCCAAGGAGTCTGCACATATTACTTTCAACTCTCTAGTCCTTTTAGAACTGGAGAAGAAGATGAAAATAGGTTTTTAAGGTTGTGACCCCTGTGACCCTATTTGGGGTCATGGGGTCACAAAATCTACAATTTAGAATCCCCATTGGCCAAGGAGTCTGTACATATTGTTTTTAACTCTCTAGTCCTTTTAGGACTGGAGAAGAAGATGAAAATAGGTTTTTAAGGTTGTGACCCCTGTGACCCTATTTGGGGTCACAGGGTCACCAAAGTTACAAATTAGAATCCCCATTGTCCAAGGAGTCTGCACATATAATTTTAACTCTCTACTCCTTTTGGAACTGGAGAAGATGAAAATAGGTTTTTAAGGTTGTGACCCCTGTGACCCTATTTGGGGTCACAGGGTCACCAAAGTAACAAATTAGAATCTCCATATGCTAAGGTACCTGTACACAAAATTTCAGCTCTCTAATGTGTATGGTTCATGAGGAGAAGTCGAAAGTGTCAAAAGTTTACGGACGGACGACGGACGACGGACGACGGACGGACGCCGGAAGACGGGCCATGCCATAAGCCCATCTGGACTTTCAGTCCTGATGAGCTAAAAATGAATGGGCCTGTACATATTAACTGGAGAATTGTTTAATGTTATTGAAAACTATCAATTGTAACATTGGGATTTTGGGATGATTTCGTAAGATATTTCGTATGAATGTCACTGTAGGCCTAATTATAGGTGTTTGAAATGTATGGAAGCCAATTAAAACATCATGTAAATGACGGAGTGGCTCTTTAAAAGTCCTGGGACAAGACGGGACATTCCAGTTTTACCACATACTGTTATTAGTACATAACAATAAAACAACATAGTTGAAGCAGAGGTAACACTTTTGTTGATGATATCTTTCAACCTATTAAAGAAGAACAAACATTTGGATAAATTAAACCAACAACAACGTGAATTGAATCATCGGCGAGTGTAAAACAATCTTGCTTCGGTATCACATAAAAAAACTATCGGTATCCAAAACAGACACGATAGATGGACAGACGGGTAGCCGGGTAGGGCTCACTACAGGATACCCGGATGAAGATTGGGTCCTTTACTCTTGGAAGACTACTGATATGCGGACATGGGACGCTACATCAACAGTAATGTCAATATCAATTTCCCAGGGTACATCCCCCAATACCCTAACCCCCACACCAGCCCATGTTTCAATAGGTGACCCACCTTCAAATTTCTTAATCCGTAACTGTAAACGAATAATGTTGATTTGGTTATGAACAAGACGCTTGGTTGGACTATACGTTTCTTTTATAGCCGAACCGTATAAGTTGGAAAGATATAGAACTGCCTTTTTTAGGGTTGGGCATCTAAGTGTTGACATGGTGACGACTATACTCATTGAAAATAAATACTGCAACACCTTCTTTTCGATGACTGTCGTGATAAAAAAGATGTTAGTCATATGAACGTGCTTATTTCAGGTGAAGATATAAAACTTTTCAGTAATTACGAAGTTAGTCTTTAATTAGTCTGTCAGCCAGACCCTTGATATAATGAAAGCCCAAGCCAGCCTATGATAAGATTTGAGAACTCAATTTAGGAAAATGAAGAAATCTCAGCTCACCTTTTCTTTGTTAATTTTTTTTAAATTTTTAGATTTATTGAAAAAAATACATTTCAGTGTCTAATTGTTAGACTAGACTTTTATAAATAAGCATCAAAGTAACCATTAAAAACAGGATAAATAAAAGTCGATTTTTTTTAAGTTAATAGATATGATCAGCTGATCTTTTTGCGAATCTCACATATGTCAATTAAGCTCGTCTCATCCTAAAATATCGGTTAAATAAAAGATCGAAAACAATTTCTGAAGATACTAGTGGTGTATCCCCGTTATATTCCTTTACCAATACAGTAGCAGGTACGAGCTTGATCGTCGACTGTTTATACAAAACTTGGGTAGTATTACAGATCAAGCTCTAGTTTCAAATTTGATTTGCGAATTTATGGACGAACAGTTAACTATAGCCTAGAACTGTGCCAATCTAAATAAATTTAGCTCAACAGATTATGTTTATTACGTCCTACTGTTTAAACAAATATGATACTGTCGCTCCAAATTTATTTAGATTGAATCTTTACTCCACTATCAAGCTTGAAATGTGCTATTATGGAGGTTAAAACGAATACACATTGAGGAGAAATAGATTTTACGCCTCGTGAACCTCATGCGCCAAGACAATCTAAATAAATTTAGATCAACAGGGTTAAGGTTAGGTTAGCAGTATGACCTAAGATAAAACCTGTTCATCTACATTTATTTAGGTTGGCGCCAAGATGTACCAAACCCTAGAGTACGTCCGGGTATTTCCGCTCTAATTTCACGCAACCTTTGTTTTCGAAAAACTCCTTTCCTTTCTTTTTGCTTTGCAATTTCTGGCCAAAAGACCTTTTCTCATAAGTGCAACAAATGTTTAATCGTCAATGCAAAGAACTATTTTTTCAAACATCGACCAAAAAAACAAGATAAGATACGATCACACCAAAACAAAATTTAAGTCACCATTACACCTGTGCCTGTGAAGAAAAAGAGTTGCCTCCCTTGAATCATTCGGATCAATCTCGCCGCTTTCCTTATTCCGAATAAGGTCTTTCCAAGAGATTACTATTAACAAAACGATATTGTTCGAGTGTGACGTAAACAAAACTTGACATTAGATATGCAAGATTCGTCTATTTTACGCAGCTGCATCTGATCGAAAAACTCGGTAAACATATAGGCATGGTATTGCGATATGAGTTGATGAGTTGAACACTAACTGGTTTTGTTGCATTTTTTCACTTCAGCAAACACCGCTTTATAAGCCGTGGTAAAATATCTAATTTCAGCACTCTGTCCACACTTTGTATAATCTGATGTAATTCCTTGCTTCAGCAAACACCGCTTTATAAGCCGTGGTAAAATATCTAATTTCAGCACCCTGTCCACAAGTTTGCTTGAATATAAGGGCAAATAATAAACAGAATACTAAACTTCTTTCCATTTAATAATACTTAATACTACTTAAGTGGTGAATGATTTGGTATTAAACTCGCTTCCGCTCGTTTTATACAAATTATTTTATACTCATTTAAAAAAATAAATCATTAAATGGAAGGAAGTTTAGTATCCTCTTATCTGCAAGGATACAAGTTCTTGTACATTTTCATGAAGATTTAAGTTTAAAGCAGTATTTCGGTGACCAAAAGGATAACTTTTAAGTCACTAATTTAATCAGTGATCTAGATAATCAAAGCTTCTTGTAAATTATTTAAGAAGCTAAGTGAGTGTTGTTAGACTTTACCATTCATGTTTCTTTAAGATTTATATTTTCTTTCAGATTCCATTAGACTCCAAAGAATGTTGAACAGAAATGATATCACAAACATCATGACACATCAGTCATCAGAACTGTTTGAAATAAATTTTGACCCTCTATCTGTGAATGAAAATATAAGTCAAGTTTTGAAAGTGCCTGTCACAAACAAATGTCCCAAAAATCAAAATCTATATATTCCTTAGTCAAATGAAGGCTGGAATGAATATCATGAATCTGATACAGAATTGAGTGACACTCTTGCTAAGATTGATTCTATGATAAATAATCTGGAGATAAAGGTTATGAATACTGACAAAATGGAACCAGGCATGAAAGCAAGAGTCAATATTCCAGATATTGGAACAAACCCATTGCCATTGATTCTAACATGGATTTCAATGCTTGAAACTTGATAAATCAAGAAGCAAAGATCCCTGAAAATGTTATTGACCATCAAACAGGCTTCAGGTCTAATGTTATAAATCATAGTCAAATTGGTATGAAATCATGCATGGATAAAAATCTTGAAGATTTGAAGAATCTAGAAGGAACTTATTATAGAGATGTTCTTGAAAATCAAACTGTCATGGCTGCCATGAATGATCAAGATCAAACCGTCCCTGAATCTTAAAAGGAGAACCAAGTCCAAACAATGGAAGAATGTAAGATTTATATTAGTAATAACATTGAATCTAAAACAGAGAAGCAAGTCCAGGCAACAGAGGCATGTGATTTTGAGGTTAAATTTAGTGATGATGAATTCAACATAGATGATGAAATTGCATCAGACAATGCAGAATTAGAGTCCGAAACTTGCTCAAGAAAAGAAATTATGTTCCTTAAAAGCGTTGAAGACAATGAGCCTTGTGTTGTGTCAATGACAGTAGAGGATGTGAGCAACTCTGAAGTGGATGTTCTTGAAGACAAGTTTGGACAGAATGAGACACCTTTGAGTTTCAGCTCTCCTAAATCAAAAGAGCTTTCAGATTTTGAGTCAGATTCTGGGTCCGAAATATCTGACAGTGAATGGGAACGTCTAAACCAGGCATTTTCTGCAAGACAGTTCCAAGAGTCATCAGATCTGAACAAGACTTCAGAATTTGACCAAAATCTGTCAAGCTTAGGACAAAACCTTAATTTTTGTGACCAAAATGTCTTTGACTCTTTAACTGGTGATGGTAGTGTTGGTGCTTCTGAAGACTTAATTCTTGTGGGCACTGAAATTGGATCTCTTCGAGGTGACTCTGCCTCAAGGTACTTTCCAAGCAAGCAGTCAAAGTATTTTGCAGAGCAGACTCCTTCCCATGCAGATGTGGAACAACATCTCCTCAAAACTTGGGTATCGGAAGAGAAGTTCCAGCAGAAGAAGAACCCCAAGAAGAATACAATGGCAAAGATCTTCAACTGGAGCAGTATACCTTCAGTCAGTATAACTCAATCAGAGTCCCTGAAGTGTTCTGTGTGCACAGCAACCTTCGCTGAGGAAAACAGCCTTCAAGCACATATGAACAGACACAAGGGGACTAAGACCAACTATCTGAAATGTAGTCAGTGTCCCAGGGTCTTCTCTACCAAATACACATTGGCAATGCATGAGAGGATTCACTCCGACTTCAGACCTTTCCATTGCACCGTCTGTGGGAAAGGATTCTACCAACGGGCCAACATCAAGGTTCATATGAGAGCCCACACTGGTGAAAGACCTTTCAAGTGTGACATCTGTGGCAAAGCTTATACCGTGAAGCTGTCTCTTGCAGCTCACTCAGGCACTCATGTCAAGGAGAATAAGTTTGCATGTAAGAAGTGCAAGTTCTGCTTCTCCTCTGAGGCTGATCTGGAGAAACACCAGCAGGTTCATGCAATACAGAGGTCACATGAGTGTCCAAAATGCAAGAAGAAGTTCCTCAAAGCCTATTTGCTTGAGTTCCATCTCCAGAGGGACTGTGCAGAGAAGAGGTTTGTGTGTGAGTATTGCGACAAAGCCTTCACCCATCTGGACTATTTGAAGGTTCATCAGAGAGTCCATACAGGAGAGAAGCCGTTTGGTTGTGAGGTGTGTGGAAAGTTTTTCAGCCAGGCTGCCAATCTGACAAAGCACCTCAAAATCCACAACAACATCCGAGACTTTGCATGTGACCTCTGTGATGCTGCATTTATTGAGAAGGCTTCTATGATATCCCACCGGCGGACTCACACTGGTGAGAAGCCTCATATGTGTGACATTTGTGGGATGGCTTTTTCAAGTCCGTCTTCATTAGTGATTCATATCAGAGTCCATACGGGAGAGAAGCCATACGCTTGTGACAAGTGTGCCAAGAGGTTCAACTCATCAGGCAAACTAAGAGATCATAAACGAACTCACACTGGTGAAAAACCTTACAAATGTAAATATTGTGAGAGACGGTTTGCTCTATCCAATGGACTTGTTCGACACACACGCATCCATACAGGAGAAAGACCACATAAATGTGATGTGTGTGGAATAAGGTTCATCAGAAAGGACCGGATGAAGAAACATAGAGAAAGTCATGGTGACACCAAAGACGGAATTCTGCCCATCGAAGAAATTGGACAGAATCAATTTATCCCTTAAATCTTTTGAAGGGCTTTCTGTTAATTCTGTTGTTTTCTTGTTGAGTTTTTAAAGAGCTTTTGACTACAAAATTGACTCCAGTTTTGTCAATTTAAGGCATTATTTATATTACTGTTTTGTCAGATGAAATCATAGAGATTGGTTTGACACAGTATGCATACAGGAGAGAGACGACATGAATGTGATATTTATGGAATAAGGTTTATCAGAAAGAATCAGATAAAGAAGCATAGAGAAAGTCATGGCGACACCAAAGAGGGAATTCTTTAAGATATTGGACAGAACCACTTTATGCTATAACAGTGGACAAGGAGTTTTATGGATGATCATCTTTTTTATTTTAACTTCTTGATATTTCTAACTTCTAGAATGTTTCCTTAACAACTTGTTTTGAAGTGTTTTTAGTTAGTGATGTTTTGTCAGAAATTGGGGACACTAGAGAGCCAGTGACTTATTAGAAACTGTAGTTTTAAAAAAATTGTCAAGCTTTATGAATTATTTCAGTAAAAGATTTGTTTAATTTTGAAATCAAAAACACTTTCTTTCTTTTTTCATTACTGACAATCAAACAAATACTAGTTTTCTTTTTCCATCATTTATAGATAATCTAAAAAATGTTTTCTTTGAATATTGAAAAGGAAACAAGCGTGGAAACAAATGAGTTAAGAAATAAAAATATTACATTATGACATTTCTGTCATACATCCTTGTTTTCCTTTGTAACAATTCTTGTGAACAACGTTTTAATCTATTGATATGTCTTGTTTCCCTTCCAGTGTTCATATTGAAATCCTTTGTTGAATGGTAGTAGTTGATTTTATAGAATTTAAGAGATACTGTGTAGCTTTTGTTATTAGGGTCGTGGTTAAATATGATGTGACATCATGAAATTAAGTTTATTCGGTATAAACATTATTTCCCATACAGTGCTCAGCGAATCAGGTTATCGCAAAGCAAATGGCATTTATTTTTTTGTTTTAAACATTTACTGTTTCTTGATTAGTTTGCGTTCACATGAATCATTATGTTATTTCTTTCGGATCAGAAGTCCAATCAATCTTTTTTGTTACAGGCCTATGGTTCATGATAAACATACCTGCAGGGATCACCCTGGTTCAAAGTTTGAAAGGGAGAAAAATCTTACCTTGTCCTAAAATAATTGGATTTCAGAAAAACCAGTGGGATGTTTGAGAAGACAAATGATAGTTTGAATTTTTGCAATCAGACTTTCTTAAGAATCAGACTTTGATAATGGGAAATCTTGATACATCAATGGGTAAATATCCCAAAATCCCTGTCCAATGTGATCCCTGCACCTGTACAATATATTAGTGTTCTTTTAAGGGTTAGTACAGAGACATTTATATATTGAGGATTGTGCTGTGATGGATGTTGTTTGTATTAATGATAGATTACTGGTACATGTTGTATTGTTATTACTTATCAGGTACTTAATTTATGATATCTACTGTCGTTGATGTAAATTATTAAAGTACGCTACTGTTGTTGTTTATTATTGTTTTGTTGTCATTGTTATTTATTGATTTTGTTGTTGTTGGTGTGTTCAAATACTAACATACATGTATGATGTTTAAATAAAAATGTAAGTGTCACATATTGAAATTGTTTGTTATTTCTGTAACTCTGAAGTGAATATGAGATTCCTGAGGGTTGATATACACCTAGGAAATATAAGACAACAGCCAAGCTCTGAGGAATAAAATGGAAGCCTGTATGATGAATTATATTGATGATAACACTGAATCTCAAACAGAGAAGCAAGTCAAGGCTACAAGCTCTGAGGAATAACATGGAAAGTTATTGAGCAGCAGCAATCTTTTGTGAAAACATAAATGCCAACAAAATGTGTAACACCAGTTGCAGGCAAAACCCAATTATGCAATCATGTTAGTCCAGCTTCAGGACTGTAAATAAAAAGGAGCCTTTAATACAGTCTAGGTTCTCCTTCAGCAAGTCTAGGCTACAGCAATTTACATGAAATGAGACCAAGAAAGAAATAAAAATGTTGAAAAGCATGTAATTATTTCAAAAATAATATATTTCATAGACTAAATTTTAGTCTACAATCATGTTAAAGGGACCATTCGAGCGGGGTATTTTTTGTGGAAACAAAATTCAGGAAGACTTTCCTGTTTACAATTATATAGTATTTTTAGCTCATCAGGCCTGAAAGGCCAGATGCGCTTATGGCATGGCCCTTCGTCCGTCCGTCTGTCTTCCGTAAACTTTTGACACTTTCGACTTCTCCTCATAAACCATATACACTAGAGAGCTGAAATTGTGTGTACAGGTACCTTGGCATGTGGGAATTCTGATTTGTAACTTTGGTGACCCTGTAACCCCAATTTTAGGCCACAGGGGCCACGCCCTTAAAACTTAATTTCATCTTCTTCTCCAGAAGAAGAAGCCCAAGAGAGCTGAAATTTTATGTACAGGCATCTTGGCATATGGGGATTCTAATTTGTAACTTTTGTGACCCTGTGACCCCAATTAAGGGCCACACCCTTAAAACCTATGTTAATCTTCTTCTCCAGAAGCAGAAGCCCAAGAGAGCTGAAATTTTTATCTTTTTCTCCAGAAGCATAACGCCTAGAAAGCTAAAACTTTGTGTACAGACTCCTTGACTAATGAGGATTATAAATTGTAGCTTTGGTGGCCCTGTGGCCCCTAATAAGGGCCTAAGGGACCATGCCCTAAAACCTATTTTCATCTTCTTCTCCAGAACCATAAGGCCTAGAAAGCTAAAACTTTGTGTACAAACTCCTTATCTAGTGAGGATTATAAATTGTAACTTTGGTGGCCCCATGGTTCCTACTAAGGGGGCACCACATTGGCCACACCCTATAGCGAAATCAAAAGTAAAGCCGAATGAGCTACAGAGCCCATGGCTCTGTTTTTCATGATAATTTCACACTAAATTTCAAATATGTAGGTGAGGTTAGCATTTCGGTTGTTCAAGATTTGATAATTTGACCAAAAAAAATGTGTATCGCTCAAAATATAAAAACATTGTGAAATGAAGCCAATCATCGAAGCTACGATCGACAAAATGCCTTCGTAACTGATAACTTTTATTATTTGTAAATATGCCCCTCTTCTATCAATCAAGTAGTTATTTCTTATTTTTAATTAGCATTATACAGCACATTTGTTTTATCGCAATGCTAACAATTCAAAATGGCGGATGCAACCCGATCGAGTGGTGCCTTTAATGAATGATACACAGGAGTTACCTACCCCTGGCTGAAATCACAAAAACTTTTGTCCGAGTTCTTGAGATGGCTAGATGTGCATACATCAGACATGCGACAAAGGGGATGCAGTCAGACTGTGGAGGAGAGAAAACCTTGGCTTGGTTGAGTTCTTACCCCATTACATTATTCCTCTGAGCTCGTACGATTTAAGTCAGACTTGGAAAACCTAAGGCTATCTCAAAATGATAAAAATTCATATCTTACAAACGAGAGAAAAACGTATCATTTTAACTCCTCAAAATGTATGTTTCTGACGCAAGCTAAAGTACTAGTATGTAAATGAGCTGTTATCTCAGTACGGTCCGGTAAATGAGTTGTTCAAGGTACAAAATTTATCTATCTACTATGTCATCTACTATTCATACCTTATGTGATACTAAAGTAATTTAATAATTTAAAAATAAAGGTTTTTTTCTTATGTGTAACAAACTACTGTTCTTACGTTTTCTTTCATGACTTTTGTTGTCGATTGCACAGTTGCTGTGGCAACGCACGTGCAACTGTAAATTCAAGTGAAAAGAGGGTTGCAGGTTTATTGTCACACGCAAAGCTGATACTGTGACATAGCTTTAACATTTTCAAGATGTGTTTCAGATATAGGGGCATTTTTACCTTTAAAAAGACAATATGAATTATATTTTTGCGATGCACTTTAAGGCCTAATTGGATTATTTTTAGTTATTTAAACAACTGTCAGAGTTACATATTATATCTATCGAGTAATAAAGAAATAAACATCCACATTTCTATTTATGTGCGTGAGTACATTAACGACGTTTCAATGATCATATCTTATAAAACGGTAATTTGGATTACTTCTCTAATCATCCATGTCATACCAACGATCATGTTTATAAACTTTGTTTCGGGAATGTTTTTTCCAATCAACCACATCATACCGACGATCATGTTTAATAAACTTTGTTTTGTGAATGTTTTTCTAATCACCAACGTCATACCAACGATCATGTTTAATAATATACTTCGTTTTGGGAATGCTTTTCTTATCATCAACTTCATTCCAAAGACGATTAAAAGAAACCGTCTGAATATATATAAAAATAATTCACTCATAAAAACACCATTCTCTCTCTATTGTCTTTTTTACATACATGCCAAAAGTCACATCTTTTTTAAAATTCTTCTCTTCTTACCGTCTATATTGACTAATGGTTACTTGCTTTAAGAAATAATTGTTTTCACATCCATGAAATATCAATGGTAATAATAAGCTAATCATTATTTTTTCTTATCCAATGATTATAATGGTCATATTTATTTACTTTGTTTTGGACAATGATTGGCTTAGTATACATCAAAAATATATTTCAATGATCAAAGGCAATCAATTTCATCTTGAATGTTTTGTGAATATAGCATAATTTGAGAACATGTGATGACAATAATTCATGGATTAATATTTCCAAAAGTAATAATTTCAAAATGTTTGATGATATATTCTCACTCAGCCGTATTGTAAATAAAGCATGAAATCGTGTTTTTGACAAGAACCCCACCCCTGCGTTGTTATTCCTAAACTAAGATCTAACCGCCCCGCAAATATGCATTGACGGTTCTGTGAATATTGTCAAGGATTTTGTTATGCTTGAAAAAATATTATTTTGCCTTTTAAAACAATATCTTGTCGTTCTTTCACTGTTTCACACTTGATCGATCTATTGTGTAATACTGGTCTGTTTACATTTTATGGATGCTTCGCCATATAGGCCTAGCCTACATGGTTTATGATACATGAATAAAACTTCTTTTGTGCATAAGAAAGGACCTACAAATGATTAAAATCGATGATAATTTTTTTATGTCACTTAAAAATGACGAGATTCATATTACCGGTAGTGACATTTGCAATATATATATGATAAATCTGTGCAAGCTCCATTTCCCTTTAATCATCATTTTGAATATTCAAATTGATTAAATGAAAAATGAAAATAAACAAACATATTTAGATAATTTGTTGAAAATTATTTATGCACTTTGCTAAGTAGTATTTCATTTCACGAACATCTTATATCCATATTAGGTTGAAATTGATCAATCAACGTTGTTTTTTTCGGTCACCTTTCAGACTTTCAGTTTAGTTTAATCGAGTCAACATGTAAAATGGGCGTGGTCTCGTAAATTGATTCCGTTAGGTAAAGGGAGGTAACTCTAAAACGGTCGACGTGTTCTTTCGTTTTTGTTTGTTTACTTTTTAAGTTTTCAACAATCGTCTTCCCTGATGTAAGTATTACTATGGTTCCATGATAAATATGTTAATAGGTTATCTGTTTCTGTAATTTTGTTAAAGGAAAATCTGTAAGATTAAAACAAGGAACGAATTTGTGAAAATATGTTCATGTTGTCCGGTTTTCGATCACTGTATTGGAAGTCTAACACTCTTACCTTGATTTTTACTGATGATATTGTTTGAATGTGGATTTTGAGTTATCAAAACAAATATTATATGTAAAGAAAAATGTGCTTTATGAATTTGTTTTCTAAATTATGATTTATTTGTAGATAAAGGTCATATTGAACATTTCATTGATTTTCATCAGATTCATAGTTTGAGGGACTAAAAAGTGAGGATTTAGAACAAATTTCGACATTTTGAACAAGAAATTATTCATATCATATTCATCAGCTAGCCTTAAAGGGGACAAATGTTTACTTGAAGAATGAGATAATATCAAAATTGATATTGATTGAATTGTTTGAGAGATTTATTTTCATTGAAACAGAAACAATTTGAATAATCATGCAGTGGTGTTTGAATAACAATCACAAAGTTAAAGAATGATAAATGTCAATATTTACGAAAATCCTCATGCAAGGGGAGGTAACTCCATTTTTAAACAAAATTGTTTGTACTAATTTATTTCATATTCATTCAATAAATCATAAAACTGAAAATAGTTCATACAACCAAAATAAAATGAACCTACTGATATTTTTCTTATCAGTATCAAAATCAAGATTTATTGGTCACAATGCACACTGTTATTGAGAACAGGCCATAAGTTATCATATGTTTCATCCGTTCCCATCTTGAATAAGCGACTATGAACTGTTTGTTACATGGAATTTGATTGATCAAATTGCGAATTCCTTATTTGCATACGAAAGGTCACCAGGACGACCTCTCACACTGGTCAATCTTAGATCAACAGTATGACCAAATAAAAAACCTGTTGATCTAAATTTATTTAGATTGATCCTTGATATTGATAATCATAATTCGCAGAATAGCAACAGCTTGATATTGATCACGGCTGGTTGTGACATTTACAAATTGACTGATTTATTGATCCTGTTCATCGCTGTATCCGCTCCTTTATGTACAGTCAAAATTGCACAATTGTTAATACGGACATCATTAATTTTATGATGATTTCAAATAGCACTGTATGAAATAAGGCCTGCCATTTGTTTAATGATAGAACACATACTTGAAGACCAAAAAAGACCAAAATTATATTCTTAAGTAATTCAAATACACTTGTCTAATATTTTGTTTCAAAACATTGTTTTAATGTAAGGGGTGGAGTACCGTTGAAACACAGGAATGACACTTGTGGAAGGTTCCACATTGAAATTGTGACGTTTTGGGGGTCGTTTGACCCTCTTCATCAGATTAAAAAGTGGAACCTTTCAGAAGTGTCTATTCCCGTGTTTTAACTCTCCCCCCCCAACATTATTTAACTTTCTTGTACTGTTGTGCATCATCTATTTGATCCACAGCTATGTCATTCCATTAATCCTCATTTCTATAGTGTAGGTTGGGGCCGCCCTCAGCCAAATATTGTTTTATAGCTATTCAAAAGTGATGTTTGGAGACACCTTAAAGAGACACAGAGTATGTTGATATATGTCATATATATAGTAATTATAGTAATTAATTAATTAATACCATGTTTATCTCATCTGGTGAGGCAGACAAGTTGTATATTATCACTCGTGGCTGCGCCACTCGTGAAAATATAAACTTTCTTCCTCACTCGATGAGATAAACATGGTATTTGTCAAGAAAAGACAAATATCCTCTAAATATTACCCAGCTTGAGGACTTGTAGTATAAATCAGTTTCAACAATTTAGGTATGCAAATTGAGTTATTTTACAGTGCCATTGTGGCTTTGGTGTTAAGTGAAATAGTTGTAAATTAGGATGTCCGTCTTTTGACCGTATGTTTACATTTCACTCATCAATGATTAGAATGTATAAGTTCACAAACCATATGATTCCTTTCAGCAACTGTAAACTACAAAATGAATTCAATGCCACAATTATCCAAAATATGATGAACCGGAAATTCGAGAACTCTTCAATATGGAGGAAGGCATTGATTGCCTCCCTTGTCCTAAATGTCCTTTCATCAACCTTGACCTCTTGTCAAGGGGAGATAATCAAGCTTGCACTGTACAGAAACCAAGGGGAGAGAACTCAGCGATATAAGCGAGATGTGAACGAAAACAATCTGCATGGAGAGTCGGGAGAAGGGTATTACATCAAGATGATGATCGGCACTCCGCCTCAGCAGGTGATTCTTATGATGATGTTTATTCATGATAATAGGGCTTCCACGGGTCCAAAACTTTGGTCTCAAGTACTCGAGGGATCAGACTCGACTCGGACCCGAGTACTCAAAATTTTATCTTTACCAAAGCAATCTTGTAGTGTTTCAGCCTTGATATTACATTTCGACATATAAATGGTCATCTATAGCATATTTTGACATCAATGTCTTGAAATGGTAATGTTGACTAGGGGTGACTAATGACCATGTGGGACTATTGCGATAGCGATTGTCTATTGCAACCTACTATTGCGATAACGATAGACTATTGTGAGCCACTATTGCGATAACTATTGCGATAGTGTTGGATCTTAAGAAAATCCAAAATTAGCTAGAATATTCATAATCTTTATTATATTCATGTAATTGCTATAAGTAATATGCGGCAAAATCTGTGATAAAATCATGTATTAAACAGCTTGTGTCATTTTTCACTCTAGGAAATGACTTCCTCACTCTAATATCACATCTGTCCTCATTCGAGAATGAATAATTTAACTAACCGGCAGAAAAATGAGTAAATATTTCCAAATATAGTGGAACATTACACTTTCGATACTATCGATAGTTAACCTTACTATTGCGATAGCGATAGTCTTTTTGTGTTTCCTATCGATAGTGTACTATTGCCAAGCTAACTATCGCGATATATCGATAGTTTGATGTATTGTTACACCCCTAATGTTGACCATCCAATCTTACAGACAAACAGACTGAAATAACATAAATGTTAACAGTGACTTTCAGTTTTCAAGTCCCAGAGTTCAAGAAAATGGACTAGAGTCTTGACGGGCTTGAGAACTCGTGGAAGCCCAACATAATAATGATTGAAAGTTAACATTAAACATTTTACACTTTCAAAAAATCTAATAAACTGGCAATAAGTTTGGATAAATTCCACTAGACCATGAAAACTCATGACAATTGTACTTATGCTACATGTTATAAGTGTAGGATCTAAACCGAGCCAGAGGTGTTGTTGATAATGTAAGCCCGCGGCAGAGGGAAATTGGGAAGGGCCGACAGGCCCGCCCCAATTTCCCGAGGCTGAGGGCTTACATTATCAAACAACACCGAGGGCGAGGTTTTGATCTAACTTATGAACCGAGATAAACCGTAGTAACAAAATTATTTCAATAATAAATATAAAAATGGATTCATTGATTTTTACTGGTAGGGAATCGCCATGAGCAAACGGAGAGCACATCCGCGCCCTGCACGTGCTTTGCGCTCGCTACCCAAGCCGTGAATGTCAAATGCATGCGCTATCTGCCTCGTGAAGTTCACATGATTGTCACTGTGGAAAATACATCATTGTACTCGTGGGCCTTTATAGCCGAGTTGTCAAAGGCGCCAGTTTAGTAAGCGAGTGGTGCAGAGTTCGAAACCAGGCATGCGAACATTATATTTGTGATTTGTCAAAATTGTGATATTTTGTGATGGTATTTATTCGAAGAAGGACTTTGAAACAAAGTATTTCAAAACGTGTATAATCCCTATCAAAATAAATTTCCGATAAATTCTACAGTAAGCCCCGGGCTTTCCTAGAGAAAACCCTGGGCATTCTTCAAGAAAGCCCTGGGCATTCTTGGAGAATGCCCAGCAAAGAGGTTTATCCGGTAAAAGACGAACCTAATAGAACAATAGAGTGACGTCACTGGAGGTTTATAAAAAATGGTAAAAACCTAGAAAGGGGAAATCACGAGGGAGTTTAAGGACGGTAAATTTGAATAAGCTGGATCTGTCACATGAAATAAAGCGTAAGTGGAACACAAACATATTTATCGTAAATTGCTTATCAAAATGAAAATGTTATTGTTATTTATGTTATTATAATTAAGTGTCAGATTCTGAAGAGCAAATCATTGATCGCTGTTATTTGGTCAAGGGGCATGGATAATCTCAAAAATGAAAAATACCAAAATGTCAGAATATGTATAACTGTTTTTATAGACTATTCTGTTTGGCAACATATCACAAATATGGATAAGATAAAGTATTTTACGGTGTATTGCTGTATTGCGACATCTTTATTTTTTCTACGGTACTATATCGAAATACGGAAGTGATTTGTTTCTCACAGTGTTTTGTGGCATGTATCTATTTCAGTTGAATGTTCTGGTTGACACAGGAAGTAGTAACTTCGCTATAGCGGCCGCCCCGGACAGCCAGATCAAGAAGTTCTTCCTGACAAACGAGTTCGTACTTCCTGTTTATGTCATATGAAGAGTTTTGGTTTGAAATATCTCTGCCCAAATATTTTTTTCCATTTTATTTCCCATAGTTACATATATGTTTACATGCAAGTCAAGTATGCAAACTAATATGTACATGGATATCTCAGAGAAATAATTTCACTAAGAAGAGCTTTTTTTTTAAAAGATTATGATCTTAACATTTTAATTTGAATCAATTATCTAGAGTATTTAGCAGAATTTTAAGGAATAAACAAAATACTTGAACTTACATTATAACTATTATTATAACTATCTTTTTTCTCAATATTGATAAGTAACATACTTTATGTAATAGCAAAACAATTGTTTATATTATCGGGTGCATATAAATGATATGTGCACATCTGATATCAAAGTTACAAACACAAATACTTATTTGTTGTTGGAAGTAACATGTTTGATGTAATAGCCTAAATCAGTTTCTATGCATATCCTGGTGCATTGAAATGGTCTTTGCACATCAGTTCCATTTAGGGAGTTGGATTCTCTTTTGTCATTTAAACTTTTTCTGTAGTGACTGAAATTGTGATGAATACGAATCATGACTCAAAAATGATCTTTGAACATCAGGATCTTGCAGTCACAAACACAAAATCTTATTTCATGTAACATGTGCATAATAATTACCTTTGCACATCAGATCCAGCAGTTACGAAAACAAATTCTTATTTTCATATATCATCTAAAATGTTAATGTATAAGTATCCTGGTGCATAAAAATTATCTTTGCACATCAGATCAATTTTCGGGAGGTCGATTTACTTTTGATATGTAACAAGCTTTATGTAATAACCCAAATTATTATGTATACATATCCTGGTGCATAAAAATGACCTTTGTACTTCAGATCCAGCACTTACGAAGACAGCGGATCATCGGTCTACGTACCCTACACGCAGGGTGACTGGACCGGCGAGCTTGGTACAGATGTTGTTCGAATCACATCTCTTCCGAATGTGAACGTCACGGCGAACATAGCCTTCATCACAAGCTCATCAAACTTCTTCCTTAACACATCCGACTGGCAGGGAATCATCGGTTTTGCCTACCAGGAAATATCAAGGGTAGGTAATTCTTTGAAGGGATGTCTTATCAAAAGCATGTGATAAGGCCATATTCAGGAACGAGTACAACTTTCTTTGAGTCTTGGATCAGTTCTGAAGGTAACATGAAATTTGAAACGAGGTGTGTATTTGGGAGAAATGAGGATGTGTGACCCTTGAGTTGAGGAGGGGTTGGGTGGGGGGATGGTGTTGGATCGATATTTGAACCCCCTGAAATCTTCCCCTCCTGGATCCTCCACAGAATACATAAGCTGTAGGTAAACACTAGAAAAGAAATTTTATCATTTTAAAACCCGTAATCTTAAAGAGACAGTCCTATCAGGGTATTTCCTGTTGAAAAGTAATTTGCTTTTGGTTGTGTTATCAACATGTACTACGGTAATATGCATAACTGAGATGTCCTCTTTAAGTTTATTTCCACATTATTATGTCCCCCGAAATATTTTTCGGGAGACATAATGTTTTCACCTCCGTCCGTGATTCCGTGATTCCGTGATTCCGTGATTCCGTCATTCCGAAATGCTTTCTTTTCCGGGCCATATCTCAAAAACCGTTCAATATTTTTTCACGAAACTTGGTATGTGCTTAGACCTAGTGATGGAGTAGTGCCTTTTGCTATTTTGGTTATTCTGAATTTTTTATTTATTCTGGTTTCCATGGAAACAATTTGAACTTAGTGCATATTGGGGGTAGGAACCTTTTCCGGCCTCTATTTCAAAAACCGTTCAATATTTTTTTACGAAACTTGGTATGTGCTTAGATCTAGTGATGGAGTGGTGCCTTTTGCTATTTTGGTTATTCTGAATTTTTTATTTTTTATGGTTTCCATGGAAACAATTTGAACTTAGTGCATATTGGGGGTAGGAACCTTTTCCGGCCTCTATTTCAAAAACCGTTCAATATTTTTTCACGAAACTTGGTATGTGCTTAGACCTAGTGATGGAGTGGTGCCTTTTGCTATTTTGGTTATTCTGAATTTTTTATTTTTTCTGGTTTTCATGGAAACATTTTGAACTTAGTGCATATTGGGGGAGGGTTTCATTTCCGGACCATATCTCCAAAACCGTTCAATATTTTTTCACAAAACTTTGTATGTGGTTAGATCTAGTGCTGGAGTGGTGCCTTTTGCTATTTTGGTTTTTCTAAAAGTTTTATTTTCCTGGTTTCCATGGAAACAGTTTGTACTTAGTGCATATTTGGGTAGGGACTGTTTCCCAGCCATATCTCAAAAGGTATTCAATATTTTTTATGAAACTTGGTATGTGGTTAGACCTAGTGGTGGAGTGGTGCCTTTTGCTATTTAGGTCATTCTGAATTATATGATTTTTCCTGGTTTCCATGGCAACAGTTTCAACTTAGAACATCTGGTGTGAGGACCATTTCCGGGCCATATCCCAAAAACTATTTAATATGATTTTACGAAACTTGGTATGTGGTTAGACCTAGTGGTGGAGTGGTGCCTTTTTCCATTTTAGTTATTCTGAATTATTTTCCTGGTTTCTATAGAAACAAGTTGAACTAGGTGTATATGGGGGGTAGGGTCTGTTTCCGTACTTTAGCTTAAAAACTATTCAAAATATTTTTACTAGACTTGATATGTGGTTAGAACTGCTGGGGGAGTGGTGCCTTTTGCTACTTTGGTTATTCTGAATTGTTATTTTGCTGGTTTCCATGGAAATTTGAAATTTGTACATAATGGGGGTAGGGTCACTTTCGGATTAAATGTTAGCGGGGGACATCACAGTGCATCACATGCACATATTTCTAGTTTAATATATCGTGATAGGACTGTCCCTTTAATAATTTTATTTTCTATCAACCATCATGTGTCTACGTCTTGACCAATTATATCATAGGACAGATTCTTGCATATTCATGATTGTTACAATCCTTGCTTGTATCAAGATGTCATATGATGTCTCTTGGCAAATCAGATCACAGGAAAATGTTCTTGCATAAAATTGATTGGTCATCTCTTGCCCATTTCAAAATGTCATATGCTACGACAAAATATGGCATTGATTTCTTGATACTTAATCTGACAATATGCAAATTATGATAAGTTGTCTTGTTGTGACAGAAAGATTTTTATATAAAATATAATATATATATAATATAATTTTGTTAAAATCTTTCCTCTTCTCAGCCCGATGGAAACCTAGTCCCTTACTTTGACAGTCTGGTAACGGAGGGTCATGTTGCTAATCTCTTCTCGATGCATCTCTGCGGGGCGAGAGCGCTACAGAACTCTCACAGCCAAAACTCTACAGACGCTTCCATGGATGGCACAATGGTGAGTCAATTAATCATTTGAATTGAAACATTTAAAGCGTAGTAACTTTTAATTAAGTTACATTTTTTTGGTATTGACCAATTTTGCAAAAATGAAATGCTTCACACAATTTTTTTACCCTTAACGAAAACAATTAGGTAGGGGTTGGAATTTGGATAATTTGTTTGTTTTTTTACTTTTCTTGTATGTATCTAAAGTGCATCAGAATTGTTTTTATCTTCATAGATACAAAAAAAAATTCTTGCCTTAAGACATTCTATCTCAGAAAATTAATTTTATTTTGCCTTATTTCAAATAAATCGTGATTGATTTTGGTTACCTATATCATGGTTGCCTTCCAGGTGTTGGGAGGAGTTTCCCCAAAGCTGTACAGGGGGGACATCTTCTACACCCCCATCGTCAAGGAGTGGTACTATGAGGTCGTCATGTCCGACATCCAGGTCAACAACGTCAGCCTCAACATGGACTGTAAAGAGGTCAGTATGCCCTACAAATTTAAGAACATAATTTTTTTTCCTAAAATGCAAGCCAAGTCTTGAATATAATCAATGCCTTTAGTAGAACCTTTGTCTTAAATGTTAACAAGGGATTGAGTAGAACCTTGGTCTTGAGTGTTACCAAGGCATTGAGTAGAATCTTGGTCTTGAATGTTACCAAGGCATTGAGTAGAACCTTGGTCTTGAATGTTACCAAGGCATTGAGTAGAACCTTGGTCTTGAATGTTACCAAGGCATTGAGTAGAACCTTGGTCTTGAATGTTACCAAGGCATTGAGTAGAACCTTGGTCTTGAATGTTACCAAGGCATTGAGTAGGTCTTGAATGTTACCAAGGCATTGAGTAAGACCTTGGTCTTAAATGTTACCAAGGCATTGAGTAGGTCTTGAATGTTACCAAGGCATTGAGTAGGTCTTGAATGTAACCAAGGCATTGAGTAAGACCTTGGTCTTGAATGTTACCAAGGCATTGAGTAAGACCTTGGTCTTGAATGTTACCATGACATTGAGTAGGACCTTGGTCTTGAATGTTACCAAGGCATTGAGTAGAACCTTGGTCTTGAATGTTACCAAGGCATTGAGTAGGTCTTGAATGTTACCAAGGCATTGAGTAAGACCTTGGTCTTGAATGTTACCAAGGCCTTGAGTAGAACCTTGGTCTTGAATGTTACCAAGGCATTGAGTAGGTCTTGAATGTTACCAAGGCATTGAGTAAGACCTTGGTCTTAAATGTTACCAAGGCATTGAGTAGGTCTTGAATGTTACCAAGGCATTGAGTAGGTCTTGAATGTAACCAAGGCATTGAGTAAGACCTTGGTCTTGAATGTTACCAAGGCATTGAGTAAGACCTTGGTCTTGAATGTTACCATGACATTGAGTAGGACCTTGGTCTTGAATGTTACCAAGGCATTGAGTAAGACCTTGGTCTTGAATGTTACCAAGGTATTGAGTAAGACCTTGGTCTTGAATGTTACCATGACATTGAGTAAGACCTTGGTCTTGAATGTTACCAAGGCATTGAGTAGAACCTTGGTCTTGAATGTTACCAAGGCAATGAGTAGAACCTTGGTCTTGAATGTTACCAAGGCATTGAGTAGGTCTTGAATGTTACCAAGGCATTGAGTAAGACCTTGGTCTTGAATGTTACCATGACATTGAGTAAGACCTTGGTCTTGAATGTTACCAAGGCATTGAGTAGAACCTTGGTCTTGAATGTTACCAAGGCATTGAGTAGAACCTTGGTCTTGAATGTTACCAAGGCATTGAGTAGGTCTTGAATGTTACCAAGGCATTGAGTAGGTCTTGAATGTTACCAAGGCATTGAGTAGGTCTTGAATGTTACCAAGGCATTGAGTAGGTCTTGAATGTTACCAAGGCATTGAATAGGTCTTGAATGTTACCAAGGCATTGAGTAAGATCTTGGTCTTAAATGTTACCAAGGCATTGAGTAGAACCTTGGTCTTGAATGTTACCAAGGCATTGAGTAGAACCTTGGTCTTAAATGTTACCAAGGCATTGAGTAGGTCTTGAATGTTACCAAGGCATTGAGAAGGACCTTGGTCTTGAATGTTACCAAGGCATTGAGTAGAACCTTGGTCTTGAATGTTACCAAGGCATTGAGTAGAACCTTGGTCTTGAATGTTACCAAGGCATTGAGTAGAACCTTGGTCTTAAATGTTACCAAGGCATTGAGTAGAACCTTGGTCTTGAATGTTACCAAGGCATTGAGTAGAACCTTGGTCTTGAATGTTACCAAGGCATTGAGTAGGTCTTGAATGTTACCAAGGTATTGAGTAGAACCTTGGTCTTGAATGTTACCAAGGCATTGAGTGGAACCTTGACTAATGTAAAAAGATGTGTTTTTGTGTGCATTTTACTTTGAAATTGATCTTAACAATTGAATTGACTAAAATTTGATACTATTGATAGTTAGACGTGCTATCAATACTATTGATAGTTGCAAAAATGACTATTAATAAACTACTAAGCAACTATCCCGATAAGTTGATAGTTTGATCTATCTTTATTATAATGGGTAAAAGGTCATATTCTCAAATGAATATTTCCTCTTTCAGTACAACTACGACAAGACGATTGTGGACAGTGGAACCACAAACTTACGTCTTCCAGAAAAAGTTTTCCAGTCCGTTGTGTCTCTTATCAAAGGCCAGATTGTGGTGAGTGATGTTTTGAGTATGTTATATTTAGAAGATAATAGTTGCGTTTGTAAAATATCCGGGATTTATTGTTATTCAACACCTGCAAATTTAGTTCAAATCCAACAATTTAATGATCAACGATATCATCAGATTAAGTATCCGCTATTCTTGATGCTACGATATCGGATACATCGTCACAGCCCTACAACAAATGTCCATAATTTAAAATTTTATGTCAACAATATCTTCAGATTAAGTATTGCTATTATCAATTCTATGATAGAGTGTCACAGTACTTCAACAAGTGTCCATTTTTCAGCCTCCAAACCTGATCCCAAATGAGTTCTTCTGGACGGGCGTGGACGTCGAGTGTTGGAACGATCTCTCCATTCCGTACACCGGCTTCCCGACTGTATCCGTGTCCCTCGTCATGAGCAACAACACATACTTCACCCTTACACTCTTACCACAGGTGGGTCTTTACGGTGGTGATGATGACGGTGTTGATGTTGATGGTGGTGGTGGTGGTGATGGTGATGGTGATGGTGATGGTGATGGTGATGGTGATGGTGATGGTGATGATGTGGATGGTGATGGTGTGGATGGTGATGGTGTGGATGGTGATGGTGGTGATGATGATTGATGATGATGATAATGATGATTGATGATTGGTGATTGGTGATGATTGATGGTAATGATGGTGATGATGGTGATGATGGTGACGATGATGATGGTAGTGATGATGGTGATGGATGATGATGATGATCAATCAGCTTTCAGTGGCTTTTAGCAATTTGATGTCATCATGTTATGACATCATAGCATATTGATACAAAAGTAATTTGATGTAATGTAGGTGACGTCAACAAAATCTACTGTCAAAATGATATCTACTAGGAGATATAACTTGATCTCATAAAAGCAATATCTCCAATGCAACATAGTTTTAGATAATAAAGAGGGTTGTTTGACAAATATACAAATAATCATTGCATATCTCGATTTCAGCAATATCTGCGTCCTGTACAAGACCCAACAGACCCTGAAATGATTGGCTACTGCTTCAAGTTTGGGATTGCTACATCTACCTCAGGTTGGTTGTCTTTCTGAATAGATAGAGGATATTATACCAGTGTCTATAACATATGACACAAATTCCTAAATATAAGTATTTCCGAAAATGAGCGAGGAATATATACTGATATTTAGGCATGAGTGTCGTAAACATAGTTCTCATGGGTATGAATATAATATTCTTTTTATAACTGTAGTTGCAAAATCACTCATTACTCCAAATACTCAAAATCTACTCCTCGGCATAGGCAAATAAGCACATTTAGCCAATTTGTTTAAAGCTTTCGTTAGCAGTAGCCAGGGGAATTACTGCTGTTAACTGGGTTTTGGCTACATTTAACTGGTGTTAGAGGATGGTTCGAATTTTAAACTGGGATTCTATGTGTACGTATTCATGCGTGATGCAAGTTGCGTGTTGCATAATGTTCGATTCCATTTATATGTAACTAACGTATATTGTGTGGCTTGAATATCCAATTCAACATTCAATGCCAAATGAGTATTTAACATTTTGCACTAAAATAGAAGAGGCTGATTCCTTGTATGCGTACAGCTTATAGCCTGATGTGACACACAATTTTTGCATTTACGCAGAAAAAATATGCTACATCACTTTGCATTACCCATATATTGCATATTCTATGTGTCATGTTCTAACCTCATTACTCTAAGCATCATGCAAGGAAGCAACACCTCCCATCTTTTAAGGCTTAATGTGATGCAACCGGGAATCGTACCCTGCCCCTTAGGTGATGAGCAGAGACTCTACCAAATGAGCTACATGCCAAACATTAACCATCCTGTCTCCGGGTACGAACGTTCCGCTAACTCCACTAATCTGTACCCTGGGCTTAGGAGCTAGATTCGCTCGCGCTGCCCAACTTGGGATATAGCCAATCAAATCATTTTCTTGCCACCATCTCGATAAAGTTTCAACGAGAAAATGATTTGATTGGCTATATCCGAGGTCCGGCCGCGCAAGCGAATCTAGCTTCTGAGGCCAGGGTACAGATTAGTGGAGCCAGTGTAATGTTCAAACCTTGAGAGAGGATGAACATTAACCTACTGATGTTTACAAGATATTTGCTCGTTTCCACATGCCGATTTTTCCTGCTTTAGGTGCAGTGTTGGGAGCTGTTCTGATGGAGGGTTACTACGTGATATTTGACAGACAGAAAAAGAGGATGGGTTTTGCCGTGACGACCTGTGAACCCCGTGACCCTGACCTTGCAGGGGTCGACACACAGCTGACCGGTCCCCATGTGCATAGAGGTGACGATATGATATCATTTTTATCTTTATTTATCTAGGTTCAAAGCGGCGCTAGACGATCTAGTCTTGGAGTGGGTAGATTGGGGTAACAGCGTGCAGCTTAACTTAAAGTCAACGTGTCAGCATTTGCTGCCTTCAGCACAAAGAGTGTTAATGATGCTGGGGCGGGACCAGTTGGGAAATACTTGGAGAAGGATAAAACCGCCCATGGGGGTATGCGCCAAAATACTAGAATGATGTTGTTACAGGTTTCATAATCAGTTGACTCCTCTGTCCGACTCCGAAACATGAAACAACATCATTCTGGTAGTTTTGCGCATACCCGCATGTGTTGGGGCGTTTTTCATCTTTATTTCCTGATTGTAAATGAGAGCTTAGATTGTATATGGAAAGTGTGTGATATGAGTGTCAATTTCATAATGTTTGATGCCACTTATGGTAAAATATTTACTGTGTATTTATATATGAGTATATTTACGTGCCTGATATTGGTATTTTCTGCGAGAGATAAAAAAAGGAGAGAGAGAGTAAGGAGATAAAAAGAGAGGGATAAAAATATATTCATATATGAATGTCCAAATTAGTGTATGAAATTTACATATATTTATTGCCGTTCATGATAAATGATAAGAAAATTGGGGAAAATTCATGAAACTACTTTCAAGAAGATAAACAATATGTCTTGATCGAAATAACAATTTATCTAATTCTGATTGTGGTGAATAATTTGTAACTTCAGAACTCTATTGATTTAAATCAGACAAAATCGAAATTTTCACAAAATGTTTAGCTTGATAACAAATTAGATCTTCTTAACCTTTCATGTGAACAAGACTGTACAGAGTTCTATGCAAATAGAATTTCACTTTTTTTTTTAGCTTAAAAAACATTATTTTCCTTTCAGGTGTGAGTCTTCTAAAATGTCAGTATGTGAAACCAGTCACCAACTCCGAGACCCTCCTTGTAGTGGCGTACGTAATGGCGGCGGTTTGCGTACTCTGTGTCATGCCACTTCTCGTGATGGTCATTCAGTACCAGGTCAGGAAGTGTCGAGGTCGTCATCAGCCGCTTGACAGTAGTTCCGACACAGGGAACCTCATAAACAGATGACATCCGATGGAAAACCTGCAGTAACAATGTCTTTCTGAATAGTGTTCATTTCAACACCCTTAATTTTGTTGCTTATGTTATATTGTCTTTCTTAGTGACATCTTAAATTGTCATCAGTTGCTGGAAAGTAGTTCCGATTCCTGGAACCTTATCAACAAATGACAGACGCTGTGAAACCTGTAGTTATAATGTCATTCTGAATAGTGTTCATTTTGACAATCTTACTTATGTTACTTAAGTTGATTTTAGTCTTTCTTAGTGATTTTTAAAATTTACATAAGCTGCTAGAAAGTAGTTTTGACACTAATAACTTATCAACAGATGACATCTAATGGGAAACCTACAGTAATAATGTCTTTCTAAACAGTATTTACATCGACTACCTTACTTTGATGTTATATTGTCTTACTTAGTGACATCTTAGATTGTCATCAGTTGCTGGAAAGTAGTTCCGATTCCTTGAATCTTATCAACAAATGACATCTGATGGAAAATCTGCAGTAACAATGTCTTTCTTAATAGTGTTCATTTTGACAATCTTACTAATGTTACTTAAGTTGATGTTAGTCTTTCTTAGTGACATCTTAAATTGTCATCAGTTGCTGGAAAGTAGTTCCGATACCTGGAACCTTATCAACAAATGACATCCCATGGAAAATCTACAGTAATAATGTCTTTCTAAATAGTGTTCCTTTTGATAACCTTACTTCAATGTTTCAATGTCTTTCTTTACGTCATCTTAAATTGTCATACACTGCTGGAAAGTAGATACCTGGAACCTAATCAACAGGTGACAATTATTTGAAAACCTGCAGTAACAATGTCTTTCTAAATAGTCTTCATATTCAACAACCTTGTTTACTTCAGTTGATGTGACCATGTCTTTCTAAGTGTCATCTTAAATTGTCATTAGTTGCTAGAAAGTTGTTCCGACACTAATAACTATCAACAGATGACATCTAATGAGAAACCTACAGTAACAATGTCTTTCTAAAAAGTGTTCCTTTTGACAACCTTACTTCAATGTTACAATGTCTTTCTTTACGTCATCTTAAATTATCATACACTGCTGGAAAGTAGATACCTGGAACCTCATTAACAGGTGACAATTATTTGAAAACCTGCAGTAACAATGTCTTTCTAAATAGTGTTCATTTCAACACCCTTACTTTTGTTACTTACTGTAATGTTCATTGTCTTTCTTCGTGTCATTTTAAATATCACCAGCCTCTGGAAAGAAGTTTCGACATGGGAAATATAGTAACAATGTCTTTCTAAATAGTGTTCATTTCGACACCCTTACTTACTTACGTTGATGTAACAATGTCTTTCTGAATCGTCTTCATTTCTATTCTCCAGAAAACCACTTGAATAGATGCACATTATGACATTTAAATTGAAATGTAAAACAAGTTTGTATTTGCTTGTTTTACTACAGTAGTAATAGTATACCTTTAAGGAGTAGTTCATATTTCTTAGAGGCTTAAAAGATATATTTAGTTACATCATACTTACTTAATACTTGAAATCCAATGAACCCTACTTTGTATTATGTATTTTCTCATGGATTGAGTTAATGCTGATTTTTTTTCACAGTTTTCTCTCATTTGTGTCTTCCTTATTATAAATATATGAGCTTGTGAAAGACAAGTTGCTTTGCTAGCGACATTTGGACACATGAAAAATATGTCACTAGTTATGTGACACTATGCAAGTGAAAAGCATTATTTTTTGTACATAATCCGACAATCAGAAGGTATATTGTTCTTGTTAAATAGAAGTCCATTCTGCTACATCAGCATATCTATCACTGCGTTGATCTCCTATACATACCCTGGTACCCATCAGGCCAAAACCCTATATGCAGCCAGCCAATCAAATGCTGTAAGTTAACAATGCTTAATGCTATTGCTTCTTAGATTCTTCTAAGATTTCCAAGAGAGCAAAGGCTAGACAACAATGTATGGAGTAAGAAAAAGTTGGACTGAAAACATAGAGACTATAGAAAACATTGTGCAACAAGCCATCAGTGATCCGAGCATTTTGGCTCGATGGATATCAGGTGATATGATGGAACTCAACTCGGAGACGTATACACTGATGTAGCAGGATGATCGAAGTCATATCTTTCCATTCATACACAATGTTTATAGTTTAGCTGATACGTATATTGTGGTGAAAGGTTTGTGTACTATGTATTTAGTTATATCTATAAGTGATTTTGAAACAATATTGAGAATAATGTAGACATTGACTTATTGAAAGATTCTGTTAACAGATTTGAGTTTATTGTTTCCTTAAGTTATTTTTTGTGAAATCACAACAATGTAGTGAACAAGGTTGAGAATGACTTCCATATCAAAGGTTCTGTGTACAAGTGTTGCATACAATTAATGAAGAAGATGTTACACTAGGAGCACTCCAGGTCCATATTTTCTTGCGAGCTTTTCTTTCAAACAAATACAGTGTGTAATCAGTCTGATTAAAATCGACCGTGCTCCGAGGAATAAAATATCAAAAATATTGTCTCTATCGGGGCTCGAACCATTCGGGATATCCTCTCCAGTTCGGTCTGAATGCACCCACCTCTATCGCGTGTTGCTATAACCAGTTTAGCGCAGACAGACCCAGTCGTAAGCTATCCAATCACATCCTTGTTTTTAAATAGCGTTTAGTGGCGATTATGTATAACGAATGGTACACTGGAGTTACCTGCCCCTGAGGGATACCGAAGCTTTCACTGCGCTCCTTTCGATTGGCTAGATGAGCTTGTGTCAGAAAATGCGGGCAATAGGGGTGCCTTCAGACTGTGAATGAGAGGAAAGCCGGGCTGAGTGAGTTTCGAACCCCGCTAGAGATAATATTTTTACACTTTTTTCCTCGAATCACAGTCGATTTTAATCAGACTGAGTGTGTAATGGACTGCATACACTACAATCGATGTACTCTGATGCTATGAATATAGTGCTGCACTTCTTTTCGACGCACTTCAAAGGGTAGCACTGGGTATTCCTTTTTTTTCTTCTTTTTGGGGTACCATACATGTACATAGTTATTCTGCAAAAAATCTTTTTCAACATATAGTACATTATATCAAATTGACATGGTATTCCTTTTTTTACTTCATTTTTTTTTTCACTTTGCAAGATGGCTTTAACTTAAAGGAAGTACAGTATGCATCATGCAGGCATGTGCTGAAGTTTTGACCCGCTATTTGATATACCGGTACTGTGGAAACACTGTTTGGTATTCATGCAGGCATGTGCTGAAGTTTTGACCTACTATTTGCAGTGTTTAAGATAAAGCCCGTCCGCCAGTCCTTGACTGGCTACTTTTTGGTCAGGACTGGTTACTTTTCAAAAAAATTCTTTATTTTCCCCTAAGGAATTGACCAATTAATTTTCAGGACAGGTTAGGTTTCCAATTTATTTTATACACTGCTATTTGATATACAGTGGAAACTGTTTGGTATTACTGCTGCAAACATGATTGTGGTTGTAGACATTTTTTTAAAGATTCAATTTGTCGAAAAAATCTTCATCAACATGATCTTTTTTCTCCTCTCCCAATTATAGCTTTGCTATGGTAATCTTCCAATTCTGTCTTTTTAAGTCAAAAAGAATCCCCCTTTAATCAAACCCTAAAAATCACAAGTTTTGCTTGCAAAGAGTGCGCTGAAAAAAACGCAACGCACACATCTCAAAGACTATCGGATGAAGTGTGCTCCTAGTCTTTACAAAAGAAAACTTGTCATTTTGAGAATATTATGCTGAAAACTGTGGAACAGTTTCCCTTTTGACTTGCATGTTTAAAAAATTTATGAAAGCTTTTTGTGTAAATTCTGTCATCTCATGTCAATTTCTGTATTCATTTACATACATTAAAGGGGTTCTCCAACTTCTAATTTTTAACTTCCAGTGTTTTATTAGCGAGGCCCGAGAGGGTCGGAGAGGGCCTCGCTAATAAAACACTGGACGTTAAAAATTAGAAGTTGGAGACCCCCTTTAATCTGTGAGCGTTTGCATTATATACATGACAATGTTTTATTTTCCGCCTTGTTGTGACACTGCTTGATGCAGGAGCTTACATTCTGAGGTTACATATGCTTATCCCTTTTTGGGTCACTTATTGATAAGTATTTGTAATAAGTACTCACAGATCTTCCATAGATAGCAGTATTTGAAAGATGTTGATATACCAATTCATCATGCAACATCAGCGTGTCTCCTGGGTATCATCCTGCTACATCATGTTTCCTCGTTATGCTCCAATCTATCCCCTGATATCCTTTGATCATATTCATATACGATTGTATACAAAGGATATCAGGGGATAGGTTGAAGCATAACGCGGAAACATGATGTAGCAGGATGATACCAATTCATATGAAATGTTTTTACAGCGGCAAATATCATTGACTGATATGAAATTATGGACAATATTTAAAATATATATCATAAATATTATCTAAAATAAATATAAATAGTAGGAAAAAAAAAAACCTATTGATATTTACAACAGACAATATTTATCAATTGTCAATATCTAACAATCTGTCAATATTAACAAATGACAATTTTTATCAATTGACATTATTGATCAGTTGTCAATATTGCACTATTAATGAATAGTAACCTTTTTATCAATTGACAATATATGTAAAGTGAATTTTCTATATTTATCTACCCGGTAATAACATTATCTATCAATTATATATTGACAATATTTATCAATTGACAATATGTGTAACATTATTGTCAATATTTATCTATTTATCACTTATTGTCAATATTGATATATTTGCAATATTTATCAAATGTCACTATTTATCAAATGACATGTGTAAAGTGAACATGTATCAATTGTCAATATTTATAATTTCACAATATGTCTCGATTGTTACTATCAATTGATAAGATTTGCGGTGACAATTATATGTGATAATTGACAATTTATTTGCATGTTCATTGTCATACGCTGATGTTTCAAAGGTGCCTTATCTATTTAATCACCGACTGTTTTGTTTATGTATGTATATATATATATGATCTTTGTAATCATTGTATAGTTTTTTGTTTATCAGTTCACTTGTTGATCAAGTAATTGCCTTTTATCTTATCTGATATAGATTGAAATATTTCACAATTCTTAGAAACTTTTTCAGATTTTAATGAATACCTCTTCACAATTTAACAAACGACTGTGATCAGTAGCAATTTTGTCACCATCAGAAAGTAATGACATCATAAGAAAAGATGTCAAAATGCTATGACATCACTATTAAGGAGTTTTAGGGAGTGCAGTATTCAGAAATGTACATTTCCATGCAAATTTGAAAAATGATTTTGGATGGTAAATAGAAAATGCTAAACATCAATAAAAGTAAAATATCCTTGGCATTCCTCAGATATCTGTTACTTTTATCAACTTGTGTTGATATATTTGATATCAGAGGGCACTCGGGTTAGTTTTTCAATATATTATAGTCAAATTGGAATTTTGAAGTTGTATGATAAATGAAAGTTTAATTTTTATCAACCTCATATCCTAGATCCTGTATTTCATATATTTCATGTAGTTTCGTTGGGCACATGGTCTTAAAAACCTTATTTAGCCTAAAAAGCCTGGAAAATGATAAGAAAGCCTGGAAAAAGCCTTAAATTCACACTTCACTGACAACCTTCTCAAAGATATAAATTTCTTTGCTTTTGTCTGGTGTAACACATATTTCAACTAACTCCTTTTATGTTATTAGTTTATCCCAAAATCTTTGTGATTTTTACTCTTTCTTATTGTCGACTTAAATTACTCAATTTTGCAAGGTCTGTTTTTGAGTGTCTCTGAGGATATATATGAATCACACTTGCTTGAATTATTGGCCCTTATTTTGCCAAGAAAAGCCTTGAAATTTGGGTCTTCAAATTTTGTTACGAACCCTGATAATGAAACTTATCCTGCTACATCAGCGTATATGTCTCCGCGTATCCCGCTAAGTCTGTATAAAACTCCCTAAAACTCCTTAATAGTGATATCAGGGGATAGGTTGTAGCATTAGCGGAGACATATACGCTGATGTAGCAGGATGCTTTGAAATTATACACTGTTGTCTAGTGATGTCGCACATTGAAATCTAAGAGCGTGTGATGTGGAGCTTAGCGGGAGACTGCAGTGAGAATCAGATTTATTATCAAAATTATGCTATGGTTGAATAGATTGTCACTCAACTTTTAGAATTTTTGTTTGGGTAAGGAGGGCGTCTACAGTGACATTCATTAATTAGAACAAATTAGGTTGGTTAAAATAATTGTTCACAACAAAAATGGCCGCTTACAGTCTTCATTTGATACTTGATAACTTCTAGTCTACGAATAATTTGGTTGTGTAATAAGATGTTTGATTGTCTAAACGGGACAGTAGCAGGTTTTTTGGAGGAATATCAGGTGATGTCAAAAAAATGAAAATAAATTGTTCCAAGTGAAAGACAATGTATTTAAACTAAATGAAGCAATATATAATGTGAAGTTCAGCCATTGAATTTCTTCTTCTTACACAAAATGAATAAAAGGTGGCCACCAATGAACTTTATGTGAATCTTTATTATTTCTTTTCGGACACTGGATGATTGGTTTGTGTAATAAGATTGTTGATATTATCAAAATCATACATTTAGCATTAACGTTCAATTATCAGGGAAAAATTGAAAATATGAAATTTTCCAACGTGTTACTGCCCCTTTAAGATTATACATTTGGCACCAGGGAAAATTTTAAGAGATGTGATTTGGAAAAAAAGTTTATGTCCCCTATTTGTTTGTAATTGTATTTGGTCCTTGGTATGTTGATGAAATTATTTCTCTAACATCTGTCATGCATGAAAAGGTATTCTTTGTTTCAAATTGGAAATGAATCTTGTATATTTAAAAGTCCCAAATGTATTTTCATGAAATAAAAATACGTTTCATCGTTAACAGTCTTCTTGTTGTCATGGAGCCTTGGATGCTGTAGCTCATTAGGTGATGGATAATATCATCAAAACATTTAACTAATTTGCAGACTTGATCATTGCTGCCACTTGCTAGCATTGTCTCGTCATGCTGAACGATAATGACGTCACCTTAATAATAATAATAACACTTTATTGTCCTAAGTACAAGGAAATTCGGATTGTGCGGAAGCACCCAGCAGCCACTGTGCAGCGCCAGTTAATGCGTTGTTCTGCCTTTACAATGCTGAGTGTCGATCAAGACAGCAACAACTCCCAACTTTTAATGTCTTTTGGTATGACGCGACCGGGAATCGAACCCCGGTCTTCCGGGTGACGAGTGGACACGCTACCACTGAGCTACGTCCCCGGTAGCTCAGCTAGCAATTTTTTTACACAATGTGTAATAACTTTATAAATTTATAAAACTGCGATCTTTTTCTCTTTCAGTTAATAAAAAAATAACCAAATTTAGGATACCTAGTATTGATTAATCTGGGAGAAAGAAAAAGAAGACTTGATGGTTGACAACCTGCCAACCCCATTTTGAGGGGGGGAAGAAGGGAGGAAGGAAGAAGCCTGCAAAACTATTTTGGCTATGCATTGCGGTGAAACCTGCGAGCATCGGCTGGTCTAGCGAACCATGGGTGGTATTGCACTTAAATTTTGTGTAGTATTGCACTCAAACCTGACTGCATGTAGAACAGGTCTTTACTGTAGACAAAGTTGTTGAGCCCCTGGCGGGATTCGAACCACAGACCTCCTGATCTGAAGCCGAATGCGCTGTGCTACTGTGCTATCCTGCCCCTACGCTAATGTAGCAGGATGTCAATTGAAGGATGCTTGCCCAGTAAAGGGTTGCAAACAATAATCACACAAAAATCATTAAATCAAGTTTATTTATGAAAACAATTATTTATGAAAACAATTATTTATTTCTAACAAGAAAAAAATTTCAAATGGATTCCCGGTAAATACAATTCTTCTGTTACTCATATGCATACATTTATATACAAAAACAGCAAAAATAAACTCAGTTTGTGCTTTAAATAAATAATAGTAAGAGAAGTGATTTAAATTGGAAGATTTTCACAGTTTATACGTTAGGTCATATAGATATAATTATACATATAATTTGAGTTTCTAAATGCTGTGAAACCATAAAATTCAATACCAGACTTGAAGAGAAGATTAATACAATGCTAGTATCCTCCAATCATCTACAGTACACATGAAGGATATATTGTCTTGCTGATAAGGGCAACTTGAAGGGCCAAAAATAGAGCAATAGCCTCTGTAGTTCATCAGACTTTGCATGATTTATTACTTAAGTTGTAGTTCAGATAACCTAAACTTCGCTTTATGTGCGATAACTGCGCAGGACGTAGGAAGACGTCTAGCATGCTGGACTACTTAAGTTGCAAACATGCATATGAAAAGTTTGGACAGCATAGAAGCAATATTAGTTTTTTTCTCAAGGCATGAAAAATAATTGTTATAGAGTAATCAAAAGTCACTCTCATTTTTACATTTAAATTTGGTCTGAAACATTTGAAAATATAGAAAACAACACTAAAATATTCAAATTGTTGGAAATGAGGGAAACATAAATTTAACCTTGAGATCTTCCAATTCTTCCAACACGCACATTACCTATTTCTCTAATAATTCGACCACATAAAAATTTTCTGAGGTCACAACTTCAAATCACTTCTAACATTTCAACCATGTGCCAAAAGTTTGCTCATATGATTCAACCATTGCTTGAAAAAATTGTTTTATTTGCAACAAAAATAAACCATATTTTCTTCAGCGGTGATTTATTTAAAATATCTTGATTGTTATGTAACTTATGTTGTCATCTATATAAAGTAACATGTATAAATATCACAAATGTACAATGTACATTTATCTAATATTTCGACCATATCCAAATGAGCCACCAAAAGTGAAGAATAGTTCAACCATAGACCTTTTCTGAAAATATTTTGAAATTTTAGGGTCGAATTAATAGAGAAATTACGGGTAATGACAATCTCTCTTCACTATGCATAATGGTTAATTATTATTTTTGCTTTTAATCTATTTTAATAAAAAAGAATGGTTATTTCTAAATGCTTACTTATTTTGCCCTTATATGAACTGGCAGTGAAATGAAATTTATTTAAAATATTTTTAGGGAAAATCATGATTGAAGATTTCCAAGTATATTTTGTATTGATTTTGAGGTCAAATGATATTCAGAATAAATAAATTAATTGAATATAAGTTTTCAAGATCACTGCAAAATATTTATTTAATTAACAACAATTCACATCTTCATTACTTAACAGTCTGTATGCTTAATACAGTTTTTAAGATATGAATTAATACAATGAATTGTTATTTCTATGACATGCATATAAAACAATCATCTTAATAGCCATTTATTCGTTTTTATTCATTTTGGTGAATTGTTTAGAGAAGCTCTTGAACATTCGTACCTTTTATCAAGCATTTGATTTCATGTTTAACAAAAGTGTACCATCGTACTATCCTTTAAAGGGGCAGTAGCACGTTTTTAAGGGGAATATAAGGTGATGTCAGGAAAATTAAAATTAATGGTTCCAATTGAAAGACAATGTATTTAAACTAAATGAAGGAGTAATAATTCAAATATAAAATGTAAAGTTAAGCCATGCGATTCTTTCTCTTACACAAAATGAATTAAAGGTGTTCACAAAAAATGGCCGCCAATGGATTTTATGTGAATCTTCATACTTTGTCCTCTGATTATTGATGGTTGAATTGTGTTATGAGATTTTTGACACTATCAAGATAATATAATTAGCATTGACGTACAATTATCAGTGAAAAATTTAGAATATAAAATTGTCAAAAAACGTGCTACTGCCCCTTTAAAAGAATCAAATATTTAGCGTTCAAGTTAGCGACAATTGATGAATACATTGACACTATAAAGCTGCATACAATAATTTTAACAGTTTTTGTTACAAACTGTCTTGCTCATGCACTTATACAATCTTAAAGATTGTTTTGAAAGCTTTTATATTCATAGTAGTACCAACTATATACAATTTGTACATATACATTTCATTATTTCTACTACTCTAATAAATGAAAATTAGCACTTTTGTTGATATAAATGTTGATATAACTTGAGAAAAAAACATCAACTGTATCAACACAATTCATCCCATTTTTCTCTTAAATTCCAATCTAAACAAAAAAGTCTTCCTGATACTGAAAACTGTAAGCCATGTGATTGTCATCAGTAGATGATCAATATTTTATATTGTTTTTATGTGATTCGTACTTGTTTTTGGTTATCCTCTCAATAAGGTCTGACAACGTTCTATGTAGCCACATGTTCATGCAAGTTAAATCTTATCACCTGGGAGCTTATTACGTTGAATACTGTTAATCAGATAGGGTAGTAGATCATTCAAGTTTAAATAATGCCACAAAAATTACTCCTTTTTATCTAATCCTCCGTCTGCTTTCAGCAACAAGATGCAAATTTATATATATCAATTTTGCAGACAGGGACAAGAATAAAGAAATGTTCAAGAGAAAAAAACAAAACATGCTAAATGTTAGGATGTGTCCATTGGTTCAGGGGATTCTTTCTCTCTGGAGTTGTCTCCCTTTAGAGAGTTATCTCCCTTCACAGAGTTGTCTCCCATCACAGAGTTGTCTCCCTTCACAGAGTTATCTCCCTTTATAGATTTCTTCTTGCCTTCTCCACTATGTTCCTTCTTCTTTCTCCTTTCAGTCTTTTTTGTTTTCTCAGTTTTAGATTTAGTCAAATCAATGGCAGAGGACTGTTCTGATACTGTGGAACTATCAGAGTTTGAGGACTGGTCGTCAGCTTTAGAATTTACCTGTTTCGAAGCAAACTGGGGGAGCTTTGGTACTCTCTCTGGTGCAGTTGTGACAACTCCTCTCGGTTGAATAGTCATTGGTTGCGAGACAGGGCTAATGGTTTGTGCTTTTGTTGCCGTGTCTACATGTGGTGCATTTAGAACTCTTTGACGCAACTTGGCAGCAATTGCAGAATTTGCAATGGTTTTCAAATTAGAGTCTTTTGGAGCTTCTTGCAATTTTACTGTCTTTTCTGGTACATTGGGGTTGGGAATGGCAACAGATTTTGGTTTTGCATTCAAGAGCTTTTCTGTCACTGGGTATGAGGATACCGGGGAAAATGGAATGATGATTGATGACTTACTCTTGGACTCTTGCAAGGTTTCTGAAACAATCCTCGCTTTCTGTGTCAGTCTCATTAAAGCCCCTGACCTTTTTTCCTTTTCTTTCATGATTTCACCTTCTTTTACCATACTTGAAGATATCTCCTGGTTGCCATGGACCTCCATGGTTACGTTTTTGTTGCTAGGGGTCGCTGGGCGACTACTTTGTTTGCCTGGTGTTGCTGGACGACTATTTGGTGTTGCTGGGCGACTGTTGCTAGGGGTCGCTGGGCGACTGCTGTTAGGCGTGCCTTGTCGACTAACATTCAGATTGCTTGATGATGTTACACTACTGGTTGGTGAATCAGTTCCAGGTACGGATCTTCCTGACAAAACTGGACTATCCTTACCAGATATTATGCCATCTTTGGTCTTAATTCCATCACTAACTTCAACACCATCTTTGCTTCCAGATTCCAGGTTTCCCGGGGTCCCTGGCCGAGATTGGCTATGATGTTGGATCTGTCCACCTGGTCCGAAAGGTCTGAATACGAGACCGTACTCCGGATGTTCCACCACCATCCCTGTACTGATGATACGCTCTGGTTGTTGTTTGTCCACAACATGAGAAACTTTGCCTATGACCTGAGATGGAGCGGGAACTGTTCGAGGACCGGACTTAGCTTCACCTTGAGATGGTACTGTAGCTGTGACCGATACAGGGGTTGAAACTGATGGGGTAAATTCAGACTCGTCCTTATCCTTTGTGGGTTCGCTTGATGCTCTTGGTGATGCATTATCCCTTGGAAACAAGTTCACAGGTTTTGGGGAATCTTCAGATGGTTCTGGAGAAGCCTTTGATGCTTTTGGTGATGCATATGCCAGTTTTGGAGATGCTCTTGGTGATTTTGTTCGGTTTCCCAGTTTAGGAGATGCATTCCCACGTTTTGGTGAGTCATTCACAGACCTAGGCGATGGAGTGGATACTGGTTTAGAGATCGGTTTTGCTGCTTTTGAAGAAGTGGATGCTGGAACTGATGTTGCCGCTGATTCTTCAGAAGGAGCTCTTGATGCTTGAAGCTGGCGTTGTTTCGCTTCGTAAAGTTTCTGCAACTCAAAAGCAACCTGAGGTGACCTCTTTGCGAGTTCACTTATCGCCTTTAAGTTTGCTATTGTGTTGAACTCACTGTTGATTAAGCCTGGCTGTTTCTTTTCAGGGGGTTTAGTTCGCTCTTCTTGCTTTTTTGGCTCATTTGTCCCTTTCTTCCCCCGGCCTACATCATGAATAGGAGTTTGACAGGAAGCTGATGATGAAGCTTTTCTGTTATCGTCAACATTTGTCACAGTTTCGCTTGAGGCCTCGGTAAGTTTGCCAGGTGACCTTGATTGGGAAGTTTCTGAAGGTTTAAACTTCACAGCATTATCTTGACCGGTCGGTACCAGATTGCCAGATGCTTCACTTTTACCAGAGGTTCCAGGTTGGCTTGAGGTTCCGGGATTGTTGCCAGACTTTCTGGACTGGTTAGGGCTTCCATGCTTGCCAGAGGTTCCAGGAGTTTTGCCAGAGGTTCCCCGTTGGCTTGGGCTTCCTTGGTTACCAGAGGTTGCAGGTTTGCCAGAGGATCCAGTAGAGTGACCAGATGGTCTGGGTTGGCCAGGGTTTCCAGAGTGACCGGTGACTGCAGATGCTTGACAAAGAGCTGCAGCAGTATAGCCAGATATTACTGGATAAAGAGGAATTCTGACAGGCAGTCTTGGATTTTTTGGTCCATGTTGATCTGGTATGTACACACTTATCTGAAAATACATGTTAAACATGGTAAGTACTTAGGTAATATATAGTCTGTGGTCATCTGGTATTATGTTACTTATCATATCTTATGTTGATGACTAATTTAGCATTTTATATCATCTCTTATGTTGACTAATTCGTGAATCAATAAGGCATTCATAAATTATATTTCAAAGCAGGAGGGCTCGAAATTGTGTGTAATGAAATCATGATGTGAATTCTAGTAATAAACATGAACGCTGATTTTGAAATTGGTAAAATCATTTTTAAATCTTCAGAATTAATTCACTACTTGATCCAGATGAAATGGACTACTTTAAAAGATGTTTCAATGCACAAGCAATCTGATATTTATCCTATTGAACAATTGTGATTCTTAAATTAAATTCTTCAAAGGCTCTACATCTCGACATGCAGTATGTGACTACAAATATACTCAAATTTTATGACAAATTGGTTAAAAAACAAAAATTTTAATTGAACTTTAAATAAATATTTATCAGTTCCTAGGTCTAAAGACACAAGATGAAATTGACTTTGATAAAACAAAGTTCCAATGTTTTTACATGCTAATATGGATCATAAAGGACAGTTTAGATTTGGTAATAACATTCTGAAAAGGCCCTAGCTCTGTATAAATAAATCCCAGTTTACCATGACATACTCAATAATAAATGTATCCATATAAGCTTCTTACCTCAGACACAGGAGAGCTGCTTCCGCTTCGATCATCGTCCACCCAGTCCGAGACTCGACTGAGCATCTTGGTGACGATGTTGTAGTTCCGAGCCTGGGCCGCCATGATGGCCGTGCTTCCTGCGTAGTTCAAGATGTCCGGGTTGGCGCCTCGTTTCAGGAGATAATCCACTATCTCCTCTTGGTTATTCTCAGCCGCGTGGAAAAGTGCAGTGCGCCCACTTTTCCCGTCCTATTAAAATCAGGAAATAACAATGATCCTAACTGAATGATTGGATTTTTGGATTCATTGTTTGAGACAGCAAACCCTTTTCGGTCATTACAATTTTCCTTACTGAATGACTTAATATTTTTGATTTATTATTTAAAACAATTGACAATTCCAACCTTTTCCCCCAGGATTGAAATTTGTGAGGTTATATTCTATTTTCTGTTTGTGCGTTTTGAGTACAATATTCAAGTTTGAAAGGCGCAATACAGATCACTATTATCATCAAATAACCAAATCATAAGTTTTACTTGTATTTACTCAATCTATAGACTGGCAAGCAAAGCAAGGACTTACTGTCATGTTGATATCTGCATGTCTCTCCAGAATAAAATGCATCAGCTGCATGTTTCTCAGTTCTACAGCCGTGTGTAGCGGCGTCAAACCTGTAAAGGTAATATTGTGTGTGAAAAAAAGTTTCATTTTCAGAATTTGACCTCTTGTATTATACATGTATTGGTGTGGCAAGGAAAGCAGATAAATGCTTATCGAACCTATATCTAAATAGCTTCAATTGTTTGATAACAGTGACATTATCCTGACATTTAATTTAATAAATTATTGACCTAATAATTAATTTTATTGCGTTAATTTAATTAATTTTAGACCTTTAAATTCAAGAATTTTTACTCTTTTGATTAAATTGTAAGTTATTTAAATAGGCTTGCCCTTTTTTTATCTTTTAGTGCCCATTTCACATTATACAACAAATACAGTTGTTTGCATTCAAAATCATTACATTTTTTTTTCAATTGTACAGGACATGTGTGGATATCTTGATAGTCACAACATTTATCAAATTCATCGAAACATAAAACTGTAGCAGATCAATCATCTTGTTACAAATTTTAAAGAATGAGGTAAAAGTAAACACATTGATAATTTTTGCAGACAAAATATACTTGATCCTATTTCAAGGGAGGTAACTCTTGATACTATAAACAGATCTGTTGGGCAGAGTTCAACAATGGTTAATTCCCAAATATGCCAAGGGAGGTAACTTTGACATGTTTACAGAATATCAACAAAATAAACTGACAAGCAATTCAACAAATTCACCCAAGAATATGTCCTATGAATATCAAAAGAAATACTTAAACAAAATCATCTTCAATCAACTTTATCTAGAAGGAAATCAAATTTGTGGATAACAACCTTCTAAATTTCAACGTTTGGACCTAACTCGCAACATATTTTCTTTAACTCTACAACTTCTGAAATGCCTCATAAATTCTAAAATCTAGTTGTGCTCCAGAAGTTACACCAAAATTACAAACTTACGAACCTTCGAAATTCCTCGTATTAAAATCAGCCTCAGCCTTTGACCCATCAACAAGAATCTTCAGACACTCGGGCAGCTGATGTTTTACAGCAAGGTGAAGAGAGGAACATCCGGTTTTATCCACAAAGTTCACGTCTGCTCCGGCGTCAAGCAAAGCCCTCACTCCAGCCAGGAAGTTCAGTTTAACAGCTAGGTGCAATGGAGTCTGAAACAAGGTTAGGCATAACTGAGGTTAAGGATCCTGAGAGGTTAAGGGGTTTATTTCCTACGTTTTCTCGAATAATTTTATCATTTTATCATAAAAACAAGGTGATAACTAAACAGAGGTTAAGGTTCAAAGTGGCCTATAGGGGGTCAAGAGGCCTACATTTTCTGGAATATTTTTTGAACTATTGATTTTAGAAATGGTCAATTTTGCGGGTTAATCCTCCCGTTTGGAAAAGGTCGCCAAAAATCTTCCCATTTAAGCGTAAAATCAGACCACCTGACTGATAACCTGTGACAAATATAGTCACAGTGTGTCCAGTATGTCCCAGAGTATTTGAACCGTCAGTACCTGGGAAAGGGTGGAGTACTAGACCCCAAATGTTGACCGACAATATACAATTATTAACTTCAGTTGAGGTGAATCAAATGGTTTATTGACCTCGGAACAGTTTTGTTCACCGAGGCGACATAAGGTTTGATCATTGTCGATGACCACCATCCTCGACCAATCAGAAGACAGATCACTCGTCCATCATATAATAATGTAATATCTATACCTGTTTATCCTTGTTGAATCGGTCCACACTTCTCTTTGCGATCCTCAACAGCTGAATGAACTTCTGAACCAGCGGTAGATGCTCATGAACGACCGCCAGATGCAGAGGGCTGAAATATTCAACCTCATACTGTCAAAACTATCTAAAACTATACAACTTCATTATAAACGTCTGAACTTGGAACCTAGAAATCTATGATTATCTATCCATTTTAGTTCAGTAAGAGGCCTCAATTTTACTCCAAAGCAGTTCAAAGACAAAGATTTCCTACTGAGGACCATTTGTTGAAGATAGAAGAGTAACCTCCCTTTGTACAAACATGGCTATCATATTCCCACACTGGAACCGGACTGACAATATATCATATCACTATTTATCACAATAACCAATTGATGGTGAATTTATAATCATTGTGACATATATTACATCAGTGATCAAAAACAATTCAATTTTGATTGAAATCAAGGAATAATAAGAAATTGGACAAACAATAGGTAACATATTTTTTTTACATTTAATTACAAAACAAACGTTCTTTTTAAAAATAATATGAAAAACACTTTTGTTAATTCTATAAACATATCTTAATCCTTTTACCTAAAAGCCAGAAATTAGGAAAAAGATTGTACTTTAAACTGGTTTCTTAGCCAGGGAGAAAGGATCTTAATATGTTTATACATATATACTTACATATCTCCATCTTCATCAGCAGTGAGAGCAGCCTGTATTTCTCCAAACAGTCGGATCTGTTGGGTCGGATCAATTTGGAGTTTGCTGCTCAACGATGACGTACTCGGAACTGAATCTGAAATATCAATAGTAACACTTAGCATGTTGACAAACTAAAGAGTCATGTCATTAAAGGGACAGTCCTATCAGCAGTGTATGAAATAAGGCCCGTCCGACAGCCCGGTACTGGTTACTTTTGGTCGGGACTGGTAACTTTTTGAGCTTTTCTTAACTTTTACCATTGTAATTTACAAAATACCAATTTTGGGCTGGCTACATTTTTAGCTTATTTCAAACACTGCTATAAGGGTATATTTTGTGGGATTCAAAATGGCGGATGAAAACAATTAGATATGTGTCATTAAGTGAAGAAGCATTGTTTGGATGAATGGAAGCATGGTCCTTTCAATTACAGTTTAAAGTGACACAGAGTATCTTTCTTAAAGTTTTATTTGGTTTTGATAAGCTACAAAATATCTAATATGCTGATTGAAGTTCACATCTCATCACTGGACTTGCAAATATATCAATTTATGCATAATATCTCTAAAATGCTTGATTTTATGGAAAAATCAAGAAAACATCTCAAATACGTTTAATATTCGAAATTATGCATCCAATTAATCTACCTATTAGTTACAATACCTAACAAACACTATCGAATCGAATATATCTTCCTGTCAGCTTTTGACGAGGTTTCAAAATTACGTTTGGCGAATTTGCGCGCGCCACTCGAGCCACATTGTCCGGTTTTCGATCAAAATCCCGACTTTGAATGGCCGTATTTTCGCTCTAATGTACTGATTGACCTTTAACTTGTTATTTTAAGTAACGGTTAGTGGTTCCCGATGTTATAACATCGATTTCAAAATTTGACATATGTGATCCTATCAACATACTCTGTGTCTCTTTAAGTAAACCTAGCCTCGCTACTCTCCCATTTTGAGTCGAGCCAAAGTACCAGCTTGCATTAGGCAACCTTTCGCTGACCTATCCAATCAAATGTGAGATGCCCCAGTGGATTTATCCAATCTTAATGCGGCTACCATCATATTTATTTGTTATTTTGAAAAAGTGCTTATGCAGACCATTGCTTGGTAAGACGATCCCTGATTGGTGAATCCGATAGGTCGGCTGACGCGACCCATTACTGCATCTAGCTAGAATTAAAGAGACACAGAGTATGTAGATAGGATCACATATGTCAAATTTTAAAATCGATGTTATTACATCGGGAACCACTAGCTATTACTGAAAATAACAAGTTAAATGTCAATCGGTACATTAGAGCGAAAATACGGCCATTCAAAGTCGGGATTTTGACCGAAAACCGGACAATGTGGCTCGAGTGGCGCGCGCAAATTCGCCAAACGTAATTTTGAAACCTGACAGGAAGATATATTCGATTCGATAGTGTTTATTAGGTATTGTAACTTATAGGTAGATTAATTGGATGCATACCGGTAATTTAAATTATTAAACGTATTTGGGATGTTTTCTTTTTTTCCATAAAATCAAGCATTTTAGAGATATTATGCATAAATGGATATATTTGCAAGTCCAGTGATGAGATATGAACTTCAATCAGCATATTAGATATTTTGTAGCTTATCAAAACCAAATAAAATTTTATGAAAGATACTCTGTGTCACTTTAATATAATAGTGAAGCGAGTTTTATTGAGGCTAGGTTTCCTTAGACTGTTTTGATTTGAAGACTATCACATCGACAAGTGAGATGTTTGTGGTTTGTGAGTGCTAATGTAGGTAATTAGGTAGTCAAAATTTTGTTATAACCAAAATCTCTTGAAAAGCAAGTCTTGATCTGTAGAGAACTATCTAACTCTCTGAGGCTCCTTTCTTATGTTTAATAAAATAATAGTTTATAAGAATTTTAATTTTTCAGAAACTGAATATAGGTATAGTAATAAGGCTATGCAATATTATTGTTGTATTGGGATAATGGGATATTAGAACACAACAATACATAATGCAATAGAATTTTTTTAAAGCATATATTAATGAGAACTTTATCCAAAACAACTCATAATAGACTGGAAATTTTTGAAAATACCAATTTAGATATACTAAATTAGATGAAAGTTCCTATTTTTCAAACAAACAAATTAAACTTGTACTGGTTATACATCTCTTGAGTTAGACATAAAAACTTGGGAATAACTGATTTAAGTGACCATTGACAAACTTTGGTTGACCAATGGCAACGAAATAGGAACAGGAAGTCAGCTTTCAACCAATCAAAACTTTGATCTTTTGTATCTCAGCTGCTGTTTTAAAATTTTGTTCATTGGTCTATAGATATCTATAGATATAGGTGATTTTCTAGAAAGCACTAGTAAATATCCTTAAGAGAAATTTTACCATGCTCTGCATTCGGTTTCAATTCAAAATTTACTTTCTATCAATCCAGTATACCGTAACATGTCTTTGATTTTCAAAAACACTGCCATATATTATTGGGTATGTCTATGAGGTATTTTTCATTCACCAAAATTGCTGTCAAACCATAAACCTTGAATAATTGTCTGCCTTGAAAAAACGCCGGGTCTAAGGCCTTGATGAAACACAAATCACCTGCTTTGAAAAATTGCATGGTTTGATTGAGTAATGTGAACAAACTTTTGAATGTCACCTTTTCTAAGTACTTCTGACATATATGAATATTACTGAAATGCATAACAATTGATAAGAGACCTTAAATCAATGTTCACAATAAGAAATTGCCGATAATGATGGTTTTGGTTCATTTAACTTTGAAAATGCATACACATAGTATGGCTTTGAAAAGAAAGTCGCCTGCCTCAAATAATCGATGGGTCAAATCGGTGTTTGAAATTAATAATCGCCAGGCTATTATTCAAGGACTTACGGTACAGTGTATCTCAGATATAACGGGCACCCCCTTCAAGCAGGTCGTGGAAACAGTCGACACGACATACATACCTTGATAGATTTGGTAACAGTTAATTCATGCCGATAATTTTTTTAGGTGAACCTTGCTATCAATCCAGTATACCAGTATAACATGTCTCGGGTTTTCAAAACATTAGGTTATCTCCTAAAAGAGTAATTTTCACCATAGAGATATATTGTAGACAATTATAAGGGAACACTGAATATTGTAATGTTTTAAGTAAGTTCACACAAAAATTACACCAGAAACAATGAGCTCAACCCTCAATTGTTAATTTTTTTAGATTTTTTCTCATAACTAATTCAAGTTCATATTCATCCATATTGAACGTGATATGTTTTCTTATCACATTTATAAATAAAATCAAACCTTAGTTATTTCAACAATTGTTTAATGTCCTAAAATGTTCTTATGTCAGATTTCTACCAATTACCAATTAACATCAGACAAATTATATTAACTATCATTTCTCGTTTTTTGCCTATGCTTTGTTAAATAAGCTGCATTTTTTTCACTAATAAAACCAATTTACCATGCCATCTCACCACCACGTGTTAAAAAAGAAACCTGTGAATGATTTTCCTGCCTAAATCATTCCTTCCTAAATTCCGAAATTCTCTACTGATTTTTGCTTATCGTGCAAATAAAGCTCTAGTCAACAGAAAAAGGCATTTTTATGCAAAATGTACCATTTTTCTTGCTTAGAAGTTACTCAATTATGCTTCATCAGATTGGCAAGTAATAAACAGAATACCAAACTTTCTTCAAATTATACTGTTTATGAATTAAAGTAAGTCGGTATCAATGTGCTAGTTCTATAATATATCATAAAAATAGTGCTCGTTCTATACTATATCATATAAATAGTGCTTGTTCGTACTATATCATATAAATAGTGCTCGTTCTATACCATATCATATAAATAGTGCTCGTTCTATACCATATCATATAAATAGTGCTCGTTCTATACCATATCATATAAATAGTGCTCGTTCTATACCATATCATATAAATAGTGCTCGTTCTATACCATATCATATAAATAGTGCTCGTTCTATACCATATCATATAAATAGTGCTCGTTCTATACCATATCATATAAATAGTGCTCGTTCTAAACTATATCTTATAAATAGTGCTCGTTCTATACCATATCATATAAATAGTACAAATTGAAGTCTTTTTAGTATCCTCTATGTATTCCAGTGTTGCTTCTAATTGGGTTCTTGGTGCTTTCAATCTGCCCTTTTAAATTTTTCGGAAAAATGCCATGTGAAGAGGGTAAACCGCAAGGTGATCCCTCCACCCCCTCTTTTTTTATAGTGACTGAAAAATTCCTGCATCTATCATGACCAAGCCCACAGAGGGGTCAGGCCCATCCTGTTAATCTCAAGTCAACATGGAACATTGAGCCAATCAGGTTCTATTACGGTACATATGTGTTATCTTTTCTACCCATATCAAAACTGTTTCAATGTTGACCGATTTTTCCATTTGGCAACTGAAGTAAGGTTTGCTTAGCCTATAGATATGCTAAGTCAACGATAATTTTAGACTAAGGCAAAAAGGTAGATGACCAACATATCAAATGCATGAACAAAGTATGAAAAGAAAAGAAAATTTATTTCAAACAAAAATAAACATTACATATAATATAGATATGATAACTTCTGTCAAACATTGGTCAAGTCGGTTGTAATTTGACTGTTTGTTCAGCTAATCAAATATCCAAACGATTACCAACCAATAATACTGGTTTCCCTGCCCTGAAATTTAGCAATTGTCTTAAATCATGTGTTAAATCTTGAGACAGAATTTTCTTTGGTAAAGCTGTTTCTTATATGCCATTTTATCAACAAGCTTAAATCTGAGGGACAAATTTAAGGGATCACAACTTCTAAGGGAAAGAAATTGATTAATGATATTCAACTTCAGGTCATTTGAAAAAAATACATCAACAATCTTAGGATTAGCCATCTTGTGTGTCTTTGGAATAGGATTTTCTTAACTAAGGCAGAAAGATGCTAGAAAATTTATCAATGCACTTGGCAGTATCTTATGACTGGCCATCTTAAGTGTCTTTGGATTAGGATTTTATTAACTAAGCAGACTTGGCAGTATCTTATGATTGGCCATCTTGAATGTCTTTGAATTAGGATTTTCTTAACAAAGTAGACTTGGCAGTATCTTATGATTGGCCATCTTGAATGTCTTTGGATTAGGATTTTCTTAACTAAGCAGACTTGGCAGAATCTCATGACTGGCCATCTTGAATGTCTTTAGATCAGGATTTTCTTAACTAAGCAGACTTGGCAGTATCTTATGATTGGCCATCTTGAATGTCTTTGGATTAGGATTTTCTTAACTAAGCAGACTTGGCAGTATCTTATGATTGGCCATCTTGAATGTCTGAGGAAAAGTTTGCATCAGTCAACTGAGAGAGAAGAAAATGAACACTTTCAAACTGGATTCTTTCGTCTCTAATTGGATCAAAGTCATGTGATGATTGGATTTCTGATTCTTGTGATGCAACTGGATCGTCAAAAGGTGATGATTGTGATGTTGGATCTGATCCTGTTGGTGGAAACATCATTGTTTGTATTGCTTGAATTTGCAACAGGGCTGAAGGTGATGGTGGGGGTAGTGGTGGTTGTGGCGATGATGACGATGATGATGATGATGATGATGACCTAGGATATGTACCTTGAGCTAGTGAAAGTTGGGATTCTTGGGATGTTCTTGGCACTGACACAATGTAAGGTGATGATCCAAAGATTGGTGATGCTTTTGATTGTCTTTGATGAAAGGTTTGAGGTATTTCTGTGGAATTCACCAAAGGTTGAGGAACAGTAAATGATGTTAGTGGTGATATTTCTGGGTTCATTGAGAATGCCAGTGATGTGATGTCATCAACAGGTGATGAATCAGAGGAGAGGACAGGAATTATTTCTGCTTCTGAAGGAATTTGAAGGCAATTGTCAACAGATGTTGACAGTATTTGAGGGTACTGGTCACATGATGTTGTTGAAGGTATTTGAGGACAATCGGCAAGTGATGCAGTTGATAGTGTTTGAGGTGATATTGTTGATAGTGTTTGAGGACATTGGTCAAATGAAGCCTCTGGTAGTTCTTGAGGACATTGGTCAAAGGACGTTATTGGAGGTATTTGAGGACATTTGCCAAGTGATTCCACTGATAGTGTTTGAGGACATTGGTTAAGTGAAACCTCTGGCCATTTTAGAAGACGATGGTCAAGTGATGTTGTTTGAGGTATTTGAGGACAGGTGACAAGTGATGCAGTTGATAGTGTTTGAGGACAAGTGACAAGTGATGCCGCCGACATCACTTCTGATGACCTTATTGCACCGTCTGTCAAATATTGAGGTGATGTTTGAGAGAATGTTGCATTAACTGATGATGTTAAAACTGTTGAAGGATTTTGGCAAAACATATTTGGGGTTGATGCCAACATTCCAGTGCTACAAGTCATCACTTCTGCTGATGTTATGGCTCCTTCTTTATTCACAGGTGATGACAATGGTGATGACATAACATGCCTTGATTGAGCGTGAAGACTTTCTCTTGGGGAAGGATATTGTAGAACAGCTGGTGTTTTGGTTGAATATGTTGTATTCAATGTTTGTAATTTTGATTGTGGTTCAGTTGATAACAAGGCTTGAAGTTCAAGTAGCCGTTTCAGTGATGGATTCCAATTTTCCAAGGATTCACTTGTAGATGATACATGTGATGACACTTTCTGTGATGATTCTACTTGTGATGACAGTACTTGTGATGATTCTCTTTGCGAGGATTTTCCACATAACAACACATGTGATGCCATAAAAGAAGGAGATGCAAAGCTTTCAATTGACGATTGCTTCACTGGTGGATGAACACAACTTCTCTGATCTTTGGTTAAAGACATCTGAGATGGCGACGAACTTTTCTCCCTGATTGGCTGAGTAGGGGATTTGATGTTTCCTATGAACGGTTGATTTGGTGATGTTATGCTGCCTCTGATTGGTTGATTAGGGGATTTGATGGTTTCAATGTACGGTTGATTTGGTGATGTTATGCTGCCTCTGATTGGCTGAGTAGGGGATTTGATGGTTTCAATGTACGGTTGATTTGGTAATGTTATGCTGCCTCTGATTGGTTGAGTCGATGATGTGGTGCTTTCTATGAATGGTTGAGTTCTTCGTGTGATGTTTTCTAGGACTGATTGGGTTGGTGATGTTATGCTGCCTCTGATTGGTTGAGTCAATGATGTGGTGCTTTCTGTGAATGGTTGAGTTCTTGATGTGATGTTTTCTATGACTGGTTGAATGGGTGATGTTATGCTGCCTCTGATTGGTTGAGTCGATGATGTGGTGCTTTCTATGAATGGTCGAGTTCTTGATGTAATGTTCTCTGTGATTGGTCGAGTCTGTAATGGAGATGACAACGGTACTGCTGAGAACAAACTTGATGATGTTCTTCTAGACACTGGTGATGATAAAGTTGTAGAGTCATTTGAGTATTTCTCATGGGATGATAATGGATTTGGCGTGAAATTTTGACTCCTTCCTTCCGACACTTTGGAATCTTTAGTATGAAGATTAAGAAGATTTTCAGTGCCACAATTGGACAAATTTGGACTCACATCAAGTGGTTTCAAGTCTATATTCTCGAGGTCCTGCGGGAAGGCTGCATCCTGGAATGAAGATGTCACTGGCAAGGAGGCCATGGACATTTTATCAGAGTTTCTTTTTGGCAGTTGGAGAGCTCTTTGGAGTCTCTTCCAACAAGCTTCTTTGTTGAAAACAGCTTTGCATTGAGCTTGTTGTTTCACTGGTGTAAGTTGATTGGATAGCCGGTACTGACTGTTTTTTGATTGGTCAGTTTGTTGAGGTATATCAAACTTGAATCTTGTTAGCCCGTCTGTTGAGTCAGATAATAAATTGGATTGTGATGGTTCCAAATAAGGATTCAAGTACATATTTTGCGAAGTTTGTGCATCAAAACTAGTGGTGACAGGTGGAGGGTTCAGTATTTCAGTTCCAAGAGAGTCTGTGACATGTCTAAATCCAGGCTTGTTTGTAAATTTTGAATCTGTTGTCCTTTGAGTTGCTTGATTATGACACTTTTGAAATATCGGCATCTCTTTATTGGACTTCACTGCTGGATTTGAACTGTACCCGGACAAGGAGATTTGATTTGTTCGATAATTCTGTGTTTGTGGATTCAATCTTGAATTCAATACCTGACCTTCATTTTGAGGTAATTTTAGTTGCGTGTTGACCATCTGACTTGGCGAAGATGAATGATAGGTAAAAACATCGCTGCCTTGTTCTGTGATTGTAAGCGGCATCATGTTAAGCTGATTTCCCTCAATTGCTGAATTTTCTGTTTGGAGTCCATGCAAAGTCATGTGACCTTGAGAAGGAATGTGATTGGTCAGAAAGTCATTACCATATTCAATTTTAGATGTCATGTTCAATGGCCTATATCTCTCCATGGATTGTGCTTGTGACGTGGTCACGTGACTCGATGGAGACATCTGATTGGGTAGAAAGGCTTCGTCACATGACATCGGGCTTGTTAGATAGTCAACGCTAGATTCTGACGATGTGCTACTGGTCTGGGAAAACGACCAGCGTGATTTTTTTACATTGGAACCGGCAGACGAGGAAGAATATTTTCTCTTGTGTTTCGGCGCTGTGCGACAGTCTGGGCAAGTTTCACAGAATAGCTGGACTGTTGTCTTGGTTACCGAAAACCATCGTTCCTGTACCTGAAATATAACAAAAAAATTCTAAGTTCAAAAGTTCTAAGTCTAAAATCTCAAAATTTGAAATTGTCTGATACATAACACTATCAATAAAATTATGATTATATCACTTTCATAGAAGATATTTTGAAACAAAACATTAAAAAAAATAAATAAATAAAAAAATCCCAATAACCATGAAATGCAATTAAGTCAGTTTAATTTCTTAGAAAAAATCATAATTCTTAAACATTTCCGATAACATTCTGCCATGACATCATGAACAGAGTTAATAATGGTTAAACGAAATTTTAAGAATAAAATTAGATTATCAAATGTTGAAATAATCTTCAAACAATGTCATATTCTGAGACCTCTAATTTTTCTAAAGAGCAAGATAAATTGTTGTAATCTTATGGAAAAATAGTTAAGAAATAGATAAATTATTTAATAATAACCTGATATAAATAATAATAAATAATATAATAAAGAAAGTATTCATTTAAATATTTTTTTTTACAAAATTACAAATGAATTCTTTTCCTAAAAATCTTATTACACAAGCCAATCATCCAAAGTCAGAGGACAAAGTATGAAGATTCACATAAAATCCATTGGCGGCCATTTTGTGTGAACACCTTTAATTCACTTTGTGTAAGAAAGAGGAATCGCATGGCTAAACTTTACATTTTTTATTTGATTTATTACTGCTCCATTTAGTATAAATACATTGTCTTTCAATTGAAACCATTAATTTTCATTTTCCTGACATCACCTTATATTCCCCCTAAAAACGTGCTACTGTCCCTTTAAGTCTTCTCTATGCTATTGAATACACTAGATAATCAAAGTCTCTTAGACAAATATAATGCTACATTTAACTAAAGTGACAATCTTAATTCAAAGTACATGTATTGATATTTTGTTTACCTTTTTAATCAAAATAATGAAATAACTGAAACTCACCATTTTCCAGGTAGATTCCATTATATGTCCAACCGTTCTATGAATTTTGGAAATTTCTTTGAAATAGTCCTCAAATTTCAACACAGGAAGTTTCTTGATTGTTTTCTTTCTTCGAGAGCACCGTTCATTCCTCTCTCCCGTCTCATTTCTTCCTTCCTTTTCTCGTCTCGATTCCTCTTGCTTTTTCCTTTTGTCTTGTAACTTTTGAGGATTTGACATCAACACTTTAACTCCATTTTCAAACTGAACACAAAAACTTTGAGCCCAATCTTTGAAATGGGCATCCCCTGAAGGGCACTTTTCATATTTTCTAGATTCAACTGCTTCAATAGTTTTCTTGTAAAGATCTGAGTCAATGTACTTCTTATCCCGATGATTTTTGCCAGTAGTCAATTTTTCTTTTTTCAAACTTTTATAAAATTCTTCTTCATGGCCTGACATTTTACTGTCTGCCATTTCATACAGATCCCTAACTTCAACTAAACAACTTGATTTCAAAACACCCATTCGGGAAAATTGGTTATAAAAATAGAAAGGGGAATTGACTGTGTGGGATCATAATCATAGGAGAAATTCTATTTTTACACAAGGAAACTACCTCAGTGATTCATTTTCATGTGAGCTATTGCATTATTAACAAGCAACAAACAGAACAAAAGAGTAACACCAAATTCAATAAGATATTGTGTAGGTTAACCTTTGGAAGAAAGAAAATCAATAAATTGTTTGTTGACATCTAAGCTGGTTGATGTTTCACATAACCGCCTACAACAATCAAACTAAAATGGCCGACGGGGATTCCCCTAACTAGGTCAAACGCTCTTCCTAGCTACCAAGGAAGTGAAATTTGAAATGATAGAAACCATCGACTGGATTAGTTGAAATTGGAATTACATCATAGCTTTGTAATATTACAAACTTCAATCACTACCTCAAAACTGTGACTAACTGATTAGTAAAACTTTAGGGGGTTCCTTTTTACATGGATTGGGGAAAATGTTCTAAAAGAAATATTCTGGTATTTTCTGTTTTTGACATACACAGGAAGAAATTTTTATTGATTTATACTGACAAAAAGATTAGTTGAAATAATGCTTACATCACAAACGCAAAAAGACAAATTCTTATTTGTTATTTGTTATGTTATGTTATGTTATGTTATGTTATGTTATGTTATGTTATGTTATGTTATAATGTTATGTTATGTTATGTTATGTTATGTTATGTTTTGTTATGTTATGTTATGTTATGTTATGTTATGTTATGTTATGTTATGTTATGTTATGTTATGTTTTGTTATGTTATGTTATGTTATGTTATGTTATGTTATGTTATGTTATGTTATGTTATGTTATGTTATGTTAATTTGTTTGTTTGTATTAAACTATTAAAATTAACATTAAGCAAATGGTAAAGCATTATTCAATTATTTTCGTTTTAGGAAATTAGGTTAATTTTGCAAAAGCTTTTTTTTTCAGAGGGAAATATACCTCATGAAGCATTTTGATTTTATACAGTCAATGGAATTTTTTTATTTTTTTTTGCCTTTCATTTCCCTGGAAATGGAGGTCGATTTTGTTGTAACAGGGGTGGTTAATTAAAATATAATTTTAAAAAAACAAAAAAACAAAGGAAATATTTTAGTTTGAACATCTTTTGCTATTTAAGATGGAAAATAGATTTGTAGAATTTTGAACATTCATTCAAGATCTAGAGATTGTATTGATAAAAATGTTGTCTGCAAAAGGTACCATTTGCTTTCTAACTGAGGATCATTTTATTTTTGCTTTGGCCCTGAGCTAAGAAGTTTGATTTCCGATTTCTAATGTCAGTGGTCCTGGAGAAGAAGTCAAATATGCGGGGACAGGCAGATGGATGGTTGCCGATTTTGGATGGATACCGCCACGGGGTCGTCAAATCCATAGGACTATAATCCCCATCAGCTAAGAAGCTTGTAGAAATTAGATTTCAAAAGTAAGTGGTTCTGGAGCAAAAGTCAAATATGAGGGGACAGGTAGATGGACTACGCCGATTTTGGATAGCTACAGTCAAAGAGTCCTCATATCCATATAGTTATAATCCCCATCGGCTAAGGAGTTTGTACAAAAGCTTTCAGATTTCTGAAGTCAGTGGTTATGAAGCAGAAGTAAAACATGTGTGGACGCACAGATGGATGGATGGAAGGACAGATGAGCCAAAAGTGATTGTTTTGCAACAGGTTTAATTTATTTTCCATTCTGGAAATCATATTACCGGTATCAGTCCAAAAGATTAGAGAACCTTTAAATAGCCACTCTGTGATTATGATCTGAAATAGATCCCCCAAGACAAGTATCCATCAAAATGAACTCAAACCCACAAGATAAATAACATTCAATCACTTTATCACTGTAAAAAGCAATTTTGTAGGGAAAAACAAGGCTAGATGTGTTGTTTTGAAACTGACGCAGGCAGAGACAAGAATTTTTTATATTTTTTTTCAATTAATAAATCATTTTAGTTTATCTTTTCACTAGTACTAAGCTTTAGAATTGCTTCACAATCAGTTAAGTAAACAAAGGTCACGTGCTATTTTTGTTTGAAAGCTAAACAGGAAGTGAAAGTCGACTAGTACAGGCTTGTTTTGATTCGATGAAATTATTGCTACATCACAAATCTGGTTTTAAAAATAACTTGATTGTTAGAATGAGCTTCAGTGTTTCTAATCTATTAATAAAGTGAAACAGATAGTGAATGTTGATTGTCGAATTTAGTCGGAGAAGAGAATATGGTCAGACAGCTTTGTCCATCAAGCAAGCAAATGGTATATGATAGTTAAGTATCTACAATATGAGAAAGATTTTATATTTAATTTAATTTTAGTCAAACATAAATAATGTTTTGATGTTTTTTTTCACTTTTGAATGCTCAGTCTCTGAAAACGAAAATTCTAAAAAAATTATTTTATTTATAAAAGAAAGGAGCTTCAATGAATTGACTTTGTTATTCACTACACAGAGCTTCAGATTTACGGTGGACCCAAGCCATTCTCCCATGATTTTTATTAATGACCAATCATTTTTGAAGTGCTGGGGTCCCAAAGGCCCATGCTTTGATTTTAAGATATATGCTACTGTAATGCTACTAACTTTAAAAAAAAATACCTATGTGTACATATCTTATGTAAAGGAACATTCAGTTAATTATGTATGTTTATATGACATTGGTAAGATAATGCAACATGTATGGTAATCATAATTTCATCTAAATAACCAGAAAAATTTATGTTTTTTTCCTTTGGCCCCTTCTAAAAGAAACTTACCCCTCAAATGGCTGAGTGAGGGGTTCCTGTGACCCAAAATAAGTCTTAAAAATATGATGTACTGGACTACAGATGAAGACTTGCTTTTTTAGAGGTTTTGTAAATGCAAAAAAAAATAACTACAGTCTGATTGTTAGATTAACTGGGTCATAAAAGTACAATTCACGACAATGACACAAAATGTTAATAACAGTCTTTTGGAATTGTCGCTATGTACAGACTGTCAAAAAGATCAAATATTGTACATAATGCAACTTTGGGTCAATCATTGTAAACAGAGGTAAAGCAATGTAAACTTGGGTCAAGTAGTGTAAACTGGGGTCAAGTAATGTTAACTGGGGTGAAGCAATGTTAACTGGGCTGTAGTTATGTAATTGGGGGTGAAGTAATGTAAAATAGGGTGAACTAATGTAATCTGGGGTGAAGTTATGTAACCTGCGATCAAGTAATGTAAACTAGAGTAAATCAAAGTAAACTAGGGTTAAGTAATGTGACCTGTCATCAAGTAATGTGACCTGTTGTCAAGTTATGTAAACTTGGGTTAAGTAATGTAAACTGGTCTAAATTAATGTAAATGTTGGTCAAGAATTGTAAAATAGGGTCAAGTAATGTAAAATAGGGTGAACTAATGTAAACTGGGGTCAAGTAATGTAAACTAGAGTAAATCAAAGTAAACTAGGGTCAAGTAATGTGACCTGTTGTCAAGTTATGTAAACTTGGGTTAAGTAATGTAAACTGGGATAAATTAATGTAAATGTTGGTCAAGAATTGTAAAATAGGGTCAAGTAATATAAAATAGGGTCAAGTAATGTAAAATAGGGTCAAGTAATGTAAAATAGGGTGGACTAATGTAAACTGGGGTCAAGTAATGTAAATGTTGGTCAAGAATTGTAAACAAGGGGCAAATAATGTTAAATGGGTTCAAGTAATGTAAACCTCGGTTAAGTATTGTAAACTGGGATAAATTAATGTAAACTTTGGTCAAGAATTGTAAACTGGTGTAAATTAATGTAAATGGGTGAAGAAATATAAACTTGGGTGAAGTTATGTAAATTTGGGTCAAGTTATGTAAACTAAGGTAAATAAAGTAAACAGGTGAAGTAATGTAAACAAGGGTCAAGTATATTGGAATCAAGTATAGGGAAAAATTGTCTAATAACTTGTCCTTTCTTGGAGCGAAAAGTTAGTATTGATAATGTAAACTGTAGTCAGGGTATGATGTAACTTTGGGTAATGTTAAATGAATCAAATGATGTTCACTTGGGTCAAATAGTGTTAAGTGAGTTAGTTATTATAATATTTAATGTAAATTGATAAGGCTTACTTTTTTATATTCTCCTAAATAATTTTTTTCTTCTAAAAAAAAATCAGTATCATCAACTTTGAGTTTAGTTTGTTGCATTTCAAAAATCCCAACTGTAAGAAAGTCATGCATTGCACCTTTCTTAATCACTGCCAAATTTCAAGCCTTGCTGTATCGCACCAAACTTCTTGAGGAATGCATTACCCTAACTAGTGCATGAAATCAGGCCTGCCTCACATCCTGTTTACCGGGAATCCTCGTATTTATGCGAATGCAAGTGTCATTGAAGACGCAAAACATGAAAGTTTTGATACATTGGACATATGGAACTGATAAGAGTAAAATCCTTGTATTTTGGTTATAAATCGTTAAAAAGGAAATTGATTTTGTTTTCATTTGCTTTTTCAGCGTTTGCGGAATCATTAACAAATAAAGCCTTAACCTCTAATTTGTCACACGTGGATTCGTTATATTAAAAGTAAAACAAAGAAAGTTGTACTTTATTTCTCTTCAAAATTACGCCCAGGGCTTAATTTCAGAAAATACATTTCTCATATGAGATGGGTGAAATTCGAAAATAAGCCCAGGGCTTAAATACAAGGATTCCCGGTACTATCTGGCAAGCTGGTATATACAGAGGATATCATATGAGTGTCCATGACATTCTATGTTTAGGACATGAGTGCTTAATTTTTAGTATTAACTGAGCAATAGCGATATACAGATATTTTGGCATAAACATAGTGCCTTTGGCATGAACACAATATTCTGTTTATTACCCTAGTTGCAAAATTATAGAAATACTCAAAATCTACTTTTCAGCATAGGCGGACTAGCCGCCTCCTATAAAATGCAAATAGGCTAAAAATGACGTCAAAGCTTGTTTATAACATGACTTAACAAAGAAAAAGTGATATGTTGCCCTAAGGCATCATATGAAAAATATGAACCCATATATGACTGCCCTCGTAAGTAATAATTTATTTATTTAACCATGAATATCAGAGTTTTGGACTGGTTATGTTGCATTCTTATTAAATACGCTGCCTTTGTCTGTTACTAGTATCAAAGAGTTGCTTAAGATGGTTTTTGATTTGACTATCAAGTTCAGGTGCAGTACAATGGAGAGCTGGCACAGAAAATGTGATGGAATGCATCAAGACTTAAATTAGCCAATGAAGAATTATGACTTGCAGGAGAAGCTGTTTTCTGATGCGTGAAGAGTGATAATGTTTAAACTTGTAACATCGAGTGCAGGCAGCTCACCTATTTTTCATGCACCTTTGACATGCATTTATAAAACAAAAAATGAATATATAACAAACTTGCAAAAAAATAAACACCTGTTGCAAAATTCTTTTCCGCTCTTGAATCTTGATCATCACTTTCCTCTCCATCCTGCTCACTGTTTATAAGACGCCGTTTCTTAAACGGCAATGTTTTGTTGTCCTGTTTTTTCGGTTGTTTATCAATATTCAAATCAGTCTGAAACAGTGGCAAACTCCCTAATGTTGGAAGCGTTCCGAGTGACGGGATATTCAAACTGGGTAATGTCAATGTAAGATTGCTAGGTAAACTAGGTAGACTGGGTGTACTACTAACTTGCGGCTCTAGAACTGGCATTTCACCGTAATCAGAATTCTGACTTTTTGTTCGTGTTCGAGCTTTTTTAGGACTTTCACTTTCGGAGATGCTATTTTTCGAGCGTCGCCTCGGCGACCGTTTAGGCTCTTGGCCTTCATTATTCACAAGTTTCGCTTTAGATGTCGTCATTCGGGTCGGTCTATTTCTAGCTTTCTCCGTCACGCCAGTCTTTGCGATATCGTGATTAGTCCTAGAGCGTGACCTAGATTTCGTCGAATCCGAATTGACCTCTCTAGAATCACTATTAGTTCTTCTACCCCGTCCCCTACCTCGCCCCCTACCCCGGGACGCCGCCCTCTTGGCTCGTGGGGGAGGGGAATCCCCTGTGTGGGTGACAACAATCGCCGATAAAGCCGACATGGCCTCCGCAGCCGCCATTCGATCCGCCCTTTCCTTCGCGTCGATATCGCGCTCCATGTTGCAAGAAATTTTCTCCCTTAAACACACTCTCTTGTGGAAATTTGCAGGTTTATCAACCATAAACACAGTCATTGTCTACTCCGGACACCTCCGAATCCGATCCCTTCGATAATACAACCATGGACGGGGTCCGAGATTCCAACGAAGGTAAAATCCCAGAGAAACATGGTTTAGGAAAGCACCGATATGAACGGGAGGGAAAGTCCCAGGGGTCACATGACCTATTTCAGCCAATCGCAGTCGAGAATTCCAAATAATTGGGGATTCCCCCGGTGCATAAGGGGACTTACGTGGCATCTATAAATAGACATCAGATCATGTTCAGGCAACGCGCGCCATATTGCGCAAGGTAAATGGTCAATTATGAAACTCTATCATATATAAATAGTCGTCCAACATAGCTAAATACAGTTATAGATTGCACCTGAACTCGAAATTCTAAAGTACAAACAGTATATTTAGAGATAAACGCTATTTTCTTGAAAATAATCAAAAGTTATCTCCCTTTCCAAGAAATTCCGATTTCTCCGTGGAAAAACCAGTTTTGTATTTTAGGTCAAACATTTGTTTCGTGTATACATCAGCGCAATTTCAAATTTTGTTTCTGACCTCTATTATCGTAGACCATTGTTTTGGTACATTAAAAATTTACGAAACATTATAAGGGTATTTGCGTCCCAGAAAATTACATAAAATGATAACGCGTAGAAGAATGTTCTAGTAGGTCACGAGATTTAGCCACATCCTGTGTCGACTTGGGGAAACGATCTTGAAGCCGATTGGTGCGTTTGGCAATACAAATTTATATTGTGCAAGGGCATATTTTAATTCTTTCCCTTGCAGAAAATCAATATCTGCATAAATAGCAACTATCTAAACAGATAATTTGAATATTTATGAACATACAGAAAATTAAAATTTATGGAAATAGGGCCTATATACTAAAAAGGCCAGTTGGAATATCGACGATATAAACAGTGTAACCTAAACGAAACACGCATATATGTAGATATAGATCTATATGATTGAGTAACATATGTTTATGAGTAAAAGGTGTGGTAGGTGCGAATTGGTTAAACCAAAGATTAATGATGAACAAAAATCAATAGGCTTAATTTATATGGTAAGCTGATTATGATATAGGCCTATGCGCAAGCGATATGATTAATACATAATGCATTATGCATGCAAACCTATTACGTAGGTCTGAGGTAGATTTATCATGAAAATGATGTTTCAAAATTAGAATAAAACACTGATCTATATTATTGTTTTATAGAAATGTGATAATGAATTGCTAAATTAGCATGCAATTGAGTAGCCTAATATGTTTTAGTATTTCGCAGTTTAATTTTGTGTAAATGTCGTAAATTTTGATAATGTCATAAGTAAGGTCCATGGCAATAAGTTGACTTATTTAAAAGGTAAAATTTCTTGAATTTGAATTTATGCAACTATTGTCTTAAAGTATTTTGCAACAAAAAGAAGGTTGAAATGAACAGCAATTGTATATATAGATTGCCTTCGGTATTTTATTTGAATTATATCTGAGCACACTATTTTTCCATAAGGCAGTTATACAGACGCTAAACCAAAAATATAGTTAAAGGAGCCTTCTTAAGTCTAGAAAGTGTTGGCAAGTCTAGATGCCTCAGCGTATTGTTCAGGGCTCCTTTTGATTTTAGTTTTATTCCAAATATTAGAATTAATATTTTAGTCCAAATAACTTTATTCATTGACTTTATCTTTATCATTGATACGTTACGTCTATATTCCCATTTGCAGTTCCAATTTTATTTTCACATTCGACTTTCGCTTACTGCATGTGAATCAGCAATAGGGAAGAAAGAGGAAAGACTATATTTAACCATTTGTCTTTAGTCGCGCAACCCAAGCGTTACAGTTTGTCAATTCTTTGAAGCGGTACATAGATCGTTTCTGCAAGTGAAAACGAAACCAAAGATAGGCGTACTGTTACGACGTGTTTGCACTGGGAATGAATCATTATATTTTACTAATTTGAGAATACCTCGCTGTATAGGCATATTTGCACATTGCAAATTTACTAAGGACCTTTACTGGCTAAATTTTATTTTAAAATCTAAATTTTATATAAAGATATTTTGTTTCAGGGACTGCTGGACAAATTAAATATGGCTTTAGCATAGCTTTCGAAATCAATTACAGTGTATGCGCATTTTTCGTAGGCATTTGCAAATGTAATTGTGCGAATGGATATATTTATAGAATTTTTAAAAAGATACTTAAAAAGACAAAGGTTACATTAAACAATAATGGATACATATTTCCAATGCAAACTTGTATATATCGATTACTTGACACCAATTTGCATATACGGCAATCGTGCAAAGATAGCTGTATGTACGTGTTTAGTAACTAAAATTGATATTGCTTTCGGTCAATAAATAGCTTCATTCTGATGAATACACTTTGGAACTATTTTTGGGCAAATTTTTCCGTATGATCGTCTAAAAGAATGACATGAAGTTGAACCGTAGAGCGATCGCCGAGAAAAAGTTAAAAAGATTAACAAACTTTAACCCCCTTGTCGCCAAGTTACATAGAGGATATTAAACGATCACCAATGAAATACCAATTTATCGAAGGCGTTAAGGATTTCAATTGAGCACCAGACGAGGCATTTGTATTATATCAAAAGAAGGTTTGAGAAGTCGGATTGATAATTTTCAACATTGCAATGTTTTTTTTATGTTCTTCTATTTTTCAGTAAGCTTCGTTTCTTTGTGTAGAAAGAAATGAATACATTAAGTACATTGGATTTTAGAATATAAACACCAAACGAAATTCATCGTTTTAGAAAATCCGAGAATGCTTGGTCTTTAAAGATTGAATCATTGTAATCCAATGAGGTAAAGCCTTCAAGATCCGCCTGTCAAGTACATTTAAAATATTGTTGAAAACTATTCCCACACAAATATAAACATGCAACGGAAAATTCCAAATAATGAACCACATAGTGTCACTATCTTTACAAACGCAAGTAACCTTTTCAAAGCCCCCTTAGTTCGCCCACTGTGATATTTGAAATCTGGTATCCCTCCTCGGGAACCAGCAGTAAATTAGCCCATCTCAGTCGTGACTGCTAATCCTGTACTTACACCCTATCGTAGACCTAATTTAGTCTCTGAATATTTTTTTTAGTAAAAATCTTTTTTATTAAATTTTTAAAAGGAGCCTCAGACAAATAGAGATTTTCAGAGCCCAGATCTAGACTTGCTTCCGTGGGGTGTATTATATGCTCCAGCGTCTGTTTGTAAGACTAACCCTATCCCGACCCGACCCACAGAGTGTGGTCGGTGAATAAAGGGGTCACCTTAGTCCTGCTTCATGACTGTGTATTAAATAAGAGACTTTTATATAGTCTAGATCCTATTTCTGCAAGTCTAGATTGACTGAATACACATGAATGAAAAGCCTCAAGAAATAAGATAACATAAATGAAGGTACAGTAATTATTTAAAATCTTTCATAGACTAAATTTTAGTCTAGGGTCACCTCAATAAAACGGGGTACGGGTGCAATTGATCGTGAATAGGGGGAGAGGGTGTAAAATCTAATTGAAAAAAATCGCGAAATTGCAATAACAATACTTGTGGTATCCATCTATGTGGCAACTTAAAGGGACAGTCCTATCGGGATATTTTTGTGGAACAAAATTAACTTGTACGCTCTTCTTTCTTTAGTTGTGAAATAGATATCAACAAGATTGTTACTTCCAGTAACCTCTTTCAACTTTGTTGTGTTATAATCATCTTCTAATGGCATTATATACATAAACTGAAATGCCCCCTTTGAATTTTGACTCCACAATAAATACCCCGATAGGACTGTCTCTTTAAAGTGGCACTCGCCGAACTGGTGTTAGTTCAATTGCATTTGGACTGAGTTTTAAAGTGAAAAAGACTTAAACTATTGTCTTTTTCATGATAATGATAACGATAATTGCGTATGGGTCATTTACATATTTATTGCCAAATAATTTAAGATAAGTAAAGATAAAATTGGCACAATTATTTGTATTCTCACCAAACAAATTGGAGCATCGTGCCAAAATATAATTTACCACAAATTACATGCAATTCTTTGCATCTTACCCTCAAGTATAATCGTTGGCAGCTATTTTCTCTTTCCGATTAAACTTCAAAAGGTTCAATACAAATTATTTTATCCACAGTAGTTATGCAGACCACTCATGCAGCTTGCCTCAAATGAACTTACTACATACATCTGCCCTTTCAGGTTCTCGATTTCCAAATATTTCCTTTTTTTCAATTAAGCATCTGCAAATATGAAGCTACATTCGTTGGGATAACCCTCTTTCCCAGTCCCCATTATATACTAAATTCCAAACAGGGTAGAATTTTCAAGTTTGCCCACACCAATCGTGTCGGATTTTTGTGTTATGAGGGTTGTATCCGAATCATCCCGCAACACTCGTGTTGCCAAAGATCTCCGAAGATTTGTAATTTGACTTTTATTGAAATTGTCCACGCAGATTTTGCCCACGAATATTTGATCTATTCTCCTCCAATAAAACCACGGAACGTTAGCCTAAGGACCAACCCACGATATCTGAATGCGGTCAAACAACGTGAATAGGTTGATAGTGTCTGTTGTTGAAGTGAGCGTAGAATGCACTCCAACAAACGGGTGGCCTGATTACTCATTTTCCATTTGCCTTCACCCTCAAATCCGGGTCAACACGAAAGTTCCCGGATGTTCCGAACGTTACGAAACACGGAACGTCTTTATCCGTTTATTTGTTTTTCATGTATTCATACACCGCGTGCATGCGTATATATGTTTATTGTGTAGTTCTGTCTTTAAATTTATGAAATTAAACTCATTTGTCATCTGATTTTTATTATATGTTAATTCAACTCACAAATATCTTTGAGAAGTTATTTATTAATTATTCCTAAACAGATCAGTTAGATTATTAGTCGTACTATAATGTGTCCCTTTAGGGATATACCACTGTGACGTCATCAGTTGCACATTAGCAAACTCACCAATATATGACATCATAGCATTGAACTAATGATACGTAGAGGATGCTAAACGACTTTCCATTTAATATTATATTTTTTTAACGAGTTATGGTTTTGTATAGCTAATACGAGCGAAAGCGATAATGGTATGAGAAAAGGATGGCCAGATCGTTTACTGATATATCAAGAATAATTTGGCTAACTAGCAACTTTACATAAGAAAAGTTAAGCACGATACAGTATACTCCCTTCGTGAACTAGCGACCGTACACCTAGTCTTACACACAGACGCTTGAGCATATAATTCACCCCATGGAAGCAAGTCTAGATCTGGGCTCTGAAAATCTCCATTTGTCTGAGGCTCCTTTTAAAATTTTAATAAAATAAGATTTTTACTAAAAAAAATACAGCCATTGGCTCTGTAGCTCATCAGGCATCATATCAAGTTTGCTTTATACAGGCAAGATGAGCTAAAAATGAAACTGATGTTACCTATTGCAAGAAAACCTATAAAAATATTACAAAACAAATGTATTATTATTCAACACTTTTTAGATCGCCAAAATCAGACACTGAAAGAAGTCCACACTAAAATATCCAAGGAGAAATAAATTTGCCATAGACTGTCATCTAATGGAGAAAAATAGGTTTTTAAGATTGTGACCCCTGTGACCCTATTTGGGGTCATGGGGTCACAGAAACCTACAGTTTAGAATCCCAATTGGCCAAGGAGTCTACATGCAGTCTTTCAGCTCAATAGACCTTTAGGAGCTAAAGATGATGAAAATAGGTTTTTAAGGTTGTGACCCCTGTGACCCTATTTGGGGTCATGGGGTCACGAAATCTACAATTTAGAATCCCCATTGGCCAAGGAGTCTGCACATATAATTTCAGCTCTCTAGACCTTTTAGAACTGGAGAAGAAGTTGAAAATAGGTTTTTAAGGTTGTGACCCCTGTGACCCTATTTGGGGTCACAGGTTCACCAAAGTTACAAATTAGAATCCCCATTGTCCAAGGAGTCTGCACATATAATTTTTAACTCTCTACTCCTTTTAGAACTGGAGAAGAAGATGAAAATAGGTTTTTAAGGTTGTGACCCGTGACCCTATTTGGGGTCACAGGGTCACCAAAGTTACAAATTAGAATCTCCATTGTCCAAGGAGTCTGCACATATCATTTTTAACTCTCTAGTCCTTTTGGAACTGGAGAAGAAGATGAAAATAGGTATTTAAGGTTGTGACCCCTGTGACTCTATTTGGGGTCACAGGGTCACCAAAGTTACAAATTGGAATCCCCATTGGCCAAGGAGTCTGCACATATAATTTTTAACTCTCTAGTCCTTCTGGAACTGGAGAAGAAGATGAAAATAGGTATTTAAGGTTGTGACCCCTGTGACTCTATTTGGGGTCACAGGGTCACCAAAGTTACAAATTGGAATCCCCATTGGCCAAGGAGTCTGCACATATAATTTTTAACTCTCTAGTCCTTCTGGAACTGGAGAAGAAGATGAAAATAGGTTTTTAAAGTTGTGACCCCTGTGACCCTTTTTGGGGTCACAGGGTCACCAAAGTTACAAATTAGAATCTCCATTGTCCAAGGAGTCTGCACATATAATTTTTAACTCTCTACTCCTTTTGGAACTGGAGAAGAAGATGAAAATAGGTATTTAAGGTTGTGACCCCTGTGACTCTATTTGGGGTCACAGGGTCACCAAAGTTACAAATTGGAATATCCATTGGCCAAGGAGTCTGCACATATAATTTTTAACTCTCTAGTCCTTCTGGAACTGGAGAAGAAGATGAAAATAGGTTTTTAAAGTTGTGACCCCAGTGACCCTTTTTGGGGTCACAGGGTCACCAAAGTTACAAATTAGAATCTCCATTGTCCAAGGAGTCTGCACATATAATTTTTAACTCTCTAGTCCTTCTGGAACTGGAGAAGAAGATGAAAATAGGTTTTTAAAGTTGTGACCCCTGTGACCCTATTTGGGGTCACAGGGTCACCAAAGTTACAAATTAGAATCTCCATATGCTAAGGTACTTGTACACAAAATTTCAGCTCTCTAATGTGTATGGTTCATGAGGAGAAGTCGAAAGTGTCAAAAGTTTACGGACGGACGGACGACGGACGACGGACGACGGACGGACGACGGACGGACGCCGGACGACGGGCCATGCCATAAGCCCATCTGGACTTTCAGTCCGGATGAGCTAAAAATTACAGAGACTAGATATAAGTCTACCGTACACCATCTATCTTCAGATACAGGCCCATTGAAATTAAATGATCCTAATGTTGTTTTTTTTGCTTTGTATGTATTTTGAAAAGCATTCGATGCGAGGCAGGCAACACTTTTATACAAATCATCCAACAATATTCTTAATTTTAGATGTAAATACGAACGATTGCGACGTAGAGGTGAATGAGCAATGAACATTATTCTACATGATTTATTATTCCTTAGTTATTCAGTTTAAGTAAACCTATCCTCAATAATCCTTGCTACACTCCCGATATTGAGTCTAGCCAAATGTAGTAGCATGAAAGCCGACCTTTCGCCTATCAATGACCCTCCAACGTTATATGTTCGAATGCATACTATTGTGGCTTGGTAAGATGATCCCTGGTTGGTCAATTCGATAGATCGACTGGCGCGACCCACTAATACACCTTGCTAGACTTAATATCCCTTATTGAGGCTATAGGTTTACTTAGATTGTTGGTTATTGTCCCACGGAACGGTAGTACACTTTGCTAAGTATTTGTACTTCCATCATTTGTGCCATCATGATGTTGATTATTTGAAAGTAATGAAGTAAAATCTAACACAACTTTCGATTTCGGCTCCTCGATAGCAACATTTCCGCCGTACACCTTGCTTATTCAGGTGTACGGTTATACACAGTGGCTACACTTCTCGTGAACCTCGTCACTCGGTGAGAGGTGAATGCCCTGCTATAAATAAAATTAAACATGGCACCACACTTGTCTGAAGTAATAACATCACAAAGCTACGTCACAATGCTATCAGTGCATTTAGATAAAGAATGCAGTGTGCAGTGATGTACGTTTTTGTCATGAAAAAATGAAAACATGACTTGATAAATAGAATCGCACCCTCGAATCTCCTTATATCAAATATATAACAAGCCTCGAATATAGTATTTAGGAAACGACAAATAGGACTTATTTTAAATATTGTTCTCTTTGGTTGCCTACATCCATCCTGGCAATTGTTTTGGGGCATCTTTTCAATTTCTTAAAGGGGCAGTAGCACGTTTTTAGGGGGAATATAAGGTGATGTCAAGAAAATGAAAATTAATGGGTCCAATTGAAAGACAGTGTACTAAACTAAATAGAGCAGTAATAATTCAAATATATAACATAAAGTTTAGCCATGCGATTCCTTTTTCTTTCACAAAATGAATTAAAGGTGTTCACACAAAATGGCCGCCAATGGATTTTATGTGAATCTTCATACTTTGTCCTCTGACTATGGATTATTTTATTTAGATTTTTGACACTGTCAAAATAATACATTTAGCATTACCTTACAATTATCAGTGAAAATTTAAAAATATAAAATTGTCAAAAAACATGCTACTGCCCCTTTAGTACGGTAGTATATGTATTCAACATTCTGTAAACAAACACCTCAAAGCCCCAGACCCGCCACTAATTATGTCCAGGACAAGGAAGTTTTTCTCTGAATCGAAAGTAACAACCGTAACAACCAGGTCATTTCGTAAACTTGTTTACCTATTGGCGGCTTAGGTGCGGAATGCCATATATGGTCACATTTTATTGCATTACGATAGCGTCTCTTGCGACACGCTTCGGTGACGTGTACGCCTGGAAATAGTTACTCGAAGGAAGTGAACGAGTTTCTCTGCGAGGAAAAAAGATTATGTGTGTGAAATGGTGGACACTGGTGCTTTCGGAGATAAATTATTATGTCATTATGTACCCTCAATCGACCAAATCGAGTCCGGGCAAAATTTTCCAATAGAATTGGATTTTTATCTCCTTTAGAAACAGTGTCCTTAAAATACTAAAATATTGATTTACCTTATTGTGAAACATTCATTAATGGTCATATATATATGTGCCAAATATGAAGAATTTTATTAAATTTTAACAAAATTAGAATGCCCGATACATAGTGCAAAAGTAAAAAATCTGCCGGGCCCGAAAACAAAATTTTAAAGAAATATTTCCATGGAGCAATGCAACCCGATATTATGTGATATTTTTCTTACCAAGTAATTGGATTACCTTCAAAAACGTTCATTGGATTCTTATCATATTTATAACTAACTTCGCATTTTGAAGACACGGAGACCAGTCGTTTTTGTTGCAGGGGTTAATATCGTAAAGATGTAATGTTAAACTGGTTAGAGCGATATCTCAAACATGTTTATAGGTTCTCTTCATATTTGCAAGAGGCTTCTTTAGGGAAGATTGTGATGGCCTTGGAATAATTCAATGCCAAAGCAAAACTATATATATAAGATTTAAGCATGTCATTCGATCTTGTCAACTAGTTTGCTGATTTTTCGATTCATATCTAATAGGGAAGACGTTTGTAAATGTTTGTTGTGTTAGATTATGATATTGTTGAATTTTGCAGATAAGGAACTGGAATCAAGAAGATATTTCAAACAAGTAACGTTCTATTGTTAGTAACGAAACTTGATGTTTCTAACATTACAAATTGTGATACACATTCAAACCAGCACATCAAAACATTTAAAGAGAAATCTCATGTTCATCACGAACGTTTCTTTTTCGCAATCTCAGTTTGAATTTAGGGATAAAGAATGCACTACATACAACCCCAAACAGAATGGATTTATCTCCTAATTCCATGAACATAAATGAATGCTATTGCATTTTCATTTAACAAAACGTATTTATCGTATAGTTGTCATCTTAAAATGAATATGTGAGCTTTTTTGGATTTAAATAATGAATTATGCCATTTACGTTCGTATCAAAGCAAGAAAATATGATGAAAATCACAAAGTGCCCCTTTAAGATCGAGCCTGAATCAGGAGCAATGTTTGATATCCTAGGTGCCAGTAAATGGCAGGTATCTTCCTATTATACAGGAAGAGCAGTTCTTGTGAAATGGTCGGAAATGTGATTACCGTATTTCCTCTAATAAGCGCCCGGGCGTTCAGCACCCCTTTACCCCCCGGCGCTTATAAGAGGCCCGGCGCTTAATGGAGACCCGGCGCTTATTTCTTTCACAGAAATCGAAGATTGTTTTAAGCCGTCTTTTACTTGTAAAATGTTTAGTAAGGGAGCATTTTCTAATAGTTAGGACCCGGCGCTTATTAGAGACCTGGCGCTTATAAGAGGCCCGGCGCTTATTTTCTCAACTACTAATGACATCGGCGCTTTGTATATGCTTATCTAGCCTTAAAATCCAATTTAATAGCATTATGAGTTCTCAGACACAAAATACGATGTTGTAAGTCATGTTCACTTATTTGAGACTTCTAGGACATGGAATTGCATATGCTCTAGTTGATAGGACCCGGGAAGACGTTCCTGAAGACACTTATCATTGACGATTGATTGTGACCATAAGAATGGGCTTCTACAAATGATTTTATGAATTACTCCTCTGAAGGTGTTTTTTTAGCTTCCTTTCTTGGCACCAGGCATAATGGCAGAACAAGGTATTGGCTGGCTATAATATGGACTACAATAGATTGTAACTTTACCAACTGATTTGTGGAACCACACAAGGTGGTTCTTATTAGCTTAATTACTTAGATTTTATGGGCGCTTCCAGTGCAACTTACTTCCCCGTTTCATGCAATCCTAAAGGGGGTTTGGGAATTTGGACGAACATTTTCTTTGCTTGGCTTAAGCAATAAGAGGACATAAAAAAACATGGATTAACTAGAATTAGAGGCTGCCAAAGGTTGTGTACTAGCACTGAAGAAAATAAAAAGATAATTTATTAGTAGTATTTTATTAATGAAGCTATAAACAATCATATACATAATATAACAATATAATGTGAACATCATAACAAATATATAAACATCTCAAGCACATTTAAAGCAAAATATAGTGAATATATTAGCATTTGGTGTAATGCATCTTCCTACGCAGAGCCTAAAAGGCCAGTTTCCAAACTGTCATTTTATGCCTTGCTGCAGAGACTTTACTTTTCTGTGCTGCTATAGTGCCCCTACAGAGTAGAGAGCAAGCACAGAAAACTCAAGGCTATGCAGCAAGGCATAAAATGACAGGCTCTGCATTGGAAGATGGGTGTAATGTGAAAAATGATTTCCTCAAGAAGAGTGTCTCGATTAACTAGGTACATTTTTAAAAAAGCCCCCTGGAAAATGCCAAGTTTAGCTTTGTGCAAATATATGAAATAAATTGTTTTCTCTAATCTTTAAAAAAGCGAGCACATAGGGAAAACTTGTTTATTCCCCCTATTGTTGACCTTTGTTTCTGGTCACAGGTTCAAACTCATTGGAAAGGATAAATATTTTACAGCAAACACAGATTACTTGAAACAGTCTTCTTACACTCATTTATGATATTTTCAACAAAATACATCTTGCTCTTGCTTAAATTCAATAAATTCATGTGAGATTATTGATAAAAACATGCAACAATAAGGTACTTTTTGTAATAATGAATAATGCATTTAGCTTGTGGCTACTGCAAATTTGTTTCTACTTCAGTTTGTGAAATATAAATTGTATTGTATGTTACTTATCCTATTTTGTAATTATACAAAACAAATTTCCCTTTTGGGACAATAAAGATTATCTATCTTATCCTATATTTTAAGACAAGGAATTTTATTGATGATCAAGTTCTTCATTGTAGACCATAGCAAGTCAAGATTTCCATATCGTTTTTAAGTATACCTAAACATCAAAATTGTCTACAATAAAGAAGTTGATCTTGCATAAAACTCCCCATGTTCTTGGGTGTTGTTGCACAGGACGCTAAGGTTACCTTAAGTCACTAAGGTAACCTTAGTGCAATGTTAAAACTTAAAAGATAGCACTACGGTCAACCTTGGTCATACATTGAATGCCTTTTAAGCAACTTATCCTTCATAGGTATTGGTCACAATTGATGTTAATCAGATATAAATATATTTAGCAATAATAACAAATGTACCTCTTCCGAAATGAATTTGAACATGTAAGTCTAGCACAGTTACAAAAGGTATCACTGAGACAGGCAAGCACTTCAATCATACTGTATTGTGAAACATTCATACGGTAATAGAAAATAATTTCTTGTCTAGTTTTGAAATGCAAGAGACACAATCAAACAGGATAAAAGTTACATGTATAAATTTACCTCTTAAGAAAATGAAAATAGGTTTTTATGTAGACGCATATTCACTCTGACAAATAATTTTCAAAAACAATCATTTTATCAAATATAAGACAGGAGCCTCAGAGAATTAGTGCTTTCACTTCAAATCTAGACTTTCTATTCAAGAGGTTATGCCAGGGTCAAAATATCATATACTATAGTCGGAGTCATCCTGCTACATCAGCATATATGTCTCCGCTAATGCTACAACCTATCCCCTGATAGCCTCTTATAGTCTTCTGCAAACTGGTTTCTTGGCTTCGTTCCTCGTGCTCACCTCGTGATGCAAATTAACCAATGGGAGTGCTATTAGATAATAAATCAGATTCTCGTTGCAGTCTCCTGCTAAGCTCCAAATCGTGCGCTCTTAGATTTCCACGTGCAACATCACTAGACAACAGTGTATGGAGTTCGAAATAGTTTGACTGAAAACAGACAGGCTATAAATAGCGCTGAGCAACCATCCGTCAGCGATACGACAGAAAACTATAGGAGGATATCAGGGAATAGGTTGTAGCATTAGCGGAGACATATACGCAGGATGAGTCTGAGTATTAAACTAACTTTTATGGTGTAGCCACAATATCTTCAATTCATAATCCTTTGGGGAAACCGGTCAGTACACAATATTTCAACTGTAGACGTTTATTTCTTGGGGGAGATGATAAATAAAGTTTTTTAAAGTTGCCCTTGTGACCTAAATAGTCTTAATCCTCAAAATTCAAACTCTCTTGTGGGTTCTTTTTCTTTCTTAACGAGACAATAAGCCGATTAAAGATGGAAGGTAGGTAATGGAAGCAATGGCATATAAAAAAGCTTGATAGTTGTCAGTGACAGCGTGCATATCCTTGAAATGAAAACAATAGGGTAAGTGTGAAATATCAAATATGACACAATTTTACATTAACTTGCATACCATAATGATATATATGTATTTTGATATTTACTGGTTAATCTAGTTCAAATATATATGATGATATGGCAAAAGTAAAGTACAGTCCATAAGATGTTTGGAAAAATTTGATCTCAAAAAGTTTGTTATGAGCGACAATGTAACAGATATTATAGTTATTAAAATCATTGAAGTAAGAATATACACAATATTTCATAGCGAGTAAATGCTTATGTAAAAGCAGATGAAAAGATGCAGAGAAGGCATATAAAACATCTTTTAGACCTTTAACAGATTATATAAGTATTGTATTGAAGAAAATTTAAAAGCTAACTAACATTTTGTAACCATAATAAGATATTTTCGTCACATGAATTATGTTTTGTTATGGAGAGGCATTGATAAAAGCCTTTAATTTGTTTGTTTGATGATCCAATTCTGTTTGTTTGTGGAAATAATTACAGAATAATGAAATAAAAATAAAAACACACAACATCTTATCTCGAACATTAGCCGTTATCAAACTTAAAATTACATATGGTGATATTGACATGTATAAATACTAAGCATAAACCTTTAGTTTGTAACAAGTATATGTCATATAAACGTATCTTTAGATATATACTGAACAAAAAAAGTTAAGCAACACCCTAATATTCCATAATTATGTATCAAATGGATCATAATATGAACTATTGATATCTGTATATTCAAAATCATGGTGGTCCTTAATTTATATTGTTTAGTATATCTTCACCAGGACTGTCAATGCTATGCTATGCCATATGCCTATGCTTTTTATTTTTTGTAACTTAACCATTATTATTATCTGAGTGAGTGAGTGAGCTATTGTTTTACGCCGCTTGGGCAATTTTTCAGCCATTAGCGATGTATATTATCTGTGTTTTATCATATATACACATATCCTATCACTTTGATAGCACTTTGTAACCGGTGAAAGCACTTGTAAAAGGGTTCATATAAATATTGTAAATAATCTTGAAAAGAAGATAATTTCATTTTATTGAATAAAACAAAACAGTTTTGACTAAATATTTGTAAAATTTGTGCCCTTAGATTATAAAAACTCTGTTACCTCAAAACTTAAAACCATATAATAGCTCTGACATACCATTTTCTATCGATGTGTGGGGGCATGGTTTGAAAATCCCAAACTTTGGTTAACTAAGTTCTCTCTTAACACCTCATAAGTGATAATTAAGTATGAGTAAACAACGAATGTTTTAAAAAGACATGTGAGCAAAGATTTGATTTTTTAAAAGTTCTCAAACAATTTGGTCTTGAATAACAAAGAACACTGGCTTACAAGAGTCTTAGGTCAAAAGATTTTCCGAAAATCCTTAACGCTACATATAACCTTGAATATTGCTTTGATGAAATCAATCAGCCAAATGAGTTCATCCAACTGAAGATGAGAGACAGAGTTCTGCAAGCGTGTCAAGCCCAACTGATGTAACAGCGCTATTCATTGGCGCTGCAATCGGGTTTGATGTCATCGGCATAGTTGCAGGGGCCATGGTCGTCATAGCAGCATACTTATTGTCACAGGCACTGGCATAATATTCATGAATCTGATTCAGCTGCATTGTGGGTAGGGAAATCGGAGGATGGGAATATTGAGAGCCAATTTCTACATCTGAGGACACGTACGAACTTATCAACGCAGTCGTTGATGCCGCTTCAACTGACATTACGTCGCTATGTTTCTTCATGTGAGCCTTGAGAGAATTGGAATGTCTGTACTTTTGCCCGCATATCTGACAAGCGTACGGAAAAGCATTCTCATGGATCCGCCGATGACGTTTGAGATTCCGATGGTCGCTGAAGCGGGTTCCACATTCGGGACACATGAATGGCCGCTCCCCGTAGTGAATGCTTCGCCGATGAGACTTCATGCTCTGGAAGTGATTAAACGCTTGACCGCACACGTCACAGAGATACTCCTGAAGATGGTAGCACGTCCGATGATGGCTAAGGAGTCCCGCCTGCTGGGAGAAAGTCTTCCCACATTTGTCACAGACGTAGTCTTTCTGCTCGCTGTGGATCTGTTTGTGTCTGCGGAGAAAGTCATATTTGTACGTACGATACGAACATCCTGGATACTCACACTCAAATGGACTGTTATTGCTGTGGGCTTCTAGACAATGGGCACGTAACTCCCGTTCTGTTTTAGTTGAAATGTTGCAGAATCGACACTTTAGGTGGAAATCGTTAGAGTGTACAGTTCTCATGTGACGGGTAAGGTTCGACTTGCGGATATACGCAACTCCGCACTGGGTACATCTGAAGGCGTTGTGTTCAGAGCTGTTTTCTATGTGATCCTGGAGTTCCTCCGAAGTGAGAAAAGTTTTGTGACATCCTGGACACTTGAGACGACCGTTGTCGTCCCGTTTTGTGTGTTTCGGGAGAGGTTTGTCGGTCCTGTTGCTCATTAACCATTTCATTACTGCTGAACTTTTCTTCGGGGGCCACATTCGACGTCTTGACTCGAATGTCAGTCTATCGTCTTCATTATCTGTTGAAAATGAATATTTGTTTGATGTACAATTAAAACAGTTAATCATTGATAGACAGTTCATGAAGAAACTCAATATCTCAAGTCGGATGCTAAAAAACTCTTTGAGAACACTTACATACTGGTACTTCCAAATGATATCTAATTATTTTGATTATTCAGCCAAAGACATCATACAGCTTTATGAAGATTTTAGGATATCCTGTAAAAATCTTTTCAATAAAGTTCTTTGCTCTAAAGATTTTCAATATTGTTTTGAATTATTTTTTATCAAAAATTTATGATTTACATATCTTATCATAATTTTGTTTGGTGCAATGAAAGGTATGTTTATACACAGGAAGTGTAGAGTTTTCTGATAAATATTTCATCATTGTCTATATTTTTTAAAATATAACCATTCTAACCCTACAGACATGAAAGCAATCCAACAGAATCCACCCACCAGGCTTATATTCGTCTTCTCCGTCCATTTCTCCGTCCATCTCTTCGTCATCCTCAACATCAACCTCCTCTAACTCCTCCTCCTGCTTCGTCATGACAACCGTCTCCTCCCCCCGAGCCTCCCCCTCACTCTCAATCACCTCCTCCTCCAACTTCAGCGAACGTCCTCGCCTCGGCTTCCTCCTCTGTTTTCGCTTCGTTCGGCTACGTCTTCTCATTGGCTGGATCGAGGAGTCGTGTTCCTCCCCGGATGTATGGGTAGGATTGTTTGCACCCTCCGTCATATCGTAACCTCCCATCTCAAGCGGCTCTGTATCGTCCTGGAAATAGAGCGAGTGAGCTGGGATTTTACGTGATAATATTTTGAATATTTAACATGTTGCCATCTAAAAGGAGTAAGGGGGGTCAACAGGATGAAGGAAAAGATGGAAAGAAGTCAAATTAACAGATAGAAAGCCAGTTATAAAGCTACTCAAAGTTGGTCTGGCTTCTACTCGTAGACTTGATCAGTATCAGTGACCCTACCAGGAGCATGTTAGCTCCAACTGGCATAGTTTTTTGTTTGCTGAAGCCCTATAACCACAACACAATTAAGATATCGAGTCACATGGTAGCCAAGAAAAAGGGGTCAAATGTTCAGACGGTATACTGTGTCAGAGCTTGATAAACTAAGAGTTATCATTTCCTGCCCTAAACTGAGACACAATTTGAGAAACTTGTGAATTCACCTTTGGCAAGAAACTTAATTCAAAATGTGCATCTGTTCACCCAGCACTAAATGGGTACCTAGTTAAGAGTTTGAAAGCATAATTCACTGCCCCACACTGTGTTGGTGGTGACCTTGTATTGATATATGTATCAATTAATTTGGACAAGGTAAATAATATTCTTATGACACTTTTAGCAAACACTAAGTGGATTGATAACACACCTTAATGGACATATCATTTGTATTATGTCAAGCGCTCTGTATCTCATCTGAACATTAGATTGAACAACGTGAAACAATTCCGCATATTTTCATAATCTTGTTCTATAATGCCTTGTTAGAAATCGTACAAAGCTCTATATTGCATTACAATAAAAAACAGCTGTGAAAATGCCTTAATTTATTTATCATCTTTTATTCGATAAATAGAGAATCTCACCCAAGTGTCTTCTGATATCAAATATATCAACACGAGTTGATTAAAGTTACAAATATCCGAGGCTTGCCGAGGATATTTTTACTTTAATCAACGAGTGTTGATATATTTGATATCAGAAGACACGAGGGTGAGATTTTATTTATCATCCAAATAATTTTTCAACAGTTAATATTAGCAAAAGAATGAACATATCTGAACACAAAACTGTCATTAGACTTCTTGAACAGTGAGGTCATTGCATTGTGACGTCATCAGCATTATGACGTCATAACATTGTTACGCCATGAACTTTGTGACGTCATATTATTGTCATCTGTGTTCTTAGTGATGCCAAAGCTTTGTGATGTCATTTAACTGATGATGTAATAGGATTATGACGATATGATTGTAGCGATATCTACAATGTAGATATCGCTTGTAGATATCGCTTGATCTCAGAAAAGCGATATCTACTGTGGTAGCCACTTTTGGATGATAAACAAGACATCCTGCTACATCAGCATATATGTTTCCGCTAATGCTACAACCTATCCCCTGATATCCTCCTACAGTCTTCTGTCGTATTGCTATATATAGCAAGCCAATCAAATAATGCCCTTTCAGCGATAGAGTGTGCGACATCACTAGACAACAGTGTATGGAGTTCGAAATAGTTTGACTGAAAACAGACAGGCTATAAATAACGCTGAGCAACCACCCGTCAGCGATACGACAGAAGACTATAGGAGGATATCAGGGGATAGTTTGTAGCATTAGCGGAGACATATAGGCTGATGTAGAATGATGAAGAATTACTTTTAAAAACCTTACCTGAACAATTTTACCGGGTACGAGACCTGATTTCTCACACTGAGCGATGTATTCCTGACACATGGAGTGGATATCACTCATCATCAGCCGCTTTGCCGTGTCCGCAACTTGGGGGGCGTCTGCTAACTCAATACACAGGATACCTGTAGAGAACACAGCTTTTGCATGAATTGATTAAAATATATTCTATGATTTAAAAATAGAGCCATTGGCTCTGTAGCTCATCAGGCATCATATCAAGTTTGCTTTATACAGGCAAGATGAGCTAAAAATGAAACTGATGTTACCTATTACAAGAAAACCTATAAAAAAATTACAAAACAAATGTAATAATATTTAACAACTTATAGATCGCCAATATCAGACAGTGAAAGAAGTCCACACTAAAATATCCAAGGAGAAATAAATTTGTCAAAGACTGTCATCTAATGGAGAAAAATAGGTTTTTAAGATTGTGACCCCTGTGACCCTATTTGGGGTCATGGGGTCACAAAACCTACAGTTTAGAATCCCAATTGGCCAAGGAGTCTACATGCAGTCTTTCAGCTCAATAGACCTTTAGGAGCTAAAGATGATGATGAAAATAAGTTTTTAAGGTTGTGACCCCTGTGACCCTATTTGGGGTCATGGGGTCACGAAATCTATAATTTAGAATCCCCATTGGTCAAGGAGTCTGCACATATAATTTCAGCTCTCTAGACCTTTTGGAACTTGAGAAGAAGATGAAAATAGTTTTTTAAGGTTGTGACCCCTGTGACCCTATTTGGGGTCACAGGTTCACCAAAGTTACAAATTAGAATCCCCATTGTCCAAGGAGTCTGCACATATCACTTTCAACTCTCTAGTCCTTTTAGAACCGGAGAAGAAGATGAAAATAGGTTTTTAAGGTTGTGACCCCTGTGACCCTATTTGGGGTCACATGTTCACCAAAGTTACAAATTAGAATCCCCATTGTCCAAGGAGTCTGCACATATCACTTTCAACTCTCTAGTCCTTTTAGAACTGGAGAAGAATATGAAAATAGGTTTTTAAGGTTGTGACCCCTGTGACCCTATTTGGGGTCACAGGTTCACCAAAGTTACAAATTAGAATCCCCATTGTCCAAGGAGTCTGCACATATCACTTTCAACTCTCTAGTCCTTTTAGAACTGGAGAAGAAGATGAAAATAGGTTTTTAAAGTTGTGACCCCTGTGACCCTATTTGGGGTCACAGGTTCACCAAAGTTACAAATTAGAATCCCCATTGTCCAAGGAGTCTGCACATATCACTTTCAACTCTCCAGTCCTCTTAGAACTGGAGAAGAAGATGAAAATAGGTTTTTAAGGTTGTGACCCCTGTGACCCTATTTGGGGTCATGGGGTCACGAAATCTACAATTTAGAATCCCCATTGTCCAAGGAGTCTGCACATATAATTTTTAACTCTCTACTCCTTTTGGAACTGGAGAAGAAGATGAAAATAGGTATTTAAGGTTGTGACCCCTGTGACCCTATTTGGGGTCACAGGGTCACCAAAATTACAAATTAGAATCCCCATTGGCCAAGGAGTCTGCACATATCATTTTTAACTCTCTAGTCTTTCTGGAACTGGAGAAGAAGATGAAAATAGGTTTTTAAAGTTGTGACCCCTGTGACCCTATTTGGGGTCACAGGGTCACCAAAGTTACAAATTAGAATCTCCATATGCTAAGGTACTTGTACACAAAATTTCAGCTCTCTAATGTGTATGGTTCATGAGGAGAAGTCGAAAGTGTCAAAAGTTTACGGACGGACGGACGACGGACGGACGACGGACGACGGACGGACGGACGCCGGACGACGGGCCATGCCATAAGCCCATCTGGACTTTCAGTCCTGATGAGCTAAAAAGTGTGAACTGAGAAATTGCCTTGACTCGATTGCCATTGGCTAGAAAAATTCATAGATAAAATAATCACCCTGTTTAAGGAACACAGAGCCAAATGAGTGGGCATTTTTCCAAAGGACCCCCCCCTAAGAACAACACTGTTATCAGCAAGAAAATATAAAGATTTATTTTCTATACCCATTCAAACATACAAGCCAGAAATCAGGTTACTGGTTTCTTAGGAGTGAAAGACTTAAATGGGAGTTCATCAAGCACTTACAATTATTAAACATACCTGCCACTGCATAGGAAAATTAAATATCTTTATATATAAACACTTGGAAACAAAGATCACATCAAAAAACAGTTTTACCTGAGTACATCATCTTGATAAGGGGAGCAATCGAGGCATATTTAATCTCTGGCAGACACAACAGCATATTCCTCTTCATGTGACAAATAACAGGACTGAATGCAGCCAACACACATGAGTGAACTTTGAACTCTCTGTCCTTGACCTTTACCTTGAGGTCACAGTTTTGACCTTTGAGCCACTGCTGATGTATTTGGTGGCGGAAGTTTTCTGAATGTTCATCAAGAATGTGAACAAATTTAGTGGCAACATTCATATTGGATTTAGACTCTGAAGTCTCATCATTTTGGTCCACAGTCCTCGCCTCATTGTCATCAAGCTTAGGAACAATGTCTTCCTTTTCCTGCCTTTGTTCTGATACTACTTCAGATGATTCCGACTGCTGATACGAAGGTTCCTTCTCATCATCAATCCTCTGACAGGGATCTTCACTCTGAATGATTCCATCACGATTATTGACATCCTCTGGTTCCATTTGGTTGCCATGGATACCAGAGTTTCCCTCATCTCTTGGACGCCCATCCTCTGCACCAGGAACCCTCCCCTCGTGGTCATAGTCCACGGTTTCAGGTGATTCACGTGAAGGACCAGGTTCTGTGTCACAGTTCTCACTTCTATCAACATCTCTCTCCTCAGAATCGTTTCGAACTTGTCCCATGGCGCTGACACCTCTTGACACCCCATGCTCAAGTTCAGGGTTTAAATAACTCTTGATTTCTGTGTTTTGAACATTTGGTCCAGCATCTTGTGCTAAATATTTGTTTGCTTCGTACCGGGCTCTAGCAAGGTCTGTCTCCGGGCTACTGAAAGTATCCGGAGCTTGTGAAGTTGTATTTTCAGCCTTTCTCGGGCTGTACAGATCTAAACAGTTAAGGTTGTTCATTGGACCTTCTTTATGTTGTTCCATGCTTGATCTAGCGGCCATTCTACCTAGATTTCGAGCAACATCTTGTTCTATGGCTTCACTTCTGTCCACTCCCCTCCTTGAGAAATCAACTCCACTCATCATATGACTGTAGGTTGGTGCGACATGATATGAACTTGAAAGATACTGATCTCTGGTTGCCATGGTTTCAAGTCTTCTATCAACACTGCTTTCTTGGGGTCTTGTTGCTATTGTTTCACTCATATCCATGGTTACAGGATTTCTACCAGCCATGGTTTCTTGACCTCCTGTGGCCATGGTTCCAGCTGTTGTCAAGGTTTCAGGAACTCTGGTTGCCATGGTTTCAGGAACTCTGGTTGCCATGGTGTCAGGAACTCTTGTTGTCATCTCTTCAGATATTCTTGTGACTTCGGTTTCATAAGCTCTAGTTGCCATTGTTTCTATGGGTCTTGGTGCCATTCCTTCATATTCTCTTGTTGCCATTGATTCCAGACCTCTGGTAACTAATGCCTCATATTCCCTGGTTGTCATGACTCCAGGACCTCTGGAACTCATAGTTTCAAAGCCTCTTGTTGCCATGGTTTCATACTCTCTGGGTACCACCGATCCTGTGGGCATAGCATTAAAGTTTCTTGCTTCTACAATGTCTTGATCTCTTCTTGCAAAAGTTTCTGAACTTCTTGCTCTTGGCAGCATTGTGTCCATTGGTTCCAAAGGTCTGTTTGCTATGGTTTCATGGTCCTGGGAACCTATATTTCTTGTTGCTTCATACCTGTTCATTGCATCAATCTGTTGATCAGCCATATTTGGAGGATTGTTTCTTTCGATATTTTAAGTCATCTGCAAACAATCAAATATAAGATTTTGTGGAAAATGGTAATGATATTGTTTCATTAATAATGTTTGTTATCATTCTTTTATTTATCATAAATATGCATTTATTATATCTTTATTACATTTTAACAAAGATTGGGGTGCAATTCTGAAATGTTAGTGAAGTTGATTTGTAATTGAAATTGAATATGTATTAACAGAATATCTTGTTGTGTTTTAATGCAACTCTATGTGAAGAAAAGTGGTTTTTTTAAAAGGTTGGTCTTCTTTTGTGTGCAAAGGTTCAACTTCTTCCTCAAAATGTTGGAAAACAAATATCATATATTCCTATTTTCGAATTATTTTTTCAATACTCTGTACAATTCTCAACCTCGTATAGTGATGAATAATTCATATTACAAAGTAATATTTCCAAAATCTAATTTTTTAATAATGAAGTATAAATCGTCACTGTCTTATTGATATTCATTGTGAGTCGGTGAGTTGGGGTTTAACGTGTTGTCAGCAATATTCCAGCCATTTAACATGTTATTGAAATTGTACTAACTTCAGAAAAAATAATTTTAATGCATATGTGTAGTTGTACCCATACCATAACCATAACCAGCTATAAGTAAACAAAAGCCAATGCTAGGTTTCTTCTGAAAAAAAACCAAAGTTGTCATATATGGGGCATCAGGGGTAAAAAGCTAAAAATTAAATGAGCAGCTTATGCTATTGGTACTGTTGCATTATCAAAATTTTATTTAATTTTCTGAAAATTATTCTGTCATTTTGTAGTAATTGCTTGAATGCATATTTAATAGCAACGTTTCAGTATCAAAAGTTACTGTTGCACATATTTTTCAAGTTCATATCTTTGTTTTCTATGATTTGTCTACAAATCTATAGATCTATTTTATTAAATAATACTCTATTGAAAAGTTCTACTTTATTAAAAATATACTTATATAAATAATCAATAAAATTTGCAGTTAATACAAATGACAAAAATAAACTGAAATGTTTTTGAAATAGGTATGAAAAACTCATATATATTTTTATGCATAAGATTACAAAATTATATATTAAAAACAATTTGATAATTAACAAAAAAATCAAATTATTTCACATGGCATTTACTTTTTTCATAAGAATGCATAATTGGAAGAAATATGACTAAAGCCATGTAAATAACGTTTTAAAACAAAATTGTCAATCATTCTTGACATTTTTAATAAATTTTGAACATCCAAAGTCATCATAACCCGTTTCTGAAATCTACACGATTACGTAACGCGCACCTGTTAAAAGTCGTGCAATATGACTGTTATCCCCTAGTGCTGCACGTGAATCACGTGAATTATGCAAATCACGACCAACAGTCGCATATTGTTTACAAAACAAGTGTTAAGTTCTGGTATTCAATGGCCAGGCAAGCTAACCCTTCTAACCCCAAACTCATTAACTCATTGACGGCGGGTTCGGCTCGTGCGATTTCTCAACCTTACGTTGTTATAAACTGCGTAATATTACGCAACGTAACCAGGATTTGACAATGACGGTTACTTACGTCATCCAACGGGCGTAATGAAGCTGTTTTGTTGAGGAAAGGCTTTGGGATATTTGGTCAACTTTGATGCAAAATGGCGGCTGCTTTCCTCTCGACTTAGCGAATATAGGTTAACCACAGCACAGAAAGAGTTAAGTCCCTTTATCGGTAGTGAAATCGTAGTGAATGGTATCTATCATCATACAAATGACATTGTAATTTTAGGATTTTAAATATTATGTTTGTAAATGTATTCGATGTGGGATTTTAATTGTCTGTTAAAACATCTTTAAGGATTAACCAATTAACACACAACAAAGTTGTCATCAATATTTTCTTAACTTAGACAGTTTAATGTGATATATAGACATTAATTCGTGTGTGTTATTAAGAGCATTGATTAGCTTTTATTTTGCCGAATGCTTACAGAATTATATTCTAGTGGATAATATTATCAGTGATTCTATTTGTTAAACAGAAAAAGTTTTTAAATGGAATGTCAACTTCTTAATTCATGAAATGCAACAGTTTCAGTGTTGAAGCTGTTATCTGTCAAGTATCTAGTGATGGCGATATGATGTAGAAAAAAAATCCTGATTTAATTCTGTGACTGTAATTCTTTGAACTGCAGGGGTTAACTTTTATGTGTCCTTGTGTCTTTATCTCAGTTCTATTTATAAATATACATGAAGTAATAACTTGAAATTGGCTAATCTACAGAATAAACATTTACTGTTAACCTGTTTTTATGAAACAAGGAAAGGGGTGCTGATTAATGGTTAGCTATTTGCATTTCCACTATCTGAATGCAACTTTTATGATTGACCAATATTCTAAAATAAAATAAAAGAATATTGTACGTTATTCATACAGAAAATGGTAGAGGAATATTGTTCTACTTAAGATCTGCTAATAGATACATATTTATTATATACATATTTATGAAATTTTATTAAAGAATGGAATCGTTTGTTTGGCTATTGTTTGAGTAGCATGATTTGCTGTCAGGATGCAGAAGTTCATCTTCTATTAGTTAAGGTCTTGTATGTAGTTTTTTTATTTGCAAATAATTAAATAAATGAGCTTAGTAATGTACCTGTGTACCAAAGTCATCTTCTTTCACTCACATTTACCGACTCATCTCCAAAGCAACTCACTGATAAAACTTCATTTTTGCTATCCCTAAACGGAGGATTTCTCTTCCAAAAGATGTCAGAAGCATCACATTTATAAAATTTCAAGTGTTCTGAAAACTTGTCTGTTCAGTTTCATTTATATTTTCTCACTAAGAACTTGTTTTCTTTAATCTTTGAAATGGCACCACCAAACATCTTGATTGTGGCTATCAATTGCACTATAAAAAACTGTTATCATTATCTGGTGATTTGGGTTTTAAGTCGCTTGCTAGAGAATGTCACTTATACCACTAGTGTGGCTATGTAATGCGGTGGACTGGAATTAGCGAACCATGGGTGGTTCAATGTAGAAATTCAGTGTAGCATTGCACCCAAACCTTACTGCATGTAGAACATTTATCTACTGCAGGCAAAGTTGTTTATATATCTAATATTGAATTGTAGTGTACCAAAAGATGTATAATTATAGAATAAGGCCGACATTCCATGTGTCTGTAATGCATATTCAACAATTTATACTAAAATAGTAAAAGTTCATTCCATGTACGCGTAGGCGTGATCGGCAGAATGCTCACAAGAGTTTCCAAATACGCACTTACGCAGACCAAATAAAGGCACTAATTCACGCATAACGCGTACATTAAATCAACTTCTACTATTTCAGTGCACAGTGTTAAATACTCATTACCCATCACTCACAAATATGTACACAAGGAAATCAAGGTTATCTCTCCGATTTGCTTTACCATTAAACCATTATCCATTCATCTATTGGCTGAGAAGGAAATCCGATATGTTAATGGCTGTGTATACCCAAATTTATACATTTCCTCATTTTGTTTTTCCCAATATTCTTTATTGCTTCTCTAAACATATATAAATTCTTTTTCTTGGACGATTCTTGGATAAATCAAATTTGGATACATATATCCAGTATTTTTTTTCTGTCAAAATTCATCAAATAATTTTTTTTTAAACTGACAGAGAACACGAGAGTAAACATGTCATGTTTATTTTCAATACTAAAGTTTACATAGTCTCACCGAGACGATCAAACAATTGTGCAATGATATATACAAGTTATTTACATCAAGTGGCTTACTTCAACCACTCCTCAACATTCATATAAGATAAATTACGTGAAAGACGTTTCAGTAATAAATGTGTTCATTACATTTATAAATCACAATCAGATTTTTCACCAGCCTTGTTTAAACATGAGTAAATTTCAAAAAAATATTTGTCATGAAAATTGGCAAGAATATTTTTTGTTAAAATTATTTCTGTAGATCATCAGCGTTTAATTCTTAATTGAATTCAACAATTCTTCTGATTCAGGTATTCAAAAGATTTCAACATTCATTCACTTTTCGTAATTAAACAGTAGTCCTAAATAGCTTTTACTGATGAATATCACATTGTGGCTCATGGTCAAAACCCTTTCAAATCTCAAGCTTAGTGAATAATCCCTTTCAAAAGCAATAAATAGCACTACAACTTTACTTAAATAGGCAAATAATCATTTTCAAACGTTCATATAAATATTTCTAGAGATGTTGAAATGTGAAAAACTTTTCAGACACTGGACAACTCATAGGCCTGATCAGTTAAAAAACTGTCAATTTCTCTTAGAATTGAATCCATATTAAGTAAGTCATAAAATGATAAAATCAATAATTATTAGTCATTACAGTCTTTCAAATTGACTTGAATTGCTTAACATATGCACTGAAGAAATCAAAACGAATAAGAAAACAAAAGTGAACATTCAACATATAAAATCATATCAATCAAATATACACTGTAAACATTCAACAGTAGCTGTCAAAATGAATTGTAAGTCTTTGATTAAGACAATATTTTAGAAGTTCTTCTCTAGAAATTTATATCAATTGAGACAAACTGAAACAGATCATTACTGCAATGCACTTTTCTCTTTGTTTTCCTGAATATTATAAAACTATGAAAGTCAAAATCAATGTAACATTTACCGGTAAATAAACATATTTTATCTTTAATCCTTATCAAAGTCTGAAATACAACTTCAAATTGGATAAAAAAAGGTCATGAAGACAGTTTTGTGCTTCGAAATAAAGTACCGGTACCGTAAGTCTTAAACAATTTAAAGAATGGAGACAGTTTTTGAAAAATTCAGAGTTTTTTCTTTGAAACAAAAAAAGGACAAAGATAAACAAAGTATATATACCCTGGTTGGATTCTAAGATTATTTCACAAAAAATTATTCACAAGGGTAAAAGAAACCAAACTAACCATCTAGATAGTGTAAACAAATATTAAAAATTATTTCTAACGCAAGGAGTCAAATCTTAAAGAGTAATTTGAGAAGTTTTTACTTATGGAACTCTTTGCAAGTGTGAAAAAATAGGGACTTATAAATAACATCTTGGTCCAACAAAAGTTTAACTGATAAACCTCTGGTAATACAGAAAAAACATGGACAGCAATTATCAAGAATAAAGTTAAAAGGAAAATTCTACAATAAGACTATACGAAAGAAAACTACACAATTGCTAACAATTATATAAGTAAACTTGCACTCTCACTCATATCCAATCCATTTGAAATGAAAAGTTTCCCTTGCTCTCATACATTACTTCTAAGGAAAATTATTTCCTATTAAAAAAAAAACAACCCCAAAACACTAATATTTAATAAAATGATAAATAGAGTCATAGTCAATAATATATATATCATATATAAATTTTTAATATATCAATAAACTTAAAAATCCTAAATTTGAAATCTCTACATTATATTAATATGGTATCATGAGACATATACAATACCCCCTCAAAATATATCAAAATCAATGGTGAATAAAAGTTAAAATTACCAGTACTGATTATTTTCATACTTTTGAGAACATTTGATAAAATTCAGCATGAAATGCAAATCAAAGTTTTGACACAAGTTGATTTCCTTTGATGTACTGTACAAGCCAAGGGAAACGTCTATTCAAAAGAATTGAATCCACATATTAACATCTCTAGACTAACTATATATATAAAAAGATATATACTCTAGCATTGCATTGCTTGTGCACACAATAAGTTAGGTACAATCGACAAATGTAAAAATCCACCTTTAATGAGCTAAACTTGTGTTATATAAAAAAACTTTTTTTCTTATGATTGTGTTTTACATGATATTGTTTTTTTCCCCGACAAAATAATGTATATTCTATGTACCTACATGATACAAAACAAAAGTTAATGACAAAAATAAGTAAAATACCTCTACAAAATAATTTTTGAATTGGCTTTACAAAGATTGTAATCATTCATCATATAAGATCAAAAATTATCTTTGACATCGCTAAGAATGTTCAAAAAATGATTTTATAAGTCTTCACATTTCACAAAAAATAATGACAACAAAATCAAACAAACAATCAAAAGCTTATCATTCCCTCGTTTGATGATTAAAGGGGCAGTAGCACGTTTTTAGGGGGAATATAAGGTGATGTCAGGAAAATGAAAATAAATGGTTCCAAATGAAAGACAATGTATTTAAACTAAATGGAGCAGTAATAATTCAAATATATAACGTAAGGTTCAGCCATGCGATTCCTTTTTCTTACAAAAATGAATTAAAGGTGTTCACACAAAAATGGCCGCCAATGGAATTTATGTAAATCCTCATACTTTGTCCTCTGACTATGTGTGATTGGCTTGTGTAATGTGATTGTTGACACTGTCAATATAATACATAAGGCATTTACTTACAATTATAAGTGCAATTTTAAAAATAAAAAATTATCAAAAAACGTGCTACTGCCCCTTTAAATACCAGTCTAAGTAAACCTAGCCTCACTATTATCCGTTACACTGCTATACTGAGTCTAGAAAGGTCTGGTTGAAGATCGCGTCAGCCGACCTTTCTGCGACCTATGACCCTCCAACGTTATACGTGTGAAGGCAGACTATTGTGTCTTGGTAAGATCAGTTCTGATTGGCCAACTTGGTCACGTGGGCTGACGCGACTCTCAACCAAGCCTTTCTAGACTCAGTATAGCAGTGTAACGAATAATAGTGAGGCTAGGTTTACTTAGACTGATTAAATACGTAACATAAATGCCATTGTTGTAGTTAATCTCAAAATGTTGAAAACTATTGATTTAATCAAAAGACGAGACTAGACAAGTAAGCTTGCTTTTAAGTTTAAAACAACAAAAACAAAAACAAGCAGAACACATAAATAAACTAAAATCAAGCAATAAACATCTTATGGAACTTGACAAAATTTATACAATCTTATCGTTTACTTCATGAAACAAACATGATATATTCCATGAAAAACACATTATCATTGGGTCCATTTTTTTCTTGACACCGCAATAACAGGGTACAAGAAAACAGCAAATTTTACAAAGGAATGGTAAAAGAGAGGACAAAACACTAACAAAATCTAATAATTTTCATCACGCTTAATGAACAAATCATATCCATGCAGTTTTACCTATCAAATCATGTTCCTTATCTCTGAAAGGTGAACATTCATGACATGATGTTTTTCTCTCTATGAAATGTCGCCTGAAGAGAATTTTTGCGAGCCCCTGCATTCTGTATCCGTGTGACACCACAAAATGGTTATATAAATTTTAACTTGAAAGAAAAAATTTCAAATATTAACATCTTTTGTGTTTAGAAATGGATAACATCCTAACATTCTTCTTAAACAGTATCTTAACAACTACAAACATGATAGATCTTAAACTGCAAATATAACTGATTTAACATTATCATAAACATAATGGCATTATAGAGAACAAATACATGATAATCACATTCAAATTCAAATAATCATCTCAAACATTAGCCATACAAACACAAAATTACATCTTAACCACAGGACTTACTGTTATATGAGCCATAATTTGATTGTTTCCACAGGTAAATTAATTTTAACTCCAAGGGAAATAACTCTGTATTCAGTAATTTTTACTTTAGAAAAGTCAGGTTTCAATACAGATTTTTTTTATATCATGCTAAGCATTGCGTGAAAGAATTCTGTAGTATTAACACTGTGTATATCCGTACACCGGAACTAGCGAGGTGTACGGCGGAGAAATGTTGCTAGCGAGGAGCCGAAATCGAGAATTAGGTAATATTTCACTTCATAACTTTCAAATAATCAACATCATGTGGTAATTTTAGCACACATACTTAGTAAAATGTATGTGTTTGTCATTCTGTATCAAAGGGACAGTAACAATGACAGTTGCGAGTAATGCTGTTGTTAGTAACATATTTGCTATCTCTGACTATGAACAGGATATGACATTAAATAGTTATGTCTCGGAAAGCTATTGACATAACAGAAAAAGTTGATGAAACGGCGATGATTGCTCTTTAAGTGATCCCGTTTGCGATCACGCTCCTCGCTAGCAACATTTCTCCACCGTACACCTCGCTATTTCCCGGTTATACACAGTGATTAAATACGTAGTCAAAATAGGTTTTGAACAGTGTTTGAAATAGTCCCTGCCATTATAATGTATAATTGTTACTGTATCTCTTGTACCACTAAGAGAGTTTGAGTTTGAGCCAACCTGACAATTACTGGTTATTTACACATGCAGGTTTTAGGAGGCCATCATGCAAAGCAGACTTGTGTGATTTTTAAGATGCTGTCGTTAAAGGTAAGGGCTTGTCAATTTTTAGGAGAGCTGTTTGATTTTCTAAACCACATGCCCTGCTTGCTTGTGGGGACTTAAACATATTTCTAACACTGATTCATGTGATCAATATCAGTTAGACATTCAACAATCGCAGTCCTTAGAATATTGAGATTAAGTGATCTATTTTATAGCCAAGATTGGTGTTATAAATCCAGTATCTTTGGTAACGGGTCTATATCAGTCTTTTGGCTGTAAAGGGGAAGGAAATGAGCATTATCATAATAAATACAAACACTGCGATGTGGCCATAAACACAAAACTAGCTATGAAAATAACAAATGTTCTATGTACAAATATTTAAACTTCTTACAACAAAATACCTCCTTGACGGGTTCATGAGTTATGATCAAATTAAATGCATGACAATGTCTTTATATTGCAGTTAAAGAAAACAACAACAACACTAAAACAAGGACTTTACACAGATTCGAAATTAACATCCTAAAATGACAGATTCATAAATTTTGTTACGAAGTAACATGATTTCATCACCTGTGAATATTCTTAGATTGTCAATAATTTTGAATACCAAATACTCTTAATAAAAAATAACCTTTTCAGCACTTTGATTTGAATTGGATAAATTCAATTAAATTTCTGAATGCATCAAAGGTCAATTTATTGCCTTGGAAATATACATAAGATATAAACAATCATTGCACGTTTCGGTAATGTAAAAATTAATTCCTATCTCTTACATAAAGTTCCTTTAGAAAAAGTCAGAAATGAACAACAAACAACAGCCAAGCCCAAAATTGAAAAAAAAAATCAGTCCAATGTAATGAAAACACTTTTGGTCTTGAGGTATAGAAATTGTTAGAACACATAGTTTACATATTGCAGAATTGAAAATAGTGTCTATAATAACAATTTATATTAGCACTAATATTAAAAGATAAAAACACCACCATTGAACTAGATAACAAATATAACACACCAGAAGTATTGGTCAAGGAGAGAATCTAGGTTTAAGACCTTAAATTGAGGAGAAATGAAACATGTCATCAAAATCAAATTTGAGGGTACAACAAATGCATATTTTGTTAACTTTGATAAGATGAGATTGGTGATGCTATATTATATACCAGTTCAGAGTGAGAATGATATTGCAAGTCAATTGAGAACTTGTTTCCTTTCAAATTCTGAAAAACATATTTGGCAAAATATTTTAATGGAAGACAACCCAATGAGTTAAAATTTTGATTTAATAATTAATTTTGAATTTCACCTTTAACATTCCTGTAAATGTGGTGAAGATGCATAATTAAGAATCTATTTTAAGAATTTGTTTACTAAAATTTAAGGCAAGGGATAACAACTAAACGCCCTGAAAACTAAAGGAATGTCACATCCACTGGTGTTCAGATCTTGCGTGCATTATTGTGATAGTTACAGCCTAGGAAAAATATCCACTGATTGATCCCACAGATTTATCAAATGGTTGAAACAAAAGACAGGGGATTAATAGATTTGCATTTCAGAAGGTTCAATGTAAAAGGGAAAATATATTGCAAATTTGCTCAATAGCACCTTATTTGATTTAGCCTTTGGAAGAAGTTCAAAGACAACAGAAGTTATCTCCCTTTGATAATTTGTGTACCAGTAAGAAATTCACAAAGACACGATAACTTATCCTGCTTTGATTTGTGTACCACTAAGAAATTCACAAAGACAACGATAAGTTATGTCCCTTTGATGAATTGTGTACCACTAAAATCCTCTTGCATTGTCTGTAAGTTGAGTATATTTACACTTTAAACTATAAACTACATATAAAGTAATATCATCTTGCATTATTCAGTCTGCAAGACCAGACAATACTGAAATCTTTCATACCAAATTCCTACAGTAGTCAATTATCATCTCCACCTAATTTCAATGTCAGATAGGATGTAAACAGTAACAATTATCAATACACATTTCAATCAAATATTTGCCATTGTCAAAATCAAAGACAAGTCTCATAGCTGCAATCACTATCAATGATATATACACATGTTCAAGCAACTGCAATATTTAACCTAATTAGTATTATTCTTTTTTTGCCACATAAATTACAATTTGAAGTAATGAATGAAGGACTGAAATATTTAAGGATATGAGAAAGTATATGATTGTTCTCATATTAATCATGCTTCAAATATAAGATCATTTTCAAAGAAAATGGAGAATTAATTGTGGTCATTCAAAAACTTGAATTTGAATATGTTGACAATTCCTCAAGAATAAGGTATATGTATCTGTAAATGAATCTTGAAACTCGTCCTCTCTCACTCAACCAGTATAAATCTCACTCAGTCTCTTTCCCTGATTACGATTCCAAAGACAAAATTCTTTGGTATTGTCTTTGTGATGCCGCTTGTCACGTGAACCGGCCACATGATCTGTCCCGTGTGTCAGATCTTTCTCCTCAAGAATTTGACCTTGACCTTCAATCAGTCTGGCCTTGACCTGTCACTGCCTGACCTTTCACCTTTGTGCCTTGACCTTCCACCTTAGCACAAAGTAACAACCAATCCGGAGAATGATGAAGAATATACAAAGTACGATAAAATCGATCCAGAATTCTGCATTTTCCACGTCAAGCTGTTCCAAAACATCTGATGCTTTTTTGAAAATGCAGATTTTTTCGTCACAGTTAAGCGATCCTCTGTCACCCCCATATATAGCCTGTAAGACCCCCTCGAATGAGTATCTGAAAATTTAGAAGACTTTGTTGTAGATGATGTATTGTCAATAAAAATCATATGTTTGTCATTTCAAAATCTTTTTCTTCATTCTGTATGAAAATGGCTTTAGTACTGTGAATACTGTCATCATTAAAAAAAATGACATTGAAATGAACATGAAATTGACAATTTTATCCACATCCATAAGGAGTAAACAGATTCTTTGACAGAGAGTTAATAAGACTCTCTTTAAGAAGAGTTACCTGATGTAAGAGATATATGAGAGCCACTGTAAGTAGGATGGTATTGTGTCAAAGTTGACGAAGAATCCGCTGAAGAGTAAGATTGGAATGGCCGTCACTGGTCCCAGGAACACTGCCACCTGGAGGGAGGTAGCCGCACCAATGAGTAGTCCGAGGGATTGAGCTACAAGCGATGTCTGTGTTGAAAGGGTGAGGAACATCACAAACCGCACAAAGTCGTTGGGCTGGGACGTCATCCAGTAAACTATAGACCCGTACACCAGCGGGAAGACGATCTGAAACATGGAAGTGAAGTCTTACATAGTAGTTAATATCATTTTGACCAAACATAACCTTCAGAAAGGAAAGTCTAGATCTGAAGTGAACTACAATTCAATTGAAATTGAAATTTTTCCGAAGCTCCATTAGAAATTTAAAATAATCATTTTTTGAGAAATATTTTTCAGAGATAAAATTTAAAATCAAGGTTTTGTTTTATTCATTTCAGGACATATTGTTCCAACAATGGAATTTATGGATTTTGGAATAGGATCATATCCGATAGATATAACCTATGAATAGTTTTCAGAATAAATTTCAAGAACAAAATCTAAAATGGAATCAAAAAGGGTTTCACTAGATTTAGTTGTCAAAAACAAACGTATAAGCTAAAGGGAGATAACTCACCTGGAAGGGCATGTCAGCCATTGTTTTTGCTAGGTAGTAGGCCTTGAGACTGTACCAGTAGTTCAAGTGTTCTCTCACAAACACAGCCATCTCCATAGGAACTGGAATAAATAAGGAGTCGGTGAGTGAGTTATTGTTTGACGCCGCTTGGACAGTATTTGAGCCATAAGCGGCGTAAATAAATAAGGGAACAGAAATGATGTTTAAGTTAGCTAAGCAAAACAGTAAAAACTGCAAATCACAAAATGATGGATTTGTAAAGGCAAAAAAAATCAATGGACTGTTAGCAAGTCAATTATTCAACACATAAACCCAAAGCTGTAAAATCACAAAATGTTAGATTTTGTAAGCCAAAAAATATCAATGGACTGTTAGCCAGTCAACAAAATAAATCACAAAATGTTGGATTTTGTAAGGCCAAAAAAATCAATGGACTGTTAGCCAGCCAATAAGTCAACAAATAAATCACAAAATGTTGGATTTGTGAGGGTAAAACATCAATGGACTGGATGTTGGATTCAATGAGGCAAAAACATCAATGGATGGTTCCCCAGCCATTGAGTAGACAAGCAAACAAAACTGTATAATCACAAAATGGTCAGCCATTGACAAAACTGTAGAAGAAGAAAGACAACTCACATGTGAGGACGGTTGGCATGAGAGCGGTGAACATGAGGAAGAGCATGCAGAAGAAGAGACAGCCGGCATTGTTGAACACCTTGCTCGCCTCATTCCCGATACCCAGGTACAGGAGACCAATCAGAATCCCCACGGTCAGGTGAGAGATCAGCCGCAGTCGTGTCAGGGTCTGTAATATAGGTGGAGTTATTGCTAAAATCAATTTGATTCTTTGAATTGCATGGATTGGGAAAGACAGGGATCATGGGGAATTTAGTGAGTGAGTGAGTTATTGCTTTAAGCTGCTTGAGCAATATTTCAATAGAGGCGTATGAGCCATTTAGCACATTCGATGAAAACCGAGAGGAGAAAGTGGTTACCTACCGCATCTCTCATTATTGATGTGAACGTCCTCATGAAGAGGATCCGGAACTGGGTGAAGCAACTGGTTGCAAAGGTGTGACACTCCTGGTCATAGGGCAGATCCTGAGGGCGGAAACATCATGTTACTATGGCAACGGTTACCATGGAAACCAACTCTCTCCCATAGCACCAAGATGGCATGGAGAATTTTTGTTCATAGCACTAATTAAGGTATTAGGTCTTTATCTCAAGTTTCTTAGAATGTATTTTATTCAAAATCAATAATATAAATATTTAGGACTCTTGGATTACTACAAAGCTTTCATATAAATGACTGCTGAAATATTTACATTGAAAGGGAGAATTCCTCTTTATAGGGATCAAAGTGTATAATATACTGAACAAAAGTAATTGGTTGACAGTACTAGAAAGAGAACATTAAACTTTTATACATCTTCATTTGCTGGAATCCATTCCAATGTTGGGAAGAGTTCGAACTGCAGTATCATTCAATTATAATTGTATTTTTAAAAAGACCTTTTCCAAGCAACTATTTTCATGCAATATAACCATCATCCATTTTCATTCCAATGTACCCTCCATCCACTTTTATAACAGGCTTCAGACCTTGAATAAATGTTTTCATAATAAGGAAGTTGATATCCGAAAAATATTGCCATTTTTACATAAAAGCTTCATGTCCCATAATATTGCCTTTGGCAGCCAGGGGGTTAAGGCAATAGAGACAAACCTGGATCAAGAATCAAGATGCAGACTATATACAGGGTCACAGTTACAACAGTCAATACAACACCAATGCATTCAAGTTATTTCTAAATTTTGAGATTTAGGGGAATAGTCACAACACCAATGCATTCACACATGCAAAATAAAGGAACTTTTCATTAGATGGGAAACCCAAGGGATCGAATCATTTCTAAATTTTGAGATTTAAAGGAACAGTCATGACACCAATGCATTCACACATGCAAAATATTAAAGGAAACTGATTTCTCATTTGATGGGAATGATACAGATCTGTAATTTGATTTGAACAGTATTTTGCCTTTAACAAAAATCGAACAATTTATGATTTCCACGAATCCTCATAAAAAGTTCATCTTAGATATTTCAATAGTTATATTACTGGAAGTTATACAAAACTTATTTGATTTGATCAGTCGGGTCATACCAAAAGACGATAAAAGGTGAGAGTTGTTGCTGCATTGCTTGATATTCAGCATTGACGCTTTATTTGGCGCTGCACAGTGGCTGCCGGGTGCAAAATTCACCAAAAACAATTTCCAATATGTACATGAAATGAGAACAAAGTGTACTGTGTTATTATTATTAATATGTCTATGACTTTGAATCTATATCATGGATGACTTGTAATCCCTCCATGATTACTTTTTAAGTTAACTCTCTTGCTTATGAGAAAAATAAAGACAAACCATTAAAAGTGGTCACTTTACAGGAAAGTATCCTGATAATTACGAAAATAATCTAGATTGATTTCGGGTAATGATTGCATATCAAGGGTCACCGTGTTGGCTTTACTTTTTTGCCAATCTGATTGGTCAAGAACCGGTCACCTGGCAGAAAGTGATATTGACTTGACCCCGAGTCCAAAGAAGTCATATTGACGTCAAACCATTTTATCATGAGGTCATGTTTATCAAATGGTGACGTCACTTGCAAGCCTTCTTATAGATTCCAACTAAATTTGATGATTTGATTGTGTTTTATGACAGAGACATCATAAAACATTGATTGATTGAAGAATTCCGTCAAAACCAATATCATAGACTCAAGGGAAACTGGTTTTGACCTCATTCTCAGTCCACAATTGCATACTTGCAAACCCTTTATAACTAGAGAGCTCCAGTTAAGAGCTCAACAATTAAGATTTGAGGTAATTCTAGTAAACATCCAAACACCAAACTAAATGAGAGAGAGATACCTTGTTAATGAGATATAAGTTTTGCCAAGTTAATATCCATATTTGGACGTGAAGGGGTATATATATATGAAGAAGATGCCTTGGAACAAGTGAGAAAACAAATATTTTTGTAGTTTACGAACAGGACTTCAGGTTATTATTTGAAAGTGGTCAGGTGAATTCAGACCTCATTTTGGACCTAATTTATCAACAAATTATTCGCATACAAACTTATTAAATTCATAATTTAAAATTCATTTTTTGATTTTTGACTCAATATTTTGTTCAGGATTTCTGCAAGAATAAAGAGTATTTCCAAAATTGACCAATTCATTGACGACAAACTGAAAATTGTTAATAATTTGAGCGTCCATAGTGAAAACAATCCAAACATTTGTTAATCAACATTCATTCAAAGGCATTTTCAAATCAAACTCTAGAATATCAAAGCAAAGATGAAACTCAAAAGGCCAAACTCAAAAGTGAGAGCAATTTCAGTTTTCTACTTCAACTACAGGACTACAAGTTTCACGTAACCACGGCGACGCTACAAACCTCTGACGAATCTGACTGCTGTAAACATAACGAACAAAGGAGAACGGTTTAGACGAGTTGGAGACTTAGATCTAGAAGAGGAAAAGATTTAAATGAACCTCACGGAAAAAGCTAGCTACCCATGCTAGGTTTACAGTCACAATTAGGGGAGACAGTGTGATTTACTGGGGGGAAAACAGTGAAGAAATTTTTTTATAAGACATTGTAAGGCCATTAAAAATTACTTAATTTACTTGGGACAGAGTTTAAAGGCAGGGGCAAAAAAGAAGAGTTGTTTAGATCTAGTGCAGACGAAAATCTCTCTGAAATTCTAGAGGTATTTAAAAAGTTATTGATGCAAACATTGAAATTTGCCCCCTTCATTTTTAACCCGTGGAGGGGTGGGGGAAGATATTGAAATGATATATAGCAGATATTATTGCAAAAGGGTAGGGGGGGATATCCGAATATTTCAAACATCAAAGCTATTGACGCACAATAATGATATTAAATTTGGGTACATCATTCCTGCAGGATATAAACTAACAAATATAATGCTAAACGGCCTAGTTATATTTCTAAAACATATCTAATCCAGCCATGCTTATATCTTATACATAGGTTCTACGTAAATAATTACAATGGTTTGAGTTGACTGGTAACAACATTAACTAAGAGTCAGATTTCATTGAAAGACTACAGTCAGTTTCACTCTGACATGAAATGCTTAGTTGAATTTTGAATTTTTAAAAATAAAACTTTCTCGCAGAGATTTCAAGAAGAGATAAAGCAAGTCTACCTAAGAAAGACTTGATTAACAAGGGTATTTGCATTCACAAGAGCAAGCTAGAATTATGACAAAATTGATGGAAGAGAAAAGGTTGATTTAAAAAGAATATTGAATAACAATTTAAGTTAACATTTGGATAGAAAATTCCCCACTTTTAGCTAAATCTGGGAAATCAGAAAGGGGCCATTTGGGCTAAATCTGAGTAGATTTGAACCTTACACCTGATTACGCCTAGCGATTTGAACCTTACGCCTGGAAAAGGTTTCCAGTTTTGATCAAAAAATTTCAGGGAGGCAAACTTCCACAGGACCTTCTAAATCTCTAAATTTTAGATTTACTTCTTTGATCTGTGGAGAAACAGTCTAAACTGTTAATATCAAGACACAAAGTCAAGGATATCTGAGAATGCCAAAAGTGAAAATTCCTTGGTTAAGAGAATGCATTACAGATATAAAACAGTAAACATTAAGACATTAGTCCTAGATATCTTAGAATTGCGAAAGTGCAGAAACCTAGTTCAAAAGGCCATATTAAAGGTTTTTATCTCACCTCTGTTTTGGGTATTCCTGCTATGCAGATGCCGTTTACCCCTCTTGTAATGATTGGAGCATGTCCATTTGAGAATCCATTACAACATCCGTTCTCCATTAGCTGTTTCTTCTCGCACATATCGTCATGGTTACCATCCTCCTCGTGGATGCTGCCATGAGGCGTGGCATCAGTTGGGGTCGTCGAGGGGCTCGGGGTGGCGGTTCTCGAGTTTGAGAGTTTGCGATGGAACTCAACTTGGAATGGGTCACATTTCCCAGTTTTCAGGGCCATCGTGAGTCGACGCAGTTTGTCTTCTCCGTATTCGCCTACCGATACCTCCATTACTGTGGAAGAAAGGGAGGTAATCATGAAATAGTGTTGGCTTTAATAGCTTATGCATGGCTCACGATTGAGTTTGAAGAAACAATGATTACGGCTATCATTTATGCAGCCAAGTCTACGAATGTTGTGCAGCTTGTTGAAAGCTACTATGAATAAAGGGAGGTAATCATGTTGGCTTTCAAAGCTTATTAAACCACCTTTTGGAAGAACACTGTGGGTGGCTCCAGAGAACACACTGAAGTCACACACTTACCATAGTCTGCAGGGTTGTGATAATTGGGACACCGCAGCCCCTGACTCTCGAAGTACGGTAGGAGCGCTGGTATACTTCCCCGGTATACACACTGACCCTCCGCTAGCATGTACAGCTGAAACATGGGAACACATAAATAACGATGATGAAAATTATTACTATGACTATTAAAATTGCTGGTTAGTTAAGGTCTAGTGGCCTGTCTTGGGTCGGTTATGGTTGTTTGAACTTTGCAGAATCCAGCATATTTAAATTGTGTATGTTTGAAATGTAAATTACAAGAGATGTACACGTCAAAACCATGGAGAACAAGTGAGAGACTGCATCAAAATAATCAAATACTAATCATCAGAGAGGGCGGCTTCATCAGACCAAAATTTGTTTAAAATGTGTTACGACATGTTTATAATAAGATTATCACAATTCCCAAATACTATATTTATCTTCAAACCTCAAGAAGACACTTGGTCGAGATTCTATGACACTTTTCTCTAACACTTACGTGATCAAACATCTCAAAGAGCTTGGCTTCGTCAGACCAAAATTTGTTTAAAATTTGTAATGATAGATTAGGTACCACAAGTTCCAAATATCACAATTTCTTGTTACACCTCAAGAAGACACTTGGGTGAGATTCTCTTAACACTCTTCTCTAACACTTACGTGATCAAACATCTCAAAGAGCTTGGCACTGGGCTGGTGGATGGTACAGATAATAGTTCTTCCTCCGCCCGCCAGGGTTTTCAGTAGAAGGACGCACTGGAAACAGGAGGCACTGTCCAGGCCACTGCAAGACAAGATTGATACAGTTACTGTACTGCATGGTTAATATTGGTACAGAGGTAGCTAAAGTCATGTTAGTCCCATCTCTGTTTGGATAAAAGGAGTTTGCATGGCATAAATAGAGAAGCCTGATTGCATGAAATCAGTGAGGCTCAAAATAGGGATGTTACGATACACGATGCATCGTCGTGGTACAGTTCACGATTCGATACACGATACAGTTAACTGTATCGTAATACAAATTTTTGTGAATATCGTTCTATTTTTGTGTGAATATCGAATAAAGAAATCCAGAGTTGGTTAAATTCCTTGTTAAGACAGCTTTAATATAGCATTAAATAACTTTTTCATGAAGATATTGGGTTATTTTTGTGTCTGATTGCTGGTTACTTAGATAAGTTTCTTAAGAAATATTAAATTTCCATCCCTGAATTTTTATCTCACCGTCGCATTTAGTGTAAAACATAATTAATATTGTTAATTTACTGCATGGTAAATATTCTTACTGTATTACCATTTTCTTCCCAAGTAGCTCAAGTCATAAATTGTTGATCCAATCTCTGTTTGCATAAAACCAGTTTGCATGCTACAAATAGAGAAGCCTGATTGTAAGAAACCAAACTAAAGTTTAGCTGTAATACTCTGATATGGCCACATTTGAGTTGTTGAAGTGCCTTGGATTTAAGAACTAAGATGTGGCAGAAAAGCAGATATCCTGTTACCTGGTGGGTTCATCAAAGAACATTACAGGAGGGTTGTTGACGAGCTCCAGAGCAATGGACAACCGCTTCCTCTGCCCACCGGACAGATCGATTGTACGAGTCTTCTTAGCCTCCATCAGACCCAGAGTGTCCAGAATCTCATCAACCTGGGACACAAAGAGAAGTTGTAATGGATCTGGAAATGGAACTTTTTTCTAATGTCAACTCATCAGTTTAGTTTGCCAACAGAGTAGTTTGGATTTTTCCACTCATATTTGAGCGCATCAAGAATCATACCATGTAAATTTTGATACATTTCATGTTCACGAGTGACTTCAAAGCAATTTTGAAATGGAAATTACTCTTTACCTTTTTAAAATTTGTCATCGGTGAAATATGCTCCCTAGTGACTTTTTCAAATTAATGATGTCAATTTTGTGTTTTCGAGTCTCTTTCCCCCTTCTCACCATTTCCTGTTTCTCTCTATTAGAAAGGGATTCTGTGAGTTTGAGGTGAGCCGAACACATCATGGCTTCATCCACAGACAGATGTGGAAGCAGATGATCGTCCTGCATGATGTAACATGACATCTTCCTGAAGGATCGTAGATCTCTCTCTTTCCCTCGGACTAGGATCTGACCAGAGATATTCTTGGTCCTGGAAAAAAGCGCTTAGTTTCAAACAAGCTATTTGTCACTTGAGTGGAGGTTGAACAGAAAGAGGGCATTACAAGATGAAGATGAAAATAGGTTTTAAGGGTGTGGCCCCTGTTGCCCTTATTAGGGGTCACAGGGACACCAAAGCTACAATTTATAATCCTCACTAGTCAAGGAGTCTGTACACCAAGTTACAGCTTTCTAGGCCTTATGCTTCTGGAGAAGAAGATGAAAATAGGTTTTAAGGGCGTGGCCCCTGTGGCCCTTATTAGGGGTCACAGGGCCACCAAAGCTACAATTTATAATCCCCACTAGCCAAGGAGTCTATACACAAAGTTTCAGCTTTCCAGGCCTTATGGTTCTGGAGAAGAAGTCGAAATTCCACCGAGTTTACGGATGGACAACGGACACCATGCCATGTCATAAGCCCCATCGGGCCTTACAGGCCAGATGAGCTAAAAGGGGAAAGTCAGTTTTAAAGCAAAATTCTCACTCCAGTGACAGTTGATTAGAAAAGGGTCTTGTTGTGCCATTCCCTTGAACAGTAGTTACCATAAAATATGTTTTTACTGCTGCTAACTCCATGTTTAGAGTTACCTGCCTTGACAGAAGATCTAGTTTGGGTATCATCCATGTTAAGAGTATGAGTATTCCAGACTCAGGATTGTATCTGATTTTTCTATTATTGGTTTTGCATTATTAATCATAATGTTGTGGCAATTAAGTTTGTATCCAATTTCGTTTTTGGTCCATATAATTTTGTGAAAAATTTCCTCTTCAAAAACATCAGTGACATACCTATAACCAGCAAGGATGTTCATGAGAGACGACTTGCCGGCTCCAGAGGGTCCCATGATCGCAGTTAGCTCCCCTGACTTGAAGCGTCCTGATATCGACTTGAGGATCGTCTTAGGGTCTGGAAGATTTGACAAGAGAACATAAGAAGAAAAGGAAGGTATTTTCAATAGTCAACAGACAAACAAGACTTTAATTGTCATTAGTATCTGGAGGTTTGTGATACAAGACTTTAACGAAGCTTGTATGATAATTTGTAGTACTTGAGCAATAGAAAGGGTTATACACAAATTTGCATGAGTTTCATATAAGTCATAATGCGCCCTTTCCACCTTCCAGTGTAATAACTTATTTCTCATTTCATTCAATTTCAATCACAGAGAAATAGCCAGAAAAGAACTTCTCTTGTAACCACCAGCTTCATTGATGTTCATTACAATTGATTTTTGGCATGATAGTAACAAAATATCAAAAACTGCACTGTAACAATCGTTACTGGGTAAAAGTGATTGGTGCACATTGAAAATATGTCTGTAGGTATGTTATGCTAAGCACCTGGATTTAGGTACCAAGTTGTACTAGATATCATAAGAATGACATGTCACTTAAAGGGTCATTTTTCAAAGCCAAAAATGACAAGATTTTAAAATAATTTGCATTACTGTACAAAACTTTCTGGTCTCATCAAAGTGTAGCGATGAAATAGCTCAATTAGCTGAGTTATCAAGATATGCTATCAGTTGTTATCAGTGTTATCCCCTGGTGAGAGTGATGATAACATTGATAACTATGTCAAGTAGTGGCAAAATCTTTTTTTGATATACAAACTAAGGAGGTTAGACTCCAATAGCAGCACAGACTGTACATAGTTAGTGACACAATGCAATCAAGTGTGTCAAGCATTCAGTGATTAACTAATGAAGTGTTGGTGAAAATCATATTGCAGGCGCCAACTGATAACAGAACCTTGGGTTCATGTCCTACTGATTTATACTAATTCATTCACTCTACAGTCTTAGTTGTGTTCTGAGCTGTTTCAGCTGCAAGAAAACGAAAATTGGTATGTGAATGTGAGGAAGGCATTTTTTCACGTTTTTGAATGTGGTTTTGAGTTTCTATTTTGGACGAGAAATAAGATTTTGACTTAACCAGCAAACTATGAGCAACTCGAAATCTTACTAAGATTTCGAGTTGCTCGCGATTTGCTGTGTAAATCGAAATCTTATTTCTTGTCTAATTAAGTTACAAGAAGTGGCTGACCCTGCATCATAAAATATGTGAAGCCTGTATTTTGCGGTAACAAGGAAGTCGTCTGCTTCAGCTTGGCCAAGTGACCTGATCAAACGACAAGGGAGATAATGCAAAGAACATCATAGCAATGTCACAGCTGCTACAAATTTCTAAACAATGTTTGAAGTTTTTTAGTTCCATAAGAAAACCTTATTTTGGGAAATGTCTCATTGTTTTGGTGGGGGCTATGTATCAATTGTAGTATTTTCCTGAAATATATTCTCCTTTTTTTGGATGAGGTGGAAACGCTGACTACAAGGAAAAAATCTTCAATAGCCTGTCAAAAGAGAATGCAAAGATTGATATGTAAAGACCTATAAATACCATATACCTGTATATTAACATTTTTGTAGAGAATATTATTACAACGGGCCAGATACATTGTCATTTATTTTTGTCAGTTAAAAAGCATTAAGGAAGCAAATCACCCATCCAATGCTGAACTGTGCCAATTGTTGCTTCCCTTGATCTACATTATCAGCGACCCCTAGGCTTGATGTACTCTAATTCTTTGATGTTGAGTACAATGATTTTTTTTTATCTTTGAAAGATCAAATTACAAGCTAAACAAGTTGAGCAACAACCATGTTACAGTCCACTGATTGGTTATCCCAGCAAAATAAGTCAACTTGAAGATTGTGCTTATAGCTCTACATGAGTGAATGATATGGCCTTGTATTCAACAGAATCACTGATGATAACATCTAGATAAGATTGATGAGTTGTTCGGCATAATGTCACTTCCAGGTCAAAGTTTACAAGAAGGACATGAACTATTTGCTATATAAGATCAATAACTGAACAATAAAGTAAAGCAACTACTCTAAAGAAATTTTATTACACAATAAATGACCTATGGCAAAATGAGAAAATTGAACTTGTGCGATCGTTCTGTGAAACAAATATTGTTAGAGTTTACCCTCGATCTGAAAGAGGGAAAGTCAATATATATTGAACATTGTGTTGTGACAATATATTGATACATTGCGAATTGTGATCCTCAATCTGACGATACACAAATAATGTTACAATGTCTGTAAGTATCCTTAAAGGGGGTCTGCAACCCGAATTTTTAACTTCCAGAGTTTTATTAGCAGGGCCCCGAAAGTCATTAATCCTAGGTAGGGAAAAACTAGTTTGGTTACGAACCGCTTACAGCGGACAGCCAGTACCAAGTTTGTCTCATGTGACCCCCCTTACCCGTCTGGACGCTCTCATTAACAATGGTCAATTAGGTTTCATAAGCTAGGTTGTTCATTCCCTTTAACTTTAACATTACTTATTAAACCTAAAATTCAAGATGTTTTTGAAAGTTATTGGGTGTTTTTTTTCACATAGTCTGAAAATAGTGTATCATGTAATGTAACAATTTGTTCTTTAATATTGTGATACATATTGTAGTGAAACATGTCCGTATCGTCACAACTTTATTTATATTAACAGTCAAACCGTGTGAACTCTTTACTCAAGTTTGCAAGATGTTCGACTCAAAATTGTACTTCAAACAAGATCAGGAAAATTTATCATGAAAAATTTTGTTCACGCAAAATGTGTTTCTGAACAGCCAATGGCTAAACAATTTACAATTTGTAATTACAGTAGAAGTACACAAAAATAGAGCCATTTGCTCTGTAGCTCATCAGGCATCATATCAAGTTTGCTTTATACAGGCAAGATGAGCTAAAAATGAAACTGATGTTACCTATTGCAAGAAAAATAAATTTGCCATAGACTGTCATCTAATGGAGCAAAATAGGTTTTTAAGATTGTGACCCCTGTGACCCTATTTGGGGTCATGGGGGTCACAAAACCTACAGTTTAGAATCCCAATTGGCCAAGGAGTCTACATGCAGTCTTTCAGCTCAATAGACCTTTTGGAGCTTAAGATGATGATGAAAATAAGTTTTTAAGGTTGTGACCCCTGTGACCCTATTTGGGGTCATGGGGTCACGAAATCTACAATTTAGAATCCCCATTGGCCAAGGAGTCTGCACATATAATTTCAGCTCTCTAGACCTTTTGGAACTTGAGAAGAAGATGAGAATTGGTTTTTAAAGTTGTGACCCCTGTGACCCTATTTTGGGTCATGGGGTCACGAAATCTACAATTAAGAATCCCGATTGGCTAAGGAGTCTGCACATATCATTTTCAACTCTATTGTCCTTTTAGTTCTGGAGAAGAAGATGAAAATAGGGTTTTAAGGTTGTGACCCCTGTGACCCTATTTGGGGTCACAGGTTCACCAAAGTTACAAATTAGAATCCCCATTGTCCAAGGAGTCTGCACATATCACTTTCAACTCTCTAGTCCTTTTAGAACTGGAGAAGAAGATGAAAATAGGTTTTTAAGGTTGTGACCCCTGTGACCCTATTTGGGGTCACAGGGTCACCAAAGTTACAAATTAGAATCCCCATTAGCCAAGGAGTCTGCACATATCATTTTTAACTCTCTAGTCCTTCTGGAACTGGAGAAGAAGATGAAAATAGGTTTTTAAAGTTGATACCCATGTGACCCTATTTGGGGTCACAGGGTCACTAAAGTTACAAATTAGAATCTCCATATGCTAAGGTACTTGTACACAAAATTTCAGCTCTCTAAGGTGTATGGTTCATGAGGAGAAGTCGAAAGTGTCAAAAGTTTACGGACGGACGACGGACGGACGCCGGACGACGGGCCATGCCATAAGCCCATCTGGACTTTCAGTCCTGATGAGCTAAAAATTCAGCTAGAGCCAGTGGTTCTTAAGAAGAAGTTGAAAATGCAAAATGGGTTAGATGTGGTTGGGCTGTAGACTCAAACAGGGACTGGGACATTAAACTTGTTCCCATCCTTGAGTGAGAAAGTGATAAATGAACTTCCTGACATTGCGACCCAAATTCTCATTTTGCTGACACATCAACTAATTTTTTCAACATAACTGCACACTGAAATCACATGAGGAACAAAAAGCAAAATACCTTGGTAAGTTAATTGCTTTTGTGCATGCAAGGTCATTTGTTTTTAGCCACAAGATATCTGATGCAATTTAAATGTTATTTTACCATGACTGTGTGACACTTGAGAAAAAAGAAATCTGATAAAAGTTAACGAGACATTTGAAAAGATTGTTTTCTTCTTTATCTCAACACTGAGTACTAAAATTTATTAAGAAATATTTGAAACTTTTATTCCTCAGGGTCAAGGTCGCTTTCAATCAGATTAATGTTTGTTCTTAATTGAAGTTAAGTGCTCAACTGCTCTCGCTGCGTGCTTGGCATAATGTGAAGTCTTTTTGGTTCTTTATTGTCATACTGAAGGAAACAAACGTTTTGTTAATATTTTGAAACTTTCAAACATAAATTTAAATCAATGAAGACTGATATCCCTTTTGGTCTCAACTAAAATGCTAGAAATTATTTTTAGTTTATTTGGTAATTTTATTTCTCTTCAGCTCAGACAGATTTTCTCCCATGCAGAATTAATTATTTGAAATTAACATAACATAACAAAACATTGACAAAAACCCTTGAAAGGCAAGTCTAGACTTCAAGTCACTTCATTTGTCTGCGGCTCCCTTCGAACAATCCACAAAAAGATAATTTAAAGAATTATTTCTTGGAGAAAGGGGTATTAGCCTAAGTACCCAGTATACAACCATAGTCACCTCCAGCAGGGGCAAGGTTAATGATCACACTGTTTACAAACAGGACCAGGAAGCAGCCAGCTAAATCAACAGTTACACAACCTACACTCATGCAGGATGGTCAACATTGCATCATGCGATGTAACATTATTTACCTTCCAGAACCAAACAGACCCAACCCCAGCTCTATTTCAGAAGCGTAAGGAGAAATGAGCTCCCCTAACTTATGTTACACTCCAAATCCTGCTATTTGACACCTTTTTAAATACTTCTAAAAACTTTTCTCCTGAAATTCAAGCCACTTAAGCAGATTACAAATGTATCTGATTTCAGATCACACAAATACACACAACATCTTTAAACAAGTTGTGTGCTTGTAAATATCAATGCTGTTCTCAAACAAAAATAATCCTTTAAAACCGTTACCAGCTTTATAGAAGTTTGGTTCTCGGGTCAAGATACTGGTTAGTTCAGCTATTTTAACTTTAGAAAAAGAATGTTATCACCCCTGCTCTTAATCCTATCACGCCTACAAGCAAGAATTCAGGTGCAGACGTGTATTTGTATGGAAATTCATCCGCCATCTTGAAGTTTAAGCATTCAAGAAAACAAATCTGCATTATGCTACTTCATAAACAAAGCTATCAAACAACTGATTGGTTTATAAATATGAGAATATTTAAAAATAATTTTTTAAATAATTTATCAGTCTTGACATTGGTATATGCAGAAGTTATGCCTTAAACCATCATGGCTCGAAAGATTGGCTTCATTTTGCAATGTTCTTATCTTTTAAGTGAAGAAATTATTAAATCTTCAAACACCTAAACTTAAATGACACATTTTAAATTTAGTGTGAGATTATCATGTAATTATTATTATCAAGTCCTCATGAATTTGGCTTCCACAAAAAATATCCTGAAAGGACTGTCCCCCTAATGCAATGTTACTGAATTAAAATAGGATTCTTATTTCTCTATTTTCATGCTCTACCTCTCAACTCTTAAGAAGTTACGCAAGATCCCTCTCGCAAACTATCAGCAAATGTTATGTATAACAGTAACACCAGCCTCGGGGCTTCTCTTTATGGTAATTGACTACCTCAGACACAACAGAGGATAATAAGGTCACATATGTTTACAGAATTAATTACGGATTTATTTTGGTGATTACACAACAACATCCACTGAAAAGAAACTTCTTTAAAGAGGTAATTGGCCTGTTTTTTTGGACAACTCTGACCTATCTATTGAAAAGATATATCCTTGGTTGTCCTTGTATGGAATATATATGTATCAAATTGTTAAAATGATATTTCCCTCAAGTTAAAATACCTCAATACTGGCTTTTGATTAGGAGGACAACAAGATCTAGTCAATGTATTTTGTTTCGAAAAAAATAAGGTCGAAAGGTCCGTCCCTTTAGTGTAAGATGTGATCTGCTAATGTTTAATATTTTTTGTGGGCTTACAAAGTAGTTAAGTCAATCCTTTACAGATTCCTTAGTGTGAGATAGATTGTGAGATAGACAGGAGATAGGAGATAGGAGAGGAGAGAGGGAAGGAGAGAGTGAGAGAGGGAGAGAGGGAGAGAGGGAGAGAGGGAGAGAGGGAGAGAGGGAGAGAGGGAGAGAGACAATTTGTTTATCAATGTCTCATTATAAGCATCTTCTACAGTCAGCCACCTTATTATCCATTAGTCTAGTAGCTAGCTTAATTGATGTTTTTTTCTGTCATACCAGTTACCATGGAAACACCAATTTACAATCAAAAGATGCTTACGAGGCCTACAAGGATGCAGTAGAGCTTTTGGGTATTTCAGTTCAATATACGACATATACATGGTTGCAAGTGATCTTGTGCATAGCTCCGTTGACCAATTTAAGTGAAGTTCAACAACATCGGTTGTGGCTCGCAGGGTGGGTGGGTTAACCTTATCTTAGCTGGAGTATTTGAGAGATTGGATGGGGATCCCTGCCATACATCGAGAACCTTGAAGTGTCCTTTTGGACAGGAGACTTTTTCTCAGTGTTCCTCTGTTCACCCAGCAGGAAATGGGTATATTTGAAGATCTTAAAACTGAAGGTTAATTTTGTTTTTAAAGTACCTATACCCACATTTGATAAAGAACCTCATGTTTGAACCCCTCTGACCTTGGACACAGCCCCTACTTTCTGCAGACACTGTGCCCTATAAAATGTAAATTGTGGAAAATTATTCTAAAAGCAAATTCTGTGTCTCTGTGATAATCTATAAGACCAGAGTAGGTCGTTGTTCTGTAATCACTAGGTCGGCGGCGGGGACGTCAAGTGGTGTGATTCTTAGATAATGTGTGGAAACTAGAACATCTGACAAGCTATACTCAAACTGGTTCATTTTTCTAGATTTTCATGAAGACCTGTAAACAAGTCAGAAGAAGACAAGGTCTTACTAAGACTTAGAAAGGGTCTAGATGAAAACTGATCCTTCAATGCTAGGGTTTAGATGAAGACTGATCCTTCAATGCTAGTAAAGGTTCTAAGTAAAGATTATTCTTTCAACAATATATAAAATAAATATAATATAAATATATAAATAAATATAAAATACATAATTCTTATGATGTTTCAGAAATCCTGAATGACATCTTGTGCAAACTTATGACGGTAAACCTTCAAACCGCTGAAATGATAAAACCATTCGCAAAGGCCAAGTTACAGGAATAACAACTCAATAAACGAGGATAAGAGACTGGCTAATTTTAGTAGTTTTCTTGGAGCACAGTAAAGCATAAATGTAATTATAAAATCAAAATGCTGCTCTGTTGTGCCATAGCCAAGGCTTTTACAATTCACCAATATTTCTGTGTTATGAATTTTTTTTTTATAGATTCGCAGCTTTGTCCCAATTCAAACACAAGAGACTACACAAGGTAAGGTGTTCTTAGCGAAAGATTTCTTTTCGGCATATTCAATGCTCATTCAACGATTGCCATGTGACCAATCACCATTAACAGAGAGCAAGTCAAAACCTGAAGTTGCCCTTGACCAAGCCTTGCCAATAGCAAAAAATATACCCACAAAGTAGAGTAACAATTAAGTTTTACCTTTAGCCTTCAAGAGGGTCATGTAAATTTGTGGGCCAAAACACAACTCAATTGCTAAAATACTTACGTTTGCCACGGTGTCCATCTTTGACTGTGTACATCAGCTCCTTAAACTCAATGTCGATCGGACGTCTTCGGTTCAGATTTGAGAACTTGCTCCGAGAGTCACGTAGCGGGTTTTTACTCGATATTCCATTTTGCGAAGCAGCATTTTCGATATCATGGTGCATATAGTTCCCCGAATGTTGGGGAACATGTACCTGCACTGAAAGTAGTTCCGCCATTCCGTCTATTTAGTTTGCATTGCCGACTGTGACCACGGGAATCTGCTGGTCTAGATACCTGTAATAGAGAAGCTCACATTTAGACTTGATCAGTAAAACCTGCAACAAGAAAGCACAACTTATATCAGTGAATCCACGGCTTATCATTTAGCTGAGTGGGTTACTTTGAGTGAGTGAGTGAGTTATTGTTTAGCGCCACTTTGGCAATATTGCAGCCATTAGCGGCAAGGGTTACTTTGAAGTACAGCTTTGGCAGTATGGCAGCCATAAACGCGAGGCTAATCATGGAAATTAAAATGTGTTAGAAAGTTATGGAAACTGCCTAAATTTGAAAATGAAAGGAATGAAACAGCACTAAGGTTGTAAAAAAGGCTCATCATGTGTAAAATGTGTTGAGTGAGTTAGTGAGGTGAAGTTTTAACGCCGCTTAGGCAGTTCCGGTTAGTCAGCCAATTAGAAAGTTGACAACCTTGTATCAGAACTGTTTCCTTACCAAAAAGACAACACAACATGGTAGTGTACTTGACAGATTACAATTTAAAGGTACTCCTTCCACTTGACAAACTATCATGTGTACCTACACTATGGTTACATGCTTATAGCATACTATCACTGACTGAGGAAAGTTATCAACACCCTATCTCACGGCTTATCTAGTTATCATGGAAATTAAATGTGACCTGCGATCAAATCGTATTCTTACCAATGTTACCCTTTTTAAAGGGATAACTCTTTGACTTGACAGAATTTCTGGGTACCCTGACCCTTGACAAAAGTATCACATACCGGTATACTAACTCCAAAGTTACATACTTCTATCACATTATCGGCAAATGAGACAGCTAACAAAACGCTATCTCGCGGTTATCATTGAAATGAAATATGACCTGCAATCAAAACTTATTCTTAATTTCTTACCAATGTTACCCTACAAGCAATAACTCTTAGAAGTATTGATAATTCAATTTCTGGGTACTCTATCCTTTGACAGAGGCACCAAATTACTAATGGTGGATCATATAAGGCACGTTAGAAAATTTAGATTCATTATTATCATTACAACACCGAGGTTACATGATTGTAGCACATTATGAGAAACCGAGGACGTCTGACTACACGCTATCTGACGGCTTATCATCCAAATTAAATGTGACAACCTGCATTCAAATTCTTACCAAAGGGATCACTATTCAAAGAAGTGTACTTGACAGAATTCAATTTCTGGGTACTCTCTCAACTTGACAAAGAATCACATATACTTACACGAAGGTTACATGCTTGTGGCACACTATCAGTGAATTAGGATGGTTAACTACACACTATCTCATGGCTTATCAAGGAAATGAAAATGTGATAGATGAGAATCTCGTAAAAAAAAGTTATTCTTACCAATGAAAAAGCTTTTTTATATCCTCAATTTAAGTCCTGTACTCAAGAGGATTCAATTTCTGGATACTCTCTCCACTTGACAGAAGAATCACATATACTTCACTAAGGTTACAATAATTATGCTTGCAGTCAGTCTACTATCAGTGAATGAGGACGGCGAACTACTCGCTATCTCACAGCTTATCAGGCTGTCATCGACATATCCTGGCAGCACCAAGTTGCGACCTTTTGCAGTACAATATTACACCACTCTGCCTTATATATTTGAAATCACCATCCTCTGAGCAAGGTTTGGTAGATGAAGTTTAACATTAGATGTTAAAAAGTACATAGTTGGGGATGTTTCTTATAATAGTTTCAATGTGGACCGTGGTCAGCGAAGATATATATCAATGTTCACATTTACTATCCCAAATGTGGACGGTAGCACAGATCCAAAAGTTGAATACATCCTGGTTCATTCATTCAACTGTTGAAACTGTTTCCTATGTAAAATAAATATTTACTTCCTTTTCACAGAATGATTTCCTTAACTTCTCTTATTATTTATGATGCCGATATATGCTAGAAATTTAAGAAATGTTAGAAATGCTCAATTCAATAATCTCACTAGGAATAATGTGGTCCAAATGATATTTAGCAAAAAGTACCCTTTTTCCTCAAACTTTTTATATTTTTAATGACATGCACAGAGGATTAATTCCTGGTTAGTGTTGGTAGTTTTTACAAGTTGCTACTGACAGAAACATAACTTTGACATTAGTTGAATTTTTGGATGATGATACAAGAATCTATACTAAAATATTGCGAAAAACTAATAATTGTAAATTTTGAAAGTTGATCAAACAGGAAATACTGTGTCTTAAGCAAGATACCGGGTAAGATACACTAACCGAGCAGGTAACTGGTTACACTTTTTAGCTAATTTCTGTCTAGGGATGTCATGATACAGGTACCTCGCGATGTGATACATATCACAATACTGAGGTCACGATATGTTACATATCGCGATACACTATAAATGCGACATTACTACGGTGAGATACAAATTCACAGATATAAATTTTATTTTTCTCACAAGAATTATCCGAGTTACCAGCATTTAAACATAAAAGTAAGGCAACTATTTCATATAAAAGTAATTTATTGCTATATAAAAGCTATCTTTAAAATAAAATTAACGATATTCACTAAAATTAAATGTATTGTGTATCATATCATGAACTGTACTACCACAAAGCATCGGTGTAACGTGTCATCCCTACTTCAGCCCCTACCCACCATCATCATTTAGCCACCACTCCTTGCGAGAGTGTAGTTAGTTCATGGACTAAACAAAACCTCCACATCAAGTCAAGTGTGAGCACTGACACCTCAAGTCTCAACTAGCGGACTTTGCTCTCTCCTCTCGTGAACAAACTCATGAATTCATACACTACCAGTCTACATATTGCATACTGTGTAACAGACAAGTTGTGTGACTTGTGTCTCTTACTAACTTTTTTCTTTTCTACATAACCATTTCACCAATAGACTTGAAATACGGCTGACAATTAGAGATTCATACCTAAGCTGTAATGAGATGTAATAGTTTTTAGTAAAAATCACTAGTGGACTTTGCTCTCTCCTCTCGTGAATATACTCATTAATTTATACAGTCTACATATTGCATACTGTGTAACAGACAAGTTGTGTGAATTGTGTCTAGAGGTGTGACAATATATTGTTGTATTGATGAATCTTGATACTCAATCTGACGATACACGTATCGTGATACATTCTCTGTATTGTGATACGTATCGTTGACTTTGAAATGACTTATTTTGTCTAAAATCAGAGGACTTAAGAAAAATGAATGTTTTATTTTGTCAAAAACCTTGAAATAGCGTATTATGGACTTCAAGTGAGTTGATCCAATGATTTGTCGACCTTGGACACGTGATATTCACCGTTTCAAATTGTATCGCATGAGCTATCGTGATACGTATCGTTGTGAAAACTCTGAATCGTCACACCTCTTCTTTTGTCCTACATAAACCTTTGTACTTCCCTACCTAACCCTTTCACCAACAGACTTGAATTAAGGCTTATAAATGTATTTGTGGTTGGTTTCTTAAGGGTCAAAGGGTTAAGACAGGTTGGGTACCTAAATATACATTTTACTTCTCTACTTAACCCTTTCACCAACAGACTTAAGATAAGGCTTTCAAATGTATTTGTGTCTGGTTTCGTAAGGGCCAAAGGGTTAACGAGCACATATGACGTGTCAGTGAAAAAGGTATTTAAAAGTTTTTTAAAAGTTTTTAAAATGTCACGCTAACAGGAAGAGGAGAGAAAGTGTCACCTATTTATGTCTAAAAATATAGACAAAGCTTCCAAATTTCATTATTATAAAATAAAGAAATCTTTTTAGGTCATGATTACTTTTTTCATCATTACTTATATTCCAAGTTACAGATTGCCAAGAACAACAGGCAAATATAAACAACTAACGTTGAGCAAGTTGAGAGGAATTGTTGTTTTTTCAAAATGCATTTCAAATTTCATTTTTCATGTGCAAGTGAAACAGTAGGAAAGGAAAACCAATTTCAATTTATCGGACCAAGTACAGGGAAATAGTCATTTAGATTTGAACTCTGGCCTTCATTATCTTGCAAATTGTAATTAAACAAAATTATAAAATCTAAAATATTGAAAGGAAACTTCAGATCAGGATTAAACAATTTGTGATTTTCAATTTAGGTCAAATTCATTTAAAAGTCGACAGAATCTCCTTACATGATTTTGATCAATTTGGAAAGAAACATTCTAGTAAGAATCCCTCTAAATCAAAATGATGCCAATCCTTATCCCATGAATTAAAAAAGAAAAGAGGGGAATCTTCGGGATCAATTGAGAGGATCCATTGCGGAGGATATTTACCATTTGGTTTGGCCTGCTTCCCTTTGACATTTTGCCAAAAAATATCCATTAATGAAATAGCGCCTAGCCTAATAATGGTTAATGAATTGATAATACAAGAATATTTCAGAATGTCTACCAATTGACATATTGAGACCTTTTGACATAACTAGTCTAAGTATCAATCTATGTGGTTTTAAGTAGAAGAGGACTATCATTGTTTGTCTGTTATTACCTATATCTACCTCCAATATAACATTACGGTAATAACCAGCATCAATAACAGTTTTGTACAACCCACTCGTTCATTCATTATATGCATTTAACTCTTTTACTGCCAGAGTAAGACATCTTTATGAAACTTATAAGTTTTTGGTATCATTATTCTGTTTACACCCACACACACACACATTTGTAGCATAAAAACATGTAGTCGTTGGAAGCAGTACACCACTACATTATCAAAGAGCCATTCTGTGATTTTCAACATGTTTTGCTTTGAAAGGAAATTAAATGTCATTATTTATAACATAAATCTCTCGCATCCATTCCTAAATATCAATTAAATATGACGATTTATTGTTTTCAATGAAAATCTAATGGCAGTCATATATAAAAAATGGAAGCCAAATTCAACTATCCAATTTACATGTATATCCTATCAAACATAATCCACTGTTAACCGTCTTCTTACTGCTTTAGATAGGTTTCCAAAATAACATTTGACTTATTGACACGTCATTGTCACATAATCACAACTTCAAATCTTCCTACTGTTACTATTGACAGTCGATTGACTCTAAATTGATACTGAAACAGTCCATTCTTATAAATGAAATGACACTATTGATAACGTGACCCGCTTAAACAATGTTTCACCCACATAGCACTAAGCAGAATATTAGAGGGAAACAAATTTACCAGTCAAATAAGGTGGATTATTTCTAATGAAGATAATAAACCCAAATAACGGTATTCAAATTAAAAGAACAATATAGCAAGTGGTGTAAAAATGAGCCATGTTCAAAATAAGACCTAGACAGTGAGGGGGTTAAGAATATATAAGATATTTCAGTCCCAATAATTGTCGAGGATGCAAATAATTCAGTAAAATTGCAGTAACAGTGATTTAAAAGAAATTAGAAAGGGTTTAAAAAAGTGTAGTGCTCAAAATAACAGAACAAGGCAGAGAGGGGGTTGAGATATTTCAGTCCCCAATAATTGAAAATGATGAGGAAATGATTCAGTATAATTACTGCTGATGATGACGTACAACTGCACTTAGACAATGGGCTTGAACTGATCTATGATGATATAGGGCATGCATCAAATGATAAATTCACTGGTCCATGTCAATTGTTATTTATCACAAATGTATATGAATGGGGGTTGTATAAATTTGAAATATGATGATTTTTATACATTGAACTCAGGATTTGAAAGTTTTGTAGGAATTTATAGAAAAGGATACTTGTTATATTGAATTTCTCTTCAATCGTTACATTTCATTTTGTGTTGGCTGTTATGACCTCAAATTTATGACTTTATATTTGAACTAAAAAATTACCTGTAAGTCATTGTAATTTAAGTACCGGTAGGTATCTCTGGGATCTTTCAATTCCTCAAAGTAATGTACTGGATTTAATTATGTTTAATTGATGAAGACCAAACTCAGTCAAAATCTATTTGTACAGAAATATCATCAACAATTTGAGTTGACTTATTTCATATAATCATTTCCTAGAACTAAATTTAACTAATTCACACAAGTATATTTTTCGATTATGTATAACCTTTGCCAAATCATTTTTAACTTCATAAAGGTTTAATAACAGGTTAATGTACATTACTCACATCAAATGACAGTTTCATCAACAATAAAATCAGCAATGTACAACCCTTTACCAAGCTCATACTTGACTAGCTGTGCATGTTTGGAACAGGCTTTCAAAACAGGATTGCATAAGCCATCGACATTGTTCGTCTCCTCGCTGATTTTAGTTGCACATGGCCACTTGTTAAATCCTTTGAATGTTTTCAAATACTGATTCATGTACTGACTGGCACATATATCATCAGGAGTTTGATGTAGATTATTACAGGCTAGTGTGTACAACTAGGGCAAATGAGAGAAAGGTTGACGAATGACCTTTAGCAAGAGAATTTTTTTCAACCTTTCAACCTGTAGTGAAATGAGGTACAAAAAGCTTTAAAACATTACTTGGCCACAGCAGTGAAATATACAAATTTTACAATAACACATTAATACACAAATATAAATCAAGAGCAGCATTTCATTCAAAATGGAAAATAAATATTGTTTAATTATGAAAATATCAATGTCAATGTTTATCATGCAACATTTGCTTACAATTAAAAGTAATTGTGTTATCTATTTAAGGTTTTTATTTTGATGATTTAATTAAATAGAACACATGTGTGACATGTTTGGACTAGAAACTAAGAGTACATTATAACACAACACTGCTTCATTGAAAAGTTAAGATTTTCACCCAGAGCAAGGACACCAGAATGATTTTGTAGATAATTTGTAAAAATTACATACCGGGGTAATTGTTCAATTATTTCCCCCAAATGTTTTTATTATCTTGCTCAGTTAAATCTTTTTCAATCAATATGGAAAATTAAAAAGATCTCTTGACAGAAATAAACATTCTATGGTTTGGCAAATTGTCCAAATAACAAAATAAGCTGAACATATCTTGAACATTTCTAATAATCCTTGATAAGTTACATCTCAAACACAAAGAAAATATTTCAGCTCATAGACCTTTTCATGATCTTTAGTATAAATGGTTAATTAACAATGTTAATGTCTCATTTTTTCCCAGAAAGATATTTATAGCTGACACACTCGGATAGATCACAACCTTACTTGTGAGTGTCCCGAACTGTCACAATAATATAGGAAGGTTCAAAGGTCGAAAGTATTAAACGTAGTATACTGTAAGATATGACATTTCTTTCATCCTTTCAATCCACTGACACAAATGAATAATGTAAATCAGAATTGTACATTAAATGAATCGACAAGATGTCACAATGTCTTAAATTCTGTTTAAGATTCCCATTGTTCTGTTCAACAGGTCATGTGACCGCAATCAGCTGTTCGACCAAGAGGGGGTTATTTTCTTTGTGAACAGCAGACGAACATTAACTTTTTCTCGTAACAAAACAAGAATACTCAACAGTCGGATTCGGGAATCATAACTTCCTTCATCATCCATGAAACACTATCATTTATCAATATTTGATCACATGTTCTCGATAGAACACGACAAACACAAATGATGCTGAACGCAAAAATTCATATCAAGGTTATATGAAAGAAAATTATTCCCTAAGAATTGGCGATATTCTCATATAGATTACATACCTTTTGAAATTAAATCCTCTCTTGTGTCCCTAAATGATGTCAGATGTATCCGTATGAGGCCACTCGCCATAACATATTTAGTACCAAAAAGCATAAATTACCATGAAAGGATTTTGAGATCGGCGACGCGTCAGCCACGCGATTAGATCGTCGCTTACGTCAGGAACATGCCGCGGCAGATGGTCAAAAAGGGTTAAAATGATGGATAGAAGCTTTAGAGGTGCAGATTGATACGTGTTGATATTGTAAGACGTTGAATAATTTCACACTTTGCAGAATCGCGAACAAAAACAAACCATCTCTTACCTTTAGCAATGGACGTTCTGCTGGATAGTCACGTGATTGGTGACGTAAAGGGAGTAGATAGTTGACCAATGAAAAAGCGAAATGGTTGCAACGTCAAAGCGCGCGAATATTCACGCACCTGTCTGGCATTGCCACGCGGGTTTGTTTACAAAAGGGAGATATAATTTCTTTTGTGTTATAAAAATCATTGAACGAACATATTTCCTTCTCATTTCTGACCAAATATTAAGAAAAATGTTAATATAGTTCTCTAGAAGAAAAAATTATAATTGATTGATAATCTTGGCTCCATTGCGATTGTAGATTATTTAGATAAAGATGCCAAATTGCTGACGTCATACTGCTATGACATCATCTAGATCACTGCTCACAAAGCTTATGTAATTTGTTACCGAGATATATTCATTTTTCACAAATTGCTACCAGTCAAAGGGGGCGGATACAGTGTCTGGTTGGATGGGGTATCTATCACTATTAATCTTTTTTACGATAAAACGTTTATAAGGGTTAAACTTGTGAAATAAAGTTACAATAATGATTAAAAAAAACGAAAGTAGTAACCGGTCTAAAACTTTAGCAACAACAGAAAATGATTTACTGCATCTTTTATTAAACGTATACACGGAATATGTAGAACGATACATTTCAAAGATACGTGTATATTCACTCCTCTAGATTAAATTTTAGTTCCTGAAATGAAAATGCATCTTTAATGCAGCTATTTACTATTACAATCGAAAGGAGGCCACTGAAGCTCTGCATTTTCAGACCTGATCTAGACTTGCTACAATAACATAGACTTGCATAGATATTTTGTTTCAGGGGCTGTTGGCCAGACTATCACGCCACCATTGGGTGCAGATTGTCCTATGTATAAACCATGTACTTCATCACCGACCGACATGCTCCGATATCCTATATTCATGTATTTCCCACCCTAATTTCAGGGTGGTCACCCGAGGTGAAATATACATCATCAACTACATGTCGGCTATCTTATTGTAGTAAACGCCCATTTGACATGTTCGGGGTGATCTTGTGTGATGAATTAACGGTAATTATGACGTCACAGAGATTAAATGATAATTAGGTCAATCTAGGAATTACGACTGATCCCTAATGTAATGGGGTAGTATTACTACTGGTCACAGCAGTAAGTGAATTAGGTCAAGATGTTATGAAATGGAGAATGCATTAGGAGTGGAATCGTGAAAATAATAAACGAGTGGAGAGTTGATTATTTTCAAGACGTGAAATAAGTCCTTTATTACAGAATTAATTACGTTTGCGACCGTCTGCTATAGTATGGTTTCATGACGTCATAGACGACGAACTTCAATACGGTATTTGTGAAGATAAGAATCCATTGGTGACATGTGCACGTGTTCTAATATCGGAAATATTTTTGCTACACATCTTTCACCCTTTGTGTAATTAGCATAGTTATTTAATAATAATAATAATTTATTTGTATAGCGCTTATTTCTAACTTTAAGCTGCTCAATGGCGCTGAAATGGCCCTGTTTTTTTAGAAATTTCTTAGAAAGACCTAGAAAGCTGAAACTTGGTGTACAGACTCCTTGACTAGTGAGGATTATAAATTGTAGCTTTGGTGGCCCTGTGGAGCAATAGGCCAAGCAAGCTGAAACCTTGTCAATATACTCTTTGACTAGTGAGGATTATGATTTAAAACTTTTGTGGTCCCTAATAAGGGCCTCAGGGGCCACATCCTTCAACCTAATTTTATCTTTTTCTCAAGAAGCATCAGGCCTTGAAAGCTGAAACTTTGTGTGCAAACTCCTAAGTTAGATAAGGAGGAAATCAAATTGTACATTTGGTGACATAGGCGTAGGAACAGGGCTTCAGAACCCCCCCCCCCCACCTTTCAAGAATTTTTTTATAGAAAAAGTCACTTTAACTCTGTATTTTAGGGGGAAGGAAAAATTAGATGAACGGGCCCCCCCCACCTTTGAAAGTGGGGGGCCGGGCCCCCCTCCCTGAACAGTAAGATTTTCGGTTGACAATTTTTTTAAAGAAAAGGGGGGAGGGGGTGTGGGAGAGGGAGAGCGAGGGGATTTGGATTGGGATGGGAGAAAAAGGGAATCCCCTTCCCCAACATTTTATCCTTTTTAGTTATCTACCCTGTAATTAGAATTGTAAATGGGAGAGGGTTCAGATTTTTTTTACCTCGAAAATGCGAGGATATTAAGATATTACCCCAACCTTCCCAGGGGGTTGGGCATAAAAGCTCAGGGGTCAGGGAAAGTAGAAGGGTCTACCCCATCAGCACTGAAACGGACATATGGGCAAGAATGTCCCTTAATACTTTAAACACTTTTCCTAAAAAACATTTGATCTTAAACATCATTGAAAGATGTGTGTTTCATCTTTGTAAGAAAGAGACTTTGAACTATACCGGTATATGGCAAATAACAAAATGTATCGGTTTGTCTGCGTGCCTGTCAGTTTGTCTGTATTTAATATGTCTGATATAATGTGAAACATAAATTTGAATCATACATGCACGTGAATTACCCCCATGAATTAGTTTTTTTTAATCGTTTTAAAGGAATTATTTTTTTCCTTTTAATTACACATTCATAGATAATTTATCTTGCAAAAGTTTTAACTACCTGCTGATGTGAATAAGTGAGATCTTTTCACTGGGGCCACGCCCTTAAAATCTAAATTTATTTCCATATTATTTAAAAGGCATAAAAAAAAGATTTGTTGTATACAGACTACTTTAAAAAATATGATTAGAATTTGTGGTGAATTTGTTGCCCCTAAAAAGGACAATGCCCTTCGGAGCTTTAAAGCTATATTGTATCCATTTTCAGAACAAAATGCGATCCTTTGAAGTGAATTCCATTTTGCAAGAAACATTATTTTCAAAGATATTGTGACCCTGTTGTCTTTAACCTATAAAGGCTAGAAAATAGCTGCAAAAAGCCAGATGAGGTACAGAGCTAAGGCTATACTTTTCTATTATTACCCGGAAGACGTATTTCACCATTTTAGCTTTTTGTTTCATGTTCATCATCCACGTTTTTAAGTGTGATATTTAGGCCAAATTTAAAAACTCAAAACCATTAATATGATGAGAACAAAGACTATGTAACAAAGTTCCCCCTTAAGCATTCCTATAACGTTTACTCGTAGTAATTTTGATCTTTTCACGTGACTGAAAATATCTGAGTATATCAAAGCTGTTATGAATATTTAAGCTATTAAAACATTTTTGACCTATTCACAGAGTAAAATTGACATTTGAGCTTATTTAAGTTTCTGAGACAAAAGGAGTTAATGAAAAACAAGAAGAAATGATGGAGATAAACTTACAGAATTTGGAGAATGCTTCCTATTTATTTCAAGGTTATAAGGTCAATTATTATTATATTATCGATACCAACAACAAAATTATCATTATCATCAGTTATCATTAATCACTCTGAGTCATAAATCATCCATGAATTACTTCCATCATGAAATCCATCAATCATCCATCTACGACTCATCTTCCTACGCAGAGCCTAAAAGGCCAGTTTCCAAACTGTCATTTTATGCCTTGCTGCATTACCTTGAATTTTCTGTGCTTGCTCTCTAGTCTTTAGGGGCACTATAGCAGCACAGAAAAGTAAAGTCTCTGCAGCAAGGCATAAAATGACAGTTTGGAAACTGGCCTTTTAGGCTCTGCGTAGGAAGATGTCTACGACTATGAGTCATAAATAATTAATTCATCAAGCATTAATCAGCAATTTTCAATCATTCGTTATCAATTCATGATCAATCAAACAATTACCAATTATCAAACACTAAAACAATCATTATCTTCTATAATCAACCATTCAACACTTAAAGATTATCATTTATCAATCTTTCAACACTTAAACGAACGGGCCCGTAACAATCATTCACCAATCATCAATCAATAACCTATCAATCTTAAATCAATTATTCATCAATCATTGTAAATAATTCAACACTAAACACTAAACAATTCAACACTAAACAATCAACAATTCAACAATAAACAATTCAACACTAAAAAACCATCAATCATTCAACACTAAAAACCATCAATCATTCAACACTAAAACAATCAATCATTCAACACTAAAAAAACATCAATCATTCAACACTAAAAAACATCAATCATTCAACACTTTAAAAATATCAATCATTCAACATTAAAATCATCAATCCATCAATCATTCAACATTAAATCAGCAATCATTCAACACTTAAATAATCTTTTATCCATAATATTCACATATCAATAAACCAAATTTGGGTCCCCACACAGGAATCCATATAAATCATTAAAAAGAAAATTTGGGCCCCCCCTCTCAACAATCCATTTATATCATTGTTTGATTTCCTTGGGAGGCCACCCCCCACCCTTCAAACCGTTCCTACGCCACTGGGTGAGTCTGACTCTGTGGTCCAAATTAAGGGAGGAACTACATTTGCCACACCCGGGCCTAAAGCAAAATTGATATGAAGCCTGATGAGCTACATTCTCTCCCCACAGAGGCAACTCGGTCATACCCCAGTTAGCTAATTCAGGTATGACTGAGTTGCCTCTGTGGGGAGAGAATGGATGAGCTACAGAGCCACTGGCTCTATTTTTTTACGGTGTAGATCAGCAAGTAATAACTGAAATACTTATCTCAGTCCCGTGCAATTAACATTATTTTGAAACTCATGAATGGTATCGGTATTCAACTTGTTTTCGTTGGTTTACTACCAAACCATTGCACTCGTTCCATTAATTTGTTTTATTATACAGGACGTCGTTTAGTATTCTATATATATACATTACATTGTCACTGTGTATAACCTTACACCGGAACTAGCGAGGTGTACGGCGGAGAAATGTTGCTAGCGAGGAGCGTGATCACTTAAAAAGCAATCATCGCCGTTTCATCAACCTTTTCTATGTTATTATCATGTCAATAGCTTTCCGAGACATAACTATTTAATGTCATATCCTGTTCATAGTCAGAGATAGAAAATATGGTATTTATAGCATTACTCGCAACTGTCATTGTTACTGTCCCTTGGATACAGAATGACAAGCACATACATTTTACTAAGTATGTGTGCTAAAATTACCACATGATGTTGATTAAATGAAAGTTATGAAGTAAACTAGTACCTAACTTTCGATTTCGGCTCCTCGCTAGCAACATTTCTCCGCCGTACACCTCGCTAGTTCCGGTGTACGGTTATACACAGTGATTGTATGTTACACCATAGACAGCTACGTGCGGCTGTGTAACCAAATCCTAAAGTAACTGTTGCTAAATATGAAATATCGAAAATAATGTTATCATACCTCATATATAATGAATATATAACAAATGTACATGTACCAATGTTTTGATAACTTTCATTGCCAAAAAAAAAAAAAAATCTAATTAATTACGTTAAATGCAAATCATCAATTAAATCATATAAATAACAAATAATACATGTAAATGCGTATATAATTAATTCAACTAGGCAGCAGATGTTTCCTTAATTACCATTTTGAATGTCCCTTGACATCCCCGGATGCTCAGATATTACTGTGAAATAGTTTGTCATATATTTATGTATACTTGATACAATATTCAGAAATAGAGGTCATATGATTCTTGAGTGTAGTATTCTACTACTTCAACTTGAAGTCATACAACGCTTGTATAGCATACGCAGATCCGTGACTTTTATCACATGTTTAGCTCTGATATGAAAATTAATTCCTTAGTTGAAAATTATATACGAAATCGGTCAAGAAATAAAGATTTTAGCGTATTCTATATAAAAGGTAGAGATTACGCTAAAATCTTTATTTCTTGACCGATTTCGTTCAAATTTGAGATGTAGGTTTATCTCAACATATGAAAACGAAATATTGAGTGCAAAAGTCAAGGTTTTGAATATTTTGTGTTATACTGTCCACTCCGAGATTCGAACCTCTGTGTGAAAACCAGTTATAAAATCTCGACACCCATCCCCCTTATATATAAGATTAAGATAAGTTTCCCAACTTACGATTAATCAAATCGCGTCTTGCGACTTTCGACACCTTCCTTTAGAGTTGTCGCTTTACAACGTTGATTAACTTTGACATGATTATTTTCAGCAACATAGCTTCTCGTCTAGTGACCCCCAATAACTCACCGAGTGGCTCTTTAGACAATAACTGACATTTTTATGCAAAAAGTAATTTTCATAATCATAATCATAATCGGTTATCATTTGACAGTGGGATTTCATGAAATAAAAAGCGATAAATTCACACACCCGAGTCGATATTTAATACCGTATTCGTCCTAATAAGCGCCCCCTATTACAAATTTCCATACAACAGATATTATACATTCATTAGATAGGGAAAGACATTTTTCACAATGAAATATTTAAAGGCTTTTATCGAATTGTTCTGAAATTCAAATAGGCAATTGCTGGGTGCATTCATGATAAAATTCTATTGGACCATTTACCCAATGTGCAAAATGGTTCATGCCCCTTCTTTCCTAATCCCTTATTATTATTTGCAGTAAAATGATAAGTTACTGGAAAGAAACAAAACATTTTGATAGGAAAAGTCCAAATTCAATACGACTGAACCTTTTGCCATTATTCAAACAGTTCTGAACGGCATTTGAACAAGATATACAATATTCTTGTTTTGCAATTATAAAAATCGTATTTATAGAATCCCTATACTTACTTAGTAGACAGTATTTTCGGGAAATGACTTACTCTTGGAAATAGATCAGAATTTATGAAATTAAAGTGTTCATGTATTAAATCCTTTAAAAACAACAAACACTCTAACTTATTTTTTCTTATTGACAGGTTTTATCTTGTATTTCAGTGGTATTTCTAATTTCGTGTTCATTTAAAGGTTTTGACCAAATAGTTTTGGACGTCTGTAAACAAATTGGTGTCAATTGTTTAAAAATACGGTCTCATCCGAAACTTTTTAACCATATGTTTGGCCTTCGTTATTTGGTTTGCAAAACAACACACTTGCCACATCCATACATACATCCACCTGCATTTATAGCATTAAAATGGTGTAGCGGAATAACATAATTTCAATGTTCCAATCTCCATTAAAAAAATATGTTTTTTAAAAATGTTTCAGATTTGAAGTTTAAGAGTCTTGATTTCAATCGTATTTCATTTGAGAACGATTCCATCTTTTTATATTTCACATGATTGCATAAACTTCCGGTTTGACACGCGAGGCGTAGTCAATAATATTGCGTTTCAAGCATTTAACTGAAGTTATTGATTCAATTTACAGGTAATAATGTCCGTGGGTCATTCAGTAGTAAGGTATCATCTCGTGCTGAGAGTAGTAACTGATATGATTCATTAGGTTACAAGTGACGATTAATAGCTTACGTTATCTGGAGTTGTCCGGTTTTCGACCATGTTGTCGCAATGAAATTATTTTTCTTTCCCAAAGGTAAAATAATGAGAGGAATGTATACCACCTTACTTTAAAGAATTTATAAACATATTTTCAAGGTTTCCTAGGTTAGATTTCTAGGACACATATGTTTTATATCTTAGATTAATTCTTAGAACCTTTACGGTTAGGATTGTTACCACAGATATCAAGATGGCCAGTGCAAATGAAGACCCAAAGCCTTTATTCCGTGACATCAATGCGGAAGATGAAACCCCGGAGATTACGGAGATTGAGAGTTTGTGCATGAACTGTCATGAACAGGTATACATATGATGCCACTTAAAACAATTGATTTAGAATTAAAAAGCTATAATGGGTAACATTGCTACCTTATTTCTATCATAGATGAACTCAAATGTCTCTTTGTCATTGGAGTGTTAAAGAACTTATCATATATTTTCCAGAGTTGAAAGGACTTTTTAATTTTCACGTTTCAAGTAATTGTCAGCTGTGCCACTTGTGACATATCAATTGTACCCACGACCTTGATGAAATAAACCTGCTATTTGGCAAACTCCATTTAGTATCCTCTATATATTATTCCTTCAACAGGGAATGACGAGACTGTTTCTAACAAGGATCCCCTTCTTCCGTGAGGTGATCGTGTCTTCCTTCTCGTGTGACAAGTGTAACTACCGTAACGCTGAGCTCCAGCCCGGAGGTCGAATCCAGGACAGAGGAGTTCACTATGAGCTTCTTGTCAAGAACAAAGTGGTCAGTCTCTACCTAGTTCAAGTTTATATAGCCTTATCTCACCTCTGTTGCAATAAGACAACTTCTGAGGTTTTCAGCAGCATCCCCAAACTTCCAAAATAGCTTGTAGCTACTAGGTTCTTATCAAGTATAAAGTGGTCAGTAACCTTATCTGAATTATCTCCCCTCTTTTCTTCAGTACAATGTCTATTTCAAAAGGTTAATGGCTAAAGCATTCTCTCTCAATGATGGTAGTTTAAGTCATAAATTCCTTTTCTATCCTCTGTTGTAATTGAGCAAGTTCTCAGGTTTTCCGCAGGTTCCCCTAGTTAAAAACAAATTTTCCCATAAACTATCGGAAAAATTTCTGCAATTGAAAAAACTTCTAGTATGGATATCCTTCATGTTGTCAGAGACCTAGGTTCCATGTTCTGTTTGCAAAATTTTGTAAAAAGGAAACTCAAGACATCAGATAAAATATAGGTCACCCAAAGCATTAAAAAAATAACAGGTTTTAAAATGATCAATTTTGAAACAGTGTAGTTGTTGCACAAAACTGTACTGTTCTTCCAAAGCATGTGATTATTGAGGGTTTTCCTTTTTCCCACTCATATGCAGATTTTGACTTTTTGATTTTGAAGTTTTATTTTTTCTTAAAGGTTAAATCTTAAATGATTCAAATTCAGCCTTCATTTTCACTTAACAGGTTTGGTGTGGCATATTTTTGTCTATCTTTTTATTTCTTATTTACTGTTTATTCCAGGATTTGAATCGGCAGGTTGTTCAGTCTCACTATGCGACTGTTTCAATCCCTTGTCTTGAGTTTGAGTCTCCACCCAACAAGGGAGGTAAGCATTAATCAGTTACATCCATAACCTTAACATTGCTTTCTATATGCATATATATTTGCAACCCTTGCTTAATAGTTCCTTTTGAAAAAAATCGATTTAAAATAGTGAATAAACCAACATCATAATTTAATCTTTGAAAAAAACTTTTTGCCTGATAATTGATTTAAAAAGTGCTGTTTTTGTTATTTCTCAGTACTGACAACCGTGGAAGGAATCATTGACCGAGTTGTGGATGGTTTAAATCAGGACCAGGTGCTCAGAAAGGTAGGTAACTCTGTACTGACCAGTACAAGAAGGGTAGATAACTCTGTTTTGTCCATTTCATAGAAGATTAGATAAGATTAGATGTTGTATTGACAAAAGATTAGGTAACCCATATGTACCATTTGTAGGATTGTTAGTAACTCTGTATTTGCAAAGAATAGTAGATAACTTTGTCTTTGCCATTCAAAACAAGGTTATATTTGAGTGTGTGTCAATTAGTCATATGGTGAGAGTTTGTGTTGATAAACGTTTATCAAAGTTTAAGATTGTATGTACCGTAACAATTGTGAAAAACTGATGAGCAAACAGCCAATGTCTTTGTTCATTTTTCTTATTTTCTAAAAAAAGATATAGGTATGTGGTTGTTTGAAATTAAGAAATGAAGTTTTTATTCCAGATTCAGCATCCCGAGGTTGCAGAGCAGATCGATAAATTCATAGAGAAGATAAAGAAGCTGAAAGATCTTGATGAACCTTTCAAACTTGTGAGTCTACTATTGGATAAAGTAATAAAGTATAGTTTTTTATTTCACAATGCTCCACAACGTCAATAAAGTTGTAACATCACCAATAACGTGGAATGGCAAAGATTTGTTCACAAAAACTGTGCGTTTTTAAGAGAAACACTAAGGACAGATATTCCATAATTCCTCGCAAATCGTTGATTGTTCTTATAATATTTCAGATTCTGGACGATCCATCAGGCAACAGCTTTATGGAGAACTTATATCCTTGTTCAGGGCTCATCTAAAATCAAATGATTTTTCTTTGAAACATTATTTAAGAAATAGAGTAGCCCTAACCATCATGTGTTTTGCAATAAAGTATAGTTTTGCCCTGAACTATTATAGTTAAATAACGAGGCCGAAGAGATTTTAAAGCTATTTCTACTCAAAAATAAGCAACTTTTTAAAATCACATTCGGCAGCGAATTGAAACTCCTCGATTAGGGCCAGGGATAATGACGTCATAGCCGATTGTTATTGACGTCATGTCCCATTGTTTCGTGACGTCACTCAAAAACTATACTTTATTGCGGAATAAAGGGTGGGCGGCGCCTTTGATCTTTACGGGAACAATACTAGAAATTATTTTTATCAACACTACTACACAATATAAAAATATATATATAAAGGATATTTCATAACTGGGACATGAATATCTAAAATTCATTGCCATGTCAGATGTCATGTCAAATGTTACCAACGATTACAACTGAGTTCTGAATCAGTTTGTGCACCACCACCTCGAGCTGCAAAAACATAGGAAACTCAATTGGTTATCCAAGTAGATTATCATCAATTTGCTTCTACCCTTAGTAACAAGTGCCAGGTCTCTGATAATCACCAGATCTGAAACTGCCATACATGTTATACATGCAACCTTAAATCGATAAACACTTAGAAAAAATCTGAAAAAATAATAATTTTTCTGAGAAATCCTATAAGAAATTTAGTGTCAGGTTTGTAATTACTATAAGATGTGAAACATGATTATCCTAGAACAAAAAAAAATACGAATTAATGAAAAAGTTTAAAAATAATTAATTTTATGAGAACTCATTTAAAGAATTAAGTGTCTGGGTCCTGTTGCTCAAAACACAAAGGTAGTTAACCTTAAAGGGGCAGTAGCACGTTTTTTGATAATTTTATATTTTAAAATGTGCTACTGCCCCTTTAATGCAGAGTTTTTTTCCTCAACGGCCCCTAGACTTCTAATTAGCACAAGATGTGAACAAGTTAAGGACCAACCATAGAAAAATATACATTGAGGAAAATATGAAAATTATTTCTCTTCAGAGAAATGATACCTAGTGCCTTGGTGCCTGCCATTAAAATATTGGGCACTAATGAGTGGAGATATTGTATGTTAGATCCTTAATCGATCCCACACATGCTCCAAGCACGGACCCAGAGATGAAGATCAGGCACTACAAGAGAACTCCGCAACAGAACGAACTGATGGGTATAAATGAGGTGGGTGTGTCATTTGTTAATTTATAACCCTTTATGTTTCATTTTCTAATAAATGTTTTGTGTTTTTTGCAAATGGAAAATGAAACTTATCCTACTGAAGCTGTAGAAGTGATTTTACAGTTTTTCAATTTCCTTGTATTTTTATTTTTGTTGGTTTCCATGGAAATCGAACTTAGATTATTTTCCGAAGAAATTCGCCAACAAAAAATGTCCAACAGTGAACATAATGTTGGTATCATTTAGCGTTTTGATTTAGAACAGTTTTCTTCATATCCTGGAAAAATTGTGTTGTTTTGTGTGACAAAAATTAATCAGGAATATGATAAGGAAAAAATTTTAATATTGTGCAATTTGCGGGGGATATAGCTCGACCATGTTAGCTGCTTGTTTAAACTTGGTGTATAGATCAGTCATCATGTGAAGATGTGCCTCTTGGGATATTCAAGTTCTTTGGGTGGTTTCTATGGAAATGAACATAGATTTTCAACAGATGACTGTCCTCTATATTAATCTTATATAGATTTTCTGATTTATTGGAGACTTGTTTGATATGTCATCTTCTGATGCCTCTTATAACTGTCACACTTTTCATAACCATAGGCGTAGGAACAGGGGGGGCACAGGGGGGCCCGGCCCCCCCCCACTTCCGAACCTGGGGGGGGCCCTGCCCCCCCACCTTTCAAGAATTTTTTTTATAGAAAAAGTCACTTTAACTCTGTATTTTAGGGGGAAGGAAAAATGAGATGAACGGGCCCCCCCCCCCCACCTTTGAAAGTGGGGGGGCCGGGCCCCCCTCCCTGAACAGTAAGATTTTCGGTTGACAATTTTTTTAAAGAAAAGGGGGGAGGGGGTGTGGGAGAGGGAGAGCGAGGGGATTTGGATTGGGATGGGAGAAAAAGGGTCTCCCCTTCCCCAACATTTTATCCTTTTAAGGGATCTACCCTGTAATTAGAATTGTCAATGGGAAAGGGTTCAGATTTTTTTTACCTCGAAAATGCGAGGATATTTAGATATTACCCCAACCTTCCCAGGGGGTGAGGCATAAAAGCTCAGGGGTCAGGGAAAGTAGAAGGGTCTACCCCATCACCACACAAACGGACATATGGGCAGGAATGTCCCTTTAATACTTTAAACACTTTTCCTAAAAAACATTTGATCTTAAACATCATTGAAAGATGTGTGTTTCATCTTTGTAAGAAAGAGACTTTGAACTATATATGGCAAATAACAAAATGTATCGGTTTGTCTGCGTGCCTGTCAGTTTGTCTGTATTTAATATGTCTGATATAATGTGAAACATAAATTTGAAACATACATGCACGTGAATTACCCCCATGAATTAGGGTTTTTTAATCGTTTTAAAGGAATTATTTTTTCTTCCTTTTAATTACACATTCATAGATAATTTATCTTGCAAAAGTTTTAACTACCTGCTGATGTGAATAAGTGAGATCTTTTCACTGGGGCCACGCCCTTAAAATCTAAATTTATTTCCATATTATTTAAAAGGCATAAAAAACTGATTTGTTGTATACAGACTACTTTAAAAAATATGATTAGAATTTGTGGTGAATTTGTTGCCCCTAATAAGGACAATGCCCTTCGGAGTTTTAAAGCTTTATTATATCCATTTTCAGAACAAAATGCGATCCTTTGAAGTGAATTCCATTTTGCAAGAAACATTATTTTCAAAGATATTGTGACCCTGTTGTCTTTAACCTATAAAGGCTAGAAAATAGCTGCAAAAAGCCAGATGAGGTACAGAGCTAAGGCTATTCTTTTCTATTCTTACCTGGAAGACGTATTTGACCATTTTAGCTTTTTGTTTCACGTTCATCATTCACGTTTTTAAGTGTGATATTTAGGCCAAATTTAAAAACTCAAAACCATTAATATGATGAGAACAAAGACTATGTAACAAAGTTCCCCCTTAAGCATTCCTATAACGTTTACTCATAGTAATTTTGATCTTTTCACGTGACTGAAAATATCTGAGTATATCAAAGCTGTTATGAATATTTAAGCTATTAAAACATTTTTGACCTATTCACAGAGTAAAATTGACATTTGAGCTTATTTAAGTTTCTGAGACCAAAGGAGTTAATGAAAAACAAGAAGAAATGATGGAGATAAACTTGTAGAATTTGGAGAATGCTTCCTATTTATTTCAAGGTTATAAGGTAAATTATTATTATATTATCGATACCAACAACAAAATTATCATTATCATCAGTTATCATTAATCACTCTATGAGTCATAAATCATCCATGAATTACTTCCATCATGAAATCCATCAATCTTCCATCTACGACTATGAGTCATAAATCATTATTTCATCAAGCATTAATCAGCAATTTTCAATCATTCGTTATCAATTCATGATCAATCAAACAATTACCAATTATCAAACACTAAAACAATCATTATCTTCTATAATCTACCATTCAACACTTAAAGATTATCATTTATCAATCTTTCAACACTTAAACGAACGGGCCCGTAACAATCATTCACCAATCATCAATCAATAACCTATCAATTATAAATCAATTATTCATCAATCATTGTAAATAATTCAACACTAAACAATCAATAATTCAACCCTAAACAATAATAATTCAACACTAAACAATCAATAATTCAACACTAAACAATCAATCATTCAACACTAAACAATCAATAATTCAACACTAAAACCATCAATCATGCAACACTAAAACCATCAATCATTCAACACTTAAAAAACATCAATCATACAACATTAAAATCATCAATCCATCAATCATTCAACATTAAATCATCAATCATTCAACACTTAAATAATCTTTTATCCATAAAATTCACATATCATTAAACCAAATTTGGGCCCCCACACAGGAATCCATTTAAATCATTTTTATATTTTTTGGAAAGGCAACCCCCGCTCTCACAAAAAAAGTTTGGGCCCCCCCAACTCAGCAATCCATATATATCATTGTTTGATATTCCCCCCCCCCCCCCCCCTCTCACAAAAAGAAAATTTGGGCCCCCCCACTCAACAATCCATTTATATCATTGTTTGATTTCCTTGAGAGGCCACCCCCCACTCTCACAAAAAATTTTTTGGGCCCCCCCAACCCCTCAAACCGTTCCTACGCCACTGATAACATTTTTAAAATTTGAATTTGATCTATTTTAGATATTATCATTTTCAAGAATTAAAGGGAATCAACAACTTAGCTTGTGAAACCTAATTGACTATCGTTAATGAGAGCGTCCAGACGGGTAAGGGGGGTCACATGACACATACATGTACTAGGTACTGGCTGTCAGCTGTAAGTGGTTCGCAACCAAACGAGTTCGTCCCTACCAAGCATTTACGACCCTTCGGGGCCTTGCTAATAAAACTCTGGAAGTTAAAAATTCAGGTTACAGACCCCCTTTAAAGTTGTGATTGAATTTCAGGAGGAAGAGCAGGAGAGTCCAGCTAACAAACCAATCACTGACGATGAGGTGAGTGCTTGATTCGGCCATTTTATTTTTTTAGTGTTGTGTTTTTAATCTCGCGATTGTCTAAAATTTTGCTTCCAACCAATGTTTTAAAAAAATCTTTTATTTCTCATGATATTGCCAACAGCACAATATTTAAGCTGATCATGGAAAATCTGCACTCAGGGCAATGACAGGAAATAGGCTTAAAATAATCGACCATTTGTTCTTGGGTTGGAGTTTAACGTCTTCTTTCACCATTTGGCGATGTCGCCGACGTGTAATCAACCATAATTGCGTTCAAACAGTTTATTGCCTTGTGTTTTTAGGGAATTTAAGGGAGATATTGTTAATTTTGAAATGTCTGATTACCGTATATATTTTAAAATTTTGTAACCATTTGCATCATGCTATTAATGTTAAGTGAAATGCCAAAATAACAATAACATTACACATGCTCCTTATCCCTATTCTATCCTTTGAGAAATTATTTTGCACCTTATTTTGGTCCTTAAAGAAATATGTGCATATCACACAGAAGAAGAAACTCCAGTCTTCTTAAGATTAGAAAAACACAGGAATGTTCAGTTTTGATGATAGCACAATACTTTGATAAGAACTTATCAGTTTTTTTTCAAGCCAAGAAGGGGAAAACAGAGGTTACAGGGAATCCTTCTGGTGACAATGACATATTTATTTATTTTCAGGTGATACAGTTCCCATCCAACTGCCCGAACTGTCAGACTCCGTCCTCGACCAACATGAAGTTAGTCAGTATCCTTCAGTCAGCCAGAACCACCAACAGAGCCACTTTCAATCTCATTGCAATCAGATGGAACCTCACATTTATCTTATTTTGCTCCATAGTACTCCATAGAGGTTTGTCAGTTGGCCATTTCTGTGACCTTTGACATAACATCAATTAAGACAAGAGACCCACTTACTGCCATGAAAACCGCAATCAATCAATCTCATTAAAATCAGATGGAACCTCACATTTATCCCACTTGCTCCATAGTATAGAACTTGATACCAAAGGTTTTGTCAGTTGATATTTTTTTGTGACCTTTGATATTACATCAATTTAGACAATCAGAAACATACTAACTACCAAGAACACCGCTATCAATCAATCTTTTTAAAGTCAGGGAGATCCTTTATCTCACTTTGCTTAAGATCTGAGAAACGCTGCATAGGGTTTGTCTGTTGCTTTGTCTTTCGATCAATCTCATTAAAATCAAAGCCCACGTTTATCTCACTTTGCTTAAGATCTGAGAAACGCTGCATAGGGTTTGTCTGTTGCTTTGTCTTTCGATCAATCTCATTAAAATCAAAGCTCACGTTTATCTCACTTTGCTTAAGATCTGAGAAACGCTGCATAGGGTTTGTCTGTTGCTTTGTCTTTCGATCAATCTCATTAAAATCAAAGCTCACGTTTATCTCACTTTGCTTAAGATCTGAGAAACGCTGCATAGGGTTTGTCTGTTGCTTTGTCTGTGAGTTTTGGCCTTACATCAATTTAGTCAATTAGAGACCTGCTAATAGCCAACAGGGCAACTTTCGATCAATCTCATTAAAATCAGAGGGAAGCTCACGTTTATCTCACTTTGCTTTTGATCTGAGAACTGATTCATAGAGTTGAAAATCAGATACCCACTTACTACCAAGAAAACCACTATCAATCTCATTAAAATCAGATGGAAGCTTACATGTTGCTTCAAAACTTAGTACTACTCCATAGGGGTAAGCTCAGGTTGCTTTGGCTCCATACAAGTTAATTCAGGTTTTGTATGATATCTTGGCCTTGACCCACTGATTTTATGTGCAGATAAATTTCAAGGCTTGTGGTTGTGCTAGGGGTACCTGATGGAGCGTCACTCAGATCAGAAATATACTGAGGCATGAGTGACAGGCTTGATATGATTTCAATGAGATTGGTATTGTTTAATAGAGAGACAAGTGAATCTCATCCTGTGTGTGATATTCGGAGATTGTTGAATCTTACCCTGACCCTTATTGAGCGGAAATAAGGTCATAGAAGATATGTGCAAAACTTAAACTGATTTTAATGAGATTGTCTATGATAAAACGCTGCACTGCAAAATAGTCACAGAATGTACCATCGCATTACTTGAGTTTTACACTTCAAGTTTCGTGATTTTGGAAAAAACTTTCCTAATAGAGTGGTTCAAAATATTGAAATTGGTTTTGGCAATAATATGAATTGCCTATACTTTAAGAAGGGCCCCAAACAAAAAGTAAATGCTTTGAAATGCTAAGCTTTAGGGCCTATGTTGTATTCCTTAGTTCACTTAGACATTCCACATTTCAAAGAAGTTATCATCATGGCAACCACATGTGATGCTTGTGGTTACCGTGACAACGAGGTGAAAGGAGGCGGAGCCATTGAACCGAAAGGTCGGAAAATCATCTTGAAAATAACCGACCCAAGTGATATGACCAGAGATGTTTTGAAGGTTGGTTCAATATTTTTGAAAAAATATTTGTTTTTAAATCAATAATTTTGATGATATATGGTTCTAGTTATGTACGAGCTACATGATACAACAAGAAAAGAACCAAATTTAAAGGAATTTACAAAGACTCAAAATGTAGGGCCTTGCAGAAGCTTGAATGTGAGTTTGTTTCTTTCTTTTTTTGATGGAAATAAAGGTAAATGCTTTTCTGTCTTAAGTATGTGTGTAAAATATATTTAAGTTTTATTCTGAGATAAATCTAGTGCATTTAAATCGGATACATCCTATCCTAGATTTGTTGGGAATAAATTTTAAGTTCAATTGAAACATGTTACATATTTAGTTTTCTTTCTATCAAAGTAGAGAATAGAAAAGGGAATAATGAAAAGTACCTTTTATAAGCTCATCTGGCCTGTAAGGCCTTGGCTAGTGAGGATTATAAATTGTAGCCTTGGTGGACCTGTGACCCCTAATAAGGGCCACAGGGGCCACACCCTAAAAACCTATTTTCATCTTCTTCTCCAGAACCATGAGGCCTAGAAAACTGAAACTTTGTGTACAGACGCTTTGACTAGTGAGGATTATAAATTGTAGCTTTGGTGGCCCTGTGACCCCTAATAAGGGCCACAGGGACCACGCCCTAAAAACCTATTTTCATCTTCTTCTCCAGAAGCATAAGGCCTAGAAAGCTGAAACTTTTTGTACAGACTCCTTGGCTAGTCAGGATTATAAATTGTAGCTTTGGTGGCCCTGTGACCCCTAATAAGGGCCACAGGGGCCATGGCCTAAAAACCTATGTTCATCTTCTTCTCCAGAAGCATAAGGCCTAGAAAGCTGAAACTTTGTGTACAGACTCCTTGGTTAGTGAAGATTTTAAATTGTCGCTTTAGTGGCCCTGTGACCCCTAAAAAGGGGCACAGGGGCCACGCCCTAAAAGCCTATGTTCATCTTCTTCTCCAGAAGCATAAGGCCTAGAAAGCTGAAACTTTGTGTACAGACTCCTTGGTTAGTGAAGATTATAAATTGTCAATTTGGTGGTCCTGTGAACCCTAAAAAGGGGCACAGGGGCCACGCCCTAAAAGCCTATTTTCATCTTCTTCTCCAGAACCATAAGGCCTAGAAAGCTGAAACTTTGTGTACAGACTCCTTGGCTAGTGAGGATTATAAATTGTAGCTTTAGTGGCCGTGTGACCCCTAATAAGGGCCAGGGGCCACACCCTTTAACCTAATTTAATTTTTTTCTCAAAAAGCATCAGGCCTAGAAAGCTGAAACTTTGTGTGCAAACTCCTTAGGCAGAATCCAAATTGTACATTTGTCGACCCTGTGGTACAAAGTAAGGGAGGAACCACATTTGCCACACCCTAAAGCGAAATTGATATGAAGCCTGATGAGCTACAGAGCCACTGGCTCTATTTTTCTTTAAAAAATGCTTAATCTTCTCTGTTTGTGTCCCCCTAGAGTGAGACATGTGCTATAGGCATTCCGGAGCTTGATTTTGAGACAGGAATGGGGACGCTGGGAGGAAAGTTTACAACTGTGGAAGGACTTCTCATGGACATTATCGGACAGGTACGTTACGGAGGAAATGACCTCAAAATCATTGTTGGTTGTTAAGTCTTTTTGATTATTGATTATTTTAATGGTTTCCCCCTTTGTTCTTTGAAATATTACAGGTATGTTGAAAAGTTAGTTTTATGTATCGGTAAATGCAAAAAAACGTTAATTGAAATCAAGAATGGCTGTACAGGAATTTCTAAGAATTGAAGGTGATCAAATACTCAATACGGAAAACAAAGACGTCCTCGTATGTCATATCTCTTTTCAATCCTGTAATAATGTGTTTATGATGAATTATCTGATATTGCAGGATAATCTAGTGAGTATGCTGTATTTCAGTTTAAAGAGTCTATCAGAAAGAACAAAACAGAAAGCAAAATCATTCTCGTATGTCACACCTGTTCTGATGATAATGACGAATTTTCGGATATGGTAGGATAACCTAGTGAGTCTCTGTTCCAGTTGAGGGACTCGAACCCATTCTTCCGAGGAGACAGCTCACAGCCTGGCCTAACGGGGAAACTGTCAGACTTCTGCTCAAAGATACAAAAGGTAAGTGACAGGTTAAAATAGTTGTGTCCACTTCTTTGACAGGCATTTTAGAAGTTGGAATAACAATAATGAAGAGGAATATATAGATGACAACTTCTTTATTCATAGTATGCGATGTTTTAGACACAGATTCTCCTTAAAATGATTGTGTCTGTCTACAGTTTCTTGATTATTGTAGAAGTATTAATTATGTCGATAGTGTAACACATGGTTGAAATACCATCATTTCATTTGTAATCGAAACAACATGGGTACAAATCGTGAATTTGACCTAATGAAAAACAATCAACAAAAGCAATCTAAATTTGTTCACTGACATATTTCTTTGATATGTTGAGAATATCATCCGAATTTGAACGAAATTAGTGATGAAATAATCATCTTTGAAAAGATCTCAAGCTGTGATTTAGAAAACATACCTGATAAAAAAACGGCAACCAAAGTTTGTTTTAAATGAGGTTAATGAATACTTCTATTGAAATTTTGTCATTGGTTCAACTCTGATTAGAACCTCTGTGATCTGTTTTAGTGTGTATTGGTTTCTGATAAAAGTATATTGGTCTAAATTTAGAAATGTGACTGATTTTCAAATATCATTAGAGCCAATCAAGATATTTTATATGTTCAAATAATATTTTCAGATAATTGACGGAGAGATGATGGGGGCCCACATTGTGCTTGACGATGCTGCCGGGAACAGCTATCTACAGGTGTGTACACTGACAAGCAGTTTTATGGATGATCAACTTCTTTATTGTAGGCGTCCTGTCTCAGGGAACTAACGTTAAGCCAACTCCACTTAGCTGTACCCTTGGCTCAGAAGCTAGATTCGCTCGCGCGGCCCGATTTGGGATATAGCCAATCAAATAATTTTTATCAAGAAGTTGGCGAGATGTATTGTAGGAAATAGCAGTAAAGATCCTTATACTTTTCAAGCTATCGAAACGTCGCTACTTACACCACTCTCCTTTCAAACAACTTACATTGGTTTAGGAGAAATCTTTTTTTTTTTTGTTAGGTGGTAGGTTGGGTTTGAATTTAAGATATATATGTGTCTTAGGATAAGCAGAGTGATTTGGGTTCTAACTTCTACACCAGAGTAAGAAAGCGAACCGGAAGCATATATATATGTTATACCCTGAGACATGATGTTCTCATCTTTTTCCTAACGCTTAAACTTCTTTAAAACTGTAACCTACTGTTAAATTGACAGACATGATGTTTTTAAAGGGACAGTTCTATCAGGGTGTTTTTTGTGGAAACAAAATTCAAGAGGACCGGTGATGCATTATATTCTTTGTCAAATTGTTAAAAAAATATTACCTTCACTAACATATTTGAAACTAAGTGTGTAATAATCATGTAATAATCATAAATAAGTATAAACAGGAAAGAACTCTTGAATTTTATTTCTGCAACAAAAAAACCCCAAAAGGACTGTCCCTTTAATTGAAAACAATTACTATTTTTTTCAGAAGCATTTTGTGGTTCAAGTCTGCAAAAAGAATTTGAACTGCAATATCTATCAGTGATAATACTGAAGCTTTATGATCCTTAGTGAATACTGAATATTACCTGCAATATCTAGTAATGAAATGTGAATATTGTTTTTCTGCTGCTTTGTATACAAATACATAATGTAAATTGTCATTGACAATGAACAACTGTCTGTTTGTAACATGTAAACATCTTATGGGAAATAAAAACCTTAAAAAAAAAAAATAAAAAAAAAGAATTATGATTGATTGTCATGAATTGGGTTTGTTTTGAGCAAATTGTTTGACATAGATGTTAAAAAAAAAATGTTACTTTATCTCATCCAATGTCTTTACAGAGGATTGGTAAAAAACACGGGACATTAAATATTTGTGAGAGAATTTGTTTTTCAAGAGACAACTTTATGGATGTTTCAGAACACATACGCTCCTGATCCCGACCCAGAGATGGAAGTTGTGATCTACGAGCGAACGTTTGAACAGAACGAAGACCTCGGAATCAACGACATGAAAACAGAAAATTATGAGGCATCATAGTCTTACTATGACATTGATCCTGCAAACAATTTGTGATATTAAATTTGATGAAGAATATTGAAGATTATTTTTGGTTTCTTCTGTGTAATTCTAAATATTTTTATGGATCAAAGACTGAAGCATATTACCAAAAGTGTGTCTCAAAACAATATTTGAGTTTGTGCGCATGAAAGTAGAGTATTGAAATCTAAATTGTTCACATTTTATATAAATGCAATGATAAGAATTTTGAGGAAGGCAAATTAAACGAGCACAAGCACACATAATAGACATTAATTGTAGAGTGGGAAACTAATATTAAACAATGATCATAATTTACCTTTTTTCTTTAACCAATCTTTAGTTTAAGTCACTCAATTATTTATGTTTAATGTATGCCATTCTTTGGTAATAAATGCTACCTACACAAAATGATTGCTTTGCAAAATAACTTTCATTCTCTTTTATTCTTTATAGTAATTATACTGATACTAGTTTCAAGTTCTAAATTTTTTTTGCCTTTTACCCAAAGAAGAAAGTATGTAAACATTTCATTGAAACTGCCAAAGTTGAAATAGGAAGAAGTTGAAAAAGTTATAAAGGCATGTCTATACATGCTAATCCAAAAGTCATGTCTTCAGGTTGTGATTTGTCCACATGCCAAGTTACATTGAATTTTAAAAAAAATTCTGCTCTAGAACAAAATTTAAATGGAGAGTATCACTTGTTTATAAAAGTTATCTATAAATTTTAATCCTGACAAGTCAAGGTGTCTTTACAGAAAGTTTCAGCTTTTGATGCCTTTTGCTTCTGGAGGAGAAAATGAAAATAGGTGTTAAGGATGTAGGCCAAGTGACCCTTATTAGGGGTCACAGGGTCAAAAAACCTATATATGATAAGCCTCACTAGTCAAGAAGTTTGTACCCAAGATATCAGCTTTCTAGGTCATATGCTTCCGAAGCCAAGGACAAAAATAGGATTTTAAGGGCACCCAGTGGCCCTTATTAGGGTCACAGGGTCAACAGAGCTATAAACCTCAATAGTCAAGGGGCTTGTATAAAAGGTTCAGCTGTCAAGGCCTTTTGCTTATGTAGAAGAAAATGAAAAACGATTTTAAGGGTATTTCCCCAGTGGCCTTTATAAGGAATCTGTATTAAAGGTTTCAGCTTTCAGAGCCTTATGCTTCTGGAGAAGACGAAAACAGGTTTCAAGGGCAATGCCCAAGTGGCCATTTTTATGGGCAACATGGTCATCAAAATATAAATTGCAATCCTTAGAAGTCAAAGAGTCTGTACCCAAGATTTCCGCTTACTAGGACATTTGCTTCTGAAGCAAAAGACAAAAATAGGATTTAAAGGTCAACAGAGCTATAAATTGCAAACCTTAATAGTCAAGGAGTCTGTACACAAGGTTTCAGCTTTCTGAGCCTTATGCTTCTGGTGAAGAAGTGGAATATGCACAAACGAACTTTTCAGGCCTGAAGAGTTGAATATTCACAAGGTAGCAATGATTGTTCCACATACCATTCAACCATCCATATTTCATATTACAGTAGAATATGGATATAGCGAACTAGAATATAGCGAACAATCAGATATAGTGAAAAAATATTCAAGTCCGGTCCCTTTATAATATCATCAAAATTATCTGCGCATACCGAACATCGGATATAGCAAACTTAATTCGTTGGTTCCTTGGAGTTCGTTATATCCGTGTTCTACTGTATTTAACTAAACATTACAGTGTCTGAGTTTGCTCTTTAAAGTGAAATTCTGAGCTTTTTCCCACAGCTACAAACAGTTAAAAAGCGAAACAAGACAAGAGAAGTGAAGTGGACACATATGACAGTTCTAAATACCAAGCTTCAAAGGCGTAGACATGGATCACAAATGTTAAACCAATGCAAATCTCAAACCATTTTCTTGTTCAAAGATACTCACTTTATCGACAGTTTGCAAGGACATAATATGGAAGCATGTGAAGTTGACAAGGGCATAACATATTACATATTATAACTGTCTTTAGCGAACCCCATATGGCTGTCGGGTTTTATTGTGATCTATGTCCAAAAATAAAAAAATTGATTTAAAGAATATAGAACACACATTGGTATATTAAAAATATTTCAGATTTTCGGATGATTTGTCAAACGCTTCAATGATAATAGATAACAAATACATAGTCTGTAATGATTTCACCAACACGAAACAATTTTGTAGATAGGTTGATTACTTTTTCTTCTACTGCTGTTACAGTTAATAGAGAATTGAGCAAAAAAGAAAATTTGGAAAATCAATTTTTAATTTCGATAGTATTCCTTCATATACATACTACATTTCATAACATTACTTTTATTTTGAGCTTCAAATTAAATATGAAGATGGTTTGCATTATTGCATATCCACGACATAATGTCATATTTGTTTTCAAATGAAATATTTCAAAAATATTTTCAAAACAGAATCAGAAACGCTCATAAAATCGCCTTGTTGAATGCAACTCGACTATCCGGTAAGAAACTCTTTTACCGATAAACGAGGTTTTGTCTTGTTTGCGACATTGAAAATATTGATGACAAATACAAATGTAGACGCAACTATTTATTACAGTATTCAGGCTTTGCAGCTTTGACCGCAGCTTTATCCATTTCATAAACTATTCACGTTTAGATAAATTTAAACACTTACTTTTGTATAACGACAGCCGGAAACAGTTTCATAGTATCCTTAGATTCAAAATGGCCGCCGATGGAGTGGACTATTTGAAGTTACAGTTAGTTCACGGTGTGTAATGTTTTTGTCGCAATCTTATGACTTTTTAAGTGATGCCGTTATAGCAGGTCATCTTTAGTTATTTATCTACCATGACCTACATTAAAAATATTGTGATTGTCACTTTGTTGTGTAAGATTTATGGGTTTTTTAAATCCTATTTTTCTGACTTAGCTTGAAGCTGCTTCTTATTAGAAGTTAGTTAAGAATATAGTAAACATGTCATTATATAAAACAAAAATATCCTCCATTTTATTCAAGATGTATTAAAAAGTGTAAAATTACCCTTTTACGTGTCATTGTATTGTCTGTGTTGAGCATTATGTAAAAATGTGTCGGGATTTCAGACTGAATATTGTCTCTGTGTCATATCATGCTTTAAATTGATTGTTGTAACAAAATCCTATATAGATTTTTGGACATTTTCAAATAAATCACTGCATCTTGTATAAAATCCTTCAGGAACTGACAGATATGATCTTTACGTACCACATCCACCAAGAAAACAACCAGGTAACCACGGAAACCTGGCTCAGGCTGTATAGATAGAATCACTTAAATGGCACTTGTCTGTTTCTTATGATTTTCACATCTCTTTGCACAAAGGTTGGAGAAAGATATCATTTGAATTGTTCTTTGCAATTATCGTGGAAATTGCAATGAATAATGTTCAACCTTTTATGTCACCCTTTTCTTTCACACACAGACCTTTGAAATCTGTTTCTCTTTCTACATTCTAGTTTCTACCATTTACACCATTATTGACTATATTATTGCCAAAAGAAGTTAACAATAACTCCATATATCCCTCATTTTCAATTTGCCTATATGTACAGTCAATGGCCAAAAGTCTGTGCGCACTGACATAATTGCAATAGACTTATATGACAATTTGAAATTGGGAGAATAATTTTAAAAATTAATTGTTCGTTGGTTCATTTTGAAATCTCTACCAGCATGACAGAAATCATCTAAGTTACAGACACATAATTTTCATGCAATTGCCCGATAATTTTTACGAAAATACATGTTATTTAACAACACATATGAAACATGCTGATTGCATTTAATACGGCCGACAATTGGACATTGATATCAAATTGTTTATGTGATGATTATTAAAACTAGTGTTGTTCATTAATTTATGAACATGATTAATTATAAAATTGTTATTGTGTGATTGTAGAAGAGATGATTTCCAAGCCATATGCACATTATCAGTACAAACATACTTTAATTTAGTTTGTTAAAAGTATTCTTGATATTGCTAATTAACATGTTAGTACATGTATGTGAGAAATTACTTTGGTAAGAACACACCTTTAGCTGTTATTCTATTATTGGTGTGTTTGTTTATATTAAACATAAATTTGTAATACTCATAAATGTCAAATATAGATTTTTAGTATACCTTTGCATATGTTTTCTTGATATAAAAAATACCTGTATTAGTAGTTAAGGTAGTAGAAAAGCTATAATACATCCTGAGCTTGTAGAAGAACATTATTTTTGTGTGTGAGATAATGCTTGCTTTAAACTTGTATTATTCATTTGTGGTGAAATGTAAATGGCTTTTTCACACTTTGCAGCTTTCTTTCTTTTATCAGTTGTATGTATATATAGCCTCTTAATCTTTCAATGAAATTCTGATTTATTCATACTGCACATACTATTTTTCTCTTTGATGTAACACATTGAAAAGCCAATCCAACATATGAAAATATTTGGTTTAATTCAGTTAACAGTCGTTTTCTTGAGAAAATCACCTCATCTATGCTAATAAATATCATTGTGTAAAGACTTCAGAAATTAACCAAACATAAATAAATTGGAAACAAATTGAATATATGGTTTGAATAAAATACATTTGGTTTAAAAATAAAATTGTTATTTTGAACACAATGTTAATCTTGATTTGGTTGTGGTTTATTGAAGTTGAATGTGTTGATTTAGTTCTTGATTTCACAATTAAAATTTTTCAATTCCATATGCCATTTTTACAGGTCCAGCAAAACACCAGCTTGAGTTGCGCCTACCAAGCGAAGAAGCAGGGGATGTTCTGACTGTCGGACATCTGGCTCGGGCTGTCGCTGACCTCACAGAGGTGCCAGAGAACAACCAGAAACTCATATTTAAAGGTACGGTCATATATATGCGTGTCCCTGATATACTATTGTTACAACACAAGTGCCATCCTGTCTCAGAGTACGAACGTTACGCAAACTCCACTAATCTGTACACTGGGCTCCAAAGCTAGATTTGCTTGAGTGGCCCAACTTTGGATATAAGCCAATCAAATCATCTTGTTGAAATTTTATCGAGAAAGTGGTGAGAAAATGATTTTATTGGCTTATATCCAAAGTCGGGCCACTCAAGCAAATCTAGCTTTTGACCACAGGGTACAGATTGGTGGAGTTAGCGTAACGTTCATACTCTGAGACAGGATGTGCCGCACCAGTGCCTGAATATTAGTATTTCTCATTCGAAAGCAATTATCAATTATATTTTCAGGGACTCCTAACATCATTAGTAACATGGGAAATGATCTCCCAATTATATGTACTCCGAGTCCCTTGGACTCTCAGTTTTGATTGACTATGTAAAACCCTGTTTTATTACAGAATAAATGCTTTAATATTTTAGTTGATACTTTTGACTATATATATTGTAATCAACATTGAAATTTTTATTTTAAATTCAAGGTTTCACTAAAGGAGACAGTTTTTAATTAGTTTGACATAGTAGGTCTGTGGTGTAGTGGTTGGCAAGCTGGCCTCTCACCCCAAAGGCCTGGATTCGAATCCTGGTGGAGACACCAAAACTTGACCTTGGTCTCAGTCTGTGTTGTGTCCCTGGGCAAGGTGCTTCATCCACATTGCACTCAGCTGTTAGAATGAGTACCTGAAAATAGGATGTACTGACCTACATGGTTGCGCTTAGCGCTTGATAGCAGCTTGAAAGTACAATTCCTTCAGGGTAATGATGTAGGAGCGCTTTGAGCAGGTACTAGTACCTGGAAATAGCGTGATATAAATATCCTCATTATCATTTTTTAATGGTTTGATAGCCTATGGAATGTTGTTGCAGGTCGGTCACTGACAAAACAAGATGACAGTTTATCGTCCCTTGGCATTCGACAAGGATCCAAGATCATGCTGCTTGGAAAGAAGGTAAGATGATAATTATTATATCAAGCATTGTTGGGGGGAGTTTAAGATACTAATAGGTACTGCTGTTAGAGGAAATTGTAGCTCTTTAATTTCTCCATTACTTTGACATCTCCAATAATTCAACCATATCCTAATTTACTGAGGTCACAATTTCAAATCACCTCTAAAATTTCAACCAAGTGTTCCAATATGTTCCTATGATTCAACCATGAATAAGATCATTTATTTGAAAAACTAAAATAATTATCTCAACTGCAGTATTCAATTCGAAATATCTTCATATTGACAAAATTGCCATCTGTATAAATTGTCATCTGTATAAGGCCTTTTCATTAAAATTACTCATGCTCTTGATATTCAACTAACATTTCAACCAAATTGGTGATCAAAATGAAAATAATTCAACCATAGACCTTTCATAAAAATATTTAGAAAATTTAAGGGTCCAATTAATAGAGAAATTACAGTAGTTCTGATTTAAGACTACTCTTTAACAGCCAGGAAGTCTGGACGCTGATGATGTGAAGAAACTTGGCACAGTGGAGACAGAGATAGCAACTCACACCAAGAAAGTCAGCGAGATCACACACGAACTGGATGGTATTGATAAGGTAAACAACTCATCCAAGGCACTTCATCCACATTGCACTCAGTTCACCCAGCTGTATAAATGGGTACCTGAGCATGGGGAAAGTACAGACCTATATGGTCGCGCGAGGCGCTTAGTAGCTTGACTCGAAAGTACAATTCCTTCAGGGTAATAATATACATTGTACAGCCATTGTATCGCCGTTGAGCAGTCCTGGACTGGATACTAGGCGTTAAAGTTATTATTAGGTCTTCAAGACAAAGTCTGGAAGACCTATTGTTTTTATCCGATTTCTTCAAGTTCTTATTATTATTATAATTTGTACTTTATTTGTGAACGAGCTACAGCTCAAACGGCTGCTCCAAATTCGACCAAACTTGGCATGAAGATTCCCCTTACCCTGGAATCGACATGCTAAGCTTTTGGGCAAAATCGACTCGTACGTAAAAGGTCCAGTTCGAATCCAAAATCGAAAATTTAACATTGATTCTTTTTTCAAAATGCACTTAGAGACTTGAAATTTTTTTTAAAAGATGCGCAATGAAAACTAATGAAAAAAAGTAAATCATGACGAATGCCTAGGTCACGGGGTTTGGCCGCCATCTTGATTAAAAGCACTTTTCAAGGACTTTTTAACAACTGTTTGACCCCATGCGCTTTTGAGGAAACACCAGTGGCAACTGCTGATACCAGAAAGCTGAAACTTACACATAATGTAGCTGAGACATTGCCCTATAACAAGTTTGTTTCAAAATTTAAAAAATCGAAATAGTTTTTTTTATAAAAATCTTCATAGTTTGCACATTTTGCAATATTCAAGGGCAGATAACTCAAAAACTTCCCAGACGAATTTGATGATTTTTGCATGACAGTTAGACATTAGCAAGGTCTGCAAGATAAAAGAATAAAATCGCTCGCGAACAGTGACTTCCGGTCACGAGGAAGGGTCAAAGTTTGCATTTTGGAAAACGGGTGTTTTGGTTGGTATGTTTGAATACTCATTGCTAAGCAACGACACATGATAATTGATTGTTCTATATATCATTTGAAAGCCAAAAGAACATACAATCTTAAATAAATCTCATTAAAATTAGATTTAATATTAACATTAAAATTCGGAGCATTTAAATGTGGTCAATCCTACTTTCGTTTTGAATGATTATGAGACATTTATGATTGAAAAACTGTAGTTCATTGGCAATAAAACACTAGGCAATGTTTTATGTATCATCAGACAGCAATAACACTTTATAACCTGAGCTGATTCATGTTTGCAGCCATGTTGAATTTTCTGTAAAGGCTTAAACGTTGAATATCAAGTGAAATATGCTAATTTGATAATGTATTAGTTACTGTTTACCTCTTAGACAAAAAGCAATGTAAAGGTCAAACAGTGTGTGAAGGTCAAACGGGAATCTTGAAGACCTAAGTACTGCCGCGGCAGTCCTAGTTATTATTATTATTATTAACAGTGTTGTTCCTGGGCAAATTTGCTCACTCCTTTTGCTTGGTGTCCCCTAAATTAGAGATGTGGGATGCTTCTACCATTGCAAAGGGTCCCAATAGCTCAGAAAAGATCAAAATGACCCCCTCAGCTGATCACCTAAAAATAACACTGGTTAATGATTAAACATAATTTCTTCATTGACTGGAACAATATATCCAAAATAGTATACCATCTCTTTGATCTTTACAGTAAATGTCTAACTCTACAGGCACCCAAGCTAGATTGAAGCCAATCTCAACATTGCCAAAAGCTTTCGGTATCAGTAGCAAAGGGCAGGTAACTCCTGTGTATCATTCCTTCTACATGATTTTTATTTGGGCCTCTTGATTGTTTAGGATTGCTTCATCGATCACTTGATTGCAGACGGTTATTTGAAGCACAGTGTGTGAGGAGAAGTTGGTTTAAGATTTAATAATTTGCTTTTGAATATCCAAACAAGTAATCCTAAACTCATTTCCTCCAGGGCTTCCTTGAAGCACAACTCATCGGGTCAGCCCTACAGCGGATTACGAAGCAGATCAAGTTAGAGTCCGAGAGCTTCATGCGCATGTTGGAGACACTCGACGCTCTCCGCTTCGAGGAAACCAACAAAGGCAGTAGGATCAAGCGCAAGAATTTGGCTGACCAGATTCAGGTACAACTCCCCCTGCAAAGCTTAACTCTCTTACTAAGAATGAGTCTATGAAATAAGCCTGTATAGACAGCCCAAAAGTTGTATTTTGTAGATTTTAATGGTACAAAAACTCAAATAGTTACCAGCCCGGACCAAAAGTAACCAGGTACGAGGCTGGCGGTCAGGCCTTGTTTCATACACTGTAAGAATGCATAACTCTAAACTAGGAATTTACCTAAGTAGCCTCTTAGTAGCTCATGGCTGAAACATTGTCAAAGGGCCATTAAACTCAAGCTCCCTGACCATAACATCATCCATTACAGACAATATTTGAGACATTTCTAAAAAAACTGAATGAAAGATGACCATGCTACCCATTCGATTGATGTAAAAGGCACACCTCCAAAGGCTAAACCATAGAAATACATGCATAATATATTGGAACACCAAGACTATGGATTGAGAGTGACATCAGTCGAGATGGTAAAAGTTGTGTCATGAACTCTGATATCCAATGATCGAGGGAAAACCAAAGCGCCTTCTCTCAGCTGGATATTGGCTCTCTACAAATATTGGTAGTATTAGTAGTAGTGTATTAGCAGTAGCAGGAGCTACAGTAGCAGTAGCATGTCTAAATATCATCTCTAATCTCTCATTGTCAGAGTCGGGCATCACTGACCCCTAGATGATTACAACCCCAGGCTAGTATTGTCTAATATTACCCATACGGGCGAGGATACACGAGTGGATATTTTTTTGATATGCGCACATTTGCTTTTTAGTGATTCTCAAGGCTCAAGGCTCGCGACTTTGAACATTATTTCGACTCGGGCAGAAATCCCGTCATCACTCGTACCTCGTTGGTTATTCTCTAAATGTCTAAATTTTTTTTTGCTTGCAGAGACTGCTGGATCGATGTGACTTTCTCGTCCAGGGGGTTGATCACATAAAACAGAAGTCTTGATGGCGGTTTTCTCTAGCTGTTATGTAGATACTGGATCTGGCTGTTTTACCTCAACGAGGCTGTTATGTAATACCACAAATATATCTTTTTATGAAAACGTATGTCTTTTTTGTGTTCTTTGTATGCCAAGCTGTCAAATTCTTGGCATCAGCATCTGTGAGATCTGATATTTTAATCCATTTTTGAAAGAAAAAGATTTTTATTTAGGCTAGTTTTTTCTGCCATTAGAGACTTGGCCAAAATAAATTGATAAGTAAAGTAAGTAAAGTAATTAACTAAATTCTCGACTTATTGATAAGACCTTCTGTATATGTTCACTTGCATACATAAAATCTGAGCATTCTAACAAAATTAATGCTTTCTAACCTTGGTAATTCCCGAAAGAAATTCTTTGCATGACTACAATGCTACTTTCACCCAATGGCCATCACCTGAATAAGAGCAACATTCGAAAAGTTTTGTCTGAGAAGAGCTGTTGTATTGCCATTGTATTGAAGAAAATACAAAGTTTTGAATCAAATTTATTGTTGAATAGCAGAAGAACTTGAAAAGTATCAACTATTTGTGTAAAGTAGAGAACAAAGTGATGATAAGAGGAAGAAGATGTTATGCAAGCTTTTTAGGGACAAAAAAATCGACCTTGTTCTAATGAATAAAATTCAAATGTTGATGCTACCTGGGTACAAACTTGCTCCATCTGAAATTTTACCCTCCAAAAGTTCAAACTTGGTCAAAAGATCAGTCTGATAAAAATCAACTGTTTTCTGATGAATAAAATATTGATGCTATCGGGGTTCACTTTTGTTCCTTCAAAAATGTCCTCCCCAAAATGATGTCTGCGATAATGGCTGAAATATTGCGCAAGCGGTGTTAAGCTTTTACTTCCTCTCCTTCTCCAAAAGGTCTGACCGCAGCCCAGTTAGTCCCATGTTCTGTTTCAAGTTTAGCACAGACAGAACTTGTTCAATTTTGAACCAATCACATCAGGCCATTATAAAGCTGCATGGCAGTGATTATGTATAACGAATGATAGACAGGAGTTACCTGCCCCTAGCTTCTGACAACGAAGGCTGTTGCTTGGGGCCTTGCGATTGGGTAACCGAGCATACACCAGAACATAGCTACGAAATGGGATTTTTTGCAGGCAGTTTGGAAGGGATATTCCCATTTGGATCAAGTTTTTGTAGCATCAATATGTGAAATTTTTATTCATCAGAACACAAACCTGGAATACTCAAGAGTAGGGAAAAGGATGAAGGTTATGTAATAGATATACCCACCCTTCCCGAGGTGTATCGCTCAATAAATAAATGTCATTTGCTATCCGTGTATCTGATTCGCTGAACACTGTAACAGAAATTCAGTTCATACCTGTATAAACTTAATTTCGTGACGTCACATCACATTTAGCCACGTCCATACACACTTAGCCACGCCCCAAATGAAGGAACTATTCGTAAACAAGTAACGTTTTTATGCTGTACCAGTTCGCGAGAGTTCGGTAAAAAGACACAAATTACAAAACGCTAATATCAAATAAATATTAAATAGTTTGTTTCATAACAATACACCCGGTCGATTTCGCTCTCCCGTGCGCAGTCGCGGCTGTTGCACGGGGATCGGCCATTGAAATGCCGCAGTTTTTAGCTTTGTTTCTCAAAAAGATTAGAGAACTGTGCCGTTTAACAAAAATGCATTCGATTTGATCTGATTGCTTGTCGTCAAGCTTTTAAGCCACATGTATGGCACCTACGATAGTCTAATAGGCTGTTTTCATCCCGAATCCAACAGTCGCGAGTTTGTGTTTATGTACAACAGTTGACACTAGGAATGTCAAGGCCACGTGACAAGACGTTGCGTGATTCCGTTGTGAATTTTCATTGGCTGGTGAACTAGTCGTAGGCGGAGCTAAAAAAAATAATGACGTTTTGATTGACATTTAATCTCTCTTGTTTTGTTGATAGTTTAATTCGTAAAATTCGCGTAAATAGTGCAGTCCTATTTGTTGCGAATGTGATTATGTGGACCAAACAAACATATTAAAACATCAAATTTGTGTATATTTATTTATAAGAATTGACTTCAAAATTTATTAAGTTCATGGAGGTATAAACTTAAAAACCGCTGTGCAAACTTCGCGTAAATCCGCTACGCGGATTTACACAGTTTGCACAGCGGTTTTTAAGTTTATACCTCCATGAACTTAATAAATTTTGAAGTCAATTCTTAAATATACCTCCTGTTTGAATCGTGAGTCTCTAGCATGGTACAATTCCCACTTTGGTCGTTAACATACCTTTTAAAAAATTTAAATTTCATAACTCCGTTGGTTGTTTTTCAAGCGTTGAAGATATCTTTATCTGACTTAATGTGGGTGTGTAATAAAAAGTAGGTGTATTAGAATAGTTGAGGTATATTGGACAATACACCAAAGGAAACCATAGCAACGAGACCGGAAGTTGGGTATAATTTTTGCAAATTCGTCCATGGACAAAAGCAAAATGAAGAGAAATCAAATGTGTTTGAAGAGGAACAAGAGAAATAAAATGAATTTGCTGAGGTGACCGGGAATATAGACGATAGTCATGCCAGCTGATTTGCAGGTTAAGTCTAAATGGCCATTGTCAGATCCTTTGCTTGTTGTGGGGGTTGTCGCTGTTGTTGCTGCTGTTGTTGTTGTTGTTGAGTTTGGTGTCTTTGGTGCACATGCATCTTCTCCTGCAAATACAAGTGTTCTGCATATGTTATAATCATCATACATCAATTGTGCAATTACAATATGTCTTGCTACATTAGAATATTATCGAAACCACACAATGACGCGTCAATCATGCAGCATAACGTAATTTTTGGAACTTAAATAAAACAGTAAGAATGACAGTTACGAGTTCATAATGTTTGACATGTTATATAACTGGTAATAATTTAAATTGGACGTGAATTTTGCTTAGGCAAAAATATATGAATGTTTTAAGATTTTAATTAAAAAAAATTTTTATCATAAAATTCCATTTTTTGTTATGATTATATGAGATTTTAATTTATATAATGAATTCTGCCATTTACATTCGTTTCAAAGAAAAACAATACGTGATCAAAATCATTGAATAACTCTTAATTCTGAAGCGATCCTCCAATACGGAGATATCTATGCCAAAAGCATTTGACGGCCAAGACCTTTTAAGACTTTGTTTAGAGCAAGGAGCTAAACGCAATTATACTACTCAAATGAAGTTAAGGAACAATCAAGTAGTAAAATCATTTGCACAAACTTTAAATGGCAGCAGCTCAAAGAGAAGTGTTTTGTTTGACGTTTTCATCATACCCACATCCATACCTCATATTGGGTTCCTGATTTTAAAACTTTATTTTCATTTTTTAAATGTTGTAAATTTTAATCACATTTTTGCAGGAAAACGTCTTCATCAAGCTTATCACTACCAGGGATATCATTTCCAAAGCATTAAAGTCACCCAAGACCGCAATGTTTTGTATCTGAGCGAATGCGACTTTCATCTTCGACCCCTGCCTTGTTTCTGACATCAAAGCGAAATACAGAAACTGCGTCACGCGCAGTATTTGATTCCAATATGTCAGTAATATAGTGTTTTTTCATGGACTACATAACTGTAACCATGCGCTAAGATGTTAAGTACATGGGGAACACTATGCGAATGTTCCTTAGATTCTTTTGAGTAGTATATGTCGAACTCAACAGCAGTGTGTACTCAACAAATTATGACACAAATGGTTTTTAAATGCAAAAATATCTTAACCCACTACGACAGGGTATCAAAACGCATCTGCTAAGGGAATGTTTGCAAATCATAGAAAACATTTTGCATGAGAATTTAGTGAAAGCGTGTCAGAATGAGTGTTTAAAATTGACTTGTGTAGATGAGTTTCTTTCTGATATAGCCCTGTTAAAGGGGCAGTAGCACGTTTTTTGATAATTATATATTTTTAATTGATATATGTATTATTTTGATAGTGTCAAAAATTTCATAACACAAACCAATCATCCATAGTCATAGGACAAAGTATGAAGATTCACCTAAAATCCATGGGCGGCCATTTTGTGTGAACACCTTTAATTCATTTTGTGTAAGAAAGAAAGTTTAAATGCATTGTCTTTCAATTGGAACCATTAATTTTAATTTTTCCTGACATCACCTTATTATAAACGTGCTACTGCCTCTTTAAAGGTGTGAAACCTGAAAAAAACTTTCCCAGGGGTATTAAACATGTCTTCTGCAACGACTAAGGGAAAATGAACGTTGGAGAGCAATTGGATTGCTCCAATGTTGTACTAGAAGTGGCTCACAAATTCGATGTCCTTCAAATAAACACAGCATGGAACGTTAGAAGGCGACATCAACAAATCACGTCAGAGACCACTAAAGTATCTCTGGGCCGATATCATCACAAAACTTGAATGGCGTTTTCTACACCTACCATATCTGTGAAACAACGCCGTTACAACGGCGTCCTGTTGTACTTTATGTTTTCCCTGATCCCGCCCAATAGACTATTGAATTCCTACATTTATCATTCAACAACCAGGCTAATCAAAGATACGTTGACGGAGAACCAAATGCAACTAACAAAGACGGCATTAATACTAGATTAGCGTTTGCGGGATACCGCAAAAGCAGAGCAGCCCCTGAACTTGGGGTTTCGCCTTACCCTGTTCCGCCTTTTACAGGCCTCACCCAATTGGGAATTTTCTTGTGACCTTGACCTTTGATACTCAAGGTCACATAATCAATGAACACATTTCATTGAGTATAACATTATTGTAATGAAATAAAGTGTTAAAAATTAAATTAATCCATTTTCTCCATATATGTTGACCTTGCTGTGACCTTGACCTTCGACAGTTCGTACCCAAACTTTTTGAAAATTTTGTACTTCTCAAGAGATAATATATACAAAATCTAAACTTCATAGCACAAAAACTTTTAAAGTTATTAGCTCATCAGGACTGAAAGTCCAGATGGGCTTATGGCATGGCCCGTCGTCCGGCGTCCGTCCGTCGTCCGTCCGTCCGTCGTCCGTCCGTCCGTCCGTAAACTTTTGACACTTTCGACTTCTCCTCATGAACCATACACATTAGAGAGCTGAAATTTTGTGTACAAGTACCTTAGCATATGGAGATTCTAATTTGTAACTTTGGTGACCCTGTGACCCCAAATAGGGTCACAGGGGTCACATCTTTAAAAACCTATTTTCATCTTCTTCTCCAGTTCCAAAAGGACTAGAGAATTGAAAATGATATGTGCAGACTCCTTGGCTAATGGGGATTCTAATTTGTAACTTTGGTGACCCTGTGACCCCAAATAGGGTCACAGGGGTCACAACCTTAAATACCTATTTTCATCTTCTTCTCCAGTTCCAAAAGGACTAGAGAATTGAAAATTATATGTGCGGACTCCTTGGACAATGGAGATTCTAATTTGTAACTTTGGTGTACTGTGACCCCAAATAGGGTCACAGGGGTCACAACCTTAAAAACCTATGTTCATCTTCTTCTCCAGTTCTAAAAGGACTAGAGAGTTGAAAGTGATATGTGCAGACTCCTTGGACAATGGGGATTCTAATTTGTAACTTTGGTGACCCTGTGACCCCAAATAGGGTCACAGGGGTCACAACCTTAAAAAACTATTTTCATCTTCTTCTCAAGTTCCAAAAGGTCTAGAGAGCTGAAATTATATGTGCAGACTCCTTGGCCAATGGGGATTCTAAATTATAGATTTCGTGACCCCATGACTCCAAATAGGGTAACAGGGGTCACAACCTTAAAAACTTTTTTTCATCATCATCTTCAGTTCCAAAAGGTCTATTGAGCTGAAAGACTGCATGTAGACTCCTTGGCCAATTGGGATTCTAAACTGTAGGTTTTGTGACCCCATGACCCAAAATAGGGTCACAGGGGTCACAATCTTAAAAACCTATTTTTCTCCATTAGATGACAGTCTTTAACAAATTTATTTCTCCTTGGATATTTTAGTGTGGACTTCTTTCACTGTCTGATATTGGCGATCTAGAAAGTGTTGAATAATAATACATTTGTTTTGTAATTTTTTTATAGGTTTTCTTGTAATAGGTAACATCAGTTTCATTTTTAGCTCATCTTGCCTGTATAAAGCAAACTTGATATGATGCCTGATGAGCTACAGAGCCAATGGCTCTATTTTTTATTGAGTATAACAATCATGTATTGATTAAAAGTGATCATAGTTAAAATTAAGCATTTTCGCTAAACCATGCTTAAGTCATGACCTTGCTGTGACCATGACCTTTGACAGATTGTAGCCGAAACCTTTTCAAATTTTTTTATTTTTCCAAGGATGATATATACCAAGTTAGAGCTTCATAGCACAAAAACTTTTCAAGTTACCGTGTTTACAAGGAATTCTTAGAGTGAATACGTATCTCGTGACCTTGACCTTTGACCTTGAAAGTGAACGTGTCAAAATCGTTCCCCCGAGGTATGAGTAGTAAGGTATGAATAAGAGTTCTGGAAAGCTTAGTGAAAAAAAGTTATAGCTAGTAGTACGAGTGCGGCGGCGGCGGCGGCGATGGAAACTTCACAAAAACTGATAGCACTAATTAGGAATATTTTAAGGGCGTGGCCCCTGTGACTCTTATTAGGGGCCACAAAGCTACAATTTATAATCATCACTTGTCAAGGAGTCTGTACACAAAGTTTCAGCTTTCTAGGCCTTATGCTTCTGGAGAAGAAGATGAAAATAGGTTGTAAGGGCGTGGCAGCTGTGACCCTTATTAGGGGCCACAGGGCCACCAAAGCTACAATTTATAATCCGCACTAGTCAAGGAGTCTGTACACAAAGTTTCAGCTTTCTAGACCTTATGGTTCTGGAGAAAAGATGAAAATAGGTTTTTAGGGCTTGGCCCCTTTTAGTCAGTAGTTTGTTACTCACCAAATTTCCAGGTTGCATCTCCATCCGAAGCCACCATGACTTGATGATGAAAGTCAATTTCGGAGTCACTACCAGTGTGACCGATAGATATAAATGATATGTAGTTTCCATCTTCATCACACCCTTCTCCAACATCAATATACCTATATATACTTATCCCATTGTCAACATATATCCAAAACTCTTTTGTTATTGAACACGAGCCAGGTGTGAAAGAGTTCTGGTCAGGACTTGTGCATTTGAGACTTGTCTCACTATCTTCAGGAAAACAGGAACTAATGTTTATCTGACCGTAGTGAATATTGATGTCTATTCGCTCAGCTCGATGAAGGGCGAGTAGGGTTAGGTTGACGGTATCACAACTCTGCACTTCGAACATGAAACTATATGATTGGTTGACAGTAGCCACGTGAGTTTTCATGTCCAATCGGATAGCAGCACCTGGAAACGTTTTTGCCACTAGCGTGCTCACCCCTGCAACATAGGAGGGCACAACCCTTGAATGACTATTTTTATCGGTAATACAAAGTTATAGCAATGTCAATAATGACACATTTTGATAATAGATTTTCATGCTGCGCGTTCAAAGAGAGTCTGTATAGGGATGAATTTATCCAAACTCAGTTTCTTGCCTCTGAGGTTGGTGGTTGCTCCAGCGATGTCATCGGTTGTAAATGGACCTCATGACATTTTCGAGAACATTAGCGCTGAGAAAACCCAGGATTGTCCATACTCTCAGTGAAAATTAACGAGATCATTTATCATGGATTACAATGCCTGACCAATACAGCGAGAAAGGTTTATACAGATTATACAACGAAAAGTCATAACCACAATATCATGGCCGGCTTGACGTCCCGACCTGAACCCAATAGAACATATTTGGGACATTCTGAGACTCCACATATGTTGTATACAGCATTGTAGGAATCGCGGCTGATATTTTAATAGGCCATACACTGCATACAGAGACTGAGAAGTAGCTTTTCGAATATTTGAACACGAAACATTTTGAAAGAGTAGTTCTCAACATACCGATATTGGAATGTAAAGTCTTTTTTCGTGAAGATTTGAAAACCTACACACAAATAATTTGGCAATATATTTTTGAAAAACGTTTTGCACGCTTTCGAGACAAAGCTAGGACAAACACTTCATTAGAATATAGCACAAAGTATTCTTATTTTAAAATCTTCCAAACAAAAATCAATCATGAAAAATAAAATAATGATAATATAAAATAATAATATAATAATTGAATAATCTTAATCTAAGTATTTTACCTTGAAATAATAGGCAGGATACCAACACTTTGAAAGATTCCATTTCTGATATTCAAGTCCGATGTTGAATCGTCTCTGTGAGCTTGTATGGATGACGTGTTTGTGATGAAACTAAATCAATCTACCAACGTGCAGGACAGTGTTTACCTTAATGTACCTTCATTTTCTTTGATCCGAAGAAAAGGCTTGTGTTTGCTATTTGATTTTATCTGATCTCAATAGATCTTCTCGTAAGTGTTTAATGTCATGCTGAATTCTCTTCAAACTTTGCACAAGAAAAGGATTGGAGTGAAAAGGAAATATTGGGGCACCAAGAAGGGTTTGACTTTGAAGCTACTTCACAAAGGTTTAGACTCGTTACCAAGCGAGACCAAAATACGGTAGCATAAGCGAACATGGTTTAACTGATTTATCTGGATTAGGCCTCATCTTCATACCCGAGTGTCATGCAATTGACATAAATGGATTTTGATAAACATAACACATCTCTCAAATGCACAGAAGAAGTCCGTTGACGTCCTTGAAAATGCTTGTTCTTTTACCGTTTACGTCATTATGAACCCCTTGTATCGGAGTGTTTCGTGATTGAATGAAATATTTTATGCTCAGAGATGTACATTAGATTCACTAGTTCTTTCGTAACTTTCGCTAGAAAATATGACATTACTCCAGGGACCGAATCTTATCTTTCGTGTTTTTTATGATTTTCTCTCGAGTTGGGAAAGTGAAAAATCGAGTATTAACATCCCACTTAGACCTCGTCGTCCATGGCAACCATTCATAAAAGTGTCTTGTTCATTATCGATATCGGGAACTCTTAGGCCAAAAAGTCCTGACATCTGATGCAAGGACACTTTTGTAAACCTTTCCTACACAAGGTTAAAAACAATCAATCAACAACGTAGACATAGAAGTGAACTGAAAGTATCAATAATCATAAAAAAACAAGCTGGAAAACAATCATAATACTTACACACATTTTGCGTGAATAAAAATATTAAAATCACCCTAATAACACTGTAGACTTTAGTTTGCACTAGAAAAAACGATACCAAGAAATAAACATTATATGATTTGTGTTACACCAAAACTTTTGTTATGTTAGGAAAATAAGTCTAGAAATATCCAAAATATTTTGATAATGATACGTCATTAATTTATTTCATAGATAAGATAATATTATTTTGGCTAAACTTGTTATGGGAATGATTAAAGTACATTTTTAGCTCATCAGGACTGAAAGTCCAGATGGGCTTATGGCATGGCCCGTCGTCCGGCGTCCGTCCGTCGTCCGTCGTCCGTCGTCCGTCCGTCGTCCGTCGTCCGTCCGTCCGTAAACTTTTGACACTTTCGACTTCTCCTCATGAACCATACACATTAGAGAGCTGAAATTTTGTGTACAAGTACCTTACCATATGGAGATTCTAATTTGTAACTTTGGTGACCCTGTGACCCCAAATAGGGTCACAGGGGTCACAACTTTAAAAACCTATTTTCATCTTCTTCTCCAGTTCCAGAAGGACTAGAGAGTTAAAAATGATATGTGCAGACTCCTTGGCCAATGGGGATTCTAATTTGGAACTTTGGTGACCCTGTGATTCCAAATAGGGTCACAGGGGTCACAACCTTAAATACCTATTTTCATCTTCTTCTCCAGTTCCAAAAGGAGTAGAGAGTTAAAAATTATATGTGCAGACTCCTTGGACAATGGAGATTCTAATTTGTAACTTTGGTGACCCTGTGACCCCAAATAGGGTCACAGGGGTCACAACCTTAAAAACCTATTTTCATCTTCTTCTTCAGTTCTAAAAGGACTAGAGAGTTGAAAATGATATGTGCAGACTCCTTGGCCAATCGGGATTCTTAATCGTAGATTTCGTGACCCCATGACCCCAAATAGGGTCACAGGGGTCACAACCTTAAAAACCAATTCTCATCTTCTTCTCCAGTTCCAAAAGGTCTAGAGAGTTAATATTGATATGTGCAGACTCCTTGGACAATGGGGATTCTAATTTGTAACTTTGTTGACCCCATGACCCCAAATAGGGTCACAGGGGTCACAACCTTAAAAAACTATTTTCATCTTCTTCTCAAGTTCCAAAAGGTCTAGAGAGCTGAAATTATATGTGCAGACTCCTTGGCCAATGGGGATTCTAAATTGTAGATTTCGTGACCCCATGACCCCAAATAGGGTCACAGGGGTCACAACCTTAAAAACTTATTTTCATCATCATCTTTAGCTCCTAAAGGTCTATTGAGCTGAAAAGCATGTAGACGCCTTGGCCAATTGGGATTCTAAACTGTAGGTTTTGTGATCCCATGACCCCAAATAGGGTCACAGGGGTCACAATCTTAAAAACCTATTTTATTTCTCCTTGGATACTTTAGTGTGGACTTCTTTCACTGTCTGATATTGGCGATCTAGAAAGTGTTGAATAATAATACATTTGTTTTGTAATTTTCTGGCCTGTATAAAGCAAACTTGATATGATGCCTGATGAGCTACAGAGCCAATGGCTCTATTTTTATTAGAAATCCAAGGGAAACGTTTCATAAGTAGAAACCACTGTCAAAATTTAGCTGTCTATGAGGACACGTCTTCTACCTTCAAAATCGAAACAGAAATGGACAACCTGTGAAACTTTGTCTTGAAACAGGCTCACATTCATTGAGTGCACGAAGTCTGCAAGCCCAAAACATTTTCTTCGTGCCTTGCGCTTTGACACGCAAGAAGCACGTGCCTCTCGCTTTGACACGCAAGAAGCACGTGCTCGTACACCATTCATAGTACTACACACTTCATTATTTAAAACTATTAATTTTGTGGTTGTTGATTGTACTCGAAGTTTATTTAGAACTATTAATTTTGTGGTTGATTGTACTCGTACTGGTCTCTCGGACAAAGTGTCCCTGCCATTATCCGATGCATACAAATTACTATGCTAGTAACTGTTACAAATACTAAGGGGAAATGTTCATGTTTTCAATAACGAATTTGGATATGACCTTCGGGATTCCATTTTCTTGTATAGAATTGAGTAGTTCACATTGATTTTTTTGCAGCATGAAGACACATAAAGAAGATAATCTATTTTTATTCAATATAGAATTATTGAAGTGAGAACTAATTATTGGCCTACTTTATCACTGTGTATAACCGTACACCGGAACTAGCGAGGTGTACGGCGGAGAAATGTTGCTAGCGAGGAGCGTGATCGCAAACTGGATCGCTTAAAAAGCAATCATCGCCGTTTCATCAACTTTTTCTATGATATTATCATGTCAATAGCTTTCTGAGACATAACTATTTAATGTCATATCCTGTTCATAGTCAGAGATAGCAAATATGTTACTAACAACAGCATTACTCGCAACTGTCATTGTTACAGTCCCTTGGATACAGAATGACAAGCACATACATTTTACTAAGTATGTGTGCTAACATTACCACATTATGTTGATTATTTAAAGGTTATGGAGTAAAATATTACCTAACTTTCTATTTCGGCTCCTCGCTAGCAACATTTCTCCGCCGTACACCTCGCTAGTTCCGATGTACGGTTATACACAGTGTTTATATGAATGCTTTATGTGGAACGTTTGTGAGTTGGGAGTTTTACGCCGCTTGGACAATATTTCAGCAACTTGGATGTTTGTTTCGATTTTTTGGGGATTTTCTTCAGCCAAGACGTCCTAATTTACCAACTTGCATGATCAGGCAAACCATTGACTTATCAGTTCTTATTTTGGATCTTAAAATCTGTAAATCATTTTGAGATGCTTTGTGCTTAATTTGGTTATTCTCTTCGTCATTCTTTGCATTAGCCATTGCCGTTATAGGTGGTTGGATTTGTTCAAAGGGTTATTTCACTGAATTGCAAAGATTATCAATTTGAAAAGTTTGAGGGATTACATTGTTTGAACGCTGGAAGGTTACTAAAATGTCATCACTTCAATTGAAAGAAAAACTTGAATACAGCAACAACAAGTTTTATTCATATCGATAATTACGTATTATTTCAAGTAATTTTGACTTTGACACCAAATCATAAATGTATTGTTCCCTTAAGAGTGTAACGTTAGCAGTGTTTTGTTATTAATATGTGGTCTTCCAAGTCTAGATACATCTTCCTACACAAAGCCTAAAACGCCAGTTTCTGTCAGTTTTATGCCTTGCTGCAGCCTCGTGAAATTTCGGTGCTTGGTCTCTAGCTTACTGTGAGAGAAAGCAATAATCCAATCAGAAAGTCACTATAGGTAGCTAACAATCGCCTGTAGGGGCGCCGATATTCACTGAAAATCAAGGGTCTGCAGCAAGGCATATCTGTCAGTTCGGAAACTGGCGTTTTAGACTTGCGTTTGAAAATGGTCTAGATAGTGCTTGCATTTTGCTATCATTCAATGTATTCAGCTCGTTATTTCTGTTTCGGAATACACATAACAGTTTTGAACCTTCGTTTGTTTCTTACACGTCCTTCTTATACCTTATGACAAGCTGAGGACTTTTAGTTTGATCACGGGTACACCTAAAACATAGTTGTTTGCTTCCTTTTTAAGGAATGGCCTTTAAAACGACTATTTTGAGTTGCACAACAATAAAACAAAGTTTGCTTAATGACGATCCTTCAAAAGAGACAGTGTAAGAGAGTAACATATCCAGGGGTAAAAAAATGTTTTTGAAAATTTCGGTTTACTGACTGTCGATAAAGTTGAATAGTAACATTCACAGTCAAATATTTTAAGGGATTATTTTAGATCGAAATTCGAACAATGTATATGTGACAGGGTGAGGTCTACTACTTCCTACTGGCTTCGGCTGGAGGGATATCTCTTTGGTCGAACAGGTAGAGCGTAGGACTCTCAATTCGGAGGTCCCAGGTTCGAATCCCGCGTGGACATGAAAACATTGGGTTTTCTTTCCTGCTACATGACAGAAGTGGGTTAAATGAAATATTATAATAGAAAAACGTCGCAACCTTGCAATAAAGAACTTTTAACTTTGTTCTTGATGACATTTTTGTTAAACCCTCGGAACTGTCACTTTCCTCCAAGAATACATCTTTACATATCTAGCTGTATCGAAAATATTTATGAGGTCTGTCAAAGACAATATGTCATAAAAGGGTAAAATCTGATAACTTGAGGATTTTTATGGAGAATATTTGTTATTCTATAAGACACCATTGCGCTTTTGTTTAAACTTTATTTATTGTTTCTAAAAATTAAAATTTAAAAGGTTGATGAGAAAAGAAGCCACTCCTCAGACCTATCAGACATGATAAAGCCTTTGGTCCTCGGGTTTTCCCTCCTCTTGGGGTCTGAAACCTTAGCTTAAACCTCTTGATCGTTGTTTCTCCTTCATTTTGACCATTAATATGACTCAAATGAAATTCTTAGAATATGTTACACCAGTTAATCTTCAGTAAAATATGAAGACCACGATTTCAAAAATCCCAGAAAAGAATGTTGACAGACAAACAGAAGGAACAACGGAGAGCATGTATTTCTATATCCGATTTATTAGGGCAAAAAAATAAATACAGAAATATGATTCAATGCTATATCACAGTAAATGAAAGTTGCCACTCTTACGAGAAAGTTTGAGAACTTTAAAGCATGATAAGTGTGTATCACAGATGATTTGTCTTGATGATGGTCAATCAATGAAAGATAACTAATGCAAGAAGCCTCCACATGTCAAGAAATCATTTTTATTTAACTCTTGCTTTCATAAATAATTTTGTTTCAAACCTTTTGGAGAAATGATTCTTGGTGTCTAAAAACTAAAAAGGATCAGCCAGTATATGCACACTATCACTTAATAATTAGCAGGAAAAGGTTACTATTGCTCATTTCAATCAATACTGCCTTTCAAAAAGAATTAGAATCGATGTCTTGAATAATTCAGGATTAGCCAAAAGGATAATCAGACTATCACTAAATAAATAGCACATAAAGGGTTAATCTTGCTTTATATTATTATAATTATCTTTCAGGAATAATAAGTCTAAGTCTGGAATATTCAAGGATTGGCCATCGGGATAATCAGACTATCACTGAATATATAGCAGGTAAAAGGTTAATCTTGCTTGTCATCACAGAATAAATCAGTCATTCATTGCTGTCCAAACGAAGACTGTTGAAGTAGGTCGTCTATTTGTCTGAAAATAAAAATCATCTTTTGATATACCGATAATCTTAGTTTATTTATAAGCATACAGTGTATGCATATTTTCTTCCTATACTGTGTCATACATCCAAAACAACCTCTCCTCTGAATCGATTCAAAACTATATGTCAGTTGCAGAAAAAATGTTTTTGTTGTGAATAATGATCATAAAAATTATGACAGTGTAAAAAAGAGGCACAAAATAGTTTTCCAAAAGTACTTATGGAGTCTTAATATTGAAATTAGAACTGATTTTAATTGATAGTGTTCGTAACTGTAATTTCTCTAATCATTCAAATCAACACTCAAATTTGTTAGAAATTTTCAGTAATGGTTCATATTTGAACGATTATTAACTTTTAGTTCCTCATGAGTCAACATATTAGATTAGGAAAGATAATGAAAATTTACCTCAATTTGACCTCATACTCTGCCCGTTGCTGACGCAGCATCTTCAGAATATGGTCATCGGGAAACTCCCCATCTGAATCACAATCCTCCTCTGGAATCATTAGATTGTTCTTAGTCAATAATCAAATTATACTATCTTCATTTATTTTGGTGAGATAGAGATAAGTGTAGAGAAGGCTAACCCTAGAAGATCAGCTTGTCTTAAAGGCACCAGTCGATCCCGTTTCGTCCGCCATTTTGAAATGTTAGCATTGAGAGAAAACAAATGTGCTGTATTATGCTAATTCATTTACAAAATAAAGAAATAAATACTTGGTTGATAGAAGAGGAGCATATTTACAAATAATTCATGACAAAAGTTATCAGTTACGACAGCATTTTGTCGTAGTAATGCATTCCCCGATCGTAGCTTCGATGATTGGCTTCATTTCCCGATGTTTTTATTTTTTAAACGATACACATTATTCTTTGGCAAAATCTTGAACAACTAAAATGCTAACCTCACAAACATATTTGAAATTAAATGTGAAATTATCATGTACAAATCATATATAATTGTTAACAGGAAAATCCTCCTGAATTTCGCTTCCATAAAAATACCCTGCCCGAATGGTCCCTTTAACTAAAATAATTGATTAACTGACATGAACGTCTGCTGAAGCAATGTATTGGTTGAGCTGCGACAGTAAGTCAAGTACTACAGTCCAAATCGGGCCTAGTTCCATTTTCTCACTCAGGAACTTGAAGAGGAGGGGTCACAACATTATTTAGTCTGTTTTGTCTGTGATGTGTGCAGTGAAGTATGATGATCAACATGACCCTTTCAAGACTTTTATGTCGAAATGTTCCGATATTACTATGTGACCTTTATGGGCATAATTTCCACGAATGAATCTATTCACAAGATTTCAACATTCTTACTTAGCCTGTTAATTCTGATAAAAATATATTTTAGAGGGCAAATAGGTTTTAAGGGCATAGCCCCTTTGGTCACAGGGTGACCAAAACTAATAATTACATTTCCCATCAGCTAAGGAGTCTATACAAAAGGTTTCAGCTTCTAGGCCTTTTAAGGGGGAGCCCCAATGGCCCTTATTAGGGGTCAGAGGGTCACCAAAGCTATAACATAAGCCTCATGAGGTCAAAAGTCTGTACACAAACTTAAAATTTCTGAAGTCAGTGGTTCCTGAGAAGATTAAAATGCCTAGATTATGACAGGACAGACATTTGGACGCCATGCCGTGCCATAAGCCAAGGTCAGATGAGATAGTTAATCAAGGCTCTGATAGTAGCAGATAAGGAGACAAAACATAGAAAAGTCTTACCATGCTGTGGTACGATTTTCTCTGGTTGTGAAGAGCTCGCAGATGACTTGATGGTTGGTGGATGTGATTGGTTCTGTGAAGGAACTTCCTGGTTTATCGGAGAATTTGATTGGTCAACTGGAATGGACGGTGAATTGGAGTCGTCGATGTTAGTGAATGGAGCATTTGATTGGTCAACTGGGATGGAGGGAAGTTGTGATTGGTCAGCAATGGAAGCCCAGGAGTCAACACTAGACAGGACAGCAGATCCACTAAACAGGTGCTCCGAAATTGTCTGTAAGAAAAATGCATTAATCATAGAGATGCAAGAAAAACAATATTGAACGAGGGCAAGGTGTATTTTGATTTTCTTGGGTATTACAGGTATTGACAGAATTCACCAGTCCATAATTGTTTTATTCTGTCTTGGATTCAAAACAAAATGAGAACATTTTACCAGTCATTTCAATTCAGCTCGATTGTAAGCTCATGAAACAACTGTTTTACGTCTATTTTTAGTGACTCACTAGTCTCACTTTCTGTTGACTGTATTATGATTGGTTCTTGACCAATCCGATATTCCGAAAACTATGCCCACATAATATTAATTAATGAATTTTTTTATGTTTGTTGTTCTGAAGACATTCCTTATCAAGATGGAAAGCTGTTTCAGAAATCATATCTTTTACTGATTTATGGCTCTTAACATATTCCAGTATGGGGTATTTGAGCCCTGTTCACTTATTGTTTACTTTGTACTGATTATCTTTTATTGAAAATATTGTTTTAAAATCATGTGCAACAATGTCAGTCAGATCTAGGATGAAATGACCTTTCACAGATCTTTTTAATTCTTGGAAATATTTGAAAGCCAACTTATATACAAATTTCTTTTCAAAAGTCAACAATATCCCCTGTAAAAAATATAAAATTATTATAACATACCTGACCAATAGCTAATGATACTGTCGGACGGCCGGGACTACTTGAATGAACTGGTTTTGGAGCAGTCTGATGTTTAACCTCTGTCTGGAGTTGTCTCCCTTTACTTGACCTTTCACCTCTACACCTAGAGTTATCTCCCTTGGGTTTTTCAAGGTCTCTAGTTGCTGGTTCACCATTACAAACAAGATCCGAATTTGAGGTGGAATCGTATTCAGTTTTATTCCATGAAACTCTTTTCCTTTCATGGAAATTGTCAGTGTCATTTCGAGAAATTTCTTCATGTCTAGGATTAACCATATCAAATTCTTCCCTTTTTCTAGATTTCCCTCTTTCATCTTTATTTCTAGATTTTCCTCTTTTATCAATATTTCTTGTATTTGGATCATCCTCAGACATCTTTCTCCTGCTTTTCTCTTCACTTTGAGGTTTCTCTGCTTGCAAATACTGTTTATATCGAACCCCCTCTGGTGTGGAACTGTCTGAAAATGTTTCACTTTGGTCATTTGAATATTTCCTGGAGAAGTCCTCAGCATGTGGGCAAGGAAGGAGATCACACATAAGATGGAGGTGAGGTTCCGTCCGAGATTCTGTCTTCCTTGAAAGAGTTGGACTTGCTATCTCTGGCTTGTGTGATTTATGTCTTGGAGGAGAGGATGGAAGTTTTACTGGTTGAGTGTTTGAGCAATCTTTGGTTGTCGAATCTGATGAAGTTTCCGTGTAGGTGTCTTTGGTTTCACACTCGTAGTTTGTAGTCACGAAGCCTTCTGAAGATTTCTGTGTTTGTACTTCTGCATCAACCTTGAAAGTTGAAACAAAATTGTATCAAATTTTGGGAAAATCATAGAAAGCAAATCTTTACAAAAGTGAAGTTTGAATCATGCGAAAAGTTGAGAGGAAAAATAAACTATTTGAGATCAGACTAAACAGCAGATAAGGTGGATGAACCCCATATTGAAATATCATATTAATTCTATAGATATATTGAATGTAAAAAGAACTCCCAAGGTGACCGTCACCTGTTTAAATAGGAGACAACCCCCGTCCTTGACATAATACCACGCAAAGGATCCCCATCTCAAACTTTATAGCGCTTTCAACAAATACTGTACATTTACAGTCCGTCCATTCATCTTTTGAAAAGATACCCCTTCCAACTCCCCCAAAATTAAAACCTGCCAAAAGTATACCTTCATTCCATCTAGTTTCTGTGGTGTTGGTGTGAAGTGAAGCGACGATGACGGTATCCCATGAGTCACAGTTTCCATACGACGACGAAATCCGTCAAGTTTGCTCTCGGTCTCCTGTCACATTGATAAATCAGATCCTCAAATATTCTAGCGAAAAGTTTTTACAAATTCTTTACTTAAACTGTGGATACAATAAGGGCTTCAATTTAATTCAAATAATTTATTTTCACTGAACTGTTTGAGATTAAGGTTTTTATATTTTCATAAAAAAATATGTTCAATTTCCTTAGTAGATATTACCTTGGGTGTGTATGACCTCACGGCCTTGAACCCTTGACCTTTATCTGTCTGTGCAACCTCCATCTTTCTTCTTAATCGCCACTGGTACAGGATATCATCTTCCGGTTTTTGAGGGCGCCTCATCACTTTGATATCCGGGACTCGACTTTCAGGAATTGGGTCAACTGAGAGTAACAAAATAATTGAATTTATGCTAAAACATAGTCATAAGGGGACCAATCACATCATCATACTTATAAGACTGCTTGTGGTGATCTTGTTGAAAACAGCTAATTTCCTCTAGCATTTGATACCTAAGCTTTTGCCCAACAACTTGTGGTTGTTTAGCTGAGTTTCTGTCAGAACATGACTCCTATGGTTCTGTGGTCAGACCTAGTGAAGAGGAAAACTTGACAGAAAAATTTTGAATCTTGATAGAGTTAATATTTTGAAGCTTTCTTTCCTTGCAACTAGACAGCTCTTAATCATCCTGTCTCAGGGAATGAATGTTACGCTATCTCCACTAATCTGTACCCTGGGTTCAGAAGCTAGATTCGCTCGCGCGGCCCGACTTGGGATGTAGTCAATGAAATCATTTTCCTGCCACCTTCTCGATAAAATTTGAACGAGAAAATGATTTGATTGGCTATATCCCAAGTCGGACCGCACGAGCGAATCTAGCTTCTGAGCCCAGGGCACAGATTAGTGGAGATAGCGTAACATTCATTCCCTGAGACATGATGGCTCTTAATAAGATTGGCTCACCACGTGTAGAGTTAGGGTAGCGTGTGAAGACAGGTCTGTAGGCCACTTCTTCCACACTGCTCCCTGTTGTACAACTTGTGGACCCCAGACCATCGGAGCTGACAGCAGGCTCACTTGAGCGTAGACTGCCTAGACTGAAACAAATACAAGACAGTGAGTAGGGTTTAAGGTGCTGTCAGTTTGCAAATCAGTTTATGTACACTGCTGCAAATGAGTATGAACAAAACTTCCCACAAATAATTTTCCTTTGAGCTGCAGACATTTAATGTTGGTTCAAATGATTGCTACCACTTGAGTGTTCCTTAAGTTCTTTTGAATAGTGTATCATGAGACAACTCAAACCTTTCTTCCAGTAGTCTGTCAGCTTGAGGTTTTTGGGTGCATAATGAAGTATCTTTTTAATGTATATCTCAGTTTTGAGCACCTACATTGAGATTTTATCATTATTTTATGTATCCCGATACGCACCCTGCGATACGATACGATATATTGTGGCCCATGTATCACGATACCATAAAATATTGCCGTATCGTTACACCTCTAATGGCCACATACAAAATGTAAAAGTAGGGCTACTAAAGCCAGTACACCATTATATCGTAATATCTAAGAGATTTTCAGATTTGTCATGATTTGACATATTGAGATTTTGCCGTGCTGAAATATCCTTACGTTTATACCATCTTACTATAACATGAGCAGGAGTCTAAGTTTCTATGTCTTATATTTTCCCAAAAAAGTGTATGTTATGTGTACATATCTGTCCATGTGTACGTTACGTCACTATCATAATTATTATAATAATGGTTTTTTTTGCTAGGGAGCGGCATTTATATAAACATTATTTGCTTGTTTGTCAATCCTGTTTCTTTGTTTTAGATGAATATGTTTAAACCACATTTTCTTTTATAATGATAAGTTTACTTTAGAGTAGAATGGGCCATCTAATCATTTGCGAAACAAAGAACCAAGACATACCATGCAGTTTGATGATGAGTTGACTTCAGATCTCTTAGTAAAAGCCATGATTAAGCTATCACCAGATTTAACAAATCAACAAAAATTAGTAAAGTAGTTCTTTTGAATAGTGTATCATGAGACAACTCAAACCTTTCTTCCAGTAGTCTGTCAGCTCTGGCTTGTAGTTTTCTTGTATCCTCGTCAACCATTGTGTTCGAAAACTCTTGAAGCGTCTTTGTAGTCAGTGGAATAGTCTGAAAAGTATCAAATCATTACGTTCTCCATCCATCAACTCTGGTCAGAATCTATCATTCCATTGCTTTAAATTACACTTGTGACGTCATCCTATTGTTCTCTCGCTCCATTATTTTTCAGTAATGGAGCGTTGTATTTAACATCAAGTTTTTCTTTTCAATTTCAATTTTTTAGATATTTTAAGTTATTTTTTGGAAAAGGCATTAAGTTGAGTGTACTTTAAGTCGGTTAATATCCTCGTAAGTCTCCATTCCTAAAAAATAATGAGCCTCGGCTACATTATTTTTTAGGAATGGAGACTTACTCGGACATTAACCTATACTTAATTCAGTGTTTGCCAAATGTATTTCTCTACAAAAGGGAGATAACTCGCAATTAGGGGAGATAACTCACCCCATGTCTTCCCTGATCAGTGAACTTCCTGCTACGGGGCTGGTCCTCATCTTTAGGAGTGGAGGTGTCGCTCGGTGCAGGTGGACTCTGGGAGAGCCACCAGAACTCGCCCGACTTGCCGCATATATCGGCTCGTTGTCTCTCTTCTCGACTCATGGGGGCGCCATTACGAAATCGCTCGATGTAGCTGTCAAGAAAACTTCCTCATGTCAAGGCTGGAGATGTGACTACATTTTATACAAATTTTATCACATTCATCATCACCAGACTTAAATATTTAGACAGTAGTTAAGGAAATGAGAGATTATCTTTCAGAAGATACATTGCCAGGAGTTTCATATCACATGAATAATGATAATTTCCATAATCAATACATCATCTGAAATACATATTTAGACGTTTACTACAAGTGAAGTGAAATGAAAGATTACTTTTCACAAGTCATATTTGGGAAACAACGCTGGTGATGGTACTGTGATGATACTAAGCGCTATATAAATTAATTATTTTAATATTGCCATAATAAATTCATCCTATTAGAGGTTATCATTTGAGGTGAAAATTTAAAATATAATTCAAATATATAGAGGATATTATATGAGTGTCCATGACATACTATGTTTACAACGAGTGGCTAAATATTAGTATTTCCCGAGCGAGAGCGAGGGATATACTGATATTTAGGCACGAGTGTCGTAAACATAGTATGTCATCGGCACGAATATAATATTCTGATTATTACCGTAGCCTCCAAATCAAAGAAATTACTCAAAACCTAATTCCATGCATAGGCGGAAAGGCCGCCTCCGGCCCGTATAGATTGTGACGTCATAGGTGAACCGTGACGTCAAAGCATTGTTAATAACGTTACGTCACAATGAAAAAGTGATATTTTGCCCTAGGGCAACATATGAAAAATATGAACCTCTATATGACTGCCCTCGTAGGTAATAAATATAATATGTATAATTCAAAATTGAGACAGGTTCCACATAGGAGTGTTAATCCAGGACGTTGGAATATAAACAGATCCACAAAAATGTCATTAAAATTGTGAAAGATTTGGATCAAATTTTGGATATTGACATGTAAAGATGTAAATGAGACTTGGTTTGCTACCTCTGTAGAACGGAGCCCTTGACAGGTGAGTCCTGTTTGGACATGCTCCTTGCTGTCAGGGCACTCGGCATCTGAGTGTGATGAGTCGACTTCAGGTAAGAGAGTGCGTCTAGCATGCTGTGATGTATCCCTGTATCCTGACTCTCACTATCTGGCACACTGTGGATACGAGGGCACAAGTTTTTAATGAAATGGGGCATAAATCTGTCAACTGATTTATATCTGATCTGAAAATTTGCAGCAGCAATATCAAACAGAGTTTTGTTTTTATATCAAATAGGGAGTCTTTGAATTATGGATCAAAGCATTTATCACATGCATGCATGACGCATAATTAAACTACTTTCGGAGGAAATACCCCTTGCAAAGTGGAAACATGACCTCAGAAAGGGAATCCCCTGTACAATTTTGTTTGCGATGCACTAAAAATGGAAATGAAGAACGCCATGTGAAGACATCACAGGACACAGCGCATGAAAAATCGGACGTAGTTGTTCCAGTCCTAACGGAGCCAAAATTAGAAGCATTTTTGGAAGATGAAACACTCATTTTATTCACCTGGAGTAGGAGGGTCTCTCGCTGTTGGGCCATGACTCTTCAAACTGTTCAGAATCGTCACTTCTGTCTTTGTTTGTATTTCTTACTGCGTATGTGTTTGTACCCTTCAGGAAAGCTTCTTCACCAGGGGTTAGTCTTAGACTTGATTTGTTATCCTTACGCCCAGGACTTAGTGCTATCTGTAAATGTAAATGTTTCTTATGAAACAAATTTTCATATTCACTTTTAGGCAAGGTTCATTTGAATAACTAGAAACAAAAAAAAATCTGCTGCTGTTTGCAGACTGTGGCTGATAAGGGAGGTTTCGAAAGGGGGTTTGGGGAGGGCGTTGAGTTTACTTATTGAAAAGGGATAATTCAATGATACTTTTGTTGTTACTTTAAAGTTTAAGTTTTTAAAGGTGACTTCACAAAAAAAATTCAAATTTCAAAGTGGGGAAGGGGTTGACAGTTAAATGAATATCAGACTATCATATTTAATGAATGGGAAATGACCCTCAAATTACCTTTAGTTTTTGTCACTACATAGAAATACTAGAAATACCTTTTTATCTTTCTTTTTAAGCTGCTTTTGTCTACTTGGATGATAAAACGCTTTTGGAGGTGGATCTCGACCAAATGGATCCCTGAAATAGAAAAAAAAGAAAACTTGATATATTATATACCTTAAAGGGCTTTACGTATATTTTAAACATATATCTCTTAAAAATCATCATTTGCATGAACAGGTTCTGACAAATGAGTATAAAATACATTCTCATAAACACTGCTTCAGTTGAAGAGTCACTCATACTTGCCTTGCTATCTTTATTCTTAAGTCTGCACGCTTTCTTAAAAAGAGGTGATCTACAAAATTATCATATTGACACGGCATTAACCGTTTTCACATTAATTTTTTATTTGCTGCGCGCAACCATCGGAATTCCCACAGTGGTTGTGTGCACTTGTGCAAAACGATTAAGGAATTAAGACAAATAATGTGAAAATGGGGAATTGAAGCTTTTACAAATTATTATCCTTTCAACTTGATTTATGATTGTGTTACACTGTTTAATGTATCGTTTTGACATTTTTTTAAATTTGGCATTTGCAACTCTCTCGACAGTGACACTAAGGTCTCGTTATACAGTTTTTTCATTGTGAACGGGGGCCAAAGAGTTCCCAGTTCAGATAGCAAATAGAGGTCTGACAGTGTTTTACCCCTAAAAGAAAAGTTATTTGAGGTATTAGAGTAAGTCTTTCTTTTAGAAATAGCCTATATACTTGACTGTCAGCCTGCAACACTCATATATTTCTACGCCAATTGCGGAAGGTCAAGTGACCCACTCAAGGGAAGCTGTTCGGTCGCTTCCGGGTCCAAAATCACATGGATTTCCTTGCATGGTTTTCTGTAGATGTATATTTAATTGGCTGTAGCTCATTACCTGCAAGGGGAAGGTATACTTTTTCATTGATTTTTTTATCAGAAATTTGCTCATCTTACTGCCGGTATTGGTCGATAGTGGTCTTATTCAGTCGTATGGGACTGACATGCCAATGACGGGTGGCAATTTAACATTGGAGTCTATGGGGGAAAAAACTGTATAACGAGACCTTAAGAGAGATGACGAAAAATGACATTTTCTGTCTTTTTTTAATATTTACACACCCTTTTGCTACCATGAATTGGGTTTTCAATACTAATGTTCAATACAAATGAAATGATAGACTTTGGGATGACTTAGTCTTGATTTGTTGCCATGGAAACTGGCCGATGCAATTTACTCGGCTTGAAAAGGCTAAAAATGACCCTTAAAGGCTGAGTTTTTGGCAAATATCAGATTTTTTTCTAGTAATAGTGCATTTGGAAGGGCTTATTCATATATTTTGATGATGTTGCTATCAATTTCAAGTAAATTGACATACATATTTCTTCAAAATATTTCCCAAATTCAACTTTTTGGCCTCTGCCCACCTGAATTGGCTGTAGATTGGATATTTTAGGTACTTTTCAAGCCATGCTTGTATTAAAAAATTACAGACTCCTTGCTTTTTTTTTACATTTTACTACTTCTTCAGGTCCAAATCAATGAGAAACATTCAAATAAATACATGTAACTTGCTTTATTTAGATAAAGTGATTGTTTGCTTTTGGGCTTGGAAGGCTGAAAGTTAAAGATGTGAACTGTACATAACGGCTTTGGACTGATCACGCCGGTTTGCCCCAATTGGTCACTTTTTTTCATATTAACACCCTTTCGTATATATCATTTTGTTCGAAAAACATTCACGGTCAAGAAAAATAATAAAAAGTAAGTTATCGTGAAAGTTGGTTTTTCCTTAAGGTCTCGTTATACAGTTTTTTCATTGTGAACGGGGGCCAAAGAGTTCCCAGTTCAGATAGCAAATAGAGGTCTGACAGTGTTTTACCCCTAAAAGAAAAGTTATTTGAGGTATTAGAGTAAGTCTTTCTTTTAGAAATAGCCTATATACTTGACTGTCAGCCTGCAACACTCATATATTTCTACGCCAATTGCGGAAGGTCAAGTGACCCACTCAAGGGAAGCTGTTCGGTCGCTTCCGGGTCCAAAATCACATGGATTTCCTTGCATGGTTTTCTGTAGATGTATATTTAATTGGCTGTAGCTCATTACCTGCAAGGGGAAGGTATACTTTTTCATTGATTTTTTTATCAGAAATTTGCTCATCTTACTGCCGGTATTGGTCGATAGTGGTCTTATTCAGTCGTATGGGACTGACATGCCAATGACGGGTGGCAATTTAACATTGGAGTCTATGGGGGAAAAAACTGTATAACGAGACCTTAAGAGAGATGACGAAAAATGACATTTTCTGTCTTTTTTTAATATTTACACACCCTTTTGCTACCATGAATTGGGTTTTCAATACTAATGTTCAATACAAATGAAATGATAGACTTTGGGATGACTTAGTCTTGATTTGTTGCCATGGAAACTGGCCGATGCAATTTACTCGGCTTGAAAAGGCTAAAAATGACCCTTAAAGGCTGAGTTTTTGGCAAATATCAGATTTTTTTCTAGTAATAGTGCATTTGGAAGGGCTTATTCATATATTTTGATGATGTTGCTATCAATTTCAAGTAAATTGACATACATATTTCTTCAAAATATTTCCCAAATTCAACTTTTTGGCCTCTGCCCACCTGAATTGGCTGTAGATTGGATATTTTAGGTACTTTTCAAGCCATGCTTGTATTAAAAAATTACAGACTCCTTGCTTTTTTTTTACATTTTACTACTTCTTCAGGTCCAAATCAATGAGAAACATTCAAATAAATACATGTAACTTGCTTTATTTAGATAAAGTGATTGTTTGCTTTTGGGCTTGGAAGGCTGAAAGTTAAAGATGTGAACTGTACATAACGGCTTTGGACTGATCACGCCGGTTTGCCCCAATTGGTCACTTTTTTTCATATTAACACCCTTTCGTATATATCATTTTGTTCGAAAAACATTCACGGTCAAGAAAAATAATAAAAAGTAAGTTATCGTGAAAGTTGGTTTTTCCTTAAGGTCTCGTTATACAGTTTTTTCATTGTGAACGGGGGCCAAAGAGTTCCCAGTTCAGATAGCAAATAGAGGTCTGACAGTGTTTTACCCCTAAAAGAAAAGTTATTTGAGGTATTAGAGTAAGTCTTTCTTTTAGAAATAGCCTATATACTTGACTGTCAGCCTGCAACACTCATATATTTCTACGCCAATTGCGGAAGGTCAAGTGACCCACTCAAGGGAAGCTGTTCGGTCGCTTCCGGGTCCAAAATCACATGGATTTCCTTGCATGGTTTTCTGTAGATGTATATTTAATTGGCTGTAGCTCATTACCTGCAAGGGGAAGGTATACTTTTTCATTGATTTTTTTATCAGAAATTTGCTCATCTTACTGCCGGTATTGGTCGATAGTGGTCTTATTCAGTCGTATGGGACTGACATGCCAATGACGGGTGGCAATTTAACATTGGAGTCTATGGGGGAAAAAACTGTATAACGAGACCTTAAGAGAGATGACGAAAAATGACATTTTCTGTCTTTTTTAAATATTTACACACCCTTTTGCTACCATGAATTGGGTTTTCAATACTAATGTTCAATACAAATGAAATGATAGACTTTGGGATGACTTAGTCTTGATTTGTTGCCATGGAAACTGGCCGATGCAATTTACTCGGCTTGAAAAGGCTAAAAATGACCCTTAAAGGCTGAGTTTTTGGCAAATATCAGATTTTTTTCTAGTAATAGTGCATTTGGAAGGGCTTATTCATATATTTTGATGATGTTGCTATCAATTTCAAGTAAATTGACATACATATTTCTTCAAAATATTTCCCAAATTCAACTTTTTGGCCTCTGCCCACCTGAATTGGCTGTAGATTGGATATTTTAGGTACTTTTCAAGCCATGCTTGTATTAAAAAATTACAGACTCCTTGCTTTTTTTTTACATTTTACTACTTCTTCAGGTCCAAATCAATGAGAAACATTCAAATAAATACATGTAACTTGCTTTATTTAGATAAAGTGATTGTTTGCTTTTGGGCTTGGAAGGCTGAAAGTTAAAGATGTGAACTGTACATAACGGCTTTGGACTGATCACGCCGGTTTGCCCCAATTGGTCACTTTTTTTCATATTAACACCCTTTCGTATATATCATTTTGTTCGAAAAACATTCACGGTCAAGAAAAATAATAAAAAGTAAGTTATCGTGAAAGTTGGTTTTTCCTTAAGGTCTCGTTATACAGTTTTTTCATTGTGAACGGGGGCCAAAGAGTTCCCAGTTCAGATAGCAAATAGAGGTCTGACAGTGTTTTACCCCTAAAAGAAAAGTTATTTGAGGTATTAGAGTAAGTCTTTCTTTTAGAAATAGCCTATATACTTGACTGTCAGCCTGCAACACTCATATATTTCTACGCCAATTGCGGAAGGTCAAGTGACCCACTCAAGGGAAGCTGTTCGGTCGCTTCCGGGTCCAAAATCACATGGATTTCCTTGCATGGTTTTCTGTAGATGTATATTTAATTGGCTGTAGCTCATTACCTGCAAGGGGAAGGTATACTTTTTCATTGATTTTTTTATCAGAAATTTGCTCATCTTACTGCCGGTATTGGTCTTATTCAGGCGTATGGGACTGACATGCCAATGACGGGTGGCAATTTAACATTGGAGTCTATGGGGGAAAAAACTGTATAACGAGACCTAACATTGAGTGACAGGTATGGACATGTTGCTAACGAACATGTTGAAGGAAAAGTAAAGCCATTAATGCTCACTTGAATTGACTACGTTTATGGACAGGTTCCTCCATATCATCTAGAAAACGCGATACACTTCATGGCATTGCAATGAAGATTAACATGATGATATACTGTGAGATATTATTAGCAGGATCACCAATGTTTTGTTTTCAAGTCCGCCGCCATTGCTTTTGAACTTCCGCTTCCGGTAGAATCGATAAGAATACTAGTTTCCCCACACCTTATTGACAGATGAAATATAGAACGCACAAGAAGTAAAAAATAAGAGTTAATAATTAATGTGCATATAGTAAACTTTTTCATCGCAACAATGTATTTTAAGATTTAAATGTGTATAACAGAAAGAGTATAATAAGACACAATAGATAACAATCAGTATATAGATTCGAATGTAGTTGTAGGTTAATGTTATCACTCCCGATTCACAACGAGGCTGATTAAACATGGCGTCGCCAAATGCTGCGAAACCTAAAGGAAAATCTCAAGAACAGATAGTTTCTGGATTTCAGGAACTTCGACAACAACAGCGAATATTAGCCACCAAAATATCGGAAATAGAAATGGATATGAAAGAACACGAGTAATGAAATAATATTGAATGATTGTTTTGTCGACCGTGTTTTCTCTGTCACTCAACTTTCATATTTTCACACGTGCTTCATCACAAGTTAGCATTGCTATTGACAACCGATACATTTTCAAACGTATTTGTTGTTTTCGGGTGATAAATAGTTGAACGATTTTTATTGTATCTTTCAAAAAATTGTTTTAAATCTTAATTATGTGTTTCTGATATTTCCAAAACAAAAACGAAAGAAAATTTTTCTGATATTTCCAAAACAAAAACGTAAGAAATATTTGCGGAAAATTGACTTGATTTGTTGTTTAAAAAATGATAAAATCAAAATACTCGAAAATTGTACAATCACTGTTTTTCATTTAATGTCTTATTCTCTGTGCGCATGCATCCGCACACAACTAACGGTATTCCCTCGGTAGTAGTAGTAGTTTACATATGATTGGAATTCCCTCAGTTATAGTGTGCGTGTGGGCACTGTGAATTAGAAATTAATATGAAGACGATGATTTAGACCAACAGATACAAGTAGTCATATGTTAATGAAAGTAGATGATGATGATTCTTGTTCAAGAAAAGCTATATTTCAAATAAATTGTTGAGATATGACCTTTCAAAGTGACATGATGTCTCGTTCCTCCATTTGTGAGGCCACAAGAGTTCTCTAGGTTGATGATCATGATCATCATTAATGTTTCATTATCATAGTTGTATTTTCATTAATTATTTTAGATGTTAATGTATGTTAATCATTTTAAAATGTTTTCAGGCTGGTGATAGAAACGCTGAAGGAAGTAGACAATGACAGGAAATGCTACAGGATGGTAGGCGGAGTCCTTGTTGAACGAACTGTCAAAGATGTTCTCCCTGCTCTTGTTAATAACAAAGATCAAGTAAGTCGGAGTTTAAACCATTTTCAAAGTTATTATTTTTCATTGTTTGAATGTATGAAAAGCATGAAATGTAAAACACAACTCCTGAAGTCTCCAGAACTTGAACATTTTATCCTAGCTTCGTTTAGTTACTTTTAACCTCATATACCTAAAAGGATTTACAGCATGCTATCCACAATTTGTCTGTCAACTTTTTGATATTCCAACTTACTTCTCCGGAACCAAAATGCCTAGAAAACTGAACCCTTGTTTACAGACTCCTTGGGTATTCTTATTAATTGATCGGTGACCATTTGACCCCAATTAAGGTCCAAACCCTATACACCTTTTTTCCTTTTTTTCCCCAAAGGAAAAGGCGTAATAAGCTGAAATCTTGTTTTCAGACTGTGTTAATGGGGATTCTAATTTATAACTTAAGTGTCCCCAAATAAGGGCTGTGGGTGCCCCACTAAACACTAAGGCAAGGGTTTTATAAGCAAAGGACGGAGCTTGGAGCATCTGAGAAAAAGCAATACAAGTAAATATTTGTTGCAGACAAACTTTTGTTTTATTTGAATATATTTAGAAGATCACTGTTTCATGTCATTGTGATTGAATATGCTATGATTTTATGATGATACGATATACAGCATTTTCATGCCAAATTATATCAACTTGCCCCGATTGTCTTTCAGATGGGCAACGTAGTTGGTACATTAACAAAGCAACTGGAAACTAAAGGAACAGAAATCAACAAGTATAGAGAACAACATCAATTAAAAATCAGGGGAGAGGAAACTAAGGAACCAGATACCCAGGATAAAGAAACTAAGTCCGGTGGTGTGCTTGTTGCAAAGAACTCGTAAACCATTGTTGTTCATTGACTGTAAGGACCTGTGACCGTGTTGAAGGCTTTTCCTGTGGTGCAACATTGCCAAGAACTGTGCAACTAAGACATGTGGATGGTGTGTTATGATGAAGATGTCTTGTCTGTCCCATGTTCTTAAGAAATATGAACAAGATTATTTATATTCGCTTAGGATGTTTTCTCAAACTAGGAACTTCCTGAAAATTGAAATGCAATTTCCTTCTTCTAGTTTTGATAGTAAGATTTCATGTATTTCAAGTATGTTTTTCACATTTCGGAAGTAATGAATGTCAATTTCATTTTGAATATTACATGATTAAAATTCACCTTTATTTTTCATAATTTTTTTTTATAAGTTTCCAGTAGGTAATTTTAATTTGACAAATTTAAGGTCATACTGCCCAGAAAAGCAAAATGGCTGATCAAAGCAAGTTAGTATAGACATTGTTATTGTAACAACTCTCTGTTCGATAATATTTGAATTTTTACAGATGCTGAAAAATAATTTATTTATTAAAGGTAACATGTAGTACTGGTAGTTATGATGTAAGATTTCTCATGTTGCTAAAATATCTCCATTTGTTGCTGCAGTTTGAAAGGAATGAAGCATTCATTTCACATAATCTCCATGCTTGTACATCTGATATAAATAAAGTAAATATGTACCATATCTTATAGTGGTCATTGTATATGTCCAAGGATACTTTCCTATTGAAGTATTCGTATGATTTTCTAAGTGTCTGACTATTGGATGCTGGCGAAAAAGTGCAGTGTTCAACTTCAGATCAAGAGGTCTGTGGTTCGAATCCTGTCTAGGGCCTCTGCAACTTCTGAACTACATGGAATAAGATTGTGGTCAATGCCACACAATTTCAGCACTGTACCACCCGTGGTCAAATAGTTTTAGGCCACACTCGCAGGCACAATAGTGTCGCTGCATTCTCCCTGCAATTATACTAACAACTGTGATATAAGATTCTAAAAAGCAGCAGTGATTTACTTTACTATAAACTTCAATAGATTAAACATTTCTCTAAGATAGATTTTGATCAAAAAGTTAATCCACATAATTACTTCACACAACTATTCTCTAAGAATAATTATGTGGATGGTTCATTTTCGTCTATCTCGATTGTCTTCTTTGTCACATAACTGCATTGACGCCAAGTGTGTTCTAAAACAATCAAAGCACTCTCTCCAGATGCAAAAGACCTAGAAGCTGAAATTTGGTGTACAGACTCTTTGACTAGTGAGAAGTATAATTGATAGCTCTGGTGACCCTGTGACACCGAATAAGGGCCACAGGGGCCACACCCTTAACCCTTACGATGCGGGGCGCGTGATATTTACGGGCCAAATATAAAATGGCACGTAAGCCCTCTTGGCGAAATCCGTAACTTTCAGGATAAGGCTATATATTGACTGCAAGCAGTCTTGGCTGCTCCCGGATATAAAATATCAAACCTTTTCTAAAAAATGACTGAGGGTACCCACCTTGCGGCATTCATACCTCACAAACCAATAGAGATAATTCTATAATTTTTACATCATCGTGTAGAAGAGAGAATTGTCTTTATTTCCATGTATCATATGTATATCCGCGCACAAAAATAAAGAAGCGGCAAGCGTTGCGACAAGTGACGCAAAATTTTTTTTACCTCAAAATGATTGAGGGTACCCACCTTGCGGCATTTATATCTCACGAACCATTAGAGATAATTTTATAATTTTTACATCATCGTATAGAAGAGAGAATTGTCTTTATTTCCATGTATCATATGTATATCCGCGCACAAAAATAAAGAAGCGGTTAATCAGGATATAACGGTGGCTGGCACCGGACAAAACAATTCCGCCACGTGGGCTTGTAGAGCAAAAATATATAGCCGCATCGTAAGGGTTAAAACCTATTTAAACCGATACCGCTCTGAATCTATATATTGAGTGAACCAACGCATCAAGGAACATTTACTACCAAGGGGGTCACCAGGAGTCCTCAAAGAAAATCCAGCTCCCAATAGCTTCTTTCATAGATCAAAGCTTCATGAATGACTATCCACCTTTGATGTGGTCCCCTCCTTCCACAGAGATGCATCTTCCTGACAAGGCATCGAAAAGAGAAATTCCAGAGCAATTGCATCAACTCTCATTCTCTTGCTGAGCGAGACTGATTAGGAATATATTTCCATTATTCTGGTGAAGAATCCACTATTCCACTTCCTTCCAGTTCCATCTTAGAAGCAGACGTATTTAAAGACATCCTCAAGTGATTTGATTCAATGCCAAATGAGTTAGCCTCACAGATTTAGTTGTTGTTGCAAATCCTTTAATCCTACACGGCAAACTGACGTCTTCTGACTGCAGTAGGATCAATCAACAGCTGCCAGCAAATAAAGGAATGGGAACTCTCCAACGGAGGCCTGTCGGCGTTTCAGGAAGCTAAAAAGCAGATGTCTTGGACAAGATGGCAGCAAGCTGTGGACCGGTTGACAAACCAGTAGCAGCCATTCCCTTATTATTGGGTCCGTGGAATCAACCAAACATCTATGGATATACAATTGGAACAATGAGTTAACTGGAAGACAATACCATCAAATACAGTTCAAAGCAAGCAATGTTAGACATACAAACGTAAGTCGCAGGGATCAAGTCCTCCTCAGTCGGATAAAGATGAATCACTATCTTTGCCAAAGCTTTGTGCACAACAAATTCAACCTTGCCACCACTGCTGCTTGCCTACTGTGTGACTCAAGGGAGGAAACCATCTTCCATATTATCTTTGACTGTCATGGTCTTAAATATGCAAGGAACTTTGTCACAACTGCCACCCTGGCTGAACTGCTGACAAACCAAAACAGTTTTAGAGAGCAGGAAGAGAGGATACGTGCCAGAGCATATTAGCTGATGTCACTTTGCTACGCAAACCCACAAACGCCAGTCGGAAGATGAGATGATGCAGGAACTAACTCAATAATAATGTCGAAACTTAGTTCAGTGGAGACCATCCTTCACCATCAAAGACTGAGAGAGTTATCTCAAAAACGAAGTTTGTGATAAATTTAGATTATTCGGAATTATTAGTAAAATTTTACTAACTCAATAATAATGTCGAAACTTAGTTCAGTGGAGACCATCCTTCACCATCAAAGACTGAGAGAGTTATCTCAAAAACGAAGTTTGTGATAAATTTAGATTATTCGGAATTATTAGTAAAATTTTACTAACTCAATAATAATGTCGAAACTTAGTTCAGTGGAGACCATCCTTCACCATCAAAGACTGAGAGAGTTATCTCAAAAACGAAGTTTGTGATAAATTTAGATTATTCGGAATTATTAGTAAAATTTTACTAACTCAATAATAATGTCGAAACTTAGTTCAGTGGAGACCATCCTTCACCATCAAAGACTGAGAGAGTTATCTCAAAAACGAAGTTTGTGATAAATTTAGATTATTCGGAATTATTAGTAAAATTTTACTAACTCAATAATAATGTCGAAACTTAGTTCAGTGGAGACCATCCTTCACCATCAAAGACTGAGAGAGTTATCTCAAAAACGAAGTTTGTGATAAATTTAGATTATTCGGAATTATTAGTAAAATTTTACTAACTCAATAATAATGTCGAAACTTAGTTCAGTGGAGACCATCCTTCACCATCAAAGACTGAGAGAGTTATCTCAAAAACGAAGTTTGTGATAAATTTAGATTATTCGGAATTATTAGTAAAATTTTACTAACTCAATAATAATGTCGAAACTTAGTTCAGTGGAGACCATCCTTCACCATCAAAGACTGAGAGAGTTATCTCAAAAACGAAGTTTGTGATAAATTTAGATTATTCGGAATTATTAGTAAAATTTTACTAACTCAATAATAATGTCGAAACTTAGTTCAGTGGAGACCATCCTTCACCATCAAAGACTGAGAGAGTTATCTCAAAAACGAAGTTTGTGATAAATTTAGATTATTCGGAATTATTAGTAAAATTTTACTAACTCAATAATAATGTCGAAACTTAGTTCAGTGGAGACCATCCTTCACCATCAAAGACTGAGAGAGTTATCTCAAAAACGAAGTTTGTGATAAATTTAGATTATTCGGAATTATTAGTAAAATTTTACTTTTGAATTGAAAAAAGAAAAGGGTGTCTAGCTAAAAACTGAATTTTTCTCTTGACATTAAAGGGGCAGTGGCACGTTTTAGGGGGAATATAAGGTATCGTAAGGAAAATGAAAATTAAGCTTGTGTAATGAGATTTTTGACACTGTCAAGATAATACATTTAGCATTCACTTACAATTATCAGTGCAATATTTAAAATATAAAATTCCAAAAAAACGTGCTACTGCCCCTTTAAAGAGCCTCTCCGTGATTTTCATCATATATTGTTTTGCTCATCCTGCTACATCACATGAGCGTATGTCTACGCGTTATGCTCCAGCCAACCACCTGATATCCATCCAGCAAAAGCTTTCGTATACATTATAAGCCAATCAAATGATGCCCTTTCAGCGATAGCGTGCTTCCATCGGCGTGCTGATAGTATAGTGTGATTCAAATCACCCAATGGGATTGCTATTAGATAATATTTCTTATTTTCGGTTGCACGTTTAACCAAAAGGCTTACTGATGATACTTTTATTCCAATTAACGAATGTATAGCGTAGTACCACCCATGGTTCGCTAGTTCAAGCCGATGCTCGCAGGTTTCACCGCAATACATAGCCACAATAGTGTTGCGGGCTTTCTCCCTGCAATAACGCTAGCAGCCGCGATATAAATGAAATACTCTTGAAAGCGGCGATAAAATCCATATCACCTCACCTAACCTCACGAATGTATATTATGAATCACATACCTCATGGTCCAGAGATATGTAATATGTTGAATGTCTGTTATCAGGATTATTAGATGATGTTCTCGGCAACGCGTTCTACGAAGCACCGTAAAATATCTTTTAACTTCCTGTTGTTGTCTTCTAATACAACTTAGTCATTTACACGAAAATAGTTTAGTTGTACTTTCGGCTATATTTTGTTAACCTTAATTCTTCTCCAGAGGCAAAAGGCCAAGAAAGCTGAAACCTTGTGTTCAGGCTCTTTGACTAACGAGGATTACAATTTATAGCTTTGGTAGCCCTTCGGCACTTTATAAATGTCACAAGGGCCACGCCCTAACCCTCACGCAGTATCGTTAATGACACCACCTTTGCGGTCATGTGGGCCTCAGAGGCCCAGGCACATGCACATGCAACTCAGGAACGCTGCCAGGGCAAAAGGGTCAATATTATGATGTTATGTATAATATGTCACCTCTGTGTTCCAATCCTCACAAACTGATCGGTGATACGATTTATGATACTCATTTGCAGGCTTTTTTGGTAAAACATTATTTGGACAAAAATGTAAAAGCGTAAGGCCTAGAAAGCTGAAACTTTGTGTACATGCTCCTTGACAAGTGAGGATTAAAAATTGTAGCTTTGGTAGCCCTTTGACCCCTAATAAGGGCCACAGGGGCCGTTCCCTAAAAACCTATTGTCATTATTTTCTCCAGAAACATAAGGCCTAGAAAGCTGAAACTTTGTGTAAAGACTCCTTGACTAGTGAGGATTATTAATTGTAGCTTTGGTGGCCCTGTGACCCCTAATAAGGGCCACAGGGGCCACGCCATTAAAACATATGTTCATCTTCTTCTCCAGAAGCATAAGGCCTAGAAAGCTGAAACTTTGTGTACAGACTCCTTGACTAGTGAGGATAATGATGTATTATACCCCCGCTACGACGTAGTCGGGGGTATATAGCGCTCCGCGTGTCCGTCCGTGCGTCCGACATTGTTTCCGTAGCATATTTTGATAACTATTTGACTTAGAAACTTCAAATTTGGTATGGATGTTACCTTTGTGGTGCAAATGTGCCTTTTGGGAGTTTAAATCCCAGGATACCAATTTTTTTTGAAATTTTGGCCCTAAATAGGCCAATACACTAAATAATAAATTGCAGATTTGGTGGCTATCTTACTCAATTTAGGGTTAATCCGTGTGGAAAAATTAGATTTTTTGAATATGAGCATTTTTCATTTCTGAATTGATTACCTGTATCTGAAATCACATCGCCTTCATACTCAACTGGAGAATTCGTGACCATAAAAAGGGGAAAACAAACAAGGCCAAACAAGCAAATTTGAATAAGTAGCCTGATGAGCTACAGAGCCATTGACTATATTTTTCCTCGTTGGTATTATTAGTTTCAGAGTGTATTGAAAGGGTGTCAGACTAAAAGACCATTGTAAAGTTTGTATTTGTCCTCTGTGTCCGGTTTTTGGAAAAAGGTTCCAAAAGGGTTGGAGATCCGATCATGTGGTGTCTGTGTATTGAAGTTGGGATAGCGCAGTGATTAGTTTTCGGCTTCGGGTCAACATATCCGTGGTTCGAATCCCGCCAGAGGTTTGGCAACTTTGTCTCCAGTAGAGAACTGTTCTGTAAGGTATGGGTGCAATGCTACACTGAATTTCAGCGCAAAACCACACTTGGTTCGCTAGTTCCAGTCGATGCTCGCAGGTTTCAATACACTACAATGCATTTCCACAATAGTATTGCGAGCTTTCTTCCTGCAATAATACTACCAGCCGTGATATGAGTGAAATACTCTGAAAATACTTTAAAAAAATATAAATTATTTTTCTTTATTTTTTTTTATGCCAAAACTATTATTTCAGAGGGTAAAAATTGCTACAAATCATCATGCATATCGTTTGTCTTCGATGAAATTAACAGGTATGTTATTTGTATAGAAATATTGCTTTGAAATCGGTAACATTTCTTTTATCGTGAGATTTCCTTATTTTCCTCTAAAATACGTGCTACTTCCCCTTTAACCTATCACTGACTGTATGGTATAACGGTACACACTGTTTATTTCATGTCGTGCAATGTAGATGTTTACTGGTGGCCTACATTTCAGCAATAATAAAATGTGTACATTTCAGCAATCATAGAATGGCTACATTTCAGCAATAAAAGAAATAACAAAAACAATATACTTAAACGAGTTTATTGGCTGCTTTATGTCGTCCAGACGGTAAAACCTCTTCACTACTGTTTTTCACATACCTTCATAGTGCAAACATCAAGTACTCTAGGATGTATTTGAGGCTTCGTAGCACTGCGAAAACTAAATGGATCATTTTGAAATTTCATTTCATAAGTTAAGATTAAATTCGGGTTCACATAATGCATTTAATATCTTAACGTTATCCATAACAGTTTTGGCTGGTCATTGAAGTGACCAGGGGTTCTTTATTTAGAAAACACAATTGTTTTTATTTTTCTCTATAAAATTCTTCATAAGTGATAACAAGCGTTTTTCTTTTGTACCAAGTTAATGTAACCGTGTACTTCTTTTCTCTCATAGAGTCCATATGGAATATGTAAATCGAAGACGCAAATGTGATCAAAATCGCAATTTAAAAAAAATATTGCTTTATCTGTTTATTTCATCATGCCACAATTGAAAACTTGGCACTAGCAGCCAGTAGATCCCAATAGTAAGTTCGAGAACGGTTACAACACATAACCAATGGTTTACCCTTTGTCAGAAATGCTGAAGTTACTCAATTGGCGTCTTACTGTTCGATCAAATGACACTACCACCCCTACTACACTGAGTAAGGTAACTGCAGTTACCTTCTCAAAAAATGGCGGAACAGCAAAACATCGCTGATTGTGACTTTTCTTCAAATGCATTTCACAACAATACAAGGTTATTTTCAGTCATATAATCTATGCGCATGTCTTGGGCATGTATCAAAGATTCATTAGATGATGTGTCACCATTCGTAGAGTGTGTAAATAAATCACAATATTTGTTTTAAAAACTCAAGCGAGAGTAAGGTAACTCGGTTATGTGGAGTAAGGTAATTGTTAGAAGAATTGAAACATTGAGAAAGGTAACTGTAAAATTATCTTTTCTCCAACGTGATAGCATGAATAATGACTAATGATACATATCATTTACACTGATGAAGTTCTACACAAGAAATGATGTATAGGTATTTCAAAATGATATCCTCGTAAAAATCACCTTATTGTTATAAAACATTCATCTTTTTTTGTATAGGGAGCACCTCAATAGATATCAAATAAAATGATTTATATGTAACACAACATTTTTACACCTTAGAATAGCATTATTTTTTAGGGATGAGCGCGACATCGTCTTTTTACATTGTTTAAGCTACTCAAAAATATGTAATCTATTCATTATTGATAAATTTGACTTATAAAACAAATTAGATAAGCTTGGACAAACAAAAGACAACAAACAAACAATGCAAATTGTTTAATAAATGCAGGTTAGTCTATCTGAACGATAAGCAATATTGTATTGTATATATAAATGAAAGGATCATACTTTGTACCATTCTCTTCCCACAGAGGCAACTCAGTCATACCTGAATTAGCCTCTGTTCTATTACGGCTAACATACGAGATAGAAAGGTAGAAATCTGATTGGAGGCAATCGAAGTTAGTTGTGCAATCAGCGACGCCGTTTCAAAAGTGGTCATTCGCAAAAGTTCGGCTATTCCCGTGTGGATCCGCATCAAAGGGAGATAACTCTTTCTTCTACAAAACAATCGCTTTTTACCTTCGCATTGGTTTTTATTTGGTGAATTATTAAAATAAAATTAATCATAAAACGAAGAACAATTTACACAATTATAAAACAATATGTTTCTAATGAAAAACCCTATACATATCTGATTTTGAAATAGTTTCCCTCTCTGAGACTCACACTGTTAATGAAAAAGAAACCTAAAGGCATGATTCTTTTAAAAGTCACTGAGCGACCGTTGAGTATTCCCGAAGTCGTGGACATCCAAAAGGTGTTTTCATTGGCTGCAAATAAGGGAGATATCTCAAGTTACAACTTTTTGCCGCTAGGGCGATCTGCCGGAACCCCAGGATTTTGGCGTAATGGAACAGAGGCTAACTGGGGTATGACCGAGTTGCCTCTGTGGGGAGAGAATGACTTTGTACAAAAGTTTTTTACAAAACAGGATAAATGAACCAAACAAAAACAAAACCGTCATAATTAATGTGTACCTTGCATGATTGTCTCATCCTGTGTTTCAAAAACGTGTAATTGTGATGATATATTTACAAAGAAAGATAAACAATTACAATCAATGTTTATAACCAAATCCAGGTAATAGCTTTCAGAGCTCATATCAGTGTGTTGCCGATTTATTGATTCCTTTCATTCATTCACTATTCTTATTCATTTATATTTGACACTGGCGATTAAAAACGGACCTAATTAAGGCACTTCCATTCACTCGCTCATTCTCATTGTAAGTGCACAATTGTATATGTATTTTTCACAAAAAATCCAAAGTCAATATCAGAACGTGTTATAGATTTGATTAGGCCTATATTAAAACAGTGCTATTAACTTAACAAGTTTAAGTGTTAAAGCGATCATGCATTTTGTTAAATTTTTAAAAATGTATGTCTATTTTAATGTATTTATAAATTTCTCGCCTTTGCTAATGAAGGAATCTGTGAAAACATAAAAATAACTAGAAAATGTGTCAACAAGAAATTGAGGCTTATTAATCCAAACAAACCAAAGTCACTTTGAAACGATATATTCAGTTTCTATCTACATTTTGCAAGCTGAAGAGTTTTTTTACCCTTTCAAATCAAATAGATAACCTTTCTCGCAAGAACTAGACACATTATTTCAGTATTTAATTACGGTACTAATTGTCTAAAAACATATAGCTTGTTTCCGGCAGGCTTAAGATAACTATTGCGTAGTATGTCTTCAAGCCGCCCCAAGCCTGGAAAACAATTGCACATTGAACAAGAAACTACAGTGATATACGTTTTTTTATCATTTTTTATTTTGTTTCAAATATAACTATTTTGTTTGAATTTGATTGGCCCGTGATCGAAGAGATCGACCGTCGCATGCTCATAACGTTAAATACAAGACCGTTTAAGCTTATAATAAATATTGTGGTATCTAGGTCATGGGATTTTGTATTTGTCATTTTACATATTTAAAATCGAATTGAGAAACAGACAGAACTTTACATATTATCCTATCCCGAATAGCAACCAGGTTTTGGACATTACTAGGCCTATTTATATATTCAGAGGGCCTAAAGTGTAGATTAAAATCATAAACATATGAGAATTTCATTTTATCAAGAAAAAGTGACTTTCACTTCAATAACATGTTCTTTCTTACATTTCTGGTCCTATACACTTCCCGATCTCTACAATACCCTCCGTGTTTGGTAATTGGGTATAGATACCATATGCAACCATAACGTAAATTACACCACGTAAATTTAAAAGCAGGTTTTCTTCGAGTCAATTTTTTATGGCTACGTTGGAGCGGTCTTGTTTCCTTACAAGCAAACTTTAGAACTGTTTACATCTTAGGAAATGATTTTAAGGACATTAATATTTACAAAAAATCTATAACGTGGATAACAAACTTACGTCTACTCCTTAGAGGATATTTATGTCAGAAACACTAGCAACTATTTAAGACTATTGCTTGGATTTTCTTTTTAATCACTTTACAACACAAGGAAAAGAACTGATATATACTTATGTTCCCTGCGACTATTCTTGTCTTGTTAAAGCTGATTTAAAATCTATAACGTAAATTACATAAAAAAAACAGCGACATTAATAAAAGTACATTTTTGGAAAAGCTTAGTAAGATAAGAATGTGTCATGTCCCAAGGCATTTAACGTTATTCTATAAATATGAGAAGTAAAATACTTGTATTGTTCAATATATTCTATAGCTTAAAATATTGATATAAAAGTACGACATAGTAACGTTGTATTTTTCGGTAATTCAATCTATTTACCAGGACAACATCATTTTTTGCTAATTGTGCACTTTCATCCAGAATGAGTGCAGTGCTTCCTGCAAAGGTCAATAAGAATATTTGCATATTCATGGAAAAAGCACATTCCGAAACCCCTCTCAGTTACCTTTCTCCCATCTTTAAGTTACCTTACTCATGTCACAAAATGTTTACCGAGTTACCTTACTCTCGCTTGAGTTTTTAAAACAAAGATTGTGATTTATTTACACACTCTATGAATGGTGACATGTCATCTAATGAATCTTTGATACATGCCCAAGACATGCGCATAGATTATATGACTGAAAATAACCTAGTATTGTTGTGAAATGCATTTGAAGAAAAGTCACAATCAGCGATGTTTTGCTGTTCCGCCATTTTTTGAGAAGGTAACTGCAGTTACCTTACTCAGTGTAGTAGGGGTGACTACGGAGTGGCTCTTTAATGTACGCAGCGGTATTGGGACCAAGACCACAGAAGTTCGAGTCTAGGATGTGACTTAAAATTAATATATAAAAATCACGACTTTTGCACTCGTATATCGCTCTTCTATGTTGAGATTAAATTCTAAAGTTTAAAGAAATTGGTGAAGAATTAAGATATAAAAAATAATCAAGATTAGTGATATAGAAAACACAAGGGAGGACACTTCGATTGCTAAACCCTAATTGAAAACCGAATTTTAATCGTGCGATTCGCTTTAAGCCAACTATATTCACAATAATATAAATAAAAAAATGTAGTTCAATCATTCAACTGTTTCCTTGTCACGTTTTCAAATATCTTCTCACTTTAAAAAAATATCCTGCATTAGCTACACTCTTCTCTTTGAAAAAATTGCCCGTCGATGCTCCAAGTTCAAATTCGAGTTTCGAACCCCTGTGACCAAGACACCTATTTAAAATTTGCTTGATATGATGTTTTATTTCCTACTTATCATTATAATTCAACAACCTATAAAGGCACATTACGTAGGACAGCGATGCATGTTGGGAAGGCGGAAATACTAGCAGCCAAATAAGGCATAGTACTGAAGACAACGAAGCATGTTGGGAAAGCCGAAATACAAATAGCACGGTTCTCTGACAACTATTGGACGGAAAATCGTATGTATATAATATTATATTCTCATTCACACCAATAGAGGCATCTTCCCACGGCAAGGTGAAAACGTATCGAGCAACTCCTCGTTTAGACCTTGCCATCACAAGGTAGAAAACTGGTGATCCGGAGCAGCGACACCTATCGTGATCACGAGTTACGCCCCTTATAAGCTCTTTCAACAATAGCCAATGAAATTGTCGTTTACATTCGGAACAAATGCAAAATACTAACAGACGATCTTTTTGAAAACTATCCGAGTGAAATTTAATTTTAAACTTCAGTCCGCATGGTTGTTTTTATGTTTTTGATGAGCACCGAGAATACAGAGAAGACAAACATTAATGTATCACTCAAATAAAATGTTTCTCTCCCTTGTAAAACGCATTCAAAAGTATTTTTTCAAATCGGTTCATTTAACATGTTGTCTTCTGATTGGACCATTCTACTTCCGTGCAGCGGGTTAAACTGCTAGCACAGAAATTACGGCCAATGATGTCAAGGGATGGGAAAGTTTAAAAACGTTTTCGTTTCGCCCGTGACGTTGTGAAGATGCAAAAGAGGCAGCTCATGACATAACATCCTGATCTAACCTCTGTTGTAATAAGTCCAGTTCTCGATTTTAGCACATTTACGTTGCGACTAAAGTAGCATAGATAATAATCGATGTCAATAAATTCAGCCAATAAAATTATCGCATGGAAAACTTGCTTATTGTCCCCGATGCCTTCTCTGTGATTAAAATCTCAAAATTACATGACCGATATATTTCTTAAAGAAGATTCAAAGCGTAAAGTTGATTCGGGTGAATTCTAGATATCCCAAAGCACACGGAAATGTCTGAGGCCTTTAAGGTGATTTCTTTTGAAACAGCGTCGTTGATTGCACAACCAACCTTTGATTGCAACCAATCAGGCTTCTTCCTGTCTAGCTCTTCTTACATCAGACGTTAGATAAGGATTTTGTAACTTGAGCAACCTCTCTAGAAAGATACGGCCTGGAAGATTCCAAAATCCTATATATAATACTTCATAGGCTTAAACATCTAGTTATAACTGTCACACAAATTAAAGTTCTCACTGTCAGGACCATCTTCCCACGTAAGGATTTGAAACTGACTTTTAAAGCTTTGGGGGGCAGATACCACAAACAAGGCGCTTTTAATGAAGTTTTAACCATGCAGAACGATTGTTGGCCAAGGCTTATCAAACCAAAGTGTCATTTGAAAACGTAGGGAAAAATTCTCTGCTATCACTCTAAGATTCCAAATACTCAGCCAGGGCTTTGGCGTTGGCGTAAGGACAACATTAGTCCAGTGACGTTGTAATGGTTAACACGCTTCGTACAATCTCACTGCAAATCTGACTCTTCAAGCAATCACTTAGCACCACAAACTGCATCATAATTAATATTTTGTCATGTATTTACAAAAATATCGAACGATTTTTATAGGGTTCCCTTGTCTGCAATTTATATCAAGTCTATTTGAAGCGTTTGCTGAAAAGTACAACTTTTTAAGTCCAGCCATTAAATCAGCGTGAATTGTCTTTAATGCTGAACATGACTGAGCAAACGCCACACACATAAGGTACTCAATAAGGACGTCAATTAAATGACGTCAAAGAACGTTAAACATTATGACGTCGATCATGAAATAAACGTTGCGTTTGTCTGTTATATAGTTGTCTCTCAACTTCTGATCTTTTGTTTTGGCTGGTATGACATGATCACTTGTTTAAATCCTTGAATGGTGCCAATTGATACACTTCACCATATTGGCTACACTATTTGCCTCTTTGGGTAGACAACGTATATTGTTCAAGAATGCATCGTGAGTCCGTGACGCCTTAATAGATTTCGGTCTTGACTTTGGCGATGTCTATCCATATGTCTATCCAAACGTCACAAAATGTTCAATTTTCGATCTTGCATAAGTTTATGTGCATCCCGTTGACGTAACAGATGATGACGTCACAGAATCGATGACGTCAATGTCACTACCATCGCTATCAGATTCAGGAACAAGATGTTCAATATTGTCGTGTTCAGTTATAGTTGTCGAATCCTCAGTGTCCTGGGTGTTTTTCTTTGGTCGTCCTTTCGGCTTGGTCGGGGGTTCTGATCCTCCTTTCTGTAAAACCTAGATAAGACCATAAGATTTTGTTTAAAAAGATGATTGCAAGTACAAATACTTAGAGGTTATAGCATGTCATTGTTCATATCATACCTCATATCAGTCCGAGGGCCGCAGGCCAGAGGGCTGATATGGGTCGAGGGCTGATATTGGGTATGATGTGAAAAGTGACATTTTGTAGCATTTTTATCATATATCAAATATAATACTCCGATAATAGTATCATACGCATATACATATATTAAGATTAGACGATTTAACACTAAGGTTAACCTTCATTAAAGGCCAGGGAAACAGAATGGACAATAAACTTCACTGTTTAACAAATTCGAGCTTACATTCTTTGATCCAGTGGCCTGGGAAAGCCAGAGGCAATGTAAGTATATAACTAATGGTTCAGCAGATCATTTTACCTATTTTCAACGACACTCAATGACCATAGTCAATACAAGAAATTCCTGCCTACGATAGTTGACCATATCATCCCGATCATGATGTTATTTATAAAGGGAGAGTCCTATTGGGGAATTCGAGGAGATATTTTAAATTATGCATATATGCCATTAGTACATGATTATGAAACAATTAAATTGAAACATGTTACTGGTGGTAACATTTTTGTTGATTTATATTAGACAACTTGATAAAAAAGAGCACACAAACGAATTTCGTCTCAACAAAAAAATACCCCGATAGGGATGCCCCTTTAAAGCCCCATTATCATACTTGCATGTTGTTCGGGATGAAATTTAGTACTCGGTAGAAAAATCTTTCGTCGAAATTTTGATATCCCATTTACATTTTTTATCAACAATAACATAGTTTACTTTTTTCGACGTCCAAATAACAGTTCCCCCTGCAAAAAGGACATAGCATTTAACGAACAGGCTTTCGGTGACGTAATCTTTATGCATGTAGGATTTCCACAGTGTCTCAAGTACCGTAACTGCGTTCGATTGGTATCAACTTTGGCAGCAACGAATACTCAATTCGAAGAAAAAGAAAATAAAATCTAGTCGTTCGCGACAAAGACAGTTTTCAAGCGTATATTTAGAAACAGTAAGTTGTGAGATGGCCACACTTGATTCGCCTTCATGTCGGCTGCCGTTTCGGTCATTTTGGTAAATAATCTCCTATTTGATGAATTTTGGTCCGATTTTCGCACAATTTTGCCAAAAATACAAGGAAAACAGTAAAATTACTTTTAAAAATATTGAACTCTGAAAATGGGTCTTTAAGACACTAGCTAATCGTGGTCAAATGTCTCAATTGTAGGCTACAGAGCTACCTATGTTGGGATAGAATGCATGTTTATTTGAAGGAAACTTTTTATCTTGTCAAAGTTGAATAAAATAGCTTTTTCCATCTACATACCATTTTCTTCCACTTCATCCTTCGGTTCTGGTACCAGGTTTTGACCTGTATCTGGGTCAAACCGAGGCTCTCAGCCAGTTCGATCCGGTCAGGGGTCGACAAGTACTTCTGAGTTTCAAATTTCTTCTCAAGTCCCATCAGCTGAAGTTCGGTGAATACCGTCCTACTTCGGCGACACTTCTTCGACTTTCCGAGAAGTTCCGAACCTGTTGGCGATCTTGTCCGAATGTAAACCGGAAGTGGTATTGGCACTGAGAACTTTTCACGTTCAAGCAGTTGGTCCATGGGATAGCATGCTGCTGGAAGAGAAGGAATGTATCAAAGTTCGTAACATATTTGGCTTGTACCAATGTAAATGAATTTAAATGAAAGATTATCCATGTAGGCCTACCTTTATCTACTCCAGCCGGAAGTTGAAAAGACAGATATTTTGGAGACTTAAATTTGAAGTAACCAAAAAGCCTTGTTCGGCATACTAGAATAACGATGATGAAAAAGATGAAGGCAATGTTATGTATATACAACTTATATTTGTATTCAAGTTTTGCGACGTTTCTCATCACTTGCTTGAGAGCCTTGGTATAGATTATGTCCAAACGTCGCAAAATTTTAATAAGAAGACGTATATCTATAATAGAGCCTTCATCTTCTTCAAAAAGCGTTGATATGCATAATAAATTCTCTACAATGTGATGTGAATATAGTTAGGGGTTGTTTTCGGGGACGATGAGCTGCCTCAGTTTAATTTTTCAGGGACGATAAAGCAAAATGGGTAGGCCTATATGTTTTGTAACTTTCATTTTGAAATCTTCATTGAATTCATTTTATATGATCAATACACTGAAGTGGTTCTCCAATTTAAATATTTTGGAATAATTTTGCACATTTGTAGACGTTTATTTCAGTTTGAGAGGAACGGTTCATTAACAAAAACAATGCTGATGATTTTTAGACAAGGCAATATAGAAACATTTGATTAACTTTCAAATGATAGCAGATTAAGAGGAAATTAATTTTGCGCGGCTCATTGTGAGTTTGAAGTAAATACTTCATTATTGAGCTTTGATTGTGGTAATATAGAATTATAAACTTATTATATAATCCTACGCATGACTTGCAGTGCCGTTAAGAGTTTGTTCAAGGGAAATTTATTTTTCATGGTATAAACATTTTTGCACGATTTGTAACGTATGATGTTCAAAAAGATAACATGATTTTATTCATGAAAAGCGTGTGTAGTAATTTAATAGCTTTTTCAAAATCTTTCGATAATTGAACAATGCAAGCAAATAATCAGAAACGTATTGTATTCCTTGAGATGTATAGAGAAACCACAAACATTTCCAGATTAAACCGGCAAATTACGTCTCCCCTTTCTTGCCATGGCGATAAGTAGTTCCATATTGGCGAACTCACACGCAGCGCGGAAGGACAAACCGGAACACGAACAAAATGGCGGCTCATTAAAGTCTCGTTCACATCTCGTTGCTTGCGGGAGTATGTTAACCAGATGTTGACGAATAAACCACGATTTTCGTCATTTAAACAAATTATCCTCGGTGTGCGAGTGGCATTAATGCCAACACGGCGCCCGAGGCAAACTGGGAAGAGGCAAATTGAAAATAAGCGTATGAATATCGCGTATTAGTTATCTCGCCACATCTGCCGCACACGTGAAATGGCGAGATGTCTGAATTTAGCAAACCTCAAGCGAAAAATTATTTATCAAATTATAATTTCACGTGGACACAAGTGTTTTTCGAAGTGCCGATTTCCCTACCCCACACGTCGTCAGTTAAATGGCAAGTGCCATCCCTGGCGATTCGCTGAATTATAGTGGATTCGAGTTTCGCGACCACCGTGGAATAAAATGAATAGTTCTTTACACACCTTTGTTAAATCGTGTCTGTTTGTTGTCATATGGGATGTGATGATCATGTAGAAACCGGTTATTTGCAATATATATATATAACAAATTCGCATTAATGACAAATAAAAAAACCCACCAGAACCAATGGAAGATTATGAAACCTTGAGGGATATATTCATAAGATATTTTAAAAACATTTTATGGGTGCTTTCTCATGATATCCTCTAAAATTGTCAGACGCCCAAAATTGTCAGACGCCCAAATTTGTCAAACGCCAATAAATGTTAGACGTCCATATCTTTCAGACACTTACCTAAGGCCAGTCTAAGTAAACCTAGCCTCAATATCATCCGTTTCACTCCTATACTGAGTCTAAAAAGGTCTAGTAGAGGGTCACGTCAACCTTTCTGCGACCTATGACCTTCCAACGTTAAACGTGCGAAGGCAGACTATTGTGGCTTGGTAAGCTGAGTTCTGATTGGTCAATTCGATACGTGGGCTGACGCGACCCTCTGCTAGGCCCTTTTAGACTCAGTACAGGAGTGAAACGGATAATTTTGAGGCTAGGTTTACTTAGACTGACCTAAGGCCTACGTGGAGATAAATATTATATATATATATATATTCTAGTTGGGGGCATTATTACTCAACCTTATTACTCTGCATAAAATACTGTAAACAAGAATTTGGTTGTTAAATCATTTAATCTTGAAGACCAAAAATATTACCCCAATTAACAATTTGAAATTTGAAAATGTGTATGAAATAATCATAATAATCATATATATGTTCAAACAGGAACGACTTCCTGAATTTCGTGTCCACAATATATACCCCGATAGGACTGTCCCTTTAATTCTGTTAGCTTTTCTCTCATTTGTCAGATATAGGCCTAACTAATACTGCTTTTACACAGCGCAATGAGAAACATTTTAGTAGTGTAGAACTGAACAACAACTGATAATTACAGCTAATACCATGTTAACACTTTCCTTTCTGTACTGAACCGGTGATGACGCGCAAAGTTACCCCTGCGATCGTGTAGATTACACAATCCCGGTGTTCTGTTTGTTTACAGAGCATCTCTATATACCGGTGTAACGCACGCATGAACCCCAGGGAATTATGCACCCGTTGATATGCCAACATATCATAGAGTATCCTCCGGCAAATTCCAAGTGAACGATAGGAGTTTTACACTGGCATTAACATATTCGTATGCCAAATTGATATTGAGAAGATTTACATCATACACGTACCGTAAACAAATGTAATTTGATTGACCTTCGGTAATACTTCTGCTAATGGTTTAAAGATGATGTATCATACTTGCAATATTTAAAAAAAATATTTTTAATGTATTCGTTGTATTTTTAGAAAAAAATAGCGACCAACCTAGAGAAAATCGGACCAAAATTCATTAAATATGAGATAATTTACCAAAATTACCGAAACGGCAGGCAACAAAAAGGCGAATCAAGTGTGGCCATCTCACAACTTCCGGTCTCTAAATATACGCTTGGAAACCGCCTTTGTCGCGCACGACTAGATATTCTTTTTTCTTTTTCTCCGAATAAGGTATTCGTTGCTACCAAAGTGGATACCCATCGAACGCAAATACGCTAGTTGTGACACGGTGTAAATCCTACACGCGTAATGATTACGTCACCGAAAGCGGGTTCATTAAATGCTATGCCCTTTTTACAAGGGGGACTGTGCTTTGGGCGTCGAAATAAGTATGTTTTTGTTGATTAAACAATCTAAATATGATATCAAAATTTCGACGAAAGATTTTTCTACAATGTGATGTATTTCTTTTCTCAATAGCTAAATTTCAGCCTGAACCGCATGCAAGTATGAAACAGCATCTTTAAGTAATAACGTTGCATCATTGGCCTTGCCTTTTCGAGACTCGCATGGTTCAGAACGACATATCACAAAATACAAGATGCATATCTACATTTCTTCATTTTTGGCACACCTCCTCTTCCATAAATATCATTTTCGCTCAATTCCCTTTGATCAGGTAGTCCAGAAATTAACACTGACGATTATTATAAAGGGACAGAAGTGCGTCATTTGAAAGTTTTATATTTTAAATTTTTTACTGATAATTGTCCGTGAATGGTCAATGTATTGTTTTAATAGTGTCAAAAATCTGATTACACATTTCAATCATCCATAGTCAGAGAACAAATTATAAAGATTCACATAGGGTCCATTGGCGGCCATTTTTGTTTGAACACCTTTAATTCATTTTGTGTGTAAGAACAAGGAATCGCATGACTGATCTTTATATTATATATTTGATTTATTACTTCTTCAGTAAGTTTAAATACTTTTCTTTAATTGGAACCATATATTTTTATTTTCCTGACATCACCTTATATTCCCCTTGAAAACGTGCTACTTCCCCTTTAACCCATCCTTTGGCGACCTGAATTTTGGATGTAAGAACATTTCAAAATTCAAAACGCCATTTTGAACGGGTATGACGAACAACATACCTGAATGTTCTGAAATAAGATCTAAAGGTAAGGTTTTCCGGATCTTTTGATCACGTTGTATTACAATACAATACATTGTAGTTCAATTGGAACCATTTATTTTCACTTTTCTGACATCACCTTATATCCCCCCTTTAAAACGTGCTACTGCCCCTCTGAGAAAATAAAGAAATTTGATGAAAAAAAACCCCATCCCAAAACCTTACACATTTAAATGTCATTTGCAAAGATATTTACACCAACATAAGCCACCTCTATATTTCCCTTTAACTATGGTGCACGGGAACATCCATGTTAACGACCGTCTAGAAATGTACATCACTAATGTCTATTTCATGTCTTATTCTGTTTTGTTACCAAAGGTGGTCTGGCGAACATAAGTAGTTGTGTCTGTACGATCACATGTGGAGAAAGACTTTTAGTTGGCTCTCTCTTGAATTGACACCCATGTATATATCATCAATGCACGTGCTTTCATATGCGAGGCGTGATACGAAACTCGCCCAACTATCGTCATATGGCACACACTTCCTTCCATAAACATCTTTCCGGAAAGAGCTCTTCACGAAAGAAGGCGAAAATCGAACATCAAACATATTGTCCTATTTTCGGTCAGGTGGCCACCCGCTGAATAAGCCATCTTAACTGGATGTTTAGATGTGTTCGGATCGAAAGGTTGCCGTTTTGGGGAAGAACTTATCATTTTCCAATTTTTTTGCAGGTGCATTTATAGAAATCTTACCAACAGACGCCATATTTACATCGCCCAAGGTGAAAGTGTTCCCCAAAGCAACATGAAAGCAAGACAGTATAAAGTCGTCAGATCAAACGAGGCTGTTTCAAAATACGCCCGCGGCGAGGGAGGAAGTATTACGTATTTAATAATACGCATATTATGCAAATTGTAGAATTATGGAAGCAATTTGAGGTGGTTTTGAATTATAATTGTCTGGGCGAATATGCAATGAAAACCATTAAAGACCACATATGTTATTGTAGGGCATATGCTGTAAATTGCTCTTAGAAGTTAGATGGGCTTATGGACTTCCAAATATCTTATTATATATTATCAAATATCCAAACCATTATCTAAGTATGAAAGTTTGTAAAAAACTAGCCAAATAAATATAAGAAATAACTTAAAAGCTTAATGAAAGGAACACGAAAAAGGTGAACGTTTAAAACATCGATCAACCATTTCAAGATGAGATATTATTGCGCCTCAACACATATATCATTGACGTAAGACATGGCAATTAAAATTGTTTGATGCAACTCACCAAATGAAATTATTCTAAAAACATTTCAAAATGTTCGTAAAGGAAAGCCTGAAAACTCGAGTTACCCCAGGAGCATTCGATGCGCGTTTTCCTTGCGTTGTAAAATCGTTTTAGATTCAACATGGCATGATGGCTTTTAACAAAATAGTTTTGGTTATATGGCATAGCGATATCAATTTAACCTTTCAATGTTCGACACCATAGAAATTACAGTATCATGTCTGTTTGGTATACTGAAAGAAAAACATATTCTAATTGCAATTAATGTAGAATATATTTATGAGTTAACTTCTAAATACTACAATGGTGTTAGTTCGTGTTTTCCCACACGGACGGCTGAAAGTGCTTGGGGAAAGCAAGATAGCTATTACATGTTTTGGTCCTGATTTTGACAAAATAAAAGGCTTTATATTAATTAAATTAAATAATATTGAAGCATATGTATCAATTTTCACACACGTAATTATTAAACCTATCTGTTGGATTTATTACATATGCCTATTCTCTCATTATGGTTTCCTTATAAATTTGATTTTTTTAAATCAAATTTTCAAATCTATTGCAACCAAAATATTAAAACCTTATCTTATATGTGATTTTTTGTTATAAGTGGTGTTCTCAATATTTATCTCTACCTAAAACATTATAGGAACATTTGTAAATTGTCATTAGTGTGAGCACATAGTAAAATATGTATGAAAAGGCATAAACAATATCTTACATACATATTGTTATTCAAATCTTAAAGTAATGGAGTGTTTTTATCAAGCTGTGATATCTTAAACATTGCAGGGTTCAAAAACAAAGATCGCATTGTGTCGGGTGGTCAAAGCATAGTCTTGTCTTGGGTGCTTTACCGTTTTGAACATATTATTCTTTGCAGTGAATAATTCGGTAATACATCATGAAAAACGCGATGGACATTTTCTATTTACAAAATTAATCCACCATAAATAAAATAATCTTTAAAATAAAAAAACAGAAGCTCCATTTTAGGTATGCATATGTGTATTTTGAGGTGAAAACATGTAAAGTTGTTCAAAATGATGAAGACTACTTTAGTAGTACACACATAATTGCACATAAATGATCCCTCGATATTAAAATATACCTTGATACAGACAAAAATGCAATATAATTGGATACAAGGATAACACCATAAAACAGAAAATTCCAAACAATTGTTTGAAAAATACCAAGTTTGTTTCCAAAGGATGTATACTCAACAATAAAACTTAAAATCTTCCATACTATATGTCTATAAGAATGTCCGAGTCAATATGAACCAAGGACGCGTAAACAATTTGGTAAATTGGTAAATTAAAAGAAAACCCACTGTACTGTTACTTCTTTTACTTGTACACGTGCACGAGAAAATTGAGGACGAATTACATGTTATTTTGAATTGCCGTGTATATGATGATCTTCGTTTTAATTTGTTGAATAAAGCCTCTATGTTTTTTGCAACTTTTAATGAGATAAATGTGGAAAATTTTTACTCCTCCAAGAAAATAGTTTATCTGTTTTATTACAAAAACCTGTTATAGATGTAAATATATTTTGTATCATTAATCTTTATTACATTTGTAGTTAATGTATGTATAGTCTCCCATAACTCCAACAGTGTGTTTTATGAAGATTATGTTTATTATATATTTTTCACATGTCATACCTTACTGTATTGACAGATGGAGACTTATCTGTCTGTCTCTCTGTCCGTATTGATACAATATCCAAACATTTACAAATGATTAATGTTAAGACTAAACGACTAGGCCTTAAGAAAAGTTTTGACACTCCTATCGCCAATGGATGTCTTATCTTTTCATTGTTGATTTTGTCGATTTTGTGCTCTTGTTTATCAAGTTTACATTCTTAAAGGAGGTCTGCAACCCTGCATTTTTAACTTCCAGAGTTTTATTAGCAGGTCCCCGCAAGAGTAAAAAAATGCTCGGTAGGGACCAAATCATTTGGTTACGAACCGCTTATAGTAGAAAGCCAGTACCAAGTTTGTGTCATGTGACCCCTCTTACCCGTCTGGATAAGGTTTCACGAGCTAGGTTGCAGACCCCCTTTAAATCACCCAAAACGTTGCCCTCCGTAACGTGTCTTATCTGGGTTGTAAAATAATAATGTAATTAAACATTTATGTATAAACTTGCATGTCCTCTTGAATTTAGTTTCCAGAAATATTACCCGGATAGGACCTTCTCTTAAAGGGGCAGTAGCACGTTTTAGGGGGAATATAAGGTGATGTCATGAAAATGAAAACTAATGGTTCCAATTGAAAGACAATGTATTTAAAATTAAATGGAGCAGTATATATTCAAATATATATTGTAAAGTTTAGCAATGCGATTCCTTTTTCTTACTCAAAAGGAATTAAAGGTGTTCACAATAAATGGTCGCCCATGGCTTTTATGTGAAACTCCATATTTTGTCCTCTGACTGTGGATGATTGGTTTGTGTAAATAGATTTTTGACACTTTCAAAATAATTCTTTGAGCATTAACGTACAATTATCAGTGAAAAATTTAAAATATAAAATTATCAAAAAACGTGCTACTGCCCCTTTAGGACAGACGATAGCAATCAATCTCGTTATCCCGTCACCAATGTTCGTTTATTTTCCAAGCTTACAGCTGATATATTTTGAAAGCGAGTGAATGTTGACAAGCTGAAATTACCAACATTTGCCGTAGGAAAACTGCCTATTATAGGCCCCGTATTTATCAACAATTCCCCTCTCTTCTGTTTTCATAATAACAAGCGAGTAATTTAAAGGTCTCGACCGGGATTAAACGAAGTCTCGTGTAGAAACGAGAGGAAGCGATAACTAGCTGACTAACTATCTGCCCGCCAGGTGGCGTGTATTTCCCGGAAGTGAGTGTCACTAGTCAAATATGTTTGTAAATATTATCATATGAAGTTTATAATTTTCCACACTTTGATATTTGAATTAATGAGAGAGATTAGAATGTTTCTATGGAATGAAACATATAGTTGTCAAAAGCAATAACTGATTTTACACCCTCTGAACGGAAATTCATTTAATCAATTTTTTTTGTTGTAAAATCAATTATGAAGGAAACGATATTTATCAACTCATCATATCGAACATGTGCTAGCACGGTTATTTCGATAGATTACAAGATTACCCATCAATCATCTCTGGTATTTGATAAACATTTTATGAGATCATCGTTATTCTTTTAAAAATGTATTCTTTTCCTTTAGGCATTTGAAAATACCATCCATTTACAAAAGCATTTTTTTGGTTTTCTTGTGTGTTGTTTTTCATACAGAAACAAATAATAAATCCTTTTCTAGTTCCCAACCATTATTCACCCTTCTATCCCTTCTGTGGTTTCTCAAATGTAACTGCTTAGGTAAAATAATTTTGTGTTGTATTTAAATATTGTTTATTTGTTTTTTACAAAATTGATGTTGAAATAAAAAAAATTTTGATGTAACTTTTGTTGCCAAAGAAAGATACTATATAAAAATTATCATCTAAAACGATTCACTAATATACTTGGCATGTAGAAAGCAAGTCATGTACACCAAATGAAAATTGATTTTGTTTGCTTTATGCATTTTCACCATGTGCATTTTAACTTAATTGATATTAAATATATAAATTTCATTTTCATGTGTTTTTATCAAGAATTAAATAATTAACATATACAAATAATATATTTGTAGTTGTTCCTTAATTAGGGTTAATGTCAATAGATTGTTCCTTCGTAAAAGGATTGTTACTTATTTATTACTTCGATATCAAGGATTGCAGATAAGCGAGTTTGTTTCGATAACCCATGTCATAATCGTCATTAGGACATGCTGTTTGTGAAAGTTTACTACGGGAATTATAAAATGTACAATTAAATGAAGACATAACCATTATTTCATATATCTTATGATATTTTAGTAAAAAAAAAAGATGTATAAATGAAACAAATGTTCATAATTTGTATGTTGCATCATTTCTTCTGTAGTTTGAAATTAATAGAACTATCCATGATGTTTTAATATTATTAACTAACTCAATATTGACAATACTGACTTTATTTTAAAAATTATAATGTATTTTCTAGAAAAACACTTGAAAATGTATTCGACAGTAATGTCCTTCCTTAAATTAAAAGTTTAAAAACAAAATCTATATTTAAAACAGTACGTCTATATTTACAACATCATATTACAAAACAGAAATTAATAACATTTTATTTTCAAATTTATATTCATAAACTTATATATTCATTTTAACAATTTGTTTGATAGTTTTAATATTTATGTTTTGTATTCACAAAATTGAATTAATCGAATACATTATTACATCAAATTAAATTAACATACTCAAATGATGAGATAACGATCTTAAACAATAATTTTATTTTATTTATATATATATATATAACTTACATAGGAAATGAGGAAAAGTGAATTTTTTAAACATGCATTCATTCATCAAAATTGAGTTTGAACTATTTCGAAAACATTGTTTTGATTGAATGAAATAAAAGTTTACCAAATACCTACGGATTCTTTTAGTATTTGATTTTTGAATGTCCAACTTTATATCATATATTTAAGCAAATGGTCGAACTATCGATCAACTATGTCATACCAAGCATGATGACTTTCAACACTAGGGACAAACATTCAGAAACGTAAGAAAATGATCGCGATGAACATGAATTTCTCATTTTAAAACTTGTAAGTTGTATTCTATAATTATCACTGTTGATATGAATTTATTAAGATTGTTCCTTATATACTCTTTACTCATATAGCAATGTGACCGGATCTGAAATGCTATATTTTCGCCAAGGCGGAATACTTTATTCATATAATAGGTAAAGTATCATCCACAATCAATTCACCGTCAAGCACCTTTTATTCATTTCGTGTAAGAAAAGTATTTGCATGACTGAACTTAACATTATATATAATTAGTAATAAATGTTTTGTTTAGTTCCAGAATATTGTGTTTCAATTAGAACCATTTATTTTCATTTCCTGACATCACCTTATATTCGTGCTACTGACCCTTTAAAATACAATAAAAGATACTTGTATTTATTCTTTAATCCATGAATTAAATTTTAAGTTTAAAGTTTAAATTAGATTTTATGTTTGAAAAAAGGTAAAAGTGTGTAAAGTCTCGTTAAAAAAGTCGAACGGTTTTTGTTACTCAAAATCATATACATTCATATTGTTCAATCGCTGTATCGTGTATTTTTAAACCGTATTTTAATGTGGAATGTAAGTCTATATCTTGGACTACAAATCTAAAATTCGATATTTTTAACACTCAGTCTCTTGAAAATTCAGTCCATTTTAATATTTCGTTATTGCAATCATTTAGTTATTGCATTCCAAAACATTTTGAATATTTTATGCACCAACTTTACAACACATTCTTAGAATCACAATTTAATTTAACATATGATGTTAATCCGAAACATCGTGATTTTCACAATGAAAATATTGGTGTTCTTATACATACACTTTCTAAATGCTCTTCAAAGACTAAGATATTAAAAATATTTAAGATCATATAGAAAATTATGACATTAAAATATTACACGATAATCATAAAAAATGAGATTTGACTGGTATCAATTATATTAAAAATGAAAATACATTGAATACTGATGAGAAATCACATTAATAAAACTTTAAGCAAGGGAGATAAAGGAAATTCTTTGGATGGACAACGTGTTTATTTGACAGTAGCAAATACATTTTGAGAAGATCATCAAAAGAATTTCCTCATACCACTTACTTTTAGAAGTTCACTCAAACATTAGAATTAGATATGAATTTAATTTGCAATTTGATAATTGAAAACCGAATTGTTTATGATGTTGATACCTACTAGTCTTAAAACATCTAAAACATTATTTTACAGCAAATATAATAATTTACAAGACAAAGTCATTAAGGATATTGAAAATCATGATGACGATAATTTATCAGTTTATCAATTGATAAATAAATTATTATTGAAATTCAAATTAATAAATATATATATATATATACACGAAAAATCCACAAGCACAACTCTCAGGTGTATATAGATGAAATATAATAATTTATTATATTTCATCTATATATATACATATATATTATCAATCACCAGTTTGTCTAATATAAACATCAACAATTCTTAACATTGCCTTTATTCAAAAGTAGTTTGAATGAAAGAGATTTCTCCCTAATCCAAGCCTTTGCCGGAAGAAAACTGATCTAGTCGTTTTTCACTAATTACTTTAAACAGGCCACAATTTGGTAATTAGGAGAGAGCCGATCTAACGGTAAGAGTCGACGGTAATCATCTAAAATCGGAATATTAAAACTGACATGCGAAAACAGTGAAGGGTTTATTCTAGCTTAGAGGGGGTACCAGCGCGTAAGGATTGAAACGAAATTGACAACTGCTTGGTCATTGGAGAAGGACCTATGAAGAAATACGTTGAGATAAGGTAAAAAAGTTGAAACCCTGATGAACTTGTCTCGACGAAACACGCAGAAAAGCGTGCAAATTGATTAATTGAAGAGTTAGTTTTTCAGCACCTTGCAATCAAGACGAGACGAGTTGTTTTTTGTTAAAGTGATTTTTTCACCGCCAAAAAGCAAATTGTTTTGAAAAGAAAATTATTTAGACACACGTTACGTTCCGAGTTGAAATCTACCCGACGCAGTGTTTGTTCACGAGTCTTAACGTTCGGTTCGAATTACCTCCCTTTTTGTTGCTTTATTCGACAATAGAAATGATTTTACAGCTTTGGTGCCAATTTCGGTTTAAAGAGGACACAGAATATTGTTAATTTACCGGCTACATGCTTTCTTTGTGTAGCAATGTGTGTGTGCTGTGGAACCCTGTCTTCTAACCGATTAACTTAGTTGTTATAAGGTATTTTTGAAAGAAACAGAAAAAGTGTTTGTTTCTGAATACGTCCTCGTTAGCGAACTAATCTTTAACAATTAGCTTAAAACAAAGATTCCCTCAATTTTAACGGCATTTTTTGTTGATATTTAATATGGTATGTAGCTTATTGAGAAAGCGTGCGGTTCACATCTAACTACAAGGTCGGAAAGTTGTGTTGGGAGTTTATGCCACACATAAACTCACTCTTCAAAGGGTTGCTATTTAAGTAAGAAAAATGATAATGTTCGACAAAGTTTAATTTTAAAGGGGCAGTAGCACGTTTTTTGGGGGGATATGAGGTGATGTCAGGAAAATGAAAATTAATGGTTCCAATTGAAAGACAATGTATTTAAACTAAATGGAGCAGTAATAATTCAAATATATAACGTAAAGTTCAGCCATGCGATTCATTTCTCTTACAAAAGTGAATTAAAGGTGTTCACAAAAAAATGGCCGCCAAAGGATTTTATGTGAAGCCTCATTCTTTATCCTCTGACTATGGGTGATTGGCTTGTGTAATGATATTGTTGACACTGTCAATATGATACATTTAGCATTTACTTACAATTATAAGTGAATTATTTAAAATGTAAATTTATCAAAAAAACGTGCTACTGCCCCTTTAAATAAGAAAATCATATTCATAGCATTGTATTTATAAGAATACTACTATGCCTCAAGTAAAATTTCCCAATTTAACAACTCCGGTTTCCTTGTTCAAAATTTTGGTAATGAATAATCTAAAGACCCCCTTGTCGAAATCTATAGATTCATTGCAACTACCATGAAAAGATAACATTATATTATTATTCTGAATGTTTTTCATACCATTCTTGAATTCAACCAATGTTCGAGTAACAACATCTCAAGTTCCTGAGCCTTAAAGGGACAGTGGCACGTTTGTTGAAAATTTTAATATCTTCAATTCTACGTTAATGCTAAATGAATTATTTTGATTGATCTTTTTATACCAAACAGCATTCTCTCCCCACAGAGGCAACTCAGTCATACCCCAGTTAGCCTCTGTTCCATTACGCCAAAATCCTGGGGTTCCGGCAGATCGCCCTAGCGGCAAAAAGTTGTAACTTGAGATATCTCCCTTATTTGCAGCCAATGAAAACACCTTTTGGATGTCCACGACTTCGGGAATACTCAACGGTCGCTCAGTGACTTTTAAAAGAATCATGCCTTTAGGTTTCATTTTCATTAACAGTGTGAGTCTCAGAGAGGGAAACTATTTCAAAATCAGATATGTATAGGGTTTTTCATTAGAAACATATTGTTTTATAATTGTGTAAATTGTTCTTCGTTTTATGATTAATTTTATTTTAATAATTCACCAAATAAAAACCAATGCAAAGGTAAAAAGCGATTGTTTTGTAGAAGAAAGAGTTATCTCCCTTTGATGCGGATATAGCCGAACTTTTGCGAATGACCACTTTTGAAACGGCGTCGCTGATTGCACAACTAACTTCGATTGCCTCCAATCAGATTTCTACCTTTCTATCCGGTATGTTAGCCGTAATAGAACAGAGGCTAATTCAGGTATGACTGAGTTGCCTCTGTGGGGAGAGAATGACCAAACAGTTGCATAAGACATATTTTCATTTCAAAGACTAATATTTAGTGTAGAAGACCTATGGCACACCCTGTAATACGCACCGTTGGGTGAGAGATTGTTACTGGGATTCCGGATTGTTATGGGAGAGTTACGGATTGTCATGGGAATTTTCGCTTTTTGTCAGATTTGATTTTGCTTCAACGAAGTGTTGCTTTTATGTGTTTTTGGTCGGAATATTGCAATGTTTGTTACCATGATTAAATGGATGTATTCAAAGATCATTTTAGCTATCATTAGTTTGTATGGTCTAGTTATTTCGGCATATTCGTTGATGATATCGATTTTTTTTGTATCTAAGACTGATTAAAAGTCTTAGATAACTTTAATTGGACAATGTGATATATTGATATTTCAGATTATCAAAACTTCATTCAATTGACATTTACAAGTCCATATTTGATTAATTAAAGGAGTTATTTTAATTGTTTATAATTGATGTTTATTCGGAAGGGTCTAATGTTATTGTCAATGATTGTTACTGGGCTATGATTACAGATGTTCCGGATTGTGAATGAGTACGATACGGATTGTAAGCAAACAAAAATCAACACAAAGCTGTTCTTATAATGCAAAATGTTATAATATTTTGACACAATTCTGTATAAGATTCCCCGAAAATTGTATGTAAAAGATAAAATGAAGACATTCGAATATTCTGGTTTTGTAAAGTCGGTTTTATTGTGCTTGCATTTTTTGATATCTGTGAATACTGCGTAAAATAGGATAAACATTAGTTTTAGAGCAAGATAATTATTACTGTTTATGATTGGTGTCATCGTGCATACTGGTAATAAAATCAAAAGTTTATACTTGAAAATAATAATGTGAGATCATATAATTGATTAAGCTTTAATTTCATGTGCCGAAAATGTATCATCATAATTTTTCAACAAAGATTTTGTTTCAATTGCTCTTTTTTTTTTAGAGCGGTATGTAGCTGAGTACCTTTGGATACAGTTATCGCCCTCTCTGTCGTCTGTAACTTTTTTCGTTTTCTAAGCAGAACTAAAAAACTCAGGGACTTAGTTCAATGAAACTTCGAATGTGGCGAAGTCCATGAGTAACATGTGTAAATGTGCCTTTTGAAATTCAAAATTCATTTTATTTTATGAAATCAATATATTTGGTTCTCTGTTTTTGTTTATTTGCCTCAAAAGGAAAGTTAACTGAAATCTCACATTTATAGAAATATTTAAAATAGAAACAAATAAGCCATAAGTCGCTTTAATCATGCTATCCCAAGTCGGGGTAGAATTTTGGATTTATCTAGGCTGAGTAGATCAAGTATTCTGTTGTCATGATATTTCAATTTGCCGCTTAATTTAGAAATCATAATTATTTCCTTCTATGCTAGTAATAACGCACTATCTGCATAAAAATTGATTTCATTTGCATTCATTGTTTTAAAAACACCATACTTCTACAATATGCTTTGCCACACTTCCCATGATAATCCGTAGCAAAAATATGCTTTCCCAGTAGTAATCCGGTAAAGCACCATGTAACAATCCGTTGTGTTAAAAGTGTACCCCTCTCTCAGAAAAGTTACAATAACATACTTCTAATAGGCATTATTGCATATATGTAAGACCTATCATTTCAAACAATGATTTTTGAACACACAGAACGACTTCTTTTACGGGAACGCAGTTTAATGTAAATAATATGGATGTTTTATGATGTCGAGGTTAAAATTATGAACCAATATTTAGGAAGATTAAAGTGTTTATCTTGTTTACTGGGCATTTCTGTGCATAATAAATGAATATTTTTATAGATCTTTTATGCAAGAATCTAAGAACAAACCTAAGCATGGTGAAACGTTGCTATTTACTGCCACAGAGTTTGTAAAATGCAACATGCCAAGCTAAACAGCTCCCATAACAATCCGTAACTCTCCCATAACAATCCGGAATCCTAGTAACAATCTCTCTCCCAACGGTGCGTATTACAGGGTGTGCTATGGAGGGTTAACACAAATCTACATTGTAGCAAGTCTAGATCACTGCTTCAGTGGGCCCCTTTCTCTTTTATACCAAACAGTTGCATTAGATATATTTTTATTTCAGAGACTAAAACAAAATCTAGAAGACCTATGGAGGGTTTACACAATTCTACATTGTAGCAAGTATAGATCATTACTTCTCTTTTATATCAAAAAGTTGCATTAGATATATTTATATTTCAGAGACTAAAATTAAGTCTAGAGGAACCGTTGAGGGTTGATACAATTCTACATTGTAGCAAGTCTAGATCATCACTGCTTCAGTAGGCTCCTTTTATATCATGTAGTGCATCAAGTATATATTTTCATTTCGGAGACTAAATACAGTCTACAAGAGCCGTGGAGGGTTTGTTCCACACATTGTAGCAAGTCTAGATCACTGCTGTTTCATTAACAACTTCAATGGGCTCCATTCTCTTTTTATACGAAATAGTGAATTCGGGATTTTTTTCATTTCATAGTCCATAGATCCCTTGAGGGTTTATACAATTCTACATTGTAGCAAGTCTAGATCACTGCTTCAGTGGGCTCCTTTCTCTTTTATACCAAATAGTGCATTAGATATATTTTTATTTCAGAGACTAAAATCAAATCTAGAAGAGCCGTGGAGGGTTTGTACCACACATACCCTCACATTCTGGATGTCAACTGATTATCAGTAATATTAGACACTTCACACTCCAAAGCAAGCCAGCTCTAGTTTCATATACTCCTAGCCCCTTTGAAGACTGACAGCACGTGCTTGAAGTAAAGACATTTGGTAATAATTGCTTTTGATTCGGTAATTCAAGCATACACTAACTTCAAACTAATGACGGAAAAGAGAGGAAGGTTAGATGCGTTCCGAGATTTTTGTTGTAAAACAATATGTTACTTATTCAGTAAGTAGATAATTTGTTAGCGTTTTTGTTATATTTGACGTTATGATGTATCGCTTTGAGTAATTTTTGATGAAAATTTTGAAGTAGGATAATAAATGAAAATTTCTATTTAATGTTTCCTTTCTGAGGTTAATATGCATCGTTAAGAGTGATTTCTGATTTTAAAAGTAGGAAAATAGATGAAATTTCATCTGAAGGAATCCTTTCTTGTTATATTAGACGTTATTTTGTATTGATCAGAGTATTTTCTTATGAAAGTTTGCAATAAAGGTTAGAAAAAAATATATGCAAATTTTCATTAAACGTATCGATTTTTGGTTATATTTGAGTTTATTTCTATCTTACGTTTTAAGTAATTTCTTATGAAAGAATGGATGCAGGAAAAATAGAACAAAATGTTCATCTATCGTAGCCTTTTCTGTTGAATTTGAGGTTATAATGTATCGTTTGGAGTAATGTCTGATGAAAATTTGAAGGCAAGAAATATACATGAAAATTTTCATCATCTTTTCATTCTTCCTTCTTCTTGATGTTTCGTATCTGACACTTTTGCCTTCTATCACCTAATCCAATCGTTCACTCATCTTTAAATCTCATTCGTTATCATCCTTCTTATTTCACTCTTAAACTCAGCAAAGTACTAATACAATTGAGCATGTTTAAACAGTCTTGTAAAGAAAATATATCGACTTTTGAATTTCATTTAAACTTACTTTGAATTATATGCACCTTCATGATTGTTTTAAATCGTTGATAAATGATGCTTATTATACCTAGAATATGTTATACAAGGTAAATAATTGTTTTGTTTGCTTGCTTACAAACTGATAAGAGCGACTGAATTGTTATCGCGACATATTATAGAAGTATGGTCAATCATTGAGAATCTTAAGAAAAGGCTTTTTAACCCGGAAGGGAATTCCTTTTACATTCACAGTGAATTACAGACTGTAGTCAATTGCATTATGATTTCACTGTTTATGAGGAACTTGCTGATATAACAAGAGTTCAACTGTATTTTGATAGACACTGAATAAAAAAACTGACATAGTAAAAATGAAATAAAACAATGAAAAATCAAAAATCATTTACTTCCAATTCTTTGATATTGACATTTAGTGAAAATATCATGTTATGTACTTACGTTCCATATTAAAATATATTGTACATGTTTGTTTGAATAAACCCTGATCGATGATAGTATTTATATGACAACTTTACCCTAAGCAAAAACGATACTACAAAAAAGTTCAGGAAAATGATTAATAGCTAAAGTTTATGAAAAGTTAGATGTTTATTTATCAATTAAATATGGAAAAGTTTGATAGAGATAGGGAAAAATTTGTTACTTATACCAATACTAAGCATGTCCAGTATTGAATCTCTAATATTGTTTGACACAAAAGCACTGGCATAGCATTTTAGTCAAGAAATTTGTCACTAATATTGTTTGACACGCAAGCACTGGCATAGCATTTTAGTCACGAAATTTGTCACTAATATTGTTTGACACGAAAGCACTGGCATAGCATTTTAGTCAAGAAATTTGTCACTAATATTGTTTGACACGCAAGCACTGGCATAGCATTTTAGTCAAGAAATTTGTCACTTAAAGGAACAGTCCTATCAGGGTATTTATGTGTGGAAACAAAATGAAATAGTACTTCCCTGTTTATAAATATATGACTTTTACATGATTATTTCACACTTATCTTAATATATGTTAGTGCGGGTAACATTTTAGTTGATCTAGATCTTTAGGACAAAGAAGAGAATGCATCACTGTATCCTGGATGTCGTTTCCATCAAAAATAACCCAAAAGGACCGTCCCTTTAAAGATAAACGTCAATTCCATGATCTGATCTTCAAAATGTCCCAACATGATGATATAACATGTGTATTTATGAACAGTGTAACACAATTTTGCTAAGCAACTATACTTAGACCATTTCATGTTAACTACATTTGGTAGAACCCTGGACGTTAATTAAAATATCAGTATCGAAATAATAGAAATATTCAGATATATCTGAAAACACTTCAGACCAAACCTTTAACAATCGCTTCAAAATGGGCTTAAATATTTTTTAATGTGATTGACATATATTTTGAATCGAAAATGGTATCAGCTAAAATATAGAACTATTTATGTCCTAAGAAGACCATGCGTCATTTATCATCACTGTAAACGGGTATTTCCAATGTTTGATGTAAATATTATTATGAAATGATGTTAACAAAAGAAACGTTCTGATATATTTTTTACAGAAAATCAGAGACCTACAACAGTTGTTTGTAGATCGAATCACTTTCGGTTTAATACAATTTTGATTGAATATAAGTGAAAATATAAGGTTTATATAATTCCCAAAGAAAAATTTCTATTCCAGAATTTATATATAGTGGCTTCAATCTTTACTGGGTATTTTGTTAAAGTTTTCTTTCTACACATTTCTTATTCTATATTTAAACATACGAGGGCTACAGCAGTTTATATATGTAGATATGATAATTAGGTAGAATTCTTTGCCTTTTGATGACTTTATCAGATGCTCGTGACGGAATATTAAGTTGTCGTTGGAGAAATTCTGATCTGATCTGATCTATCACATGCTGGAAAGTATCCCTGCAACAGATGCTGTCGCGCGTATTAAAGGAATCTCATCATGATGCTTTACACTCAAGTTTTCTAAACGTAATTAAAAAAAATATATATTTAAACAAATTACAATGGAAGCTTTGTTATTCATTGGTGAAAATGTCTTTACATATTTATTTATATACTTCCCTCTTCTGTATTGAAGATGGTTCTGTCATGATCAATATTCGTTATTATATAAATATGGAATAACTGTTGTAAGTGACATTAATTAATTGTGTATGACATCACAATGTAACTATGATGTCACTATCCAATAGCTAAAATTACTTAATTTGCAAACAAGTTATTTATGAAAATACTTGTATTAGCATATCATTATAGCAAATTCTTTACAACATCCCCTTATTGTGTTTTTCTAATATCAGTATTTTAAACTTGCGACAATTTACCAACATACGTGATGGATGATAAACTCTTTTAATCGTCATTTATGAAATGTTTTAGAGAGGTAAAATGTTAAAAATTTGAATTCATTGTTACAAATGTTTCCTCAATGTATCTATTGTAAGTTTATCAGTGTCTGTAGAATGAAGATAAATTACATCTATGTGATTTATGATAAGAACATTGACAAAAAATATCATTTGTCATATAGCGAGAAGTTACTTGGTTTGAGAACATTTACCACTGATCGTTAGTTTTTTACAATTTTAATTGTTGAACTATTTTAGTGTTTTCTTAAAATGTAATTACAAGGATTACTTTATATGTCTGGAACGGTTGATCTTTAACAATCAAGATACGTTAGCTTGAAAAGTTTATAAAAAAATATTGAATTCTCTAAAATCTTAAAGTTGGCAAAGTTTACCAATATACCTAGTAGTTGCCATCTCAATCAATTTTCATTTATGAAGTATTTTCAGAGAAGGTAACATGCTAAAATGGTAATGTTTCCTCATTCTATCTATTGTAAGTTAATTATGCATTTATTAATGCCCGTAGAATGGAAACGAAACACTAGAACAATGACAAAAAGATTACAAATTCTTCATTTGACATATAGCGAGAAGTTACTTGGTTTAAGAACATTAACCACTGATCGTTATTTTTTTACAATTTTAATTGTTAAACTATTTTAGTGTTTTCTTAAAATGTAAATTACAAGGATTACTTTATATGTCTGGAGAGGTTGGTTTATATCAATCAAGATACGTAAGCTTGATAAAAGGTAAAAAGTATGTACACATGAACAAGTTTAACTTTAAACCGTACAAAACAAAACCGAAAGTTGCAATGACATTTGTTTAACCCTGTTAAATGAATGATACAATAAACTTTAAACAATAAAATTTTCACATCTTATCGTGATATCATGCAAACCCGGAAGTACTAAACAAAACAAAACAAACTATAAATTCACTGTTTTCCTTATTGTACGAACGAATACGTTTCTTACAAGATAAACCAGGAAATCCATATAAAACCAATTACAGAGTAAGTAAATGCTTTACTACTTGTAATAAGAAAATAAAGTAAGTATTATTATCTTTATACAAGACCTCTCAAGAAAACTTGTTGAACAGTCATAATCGCTAATTCATACCTTAAAGGGGCAGTAGCACGTTTTTTGATAATGTTATATTTTAAATATTTCACTGATAAGTGAAAGTTAATGCTAAATGTATTATCTTGAGAGAGTCAAAAATCTCATTACACAAGTCAATCATCCATAGTCAGAGGACAAAGTATGAAGATGAACATAAAATCAATTGAAGATTAATTTGTTTTACTTAAGACATTATATTTACTTAACTACCAAAATGTGCTGTTTTATTTTATAGAATAAGGAATCATATCTCATATGGTATATTGTTGTACATATATGCTCTGTATGCATAGTACTACTTTTCTAAGTTTATCTTTATATATCTACTTTTAATTCTAGTCTATAATAAACCCTTAAGGGGTAACTCACTTTTATTTAATTTTACACTGTGTATCTTATTCGTAGTGAGATTCAAGAAAACCATCCGTCTATAAAAGAATAAGAGGGTGAGTAAATCGTTTTACCTCTGGTCAAGCAGTAGGCCGCGGGACTGGACAGTGGTCCGAGGGGTCCATAGCATGACGTCAGAGCTGGGTGGGTTGGGTAGGGCATCAGAGGCATGGTGGGCCGGGTGCATGTTGGCACTGCCACTTGGGTCGCTAGACGTTGTCCGGGTTCGATTCCCAAAATGTCTTTAATCAGGAACGATGGTTTCTTAGTTGCAAGATTCATCTTTGGTTAAGAGTTTTGCAAGATGTTCAATTTTTAAAATGTTTACTTCCTTCGGTAACACTCAGTCCGTTAATTTCGATTTGCTTTTGTGGGTATGGTTTCCTCGGTATCATTTGATGTACTTGTTCCTTAGTGAAAAATTATCTTATCATTTCGAGGAACATCGTTGTATATGTCCTATGGAAGAAGTATTGTGTATCCTTCTTATTCCATTACAAACCTTTGCGGGATTATTGTCTATTATGAGTATTATTTCAATTCAAAATTTTGAATTTTGTTCTATGATTAATGATCACAGATTGCCAGACCGATAAAGTTCCAAATATAATATTTCCATGTTCAGAAAATCTGAAACTAACATTTCGAATATATAATATCCTGGTGATGATTGCCGTTTTTGAAAATGTCCCATTGTATTGAATCACATCTTTAAGGATTCCTTCTCTTGAAGTTTGTTTGAATAAAATTACTTGAACACTCCCTTCGTCAAAGAGAATCAATTGTAAAATCACTTGTTAAACAATCCCTTTTTTGAATGTCCAAATTATATAGATCACATCTTATACAATCGTCCACATAAAAAATCCTCGTCCAAGAGAATGTAAAATCACTTTAAAAATCAAGAATATGTATATCAGATCTTTGAGAGATTCTTTCACATAAATAGTTTCTTGAAATCTTGTAAGCCAGCTTGAAAAACAATCCTTAATAGTCCTTCTTTCGGAAAAGTCAAAATCACATTTTTGAGAATTTATCTCTTAAAATGAATACTCCTTTCTTCTGAAATATCCAAGATGTGAAATCACTTGTTTTGCATTCTCTCCTTTTGTCTCTCCTGGGACCTTTCACACTTGATGCGTGTGGTTGTATTCAGTGACAGAGTCATTAACAACATTTCCCTTGCTCCATAGTTCATGTACGGCAACATTTGACAGCAATTGAGTACCAAACTGTCAATCAAACTTTCGACCAACCAGCGTCACCCACTGCTTCCCGTCAACCAATCAAATTGCAGGTTGTAAGTGGAAGTAGTTCCAAATGGCTTCAATGGAAGACATATTATATATCCTACCCCCTGCCGTCGTTGGAGGTTGAATTTTGTTTTTGAAGTAAATTGGGGGATTTCTTGAAGAATTTTGATGCGGTTGTTGTGTGCCATTGACTTTTCAATTATCTCCCTTAGTTAAGTATCTCGTCAGTTGCTTCCCAACCCATTAACGCAAGCGACGTGAAACTGTCAGCTAAGTTTCAAATTGCACTTAATAGATTTCAGGGTGAAATACGTATTTAAAAGAACACTTCGAAGTTATAGTAATAATAAATATGCATTTGTTTGTTTGGGTGTTAAACGATTGTATATTTTCAATGTATAATTGAGACTGGTATATTTTTGAAAATTGTTTAGTTTCTTTGCTGACTGAGTCCTTATATATTTGATAATTTAATGAGGCAGTCTAAATGATTTTAGCATAATAAAAATTTGAACGTGCGTATATTTTTTGGATCAATTTCACTATTCATATAATTCTACTATTAAAGTGAAATATGTTCGATTGTGAATGGCTTCTGAAAAACCTTAGCTAAATAACACGCTACACGTTCGACTCTAAAATAAAAGAAAAATATGTTAAGTGTATAATATATATAAAAGCACGAAATATCGATGTCGAAATAATTTGTTTGTGTCCAAATGATTTAAAAGGAAAACACGATGTCAAATGGCAACTGTTGTTAAGATTTGTGGTAGTTGTCGCTTTCCATAAACTTTATAATAGTTTCTCGGAAAACTTAATAAAACGCCTGAGCTTGAGCATAAAACCCCTTTATTCATTTTTGATAACCTTGAAATTAAACATTAAAATATTTGATATATTCAAATTATTCTGATTCAATTGAATGGATTGTATTTTAAGATATTTCTTTTAAAAAGTTTAATCGCCTCCATGTGCATCACCACGCAAACTGTTGTTATTTGAAGGCTTCATGCAAATAATTATTGATGATAAATTAGGAATTATTTAATAGGTGCATATATTAAAAAGCAAAGAAAAACAGTGTCATATGGACACATTAGCTCGATTGGTAAATGCAAATATGTATAATTTCGTGCAACATGCCGTCGTTGCAAGTATGTCAAGAATCTTGATATGACGACACGAGTTTTTTGTAATTTGTTATAGAACTCCATTTTAGTAAGGAATTTGTTTTCTTATATTTAATATTTTTTTTATTAAATCATCAAAATGTGTATTTTTCGTAATAATGCCGATTAATAAACAACAACAATTTTCTTGAAGTAATTGTTACTTAATTCAAACTATTTTAAGCTTAGAAATAACTCCCGATGCCATGTGTTTAAATGGTGTCGAAAACAGTATTTAGATTATATTTTCATATTATGACGCCATATTTAAAAAAAGTATTTTTTTGGCATGATTAAGTGTGATGTCACATATTCGATATGTACATTTACTGCAACTATTTATTTTTTTACCATTTTGTCTATAGAGAAATATATTTGTGAGAAAATGACAGACAGTCGGACAGAAAAATAATTTGTTACAGTTGACACATAAAATTTCTAATATAATTCTATGGTTTAAGTATGTTCAAAACATGGTTAATGAAACGAATAATGCTTTGTCTTCAGTTATATATTTGGTAGGCGGTTAACAAATATTTCCCAAAATATTTGTACAAAATTTTGTCATCATCGTCTTATTGTACAGTACTTTGCGCCACTGCAGTAAAAAGGTTATTTTGTATTGTACGTAGAACATTTAAGAAATAAACTTGATTGATTTAATATAATTTGTAATAAGCTATAGAACATAACAAATCACTCATCGATATCATTGGCTTAAAAGACTCTATTAAGTTTCATATAGACTAAGCTATTTATAAGGGTCAATTGTGTCAGTATAGGATATTATATGTATAATAGTGTAAAATACCACTAATTTTGCAATGCAGTGGTGGAAAAAATAGTCCCTTTGTATCATACGTATAAACATGTACATGGTATCTTAAAATCCTTGTTTTATCTTGTATTTCCCTTCACAATCTTCTTCAATCAGGATATGTTAAACATTGCGAAGTGAGAAAGATTATATATATTTTTGATCATCTTATTTTTATTTCAAATTAAAAGTAATAAATTGCAAAATAGCTAAGTCATATTGAACAACCTTTACAACTTCATAAACACACATTTAAAACCTAACTTATGAAATCCCTTCAGTTATGTTAATGATTGAAGTATAAGAACAATTGGATAGATACATTTGATGCATAAATATGCTATGAATGTTCTGTCATCTCGCGAAAATAAGTGTCTGTTCTCAGTTACGCATTCTGAAGTACCACAGAAATACGTACTCTTCGTATGAAACTTGTTTGTGTAATAATCGTTATATACTGAGGGACAGAAGCGCGTTTTTTTAAACAAATAAGGATATTGCACAAATCTAAACAAATGTCACAAAATAAATGGAAATTTATTTTAAACAATAAATGGAGTCATTAAAGATCGTTCAAAATCCGGTTAAGCCACGCGAATTCATTTCCTTAACGCACATTATAAAAAGGCGTACACACTATAATGGCCGCCATTAGTTTTCCTCGATATATGATAATTCATTTTTGACTACGGATAATTGAGTCGAAATATAATTGTTTATCCTCTGAAGACATGACGTTTGGCATGAACTATCGTCCAAACGGAAAATTCGAATAAATGAATTATGAAAAACATAATACCGTCCCTTTTAATTTGAGACGTTCCATCCCTGCAACACTGTTGGAAACTATATCAGTTCTCATTCCGTTTTAGGGTTACGAATTTTCTAACGGGAGACCGGTGAAAGGTTATTATGGCTAACTGGCGCTAATCCCGAACGCTTAGCAAATTTGCCAGCACTCGGAAATGGCCAGTTTCCCTAAATTGTCCATGGCAAATATAACTGACATTTTACACCGGCTGAAGATGCTTTTGACACGTCCAAATCCCTTACCGTCCTAATTAAGTACTTATATGAACGATCGGGTTGCAAGTACGAAACGTGAAAGGCGAATTCGCCCTCACTGAAGGTAATCAGTTGGTAATTAAGAGGTAATTGCGGGGGGTAATCGCGGTTATTAAGCGTGTAGGCCAGCGAAGCGCGGGAGAGAACTGGAAGATTCGCTACGGTGGCATATGGGGAATAAGTTGTCTTGGGCCAGCAACGTCTCTCTGCATAGTGACTAGTGTTATATCTTGGTAAGTGCTACAAATGCTTTCAGCGACAACATCGACACAGATAAAGTAAACAAATGAGGGAATAACATAAGTTTATATAAGTGTCCAACGAAAAATAGGGTTTTTTACATCTCTGTAAGTAAGGCCTATAAATGCTGCATGTATGTGATTTCCTTAAAGTTTAATCAACACGATCATGTACACTGTCTTCGTTTCTTTTCAAAGCTCAGACAAATTTTAAATAAAAACCTTAAAATGAAAAGTTAACTTACCAATCAATACTATTTTAATAAACAAGAACGAGTTGAGGGCATTTATACTCTCCAAAATGGAAGCGGTATGACAAAGGCTAATTTCTCCGACCAAAGTTTTAAAACTTGTATAGTTTGCGAACACTTCAATGCGATACATTAATGAAATATGTTCTTTCTTAAGCATTTATTTATCATAATTATTATCCCTTGGGATATGACAGTTTTTACACTATCGATCAAATATGAGAACGTTTGTCAGCTCAAATAAAATTATTACCAAACCTTGCTAATGATTCCAAACAAGTTTTCGTAAACATGAATTATGCAAAGATATATAATGCATATTCCTCGCCAACTGGTAAACCTCAATGTAAATTACATAATTAACATGTACGAAATCAGGTTGAAATCAAGGAATTATTGCAATGTTGCAATAAATCAGGATAGATGAGATATCGGAAAGATCAAGCTTTGCATACAGTTTTTTTTCATCCTTCACTAAATGTAAACGTTTTGTAGTCTACCAGTGTTTATCACACATTAACAGGGGTAAAACTTTACGCCTTTATATACAGATAGGAAGATATCCTTGTGAGACATCTTAAGATGAATTTTGGACTCACAGTCTTTTTGGTTTTGGACATCATGACATATCTAATTGACAAATGCTGAAAATGAGGAAAGCCTTGAAAATGTGATAAAAATGGAGCATTGACGTTTTCGCTATTTAAAGGGGCAGCAGCACGTTTTTAGGGGGATTATAAGGTGATGTCAGGAAAATGAAAATCAATGGTTCAAATTGAAAGAAAATGTATTTAAACTATAAATGAAGCAGTAATAATTTAGATATATATCACGTATAGTTTGGACATGCGATTCCTTTTTCTTACTTTCTTTCTCATGAAAAAATGGCCGCCATGGGATTTTATGTAAATCTTCATAATTTGTCCTCTGACTATGGCTAATTGGCTTGTGTAATGAGATTTATTACACAATAAAAATAATATATTTAGCAATAACAAACAATTAGCAGTGAATATTTTGAAATATAAAATTATCAAAAAACGTGCTACTGCCCCTTTAAACCAAATGACATTTACACATTAAGATATATATGCACTAGTTTGAACACACTAATGCATAATTTGGTGATAATTGTGAAAAATAAGTATAGTGTCATTAGCCATTATTTTCTAAATTAGACAGCATATCTTTATATCTAAGATTGCATTCTAAATTCTTAAATGTTGGTCAATGAACAAAACGTGAATGAAGACATCCTTTGTTTTAATGTGAATGTTTCAGAATATCTTTGCTAATTCAGTGACTTGTTTGAAGAAAGGAGATGATGAAAATAAATAGTCATATTGTTTTGTAAAAAACGACAAAACTCAGGAATACATACGATCTTATTTCATCTCGATTTATACCTCCTCAAAAAATTGATACGGTAGGAACAAATAAAAACAAACCTTATATAAGCATCTAAGCGTATTACTATCTATAATTTCAAATATTTAAGTAACGTTTAAGTTAAGAGCAAAATAAAACCATTTAATGAAAGCAGGTAATCGTACCATTTCTCTAAAATTCAGAAGCTATTATGTAACGCTTATAATCATATTCAACTTTTCATTAGTACATTATGGCCAGCTTAACTAATAAGAAATCACTGAAGCGTGTAAATATGTTGATTTACACAAACAGTGTTGTTTATTAAATCTGACATGGAAATTCTTCAAGTCTTTAATGTACTTATTGCACTCGAAGAAAATCATCAGCGAGATTTCAGCGAACCGTTCACATTTTCCCACAAATCTTCCATTTGCCATGATTCAGGTGTTCCCTTGATCGAGTACAAAGACAAACGAAATTGAATCAAGACACTTGTTACATGGGTTCATAATTAGATTCCACCGCAATAACAAAATCAAAGCACACCGAAGCCTCTCTTCCCCTTACGCATTGATTCGATTAAGTCATTTGTGCGTGTTCGAACCGGTTTGGTTATCAAACCGGAATCGGTTTTCTCCAAACCGCCTTCCACATTTTGGTTTCCGGAATAGGTTTTCTTAGACAGCGTTTACGTTTGGGTTTCGGAACCGGAATAAATTTTATCAAAAAATGGTTTACTGTTGGTCTCGAAATCAATTTAATAAATTAAGATCAGCAGGTTTTATATTAGGTCATACAACAGTTGAACGACCAAATATAAAACCTCTTGATCTTAATTTATTAAAAATTATCTCGAGACAGGGATATGTTTTTTTAAAGAGGTTAACACCAATTTCGAAACCGGAATCGGTTTTCTGGAACTGGAATTGTTCTCGGTAAACAATGGCGTCTCTTTGACTAAATATAAAACATTTGAAAGTCATTAGAGCCCCGAAGAGGCCGGAGCCGATCCGTTTGTAGTGAAAACCTTAATTATTTATTTTCATGCCCTCGACCCAGTGTATTTGGACAATAGCCTGTGGAAAAAAGGAGATAAATGTTTATGTATAAAATCTAATTAGTTTGTTCAAAGTTTAATAGGTACAACAATCAAAGTTCAACTTGGAAATCAAACCGGAAATGACGTAGCCTTAGGGAGAGTTAGGCACGTGCAGAGCAAGCATTAACCTCATTGACCAAATTTTGTTTAAAATGTAAATATATTACAAACCATAATCTTACTAGCTCTTGGCTAAATGTACTCTGAATGGCTTTTCCTGCATCAACAACCTTATTGCACTGGCATATGAATAATAAAAATAGAAACTTCAGATTCGCAAACATAACCTAAAGATCATTTCCCCAATAAAAGTATGTATCAACATGATTACAAAGATATATGTAAACGCCATTCTTTAATATTAGTATAGGATGTGAAAACGAATCTAAGATCTTAATCCTGCATTCCCAAAATAAAAATTGTTAAAAATTTGAATCTCATCCTTGATTTAATGTAAATCTGACATGATTACGATATATGTAAACGCCATTCTTTGATATTAATATAGGATGTGAAAACGTATCCAACATCTTAATCCTGCATTCCCAAAATAAAAATTATTAAAAATTTGAATCTCATCCTTGATTTAATGTAAATCTGACATGTTGTCATCATTTGAATCAAAATCTAACTCTGATTTTGAATTTGAATCAACAGATTATTTTGAATCTAAAACTTAACTTGGAATCTGAGTCAAAATCCTCAACCATAAATTTAACCTCTTTCCTCGGTTAAAAATATGAAACCCTATTCTAATCTGATATTGTCTTAAACTTTGTTTCAAATGAATCTATACATAAATCTGTTTCAAGAATGTATATGTATCAGATTAGATATATTGCTTCTTATGAATGTATTAATCACTTCTAAGACGAGTTCAATTGGGTCTTCATACGGTCAATACATTCTATATAAATAATGCATGTGAAGACCTAGGGTAAATATTTTTCTTATCTGATGGTGTGTATGAATGAATTAATTAATCTTGTTAGAACGTTTAATCGCATGCTGTGGCCACATGGAGTTGACTCTTATATTTGATATTACACAACGCGGGAGATTATTTCCTTTGTCTTTACAGGTTGCTATTTGACATAATGACCTATAGGTGCGTTATGTGGATTACTTCAGCCTGAAAAATACTGTTCTTTTCCTAATTATTTTAAAATCTTTTTTAACAAAATAGAAAAATAAGTTCTAAAATGATGTCCCGTGTTGTGTAAGACGGTAATATACTCCTTTTCGGTTGATATGGGATATAAAGCCCTCGGGCTGTATATCCCATATCAACCTCAAAGGAGTATATAACCTATACTGAACGAAGAAAGAAAAAGAGACAAAGGGTAATTTAAACGTATTAAGTAGACTTAAAAAGTTAAATGATTAAGAAAAATATTGTATATGATATAAACAGAGACAGAGGGACAGCGAACGGGGCAGTATTGGATATATACCATATTTCCTCTTATAAGCGCCCGGGCGCTTATTTTTCCAGCACCCCTTTACCCCCCAACTACCAATGACCCCCGGCGCTTACTAGAGACCCGGCGCTTATTGGAGACCCGGCGCTTATTAAAGGAAATACGGTACAAAGATATTGAGAGATATAGAACAATATAATATATTTATGTATTGTATATAATATGCATACGTATCTTTTTACAACAACAATTTATAACTTTCCTAAAACAGCACAACACTACAATCGCACCAATTCATAAACCGATCTTGATGCGTTGTGACTAGATTCATATAGTCCAGCAGATATGTGAAGAATTTACATAGAATTGTGCCTTTAATGATACAAGCATGAAATTTGGTAGACAGTTAGGGGACACCCTTAGAGTGAAATTTGGATATAGGGACATTCCAGATTTCCTCTAAGATTTAAATGGCGGCTACAAATGAATGAATGAAATTAGTTAATGAATTATACCAACCAGTTCAAATTCTTATCACGTGTGTTTGGTGTAAAACACCATTTAGGTATTATGTAATTAATTGTTGTGCATATTCTATCAGTCTTAGTAAACCTAGCTTCAATAATACTCGTTTTACTCCACTATTGAGTCTAGCAAGATGTAGTGCATCTTGCTAGACACAATATCGGAGTGAAGCGATTGTCATTGAAGCTAGGTTTACTCAGACTGATATGCTTTGCAATTATTTCATACTGAGCTCAAAAAGAGCATCTGCAGTGGGTAAAAAGTAAATTTCCCAATTGCTATTGCAGAGTTCGGCCTGCCGGTTAGATATCTGACTCTTCAGGGCTTCAGTCTTTGCTTGTTGATAAAACATTTGTTCAAAAATTCTCTTTACAATTATTAGTTTCAAAATATGTTCCATCCGACACTGCATTAGTGGTGCTGTATATTGCTTGACGGACTATGGCTAATAAACAAGCTCTTAAATCAACAGGCTAGAATGCTACTTGTCCACTCTAACTGATTAGAATAAGTGCGTTTTATTTTCAGGAAGAAACAGAAGAGGTTATTTTTTGTCCCCCTGATTTCAAGCAAAAAATAGGTGGAGATACAAAATTGGCTCCAGCTCTCTACCATGCGTTCGGATCCGTGGCGAGAGGCCTTGCGTAGGTTATGTTGGGACTTTTTGGGGGGACAGTCGGCTCTCCTGGTGTTGATTGATAGGAACCTGCGATATGCCTTAGATTCGTTAGGTTAGCCTTTCACCTGCGACTCAACGGAGCGGAGCACAGCGGGCGGTAGACAGGCTCAACGTTACGTTTGAACAGATGGATATTCTGATATCCAAGGGGGCAGTGGAGATAATCCTGGTCCCAAACCTCAAGTCGGGGTTCTACTCCCCTATGTTCGTTCCACCAAAGAGAGACAGGAGCAAATAGTAGATGATTAACGATATGTTGAAGTTAACCACTCCTTCCTCGTACTGCCGCCATATCTTTGTCACATGTTTTTGTCATTAGTCATGCGGTTGCTGGAGCCCTAGAATTGGAGAACACATACTTGCATATTCCCATTTCCGAGACCACTGCAAGTACCTCAGTTTCGTTCTGGCAGAGCGCCATTCTCAGTGGAATGTGCTTACATTTGGAATATCATTCGCTCCGTGGATTTTCACCAGAGTGACTCAACAATAGTAACTTTCTTCTCACTCACAATGTCCAGTTCATTCCATTCGTGGACGACAGGCTTGATACCCAACGCTGATTACTCTGGAGTTGGAGTTGTTGATTAATCTGTCCAAGTGAGACCTTAAGCCAACCACCTCGCTGGCCTTCCTGGGCGCTATTGTGGACACTGGACACTGCTCAATCCCCAGCTAACGCATGGAGCGAATAGACTTCTTGGTCCACTAGGTCGAATAGATCATGGGGTTGCTCACCTAAGTGCAGGACCTAACTAGAAGGGGTTGGCTGCAGTTGACATCATTTCAGGTCTTCCTAAACGTGCACGTCAGGGAAAAGGTGTCCAGACATGTGTTCCTGCTTCGCCATGACCTCAGGGAGGAGGCGAACGTCTTCACAAGTGTCCTGCTCCACCAATTAAAAATGATGGGAAGCGGTAGGTGTCTGGTCTCAAGATTCAGTGGGATCTGGTAATTTGTCCCTGAGCACTTATGCTCGGATGTCTGCAAGCCCTTATTAGAGATGATCATCCTATGCCTGAAAGTTAAGACAGTTTATTCATGGCGATGGCTTTCGGCTGTCACGATTTCGGAGCCGCATGCTTTGCAGACTGATTTGCTTCGCTTTGAAGTGAGGGATGAGGGAAGAGTCACAAAGGAACTTGCACCGGACTTCGTGTGTAAGATCCAAGGTCTGATGATTGAGGCAGGGTGTTTCACATTCAATCCCTTGCATGATCAGCATTCCCCACGGACGAAGAGTTCAGTTTCTCTATCCTGTTCTAGCTCTTCGCATCTACTTGGAACGCACGCGTTCCTTCTGGCAAGGGAGTGGGAGGCCTTCCCCATTTGCTTTGAGTACAAAGAAGACAGACAGTGCCTTCAGTGTCTATCAGTGGTCTGCTATCCTAAAGGCTTACAAAGCCATGGGTTGGCCGCGACCAGCTCTTTCAACCTTTTACGAGATCCGTGCAGTCTCTGCCACCATAGCAGTCCATATTGCTGTGGCGAACATCCGTTGGGCTTGTTTTGGAAGTCATACATGCTCTTTGCCAACCACTACCCTCGAGACGTTTCTATGGAAGACGTTTCTATGGAAGACGGTCATTGCAAGGATGTTGACTCGGGTATTCGCTTAACAACGCACTTCAGGTCTTGCTACCCTAGAGGGATTGCAGCTCACCGTTAGATCGCTTTCACATGTTTTTGTTTTTAAAAAAAGTTTGCATTTCTTTTTCCATTGTGTTGGTTGTCTTTCTTTCTGGTTCGAGGTTTGTAACACCCTTTTAACGGGGCCCAGACCACCCTACCATAAGTTTGACTGTTGAGATTGTTACCTTCCTTCTTGGGTCCCACAGCACTTTATCGCTATTGTAATCTGCGCTACAGTGAGTCAGAGATGGTAATATCAAGGTAAATAATAGTGCGTTTTTTAGTAAATGTCATTATTTAAAATTTCCATTGACAACTGACCAATCCTTCATTCCCACCCTTGCCTCCCCTCCTGCGAGTTCTCTGAGGCTTGGTTACATGACCAAAGCCAGCACAGGGACAGATAACTCCCGTCATCTTTGATCTGTGTAATCTTGTTGAGAGATAATCAGAAATTTAAAAAATCGTGATATTTAGTGAAAAATAAAGACCAAATAATGTTTTTTGAGAGTTTTCACTTAATTATCATCATAAATACAAGATTCCTTGGTGTTCCTCTCCAAGTACTCTGATTTAGATAATGTTATCTTACTACAAAAAAGCCGCCATTTTTAAATGGCCGCCATTTTTGTTCTGGGAATAAATTCAAATGTCCCTATATCTCAAAATCTTCATAAAATAATGCTCTATCAGTATACCAAGTTTCATGCTTGTATCACAAAAAGCACAATTTCCCCACTTATCTGCTGGACTAATAACCGTTAGTTCGCTGTCAGCTTCAGGAACGTTCTTAGCGGTGGTCGTTCATTTCCAAGACAGACGATTACCCCCCTTTACGCTGTTTGTCTGACATCGACCCAGGGGTTAAGTGATCGCACGTGCAGCCATTTGGCGATACCCGTCACAAAGAATCATGTCTATGAATAATTATAAACTGCGGTACGTTCAGTGAAAGAATTAAACATCCATGTATTTTTATTTTAATGATGTCGAGGATTTGTCATGGATTGAATGTAGACCCTTTCCTTCACAATGAATATCGGTTGCCGCGCAAATCAAACAAACAAAGTATTTGCATTGGGCAAGGTCAAGGCAAGAGTGCTATACAAAACCTTGACCAAACATTATTTTTGAACTTTTATAGTTATTCTGACAAAATTGACATGAAAACAAAGTGGGATGACTATTACTTTATAGATTCCTTGTCATCAGATTCAATAAAGTTGACAGAGATTAATGTTCTTTGAGCGGATATTCATCGATTCAAAGTCTTTCAATAGTCGTTCTTATGATACCTATATGATCTCCCAAACGAAAATCCTGCAAATGACTGCTGGAGAGACATCATACAATCGAAAATACCTAGAGGAAAGTGTTCGGAGATAATATATTTCCCATCCTTTAGGAAATGTGTATTTAATCAGGGAATATCTGAATATCAGAACAATGCATGCTCAACGAACAGGAACCGTTAGCTTCATAAGCTGTTCGTTTTAGTTGTCATGTTAACAAGTAATAGTTACTAGCATAGTAAATGGCATGCATCGGATAATGGCAGGGACACTTTTGTACGCGAGGCCAGTACGAGGCTAGTAACTGACTTACATCTCACTTGGTCCGAGTACATTCAACCACAAAATTAATAGTTTTAAATAACATTTCAATTTTCGATAACCTCTGAGGACCCCTTCACTGTTTTATGAATGAAGTGTGTAGTACTATGAATGGTGTACGAAGCGCAAGGCACGAAGTAAATGTTTTGGGCTTGCAGACTTCATGCACTTCATGAATGTGAGGCTGTTTCAAGACAAAGTTTCACAGGTTGTCCATTTCGGTTTTGATTTTGAAGGTATAAGACGCGTTATTAAAGTCCTCATGGACAGTTGAATTTCGACAGTAGTGGTTCTACTTATGAAACGTTTCCCTTGGATTTCCAATAAAAGGTACTTTAATCATTCCCATAACAAGTTTAGCCAAAACAATTTTAGCTTATCTATGAAATAAATTAATTACGTATCATTATTAAATTATTTGGATATTTCTAGACTTATTTTTTCCTAACATAACAAAAGTGTTGGTGCAACATAAATCATATAATGTTTATTTCTTGGTTTTGTTATTTCTAGTGCAAACTAAAGTCTACAGTGTTATTATGTAATTTTAATATTTGGATTCAAGCAAAACGTGTTAGTATTATGGTTGTTTTCAAGCTTGTTTTATTTGATTATTGATACTTTCAATTCCCTTATATGTCTATGTTGTTGATTAATTGTTTTAAACCTTGTGTAGGAAAGGTTTACAAAAGTGCCCTTGCATCAGATGTCAGGACTCTTTGGCCAAAGAGTTCCCGATACCGATAATGAACAGGACACTTTTATGAATGGTTGCCATGGACGACGAGGTCTAAGTGGGATGTAAAGTTTATTACCATCGATGTTTATGACAGAAATACTCCTTTAATCTTGTTGATGTGTATTTCTAAGAAAACTGTTCATTTGTTTTCAAATTGGTGATTAGAATAAAACCAAGCAGGGAATAAAGATAGACGGTTTTTGCTACACAAAATATAGTTCATTAAATTTCATGGGAGTTCCATTATTATTTGTGTACGCTTGGAAGATAATATTACAATAATTGCAATCTTGGCAACCAATTGTTGCACCTTCAAGTTTCCTATATAGTTGTATTCTGAACTTTTTTTACAAAGAGCACTACGTTCAGTATCTCATTAATTATATCATTGCTTTTTATTAAAAACTTTCGTCAATGAAATGTGGGTGTTCTACGATGATTACGATGATGATATAGGCCAGTAGAAACTGCATTGAACCTAGACATTTCTGATAACAGGCCAATTTTTGTTTATCATCATCATAATATGTTGTCAAGATAATTATATATGGGAAAACAAATTTGACAGCACCTCCCCACAGCTGACAGAATTTCTGACAAAATTATCTTTAACGGGATTAATAATTCAATAGTTATAATATTTAAAGCATATGTTTACAAAATACAGGTGTTTATTTCAACAATTCTTGGTAATTAAAAACATTTGAAAGATAAATATAAACTGAGATCCATATGATCTATTTAATGATTACATTCATAAATAAAGAATAGCATATCATTATGATCCATTCCCTATCCATACATTACAAAACAAGTTCTGTGAGCATTTCAAGGATTTCTCTTACATATATTTGCTCATAAAAAATCCATGCTGATTGCATTGACTTTAGCTTGACAGTTTGATTGTGCTGCCAAAATGGCCTAGATCTACTACTAATAACTTGGAACATGACATTCTGTCATGTTTTCAAATGAGAAATATTTCCCCACTCTTGATTTTTCTTGGGTTTTATGTACATGTTCAATAAACATATTAGAACAGTTTTTTTTGCAATAATAGGCTTGTTATCATAAATGTCTAGGTTAATTTATTTTGACGTTGATTTCTACTGGCCTAAAAAGTGAAAAATTTGGAATACTTACTGGAGAGTTTATCTTAGGACTTGGTTTTATCTCAAATACACGCTTTAATTTAAAGAAAATAGTTTTACCACAACATCAATTTATTGTTGAAAAACTTTGTAAAGTGTGTTATATACGAATGAATAAAAGTTGTAGATTTTCGTTACATTCTAATATCGCGCCTTCTTCATGGACGTGTTTAGTCAGGTTCGAGAGGAAATTACTTAAACCCAATTGTTTTATCGTGAAATCACTACTCAAACCTGTAAAAGTTGAACACTTAAGTGCTAACGCGCTGATTTGACGTGTTTCCGTGTAGTTGACGGTGATTTTATTAGCGCTTCAACGAATGCCACCGCAAGGTGATGTACTTGCTCCATTCTTATTTGAATAAACCATTGGGTGTTTAATTTAGAGCACAAACTAGCATGGATATTGCTTTTAAAAAATAAAACGTGGAAGATTAATGAAGTATTGCCACGTGTTCCCCCATTTATTGCTGCTGTTGATGAATCAGACTTGATCGAAATACGACACTCATTCCTGATTCGAGTTATATATGTGTGACACCTAAATAAAATATTTTTCTTCTTCTTCTTCTTCTTCTTCTTCTTCTTCTTCTATAACGTCAAAAAGGATATTTTCTACATACGTTTCCAAACACTGTATATATTTGATAAACTTATTTACACGTGTCGGTCATAATATTGTACATTCATATGTGATCTGATTTATAACTCTGATAAGATACAATAGCTTTCAGCGAATCTCCACAAACATTAACAGGAAAGCTTTGTTTCGCCGCGCAGAGCTTTTTACACTGTTAATGTACAAATGTCTCCTCAAATTCATTTGATATCGCTGTAAGTATTTCCGTTCAGATATGATAACTGACATTATATCAGGGACACGGGAAACTGCATCGCGCAAATCCGATAGGAGTGGTTAATCGGAAAGTCAAGTCAAGTCACGTCAAGTTTATTCTCATAAGTCATGAATTTATGACATAGAGTGAACAAATAATAAGACAGTAGTATTACATACATATTAATGGAGCATACGCGATCCATATTTGATATAAAGAGCAATTTTTACAAGTATTTGTTTATATGTGATGGACATCAGTGAGATAAATTTCTCTATGGATGAATGTTTACAATAATACGCAGGAAGATATTTGTGTCTTAATTCATTAAACATATTACATTCTAACATAAAATGAAGCTCGTCACCGATCTTACACTTACATAAAGGGCATAATCTATGTCCTTAATCAATTTTATACCATCTTCCGGTTTCAATTGGAAGTCTGTGATTACATGTTCTAAGTTAAACAGGCCCGTAGCACCAAATATGCCTCAAAATACCGTTACAAGGCTTTTTACACCTTTATATTGTCCGACCTCAAATACATGAAATGCGGTATATATATGAATGGTGAAACATAATACGAACACTAACGTTATTTACTGTCAGTTCATGAAGTAACTTAAAAAATTTCCCCAGTGGTGTAAAGTGTCACCCACTCCAACATTACACGCAATCTCGATTTTACTTCCTAGTTATGTAGCGCAAATCAGGAAGATTTCTATTCTTGCCGTCATTTTCATAGTAGCAACAATGTGGGCGACTTCTTCGCTTATTCATATTTAAGAAATGAAAACAAGACCTTTATATCAGGACATATCAATATGGGTAAGTGTTTAAGGTCTTTAAGCATTGATTTAGTAGAGGCTATAATTGATTTTTTCTGATTGGCTACCGTGAAAAATCAGAAGGCATATAAGTTGGTTATCGTAATTTCTCTATCAATTCGACCCTCAAATTTTCAAAACATTTTCAGATAACGTCCATGGTCGATTTATTTCTCACAAACGTTCGTTCGTTCGGCACGATCGTCGAAATAATAGAGAAATTACGGTATGTGCTCTCTTTACTTCGTCTTATACGCAGGATGTCAAGTGTTGCCCAGCAACAGTAGTTCGCAAATATTGCTGTTGTTTCGAAGATTCTCAAAAATAAGCTATGATTTTGTTATGCACATTATTTATCAAATCTAATCAAACGTTTCACAAGCTAGTCAGTAAATGCTATCAAAACTGACAAAATACACGACACAGACAACAGTTCAGATTGTCTATTGGCATGGGCCTAGCGTTAGACCAAAACGGGCCCGACAAAGTTTAACCGGCCAGAATATTACACAATATCAGTCGAAATGCGACAAACACTTACCTTAAATTTTTTCACAACACCAATGCAATAACACCTACGTTAGGTTTGTTACTTTAACATATTCAAAACGCTAATGATAAAACGTCTACTGAATAGAGTGAGTTCCCTTTGCAGCATTCGGATATTTGTCGGTAATCTCCGAGTCCCATTATAAGTAACGTCTTTCGAGAATACCAAATCCGTCAACACTGTGTGAATGTCGCTCCGTGGAAATCGTGCACGGTCATCATAACACAGCACGCCTGAGTCAATGCGAAGGAATATAGTTGGATTGTAAATCGTTATTATGGAGATAATAATAATAACACTTTATTGTCCTCAGTACATACCATCCTCGGTTACCCAGGGTTTTGTATATGTTCCGATACTCTCTACTATACAAATAGTGGAGAGTATCGGCATCTATATTTAGCCCTGGGTGACCGAGGATGAGTACATACATACATATTGGAAATTTGTCTTGTGCCGAAGCACCCGGTATATAACGGAATTAATTATTAAAATTTTAGATAGAGCTGTAACAATTCCGTTATATGCCGCTGATTTCAAAACACCTAATTTGAACTTTGACGAACTGACGGCTTACACAGACTAAAAAACCTTCAGTGACGTCACTCCATTGTTTTTCAAGGACACTTCTTTTCTTAATTTCCATCAGTCCTGATACAATTTCGCTTCCAAAGGCAGTTATCTAGATTACATCCCTCTGCCCCGGGCAAATGCATTGATTATTTTCCAATGATATAATTGATTTTATGTTCAAGTCAAAGTGTAGACTTTTTATTACTTTTGAAAAATAACATATAAAAGCTATTTCCCTATCAGCAAATGTTTTGACGATGTGCCGTCTCGATCGCGAAACCTCAAAGTCTACATTCCCAAACGCTCAACCCGACGATTTGACTATTGAGCCATTTTGACAGCGGTACCGAAGGTCTTAGTTCCTTTTATAACAAAGGTTTCATTTTGAGTGGTTTAATATTTCATATTTTGTTTATTATACCCCCGCTACGACGAAGTCGGGGGTATATAGCGCTCCGCGTGTCCGTCCGTCCGTCCGTGTGTGCGTCCGTCCGAAATCGTTTCCGGAGCATTACTTTAAAACTATACCACTTACAAACTTCAAATTTGGTATGGCAGTAGCCTTTATGATGCTGTTGTGCCTTTTAGGGGTTTCATCTCAATGGTTCAAATAATTTTTGAAATTTTGACCAAAAACCGTCCAATTTTTGGACTTTAACTCGTTTCCAGAGCATACTTAGAAAACTGTACCACTTGGAAACTTCAAATTTGGTATGGCAGTAGCCTACATGATGCTGTTGTGCCTTTTAGGGGTTTCACCTCCAACGTTCAAATAATTTTTTAAATTTTGACCAAAAACCGTCCGATTTTTGGACTTTGTCTCGTTTCCGGAGCATAATTAAAAAACTATACCACTTGGAAACTTCAAATTTGGTATGACAGTAGCCTATATGATGCTGTTGTGCCTTTTAGGGGATTCACTTCAAACGTTCAAATAATTTTTGAAATTTTGACCAAAAACGGTTAGATATTCGGACTTTGTGTCGTTTCCGGATCATAATTTAAAAACTATATCACTTGGAATTTTCAAACTTGGTATGGAAGTAACCTATATGATGCTTTTGTGCCTTTTTTAATTCCAAAGTTCAAATAATTTTTGAAATTTTGAACCAAAACAGTCCGAAAACAGTAGGTTGAGGATCAAGCTTGTAAATATTTTTCCTAATGACAAACACATACCGTATACACATTGTAAATGTGACTGTTTTTCCTTCAAGTTATCTTTTGGGAAGTAACCAAAAGAAAGGGATTGTGACCTATTGTGATACTCATATGGACACTGTATGAACATAGAACATGACTGATATTGTTACCACTGCAAAGAATACATATATTGGAATGTTGATACCACTGCAAAGAATACATAAATTGGAATATGAATTGACCTACATGGAACTGAATGGAAGGTGAGAGTTTGTTGAAAAACATTTATTATCATAGTTATACTAGTTCACACCTATTCAGACAAATTAAGTTTTAATGTTATTTTCTATATCATTTGATGGAAAAATACGGTAACAATCCTAGGACATATCAGAACATATGAGAGAAAGAAAGGCGGTCAAACTACAGGCGGGGATATGTGAGCTGCGCTCACTTTTGCCTTGTTTTTTAAGCAAACTAAGGCTAAGAATATTTATTTATCATTCTTAAAAGATATTTGACAATCTATAGAGATCTACAAAGTCGTTTTTAAAATGAAAATCACGCGAGTCAACGTATCACTGCAGATAAATTTTGGCCGCACGTGCAACGGATACAAAAGCTAACGCGGAAATTAACTTGGGCTATTGCCCGCGGGCGTCGGGCATATTTTTCAATAATGCCCGCGGGTCATGATTTATCCTTCACTTAATAAGCGCCGGATTGTATTGAAGCAGTTTAAAATATATCATTTACAAGGAACTAGGTTTTATAAACATGAAGTAATATTCATAGAGAGGATATAGATGTACATTATTGTACGATAAAAAGGCCGAAAAGAAGTGATAGAAAAAACAACAACTAAAATAGTCTGGGAGAAGGGGAAGATGAAGCACATACCTCGGCACCATGGAAACAAGGCCTGATATACCGCTCTTTTATGCCTCTGTAATCAACCTGTTATTTTTTCAATGCAGATTAAACATTATACATTTGATAAAATGCCGTTCCTAACGGTTGAAAGGAGGAAGCCATTTGTCCTCATGAATAGTGTAATGTGACCGAGGTTGAAGAACACGAGACGGTGCATTCATTCAACTGACATGCATATTTCAAGTCACAGTGATTCAATTCCGTGTTTGGACAATAATTTTCTAAGATCAAAATCGTGAAGTTGTTTTATTAAAAAAAGCGACATACACGATAATATTTTGCATGTACATTGTAAAATATCTAACGAAATGCTTTGCGCATGCGCAAAAGTGACCCTCATCGAATGTTCAAAGTCAGTACAAAGTTCCTTCCACTGAATTCTGATAACGATGTTGCTTAAAAAAATATTAAAAAATGCACAAAATAAAAATAATCAGAGAAGCTAGTCACAGCCAGCAAATGTTTTGCATTTATTAGATTTTTGATCCGAAATAGTGTATTGTGAACGTAAACCATTTATTCGTCCCCTTGTTTTATTACAATTAATCAAAACCGACTATTTATTACGCGAAATAAATGTAAATAATTGTTATCTCACTTAAAATAAAATCGGATAGGTTACCAACACTTATCTATCGTTATATCTATATCAATATGTCATAATGAAAAATTATCATCCCCATTTAACAGGATAACATCTGTTACTACAATTTACTACCGCAACCTATTTTTCATTTCGTCATAACCATGGAAACTATGTTTTTTTTTAAAACTGAGCACGTAACAATATTTGTCTAAGATACATTTCTTTCTTTCTATCTTTCTTTCCATTCAGGTCAGTTTAAAGCTTTTTCGCGATGTTGACGAAGTCGGAAAACGAATGGAACTATATTAAAAGCCTCGAAAAATTTAAACTTGAAAACTCGAAAATGCAACTTGTTTCTGTTTATGTATGTCTTTAAAGAACATTTTCGAAGTGATAAAGTGATATAAAGTGTTTTTTTCCGAAAAGTTGTTGAAAGTGTGCTATGTATGATTTTAAAAAAAAATTGCTGCGGTAAAAATAATTAGTGTCGTCGCAACACACTTTTTCTCTGTAAAGACAAGAAACATTTATTATTCTGTTACATTACAATGTATGACAATGTACATAACGCTTTGCATAGTGTTAATATTTAGCTTCACGAAGCCAAACTTAGCTAGTCTTTGCGTCAAAAATAGAAGATACTAAACGAGTGTTTGTGTCATACTATCAGTTAGATTACGACACAAGTGCCCGAACATCAGTTTTTTTTTCTCAGGAACGATTTCATCATTCGTAAATTAAGCTTTCTGTTGTTTTTGAGGATTATTTAATTAATTAGGCTTTTCATTATTGGATAACGGACTTTCATCAGTATATTAGAGATTCACTCCTGACAATGAAATTTATTATTTATATCTACAAACTTGTTTAATAATGCTGTACGTGTGACATAACGTAAAAAATATTGACGTCATAATGTAAGCTCTTCCTTCATAATGGTGCAATTGGCAGGGGAAACTGAGACATTGATTAGGAAAGCTCACAATAAAAAGTAACAGTTCTTCAGTAACATTATATTTACTTCAAAGGGGAAGTAACACTACTTTTTTAATAATTGCAAGTTTCATATTTCAGTCAACTACCACTAGTTATGATGCAGGCAACGAACAATCGCTCAAGCTGTCTATTAGATTTATCGCGCCTTGTTCCTTGCATTTCAATTGTTTAAAAGGACACTGTCGAGGTTTTTAGTTTAAGATCTTACGAATACGAAAATATTCGTTACAAAGTGAAAAACGATGCTTTCTATTCAAGGAATTTACCGTATTCGACGTAATAAGGGCCCAGGGCGCTTGAAAAATTGACATGGGTGGGCGCTTATTAAAGTGGTGTGAATGACGACCGAAAAATAAATACTACTCAAATGGAACTGTGTTTAGATTGTCTTTTATAATTAATACATACGTTAAAAACATTCTTACACATTTCTGAGTAGAAAATAACACACATTGCCCCTATTGTATCCTTTAATTTCTCTTGAAACAAAGTGAATACGTTGAATTTATAATTTTAGTACCGCTGGTAATGGGCGGTTATTAAACCTATAATTACAAACCTTTTGGGGGCGCTTATTGGAGCAGGGCGCTTATTACGTCGAATACGGTAGTTCTCGTGTTCAACTAAGCTTCGCTATATTATAACCTCCCCAAAAAAAGTTTGTCACACAAAAATTGCATTTTAGCTTGTAAGTTATGATATGTTTGACCCTTTAAAGATAACAGTTACTCATATAAAACAAGAAAAAATAAATAAATGCTTGCTACTTTCCCTTTATTAAGTTTTTGTTTATTTTTCTTTCAGGAAGACAACCCTTATTACTGATGATATGCATTGCCAATGGCTTGGTTTTGTTCGGTATGTATTGTTAACATAACGATATTCCATTTTCCAATTCAACCTTCAGTACAAACTATTTATTGAAACATAACCACGATGAATTTAAATACAAATTACATTGAAAAAATGCGAAAATATTAACAATAACTTTCAAGGTTTACCCTCTCTTATCTTTGTATCACTTTGTATATTTCATCCATTTCTATCTTATTATCTTAACATAACATGCCATCATTTCTATCTTGTTATCTTAACATAACATGCTATCATTTCTATCTGTCCTGCAATGGTATGTTACTAAGTTACGCGTTTCGTGTGTCCAAAATGTGCGTCTTCAAAAAGTTGTTATTAAGGTATCAGCAGGCCAATTCACACTCCCTGTATTGCTTGCGATAGTCACTATATTTAGTCATTGTGTCCTTAAAAAAGAAGGAGCAAGTTATTCTCCATTACCTTGTACAACCTCGTTTGACGTTTCATAACTGCAATTCCATAATTAAAAAAATAACTACATTTGAATTTACGATTTCAGTACAAGCCATATTTTGGCGTGTTTTCTTTCTGCAGCTGATGCGGTCTAAACCAAAGCCTCTTAGTGAAAGAACCGTTTTCTTGTACTGCTTTGTATTTCATCTGATGCAGTCTACATTGATGTTAGGTATGGTCAAACCAAACCTTCTTTGTGAAAAGATATTTTGTTGTTGTATTGTTTTATATTTCAGCTAATGCAGTCTCTGTGGATGTGAAGTGTGGTCCAAACAGAAGTTATTAGTGAAAGAATCCGTAATTTTCTAATGTTTTATATTTCAGCTGATGCAGAATCTATGGATGTGAGGTATGGTCCAACCAATTCTTCAATCACACTAACATGTCCCTATAAGTACAAGGTGTTCGCAACATCAATCAGATGGTACAGAAACAACACGTTTACACTGAAAACAAAGTGGAAATTTATCAGATCACCTACTCTGGAATATGAACCATCAGGACAAGATCTCAAAGCAGAGGACATGGTGAAACTAATAGACTGGTATAAAATTGAAATAAGGATTCTTCCTGAAAGCGTCGGCACGGTTTGGCACTGTTGCCAGTATATAGGAGTTTACACATGGGGGTGCAGCGACAGCATCAAGATAGGAACAAACGACACTTCAACCAGTGAGTCAACAGTTAATCAGTCAATAAATTCGAACTTTAAGTATAAGAACTTTTGTTTAATATTTTAGTCATCTCTTCCTAGGAACCTTAGTTAATAATTAAAGGGACAAACAACTGAACTAAGTTTCGCAATCTGTAACGTTGCTTTGGTCCTAGGAAACCTTTTGTTCAAGAGAGAGTTTACTAAATTATTTCTCCATTGTAATGCGCAAAATATACAAAACACTATTCAGTAAGGTTGAACGCTGCTTTTGGAACAGCGCGTAAAAGAATTTTATTGTCGTAAATCATACAAATGCATGATATATAGCAGTGTTTAAAATATAGCCCGTCTGCCAGTCCTTGACTGGCTATTTTTTTGCCAGGACTGGCTACTTTTTGGTCAGGACTGGTAATTTTTCAAACATTTTCTGTATTTTCCCCATAGGAATTGACCAATTAGTTTTCAGGACAGGCTAGGTTTCCAATCTATTTTATACACTGGATATAGAGAACATATCATCTTCATGAAATACAATATATTTGGCTTAGAAAAGACTAAGAGCAGTCATAGCAAAATGTGAGAGTTTGTATAAAAGTTGGGTATAATTTGGAGGGAAGTGAGGCCTCATTGTTGCAATTTCACCCGACTTTTAATATATACGATACATGCGATATGAGGCCTATCTATTACAGAGATTTTATTGGACTGACTTTATTAGTTTAACATGAGAGAACTATCAATCACATAGAAGGAACATTTAAAACCCATTGAATCGTAAGTATTTTGAATACATGCATGGGGAGTTTTACTTATTTTCTTGAGAACTCGTTTTATTTGACTGAAATTTTCAGGTGATCGAAATTCTTCCTCTAGAACACCGGACGAAGATATTAAACTTAACGGTGAGTAAATCCACACAATCATCATATCATGACATGCATATTGGATTTGCTTCGAGGAAAAATACTTTATCTGACTTATATTTCGAATCAACACAAACACCAATACACGTGTTATAACCTATTTAGTCCATCAACCAGGATCAGTCATTTGTCAGCATTAACGTTTCCAAAATACGATTGTTCCGTGACTTAATGATGGAAAAATGACGGCTGTACAACTTGCTTGTGTATCTTAGTGCAAATGTCATGTAAATTGGGTTTCATTTTGACGTCCATAAAATAACTACAGGAGCAACCAATTATCCGTTAGTAAAATAATCATTCCCAAATCATATTTCGGGATCTTTTTGTCACTGGTACTGAATTGAGATATTTGGCATGATTAAATAGACAGATGGGGTCATATTTGTGAAATTCAGATTTTCTTTAATTTCGATTTAAATACCATATATAAACTTTGTAAGAAAGAAATCAGTACAATTACATTGCAATAATGTAAAAGAAAAATTTGACTTAGGTATAAAGTTATTGATCGCTAACGAAAGATTTTGTAGAGAAAAATACAAAATAGTGTTTTCGAAATTTTGACCCCTGGTCACTTCAATGCCCTGCTAAGTTAGTTACGGTTATCTTTAAGATTTGACATACTAATATGTTAACGCAAACTGAATGTTTAATTGTGTACTCAAATTTCAACATTATCCGTTTTGTTTTCGCAATGCTAGGTTGCCTCAAAGACAACCCAAATTACATGATATTTGCATTGAAAACGCAGGTAAGTGAACAAACTTAAGATACGGTGCTGTAACCTTTGTATTGTAATTTAACATCAAGGTCAGTATTTCAGTTCTTTTCCGGAATTTCTTCTCACGGAAGTTTGAAACCCTAATGGGGAACAACTTCGTGATGTAACTGGTAACTGTGTCAAGTTTCGTTGAGATAGGCTTTTAAGTTTCTGAGTTCTGCTCAAAATTACATATTCGAAGTTTTCATTGACGTTAAATAGTTCCTTTCATGACAGCGTAAGTGAAAACAACAACCTAACGACATGTGTTTTTATTTATTCCATTCTCAGACTTGGCAACGGACTAGCTTGTCGCAACTGTTGCGCTATGATTAAACGTTGATACTCATCAAATGAAACCGACAATATTGAACATTTTTGAAAGTTGAAAACACACAAGTTTTGCAAAGCCTGTTGATGTGATCACAGACAAACGACCAGCTAAATGATTTAAATTTTCAGCGGGTATAACTTCAAAAGTTAGTTCACGTGTTTTGCTTGTTAACCTTAAAATGCAAATGTTTTGGTCAAGGATATTTGATGAACCTTGTTAACTTTCCTTAAATGGATTCCTTTTGTTCAAGGATCATTAACATTGACAAAAGTCCAAGAGGAACAATTCCGAGTAACCTTATCGTGCACAATAAATGAAGATATCGACGAGGACAAATGGTTTGTCCTTTGGTGGCGAAACGACTCCTTAGCATTCACAACCAACGGAACCTCAGCACTCAAAGAAGGGGATGACATTACCTCCACGGAATCCTCAAATGGACCAACCTCAGCAACAGGTCTGAACGGGATCCATGTTACAGCAGGTCCACATCAGTACAATGTGACCTTCACCTTATCAGACGATCGTACCGGAACCTGGTACTGCTACAACCATTTTCTACGTAAAGAGAATGAGCATAGCAACAACATCACGGTAGATATCCCGGACCTATCTTCGTCAGGTGAGTCCAAACCTCTTGACAGTACCTGTTGTATGGGTGTGTCTTAACATCAGTGTGGGAATAAGATCTTCTTTAAAAGAATAGAAAATAATGAAAGAATAAAAAAGAATGAAAGCAGCATATCCTCTTCAAAAGGGAACATTAAAAGATAGTCAGGATCAGTCACATCTTGATACCATTTTCAAAAAATTAATTGAAATTAGTTCGAGAAGGATAATGAGTTCATGAAAGACGTCTCATTTTTGTTGTTTATCATTAAGTAATTTCCAGTTGATGCATGAAACTAAAAATCGAAAAGAAAACTTTCAAGAATTCTTTCTTACTTTTACGTTTCAAATCAACCCTCTGTAACTAAGGAACCGATGGAACATCTTCAGGAACGCCAACATCAACAACTCCAGATGAAGGTAGTGCATCTCCAGCACCTCAAGATGCAGGCAACACATCTGCAGCAACTCAAGATGCAGGCAACACATCTGCAGCAACTCAAGATGCAGGCAACACATCAGCAGCAACTCAAGATGCAGGCAACACATCAGCAGCAACTCAAGATGCAGGCAACACATCAGCAGCAACTCAAGATGCAGGCAACACATCAGCAGCAACTCAAGATGCAGGCAACACATCAGCAGCAACTCAAGATGCAGGCAACACATCAGCAGCAACTCAAGATGCAGGCAACACATCAGCAGCAACTCAAGATGCAGGCAACACATCAGCAGCAACTCAAGATGCAGGCAACACATCAGCAGCAACTCAAGATGCAGGCAACACATCAGCAGCAACTCAAGATGCAGGCAACACATCAGCAGCAACTCAAGATGCAGGCAACACATCAGCAGCAACTCAAGATGCTGCCACCCAAGCCACGCTGCCACCCGCTGTTTCGCTTAGCAGTTGAGTATCGCTTCACTTCATTGTCACAAAATCAGCCAAACTCACCGATATTTTGCTGTATTCCTTATCTCAATTTGTGTTCGATATTGTCAATATCGCAATCAACATTGAGAAATGCTCATATCAGAAACGAAACTTGATAGGAGTGGTTGATTCAAACACTGATTGTCTTTATAACTTTATGATACTGAGGTACAAAAGAAAGTTTACACCTCAGTTGATTTTCTTATGCAAATAACCTTATGATTTTGACCTCGTACTCTTAAACTGAGAAGTACCGGATATTGATCATTAGTTAAAAGAACTATTTTACAAAGTCGTCTTTTAATGAAAATATTAAAATATATAAGAAATATCATGTGTTATTCAATAAATGATCCTTATTCTTCGACGTTTACAGCAATTTAAACATGGCGGCAATCGTGCTGGTGTAAATTTGATATCTACTCCAGCCTATATTTAACAAAGATATATAACATTCACCAGACACCATACAATTCGTACAAACTTCTGCAAATGTGTGTTATTGTGAACATGCGATAATCAAATGCATTACATAGCATTCGGATATTCAGTGCATTGAATGTACTGTGTCGTAAGCTTTCTTTTGTTTATTAGGCGGACTTGCCTTATCAAAATGTCGACTTTGTCACCATTTTGGTTTTCACGTTGCTTCTCTTAAAATATTCTAGATTGATTGTAACACCAACCGGATTTCTATGTTCATGGCTAAGAGTTAATGTTACGTAAAACACCACGATATGATTCCGCAATTCGACAGATGGTTCAAATTTGCTTAAAATAAAGAGGATATTAATAGGAAACCAATTCTGCTTGTATATTTCACAATTTAACATAGTTCTACTCTGAACAGCGTGTTTCCAAAGAGAATTTGTAAGGAAACTTGCATGAGCTGATAATGGTCAGATCGAATGATATATGTTCTACATGTTCCGATTATCATTATGATTATTAAATGTTCAATATACGATTAAATGTACCACAAAAAAATAATAATAAAAAAATAAAATAAAAAAATAAATAAAAATAAATAAATAAAAAAAAACCCCCAAAAAACGATTAAGAGTAATTGTCATTAGTTTGATATCTAGAATGTTCGTCTGAAGATGTCTGCAGTCATTTATACCATTCATTGGTAAGGTAAGGTATGGTGGGGTATAACGCCGCTTTCAAGAGTACTACACTTATATCACAGCTGCAAGAATAGTCTAACAACCCCTGAAACAATATATCTAATAAGTTTAGCTCTCGCAAAGTCTATGTTATTGCAGCATGTCTAGATCACCGCAGTTTAGTCTGTCTAACAGCCCCTGATACAAATATCTTTATGGCCCGAAGCAAGTCTATATGATTGTAGCAAGTCTAGCTCACCGCAGTTTATGTAAAAGCAACAGCTTCAGTGGGCTCCTTTAAATTTTAATATCAGAAAGCTCCATTTGATATGTATTTCCTTTTCAGAGACTCAAGTTAGTTTTTGCAGGAGGAAAATCAAAATCACTATTGTTGCTACACATTGAGGTACATTTAGGTGCATTTAGGTGCAAGTAGAACAAACGAACCATATATAGGTGTTACTGTGCTGAATATTAGTGTGGCGTAACACCCATTTCAATTTGGATGGTAAAAGTCCACAGCAAAATCTTTACAATTTTCTAGTACAAACTGTGAACTTTCACTTTTACAAACTATAATAAAATTGCTTTATGTAATCGACAGGTGTTGACGGAATGTTGCCTATCATAGCTGGGACGTTGTGTGGAGTTATCTCCCTTCTTGTAATCACTGTCACCATCGTGTTATATAGACGCAGGAACATGAAGTCAAAAGGTAGATTTAATTTATTATGCATGTAATTCGAGAAGAGTTAAACAACATTTTATATTTATTGAATGATACGTTTATAACCCTTAATATGAGAAAAACATGAGATTTAATTGATCATTCATGTAATTTCAGAAAACATTAAGAATTATAAAAAATATTTTTGATTGAATGCGGATTACCCTTAATATGATAAACACATGGACATCAGTTTTAGGGCTTCGATGTGTAAACCTTTTGCTAATTGTTAATCTGAATGCTGTTTTCCCTAAAAAAGGTTTCCTTTATTTGAGTACAGGCCATAACGATTATATGGACGAGTGCTGAATCATTTTCTATAGTATTTTGATTAATATCATTGTATATGAAACATCCTCACTTTTCAGACGCTCAGGAAAGCGGAGGGTAAGCCATAACATATTTCATTATACAAAAAACTTGTTTTGATTTCATATATGTTTGGTCGAAAACATTTTCTTTCTCTACTTTTGTTCTTTTCCTCTCGCATTTTTAAAGTCAATATATACACGAAAATCTGAATTACATTTCTTTGAGTAAGTAAACATATTTCTACTTGCAGCCTTAAAACTAACGCTAGAGAAGAAATCGGTAGGTAACAATGTTTTCTGAATATCACAAAATCGAGATAAGGTCATCATTATATTAAGACATATTCATTTTTTTTGGTCAATATTTATATCAACCATATAACAGATACAGATAAATGATAAAAGTTATAATTACTTGAAGTCATTAGATGTGTAATTACTTGTATTAATATCATGTGCTCGTAGTAATTGGCGACAAATAACAATATCTTATTATTATATGATATATAGAATATTTGAAAAAGTTTTTTAAATACGATGTTTATCTTATCGAGTGGTATATTTGATTTTTTCACTAGTGACCTTATTAGATATCCTCTTAATGGTATGATCAGCGATGAAATACTGGGATTTATCAGTGAAATAAACTGTCTATCTGGCAACAGTGACGGTATATTATATTTTCACTGTGACCAGTGACGATATATCATATCGTCACTGGTCAAATGCCGGAACTACTTTCAGCCATGTGTACAAATGAGAATTTGCATATTTAAAGTCATCTTAATCACAAATTTCATTAAAAATCATATAATGAATAGAATACTTAATGTAATTTACCAAAACCAGGTTTATTTCATCTCGTGACATGTTGTGACCAACCGCTTTACCAACACTCTATTCAACCTTGTATTTGAAAAAATTACATTAAGTATCCTCTTTGTATTCATTTCATGCCGTCTCAGTGATGGAGGATAACGAACTATATGATGGCGGAACGTTCGACTATTCAGCTTACGCCCAAAAGAAGGAAAGTGGTAGGTACAGAATAACGATATTGTGTCAACATAAGAGCAGATGATTATAATTGATTACACGAATATTTGAATTTTCATGAAAGACATTACTGAATATCTTCATTGTATTCATTGCATTCCTTCTTAGTAATGTAGGATATCGAACTAAATTTATATGTCCTTGAAATTAATCAAATACGATTGAGTGGTAAGTTTTAAAGGGGCAGTAGCACTTTTTAGGGGGGGGGGTATAAGGTGATGTCAGGAAAATGAAAATTAATGGTTCTAACTAAAAGCCAATGCATTTAAACTAAATGGAGCAGTAATAATTCAAATATATAATGTAAAGTTCAGCCATGGCGTTCCTTTTTCTTACACACAATGAATTAAAGGTGTTCACACAAAATGGCCGCCAATTGATTTTATGTGAATTTTCAAACTTTGTCCTCTGACTATGGATAAATGGTTTGTGTAATAAATTGTTTGACACTATCAAAATAATACATTTAGCATTAACGTTCGATTATCAGTGAAAAGTTTTAAATATAAAATTATCAAAAAACGTGCTACTGCCCCTTTAAACGCCAGTTTCAGAACTGTCAGTTTTATGCCTTGCTGCAGACTCTTGAATTTTTTGTGCTCGCTCTCTAGCTTACCATGGGTGAAAGCAATATAGTCTATGAGGTACACCCTGAAATTTGAGTAATTGATACCATTTGAGGTGGCCAAGGTTTGTTTTTGAGAAGCTTAATACATTTAGTTTCATAACCATGAGAGCAAGCTGGGTGACGATACTCCAATCACAAAGTAACTGGAGGTTGCTAATAATCGCCTGTAGGGGCGCTGATATCAACACTGAAAAGCAAGGGTCTGCAGCAAGGCATAAAACTAACAGTTCCGAAACTGGCGTTTATATGCTTTGCGTAGGAAGATGTATTAATGTTGAATAACGAAATATGTATCATTGAAATTTGTCAAATACGATTTAGTGGTAGATTTTAAGTTAATATATTCACTAGTGACATTATTTCATATCCTCATGTATTAATTCCATGTCTTCTCAGTGATGGAAGACAACGAACTTTATGAAGGCGGTACATTCGACTACACAGTTGAAGCCCAAAAGAAGGAAATTGGTAGGTATATTATAACGATATATATACATTTAAAAAACATTATCTCTTTCCCTATAAGAGACTGCCACAAAACTTTATTTTATAGTTAGTCACTGAGTTATTGTTTTACGTCGCTTTAGCATTTTTACAGCCATTAGCGGCGTGTTAACTTTATTTATTTTATTTTTTTTATAATTTTTTATTTTTGTTGCATTTTACATTATTTGCGCATACATATTACAATTGTGAACAATCATCTGAAAAGTAGGTGACAGCTTGACCAAAACTTGTTTAACGAATTTACATCTGAATTCAAAGTTGCTGCATATTTTGTTAATTTATAGTAGTTTGCAAGCTCCCGTTTGATCTCCTTGAAATTTGGTCTTTTGTGTTGCGCTCGTGTTAACTTTATAAAGACCACTCATATTGTTTCGGGGATAGACAATGACCTGTTTAGTCTTACACACAGACGCTTGAGCATATAATTCACCCCATGGAAGCAAGTCCAGATCTGGGCTGCTCTATCTCCATTTGTCTGAGGCTCCTTTTAAAAAATTAATAAAATAAGATTTTTACTAAAAAAAAATTCAGAGACTAAATATAAGTCTATGACCTGTTAACCACTGTGTTTAAATGGGGAGCACATTGGTTGATTCAACCTTTTGGTCAACAATTGGTGTCCCCTTGAAATATTACAACACTTTGAATTATCAATATTCAATTATGTTGTTTTGAACTTGTTTTGGTCTGCTGACCACAGCGCTTAGTTAGCCAGCTAAAGGCTAGATTCAGCCGGGACCTCTTCATCAACCATTGAGTTACCCTTCCCTGGCAGTGATTGTAACAATACGGGATACGGGATAGCTCAGTCGGCAAGAGCGCCGGTCTCACTTTCCCCGGTCTCACGTTGCTGAGGTCCGGGGTTCGAATCCCATCCAGGCCAAGGTGTAAAAACATAGAGTTCACCTCTGTTAGAACTCTATAATTGTCACCCTGGAGCCCTAGTGTGTAGTGCAACAAAAACTGCGCACTTAAAAGATCCCATGAATTCATGTCAGTGGCTGAATGGTGGATACATGAACACGTGCATACGCCGAGCTGTCGGTTATCAGCGTTCAGCAGTGTTGGACAAACTGCTGTGACTATGGGTCTCAGTTCACCCAGCTGTGAATGGGTACCCTGTGAGGCATAGAATGGTCCCTAACCTGAGCGTCACATATGGATGCCGGTTGAATACTCCCCAGGGAGTTGAATTGGAAAAATGATCGGACGGTGAAAGAATGCCATTGACCAGGGGAAAATGTAAGCGCCTTGAGCAACCACGAGTGGTTGGATATGCGCGCTATATAAATATCCATATAATAATACAGAATTATCAAAATTCACTAATATGGTTCTGGATTATCTCCCTTATCAACATAAGTTCATGTCATTTTGTGTCAAATCCCCCTGATTAACACACGCTTTCAATATTGAGCTAATGGATATATCTGAGTTGAGACGCAGTATGTATATACAGTACCGGGCAGAAGAAAGTACACACTGCAGTTTGTTTTCGTGATATTTGATATTGAATGCTGATGATGACACGTTATAAATATTTATGTTGCCCATGAGATATAGTACGTATATACAGTACCCGGCAGAAGAAAGTACACACCTCGGTGTGTTTCAGGTTATCTAATATCTAAATGGCCTTAGATGCATTTGATGATGGCAATTTATATATATTTGTGTAGCACCATGAACTACAGTGTAAAAATACAGTACCCGGCAAAAGAAAGTCGCACCTCGCTGTGTTTCGGGTTATCTGATATCTAAAAGGTATGGGATGCGATACGATAACGATAACTCTACATGTTTTACTTTGATTATAATAATTTGCGTCAGGGTAATGTTTTGTTTAAGGTAGGCAAGTATAAGAAAAAGAATTTACACGTTCACTATATTAAACCCTATTATTTATCATATGTTGGAACTTTCACATAGGCACATTGATTGATTCCACATAAAACAAGTCGACTATGTCAGTGAACAGCTATGTCATATCAAAATTACAGTTTTGAAAAAATAACATAAAATTTTCCTTTTTTTCCAAACAAGCCCAAAAAAAATTAGACATATTTTTTAATTATGATTTAACGCATTACCTTTCTATTTAAGAGTACACTAAGAACTTGAAATATATTTGTAATTGAAAATGATAAATTAAACTGATGTGTATACTTATTTTTGTACGATACTTTATAGTAACATAGAAAATAGAATTTGAAGTGATTTCTTTCAATTTGATACTTAATGTTAAATTTTTAGGTTGAACGTTACTCTAGTGTTTGATAATTACCATGCAATTGACTGTGATAGGTATAATTATATCATATTTTAATATCTTTTAACTCGGAGTTGTTTACAAAAATTATTTAATGTACTTCTCTTGATTTCAGTGATGGTGCACAACGATGTGTATGAAGGCGACACAATGAAAGACCAAGGCAAGGAAAATAGCGATATCGGTATGTCAAACAATCTGTTTAAAGGCTTAGAAAAATGTGTTTCTGGTTTCCGCCCGCGTCAGTTTTAAACTCACGCGTCAATCCTTTCTCAGTTGTTGACAGGGGGGAAATAGGAATTTATACCAGTAACCAAGAAACTCATATAAACTTGAAATCAGGTTGATAAATGCATTTGTGTCTGGTCTGGTAGGGGTCATCGGGTTATGTAATGAGATGTTTATCTTTTGAAGAAATTATATTTGAAAATATATGATGTTAAAAAGTGTGGTGGAGTGCCTTTACCTGTTTTCTGTGGCACGAAAAATATCTCTGTGGCGGTTCCTTAATTAACTATACAATATTTTAAGGAAAATGAAATAACTTGATTTTTTATTGTTTTATTGGCTTTTTGTTTATTTTATTACAGAGATGCAGATGAATGAGATATACTCCAGCTCCCCCTGACTGCGACCTCATTTCTTGCAACTCTGGAACATTGGAGCAGTAGATTTGGCTCTTTCGTTTTAATTACATTATCAGATACCAAATGCTGAATTTTTCCATATTCTAACCTTTATCACCCCTTGGACTTTTCATAAGGAAAACCGTTCCTTAAATAACCGGTCCTTGAGTCTTGTCATGAAACAATAATAAAATTATAATGATCTTTGGTTGTGGGAAAACGTGACTTAGTTTCCCGCTTTTTAAACATCGTAGAAGTAGGTCCTCGAATTAAAGTGTTTAGGACACCTTTATAACAGGTAGTCGTGGAAAGCGACGTTATCAGCTAACTCAAGACATAAGCGTGATGTAACACATCGCGGTTGATTTGAGTACAGATTTTCCTGATACAAAATCCCATGTGTAATATAATGTCATTAAGATTATGTACTGGTGTTGTTTTGGTTGTTGAAAATTCACTTCGAACGCCTACGTGCAATATTTTTCATAGATATAGTATTAATCGAAAATTTACTTTTTGAGAAAAAATTTGCTAAGATTCCCGGTCGCGTCATACCAAAAGACGTTAAAAGGTGGAGTTGTTGCTGTCTTACTTGACACTCAGCACTGTAAAGGAAGAACAACGGTTGAACTGGGTCTACACCGTGACTGTCGGGTGCAAAATGCACATAATAAATTTCAATGTGCCATGTAAGATTTGTTACTAGCTCATGATTAATGTCACTACTAATTATGTTTGACAGAACCGTAGTTTGTTCCAGTACAACCAGTTTTGCATTATTCGATGTTGTTGGGTCTCAAAGACATATTAATACCTGTTTTCATTAAATTTTAACTTACAGCTATTCTTATGCATGATAAAACGATCTGCTAAAGTTTAAGAACATGTTTGATTTTGTTTTTTTTGCCTTGTTATAATTTTCCAAATCATTGATTCATAATTGTGTTGTATCACATTTCTGTCATATTAATATGTACATATTATATTATAATGTTATGCTTCGCATCAGGTTTAGCCTTATGTTTAGAAAGATCTAGTTTGGAACAAATTAAGTATGTTGTTTGTTATTTCTGCCATAGACCCAATAGATGCTAACTATAGTTCTGTTTTGTTCGCTATATATTTACGAATTTATTTATTTTTATGATATGATTCATATTCTTAGCCGACCTTCAATTTTTAATTTCCATTTTTGGGGGTTTGTATTATCATTTTTGGGGTTAATTCTAAAAATGAACCATTTTCCAACATAGCTTACATTAATGTTTGTCTTTATCATGTTCCCCGCAAAATATAATTTTAATAAACTTGGTATGTGTTTAGACCTAGTGGTGGAGTGGTGCCTTTTGCTACTTTTGTTATTCTGAATTTTTATTCTTCTGTTCTCTCATTTTGTTTTTTATGGGAACAATTTGAACTTTGTACAGATGGGGGGTAGGGTCATTTTCTGATTAAAAGTTTCGGCGGGGGACATCACAGTGCATCGAATGCACATATTTCTTGTTAACAAATACATTTTATGAACTATGTCTTCCTTTCTCGCTTGTTTCACAGATGTTCAAAATAAAGATTTTTTCATCCATAATAATCGTTCTTATATGCTTCAAACTTCTAAAATGGATTTACATATGCAGTTGGACCATTTCGAATGCTTATCTGGGTTAATAGTTCAGTTTAAATTGTTTTTAGCTAAATATTTCTTACAAGCCATATCGAATTAATAAGAACATCAAAGACGTAAAACATCTTCTTTATTTGATTTCACTACGTTTCTGGACTGCATGTTATCCTTTCATCTGGTGACTGATTATGACATGTACAGTGTAGTGTTTATAGATGTTATCGTCCAAACGTCAATGCCATGACGTCATCAATTTTATGAAGTCATACTGCGATGACCTCACTGCTAAAGTTCCATTTCGGATCTTAGATATTAAAATCGATAATCTTAGTCTATTAAAATATGCTGCCTTTTCTTGCTAATATGTAAAATTTAAAGCAACCTAAATGTCATCAGTATCATGTTTCCAGTAGATTGACTGTTGTTAAGAAGTAAATTGATTCGATTTTTTTGACACGGACCAGGTGGGTTAGCAGCTAGATCTAACGTGAGGACTTATGGGTCGTATACATTACCGCTAGTTTTAACTAGAGTGGCGGGTCCGAAGATCTTAGAATTTGATTTGTTCACACCATTATGTGTTCGGTAATTGTTGAAATATCTCAGGATTTATAGGATTTATAGGATGCACAGTATTATCTTTACTCAACAAATTGAATATGGATCGGTGAATTATCCACAATGTCTTACATAAAATTCTTTCAATTAGATTCATAGACTGACACTAACATTAGTTTTAAAGAGCAACGTGCACTCCGTTAGTTTTAGGGTCACATGTGCAAACTTACTCAAAAGTGTCATTTGATCTAAAAGATTATTGCAGGAACGTATCAAGCTAATCTTCGTTGAATAGTGACAATACGAAGGTTTAAAGGGGCAGTAGCACGTTTTTGGGGGGAATATAAGGTGATGTCAGGAAAATGAAAATTAGTGGTTCCAATTGAAAGACAATGTATTTAAACTAAACGGAGCAGTAATAATTCAAATATATAACGTAAAGTTTAGCTTTGCGATTCCTTTTTCTTACACAAAATGAATTAAAGGTGTTCACACAAAATGGCCGCCAATGGATTTTATTGGAATCTTCATCCTTTGTCCTCTGACTATGGATTATTGGCTTGTGTAATGAGATTTTTGACACTGTCAAAATAATACATTAAGCATAAACTTAGAATTATCAGCAAAAAAATGTAAATATAAAATTATCAAAAAACGTGCCACTGCCCCTTTAAAGTGCTGATTATAATCGATAGTAGGAAAATGATGCGTCAATCGGTCAAACGTAGTTTTGGAAACTTATCGAAAGCAGTCAGAATGACAGTTGCGAATTGATAATGTTTGACAGGTTAAATCACTTTCAAATTGCACGTGGGAATTTGGCTTTCGCAAATATTTGTAACTTTTTAAAAATGTTCATCATCGAATTTTTTTTATATCTAGATTGGTGATATTTTCGACTTTTTTATTAATAAATAATGCTATTTACGTTCGTATTAAAGCAAGAAAGTATAAGATGAAGATCAAATCACGGATTGTCTTTAAAGTTCACATAACCACAAACAGATTCCACTATTTTCTTTTGAATATAGAAACTCTGATTACAATATTGTATAGTGCGTTAAAGGTCGCTACTCAAATATGTTTAGTTTGGTAATGAAAACCTTTTTTGAAAGCCACTTATGATGGGCCGCTTAGACCTATCTGTTAACAAACAAGTGAATGCATGACTGGTCACGCCCCCATTTTATGACGTCATAAACAGAATCGGCCTCGTTATCTATACATCTATCGTAACAATAACACAGGGAAAAAATCTAATAATTATCGATTTTCAGAAAATGATTTCCACTCAGTTAGATAAATCATTTGACGACGTTACACTACTAAGCATTTGGTGTAAAAAAGACATCCACATCAATGGTAATTAAACAATTATTTAGGCGGTATGTCAGTTGAAATAATGATGCGTTACTCTGTATAGTCTGTTTATTACGTCACACCCGCGCGAGTTTTATGGCCCCTAACCCAGGTGGGTTTTTCACAGCCGATAATTACGCTGTCTTAATGAAAGGCTAATTAAAGGTGTTTATTGGACAAGTTAACTAAAAATTACGTCCAGCTTATATACGAATAGGAGACGGAGCAAGTGTTGGGAAACATAATACATTTGTAACCGACTATTTCTTCACTATGATATTACATATTTATTACCTACGAGGGCAGTCATACCGGGGTTCATATTTTTCATATGTTGCCCTAGGGCAAAATATCACTTTTTCATTGTGACGTCACGTTATTAACAATGCTTTGACGTCACGGTTCACCTATGACGTCACAATCTATACGGGCCGGCGGCGGCTTTTCCGCCTATGCTTATCAGAAGGTTTTGAGCAATTTCTTTGATTTGGAGGCTACGGTAATAAACAGAATATCATATTCGTGCCGATGACATACTATGTTTACGACACTCGTGCCTAAATATCAGTATATCCCTCGCTCTCGCTCGGGAAATACTAATATTTAGCCACTCGTGTCGTAAACATAGTATGTCATGGACACTCATATAATATCCTCTATATATGTATCGCATAATGCCAGGATTACATTTGATACTGACTTCAGTACTTCCGCACAGATTATGATAACTGAATACTACACAGAGCCACAGGAAACAGTTTGGCCTAAAATCAGTATTCATGATAAATAAATAATATAAAATAAAAATAAATATAGCTTTCAGACCCCTAGTATATTTCACGATATTGGGTAACATTTAACGTTTTGAAACATGAACAGCAAAAAAGCAATTTTGAATTTTGAATTTTAAATTTAAGTCCTTTATTTCCTATTGTATGACATTTCATACCTCTGGTGACAAACACTGTTTTGTTCATAGCAATGTATACCTCGCCCCCTTCACGCTGAGCCTAATCGACGAGCAAGCAATTTGGATATCATGAGATATTTTTATCAGATCTGCCGATATTCTGATTCGTACTAAACACAAAAAACTAAACCATCTGGGAAGAACACAGCTTAGTTTATGGTTTTTGAAAACAGGTATGTGAATCTACGAATGACTTTTTAAATAAAACTTGAACTTATGCTCATTTCTCTTGCAAACCCCAAAAATAGACACTATAATACGTCTGCAACAACTAAATCGAATTTTCAAGAAGGCAAATCTGACAAATAAGTTTAAGTTTAATGACAAAAACATACCAAGAAGGTTGTTTTGATATGCTTGCTACGTTAAAGGGGCCGTAGCATTTATGGTTTTATGTAATTGTACGTAAAGGCTTAATGTATTATTTTGACAGTGTCAAAAATCTCATTACACAAACCAATCATCCATAATCAGAGAACAAATCATAAAGGGTCACAAAGTCCATCGTCGGCCATTTTTGTGTGAACACCTTTAATTCATTTTGTGAAAGAAAAAGGAATCGCATAGCTGAACTTTACATTATATGTTTTATTTATTTCTGCTTCATTTAGTTAAAAGACATTGTCGATCAATAGGAACCGTTTATTTTCATTTTCTTGACATCATCCAATATTCCCCCTAAAAACGTGCTACTGCCCCTTTAATATGCTTGTGTTAGAGGAGGATTTCTTTATCCTCGGTTGTCCAAAGAGTGATTATGCGAGATTGGTAGCGTATGTAAGATGTTGATGTTTTGGGGATATCACTCTGCTCACTCTTGGACGCCTGGACAAACTCTGGCCCACCAGCTAAATCGAACCTTGGTCAGCCAAATCAATCGTCTTGTCCAACTCATTCCAAACCAGTAACTGTTCATGCTAACACGGCACAGCACACAGAGGTATGACACAACACAGGTATATGTTCGGGACCACAGCCATAAAGCCGCAGCCTCTGGCTTTAGCTCGCGACTCTCTTCTCTCTGGAACCCCCCTTTATTCAAGGAAGTCTCTAACTATATAGTCTGTTCTGTCCGTCTCAGGTTACCAGGATGACCATCTTAGTCCTTACTTCTTGGATGGTGTCGATATCTCTACACCAGCCGTCGCCCTATTGGCTTATAACGTCAGAGTCATCGCTCGTGCTAATTAGTGAATTGAGATCATTCTTACATATATTGGAACTCTTTGAAGACCCCCTTCATGCCGTGCTAAGCATGTCCAAGATATGGCATGGTATGGCACTCTGCAGTGGAACAAAGGCGGTTCTGTCTCATGTATATGATTGTATTTGTATTTGTATTTATCTATATCTGACAAGGTCATTACTTACTTCTTGACCAAAACAACCAAAACATGTACCAAAGCTTAACCTTCGATTCACCTTTACTGTCCAAAACCTGCTGATTCAGCTTAACAAGATAATACAATTTCTATGTAACTCTTTTACTTAAAATCCTCCTCTAACACTTGCTACCCCACAATGAATGTGACGTCATAAAGTTTGAAGACGTCACAACGATATGTCATCACTGCATTGGGAATCTAATTATGTAGTGTTCAGAAATGTATATTTTCATAGGATTATAATGAAAGTGATTTAGGATGATTGATATAATCTCACCCTCATATATTCAATTATCAAATATATAAACACATGGTGAAACAAGTTGTCTTGACAATTCGAAATTTCTTTCAACTCGTGTTGATATATTTGATATTAGAAGTCTATTGGATGATATTCTCTTTAACAGTTAACAATAATCATTGGAAAACAATATCACATTATCGATTCAATTCTTTTGTTTGTCGAAATTTACAGTTCATTAACAGTATAAGTAATAGTTAGACCATGAGGGCCTGTTGTCTAATCGTTTAAATGGTTTGTTAGACAACAAGGCCCGAATGGTCAAACTTACTTAGATCACAGTTACAAAGGTAATTTATCAAACGCTGTCTTAAATAAAAAATGATGCTATTTTTGTTGAAATGATTGCGACCGTGTCACACAAGTAACTGACATCAAAACAAAACCATATAGCTCGTGAAATTCGCGCTAGGACGCATCCTCACGAGATGCACGTGCAGCTTCACTTTCGACATGCGCATGCTCTGATTTTGTCATTTGGGCAAGAGAAATGGAAAGGATCGGACGTATATTGACAGCTTTACCCTACGTATGTAGAACGTTAGAAAAGAAGTTGTGCTAGTCAAAATGGTGAGTATTAAAACAATAAACAAGTAATTAACACAAAACGTTTCACGAAACAATAGTCTATTCACTGAATTCGGCCGCTGTGTAAACATTTCAAAAGCTGCGTTTGAAATGTTGTCATTCCATAACTGAATCTGGATATGAAAATCTACAGTCGACGATTTCGTTGTTTATTTTTATTTACAGGTATGGGGAAATCACTGTGCAGTCATCTCAATGCTATTACACGAATGGCTTAATTTTTTTATACTGATGCCGAAATTCTACTGATGTACCGAAATGCATTTGAAGGGTACTTGAAATAAAGATAACATGCCTTTCTGTTTGATTGCCTGAAGGGCTGCTCAATCTGTAAAATCAATTATATGTAATAAAATAATAAAATGCATATTTTGTTTTGTTGTTTCTATGTGTGAATTTTTTTTTATCAGGACATTGCCCATAAAAAGTAGTCCCTTCCGTGGTATAACTGAAATTAGCGTTAGTTATACCATGGTTCACAACAAAGGAGCCATGGTCTAATAGAAGTAATACCATTCAGAAGTGGGGGTTTGGGGATATATTAGCCTTTAGTTCGGTGTTATGCGACAGAAGGATTATGAAACATTAAACATTAGATCAAGTTAGTACGGTGGGTTTAAGTTCATTGGATTATGAAACATTAACAATAGGACAGGTTGGTACGGTGGGTTTAAGTTCATTTGATTATGAAACATTTAACAATAGAACAGGTTGGTACGGTGGGTTTAAGTTCATTGGATAATAAAACATTTAACAATAGAACAGGTTAGTACGGTGGTTTTAGGTTCATTTGATTATGACACATTTAACAATAGAACAGGTTAGTACGGTGGTTTTAAGTTCATTGGATTATAAAACATTTAACAATAGAACAGGTTAGTACGGTGGTTTTAAGTTAATTGGATTATAAAACATTTAACAATAGAACAGGTTGGTACGGTGGTTTTAAGTTCATTGGATTATGAAACATAATGTTTGTTGTTTGGTGTTTAGTTTTAAAACACTTTCTAACTATTGAAAGCCCTTGATATCCACAGTCTCACTCAAAACATTTTGGTTCCGACCCATAAATCTGGACACACCCTTGATTGGATAATTACATGTGAATCGGAAAGCCCTGTGCTAAATACAACCGTTAAGGACATTCAAATGTCTGATCACTTTCTTCTTACCTTTGACCTGGATACCAGCAGACCCACAAATCCAAATATCTCTGTGAGCTGTAGAAACTTTGCTAGAATGGATGGAAATGCATTTAGAAATTGTCTACTTGAATCTGACTTGTTTCACAATTCTTCTGAAAACTGTGATGAACTCTTCGACCAGTACAACACTGTGCTCAAGAACACCTTGGATAAATATGCCCCGGAGAAGGTCAAGACAGTTCCTTTACGATCTCACTCAAAATGGTCATTCACAACAGAGGTAAAGCAGGCTAAATCAAGACGCCGTAAAGCTGAACGTTTATGGAGGAAATGAAATCCATAGACAACTTTATGTGCAAGAGAGGAAAAATGTATCAGATATCATCAGAAATGCTAAAAGAGATTACATCATGGCAAAAATTACTGACTCAGCTTCAAACCCAAAAGCTCTATATAAACTTCTATTTAACCTCATTGGAAAAGTCCCTGACAAATCACTTCCTTCAACAGGCAGCAAGCAAGAGATTGCACAGTCCTTCTCGGAATATTTTGTGAATAAGATAGAGACAATTCGCAACAGCTTTGCCCAATCTAACGATGTAAAAAGTGACTTAGCGGAAGTGTTTCAAGGAGAGAAACTGACAGATTTGAAACCTTTCACTGATGTAGAAATTCTTAATCTCGTCACAAGTGCGAACAAGACGACATGCGCCCTGGACCCAATACCAACAAAACTTCTTTGTGAAAACACTGATATCCTGCTACCAGTAATGACAAAACTTGTAAACACCAGCATTATCACGGGAGTTGTCCCCATTGCCATGAAGAACGCTTTGGTAAAACCCCTGCTTAAGAAACCAGGACTAGACAAGGACACTCTTAAAAATTACAGACCTGTGTCAAACCTTTCTTTCATTTCTAAACTCATTGAAAAGGCAGTATCTAAACGTCTAAATGGTCACATCTCTAGTCATGGTTTACAAGAACCATTCCAATCTGCTTATAGATGCCACCACAGTACTGAAACTGCCCTCCTGCGAGTAGTGGATGATTTACGCCGAGGAGTTGACAGTGGGAATATTGGGATTCTAGTGTTGCTGGACTTGAGTGCCGCCTTCGACACTATCGACCACGATAATCTGCTTAATCGGCTTCAGCATGAAATGGGTATAAGTAACTCTGCACTCAATTGGTTACAGTCATACCTCCAACATCGGTCTCAAAGCGTATCAATTGATAACATCCGGACAGAACCCACAACTCTGAAATATGGCGTGCCCCAAGGCTCTGTTCTTGGACCGCAGTTATTCACTCTTTTCATGAAGCCATTAGGATCTATCGTAGACAAACACAACCTTCTTCGCCACTTTTACGCCGATGATTCCCAAGTGTATACAGTGTTCAAGCCAACTCACACTGAAGCTAAAGAAGCAGTCGATACAACCGCTGACTGTTGCCAGAGTGTTAAAATCTGGATGAACACGAACAAGCTCAAACTGAATGAGGAGAAAACGGAATCAATTATTATTGGTCCAAAGAACAGACGCCAGAAGACTTGTCTCACCAGCATTAGAGTCGGAAGCAACGAGATACCCCTCAGTTCCTCAGTGAAAGACCTTGGTGCCATTCTAGACAATGAACTGTCAATGGAGAAACATGTTATTCATATAGCCAAGACCTGTTACATGCACATCCGTAACATCAGCAAGATTCGCAAGCTGATCTCAAGAGATGCCACCATAAAGCTGGTGAGGTCTCTGATATTATCCCGTCTCGACTACTGCAACGTCTTGCTAACAGGGTCTCCCAAGGGATAAATCAATAAGCTTCAACGTATACAGAACACAGCGTCAAGAGTTGTAACGTTATGTCCGAAACGAGAACACGTTCGCCCACTATTGAAACATCTACATTGGCTGCCTGTTCAACAGAGAATCACCAATTTACCTTCAAGAACTTTTAAAGTCATATATCCCATCACGATCACTGAGATCCGAGACCAAGAAGTTGCTGCAAGTCCCAAGATCATCATCAAAAGCCTATGGAGAACGATCATTCTCTTAATTTGCAGCAGTCCAATGGAACCAACTGCCAGAAAATCTGAAAACTTGTGACACTTTCTCGACTTTTAAAACTCTTCTCAAGACCCATCTCTTCAGGGGGGCCTACCCTTAGAACTCTCTCCTATACCTGTCTCAAGCGCTTTGAGCATGATTACATCGTGGATATAGCGCTATACAAATTGACTTTTATTTTATTGTTATAACAGATTATTAGGGGAGAATGAACATATTTAATATCAGATAAGTTACATTTCTTATTCTCATGACAGTGACAAGAAATATACTTAACTTGATATTTAAGTAGTTTTTTGTATAGTTAATCATTGAACCAGCCAGTTTAAGGATATACTTTCTTCAATTATTAGCGTGTAATATGTTTATTTCTTATTCTGTATATTTGTTTTATATTTGTATATTCTATTCATAGTACACTTTTACCAGTTCATAAATATATATTCTTCGCAACCACGCGAGGTGCGATTTTCCATAACCAACAAGATAGCTAGTTCGTACACGATTTCACTTACATCGGATATCCTTGACTTTATCGTATTTCCTAAAGAGACGCCCCAAGGTTCATGTTCAGACTCTACAATCAGGTCATCTGTATAGATCGTCCTTACTCAAATATATAAGCACAGATTCAAATTCTACTTCCTTGTAACTTATACGGCAGTCTGTTGCAGAAAGGCCAAGAAGAAATTCATAAGAAGCAATAATTCAGAACCCTCTGTAGAAAACCACATTCATATGTATGACAATGTGAGTGAAATCTTCAGAAATTCGTATCCAAGAATTCCATCCAAACAACTCAATGGGTAAGAATTATCTGCCTTTATATATCATCGCGTATTAATTAAATATATATCTTTAGTGAAGAAATCGTTAATTATCGATCCGCATCAATGATAGGCCATCTTTTATTTCTATATTCGAAATTTAGTTGTTTTGGAGTATGGATAGTTATTTTTCTCTCTTCATTGAATTTGGGGTTTGGAGTTTAACGTGTTTTCAACAATAAGTCATGTATCAAACACGTGCATGTCAATCCAAAAGAAAAGACAGATAAAGGATAAAATGGATCAAAAGGATTTAAAAAAGGTTTGATATAAACAATTTCCTTCTTTAAAGAAATAAAACTAGGATATTATTTGTAGTAAAACTTTTTTTTTCAATTTTTTTTATTTCCCATATGATGTTAACATGTACATATTCATAATGATACAGAGTTCATAGTTCAATAAAGATCCCATATGATGTTTACATGTACATATTCATTATGATACAGACTTCATATTTATTTAATTGTAGTAAAACTTGTCATCATATGATTGGAGGTGAATAACCGAGATTTATCAATGATAAACCGTGTTATTAGTCTACTAGTGCCAATAACAATGAAACATGTTATCAATAGCTGATAGCAACAATGATCTGACGTCAGCTAACAATGTCCCCTTCCTTCACTTCCTTTCAAAGTCTAATTGCAGTGTATGAATTCCTTTACTTCTTTTCCTTTTAAATGCTTATTCGCAGTGTACGAATTCAGTTACTTCTCTTCCCTTTAAACGCTTATTAGTAGTGTACGATTTCCCTTATTTCTTTTCTTTTTAAATTCTTATTCGTAGTGTACGAATTCCCTTACTTCTCTTCTTAAAGGGACATTCCTATCGGGATATTTTTTGTTGAAACGAAATTCAAAAAGACGCAATGAATAATTTTCTCCTTTGTAAAATCTAAAACAATTAAATTATTACCCTAACTAACTTATTTGAAAACAATTGTAAAATAATCATGTTTTAATCATGTATAAGTATAAACGAGGAAGTACTCTTGAATTTTATTTCCACCAAAAATACCGATAGGACTGTCCCTTAAGACATTATTCGTAGTGTAGGAATTCCAATCCTTCTCTTCTTCTTAAACATTTATTCGTAGTGTACGAATTCCCTCCTTCCCTTAATCTTAGACCCTTATTCGTAGTGTACGAATTCCTTCCTTCTCATCTCCGTAAACACTTATTTGTCCCCGTCCTGAAATGTAATCGCATGCTCAAGTGAGTGACAAGTGACAAGTTTATTCTGTGAAAACGCCTCATGGCCAAAAACACACGAAAATACAGCTCAAAATCAACGCATGTCAAGTTTACATACATTATATTGGCAGTTTTCTTTTCAAATAAATAGCCAAATTCTTAATATGCTCAGGATTGCTGGATGATAATAACTGATAAAATTTTTCTCTTGAAGGGAATATGAAATAGTATGGAGGAATAAGTTTTCCCCGTAAATGCCTATAATAGGGACAGACTAATAAAAAATGATACTCATCTTCTGTTACATTCATATTACAATAAGTGCATAAAATATGATCTTTATCAATAAAATTGTCGTACCCTAATTTACTAATCGCATGCACACTACAATATGTATCCTGTTGATATGGATACCACAACAGTGATACGATAACGCGTTTTACTGGGTTAAGTTGTTCACGTCTCCCTAAATAGAGGATGTTATACGAGTGTATGAGTCATATTTATATCATATTATATAATTATATTGGTATTAGAACATATGTGGTATGGTTAAACAAAAGGTCTAAAATAAAAAAAATTCGTAAGTTTCAAAATATTTTTGAGAAATAGCTTAGTTTGTGTCATAACGTTAATCAAATCAATATTAACCAAATTTGCCAACAATTGTTTTAAATGATAATTAACTAAAAAATATAATAACTTGATTTAAAAATATCTTATGAAATGCCCCCTTTTTGGTTATAACAGAAGTGTCTCCGTCGTACCACATATTCGTACCTTGCATATTCAATGGAGATATGAACGCTTAGCACATTAATAAAAACATATTGTGCATAAAGTGTTTTGTCAAGTAATGGTAACGGTTTCATAATGTAAAAAGATCTTCTACATAGGAAGCTATAAACATTGTATTTGCTTCAGTAGCTGTTGTTTGAAAGTTGCATCTTTAATTTAACTTTGTACAGATTATCCCTACTTTACATCTATTTTCAAAGAGGACATGTAATTAATAATTGCCTGGATTTTTCTTGAACTTTATGTCACAAAGTCAGTATAATGACATAACTTTACTTCAAAGAGGCAGTATAGTTCATTATATGGTGAATATAAGGTGATGTAAGGAAAATATAATATATGGTTCCAATTGAAAGACAATGTTTTTCTCTAAATACATAAATAATGAACGTTTTAGGGGGAATGTAACATAAGGTGATAATAAATGATTCCAATTGAATCGCAATGTATTTAGATTAGATGAAGCAGTAATGAATCAAATATTTAATGTAAAGTTCAGTCATGCGATTCTTTTTTCTTACACAAAATGAATTAAAGGTGTTCACACAAAATGACCTCCAATGTGAATTTGTTTAATTGCTTAATCTGCTTATGGATGATTTGTGTGTGAAATGAGATCGTTGACACTTTCAAAATAAAACATTAAGCATTGACGTAATATTATCAGCGAAGAACTCAAAATATAAAATTTTAAAAAACCGTTAAATCCTTTGAGCATTGAATTAATACAAGAAGCAGCTAGCACGTGCAATTCATCTCAGAAAGGGCTGCAATTATTATTTTGAGTCAATAAAAATGTTCAAACCATTGCTTTTTAACTTGTAATCTTATTTGCGACTTGTTATCTTACTTGCTACTTACTTGTTATACCATAATTGACTTGTAATCGTTTGCGACTTGTAAAATCATTTGCTACTTGTTATACCATAATTGACTTGTAATCGTTTGCGACTTGTAAAATCATTTGCTACTTGTTATACCATAATTGACTTGTAATCGTTTGCGATTTGTAAAATCATTTGCTACTTGTTATACCATAATTGACTTGTAATCGTTTGCGACTTGTAAAATCATTTGCTACTTGTTATACCATAATTGACTTGTTATCGTTTGCGACTTGTAAAATCATTTGCTACTTGTCATACCATAATTGACTTGTAATCGTTTGCGACTTGTAATCCTACATGAGAGCGTTTAATCAGGGACTGAAAAACTTACGTAATGATTTGTTCGAAAAAAGACCATTGTCCTCAGTATTTTTCCCTTGCAGGTTTACTTAAAACAACAATTATTTTGAATGCATGGTTACCTTAACACGAATTGTCAACACACTAGAGGCGTAAACCTGCTGGTCACTAAATTTATTTTATTTTTTTTGATTTTGATGTTTTGGATATCCACAAAAACGGAAATAACCTAAGAATTGTACAATTTTCAAACGAAGCCTTTGGATGTTTGAACCTTTTAAAATGTTTTTCAGGCAAAACAACTCTACTGCTCTTGGCGGGTCTTGCCAATGGTTTGGTTTTGTTCGGTATGTAACGATAACATTTCTAAGCTTTAAAATAAACCCTCACTAAAAATACGATGAATTGATTTAATTTAGAAACAAATTAAGTAAAAAATATTTTCAAAATTTTATATTAAAAATACATGGCTTCCATCTTTGTAAGTTAATCCTGACATGAAAATCAAATTAAGTCATATATCAAATGTTTTTGTTATGAAATCGCCATAATCTATTTTTCTTGGGATCTTAGTGAGACAAGAACTTTTGATCCTTTTTGTATCATGTTGCAGCCAATGCAGCCGCCATGGAGGTGAAGTATGGCCCAAAGAAATCTTCAATCACACTTACATGCCCCTATAAATCCAAGCTGACAACAACATCAATCAGATGGTACAGAAACAACGCGCTTACACTGAAAACAAAGTGGAAATTTATCGGATCACCTACTCTGGAATATGAACCATTAGCTGAAGATCTCAAAGATGGTGACATGGTGAAACTAGTAGACTGGTATAAAATTGAAATAAAGATTCTTCCTGAAAACGCGGGTACATATTGGCACTGTTGCGAGTATTTTGTAACTCATACCGGAAGATGCAGTGACAAGCACATCATCGAGATTGGAATCAACAACACTTCAACAAGTGAGTCAGCAGTTTATTAATCTGGACTGATATTCAATGTCAAATATAATTATTCTTTTAATTGATTATTAAATTGAAAATAGACAAGGAGCCTCTGACAAATTGCTATTTTAGTAGTTCACTGCAGATTTAGACTCGCTCGACTGAAATTCATAATCATGATTTTTGGGATCAGAGAACACACGGTTCTAACAATAGACAATTTGCATGGTATTATGAACGGTATTATAATCAAATGAAAAAAAACCCCGTTTTCCAAATTATTTTTTTTTGCATTTCCTTACAATCTTGTTTAAAAATCTTCGAAAATTATCCCATTCGTAACAGAGTCTATGTTGGGAGAACTGATTTGAGTTTCATGAATAAATATTTTAGCCCTTTTCCATATTCTTTGACGTCACATCGAATGAACATCAAGGGTAAAGAACACATTAGAAGATGTTCTGTTGAACATATTCAACCGATGACTAATTCGAAAGGTTTTGTCGAATGATTCTTTATCGCTTAGATTTATATTGATTATAATAGATCCATAGGGAGATATGATAGGATACATCACTAGGGAGATATGATATGATAGATCACTAGGGAGATATGATATGATAGATCACTAGGGAGATATGATATGATAGATCACTAGGGAGATATGATATGATAGATCACTAGGGAGATATGATATGATAGATCAATAGGAAGATGTGTTATGACAGATCCCCTATAAGAGATGTCCTATCATAGATCCCAATTATATATGATAAGATAGATGCCAAGGAAATGTAATAGATAGATCCCAAGGGAGATATTAGTGACTGCAGGGGAGATATGATATGATAGATCACTTAGTATATGTGATATGAGTAGATCACTAAGAGATGTGATATAACAGATCACTAAGAGATGTGATATAACAGATCACTTAAGAATGTTATATGATAGATCCCTAAAGAATGTGGTATGATATATCCCTAATGATATATGCTATGATAGATCACTAAAATATGTTATATTTAATAACTTAGGATATGTGACATGATATCTCGTCAAGGAGAAATAACATAAACTCACGGGCAAAAGAAACGCTGGTAACATAAATGTCAGGATATTTTATTCCATGTAGGATAAATGTGAATGAAGAAGAGTGGCAAAGTTTCCTTAGAAGTCAACTCAACTGTGTTTGCCTTGTTTGAATCATTTTGTGTTGATGTTTTTGCATAGCGCCTTAGAAAACGCGTGTAAAAAAATCATCAATTTGCTATCTCCTTAAATAAGCGAGATTGGAGAGCCAAATTGGTCACTTTTTGCATATTTATAGACGTTAAAACGCGAAGACATTCAATGCAGAAAAGTCAAAGTGGATGTTTTTCATTAACAGTATCTCAAATAAACTTCTGATATACATTTCCGAAATTCAAACTTAATTTCAAAATAATTATTAACAAAAAAGTACCTGAAAACAGCAATGTTAGCACCCCAACAGTGTTTAGACAACCACAGTTCAAAACGCTCCATGCAATCATGGTTAAAATTATGAACAATAATTCTCCAAATACTTTTTTTATCAAACACATTCGAAATCGAATTTACATGGCATACATAATTTGTTTATCCTTCGTTTTGAAAATACCCAGCGTTTCTTTTGCCCATGAGTTTAATAGTTTCTATAAACGTTTTTTTTTAAACTTCACAAAATAGTTTTTTCATAACGTTTTAAAGAATTTGTTTGTTTTTTTTCGTATGAAACGTTGTTACGTTGGTAAAACGTTACAATCGGTTGATCTTACCATAATAATGGAAATTCGACTTCCTGGTGTGAAACGTGTTGATAAAACGTACGTTCCATTGCCTTACGTTAGAGAAGTTTGTCAGACCGTCAGAACCAATTCTACGTCACTTTTTACCTGCCACTGCGCATTATGACGTCACACAACAAACAAGAAACGTATCTACTTGTTGATAAAACGTACTCTCCATTGCCTACACACCCGAGAAGAAAGTTTGACCGTTTGAAGAAATTTTACGTCACTTTCCTTTGCAAGTACGCTTGCAACCCGTCGAGTGCCGTGAGGAATGGTACTGTGCATTATGACGTCATAACATGACGTTACAAAATTTAGACACGCAGCGTTTCGGCTTTTTTGAAGCCTTGTGCAGCCGATCAAAAAGGTACGTATAGTTTGTGCTATCCACTGTACTGATGAAGTTTGCGAATATAACGTTTTATTTGTATTTTGTTCAAGATAGCCAATTTTAATATTTTGATTTTTCACGCAGCTATCAATTCTACCCATATGTTGATATCAAAGTTCACCTGCTGATACCAGTATGTTGAATGTAAATGTCACACGCATGTTACCTTGTGCAATTTAAAGTAATAAATAAATACAGTAAATTAATGCCTATTCAAAAGGAATGGAAAATGTGTATTTGTACATTATTTTCGCGTTTCGTTATATAAAATATAGTAATGGTTCAGGAATCTTCACATTTGTTAAAACTTAAATTATATTACGTTGGTAAAACGTTACAATCGGTTGATCTAACCATAATAATGGAAATTCGACTTCCAGGTGTGAAACGTGTTGATAAAACGTACGTTCCATTGCCTTACGTTCGAGAAGTTTCTCAGACCGTCGGAACCAATTCTACGTCACTTTTTACCTGCCACTGCGCATTATGACGTCACACAACAATCAAGAAACGTATCTACTTGTTGATAAAACGTACTCTCCATTGCCTACACACCCGAGAAGAAAGTTTGACCGTTTGAAGAAATTTTACGTCACTTTCCTTTGCAAATACGCTTGCAACCCGTCGAGTGCCGTGAGGAATGGTACTGTGCATTATGACGTCATAACATGACGTTACAAAATTTAGACACGCAGCGTTTCGGCTTTTTTGAAGCCTTGTGCAGCCGATCAAAAAGGTACGTATAGTTTGTGCTATCCACTGTACTGATGAAGTTTGCGAATATAACGTTTTATTTGTATTTTGTTCAAGATAGCCAATTTTAATATTTTGATTTTTCACGCAGCTATCAATTTTACCCATATGTTGATATCAAAGTTCACCTGCTGATACCAGTATGTTGAATGTAAATGTCACACGCATGTTACCTTGTGCAATTTAAAGTAATAAATAAATACAGTAAATTAATGCCTATTCAAAAGGAATGGAAAATGTGTATTTGTACATTATTTTCGCGTTTCGTTATATAAAATATAGTAATGGTTCAGGAATCTTCACATTTTTATGCCCACGAATCGGAGATTCTGGGGGTATATTGTTTTTCACCTGTCCGTCTGTCTGTCCGTTTGTCCACAAAAACTTTAACCTTGGTCATAACTTTTGATTGGTCAAAGCTAGGTCTTTGATACTTGACATATGCATCCGGGGGCATTCGTGTTTCACAAACACATCTTGTTTAAAACTCAAATTATATTGCCATCTGTAAAATACATGTTGTGATGGAAAGTTTCATAGCATGGACCTATGATCTGCGTCAAAGCTTGTTTACTTACTTACTTTACTTACTTAAATTACTTAAATACTTAAATACAGTAAGTTTGAAATTCTAATACTGTTACACTGTAACACACTGGCCTTACATTATGAAATCGAAATTATGTTTTCGACCTTTTTCTCAACCCTTGATGCCATATTGAATGCTAATAAGATAGAAACTTATTGTACAGATACAGCATTTCAGGCGCTCCAGATGTAAGGACAGCATTTTAGACAACTCCAGGTGTAAGAACGGCATCTCAGGCAACTCCAGATGTAAGGGCAGTATCTCAGGCAACTCCAGATGTAAGGACAGCATCTCAGGCAACTCCAGGTGTAAGGACAGTATCTCAGGCAACTCCAGATGTAAGGGCAGTATCTCAGGCAACTCCAGATGTAAGGACGGCATCTTAAGCAGCTCCAGATCTAAGGACGGCATCTCAGGCAACTCCAGATATAGAGATACAGTATCTCAGGCAACTCCAGATGTAAGGACGGCATCTCAGGGAACTCCAGAGGTAGAACAGCATCTCAGGCAACTCCAGATGTAAGGACGGCATCTCAGGCAACTCCAGATGTAAGGACAGCATCTCAGGCAACTCCAGATGTAAGGATAGCATCTCAGGGAACTCCAGGTGTAAGGACAGTATCTCAGGCAACTCCAGATGTAAGGGCAGTATCTCAGGCAACTCCAGATGTAAGGACGGCATCTTAAGCAACTCCAGATCTAAGGACGGCATCTCATGCAACTCCAGATATATAGATACAGTATCTCAGGCAACTCCAGATGTAAGGACGGCATCTCAGGGAACTCCAGATGTAAGAACAGCATCTCAGGCAACTCCAGATGTAAGGACGGCATCTCAGGCAACTCCAGATGTAAGGACAGCATCTCAGGCAACTCCAGATGTCAGGACGGCATCTCAGGCAACTCCAGATGTAAGGACAACATCTCAGGCAACTCCAGATGTAAGGACAGCATCTCAGGCACCTCCAAATGTAAGGACGGCATCTCAGGCAGCTCCAGATGTAAGGACAGCATCTCAGGCAACTCCAGATGTAAGGACAGCATCTCAGGCAACTCCAGATGTAGGGACGGCATCTCGGGCAACTCCAGATGTAAGGACGGCATCTCAGGCAGAACAGCATCTCACACAACTCCAGATGTAAGGACAGCATCTCGGACAACTCCAAATGTGGATACCAATGTTTGGTAGGAAGAAATGTTGTCGTTTGCATTAATTGGTAATGTTTAATTCAGTTCAGCTTTTTAGAATGTTCTGCATCTGGTGGTAAAATAGGAGAAGGTGCATCGATAGATGGTAACAATAAGTATAGTTAGCATAAGATTAGATGATCACTGAAGAAGTCAGGGTGAATGTTCCCATTGCACATTTTATTAAGACAATGAGCAAAATGGTATTCTATTTTTAAAAAGATACTTTATTGATATAGCCTACTTTCACATTACTCTGCCCAGTATCGTTCTCAATACTACTTAACATGTTTTAGTACTCCTAAGTTTGTTTCGTTGCAGAGATTCAGTTGACCGGGAATTTGCAGCTACCCATATTCGGATTCAAACACAGGAAGATCAAGAACATAACAGAACGTGTCAAGAACAGATTTAAATTCCCATTATCAAATATCCTGGCTTCCAACTGTTCTTTTTTGTTCGTATTTACTTACGTTTTGGTAACAACCTTAGTTCGATTGTCAGTTTACCAAGTAACCTTTTTTGATGTTACATTTATTTAACAACCTTGTTATTGTCACTTTACCTAGTAACCTTATTTGGACTTACTAAACAACCTTACTTTGATTGTCATTTTACACAGTAACCTAGTTCGATGTTCAATTTACGAAACAACCGTACTTTGACAGTTTACTAAGTAACCTTATTTCTATGTTCCATTTACTAAACAACATTTGAAGGTTATTTAATGGTCCGTTTCAAAGCAACCTTTTTACGGTCATTTTACCAAGCACCCATACTTTAATAATCACTTTACCTTTCAACCAATTTAGATGGTCATTTTACCGAGCACCCTAATTTTAATAATCATTTTACCAAAGAAGGTTATTTAATGGTCCATTTCAAAGCAACCTTTTTACGATCATTTCACCAAGCACCCATACTTTAATAATCATTTTACCTTTCAACCAATTTAGATGGTCAATTTACCAAGCACCCTAATTTCAAAAATCAATTTACCAAAGAAGGTTATTTGATGGTCCAAATCAAAGCAACCTTTTTACGGTCATTTTACCAAGCACCCATACTTTAATTATCATTTTACCTTTCAACCAATTTTGATGGTAATTTTACCAAACATCCTTATTTAAATAATCATTTTACCAAAGAAGGTTATTGTAATGGTCCATTTCAAAGCAACCTTTTTACGGTCATTTTACCAAGCACCCATACTTTAATAATCACTTTACCTTTCAACCAATTTAGATGGTCATTTTACCGAGCACCCTAATTTTAATAATCATTTTACCAAAGAAGGTTATTTAATGGTCCATTTCAAAGCAACCTTTTTACGATCATTTCACCAAGCACCCATACTTTAATAATCATTTTACCTTTCAACCAATTTAGATGGTCATTTTACCAAGCACCCTAATTTCAAAAATCATTTTACCAAAGAAGGTTATTTGATGGTCCAAATCAAAGCAACCTTTTTACGATCATTTTACCAAGCACCCATACTTTAATAATCATTTTACCTTTCAACCAATTTTGATGGTAATTTTACCAAACATCCTTATTTAAATAATCATTTTACCAAATAAGGTTATTTTAATGGTCCATTACCAAGCAACCTTTTTACGGTCATTTTACCAAGCACCCATACTTTAATAATCACTTTACCTTTCAACCAATTTAGATGGTCATTTTACCAAGCACCCTGATTTCAAAAATCATTTTACCAAAGAAGGTTATTTGATGGTCCAAATCAAAGCAACCTTTTCACGGTCATTTTACCAAGCACCCATACTTTAATAATCACTTGACCTTTCAACCAATTTAGATGGTCATTTTACCAAGCACCCTGATTTCAAAAATCATTTTAACAAAGAAGGTTATTTTGATGGTCCTGTACCTATATGGTAATGTTTATGGACATGTTACGTGTACCAAGCAACTCTATTTTTATGATCCTTGTACCAAGCTATCTTTTTTTATGGTCATTTGAACAAATAACCTTTATTGAATCATCTTTTTATCCAAGAACCTTATTGTATTGGACTTTTATTGGACTGTTTTTATAACGACCCTTTGATGGTTCTTTTACTAAGCAACTTATTTCTAAGATTATTTTACTAACTAAGCTTATGTTGAAGGTCACTGTACAAAACATCCATATTGCAACAGTACTTTACCAAGCAACCTTAAAGGGGCAGTAGCACGTTTTTAGGGAGAATATAAGGTGATGTTAGGAAAATGAAAATTAATGGTTTCAATTGAAAGACAATGTATTTAAACTAAATGGAGCAGTACAAATTCAAATATATAACGTAAAGTTTAGCCATGCCATTACTTTTTCTTACACAAAATGAATTAAATGTGTTCACACTAAATGGCCGCCAATGGTTTTTATGTGAAACTTCATACTTTGTCCTCTGACTATAGACGATTGGCTTGTGTTATGAGATTTTTGACACTGTCAAAATAATACATTTAGTATTAACTTACAATTATCAGTGAAAATTTTGAAATATAAAATTTGAAAAAAAAAACGTGCTACTGCCCCTTTAAAGTGACACAGAGTATTTTTCTTAAAATTTTAATTGGTTTTGATAAGTTACAAAATATTTAATATGCTGATTGAAGTTCATATCTCATCACTGGACTTGAAAATATATACATTTATGCATGATATCTCTAAAATGCCTGATTTTATGAAAAATTCAAATAAACATCTGAAATACGTTTATTATTCGAAATAATGCATCCAATTAATCTACCTTTTAGTTACACTACCTAATAAACACAATCAAATCGAATATATCTTCCTGTCAGCTTATGACAAGGTTTCAAAATTACGTTTGGCGAATTTGCGCGCGCCACTCGAGCCACATTGTCCGATTTTCGATCAAATCACGACTTTGAATGGCGGTACTTTCGCTCTAATGTACTGATTGACCTTTAACTTGTTATTTTCAGTAACAGTTAGTGGTTCCCGATGTATAAACATCCGTTTCAAAATTTGACATATGTGATCCCATCAACATACTCTGTGTCTCTTTAATTACCCTGTGTGTAGGTGGCAAGGAAGGGAGGTAACTCCAGTCAGAATCAATCCATTGTCCTGCCTCGTTTTCAGTTCCCTTACAACTTGAATCCGCAAAGCACTCTTGGTTATTCCCTGTGTTTACAACTAATACATCTTATGCTTTAGTTCAAGGGGGAAGATTAAGGTTCTTATAATATTGTTACAAATCTACTTTGAGAATATATTTTCGATATCTGAATATTCATTTTTTTAGTTCTCAAAGAAAGGTTGTTCATTTGGTTGAAATTGTACTCTTGTTTATATTGTCATACCTACTGAATAAAAATCTTCTATTCATGTCATTTTATCCTTTTTAAGTGATAATTATGTTGAGATTTCGAATTTCGTATTCCTTCTTATTGTCAACAAGCATCCTTGAATACCCACATGCAAAAAGTAACAATGCGACGATTATTTCATCTTTAATGATCCTTTCAAATAATGTTTTTTATGAACTTCTCAACACATTAAATTTCAATGGATTTATTGTAAGTCAGTCCGTTACATCCGATGTCATATATAAATGCAGATATTTTCGTAATGAAACAATACCTAAAATTTTAAATTATTTAAGCACAATCTTAACAAAAATATCGATATCACAATATATGGAATGTCAGGGTCATTATCTTTAAACTTTCAATATTGAATGATATATAAAAAAACCAACTTGCAAGCAATTAGTAGTTTACAACACACCATCATTTTGTTGAGATTTTAACTCTTTCTTTAATGTACGCTGTGTACAGCACTTGGAATTACCGTGGAGTTGAAATGAGGCCAGTTTTTAATCTCCGCCCAAAACATATCCCCGGGACAAACGGTCCCTGCGTTAGTGTCACGGTGACCCAGCAACGTGTACGTCGACGTCAGTTTGCCGGAGTTGACGCCGCAGTTGATGATGGCTTTAAGGGCGTCCTGTGCCTTCTGGTCAGGAAGGTGTGTCATAAAGTTGCCTATCACACAGATACCTGCAGACAGAGAAGGTGTGTCATAAAGTTGCCTATCACACAGATACCTGCAGACAGAGAAGGTGTGTCATAAAGTTGCCTATCACACAGATACCTGCAGACAGAGAAGGTGTGTCATAAAGTTGCCTATCACACAGATACCTGCAGACAGAGAAGGTGTGTCATAAAGTTGCCTATCACACAGATACCTGCAGACAGAGAAGGTGTGTCATAAAGTTGCCTATCACACAGATACCTGCAGACAGAGAAGGTGTGTCATAAAGTTGCCTATCACACAGATACCTGCAGACAGAGAAGGTGTGTCATAAAGTTGCCTATCACACAGATACCTGCAGACAGAGAAGGTGTGTCATAAAGTTGCCTATCACACAGATACCTGCAGACAGAGAAGGCCTACGTTCATACGTAGAATGCGATGGGTCATAGAGGGCATACTACGCTTCGTAAGCCATGGATTATTTTTTTATTTATTTAGTAATTGGTGCCTGGTCGAACGGAAAACATTATTTTTTAAAGGTTTTTGAAAATATTGACGCTGCAAAGCGACCGAGTCAAAATGATGAGTTGAAAGTTACAGTTCCCAGACCTCAGATTAAAGAGGGTGACATGTTTCTGTGACAGTTAAACTATAGAAACGAATTGGTTTCCTGAATCCTGGAAACCACAGGGAAAGTGGGTAATTCGGGTATCTAGTTGGTATCCATTTACAGGTTTCTAACAGAAGGTGTTGAAGACAGCAAATATTCACCGAGCCCCAACGTATTGTAGTGTCGGGTGTGAACTGATATAATGGTTTGAGCAAAAGAGGGTTAAAGGTTGTCGTGAGGCTATGTTGAAGACCGTCCACTCACCGAGCCCCAACGTGTTGTACTTTCGGGTGTGAACTGATATAATGGTTTGAGCAAAAGAGGGTTAAATGTTTTCATGAGGCTATGTTGAAAACAGTCTACTCACCGAGCCCCACCGTGTTGTAGTGTCGGGTGTGTGCTCCCACCTCGTCCCATCCTCTCGCCTCGTAGACGTTGCCGTCCTCTCCCACCACGAAACTGTAACCGATGTCGTTCCATCCTGCAAGTAAATGCTTGCATCAAACTCATCGTGTTGGGTAAGTTTAAAAGTAAATAATGCATTGCTAAAAACGGTTATGCAACAAAAACAAATCTCTTATATAATTAGATATAATAGATATAATTTCGGTCCTTTTCCCGATTGAGTGTCCTGTTTTTACCATTTACCATGCGACTTTGTATCTCTCCGTTTAATTTGATGTAGTCCCCTGTAGCCAATCGCGGCGCCAAAATCCAACCACACATGGAAAGTCCTTTGTCAAACATAAGACACCATAATTTTGGTTCTTATGCAGACTCAATATGAAACATCGTTAATCACTGGTGTCTTATTAAAGAAAAGGTATTTGTTGTCAAGGACGCATCGGGACTTTTGCGTCGTTTGGCTACAGGAGCGTGATAAATAAAGTCCCCTAGTTGAGCCTATAGGATGCTCTATATATGCCGACTTTATATGCCGTTTTTTATACTTGAGGACATTCTTCTGCGAATACGGATGATCTGGTTGAGTAAAGTGATTCTCTGAAGATAATAAATTTGGAATAACAGAATATTCAATAGGGAAAAAAAAGTATTTTTTTTTTAAATCCGTGCTTCCTCCCCTTTTAATGGGGCAGTAGCACGTTTTTTGATCATTTCAAATTTTCCCTGATAATTGTAAGTTAATGCAAAATGTATTATTTTGACAGTGTCAAAAATCTTATAACACAAGCCAATCATCCATAGTCAGAGCATAAAGTATGAAGATTCACATAAAATCCATAGGCGGCCATTTGTGTGAACACCTTTAATTCATTTTGAGGAAGAAAAAGGAATCGCATGGCTAAACTTAACGTTATATATTTGAATTATTACTGCTCCATTTAGTTTAAATACATTGTCTTTCAATTGGAACCATTGATATTCATTTTCGTGACATCACCTTATATTCCCTTAAAAACGTGCTACTGCCCCTTTAAACTCCTTACCGTGACCGTCCATGTGGTAGTTCTGGTAGCTCTGTATCATCTTAACGCAGTCCTGTCGTGTGTGACATCCCGCCGTAGCTCCGTGATGCACAAAGGCGTAATACGGAGTTCTGTCGAGTTGACCAATCCCAGGTTTAGGGGTCCGCGCTCCCCATTCGGCTCGTGAGATAATGGGGGGACACCCGTGGGGTGGCGCTGAAGCCTGCACGTGCTGCTGGGGAGGGACTGATGAAGACACAATGTCTTTTTTAAACTGGGCAAATATCCCTAATTACTTTTGTTAAGTATATATAAAACACTGTAGCTAATGTTTCACATCGAACTTGCATACACGTATCCAACTGTATGTTCTTTATCACACACTGCAGCTTCCATATAAAAATTTGGTTCATTAAAACATAAAAGAATGTGGTCATTTAAAACATAAAACAATGTGACTCATTTAAAACATAAACAATGTGGCTCATTTAAAACATAAAACAATGTGGCTCATTTAAAACAATGTATCTCATAGATTTGACATTATGTTTTACACATAGCTTGTTTTGAGTTGTATATCTACATTACTAAGGGCCAAACCTATTTTCTTCCTGAAACTTCTCTAAATGAAATATATAAATTATGATTTATTGGAAGAAATCCTGACAATTGGTTAGGTATATTCTGGCTAAGAAAGCTCTGAACAAAGTACAGATCATATTTAAACATACTCATTGTGACAATCTCGAGAGAAAACACCGATTCAAGCTCAAAACATGGTTCTAATATACCACCTGCATCACCAAAATCAAAGATTTCCTTTTTAAGTCGTCTAACTTAAAGAGACACAGAGTTTGTTGATAGGATCACATATGTAAAATTTTGAAATCGATGTTAATACATCGATAACCCGGCACTAACTGTTACTGAAAATAACAAGTTAAAGGTCAATCAGTACATTAGAGCGAAAGTACGGCCATTCAAAGTCGGGATTTTGATCGAAAACCGGACGAAACCTTGTCATAAGCTGACAGGAAGATATATTCGATTTGATTGTGTTTATTAGGTATTGTAACTAATAGGTAGATAAATTGGATGCATTATTTCTAATATCAAACGTATTTGAATTGTTTTCTTGATTTTTCCATAAAATCAAGCATTTTAGAGATATCATGCATAAATGGATACATTTGCAAGTCCAGCGAAGAGATATGGACTTCAATCAGCATATTAAATATATTGTAGCTTATCAAAACCAAATAAAATTTTAAGAAAGATACTCTGTGTCACTTTAAAAACAAGTTCAGCATTCAGGCTCATTCTTTCGTCGGTTTCTATCAAGACGTCGGTTTCTATCAAGACGTCGGTTTCTATCAAGACGCATGAGCCCTATCATCAAGATGGACAGTGAGACAGATGCAACTTACAGCAGTGATTGTGGAAAGCTACTTTGTCTTTCTCCAGCCACCCAGTCTGCAAAATAAAACAAAACAAAAAACATTATTTTTTAAATTAATCAGGTTGATAAGGAAATTGTTTTACGCCACAATAAAAGAGCATTTTAGGAATTGCCATTGCTTATTAAAGAATGTTACCTAAGGTTTCGGAGTACTTTAACCTTAGTTTCTATAAACGCTGTCCCTTTAAGAGACAACAGCGGGAATTATTCTTAATATTTTATTTCGCCCAATTTAATAAAAAAAATATTTGCTGTTTTGCCAAATGAATAATCCTCAGGGGTCGAACATCTCAGCTTAATTTTCCAAAGTCGTAAAAGACTTGATCAAGTATCATGCGAAAACTACTAGCGGCCAGTTTAGGGTTAACACCTTTCAATCAGTTGAGAAAGGATAATAGTTTGGTACACACATAAATGGTTTAATTTATGATATAAATTCAAATAAGTTTTGCTCTTTTGCATATTTGCTCTCAAAATGGCAAATAGATGATAAATATTAGTTTTCAAAGAAAATCATAAAAATAGTCATATGTAATCGCGGAAGCCAAATCACACTTCTGATTAACATGGATACTAGTTAAATCCCCTATCAAACAGTTTCAGCTTGTGACAGCCGTTCTGACTGCTTAGATTAGTTTCGAAAATTACGTTTGAATGATTGAGGCGCGTCAATGTCCGGTTTTCGATCATAATCGCGACTATAAACCTTTCTATTGTCAATGTACGACGCCGATAAGCTTTTACGTGATAATTTGCTGCAACAGTCGATACTTCCCGATCAGTTGAAACTATTGGTAAAGTTTGGCATATTTGACCTCCGACAACTCACGGTGAGGCTCTTTAACTGATCATGTTACGTTCGTTTTAGCGGAAATGCCCGTTTTGATTAAAAACATTTCCTTGCAATTGGTAACATCTATTTGTGTGATTGAGTGATTGCCCACAAAAACGCAATAGTCTCCCTTTAACATACCTGTCCTTGTTGTGTGGTCACTTGAACCCATGACGAGTGGACACTTTGGACGTTTGCACACTGGCCATTGGTCAAAGAGGTCATGGTCACACTGTTCATGTTGCTGGCCGTCTTTATTTCAGCACTTCCGTTTGCGCAGACGCACTCGAAGGTGTCTGGAGAAGCAACATACTTAGCCTATTTATCAATAACAATTTAAAACACATTTAGACAGAGGCGATCATCTGACCAATATACCACACAACGTCACAGATAGAGCCCAGCGTTCTTTAAAAAGCATAAGAGGTGTCTTTAAAATGACCTTTTATCATCACTGTGTATAACCGTACACCGGAACTAGCGAGGTGTACGGCGGAGAAATGTTGCTAGCGAGGAGCGTGATCGCAAACGGGATCACTTAAAAAGCAATCATCGCCGTTTCATCAACTTTACTATGTTATCTTCATGTCAATAGCTTTCCGAGACATAACTATTTAATGTCATATCCTGTTCATAGTCAGAGATAGCAAATATGTTACTAACAACAGCATTACTCGCAACTGTCATTGTTACTGTCCCTTGGATACAGAATGACAAGCACATACATTTTACTAATTATGTGTGCTAAAATTACCACATGATGTTGATTATTTGAAAGTTTCGATTTCGGCTCCTCGCTAGCAACATTTCTCCGCCGTACACCTCGCTAGTTCCGGTGTACGGTTATACACAGTGATCATGTACACGTCGTAGCTTTAGAGAATCTACGAAGTCATCTCATTCAGCTCATTCACTGTGGTACAGTGGTATTAACAAACATATAGTGTGCAGCACCTCAAATGGTATTGCTAAAACGGTTTTTTATCAAAAACAATTGGGATTTAACTTAGACTTGGTGCTATTTTCAAAAGAATTAGTCATTCAAAGAGTAGTTTCTCTATTTTTAGATGTTTGAAGAGATATAATTCCCTGATTAGAGTGCCTTGGAAACGTTTTAAGGCCTTCATGTAAGGTTTTTATCTCGGCTTTAAATGTCCCCTTATACAAAACTGGGAATTTAAACCGAAATGAATATTGAATTGAAAGGATATTAAGACATCCGTGAGGTGTATACTTTTATACTTACTACTACACGGCATTATATACACATCGCCGGTTAATACCCAGCCTGCCTGTAAAAGAAAAAGAAAATCTTATAAATTGTATTTACAAAATGTATTTTACCCTTTTGTGGCATCGTACAAAACCAAACGGTTAACCATACGAAAAAGACTTCGAAAATTGGTCGACTGCCTTAAGTTATTAATTACCAAACAATGGAGGAATGATAAATTGGTAATCATTTAAATCTGTTCAATTCGTTCTTGATAGTGAAGTCAGTGTAAAATTACACCAAGAGGAGTTGACAAATACTTATAAATTATCCCTCTGCTATTGCATTAATGGTTCAGTCTGATTAAATTCGACCGTGCTCCGAGGAATAAAATATAAAAAATATGGTCTCTATCGGGACACGAACCATTCGGGATATCCTCTCTGTGAATGAGAGGAGAGCCGGGCTGGGTGAGGTTCGAACCCCGCTAGAGATAATATTTTTACATTTTTTCCCCTCGAATCACAGTCGATTTTAATCAGACTGAGTAATGGTTATAACAAGAAATCACGATGGTATGACGAAGATTACGATGATGATAGTGGCAATGATAAAAATGATGTCGATGATTGAGTAAAGCTGAAGGTGATGGTCGTGACCCGACTCCGATGCTTATGTTAATGATGATGACGACGATGACGGTGATGATGATGATGACGACGACGATGATGATGATGATGATGATGACGGTGATGATAGTGGCAATGGTGAAAATGATGTCGATGATTGAGTAGAGCTTAAGGTGATGGTCGTGACCTGACTCCAATGCTTATATTATAGTCAGGTCAATTTATGAAAAAAATAGGCCGAACCCCCAAAAAATTGCAACAAAAGGTTTCTCAACTGATTCTAGTAGGGTTCAGTGTACTATATAACATACTAAAAGTCTACCAAAGTCGGACCCTCGGAAAAGTGTTTTTTTCAAGATGGCGTCCAAGATGGCCGCCGTAACCTTAAATATCACATAACTCGGTAACTACCGACTCAAATGTAATGATCTTTGGTTCTATTTGTAGGTTTTAGGGGCCAAGGAATCATTTAAGCTCATCGAAAATAGTGTATCTTTATTTTGGAACAAATTATGCAGCAAAACATCAAACAACGCGTCAAGTTCATCCAACAATTTACTCAAACTTCATTATCATAGTTACATGTTAATACCCAATGTTTTTTGGAAATATAAGACACATTGACACAACCATTGTTGATACTGTTTCATCAGGAAATCAGTTGATGATCCTTAACTGTCTAATTTCATTGATTTCAAACACATTAGAAACTGTTCTGGAGGCTCAGATTTGAGTGTCATCTCTCTCCAAAGTAGCCACTTCTCTCTTGTTGTTTGGGTTGTCACAATTTGCTGTTTGACAAATACCACATAATGCTGTGCCGGGGAGAGAATAGCGTCTGCAGGTGTGCAGCAGGAAAGAAAATCCAATATTTTCATGTCCACGCGGGATTCGAATTCGGGACTTCCGGGTTGAGGGTCCTACGCTCTACCTGTTCGGCCAAAGAGATATCCCTCCAGCCAAAGCCAGAAGGAAGTAGTAGACCTCACCCTGTCACAGGTGCATCGAGAAGATTTGCAACTACTCGAACAGTTGCAGTGGATAATCTTCAAGAGTTCATCAGACACTGCATTCTTTTCAGTCATAACTGGAATCAACAGACCAGCTTCTTCTCTCCATCCCCATTCAGTTGGACTTATTGCCTTTTCTATCCCCATCAATACCATGACCTGATAGTATACACGTTTGCTGTGGGAACTTGTGGCAGCTGATGTTGGTGGAGGCTGTTCTGTCACAAAAGATTCAGCTGTTGCCACTTTCTTAGGGAAAAGGGTATGGCGCAGTGATGATAAAACTATCAGTTGATTTTCCACCAAAAACGTCAATCATCAGACTTTTACCAAGATCTGTTATGACATTTTGACATTGGTTATGTGAGACAAATCCACTTGCACAAGCCTTCATAACAGGATAACTCTTCATTAATTTCCTGAATGCAGACTTTTGCCTATTCAAAAAAAGTGATTCAACTTTTAGGATTTTTGGAATAGGCAAAAAGTCTGCATTCCGAAAATTAATGAAGTGTGATCCTGTTATGAAGGCTTGTGCAAGTGGATTCGTCTCACATAACCAATACCCTTTTCACTAAGAAAGTGGCAACAGCTGAATCTTTTGTGACAGAACAGCCTCCACCAACATCAGCTGCCACAAGTTCCCACAGCAAACGTGTATACTATCAGGTCATGGTATTGATGGGGATAGAAAAGGCAATAAGTCCAACTGAATGGGGATGGAGAGAAGAAGCTGGTCTGTTGATTCCAGTTATGACTGAAAAGAATGCAGTGCCTGATGAACTCTTGAAGATTATCCACTGCAACTGTTCGAGTAGTTGCAAATCTTCTCGATGCACCTGTGACAGGGTGAGGTCTACTACTTCCTTCTGGCTTTGGCTGGAGGGATATCTCTTTGGCCGAACAGGTAGAGCGTAGGACTCTCAACCCGCAAGTCCCGGGTTCAAATCCCGCGTGGACATAAAATTTTGGATTTTCTTCCTGCTACACACCTGCAGACCCTATTCTCTCCCCTGCACAGCATCATGTGGTGTTTGTCAAACAGCAAATTGTGACAATCCAAACAACAAGAGAGAAGTGGCTACTTTGGAGGGAGATGACACTCAAATCTGAGCCTCCAGAACAGTTTCTAATGTGTTTGAAATCAGTGAAATTGGACAGCTAAGGATCATCAACTGATTTCCTGATGAAGCAGTATCAACAATGGTTGTGTCAATGTGTCTAATATTGTCAAAAAAACATTGGGTATTAACATGTAACTATTATAACCAAGTTTGAGTACTTTGTTGGATGAACTTGACGCGTTGTTTGATGTTTTGCTGCATAATTTGTTCCCAAATAAAGATACACTATTTTCGATTAGCTTAAATGATTCCTTGGCCCCTAAAACCTACAAATAGACACAAAGATCATTACATTTGAGTCGGTAGTTACCGAGTTATGGTATTCTTAAGGTTACGGCGGCCATCTTGGACGCCATCTTGAAAAAAACACTTTTCCGAGGGTCCGACTTTGGTAGACTTTTAGTATGTTATATAGTACACTGAACCCTACTAGAATCAGTTGAGAAACCTTTTGTTGCAATTTTTTGGGGGTTAAACCATATTTTGACCTGACTTTTAATGATGATGACGAAGATGATGATGATGATGATATCTATGATAATGATGTTGTTGATGCCTACGCTGATTTTTGCTTACGATGTGGCTCCTGCTGGTGATGATAATGGTGATTATTATGGTTAGGGTGCTTTTAACAACGATGCTGTCAACGATGATGATAATGAGTAGAAGAAGAAAGGATGCGAAGACAAAGTTTATATGCCATAGCAGCTCTCGCGCGGGAAATACTAATATTCAGCCACTCGTGTCTTAAACATAGTATGCCATGGACACTCGTACAATATCCTCCATATATGCCATAGCAACTCGGGGCCGAGTCTACGGCCTTGAACCTTGATGAACACAATAAATGCGACTCACGTGTCCTTGAAAGTTCACATGTGCGTAGATACGTCCATCATTGACGGCCGCCTGGTCCTTCCGGTAGACGGCGCATTCAGAGGCCCGCAGAGTGCCGAAGTTGCCCGCAGTCGACCCGTACTGTCGTTCAACTAAAGTGTCAACAGATGCGCATGCGCATGTACGTGACACCATACACTCGGCAGGTAGTGCCGTTAGAAACACTCCAAATAGGACGAAGAGACCCTGTAAAAATTTAAATTATGGCGTATTCATCGATTGATCACAGTCTAAGTGAACCTGGCCTTAATATTATCCGTTTCACTCCTATACTGAGTCTAGAAAAAAGCCTAGTAGAGGGAAGCGTCAGCCCATGTATCGAATTGACCAATCAGAACTCAGCTGACCAAGCCACAATAGTCTGTCTTCGCGCGTATAACGTTGGAGGGTCATAGGTCGAAGAAAGGTCGGCGAACGTGACCCTCTACTAGACCTTTCTGGACTCGGTATAGGAGTGAAACGGATAGGTTTACTTAGGTTCACTGCGATTGATCATAGATTCCACTAATGACGTTTAGAACTAAAATACAACTAGTTCTGATGACCGAAAACTTATTGTTTTTTTGCTAAAGCATTACCTTACCAAATTCGACTAATAACACGATTTTCAAAACCAATTTTTAAATAGTTTGGCTATCTTCGTGTCAACTTGTAATGTTACACATTTACTAGGTCACTAAGGTTGTATAAAGTATGATAACGTATTTGTCTAACAACGACTATGACTTTTCACTTTATGATATCAAAAAGATATATATACGGGTATAAATGACCAAGTTGGCTTCGGTTGGTACAAATGGTCGAAAGAATTTGATATTGGAATATACAAAAGAATCCTTGATTTCTTGGTAAGGACGATATTTCCCCCCACAGTTGAGAAGCTTAATTGCCATTTCATTTTCTTTAAACAAAAATATAAGTAAACATCAAATTATAATTATGGATTTACAACCTCTTATTGAATTGAGATGCGACGTTTCGGTATTAAACAGTATTATAAGAAATAAACTTTTTTGATCAATATTGACAAATCTACATCAATGCATCAATGTTTATCAAATCAATGAAATATGTATCAAGAAATCTTAGTTATTTAAGAAAGGAATTTTCATCCAGAACCTCGATGATGCAAAACAAGTAATAATTCAAATATATAACATAAAGTTCAGCTATGAGATTCATTTTTCTTACAAAAATGAATTAAAGGTGTTCACAAAAAAATGGCCGCCAATGGATTTTATGTGAAGCCTCATACTTTGTCCTCTGACTATGGATGATTGGTGTGTGTAATGAGATTTTTGACACTGTCAAAATAATACATTTAACTTACAATTATCAGTGAAAATTTCAAAATATAAAATTATGAAAAAACGTGCTACTGCCCCTTTAAAGTATCGACAATATATTGTACACCTTGAACTTTAAAAACGTGCTAAATAATCAGTTGGTTCTGTATAAAAAATTATACTCGTAGCTTTGATGAAACTCTAAAAAACGTTTCCTCCAATTTTGTTAACTTATAACAAGTCCTCCAGCATCACGTGATTTTGTAAAATTACATTCTTATATAGACTATGACCTTGGATACTGAATAAATACTGTCTTTCAGGGATAATTATTAGGAATATATCATTTCCCTGTAAACCTAATATGTGCGCTAAAGGGTTTTCAAACCAAGACCATATGACATGAATCAGTACTACTTCAAGCTTAAGCATGTACTTATGATTGAAGGGACTCTTAGTTTGACAGCCTAATAGCCGTGCAAGAATAACAATCCTTCATCATATGCTTCAACTTCAAAACAATTAAAGACACGAGTGCAAATTTTTCGTAGTGAAATTGGATAAGGTGAACTTAGAAATATCGTCACCAATGATATCGGCTGAATAAACAGGCCTCTGTTCCTCAAAACATATATGACGTCAGAAAGCAAGAATTGATGACGTCAGAAAGCAAGAATAGATGACGTCATCTTAATATTTTGCATACGTCACTTCTTTTCTTGTTTTCCTGACTCAAAATCATCAGGGCGGACCTCTTCTTTATGTGAAAATATAAGACCACAGAGGCTAAATACTTTTAAAGCAATTCCGTAAGATGTTGAAGTTCCATATTGCATCAATGATGCCATGTGATAGAGGCAAAACTGCTAATCGTTTTTGTACATGGACAATATGAAAGTATAAAATCACGATTCCGATCACAAACTTGACAGTTGTACTCGTCAATGAGTTTGGCGGGTTTTTTTTCTTTTATTAAGAAATACAAATTTAGGGATTTACAACTTCTTAATTGCAAAGAGATGCGACGTTTCGGTGTAGATTACGTGCTACAATGCATTTCAGTCACTGATTGTTCGTCACTTTGTGAATTATCTTTTTACCAAATGAGAAAATAACTATATAAAGCCTTTTCTGAACACGTGGCATAGTTTGCTTGAAGTTATACACGTAACTGAAATGGCAAAGTTTATATAGCTAATATATAGCGGCTATATTACCTGTCTCTTGTCACATACAAGGGCCATAATCATGGTATTGCCTGAGCGAAAGCGGGGTATGAAAAGTTTGAATCCTATACGATTAACATCGAAGGAACCCAATCACCACTTAGGTTTTTTAACATAAATACAATTTTCACATATTGTCTTTAAATAAAATAAAAATATGTTTTGTCAGCAAATGTTCCACATGATGTCTTAAGACCTAAGCTATTAATAAAAAATTATTATGGATGTTAATAGTGGAACAATGTTATAAATCTACTATATATAAGTACATACAAAGTCAGATGAGCTACAGAGCCGGCTGTTCCATTTTCATTACATTTTTCAAACTTTAAAACGTAATTCTTTGTATTGCATCATCCGATGACACATCAAAAATAATATTTGTTCACCAAACACCTTTGTCAACGTCAACACGTGAATTATGGATTATCATGAAGAAACTCGATCATTAACAAATAAAGAAACTCGTAAACCAACATTTGAACACGGAAGTATTTCAGAGTGGGTAATTCACATGCTATCGTTGCATTAACAATTGTTCCTTGTGTTAGTCAGACAAAACGTAAAGCCTTTCTAATTCTCAACACAATATACTGGGCCTCCTTACACAAAGCACGAATGTGATCGTTTGTCGTAAAGGGATAGATTTATCCGGGTATTTTTGGTGGATCAGCCTTAGTTAGCTATATAGTTGCTTTAAAGGGGCAGTAGCACGTTTTGTCATAATTTTATATTTCAAAATGTTCACTGATAATTGTATGTTATTGCTAAATATATTATTTTGATAGTGTAATAAATATCATTACACAAGCCAATTAGCCATTTTCAGAGAGCAAAGTATGAAGATTCACATAAAATCCATTGGCGGCCATTTTTTGTGAACACCTTTAATTCATTATCTGTAAGAAAAAGGAATCGCATGGCTAAACTTTATGTTATATATTTGAATTATTACTGCTCCATTTAGTTTAAATACATTGTCTTTCAATTGGAATCATTAATTTTCATTTTCCTGACATCACCTTATATCCCCCCTAAAAACGTGCTACTGCCCCTTTAACCCGTTCCACAATGAATCGTGCCCTAAACGGTTAGTGGTGATTAGATTTCCTAATTGAACAGAGCTTAACCGTAAATGTGATTTGCTGCGAAAATACACTCTGGGGCAAAAGAAATTATACCATATAAAATGCATTATAGATTAAGCTACTATTGATAGTTACTGCTGAAACAGGGTTATTTCAAATTTCAAAACTATATATGTTAACGCTTTTGAAAAACACGCCTTTCAAATAACGCCGTTTAAAAATCCCCTTAACTAGACGAGGATAGTGAAATGGCACATTTGCTTGTTTTAAAACTAACTTACAGACAAAATGCCTAACCAAAATAATTTCTTTCAAGGTTTTTTTATATTGATAACATTTTAGTACTTCTTCACAACGTCTTGACGATAGGATTCTTAGTCGCATTTCATTTACGACAGGATTTTTTATGTACTCGTTTGAAAAGTTGGTATCGTTTCTTTTGCCCCTGAGTGTAAGAATAACATAAAGGGGTAGCTCAATTACGGGGTAATAACGGAAGATCCGCGATGTGCAATGCATGTACATTGCAGATAATAAAGTATAGTTTGACACATGTACAGGCCAATACCACGGAGATTTTCTTGATAACGATATTTACATAATCAGGTAAACTAGACACATGTCTAAAACAACATTTGGGTCGAAATTTACTTATGCTAATAACAGATATACTCATTTGATAATTCTGTACGTTGTATAGGTTACTTTGTTATTAGAAATGACTTCAATTTTCTGAATTTAAGGAAAATATAAGACCTATTTATTTTCAAATGGTACGTCCGATAAATACCTTAAATTTGATTGACACATTTCTCCCCTTCAAAATTATCTTATTTATCCAATTGTGTTATAAAGTTTAAATTTTTAGCCTTTTTTAATATTTTGATGATTTCATTTAATGTCAATGAATGATTTACATGTTTCTGAATTAATGAAAAATCGTCAGAAGGTAATTTACAAATGATTTGTCTATTCAACTCTTAATTTTGGCACGTCTTTTAAAACATTCTTATAAATTCAATTATATATATAAATTACAAAACGTTTTTCAACCTACCCTCATTGTGCGTCTACAGTATTGCGTCTCCACTGAATGTTCCTATACGCATGCGCAAATTTCTTTACGAAACGTCACGTGGAAATTTTGATGGTTCCTCGCAACTGAATCACGTTACTTCCTTTTTGCAATATGACCTAAGTAGAGATTCAAGGTTTACCATCCTGGTATATATAGATATCTGAATACAGTCAAACAGCGAGACTTTCCTTGTATCATTACAGACTGTGAAAACGTAAACGGGATAGGCAATATGATGGGATAAATTGATTTTGAATTCTAGTTTTTATATTAACGTCCATTTTGTGCATATCCCTTTTGAAAACATTTATGGGGGTGTGTGGGGGGTAGTTGGGGTTTTTTTTTGGGGGGGGGGGGGGGGGGGGGGGGGGTACTGCATGGAGGGTGTACCGGAGTAAGAATATATTGTAATAGGGGTTTGCGCGCGTGCAGATTCTTGATTTTCATGAAATTTTACGATATGTTACAAAAATCAAAGGATACGCAGCAGAAGAAATCAATTGGTCAGAATTTTACACAGAATTCCGCTAGACCGGTTTAAGTAAAAGAATTTTCATTGGACCAGTTGTCAAAATAAGTAGTAGCATGAAAAGCAGACTATTTGAGACAACATTGTAATTTTGTTTTACACTTTTCATCATTTATTTATGTCATAATGGAAATTCAAAAGGCGCACATAAAGGGGGAAAAGTTATAGGAGAACGAAAAGGAAACTATTAGTCTTGCAAGAGACAGCATAGTGATAAAAAAAATCTTCATTACATATTTGTGATAATAGATACATATTTCATAAGGCGCACATGAAGGGGAGTAAGTTATAGGAGAACGAAAGGAACCTATTAGTCTTACAAGAGACAACATTGATAAATAAAACTTATTTTTTTCTTTATATATTTCTCTTATAATAGATACATATTTCACATTCCATTTTTGCATTCACTTGTGCATGCTCAAGCATAGTATACATTGAAAACCTAGCCTGTCTTGAAAATAATTGGTCAATTCCTTAGTGGGAATTTGTTTTTCAAAAGTACATAGTCCTGACCAAAAAGTAACCTGGCCTGGTAAAAGTAGCCAGTAGGACTGTTGAACGGGCTATATTTTAAAGGGGCAGTAGCACGTTTTTTGATAATTTTATATTTTAAATATTTCACTCATAATTGTAGGTTAATGCTAAATGTATTATTTTGACAGTGTCACTAATCTCATTACACAAGTCAATCACCCATAGTCAGAGGACAAAGTATGAGGATTCACATTAAATCCATTGGCGGCCATTTTTTTGACATCTTTAATTCATTTTGTGTAAGAAAAAGGAGTCGCATGGCTTAACTTTACGTTAAATATTTGAATTATTACTGCTTCATTTAGTTTAAATACATTGTCTTTCAATTGAAACAATTTATTTTCCTGACATCACCTTATATTCCCCCTAAAAACGTGCTACTGTCCCTTTAAACACTGGCTCAAGGCCCTAACAACATGTTTATCCTGTTCTAGCCCAGGCTGATCTTGCCACATAAACTCTTTACGAGATACCCATATCCTGCTGAGTGAATAGAGACCCATTTTGAAAAATAATCACTTTCCCACATCGACACAACACGTCTCTCAACCTGTCTCTAAGTGTGAGGCTGAATGAATTGAAAGTTGAATAGTAATATTGTATCCAAATCATTATCTCTGCCAAAAAGTATATCAATTTATGTAATATTAATTTCAATAACTACATGTACAACAAAAACGCAATGAAAACAGTTATTTCTTCAGAATTTTACAAAGAAATAATGAAATTTAAAAGCTCCGTAATAAATGGTCGCCACAAATCCCAGTATTCAATAAAAAATTATGTTACAATATAAACAGCACTGTTTGTATGTATTGAATTTCAATTTTAATTCTAAATTCTGAAATGGATATTGTCAAATGTATATTAATGCTGTTTTTATGTATTTAATATCAATTCACATTCTATATAATGAAATGGATATCGTCAAATGTATATCACTGCTGTATTTTTCGGGAACAAATAAAAAATATTGTCATTTCAAGACAAGTCGAAAACTTTGCACTCTTATAACTTGAGTGCACTAGAACGTCCCTCAGAGAGGCTATCATGTCAACCAACCAACCAACCAACCAACCACCAGAGAGACACAGGAACGTGTCCCTGAGATGATGTCCTCTAGCCCAATCTGTTGCTCTGCTTTACGACCAGTGTGTCATTGAGTCCTTTAAGTACAAACTGATACGCCGCTAATGGCTGAAATATTGCCCAAGAGGCGTAAAACAATAACTCACTCACTCACTCCGCTGAAAGTGATGATTTCTCGTACCACATGTGTCTTTTCTCAAGTGTTTTTTTACAAAAATCCATATGAGTTATTACCTTAATATCTCAAACCTTATCTTATATACCTAAGTTTATATTTCATGTATTTGTATATTGGTTCCGCTGATAGTGATGATATCTCGTACCACATGTGTAATCTTGTCTCAAGTCTTTTTTTTACAAAAATCCATATGAGTTATTACCTTAATATCTCAAACCTTATCTTATTTACCTAAGTTTATATTTCATGTATTTGTATATTGGTTTTATAATTCTTCCATTTGTATAAAGGTCATGATGACATTCACAAAGTTTGTAGGCTTGAAAGACCCTTATTTAAACTGCAATATTTAAAAAGTATCTTAATATATATAAGATATAATAAATATATAAGATTACATCTCCGTCACATAGGGGTGAATGCAATTTGATGATTGAATTATTTAATTAAAATGCTTCAGGGCTACACCTAGAAAGCAGTTCGTTGAAATGCAAATTAAAAAGTTAAGGAGCTAGAACATATCCTTGTCATACACCAGCAGGGCATGTGAAAGTACTCATCGTTCACATGGTTAAATTTGAAAATTTCTATCTGATATTATCAATTTTCCCCATTTTAAAGGAGCAGTAGCACGTTTTTTGGTAATTTTATATTTAAAATTTTTCTCTCATAATTGTAAGTTAATGTTAAATGTATTAATTTGACAGCGTCAAAAATCTTATTACACAAGCCAATCATCCATAGTCAGAGGACAAAGTATGAAGAATCACATAAAATCCATTGGCGGCCATTTTGAGTGAACACCTTAAATTCATTTTGTGTAAGAAAACTGAATCGCATGGCTACACGTTACGTTATATATTTGAATTATTACTGCTCCATTTACTTTAAATACACTGTCTTTCAATTGGAGTCATTACTTTTCATTTTCCTGAGATCACCTTATATACCCCCTAAAAACGAGCTACTGCCCCTATAATATGCTATTACTATATATCATTTGAAATCAAAGAACATAATTTAAACCCTTTGCTACTATAATCATTAAGGGTCTTTTACACTTTCATACATTGAAGGTTGACTATCGCTGAATTATCGGTATGCAAAGAAATTCGAGTGCCCTTTTCCTTAAGACAATGTATTTAAAAAACACTTCCCTCGTGCTTGCATGATATTAAACATGTATCATAACGTTTATTTCCAGTTTTGAACGATTATCCGCTAAAATATCCAACTCATAGATTTAACACGTTTTTTTTCTTTTTAATGCATATCAGACACTGCCATATCATTTTCACTATTTGCAAAGCCACGTGTCTCCTCAGCAAAAAAGGTGTGTCGTTTGACCTTGAGTTTGTAGATGTTGGCTAACGTTAACCATTTTGTTACGAAAATATCCGGGTAGTCTGGTGGTAGAAAGACACGTGATATTTACCTCGTCTTTACCTCGGTGAGTGATAATTAATTGTATTTGTTATAACATAAATAATGTTTGATATCATATTTCCACGACTCTCAATTTCAAATGCTTTTTTTAAATATTTGATAGTTACGAAATGACGTAGTCTCATGACATGTCACATCATAAACTTTAATCTTTGCAAGCCTCAGAAACACGACCAACCAAGCAAGGATTTTACAAAGCAAAAACTTCGTACAACCTGCATTTAATACAAGGGAGGTCACTCTAAATAATTTCCATCGTAAACATCAACAACGATGTATTCCAAAGTTCGACAAAAGCGCTGGGCGTCTAAAATGTTAACACTAACGTTAATAGTCTTTATAGCGGGTAATGAAATGATATCAGCTAAACTCCTTGCAGGGTTTGTTATGCCACATGGCGGCATCGCTTTGGATCCAAGCCATTTCAACACAACGAATGCAACAGCGCGAACCGAAGCATGGGAGCTGCACAAAGCATGCATTTCAGTCGGCCAACAAATACAAAGTCTCAGGCCAGATTTAATCGTCCTCATTACGCCTCATGGAGTATCAGACTTGAAGAACTTCGTTTTTTATCTAAACCCAACGGGATATGGGTCAGCGGACACCGATAACTGTCAATGTCCGCCTTGCTGTTACAATGTTTCAGTAAATTTGAACGTAAACATTTCACAAGAACTCGTAACATTGCTGGGGTACCAAAAGAACGTGTCAGGAGTTTCAGCGTATGGTCCACCCGGAGCTAGCAGTGAACCATTCCCCCTGAGGTAATATCCTTAATCATAGACTAAGTGTATTAAGTAAAAGTTGATGTTTATTCATTCATTCATTCATTCCATAATTTTTCATTCGGATATTCTCCTTCTAATCTATTATTTTTATTTTTTTATTTTTTTATTTGTATAAAAATCGAGCTGAGATGTCATACTTCAATACATGAAACATGTCGAAGAAAATCTCACCCCCCTTTGCAACACACAACACGGGCAGCCCATTTATTGTCACTTCCACATAACTCTAGCGAGGAACTTATTGCTTGGTGCCCCAAAGGGCACCAAGTATTATGATTTGATTCTCCTAAAACTTTTTTGAATTCTCTCTATATTACTCTTGATATTTTCAAAGGGAAGCCGCGCCAATCACATGTGTTGTATCCAAATCAAAAGACCAATGAACAGAGCTGTAGCAAAAAATGCATTACGTCACCATGTGGGTCATACAAAATATTTGACACATTAAACTGTGGAATATGATTTCGCTTTAAATGTCATGTTAAAAGAGAAACAATATTTTCTATTAAAGACGCTGATAAATGTTAACAGACTCAATCAAAAACATCTTCATTTGATGAAGAGTCTGCATTTGTTCCAGATAAGAGCATTATTTCGCATTCAATAATCGCAGAACCCACTTTTTATAACCCACGCGATTTAATTTCACGCTGGGCTCGCCTGGCGATTTAAAAGTAATGTGTGTGTAAGAACGATGGTGACATCGAAAAAAGACTTATGTTTACTAATAGGTAGATCACTTACGACCACGTGACAAGTCATACTTAACGATGTCACTAAATGTTTACGTTGAAAACATGTATTTATTATCAGAGCTACTGAAATTGACTCGTGCTATATTTAGAATATGACCTACATCGCTGGTTCCATACGGTTACTATAAGGCCGCGGCTTAGCTCAGCGGAGCTGGGTTGAAATCCCGTCAGATCATCGGAAAGTATTTTGTTTATTATCTGTAATACTACAGTTAATAATTAACCAGCATGACAAGGAGATATGGTTTTGGCAGTACGTTTTGCTCAATTTCATGTCATTGTCAACGCGACATTGTAACCCATGCAGTGCTTTTACTTCAAGTAACAACATCACAATGTCATAACATCATAAACTGTCACTGTCACATCACTGTCTTGAAAATCTAGTGTTGTTGTGTTCAGAGATTTACATTTTTTTCTCTGAGATCTCAAAAAGAGTGAATTTGAATGATAAATAGAATATCGATGACCCTCGTGTGTTTTGATTTGAAATATACCAACAATCGTTGATGAATGTAAAAAATATTCATAACTTTCAACAATTCGTGTTGATAGAAATTAATTTTGTGAAATTAACTTTGAGTAATACTCGTGTTAATATTACTGCTGTTATCCAGTGTTGTATATATTATCACCCAAATTGTTCGACAAATCACAATCTCCTTCATCTGCCTATGTGCCACCAAGCATGCCTTTTTAAAGGCTTTTCTTGTTTACAGTTCTGGTTGACTGAGATATATAAAAATACAATGTGGATATCATATATGACGCATGTAGCTCTCCCCAGTCCTAAGATATGCTCAAAGCGCTACCTACATCATAATTTTAAGGGTTGTATTTTCACAGTTGCCACTACTGCAAATCGTGTTATGTAGGGTAAGATATCCTGTTTCCAGGTACCCATATAAAAACTGGTTGGACTGAGTATTATTTGGATAGTGCCTTGCCCAGAGACACAACACATAGTCAGTTTCAAAGTTTTAAAAGATTCGAAATGGTTCATGATACTTTAAAGCGTTGTAATTTTTAGCTCATCAGGACTGAAAGTCCAGATGGGCTTATGGCATGGCCCGTCGTCCGGCGTCCGTCCGTCCGTCGTCCGTCGTCCGTCGTCCGTCCGTAAACTTTTGACACTTTCGACTTCTTCTCATGAACCATACACATTAGAGAGCTTAAATTTTGTGTACAAGTACCTTAGCATATGGAGATTCTAATTTGTAACTTTGGTGACCCTGTGACCCCAAATAGGGTCACAGGGGTCACAACTTTAAAAACCTATTTTCATCTTCTTCTCCAGTTCCAGAAGGACTAGAGAGTTAAAAATGATATGTGCAGACTCCTTGGCCAATGGGGATTCTAATTTGTAACTTTGGTGACCCTGTGATCCCAAATAGGGTCACAGGGGTCACAACCTTAAATACATATTTTCATCTTCTTCTCCAGTTCTAAAAGGAGTAGAGAGTTAAAAATGATATGTGCAGACTCCTTGGACAATGGAGATTCTAATTTGTAACTTTGGTGACCCTGTGATCCCAAATAGGGTCACAGGGGTCACAACCTTAAAAACCTATTTTCATCTTCTTCTCCAGTTCTAAAAGGACTAGAGAGTTGAAAGTGATATGTGCAGACTCCTTGGACATTGGGGATTCTAATTTGTATATTTTGGTGAACCTGTGACCCCAAATAGGGTCACAGGGGTCACAACCTTAAAAACCTATTTTCATCTTCTTCTCCAGTACTAAAAGGACTATAGAGTTGAAAATGATATGTGCAGACTCCTTGGCCAATCAGGATTCTTAATTGTAGATTTCGTGACCCCATGACCCCAATTAGGGTCACAGGGGTCACAACCTTAAAAACCAATTCTCATCTTCTTCTCCAGTTCCAAAAGGTCTAGAGAGTTAATATTGATATGTGCAGACTCCTTGGACAATGGGGATTCTAATTTGTAACTTTGTTGACCCTGTGACCCCAAATAGGGTCACAGGGGTCACAGCCTTAAAAAACTATTTTCATCTTCTTCTCAAGTTCCAAAAGGTCTAGAGAGCTGAAATTATATGTGCAGACTCCTTGGCCAATGGGGATTCTAAATTGTAGATTTCGTGACCCCATGACCCCAAATAGGGTCACAGGGGTCACAACCTTAAAAAACTTATTTTCATTGTCATCTTTAGCTCCTAAAGGTCTATTGAGCTGAAAGACTGCATGTAGACTCCCTGGCCAATTGGGATTCTAAACTGTAGGTTTTGTGACCCCATGACCCCAAATAGGGTCACAGGGGTCACAATCTTAAAAACCTATTTTTCTCCATTAGATGACAGTCTATGACAAATTTATTTCTCCTTGGATATTTTAGTGTGGACTTCTTTCACTGTCTGATACTGGCGATCTAGAAAGTGTTGAATAATAATACATTTGTTTTGTAATTTTTTTATAGGTTTTCTTGTAATAGGTAACATCAGTTTCATTTTTAGCTCATCTTGCCTGTATAAAGCAAACTTGATATGATGCCTGATGAGCTACAGAGCCAATGGCTCTATTTTTAGCTCATCTTGCCTGTATAAAGCAAACTTGATATGATGCCTGATGAGCTACAGAGCCAATGGCTCTATTTTTTAAAAATTCATGCAAGTCATATCTTTTCGCACAGTTTTTACCTGCTACAGTTATGATTATTACTCTTCATTTTTTTTACGATACACAACCTTCAAGCAGCCATCAAACTCCGCATTCTTGTAATTGCCACCAACCGCATATGCTATATGTTATTTAGGCAAATTATTAATTTGTAAATTCTCGTTTTGATGTGGTGATTATGTTCACTTGTGTACTTTGTTTCTCTTCTTGTATTTTACATAAGCAAAACTTTACTTGTTTACCAAACCACTGTCTTAAATAACGTATGTACGTTCGAGATTTTACAGGCGCTTCCAGAAGAGCTGCTATCGCACTGAGTCCACATACCTTTATTGAATTTCTGAAGGGGTTTTGAAAGTGTATCGCTGTAGTTTTTGGCTTGGAGTTTAACGTCTTCTTTCACCATAGGCGATGTCGCCGACGTTGTATCGGTGTATACCTCGAGTGTTTATATATTCAGATGGGGGGAGGTGATCCCCCTTCACTTCGTGTCCAGAGGGGGGACCTCGAGATCGCCAGTGGTGATCTTGTCCCAGCCCAGTCGACGCTATACCGACCAAGTGGACATGATACCCGAACTCCTCAAACTGGGTCAGTCTATATCAATGTTAAAGGGACCGTTTTGGGATAAAAAAGAGTGATATGATAAAAACTAAAAATGATGTTGAATTGCAAGACAATGTAAAACATGAATTTCTTAAATTTGATTATTCTAAATCAATCAAGCTGGGTTTCCTCTGCGTTGTGATGTCAAAGTCAAAATCAAAGAGTGTTTATTGTACTTGAGGCCTCTGGCCCATACACAGTATATTATACAATATTGTATATAATATAAACAATTTCGTATTTGTTTCTACATTCATATTCACAATCATTTTGATATACGCAAGTTTCTGGCAAATAATCTTCTTAATCTTGATCTAAGAGTTAGTATCTAAATAGTTCTGTCTTAACTCCGTACCATGCTTTATCAACAATGACAACTTATGAATAACATCGTCCTCCTTTGATGTCAAAATAGAGATAAATCCTGTTGCAATCGTTTTTCGAAGGAAGCGTTCAGGTATATATTTAGTTCTTAGTTGTGATATGGAAAGTTAGAATCTAGGTAGACTTATTATTCCGGAGCACGGTCGGCTCTGATCAGACTGTGTTTCAATACTTTCAATTCTGGCAGTTGTGGAATATTTGATCTTTGTTGTTATGACAATCCTTTCGGGGTAAATAATGTTGTAATATTCCAAAACGATGATCTCTTTAGACAAAAATCAAATTTCGTTTTAAAGTTCACTTTATAGCTTCTGAAAAACGAAAGAACCTATATGCTTTCTAAATTTCAAGAGATGTGACTATTTCCAGGTGCTGACCTGTCCACCTATCTAGACGGACTGACGGAGCGTGTAGTGGTCATCGTCAGTGCTGACCTCGCCCACACGCACCTGCCGGACGGTCCATACGGCTACTCCAACACTTCGGAACCTTTTGATCAGGTCAGTCGCGTTTTCATATGTGTTCACACAAAAATGGCCACCAGTAGTTTAGTTAGTTAATAAATTTCTTCTACGACTTCTGAAAAAGGGCTTGAGTTCTGAGATGTTCAAGTCTGTGAAGATATAGAGGATATCTTTTGATTTCAGAATGATTTAACTTATCTCTCATCGAGTGACGGGATAAAGCCGATATTTTTACGAGTGACCCGAACTATTGTACATATGATGTCATCCCCTCAGCGATTTTTTTTGTTGGGCAAAACACTTTTCTAGAACTGAGAAAAGTCAGTCCTTCGCCGCTTAGCATATAATAAAATTCAATTGGCATACATTGTTGAAGAAAAATGATATAGAAATATAGTCAACGTGCTACAGAACCTTAACCAAGGTTAAGCATTAATGTTATTTTGCATGATAGTTGCCATGCGTGTCTTCAAACATGTTTTTAATGATCATAATTTGAATCGTTTTATTTATTCTTGAAATATAAAACGTTTGGAGCAATGAATTTGATAAAACAGTGAAATAATTCATATTTTCACTGAGAAGAAAGAGCTTTCTTTAAGCCTTTGTTTATCGAAGAAAGGGCAAGGGAGATAACTCTTGACACTTCATGTACGTCGTTGCTTGTTACTAGGGGAGCGCGTGGCCCAGTATAACATAGCTAAATATACCAACTGCACGTGACCGGTTTTGACCAATGGTAAGTCGACATTGCTGTGAAAGTCGAGATAAGTAGTTATATCTTAGCGCTTGCAGTTCAACGTCGGCGAAATCACCCAAATGGTGAGAGAAGACGTTAAACTCCAACCCAACAACAAACGCTTGCAGTTCATCCAAATTTTGCAAAGCTTTAGAGCTTTCAGTTAGTTTCATTCTTCTTCAGGATGTTCTTTAAACTTGTGAAATTTTTAATGTCTAACATTTACATGTAGCTATGTTTCTTCCAGGCCGTTGGAAAATGGGCCGAATCTCTTGATGAGCATGCCTTACTCGACACCGCTTCCGGTTTGGTTGACAGGGCTCTGTCGTGCGGTTACACCGGTTTGGTAATGATGCACGGGATGTTAGTTGCTAAGGGACTGTCGTCATGGCAACCTGATCTTCTCGTCAACCACCATCCAAGTTACTATGGAATGATGGTTGCAGCGTTTACTCAGAAAGAAATGCATGTCGTTGTAAATTCTCGAGAATAGATGAAGAATATGTTTGTTTTATTGATAGATTAATACAACAATGATGTTATTCGATAATGAATAATAGACTTCCAATAATTAATGCCGTGTTTGCGGTAACAGAATTCACCAATCACTATATTTTTTAAATTATATATTTTAAAAAGCAAATGTATGCGTCGCACAGTTCAAAGGCAAAACTAGTGTTGGCGCACTGATATGTATGGAACCAGGCTTGCAATAACTAGGCGTGTATGTACTGAGTCTTAGGTTATCATAAGAGAGAAACGTGTATGTTCTAAGTCCTAGGTTATCATAAGAGAGAACCGTGTATGTTCTGAGTCCTAGGTTATCATAAGAGAGAAACATGTATGTACTGAGTCTTAGGTTATTATAAGAGAGAAACGTGTATGTACTGAGTCCTAGGTTATCATAAGAGAGAAACGGGTATGTACTAAGTCTCAGGTTATCATACGAGAGAAACGTGTATGTACTGAGTCGTAGGTTATCATAAGAGAGAAACATGTATGTACTGAGTCTTAGGTTATCATAAGAGAGAAACATGTTTGTACTGAGTCCTAGGTTACCATAGGACAGAAACATGTATGTACTGAGTCGTAGGTTATCATAAGAGAGAAACATGTATGTACTGAGTCTTAGGTTATCATAAGAGAGAAACGTGTATGTTCTGAGTCTCAGGTTATCATAAGAGAGAACCATGTATGTTCTGAGTCCTAGGTTACCATAGGACAGAAACGTGTATGTACTGAGTCCTAGGTTATCATAAGAGAGAAACGTGTATGTACTGAGTCCTAGGTTATCATAAGAGAGAAACATGTTTGTACTGAGTCCTAGGTTACCATAGGACAGAAACATGTATGTACTGAGTCCTAGGTTATCATAAGAGAGAAACGTGTATGTACTGAGTCCTAGGTTATCATAAGAGAGAAACGTGTATGTACCGAGTCTTAGGTTATCATAAGAGAGAAACGTGTATGTACCGAGTCTTAGGTTATCATAAGAGAGAAACATGTTTGTACTGAGTCCTAGGTTACCATAGGACAGAAACATGTATGTACTGAGTCCTAGGTTATCATAGGACAGAAACATGTATGTACTGAGTCCTAGGTTATCATAAGAGAGAAACATGTATGTACTGAGTCCTAGGTTATCATAAGACAGAAACGTGTATGTACTTAAAGTGACACAGAGTATCTTTCTTAAAATATCATTTGGTTTTGATAAGCTACAAAATATCTTATATGCTGATTAAACTTCATATCTCATCACTGGACTTGCAATTATATCCATTTATGCATAATGTCTCTAAAATGCGTGATTTTATGGAAAAACCAAGAAAACATCTCAAATACGTATAATATTCGAAATTATGCATCCAATTATTCTACCTATAAGTTACAATACCTAATAAACACTATCGAATATATCTTCCTATCAGCTTATGACAAGGTTTCAAAATTACGTTTGGCGAATTTGCGCGCGCCACTCGAGTCGCATTGTCCGGTTTTCGATCAAAATCCCGACTTTGAATGGTCGTATTTTCGCTCTAATGTACTGATTGACCTTTAACTTGTTATTTTCAGTAACAGTTAGTAGTTCCCGATGTAATAACATCGATTTCAAAATTTTACATATGTTATCCTATCAACATACTCTGTGTCTCTTTAATCTCAGGTTATCATAAGACACAAATCAGTTCTCCAAGTTCTTTATTTCCAGTTGGTATAAAGACCAACGGCCTATAACAACATTAAATACATACAAGATCAATAAGCATAGTATGATGAGATGCTTATGTAATGACTGAGTGTACTCTGTAGTTCCATAGCATGTAATTTTGGAAACTTATATTAAGCAGTCAGAATAGAAGTAATGAGTTGTAATGTTAGATAAGTTATATAAATAATATTTATGTTTATTGAACGTGTGAATTTGTGTTCCGCTAATATATTCGACGTTTTTTTCATTGTGATTCACTGTGATGTTCATTGAAAACAAGTATTTATCATATATTGACGTTGAGGGGATGAAAATATAAGATATTGGATCTATATCATCAATTATGCCATTTAAAGGGGCAGTAGCACGTTTTTTGATAAATTTATATTTTAAAATTGTCACTGATAATTGTAAGTTGATGCTATATGTATTATTTTGACAGTGTCAAAAATCTCATTACACAAGCCAATCATCCATAGTCAGAGGACAAAGTATGAAGATTCACGTAAAATCCATTGGCGGCCATTTTTTTTGAACACCTTTATTTCATTTCAAAGAATCGCATGGCTTAAGTTTACGCTTTATATTTAAATTATTACTGCTCCATTTAGTTAAGATACATTGTCTTTCAATTGAAACCATTAATTTTCATTTTCTTGACATCACCCTATATTCCCCATAAAAACGTGCTACTGCCCCTTTAAGTTCGTATCAAAGCAAAAACATATGTAATGAACATCACGGAGTGGCTCTTAGATATCAATGGCTAATCCCAATTATGATGAATTATCCTTTTGTGACGTATGCCAATTGTGTCTTCCTGTTGATGTTTTACTGAATTGCTATAATGATTTTCATCATAAATGTACGTTTAAACCTTATGACATATACAGTAAATTTAATTACTAGAAACAAAGTATTATAAAAATACTTTTTGAAACTGACACCAATTTCAGGTAATACAAATTCAGATAGAGAAAATTATGATGTTTCATTTGCTTGGATAATTAACAAAATTGTTACAAAATATTTTATTCTCCTTGTTTCTGTCAAATTGCAAATTCGGACGTTTGGTAGATTGTACACCTCATACATATATGGACCAAATAAGTTCAATCTCATTCAAATCAGATCGAAACTACTCCTACGTCCAAGAAACGTAGCGACGTAGGAGTAGTTTCGATCTGATTTGAATGAGATTGAAATAAGTTAGGACAGGAATATTGTAATGTAAATCATTGATATGAAATTATCATAGATAATATATGAAAATAAAATATTAATGTTCACGATTTAAAACGTTTCAAATGTCCCTATTTATTTTTGTCGAGTATATCGAATCTGTGTCTTTATGGTGTTTATAATTTCAAACATTTTCATACATCTCTGATTTTATTTGTCCAGTTTCTTGACTTTGTGTAATTATAATGTTAATAATTAAAAAAAAACTTTTTCATATATCCTTCATTTGTTCTCTCCTGAATTTAGAATGTTTGTAATTCATTATGTTCATAATTTCAAACTTTTCATTTATCCCTTATAATTTTTGTCCAGTATATTGATTTTGTGTAATAAGTAAATTCATAATTTCATTATATACCTCATTATTGTTATCCCGTTCTTTGAATTGTGTAATGGTAATGTTCATAATTTCAAAATTTTGCATATATTCCTCATCAGTTTTTTTCAGTTTATTGACTTTTTGTAATTATAATGTTCATAATTTCAACTTTTCATATATATTTCCCTCATTATTTAGGTCGAGTATATGTTTTTTTTTGTAATTATGATATTCATAAGTTCAAAACTTGGCATATATCCCTCATTATTTTTATCCAGTATTTAAAACTTGTGTAATTCATTAGTATTGTCCTTGTCAATGTACTCCAATTGTGATATACAGAGCTCACGCTTCTATGCCACATGTGTCGCAGTCATGTTAATGAGTTCAAAGGTTAAAATATAGAACATTCCGCTCCCATTGTCATCAACAGAAAAGATAACACACTTATGTTTATTCAAATAACAATAATCAGCTGAAACTACGCGAAAATTGATGTTTAGACAATCCCAGATTGAAAACATTAACGTTTATCTGTTGGATGTGACTAAACTAGCTGAATCACCATTCAATTATTTGCCTCGATTTAATTAACGATCTGTTAAGTAGTATATTAAAATCTCCTCTGCATTTATTTGAGTTTTATTATTTGTTTGATTGAAACTGTAATTGATTAAATGAAGAGTTGTAATAACAGTGGATGCAATATGTTAAAGCCTTATTATTTTCATTCTATGAATGGGAATAATAACATTAATTTCGATGTTAATTTGACATAAATGAAACAGGTTTACGAATATTGATACTTGAGTTCAGTTAACGCTATATTAATGAGACTACCTCGCTGGAAAGAGGCCGAGCTAAAGGTGAGACAACATTTTGCTACAATATCACTGATTTGATTTAAAACACGTATATATGAAGTAATTTATATTTTAATGCTGTTTACAAGAATCCGTATTTTTCTAAACGACCGTGCAAGATAAATTTTAACACGATTTAAAGCGGCAGTAGCACGTTTTTAGGGGCAATATAAGGTGATGTCAGGAAAATGAAAATTTATAGTTCCAATCTTAACTAAATGAAGCAGTAATGATTCAAATAAATAACGTAAAGTTTAGCCATGCGATTCCTTTTTCTTACACCAAACGAATTAAAGGTGTTCACACAAAATGGCCGCCAATGGATTTTCATTGAATCTTTATACTTTGTTCTCTGACTATGGATGATTGGCTTGTGTAATGAGATTTTTGACACTGTCAAAATGATACATTTAGCATTAACTTGCGATTATCAGTGAAATATTTAGAATATAAAATTACCAAAAAAACGTGCTACTGCCCCTTTAATGCCAAAGAAACAAAACCCCACAAATTTGTATAATGGCCCAAGAGAAAGTCCATACTGCATCCATGACCCAAAGGTGCTTATGAAACAAAAGTGAGACAACAATTTTGCTTAAATATCGCTTATTTGATTCAGAAATACCCTCCAAAGACGTAATTATAGAAAGATTTATATTTGAATGTTGTTTACCTGATCCGTGGTTATCTTCACTACCGCGTAAGAGAAATTGTAACACGTTATGCCAAAGAAACAAAACCAACAAATTTTTATTATGGCCAATGAAAAAGTCCACACTGCATAATTATTGACAACACTTTTGCTAAAATATGGCTGATTTGATTTGAAATACGCTCAATACACGTATACAAGGTAAAAATTATATTTTTGTCCTATTCAAACGAATTTGCGGTTATCTTAAATCCCGTACAAGAGAAATTTTAGCACGTAATAATAACACTTTATTGTCCTCAGTACATACATACATATTGGAAATTTTTCTTGTGCCGAAGCACCCGGCAGCCACAGTGCAGCGCCAGTTAAATCGCTGTTCTGCCTTTACAATGCTGAGTGTCAAGCAAGACAGCAACAACTCCCAACTTTTAACGTCTTTTGGTATGACGCGACCGGGAATCGAACCCCGGTCTTCCGGGTGACGAGCGGACACTCTACCACTGAGCTACGCCCCCGGTTTTAGTGCCAATGAAACAAATACCAACGATCATTATGGCCATTGAGAAAGAGCATGCATGCATGCATCGATCGATACAAAAGGTGTCCATGCATGATCCATACATGATTTTGTTATTATTTCCCCGACGAACGGTCGAGGATATAAAGTAATACCGACCGTCCTCCTGTCTGTCCGCCCGTCCTCCTGTCTTTTTCCGAGGACATCTGTTTTCCGCCCTATTACGACATTGCAGAAAAACTATTCATCCTATTGTTTTCAAATTTAGCATGAATCTTCTATCCTATTTGGAGGGGTGCAGTGCCAAATTACAAACAATTTCGTTGATTTTCTTTTTACAATTTTGCCATGTTTTGTACTCAATCATTTTTGTATATCAGAATTTGTCTGACGAATTGCAGAACTCACTCAATTCTTTTTTTATTGGATGTCAAATTCTGTGTAATGGATAATGGTATGTCTAAGTGTTGGGAAGTAAGCAGTAAGTGAGTTTGTCAGGGATGCACGGTCGGGGGTATTAGTGAGCCAAGCTGACCTTTAAGCTTGCTGTGTCTGTAACACGTGAATTCTGTTTTGTTGTTGTGATGAGATTCTATGATGCTCATGAACCACAGGAACCCGATATCGTAAATAAAATGTAGCTTTAACCTGGGTAAGAAAGACCCTTCCCTTCTTTGAAATAGAGTAAAGGAATAAAGGCATCCATCTTGCCGATCTCGACTCGCTTCCGAGTTAAGTCAAAATTATTGCTTCAAATTGGTGACATCTCATACACATACACAAGAACCTCTCAGTTATACATTTCTTCGCAAAACTTGGCTTATTTCTAACACATGTCACCCTTCAAATAACTTTTATATCTATTTAAATTCGCAAAATGACCGCAGAAACCTCTGGAGTGAACGTTACTCCGCACCAAATGCCTCTAGGGCGATCTGATTGGTCCGTTGGGTTTGGACAGTGCAATGTTTCGGGAATGATTTCGTTATCATGGCAAAATGGGTGTTATACTCTTTTTTCCTCGCGAGGCAAGCCATTACACTTCTTTTGGATTAGTAGCACAATTTTGTATTCAATTTTGTGTTGATGCTCTTTGACAAACAGATTGTCTTAAGTATCAATCTACATTTCCAACAAATAAGCAATTATTTTACGTTTTAGTCAGATACAAGTGTAATAAGCGCTTTTTGATATGCTGGCAATTTCCATATATGATATAGAAATTCTATAGTACCTGCAGTATTACCGTGAACTTAAATTTTCCCCAAAATCAAAAACTTAAGGTCTCCGGTGTCTGTTGTGCTTTTAAAACGACAAATACCTTAATCGAGCGGTTAAATGTACATTATGTGAAAAGAATACTTGAAGTCTAGAGAGATTTGTATTAATTTTTTTGAACAATACGCTTCAAGTTTAAACATTTGATTTACGACTTTTAGCTCAAATTGTTCAGAATTACATGTAAGATCATCAGTCCTGAAAGGCCTTATTGGCTTATGGCATGGCATGGTGTACATGTCTGTGACGTCCGTCCGTCCATGCGTCGTAACTATTTGATCGCAACAACCTTACATGTATGTGCTTTAATTAAAACAATATTTCTTTATGAATACAAAGACAGATATAACATAGTTCATGCATACTGTACATATTTTCAGTATAAACACAAACAAACGTAAGTACAGACCCACTGCAGTAACAAAGTATGATTATAGAGCATAGATAAATAGTATTTTTATATACTGTTGATACAAGAAGTATTTTGTATCAAAGTTTTAATCAGATTTTCAGCGCCAATAGTTGAGAGTCAAGAAGTTTTACATAAAAAATATCTACAAGAAATTATTTTTCACGGAAGTGTCATTTATTGCTTTTAAGAACATTTATGTAAGGCATAAATAATTTTTCGTTTGAACTTTCTAAATTAAAATTTTAGTTCATATATTTAAGGTCAAGACCTTAAGCTTTGCCTTTAGGGTGCTAATTTGTAAATAAAATACGTTATAAAACTCCCTAGGTCAAAATGTATATCAAAGATCAGATGTCATTGGTTTATTTCGTCTTAAGTTCAAAATACTGCCGAGCGATTATGTTTTATCTTTGTTTTATATCTCTTGTCAAATAAATTAAGTCAAATACCGTGTAAATGACTTGAAGAAGGTTTCAGATAGAGCTCAGTCATGTTTTCATGGCGCGACAAACTTGACATCATATTTATCTTAAAATATTTTTGTCTCGGAATTAAATATTTGTGATAATGTATACGCACCTGGAGTCAGAAAATAGGAATATATAGTAAGTAGGAAATTTGATATTGAATAACCAATTTATCATGTATACCTTGAACGAATGATGAAAAGTTCTAAGTAACTATATCAGTATACTTGTTATTAAATTTATGGTTGCTTGCCACTCAGAGCTCAAAGTTCCAATGCTCCACACTACATCATCCCCGGGAACTTTAATCAGCAAAAGTCCAACCCAAACAACGTGCCCTTGACTCTTGTTATGTCCTAACCAAGTGAATTGTATTGATACGAGAAGATGATAAGGGCGTTTGTTACATCCGGGTTTCCTGGTCTCGTTCCGCTTGCGCTCAGAGTGCGCAAGCGGAACGAGGGCAAGAAACCAGGTTGATGTTTAGGGGCGACGACTTTCAAACAAGTATTCCATCGCATGTCCAGGATCTTTATATTTCAAATGAAAATTTTGTTCCTATATCTGAGTTTGCTAGCGATGGGATCGAATGAATATTATTGTTTGTATTCAGATACATATTTATGTGCAACATATTTCCTCATACATGTATGTATGTAATATCTACTATCAACTAACTGTAAATCGATTTCTTCACTTGCTTTGGCTGAAGTGACTGGTTACAGCAACACGCGAGTTGGTTGGTTGCATTAAAGGGGGTCTGCAACCTGAACTTTTAACTTCCAGAGTTTTATTAGCAGGGCCCGAAAGAGTCGAAAATGCTCGGTAGGGAAGACATCGTTTGGTTACGAACCGCTTACAGCAGACAGCCAGTACCAAGTTTTTGTCATCTGACCCTCCTTACCTGTCTGGATGCTCTCGTTAACAATGGTCAATTGGGTTTCATGAGCTAGGTTGTTGTTCCCCTTTAAGACCAGGTGGAGGGGAGGTTCCCAATAGAACACGTTCTATCCCGGTAGCATTTATATTTTGAAACTTTATACCAAGGTGTTCATGGTTAAACGTAGTTATCATGGTTAAGCTAGAGTAGTATTGTTAAGAACACTGTTGACTTGGACGCTTACCGATAGAGCACGTTTTGGTTCCCGGTAACATTTATATTTTGAAACTTTATTCCCCGCATTTATGAATTAGAATTAGAAAGAAAATTGAATATTCACTAATATTTGTACACCAGACCAAATATGTACAAAATGAACACCAATAAGCTAAAATAATTATGTCCTATTTTAGAAAAAACATATTTAACCTGAGACTGGTACGTCAGTTTTTTATTGTATTGAAATGTATCATGTGTCATTGTGTATATTTTCATGTACCTCTTATGCCGAAGTCTGCAGCCTGAGCGTAATAAAGTTCATTATTAATTAACTATCAATGATATGGCACTAATACAATCGAAACGGCCTACACTATACGATTCGGCAACTGGGCCAATACAGGTAAGCTGGGCCAATACGGGTCAAACTGGGCCAATACGAGCAGACTGGGCCAATACGACTCTGAGCATGCGCATATAAACAAATGGCGCAAGTCCGAAGCTATCGCTTCAAAACTTTCAACATATATTAGAGTTCACCAATCTCTTTTATAATTTTGATTTCGATGAAAATGAACTCTCTTATGTTGTACAAGTAAATCATAAAGAAGTTAATTAATAAAAATGTCATTAATCATGTTTTTCCGTATTGGTCCAGTTACAGGTCCGAGGTCTGCTGTATTGGCCCGAGGCGAAGCCTCAGTTCTATTAATTCCATTTGTCTGTCATAGTTCAGTTCATATAAAGTTCAGTTCAGTTCAGTAACAGGGTTAATATATGGATGCTTACCGATAGAGCACGTTTTGATTCCCGGTAGCATTTTTATATAAAAACGTTTATCTCCAGAAGAGGGTTGATTTAGACGCTTACCGATAAAACACGTTCCATTCCCGGTAGCATTTATATATTAAATCTTTTTTTTAACCCTGGTTGACTTGGACGCTTACCGATAGAACACGTTTGATTCCCAGTATCATTTAGGTTTTGGAACTTTTATTTCCCGGAAACGGGTTGATTTTAATCAAACTCAAATGGTCATTGTTAGAATAAATCCAATGATTAAGATTCTTTGGCATAAACATATAGCATTTATATTTCTTTTATACCCCGGGATAGTTTTGATTTAGACGCTTACCGATAAAACACGTTCGATTCACTGTAGCATTTATATTTTGAAACCTTTATACCCCGGACAGAGGTATGTAACATGTAATTTAATATATAAATAAACATATAAGTAGAATATACATAAATAAACATGCTCTATGTATTTACATGTCAACGCATCAGATATGTTGTACCATAAATTGTTTGAGTCAGCCTGAAAAGAAAGTTTGTTTCCTTTACACGATATTTTTAGTGAAATGACAGATTTACTGTTACTTTGTTTCTCACTGACAACGTAAACCCATTATCATACAAGACGTGTTTTAATTTTTCACCTTGATGTTTTACTTCCCGTCAAAATTAAGGTGTTATTTTAGGTATTAAAACGCTTCAGATGGAAAAACTTTCGATGTTGTTATTTCAAAATTCTAAATCATTATCTATTGAAACCATTCATTAAATGTAAAAATACATGCACTTGCGTTTATATGCAAATGTAAATCGTGTTTTTGACACGAAAAAACCCATTGTTCTTACGGAACAGCGTCCGCAATTGAAGGTATCACCTTAATCTACAATATTTAACCAACAGTCCATGCTAACACGTGTTCGCAATAACTAACTTTAGCCTGATCTCAAAGAACCAAACTTTTTTCCCCATCGTCATTAAGACAACTGTGTCGTCATGATTTGAGAGGGTTACTCCGTATCTGTATCAATAAACTTTTTCTGAGTGATCATTAAACATAGTTTTAATGGTTAATAAGCAATGATAGTCTTAAGAAGGTGTTCATGGTTAAGCTAGAGTAGTATTGTTAAGAAAGTGTATCATAGTTAAGTATAGTATATACGTAGCCATGAGTAAGCAAGGGAAATAATTTTTAGAAAGTATATCATGGTTATGCATAGTTATCATGGTTAAACTAGAGAAGTATTGTTAAGAAAGTGTACCATGGTTAAGTATAGTTATCGTGATAGTTATCGTGGTTAAGCATAGTTATCATGGTTAAGCATAGTTATCGTGGTTAAGCATCGGTGGTATTGATAAGAAAGTGTAACATGGTTAAGTATAGTTGCCATGAGTAGGCAAGGGTAGTATTTTTAGAACCTGTATCAATATTTAGCATAGTTATCAATGATTTGGTTTGAAACTTGATAATTCATTCTGCGAACTAGATCATTAAACACCTTTAAAAAGGGAAAAGTACGTCTATTTGGATTTCTTTTTTTCATTGTATTTTAATTTCCCCCAATTAATTTAAATTTATGCAAAGTGTATGATCTTCAGAGGTTTTTACTTTGCATAAATTAACATAATTGATCTAGCTCGCGAACGTGTGAATCAACGAGGGTAAATTCTATGAATATATATCTATGAAAATAACCCCTCGACAGTGCCATCCTCGATAAACCAGCGCTTTCGTTCCTTAAAAACTACACTACACACACCAAATTACCCCCCCCCCCCCACCCCCTCCATGTTATCCAATCAGAAAGGAAACGCAGACACCAAGTGCGTAAACAACTCAACCGTTCGCGACATCAAGTGATCTCATTGGGTATAAGAAAGCAAGCTTTTTTTGTTTGTCATTGCAAAGGGAGGTAATTGGGTTTGAGGTAATTAAGTTTTCTTTGGCTGTAGTGTAGATTTGTCGGAACGAAAGCGCTGGATTTTCGAGGATGGAACAGTGTCAGTCCATGAAGATACCAAAAATACTTTAAAACATCGTCATTATGATAATATCATTTCGCATATGGTAATTTATTCAGGGTCTCAAAATGACTTGCATAACGTGACTGAGGCAGGTTGTGATGATTTATACTTCAACTGAATAATCACAATGGCACATTGCATAACAAAACATTATCATTATCATATGTCGGGGTTTATTTAATGTTACAGCTGCTTTACAAACGTTTGTTTCATTCATTACCAGCCGATAAATTATTGCAAAAATATTTTAATTAATCCAAATTTTATGATTTTGACCTATTGATTCATGTCACATATCTACCCTTCTTATACAAAGCGAAATAAGGAAGCATGTACAAATTGGAATTGATCAAAATGTTTTGACTAATATTTTGATAAAATATGATAAATATCCATATAATATAATAATAAAAATAAGTTTTCAAAAATTTCTCTAAATGATGATATAACATAGGAATTCTTATACAGATAAACAATCTTAAACAATTGTTCAGCAGCCTTACATGTTTAATAGAAACTCAAGTCATAATTTAATTTAATAAGAAACTGGCACACATCGTTGATGATGTATTTATTACATTATCCATAAATGCTTTCAGCAACCGCTTAAGTCTTAAAGAGGCAGTAGCACTTGTTTTGATACATTCATATCAAAAACATTTTTAACTAATAATTGTACGTTAATTTTAATTACTTTCATAAAAACATGAGTAAGTTAATAATATTTTTTTTGATTAATGTAAACTGTCACACAAATGTTTTAAAATTCAAACAGTAACGTCGTTTACTGTACAGCTTGATTAGTTTTATCTAATAGCCTAAACAGAGTCTGTCGTAAATAGTCGGTACCTTGGTTTACGACAACGGTCAGAAGAAGAAGAATGACGTCACAAAAATAGGTTTACGTCATCTAATCAACTTTTCGTTAGTAACTCTTGTCAACACGGTATCTAATCAGTCTCGGTGTGAAGTCATTTTTCGGCCCTCGACCAATCATATAAGTACACCATTCAAAATGGTAAGGACGTCAAACTTTTCTTAGCAAAATGATATTTTTACCGAGGCCGAATGTCTGGGTCATTATTGTTTTTCGCCAGTTAGTAAAACAGATATTGACTGAATTCGCAGGTCAATTTCGTTTATCTTGTTATTTCTATTGCATACGAAAGGAAAGGATAACATTAACATTCACGATGGCTCATCGAGGCATGACGTCATGATAGCCAAGAAGCCTATGTCCCCACTTGCGTCCTTTCTTCATACAGAAGAAGAAGAAGAAGAAAATTAGTTTATTAAAGTGTCGCACTTTGCAAGTATACATTACATAACATAAAATATCACAGAAGAGTAAAAAGTCCAGCCCACATAGGCTTATGAGACACCATATAAATAAAAAAAACCATTATAAACACATATAATTGAGACGCACACAGACAAACTCACACACATATATTCGGATGGCTCGAATACTTGTTTGCGTAATGGATAATAAACAAGAACTTCGAAAACGTATACCCTTAATCCAAGCACTGACCTTATGATGTCAATATTACTATATATCAGTTTGCGTTACGCTCAGATTGTTAAACCTTTGTTGAGTTTGCAACTACCACACACATATTCATATATTGACGGAATATTTTTTTTGCACAGTGTAAAGCAAGGTTGAATATGCAATCACCTTCTTATAAAGTGACACACCTTAAAATGAGTTTTATTTGTCTATTTTCAGGTCTTAAAGCGGCTGCGCATTAGGTAAAGCAACATTGTCTCATCACACACATGTCACGGACATCTGCATATTTACCCACACAATGAACTTTGCGTGACAGTGACGTCACGCTTGAAATCGACAACTGTTACACATAGCACGTGCAGCACGGACAATTACAGGTCACGTGTCAAGATGACCTCGTGTGAAACCAAGGATCTACATTAACATCGAGGAATCTACTTCAAAGCACCTGTGATATTTATTCTCTGATCCATTGTGTTTTGTGCTTGTCGAGATGTCCAACAGTTTTGAAGAATTCTGTGGAGGACCGTTTTGGGTGAGTTTTGGATAAACACTTGTCAGTTGAAAATCATTCATAAACGAAACTGCTTCACGGGTCTCCTTGGAAATATGTAAGTGGTTATTCTGAGAAACGTTATCACCGCAGCCATGTTTCTTTTAACTTGCACTTTTTAAGGAACAAAATCGTTTTATTTTTTATCTGTATTATTTTTCCCTCTTCAAATTCCTTTGCAGTTTCCTTGGTTTCTCTCCTCGCAATGCATTCTTCTTTTCACGGGCGTCCACTCACCCTTGTAATAGTATGTGTTTGTCAACAGAACCTTGTCGTTCTAGGTCATACAAGTTATTTTATCTCAAATTTGGGTCACGCGCTTTTATATACCTGTATACCAAAACGAAAATACTTTTTAGACCTATATTCGCCTTCTATCTTTTACTGACAAGAAAAAGCTTTATACCCCGGTCCGAAATAAGCACCTATCAAATGACCCCCCTGCAACAGACCCCTATCCCGCTACGGCCCATTAAAGAGACACAGAGTATGTTGATAGGATCACATATGTCAAATTTTGAAATCGATGTTATTACATCGGGAACCATTAAAGGGGCAGTAGCACGTTTTAAGGGGGAATATAAGGTGATGTCATGAAAATGAAAATAAATGGTTCCAGTTGAAAGACAATGTATTTAAACTAAATGAAGCAGTTATAATTTGCATATATAACTTAAAGTTCAGCCATACGATTCCTTTTTCTTACAAAAATGAATTAAAGGTGTTCACAAAAAAATGGCCGCCAATGGATTTTATGTGAATCCTCATATTTTGTCCTCTGACTATGGGTGATCGGCTTGTGTAATGAGATTGTTGATATTGTCAATATAATACATTTAGCATTTACTTACAATTATAAGTGAAATATTTAAAATTTATAATTATCAAAAAACGTGCTACTGCCCCTTTAACTGTTACTGAAAATAACAAGTTAAAGGTCAATCAGTACATTTTAGCGAAAATACGGCCATTCAAAGTCAGGATATTGATGGAAAACCGGACAATATTACCCGAGTGGCGCACGCAAATTCGCCAACCGTAATTTTGAAACCTTGTCATAAGCTGACAGGAAGATATTTCGATTCGATAGTGTTTATTAGGTATTGTAACTAATAGATAGATTAATTGGATGCATAGTTTCGAATATTAAACGTATTTGAGATGTTTTCTTTATTTTTCCATAAAATCAAGCATTTTAGAGATATTATGCATAAATGGATATATTTGCAAGTCCAGTGATGAGATATGAACTTCAATCAGCATATAAGATACTTTGTAGCTTATCAAAACCAAATAAAATTTCAAGAAAGATACTCTGTGTCACTTTAAACACATTCAACCAGCTGACCTCATAGTCCTTATTCACGACCTCAAGGACCCACATGCGACGATAAGAGTCCAAAATCGAGGTCTTGAAGTCTCAGGATATTTACCCAACCCGTTACATTCAGCCAGCTGACCTCATAGCCAATAGGCTTCATTCACCAAGATTCACAAAGAGACCAAAAAAATCGAGGCCTTGAGTTCTCATGAATTTCTCAAAACGTATTCCCTATTAAAGGGGCAGTAGCACGTTTTTAGGGGGAATATATGGTGATGTCTGGAAAATGAAAATTAATGGTTCCAATCGAAAGACAATGTATTTAAACTAAAAGGAGCAGTAATAATTCAAAAATATAACGTAAAGTTTAGCCATGCGATCTATTTTCTTACATAAAATGAATTAAAGGTGTTCACAAAAAAATGGCCGCCAATGGATTTAGCGTGAATCTTCATACTTTGTCTTTTGAATATGGATGATTGGCTTGTGTAATGACATTTTTGACACTGTCAAAATAATACATTTAGCATTAACTAACAATTATCAGTGAAAACTTTAAAATATAAAATTCTCAAAAAACGTGCTACTGCCCCTTTAAAGAACCACTCCGTGATTTTCAACACATATTTTCGCTTTCAAACGATTGAGTATGGCATAATCAATTATATAATTTAAAACATCTCACGTTCTCCTCCTCGTGGCACTTATATGAATTGTTTTCAATTAAAATCTTTTAAAAGCCATATATATTCGTGGAATCCAATTTTTACTTTCAATTTACATGAATAGTAGTTATGTAACCTATGAAACATTATCAACTCGTAACTGTCATTTTGACTGCGCTAGAGTTCACAAATTACGTTTCACTAATTGACGTTCGTCATTGTCCGGTTTTCGATCATTATTACAACTTCAACCCTTCCTAAAGATTGACTCCTCAAATGATACTTTCCCACAACAGTCGCACCTCCTTAGTCAAATGATTGATTACCAACCGAGAACGAAAGTGTCCACTCCTGCTTTGTTCTTCAGTCATCCTTTTCACAAATATGACTTCTTCGAAAACAATGTCAAATTGTACCAGGGATTTGGCGAAAAACGACAAGCCTGGTCAAAATAAAAGCTCTGGTTAATATTAATAGTTTCTAAAGTCGTAGACATCTTTTCCATCCAATCAACATATATAGTAGATTTATTCTATCATTTCATTATGTATATATTATTTTTGGTTTGGTTATTAGTGTCACTTCATGCCAGATGTGTCATATCATTTTTCTCGACCAATTTGGACCTTCGGCACAGGGCATAAATTCCTCCCTGGTCTGTTTATATTGAACGTTTATGTAATCCAATATGTTCAATTAAGCATTCATTTTTTCTCTATACGTATTTTCAAAGAAGGAAATCAAGTCATAACAATGTTCGGTTGGTAACTTGCGGTTGTTTAAATGACGAAAAAGAAAGAAGAGGAAGATTATTCAATTTCGGTGTCACGTGCTGTTACAAGTAGCACAGTATAGCATATTAAACCATTACAGATATTGCAGACAAAAACAACATTTAATGTAAAATAGTAAGCATGCGGCCAAAATAAGCCTATGGCCAATGTATTATGATATATTATGAAATATAGAAACAATTAGATATTAAAAATTGGGTAATGCATTGACTAAAACACGATGTCTTTAAACCAGTCGAAATTGTTTGGATAGCACTTCTGTATCTTGGTTTCAAAATCTTGGTAGCTTATTCGACTTGTTGACCGATTGCGTAAAAGTGGTAAGGTGGCAATAAATTGGGTCGCAGACATACAGACAGAAAGTATATTTTGATCTCACCTCGTACAATGCAAAAAAATAAAATACATTAAAATATATATATGAAATACATTTCCGAGCCACCCAATAAGTTGGGTCGCAAACAGACAGACAGACAGATAGTTATTTTGGACTCACCTCGTAAAATGCAAAAAATAAAATACATACATAATACACTGCCGAGCCACCCAATAATGGGTACGAGAGACACACACAGCAGAAATTAAAACAAAAACAATTTATATACATCACAATATATAAATACAACTTTACATACAACTATATAAAATTTCCCTTCTTTTTTAAAAAATAAGTTTGCAGGTTATGGCCGATAAAAATACAATTTCGCAGATGTCAGGGGTAAGTGACACAATTGTGACTGATCAGTTGGCAATTACCTGCGTGATACCTTTCTTGGTTGAAATTGTTAAGGTGGAGTGTGATTGATCAGGTGGCAATTGTCTGGATGTCATTTCATTGGGTTGTATAGTCTTGGAGGATTGTGATTAATAAGATGGCAATTGTCTGGATGTCATGTCATTGGGTTGCATAGTCTCGGTGGATTGTGATTAATAAGATGGCAATTGTCTGGATGTCATTTCATTGGGTTGCGATTGTTTTGATGGATTGTGATTAATAAGATGGCAATTGTCTCGATGTCATTTCATTGGGTTGCCATTGTTTTGATGGATGGTGACTTATAAGATGGCAATTGTCTCGATGTCATTTCATTGGGTTGTATAGTCTTGGTGGATTGTGATTAATAAGATGGCAATTGTCTGGATGTCATGTCATTGGGTTGCATAGTCTTGGTGGATTGTGATTTATAAGATGGCAATTGTCTGGATGTCATTTCATTGGGTTGTATAGTCTTGGTGGATTGTGATTAATAAGATGGCAATTGTCTGGATGTCATTTCATTGGGTTGTACATGTATAGTCTTGGTGGATTGTGATTAATAAGATGGCAATTGTTTGGATGTCATTTCATTGGGTTGCGATTTTTTTGTGGATTGTGACTTATAAGGTGCCAATTGTCTGGATGTCATTTCATTGGGTTGCATAGTCTTAGTGGATTGTGATTAATAAGGTGGCAATTGTCTGGATGTCATTTCATTGGGTTGTATAGTCTTGGTGGATTGTGATTAATAAGATGGCAATTGTCTGGATGTCATTTCATTGGGTTGCTATTGTTTTGGTGGATTGTGATTAATAAGATGGCAATTGTTTGGATGTCATTTCATGGGGTTGCTAGTGTTTTGGTGGATGGTGACTTATAAGATGGCAATTGTCTGGATGGCATGTCATTGAGTTGCATAGTATTGGTGGATTGTGATTAATAAGTTGGCAACTGTCTGGATGTCATTTCATTGGGTTGCATAGTCTTGGTGGATTGTCACTTATAAGATGGCAATTGTCTGGATGTCATTTCATTGGGTTGCTATTGTTTTGGTGGGTGGTGAATGATAATGGGGCAATTGTCTGGGTGACATTCGCTTGGTTGCACTAGTTTTGATGGGTGGTAAATGATAAAGGGGCAATCGTCTGGATGGCGTTTGATTTGGTTATAATCTTGAAGGAGATAGTTGTCTGGATGCCATTTTATTTGGTTGCAATGGTCTGTGAATTGAATGGAGATTAAATAAGGGGTAATTGTCTGGATAACGTAAGTTTGCTTGCAATTGTTTCTGTGGGTTCTGATTGATAAAGGAGCCATTTTGTTTTATTTAAGTTGATCCGTTTAGAATTGTCGGTGATTTATTAGGTGTTATGTCTTGATGTAAATTCTCCAGAGGTCATTTTTTGTTGGCGGTTCTCTTTCTGTGGTATGGGTTCATTAAACATCTTGGTTAAGATGTTTTAATTACAATGTAATACCTGCGTTTTATTTAGGCAAGCATTGCAGTTAAAACAATAAATGCCCAATTTAACTGACAAGAGGTCACCATAAAGGCGCTGGGAGTTCTACTTAAAGTGAATATATTACCACCATCTCCCCTTGGTCGCGTTTTCAGTACAGGTATATATCATTGGTGTGTCAGGATAGTCTGCAAGGCATTCTGTGGTGATACATCTTAAGCGCATCGCATAATCTGCAAAGTGATACCCTTGGTTTGTCAGGATATTCTAAAAGACCCTCTGGCGCATCGCATAATCTGCAAAGGGATACCCTTGGTATGTCAGGATATTCTAAAAGACCCTCTGGCGCATCGCATAATATGCAAAGGGATACCCTTGGTTTGTCAGGATATTCTAAAAGACCCTCTGGCGCATCGCATATTCTGCAAAGGGATATCGTTGGTTTGTCAGGATATTCTAAAACGTATCGCATGTTCTGTAAATTATTTTCTTGCTTAGTCTGGAACTTTTGACATTCTGCGGTGACGATACCAGGAGTGTGAATACGGCTTCAATGACAATTTAAAGGATTAAGGATCACGTCAATGTTGTTTAATTATAACTGAGGCGTACGGACATTCAAAGAAGAAACGTTGCTTGAATGGAATATGTAAACCTCCGAAAAACTTCAATAAAAACATAAGGAACCTTACTCTTGTGATATTGAAGGGAAATAAACATATCATACAAACTCATTGGAGGTGATTTTACAAAGGAATTTCTAAAGGAATTGTATCTTGAAGAACTGAGGAGGGTTTTTTCCCGCATAGATCGGACAATTTTGGATAGAAGAAAATAAATCTGCGTCAACTCAACGTCAACATGATTCCGTGCAGAGATCTATGGCAGGTAAAAGTAAATCCTTTGTAAATTATCAAGAACTTGATATAATCATTTGGGTATATCATGCCATTTTAAGAATTATTTTGCTGTTCTGACAATGAGGTCATCTATGTTTTTAGGCCTTAAGTTTATAAAACAGTTTTTTTTTCAATATCAAGTTCCTTAAAAAAAACAGTTCACCATCAAAGGCATCCGATTATCAATGATTTACAAAAGAAACATGTTGAGGATGTTGATGACAATGTCTTCTTGTTCTAGATTTAACAATTTGAAAAAAGAATAGCATGCATCACTGCGTCATCTTGTTTTTCGTTTCCCACCAAAAATCCTGCCATAGGACTGTCCCTTTAAGGCATTTGAACTGAGTTTTTTTTTGGAGAACAGTATTGATTGAACGTCGTCAGTCTAATTATTAAACATGAATGTTGCATATGTGTGAAATTTTAGGATAATTCATAAAATATGATTTATTTTACATTTTTTGAAACAAATTGTGTCCGTTTCCAAAGGGCATATATTATACATACTAATTGGCATGTCTGTCAAACTACCGACTTTCATCGGACCATTTGCGATATAGTATATATGCCTAAATTACATGGATGTATGTATCTGTTAGATGTTAATCTCATCTATTTATTTAAATGACGTTATCAATAAAATAACTTCTTTGCTTTGCGACGCATTGCTCTTCCTCTGCTTGAGAACGACACAAGAATCTGTGTCGAAACGTCGCATGCAATGAACAAAGAAGTTATATTGATATATTCCTCTGCATTAACATCAATAAGAGTTATTAAAACATTTTTGAAACATGAAAACCTATAGTTTACACACCTGTGTAACATATTCATATAACACACTTAAAACATAGTATATTACTTAAAAAATAATATTAGGTTGTGCTGCAACGATGTCAAACGATGTCGTATAAGCGACCATTACATCGTTTTATGATATATATTTATCTTTATGTAAGACAAGAAGCTATAACTTGTTGACGAAAGTCGACAAGTAATTAAAGTGTAAATATACATTTTGCTTTATGTGAATCTAAATTTAACAGATAAAAGAATGTTTATGGTAATTTTATGTGATGTTAACGTTCAGCTCTGTTTTATCATGTGGGCCTGTTGATGTGCAATAGTGATGGCAAGAGTTCTCAAAATTACATTTTGTCACTCTACATCCTTCGAGGTTACCTATCTGGAACTAGAATTACGTAATACTGGATAAAATATGTAGGGCATTTGGTTAATGACGTCACGTACGGCTATATTTTCTCGGTGACAGCTGGCCGACGTTTGAAATATGATTCACTGGGAATTTTTCTTACGTGTATAAAACAAGAATTATACTCACTCCTTTGTCATTTAGATGCTGTAAAACTAAAAAATGTGCAATTTGTATATTTCATCTACCCCCCCCCCCCTGTGCAATAAAGGTGAATTTATAACACATGGCGTGCAATAAAAAGTTTAAATTATTATTTCGGTAAAATATGAAAATAATAATTCATTAATTTATATCGTATAATTGGCCATGAGGCCAACAGTACAACATTTGTAGAATACAAGATAGATAATTTACCTGCGCCACAGAAAAAAATCTTTAAGTTTGACACAAAGCAGACACATTGTTTCTTTGTTTGAACACCTTGTGCTTACAATAGCCTATTATAGATATTTACGCGTTAATTCTAATATTTTTGGCATATGAAAACAACATGGAATTCATTTTCTATTTTCTAACTGAGATTTACAAAAAGAACAAGAAGTATCTGGGTTTTGATATCTGTCAGAGTTCATTCTGAAACCATGTCTGTTACTTTGTCATCTCTGTAAAGTCGCATTGTTATTTTTGATAAGTATTTCTCAGGACAGATATCATGTTTTATCATGGAGTAAAATTTAAGAGAACTTGATGTGTATATTCCGTGATGCCACTCTTGGAGATAAACATTGATGAAATAGTTCCAGAAAATAATTCTTATTGTCAATAGTCTGTGCTATCCATAGATAACCAAAGTAATATTTGAAAAGAAGTTTCCTAACTTTTGAAACCCAGTTTTCATCTCCTGATCGAAACGTTTTAAAATATATATACACTTCTCCGTATATCTGAACGGTCGTTTGCAAAGATGTCTGATCCAAAATTGATGCAATCTGATATTTGCATATAATATTAATTAATGCGCACCTTTTCAATAGGTTTTCTTGTTTCCCAACCCCATAATTCTGCGCCATATAACAAAATTCGCTCGACTTAACTATCAAATATTTTAAAGGCAGCATTTACTGGGAGATTTTTGTATTTATTAATGAAACGTTTGATTGGGAACAGTGCTTTTTCAACCTGTTGGGATAAGGTCTCACACGCTTTTGTAAAAAATCGTTCCTTTTCTTTTCAATATTTTTTGTTCTTGATGTATACTCAGTCACTTAGGGATAATTGTTCCGATAATATACCCTATAAGACCACTTGGACTTATCATCAGAGAAGTTGTAAACTTGTTGATCTTTTGTTCAACATGTCTTCTGTTAAATGCATTGACAGTGACTTTTTAGCTCATCTGGCCTGTAAGGCCCGATGGGCTTATGGCATGGCATGGTGTCCGGCGTCCGTCCGTCCGTCCGTCCGTCCGTAAACTTTGTGGAATTTCGACTTCTTCTCCAGAACCATAAGGCCTAGAAAGCTTAAACTTGGTGTACAGACTCCTTGACTAGTGCGGATTAAAAATAGTAGCTTTGGTGGCCCTGTGGCCCCTAATAAGGGCCACAGGGGCCAAGCCCTTAAAACCTATGTTCATCTTCTTCTCCAGAACCAAAAGGCCTAAAAAGCTTAAACTTGGTGTACAGACTCCTTGACTAGTGAGGATTAAAAATTGTAGCTTTAGTGGCCCTGTGGCCCCGAATAAGGGCCACAGGGGCCAAGCCCTTAAAACCTATTTTCACCTTCTTCTCCAGAAGCATAAGGCCTAGAAAGCTGAAACTTTGTGTACAGACTCCTTGACTAGTGAGGAATATAAAATAAAGCTTTGGTGGCCCTGTGACCCCTTATAAGGGCCACAGGGGCCAAGCGCTTAAAAGCTATTTTCATCTTCTTCTCAAGAACTATAAGGCCTAGAAAGCTGACACTTTGTGTACAGACTCCTTGGCTAGTGAAGATTATAAATTGTAGCTTTGGTGACCATGTTGCCCCTAAGAAGGGCCACGCCCTAAAAACCTATTTTCATCTTTTTCTCCAAAAGTATAAGGCTTAGAAAGCTGAAACTTTGTGCACAGACTCCTTGACTAGTGCAGATTATAAATTGTAGCTTTGGTGGCCCTGTGACCCCGAATAAGGGCCACGGGCCACGCCCTAAAAACCTATTTTCATCTTCTTCTCCAGAGGCATAAGGCCTAGAAAGCTTAAACTTTGTTTACAGACTCCTTGATTAGTGAGGATTATAAATTGTAGCTTTGGTGACCATGTTGCCCCTAAGAAGGGCCACGCCCTAAAAACCTATTTTCATCTTTTTCTCCAAAAGTATAAGGCTTAGAAAGCTGAAACTTTGGTCACAGACTCCTTGACTAGTGCAGATTATAAATTGTAGCTTTGGTGGCCCTGTGACACCTAATAAGGGCCACGGGCCACGCCCTAAAAGCCTATTTTCATCTTCCTCTCCAGAAGTATAAGGCCTAGAAAGCTGAAACTTTGTGTACAGACTCCTTCACTAGTGATGATTATGAATTGTAGCTTTGGTGACCCTGTTGCCCCTAATAAAGGCAACAGGAATGTCCTTTAAATCTATTTTCATCTTCTTCATCAGAAGTAAAGGCCTAGAAAACTGAAACTTGTCGCCTATATATACTAAATTTTATGAATGGTGACCCTGTGGCCTGTTAAAAGGGGGAATCACATTGACCACACTCTAAACAGCATAATTGATGATGAAGCCTGATGAGCTACAGAGCCAATGGCTCTATTTTTGTGAGTTTTGATGTCACGTAATTTCTTATGTTTGTTTACGGAGTGAGTTATTCCTGTCACAAACCGTGTTTGGGACTTTTTATAGCATAATTTTCGTTATATTTTATGTATCATGTTTATAAGATACCTTCACCCCTGTTTATCATTTTGTCATTCTGTTATTTCAATGATTTATTTTGTCTTAATCTTTCCATCATTTTTTTTACTTATTTTTCATCATTTTTTCAAATATCATTAATGAACTGACAAATTCAAAAATGATTATTGGATGGTTAAAAAAATGATAGCACTTATAGTTCGTGTGGTGTTGCTTGACTCGGAAGGTGTAGTATCGAATCCCCATGACTACAATGCCCGTAAAAGTACAAAAACCTGTACAATTTCAGATGATATCTCAAATATTACCATCTTTTGAGTTATGTTATTATTTCCTCTAATTTCCGTTCCTTGTTGGTTTCAGAACGAGACGCTTCTATTGGACAACTGGTGGCCGGAACTGACGTCATGTTTCCGGGTGCTCGTTCTGATTGTGGGACCATGTGGCATTTTATTGGTTGCTTCGTTATTCTATATCCCAATACTCGCCGCTAAGTCGGAAAATACATTGCCACTTTCGCGACTTTATCTTACTAAAACGGTAATTATTGTCACCTTTGAACTAGTCGTTTTTACAGTTGTTGATGAAAGTTATAGCACATTTTGACTGTGAGAACAGTACTTGGAGAATAAAAAAACAACTAAAAATAATAGCATGCTTTTGCTGTGAAAACAGGAGTTTGATAATAAGTTCCGTTATAACATCATCAATCTTAAAATTACATTTTTTTCCATCGTTCTCACATTTTCATCTTATCAGGAATAAAATACCCTTTACATTTTACATTTAGTTGCAAAGGTTATTACATACTTTGATGTCCTGAAACTTTTTTGGATGCGTTTTTCTGCTGATTTATAAAAACAACCGACTGTATTTATCGTCACCAACAACGGTTTCAAAATTATTTATGACATAAAAATAATTTTGCTGTCAAATGATGAGCAAACAAATGAATTTACATTAAACCTTCTTTTACAAAGACGTCGTGCTACACATGTTTTTGAAAGATACAAAAAGAAATTTCATTTGTGCCGATTTCAAACGCAATGTACCAATTTTCTGTCGTAATACTTTTTTTTTTTTTTTTGATAAACGTCTCTAAAGTTTAATTCTTTATTATCTAATAGTAACATGATCTTATTGACAATTATGAATTAACTTATATATTATAATTGATATGAATCTTATTCAATTGGTTTCAGTTTGCCAGTGGTGTTCTAGCTTTGATAAGTTTCATCAACATCTTCATGATCGCGTCAGATCAGGTGCACGGAGTGGATATACCCAGAGTATATTTAGTCGGTCACTCCTTGGAAGTCATCGCATATGTGAGTAGAAAAGTCATTTATTCAACAAATAAAAAACGTGTCGGATAACGAAATGACTTAACTTAACAGCCATATGCATGTTCACTCGACAAGCCATTACCCAATACATATAGTCTAATATATAATATATGTTCCTCGATTTTCAACCTCACCTCAATCAATCAACCGATCCACCAACCAGGCCAAGCCAGTAACCTCACCAAACCCCTAAACCCCCAAACCCCCAAACCAATACTCACTCAAGCAGCATAGATGATTTCAGATAAGGATGTCTGTATGAACGAATACTGTCAAATGAAATGTTCTTTGATAAACAAATCCTTACCAAACTTCGACCCTGGAACTTACCGATCAATAAACCTGGATATATCCAAATAGAGCGAGCCAACACTTCGAAACCCTGAAAACCCAAAATCTAAAAGCAATTCAATCCTCATACATGTAGTTCTTATCAGCAGTTTTGTAACCAGTTTGGGTTAGCCATGATAACTCCTACCTTACTACCAAATGAAATACTCCTTAAAACAGTTTATAATCTAAAGAACCTCATTTCATAATTTCTTTTCAAATTTCCGAAATTCTTTAACGCATTTATTTTATTATTGAAAAACTTTGTGACCATTGTAATATTGGCGTCATGACCAAATATGCATAATAAACTATCTCCATCTCAATTCATCAATAATAAAAGCACTATATTTTACAGATATTAACAGTGGTGATAATGCACATGGAGCGAAGTCGTGGGGTCTTCACGTCCGGGCTACTGTTCACGTACTGGACCATTGTCCTATGTTGCTACGCTGTGCCATTCTACACCTACATTATTCTTCAGGTAAGCGTCATACCCTTAACAATAACCAGGAAATATCTGCCTAGTTACCATTCTGCTACATCAGACTTTATGTGTTCGTATAGCTGCTTCCAATACCCTGATATCCATCGTGCCAAAAACCTTGTATATATACAGCCATCAATGAAATCGCATCTGGCAATAGCGGCGCCCCTCGGATGAGAGGCAGTACGAGTGCAAATTAATCACTGGTCGTGCTCTTTTAAGCTGAATTGTGTCTGTTGCTAAAAATGTTCATCATCAAGGACGAAATATTCTTTGTGAAAATAAAAATTCTTGCCTTATTGACTTTTTGACAATAATTTGATAATGATAGTGCTTATGATAGTGTAAGCTCTATTTCTTGCCCCTGCCTACATTAAACAAAGCTAATTTAACAAAAAAAACTAACCAATCATTTTACCGAAGCTACTGTAAATATGTGTTATTGTAAACCTGCCATAATCAAATACATTACATGTCTCTCAGATATTAAGTGCATTTAAAAAAAGTGTGGTGTGTAATTTCTTTTGCGCGGGAGTTTATGTTTCCATGTTAAATGTTTGATTGATTTCAGATGTACAAAGCGAGTTTATTATATTTCACGCTGTTCTACATAAGTTTCGGACTGATAATAATGGAGTTCATCCTGCAGTGGTTCTCAGACGTGCCTAGCAAACAGCAGGGGTACCAGGTCATAGGTGAAGTGAGTACATTTACCTTAAAGGGGCAGTAGCGCGTTTTATGGAGAATATAAGGTGATGTCAGGAAAAGGAAAATGAATGGTTACAACTAAAAGACAATGTATCTACAACTTAATGAAGCAGTACTAATTCAAATATATAACGTAAACTAACGTAAGCCATGCGATTCTATTTTCTTACACAAAATGAATTAAAGGTGTTCACACAAAATGGCCGCCAAAGGATTTTATGTGAATCTCCATACTTTGTCCCCTGACTGTGGCTTGTGTAATGTGATTTTTTACACTGTAAAATTGATACATTAAGCATTAATTATCAGTGAAATATTTGAAATGTGAAATTATCAAAAAAAAATGTGCTTCTGCCCCTTTAAGGGCAGCACGTAAATTAAGAAGTTGTTCATCCCTAGATTGTCCTTTGTCTTACTTATACCATCAACTAGAATGCCACTCAAACAGTTGATTTAGTTAGTTGTCAAACTTTCCTGTTTTAAACTAATCCACAGGAGCTGTAGTGCAGATATTATTGACATTAACGTTAAACATTGTTGACATTAATTTACATTATGTGGTTTGTAATATAATCTATATAGGTTAACTTTGATGTTTACGTTTTGCCACATCTAAATTGTGTTTTTCTAAATTTTGAAAACTTTTAACAATAATTGTCTTCGGAAACATGTTGCACATGGGAAGCAATCGCTATGACAATGGCATGTCGATAATAATTGCTGTTCCATATTTGCTAGTCATAGATTCAGTTATGCAATTTTCTTTAAAGTTATGTCACCAAAAGTAATTTTGAATGATATTACAATAACAAACTTTGAGCCACATGCAATATATTGTAAACTATTTATTTCTTATAATACTTTGACTAATGTTATGCCAGTATATAAATTACATGTATGCTACAGGGGCTAATAAGTCTTTATTTGACAATATTTCCATATGTCATAACATGATTTGATCATATTTGTATCATGTCCGCTATTGTTTTTTCTTGTTATGACCATGTTCCACTTAAATATTTTGCTTGATACTGTCTTGTTGACCTATCCAGTATTGTTCATTGAATATACGACTCAAAATAAGATTTGAACCTTAACTTGTTTTAAGTATAGTACAAACACTTTAAAACCTTTTTTCATGGCGTTTCAGAGACCATGTCCAGAGGTCACAGCCTCGTTTCCATCCAAATTGGTGTATGGTTGGATGACAAAGTAAGTTCGATGGTAGAATTACAATTGAAGACACGTAAACTGTATTCAGCAGTACATCATTATACTCCAGGCAACACAACTGAAACATGGTTTTACATTATTTACGCTGTGATATGAAATGGTGTGATATGATATAAAATTTCACCATGTGATTTAGTATGGTTAGAGCAAATGTTGAATGGTTGATACCATTATATGATATGATGCATCATCAAGCTTATGTGTAATGGAGATTTGATATATGGTGTGATGTACTCTATGGTGTAAATAGATACATTATGATCTACATTAATAATATGAGGAAGATTGATATGGCATTATAAATAGAACAAGATATTGTATATTTGATAACTATGTTATGATATGATTGATAAGATGATATTATACATAGATACTATTACCATCGGACTTTTACGAAACGAGTGTGAATTTTTGTATTGCCCGAGCGATTACCGATTCTATTCCATTTTGCCATCTTAGAAATATGCTAGAGACGGGCCGCTTCCCTTGAGAAGACCGGCTACATTGACGTCACGAACAATGATGTTATGACGTCACAAGCGAACATATACTTGAACTCGCACTACAACAATCGCTGCTAGGCGAAAGTAATATATGCACATGTGCTCATATTGAAAATATGTCACTACTTTATTTCAACCATATGGGTAACGAAATATGATATGTGACGTGCGGATATATATTAGATACAGCTATTGTATCTACTAAATCTGTAGCCTTTTTGTAATAAATAAAGATTGAGAATCCCCTTGAGTAAATTTGAACCAAAGTATATTGAAAGTATTGCGGCTTTGTTTGCAGGTTGGTGGTTACTGGTTACCGGAAGGGGATAGATGAAGATGATCTATGGGATCTGAACCCACGTGACTCCAGTAACACCCTCTTTCCTCCCTTCGAGGAAGAATGGGCGAAGGAGAAGGAACGAATAGATGAAAAGAAGTACGTCCACATAGAGCCCATCACATTGAAACTTCTTTGGTTAAAGTCATTGTGTTAGTTATTTAGGCAAACCAGGAAACTAGTTGACCATTTACCTTAACCTCGCCTCTGACGTTTGCAACCAGAACTCTTGCCCTAAGTATTGAAATTCAAAGTAACCCCACCCTCTCCTCTTGTCTATAGATAAGGTTTACTTCACATGATATTTTACAGCTGAAATGCAATAGAAATGGCCTTTTTCGAAACTTTTTAGATACAGTAAGCAGATTAAGAAGCTGAGCAGTTGGAGGAGAGGCAGTCTTTATAAGAAAATGTAGTTATCCTCAATATGTCGCAATTAGTGGGTCTCTAACAGGGAGCACATGATTGGCTGCATGGTCACTCAGACGGCTTAACTTTCGTAAGATTGACAATTATTGCAAAAGTCAGGGAAAGATAGACGTATTTTTGAAGAAATAGTTGTTTGTCGTCTTTTGATAGATGACGTGCAAAACTGAGACAATAACTTTAATTAATCACCTGATCTTGCCACATGACGCCACCATATAACAGTTTAGTTGTCTTCCTGAAAAGAAGAGATATATCCACCACTCATTATTTGGTAGAAATATTTATGTTTCCATAAAGTATAGATTAGGCAATTCAAGTGATAATGAATAACACGTTTCTTATTTTATACATGTTACTTAGCAAATAAGTGACTCCAAACTTAATTTAAAAAATACGATCAACTGAAAAAAAGAAATGACGTAATCACGTAAATTTATTTAAATGGAATCATTAATTTTTGAATGGTGAAAGCATATCTTACTAAACAATATGTTTGTACTATATCTTTGTATATTTTATTTGTTTCAGTTCAACCCTCAGACAAAATAGAAATGTGATGTTTAAAAATGGAGTTATTCATTTATCAAAAAATGAAAATGAAACCACACCGCTTGTATCCTCTTCACAGTATAAGCCGAAAGTATCCTTGAACGGATCCTCGAGTGGATCCAGTTTCGGGTCCTATAACAGCAGCTTCAAGGGTCCATGTAATGAGAACAAGGGCACGTATCCAGTGTTTAGTAAACCCTCACTTCTGAGGGTTCTTACAAAGCTTTATGGGTGTCAACTGATTATACTCTTCTTTGTGAAATTCGTCGCTGATATCTTACAACTCATGGGACCTATAATTATGAGGTGAGTTTAAAGGTGAGGTGAGGTGAACTACTAAGTCGGATAAATATTTATCATGTGGAGCCTCAAGCGATTTATCAGGAGATATCGTTGTGAGTATATGTTTTCAACAATGCCAAGTACATGCCATCAGAATGTTTATATCAACAAGTTATGACATCATGCTATGACGTCATACACATAACGTCAGGCAGGGGACGCGGGGTTCAGGCTCTACTACCTCTAACCGCCATATTTAACCATAGCTAAGACAAGGCAGTTGGCACAGTTAATTTGACCAAATACAGCATAGCCTTAATAAACCAGAAGACTGACACGAGGGAAGAAAACTTCCATACGCATAGTTGACTGGAACACAGCGATTACTTTGGCGAAGAAATCATGGTGACGAATAAATATGCCACAGGATGGCTTAACAACTGATATCAATCCCTACTATCTTTCTCTATTTGGTTTTTGCAGCGCTTTGATCAACTTCATCTCATCCGAGGACCAGAACGAATGGGAAGGCTACGTGTTGGCCACTATCCTTCTCGTGCTAAATCTAGCCAGAAGCGTCTTCTATCAGGCCAGCCTCAACCAAGCAGCCATACTCGGGCTGCAGATGAAAACAACTATCATAACTGCCATATACAAAAAGGTTAGAACAGTAATTGGCGTGTTTATTACCTACAAGGGTAATGCACACACTGTACATGTACATTGACTGTGTAAAAATAACTTAGTCATGATTACGTTTTGTCATGACGCTGTGTTTCGTCAACGAGATTGCATCCTAAAGACAGCTTATGGCTAAAACTTTGAAAGAAAATGTTTGCTATTTTCCTTTTGCAATGAATGGGAAAGGTTCGCCCTCACTAAACAGTGATACTCGGATACTCGCGTGTAAAGAAACCCATATAATATGAAAACAATTTCACTTAAATGTTACATGTAAATGTCCAATAAATCATCTTCAGTCGTTTACACTCAGCAACATCTATTAGAAACCTAACACTAACATCTTAACGTTTAATAAAAATTAAAGGTACATTCCTGCAGTTTATGAGCTTTTTAACTAGACGGTTTTCAAAAAAAATTAATGCTATGAATTTATTCTATTATAGAATTGAGGCATCTCAACTCAATTTTTTAATTTACTGTCCTGTCGTCTAGTATTCGAGTAAATCACCTTAAAAAAATCGTCTTCTTAATTATGGGAACGTTTCCATAAATATGGCGGATAACGGAAGTGAGTGACTCGCGTCTAACCTCTCAAATTGAAGCCCACAAAAAAAAGCAACCGGCTTGCATCTGATTGACCAGTAGAGGGTCTTCCGTCGAGACGAAAGAGTACATGCATGTAGTTTACGTTTTTCTTCAATGTCCCTGGTCCCTTTCGTATCAAAACTGACAGTCGGCCTCCTTGATGTGAGCTTTTAATCCATCTTCTCCAGTCTTTGACCCTGAACAACGAGGCCAAGAAGACCACAACAACAGGCGAGATCGTCAATCTGATGTCTGTGGACTGCCAGAGGATCAATGACGTCATGAACTACCTCTTCCTGCTGTGGTCGGTGCCCATACAGATCATCCTGTCCATTGTCCTGTTGTACAACACTATCGGCGTGTCCATCTTCTCTGGCCTGGCCGTGCTGCTCATCATGATCCCCTTCAATGGATTCCTGGCCAACAAGGCGAGGAAGCTGCAGCAGCAGAACCTCAAACAGAAGGACGAGAGGATCAAACTGCTCAATGAGATTCTTAATGGTATCAAGGTGAGTTTTAAACTGCTCAATGAGATCCTTAATGGAATAAAGGTGGGTTTGTATCGGGAGCATTTAGGATCACATTAAGATTCTAAATTGTAGGTGAGATTCTAAATGGTATCAAAGTGCGTTTGAAACTGCTCAATGAGATTCTGAATGGTATAACGGTGGGTTTGTATCAGGAGCATTTAGGATCACATTAAGATTCTAAATTGTAGGTGAGATTCTAAATGGTATAAAGGTACGTTTGAAACTCTTCAGTGACATTTCAATACTCAATAAGATCGTTATTGATATAAAGTAACGTTTTGGACTGATTAATGAGATTCTTAATGGTACAAAGGTGAGGATCAAACTGCTCAATGAGATTCTTAATGGTATAAAGGTACGTTTTAAACTGCTCAATGAGATTCTGAATGGTATAAAGGTGAGGATTAAACTGCTCAATGAGATCCTGAATGGTGGAAAGGTACGTTTTAAATTGTTCAATGAGATTCTGAATGGTATAAAGGTGCGTTTGAAACTGCTCAATGAGATCCTTAATGTTATAACGGTGGGTTTGTATCAGGAGCATTTAGGATCACATTAAGATTCTAAATTGCAGGTGAGATTCTAAATGGTATAAAGGTACGTTTGAAACTTTTCAGTGACATTTCAATGCTCAATAAGATCGTTAATGATATCTAGTAACGTTTTGGACTGCTCAATGAGATTCTGAATGGTATAAAGGTGAGGATCAAACTGCTCAATGAGATTCTTAATGGTATAAAGGTACGTTTTAAACTGCTCAATGAGATTCTGAATGGTATCAAGGTGAGGATCAAACTGCTCAATGAGATTCTTAATGGTATAAAGGTACGTTTTAAACTGCTCAATGAGATTCTGAATGGTATCAAGGTGAGGATCAAACTGCTCAATGAGATTCTTAATGGTATAAAGGTACGTTTTAAACTGCTCAATGAGATTCTGAATGGTATCAAGGTGAGGATCAAACTGCTCAATGAGATTCTTAATGGTATAAAGGTACGTTTTAAACTGCTCAATGAGATTCTGAATGGTATCAAGGTGAGGATCAAACTGCTCAATGAGATTCTTAATGGTATAAAGGTACGTTTTAAACTGCTCAATGAGATTCTGAATGGTATCAAGGTGAGGATCAAACTGCTCAATGAGATTCTTAATGGTATAAAGGTACGTTTTAAACTGCTCAATGAGATTCTGAATGGTATCAAGGTGAGGATCAAACTGCTCAATGAGATTCTTAATGGTATAAAGGTACGTTTTAAACTGCTCAATGAGATTCTGAATGGTATCAAGGTGAGGATCAAACTGCTCAATGAGATTCTTAATGGTATAAAGGTACGTTTTAAACTGCTCAATGAGATTCTGAATGGTATCAAGGTGAGGATCAAACTGCTCAATGAGATTCTTAATGGTATAAAGGTACGTTTTAAACTGCTCAATGAGATTCTGAATGGTATCAAGGTGAGGATCAAACTGCTCAATGAGATTCTTAATGGTATAAAGGTACGTTTTAAACTGCTCAATGAGATTCTGAATGGTATCAAGGTGAGGATCAAACTGCTCAATGAGATTCTTAATGGTATAAAGGTACGTTTTAAACTGCTCAATGAGATTCTGAATGGTATCAAGGTGAGGATCAAACTGCTCAATGAGATTCTTAATGGTATAAAGGTACGTTTTAAACTGCTCAATGAGATTCTGAATGGTATCAAGGTGAGGATCAAACTGCTCAATGAGATTCTTAATGGTATAAAGGTACGTTTTAAACTGCTCAATGAGATTCTGAATGGTATCAAGGTGAGGATCAAACTGCTCAATGAGATTCTTAATGGTATAAAGGTACGTTTTAAACTGCTCAATGAGATTCTGAATGGTATCAAGGTGAGGATCAAACTGCTCAATGAGATTCTTAATGGTATAAAGGTACGTTTTAAACTGCTCAATGAGATTCTGAATGGTATCAAGGTGAGGATCAAACTGCTCAATGAGATTCTTAATGGTATAAAGGTACGTTTTAAACTGCTCAATGAGATTCTGAATGGTATCAAGGTGAGGATCAAACTGCTCAATGAGATTCTTAATGGTATAAAGGTACGTTTTAAACTGCTCAATGAGATTCTGAATGGTATCAAGGTGAGGATCAAACTGCTCAATGAGATTCTTAATGGTATAAAGGTATGTTTTAAACTGCTCAATGAGATTCTGAATGGTATCAAGGTGAGGATCAAACTGCTCAATGAGATTCTTAATGGTATAAAGGTACGTTTTAAACTGCTCAATGAGATTCTGAATGGTATAAAGGTGAGGATTAAACTGCTCAATGAGATCCTGAATGGTGGAAAGGTACGTTTTAAACTGTTCAATGAGATTCTGAATGGTATGAAGGTGAGTTTTAAACTGCTCAATGAGATTCTGAATGTTATAACGGTGGGTTTGTATCAGGAGCATTTAGGATCACATTAAGATTCTAAATTGTAGGTGAGATTCTAAATGGTATAAAGGTACGTTTGAAACTCTTCAGTGACATTTCAATGCTCAATAAGATCGTTAATGATATCTAGTAACGTTTTGGACTGCTCAATGAGATTCTGAATGGTATCAAGGTGAGGATCAAACTGCTCAATGAGATTCTTAATGGTATAAAGGTACGTTTTAAACTGCTCAATGAGATTCTGAATGGTATCAAGGTGAGGATCAAACTGCTCAATGAGATTCTTAATGGTATAAAGGTACGTTTTAAACTGCTCAATGAGATTCTGAATGGTATCAAGGTGAGGATCAAACTGCTCAATGAGATTCTTAATGGTATAAAGGTACGTTTTAAACTGCTCAATGAGATTCTGAATGGTATCAAGGTGAGGATCAAACTGCTCAATGAGATTCTTAATGGTATAAAGGTACGTTTTAAACTGCTCAATGAGATTCTGAATGGTATCAAGGTGAGGATCAAACTGCTCAATGAGATTCTTAATGGTATAAAGGTACGTTTTAAACTGCTCAATGAGATTCTGAATGGTATCAAGGTGAGGATCAAACTGCTCAATGAGATTCTTAATGGTATAAAGGTACGTTTTAAACTGCTCAATGAGATTCTGAATGGTATCAAGGTGAGGATCAAACTGCTCAATGAGATTCTTAATGGTATAAAGGTACGTTTTAAACTGCTCAATGAGATTCTGAATGGTATAAAGGTGAGGATTAAACTGCTCAATGAGATCCTGAATGGTGGAAAGGTACGTTTTAAACTGTTCAATGAGATTCTGAATGGTATGAAGGTGAGTTTTAAACTGCTCAATGAGATTCTGAATGGTATAAAGGTATGTTTTAAACTGCTCAATGAGATTCTGAATGGTATAAAGGTGAGTTTTAAACTGCTCAATGAGATCCTAAATTGTATAACGGTTAGTGTAAACTGATAAATTTGATTGATTTTTAATGGTATAAATGTTAGTTATAAACTGATGAATGTGATTCTGAATGGTATAAAGGTTAGTTTTAAACTGATAGATTTGATTCCAAATGGTATAAAGGTTAGTTTTAAACTGATAAATTTGATTCCAAATGGTATAAAGGTTAGTTTTAAATGATAAATTTGATTCCAAATGGTATAAAGGTTAGTTTGTACCATAGGAATAAACTGCTTAATGAGATCCTTCATGGTAGAAAGGTTAGCTTTAAACTGCTCAATGAGATCCTTAATGGTATTAAGGTACGTTTTTTATCAGGAGGGTAAAACGTCTCAATGAGATCCAAGAGGTCATGCAAGTTTGACATTCATGTACATGATTATAACAACCAAGTTGAAATAAGCTTCTGAATCCTACATTTTGCTTGGTTAAAATTTCACAACTGGAATGTCAAGAGCGCAACAAAAAAACAACAATTCGAATTGAAGGAATTAATCGGTTCTACGAACGTGATAAGCCTCGCTATGGCATTATGAAGCAATGTTGATCAGTCTTTATATTGAACTGGATAGTCTATCATCGCACACAGTTCATTTACATTATATAGCAAAATTAGTGAAATCACAGCGCTTTTTCGTTTCCACCTGCCAAAAACAACATGGCGGACCGGACGTCGATATGACATTCTCTTTAACATTAACAGGTGCTGAAGCTATATGCATGGGAGGATTCATTCAAGGCGAAGGTGGAGGAGATACGACACAGAGAGATCGCCTCGCTCACCAAGATCGCCCACATCAACGTTATCCTTGGTATGGGCTGGACCGTGGCGCCCTTTCTGGTAAGCATCCTGCTACATCAGCGTATATGTCTCCGCTATGGCTACAACCTATCCCCTGATATCCTCCTATAGTCTACTGTCGTATCGCTGACGGGTGGTTGCTCAGCGCTATTTATAGTTTCTGTCAAACTATTTCGAACTCCATACACTGTCGTCTAGTGATGTCGCACGTGGAAATCTAAGAGCGCGCGATTTGCAGCTTAGCGGGAGACTGCAACGGGAATCAGATTTATTATCTAATAGCACTCCCATTGGTTAATTTGCATCACGAGGTGAGCACGCGGAACGAAGCCATGAAACTAGTTTGCCGCTATTGCTGAAAGGGCATTATTGATTTGCTTGCTATATATAGCTGATGTAGCAGGATGGATGAGGTGAAAAAAATATGTTAATTTTTGCCACCTCATGATCACTACACGATGTTGACTAGTTCTTGCTCTTCAGAATCCACTGAATAAAACAAGTTGCCATATCTTATCCCCGAAATAAAAAAGGAAAGTTTTTATATTTTCATCCATTTTGTTTCCATTACTGTATATTCGAAGCATTTCGGGAAAACATTAGATGTACACTGGACAAATGTAGGTACGTCTCCAATATCATAATATTATGATATGAAGATAAATCAAAATTGATTGGGTAATGATACATTGTTATGGGTAATGATACATGATACATGTGTTTACCTTCCATTATCCACTGATACATGTGATTCTATCACGTGTATGATAAGGATCAATTTCCCTTTTCCATAAATTTCAATTTATATTTATCATCCCGCCATGTTTACCACGTCCTATAATAAGGGTTTTTTACTTTACGTTTTCATTGTTACACGTTATTCTATTCATTATGGCAACGAAACATTGCTTTTAATTCTCCATTTTCCATTGTTACCTTCTTCCCTAGCCTCGCTATTTGGTACCGATACACATGGGCCCCGCTATAAGAGATCCCTTATGCATACTTATTGATACACATAAGGGGTCTCTGATAGCGGGGCCCATGTGTTACTCTAGCCAGGTAATGTAGTAATGATGCATTGTTTTTGTTCACATTCCATATACACTTCAACTGCTTCAGGTTATTCTGGCCACGTTCGCTACTTACGTCCTGATGAACCCCCTGAATGCCCTTGACGCCAACAAGGCCTTCGTCACTCTCTCCCTCTTTAACATCCTCAGGGTACCCATGAACCTCCTCTCTGCAATCATGTCCTTCACCGTGCAGGTAAGTAGCAGTTTTTTTTATGCCAGTGGGGGATTCATAGGGATTGTCAGGTGAATCATCACTTCCCTTTTCCCTTTTAGTGTTTTAAAAAATCGTCCGAAAAATGGACGATTACTTTCAGGACACCCTCACCCACAAGGCCGGCATTTTATGTGTCTATAATGCGTTGTGCGCAATGCATATTGTGTAGCAATGCGTATGTGTTTTTAACTCTTTACACTAAAGTAGAAGAGGTTGATTCCATGAACCTAAATAATGCGGAATGCGTAGTGTTTGTTTGCCGGACACTCACAAGAGTATCCGAGTACGCAATACGAGTATACGTAGACCCATGGGCATTACTATACGCATTGCGCATAACGTGTTACGCGTACATGGAATCTTCTTCAACTATTGTGTTAAATACTCAATAATCATGGAATGTCAACGCAACTCTGCATGGTTAGTTAGAGAATCATGGAATCGGACATGACGCGTCATCCAGCACGCATTACGCACGAATACGTATTCCAAGAATAATTCCTGGATCCTCTCACTCACCTTGTCCTCATCATGCTTCATAGCTTCATATCCAATTAGGCTTAAAGTACCAATTTCATAGGCATGTGGACCGAAATATCCATTGACTTTCTTCTTCGTAAGCCCAAAGGGATCAGTGGGAAATTTATGCATCTTAATGATTGTTATACTTATTTGAATCTGATGAACTGCAGAAGCCAATGTAATTATTTTATCATGACACTTTTATCCACGTACAGTTTGGGGTGCATCCCGTATAATTTTCGTGTTGATGTACATGTATAGTGTAAGTCTACAGCATATAGTTCTTTTCCGAACAGGCCTACGTGTCGATCCAGAGAGTCAACAAGTTCCTGTGTACAGAAGACCTTGATACCAGCAACGTCACGTTTGATGTAAACGCAGGTTTGTACCTATTCCCTTTAAAGAGGCAGTAGCACGTTTTGAGGGGGAACATTAGGTGATGTCACGAAAATGAAAATTAATGGTTCCAATTGAAAGACAATGTATTAAAACTAAATGAAGCAGTAATATTTCAAATATATAATGTAAAGTTTAGTCATGGGAGTCCTGTTTCTAGCAAAAACTGAATTAAAGGTGTTCACACAAAATGGCCGCCAATGGATTTTATGTGAATTGTTAAACTTTGTCCTCTGACTATGGATGATTGACCTGTGTCATACGATTTTGACACTATCAAAATAATACATTTAGTATAAACATACATTTATCAGTGAAAATTTAAAAATATAAAATTTTCAAAAAACGTGCTACTGCCCCTTTAAAGGGTTTGGATACTTCAGCGATCCGGAGATTTTTGCAACCTGGGACTGAGATGCTCCTGGTAGGGTCACCCAAAGTGAACAAGTCAACGGGTCGAAGCAAGTCTAAACTTAAGACGTTCTAAAACCGGTTGTAAATGTCTTACAACATCTTTCTGTCCCCACTTCCCCTGATTCTGTCGATCAACTTTTCATCCTGATCTGTTTACTCTCTTTTCGAAGGCAAAAAATGCGTGTTGAATAGCTCCTTTTGCTTCAGATGACGCAATCACAGTTGATAGAGGAACATTTACTTGGGATAGAAGCACAACGCCCACCCTGAGAGAGTATGTACATGATCTTATATCAAGTCAAGCCAAGTCCAGCCAAGTCAAATAGTCTATTGTTTTTAAGGCCTCTGGTCCATTTACAAATGTACGTATATAAAAATGAACATAATACAAGTTATAGATTAGGGTGATGCTAAATTTGGCTTTCCTGACCGAAGCCTTTCAAAGTGAACGCTTCATGAAAACACGGATTCAATTAAAGAAGAAGAGATAGTGAAACTAAAAATAACGCCAGATTTTAATATACGCTGGTTTAACAGAAAGAACTTTTTGTTTTTGTGTGCATATTTTTCAAGTTTTCCATTTATACGGTTTGTTTGTACATATTCACAGTTGAGCTTGTATAAAGAACATTATACATTTAAACAAAAAATGACATAAATACATAGGCTACAGTGACCTTCAGCGCTATACAGGTTATACTATTGGTGAAGGTACATGCACATTACAAACATTGGCAATATGACGTTCTTGTTGTAAGTACAAAGTGAACTGTGAGTAATACATAAAATTTACAGTCGATTATCAAACATTTAATTTCTAAATATGGTATGTAGGGATGACCAGAATTTAACAAATGGATCATTCTCACTGGAAACTAAGTAAATGCATTTCGTTATGTCGTAATATTGTTTGATTTGGCCAAGTATATACCTTCGGAACATTCAGAAAGAACAAATGATAGCTGTAATAGAAAGCCATGATTGTAATTTCAGCATTAACCTCATTGTGCCCAAAGGACAACTTGTGGCTGTAGTAGGCAGTGTTGGATGTGGAAAGTCATCGCTTGTGTCGGCCATCTTGGGCGAGATGGAGAAGTTGAACGGAACAGTCACTGTCAATGTAAGTTTCTCTATATTTACTCCTGGTTGAAAAACACGAAGGGGCGAGATTAAAGAAGAGAAATCGATCTACGTTTATTCATCGCAAAAAAATATTTATGATTAAAACTTGTTTTAAACAAAGTGTTAAATTTTGACCTTGTTTAGTATTCTATTAAAACATTTATTTAATTTCACATCATAAGCTTTATTATGCTGTCGAAACAAAACTATTTACTTTCAATGTTTATGTTTTATAAATACCTTAAAAATATTGATTTTCGTGACTTTCCTGCCAAACCAAAATTGTGTTACCAATAGGACCAAATTAACCTTCTCAAAACTCAAACTAGTTCATAATCATATTATATAAGCGTTCTACGCTAATGAATTTAAATCAAAACAGTAAAGAGATATTTTATGTTTGTCCCCTATGGGATCAATGTAATCATTTGTTAATTACATAGGTTATGTGATAACAAATATTGTCAAAATTCATATTGTGATAAGTAACATGTATTGTTCCAGTCTAGCATCGCCTATGTACCTCAACAAGCTTGGATACAGAACGCAACCTTGCGGGACAACGTCTTGTTTGGGAAGAAATGGAGAGAGAAGAAATACAAAACTGTGATAGAGGCATGCGCTCTTGAGCCAGACTTTTCAATATTAGCTGCGGGCGATCAAACAGAAATCGGAGAAAAGGTAAATATGAACGCGATAAAACAGTTTTGAAGATTTGCATGATGTTTTAGATTTTGTGAGTTTCTTTACTAGTATTCATGACATAAAACATTCAAAAAGGTCACAAAAACATAATATGTCATTCTTGCATTTACCCATTCCCATGGAAACCCGAAAAGGGAGAAACATCACAATTTGGATTAACTTGTTTGTATTTTGAAATTTAGTATATCTTATTTAGGTAATTTACTGAGTGGAGGATAGAAGCAAATAGTCTCCCCAACTCGATCAAGATTTATGAATTTGTATCTTAGAACTGAGGATGTATACTTACTTTGGTTTTGCTCTTAGGTTTAAGTCTTTCTGCAGGGAATTACCCTCAGTTTAAGAAAGAAGCATGATTGGATATGTTTGAGGAGATTGTCTCTAGAAACTAAGGATATATTTGTTTTTGCTCTTATATTTAAGTCTTTCTGCAGGGAATTAACCGGAATGGGGCACAGAGCAAAAAGTCTTTTTACCTCTGACAATTTTTGTGAATTTATCAAGGGAAAATTAGCGTAAAACCTAACCTTGATTTGCTCTTAAACTTAAGTTTTTCTGCATTGAATTAACCTAAATGGTGGACAAAGGAAAAGATCTCCTAGCACGAACAATATGGCTGAATTTGTGTCTTAAAGGGGCAATAGCAGGTTTTTCGATAGTTATATATTTTAAAATTTTCACTGATAATTGCAAGCCAATGCTAAATGTATCATTTTGACAGTGTCAAAAATCTCATTACTCAAGCCAATCATCCATAGTCAGAGGACAAAGTATGAAGATTCACTTAAAATTCATTGACGGCCATTTTATGTGAACACCTTTAATTCATTTGGTGTAAGAAAAGGGAATAGCATGGCTAAAATTAACGTTATATTTTTGAATTATTACTGTTCCATTTAGTTTAAATACACTGTCTTTCAATTGGAACCATTAATTTTGATTTTTCTGACATCACCCTATACTCTCCCTAAAAACGTGCTACTGCCCCTTTAAAACTGAGGATATATACTTGATTTTGCTCTCATTTCTTTAGGGCATTAATCTGAGTGGTGGACAGAAGCAGAGGGTGTCCCTAGCCCGGGCTGTATACAGCAACTCAGACATCTACCTCTTCGATGACCCTCTGAGCGCCGTGGACAGCCATGTCGGCAAACACATCTTCAGTAAGGTCATTGGTGCGAATGGGCTGCTGAAGGAAAAGGTGGGTTTATTATAACAATAAAGTACCAATAGTGTCGAAGTGAAGTTATCTCAACAATTTCGTAATCAAAGACAGTTTATAAATATGATTTATAATAAAATTATAATTGTGAAATTGCAAACTAAACCATTTTCAAATGAAATACATCTTTGTCCTGTTGTATTATGATTTAAGATCGAGGTACTCGACCTTTGAAATGACGTCATAACGCTGTTAAATCGTAAATTTTGACGTCACTATGAATAGTAATTAATATTATTAAAATCGTGATAGCAGTCGCTGTTTGTTGCATGTCACATTGTGTTCAAAGCAAGCATCATTAACAAAATTGCGGTTCCCATTCATTGCCTGAATGATAGATTATACAATCGGGGCCAAACTGAATACCTCAAGTGTGTCACTGGGGTGAGGTTCTGCACCTGAACCTGTATGACGAAAGCAAAACTCGACAAGACAGTTGTTGGCGTTGTTGATGTACTGGTAGGCGTTTCTTGAAGACGCCATAGTCGACGAGCATGTACCTCTTAATATACAGGATGTAGTTGAGGAAACGCCCCCAGTCTCTTTGTCCTTTGATTTCATCTTAGTAGCGTTTCATTAACTTCTTCAAGTATACATTACATTGATTACTTTTCAAATCAAGCTATTTGTGGAAAAAGACGGATCTGTACTTTTCATTACACGATTTGAAATAGTCGAGATTCTCAAAGTTGGAGTATTAAACTCAGTATTTAAAATAATCTTAAAAGGATCAATCGTTCATGTAACATAGAAGAAACAGAAAATGAGATTTCCAAACAATGATCTCTTCCAAATAGACTTCTTTTTTAAACACTCGAGGGCGAATTAAATTTGGAAACATGACAGTGTTGGTGAGACGAGAGTTAACTTCTCCTGGTCAATTCCTTCCCTTCCTGTAGACCCGTGTCTTGGTGACACACGGAGTTCACTGGCTGCCCATGGTGGACACGATAGTTGTGCTGAATGATGGCGTCATCACCGAGACCGGAAGTTACGAGGAGCTGTTGTCACGTGACGGGCACTTTGCAGAGTTCCTGAAGACCTACCTGATAGAGCAGAACAGCGATGAAGAGGAGGATGATCTTGAGAGTAAGTCTTTATCATTCTATTATTCCTTAAAAAGTTGAATTTGTCAAGTATTGATAGATATTTTATACAGTTTAGGGTGAAATCCTTGTAAATGCCACAAAAGAGGTTCGCCGCTTCGAATATCCCTCCTGGGTTATTTCGACGTCATAAGACAATTCGTTATGCGATACCATTCTTTCCAAAGCGTGACGTCAATTTAGCAACAGGATGCCAATGTTGTTCACAAAGGTGTTCACACAAAAATGGCCGCCAATGGATTTTATGTGAATCGTCATACTTTGTCTCTAGATTATGGCTGTAATGAGATTTTTGACCCTATCAAAATAATACATTTAGCATTAACATACAAATAACAGTGAACATTTTTTAATATAAAATTATCAAAAGACGGGCTACTGCCCCTTTAAACATCCGCAAAAAAAAACAGTATGAAAGTTTTGCAGGTTTCATATCTGGATACGATTTTGGTAAAATATTAGCATTATTTACTTGACAAATACTCAACAAATGGTGTTTCCTTTAGTCAAGCAAATTGTAACGTTAACGGTTCTTTAATGAAATATCATTTTTGTTATTAATGTTATCGATGTTAATAAGGATCGTCACCAAAAGTGGATATAGGATACTTTAGCGAATCCTCTGTGACAGAAGTTGAGATGTCGTTGCACGGAGCTTTGCTTCATCCGACTAGGCTCCCTACATTGTCAGGAGGAGATGAGGAGCTTTGTAAATAGCGAATCCTTCTCTTACGATAGATGTTGTATTTCATTGTTGTAATTTACGGCATTTTTGTATATTACTTCTATGGTGTATATCCATATTCAATGTTGTAAACCATACGATTCTAGTTTATCCTCTTCTTATTACATTTTCAAAATATTTTGTATTTTGCGTATATTATAGATGTTGTATGAAATGGTTATTGCTTCTTAAACAAACAACTGCATGCTTAATGTTGTATTCATGATAAACATTGTAATGTTTATATAATATATAAGTATAGTTTCTTATTTACTGACTCGTATTTGCATTTATTATGGTCATTGGTTTGGTTATGAGAAAAATAAAATATTCCGGGTTGTTTTATCGATTTCATAATGAGTTTGTAAGATAGTAAGTTTCTTTATGAATCATCTTTTATGAAATCTCGAAAAAGGTTTCTACGATTTTCGTACTTGTTGTATCATTATTGCTATAAAAATGTCTTTATTGTTAATTTTGAAGAAACTCAAAATGACCTATTTGGGAATACCATCTTAACTATATATCTACAAATGTTTTGAAATGATATTCTTATGATAATGATTATGTTTTATATAAAAAATGACTTATTTGGTATAATCATCTCTTATTAAGTCTCAAATGCTTTTGTGGTGTACATAATTTTGGTATGATTATTGTTATAAAAACTTTTTTCAATTTACTGTTTTAAATTTTGTAAAATGTTCTTAACAAGCATGCTGTTTTTTCAGGAGTTTTTTTGCACGACATTGACAAATTGAATATTAAATGATATGCATGATATGCATATTAAGACCTCTCTTTATACAAGATACCAAATAATAGTTACAAATAATGAGAGAGAACGTTCCTAGATTGTGACAATGACTTATTTGGTATTATCATCTTTTATTAAGTGTCAAATGATTTTGTGGTGTACATAATTTAGGTATGATTATTGTTTTAAAGAATGTTATTATCAAACATTAATTTTGATCATGAAGAAACTCGAAATGACTACTTGACCTATTTACCAACTAGTATAGATTTTCCAATAAATTGTTTTCAATCTTGTAAAATGTTCTTAACAAGCATGCTGTTTGTTTTGCATGACATTGACAAATTAAATGATATGCATGATATGCATATTAAGACCTAACTTTATACAATATATGTACCAAATGATAGTTACAAATAATTAGAGAGGACGTTCCTTGATTGTGAATATATGTATCAAAAGATAAAAAACAAGCTGAAACAACAAAATTTGCATTTCTAGAGTGTAAAATAACTTAATTATGCCCGACGGAAAGGTCATTCTAGAATTTTTCGAATTTTAGGTTAATCTCCCAATGCATATATTGTGTAAAAGGACAGGGTTTTTGTATTTTAACGAAAAACTAAAATCTATGTAAAGATCATCGACTTTTCATTTATGTAAACCTCAGTAAAGTCGTCGTGATTTGTATTACTATAGAAACACCTTTTCTTATAAATATGATATTTTCTTTATTACCCAATAAAAACATGTTTTTCTTTCAATCTGAATGCATTTGGATCAACAGTTTTTTTTATAGTTTAACAAATACTGACCTGTCGATCTAAATAAATGTATGATGGTTTTTCATTATTTCCTGATATTTGTACTTCTGCAATATTGGTGCACTTAAAATAAGATTTTAAACATTCGCTCATTGTAATGCTTTAAACGGTTGTGAAACACTTTTCTGGGATGACAATAATTTGAAAGGGTTGTGTTCAACAATATGTTTTAAGTATGAAAATGTTATATTTTATATTTTCGAATTTCTCAAGATTAACAACACATTTTATAATTTTCCCTCTCAATTATACTGTTTTATATTGATTTGAAAACGTTTTAGTCCTAAAATAGATGAATAATTTCTTCAAATTTAACTATACATCACCCAACTATGTTAATTGACATAATTTCAAACGAAGAAATTACGTTGTTTGTCATACGTTATATTTTCTATTTTTCAACCAAGAATCTTTATTAGTTGATTGTTAAGTGACACTGAATTCGGCATTAATTTTCTATATTGGAATATTTCAGTCAAACTGATCAAGGAGAAAATGTTGGACAGATTGGAATCGATGACGTCAGACGCCACTTCAGACGACAACAGTACAAGAAAACTGAGGTAACCATGCCACCTGGAACTGATTTAGAATCAGACTTGAAAAAACATGTCACTGCTACGGTGCCAATCCGCCACAATATTCTAAATTTTAACATATACATTGTATATGGTGATTCGCTCGAGGTATGCAATTGCAAAGGCCTTCAAATGTTTTCCTCCGAAGTGATTTCGAAGGAGCTTTTCATTCCTCTTTTCCAACAGAGATCACGCTTTAAAGAAATAATAGAGACAAACCCTAAAACCTATTTAAATCTTCTTTTTTTAATGTTAAAGCTTTTGTACGAAGGATACAGATTTTGAAAATATTACCCATATGCAAAGATCCCGCATTGAAGGCATTCGGTAAAAGCCAAGGAACCAAGATCAAAAACCAAAGACAGCAAAGAATTGACAGATCAAGTTTTGTACAATCCGAGGTCTCCATTTGGGATATAATTTGTAGACGCCATTGTAAACATGTATCATGTATAACACGACGTTTGACGTTTGCATTCAATAGTAGTGACGATTGAATTTGTTATTTGTCACTTGTCACTGTTTTAAACTATCAACTGACGTCACTTGTCACTGATATCAACTTTGCCCTAACGTCACTTGTTATTGAAATAAGCTTTGCCCTGACGTCACTTGAAATTGATATCAAATTTACCCTAACGTCACTTGTCACTGATATCAACTCCGCCCTAACGTTAAATGTCAGTGATACCAACTATACCCTAATGTCACATGTCACTGATATATACTATGCCATGAAGTCACATGTCACTGATATCAATTATGTCATGGTGTCGCACGTCACTGTTATTTACTGTGCCCCGACCACATGTCACAAATATCAGCTAAACCTTGACTTCTCATCATATCATTGTTAACTATACTCTAAAGTCACTGCCACTGTTATCAGCTAAACATTTGACGTCATGTTCAGATATTTTGGTAAAAGTTTTTATTTTTAGCGAATTAGCGTACCTATGGGGAAATATAACCATTTAATAAAGATAAATATATATGTTTTATTTTTAGAAAATATATATCTTTTTCATCAAAGGCTGTATTCAGTATCACGATCAGTGCAACCTTGCGAAAATGTGCTACTTCTACACTTTTTTCCACAGTACTTTATCAATCTCATTAAAAACAGGAACATCACACTCAAACTGATCTGCATATCACTCAACAGGGGTCATGCTATGTGATCGTTCACTCAAGCCGATCAACGATGGAGCTAAGTCATTTCGACATCTTTGATATGCTGTAATGGGTTAAATAAACGGGAGGTGAAAGGCTACAAACATTGTTTGACATGACCGATGTTGATCACTACGTAGCTCTTGAAAACAAGGTAGATCCCCTCTGTTTTAAATGAGATTGAATGTTTAATTGAATCATCGTTGAATTGAATTCCAGGAAGCGTTCTCTTAAGAAAAAGTCCGAAGCGGAAGACAAAGATGCATTCAACCGTGTTAAAGGAAAGCTTATTCAAATAGAGGCAATGGAAACAGGAAAGGTAGGATGAACACAATAAAAAGGCAATCTCATTAAATTAAGAGCTATATTGATTCACTACGTTTGCGTGTGGATCTCACCAGGTTTCATTAATCGGGCCGTCAGGTTGGCCTGTGAGTTCATTCAAAATCAAACCAATGAGAGAGTTCGCCCGCTTTGGTTGCTGACTTTAACAAAATAATACATTTAGTATTAGCGTACAATTATCAGTGAAAAATTTAAAATATGAGATTAAAATAAAAAAATTGAAAAACCGTGCTACTGACCCTTTAAATAAATCTGTTTTGTTTAGTGTATAAGGTGTTGCCAAGGTTTGTTGTCAACTCAGCTTCCCTCATATTCTTTGCCTACCAAGCCATCAAATCGTGGACGAATTTGTACCTTTTATTCAGAAAATATTGCTTTCTTTAATAACTCTGTTATATTCAACGTACCATGTGTTGCCCAGATTCGCTGGAGCGTGTCCCGGATGTACTGTAACTCTGTTGGGATACCCTTCTTCCCTCTTGCTGTGCCCATACTTTTCCCTCCCGAACCAATTTCTCACTTTCCCAAGAAAATTTTGCTTTTTTTAAATAGCTTTGTTATATTGAATGTATCATGTGTTCCCAAGGTTTTGGTGGGGCGTGTCCCGGATGTACTGTAAGTCTGCAGGGATACCCGGCTTCCCTCTTGCTGTGCCCATACTTTTCCCCTCTTAACTCGCGGGAAAATTTCGCATTTTATTTCAGAAAAATAGCCTTTTTAATTACCTTTGTTATATTCAATGTATCCTGTGTTCCCAAGGTTCGGTGGAGCGTGTTCTAACTGTACCTTTTACCCACAAATATTGATTTCTTAAATAATTTTGTTATGTTCAATTCATCGTGTGTTCCCAAGGTTCGGTGGAGCGTGTTCTGGATGTACTGTAAGTCTGCAGGGATACCCGGCTTCCCTCTGGCTGTCCTCATATTCTTCCTCTACCAAGCCATCAACGCATGGGCTAGCTTCTACCTCAGCGAGTGGACGGACGACCCGTACCTTAACAACGCTTCCTCCCTCACAGATCAGGAGTTCATCACTCGCAATGAGACCTACCTCGGTTTCTACTCGTCATTTGGTCTTGGAATGAGTGAGTTGAATCAGTCTGATTAAAATCAACCGTGCTCCGAGGAATAGACTATCAAACATATTGTTTCTTTTGGGGCTCGAACCAGCCTGGATATCCTCTCCGTCTCGGTCTGAATGCACCCACCTCTGTCGCGTGTTGCGTGTCACATCCTCGTTTTTAAAAAGTGTTTAGCGGTGATTATGTGTAACGAATGGTACACTGGAGTTACCTGCCCCTAGAATGATATCGAAAGCTTTTGCTGCGCTTTTTGCGATTGGCTAGATGAGCTTGTGTCAGAACATGCGGTTAATAGGGGTGCCTCCAGACTGTGAATGAGAGGAAAACCGGGCTGGGTGTGTTTCGAACCCCACTAAAGATAATATTTTTACACTTTTTTCCTCGAATCACAGTCGATTTCAATCAGAATATGGAATATACAACGTTCTCCCTCAGTCTGATATAAATCGGCCTAGTTTCGAGGAATAAGACATTCAAAATATTAACTCTACGGAGATATAAAATCCTCTACACTAGGTCTGACCGACACACCGTACCTTGAATATTTTTTACCAGTTTAGTGCAGCTGAAACACAGTCGTTAGTCTTATAAGACTGCTGGCGGTGATTATGTTCAAAGCACGGTTAACAGGAGTTATTTGCCCTTAGCTTGGTACCAAAGGTTAAAATTGCACGCGGCTTGTGGTTGGTTAGCTGAGACAACGTATGGATATGCGACCTACGGGGCTGCGGTCGGACGTAATGCAGAGGAAACTTATCAAAATATAACGTTTGATTCTCGAAAGAGTTAATAATTCAAAAGTTTTGATCCTCGGAGCTAGGCTGATTTTAATCATACTGCGTTCTCCCTCTAAACCAGTCACAGTAAATCTACGCTCAATAATACTTGCTACACTCCCACATTGAGTCTAGCTAGATACAGTTACATGTCGTGTCAGCCAACCTTTCGGCGATCTGTGACCCTCCGATTTAACGTGAGTTTTGCTTCATCAGGCCAACGCCGAGCAACCAAAAAAGATCTTGATGAACATTTCGAGCGCTTAAGTGTTACACTGACCATGAAACGTAGCATACAATATCAACCAAGGAGTTAGAGAATGTATAGTTTTGTTTCCACGTATAAATGTTTGTAAAGCGAGATAACTGGTAAAAATATATTTGTATAAGATATAATCGGTAAAATTTAATTTTGAAAATTGTGTTTTTTTATAAAAGGAGATAAGAGATGAGTGGTTGGATACGTGGAACAAGTTTTTGGTTAAGGATGATTTAAGATAACTTGTCAATCATCAAATAAGTATTTTCGACATTTCAACATAGGTACATGCACTATTGTCGCTTTCAAGAAATATAGGTATCTGTATCGAAACGTTGCCAGCCTTAAATGAAGAAGTTGTCTATCCATTAAATTGCCTTCACCCTCGTTCGTTCCCTAAACCTTTAGGATACACATAAAATAATTTATTGGCAATCTTCGAGAACTTAAACTAGGTGCCGACTATCAACCTCTTTATTCCCTTCCAGTTGTTCCATTAAATTGCCTTCACCCTCGTTCGTTCCCCAATCCTTTAGGATACACATAAAATAATTTATTGGCAATCTTCGAGAACTTCAACAAGTTGCCGACTATCAACCTCTTTACTCCCTTCCAGTTGTTACAGTGGGGTTATCCGGGTACTACTTCTGGACGCGAATGGTTAAAGCAGCCAGAAGACTTCACGGCGCCATCTTGAAGCGGGTCTTCCTCTCTCCAATGTCGTTCTTCGAGACTACGCCCCTCGGCCGTATCTTGAACAGGTTGTCACGTGACGTAGAAACTATTGACAACACCCTTCCGACAATAGTCCGGATGTTCATGACAACGTTTAGCAACGTTTTGGCAACGTTGTTGATCATCTGCATCAACACCCCTCTCTTCATCACCGTCATGGTCCCGCTCATGATTCTCTACTACTTCATACAGGTAATCTGGGAGTTATCTCCCTTTCTTCAAGGCCGTTATTTATATTGCTGGTAGGTTAAGCAAGAATTGTGATGAAATATCGTAGTATTTTGTAAATTAATCTATATCGACAGTTCCATAATTGTAAATAAAAGACCGGTGGTCTTAATATATTTAGATAAATATCAAGAAGTATGATACTTATTCTGACGATATGCGTATCGCTATAAGTTTCAATATAGCTATCGTTGACTATTTGCCTTTAATTTTTCTTAAAAGAAAATATTTTAAAAACCCTGAAATTCAATATCAATGCATATATCAATCTTTACTGTCGTCTTAACTCGAGCTTTCACCCTCTACTTCTTGATTCGTGTAATATTGAAAATGTTGTTTTGTTGGGTTTTTTTTCTAATGATTATGACAATGTTAGGTTCCTACTTTATAGGTAGGTAGGTAGGTGAAATTAAGGGCGAAGTTTGGGCCAAGGATGACCTACATGCACCCGGCACTAGGAGTGATTATTGAGAGTTAAAAACGTTTAAAAGTTAAAATTGAGCATAAAATGTTATATGAGATCATATTTGCCAGTGTTCTTGACAAAATTCAAAACTGATCTTTGGACTTCACCAAACATCAAATTTTCACCAAGAATAGATCTCAGTGAGAAATTATTTGATTTGGACATAACAACCTCTCTGAGTTCTTCACGATGATTTTTATGTCCCTCACATTCAACAAGATAATTAATGAATGACAGTCTCTGGACAATTATTAAAACAATGAACACACGAAGGAGATGAATCATTGTCGTGCTTGTAAGCATTTAGTCCACAATGGCTAAGTCTTTAACGAGTGAGGATCACTTCGTCTCTCCAGTTTTGTCGACGAATCTTGGCGTGCTTAACAACTTTAGGGCCCTACTTTATATAAGGAGTTAAGAGTTGTCGCCCTTTGTTACCAATGATGAATTATGTGTAATTATTTAATCTTTGATACTTGATTTGGGAACAATATACTCCTTCATGATCATCCTTTATCGTCATTGGTTTCTGTTTACCATTTGGGGACATTTTGCCTTATCCTACTGACTACAACAGGTAAATGTAATTGACACAAAGTCATACGATGTTGCATTGGGATCAGTTATATTAAATAATCGTCAAAACACATACATGTATGATACAATCATTTTGAATTGAATAGAATCAAATATCAAGCTTTGACTGAAGGCCATGAACAATTCCCCTTATTCATAATTCTCCGTCCTCATGCAAAATAGGTTACATGTCTAGTTTAAATGAATAAATCTGTCCAGAGGTAAAACTTGATCTGTTCATCTCTTTTATTTCATAAAATTCAGTTTGTACGCTCCATCTGTCTTCTAACACAATATGTTAGCGTATTGAAACACGAGAGACTTCAATTTTAATTTTGAAGACAAGGGATATTTTTGACGTTTCGTTTCTTCTTTCATCACGTTATTCAACATGATTTGACATGGTGCCTTTCAGAAATTTTACATCCCAACATCACGGCAACTGAAGCGAATCGAGTCCGTCACTCGTTCTCCCGTATATACCCACTTCAGCGAGAGCATCACCGGCGCAAGTAGCATCAGGGCATACAAAGCGCAAAACCGGTTTTTAGAAGAGTCCAAACGCAAAGTAGACAGGAACCAAGTCTTCTACTTCAGCGGAGTCGTCTCAAACAGGTAAACTTAGTTTTAAGTGTCATGAACGTTTAGGCCAATGAGGATGATTATTTCGAAAATCAAATATTGACCAAAATTAATAATCGACATGTTAAATTCCTATGGGGCCAATCTACCTTACTTTCTACAATCTATCAACATACTTGCATGTAAAACCATATTGACCATGTCTGTCCTGTAACAGCGAAACAGTTGTTGCAAAACCATAAATGATCTTTGGGTAAACACTTTATTCAGAATGGACGAGTATTTTTATTCATTACCCATATGATCGGATAAATACCGTGACATATTTTTTATGAGCAAGTAACACTTTTTCTTAGCTTTAGAAACATTTTTAATGCGAAATGTCATATTTTCAAAAAGATTAGGAAATCAAGAAATTATTAGGCATGTAATTTAAAAAAAATTATGTGTCATCTTCGCTCTCGCTCGGTTGATACATACATTTACACTCCTTTCTTAAAAGGTATTTAACACAGTTCTTCTGGTAATGATTTCCAACAGTCATACGTTCCCCTTCACATGGGCATGCGATCCCTGTGTCACCCCTTAAGGAACCACTTTTCTTTATAATATATATCAATTAAAAAATATCTATCATTATTGATATTAATATATTTATTTTTAACATCATACAGGTGGCTCGCCTTCTACCTTGACATGATAGGAACGCTGATTGTTTTCGCCTCAGCCATGTTTGCAATCGTCACACCTGGCGTCAGCGGAGGTTCACTGGGTCTCTCTGTGTCATATGCTCTACAGGTAATATAGAGTTGCATATCCATTGAATTTCCTTTGTGACTACCTTATAGTATCAATTTCAACCACATGACTCACCTTAGAGTGGTGTGGTTGTTTTTTGGATTCGGCAACTCTGAAAACTATGCCAGCTCGAGCTTAGATGCTCTTGGTAGGGTCACCCAAGCTGGAAAGGTCGACAGTTAGAAGCCAGACCAGACGTGAGTCATTTCCCTCAGTCACCCTTGCGATTTCTTTCTTCCTGATATATCTACTCTGGCAACATCCACGTGTTTGATAACTGCAATATTTTTCAAAACCCGTCAAACACCAACTCACTCACTATAGAAGGCCACTTTAACAGATCAGGCAATAAATGGGTCATACGATGAACATTGTTCAACAGAGAAATTTAAAAAAATAGGAAATCAGAAATAAATCCATTATTAATATCTCAGGCCAAATAGCGGGAGGGGAATATAGGCTTGGGCTCCGTTATTACGAGGAAAGGGAGACATTTTTATCAGAAACTATTTAAATGTGTTGTATCTTTGGGGTATCACTCCCTTGAGTTATTTCCCTTGTTCTTTAAAAAGACTCAGGTAATTTCAAAGAAGACATCCTTTTTAAAAAAACTACTAAAAAAAGAAGTAGCAAAATTCCCTGTGACTCTTGGGTTATCCTTGCTTTAATGGGTTTCGAAAATTAGAAGCGTGCAATATTTGTTAAGGAGTTATGGTCTTATTCCGTGACTTTGGACTATGATTTAAGGAATTTGTTGGGAGCTTTCTTTTTATTCTTTATTCAGGGTTCACTCTTCCCAAGAAAGTTCCAAATATAGGTTTTTCTTTTTCAAGTCATGCCAAAGGATTACAAAAACGTGTAGAGCAATTTCAGTAAATACATGTACATTTACTGACACAAGTGTTTTTAATTGATAATGATAATGTTCTATGGTCTTATAATGTGCTATGTTCCAGATCTCGGGTACGATGGGGTGGATGGTACGACAGATCAGTGACCTTGAGACCAACATTGTATCCGTGGAAAGGGTGAAAGAATACTCGGAACTTATCTCAGAGGTGATTTAAATACGATTCTTTACTTATTAGATTTTACGAGCGCTTCAGTTGACTACGCCTTTGGTATGACATCATCTTGGAATTTTCTATGATTACTTTCATAAATATCATCATTTCTGCAAAGACAATTGAATGAAAATGCGATTTCGAACAAACAAACTCGAAAAGCATTATGAACACGTTCTTTGAATTATGATTAAACCATATAATTTCAAGGTCAAAATGAATATGACTTTATCAATTTTACTAGTTACAGTGGCGGATCCAGAGGGAGATGGGGTAAAAATCGCCCTAAAAAGAACGAACCTCAAAGGGTGATCCTCCCTCCTTCAAATACCCTCGGCCAGCCACTGATTAAACTTAATTACCTTAAAAACAGCGTGTAATAAAAATTATCAACTATGCCCCTTTATTTCCTAGGCAGCTGCGATATTGCCCGATCATAGGCCTCCCCGAGGGTGGCCTCAAAACGGCCATGTTGAATTAAGGAACTACATGACGCGGTATAGAGAGGGACTAGATCTGGTTCTCAAAGGCTTGACATGCACGATACAGGGAGGACAGAAGGTAAGCGTAATAACGAGGTGATTGTCATAAGAGACCCTTTAATAAAAATTGTCATTACGGTCATATTTTAAACATTTATGACCTTTTGACTGAAGCTCTGCAACTCAATATTTACATATTGAATTCAGTGGGATTCAAAACCTGGGACTACCGATTGAGTGTCAAACACATCACGCATTTAGCCAGAATATCCCGCTAGCTATGTAGTCAGTAGGATTACTTTTGTAGTTATCCTGACCCAAATTTGGCGGTTAATATTGCAAGAGTGAAAATCCAATATTTCACACCAATCGGGATGAGAAGCAAAAATGGTTGACAAATAGCCCAATGAACTTAATGAATGGCAAATAGCCCTATGAACTCAAAGGTTGGCAAAAATCCCAATGAACGTAATGGTTGGTAAATAGCCATTTGAACTCAATGGTTCACATATAGCCATTTGAACTCAATGGTTGGTAAATAGCCATTTGAACTCAATTGATAACATATAGCCATTTGAATTCAATGGGTGGCTAATAGGCCTTTGAAATTAAATGCAAGGTTATCATACTAAAAAGGCTTCGGTAGAAATAAATGGATTACGTTAAATAACGTTCCCTTCAGGTTAATATTGAACAAATGCATTATACCATTCATTGATAGAGCAAAGAGTGTAACAATGTTATAATAAGTACGATCATTGATGGTGGTGTTGCATGTCTCGGAAACGAAGAAGGATCACAAAGACATTTACAAACTTACAGGTTGGTATAGTTGGTCGAACTGGTGCCGGCAAATCGTCCTTCACCTTGGCCCTGTTCCGGATCCTGGAGGCTGCTGGGGGATCCATCGTCATAGATGGCATCAACATCGCTGAAATCGGGCTCCATGACGTCAGATCGAGGCTGACTATCCTCCCGCAGGTAGATTCATTTTACCTTGACCTTTCAACTCTATTGTTCTCTTGAGGTAGGTTACCATGTTTAACCACACAATTGCCTTTAGACGAAAGTCCAAAACAGATGTTCTGAAAATTCACGTTCGTCCCCTTCGTGTATGTGTAATAACATTGTTGATTGAACAGGCGAATGATAAATTCTATTTTTGTTGTTGTTGATAAACTTACTAATCTCTTTTAAACTGTAATTCTAAACTTAATTACTTACGAGCGAGGGTCCGTTTCAATTTGCATTGAATATTTTGAATGGAATTTTTTTCACATATACAAATATGAAAACGGATCCTTTATTATAACCATCTCAATCTTAAGGACCCTGTGCTATTTTCCGGATCGTTGCGCATGAACCTTGACCCCTTCGACGAGTTTAGCGACGAGGCAATATGGCAGGCGCTGGAACGCGCTTACCTGAAGAAGTTCACCATGGATACCCCATCACAGCTCATGTACGAGTGCGGAGAAGGAGGAGAAAATCTCAGGTGTGTAGAATAGTTATCAGGACCTAGATTTTCGAAACTCTCTTAATTCTAAGGTAGTCGTAACTCAAAGGTAATGCATGGCATCTACGAAAACCTCAGCACTTAGAGAACTTGGAAAATCTAGGACCTGGGTCCTGTTGCACAAAATACTAAGGGGACCTTAAGTCACTAAGGTAGCCTTAGTGCAATGTTAAAAGATGGCATTAAGGTTAACCTTACTGTTAAGTCGTTTCGTGCAACAGCCTCCAGGTCTTTTAAAGGGGCAATGTCAGGTTTTCGCTATTTCGTTATTTTCATATCTGTGCGCACCAAAACTTGCTTTGGTCTGTGTAGGAAAACGTCCACCGTGTAAAACAGTTCCAGTTCATCAAAGGATGTGTTTCCTTTCAGTGTTGGTCAGCGACAACTCGTCTGCCTTGCACGTGCTCTGTTACGTCACACCAAGGTTCTCGTGCTGGACGAGGCAACCGCTGCTGTTGACATGGAAACGGATTCCTTAATTCAGAAAACCATCCGAGACGCATTTGTAGATTGTACAATAATCACCATAGCGCACAGACTCAATACCATCATGGATTATGATAAGTAAGTATGTGTAGAAGGTTTGACTCTGTAAATGTGTAGGAATAGGCGGCAGATTTAAGTTTTGTACGAGGCAAGAGGTCCTTTCTGTTAACTGTTCGAAAAGGTTCACAAATTTTAATTACAAGGAAGAAATGCTACTTACAAATGATGAACTCATAACTAAATAACTAAACGACGCTATTGTATAGCTTCTTAACCCCTTTCAAGCAAGATATTTCATAAGAGACTTGAAAACGGTAGAAATAGTTATTACCAGATTGTCGGTGTAAAAGTTTCTCAGCCATGCATATTCTTCTTGTTGTCGATTATCAAATCCATCTGTTCTCTACAATTCGTTTTTGTTATTGTTATATTTTTCTTATAAATAGCTGATGATGATATTGTCATGTTTTCCAGAGTTATAGTAATGGATGCTGGTCAAATAAGGGAATTCGACAGACCGGACACTCTACTCGAAGACAGGAACTCGATATTTTACGGAATGGCCAAAAATGCTGGTTTGGTCTGATGCTGACTTTGACCTTGACATTGAAGGTCATGGTGTATTCAAAACAAGAAAAATCTTATCTCGATGGACCCAAGGTCGTTCATCGCTGGGTCAAGGACACATTGTTGGTTTAATGCGAGGGTCGTTATTCCGATCTTTACTTGATGACCCACTATAAAAATTACCCTTATGGGGGTAAGATTTCCAAATAACGAGAAATAGCTTGGTTGACCGAGGGGTGAGAAAAACAAATCAAAAGAGATATAGCCCAGGTAATAATAATCCTATACATAGCTTTTGTTTCCTTATCCCAAAGTACGATGTAATTATTGTTTCTATATTGTTAGTTATTAAGATATATTGCTTGTTTTAACTTTTGTTATGGAATATATTTCAGAATAATATCGATAAATTTAGGTGATCCTTGTCGTTATGTGAACTAGTGAAGTTGAAAAGAGAAATGGAAACCTCTTATGAATTACAGTTTCTCTTCTTGGGCGCATCAAATATATTATCTCTAATCTTGATGAGTTTTGTCTCTTGGAGAACTGATATTATTTATACACATAGATAGAATTCTGTCAGGAAGGAGTTGATGCTCAATGCTCCGATATTCTAAACTATATTACCCCTGGGAATTTTCACCCAAACAATAACCCAATGGAAGGGCTTGATACGAGAAGATGGATTTAAGGTATCCGTACAACCTGGTTCCCTGGCCTGCTTGTGTGAGCGCAGGCGGAACGAGGTCACGAAACCAGCTTGATGTTTGGTAAAGCTGACTTTCAAACATTAACTTCAGCGCATGATCGGAAACTTGAGTTTTTCGATTTCAAAGGAGACCTCTTCCTAAGAAGCTTTAACAACAAAAGTTGCAGCCGGATTTCCTTAACGGAAATCCAGAGGTTGTTGTGAAACGTTTTCAGAAAGTCAAATCGACGTAGCTGTTTCATTGCCTTTCTCAAATCCAGGCCAGTTCCTTTTCAGTACAGATTTTCATGGTGAGGAATCCCAGGAGTAATATATTGAAGAGCATAGAAACATGTAGACTGAAATACCGAGAATGGTTTTGATGACGAATCTGATCAAAACATTGTAGTTGGTAAACAAAAGGCCTTTGCTCGTATGATGATCTCGGATAAACTAAATGTTTGTTATTTTCCGTCAAGAAAGCGTTATTATATATGTTGTTAAATATGTACATGTGTCAATTCTATTTATATTGAGCTTACTCGGAAGAACAACTTTTCGAAGATTAAATTATTCAGTTATAAATGATGTTTTCCCTTTGTTGAGTGAATTTGTTATTACAGGCGGTACAAATATTCTTACCTATATTTCTTTAAGAGCTGTTTATAATAATACGTAATTATACATGACACATTTGTTTCAAATCTGTGCCCGCTCAAAGCTAACCTAAAAATACCAAAACAATATGTCTGATTTTTATTTAAGAAAAAAACACTGATGTCATGCACATAATATCCATGGAATTATTCTGTTCCTCCTATAATTTTCTCTGGGTGTTCCACCTGAAATTGAAAGAGAAAAATGCTTTAACTTCCTATGGAATAAAATATACATGTAGATTCATATTAAACAAATTGCTTGGGTGTTCCCAACATATCAGTAAAATTATTATTCTTTCCAGGGATTATGTATACATTTGTTACTCAGATACGTATACATTCCATATTAAATACACAAATTAACGCCATTGGAATCTTACGTACCTAAGCTTGTTTTTAGAAAAGATAAGGTACATGTAATAGATATACCGACACTTTCCGAGGTGTATCGCTCAATAACCTCCTGTTTGAATAGTCGGCCTCCGAGGCGTATAGCGTAGCGGAGGTGGTGTATTGAGTGATGCACCGAGGGAAGTGTGGATATATTTGACTTATAACCCACTCCCGCCGATTTATGTTTGACGAAGAAGAGCGGTCTTGACCTAACTAGATAAAAATGATATTGACAAAACTTTTCTAATTTCGTTTTTAAAAAAAACATATAATGACTTCATTACATACAAATTTTGAACAAAAAAAGAACCTATACATAGGCTTACTTCCGACTTTGGTCGTTAACATTTCTCAAAAAGATTAAAGTTCTTAATTTTACATCTCCGATATTTGCCAAAGTTGGAGATCTCTTCACCTCACTTAATGTGTGTGTGCAATAAAAAGTAGGTGTATTATAAAAGGTCAGGTGTATCGGTCAATACACTTACAAATAAAACAAAGGAAACCATAGCAACGAGACCGGAAGTGGGATATAAGTATGGATTGCCAAGGGATCATTCCTACATTCTCCTTTTCAAAAACGTACGCCTCATGATTAATTTTACCCTTCTTACTCGGATACGTCTTCGATACTCAGATACGGCTTCGTAGCTCAGATACGACTTCGTAACTCAGATACATAAGCCTATGAAACAGAGTAGTAACAGCATCAACGCCCCTGCGAATATTCCTAGCACGGTAACTCAGAGTGGAGTACATTGAGTGCTTGAACCGGGACACTAGGGACACAAGTTACTCAAATACGCACACTAATTTAGGTCCGTGAATCAATGCCCTGTGGACCATACCTACCAGGTTACTCAAATACGTATACAATAGATATGGTACATAAATGAATGCCCCAGGGAACATACCTTCCATTCAATTACGTAAGTAAAAGATGTTACTTTATCATACAGTTACGTATATAAAAGATATGCTACATGAGACAACGCCCTGGGGGATCATACCTACCATGTAACTTGGATACGTATAAAAGTTTAGGTATATATATATATATATATAAGGATATTTATATAGCGCACATATCCATCCACTAGTGGTTGCTCAAGGCGCTTACATTGTTTCCCCTGGTCAATGGCATTCTTTCACCGTTCGATCATTTTTCCAATTCAACTCCCTGGGGAGTATTCAACCGGCATCCATATGTGGTGCTCAGGTTAGGGACCATTCTGTTCCCCACAGGGTACTCATTCACAGCTGGGTGAACTGAGACACATAGTCACAGCAGTTTGTCCAACATTGCTGAACGCTGATAACCGACAGCTCGACGTATGCACGTGTTCATGTATTCACCATTCAGCCACTGACATGAATTCGTGGGATCTTTTAAGTGCGCAGTTTTTGTTGCACTACACACTAGGGCTCCAGGGTGACACATATAGAGTTCTGACAGAGGTGAACTCTAGGTTTTTACACCTTGGCCTGGATGGGATTCGAACCCCGGACCTCAGCAACGTGAGACCGGCGCCCTTGCCGACTGAGCTATCCCGTACAGGTACGTGTATCAACGCCCTTGGGAACACACCTACCACGTTACTTAGTTAGCAAATGACAGATATGATACTTATTAAACTTAAATACATACATAAGATTTAGCATGTGTATCAACGCCCTGGGGTTCTGAAATACCCCAGTTACTCAAATACGCATAACAGATTAGGTACTTGAATCAGCGCCATAAGGATCATACTTACCCCAGTTACTCAGATACGTTTGGTGAAGCATCTGGTACAGAAGAGAAGGTCGAGACAAAGCAGAGCCAGCACAACCCCGACTGTGGATCCCACAATGCACCAGCAGCCACATTGAGACGGTTCTTCCGGTTCGAAGGCTAAGGAACGAAAAAAATCGATAAAGAAGTGTAGGGAAAACTGAAGCTTTCGTGACCTGCCGGCCCGAATCCCTGATCTCGAATTCAATATGAAAATAAGAACTAGTAGTTGGTTCCGGTTTATTTCATTTCATAAGTATCGATTGTTTTATATAACTGACTGGAAGCTTCACTTAAGAAGTTTAGGAACACCCATGTAGTACATACAATTTGAAACAACTTCATTTGAATGCAGCTCAATTAAAGTAATTGTTAGATGTTTCTTTTGTTAAAACCCAAATGCATATCTGACATGGAACTATAATTGAATCTATAATGTAAACAATGACACAGATCAGCCAGTCGCAAGCGACTCCTGTCTATGTCGTCACGACCCCCCTAGCACCTGATTGGCTAATAAAACGTTTGGCGTCTGTTTTCCGGAAGTCTTTATAAAACATGTTTTTTTCTGCTATTTTCAGGTGGATGTGAACCTAAATAGTTGTCGATAGTCATTCTTAACTGTGTTATGGATTATTTCCGCTAATCGTACCCCCTCTGTGGATATCTTATCTTTAAGTCAATAAAACACTCAAGAAAAGACCAAGCGTCTTGAAACTGAACCACCGGAAATAATGTGATAATCATTTTTAACCTTGCTATATTTCTAACATAGAGGGGCGGGATAGCGCAGTGGTTAGCGCGGTCGGCTTCGGATCAGAAGGTCCGTGGTTAGAATCCCGCCAGGGGCTCGGCAACTTTGTCTGCAGTAGAGAACTGTTCTACACGCAGTCAGGTTTGGGTGCAATGCGCACTGAATTTCAGCACAGTACCACCCATGGTTCGCTAGTTTCAGCCGATGCTCGCAGGTTTCACCGCAATACATAGCCACAATAGTGTTGCGGGCTTTCTCCCTGCAATAATACCAGCAGTCGCGATATAAGTGCAATACTCTCGAAAGCGGCGATAAACCCCATATCACCTCACCTCTAACATAGAGCTCAAAACAGAAACGGAGCCTATACATAGTATTATTCTAAAACTTTTAAATTCCTCTAAAGGAGCTAAACCACAACAAACATGTCGCACTCACTATGTATTTTGAAGGGTTCACTGCGCAAGTTGGAATTGGAGGGCATACACATCCACACACTACCCTCGTCAAGTCGTGGATCCACCCACAGAACCAGGTGATGTTCGTAAAGACCCAGTACGTTGAAGAAATATCGACCGAGTACGTTATGTATCTGGGTACGGTTGACGTCGATGTCGGTTGTGTATCCGCTGAAACTGGATGTGAGTACGGCTGTACCATCCTTGATCCATAGTACCTTTGACGTATTCAGAGAAGGGTCCAGGGTACAGCTCAGAGTGAACGGAGATCCAGCAATGGCTCGGTCTGTCAACTTCTCCAGAGTGATTGCTATTTAACATGGAATATGGCGGTGTGTCAATTTACTGAATAATTTCATACACTACATGAAAAAATTATTGTAACTTTTAAAGGGGCAGTAGCACGTTTTTTGACAATTTTATATTTTGAAATTATCAGTAATAATTGTATGTTAATGCTATTTGTATTATCCTAATGGTGTCAAAAATATCATTACACAAGCCAATCATCAGCAATTGGAAGACAAAGTATGAAGATTCACACAAAATCCATTGGTGGTCATTTTGTGTGAACACCTTGAATTCATTTTGTGTAAGAAAAAAGAATCGCATGGCTAAACTTGACATTATATATTTAAACTATTACTGCTTCATCTAGTTGAAATACATTGTCTTTAATTGGAACCGTTAATATTCATTTTCACGACATCACCTTATATTCCCTCTAAAAACGTGCTACTGCCCCTTTAAAATTTGAAATAGATGAACAGAAATTATTTTCGTATCACAAATATTTATATGAAACTCATATTTTTATTTATCACTTTTTAAAGGTTCATGTACATTTCAATTACAATTTTCAAATGGATTACAAAATGGTATAACATACAATTGACCATTAGACAGTTTGATGGCATAATAAAGGAACTATCGATTCTGTTCTATAAGTTCTCAATTAACGTGCAGACAAAGATATATCATTAAATAGTAAATGACAGATTTACGCGAATTTCATGAAATTGAAAAAAAAGGCATGTTGAGTATGGCATTGAAACTCGTATTCATGCTTTAACTTATTTGGCATGGTATTGTGAAACATTGGGGTCCAGAAAATCTCCATTCTCTCCCCACAGAGGCAGCTCAGTCATACCTGAATTAGCTAATTCAGGTATGACTGAGCTGCCTCTGTGGGGAGAAGCTAATTCAGGTATGACTGAGCTGCCTCTGTGGGGAGAGAATGGAAAAACTCCAAACCTCATTTTTTTTTAAATCTTATAGAATGCAAATTTCATAATAATATGTTTGTAAAGAACGTAATACATGTTATAAGTTTAACTCCTCTAATGTTTGTTCATCAACATTTTGTTGCATGATGACATCACAAATCTCTAATTTTGTTACCATGCCTCATTCGGGTAAAACCCTAGTTGTCCCCTGCATTCCGTAAGGAATAAACTCCTCAAACTCGCTAATATATGCGGGTCAGGTAACGTCGGAGGCCGTTAGGTAACCCACATGTTTATTTCTAAAACAGGTATCGTCGGAGACCGTTAGGCCGACGATGATACCTGACCCGCAAATATTGGCGAGTTTGAGGAGTTTATTCCATTTAAACCTAAATTCGTACATATTGGGGTGCTAGTTTTGTGATTACCGCATCTACCAATACTGGCGACCTACATCTGATGGCTGCATGATGAAGCGCGTGCATCATAACAAGTGCACGAGGTTCATGAGCTCAAGGAGTATTGGACAGGTATAAATACTCGCATATTGTTTGCATTTCCTGTCACACAATTGGCATCGTGTATGACTTGTGGAACAACAAATGAAATTTCTCAGGTAAGCTTGATGATATTTCCAGCTTGAGTATCGTGCTGTGATTCGAGGAAAAAAAGTGTAAAAATATTATCTCTAGCGGGGATCGAACCTCACCCAGCCTGGCTTTCCTCTCATTCACAGTCTGAAGGCACCCCTATTGCCCGCATGTTCTGAACCCAAGCTCATCTAGCCAATCGAAAGGAGCGCAGTGAAAGCTTCGGTATCCATCAGGGGCAGGTAACTCAAGTGTACCATTCGTTATATATAACCGCCGCTAAACGCTATTTAAAAACGAGTGGTGATTGGATAGCTTACGACTGGGTTTGTCTGCGCTAAACTGGTTATAGCAACACGCGATAGTGGTGGGTGCATTCAGACCGAGACGGAGAGGATATCCCGAATGGTTCGAGCCCCGATAGAGACAATATTTTTTATATTTTATTCCTCGGAGCACGGTCGATTTTAATCAGACTGATCGTGCTAACATTCCTTATATCATTTGCTGCAATGATACTATTAAGACTATTAACACGTTTAAAGAGACACAGAGTATGTTGATAGGATCACATATGTCAAATTTTGAAATCGATGTTATTACATCGGGAACCACTAACTGTTACTGAAAATAACAAGTTAAAGGTCAATCAGTACATTAGAGCGAAAATACGGCCATTCAAAATCGGGATTTTGATCGAAAACCGGACAATGTGGCTCGAGTGGCGCGCGCAAATTCGCCAAACGTAATTTTGAAACCTTGTCATTAGCTGACAGGAAGATATATTCGATGTTGATTAGGTATTGTAACTAATAGGTAGATCAATTGGATGCATAATTTCGAATATTAAACGTTTTTGAGATGTTTTCTTGATTTTTCCATAAAATCAAGCATTTTAGAGATATTATGCATAAATGGATACATTTGCAAGTCCAGTGATGAGACATGAACTTCAATCAGCATATAAGATATTTTTTAGCTTGGAAAAACCAAATAAAATTTTAAGAAAGATACTCTGTGTCACTTTAATCTATGAATGTACAACCTGTTTTTACTCAATCCGATTATCAGTAACTTGAAGACGTCACGTATTGCTCGAAAACTGCATGCGGCCATTTCAGTACACTGATTTATAAACATCATTTGGGTAGGGAAAAGACTTAAGTAGATTAACTGAAGAGTTTAGTTTGTTTAATAACTGTTCTTTGAGATTGAGAAACAATACATCCAATTTTCAATCAGATTTATATTACGTGTAATATTCATGTTCGTTTTTTTAATTTTTCTATTATGTCGCGTTGTTTTCCTAAAAATATGCTACAAGCCCATTAAATAGTTCATAACCATATTAGATCTAAAAACCTGATTTGAAACACACTGATTAAAAACCATTGATTTTGATTTAAACATATATATTCACGAGAAGGGATTGGGTACAAGTTATACCAACTTAATGAAACCCTCTCCTATTTACAATGTTGACATAATATATAATCGTGAATACAATATTGAATATGTACAGTGATATACTTGCATATACACATATAGACGATGGGTATATTTACAAATGGACAAGGTATAGAAAGTAAAGCAAAAGCAAAGATACATAATGTAAAATACTGGGAAATAGGCAGGTTATGTTTTTATTTATCAAATCTCTCAGTAAGAGATATGTACTTATGTACTTCTTTAAACATGTGTACGTTATCATTATAGGAAAGATCTGGACAGCCATTTAACAACAAGCCTAAATTTACCTGTGCTGCTCTGTTGTTGACTAAACTCATTGGCAAAAGAAACGCTGGGTATTTTCAAACGAAGGATAAACAAATTTTGTATGCCATATAAATTCGATTTCGAATGTGTTTGATAAAAAAAAATATTTGGAGAATTATTGTTCATAATTTTAACCATGATGGCATGGAGCGTTTTGTACTGTGGTTGTCTAAACACTGTTGGGGTGCTAACATTGCTGTTTTCAGGTACTTTTTTGTTAATAATTATTTTGAAATTAAGTTTGAATTTTGGAAATGTATATTAGAAGTTTATTTGAGATACTGTTAATGAAAAACATCCAGTTTGACTTTTCTGCATTGATATGTCTTCGCGTTATAACGTCTATAAATATGTAAAAAATTACCAATTTGGCTCTCCAATCTCGCTTATTTAAGGAGATAGCAAATTAATGATTTTTTTGACACGCGTTTTCTAAGGCGCCATGCAAAAACATCAATACAAATTGATTCAAACAAGGCAAACATAGTTGAGTTGACTTCTAAGGAAACTTTGCCTCTGCTTCATTCACATTTATCTTACATGGAATAAAATATCCTGACATTTATGTTACCAGCGTTTCTTTTGCCCGTGAGTTTAAAACCATTTCCAGCTTCTTCAACATGTAATTTAGATATGAACCAATTCGACTCCATCCTCAACAATCCAGCGCTTTCGTTCCAATACATCTACACTATACTTGTATACTATGACTCATTGGTTTGCAGCAACCGTCAACACTTACGAAAATAGATAAGACAAACTATTATGACCCATATGGTTGAAATAAGTAGTGACATATTTTCAATATGAGCACTAGTGCACATATCACTTTTGCCTAGCAACGATTGTTGTAGCGCGAGTTCCGTATTTTTTCGCCTGTGACGTCATAACACAATTGTTCGTGACGTCACTGTAACCGACCGTCGCAAGGAAAGCGGTCCGTTTCTTGGTGTTTCTAAGGTGGTATAAAGGAATAGAATCGGTAATAAAGAAGTTATTACCCTTGGAAGTGTGTCATATGAATTTTACGAAACTCGTGCAAATTTGTGTATGTGTTTTTTAACGTTTAGCATATTTTTGCTTAAACAAAATACCCATGTTCCCTTAACTTAGAAACAACAGTTTTGGAAATCTGTAACAATTTAGTTCCTTAAGTTCTTAAGCAATCTAACTAGGACGCCAATATGCAAAACTAGGACGCCAATATGCAACGCTAGGATGCCAATATGCAAAACTAGGACGCCACTATGCAACACTAGGACGCCAATATGCAAAACTAACCAATGTGATCACTAAAGGGTATTTTTGTGAAAACAAGATTCAAAAGTACTTCCCTGTTTATAAATATATGATTATTACATGAGTATTTCACACTTATTTTCTTATATATGTATGTCAGTGAGGGTTTCTCTTTGTTGTTAATAATAATGTGCATACTTATATTGCGCCTTTTCCACGTCCTAAGACATGCTCAAAGCGCTACATTATTACCCCGAAGGAGTGTACTTTCACAGCTGCTACTAAGCGCTAATCACGACCATGTAGGTCAGTATATCCAATTTTCATGTACCCATTTTAACAGCTGGGTGGACTGAGTGCAATTTGGATGAAGTGCCTTGCCCAGGGACACAACACAAGTTGAGACCCAAGTCACAAATTTTGGATGTCTCCACCGGGATTCGAACCCGGGTCTCCCGCGTGAGAGGCCAGCATGCTAACCACTACACCACTGTGCTCCACTTATTGTTGTTATAGGGGTTGTTCTAGATTTTACAATTCGACAAAGAATCGAGTGCATCACAGTATCCTCTTGAATTTCGTTTCCACAAAAATACCCCAAAATGGACTGTCCCTTTAAGAACATAGAATGGGTATGTGTAATATCGACATTTTCCTCTTGTCAACATTAAAATTTACAATCAACATGAACACAAACGCTCAAGTAAAGCATTTAAAGAGACAGCAAGCCAGCATACAATTCGGTAGTTTACCAGTAACTTTGTGATCGTTTACGACTTTATATACGGTGCCAGCGTAGGACATAACACTTTTACATAATTGGTTTTTATGGATGCAAAATGTCGATCGTTGAATGACAATGATGATTTGCGACTTTCTCCCCAAGGTGTGTATTATTAAACAATAAATTTGTATCCATATGTGATATAATTTCTTCACTTTACATGTATAAATCTTTAATTGAGAATATTTGAGTCATGTTTTTATGTTCGATATCGTGCACAGGGCGTAAAACATAATCTCTGGTTAACCGAATGTTGGAAGTTAAAAACAACATAAATCACAAAGTCAGATGTGTTTTAACTAAGTCAAAGTGACTGAGTCAAAACTTGGCCATGAATCATGAATCATTTTCAAAAAATAAAATTGCCAATATCATGTCATTGATGTTTAAAGTTTATGATCACCACACTTGAATATTGAGCCCCTGTGTCGTTGTGAAATATTTGAACGCATTCCGTCACCTGACATTACAATAAAAATCAAAAAGTTAATCTCACCATTTTGTTGGCAATTCGCTGCAAGCACGAATAGCACCAAAACAGTAACAACAGTTCTCATCTTCTTTTCTTACGAAGTCGTATTCCTTTCTAAATAACACAACAAATACTAAATATCAAATACGTTCGTATCTGCGAAGCGGGGGTATTTTTCTTTAGGGTCGCGATAACACTTATGTATATATACTTGATCGGGGCTAACTTATTTATCAGTTTTTGCCCCGATAGTGTTGAAACGTTAAGTCTGAAGTTGCAGGACATGAATCAACATTATAGGCCCTTATTGGTATGTGCCCGACTTATCAAGGGTTGTAAATATATTGATCTTTGAACACTGACGGGTGTTTACTCCGTACCCCCTTCCTTCCTAAATCGGGCGAAACTCTGTTCTCGAACATTTTTTTATTTCTGTTCATAAATTGTTTACAGAAACATTCCATAAGCTGTCGGAGTCACATATGCTTTCCCGGAATTTTGACTGCTGCTGTATTTCAACGTTCTGTCTCGAGTGTGATCGAAAACCGGACAATGGCGCGCGTCACTCAGTCAAACGTAAAGTAGAAAAGAGAGGACACTTTTATAGGAAATGATATTAATTATACAATTATAACACTTTCATATGTAGTATGACTAGTATCAAGCTAATTAGGGCTTATAAGCGCATGTTAGGTCAGTTTGATATCTTAATGGTAACAGAAGTTATCATATTTTTGTCACCTTAAGATGTGAATGAATTTTAAAATTTACACTACTGAATATGACATTTAGATTCGTTTAAAAGAAAATGTACTTAAATCACGATGTGACTCACAAACAGGCATTAAACAAACACTTGTACAATATGACGACTGTTACAAGTTCTGAATATTAATTTCATGGTCAATTAAACAAAATTTTGGAAAGTTTGAAAACATTTAAGCATTGGTTGTTTATATCCTCTGCAGTGGTGGACATGGAAATTAAGAAACTTTACTTCCCTTTTATGCATAGCCAAGTGAGAAAAACTTGTCAATTCGATAGCATCAATTTGTCTTTTTTATGGGTCAAGTGTTCAGTTTGAGCGGCATAGGAGCTAGTCGTTCACCGGTCCCTCAAATGTTTATTGTTTTGAAATGTATTTAAAAAAATCGCCCGGCGATTTTGAAAACTTTTGGCTTTCATAATCTTACTTTATTTATATTGGAAGATACAGAAAAGACTATTGAATGATTAGAAATAAAGAGACAGAAAGTAACATTATGATGGTCTATAACGGTAAAATCAAACAGATATTATGTTTCGCCTTCTTGGAATATCCATTGTCTCCTAAACGTGTTTATCTAAATAAATTTTGATAGTATAGATATTTCAGCAAGAATAGGCTTGATTTAGGAAGTCAAATCCTCTTCTATGAGCCCCTTGGACATTTAGAACGAAATTTCTATTTCAATACAGTTAAATGTTCGTTTTTATAAAAAAGTAACACAACACTCTGTGAACAGCGCCTTACAGCAGTTACTGAAACTGGTTTTGGCGCTATATAAATGCCAAATATTATTATTATTATTTACATTTTCACGACCTTTGACACCAAAGTCACCGGAAGTTTCCACTTTGGAACTCTTCAGAGTCGGAGATATGTTGTTTAAAAACCGGAAGAGGGGAATGACGTTACAGCAAGCAAGTGAATTGGGTATATCCGGAATACAAATACGAGAGAGAAATATTCCCTTTTAACGTCAAAAATATAAATGAAATATATCGTCTGCAATTGGCATATGGTACATATTTACATGCACCAAGCATAAACGCTAAGTCAAAGTTTAAAACTTATATAGTTAAAATACAACACTTAGTCAGCAAGCAAACGAGACCGAGAAAAACAGACAGAAGGAAAGGTTTTCATATCTCGAGGAAAGAAACAAAACGTCACATAATATGGTCGTACGATCTGCAATCAAGCGTCATGGTATACTTTAAATCGGGAGAACAAAAGTAGCTTGTCCTTCCTTCTCGAACATGCTAAAATGAATTCATCAACTTCTCAGATACCTCCGAGGGCTTTGATGGTATTTTTCATTACAGAGATTTAATTCAGAATATAAGCATTAACATGTTACTTCCGAGATGTGTTCGATTACACTTAAACGTTCTTGTGTTCCTCGTAATAGCACTTTATAAGATAATATTTCAATCCAACAGGAAGAGCGTCACTTCATTGAATATAAGGTGGGCATATGTATTGCAAAGTTTTAACCTTAGAACAAGAACTGCTAATTGAACGATCCTCCAATAAATTTGTTTTGCAATATGTCGCGTAAACTAAACGAAAGCATGGTATTGGAGTTATCACCACCAACAAAGAAAAATATCTTTGTATATGTGGTTTAAACATATTTTTATTTCCGAAGAAATCGGGTTTGGCAAACAAGCAATAACTTTGCTTATATCAATGCCGTACCTGTACATACATGACACAATTGCATGCACAAGAACTTTGTATATGTAGGAGAATGTGGTTCTATGTATGATAAAGATGACTCTTAAATGGAAGATTTTTTTAAGGCAATTTGATTTAAATGATCCTGTAATACCGGTGTTATATAGCAGCTTTTTCCCTCCCATGGAAACAACTGCTTTAATACCGACCAACCATTTCTTACCGTTTTCTATCAACATTACCATTGATGTTTGTGTGCTTGTGGTTAAACCATTTTAATCACTCTAATAACCAGTGTTCCATGTGAATATCCTAGACTTCCTATAACACGTCATGCCTAGAGTCTAGACGAATCGCATCTGCACCATGGCACCGACTTAAGAGTTCCAAAGATAGATGCCCCCCAGCTGCTTCAGACCCTTTTTGGTTTGAAAGGTCTCAAATCTCTTCCTATTCCTCTTGCCTAAGTTGCTCTTGCCTGTGACCAAAAATCCGAAGACTTCCTATATTTCCCTGCCAAGAGAGTTACATTAATGAACCTCCTCCTGCTGCATCGATCTTTGTCACATCTCGTTTAGGAATATCTCAAATGTCTTCCTATTCCTATTGCCTGACTTGCTTTTGCCTGTGACCCAAGTTCAGGAATTTATAAGAATCCCAAGACTTCCTATATTGCCCTGCTCCCCGCCAAAGCGAGTTTCAACGATAAACTTCCTCCTGCTGCATCGGTCTGTGTCACATCACGTTTAGGAAGGTCTCAATTGTCTTCCTATTCCTCTTGCCTCACAAAGTTTTCCTTGAAGTTCCAACGTCTTCCTATTTTGCACTTCATTCAATTCAAAGGGATCGAAAGTTTAACTTTTTCCTTTTAACCCCGGCTCTGTCCCCTCATGTTTCCACAGATCTCAATGTCATGCTGTTCCTCTTGCCCACGACCCAATAGCTCTCCTTGTTACCCCGACGTCTTCCTTTCTTACTTTACTCTCATTTCCAAAGGGCTCCAAGTTGAACATTTCTTGATACCCCTGATTTGTCAACTCATATTTCGCCAGGCAGAATGTGTTTCTATTTCCCATGCCAGCAAGTGTTCCTGAGAGTTTCCGAAGACATCCTAAATCATATATGACCCAAAGTTTTCTTTAAAGGGGCAGTAGCACGTTTTTTGACGATTTTATATTTTCAATTTTTCACTGATAATTGGACCTTAATGCTAAATATATTACTTTGATAGTGTCAAAAATCTCATTACACAAGCCAATCATCCATAGTGAGAGGACAAAGTCTGAAGATTCACATAAAATGCATTGGCAGCCATTTTTGTGTGAACACCTTTAATTCATTTTGAGTAATAAAAGGAATCGCATGACTTAACTTTTCATAATAATTTTGATTTATTAATGCTTTATTGAGTTTAGATACATTGTCTTAAGATTGGAACCATTTATTTTCATTTTCCTGACATCACCTTATATTCCCCCTAAAAACGTGCTACTGCCCCTTTAAGTACCCCGACGTCTTCCGCTATTCCCTTTCTCTCAATTCAAAAGGTCTCCGAAGTTGAATCTTTCCTTTAACTCCGGATCTGTCGACAGATATAACGTGTTCCTAGTTCTCTTGCTTGAGACCTCAAGTGTTCTGAAAGGTTTCCGAAGACATCCTATATCACCCTGAACTCTGCCTGAAAGTGTTCCAGGATCACCTCAAACTATTGGACAAGAATTGTATATAAGTGATGTGTGACCGAATATCAGCCATCTTTCTTCAACGTTTCAAGAGAAAGGATGTTTTCAGATACCAAAGTAAGTTTACTATTAATTCTTTATGTTTGTTTGGGAACGTCTTAATAATGCTACTTGTAAGCGATTTAAAACTTTTGGTTTGGATGAAACGATAAGCTTTTCTTATATTGTCGTTAATCAAAAACAGACAACTTATTTCTTTTATATTTTCCTTGTTTTATCCATACACCTACTACAACTTGACAAACGTATTCGTTAACGAACTTTGTCTACACAGTTTAGCAAAGAATCAGTGACAGGTCTAGACTGCATGCTTTCATTCAGTAAGGTAATACCTTGTCATACCTGGGTAGAGGGAATCTTTTATTCCGTAACACACCAAAGTCAGTTATCTCATTTGTTGGTTATTTATAGTACAGTCGAGGCAAACGATTGAATCGTACAGCATTGATATAGATATGTATAGATATCCCGATATAGTATGGACTGTCTTGTCCTGAAATTATACTAACCGCCATTGCATATGTACATTATAAATTCGGTGTTATGCAAATCACTTTGCTACAAAAAAACTATCATATTGACTGTTTATTCATTTCAGATGATTTTGCATTTAGTTTTGTTGTTCATATGTGCGAGGGGAAATCTTGGTCAGGCCGCTCAATGCGCATGCGCGGCAACTGACACTGAAGTTTTCACCAAGAACAAAGAACACGTGTTCCATCTCCAGGCGCCGAATTGTCTCCCTTTGATCGAGGAAGATGGCGATGATTTGTCTTCCGGTGTAACACATGTGACTTTCGGAAATATGGTGAGTAAAATTCGTAAAAATAAATTTCAAAGAGACTTTTTAATATGATCGAATCACTTGTTCATTGTAAGTGACCAAATCTCCATTTTTTTGTCATCATATCGGCAAACGGTTGTTGTTACATGCCACTAGCAGATGCTCGCCGGCTCTTGCATCCAGGAACTGCATTTTTTGTTGTCTTCGGAATCTCTAGTATAATACATGGTTTTTCTCGAATGATGCGTGTAAAATTTAAATCTATTTTCAGTCCGCTTTTGTGAAATCTGACCACGTGTACCTGAGAAACTGTAATGGTAAGTATACATATATATATATATTATGACAGAGGTGTACATATAATTTATCAGTGAACTTATCCACTGTGTCATTGATTGACTTGTTAAAAACCTTCCTTTTCCCTAAGGGATAACGCGTTAAGTGTCCAGCATTGGCTATTTAAGCCTTGCTACATTTCGTCAAAATCCTGTGCCAGTTCCTCATCCTCCTTCACCAGAACTTTATATTTTAATTAGAAATCTCCGCGTGAATATTTCGTGTCGTTAAGGTACTCGAGTAACGAGTTTTGACTTCATGCAGCGAGACCTTTAATAGCTACTGATAGAATGTTGATTTTAAGTTTATATGCATCAATTGACCTCCTTTTTTGGATGACTAGGAGACAAGTGAAATAAACGGATAGAAGTGCCGCTTCCTGTTTAAAGTTCGTAATACTTGAATCAAATTCGACATCTGATTTCTGATCCTGATAATTTGCAAACAAGCAAAATCTTTGAATGTTCAATTAGTAAAACCACGTTTATTTCAATCTCATTCAAATCAGATCGAAACTACTCCAACATCGCTACGTTTCTTGTCAGACGTAGTTTCGATCTGATTTGAATGAGATTGCGTTTGTACCAGCCTGTCACTGTCAATAAAATCATATTATTGAAACATACGTAAACTAACCTAAAAATCTTTTTTTCATCGGTACTAAAAATGGTACTACTCAAAAGAATACTCCAGTTATGTTTATATTTGCAACAAGTTGAAGGAATCTTTTATGACATTTTCTTGAAAACGTCTTTATTCAATTTTCAATACCATGGGTATCATTTCCAAAGCAATAACATCAACTGATTTGCGTGGCTTTAAACCTAAACAATCTGACATCATGTGATTTTGATTTTTGATCCCCGATATGCTTCTTACATCATGCTCAATATAGAAACTACATCTCTATCTGTATCTTCGTATAGTATTGAATGAAATACATAACTTCAACCATATGCTCATATACAAAGTAATTGAAGAACAGCATAATGTTGTTCCTTATTGAGTAGCATCGTAAAGTTATAGTCAAGTCATGTTTATTGTTTTTTAAGGCCTACGGCCGATATACAAATATAGATAATGCAAATATACATATAAATATGAATAGTAATACACATATATCATATTTTCCAGATACATTTGGGTGCGTGTGTTTGTCTCAAGACAGCACTATTTACTCAGAGCATGACGAGAGTAGTCCCCCCTTGTCGACCTTGACCTCTGACACGTGTTCCGGCATCAAGGGCAGGGTGCAGGTCTGTGGCGGGGATATCTGGATTCCGGTTGAAACAGACAGCGGGGTCCGTTGAGTTTATCAAACTAATTCTAAGAAATGCACAGCTAAAAACTGTACTATTTCCGAACTGTTTTGGATGTTTTCCTGTGTTTACCATGTATTTCCGTTCTTCGTATTAGTTATTACCCAGGTACATTTGTTTTTGATTTAATGAGCTGCGGATAATCATACATGATTCATAGCTTTTGTGGAATTTTCTCTCAAAACTCCCTAAAAAATGTCTCAATTATACTGTTCCATCAATTCATTCGTACATCTTCCCACAAGAAGCGAAACCAACGAAAACACTTGCTCGGTTTCTATCTTGCTGCTTTGTAAATGTTTTTTGGAACGATTGTAGAAAATAAATCGGACGTTAACTTCAGTGTGTAACTAAATTTGCCGAATCGTTAAAATTAATTAGAACAATCATATACAGATAAAGTTGTAGTCACGTGAATGTTGGTTTCGCTTTAACCGTTTTTGGATAATTAATGTATTGTATATTAGGTATATTAATCCAAATTCCCCTTCACAGACTGGTTGGATCAAGAAAGATGAAGTTCATTTCTACCCATTCTGTCAAACGACTTCCGGTTGTCCGCGCATCAGATCAAGTGAGGAATGGGGAGCAAGTAAAGTGCTTAATGTGACCCGGATGAATGAAGCTCCTCGCTACGCTATTATTCACCACACTGCAGGGGGTCGTTGCGACAACTGGGAACGATGTGCTGAAAAAATTCAATATATTCAACAGCTGCACATGAACAGTATGTACCTACCGTAAATCCTTGAATAAACGCCTGCCTTAATTAATTAAGGCCGGATCTAAGGGCTAGTTAAAGGCACCACTCGATCGGGTTTCATCCGCCATTTTGAAACATTAGCATTGCGAGAAAAACAAATGTGCTGCATTATGCTGTGTCATTAACAAGATTAAGAAATAACTACTTAATTGATAGCAGATGAGCATATTTACAAATAAATCATAATAAAAGTTATCAGTTACGACGGCATTTTGTCGTAGTAAATTGCATTCAACGATCGTGGTTTCGATGATTTGCTTCATTTCAAGATGTTTTTATTTTTTGAGCGATACACTTTATTCTTTGTCAAATTGTGAAATCTTGAACACTGAAAGGCTAAGCTCACAAACATATTTGAAATTAAGTGTGAAATTATCATGTAAAAATCATATATGATTGTAAACAGGAAGGTCCTTCTGAATTTCGTTTCCACAAAAAAAAAAACCTCGAATGGTCCCTTTAAAATAATTAATCGCCTGCCTTGGATATGATTGATCAATGTTAACAAACTTTTGAATATCACCATATAAGTTCTTCTGACATTTTTTTCCTTTTAAGACAATTGTATCCTAAATATACAAATATTACATTTATTCACCAACTAAATGGTATGTATGTATAATTCAGAGAATAACCATTCTATCACCAGGTAATGGATGGGCTGATATCGGCTACAACTTCCTTATCGGCGAGGACGGCGCAGTGTATGAAGGCCGTGGCTGGAACGTACAGGGAGCGCACACCCCGTCGTGTAACCAACACTCGCTAGGTAATACGCTGTTTAAAGGGGCAGTAGCACGTTTTTGGGGGGAATATAAGGTGATGTCAGGAAAATTTAAATAAATGGTTCCAATTGAAAGACAATGTATTTAAACTAAATGAAGCAGTAATAATTCACATATATAACGTAAAGTTTAGCCATGCGATCCCTTTTTCTTCCACAAAATGAATTAAAGGTGTTCACACAAAATGGCCGCCAATGGATTTTATGTGAATCTTCATACTTTGTTCTCTGACAATGGATGATTGGTTTGTTGAATGAGATTTTTGACAGTGTCAAAATAATACATTTAACATTTACTTCCAATTATCAGTGAAAATTTTAAAATAAAATTGTTAAAAAACGTGCTACTGCCCCTTTAAAGTCATAGTCTTTGCTAGGCAAATAATAGCTAAGGGCATTTACAACATTAACATTTATAAAGAAGTTAAAATAGGGAAATATGAATAAGCGATGTCCAACAAGTAATTTAATGTTGCTTTCTATGGATATTTCCGCATTGGACCAAATTTCTAGATATAAGAGAAAGTCCATTTATACTGTACGACAGAAGGGTTAAATGAAACCGGCAAATCTATTGACAGTACATTTATACCGCATGCCCGCTGCAGTCGAAAGTCACTTTCGTGTGATGTGTCCTTAGTTGTTCGATCAACTGTTAGGTCAGATCATGTCAGTTGACTTTGCGAAATGACGACCTAAGACAAATCGAAGAAACAAATGACCCTTTGAATTTCGCTATTGAGAGCTAGAATGTATGCAAAAATCTGCAACGCCAAGGCTATCTTTGGTTATTATCGAAGGTGCTTAGATTATGCTTTGCAATAATGAGTCCATAACTTTACTACTCACATGAGTACAAAAAGCTTCCATACAAAACTGTTTATCGGGAATATTTCTTGAAGCAGTTATCGATGAATTGAATCTATTCATTCAGGATATGATACTTATAAAAAAAATACAACACAAGCATCGAATGAGTATAATGTTGTGTATAGTGATCAACATCTAATTAATCTTTCATTTATCAAGGAATCGCGTTCTTTGGGAACTTCGAAAACACACTTCCCAACACTGCTGCTCTCAACGCCCTGAGAAGCCTACTTGCCTGCGCTGTGAGGATGGGTCATCTTGCTCCGGACTACAAACTCTTCGGGCGACGTGATTGGAAACCTTCGGTATCCCCCGGGAGGACATTCAACAATCTCATCAGAACATGGAGTCACTACAAACGGACTGACATATGTGTTTAGGGCAGACAGAAAGACAACATTTTACTCAAGATAGAACCAATGACCCTGAAACTATGTTGATCTTTTAAATACTTATACTTAATGTGGCACAGAGTATCTTACTTAAAATTTTAATTGGTTTTGATAAGTTACAAAATATTTAATATGCTGATTGAAGTTCATATCTCATCACTGAACTTGCAAATATATCCATTTATGCATAATATCTCTGAAATGCTTGATTTTATGGAAAAATCAAGAAAACATCTCATTTACGTTTAATATTCGAAATTATGCATCCAATTTATCTACCTATTAGTTACAATACCTAACAAACACTATCGAATCGAATATATCTTCCTGTCAGCTTATGACAAGGTTTCAAAATTACGTTTGGCGAATTTGCGCGCGCAACTCGAGCCACATTGTCCGGTTTTCGATCAAAATACCGACTTTGAATGGTCGTGTTTTCGCTTTAATGTACTGATTGACCTTTAACTTGTTATTTTCAGTAACAGTTAGTTGTTCCCGATGTAATAACATCGATTTCAAAATTTGACATATGTGATCCTATCAACATACGCTGTGTCTCTTTAAGCTACGAGTGATAGATACGACTGAAACAGGGTTATTTCATGTCTTCAAGTGACAACTGAACTTTAATTTTAAATTTCAAATCTATACCTGTTCAGGCTTTTGAAAAACACGCATTTAAAAAAACGCTGTTTAAAAATCTCATTAACTAGACGAGATAGGAAAGTGAAAATGGCAATTTTGCTTGTTTTTAAACCAACTTACAGGCAAAATGCATGAACAAATTAATTTCCATCAAGATGTTTTATATTGATAACATCTTTAATTTATCAAATTTATAAATTTAATTACTCTTTTATTCCAATTCCAAAGATTACGACCAAAAATAACACGAAAAAAAACTGTTTTAGGACCCCTCGTGTACTTGAAGGGTCTTATAATTAAAAAGTATCACACTTTGATGTTTGAAATTGTGAGTACTTCTCCAAAACGTATTGGCTTATCAATAGGATTTGTAATCGAATTTATTTACGACAGGATTTTGTTTTGTACTGTTATGGAAAGTTGGTATCGTTTCTTTTGCCCCAGAGTATAATATTGACTTAATTATTAGTGTTTATGATTGTATTCAGTATTGTTTTGTATCATCCTATAACAATAGATTTCTTGACTTATGGGTAACTCATTTCAAGTTTGTACTTTATTTGAATAAAAAAATGGTTCTTTTTAATACTACAACGTAGTTATATGGTTAAATAATGTTTTATGTCGCTCATAATTCTGTTTTGAATGTTCTGTACATGTTTTATAAAGAAATTGTGTGTATAAATGTAACTGTATTCTAGCTATGTACAGAAGTGAGACTTTAATAAACTATTGTCTGTCTGTCTGTTGGTACGATCATATTTTGTTACTGCATTGTCAGGAGCCTAGATGATGTTTTGACTTCAGAGCTGAGCAATCTAGACTTGCTATACTTTTTTAGACTGGGTTGGTCGTCTCGTTCGACTTCGGATCAGGAGGTCCGTGGTTCGAATCCCGACAGGGACTCGACAACTTTGTCTGCAGTAGAGAACTGTTCTACACGCAGTCAGGTTTGGGTGCAATGCCGCGCGGTCCGACTTAGGATATAGCCAATCAAATAATTTTCTCTCCACCTTCTCGATAAAATTTCAACGAGAAAATAATTTGATTTGCCATATCCCAAGTCGGGCCGCGCGAGCGAATCTAGCTTCTGAGCCCAGGGTACAGATTAGTGGAGTAAGCGTAACCTTCGAAACCTTAGACAGGATGAATAAATATTTAAGAATAAAGATTCTGCATCGTCATGATTGCTACAGTGAAATAGTTATTGGTATTGGAAATATCAATTTATATGTTAAATGCCACTTGAATCTAACAGGCATTGAATTAGACTGATAGCACACTATATTTGGGACTTTAAAGACCCATTATCAAACTGCAATATTTTTCAACGTATTTTCACTGTATTTGTGGTATTTTTAGCAATATTTTGCAAAAAACTATGAGAAGATCGGACCAAAATTAATTGAATAGGAGACGGTTTACCAAAATGACCGAAACGTTAGCCTCGGTATGTGGCCAACTTACAATTTCCGGTTCCTAAATACTAGTATATGACATTAACGTGAAAAGAAGGTCACGAGGAAGGTGACTTAACCGTTTCATCTTCTCAGCATCCAATTATAATCTGCATCAGTAATATTGCAAACCAACCATACTTACCTGTTTTCTTTTTTCTTTATTAAAAAAAAACAAACACAAGATAACGAGAGAACAAAGTAAATGTGCGCATGCGTGAGGCGGCAAAAAGTCCCCCCACTAATACTAGAGAAAAACAATTTGTGCAAGAAATTTACAGACTATCAAAATTCCAGCCCCCCCGAATTTGGAATTCAGCCCCATACAACCTCACAATCCATAAAAATAAGCACTTGTAAAACCCTGATATGAGACCGACAACAATGGTTCAAGCCCCCCTACCCCCACTGAGCGTAAAAGTTCGAAATCTCAGACATATTAGATGTGATTCACAACCTCGAGAAAAGTCTCAACGCAAGAATTGATAGACTAAAAGTCTTCTCTCGCTGAGAAAGTGCAGGCAATTGTTAGCATCGAAGTATCAAAAGTAAAAAAGGAGATAGACAGCGAAATAAATGAATTAGCAGACAAAGTTAAGGCAATGGAAGAGAAACAAATACCAGACGACAGTTTCAAAAGTGCAGTACACGAGCTTCAAGCACGTGCTCCGGCTGACTCTGTGGACAATATGATTGCGCTGAAAATTCTTCCAATCTCCAAAAATGAAGAACACGACAATAACGTAACCATAAATAAAGTAAACGCATTGCTAAAAGACGGTCTCAAACTGAGAAATGTAAAGGTTATAAGTGCTGACAGGAAGAAGAGTTCAGGGAAAAGACCCGGAGTAATCGTGGTAAAACTATCAGACAAAGCAGCAGTAATGAAGGAAAAGATGAGATTAAAGAATGTAAAACAATATGAGAATGTCTATATTGAAAACTGCATGACGAGGACGGAACTGCAGACTTAAAGGGAATCAACAACCTAGCTCGTGAAACCTAATTGACCATTGTTAACGAGAGCATCTAGACGAGTAAGGGAGGTAACGTGACACAAACTTGGTACTGGCTGTCAGCTGTAAGCGGTTTGTAACCAAACGATTTCGTCCCCACCGAGCATTTGCGAGTCTATCGGGGCCCTGCTAATAAAACTCTGGAAGTTAAAAATTCACGTTGCAGACCCCCTTTAATTAACACAGCCTAGTGACTGTTGTGAAGGAGCTTGGTAAGCAGGACAGCTACTAGGTCAGAGGGAACACCATCGTGAAGCGAAGAGGTACCAACTAGGATCTCCGACTGTGCCACTTGAACTGTGGGGGCTGGTCAACGAAGAATAACGGCAACTCTTTCTTCAGAGAAAACGTGATAAATAATACATCTTATGACATAATTCCACTATGTGAAACATTCTTAAGGGACGATGAACAAATACAACTTAATGGATACAAATGGCATGGACGTAATAGAGACCATGTGGCCAAGACTGCAAGACGAGGTGACGGAGGGGTTGGATTTTTTTTAAAGTGAACTTGCAAGTGTTTTTAATATCACAGTGTTGGACTATAGTGTTGAGGATATCCTGTGGCTAAAATTAGAAAGCAGTGACGTCACATTGTGTCAGCGCTCATGCTACCTGCCTCCCGCAGGAACAACACGTGCAGTTGACCCGGATGAGTTTTTCAGCACACTCGTGCGCCATGTTTACATGTTTCAAAATATTGGTGTAACGTGTATATGTGGTGACTTTAATTCACGCTGTGGAGATTAAATGGATTATATTGAGGGAGTGGACAGACTTAAACCGTGGTCAGTACTAGACACTATCGATAATTAATATGGCAGTTATTTGATTGATTTTTTATGTGATATCAATGTGTGTATGCTCAATGGTAGAGTCGGGGTCAGAGATGACATCACAGTTTATTATATCCATTTTCAGAACAAAATGCGATCCTTTGAAGTGAATTCCATTTTGCAAGAAACATTATTTTCAAAGATATTGTGACCCTGTTGTCTTTAACCTATAAAGGCTAGAAAATAGCTGCAAAAAGCCAGATGAGGTACAGAGCTAAGGCTATTCTTTTCTATTCTTACCTGGAAGACGTATTTGACCATTTTAGTTTTTTGTTTCACGTTCATCATTCACGTTTTTAAGTGTGATATTTAGACCAAATTTAAAAACTCAAAACCATTAATATGATGAGAACAAAGACTATGTAACAAAGTTCCCCCTTAAGCATTCCTATAACGTTTACTCATAGTAATTTTGATCTTTTCACGTGACTGAAAATATCTGAGTATATAAAAGCTGTTATGAATATTTAAGCTATTAAAACATTTTTGACCTATTCACAGAGTAAAATTGACATTTGAGCTTATTTAAGTTTCTGAGACCAAAGGAGTTAATGAAAAACAAGAAGAAATGATGGTGATAAACTTGTAGAATTTGGAGAATGCTTCCTATTTATTTCAAGGTTATAAGGTAAATTATTATTATATTATCGATACCAACAACAAAAGTATCATTATCATCAGTTATCATTAATCACTCTATGAGTCATAAATCATCCATGAATTACTTCCATCATGAAATCCATCAATTATCAATCTACGACTATGAGTCATAAATCATTATTTCATCAAGCATTAATCAGCAATTTTCAATCATTCGTTATCAATTCATGATCAATCAAACAATTACCAATTATCAAACACTAAAACAATCATTATCTTCTATAATCTACCATTCAACACTTAAAGATTATCATTTATCAATCTTTCAACACATAAACGAACGGGCCCGTAACAATCTGACATTCACCAATCATCAATCAATAACCTATCAATTATAAATCAATTATTCATCAATCATTGTAAATAATTCAACACTAAACAATCAATAATTCAACACTAAACAATCATTCATTCAACACTAAACAATCAATAATTCAACACTAAAACCATCAATCATTCAACACTAAAACCATCAATCATTCAACACTTAAAACATCAATCATTCAACATTAAAATCATCAATCATTCAACATTAAATCATCAATCATTCAGCACTTAAATAATCTTTTATCCATAAAATTCACATATCATTAAACCAAATTTGGGTCCCCACACAGGAATCCATATAAATCATTTTTACAATTTCGGAAAGGCAACCCCCGCTCTCACAAAAAAAGTTTGGCCCCCCCCCCCCCAACTCAGCAATCCATATATATCATTGTTTGATATCCCCCCCCCCCCCCCCCCCTCTCACAAAAAGAAAATTTGGGCCCCCCCACTCAACAATCCATTTATATCATTGTTTGATTTCCTTGAGAGGCCACCCCCCGCACTCAAAAAAAATTTTTTGGGCCCCCCCACCCCTCAAACCGTTCCTACGCCACTGCACATGCATTAGTACAAAAGGCAAATCTGTCGTTGATTATGTTCTGGTTCCACATCATGAGTATTTATCTATGTTTACTGATTTTGGTGTATGTCGTATGACTGATGTTGTTAACAGTGGTAACGTCCCTCCCCAAGATAAACTCCCTTATGATTCTTTGTTAGAATTTGTCATCCGTATTAACTCATCTAGTCCAATTGACTCACAGTACAACACATGTACAAATACAAACGTAACAAAACCATTTGTACCGGACGGCTTTCTATTAGGCGATGACGTCAGACAACGACTTCTCTATCTGCCTATTTCATTTCTCGACTGGAAAAAGAACTCCGACATACAAATAATCTCAATGATGCTTATGGATCATTTGTAAATATTATACAACATGAGATAGCTAAATACAATATTCCTACTGCAAATAACAAGCATAATGTCTCTTAAAGGAAACCATATTGCAATAGTGTCCTTTAATCATATTGGAAGATTGTTTGTGAAAAAAAAACGACAATGGATTAAATGTAAAGTAGCTTGTAAGAGTGCTAAATCAGTTCTGAAGGAACACTACATCCGTGAACGGAAAGTGTTTGATAAACTGCTGAAAAAATGCAAGAAATCATACCAACAAGTGAAGTTTAATAAATTGGTAGACTCTTTTGATAACCATGACTCGAGAGATTTCTGGAAACGGATCGGTAAAATCGGAGTTGCCAATGATATCATCGGGCACTAATTGAAGTTAAAGATGCTGTTTCATACTTGCATGCGGTTCAGGCTGAAATTTAGCTATTGAGAAAAGAAATACATCACTTTGTAGAAAATCTTTTTTCGAAATTTTTACATCGTTTTTAGATTGTTTAATTAACAATAACATTCTTATTTCGACACCCAAAGCACAGTACCCCTTGTAGAAAGGGCATAGCATTTAACGAACCCGCTTTCGGTGACGTCATCATTACCAGCTGATTACGCGTGTAGGATTTACACCGTGTCACAACTAGCGTATTTGCGTTCGATGGGTATCAATTTTGGCAGCAACGAATACCTTATTCGGAGAAAAAGAAAAGAAAATCTAGTCGTGCGCGACAAAGACAGTTTTCAAGCGTATATTTAGAGACCGGAAGTTGTTAGATGGCCACACTTGATTCGTCTTTATGTTGGGTGCCGTTTCCGTAATTTTGGTAAATTATCTCATATTTAATGATTTTGGTCCGAATTTCCCTAGGTTGGTCGCTAAATTTTTCTAAAAATACAACGAATACATTAAAAATACTTAAAATATTCCAAGTATGATACAGCATCTTTAAGGATGATGAGGGCATTAGTGAAGTGGAAACAAAAGCTGATCTCGATAGATGGAAAACTGACTTTGAAAATATTTACTCCCTGAAGAATACTGACATGTATGACGATACCCATCTTCGTAATATCATGAATCAACTTAATAACAACGATGTTCTGGCAGATGGACAGATATCTTGTGAATCTCTCAATACACCTATACACGATGTGAAGTAGAGGATGCAATCCTACGCCTGAAATACAGAAAAGCAACGGGTATCGACAACCTACCAGCTGAGTGCATCAAAAACCCTATTTGTGTTGATATGTTGATCACAATCATTTCCCATTGGTTTAATAGTGGCAAAGTACCAGATGCTTGGCAACAAAATATCATCAATCCCATTTTAAAGGGGCAGTAGCACGTTTTTTGATAATTTTATATTCTAAATTTTCACTGATAATTGTAAGTTAATGCTTTAAGTATTATTTTGACAGTGTCAACAATCTCATTACACAAGCCAATCATCCAGAGTCAGCGGACAAAGTATGAAGATACACATAAAATCCATTGGCGGCCATTTTTTGTGAACACCTTTAATTCATATCTGTAAGAAAAAGGAATCGCATTGCTAAACTTTGCGTTATATATTTACATTATAACTGCTCCATTTAGTTTAGATACAATGTCTTTCAATTGGAACCACTAATTTTCATTTTCCTGACATCACCCTATATACCCCCTAAAAACGTGCTACTGCCCCTTTAAAGCCAGGTTCAGACCCGTATAATCCTTCCACATATAGAGGTCTCGCTCATGGCAATCCCATGTAAAGTATATACTGTGATATTATCAACACAAGGCTCAGTGATTGGTGTAAATGATGATATTTTATCTGAAGAACAAAATGGTTTTCGAAAGAAGAGGAGTTGTTTGGAACATATCTATAGTTTAACAAGTATAAGAAACAGAAAAAAAACCCGGCTAAACAATCTACCTTTTGTTGTTTCATCGACATGAAAAAGACATTTGACAACGTGAACCGTGATTGTTTGTGGTGTAAAATGCAACGATATGGAATCAACGGTAAACTTCTGGATGCAGTTAAGTCATTGTACAGAGACGTTAAATACACCGTTAGAGTGAATGGCCGGCCACCTGTCTCTCTGGTTTAATGCGCCCCGTGGAGTAAAGCAAGGTTGTTTAATCTCTCCGTTGCTCTTTTCACTTTATATAAACGATCTTGTTGATAATCTACGAGAGCGGAATTGTGGCATTGATATCAATGAGTAAAATATTAGTATACTTCTGTATGCAGATGATGTTGTCCCGATTTCCCTAAGCGAAGAGAAGCTCCAGTGTTTACTTGATCGTGTAAATAACTGGTGTTATAAATTGAGAATAAGTGTGAATCAAAAATGACCAAAATCCTGCATTTTCGATCGAAGACTACGATGTGATAAGTGATAATTATAAATATCTTGGAATATGACTCGATGAGTTTCTAGATTTCTCAGTTGCGATAAACGAGCATGGAAAGTCGGCGAGTCACGCCCTGGCCAAGTACTTTGACGCTGACGGTTCCACCTATGATATTTTTACAAGATTGTACGAATCTCTTGTTCAACCAAGAACTCTGTATGGTAGCGCTATCTGGGGGGTGTATGAACAGAAGAGATTAAACACTATTCAAAATAGAGCCTGCAAGTTCTTTCTCGGATTGAGCCGGAATTCTTCGAATATTGCTGCAAGGGGTGACATGGGCTGGACTGCCTGTGTAACCAAACAGAGATTGGAAGTCTACAGGCTCCTAAATCGTTTAAAAAATATGCCCGAAAATAGACTTCCACGTCTTATACATCACTGGTCTCAAAAACGATGTCATTCTTGGGAAAAAAACGTACTTAAGTTTCCAAAAAGATAAATATTTTAAAACAAATAGACACATCTGAAATAGAAATGACTAAACTACGACGACAGTTTTGGTTGGTGATCTTTGGAATGACCGTGGCAACCCAAATGGTAATAAACTTAGAACATACCGCTGAAGCCTGAAGCTTATGTTTTATGCTCATCGATTACCAGATCTTCTAGGAAGACTTTTGCGCTGCTTTGTTGTGGCAGCCTGCAATTAAACATTGAAAAACTCCTGTACAGTCGACCTGCATTACCCCTCAACGACAGGATGTGTCCCTTCTGCCCAGATGATATAGAAAATGAAATTCATTTCCTTGTGTAATATGTAATATGTATGACGACATAAGATAAGACCTATTCTCTGGTATGCAAATCAAGATTTTTGAACCAATCTCCAATCACCAAATTCATTCACCTTATAAACTCTGCAGATATAATGTATCAACTCTGCAACACAACAACAAATATACAAACGCCGCCAAGCATTAATTTAGGCTTTCCGTATATCTTTTATGTTCCCCTTAATGCATTATAGTATGAATGTTTGTGATGTATGTATATTCTCATTCTTTTTTACTCGCTATTTTCGTTTTACTTATATATACATAAACAAAAAAATGTGTGTATGTGAAGGTAGATTTTAATGCACGTTTGTTGCTGTGTGTTGTTCTCATGTATATGAATGTAAGTACGAATGTTTATTTGAGCGATGTAAGGTAGATGCTCTTACGTATATGAAGACAGACAGACAGACAGACAGATTGTTTATTTAAGTCTCACCTCAATATTACAATACATACAAAACAGTAAAAGTTGAGCCACCCCTATAAGGGGTTATGAGAGACTAAAATCGGTAAAATGCACAAAAAGATACAATAAAAATATATAAAATATATATATATACATGGATATATGAAATAACAAGTTACAAACATTTAAATTATAAGAATAAATAATTAAAATTAGGAAGTATATTCATAAGATTTGCGTATAGAAAGAATAAAATGGCAGGTTTTGGACGCAATAAAACATACATTAGGGCTAGAGAATAAAAATCTTAACTTTTGGTATGAATGTATGTATGAATGTTCATTTGAAAGATGTAAGGGTATGTATGCATGTGTGTGTGTGTGTTGGGGGGGTGGTGTGGGTGTGGGGGTGTGTGGGTACATATATATGTATGTAGGTGTTATGAATGTTTTTTTTGTTTTTTTTATGTGCATGTTATCTACTTATGCATGCATGCAAGGGCGGATCCAGGATTTTTGAAAGGGGGGGGGGGTCCCAAAATAATTTTTCTGGGGGGGGGGGGGGGGGGGGTCAACGACCCCTTATACATGGATTTGAAAGGGGGCGGGTGTTGAAAAGGGGGGGGTCAGGACCCCCTGGACCCCCCCCCCCCCCCTGGATCCGCTAGTGGCATGTATGTATGTATGCATGACGGTAAGTTGGTATATAGGTATGAATGTATGTATGTATGAATGCATTATTTATTTGTATGAATGTATCCCTATATATTTATATGTCCTTCCGAAATAATATATAATGTTTTAATTGTGTATGTACGTTGTTTTTAATAATTTGTATAGTCTCTCTTTACCTAACCGTAGGGGAATCTGAATATATCTTATCAGCGTATAAATCGCTACATCCCAGTCAAAGTCAGATGGCAAATCCATGGCCTGCCCATGGGATCCCCTCTCTCCCATCCTATTTGGCTTCACTCACAAACTGGTATCCCACTCATCTCATCATGTTGTCTTAGCCTCTTTGATGTTAAGTTAGATGCATTGTTATCTCATCCTGTTGTTACTGTTATTGTTTTCTCATCATCATGTCCATATGTATAAATTGTTGTACTCCCATTTCCCCATATGCTTGAAAACGGTATAAGAATCTATACCGAAACGTCGCTACATTCTACAATAAAGAAGTTGATAATCCACAAACTCCTTGTCTTCTTGATTATCATTATCATAAGCATATTGAAGGATAAGGCCAAGGTACTTATGGCAAACGATTTCTTGAATTATTTCACCTTAATATTTGGTCGGATATTCCTATTTATTTATCTACTAACCTGTATTGTTTTAAATTTTGGGGATTTAATTAAATCTTTTATTTCTTTGCCCAGTTTGTTATAATGATTAAATTACAGGTAGCAGCTGTGTTGGTATCATCAGTTATAACTTGCAGAGAAGTGTCATCTGCGAATAGTCTTATGTAACTGTCAATATCTACTATAATATCAGTAATGTATATTATGAACAATAACGGTCCCAAACTAACTTTGTAGAAGACGAATATCTTCTGGTATGTCCAGCTTCTGAGGATTTACGTAAAAAGTACACAAAAGAAAACAATTTTGTCCATCCAACAGTTGACAACTTTTCCTTATTATTGAATTGTACAAATGAACATGTTATTCAAAATATTGCAGTATTATCCACCAAGCAATGATGTTGTATATATGAAATGTACTTCTCAGTGCTGAAATAAAGATTGATTGATTGATTGAACACAAATATGATGAAATAAGTCTTTTTCCAACCGTACATTGAAATAGGGAAGTCATATTCCATCCCTCAAATCCATAAACTGTCTCGACACGTGATTCGTTTCCTGGTGGAGTTTCTTGACAGCTAGATAACAATATATGAACAACAAAGAAACAAGAATTCAGCCGCATTGCAAGTAAGCACAGCTATCAAAAGTCTTGACAGTTGAATATGTTTCATGTTCTTGAGATCATTTACACGAGAAACAGTATAATGCTTGTTACACTCACGACTGAAGGATAATATTCATTAAACGTTGATATTTGTATTAACACCAAACATTAATTTATACCAAGATTTGTGATGATATGTTGATTTAAAATCCATTACAACCCATCGGAAGATTTAACACCCTTTTATCAGTCTCACTTTTTTTTTTATCCAAAACTCAAACCAAAGCAAAACAAACCTGAGTTACGTCATATTCCAATCATTGACATACTTTCAATCATATGTTGCCGGCACTGACGGAATGCATTAAAAAAAACATTAGAAAGAATAAAGTTGCATTGAAATCAGTCACAGTTGTCAAATGTTTTGGCTGAATGAATTGATTAACCATACGGGTTGATTCAATCAATGAGAGGACCTGAAGGGTCTTCGGTTCAATATTTTCACCTACACTCTTCTGCAAGAGGCCTACAAGTGGCACCCGGTAAGTTTCTTAGCAAATTAATTTATTAATCAATTGTGGTGCCATGAGAATGCAATACAATTAATGTTTCGTTTCGATTGACATGAAATAACCAGTTGATATTTTTATCGTGTCTTAATTACTTTAACCGTTTAATCAAATATTCTAAATCCGCGCGCGGTTATGTCAACTTCGTCTACAGTACTTCCGGTTTTCCGGATTATAACTGGCAAGATGGCGACTGTTGCCGAAAGTGTCACTCTAAGCGATGTTGAATGGCTCGTTATGCGCGCCCGTGGCTTTTCTAAATCTGACATTTATGCTGCAAAAGCATGGCTGATAACTGCCCGATCGCTGTTTCCAAGATGCTTTCTTATACAGGTTCAAAAGAGTATTTTTCATATATTTCTTTCTAAACTAGGCCTCAACGCTGTCAGCTCTGTCAGCCACCAACTAACGACAAGTGATACTGTAGTCAAAATCTTGAACCGAAAAGTGCCATTTCTTCTTATTATTTTGGGCTTACAGTGTTGTCCCTAGAGCTGATCCTGGGGACATTTGCCTACCCTTTTTGCTTGGTGTGCCGGTGTCCCTTAAATTAAAATTTGGAGAAGTAGGATCCCATATCCACTCAGAAAAGGCCAAAATGACCCCCTTAAAGGGAATCAACAACCTAGATCGTGAAACCTAATTGACCATCGTTAATGAGAGCGTCCAGACGGGGATCATATGCCTCAAACTTGGTACTGGTTGTAAGCGGTTTGGAACAAAACAATTTTGTCCCTACCGAGCATTTAGGACTCTTTCGAGGCCCTGCTAATTAATAAAACTCTGGAAGTTAACAATTTTGGGGACCTAGGAACAATACTGGCTTAGTATAATGAGATATTGTTATGACTGGTTGTTCTAAACGAATGACAAAAACAATATAATGTATGTCTGCATATTGTAATACATCCAAACACTCTCAAATTAAAAGGTTTCAAGTAAAAGAAAAAATTTCCGTTATGGAATTTTCATGCAGTTCAGCAATCCACAAAAACATAATTGACAGCATTAATTCTTTAGCTTAACAGCCACTTTGTCTCCAATTGATACATCAATACAGATGAAAATTTAGCATTATTAATCCCGAAAATTCTTAATGTTTCAGTTTGAATCATACCAGCTGGAAAAAACATCCAAGAATGTCAAAGATGCTGCCAAACATTTGGAAGATATGTAAGTTTTGTTATGTGTGAGTGTCATTGAATATACTGCATTGTATTCTTTTATTGCTGTAAGCAGTGGGAGACTGAGTTTTCTAAATTGATAAAAGTTACAAAATAGGAGAGGTTTTGTTTCCCATTTATAGTTATTATTCATTGCAGGTAAGACAGTGTATGAAATAAAGTCAATCTGACAGCCCTGTGCCTGGTTACTCTTGGTCTTGGTTGGAAATTAATGAGGCTTTTATTCTATTTCACAATTTTAATCTCCACTATACCACTTTTGGGCTGGCTTCTTTTCAGGCTTATTTCAAACGCTGGATAAGTGTTGTGATTCTTGTTTTTATTTTTCTAAACCAGGTTAAAAAGTTTTCCAAATGAAACAAGGTTGTGGGAGGAAGTCCATGCAATACTGGATGCTCTGCAGTCTGAAGCCACAGATCAGAAGAGCAGTTTCCACACAGGTATGATTATATTTATCAAGCCCGTAGCAAAATTTCATCCTTCATGCATAAGAGACAATGGCTATTGTAGCCCATTGGGCTAATAAAATATATATAATAATGTCTAAAACAATAACAAAGCATAATTTTTGTGTGTGCAAATTTGGTCCTTAATGGCTTATGACTGGCTATATCTATTTTTATAAAACTGAAGAGAAGTGACCTGTGAAACAGCTAGTTCTCCATGACATCTTCATTGAGGAAACCCACTGCTTTGCACAGCAGGGTGGTTCTACACTTAGGAATTGGTCCAAGCCGAACATTGAAATCAAAATCTCTCAGTGTAACCACTCTGCAGCCACACAATAGCACTTACTCCAACTCCTATTGACACCGCTAATGGCTGAAATATTGCCCAAGTCATGAAGTGGCGTAAAACAATAACTCACTCCAACTCCTATTCTATGTCGCAAAGGAAGAACATTAGGCTACCATGGGATTATGTATTAGCTTTGCAGGTAAATAACACCCTGATAGAGGTGGACAATTCTAACACTGGATTGGTACCTTTATCAGATGTCATCATTCAATGTCTTTAATAATTTTTCAGAAATATTTGCTGCGATTCCAACCCATGTCCAGTGTCAGATGCTTCTAAATGTTGCTGAGAAGATCTCGGATATCTTGGAGCGATGTCGACTGCTATTGCTGGCAATGAGGAAGTTTCCAAATTTAGTTGTTGAACACGGCGTAAGTTATTTGATAATCTTCAGGGAAGTTGTTTAGGAATTATTTTTTTACTTTGATGCTGTAGGGCAAAATGACCCCAAGTATTTATTTATTTTTTTTTTTTTATTTTTTTTTATTTCCATTTTTTAGAGTACATAACCATCATACAGTAGTTAGGGGGTACAATTGTCACAGTGTACTAAGACATTCCATGTGTACACAGGTAAATATCAGACAAAACTTCTTATACATTTGGGTCATAGTTTTTCAAAAGCATATGGAGAGAGCTCCAGAATTTGTGATGACCCCAAGTATTATAGAGACATCATATCATAAATAGTGTTTTAATGTAAAAGTTTCAAATGAAATGATGTGGGTGACAGTGGGTGTTATTTTCTTTTGTTTGACACCTTCATGGACAGGAATAAACCAGTCTGATTAAAATCGACTGTGATTCGAGGAAAAAAGTGTAAAAATATTATCTCTAGCGGGGTTCGAACCTCACCCAGCCCGGCTTTCCTCTCATTCACAGTCTGAAGGCACCCCTATTACCCGCATGTTCTGACGCAAGCTCATCTAGCCAATCGCAAGGGGCGCAGTCAAAGCTTCGATATCATGCAGGGGCAGGTAACTCCAGTGTACCATTCGTTATACATAATGGCCGCTAAATGCTATTTAAAAACGAGGATGTGATTGGATAGCTTATGACTGGGTTTGTCTGCGCTAAACTGGTCATAGGAACATGCGATAGAGGTGGGTGAGATGTTCTTGCTGGTTCGAGCCCCGATAGAGACAATATTTTTGATATTTTATTCCTCGGAGTACGGTCGATTTTAATCAGACTGGGAATAAACAATTTTATTCACTTTAGGACATTAGTGCTAACTTAATGCTCTTTCTTTTGAAACACCAATTTTTAGGTCGTCAACATAGTATGTCAAGGACGCTCATATAATATCCTCTAAAAAAACACTTTCTCTTTCGGATCTATGAAGATATAGCTAACATACTATTGCTAATTCTAACCCTGATTTTATTTATTTCACTCTTTGTGTACTTCAGCTGAAACTGGTAGAGTTGTTGATGCTGGAAGAGAGGCAGAGCGGAACGTCCTCACCCGTCAACTGTTACAGGAAGCTGCTGGGTAGGTTGACACTGGCCAACTTTTACTTCCTGTTTCCATTTTAACATATTTATTCACAAAAGATTGCAGGGGTTGAAACTAGTCCTTTTGCCGTTATTGCCATTAGGATAGTACTACAGTAGCCCAATGACATTCCAACTAGACAACGGACTTCCACTCGTCGACTTTTACTAGCCGAGCACCTTGTCCCTTGATTGGCAAACAAACATACCTTTGCTTTTTGAGATGCCTCTCCCAACAATAAACATGAAAGAAAATGTGGCGTTTCCTATAGAAAAGGTCCATAAACATTGTTCAGTAATTATAACTTATTTGAAAAAATGATAATTAAAAAATAAGGAAATAAGGAAATAATCTTTTAATTTGAAATTTTTCTTAAAATGCTTTTGTCAACTTAGTGATTCACCCATTCCCAAAACTAATGGATGTATATATATTGATGTACCGGTAGTTTTTATATCCTGTATTTATTTCCAGTGTGTGATGTCCTCCCCCTGGTGCTCCACAAGGCTCATCACATGTCTGTGACGGACGGACAGCTCTACACCTGGCTACAACGCTCCGTTGAGTTCTACATCAGCTACACCACGCAGCCAGCTTCTCAGGATATGTCCCAGTCTCCAGGTACCTTATTTCCTCAATTAAGCACCCAGCGGCTTATTTTTCATTACGTCTTGACCCTAGGTCCTTATAAGGGGCCCAGCGCTTATTGGAGTTCTACATCAGCTACACCACGCAAGCAATCTCTCAGGTTATGTCCAAGTCTCCAGGTACCTTATATCCTCTAATAAGTGCCTGGTTGCTTATATTTCAGCACCCCTTGACCCAGCAGTGCTTATTAGGGGACTGGTCACTGGTGGTATTTGGAGACCCAGCGTTTTTTATTTGAATTGAATTTTGTGTTATCCATCCTTTACTATGTCAATATGTGAATAGTTTACTAAGGAGCATAAATTCAAGGGTTTAGAGCTGGCGCTTATTGGAGATCTGGCGCTTTTTAGAGACAGATAATTATTTGCTTATCTTCTCTTTACCCAGACTTCCCACCCCTCAGAGATGTATAACCCTGTAGGGTAACACGATTTGCATAAACAAGTTATTGATCAATAAAAATTTCAATAAATGAAATTTTCAAAAAGAAACATGCTAGTGTCCCTTTAGAATTTTGAATCTATTTCCAGATCTGCTGTCCCCCACAAAGACAAGCGGGAGGAAGTTCCCCAGTATCCCAGGTCTGCTTGACCGAGAGAGTCAGGTTCTTGACCCCTGGGGAAGTCTCTTCAAACTCCTCCAGCTAGTTGGCAGCCATCTTGAATGGGAAATGGAGCAGGACATCTTCAACAAAGGGAGGTAAGAAAGTTACATGGAAACAATCAATTGGGGACTTTTATCCAGTTTTATGTAAAAAAGAGTACACAAATTTTGTATGTTGACAGAGATTGTGAATCAAGAGGAAATAACCACCCTTTTTTTTCAAAATTCCTTGATCTTGACGAGGAATTAAGGGATTTCATATGGCCCGATGGGCTTATGGCATGGCATGGTGTCCGGTGGCCATACATTCGTCCATCCATCCATAAACTTTCTGCATTTTTGACTTCTTCTCCAGAAGCAGAAAGCCAGGAAAGCTGAAACTTTATGTATAGTCTCCTTTGTAATAAGGATTCTAAATTTTACATTTGGTGGCCCTGTGGGCCCCTACTAAGGCACCCTAAAGCAAAATTGATATGAAGCCTGATGAGCTACCAAGCCAATGGCTCTAATCTTTTCCAAACATTTCCACTGCCAAGGTTCCCATTTTGAGCTTTGACTTATGGTTTTCATGTATCGCAGGGACTATCAATGGCAGTACCTGCTGGGTATATTCAACCACATCAAGCAGGCTCCATCGGAGCGGGAACAGAAGCAGGTTTCAAGATACCTTGATTCGCCACTGCAACTGTTAGAGCTTTGACTTATGGTTTTCATTTGTTGCAGGGATTGTCAATGGCAGTACCTACTGGGCATATTCAACCACATCAAGCAGGCTCCGTTGGAGCGGGGACAGAAGCAGGTTTCAACTGTTAGAGCTTTGACTTATGGTTTTCATGTGTTGCAGGGATTATCAATGGCAGTACCTACTGGGCATATTCAACCACATCAAGCAGGCTCCGTCGGAGCGGGGACAGAAGCAGGTGCTCTATCTCTCCGTGGTTCTCTTACTCCAGAGTCTCTATCTCTACGTCAGTCACGTTGACATCGAGAACCTCGCAGGTGACACCTCTTTCTTGAAGAGTGTTTGACATAGGCTTTTTTAGCTTGAAGGTTGGAAAACTGTATATGGATTTATAGCAAAATGTTGCAACTGTCTACAATAAAGAAGTTGATCATCCATAAAACTGCTAGTCTTTTTGATATTGCCAACTTCTAACATTAGTCAGGTAGAAATCGAGAACCTCGTTGGTGACATATCTTTCTCTCTCTCTCTACTGTTACATCAGTGTATATGTCTCTGTGTTATGCTCCTACCTATCCTCTGATATCCATCGATCATTAACAGTCGTATCGATATATATAGCCAGCCAATCAAATGATGCTCTTTCAGGGATTGGTTCCTGGGCTCTGTTCCACTGGCTCCCATGTGATTTAAATTAACCAATGGGAGTGCTATAAGATAATATATCTCATACAGCTGCACTCGTTTTATAAGATTTCCAAGAAAGGCATCGCTAGACAACAGTGTATGGAGTTCAAAATAGTTTGGCTGAAGTGTTGAGTAACTAGCCGGCAGCGAAACGACTGTTTATGATCGATGGATATCAGGGGATTGATTGGAGAATACCATAGAGACATATACGCAGATGAAGCAGGATTAATATCTTTTGAGTATGAGCTTTTTCGGCTTGAAAATTATAGACAAGCTGGAAAATTGTATAAGCAATTAAAGCAAAATGTGGCTACTGTCTACAATAAAGAAATTGATCATCCATAAACTTCTCGTCCTCTTGATAATTCTAACTTCTTAATGCCTCTTTAACATCTAAAGCTAAGTAATTGCTAACTATAAGCATAAAAAAATCTTGTAGTGACAATTTTATCCAGCTGTTATTTCCTGCTTCTCTGTCCAAATCTGAGTTCACTGTCACTTTAGTAATTACCGGTAATAGTTATTACTCTGATATTATTGTTTTGCAGCCTCCAATCAGTCTGGCTCTCATGTCCCTGTAGTTATATTGGAGAAATTCCGCACAGAGAGCGGTGATCCCCAAATACAGTAAGTGTCCCTTACCACTTTTACGAGTGAGACCAACTGTGCAGTGAGTGTTGGGGCACAGCTCAAATCGGGGAAACATTTTACCTTTTTTTCTTAAGGCAATTAAAAGTTTTGATAAGTTATGACTTTTACAACAATTCTGTATGATCTTTTTTTTATCAAGTTATGTGATAACTTGCTGGTGTTATACAGCCAGCCTTTGTGGTGTTTCATTCTTTGCTTTGCAATCATTTTCAAATTTTGGGAAATCTCATTTCTTGCTGCTAATGATTGCATAACTGCCCAAGCGGTGCTAAACAATAACTCACTCTCTCTCTAATTTTCACCATTATACTGCATTATGTGTAGTGTCATGTTTTCATATGTGCACATCAGCACTTAACAGGTTTGCCTGTAGCAACCATTTTTCGACCCCTGGATTCTGCTTGTTTATGTGTACTGGTTTTACTTTCAGACCGAAGATAAAGCGGTTACGTCAAGACAACTCGCATCTCCCGCAACTCACAGCATCTACAAACATTACAAACTCACAGCTCATCACACAGAACTTCGTAATGGCCATGAGGTGTTTCGAGCTGCTTCACTCGTCAGAAGAGTTGCGCAGAGGTTAGCATATTCACATTCACTGGCACATGTTTTTAGGAAAATAGTATCTCTCAAATAATAGAAATTCAAAGACGAGGTTCTAAATTCCATAAAGGAAGAAACCATGTTTGGTTGAGCTTTGTGAATCAATTTCCAAACTCAAATTTAGCAGAAGGAAATACTTATTTGGGAAAAATTTAAGGAATTAAAAGTTTTAAATGCGATACTAGCCCTCTCAATGGCTCTCATAGGGTTGATTTTCATGTGTTTAATATATTCAGGTCTTGATGAACAGAGTTCATGGTCATGTGTTTTATATCTTTTATATACAGAGGTCATGTTCAGTTTAATGGTCATGTGGTTGTGTGTTGAATGAAGTTTATGGGCAAGTGCTATGTTTTACAGAGGTTATGATCATGTGTTTGTTTCTTATACACAGTATATACATTTGTTTATGCATCAACAGAGTTCATGGCTAAGTGCTTTTTTCACAGAGTTCATAGCCATTTGTTTGCATGTTGAATAGAGTTTATGTTTGTGTGTTTGTATGTTGAACAGAGTTCATGGCCATGTATTTGAGTGTTGTCCATTAAAGATGAATGATATATTGCAGGTCCCAGGATGTAATCTCTCGTGCATTGATTGTCATGAACATGATCCATGTCTTCAGGTCCATATCGCTCACCAGACTGGTTATACCACCCAGCATTGTCACTAGTATCATTTCTTCATCATCACAAGTCTCTATGTCCATATATTTTGCTATGCTCAGCTTATCAAATAGTCATGTTGTTGAACAGAGTTCATGGTCATGTGTTTGTATGTTGAACAGAGTTCATGTGTTTGTATGTTGAACAGAGTTCATGATTATATGTATGCTATATTGAACAGAGTTTGTGGTCATGTGTTTGTATGTTGAACAGAGTTCATGGTCATGTGCTATATTGAACAGAGTTCATGGTCATGTGTTTGTATGTTGAACAGAGTTCATGGTCATGGTCATGTGTTTGTATGTTGAACAGAGTTCATGGTCATGTGTCAGACGTGGAGGATGGAGCTGTGGTCGTGGATGGGACTCTTCCAGACAGACATGTGTCTATACCAGGTCTGTATTCTCAGAATCTCCTAGCAGTAATGATAGTAATGATGATAAAAGGCTAGTTGTATTGTGCTATTTCCATGCTAGGCATGCTAAAAATACACAAATTCAATAATCGCCCTGAAAGGAAATTACTTTCTACACACATCACACAACCTTAAAGGTCCATAACTTCCCATGTACAGCTTGAGTGCAATGTGGATGAAGTGCCGTGTACAGGGACACAACTTAGGTCACAATTTCTAACAATATTTTGGTAATTCAGTTATTTGCAAAACAAGTTGGAAATCACATGAGTTTCACTGTACTCAGGCAGATGACCATGAAATATTTTACGATCGTCATTTTACGATTGGTATCCCATCTCACTAGGATTTATCAAGTCTTGTTTTCAACTCAACCTATCTTTTCAAGTTCAATACAATGACTGGTAGTCAGAAAGACTAAACGAGTTAAACAAGATACGATTATGTCAATTTATTTGGCTAGTTCAATAGTCTTTGGACTTATACTCTCAGAAATGCACTAGTCTGAATTGCTAGTATGACAATAGGACTGATTTAGACCCCCTGACAAATATGTGTCTTGTTGATGACAAGATGACAGTATTATAATAGAGAATATACAGTCTGATTAAAATCGACTGTGATTTCGAGGAAAAAAAGTGTAAAAATATTGTCTCTAGTGGGGTTTGAACTTCAACCAGCCCGGCTTTCCTCTCATTCACAGTCTGAAGGCACCCCTTTTACCCGCATGTTCTGACGCAAGCTCATCAACCAATCGCAATGGGCGCAGTAAAAGCTTCGATATCTTGCAGGGGCAGGTAACTCCAGTGTACCATTTGTTATACATAATGGCCGCTAAACGCTATTTAAAAACGAGGATGTGATTGGATAGCTTATGACTGGGTTTGTCTGCGCTAAACTGGTCATAGGAACATGCGATAGAGGTGGGTGCATTCAGACCGAGACGGAGAGGATGTTCTGGCTGGTTCGAGCCCCAATAGAGACAATATTTTTTATATTTTATTCCTCGGAGTACGGTCGATTTTAATCAGACTGGATAAATTACAGTGGATGTTCTGTTCTAACAGGGAGCGTTCCAAGAGGCGGTGGCCCAACTTCAGAGTTACTGTATGGGGGCCAAGGGCAAGATGAAAGTAAGTAGCTTTATTCGTAAAGCCTCTGAGATTACCGTAATTTCTCCATTAAATCAACATCTCCAATAATTTCACCTCATTCTTTTTACTTGAGGTAACAAATATCAAATCACTTCTAAAATTTCAACCAAAGTTGATGCTCCTGTGATTCAACCATTGCTTAAATTCTTAAAAAAATTATAATTGCAAAGCGTACTAACTCAACTGCAGTAATCAGTTTTCATCATTTTCTTCGTGTCGTCATGGTCTTTTTTAAAACTTGGCATTACAAATATTTTGATATATTTACTACTGTCATTTCAACCATAGATTGGAATGAGCAGCAAAAGAGAAAATAGTTCAATCTTTGATATTATTTTGAGGGTTGAATTCATAGAGAAACTATACTGTAAATTCAAGTCTTAACTGTCCTTTCTTTTGATTTCAAATATTTTTACTCTGATTTACCGGTATGCAAAGATATCAAATCGTTCTTTGTGTACTTATCCCACCAGTATGTAAAACAAGGAAGATTATTGTGAACATTTTGTTTTCCAATCATTACTCAAACTACTTCAATGACACTTGCGGTATCATTAGATATGTAAGTTAGAAATGTGAGCTACAAAAGACCAGTTGACAAACAGATGTCATGGTTTTATGAACCAGTCTTCTGATAACACTTGTTATCATTACTTGTGTTATGACATTGTAGAATCTTTGTTTCACACATTTAGAATATCGACTTATTTGCTGCAGATAAGACTGTCGTTACAACTGGCTTCCTGTTTTTTCTGCTTACGGAATTACGCAGTGAGTATGTCTATGTTCAACAAACATTCACAGTTAAGTTAGGCTTCCCAACCCAAATTTAGAGATTGTTTTAAAGAAATTAAAACCACATTCACTTTCTCCTTGGATTCATGTAACATGAGATTGTTAAAATGTCTGTAGCTAAAAGACAGTAATTATTTTACTAGCAATAAATTTACAAATATGACTTGCTGTCTCCAGGGACTTGCTTGGTGTGAGCAGATTAAAGCAAATGATAAGCGAATTAGTAGTACCACAAAAACAATTTGTAGCCCAGGACCCAAAGCTTAAATGTAAAGTCAGATTAGGGGATTTCTTGTGAAAACAAAAATTAAGAGGACTTCCCTGTTTATACTTATATGACATTATTTCACACTTATCATCATATCAGTGAGGGTAACATTTAAGTTGTTGTATATTTCACAATTTGACAAGAATAAAGTGCATCACTGCGTTCTCTTAAATTTTGTTTCCACAAATAATACCCTGATAGGACTGTCCCTTTTGAGTGTTTGATCAGAATTTTGGGGTATATTTAGGGGATAAACTACTGTGTTTTTCAATTTTCGTGGTCTAACATAGATTCTATACCTGTTGATGTCATTCGGAGCCGAACGCGTTATCGAATCTACGTTGGACCACGAAAATTAAAAAACACAGTAGGTTTATCTCCATGCTACTATTACAAGTTTTTTAGCGTTTTAAATGTGATTTCTTTTCTACCGCTTAACGTCAGTTGTGCTTCGGTCAACACTGTGACGTCATAATGTCTTGTGCTTATGATGTCAAAGGTTGACATCACTGAACCAAAACCGGTTGCGATAGCTTCTTGATCTAAATTCAGCCTTTCGCTGAAAATTACACTATTTCTTGGACATAAACATGCATGATATTGATGCGAATCAAACTCTATTTCTATAAAAGGACGGGTAGTACAAGGATAAAACACTTTTAGTTATTATTCAGACGAAGCAACTCACGAAGCGTTAGGTGACTGTACGCATGTCGACTCGGGTCATGAAGTTCGTTTCTATGGCAGTGTGTATCAAACCGCGGTGAATCGCCCGTTATAAAAATCGTGTTCGAATATAGGTTCGACCATAGAAATAAACCAATGAAATTCAAGGATTTTGAAATGTCATGGTAGAATTATCAATGTTTACCATGTGTTCTTCACTTGTGTTGACAGAAAGCATGTGAGCTCGTTCTGGACGTGGTTGCATGTCTACCAGAAATGTCCCCGAGTACGGTAGACGGTTCCCCAACTGGGTTCAAGTCCCTGTCCACATCGGGACCAGTTCGTCATCTCATCTTGATGCAGTGCTGTGAGACCGAGATCATACCCTACTGCGTACATATGCTCATTACTTGTCTTAAGGTGAGCTCTTAATTGGTAATTTTAATAATATAAAATGTTCAATACCACAAGAAAAAACAATGAAAAAACTTTAAAGCCACAAAGTTTATGTTCAATTTCTTTCATTTTGCAGGAAAAGATTGCCAGTCATGCAAGTGATCTCAGTTATGGTCACCTGGTTGTGTTACTGCAATTTGATTGGCCGCGATACGAAAGCCTCTTTCTGGATGTGATACAGAAAATACAGAAGCAGGGCAGTTTCAACTACAACATCTTCTTCACCTATGTCTTCAGTATCCTTCATCAAGATGAAATGAGTTTTTAACACTGGTATAATTTGTATGAATGTCAGTAATTCTAGAAAATCAAAAGACCCTTACGTTTTAGAAAAGGAGAGTTGAAAAATATTCTTGAACAGGGAGGCAGGATGTTTGTGGGCTGCTGATGCACACATTATGCAGTTTTCTCCAAATTCAAATTGATTCACTCTAAAGTTGTCTTGATATTTTATTGAAATTAATTGGAATTGGAAATATTTATTATTTGCAGTCTTTCAAATTATATTTCATATAATATAACATTTCATTAATTTAAATGGACTATGATATTTTTAGTAGTTTGCATACAATCCTTGATGGTTTTTCAAAAGAGATTCATAACCTAAATCAACAAGCCCTCCTTAAAATTCGACAATAACTTCAATGGGAAGACTGTAATATTGCTCAATTCACATAAGCCAAGCAGGCTTGTAGACCTTTTCTCCAACAAGCCCCCCAAAATATCCAGCAATAGGCAGCCTCAGAGGCACAATTTTCGACCACTGCTTTGGTGCATCTTTACAGGATTAAACCGAACTAAAGACATTAAATGAGTTCCTTGACCAGTGTCCAGACATGGATATGCTGGAGGAGTTGGCCTTTCTGGACACGCAGGAGGGGGGTCGGGTCAACCTGGACATCATGCCGGTCAGCACTCGGGCCCTTGCACAGTGAGTAAACACAGATTTTTACTCAAGGTTCCTTGATATGAAATATGTCTACACCAGTTGATAAAAGATTTAAATATTGGAGATTTGCAAAGGATTTGTTTTGCCTTTTTTCTCAAATAGGTAATAGATATACCCACACTTCCCGGGGTGTATCTCTCAATATACATCCTGTGGGTCTCCGAAGCGTAGCGGAGCCGAGGATCACGATCCAAACAGGAGGTATATTGAGTGATGCACCGAGGGAAGGGTGGGTATATCTAACTTTTATCTCGACTTGCACAGCAATGTCGGTTTACCATTGGTCAAAACCGGTCACGTGCCGTAGGTATATTTAGCTATGTTCAACTGGGCCACGCGCCCCCCTAGTAACAAGCAACGACGGAGTGTCAAGAGTTATCTCCCTTGCCCTTTGTTCGGTAAACAAGGCCACGCTACGCTCGATTGTTGTAACGTCATGTATGCTCGGTGAATTGCCCTGCACATGCTGAAGTCAGCTTTAAACAAAAAACATTACTGGTATAAGTTAAATGTTCTTCAAATAGGATTGGTACCTCAAAATACATTAGCAAGTCATACGGCATCTCAACGGCATGTTGAGCCGCTCACTCGCGGCAAGGTTGTCCACCAGCGAGCTCAAGATTCAAATAATGCAAACAGAAAGCCGACCTATGAATAATAGTTAAGTTAAAAGTCACCGCTTTTTGTTTATTGTACTCTCAAACCAACCTGTACATTCTGCTATGATGTCTGTCTCATCTATAACTCCGACACTATCAAATTAATCTCGCTTGGTCCTACTCGACAGTCCGCCATGACAGGGACTTCTACGGCCGCTTCAAATCGAATGTGGTGCGAATGCACGAGGTCACGTGACCAAACAATCAAACTTTAGAAATGACCGCATTGCTCGGTATTTTGATTTTTTTTCGTAAATCCTAAATTTCCGTCTAGTACCGTGCGCTTCGCTGCGGTACTAGACCATACTTTTGGTCATTAACGCGATGGTGTATAAATTATATTTGTAAATACCTAAATAAAAGAGTAACACTGATCTGATCAGACGCCATTTTGGCCAATCTCATCTTTCAAGCCAGATTTAAAGCATTTAGAAAAGGTGCTCGTCGAGATAAATTCGTTACCACTTCGTTCTCGTTTGATATTTAACTCGGACACATGATAAATCTCCATATCAAACTCGCGAACACATGGTAACTTATAATACCCCACTCCGGTAGAGTTATATATGACGAAAAAGAGTTGTCCACCATTCTCTATGTATGTTTATCTTGACCTAACTAGATCAACAAAATATTAACAATACTCTTTTTTTTAAGTTTTTAAAAACATAAATTGACTTCATTACATTAAAATTTGGCACAAACTAGTACCTATACATGGTTTATATAGGAATATACAACAATCCAGACATGGCACAACAAAAAGTACCGCTACCTGGCTCAGGCGATGAAGGCGTTGCGTAGCAACATTAAGGCCCTTGATCATTAAAATTTCTCAAAAATTCTAAATTTTACAACTTGGTTGATTTGCCTTAGTTGAAGATCTTTATTTGGGTGTGCAAAAAAGAATAGACCTTTGTATTAGAGAAGTTGTGGTGTATCGGTCAATATACCTACAGTTAGAACAAAGGAAACCATAGCAACGAGACTGGAAGTGGGGTATAATAATTACATATTAGATATGACGACACAAGGGTGTCAAACTTTTCTACCCTAGCTTTTTTGTCAAAAGAAATCCCATCCAGATCTTCCAAAATTTCTGTATCTGTCACTGCCTTAGCTTATTACAGAGGATGATGATCATCAATATGATTCAACAATTAAATGAACTTTGACCCCCAGGCAGCGGACTGTAACACGTGGGGTCAACAAGGGGGTGAAGGAAGACTTCCGTGCTTGTCTGGAGAAGCAGGTCAAGACTGTGAGAGAACCAACCAACAAAGTACTGCTGTCCTTCCTCCGTGAGGAGAGGGATCTCTTACTGCAGGCACTCTGACAAGACTTGTGTAAATAAATCTATTTGAATATGATTCTCGGCTGTGTGTTCTGTGCATAGTTGCTCGACATTGTATTAAGCAGCGTTATGTGATGTATGGCACTTTTTAGCTCATCTGGCCTGTAAGGCCTGATGGGCTTATGGCATGGCATGTTGTCCGGCGTCCGTCCGTAAACTTTGTGGAATTTCGACTTCTTCTCCAGAACCATAAGGCCTGGAAAGCTGAAACTTTGTGTACAGACTCCTTGACTAGTGAGGATTATAGCTTTTTTAGCTTTGGTGGCCCTCTGACCCCTAATAAGGGCCACAGGGGCCACGCCATAAAAACCTATTTTCATCTTCTTCTCCAGAAGCATAAGGCCTAGAAAGCTGAAATTTTGTGAACAGACTCCTTGACAAGTGAAGAATTTGAATTGTAGATTTGGTGACCCTGTTTCCCCCTAATAAAGGGCAACAGGAACATCCTTAAAATCTATTTTCATCTTCTCCTCCTGGCCTAGAAAACTGAAACTTGTCGCCTATATACTTAACTGTATGATTGGTGACCCTGTGGCCCCTACAATGAGGGAATCACATTGGCCACACTCTACAGCATAATTGATAATGAAGCCTGATGAGCTACAGAGCCAATGGCTCTATTTTTTTACCTTTCAAAACACCAATGATTATCTTATTTCTTAAAACACCATAACAATCATTCTGCTCTCGAAATCAGATAACCTTATCATCATGCCTATGTTGAAATCATTTCCCTATATAAAGACTTGTTCTTAGCCTTTCAGGAACCCAAAAGCTCGAATATCATTGTCCAGTTTTCGATCAGAATTGCACCCTTCATATTCTATCATTAAGGAACCAATTTGCATTGTATAATTCACTTAATGTCTATGTGTTCACTGCAAACAGTAATAGACAGATTGGGTCAAAATTGTGAACTTCAGATTTTCTTATATTTCAAATAAAATATTCCATACAGACGTTGTAAGATAAAAATCAGCACAATTACATTGTATTTGTGTAAAGAGTCAAATATGACTTTGATTTAAAAATGTTGATCGCTTATGAACGATTCTTTTTCAGAAGGGTATCCTCCTTGGGGTACTTACGGCATAAAATCTGTATTTTTGCTAATATGACAGGTTGTGACTATTTGACCACCCTTAGAGGGCCACTCACCAAGTGGTAGCTATGGCAACAGGGGCAGATAACTTAAACCTGATCACTTATCAATCTGTCATTGGTCTGTGAAGACGTTTTTTTTCATACCGAAGTTTTCTAATGAAAAAAGTAACAAGGACTCCTATGTTTGGTAACCTTTCTCTATCTAGAAGTAGAACAGGTTCGCATTCCTCGCGTTGTGACTTAGGAATTTTCCAAACTAGACACGCCAAAAAAAAGTCTTTGGTGGCGGATTTGATCTCCCAACCACCTTTTGGGTACCAGAAAGAAAACAGATCTCCCTGATCTGGCTAAGAGGCGGGGTTGTTTGACGTCCACACGATCGACGACGATGTGTTGGCCTCCGTCAGCCCGGATGTTATTGGGGTCCAGGGGCGCCGCCTGCCCCCCATAAGGATGATTTCGGCTCTTTTGAGAGGGGCTTCAACCAAGGCCCCTGAGTACCCTATCGCCAGGACCGGAGTGTCGCCAATACCACCATCCAAATCTTCCAGTGGGAGGTCGACTGTCCCACCTTTTAAGGATTGGGAGAGAGCCATGTCCAACCCTTGGGTCCTGTCCACACTCAGGCTCGGACATCTACCTATTTGGAAGAATGGCCCTTCTTCTTTTACCGGAGTGAAGAGCACCCCTGTGCCAGCCTCCCCGAGCCAAAGTCGCAGCACTGCTCGACAAAGCGGTGGTTCCCTTGGGACAGGAGCACGGAGGATTCAGGCCCATACTGATCCTCAAATATTTGAACAAGATGCTGGTGGTTCCATCATTCAAGATGGAGACACTCAGATATGTCATAGCGTCGGGATTGGCTTCTCCGAGGTCGATTGACGAAAGCCAATCTTCATGTTCCGATGCACCCCCAGTATCTCAGATTTCCTTTCAACGGGGTGTGCTATCAGTTTTGGGTGTTCCCTTCGGCATTTCCACAGCAGCAAGGGTGTTTGTCAAGCTAATGCTGATTCCAGAGCAGGTGACCCTACCTGGATGACTGGTTGATCAGGGTCTTGTCCCGAGCGTTGAACGAGAAGGCCACCTAGAATGTTCAGATCTGCTTCCCTCCCAGGACCTAGTGTTCCTGGGAGCAAGATTCAACACCGTGACAGGGGTGGTTTCCCTCTCTCCAGATCGAGTGACCAAGGTGTCCCAGTGTGTCCACCGATTCATGCAGTTGCCTGCCCGCCCGGATGTGGTTCTGGTTTTTGGGGGAACATGGCGGTGACGGTGTACATAGTTTGGAGGGCTTGTCTGAGGATGAGACCAGTGCAGCAGGCTTTGGCAGGGCTGTGGCCCCGGACAAGTCTGAGCTTCATATAAACGTTCTGGAACTACCTGGGTCAGGAGGATCTTCGACCACTTCCTGCACCTGATACAGGGTCAGTTTGTACATCTGGCACAGCGATGACGTACATTCTGAAGCAAGGGCGACCGGTTCAACATCCGTCTCACCGCATCCTGGCGCCTCACGGATGGATGGTCAACTGGGAGACACTCAGAATTATTTCCCTGTGTTACGGACCGTTCCAGGTGGATATGTTCGCTTCTGGAGTGACGAATCAGATCCCGGTGTTCTGCTCCAGGATCCCCGACCCCCGACCCCAACGGTGTCCGATGCCTTCGCTATAGACTGGAGCTAAAGACTGGACAGAGTAACCTCTGGATTCCGGCTTGGCCGCATCCACAATCAGTCTCGACTGCAGAAACTCTAGTACTGAAACTAGATCTGCAGAAAAGGGATTGAGGATCTCTCTATCGTTACACCAGCGCGCATAACAGGCCCATCTATCATTTTACTGTACCTTTGTCGAATCCAGTATTGTGTCTGCAATTCTTGCAGGAATACCGCTCTCCTGGAGGCGATTCCGGACAAAGGCCATGCCACCCACTGAATTCTGGGATTTGGATGCGTAGCTCCCTCCTGTGACAGGGGACGCCAGCTGCGAGAGAACCTTCGGTACCAAGGGAAGTGGCGGGAACACCCACAATACCCGGTCGGTCCAATCGAGCGCGAATGCGTCCTGAGCTAGAGCCTTTGGATCTGGGACCCTGGAGCAATACTCCGAAAGCTGGTTCGTCATCCCAGAGGCAAATAGATCCACCTGCAATGGTCCAAACAACTGGGAAATGGCTTCGAATATCTCCCGATGGAGCATCCACTCGTGCGGGGCGAGAATCCTCCGCGACAGAGCGTCCGCTCGCACATTGTCTACTCTGAGCAGATATACTGGCTTCACCTCATGGGCGTCCTCCGCCAGGCATTTATCATGCCCATCAGCCGGAGGGATGAAGGTACGGCAACCCTTACACTGTCTGAATGACTGCAATGAATCATTAGACACTGCTAAGGGCGAGGGAACATTGTGAATATTTGTATATACAGGGATTTTGATTGCTCTAGGCCATAGGCCATTGGCCTATTACATTTTCAAATGACCTATTAACTTCTATTGACTTAGGACATTGAGGCTGATCAATAATTGTAATATTAATTCTACATTTTGGCTTATGAATAATGAATATTGATGTTCACTTGTTAAATGTTATTAATCTTTAAAAATGGAAAGGTTAACCAAACCATGAAATATAACAAACAATTTTAGTTGAATATTTCCAAAAGTTATTAAAACTTGTTTTAAAGCGCTCTAAGAGCTTCAGGTCAATGGCCTTTTACTAGACATACACTTAGGACATTTGTCCTATTCACATTTCTAGGCTTCAAAATCACTGATATATATGAATATGAAATATAACAATGCACAAAACAATGCACACAACAACGCAGAGGCGATAGCAAGCTGATAATATATAAAGCCCCTGCCTGAAATAAATAAAGCAAGTAATACATTTGCTAATAAATCCTTATGACAGAACGCAAAGAAAGTCGAAAGTGTAAACAACACGATCTTTCTTACGCCCGCCATATTGGTTTTTTTACAACCACCCGACACGATGCCACATGGTGAAGGAAAAAAACTGAAATGCGACACTAATTTCGCCTCTGTGGTGTATTTAAAGGGGTTACCACACATACAGAATCTTCCATAGTCAAATTTTCTTTAAAACTGTAGCAACTTTCTTCAAGTTCTGAAAACACGTCTTCTCACTTGAATGACAGATTGATAAGTGAGGAGTTGCACTTAGGTTGTCGCTAGGGTGGTGGGTGGTAACGCATACGATAACACTTTTTTGTGAGTGTAAATATTTATTAAAAAATAGTTACAACCTGTGTGATTATGCAAAGTAACAGATAATTATGCTAATTGAGTACCCCAAGGAGGATACCCTTCACAATGCTTTAATGCCTTAAATACATGATATTTTCACTAAAATTCGTAGGTAAGTGAACAAAGTTAAGGTACGCAGCTGTAACTTGTGCAACCAGCGCTGTACTTCTTATGATTAGTTCCCACCTCTTGATACGTATCTAACGACAGTGCTATTGAACTAATTTACAATTATGGTTTGTTTGATCTGTGTAAGTTTTGAAGTAACACAATTTATTTCAAGTTATACATAAGTTTGGCAACGACAAGGAACAGACCATGACAAGGTAGTCAAAACAATTTGGGCCTGTCGCAACCCTAGATATCATACTCTCCATATAAGACAATCTTCCCGAAATAAGGTCCACCTTGAACAATTTGAGTTGAGAAATTGAAAAAGTACAATCTGAAACGTGCATTTGGTCTGAAAACATTCACTTTTCCAAAATTCCACAAATCCTGAATAAAAACTCTACAGATAGAAAAATACTGTTCATGACGTCAGTCCTGCCGTTTTGGCCATGTTGTAAAATATGCTTTCTTCTCTACCAAGCAGGGCTGTCGGACTGTCAAACTCTGCTACCCTCCCGTTGTCTAGTACAAGTATCCTGCGGAGAGAAATGATTTAGTGAGGGAGTACGTTTATTCTCCAGCAATATTTCAGCTATCATCCTCGAGAGAAAATAAATATAGCCATCCCATATTTATAAAGTGTTTTGGCGTTATGCCGTCCTGAACGTATATGCTATTACACACAGACACACGCACCCTGAACAACATGCTCGTACCACTGCACCACAGCGGCTAAGCTGAAAGAGCTGTTATGTTAGGTGTTTAAAACAAAGGTATGAGTTTGAGTGTTCAGCTATTTTAAGGTTGCACCTGTACTTATTATTCTTTAAGGATACACATTTAATCAACAGACAAGACATGATTAAAATAATATGATCTTTGGCCAAAATCCCTTCAATTATTCATAAATATGCCTGTGGATAACGACTTTCCCCATGACCTACAGACTACAAAAGTAGAATGACAAGCTCATGTTTCGTCTTCTAATGAAAGGCATTCGAATAATCTGAGAAACAAAGCTTATACATATTTTTTAAAGCTAACAAGTGTCCTGATTGAAGTTTGCTATCAGGGTTACTTATTCAAACAGGAATTGGGCTTCTAGTATATGTATCCTTAAAACTATGGTTCTGCTCTTGTGTGGTACATAGTTCAATTTTCAACGCTAGTCCGTATAGATACTGTGCAAAAAACACTTACCAGTGTAGTTGAATACGGGTTTATTCAAAGACTTTTTTAGTACTGAGTTATTCTGAAATTTAACGTCTTGAGCAACCAATTGATGAAAACGGCGCAAAAAAAGAACCCATTCTTAGAGTATCATTTTATAAAATGATGTTGCCAGATGATCCATATAATATGAGAACATGTTGAAAATCGGATTGCTGTTGGTTGTATGGATGTACAATTCACAATAAGAGACTTACTTGTCATAGTCCATAATCGTGTTGAGTCGGTGAGCAATGGTGAGCACTGTGCAGTCTTTGAACTCTGACCTTATCGTGACCTGTATAAGGTCATCAGTTTCCATGTCAACGGCTGCTGTTGCTTCATCGAGCACGAGAATTGTTGTCTTTTTGAGAAGCGCTCTGGCAAGGCAGAGTAGTTGTCTCTGACCAACACTGGAGGAATGACACAAGTTTCAGACATCTAAGGAAATTGCTATGTCACACAGGAGCACGCAACTTTAAATATGCTGTATCATACTTGCAATATTTTTAAAAGTATTTTTAATGTATCTGTTGTATTTTTAGAAAACTTGAGCGACCAATCTAGGGAAAATCGGACCAAAATATATGAAATATGGGATAATTTACCAAAATTACGGAAACGGCAGCCAACATAAAGGCGAATCAAGTGTGGCCATCTCACAACTTCTGGTCTCTAAATATACGCTTGAAAACAGTCTTTGTCGCGCACGACTAGATTTTCTTTTCTTTTTCTCCGAATAAGGTATTCTTGCTGCCAAAGTTGATACCCATCGAAAGCAAATACGCTAGTTGTGACACGGTGTAAATTCTACACGCGTAATGATTACGTCACCGAAAGCGGTGACGGGTTCGTTAAATGCTATGCCCTTTCTAAAAGGGGTACTGTGCTTTGAGCGTCGAAATAATTATGTTATTGTTGATTAAACAATCTAAATGAATTTTGACGAAAGATTTTTCTATAAAGTGATGTATTTCTTTTCTCAATAGCTAAATTTCAGCCTGAACCGCATGCAAGTATGAAACAGCATCTTTAATGCCAAAGGTTATATTGACTACTTTTGATTTTTGTTGATGTACTATAAATACACTGACACAAATAAATTTGAAAACATGGCTTGCTTAAATTGTGATCAACAATTGAAATATTAATCATATAAATCGCAATGTCCCTAACTTATCATGTGCATTACATGTTTCGACCTACCTTTATGAATATTGAAAACATCAATGAGGAAGTGTTAAATCACAATGAACCATATCATATTCAAGGCTCTTCAAACACTAACAACTACTAATAACTACACAGCATGTATAGATGCTCAACGTTATTACCATTCAGGTACTGCAAATATTGATCCATATAAGTAAATCATAGGTTGGGTACTGAAAGCGAAAACGACGTATGGGTTTTTGAGAAACTCAGGGATTATAGAAATCTTCCGCTGGTATCAAGACCCGTAAGTATGAGGAGAGTGTCTCACCTCATATTCCCACCCCCCTCACTACATTCATGGTCCAAGGCACCCGGAAGTTCTGTGACGAAATTCTTCAAGTGCGCATGCTCAATGGCCCTCCATATTTCAGTGTCTGAATATTTATTGAAGGGGTCAACGTTTTCACGCAGCGTTCCAGCGAATAGCACCGGGTCCTTTAAAATAAAGGATGATACATGTAACGTTAAAGAAAAATCAACGTTAATTTTATAGATCAAAACCTTGAAGTAAAGAGAACAGGGTCTTTGATATTTGATAGAAACCTTAAAGCAAAAAAGATATGGTCCTCTTATCTGAAAAACAAGTGCGGCCAGAAAGGTACCCAAGACGTCAGTGACGTCACTATACGGGCTTAACGCTCTCTAATTAATAAATTATAAAGATAAGCACACACAAAACTGAAAAATATCTTATATTATTAATTATCATCTTACCTGAGGAAGTATGGTAAGTTTGCTCCTCAGGTCATGCAGGCCGAGGGAGCTGATGTTAAGTCCATCTACAGTTATCTCCCCTGTAACGCCCTCGATTAACCGAAATAAGCACAAAGTCAGGGACGACTTACCTGCCCCTGTTCTACCCACAATCCCAACCTGAAATACCAATGGTATTATTTAACATTTATTGAAAATATGACGGTTAATATTTTAACTATCACATTACTATCACATCACATTTTTGTAATTTAGCGATGAAAGTTGGTGATGCAGGTTGGAGGTCCCTAAAACGCCTCTTGGCACGCAGTTAAGAATAAATACAACGAAAGGTGGACTTATTTGTTTAAGTAAGTTTTTGTAAGAGGAAATTACTAAGGCAATACATATGATAATATAATACATCTTAGTTGAGTTACAATGTGATATGTATAATGTCGGTTTACTTCAATGACGTTTTTCTTATGCGGCTGCTTGACATCTAAACTAAACTGTTTGAGCATGAAGTAATGTCCAGATTCTCTTCTGGTATAGGACAAATGTTTCCATTCAGTTTCAAAATGAGTTGTAGGTAAACCTAATGAGTCAAGGCAATTACATTAACATTTTGGAAGCTATTAGTATATATATACTCAGATGGAGAAGGAGAAATCAGGACTAGGGGCCATTACGAGAGATTGTAAACCCTGAGAGGAGGGACGTTTCCGAGGGGTTTTGAAAAAGTCCCAAATCGGAACAGAAGTGGTTTCTCTTACTATCAACCGACTTAGCTAAGTTATCATTAAAACACACTTGATGTCTTACAGCAACTCTATTGGTCACATGGACTTCAGACTTTCATAGTGCATTTTGTGAAAAATTTGAAAAAGACTGTTTAAATTTAACACGAATTGAATGTAGGGAATTCTGATGTACACGTCTATTTACCCTTTCTCTAGGTTGTATGGTACAAGTGATGTCCTTGAGCACGAGATCCAGCCCCTCTCTATACCGCGTCGAGTACTGCTGGAACTTCACTTCACCGCGGTCGGGCCAATCGTGGTTCGGTCGCTTTTCTGGGATATGCCATGCTGGCTTTGTAATAGAAACAAGCCTTATTTAAATCGAAAATTAAATAAAAAACCACTACAATTCATTGACTCTAATTTTACAAACTTTCAAGGACCAAAATCTAACGACACACAAGGTGTTTATTAAAAAGCCTTGTGATTGGATGATCGAAATGCGTAAGAACATGGGCCAAAGGTGGCTGTCGTCAGACCATATAAAGAGAACTTTTCAGAACGAATTCGTATCCCAGTATACAAGGACTAGAAATACACATTAACGTTAAAAAACTACATTAAGTCCATCAGTGCATGTACTTATTTTTCATTTTCTACCCAAGAACTACTCTACTTGTTCCTTTTTTTCTCAATTGGACTGCATCTGACACGAAGGGAATCAAATAAGTTTAAATGAAAATTTCAGAATTTTATCTTCGTGTATTTTACATCTCTTGAATTCTAGAAAACTTTACAGCGTTGTTCCTAGAGGTGTTCTTGGGAGATATTTTCCAACCCATTTTGCCTGGTGTCCCTTGAAAACTCAAGAAATATTAACATTTTCATTGTGAGTGAGTGAGTGAGATGGTGTTTAACGTGTTTTGAACAATATTTCAGTTATTAAACACGTGGATGTTGCCATCCAAAAGAGAGTAGACAGATCAGGGAGACAGGGATCGAAAGGATGAGGGAAAAGACGGAAAGAAAGGCATAGTAAGAGATAGAAAGCAGGTTTTAGAAGGACTCAAATTTGGTCTGGCTTCTACCCGTCGACCTGTCCAGCTTGGGTGACCCTACCAACATTTTCATTGTACAAGGGTCCCACATGCTAAGAATATGCCAATTAACCCCTTCAGATGATCACCTAGGAACAACACTGTTCGGCAAGGTAGAAAGGGGGTTGTCACAAGATGTCTCACCTCTGGGGGTATCTCGCTGTACTGTTTGACTCGCTCCACGGAGACAATCTGAGTCTCCAGGTCCGAGATGAGCTGTACCATCCAGTTCAAGTTGGACGTTATCTGTCGGACAGGAAGTGGACACTTCAGGTCATATTTGTCGTTTAAACGTTATGTTGTTCAAGGAAATGTGGCCTTTTAAAAGGAATGATGCTCTAGGAACTCTTGCCGCAAATAACTATTTGAATTGAAATGTCGGTAAGGAAGATGGACCTTCGGAGGACAGGCATGTCTTTTACAACCAATTTCAAGGAAATCTTGGCAAAACTGGTTCTTTATAGATTGACTTTCAGCACAGGTACCTTTTTTTCCAATTCTGATCAAAAATGTTTTTTAATACCAATTTTTTTTTAAAAATCCCCGGTTACTGAAAAACTGTATTATGTTATGTTATGTTATGGTTTTTATTAAATATTTTGAATAATGTTGGAAACTGTATGATTTAGGAGTCTTCTATCATCTAATATGTTTTTGGTACTATACAAGCCCGTAGCAAGCGTAGCACTACTTACCATCAGAACTTAAAAGTCCAATAAAATTGGTTCCCAACCCATTTTCATAGTCTATTGTGTAACTATATTTAATTTAGTTTACTATTAAGGGCATGTGTTCGGGCTATAAAAAGTAAAATCAGTACCCCGGTTCCTTGCCCCTGATTCCAATCTTTGCCGCTAGGTGCGCGAGTTTTTTATTCAGTGCTGGGGGTAGATTAGATAACAAATCAACGCAATAGAGTTCCTTGCCCCCGATTCCAATCTTTGCCGCTAGGTGCGCGAGTTTTTTATTCACAACGTGCTTGAGGTAGGATAGATAACCCAACTGACAAATCAACGCAATAGAAAGCAAAAGAAAAAGCAAAATCAGTATACTACCTCCAACGCGTATGAAATAGACAATCCCACAAGACCTCCAGACAGCTCGTCACGTGACGTGACGGCAAACAGAGACGCTGCCAGGATAATTAAGTTCCCAAGAATCTCTAATCTCACCGCCTGCCACCTGAAAATAACACCTTTCATCTAGAATAATCAAGAAAGTTAAATGGTATTGTTCCAAACTTCAGACATATAATGTTAACGTTGAGCCTTGAATTTGATTGACCAATGAAATATTGGTAACACGTAGGAAAGATTTGTTGGAAATTTTAATCATTGCGCTTTTACCTTTTTTTGCAACTGATACTACATACATTGATAAATGTATCATTTGTGAAACATATTATATCTTGACCTTGATCTAATGATGTTGACCTTGCCGTATGGAACTTTACATAACAACGACGTCGGGTACAAGTTAGGACTGTGCGGACAATCCTAAATTTTGAGGGGAGAAATCCCAGAGTAACACGAAATATAAAGATAAGTAAGTGAAAAAAGATTCAGCAACTACCATATTTAAACAAATTGTCCTACCATTTACCCAAATTCCTGATGGTCTCAACTATCAAAACCATAGGATGGTTTTGGATGTAGACATATGTATTTGATAACAATTAACCCAAATTGCTTTTGTTTCCCTAAAGGCCATGGAAAATGTCATTGTATTTCTATTTTACAGCATATTTCCAAAATATTTTCATTGCTTATTCCCCTTTGGTTCCACAGGCCCCCGGGTCATTGAGCAATCATCCCTTTAAAAAAAAAATGAGATGACCCCCAGATTTGACAGCCTTCGTAGATGAAGGCTGTCAAATCTGGGGGTCATCTCAGTTTTTTTTTTAAAGGGATGAGTGCTCAATGACCCGGGGGCCTGTGTTTGGTTCCCCTTGATGGGAACACTAGGATCAGTTGCCTTATAACTAATTACCTAATTGCGCCAAAGCCGTAGAACAAAAATCCTTGGTTTAGATCCACTCTACTTTCAGACTCCCCGATAAAGCGCTTCTGTGCCTGATACGCCCTTATAACGCTGGTTCCTGCCAATGTCTCCTCAAAGTGACTGTATATCGGGGACCTGGTCCGAGACTCAAGTCTCTTCAGCTGACGGGACGTGGTCACGTAAAACCTCTTGAGAAACAACAGAAAGTCACAGATTGTTCGTTATTAGAAAAATAATACACTTAACAAAAATAATTTTGGATATACGAAAAAATTCTGAATGATGACATGTTTTAATATTGACCAACTGATAAAATGTTAATAATATAATTGACAATATCCCAGCCTGGGATTCATAGTTGTTCAGTCTCTCTCTTTATGTCTAACAAGACGAAGAGTTACAGAGAGGTAGGACATACCAAGAGGTTAGACAGACATACATAATCTGAACACACAAGATAGATACAAGAGGTGAGAGAAAGACTGAAGAGAGACAGAGACAAAACCAGAGATATAGAAAGAGGTTAGCAGACGAAGAGAGACTAAGTAGAGAGAGACGGACAGGTAGAGACAAAATGATACAAAGAGGTTAGACAGACAGAGGATTGAACAGACACAGATAGATACGGAGAGGTTAGAAAGACGAGGTGAAACAATGAGGTTGGAAAGACAGAGAGCGAGACTAAACAGAGACAAAGTAAGAGGCAGAGAGATATAGAGGTTAGACAGACAGAGATATAAAAAGGTTAAACAGACGGGGAGAAACTGAACAGGAATGTACAAAGAGGTTAGACAGACAGAGATATAAAAAGGTTAAACAGACGGGGAGAAACTGAACAGGAATGTACAAAGAGGTTAGACAGACAGAGAGATATAAAGAGGTTAGACAGACGGGGAGAAACTGAACAGGAATGTACAAAGAGATTAGACAGACAGAGAGATATAAAGAGGTTAGACAGACGGGGAGAAACTGAACAGGAATGTACAAAGAGGTTAGACAGACAGGGAGATATAAAGAGGTTAGACAGACGGGGAGAAACTGAACAGGAATGTACAAAGAGGTTAGACAGACAGAGAGATATAAAGAGGTTAGACAGACGGGGAGAAACTGAACAGGAATGTACAAAGAGGTTAGACAGACAGAGATATAAAAAGGTTAAACAGACGGGGAGAAACTGAACAGGAATGTACAAAGAGGTTAGACAGACAGAGAGATATAAAGAGGTTAGACAGACGGGGAGAAACTGAACAGGAATGTACAAAGAGGTTAGACAGACAGAGAGATATAAAGAGGTTAGACAGACGGGGAGAAACTGAACAGGAATGTACAAAGAGGTTAGACAGACAGGGAGATATAAAGAGGTTAGACAGACGGGGAGAAACTGAACAGGAATGTACAAAGAGGTTAGACAGAGAGCAAAGAGGTTAGACAGACAGAGAGATATAAAGAGGTTAGACAGACAGAGGTAAACTGAACAGGAATGTACAAAGAGGTTAGACAGACAGGGAGATATAAAGAGGTTAGACAGACGGGGAGAAACTGAACAGGAATGTACAAAGAGGTTAGACAGACAGGGAGATATAAAGAAGTTAAACAGACAGGGGTAAACTGAACAGGAACATACAAATTGCGACTGACAGTGAGACTGAAAAGAGACGAAGTCAGAGACAGAGATGCAAATAATTATGTTAGACAGAGAGACAAAAAGATATTGTACAGAGGAAAGACGAAGTAAGACAGACAGACCGACACACTGCAGTTAGCCTAGGTACCGTACCTGCACAAAGAGGTAGATGGCTGCGAGGGGTACGATGACCGCGAGGAAGACTGAATAGAGACAGAGACAAAACCAGAAAGATAGAAAAAGGTTAGCAAACGTAGAGAGACTGAATAGAGAGACAGACAAAGGGGTAAGACAGACTGGCCTAGGTACCGTACCTGCACAAAGAGGTAGATAGCTGCGAGGGGTACGATGACCGCGAGGAAGACGGGGGTGGTGTACGTGATGACGATGATACTACTCAGCACTGTGAAGCTTGTATTGATAGAAAACTCAACCAGGGCTGGCATCTGTGTGTCAATGATATCCACTTCCTGAGAAAACCTGGTGACCAATCAAATTTACTTCAAACTTCAACCCTAGAATCATTTTGCTCATTATGAGAAAAGATCATCTGAAAATGATTTTATCACCTCCATTGAAAAAATGAATGATTCAAATTGACACAAAAACACTAACATCCCACTTATACCTCGTTGTCCATGGCAACCATTCATAAAAGTGTCCTGTTCATCATCGATATCGGGAACTGACATCTGATGCAAGGACACTTTTGAAAACCTATCTTACATCAGGTTTATCAACAACATAGACATGAACTGAAAGTATCAATAATCAAATAAAACAAGCTGCAAAACAATTATAATACCTATACGTTTTGCTTGAATCAAAATATAAAAATCTCTAATAACGCTGTAGACTTTTGTTTGCAATAGAAATAACAAAACCAAAATTATACATTATATGATTTATGTTGCATCACAACTTTTGTAATGTTAGGAAAATAAGTTTAGATATATCCAAAATAATTAAAGAACGATACGTAATTAATTTCTTTCATAGATTAGCTATAGAATTTGGGCTAAACTTGTTATGGTAATGTTTATAGTACCTTTTTTATATGAAATCCAAAGGGAAACGTTTCATAAGCAGAAACTGTCAAAATTCAACTGTCTATGAGGACACTAATAGCGCGTCTCACACCTTCAAAATCAAAAACGAAATGGACAACCTGTGAAACTTTGTCTTGAAGCAGGCTCATATTCATGGAGTGCACAAAGTTTGCAAGCCCAAAACATTAACTTCGTGCCTTGCGCTTTGACACCCAAGAAGCACGTGCCTCGCGCTTTGACACGCAAGAAGCACATGCTCATACACCCTTTATAGTACTACACACTTCATTCATAAATCAGTGAAGGGGCCCTTGGAAGGTTAAGGAAATTTTTTATTCCATTTAAAACTATTTTTTTCTGTGGTTGATTGTATTCGGATCAAGTGAGATGTAAGTCAGTTACTAGCATAGTTAATGGCATGCATCGAATAACGAAAGGGACACTTTTTCCTCGAGCTTCGTACAGGCCTCTCGGACAAATTGTCCCTGCCATTATCCGATGCATGTCATTAACTATGCTAGTAACTACTTCTTATTGGCTCGTTTATTTATGGTTTAAAAATTCAATGATTTCAAAGATTTATAATCCCCAATTATTTGAGCTGTTTTCTCAAATAAATGCAAATCTTGAACCAATTTCTAGATATCTTTCCATAAATCTACAAAATGACAGTGTCATTTCCCAAGCAATCTTTATCTTTTTGCTGAAGGACACAGAGACCTTTGGTGACCTTTTGATGACCACCTTAGACAAGATTCACTACAGGTTCGACATTTCACGAGAGTCATGTGGAATTTCATGCGCGTAATCTGGAGTTACAACTGCAACTGCACATCATCCCATCGATGAGACAATATCAATATAGTTCATATTATAGTGTCAATGCTCATTCTTACCCTTCAATCAAACCCTTCTAATGAGGGTAAGAGTTTAAGCGGACTGAGATCACGACAAAGTTCCACAGTGGCAACAACACCTAAAAATAAGTTCCAAAGGATTTTTGGACATCGCCGAAACATAAATCTCAGAGTGGACCCTATGATCAAAATAGAATTCCAAAACCTGGACTATTGCACACGTATATCTTTTTTATACGTTTACATAAACCTACATTTCATATTTGAACGAATTCGACCAAGTACAGATTTTACCGCAATTCTCTATTATAGAAAACGCTATTGATTTCGTTCAATTTTGAAATGTAGCTTTATCTCAACATATAAAAACGATATATTAGTTGATGTTTTGGATTTCTATTCATATTATAGGGTCCACTTCGAGATTCGAAGCTCTATGCTTAAAAAAATGACTACTACAGTAAACATCTAACCTGCAATAAGGCATCAAGAGTTGCCTTGCAAATGGAGACAATAACTGTAAGAGACAACACAAGAGACTAAGTCTACAGCGCACCTGTTGATGAGACGGCCTGTAGGCGTGGTATCGAAGAAGGACATTGGAGCCCGCAAAACTGTCTTTAACATGTCTGAGTGAAGAACCCCTGCTCCAACCACGGTCCTGAAGTTCCAGACGAATGCAAATATGACGATAAACACAACTGAAAACAAAATGCATTTTGTAATCAGATACTCTTTTGGGTTGGTATCTTGCTGAAACCTCAACCGTTTGAAAATCTTCTCTGTGCGGATTTCTTTATAAACCTTTACACATCTTCAAAGTCACTTTTGTGAAAAATATTGTATTTAAGGTTGACAGTAAACATTGCATTTAAAGTGTCTTACCCCCTCCTGTTCTTGAATTTTGCTTTAACAACTTTTACGCATTCGTATCAAAATGAAGAAATATGAGAATCAAGTGTCATGGCTAGTAGAAAAATGTCATGTGACTCAAAGGTAAAAAGTGCCCGTACTCGACGATAGTTATCAAACATTCAAACATCAAGTATCATAAAAACATGTGATAACGTTTGAAAATTCGAAAACATTTTTTTACGGATACCTACCTGGCAGGCAGCGTGGACATGCACGACATAAGCAAAAAGGTATTTTTCATTTAGAGTAATTATATTAGACATTGCTTTTCGACAGCTTATAGGACATATACTGGAGAAGAACCTTTGGCGATGTCTGAATATAGGAATAACCTTCAATCTTAAAGATAAAAAGAGATTGTAAGGCTCAGACGGTTTGACACTGATTGATTCCTTATCAACAATTCTCTTCCCAGGATCAAAATGAATTGGTATTGATTATTTTTAAAACTATATTGAGAACCCTTACCTTGACAAACTCCAAGAATTCCGTACACGAGAACGTAATAGTTGTTAGCGTTCATGCGCTCTTTACTGGCAGCCGGAAGTGACGTCAAGTTGTTCAAACCAGAGTCATCCGTCCACTCGGTTATCCACATATTGGCCAGGATTGAACCCGTTTGATAAAATGCGTACACAATCACAGATGCCAGAACAAAACCAAGTCCGATTGCTCGCCCGTATGCCAGATACACAGAGAAGTTTATCTGAGGAAAGTACATTGAGTATGCAGGTTAAGTTAAAGCTTTCATAAGATTATCTCGGTACTTATCAACCCCTTGAAAGATTTTATTCCCCTCGCCCATGAAAATCAAGAGGAAACATATTTTTCACTATACTCTGGATCCACAGTAGGTTGGACACTTAAATTTATGAGCCTTTAATTGGTGACATAAGCTTGCAGGAAAAATCTGTTTATATCTAACCAACTAGTAATTATTTAACTACTGAAGAATCGTTTTCATTTGCTGAGAAGAAATCACACGTTGGTTTAAACTAATCTAAATCCTTAATAAGACGCCCATCTTCTTAAGCAAACCCTATAACGCCAGTTTCCGAACTGTAAGTTTATGCCTTGCTGCAGACCCTTGACCTTTTTGTACTTGCTCTCCAGCTTACTGTGAGAGAAAACAATATTCCAATCAGAAAGTAACTGGCGATTGCTAACAATCGTCTGTAGGGGCGCTGATATCAGCACATAAAATTCAAAGGTCTGCAGAAAGGTATAAAACTGACAATTCGGAAACTGGCGTTTTAGCCTTTAAGTAGGCAGATGTAAATGAATGAACGCCGGGTTTCTAATTTTAGTTCAACCGTTTACATGAGGCGTCTATTCGCGGAAGGTTACTTTTCTAGGCAATCGTTTTTAAAGTAAAAATTATTTCTAAGTTAGAAACGGAAAGGAAAGAACAGAATGTAAATTCGATTACCCTCACGCTCAGTCAACGAAACATGAAGCTCTGTAGAAGGGCGTCTGATTTAAGGCAGGCTTCTATTCAAGGTATGTGTCAAATTAAATATTTTTTGTTATACCCTCTTAGTCACTGTCTTTCTTCACACTGACAAGTGCGTTTTTCTCTAAGCTCGTTAAAGTTCACATAACCACAAACATATTTCACTATTTTCTTTGGAATATATGAAAGTCTGCTTGCAATATTGTATAGTGCGTCAAAGGTCGCTTCTCGATTAATATGTTCAGTTTGGTTATGAAAGCCGTTTTTGATGGGCCACTTTTGATGGGCCACTTAGATCTATCTGGCCACAAACCAGTGAATGCATGACTGGTCACGTCCCTTTATTGTGACGTCAAAAACAGAATCAGTCTCGTTATCTATGCATCTATCGTAACAACACCACAGCAAAAAACAAACCAATAATTAACGATTTTCAGAAAATGTTTTCCACTCAATTATAAATCATTTGACGATGTAACACTACCTTGTGTAATAAATATATCCACATCAATGGTAATTAAACAATTATTAAAGCAGTATTTCAGTTGAAATAATGATGCGTTACTCTGTATAGTCTGTTTATTTCGTCACACCAGCGCGAGTTTTATTGCCCCTAACCCAGTTGGTTTTTTTACAGCCGATAATTACGCTGTCTCAGGAAAGGCTAATTAAAGGTGTTTATTGGACAAATTAACAAAAATCAAGTCCAGTTTTTATTTTGTTGAACAACCTTTGAACGAAAATCGAGAAGTGGTAAAGTAGAGGTTAGTGGATGTTTAATGATTAGAATTATTATCTCCACGTTACATTAAATAAATAACCAAATAATACCCTTCCAGTTTCCACATACTCCTCCTCGATCAGTTTACTGGAGTCTGGCACAGTTTCCGAGTTTACTCGCACCCTCCCCGACTTCGTTTTCTTCTCTTCTATACTCTGGATAAACGAGGTTCTGCAACAGAAGAATATAATCTGATTAAAATCGACCGTGTTCACAGGAATTTAGAGTTTCCCAGTATTGACGCCACCGGGAGTCGAACGTGTTCTATCAGAGAGATTATCCTCCACAGCAAATACCGGCTGGATTGAGTTCTAACACATATATAGTCAATATTTTAACAATTTTATTCCTCGGAGCAACGTCAACTTTGATCACACGACAGAGGATTATTTCTGAATATCACACCAAATTTCATATTCCAATACATAGCAGTATACATTTTTTTTTTATATTAATATTGCAATATATTGAATGAACTCTTTATTCAACTTTTTATCCTTCTTAATTCAGGTTTAAAAAAAATAAGATGCCTTATATTTATTTCAAAAACTGACTACATTTAGCTTAGAAAATTTAGAAAGTAATTTTTATGACATAGTATGATACTTTCATCTGTAAAACAGCCCGACACATATTCATGCACATCAATACATACATGTTAAGCATGTAACTGTCGCTAAGAACATGATATATGAATATATTTGACTTGCAATCAGTTGGTGCGATATATTGCTTTATAAAAAATAATATTGTGATAATTGAACTCCACAAACTATAGCGCAGTATAGTGGTATTACAGTAATATTGCACAGCATTATTGAGGTCATTATAATAAGGAAAGAAGCCAGCCTCGGACACTCGTCGAGTGCTAAAACAGCTGACATGGAAGCGCTCGTAAAATCCCTAAGCAAGCAGCAGAAATTCTGCAAACATTTCTAAATTATCATGCACTGAGTTTTAAGGTTCTGTGTCTATCAGATACTACTTCCAGTAATAACACCTTGTTTCCATGAACATGCAAAGTTTTGAAACTATATTGTGAACGAAGTTGAAACAAAACTAACGATGGACAGACTAAGATGCTGTGTGTCATATGAACAAGGGCATGTGAAAGTAGCTGATTGTTTTCAATGCTTCCAGCCCTGGTAAAATTTAATGTCACAAAACAGTCAGTTTTTAAAAACAAAATTAAGCTATTTCGGGTCTCATTTTATACCCTGAAATATACTACAAGACTAAAGTTTAGACTTAGTGAAAAGTGTAGTGTCCTATTTTCTATAGCTTATATCTTAAGAACTAATGACTCTATTCTTCATGTCTCTGACTCGTCGTAACAATGATTTAAAGAAAGCTTGAACATTTTATTCGACCCCCAATAATGAAAAACTGTCCTCGTTACGATGGGGTTCTAATGACGTAAAAAAGTTGACTTTTAACAAAGTCCATGGACATTACCTGAACATTTGTCAGTTAACTTTAATTATGGACCTGTTAATCAAAATCCATTAATGAGAAATGCATGACACTTTGGTAATAAGTTGAGGTTTAAAAAAACATAAATCAATTTTATCATTCCCACCAATACCACAATTTCATAGCATCATTTGATGGTGGGTCTAAACTATTGTCGCGTATACTTACATTAAAGACGCATGTGTGCCCAGATCATCCTCATCGTCGTCTCCTCCAGACGTTACAGACTCCAGTCTCCGTAGAGCCTCTCTCTTCAGCTGGACAACTGCATCAAAAAGTTCAAGTAATAAACCTTTTGCGCATCCTGCTACATCAGCGTATATGTCTCCGCGTAATGCTGCAACCTATCCCCTGATATCCTCCTATAGTATTCTGCCGTATCGCTATATATAAACAGGCAATCAAATGATGCCCTTTCAGCGATAGCGGCAAACTGGTTTCCTGGCTTCGTTCCGCGTGCTTCGTGATTCAAATTAACCAATGGGAGTGCTATTACATGATAAATCTGATTCTCATTGCAGGCTCCCGCTAAGCTCCAAATAGGGCGCTCTTAGGTTTCTACGTGCGACATAACTAGACAACAGTGTATGGAGTTCAAAATAGTTTGACAGAAAACAGACAGGCGATACGGCAGAATACTATAGGATATCAGGGGATAGGTTGTAGACATATATGTAGCAGGATGCCTTTTGCGACGTCATCCCTTTATCTGTCGTTACTTTGGGGAAGGACGTGAACGACACCAATGTTGGTCCATCTGTGATAGAAAAATCTCTTATAGGGTCCATCTACGATAGAGAGACCTTATATGAGGTTTTCATATCACACATGAACCCTTATCCTATCTCATGTAAGAATCTCGATCTAACTGCCCTCTGCAACTCTGCGGTCTATCTACATGCATCAAGACCATGTCCTCGCACCTTAACTTACATTGAAACTGATTACTCCTTTTCTCTCCCTTAAAATTCTGCATTCTCTACCCATATATTCTCCCAACAACAAGAATTTCCTGACTTAAGCTAGTGACTCTACCTCTATGGGGAGATAATATCATTAATATTGTATATACGGATTGTAACTTAATTTTCCGTTACAACAGAAGATTCTTATGAGATGTGTTTCAGCTGGTGTTGGAAAAAAGGCAATAATGGTGCAGACTTCAACTTGAGAGGAGGTTTGTTGCAGGTAAGAGAACAGGAACTTGAAGATCGATTCAGTCCTTGGTTTGTTATCAAAGATGCTGTATCATACTTGCAATATTTTAAAAAGTATATTTAATGTATTCGTTGTATTTTTCGAAAAATTTAGCGACCAACCTAGAGAAAATCGGACCAAAATTCATTAAATATGAAATAAGTTACTAAAATTACGGAAACGGCAGCCATCATAAAGGCGAATCAAGAGTGGCCATCTCACAACTTCCGGTCTCTAAATATACGCTTGAAAACCGTCTTTATCGCGCACGACTAGATTTTCTTTTTTTCCGAGTAAGGTATTCGTTGCTGCCAAAGTTGATACCCATCGAACGCAAATACGCTAGTTGTGACACGGTGTAAATCCTACACGCGTAATGATTACGTCACCGAAAGCGGGTTCGTTAAATGCTATGCCCTTTCTAAAAGGGTTACTGTGCTTTGGGCGTCGAAATAAGTATGTTATTGTTGATAAAACAATCTAAATATATCAAAATTTCGACGAAAGATTTTTCTACAAAGTGATGTATTCTTTTCTCAATAGCTAAATTTCGGCCTGAACCGCATGCAAGTATGAAACAGTATCTTTAACAAGAATGTCCTTATACTGTGATCTTGGAATCCTGTGTATAGATATCCTTTACCTACCATCATCGTCGCCGTCGTCGCCATCGTCAGCAGTAAGGATATAGTTCTTGAGGAACTGTGCAAAAGCCCCATCATGCCTAAGTAGCTGACCATAGGTTCCGGTTTCAGAGATTTCTCCCGTATCCATGACAACAATGGAATCAACATCAGGTAGCCATTGTATTCCATGTGTCACCAGAATTCGTGTCTTAGAAGCAGAATTTTTTGAAAGGATAAGCAAATGTTTCATTCAGATAGGAATGTTAAGCAGAAACGTGCATCTAAAATAAAAAAGTATGACTAACTAAAAACTACGGAAGCATCACAAAATTATATGATTATAAAGATCTTTATGTGTTTATTCCTTGGTAAATGGAACCTTTTATCCTAATAATTAATTAGCATATATCTTCAAAGAGATTCTCGAAGGTGTGTTTGTGGCAGGGCAATGCATCCTCACCTCACCTTTGAAAAGGCCATCACTCCTGACAAATGTTTTAAAGATGTGTATGTAACACGACAGTGCATTTAAAGCAATTCTTAATGTCTTCTGTTACTTCTTAGAATTTTTGTAAAGATGTATTTGTCGCAAGGCGGTGTCTTCTGACCTTTAAAAGGCCATCACTGCTCAGATTGGGTTCTAAAGATGTGTATGCACCACGACATTGCATTTAATTCTTCTGTTACTTCTTAAAATTGACAAAAAGATGTAGTAGGTGTAAGGCGATGTATTATCACATATAAATTTAAGAGACCAATAAGTTGCTCAAAGATGTTTTTTTTTGACAAAGCAATGTATTCTCTCCCATGTTATGTCTTATCACTTCTTAGATATATCTTCTAAATAGCAAACAACTTCTTAGAATTGTTTTAATGATGTGTTGTGGCAAGGCGATGTATTTTAAACCCTTATTTCTCTGCCCGTGAGTTTCTCGAAAATGTGTTGTTGCAAGGTGGTGTATTCTAAACGTACTTTTAAAGAGACCATCACTGTCCATGAACTTCTTGAAAATGTATATTAAGAGTCCTTCAACGCCCATGAGTTTTACGAAGATGATTTGAGGCAGGGCGATGTATTCTCACCTTATTACTTAAGAGACAATTACTTTCCTTAAGTTTCTCGAAAATGTATTTGTGGCAAGGCGAAGTATTCTCACCTTATTTCTTTATAGACCATCACTGCCGATGAGTTCTCGAGTATATGTTTATGCCAATGCACTTTATTTCTTATAAGATCATCACCGGCAATGAGTTCCCCGAAGATGTGTTGTGGCAAGGCGATGTCTTCTTACCTTATTTCTTACGAGACCATCTCTTCCCAAAAGTTTCTCGAAGATGTGTTGTGGCAAGGCGATGTACTCTCACCTTATTTCCATACGTTTCCCAAAGAGAGGTGTAGTCTTACCTTATTTCTTAAGAGACCTCCACTTCCCATCAGTTTGTCGAAGATGTGTTTCCCAACATGGCTGTCCACAGCACTTAGAGGGTCGTCAAACAGGTAGATGTCAGCGTTACTGTAAACTGCTCGGGCCAGAGATACTCTCTGCTTCTGTCCCCCGCTGAGATTGATACCCTGAAGTTGAAGGTTATTTTTTCTTTAATTGTCACAATATATCATGATCTGATTAGATGTGGTCATCATGGAGCCTTGAAATCTTTGATTGTCACAATAATTTGTTATCATGGAGGTCTGGTTTGTCCCGATCTTGATATTTGTTATGTTATTAGTTGCTGAAGGCCTACTCTATCCTTGAAACAAGGACATAACTTACCAATATCCAGGACAGTTTGCCGCCACATAAGGCAGACTCTTTGAAGGAAAATGTAAGTACTTTCCCTTACCATAAGTATTTTCACTGTTCTGAGAATGACTTGTTTCTTTCAAAGTTTGAAGTTTGTCTGCATTCGACCATCTCTTCAAGTCGTTTCCTAATCTGATAATCAGTAATAATCTGGCAACCTTAACCCTAAACGGAGCTTAACGTCTTGCCAACCCACAAAAGACACACTCGTTAGATCAAGATTCACATTTTCTTCAGTGATAGCAGGATAATCGTTGAATGACCTTGACCTACCCTTTCCCCGATCTCTGTTTGGTCACCTCCAGCAAGCATCTCAAGGTCAGGGCCAAGGGCACAGCACTCTATCACCTTCCGGTACCAAGTTCGTCGCATTGGTTTGCCAAACAATATGTTGTTCTGCAAGGTGTCGTGTTGGATCCAGGCTTGTTGTGGGACGTAGGCAACATGGTGCTGAATGAGAGCAGGATGAGCATGTTGTAATAGTTCATATTTTAAATGATTGTCGTGTTCCAATACTTTCAAAATATTTTCTTTTAGGAATGATTGTCATGTTGATTCAAAAAAAATTATGACCAATGATAAAAATGTTTCATTGTCGTGCTCATGAAGAGTTGCTTGATCTATACTATCAAAATATTTTGATAGTTCCTTTTCAGAATAATTCTTGTAATGTTCTCTCAGTTGGAGCTCATAGATAAAGTGAACAATTATGACGATAATTATCAGCTACATAGAATTAAAGTGCCTCATCATTTAAGAAAAGGGTAATATAAGTATAATCAATTTGTGATGATATATACTTGATATGCAAAAACGACAAATGCAATAAAGAAGTATAATATTATGGGATAGTAAAATCATAAACAGCATAAGCTTACTGTGATTATCAATCTAACAGGAGAACACCAATTCTAGATACATGTATATATACCTTCAGTGTCACGTGACCTTCTAGTTTCTCCATTTCTCCCAAAATGGCTGACACAAGAGAAGATTTCCCGGTGCCAACTGGCCCAACAATGGCGCACAACTCACCCTCCTCAACTTTCAGATTGATGCTGTGATGATGAATAATATTTTAAACAACATGTAACCCCGAGGGGGTACACAATGCAGAAATGGATACATACAGATATCTTGAGATAACATCGATATTTTGTTTGTTCAAAAACATGCGCAAAATAGTCATTTAATGACTTTGAAAACAAACATCATATTTTCAGTCTGTAAAACTTCTCTCAGCCAATCATAACCTGCCACATCACATCGCCCTTTCTCGCCAAACTGGTCAGGCTATTGCTATTGTTTACAGTATTGAGTCAAGGGGTCACTTACTTACTTGGCGTATAATTACTATACAAACAAAGAAAACAACTTTCCAGTATGACGGTTAGTTAGTGAGACATATAATGAAGACATTTACTAATTTTGGTTGAATCTTTTTGACTGTTGATAGCTTAATCACGGCTTCTACAGAGGTATCTAAAGTCAATTCATCAATGAGACTACATGGTATGTCATAGCCCTGTCTTAGAACTATGTTTCGCATATCTATTTTTTAAAAAGAAACGGGGTATATGTTTATATTTATGCCACTCCCTAACAAAATAGTGACGTAACGTAAACATGGACAGATCAGTACACATATCATATACAGTAACAGTATTGAAACAACGATTTTCGAAAACATACAACAAAGCAATTAAATGCTAAGGTTATATCTTCATTAATGGTATAAACATAAGGATATTTCATCAAGGCAAAATCTTAATATTCAATCATGTTTTGAAAATCTCTTAGATATTACGGTATAGTTATGTTTGGAATTTAGTTGTTCTAAGTTTACATTTTGTGATGAGTGGCCAGATAGAATTGAAGACAAATTAAACAAGTTTGTGAAATGTTTTAAGGAACTTATGAATAATCCTGAAGTTATTTTATATAATCTGAATGAGGTTTTGCTATATACACACTACGAATTATTCGGAAAGAGAGTCATTGAGGCATCATGTCATGAAATTGTATTAAGTTCGCAATACAAGGATATTCAGGATATACACCTTTTGACACCATGTTTCATCATGTCTTGAGCGTTTCTCAATCAAATAAAGAAACAATGTTAGTTTACAAAGAGACAACTCATCAGCGTAAAATAAATACCCTTCTATATCTTTGTTTGAGATAATGTTATTTTAAATTTTAAATATTTGTAAACTTCTAACGCAAACAACTGCCTGAAATAAAAAATATGTATACATATAAGTTTGAATGCACAAAGTTTAGTTTACATAACATGTGACCAAAGCCTACCTTATTGAAGTCACTGTAAACGCAAAATACTCCATCTCATGTGTACTGAATGTGTTCATCTCAAGACAGATGCAGTGCATATGAAAAATTCTAAATGTTTAATTTTTGATTGGATCTAGTTTGTCTTATTGTTGACCAATGGATGACTAGTGCTTTGACAACTGGGCGTGTCATAGATGGGCAAACATGCTTGATCTCTAAAACAACATCCCCTAATTCTTGTAACAACATTGTCAAAGAGTGTGAAATATCCCAAGCGCGACTCCCTGACCTGTTATTACACAATCAGTTACGATGTGCCATAACTGTTTTATTACTACTCTGTTTTATTGCCGGACAGATGAAGCTTCTAAATCGTGCTAAAACATGTTTATTCTGTTTATTTACCACCATTGTCTGTTATATTTACATTGATTAGGCCCATTTCCGTTCTGTATATGATGTTATAATACACAATCTGTAAAACTTCTCTCAGCCAATCATAACCTGCCACATCACATCGCCCTTTCTCGCATGCGCAGTAAAGGCAATATCGTTCACCCGGTAGAATCCCTTTTCAGGCTGTCAAATTGAGAAGCCTAAAATTTGCGTACTTTGAAGGGCGATATCTTTGTTATTAGAGGACCGATGAAAACGTTTTTTGGTGTTTTTTTAAGTTGACAATGTTTTCTGTACATATTTACCAATTAACATGGGAAAAATTATGAGGTTTCTTGTTGTTTAAATAAAATAATATCGCATTCGGGCCAACATTTCTTCAAAAGAGTTCGATATTGGATGTGTCCTAGGATCTCATTAGAATTTCAAGGATCACCTAAATATAGTGAAAAGATTCACCGTTCGTCATGACCATTTGTAGGAAATTCTTCCGGAATTCTCAGATTTGGGCTCAAATGTATCGGATCTTGGCTCAAGTATACATAAACACAGAACTAAACCACCACTTTTATATTTTATTCAAACTAAGTATCACTTAAATTGAGACTACAAACCCGATGATCTTCAGAGCCCTTATTCTGCTGTTATTACACCATACCGTTACCGATGCTTGATTTTACTGCAAAATTATTAATTATGAACATTCTCGCAATCATTTCCATCAGAGCATCTTTGATAATTATTGATACAGACCAAGAATTTTTTAAAGGAACGCTATACGAAAGAGTAATGGGGATCTTTGACTTTGTTTTTTTAACCACAAGTTGATTTGTATACTTGAAAATATTTTGACTATTCCGTAACTTCGATAGTTAAAGGGATTACACATCTTATGTAATTATTTGAGATGTAAATGTCCTGTGACCTACTTTCTTAAAACTGGTCCAACTTCCGGTCCCCATTGAAAGGTTCCGTTCTTGATAGATATGGCAGGCACTGTACAATGAAAAAAATAATATTCAATCTGTAGCAAGAGCACAATTATGAAATAGCAAGAGAGCTCAATTAATGACCATAGGTCAGTGATCAGCTATGACAGCTTATATTTGATATGGACATCATAATCATATTAAATTATTCTAAGATATTCCTTTGTCAACAGCCTACTAAGAAGAAAGAGAACAGAAGCGAAATAGAACATCAACATCATTATCATCATCATTAACAATCATCATCATCATCATCATCATCGTCGTCGTCGTCGTCGTCAACAATTACTTATCTTCAACATCATCAAAATTATCATCAACAACAATCTTCATCTTCATCATAGCCCTCATAATCATCAATCATCAATCATCAATCATCAATCATCAATCATCAATCCAAGATCATCGTCATCATCGCCGTCATCACTATCATCATTATCATCATCATAGTAAAAAAACTTACTCAGACTTTTATCGTACACGACATTGCCGTCTTTGATGTCTGCTTCGTTGAGGTAATTTGTGATTCGACGCATCGAGACAGCGGCCTGAAAATTAAGTAGGCCTATATATGTTTTTTTTTTTTTTTACGATTTATGGTGTACTGAAAAGAAAGAACTCATTTGAAATTTTATCATATTGTGATCATTGGGTGAAGGCGACGTTATGAAGTTTTTTGAAGATTTGAAGAATTAAAGTCCAGGTTGAAGATTAAAGCTGTTGGCAAATGAAATGTTTGACAATACACTTAAAATAGAAGAGAGAAAGAGCAACAGCTAAAGAGAGAAAGAACAAGAGAGAATGAAGACAGAAAGAGACGATAGATTGTAGACACCGGTGTCGTTGACTTTGTATTTATATAAAAAATATAATATTAACAGTCCACGAACGCCACACGTTACGTCCCCGTAACAGAGCTTTATCTTGCTCTTGCAGTCATAACATCATATTACAATCACGTTAACTATATGAATTTAACATTACCATGAGTAATTTACTGGTGCAATTTTGTCTGTCATGACTGCCTAGGAAACAAGTCCTAATAGTGTTCCATGCATTTGTGATATATTTTAGGTCAATGGACTGTTTTGTTGAACGTTTGGTCATGATCGTTGACCATCTGTCACAGTCTGACTATCAGAAAAGAGAACATCCCTTCATCTTATGAACCCTGAAGGTTACCAAGGTAGGTAAGACAAGGTAACCTACCTGCACTACCTCTGAGAAGAGCCGAGGCTGGTTGACGACCGCCAGTTTGAGGATGTTGAGCAGGGAGAGTGTTGTGAAGGCCGCCTCGGGCCTCAGGTAGTGGTCCTCGGAGGTGTACACATACGTGGCGAATGTACACAAAGCTACCTGAATACATATGTGCAGTTTTAGATACTTGACAACAAACGAACTGTACGGTTTGACTTACAGTTACGACGGTTTTAAAACTGGCCATTGGACATCAAGAAGGGCCAGTTACTATATTCACGCCTGACCATTTGAATTTGGTAAAGAATTTGAAGATATGAGATAAAGAGAGAAATGTATTCTTATTCACAATGTCCTTACATCCCCTTAAAATTAAATCAAATCCCTTTAACCACTCGTGAAATTCACCTATTATTGCAATGAATATCTAGCAAATGGAATCACTTGAATTAAACTAATTGTGGCTGTTCCCGGGTGATACCAACCTTCGAGATAGTTTTGCTAAAGGATATTTGCTTACCAACAGTTCATAGGCGAGAAGAAAATCGAAGGACTCTTACAGATAGATATACACTTATATGTTTGACAATGCAATGTCACAGATGACGTCATCACTCACCAGGTAGGGAGTGAGAGTCCAGGTGAAGGTGACGAGAGACTGGACGAAGGCGATCTTCCACATGATACGTAACTCTCTTCCTCTCACTTCCTCTATCTTCTCTTGGAATGAAGGTTCCCAGGCGTACAGCTTCAGGATCTAGTGAACCACATTGGTATCTTGGTATTGATAGGGTTAAAATGCAAAGTGGTAATTGTGCAAAATAACTTCAACACTCTATTGACATCTGTATGACCCAAAAACATTGTACTAACATCTTACACTTTGGTGTTACAGTACTAAAAATCTGCTCTTCTAGATAATATGTGTTCTGCTGTAGATACAATGTATGAACTAAATTTAAGATTATGGATTGTGAACGGCATTTCTTTTTGGAAGAGCAATGCTCAAGTTATTGGATACATATATCATTAGACAGAGGTATACTCCAAATCGGGTGTTACTTCACGTCTCCTCACCTTCATCCCACTGAGCACTTCCGTGACCACCTTCATTCTGTGATCCTTCTCCTGCATCAAGTCTGTCTGGTACCGTCTCCACTTGGCCATGGCGTACGCGTTGAAGGGCATGAGGACCAGGATGGCGCCCAGCCCTGCAAAGACAGCGGGTCCGATGTTGGCGTAGATGAGGTAGAGAGACAGGATAATCTTGAAGGCCCCGGTCCACATGCCCCACAGGTAGGTGATCAGCTGACGGATGTGCTGCACGTCCACTGACATCAGGTTCACGATCTCACCAATTGTCGAACTCTTCCTTGCTCTGTTGCTCATCGTCAGTGCCTGCAATCAAACCATGGGTGGAGTATCCTCAAAATGATAATTTATGAATGAAATAAAAAAACAATGGAAAATCAGGAAAAAACTGACACTTTTTTACTCTAGAACTCAGATAATTGAATCTTTCAATTCTCATTGCTGCTCATCGCCAGTGCCAACAATGAAATTCTTGATTGATTTCAATTCAGTCAAGAGAATGGTAATTATCACATTGAAGCAAACAATTTTGACTTTCAGAAAAGCCTAGGGCCGTTCAGTCCCTCAAGTTGTCCTGTAAGCATACTAACCTTCCTGTAGATGACGGAGAGGAGGACGGAACAGATCCTGACGGAGAGGATACCTCCTTGGTACCAGTTGGCATTCTCGAAGATGGTTGTGGTGAGTATAGCAAGGAAGAGGATACCACACAGCATATATCCCTTCCACTCTGGAATAGTCGTGTCAGTCGTGAACAGGACCAGCTCCCTTCATATGAAAAACAATCAGCCCTGTCAATTGTCCCTTGTGCACTAAACAAAATAAGTAAAGGACCACCCCAATATTCATCAAAATAGGTTAAAATGAATCATGTAATATAGATCATTAGTGGGGTGGTCTTTAACTTGATGTTTTGGTTGTGTGTAATGTGTACATACACATTGCAACGAATGAAAGTGTTTGTTTATCGTGTTCTGGGGGCCATTGTTTTGGACTTAAGGACCCTAAAAGGAGCAGAAGCACGTTTTTTTGAAAGTTTTATATTTTAAAATTTTCACTGATAATTTACGATAATGCTTAATGTAATATCATGATAGTGTCAAAAATCTCATTTTACAAACCAATCATCCTTAGTCAGACAACAAATGATAAAGAGTCACATAAAGTCCATTGGCAGACATTATTGTGAACACCTTTTATTCAAGTTGTGCAAGAAGAATCCCATGGCTGAATTTTACATTATATGTTTGATATATATCTGCTTCATTTAGTTTAAATACATTGTCTTTCAATTGGAACCATTCATATTCCATATTTTTTTAAATATTTTCCTGACATCCCCGCTACAAACGTGCTACTGCCCCTTTAACATGTTGTGGGGCAGTCTCTTTTTTTACACCAACCCGAGTAATACAGGACTAGCAAAACGTAGACTTTCGCTGAAAATCCTCCAAAACTGATATTGAAGAAGCTCGAACCAATACGTCTTCCATAGCGAGCCATACAGTGAGAGTTTTGAACCCGGCGGAGACAACTCCATTTCACTTCCTAGATTATCGCCCTTTGCCAGTAATGGAGTTTTCTCTGGATGACTGGAGATCTCAACAGACCTATAAACACCGTTTGTGTAGGTCACTTTCTGGTTTTCTTGTTTGTATTTAGTCCTGAAAGTAAACATAAAAGTGTCATGATAAGGAAGATCCAAAAGGGGCTCGATGGGGATGATTGCTGTGGTAATGATTGTGACCATTATCATGATCGTCGTCGTTATCGTCATCACCATCATCACAATCAAATCGGTATCAAAATGAATCTTAACTTAAGATCCGAATTTATGTATAAACTACATAACATTTGAAATTACATGATAAAACATTTGCACTCACCGCTTCCTTACATTCTCCCGCTTCATATTCCAATGTGTGAGGAATTTTGTCATGTTTGTTTTTGATTTGTCACGTGGGTTGAGATCATTGACGTCTTTCTCCGTTAAAGGATTGCTATAGCCTCGGACTAGCAAACTGAAAAATCACCAAATTAATACATATTTCTTTGTTAAAGATGCTGTATCATACTTGCAAGTATTTTTAATGTATTCGTTGTATTTTAAAAAAAATTTAGAGACCAACTTAGGGAAAATCGGACCAAAATTAATTAAATACGAGATAATTTACCAAAATTACCGACACGGCAGCCAACATAAAGGCGAATCAAATGTGGCAATCTCACAACTTCCGGTCTCTTAATATACGCTTGAAAACCGTCTTTGTCGAGCACGAGTAGATTTTCTTTTCTTTTTCTCCGAAAAAGGTATTCATCGATACTCATCGAACGCAAATACGCTAGTTGTGACACGGTGTTAATCCTACACGCGTAATGATTACGTCACCGAAAGTGGGTTCGTTAAATGCTATGCCCTTTCTACAAGGGGTACTGTACTTTAGGCGTCGAAATAAGTATGTTATTGTTGATTAAACAATCTTAATATGATAACAAAATTTTGAGGAAAATTTTTTCTACAAAGTGGTGTATTTCTTTTCTAAATAGCAAAATTTCAGCCTGAACCGCATGCAAGTATGAAACAGCATCTTTAAACCGATACGACGTTTACCCAGCTGACGAAGGAAACATAACGTAACATTGAAAGTTTTTGTTTTTGTTTATGGTTGTTGTTTTTTTAATAAGAAAATGTTCTGTTTCACACAATTTTTTCAAAAATGTGTTTTATACTTTAAAAGAATTTAACTCAAACGAACTATTTTACCATATTAGGCTTTTATCGGTGCTATACAGTACTTTAATTGTCTACAACTGACCGACATTCAATAAGGAGTTGAGCAAGTTCACAAAGGGGTACAATCGCAAGAGTTGGTTCTGCACAAAATGGGAACAATTGAGTGTTAAAATACGACTTTACGTCGTGTGGAGTTTTAGAAAATCCATTCATGATACTGTTACCCACCTGTTGATCCAGTGGTAGGTTATTCTGGAGAGGAAGGATGCGTATAGCTCTGGACAGGGTTCCTGGAAATAAATGAATGAACTAATCTAAATAAATTTAGATCAACATTTTCATAAGTTCATCAGGTGGGTCTGTTCCGCTAAACTTTGACATTTTGCTGCCAGGGCATAGCAGAAAGATGCCCTATCTGGGCTCAGAGCACTATGTTTGTATATTGATGCTGTATGCAGTTAATCTTCATTCGGAAAACGTCGAGCAAACAGATGTATTTCTCTGAATAATCCGATCGCTTGGATGTATTTATGATGTTTAGATTTTCAAATGATTTAGTGAAGTTGTTACTTGTCAAATGAAAACTACTGACTGCGTATCGCACATAAACGTACGTGACGAATAATAATACAGTTAAGAATGCTTAATGCCAATACTTACGAAATCTGCTTGTAAAGGGGAATAACTCTTATTTTAAAGGGGCAGTAGCACGTTTTTTGATAATTTTATTTTCTAAATTTTTCACTGATAATTGTAAGTTATGCTAAATGTATTATTTTGACAGTGTCAGAAATATCATTACACAATCCAATCATCCATAGTCAGAGGACAAAGTAAAAAGATCCACAAAATATCCATTGGCGGCCATTTTTTTTAACACCTTTAATTCATTTTTTGTAAGAAAAAGGAATCACATGGCTAAACTTTACATTCTATATTTGAATTATAACTGCTACATTTAGTTTTAAAACATTGTCTTTCAATTGGAACCATTAATGTTCATTTTACTGACATCAACTTATATCCCCCCTAAAAACGTGCTACTGCCCCTTTAAAACCATTTGTATTGATTTACTTCATATCCATTTAAAGAATTAAACAAGAGAGTTAATATTTTATCATCAAAACAAGATCATTTAATACAACAAAAATATAATCATCTTTATCTTCACAATACTTTTGTTGAAATCAGGACATACGCTAGCATAAGTTTTCTTCCATAATTACCTTGTCATGGGTCATGTGTCGGTCAAGCGGCACCTCTGCGAAACAACCGAGAATGAACTCCACCACAATACCGCAGTAATACACGCAGTACAGTGTGAACTGGGCGCCGAGTTTCTCTTGCTCCTGAAATATTGTTCATGAAAAACTTCTTATATATACATGTATAGCGACAGTATTTATATTTTAGACAGAAATTGAGATAAATTAAAATTTTGAGAAAAAGAATAATGATTCTTTGAATATTGGACACACAGATGAAGTAAAAGGGAAATATTCCTTAATTTCTTCCTTTTCTTGTCCAGTCAATGAGACACATTAAATTTTAATAATTTAGTGTCATTCATATGTTATTTGCAAGGATTTTAAGCAATTTTATTGATTGATGTACTTTTTTTGTATGAATATTTTGAAATTACGACCGATTATAATCGGTCTGTCGAAGATGTTTCTTGCTTTCCTTTAATAACTTCCGGAAAATATGCGTATGAGACCTCAGGCTTCCTTTACTTCCGTCTTCCTTTTTATTTCTTTGGTTTTATAATCCCAAACATAACCTCTGTCTCGTGCTTTATCCTGCACCTAGTTTTTCTTGGCTTACCCTCAGTATAACTTGGCTGTAGAGGGGTATGACCCCAGCCATTAGATGAAGTATCCAAAAAACAAACAATATTCCTGATGTAACAAATCCTTTTCTTCTTTCTCGTATCATGACGTAAATGGCAAGGATCTGAAACATAGTAAACATTCAATTGAAAACGTTAATAAAGAAACGAATTGCAAAAAAATAATTAAAATAATATATTTTTATAGGATAAATGAATAGATTTTCGACCAAAATAGACAAAATAGTTTAAACAATCTCATTGAAATAGGATTTAACATTCGTTCTCTAACTATAAACCACCAATTTCATAATTTATCATAATAAATATTACTTTTTCCGACATAGAAAAAGGCATTGAATTGGAGGATATGTGTAGTTGTACCTCAGGTGAACTGAAGCGCAAATGGGTTGCGCAACAGACTGGTTAATTATATCCGTTGCGCTTCCAATTTGCACTACAGTTAAACTATCATTCTGCACGCAACATATCAATTATTTTGCGCACATCGCACATAAAACATTATTGAATAACGTGAACTAAAGAATATTATGCTTGGTGAGTATGTGAGTATATTTCGCGTTGATGAGAAATAAACTTACAAAGGTGAGAGCCTGTATAGCAGGAGCCAGCGCATGCGCGAAGAAGAGGGACACATTGTCTTGTAGCAGTGAGGAGACAAACCTTACAACTGATACAACCACTAGCAGACTGCAGATTGCCTGGAATTGAGAAAGATTAGATGAGATTAGATGAGATAAGATAAGATGAGACAAGATAAGATAAGGAGAGATGATATATAATAAGGTAATATGAGATAAGATAAGATTAGATGAGATAAAATAAGATAAGATGAGATTTAATAAGGTAATATGAGATAAAATAAGATGATGTGAGATTAGGTAAGATATAATAAGGTAATATGAGATGAGATGAGATAAGGTAAAACATAATAAGGTTATATGAGAAAAGATAAGATAAAGTAAGACATAATAAGGTAACATGAGATGAAATGTGATAATATAAAATATAAAAAGGTAATATGAGAAAACATAAGATAAGATAAGATAAGATAAATAAAGATAAGGTAAGATGCTATATGATGAGATAAGTTAAGATAACATAAGGTTTTGCATGATAAGACAAGATAACATAAATGAAAAGATAAGATATAAAAGGTAGGATGCGATAAGATAAGGTAAGGTCAGACCTTATTACCAAAAAAGGAATTTTGTTAGATTGAACAGTGCATGACTTCAAACATTTAAAATATCGTTTTATCATATTTCATTGTAACATTCTGTAATATTGACAACCGAAAACGCTGAATTTTGACTGCTTACAATGACGTGTTAGCCTCCAATGTAAAAAATCATAACCGTCATTCATAATAACACTAAAGTATCCCTGTATGTTTTCATACCTACAGTGACACATATATCATCATATTATATGAAATAATGAGTCTGAGAGTCTGAGTCATATTGGTAAGCAAATGCAGTGAACGTAATCAGGGGGTTTAAGGAGCCCCGCGCATACATATATCCTTACATTGCAGGATTCTGTGTCTATAGCATGCTATTAAAATGTAATGTTTTCACTAAGTCTGTTTTACCTTCTTGCCAGAGTATCGTATCCCTTACCAGTTTTGCTCTATATACCCGCTTTGACGTCAGAACTGTAGCGCTAACAGTGTTGATGTAATGAAGGTAACAAGGGGAGACAACCCATAGCCAGAAACTCGGCACCCACACCAGTACTGTCGCTCGGAAACACTCGGTAAACTCCGGCCAGGCTCCATTCCATACCAGATCCGTGTCCTGAAAAACAATCGGCATTTACTGATGTGTTCTTTACAAATATGGCCTGTTGTTGTTGTTGATGAGAAGGATAACTAGGACTTTCATAGGTCTTCGAATAATAGAGTACTCGAGCCCGAATCGCAATCCATTTTCTAGGAAGTGAAAGGTCACTCTTACTTATTTAAGCTCTTTAGACTGTTGGCTGTTATATGTGAAGTAAAATTATTATTACATACCACTTGGACCTCTTTGTCCATGGCAACCATTTCATAAAAGATCTTGTTCATTATCGGTATCAGGACTGTTTTCGTCAGAACAGTCCTGTGTATCCAATGCATGGACTCTTATGAAATTGTCATTTAAACTACACGTAATTAAATATTTGAAAGAAAATTACATCAGCTTTTGTCGGTTTTGACTAAATCTTGTAAATGTAATCGACTTTGATTAATCAAACATTGATTATGACTTTATTGAATTCATCGATGCTATCGGCAAACGCATATTTCAATCAACACACTTAGTTTGCAAACTGCACTTAGAATTGTAAGGGAACCATCAAATAAACATAGATCTCCTGTTGATAAAAATTATCGCAAACAATTAACAGCTACAATTAATTGAACATTATTCAAGTTTATATATTTCAAACAAATATCTTAACAAGTAAGTTTAAACAAATACCAAGAATGTTATGGTTACCTAAATGTTGAAATCCGAACGATTGTAATGTGTTGAGAAATCACCTTCGACAATACTACGGTCGTATTAGAGCACAATTAAGACGTCCGAATCAGTCAAAACCAAGGGCGAAATGGACGACTTGCGAAAACCTACCCGACTACCCGTATGTTTACGCACTGCACAAAGTGCACGTGCTCAGAACATTTATTTCGTGTCTCGTGCTTAATATCCGATTTTTGCATGCTTCGAACGATCGGGTGCCACATCCGTAGTACTACAAACTTCATTCATAAGTTTTTAAAGGGCCCCAAGAACGGTTGTGAAAATAAACATGTTCTAACATCTTTAATTTTGGGATTCGATTTCCCTCGGTCCAAGTGATATGTAACTCAGTTAATAGTATAGTTATCAGTTTGTATCGGGAAATGTGAACGCCTTCGCAGTTACGATGAATACATTTGAACGCCTTCGTTGTTAAAAAGAATAGATGTCACTAGCGGATCCAGGGGGGGGGTCCAGGGGGTCCTGACCCCCCCTTTCAAATCCATGTATAACGGGTCCCCCCCCCCCCCCCACTGAGTGGAGAAAAATTATTTTGGGACCCCCCCCTTTAAAAAATCCTGGATCCGCCCTTGGATGTTAACACCTTCTAAATTACAAAGTATACATTTGAACGTTTACAAAGAATACAAATTTTCGATCATTGATGATGTTTTTTTAAATTCTGACGATGCCACCGTTTTCGGTCGACAAGGCGGATTTTACTCTGAAGTACGCGTATTACAATGTTCGCTTACATACAAACAATGAAAAATATAAACATTTCATTTGACAAATGTATATTCAAATAAATGTAATCAACTGGACGATCACATTAACATAATCTTCCCACGGCAAGGTGAAAACGTATCGAGCAACTCCTCGTTTAGACCTTGCCATCACAAGGTAGAAAAATGGTGATCCGGAGCAGCGACATCTATCGTGGTCACGAGTTACGCCCCTTATCATCTTTTTCAACAATAGCCTATGAAATTGCCGTTTACATTCGGAACAAATTCAAAATACTAACAGACGATCTTTTTTGAAAACTATCCGAGTGAAATTTAATTTTAAACTTCAGTCCGCATGGTTGTTTTCATGTTTTTGATGAGCACCGAGAATGCAGAGAAGACAAACATTAATTAATCACTCAAATAAAGTGTTTCTCTCCCTTGTAAAACGCATACAAAAGTATTTTTCAAATCGGTTCATTTAACATGCTGTCTTCTGATTGGACTATTCTACTTCCGTGCAGTGGGTTAAAATGCTAGCACAGAAATTACGGCCAATGATGTCAAGTAGGAATGGGAAAGTTTAGAAACTTTTTCGTTTCGCCCGTGACGTTGTGAAGATGCATTAACATATGTATGAACAATATCAGATCGTCGATACTTTGATCGCTGAGGACATATGTAAATATTGATAAAGGTAATACTATGCGGTTACGATTATAGATCTGCATGCATAATGACTCTATCGATTATCTGTAGATATCAAATTTGATAATTTTAGTATGACGTGAATTATTTTACAATTTGCGATTTTACACAAAGAACACAACTATCTGTATTCTGAAAGTTCACGCTACACTTGTATTAATGTATAATTACAGACTAGTGATGAGGTCAATACTTATTTTCATAAACCCAAGGAAAACAATATTGACCGAGGACGAAATCATAAACAACGGTTTAACGCCATCGGGGCTATCTTCGGTAAGTCAAGTAAGTTTTGGTCGGAACAAGGGTCAAGTCATATACTTTCCTACCTACTGCACGTGATCAGCCCTCGACCAATCAGATGGCCGAATAAAATGAGCTCACATAAATATTAGTCATGCAGAAGAAAAGCAATTTTTAACACATGAGTAAATACATGTTCAGGCGATTAGTTCGTTCCAAACGACTTATACGTTTTCATTTAGATAATTCCATTTCAAATTATCTTGAAAACATGTTCAGGGACTAAATATTTAGTCCAGATGCCACCTGGTAACTATGGGGAAAATAATAACTTAAAATAATAATAACAAACAATACAAGGTGGTGTCATGTTTACTGTAGCTCTAAATTAATCATAATTCGGTTAATCAAAATTGATTAAAGACCTGACTAATTTATTTTTTTTAAATAATCTTGCTTTATCGCAAATTTAATGCAATGTTTGTTAAATCAAACGCTTAGATTACCACAACAGCTGCTCCATACGAAATTCAATTTGGAGTTAAGTATATTTACAGTATATTTATTTTTGTCCTTTTATACGTTAAAAATGATTTTAATTAGTTTACACACACACAAAAAATATTGATATATCATGAAAGTTTCAGGATATTAGTAAAGACTTTTTAATATTATTTTCGTAATGTAACACGCATGTAATCGGTAAGATTAAAACATTAAAATGAGTGGAATGGCGTTTTGCTTCATGACGTCATTAATCAATTGGTTGATCACGACGGCGATTTGGATATGTCTTTCATAAATCTAAATGTATTATGAATTTTGGAATTACTTTGGGAAAGACTAAATATCAATTTGACTTGTCTCGTCAATCACCATGTAAATCCAGTCTAAGTAAACCGTATAATAATAATAATGCTTCATTTGTATAGCGCCTATTTTCCAACTTTAAGCTGCTCATTGGCGCTGAACAAGAGAGAATATATACTACTCACATGTAAGTGTAAATATATACATACATGAACTGAATGAACTCGCTAAACCTAGTCTCAATAATACTCGCTTCACTCCCGATATTGAGTTTAGCAAGATGTAGTAGCATTTCGCGTCAGCCGAATTGACCAATTAGTTATCGTCTTACAAGGCGTTTGTCGTAAAAGTTCATGAGAACTGTTACAAATTATTTTTAGAACAATAGTTATTCATCTGTTGACTATCAAACTATTTTAAGAAAGATCTTGCCACTTCTCCTTATGACGAAACTTTTGACTATCAAACTAAGATTAAGATAGATTTTTACACACGCTCTCTTTAATTTTGACTATCCAGTGGCGTAGGAACGGTTTGAGGGATGGGGTGGCCTCTCAAGGAAATAAAACAATGATATAAATGGATTGTTGAGTGGGGGGGCCCAAATTTTCTTTTTGTGAGAGGGGGGGGGGGGGGGGGGGGGGGGGGGGGTGGAGATATCAAACAATGATATATATGGATTGCTGAGTTGGGGGGGCCCAAACTTTTTTTTGTGAGAGCGGGGGTTGCCTTTCCAAAAAATATAAAAATGATTTATATGGATTCCAAATTTGGTTTAATGATATGTGAATTTTATGGATAAAAGATTATTTAAGTGTTGAATGATTGATGATTTAATGTTGAATGATTGATGGATTGATGTTTTTTAAGTGTTGAACGATTGATGGTTTTAGTGTTGAATGATTGATGGTTTAAGTGTTGAATTATTGATTGTTTAGTGTTGAATGATTGATTGTTTAGTGTTGAATTATTGATTGTTTAGTGTTGAATTATTGTTTAGTGTTGAATTATTGATTGTTAAGTGTTGAATTATTTACAATGATTGATGAATAATTGATTTATGATTGATAGGTTATTGATTGATGATTGGTGAATGATTGTTACGGGCCCGTTCGTTTAAGTGTTGAAAGATTGATAAATGATAATCTTTAAGTGTTGAATGGTAGATTATAGAAGATAATGATTGTTTTAGTGTTTTATAATTGGTAATTGTTTGATTGATCATGAATTGATAACGAATGATTGAAAATTGCTGATTAATGCTTGATGAAATAATGATTTATGACTCATAGTCGTAGATGGATGATTGATGGATTTCATGATGGAAGTAATTCGTGGATGATTTATGACTCATAGAGTGATTAATGATAACTGATGATAATGATAATTTTGTTGTTGGTATCGATAATATAATAATAATTTACCTTATAACCTTGAAATGAATAGGAAGCATTCTCCAAATTCTACAAGTTTATCTCCATCATTTCTTCTTGTTTTTCATTAACTCCTTTGGTCTCAGAAACTTAAATAAGCTCAAATGTCAATTTTACTCTGTGAATAGGTCAAAAAAATTTTAATAGCTTAAATATTCATAACAGCTTTGATATACTCAGATATTTTCAGTCACGTGAAAAGATCAAAATTACTATGAGTAAACGTTATAGGAATGCTTAAGGGGGAACTTTGTTACATAGTCTTTGTTCTCATCATATTAATGGTTTTGAGTTTTTAAATTTGGCCTAAATATCACACTTAAAAACGTGAATGATGAACGTGAAACAAAAAGCTAAAATGGTCAAATACGTCTTCCAGGTAAGAAAAGAAAAGAATAGCCTTAGCTCTGTACCTCATCTGGCTTTTTGCTGCTATTTTCTAGCCTTTATAGGTTAAAGACAACAGGGTCACAATATCTTTGAAATAATGTTTCTTGCAAAATGGAATTCACTTCAAAGGATCGCATTTTGTTCTGAAAATGGATATAATAAAGCTTTAAAACTCCGAAGGGCATTGTCCTTATTAGGGGCAACAAATTCACCACAAATTCTAATCATATTTTTTAAAGTAGTCTGTATACAACAAATCAGTTTTTTATGCCTTTTAAATAATATGGAAATAAATTTAGATTTTAAGGGCGTGGCCCCAGTGAAAAGATCTCACTTATTCACATCAGCAGGTAGTTAAAACTTTTGCAAGATAAATTATCTATGAATGTGTAATTAAAAGAAAGAAAAAATAATTCTTTTAAAACGATTAAAAAAACCCAATTCATGGGGGTAATTCACGTGCATGTATGTTTCAAATTTATGTTTCACATTATATCAGACATATTAAATACAGACATTTTGTTATTTGCCATATATAGTTCAAAGTCTCTTTCTTACAAAGATGAAACACACATCTTTCAATGATGTTTAAGATCAAATGTTTTTTAGGAAATGTGTTTAAAGTATTAAAGGGACATTCCTGCCCATATGTCCGTTTCAGTGGTGATGGGGTAGACCCTTCTACTTTCCCTGACCCCTGAGCTTTTATGCCTCACCCCCTGGGAAGGTTGGGGTAATATCTAAATATCCTCGACTCGATGTAAAAAAAATCTGAACCCTTTCCCATTTACAATTTTAATTACAGGGTAGATCCCTAAAAAGGATAAAATGTTGGGGAAGGGGAGACCCTTTTTCTCCAATCCCAATCCAAATCCTCTCGCTCTCCCTCTCCCACACCCCCTCCCCCCTTTTCTTTAAAAAAATTGTCAACCGAAAATCTTACTGTTCAGGGAGGGGGGCCCGTTCATCTCATTTTTCCTTCCCCCTAAAAAACAGAGTTAAAGTGACTTTTTCTATAAAAAAAATTCTTGAAAGGTGGGGGGGCTGCCCCCCCCCCCCCCCCCCTGTTCCTACGCCTTTGCTATCAAACTAAGACTAAGATACATTTTGGCACACGTCCTTAGTTTGGTTATCAAACAAGATTAAGATGATTTCTACACACGCTCTTTTGGCTATCAAAGAGAAGGTCGACTTAATTATAGGAGCTTGTTAAAATATTCACAGCACGTCAAGTTTACAACGGTGTGGCCATGATGACGTGTACAGAGGAATATATTCTTCTCACGTTCTTGAAGAGACCATGAAATGTGCAGACACGTTTTAAAATTTAAACACAATCTCAACTAATAAAACTCGGTGATTCCAAGGACGTGAGACCAAGAAATTTAAATTTGTTTTTCTTTATCACTTTATTTTAATTTTCTCAGGAATTTTGGAAAAAGTATAGCGCCTGCTAACTTGTATGAAAATCAAGTCACAGAAAGCAAAATAAAAAGGAAAGTCTAATCAGGGTATTTTTGGTGGAAACAAAATTCAAGAGTTCTTCCATATTTATACTTATAAATGATTTTAACATGACTATTTCACACTTATTTTTCAAGAAGGGGCAAAGACGTAAATATATTTACGTCTTTGGTAAGGGTAACATTTTGGTTGTTCTGGATTTAGCAATTTGAGATAGAATAGAATAGAATGCACCACTGTGTTAACTTAAATTTCGTTTCCACAAAAAAACCTTGGTAGGACTGTCCCTCTAAGTTAAGCACTATTTTCAAAATAATTATACCCTCCTTTCACATTTCTAAAAAGAATTATCCTCAAAAAGGGTGGACAGCTAGGGTAAATCTCCTTCTTAAAAGATAAACTCACTCCTTTTAAAAGTTCTTGATCTGACAATACCATATTTTATTGTAGTTAACATATTATTGTTTTGATATATGATAAAACCTAGGAATCGCTAACCTCGAGGATACCATTTTACTACTCTTATTCAAAGGTTTCGTCAATCAATTGCATCATAAGAACATTGTAAGTTAGATGACATCAAAACATAAAAAGACGTTTGATGTAAATTCAACATATGCTGTTAGTACATGGAAATTATTTAGGGTTACATTTTACTTATACCAGAACATCGACTCCCCCGATGGCCTTGAGTCCGTTTCAAACATTAAACCTTTTCCTTTTTAAAAAGAAAAAAATCTGCAAAATTTTAAAACGAAGTAAACAAGTTCAAACTCACCCACAGTGCTGTGTCATTACAAATAGCGGACATCGTCGATGCAAAGAGTAGATGCACAAAGTGCGGAGCCCGAAGACGAAAATCCTAACAAATGCCGAGATAATCGAGTAATCACTATATGTTGGTGGGTTTCTCCCGTGACTTAACGAAGGTAACGGGTCTTAACTGGAACTCACCTAGGCATGCGCCAACATATGTTAATGAATTATTGCAACAACACTCAGCAATGCTAATTCGAATTTGAGTTAACTCATTAAAGGGGGTCTGCAACCCTGAATTTTTATTAGCAGGGGACCCGAAAGAGTCGAAAATGTCCCGTAGGGACCAAATCGTTTGGTTAAGAACTGCTTACAGCAGAAAGCCAGTACCAAGTTTGTGTCATGTGATCCCTCTTACCCGCCTGGACGCTCTCATTAACGATGGTCAATTAGGTTTCACGAGCTAGGTTCCAGACCCCCTTTAAGAATTTTCCTCATAAAAGTATAAGTTTGATTGGAACAGATGACTTGGTATGCGTTACCATATGTTTAATGAATTACAGCAATGCTATAAAACACCTCAAACATTTACATCATAAAAGGTGTCAATAAGGGGAGAAAACTTGGTATTTATAAGACAACATAGTTTAATTAAATGACGAATTGGAATGATCACTCTAGAAATTTGGACTTGTTTTCAGTCTGTTTGGTGCTGAAAATGCTTTCTGGCCATTTTCAGCAGCTGGAAAAAGTTTATCGCACTTTTTCGGACGACTTTAATAGTTTTATTGGATTGAAGCTTGGCCGACATTCCATGTGTCCGTAGTTGGTTTGTTTCACACATAAAGCGATTAAATGTCTTCTTATTTTCCTTATAGACGTCACTTACCTATGTAGAACATATTTTCAGCAGGAGTCCGTACTTCTCGATCAAGTGACACTATTTATAAAGTTTGGCATATATCATAACCTTACATTTAACGGAATGTTAATAAAGTTAAAGGTTATAAAGAAGATTCAGCTGTTTGATGTAGTTCCTCATCACGATAACCTATATTAAGCACACGCTTTTTTCTGTCATTGACCAATGTTTAATGCTAGATTGGTGTTGCAAGTATGACAAGCTCAGTGTCCTGATCACAATCCTGTTCAGCATTTATTGGACCCTGTCGGTCGCTTGGTGTAAGATGCGACTCTTGAAAAGAACCTTGGAGAATTGGAGACAGCATTCGAAATTTCGTATGATAAATTTTGTTTTAGTGTTAATCCTTTTTAAACTCCTGAAATTATTTTGTGCATTTGTTTAAAACGATTCATGCTTATTTGTTCGTCCATTGAAAAATAGTTTCATGTTAATCTGTTCATGGGTACATATCCGATTGCTACTTAATTATTATAAATATATATAATGTGTTAATTGGTTATATACAGACATGTAAAGACAGCTTCTATACTCAAAATACATGTATGTAAACATTTAAAAGATCATCATGACTTATCCTTCAAATATGGTGTGAATTCGGTCTTTTGTTTAAAGATTTTTTACGAAACGTTTATGAAGACATCAGTTAGTGTTTTCTTTAAGGACCACAATAAAACCAAAATTGAACTTTTAAATTTCAAGCCTCTAGATCAAACATCAGGAAGTCGAATGTAAAGTGTGGACGAGTCAAGATGTGCATTTATATAAAAATAAAACATATAAAATATACAAATCTCAAGATGAACATTTTCAAAAGGCATATGTTGACTAATCAACTTGGCAAGTTTCACTGAGCTAGATCTTAGTTATTTAGTTCTGCTCTAGAAACAAAATGATTACAAATGGATCTACAGACGTCCAATTACTGTATCCCACAATACTACTCCTGCGATTAAAACAGCAAAGTAAATGTATAATACATGTGGGACTTGAAAAAGAAAAGACAATCAGTTTGTGTTCATAAATTCTTTATTTTTTTTAATGTTCATGATTTGTACAGAGAGAATTGTAAGGCCTTATAGAATTGATGCACATCCTAGAATGGGATTTCAGGAAAACAGTAAACTTACCCGAATCAGACTCTGTAATCTACTATATACAAGCATAGTCTACACTTTAATATGAAATATACAACTTGCTCTGCAAAGATAAATATCATGTGTATAAACAGATGAAATATGGTTTAACAACAGTCCCAAAAGGAATATTTGATCATTTCTAAGTAGGGTAACCAGTAAGAATATTAATAAACATAAATAATTTACCATTTATAAAAAAATTTGATTGTTATTCTTCAAATTTGTGTCCGATGGATAAAAAAACAATCTATTTCTGAATTTCTCAACAAAATTATATTTTGTCATAATTTCAAAATACGTTTTTTAACATTGGCATTCTATTTCATAACATTCAAAAGCCCTGAGGGCAAGATTCCTGCCTGTAAGGAATTATTCTATTAAAAAAAATCTATGTGAAACTTTAATGGATATGCTACATGAAGCAACAATGCAGTAATAGCATGAATGTACAGGCCTGAAAATATATCTGTTCAAAAAACTTTTTTGAATTGATCCTTTTAAGCCTGTTAAAAAAGTTAGAATTAGAAGAGATTAAACCCTCAGTGAAGTTTTTAGATAACATGAATAATAAAACAAAATATCTAAAATTTAAATCAACAAATATGAAAACAAAGAATAATAACTTTCTATACAGATATCTAGAACATTAATCTTAATCATCATTACTTTAATCTCTTTGTGATTTCAAAATTTAGACATGCACTCATGCCAATCGATATTTATGTTGAAATATATTTGACTTCATAGTAAATGATTCTTAATTCTAAACTTAGTTGACATGATAAACAGAAAATATCTTTAAAGTTTTCCGTAAGAAACATAATAAAGCTTTGGACGATTCAATGATAATGAGAAGTATTTACAGATGCAGGAAAATATTCCCCAAAGATCCCCAAATTAATCTTTTTAATTTGATTGTCTCTGGTAAATAACTGAATATATACTATTGACCAAATAATTAATATTGAATGCTAAGAAATCTCATTCGTTGTTTTGGTTAATCCTGAGTTAGTTTCGAGATGAAACAAAGTAAAGAATGACAGTTTTAACATTCAAAGTCATCGGAAGGCCAGTCTTATTCAAACAGTCATTTATTATATATAAGAACAGCAATGTTTTATGGACAGCAACTTTTTTATTGTGAAAATCATGACTTTATACAATTATTGACTGGTGATGAGGTCAATACTATACACTTAATTACTCATGGTAAGGTCATTATGTGAAATACAAGGACTCTCAAACCTGACTCCCGAGGCGGTCTGACCTGACCTGCGGCCTTGGTCAGGTCAGACCGCCTCGGGAGTCAGGTTTGAGAGTCCTTGTATTTCACATAATGACCTCACCATGAGTAATTAAGTGTATATTATAGACCTGAGGTAAAACAATATTGACGGAGGACAAAGTTCAAGGTCAATATTGATATCTGCGGGTCTAAAAAACCAGGTATTGACCTCATCACCAGTGCATAATTGTTTACTTATGTCTCAGTAAAAAAAGGAAAAGGGAATAGAAGACAACAGCCATGAGTGGCATTTTAGCTCAGTTGTTTGCAAGGACTGGCCAATGAGGGGATTTCAACAGTATAACGTCATGAAACAACAATTTCACGTCATCTGCTCCTTTTTTAGTATCAAAAGTCAAAATCACTTTTGGTTGGACGCGGGGTCATGGGGGTCAAGTCAATATTAAATATTATAAAATTTCAATAGCATGACATCATGAAACAACTGTTTGACGTCATCTGTCCTTTTTTAGTATCTAAAGTCAAAATCACTTTTGGCTGGACGCGGGGTCATGGGGGTCAAGTCAATATTAAATATTATAAAATTTCAATAGCATGACATCATGAAACAACTGTTTGACGTCATCTGTCCTTTTTTAGTATCTAAAGTCAAAATCACTTTTGGCTGGACGCGGGGTCATGGGGGTCAAGTCAATATTAAATATTATAAAATTTCAACAGCATGACGTCATGAAACAACAGTTTAACGTCATCTGCCTTTTTTTTAGTATCTCAAATCAAAATCACTTTTGGTTGGACGCGGGGTCATGGGGGTCAAGTCAATATTAAATATTATAAAATTTCAATAGCATGACATCATGAAACAACTGTTTGACGTCATCTGTCCTTTTTTAGTATCTAAAGTCAAAATCACTTTTGGTTGGACGCGGGGTCATGGGGGTCAAGTCACTATTAAATATTATAAAATGGTATCATCTTTAAAAGATCTATGGTTTATAAATACTAACAATAAATTTGTATGAAATCCTAATCTCCACTCCTGACTTTGAATGTTAAACCTGGCGAAAGAGACAATCTAATGATTTATCTGATTTCAATACAAACCTTTAACTACTGTTAATTCTGATCAAACAGCATGGATTTTTACAAAACTATCTATATCATAATCAACATTCCTAAAAAGTTATTTCCCTTTTTTAAAAATTAAACTCATCACTTACTGGTTGTTCATTGATAATTGAAGATTGCAAAATCTTAACATAGTTAATATTATAAATAGTTTCAATTTAATTTTTGAGAGTTGTTTTGTATTATTTGTAGTTGACTCTTACAAGCATCAAACTGAATAAATGGAATTAGTATTCAAAGAACATAATAAAGATATATCTTTAACATTTAAGTTTTAATCTCTAAACCTCTGAAAAATTTAATCGACCATGCTCTGAGATAAAATATTGACTCTTACAGGAGTTGAACTTAATTCAGCCGTATTTCCTCTCTGTCATTGTCTGATCGCACCAACTTTTGTGACATGTTCCTGACGTCAGCTCATCTGGCCAATCACAAGGACTCCGACAAAAGCTTTCTGTCTCAGTAGCTAGGGGCAGGTAACTCCAGTTTACCATAAGTTACACATGATGACTGCTTAACTTGATGTGATTGGTTATAGCAACATGCAAATCGGTGTGCTGTATTCAGACCTTATGGAGAGAAATCTCCTTTATAGAACAGAATGATTCCTGGTAGCGTCAATGTTTTGAAACTTCTAACCCAGAACAAGGTCGATTTTGAGTGGATAAGACCTTTTCCTGAGATATAACTTTTCATGCTTAGCTATGCAGGCAGATCCAGAATAAGTAGTACAGGCTTGTATTTCAACCAGATTGGCGATATGCATATTTCAAACTCAATAAAAATACACGCAGTTTGATTCGTAGCTTCTACAAAACAAATCTACTATGGCTAAATTCAACAAGCCTCAAGTTTATTTCAGCTGTGGGAATTTGATACTTGAACATTTTAGGGCTGGCAAGTCCTGCAAGTTCATCTTTGGCAAGTCCAGGGTTTGAAACAAAGCCAACCCAAATGCCCAGGCTAGTTTTGTTCAGATTCTTTTGCTTTTCTACCAAAAGTCTTTTGTACACAGTGCTATCTACACAGTCTTCCAAATTCTTTGCCATTATTTAACATCTACTTACAAGTCTTATGTGCACACTGTTATCAAAAATCAACTGATGAACGTCAGTTCTCAGGCTTAAAAGTGAATTGTCCACTTTGTAAGTAAGTTCTGGAAGCAGTTTGAGAGTTTGCAACTCGAGTATAGAGCACTGTGAGGGTGTTTGTATTGTACAGAAACAGACGTTTATCACACAGGTCAGGCAGCAGGTAGCAGAGTAAGATATGAGCTCATCTGTCGATTCCTTCACGCTAACACACAGTTTGCCATTCACCTTTTTCTCCCAACAGACAGTGCAGCCTGAAATAGCTCAAGCACTAACACTCTTCCGGCTTCACATCCGAACAAAAGGTTCTGACGTATCTCATTCATAATTATCGGCAAGGCATCTTCTGTATCACAGGTCCACAGGTCAAGGTCATTAAGACCTTTCCTTCAAGTTCAAGGTCACTGCAGCCTTCACAACCAGGAAAATGCTGCTGTGTGACCTGCAGCACAAGGTCACTATGTGACCTTTAAAACAAGGTCAAGGTCACCTTTACTGTCTGCAGTGGCCATGACCGCTTTATACTGGTTGTATAGTTCAGTCATGTCTGTTAATCTCACTGGCGGTGTTCGAACAGATTTCGTCTCGGAAGCCGGTTCAAACAATTTGGACAGAATTTCTTGTAGCTTTTCAACTTTGTACTCTGCAAAATGAACAAAGAGTTAGAGAAAAGGTTAGAAGATAAATCATGTTAAAATCTAAACATGAACTATTTGAATAGAGTTTTGTAAACAAGCATGGACAGACAAGTTCTCGGATGAGAAAGGAAAGGATGTAACATTTACCTTATCATAGTTTTAAGGTTTATTGTAAACAAATTTAATAAAATGGTTATGATCTTCTCCGAAATTTAAAGTAGGGCCTTCATTTTCTAAAACTGTCTTAGCAATGAGACTGTTTCAAACTTGTAAAAAAAATAAATACCTCTGTGGTACCACTAATATAAGAGGTTTGATAAATAGGCCAACTAAATCTCGAGCTCACCGTCCAGATCCTTGCCAAGGAACGTACACCAGGTTTCCCTCATCTCCTCAGCAGACGCCGTATCGTCCGAGAATCCCGACTGGAAGAGGGCCGGCATAGAGGGCAGCACCAGCTCCATCATGGTGGTCAACATGTCCGAGATATCGTCCTCGCTCTCAAACATCTGGGCAGACCATGCGTTCAGTTTCTGAAACCATGTTAAAGATAATCAGGGATTTTGATTGTATAAGAGATTGTAAAGAATGTGTTTAGATTCTCTCACAATCTTCAAGATTTAGCAAGGGTTATCAATTCTGTAGATTGTTAGAGAGTGGCATTTTTTAGGAAGCAGGAAGCAGTTATTTAAAGGATATTGTTTTTGTAGAATCTATGATGTGGCATTAACACCCAACATGATGTTGGATTCAAGTATTAGATATCAAAACCCTAACCAATACTTGATGAGAGACTTAAGAACAGGTGGCATTTTACAGGAATAAGTTACAGAAACTAGTCAATGAAGTATTTCCCCCTTCCACCACTAAATCTAAAACTGGTTATTAAAGGGTTGAGAGGGTACAAGGATTGGAATCACGCACCTCTAGACACTCTCGCTGATAAAAGGCGACAAGTTTCTTGCTCAAACCGAGTTTCTCACTCTTGCCCTCGATCACCTCACTGTTGTAGTGCCACGCAATGCTCAGGTACGGCATCGCTTCTGCAAACCTGCAAGACATAGAGGACATAACATGAGTGGTTATTAATAATAATAATAATAACACTTTATTATCCTAAGTACAAGTACATCGGAAATTTGTTTTGGCACCCGGCGGCCACAGTGCAGCGCCAGTTAATGCGTTGTTCTGCCTTTACAATGCCGAGTGTCAAGCAAGACAGCAGCAACTCCCACAATTTAACGTCTCCCGGTTGACGAGCGGACACTCTACCTCTGAGCTACGTCCCCATTCTATACTCAAAAGCAGTTCAGGGTCATACCTAGAGGTGGGACGATACAGATTTTTCATAAGATGATACGTATCTCAATATCGCATAGCAATACGATACATATCACAATACGCTATTTCAAGTTTTTTTGACAAAACAAACCTCAAACTTTTGATAAATACTCTTATGAGTATAAATAAGACTTTTTAACGTAAATATTTGCATCACAATACAGAAAATGTATCATGATACATGATATCATTGTTAGATAAAACATCAATATTCACGAATACCACACTATATCGTCACACCTCTAGTCATACCTTTGTTTCTGTCTGACTATGTTCTATAGATATGAATTGCAATTTTAAGGGTAAAGTTTTATTTCTGATGACAGTGGGTTATAAAACATCAATATTCACGAATACCACACTATATCGTCACACCTCTAGTCATACCTTTGTTTCTGTCTGACTATGTTCTATAGATATGAATTGCAATTTTAAGGGTAAAGTTTTATTTCTGATGACAGTGGGTTATAAAACATCAATATTCACGAATACCACACTATATCGTCACACCTCTAGTCATACCTTTGTTTCTGTCTGACTATGTTCTATAGATATGAATTGCAATTTTAAGGATAAAGTTTTATTTCTGATGACAGTGGGTTATAAAACATCAATATTCACGAATACCACACTATATCGTCACACCTCTAGTCATACCTTTGTTTCTGTCTGACTATGTTCTATAGATATGAATTGCAATTTTAAGGATAAAGTTTTATTTCTGATGACAGTGGGTTATAAAACATCAATATTCACGAATACCACACTATATCGTCACACCTCTAGTCATACCTTTGTTTCTGTCTGACTATGTTCTATAGATATGAATTGCAATTTTAAGGATAAAGTTTTATTTCTGATGACAGTGGGTTATAAAACATCAATATTCACGAATACCACACTATATCGTCACACCTCTAGTCATACCTTTGTTTCTGTCTGACTATGTTCTATAGATATGAATTGCAATTTTAAGGATAAAGTTTTATTTCTGATGACAGTGGGTTATAAAACATCAATATTCACGAATACCACACTATATCGTCACACCTCTAGTCATACCTTTGTTTCTGTCTGACTATGTTCTATAGATATGAATTGCAATTTTAAGGATAAAGTTTTATTTCTGATGACAGTGGGTTATAAAACATCAATATTCACGAATACCACACTATATCGTCACACCTCTAGTCATACCTTTGTTTCTGTCTGACTATGTTCTATAGATATGAATTGCAATTTTAAGGATAAAGTTTTATTTCTGATGACAGTGGGTTATAAAACATCAATATTCACGAATACCACACTATATCGTCACACCTCTAGTCATACCTTTGTTTCTGTCTGACTATGTTCTATAGATATGAATTGCAATTTTAAGGATAAAGTTTTATTTCTGATGACAGTGGGTTATAAAACATCAATATTCACGAATACCACACTATATCGTCACACCTCTAGTCATACCTTTGTTTCTGTCTGACTATGTTCTATAGATATGAATTGCAATTTTAAGGATAAAGTTTTATTTCTGATGACAGTGTGTTCACATACCTCTCCTTGTAATATGCATCGAGACCTTTCACAAACAGATACACCGCTTCCCGAAACTGATGATACTTCCGGTGCCAGGCCTGTATTGAAACAGTTCAAAGGATAGGACTCATTACAGAAAACAGCAGGATTGAAAAGAAAAAAACAGTACTGAATTACATGAATCCAAAGTCTTTGAAACTGACCATAATTCCTGTGCCAGGCCTGTGTTAAAACAGTTAAAAGAATATGACAAATAACATACAGAAAACAGCAGGATAGAAAAACATAGTACTGAATTCCATGAATCCAAAGTCGTTAAAAACTGATTATAATTCCGGTGCCATGCCCGTTTTAAAAAAGAACATGACAAAAAACATACAACGAACAGCATGATAGACTAAAAACAGTACTGATTTCTATGAATCCATAATTTCGTTATATTCAACAAGCCATAAATGTCAATAAAACGTCTATTTACATTTCTGTTTTGACTAAAAGGCGACAGAGTCCTAATCCTCTTATCCCAAGCAGCTTTTCTTGGACAGGATGTAAAGTGCCTCATGAAATTCAACTGAATACTTTCACCTACAAGCCAGTTTCAGGCTCACAAAACAAATTTGCCACTGGTTTCGAAGGAGTGACAGTTTTTGTTAGACAGGACGTTTAGCGTTTCTTCAAGCCATACGAGCCCGATATCAGGCTCAAAAACATATATGTTACTGATTTCGAAGGAGTGGAAGAGTTAAACCTGTTGCTCACCTCGTGTAGCCGAAGCCCTTGCTCTCCCCTTTCCCTTTGTAGATTCGTTACCATTTCATGGGCCGCACCACGCAACAACTTGGACCTGAAGTAAGAGTAAGGAAAAGGTAATATAATTTTTTTGTTTTGAGGCTATAGCTGATGAATAGGCTTGTCATATCCCCTTTGAAAACCTGAAATCATACCTCTTGTATAGTTACAATTACAAAATGTCTGACCTAACATGTAAGAAGATATTCTCCAGGAAAGATGCCTGAAAGGCCATTAACTGAGTGTGCATGGCCCAAACTCACACCTATGTAGAGTCTCTGAGAAAAGCTACAGCAGATGTGATGACTGTTTCCATCACCTGTCCAGAACACTTAAGATCCAGGATAGGTCCATGGCCGGCTATGAAGAGCAAAAGAATCCTGCCCTATCAAGCACTCAGAGCCATCCACCTTCATGCTCACATTTAATGTTCATTATCTTTGTATCTTAACTGTCTCTTTTACCGAATCGGTGAAGAAGGCTCTATAGTCTCTAAAAACCAGGGACCATTCTCTTTAATATTTTCTTTTTAAAACCAAGTCACTCTCAAGACGTTTTTTTACTGTCATAATCCTACCTGGCCTCCTGGCTAAGTATCTTGAGGTAGGTGATCTATTCTAGAAGGACTGACATCGATGTCTTCGACTACTACTATTATTTAATCTTATCATTTTGATAATTATCAAGACTGCAGCCCCTACCTGGCCTCCTGGTCGAGTATCTTGAGGTAGGTGATCTGTTCTAGAAGGACTGACATCGGTGTCTCTGACTACTACTATTATTTAAACTTATCATTATGATAATTATCAAGACTGCAGCCCCTACCTGGCCTCCTGGTCGAGTATCTTGAGGTAGGTGATCTGTTCTAGGAGGACCCACTTCTGCGTCTCCTGATCCGTCCCGTTCATATACAGGTAGAGCGAGATCAGCTTGAGACGTAGATCGTCCACGGGCTTCTCCGGGAACTGCTTCTCTAGGTGAGCCAGACTCTTTAACTCACTGTTCAGGATCTGGAGGATCAACATTGCAAAAGTAAAGAAGAATGTCTTTATCCTGATGGTCTGATGCTAGTTGACTACTAAAGTAAAGAAGGATTTCTTATCCTGATGGGCTGATGCTTGATGTTTGCTAAAGCAAAGAAGGATATTCATATAAGCATTGTCTCTTTTGCTAGTTTGACAATGGACAACGGCTCATTCCATATTCAAATCTGACCTTAAAGGGGGTCTCCAACATCTAATTTTTAACTTCCAGTGTATAAGCGTGGCCCCGAGAGGGTCGGAGAGGGCCTCGCTAATAAAACACTGGAAGTTAAAAATAAGAAGTTGGAGACCCCCTTTATTTTTTTAACTTCCAGTGTTTTATTAGCGAGGCCCCAAGAGGGTCGGAGAGGGCCTCGCTAATAAAACACTGGAAGATAAAAATTAGAAGTTGGAGACCCCCTTTAAAGGCATGATGAGCTTAAATATGACAAAATAAATAAGGATATCTTATCATTTTGGCCTGACACTCAACAATTCTCTATCCTATGAGCATATCTGACTCATAGCTAAAAGGATAAATTTTCACTAAGTAGTCAAATGAAGTGAAATAAAAACCTCTTCAACTCATTCTTCAGAATGTTGAGAAATAAATAAAACCCTACACATCTGTCTGTGCTAGGAGTTAACATATTTGATTATCGCAATGGGTGCATGAATGACTAGGTTGAAAATCAAAAGAACTCTTCATTATCCAACCAATATATTTGAATTTGTATCAAGAGTATTGACCCTTTTCCAACTACAGGCCTGAAAACTGGCTCGTAAATGTATTTGCGTCTGGTTAACTCTCTAGCAAAAGAAACTACTCACCACATTCAGGACATCCTGTGCTTGTTTGTTTGGGATCATCTCGATCATGTTGCGGACCACCCCGATGGTCTCGGTGATGGAGAGCTGTGCATGGACGATGGGCAGGTTTATTCTCTGAGCCTGGTGGGACGTCTGGGTCGCAATTGTCTGAGCTGCTCAACAAATGGAAATATGTGGTATTGAAAAAGTTCACATAGCTAAAGGAAACATGATTTTATATGGGTTTGATGATTGCTGTGGCTAACAAATCCCTTGAGATTTATTTGGTCATGAACTTACAGCAGATATTTAAATTAGTCGAGGAACTTTTTGTGTAAGTCAAAGAACTTCTGTACTTAATTGTTCATTAAAGAGGCAATCTTTGATCAGTGATTCATAGTTAGGAAATATGGTATTACAATCAAAGACCTGACTCCAGATTTCGAAAAATTAGAATTATACTGTTAGCCCATGGCTAGTGAAAAAAAGATGCAAGGTTAGTATAATGCATCAACTGGTAGTCTGAAGGACTAGTTGAAATTCAAGAAATTATGATTATGTAGACTTATCTGGCTAGTTGTAAAGTGTTCGGGCTAGTACTCTCAGAAATGCCTTCGTCAGTAGTCTGAATAACTAGTACAGCAAAAAGGACTAATTGCAACCTCAGTGACTCACACTGCATCTTGCCGTCTCCTCGTGTGCGATGTTCCCCAGCAGCAATGGCTGCCTCCGACTCCTTCTTGAGAGCGACCTCGCGGTCCCAGTCCTCCTGCTCCTTGGCAAACTTCTTGTTGTCATCCATCACCAGGTCGGACAGATCTCCAGGTAAACACTCCACCTGTCCACCGCCCACCTGCTGCTTACCTGCAATACAGGTGCATTTAATTACACAAACAATCAAGGTAAAATCTTGCTTGCAGTGTCGTTCCTAGAGGGGCTCTGAAATTTACCCTGCCTTTTTGTTCCTTAAAATTTTGAGGATACCAAGGGTCAAATATTCACAGAATTGGCCAAATTGAACTCCTCAGCTGATCACCTGGCTTGTTATTATGTATGTGACTTCTTTCCTTCGAATAATCTCTCATGGAGTTATTATCCTTTCGTAAGAAAACATAGTCAACCGTCAGAACAAGTATCTGTGCGCTTCTGCTTTTTGAAAGTCATCAAGGTTTAGATACCCCGAAGGAAGATATCAAATTTGGTCATGAAATTCCTCTGTCATGTACAGAAAATAATTGAGAGTGAACAAATATTGAGAAGAAAACAAACCTTCAGCCGCCTGCAGCCTTGCACGATCAACATACATCAGACAGTAAGCGCTGGCGTTGTGGTACCCTCCCATACTTTCTTTTTCCAGTTCCTCCCACGATGACTCTGATACTGTTATGTCGTTGAACTTGAGCCATTTTTCACGGGCAGGGTCGTAGATATAAGCCCAGTAGTGGCCAGAGGCAGCCTGGCCCTCGTGGACTAGCACCGCGTGGAGGTTGTAAGGAAACTGGAAGACAAGAGTTAGAGGTTGAGAGAGGTTTGTTGGATAGGATTAGGTGAGGTTGGGTTGGTTGCAATATTAAATCATTTAACCTTCTAGCACATTATTGAAGGTGTACGGAAACTGTAAGGAAAGATACATAGAGGATATCTGTCTTTTCTTGACTAATACCATGTTTATCTCATCAAGTGAGGTAAAAAGTTTATATTTTCACGAGTGAAAATATTTAACTTTTCTACCTCCCCACATGGTATTTGTCAAGAATTGACAAATATTCTATTTATTATATGATGAAATCCTTCTAATTACGCCTATTTCATGTTGAGCGGCCGCTTAAAAGAGCCCGTCACCGCGACAGTGTGACGTCATATGAGAATTCACTACATCAGACCATTGTTACATGACGTCGAACTCTTGAACTTGAGGTCACTCTAGTGGTGATAAAGTTTATCACCACTCAGTAGACTGACGATAAAGGTTATTGTCACTGTAGCCAGATAGAGGGTTTATTTCACTGATAGAACAGAGTATCTCACCCTCAATCATATAATAAATATCACAATCGTTTAAGGGACATTATTGCAGATAAATACCAATTCAACTGATATTAATTTGATATTTCTAACGAGAGTATTTGAGTAACATGCAGTTAATCATAAAAATAAGCAGAATCAGAATTTCTTGATTCATATTCACTAAATTGGATCATATCACGAATCATTATATTGTGACATGCCCATATAAAAGTGTTAACAAGCTTGATATCCACTGTATTCTCACCCTTTGCATAGCTTCATCGCTGTACATTCTATTGACTTTATCCTCTAATCTTGAAATACTCTCTTGAAGTTCTGGAACAGAAAGAGTACATTTACAAACAAAAGAGACGCATAAATAGAAACAAAGTTATCAGAACAATGTAGCCCATATTTGCACTAGATTATCATATTATATTTCTCAAATTCGTTTCCTGTTAATTCATCATCTTACTTGCTACTACTCTGGTCTGGCAACTATTATAGTGTTTTGACACACTTCGTTCGATTAATCTCTGTATCTCCCTTTCCTCCCAATCCCTGTAATTTGATTGTTCTCCATTGTTAATACACAATAATTGCTCTCGCTTAGTAAAAGTCTAATGCCACTCTGGTAATAGTCTCTGTATCTCCCTTTCCTCCCAATCCCTGTAATCTGATTGTTCTCCATTGTAAATACACAATAATTGCACTCAATTAGTAAATGTTTAATGCCACACTGGTAATAATCTCTATATCTCCCTTTCCTCCCAATCCCTGAAATCTGATTGTTCTCCATTGTAAATACACAATAATTGCACTCAATTAGTAAAAGTCTAATGCCACCCTGGTAATAATCTCTATATCTCCTATCCCTGTAATCTGATTGGCTGACCTCTGACATCACTCTCGACCTCTGTCCTCCAACGTCGGAGACACTCCTGCAGCACTTGTAATTCGCTGTCCGACACGTGACGAGGGGACGGACTCGGGACATCGGGCGGCGCCTTCATCGGTCGGCCTGGTGACAAGGGGTGTGGAGACATCATTGCTACATCTCTGATTGGAGACGTAGCTAGAGTGCTTGGAGATTCCTTTGTTGAGCTGAAAGTTTCAAGATTTTTTTTCAGGAACAGCAAGATTTTCTTGATGAGAACTAATAAATCACAATGTTTTGGAGAATATGCTTACTTTTGTTGTCATGATTTTTTCAAAATCATAAAGCTAACATCGAGAAAATCTTGCTGATCTTATTTGTTCCATTTCTAGATGCCCTTCAAAGACTGTATTTTCAGGGTTTACAAAAACCGTATGATGCTTATTATTTCTATTTATTATTCTTCAAAAGGTGAACATGGCTGTTTTTCTTATTGGTCAAGCAAAAGATTACATGAACACCTCTCAAACAAGTTGCCTGATTTTTTTAAAGTTTATACTTTCTAATTTACAAAATAATGATCCTGTCAAACCTGCATAATTATTCAAATAAACCAATCAAAACAATCTCAATTCAGAAAGGTAAACGTAAGGCGACTTACTTTGTGACTGGGTTTGGTTTAGGAGATTCCATTTCCACATCATGAGAATTAGAGAGTGAGTTGGTAGAGGAAGACTTGCTTCCTGCAAACTCTAACACAGACGTAAGGACATCTTGCAGAGGAAACCGCTTGTTTTCTGACCCGTATCGTAGAAATCTGTAACACGAGGGGAGGTAACTCAATACTTCAATTTACATGAATACCACCAACCAACCTAGACAATCTCTTTGGTGGGCATTCTAGTAATCATCACTTGCTTCAGAGCGACAATAATTATATATATAAAAATATCATCAACCTTGATCAAAGAAGTTGAAAATCCTTATAAATCGTAACAGAAGGGGAGGTAACTCAATACTTCAATTTACATGAATACCACCAACCAAGTAAGACAATCTTTATGGTGGGCATTCTAGTAATCATCACTTGCTTCAGAGCGACAATAATTATATATATCGAAATATCATCAACCTTGATTAAAGAAGTTGAACATCCCTATAAATCTGAAACAGAAGGGGAGGTAACTCAATACTTCAATTTACATGAATACCACCAACCAACCTAGACAATCTCTTAGGTGGGCATTCTAGTAATCATCACTTGCTTCATAGCGACATTAGTTTACACTATACGACAGCTACCCACTAATCATGATGACGACTCACTTGTCAAGTTGGCATTCTAGTTATCATCACTTGCTTCATAGCGACATTAGTTTACACTATACGACAGCTACCCACTAATCATGATGACGACTCACTTGTCAAGTTGGCATTCTAGTTATCATCACTTGCTTCATAGCGACATTAGTTTACACTATACGACAGCTACCCACTAATCATGATGACGACTCACTTGTCAAGTTGGCATTCTAGTTATCATCACTTGCTTCATAGCGACATTAGTTTACACTATACGACAGCTACCCACTAATCATGATGACGACTCACTTGTCAAGTTGGCATTCTAGTTATCATCACTTGCTTCATAGCGACATTAGTTTACACTATACGACAGCTACCCACTAATCATGATGACGACTCACTTGTCAAGTTTGGCATTCTAGTTATCATCACTTGCTTCATAGCGACATTAGTTTACACTATACGACAGCTACCCACTTATCATGATGACGACTCACTTGTCAAGTTGGCATTCTAGTTATCATCACTTGCTTCATAGCGACATTAGTTTACACTATACAACAGCTACCCACTAATCATGATAACGACTCACTTGTCAAGTTTGGCATTCTAGTTATCATCACTTGCTTCATAGCGACATTAGTTTACACTATACGACAGCTACCCACTAATCATGATGATAGTTTAGCATTCTAGTTATCATCACTTGCTTCATAGCGACATTAGTTTACACTATACGACAGCTACCCACTAATCATGATGATGACTCACTTGTCAAGTTTGGCATTCTAGTTATCATCACTTGCTTCATAGCGACATTAGTTTACACTATACGACAGCTACCCACTAATCATGATGATGACTCACTTGTCAAGTTTGGCATTCTAGTTATCATCACTTGCTTCATAGCGACATTAGTTTACACTATACGACAGCTACCCACTAATCATGATGATGACTCACTTGTCAAGTTTGGCATTCTAGTTATCATCACTTGCTTCATAGCGACATTAGTTTACACTATACGACAGCTACCCACTAATCATGATGATGACTCACTTGTCAAGTTTGGCATTCTAGTTATCATCACTTGCTTCATAGCGACATTAGTTTACACTATACGACAGCTACCCACTAATCATGATGATGACTCACTTGTCAAGTTTGGCATTCTAGTTATCATCACTTGCTTCATAGCGACATTAGTTTACACTATACGACAGCTACCCACTAATCATGATGATGACTCACTTGTCAAGTTTGGCATTCTAGTTATCATCACTTGCTTCATAGCGACATTAGTTTACACTATACGACAGCTACCCACTAATCATGATGATGACTCACTTGTCAAGTTTGGCATTCTAGTTATCATCACTTGCTTCATAGCGACATTAGTTTACACTATACGACAGCTACCCACTAATCATGATGATGACTCACTTGTCAAGTTTGGCATTCTAGTTATCATCACTTGCTTCATAGCGACATTAGTTTACACTATACGACAGCTACCCACTAATCATGATGATGACTCACTTGTCAAGTTTGGCATTCTAGTTATCATCACTTGCTTCATAGCGACATTAGTTTACACTAGTTTACACTATACGACAGCTACCCACTAATCATGATGATGACTCACTTGTCAAGTTTAGCATTCTAGTTATCATCACTTGCTTCATAGCGACATTAGTTTACACTATACGACAGCTACCCACTAATCATGATGATGACTCACTTGTCAAGTTTAGCATTCTAGTTATCATCACTTGCTTCATAGCGACATTAGTTTACACTATACGACAGCTACCCACTAATCATGATGATAGTTTAGCATTCTAGTTATCATCACTTGCTTCATAGCGACATTAGTTTACACTATACGACAGCTACCCACTAATCATGATGATGACTCACTTGTCAAGTTTAGCATTCTAGTTATCATCACTTGCTTCATAGCGACATTAGTTTACACTATACGACAGCTACCCACTAATCATGATGACGACTCACTTGTCAAGTTTAGCATTCTAGTTATCATCACTTGCTTCATAGCGACATTAGTTTACACTATACGACAGCTACCCACTAATCATGATGACGACTCACTTGTCAAGTTTAGCATTCTAGTTATCTTCACTTGCTTCATAGCGACATTAGTTTACACTATACGACAGCTACCCACTAATCATGATGACGACTCACTTGTCAAGTTTGGCATGAAGGAGTGTTAATTCATCCTTCAGCTTTCTGGCTTCCTCTCTCCGCTGCCGAGTCAGCGATTTATTCCTCTCCATGTATCTGTCCATATAAATAACTTGAGGGAACTCTATCTTATTGTGTATCTTCTCGGGTCGACCTATCTGCTGGTTGAACTGGAACCGGGACAACTCGAAGGTCAGCACTGGGGGTAGACGTGAAAACCATAACTGCAAAAAGAGTGAAAGCGTGAGTGAATGGGTGAATTGTTTTTCGGCATTGGACAACATTTCAGACATTACATTCATAACTACAAAAGAATATCTTTAATTTAATGCCTTTGACAAACTATTATTTCCTGCTTTTTTCTTTATCATAAATCTCTCACTACTGTACATTCTAAACAAGCTGAAAAAGATATGTGAATTATAAGTGTCACGCAAAAAAAGTATTTCCTTTTCCCTAATTCTTTTACATTTTATTATTACATTCTAGAGAGAAAATAAATGCAAGTAAATTTGATGGTTATCTTGTTTCATGCTTGACTCAAAAAAACTTTAGGGTTAAAACTAAGGGGAGACAACTGACCTCCTGTCCTGACTTCTGGGTAACCTCACTGCTTACAGCTTCGATCTCGCCCTGAGCGGTGGCGCCCTCTAGACTCTCATGGATATCTCGAAACCCGTTCACTTGAAGCGGAAACTGACCAAACGTCTCCTCATTCAGGAAACCCTTTCCTGTAAACATTTCATTGTTACATTGTTATATGGGACAAAACTATCAGTAATTAAGAAAATTATTGGCAATTTTCAGGTTTCACTCAATCCTTAAAGGCACCGCTCGATCGCTTTTCGTCCGCCATTTTGAAACGTTAGCATTGCGAGAAAACAAATGTGCTGTATTATGCTTATTCATAAACAAAATAAAGAAATAAATATTTGATTGATAGAAGAGGAGCATATTTACTAATAATTCATAATAAAATGTATTAGTTACGACAGCATTTTGTCGTAGTTATGCATTCCATAATCGTAACTTCCATGATTGGCTTCATTTCACGATGTTTTTAATTTTTTGAGCGATGCACTTTATTCTTTGGCAAATTGTTTAATCTTCAACAACTGAAATGCTAACCTCACAAACATATTTGAAATTAAGTGTGAAATTATCATGTACAAATCGAATATAATTGTAAACAGGAAGGTCTTCCTGAATTTCGTTTCCACAAAAAATACCCCGCTCGAATGGTCATTATCATTATTAGACGTACCTTCGTGATATCCTTCTGCCTGAAACTGACCATAGAAGAGATCCACAACCGGGTTGTCGTACTGCCGCGAGTTGTCCGTCTTCGAGCAGCCAGGTTGTCTGTCAACCAACATAAGACACCTATCTAGAGGCATTTACAATGATGTAATGTTCTTACTCACTGGCTTTCAGAATCTTGTGGCTTTAGATAAAAGTTTTGGATTGATTAGCAACCTCAGAAGATTCTTGATTGCACTTGATGCATTAGACTGATAAGATAGCACAGTAGAAATGTGGCAATGCTTAAATTAGCTAGTGTTTTACAGGCAAGAGTTACATCTTGCAGCATTAGTTTAGAAAGGTAAAAGCTCAGAAATGTTTCTTCTGAACTAGAGCTTCTTTGATTATCTTGTACTTTAGCCCATTTTGAGCCAAAAAGGTTCCATTTTCTATGTTTCAAGGACTCAGAGGGGTGAATTCACTTTTACTGAATAACTTATTCTAGACGTTTTGTCCGTGATGTGTTCTGCAAGATGATCAACATGACCATGTCAAGACGTAAATGCCAAAATATATATGTATATCTAGGCGTGATCAGTTTTTGTAAAGATAGTAATTTCAGGGCGATCTGATCACTTACTCAAGTGAAATTAAGGGACCAGGGAAGCCATATTTGCGAACCTATGTAGGTGGTTGAGTACTTACGGTTCCTGGGGTGCAGCCCTGGAGGAGGAGGGGGAGGGGGAGGAGGGAGGGGCGGGGGAGCCTGGGGAGCCTGGGGGGTCAGTCTTGAAGGCATCTTCTAGCCACTCTAGGAGCTTGTGCTGGAACTCGCTGACGTCCTGAAACACATCACGGGGTATGGAATATCGTCAAATTTATGTTGAATAAATGTTTAAGATTTGAGAAATACATGTATCATCCATAAAACCCATAAAACTCCTAGTCTCCTTGATATTTCTAAAATGCCTCTCAAACAAGTCAAGCAAAACATGCCACTAATTGTGAATAACTGTGAATAATTGATCCAAAACAAAACAATATCATTTTGATCTACAAGAATACAAATTCTTGAATTTTTTCCAGTCAAGTCTGTTGCAGGGTTCAAATTTACATCCTCCAAGTAATCTCAAGGATATTGATGAAGACACAGACTATTATGAACAGTTACCTTAAATGATAGTACAGGGTTTCATATTAGCAGTAGTACAGTAGCCCATGGCAAGTAGAAAATGAGCTGGGCTAGTAGGGTATTTTATCTTGTAGGTCAATGGACTGATTTAAATTTTCAGACAATACGTTTATTTCAATGTTTTTTTTCTAGAATGTGATAAGTCTAAAAGTCACTATTCCGACCGTTTTCTTAGTCTAATTTCAACCTCTGCATTAAGTTTATCACTAAAGACTTTACCTGCTGACTGTCACTAGCACCTGTGGGGGACGAGAAAGCTTCCTTCAAGATGTCCACGGCTTTCGATGGGTCCACATACTTCTTGCTGGATCCAACCAGCAGAGCGAACAGACATCGCAGCTCCTGCATAAACCGCAGGTTACGTCTCTCCTGCAGGCAAAGGGAACATGTATAATTTTGGCATAATGGGTGTGTGAAATTTGTAAGTGGCACGCAAAATATGTTTCTCAATTCTGCAATAAACACTTTCCTGATTGCAGAGGAAAACATGCAAAATTTTGGCATATGTGGTGTGTTAAATTCATTAGTTGCCTAAGAAAATCTGTTTAAGTTATTTTTGTACAAGTTACGTGTTAAATAAGGAAAACACAGCAGTGACACCACTGCATTTTGACAAGCATTTGAAGTTTTGAACTATATAAAAAGATGTTACAATATGGGATAAATGTCAGTTGGTGAAAATTGTTCGAAGCAGATGTTTGCGATTTCAGCCATTGGCAGATGGTTAATGGGCATGATAGACTGAGAACATCTCTTGTACATATTCAACACTTACACTAGTTGATGTCGTCAATCCTTCTGTCGGGGCAGGCACCTTGAAGTTGAGAACCAGATGACGGAACTTCCTCAGATGAAAGAGAGACTGAAAAGAAAAAACCTCTGGGTTGTCAAATTGTACATTCAGCCAACTGTATAAGAGAAGGAGTTTAAATGGTTGATTGTCAAGTTGCAATGTCAAGTAAAGAATTAGGTTAACATAGGAAAGTTTCTAAATATTTAGTTTTTAAATTAAAGGGAGACAACTGTCCCTGACATTTGCATCTCTCTGCTACCTCAAGCAGACAGGCGTTGACAATCAGGATTAATGTAGCAGAAACTGAATTTACAAAATATCAGGTCTTGGAATATTTTGCAAAATAATCATTTCTGCATATTTCATTTACAAATGGAAGAAAACGGCACACTTGTAGACTATTATATCACCAAAAACAGGGTTATTTACTTTTTCGTATCAACTTTAATTCAAAGTGTTATCACCTCTTATTAACATGCATGGTATTGGTAACTTCACTATTGCTAATAAACAAAATTAACTCAATGACATTCCCTTCAAAATTTGACAGCCAGACAGTAGATGACTAATTATCTCACCTGTTAATGACTAATTATTTCACCAGTAAAGGATTAATAAAGGAAAAGGAGTAATCATCCGATTCTCACCTGTAAAGGATTTATCATTTCACCTGTAAAGACTAATTATCTCACCTGTATAACAGCACTGAACCAGCAGGTGTTGCCAACGTTCTTCAGTCCGACCGGCCATCCCTCGGAACGTTTTCTCTCATGAGGGTTGAGTGGATCCACAAACCACACCTCACCTCGCTTCCTCTTTGTGCCTGCCTTGCTTTCGGCCAGACTGGCTTCTAAAATCCTGCAGTCACAAAAATGTGTGTTAAAGAAGTAAATATGGCCTCAGGTCACAAGTTATTTTGACCCGGTAGTGGTTGTGGGAGAGAAGGAAATGATGAAATAGTAGGATAATGTGGGATATCATTTTCTAGATTTGTTTAACAAATGTTTTTGGATTTCATGGAGAGGTAAGATATGGCCCTTTCATCAGTAATTTTTCTAAATTTTTTGAAAGAGTATTTTTAAGTAGGCGGGGGTCAGAGAGTTTGCGTATTTTGTGAAGTTTTATGTGCTTTCTGTGGCATGTCAGAGTATATTGAAATTTTTCATTCATATTTCAAAATCGGCCTGGTCAACACCATGTTTAGTCTGCGATTTTGTAGTGTCGAGAGGATGTATTTTCATTCCAAACCAAGTCCCCCAGGCCCGCAATGTCAGGTAGCTTTGTAGCGACCAATATCACTAATGATAAATGCACTGGAAATTAATTGTGGTCTGAGGCCATATAGAGGCATTTGCTCTGTAGATCATTAGGTTTCATATTGTTTGAGGTTGATTTAGAACCAATAAAATTAATTTCAAGCGACTGAATTTTTTTTATTAAATCATAAAATTCTTTACCATAATTATACCTATCAAATATTTGGAGCATCTTTCAAAAATGATGCCTGTTATCTACTTCTGCCCATATTACAGCCATTCAGGCTAAAACTGTGAAGAACCTGCAAAGGTTATGTACATGCTGAAATGACAAACCTACCTACTTACGTGACAGTCCCACTAACAGTACCTACCTACTAATGTCCTGCTCCTCCCGAGTGACCTGGCCCCCCAGGATCCCCTGGTTGTCCTGTAGACTGGCTGCTATAGCTTTCTGCAGCTCATCCCGGTCCGCTGGCTGCTCACTGCTCGTAAGGTCTATCACACCTATCGTACATTAAAGAAGATTGAATACATATATATATTAGCTAGCCCTGAAGAGTAATATTCATGACAAACTTGATAACATTGTTGCAAGTTGATAAATGAGAGAAATGTATATCAATCTAATGAATTTGAAGGTAGTTCCTTTTACCAATCCTTTGTATTCACATTTTATTGTTTTATTTTTTTTTACTGTTCAAAACGCCAAGGATTTTATAAACTTACAAAGATCAAATGATTTGAAATCAAAATATGCATGATACAATGTAAACTTATATCTGAGGGAAAGACATATCTCAGCTTAGTTATAACTGTTTCGATTTTGGTATACAATTCGTCATTATCTAAGGATGTATACAAGTAATGTCAATTGAAGTTAATTTCCCCGAAAGAGTTACCTTTCCCAGGAGCAGCTGCTGCTCCGGTGCCCTCCGTCTTCTGCGTGGCGGTGGAAGTGACGTCTCCCCTCGCTCTAGTTCCACTCGGAGTCAGTTGCGGCAATGCATCGGTAACATCACAGTACGGCTTTACCACCTGCCAAAACAAGAGAATAAGTATTAACAAAGTTTTAACAGCGCAGTTATTCCACCATTAATTCCACTGTTTCAGAAGAAACTTTGCTGTGCCACCCACCAAGGATTTCTTCAGAAGCAAATAAGTATTAAAACAGCTGTCATACCTCAATCCGTTTAAAATCTAAATTGCTCCAAGGAATACCATTGAAAAAGAATATTGAGTCTACTCTTGATTCAAACTCTATCCAGTTGGGGTTTCCTCTACACAACAGTCTGAAAGTACTTGAGCTAATAGCATGTTCTATCAGCAGTTGAGTGCAGACAAAACCCAGTCATCAGCGACCGAATCACATTTCCTGTTTGAAGAGCGAAAAGCAGTGTTCAACGAATGGTACACAGGAGTTACGTGCCCTTGTCGACTTACACCGAAAGCTTTTGTGGGAGATCTTGTGGTAAGTTAGATGTGTAGGGAAAGCACAACTGGATATAGACAGCATCTTTGTAGACTCAATATTTTTTCAATTTCATTCTTCTGAGCATGGTCATATTTAGTCACACTGTTTTCATATCTTATCATTTTGAATAGGAGAGGTTTTGTCAGGATACCATATTTTCATCTTTCATAATTGACAAAACCCTCCAACTTTGATGGCCTTGATTTTTATGCTGATACGGTCAACAATATTAATCACCATACTTAATAATAATAATAATAATAACTAGGACTGCCGCGGCAGTACTTAGGTCTTCAAGATTCCTGTTTGACCTTCACACAATGTTTGACCTTCACATCGCTTTTTGTCTACGAGGTAAACAGTAACTAATACATTATCAAATTAGAATATTTCACTTGATATTCAACGTTTAAGCCTTTACAGAAAATTTAACATGGCTGCAAACATGAATCATCTCAGGTTATAAAGTGTTGTTGCTGCCTGATGATAGATAAAACATTGCCTAGTGTTTTATTGCCAAGGTACTACAGTTTTTCAATCATAAATGTCTCATAATCATTCAAAATGAAAGTATGATTGACCACATTTAAATGCTCTGAATTTCAATGTTAATGTTAAATCTAGTTTTAATGAGATTTATCCAAGATTGTATGTTCTTTTGGCTTTCTAATGATATATAGAACAATAAATTATCATATGTCGCTGCTTAGAAATGAGAATTCAAACATACCCACCAAAACACCCGTTTTCAAAAATGCAAACTTTGACCCTTCCTCGTGACCGGAAATGACTGTTCGCGAGCGATTTTATTCTTTAAACTTGAAGACGTTGCTAATGTCTAACTCTCATGCAAAAATCATCAAATTCTATGGTCTGGTTTTTTAGTTATCTGCCCTTGAATATTGCAAAATGTGCTAACTTTGAAGACTTTTATAAAAAAAACTATTTCGATTTTTTAAATTTCAACCTAAACTTGTTTTAGGCTAATGTGTTAGCTACATTATGTGTAAGTTTTAGCTTTCTGGTATCAGTAGTTGCCGAGTGGTGATTCCTCAAAAGCGCATGGGGTCAGACAGTTGTTAAAAAGTCCTTGAAAAGTGCTTTAAATCAAGATGGCGGCCATACCACGTGACCTACAAATTTGTCATGATTTACTTTTTTTCATTATTTTTCATTGCGCATATTTTAAAAAAAAATTCAAGTCTCTAAGTGCATTTTGAAAAAAAAATCAATGTTAAAATTTCGATTTTGGATTCGAACTGGACCTTTAACGTACGGGTCGATTTTGCCAAAAAGCTTAGCATGTCGATTCCAGGGTGAGGGGTATCTTCATGCCAAGTTTGGTCGAATTTGGAGCAGCCGTTTGAGCTGTAGCTCGTTCACAAAAAAAGTACAAATAATAATAATAAGAAGAAGAACTTGAAGAAATCGGATAAAAACAATAGGTCTTCCAGACTTTGTCTTGAAGACCTAATAACACTTTATTGCCCATATAAAAGGGAATTTGTTTTACATGTTACAAACAACTGTGACAGAGATAAATTATATAAATATTAAAATACCATACATATAATACCCAATATTATCACAATTCTAATGAATAGAGATCAGAACATTATGATAAATATTTGTAGAAAACACAAATGACAATTCATTTGGAAGCCTAAATGACAATTTATATTGTCTTAAAACCATAATTTTTAAAGATTTAAATAATTCTAACCTGCTTCTTCCGCTCAGATTCATCTCCAACAAGCATTGCAACGACGTCTTCCACTTCATATTTTCCTTCGTTATTTTTACAAGCACTGATAGCCTCCTTGATGACGACCACATCACTGATACCAGTTACTTCCTTGATCGTGTCGTAGTTCTTTGAGTCATCTCCTCTCTGCTATGAAATGTTTTAATAAACTCATTTCAGCATTGTAATATTTATTTTATTAACTATAAGCAAAATTATATTCTGTAGTATACACACCAAAGGCAATTAATGAGACATTAGTGAAATTTCACAAAGGCTCAAATGAGTAATTACGGCAACTCTTTTGAGGGTATGTTTAATTTTCAAGACAAATAATGAGTCATTTTGATGGTAAATTTTGTATGTTTAACACTAATTGTTATGGCAAAGTCTTGTAGAGTAGTTAGTATGTGGTATTTTATCAAGGATGGGTATCTTTCCTAATTTTTGTATTGTAATATAGTGCGATACAAAACAGCATATTGCGATATGAATTGCCATATAATGGTACTCTTTGAAATTCATGAGTTTGCGTGCACTCTTGACTGAAAGACAGCTATAAGAACAGCAATTATTGCTCAGCTGTTGTTCTTTTGGGAAAGGGGGTATTTATCAATGACTCATTATGAGGTTATACATATTAGTGCTACTTTCCTACATGAGTTCACACTTTGTTTACAACTTCTGTGTAAGATGATATTTCATAGGGCTGTGTATTGAGGTAAATTGCTGATTTTAAAACGTCTGATATATTTCATATTTTCCTAAGTGTGTACCGATTCGTATTATGTTTTTCTGTATTGCAATATATTGATGATACCGCGCTAGACGATCATGCTCGCCTCGGTAGCTCCCCTACGACTCCGTCAGACATAAGAATAGAATCTATGTTTAAATATTGTGACAGATGACTTAGATCTAGATGATCATGCTCGCCTCGGTAGCTCCCCTACGCCTCCGTCAGACATAAGAATAGAATCTATGTTTTAAAATTGTGACAGATGACTTAGATCTAGACGATCATGTTCGCCTCGGTGGGAACGAAGGTTTACCGGAGATAGTCACAGCAAGCATACATCGTCTAATACCGCGCATACTTATATTTCATGTATCTCAGTTAGTATCAGGCAAGCTCATAAGAGGCGACACTGAAAACTAGTTAACATAATGGTCAGTGTTGTTCCTAGGTGATCAAAACAAAGGGGGTCATTTTGGCCTATTCTGAGCTATCGGGACCCTTTGCAATGATAGAAGTATCCTACTTCTCCAAATGTTAGGGGACACCAAGCCAAAAGGGTGGGCAAATTTCCCCCAGGACCCCCTCTAGGAACAACATTGATGGTATAACTGCATATGGAAATAATTGTAGTCAAACAGCAACAGTATGCAATGTTTGGTTGATATTCTTATGCGACTGAAAACTATTACATCAATGTATATTTTTTCTAAAACCACTGATTCCACTGATTGTCAAGAATTCCTTCATAGCAACTTGTAAAAATTTCTTGAAAACGTCTATTCACAGAAAGGATTGGAATAAATGACATTTTTGATATATTAGGAACTTGCATGAAAACTGTCTACACCGCCTGGCGTGTCAAGATATGACTATATTTCTATGTATCAAAACGAATTCCATTTGGCATTTTACATGCTGATACGAAAAACATGGCGAACATGCTCGAACTTTCTGCTGAGATGTCAATATTTCTCATAATAATGACCAACAATAAGTCCCTGAGCACATAAAATTGAGGAGCGTGAGTTCAAAGAATCATTCGCCAAAAATAAAGCACTTAAAATACCTGAGTTGTGCGATGAGAAAGGGAAGACTGTTCAACAGTCATGTCGGCCCTTGAAATAAAATGGCGTCGGCCATTCCAATGTCCCAACCGTTAGGTGTTTATAATGTCCTAATCTTTTCAATCGCTGAGTATCAAAACATTTTATAAGCAAATATTCCCATCAAACTACAAATGCTTGATAATAACATTAAATTTTATTTTGCATTCTGTGGTTAATGTATCAAAGTTTAGTTTTCCTGTTCTGCTGTAATAGGGAGGCGCAGCATTTGAGAGAACAGCAAGGAATTCCCCCACCTCGTCCAGGCTTGTAACAAAATATCTGATTGGTCAAAATATTTTCTCTCATTTTACGGATTCGCGAGATTAAAACGCATTTGTGGTGAACAAATTCGTTTTGATCGAATTTCATTGACAAGTTTATGTCATATAAATAACACGGGATAACATTTGGAAGTTAAGATACGTTTTTTATTATAATTATTTCCATTACACCATGTAAGGAGAGATATGCTGTAACCCAATCAGAAAATTCGACTCATGACAAACCAGCACCCTTGATTATCAACAAGGGGAAATACCCCCATGGAGATTCTGACGTGGTTCCATACTTAACAAATATTTTGCACTGAATTCATTCCCATCTAAGCCAACAATTTCAAGATGTCGTTCTTCACGGATTCATTCATTATGTTATTTTCTCAGGTACACAAATCATTTATTGCATATTGTTATATTATATAAGGACATTTTAAATTTCATATCTGATTCACACTGATTGTCAGTGATATTGGACAAATAATCGTTGTGATGATAATGACAGACTGACAGTAAGCCTAACAAAAATAGTTATGTATATTATGATATATTATTATTTAGATTATGGATGAAATATATTCTATATGTTTCAGATTCTTTTCTTTGGTGGGGGCTGGGTATTCTTTCTGAAAAGACTGTTCAGAGATTATGAGGTTTGTTGTCACCATTTAGTATATTTTATGTGTTTGTTCATTATAATTTGATATGAAATAAGACAAATATATTTGTATTTTACACAGTCATAAATATATATTTGTCATGTTCAAGACTTGCAAATTAAGATGATTTACAAACCATTAATTTCTTTTCAATCCAAAAACCCACAGTTACGTGATCCATATGGGTTGTGTAATGTACTTATATCATCATATGCAGTCTGATTATATTGATCTTGCTCTAGGAATAAAATAGTGAAAATATTGTCTGTAGTGGGGTTCGGACTAGCCAGGTAATCCTCTGGAGCTGTGGTCTGAATGCATGTTGAATTACTGACTTCAGCTCATCTAACCAAATGGAAGAATGGTGGCATAAGCTTTAGTTTAGATATCATGCTAGGGGCAGGTAACTTCAGTGTACCAATTGTTATACATGATCACCCCTAAATGCTATTTGAAAATCAACAAAGTGATAGCATAGATTATAACTTGGTTTCAAACTGCTAAACTGGTTACAACGACATGTCATAAGGCTGGCTGCAATCAGACCGTGGCGGAGAGGCTATCCTGGCTGGTTTTCGAACCAAGATAGAGACATTTTACTTTTATTCCTCAGAGCACAGTCAATTTTAATCTGACTGTCATTATTTGCAGAATCTGGAATGTCCCCTTGAATTTTCGAATTATTCTGTGATAAGACTGTCCCTTTAAGTTGTTGTTTGATTATCTTGCCAGGTTCATCACTCAGTGGTTCTTCTGATCTTCTCCGTGACCTTTGCCCTCTCATGCACCATGTTTGAACTGATCATTTTTGAAATTCTTGGAGTTTTGGAGGCCAGGTAGGTTTCACTTCTTAGTGGAAAATTTTCATGACCCAACTCTTTGTAGATTTCTTTTCATTCTATGCAAAGATATTTCCATGCCTTCTTTCATTGCGAATTTTATATTTTGTAGATTTTTGTTGATTTACTGATTTTCTGGTGTGCATGACACAGAACACCTAGGTTTGTGCGAGCCTCAAAGCGTAACTGACTTACCATTCAACCATTAAATATACATACGAGTCTTACAGCAGCATAGAGGAAAAAAAGTAATAATTTGTTTAAATCATTTAAAAAGTAAAACATCATATCTGTATGCTCTGGGAAAACAGGAATTTATTAAACTTTGCAATGTACTTTTAAGTCAAAACATGATCACAAATTTTGGCAAAATGTGTTTTCATTTGCAGAGATTGTTACACCCTGCAATCTGGGTATATAGTGCTCGGGGTGTCTGTTAGTCTGTGCGTTCAGAATCATTTTCACAGCATAATGTAAAAACTATTTGACTCAGAACTTCAAATTTTGCATGGATGTTTTTTGCTGATATATACAGATATATTACGATTTCAAGGTACCAATTTTTGTTTTGATTACGCCCTAAAACATCAAAATTTCTGACTAAATTTCTGGAGGATACCCGGTAACTTAAAAACTATTGGACTTAGAATCTTCAAATTTGGTATGGATGTTTTCATCCTGTCTCAAGATACGAACGTTACGCTAACTCCGCTAATCTGTACCCTGGGCTCAGAAGCTAGATTCGCTCGCGCGGCCCGACTCCGAATATAGCCAATCAAATTAATTTCTCGTTGAAATTTTATCGAGAAGGTGGCGAGAAAATGATTTGATTGGCTGTATCCCAAGTCGGGCCACGCGAGCGAATCTAGCTTCTGAGCCCAGGGTACAGATTAGTGGAGTTAGCCTAACGTTCGTACCTTGAGACAGGATGGGATGTTTTTAGATAGTTTATGTTGCAAAATATGAGCCAGAACTGCATTTACAAGAACAGGGCTAAGGTCAGGAAATTATGGTAGAACTTGAGCTACCTCTGTAGAGAGCGAGTGAAGCTTAATGGCTAACCTCATTCACTTGAAATGATTGTTTATGTTTCCTTCCAGTTCCTGCCCTTTTTTACGGGAAAGGTGGTAAGGATCTTTTGATGCATTTGAAATGATTGTTGTTTTATTCCAGTTCCCGCCTGTTTCACTGGAGAGTTGGTCTATATGCAATACTGTCGATGTTGATCGCCGTTCTACCCTTCTACATAGCATATTACATCATCAGCAATATAAGAATTAGTAAGTATCGCTAAATTCTTTTTTTGTCTGCGGAGAATTTCATGTATTGAAGAGGAAAATTATAACAATAATGATGATAGTTGATTAGTATTACGCTATTTCCATGCTGAAACGTGCTGAAAGCACAAACTTTGTCATTACCCAAAAGCAATATATAGTACTATTGACCCAACAGTTCATTGTGTGAGGTGAGGTGATCGTGAGGTTTGACGCCGCTTTCAAGAGTATTTCGGCTGCTAGTGTTATTGCAGGGAGAAAGACTGCAACACTATTGTGGCTCTGTATTGCGGGGAAACCTGCAAGTATTGGCTGGAACTAACAAATCATGGGTGGTACTGCGGTGATATTTAGTGTCCCATTGGACCCATACCTTACTGTGTGTAGATCAGTTCTGTACTGCAGATAAAGTTGCCGAGCCCATGGTGGGATTCGAACCACGGACCTCCTGATCAGAAGCCGAAAGAGCTACCACTGCGCTATTCTGCTCACTGTTCATCTCTTTTCATTGCTTCCTGAGACCTTGAAGTTCCAAACCTAGGTTAAAAAAAAATACATGTACTACAGCTCCTTTTATTTGAGAGATGAGTATTGAGTTACTGAAGTTGATACAGATGACATGAAACAAAATGATAAAGAAATTTATCTTTTCAAAAACATGCTACTTCCTTCCAATTCTATTTGAGTTTTCATATTCATGAATATTTTCTGTCTTTAGTTCCGCAGAAGCGACATGTGCGTGTGCTGTTCACAATGTTTGCCTGGTGGGGATTCTGTTTACTCTTTTGGAAAATTGGAGATCCCTTTCCAATTCTGAGTCCTAAGCATGGTGAGCTCTCAAATTTCCATAATGATAACATTAAAAAGATTAAATTGGTAACAGTCATATCTCAATGTCGATGTTAATCAAATGCTGACATTTGCAATGGCATCATTATGACCTCTGCCCAATTCACAGTCCCAAATATGGTGACCCTAACATAGAAAAGATTTATTGAGTAAAAATTATTTCTATGATGGATGTTAATTAGATGCTAATACCGGTATTGCCAATGCATCTCTATGACCTCTGGCCACAAAAGCTGCATGTGTAGGGTTACTCATTGATATTTGTTTGCAGGAATATTCTCAATCGAGCAATGTATCGGTCGTGTGGGGGTGATAGGGGTCACCATCATGGCTCTTCTCTCAGGATTTGGTGCGGTCAACTATCCCTACACATCCATGCACTACTTTGTCAGGTAAGTAGTCCTATTAAAATTGTCTGGTTTCAAGGAAAAGTAGTTATCAAGTACTGAGTAACAGGAATACTGGATATCCTGCTATGGTCTTCTGTCGTATCGCTGACGGGTGGTTGCTAAGCGCTATTTATGGCCTGTCTGTTTTCAGTCAAACTATTTCGAAATTCCATACAATGTTGTCTAGTGATGTCGCACATGGAAATCTAAGAGCGCGCAATTTGGAGTTTAGTCGCAGGAGACTGCTATGAGAATCAGATTTATTATATAATAGCACTCCTTTTGAATCACGAGGTGAGCACGCGGAGCGAAGCCAAGAAACTAGTTTGCCGCTATCGCTGAAAGGGCATCAATTGATTGGCTTGCTATATATAGCGATACGACAGAAGACTATAGGAGGATAGGTTGTAGCATTAGCGAAAACATATACGCTGATGTAGCAGGATGACCTGCACCTAACAACAGCATGTATTTTGGCAAGTTCCATTACAACCGAGCCAAAATTCAAAACCCCTCATTATTGACACCTTAAAGGGGCAGTAGCACGTTTTTTGATTATTTTACATTTAAAATATTTAACTTATAATTGTAAGTAAATGCTAAATGTATCATATTGACAGTGTAAAAAATCTCATTAAACAAGTCAATCATCCATAGTCAGAGGACAAAGTTTGAAGATTCACATGAAATCCATTGGCGGCCATTTTTGTGTGAACACCTTTAATTCATTTTGAGTAAGAAAAAGGAATCGCATGGCTAAACTTTACAATATATATTTGAATTATTACTGCTTCATTTAGTTTGAATACATTGTCTTGCAATTGGAACCATTTATTTTAATTTTCCTGACATCACCTTATATTCCCCCTAAAAACGTGCTACTGCCCCTTTAAGCTTTTGCAAAAAGCTTTGCAATTGACTGGATTGAAATTGTACCCTCTTAGAGTCAATATTTCTCAATTTTATTCCTCAGAGTACAGTATTTTATTGAGACTGAGATCTGGACTAACAGGAAAGCTTGATTATTTACTCACATCAAACTTAAAACATCAGAATTATCCATATGTCATCTAAAGCAGTGTTTTTCAAAGAGGTCATCAACAAGAAATTCATGATTTATAGTTCCACATCTTTCATCAAATACAGTAGAACTCGGATATAGCAAACTCCAAGGGACCAAAGAATTTAGTTCGCTATATCCGGTGTTCGCTATATGCATATAATTTTAATGATATTATATAGGGACGGGACTTGAAAATTTGTTCGCTATATCCGAGTGTTCGCTATATCCGAGTTCGCTATATCCGTGTTCTACTGTATCATTTTCATCAATGACACAATTTTAGGGTCCACGATTGACGCCGTGATTTTATTGCCTACACAACTCAGTGTTTATCCAAGAGGTAATCTACAAGAAATTCATGAGTTAAAGTTTCACATTTAGCATCTATTATCATTTTTGGTAAAAACACGTTGTGATTATTTTTGCTTACAAAACTCAGTGTTTATGTTTGTGTTTTATGTTTCTACAGGCATGTAACAGAAGCGGACATTCAAGGTATAGAGAAACGTCTTCTTCAATCCATCGACATGATCATTATGAAGAAGAAAAGGTAACTCTCTTCTACAGTATGACATGTTCAAATAAGAGTGCTAAGATACAGTGTATGAGATAGGCCTGAAAAGAAGCTAGCCCCAAAGCTGTATTTTGTACTTTTATGGTTACTTGGTCAAGAGACATATATTCTCAATATGCCCCTGAACTCCCATCAGTGAGTTTTGAAGTGAAAGTAACCTTCTAATCGCTTTGATTGACAGGCGGGTAGCAAATTCCCACTGAATTGAGAATGATGTTTGTCCTAAGGTAATAATGTGTGTAGCGCTTTATATACACTCCTTTCCTCATTTCTGTATTGCAATATATTTGTGCGCTTTGAGCAGGATATCTAGCCTGGAAAAGCGCAATATAAGTGTTCTGATTATTATTATATATATTATGATACAGAAAAGCGTATTACAATTTTTATTGTAATATATTAGTAATTTTCAAGTTCAAGAATTTTCATGCTATCTTGTATAAATATGAGCCTTAAGAATGATTATCATTGCTCAACTATGAGACGTTTTGGAAAGGGATATTTTTCATATACTGTGTATGACCTGTATTCATATTTGAGCTGTTTTCATAACACAACTTCACACTTTTTAAAAACTTTTATATAGAAATAGCTCATTTTAAATACTGTCGATATACAGATATTGAATATCCTCAGAAGTGTGTACCGATTCATATCATGTTGTTTCTGTATTGCAATAAACAGATATATCATCAATACTACCCATCCTTATTGGGCATATTAAAAGTATCCAAATTATAACTGTTCAGGATCGCTCTAGCGAAGAGGGAGAGTCTACGACAGGCGAGCATCTCCAAGAGTTCAGGGGGATTGTGGGGGATGCTCAAGAACGTAGCAACCGGCGGCACAACGGAAAGTATCCTTAGGAAGTATTGAAATGGAACGTAAAATATTTAATGGATATGGATAGTTAGGGATATTATTACAGAAATGAATAATTCTTGCTCAGTTGGTCAATGAGGTAATATATTATCAATATTAATAAAAACAATGTTTTACAAATATATATATATGTATAAACTGGGATGTTCCCTTGAATTCTGTTTCCACAAAGATGATATCCCTATGATGATATCCCCAGTAGGGGAGAGTGGGGTAAGTTGAGCCACTGGGTTAGTTGATCCACCATGCTTTTCTCAAATACTACACTTGATAATGTGACCAAGTGTGCCATATTTGGAAGGTCATGCCATATGACTTCCCTTTCTGTCATGGCTGAAGTTTGATCCAGCAGGGTTGAGTGATGGGAGACAAAAGATTGAAAATGTCAACTCAAAGTTAATTTCACTGAAGCAGGTATGTGGGTTATTATACATAAAGTCTTTATGAACATATCTGTGTAACCATTTTTTCTGAGAAGTATATATATTAAGGTATTTTCACAAATATTCTCAAAGAAATCTATACAAGCATTGGTGTTATATTGCTCTTTATACTAAGATGGGGAATGATGGGGTAAGTTGAGCTGGCAATGATGGGGTTATAACATGTGTAGTAAAGCACCTATGAACACACATTTTATAAATGTTATTGAATTCCTTCTTTGATTTTACTGATATTTGTGCTAAAAAACAATTGTTAAAAAAAATTCAGTTATATGATTTGTTGACATGAGAAAAAAAAATAGATTGCTTTTGAATACTAGTTCAATTTTGTTTTTTTTGTGTCGCAGAAACTGAAAAATTGTAAAATTGCAGTTCTTAAATAAAAGATGCTGCAAATTATTTTAGTTTATGTTATCTTTATAAATTTAGATAATTAAAACAAGGTGATCAACTTACCCCTTGCATGTGATCAAATTACCCCAATCCCGGGGTAAGTTGAGCAATTTTATTTTTTTCATTCAAAAGCATGCCAAAAAGTCATAATGCATCTGATCAAGGTTATATGACAATGGTATGTGCATTATGATATGCTGCATGCATTTGCCCAAAAAAGTTACAATTTACTTACATATTTTAAGAATTATACATTGACCATTAAAAAGTGGCTCAACTTACCCCACCCTCCCCTATTTGTCTAAAAACTGGAATGTGCCTTTAAAGTATGTTTCCTCAAAAATATCCTTAGATGATATTGTTACGTAAATGTGTAACCTTGACGTTAAAGATGTCAGCCAGTTGAAGCAGGAGTCCAGCGCCCTCGAGGAGCTCAGCAGACAACTCTTTCTGGAGACCTGTGACCTCAACGATGCTGTCGTGAGTTGTCCGATAATCTTTATAATTCTGTGTTGGTTATCTACAAACCATTCAAATATACTATACTTCCTGTAATATCTTGTTGTGTGACTTGGGACATCAATAGCTTTTGCATATAAGTTATAATAGACTCATACTTTTGTCTAAATGTCTAGGATAAACAACACAAGTTTTTTCTTAGACTGCCATGTTTTTTCACTAAATTACAAGTGCTCGGGTAAGGGAGGTAACTCTCAATATGACGATATGGAAAGTTGAGTCGATCTGTAATCATTTTGTTTCTGGAGCAGAACTCAAAACCTGATATACCTAGCTGAAAGAAACTTGGTACGTGCATTCATTTAGCAGGTGAAGATGTACCTAACTTTTGTGGAATTTATTTTGGCAGTTTCAATGGAAACGTGATTAAAATTCCATTTAAAAGCGCTGTATTCAAAAGCTTTTTGATCTAGCTCAATGAAACTTGATATTTTTTTCAATTTTCATGTGCAGGTATGCTTATTGTGATTTTCAACATCAACTGATTTTTATTTTGGTAGTTATATTGAAGTTCTGATTTATTGGTGACCGCTAGGATTTGTCATCTTCTGATGACTCTTGTTGGTAATTAAGAGGTTTGTTCAGTCTTTCATCTGGAAATGTTTGTTTCAGGCAAGAAGAGAATACTCCAAAACATTCAAAGGAAAATATTTCAATGCTCTTGGCTACATCTTTACTGTGTATTGTGTGTGGAAAATCTTCATGGTAAGTTGGTAAGAAAAACATGGATAGAAGATATTCAATTCAAATTTGCCAAGTTGTTCAATAGTATCAAATGGATTCAAATAATTTGTTCTTATTTTTGCATACATCTGAACATAAACTTTTGAAATTTCGATAAATACACCTGATTGAGTGGCATTCTAGAAGTTGGTAGTATAAGGAAAACAAAGGAAATTCTATGGATGAACAACTTCTTTGTTTTGACAGTAGTGACATTTTGGTATAGATCCTTATACCGATGCTTGAAAACGGATAACATTCTATTTCAAAACCTTGCAACTGTCAAAATAAAGAAGTTGTTCATCCATAAAATTTTCTTTCTCTTCCTTATATAAATAGAGGTTTCTAAAAGTGCGCTGAGGTGCCTACCATGGTATTTTTGTGGAAACCAACTTGAAACGGGCATAAATGTTTAGTTATAAAATTGCATATTATTAACAACAACTTTAAATGTTTGCAGCTCATAAGAAACCTATCTGTTTTATGTAATATTAATACCCATATCATACCGTACGTGACGCCTCGTATTTTGTCAACTTGAGAACTCAAATTTTATGTACAGGTACCTCAGCCACCTTTCTGTCAAGACTTTGTAAAGAACTGTTGATGTTTTTTATCTGATTTCAGGCAACCATCAACATTATATTTGACAGAGTTGGAAAGGTGGATCCTATCACTAAGGGATTTGATATCGCTGTGAACTACTTCGGAATAAATGTAGATGTAAGTATATCCTTACAGTGGCAGATCAACATGATTTTGAAAGGGGTCCCACGCCTGTTTGACTGTAAAAAGAAGTTGAAACCCCCAAAATGCACATCTTAATGATATGAAGAGGATATATAGTAACATAATCTTAATATCATATACAGGTGGATGTGCCTTTTTGGGTTTCAACTTCTTTTCAATATGATTATTTTGGGTTTCTATGGCAACAGTTTTGACTTTGTCATTTTGAAGGGAAGGGTAAGTTTGCATAACAAACTGCGACAATGTTGATAATAAATCTTACAGTTTATGTTGTTTTATGGAACGAATATGGTTTTCGTTTTACACGATAGTATAAAAAAACCTATACGGAATTTTCAAAAACAAAATTCAGTTTAAATTGTGTATACTAAAACGAGACATCTGTTTTTATGTATTTTTATATTATATGTACATCATTTTGTATTTGGAACTTGTATTAGCTTTACTGTTTGGTTCTCAGGTTTAGCAGCTTGTTATACTGTGACATATATGTACAGAATATGACACATGAAGTAAAATATTCTTCTTCTATTTCATAGTGTGTTTGCTTAAAATCATCGACTCTCTTTTCAGATAAAATTCTGGTCACAGCAAATATCATTTTTCTTGGTGGGGATCATCATCGTCACCTCAATCAGAGGCCTTCTCATCACTCTCACAAAGGTAGAGAAAATAATGAGTCTGGACTATCGTTATCTTGGCCTCCATCTTGAATTTGGGGGAAAGGACTAAAAAGCGCTGTTACTGATTTAACAATAGTAATTGCAGTAACATAGCTTTTCACATTCATAGGGCAGCTTCACTTTTCAGTGTTATCGTTTTGGTACTCTTTTTTATCTGTTTTCAAATTTAAAACAAAATGTTACCCATGCTAACATGTTTCAACTGGATTTTGACATAATTGTGAAGTGATAACATATTGACTATCTGGAATGTTCCCTAGTGTTTGTTTTCATGATAATACCCTGATAGGACTGTTTAATGCTAATTTTTGCAGGTCCTATTTAGATATCTAAATTTCCCAAATTTGATATCTGTGTATACAAAAATTAGTTTCTTCAAAGGGTGAAACATCTAAGAAGTAAAAGCTGAATCTCTGTATTTTGGCACATGAATATTTTATATGCGATAATGATTGGAGTTGAATGAAAACATAGGTCCTCAAATTTCCCTTTGGTATGTTAAATTGATTTAAATGCTTTATAGATAATAATTGGAATTAACAAACTAGAGTGAATTCAATACTTTAATCATGTATTATTCTGTTTCAGTTCTTCTATGCCATTGCCAGCAGTAAATCATCGAATGTGATTGTGCTTTGTTTGGCCCAGATAATGGTAACAATTCTTCAATCAAATTATTCTAAAATTGCATGTATAAGAATTATATAATCATAATAATATCAAAGTAATACTTCTTGAATTACAACAATGATTTAAATCTAAATAAATTGGAATATGGAGTTTATTGACATCCTGCTACATCAGCGTATATGTCTCCGCTAATGCTACAACCTATCCCCTGATATCCTCCTATAGTATTCTGTCGTATCACTGACGGGTGGTTGCTCAGCGCTATTTATTGCCTATCTGTTTTCAGTCAAACTATTTAGAACTCCATACACTGTTGTCTAGTGATGTTGCACGTTGAAATCTAAGAGCGGGCGATTTGGAGTTTAGCGGGAGACTGCAATGAGAATCAGATTTATTATCTCATAGCACTCCTATTGGCTAATTTGAATCACGAGGTGAGCACGCAGTGCGAAGCCAAGAAACTAGTTTGCCGCTATCGCTGAAAGGGCATCATTTGATTGGCTTGCTATATATAGCGATACGACAGAAGACCATAGGAGGATATCAGGGGATAGGTTGTAGCATTAGCGGAGACATATCCGCTGATGTAGCAGGATGTCTTTATGAATGAAAGCCAACTATCATGTGTTGTGTTCTTCAGGGGATGTACTTTGTCTCTTCTGTGTTACTTATGAGGATGAATATGCCCTTAGAATACAGGTAGGTACTAGATATATATTTTAAATTTACTTAGAACATATTTTGCCACATCTTGTAACCATAATATGTATTTCATTTATCCAACATCAATTCATTCAATTTGTGACAGGATTCAGAAAGGTTTTTTTTTCATGTTATTTTTTTAATAACCATTTTTTTTACAAAATGATTTGCCACTATTAAAGTTTTGAAAGGAAATAAATATTGAAAAAGATAGTCAGTTCAATAGAATCAAATATTTAAGAACAAGTTTGGGAAAAGGTCACAAGAAGCCACAAAAAATCTATGTCATAAGTTTATTTATTGAAACTCTTAACATCAATTTGACAAATTAAAAAAAACATGTTAATGAATGAATAAATACTTTTGCCAATAAAACATTTACCGCCAAACTAACAAAAGTTGAGGAAAGGAAAATTTTGATATTTTAATCCATTTCTGTACCTATTTTGCATACCTGAAAGTTTTCAACAAAAAATGTCTACACAAGAGCAAATATGATTCTTTTCTTCCTGCCATTAAACATTGTGCCTTAAGAATTCATAAATTAAATGTTAAACATTGGAGGACCTAATAATAAGATTTTTATTTGCAGATCAATAATCACAGAAGTGCTAGGAGATCTACAATTCAGCTTCTATCATCGCTGGTTTGATGTCATCTTCCTCGTCAGTGCGTTGTCCAGCATAGGCTTCCTCTACATAGCTCACAAACAGGCTCCGGAGAAAAACATGTACTGAGACTGAAGACTAGGAAGAAAACATTATTTTTAAATTATGTTTAAAGCGGCACTGACCTGTTAAGAAGAGGTGTTTTGAAGATAGCAGCATTTAGTAGAGAGCATTAATTAGGAGATAAACCTACTGTGTTTTTTAATTTTCGTGGTTTAACGTAGATTTGACACCTGTTGATGTCATTTGGAGCCGAACGCGTTAACGTGAGGCTTCGAATGTAACATCAACGATATCGAACATCGTAACATCAATGGTATCGGTATCAAAAACATTATCTCCATTCTACCACGACAAGTTTTTTTAGCGTTTTAAATGTCATTTCGTTTCTACCCCGTAACGTCAGTTGTGGTTTGGTCAACACTATGACGTCATAATGTCTTGTGCTTATGACGTCAAAGGTTGACGTCACTGTTCACTGAACTAAAACCGGTTGCGGTAGCTTCTTGATCTACATTCAGCCTTTCGCTTAAAATAACGCTATTTCCTAGACCTAAATATGCTTTATATTAATGCTAATCGAATGCTACTCGTATAGAAGTACGGGTAGTACAATGAGAAGAGACTTTTAGTTAGTTTTCAACTCCCGAAGCGTACGGTGACTGTATGCATGTCGACTCGTGTCATAAAGTTCTTTTCTGTGGCAGTGTGTATCCTACCGCGGTGTATCACTCGTCATAAAAATCTTGTCGAACGTAGGTTCGACCATAGAAATGAACCAATGAAATTCTAGGATTATGAAATGTCATGGTAGAATTCTCCTCTGAAGACTGTCATTAAAGGGTTTGTAGCATAGTTTAAAGTAATTTAGGGAGAAAACAAAAATAAATATTACCATTTGCTACAAAGTGGTCTCTATCTAGAGCTACTTGAATTTGATTCCTAACTTCAAATGATTAAAATGTGTTAACACAAAAATGACTGGATACATTTTTCAATTGATATTGATATTTTGACTATATGCAGAAAAATTGAAGATATACAATTTAAAAAAAATTTGCTACTGTCCCTTGAACATGAGCTAGTCATTGGTTTGTCGACGTTGGCAAGAGTGTAAAAGAAATGGGATCAATTCATTCATTAAGTATTGCTTGATGTGCAAATGGTTTGTAAATGTAATAATATCTGATGTACAATATAAGCCGGTGAAGACAGTAAAATTATCATCTGCTGTATTTTCAAACAAGTCGGCTGATCATAATCATTCTCATCATTATGCACCGAAGTGTACAATCTAGTGAAACAAGCTGGTCTGACCAATCTTTACAACTTACCACAAACACTCCTTTGTTGTGCAAGGGCGAAATCAGCCAATCATAAGAGAGATGACCATACTATTCAAATTACAGGTCAACGCTATTTTTTCAAAGCTATTTTTTCGATGTTTCAATATTTCTAAAAACATTAGGCAAATGTTACCATATGACTTCCTGTCTTCAGTCGATTCTTAAGTTGCCAAAGGTCAACTGAACATGACCTTATTCAGTAATTATGTCCCCCACAAAGCTTTGCAGGAGACATGTTGTTTTCAGTTCCGATCGTAATTCCCTGGTTCCGAAATGGTTTAGTTTCCGGGCCATATCTCAAAGAACGTTCAATTTTTTTTTTACGAAACTTGGTATGTGGTGGCGTGGTGCCTTTTACTAATTTTGTTATTTGAACGATTTGAACTTTGTGCATATCAGGGATATATTTTCACATTAAATATAGGGGCAGCGGACATCACAGTTCATCACAGGACATCACAGTTCATCACATGGACATATTTCTAGTTTGCTAGATGTAAGGATAGATCATGACAGCTTGTTATGTCCCACGCAAATGTTTTCAGTTCTGTCCGAAATTCTGTAATTCCATAACGCTTTCGTTTCCGGACCATATTTCCAAAACCGTTCAATATTTTTGAACGAAAGTTGGTATGTGGTTAGATCATAATACTGGAGTGGTGCCTTTTGCTATTTTAGTTATTCTGAATTTTTTTTTGGCCATATCTAAAAAACTATTCAATATGATTTTACAAAATTTGGTATGTGGTTAGACCTAGTGGTGGAGTGGTGCCTTTTTCTATTTTAGTTATTCTGAATTTTTTATTCTGGTTTCTATAGAAACAAGTTTAACTAGGTGTATATGGGGGTAGGGTCTGTTTCCGTAGGGGGTAGGGTCACTTTCGGATTAAATGTTAGCGGGGGACATCACAGTGTATCACATGCACATATTTCTAGTTTTGACTAGATTGACAAGGGTTTGGGATCTTGTGCTTAAAACTAAGAGCAGTGTATTGAGACTGTTCTGTAAATATTGTTATATAATGTATATAGAACGATTCATTTGCTCTATAAAACAAAATAAATTATTGTTGGAAACATATGCCTTTGTTGGTTTTTAGCTACACAAAAATGTTTTTAAAATATAAAGCAAATTTTGTTTATTCTTTTTTTTCACAGATAAACTGTTTACTTGCACTTTCTTTAATCATTTTAACCAGAAATATATCCTTGTATTGGTAAGAATAGATTGTCTTGCAATTTATTAATAACACTAAGACTTCATCCTATTACACTATTATGTTTCATTTAGGGAGCGTTGCTAGTTAGGCCTAGAAAAAAAGTAATTTGTTTCTGGTTTCCGCCCGCATCAGTTTCAAACCCGCATCAAGCCTTTTTTTTCAAGATATTGACATGGGAAAATTTATATTTAGTCCCGTGACTTAGAAAAAGGATTGAAACACAGGCTCTTAAAATGTTACTCATTTCTGTCCGTGAGCGCCTTCAAAGAGGCATTGAAAAAGTTATTCAAAGGTTATACTTATTAAAAAAAATTCTTACTGTTCAATAATTAAAAAAATTGGAAGAAAAAAAACCCACGTTTGCATCATTTTTGCCTGAATGCAGAGACCAGAAACTTTTTTATATTTTATTTTGGCCTTAGATAAAGTTTATATTGTTGAATAAGCAATAAGTCAAGTTAAAACGAAGTCGGGTAATATCCTTGTAACTCCTTATCCCTTTCAATCATTTGGTTGATTATTTTATTAACTCTCATCGAAGTGAATTTGTACAGTAATGAATGGTTCTTTGAGTGGAAATAATGTATTTGAAGGGAGAATTCAACGTTGTATTTTTAATTAATTAATCAAGACTTTGTATTAATTATATTTTAAAAAATCGGTTGATTTACACGGAAAATTCTAGAATAATCCTTCAAATCAAAGCTGGTTTAATTATTTTTTGTTCAAGTCTCATGATTGAGCAATTCTTACAATGCAGAACTTCGGAATAGAAGTGAAAGGTTCAAAGAGGTATAGATAAAATGGAAGACAGATTTATCATCATGGATTGTAAAGTTGCGCTGTGTATCAGTCAGGAATCCCATTTCCAAATAGCAAAAAAAAGGAGTAAAATCTTTTCATTTATCACCAAAGTGTTTGATATGGTTGGCTGCTAATTGTTTTGTTGTTAATTAGGCTTAAATCTTAAAAAAAAAATACGGAAAAAGAGGAATCAAAATTTTTAAAATATTGACAATCAATTCGATTACCCGTTGCGTCAATATTTTTAAATGTTTACTCCGTAACGCAGTCGATTTTAAACAGCCTGTGAGAAAAAGTGAAAAGAACCTTCAAAGTTCATTTGTGCTGATCTACTTTCTAATAACACTCATGAAGTCAAGTCATCGCAAGGTTTGTGCAAAGTTAGGCGGCCCAGGGGCACTCAAAGCATTCGTTATTTGTTTGGGTTAAGACTCAAGGACAAAGGACAATTTCAACTAAATTCTAGCCAAAGATTGAGTCATATCTGTTTTAATGTCATTTTTTTCATTGGAATTTCCTTAAACCACAAGCGGATAAACGTGTTAGTCTTGGATAGACTCATCTTTCTTCGCTGTCTAAAACGCCAGTTTCCGAACTGTCAGATTTTCCCTTGCTGCCGACCCTTGAGCTTTCTGTGCTTGCTCTCTAGCTTACTATGAGAGAAAGCAATAGTCCTATCAGAAAGTAACTGGAGGTTGCTAACACTCGCCTTTAGGCGCGCTGGTACTGTCATATTTACGTGTGTCGCTATATTTTGGGATGTGGTTTTAACTAATTCTATCATGAAAAACTCATACAATGTTTCTACCTTTTATTACAAATACATTTAAAGCAAATTACACAATCATCATACCTCAATACATTAACCTTCAGTCCTCTTGATTAAATCTGCTTAACTTAACCCCTGATTGCTTACTTAAATCTAATCCTTAAAAATACATTCTTATTCCTTATTCCCTACCTAACTTCATACTGCCGAAAAGCATGCTATACGATACCCCTACGGTTTCCTCTGCTGGCTCTAGCCCCCGTGGTCAGCCGGCCGATGAAACTAGCCCGTCGCCTTCCTTCTGGTCTACAGTTCCTAGGTCATCTCGGCCTCCCAGATCGAATTCCCCCTCTAAGCTCAAAACCCTGTCCTTTATTGTGCCTGACCAATTCATTATTTTAAAGGGGTGTTTTTCACTCTACCCCCACTGAATGTGGAATCGCCCTTACTTTTGTCATCGCTACCAATTTGTTCATAATCTGCGATAATAGAGGCAGCTGACCGATAACGTTTGACTACGTGACTTAAAACCCTCGAAAACCCGACTATCTGTCTCCGTAACCACTTGAAGCCGGAACCAATGTCCTCTTTTGACGATAATGCTTCCCCAAAGCTGGTCACTAAGCACGAAATATCAAAATTATCAGATAAACGCAGGATGGCCGGACACCAATGGAGTGAGTGTCTCATGTCAATTTCTGATAACGATGTTGACTATCATGAAAATACATTAAAGACTGAAGTTGGTAAGGCTTTATACATTATTTCACTTTCTGAAATAATTCTAAACTTTTCTTATAATATCTCTACATAACACCTCCCCCCTTTAAATGTGAGTCGACCTCGACGAACCAAGGAATACAACATCCTACCATTCAAACCATCCAATACTGGGTACACCATCGTAGAACAATTGCCACCTTATGTCATCGTTAATAAAACTTCGGTTCACTTTAGAACCTATGCATGAATTTAGAATATAATACCGTGACCCAATATTGTTTGGCAATGCAAACACATGTACTAACATCCTAACCCTGAAAAAGAAACATGCAAACATCAATAGTATGGAAACGTCCCACCAAGAGAACAACACATTTAGAGTTCATAAAATCCTGGCATAGCACCGTGACATCGTTAGAGTTCGTAATGCCATAGTCTTCCTTGTTGTGTATAGTTGAGGTATAGCACGGAATATCATAAATATATTAAAGTTCATCGTGCACAATCCGCCATGGAAGTCCATCACATGCCTGTCAAGTCACCAACAAGTCACATCTCAAAGGATAAGAAATGTTCATCGAACCCTGAGGATACCATACGGAAAGTTCAGCTTCTGGTTAATGTTCCCTTCACGCACATTCACATGCGAATGTCACAGCACTGGTTCACGGTGTACAGTCACATTTACAAGTGTCCGCACTTCTGAATGGATATAGCACAAGCACGTTAACAAGTGTCTTTGCAGTATCAGTTCCTTGCTTTTGTGGCTGTCATAGACCACCCCTGATTGACGACAGGGCGACCCCTCGACTCGTCGACAGCCCCTCGGACTCGTCTCCTCAGACGCGTATCCCTCGACACGCCCCCTCAGACACGTCCCCTCGGTTTCATTTTGACTTCGCTGCAGTCACGCTACTGGACCTGTAGTTTCCCAGTTATCCGGTGACCTCCGGACCGTACTATCGCAGCTACTTCTGTCTCATCGAGTGGTTGACACCAAGCAGTCGACCGCAACCAGTCATTGCACCAGAGCTGTGTACCAGTAAACCTCCGCACGGGAACGACCATATCCTCCACGGACAATCCATTCCTATAACACTTGAGAAAAGTACGACAGAACATCGCAAGAACAATTTCTAGACATCAGTATCAAGTTCTGTGATCTAATTATTATCAAAGAACTTTATTCATACATTAATAGTCATTCATTATAATACATTCACTGGTCAGGTGTTTCTTGCACCATTGCGCAGAATTACCATCCCTTAGAAATTCCTGACAGTAACTCGTTAGATTCTCCCAAATAGAGAGCTTTGGCTGCCTTCTCGCAGACCTTTAATGAAAGAACAGTGTGACTTTCACGTACTCAGTCATTTCCATGTACGCAATATTGACATGAAAAATATTCATACATATACATATATAGAGCATCAGCGAACCACCTGCCCAGCTCCAATGAAAAACCACTAACATATATCATAAAATGTGTTTGCATTTTGTTAAAATATAACCAACACACATAATTATAACTAAATACATCGCCCACATGTAAACATAACGTTCTTTTTGTTGCCATTATAGATATGTCATACACTCATTGACAAAATCACAATAATCCATCCGAATTATGTATACTTTGTAGACTACGGCAACATAGCCGATATCCCCTCCAACATAGAATTGAAGAACGTGAAATCATTTGTATTTATATTTTTATTATTCCCTTTTTGATATTTACGAAAGAAACCCAAAGAAAGTAGTCGCCTCATACGACAAGCGAATTGACGTCTCACTTCTCTTAAGCCACCATGCACTGTGGGACTATTCTAACCAGACTGCAGGATGCTTTACCTCACAGCCACCCCCGGAACCCACACGGGGTAAGAATACCGCCAAAAGAAGAAGAATAATAACCAAAGATTTAGTCGCCTTTTACGACAGGCCTATTGACGTCAGCTTTTCTGTGCCGCCAATAACCCGAAGTGTTATTCTACCTCAGGGTAAGTTAACCCTCCCCGACACCACACGGGGTCCCGATACATTACTCATCCTTATTTACGTTTAACCGTCATGAAGTCGCTCACGATCTGTTATCCTCATAATGAACTCAATTCGTCCAGAGTTATCGTGTTAATACCGAATCGTCTTTATATGAAAGGAATATTCAGAGATAGTTCAATACGCGACAAGACACACAACACCTGAATATAAATGACAACGATACCGACTGACCAATTATATACTCAATTGAAAACATCAATATTCTTCCTGCATAAATTCAAAATGTATCGGATACGCAACACCATTATGTTTAAACAATATAAAAGCGGACGCAGTGCCTTTAAGTAGTTTCTTCAGTCTCCGCGCTGAAGCCCATGATACCTTGTACAATATATGCTATTGTCAATACTCGTCCCGCCACGATCTCTCATAAATTATCACATTCACTATACAAGAAATATTTGGACCGCCGCCTCACGACTGTCATATTCTTCACTTTTGACTCGGCCATTATTTTAATGTCGCGCTGACACACTGTCAGAGATAGACGTAAGTAACACCTCTTCACATTTCAATGTGAAGATACATGGATACACAGATCCGTATTGAAAATAGTACAACGTCTCGACCGTCGATACATAAGAATGATGAACATCGTTATCATGGACGCAATTAAAACCACATGTAATCCGACACTTCTATTCACCATTGTATGAAGCGAACTCGTGTTCTGAACATTCGATGCCATTGGAGAACTGCAACTCTCGAACTTCTGCAAAATCTGGAATCTGGTAACGAAAAACATGTAACCATTAATTTCGTGCAATATCTATTTCAGAAGACTTAATGAACAAAACTCCGAATCACCGAAGCCTCCTGGTCCTCTCTCTGGGCTGCTCTCCTCCCCCTGATCAAACAGCAGATCAGCATATCAGTACCAAGTAACATCCTTGTGACTGTAAAACAAATATTATCACTTCTCCTCACGGTTCTACATATACGTATTATAAAACAGTCATCCCGAAATAATTATATAGATACATTTATATTTGTATCATGTCCTGTCGTCCCGGACAGTACTCATCTCCTGTAATTGACTTTGCAACACTTTACATCTAAGGTCTAATATGACCACAACAACTTGACACCTTGGAACAGCTTCCCTTGTGTATCTCTATATACTCAGTATGCTAATTTTTTTCCAATATTCACATAACATCCGAGTGAGTACTCACTCACATTATGTCTGTCATAACATGAACTGTATGGCATGTACATTACTCATCTTCTTCTCCCTTTTTTTTTCACTATCGGTTTATATACCGTACTCCATGTACCTCTCACATTTTTTTCTCTGACAGCTTATACTGTACTCACTATATACGTCAATAATTCACTCACAGTATTGGCCTGTGTACTCAAATAGCTATAGGCCATCAACCTTCCATAGTATCCATTATACTCAATGTATAACTCCTCATTTCTCTCACCGTATGTCACTGTACTCAAGTATAACTCAATACTTCTCTCATTATCTTGTCTAGTCCTTTTGGACCCTGTCATAAGATATCCCCTCTTTATCCAGGATAACAACTGATACTCAATTAATTAAGTAGATAATTATCTCTTAATAGCTTTCTTCAGTAGCAGACATCCCTTCGCAAGTGTGCACCCTTGCTTCCGGCATGCCCATTACGCTATAAGAGACAATCATCTTGACAAAATCCCATGAAATACATATAAATATAACGACTTGTTACAGCTCTTTCGCATTTCATTCTTCTTTTGTTTCATTGTGTCAATTGATTCAAAATTATGACACTCTTATTCATATACAAATAGTCTAAGTACCTCTCTTCTTTTTGCGTTGTTTAGCATTTTGTTTAACAGTTTGCGCAATCTTGTATGCCTGTATCAAATCCTTCGCTAAATTCTTGCTTGGTTCCCATGTAGCGTCTGACACTGGATAACCTTCCCAATGTATCTTATAGAAGGAATAACCATTGATAAGCTTATGTGCCATAATGCGTTTTACTCTATACACCTCGGGCTGTCCCAACTGGATATCATCGCCCTCTTCGACCATGTCGTCGGCCTCCCTATCCGATTCCATGTCTCCATCCTCACGTATAATCTCAATTGTCTCCTTGAACGAGACCCTCTTTTTATTTTTATCTGTCCCATCTACTGTAACTTCTGCCACTGCAGTCTTATCTGTTATATTCTGAACCACCTTTTCATTGCCATCTGTTGCCTGCGCTTCATCTGTCTGACCAATAGCGTTTCTTATACCTGGGTCTACATAGAGTTTCAATCTATTGGCATGAACTGGTACCTTAAGCAAAACATTATTCTCTACCTTCCTTAACTGATAAGTGCAGTGCCCTTTTAAATCACAAATGTAGTATGGCCCAGTAAAGCTTGGAGCTAGTTTCTTTGACAATCCTGGCTCTACCATCCTCCTATCTACCCACACCTTGTCACCTAGCTCAAAGCATGGCATCTTGGACCCTCTATCAAAATAACCTTTAGCCCGTTCGTGCGCTTTTATTAAATTCTGTTTGGCAATGTCCCTTGTGACCCCCACTAACTCTGAAATTGCTTCGACCCTTTGATGAATTGTTTGTGGCAACCCCGCTGTTGCCCCTAGCTCCACATCAATGGGCAGGTTCGCTTCCTGACCAAACACTAAGAAATATGGACTAAAAGCTGTCCCCTGTGAGTGAGGAGTGGAATTGTATGCAAAAGTAATACTAGACAAATACTTATCCCAATCGTTCTGCTTTTTGTCCACGTAATACTTCAAACTCACCTCTAAGAAATAATTAAATCTTTCTGATGCGCCATTTGTAGCCTGGTGATGACTTGCTGTACGCAAAGTCTCTATGGACATAATCCTACACAAATGCGCAAATATTCTACTAATAAATGGCCCTCCATTATCCGTAAGTACAGTACTAGGAACTCCGAAGACACAAATAAATCTCTCATAGAACACACTTGCTACTTCTGCTGCCTCCAAAGTTTTCAATGGGAACGCCATGGTAAAACGACTAAAGCTACATGTCACTATTAAAATATGCTTATTACCACTCGTAGTAACAGGTAGCGGTCCTATTGTGTCAGCATGCACACGATCCCATAGCCTACCTTCTATTGGTAGAGGTTTTAACGGTGCATGACGTTGTCCATAGGCCCTTTTAACCAGTTGGCAGTCTACACATGTCTGAATATAATTCTTTATGTCTGTATACATTGAACGCCAATAATATTTATTTCTGATATGTTGGAATGTCCTATCTATACCCTGATGACCTGCCATCAAACTATCATGATACGCGGCCAAAATTTTATTAACTAAGCATTTTGGAATAACCACCTGTTTGACACACCTGTTTTTCCAGTTTCCAGAAATCTGTGGTCCCCACAGCCTAAAAAGCGTGCCATTATCTAAGACATACTCCTGACACTGAGCCTGGAATAACGTGCTGTCCTTACCCGTTGAGTCTGAATACCCTGTACTCAAATAATCAATTATTGGACGTAATGCTGCATCTGCCTGTTGTTTAGCCTGTATATCCTCCATTGATATAGCCCCATCTACCGGTGTGTCTAGCTCATCCCGTACTTCTCTATCTTTATCCTCTGCTACCTCCGCGCTACTCTCGTCCTGCATATCCTTATCCACCTCTAACACTACCGCATCACTCTTAGCTATTGTGAATAAGCTACCGATATTTTCCAAAATATCCGACTCACCCGGCTCTAAGTGTTCACACCTTGACAACCCATCTGCATGGCTTATAGACTTTCCTGGGCGATACTTAATAGTAAAATTATACTCTCCCAAAAATAAAGACCAACGGATAAGCCTTGCTGACTTAGTGCGGTTGTTGGTAAGATATTGAAGTGCCTTATGATCTGTCATAATTATAAATTCTCTTCCTTGCAAGTATTCCTTGAAATGATGAATACCACTTATGACCGCCAAGAGCTCTAGCTCTGTAATGCTATAATTACGTTCTGCCGGTGACAAACTTTTACCTGCATACGCTATTGCATGTTCAAACCCTTTGTCGTCTGCTTGTGCTAAGACAAAACCCATACCTGTTAATGACGCATCTGTTGTTAGAATGAAAGGTTTTGTCCAATCTGGAAATGCTAAAACTGGTGGACTTACTAAAGCCTTTTTCAACGTTTGAAACGACTCTTCCTCCTCTGAACCCCAATGAAATTTCTCATTTTTCTGCAACAGCCTATTTAATGGATGTGCAATTTTAGAATAATCTTTCACAAAACGTCTGTAATAACCACTCAGTCCTAAAAAACTGCGAACATGTTTCTGACTTGTTGGAACCGGAAACTTGTCAACCAACTTAGTTTTTTCGGCATCGACTTGGACCCCTTCCTTTGAAAATATGTGTCCCAAGTATTTAACGACTTTTGCCCCAAATTCACACTTACTAGGCTTCGCTGTTAGGTTAGCTGCTCTTAGGCATGCAAAAACGTCCCCAAGATCTTGCATGTGTTGATCAAAAGATGGTGAGAAACAAATAATATCGTCTAAGTAACACAACGTGGTTTTCCAATTAAGAGACTTGAATACATCCTGAATCACACGGGAAAACGTCGCCGGAGCGTTACACAAACCAAAAGGCATTCTTTTGAACCGAAAACACCCGTCTTGCGTTACAAATGTCGAAATATCTTGTGCTCGTGGTGTAAGGGGCACTTGAAAATAACCTGAGAACAAATCGATAGTGGAAAAATATTGACTCTTTTTCTCCCCCAAACAATCAATGACATCATCTATTCTCAACAATGGTGATATCTCTTTAACTTTAGTCGCACTATTTACCACTCTCATGTCTACTGCCAGTCGATATTCTTGGGGTTTACCTTGCAATCTCTTTTTTTTAACTAAGATAACTGGAGAGGCCCACTCACTTCCATAATGTGGTTCACATATTCCTAACCTAACTAGCTCTCCTACTTGTCTGTTAATTTCTTTTCTCGCCTCCGGGTTAACTCTATAAAACCTTTGCCTTACTGGTTTCGCGTCCCCCACATCTATGTCATGTGCTAACAAGTCACACCTCCCCAACTCTGATAAAGATGTTGCAAAGCAATCCCTATTCTCTGCTATTAACCGCTTTAACATTGACTTCTGAACCTCGCTCAAATTCTCGTCATCAAATATCAGTCCAAGCTCTAATATCAGACTATCTACCTCCTCCGCAGACAACTGAGTATTCTCTGTCCGGTCTTTTTGATCCCCTTTCTCTTCCAACTGGCTAATCTGATCGTTACTTATATGACAACACGAGGCAATCTGTTGACCCCTCTCTAAAGCAATATCCTGAGCATGAGGATTCAATACCCTATAAGATGTCAACCCTCTTGGAGCCGAAGCTACACACCGCGCTCCCAAAACACATAACCCCTCACCCAAGCACTGAATTGGCTCACATAATATGTCATCAGTCTCAGTAAAACAAGGTATATAAACCTTTATTGTCATTTCCGAATGAGCTGGAACAATGGTACGTTTCATTACTCTAACCGGTATCTCACAACGAGCATCTGACACTATATCCCTATTTATTGTCTCCTTACTATCAACGCTACACAAAGATTGAGAAGGTAATTCACCCGGTATTTCTATTGTATCATTACTGAAGTCTATGACTACCTGATGTTTCCTCAAGAAATCCAACCCTAAGAACATTGGAAATATTAACCTTTTGACAACATAAAATAAATGTTCATAAACACGACCCCCTATCTCAAATTTAACCTTTATTTTACCAAGTACTGGGAACACGTCCTCGCTAATACCTCTCAGATTCTGAACATCTGACGGCAGGAGATCCTCCTCTCGCCACAGCCCCGTGTCTCTCAAAATACTCTCTGTGAGCACTGATAGACACGCCCCCGTGTCAAGAATGGATTCTACAAAACATTTATTTACGCGAAGTCCAATTTTTACTATTGGATCAGCCTCTGTTACTCCAGTAAATATCCTCCCCTTGTCTAAAATAAATTTATCCTGTCTGGCATAATTAAGAGGAAGGACGCTAGGTCGGCCGGGCTCTTTACATTTATTACCATAGCCCCCTCGTGTATCACCTGAATAATAATGCCTGTCAGCTCTAGACACCCAACTTTTATTAGTGTTATAGGCCCATGGTTCTCCACAATTATGACAGAAATGTCCCATAACTCTGCGCCTCTCACTCTGCCTAGAAAACCTGCCTGTCCCTAAACCTTGTCATCTATTACTCTGTTGAACCGGCGACCTGCAAACGCGCTGAAAATGCCCAAGTCGGCCGCAATTAAAGCATTCGGCTCGTCGAGCCGGACACCTTTCAATATGTGACTCTGAGAACTCACCGCCACACTTGAAACAGGTCCTCTCAGCGCTTCTCCCCGAGCGGGTAACGACTTGTCTCTGTGCCTGCATCTTGTCACTGGAGGGGTGAGACCATCGTACTCTGTGGGCCGAAGTCTCCGGCCTTGGTCCAACACCGGAAACACCCTGTCCCCTTGACGGTCTCTGTTCCCTCTGTCTTGGTGGTCTACCTTGCCAGCGACCGGGATCCGATGCTTGCTGTCTCCTCTCAAATGCTGCTACGGGGGGTACCTGAAACTCACAGTTTAATCCTGCATTTTGTTGCTTCTCCATTCTCTCGCATACATTCTCTAACCTTTCGAAACAACCCTGCACTATACTTCTGGTATCATCCTCTGCAATGCTTTGTGCCAATCTGGCAACTTCCACAGCCGCAGCAAGAGTCTCAGGCTTTTGAATTATAACCAGCGCCCTAACGCGTGCAGGTAGGCCGCTCACAAAAGAATCGAAAATGTCACTTTCAGTTTTTCCTAACAATGTCGCCAACCTTGTCAGTTCAGCTAAATATTGATCAAGACTCTCGCCTGGTTTCTGTCGGCGAGATTGAAAGTCTTTAACCATTGTCCACTTTGGTACAGCATGGCAAAACCTTTCTTTAAATTTTATTTCTAAAATTTCAAAATCATCGTTCGTTTCGAGTTCTACATTTTGAACCCATAAGTATGCACTTTTGCGCAAAAATAAAGGGAACGCTTTAATTTTCTGAGTCTCAGACCATCCTTTAAAATCAGCATAATGATTAAATCGTGCCAAAAACTCTTGAGCTACCGAATGGTCTGTACCATCAAAAACTTCAGGATGAATACTATTATCTCCCATTATATCAAATGAGGTATCCGTAATATTTACGTATGGGGACCCAAAAGACAACTCTCTATCCTCAATCCCCTGAAATACACTATCGACTTGTACAACAACCGACTCTTCAATACCAAGAGCTTCTTTTAGCCTCTGGTAGGTCCTGCTCTGCTAAGAATACTAATAAATCTTCCTCCGAACCTGATCTCTTTAACCTTTCATTCACTGATTCCTTACAATTTTTCTCACCGAGTAACTCGACCCCTCCTGCTATACTAACAACTTCGCTTCTCAAATCACCTTCTGTATCACTTAAATTCCTATCCGTATCTATTTCCTGTCCTTCTCCTCGATTGGCTACAATTTGCGCATCCCCTACATTTACCTGGCCTGTCTCAAAACCAATTTGGTCGTTCACTAAATCAATCTGTTCCCTGTCTAAATCAAACTGTACATTTGACACTATTCTCTCGGCCTCCTGTGTAATAACAGCGTTACCCTCTAATTCACCTCTGACCTTGGCTGACCCGTCTGTACCTCTTTGAAGATCTTGTGGAATAACCTCTAAACTATTCTTTCTATCTTCCAAACTTACGCTTAGCTGGACCGTTATTCATATCATAAAGAAAACACCATATTAACTAAAATACTAATCCACATGTTCCATATCCGCGACTGTAAATTCAACAATATTAGTCCTTTCTAATGTTTGTCTCAATTTCGCTAAATTATGAAGTGCTTGATACAAAGCAAGTTCAGCCTAATTCAATAAATTAAGTTTACGGGGCAATTCCTGTATTAACCACTCTAATTGCAATAAAATTTCAGCCTTTATCGCTTCAAAATTATTACTTTGCGGCAAGCCCGGCATTATTTTTATCTATTATCTCCACTTAACCCTCGTGGTAGTTAACTAATATCAAATATCTAATCATAATCAAATATTACAAACGACACGCTAGAATAACCTTCCTAACATCGTAATTTACCCCTGTAGCAATCTAAATTATTTTCTAACCACTCCTATAAATATATAAAATATGACTTAACATACCTTTGTGTATACACCCCAATTCCTTTCCGCTATTAAAACTCTTATGACTAAACTATAGGCCTATAAAATAATCCAGCAAATCGCATTCATAATTATTCAAACCATAAATATTCTTACATAAAATATATTTTATCACATAAAATATCATAAATATACCCTTGCCTCAGCCAATTAAAGTTTCACGTACCTGTTTAATAACACATATATAACTAATACATGTAAAATCTTAAAACCATCATACAATGTAGGCAAAAACACTAGTAACCCTTCTCACAACAATATATAACATAATTAACACTTACCTTTTTCCAAGAATTCCATCTCCTACACAAATTCATGCAATAAACATTCAAAATTCCTTCTAATAATAACATAACAATATCTTAACAAAGAATATCTGTAGACCCAATAATTCCTTCAATTAACTCGTATCTCCAATGAATCAACTACTTATTATTGCTAAAAATCGTAACCAACCCAGTCTCCCAACTGCAATATATGCAAAACATCCCGCTTTACTGAAAAGTGTTACTCTGGTTATCGACCCGTGATGGCCTGCTCGCCTCTCAATGTTACCAACCGGCCTGGCTCAGACCGATCGATAGACAATACAGACTGCTCGGTCATTGACAATACCTCCAGTAACAAAATGAAAAATTCCCCGCTATTTTAGTTACTATGAACCTGTCTCAAAGCTAAATAGTTTGAGAAAACCCGCATCTCCCCATGTCATATTTACGTGTGTCGCTATATTTTGGGATGTGGTTTTAACTAATTCTATCATGAAAAACTCATACAATGTTTCTACCTTTTATTACAAATACATTTAAAGCAAATTACACAATCATCATACCTCAATACATTAACCTTCAGTCCTCTTGATTAAATCTGCTTAACTTAACCCCTGATTGCTTACTTAAATCTAATCCTTAAAAATACATTCTTATTCCTTATTCCCTACCTAACTTCATACTGCCGAAAAGCATGCTATACGATACCCCTACGGTTTCCTCTGCTGGCTCTAGCCCCCGTGGTCAGCCGGCCGATGAAACTAGCCCGTCGCCTTCCTTCTGGTCTACAGTTCCTAGGTCATCTCGGCCTCCCAGATCGAATTCCCCCTCTAAGCTCAAAACCCTGTCCTTTATTGTGCCTGACCAATTCATTATTTTAAAGGGGTGTTTTTCACTCTACCCCCACTGAATGTGGAATCGCCCTTACTTTTGTCATCGCTACCAATTTGTTCATAATCTGCGATAATAGAGGCAGCTGACCGATAACGTTTGACTACGTGACTTAAAACCCTCGAAAACCCGACTATCTGTCTCCGTAACCACTTGAAGCCGGAACCAATGTCCTCTTTTGACGATAATGCTTCCCCAAAGCTGGTCACTAAGCACGAAATATCAAAATTATCAGATAAACGCAGGATGGCCGGACACCAATGGAGTGAGTGTCTCATGTCAATTTCTGATAACGATGTTGACTATCATGAAAATACATTAAAGACTGAAGTTGGTAAGGCTTTATACATTATTTCACTTTCTGAAATAATTCTAAACTTTTCTTATAATATCTCTACATAACAGTACCAGCAAAGATTTTTTATGATTTAATATTTCATGATTGAGTTGCCTTGAAAACAGTCTTTTTTCTTCATAAAGACATTACAGAGAAAAGGTAATATCTGTTAATTGCAGCTATGTCACTTTTGACGATGAACACTTGGAAATTGCATCGAAAATATCATTTCTATCAAGAATATATATTCAAAATTTTAGTGTCCAGTAATTTTTGGTTTCGTTGAGAAAAGAATTAAAACATTCATGGCGGGATTCTAAAACATTCATGTCAAGAACAGGTTCAAGGAAGGAATCCCTGTCAAGAACAGGTTCAAGGAAGGAATCCCTGTCAAGAACAGGCTCTAGGACGGAATCCCTGTCAAGAACAGGCTCTAGGACGGAATCCCTGTCAAGAACAGGCTCTAGGACGGAATCCCTGTCAAGAACAGGTTCAAGGAAGGAATCCCTGTCAAGAACAGGTTCAAGGAAGGAATCCCTGTCAAGAACAGGCTCAAGGAAGGAATCCCTGTCAAGAACAGGCTCTAGGACGGAATCCCTGTCAAGAACAGGCTCTAGGACGGAATCCCTGTCAAGAACAGGCTCTAGGACGGAATCCTTTTCAAGAACAGGTTCAAGGAAGGAATCCCTGTCAAGAACAGATTCAAGGAAGAAATTCCTTGTCAAGAACAGATTCAAAGGGGGTATCCTTGACAAGATCAAACACGACTTCAACTAGAATATTATTCATATTGCAGGTCCCAAAAGCTTTTCCCTCGTCAAAAAAAACAAATATATCCTGTGTTATCTTGACAATTTTCTTTCTGAAAGATAATATATCTCAAAACCATATCTATTTTCTTAATATTTTTCAGTAGAGCAATGTAAGAGCAGCGTCATCCGCATACTTCACAGTAGACTTTTTTCAGTATCTGAAAAATAATAATTCAAAATACCTATTTATCAAATATACTGAACATCTTTGAAAACGCACCATCTGTAAATTTTGAATTATGGTAATATTATTATTTTTAGAGTATAAATGAAGGTTGGAAATGTTGCTAATAACACAAAAGACCATAAAAAACGACATGCAGCCGAGAACGGATTGCCCGAACACATCATCGAACAAATTACACGAAAACAACAAAATGCATGCACAACACACAGGAACAGCACAAATTGCATGCGGAAAACATGCTGAGTCGGGATATAAATAACCGTCAGCATTAAATCATCCTCATTTCAGCTGTACCTGTCAAAGTAAAGTTTATTTTGCAATGCCAAGATTGTCAGTAGAGAAACGAGAACGCGCCTTGGGCATGTTGCAGGTTGGCACATTAATGTGACAATGCTTTGCAACAAGAGTGGAATGGAATTCCTCAGAACATTATTCAGAGGCTTATCGTTCAATGAGGAGACGGTGCACAGCCTGTGTTGCTGTTAACGGTGGTCAAACACGTTACTGACTTTCCATTTGGACACCACCTTTCTTTCATGGTCAACTGAATTAAAACTTCACCGTTTTGTTTGAATTGTTCTTGTTTCTTTTCTTTACCAAACATTGGTCTACAAACGTATGGCCAATATACACGGATTGCTCGCTTATGCTCTTGGAAATCCAAACTATTAAAGGTGGTGCGTTTTCAATATATAAGAAGGGAGCTTCGGAGAGTTGGAAATGTCACTATGTACAGATCTAGACTTGCTTTTAAAGAGGTTTTATTAAGTCATTTTCATGTGATAAACAGCAAAGGTGACAGAACGCATCCTTGTTGAGTCCCATTATTAAAAGTACAAGTTTACGATTGACATGTATTGATATGAACAAAATGTGAAGTTTTGGTAAGAAAATCAGGTATCCATTTTAATAAAATAGGGTTGACACTCAAGTTAATGAGCTAATGACGAGGAGGTGAGACTGAAGTATGTGAAAAGGGATGAGAAATCTACGACTTAAGTGAATAAGAATCTTGGAGTTAACTAACCGTATATTCAACAAAGTTGCATCTTTCACACCGTGTTTTGTACGATGGGCAAACGGTCATGGGTACAAACTACGACTTATGTTTTTGCAATTTAAAACGATGCACTGCCCTCTGGAAGCATTCCATAGACATTTACAGGGTCTGATAGATAACACTGGCGACAGAACTCATCCTTGTTGAACACCAGTATTAAAGGTTATCGTTTACGATTGACTTGTATTGACACTAACAATTGCAAAAGAAGGGGAAGCACTCTCGAAGCATGTCATAGCCAGTGACCCAAGTAAGACAAGTGAGATTTTAGTCATTAAAGGGACAGTAGCACGTTTTTAGGGGAAATATAAGGTGATGTCAGGAAAATGAAAATAAATGGTTCCAATTGAAAGACAATGTATCTAAACTAAATGAAGCAGTAATAAAGCAAATATATCATTTAAAATTAAGCCATGCGATTTCCTTTTTTACAAAAAATGAATTAAAGGTGTTCACACAAAAATGGCTGCCAATGGATTTTAAGTGAATCTTTATAATTTGTTCTCTGGCTATGGATGATTGGTTTGTGTAATGAGATTTTTGACATTAGCATTAACTTACAATTATCAGTGAAAAAAAATAAAATAATAAAATGTCAAAAAACGTGCTACTGCCCCTTTAAAGTCTTTTGGTTTACAACTGGTATGGCGGCTAGGACGAAGACAGCTCACAAGAGAAGACAAGACAACGACTACACACAACGACGTTTAATATATTGCTGAATGCGAGCTACAGGTCGCGAGTGTATGGTCGCGTACTGCAAGTGCACGGCGTGAACTTCTGGGTGGAGTCTAGCGCGATGCAGGTGACTAGACTGTCCGCAAGTCTTCACTTATCATAACAGTATGATTCTCGATTCTTTCGATATCTTTGGTATGTTTTGATATTGGAGAGGTCTGGTAAAGCTTGCAAAAGATTGGGAAAGTTTATCTGTACATAAGTTGAGAATAATTTCCTTTCAAGTCATCCAGTCAGAAGCTTAAGGATTTTTTTTAAAGAGACACAGAGGATATTGATAGGATCACATATGTCAAATTTTGAAGTCAATGTTATTACATCGGGAACCACTAACTGTTACTGAAAATAACAAGTTAAAGGCCAATCAGTACATTAGAGCGAAAATACGGCCATTCAAAGTCGGGATTTTTATCGAAAACCGGACAATGTGGCTCGAGTGGCGCGCGCAAATTCGCCAAACGTAATTTTGAAACTTTGTCATAAGCTGACAGGAAGATATATTCGATTCGATTGTGTTACTTAGGCATTGTAACTAATAGGTAGATTAATTGGATGCATAATTTCGAATATTAAACGTATTTGAGATGTTTTCTTGATTTTTCCAGTGATGAGATATGAACTTCAATCAGCATATTAGATATTTTGTAGCTTATTAAAACCAAATAAAATTTTAAGAAAGATACTCTGTGTCACTTAAAGGAAACGTGATTTCACATTATCAATACTTATTCTGAGGCCAATTATTGTGTAAATATGATGGTAAATTGTAATTTTGTATCTTTTCTGAAAAATATTTTCCTTCAGATCTATCATATACGACTTGACATCTGATTAGCAGATTTATTATTTCATTCTGACAATGCCAACCATTGTCTAAACGTTATTTCCTCCGGGATGAAAAAGTCTTATCTTATGTTATCAGATCTGAACTAACCATCGTGTTCAACATTCAACATTCAACAGAGGCAGATCAAGTCATGAAAGTTGATCGAACCTCTGTTCTTTTAAAAGTTTGCACAACAAACCATTTGAATTTTGTTAGCAAATGACACTTTTTTTAATGGAAAGGGGGCAGTATATATCACAATTCCTTTGTCATGATTCAGTAGCTAAAATGATGATTTTAGAACAGCGTTGCTGATTGCACAGCTAACTTTGATTGCCTCCAATCAGGCACCTCCTATTTTCTCCAACAAACTCGGCGAATTAGAACAGAAGTTTGATCAACATTTCATGACACGATATGCCTCTGTGGGGAGAGAATGCGTGTTCGGAGCAACTGACATCTCTATCAAATAGGATTATCGAATCCTGTTATAGACAATGATGCCTTCTTAAAGGGGCAGTAGCACGTTTTTTTTATAATTTTATATTTTAAAATGTTCACTGATAATTGTACGTTAAAGCTAAATGTAATATTTTGATAGTGTCAAAAATCTCATTGCACAAACCAATCAGCCATAGTCAGAAGACAAAGTATACAGATTCACATAAAATCCATTGGCGGCCATTTTGTGTGAACACCTTTAATTCATTTTGTGTAAGAAAAAGGAATCGCATGGATTAACTTTACGTTATATATATATGATTTATTACTGCTCCATTTAGTTTTAATACATTGTCTTTTAATTGGAACCATTAATTTTCATTTTCCTGACATCACCTTAATATATTCCCCCTAAAAACGTGCCCCTTTATTGCTGTTATATAGCCAGGTACATCAGAGTATATTGTAGTGGTTATTGAATAGTATGAAGTTAAGTACAAAAGTATAACAAAAATCATGTTTATTCAACAAAACATCTTGCTACAATCAACAATTAAACATATAAGCTCAAAGCATCAGGAAACGCAAGAGTATCGCAACAGTAACAGACTCTAGGAACAATTATCAAGCAAATAAATGTTTATATGATATGTAGCCAGTCTGATTAAAATCGACCGTACTCCGAGGAATAAAATATCAAAAATATTGTCTATATCGGGGCTCGAACCAACCAGAACATCCTCTCCGTCTCGGTCTGAATGCACCCACCTCTATCACATGTTCCTATAACAAGTTTAGCACAGACAAACCCAGTCATAAGCTATCCAATCACATCCTCGTTTTTAAATAGCGTTTAGCGGCGATAATGTATAACGAATGGTACACTGGAGTTACCTGCCCCTAGGATGATATCGAAGCTATTACTGCGCCCCTTGCGATTGGCTAGATGTACTTGCGTCAGAACATGCGGGTAATAGGGGTGCATTCAGACTGTGAATGAGAGGAAAGCCGGGCTGGTTGAAGTTCAAACCCCACTAGAGACAATATTTATACACTTTTTTCCACAGTCGATTTTAATCAGGCTGGATATGTAGCTAGCTAGCTGGAAACAACACTAAGTAAGAAGGATAACCATAAAACAATAATAATAACGAAAACAAGTAATCAGCAGTAAGGTAAAATATATAAAAACTATTTCCTTACCAAATTTGGTCCCTTGCGACATGAACAATTATGCGGAAACCGTTCGTAATATTTGATAACGTAGAGAAAGGGTGGATTGTTGAAAACTATTTTCAAGGACTCAAAAATATGATTTTATTTTTGTCTATTCTATAATTTGTTTACGTTTTATGAAATAAATGCACACAAGAAACTATCCCATGGAGGATACTACACGATATTACGTTTCATGAGTAACAAATGATCTTGAATTGAACCTCACCATCGCGAGTTTTGTATTCTACGTACATTACCAGAACGTCTGTCGTTCTTAAATGCAAAATACGTTTTATCAATCAAAGAAGTACAGAAATATATTTTTAATATTAGGTGATGTCATGAAAAAAAAAAAATGGTTCCAATCTTAAGACAATGTATTTAAACTAAATGAAGCAGTAATAACTCAAATATATAATGTAAGGTTAAGCCATGCGATTCCTTTTCTTACACAAAATGAATTAAAGGTGTTCACACAAAAATGGCTGCCAATGGATTTTATGTGAATCCTTAAAATTTGTTCTCTCTCTATGGCTAATTGGTTTGTGTAATGAGATTTTTGTCACTATCAAAGTAATACATTTAGCATTAACGTACAATTATCAGTGGATAAATGGAAATATAAAATTGTCAAAAAAACGTGCTACTGCCCCTTTAAGCATGACCTGACAGAAGAGGTAGTGCTCGTCACAGCAAACACAGTTGTGTCTAGAGATAGCACCTTGTCATTCGTAAAGGAAAATAATGAACTAGCTCTACGTTGTCTACAATATAAACATGATAGAAATGCAACGAAGTGGTTGCTTTGATACAATGATATGACTTCGTCGGACTCCTTTTACCCTGAAGCCTTAGGACAGCGAGCCGTCCAGGGAGCGGGGTAGAATATAATATTTGATTGCATTGACAGTACTAACAACACTTGTCTTTGATCTTGATAAAGTGTACATGCGGATGTTTGGAAACGAAATATGGTAAATGACCTATTGTTAAAAATCATGTATGCGTTGTTGTGATTCTCAAAATGAATGGAATGTTCACACTGCTTCCTGATAATTTTTAACTGCTGCAGAGAGGCAGTGATATGTATCAGTCCTTTGATCACTGGCATGGGTTATTTCTTGAAAGGCCTTGCGTCACAACCAGTACTCGTGACGTCACAAGCGTCATGTATGACGTAATCAGACAGTAGCACCATATTGTCTTGATGGTCTTGCATTGCTTCAACTCGGGCTTTTTTCAACAGAACATCGTGTATTCCAGAAACTGAAAGAAAGAATTTGACAAGAAATTACACTATTCACCTAAAATTTCATGTCAAAATGATTTATCAACACTGAAAAATTCTTGCTTATGATTAAGTATCATTCAATGGATCCAAAATTATCATCTTATTGAATCAAAATTGTAAGGGTACCATTCCTTACCTCATTTCTTGTAAACTCTGCTACACCCTCGCCCCTCCCTGTGTTCTTTTCTTGTCTTGAGAATATACCTGAAAAATAACATACCCAGCATTACGATTTTGGGTGAAGAAATACTATCGAAGAAGTTCTCGTCTCATTGCTAAATTCTTTATACCTTCAGTAAAATACTTTCACAACTTTTTTATCACTTCGGTGAACACCGTATTTTAGATTTTCTTAAGGAAATCGAGCTTTTTGATAAGTTATAAATTTTAATACTATATATCAGCTTTTAACAACTTTGTGATATTATGCTGATGTTTTTTCAGCCTTTGCGCTGTTCCGTTATCTGCTTTTGCAATCAATTTCATATTTAGGCAATTTCATTAACTTTCTCGCCGCTAATGGCTGCAATATTGCCCAAGCGGCGCTAAACAATAACTCACTCACTTCTTCAGTGTAGGTCACAATGTTCACAATGTTCTACTTTATCTAACCTTTCAGTATAAAATGAGTATCAAGGATAGCAACGTTACTGTTCATTGCTATACATTCTCTAAACTTTTAGTAAAAGACAAGTTTTGTGAAAAGCAACTTTTTTGTTGGAGGTCAAAACGTTTCTATTCATTCCTAAATTCTTGAACCAATCAGTCACAGGTTAGCATTATGAATACCAACTTATGTTATTGCAGATCACGCTTCAGCTATTTAACCCCTGCCCTCAGAAACTAGCTCAAAAACATTGTTACTGGTTTCTGACGGGCGAAAGGGTTAACAATTGATCTATATTGGGTTCCAAAGGCACAGGTTGATCTATGAAGATGTTCTAAGCCTGTCATAACATAATTCGTTGTGAAGTTGGTATAAAGTTGTGAAAATCTGGTCTTGGTTATCGAAATTTTATGTTTAATGAACTGTTTGTAAAAAGATAAAAGCAACGTACATTACTTAAGTAGATTTGTGAAAAGTTAAGTATAAGATCTTGTAATTCTGTTGTAGAGTGTGGCATGATAAGCGTTTCACTCATGATGTGTTATGTAAACAAAGGTTCAATTGAATACTCACTGTACATGAGGATAAGTTTAGCGATGACGATGATGAAATCTTCCAGCGATATTTTGTTTTCCCTGCCTCCGTATCGTCGTACTATTGATGTCTGTACGCCTCTACCCAAGGGGAAACCTGGATGGGATAGGGGTAGATGGATTTGCAGGAACCATATAATGTTAGTGAAATGTAGACAAACATTAAGCTGTGGAATACTATTGTTATGTTATGTCATTGAACTTTTGTTATATGCCATAGCACCAACGAGTACAAACGCACGCATGGCTGACACCCAACCAATCATTGTCGACTTTAGAATAACTGGTAACATACCATCCAATTAGTTACACAAACATATTTTTTCTGTTCACTTTTTAAATGTCTTTAAACAACAAACTTGCTTGAGAAAATGTCTTTGTAATACCTTGTTTATATGCTTTATGTATATGTGTGTATATATGTTATGTATTTAGATAGGTATGATTACCTACCTGTAACGTTTGGTGTATGTGCAATCGACAATGTTCTTGTTTATGGTATTTTGATTCTAGGTTTACCTTCAGTTGCCATCTGCAATCTTTCCTGTTATATGAACAGTTGTCCTTTCTTTCGTAAACAGATACCTTTTTGTCATTTGCCTTTCAGAAAGATCTGCTATCTCTCATTTATGTCTAATCTGATGTAAAACCGCTGTTTTTACTTGCCTTAACAGAAACCATTTTGATTTTGACCGTTAAGCCGAATTCTGATGTACAGTTGTTCTTTCTTTCGTTTACAGACAAATTTTGGATATTTGACTTTCAGAAAGTACTGACGTCTTTCAAGTCATATCAAATTCCTATGTAAACCACAGGCCCCCGGGTCATAAAGCAATCATCCCTTTAAAAAAAGGCTGTCAAATCTGGGGGTCATCTCAATTATTTTTAAAGGGATGATTGCTCAATGACCCGGGGGCCTGTGATGTAAACCTGTCATTTCTTTCATTTACAAAATTCCTCCAATAATACTATTGACATTATCACGATTTTGTTGTCATGAAAACCCAACGTCTGAGGTATCTTACCAAGAGCAGTGAAGAGAGACCCAAGTTCGTATGTATCGATGCTTTCACTTCCATCTTTGTCGAATTTCCTAAATACGTTCTGCAACATGATAATACATCAATAATAATGATGATGAAATTTCAGAAACTTATTTTACATTTAGAAATAGTTATATGCATGTCGGTTCTTTTGCTAGTTCTCAACATGACAAATGAATTACTTGGTCAATGAATAGCAAATGATTTGAACAAGGAACATTTGACATACTTACCACGTAAGTTTTAACATTTTTCCACAGTTCCTTTATGTCACCAATAGACAGAAAACCAGTCTGGTTTTTCTAAACGAGTTAAGGTGTGATATATTTCGAACAACAACAAATGCACTTTTGGACTTCAGCAAGCACGATTATTAAATTATCGATGAAATTACTTAAAAAATATAACCTATGAATCTCTTACTCTTAAATGGTAAAGAAAATGTCGCATTTTACGGCGCTTCAAACAATTTAGATTTTCCCCGACAATGATTTTATTTGCGCTTCACAAGGATACGTCCATTAAGGTGACAAGACTCCGACAAGCTTCCTTGTTAAACACCAGGCTTTTCCCGTATTCTGCAAATAATGAAACACTTGCATGAACTATGAATGTTGATTGTCAAATGTCGAATACTGTTAAATGCCCTATTTGTTCGGCTAGTCTAGTGCTTGTATATCTATTTATTGAATTCTTTCAAAGGCACCCGGCCTATGGTTTGGCTAGAGTATGAATGTTGATATTTTTATCGCCATAATTTCAACGGCCTTCAGCCTATTTGTTTGATAAGGCTGTTGATTTATTCAATTTCAATAGAGAAATACCAACCATTTGTACACCAACAAGCTTGTTGGGGATACCTTGTGTAATTTGACTTCCAAAAGGTTTGAAATAACACCGGTCAAACAAGAGATGTTAAACGGTGTTTTATCTTTATGGTTAAACTCATAATAATGACTTGAGTATCATAATAAAGATGTTAGGGTATTGTACGAGCTTTGAGGATGAAGCAGGATGGTGTCTCACCTGTCTTGGAGAGTTCAGTGATGAAGACCCCTAGTTCCCGAGCGTCCATATGTCCGTCCTCTCCCGCGTGTCTTGTGAACACTTCTAGGACACTGTCCTCTGGGGGTTGAACGGGCTGTAAAACAGGGAGTCATCGTTACCAGTTTAAGTAAACCTAGCCTCACTATTATCCGTTACACTGCTATACTGAGTCTAGAAAGGCTTGGTTGAGAGTCGCGTCAGCCCACGTGACCAAGTTGACCAATCAGAACTGATCTAACCAAGCCACAATAGTCTGCCTTCGCACGTATAACGTTGGAGGGTCATAGGTCGCAGAAAGGTCGGCTGACGCGACCCTCAACCAGACCTTTCTAGACTCAGTATAGCAGTGTAACGGATAATAGTGAGGCTAGGTTTACTTAGACTGCATCGTTACCATCGTATTTGTTGTCGTCCCCGCCATCTTGATGATTATCACGGCCGTCGTCGTCGTCATGAATATCATTAATGTCGTCATCTTATTTTTTTATTTCCATCGCTAATGTCATTATTATCGTCGTCGTCATCAAGATAATTATCGTCGTCATCACCATCATGATCATCATTATCGTTGTTGTTGTAAAAATTCCCATCATCTTAGTTTTCTTTATCATATTAGCATCATTTTATCATCACTTTATTGATAGATATAAAGAAACAGTATGATGCTGATATTTTCAAAGATCACCACAGGTTCCAGATATATAGAAATATGCATGAACGTTATATAGAAGCATCTCACCAGGTTTCTAACATTCTACATAGTGCTAATGCAGCTTTGTCTTACAGTTCCAAAGGCATCTTTACCATCGAGTACATAACAGGGTTTGAACGTGGGTAGGTACTTAAGTGAAGCAAATGAAACTGACAATCATTGTGTGTTTTCCATAGTTATCTTATATTTGATTTTGTTACAAGTTACAAAGGCAGAGATGACACTTGGAGGCAGATAAGGTTTCTTAAAGTTCCCTTATGTTGGAACTCCAAGTGAATGTTAAAGAGACACAGAGTATGATGATAGGATCACATATGTCGAATTTGGAAATCGATGTTATTACATCGGGAACCACTATGGGTTACTGAAAATAACAAGTTAAATGTCAATCAGTACATAAGAGCGAAAACACGGCCATTCAAAGTCGGAATTTTGATCGAAAAGCGGACAATGTGGCTCGAGTGGCGAGCGCAAATTTGGCAAACGTAATTTTGAAACCTTGTCATAAGCTGACAGGAAGATATATTCGATTCGATAGTGTTTATAAGGTATTGTTACTAATAGGTAGATTAATTGGATGCATAATTTCGAATATTAAAGGTATTTAAGATGTTTTGTTGAGTTTTTCATAAAATCAAGCATTTAAGAGATATTATGCATAAATGGATATATTTGCAAGTCCAGTGATGAGATATGAACTTCAATCAGCATATTAGATATGTTGTAGCTTATCAAACCAAACAAAAGTTTAAGAAAGATACTCTGTGCCACTTTAAAGAATTCCAATCGCCTAAAGAACCAAAGAACCACATAAAACTTACTGTGGCGGGTCCTGGGTCTTCGTCCATAACTCTGAAAAAACAAATATATTCATTTTGACTGTTAAAACGTGTTTTGCACAAAGAAATGATGGCTGTGTATCAAATGTTTGAGCTCAATATGATGCATGTATACAATCACCAATATGATAAACGTTAATCGATTTGATAAAGAATGTTATTAATTATAAATGAACGCTTATAATGAATTTTGTCTTTGGTATTTTTGGCGTTTCATTTTACGCACTTCTAACCGTCTTGGAAAGACATTAACATAAGTTCATCTCTCTTCACTTTCATTTCTTAAACTATATAAATGGCCATCCTCGGTTTCCCAGGGTTGAATATTCTATGCTCTACACTATATCATTCCCGGGGATTTCATGATAAAAATCCCAGGGGGGATAAAATGTATAATATCAAAACATTCACCCCCGGGTAGCGGCAAATGACCCATGGCTTCTACATGTAGAGATAGATATTGTAGTTTGTTGGCAAATGAGATTTGTCTACTCGCATGAGCTTCATTTAGATCCGTAAAGAGAAAGATGCTTGCCAAACAGTTAAACTCCACATACCCGCTTTCCGCTTTTTTCTCTGAAAAGATCCTGAGCAGGAACTCTCTTTCCTCGTGAGGTTTGAAAGTGCTTGGGATGATGACGTAAGTTCCGGGCGGAAGTTCAAAGCGCCGACACACCTCTCTGTAATACTCATAGGTTCCGGAACGTTTTGTGAGTTGCAGCGCATTGCGAGGAGCTCGTGTGTCGTTGAGGGGACGGAAGTCATTTACCTTAAGCTGAAAACAACAAAAATGAGGGTTTATTAATTTGCATAGCTCTCCCTTGTTTCGACAAGCACCTGCATCAATTCAATGGTTCCTTAACCCTCTCACATGTATACATACTACATATGAGTAGGCTATTGACCCACAGAATTGATAAAGGTGCTTGTACTTATTCCGAGAGTTAAACAATGTTTGGCCATTCACCCTGCTGCCCTATCTCAGAAAGAGGGAATGTTTAGGTCAATTTGCTCAATCCCGGTAGTGGACAAGGCTTATGGTGAGTCTAAAGTCAAAACGGGCAAGACAAATGACATACGAGTTTCTGTGTCATGTTGCTTCACATATGAAAATGTGTAACTTAGTTAAGATGATCATAACCCATGTCAACTTGAAACCCATACATGACATTGAGAGCATTGCGTATCTGGCACGTCTCTTAAACACTGGTCTTTCCTTTTCAAGGACTTTAGCCTAATGCTCATGAACTTTGAAGCACTGTAAAATCCTGTTAGGAATCGCTTATATTGGAATTTTTTTCAAATCGCAAATGTTGTCCTAATGCAGCAGGGCTCGATACAGCTAATAGTAGCGTTGTGTGAAGCTGATCAGTTAAAAAATATGTATCAATATCAGGGGTAACGTGCAAAAAATAATAATGGCTCCACTTGCCTTGTACACGTCGAAGCCAATGGCGGACTGGGAGACATCAGCCCCCTTCTCCTTCTCCAGAAGAGATACGATCAGCGTACAGTCGTTGTCCGTCAGTCGGTCGTCTATATCCTTCAGGGTCACGAAAAACTGAGGATTCTTCCAGTACAGATCTGACGAGTAAAAAGGATATGAATTTTAATTAACTGTATAGGCAGCATCGTTCGGCAACTCGGCAAATACAGGAACAATTGTCAATACTGGAATAGCATGGTAAAACCAGAAAATCGTGGTAAATATGACCTTTACCATGCACAAGACAAGGTTAATCAATAGACTAACATTTTTACAGTATTGCGAGGTTTCAATTAAGATTCGTAAATGCGATGAAGATTTGTCTACGTCTCATCATTTAAAGCTATCACATCGCGGGACTATCTTTTATATGATGCTTTTGTAACCTCCAATATTCAAATTGTCAAACTTCCTTTGACTCACCCTGGTGAGGGCGGTTACCGCACCCCCCTGCCGTCGACCCCCTGATCCAAGAGTCGTGATATAGGGTCACGTTCCAGTGCTGCTTGTGCTGGAAGATGAAATATTGAGAAATATTGTGCAAAAAGGGTAATCATACGGCTTCGAACATGGCATGCCTCAGTTACAGTGGCTGAACCAAAGAAAGAGGGATCTTGAGCACTTATGAAGATGCTTATATGGAATATATTATTCATGGCATGCGACGTTACGACACATGTTCTTGTGTCGTTTTCAAGAAGATGTATCAAAATAGCAAGATATGAGAATAAGTAAAAGGTAGCAACCTAACAAAAACGTAAATGTATGAGGATCGACCACAAGAAGTCAGTGATGTAAATAGTGTTTTAAAAAGTTCATTAATTGAGGAAAGAGATGTCAAAGTAGAAATGATTTTATAGTTAACGTTTTGAAGAGAATATCATAGGAATATGGTATATAGAAAACAATTGACGATCCTTGCTATACGTCAAACCTCTTGTTGGACACCCTTCCCACTTTAATATGGAAACCGAATTTCTTGCATTCTTAACCACAAACAACCGTTAGGGAAATATAGTTTCTTAATATTCATGCATTCCGATTCCTTAATCGATTAGTAAAGTTCATGTCAATTAAAGCACCGGTGCATAAAACCGCAAAGAAATGGCAACATTCATTTGCATGTTCATTATCTAAAAGCAAATCTACAGTAAAATGTCATTTAATCAAATTTGAGCACGCTTTACAAATGTCATTTACAAAACGTTTTATGTAAATCTCGCTTTGTCCAAAAACAAATAAGACATATCAGAATCTCACCTCATCAATAGCAACTTCATCTGTCAGACCGTCTGGCTGTAGATGGCATAACTGGATCTCATCAAAGTTGGCGATAAAATCTTCATATGAAATCCTTAGAGAAAATAAACAAATTATTGTAAAGAACCAATCCTTGAGTTTTTTCATAATTTAGTGTCTAGTTAGAATCGTGTACATTCATTTAGTGTCGTTAGAACACAATAACGTTTTTTTATCAGATTCTATTGAATTAACACATTTTCAAAATTGCATTTAACCTATGCCTTTCCTTTTCAAGGAGAGCATAATTGACATGCAAAATCTTCATTTCCGTGCATATAAGGGTGTTTTTAGATTTTCATGAAAACAAGTAGGCCTATTAATCATTGTTGTCAGTTTGGAATGATTTATTCAACTGTTTGAAATTATACAACAAACATATGGCAGAATCGCTCCGTAAGCTGAAACTGCACCAAAATCCTGCAAATCTTAATTTAAAGATAATATTTCAAATGAATACATTGACCTGGTCAAACCACTTTATAGAAATACTATAATTAAAGGCCAACTTATAACTTATGGTATTCTCTTTAATCCACTCGCTGAATAACAAGTAAATTCATGTGACAACACGATTAACGTCATATAATAAATGAATTAATCAATGAAAAGACCAAAATTTGTCAGTTTTACGAAAGTATCAAGTTGATAGGTACTAACCAGAACTCGCCGTCGTCGCGTGAACGGAAGTGGAGATCTGCTCGAAGTTCTTCAGACACTGAAGCCATTTCGTTCGATCTGCAAAGCAATCCATATCGTTTTCACAAACTAAATGTTTTCCTTTACACAGTTCTAGTATGGTATGATATAGTTCATGGTATAATCGCTCTGAGCATACATACCGAAAGCTGGTTACCCGACAAAAGTTTAGACTCACAATCAAGTGAGACCATGAAATTGTAGCAAAGGCGAACATTGTAAATTGATTCATGCCCATAGTCTCAAGCATTTGAGGTTAATGAAATTTTTAAAATATGTGCATCATGAGACTTAAATGTCAAATGCTCAGGAGGGGTCCATGGACATCGCTGAAAATGCGAGCTTTTCATTAGGACCCTCTTGTAACAGGGACAGTGTCAGTATAGGAGTCGAAAGAACTGTTTGAGCTTTGCTATCATTATGGTTACTGCATTTATGATCAATCATGTAGATTACAGTTACGAAGTCTAACGTAATTTGCGCTTGAAAATATAACATTACATCCTGCTCTAAGTTAACTTTCCTCGAGCGCAGCCTATACGTAAGTAGAATGATGTGAAAATGATAAGGAGAATGCTGGAACATCTAAGATATCGATTCTTCCTTAATGGAGCAGATAGCAGAATTCCTGCTATGACTGACCAGTATGTTATGTTAGGCAATTTTGGAAAGTAAGCTAACCGTCAGTCGGTATCTTTGTGTACAGACTCCTTGACTAGTGGGGATTATAATTTAAAGCTTTGGTGGCCCTGTGACCCCTAATAAGGGCCACACCCTTAAAACCTATTTTCATCTTCTTCCCAAGAACATAAGGCCTAGAAAGCTGAAACTTTGTGCACAGACTCCTTTTTAATAGTGAGGATTTCAATTAATAGCTTTGGTGATGTGATGTGATGAAAATCACGCGATGGTTGTTTAAGAAACTGATAGAGGACCCACTTGTCAGACCAGGGACCATTCCACTCCTTGCGTCCCCAAGGGTTCCTGATTCTCAGAAGTCGACACACTCGTCCACGGAGCTGGAGCTGGGAGGTGAGGGAAAAGTTGACTCATTGTAATCAAAGTCCGTTCACTTTCTTAAAATTAATGTCTTTCATTTATTTTGTCCATTTTACACTACATAAACCATTTGATTGGCATTATAAAGTACCACTTGGCCATTGATAGAGAACGAAGTGCTGGCTGGTTAATACTTTCCGAAAAATTTGAAGACAAAAATACAGATTTTTATAAGGAAAAGTGAACATTGAACAGAATGTGCACACATGTTATACATGACACTAGCACAAAGGTTAATCTTATATTAGTTCATCTGGGTGAAGCTTGTGGTACTGTAGACTTCTAGACTTCATTTATGTTGCACTAGTAATGTTGAACCAATTGGTAAAACTTAATAAAGTCTATTAACCTAGCTGGAGCTAATGCTGCTGTTATCCGTGCTTGATATATGACACCAGCAATGTTTAAACTATGGATTAAAGGGACAGTCCTATCTGGGTATTATTTGTGGAAACAAACTTCAAGATTACGCAGTGATGCCTTATAGTTTTGGTCAAATTCTAGAACAACTAAAATGTTAACCTCATCATGTCATAATCATATACAAGTATAAGCAGGTAAGTACTCTTGAATTTTGTTTCCACGCAAACATACCCTGATAGGATAGTCCTTTTAACCTCATATCAAATTCAACTGGGTGAGTCTCATGATCCTGTTTATACAGATTGGATATATTGGCAATATTCAACCAATAGGTAAAGCTTATATTGATATGTATGGCACTAATAAAATTGAGCCAATAGGTAAAACTATTACTGTATTATATCAATTTCACATGTTAAGCTAGTGATGTAAATTGCACTGGCAATATTCAACCAATAGGTAAAGCTTATATTGAAACACACCTGGGTAAAACTTGTGATGCTGTAGGCGTGGCCCATATACAACCCGTTGTAGAGACGCACTTCCGGCGTGGTCGCGTTTGGGGGACGCTGTAACAGAAGAGACGGGGTTATAAGAGCCGAGACACGGAGGGGGGAGGGGGTGGAGTAAGGAGGGGGTCAGTTGTTTGGAGTGAGTTGAGGCTCCTTCTTCCTCTCTAAACAGTTATAACGTAACAACAGGACACAGTAATAAACAATTATATTATTATCACTATTATTTAAAGGGGCAGTAACACGTTTTAGGGGTAATATAGGGTGATGTCAGGAAAATGATAATTAATTGTTCCAATTGTAAGACAATGTATCTAAACTAAATGGAGCAGTTATAATTCAAATATATAACGTAAAGTTTAGCCATGCGATTCCTTTTTCTTACACAAAATGAATTAGAGGTGTTCACACAAAATGGTCGTCAATGGATTTTATGTGGATTTTCATACTTTGACCTCTTACTATGGACGTTTGGCTTGTGTAATGAGATTTTTGACACTGTCAAAATAATACATTTAGCATTAACTTACAATTATCAGTGACAATTTTAAAATATAAAATTATCAAAGAACGTGCTACTGCCCCTTTAAATTCTAGAGATAATCGAACGTAAAATATGTACCCCTGCCTTTGGCAATTTTGTATTCCATACTAACTTCGTAATCGGGTCTAGGAAGTTATTGGTCGAAAAGTTTGGTGTTTTTTACGAAATAGTGTAATTTATTCGTACATGAATTGGAAATCCTTAGTATATTTGTACCTGTTTCTTATTTACTTCTTACGGTACGGAGATAATCAGAACACGCTTTGTCGGTTATTAGCTTGAAAGCTAAGACTTTTTCTTAAACATTTTGTACAAGTTTAATAAAAATTCACGAATTTGGCAGAATGTTCACGATTTTTTATTCAATTCCTTGTGATAAAGGATAATTCGGAAGGTATTTAAAATGGGGATACGTTGAAATCTCTTTGACTTATACATTTCAAATTTGGTTTTTGTCAGAATCCTGATAAGTTAATATAAAATTCCTTGAAATACAAACTTAAATTAATGAATAATACTTAAAATGAAACAAAGAGAAACTTACGAAAATACTGGCACCCATCATGGAGGTCATCTTAAAGGACCGGTAGAGAAGATCATACAGATTCTTCTCGATCTTTGATTTGTCTCGGATATCGATTGTCTCGGAGATCCCGCCAGTGAAGTCCACCATTGCATCCTGCAGTTTACCCCCGTCGAGCGCTTCATAGCCCCCTCGCAGTCTGCGGGATAAATAGGGGTTGTTAATGGATTTGATGGCATATTTATCTAAAATATCTTCTTTCATTTGTAAAGCAAGACACATGTTCCTGCATGCCAAGATTTTTGTTTACATGTTAGGTGTGTAACTGTGTCTAAGAAAAAGATATAAATTTTACTTGAAATCAATTTGTACGATATTTTGCCAAATCAAAATGAAATTTCAAATTGTCGTATTGCACAATCTGTATTGCGATATTTTGAAATGTCTTTCTTATTGATATTAGCGTGTTTTTTCGAGTATAGAATGCCTTGCTGTTACATTTGAATGCTCTGTTGTTGTGTCTTGTCACTAAATATATATTTAAATTTAAAAAAATTAAATTTGTGAATGTTTGAAAAACCTATCAATACAAAATAGTTTATTTTCAATAAAAGGTAAAATGTATCTAATCACAGCGTTTTGTTGTGTCCAAAATACAAACTACCGGACCGGGAGACGATAGGACAGTGTCTTTAAGAAGTATTGGCAGTCTTCAGTCTTATCAACAACTTACTTGGCGTACGCCTTCTCCAGCAGTGCAGACCAGAACTCCTCGGGCCTCTCCCTGTTGTAGCAGAATATCAGTCTGTGTCCATCAGTCGGGAGATAGTCGTCTATAATCACCTCCTTGAACTCCCCGTACCACCAGAAGTAGAAGTGGAAAATGCCTGTGATAAAAATATCGCAAAAAAATAATACATCAACCGACAACCAGCATGAACTTCCTTCCGAATCTTCCCTCACTATGAATGAACTCGAGCCCTTTCGCTTGGTTTTTATAAAATGGCACAAATCTCATTGAAATAAGATCATGATTTCACTTCACTACTGTAGCAATATAGATCATGTTTTTCTATATGATTGAGCATCAACAACAATTCATGTCATAATTAGTTTCTGAAAACTAAATCATTCATATATCTTTAAGAACATTAGATGTAGCCTTGTAAATTTTTTTCCATGGTGAAAACGTAGTGATAACAATCAAGACACGCCTTCATCTGGTGTGAATATGTTTGTATAGATGTTTCCATCTCAGGGTCCATAGTAGTCCAAAGTAATGCTTTTCAGAACTCGTACTTCTATGGACTGTCCTACCTACCTGCATAATCTGGGCCAAAACCTTGATCACGGGGGACAACTCTGTCTAGCTGTTTCCGGTGAGACGTAGCCAAGATGGCGGCACCAGCGACGAACCAACAGTTCCCTGCAGAACCGACACACATGTATCAAAATGTGCAAAGCATTTAAATCAACACGCGGGGGTTGGTAGCAATATGGTCAATTATAAAGGCCTCTTACTTTAGTCAGTAATTTCTTGATTAACAAAGTATTCAAAAACTCAATAACTATATTTTATACGTATGTTATACCTATTTGTCCTTGGTCAAGGTCATGCCTCCTCGCCTCGTTCAAAATAAAAACTGGGTTCTTCGATATATCCTGGAAAAATAACGTGTAAAAAGGTATTACAATTAATGCTTAAAAATGAATACTTCCTGGAAAGTTTTAAGGGTTCACGAAGAAAAGTCTTAGAAAAATATTTCGTTCTTAAGAGCTTGTTATAAAAGTAACCATGGACCCTATCAATTGATTCCTATACAAATAAGAACTGTGTGAAAACTCAACAAAATAAATAAAGGATAACCTCTTTTCAATATTGAGATACTCTATAGTTTACAAAATGAACCATATGATGGTTTAAATTGACTATCGGGATGGTCCTTAACATATGTTTGTGAGTATATAAACGTTTCCGCTATTCAAATGCCATAATAATCACAATATACAGTATTAAACATATGATCTGATATCTAACATGGGCGATGCCACTTTATTTTGTTGAAAAAGCATCTAGTTTGAGATAGTTTGAAAGGGACCGCGATACAGTCTGTATCTAACCGGTATAAAATTTATTCATTCACCCACGCGTGTGTACCTCTGTGTTCAAGCACAGTCAGCTAAATAGTTCTCATTGAAGAAATAGGTCAAATACCGGGCTCAGCGTTAGACCTATTTGAATGACACGCGCTGTAAAGCAATGTACACTATGTGACAAGTCGGGTATTAAGGCACAACAGGGATAGATAGCCGAAATATCTTAATTTTCCTTTAAGCATTTGGCAATCATTTTTTGCGTGCAGTATATACATTTTGACCTATCTGGATGTGACGCGCTGTAAAGCAATGTTCAATATGTGACAAGTCGGGTATTAAAGGTACAGCAGGGATAGATAGCCGAAATATCTGAATTTCCATTAAGCATTTGGTCAGCATGATTTTGCAATTCGACCTATTTGGACGACACACGCTGTAAATAATGTTCAAAATGTGTGACAAGCCGGGTGTTAAGGTACAACAGGGATATGATATACAATATCTTAATTTTCCTTTAAGCACTTGGTCAGCATGTTTTTGCATTCAGTATATACATTTTGACCTATTTGGACGACACACGCTGTAAATAATGTGACAGGGTATGATATAAAATATCTTAATTTTCCTTTTTAAAAGCACTTGGCAAGCATGTTTTTGCATGCAGTATATACATTTTGACCTATTTGGATGACACGCGCTGTAGTTATGTTCAGGTGTGACAAGCCGAATGTTAAGGTACAACAGTGATAGAAAGCCGAAATCTCTTTTTTAAGCATTTGACAAGCATGTGATTCATGCATCATATGTTCCATTAAACACAAGATCATTTGAATGACATTCTGACTTGTATGAAATGATGAAAAGCAGTGTTCAGAATCCCTGACAAGCCGGGTAATACTTGAAAAATGGGGATAGATAGTCGAAATATCTGAGTTTTAGATAAGAAGTTGACAATCATATTTTTTTCCTTAAACACAACGCCATTTTAATGACCAGATTTTTAATAAAGATTATTTGGATCTTATCAAATGATGAGTCATTATCTTTCTTATGAACCGAAACTTTCCATATTTTTAAATACAGTATCTTTAGTTTGCCGAAACTAAACAACTTAATGGCTGATGTGTCACAGGGATAAACTAAGAATAGACGACGCCTTCCGTAATGCAAATAAAACTCAGGCAGTACACATATCATATCTCATCCATGTAAGCGTAATGGTGAGAAAATAACTATCAAAATATGATACGATCGATGACATATGCCTCCTCTGATACAACAAAAGTCAAGTTTCTGAAGTTCAGTGCGATTTTTTGTGCTAACGTTTTAAGCTTGTCAGTTCATGTGGTCATATTGACATAGGTATAATATGATAGAATATGGTAGATATTTAGGTCTTAAAAGGGAGGATCGTCTTTGCCCGCTTTGTATTGTACCTCATATCGAAAATGAGTATCACTTCTGTTTAGAATGCCCTTTTTACCAGAAATTGAGATGTGATATTTTTCCTAAATATTACCATTTATATCCATCAGAACTAAAACTAGTCCAATTATTTGCATCACAAAATACTTTTGTTATAAATTCCCTCACAAAATACATATTTTTGGCATTCAAACAAAGAAATAGATTTCTAAACTGTGTAACAACTACAAATTTATAGTGATGTATATAATATGTATAATGGTGCTCATGAATGTTTACAATATGTGTACAATCTGATGTAAAATGGGCCTGTGGCCCTTTTACTGAAATAAACTCTCTCTCTCTATAATAAAGTTTACCAGACATTTTTAACAGCGAAGCTTTAGTTTTGAATGCACTTACTGTGATTAACGATTAAGGTTAACCGCTTAGGTACCCGTACATTTTAAAAGTTGGAAGTTGGACTCTGAAGTTCATTCATCCATGCAATATCTTGAGTACATATGTGTTTAATCCACAAACAGCTCAATGTGCATGTAAATTAATTTTATCATTATATCTTATTTCTTGAAGCATTATGTGACGATGCATGTAATTTTATTCCAATTGTATATATTACCGCGAGACAAAAAACATTTCCGCATCTTTTTCAAGAACGGTTGGACTTCTTTTGATATTTGTATCAGTTAACATGATGTAGATGTGCGTGTTTGGATATTCAAATTCATGGCATTTCTAATCATGACAGTATCCATAGAAAGATGTTTTCAAGTTACGTTTCCTGATCATAGCTCAAAACATGTAAAACCTAACTCCATAAGGATTAGTCAGCATGTGTAGATGTGCCTTTCGATAAATTCAACTTCTTGGAGGTTTCCATGGAAACATATCTTAGAGTTACAATTTTTGTAACTGTGATAACTTTAAGATGAACCTCAATGAAACTTATTTTCAACCAATCGCATGTGTAGACGTGCTTTTTGATATTTACAACTTGATCTTGTAAATGTTGGTGATTTTATTGAATTTTGTTTCTTTGGGGACCGATGGCATATTCATCTTCTGGTGATTCTCGTCTTAAAGGGGGTCTCCAACTTCTAATTTTTAACTTCTAGTGTTTTATTAGCGAGGCCCTCTCCAACCCTCTCGGGGCCTCGCTAATAAAACACTAGAAGTTAATAAAATAAAGGGGGTCTCCAACTTCTAATTTTTAACGTCCAGTGTTTTATTAGCGAGGCCGTCTCCCACCCTCTCGGGGCCTCGCTAATAAAACACTGGAAGTTAAAAATCAAAAGTTGGAGACCCCCTTTAAGAAGTCAAATACGAGTAACAGAGGATATTTAATAGGAAGACCTACCATTGGTCTTTTCCATACGACCCTACCATATCTGCCCGTCACTCTGCCTTTGATGTAGAGAGACTTGTCTTCCGGTGGGAAGCTCCCGTCCAGGAAGTAGGAGTTTGCTTGAAGACACTCCTTCCTGATCTCAGAGAAGCTCTTCCTGTACGTCATCCTAACTGTGATTCGCTTCCTGCAGCAGAAATGATGATGATTTATCAAACTACAACACACAAAGAAGTAAGGGTGTGCAATATTATCGTTGTATCGGTATATTGGCATACGTCAACACAACAATACGTATCGCAATACAATTTCAAATAACCAATATATTGATCAAAACTAAAAATGCACTTTCAGTATCCAAAAAAGTCAGAATTAGACCTAAAATCATTAAGGATACCAATATAATAACATATAATCAGATAAATGTTCCAATTTTTTATAACAAATAAAACCAAGCAGGTATTTGAGCAGGGTTGTTATCAGCATCATGCACTGTCTGTAGTGCTTATCAAACAATATATCATTTAGGTGCTATTCTTTACATAATCGACAAATAATATATCATTCAGGTATAGATAATGATAAATAACATGTTTTATAATCTTTTTTTTTTCTAGTTTTCAAATTAAATTTGTTTATTTTTGCTTTAAAAAATATTGCAATACATATCCCAATACATTGCTTATATATCGCAATATAAAAATCAGGGCAATACACAGCCCTACAAAGAAGTGTAATTAATGAAACCTGTATTACAAAGATGATGTTACAAATGTAAAGGATAACACACGCCTCCGAGGTTTTGTTCGAAATGAAAACCAAGGTGTAGGGACATTGGTGATCCACCCGACACAAAAGGAAGGTGTTCATATATCTCTTATACATACAAGTTGTTACATATATGATGGATTTAAATCTCTTTTGGCATCATTTGACTGTCATTGGCGTCCCGCCACACAAATGGCTTTACATTTAACAATACATATATAATGTTTTAGGTGTAAAAGGAAAGACACTCTGTCTTTGCGTCATTTTAACTCATAATCGCCTTCTGTCGCACGGAGAGAAGTGGCAGGCATATGCATAGATTACGTTACAAAGTAAAGGCTAAAATTCGACTCCGACGTTTTGTTTGAAAAGACAGGTTCAAGGCATGGGAAAATTGACGATGGTTGACAGATCCGAGCCCATTTCAAGATTCTAAGGATTTAATCATCTTTGACATGGAGAAAGGTTTTATAGTGATCAATTTTACAGTTAAGTTATGTTGCGGGCAGATATTCTATCTCTTTCTCGACTGCGACGATTCAAACGTGAACTGCTTATTTTACTTTTCTATGCAGAATAATCTTCAAGCCAACACACTTTCGTGGGAAAATATTTCAACTATAAACCTCTTGAGGCAAGTCATTGTTATTTTATTACAAAGCGCTGTTTTCATATTACATGTATCCTTGAGGATGTTACTAAAGAAAATGATTACAGGAGATAACCACGGGATGTGTCGATGAGTTTTCATGTCATGGTTAAAACCAAGTAGCGCCAGTATGAAAAGGGCTTAGTATTTGTAACTTAACACTTTCTTTAAAAAATAACGAATTTTGTCATAGTTTTGCACAACAATGACGTTGCATTATTTGAAGACTTCGTGTCACTGGAATGTTGATAATTCACTAAATGTTCACTCATATTTCCGAATCTGGTGTTACGGAAACGAGAGCAACTTTTTAAAACATTTTACTGAAAATAATCATGTGCAGAATTTACTTTTCGATGAAACTCTTTTGAAGTTTTTTTCATAGAAACCAAATGATTGAATTAAGAATAAGACAAAAGAACGTTTTTTAGTTTACACGATCACTATCAGAGGAGAGCGCCCCATTGGTCATCATATGCTCGTGTTAAATGAGAAATGTTTTTAAAAAATCACATTATCATCAACAATAAAACAAGACTTATATAATACGTAAGAAAATTGACGCTGTCCTACAATACACATTGATGAAATGAAGGCAAGACAAAAATACATGTACATGACTCTTTGAATGCCATTCTCGAAGCCTGTAGTACAAAGCATACACGGATGTTATTTTGTATGAATTTATACAAAAGCGGTATAAATTATACCATTTTAAGCGTAAAGTTGTTTATTTTATTCCATGAGCAAAAATTGTAACGTCCCATGTACGTCCAAAACAGCATTATTTTCTAAACATTTTAGGGAATCTGATGCAAAGTCATAAACGTTTCAGCGTGGTTCCAAATTGTCAAATGCATTTCCACATAACATTATATCAAGTATTAGAATAAATATTCATTAACTGTTGTTCTGTTCCTACTTACATCTCCTAGGTCCGATGATGTTGATAAGCATAAGATCGAGGACCTTTAACCCGACCAAAGCGGAAATACTTGTATACGATACAAGTACATCTATGACGATCTAGTTACAGATCTAAAGTTCTTTGGATTGTAAAGGGCAGAAACAAATAATACTGAATTATTTCAAACGAATAACGTTTTTAATTAGAATCTTTACAATTCATTTGTATAAGATTAACTTTTCATCAAATTCAGAAGTATAGACATTTTGTTCTTTCTCTGTGTGCGTGCATATGCTAAGAACCATTATAGCAAAACCTTTCTCGTTGTAGTCCCTTGTTTTCCCCTGTGATGGGAAAGTTTCTAGATATTTGTCAAAATGAGGACAGATATTGTTTGAGAAATTGATATTGTGTGAATTTAAAACATTTGATGCATAACAATATGTAAAACAGGCTCGTTGGATTCAAATCTCAAGTGATTATATAAAGGAACATTTTCCATACTATAACCATTTAACTTGCTCGATTGTCTATTATTCCTATGTTCACACGGTAGAGCGTATAATATTCAGTCTCAGCGTCCTCTTTGAACAGCTTATACATGTGGAAATGAGTTTTCGGGATTTTCAGACCGTGGGCTTATTAACAATTGGTCACGATAGCGTAGAAGTTCGTCGTCGGATAAAAAGGTCCAAGGTTCAAATCTCGTCAGTGCAACGTTAAAGGGGCAGTGGCACGTATTTTGGTAATTTTATATTTTAAGTATTCCACTGATAATTGCAAGTTAATGTTAAATGTATTATTTTGACAGTGTCAAGAATCTCATTACACAAGCCAATCATCCATGGTCAGAGGACAAAGTGTGAAGACACATAAAATTCGTTGGCGGCCATTTTGTGTTAACACCTTTTCTTCATTTTGAGTAAGAAAATGCAATCGCATGGCTAGACTTAACGTTATATATCTGAATTATTACTGCTTCATTTAGTTTAAATACAGTGTCTTTCAATTGGAGCCATTAATTTTAATTTTCCTGAGATCACCTTATATTCCACCTAAAACGTGCTCCTGCCCCTTTAATGAGTTCACTTTTCAATGGTTATACATAAATATATGAGAGTATTTCAACCAAATCAAATACATTTTGTAGTTTCATTCTTCTTTTTATGCTACAATAAATTTGCACTTTTATTTTGTTATGCACACATGCACAGTCTTTAAAATTAATTAAGGAAGGTGGATACAGAGTGCGTTGGGATGGTTATTTGTTTTCAATTTGGATCGAAAAAAGACAAATGATTGATATTGGTTTGATATAATGGTGACAGCTTGACAGGGGATAATGAGTCGGTCAAAGTCTTTGTTATATCATAATATAAAGTGACATAAATCTCTTTTGATTCTCCAGTGGTGTATTTGGATCATTTTTAAGGCAATTAAGAATCGGTGTATCGATCAAAATGATGAGTATGACTATAGATAGTTGTTTTAAAATGTGAATACAAGGATACTTTCATTTTGTGTTTGGAAAAAAATTGGTTTTTGAATTGATCCACTGTTAAACGTCATCCAAATGAAAGAATGTATCAAACCTACAATCCCGGAATATATCAGTTATGTCATATTCCACATTTTTCAATTATATATAGGAGAACAATATATTTGAGTTGATGAAGAGATAGGGGTTAACGTTTGTGAGATAGTTAGCGATTTTAATCGACATACTCGAGAGTAGACCTTGATTCGAATTTGATTATACCTATGAAAGGTTGCATTGTAATTAATAACGTTGTTAGTCAAACATTAAATACACCAATTTAGTTCTCGTTATTGAAGCTAGTGTCAGTTTGTCCTTATGATGTCTAGTGAACAGACTGTAAAGATGTGTTCCGCATATTTGGTTCATGGTGAAATTTTGAAATCTAGGTCTATATTATACTAGTTAAAATCATATATAAAATTTGTTTTACTTTTTTAACATGAAATTGTAACTCTCTTTGGCTACAATATACAATGTCTGTCTGTACAACATAATGATCTTTACTATCAACAAAAACATAATGTGTCCCTTTGTTATATATGTACTCAAGACTGACCAAATGCATTTGTTCCAAGGAATTATTTGGAAAAAATAGCTGAGAAAAAAGTAGTTATATTTCAGCTATTTCAGCTTTATGACAGGTTAGAAAGCATTGACATTTTGCCTTTACATCCAATTCTTGGTGTATGGAATGCTGGAATGCGTATCTGACCCCTCTATAATAACTCAATTGTGCAGTACAAGGCGAACGTGTACTTTTATTATTCTGAAGACGTCACTGTATCAAACTGGTTCATTTTTGGGGATATTAAACATCGTTTCACACCATGTTTTACCTTCTCAGCCTTCGTTTTTACTTGCCAACAATTATTTATGATTGGCATATTGTTAACCAATTAATGATTGTCAATTTTCTAATTTGTAAGGAAGTTCGTATTTAACAACAATAACAACAATGGATATTGTAGTAAGCCATTTTTTATCTCGGCGTTTTCCCCCTTCATTTCTTCTTTGGACAGTCAATTCCAATTAGTACCCTCTTTTTAATATCTATTGCACCTTACCCTCTTTTCATATATGTACCTTTATCACATATTGCTCTAGTCATATACTTCTCATAGAAGTGGGAAGGATGTTTAATTTTCAAAGAAGTGCAAGACTCCTTTCTGTGTAATTCCATATATGGGGTCTGAATATCACTTTTGTTTAGTCTGTCCATATTATGATAACTTAAGCCATGATATTCTCCCTACGTACTGCTGCAATAATCCGAAAATCCAAAAGATTTAAACAATTGATGTCTAGTACAAATACAAATACTGTTAATTGTTGGGCAAAATATATCTTTCTCGGTTTGAAAATGCGTAAAAACTATTTTGAAAATATTGCTTTATTTAAAAAAAATACTATTGCACTCTATGGCGCTTGTAGCACTGTATAGAATGTCATGATGTACTTGTATAATGGGCCTGTGGACCCTCTACAGTATTAAACTCATTCATTCGTTCATATAGCGTCCTTCCCTTTATTAATATATGTTCTTTACCTATACTTATCTATGTACCTCTCTATCTCTTTATATATGTATTTGTCCTATCTGTATGTGTGTACTTGCCCAATAGCATCCTTTCCTTTCTTTATAAATGTTCTTTACCTATACTTATCTATATACCCCCTTCTCTTTAAGATGTTCATAGGCGACAGAGGACGCTATTATAGTAAGTTAAGATAGTGTAAAATGAAATATTCAATGTATTCATGCTATTGCGTTATGCAATATGATCATGAATAAGATATCCTTACGTTTGAATTTTACTTTAAGAAAAGGAAATTGTTATGCTTTAGTTTTCTGAAAAGGATATCGTTTTGCTTAAAATTATTAAAAGGATATCGTTATGCTTTAAGATTATTAAAAGGATATCGTTTTGCTTAAAATCATTAAAAGGATATCGTTATGCTTTAAGATTATTACAAGGATATCGTTTTGCTTAAAATCATTAAAAGGGTATCGTTATGCTTTAAGCTGTTTAAAAGGATATCGTTATGCTTAAAGCCCATGAAAAGGATATTGTTATGCTTTAAGCTCATTAAAAGGGTATCGTTATGCTTAAAGCCCATTAAAAGGATATCGTTATACTTATACTCATCAAAAGGATATCGTTATGCTTAAAGCCCATGAAAAGGTTATCGTTATGCTTTAAGCTCATTAAAATGATATCGTTATGCTTAAACTCATTAAAAGGGTATCGTTATGCTTTAAGCTGATTAAAAGGATATCGTTATGCTTAAAGCCCATGAAAAGGATATCGTTATGTTTAAACTCATGAAAAGGACATCGTTATGCTTAACCTCATTAAAAGGACATCGTTATACATAAACTCACTAAAAGGATATCGTTATGCTTAAACTCATTAAAAGGATATCGTTATGCTTAAACTCATTAAAAGGATATCGTTATCCCGTGTTGCACCTGAAAAGGATAACCTTGTAACTATACACACATGTTGGCGAACAAATGCTTTGGTTTGTTTTACTAATCGAAACTAAAGCAGGAAATCAAAGCAGTAACACCATGTCAGCAACTTTCCTTGTTTCTATTCTAACTCAACCGTAGCGTTGTTTGCCAACAAGTACGCCTCTCTCGTTGTATATAATGTCACTCCTGACCTATAACCCCCTCACACCTCCCCATAAAGGTGACTGTGACCTTATTGTCGTCTCATGTTATCGATTGGTCTAGTCAGGTAGGCCGTTAGTTGTGATGTCTCTAATCAAATACGGACATGTGTAACTCTCACACGACATACCTTGTTCAAAATGCACCGGTGTAAGCTTCAGATGTTGAACGGTCAGATCAGCATAGTCTTGTCCCAAAAGTATCCAGGAGTCTTGAACTGCCCACTGGTCAAACTTCAATCACAGGTGCAATCAATACATATCTCCTCAGGTGTATAGTCCAGGTGTTGTATCCACAAATATACCCCCGACTGAGCGTCTTACAAGCACAGCAAGCTAAAATTCTCACTGTCACGCTTCAGTGCATGTAATTTATGAAAATGCAAAGCAGCTCTGAGTCGCTCGCGGGTATAGCCACACATCCGCTAGCCCCGTGTTGTTATGATACTTAACGCACATCTGGTGTAGATCGATATTTGTAATATCGCCGACCTAATATGTGGTACCTTATAGCCAGTAGAGCGTCGGCGGTGAACAAGTGTCAGTTAGTTCATCTGCAAATAAGCAGTTTACCATAGAACATGCGTAATATATTATTCATAGTTACTGCTCGGTGATAAAGCTACCCAAGGCTGTTTTTACCTATCCTTTCTAACCGTGACCTGGTTATTCGCTAGGGGCTACCTGTTTGTGTTTCATGGCTCGGTGGCTCGGTTCGGCGCTCAGGGTCGATATGAAAATGGCTGGTTGAACCGTCGTCAGGTTATTGAGTGGGTTGCCGGTTTACAATCGTTTGCTTATTTTATGGTATGGGTTTGAATTCAATAGACGACAAGGCGTCATTTGCTTATCAACTGTGTTGGTATGAATGATTTGAAAAATCCCAAGAATCCCCTCATTCATCCACACAACCATTAAGCCTCTCCAAAAAAAGCCATAACGTCAGTGTCGAAATCAGAATTTTAGACTCTGCAATATCGTTGCAATAAGGTTTTGATAATGTTTGCACTACTCTACAAAGATGTCGCATGATTTGATGCACCCAGATCAGGATCTCCTCTTGAATATAAATGTATTTGTCATTTATTAAGTTTCACTTGAGTCGGAATATATTGTTGCATATGTATCGACATTTGAAGTTCAATTCAACGCTATAAAATATCAATCCTTTTAACCCTTTTCTTTGTATGTAATTAAAATACTCCTCCTCCTCCTCCTCCTCTTCTTCTTCTTCTTCTGTAATGTCATATTTGATTCTTCTTCTTCTTCTTCTGTAATGTCATATTTGAATCATAATGGATGATATTCGTTTTGAATGGAATCATGACTTGTTATTCTTTACATGTATGGTAAGATGCCATATGGCCACAGACATGGCTAATGTTCATGGTATAAATGGTATGACATATTGAGGCTGGTCGATGTTCACGAAGATGATTGATGTGAGATAATGTCCTGGTATTGACTTTCTGAGCGGATTCTGAGGATCTCGGATCGAAGACCACAAGAGACCAAGAACAGACCAAACTGTACAGTTAATCGACGTTTCTGTTGTAAATGAAGACGTATCCTTTTGGGGATTATTGATGATAACACTTAATGAGTATTTGGTGTGTTTATATGTGAATACTTTTTTCTTTCAAGTTGTTAAAGTCATGTTTGATAAGTATTGAAAGATAACAGACGTTCGCGGTGCAGTTCAGTTCATGGGTTAAGCCACAATATATTTTCGAATCCATATAACAAATATGAATAAGTCTGTTATCAAAATACTCCAACCCAACCTGTGCATCAGGGATGTTCCCCCTGGTTTCCGACTCGTAACTGAAGCACTAAAAGGTTAACCACAAATAAAACTCCGACAACGCGAACAATTCTCACATGAAATGGGTGGTTATTGTCAACAAAACCTTTGCTATGATTCAGTCGTCAAAATGATATGTTTTGAAAAGCGTCGCTGATGGCACAACTCACTTTGTGAGAATCACAGGGACATGTATCAATATAAGAAACCTTTAGAGGGTCAAAAAGGAAACAAAATAGACCCATATTTTCAAATAGATATAAAGAGTTTTGAACTTTGGTTTAAGTGACACAGAGTATCTTTCTTAAAATTGTATTTGTTTTTGATAAGCTACAAAATATCTAATATGCTGATTGAAGTTCATATCTCATCACTGGACTTACAAATATATCCATTTATGCATAATATCTCTAAAATGCTTGATTTTATGGAAAAACCAAGAAAACATCTCAAATACGTTTAATATTCGAAATTATGCATCCAATTAATCTACCTATTAGTTACAATACATAATATACACTATCGAATCGAATATATCTTCTTTACAGCTTATGACAAGGTTTCAAAATTACGTTTGGCGAATTTGCGCGTGCCACTCGAGCCACATTGTCCGGTTTCGATCAAAATCCCGACTTTGAATGGCCGTATTTTCGCTCTAATGTACTGATTGACCTTTAACTTGTTATTTTCAGTAACAATTAGTGGTTCCCGATGTAATAACATCGATTTCAAAATTTGACATATGTGATCCTATCAACATACTCTATGTCTCTTTAAAATAACTGTTCTTATATATGAACGATTACATTCAAACAGTTGCCAACAAAGCCATGCGTAACAAGTTAATAAACAATTTGACGACCGACATGTGTCGACATGTCAATAAACGTGAACATTATCCAGCATGTTATGTTCATAAAATGTAGCTAGAAATAAAACCAGAACAACCTAAAAGTGAACATAGTTCACTGACAACTCCGATGTTGCACCCCTTACCAAGTTTATCATCGGTTTATCTCTGATCTTGATATTCTCTTTTGCAACAGCCAGATCAGTCTTTTAGTTTCACACATTATTCTATTAGCCAAAAAATATATTCATATCACCAGTATCAAACAGAATAATTTATCAATTGACAGTTTTGGAAATATTATCAAGGATGTTGTTAAAGTTGAAAAAATTATTGCATGTAAAAATAATACTTTACCTTCATTTCATGCCAAATGGAAAACCTTTATCAATGTGTTATGATTACAGATATTGTACCCATTGAGCCAATATTTTAAGGGCGCTTCATCATATAACACTGTAATACATGACTTGAATCATATGTAACCTGCTGAACTGAATTGAATAAAAAATATTTGAAAAAAAAAGAAGTTTATCATCGGTACATACTTTTTCTACTAGGAGATGTTTTTAAATCTTTCAAATTGATCTATTTAAATTTCGTTTTGCAACCGAAATTGGCCCATATTGAAAAATAAAAACCAGTATCATTTAGATGGCACTGCGACTTATAATATGGCATAATATGTGAATGAAGTGCTTTTATTTAAAATAAATTGGATAATTACTTTTTCTGCAATCGACCAAAGTCTGAATTTAGAAATAAAAAAATAGAGCCATTGGCTCTGTAGCTCATCTGGCTTCATTATCAATTATGCTTTATATATATTAGGGGTCACAGGACCACCAAAGCTACAATTCATAATCCTCATCAGTCAAGGAGTCTGTACACAAAGTTTCAGCTTTCTAGGCCTCATGGTTCTGGAGAAGAAGATGAAAATATGTTTTTAGGGCGTGGCCCCTGTGACCCTTATTAGGGGTCACAGGACCACCAAAGCTACAATTTATAATCCTCACTAGTCAAGGAGTCTGTACACAAAGTTTCAGCTTTCTAGGCCTCATGGTTCTGGAGAAGAAGATGAAAGTAGGTTTTTAGGGCGTGGCCCCTGTGGCCCTAATTAGGGGTCACAGGGCCACTAAAGCTACAATTTATAATCCTCACTAGTCAATGAGATTGTACACAAAGTTTCAGCTTTCTAGGCCTCATGGTTCTGGGGACGAAGATCAAAATAAGTTTTTAGGGAGTGGACCCTGTGGCCCTTATGAGGGGTCACAGGGCCACCAAAGCTACAATTCATAATCCTTACTAGTCAATGAGATTGTACACAAAGTTTCAGCTTTCTAGGCCTCATGGTTCTGGGGACGAAGATCAAAATAAGTTTTTAGGGAGTGGCCCCTGTGGCCCTTATTAGGGATCACAGGGCCACTAAAGCTACAATTTATAATCCTCAATAGTCAAGGAGTCTGTACACACAATTTCAGCTTTCTAGGCCTCATGGTTCTGGAGAAGAAGATAAAATTAGGTTTTTAGGGCGTGGCCCCTGTGGCCCTAATTAGGGGTCACAGGGCCACTAAAGCTACAATTTATAATCCTCAATAGTCAATGAGTCTGTTCACAAAGTTTCAGCTTTCTAGGCCTCATGGTTCTTGGGAAGAAGATCAAAATAGGTTTTTAGGGCGTGGCCCCTGTGGCCCTTATTAGGGGTCACAGGGCCACCAAAGCTACAATTTATAATCCTCACTAGTCAAGGAGTCTGTACACAAAGTTTTAGATTTCTAGGCCTCATGGTTCTGGAGAAGAAGATGAAAATAGATTTTTAGGGCGTGGCCCCTGTAGTCCTAATTAGGGGTCACAGGGCCACCAAAGCTACAATTCATAATCCTCAATAGTCAATGAGATTGTACACAAAGTTTCAGCTTTCTAGGCCTCATGGTTCTGGGGACGAAGATCAAAATAAGTTTTTAGGGAGTGGCCCCTGTGGCCCTTATTAGGGGTCACAGGGCCACCAAAGCTACAATTTATAATCCTCACTAGTCAAGGAGTCTGTACACAAAGTTTTAGATTTCTAGGCCTCATGGTTCTGGAGAAGAAGATGAAAATAGGTTTTTAGGGCATGGCCCCTGTGACCCTTATTAGGGGTCACAGGACCACCAAAGCTACAATTTATAATCCTCACTAGTCAAGGAGTCTGTACACAAAGTTTTAGATTTCTAGGCCTCATGGTTCTGGAGAAGAAGATTAAATTAGGTTTTTAGGGCGTGGCCCCTGTGGCCCTTATTAGGGGTCACAGGGCCACCAAAGCTACAATTTATAATCCTTACTAGTCAAGGAGTATGTACACAAAGTTCCAGCTTTCTAGGCCCCATGGTTCTAGGGAAGAAGATCAAAATAGGTTTTTAGGGCGTGGCCCCTGTGGCCCTTATTAGGGGTCACAGGGCCACCAAAGCTACAATTTTTAATCCTCACTAGTCAAGGAGTCTGTACACAAAGTTTTAGATTTCTAGGCCTTATGGTTCTGGAGAAGAAGTCGAAATTCCACAAAGTTTACGGACGGATGGACGGACGGACGGACGGACGCCGGACACCATGCCATGCCATAAGCCCATCGGGCCTTACAGGCCAGATGAGCTAAAAATATAGGTAATTTTGATATTAGAAGAATTACAAAATCCCATTACTTTGCACTGGAAAATCTAAAGGACAATGTGGTAGTTGATATGCAATCGGTCGGATAATAAATGTTTTTGGATAGACGGAAAATAATAAATATATTACTAACGGTAGGATATGTATTATAAAACGTTGGAATAAAAAAACCAAGAGGAAATTTCATTTTATCTACAAAGTAGATAATTTTAAAAATCACTAAATCACATATTGAGTCTCGAACTATTTTTGTCCCGTATACACAGGTTTCTGCGACACCCAATGATCTTACGCCAATGCTCAAAATACTCAAAACATTTTACAATCAATCAATCAATCTTTATTCACTCAAAGGGACCGCCAACGGCAGTACATGAGTTACATGAAACAAACAAACAAACAAATAAATTACAGCAAGATGACAATTTTTTTTGACTTAACGTGACAGATTTTTGATTACTTTGATATTTCTATTGCACATTAGTTTCTTATAGTTTAATAAAGATGGAAACAGATACTGGTAATACATGAATCGGGGTATCATAAAACCGTATCAGTGAAATTTAAAAGATTTTAGTGTTCAATTCATCAATGATGACACTCGGTGCATATTGCTATTTTTTATCAAAGTACTTGGCAACAACAACATCAACAACAACAACAACAACAACAACAACAACAACAAAACTCAGCTGTTTACAGACACGATAATGCTCACGCTTGTGTATTGATTTAACACTAATTATTCGATTAACGTTTACGCTTGCTTCCTAATGCTCTGTGGAGATTATTTTCTTTTTGTGAACACGGGCAGATAAGTAAAGGACTTTTTAACACCAGTGAGTCAAAACCTTTCAAGGCTGTTTGAATTAACACGACTAAGTATGTCAGTAAAGTAAATGATGTCAAAGATATATTTGCTGTTAAAATTTGTATATGGATGTTTCTAGGCACATCTAAACCAACATGTCGGGAAGGTAGAACAGTTAATTCTACTTAATACCTAATAAAATATGTAAAGGTAAAATCAGTATGTCTAGTTTCTTTCTATAGATGGACAGTAAAGACAACATGGACGCTTGTTTATATATTAATGGGGCGGATCAAGTCGACATTACTTACTAATTTCGTTTTTTAACATGCGAGGGAGAAATATCTATCATTAATCACGAATACCAATTTTACATCCGATGGAGAAGGACGTTATGAGATTTTACATACTTAACTCATAACTTAAGGTTACCGGTTAACACAGTTTTTGCTTTCCGTTTCCCAGTGCCGGTATATTTCACGATTTCACAAATAAGTTGAAAAAAACATGAAAGAGGTTATCACACAAACAAAAACTAACTAAAAAATGTCTAGTTAAAAATATTTGCTTAAACTGCAGTTTCAAGATTATGATAATGATAAAATAAATATCAAGCAAAAAAAAGAAGAATGCTAAAGTCCATTTAAGATAAAATCTTGCACTTGCGCTTGCGCACTCTCATTTAAAATGAGAAAATGTGAATGGGCCCGGGGATCTTGCGATTTTTCTACATCGTCTGTAGCAGAAACTGAAAGAAAATATGAGGTTTGATATAAAATCCAAAGTCAAATCGCAAAAAAAAAAATACTTAAATATCAATGAATGAAGCCGCGAGTTCGGTATGACTATGATGATGAATACAAAGGAATATTCTAAGTACTAAAAGTACATCAAGACATTGTCAAATTGAAGACATTGGGTGAAACAATCGAAGTGTTGTGATGACCTTGAAAATGAGGTCATGGTCACAATAGATGAACGGGTCTTCATACTCCGACTATGAAAGCCCGCCAGATTTGACTACAATTGATAAGTTTGAGGGCTCACCGGACAGTTTACAAGTAGTTTTGTTGTCGTAGTGACCTTGAAAATAGGGTCAAGGTCATTATATCAACCCTGAGATGAAATGTTTCATATGACAATTACGCCTTTAAATATTCTTTGAGGTGAGAACTGTATCATTGGAAGTACATTTCATTTACAATTAGGTGTCTCAAAGTTAAATGCTCTAGTTAAATTCTAGGTTTAATTTCTAATGAATACTTAAATAGTTTCTAAAAAATAAAACAAAGCATCTCGAACGCCATATTTCAATATAATGACTATACAATTCCGTTGATACACTAGTATTAACTTGTTAAATGGGGAAGTAGCACGTTTTGAGGGGGAAAAAAGGTGATGTCAAGAAAATGAAAATAAATGGTTCCAAGTGAAAGACAATGTATTTAAACTAAATGGAGCAGTAATAATTCAAATATATAACGTAAAGTTTAGCCATGCGATACTTTTTTCTCACACGAAATGAATTAAAGGTGTTCACACAAAATGGCCACCAATGGATTTTATGTAAATCTTAATACTTTGTCCTCTGACTATGGATGATTGGCTTGTGTAATGATATTTTTGACACTGTCAATATTATTACATTCAGTATTAACTTACAATTATCAGTAGAAATTTTAAAATATAAAATTTAAAAAAAAACTTGCTACTGCCTCTTTAATGGTACCATATCCTACCTCAACCCTAGTAATCTCGGCAACATCCTCGACTCTCTCTCTCTGTTTTTCTCTTGACTTGAAAATATACCTGAAATAGAACATCCTCAGCATTGATATGACCAATAACGTTAAAAGGATGGGAAATAACTGAAGCGGTCGTAAAATAAACAAAAACCAAACTAAGACCTTTGTTATAAGAGGACCTAACAAAAGAGGTATGTCAGCGCTGTCATAATAGCTCAGTAGTCAAAACATTTGCACAGTCAAAGTTAGTTTTGTGATATTTTTCAAACGTGATTGTCAGTTGACAATTTGACTTTAACAAAATCATTAATTACATCTTTCGAAAATAATTATGTGCAGAAGAATTTCATAATAATATCCTGTCTTGTAGGGCGATTATGTTGATAATAACCTGCATCCGAGGGACATAACTCGAATAATCGATAATTTCGAAGGAAACTAAAATATTTTAAGACCTCAAAGAACAATGGAGTGACGTCACTGACGGTTTATAAAAGTAAGTAAAACATGGACTTTTCCCCGGAGTTCTCTAATCCTTATCGTTAAAAAGGACGCTTCATGTTCATGAAAAAAAAGGGAAATGAAAACTGATTTTCATAGGATTAGTAAGACGTCATCGCATTTTTCTTGCCGTGGCATAATAGTATTTATCCCAGCAGGCACACGACGTGGAATCGACGTTGGATTTTAGTTGAAATGTGGTCGCGACGTCGTTCAACTGGAAAATGACGTTGTTTCAACGTCAGTAATTTCGACGTCGATAAAGACAACGTTGCTTCGACGTTGTTAATTTCGACGTTGATATAACAACGTTGTTACAACGTCGGTCATTTCGACGTCGATAACAACGACGTTGCCCCGACTTCGGTAATTTCGACGTTGACTGAACAACGTTGTTTCAACGTTGATTCAACGTTCAAATGCCTGCTGGGATTCCTCTCCCGTGGAAGATATTGATGTTTAATAAATCTACCATTTTATTACACATATGTCATAACATCGCAAGCTTACCGAATAACGTGACGTAATACTGACGTCATAATCGTTAAGTATGACGTTTGTCTTCCACGATGTATTTAAGCCTGTAATAAATAAAATACTAAACTCTGTCACGTTTAATAACATGCTTTCGCTCGTTAAATACCAAACTATTCACTCGTTTCATAAAAATGATATTAAACGGGACGTCGTTTAGTATTCTCTATTTTGGTAACTGGCACATGACAACTTATTTATCTAGTCTCTGGTATGTACAAAATTGATCAATGAATACTCACTGTTCATCATGGCAAATTTGATGATGACGCTGATGAAATCTGCAAGAGTTAGCCTGTTTTTCCCGTCTCCGTAACGACGTACTATTGCAGTTGTCACTTCTCTGCCCAGACCTGTTACATCAAAGCCTGTTCGAAAAACAATGTTTCCCAACGCACTATTTCCCCTATCTTCCCACGGCAAGGTGCAAACGTATCGAGCAACTCCTCGTTTAGACCTTGCCATCACAAGGTAGAAAACTGGTGATCCGGAGCAGCGACACAACTATCGTGATCACGAGTTACGCCCCTTATCAGCTCTTTCAACAATAGCCAATGAAAGTGTCGTTTACATTCGGAATAAATTCAAAATACTAACAGACGATCTTTTTGAGAACTATCCGAGTGAAATTTAAATTTAAACTTCCGTCCGCATGGTTTTTTTCATGAGTTTGATGAGCACCGAGAATGCAGAGAAGACAAACATTAATGTATCACTCAAATAAAGTGTTTATCTCCCTTGTAAAACGCATACAAAAGTATTTTTTTAAATCGGTTCATTTAACATGCTGTCTTCTGATTGGACTATTCTACTTCCGTGCAGCGGGTTGAAATGCTAGCACAGATATTACGGCCAATGATGTCAAGGGAGGAATGGGAAAGTTTAGAAACTTTTTCGTTTCGCCCGTGACGTTGTGTTTCCCCCAGAAGCCGCCTCCCTCAACATTTAGAACACAGTAAAGGAAACGGAAGTGAGGTGGTGCCCGACCCACGTGACACCTGTGAACTCATCTTTGAATATTTCAAGCGACCATTTATACCGTGATGGATGTCTGCTGTCCTTTTTGGATAAGCTAAGTATAAAAATGACATTTGGTCAATTTAAAAGTATCAGGTTTGAAAATTGCCCAGTGTAACACAGCTGGGAGATGGGACGAACAGAGTCAATTGCTGATGACCACTTTGAATTCCCTTTAATTAAATCCTAAGTCTGGACTTTTGAAATACCGGATGAAAAATTACCAAGAAGCCGCGAGAGAGACTCCTGTGTTGCAACAGCTAACATAACCTTAGTGTGCTGTTTATCTGTTTATCTGTCTGTCTGTCTGTCTGTCTGTGCGCGGTATTGTCGGCATATTGCAATACAGAAATAATATGATACGAATCGGTACATACCTCTGAAAATATTCTATATATCGGTCGTTATAAAAATATCATTTTCCATCTAGATTCGCAGGAAAACATCGCAATAAGTGTTATGTCACAGAAACAAAGTGTGTACTTTTGTTTTGAAAAAAGTGCAAATATGAATAAGCTCATAACTAGTGATTGAAGTAATAGTTACTTGTATACCGGGTAGTAAATGTTATGCATCGGATAATGGCAGGGACAGTTTGTCCGAGAGGCCAGTACGAGGCGGAGCCGAGTACTGGCTCGAAGACAAAGTGTCAAGGGCCGGCTGCCGTTATCCAATGCATACAATTTACTATGCATGCTAATACGGTAACTGTCTTACATCTCACTTGGTCGGAGTACAATCAACCACAAAATTAATAGTTTTAAATAAGATTTCAATTTTCGATAACCTTCCATGTGACCCTTCACTGTTTCATGAATGAAGTGTATACACAGTACTATGAATGGTGTACGAGCACTTGCTTCTTGCGTGTCAAAGTGCGATGCACGTGCTTCTCGCGTGTCAAAGCGCAAGGCACGAAGTAAATGCTTTGGGCTTGCAGACTTCGTGCACTCCATGAATATGAGCCTGTTTCAAGACAAAGTTTCACAGGTTGTCCATTTCGGTTTTGATTTGGAAGGTATACGACGCGTTATTAGAGTCCTCATAGACAGTTGAATTTTGACAGTGGTTTCTGCTTATGAAACGTTTCCCTTGGATTTCCAATAAAAAGGTACTTTAATCATTCCCATAACAATTTTAGCCAATAAATAATTAGCTTATCTATGAAATGAATTAATGACATATCATTATTAGATTATTTTGATATTTCTATACTTATTGTCAACATAACAAAAGTTTTGGTGCAACATAAATCATATATAATGTTTACCTCTTGGTTTTGTTATTTTAGTGCAAACTGAAGTCTACAGTGTTATTAGGTGATTTTAATATTTTGATTCAAGCAAAACGTGTAAATATTATGATTGTTTTCCAGCTTGTTTTATTTGAGTATTGATACCTTCAGTTCACTTCCATGTCTATGCTGTTGATTGATTGCTTTAGACCTTGTGTGGGAAAGGTTTACAAAAGTGTCCTTGCATCAGATGTCAGGACTCTTTGGCCTAAGAGTTCCCGATATCGATAATGAACAGGACACTTTTATGAATGGTTGCCATGGACGACGAGATCTAATTCGGATGTAAATGTTATTACCAAGGGGATTGTATTACCAATGCTGATGGTAAATAAAAAAGTATTTCATACGTAAAATATGAAAAATCCAAATATTGTAGAATTTTAATATCGGTCATCAACAACATAACTTATATCATCTTTCAGATATAGCCATTCATTTCCTTTTTCTTTCAGAGGACATCACATCCGAGTTGGGAAAAATTCCTAGCGGTCCACTATAACTCACTTGCGAGTTTAGAGTCACCTCCCTTAGATTAGTCTACTTTTGCGAGTTTTGCAGTCTTTGTAATGTCAATATTGTGATGGTTTTTTGAAAGTCTCTTTGTTGTAAGTAAATGATGACAAAGGTGTTTATAAAAATAAATCTACCTTATGTCATAAACTATATTGAAATTTGTTTGTTTCCGAAACATTGTTTTTGAATCAACTTGAATGCCATTTTCAGTCAACTTGACGGAAACTACAGTTGTCATATGAATAGTCCAGCATGCTAGACGTCTTCCTACGTCGACGTCTAGGATCCGAAGCCTATTTTTACTGTAGCAAGTTCCCGACGAATTTGCTCGGGAACATTTTTTACTTGCTATGTCAGTGAAAATGAAACATCCACTATAAATCGACACACGGATCGAAAGATTGAACCTTATACTCTAACTTCATCTTGTTGTCTCACCTTTGAAAATTTTCTTTATTATTCAGTTACATTGAATTGATCGCTACCCCCACTTTTCAGCGAGTTTGTGTCAGCCATCTTGAGCTGTTACGTCACGAGGTCAAGTGTGAATGACTGATTTTGAAAACTCGGATCGGGAATGAAACGGAGGACATACACGCTTTCAACTAACTGTTGTAGACAGTGAAGAAACAAACTGTGCATGTAGTTGACATCTAGAATTTGATGGAAATAGATTGTTTTGAATTTGAACTCTCATGCAGAGATCATTTTAATCTACATTAGGCATTTTAAACACATCATTTATTACATTTAATGAAGTATGTGGTAGTATTTTTTACTGTAATATTTTCCTTACCAGGAATAGCATTATTTAAAATTACTTAAGCATGACACATTTGAAGGCCTTTTTTTAAAAAAAGATTTCTGAATTTATATTTTTCTATTATTTAAAATAAATTATTTAATTGGCAAAATCCTCATTTGCCATATTTGTTATAAAATTAATGTTAGTTTGTTTGAATTTATTGAAAAAGATTTGTCATAGTTTTTATTTGTAAATTTATTTCTTTTTACATTTTTAAACATTTTTATTTTTTATATTGTTTTTTTCTTCTAAAACATTATTCTTTCATTGGCAAAATCCTCATCTATCATATTTTAAAAGAAAATTCATGTAAGTTTGTTTGAATTATCAAGTTAATGAAATAAACCATAGAATAATGATGTATAAAATAATATTAAAATTGCTCTCTTCCAAAAGGAAGAAGGCAAATGATATTGCAGTTTACATTATTGTTATATAACAATAGACAAAATTACTATTTATCCCTTGAAGGTTAAACCACAAAATGTAATTCTATTTGAAATGATGCAAAATTGATTTGAATTGTATACAAATTGATTAATTTGAATAAAAAGACTTTAAACAAGGAAAATGTTCGAAAAGAAATTCATAAAACATTCTTACCTTTACTTTTTTCTATTCAAACGTCAAACTGTTGTCTTTTTTTTGCAAATCGACATGTTGACAGGATGTAGTTGAAATAAATAGCGTCATATCTTGGCTGCATAGATTTTGCAGAACATACTAGTGTCACATTTGTTTGTACAGATAAATATGTATGAATTTAAGTTTGACAATTTCTGCTTATAATAATTACAAATCTCATGGACATTTTCTTAAAATTTGTTTGTTCTGGCAACTATGGTATAGTAAGTCATTGTTGTCTTGTTGTTACATGTGTATTTGACTGTTTGCTGGAATTCTACGTGAAAGAAAACTTGGTAAACATGGATCAGGTAAGCAGGTAAGTAATAATAAATAATTCATAAACCCCAGATAATTTCTTCTAATCTTTCCAATTTTAGGAAAGACAGATATTGAATTAAAAAGCATTCTGTTCATTAGATTTATTTTTGTAAAATAATATGTTTAAAACCACGTTGTAAACCTCCATGGGATAATAAATAGTTTCAGCATGCAACATCAAACATAAAATGATATAATTTAGATTAATCTGACCCTTCTGAGAGAAAAATACAAAATAAAATGTACTTTAGTTTATTAGTTTAAATTTTGTGTTTCATAATTCTTTATGTTACTCAAGATGACATTGAAAAATAATCCTATCATAAAATTCAATGTTGGTTGTTGTTACTATCAACATTCTTCAGCATTCATGAATAAAAAAATAATCATACAAATAAATATATGTATAACAACACAAAGCATTTTACAAAGGATTGAATCATTTTATTAAATATAGCAACATAAATGATTCCTTTGTTAAGAATGTAAGTTAATGATATAATGTTTAAAAAAGTCAACAAATTCTGTTTCTGCACTGTAACAGTGAAGTCGAACATGTGTATGTCCTCCGTTTCATTCCCGATCCGAGTTTTCAAAATCAGTCAATGACACTTGACCTCGTGACGTAACAGCTCAAGATGGCTGACACAAACTCGCTGAAAAGTGGGGGTAGCGATGAATTCAATGTAACTGAATAATAAAGAAAATTTTCAAAGGTGAGACAACAACATGAAGTTAGAGTATAAGGTTCGATCTTTCGATCCGTGTGTCGATTAATAATAGATGTTTCGTTTTTACTGACTTAGAAGGTAGAAAGCGCCCCCGAGCATATTCGTCGGGAACCTGCTACAGTAAAAATAGGCTTGGGATCCTAAACTTCGCGTGCGCAGTTATCGCACATAAAGCGAAGTTTAGGTTATCTGAACTATCATATGAAAAGTTTTAGTAAAAAAACTAAAAAAAGTGCGTGACCATTGATTTTTTTAATTCGCTCTTAAAAGATGCTGTAACCAAATTGAAAAAAAGATTACAAATTATACAAGACAGAAATCATTCTTCTATTCCAAAGGGTTTAGTAACTACACTGTACATAGACGATGATGCTCGCCTCGGTAGCTCCATTAGCTAAGTATGCATAGCTCTGACCTAGTCAGACGAGGTCAGAGCTATGCATACTTAGCTAGGTAGCTCCCCTACGCTCCGCAGTGGGAACAGAGGTTTACCGGAGATTGTCACAGCGAGCATACATCGTCTAAACTGTACAGTACATGCATGTACTTAGAAATGTACCGGTACAACTAGATCTAAATACGCTTAATATTGTTGTTGTCATATTATTCATTCATAAATTGAGACTGTATGAAAATAATTTATATTGAAAATAACATAAGAAAATTCTAAGCTATGTCACACTGAGTGAGTTATTTTTTCATTAACGACGCTTGGTCAATATTTCAGCCATTGTCAAAGTAAACATACAAAAACTATTTCAAAACTTAGATATATACATTGTTAGGTGAAAAGAAGTACAAAGATAGACAGGCAATAAAACATCTTGATAAAATGTCTCCTACATTGTGATTGTGTGCAGTCTGATTAAAATCGGCATAGTTCCGAGGATTAAAATATTCAAAATATTAACTCTACGAAGATATTGAATCCTCTACGCTAGGTCTTACCGCACCCCTGTATCTCACATGTTTTTTACCAGTTTTAATCATCCGAAACCCAGTTGGAAGCGGACCAATCACATCGTCTCGTTTGTAAGCCCGCTAGTGGTGATCATGTTCAAAGCAGGGTTAACAAGAGTTACATGCCCCTAGCTAGATACCAAAGACTTTTGCCGACGACTTGTGATTGGTTAGCCGAATAAACATAAGAACATGAGACCTACAAGGCTGCGGTCGGACCTAATGGAGAAGACCTATTGAAATTCTTGATTGAGTTTACATTTTAAAATTTTATTCCACGGATCTAGGCTGACTTTAATCAGACCGAGCTTAGTATGTTTGAAGAGGTTTTACTATGCTAAAGGCTATTTCAAATAATAGTGTTTTCTTTGGAATTGCTTATGAGATCGAGGTCAAAATTATATTTTATTATGGTATGATCATTCTTAGTCTGAGGTCATTTGCGCCCAGTTTGTGTCACATGACCGCATCACTTTTAAGAATAAGTTTATTTCTCAACTTTATTAGCAACAAAGTATTTAGGTTAGATTTTTCTGAAAAACATCAGAATGGTTAGAGAATAGTTTAAATGATGAAAGAATAACACTATATATTACCTACAAGGGCAGTCATATCGAGGTTAATATTTTTCCTATGTTGCCCTAGGGCAAAAAATCACTTTTTCATTGTGACGTCACGTTATCAACAATGCTTTGACGTCATGGTTCACCTATGATGTCACAATCTATACGGGTCGACGACGGCTTGTCTGCCCATGCTGAGATGTAGTTTTTGAGTATTTTCGTTAATTTTGGGACTTCGGTAATAAACAGAATATTATATGAGTGCCCATGACATACTATGTTTACGACACTCGTGCCTAAATATCAGTATATCCCTCGCTCTCGCTCGGGAAATACTTATATTTAGGCACTCGTGTCGTAAACATAGTATGTCATGGACACTCATATAATATCCTCTATATATCATTCTAATGTCTCTTAAAGTTTTTTGTACTTGTTTCAGATCCATGGCTTGTTCAGACTCTGCAGTTACACCAAGATAAGCTCTCTGGGATTTTGCTACTGAAAATATGTTTAAATGTTAGAAGTCTAAGAAATATTTTCATCATCTAATTAAAAGACGATGGCAAGACCAACAAGAAAAAGTTCAAGAGCAACTAAACGAAAATTAGATGATGATTATGAGTATGGCCTTACAAGCAAAAACATTTTTTCTCGTATAAAATCTCAAGTGCCGAGGCAAAAGGATGAAAGTAAGTTGCCTGTTGAAAATAAAAGAACTAGTGAAATTACAGTAAAGGAGACATCAATAGAAAATACAAAGCTCTCAAGTAAACAACAAAATCAATCATCTAAGTGGAAAGAGAAAGAGATAGAACAGAATAAACTGAATTTATCTTTAAAAATTTCTGAAAGTAAAGTGTTTCGGAGGAAAAGATCTTTCAGTGCAAGAACCATCAATGAGCAATCTGTTCAAAATCAGTCTGACTCTGGATGTAATCCTGGTTATGAAGACAACGCAAGTGCCAGTTCAAGTATTATTAGCAATAACAATGAAAATTCAATCTCCAAAACTGTCTGTGGGAGTTCACTGACGCAACAAAACAGAAAGTCTAAAGGGCACCTTGATGAAGTTGCTTGTGAAACATCTACTTCAGAAGGTTGTGAAGGCTCTTCCAAGCCTCTGAGTCCACAGAAGAAGCTTCTTGTGGCTCAGTTGCAGCTTAGTCCAGTGGTGGGCTCCAACAGCCATTTGGAATCAATCCCACAAGACTCAAGTTTAGCATCTTCAATATCGAATTCATCAGATCCTCTGCAAAATGCTTCAAGGCGATTGACAAGAAAAAGGAAATCAAAATTGGTTGCCCAATTGAATTGTGACTCTGATCTTGACCTATCAGTTTCTTCTGGAGATGAATACATACCAGAGGATAGGAGAGTAAAAGATTGGCCAAGTAGAAAACATAGCAAGAAGATGGTTAAGTCGTCAGTTGAAAAAGAAGACTCAAAGAAGATGAAGTGGTCAAGTACATCAGAAGGCTGGTGTTGTTCACACTGTGGAAAGCATTTCAGAAGTTTGAAACTTTTAAGTTTTCATGAAAAATCTCATAATGGTGTGCAGTGTTTCTCCTGTTCATACTGTGGACAGAAATTCGGCCTCAAGTCAAACATGCAGGAACATGAAAAACTTCACACCGAGGACAAACCCTTCATGTGTGAAGTGTGTGGTAGATGCTTCAAGACGAACACCTGCTGTAAATCTCATGGACAAGTACACCAACCAGAGAAATTGTTCAAATGTGTTTCACCGAACTGCGAAAAATCATTCTCAACTCGTAAATCTTATCACATTCACAAACTGCGTCATAAGAATGTGAAACCCTTCAAATGTAAAGATTGTGGCAAGTCATTTCGACGACGGTCTGATCTCAACATTCATTCTTCCATTCACTCGAACACAAAGCTTTTCAGATGTGATGTTTGTCGGAAACGTTTCTCTCATAAGTACGCTCTCAATGCGCATTCCATACTGCATGAGAAGAGACCTTTTGTTTGTGGCTTCTGTCATAGGTTTTTTGCAACAGAGGCTGATAAGAATGTTCATGAAACTTACCATTTTCGACATCCATCTTTTGAGTGTGATATATGCCATGTTGAAAACATTGGACTCCATAAATTTGGAACACACGTGAGAAGCATTCATGATGTTGAACCAGAAAATATCAAATGTCTCTCTTGTCATTTAACTTTCCCAACTCAAAATATTTATGAAAATCATTTGAGCTCAAAAATCAATTTAGCATGCCCGTGTTGTAAAAAGGTGCTAGCTTCAACTTGTGAGATGTTGGCTCATAGGAAGGAGCATAAAAACAAAGAAACATGTCTGAATGACAAAATATGTAATGTTTGTAATTTTTGTGGAAAAGAATTCAGACGTTTGTCTTCACTGAAGAAACACAAACTGATACATGAGACAGGGAGGTTGACTTGTGAAATCTGTGGCAAAGAGACAATGAATAGGCACAGTCTTCGATTACACATGAATACACATAACAAAGAGAAACCATATAGGTGTGCAACTTGTTGCAAGTCTTTTACTTCGAAACTTGTTCTTGAACAACATATCCTCATCCACACAGGAGTAAGACCTCATTCATGTGAAGTTTGTCAAAAGGCTTTCAGAACTAAAGCCATGTTGAAGGAACATGCAAATATCCATGGGGAGAGAAATCTCTTTAAGTGTGAGCTTTGTGGGAAAGAATATGCCAGCAAAACAAATTACAAGAATCATATGAATGTTCACAAAGGCACCCGAAACTATGAGTGTGAGGTTTGTGGAAAAAGGTTCTTCGCTAAATATGTGATGAGGAAGCATATGCAGATACACACGGGGACCAAGAACTACCAGTGTGAATACTGTGGCAAGAAGTTTATCCAGCACGGGAACTGGTTGATCCATAGGAGATCACATACAGGAGAGAAACCTCATGGCTGTGGTCAATGCCCTGCAGCCTTTGTCAACTCCTCTCAACTCAAAGCTCACGAGAAGAGAGTCCATGACCAGAAGAAAGAGTTCATGTGTGATAAATGTTACAAGCATTTCTACACCAGGAAAGGCCTGCAGGGACACATGAGAAACATTCACCTGAAGAAAGAAAATGGACAAATTTACCATTGTGGTAAATGTGACAGACTCTTTGCCCTTCAAGAGAACCATCTACAACATGAGTCTGTCTGTACTGGTTTAGGGAAAGTCTTGCCGTGTCTCAGACCTTCAGTCCTACAGACAGTTCTGAAAAAGGTTTATGCCCAAGAGACCAACAAGCTTGGTAAAAGCTCTAAAACTACAAATGTGATCAGTACACCTGGAGAGATTTTGATTGAGCCACAAATGAACCTTATTCAAGAGCCTGTACAGCTCATCCAAGAGGATGCAATGGACCAGCATGTTCCTGTTCCAGCTCCCGTTCAGCAGTTTCAGGTTATATCTGAAGCTCAGGAGATAGAGATAGAGGATGTTTCTCAAGTGTCCATTACAGCTCAGGAATCATCTGAACCATGTCAAGTTGTAGAATCACATGTAGAGTCAGAAAAGGTTTCTTGGGATGTGACCAGTTCTGGTCAGGAGTCATCTGGTCCATGCCAGACTGTAGACTCATATGGAGAGTCAAAGAAGGTCTCAAAGGATGTGACCAGTTCAGCTCAGGAGTTGTTTGAATTGAGTGAGAGTGCAGAGTCAACTGAGGTTTTACATGATGGCATAACAGAAGGTCAGTCTTTGGCACAAGCATCGAGGTTTGTTGGGAAAATAGAAGCATCTGCATCTTCTATCACTGTTGATACATCTCAGAATCAGTGTGATATGGAGACTAGATCACTACTAAGTACTACAGCATTATCTGCTGACGGGACCTTATGTTCAGTAAAGATATCCCTGATATCTGCTGAACTTACAAGTGTAAAATCACCAGAATTTGGTTCAATTAGCTGTGACATCAAAGGTTTGGTTGATGACTGTTCAGCCTCATCAGAAAAAGCAACCAAAGAACTGAAGACTCCAAGATTTCAAGCCAGTTCCTGCTCCAACTCAAATACAGCCATGACATCTAGAAATGATATCAGTACATCAGTGAACTCATCTCCTAGTACCAACATAACTTTCAACAGTGAATGTACTGAAACAGAGCTTCAATGCAAACTTTGCAAGGTGTCCTTCAATTCTGAGACTGAGGCTCAAAAGCACCTCGAAGTTCATGGTAGTCACCTTTTTTACCAGTGTGGTCTTTGCAGTCAGAAATTTGCATCATCTGGATTTCTCACATCTCATTTGCTTACCCACATTTTGTCTTCAAACGATGGAAAGAAGAGTCAAATTTCCAACAATGTCCCCTCTGATATTAAAAGGGTTCCATCAACAAACAGAAAGGTGGAGAAGGATTGTTCTCCAACAGAATACTCATGTAAAGACTGTAGAAGAAAATTTTCCTCAAAAGGGCTTCTTCAACTTCATCATTTTTACCAAAGCTGCAGTTATGTTAAATATGGAGTTGTGACTCATGGGACACCTCTTACCCGACATCAAACTGAAATGAAAGTACATCAATGTCTTGTTTGTAAAAAGAAATTTAGAAGTGGGATTGTGCTTCAAATTCATAAGAGAACTCATGACTGTAAAACCCTACAGTGTAATCAGTGTCCAATGAAATTTCTGTTTCTCAACAACTTAAAAAAACATAAGCTGTGTCATAGAAACATTGTGGTCAGGTCAAGAACCGTTTCCTCTATCATTCCTATGAAAACAACCCAAGTCTCCAGTGCAAGTGAAATGTCAGATCACAAAAGTTCTACTGGTTGTCAAAAGATGTCAAGTGTTCAACTGAATATTGGTGTTCAACCTGTTCCCTCAGTTATTCAAGATCTGTCAAATGTTCAACTTACCTCACATCAACCAGAGACAGGTGTTCAACTTTCCAAACAGATACAACCCAACTCAAGTGACCAACAAATTTCAAGAAATTCAAGTACCGGTATTTTATTTATGCCAAGTGTTCAAGCAAGTTCTGGTGATCAAATTTCTGAAATTGACCAATCAAGACCAAACGACTCCTCTCTTCCTTCAACATCCCCTTTCAAATCAACCTCTACTCATCAATCAACCTCTACTCATCAACCAACCTCCTCTCATCAATCAACCCCCTCTCTTCAATCAACCTCCTCTCATCAGCCAACCTCTTCTATCCAATCAACCTCTTCTATCCAATCAACCTCCTCCACCCCAAGTATCAAGCCAACAACAAAGGTACATCAAACCACAAGTTATCAACCAAATTCTTCTTGTATTCAACTTGATGTTCAACATGTGGATGACTGTGTATATTCATGCAGTTTATGCAGGGACATGTACCCATCTCAAGAACTGCTGTCTACTCACTTCAACACCCATGTGACCCCTGGTGTCCGGTTTCTCTGTCAGATTTGTAACCTTCACTTTGACGAGGAAACTCCATTTACGGACCATATAAGGCTTCATGGAGATGTTGTGTTGGAGGTTGGTCAAAAAGATGAGATTGTGGAGGTTGAGGATTCTCTATTTGATTTGTAACATTCACGCATGAGGAAACTCCATTTAACTACCATATAAGGCTTCATGGAGATGTTATGTTTGAGGTTGGTCAAAAAGATGAGATCTGAGAAGTTTCTGATTCTTTTAATGTCCCTCCCTAAGTAAATGCTTACAGTAAAGTAATTCCTGGAATATGCTGAATTTGCAAAGTGTAGTAGATTCACAATTTGTCGGATAAATCATCAGTTTAAGTCAACTGAAATACAAAATGAAATCTACTGGATGCTAGTTCACAATTTAAGAGTACATCACTATCTGCTTGAAAGTCCATGTATACAGTAAGTGCCATAGAATCACAACTAGTTTGTTCAATACAAGATTCAAATGGAGACTGTTAAGCCACATCAGCAAAAGTAACCAAAGAAGTGGAGACTTCAAAGGGACAGTAGCACGTTTTTAGGGGGAATAAAAGGTCATGTCAGGAAAATTAAAATTAATGGTTCCAATTGAAAGACAATGCATTTAAACTAAATGGAGCAGTAATAATTCAAATATATAACGTAAAGTTTGCATTGATTTTTAAACTAAATGGAGCAGTAATAATTCAAATATATAACGTAAAGTTTGCATTGATTTTTCGCAATAGTCGACATCACATGTTCAATATAGATAAAAACAATTTAACCTATCAAACACTATCAGCTCATAAGTTTCATTCTGACTGATTCAAATAAGTTTCTACAATCACATGTTTAGCTCAACTAACTTGAAAAACCCTTGTACATGTCATCAAACTCCTCTCTTCAATCAACCTCTTCTATCTAACCAACCTCTTCTATCCAATCAACCTCTTCTATCTAACCAACCTCTTCTGTATAATTAACCTCCTCTCTTCAATCAACCCCTTCTAACCAATCTACCTCTTCTGTCTAACCAACCTTCTTTTCAATCAACCTCTTCTATATAATCAACCTCCTCTCTTCAACCTCTTCTATATAATCAACCCTTCTCTTCAACCTCCTCTCTCCAATCAACCTCTTCTATTCAATCAACCTATTCTTTTCAATCAACCTCCTCTCTTCAATCAACCACTTCTATCTAATAAACCTTCTCTCTTCAATCAACCTCTTCTATCCAATCAATCCTGTCTATCTAGTCAACCTCCTCTCTCCAATCAACCTCTTCTGTCTAATAAACCTCCTCTCTTCAATCAACCTCTTCTATCCAATCAACCTCTTCGGTCTAATCAACCTCCCCTCTTCATTCAATCTCCTCACTTCAATCAACCTCTTCTATCTAATCAACCTCTTCTATCTAATTAACCTCCTCTCTTCCATCAACCTCTTCTATCTTATCAACCTCTTCTATCTAATCAACCTCTTCTATCCAATCAACCTCTTCGGTCTAATCAACCTCTTCATCTAATCAACCTCCTCACACCAATCAAGCTCTTCTATCTAATTAACCTCCTCTCTTCCATCAACCTCTTCTATCTAATCAACCTCTTTTATCCAATCAAGCTCTTCTATCTATTTAACCTCCTATCTTGAATCAAACTCTTCTATCTTATTAACCTCCTCTTCAATTAACCTCTTCTATCCATCAATCCCGTCTATCTAATCAACCTCCTCTCTTCAATCAACCTCTTCTATCCAACCAACCTCTTCGGTCTAATCAACCTCCCCTCTTCATTCAATCTCCTCACTTCAATCAACCTCTTCTATCTAATCAACCTCTTCTATCTAATCAACCTCTTCTATCTAATCAACCTCTTCTATCTAATCAACCTCTTCTATCTAATCAACCTCTTCTATCTAATCAACCTCTTCTATCTAATCAACCTCTTCTATCCAATCAACCTCTATCTATCTATTTAACCTCCTATCTTCAATCGACCTCCTCACTTCAATCAACCTCGTATATCCAATCAATCTCCTCACTTCAATCAACCTCCTCTATCCAATCAAGCTCTTCTATCTCATATCTATTTAACCTCCTATTTTCAATCAACCTCCTCACTTCAATCAACCTTGTCTATCCAATCCACCTACTCACTTCAATCATCCTCTTCTATCTAACCAACCTCCTCTTCAATCAACCTCTTCATCTAATCAACCTCCTCACTTCAATCAACCTCTTCTATATAATCAACCTCCTCTCTCCAATCAACCTCTTCTATTCAATCAACCTATTCTTTTCAATAATCCTCCTCTCTTCAATCAACCTCTTCTATCTAATCAACCTTTTCTTCAATCAACCTCGTCTATCTAATCAACGTCCTCTCTCCAATCAACCTCTTCTATCTAATAAACTTCTATCTAATAAACCTTCTCTTCTTCAATCCACCTCTTCTATCTTATTAACCTCCTCTTCAATCAACCTCTTCTATCCAATTAATCCCGTCTATCTAATCAACCTCCTCTCTTCAATCAACCTTTTCTTTCCAATCAACCTTTTTGGTCTAATCAACCTCCCCTCTTCAATCAAGCTCTTCTATCTGATTAACCTCCTTTCTTCAATCAAACAAACTCTTCTATCTAATCAACCTCTTCTGTCCAATCAACCTCTTCTATCTAATCAAACTCTTTTATCCAATCAACCTCTTCTATCTATTCAACGTCCTCTCTTTAATCAACCTCCTCACTTCAATCAACCTTGTCTATCCAATCAACCTCCTCTCTTTAATCAACCTCAGTCCTCATCAATGAATACACTGTTGAAGCATGTCAAGAAAGTTGATGTCAATGTTGAGAATGTGTTACACTGTTCAGGTGTTTCATTATTTAGCAAATAAGTTTGCTTCAATGAATCTCTTCATCTAATCAACCTCCTCTCTTCAATCAACCTCCTCACTTCAATCACCCTCCTCTCTTCAATCAATCTCTTCAATCCAATCGACCTCCTCTATCCAATCAATCTCTTCTATCTAATCAACTTCCTCTCTTCAATCAACCTCTTCTATCAAATCAACCTCATCACTTCAATCAACCCCCTCTCTTCAATCAAGCTCTTCATCTAATCAACCTCCTCTCATCAATCGACCTCTTCACCTAATCAACCTCGTCTATCTAATCAACCTCTTTATCCAATCAAGCTCTTCTATCTATTTAACCACCTCTCTTCAATGAACCTCGTCTATCCAATCAACCTCCTCTTCAATCAACCTCCTCTCATCAATCGACCTCTTCATCTAATCAACCTCCTCTTTTCAATCAACCTCAGTCCTCATCAATGAATACACTGTTGAAGCATGTCAAGAAAGTTGATGTCAATGTTGAAAAATTTGTTACACTGTTCAGGTGTTTCATTATTTAGCAAATACGTTGGCTTCAAGGTGAAATTGATCTATGTCAAATCAATAATTTATCAGTCTTGGGAAGTGGCCTTGCATTGAAAATTTTGACATGACATTGTGCTCCATAAACCAGTGAGTTATTGGAGTTTATCTTTGTTGCATATCACGTCACTAAATGAATGAACCCTATTTTGAATGGAATCAAAGATGTATCATAATTTGATATGCAATTTATTAACCCTCATCCGGCTAAGTGGGGTCAATTTGACCCCAGAGCTCTTTATTTTTAAATGATTAAAAAACCGTTAATTATAAAAAATTGAAATTTAATGTATTCCTCAATCATCCATTTTCCTAACCACCCGTGAATCTAAATCAAAAATACAATTTACCGAATTGAAGTTGCAGAAGCGCTAATAAAAATTATGTTCGTTAATATTTAGTGAAAACTGTTGCATGTGATACATTAAATAGGTGCAAAGATCCTACGTTCGCATTGGGGTTTGAGAATTTGAAAACATATTTTTTTTCGTTCTTTTCTGAAATCAGTTGAAAAAATAGCATCGATGGTATGTAACAACCTTCTAAAATTGTTTATAAATATGCAGTTTTGTGGCATATAAAACACACATAAGAAACAACCAGTACAAAAATATAAGTTTAATTTTCACCAAGAAACTATTTATTTAATTTATTAACAGTGGGGTCATATTGACCCCATAAAGCCGGAAACGTAAGAGACCCAGCTTAGCTGGATGAGGGTTAAAGCATTTATAACATGTTACAGATTTCGTGTCACTTGACTTCTCATGTAGTCTGAATCAAGAATGGTTAAGATTGAAAGCCTTATTATCACAGGAAGGAAATTCTAATTCCTTCAGGATACTGACGTTGAGAAAAAAGACAATATAATCCGCATTTAAGTTAAAATATTTTATTCAGTAAACAGAATCAATTCCTCTGCAATAATCCCCTAGTTTCTACATTGATATTTCAAAAGTCAGGAAAGACATTTATTTGAAAGATGTATTTGTCCTTTACATGGATGAAACCATTAAGCTAAAATAGAATAGAAACAAGTGTTTACCACTAGCATGGTAATGTCCCCTGTCGTTGAGATATTTTGAAATAATTGTAACAAAAAGCAAATGCTTTATTCCCATTGACATTCAGTCGATATATCAAGAGATATGGCTTTTTACAAGAGTTTCAAAAATAGAGCCATTGGCTCTGTAGCTCATCAGGCTTCATCATCAATAATGCTGTAGAGTGTGGCCAATGTGATTCCCCCTTTGTAGAGGCCACAGGGGCACCAATCATAAAATTAAGTATATAGGCGACAAGTTTCAGTTTTCTAGGCCTTATACTTAAGAAGAAGAAGATGAATATAGATTTGAAGGACATTCCTGTTGCCTTTATTAGGGGCAACAGGGTTACCAAAGCTACAATTCATAATCCTCACTAGTCAAGGAGTCTGTACACAAAGTTTCAGCTTTCTAGGCCTCATGGTTCTGGAGAAGAAGATGAAAATAGGTTTTTAGGGCGTGGCATATGTGGCCCTTATTAGGGGTCACAGGGCCACCAAAGCTACAATTTATAATCTTCACTAGTCAAGGAGTCTGTATACAAAGTTTCAGCTTTCAAGGCTTTCTGGAGAAGAAGAAGAAAATAGGTTTTTAGGGCGTTGCATATGTGGCCCTTATTAGGGGTCACAGGGCCACCAAAGCTACAATTTATAATCCTCACTCTTCACAGAAGCTATACACAAAGTTTCAGCTTTCTAGGCCTCATGGTTCTGGAGAAGAAGATGAAAATAGGCTTTTAGGGCGTGGCCCCTGTGGCCCTTATTAGGGGTCACAGGGCCACCAAAGCTAAAATTTATAATCCTCACTAGCCAAGGAGTCTGTACACAAAGTTTCAGCTCTCTAGGCCTTATGGTTCTGGAGAAGAAGTCGAAATTCCACAAAGTTTACGGACGGACGGATGGACGGACGCCAGACACCATGCCATAAGCCCATCGGGCCTTACAGGCCAGATGACCTAAAAATTGACAAAGTGATCTTTAAAATAAAGTCAAGGTCATCAAACCTGCCTGGTGTCTGCTTAATCCCTTACCGGTAATATAGGCTGTGACCAAATTTGAAGACGTTTGGTTCAGCGGTTCATTAGATATCGCATTAACAAGAAACAGGACGTACGGACAGACTTGCTGAATACAATGTTCCACTTTGTGACAGGGGACAAAAATGAAAGACAGTCTCAAAATGAAATATGCATTACTTAAGAAGACATTTGAAGTGAACATAATGAACAATCTCATATAATAGAGGTTCACTACTCTACAAAGTGTATAGATATCACACGACCCAATTACTCAAGCTGTCAGGTTGATCGTATCCAGCTACATCAGTGTATATGTCTCCAAGCAACCATATGTCTCACATGAAATGCCTCTTATCACTGGCTATGCTTGATTTGTCTAAGGAGGTTTATATGCCTGTCACGTGTCCGCCGTAATCCGGGTCTGCAACAGGCTGAAGTTGAATCAAGTGTATCGGCGTATGCACAGGAAGTAATTAGCATACCTCAAAGAAGCTTCATTAAACATCTTATTTATGTCAGACGAATCCTAATTTTAACATTTTTTCGAAATGTTAATAAAACATCAACTTTTGTTAAATGCACTGTATTTAATAAGTCATTTTTGTTTTTCTACTCATAATAATACTTTTGATATGTTATCATTAAAAGTATTCTTGTCACAAAAATTAGTTGTTGAATGTCACGTGGAACTAAGTTGTCCGCCATGATACGGCAGGTTCGCACATCTTTCAAACCCGCGTATTGTGCACACGCCTAATGCGCACACATGGTACCAATAAAGTGCTTTGCACGTTTCGTCACTTCCTGCGGCGTACGCCTGATAGCACGCCGGGTAACCAATCAAGCCGGGCCACTGACGGCTAGTATTAACTTTAGACTGTTTATAGCCTTATGTTTTCAGCGAAACAACTACTCCATACACAGTTATCTAGCAATGCCTCTCATTTAAATCTTAAAGAAGCCAGAGCCTCAGCTACATAAAATAGCACTTCCATTGGGTAACTTGAATAACGGTGTTATTAATTCAGATCCAGGTGGTACCGCTATTGGTGAATGCACACCATTTTATTGGCTGGCTATATATAGCATTATTACTGGTAGGCATTGGTTTGGCCTTGTGGTTATCGGGGTATGTTTTGGAGCTTTATCATCGTGTCTCAAGGTACGAATGTTACGCTAACTCAACTAATCTGTACCCTGGGCTCAGAAGCTCAGTTCGCTCGCGCGGCCCGACTTGGAATGTAGCCAATCAAATCAATTTCTTGTTTGAATTTTTAATGATTTGATTGGCTACATCCCAAGTCGGGCCGTGTGAGCGAATCGAGCTTCTGAGCCCAGGGTACAGATAAGTGGAGTTAGCGTAACGTTCGTACCCAGAGACAGGATGGTTACCACTGATGGCTAGTATTAACTTCATGTATTCAGCATTGGTTTGGCCTTGTGGTTATCAGGGTATGTTTTGGAGCTTTATACACTAATGTAGTTGGGTGGGTTCACCATTGCAGAGTTTACAAGAGTCAATTTGCACCTTTCCACTTGCTTGGATTATTAGAGACCTTTACTTCACATATGTATACATGTCGCATCTTCAATACTTGGAAAACGAATATTACAACTGCTCATAACACAATAATTTTACAAACAATTGCTGTTTTATGATGGCACAGATAAATATTTAATATTTAAAATTGCTGCATTCCAACAAACCAAAAAGATAATGAAAACCATCCTTTTAGAAGGGACATACGGAGAGACAATGTTTGGAATCGATGACAGGAAATTGAACTATTTAAACTTTGTGCAACACTTTTGAATTCTCTGTATCAATTCAGTAAAACATGTCTGTTATTTTCATAAAAACAATTAGTTTAAAGTAAGATATCTGAACTCAATAAACATGTAACAATTACAACAATCGTAACAATGGGCCTTAGAAGGACCAGAAATAATGTAGTACTAACATTTGCCAATTTCTCTACAATATCCTTCCAGCTATTGATGTGTCAACATCCTTTCAATGTTGTTTTCAAATGTCTCCTTCATCAATAATACATTAGTATTGTTGTACATAGACTGCCAAGGATGAAAAGTTCTTTCTTTCAAGTAAATTCTCCCTTCAGCTGTTGTGGACTGAGTGAACGTCAAAGGGAAGCTTTCTCAGTTCAGGCCAGCAATGATGCAATTTGATCAAATTTGACAACATTCATCATAAAATTTGACCTAGTTTCCCAACATTCATCATTAAATTTGACCTTTTTTGACAACATTCATCAACAAATTTGACCTAGTTTGCCAACATTCATAATCAAATTTGACCTATTTTGCCAACATTCATCATCAAATTTGACCTAATTTGCCAACATTCATCATCAAATTTGACCTATTTTGCCAACATTCATCATCAAATTTGACCTAATTTGCCAACATTCATCATCAAATTTGACCTATTTTGCCAACATTCATCATCAAATTTGACCTATTTTGCCAACATTCATCATCAAATTTGACCTATTTTGCCAACATTCATCATCAAATTTGACCTTTTTTGCCAACATTCATCATCAAATTTGACCTTTTTTGCCAACATTCATCATCAAATTGGACCTATTTTGCCAACATTCATCATCAAATTTGACCTAATTTGCCAACATTCATCATCAAATTTGACCTTTTTTGCCAACATTTATCATCAAATTTGACCTAGTTTGCCAACATTCATCATCAAATTTGACCTAGTTTGCCAACATTCATCATCAAATTTGACCTAATTTGCCAACATTCATCATCAAATTTGACCTAGTTTGCCAACATTCATCTTCAAACTTGACCTTCTTTGACAACATTCATCATCAAATTTGACCTTTTTTGACAACATTTATCATACAAGTTTCTCCATTTAATGGTCACTTCAAGGTGGATGGTAGTGTACCACTTTCACTAGTATCCTCTGGCTTGACCATAACTTTGACGGCAGCTTGCTTCCTGTGTGTGGCCTCTGGTCCTGTCTTGTGGCTTGTTTCCCTCGAACTCTGCGCAGTGTTTCTTACACCATGTCAGTTGTCTCAGGGTAGGAGTCTGTTGTACTCTGCAAGGAGTTGAGATTTCCTCACCGCTTCCCACATGCGTGCTGCATAGTGAAACCTGGGGTAGAATGACAAATGAAACATATATTAAGACTGTAGAAAGTAGTAAAATTGAAAAAAAAATATCACAAATCTTGATTACTTAATGAAATTCTCATTGTTCATTCTACCATATAATCTGTCAAGGTAATACTATACATATCCCCTCTACCAATTAATTTCAGAACAGCTAATTTTTATTTATAAACATTGTCTTGATACTTCTATTTACCTGAAATAAACATGCCACTGCACTTTTATCTTTAATGACGATTCTTTCAATTCAGAGAATCAAAGCCTAAAAATATTTCAGATGTTGGAATATAGATTTGGCAGCATAACAAATCCTTGAAATTGAAAGTAAACAGTAAACAAGTAAAAGAGTTCCTTTCTAGCTATGAAATGTTCAAGAACTGAAATATCTCACCAGTTTTTCTCGGAGAGCACGGTGTGAGTGAGGGGAGAGCGAGGGAGAGAATACAGCTGGTTCCTCAGTGATCTAACCAGGTTTGTGAAGCTCGGAAATCCACGGAACTCAGGCAGATTTGTCACTACTGGTTCTGGAAGAGAAAACTAACTTTAAAGAGCCACTCCCTGATTTTCATCATATATTACTTTGCTATGTACAACATAAATGGCATAATTTATCATATAAATTCACAAAATTGCACACATCAAAATGGCAAAAATATTATGAATACCTTTTTCAAATGAGAATTAGATAATTATAGTTTGTGCAACAACAAGATTATCTTCTAATTATTTTTATGTATGTTACTTTCTTATTTTTATGCAACCTACTTTTACATCAACCCAACCGGAAGTACGTCACTCTCATTAGGGTACTTAAGAAATTACCCAGGTACCTCGGCCTCTTTATGCCTTTCAAATCAATTGCTCATAATCACTTCACAATCCTTGGCTAATCTCATTACAACTTTATGGAAATCAACCATCGAAATAGTTTTATGACTGATTGCGGTTCTTAACTATCTACCGAACATTGCAGCACGCCAACAATACCTCGGACGGACCCGTTCAGCCTCTAAATCAAAGAATTCTACTCGAGTACGGGCTACCCCCCAGGGCAGCCATGACACCATCGGCCAGCCTACAGTTAATCGCCAAAATCGCCTCACTGGAACGGATCTCAGACAGAAACTTCGTGAATTGGGGGTCAGAGTGCCCCAATCTTGGACTAGGTCAACCCTTCTTCAACTTTACGAAGAGAACATCTCAAGAGAATCTCTCCTTCAGCCACCAAGCAGAACCGTGACGTCACCGGAAACGATCAGACATTCCACTGACCATCTCACACTGCCAACAGTTCAACACGTTGAATTCTCAAACGTCACGAATAGTGGCCCCTCGGATACACAATCTTTGGACACTACGTTATTACCGGAGGTAGCAGCAGCTAGAGTGCGCCAAGAAAATCTTTCTGAAACCTGGGACCGTTCCACTCCACGATTCGAAAACGAGGCAGCCCCCGGAACGAACATCGAATCACTCAGGAGTGAACTGGCACAACTTCAAGAGAGATTGAATCGACAGGAAACAAGAGGTACTGCGGAGCAATTACCATCGCCGATGACAACTTTTCCCAGTGAAGGTATTCCATCAGATTCCTTGCCCTACATAGATACTGTTTCCCCTGCATTAGCAAAGAAAATTAAGGAGGGAAAGTACATTAATTTGGCTCTACTGCTACTCCCCAATCAAGATCTCGGAGAATCTCGTTCAATAGACATTAATGGCAGCACTTTGTTTCTGAAGGAGGATAGTAGGACCAATCGTACGCTGTCCCTTCCTGAATTTTTGGAGGCCTTTGATACCTACAAACGCATTTTGTGTGGTGACAATGTAGTGAAACTTCGCCAACTAGATATGCATCAACAAACATGCATCATGCTATCCCGGTATTATGGAGGTAGCTCCCATTATGATTACCACAAAATGTTTGCCTCACGAGTGGCAGCTTATGCAGAGAAGGGTGTGCCAGTGAACTGGGGCTTAAGAGACATTAATATTTGGACCCTAGTCACTTCAGGGAAAAGGGCCAGAACTTGTGACAAATGTACCAGTGTCACACACACTACAGAGATGTGTTCCCTGGTGACTCCTGTACAGTCGTCATTCTCCAAGAACAGGGCTCCTGGAACCGACATCAGGGGACGAGATCGAATTAGACATGACAATCGTGAAATCTGCAACAATTTCAATGATTTGGGATGTCGACGTATTCAGTGCACTTATGCTCACGTGTGTGCACGGTGTAAGGACTCTCGTCATGCATTACGTCAGTGTCGGCATAAACAACCAGAATGACTGCGCTTACCTCTTCAACCCCTCACATCTTCACCAATTGACGTGTCTTCTTTGCAACTGTATTTGTCTGGCCATCCTGATCAGATTTTTGTCAACTACTTGCTTGACGGCATCACCAATGGATTCGACCCCAAAGTGGACCCCCTGCCTACAGCCTCTCACGAATGCACTAATAACCTTAGTGCACGTTTGCAATCTAATGTGGTGACTGAGCTTGTAGAGAAGGAAGTAGAGAAGGGCTATGTGACCGGCCCCTTTTCCAATAGCCCATTTCCTGTGTACAGAATTAGTCCCCTGGGCTTAGCTATTGGTAAATACAGCCAAAAACCCCGGCTTATCTTGGATCTCTCAGCCCCTCATAAATCTGATGTATGTAGCATCAATGACTTAATAGACAAAGACTCATGTTCCATGTCCTATGTTACTATTGACCAAGCTGTTGCAAGAATTAAAGAAGTCGGCACGGAAGCCGGGATGTGTAAAGTGGACATTAGTGATGCCTTCAAGCAAATCCCTCTGTCTTCAAAGGTTTGGCCCTTTTTTGGCTTCAAATGGAACACTAAGTATTATTTTTACACCAGACTTGCCTTTGGCTGCAGATCAAGCCCAGTTATTTTTGATACCTTGTCACAAGCTATTTGTTGGATCTTGAAGCATAAGTGTAATGTGAACTTTATTTTGCATTTATTGGACGATTTCTTGACAATCGATTCTCCGGGGTATGATGCCAATAAGACTATGCAGACTTTAGTGCGACTTTTTGCTGAACTAAACATACCTTTAGCTAAGCATAAATCAGTAGGCTATGTTCATGAAAGGCAAATCACATGTCCAATTTACATTGAAACTAGTTATATAACTTGTCAAAAAAGTAGTTTTTAGGAAATGAAATTCAAGTGGACATTTCTACTTATAGACATACTTGTTATTGACAAATGTTTATGTTCAAAGGGTTCTATTCTCAGCAGGCTTGTATTTACAGCAGGTGGTTTATCTAGGACTTATGGTAACCTCCATGGGAAAAGAAAAACAGGTACCTGAGTGAGCTTTTATAAAAGAACTCATTGGAACAAATTAATCTATTATCCTGTTTGGGAGAGAATGACCCACCTGGTTCAAGTTTATAGTACTCCATCTGAGGAACAAGGAATGTGTTGATGTCCGACCCAACATTGCTGGAGTTGAGTCCGGTTATCAAACTGTCTCGCACCATGTTCACTGTACCTGAAATATACAGTTTCTCATAATTATAAAAGCAGTGATTGGGAAAGATAGCTTTGACAATGGGCCATTTTCAGGCTTTTTTGTAATTTTCTGAATTCTAAATGGGCCATTTCCCTAATGTCAGTAGTAAAATTCTAAATTTTAATGGGCTATTTTTCATCCAATGTGCAAAATGGCCCATGGCCCCTGCCTTTCCCAATCCCTGTAAAAGTGACATGCTTTTTCGGGGAACATGCCAATTAGATAGTGGACAAAATTATAACATTGTTAAAATTTGGATCACATATATTCAATACCACAAATTGTTGAACTTTTTCAGGTGGTATTTAAATCCATCATCAGAGTCAGGGACAATTCCAACACTGACTATATGAGCAATTTACCAATCCCCAAAATATCCTTTAAGAAAGTTGCCCTCTTGTCATTATACATTTTTGGTGTGTACACCCCCTTTATAGTTTCTACATAAAGATGCTGCTTGGTACTGCCCAACAAGAGAAACAGACACATTGTTTGATCATGAAATAAATTGAAAAGTTACCAGTCCTGACCAAAAGTAACCAGTCCTGGCAAAAAGTAGCCAGTCAAGGACTGGCGGACGGGCTATATTTTAAACACTGCCTACAGTGCCAGATTCAAAGAGCATTTTCCGCCCCACTGTCTTCCAACCCTTACCAGAGTGTTTGAGTTTAGAAGCGGAGAAGATTTTCTTCAAGGTAGTTGTCATCATGTTGTGAGACTCCAGACCAAAATCATCCCTGTTGGCTCTGTTCTGTACAAACACTGAAAGCATTGACATTATATTATTATTATCACTAGCAGGTAAAGGAAAAGGGGGGCAGTTAAATCAAGTATAAATTTATACATATATATATCGACTGTTTCAACGACCTGCTAGAAGGGAGGTCGCCTTATTAATGAGATATATGATTTTGGCAGCAATTTGGGGGGCTGAGAAAGGGGGTCGCCTTATGTACGAGGTCGCCGTGTACATTGAAATATACGGTAGATCTATGTCTACAAATGATTTCAGATGACATAATTTTAAACCTTTGGATGAAGAAGTCAGCAATGCATTAGTCATGAAATTTTTCCCTTTGTATTTCCCTTCTCTAAACGGAAGTATTTCAAAATCATTTGAGATTCTGTAAATCAAATTCTTTGGCCAAATGGCAGAATGTCCCTCACCAACATTGGGGAAGTAGTCGGGTGTGTCCTCATTGTGAGAAGATCCTTCATGGCTGGATGGCGTCGACGGCTTCAACATTTCAGCATTCTGCAGGAATCTGACAACATCCATAATTAACATACTGTTATCTTAAAAGAAAACACCTAGTAAATTAGAACGAATATGCCAAATAGAAACAAGGAAGTTTGGCTAAGAATAATCTTGATTTGAGGTATAGAAGTTGGAAAATATTGATTGCATGGATACAAACTTGTTCTATCAAGGAGTTTCCTCTTCACATGATCTTAAAACATCATAGTTAAGTCACATTGCTGTATAAAGACCACATAAAGTAAGCCACAGGAATCTGAAGATGATAATCTACTGATAAATGAAAAAAGAAGCAAAATTCCTGTTGCTCTCATATGCTAGGGACCAAGGTGGGCATTCTTTCCTTACAGAGTTTGCTTAAGTCATATCACCTCTGTTTAAGAGCAGTTTTTCAACTAGAAAGGGAGAAGGCTGTACTGTATGCAATCAAGGTGAGGTGAGGGATATTGGGTTTATCACCTCTTTCTAGAGTAAATCATTTCGCTTATAAATATCGCGTCTGCTAGTATAATTGCAGGGACACTATTGTGGCTATGTATTGCGGTGAAACCTGCTAGCATCTGCTGGAACTAGCCAACCAAGGGTGGAACTCACTGTAGAATTGCACCCTAACCCTGACTGCGTGTAGAACAGTTCTCAGTTTTTTAGGATTTTATTACTCTCAATACATGTTTGGATGAATGCTAGACAAAGTTAAATAGGGTACCTACCTGAGGAAGCTGACATCAGTGAACCAGTCTTGTACAAGCAGGATAACATTGCATACCGTCATTAGGAATGCAGCCATCTGCAGGGACTACATCACAGAACACAGAATTAGTAAGAATAGTGTTCAACTGTATGCACAATTATTACTATATAACCTCCCATATGCTGTTGAAATTAAAACGTCTCCTAAAGTTATTGTTCAGTTTTTTTTACATTTAGATTTTTATATAAAAAAGATTTTAAAGGTTGGGTTTTTGTCGGTTAAACAATTCTTTCATTCCCGAATAATACCAGTCTAAGTAAACCTACCCTCAATAATACTTGTTATACTCCCATACTGAGTCTAGCTAGGTGTAGTAAGGGCTCGCGTCAGCCGACTTATCGAATTGACCAATCAGGGCTCGGCTTACCATGCTGCAAGTGTCTGCTTTCGCACATATAACGTTGGAGGGCCATAGGTCACCGAAAGGTCGGCCAACGCGACCTCATACTGTATTTCGCTAGACTCAGTATTGGAGTATAGTGAGTATTATTGAGGCTAGGTTAACTGCAATACTGCAATAATAAAGGAACTTATTGCAGGAGGAAGCAGCAAGAAGTACCTGCATCTCTATACAGTTCTCGACGGAGGTGTATTCAGTTGGGTACTTTTTATCCTGGTGGATCATCTGATCCAGTACCGAGGCACTCATCACTGGCTGTACGGACAGAAAAATTAAATAGTCAGAGGTTATCTATATTGTAAGGAGTATATTTTTGTATTCAGGAATAGTGATACTTAAATTGACGATACACGTATCATGATACATTCTCTGTACCATGATAGGTATCAGTGACTTTAAAATTGGTTATTTAGCCTAAAAATCTGAATATTTGTCAAAAGTTTTATTTTTTAAATAACCTTGAATAGCATATCGTGACTTGTATGTTATGGAATTGTATCGCATTGAGATATTGAGATACATATCCTATCAAATCTGTTCGTCACAACTCTATTTGTAACATTGTTATATTTGGGATCACATTATCTTTAACTGTACATGTGGATGGCCAAATGGATAAGTTATCCCAAAAAAGTTCTATTTAAGAGGCCCCTCCCTTTAAGAATATACCTGGGTGTCCAGAAAGATGATCCTCTCCGGAGTGACGTACATGTCGATACCGTTAGTCTGGTGGGCGCCATTTTCTTTAACTTCTTTTGTCTGGGGCTGGAAGACATAGCTCCTGAAACATGAAGTAACGTCCTATGTTCAAGGAGTTTTGATACAAGGATGTTTGTTATTGCTGAATTGAATTGGAAAATATCCACTTCATTTTCACTAATAAGACAAGATACAAATTGGTATATATAAAACATATTGCAAATTCAAACCATGAATTTGGATGAAAGGTAGCAAAGTTGATACAGTAGAACACGGATATAGCGAACACGGATATAGCGAACACTCGGATATAGCAAACAAATTTTCAAGTCCAGTCCCTATTTAATATCATTAAAATTATATGCGTAAAGCGAACACCGGATATAGCGGACTAAATTCTTTGGTCCCTTGGAGTTCGTTATATCCAAGTTCTACTGTATTATCAAGTGGTTGGGGCTTGTGCGAGTCAATTGTGTCGCCTTTCCTAGTAGTCAATCTTACAAAACATGAGACCTATCAAAACTTTTTATTAACATATGTTAAATGATACCTATTGATCAACACTCAATGAGTCTATCAATTCTTCACTGTCTTTTCTACAAGTTGCACGAAAGCAGATTTTCACACTGAAAGTATCCATCATGGCAAAAATGGCTGCTAGACGGGTGGGAGGGAGACCAAAATAAGTGCACTGATTTAATTTGTATTCAAAATGTTTGAGAAGGGGAGAAAAGGGTCATTTAATGACTCTTGGGCCTGTAGGGTTAGGTTGATGGATGCCCGACCTGTAGGAGTCCTGGGGTGAGGTCCCAGCTAGGAGGGAGAGGATTGTGGACTTGCCGCTACCCTGGGGACCCAGCACCCCCACAACCAGGTAGTCGGTCTGGTCCAACAGCATCTGAAACAGGAAGAAGAGTCTATTGTTGAGGTATGAAAGGAATGCCAGTTTTATTAAACCTCCAGCTGAAGAATGGCTCTAATCCTTGAAACATTGAGTAATAAAATTCTAATACAAACTCTATGATCTGTTGCTCTGATCTTTATCCTAACTAGATCTACATGTGGTTATTCTACCAAGCATCATTTCAAACAGGATGTCAAGCCGAACACGAACCATAATCTCCTGTTGCAATATCTTTTCCAATAGTTCAATGTAAACATCTCCTCAAAACTTACATCAATACCAGCATCACACCAACGGAAGGAATCGTCCACGACCTTGACACAATGTTTCATCTCAGGTGGTGGGGCTAGACGATTTTGGGACGTGTCTGAAACACATAATAATATTTAATATTGCCTTTTTGAGCTTTTGACCTTTTAATTCAAATGATAACTTGGACTATTTGTTTTTCCTTGTTTAGTTTGACAATGACTCAAAAAATGAACAATTGCACACATAAGCACATATGATGCTTTTATGTTAAACTATGTTTAGATATAAAGATCAGAAGCACTCTAATCTTAACATGATGAATTGATATTTTTAACTCAAACTCATTGGCATCAGATCAATCCTACCACTCACAAAACATATCTTTTCATCAACTGTTTCTACCAAAAAAGACAAAGCAAAAGCAATTACAAGCTTGGTTTTCTGTAAATGAAGAAGTCATTTTATTCATTTTCAAATTATTATAACTTAACGTTTTCAAATTTGAAAATTTTAGAGTGAAATGGTTTATTATATTTATTGTCACAACTCTATGCACAGTCACATAATGATTAAAAATAAAGGTTCGATTCTCAATAACACCATTCTGACCAAGTCTTACTTTCAAAAGTGATGTGACCAACTGAAGAATGTCTCTGTATCTGGTAGGCAACTGGGGGCACAGTTGTCTCCCCCTGGTTGGCAGGAAGTGCCTGAGATGTTGTGGTGTGAGCGGGCCGGTTCTCATCGCGAGATCTCAGCACAACAATTGGCTTATCTGGAGGTTTTGTCGCCATTCCACCTTGTGACAAAGTTGATGATGTGGAAGCTAACATTCCTCCAGCAGCAACCTGCTGAAAAGCGTATGGTATGCATTTTGATATATATTATTCAAATTATCACAATTTCTTAAACTATTATTAGTCTTCTTCTAAGTCAATGTATGTTATGTTTAATTATGACTCTGTATGTTCTCTGTATCAATTTGTATGATTAATGAGAATAAACTTCAGTTCTGTTTTCAAGCTTGGGGTTCTTTCATTCAAGTATTCTTTAAAAATTATAATCAATAAAATGTTGAATCTACAGAGCTACAAGCTTGTTCAACAAGCAGTGATTGGGAAAGGCAGGGGCCATGGGCCATTTTGCACATTGGATACATAAATGGCCCACTAAAATTTTGAAGTTTACAATTGATATAATGGGCAATGGCCCATTTAAAATTCAAAAAATTGCCAAAAACACTGAAAATGGCCCATTGTCAAAGATGTCTTTCCCAATCCCTGAACAAGACATTTCCTCTTCACAATGGCCTGAAAACATCCCCATTATTCGCATGTTCTGATACCAGTATAGTGTAGACAGATTGTAGTCATTCGGGGACCAATGAACTAATTTGGTCTAAAACGAAGCTTGCAGTGATCATAAACTGGGAGGAGAGTTTTCTGACCATTGTAAGGAGAAAACCTCTTGTGGAATGAAATTGCATCACAGTATATTTGGCATAATGAATATGCCTATTGATGCGACTTTAAGGCATATCCTATCTACTCCTTTTTTCACAATATTGTCTCTTTTGTGACTTTGTCCCTTTTGATAGGAGGTAATTGAGGAGTTGTTGTTTAGTATAATCACTTGGGAAATATTTCAGCCATTTTATTGATAATTAAGACCCAACTGACCTGGTCTGCGGGAGGTCTCACTAGTCCGAGGATGACCGGTGGTTTGCTTGGAACTGGTGACTGATCAGCATCCCTCTCTCTCTCCTTTTGATGAATTAGTTTCACATCATTATGATTAAACATCAATAGTAACTAAATACCCCAAAATAACATAAGATAATTCCTTATTTCCTTGAGGGAATGTGTGGAGAATTAGGTGGAATCTAAGCAAGCATGAAATTCAAAACAATATATATAAAATAACATATAAACAAATATTCAAAATGAACAATTGATTTGACATAAACTGCTTAATCGGAGCACCTTTAGAATCCCTCACCAAATAAACCGGAAGTGTGTAAGAGCACACGCCTTCGTTCGGCGCGTGCTTACTGCCTTCGGCAGTTCACGTCATATAAGAGACATTCTGTAATTTCCCTGATTTCCGTAAGGAGACATTTTAGGCGAAAAAAGAGGTCATTTTCGTATCGGCAAGCAAAAGTTTAATTTAAAACTTCGTCTGAAAAACGATAGTTTTAAACACGAATTTTAAAATCACTTCAAAACATCATTACCTTTGCCTGCAATCGAGGGGAAATCCTTAAACCGTTCCTCGTCGCTGATTGGTCAATTCATAAACTCGCGTGTCGATTGTTACGTCACTTCCCGCACGTTCTCGCATTGCGTCATGTCGTGATAGTGATGTATAGCGTGTGACGTATGATTTGTTTGTAAACAGACGCCACTTTTAGCTTGGCAAGTTGTAAATTTTTTGCTTTTGAAACGCTATGGCGGGATTAGATGATTCTTTGGGGGATTTCGTTGTGGAGAGTCGTCACTCTCTCGTGTGTTGGGTATGGGACCGTTGTTTGACAACGTTGAGCCAGAAAGGAGGAACAAGAAGAGGAAATTGTCCGCAGATTTAGGAAAGCAGACGGAGCGTCTCCCATCGCTACCTGATTGTACCTCGATTCCTTGGGTAAGTTCGTATGGGCGGGATTCTAAGGTTTCTTCACGTACTATTACTTTCGAGTTGCTCCTTTTTAATTTATTTGTAACGATTCTCGCTACGCTTGCGTGGTGTATGAATCGTGGGTTACTTTGTAATCATGCCACTTGTGACAAGTGTCATAGTTCGAAATGCCAAACGCTCAGTTAATAAGAATGGTACCGTGAAGGGGCTTTTTAAATCTTACCTGAACGAACACATTTGGAGAGTCAAGGTACAACATAGCGATGGGGATGTTTTTGATGCCTTCTAAATGAAGTTGCACGCCAATTTCCTCTTTCCAATGTTCCAAGTAACATCCCTCTGCATTAACCCGCCCACCGACTTGAAATTCGACAATCCTTCTAAAAATCCTTTTTAAAAAATGCTCATATTGGCATGTGTGTCATGTTTGGATGAATATCGTCGAAAGGGAAAGAAAGGATGACATTCAATCAAAATAAAAAGAAAGAAATAAAAAATCCCCTTCCCCGATAAAAAAAAATAGGGGGGCAAGCCCCCCTAAACCCCCTTATGATATTAAAAAAAAAAATTTTTAAAACGAAAAAGAAACAAGAAATGATAAAATCAAAACAAATATCAATAATAAAAAAAAAACAAAAACAAAAACAAAAACAAAACAAACGGGGGAAAAAATAGAATTTGAAAAATAAACAAAATGTAAAACAAAAAGCATTTAACATAAACAAAAAAACTAATTTTGAAATTTGCATACATAAAACTTATCTTGAAGTGATTTTTTATTTATTGTTAAAAAAATCGGAAATATGGAATGCAACATGTCAAAACGACGCGCTGGGTCATGGGGGAAAACCCTTTTATGTCGACTCGATAACATTGAATCTGTGGCGAAAGTCGTTTAAAATAATATACAAAAGGGGCCCTATTAAAGATAAGATGTTGCCTATTGTCAAATAATATCATTGATTGGAAATGTTCGGAAATGTAAAACGACTTGTGAACGAAAGGGTAATTTCACAGTAAACAACAATGGCGTCGTGAATGACAACTCTCGCTTCGATGAGAAATGACGTCTGCGCATGTCCGGTAGTATAAAAAATTCGAGAATGTTTTTTAAAGATAAATTCCACGTTCCAAAATGGAATTTGGTGAGGGATTCTAAAGGTAGGCCCAGCCATTTTATAATTTTTTACTATTCTTGATAAACCTAGCAATTTCATGTTAAACATATATTGTAAACCGTGCTACTGGCGCATTACGTCGCCGAGTATCACGCTGTGATGGTGTGACACTCGTGGGATATGGACATATCCCACGAATATGTAACATGAGTTACAATGGGTGACTTCTCAGTTCTCTGTCATATTTGTCGCTCTCCGGAAGTTGTTCAATCATGGCGGAAGCCACCGATGATTGCCGGAGATCGCCGATGTTACGACATCGACAATCACTACACTCCCCCTTGTTTAATAGAGCCCTAAATATATTAAAATTGATATGAAGGGTGCCACACCGCTTCCTTAAGTAAAATATTAAGCCCTAAAATTAATACCTAAGCCCTATAATAATGTTGTTACCTATGTAATAATTAAGAAATATTTATATAAGCTGCAAATTACACAAAACAGATAATTACTTTGACATACAGACAATTACCGGCAGAGGGTAACGCACTGCTCCCGGTAATAGTACAAACATTTTCGGCAGAGGGTACAACTCACTGCTCCCGAAATTACAAGAACTACTAAACATTCCACATCTTGGCAGAAGGCATGAAACTGCTCCCAAGATCTCATACTATGAGTACATTGTGTCCTCCACCTCACACGTCACAACTATACTCCATCTCTCCCCTTCTCCTGTAGAAATTTGACTTGTCTTTTGGGGGAAATGCAATGTCCGCAATCTGGTGGTTTTGAGCATATTGCAATATAGTTTGAAAATTACACTCCTGAGGAGAATTTGATCACTGGAGTAAGTTTGATGTCATTCATCACTGACACAATGATTCTTTTTCAGGTCCCTGGATACATCACAACAGCTTCTACCACGGTCCCAGGGCTTGTACACCAGTCCTGAGCAAGAGTGTCCATGAATGTCATTGTTGAATGAACAACATTGACTAGGGGTCTTCACCGACATCCCTGCATAATGTACATTGTCAATGGTCTGTCCCTGAATATGATGCAACAAAGTGTTGTGTCCATTTACTCCATTAGCAATGATGTTCTGTGTTTCAGACTTTTCAATGGCAACAATGGATTGCAAGTCTACATTGACAGGTTTACTGTCAGACAGGCTGATGACCGGCTGCAGCGAGACATTCCTTTTGGGATTCTTATCTGGAATTGTAGAGCAAGTGACAGACAGTGCACCGTCCACTTTAGGGTGTTGATACTGAATTTTAGAGGAGGTGACCAAACGCGGTGCACCGTCCCTTCGCGGATACTTGAAATGGTACATGGAGGGAGACCGGGTGACCGACCACAGTGCACCACTAATCCCTTGATCCTGAGTTGGTGGCAAGGAGGTGACTAATCCCTGTGCACCGTCCTTGACTTCTGAAGTATCTGTGTTGTCCACAACGACAGAAACTGACTTCATTTTTGGCTTTCGAAACAATTGTCTCATGTTGTCAACGAGGGTGTTGTCACCAGTAGGAGACTTGCTCTTGACTGGTAAATGTGAGAGGCCTATTGTTGATGACTGGACCAGACTAAGGCCTGATTGTCTGGTCCCTTGCCGTTTAAATCCTTCTCGATGACAGGCTCTGTATCTTGTATTTGCTTGCCTAAACTCTCAGCTGTGAAATAATCTGGGTCATATGGAGGATGTCTCCCCGTTTCTTGTTGGTCTCGATGATGCATCCATGCAGTCATGGTACTGGACAATGTTGTCATGGCTATGGCGAGAGAGTCCACCTTGTCTGTTAGGTTATCCATCTTCTCTGTCAGAGGATCTATTTTCTTTGTCAAGGAGACCATGTTCTCAGAGAGAGGTTGCATCCTCTCTGTGAGGGCATCCATCTTATTTTCAATATCTGAATAAAGGCTTGAAGATGGTTGACTGTTGGTACTGTCAGCTTCCTCAGCATGATGTTTTGGCCAATAGGCTGCTTGACTGTTAAGCCTTGGAGACTGTTTGAAATCTCTTTGGTTTACATCACGACCTGTTCTGCAACTTGTTTTTATAGCAGTGAAAAGATTGTCCGTGACCGCTTTATGGTTTTGAGGACTATTTCTGGCTGCACCCTCACTCTTGTACTGTCTTAGATATTGGACAGCATCCTCTATAGTATCTGGCTGTAAATCCTTTACCTTGACACCAGAATCATAGTCATTGCATCCACAGCATATTTTCAATACACACTGTCTTGTAATATGTTCATCACTGAAGCCATCAAATGCATATTTGGCCATCTCTTGAACTCGCTTGGCCCAACCTTTTAATGACTCTTCTGGGTACTGGTACAGATTGGTGAACTGTGACCGTACTGTGTCTAAAAACTCAAAATGACTTTCCATCTTCCACACAAGGTCGTTGAAGGATAGATTGTCTCTTGCCTTGAAACTGAGGTTGAAGTATTCCTTGGCCTCCCCAGTCAAACATTGATAGAGATGGTCTATCTTCTCTGCCTCTGTGAGTCTTTCCCTTATGGCTAGACGGCAAAACTTGTCGATGAAATCTTTCCAGATCCCATTTCCATCAAAAGTGATATCATGAGGGAAAGTGATCCAACACTGTTCCCTATGTTGCCCCCTCTCCTGTCGTACTCGGCGGGCATGGTGGTGATGACTGTTATCCTGTGAGTCGCTGTCTCTTTCATCCTCTCCAAAGTATTCGCCGTCTTCTAGAGATGAAAGTGTCCTGCCAGTCCTGGTAGTCTTATGATTCTCGTCTGACCAGGCCTTCAGCATCTTGTTGATGGCAGTTAACTTGTCTTGGTCCATTGGAGTATGCATCTGGTATCCATACTGTTGAGGGGGATATCCATATCCATACCCTGGTGGCGAATATGCTCCGTACTGAAGAGGCGGGTATCCAGTCGATGATGGGGACATGTTTGGGGATGTTACTGGGAATTGATTATTATAAATGGGAGGTGTCTGAATGAACCTGGTTGTTGTTAATGTGTTGTACATTGCCAGTGTCTGTGCTTGTGATTGGGTGTTCAAAGCAGATGACTGTACAGTTGACTCCCATTCCCCTCTTCCTTCTCCTCCCTTGCTGCTGTCAACATCGTATGCCACATAGCCATGTTCATTGCTTGACATTTTTCAGCAAATAAATCTAGATGCTGAAATAGATATGTTACCCTATCCCAGGTGTAACAAAGTCTAATTGATTTAGGCAGTATGCAATGACCTATGTTACCCTATTCCAGGTGTAACAACACTTTATTGATATTGGTAGTATAGATATACTGACCACAGTGTTACCCTTCCCAGGTGTAACTAAAATGTTATTAATGTAGGTAGCACACACAGGCACTGACCACTGTTACCCTTCCCAGGTGTAACAAGAAATGTTATTAAGGTTGGTAGCACTTGCAGGTACTGACCACTGTTACCCTTCCCAGGTGTAACAAAAATGTTTTAAGTTGAGAAGAGTAATAATGTTACACTATTACAGGTGTAACAATTGAAGAAGCCAGAAGTTGGAAGTTATTAAAACAACAATTTAGAAAATATTTCCAAAAAGCTTTACATGAAGATCTTGTTATAAAATTTAGCGATTAAAAATATTGCAAGTTTAAATTTCTTACCAGAAATGTGTGCCAAAGTTTGGAAAAAACTCTACAAGAAATTTGAAATAGAAATTTCCTACATATGTTAATAAAAAATGAAGGTTGGAAAAATAAATATATACACTACTGCCACTAGTGTATGAAAAGAGATAAGATAAACTTCACTGCTGCCACCAGTGCAAAATAATCCTATCAAATTTAATGCATGTATAATATATTACAAAGCTACAAAGTAATCCTAACCTAAAACCTACCAATAAATTTAATTTAATGTAATATTATAAATATACCCTACACTACTACAAGCAGTGTAAAATATAAACCTAACAATAAATACTTTACAAGAAATGTGATAAAATACCTTACATTACTGCCACTAATGCAAAATATCTAAAACTGAAGAAAATAATAACCTACAGTTGTGTAAGCTATTAAAATAAATGCCCAATGCTATGGTAGCCTTATTGATAAAAATGTTAGAAATGAAAATGTAAACAAACGACAGTAGCTAAAAATAGATCACATGGGCCAAAGAAGATCGACTTGTACCCACGTGGTCGCTAAACACAAGCAAACACAGCGCAACTGACAATGTCAGGTGCAGAAAATCGCGTCAGACGTTTATTAGTAAACGCGAAAAATTCAATACGAGTGAATTATCACTCGCAGTGAACAATAATCTCGTCTGGCACGCTTTGATCGCGGTGCAGACGAACAAAAATGGCGGACAGTGCAGACGACAATGTGGTCGGCTGCCCGCACAGAAAATTGAAATTTCCGCGAAAGTCGCGAAAACTGTCACAGCGCCAATATTGTAAACCGTGCTACTGGCGCATTACGTCGCCGAGTATCACGCTGTGATGGTGTGACACTCGTGGAATATGGACATATTCCACGAATATGTAACACGAGTTACAATGGGTGACTTCTCAGTTCTCTGTCATATTTGTCGCTCTCCGGAAGTTGTTCAATCATGGCGGAAGCCACCGATGATTGCCGGAGATCGCCGATGTTACGACATCGACAATCACTACACATATTTGAATTTTGCTCTTTCCTAATTTTATTTAGGGTGCAACAATATAGGCCTACAAGAATAGCTCTTACATGACTGTCTTTTTCTTCAATATCTTGGCAAGCAATAACCATAATACTTATCAATCTTGAATATGTTTAGATGTATGTTTTCTCAGTTTCAAACATGAAAATAAAAACCTTAAAATTATCTCTTTTGAATATATTATTCTCATTATGTCACCTCTCCTTGGCTTACTCATGACCAAAGCGTTACGCTAAGACAAGCTAGTACAGTACACGAATGTAGGCTATCGAAACTCAAGCAGTAAATTGTTTATTGCATGTGTTCTATATTTGCACCAATAATGACAGCTTGTCTGAAGTTAAATAATAGGTATAATCATAAGAGTTGATCAATTTTATTTCAGTATTTTGATGATCAAAAATAGAGTTTTTATTTTTTGAAGATTACTTTCACTTTATACCTTACGACCTGGTCTATCTCTTCTTCGTCTTCTTCTGCCTCCTCTATCCAACGGGTCAGACATCAAAACGACAAATTCTAAAAACAGTTAAATAACACACAGTATCAAAAAGACAAATATTTTGACTAATGCTTTCGTCTGCAATGAGTTCGGAAAGATCAGTCGGGTGCCTATGAAATGCCAATTGACGCCTGAAACGAAATGAGCAATACTAAAAGCATTTTATTTCGTTTAATTGGAAAAATCATTTGTATGTGGTGCCGTTATCTTAATTCGTATTTTTACGTAAAATCATTTATGGATATATTTGGGTTGTAATGATTTAAATCGTTATTGTATTGGTCGGTTTAGTTCGTTTTTCTACGATTAGGTTTTAACTCAAACCCAAAATAGCCTCTTTCTATAGTTGGAATATTTAGATTTAATCCTAATATACCTGAAGAACTGCATCTATCTTCATATATTTCGATAATAAATGTTATTGTTTACAGAAACGTTGGCAAAGAAGTGTTACTTTCACTCAGATAACGATTGCTGCAATATTTACAATTCATCCGGGAATTTGGGGGTTCGAGGTTATTCAGGATGGCGACAGGAAACTTGTGAAAGTTACTAAAGTTTATTGTTTTGGTGTTTAAAAATACTTAAAATGAAGGAATTTCGAAAAATGTTGGTTTTTGTAACATATGCTGTATATATTCTGTCTAACCAAGTTTATTGTCAGCTGGTTGTAAATGTAAAGAATAAAGGAGGAGATGTTCTAGTGGAATCGATCGAAGCAAACACAACAGCAGATACTGTCACTCTTGAGTACACCAACACAGATGGAACGATCATCACTCAGTTCATTGATTTTAAATCTGTAAGTCCTTTTAAAAGATATTTTAATTAAATAAGATATTAGTCCATTTTCATTAAACACAACGAGAAAAGTAAAATGATGATAGAGTATTTGATAAGTCATAACAAAGTTATCAACCTTCGAACACAGCGTTCATTCGAACACTTCGAACATTAGGTCGAGAGGCTCTACCTGCAACCCCACTGGATAGCAGGTAGAGAGCGGCTATGGTTAAAACAGGGTGGCAAAGCGCATACAGTACTGTATGCGCTGTTTTTGCTATGTTGCGTTACTTTCCCATGTGAAAAAAGGGTTCTAATTATGCTTGATCGATTGGAATCCCTTGCAAGAATTGTTTTCACCTATTTTCAATGTTGACAACGCTTGCTCTATTTCTTTATCCGCTCGCGAAATCTGCAAGCGTCCGGCCGACTGAAACATCAACAAACGCCGCCATCTTGGTAAGTAGCGGGTGTACCCGTTGACCAATCAGATTGCGTCAAATGATCTAAAAATAGATACAGCGTGGCGCTAATTTATGCATAGTGACCTTGAGTGTTGACGTCCAACAAGAAAGCCCGCGGCATATTTTAACATGATTGCTTCTTTGAAACAATTGAGACGGAGAAAAGAAATAAAGTAAACTTTATTTACCTTTAGTTAATTTATATTTCTCATAAATAATTATCATTCACTGTATTCACTGATTTCGTAAATTCAATATAATTTTGACAGCAAGATTATAAATCGCGTCTCCAGTATCTGCAGTCGATGCCAACATTTATTACAAACATAAAAACAAATTAAATGTTTAGAAATGTGTGACAAGTTAAGCTTTGATAGAAATCGTAGTTAAAATATTTCATTAAATTTTATCAGTATCCCGGTATATATTTCGATATAATTTTTCAGGGAACACAGTCCGACGGACGATTTTCATCAGACTGAACAGCGACATTCAATGTTCAACACCATATTTGAATTAGTTTTTATTACCAAAAGATTAGACAGCTTTCATCGTAAAAACTATGTTCAGAATTTAATTATAGAAAGACCTATACAACATCACAATACATGCATGTTTCAACGCTTCGGGTCCGGTTGTGAACAAAAACCATAAGGCATGAACGATATAAAATAGACACTAATTACAGACAAGATTATTTACAAGACACATTCAGTTTGTGATTTTCAAAATAATTAGAGCACCATGAAATAAAAAAACTATACGCTTATCTTTCGGTCAGATATTTACGGAAACAGATCCTCAAATTCACCCACAAATTGTCTAAAATAAACTCTCATTGACGGTTTATTTTAGAGGTGTCTACTTTTTGCCCTCTTTTACAAAACATTTTTTGTTGATTAAACATACCCACGTGTACTTAATAACCACGTGTCACTTAATATTTTGGAGTAACAATGTCCTAAAACTGATAAATGTTACGCCCGAAGACGAATTAGTCAGTATCGTGCAGTGCCGCGTAGTATAGTGGACATTGCGCTATCTTATGTTTTTTCACATGGAGACCGACAATGCCAGGCTTTAATATTTTCTGTCATATTTATTCTCTCGAAGTGAGATTACTGGAGTTGCAAACAATTTTGAAAAAGATTTTTGAAAAAAAAACGGACGATTAGATCATGATTTAAACTATCAAAACCGGAATGGTGCGACACTGCAAGTTTTAAACCCGATTTCTGCATAGGTATTTCATTTTATCAACGTTAATGCAGTATATTATTTGTTCTTATTAATCTAACTGGAAAATAATCGAATTATACATGATTTTGACACATCTCATGATGCGTGAGAAGAAAATGTATGTCCGTACTGGCTGGGGACCAGTTATCGCCGTTTTTCGAGACGTTTTCTTTTATAATTTTAAAACTCATTGTCAAATTGAATAAAATTATACATCAAACTTGAATAGGACATGTTCTGTCAGGAAATAAATGTTTCAATCATAATTTTTACATCATTGCTTTATATGACTGCTAAGAATAACAACGTGCCGAAAGATTTGTTCCGTACCAGTTTATCGCATTTAAATTCACTTCCGAATTCTTGCAAAATGTCTGTAGAACTATAATTTGATATGTTTTGAAGGAAGAATTATCTATATTTATCAATCTGATTTGATTTGTCTTCCCCCGCGAAAGGCCAACTGGCCGACTGTCAGTGACAAGCACCCGACTTTCTTGATTTACAGGCCGTAACAGTGTGCGAAAGCTTAAAAACCGCTACCGTAAAGTGGGCCGATTTTGACCATGGTGATTGATAAGAAAATCATTCTAATATCGTTTGCAAGCATATAATTGATCTTAGTCTATATCATGATTCTTGCCAAGATCATTTTCTATAAAGGTAATGTTTTTTTAAAAATAATTGATAAGGAGTTCGGGCATGTAACTCCCCCGTCTCGTTTACGTTTGATGCATGCTAGATTTAGCTTTCTCTGCACGTGGAAATAATTTTTTTGAGTGATTTTTATTTATGGTATCAATTTGTATTATACTCTGCAAGCAGTTTCAAGATGAAATAATTATGTAGTTTATTTCATGAACTTAAAAGGCACAATATTCTATCATTTGTAACGCGATATGCGATAGTTATATACACATGCATATTTGATAATATTTTCCACTGACGTTGAAAACATAACTTTTTATTACCCAAATAATTTCCATTTGAATGTATTTTAAAACATATAATTTGACCTATGTATTCAAATATCTCTTGGAACATAAAATTAATCAGCATGAAGTCGACCAGAAGACAATATTTGACGTTCATGTCTTTTCTCCTGTACGATGATAGACGATTCATTACGGTAATAATCATGAAATTGTTCGTAATGCCAGATGAATAAAGTAAGCTAAAATCATATTGTTAAATTCAGAGTGATCCAAGACTATTTGAAATAACAATACTAAGCTGGTCCCGAAAACGACACAATGCTGTCTGTACTGTCGCTAATTATATTCATGGTGACCTCGCTAGTGATCACGGTCGTTTCTGATTGGCTGGCGCTTCCAAGATGGCAGCGGCCGATTCCGTTTCGTTCAGTGCCGATGAATGAAATGTAAAGTTTGATTTACAATACTGAACAACGCCGATAGAGATTTTTGATGTCACCGAATCGTTAATTATATGAACTGGTAATGATTCGCGACAGTTTAAATTGACTGCCACTCCAAAATAAAAATTCAGAAATCCACCCTGTTTTAACCATAGCCTGCTTCTGTCGTTAGTATGCGGCTCGATATGCGAGGATACAGCATTCGGCGACAGAAGTTTCGGTCTATTCGAACATCAACCTTCGAACACAGCGTTCATTTTAAAATTTTAGTGCTTGGAATATTATAATTTACACTCCCCCTTGGATTCTTCTTGTAAAAGATCTTTGAGAGTTAATTTGACCACCTAAGGACTGCTAACACATTGTGATTGATAGTCATAAGGTTTGTGACATAAGCTTCTGGTGAAGTGATGAACTACAGTCACACTAATCACTATATTTAACAGTGCTCTTTGTTTGAATGTTAAGGAGGCGCAGGTATTCCGAGCATACGTAGCAGCGGAAGAGGAGCGAGGGCAGTCCGGATACCAACTTCTGTGTCTCGTTAGCAGGTTCAGCAAGAATGACTTTATCTCTTCAGATGCCATGTCAAAACTAAGACAGGTATGTCTAAATATTAAAACATCAGGGCCAGTAATTGGTAGGACCTTTCAAATAAAGGCATGGTTATTATTATTTTGGTAGAAAATTGCATTATATGTGTACAGGTACATCAGGCCAAAAACATCTAGTAGGCTTATGAATTATTTGGTATGACATGCCATATGGGAGGTAGCCTTAAATGTAGGTTTATTATGTCCCCCGAAATATTTTTCGGGAGACATAATGTTTTCACCTCCGTCCGTGATTCCGTGATTCCGTCATTCCGTGATTCCGTGATTCCGTGATTCCGTGATTCCGTCATTCCGAAATGCTTTCTTTTCCGGGCCATATCTCAAAAACCGTTCAATATTTTTTCACGAAACTTGGTATGTGCTTAGACCTAGTGATGGAGTAGTGCCTTTTGCTATTTTGGTTATTCTGAATTTTTTATTTATTCTGGTTTCCATGGAAACAATTTGAACTTAGTGCATATTGGGGGTAGGAACCTTTTCCGGCCTCTATTTCAAAAACCGTTCAATATTTTTTCACGAAACTTGGTATGTGCTTAGATCTAGTGATGGAGTGGTGCCTTTTGCTATTTTGGTTATTCTGAATTTTTTATTTTTTATGGTTTCCATGGAAACAATTTGAACTTAGTGCATATTGGGGGTAGGAACCTTTTCCGGCCTCTATTTCAAAAACCTTTCAATATTTTTTCACGAAACTTGGCATGTGCTTAGACCTAGTGATGGAGTGGTGCCTTTTGCTATTTTGGTTATTCTGAATTTTTTATTTTTTCTGGTTTTCATGGAAACATTTTGAACTTAGTGCATATTGGGGGAGGGTTTCATTTCCGGACCATATCTCCAAAACCGTTCAATATTTTTTCACAAAACTTTGTATGTGGTTAGATCTAGTGCTGGAGTGGTGCCTTTTGCTATTTTGGTTTTTAGCTCACCTTTACAAAGTAAATGTGAGCTTATGTCATGGCGCTTCGTCCGTCGTCCGTCTGTCCGTCCGTCTGTCCGTCTGTCCGTCCGTCCGTCTGTCCGTCCGTAAACTTTCACGAAAAAGACTACTCCTCCTAAACGAATTCAGATATCATTCTGAAATTGTAGTATGTTATACCCATGGTGATTCCTCACAGAAAGGTAGACGTTTCAGTTTTGAGAATCCAAGATGGCCGCCATGACAGCCATATTGAATTTTCAATTAGATTTCATGAAAAAGACTACTCCTTCTAAACGAAAGCAGATATCATTCTGAAATTGTAATATGTTATACCCATGGTGATTCCTCACAGAAAGGTAGACGTTTCAGTTTTGAGAATCCAAGATGGCCGCCATGACAGCCATATTGAATTTTCAATTAGATTTCATGAAAAAGACTACTCCTTCTAAACGAATACAGATATCATTCTGAAATTGTAGTATGTTATACCTATGGTGATTCCGCACAGAAAGGTAGACGTTAAAGTTTTGAGAATCCAATATGGCCGCCATGGCAGCCATATTGAATTTTCAATTAGATTTCATGACAAAGACTATTTCTCCTAAACCAATCTAAATATCATTTTTATATTGTAGTATGTTATACCTATAGTGATTCCGCACAGAAAGGTAGACGTTTCAGTTTTGAGAATCCAAGATGGCTGCAATAGCAGCCATATTGACTTTTCAGCTGCAGATGACACATCATTATTATTAAATTTTAAGCTTTCATCAAGTGTCACTGTGATTACTGGCACCATATAAATTCTCTAATTTGAACTTACTAATCATAATATTATCTTAAATATTGAATATTTAAGATTGTTGTGCAAGTTTTTCTATATTTTTAAGTGTTTCTAAAAAAAATTAAGATGAAAGACAAACATGATTGATTAATTTGTTTAAAATCTTTATGGCAACTAGCTGCAAAAACCAAATCACATTAAACATGTTAAATTTTAAACAATGGTATCTCCCTTATATTCCTTTAAATACCACACATAAGGGGTCAACAAGAGTTCAGATATTCCACTCTGTTGTCTAATACACATCCCAAGGCAGGCTGCTAGCATCACAGTGTCAGCTGCTAGTCTGTTGCATAATCAACCTGACCCAATTGATATGGTAGAGCATTATGCTATATGGCCATGGCCCATGTGTATGCAATAAAAGTTATGGACTTGTATTCTCATGAAAGTGATATGTTCTTTCTAAGAATAACAACTTACACAAAACTTGTCTACAATAAGCTTTGTGTTTAGCAATCTACATGATAAGTTGATGTGGAATGAATATGCAGATGAAAATCGAAAAGGGTTTAGTAAGAAAAGTAAGGAAATTTGATTTGTCATATCTCTCTGTTGATTTGACAATGCAAAAATGTTTACCATTATAGTACTGTATGAGTGTTAAATAAATTGATACTTTAATGAAAGACATCTCATGGTCACTTGACATGTAAATATTATGTGAACAAAATAAACGTGTCTTATGCATTGCTGTGTTTATGACTTTCCTCTCAATCAGTCATTCATTTTCCTTGAAAAATCTGCACTTTTGGGACTCTCGATATCCCATGCAGCATAACCATCAGTGAAATAATCTTGAAATCATATTAATGATTCACTACAAAACAAATGTAAGTGCCCACCATCCTGTAGGTAATGAATGACATTTAAATGGATACACCTAAACCAATCAAGATATCATAATGAAATTAATACGGATGCCCACATAAAAGTAGCATTTTGAAGATTAAAAAGTACAAGATGGTCACCAATTCAGCCATAGATATACAAAAAAGTTATACAAAAACCTACTGCTTGTTAACTTATCATGATTATATCATTCGTGTATTAATGTTTGTTCAAGCTCTAGTCGTTTCCAAAAGAAGACTAGTATTTTAAAAGATAAAAAAATCATGATGGCAGCCATAATCAATTATATAAAAGATGGTTACATGTATAATTAAACCATTTTACAACATCATTCATTTTAAGGTGAGCTTCTGTACCCTCGGTACTTTTATTCTAAAAGTTTTATTTTCCTGGTTTCCATGGAAACAGTTTGTACTTAGTGCATATTTGGGTAGGGACTGTTTCCCAGCCATATCTCAAAAAGTATTCAATATTTTTTATGAAACTTGGTATGTGGTTAGACCTAGTGGTGGAGTGGTGCCTTTTGCTATTTAGGTCATTCTGAATTATATGATTTTTCCTGGTTTCCATGGCAACAGTTTCAACTTAGAACATCTGGTGTGAGGACCATTTCCGGGCCATATCCCAAAAACTATTTAATATGATTTTACGAAACTTGGTATGTGGTTAGACCTAGTGGTGGAGTGGTGCCTTTTTCCATTTTAGTTATTCTGAATTATTTTCCTGGTTTCTATAGAAACAAGTTGAACTAGGTGTATATGGGGGGTAGGGTCTGTTTCCGTACTTTAGCTTAAAAACTATTCAAAATATTTTTACTAGACTTGATATGTGGTTAGAACTGCTGGGGGAGTGGTGCCTTTTGCTACTTTGGTTATTCTGAATTGTTATTTTGCTGGTTTCCATGGAAATTTGAAATTTGTACATAATGGGGGTAGGGTCACTTTCGGATTAAATGTTAGCGGGGGACATCACAGTGCATCACATGCACATATTTCTAGTTGTCATTGAAAGCTGTGCGACTGCATCAGTATTAGGTGGGCACTCATTTTCTGTCATTAAGACCTTAAAGCAAATATGGACAAGAATTTATTCATTTGCAGAAGTTATGAACCAGGTGTTACAATGTTAACTTGCAATTACCCGGTAACTTCTCAATCACATGATAAAAATTTGTCTATCAAGTGTAATATATAAAATTTCTGACAACTTTGTTATATATCCTTATTATTGTTGTTCTTGGGTAATAAGTTTAGGTATTACTTCATTATTTTAATATTTTTTGTTATTATTTCTTGTATGAGAACACTAACTAAGTTCAGTCAGATACTTATGCAGTATTTGGCGAGGAATTGGCTTGACCACTTTCACAGACGATCTCCTTTGAAATTTAAAGTTTTAGATAGAAATGTCTTAACTTTGTTGCTTATTATTACTTTACTGAAAATCAATCACTGGGCCCAGAGACCTTTTTTACAGCAAACAAGGACCCAAAAATTGCAATTTCAGCCTGACTGGTTTCTGACATGTTTCATTCACTACAGGGTTTTACATAGTCAGTCAAAACTGAGAGTCCAGGTGACACAGAGTACACATATTTTCCAGTCCTTTTCAGTGTTCTTCAAAAACAAAATGGACAGTTTGATGAAGATGATGAAGGTTTATCTATATTATATTTTTAATAAATGATGTTTTAATAATATCTTGTCATGAAATTCATGCTCAATTAGTAAAATGTGGTTTTTATTAAAAGATGTATATTTGTATAAGAAAAATCCTGCTTATTTTTTGGTCCTCTCGACATTTTCTGTGCAAAATACCCAGGAAAGCTGAGTACCTTAAAACCCTGTCACTGGTCTATTGATTACAGAAAAACCCAACAGCAATCCGAAGTCCAGAGGAAGATAAAGGTCCGGACCTGATTGTGTATGATCTTCAGATGAATCTTGCCAAGAGTGATATGATCAGTCCTCACATCTACAACATGTGCCAGGAAGCCAAGGAGACGACCTTCTTCAAGGAGTCCGATCTCACCACCATCTCTAGATGTTAGTAGCCTTTTCAAGCACATTAGAATAACGTTGACCGTCCCTCATCCTCTACAATGATGATAAATTATCCTCCAAAAATAGGGTAGAGGTCTCCAAGACACAAATATCAAGATGTTAGTATGTTAGCTTTCTCAATCTCATTAGTCAAATATGGTTGAAATTTTTTAAATCTGCAATTCTGTACATCAGACTAGGTATAGCTTATTTAGATGGGAAATGAAGAAACTGTGTAGAATTCCTTAGTCTTTCAGCTCTGAAATGCTGCCCATCGTTGCTCAACATAACTACCTGCTATGATACCTGGTTCTTAGGTTTATTTAAAGCTAAGAGAACCATTACAATTGTCCCTGAATATCACACATTAAACCTTGCCTGAACAATGACTACAACACACTGAAATTATCAATAATTATTCTTTAAGTACAAGATTTTATGGATGTCAAACTTCCTTATTCACAGTTGGATAACCAGAAAATATTGTGCCGTATTATGCTTCAACTTCCAGAATACCTCTAAAACAGTTTCATTATTGTTCCTGATGACTTAAATCTCAACCATGAACAAGGACTTCAAAACACTAAGAACTATCAATAATTGTCCCTGAAATTCCCACATTTATTCTAATATTTCAGCCTAAAACAAAGACTACCACACAATGAGATTATGAGAATTGTCAATATTTCTCCCTTAATATCACACATTAATTATAATCTTCAAGCCCTAAACAAAGAGTACAACACACTGAGATCTATCAATAGTTGTCTATGCTAATCACACATAATTTCTAATCTTTCAGCCCTGAACAAAGACTACAACACACTGATGTCTAACAATAATTGTCCATGAAAATCACTTCTTAATTATCTTCAGCCCTGAACAAAGACTACAACACACTGAGATCTATCAATATTTCTCCCTTAAAATCACACATTAATTATGATCTTCAAGTCCTGAACAACGAGTACAACACACTGAGATCTATCAATAATTGTCCATGAAAATAACTTCTTAATTATCTTCAGCTCTGAACAAAGAGTACAACACACTGAGATCTAACAATAATTATCTATGCTAATCACACATTCTAATATTTCAGCCCTAAACAAAGACTATAACACACCGTGATCTATCAAAAATTGTCAATGATAATCACACATAATTTCTAATCTTTCAGCCTGGAACAAAGAGTACAACACACTGAGATCTATCAATAATTGTCCATGAAAATAACTTCTTAATTATCTTCAGCCCTGAACAAAGACTACAACAGACTAAGATCTATCAATAATTGTCTATGCTAATCACACGTAATTTCTAACCTTGCAGCCCTAAACAAAGACTACGACACACTGAGATCTATTAATAATTGTCCGTAATAATCTCACATTATTCGAATCTTTCAGCCCTAAACAAAGACTACAACACATTGATGTCAGGAATGAAGAAGACTTACCCATCCAAGTATGCACGATGTCACGACACTTCTGATTGGCTGAAACCCTGCTTATGCCACTACCAGGTGTGTATTGGCTGGTACCCATGTGGACTCAAGTATTGTCGAGGAAAGGATTCCACGGGGAAAGTGGTCAGCTACCGGTGTGGTATCAAGACTTGTCGACGCTGTCTCATTTTTGAATATGTTTCGAGACAGAAGCAACATTGTTTGTGGGATGACTCATAGACGTCGAAATCTCATGTTTAGCATGTGTTCAGGATGAAACTGTATGCATTGTTTATGGGATGACTCATAGAGCTTTTGTATGAAATCTCAAGTATTACATGTGCCCAGAATGAACTGTATGCATTGTTTGTGGGAAGACATGTACAGCTGTCAATGACGTCGATGTGTCCAGAAAGAAGCAGCATTCTTTTTGAGGGACTTTTTGAATCTTTACCGTAGACAAGTACAATATTTAAACCCTTGAATGTTTTGTTCAAGTCAAAGGTCACCAAAAAGTCTTACATTTCCATTGTCTATAATTTGTTATATTTGAATGCTTGAGGGCAAAGAATAAACATAAGCTTTTTTTAAGATGTTTGATAAGATATGCTAGAATATGAATAAAACTTTGACATAGTTATGTTACAAATCAAACTAATAATGATGAATATTTTTGTATTTTCATTCTTTGTTTCCATAGCAAAAATTTGTTGTAACTCCTGCCGAAAGTGGAATTCTATTACAATACTTACTTACTAATTGTCTTGTATGGTGTTTATTGAAGAACTGTGTTAACCTACTGGGAGCTGAATGCCTTTCATGAAGCCAAACACATCTGAGTTTTAGGAGTTGAAAATATGGATCTGATCTTGGCTGGATTGTGAACGTTTTTTCATCAACCATTGGTATGTGTTCCACTGAAAATAACTGCATTTGAAGGGCATAAATGAGATCTGCAAATTGTGACATGAAACTGAATTCTGTTTGATTGATGAAAAAGTTTAAAAGGATCTACTTAAAATAAAAAAAAACTATGCCAGAAGGTAACTGGTTTGGGAGTTAGATTGTAAACAATAATTAATTTTGTACATTTCATTGTACAGTTTCAAAACCAAATTTCAACCACAACAAAAGAAAAGAGTTTATAGGGTTATCAGTAATCAGACCCTAATATACTAGCCAGATGATTTGCTAGTCATTGCTAAAGTCCAAAGTGTAATGTATATATCTCAAAAGCATCATTTATCATCCAAATGTCTATTCCTCAAGGGCTATTGTATTGCAATCTTATGTGAAATGGGAAAAGCTTTAATGGAAATGATGCAAGAAATTGTTCCAAAATGAACTTTTAATTACTTGTATATTGTAATTTACAAATATATCAAATTTACCCATTTCTCCTATTTTGATGATTGAATGATTAACTTATTGATTTTATGATTTGAAAGTAGGTAACCCTGATTGATTTATTATCTTGAACTCATCATGATAAAACTTTCTTATGAATATATTTGATAAGGTTCATGATGTTGACTGTTCTATTTTGTTTGTCAGGAGAAAAGTAGTTAGCTGTCTTGTGATAATACCCGGTAGACCCTTCCCTGTGAGTTAAGTGAAGAGTATTGTCAATTTTGCAAGGCAAAATATTTTATGCACCTTTTTTCACTAGTTACTACTTTGACATTTAATAGAATATAGTTGTGTAATGAATAGAGAATACTGAACGACCTTCCATTTAATACTATTTTTATTAAACAAGTTAATGATTTTGTAAAAGAATAGCGGAGGCCAAATCACTCATGAGGTCGGATGGGTATCGTTCCTCATTTCTGTATTGTAATATATTGCATTATAGAAAAGCGTATTGCAATATATTGGTACCTCTTTAATTAAAGAATTTGCATGCTGGTTTTATCATATTTATGTTAATTGACTAGAATCCCAGTGATTTTGTTTTTGATAAAGATTTTCTTCATCAACTTTTAAGGATATCAATTCGATTGAAACAATTGGGTACTAAGGATATGTACAGAAAAGTTTTTAGAATCCCGTACAATTGGTAACCATGACCCAAATGTTTGTGAATATATTTTTATCATTTTCTGCCTTCATTTGAAAATAGAAATTAATTTAGACTCTAAATCGTATCGGTTTGAAGAAGGGAAATGTTTGATTCATTTTAAACTCTACTGTGATCATGTTTGTAATTTGTTTCATTAATGTATCCTGTTTTTAAAAATTATCACTTTTATATGACATGTTTATACATATTTGATCCTGAATAAAAATGTATTGAAATACTTAGTCTGTTTAAGCTTTATAGCAGTATCTAAAATATAGCCTGTCTGTCAGCCCTTGACTGGCTCCTTTTTGCCAGGACTGGTTTCTTTTTGGTCAGGACTGGTAACTTTTAAAAAATTGTCTTTATTTTCCCCTAAGGAATTAACCAATTAATTTTCAGGACAGGCTAGGTTTCCAATCTATTTTACACACTGTTTATAGATATCTACGCACTGAGTCCAATAAAGCCAATTCACTGGTCTTAAAGTGGGAGTAAGGTTTTTTTCCATAGGAATGTAAATTTGTTCATAATGACAAGTGTCTATTTCATTATCTTAATATACAAATATTTGCAAAGGGGCCAGATGATTCAAGGAGACATAAAAAACCTGTAATTCGAAATTGCACAATGTTTGCACTAATGCACTCATGGTAATAGATTGGTGATTATTTCTCAACATGGTACAAAATTTTAAATATTCATTTACAGTCTGTTTTCTAAACTTTTCAGAAAGTGTTTGCTTAAGTTCCCCGAAAGGTCCACAGAATGGGTGGTTAGATTACCACAGGTTATGTCATCAATAAACAATGGTCATCAACATCCCCCGCCAAGTATGTTTTCATTAAAGCTTTTTAACTCCATCAAGGTATTGATACCCTGAAGACACATGGCAAATTTGGTAAGCCTATCTTTAATAGTTTCTGAGAAAAATTGTCCTTTTTGACACCCTCGAACAGAGTCCAAAAACATTAAACAAGTCTATAACTCTGTAAAACATAATTTTGCGGTTCTGATTTTCCAACTCCTTCAAGGTCGTGATACCATAGAGACACATTGCAAGTTTGGTTAGCCTATCTTTAATAGTTTCTGAGAAAAGTTGTCCTCTTTGACAACACCCTCGAACAGAGTCCAAAAACATGAAACAAGTCAATAACTCTGTAAAACATAATTTTGCTGTTCGGATTTTGCGAACTCAATCAATGGAATTTATTGTATTGATATATGAAGAATCACAGCAAGTTTGGTTGATCTATCTTTATTTCTGAGAAAGTTGTCCCCTTTATGATCTGCGACAGTCTTGATGATGTCATAGCTCTGGTGTCCAAACTAGGGGACCTGATGATGTCATAGCTCTGATGTCCAAACTAGGGGACCTGATGATGTCATAGCTCTGATGTCCAAACTAGGGGACCTGATGATGTCCAAACTAGGGGACCTGATGATGTGCAAACCAGGGGACCTGATGATGTCCAAACTAGGGGACCTGATGATGTCGTAGCTCTGATGTGCAAACTAGGGGAACGTTTCTTAACAATCACTGTCAAACAGGCCAAATTTTGAATATATCGGCTTTCTGGCTTTGCTAGAAAACGTCATTCTATTGTGAGCAATCAATGAATATATTCATGATGCCACTCTTTCTTAACACTGTCAAAGAGGACAAGTTTGAATATATCGACTTTCTGGCTTTGCTAGAAAACGTCATTCTTTTGTGACCAATCAATGAATATATTCAATATGCCACTCTTTCTTAACAATCACTGTCAAAGAGGATCATTTTGAATATATCGACTTTCTGGCTTTGCTAAAAACGTCATTCTATTGTGAGCAATCAATGAATATATTTATGATGCCACTGTTTCTTTACAATCACTGTCAAATACATTGACATTTTGAATACAAAGGGAAGATTTATCTCTGTTATTTCTCAACAAAAGTGAACATAAAAGAATCAATATAACATAGCAAAACAAAGACGTGAACTGAAGTTCTTCAGCAGAGGACACTATCGAAACAATGAAAAGGTCGCAAGATGTACGACATAGAATACCTTCAATAACGTCTTTATATATAAATACTCCTTTTTAAGAAATGCTTTTCTTCATGGATATCTGTCTGTGCCATAGTCTGCCATGATCTTGGTATTGCCATAACGCCATTGTGATGGTTAACTGAAGATTTACGTTGTGGTATAATTTCAAAAGTGTCCTTATTTATGGGCATAAGGCGACTCCCAAGGACACGTTTTAGGAAATTAATTTCTACATGACTTTGTCTGCTGTCTTTCCCCCCTTGGTCTGTTGTGCTATAAACTGTGATGGTCTTGGTATTGTCACAACGTCATTTTAAATGGGAACATGCCGTCTTACATCGTATTTACCGTCTTACGCCATCGTTTAACAGAATCTGTGTTGAATACCTTCGAAAGAGTCTTAATATATCGGCGTAAGACGACTCCCAAAGACTGGTTTTGAAGAAATGCTTTTCCACATGACATCCTGTGCTTTCTGAGCCTTGGCATAATCTATGATGGTCTTGGTATTGTCATAACGCCATTGTGATGGTTACATGTCGTCTTGCACCGTACCTCATGGTTACCTGAATATGTACGTTGTGGAATACTTTCAAAAGAGTCAGTATATATCGGCATCAGACGACTCCCAACGAATGTTTTAAAGAAACTATATTCCCGTGTGCTGTCTTAGCCTTGTGGCATTGTCTGGGATGATCTTGGTATTGCCATAACGCCATGGTGAAGGGCGCATGACGTGTTACACAGTATATTAAATTAAACTGATGATTTTCATCATATAATACGTTTAAAAAAGTCGTCGTAACTCGGCGTAAGACGACTTATAAGCACTCGTTTTGAAGAAATGATTTCTCTCATCTCTGCTCACTTAGCCTTGATCTGTATGGTCTGTGGTGATCTTGGTGAGGTCATAACACCATGTGGTTGGAGACTCTGTAGAGACCTGTGTGAGACTCTGAGCTCCTGTACCTTGCCTGACTACCGAGAGGAGACACTGAGCTGTGTTCTCAGGAACAGTTCTGGAGTTGATGAAGAGGGAGCAAGAGAGTGCAGAACCCTGACCTCCAGGCGTGGAGATCACGTGACTTTGTGCTCTAAAGGTAAGCCTACTGAGTGCTCTATACTTACGGTTTGGGCTATATTTGGGAGGCCCAAAGGGTAGTTTTCCCGCCAAAGTTTTGGGCAGAATTTGAATATAGGTTAAAAGCTATTTATGAACAGAATTGGCATGCCGCTCTGCAGAATAGCTCCAAGATGTTTGGGTATTCTCAATTTAAGATTGTTTTCACCATTGAACCATATTTGCTTTAACTTATTCTTGATAAATTTCGAACAATTTTAGCTCGTTTCCGCTGTAGTTCTCATAATTTAAACATTGAAACAGGAAGGTATCATAATATTCCTAGAATTCAAAGGATATGCACAATACGTAAGAGTGGTAATATTGAAAATGAATATAATTTGTTATTGATTTGTAACGCTTACATAAATCCTAGGAATCAATTTATACCTCAAAAGTATTTTGTTAACCATTCAATACATAAATTTAACCTCTTGCTGTCGAGCCCTAACAAGGAATTGATGAAACTTATTGCGTTGTTTATTCTCTATGCGAATAATTATCGCAAGTCTGTGGACCAATGATATGTACCATGTTACCATCCAATATTTACAACTTCAACGTTTCACAAGCACATTGCTCGCTTCATCAGGAATGAATGCTTAAGATCAACAAAGCTGGTATGGGGTGAATGGCTGGAAAAAAAATTGTTTCTAACCCTGTTAAATCGAGCTGTTTCCATGGCAACCCCTTTTAAAATGACGCGAAATCAATGCCGGCTTCGAACACGTATTTTGTCATAACTCTAGTTGTAAATAAGATACAGACATGAAACATATCAGAAGAAAGCATGTTGCAAGGCCTTTCATATGATAACAGATATGATAAAATTTGAAAACATTTGTGTGAGCAAAATTAACAATATTTATCTTTTTTCCCCCGGTTTTTGGGGGGTTTCCTCAATTGCACTTTCATTCCAAATTTTTATGCTTCAATGAAGCACAATTGTATCCACATCATATCCTATGTATAATCCTGATCTAAAATATCAATTAAACGGCTTTAACATGCTTAACGTTCATGTTATTTGGTTTTTATGTGATTAAATATATAAGATAAAGTTATAAAGTACGCAAAATATAATGGCAATGTCTGTTAGATCTACAAGAATATGTTACTTCACACATGTTGCGGATACTAACACTGATATATCTGAACAACAATATCACAGTCGCACAATTTATTGCTTGTATTGTTTTCCATGAAATACATCAATTAAAACACATCCACAAATTGCATCCACAATTAAGTTGCATGGTTTGTTTATGAGTGCAAATTTCTTCAACACTACAAGAAGTTCAATGTCCTATTGTTATGACAAAATACGTGTTTTCGAAGCCCGCATTGATTTCGCGTCATTTTCAAAGGGGTTGCCATGGAAACAGCTCGATTAAACAGGGTTAGCAACACTATTTTTTTCCACATCCATATTTTTCTGGAGCAACATATATCCAGGAACAATAAAAAACAGGTATTGTCTTGTTATACCTCCGGTTGGGGTTACTCCTATTTCTAGCTGCCTTTTGGCAAATGGCTACTGGTCTAACACTTACAATCGATTGTAAGGCTGTGATCGATTGTAATCAATGGTAAACGAATAAGCTAAGATCGATTGTAACTTTGCTACTGTTTTGTGGAATGGCACCTCGGTGGAGACGCCAAATATTTGTGACCTTTGTAACAAAACACTTGCACATTCTTTTAACTTTGCTTACAATCGAGTGTAGACCTACGATCAATTGTAAGTTTGTTTGTGGAAATGTAACCAGGGTCTCGTTGTAATTATTCATGATAAGACATGATTAAATGCAATCATCGTATCGTGAAATAAATGTTTTTGGGGAAGTGATATTGGTTCGTGAGTGATTAGGACCATTTATGATTGGGTGTGATTTAATGTAATCAGTTGTAAGTGTTGTGAGGCAAGGTATTCAGGGTCTCGTTGTGAATATATTTGATAAGAAATGATATAAGGGTAATGCTTTTTTTCAGGCAATTATCATTTGCAGCGGCCCGCTCTTTTCTGATAACAAGAGAGCGTTTTCATAACTCCATCCATTTTTTGCTATTCTTAAATGCAATCTAATCTAAGTTTTCTGTTCAACCCTCAAGCTGTGGAAGGATCAAAGAGGGAAACTTTCGTGAACGTAAGCAGCATCAAAACCGGGACTCCTGTTTTACTATCAAACAACTTGTATGGATATTATTCTGGTGAGACCCATGCTTTATACATACATATATATTCCATATTAACTATTGTCCAAAAGAAACACTACCAACCAATACATAAGATAATCAAATCCACGGGTGATTGGAATTTCGGTAACATGATTCGATCATTTCTCCAGAACTAAGTAAAATATTCTACATTTATATCTACAATTCTGTCATTGTTTGTAAACCTTTATTCTATACATAAATGATACGCATTTAACCTCGTATTGGTAAAATGGTTTTAATTTTTCAATTACAGGGTATCCAAAAGGGAATGTATGTATTGAATGGTTGCTGTGTTTGTAAGCACATATTCTTTATATAAATCATATGTAATATACCTCACATTTAAAAGGTTTTAATTTTCCCATTGAAAGACGACCCTAAGGTAATTAACATATATATCCTGCATTGTTTGTAGGCATGTACTGTTCGAGTCGAGTCCAATGCGGGATTCGAACCAACACCCTCCAGAGTCTGGCAACATCGCCAGCAATGACCGCATACCAACATCTACTAGTAACCAACTAGCACGTTTCGCCATGTGGGTTCGAATCCCGTATGGAACTCGGCTCGAAAAAGAACTAGCATATTAACAATTGAAGATAGTGTGATCCCAAATATAACAATTTTACAAATGTTCGCAAACAGAGAAAAAATGAAAAGTACGAGAATCTGTATCATTATTTTTACTATTATGATTCCAATATAACAATGTTATATCTGTTCACTGTCTAAAAAGCATGTATCTCTAGTTTGTGTGAGCATACATTTTATGTATAAATGATATGTGATTTATCTCAAAGGTATCAAGTTTTAATTGTTCTATTCCCAGGCAACCACAAGGTGATTTATATCGATAAGCACGTTCTTAAACAAGAGAAGCTGGACGGAACGTTCGCCATACAGAGCGTGATGAAATACACGTATGTATCATGGATTAAAGGTGCAGTAGCACATTTTTAGAGGGAATATAATGTTATGACAGGAAAATGAAAATAAATGGTTCCAATTGAAAGACAATGTATTTAAACTAAATGGAGCAGTTATAATTCAAATATATAATGTAAAGTTTAGCCATGCGATTCCTTTTTCCCACACAAATTAGATCGATGGCAGCAGGCTCATTCGGAAAATTTGAAAATCTCTTCGTGGGAACTGGACATTCTATTCGACAATTACCTTTACGCATGCATATAAATAAATCCCGACTCGTATTCTTAGAAAGTCATGCGTATCTGTCACTCATTGATTTCATAATTTAAGCGTAAATCTAAATTGTCCATGCGTATTTTACGCAAATACGCATCTTATCTGGGGCCCTGGTTATATAAGGTATCGATCAGTATCAACTCATAGCTGTCATTCTGAATGCTTTCGATAAGTTTCAAAAAATACGTTTGACTGATTGATCCGCATCATTGTCCGGTTTTCGATCCCAATAGCGGCTCCAAACCTTCCCATGGTCACTGTGCAACGTCGATAAGGTATAAAGTGATACTTTCTTGCGACAGTCGATAATTGCCGAACAAATGACACAGACACTATTTATAAAGTTTTTCATATGTGAACCAAACTACCCTTGGAGCATCTCTCTAACCCATGCGGCGTCTTTATATCTTTTGTATATTTTATCAGTAAATATTATCTATTGAATACTTATGAACCTTTTCAAATAGTGTGAACAGACGACTTTTCTTATTCATATTATATGTATAAGGTTTTTTTTAATCTTTATATAAACATGTTAAAAACAGTTATGTACGCGAACGCATTCAGTCCACCCTGGTTCCCTGGCTCAGTGCCGCTGCGCAACATTCCTCACTGCTCTTTAATGTAATTCGTAGCGCAACTGAGCCTGGGGAGCGGGATGATTCACTTCGTAAGGTAAAACTGGTTATTTTCATATGAGTGCGCAAACGATAAACTTGGCCCTTGTTCACTGCAGGTCTGGGAAAATTCCCCTGTACATGACAGTTGGATGCCTTTTTACCTGCAGACACATTAAAGGTCTCGGCGCCTTTGACGATCGAGATTTGATCACCTATTGCCTCACAGGGATGACATATAAGAAGGTTGGTCGGTTAATATGATAATAATAAACTTAATGTCATGAGTAGATATAATGTTATGAATCAAAATATTCTGTATTTGCCTATGCGCGGTCTGCTGTATTGACCCGAGGCGAAGCCATCGATGCTCAGAACCGTATTGGCCCAGTCTGACTCGTAGGCTTGACCAATTTCCCTTATCGTTAAGTCTAGGCCGTAATGATTGTATAAGTGCCATGTCAATGATAGTTAATTAATAAATGTCCACATATGAAAGCCATTTTGTGCCTGTGGTACCCGACAACAACATTTAAACGCCATTTAATGCGTTGGTCTGTTCTCGGTGTAACCTAGGCAATAACTTCATATCTTTAAAAGTCTTTTGGGAATATTTGACTGGGAATCGAACTCCAGTCTTGTGGATGGTGAGCGAACACTCTATCAACCTATCTGTTCTTACCACAACAAAGATTTAAAACTGGAAAACCAAATTGTTTATCTCGTAATAGGTTTTTTGCTGTTTTGAAATTGGGGTCACTTGATCAACAACTAACAGTGTGAAGTAGATTGGAAACCTAGCCTGTCCTGAAAACTTATTGGTCAATTCCTTAGGGGAATATGAAGAATATGTTTGAAAAGGTACCAGTTCTGACAAAAAAGTAACGCAAAAAATAGCCAGTCGGGACTGGCGGACGGGCTATATTTTAAACACTGCAGTGCACCGTGGTTTTATTTGTTATGTCCCCCGCAATACAAAATGTTTGTATATGGGGGAGGGGGAGGGAGCATCTAAAAAACCTTTCAATATTTTTTTACGAAATTTGGTTTGTGGATAGAAGGTGTCCCATTCTTCTTGCAGGCACATCGATTGGGGTTCAACATCCTCACCTGATGTCTTTAAGAGGGAGAACAGAGAGAGAAAGAGAGGTCAATCATTGATTAAAAGAAATCAATAAAATCCTTATTACATGTATACCAGTGACGGTGTGTTTGTCAGAATTCGCATCAAAAGACGTCAAGGCATGATTTTATTAACCAGAACGTTTTTCCGAGTTGTCTAAATCACGTGCATGCTTTATGGTCGATGTGGTCCCTTTTTTCTTAAGATCAGCATATCATTCAAATTCACATTGGTAAACCGAATAAAGACGTATTATTGTCATTTACACCAGAAAATGCTAGTCAGAACTGCAAACCTGATTTAAAAAAAAAATTAATGCGAATCCGTTTGGTAAAATGTTATCTATATCTTCTTATTGTATATTTTTCATACCTTTCTAAGACAAGTCTGTATAATAAGATAAATCAACATGCATCTTTGATCAGTTGCAGTATTATGTTGAAATTACATATTAATGTACCCCTATGTTCAAACACATTTTGTTAAAAATAGTTTTTTTATTAGAGATATTACCAATTATTAAACGCGAAATAATTAATTGTCATAAAGAGACGACTTAGTCGTACTAAATTTACGATTTAGCTAATAATATATTTTTTAAACATGATTATGACTCATGTATGCTTTTCCTTGTATTTTGACAGATATATCAAAATACAATTTTAATTGAATAATGCTTTATATATTGGACTAGTGAAGTTTAAAGAATAACTGTGGTAAACATTTCTTCTGAGGAGAAAGTTCTGGTCTCTTACAATGCTGTTACGCTCAAAGGTTCAATAACTCAAACTCGAATAAGCGAACATAAAATATTTACCATGCAGCTACTAGACATCTTGAAACATACGGGGATAAACAGCATAAAAGGTTCCTTCGAACATGTGGTCCCCTTAAGGTGCCTTTCAAAACCAATGTTTCATATGAATTTATAGTGGGAAATATGGCAATCGGAGACTTTCTCTCAAAGAAGAGATGCTTATATAACACAAAAAGAGCGTAACAAATTTGTTTAAATTATATGCATAAAAATTCTTAAAGAGCCTATATCTCTTAAACGGGGATCGACCGAGTGGTCCTTTTCCCGGTAGCCTTCCCCATGTCGTTGTGACACTGGCCCAAGGTACATGTGAGTTAATTGCACCAAAGGGGCAGTACTCTCGGGGTATTAATTGTAGAAACGAAATATAAATTGATATTTCAGTTTATGCATATAAGGCTTTTAGTACATGATTATAACACAACCACAACATGTTACTGGGGGTAACAGTTTTGTTGACTTATATTTGACAACTTAATTAAGAAGAGCATTCAAGCGAATTTCAATTCAACAAAAATATCCCAATAGAACTGTCCCTTTAATTTAAGGTGAGAAGAAATTGAAAAGATATTATTGGGTATTGGTTTCTCTGATGTTTATTAGCTTCGTTATGTTGCTTGTTTGCTTGTGTATGCATCATTTTGGTCATCGAAGAATTTGCCATTTGTCATCTTTGAGAGTCATTAAAGAAGTTAAACTAAGGAAAATAGAGACGCGACATTTCCAACAGTTTGGTGACATTTTTTACCAGATGTCGAGTGCGGGTCTTAAACAATGACATTGTATATAATTAAAAATACAATTATCAAAAATAGTCTTAACCTTATTAAAGATGCTTTCATTTATTGGTCAAATGACATTACCAATTATGATGTTTTGTTTTGTTTTGCTCATGATGGTTTCATTCCTCGTGTGTATTTGTTTAATGAATAAATCTATTCAAAATAGTCTGTGTTCATTTCTAAAAGCTGGAACAACCGATTCATTATATGCTCCATGAGATTGCAAATTCTAACATGTGTCAATGACAAAAACGTATAGATTGTTTCATCATAAATGTCCTCTCGAATTTAATTTCCACGAAAATACCCTAATGGAACTCTTTCTTTCAAACAAATCCCGTGACATCTAAAACGTCTCAATTAAAGTCTCCATAAGTTGCAGTTAAGTGTTTATGTTCGCACCCTTACATCAAATATTACTCTTTTCATGTAATAATTTAAACAGAGTAAGAACCTTCAAGTCCGTTCTTATCTCTAAATATTTTGGTCAAAAAGAATATGATTAAAAATGGAAGAAAAAAGGTTTTGAAATCTGGAATTTTAGCAGGTTTCTGTACAATGTAATTGTTCAACAATCCATATGATGAGATTAGCATGTTTGTTCATATTGCGACTGACTTGGGTCATGAGACGCAAAGGACATCCAGTTCTCGTTCTCTCTCCAAAGTATTTAATCATCCTTGGTTATACGTTCTGGACAGGGATGTTCCCCAGCTATTGTGGTCACAACAGAGTCCAGATCTAAACCCCATCGAACATATTTGGCTTGTGTTAAAAAGTAACGTCCAATACAACATTTCAACGATTAACGGTATGGGCCACTTGTAGTATGTTTACTATCATCTTGGAAAATGTTCCTCTTTTTTATATTCCGAGACTGTATGGGTCGCTACCGAAGCGATTACGACACGAAATCATCTTAAAGGGCCACATAACGAAATATTCGATTAATACGATTTAAATTAGGTTAGCACATTTGCACTTTATTATCCATAACCAGACACAACCGAAATATCCGCCATCTTGAATTTTTTTAACATTTCTGGACATGCATGCATTTAAGATAGCACCAACTACTGTATTTGTTCACGTTACACATTGAGCATGACAAGACGACAAGAATTCACGGACCTTTCTAAACCAGTTGTTTGAGTGGCTTCTGAGAATTGATGGTATAAGGAAGATCCTTAGATGGTTATGCTGTTTTCAAGCATATGGTGAAACAGCAATTTATATTCTTTGGTTTAAGAAATAAAGAAGCCCTAACCATCTTGTGTTTTGCAATAAAGTATAGTTTTGCACTGAACTACTATAGTTAAAGCATTAGGCCGAAGATAAACTATACTTTATTGCAAAACACATGATGGTTAGGGCTTCTCTATAACTTTTCTAGTATGTCGATTTTTTCTCCTTTAGTTACATCTACTCTAAATTTAAACATATTTTGTAAATCACTTCCGGTCACAAATTGAAAATCCTTGATCAGGGCGGTGCCTAGTGACGTCATAGCCATTTGTTATTGGGTTGGGGGGGGGGGGGGGGGGGGGTTGATGGTAATGAACGTTTTCTAGAATTTGTAACATTTTTAGCTCATCAGGACTGAAAGTCCAGATGGGCTTATGGCATGGCCCGTCGTCTGGCGTCCGTCCGTCGTCCGTCGTCCGTCGTCCGTCCGTCCGTAAACTTTTGACACTTTCGACTTCTCCTCATGAACCATACACATTAGAGAGCTGAAATTTTGTGTACAAGTACCTTAGCATATGGAGATTCTAATTTGTAACTTTGGTGAACCTGTGACCCAAAATAGGGTCACAGGGGTCACAACCTTAAAAACCTTTTTTCATCTTCTTCTCCAGTTCCAGAAGGACTAGAGAGTTAAAAATTATATGTGCAGACTCCTTGGACAATGGAGATTCTAATTTGTAACTTTGGTGACCCTGTGACCCCAAATAGGGTCACAGGGGTCACAACCTTAAAAACCTATTTCCATCTTCTTCTCCGGTTCTAAAAGGACTAGAGAGTTAAAAACGATATGTGCAGACTCCTTGGACAATGGAGATTCTAATTTGTAACTTTGGTGACCGTGTGACCCCAAATAGGGTCACAGGGGTCACAACCTTAAAAACCTATTTTCATCTTCTTCTCCAGTTCTAAAAGGACTAGAGAGTTAAAAACGATATGTGCAGACTCCTTGGACAATGGAGATTCTAATTTGTAACTTTGGTGACCGTGTGACCCCAAATAGGGTCACAGGGGTCACAACCTTAAAAACCTATTTTCATCTTCTTCTCCAGTTCTAAAAGGACTAGAGAGTTGAAAGTGATATGTGCAGACTCCTTGGACAATGGGGATTCTAATTTGTAACTTTGGTGACCCTGTGACCCCAAATAGGGTCACAGGGGTCACAACCTTAAAAACCTATTTCCATCTTCTTCTCCGGTTCTAAAAGGACTAGAGAGTTAAAAACGATATGTGCAGACTCCTTGGACAATGGAGATTCTAATTTGTAACTTTGGTGACCGTGTGACCCCAAATAGGGTCACAGGGGTCACAACCTTAAAAACCTATTTTCATCTTCTTCTCCAGTTCTAAAAGGACTAGAGAGTTAAAAACGATATGTGCAGACTCCTTGGACAATGGAGATTCTAATTTGTAACTTTGGTGACCGTGTGACCCCAAATAGGGTCACAGGGGTCACAACCTTAAAAACCTATTTTCATCTTCTTCTCCAGTTCTAAAAGGACTAGAGAGTTGAAAGTGATATGTGCAGACTCCTTGGACAATGGGGATTCTAATTTGTAACTTTGGTGACCCTGTGACCCCAACTAGGGTCACAGGGGTCACAACCTTAAAAACCTATTTTCATCTTCTTCTCCAGTTCTAAAAGGACTAGAGAGTTAAAAAGGATATGTGCAGACTCCTTGGCCAATGGGGATTCTAAATTGTAGATTTCGTGACCCCATGACCGCAAATAGGGTCACAGGGGTCACAACCTTAAAAACCTATTTTCATCTTCTTCTCCAGTTCTAAAAGGACTAGAGAGTTGAAAGTGACATGTGCAGACTCCTTGGACAATGGGGATTCTAATTTGTAACTTTGGTGAACCTGTGACCCCAAATAGGGTCACAGGGGTCACAACCTTAAAAAACTATTTTCATCTTCTTCTCAAGTTCCAAAAGGCCTTGAGAGCTGAAATTATATGTGCAGACTCCTTGGCGAATGGGGATTCTTAATTGTAGATTTCGTGACCCCATGACCCCATTAGGGTCACGGGTCACAATCTTAAAAACTTATTTTTCTCCATTAGATGACAGTCTATGGCAAATTTATTTCTCCTTGGATATTTTAGTGTGGACTTCTTTCACTGTCTGATATTGGCGATCTAGAAAGTGTTGAATAATAATAAATCATTTGGGTAAGGAAATTTGTTCCAAAATAGTTACATTTGTTTTGTATTTTTTTTATAGGTTTTCTTGCAATAGGTAACATCAGTTTCATTTTTAGCTCATCTTGCCTGTACAAAGCAAACTTGATATGATGCCTGATGAGCTACAGAGCCAATGGCTCTATTTTTATAGTTTCGAGAGTTCCCTTTGCTGGCATTCTCTCCCCACAGAGGCAGATCAAGTCATGTTGATTTAGACTCTGTTCTACTACGCCGAAATCACTGGGTTCCGGCAGTTTCCCCTAGCGGGAAAAAAATGCATCACAATACATTTGAATTTCTTTATCAAATGACAAGGCTGTTCGCATGGAAAGGATTGTTCTTATCACAATGCTTTTGCTTTGATTCAGTAGCCAAAATGATGACTTAAGAACAGCGGCGCTGATTGCACAACTAACTTTGATTGCCTCCAATCAGGCATCTCCCATTCTATCCCACAAACTCGGCGTAATATAACAGAGGCTAAATCAACATGACTTGATCTGCCTCTGTGGGGAGAGAATGTTTGATGGACACTCAGTCCTGTCCTGTTCCGGCACGAGATGTCATGGCTAACGAATCATAAATAGCTCTATCAGAATACAGTCAGCTGTTGGCTGGAACAATTTCACACAAAATCATGGTACATGTATTATTAACGGTACAGATAAGCCTCTTTAAATATATTAGCCTGGGCAGAAACTGTAACTGAACTATCGGGCAAAATAAAGTACACACCACAGTTTGTTTCGAGTTGCTGGATATCATAAAGAAATTTGATTATGACACGCTTGCAAGAACACATTTTTGCAGTAAGTTTGATAAAACTATTTGTGTCGGATTAATACTTTGTGGGATAAGAAATATAAAACCCGCTGGCATGTTTAAAATGCTGTAATTGTGTGACGAATAGGCATGTTTATTGGTTTTCAATGTCTTTTATGTCAATGAACATTTATTTCATATCAAAATTAATCTTAGTTCAATCTTTTAACATACAATTTTATTTATATCATTTATCACTTTGAAAACATAATAAAAATAACTTAGTAGTATTCTTTGAATAACGATATAACGCCTCTACTTTTCAGTTTTAAAGTACGACGTCAGAAATTTGACATTTGAAATTGAAAATCATCCTTATGATAAAATTCAACTGAGGTGTGTACTTTCTTTTGCTCGGTAGTATATCAAATAAGGCTATCGTGTCCTCCTTATTCTCAACTGTCAAGGACGATCATGGATAAATACACAATGATAATGCAATTATAGAAGACTTTTGTTGATAAAGTTCCGTTAAAGGGGCAGTAGCACGTTTTTTGATAATTTTATATTAAAATCTTTCACTGACAATTGTAAGTTCATATTAAATGTATTATATTGACAGTGTCAAAGTGGACAAAGTATGAAGATTCACATACAATCCATTGGCGGCCATCTTTTGTGAACACCTTTAATTCATTTTGTGTAAGAAAAAGGAATGGCATTGCTAAACTTTATGTTATTTATTTGAATTATTACTGCTCCATTTAGTTTAAATACATTGTCTTTCAGTTGGAACCATTAATTTTCATTTTACTGACACCACCTTATATTCCTCCTAAAAACGTGCTACTGCCCCTTATTGGAATTGGAATGTATATATTGATAAAATACTTTTTTAGCCCACATTTTGACACCTAGATTTGTTTTATAATGCAGGCGACATATTCAGTTGTATCGATAGGTTGCTCTTCAAAATTGGTATAGAACTTTTAAATATGTTATTTTATTTTCCCCTTCCCTGACATATAAGTTCACTTTTGCCCCTCAAATAGTACCTGAAATGATTAGAAACCATAAAACGACAAAAATGTACACTCTTTAGAAAAAGACACGCAAACGCCATTATTAAAAAGATTTAGATACAGGCGAATGTAATTGACGTAATTGACAACTGAAAGGAAGTGTGCTTCTACTTGGACAAATGAAATGGTAGAAGTTTGAGATAACCAATCCCTTTCTTAAACCACTGCATCGAGGTTTGATTATTTGGTTCGATGTAATTGGGCTGCGTCATTCTGAACGTTTAGGCGTTGTTCAACCTGTGACAAGTCTTAATAGCTGAACGATCGACTATAAAGCTGACACGTAGCAACCCTCACTGTCGTCGCCGCTCTGAGACAAAAGGTATGAGTATGTTTTGGTTTTCAATAAATTTCGTGACTTAATTTTGCCATTATCCTGGTAATAATTCTTATACATTTCGGGAAATAGATAAGATTGATGATTATTGATAAAGTTTGGCAAATGACAAAAACTCACTATCTATTTAAGATAATTCAGGATAATTGTGCAAACAAAACCCAAAATCGAGACGTCAACCTTTACAGATAAAAACTCACTGATCTGCTTGCATGATATTACAACAAATTATTTTATATAGTGACTTGAACATATTAACTGGGAGTGACAGTTTTATAATGCATGACGCGTCGGTGAGGACGCGGCAAACCCGGATTCATCGAGTCACCGCGATTCAAAGGTGACTTTGATCCTTATTTGAGAAAATGTATCACGTGTAGTTCAGGACTGGACTCTCGACTTCATGCAAGTGTCCGAAGATCAAGTCATAAAATAATATAGCTTCTATAACCGAATTTGTCGGCTAGAATTGGAGAATCATGCTTCGATGCAATTTAAGTTAGCTGTGTAATCAGCCACGCTCTTCAACATTCATCAGCCATTTTGGGCTGGAAGGCCTTGTGACGAGAACCACCCGTTCCTTGCGAGAAGTGTTTTCATTGGCAGACATTTGTCAGGTACCAGGTGCGATTATTGCCGCTCTCGGAAACTGTCCGAATCCAGGGTTTTGGACATATTCGACAAAGGTTGGATCAATATTTCACAACTTGATCTACCTCTGTGGGAAGAGAATAACGGGGACTATGAAACATAAGGCGCGTCAAAGATCTATTAACTCTACCTGATGTTTCGCATTAGAAGTTTTTATTTTACGAAACTGCCTGAAGCCATTCACGTGTGAACGCCTTTTATCTTTTGGGATAGATCCGGATTCGTGTAGCTTATCAGAAAAAGTTACATTCGTTTTAAGCTGACACTTTTGATTATTGACTTTTGCAATTGGAAACATCTTATACGTGTCCAAGGGATCCCTTCGTTTACCAGAATACCTGCTACAGCTACTTTAAAACTTAAATCTTATTACTTGAGACCAATCTTTGAGCTGGAATCGTGACAGATAACAATATAACCATATACATAAAAATACTGTTTTATCAACAGTTATGACTATATACAGAGAGAGATAATTTGTCACTCGTGAAGCATTGCTTAGTATAACCATTGGGACTATAAGAACGCCAAAAATATATTGTAAATAATAGTTCAGGAACAAACATCTGCAGAGTTGTGGGGTTTTAGAAGCTGTTGAGGTAAGAGATCTATATCATTATCATATCTATAAAAAAAATTATGTTATATTGTCCTATTAATCCGGTTTGCAAATGCAGTTATAAATTCATGCATAGTGACTATATTACCCGAGGAATTATGTTATCGTACTTTTACGGATTTGTACTACTCCAGCGAAAGTGGTTTGTACAATTTTTCATGAGTGTCATTATAAGTCCTATGACATACCTTTTAGTGTTATAAAATGCCTTTACTCATACATACACGTGTTATTATTCATTCCAATAGTACATACTCTTCTAATATTGTATTTCATTTATTTATTGATATTGTATGAGCAGATGTTATTAAGTGCTTTGTCATCGTTTGACTAACATAACGGCATGACTCATTATCCAGACGATTTTCAGAAATAACCAAAACGACTGTATTTATTTGAATCGTATTAAAATATTGAAAAACGACTTCCAATGCAATGATTTCACGAACATAAATATTATGACGTCACAAGCTTCGAAATACAGAACTGTGTCGTGAAAGAACCATTGCCAGGCAACGTTGATTTGTGCCGCGTACACATGAAACGTATATGTCACTAGTTCAGTTTGATTGTATGGGAAATATCAAAATAATCATTGCATGCAAAGTTAATGTGTGCACAACTGCACATTCGAAAGTTATGTCACTTATTATGGATAGTCGTGTGGGAAATACCATGTATTTAATCTTTGTTGAGGGCAAGAATGGGAACTGTCGAGATTATGAATTATACGAAAATTACGTCACTATTTCTCTTATCTCTTATATCGTATGGGAAATATATTGTACTTCCTCTGTTTAAGGCAAATATTGGACACTGTCGAGGTTGTCAAGGATGCTGGCATTCTATTGGCTAGCGCTGTGTGTAACGGGTACCTTGGCCGACACAACAGTGACCATCTATAACGAGTTTTTGGCTCAGGATGGAAGAGTCAACTACGATTCAGACAGATGGAACAAACACAATGGACTGACCCGCTCTAACCTTATCGCGCCATGCAAATCTATTGGCACCGAAACTGGCAGGTGGTTGAACCGAGATTTGAACGGACATTATTTCGAACATGTAAGAAATTTGAGCTTAGTTTAATTTAAAAAAAAAATGTCAACTTTGAATGCCTTTGAAAGCTGTTTTTGAAGCTTGACTATATAAATATACAATTTATGCCTTGCTGCATACCCTTTAGTTTTCTGTGCTTGCTCTCTAGCTTACTATGAGAGAAAGCAATAGTCCAATTGGAAAGTAAATGGAGGTTGCTAACAATCGCCTGTTGGGGCGCTGGTATCAGCACAGAAAACTCAAGGGTCAACAGCAAGGCATAAAAATGACAGTTCGGAAACAGGCGTTTTATGCTTTCCTTAGGAAGATGTGTGTTGCCAGGATCAAAACTAACACATTTGATGGCATCAACAGTGCTAAGTTGGCTAAGAACATTATAGACCAACTATTAATTGTCTGAGATTCTTATTACAGTGGCCCCAGGACCCTAACCACCATGGCTACCCAGACCCTAAATACATGTGGGAAAAAAGCCGCTCACATGACATCTACAACTATTATATGGAAAATATTCATGGCTATGGGCACGATATCAACATGGTCTGGGAAACAAAAAGTATGTTAGATAAAGGGTAGCGTAAACGACTTTCTATGTGATATTATTTCTATGATAGGAGAAAATTATTTCGTGGAAAAAAAGTAACTCGTTTATAAGAGATTTCAAAGAGAGGAGGTTAGTATTTTGTTTGTTACTCGTTTAAATTTAGCGACAACTGTCGACCTTCTAAATACATTCAGATCGAGTCCCGCATTTTTATATACTGTCCACAGTATTTTTTATAAAAAACGTTGAGCTTAATCTGTACATACTTCCTTGATTTCACAGTATAAACCTTATAAAAGCTTCACAATTGTTAAATGATCCATACCAATATGAGAGAAGTCTGTGAATAAAGAAGTTGGATAATCATAAAATCTTGTACATCATTAATACGTATATTATGTGATTCTCAGGTCTAAACTGGCCCAGCTGGATGGACAAATCGCACCACCAGGGGATATTCCCTAACAACGTTGATGCTGCCTCAGAGATGGTTGCACTGATGGTGGGAGGGCTGAAGAACTACGCGGGCGGGCACCTGCCCCCTTACTTCGAGGTCATCAACGAACCGGAAGCCACCTGGCGAGTGTTTGACACAGCAACGATAATAGCCTACCATAAGGCTGTTGGTCAAAAGCTGAAGTCAAGGTTCGGTGTCAAAGTGGGCGGACCGACCTACACTGGTCAAGTAGTCAAGGCGGACGATCAGAACTTCCGCTTGTGGAACTCTGCAAAGGCATTCTTGGACTTTTCCCTCGACCATCTTGATTTCTTTTCGTTCCATGCTTACAACTTTCTGAACGTCAATGGCAATAGTCACAGTTTTTCGGGAATCAACGAAGCACGACTTGTAGCTTACATGGACATGGTAGAGAATTATGCACATATTAAGAAAGGCAAGAACGTTCCGCTCATCATAAGTGAGTACGGCCGTAGCCAGGTACGGGGCATAAGTGCTGATGCACACTCAGATATTGTTGACTTCGGGACCATTTACCAAGGAATCGCTCACAGATTCACATACATAGGCAAGCGCGAGTTCCTGGACAGGGCTGTCCTGTTCCTTCTGTCGAATCAGCAGTACCCAGGTCAAACCAGTCTCAATTGGTCTTTATTTACAAAAAGCGGTCAGGAAACTCAATTAACGAAGGTATACAAGTTCTGGCAGCACCTAACAGACCAGCACAAGTTCCTTAGGATCAATAGCGATTACAGTGGGTGGGAGAGACAGGTGTCTCCTCACGTCCTGGCTAATCCAACAACCAAGGAGCTTGTGGTCCTGCTCAACAACTACGGGACTCAGTGGCAGAATGTTCACCTCGACTTCCACAACGGATGGATGAACCCAACTTCCGGTCAGTCGACATGCGTCTTCAATCAGAACGGGAAGTCGGTGATGCACACGAATGTCCACTTCGACACGACCAAGAACCACGGAAAGGTCGGACTCCCCGGCGAGGGAAGCTGCATGTACAAGTTCAACACGAACTACAACTTCAACAGCCTTCGTACAACCAATGAGAAAACCTACTATGGCAAAGAAATGGTTATTCCGATAAATAACGGACATGCTCAGACCACAGTTCACTTGCCGAGTTCGGGATATCACACTGCTCATATGAGGATAGGAGTCAGTCGTGCAAAGGGAGGCAAGGGTAAACCAAGTAGTGTCACTGTCAATGGACACAAGCTTCCCTCCACGTACATGCTGTTTGATTCGCACAAAACGGAAGGCAATACACTTTGGGAAATATGGGAATTCTGGGTACCGGAAGGACAACTTCAATCAACCAACACTGTCAGTATGAATTTCGACGGAAATGGAGGTCACGTGTCTTCCGTTGCATTGATTGTCGGGAAACTTCAATGATCCCGAGTTTCTTTCAGAAATAAAATATTGCAAGCTATGGGTGTTTTATTATTTTACTATGACTCTTTACATTTTTTGATCAACCAACGTGTGTTTTCACATGGAATCATAATTGATCAATGCCAAACAAATTACATTTGATCAAAACAACGGACCTTAAAGGGGATCAACAGCCTGGCTCGTGAAACCTCATTGACCATCGTTAACAAGAGCATCCAGACGGGTAAGGGGTGTCACATGACACAAACTTGGTACCGGCTGTCAGCTGTAAGCGGTTCGCAACCAAACGAAACATATATCAGATGAACAAATTAAATATCTGTATGATTCATTTCATATATTTATCAAGCAATAGGGTGTATATCAATATAGATAAACTGGTACAAGGGATGTCCAATGAGAGACGATGAAACTAGGTTCTCTTTGGTTAAGAACACATCGAATTTACTCTTTAAAAATTAATGCGTGTATACATACATTCAGGCTTGCATTTTTTTTAGGCAGAGAACTTACTTACTAGGCCATTCAGTAAAAGCCTTTTGGCTTCATGTTTGAAAATATTAAAACAAGTACTGCTTGACGAAAAGAGGGACAGTTCGAACTAAGTAACTTAGGCCAACAAGAGTGACACCACAACTCCCAACTAATGTCTTAGTATGGGGAAGAGAATCAACTCGTTAAACTCGCAGATTGATTATTCAGGAGGGAGCCGGTCACCCGTCCATCCAGGGAGCTGTGTCCGATGTTGAACTCCTCTGATAGCGGCTGCACAAAACAAAGAGCCCACACTTGTCATTACGTCGATCAAACGAAGTGATAGTGAATCTTACAAACGGTGCATATACTCGTTTATTATCCATATGTGATGAAATAAGTTATGACATAAAAAACGATATGTTGCACATGTGTAATAAACCCTAGCGGTAATTCCATTGGTCAGTTAAGAAGACCACGTGACATCGGAATGTGGGACTTCTTTACGAGCTACCCGACCTTTTGCTTTAGCGCGGCCGGGTGCTTCCGGACAGCACGCGAAAAGCGTGCAGCACGAGCATAGTCGTCAACAACGACATGGCGAGCGGTTGAATCAGTGCAAACGTGTCATTTCATCTGCCTAACTTTGACGCTTAAGACGTGATTTTTAAAAAAGAAGCATGTAAATTCTGCTTTACTTGATATGTGATTATACTTAAATTGATAGATAACATGAAAATAGTAATATTTCCGTTTGAGTATTGCTGTTTGAAACTGGCGTTACACAATAAGTCTTTTAACCGTGTTAACTCTGACCGAGTTACAGATGTATCCATACGCGCTGACCTGATTGCTTTCACCATTGACGATGTTTGAACATTCTGATATTCGGAATTCTAGCTTTCGTACATTATGGATGATAAAGAAATTAATACACTCGCGAGATGTCATATTGTTTTTACAACACTCGTGCCAGTAAAACGACATTTCCCTCGCTCTCGCTCGGGAAAATATCATTTTACAGTCACTCGTGTTGTAAAAACAATATGACATCTCTGCTTGGGTATTAATCTCTATGTATTGCCAAAATTATCTTCACCATTATCAGGGGTCATAGGGTAACCAAATCTTTAAATCATATTCCCATTTTAGCTTTTTTGGGCCCTTTTATTGCTTCTGGGGGATAAGATGAACACACGTTTTAGGGCGTGACAGCAAGGGTAACAAGATTCATTAAAGGGGGTCTCCAACTTTAATTTTTCACTTCCAGTGTTTTATTATCGAGGCCTCGAGAGGGTCGTAAATCTCGATCAGCGCGCTGCCTACTCTGCGCTATTTTAACTGCGCATCAACCTTGTCTAGCATGGTATGGGGAACCAGCGGTTTCGTAGATAAAAATGTTCGTAGAGATCGAACTTTTTTAGGGAAAAAAGCTTCGTAGAGGTCTTCAAATTTTCATTTAATATTGTGAATATATATTATATACTTTGATGTAATATTTACAAAGTATCTACTCAGGTTATTTATACAAGACATTACATCGATCGTCGATTCATCGATACATTGGATGTACAATTTACAATGATAATTTATTGCTTATATGAACTTATTTCACAATTTGTCACTCTATACGAAACTGTTTTTCATTACTAATCTGTAAAAATCCCATCTACGAACCCGTTTCCTCTACGAATAAACCTACACAAAGGTATGGTTGCTTCTCTTTCATCTTACCATAATTTTGTACGTAATATTGAAGGGGGGGGGGGGGGGTATTTACTTAACTCGTATGAACAAGAAAAAAACATACCTGCTAGAAGTATCCATGTATATGATCCGCTGCATTTGTTAACATCATACATGATCCATCAAGGTTTAACATGTAGTGATGGAGGGGAGTCCTATGAAATAAATTTACATTTTTTTTTTCTTTTCATTGGTCGGATATTATTCTTCAATATCATTGGTTAACATTTTGTCTGCAGAAAGGTGCCAGGACAATTGGTGGTCACTGCCATGTACGAATACGTTAGTCACTAGTCTAGACATTCGGTCTGCAGTAAGATACCAAGACAGTCGGCGGTCACTGTTATGTACAAATTCGTTGGTCACTAGGCCAGACAATCTGTCGCCTGTTGTGATGACAAGCTAGTTAGTGCCCGGACAGTTATGTCACTGTTTACGTCATACGACTAGACATTTCACACTTTCATTGCTATAGATACACAACGTATAAAATGACAGGTGTCCGGTCGTCATAAAAGAAAATTACAGAGATAGATAAGGTGGTACTAACGAGATGTATATTTTATCAACGTATTGGGTGTGATTACAGTGATTACAAATATCAGCGATGTATTTTATTATCCTCACAATTAAACAAGTAAAAATAAACCTGTTTATTTCAGTGCCTGAAATCCGAGGAGACATTACTGTTTATGATACCTGTTAAAGAAAGATGATAAATATTTGATCTATTTGAAACATTTAGACAAAGATTAAATCTTAACTCAATTTAACAACAGCAACGCACATTCATAAAAAAAATCTTTATGAAAGGTTATTATCGGTTATAATCGGAAAAAAGTCCTCGGAAAAAAAGTCCTATTTGTAAAAACCAAAGATTTTGATTAATAAGTTTATTTACATGTACTTTGTATATGATTCAACATACATTTATGATATCGTGATATTTGTGACATTTCTGAATCACATTAATATTTCAACAAAACATCAACAAATTTATCATTTTTGAACCAATCGATGGTTCGCCAGGCACTTGGGTGGTGGTGCCCAACCAAGTTGAAGAACTTGGTGTTCCACCCTTCGCAAACATTGTTAGTTCTCGCATCTCCTGATAGAGTAGCCTTCTTTGGTTAACTCAGCTAAACTCACATGACAATGCAGAACTGCTTTGATCCAGTCAGCTAAAATCACACATTCAAGTCGTTGAGTTCTTCAATACAATTACAAGCTCTCAATTTTAATCCTAAATTAGTTATCGTAACATCCTTCATGGCTAAATCTAATAATTTAATCCATGTATTTAAAGTCATTATACATAAACACTTCATACTTTCTTAACAATATCAATTGCAAAGATTACTTTGTCAGTTAAAACAAACATAGTTTTCAATTATTAATACTCAAGGATGCATTTTTTACAAAAATTTTGATGTCAAGATCAATGTAATCTGTTTTTACGATAAAAGGACTTTTTCCTGAGGACTTTTTTTTCTGGTACTTTTTTTCCGAGGACTTTTTTACCTATAATCTTATAATCAACCTTTTATCCTCAATCCACGTCGGCGACATCACCGTAAGGTGAAAGAAGACGTTAAACTCCAACCCAACAACAACATTTTATCCTCAACGGACATTTTTCATCGATTTGGCATGTGATATTGAACTCTAAAATTTGTCCATTACCTCATGATAAACTCACGAAGATATATGAGTAAATGTTTTATTTTTTGGTACGTAATAAGTTTGCAGATGTTACTGGGTATGCCTAGTATTGAAGTTTGATTTGACATAAGGATGATTTTATTCGGCAACTATCTATCTGACTATCTTGGAAAACAGTAACATTTAACTATTACACCAATTTATCAACAAAATTAATAGACTCTCTTGACTTAACTTTGATTTATTTTTTATCTGAGGCTGCAGCAATAAAAATTAGAACATTGCCGTAGGAAAAAAGCTATTTATTCTGTTATCTTAAAATAAACTACACAATTGAACGGGTGCACTCACATGTAAGAAGAGGATTCTGCCAGTTCAAAACAAGTATATTTTGTTGAAGTTATTCAAGACCGATTATTATTCTAAAATGAGTGATCTCTTTAAAAACTATTTTTCAAATTGTTACCTATGTACGGATTGTGTTCATCGATATGATGTTATTATCCGCAAATTATCTTTGTTTTTTGAAGGACACGCATTTGAATAAGCCTATTGGTTTTTTGCGTATCCTATTTCATGTATGATTAACCTTACTTTTGTTCCTGTTACTTTTTTTCCGATCACCTTAACATGCATATATATGTTTAAACCAACGTATTCAATACTGTACTGTTGTGATGTTATTTAAGCATAAATGAAGATTGTATAAAAAATTTTGGTTATAAAACTATACTATACAGAATTTAAAAATCTGAAGCTACACGACAATGAGTGTTAATTTTGTTTCATCTGATAAAACATAATGATTGTTCAATTCTATTCCGCTGGGTCATTTTAGATTCGAAAACATTTCTCTAAGACAAAACAGCTCATTGCTCGATAGATTCAGATTCAGATTCTTTTATTACCTTTATCTTTACAGATAATTGGGGTACATAACAATAACGGTATTAAATAGGGATAGGAACAAGATAATGATTCAGCCAATCAACGACCGCATGTCATAAAGGTGAATTCGTTTGGCCGGCGCCCAGTCCGTGTCACGTGACCTCTTTCCTCGGCTATGGCATTACGTAACTGCTGGTCAATCAGGTGTGAAAGCCTCAAAGTACTAGTTCCCCTTTAATTAGAAGCTCAATGTGAGAATTGCCAGATGAGCTAAAAATGTTGATGAACCACGAATGGAAAAAGTACAACAACATAACGTTGAGTCATTTATAGACGTTTCTCTGAAGGATCTTTACCCAATTTGAATTTCATCAACATTTTGAAATAAGAGTCATCAGAGATATATATTAAATACTCTGTATAATGTAGACAAACGTACACGCTAGAATGGTCCCATGCATTCACTTGGTGCACCTGAAGCCTGCATGCATATGTGCATTTTGAAAAAAGCTTTTTAAATATTGGATTTTAAATACTGGTAATTAACTACGGGTTCACTGTCAATTGTTATATAATCGAGTGCCAAAATATATTGGAACCACATATATATATATATTTTTACAGACCACACATAAAACAATCTGAACTGAACAATCACATTTTAAAATAAGAGTTATAGGAGATTAATATTCAATGCAATGTACACAAACGTTTACTCAGAGACCCTATATAAACTCATGTCCAAAAGAAACGATACCATACAAATCCCAAAATAACTCAATCCACTGCAGATTAATAAAACTAAAACATAGTAATATCATTTCTTCAGTAGACAACTTACGTCTATGCAAAATTTGGAAACATTGTCTTTTCATGTTTGCGAGAAACATGCATTTGAAAAAATCATCGCTCTGGAATCTCCTTAACTGAGCGAGATAGCAGAGAGAAATTGGACACTTTCGCTTGTTTTAAAACGTTCTATCGCAGTGACGCGTCAACGAATTCATGTCAAATAAAGTGTATTATATCAACAACATTTTTATGCCCCCGAATCGGAGATTCCGGGGGTATATTGTTTTTCACCTGTCCGTCTGTCTGTCCGTCTGTCCGTCTGTCCGTCTGTCCGTTTGTCCACAAAAACTTTAACCTTGGTCATAACTTTTGATTGGTCAGAGCTAGGTCTTTGATACTTGACATATGCATCCGGGGGCATTCGTGTTTCACAAACACATCTTGTTTTCTGACATAAATTCAATACTTTATCAATTTTAAAGTGAAATGACAAAAGTTCTGTTCATAAAACAATTTGAAATTTCGATTTATGCACTCGATCCATGTACATTTGAAAAGACACAAAATCAAAAGTATCTTTTCCTGACGAATGAAAATGTGCATACTTTTTTACAAGATATATGCCTGTTAGACACACTTAAATTCGACTCTGTCAGGTTATAGAATTTTGTATTGGACGACTTTGAAAACTTGGTATCGTTTCTTTTGGACATGAGTTTATATACCCTATGTTATATAATGTCCCTGGTTTACTACATGTAAACCGGTGGTTTCGTAGATAAACAGGTTAGTCGAGACCGATTTTTCGTCGATAATATTTCCATTCACTTTGAACACCATGCAGCCTAGACCTGTACGCATTATCTAGAAAAAAATCTTTATATATTGAGGTACGTATGTTTTAAATTCTTATAAACATTTTAAACATTTCATTAAAACAGAACAAAATATATTAAAGGGGAAGCCACTATTCGGTGCTATAAAGCAATAGTGGGCCCCGATAATACGTTACTAACGAACCTAATCATAATTCAATTGTTCATTATTGGATATTGTAAGCCGGCTAGATACCGGGCACTTGCTCCAAAGGGGCGTAACTCTGTTTCCAATAGAATTCATCGAATATTAACCAATCAGAATTCATTTGACTGTTATGTCCGTGAACAATCCAAGATGGTGGTGTTTAGGTCCGATCCGTGTGGGATAACATGCATAATAATTACATATCTTGCAGTATTCTATGCCGATTATGTTGTTGTGTGGCATTTGATTATACCATCTATGTCTGACACGTACGTACTATTTAATTGGCCTTGGGAGTTCTCAATCCCGTCGTGCACATTTCTCGAAACTCCACACGATAAGCGGCGTATTTTTACCTGTCAAAATAAGAATCGTGTGATATCGTGAAGGGAATACTAAATGTGTGAATGAATCAGACGTCGTATTTTCTATGATTCATTCTCAAGTTTTGTTTTTTAACCAATTTTCATTTGACACCAACTTCCAAATCTTTTTACTGTTGTGTTTTCTTCCATTTTGCAAACAAACTTCTATTTGAATAGTTACAGAAGGCACAATCATTGAATCAACTGTGAAGAGGTGATATTTTGAAATATGGCAAAATAGATAAATATATACTAGTTTAGCTTTACCAACCAATCAAATTGTATATGATGAAAACATCAAAATCATAAATTACTATCTTATATGATATATCATTTTAGGGAGGACTTGTTTTCAAATTAAAACACGAAATACTCAACCAAAAATAAGATCATGATATCTTTATTTCACTTTATTTGGTAACTTGGTGAGAATATTGATAGAAACTCTCACTCATTTATGATGTTAGAATATGCTATATAAAGGGACATTTTAAATTGGGTGTAGGTTTATTCGTAGAGGAAACGGGTTCGTAGATGGGATTTTTTACAGGTTCGTAGATGAAATGAAAAACAGTTTCGTAGAGAGTAAAAAATAGTGAAATAGTTCATATAAGCAATTGGTTATCATTGTGAATGATAATATATAGTGTACTGTGTATTTAAATGTATTAAAAGGAGAATATTTGTAGGCCTACATCAAAGGTATTAGATGGTAGTTTCTACGATCGATGTAATGTCGTGTATAAATAAACTGAGTAATTACTTGTTGTGTTGTTAATTGTGCTTGTTTTTTAAATAAAGAATAAAGAAAACAGTAAGTAAGTATGAGTGGTTTGCAGGATTACTGATGCATACGGATCTCACTTCTAGCTAGCTGTTCCAGTTTAGAGTAGATAAATTAAGGTAATCAACTACAGTCCTGGTATATAATATATAATTCACATGTTGGCATCTGTGAATTGCCCGCTTATATTATGAAAAAACTGAATACCAATGCTATAATTTAACATTGTTTGTATTATGCAAATTAAGGATGTATTTATAAATATCTATAATACATTATATATGAAAAATAAGTCTTTTAAATGAAGTTTTGAAGGTCTCTACGAAACTGTCATCTACGAACCTGGTGTCCCTACGAAAAATCGGTCTCTACGAACCTGTTTATCTACGAAACCACTGGTTCCCTTTAAATTTCTTTTCCTCTTGAAAGCAATGCGTGTAATGCGTAAGCAGACTTCTATGCAGAGTGCCTTTAAATGCCTTATCTTTCTTTTTTTTTGGACCAAGTTGACTCTTCTTTGTTATGTTGTAAAATAAATATCAACAAAACTTTTACCCACAAGTACCATTTTTCAACTGAGTTGTGTTATATTATCATGGACTAGTAACATATACTTATATATATGTATACAAATTGAATGTCCCCATGAATTTTATTTCCACAATAAGTTCTCTGAAATGAGTCAAATGACTATTCTTTTAATACCACAAAGCCAGTAATAAAACTATGTATTGATTCATTGAGATTTGAGAATCATGATACTTAATACGATGATGTATGGTGATACCATGTCTGTGTCGTGAAAGGTTTTCAACCAACCAACCAAAATGTTTATCAAAGTTATTGGTTTAGGGGCTAGTGACTTACATCGAATGGTATATTCTTTCTTATCGTGGTGCCATATCGTACGGGGACACGTCACAACTCTTCCAGTGCTGAAACATCTTTTTCAAAGTTTTGACCCAATACTTATGATGCATATATATATATGGACCATCGTTATGATTATTGTGGCCATTCATATGAAAACATCAAGTTGACAATTTCTTTATGGAAATGGATGAAACTAGGCCTAATCACTAACCATGATAGTTGTTGCTATTTTCAGATTTTGGGGCACAATACATGTGATAGGTTTCAACACAATCATCTTCCTCTTGACGGTGTCCCACATGAGAGCCGTGATGTCGGACCCTGGGATTGTCCCTCTACCGACCACTGGAATCGACTTCTCAGATATGCACTCAGGAAAGCCTATGAACAATACGGTACTATTCCATAGTAAATTCAGGGAAAATCTCTCTGATCCAATTCCCCTCTTCCCTAGCTGAGCTAACAAAATTAAAAACTTGGATACAAACTTCTGATTTTCAAATAAATAAGTTTGTATGCCTCCCCCCCTCCCCTAACTGAGCTAACAAAAGTTTGGAGACCGACTTCTGATTTTCAAATAAATAAGTCTGTATGCCTCTCCCCTAACTGAGCTACAAAATGAAAACTTTGGGTACCAACTTCTGATTTTCAAAAAAATATGTCTGTATGCTTTTAGCCCTTTCATCCCGTAGTAATCAATAGCACATTTAATTTTGAGTCTGAATTCTTGTTTGTAGGATTGTAAGGCTGATTGCACAACTAACTTTGATTGCCTCCAATCAGGCATCTCCCATTCTATCCCACAAAGGCATCTCTCATTCTAGACCACACACTCAGCAAATTAGAACAGAGGCTGTATAATGACTTGATCTGCCTCTTTGGGGAGAGAATGTATTGAACCATAACAAACAAAATTTTTCATTTGCCTCCTGCAACCATGCCTCAAGCTAGGATGTAAAATTTGGATAGATACAGTTTCTATAAAAAGATCGAAGAAGATAATTTCATTTAAAAAAAATATTCCTTTAGTACATATGATAGCACTTACTTTTTTCATATTGACAAAATATTATGTAGTTTATAAACTATAAATATATATATATATTGATAAGACAACACGGATTCGTCTTTGCTGATTGACTCTATTGTATTCAAACTGCACCCGGCCATTAGTGCTTGGGGCAATCATTACGTGATTGACAACACATGACTGTTTTCTTAACTGTCAATCTGAGCACACAACTATGTGTTGATTATATGAAATGATTTATTATTTTGTTCCTGTATAAGTACATGTTACCTTCCATTTGTAATCATACTTGACAAGACCCACATAATGGTCGAAATGAATTCATCGTATTAAAGAAGATTGATCCAGTCCAAACCATCTGATGTTTACTCTTTCTTATATATATATATATATATCTTTACACCTATCAGAAAATATACGCTTAACTATTTTCTGTCATAAGAGTTATTGTTGTTTACATTTAACCACCATTTTTCCAGGGTGATGGCTGGACAGTATGTATGAAATGTGAAACATACCGACCCCCACGCGCCCATCACTGTCGCGTTTGCAGACGATGCATCCGTCGAATGGACCACCACTGCCCATGGTATGCTATCAAAATCCGCAGCCCTTTTCACTATTAAGCCCCTGGGACTTTTATTAGGAAAATCTGAAATAAAATTATCCATCCTTGAATCTTGTAATGAACCCATTGACACAGCTTTATGCAAGGAGATGGAAATAGGCATTTGGTGACATTTAGTTTTCACTGTTCTTTTCGTAACATGCTCAAGAGCTTGAATTTATATTTTTAAAAGCTTTCCTTCTAAATAAAATGAATGTGTGAAATTTATGGGGAGAAAATGCTTGGCAGCTACTGGGTAGGCAGTGGATCCCGTGGATCCAGTCTCATAACATTGCTTGAATGTAAGGCTTGAATACTGAGGAAAAGCATCTTCCGCACGCATCGGGCGAGATATGCATTTACAAGAAATTCATATTCACCCTTGCAACAACTCGACGGGAAAGTTGTGACTCTATCAGCGCCCCCTGTAGGACAAACAGAGTTACGTCCCTTGCGTCAGTCCAACTCTAACTCGAAGAGAAATTTTATTTCTAATTAATCCCATAGTTGCGTTGTGACAACATTCATACAAACGATGTGTGAATAGGTCACCAAAATACTGCGTAGAATAAGGCTGTATCTCTCAGTTTCTATTTAGACATCGCATCGTTTTATTACAGTTTTGTGTGCTCAATTGAAATATATCCTAGCTTTTGATTGGCCTACACCATAGCTCAATAATCAGGCTACTTCCTTTCACAACTTTCCCGTCGAGTTGTCGCAAGGGTGAATATGAATTTCTTGTAAATGCATATCTCGCCCGATGCGTGAGGAAGACTGAGGAAAAGAGTTTCAATAATTTTGACATTCATAATCTTTGAAGAAATGTTTTGGTTAACTTGAGTGTGTCCAATTTAAGAGTTACTCAGGCCCTTAAGAGCTGCTGTTATTTTTAGCTCACCTTTACAAAGTAAATGTGAGCTTATGTCATGGCTCTTCGTCCGTCGTCCGTCTGTCTGTCCGTCCGTCCGTCTGTCCGTCCGTCCGTAAACTTTAACGAAAAAGACTACTCCTCCTAAACAAATTCAGATATTCTGAAATTGTAGTATGTTATACCCATGGTGATTCCTCACAGAAAGGTAGACGTTTCAGTTTTAAGAATCCAAGATGGCCGCCATGACAGCCATATTGACTTTTCAGCTGCAGATGACATATCATTATTATCAAATTTTAAGCTTTCATCAAGTGATCACTGGCACCATATAAATTCTCTAATTTGAAGTTACTAATCATAATATTATCTTAAATATGGAATATGGAATATTTAAGATTGTCGTGCAAGTTGTTCTATATTTTAAGTGTTTCTAAAAAAAATTAAGATGAAAGACAAACATAATTGATTAATTTGTTTAAAATCTTTGTGGCAACTAGCTGCAAAAACCAAATCACATTTAACATGTTAAATTTTAAACAATGGTATCTCCCTTATATTCCTTTAAATACCACACATAAGGGGTCAACCAGAGTTCAGATATTCCACTATGCTGTCTAATACACATCCCAAGGCAGGCTGCTAGCATCACAGTGTCAGCTGCTAGTCTGTTGCATAATCAACCTGACCCAATTGATATGGTAGAGCATTATGCTATATGGCCATGGCCCATGTGTATGCAATAAAAGTTATGGACTTGTATTCTCATGACAGTGATATGTTCTTTCTAAGAATAACAACAAATAATAACAGCTCTCTCTCTCTCTCATGATAAGTTGATGTGGAATAAATATGCAGATGAAAATCGAAAAGGGTTTAGTAAGAAAAGTAAGGAAATTTGATTTGTCATATCTCTCTGTTGATTTGACAATGCAAAAATGTTTACCATTATAGTATTGTATGAGTGTTAAATAAATTGATACTTTAATGAAAGACATCTCATGGTCACTTGACATGTAAATATTATGTGAACAAAATAAACGTGTCTTATGCATTGCTGTGTTTATGACTTTCCTCTCAATCAGTCATTCATTTTCCTTGAAAAATCTGTACTCTTGGGATTCTCAATATCCCATGCAGCATAACCATCAGTGAAATAATCTTGAAATCATATTAATGATTCACTACAAAACAAATGTCAGTGGCCACCATCCTGTAAGTAATGAATGACATTTAAATGGATACACCTAAACCAATCAAGATATCATAATGAAATTAATACGGATGCCCACATAAAAGTAGCATTTTGAAGATTCAAAAGTACAAGATGGTCACCAATTCAGCCATAGATATACAAAAAAGTTATACAAAAACCTACTGCTTGTTAACTTATCATGATTATATCATTCGTGTATTAATGTTTGTTCAAACTCTAGTCGTTTCCAAAAGAAGACTAATATTTTAAAAGATAAAAAAATCATGATGGCAGCCATAATCAATTATATAAAAGATGGTTACATGTATAATTAAACCATTTTACCACATCATTCATTTTAAGGTGAGCTTCTGTACCCTCGGTACTTTTATTTCAATATGGATTTATGTTGTTAACATTGATAAACCTATCTCATTGATAAAAATCCAAATATTTTGTCGTATGTCAACTTTGATATAATTTTGTCTTTTGCTTTATTTCAGGATCAATAACTGTGTTGGAGAATTCAACCAAAAGTTTTTTATTCAATTTTTATTCTATGTTGGTAAGTATGGATTACTACACTACACCAAATTTGTCTAAACATTTAATTTCTATCATTGAATGTGTATGAGTAGAAAAGACCTTAAGGAACCACTCCGTGATTTTCACACATATCACACACATATTGTTTTGCTTTTAAACAAACGTATAAGGCATAGTTAATTATATTGATTAAAAACTTCTCAATATTCATCCCCAAATGGTAACTATATGAGCCCTTTACAATTCTTGAATGCTTGCCTTTACTCTGATGAAAAAGTAATTGAATTGTGGATGATTTTAAGTTCATTACTTATCTTTATCAGTTTATATTATGTATTGAATTGTGTATGATTTTAGGTCCAATTCTTATTATACCCCCGCTACGACGTAGTCGGGGGTATATAGCGCTCCGCGTGTCCGTCCGTGCGTCCGTCCGTGCGTGCGTGCGTCCGTCCGAAATCGTTTCCGGAGCATTACTCAAAAACTATACCACTTAGAAACTTAAAATTTGGTATGGAAGTAGCCTATATGGTGCTGTGGTGCCTTTTAGGAGTTTCAACTCAATGGTCCAAATAATTTTTGAAATTTTGACCAAAAACGGTCCGATTTTTGGACTTTGTCTCGTTTCCGGAGCATAACTGAAAAACTATACCACTTGGAAACTTCAAATTTGGTATGGAAGTAGCCTATATGGTGCTGTGGTGCCTTTTAGGGGTTTCAGCTCAATGGTCCAAATAATTTTTGAAATTTTGACCAAAAACGGTCCGATTTTTGGACTTTGTCTCGTTTCCGGAGCATAACTGAAAAACTATACCACTTAGAAACTTCAAATTTGGTATGGAAGTAGCCTATATGGTGCTGTGGTGCTTTTTAGGGGTTTCAACTCAATGGTCCAAATAATTTTTGAAATCTTGACCAAAAACGGTCAAACTTTTTACTTTGTCTTGTTTCCGGAGCATATATAAATATCAAATGACTTGCACACTTCAAATTTGGTATGGAAGTATACAGTCGAACCTCGGTTACCCAGACTCCGTATATCCATGTATCTCACCTTACGGACAAAGATTTTTCAAACAATGTGTCTATATTTCTTAAGAAAAATGACCCAGTTAACCTGACGATTTGCTATCCGGACGATTTTCACCTGTAACCATAAAACAAGGTTCGACTGTATAGTGCTGTTAGGGGTAATTCCAGGGTTCCCAGAATTTTATTCAAAAACTACATAGCCGGGGATGTTTTGAAGTGAAATAGTTTTTAGGGTTGCAAGATCATTGTGTTCTAAGTCATAATCATAAATTTTCAAATTAATGTTACGTGAAGGCGGTCAAACTACAGGCGGGGGTATGTGAGCCGCGCTCACTTTTGCCTTGTCTTCATCAGTTAATATCATTTATTGAAGTGTGTATGATCTTAAGTCCATATATGAGTTAATGTTTATATTATTTAACAAAACCTTATGTATTCTAGGGATGTCCAGTGTTTATGCTGTTACCATGGTAATTGTGACATGGATTGTTAACCCAGCCCCGGCTGAACATATTCGTCATATAAAACTGTAAGTAAACATTAATACTTTCGTAACTGTATCAGTCTGATTAAAACCTACTGTCTTAAAGGGGCAGTAGCACGCTTTTAGGGGGAATATAAGGTGATGTCAGGAAAATGAAAATTAATGGTTCCATTTGAAAGACAATGTATTTAAACTAAATGGAGCAGTAATAATTCAAATATATTACGTAAAGTTTAGCCATGCAACTGCTTTTTCTTACACAAAATGAATTAAAGGTGTTCACATAAAATGGCCGCCAATGGATTTCATGATAATCTTCATACTTTGTCATCTGACTATGGATGATTGGCTTGTGTAATGAGATATTTGACAATGTCAAAATAATACATTTAGTATTAACTTACAATTATCAGTGAAACATTTAAAAAATGAAACTATCCAAAAACGTGCTACTGCCCCTTTAAGAGGAATAAAAGTTCCAAAATATTGACACTGTGATACAAACTCGTACCATAGGAAGTCCTCTCCACAATGATGTCTCCACAGCTGAGTTAATCGCAACAGCCAAGTTAATGGCTATGTATTTGAAGTTTTATTCAGACTGTATCGACTTTACATGAAGGCCATTACTTTTGTCTAGTATTAGCCTTGCTACAATAGAGAAACTCAAGTGCGTATGTAAAGCAGCACCATTTAAGTTAACCATTTGACCGATAAGAAACCAGTAACACACACTTTTTGGGTCTGATTTCTAGCTTGTAGGGTTTTTAGGGTTAAGACATGAGGGTGCAAGAGTTAAGCCTACCTTGGAAGTTGAGCAAATAAATATGGAGAACATTTGACATTTTCAGATTAGCATCACTTTTCTTAACCTTTAGCCTGCTGGATTATTTTCAAGGTTTTGCTGAAAGCTTTTAATGTGTAAAATTTTAAAAAAGAAGTCACATTGGTATTTCTCATCTTTTACTTGCGCTATTCTCTGATATACAGAATTACTAGCAATCAAAAATTTTCCTTTGATTAACATGATTTACTCGCGTATCTTTGTTATTAATTTATTCTCAATTATTCTTATATTTTTCTTTATTTCTAAACAAAGCAACACAACTTAGCTTTAGTGCTTATATCACTCACTTTAAACTTTATTTTAGCCACAAATTTTGATTGATTTTTTATCTGGACATGAAACTCAGACATGCAACCGCCGACTTTACATTTGACCTTAAATGGTCAATGAATAGAAAAACCTTTTTACACAGTGATTAGTACTTATATTTTGTTTAATATTGAAAAGATGGAAATATTTATACAGCATTAGAATGTCAGCGAATACAATAGAAATACAGCAAAAACGTCCCTGAAAGCATCAATCTAGTTGAAACTAGCTTTAATGTAGGCCCTACGTTACATCTAGCCACTTACCCACAAGGTCTGTGTCAAGCATGCATTGACATCAACCAATGAAAAAAGAACTGGCTCAGCTCTTAGAATCGGACAATCTAGTTAAAACTAGTTGTTAGAATCGGGAAATCTAGTTAAAACTAGCTGTTAGAATAGGGAAATCTAGCTGAAATGTTTATGTCCCATCAGTCCTACATTAAATTACTAACATTTATATGTACATTTTGTGCAAAATGGAATGAAAATCCTAATGACCCCCCGATTCAAAGAGATCATCCAGTTCTTTTGAATTGTTTGATTTCCATGCATGCTAGGGGGTAAGTGGCTAGATGTCACGTAGGACTTATTGGACGGAAACATTACAGCTAGTTTTAACTAGATTGTGAAAGCATTGATAAAGATTCACAACTTTTTACTCTCAACATAAACATCTTCAATAGTCTGCTGTATTGTGGATCTTTAAAACCTGATGTTTTATGAATTGATGAAATCAAACTTTGAAAATTTTCCAATAACAACCTTCTTTTGGAAGATAATGTTTTATGTGATGTCCACCAAGGCCCTTTTTATTACCAAGTGTTTCACTGGATCTCACACACAGTTATTCTGATATTCTCTGCTAATCCCTTATTTAGAGATGAAACTATGTAAGTATTACTGATGTGTGACATTGTTGCCTCCCTACCCCTGCCATTCTCTCCCCTACAAAGGAAGCCCAAGTTATAAAATCCTCATCCTACCTCTGATGTAATCAGAGCATTTCTCAGGCTTGAAAAGTAAGCTCTCAATTTATATTATAATAGGTGATAGGAGAAATATGTCAAATATTAAAGGCTATGACTGACCAATCAGCATAGGTTGAGGTTTCAACAAATTAAGTTCTCTACAGCAAGGTATGATCAAAGGAGTCTGACATGGTAACTAATTGAAAGAAAAATCATATGCAACCTCTGATATGATAAGGGCAGTTCTCGGATTGTGGCTCATTTCCCTAATCACAAAATATGCTGCCAAGTTTCTCTGATAATTTTAGCCAATGAAAGCACTTTATACATTGAAAGCATATTCAATGTCACCAAGGCTAATGGCATAATTCACTCACCAAAAAATGTCTCAGTTAAGTCAAAAAGACTCAAAGCAAAAGGGCATATTCAGATAAGCTTTGAGCTTGTTTACCGATCCAGTTCTTCTAGAAAAGAAATAAATAGAGAATACTAAACGACGTCCCGTTTCATAACATATTTATGAAACGAGTGAATGGGTTGGTATTTAACGAGCGAAAGCGAGTTAAATACCTATACCATTCACGAGTTTCATAAATATGTTATGAAACGGGACCGAGTTTAGTATTTTATTTATTACTTGCTTAATAACATCGTAAAAAAACAAAGAAAGTCGCCAACATGACTGTCGCGGCCGGCCCGCTGACATTATGACGTCATACTTAACAATTGTGACGTCATCATTACGTCACGTCATTCGGTCAGCGCGCGATGTTATTACACAATGTGTAATAACATTGTAGATTTATTAAACAGCGATATCTTCAATGGGAGAGTAATAAATATGTTTAAACCATATTCAGATAAAAATAAGTTATCTTAAGACTTAAGCATTCTGAAATGATTGAGACATTCAAAATAGTTCATTTTCAAACAGCTTTGCTGATTGCATAACTAACTTGGATTGCATCCAATCAGGCTTTTCCCTTTCTAGCCCAAGAATTGTTTTATCAAGACAGAGGTTAGATCAGAGTTATATTACTTGAGCTACCTTTGTGGGGAGAGAATGCATCCCTGCATGATAACACTTGTTTGTGGTGCTTCACAGAGCTCTGTTTCAGATGAAGGATAGTGTCTTCCTAACAATACATTATCAATGTAAATTCTTGAGAGGCATATAGAAGTTGGTAGTTAATATGACAAATAGTAAGATGGATTACAACTTCTTTATTGTATTTGCATACAATGTTTCAAGGCAACTCCGTGCCCCTTCATCAGGTAAGTGAGTTGCCTTGAAACATTGTATACAATCAGTGTATGAAATAAGTCCCGTCCGACAGCCCGAAACGGGTAACTTCTGGTCTGGGCTGGTAACTTTTTAATGTTTTTGTTGAATTTGACCATGAAATTAAGTAAAATCATTCTTTCAGTCTGGTAACTTCTCAGGCTTATTTCATACACTGATACATGCAAATAAGGAGTTGTAAAATCCATCCTACTATTTGTCATATTTTCAATGTAGGTCAATACCATAATTAAGGCACCTCTGGATTTGAATTTCTTGAGTCATTTCTTCCCATTCCCATTAATCTCAGCTGCAGATAACCTATATCAGTATTCTATCAACCACTCCTCTAGGAGTAACATTTTTGCAACATTCCTTCCTTTAATTCTTATTTCTCATTTCAAATAATCAGGGGTCAAAATTAGTCCAATTGGGGTACTAGCCATTCGGACTAGTGCATTCCTGAGAACACCAGCAAGATATTCTGACTAGCCAAATACACCGATATAATCATATTTTCTTCAAATTCAACTAGTCCTTCGGACTACCAGTCATTGCACTTTACTAGCCCAGCATCTTTTGCACTAGCCATGGGCTACCGGGCTAGTGCTAATTTTGAACCCTGAAATATATAATATCTCTGACTGACTTGTGTCTTCTAAGAAATATGTGAAGACCAAACTGATGAACAAAATCTAGTCTTCCCAACAGAAAGAGTTCTAGAAAAAGATCGAATGCAAAGTTTGAAACAATTTTGCTGATTCAGGATTCTGTTTATATATTGGCTTAGCTTGTAACAGAGGGAAGAAGTGACTTTTTTAAGCTTATGTGATGTAGAATAAACTGCTTAGCTTACAACATTACATTGGTTGAAACCAATTAGAAAGCTGAACCTGATTATCAAAGACTTCAAATGAAGTTTATATCTAAGGAATATCAAACCCCAATGGGAGCATGTTAGCTGTTTAAACATTTAAGCACGGGTATCCTCTGTTTTTGTACATTTAGGCAGGCATTTCATGATATAATACAACCAAAATATTTCAAGATGAGCATAAACACCATACTCCAAATTGCACTCATCCTGTCTCAGAGTACGAACGTTACGCTAACTCCACTTATCTGTACCCTGGGCTCAGAAGCTAGATTTGCTTGCGCGGCCCGATTTGGGATACAGCCAATCAAATCATTTTCTCGTTGAATCTCGAGAAGGTGGCGAGAAAATGATTTGATTGGCTATATCCCAAGTCGGGCCGCGCGAGAGAATCTAGCTTCTGAGCCCAGGGGACAGATCAGTGGTGTTAGCGTAACTTTCGTACCCTGACACAGGATGATTTGCACTGTCTACAATAGACTAAATGATAAATAAATTATATAAAATTTTATATAAATGCATGCTCACAAACAAGATCACATTTGCAAAACCAACACACGCACAGTTTTATGTGGATTCCTTGGCACAAGAATATTGCTTTTGTTGGACAAAAGTTCAGGTGTAAAGTTCACTGCTATCCAAGGCAAAGAACTACACTTGTCAAAAATATGCTCCCTTTCTACCTTGCAGAAGTTCATACATTTCTGTTGTCAAGTTATGTCCAGAGCATATCTTTCAGATTTCAGATGACTAATAGCTGAAATATTGCTCCAGCGGCACTAAACTCCAAATCAATCAGTCATTCAGACAACAACCTTTATATTTTTCAACTTTGAACCCAAGATGCAAATTGAGAATAAACAGATATATGATTCTGTATAAATAAGAAATTGCAGTATAAGTAAACCTAGCCTCAATTATACTCGCTATCCTTCCTTAACTTTTTCGTTTTTCAACTTTGAACCCTAGATACATCAAATATGTGCTTCTTTATAGAAATTGGAACTGGTTGGTTTTCTAGAAGTATGTCTAAAGTTTTAGTTGGTCTAAGCCTTTAGAGTGTGTGCCTACTTAGAGACGGTGTGCGTAATTGAAACAAAATTATTGTTATTGTTATAATGTATTATTATTATTATTATGTATGTGTTGTAAAAGATAATCATGTTTTCTTCAAGTACAAGCAAAGAAAGAAAGATGTAATGTGATATAAAGTTTTGAAAATTTTTGGACAGAAAATACTTGATTGATTGATTTCTTGTATTTCAGACTTCATTCAATCATCCTGGTGGTAGAATCCATTTTATTCGGGCTTTTTGTGATAGCCATTGGCTGTGATCAGGTGAGTTGAACCAAACAGAGAAATCCTTTACCACACTCAACATGAGCAGTGTTGTTCCTAGAGGAGGTCTTTGGGACGTTTGTCTACCCTTTTTGGTTGGTGTCTCTTAAAATTTGGAGTACTTTTACCATTGCAAGGGGTCCTATCAACTCAGAAAAAGCCAAAATGACCCCCTTAACTGACCACCTAGGAAAAACACTGGCGTTATATTGGGAATAGTATTGAAAGCAACACAAATGTGGATTTGAATGTGGATGACCACCTAGGAACAACACTGCATGAGGAATAACCTCGTAAAAAATATTGACTCTGCAGGGGTTTGAACTCATGCCATTCGGAGATTCCTCTCCATCAAGGCCTCACTTCCCCTTTGTCCCATGACTTGCTCAACTTACAATTGCAAGGGCCCAAGCAAAAACCTCCAGTGTTAATAGCTAAAGGAAGGTAACTCCTTGTAACATTCATTTTGGATGATCGCTTTTGAAATGATAGGGTTTGTCTGCTAATTACTAGGTTTTGTTTGCACTAAACTGATCACAGAACATGTGAGTAGGTTGGCTGTGTTTAGACCTTGTGGAGGAGAAGCTTCCTAATCAAACACGTTTGATTCCTGGTAGCATCAATATTTTAAAAACTAATTCTTGGGAACATGGCCGATTCTAATCATACTGTCCTGAGCCATAGTTTGATGTTGAAGTTATTGTCCTACCACATGTGAATCTCTATGTTTTTAGCTCACCTTTACAAAGTAAATGTGAGCTTATGTCATGGCGCTTCGTCCGTCGTCCGTCTGTCTGTCCGTCCGTCCGTCCGTCTGTCTGTCCGTCCGTCCGTAAACTTTCAGGAAAAAGACTACTCCTCCTAAACGAATCCAGATATCATTCTGAAATTGTAGTATGTTATACCCATGGTGATTCCTCACAGAAAGGTAGACGTTTCAGTTTTGAGAATCCAAGATGGCCGCCATGGCAGCCATATTGAATTTTCAATTAGATTTCAGGAAAAAGACTACTCCTCCTAAACGAATCCAGATATCATTCTGAAATTGTAGTATGTTATACCCATGGTGAATCCTCACAGAAAGGTAGACGTTTCAGTTTTGAGAATCCAAGATGGCCGCCATGGCAGCCATATTGAATTTTCAATTAGATTTCACGAAAAAGACTACTCCTCCTTAACGAATGCAGATATCATTCTGAAATTGTAGTATGTTATACCCATGGTGATTCCTCACAGAAAGGTAGACGTTTCAGTTTTGAGAATCCAAGATGGCCGCTATGGCAGCCATATTGAATTTTCAATTAGATTTCATGAAAATGACTACTTCTCCTAAACCAATCTAGATATCATTTTCATATTGTAGTATGTTATACCTATAGTGATTCCTCCCACAAAGGTAGACGTTTCAGTTTTGAGAATCCAAGATGGCCGCTATGGCAGCCATATTGAATTTTCAATTAGATTTCATGAAAATGACTACTTCTCCTAAACCAATCTAGATATCATTTTCATATTGTAGTATGTTATACCTATAGTGATTCCTCACAGAAAGTTAGTCGTTTCAGTTTTGAGAATCCAAGATGGCCGCTATGGCAGCCATATTGAATTTTCAATTAGATTTCATGAAAATGACTACTTCTCCTAAACCAATCTAGATATCATTTTCATATTGTAGTATGTTATACCTATAGTGATTCTTCACAGAAAGGTAGACGTTTCAGTTTTGAGAATCCAAGATGGCCGCTATGGCAGCCATATTGAATTTTCAATTAGATTTCATGAAAATGACTACTTCTCCTAAACCAATCTAGATATCATTTTCATATTGTAGTATGTTATACCTATAGTGATTCCTCCCACAAAGGTAGACGTTTCAGTTTTGAGAATCCAAGATGGCCTCGATAGCAGCCATATTGACTTTTCAGCTGCAGATGACACATCATTATTACTAAATTTTAAGCTTTCATCAAGTGATCACTCGCACTATATAAATTCTCTAATTTGAACTTACTAATCATAATATTATCTTGAATATGGAATATTTAAGATTGTCATGCAAGTTGTTCTATATTTTTAATTGTTTCTTAAACATTAAGATGAAAGACAAACATAATTAATTAATTTGTTTAAAATATTTATGGCAACTAGCTGCAAAAACCCAATGACATTAAACATCATGTTGAATTTTAAACAATGGTATCTCCCTTATATTCCTTTAAATACCACACAAAAGGGGTCAACCAGAGTTCAGATATTCCTGTTGCGTCCACTTTGCTTTTCTAATACACATCCCAATACAGGATGCTAGCATCACAGTCTCAGCTGCTAGTCTGTTGCATAATCAACCTGACCCAATTGATATGGTAGAGCGTTATGCTATATGGCCATGTGTATGCAATAAGAGTTATGGAAATTAGACTTGTATTCTCATGACAGTGATATGTTCTTTCTAAGAATAACAACTTACACAAAACTTGTCAACAATAAGCTTTGTGTTTAGCAATCTACATGATAAGTTGATGTGGAAAGAGTTATTTTGCATCAGGTTCCAGTTCCTGTGTTTTACTCATATTTGTACCATTTCTATATCTAACAGAAGTTCTTCTTGACACAAAATCAATTTAGGACATAAGCTAACTATATTTTGTGAAATTATATATATTTTTCACAACAATTCATGTTCTCTCTCGTCAAGTCTTTTAATACCACACATAAGGGCTTAGCCAGAGTTCAGGTTTACATGCTCAGCACACTAGGATGCTTCTCCAAATATACGTACACAAAGCCAAATACACAAATTGCTACACTCTCCTTAAGGATCTGGGGCTAGCAGCCCTGCCTGCTTGTATATTGCATAGTAATCCTGACCTAATTGATAAATAGAACATAATGGACTTTATGGAAAGTATATAATCTGTCTTTATGAAAAGTATACTTGTATTCTATTAATAGTAATACTTTTTACAAATAACAATTTAAACAAGTCAAGAATCAGCTTTTGTGTACAACAATCTGCACGATGAGTTAATATTAACAAGTATTAATAGTAATACTTTTTACAAATAAAAATTTGATAAAAAAAAATGATAAAAGTTGTTCACTCCATCAGTGGGTTACATAATTCCTGACACTTCATATATGGCAAATAACATAGCCAGTGAGGGATAAATATACATTTTTTGATCATTTATATCTGATTACGGTCCGAACAATGATTATCTAGATAATCATAATGATCATTCAATTCAAACAAATCCTTTTCAAAAGCATTTAAAATGATTAAATTTGTTCACTCCCAACACTAACTGTTAGGTTTTTTACTCCTTTGTTCCCATACAATTAATTTATTCCAAATTGAAAATTTTGGTTAATGAATAACAAATTATCTTTTATTTTGTTTGTCATGCTAATAAAAGATATCATTTAATATTCATCTTCAAAACTAATTGAACAGCTGTCTGAACAATTCTTTTTTTACAAAGTCTTTCTCACCAATTCTCTCTGTTAGTTAAGATACTTCAATAAACATATTACTGAGTTGACCTCCAGATTATTTCCATTGCAAACCTCTCTTCTACACCCACCCCTTCTAACCCCCCTTTCCCTCCTCCCCTATTTTCTCCTGTCCATCCATTACAAACCTCTCTTCTATCCCACATTCCTTCTATCCCCCCCCCCCCCCCCCCCCCCCCTTTCCCCTCCTATCCTTCCAGCCCCTCTCCTGCAACTCTCGTATTGCATATTGAAATGAGGGGAGGACACTCACTATATGGAATAACAGTATCTTACATAAGAGGATAAGTTACATAAGCTACATGCAGGTGCAAGAGGTCATCATAGGTCATCATATCTAGTAATTAGCATAGACCCCCATGTTGCTAGCCTATTCTGACCAATCAGATTGCACTAACATATGTCAAGATTTAAGATATTCAGAAATCTTCAGTTAGAATTACATGAGACATTGACCTGGACAGTTTACTTTGGCAATTGGACTTATCATTAGCTGAATTTGTGATATGTGTCCGAGGGATATATTCCAAATGTTTATGTGCATCATCTTTTTAGTTCTTTGGAAGTTGAGAGTGTGACTAAATGAATACTCCTAAACCAATCAAGATATCATAATGAAATTAATACAGATGCCCACATAAAAGTAGCATTTTGAAGATTAAAAAGTCCAAGATTATCACCAATTCAGCCATAGATATACAAAAAAAGTTATACAAAAACCTACTGCTTGTTAACAAATCATGATTATATCATTCTTGTATTAATGTTTGTTCAAGCTCTAGTGGTTTCTAACAGAAAAATAGCATTTTAAAAGATAAAAAAATCATGATGGCAGCCATAATCAAATATCATATAAAAGATGGTTACACAATTAAACCATATAACCACATCATTCATTTTAAGGTGAGCTTCTGTACCCTCGGTACTTTTATTTTTAATTGATTTCTAGAATTGCCATTTTTTTATTCAATACAATTATCCATTCAGAGAAAAATGGGCACCTCAAGTTGCGAAGGGTCATTGACATCTTGATCTTATCTGTAAATTTCAGTTTAACAACCTTATTCAAAGTATAAATTTCCATTTTATGTCTTCATAAGTTCTAATTATTTTGTTAAAGATTTCATCAATCCTCAATGATGAAACAGCTGTGGAACATGTCAAGAGGGAGGGACCAAGGAGGCAGAAAAAATCAACAACAGCTTTATTTCAAGAAGTGTTTGGAAGAGGTAATTTATCTAATCATAATAAATCTAAGATTTTAGTGATCTTTGACTAACACAAATTCTCTCTCAGATTTCTCATTTTATTTCCCAGGGATAGATCTGGTTCAATAGTGTTTTTGAAGTGTATTAGATTTGGCCACCCGTTTCCCTAGGACCTGGGACCTGGTTTCATTCGAGGCTATGTTAACTGACCCAGCACTGTGGCTGTTGGGTGCTTAGGCAAAACCTGATTTCAACTGTACAAAAAAGTATTATTATTATTATTAATATCTTTAAGATCCATAAAATACCACTTTTCAGCTGGCTGCTTTCATTTTCTGTGACACCACATATACAAGTCAAATTCTTTTTATTTTTACAGGTAACATGTTGTCGTGGCTTTGCCCTTTGCACTACGACCCCGTGGCACCGGAGGTTCCTGCGCAGTACAGTGTATAGGGTCAAAGTTGAAAGGTCAATCTGTGTATGAAAGTGAGGATGGAAGAAAGATAAGGGTCTTGTTCATGTTTTGTCGTTCAGCCATCAGAAGCTGATTTAAACGGATCAGCTTCCCATCATTAATTACGTTGTGTCGGCAGGGTACAAAATGACATGAATTGTACAAATCCATTGTTAAACTTCTTTACAACAGTGTATGTTTGTGTGAACTCATTGAAGTTTTCTGTCAGCATGTTCTCTTCTTGAGCATTCAATGATTCAGGGGTCGAAATAAGTCCTATTGGGGTACTAGCCATTCGGACTAGTGCTTTCCTGAGAGCACTAGCCCAAAGACATTCTGACTAGCCAAATACACCTATATTATCGGTCTACCAGTCTTAACACTTTACTAGCCCAGCATCATTTGCAAAAGCCATGGGCCACCCAGCTAGTGCTAACTTCGAGCCCTGAATTTTGATGATAGTGACTTTTATTTTTTCATTCAAGGTTTATAGTTAAGAAGAGAAAGATAAAGAACAAGTCTTCCAATTCAAAACCCTTCTTACTATGTAGAGTAAGAAATATATGACATTTAGATTTTGAGATTTTTGACTTTGTATTTAAGATAATAGTACAGTTTCTGGTATTTTTGGGTTGAGTTCCAGATGGATGAGTGGTTCAGCTGTTGGAGTGGTCAGTGCTTGTGATAGTTGCCTGAGTAAATATATATTGACTCAAATCCTTCAGGGTGCTTGGCTCAAAATACGACCAAAATTTTGAATTCCATCATACTCTCAAGGGCAAAAGAAATGCTAACATTTCAAAAGAGTACAAAACCAAATCCATTTTCACTATCCTATCTCGTTTAGTTAAGGAGATTTTTAGAAAATGTTTTTTGAAAGGCGTGTCATTCAAAATCGTTAACAGAAAAACTTTGAAACAAAAACTTAGTTCAGTTAGCTCTTGAAAGACATGAAATCACCATGTTTCAGCTGTAACTATCCCTCAGAGCTTAACCTATCATGCATTTTATATGGTATCGTTTCTTTTGCCCCTGAGTGTATATTAGTGTTACCGTAGTGCATGCAACATTAATAATAATTTTGTAACACAGTAGCCAATTTGTAGGAGTGTCACACTGTTTCTGTTTGGTAATGAACAAATGTAAAGATATATTTGGCAAGTCGTCAATGATGCATGTCAAATCCTTCAAAATATAACACATCACAGGGTTATCATATGGAATTCTGAAATTGGCATACATTTAAACGGTCCCAAACTGAATGCCACTTCATAACTGTATATATATATGCTTGTTATAACTCTAAATGTTTTGTCTGTGTGATGTTCATATTTTATCTGTTTTTATACCCCGTTTTTAAAGACAAATATGATAGTTCTCTATCTATTTATATGTAAGTAGCTACTGTTGATTATGTTCTCAACATAGACAAAACCTTCAAAAAGACTATATTTATAAACAATTGAGCCAACTTGTGCTGCCGAACCGAGTCTGTAAGTCTGTAATACGATTTAAAAAAAAATTCTGAAAATTTGATGTCCGAATGCTTACTTGATGACTTACTAGGTAAAAGCATTTCCCAGATCAACATCAGTCTTAAAGAGACACAGAGTATGTTGATAGGATCACATATGTCGATATGATATGTTATTACATCGGGAACGGATAACTGTTACTGAAAATAACTAGTTCAAGGTCAATCGGTTGCGAAAATACGGCCATTCAAAGTCAGGATTTTGATCAAAACCGGACAATGTGGCTTGAGTCGCGCGCGCCAATTCGCCAAACGTAATTTTGAAACCTTCTCATAAGCTGACAGGTAGATAACTGATTCGATAGTGTTTATTAGGTATTGTAACTAATAGGTAGATTAATTGGATGCATAATTTCAAATATTAAACGTATTTGAGATGTTTTCTTGATTTTTCCATAAAATCAAACATTTTAGAGATATTATGCATTAATGGATATATTTGCATGTCCAGTGATGAGATATGAACTTCAATCAGCATATTAGATATTTTGTAGCTTATCAAAACCAAATAAAATTTTAAGAAAGATACTCTGTGTCACTTTAATATGTTTAAGAGCTGTGATATTGCTGACAACATATGAAATCCTTACTCACTTGAAGCCCCTTTGTCATAGTTGCATGCGGTTCATGATGAATTTTAGCTTTTGAGAAAAGAGATACATCACCTGGTAAAAAGATTACATGTTTGAACAATAAAATACTTATTTCGACGTCTGAAGTACATTACCCGCTGCAAATGTGCCGTAGCTTTTAAAGAACCCATTTTTGGTGATGTCACCATTATGTGTTTAGGATTCTAAGTTATTGCGTCCAATGGGTATCAACTTGGCTGGCAATGAGAAGCTTATTAGGAGAAACGAAAGACAATCTAGTTGTGAGCGACAATGGCGGCTTTCAATCGAAATTTTGAGATAGCAACAGTTGATTCGGCATCATGCCGACATGTTGGGGCTGCCGTTTTAGTCATTTTGGCAAATCGTTTCCTATTTGATGAATTTTGGTCTGATTTTCTCTAGGTTGGTCTCAAAATTTTGCCAAATCATACAATGAATACAGTAAAAATACTTTTAAAAAGTATTGAACTTCACTAACTTTGAATATAGGGTTTTAGAGACCTTTACACAAAAGTGGCTCTCGGCAGGGTTTGCTTAATCCTTGAAAATTTCTTATCAAATTGGCATTATCTAATATTTTTGGCGGAACATTTGAATTAATTGAAAAGTACATCCATGTGCCCCTTAAAGGGTTTGAAGAAGACTAAAAATTAAGGGCCTCCTTTCACAAAGCCCTAAGGTGGTCGGAAGTTGCTAAGGTAACCTTAGTGTAATGTTAAAGAGCAAGAGTTGAGGTCAACTTTAGTACCGTTATTTTGTGAAAGGAGGCCAAGGTTGTCTCGGTTGTTTTTTTGAAGGTCTGTCTTTCTTGGGAAGCTTATTGTGATTTTATTTATGTGATTTCCATGTGTCTTCTGAATCAGTTGGGCTTTCCTCAGTCTGATTAAAATCGACTGTGATTCGAGGAAAAAAAGTGTAAAAATATTGTCTCTAGTGGGGTTTGAACTTCAACCAGCCCGGCTTTCCTCTCATTCACAGTCTGAAGGCACCCCTATTACCCGCATGTTCTGACGCAAGCTCATCTAGCCAATCGCAAGGGGCGCAGTAAAAGCTTCGGTATCATACAGGGGCAGGTAACTCCAGTGTACCATTCGTTATACATAATCGCCGCTAAACGCTATTTAAAAATGAGGATGTGATTGGATAGCTTATGACTGGGTTTGTCTGCGCTAAACTGGTCATAGGAACATGCGTTAGAGGTGGGTGCATTCGACCGAGACGGAGAGGATGTTCTGGCAGGTTCGAGCCCCGATAGAGACAATAGTTTTGATATTTTATTCCTCGGAGTACGGTCGATTTTAATCAGACTGGGCTTTCCTATGAGTGATATTATGATCTTTATTCTTGTTAAAATCAATTATGTAGCTGAAGAACTAGTTTGTATCTGTGTGTTAAAATAATTAAGCAAAGACCACATTCAGTTTTATGGTTTTATATATTCACGTTTGAATGTTTGAATTTTTATTTTGTATATATATATATATATTTCTGCATTGCAGGTGCACTGAATTATGTATGTCTACGATTTTGTTATAATAATCAGAATTTCATACATTCTATTGTAACATTTTATATCGAAAACATACAGTGTTTAACAAGATGAAGGTAGAAAATATGAAAGATGATATGATTTTGAACTTAGTTACCAATATCACAGTGTTTAAAGAAGATGTCTTATGCCAATGTTAGCAGTAAATACTATTTCTATAAGTTTATACCAACTTCTCTGTTCAATGATTTTTATATGCAAAGTAATAATCAGAATGTTGTTCAAGTATTCATATGGAATTTATGTTTTTCAAATATTGCAATTCAAAAGCTGTGTAATGTCAATGACCAAGATTGGTTTATGACTATCTTAGAACTAAAATGGCGTTTTAGAAATGACCTTAAGGTTGAATTTATAACAGTGTTAAAGGGGCAGTAGCACGTTTTTTGATAATTTTATATTTCAAAATTTTAACTGATACTTGAACGTTAATGCTAAATGTATTACTTTGATAGTGTCATAAATCTCATTACACAAGCCAATCAACCATAGTCAGAGGACAAAGTATTAAGATTCACATAAAATCCGTTGGCGGCCATTTTTTGTGAACACCTTTAATTCATTTTCTGTAAGAAAAAGGAATGGCAAGGCTAAAGTTTACATTGTATATTTGAATTGTTACTGCTCCATTAAGTTTAAATACATTGTCTTTCAATTGGAACCATTAATTTTCATTTTCCTGACATCACCTTATTTACCACCTAAAAACGTGCTACTGCCCCTTTAAAGAAGTTGTTAAGATTGCTGTCAAAACCATCACTGTAATATTTTTTACTACTACATGGCTTTTGAAGTGACCCCATGCTGCTTCTCTCTTTTTTATTTCTGGTTTGGTGATACATAAGTAGTGGCTCATTTTCAATATGTGCACATGTGCACATATCACTTGTTCAGCAACATCTGTTGTCGAGTGAATATTTTGTCGTCTTGCGCTCACTTGGATGAAAACATAAACACTAATTTTTTTTAAAAAAGGGACAGCAGCATGTTTTTTGAAAATTTCATATTTTAAATTTTTCACCGATAATTGTATGTTAATGCTAAATGTATAATATTGATAATGTCCAAAATCTCATTACACAAACCAATCATCCATTGTCAAAGAACAAATTATAAAGATTTATCTTTGGAGGCGATTTTTGTGTGAACACCTATACATTTTGTGTAAGAAAAGGGAATCGCATGGCTGATCTTTACATGATATATTTGATTTATTGCTTCTTAATTCAGTTCAAATATTTATTTTCATTTTCCTGACATCACCTAAAAACATGCTACTGCCCCTTTAAGACACACTTCCATGGAAAATAATCTCTTTACCGGACATGGCCTAAAAAAATCCTCAGGTTATCCGCACATGGGAATATGGCAAGTATTATTGTTAATTTATCAATGTTTGGTTTACCCTGTTTCCATTTTATCAATAATCATTTTACATTTTATAACAATTTCACAAGGGATGATTTCATGTACAGATTTTGTTAAAGGGTTATAATTTAAATTAAATTTGTGCTGATAATTCAACTTTCATTTCATATTTTTAAGTCAATGGTCTGTTTCTTTTTAATTTTAAACAACTTTGTAGCAAAGAGTTTAGATTTGGTAAGGTGATTATGTTGATAATTCAACTTACATTTTATTTTTTATCATATTATATTCTTTGGTCAATGCTGTATGTGCAAGTGAACTGAAAATGTATTCACTGCAAGAATTGAATTTGTATGAATAAATGAAATGTATTCTTTAGATATGCATAATGTGATGATGAAAGAACATTGTCATTTTCCATTGATCAAACTTGTAAATATGTATTGTAAGAGGTTATTTGAATCTCAAGAATGAAATATACCACAAATTGATGGTGATTCTTTGACATGTTTTTTTGTAGAATTTGATAAAATCAGTAGAAAGGAAAGATCTGAAAAGATATGTTCAAAAATATGTTTCAAATCTTGTGTGGTTACAAATATTTGACATATAAAGCACTAAGAACTATCTTTTAAGTTATAATAATTTGAATTCATTTAATGTTTATTTATTGAAATAAGGCAATTATTGATATATTGAAATAAGGCAATTATTGATATGTGTAATAAATTGTAAACAAATGTAAATGTTATTTTTGAAAATGAAAGTTTGAAGACATTTCTGTGAGTGTCTAGATAAAATGCAGTGTTAGTCCAGTTCATATTGGATCACAAAGTTCAACAAACAGGAAGTCATTTTAGAAGGCTACATATACTACTCAAAAGAAGTTAAGGGTCAACCTTATTTTTCTTCATGACATCCTCTTATATGAAGAACCATGGGTGTCTGCAGGATGGTTCCAGTGTTAAAAAAGTGTCTGGCCGCCAACCAATTGTTAGTTAGTTTCAGTTTTGGCTTGATGGAGAAGAAACCAGCAGGCAAGACTGGCTTGTGGGATTTTATAATTACTAACAGTCTTCATATTAAAGGGAGTCTGCAACCTGAATTTTTAACTTCCAGTGTTTTATTAGCAGGGCCCCGAAAGAGTCGTAAATACTCGGTAGGGACAAAATCGTTTGGTTGCGACCGCTTACAGCTGACAGCCAGTACCAAGTTTGTGTCATGTGACCCCCCTTACCCGTCTGGATGCTCTTGTTAACAATGGTGAATGAGGTTTCACGAGCCAGGTTGTTGATCCTCTTTAATGAAGCCTGATGAGCTATAGAGCCAATGGCTCTGTTGTGTTTCTTCATGACATCCTCTTAGAGGGAGAACCATAGTGTGGCTGTAGGATGGTTCCACAAAAAGAATGTTTCTTGGCAACTTGGGTGCAGCCAAGGAGTGAATACTTCTCTGTTGAAGTACCTTAAAGCCACCCAAGCATTTCTTCCTCTATTGAGATCGTTTTGCTTAGGCCATGACAAAATTTCAATAGAATGCAGAATCATGGTAGTGGTTTATGTGATGATAATTCATGGTAAATGCATCTTTGGCATGTTTGAAGACAAACAAACCTCATAAAGGTCCACCCACATTGTGTTTAAGAAAAAGAAGACGAGTTGGTGTGCATCTGTCGTTGAATAAAACATAGCAGGGAGAATAAAACACGAAGGGCGCAGCCCTGAGTGTTTTATGCTCTCCGCTTTGTTTTATTCAACGAGAGATGCACAACAACGAGTTTTCTATTTCTTATATGAGATATCCTTAAAAATTACTCGTTTTTTATATAAAATCAATTGAAAATTATGATAATTTAAAAAAATATATTTTGAAAATAATGATGTCTCACTTCGTAGAACATATTCAGTAGTATTTGACGAGTCAATCATTATGTATAGGGGTTGGCGCTCAAATAACCACAACATCAAATGTATTGAACAATCAATGCATGTTTATTTATTGAACATGTATAATTAAATATTTGCACAAAATATCTATTCTGAATGACATGATTTGGTTTCGAATCGACAGACATCAAGTCAGCCATGATGGACAATAGATGCCCCCTCAAGTTTGATCAATGGACTTGACAATTAATCATTTGATCAGTAACATTCTTATAACTGAAATGACGTCATTGATCTCGCGCATGGTTGTATCGTCAAATAAAGCACATCGTCGGTCCCATTGTCCGCCATTGTTTTAATGCCGTGGCTATCTTATATTTTGGCATAAAAAACAAAAATGTCATGGACCTTTGTTTTGAGCATAACTTGGTAATTTCGTACTCGTTGCTTCTTGATTTGTCATGTGCTTCCTACACAGTTTTTGTCACAGGATATACTGAAAAGATTTTAATGAGAGTTTCGCTTAGGTTATGATAAAATTTTAACAATGCAAAGAAACTTCAACATGTCAAGCATAAAATAGGTTTGACTCTGAACTTCTTATGAGTACTATAGTACAAAGTTACTGGGCTGTTCTACTCCTTATCACAAATCAAAGGATAGAACTCCTTAATTGATAGATAGTCCAAGAATTACTTATATCTAGACAAACAATGAGAACTATTTGAAATGAGTGGTCAACACTTATTGGTCTGTGAATGATCAATGTTTTTACCTTGAAGATCTTCCAAAGGCTTATTTGATGCACATGCACATTCAGTCTAAGTAAACCTAGCCTCACTAGTATCCGTTACACTGCTCAGTATAGCAGTGTAACGGATAATAGTGAGGCTAGGTTTACTTAGACTGTTGCACATTGATTCCTCTTGAAGAATTCATATTGTTGAAGATTTTCTTCCCCACATCAATGAAGACTTGTCTAAGATAAATTTTGAAAATTGGAATTTTTTTTGGGAAATGGAAATTTACAGTAAGAATTACTGCAAGTATTTTATGTTGTGTGCACTAATACTCAAGACTGTACATACATCAATGGAATGGTATTGATATGATAATATTTTTCTTAAGCGTGTAAGGAATTTTCTTTCCATTTGACTCTTGATCATTATCATGTCACTAAAGCCCTGTTTACATGCTCATGTTTACTTATCAATAAAACTTACTTGCATACTAAGTAAATTCACTTACAGGAGAAAATAACTAATTTTGATCACGTGATGATTTTTTACCAGGGAGTATTTCATGTTTGCGTAGCTATGTCACATTGTGTCTTTTTCTAAGGTGCGTGTTGAATGTTTAAATTGCACATAGAGTAAAATGCATACAAAACCAAAATACTTTTGCATCACCCCTTGCGGCCATGCAAAATTACTCCACATGTAAATTTATTTATGTATGCAAGTGCGATAACCACTTTTCTTACCTCAAATACTTTGCATATGTGAGCAAATAAACATTGTTAAGTAAAAGTGGGAATGTAAACGGGGCTCGAGAGAGCACATCGAGTCTTCCGGTTGAACTGAATTAAAGTACAAATGATTAAAAATCAGTGAGATACTGAGTCGATGTCACAAAATTAAAAAAAAAAATGAAAACAGCCCATGGTTTGTCATGATTGATGTCCAATCATGTCGGAAAGTTCCAATGCTCTAACACTATATATGGATATTTCAATCAGGAAAATATGTAACCAAATGATGATGAATGTCTATCAAATAGTAATTTAAGACGTCAATGTTAAATGTTTGGTCATAACTATCATCAATTTGTGTAAAGCTTGACTCTCTATTTGTAACATATTGGTATGGATGCCATGATTTTAAAACCACTACTAGCGGTTGAGCCCCAAAAAGTGTATTCGCCAAAAATTTGATTCCAAAAATCACGTCGGTCAGTTGTCTTACTGCGGAGACCAAAGAGGACCAATTGTTAGTCCTAATTTGACTTCTTTGCCTGCCTTATGTATATAAACGCCATTTTAGCTGGAATACCCTAACTTTACGTTAAAGGTCGAGAAAGGTTTTCAATTTATTTTTCTTTATCATTTTTGAAAATATCTTCCAACGTATTATCTATGATTTTAAAATGAAATTGTATTATTTTTTAAAAACATCTTGGCACTGTACCTCTGATGTAGCATGTATATGATGAAATATGTTAATTTTTAATGTAAGATGGTTTTGTTAAGAGGTTTCATGTCCTGTTAAATTGTACATGTTTTCTTCTGTTTTCATTCGTCACCAAGTTGTGAGAGGTCATGTATAAAGACTTTACAATCTACCTTCTCGATCTTGACTTTTCAAATTACAATAAAAAATTTTGTATGATTAAGAAATGCAGTAAAGTCAAACACTTTTATTGATGTTCATATTGGACGGTAAGGAAAGAAATTCAATACGTCAATTTCATCTAGTATGGTGTTAGGGTAGTCTCATTAAAATCAGCCTAGTTCTTAGGACTAAAAATTTCAAAATATTAACTCTATCGAGAATCGAATTTGTCATTTCTATAGGTCCTCTCCGCTAGGACCTGTGTCTAAGTCAAGTCAAAGAGTGTTTATTGTACTTGAGGCCTCTGGCCCATATACAGTTAAAAGTATATACATGTATACAATATTGTATATAATATAAACAATTTCGGATTTGTATCCTGAGTACAACGATAACCACATTCATATTCACAATCATTTTGCTCTGCACAAGATTCTGGCAAATGATCTTAATCTTGATCTAAGAACTAGTATCTAAGTAGTTCTGTCTTAATTCCGTACCATGCTTTTTGACCCCTGCCTTGTTTCTGACATCAAAGGGATTTACAGAAACTGCACGAAACGCAGTATTTGATTTCTTGATTGCTTGGATAGTTTTTATTTCACAGAAAAAAAGCGCTGGTGTATTTGGTATATAGGGCACAATATACAAATGTTCCTTAGATTCTTTTGAGTAGTGTATTATTGTTGGTTCAGCGTCCATGTTTCGGTACTTTTATACTCGTCTGGTTATTATGTAATTTACATTCCAGAATTGTGCACTGTAATCTCCTTCGTAAGTTACGTAGTGGAATGCATGACATATACTATTTGTTTGAGAGTGATGAATTAATAAACAGTTAAATGAACATCTTGTTATGTGACCAATAATAGATAAATATTTGGTAAATCCACACTGTCCGAGGTATATTGGCCAATGTTCCCCCACTTGTCAGCATCATGGGCCCTCCAGGCGAGGTGGACAATACACCAATGCAAGTATGGATATGTCAACCGCTTAAGGAATTATATTTTCTTTGAAAATTACATTCTCTTTCCCTAAAGAAATTCAAATATTGTCATGCAAATGCCCAAGCTATTTGACAGCATTTTTTAACACTTTGGAAACCATTGAAAAAAACCCACAGAAACGCAATAGAATGCCGAGACGAATGTTGATAAAATTTGACTTACATTATGTGTGTTTGCTACAATGGACAAGCAGAGAATAAATCAGTTACACGAAATGAAGATCTAGAAAAACTTGGGGTTTTTTCAGACGACCTCGCACAATCTTTATCACCAAGACGCTCCGCTAATGCAAGACATTCAGCTTATGACATTTGGAAATGAATATGTGATATATTTGGACTTAATGTCATGAATTATGTCATTTACATTCGAATCAAAGCAAAAGACTATGTTATGTAAATCACGGAGTAGTTTTTTAATATCAACCTTATCAAAACAAGGGTAATGAAATCAACAACAGAAATGATTATCATGTTAAAATCAAGAACATCATATGGAACTTATCGATGTTAATATTTAGAAGGATCTTATTCATATTTAAGATGCAAAAACGAAATATTCAGTAAATTCCAATTCTCATTAAAAAAAGTTTCTCTTGTAAAACAGACAATTTTCTTAGTCACCCCATTATTCGATAGGTATGGATAGTTTAAGAGAATTAGTGACTTTGACGAATGACTTATTCACTTTGATAAGATTATATATTTATGAAATTTCTACAATTAATATTGTTTTAATTTCAATCACGCCTCACGAAGATACCTTTGTAAAGTTCCTTCAAGACCAAAGTGTATTTAGACAGACATACTATGATGCATGAAAATTGTGAGTTCTTCTTTTAACATATTATGTTTATCACATGTAGCGGGAATCAAAGTCTCCTGGCTCTAGTATATATACAGTATTTTAAAAACTCTCTTGAATAGGTTTGTATCGTAATCTATTGCCATTGACCCTATGTAAATTGATCTTCCCACGTGAAATTGTAACATACCCACATAAAACACATTCAAAATGTGTTTTCGTGACCATTTCTGTTACTGTTTCTTCAATGAAACCAGAACTCACTGCTATGTAAATAATAAGGTCGACTGCGTGAGGTCGTGGCATTGACGCTAAATTAATTTATAGTGAACGTATTAACCCTGTTTTCTATTATACTTTTTATAGCAAATTGGTTCGCTGTGGCAAAGGTATTTTTAAGATCAATATCATGAAGGAATGTATTTATGAACTGATTTTAGTCCAACGTTAAGAAAGATCAATGTGAAAAAAATGATTCATTCAAAACAAAAATGTAAACTTACTTAAAACTTATCAGACTTAAAAAGAATTGGTTAGCACTAAAGTTGTCAGAATATTACCATAAAAGCCTGCCAGTAGTGCATTAAGTGGATCATTAACATTTTGACATCATTCTCTCCTCACAGAGGTAGATCAAGTCATAAATCTTCATCTCTTTGAAAAAGCAAAGTCACGGTTGGTTTTTAAATCAAAGACGATGTTTAAAAAGTCATCCTTTGAAAGGGGCAGTAGCAAGTTTTAGGGGGATAATAAGGTGATGTCAGGAAAATGAAAATTAATGGTTCCAATTGAAAGACAATATATTTAAACTAAATGAAGAAGTAATAAATCAAATATATCATGTAAAGATCAGCCATGCGATTCCTTTTTCTTACACAAAATGAATTAAAAGTGTTCAAAAAAAATGGCCGCCAATGGATTTTATATGAATCTTCATAAATTGTCCTCTGACTATGGATGATTGGCTTGTGTAACGAGATTTTTAACACTGCCAAAATAATACATTTAACATTTACTTACAATTATCAGTGAACAATTTTAAATATAGAATTGTCAAAAAACGTGCTACTGCCCCTTTAACGACTGAATCATGAAAACTGAAAAGTGTTTTGTATTGGCTGAAAGTTTTCAAAAGCTTGCTGGAACAAGCGATCTATTATTCAAACAGAGGAGTTGTATCAACATTTTATGACTTGAGATTCGGAGAGAGACCATTTGTAATGAGAACCTAACGTTTTCAGAATAACATCCTTTTTTTTACATCGAGACTAAAGTTTTAAAAAGTGGGTGTGGCTGGACGCCACCAATACCACTTCTTTTATCTATCCCCTAGAAACAACTTATGTAAGAAATTTAAGAATTGTAAATTATTATCCTGTAGAATGAAAACCTATATATGTAACGTTCATTAAACTCCCAAAGAAAAGGGTTTCATGTTAAAGACTGTAAATCTAGTCCAACACCGAACTGTAGTTCATAGTGTTTGTCCTTAGGAAAATTCTCGAAAAGCAAGTCTAGATCTGCATTGAACAACAGAGTCTCCTTTACAGTGATAGATAAAAGAAACTTTAAATGGATAATTTTTCAGGGACTGATAAACCAAGTCTAACACTGAGACTGTAGTTTTAATATTTGCCATTAAGATAAACTCTCAAAAACAAGTCTAGATCTACAGTGAATAATCATTTTACAGAATTATTTTGTAGAGACTGATTGTAAGTCCAATGGTAAATTCTGCTCCCTTTCGTAGGCTAATAGTTATGTCACAATGCTGAATGCAATCAACGAGCTTTGTTAATTAATTTTCAAAGAAGCCAAAATAATTATGAACGATAAAACACAATATTTTCTTATTCCAAAGCAAGTGCTTCATAGTTAAAATATTGAATACCGCACGTAAAACCCTCCCTTCTCAATCATTAATCTGAAAGATTTTACTTTTCATAAAACGTAAAAACTATTTTTTGACTTTGATTTTTTTATGACCATGAAATCTGTTTTTGAATTTATAGTTTGATAGGTTTAATTACATTGTTATTTACTTGACATTTTCGTGTAAAGAACAAGTTGTGAACTGACAGGCGAACTCACGTACACATTTCACTTTAATTTATCCAAGGTAAGATTTTCAAATGTACATATTTCGAGTTTCTGATGTCGTATTATCAAACAGGTAAGAACATGAGTCCAATCATCGCTCAAAGAATACTTTAACGTGTTAATCTTTCTTTCACAAAAATAAATTTTACGTTCATAAATTGTTCCAAAATTAATTTTGATATAGTATTAACGTTCATCAACAAGGAAGATATATTCTTTGTGCAAGTCAATAAATGGGTATATTTTTTACATATTGACAACCCTTTAAACATGGTAGGAATCACGATAGTGTAAATTCTATTTCGGACCCCTGCCTACATTAAACAAAGCTATTTTAACAAAACATAAACAAGACACCAATTAATTCTGCAAAAATGTCATTGTTAACGTGCCATAACTAAATATCTCACGTGATATACAGTAAATTTAAACAAATGTCCTGAACTGTATGTCCTGGCCTAATTCTGCTTTTGTTAACAATCTCATTAAAAAGATGTCTTTATTGCTGCACTTCATCACATCACGTAGTTTATTATCTGTTTTAGATTTACAACTATTATTTAAAGTTTATAAATTTCCTTCAAAATCTTTCGTATGAAAGTGGCAACCCATGATTTGCTTTGAACTTTATTTGGTTTTCATACGTGTCAACATAGAAATTATAATTTAATTAAAATAAATTCAAGAATTTTTTAATATAAAATACTTTTTTAAAATAGAATACTTTCAAAAAATACTCCCCAAATGCCAAATAAGTTGCAATTGATAAATGTGCAGAGGCCGAAATAAAAAAGCCTATTTACCCGAATTCTTAATAACATTTTGAATAGAATTTTGCCAAATAAACATTAAAATGGTACTTTTCAGTACTCCTTGATACACTTACACGACAACAACGTTAGGAATAACTCAAGGAATGTAACCTTGTAACATATAGTGCATTTTTCAAATATATTCTTGATTAGAATCTCAAAGTAGGTTTATAAAACGAAAATGTCAAGAGAATCAATAGGCAACAAAAAGTCATTAATGAAAAATATTCGAGGGGGAAATCATGATCACAAAAGCAAAAACGTATTAGTATATCACATTTTAAGGTTTATAGCCCTTGCTCGTTTTTTTTTTACATTTCAAGGCGATATTTCACCCAGCCATGATTCAGGTGGTTGTTATCACGGTTATTGCTTGGGTTGTAAGAACTGACGGTTTCGTTAGTTCCTCTTCCCTATATCCCGGGGACACTTCACAACAACTGATGGTGAAGCAGTCACAATCCCCAAGTGCAAACGGATTGAGGTCCAGTTCTCCAGAGTCACAGATAAGTACTCCCACTTATCCTGAAAACCATGGTACCAAGGATGATCCGAAACAACTCCAAAACAAATATGAGAAACTGGAGTTGAAAACCAGACAACAGGCAACCATGAATACAGAGCAAAAAATTGAACTTGAAAAGTTGACAGCGAAGATCTGGGAACAGGAATCTACCATAAGTTCTCTGAGAGAAAGTCTAAATTCTTCTTCGTCAGAATGCGAGAAACAACAGGACAAATCAAGAAAGGTTGTTTTCTTCACAGCCTCTCTGTTGCGGACATGTGAAGAAAAACTCAATGCGTCCAAAGAACTTGAACTGAGTAAGTACTTCTTACTTTAAAAATTAAAGTGACAATTGTTTGACTAATACAAGGTCTGCCCCTGTTATTAATAGGGTATGATAGTTTCGGTGATTGTGAAAGATAAAAATTTAATCACTTGGAACTTTATGATAGAGAGATGAAAAGCATTCTATTGATTATGAATTGGACTGTAAATGGCCAGTCTCTGAACCAGACAAACCACGATGAGCTCAAGTTTGTAGATAACCTTATCATAAAGGAAGTGAGTAAACTCCTTACTGACATTTATCATAAACCTACAGACACGGTGTCTTCCTTCCAAAAGTTCTCTTGCGAAACAAATCTCACATATTTACCATAATTAAGGACGAACAGTTACGTTTAGCGTGTCACATATTGACCATAATTAAGGACGACAAGTAAAGTTTTGCGCGTTGCATATTTACCATAATTATGGACGAAAAGTCACGTTAAGCACGTCGCATATTTACTAAAATAAGGACCAAAAGTCACGTTTAGCGCGTCACATATTTACCATAATTAAGGACGACAAGTAAAGTTTTAGCGCGTCGCATATTTACCATAATTAAGGACGAAAAGTCACGTTTAGCGTGTCACATATTTACCATAATTAAGGACGAAAAGTCACGTTTAGCGTGTCACATATTTACCGTAATTAAGGATGAAAAGTCACGTTTAGCGCGTCGTATATTTACCATAAATAAGGATGAAAAGTCACGTTTAGCGCGTCGCATATTTACCATAGATAAGGATGAAAAGTCACGTTTAGCGCGTCGTATATTTACCATAAATAAGGATGAAAAGTCACGTTTAGCGCGTCGCATATTTACCATATATAAGGACGAAAAGTCACGTTTAGCGCGTCGTTTATTTACCATAAATAAGGATGAAAAGTCACGTTTAGCGCGTCGCATATTTACCATATATAAGGACGAAAAGTCACGTTTAGCGCGTCGCATATTTACCATAGATAAGGACGAAAAGTCACGGTTAGCGCGTCGCATATTTACCATTATTAAGGACGATAAGTTACGACAGAAAAGGTTAGAAGAACTGATGGATTCCCTGCTAAAACGGGCCTTCCCTGCAATTATGATTAACAAGGGTATTGAAAAAGTTACCAACATCACACTTGTGGAATTGCGATCATCAAAAGAAAAAATGGCACCAAGCGTACCATAACACGTATGAGTACCCATAACCCAAATAAACCAAATATGTTCCCTATTATTAAGAATAACTGAAACCTTTCAAACCAAGATAAAAGGCTGAAGGCGATGCTTGAAAAAAACCTTCATCATTAAAGCAAGTGGCAGCCAAATAATCTTAAAAAGGTACTAACTAGAGCAAAATTCAGCACAAATAACGCTCAAGCTGAAGAAACAAAATGCCATGATAAAAGATGTGGCACTTGTTTAATTATGATTGAAGGTTAATCTTTTAAATTTGAAACTGGGAAACATTTTCAAGTTAAACATACAATGAATCGAATATCGAAAAATGATATGCAGTTCTTTGTCCTACATGCCATCTCATCTATAGAGGACGAACAAGTTACTTTAAAGGGACAGTAGCACGTTTTTAGGGAGAAAATAAGGTGATGTCACGAAAATGAAAAAAAATGGTTCCAATTGAAACACAATGTATTTAAACTAATTTGAGCAGTAATAATTCAAATATATGACGTAAAGTTTAGCTATGGGATTCCTTTTTCTTACACAAAATGAATAAGAGGTGTTCACCAATGGATTTTATGCGAATCTTCATACTTTGTCCTCTCACTATGGATGATTGACTTGTGTAATGAGATTTTTGACACTATCAAAATAATACATTTAGCATTAACCTACAATTATCAGTGAAAATTTTAAAATATAAAATTATCAAAAAACGTGCTACTGCCCCTTTAAATCAGTGAACATAAAATAGCATTGTTTCAACATTTTGTCTCGTAAAACAAAGTATGACATTGAGACAAAATGAATTCTCTATCTCAAAGCTTTTGCTGGAGAAATACCAATATTTCATTTCCACATCGTAAAACGTAATATGACATGGACACCAGTGATAAATTTACCTGCGAGTCCTGCTTCAAATACTCATAAAATTTAGAAAGGACTCATAGAAATTTAAGCTGGGAGTCCTGGGATGCATAGTTTTTCGGGGTTACTATGTGCTACCCTTATTAAAGGACTCTTTTAAATCAGCTTGGACTCACAAGACTTTTTGTTAGGGAGTCCCTTGACTCAGAGAGTCATATCTGTAGATTTATCACTGTGGACACACATTTGAAACCTCTAGATATCTCTATCTCTATCTATGAGGATATCAGGGGATAGGTTGTAGCATTATCGGAGACATATACGCTGATGTAGCAGGATGTCTCATTGTATTTGATGGCCTTTCCTTGCTTTTGGTCATGTTATAATGATGAGTACCCCTCGTTCACTGTCATTCTATACTGAATAAATTACTACTGTAATATTAATACTATAACATTTACGATCGATCATTGTAGTTGACGGTTGCCCGGCTACGTTTACCAATGATAAGGAAGCTGGTATTTGCTTTGGAATTCTGATGAAAACGGCCAACTACAAAAATGCCAAAATCGACTGCCAGAAGACATATAAAGGACGGTTGGCTATCCTCAATACAATGGCCAAGTTTGATGCAGTGAGGCGTGAACTGTTAAAAAGTAAGTTTTGAAGTTGTTGATTACCCAGCTTATGAACCTGTGAGGCTTTGGCCCAGTATACATTTTGGTAAGTTGATCAAAACTGTGAACAGATGGTGCATTATAAACTCACGGGCAAAAGAAACGCTGATAACATAAATGTCAGGATAATTTATTCCATGTAAGATAAATGTGAATGAAGCAAAGTTTCCTTTGAAGTCAACTCAACTATGTTTGCCTTGTTTGAATCATTTTGTGTTGATGTTTTTGCATGGCGCCTTAGAAAACGCGTGTCAAAAAATCATCAATTTGCCATCTCCTTAAATAAGCGAGATTGGAGAGCCAATTTGGTCATTTTTTGCATATTTATAGACGTTATAACGCGAAGACATATCAATGCAGAAAAGTCAAAGTGGATGTTTTTCATTAACAGTATCTCAAATAAACTTCTGATATACATTTCCGAAATTAAAACTTAAATTCAAAATAATTATTAACAAAAAAGTACCTGAAAACAGCAATGTTAGCACCCAAACAGTGTTAAGACAACCACAGTACAAAACGCTCCATGCCATCATGGTTAAAATTATGAACAATAATTCTCCAAATATTGTTTTTATCAAGCACATTCGAAATCGAATTTACATGGCATACATAATTTGTTTATCCTTCGTTTGAAAATACCCAGCGTTTCTTTTGCCCATGAGTTTAGTAAGTGGACGTAAAATTTGAAATTCGTAGCCAATAACGACCCAGTCCGAGATATAATGGCGTGTGAACTCTCAAGGCCTTGGCCCAGTATACATATATTTTCGTAACTAGATTGGATAAGTGAATATTTAATTTAATCATTAATGTTACCATTTCAAACAATGCATAACATGTGAAATTCGTTGCATATAACAATCAAGTCTTGGATGCAATGGCGTATGAACTTGCGAGTAAGCAGATTGGATATGTGAATATTTAATTTAATCATTAATGTTACCATTTCAAACAATGCATAACATGTGAAACTCGTAGCTTATAACAATCAAGACTTGGATGCAATGGCGTATGAACTTGCGAGTAAGTAGATTGGATATGTGAATATTTAATTTAATCATTAATGTTACCATTTCAAACAATGCATAACATGTGAAATTCGTAGCTTATAACAATCAAGTCTTGGATGTAATGGCGTATGAACTTGCGAGTAAGTAGATTGGATATGTGAATATTTAATTTAATCATTAATGTTACCATTTCAAACAATGCATAACATGTGAAACTCGTAGCTTATAACAATCAAGACTTGGATGCAATGGCGTATGAACTTGCGAGTAAGTAGATTGGATTTGTGAATATTTAATTTAATCATTATTGTCACCATTTCAAACAATGCATAACATGTGAAATTCGTTGCTTATAACAATCAAGTCTTGGATGCAATGGCGTATGAACTTGCGAGTAAGCAGATTGGATATGTGAATATTTAATTTAATCATTAATGTTACCATTTCAAACAATGCATAACATGTGAAACTCGTAGCTTATAACAATCAAGACTTGGATGCAATGGCGTATGAACTTGCGAGTAAGTAGATTGGATATGTGAATATTTAATTTAATCATTAATGTTACCATTTCAAACAATGCATAACATGTGAAATTCGTTGCTTATAACAATCAAGTCTTGGATGCAATGGCGTATGAACTTGCGAGTAAGCAGATTGGATATGTGAATATTTAATTTAATCATTAATGTTACCATTTCAAACAATGCATAACATGTGAAACTCGTAGCTTATAACAATCAAGACTTGGATGCAATGGCGTATGAACTTGCAAGTAAGTAGATTGGATATGTGAATATTTAATTTAATCATTATTGTTACCATTTCAAACAATGCATAACATGTGAAATTCGTTGCTTATAACAATCAAGTCTTGGATGCAATGGCGTATGAACTTGCGAGTAAGCAGATTGGATATGTGAATATTTAATTTAATCATTAATGTTACCATTTCAAACAATGCATAACATGTGAAACTCGTAGCTTATAACAATCAAGACTTGGATGCAATGGCGTATGAACTTGCGAGTAAGTAGATTGGATATGTGAATATTTAATTTAATCATTAATGTTACCATTTCAAACAATGCATAACATGTGAAATTCGTAGCTTATAACAATCAAGTCTTGGATGTAATGGCGTATGAACTTGCGAGTAAGTAGATTGGATATGTGAATATTTAATCATTAATGTTACAATTTCAAACAATGCATAACATGTGAAATTCGTAGCTTATAACAATCAAGACTTGGATGCAATGGCTTATGAACTTGCGAGTAAGTAGATTGGATTTGTGAATATTTAATTTAATCATTAATGTTACCATTTCAAACAATGCATAACATGTGAAATTCGTTGCTTATAACAATCAAGTCTTGGATGCAATGGCGTATGAACTTGCGAGTTAGTAGATTGGATATGTGAATATTTAATTTAATCATTAATGTTACCATTTCAAACAATGCATAACATGTGAAATTCGTAGCTTATAACAATCAAGACTTGGATGCAATGGCGTATGAACTTGCGAGTAAGTTGATTGGATTTGTGAATATTTAATTTAATCATTAATGTTACCGTTTCAAACAATGCATAACATGTGAAATTCGTAGCTTATAACAATGAAGTCTTGGATGCAATGGCGTATGAAGTTGCGAGTTAGTAGATTGGATATGTGAATATTTTATTTAATCATCAATGTTACCATTTCAAATAATACATAACATGTGAAATTCGTAGCTTATTACAATCAAGTCTTGGATGCAATGGCGTATGAACTTGCGAGTAAGTAGATTGGATATGTGAATATTTAATTTAATCATCAATGTTACCATTTCAAACAATACATAACATGTGAAATTCGTAGCTTATAACAATCAAGTCTTGGATGCAATGGCGTATGAACTTGCGAGTAAGTAGATTGGATATGTGAATATTTAATCATTAATGTTACCATTTCAAACAATGCATAACATGTGAAATTCGTAGCTTATAACAATCAAGTCTTGGATGCAATGGCGTATGAACTTGCGAGTAAGTAGATTGGATATGTGAATATTTAATCATTAATGTTACAATTTCAAACAATGCATAACATGTGAAATTCGTTGCTTATAACAATCAAGTCTTGGATTCAATGGCGTATGAACTTGCGAGTAAGTAGATTGGATATGTGAATATTTAATTTAATCATTAATGTTACCATTTCAAACAATGCATAACATGTGAAATTCGTAGCTTATAACAATCAAGTCTTGGATGCAATGGCGTATGAACTTGCGAGTAAGTAGATTGGATTTGTGAATATTTAATTTAATCATTAATGTTACCATTTCAAACAATGCATAACATGTGAAATTCGTTGCTTATAACAATCAAGTCTTGGATGCAATGGCGTATGAACTTGCGAGTTAGTAGATTGGATATGTGAATATTTAATTTAATCATTAATGTTACCATTTCAAACAATGCATAACATGTGAAATTCGTAGCTTATAACAATCAAGACTTGGATGCAATGGCGTATGAACTTGCGAGTAAGTAGATTGGATTTGTGAATATTTAATCATTAATGTTACAATTTCAAACAATGCATAACATGTGAAATTCGTAGCTTATAACAATCAAGACTTGGATGCAATGGCGTATGAACTTGCGAGTAAGTAGATTGGATTTGTGAATATTTAATTTAATCATTAATGTTACCATTTCAAACAATGCATAACATGTGAAATTCGTTGCTTATAACAATCAAGTCTTGGATGCAATGGCGTATGAACTTGCGAGTTAGTAGATTGGATATGTGAATATTTAATTTAATCATTAATGTTACCATTTCAAACAATGCATAACATGTGAAATTCGTAGCTTATAACAATCAAGACTTGGATGCAATGGCGTATGAACTTGCGAGTAAGTAGATTGGATTTGTGAATATTTAATTTAATCATTAATGTTACCGTTTCAAACAATGCATAACATGTGAAATTCGTAGCTTATAACAATGAAGTCTTGGATGCAATGGCGTATGAAGTTGCGAGTTAGTAGATTGGATATGTGAATATTTTATTTAATCATCAATGTTACCATTTCAAACAATACATAACATGTGAAATTCGTAGCTTATTACAATCAAGTCTTGGATGCAATGGCGTATGAACTTGCGAGTAAGTAGATTGGATATGTGAATATTTAATTTAATCATCAATGTTACCATTTCAAACAATACATAACATGTGAAATTCGTAGCTTATAACAATCAAGTCTTGGATGCAATGGCGTATGAACTTGCGAGTAAGTAGATTGGATATGTGAATATTTAATCATTAATGTTACCCTTTCAAACAATGCATAACATGTGAAATTCGTAGCTTATAACAATCAAGTCTTGGATGCAATGGCGTATGAACTTGCGAGTAAGTAGATTGGATATGTGAATATTTAATCATTAATGTTACCATTTCAAACAATGCATAACATGTGAAATTCGTTGCTTATAACAATCAAGTCTTGGATTCAATGGCGTATGAACTTGCGAGTAAGTAGATTGGATATGTGAATATTTAATTTAATCATTAATGTTACCATTTCAAACAATGCATAACATGTGAAATTCGTAGCTTATAACAATCAAGTCTTGGATGCAATGGCGTATGAACTTGGCAGGCCTTGGCCAAGTATATATTCTCGAAAGTAGATTCAATATGTTGATTATCATTATTGTTACCATTTCTAAGTATGCATAACATGTGAAATTCGTAGCTAATAGACCCAGTCTTGGATGTAGTGGCGTATAAACTTGGGAGGTCTGTCAACATTTTCGTAACTTGATTCGATATGTAGATATGCAATTTAATGTGCCCAATTCAAAGTATGCGTAACATACGAAAGGTTCCACTCCGAGATGTAATGCCAATGAACTTGCGAGGCCTTTTTGTTGAATATATATTTTGGTAAGTAGATTTGATATGTGAAAAGCCTAGTCAATGCAGCCAATAGTAACTTAAGGTATGCAGAAGTACATGTAGAAGGTCTGTCTTAACTCTTGTTCTTTTGTCGAGAAAGTCTTCCAAATCGTGCATGGTAAAGGGAGAGCAGCGTTTTTGATTATTATATCCCTTTTGCGGAAAACAAAATGTTTTCAGTTCCGTAATTCAGTAATTCCTTAAATCCGTAATTCTGTAATACCGTAATTCCAAAATGGTTTCGTTACCGGACCCTATCTCCATTCAGTATTTTTTTACGAATCTTGGTAAGTGCTTAGATCTAGTGGTAGACTGGTACCCTTTGCTATTTTGGTTATTCTGATTTTTATATGTTTTCTGGTTTCAACGGGAACAGTTTGAACTTAGTGCATTCTGGGGGGATGCTTCGTTTCCGGACCATATCTCAAAATACGTTCAATATTTTTCTTATAAAACTTGGTATGTTGTAAAATCCAATGATGAAGTGGTGCCTTTTGCTATTTTAAGTACTCTGATATTTTATTTTTCTGGTTTCCATGGACAGTTTCAACTTAGTGCATATGGAGTGTAGGGTCTGTTTGACACCACAGTACATCACATGCACATATTTCTAGTTATCTTAAAGGGGCAGTAACACGTTTAGGGGGAATATAAGGTGATGTCAGGAAAATGAAAAGTAATGATTCCAATTGAAAGACAATGTATTTAAACTAAATGGAGCAATAATAATTCAAATATATAACGTAAAGTTAAACGATGCGACTGCGTTTTCTTACCCAAAATGAATTAAAGGTGTTGACACAAAATGGCCGCCAATGGAATTTATGTGAATCTTCATGTTTTGTCCTCCGACTATGGATGATTGGCTTGTGAAATGAGATTTTTGACACTGTCAAAATACTACATTCAGCATTAACTTACATTTATCAGTGAAAAAATAAAATTTAAAATTATCAAAAAAACGTGCTACTGCCCCTTTAATCATATCTCATAGGATAACAATCTAACTACACGTTCTTCCTATTTCTTTTTTTTTTCAGAAAAAGTCCGTCTAAACGTGTGGATAGGCGGAGAACAGCGGGGAAGCAACTTCGAGTGGGTGGACGGGTCCACTATTTCCCGCCACTTCGGATGGGCACCCAATGAACCGAACGACGACAAGGAGCAGTGTGTGGATCTCCATTATTTGCTGATGTTTCAGATGAATGACGAGCTCTGTGATATCCTCATACCGTACGTGTGTGAGGTTCCGAAATAATCATAACCAATACTTGCCTTACAGCTGCTTACCTTAAATTTGTTTACTTAACTTAACTTTCTATGTTCGATGCATTCGATATCTGAATCAAGAATGTGCTGAGATGCCATAAGAATTAGGTGAATAGGATTGGACTTTGACCTTCACACAGTGCCACATCGCTTTCTATGTTCGATGCATTCGATATCTGCATCAAGAATGTGCTGAGATGCCATAAGAATTAGGTGAATAGGATTGGACCGTTTGACCTTCACACAGTGCCACATCTTCAGTTGACTATTATTCAAAGAGCATATACTAATGATAATAGTAAAGCAACACGGTAATTCTGAGATATCATTGAATATGATGTGTCATCTTGCCTGTCAAATGGTTTTGGTAACATATTTTTAGCTCTATCATACCAACGGTTTAAGGGTATTGAAATGCATCAAATGACAACCTCTTACCATTTTTGTTTACTTGAATCTGTAAAAAGTTAATTTTTAGACAAATAAAGATCAAACAAAGTTTGGGTCTGTCGTGATACTTTCAAGTGAAAGACGGATTAAGTCCTTGGTAATTGGACAGTAATATATTGATGTTTGTTGACATGGATTTAACAAGTTTAAGTAGACTTGATTGCCCTAAATAATATGTGAACCACCTAGGCTGTTCATCAGGTCCTGAAACTGTTGAAATATTTGATAACAGAATACATTTGAGTGAAATCCTATATGTCTTGAAGAATTTATGAAATGAGCAATATAAAGAACGTTTCTAAACGTTTCATTACATGGGTACATTCCTTGTTGAGGTACCTACATACCTTTTTTGAGAACGTGATATACTTGTATGAAATTTGTATTTCATCATTGCATCGCTTATTTGTGTGTCGAAAAAAAAACCCCACAATATATGAAAAGAGTGATAACTCTCAGAAACCTTTACTTTACCAGCTTTATCTTCACAATCATTCCGTAATTTTTGTAATGAAAGGACAAAGGGACATTTATACGTATTTTCAACAATAAATATTATTTTAAATCTATCAAAATTAAATGGGATGTTTTGTATGTGTGTTAGGGACAAGGTCACGGCACCCATAGTGATGTCTAGTCGGTAAATCCATTTCAATATCAGCCACGACCAACAGTATGTATATCTCATTTGCAGCATAGTATGAATTTGTAACTGTAAATAGATATTAATATAAGCGTCATCATCGTTATCAAACATATGTAATTTGTACGGAGATGCAAAATGAAAACAACTTTCAACTGATAACTATCAGAATATGACAAAATGACCTCTATTGAAGCAATATTAATAGTCATATTTTACGACACTTCATCCAAGGATAACTTTTTTAATCGAATTATATTACATGTAAATACCATTAATGTTTCCCTTTGCTTTCATGTAGAAATTACAAACACTGTGAGAAAAGTTAAATGATGTGGACTTTCTAAATCATCACGAAGTCATTGATGTTGTCCAATATTTATCACAAATTGACCCTAGTCACATTCAAAACATGTAAAATCCATTATGGGTGCATCTATGCTTAAAATGACACAGAGTATCTTTCTTAAAATTTTATTTGGTTTTGATAAGCTACAACATATCTAATATGCTGATATAATATCTAATATATTGATTTTATGAACAAATCAGGCAAACATCTCAAATACATTTAATATTCGAAATTCTGCATTCAATTAATCTACCTATTAGTTACAACACCTAATAAACACTATCGAATCGAATATATCTTCCTGTCAGCTTATGACAAGGTTTCAAAATTACGTTTGGCGAATTTGCGCGCGCCACTCGAGCCACTTTGTCCGGTTTTCGATCAAAATCCCGACTTTGAATGGCCGTATTTTCGCTCTATGTACTGATTGACCTTTAACTTGTTATTTTCAGTAACAGTTAGTGGTTCACGATGTAATAACATCGATTTCAAAATTTGACATATGTGATCCTATCAACATACTCTGTGTCTCTTTAAGGACTACAATGCTTTGAAGACAAAGTGACTTAGCTTAAGTTATAAAACTCAAGTGACGTCATCCTATTGTTTTCCACTGTACCAAAACCAGTAAGCAAGAACTTGGAAAATGACATTTTACGCAAGTGTCTGATGTAAAGTGATATTTGAGCGTTCTTTCTATAGAGATAGAACGCATTTACATGGATATAGAACGCACTTTCTTTGCAGATAGAACGCACTTTCCAGAAAGCAAATTTAGGAATAAACATTTAGACATATGAAACACCACATTACATCAGGCATTTCAGTAATAAATTATTTCAGCAATTACAAAAAATAACATGACTCAAGGAGGTTGCTTTAATTTCCAAGACATTTTACACTGAAAAGTTGAAGGTGAACGAAAAGGAACGCTGCCACCCTTCACAGTCTCTTCGCCACCCTTCACCGTCTCTTCGCCACCCTTCAGTCTCTTCGCCACCCTTCACAGTCTCTTCGTCACCCTTCACAGTCTCTTCGCCACCCTTCACCGTCTCTTCGCCACCATTCACAGTCTCTTCGCCACCCTTCACCGTCTCTTCGCCACCCTTCAGTCTCTTCGCCACCCTTCACCGTCTCTTCGCCACCCTTCACAGTCTCTTCGCCACCCTTCATCGTCTCTTCGCCACCCTTCAGTCTCTTCGCCACCCTTCACCGTCTCTTCGCCACTCTTCACAGTCTCTTTGCCACCCTTCACAGTCTCATCGCCACCCTTCACAGTCTCTTCGCCACCCTTCAGTCTCTTCGCCACCCTTCACAGTCTCGCTCTTCCCATCCTTGGATTTTTCCCCATAGAGAACATCCGATACGTTTGCTTGCATCGTTGAACTTGTGCGTTTATAACCTATCACGGCCGAACTTCGGTGACCTGCAAATAAAATCAGTTAATGCTTTTAAAGTGAAATACACCTTGCTGATGTAAGAAATTGCATGTCAAAAAGAAACCACACCAAAACAGAACGCTAGTTCCGATTGACTGATTTTTTAGTCGTTTTATCACAATGACCAGTGCTGATATGGTCTTTTGATGTACATAGCATGGTGCAGTGAAACTTATTAAATCCTAATCGAAAACTTAACAGTAACCACGTGTATTGTTTTCCTAACTTTTAAACTTCTGAAACTTGTTTTGTTTTGAAATGTTGCAAATTCAAAATAAAATTAAGCAAGTTGTACAGTGTCATTTCTAAAATGCAGGTACTCTTTAATAGCTGAATTAAAAGTTAATTTAATTTAAGGAATGCGAATGAGGATGCATGGTGATTAACCAGAGCAAGTGTCATTATTTAAACGTATTAAAATGAATTTTCAAAATAAATAAAACCAATAATGACGTTATTACGCTCGGAGTGATTTGTGATATTTACAAAATGCGCCCGCAAGACAAATGTTCACTCGTTTCATAAATGTCTTACTTGCTTGAGTAATGATGTATTTAATTTATTGCTTTGATAGAATGTTTTAAATCAAAATGACACTTACCATAATGAATATTTCTCCCATAGACGCACATAGCATCGGTGTTTGTTTCCCTGGTTATCAAAAGCTTTCACTATTTTGGGCTCTACTTTCTTATGTTTAATTCCTCCGGAGTTCGCCTTTGACACATCTTCTCTGTATAGCATGTACCTACATGTACGTCCAGTTGATCTGTCTGTGAACGGCCCAGTTATTTGAGGTGTGTTGTACATGCGTAGACTTCAATGTTCTTGGCCACCGCGGAGTGCAAATTGAAGGCCATTCAAGTACACCATTGTGTTGAGGAGGTGTCCTGGGTTCAAATCGCCCAATATGCTCTTTTCCCACAACATATCTTCCTCATCAATTGAGATTGGCTCACTATTTCCGCGATCCAGGTCCATATCCACTTGCAGATAGTTCTTTCATGGCGGCATTCAATGCATCATAAGCTCCTTTAAATGCATCATCTTCAAAGATATTAACCGACTTGCCCATCATCCTCGGGTAATTCTGTATAGCACAAATCATACCATGTAGACTCTGTGTCCTGTACTTAGTGTCGTTTTCTTGTCTTACTTCAAACACAAAGAACTGCAAGGCTTCGTTTAAACATCAACTAATTCCGACCTTACCACTTCTCGATTTTCGTTCAAAGATTTTTCAGCAAAATAAAAGCGGGACTTAATTTTTTTTAAATTTGTCCAATAAACACCTTTTATAAGCCTTTCATTTAGACAGCGTAATTATCGGCTGTGAAAAACCAACCTGGGTTAGGGGCCATAAAACTCGCGCGGGTGTGACGTAATAAACAGACTATATAGAGTAACGCATCATTATTTCAACTGAAATACCGCCTAAATAACTTTTTAATTACCATTGATGTGGATATCTTTTTTACACCAAATGCTTAGTAGTGTTACGTCTTCAAATGATTTATCTAACTGAGTAATTAAGGGTTTCAATTGAAAGACAATGTATTTAAACTAAATGGAGCAGTAATAATTAAAATATATAATTTAAAGTTTAGCCATGCGATTCCTTTTTTTTACACAAAATGAATTAAAGGTGTTCACACAAAAATGGCCGCCAATGATTTTATGTGAATCTTCATACTTTGTCCTCTGATCATGACTATGGCTGATTGGTTTATGTTATGACACTATCAAAATAATACATTTAGCATTAACGTACATTTATCAGCGAAAATTTTGAAATATAAAATTATCAAAAAACGTGCTACTGCTCCTTTAATATTCGTGGCTAGTTTGTCCGATGAAGGGAAGGCTGATGCAGAATGGGGCAGTTTGTTGGCGGGGAGGCTTAGTCGCAGGGTTGAGGGTCTTGGAGATGGTCTTGTTGACAAAGGTTGCAGGGTAATCGTTGTAATTGGTGAATACGTGTCTTAGGTGGTCCAACTCAATCTTCAGGGATTCGGTTGTGGAGCAGATGTTTTTGGCTCTTCTTGTCAGGGTCGCAACTATTCCTCTCTTAATTTGGGCTGGATGATTGGAGGTGAAGTGGAGGTACTGGTCTGTATGTGTCTCCAGATATCATTCTGAAATTGTAGTGTGTTAAACCCATGGTCATTCCTCACAGAAAGGTAGACGTTTTAGTTTTGAGAATCCAAGATGGCCGCCATGGCAGCCATATTGAATTTTCAATTAGATTTCAGGAAAAAGACTACTCTTTCTAAACCACTGTGATATCATTCTGAAATTGTAGTATGTTATAACTATGGTAATTCCGCACAGAAAGGTAGACGTTTCAGTTTTGAGAATCCAATATGGCCTAATACTCCTAAATCAATCAAGATATCATAATGAAATTAATACAGATGCCCACATAAAAGTAGCATTTTGAAGATTAAAAAGTCCAAGATGGTCACCAATTCAGCCATAGATATACACAAAAGTTATACAAAAACCTACTGCTTGTTAACAAATCATGATTATATCATTCTTGTATTTTGTTCAAGCTCTAGTGGTTTCCAACAGAAGAATAGCATTTTAAAAGATAAAAAAATCATGATGGCAGCCATAATAAATTATCACATAAAAGATGGTTACACAATTAAACCATATTACCACATCATTAATTTTAAGGTGAGCTTCTGTACCCTCGGTACTTTTATTTGAATTCTTTGTATTCTCAGACTATTTATTTGAATTCTTTGTATTCTCAGACTATGTGACAGGCATTTAAACTTTACAAGTACATATTTCAAATCCTTATCAATGTCTGCACTGAGATACTTTTCTTGTACGAAAATAGTTTTATAAGATGAATATATATTCAGAAATGATGAAGACTCAATTTGACCATACCAAGCTTGAATGTCTAAATCTATACAAGTCTGTTTAAACGAAGTCATGAATTGATATACATTTCCACATTCTTGATAAATCCAGGCATATGAATATCCAGTTTGAAAAAGCAACATTCTGACATGTGAAGCCCAGTTTACACTGCCTGCTTCATCCTGTGCTTCGAGCATGTTATAACAGGTGTGGGGATTTCGTGATGGGTCCATATGAAACAACCTACACCAATATCTTATACAACGACAAAAATAGGAGTGTCCCTTTAACGTGAAATTGTAAACTGATTCTTTTTCAAATGCATTTTACAAAAATACTTCTTGATAAGAATCTCAAGTTTGGTTTAACAACACGCAAATATCAATATAATCAACCTGCAAAGTCAAAGTCATTTATAAAAAAATCATGAGAAAAATCATGACTACATAGGAGAAAAAAAGAATCACGCATATTTTGCAAGGTTTACAGCCTTTGCTCACGATTTTTACAACATAAATCACCGTTATTTTTACAAGGACTTCATTTCAAGTCGATATTTCACCTAGCCATGATTAAAGTGGTTGTTCTTACGGTTATTGCTTGGGTTGTCATAACTGATGGTTTAGTTACTGACTCTTTCCTATATCCCGGGGACACTTCACAACAACTGATGGTGAAGCAGCCACACTCCCCAAGTGCAAACGGATTGAGGTCCAGTTCTCCCGAGTTACTGATAAGTACTCCCACTTATCCTGAAAACCATGGTACCAAGGATGATCCAAAACAACTCCAAAACAAATATGAGAAACTGGAGTTGAAAACCAGACAACAGGCAACCATGATTAACGAGCAAAAAAATGAAGTTGAAAAGTTGACCGCGAAGGTCGGACAACAGAAATCGACCATCAGTTCTCTGAAGAACAGTCTAAATTATTTTTCGACAGAATGCGAGAAACAAAAGGACAAATCAAGAAAGGTTGTTTTCTTCACAGCCTCTCTGTTGCGGAAATGTGAACAAAAACTCAATGCGTCAGAAGGATTTGAACTGAGTAAGTACTTCTTTCTTTAGAAACTAAAGTGAAATATTTATATAGGGAGGACAATGTCACCAACATAAGATCTTCGCCGTTGCAATACTTGAGATCCATCATCCTGCTACATCAGCGTATATGTCTCCGCTAAAGCTACAACCTATCCCCTTATATCCTCCTGTGGTCTTCTGTCGTATCGCTGACGGGTGGTTGCCCTGCGCTATTTATAGCCTGTCTGTTTTCAGTCAAACTATTTCGAACTCCATACACTGTTGTCTAGTGATATCGCACGTGGAAATCTAAGAGCATGTGATTTGGAGCTTAGCGGGAGACTGCAATGAGAATAAGATTTATTATCTAATAGCACTCCCATTGGTTAATTTGAATCACGAGGTAAGCACGCGGAACGAAGCCAAGAAACTAGTTTGCCGCTATCGCTGAAAGGGTATCATTTGATTGGCTTGCTATATATAGCGATACGACAGAAGACCACAGGAGGATATCAGGGGATAGGTTGTAGCATTAGCGGAGACATATACGCTGATGTAGCAGGATGGTGATCCATTTGAGATCTCTATTTTCTTGGCTATTTGCATTACTTACTGATGATTATATATTTACGTTTTTATTAATTACTGACAGTGCATCATATTTAGGTCAGTTAAATTGATCTGGTGTTCTTCCTACATCCATGTTTGTTATCTCATTTGACTACCAAGAGGGCAGTTAACCCTTCTTATAACCTTTAGTGACGTCACTCCATTGTTCTTTGAGGTCTTTATCTAATTTAATTTCCTTCTGACTCGTAAATAAAGGATGTTTGCCCTCGTGATTAGCCCGATTAACATATTTTCAATGCTCTACGAGAATGATACTGTCAAATAAAATGAAATAACATGGCTTTTCTTCTATGATATTGCGTTTTATATGTATCAGTCCCTCGTTTTTGTACGTGAAATAGAAATGTTCCAACACTTTGTGTTGTAAAACATAGTACGACATTGAGACAAATTGACATTCTCTATCTCATTGAAATAATGGTTTCTACTCGCTTTTGGTCGGGAAATGCCAATTTTCCATCCTGTGTCGTAAAACATGGAAACACAGTTAAAACATTCTGCCACATGGTTTCTCCATGATTTTGCTATGTTATAGTGAATAAAAATACTTGTTTAATATAATTAGTATGAAAAGGGAGATCGTTTAGTATCATCTATCTTTTTGTAGTTGACGGTTGCCCGCCTACGTTCACCAATGACAAGAAAGCTGGTATTTGTTTCGGGATTGTAAAAAAATTGGCCAACTACAATAATGCCAAAATCGATTGTGAGAAGACATACCATGGACGGTTGGCTATCCTCAACACCGTGGCAAAGCTGGATGCAGTGAGGGGTGAACTTTTCAATGGTAAGTTTCGAAGTTTATTATGACTCAGCATAGGAAATTGTGAGGTTTTGGCCCAGTATATATTTTCAGTATGCGCAACATGTCTACTTCGTATCAAATAACGACCCAGTCCAAGATATAATGGCATATGAACCTGCAAGGACATGGCCCAGTATATATTTTGGTAAATATATATGTTATGTCAGATTGAATTCAATCAAATGTTCAATGTGTATATTCAGTCGATGCCCCGGATACAAAACGAAAAAAGAATTATTCACAAAATGGCTTGATATCCCTTTTAATAACTTAACCCAAGATGAAATCAGTTGTGCCTTAAGCTGTTGACTACTATGAAGGGTTTTATAAAGAAATATAAGAAATAGTAATTTAGTAATTTCCACCCCTGGTCACTTCAATGTCCTGCCAAAATTCTTTAGGATAACTGTTTGGTATGACAAACGAATATGTTAACACAAATGAATCCTAATTATGAAGTCAAATTTCAATATGATCCATTGAGTTGTTGCAACGCTAGGATGCCTGAAAGACATTTCAAACTACATGATATTTCCACAGGAATATTCAGGTAAGTGAGGAAACCTAAGGTACACAACTGAAGCATAATTATCTCAACTCTATTTCTTTTTTTTTTTTCAGGAGAGTCTGCCAAATCGTGTGTGTTTAAGATTTGTCAGAGCAACATTTCTGGTTATTACAATACCATATCTCATAAGATAACAAACTAACGACACGTTTCTTCCCGTTCTATTTAAGGACACCAAAGCGTGTGGATAGGCGGAGAACAGCAGGGAAGCACCTTCGTGTGGGTGGACGGGTCCACTATTTCCCGCTCCTTCGGATGGGCACCCAATGAACCGAACGACGACAAGGAGCAATGTGTGAATCTCTATCCTGACTTAGACTTTAAGATGAACGACTACAACTGTGATTACGCAATCTCGTACGTGTGTGAGGTTCCGAAATAAGAGAATTAAAGATTCATAACGAGCACTTCCCTTATGTAGTTTAGAACATAGGGTACGCAGCTATATGTGCTATTGAATTCACACAAGATTTGTCCTTGTTTTGCTTATAAATGCGATATCTACACCTCGAATTTGCTGAGATGTGCTATTTACATGATTTATTTAATTTAAATTTTTTTTTTGGTGATACTTGCGTCATCCAAGATTGATAACTAGTACTTTTATTCACATGAGGTTTATCCATGTTTTGATGATGCATTCAATATCTGCATAAAAACGACTGCCATGACAGTACTTTCCATTCACCTTCAAACAGTGTCACCTTCAGTTGCCATTTTATTCAAAGAGGTATAAAGTAACTAATTCATCTTCAAAATGACCAACTTGAAAAATAAATAATGATGGTAATAAGTTAAGCTACCCTGTAAATCAATAGAAATAAGATGTCAATGAATATGAAGTGTCAAGTGACTGTTAAGGGGCAGTAGCACGTTTTCAATGGGAATATAAGATGATGTCAGGAAAATGAAAAAAAAGGTTTCCTATCTAAAGACAATGTATTTAAACTAAATGAATCATCAATAAATCAAATGTATAATTTAAAGTTAAGCCATGAGATTCCTTTGCTTACACAAAATGAATTAAAGGTGTTCACACAAAAATGGCTGCAAATGGATTTTATGTGAATCTTTATAATTTGATCTCTGACTAGGGATGATTGGTATTTTAGTAATTAGATTTTTGACACTATCAAAGGAATACATTTAGCATTAACTTATAATCATCAGTAAAAAATTTAAAATATAGAAGTGTCAAAAAACGTACTACTGCCCCTTTAAAAGGTTAAGACAACATATATATTGGTGCAGCTCTATCATCACATAACAACCATCTTGCCATTTTTGATTACATTGAATCTATATACAGTTGATATCGTACATTCTGGAAAAATAAAGATCAAACAAAGTTTGGGTTTGTTGATAAACTTTCAACTGATGGACTAAATCATTGTTGATTGTTTGTCGGCATGGATTTTTAACGTTCAAATTGACAGGATTGCCCTCAAAAACAGGTGAACCACCAAGGCTGTTCATCACCGTCGTCGCATAGATAACAAGAGTTTGCCAAAAATTCACAATCCTCCTACATCACCGTATATGACTACGTGTTATGATCCAATCTATCCCCTGATATCCATCAAGCAAACATTTTCGTGACCAATATAGCAAGCCAATCAAATGGTACCCTTTCAGAGATAACGGTAGACTGGTAAACATAGTGTAATTAAAACAGATAATTGGTGTGCTATTAGGTAATATGTCTCATTTCCCACTGCACGCTCCATCTAAACTCGTAATCAGCGTTCTATAAGATTTTCACAAGAGGCATTGCTAGTGACAGTGTACAGAGTTCGAAATATTTTTGCTGAAGACAGAAAGGCTGTTATAAGCGTTGAAAAATCAGCCGTCAGCGATACGAAAGTATTTGCTTGATGGATATCCTGGGATTAGTAGGAGCATACTGCGTACACACCTGATATTAGAAGGTGGGTATTTCATCGGTAGGTTGTTAAAGCAGCCAATACAACATCTCTGAGCTCTTTTAAGTTAGTTAGAGGTTGATCTCGTCAGTTAACTTGTCTACCGAACTGATCCCACAAATGTTCTGTAGGGATAAGATAAGGACTTCGTCTTGTCTTCGTCGTTTGCTTGCATCGTTAAACTTGTGCGTTTATAACCTCTCACTGCCGAACTTCGGTGACCTGCAAATAAAATCAGTTAATGCTTTTAAAGTGAAATATACCTTGCTGATGTAAGAAATTGCATGTCAAAAAGAAACCACACCAAAACAGAACGCTAGTTCCGATTGACTGATTTTTGAGTCGTTTTATCAAAATGACCAGTGCTGATATGGTCTTTTGATGTACATAGAATGGTGCAGTGAAACTTATTAAATCCTAATCGAAAACTTAGCAGTTACCACGTGTATTGTTTTCCTAACTTTTAAACTTCTGAAACTTGTTTTGTTTTAAAATGTTGCAAATTCATAATACTTAAATTTGATTAACATGTTCCTGATAATTATTTATTCTGATAAAATATGTGGCAGGCGGTACCTTTGGCCGATAGTATATTAAACACATTTTAATAAATGTAAAATATTGCCTGAAATTCAGTTACCTTTATTTAAAATTCCGCATAAATGATTAAGTAATACCTGTCTGCTCGCATATCTGCTGTTCTTCAATATTAGCATCGTACAGTCTTGATGCAGCTGTAACTCTTAAAGAGTGGTTGGTCTTTTTCCCGGGAATTCCAGCTTTCTCGCACAGCTTTTTCACACATGCCTTGAGTGTGTTGATGCCAACTGGAGACGCCATATACCAGCAGTCATCCTTAGCTACCTTCAGGGGAGTGAGATAGAATCCATCGTTCTTGTTGGTCTTCGGGCTGAGGGTGTAAAATAAAATTGAACAAGTTGTACAGTGTCATTTCTAAAATGCAGGTTCAATTTTCAATTTTCAATTTTCAAAATAAATAAAACCAATAATGACGTTATTACGCTCGGAGTGATATTTACAAAATGCGCACGCAAGACAAATGTTCACTCGTTTCATAAATGTTTTACTTGCTTGAGTAATGATGTATTTAATTTATTGCTTTGATAGAATGTTTAAATCAAAATGACACTTACCATAATGAATATTTCTCCCATAGACGCACATAGCATCGGTGTTTGTTTCCCTGGTTATCAAAAACTCCGGGCATTTTGAAATGAATATGTGTTATATTTGGAAGTAATATCATTAATCATGTCCTTTACATTCGAATCAAAGCAAAAGAGTATGTTATGTAAATCACGGAGTAGTTCTTTAAAATCAACCTTATCCAAAAGGTAATGAAATCAACAATAGAAATGATGAACTTAATTAATTAAGAACTTTATAGGGAACTTATTCGATAGGCATGGATAGTAATTAGAGAATTACTGACTTTGAATGACTGAAGAAATTATTCACTTTGGTAAGATTATATATATATAATATATAATATTATATGAAATTTCTATAATTTCAATTGTTTTAATTTTAATCACGCCTCACGAAGATACCTTTGTAAAGTTCCTTCAAGACCCAAGTTTATTTAGACAGACATAGAAAAGTTTCATAATATGATGCATGGAATTGTGAGTTCTTCTTTTAACATATTATGTTTATCACATGTAGCTGGAATCAAAGTTTCTTTACTCTAGTATATATACAGTATTTTAAAAACTCTCTTGAACAGGTTTGTATCGTAATCTTTTGCCATTGACCCTATGTAAATTGTTATTCCCACGTGAAATTGTAACATACCCACATAAAACACATTCAAAATGCGTTTTCGTGACCATTTCTGTTACTGTTCCTTCAATGAAACCAGAACTCAATGCTATGTAAATAATAAGGTCGACTGCGTGAGGTCGTGGCATTGACGCTAAATTAATTTATAGTAACGTATTAACCCTGTTTTCTATTATACTTTTTATAGCAAAGTGGTTCGCTGTGGCAAAGGTATTTTTAAGATCAATATCATGAAGGAATGTATTTATGAACTGATTTTAGTCCAACGTTAAGAAAAATCAATGTGAAAAAGATAATTCATTCAAAACAAAAATTTAAACTTACTTAAAACTTATCAGACTTAAAAAGAATTGGTTAGCACTAAAGTTGTCAGAATATTACCATAAAAGTCTGCCAGTAGTGCATTAAGTGGATTATTAACATTTTGGCATCATTCTCTCCTCACAGAGGTAGATCAAGTCATAAATGTTCATCTCTTTGAAAAAGCAAAGTCACGGTTGGTTTTTCAATCAAAGACGATGTTAAAAAAGTCATCCTTTGAAAGGGGCAGTAGCACGTTTTTGGGGGGATAATAAGGTGATGTCAGGAAAATGAACATTAATGGTTCCAATTGAAAGACAATGTATTTAAACTAACTGAAGAAGTAATAAATCAAATATATCATGTAAAGATCAGCCATGCGATTCCTTTTTCTTACACAAAATGAATTAAAAGTGTTCACAAAAAATGGCCGCCAATGGATTTTATATGAATCTTCATAATTTGTCCTCTGATTATGGATAATTGACTTGTGTAACGAGATTTTTGACACTGCCAAAATAATACATTTAACATTTACTTACAATTATCATTGACAAATTTTAAATATAGAATTGTCAAAAAACGAGCTACTGCCTCTTTAACGACTGAATCATGTTAAGCAACCAACCGTTTCATGCGTGAAGTGTTTTTATTGGCTGAACGTTTTCAAAAGCTTGCTGGAACAAGCGATCTCTTATTCAAACAGAGGAGTTGTATCAGCATTTTATGATTTGAGATATGATGATGCTTCGGAGAGAGACCATTTGTAATGAGAACCTAACGTTTTCAGAATAACATCTTTTTTTTACATCGAGACTAAAGTTTTAAAAAGTGGGTGTGGCTGGACGCCACCAATACCACTTCTTTTATCTATCCCATAGAAACAACTTATGTAAGAAATTTAAGAATTGTAAATTATTATCCTGTAGAATGAAAATCTATATATGTAACTAACATTAAACTCCCAAAGCAAAGGGTTACATGTTAAAGACTGTAAATCTAGTCCAACACCGAACTGTAGTTCATAGTGTTTGTCCTTAGGAAAATTCTCGAAAAGCAAGTCTAGATCTGCATTGAACAACAGAGTCTCCTTTACAGTGATAGATAAAAGAACCGTTTTATGGATAATTTTTCAGGGACTGATAAACCAAGTCTTACACTGAGACTGTAGTTTTAATATTTGTCCTAAAGGTAAACTCTCAAGAACAAGTCTAGATCTGCAGTGAATAATCATTTTACAGAATTATTTTGTAGAGACTGATTGTAAGTCCAATGGTAAATTCTGCTCCCTTTCGTAGGCTAATAGTTATGTCACAATGCTGAATGCAATCAACGAGCTTTGTTAATTAATTTTCAAAGAAGCCAAAATAATTATGAACGATAAAACACAATATTTTCTTATTCCAAAGCAAGTGCTTCATAGTTAAAATATTGAATACCGCACGTAAAACCCTCCCTTCTCAATCATTAATCTGAAAGATTTTACTTTTCATAAAACGTAAAAACTATTTTTTGACTTTGATTTTTTTATGACCATGAAATCTGTTTTTGAATTTATAGTTTGATAGGTTTAATTACATTGTTATTTACTTGACATTTTCGTGTAAAGAACAAGTTGTGAACTGACAGGCGAAATCACGTACACATTTCACTTTAATTTATCCAAGGTAAGATTTTCAAATGTACATATTGCGAGTTTCTGATGTCGTATTATCAAACAGGTAAGAACATGAGTCCAATCATCGCTCAAAGCATACTTTAAAGTGTTTTTTATATATATATTTCTTTCAAAAAAATAAATTTACGTTCACAAATTGTTCAAAGATTAATTTTGATATAACATAAAAGTTCATCAACAAGGAGGACATATTCTTTGTGCAAGTCAATAAATGGGTGTATTTTTCACATATTGACAAACCTTTAAACATGGTAGGAGTCATGATAGTATCAATTCTATTTCGTACCTCTGCCTTCATTAAACAAAGCTATTTTAACAAAACATAAACAAGACACCAATTAATTCTGCAAATATATGTCATTGTTAACGTGCCATAACTAAATATCTCACGTCATATACATTAAATTTAAACAAATGTCCTGAACTGTATGTCCTGGCCTAATTCTGCTTTTGTTAACAATCTCATTAAAAAGATGTCTTTATTGCTGCACTTCATCACATCACGAAGTTTATTATCTGTTTTAGATTTACAACTATTATTTAAAGTTTACAAATTTCCTTCAAAATCTTTCGTATGAAAGTGGCAACCCATGGTTTGCTTTGAACTTTATTTGGTTTTCATACGTGTCAAAATAGAAATTATAATTTAATTAAAATAAATTCAAGAATGTTTTAATATAAAATACTCTTTTTAAATAGAATACTTTCAAAAACTACTCCCCAAATGCCAAATAAGTTGCAATTGATAAATGTGCAGAGGCCGAAATAAAAAAGCCTATTTACCCGAATTCTTATTAACATTTTGAATAGAATTTTCCCAAATAAACATTAAAATGGTACTTTTTAGTACTCCTTGATACACTTACACGACAACAACGTTAGGAATAACTCAAGGAATGTAACCTTGTAACATATAGTGCATTTTGCAAATATATTCTTGATTAGAATCTCAAAGTAGGTTTATAAAACGAAAATGTCAAGAGAATCAATAGGCAACAAAAAGTCATTAATGAAACATATTCGAGGGGGAAATCATGATCACAAAAGCAAAAACGTATTAGTATATCAATTTTTAAGGTTTATAGCCCTTGCTCGTGTTTTTTTTTTACATTTCAAGGCGATATTTCACCCAGCCATGATTCAGGTGGTTGTTATCACGGTTATTGCTTGGGTTGTAAGAACTGACGGTTTCGTTAGTTCCTCTTCCCTATATCCAAGGGACACTTCACAACAACTGATGGTGAAGCAGTCACAATCCCCAAGTGCAAACGGATTGAGGTCCAGTTCTCCCGAGTTACAGATAAGTACTCCCACTTATCCTGAAAACCATGGTACCAAGGATGATCCGAAACAACTCCAAAACAAATATGAGAAACTGGAGTTGAAAACCAGACAACACGCAACCATGAATAAAGAGCAAAAAATTGAACTTGAAAAGTTGACAGCGAAGATCTGGGAACAGGAATCTACCATAAGTTCTCTGAGAGAAAGTCTAAATTCTTCTTCGTCAGAATGCGAGAAACAACAGGACAAATCAAGAAATGTTGTTTTCTTCACAGCCTCTCTGTTGAGGAAATGTGAACAAAAACTCAATGAGTCAGAAGGATTTGAACTGAGTAAGTACTTCTTTCTTTAGAAACTAAAGGAGGACGAGGTCACCAACATAAGATCTTCGCCGTTGCAATACTTGAGATCCATATACATAAACTTGTGATCCATTTGAGATCTCTATTTTCTTGGGTATTTGCATTACTTACTGGTGATTATATATTTACGTTTTTATTAATTACTGACAGTGCATCATATGTAGGCCAGTTAAATTGATCTGGTGTTCTTCCTACATTCATGTTTGTTATCTCATTTGATTGCCAAGAGGGCAGTTAACCCTTCATATTTTCAATGCTCCTCGAGAATGATACAGTCAAATAAAATGGCTTTTCTTCTATGATATTGCGTTTTATATGTATCAGTCCCTCGTTTTTGTACGTGAAATAGAAATGTTCCAACACTTTGTGTTGTAAAACATAGTACGACATTGAGACAAATTGACATTCTCTATCTCATTGAAATAATGGTTTCTACTCGCTTTTGGTCGGGAAATGCCAATTTTCCATCCTGTGTTGTAAAACATAGTACGACATTGAGACAAATTGACATTCTCTATCTCATTGAAATAATGGTTTCTACTCGCTTTTGGTCGGGAAATGCCAATTTTCCATCCTGTGTCGTAAAACCTAGTGCAACATGGAAATACATTTCGAACATTCTAGACATGGCTTGTAGTTGATAGATAATCCTAGCTTCTAAACTATGAGTGCCAATATTCCACCCTGTGTTAGCAAAACATGGAAACACAGTTAAAACATTCTACCACATGGTTTCTCCATGATTTTGCTATGTTATAGTGAATAAAAATACTTGTTTAATATAATTAGTATGAAAGGGAGATCGTTTAGTATCATCTATCTTTTTGTAGTTGACGGTTGCCCGCCTACGTTCACCAATGACAAGAAAGCTGGTATTTGTTTCGGGATTGTAAAGAAATTGGCCAACTACAATAATGCCAAAATCGACTGTGAGAAGACATACCATGGACGGTTGGCTATCCTCAACACCGTGGCAAAGCTGGATGCAGTGAGGGGTGAACTTTTCAATGGTAAGTTTCGAAGTTTATAATGACTCAGCATAGGAAATTGTGAGGTTTTGGCCCAGTATATATTTTGGTAAGTTTATCAGAATTGTGAATATTAAATTCATCGTGTATTATTGAAAGTGTATGTAAAATTTTAAATTCCAAAACTAATTACGACCCAGGCTGAGATGTAATGACTAGGAACTTGCGAGGCCTTGGCCCAGTATATTTTCGTAAGTAGATTTAATATCTGAATATTCAATTTAACAGGTCTAATTTTCAGTATGCGTAACATGTCTACTTCGTATCAAATAACGACCCAGTCCAAGATATTATGCCCAGTATATATTTTGGTAAATATATATGTTATGTCAGATTGAATTCAATCAAATGTTCAATGTGTATATTCAGTCGATGCCCGGATACAAAATGATAAAATAATTATTCACAAAATGGCTTGATATCCCTTTTAATAACTTAACCCAAGATGAAATCAGTTGTGCCTTAAGCTGTTGACTACTATGAAGGTTTTTATAAAGAAATATAAGAAATAGTAATTTAGTAATTTCCACCCCTGGTCTCTTCAATGTCCTTTAGGATAACTGTTTGGTATGACAAACGAATATGTTAACACAAATGAATCCTAATTATGAAGTCAAATTTCAATATGATCCATTGCGTTGTTGCAACGCTAGGATGCTTGAAAGACATTTCAAACTACATGATATTTCCACTGGAATATTCAGGTAAGTGAGGAAACCTAAGGTACACAACTGAAGAATAATTATCTCAACTCTATTTCTTTTTTTTTTTCAGGAGAGTCTGCCAAATCGTGTGTGTTTAAGATTTGTCAGAGCAACATTTCTGGTTATAACAATACCATATCTCATAAGATAACAAACTAACGACACGTTTCTTCCCGTTCTATTTAAGGACACCAAAGCGTGTGGATAGGCGGAGAACAGCAGGGAAGCACCTTCGTGTGGGTGGACGGGTCCACTATTTCCCGCTCCTTCGGATGGGCACCCAATGAACCGAACGACGACAAGGAGCGATGTGTGAATCTCTATCCTGACTTAGACTTTAAGATGAACGACTACAACTGTGATTACGCAATCTCGTACGTGTGTGAGGTTCCGAAATAAGAGAATTAAAGATTCATAACGAGCACTTCCCTTATTGCTGTGTACCTTAAGTCTTTCACTTGCCTGAGTGTTTTGTGCAAAAAGCTTGTAGTTTAGAACTTAGGGTACGCAGCTATATGTGCTATTGAATTCACACGAGATTTGTCCTTGTTTTGCTTATAAATGCGATATCTACACCTCGAATTTGCTGAGATGTGCTATTTACATGATTTATTTAATTAAACATTTTTTTTGGTGATACTTGCGTCATCCAAGATTGATAACTAGTACTTTTATTCACATGAGGTTTATCCATGTTTTGATGATGCATTCAATATCTGCATAAAAACGACTGCCATGACAGTACTTTCCATTCACCTTCAAACAGTGTCACCTTCAGTTGCCATTTTATTCAAAGAGGTATAAAGTAACTAATTCATCCTCAAAATGACCAACTTGAAAAATAAATAATGATGGTAATAAGTTAAGCTACCCCGTAAATCAATAGAAATAAGATGTCAATGAATATGAAGTGTCAAGTGACTGTTAAGGGGCAGTAGCACGTTTTCAATGGGAATATAAGATGATGTCAGGTAAATGAAAAAAAAGGTTTCCTATCTAAAGACAATGTATTTAAACTAAATGAATCATCAATAAATCAAATGTATAATTTAAAGTTAAGCCATGAGATTCCTTTGCTTACACAAAATGAATTAAAGGTGTTCACACAAAAATGGCTGCAAATGGATTTTATGTGAATCTTTATAATTTGATCTCTGACTAGGGATGATTGGTATTTTAGTAATTAGATTTTTGACACTATCAAAGGAATACATTTAGCATTAACTTATAATCATCAGTAAAAAATTCAAAATATAGAAGTGTCAAAAAACGTACTTTTGCCCCTTTAAAAGGTTAAGACAACATATATATTGGTGCAGCTCTATCGTCACATAGATGAAATTCATCACATAACAACCATCTAGCCATTTTTGATTACATTGAATCTATATACAGTTGATATCGTATATTCTGGAAAAATAAAGATCAAACAAAGTTTGGGTTTGTTGATAAACTTTCAACTGATGGACTAAATCATTGTTGATTGTTTGTCGGCATGGATTTTTAACGTTCAAATTGACAGGATTGCCCTCAAAAACAGGTGAACCACCAAGGCTGTTCATCACCGTCGTCGCATAGATAACAAGAGTTTGCCAAAAATTCACAATCCTCCTACATCACCGTATATGACTACGTGTTATGATCCAATCTATCCCCTGATATCCATCAAGCAAATATTTTCGTGACCCATATAGCAAGCCAATCAAATGGTACCCTTTCAGAGATAACGGTAGACTGGTAAACATAGTGTAATTAAAACAGTTAATTGATGTGTTATTAGATAATATTTCTCATTTCCCACTGCACGCTCCATCTAAACTCGTAATCAGCGTTCTATAAGATTTTCACAAGAGGCATTGCTAGTGACAGTGTACAGAGTTCGAAATATTTTTGCTGAAGAAAGAAAGGCTGTTAAAAGCGTTGAAAAATGAGCCGTCAGCGATATGAAAGTATTTGCTTGATGGATATCCTGGGATTAGTAGGAGCATACGGCGTACACACCTGATGTTAGTAGGAGGGTATTTCATCGGTAGGTTGTTAAAGCAGCCAATACAACATCTCTGAGCTCTTTTAAGGTAGTTAGAGGTTGATCTCGTCAGTTAACTTGTCTACCGAACTGATCCCACAAATGTTCTGTAGGGATAAGATAAGAACTTCGTCTTGGCTAAGGAATACATTCAATTCTGTACTGCTGTTTGGCTCCGTGAACAACAATAACACGTTGCGTTCGAGCAATGTTATCTTGGTGCTTTGTTTAATGGCGTGAGCTTATGGAACTGTATTTTTCTATAATCTGATCAGGATACTTTACTACTGGCATTGTTCGTGTCCGCCTTTCCATCAAAGGTGAATCCCGCCCATACCATTATGGATCCTTCTACCACAGCTTCAGCAGGAAGGACACACTCAAACACTCGTTAATAAAGGGAAAATATCCTCAACAAGCCTAGGATATTTGTTACTTTTATCAACTTGAGTTGATATATTTGACAACAGAAGACACTTGGGTGAGCTTCTCTATGTCCTTAAGACCTTTTAAAAGGAGTAATATTTAAAACTTTTCTAAAAGTTTCAGAACATGGGCATATTCCTTGTTGAGGCATATTGAAAATAACCTTTTTTCGGAGAGTGATATCATACTTATATTATACTTGTTTTTATGCCCCCGAATCGGAGATTCCGGTGGTATATTGTTTTTCACCTGTCCGTCTGTCCGTCCGTCCGTCCGTCCGTCAGTCCGTCTGTCCGTTTGTCCACAAAAACTTGGTCATAACTTTTGATTTGTCAGCGCTAGCTCTTTGATACTTGACATATGGATCCCTTGTGATGAGACCTTTCAGATGACACCAAGACATTTGACTTTGTGACCTTGACCTTGACACAGCGAGCAGGATGCATCCGGGAGCGTTCGTGTTTCACAAACACATCTTGTTCACAATAAAAAATCACCTACTTCTGTGAGGGGAAATTTGTTTAAATCACGCAGATATCTTCACAATCAAACATTGCTTATTTAGAGAAGGTCTTCTCTTTACAAATACCATGTTTATCTTATCGAGTGTGGAAGAAAGTTAATAGTTTCACGAATGGCGTAGTATTCTTCAGTGACCAATGTGACTGCCCTCAAAGGGAATAAGTAAATATAATGTATTCTTTAGTGACCAATGTGACTACCCTCTAAGGGAATAAGTAAATATAATGTATTCTTCAGTGACCAAAGTGACTGCCCTCTAAGGGAATAAGTAAATATAATGTATTCTTAAGTGACCAATGTGACTGCCCTCAAAGGGAATAAGTAAATATAATGTATTCTTCAGTGACCAATGTGACTACCCTCTAAGGGAATAAGTAAATATAATGTATTCTTCAGTGACCAATGTGACTGCCCTCTAAGGGAATAAGTAAATATAATGTATTCTTCAGTGACCAATGTGACTGCCCTCAAAGGGAATAAGTAAATATAATGTATTCTTTAGTGACCAATGTGACTACCCTCTAAGGGAATAAGTAAATATAATGTATTCTTAAGTGACCAATGTGACTGCCCTCAAAGGGAATAAGTAAATATAATGTATTCTTCAGTGACCAATGTGACTGCCCTCAAAGGGAATAAGTAAATATAATGTTATTCTTCAGTGACCAATGTGACTGCCCTCAAAGGGAATAAGTAAATATAATGTATTCTTCAGTGACCAATGTGACTGCCCTCAAAGGGAATAAGTAAATATAATGTATTCTTCAGTGACCAATGTGACTGCCCTCTAAGGGAATAAGTAAATATAATGTATTCTTCAGTGACCAATGTGACTGCCCTCAAAGGTAATAAGTAAATATAATGTATTCTTTAGTGACCAATGAGACTACCCTCTAAGGGAATAAGTAAATATAATGTATTCTTAAGTGACCAATGTGACTGCCCTCAAAGGGAATAAGTAAATATAATGTATTCTTCAGTGACCAATGTGACTGCCCTCAAAGGGAATAAGTAAATATAATGTATTCTTCAGTGACCAATGTGACTGCCCTCAAAGGGAATAAGTAAATATAATGTTTTCTTCAGTGACCAATGTGACTGCCCTCAAAGGGAATAAGTAAATATAATGTATTCTTCATTGATCAATGTGACAAAGGGAATAAGTAAATATAATGTATTCTTCAGTGACCAATGTGACTGCCCTCAAAGGGAATAAGTAAATATAATGTATTCTTCATTGACCAATGTGACAAAGGGAATAAGTAAATATAATGTATTCTTCAGTGACCAATGTGACTGCCCTCAAAGGGAATAAGTAAATATAATGTCACTGCATTGTTTTCTTTAGCGGGTCAAATGTTCATTACTCAACACGGTTATCCGTAGTTTTGGAAGAAATCGTAAGTAACTAGCAACTAAACAACAACAACAACAACAACAACAACAATAATAATACACAACATTTATGTAGTGATCTATCTGCTTAGTAAGCACTCTAACACGCTTTACATTAAAAAGAATATAATAGGTTATGAAAAGTAAAAACGATAACGTAAAAATTAGGCGTATAACAGATAAATGATGTAAAATGTAAAAGTATGAAATTGATTAAATGAATACTAAAATGCTTTATACAGAATATGCAATTTTAAAAAGGTGAGTTTTAAGATCTTTCTTAAAAACGTCCAATGAGGAAGAGCATTTAAGATGCAATGGAAATTGTTCCACAGCTTTGCTGACATGCTGTCAAGCATCTGTGACCATACACTACAGAAAAGAGACTCAGACTCAGACTTTAATTTCGTGTTAACATTTTTGACATTTAAACGCGAAATTGCAAAATTCCATCACGAAATTGCGAACTGGCGAAATAACCTCAAGCCGAAATCGCAAAAATCGAAAAGCGAAAAAATGCAAAATCAGTAAACGTGGTCAAAATTACGAATTTGCAAAAAAAGTTCAGTCGAAAAAGCAAAATCACGAAAAGATATACGTTTTGTCATTTCGCAATTTCATTTGCCCTTGTTTTGCTATTTCCCAATTTTGTTTCGCCCTTGTTTCGCCATTTCGGGTTTTCATAGTTTCTTGTTTTTGGAATTTCGCTTTTTAGCTCATCTGGCCTGTAAGGCCCGATGGGCTTATGGCATGGCATGGTGTCCGGCGTCCGTCCGTCCGTCCATCCGTCCGTCCGTCCGTCCGTAAACTTTGTGGAATTTCGACTTCTTCTCCAGAACCATAAGGCCTAGAAAGCTGAAACTTTGTGTACAGACTCCTTGGCTAGTGAGGATTATAAATTGTAGCTTTAGTGGCCCTGTGACCTCTAATATGGGCCACAGGGGCCACGCCCTAAAAACCTATTTTCATCTTCTTCTCCAGAACCATAAGGCCTAGAAAGCTGAAACTTTGTGTACAGACTCCTTGGCTAGTGAGGATTATAAATTGTAGCTTTAGTGGCCCTGTGACCCCTAATAAGGGCCACAGGGGCCACGCCCTAAAAACCTATTTTCATCTTCTTCTCCAGAACCATAAGGCCTAGAAAGCTGAAACTTTGTGTCCAGACTCCTTGGCTAGTGAGGATTATAAATTGTAGCTTTAGTGGCCCTGTGACCCCTAATAAGGGCCACAGGGGCCACACTCTAAAAACCTATTTTCATCTTCTTCTCCAGAACCATGATGCCTAGAAAGCTGAAACTTTGTGTATAGCCTCTTTGAAGAGTGAGGATTATAAATTGTAGCTTTAGTGGCCCTGTGACCCCTAATAAGGGCCACAGGGGCCACACCCTAAAAACCTATTTTCATCTTCTTCTCCAGAACCATGATGCCTAGAAAGCTGAAACTTTGTGTATAGCCTCTTTGAGGAGTGAGGATTATAAATTGTAGCTTTGGTGGCCCTGTGACCCATAATAAGGGCCACAGGGGCCACACCCTAAAAACCTATTTTCATCTTCTTCTCCAGAACCATAAGGCCTAGAAAGCTGTAATTTTGTGTACAGACTCCTTGGCTAGTGAGGATTATAAATTGTAGCTTTGGTGGCCCTGTGATCCCTAATAAGGGCCACAGGGGCCACGCCCTAAAAACCTATTTTCATCTTCTTCTCCAGAACCATAAGGCCTAGAAAGTTGAAACTTTGTGTACAGACTCCTTGGCTAGTGAGGATTACAAATTGTAGCTTGAGTGGCCCTGTGACCCCTAATAAGGGCCACAGGGGCCACGCCCTAAAAACCTATTTTCCTCTTCTTCTCCAGAACCATAAGGCCTAGAAAGCTGGAACTTTGTGTACAGACTCCTTGGCTAGTGAGGATTATAAATTGTAGCTTTGGTGGCCCTGTGATCCCTAATAAGGGCCACAGGGGCCACGCCCTAAAAACCTATTTCCATCTTCTTCTCCAGAACCATAAGGCCTAGAAAGCTGGAACTTTGTGTACAGACTCCTTGGCTAGTGAGGATTATAAATTGTAGCTTTGGTTGCCCTGTGACCCCTAATAAGGGCCACAGATGCCATGCCTTAAAAACCTATTTTCATCTTCTTCTCCAGAACCATAAGGCCTAGAAAGCTGGAACTTTGTGTACAGACTCCTTGACTATTGAGGATTATGAATTGTAGCTTTGGTGACCCTGTTGCCCCTAATAAAGGCAACAGGAACGTCCTTCAAATCTATTTTCATCTTCTTCTCCTGAAGTATAAGGCCTAGAAAACTGAAACTTGTCGCCTTTATACTTAATTTTATGATTGGTGCCCCTGTGGCCTTTACAAAGAGGGAATCACATTGGCCACACTCTACAGCATAATTGATGATGTAGCCTGATGAGCTACAGAGCCAATGGCTCTATTTTTTGTGCACTGATATGTAACAAGTAAACGTAAAGTGCGTTTTGGTCCAGATAAACTGTGACCTCATTCAATATTTCAGTCAAATGTAAAAATGTCCTAAACTGTGTTCCACAGGAGATATCGCTTGTGGAAAATCCCCTAGGAGATATCGCTTTGACAGTAGATTTTAAACAATGCCCTGTAATCAGGAGGGACATAACATCACAAACGTTTTGAATCATCAGTAATGACACAACAAGTCTATGACGTCATAAACACAATGACATAACAAGTCTATGGCGTCATAAACACAAATGACAAAACAATGCTTTGATGTCATAAACACCACGACGTCACAAAGTTATGACATCTCTGGTTTATGAATTTTAGGGCTATGCAGGGCTTAATTAAATTAAAGTTCACCCTCGTGTCTTCTGATATCACACTCGTTGATAAAAGTAAAAGATACTCGGCACTCCTCAGAAGACACTTGTGTGAAATTCTCTGTATATCGCTATATTTGTACAATATATGCACAGACAATGTAGCTTTTAAGCGATATGAATTTACTCACTCTTTTAATAATGTCTCAGTTATCTTATCAAACTTACATCCTAAACTGACTTATGCAGTTTTGAAAAAGCATTAAATTTCAGCAAAGTTTTTCTAAAACCGCCTTGTATACTAAAACTATTCATTTCTCCAAACGGAGGTGTACCTCAAGTGATCAACCTGTCATATAGTAATACCTATTTGATACGTACCTTAAGTTTGTTCACTTGCTTGAGTATCTTAGTGCAAATGTCATGTAAATTGGGTTTCGTTTTGACGTCAATAAAATAACCCTAGGACCACCTACAAACGTCAAGCAATTATAGATTAGTAAAATAATCATTCCCAAACCATGTCTTGTCACTGGTACTGAATTTAGATATTTGCATGATTAGATAGACAGATGGGGTCATATTTGTGAAATTCTGATTATAGAAAATACAAAATAGTGTTTTCGAAATTTTGACCCCTGATCATTTCAATGCCCTGCCAAATTAGTTACGTTTGTAGCTAAGGTATGACATACGGATATTCTAACACAAACTGAATTTTACCTTTGACTCAAATTTCAACATTATCCGTTTCCTTTTCGCAATGCTAGGATGCCTCAAAGACATTCCAAATTACATGATATTTGCACTAAAAACGCAGGTAAGTGAACAAAATTAAGATACGCAGCTCTATGGGTATTTCATTCCAATCAAGTATTCAAATAGATAAAGCAATGCAATAATAGACGGTTATGTAGACCATCGGCTCATGTATAAAAGACAACAAGGGGAGGGATTGTAACAACACTAAGATTTGAGTATTTAGGGATGGGGGCTACTTTCATAATTATGAAAATATTTTTATATTGTATACCATTAAAAACAGAAAACGCCAAATGGGGTCACAGGGGTCAAAACCTTAGAGGATATTTGTCTTTTCTTGACAAATAACATGTTTATCTCATCGAGTGAGGAAGTAAGTTTATATTTTCACGAGTGGCGCAGTCACGAGCGATAATATAAAACTTTTCTGCTTCACGAACTCACAACTATTCAATGGTCATTCCTTTGATGTACGAATCATTTCTGTATATTGATGAAACGACGATAACAGTCTTAGAGTAATGATCAGAACACAGACGTGTTAAACCTACGATCATTATAAAAATCCCATTCAGCAAAAAACTGTATTTCATCTTCAATAACATTGCGACTGCAAATCTTTCATTTTAGGGCGGGTATACCTTTCTACCTTTAGTGGTAATGTGATACAGCGCAACTAACTCAGTACACTACGTTGAGATATTGTTAACAAAGTGGTAGCTTGAAATTCTCGTGTCAAAAGTTTCTTAAATAGTCATTTATTACCATTATATTGCCCTTAACGTTTAATAGATAATTTTACCAGCATGGACTATAAAGGGATTTCATCAAGTTTCTGATATGGGAAAAACAGGTTAACAGGAAACAGGTATTGATGTTTTTATAGACCCGAGAAAAACAATATCGACCTCGGACTTCGTCCTCGGTCAATATTGTTTTCCTCGGGTCTATGAAAACAGACATTAACCTTATCACCAGTCTATAATTGAAAAATATATCTTTAATATTTTTCAAAACACAATACAAACAAATATGGATTATTCAGCTACATCATCGCAACTAAGATAAATATATATATATATACATACTCACAAAATTTCTTCATCACCGAGTGATGTAGCTGAAAATCCATATTTGTTCTCTATATTTGTTTTCTTCTCATATTTTTTTAATAAATACAATTATTCAACTATTTTAACTATGATTATTTTAATCAATTGAACAGAAGGGTATGATTTAAACGATCTGCACAAATTATCACAACGTATGTCTCTTAATCCTATAAAAACGTTTTGCAAAATACTAGATATATGTTATTTATGTATTTGTGTTACAATGAATATTTCCTTTTATAGATTTTTAATAATGATTCAATGATTCAAACACGTTCGTGACAATTATTTTTCCCTTTTCATGTTGACAAGAGGCTTTTTAAAATCAACAGATTGATCACGTGAAAGGGTACCAGATAAGAAAAAACACATTGTAGAACTCTGAGAAAATATAATGTCATTAAAAATATAATTTCTTGTTTTTGGAAAGGATATACAAAATCCTAGGCAAAACTTTTAGTGATAGATAATATAAATGCAACAGGTAAATCGATTTTGTATCAAATTTCAAGGAAACGTTTTCTACTTTGAAAGTGTTAATTTTAAATAAAAAAGGAGCATTTATACATTACGGCAACATATTTCAAGTAATCATTAAGTACCATGTTTTAATCAGAAAAAATACAACGCACACGACAAGATATTATACTCTTGCTCGTTTAAAAAGAATATTGTGTTTTCTGGGTTTTTTTTAAAAATTAGATAATTCATATCGTCAATTATACTAGACATACTGCATATAAGTCGTAGTTGCTTGTTGAATAATCTGCCTGACGACTGGGTCGTGTTGCAGGCACAACGATGTTTTACGTTAACAAAGTGCGCAGCGCACACATTCAGCAATTTTAGTCAAATCATGGAAGCTCTACTGCACAAAATGTACGGAGTTTATAATGTGTAGTGTGTCAATGACGTCATATTAAACAAAATGGCGACCCCCGTCTTCAAAGACGAAGGTTTAAAATTCTGTAAATACTTAACTCGTTGACAGAAAAAAAAAAATTATGTGTGAGGATGTGTTTTATAACTCAAAAATTTGCTAGAATTAAATGGAAATCTTACGGGAATTTTCCTTTAATGAATCTTAGCATGAACTCTATACCGACCATGTGGTACCTTTTCCGGTAGCCTTCCCCATATTGCTTAAATTACAACAAATACAGCCTCTCACTCACTCAACAAAACCCCTACACTCACTCACTCTCTCAACAAAACCCCCACACTCACTCACTCAACAAAACTCTCACACTCACTCACTCACTCACTCACTCAACAAAACTCTCACACTCACTCTCTCAACAAAACCCCCACACTCACTCACTCACTTAACAAAACCCCCACACTCACTCACTCACTCAAGAAAACTCTCACACTCACTCACTCACTCAAGAAAACTCTCACACTCACTCACTCAACAAAACCCCCACACTCACTCACGCAACAAAACCCCCACACTCACTCACATACTCAACAAAATCCCCACACTCACTCACTCAACAAAACCCCCACACTCACTCACTCAACAAAATCCCCACACTCACTCACTCACTCAAGAGAACCCCCACACTCACTAAGTCAACAAACCCCCCACACTCACTCACTCACTCACTCAACAAAACTCTCACACTCACTCACTCAACAAAACCCCAAAACTCACTCAACAAAACCCCCACACTCACTCAACAAAACTCTCACACTCACTCACTCAACAAAACCCCCACACTCACTCACTCTCTCAACAAAACCCCCACACTCACTCACTCAACAAAACCCCACACTCACTCACATACTCAACAAAACTCTCACACTCACTCACTCAACAAAACCCCCACACTCACTCACTCAACAAAACCCCCACACTCACTCACGCAACAAAACCTCCACACTCACTCAGTCAACAAAACCCTCACACTCACTTAAGAAAACTCTCACACTCACTCACTCAACAGAACCCCCACACTCACTCAACAAAACCCCCACACTCACTCAACAAAACCCCCACACTCACTCACTCAAGAAAACTCTCACACTCACTCACTCAACAAAACCCCCACACTCACTCAACAAACCCCAACACTCACTCAACAAAACCCCCACACTCACTCACGAAAACCCCCACACTCACTCACTCACTCAACAAAACTCTCACACTCACTCTCTACCTTTTAGATGAATTTCTATTGAACCAATTACCAATAAGTTGATACTTTACAGTACTTCTTGATACAATTACACCATTGATAACGTTAGGAATAAGTCTAGGAGTGTATCTCCTGGCCTGCATTCTATGTGTCCGTAGTGGGGAAGTGTAATGCATAGTGCGCAGTGCGTACTTAACGCACTAAGCTGGGATTCCATGTGTACTTATTTGTGCGTGATGTGCGTTGCGAGACCCGTAATGTCTGATTCCATGTATCCGCAATAGACTGGCGTGAGTAACTTATTTGACATTCAATGCGTAATGAGTATTTTATACTTTTATATACATGTATGCAGTAAAATAGTAGAAGTTGATTCTATGTACGCGTGGTGCGTTATGCGTAATGCGTAATGCGTAAAGTGATGACCTTATTTGGTCTGCGTAATGTGTATAGTGTATTCGGACACTCTCGTGAGAGTTCCAGGGAACACGCACTACGCATTGCGCACTACGCGTACATGGAATGAACCTCTACTATTTAAGTGTAAAGTGTTTTTTCGCATAACGCACTACGCACTGTGCAATACGCATTACGCACTACGGACATATGAAATGCCGGCCGTACGCATGAGAAATGCCGGCCTTTACGCATGAGAACATGGAATCAACTTCTACGATTTTAATGCAAACTGTTAAATACTCAGTTCGCATTAAATGCCAAATTGGATACTCACGCCACAATATAACGGATACATGGAATCAGATATAACGAGTCACGCAATGCGCATAACGCAGCACACATCAGCCACAAATACGTACGCATGCAACCCCAGCTAACTGGTTAACCGATTTTTTTTCAAATGCATTTTTCAAAACATGCTTCTTGATAAGAATCTCAAGGTAGGTTCAATATCAATGTTTATAAAATATCAATACAATCAACCTACAACATCAAAGTCACTTATTAAAAAAAAAATCAACAAAAGAATCATGATCACACATATGTTGTCAAGGTTTATAGCCTTTGGTCACGTTCTTTAAAACCTTATATCACCGTCCTACGAACAGGGCATCATTTCAAGGCGATTATTCCTCTAGCCATGATTCAGTTGGTTGTCCTGGCGGTTATTTCTCTGGCTGTCGGAGCTTATGGTTTTGTTCCATCATCGTTTGCTTTCTCTTCCCTAAATCCCGCGGTCGTTTCTGATACCCCAAAACGTCCGTTATCCATGGGTTTCCAGCCCCAACAACTGATGGTGAAGCAGTCCCAATCACACAGTGAAAGCGGATTCAGCTCCGGTTCTCCATGGTCACAGTTGGGTACTTCCTCGAATCTACAAGTGAACCCCCCGAAAAGCGCTTTCTTCAGTGTTAAGAGCACTGGCCTGAAGGGTAATACATCTGATGTTCAAAACCAGAAAACCAAGGATGACTCAAAACAACTTAAACAAGAACTTAAGAAACTAGTGTTGAGTACTTCCTCGAATCTACAAGTGAACCCCCCGAAAAGCGCTTTCAGTGTTAAGAGCACTGGCCTGAAGAGTAAAGCATCTGATGTTCAAAACAAGAAAACCAAGGATGATCCAAAACAACTTAAAAAAGAACTTAAGAAACTAGAGTTGAAAACCAAACAACAGGCAGCCATGATTAAAAATTTGCAAGAAATACAACAAATTCAGTCGGCCAACGCTAAGATGAATGCTAAAACTAAGAGTAAAACTGGACTCGACAAGTTAACGGCCAAGGTCCAGCAACAAGATTTGACTATACTTTCTCTGAGAGAAAGCCTAAATTTTTCTTCGGCAAAATGCGAGAAAAAACAAGCAAGATCCAGAAAGATCACTTACGCCACAGTCTCTAAGTTAAAGAAATGTGAACAAAAACTCAATGCCTCCAACGGAATTCAACTTGGTAAGTACCTCTTACTTTACAAAGTTCAAATGATCAATTGTTTTTGCTTATAGGGGATTAGATCTTGTGCGTTTTTGCAATACTGTGAAATTCAAATTTTATAGAGGATATAATTTGAGTATTCATGACATACTATATTAACGACACGAGTGGCTAAATAGTAGTTTTTTTTATCCAACCGGTATGTGATACCGAAGGATATAGTCAACGCCCTATCCGTCTGTATGTTCATCCGTCCGTCTGTCCGTCCGTCCGTCCGTAATCATTTCGTTTCCGGAGCAGAACTAAAAAACCGGTCCACATATCTTTCTGAAACTTTACATGTATATTTCCCACCTACAGAAGTGGTGCCTTTTGATATTTTCACATTTCTGAAAATTTTATTTTTTATTATTTCCATGGAAACGGCTCTTCTTTGGACTCTTTGGTTTTCGTTTCATATACATATGCTTATACTAAACTCATGTCCAAAAGAAACGATACCAAGTTTTCAAAGTCGTCCGAAACAAAATTCTATAACCTGACAGAGTCGGATTAAAGTGTGTCTAACAGGCATATATCTTGTAAAAAAGTATGCACATTTTCATTCTTCAGGAAAAGATACTTTTGATTTTGTGTCTTTTCAAATGTACATAAGGTGCATAAATCGAAATTTCAAATTGTTTTATGAACAGAACTTTTGTCATTTCACTTTAAAATTGATTAAGTATTAAATTTATGTCAGAAAAAAATGTTGTTGATATAATACACTTTATTTGACATAAATTCGTTGACGCGTCACTGCACTAACACGTTTTAAAACAAGCGAAAGTGACCAATTTCTCTCTGCTATCTCGCCTAGTTAAGGAGATTTCAGATCGATGATTTTTTTCAAATGCATGTTTCTCGCAAACATGAAAAGATAATGTTTCCAAATTTTGCATAGACGTAAGTTGACTACTGAAGAAATGATATTACTATGTTTTAGTCTTATTAATCTGCAGTGGATTGAGTTATTTTGGGATTTGTATGGTATCGTTTCTTTTGGACATGAGTTTATTATGAACCTTGCTTGAAAATTTTACAATTATCTTTCAAAGGTTTACATCTTACGATCATGCGGAACCGGTGGGAAATGTCATCTTCTGATGACTCTTGTCTTTTAAAAGCGATAACGAGTGATGTTCTGATATTTAGGCACGTGTGTAGTAAAACTGCTCAAAATCTGCTTCCAAACAAAGACGATCGAGCCGCCGCCTGCTCGCATGGAACGTAACGTCGTATTTCTTTCCGTGACGTTACAATAAAAAGTGATATATATTGCCAAAGGGCATCAAATGGAACTCATATAATATCTTATATTTATGTTTGCTCTTTCGATTACATTCTTATGAGGTCTACCAAGTGTGTTTGAGATTTACCCGCCACCAATGAAGTATAACCTGTAGCTGATTTTCCAACACACTAGGTGAGAAGGGCTAAGAAGTAGTCTTGTCATCGTGACGTGACCTCAAATACACTGAAATGAGTTATTATGACGTCACATTTCGTCTGATATTGCGTTAGGTATGCACTGAATATTTGTATACCCCTCGCAATTTTACGTGAAAAACAAATATTCTAACACTCGTGTCTTAAAACATAGTACAATAGAACACGAATATAGCGAACTCTGATGTAGCGAACAATCGGATATAGTCAACATATTTATAAGTCCTGTCAAAAGCCCTATGCATGGCGGCCAAACATGAAAGCGAACACCGGATATAGCGAATTTAATTTTTGGATCCCTTGGAGTTCGTTATATCCGTGTTCTACTGTATGACATCGGAACACAAATAATATCCCCTTTCTCATTAAATTTGTTGGGTACCCCTCGCTTCTGCTCAGGAAATACCATAATTCAAACACTCGTGTCGTAAACATGGTTCATATGTTAATACATTTAATGATTGGTAACCCTCGATTTCGCTCGTTTCATACAGAACACTCCTTTAATCAAAATAGTAAAAAATTTAAGGTCGTTTGGCATTCTTTTTCTCATTGCAGTTGACGGTTGCCCATCCACGTTCACCAATGACAAGGAAGCTGGTATTTGCTTCGGTATCCTGATGAAAATGGCCAACTACAAAAATGCCAAGATCGACTGCAAGACGTCATATAATGGACGGCTGGCTATCCTTGATACAAAGGCCAAGCTTGACGCAGTGAGAGATAAACTGACAGCAGGTGAGTTTCTAATAATAATAGTAATGGGCATTTATAAAGCGCTATATCCATACACGTGGTGCATGCTCAAAGCGCATTGAAAATAAGAAAAATTTAAGGTGATGAGATGAAATGCTATGAAATAAAGCCTAAAAGTAATACTGGTAGCATTGATTAAGGCTAGTTATAATTAGAGTCTATGGGTAGATTCTATGAATAATAGCTAGAAAATAGATGAGTTTTGAGCTGTGATTTAAAAACAGTCAGTGAGGATGACATTTTATTGACATAAGGAAGTTGGTTCCAAAGTCTTGGAGCAGTATCTAAATTTCGTAATTGATATGATGGCTATGGCATATGAACTCACGAGGTTATGGTTGAGAATATATTTCATTGTAAATTGATCTGAACATTAAATGCATACTACCCAAATGTAAGTGTACGTAAAATGTGAAATTCGTAGCTAATAATGACCCAGCGGTTATGACATAAACTCGGGAGGTTTTGTCCGAGGGTATATTTTGGTAAGTAGGTCTATTATTTCAATATTCGATTCAATTTACCAAGTGTTGAATAAAGGAATAAAATGTGAAATTCCTACTTAAAGTTTACCCATTCCGACCGATTATAGGATATGAACAGGTATATATTTAATTAGTACATATAATAAGTGCATATTGAAATCAATCAAAGTTTAATGTGTAAATTAATCAAATCTGCAATGAGAATATTCAATTTAATGAAAGGTTCATTGTGCATGTTGAATACAATCCATTGTTCAATTTGTGTATTCAATTCAATCCAGTGTTCAATATTCATATTCAGTTCAATCATAGGTTCAATCATATTGAATTCAATCAAAGGTTCAACGTACATGCTGATTTTAATCAAATGTTCAATCTGCATATTGAATTCAATCTAAGGTTCAATATGCATATTGAATTCAATCAAAGGTTCAATCTGCATATTGAATTCAATCAAAGGTTCAATCTGCATATTGAATTCAATCTAAGGTTCAATATGCATATTGAATTCAATCAAAGGTTCAATCTGCATATTCAATTCAATCTAAGGTTCAACCTGCATATTGAATTCAATCTAAGGTTCAATCTGCATATTGAATTCAATCAAAGGTTCAATCTGCATATTGAATTCAATCAAAGGTTCAACCTGCATATTGAATTCAATCAAAGGTTCAATCTGCATATTGAATTCAATCAAAGGTTCAATCTGCATATTGAATTCAATCAAAGGTTCAATCTGCATATTGAATTCAATCTAAGGTTCAATATGCATATTGAATTCAATCAAAGGTTCAATCTGCATATTCAATTCAATCAAAGGTTCAATCTGCATATTGAATTCAATCAAAGGTTCAATCTGCATATTAAATTCAATCAAAGGTTCAATCTGCATATTGAATTCAATCAAAGGTTCAATCTGCATATTAAATTCAATAAAAGGTTCAATCTGCATTTCAATTCAATCAAAGGTTCAATCTGCATTTTCAATTCAATCTAAGGTTCAATCTGCATATTCAATTCAATCTAAGGTTCAATCTGCATATTCAATTCAATCTGCATGTTCAATCTGCATTTTCAATTCAATCAAAGGTTCAATCTGCATTTTCAATTCAATCTAAGGTTCAACGTGCATATTGAATTCAATCAAAGGTTCAACGTGGATATTGAATTCAATCAAAGGTTCAATGTGGATATTGAATTCAATCAAATGATCAATGTGTATATCGAATTCAATCAAATGATCAATGTGTATATTGAATTCAATCAAATGATCAATGTGCAAATTCAATTCACTCAAATATTCAATGTTCAAATGGAATTCAATCAAGGGTTCAATATGCATATGAATTCAACCAAAGGTTCAATATGCATGTTGAATTCAATCATTCAATGTGTATATTGAATTCAATCAAATGATCAATGTGTATATTGAATTCAATCAAATGAACAATGTGTATATTGAATTCAATAAAGTTACTCGGACATTAGCCTATACGTACAATACGTAATGAGAACAAGGAAATAACACGTTTCTTTCTGTTTCTTTAAAGACAAAGTCCGTCAAAGCGTGTGGATAGGTGGAGAACAGCAGGGAAGCAACTTCGAGTGGGTGGACGGGTCCACTATTTCCCGCTCCTTCGGATGGGCACCTGGTGAACCGAACGACGACAGCGAGCGCTGTGTTGATCTGCACTATCTGCTCAAGTTCAAGATGAACGATGAGCGCTGCGGTACCTTCATTGCGTACGCGTGTGAGGTGCCGAAATAAGAAATATAATATTTACAACGAATACATAGAGGATACTTAATGTTGTTTTCCAAATACCAGGTATATTTCATCGAGTGGCATGGGTAAAGTTGATATTTCACGATTGGCACAGCCACGAGTGAAATATCAACTTTACCCATGTCGCGAGATGAAATAAACCTGGTTTGTTTGTTTAAACATATTTTATTCATCAGAAAAGGATTGGGTACAAGTTATACAACTTAGAAAAACCCTCTCTCTAAAATGTACATTAATTATTATTTTCATTCGTTTAACAAGATGGACAGAAGAGAACAGATAAAATATCTGGTATTTGGAAAACTCCATTAAGTATTCTATTTATTATATGATTTTTTAATGAATGGTGTAATTAAAATGACTTTAAAACTGGAAAGTTAACCCCTTTTGTTCACATGGCTGAAAGTAGTTCCGGCACCTGACCAGTGCACTGGTCACAGTGAAAATATAATATATCGTCACTGTTGCCTGATAGACAGTTTATTTCACTGATAAAACCCAGTATTTCATCTCTGATCATATAATAAATTATCTATAATTGATTCACATGAGCTTCATCTTTGTTTCGAAGAGTCTTGCAATATTTGCATTAAAAGTGTGCTAAGTAACAAAGAGAATAAAAATAGTAATACAGAATACCGTCCCAATGTTTTATTCACATGAGCTTCATCTTTGTTTTGAAGAGTCTTGCAATATTTGCCTCACTGAGCTGCCATGGGAACAAAGAGAATAAAAATAGTAATAATGAATATCGTCCCAATGTTTTATTTACATGAGGTTCATCTGTATTTCGAAGAGTCTAATCAAGGACACTTTCGTTTTGAAGAAATTTTAAAATGAACGATATATAAATATTTTCTCAAGTTTCATTTTCATGATTTTATTCATTGTTGAGGCCTCATTAAGAAACGTATATAGATTTTTTTGAGTGAGTATCTTTTACGATATCTTTATCATAAAGCCTGTGATATCTAAATTGCCTATTTGTGTAAGGTGGAAAATACAATAAAGAAAAATAGTGATAGCACCTGAAACGTGCCACAGAACTACCTAAGGTTAAGATGCTTTGTTGAGATCAGCATAATCGTTTTCAAACATTTATAATTTGTATGGAGATGCAAAATCAGAAAATTCAACTAAATTATCACTTTCAAGAAGTTTTTTTACACAATGTGACAAAATAACTATTTTTGAAAGCGTGGTATTTTACGACGCTTCGCCGAAATTAAATCATTATTGTTTCTGTTTGCTTTCATGTACAATCTTCTTAATAAACACACCTAATGACATGTCGTGTTTTTCATTTTTATCTTATCGTCCATTTTTCAATAACTAAGTATTCTGTATAGGTTAATGTCCGAGTAACTCTTCATTCCTAAAAAAAATGGGACCGAGGGCCCTAGGGCCCGAGACTTATTATTTTTAGGAATGGAGAGTTACGAGCTCGAGGATATTAACCGACTTAAATTACACTCAACTTAATGCCTACTCAAATTCATAACTTAAAATATTAAAAAATGTGAAATTTCAAGTGAAAAACTTGATGTATAAAACAACGCTCCATTACTGAAAAATAATTGAGCGAGAGAACAATAGGCTGACGTCACAAGTGTAATTTAATTATAATGAATTCATTGTGTTGAAAAACGGGTTCAGGAGAGGTTACATCATCAATTCTCGACGTCTTCGTATGTGCGATTGACGTATTCAGAGTTCATATAATCTTGGTTGCGTTTGAGCGAATAATATCTGTTTTCATCCTCTGCAATGGCCGCCGCTGCAAAGAACCATATGCAAATTGGTACAATTACTACGAAATTACTCAAAGTAGAATATATCAACATGGCCGTGGTGAAAACCATTAACACTGGTCTTTATGCTTGCAATGATTAACAATGAAAATCCATAGAACTCTCTCCTTTCAATCAATATTCTCTCAACTGAATTATCTGAAATCAAATCGGCCGACAACAAATTTGCAACAATAAGCTGATTTGTCTGAATTCCAAATAAACTTAAATCTCTCTCCCACAGAGGAAGCTCAAGTCACTTAAGCCTTTGCCCACCTCGGTTTTAATACGAGCGACTTCTGGAAATGTATCTCACTGCCAAAAAAATGAAACATTTTCTGAAAAGACTTCTTGCGCGGAAAGCCTGCTTTTCATCAAGGCCTTTGCCATGATTCAGTCGCCAAAATAACGAGATCAAGCTTTGTCAAACTACTCAACATTGAAAGTATATAAATTTTTTTGTTTTCCTACAAAAATAAGTGAGACTTGTGCATGGTTACTTTGAAACGCTTATTACACATCAAAATTTGCATCCATCCAGGCGCCTCCGTCTCTTGCCTTAAAATGCAAGTAAAGTAAGCATATAATTTGATTTCTGTTATTATCACTGATGGAGGTATGCAAAAGACCAAAATGGTTAATCAATGAATGTCCAATAAAACTAGATTAGCGTTTACGGGACACCGCAAAAGCAGAGCAGCCCCGAAACTTGGGGTTTCGCCTTACCCTGTTCCGCCTTTTACAGGCCTCACCAAATTGGGCATTTTCTCATGACCTTGATCTTTGACACTCAAGGTCACACAATCAATGAACACATTTCATTGAGTATAACATTAATGTAATGAAGTAAGGTGTTAAAGGTTAATTTAATCCATTTTCTCCATATATGTTGACCTTGCCATGACCTTGACCTTCTCAAGAGATAATATATACAAAATCTAAACTTCATAGCACAAAAACGTTTCAAGTTATCGTGTTTACAAGGAATTGCAACAACTCATATCTCATGACCTTTGACCTTCAAGGTCACACAATCATTGAACACTTGTTATTGAGTATAACAATCATGTATTGATTAAAAGTGATCTTAGTTAAAATTAAACATGTTCGCTAAACCATGCTTAGGTCATGACCTTGCTGTAACCTTAACCTCTGACGGATTGTAGCCGAAACCTTTTATTTTTTTTTAATTTCCAAGGATGATATATACCAAGTTAGAGCTTCATAGCACAAACACTTGTCAAGTTACCGTGTTTACAAGGAATTTTGTAGGGACTTTATAACTCGTGACCTTGACCTTTGACCTTGGAAGTGAACATGTCAAAATGGTTTCCCCGAGGTATGAGTAGTAAGTTATGAATAGGAGTTCTGGAAAGCTTAGTGGAAAAAAGTTATAGTTTGTAATACGAGTGCGACGGCGGCGGTGGAAACTTCACAAAAACTGATAGCAGCCCCGTCCTTAGACGGGGCTGCTAATTAGTTATTAGAAATTACTGGCTATTGCCTTTCAAGAAATAAATGAACATGTGACAGTCTAAGTAAACCTAGCCTCAATAGTATCCGTTTCACTTCTATACTGAGTCTAGAAAGGCCTAGTAGAGGGTCGCGTCAGTCGACCTTTCTGAAGGCAGACTATTGTGGCTTGGTAAGATGAGTTCTGATTGGTCAATTCGATACGTGGGCTGACACGACCCTCTATTAGGCTTTTCTAGGCTCAGTTTAGGAATGAAACGGATAATATTGAGGCTAGGTTTACTTAGACTGTCACAATATTAACGGTACCGCAATGCCTTTGACACAAACGTTTTATTACAGTAAATCTTTCACCAACCGTTAATTTTTTTTATAAAAATTTCATATAAAAACATTAAAACTCCTACCCCTGTCTGGAACCGCATATGTTCTGTCTTTCCTTTTTATACATTTTCTGAACGGAAGTCTTAGCTGTGAACCTGAAAATGAAAAAAATAATGTTGAGTTAAATATTATGCAAAAAATACCAGTCGATTCATATATGGGTATTTTTCCTTTGAGTACTGCGTGATTGGTTTGTTTTGCTAAGTCATATAAAAAAAGGTCATATATCGATAACGACGACGAAGTCGATCTTTTTGCTGAAAATCAAAGCACTCATTTCAATAAAGGTGATTGTACTCAGTTGCCATAACTTTGAAGCATTATTTTCACATATACGATTGGGCATGCTAATTTTTTCAAGTCTCAAACACGGTTCATTTTATTTCTTTCAAAGCCGAAATATTCTTTGACTGAAAATTCTTTCTGCTTTCAAAAGGGATACCTTATCATATATACTCGTATGTCATGCACAAAGATCATTTAGAAACGTACTTGAGTCAATAGGCTTTGCTAAAAAAGGTAAAAAATTGAAAACTAAAGTCGAGGACCGGTAAAATGCGCGGGCATAACCAAGACTTATCAGAAGATGATACATCCCACGAGTTCCCTGTAAGTAATCATAATTTCTCAGATTAATACAGTAATTAAAGTCATCTGTCGAAATTATAAATTCCATTTCAGTTGTCACTACCAAAAATAAATTCCCTAAGCAGTTGAAAATTATAAATGGCACATTTTCAAATCCATCTACCAAAATTCAATTAACTGGGTCTAATAGTTTTGAGTTATGCTCCGGATACGAAAACTAAGTTCAATGTAAAGTTCTATAAATCTGAAGAACTTGAAAAGTCCAAAAGGCACATCTACACATACTGATTTATGAATATTCCAAGTTGCTTAGTTTAATACCTTTGGAGTTATGTGCCAGAAATGAAATTCAAGTTAAGTTTCAATGGAAAACTTCAAAAATAAAAATCAGAAGAAGTTAAAAATTCCAAAAGGCACAACTACAGGTGTTAACTGATTCATATCCGAAGTTTCAATGAGCTAGGTCTTACAATTTTTGGGTAATGCTCCGGAAACGAAATTATTACGGGCGGACAGACAGATGTAGACAAACGCGGCGAAGACTTAATCTCGCGGACACAGACAAAAAAATCACTAACAATAATGTCGATAGTTTGTTCAAGATACCTATACTTACCTAAAGATATATATCTCCCCATATTAAATTTAGAACATGTAACAGTGACTGTCACATACAATTAATATTCTCTAAAACGCATAACTGTTCAAGTATCAAAACTTTATTTTGTATGGAACCTTATTTATCATTTGTTAAATCTAAAGATGCAAGGCGCAGATTGACAATGTTCGCATCGGTGCACTTCCAATATACACAAATACTGGTAGATTTGATGGACTTCCAAGGCACCAAAAGGCGTTGTTATATTCGTAATGATAACGTTGTAGAAAATGAAGGCCTAAGGCCTTTTTGCGAAATAAACTTGATACGTTGATACGAACCTGTAACAATAATTTACCTTTACCGGCCTATGCCATGTAATTCCAAAAGAAGAACGACTTTGTAAACTGTGGAATCACAAATCTAAGTATATTACGCACATCTGCTTTGTGTAGCAATCACTGTAATCAACATTAATCCCAAATCAAAGTATATTACGCACATCTGCTTTGTGTAGTAATCACTTTAATCAGCATCAATCCCAAAACCAAGTATATTACGTTTATCTGCTTTGAGTAGCAATCAATTTAATCAACATTATTCACAAATCTATGTATATTACGCACATCTGCTTTGTGTAGCAATCACTTCAATCAACATTCATCACAAATCTAAGTATATTACGTACATCTGCTTTGAGTAGCAATCACTTCAATCAATATTATTTACAAATCAAAGTATATTACGTGTATCTGCTTTGTGAAGCAATCACTGTAATCAACATTATTCCCAAAACCAAGTATATTACGTATATCTGCTTTGTGAAGCAATCACTTTAATCAACATTAATCACAAATCAAAGTATATTACATACATCTTCTTTGAGTAGCAATCACTGTAATCAACATTATTCCCAAAACCAAGTATATTACGCACATCTGCTTTGTGTAGCAATCACTTCAATCAACATTCATCACAAATCTAAGTATATTACATACATCTTCTTTGAGTATCAATCACTTTAATCAACAAACATCACAAATCTAAGTATATTTCGCACATCTGCTTTGTGTAGCAATCATTTTAATCAACATAAATCCCAAATCTAAGTATATTACGCACATCTGCTTTGTGAAGCAATCATTTTAATCAACATAAATCCCAAATCTAAGTATATTACGCACATCTGCTTTGTGTAGCAATCACTTTAATCAACATAAATCCCAAATCAAAGTATATTTCGCACATCTGCTTTGTGTAGCAATCATTTTAATCAACATAAATCCCAAATCTAAGTATATTTCGCACATCTGCTTTGTGTAGCAATCACTTTAATCAACATAAATCCCAAATCTAAGTATATTTCGCACATCTGCTTTGTGTAGCAATCACTTTAATCAACATAAATCCCAAATCTAAGTATATTTCGCACATCTGCTTTGAGTAGCAATCATTTTAATCAACATAATTCCCCAAACCAAGTATACTACGCACATCTGCTTTGTGTAGTAACCACTGTAAATAGCATCAACCCCAAAACCTAGTATATTATGTATATCTGCTTTGTGGAGCAATCACTTTAATCAACATCAATCCCAAAATCAAGTATATTACGCACATCTGCTTTGTGCAGCAATCACTGTAATCAACATTAATCACAAAACCAAGTATATTACGCACATCTGCTTTGTGCAGCAATCACTGTAATCAACATTAATCACAAAACCAAGTATATTACGCACATCTTCTTTGTGCAGCAATCACTGTAATTAATTCACAGTTTTTAAGGTCATATGGGAGTGAGTTCCATTTGATAAGGGCAGCAACCGAGAAGGCTCGATCGCCAAGTTTTGTAGGTGTTAATGTTACACGCAAATGGAGCTGTTGGGAAGATCGTAGAGATAGGCAGGGTTGATACAGGGAGGGCAGTTCTTTTAAGTACAGAGGAGCCGGGTGGACACGGAGAGCACAGAAGGTCAACACAAGAATTTTAAAGGGGCAGTAGCACGTTTTTAGGGGAAATATGAAAATAAATGGTTCCAATCAAAAGACAATGTATTTGAAGTAAAGGAAGCAGTAATAATTCAAATATATAACGTAAAGATTAACCATGCGATCCCTTTTTGTTACACAAAATGAATAATGGTGTTCACAAAAAATGGCCGATATGGATTTTATGTGAATCCTCATACTTTTTATATTGTTTTTCACCTGTCCGTCTGTCCGTCCGTCCGTCTGTCCGTTTGTCCACACAAACTTTAACCTTTGTCATAAATTTTGATTGGTCAGAGCTAGGTCTTTGATACTTGACGTATGGATCCCTTGTGATGAGACCTTTCAGATGACACCATGACATTTGACCTTGTGACCTTGACACAGCGAGCAGGATGCATCCGGGGGCATTCGTGTTTCACAAACACATCTTGTTCCTCTGACTATGGGTGATTGGCAGGTGTAATGAGATTTTTGACACTGTCAATATAATACATTTAGCGTTAACTTACAATTATAAGTGAAATATTTAAAATGTAAAATTATCAAAAAACGTGCTACTGCCCCTTTAAAGGTGATTGTTTGTTTGATCGGAAGCCAGCGCAGTTGCTGAAGTATTGGAGTGATATGAACATTCGGTCGTGTTCGGGTTACCTAGCGTGCTGCCTTGTTCTGAATGTACTTACTATACAGTTGATGGTTATTAAACAGAGGGTTACCTACCTCCAGCAATAAGTATAACTGTATAGATCGTCAATGTAAAGATGACCATCAAGATGGCGACCAAGGCCAATGAGTAAGCTGGCACACAATCAACAGGGGCTGTATGAATAGAAATATATATTAAGATAAAAAAACCCAACAAATTTCTTTAAGGCAAGAATTAGCATCATCTTGGATTTATTTCTTATTACCAAACTTATTATCATGAGTTGCAACGTTTGTAGCTGCATAGACATACCGCATTTTCTTCATCGAGCCTCTTAAACAGTTGGGTTGGGGATTGGGGAAAGCGAGAACAAACGGATGAAGAAGGGCCGGGCCTTTAATAAATCCTATCTATCGCGTACGAGTAAAGTGATGAGTTCATGAGTTGACTTTGATAAAACCTCCCAATATGAACAAGGCTTGGCCCGAAATAAATGCAGAGCATCAAATTACGGGTCGGGGAAAAGAAGTCTTAATGATAATGATAAATCGTATCGAGAGACATTTTACGACGGACATTTATGAAAGGAGAACGTTTTATGTCTTATCTTAACCAACTTGCATTTCATACGATTTGTTGCTTTTAAAACAATTTTAATGTCCAGAAATGATGATCTTACCATTGACATCAAACATAGATGTAACAACAGCTACTGTTGTCGTAGTAGCTTCCTCTGAAAAAAAGTTTGGTTTCCGAGTCTCAATTGCAGTCTGATTTAAAATGAATGAATGAGTTAATACTCTTATGTATGGTTCACCCGGTATGCTAGTCTTGTCATTGCTATAAGAAGATTCTTTACTCTAACCTGCGTTGCAAAGAAGTGCATTTACTTTGCCAAAAAATATTTGATAAGGGCCAAAATTTGTAAAAAGATAAAAAACTATTTGATAGAGCATGTTTGAATAAACAAATTATTATTGTAACAAACTAAACTGAAATTGTCGTTTGCATTCCACTTCTTGAAACATGGATGACACCGACACGTTTGTTTTACATTTGGAACCACAATTCATGGTAATTTATTACAGATGTTCAGAATAGGTCAATGTATACAGGAAATAATGAAAGTTTTTAAAGGAAAAATGTCATCAATCGAAAAAATAAATTACCAGCAACTCTTAGTTCAAGAGTGTTAACTCCATTGGATTGTGTCATACACACAACAATGGCGCCATTATCGTCTGAAGCCAAGGTCAAGGTCACCTTGCTCGTGCGGTTGCATGCTTTTCCCGCCCTGACTTGTCCTTGAACTCTAACTTCCGGGAATTGCTTGCGTTCCGGATGAGACCAATTCCACGAGAACACCTTTTTAACGTTGAAGAATGAAGATGAACACGTAAGGGAGATAACTTGGCCAGGTCTGTAGATTTCTCTCTCAGGCGAAATCGTCAGCCGTGGTGGTCCGTTCTTACCTGGTAAAGAGATGAGATGACCTTGGTCTATATAAAAGTTCGAGACCCTAAGATGAAAACAGAAAATTTCGTCAACAAATTATTCTTTCCTCTTTTAACTTTTTTAGCGATTTAGGAGAATAATTGTTTTGGACGAAAAAAAGTGCACAAAGTTGATTAGCAAATCTTAGAATTTCATTGATTTTGTCTATTCATTGTCCGCGCTCAACCAATTCCAAAGAAATCTTGTTTTGTCAAAGAGAAATAAGATTTAATCACTTTCTGTTCAATTTATCATAGAGGTTTATACAGCCTATCAGTATGGTTGTTTACCCTCGCTCTCGTACGGATTTGCATGAAATAACAACGTATGTATTAATAATCCTTGGCTTAATACGAACTCGGAACTAATCATTTTTTATATTTACTTAGCCTTTAGGACCGAACAACTTGAGAGAAACACTTCAGTTAAGCTCTTTGTAAGCTCACATGTAGCTTGGAAACAACGAACAAATCTCATTTTATTGTATATTGCAAGCCTTATAAAATACAAATTTTGTTACTATTTGGTATTTCTAAGTGTCAACACAATGAACAAACTTCTGACTTACCTTTACCTTTAGTAATAGCTGACGTTTTTAAAGAACAGCGTCGTGTGTTTGAAACGTTTACGGAGCAGCGGTAGGAAGTGACGTCATAGCAAGATGGCTTCGTATAAATCACCTGGAAGTTGGTGGGGAAGAAACCAATGACCTTTATACCCATTTCAAATATTGTCACCGTATCGTTTCCGTCTAGCGAAGCAACAGTTATAGGGCCTCGTGGTGTGTATTTTTGTATATACATGGACGGGTTCTGATCAAGAATAAGTCTAAGGTTCAGCGATGACTTGCATATGACTCTCAATTCCCTTGACTTTCCAATTGTAACTGGACTTGGTTCAATGGTAAGGTCAACCGTGCAGTCTGGGAACAAACAAAATGACATCAGAACCAACAGCAGCAAATATATTCATATCATTATTGACTTTAACATTTAGTAAATAAAAAAAGGTGTTATAATTTATATGATAATATCCAATCGGCATGATATATGTGACATGATATAATTGTTTATAACTCAAAACATTACATATGTCCCTCAATTTTTATCCACTATATAATTTTATGCAGTCTGATTAAAATCGACTGTGATTCTAGGAACAAAAGTGTAAAAATATAGTCTCTAGTGAGGTTTGAACACAGACAGAGAGGATGTTCTGGCTGGTTCGAGCCCCGATAGAGACACTATTTTTTATATTTTATTCCTCGGAGTACGGTCGATTTTAATCAGACTGCAATTTTATGTAACATTTAAAAAAAAATAATACGTGTTGTCTAAAGTATGAATGGTAATACTATTGAATGATTAACTGAAGTCAACATTTTACATAAGGTTATTTTATCATTTGCAAGCTTTTAAAGAAATGTAATGGAAATGTCAATGTAAAGAATTACACCATTAAATATTTTTTTTACGATATTCCTAAAGCAACTAATCTGTTCATGTACGTTAATACATAATGGACAAAGGACATTGTTGAAATGACGTTGATTGTGTATAAACTATCAGACATAATTATATAATTTATAACATCAAAAATTACTTTCGTTTATGCCAATGTCCAAATTGTAGCAAACAGAATAGGTACTCACTGATGTCCCGAGCATTTTGACAGTACGTCAGTCCAATTAAATCAGCTAGAGTCCATATCAACATCCATCTACACAACATTGTTTCTCTGTGTCTAAGAGTCTCTGCTCAAAGTGACAGATATCACGATATGAGCAACATCCGGATAACAAGCCCAGATAAACGTCTTCCGGAAGCAAGAGGTCATTTCCGGTGATCGTGAACTAAGCCGTTTGCTCAGTGTAGCTTACTCATGATTTTACTACGGCAGGGTCGTTTCGGTTTGTTGGATAAGTTTCTTAATTTGATTTAGGGTTCAAACTCTCCGATTCGGCTAAACATTTTCTACGTTGACGTTTAAATGGGCTGCATCATCTGGGTTTCACTAGTACAATTGGTACGGGGTTACATAGAGGATATTATATGAGTGTCCATGACATAATATGTTTACGACACGAGTGCCTAAATATTAGTATTTCCCGAGCGAGAGCGAGGGATATACTGATATTTAGGCACGAGTGATATTCTGTTTATTACCGTAGTCGCAAAATTAAAAAAAATACTCTAAACCTACTTCTCAGAATAGCCGGAATAGCCGCCGCCGACTCGTATAGATTGTAACGTCAAAGGTGAACCGTGACGTCAAAGCATTGTTTGTAACGTGACGTCACAATGAAAAGTGATATTTTGCCCTAGGGCAACATATGAAAAAAATGAACCTCAATATGATTGCCCTCGTAGGTAATAAATTGGGTTATGTTATATTGTCAATAGGAGAAGTAGCTGCATTGCTTGAATGAGAGGGAAGAAAAAACATAATGAAAATATGAAAACGTCTCTTAACATTCACTTTTTTGCAACTGTGTCGTTGATGGGGTGCGCACGCCGTACCCCTTTCTGGACCCCAAATGCACCTGCTACATTAGTGTATATACAGCTGTGTATCTTAAGTTTGTTCACTTACCTTCGTATTCGAGTGCAAGTATCATGTAATTTGTAACGTGTTTGAGACATCTTAGCGTTGTGAAAACGAAACCAGTAGTAATGAAATTTCACTGCATAGGTTATGATTCAGTTTGCGTTAACATATTAATATGTCATACCTAACAGACAGCTCTAACAAATTTGGCACGTCATTGAAGTGACCAGGGGTTAAAATTTCGAAAACACTGATTTCTATTTTGCTCTACAAAATCCTTCATAAGTGATCAGCAGCTTTAGATCTTATTCATATGTGTTCCTTTGCGCTAAAGCAATGTAACTGTGCTGATTTTTTCGCTACAAAATTTACATGGATGATTTTAATCAAAATGTAAGAAAACCCGAATTTCACAAATATGACCCCATCTGTCTATTTAACAATGCCAAATATTGACATTCAGCACCAGTGACGAGACGATCCCGAAATATGTTTTGGAAATGGTTATTTTACACATTAACAATTGATGATCTTTTGTAAGTGGTCCTGGAGTTATTTATGAACGTCAAAACGAAACCTAAATTACATGACATTTACGCTAAGATTACAAACAAGTGAACAAACTTTTGTTTTGCAGCTGTAGGTGGCTTTACACTTGCACGCATTTTGGATCCACACTTCAAGACTTTAGTGCGTGCCAATAGACGAAGCAACATTGTTTTGAATACAATTAAAACAATGCGTACACCCCCCATTTGCGCATTATTCAAGCACACTTCACGCATTTGCCGCAGAAAACTGCACGCAAGTGCTGCGATTTTATCCGGCAATTAACGAACAATTGGCGCAAAACCACGACAAAGCTGCGTTCTGTTCACGCATTTGTTGCGACTAAGTTGCGTTTTGGTACGCAGTAGGCGCAACTGCACGCACAGGTTCGACTAATTCACGCATGCTTGTCAAGATCGTGTCCTTTTTAGTCCCGCATGGTGTACGATACTGCCCGCATTGGAGGTATATAAAGGCAGTACCCTAAAATCAGTTCATCCTCTACTGTCACAGAGTGAACACCATGAATAACTTCCAAGATATCGCGCTTCTTGAAGAGAAGAGACGGTTGATGTACCTGCCCAACCTTGTCTTATCTCTATCGTGACAAACAAAATTATGCACGCATTTCACGACACTACAAGAATAAGTTACGAACAAGTTGAGACAAATTCACGAAAACTTTGCGCACCTGCCACGCATTGGAGTGCGTTAAGAAATAACCAAACATTTGGTTAATTCTTCGCACATTTGCACGCATCCATGAGCAGTTCACGAATTATTCACGATAACGATACGACAAAGATACGCATTGCCACGATTTAATGCGTGCCAATGCGGATTCGAGAGTCGTGCAAGTGTAAACCCAGCTTATGTCTCCGCGTTATGCTCCAACTTATACCCTGATATCCATCGGGCCAAAAAGGTGTAGGTGGTTTATCCATTTGTATGTAGTTGGCATCCACCCCATAACTGATAAGTGTACGTTAATGCTATTTGTATCTTGAAAGTGTCAAAAATCTCATTTCACAAGCCAATCATCCATAATCAGAGGACAAAGTATAAAGATTCACACACAATCCATTGGCGGCCATTTTGTGTGAACACCTTTAATTCATTTTGAGTATGAAAAAGGAATCGCACGGCTGAACTTTACATTATATATTTGAATTATTACTGCTTCATTTAGTTCAAATACATTGTCTATCAATTAGAACCATTAATTTTCATTTTCCTGACATCACCTTATATTCCCCCTAAAAACGTGCTACTGCCCCTTTAAGATTCCTCCCAATATGAATACTTCTTGACCTGAGCGCCTACTACTAAGGTTTTTAATCTGATCGGTATATGGTACCAAAGATCCACTACTAGTGATAAACATGTGTGGTTACAGTAAACCATTTCTTTCCGAATAAATTTTGTTCGTTACATATTTCATGAAATATTGTATTACATTTTAATAACGTTGCAATTATATCATCAGAACATAATTTTATTCACAAACGGGTACAAATACAATAATGTCGGATTTATACATGTGATTTAACATGAAATTTGCCACTTACTTAAACACATTTTAAAAAAATACGTAACTTTTCGATACTTTAACATCTTTCGTACAAATGAAGCTGTACATCATTGTCTTTGTATAACCCTACACCGGAACTAGCGGCGGAGAAATGTTGCTAGCGAGGAGCCGAAATCGAAAGTTAGGTAATATTTTACTTCATAACTTTCAAATAATCAACATCATGTGGTAATTTTAGCACACATACTTAGTAAAATGTATGTGCTTGTCATTCTGTATCCAAGGGACAGTAACAATGGCAGTTGCGAGTAATGCTGTTGTTAGTAACATATTTGCTATTTCTGACTATGAACAGGATATGACATTAAATAGTTATGTCTCGGAAAGCTATTGACATGATAACATAGAAAAAGTTGATGAAACGGCGATGATTGCTTTTTAAGTGATCCCGTTTGCGTTCACGCTCCTCGCTAGAAACATTTCTCCGCCGTACACCTCGCTAGTTCCGGTGTACGGTTATACACAGTGATACTGGTATACTGTTAATTACATTTTGAATGATTGTATGTTCATTTCCTGAAGAGGTTATGGGTTATTCTACTTCTGACTTCATACTTTGTCCATGTATGCTTATCAGGTCTCCAGTGTGATTAAAATCGACCGTACTCCGAGGAATAAAATATCATAAATATTTTCTCTTTCGGGGATCAAACCAGCCAGAACGTCTTCTCCGTCTCGGTCTGAATGCACCCACCTCTATCGCATGTTCCTATGGCCAGTTTAGCGCAGACAAACCCAGTCATAAGCTATCCGATGACATCCTCGTTTTTAAATAGCGTTTAGCGGCGATTATGTATACCTGCCCCTGCATGATATCGAAGCTTTTACTTGCGATTGGCTGGATGAGCTTGCGTCAGAACAAGCGGGTAATAGGGGTGCCTTCAGACTGTGAATGAGAGGAAAGCCGGGCTGGGTGAGGTTCGATCCCGCTAGAGACAATATTTTTACACTTTTTTTCCTCGAATCACAGTCCATTTTAATCAGACTGATCGAGTCTCTGCAATGAAAATGTACACGCTTGATGATATGATTTCTATTGTTGTAATTTAAAAGACATATATACGTTCGCATGCACATACCTAATTAGGCTTAAGATGTGTTGAATAATGAAATAACAAACCAATATTTTCACCGTGGGAAACTATACTATACACATATATGCAAGATTTGGCCTACAACTGAAGACATTGAAACATTACGACGTCTAGACTTAATAAATAACAAGTTTTCTGTGATACGTCGCCGCAGTAACGTCAAATGATAGGGGAATGCCTTATAATTATACACTTCATATGGGTGCAGCAACAGTTATTGACCTAGTGGGTTTGGCTTAAAATCATTTTAAACTGAATTTCATGAACTTTGGTTTATAGAAGATTACAAATATAACATGCCAAAAAGTTTCGTATTTTTGCGACGTTTCGCTGTAGATAATACCGTAATCAAGCAAATGATGTCAGATCTTTTTGTCTTTTTGATTTGGATAATAACACTGCCCGGTCATGATGTGAGATTTGTTAAATTTTGGTAATATATCAAGAAAATTAAGTAAACCTCCCCCGATGAAAAAAGTTGACAAATCAATATTTATTCCGACTTTTATATGCCGTTCATACACGTTATTATCGTAACGTAGCATCTTCAATTTGGATTACATGCAGATTTTACTGCCGCTTCAATGATGCAACTACATGAATTTTATTTTCATAAATAAAATGATCAGTTAAGTAACATACAAATACAATTAGACACTGAAATGAAAATTTGTTTATTAAATGTAAAATTTGAAAAAAATATATATAATGAAAAGGAGACTAAGATTTTGAGATCTTGTCATAGACTTGCTTAGGCTTTTATCTCGTTTTGGGGTCCTTCTGAGAGACTATATTGTACATAACAGATACACACTTTTCTTTGATAGACCATTGTAAATATTAATTCATGTATGTTTATGGAATATACTTATATTGAAATTATATATTTAATTTTATGAACGTTTGCTGGATGGCAAAAGGCTGTGTAAACGTTTAGATCATTATATGATGTCCATTTTAACTCATAACCATACTATACATGCATTTAATGTAAGAATTGTTAAATTAAATAATTTGGGTTTTTAGGAGATGTTAATTACTTTGTAAGTATACATTTATCGTCCTCTTAAGAAACGAGGATTAATTTAAAAAAAAATTAAGCGATAAATTTATCCAAATATATCAAATAAAGTTACAAAATCAAGATTGAAATTGTCAGTAATAAATGTGTGCCAAAACACAGAATCGGCGTGTGTCAATATACACCACAGATTGAACACAAATCATTGTCGATAGATAGAGATTTCGGTTACCTCCCTTTCATCAAACTATTAATCTATGGGAACATTTTCTTTGTAGCAATTAAGTTGAGTGGAACTGCGGGCTAGGGATTCATTTCGTAGGCATTTAAAAAACGTGTGACATTTTTAAGAGTTTTGGAGTAAGTGTTCTTATTTTGGAAATGCAAATTGACAACTGTTTTAGTATGTTTTAATCAACATACTGATCGATTCGTTTTTAATACAATTTCTCTAGCAAGAATTAACTCGCACAGTCTCGAACACTTGATTTATAGTGTGCTTCGTCTTAAAGGGGAAGTAGCACGTTTTTTTATATTATTTTTGTATTTCACATTTTTCACTGATTATTGTAAAATGCTAAATGTATTATTTTGATAGTGTCAAAAGTCTCATAACACAAGCCAATCATCCATAGTCAGAGAACAAAATATGAAGATTCACATAAAATCCATTTGCGGCCATTTTGTGTGAACACCTTTAATTCATTTTGTGTAAAAAAAGGAATCTCATGGCTAAACTTTAGATTCTATATCTTAATCATTACTGCTCCATTTAGTTATAATACATTGTCTTTCACTTGGAACCATTTATTTTCATTTTCCTGACATCACCTTATATTCCCCCTAAAAACGTGCTACTGCCCCTTTAACTTGAAAATGTATTCAGAAAGTCCAATGGAAAGACGTTGAAGAGTTAAGACTTGTGCAATACTTTAAAGAGAGAATCCAAACAAGATATTTTTGTAGAGACGGAATTCTAAAATACATTTTATCTACTTTCTTGTCATTAATACTTAGTTTTAAAATTTTGCTTACTCTAAAAAACATATCACGAGCATTTTCTTCATTTTAATTTCCATTATATTAAAAACATTTACTATCTAGAATATACCAGCGCCACTAAACTGATACAATAAAGTGAATTATAATTTAAAAAATGGTCACATCAATCAATGAAATCAATAGTTACAAAATCCGCATCAACAAATTTTGAAAAAATACACCATTCTCTAAACAACGTTAAAACAATTTCATTTAACATTTTCTAATTTTCATGTAAATATCAGATATATTCATAATCATCTTTCATCTAATTTACCCTTGAGCAGTTCATGTGATGCAATTACGTTAATCAAATATCAAAAACTGTCACATAAAATGTCCTTAAAAGAAGCAATGAACCAAATACATCTGCATCTGCCAAGATTGAAATGTGTCACGTTTTCTAATGAGAAAGTAATAAAATGATCAATTACAAAATTGAAACGGACTCAATTTAAAACCACTTTAACTTAACTCCGAAAAACAAAATGATTCAAGTGGATTGATTAATGGATCTCATTGAAATTCAAATTCTAAAAACAAAACTAAAAATATCCATACCTTAATCTCCGCTTTCTCCTTTTTCTCCTCTGAAACACTAAAGTAACTTGATTTCTGGTTTAAATACTTTGATCGAAATTTGTATGTTTAAATTAATTACGTCAGAATGACCCAGTTTTGCCATCCATCTATTGCCCGAATAATGCTTCTTCTATACTGCTTTAAACTTCGCTCCTAGATTGGAAGCAATTACAACATCGCCCCTTTTGTAAAAAACTTACTTTCTTATTTACATATTGAGATCAAATACTGAGAGAGATAAAGCTATGTGATGTCTGGAACATAATAGGGATAAACAAATTAAAATTCAGGTGGTTCGGGTTTTGAAACATTGCAGTTTTGTCCTGATCGTTGATTGGCTTGCGTTGAAAGCGATATGACAAGACCGCTAACAATTCAATTCAATTAAATTTCTTTATTCTCATTCAGACACCATCGGTGGTACAAGAGAAATGATATACATATATACATGCAAAAACATAAATATAAGCAAAGGTGAAGGTTGATTTTGTTACAAATTCTTAAGTTTTTTATCAATGACAGTTATAAATCTTGAGAGATTCTTCAGTATGGATAATTTTTGTGATGAAAATAATGACTTGTAGGTGTATAGATTTGGGTACTTATTAAGTTTATCAGGGATATATTTTTTCCGTTCCACAGCGAAGGCTTCACATCTAAAAATGTAATGAAATTCATCAGCAATCGCTGGGCTTTTACAAAGTTGACAGGTTCGGTTTTCTCTAGGGATATTGATCCATTTCCCGGTTTCAATAGGTAAATTATGATTACAACATCTTACTCGTAATATTTGATAAGCAACAGATTTGGGAAACAAAAGATATTTTTCAAATGACGGGTAACAAGTGATATGTTTTATCTGATCTCAATGAGGTTTTTGAATACAAAATATTAAGAAGGGTTATCAGAAAGTAAAAGGATGAAGTTCCGTATCAAGTTCATAACACCTGCCGTACCATATTTAAAAAAATATATATTACACTTATGATACTAAAAACTACAACTTCAACTAACTAACAATAACTACGACTCTACGTCGATACGAATCGTATTTAATGTATAACCATAAGAAATATCTTGACATCATACAACCTGTGTGGATATGAAAAATAAGGGTAAAGGAGAATAGGAAGGGAAGGTAAAAAAATTGAAACGGGAATTCGAAAGAAATTAGAGGAAAAATAGTAACTGAGGGTAATTTGCGAAAAAGCCAAGTTGAACTCATTCTAAAATTCCTGTTCTAAAGTCTTTACTCAATATGTATTATACATATCCGAAAATATTCCTTAAATGGTAAAATATAATAACCTTTTTGGTCACAATTATTAAAGGTGCGTTACTTCCTACATTCTTCAGGTTTTGTTCACCATTTCAACATGTTCTTCTTGAGATGAGTGAGTGAGTTGGACGTTAACGTGTTGTCAGCAATTTTTCAGCTATTTAACACGTGGATGTTGCTATCCAAAAGAGAGTAGACAGATCAGGGAGAAAGGGATCGACAGGATGAGGTGAAAGACGAAAAGAAAGGCATAGTGAGAGATAGAAAGCAGGTTTTAGAAGGACTCATATTTGGTCAGGCTTCTACCCGTCGACCTTTCCAGCTTGGGTGACCCTACCAGGAGCATGTAAGCTCCAGCTGGTATAGCCGAAGCACCGAAGCACACAAACCACCACACCACGATAATGAGACCAGTGGTGGTTTTGACATGAACATGATGCATACATCTCGTTGAGAGTGATATTCAATGGATTGGAAAAGTGAAGCGGACTAATTTTTGTCAACTACTGATTGTCAATATGTTTAAGTAATGTGTAGTATTAGGTTTAATACGTATGATTATTGCATATAGGTCTTTAAACCTTCCATAAGTTTCATATCAAACCTATCTATTAAAATGCCTACGCATATTTCGAGTAGTGTTCATCATATATTCATTTATTTTGATATATTCACTCTCATAATTCGCAAGTCGAAGCCAAACTTTTTCATTAAATCATTATTAAATATCAAGTATTTGTAATAACATGTATACTTGACAAACATATTTTTGGAATTTGTAAATTTTAGTTTATAAATGGTCAACAAAACACAATGTTCATATATATCCAACTATTCTTGTCAAGTATATACATTATTATTAGTGCGTCTGTCAGTCTTCAAGTGAAAACCATTATAATTTGATGTGCTTATCCATAAATATAGGTGGTCGTCTAGCAAGGTGTTTAGTTCAAGTGTATATACACGTCTCGTAACTGACTCTTGTCAGGACTTATGAATAATATATTCCTCTAACATAAGCGAAACAATGGATTATGGAGAGATCACACATGTTCGGTTATGGTAGAAACTAAACTCAGAAGCAAAACATGTATATGTCCTTTTCAAATTTTGATCAAACCCTAAAAAAGAAAACTATAAAGATGGATATATATATATGAAGTGCACATAAAACATAATATTACTGGAAAATTACTTAATTACTTAAGATGTCTGGAAACGATCACGTCTTAGGTCATCTTGAAACGCTGAGATTAATCGTAAGGCGCGGACTTAACCCTTGCTGCCGACCCTTTGAATTTTCAAATTTTCGACAGAAAGGCAGCCGTGTTATTTTCAGTTCGATGTAGTTTCGTAAAGCTTTTTTTAAAGACTATGGACTATGACTTTGTCTGATAGTAAGCTGGATATCAAGCACAGAAAAGTCAAGTGTCGGTAGCAGGGCTTAAATGAGTAAATTTGGTTACCGACCGTTTAAGCTTTGTGAGAAAGTTGGTCTGGTCACACGCTCATTCTGTCGTAGACTTTAAAATCAAAACTTTGGATATGTCTTCCACCTTGGTGCCATCTTTGGATCTGCCTTATACATTGGTGTCACTTTTGGATCTACCTTCAGCTAAAGGGCAAACACAGGAATATATATTCGCCACACTTCACATATCATTCGTATCAGACATCAATGTTAACAGATGTGTTAACACCCTTTCTAGTTTTTATCCCCATAGAATATCCCAGATTTTGATGAGAAGGCTTTGCAAACTAAGATAATACTATGCTGCGAGGGCCTTATTCCATTCATAACAGGGCCAGCAGGCGGGCGATATATAAATGAAAACCAGTGATATATTTTGGTTGTAAGAAAGAGAAGGTCTTCTCCCGAGGGCTTTCCGTCAAAGAATGCCCTTGCCCTTTTGGCCGATACCTTCGGCAGTGGGCATTCTTTGACAGAAAGCCATTTTTATTTTTGGTATACCGGACAGTGGTGGTAAAGAAAAGTGGAATGTCTCGAAAGAAAAGGTGAGAGATTTTTTGAAAAGCAAAATCGACGTAGACGCAAATCATGCTGACGTCATACCCATAGAACGTGCCCACCGGTTACCTACCAAAAGACATCCCCGACCCGTTATTGTGAAATTCTCTTCCTTTAAAGACCGAGAAAAAATAAGTAAAGCTGCAAAGGAAAAGCTTAGGGGTAATAGGGAGGTACGGGTATCTACCGACTTCACACGGGCTGTGAGGGACACACGAAGACAACTAGGGAAGTACCTCCAAACTCACAGAGAGAAATGGGACGATTGTTATATTTCTTATGACAAACTGGTATTGTAACATGACTTCGGTAAATACTCGTTTCTGATTGGTTGATTTAGGGATTTCCCAGTGTTGAATGGCAATGAACACCCACAAATTGTCGAATCACCGCGAAAGGATACATTATTTGGTCCGCCTCAACATTAAATTGTACAGATTCTCCCAAAATTCGTGCCCGACTCAATTTTTATTATTGTTGTCATTTTCTAACTTGCGCATTCCCGTAGATGCCAAAAATCCTTTTCTATTTGCTTTGGGTCTGGGCGAGTTTAAGATATTTGTTCATTCGAGTTTGTTCCTGTTGGTTGATGAATTATATAAATGTTTTCTCTCTCATAAATTTCACAATGAAAATTATACGATTTCATCGTTACCAGTTCAACTGATTTGCATTATAAGTTCACTATTTTAATGTGTATAACACTGGAAATTACCTTTTGTTTATAGCTGTGAACACCTCTAACAATAATGGTTCAGTCGTTAAATCCTTTCAACCCAGAGCTACCTGCGCAAAAATAGAGTTAAAAAAAAAAACCCCAAAAAAACTGGTACCAAGTTTGAAGACTCACGGTTGAAGGGTTCATGAGATATGGCGCTAACAACATTTCAAAACTGGTCAAAGTCTCGCAGTGACCTTGAAAATGAGGTCAAGGTCACCGAAAACTTTTCAGGTCTGCGTATTCCCCAGATGAATACCAGTACGAAGTTTGAAGATTCTAGGTTGAGCGGTTCATTAGATATGGCGCTAACAACATTTTCAAAACTGGTCAAAGTCTCGCCGTGATCTTGAAAATGAGGTCAAGGTCACCGAAAACTTTTCAGGTGTGCGTATTCCCCAGATGAAGACTGGTACCAAGTTTGAAGATTCTAGGTTGAGCGGTTCATTAGATGTCGCGCTAACAAGAAATGGGACGGACGGACGGACGTACGGACGGACGTACTGAGCTGAATACTATGTCCCCCGCTCCGCGCTTCGCGGCGGCGGGGGACAACAAGAATTACTTATTTCTACAATGCATTAAACGTAAGTTTTGTCAATATTTCGAAAAAAAGTTAAAATTAATATTCTCCTGACATGAATAAGATGTTTATTGAAGCTACTTTGAGGTATGCTCATTACTTCCTGTGCATACGCCGATACACTTGATTCAACTTCTGCCTGTTGCAGACCCGGATTACGCCGGACACGTGACAGGCGTATACGCCACTAAGACGAATCAAGCAGGGCCAATATGAAAACACCACATGACATGTCACGCGACAACGAGTACCTCGAGCATGCACGTGCAGATACACATGATATCGAGAGACAGCGATGGGACTCAGGCCGTATGGGTGAGTTTACACAATATATTTCAGACAATATAAATGAATTTAGCGAAATATTTAAAGAATCGTTGCAGGATAGTGTTGATAGCGTTGATATGAATATTGTTTGAAGTAAAACTAAAGTTATGGTCTTTAAGATTGGGGGCAAGATTTCTAATTGCGAAAAATGGTATCTAAATGGTCAGAAACTGGAAGTGGAAAAATCGAAATTGGGAAAATACGCAAATGAATTAGCCAATAACAGAATATGGTCTTTACAATGGCCATTACTTTTAAAATTGAAGTATTTTTCTGCCATTTAGCATTTGTAATTTATCAAAGCTTAGTGGTTAATGTGGAACCCTTGAAAGATCGAATATGTACGTACATAACATAATACACACCTATAGCATTTTACTTTCATGATGTCACTTTTCAAAGCAATCGTTGACAATGGCCGAAAGCGAGCGGATGTAATTCTTCATACGGTAATAGAGTTGTTTTTGCTGTTCTGTGCTTGTCTAATAATTTTACATCTACTCTGTATTTTGAAAATGATTGTCAATAAAAAATTAGGAACTATGACAATTCTTCAAAACTATCTCTGGACAAGTTTACCATACCAAGTTAACATACAAAAAATGTATTGCGACTTCTACTGTAAACTTTTGTATGAAGTATCATTTTTATAATTTTAGTTCAAAGGTGACAATTTCTTTTGCTGATGAGTTTATATCGATCATTACAAACATGTTGCCAATGTGAATGAATTTTAACATTTTGTTTTAATGTTATCTAGTATCTCTTAATATTTAAAATAATCCATATTTAGGTAGTTTTCCAAATTGTGTGGCCCAAAGAATTCTACTCGAAGTTTTTGGGATAGATATATATGAATTGCCAAAAAGATGGACGTTAGGATAAAAAAACTATATTCCTCTTCTCATTGTCAGGGATAATAAGTTAAGTCAAAACTTCAGAGTCATAATTATATTTTATTCATACAATGTTATAGATTCCAAAAATGAGTCCAAAGTGAAGAAAGGAGATCTGGTAAATATTATCCTTTGTCTAAATGAAGATAGTAAGAAATGAAAGCAAAATCAACTGTATTTTTAAATCATCACACATGAATATTTGCTCAAGAATAAAAAAAATGCACAATATATTCACATACAGGTACAAACAAGCCTAGACGAACACAGGTCACACACTCCAGCTGTAATTGACCGCCATTACTAAACAATAACAAAATTAAAGACATATAGTTGGGTGAATGACTATGATAACTGGAAATTGACTAACAGTGAGATTACACAAAACAACACTTGAAATCTTTCATTTGAAAAGCAGCATAAGTAATGTCCCGTCATTTTTGTTCAAAATTATAATTGTAATGGAGTTAACTAAATAAAGACACATCAGCAGGAAATTGAAATCTCTAATTTGATGTTTGATAGTTCAAATCAAAGTTATGCTCTGAAAACGGATCAAGTAAGAAATTTGTCTGTTTTGGTCACATAAATCTTTAGAAAATTACCCTGGAATTGTAACTCGTATAAGGCAGGTCTGCACTTTTAATTTTAAAGTTTTAAGTCAAATTACTTTCCAGTTTCCAGTATCCACGATTGAGAAACCAAATTAAGTAAAAGAAATAAATAAAATTATAATAAATTAAATATGTAATGTTTACCTAGTGAAGAGAGAATATCAATAATGTTTGTCGCAAGTTGCAGTAGTAAGTCTACGCATTTTCAACAAAACGTGTTGGCGTTCAACATCCAGGGCTGCTCATGAATATACGAATAGTCAAAAATGTGTAACATTACCAGCTATTATACTCACCCCCTTTTGCGCATGCGTGAGAATCCCACTCGCCAGAGCTATGCGTTTGTAGAAGATTACTGTAGAAGCAGTTCTTAATACTCATGTAACTTAATAACCAATATGGTTAAAATAAATTCAAGGTTATATTCGTAATGATCAATTTATGCTCTTTAAGATGGTTATTTTAGTTTTCAGAAAACAATTTTTCTGATTGTTCCCGAGCGTTTTTTCAAAAGTCTGTTTCATTTTCATATCGGCCCTTATAAACATGTATATTTGGATGAAATCTTGTCGAAGTGAGTATCTGTCAAGGGCATAATGATATATTTCTGCTTTTAGGATTTAAAATTCAAGGTCTGGGTTCCAAAGATGAAATATTCTTCTTCAATTAGGTGAAATCAAAATCATTTTAACGTAAATACCCATTGTTCCCAGATCATTAGAAAATTGAGAAAAACTGAATAATTCTGTGTCACGCCTCGCTAATCACGAGTCCCGGCCTGGGTGATCTTAGCTCGTCACAGTGGGTATTATTTAATTATGTTTGTATTGTAATATAACCCTGTGCTGCTTATCTCACTTTGAGCACATTGTGTAAGCTCACATTTAGAAATCTGCAGAAACTGTGGTAATGTATGAATACTTGTGATATATCATTAAACAACTCTGATGTTCCTATCAATTTGTTGAAACAAAATATATGAATTAAACAGAGTTTCAATTTAATAATAATTAATAAGAATTTCGATTTTGGATTTTAAAACCTGATTGTTCCATATGTGGCGGGATGAATTAAGCCTTCCTACAGACATATGTGCCCGAGATATACATCGACATTTACTCATTAGATGTTACTGCTAATGCAACTGTATGTTACCTAACATCTTAACTTTATCTTATAACTAGCGACAGTTGACAATTTTTGTAGGGAAAAGGTCATATACAAAGTCTATCCCTTACCAAATAAGGGAATACACATGCAATTCGCAATGCAACTGAGTATCTTAAATAGATTGCATTTTGTAAACGCACACATCAGTTGATTGAAGCAGATACACTTTTGAAAATTTCCAGAACCAACTCTGAACATGTAAGTTTTCTTGTTCTATTATATCACTTTAATTAAATATGTGAATATGTCGTCCTACATACAGTACTTCTCCACAGTCGTCCAGATATGGTTAGCAAGTAAATTAATTAAATATATTAATTCGTGTTCCATGTGTCTTTAACGCAAGTGTCTAACTCAGTAAAATGCAATTGTTAGATATACTGCTACAATTTTAAATCAAATTCATTTGTATTGTTAAAAACGCCACCAATAGAAAGAACAATACATAGTTCCAAAGATGGACAGGAGAAAATATCATGTAATGAGTAACAATAGTCTGACGATGAGATAAAGTATTGAATACCACTGCGTATCTCGACAGACAATACAAAGACCAATCGGTTTTATGTTAAATGTCCAGTTACCTTAAGCAAATATCACTATATGAAAAAGGGAACTTTGTATATCAATTTGCATTTAACATTCGTGGTAAGAGTGAAATATTAAAATACCTTCATTCATAATATTTTTCTTTAGGCTTTTCATTTCAAATGAAGACTAACAGAAATAGGACCTAGACTGTATTAAAGGCTCGTATCTAATGCACCGTGGTTGTGGACAGATGATGGTTTAGCTATACTTGTTACCATGTTAGACATAAACATAACGGACATTGTCATTTGAGGATATTGGAATTTTAATGAAATATCAGCTTATAATGGAATAAATAGATCATTATTCATAATGACAAATATTGCAAATGAACCTAACTTACTTTATTTTTGGCTAGAATATATTTATTCTTATATGAAAAAAAGATATTGCTCATTTGAATGAGCATGTAAAGCTTAGTTTTTCATCCAACAATTGTTTCATAAACGAAGATAATTTATATGAACTTCAACTATACAATTTTATTTTGCAAAGTGAGTTATATTCCTTCAACATACCAACTTCTAAAAGGCCACTCAAAGAAGTCAATTGGTGCATATATCATAACTACTTAGTCAATAATCGGTCAAATTTGACACAAGTATCTAAATGCAATGCATTACCACACATATATGGTAAACAAGTGGCTATCAAGAGAACAAAGAAGTAGAGACCGATTAGGCTTGTTGGGCGACGTTGTTATGAAAGCGTTCTGAGATTTATTTTTCTATGAAATATTTTTTATGCTTTCCTTTTTTTTTGCTAATTATTACATGAATTACAGACTAGTGTCACAGAGTTTTCCTCAAGGCATACTGAACATTCGGAGGAGCTACCTGATGTACTCACTAACTGAATCAAGATTCAAATTATATTAAATGTGTATTCTGCCTACTCTCGCAAAAGATATACTTTTAATACATCATATAGCACCAAAATAAACAATAATCAGCAATCTTAAATGTTCAAACGCGATTTAAATTGAAATAGAAATAAAATGCTGTACAGTTAAGTGGCATTCCCTAATACAATGGTTGTATTCGAAAAAAAACATGAATGTTAATAAATTTGATGCTATGGATTCAAATAAAATATGTAAGACCTTATTTTCTTTTCCTTTAAAAGAACATTTTTAAACACCAATATTACATTTGAATTATTTGTTTACCAGATTGACAAGACATTGACAAAATGTTTTACACAACACAGAAGAGTTAAACTTAAAGAACACATCGAAAAAATGTACTGTGAATTTAATTTTTTTGGCTATCTTTATCGAGATTTGCTACTGTATGGGACAGGTATCAGGGCATCAACCAAGACATATAAATGTTCAATCATATCCCTAATTCTTTGAATCTTATTCTTGAATAATTGTGAATTATAAAATAGACGAACTATAAAGAGCTTAGAGTAAAATTTAGTCTCAGAAGAATGTTTTCAATATTGGCAATATTTTTAAACAATACATGTATTATTACAAAATGGAGCCCAGAAGATGCTTTAACTTCAGACCTAAAGCTGAGCGATCTAGACTTGCTATACTTTTCTAGACTGGGTTGGTCATGGATTAAATAGTTCCGCCTTAGGGTCTGGATGACAGACTATTAAGAGCACGATTGTACATACGCTAAATTTGACCAAGGAGAGGAGCTCAGTCTGCCCGATAAGCGATGCTTGTTTACTTAACCTATATGATGCAACGAGATTAACCCCCTGTGGGGGCTGCACAGCAGCACTGGCCGCCGTTCAACCGTAACGCCGGGCGCTTCAATTTGACTTTATGAGCCAAGGGCAGATAATTTCAGAAACTGACTCTAATAGCTGGTAATGGGCGTAGTTAAGATTTAATATACAGGAGGCAACACTAATAGGGTTAAGTTCTGTTTCTAAGTGACGTGGAATGGACGTCAATTTCCCTGCCTTATTTTTTTTAATTAGGCAAAAGAAATCGTTATTTATTTTTTGTTGATCTTATTTAGTAATATTAGTGAGACTTCTACACTTTCAAAAGTAAAGTTTCTAATTTGAGATGTTTTATGGAAAATTGTACTCCAGCACACACTGTACATCATACGATCTTCAAAACCTGACACCCTTTATGACAATCAATAGTCAGTGAATTCTTAAAAATAACCGCTGTTACATCAAGTGAGTGACGCCATCACCATCTGCAATCTTAATTCAGTACTGAAACCAACCTTGTTCATCATGGGTTGACTTACTCTTCAATCCTTCGATTAAGAGTTTGTTTCCGTCTCTTTAACTCTTCATGGTCTCTTTTACTATTCGTTAACCGCGTTTCTCAAATGTCGTTTCTTCACTTTTGTCTTCACAAATAAAACCAATTAATAAACCTAGGAAAATGTTGGTTTGTACCATGTTTAACTTAGTTATTCAAGATGAAGATTATATTTCATTTACATAGTTTGTAAATGCTCAAAGTGTCATAATCTAAGACATAGGTATCTCACACAAGAAATGAAATGTGTCGCTGCACGCTAGATCGTGCCAGCGGTAATCATCTCCAGCACTCACTGCCACACAGTCAAATCCGTTGAAATTGAGCGGGCTTCCGTCCGTCCATCGACTGTCTGTGAGGAGTGACCCATCTGTCCAGTGGAATTCTTCATCAGGGTAGGGCGGCTGATCTGTCAAACCAATATGAATACTTTTCCCGGCTGAAATGAAAAGCACAAGACCAGTGCAAATCATAAATCAACGATTCTCAAAAATATATTTAACTTAGAACAATAAGTTAACGGTCGCTTATTTCAATTGAGTATATCTTTTAACAAGTTGTTGATGAAATGATATCGAAGATGTTATGTTAGGGTTAAAACACGAGAACGAGGTTATGCTTGAGTTTTCAAAACCTGAGCAATGATGAGCGGAAAGTAAGACCGAAAGCCAAGCTTGAGGTCTTACTTCCCGCGAAGCTTTCTTTCAGAAGGTTTTGAAACCCAAGCATAACCGAGTTCGAGGGTTTTAACTAACTTAGATACCGTTATTAAACATTTATTTAAAAACGCAATCATTTGTCAATATTGTAGTATTTGTAATCATATTTTTAGACTGATCTTAAACAAATGAGAAAAAACAACAAATATCTAGGATTTATGTTTGGCCGTTTTGTTTTAACATGTATTATTGGATTACATTACTTTATACTGTCGCTTTAATTCTAATAAAAAAACCCCTTTTAAATCAGTTTCCTTCAAAATAAGCAGTGTGTTCAAACGACTTTTTGACATTGACATAGCACAAAATGCACGTGCAAATGTATAGCCATCCACTTATTGTTGTCAAATAATTTTGTCAAATTGACACACTATGATTACCAGTTGATGCAAATTAATACATCTCTATAATCATGAATACATGTCAGTTATATGTTTTTGTTAAACTTTAGTTATATTCTTTGTTTTTTTGTTCTGAATAAAGATCACATATCGGATGTAGCGAAAGAACACATATTAAATACTGAAAATATAGATTGAACCTACAATATTGATCATCAAATGAATTATAACTCAAATACGGGTGGTACTAGGTTTAATTTGTTGAAGATTTTAATTGAAAAAGACACTCACGTAATCATCATCTAAATCTTAATCATCACCCTAATTCTCGGATTGGCACTGTTTAAAGTCACAGTGAGACGAATGTCTCATTAAGTTAAACAACGATGAGCCACTTTCAAAAACAATGAGTTAAGTATAAACAATAATTTCACAAATAATTATCATTAATTTTATTCACCCTCAGTTCTGATATTATGCCTCTTATTTGACATAAACATTTCAAACCATACATGGATCTAAACATATATTATTTCAGTCCTCCGTCATGACTGTGTATAATATAGGAGCCTTTATATAGTCTAAATTCAGCAAGTCTAGATGACTGACTACATGAAGATACAGTAATTATTTTAAATATTTTATAGACTAAATTTTAGTCCAAAATTATTACTCAGTAATTTTCTTAATTAATGTTTAGGCCTAGCTATATGAATACTAGTATGCTTATAATTTCAATAAATAATCAAGTTTCAATAGTGTCAGTTATTCAGTGAATAAGTGCCAGGTGTACAAATCTATTTATAGCAACGCATAACCATGCAAAAGTAAAATACTGAAAATACCTTACATTGAGTGAAATAAAAGTACTTTGGCTGTTTTAAATATAATTCTATAAAGTTATGATGCTACTACTTGACACACACCGCATAAGTGTTTTAGCCTGTCAAACTTGCCAACAGTTTAGCCTGTTTTCGTTTCACTATCACTGCAGTAATCCTGCTGCTCCTTTCTCCTCCCTACAGTAATGCAAGCTCCAATCACTGTGTTTATGAATTCTTGCTTGCAAAGTCGATGCATGGAGCTTGTGAAGTTAGTGGAGGGAGGATATAGTAACAGCATGTTAAAATTACGATGTGAAGTTGTTTGATGTTTTTATTACAGATTAGATAATAGATAGTGAGATTTGGATTTGAATAAATGACAAATATTATTATTTTATTCTTAACATTTTTCAAGTCGGCGCTGAAAAAATAAGACCCTTTTTTTTTTACTATATTTTTTCCCCACATTTCCATTTTTGAGGTTGGCAGATCCGTACACCAATTTCTAAAGAAAGTTTGGCCTTACAATATTTTCACACTAAATAATAACATGTTCATGGTTACAATTCATTCAATAGGTCTTCAGGTTTGGATTCATAAGCATACAGTGAAGACAACCTTAATTTTTTTTCAGATAATGATGATACTGATACAATGGATTTTGGGCCCCAGGGAGAAATGAAAGCATATTTACTTCTTGCATTTCAAAAAGGACCCATGCTCCAACGCCAAGCGTTTCTAGTAACAATGTAAATGAGTTTAGAATTATACTCACGGTAGTTGTTCTGAAGATAAGTAATGACAGCGTTGATCTTTGCAGTGGTGTGGAGGTTCACAAGATGTCCATTTGTATCTCCGGCACATTCAGTCGTTGCATCTGGATTATTCTTCCTGTAGGAATCAACCATCTTCACACACATGTCCACTGATGACAGGTGGGTGTAGGCCCCTATAGGGCAGGGGTTGACTGTTGTAACCGTCAAAGTGTATGAATGAAACTGTGTTTATTTCCGTAAAGGGGCCACCGGCCCATTATACATATACATACATCATGATAATATTAATAATAGTTGAAGCGCCATAACATAATATAGATTGCTAGTTACATGATAGGAAACTGGATCGTTTCTTAAATGCTAGAAATACATATTTTGCCAGATTATTAACAATATTGTTATTTCGAGATGACATCAACTGCAGGAATTTACTCATAGTAGGATAAGAAGTGTAGTATTTAGGGAGCAGGCTTCGACGAAGATTATCATAAAAGTCACATTCCATACAAAAATGATACTCGGATTCAATTACTTGGACGGTACAAAATGGACAAAGTCTTTGACTGCGAGGTAGACCGATCTTTCTTCCTTCCTCAATTAACAATTTATGGTTGGAGCAACGAAATTTACACAATGCAATACGATACACTGGTATAGTAACTAACGATATATAATCTTCACATTTAACTTCAAATTTTATAGTGCTATATAGTTGAAGTTTGGAGTAGTTTGAAATATTTTCAAGAAAAAGTTGGTTGTCAATGGCAATACACCTTTCCTTAAACATAGAAATAAAAACATTGATATGTCCAACACCTTGATTTAACCACACATAACCGAAACCATATCTAAACAACAAATTTTTAACATTCAACGCCCAGCATTTCCTTCCAGCCTCTGCCAAATTATATTGATAATCATAAGCCTTTTTCAAAATAACATTATCCTGTTGAAACAAGAGTCTTAGCCAATATTTGATAATTCTAACATATTGATGAACCCGGAGAGAATATCTACCTAGCCCACCTCGAGCTACTAAATTCGGCGTAGTTCTACCCAGATGCAAAATATCCTTACAAAATTTATCATAGACCCGAGCAGCGTCAGAGGATGGATGAAATCCCCAAACTTCTGTACCATACAGAAGAATCGGTAAAACTTTTACATCGAAAATATGCAATAAAACTTTAAGTGGAAGATTTATACAATTAAACAGATTAGAGCGAATAATTCTGAGAACTTTCAAAGCCTGCTCAGAAAGAATCTTCTGGGAAATATACCATGAACCTGAACTGGAAAAGTGTACACCAAGATATTTATAAGAACTAACAATATCCAACTGACCACCATTAAAGAAAAACTTTTCATATTTCCTCAGCTTTCCGGCCTTTCTAAATACCATTACTTTAGTTTTATCAACATTAACCTTAAGCTGCCATTTATTACAATATCTACTTAATTTATCTAACCTCTTTTGAAGACCTATGACCGTACTGTCTACAATCGCCATATCGTCTGCAAATAATGAATATGAATATGAATATGAATATCTGAAGAACTCCTATCTCTATACACCTCTAGTTATCCTCTCCCAAGTAATCAATGATATCATTAACATATAGAGAAAAGAGAAATGGAGACAGCTGACAGCCCTGTCGGACACCACACATACAATCGAAAAAGGAGGTGAAACCTCCATTTAATAAAACGCATGATTTAACATTTAAATACATATTTTTTATCAATCTAAATACCCTACCTTGGATCTTAGACTGCCACAATTTAAACATCAACCCATTTCTAAAGACTGAATCAAAGGCTGCCTTTAGATCTATAAAAGCACAGTATACTCTACCCTTGTGAAGCCCAAGATATTTCGAAATTATAGTGTCTAATACAAAAATATTATCAGTAGTTTGGAAGCCTTGTCTAAAACCTGACTGTTCTGGAATAAATAACTTTTCATGATCTGCCCAAGCCACTAACCTATTGCAAATGACCTTAGAAAATATCTTACCAGTTACCTCCAACAGAGTAATAGGCCTATAGTTGCATGGAAGATGTTTATTGCCTTTCTTATGAATTGGTATAATAACACCTTTAGACCACTCGTCGGGATAAATACCCGTTGATAGAATTAAATTAAAAAGTAACTGTAACAATTCAATACAAAGTTTAGGAGCATTCTTAAAAAACTCGATTGGCAGACCGCTATATCCCGGTGCCTTACCACTATTCATATTAGCAATTACAGAACTGATCTCTTCACAAGAGATATCACGATCAAGACCATAAGTGTCTGTTGTAGAATCTATAAAGGAGTCATCAATAGACTGAACAAAGTCTGTTACAAACTGATAAAAGTCATGTTCTTCAGGTGAAACATTAAGTCCATTGAATAGATTTTTAAAGTATTCAGTCCAATTATTTGTGCTAATATTATTTGAAATGGAGGTAGGTCGTCTTCTCACAATAGACCAAAAACGTTTACTGTCATTTATAGCAAGAGAGTTCAGGAGTGATTGTGATAGAGAGTCGAACACCGTTGAACGTTTTGATGCACAGAGCTGCTTATACTGTCTCCAGGCCTCTGTGTAGCGCACCCGGTCTACTGCACTGTTAGTCACGTGGTACACACGGAGCCGACTGCGGGCTAACTGCTGGGCTGACTTACACTCACTGTCAAACCAGTTACCTCCCTTTGGCGAGTCAGGTCTCCTACACATTGTATGTTTGACTTGCTTAAAGTCGCTAGCACAGTTTAATAAGCGGGAATGAAATGAATCATGTGCAGTGTTCACGTCCTCATTATTTATCAGTTCTTTAAAGTTGTTTATTTCCTGTTCTGATATTGAGTCCCACTTTTCTCTATATGTGGAATGTTTCTCACTATTCCAAGTGTACCTATCCCTAGGAGTGAGGTTTTGTTGAGGATTTGGCTTAAAATCAAACTGGTTCATAATTAGGGAGAAAGAAACAGGAAAATGTGATGATTCAACTTGGTCGCACACTGAAAAATTACTGAAAATTTCAAATGAGTTTCCCGAACAGATGACATAGTCAACCACACTCTGTCCGTCATTAGCTACACAGGTTATTTTGCCTACATCTTTGTCATCAAAAAGACGACCATTACAAATTCTAAAACCAGTTCTTATACAGAAATCTAGCAGTGCACGACCTCTGCTGTTAACATAATCATCCTGGGAACTGCGGGGTGTAATATTATCATCACTTGTGTAATTTATATCTTCATCCACTGGAATAAATCGAGGGTCGTCGTTTTCAATATAATCCGGTAGGGTTGAAGTTCTGGCATTAAAATCCCCCTTCAAGATGATATGGCAGCCTGGATATGTTTCTCTGAATGCTTCAATATCAGTCTCTACTTTATCTAAAAGATGTTCATTGGAGTGTTCACTAGAGCCACACGGAGAGAAGTAAATAAAACCCAAAATGAGTAGAAAACTATTGGTAGTATTTTCGAGTTTTAACCATAAAACGTTTACTGAATTACTTTTCAAAACTGTCACTGCCGATGATAGATATTGTTTAATAAATACAACAATTCCACCTGAATTGCGTAGTGCTCCGGGCTTCTTTGTTCTGGTCTGTGAGACATAATCAAAACCGTTTACATCAAATTTATCGTTGTCTTCTGTCCATGTTTCTATAAGTCCGATTATATCGAATTTTGTAATAAATTCTATAAATGAAGGTTTACACAAATGTTTTTTAAGTCCTTCACAATTCCAGATACATAAGTCAAATATTGTTGCAGAATTTTTGTCAAATGGGCTTTGGCCACACCCCTAAGGGTGGGTGGTGTTTTCATTGTTAGGCAGTGGCTTAAGTGTACGGATTGGAATCAGCTTAGTAGTGTTAGGGTCAAGTTTGTAGATTTTATTGTCAATTTGGATCTTATCGTAGCGAAGCATAGCGAATTTGTCCGCTTCCCTGTGAATGAAAGCGTTTTCAAGCGAATCTTAAAGATGCTGTATCATACTTGCAATATTTAAAAAAGTATTTTTAATGTATTCGTTGTATTTTTAGAAAAATTTAGCGACCAACCTAGGGAAAATCGGACCAAAATTCATTAAATATGAGATAATTTACCAAAATTACGGAAACGGCAGCCAACATAGAGGCGAATCAAGTGTGTCCAGCTCACAACTTCCGGTCTTTGTCGCGCACGACTAGATTTTCTTTTTTTTTTCTCCGAGAAAGGTATTCGTTGCTGCCAAAGTTGATACCGATCGAACGCAAATACGCTAGTTGTGACACGGTGTAAATCCTACAAACGTAATGATTACGTCACCGAATGCGGGTTCGTTAAATGCTGTGCCCTTTCTACAATGGGCACTGTGCTTTGGGCGTCGAAATAAGTATGTTATTGTTGATTAAACAATCTAAATATGATATCAAATTTCGACGAAAGATATTTCCACAAAGTGATGTATTTCTTTCTCAATAGCTAAATTTCAGCTTGAACCGCATGCAAGTATGAAACAGCATCTTTAAAATTTGATAGAGTTCTTTTAAATAGCAATGACGTTAAGAAAGTTAAATGATATGTATGACATCATATCAAATAAGTTCTTAAAACTGTTTACTTTAATGCATTGGCTGAGGCAGCTAGTCTTGCTAACATTTTCTCTATCATTTCCTTTTTACCATGTATTAAACTAAAATACATTTGCAGAACACCTTCAAATGTGACAAATGATAGCTACAGTGTAGGTTCGTTTGGCGAAGTTGTTGTTTTAGAGGCATTGTTGTTTAGAACGTTTCAATATATTTTTGAATTCAACCTTCAACTGTTTATATTGAATTAACAATATGGCCTTGATCATGGAAATCTACATATTCATATAATGTTGATACCTTATCTACCACAGTTACAATCAATGATCAAAGGTCCTTGTACACAACATTACAACTTGCTGTGTCTTTCGGTTATTAAGATACTGTATTCGGATTTGGCTCAGAGTCACCCGACCATGGTCTTCAAGCTGATGAATAGACGCACTACAAACAAGTCTAAATCCCTGGATATTCTATCATTATTCATTTATTGGTGAACAATGAACTAAGTTGCTTCCTTCTCCCGGAGGTATTATGGTCTATTTAATCAGTTTTGCACCACTGTCTTGCGAGACACCTGGTGATTCAACTGGCAAGGAGTGTTCAAGTATATTATCTTGATAATAATGAAATGTATGTGGACATGTTTTGTGATCCTTTTTTAACCTGGTAGCCAAAATGCAGCATCAACAAATGCAGTTTCTCTGTCGTTATCATTATGGGTGTCAAGGATAAGCTACACCTGTCATTTATTAACGCCTTTGAGTATGAAAACACATTAAGTGAACCCTAGTCTTCCAAATGATCTACATCTCTGGTTAACTTTTTTGACATTACATAAACATTGTATTTGTTGATGATGAATAAATAACTTTGTATCCTTTGCCCGAGGGTGATATTGTCTGATAAACAACCTTGTGGCGGTGTCTAGCGAGACACCAGCCAATACATTCAAGACACAGATAATCAGAATATACACGTATGGTTCATCAGAACGTACAAGGGAAAATTTTGCAAGTCTTTTTTAAATCACAACCATGTCAAAACAAAGTTCGTCTATTTACTTATTCCTAAATTGGAAAGCATGACATAGTTTGAACATCTTGCGGGGAAATTATTGTCCTTTTGAAGGATAATTTATAAACCATAAAACTTATTAGTCCAATCCTTAATGTCTTTAAACTGAATTCCTAATAGATATGATTTCAAAATACATATAATGTTGCTTCCTTCTCCCATTGAGACACAGACAATTTATCAGAAGTGAGAAACATACATTGTTTTTATCTTAAACTATTCTTCTTCTTATTATTATTATTATCATTATTATTATTATTGAATATTTATATAGCGCTCATATCCATCCTCTCGTGATTGCTCAAGGCGCTTGTTGTTTCCCCTGGTCAATGGCATTCTTTCACCGTCTGATAGTTTTTTCCAATTCAACTCCCTTGGGAGTATTCAACCGGCATCCATATGTGGCGCTCAGGTTAGGGACTATTCTATGCCTCACAGGGTACCCATTCACAGCTGGGTGAACTGAGACACATGGTCACAGCAGTTTGTCCAACACTGCTCAACGCTGATAACCATCGTGTATGCACGTGTTCATGTATCCACCATTCAGCCACTGACATGAATTCGTGGGATCTTTTAAGTGCGCAGTTTTTGTTGCACTACACACTAGGGCTCCAGGGTGACACTTATAAATTTCTAACAGAGGTTTTCACACCTTGGCCTGGATGGGATTCGAGCCCGGGACCTCAGCAACGTGAAACCGGCACTTTTGCCGACTGAGCTATCCCGTACAAACAAAGTGGGTCTTCACACTTTATTTTTTAATCTAATTGCTTTAATCCTATATATGCAGAAAATGTCACTACTGAAATGTTATACATATTAAATGCATTGTTAGAAAACTTGAACATGAACAGAAACGAGTTATCTTTATCCATTTGAGTGTCAGAAATGCAAGGACACAATTTCTTATTTTCAAAACTTTAAAAATTATATTGAACGGTTGAGATAAATTTAAAGAAAAAAAATATAAGATACAAATTAAAGACTATTTTAATCCAAAGGATTATTCAACTCCTTACATTTTAATGTCAAAAACTAGTTCTATACGTTTTGGCACTTCTAACAAAACAAACCTGAGCATGTTAAGCCATCTCCTTCAAATCCAGTCTTGCAGGCACACGTGAAGGAACCAACAGTGTTGGTACAGTCGGCGTTAACATCACAGTTGTCCGTGTTCAGAGTACACTCATCTTCATCTGCAAATAATATATATTCATCTGTTTCCACGAGTGTTGTTTAGAATAGAACAGCTGCATTAATGGTTATTAGTGACAAAATTCTTCACTTCACTTAATCCTCTTGTAAATTTAAAGAGGTAGTATACCTGTTTAAGATCAATCGATAATATATTTTCAATCAATGTTCATAAATCAAAAGAAATAGATTTAAAATGAAAGTTTATTATATGCTAAGCGGTGAGAGACTGAGTTTTCTCAGTTCTAGAAAAGTGTTCTCGCCAATGAGTGTGATATCACTTTTTCAAGTCAGTGAAAATATCACAGAGGGGATGACGTCATGTGTACAATGGTTTGACGTCACTTCTACAATCAACGCGACGTCATCGCCGTCGCTAAGTTACGATCAACAATGGTATGACGTCGCCAGAAAACTCTCGAGTCAAAGTCTTTTGGACATAAATTAACACTTTTTCGACCACAGAGGCATGTAATAAACAGAATATCTTTCGTTTTGAGTGTGATATCACTTATCTCTCATCTCGTGACGGGGTAAAGCCTATATTTATAAAATACTGGCTCTACCCCGTCAGTCGATGAGAGATATGTGATATCACACTCAAAACAAAAGATATCCTCTATGAGAGAAGTGATATCACACTGAAAACAAATTACATCCTCTATGAATCGTATGCATACCTTAAAGATGCTGTATCATACTTGCAATATTTTTCAAAGTATTTTTATTGTATTCGTTATATTTTTAGAAAAATTTAGCGACCAACTTAGGGAAAATCGGACCAAAATTCATTAAATATGAGATAATTTACCAAAATTACGGAAACGGCAGCCAACATAAAGGCGAATCAAGTGTGACCATCTCACAACTTCCGGTCTCTAAATATACGCTTGAAAACCGTCTTTGTCGCGCACGGCTATAGTTTCTTTTCTTTTTCTCCGAATTAGGTATTCTGCTTCACATTTATGAAATTAAAATGTTCTTAAATTTTGATTAAGATATTCTTGTTAGGCTTTTTGAGGTTTTAAATCAGCACCATTACATTGATTTAGTTCAAAGGAACAACTATGACTTGGGCACAAAACTGTTTATCTCTTATTGGTGATTTTGAAGAGAAAAATATAAAATGGTGTTTTTGAAAAGTTGATCCAATGTCACTTCAAAGGCTGCCAAAATGGTTACGGTTATTGAAAAGATTTGTCATATAAAAAATGTTATCGCAAAATGAATTTTAAGTTTTGTAGTGAAATTTTAACATTATTCGTTTCCTTTTCACAATGCTAGGATGCCTGAAAGACATTCCAAATAACAGGATATTTGCACTAGGATACAGTTATGTGAACGAACTTAAGATATGCAGCTGTACATGGAGTCCCCTTTGCCTTAAGTTATTCAAGGTCAAGTTAAATAGTAAATTTTACATAATAATGAAACACTCATGGATTTTAGTCTTACCACATTACAGCACTAGTTAATGCAATTTTCTGTCCCAGTTAAAAGCGACGACTAAATTCTATTATCGTCTTAGATATAAGACAAAAACGGAATTGAACTATGTTTTTCTGGTTACAATATTTCCTTTAACATGTATATGAGCTATTAGTTTACTGATGAAGAATGTATCAATTTGCTTCTGTCTCCCAAGGGTAATATTGTCTTACAAAACATCATTGTAGCATTGTCTTGCGAAACACTAGGCGATAAGTTCAACTGGCATGCAACACCAGGACGTATTACACATGGGAGAACCTTACTACTTTTGTGTTTGTCTAAACAATTTCGACTCAATGGCAAAAGTAAGTCATGAAATTTTAAATGAATTCCAGTAAGACATGATTTCAAAATATACATAACGTTGCTTCCTTCTCCTGAGGGTAATATACCCTGACTGATCTTTGTAGCAGTGTATCCAGAGAAACCTGGCAAGCGACATGCAGCGTATTAATATGGTGGCACGTGGTCCTGTGCAATGCTCAGTCGACCGCTATCAGAATAGTTCAGCAACAACGGGCGCAGCTCGCTGGATGGGTGGGTAACCCGTTGCTGGATAATCCGAGAGTTTGAAGGGTTGATTCCCTGCCCCACACGGAGACATGAGTTTAGAAACTTGTGGTGTCACCCTGGGTAAGTGACTTAGTTCGAAGCGTGCTTCTGTCCACCCAGCAGTAATTGGGTACCTGGTATGATACGATGGTAGTCTGAATTTGAACCTTGAGCGCCTGACAGGCGAATGGTTGTATTCTCCTTAGGGAGTGTTCTGTACTCGTTGACCAGGGGTAATATGTCACTCAGCGCTTTGAGCATGCAATGTACATGGATATGTGCGCTATATATATGGACTATTATTATTATTATTATTATTTATTATTAATCTTAAACTCATGTCAAAACAAAATGGGTCTTTTCATTTATTTTTGATGGAATTGCTTGCAACCTTGGGAACCAAATTAATCATCTGTCTCTTCTGACATATTATAACCTATTAAACGCATTGCTATAAGCTTAAACATGTCTAAAAACGAGTTAATCTTTATCATTTTAAATGTGTCAGCAATGCAGAGACACAATTCTTTTCTCTTATTTTTGAATTTAAAATTTGTTATTGTTAAGTTTAAGATAAGTTCTTTTAGCTTTCGTTAAGTCATAACATTTGTTTGGAATGTTCACCTTTTCAGGAATTAATTAAAAATATGACACACAAATTAAAGCTCCATATATCGTAATGTTAAAAACTAGTACTATTCATTTTTGCACTTGCAAGGACACAATTTCTTATTTTCAAAACTTTAAAAATTATATTGTACGGTTGAGATATTTTTAAAGAAAAAAATTATAAGATACAAATTAAAGACTATTTTAATCCAAAGGATTATTCAGCTCCTTACATTTCAATGTTAAAAACTAGTTCTATACGTTTTGACACTTCTAACAAAACAAACCTGAGCATGTTAAGCCATCTCCTTCAAAGCCAGTCTTGCAGGCACATGTGAAGGAACCAACAGTGTTGGTACAGTCGGCGTTAACATCACAGTTGTCCGTGTTCAGAGTACACTCATCTTCATCTAAAAAAATGATATGAATTTAAGGACTGCTTAGAATAAAATAGATATATAAAGGGTAAACAATGACAAGTTTCTTGACTTAACGGTTTGTGAATTTGAAGAGAGAGAAACACATGTTTACAATAAACAGAATGATCACACGAAATTGAAAATAAATGTTACTAGTTGAAAAACATTTTCTTAAATCAAAAGAAGCAGTTTTAAAATCAGTTAGCGTTCCATTTTTAGTGAATAGTTTTTTCGTCCTCAGATGAATAAAAGGTTTCATCCAAAAATATAGTGGTTTTACTTGATACTTAATGATGTCCTCAACAAGCATGATCTGGTTTAGGGAATGCAATGTTTTACCTTCTTAATGCAATATTCTTAAGCTAATGTTTATTGGTAAATATTTCAGGGAATATAATGTTTCAAGAAATTAATTATCGTCCCTTTAAGATAAATACAATTATAGCAAGTACAGCTGCGTACCTTAAATTTGTTTACTAGCTAATGTTTCTAAGTTCTAATATCATGTGATTTGGGTTTCGTTTGGACGTCAATCAAGTACCACCAGAAGCACTGACAAAAGATCACAAATAGTCCATGTGTTAAAATAATTATTTGCAAATTATATTTTGGGATCGTCTGTTCAATTGTGAAAGATTTGGAAATTTGGAATGGTTAAATAGCCCATTAGGGGTCATTTGTTTTTAATTCAAATTTTCTTAAATTTCGATTAAGATATTCCATATAGACTGCAGAAACGTTGACTAAAGCAAAGGAATAAATACCATTCAGGCACAAAGCTGTTGTTCACTTATGAAAATAAGAAATAATGTATTCGAATTTTTTACCCCTGCTCACTTAGATGGCCTGCCAAATTTGTTAGGGATAACTGTTAGGTATGACATATGGATAAGTACATTCAAAATGAATCTTAACTTCTGTAGTGATATTTCAACATAATCCGTTTTGTTTTTGCAATGCTAGGATGCCTCAAAGTCCTTCCAGATTACATGATATTTGCATTGGAATATGCAAGTAAGTGAACAAACCTTTGGTATGCAGCTGTATGGTTAACACTTTTATATATTTGCAAAGCAAGGCTCACAAAATAGGTTTATAAATACGAAGAAATAGAAACTAAAGACCGTTTTCACACAAACATTTCATCTTACCGGCACATTCCACCCCTGTCCCCTGATATCCAGTCCCACAGGTACAGGTGAAGGAACCAGCAGTGTTGGTACAGTCAGCGTTAGTATGGCAGTTATCAGTGTTCAAGGAACATTCATCATCGTCTACCGAAACAATTACAAAGAAATCACATTTGTTCCTCATATTTGGTTTGAAAGTATAGAATGTAAATGTAGTTGTAGTTGGAGCAGTGAATATGCATTTGCAAATTGATGATACTAATTATGCCTAAAACATATTATACTTTCCTGTCTTCTTTATTTAACTCAACTCAATTACATGTAACATATCTAGAGGTTTTGGTCATATTTGCTTTGAATATGTTATATCATGTTGAACATCAAATATTTAATCATATAAAAATTGTAGTACAGTAAATGTACATCAAATGGTATATCGTATGATACATAAAATGGTACGTCACATGTCATAGTTTCAAGTATGTTTAATGGTACCTAATATCGCAAATCATTTGGATAAAATTTGAACATTACATGGTACATTAAACAAAAGTTCATCCAGTACATCATATATGCCATTTCATATATTAAAACACAAATTTCACCATATATATCTTACTATGCTCTCACCTAAAGCTCTGTAATACCTCCAGTTGTCTTCTGACTTCAGCTCCAGATCCGACTCCTGGTGTGTTACATCTGACAATAAACAGAGTTTGCCGTCGTCTCTGTAGAAGAATGATGTACAGGGAGAACGACACCAAGATGCACAGTTCAGTTGACTGCGAACATGTTGAACACCCCCTATGTCCGAATGAACTATATTTTCAAACAATAACTCGAAAAATATTTGAACAGCGCTCATGATGACACCAGCCACTTCAGAAAATGCTTGATACTGTCACGGGCCGTGTCTTGGTCCCAATGTTTTGCCTGATTTGGCCAGATACAGGACAAAAGCTTCCAATAATTGTCACAAATAGACTTATAGAATTATATCATGTCATGTCTTTATGTACATTACACAACGTTTAATTACCGTTCAGATCATTTTCCCAGGAGACTGTTACATCATTGTTCCTGACTATTACAGTAGAGATATGTGGACAATGTAAATTCACTCTTCCATTCATCTATTGCATTAATGGGATAGTGACACAATGTTCTTCCTCTCATTGTTCGTATACAACACCTCTGCAACTGCATATTTACAAGGATAATTATCTATTCCCAAAGTATGGATAACGCTAAAGAACTTATGAATCAACCATGACCAGTTCACACACGGATGTAAGAATGTTTTAAGGCATTCGAAAACTGTCAGGAGCTCAACAACTTTGTCTGCAGTTGAGTAATGTTTAACACGCAGTTACACTCAATTTCAGCGCAGTATCACTCATGATTGGCTAGTTCCAGCCGATACTTGCAGGTTTCACCGCAATGTAGCATTGCTAGTAGTAGTGTCTTCCATAACCCCTACATTTATTATAGTTTGAGTGGCCACTATAACTTTGCTGTTTTTATTGATTTTTGTTTTTGCTTCCCTTTCATTTTATTGAAAATGTGATATGGATGTGACCACTAGCAGAATGAATAATGATAAAGAAAAGTTCTTCTATGTAAGGGGGGACCTTACAGGCAATTGCAGCTACATTCTCCAGGTATCAGTTCACATGGAGCACGGTGGTGTAGTGGTTAGCGTGCTGGCCTGTCACGCGGAAGGCCCGGGTTCGAATCCCGGTGGAGACACCAAAATTTTGTAACCTAGGCTTAACACTGTGTTGTGTGCTTGGGCAAGGCACTTCATCCACATTGCACTCAGTTCACCCAGCTGTATAAATGGGTACCTAGCATGGGGAAAGTACGGACCTATATGGTCGCACGAGGCGCTTAGTAGATTGACTCGAAAGTACAATTCCATAGTATCGCCGTTGAGCAGTCCTGGACTGGATATTAGGCGTTAAAATTATTATTATTATTATTATTATGATGGAGGTACTGTTAGTGATACACACTCCGAGCAGGTAGACTATCAAAACATCGCCATGCACGTCATGTTTTACTGTATTGACCAATCTGGCACTGATCTATTCATCGTAACTGTAATAACTCGTGCAATTTCTTCATGACGTCACATAATAAACACTGCTTTAACTGACTTTTTCATATAAACAACTTGTTGCATGTATATATTGATAATTATCAACTTGTTGTCTGTGTGAATGAATTTTAATATTTCACGTTTTCTCGATCTCTCAATTATACAAACCATCTATAAATATGTTGTGAGGGAAATATGGAACTAAACTAAACCCTTTATTCCTCTACAACTTGTCGGGATAATATTTTAAGTCAAAACCTCAGAGTCATGATTATATTTTATTCACACAATTTTAAAGTAAAAAACACAAGTGAAAAAAAGAGAGATGTCGTAAATATTGTTAGTTGAAGATAATAAATAAATCGCAAAATTTAATGTATTGCATAAATCATCACACATGAAAATTTGCTCAAGAACAAAAATGCACAATATATTGCCATATATAACAAGCCAGATGTAAACACAGCTCACACACAACCGCTGTAGATTGACCGCTCTTACCTGACAGTAATATAATTAAAAACATACATTTAGGAAGGTGAAAGTGACACAATATACCATTTTAATTCGTAGCTGTGAAAAAACGGAGAATTAAAACGTAACAATGTCAGAACATTTGATCATTTTTTGTCAAACTTGAGCATGTTATTGAGTTAAATCCGTTACAGACACTGGGTGGAATAGAGATCCAAAATTTGATGTTTAATGGTTCGAGTTTCGAGCAATGCTATGAAATTTGTCTTTTTTGGGTCAATTCTGTTTTCAAAATCCTGGCGTTCAACATCCGGGACAGTACATGTACAGCTGAAAAAGCATGAAAACGCAAACATGGGTAGGGTGTAGAGAAGAGTTATTAAACACGGGACATTACTCTAGTAACGTTACAGTAAAGTTTCTAATTTGAGATTTTTCATGAAAATCTTTACTCTAGCACAGTCTGTACATGATAAGATTCAAATCCTGACACCCCTTATGGCTGTCAATGGTCAGTGGATGTTTAAGAATAATCCACTGTTAAAAGTGAGTGACGCCATCACAATGGATTAACATTGCTTCACGTTTATGTAGTTATAGTTATAGATGTAATTCTTGAAATAAGAGTGCTTAGAGACATACATCAAGCAAAAGATGCAACCTCTGCATAAACGACACATTTATTATCATCTGCAAACCTCAAATGAAATAAAATATTTATATGCAACTCTCACTTAAAGATACAAACAATTGAAGAGATATCTGTAGTAAGACATCAGTTGAAATTGACTTCATTCAACTTCTCAATCTACAATCTTTACTCAGTACCAAAGAAGGCAACAGGCCTGTAGTACATTAAATCTTCACAATCTTCAAAAACATCCTTAACCTTTTGTCCTTTGCTGATTGATAATAGTTTTTGTGATGACTGGGGATATTTTGAACCAAAAACGTCAGGTTTAGTCTAAATATTGATGTAGATTTGTTTCTGACAACTACTATTTAAGATACTACAGTTTGAGGCAAAAAAATAATTGTGGCATGCATTACAGTTATTACATTTTGAGGCATTGTTTATTAATGTTTTTATAAAGCTGATTGAGGTACACCCACAGCCATTGCTACTGGCTCAGTATACTGGCGTTCAACCTTCTCGAATTTCTTTTGCAGTAATAATTTCTCATCTTTATTCAATTCAATTCTGGTGATGATTCATTTTTTAGTTTCAAAGTGACTTAGTATTGGTAATGTAATTTATGTTCAGGTTTAACAAATTCTAGCTAGATAAATGAGTATTATAAATCTTATTTTTACTTTTTAGACATTGTCAGGATAAACGCTAAATTTTTTCGAATACATTTACACTTTAAAAAGTGCAGAAACCTTTGAGGCATATTAACACAGTGGGTGTTGTACCCTGAATTGTAATAAAAGTTCAAAAACAGTTTCAGTCACATTGTTGATGAAAAGGAGATCGTTTATAACTTTATAACAGTTCAGACCAAGTGGGGATTATATGAAATAGCTGACTTAATTTGTAATAAAAAAACTGTTGTTATGGATGTAGTTTTTGTGATGATTGGGGATATTTTGAACCACAAACGTCAGGTTTAGTCTAAATATTGATGTAGATTTGTTTCTGACAACTACTATTTAAGATACTACAGTTTGAGGCAAAAACATAATTGTGGTATGCATTATAGTTATTACATTTTGAGGCATTGTTTATTACATTTTACGGCAACATTTATATCATTTACAGCAGATATTATAATTGCGACTTTTATTACAATGTAGGACATAACAGTAGGTACCATGTTCAACTTCTCATTCATCTAGAAAGGCGGTATCTCGCACATAGAATAAAACTCGTCACTGCATCAAGTGTCATGCCATGTCATGTGACAAGTGAACTATCTGTCCAGTGGAATTCTCCTTCCGGGTAGGTGGGCTTATCAACCAAACCAATATGGAGAACTTTCCTGGCTAAAAGGCAAAACACAAGACAAGTACATATCATACAGTGATAATTTTCAAATACCAAGATCACATATCAGTATAGAGAAGAATAGAAGATAATGTACTGAAAACATACGTTGAACCTATCATAATGGATAGTCAGATGAATATATTCTGAAGATATAAATGACGAAAAGTACTCTCGAATTCATAATCTATATGAATAGTTGAATTTAAATAAAGACGTCAATTGAGATATGTACTAAAAATATACGTTGTACCTATCATAATAGATCATCAGATAAATAACTTCTGAAGATATAAATTGCGAAAAATACTCTCGAATTTATCATTAATATCAATAGTTTCATTAACATTTTGACGTCAATTGATTGTACTCAATGCAATAAAGCTATCGGTACATGTATATTGGCGAAACGGGGGATATATTAAGAGCGAGAGTCCAATATCATAAACAACAGATTAAAACACCGAATTATAGATGTATACCTCTAAGCTCACATATATTTGATAAAATATGGATTGCAATCCCCTCACAGTCTTTCCTATACAACAAATGCGCACAGAGAACGAAGAGCTGAGGAAAATAAAAGAACGATTCTATTTTGAAGGATATACCCCTAAATGAATAAGGTTCTAAAAATGTTTGCTTTGAATACATTTTGCATATAGGAAAAATCAAATTCATCAAAGCGTTTCTGACAACTGAAACGGATGTTTTGCGTTTTGATGGGGTACATTTTTATACATAGCTTATTTTGCTATTAAGATGCCGTTGTCCTTGATATTTAGGTTGTCTTAAATAAACACATGAACCATTTTGGGATGCAAAAATATTGGTTCAAGAAATAAAAAAGCAAATGGAGACAATCATTCTTTTCTCTTATTTTCTAATACCCTGTCTAATCTCTATGAATTACATATTGATATAAAGATATTAGCTAACAGCTATGATCTGAAAAATAGAATTTTTTTCACTTGATATGGCACTGTTTCATACACAATTTGTTACTTATATATCAAATTCAGAACTTAACGCAATTATCTAATTTATAAATTATAAAAACTTATTATTGTTGTATGTAATATTTTGATCAAATACGTGCATAGATATGTTGTCAGTACAGAACAGTATATAAAAAACAACAGTTACATTTATTGCCATATCGATTTTGAAAGATTTGTCTGGCATCGCACACAATTTCCGACAAAATATAGCCAACTGGGGACTTGATCTAAATATTTCTACAAATATCTCTTAAACCTTTCAATTGAAGAAAATCGTGAATTATGTAGCCAACTGAGGACTTCATACAAATCTTTGTATTGAGTACTATCATATCTCTTTGATATTGATTCAAATACATTTGAATAAGCAATATGTTAGTCTTCTTTCATTTATATAACATATTGCCAAATAATCAAATTATTTCTGGATTGAAAGAACTGATTTCATTGTTCAATACACAGAATCTTGAATCTATGCAGCCAAATGAGGACCTGACGCAAATGTCTTTATAACAACTAGAAACTTATAAAGCAGAAATAGTACGATTTCCCGACTTTGGGAACAACGCCAAAACAAGTTATATATTTGGTTTCTTTTGGTAAAGACCTAATATTCTACTCCCATACATACTCATGACATTATGTGTGCAGCCAAGTATTTTCCATCAAAAGTGACAAAGGATATAGCAAAGCTCTATTTTTGGTATATAATATAAACACAGAAGGAATTCGAAGTCTTTTGTGTGTCTTCTGTAAGTTTAGTGACTCCCTCACTTTTAGACTCTTTAACATTTATTCTATTGTATCATACACAGAATGTTGAAAATACTCAGCCAATTGAGGACTTGACACAAATAACTGTATAAAGAACCAGAAAAGCATTTCTATGTAACGCATTTGGTATATTATTAGTGTGGGTGTTAATCTGTTCCTCGAAATAGCATTATTTAATTGACTTTACTACTGTTTCTTAAAGCGCAACTCCCGGGTGATTTTGCTCCAACTTCGTTCATATATCTTCACAATGCTTAGCATGTACATTTCGAAGACGTAAAAATCGCATTGATAAGTTATAAGCGATCAATTCAATACTCCTCTTTGCCATCACAATCAAGTATATTTCATGAAAATCGTAAAAGAAGGCGAAAAACTGTACTGTTTACGGCGCTTTTTGACGTGTCGGCCATTTTGTTTTACGGAAAAGACCGGAAAATCTCGATTGTTGCCGAATGAATGTGTGACGTCAACTGTGGAAAAAACGGCCCGCAAAATGGCGTCTGTCGTATTATTAGCACTGACAGACAAATAAACACGGATGGTTGTAGCGGCCATACCACTCGTCAAATCCATGTACAACGTGCAAAATGTCTGTATATAACTCTCTGAAGCAATAGTTGAAAGGAATAACCCCAACATTGACCATAAAATTTGATAACTATCTATTAACTAATCCGGAAACGAATCCCTTCAATGGAATCGTACAGCGAAACAATGCGATTTTCAGTTCAAATACATCTAGGAAAACATCGTTTTTTTTAAACATTAACAATTTCTAATGTATGTGAGTTTGATTATCAGTGAAATTGCGTCTTTTGTTTCTGTCTTTTTGTAGGGTTAGAAGGTCTATTTCCACAGAACACCGACAGGAAATACCAAATTATAAGAAATGTTCAGGTTTTTAAAAAAAATCATACGTATAAATAAAGGAAAGTTATCAAAACAATATGTTTTAACAGGTGGACGTGAAATCGTCCAGAATATCCTTCAATAATTTTACAATTTCACTAAATATCTATAAATATCATGTTACTTACCGATCATGTTACGATATATGCGAAGTCTTTATCTAATATATTATCAAAATAAAATTTAAATTGGTTATATCTGCATTTTATAAGTGTTTTTATCAGTAATTGATATTAAATATCAATGGTTTCAGTCAATAATACTGTAGTTCAGAGTTTTGAAATTAAAAATAGTTCTTAAATTTTTCTCTATGTTAATAAGATGCTTCTCTGCTGTAAGCTGGGAAATATGAAACAAAAATTATTCAGATTTGTTTATTAAATGAATATCATATTAAATATTATTATAGAATTATTACAATATTCGAATATATATTATATCAACATTTTTGCAAAAAATAAATTGGAATTTCCTCCGCAGAAAGTTTTGTTTATGAATATTTTTCCTCAAGTCCCCTCCATGACACAAAATGTTTATGCATGGAGGTAAATAATTAACAATAAATATTTTAATGTTGAAATAGAATCAACTGCTTATTGACGATCATTGGAACCAATTATAAAGTAGAAATTCTTGCTTATGGATTGTTATTTAAAACCTTTTTGAAGTAGAATCGACTGCTTATTGATCATTGAGCCTATTCTAAAGTAGAGTTTATTACTAATCGACGATCGTTGGAACGTTTGTTGAAGTAGCCAAATCAAACTCAAGACGTTGTAACAGAAATGGAGACACGCCGACTTACAAATTACCAATCAAGATACATTTGACTCGGATTCTGACGGGAACCCTAATGTTTAAAATTGATATCGACGCCGGAGAACTAAAACAACAGCGTAAGGTCATCTCTTTCAAGAAATAAGGCAGGTTATTTATTGATCGTTCAAATTGAAGAAAATTCAAAATGAATCGTGATATGAATGTCAAATTCAAATTTTAATCAGTTGATGTGTTTGATCAATAATTCACGTGAAGACTTTTGTTCCTGAAAAACGTCCCTTAAATAACAAAACATTTGAAACTTGAAAAGTGAGATTGAGTTAGATATCTGGATTTTGCATTTCAATTAACGTGAAAGCAATTGATCAACATAGATTATTTTTAATCTTTAAATAAAAAGTCTTAAAGAAACTAATTTCGATATGCGAAGTTGGCTAAGATAGCGTTATCTGATGTACATGCAGTGAGATTTGTCAGAAATTCTCTACTGATTTCAAGTAGAGAAGTGCTCAAAGTTCACAGATTAACTTTTGTAATTTATTTACCATTATTTGTAAAGTTGTCACATATACTTTGAAACAGACAAATTACATATCAAAACATCTTTTCACTGTTCTATGAGCATTCTGGAATTTGTGATCGTAATGAAGTACAATATTGTATGGATCTCCAATTTCAATTCCAATTCAATTCCTTATTTAGTATATAAGCCATTGTATAAAGTTAATGTTTTCAAGGGACTGTGACGTTCGGCGAAGATCCTTTCACGGATTTCAAGCATGGGATCTTGTGAATAAAGAAGTCAAATATCTTTGAGAAGTGTACTACTTAAACCTCTTTGTTTGCATTTAGTACATGTTCCTCATAGTTAAAGATAACTGTAATAACATTTATACCTCACATTGAAAGAATTTGGCTTATAAAACTGCTGTTATATAAACTCACGAAAACAAGAAAAGAATTATATTTAAACATATCAAGCACATGCTATTTCATATAGTTTTGTCCTCTTTAATTTCGAAATAGAACAGAAATCATTTGAATTGTTGCATCAGTAAAGCTATTCACCCATTTTAATGTTGTTTGGTATGTTGTTCTATAAATTTCAATGTGCATAATTTTTACTTTTGTGACTGCCTATAAAGTTGTAATTCATAACCATTCAGTTATTTAGCAGTTAGCAAGGTTACTTTATAGATACAGTAAACATTGTAAAGGAATAAGGATACAGTGCCATACATAAATACCAATGCTTACCGACATCAGTGAAGGATCAACACTAAACGAGTAGTTTCCGATTTCTCAGATATTTTATTAAAACAATGAGTAAGTAAGTTATCTACAATGGTGTTGTAGTAAGCTTGCTGGCATCTCGCGCTAGAGCCCATGGTGCGAATCCCGGTAATGACGTCATGATTTTGTGACCGTAACACATTGTTGTTTCCTCGGCAAAATACTTCATCCACATTGCACTCAGTTCGCAAAGCTCTTATTATGGGTACCTGATAACATGATGCATGGACCAACATGTACATGTACATATACATGGTCACTTGATATTAATAGAGCGCTATCGTCTATCCAAATAGCCTGTTCGCAGCTCTAAGATCTGTCTGATACAATCGACGTCTCATTGTAACTTAAAGGAAGGTAAATCTTGAGAAAATTTGGAGTAGTCTTGAGCAGCAGCTGTGAACGTACAATTCTTCAGGATAATGATATAGGTTGAGCTTCTGATCAAGTCATAGGACACTGGAAAGGCGTCTTATAAGTATCCACATTGTAATTATTAGATACATTCAATAGTTAATGGCTTTCGTGTAAAGGAACAAGTTTGCATAAGATAGTTTATCGGCGATGAAATTTTGAAAGTAGATGGATTAGCCTTTGTCTGATAACCATACACGAATAAAACCCAAACTGTGTTAACGCTGCGGTGACACCAATATTGAATTGAAACATCTATATAGTGTTCTTTTATGGCAATATCATTGAAGTCAGATGGAAGTTTCCGCTCATACCTGGTAGGGATAGTAAAATGCAACGAGTTTAACGGTATCGTTTGAGATTTTATCGGGCCTCTGTTTGTCAAAAAATATGGAAGGGGAGATAACAGACAAGACCAGATGGTAGCACCCTATGCAGCAGTACGGGACCAGAAACTGCTGTGGAGCAGTAGCATACACAACTAATTTAAATAAGAATTTCTTGATAATGATTGATTGAAATGTATGCTTGAAAAAGAGTACTTGGATCAAATAAGCGATATCTTAACAAAATAATTACATTAGCAGATAAAGGTGATTTAAATGGATTTATAATTTTAAGATCTAAAGAGGTATCAAATCGTGATATTTGGAAATTGAAAATTTTATTGTTGGAAATTGAACTGATGTTGTTCTCATTCAATTTCGACTACAACGAATACTATATTTTCTCAAACCAAGATAAATGTGACATTGGTGCAGACTTAATCAAAGTTCTAATCATCTAATTGAAAAATTATTGAACCAAGTATTCTACATGGATATCAATATCAAAATCCATTAACAAATGATTTGAGAAGTTCACACGCACTGAATATATATCAACAAAATAAATAGCGCAGGTAGAATAGACATCCATACCTTGATATGCTTGATTAATCAATATGAAAAGTTGAGGGCAATTTTTTTCATCATGCATTAGTGTTTATCCAATTATGATTTTGATTTAAAAATTTGACACAAACATTTTTTTTATCTCAAATCATTATTTCAAATCCATTATCACTTCCATTTAAAACATCTCTTGACGTGATCGATAATATCAAATTTCATGTACAACGGGAAATTGATAACTGATAAATATCAAACATGGTATTTAATTGATCTGTTAATACCGATTGGTTCTCGGGACATCCCTAATGGATTTAATCAATAGTATGTGAGTTCATACCATAGCATGCCCTAATGCATGATTTATTTCATTTTCGATAAACATCATATACACTCAAACAGTCAATTATTTGGATGTTGACTTATATCCAGTTACCAAATAATAATTTCCACAAACGATGTTTTGATAAATGACAGATGTAGACTTGCTTTCAATAAGTCTAAAATGTTATTAGCTACAGTCAGAATGTAAGACTTTCTTGGATATTGTGTACTTATTTTTGAAAATACCTCTGATAGGAACATAATTCCTATTATTATTTTGACTTCTGAATTGTATAAATCAATTAAGTTTTCTTACATTTTTGACTTGTGAGTCACTTTGTGATTGAAGATAGTTTCATACCAATTTTTAAAAGCTTTTTTTCTTTTTTACAATATTATTGAAACATTTTACAAAACGAAGCAATTTCACTAGAATGTGTTTGAAAGTCAACTTGAGGTGTCCTAAAATCGAGTCACTTCCTCCCAAAACGAAAATGATGATGGTGGTGATGATGTTGGTAGAAGCGGCGTTGGTTATGATAATAATGATAATCAAGGCGATTACGACACCATATATACATGCCATGATGCTGATGCTGATGCTGGTGCTGATGCTGATGCTGATGCTGATGCTGATGCTGATGCTGATGCTAATTGTTGAGAAAATGCCGATGTCCTCCATTCTGTTGCTGACGATGGCGATGCCCTCAATGATGATGTAGATGATGGTGATAATGATGATGATAGTGGTGATGATGATGATGGTGATGATAATGATAGTGATGATGATGATGATGGTGATGGTTGTGATTATGATGACGATGATGTTGATGATCAAGATGATGATGATGTTGATGATCAAGATGATGATGATGAGGATGATGATGAGGATGATGATGGATATGGGAAATGGGAAGACGATGTAGTTTCAAACAGATCTTCTCATCATGGAATGTTGATCTTTTGTTTAGTTATCCAAGTATCTTGTGTTGACACACGTACAGCTGCATACCAAAAGTTTATTCACCTGCTTGTGATCTTAGTTCAAATATCATGTAATTTTGTTTCGTTTTCACGTTCATTAAATAACTCCAGGGCCACTTACAGAAGATCATCAATTGTCCATGTGTAAAATAACCATTCCCAAACCTTACTTTGGGATCGTCCTATCACTTGTGCTGAATGTCGATATTTGACTATGTTAAATAGACAGATGGGGTCATATTTGTGAAATTCGGATTTTCTTAAATTTCGATTAAAATCATTCATGTAAACTTTGTAGGAATAAAATCAGCAGAAAACATATGAATAAGATCTAAAGCTGTTGATCACGTATGAAGGATTTTGTAGAGCAAAATAGAAATCAATGATGTCGAAATTTTGACCCCTGGTCACTTCAATGACCTGCCAAATGTGTTACAGCTATCTGCTAGGTATGACATACGAATATGTCAACGTAAACTGAATCTTAACTTATGCAGTGAAATTTCATCATTATCAGTTTCGTTTTCACAATGATATGATGTCTCAAAGACGTTACAAATTACATGATATTTGCACTAGAATACGAAGGTAAGTGAACAAACTTAAGATACGCAGCTGTATTGTAGATTTGGTTATATTAGTCGTTGTACACATAGCCTAATTGAAGACTTCAAAACCTCCAACATAAACACAACCCATTTAAATTTTTACACAGATAAAACATCTAAAATGTGCTTTTAAGTACCTAAAATTTCTGCCCATTAAGAAAACGCATTAAGAAGACGAATTTAGTTCATACAGTTGCAATAAATCAAAAAAATCTAAAAACAAGATTGTGATGCGTTCATAAAATCATTTATGTCGTTTTCAAAATGGCACTTTATAAGAGCAGATGTTTGAAGTTTAAAAAGCTGTTAATTGCAAATAATTGACTTAATACGTTAAACGATTGTCCGTGTAATATTTTGTCTGCTATTCAACTGAGTAAAACATAGGAAGATGCGGAGTCGCCCTCTATTTTTACACAAATAGATGTTAGAATAAACTCATCTGCAAAAGAAAGTTATACCATTTTGAACTGAAACCATAAAATGTTTAAAAAAAGTTCCGTCATTGGCCTTTGCAAGGTCCTCAGTTTAAAGGTGATTGTTTATATTTGGTCCTCAGTGTATATATGATGGTGTCTTTCTGTTTTTCAGTGTATACATGATTGTGTCTTTCTAGTTCCCAGTGTATATATACTAGTGTCTTGCTGGTTCTCAGTGTATATATGATGTTTTTTCTTTCTGGTTCTCATTGCATATATGATGGTTTTTCTTTCTGGTTCTCAGTGTATTAATGGTGTCTTTCTGGTTCTCAGTGTATATATGATGGTGTATTTCTGGTTCTCAGTGTATATATGATGGCGTCTTCCTGGTTCTCAGTGTATATATGATGGTGTTTTTCTGGTTCTCAGTGTATATTTGATGGTGTCTTTCCGGTTCTCAGTGTATATATGATGGTGTCTTTCCGGTTCTCATGGTATATATGATGGTGTCTTTCTGGTTCCCAGTGTATATATGATGGTGTATTTCTGGTTCTCAGTGTATATATGATGGTGTATTTCTGGTTCTCAGTGCATATATGATGGCGTCTATTTGGTTCTCAGTGTATATATAATGGTGTTTTGCTGGTTCTCAGTGTATATATGATGGTGTCTTTCTGATTCTCAGTGTATATATGATGGTGTATTTCTGGTTCCCAGTGTATATATGATTGTGTCTTGCTGGTTCCCAGTGTATATATGATTGTGTCTTGCTGGTTCTCAGTGTATATATGATGGTGTCTTTCTGGTTCCCAGTGTATATATGATTGTGTCTTTCTGGTTCTCAGTGTATATATGATGGTTTCTTTCTGGTTCTGAGTGTATATATGATTGTGTCTTTCTGGTTCTCAGTGTATATATGATGATGTCTATCTGACCCTCAGTGTATAGATGATGGTTTATGTCTGATCATGAATATAAATAGGGGATAACTCACTAACATGGTTGTTGATTAACTTACTATGTGTGTTGCATTATGTTGTTACTTAAATAAATTGAAGACTATTCAAGACTACTGTTTTGCTTTAAGCTTACATTCCCTGAGGAAGCTTCGAATCAAGAAGCAGAAATGTGCATATTGGAAAAAAAATAAAGTCATGATTTTGAACGTTGATAAACATCTTTTCTGTATGTTTTAATACTTTCATATATGCTCCACGATTGATACTTCTTACCTTTTCAATATATATAACTTTCACCTTATATATGCATACCTTATATGTAATTTCTATTAACTCGTGTTGATGTATTTGATAGTTATAGACACTTTGGTTAGATTCTGTAAATAGCTTAAAACATTTCATAAATCAGTCAATCAGATTTTGTAGAGAAACTAGGATCTCAAAGGTCACTACTATCGCGATCAATCTTTAAAAAATCCGATTCCCTAGCGTGGAGACATTTATGTGCCCGAGATGTTTTTACCACTTTCAATAGTTTAAAGATAACTTACAAATCGAACCCACACACGTACATCAAGAATCGATCCGAGAGATTGTAAAGTGTGGGAAATCGAAACAGATACAGCAAAATCGTGTTATCATTTCAGACAACGGCATGCACGCTGAACAAGATACATTGAAACTTATCGACAAGGAACTAAATCAAATTCGGTCAAAGCAATTGAAGTGAAATACGTACTGGATGAAATTGATCATTGGCGTAGATTACAATTGCTTTCTGGAGCGAACATTTCCATAATGACATGACCATCACTTAAAGGGGCAGTAGCACGTTTTTAGGGGGAATATAAGGTGATGTCAGGAAAATGAAAATAAATGGTTCCAAATGAAAGACAATGTATTTAAACTAAATGGAGCAGTAATAATTCAAATATGTAACGTAAGGTTCAGCCATGCTATTCCTTTTTCTTACAAAAATGAATTAAAGGTGTTCACAAAAAAATGGCCGCCAATGGAATTTATGTAAATCCTCATACTTTGTCCTCTGACTATGTGTGATTGGCTTGTGTAATGTGATTGTTGACACTGTCAATATAATACATAAGGCATTTACTTACAATTATAAGTGTAATTTTTAAAATATAAAATTATCAAAAAACGTGCTACTGCCTCTTTAAAGGAAGAGTTCTATCGCGTTTATTCTTGTTGATCGTGCTTAATCGGAATAATGAAAAGAACAGTCCTATGGGGATATCTTTGTGTAGATAAGAGTACTCCCCTGTTTATGCTTATATATGATTAATACATAACTATTTCACACTTTTTTCAAAAATGTAAGTCGCAAAGATAGTAGTTGTTCTAAACGCGAGACGACATGATCAATCGTGATGCGTGTCGTCATTTTTTTGTGCAAGTCCTTTCGCTGTAGTTGAACCTGGAAGCCAGACAAACATATTCGAGAAGTTGTTACTAAGCGCTAGAGCCTGTCCTATGCAATGCCGGTCCACGATAGTGTTTATCTGGGAAATTTCATAATAAACGCTTCTTCTTTGATAAATTTCATTCTTTATTGAAAGTACTTTGTATTGATAGAAGATTCCTAAATTTACAAATGATTTAACCTTATTTTCACACTTGTAGCGCCGATAAACGGCTTCACTTCCTTTTTTTCTTTTTTTTAACGAGTGTGCTACTCTATGAAGTTGTCAACTACATGTATAAAAAATGTTGGCCTAAGTAACAAAAGCATGTTTCAACATGGTCGTGTTTTAAACATAATATGAATAAACTATGTCCCTTTGAATTGCTTTGAACTGTAACTGAAATTGAAAGAACAAACGTTCCCTACTAGACTTGCTACTAATCATCGATAATAAACTGCACCCAAACCATTTTTTGCACAATGTAGGCTTAGTTTGTCTGTGATGTAGACTTGCTCGAGGTATGCCTCAGTATGTATAATTGGCGTATCGTTAACGTATCGACTAGGTCAAGAATATAACTGATCAAAGTAAAAGATCGCTAGGTTTTGATCAAAGTAAAGCCTACCATCTGGAATTAATAACCAGTCGGTGAAGTTAATGCCTACGAACAACCCCTGCCTCCCAATTGCGGATAGGACAGCCTCATCAAAGCGTATGAATCGTTGAACAACTCAAGCATATAGAAGCATGTTAAAGTTCTGATTGAGCATATTATGTCGGGGAAATTTGGTGAATTGAAACTAGATATTGGTCGTGCTGTTATGCCTCCATGGGTCATGTTAAATTCAAAAGAGATAATGCTCTTCCATATTATTAATATTGGATAAAGTAAATTGGATAGCATCATTCTCGTTTAATCATTTTCTCATGTAACATGAATATATATTTTTGATACTATTTTATGTATTTAGATATAAAGGAGATACATGTATTTCTATACTAAATTTATATTCAAGAACGAAGTGAGGAATGTTGACATGACGGGGAAACTGACAATACTGCTATTAAAAAATTATAAAGTCGTGTAGTCATAAAGTCATAAACTCGTATATGTTAAAATAACTAAGAAAGAGAGACGGCAACTACCTTCTCAAAAAGCGAATCATATTCCTTTGGTAAAATCAATTCATGAACCGAGCGATGAATGTTGTCAAGTTAGAGAGACGTACACATTTCAATATCGAAACAGGTAAAGTGAGAACCAATCAATAAATCAAATCATATATATCTAGATTTAGTAGCCAATGAAGAATATCAAGGAAAGAGAACCATTCAATGAAAATATACAGGTAACGACTTAACCAATAACTAGTTATCATTAAAATCATATATCCATGGTAAATCTCCGGTAGAGGTCTTGGCGACGAATGCCAACATGTCGGAAAAACTGAACCATTCCATGAAAAAATACAAACCATATATCTATATGCTAAGTCTCAAGTCAAGAACATGGCGACAAATACAAACATTTCGGGAAAACTTAACCATTCCATAACTATTCATAATTCACATCATATATCTATGGTACGTCTCCATTCAAGAACTGGGCGATGAATGCCAATATATCGGGTAAACTGAAACATTCCATAACTATTCATACTTCAAATCATATATGTGTGTTACGTCTCCAGTCAGGAACCTGGCGACGAGTGCCAACATATCGGGGAAACTGAACCATTCCGTAAAAATATAAATGTAATGCATGGACCATAACCATTCCTCATTCAAATCGTATATCTATGATAGGTCTCTAGGTAAAGATCTTGGCGACGAATGCAAACATTCGGGAAAAGTGAACCATACAATGAAAATATACATGTTATCAGTGGACCATAACTTGTCATAATTGAAATCATATATATATGTTGTAAGTCTCCAGTCAATAACCTGGCGACGACTGCCGACATATCGGGGAAACTGAACCATTCCATGAATCAAAAGCAGGTATTGACAGGACCTCTGCAACGTGTGGTTTGGCCAGAGAAGTCAGCCTAATTTCCCGGCAACCCCTCCACTTCCTTTCATCTCACGTACAGCGGAACCACAGTCGTGTTGTCCTGTGCTTCAAGGACACTCGAAAAAGTAAAGGTTAATTTGCCAAGACCTTTCCATAGCATCATTTCCCTCTTCAAGAGCCCGAATAACGTTCCCTCGTCTGCTCATCCAGACTCAATGCCTTGCCTTCCAGTTCCACTTATTTATCGTCTGCTTCGAGGATGTATTGATTGAGCAGACGACAGGCACTGTCTGTTACGTTTCGCTCCAGAGTGGTGTCAACGGTTGAACCATTAGGATCGGTAGAAGTTTCCAAAGAGTCAGTGGATTTTGTGTGTGTTCTGGATTAGGATCTACTCTCTCTCCAGGAGTTGCCCTTAGGTAGGTGTCCTAACTCTATCAATATATGTTATCGTTTTACCTATATTGACTTAGAGCAGTTTTTGTCAAGAGTATATGTTTCTGTTTAAATGAAGATGTGAGTTTGAAAATATGCTCATGGGTATACCTGTGCATTTATGTTTACATTTGATGACTGACATCTTGAGATTTCTGTCTGAGGACATTTCGTCAAGCATTTTCATATTGGAGTTGTAAATCGATATCAGTATCTAAATTTCAAATTGTTGTATTGCAATTCCCCTAGTCTCAACATGATACCTGTTTACAACATTTGATTATGACAAACTATTCAAGCTTTGTTTATAATTAGATAAGGTGTTCAAACTAAGAAATGGTATTTGCTTTGTGTCAAAGAAATAAAGTAACACACACATGCAATAAACAATAAATATTTTTCGAAAATTTTATGAAATGTTCATTTTTTCAAGAATAATTGTATTGCTGTACATTTAATTTGTGGAAAGTATCTGAAATTATATTCATGGCTCATTTGGTTCAGGAAATGATTCAAGTTGTTAGCGTTTATTTCTGTAAATGGTTGGATATTGAATTAATAAATGATATATATTTTATAAGAAATTGCATTTTATAATGAGCTCAGGAATATGTTTGACATTTTTTAGTTTGATGATGTATTACAAATTTCACAAATAAGTTAACAAGTTGAGTCTGTTTATTTATGTTGAATCGGATATTGTATACTTTGTTCAGGGGTTGATATAAAGCAGTTTGTTTATGAATGTGACGTCATGTTAGGAAATCAATAAATATGACTTAACATGATGTATATATTATTTATAAGTTATAAGTAACATTGAGTCCTAATGTCATTCAAAACATGAGACACGTCGTTCATGGTTAGTACGATATGTAGGCAAAATGGAGTTATTAGGTGGTGCGTAGTATAAGACATGATTTGTTCAGTGGTTTATCATACTGAGCATGTTGTTTATCCTTTGAGGTTTTGAATCAATATATGATAAGACATTGTTTAGGATTTTTTAAGATGCATTGTGTTGTGTATGATACGAACTGTTTGTGATTATCAAGTTATTGGTGCATATCATATACGAGATGAAATGAATGTGTGTCCGCCGCAAATGGCTGAAATATTGCCAAAGCGGATTTAAACTCCACTCACTCACTCATTCACGAAAGGATAGGTTTATGTTAGGTACAACTACTAGAGAAGTGATAGGCTATGATACATTGGTGCATGAAAGAAATAATAATGCGAAACAAACAAAAGCGTTGTATTTGCTTATCTTTTAAGGAAAATTTTATGGCTGAATATGATGTATATATTATTTTGGTTATAAGTAACAGTGAGTCCTGAAACAAACAAAAGCGTTGTATTTGCCTATCTTTTTAAGGACAATAATATGGCTATTACAAATGGGGCATTCTTGATGTGTTTTCTTGAGCATATAGCTGTTTCTCAGAGATATGTCAAGTTACAAATTGTTCATTCTCATTTCTACATTCTTGCACTACGTCCAGTAGAGTCAATATATGGCCAACCGCACTTAAGCATACATTTTAAAGGGGAAGTAGCACGTTTTTAGGGGAATATAAGGTGATGTCAGGAAAATAAAAATTAATGGTTCCAATTAAAAGACAATGTATTTAAACTAATTGGAGCAGTAATAATTCAAATATATAATGTAAAGTTTAGCCATGCGATTCCTCTTTCTTACAGAAAATGAATTAAAGGTGTTCACACAAAAATGACCGCCAATGTTTTTCATGTGAATCTTTATACTTTGTCCTCTGACTATAGGTGATTGGCTTGTGTAATGAGATTTATTACACTATCAAAATAATACATTTAGCATTAACTTACAATTATCAAATTTTAAAATATTAAATTATCAATAAACGTGCTACTGCCCCTTTAAACGTTTGATTGTAAACAGGTTGCTTTCGAATGATAAACCAAACACAATCTAACGATACTAGTTCTTTTCCTAATATTCTTGACGCATTTCTTTTGGTAAAAGGATGTGAATTACATCATAAGGGATATTTAAGAATGACTTAAGACAAAAACTAATATACTTAAACTTAAGTTTTACAGGGAAACAAAATTTCAATACAGTATCTGCTAAAAGTAGATATTTTTCTAATTTAAAACCCATGTCAAATTATAATACCTCTCACATAGATGCATGCACATGTCCACCGTTTTATATACAGTATATTAAATACTTATTTTTGAATGAAATATAAATGAGATATTACGACGCTTATAAAACATAGGCCATATTCATAACATTTACAGTTAAACATTATGTCAATATTTGCTAAAACTACATGTTAGCTCAAACCGTGATACATGCACATGTCTTAATATACATATTTTTGCATGAAATATAAGGGAAATATTATGACATGGGCCAAATTAATAGCTCTCCAGTTAATCAGAATTTCAATATTAGCTAAAACTACGTTAAAGTCACTTTTCAAAAATTAAAGCCCATGTCAAACTGTCATATCTCTCACATATACAAGCCGCTAATGGCCGACATATTACCCAAGCAACGTAAAACAATCACTCGCTCTCACATAGATACATGCACATGTTCAATGTTTGCTACATGCATCGATTAAACTGTAATGATTTGTCATTTTGTAACCATAGCCGAATCAATTTCTCCTTGTATGCACCGACTGTTTAAACACAAGCAGAATGTGGAGTTTGCACGTTGTCCCAGTGGTGTTTGTATTGCTGAGCAAGCCTAGCATAATAGGTATTACGTTAAACGAATTCAATGGAGTAAATATATACACTGAATATGTCCTCGGTGGCATGTTATTTCTGTGAGCCGACTCAATACGAATTTGTACGAAGCCAATCAACGTTATTCACTACATGCAGCTTACGAGTGCCCTCAATGGTGACGTCATGCTTCGGGAAACATGATTTATGGATTGACGTTGTTTTTGTTGCAAAGTTTTCTCTAATGAGTGAGTGAGTGAGTGACTGAGTTTGGGTTTAACGTGATATCTGTTATGATAATTGAAATATTCCTTATTCGTTTTAGTTCTTATTCGACGTTCTTCCTTAAAGGGAACATTAACACGTTTTTCTTGAAATTGTATTACTTTGAATTTCCTCTATGGATTTAAGTAAATGCATGATGGATGATCGGTAGAAATTTGTGTAAACATCTTTTAGTCATTTGAGGTAGGGAAATAGGTCGCAGGATTCAATATTGTGCAAATAATAATTCATTTGATGGCTTACGAACTCTATTTTAGAGAAATATATACATTTGCATGACACTATATATGCTATTTACCATGTAAATATATATAGATTTTACAATTAATTTTATATATAACGCTTTAGGCCTATAAAAGTCTTAACTCATTGAGGATGTCTAAAGGGTATTCAAAACACGAGCCATCAACAAACCTCTCAGTGGAATTATTTAAATAATTTTAACAAATATGTTATGCTCAACAGAAGTATGGAACGATTTTATAAAATCATATCTTGTTACTAACGAGCTTTTAAACATCCACAATGTACCAATGAATAACGATCTTCACTGTCATAAAGTAGTTCAACAGCAGCAGCAACAACAACAACAACAAGAACGCATTCTTGCCAGAAGTTGCTGATTTGACAGTATCCTTCTTATATTTCGGATTCTCCCTTTGTGAATTTTAACAAAACGCCGTGTTTAAAGTGACTAAAGATTGACGTGCCGTTCAGTTTGGCGTAAAAATCAATTTCAGTTGTTGTTTGTTTTGCTGACAGAAATTCATGCCATCTCAACACGTTCCCTGTTCCTTAAATGCCCGAGGACAAATTCCCACGTAACAGCACTCACAATTGTTTGAATCAATCATTTGCATCTCATTGTACAAAAATAGTTGATTATAGATTTGTTAATAAAGTTACCGGCGTTCAGGACAATGGGGTTATCAAATGCAATCCAATGATTGATATTTTCAGCTTCCTATGGAGAACCCATAAATCAAACGCTTTGCAATATCGATATATGAGATTTATCACTTAGATCAATTATGAGAAAATGTATTTTAGTTCGATGCTTTAGTTTCGAACATAACTCTGTTTGGTTCGTGGGCAGAATGACCTCAAAGGGGCAGTAGCACTTTTAAGAAGGAATATAAGGTGATGTCAGGAAAATTAAAATATATGGTTCCAAAATGAACGACAATGTATTCAAACTAAAGTCACAAATCAGTTATATAATATAAAGTTCAGCCATGCGAATCATTTTTCTAACACAAAATAAATTAAAGGTGTTCACACAAAAATGGTCGCCATCTTTATGTGAATCTTGTAACTTGTTCTCTGACTATGGGTGATTGGTTTGTGTAATGGGATTTTGACACTTTCAAAATAATACATTTAACATTAACGTACAATTATCAGTGAAAAAAAAATAAATATAAAATTATCAAAAAAACGTGTTACTGCCCCTTTAAGAACAGAAGGTCGTTAAAACAGGCGCACCATTATGACTGTCAACTACTACAGGCGTACTTTTATGTTTCAAATTACGGTGAAATGAAGAGAATCTTCATTTTTGTGATATCTAATTAAATTCATGTTCATGGCGAAACTCGAAAACAGATTTCCTGATTTTAAGATTTAACTGATGCAATTTGGACATTACATTTTATTTTTAATGTCAGGAATTTCAAACAAAATATATAAAATCTTGTTTTTATGCCCCCGAATCGGAGATTCCGGGGGTATATTGTTTTTCACCTGTCCGTCTGTCCGTCTGTCTGTCCGTCTGTCTGTCCGTCTGTCCGTTTGTCCACAAAAACTTTAACCTTGGTCATAACTTTTGATTGGTCAGAGCTAGGTCTTTGATACTTGACATATGGATCCCTTGTGATAAGACCTTTCAGATGACACCATGACATTTGACCTTTTGACCTTGACCTTGACACAGCGAGCCTTTTCCGAAAACTTTAACCTTGGCTATAGTTTCTATACTGTCAGTGCTAGGTCTTTGATACTTGACATGTGTATCCCTTGTGATGAGACCTTTCAGATGACACCATGATATTTGACCTTTTCCGTCCGTCCGTCCGTCTGTCCGTTTGTCCACAAAAACTTTAACCTTGGTCATAACTTTTGATTGGTCAGAGCTAGCTCTTTGATACTTGACATATGGATCCCTTGTGATGAGACCTTTCAGATGACACCATGACATTTGACCTTGTGACCTTGACCTTGACACAGCGACCAGGATGCATTCGGGGGAATTCGTGTTTCACAAACACATCTTGTTTAAATCTGCAAAACTATGTCGGTTTCTGACCATGCATTTAGATTCCACCACCGAATCTTTCTTGTCTATGGATATGTAACTACGTTAATTAATAAATCATCTCTGTAGTTTCAAAATGTTCAAAAAATTGATTAAAGTTATGCTTTACTGCTCGCTTAGTGTTAAAATGATAGAATTTACTGGTGTTTAAACAATGATAATGTCAGCTTTTTTTTTGGATAATGTCAACTAAATCATGAGAAATACTATCCTGAATTAAATGACCCATTAAATTCATTTTTAAGAATATGGTCCATCAATAGCGAAATTTGAAAATGTTATTCAAATTTATGTTATTAAAGAAATCAAATCAAAAAGTTTAGTTTGACAAACATATTTTTTAGATCTATAATAGTTATACTTCTTTGAGAGGCATTTCATGCAATAAAGAAGTTGACTATCCATATAACTTGTTCTTCTTCATCAACCAGCTTCTAATGTGAATAGAAGGTATATTTTTTTCTAAAACTCAATTCACTGTAACATCATGAAGTCAACTCAGAAACAACCCAAAGTCCGATCCGTGAATGGCGATAAGCAATTATCATTTTGTTTTACCTCGGCTACGCCTTGCTATGTCCAATGGTCTCACTGTTCCTTTCAGTATCAACTTCGTCAATAATACAGGGAATAATTTGAGTATCTAAAGGTATCTCGGCTACGCCTCGCAACGTGAACTGGTCTCACTTTCCCTTTCAATATAAATGCCTCTTTAATACAGGACACGCCACAAATGGCTGAAGTATTGCCCAAGCGGCGTAAAACAATATCTCACTAAATCAAGAACAGGATTTGGGCTGTGAACTAAATGCAGGCCTGCTTGATTAATGAGGATGACTTCTGCAATCCACACTAACCCATTAAAGCTACTGATCTTATCGTATTTATTTGAATTCATGCTTATCGAGTCTGACTTTGACATCAACTATGATAGATGTTTGATCTCGACTAGTGTATGCTTGTTGTGTTGCTTTGTAATGTAATGAAACTCAACTGCACGCCTACTTTCCGTTAATGAGATTGTCAATGGATGATTTGCACGGGCTTTCCACTATGGAATGAGGTGAGGTGAGGTGAGGTTTAACGCCGCTTTCGGGAATATTTCACGTATATCACGGCTGCTAGTGTTATTGCTGGGAGAAAACCCGCAACACTAGTGCAGCTAAGAGTTGCAGTGAAACCTGTGAGCATCGGCTGGAACTATCGAATCATTGTTGCTACTGCGCTGATTTCAGTGTAGCATCGCACTCAAACCTATCTGCGTATAGAACATTCTCTACAGCAGTCAAAGTTGCCGAGACCCTGGTGAGATTCGAACCACGAATCTGTTGATCCGACGCCGAACGTACTAACCATTGCGCTATCTCGTCCCCCCACTATATAATAGAGCTCTAAATTTGAAGTGACAACAGATTTTGAATAAAGTGTATTTATTCATTTCTTCAATACCTATTTTTTCATTTACGACGCAAGATTTCAAATTTCATTGTTTTACATTTTGTGTGATGAAATAAATTCTAGAATCCAATTGAAGACTCATTTGAAACATTTTTGTTTGATCAATAAAATATCATATATTTTCTTTAATCTGAGGCTGGAATATTCTTTAAAAAAACAATATTTAACGCAACCATTATTTAAGACCAAGAAAAAGCAAAAGCAAAACATTTTATTGAAGAAGTTAAAAGATCAGAAAAAAATCGGATAAATCTTTCATCTTTCATCAATTGTTCCATTATGTAAATAACGAAACATGAAAATCGCAAATAGTCTTGATAAATGTGACCATGTCACGAAATATTTGTATTAAGCTTAAGGCTTTTCCTTGTTACAATTGTGATATCCTGTCATTTCAGCAACCTTTACTGCCATACGCCAATCATCTTTTTCCACTGCTATTCATTTGGCAGACATGAAAGGGGTCAAGATGTTTGTCATCCTCGATAAGGGAAAATGGTTTACATCAACATGCCCTTATGGAGTATATCATCACGTCATATTGTTGGAAAGATTTCATACCTTAATCGATTTCTCGTACCCTTTTGAAGTACTGGCATGTCATATTAAGAAAACAATGTGTCGGATAATGCTGTTTTCATGCTACAGTCAACTTGTGCGAGATCAAATCATAAGATTTGATGGCCTTTTTTGGAATAATGAATTAATGCTGATTTTTTGCATCAACTATTTTAGCAAATTACGATCCTTTGCAAGGGGAATTATTATCATGCCAATCAGGGCCGTATTATTCCAACCACGAGCCCATACTTTGAACAAATGTAATCAATTTTGTAGCTGTTCCTTCTGACATGAAATTCATTTCATGATTGGGTGAAGTCGTGTTTCTTTTCTAAAAGGCCAAGAGGCAAAAGATTAACTATTTAATGAAGAACTCAAATTAACATGGCAAACCCCTTGATATTCAGCGAATGTATTTTTATTCAATATTGAAAGCATCAAAAGGTGGATTATGAAATAACCTTTTTTATACAAATCAAAAATCCATTATTTGCAAAATGAATCATTGATCTTGCCACAAACCATCCTATGCATGTAACCAACATGTTTAAAATGGCTACGAAAACGCACCACTAAATGTAACAGCGCAATGCCAAACATAAAAGCTACTTTCATGTCGTATAGATTAGTTATTTTCAGTAGAATTTCTAAAACTGCCTAAGAAACAGTGATAAAACTTTAAGGAATGTTATAATTCAAATGAACCTGATCTAAATATAATTTACAATCAAATCTCACGAAACCACACTTCAATAAAGCATTCAGTTTTCCTGTCAATAATTGAAGGAGGGTCAATGACGTTATTGAAATGATTGTTGTCTAAGTTTCTTCATTGTTATAAAAAGCAATTTTAATTGTAAAACCTATTAATGAATTTGGTATTGGGGTTTCAGTGGAAAGGAGACATACACAATGACTTACTGTATACTCAACTATCATACAACTTTAACCAATATAAATCAATTTTACTATTTGAAATTCTTTGAACAAAGTGGGGAGCGGGGGTATGTTAGCTTTGTCAATTACGTTATTGAAATCATTGTTGTCTAAGTTTCTTCATTGCTTTTAAAAGCAAGATTATTGAATGTGCCATTTATTTTAACTAAGCATTATATTTGTATATTGAGTGTATTGATGCGTTTTTGGCTCCCTGCCTGTCTATGGAAAACATTTATTAATGAAGATACCAAGTATATACATAATTTTGAAATTCCTTATATACCGACGGCATCAGGCAAGCCACAGTGCAGCGCCAGGTTTTATCCTTAAAACACTTTGTGTCATTCAAGGAAGCAGCATCTGCCTTCTTTTATTGTATATTGTATGAGGCGGTCGGGAATCAACAGTTAAGCTTTATCCCTGGAAAGCGGGTAGTATACCCGAATTATGACTATTTGAACAAAATATTATGATAAGTATATGTCACAATATATAATATACCTACATAGTGTAAGTACTCTTTGACCCACAATTCCCTTTGTTGCAGCTCACACTGTTATAACCTCGTATAATGACAAACGATTTATCATCAACAGCAATGTCCATTGGGGCTATCTGTTTCAGGAAATGAGATAATATCCTGCTTGATGTATCATCAAACAAATTATGCTCTTATTACAGTAGGACCAAGTTTATTCTACATTGAAATGTCAAAAGCTCTTGATAAAAATTATGTTACTTGGCTTTGAAAGCAATGTTCATTAATTTGTTTTACAGCTATTGAAACGAGGTAATAAAACAAGCACCTGATGGAGTATTATCAAAATTTAGGTTGTAAATTTTGAACATCCGATAAAATGAACATCATATAACAAAGTCATATGAGTTAGATGATTTGTGCGGGGTACCGGATAGCTCAGTCAGCATGAGCGCCGGTCTAACGTTGCTGAGGTCCTGAGTTCGACCCATCCAGTCCAAGTTGTAAAAACCTAGACTTAACCTCTGTTAGAACTCTATAAGTGTCGCCCTGGAGCCCTAGTGTGTTGTGCAACAAAAACTGTGCACTTAAAAGTTCCATGAATTCATGTCAGTGGCTGAATGGTGGATACATGAACACGAGAATACGAGAAGCTGTCGGTTATCAGCTTTCAGCAGTGTTAGACAAAGTTTAACTGCTGTGACTATGTGTCTCAGTTCATCCAGCTGTGCTTGGATACCCTGTGAGGTATAGAATGATCCCGTACTTGAGCGCTACATATGTGGATGCTGTTTGAATATTCCCCAGGGAGTTGAATTGGATAAATGATCAGGCGGCAAAAGAATGCTATTGACCAGGGGAAACAATGTAAGCTCTTTGAGCAACCACTAGTGGTTGGATATGCACGCTAAATAAATATTCATATAATAATAATGATAATGATAATAATAATAATTCAAATTAACTGCTGAGCATATACATGTTTATTACCTACGAGGGCAGTCATATCGAGGTTCATATTTTGCATATGTTGCCCTAGGGCAAAATATCACTTTTGCATTATGACATCACGTAATAAACAATGCTTTGACGTCAAGCTTCATCTATGACGTCACAATCTATATGGGCTGGCGGTGGCTAGTCCGCCTATGCTGAAAAGTAATTTTTTAGTATTTTCTTTAATTTTCTTTAATTTTGGGACTACGGTAATAATCATAATATTTTCTTCGTGCCCATGACATACTATGTTAACGACACTCGTGCCTAAATATCAGTACTATCAGTACAATACTAATAGTTAGCCACTCGTGTCGTAAACATAGTATGTCATGGACACTCATATAATATCCTCTATATGGTATATCTATCCAATAAAACAAGCAAAAGCGAAAGACAGAAATGTCAAGACTCTTGAATCAGATTTGCTTTTAAATTTCTGTTATTAAAAAAAGAAAACAAATATGGCACAGCTATATCAACAATGTCGAAAAACAAAAGTCTAATACAGAAATACCAAACGTGTTTATATGTTTCAGAACATTGCATCAATAAATTTTGTGCTTCGTTATTAATTTAACAAATCTCATGGATTGCAAATCTTATAACAAAGCCATATTATAAAAATATTTAATGTCACGTTATCTGTGACAAATGCTTTGGTTACAATGTAGGTTTGAACACATGTAAGATAAAATTCAACTTAAAGGATTAAGCTTAGTTATAGACATCCAACCTTTGGTTTCTTAATGCAACGACAGTAGTAAGTCAATGTTAATGCATAGTACCTACGAAAATTTAAGCACTTAGAGAACTTCAAAAATCTAGGTTCAAGCTTTTAGATATAAAAAAATTGTCGTGTTCAGTCTGCTAATTTTAGAGGTAAATAGCCTGTATGTTAATAAAGACCTTTGAATGCTACAGGGACCTTTTGAGCGGGTTATTTTTTGTAGCACATTTGTTTTCTCGGAATGCTAACGTTTCAAAATGGCGGACAAAACGCGATAAAGTTGTGCCTTTCAGCAATTATCAGCTCAAGAAAAAAAGTATTCTTAATGTTGAGTATTTTCACGATAACACAATAGGGTGTTAATGTTACATTGTCTCATGCTGATGCCATCAAACTTCTTTACATTTTTGACGAACACACTGTTTTCTGAATCCACTTATTGTGTCAGCTGTTAATGCCAAGGCTCTGTTAATCAGATTGGCCTCGAAGCTTGACATAGCTGATCATGTCTCTGACCAATTCCATCCCTGCACTTTGTCAGTGGACACAGTTTAGCATTTCTATGTGAGATTAACAAGGCACAAACTGCTGAATCTTGTGCATGTGACGAATACCAGACCCTTGGATCTGTCAATAGAGTGATCAGTCAGAGGCTCGTTTGGAGGTTTATACTTATTTCCTATTGCATCATGCTACGTCAGCGTATATGTCTGCACGTATATATGCTTCAACCTATCCCCTTATATCGTTTGTTCATATTCACTATATATGGCAAGCGAATCAAATGATGCCCTTTTAGAGATAGCAGGAAATTGGTTCCTTGGCTTTGTTCCGTGTGCTCACTGCATGATTCAAAGTAACCAATGCAGGCCCGCATTTTACAAGATTTCAATGAAAGTGTATGAAGTTCGAAATATTTTGGCCGAAAACAGACAGGCTTTAAATAGCGTTGAGTAACCAGCTGTCTGCAATAAGGCTGAATATGATAATAGGATGTCAGGATATAGGTTGGATTATGCCGATAAAGCAGGATGGACATATTTGTATTTCTTAATTTGTTCACAGTTTACTCTTTAGAAATCACTATCAGACTAATTGACAAGAAATCTCCTTGTCTAAATTTAACATATCCTTACTACATATTTGTGAATAATTTTCAATCTCAAGTGACGCATTACAAGTTTGTTAAGAGCTCATGAAGTTCGTGGCTTACAAGTAAAAAATCATAATTTTTCTTTAATTGTTGGTATCAATAATAGGTCAATAGTTTGCCTAATTTGATGTCAAAATCTAGAAAAGCGAAAAAAAAGTGTTAAACAAAAAGAAAATAACTTTGTCACATTGTGACATGGTTTACTTTCTATTGGAAGCCAGTGTATAGAATGAATAAACGTATCTACCAACATTCATCAGCTCAATGGACTGTTATCAAAATTCATTGACACACTGTTATGTACAGTGATTTTGGATTATCTAGTGTATGCCTGGATGCAAGAAAATGTCCAACAATTCTTGCTGGATGCAGAAATATAAAAAAATTAATATCAAGTTGTAATCAGAGAATTTGTCATCCGTTGCCAAATATGATAAAATTTCTGCTTTTTTGAAAAAGACAAAGCTTGAAACTAAAATATTGATATTAATAATTCGCTGTGATAAGCAGTTGCTTTTTATTGATAACATTCACATGTGCCACAAGTAAACAATAACTTGTTTCATTTACAATAGCATACAACCCTGCATCGTTAATCTGTCATGAATTATGAAAGTATACAAGTACATCAGTATTTGCAATCATATTTGCACTGCCAGGTGGCACAGGCATTCATTTTATCTTTGAATGTGAAAAAAACCCCCCAGAAATGAAGAAATTACATTTTCACAAAAATTGGGATATCTAATTATCTACTTCATATTACACTGTTGAGTCCTCAGATGAATTCGGAAAGAGATTTTCTGATTTTGTCATGAGGTAGGTCCTTGAAAATGGGCTTTGAAATGATTATGATAAAATTAAACTGATTTGGACAGTACATCTTTTTTCATTGTCAGGAGTGTCAAAATCTGATACTTCTTGTACTTTTAAAATCTGCAATATGATGTGAATTAAGATTCCTTCAACAAATTGTTATTATGTATTTATATATAACTTTGATAGATAATATGCAAGTTGACGCTGTTTGTACATTTGTTCAATTAATGCTTTACTACCTGCTTAATGCCAAAATGAGAAATACCATTTTGAAAATTGACCGATTAAATTCCTTTGAAAAAAAAAGTGTCTAAATTGTTTTTTAAATGTCATTAAATTTTGTAATGAACAATAAATTTATTTTTCAAATGCAAAAGTATAGTTGGACAAGCACAGTTTAAAGATTTATAATAGTATTTCCTACGTAATTAATTATAAGGCATTAAGTGAACAGTTTTTTCTAAAACTCAATGAACTGTGACATCATGAAGTCAACTTAAAGACAATTTTACGCCTGATCCATAAACTAAGAAAAGCAACGATCATTTAGATTTACCTCAGCTACGCCTTGCTATGTCCAATGGTCTCCCTGTTCCTTTTAGTAAAAACTGGGTTCTTAATACAGGGGAGAATTTGAACTTAATGCAGGCCTGTCTGATTTATAAGAATGACTATACCTTTCAGCATAACCTGCATTTGTTTTTGAATTTGAGTAGTGAACTAAACGCAGGCCTGTGTGATTAATGATTAATAATAGCTTCTGCAATTCAAACATTCCCATTAAAGCCACCTTTCTGATCGTCTGTATAATGAGAGTGTCAAGGCATGCCATGCACGAGGCTTTCAACTATGTAATGAAGCTGAGTTTGAATTAAAAATAAATTTTGAATGAATTGTAGTTTTTTGCTTATTTATTTTCTTGTTGTTCTCTACGACACGAAATATCAAAGTTCAGTGGTTTACAGTTTGTTTGATGAAACAAATGTATCAATGCAGTGCTACTTGCACGTATATCTTTAAAAAAACCCTCATTTTAAAGATATTCATTTTCTCAATAAGATATCACTCAGCGTATTTATTTTTAAAATATCTTCAAATCTGAAGGTGGAATGTTCTTAAAACACAATATAAGGCAACTATTATTTGAAAAAAACACCTCAAGGCAAAACAAAACAAAAACCATGCAGAGAAGTTGAAAAGATTAGAAAATAGGATAAAAACATCCTCCCTTTTAAGAACGCTATGCATTGTCATCTCTGACATGCGTTAATGTATCTTTCATCAATTGTTTCCATTATGTAAATAAGGAAACATAAAAATCACAAATAATCTTGATTAATGTGACCATGTCACGAAATATTTGTGTTAAGCTTAAGGATTTACCTTGTTACAATTGTAGTATCCTGTTATTTCAGCAACCTTTACTGCCATACGCCAATCACCTTTTCCACCGCTATTCATTTGGCACACATGAAAGGGGTCAAGAAATTTGTCAACCTCGATAAGGGCAAATGGTTTATATCAATATGCCCTAATTGAGTATATCATCATGTCACCTTGTTGGAAAGATTTCATGCCTTAATCGATTTCTCGTACCCCTTTGAAGTGCTGACATGTCATATTAAGAAAACATTGTGTCAGATAATGCTGTTTTCATGCTACAGTCAACTTGTGCGAGATCAAATCATAAGATTCGATGGCCTTTTTGGGAATAATGAATTAATGCTTATTTTTTGCATCAACTCTTTAAGAAAATTACGATCCTTTGCAAGGGGAATTATTATCATGCCAATCAGGGCCTTATTATTCCAACCACGAGCCAATACTTTGAACAAATGTAATCAATTTTATAGCTGTCCCTTCTGACATGAAATTCATTTCATGATTGTGTGAAGTCGTGTTTCTTTTCTAAAGGCCAAGAGGCAAAAGATTAACCATTTATATATGTAATATGTCACTCAGCGCTTTGAGCATGCAATGTGCATCGATATATGCGCTATATAAATGGACTATTATTATTATTATTATTATTTAGTGAAGGACTCAAATTAACATGGCAAACCCCTTGATATTCAGAGAATGTATTTTTATTCAGTTTGAAAGCATCAAAAGGTGGATTATGAAATAACCCTATTTGTAAAACTAAAAAAAATATTATTTGCAAATTAATCATAGATCATACCACAAACCATCCTATGCATGTAACCAAACATGTTTAAAAATGCCTACGAAAACGTTACTAAATGTTACAGCGCAATACCAAACATAAAAGCTACTTTCATGTCGTATAGATTAGAGTTATGTTCAGTAGTATTTCTAAAATTGCTAAAGAAACAGTGATAAAACTTAAATGAATGTTTAAATTCAAATTCAAACCACACTTCAATAAAGTATTCAGTTTTCCTGTCAATAATTGAAGAAGGGTCAATTACGTTATTGAAATCATTGTTGTCTAAGTTTCTTCATTGTTATAAAAACAAGATTATTGAATGAGCCATTTATTTTAACTAAGCATAATATTTGTATATTGAGTGTATTGATGCTTTTTGGGCTCCCTACCTTTCTATGGAAAACATTTATTTATGAATTTAAGATACCAAATATATACATGATTCTGAAATTCCTTATATACCGACGACATCAGGCAAGCCACAGTCCAGCGCCAGGTTTTATCCCTTAAAACACTTAGTGTCATTCAAGGAAGCAACATCTGCCCTCTTTTATTGTAAATTGTATGATGAGATCGGGAATCAACAGTTAAGCTTTATCCCTGGAAAGCGGGTAGTAAACCCGAATTAAGGCTTTCCTTATGACTATTTGAACAAAACATTATGATAAGTATATGTCATAATATATAATATACCTACATAGTGTAAGTACTTGCTGACCAACAGTTCCCTTTGTTGCAGCTCACACTGTTATAACCTCGTATCATGACAAACGATTTATCATCAACAGCAATGTCCATTGGGGCTATCTGTTTCAGGAAATGAGATAATATCCTGCTTGATGTATCATCAAACAAATTATGCTCTTATTACAGTAGGACCAAGTTTATTCTACCTTGAAATGCCAAAAACTCTTGATAAAAAATATGCTACTTGGCTTTGAAACCAATGTTCATTAATTTGTATATAATATAGAAACGAGGTAATAAAACAAGCACCTGATGGAGAATTATCAAAATTTAGGTTGTAAATTTTGAACATCCGGTAAATTGAACATCATATAACAAAGTCATATGATTTAGATGATTTGTGTGGGGTACAGGATAGCTCAGTCGGCATGAGCGCCGGTCTTACGTTGCTGAGGTCCGGCGTTTGATTCCCATCCAGGCCAAGGTGTAAAAATCTAGAGTTAGCCTCTGTTAGAATTCTATAAGTGTCACCCTGGAGCCCTATTGTGTTGTGCAACAAAAACTGCGCACTTAAAAGTTCCATGAATTCATGTCAGTGGCTGAATGGTGGATACATGAACACGAGCATATGAGAAGCTGTCGGTTATCAGCATTCAGCAGTGTTAAACATACTGCTGTGACTATGTGTCTAAGTTCATCCAGCTGTAAATGGGTATCCTGTGAGGCATAGAATGGTCCCTTACTTGAGCGCCACATATGTGGATGCCGTTTGAATACTCCCCAGGGAGTTGAATTTGATAAATGATTGGGCAGCGAAAGAATGTCACTGACCAGGGGAAACAATGTAAGCTCTTTGAGCAACCACTAGTGGATGGATATGCACGCTATATAAATATTCATATAATAATAATGATAATGATAATGATAATAATAATAATTCAAAAAACTGCTTAACATATACTTGTATGGTATGTCTATCCAATATAACAAGCAAAAGCGAATGTCAAGACTCTTTATTCAGATTTGCTAAAAAATTTCTGTGGAAAAACAAACACCTAATACAGAAATACCAAATGTGTTTATATGTTTCAGAACATTGCATCAATAAATTGTGTGCTTCGTTATTAATTTAACAAATCTCATGGATTGCAAAATCATATAACAAAGCCATATTATAAAACTAGTTAATGTAATGATATCTGTGACAAATGTCTTGGTTACAACGTAGGTTTGAACACATGTAAGATAAAATTCAACATAAAGGATTAAGCTAAGTTATAGACGCCAAGTGTTTGGTTTCTTAATGCAACGACAGTGGTAAGTCAATGTTAATGTATAGAACCTACGAAAATTTAAGCACATAGAGAACTTCAAAACTCTAGGTTCAAGCTTTTAGGTATAAATGAATTGTCGTGTTCAGTCTGCTAATTTTAGAGGTAAATAGCCTGCAGGTTAATAAAGACCTTTGAATGCTACAGGGACCTTTTGAGCGGGGTATTTTTGGTAACACATTTGTTTTCTCGCAATGCTAACGTTTCAAAATGGCGGACAAAGCGCGATCAAATTGTGCCTTTAAGCAATTATCAGCTCAAGAAAAAAATAAATTCTTAATGTTGAGTATTTTCACGATAACACAATAGGGTGTTAATGTTACATTGTCTCATGCTGATGCCATCAAACTTCTTTACATTTTTGACGAACACACTGTTTTCTGAATCCACTTATTGGGTCAGCTGTTAATGCCAAGGCTCTGTTAATCAGATTTGCCTCGAAGCTTGACACGAATAGCTGATGATGTCTCTGACCAATTCCATCCCTGCACTTTGTCAGTGGAGTCAGTTTAGCATTTCTATGTGAGATTAACAAGTCACATACATTCTGCTGAATCTTGTGCATGTGACGAATACCAGACCCTAGGATCTGTCAATAGAGTGATCAGTCAGAGGCTCGTTTGGAGGTTTATACTGATATCCTATTGCATCCTGCTACATCAGCGTATATGTCTCCACGTATATATGCTGCAACCTATCCCCTATCCCACAAGTCACCAACTGGTGAATCTTGTGATAAATATCCGATCCTTGGATCTGTCGATAGAGTTATTAGTCAGGCCTGATGCTTCAACCTATCCCCTGATATCGTTTGTTCATATTCACTACATATTGCAAGCGAATCAAATGATGCCCTTTCAGAGATAGCAGGAAATTGGTTCATCGGCTTTGTTCCGTGTGCTCACCGCATGATTCAAAGTAACCAATGCAGGCTCCAGCTTAACTCCAAACCACATTTTATTAGATTTCAATGAGAGTGTATGAAGTTCGAAATAGTTTGGCCGAAAACAGACAGGCTATAAATAGCGTTGAGTAACCAGCTGTCTGCAATAAGGCTGAATATGATAATAGGATTTCAGGATATAGGTTGGATTTATGCCGATGAAGCAGGATGAACATGTTGGTATTTCTTAATTTGTTCACAGTTTACTCTTTAGAAATCACTATCAGACTAATTGACAAGAAATCTCCTTGTCTAAATTAAACATATCCTTACTACATATTTGCGAATAAATTTCAATCTCAAGTGACGCATTACAAGTTTGTTAAGAGGTCATGAAGTTCGTGGCTTACAAGTGAAAAAAATCATAATTTCTTTCTTTAATTTTTCGTATCAATGATCGGTCATATGTCAATAGTTTGCCTAAATTAAGTCAAGATCTAGAAAAGCGGAAAATGTGTTAAACAAAAAGAAAAAAACTTTGTCACATTGTGACATAGTTTACTTTCTATTGGAAGCCAGTGTATATAATGAATAAACGTATCTACCAACATTCATCAGTTCAATGGACTGTTATCAAAATTCATTGACACACTGTAATGTACAGGGATTTTGATTATCTTGTGTATGCCTGGATGCAAGAAAATGTCAAACAATTCTTGCTGAATGCAGAAATAAAAACCTTTTAATATCAAGTTGTAATCAGAGAATTCTCATCTGTTGCCAAATATGATAAAATTTCTGCTTTTTCGATTTGATATTTATCATATCATTTTTTTAAAGGACAAAGCTTGAAAATAAAATATTGATATTAATAATTCGCTTACTTTTTATTGATAACATTCACATGTGCCACAAGTATACAATAACTTGTTTCATTTACAATAGCATACAACCCTGCATCGTTAATCTGTCATGAATTATAAAAGTATACAAGTACATCAGTATTTGCCATCATATTTGCACTGCCAGGTGGCACGGGCATTCATTTTATCTTTGAATGTAAAAAAACACCCAGAAATGAAGAAATTACATTTTCACAAAATTGGGATATCTAATTATCTACTTCATATTACACTGTTGAGTCCTCAGATGAATTCGGAAAGAGATTTTCTGATTTTAAGATGAAGTAGGTCCTTGAAAATGGGCTTATGAAATGATTATGATAAAAAATAAACTGATTTGGACAGTACATCTTTTTTCATTGTCAGGAGTGTCAAAATCTGATACTTCTTGTACTTTTAAAATCTGCAATATGATGTGAATTAAGATTCCTCCAACAAATTGTTATTATGTATTTATATATAACTTTGATAGATAATATGCAAGTTGACGCTGTTTGTACATTTGTTCAATTAATGCTTTACTACCTGCTTAATGCCAAAATGATAAATACCATCCTAAAAATTTACCGATTAAAATCCTTTGAATAAAAAGTGTCTAAAATTGTTTTTTAAATGTCATTAAATATTGTAATGAACAATATATTTATTTTTCAAATGCAAAAGTATAGTTAGACAAACACAGTTAAAAGATCTATAATAGTATTTCCTACGTAATTAATAATAAGACATTAAGTGAACAGTTTTTTCTAAAACTCAATGAACTGTGACATCATGAAGTCAACTTAAAGACAATTCTACGCCTGATCCATGAACTGAGAAAAGCAACGATCATTTAGATTTACCTCAGCTACACCTTGCTATATCCAATGGTCTTCCTGTTCCTTTTAGTAAAAACTGGGTTCTTAATACAGGGGAGAATTTGAACTTAATGCAGGCCTGTCTGATTTATAAGAATGACTATACCTTTCAGCATAACCTGCATTTTGTTTTTGAATTTGAGTAGTGAACTAAATGCAGGCCTGTGTGATTAATGATTAATAATAGCTTCTGCAATTCAAACATTCCCATTAAAGCCACCTTTCTGATCGTCTGTATAATGAGATTGTCAAGGCATGCCATGCACGAGGCTTTCAACTATGTAATGAAGCTCTGAGTTTGAATTAAAAATAAATGTTGAATGAATTGCAATTTTTTGCTTATTTATGTTCTTGTTGTTCTCTACGACACGAAATATCAAAGTTCAGTGGTTTACAGTTTGTTTGATGAAACAAATGTATCAATGCAGTGCTACTTGCACATATATCATTAAAAAAACTCAATTTATAGATATTCATTTTATAAATAAGATATCACTCAGCGTATTAGTTTTAAAAATATCCTTAAATCTGAAGGTGGGATGTTCTTAAAACACAATATAAGGCAACCATTATTTGAAAAAACACCTCAAGGCCAAACAAAACAAAAATCATGCAGAGAAGTTGACAAGATCAGAAAATAGGATAAAAACATCCTCCCTTTTAAGAACGCTATGCATTGTCATATCTGACATGTCTTAATGTATCTTTCATCAATTCTTTCCATTATGTAAATAAGGAAACATGAAAATCACAAATAATCTTGATTAATGTGACCATGTCACGAAATATTTGAGTTAAGATTAAGGCTTTCCCTTGTTACAATTGTGATATCCTGCTATTTCAGCAACCTTTACTGCCATACGCCAATCATCTTTTTCCACTGCTATTTATTTGGCAGACATGAAAGGGGTCAAGAAATTTGTCATCCTCGATAAGGGCAAATGGTTTACATCAACATGCCCTTATTGAGTATATCATCACATCACATTGTTGGAAATATTTCATACCTTAATCGATTTCTGGTACTCTTTTGAAGTGCTGGCATGTCATATTAAGAAAACATTGTGTCGGATAATGTTGTGTTCATGCTACAGTCAACTTGTGAGAGATCAAATCATAAGATTTTTTATTGCCTTTTTGGGAATAATGAGTTAATGCTGATTTTTTGCATCAACTCTTTAAGCAAATTACAATACTTTGCAAGGCGAAGTATTATCATGCCAATCAGGGCCGTGATATTCCAACCACGAGCTTTGAACAAATGTAATCAATTTTGTTGCTGTTCCTTCTGACATGAAATTCATTTCATGATTGGGTGAATTCGTGTTTCTTTTCTAAAGGCCAAGAGGCAAAAGATTAACTATCTTATGAAGTACTAGAATTAACATTTCAAACCCCTTGATATTCTGAGCATGTTTTTATATTCAATATTGAAAACATCAAAAAGTTGGATTATGAAAAAACCCTTATCATACAATCAAGAATCTATCTTTCACAAAATGAATCATAAACCTTGACTTGAACATTCATGGCATGCATGTAACCAAACATGTTGAAATAGGCTATGAAAATACTCCACCATATGTTACAGTTACAATGCAAAACATAAAAGCTACTTTCATGTCCTTTCGAGCAGAGATACTTTTAGTAGTCTTTCCAAACCTTTTATGTTATAATTTAAATGAACTCAATCTAAACAATGTCCATCTTCTTTAGAATATTGTACTTATCATTGTATGCATGCTATTTCTTAATATCCAACCTTTCCTGTACTATTGATGGCTTCTTTACATACTCTAATCAATTGTAAATTCACCATGTCATATTTGCCATACATGCATTCTGGCATTCTCTCCCCACAGAGGCAACTCAGTCATACCTGAATTAGCCTCTGTTCTATTAAGGCTTATACACGGGGTAGAAAGGTAGAAATCTGATTGGAGGCAATCGAAGTTAGTTTTGCAATTAGCGACGCCATTTCAAAAGTGGTCATCGGCCATCTCTGTGTTGTTCGTCAAAGCTTTCGTTGAAATTTAACATCCAGGGGAGGTTATTCTTCGTATTACAAATCATCGCTTTTTACCTTCTCATTAGTTATTATTTGATTTATTAGTAAAATAAAATCTATCATAAAACAAATGATAATTTACACAATTATAAAACAGTTTCTATCAAATGAAAAACCTATCCATATCTGATTTTCAAATTGTTTCCCTGTTTATGAAAAATAAACATATAGACATAATATTTTCCATGTTAAGAACTCCCTCAAGAAGTCATGGATATGCAAAAGGTGTAACCATTGGCTGCAAATAAGGGAGATATTTTAGGTGACAACTTTTTGCCGCTAGGGCAATCTGCCGGAACCCCCGGATCTAGGCGTAATAGAACAGAGGCTAAATCAGGTATGACTGAGTTGCCTCTGTGTGGAGAGAATGGCATTCTGGAGCGGTATTCAAATATGCTATTGCTTGGATGCGTCCCTGTCCATGGAAAAAAAATTATGTTTAAGCACCTCTGTATGAGCACCTCTTTTATTGTATTGTGTATGAGGTGGTCGGGAATCAACAGTGAAGTGTTCAGTAGTTTTCCCAAATTAAGGTTCTCCTTATTACCATTTTAACAAAATATTATCATAAGTTTATACCATAATATAAACCCTTTGTTACCTGTGGAGAATGGTGGTGTAGTGTTTAGTGTGCTGGCCTGTCACGCCAAAGACCTCGGTTCGAAGCCAGGTGGAGAAACCAAAGATTAAAACCTGGGCTTTAGACAAGGCACTTTATCCACATTGCACCAAGTCCATCCAAGTATAGAATTGTGTACCTGAATACGGGAAATATGAACCAAGTGGTCGCCATAGCGCTTAGTTGTGGCCTTAAAATGTACAGCTAATGAGCAGTGCTTGCACTGGATATTAAGCTTAAAACTTGTCAATATCATTAATATTACCAATAAGTGTAAGTACTTGTTGACTAACAATTGCAATTGTTGCAGCTCACACTGTTATAACCTCGTATCGTGACAAACGATTAATCATAAACAGCAATGTCCATTGGGGCTATCTGTTTCAGGAAATGAGATAATATCCTGGTTAATGTATCATCAAACAACTTATGCTCTTATAACAGAATGCAAAGTTTATTCCACATCGAAATGTCAATTATCTTGATAAAAATTATGTAAATAGGTTTTAAATTAGTGTTAATTCATTAATGAATATTTAACTGCTATATTAAGCAGGTAATAAAACAAGCCCATTATTGAGAAAATTAAGAAATATTATTCTAATGTTTCAGGACAATGTGATTATGAGCTTTAAATATCTGATAAATTGATAGTCATATGATATAGATTTACTGTTCGTCATAAATTATATATGTATGGTTTATCTGAGCAATAAAAAACTCAAACGTAAAAGTAAGAAATGTCAATACTTTTGATACAGATTTGCTTTTTAAATTTCTGTTATTCAAATAGAAGAAATATGGCACAGCTATGTTAACAATGTTGAAAAACAAACACCTGATAAAGAAATACCAAACATATGTTTATATGTTTCAGAACATCTCAACAATATCTTTTGTGTTTCGTTATAAATTCAACAAATCTCATGGATTGCAGAATCATTTAACAAATCCATATGATAAAATTATTTAATGTGACAAATGACTGGGTTACAACGTAGGTTTGGACACATGTAAGATAAAATCTGAGTTAAAGCTTAGTCATAGGCATCAGGGCCCTTTGTTTCGAAGCCTCTTAATTCAAAGAAAGTAGTAAGTATGTGTTCATGTATGGTACTTACGAAACTTTTAGCACTTAGAGAACAAATATCTAGGTTCAGGATTGTAAATTTAAATCAATTGTCTTGTTCGGTCTGTTTAAACCCAGAGGTAAATACCCTTCAAGTTAATGAAGACGATTAAGTTTTCGAGGCTGCTATTTGGGTCAGCTGTTAATGCCAAGGTTCTGTTAATCAGATTGGCCTCGAAGCTTGAAATGAATAGCTGATGATGTCTCTGACCAATTCCATCCCTGCACTTTGTCAGTGGACGCAGTTTAGCATGTCCATGTGAGATTAACAAGTCACAAAGTGGTGAAAGTTGTGACAAATACCAGACCCGTGACTCTGTCATGAGTGATAAGTTAGTATCATGGTTAGTATTGGGTGCACAGGCACTACACGATTTGCTTAGATTTAGGTATAAGTTTGGAAAATCAAATAATATCTTGAACAAAAAAAGAAAATAGATCTATCGCATTTATTATGACATGGTATATTTGGACGTTGATTTCTTACAGTAAAACCTTTGGGACTGCTAATGCAAAAGTTTAAAACTTCATCGACACTGTAGCTGTGATAAAGATTATCTAGTGCATGCCTGAAAGCATGGAAATGTCCAACGACAATTCATTAATTCAATGATAAGTGCAGAAATAAAACCTGATGATATCAAGTTGTGACTGTGGAAGTTTGTATCTGTTGATAAACGCGGTACAGTTACTCCTTTCGCAGTCTGATATTTAACATAGCGTTTTGAAAAGGACAATGCTTTAACGAGAATATTAATAAGTTATTCACTTTGATAAGCAGTTGCCTTTATTGATAACTTTCACATATGCCACAAGTGAACACTGATGTGTTTCATTTACATTAGCATAAAACCCTGAAACGTTAGTTAATCTGGCAATACCATTGAAGTCATAAATGTTACAAATATTAAAGTAGATCAGTTCAAGCCAATATATTGACAATGAACAGTGACTGCCTGGTGCCTCAGGCACACGGTTAATTTTCAAATTCAAGTTGAATAACGACAAATAAAAAGTAACATTTTCATTATCATTATTATCATTCATTGTGATATCAAATGGTCTACTTCATATTATGCTGTCGAGTCCTAACATGAATTTCCTGACTCTAAAATGATGCAGGGTGAATGAAATAGACATCATTTAAAAACACTGATGTACTTAGACACTTCATGTATTTTCAATGTCAGGAGTTTCAAACAAATATATAAAAAAGTCTTATACTTCGTGTGTTTTACAATTTGCAATACTATGTCTCTCTTTGACCATACATTTACATTCCTCCACCAAATCTTCGTTGTCTATGGATTTATAACTACGATAATTAACAAATTATCTATGTTATTTCAAAATGTTCATAAACTTTATTGAAATATGCTTTACAAATAGCTAAATGTTAAAATGATTGAATTCACTGATGTTGAAACAATGATAATGTCAATTGAATCATGAGAAATAACTCCTGACAATTGATTTACAAAAAAAGGTTGCAGTATCTAAAAATGGTAATAATAAATTGGAAATGTCACAACATGCTGTTATGAAAAATTTGAAAAGTAAAAGTAAAGTTGGACAAACACAGCTTTTATATCTATAATAGTTTGGCCACGTGTTTGATAGTGATGTCTTATGCAATTATAAGATATAGTTTTTTTTCTAAAACTCAATTAACCATGACATCATGAAGTCAACTTAGATACAATTCAATGGCTGATCCGTGAATGGAGAAGAGCAATGATCATTTAGATTTACGTCGGCTACGCCTTGCTATGCCCAATGGTCTCCCTGTTCCTTTCAGTAAAGACTGGGTTCTTAATACAGGGGAGAATTTGAACTAAATGCAGCCCTGTGTGATTTATGAGGATGGCTTCAGCAATTCAAACTATCCCATTAAAGCTACTTTTCTGATCGTCTTTAATTGGATCCATGCAAATCAATTCGGGCTTTGATATTAAGTATGAAAATTGTTTGATCATGTCTTTTGTGTGCTTCTTGTGACATTACAGACCCTTGCAGAATTAGTTACCTGAAAACCGCGGTCTGATTGCAGTCTGATCGCGATCAACTGCATTCAGATTGCAGTTTGATCGCGGTCAACCGCGGTCTGACTGCAATCTGATCGCGGTCAACCGCGGTCTGACTGCAATCTGATCGCGGTCAACTGCAATCAGATTGCAGTTTGATCGCGGTCAACCGCGGTCTGACTGCAATCTGATCGCGATCAACCGTGATCAGATTGCAGTCAAACTGCGGTCGATCCGATCAGGGATTGAGAGTGATTATAGACATTGTCTGCATGTCGGCAGTACAGCATAAGTTCAATCATAATAGATTGAGAAACTCAAATCTGCCGTATTCGGTCCAAATTGATTTTACTACCTGATTTGTTATTTGTTATTCATACTTTAACAACGCATACTATTCCTTTGTTCAGATACTTCATGTCTACCTTCTACACTGTCGTAAAAACGTATAGCGATTTTTTGCACTGGTTAAAAAATGAAATAATATCCTGTTGCATAAAGTGTAATTTGAATGTACCTTGCTACGACTTTTTGTAGCGTATGTGTGAAGTTATGAACATCGTTAACTCATCATTACTTATATTCCTCATTCATACAGGAGAGATATATCACTTTATGGTGTTATGAAAGCCCTTTGACTTCTCTGTAGTTTGTGGGTGTTTAAATTTTAAGACGGCCGAATGAAATCGTGAAAATCTCCATGCCAATACACCTCATAACGTTATACACAAGTTTTAATGACAGATGTAAATTGTTAAAGAATTCGTGATATCATATTTGATTTTGTTGAATTTTGGAGACACTAGGAAGAAGGAATAATTACTGATCATGATATTCTCGGTTTTTGGACAACACTGGGTAATTTAGACAGGACACAATGGGAGAAAGTGGTATTATTGGTATATGACTTGTCATTTTCAAATATTTTTTCAAAACTGTACATTTTAATTCTTTGTGTGCACGACCTTTTTTTTAATACATTTGGAGGAAATAAAGATGGCTTATCAATCATCGTGACAATCTCACATGCCAGTATGGTAAGGCATAACTGAAACGGTACAACCAGTAGCAGTAGTAATATAAAATGTTTCCATCAAATCAAGTCTAATGGTCTATTTTCAAGGTATAACTGAAATAAACCAAAAACACATATGTAATATTGATTATCTGTGATCAGTTTTACCGATATATGTGCATTAATTTATATGCGAATTGAGAATTTTGAAAATTTCACCTTCCGGGGCGCATACCTTTAATGAGAAGAGACAACCTCTATGTAGATTTTGTAATTCTGTCATGAATGTAAATATTACAGTGTTTATGTTTTCACGGGTAAGTTTATAATTATGATAACACCCGATAGAAACAGTCAGAGAAAAGTTTATGAATTAATTTGTATGTACAACAGCGACTTCTGACCGATGGTGTCATATACCGCATTGATTTTTCAAAAACGTTCATCTTTTACAGGTTTAACAAGTAGTTTATTGGTCGAGTCATTCAGTGTTGCTGCCAAATTACCAGTTATCAGTATGTCAAAAGTCTTGTACTTTAAAATGGTTCAGGTTCATACACGTGGGATCAACAATTTAAGTGGGATCAACCATTTAAGTACGCGGATTAAAAATCGGCAAAAATCTTGTCGATCCCGCGTGAATGTCACTTCCACTTATCGCGAATAATGCAGACGAATATATGGATCACAACTTCTTTGGTCATTGAATGCAAAGTTTGCAAGAATCTGTGTTGAAAAGCCGCATGCAATGAACAAAGAAGTTGTCATCCATATATTCCTCTGCATTACTGTCATTCCAACTTATATCATGCCTCTCAAAGAAGTAAATCGAGAACGGTCGATTGGCTCAGAAGGATTAACGCATGGAAAATCCCGATCCTCATGAATACAATTGTCGACAGTAATTTTGAGTTACGAGTTAAAACGAGACGTTTTACTAATTTACCATTAGCTGAAAGAGTATATGTCTTATATTTGTTTTTACGCTGTTAAAGTTGAGTACCATGTTCTATTGTCCACAGTATACATACCATAGACAAGAGATTTTATCTATTAATGTGGACATTTGTCAAGATTTTGTGCCTTTAATCTAGCTTTATAATGTTCAGTCCAGAGTTTTTATGTATTGTTGCCAAAAGCTGCAGATTTATTTCAGAAAAAGGAAAATCTTTTTTATGTTAGGTTAAATATATTTCATAGTCAATTTTGTTGTATTTATATGTCATATGTCGTAGTCTCTCATAACTCTCATATCAACGGTTGGCTCATAAGTTTTTGTTTTTAGCAAAATATATATGTATGTAATTCATAAGATGCTTATACTGTTTTAATTTGTTTTATCTATTTGTAAATGTTCTATGTAACCCAGCACGTGACTTATTTTCTCTCTCTCTGTTGATCGGCCCTGTTCGTTTCATTCAAGGACATTTGAACTTGATTTGGAGAACTCAGCAGCTTTATCTCGTTTACTTTAGGGTGGGAGATTGCCCCTATTTTCCTCTTTATTGTGTATTGCTTTGCCTACATACCTGATACAAAGGCCGCCGCCATTACTTCGTTAATTAACCCTTGACCCGATTTACTACCCAACATCTCGCTGTCCTACCGTCTCGCTCTAGGAGACAAATTACCACAAGAAAGGACTTCCGGTTATGTAAAGGGCCATAAAGTCCCGATTGTTTCACGAAGATTAAAAAGGAATCGAAGTATGGTATGTTTTAACGTGTGATGTGTCATTTTGCTGCACTGATTTAATTGGGGGAGGGAGAGGAGAACACTGTTAAACATTAATTATTCAGTGTCGCCTTACAGCTCAGCTGTACAATCTGAACGCACATACATCTGTAGATTCAAAGTCGGAAACATCAAAGTCCTATTCAGCGATCAAAGCGGTATATCACATACCCATTTCATATCAACGCCGGTGACCGGATTGGTGGTATTTATTGTCTGATATTGCTAAAGAGGTTATGTAATGTATTTTTTCCAGGAATGATAGATCGTTATTGCCAGTACCGTTATCTATGGGAGGAGCGGTTTTAGAGCGCAGCCGAAATTACCAGGCGAACACTTTGAAAACTCATCAGAGCGTGACCAGGCCTGTCGCCACTTGCGTATCTATTATAATGTCCGGAGATAAACCCCCTTAAAACCTAAACCATTTATGTGTTAAATTCTGATTTATAAAAATGGCAGAAGCAGGTACATTAACATCTAAGAAATACGCTAAACTCGAACTTTATAAAACGTTGAGTCAATTTTGTTTGCGGATTCGCTTTGATGGATGTGACTGTTCCATTATGCGGAATGTGATGATCCCAAATATAACATTGGTGCATTTCCAATACGAATCGAAACCTTATATATCATAAATATATCAATCACTGGTAACAATAATGTATGATTAATTATTCTATTCTTGACATGTGTTGTAAAAATACGGATATTGATCATAACTTACTATAGATTATTCACTGTGGCGTCTATATTTTTCATAAAAATAAAGATATCATAATAAATAACCTTTAACCGTTCACACTTTTCCTGTCCATTCATATCACCATGGTACAATTATCCACCGTCTAATGGCTCTTTAGAATACATCTTTATTTTGCAGTAAACTCACAAAAATGTAACATTATTTAGGTATTCTTTTTTAGAAAATATTCGGTTTGGTCACTGAAAATATAAACAATTTGTTATTTGTCACCGTCAGAAAAAACAGTCAGTGTATGTTATGTAAGATTCAGCAAACAACAGACCATCAGATTATCACTTTAAACAGACAAGTCTAGCCACAACGGTGCCAATATCACAAGGAAATTTTATCAAGATGAAGCCTTGTTGCGTCATTTATAGGGTTTTGAAATATACAATGCGACATGTTTATACAATTAAAAATTAGCTTGAATAAACTATTATTGAGCCGTCGGATATCTATGGAATAAATCTTCGGAATAAATAAAACTTGAATGTATTTTGTAACTATTTGTATGTAAAATAAACGATGAAAAGGGTGTCATTACACGTTGAAACAACTCCCCTTCTCCTACGTTATAGAAGGTATATACGCTCGTGACACGCTTCAGTGACCACAGATTCTGTTCGCCGCGGCTAATTAGGCAGTGTATTTAAAAAGCTGTATTTAGGCAGGTTACCGTCGTTCTTTAGAAAATTCAAAGTTGAATATAATTCAAATTGCAAGCCCCTTTTCATGAATCCCCAAAGTGGCTATAGATCATACCGCCGGTGACCAGTTTGTCGGTATGTATTGAGTGACAATGGTGTCATCACTGTGTCTTGTATGTTGTGTCATATATTAAGACTGCTTCAATAAAAAATAATGTCTTTTGACCTCAGGCGATCATTCATTGATATACTTTTTAAAAAGGATGAGTTAGTGTCAGGATTAATTGTGCAAACACTAAACGACGACAGTTTCTGGTACTGGGCAAAAAGGTTTTACTGAACACTTCTCATATTTGATAAAACCTAAATCAAGAATGTCATCTATGATGTTGAAAGAGATTCATTAACGACTTATCTATTATTCTATTTTTTGCATTAAATTACAAACTATCCACTGAAAAAAGAAATAAATAATGTAATAATGATTTTTGATATAAAAAAGCAAGAGTCTGATATCTAATAATTCCTAAATTTGATGATAATGATGTTTCTGAATAACATGAACCCGTAATGTAGCATAGCGACACAAACAGTGGTATATTAAAATTCAGTTATTGAAACAGTGTCAATTGTTCAATAGCAGCATTAACAGGAAATTAATACAGCCAAATGTTAATTCATGACATATTTACATTCAATCATTTCTTATGTTTTCCCGAAATGTTCACCAGAATTCCAACCAATCCCGATGTTATGTAACTACGAGACGAGTGACACATGAATAAACTCTGTCTCTTCTAAGTAAATCCTGATTCACCGAGGGAGCTAGCTAATCACCGAGACATACACATGTACACCTGTTGTATGTACACGAAGTATCAACAACCTATTCTCCCAATCCCTTGCCGCTACTTTATATAAAATGTACAAACGCAGTCTCTTAAGATAATATTTTACCCTTCTATATTATAACTTTTTATGTATATATTATGGTTTATATTAACATATATGTGTGAGTGTGTGTGCATCTCTCAACTGTCTCATTTACGTGTATTTATAATGTTTTATTTGAATTGTGTCTCATAAGCCTAGGTAGGCTGGACTTTGCTTTTTTACTCTTCTGTGATATTTTATGTTATATATAATGTATACTTGCAAAGTGTGACACTTTAATAAACTAATGTTCTTCTTCTTTCTTCTCTTCTTCTTCTGTATTTTATTTTGTAATTATGAGGTGAGACTGAAATAAAATATCTGTCTGTCTGTCTGTCTGTCTGTCAGACAAACAGACAGACAGAATATTTAGGTCTCACTTGTTTACACAACCAATCTATCAGCACGAATAATTACCACCTGCAGTCGTTTTTTAGATTGTTATGTTATTGTGCCAACACCCCCATCTCCCGGAAACACTAAGTCTTCATCTCGAAAATGAAAGGAAACTCTTTTGAAAGTTCTAATAACCACAAACATATTTTTTTCTATTTCTTTGGAATATATGAAAGTCTGATTACAATATTGTATAGTGCGTCAAAGGTCGCTACTCAAATAAGTTCAGTTAGTCGCATACCGTTTCGTCGAATTTATAGTTTTAGGAAAAATCCATTCGACGGATCGGTACTGTAACCTACTTCATTTATTAACTTAGATTCTCCCAGTGTCTCTTGCTCGTCAAACTTCGAATGATCGTCACAAAATCACCCAAGCGTTATTCGACGGATAGGTACAGAATCAGTTTTGAAAATTCGACGGATCAGGCTGTAATTGTTCAGTTTGGTAATGGAAGCCACTTTTGATGGGTCGCTTAGACTTGTCTGGCCACAAACCAGTGAATGCATGACTACACACGCCCCCTTTTTGTGACCGGGCGTCATTAACAGAATCAGCCTCGTTATCTATACATCTATCGTAACAATACCACAGAAAAAAACCCCAATAAATAACGATTTTCAGAAAATGATTCCACTCAGTTAGATAAATCATTTGACGATGTAACACTACTAAGCATTTGGTGTAAAAGGGATATCAATGGTATTTAAACAATTATTTAGGCGGTATATCAGTTGAATTAATGATGCGTTACTTTCTATGTTTATTGTGTCACAACCGCGCAAGTTTTATGGCCCCTAACCCAGGTGGGTTTTTCACAGCCGATAATTACGCTGTCTTAATGAAAGGCCAATTAAAGGTGTTTATTTGACAAATTAACAAAAATCAAGTTCCTTTTTTATTTTTTGAAAAATCGTAAAGTGGTAAAGTCGAGGTTAGTGGATGTTTAACTTAACGATTGACATGTAAAGTTCATTTACGGTATTTAATATGCTCACATGGCAATTTAAAGCACGATTTTCTTACTGAAATAAAGGGATCTTACGAAAAGATAAATACGTGTTAACAATGGCTAAATAAATAGAGATTATTACCCGAGGAAGTGTGTCATATGAATTTTACGAAACGAGTGTGAATTTGTGTATTACCCGAGCGAGAACGAGGGTTATACACAAATTTGCACGAGTTTCGTAAAAGTCATATGACACACTTCCGAGGGTAACAATTTCTTTATTACCGATTCTATTCCATTTTATCATCTTAAAAATATCCAAGAAACGGGCCGCTTCCGTTGCGACGGCCGACTACGATGACGTCACGAACAATGGTGTTATGACGTCCCAGGCGAAAACATACGGGAACTCGCGCTACAACAATCGTTGCTAGTAAAAATTGATATGTGCACTAGTGCTCATATTGAAAATACGTCACCACTTATTTCCAACCGTATGGGTAATAATACTTTGTATCAATAAAAATAGTTCTAAAACGAATGCACAATGTTCGGTTACGTCATGTGAGCCGATTTCCCTTCGAGCGGCCACATTGTATTCCATAATGTTCACACATTAAAATGCCCGCTCGAATGTTCAAGTTCAAGGGATCTGACTGATATGGCGAAACACAGTGTGTTATAAACATCCAACAAGCAGGTTAATTTCGAATATGGTGTAACTACTGGGTCACAAATTCATCAAACCGTTTAGACACCTTTGAATGAGGCACCATTTTGACAATAAAAATGATCGACACACACAAATATTCCAGTGCACATATTGTATTATGTATATGTATTATGTGTTATGATAGTGTGAGACAGGAAGGATTGCTAGCGTATCTCATTCCTACAGTTTAGTATTTATTTCAACGCCGCTTCAATTCATATTTCTCAAATCTGGATGAAAAACAAATATCAAACTCAATGTATATACTGTATAATTTTCTGCCATATTTTTTATGTAGCGTATGAAACTTTCTGTTGTTCTGTTAGTGAACGTCACCCATTATTATTTTTGCAAATATATCTTGGAACCGCCTTAGCATAACTTGTTGGCCAAACCGATTCATTTATCTTTAATGAAATGAATATGTTTAAACCAAATCAATGAAATCAAAAATGAAAAGAACAATATAATGTGTTTAAAACATCAAATCAGTGAATACATTATGAAAAGTGTCATGTTGTTGGGTATGCCAAATGAGGAAGAGGGCTGCAGCTCTAAATTAAATTTTTGTCGAAGATACGTTTTGGCAGTGGTTCAAACCAAGTATCGATTGTAATATTGTAATGATTAGTACCAGGATCAGCACCTACATATAATCGACCGAAATATGTGTAATAACTTGAGGGAATTGGATACCAACTCAAAGGTGTATACACGTGAACTGAATGTAATTGAAAAATTAGTTCACTGTCCATTGTTATCTGAAAACCAATATAGTATGACTAAATATTGGTGTAAGCTTTTCGTGTGTGATTATGATATTTTACGTATTTGTTATGAGTATCTGTAAAGGAAGTTGAAAATTTAACCTGTTCAGATTCCCACGTTTCAGGTTTAACGTATACTGTTATTGTCATTAATTTCATTTAAGTATGATTATAGATTGAATAGATTATTCATCAGTGTTAAAACAATAGGCTTTCTTATAAACAGTTAAATATGGGGTCTCTGAAAAAACAAATGATTATTACCATATCACCCAGTTAAATATCTTGCTCATTGCGTAATAATACTTTTGTTTAATGTTCACTGTAATATTATTAACGCAAATCTATTACATATCATTGTATGAAATATGTATAGAAAAACCTACACTTTGTCTACTCAACAGTTCTTATTATCAGTAGAAACTGAAAATATAATGAAATAAATATTGCTCATCTCAAATAACCGATGTGTACAGATGAAATTGTAGACGAATTATTCTTTATATTAAAGTGGCAGTAGCACGTTCTTTCTTGAAGAAAAACAATATAAATTTGTCATTGATAATTGAATGTTAATGATTAATGTATTATGTTGATAATGTCAAAAATCTTATTACACAATCATCCATTGTAAGAAAATAAATTATAAAGTTTCACATAAAGACCATTGGCGGTCATTTTTGTATAAACAACTTTAACTCATTTTGTGTAAGAAAACAAGAATCCAATGGCTGAACTTTACAAAATATATTTAATTCATTACTGCTTCATTCAGTTAAAATATTTGTCTTTCAATTGGAACCATTTATTTTCATTTTCCTGACATCAGCTTATATTCCTCCAAAAAACGTTCTACTGTCCCTTTAAAATATCCTTTATTTGTTAATTCCAGAATACGATTTGTCAAACTTTACGCAATTTTTTAAATAATATAATGTTTATTAAAAAACACATAACCTAGTCTTATTCAATTCGAATTGAGTAAAAGAAAATTATGGTATTGATTACTGATAATCACTTCTGGCCGTAACAAGTGAAACGGTGATACCGATGTTGCATATAACTACTATATGTATAGTTTTTAAAATTAACATGTTTTATTTGGTCATAAAACATATGCCTTTTCCATACATATGTAAATCAACCATAACATTGTTTATGCGTTTTCAAATTATAACTGGCGACAAACATATCTGTACAAATTGACTGTCCTCTTTATATCAACTGATGGGCTTTATAGATCAAATTTTCCTTCTTTCAATGATTCTGAATTGACCACGGTCAAACGCGATCAGAATGCAATCCGATCGCGGTCAACCGCGGTCCGACTGCATTCTGATCGCGGTCAACCGCGGTCTGACTGCAATCTGATCGCGGTCAACCGCGGTCCGACTGCAGTTTGATCGCGGTCAACTGCAATCAGATTGCAGTTTGATCGCGGTAGGTACCGGTAAAGATATCTGCAACCGTCTGTATGTATTGTAATGAAACGTAACTGCACGCCCTCTGTTCCATAACAAGATTGTCAAGGCATGCCATGAACGTGCTTTCCACTATGTAATGAAGCTCTGAATTTAAATTGATCATAGTTTTTTTTATGGATAGAAGTTATTCGCTTTTCAATATATGTTTTTTCTTTATGAGACAAAATCTCAAAGTTAAGTTTTTGACATTTTGTATGATGAACTAATATGTTGATTGAATGCTACAAGCAAGCATTGTTTTGAAGCTCAATTGAATGATATTCGTCTTATCCATAGATTTCACGAATTATATTCAAAATTTAAAACTTTCTTCAAATCAGAAACTGGATTGTCCTTTATAAAAACATATATAACACAACCACTATGTAACAAACACCTCAAGGCCAAACAAAGCAATAAATACGCAGAAAAGTTGACAATATCAGAAAATAGGATAAAACATCCTCCCTTGTAAGAACGCTATGCATTGTCATCTCTGACATGTCCTAATGTATCTTTCATCAATTGTTTCCATAATGTAAATAATGAAACATGAAAATCACAAATAATCTTGATAAAGGAGACCATGTCACGAAATATTTGTGTTAAGCTTAAGGCTTTCCCTTGTTACAATTGTGGTATCCTGCCATTTCACCAACCTTTACTGCCATACGCCAATCATCTTTTTCCACTGCTATTCATTTGGCAGACATGAAAGGGGTCGAGAAATTTGTCAACCTCGATAGGGGAAAATGGTTTATATCAATATGCCCTTATCGAGAATATCATCATGTCACCTTGTTGGAAAGATTTCATGCCTTAATCGATTTCTCGTACCCTTTTGAAGTACTGGCATGTCATATTAAGAAAACATTGTATCGGATAATGCTGTTTTCATGCTACAGTCAACTTGTGCCAGACCAAATCATAAGATTCGATGGCCTTTTGGGGAATAATGAATTATGCTTATTTTTTGCATCAACTCTTTAAGCAAATTACAATAAGTTTGTTGCTGTTCCTTCTGAAAATTACGATCCTTTGCAAGGGGAATTATTATCATGCCAACCAGGGCCTTGATACTCCAACCACGAGCCCTTACTCTGAGTAAATGTAATCAATTTTGTAGCTGTTTCTTCTGACATGAAATTCATTTCATGATTGTGTGAAGTCATGTTTCCTGTCTAAAAGGCAAAGAGGCAAAATATTAACCATTTAATGAAGAACTCAAATAAACACTGTAAATCCCTTGATATTCTGAGCACGCATAATCTGTTTAATATTGAAAACATCAAAAGGTGGATTTTGAAATCACTTTAAAAAAAATAAAAATCACAAATGCATCTTTTGCAAAGTGAATAAGAAATTTTGACACGAAACGCCATTATATGCATGTAACCAAACATCTTTGAAAATGATAAAACAAAGGCTTTTTAATCATATTATTAATTATTATATTTATAATTAAATTATATTATTTATTTCAACACAATGCCAACAGTAAATTTCAATTTCAAAAATAATTTTCAAGTCATAAATATTAATGTTACGTTCAGCTGTATAAATTATATTACAATAGCTGATTTTATTACAGGAAATAACCAACCACAACTCAAAATAAAATGAACAATGTATTACGCAACATTTGATAAATGGAATCACTAAAACATTACTTATGAAACGGATTCCATTTTGTGATGTAATTATCATCAAGTGTGTACAGACAGGCAGTAAACATTACCAGAAACAGCGATAAAACTTGAATGAGTGTTTTACTTCAAATGAGCACGCTTTAACAACATTTCATTCAAAAAGCCACAATCTTTTATCTTATTTTGTATTAGGGCGGTCTGGAATCAACTGTGAATCCATGAATTCGGTAGTGTACCCGAATTAAGACTTTGCTCATAACTATTTCATTAAAACATAATACATGATACTGCCTGTCCATGCAACACACATTTATGTTATTTATATAAGATTATACCAAATATATACATTTAATTTCGAATTTCCCTTATACCAGAAAAGCCACAGTGTAGCGTTAGGTTTTATCCCTATAAAGCTTAGTGTCAATTAAAAAAAAGTCACCTTTTATCTTATATTGTATAAGGCGGTCCGAAATCAACTGTGAATCCTTGGTATATCGGGTAGTGTACCCGAATTAAGACTATCCTCATAACTATTTCATTAAAACATAATACATGGTACTGCCTGTCCATGCAATACACATTAATGTTAATTATTAAAGATTATACCAAATATAAACATATAATTTCGAATCTCCTTAATACCAGAAAAGCCACAATGTAACGCTAGGTTTTATCCCCTATAAAGCTTAGTGTCATTAAAAAAAAGCCACAATCTTTCATCTTTTATCTTATTTGGTATAAGGCGGTCCGGAATCAACTGTGAATCCTTGGTATGTCGGGTAGTGTACCCGCATTAAGACTTTTCTCATAACTATTTTCAATTAAAACATAATACATGATACTGCCTGTCCATGCAACACACATTAATGTTTATTATTAAAGATTATACCAAATATATACATAAGATTTCGAATCTCCAGAAGAGCCACAGTGTAGCGTTAGGTTTTATCCCCTATAAAGCTTAGTGCCATTAAAAAAAAGCCACAATCTTTCATCTTTTATCTTATATTGTATAAGGCGGTCCGGAATCAACTGTGAATCCTTGGTATGTCGGGTAGTGTACCCGAATTAAGACTATCCTCATAAGTATTTCATTAAAACATAATACATGATACATACATTTATGTTTTATCATCCAAAACTGTGTTCCACAGGAGATATCGGTTTGACAGTAGATTTTGAACAATGCCATTTAATCAGAAAATACATGACATCACAAACGTTTTACATCATTAGTAATAACGTCACAGTGCTATGCCGTCATAGACACAACGACGTCACAATGCTATGACGTCAATAACACGATGACGTCACAATTCTATGACATCACTGGTTTTGGACTTTTAGGGCTATGCAGTGTTCAAAGCTGTACATTTTTCATACTTACATGATGAAAAATGATTTTGGATGATAAATAGAATCTCACCCTCGTGTCTTCTGATATCAAATATATCAACACTCTTTGATAAAAGTAAAATATCCTCGGCAAGCCTGGGATATTTGTTACTTTTATCAACTCGTTTTGATATATTTGATATCAGAAGACACTTGGGTGAGATTCTCTATAAATCAATCTTTTAAATATCAATGATTCCTTCTTTACATGGACTTAAATAGTGTAAGTACTTGTTGACCGACAATTCCCATTGTTGCAGCTCGCACTGTTATATTATAACCTCGTATCACGACAAACGATTTATCATCAACAGCAATGTCCATTGGGGCTATCCGCTTAAGGAATTGAGATAATATCCTGGTTAATGTATCATCAAACCCATTATGCTCTTATTACAGAATGCTCTTATTCCACATCAAAATGTCAAAAACTCTTTATAAAGCTATTATTGATTCATTGATAATTATCCATTGTATCATTAAAATGTGTTTTTCATTGTTACTTCTTAACATCTGATAAAATGAAAATTATATAACATAGTCATATGATGTAGATTAAGATTAACTGCTCGTCATGTATGGTTTATCTGATCATCAAAAAAGCAAAAGCAAAAGTGCGGAATTTCAAAACCCGTGATACCTTACAGATAACTATCGTTATTTAAATAAAACAACTATGATACAGCTATATGAACAATGTGAGAAACAAACACCTAATAAAGAAATGCCAAACAAATGGATATATGTTTCAGAACATTGCATTAATACATTTTGTGCTCCATTATAAATCTCATGGATTGCAAAATCATTTAACAAATCCATATGATAAAATTCTTTAATGTGCCGTTATATGTGACAAATGAGTGGGTTACAACGTTGGTTTGGACACATGAAAAAAAAAAAAATTAGGGATTAAGCTGAGTGAAAGACATCAGGGTATCTGGTTCGAAATTCTCTTAAAGGGACAGTAGCACGTTTTATGATAATTTTATATTTTATATTTTTTACTGATAATTGTAAGGTATTGCTAAATGTCAGTGTCAAAAATCTTATTACACAAGCCAATCATCTATAGTCAGAGGACAAAGTATGAAGATGCACATAAAATCCATTGGCGGCCATCTTGTGTGAACACCTTTAATTCATTTTTTGCAAGAAAAAGGAATCGCATGGCTAAACTTTACATTATATATTTGAATTATTACTGCTTCATTTAATTTAAATACATTGTCTTTCAATTGAAACCATTCATTTTCATTTTCCAAACATCACCTTGTTTTCCCCCTAAAAACGTGCTACTTCCCCTTTAATGCAAAGATAGTGGTAAGTCAACGTTAATGTATGGTACCTACGACAACCTTAGCACTTCAACTTCAAAAATCTAGGTTCAGATATAAATGAATTGTCATGTCCATTCTGCTTTGAATTAGTGTTAACGGTGTCTATGACCAATTATCAGCTAAAAACCCCATTAATTCTTAACGTTGAGAACTTACATGATAACAAAATAGAGTGTTAAACATCAACTAACCTCGACCTCACCACTTCTCAATTTTCGTTCAAAGATTAAGAAAAAAGAAAAAAGCTGGACTTAATTTTTGCTAATTTGTCCAATAAACACCTTTAATTAGCCTTTCATTTAGACAGCGTAATCATCGGCTGTGAAAAACCCACCTGGGTTAGGGGCCATAAAACTCGCGCGGGTGTGACGTAAAAAACAGACTTTACAGAGTAACGCATCATTATTTCAACTGAAATACCGCCTAAATACCAAACTAAACATATTTGAGTAGCGACCTTTAACGCATTATACAATATTGTAATCAGACTTTCTATATTCCAAAGATAATAATGAAATATGTTTGTGGTTATGTGAACTTTAATGTTCCATTGCGTCTTACTGATGCCAACGCATTTCTTCACATTTTAAAACTGTTTCCTGAGTTTACTTATTGGGTCAGCTGTTAATACCAAGGCCCTGTTAATTAGATTTATGTCGACAACGCTTGACACGAATAGCTGATGATGTCTCTGACCAATTCCATCCCTGCACTTTGTCAGTGGACTCAGTATAGCATTTCTATGTGAGATTAACAAGTCACAAACTGGTGTATCTTGTGACAAATACCAGACCCTTGGATCTGTCAATAGAGTGATCAGTCAGAGGCTCGTTTGGAGGTTTATACTGATACCCTATTGCAGCCGGCTATATCAGCGTATATATGTCTCCCCGTATATATGCTTCAACCTATCCCCTATCCCACAAGTCACAAACTGGTGTATCTTGTGACAAATACCAACCCTTGGATATGTCAATAGAGTTATTAGTCAGGCCTGATCGGAGGTTTAAACTGATATTGCATATTTATTTACTATCACTATCATAATAATTGGCAAGGAATCTCCTTGTCTCGATTGAACGTATTCTTATTGAATTACTGTGTATAATTTTCAATCTGAGTTATTATAAGTTGATAAAAAGGACATGATGTTCCTGGGGCTTACCAGAAGAAAACGCAATTGTTTTGTTCCTTACCGTAAATGTTGGTATATATGTTAAGTTATATGTCAATTGTTTGCAGAATTTGAGGTCAAGAATATTATGTTAAACAAAACAAGAAATAGGTGGGTAACATTGTCATTTTGACATGGTTTACTTTCAATTTGAAGCAAACAAGTTAATGAATAAATTTATCGCTCAACAGATCCACGGAATGTTGTCAAAATTTCATTGACACACTGTAATGTTCAGTGAATTGTATCATCTGGTGCATGCCTGAATTGCAAGAAAATGGCCAATAAAAACGATTTTTTTATGATAGATGCCGAAATATAACCTGTTTGTATCATATTATAACAGAGAAGTTGGTATCTGTTGCCAAACGTGATAAAGTTCTCCCTTTTCATATCTGTTATCATATTGTTTTCAAAAAGACAATGCTTGAAAGAAAATATTGATTATCCCATCACATTGATAAGCAGTTACTGTTAAGACCAAAATGCACGTGCCATTAGTAAACAATAATGTGTTTCAGTTACAATAACATAATAGACTTCAATGTTAGTGTATCAAAACCATTGAAGTTATAAATCATACATTTATTGAAGACAAATGCAATCATTGAACATTTTACTTATTCTAAAAACTGTTTGAAGATAAATTCTTTTTCAATGCGCCGAAGTAATTTGATGTTTTCATGAGTCGGGATGTAGTTATTCTCGCTTATATCCTGCATAGTTCATGGCTTACATTAACTAATCAGCTTTAAATGGACAGGCATCCATTCACATGCTCATTTTCATGAAATATACCATCATTTCTTAACATAAACATGGATCTTACAATACCTTGACCGCATCAAAACTTTATGTATTTGCATTATTTGGGCCAGGTTACTTTAAAATAACGTTTGTTCAATTTTCCAAAATGTCCTATGTCCATATCTGAATCGAGAGATATAAATTTTGAAAACTCTTTGGGCCTTATTATTTTGTGTTAAGGCAGAGAATGAGTATATGAAAATATAGCATTCTTCTTGCAAACTTCCTAATATTTCATTGATTTTTTTATTCACAGAAAACAACGAAACATCTAATGGATGTAAGTGGACTTCCCATTACTGGTTGTTATTACATATATTGACCATGTCAATAAAACACATCATCATGGGCTGGTAGATAACAGTACAGAGAGTGACATGTGATATTGCCATTAAGTATGTGAACTGTATGTGTTGATATGTGTTTGTTCAAGGTTATTCAATGGTTTGTCAATAAATCAGTATAATTGTTTAATATGTTGATGTTCCTGGTGGAATTTGAAGACAATGTTAGGTTACAAAGTAAACCAAGCCAACATGTACATCATTCATGTTAAAAAATATAAAAACAATTTTAATGGGAGGTTATGTTCATAGTGTGTGGATTTATGATAGAAATAGAACACATACAAAAAAGACTGTATCCTTATATATATAGGTTTTGCATGACTATTTCTGATGCCTTATCCACAGGAATGAATTAACGTATGGATTTGTTATGATTGCGAGAAATATCAAGCTTTATTGTCGCTCATTTGTAGTGATTGTATACTAGCTTTGCTATGTACATATCTTCTAAAGGTTACTTTAAAGACTTAAGTTTTGAAATTCCTAGTAGCAAAGTGTCAGATTCAATTGTTTGAAATATCCGTGGCTAGAAAGTCCTTAACGAAACAATATTTCCAAACTGCTTTCTAAATCATGTAAATCTAAAGGAAAAAGAAATTATGGAAAATCACAATTATGAGATAAGACCTTATACCACTTTAAGTAATAACATGCCAAACTTTCTTCTATTTGAACTATTTGTATTGTCATCGCTGACATGTCTTAATGAATCTTTCATCAAAGGTTTCTATGATGAAAAGATCAAAACATGAAAATACAAAATGAAAATGTGTCCAAAAACCAATGTGACAAGGTCACGACATTTTCGCGTTGAGCTTCAGGCTGTGCTTTGATACAATTGTATCCCTCAACCTTCACTGCCATTCTCCAATCATCTATTTATAGGCCCATTCATTTAGTTAAGATGAAAGGGGTCAGGCTATGATTAAACCTCTTCAGGAAATATGGTTCATTTCAAAATGCACTTCAAAATCATCCCCACAGTCATACGTTAATAAATTTCTAATACCCTTTTGAAGTGCTAGCATGTCATATTAAGAAAAGACTTTGTCGTATAATGCTTATTCAATGCTACAGTTAACGTTTACGAACTCAAATCAAAACATTTGATGACTCCTTTGGGAATGATGCTTTTTTGTGCATCAAGTTAAAAAAAAATTACAATATACTTTGTGATCGAAAACTTTACCATGCCTACCAGGGAAGTGTTATTTCACATACATGTACCTCTCTCGAAATAAACATAATCAATAAAAAAGCAACCTCTTTTGACTTGAAACTTATACCTGGAGACAATTTGTCTGTCGGACCTAGAGGACCTATAGGCAACATGTTAAGCATTTAAGGAATGGTTGAAGTGAACAAACCCTTTGATGTTCTGGTATATCGGATATTTAATTCTAAATGTTCATTTCAAATGTTAATAATCATTCTTCAAAAATCAACCAATAATCCCAGCACAAACATCAATTGTAGCATTCACAAAACTGTAATTTTTATAAACAATGACAAAACAAATACATCTTGCAATGTACAAATCAATTTTGGCAAACGGTGATAAATTAATGTAAATGAAAGTTCTGTATACTTAGATTTTATGTAAAAAAGTAATTACTTTTCGATTATAGTGAAACAGTCTTGAAGTAAAGTTTTAATAAACGATGACAGTGTGGTAACAATGTCGGAAGAGGTTAGGCGTTACCATCCAACAGGGTGGCACTAGTTTAACCTTATTCAGGAGATTTAGCTTGATGCTTTAGAGAAGAGAAACACACAAGATGAGGACGACATTATTGTTTGTATGGAAATGATATCAAGTTTTTTCAAATTTTTCGAGAAAAAGTAAAGTTGAGATGATAACGTAATACTGATTCATCATCGAGGCTCCCTGGCCCATACCGACTCCAATTGTCTCCAATCCTCTGATCCAGCTCACGCCTTAGACTCTACCCCACTGTAGACTCCACCCATTTTGATATCTGAAGAGTTATTTTAAGAAAATCTTAAGCCACTTGATTTTTGAGCCTTGAGCAAATACGAGACATGTTAGCATAAGTTGACATAAACTTGTTGATGTATCAAAGATACTGATGTCAAATTTCCATAGCCTAAAGACATGAACTTATTAAACAATTGATGACTTACGCAATAGTTTGACAGGTAAAAATATGAAGCATATATGTATAGGCAATGTCATAACATCATGATCGATTGACAGTTCGTCACATTACAACATATTTAAACAAATTTGCACATTTTCACAAAAGCATTGAACCAATTACAGATTCGTCAAGCAAAAATAATATTTCAAATTTCGTTATTTTCACTTTTATTCATTGTTCTTAAATAATAGGTATTTGTAAAATCAGTTCTTAGATCTTTTAGATTTTGATATAGATGATAGGATTGAGGCTGTCAAGTAGAAATCTGGCAACTGTTGGAGAGCTATTTGCAGTAAAGTAAGCATTAGACCTTTGTATATTGCATAATGTTTTGACATGTTATGACAAAAAGAAAAAATCAAATTCATCATCTGATCTATTGCCTACGCAGTTTTGCTGTTTACGCACTTGCTGACTTACAAATCCCATTGTTACTGCTCACACGTTTATAACCTCATTTCTATCAATTGCAGTATCCACTGGGACTATCTGTTTCAGAAAATGAGAAAATAACCCGTACATGATGTATCATCTTACATATTATGCTTTAACAATGGCATATATGACTATTCACGGTGTAAGAAACACCAATAGTTCAAAAGCCAAACAAGTAGTTTTGAATGTTTATATTTCCACATTTTATTTGACTGTAAAGATTCATAAATAAAATAGGGGTGTGAACTCAAGTAAAATAACATTACAAAGTAGTTGAGCTTATATCAAGTATCATGTCAAATGATGATAGCAGATTTTTGACTATTTCAATTTTGGGGTATACAAAGTAAATGGCCATTATCAAGTTGTGAACAATTATCAGCAAAAAGTAACTTTATTTCTAAATATTAAATGCTAACGTTATAACACATTAGGATGTTGATGTTACATTTCTTCTTGATGTTGGCAACAAATCACTTGGATTATTTTACTAAAAGGGGCAGTAGCACGTTTTTAAAAAATTTTTACATTTTAGTTTTTCACTGATAGTTTTACGTCAATATTAAATGTATTATATTGATAGTGTCAAAAATTTCATTACACAAACCAATCATCCATAGTCAGAGAACAAGTTATAAAGATTAACATCAAGTCCATTGGTGGCCATTTTGGTGTGTACACCTTCAATTCATTTTGTGTAAGGAAAAAGAATCGCATGGCTGAAATTTACATTATGTATTTGATTTATTACTGCTTCATTTAGTTTAAATACCATTTATTTCCATTTTCCTGACATCACCTTATATTCCCCCTAAAACGTGCTACTGTTCCTTTAAAACAAACTGCTTCCAGAGTCAACTTATTGGGTCAGCTGTTAATGCCAAGGCTCTGTTAATTAGATTTACATCGACACCTGACACGAATAGCTGATGATGGCTCTGACAATTTTGTATCTGCACTTTGTCAGTGGACTCAGTTAAGCATATCTATTTGAGATTAACAACCATTGACTGCTTAAACTTGTGACAAACACCAGACCGCCCTCCGGTTGCAATGAATAGCATGGAAATAACTGAGTTGCCATTGCAAAAGTGATACATGCTACCTTTAAAGCATGATTGTACCAGATAGAAACTTGAAAGGAAGAATCCATAAATAACTATAGTTTGATTTAATCAGATAGACATAAAAGATGAATCCTCTTATGTGAATATTTATCATAAGTCATAAGTATTACCTCTCGCTGATTAAAAGAAACATATATGTCATACACTCACTGGCTGCTTTTAAAGGCTGCTCAAACCTATTCTATCTCGTTTTGTGGTTATATTCAAATATTTACCAATCTCATGAATACAATTTTGGACAATTGGTGCACAAAAAATCCTTGCTCAAAACTCTTTGAATAGTGTACTTACTGTATCAACCAGAGCAGTCATACTATTTTCAAGTCTCATATATTACCTAGTACCTACGAGGAAAGTCATATCGGGGCTCATAATTTTCATACGATGCCCTAAGGCAACATATCACCTTTTCATTGTAACGACATGTTATAAACAATGCTTTGATGTCATGACATAGCGTTCTGTAGGGGCTGGCGGCGGCTAGTCCACCTGTTCTTAGAAGTTTTGAACAATCAATATTGTTAGTGGTGCCTTTTTAGTTTGTGGGCATGATAATGAAGTGATTAAAATATTAAATTCGATTATCTTGTGTATGGTGATTCATTTCCTATGATCTGTTTAGGATGGTTTTTAAATAAAATTCTTTATGGTTAAGTTTTGAAATACAGTTTCAACCTTTCCCAACATATATCAGACGTTGTCTGCTTGTTATATTCCAAAAAACGCTAATGGGAATAACGTTGAATTTATTAAAAATAATGCTTTTCAAAGTTTCTCTTATCATGGAAAATCTGTTGAATTAACCCTTTTTAAATAAGAATGCACACTACTCAATCTTTGTTGGTCATTTGATCTAATGTATCATTTCAACAACAATATGAAAACATCAATTAACAATATTTATCATAAAATCTTCATTATGTAACTAAATTCAAAAAGGCTTCTATACAATTCAAATTTTTATCAAATGTTGAAATATGCTTTACTTGCCCCTGTCATATGATCCGTCGAAAACAACCCAATAAGTGGGTGCAAATGGTTTTTAATACAACAAAAAAGCAAAGTATGGTATCTATAATAAACAAAACATTTTTGTTATTGATCATATTGCCATTTAATATGACAATGGTATGCTTGTTGTGATATTTTGTTGTGAAATGAAACACAGCTGCTGAAAGGAAATCTAATACCTATTTGATGAAGGTGACAGGGCTTTTCAAGCGTTTTTGCAGCTTACGGAAAGTCTAGATTGAAATCAACAATTCACAAATAATAAGAAATAATTAGTCATTGCGTTGTAGAAAACTAAGCTTGAAATATTTAAATACAAATGCACGGGAAACTTCAAAGTTATATTCTTCAGACCCAAAGCTTGAAAGTACATTATAAAACTTCCAAACAACTGCTATTTATCAAATAAAGAATTCATGCAAAATCAGATCAAATTGACAGGTTGTGCATTGTCATCTCTTTTATCAATGATGTTCATATAAAATTTTGATAATCACAAACAAGTTAATCCATCATTACGATACTTATGTGCTCAGTTAAAGGTTTTTCCACCTTAAAAAGTATATTTTCATGCCATTTGTGCAACCTTTATTGTTATCTCAAGTCATTTCTTTCTTTACCTTACATAAAGGCGGAAATGGTTCATGTGAGTATACCTTTGCCAAGAATATCGTAAAAACTGCCTCATTGGAAAGAGTTCATACCTTAATCGATTTCTCATATGCTTTTGAAGTGCAGGCATGTCATATTAAGAAAACATTATTACAGATAATGGTGTTCTCATGCACCAGTCAACTCGTTCAAGATCAAATCACAAGATTCGATGGCCTCCTTGGGAATGATGAATTAATTCGGACATTTTTGCATCCAATCTTTAACAAATTACATTTCTTTGTGAAGAGAATGATTATCATGTCAATCAGGGCCAAGATCTGACAACCTCGAGCCCTTACTCTGAGTAAATATATTCAATTTTGTAGCTGTTCCTTCTGACATGAAATTAATTCCATGATTGTGTTAAGTCGTGTTTCTTTTCTAAAGGCCAAGAGGCAAAAGATTAACCATTTAGTGAAGGAGTCAAATTAACATGGAAACCCCTTGATATTCTGGGCACGTCTTTTCCGTTTAATATTAGAAACATCAAAAAGATTACACATTTGAATAATTTTGTTATGATTCTTAATTCTTCTTTTTAAAAATTAATCATAAAATTAATGTTTTGGCATTTGACCTAACCGGAATATTTTAGAACATTTTCTATGAAACAAGTACATTATGAACTGGATTGTGAATTTGCTTCAGCTTACTATGAATTGATTTTAGGTAACGTTTACTACTACTGTACTCATCAACTATCATCAAATATTAACTCATATATCATATTAATAACATGTGATAAATGCTAAATCCAGAATCTTTGACTTATGTTCTTGAGTGCACTCGTTGATCAGTAATATCATTGTAACTGCTCAGATATTATGACCCTGTATCAAGAAAACGATTTATGATCAATAGCAATACCTCCTGGGACTATCTGTTTCAGGGAATAAGATGATATCATCTATTCAGTTATTACCTTCAATCTGGTTTAATTAAGCACCCACCTCTCCCAAATTTGTAAAATGAAGGACATTTTGTGCTCTTAGAATATTTTTATTCTTTCAATGTATTGACCCCTCACAATTTAACAATTATTCTTGTAACCATTAAACTCTAATATGCAAAGATATGAGTGAAGATGTGAGAGAACTAATATTTCGCCAAAAAGAAACTATAAAATATAAATGGGATTTTTAAATCAAAGATATATTTTGTTCCCTAGTTGATATGTGGGGGATGCTTAGTTAAGTTCTTTGTTTATAGAATTGTTAAAATTGACGTTTAGAAGTTATACATTTATTAAGATAGTCTTTTATAGAATGTGTTTGGGATATGGGGATATTGATGAATTGTTCAACAATTGGACACCCACATCATTGATTTCATCTGTTCTAACTCCGTTGTTGAAACAGATATAAAATGCATTGAAAATATAAATTATGCACAGATAGAAAAGATAAATAGTAATTATTCAAACATTAACAAAATATTCGATATTATTTGTATGCCAGTGGCATTTCTGTATTTCTTTTCTGATGTCATATATCTACAATCACATATAAAATGCATCGAAAATATAAATTATGCACCGAAATAACAGATAAGAACATGTATGTTATTCAAACATTAACAAAATATTCGATTCCATTTGTATGCCAGTGGCATTGCTGTAATTCATTCCTGATGTCATATATCTAGAATCTATATTTTACCCCAAATTAAGGTCAAAGATATAGGTCAGTTATTATGCTCAGGCTCTGCCCATGAGGCTTGTTATGGTTTGAAAACAACTGTCTCTGCATTTTTTCATTAGGGTGCAGCTTAGCACAGATTTGGAACACCAACAAGGCAATAACTCTTCAAACTTGTTACAGATACCAGTTCCTCTATTCATGGAGGTTTTAAACCAGAAAACATGAACAGCTACAACCTAATACTGCTATGTTCATTCATGTAATTTTACTAATTTTCCTTATACTAACAATTTTGTCATAACCATTCAGACTAATTATTGTCTTGTTCAGTGAAATGCATAGCTGGTACAGGGATCGGTAGAATAGAAAAAACAAACTCCCAATGTTTCAGTGAAGAGCACGGAGAAAAAATGCAGATATTGAAACCAATAAAGAGAAGCTGGCAATGGTTTAGCAATTTGATGGTATCTAATTGCCACTTGAAATATACAATGACGACCTGAATATTAATCATCTATGATTTACTAAATTTTATCAGATGCTTACAAAACAAATAAGTTTATCTAAAATAAATTTTCAATAACTAACATCACTATCTAATGGTTGGTGTGACCTTATACATCTTTCTGATGTGTTATTTGGATAACCTTTCCTCTCATACATGCACATTAAAAATGGATGTTTAGATATCTGAATCATGTTTTTATCGTATTAAATTATTTTGCTATATGCTCGCTTGCACAGATTCTATCCTAAACATGAATTTGTATCGATCAACTGTTATAAAGCTTCGACAAAAATAATCACAATCGGATTTGCTAAAGACCCTTTGAAGCTAAGTTGCATTTCCATTTTGACTTCAAATTATATCTAAAAACTTCTCAATATCGTAATTAAAAGCTAAATTATGTCTCTCTATCTACTGAATGTTGATTAAAGTCATGAATGCTTAATTAACAAAAGTTTTTTGAGCAGAGTATTTCAAATGATTAAAATCATATATATAGTTTGATATGTATGTTATTACAAGGTGTATTATGTTCTTCCCTCTTCCATTTTCTCCTTTTGTCCAAATTTAAACAGATGTAGACAGTCGCTTAAAATATCCCTGGTGATTGTTCAAGCATTTCTTCTCCATTGTATACCTCATTAAACCAATGACAAAGATCGAGTACATTGAAGAGCACAGTTTATAAAACTTGTGGTGACTCAAATCAGGATATGTCAGAATATAAGGATGTGACTGATAATACCAAACAAATGGTGAAAATATCAGCTAAAGAAGTGTGTATTTCTCATAACACTCCGGATATTTAAAGAGAAATTAACTATTGACTTAATATGTATAAAATATCTCGAAGCCTCTATATATAAGATTAATTCAAGTAGTATATATATCGAATACCACCCTAGATATTTGATGAGGCATGTTCATTCTATCACGGTAAGGAGAGTATGTGTCTAACAACACCACAGATTTTCCATGAGGCATTCTGACACCATCAGCTCGGCAGTGAATAGCAATCCAATAATGTCATTTTGATTTCCAGTAATAGGGTAACAGATTTCCTCTGCGTTGTAGGTCAAGGGTTACTAGGAGTGTCAGCCCTCTACTCGAAGGGTATTGAATAAATGTTAATTCTCTGCTACTTTTAGGAACACCATTGAATCCCTATCATTGAATGTCCTATGCATCATCGTTGTTGTTTTAGAAAGCAATATTTACATCTTTCTATTTTACTGCCATTTCAACACATCATCTTATTCCTGGATCATACCTCCTTCAATCATACTGTTACCATTGAATCATAATTTTGAATTACCTGATCAATTTAGGGCAAGAAAAAAACATTTCTATAGCCTTTCTGACAATACAATTTTAACATGTACTGCATCATTTGATCATTCAGAAGCCACCCTATGCACACAGGTAATATTGAGTAAACGTTTATTCAATATTTTAGTGCATGAGACCAATGTAACGCTTTTAGTTGATTCCATCACAATTTATGTTTCCTTCTGTATCAACAAGACTTTCATCACATTCATGATAAGGAAGGGTTAATCTATGGAAGAACCATAATGAACAACTATATTTTCACAGTAGCGATGTTCCGCTATGGATCCTTGTAAAGTTTGCAAGTAAAAAAATTTCATAGTAATGATAGACATAAATATTTAGTTGTTTTTTCCTTGCTGAAGATGACATCGACTACACAGTTAATAAAATATATTGAAATGAAATAAATAAAGATATAGGTTTTATTTCATTCTATTGCAGAAGGAGACCTCAGTTCATGTATTCTCTGGGAAGTTTCTAGAAAGACTAAAACATCCACTCTTACAAAATCACAAGCATATCTACTTGCTCTTATTTAATGACTGTCATTGACCCACTGCCATTGTTCATTTTTAGACTATAACGATTCCATTATACAAAAGTGTTATTACACTCACGATTCAGATAAGTAATCTGATATGACTAGTTACTTTTTTCCTTCATAGGTCCATATTCAGTTCTTCTTAGACGGGAGATATGTAGAATTAATTTCTTTACTGGTATACCCTTAAAGTTTACCCTGTGTGGTAGAACAATCTACCCGCAAATGCACTCTTATAATCAGCACACACCACTCTGTATTGATATCTACAAATCCAATTTTTTTATTAATTTACCTAATTTAGAGAGGGGAATCAGATTTGCATGTATAAGTTTATTATCAATTTACACCTACAGTTCCACTCAGCTTGATATATTTTTCTATAAAGATCAACATAGGTATTTTGAGTACTTTATGAGTGTACTTTTCTTCTATTAACAACAATGGTAACCGTCCTCAAAATCCGAGTATTGATTCTTTGATATATATTATACAGCGCCTTTTGTTTTGGCAATTTATTGATCTTTGTGTCAGCTTTTTATGTAATATGCAAATTCATGTAGATATATGTAACTTAAAATCAGTCTTCAGAATACATTAGCATTCTAAACAATGAGTGTCCTTCTATCTTGTATATCATAGTCGAGCATCGATTATTAAACTCTCTCAGAGAACAAAAAAACCATTTAATTGATGGTAATGCATTTCCCATCACCGGTTGTTATGACAGATATTGACAATGATAACAATACAAGGCTGGTAGATATCAGTGCAGAGAGTGGCGTGTAATATTGATATTGACATAGAGTCTGTGAAGTGCATGTTAATTGTGGATGACTTTCTTTACACATGACCTAAATATAAAGATATATGCAAGTGTAACTAAAAATTAAATGTTAACAGGAAAAAGAAGTATTTTAAAAATGCTATCTCTAATATGTCATTTTTTCTAATAACGCAATGGATTTACCTTGAGTTTGTTCAAGCGAGCACCCGTTATCTTAGCAACAACATGACTTCATGAGCGTGTCATTACATCAGAGCAATGCCTGATGAAATCAGATCATCAGGTTATCACTCACTTGTGATTGACAACACGTTCTGATGTTGATATTCACTAGTGACTGATAACATGGTTATTGTCATTGATTGATCGGTATTTCATCGACAATCTTATATAAAAAAGGATAATTCTTTTTGGCTGTCAGATGATTATCAAAACAAAACCGGTTGTTTAATGGTTTTAAATTGTCAATAGAAAGAACAATTAAGATATTAAGATACACAACTCATATAATTTGTTGATGAAAGAATGCTTTTTGAAAATTGAATCGGAGGAATATTACTGAATATTTTCGTTCCTATTTGTAACAATAATGCTAAATTAATATAAGGTTCTAGAAGATGCTAAAGATGCTAAAGATGCTAGATATTTACTTATATTTACAAATACAAAGGTCCTTTGTTTGTAGTTTTTCACTGTTCCAGACGTGTGTTATTGGCTTATATAGATCTATACAGAACCCAGACACCTAATTTGAGATTGTACCCTGAAGGACAGACACTTAATTGAACACTACCAGAGCCAACATTACACAAGTGTACACAATCAGCTACCACTGATAACCAGAAACGTCTTGAGGTTGAAATAATACTTGTCCTTAGAAGAGAACCATTAGTAAAGTTGATTAAATAAATTATTACGAATCAACCGAATGTTCAGTAGCAACTCTGCATTAACATATCTGTTTTCTGTATGTTCAGAGATGCTAAGGTTACTATCTCTGGTTGCATGTATACTTGTTGTTGACAATTTCAAGCATCTATAAAGTTTTACGGGAGTTGAAAATGACATGCTAACTCCGCACCACATCGCCTGATCCGTCATTTTAATTTTAAAAACCCTAAAGGACTCTTCCAAATAAGCTTTAGATCACTAATCTGTCCATAGGATGTTGATTATGGCTTTTCCTTTCTTTAAGGCATCAAAATCAAATCAAATCAAGTTTATTTCGTATAAGGCCTTGGGCCCACGTACAACACAAAATAACAAAAACAATGCATCACTGGTCAATAAGAGGTAAATTCAAAGAAACGAACGGCGGATTTTAAATGTTTTATATGTATATATGCTGGTTGAGAATATGTTATGCTCTTAATGAAGGGATAACATGTACATTGTAGATAAAGTTTCCGACTGTTGTGAGGTTTTTTACTTATGAAAAGTCACGATAGTCTTTGAAAACCAACTTATGTCCTTAATTAATTACATTGCATCTATGAAGAACCAACTTTATGTTGACTTCAAAGTCAATCTCAACGACTATTCATCCAAGCAATCGAGAACATTGTAACCTACTAACATATGAATTCATCTAAAATCAATCTTTCAAATGATCACCTATACTGACCCGTAGGTTGAATAAGGTGTGTGAAAACTGAAGTTTGGAACATGTCCTCAATGTATCAATTGCCCAACAATACACCAAAGTTGTGTTGGTTAATTGGTAAGTGTGGAAAGTCCTCGTTGCCTGACTTGAGCATCAATACTTCTAGGTTTAATGAGAAATATGGGAAGTGTTAAGTCCCTCACACTCACAATCGTGAACTGACCAACTTTACTGAGAAATATTCAACACTTCAACTTGTAGTTAGTGGCAAGAGAGACGGATCAAGTTAAGTAAATCAACTCGTACCTCTTTTCACACTTGGATTGGTACTTGGCACCTCACAAGATTATCTAGATGAACTATTGATCTGTTATTGATACTTACACGATGTGGCTTAATTGTCATATGGTGGTGATTTTATTCCAGGTAAATATGTTGAGTCTTGGTTTTATGATTCTGAATAAAAAACCCATAAAATAATAAAAACGTGTATGTTGCCAATTGCCTGTTGCAAGTTGCCTGTTGTCTGTTGCATGTTGCCAAGGAAATGCAAATAAATGTTTTGTTTGAATACTTAGAAAAATGAGATGTCAAGTAAAAGCTGATGGACTGAAAACAAAACATTGAGGTAAATTGTGATCATCAAAATTATGTTTTTAATTTTCTGTATTTCAGTGAATTTATCAGTGAATAAAGCCATAAAAGAAGAATTATCTAAAGCTATCAGAAAGAATCTCATTAAAAGTGGAAAATAGTGTACAGACAATTTATACATTCAACATTTCCAAATATGAAACACTGCCTTTGTTATGAAATAAGTAACTTTTTTGTTTTTATTTGTTTCTTTCTATCAAAACAGAAATGCCTACCTGGATGCTGCTGACTACTTTTTAACGTTGACATGCCTTTTTAAGTAATTGTATGAAACTTTTGATTTAAAACGGCACATGCAAAACAAGCTAAAGTAAGTCGATTATAACATTTGAGCTTCTCTGATTAATCTAACTGCACGAGGTTTTTATTCTTATGACTTGAATCTTGAAAGTTCCTTATGAAACAAACACACACATGTTATGGATGAATATAAAATTCATTCAAAACATCTCAAAATGAAAAGTTCTGCATTGGCATGAATGATTTCTATGATGTTAATTTCAGTACATGATAATCACACAAAATGTTTATCAATTTGACTATATCACGACAATTTTGTGTTAAGATAAAGGCTTTTTCATGTTACAAAATTATATTATCGTGCCACTTGTGCAACCTATATTGTCATTCGAAGTCAATTCTTTCTTTACCTTACATAAAGGTGAAATTGGTTCATGTGAACACACCCTTGTCAAGAATATCGTAATAACTGCCTCATTGGAAAGAGTTCATACCTTAATCGATTTCTCATATGCTTTTGAAGTGCAGTCATGTCATATTAAGAAAACATAATCACGGATAATGATGTTCTCATGCACCAGTCAACGCGTTCAAGATCAAACCACAAGATTCGATGGCCTCCTTGGGAATGATGAATTAATTCGGACATTTTTGCATCCAATCTTTAACAAATTACATTACTATGTGAAGAGAATGATTATCATGCTCTTCACGGCGTAGATCTGCCAACCTCGAGCCCTTACTCTGAGTAAATGTAATCAATTTTGTAGCTGTTCATGATTGTGTGAAGTCGCGTTACTTTCTTAGAGGCTAAGAGGCAAAAGATTAAACATTTAATGAAAGAGTCAAATTAACATTGAAAACCCTTGATTTTCTGGACACGTCATTTTTGTTTTTGAAAACATCAAAGAGATTGCAAATTTGAATAATTTTGTTATGATTCTTTATTTTTTCTTTTTAAATATTAATCATGAACGTTATGGTTTTTTTTTATCCAACCTGAATATATTAGAAAAGTTTACTATGAAGCAAGTACATTGTGTACTGAATTGTGAATTTGCTTCAGGTTACTATTTATTGAGATTTAAGGTAACGGTCACTAGTACTGTACTCATCACTTTAGAGAGTTTTGTAACAATCTAAGAAAACAGTATAACAATGGAATGCAAGTCTCAATCACGACCGGAAGAGAAAGACAGAACTACATTTACTAACATTGTAACACATAGCACATTTATCACAATGCAAGTCTCAATTGTTAGAAGTAAACTGTATGCAATGATACATTTACTTACATTTAAGCCCCATCATCATTCTTGCCTGCGTTTCGTGATGAAATTTTGCTTTTGAGAAAAGAAATACATCACATGGTAGAAAAATCTTTCGTCAAATGTTTGATATTCTATTTACATGTTTTAGTCCTTAAAAAAATACTTACTTCGAATTCTACCCTGCACAAGTGCCATAGCTTTTAACGAACCCGCCTTAAGTCACGTCATCACTATGTGTTTAAGATTTACTCTGCCGTCAAATATATTGCAATTGCCTCTTATAGGTACCAACTTTAGGTCATTTTGGTAAATTGTCTCCTATTTAATGGTTATTGGTCAGATTTTCTCTAAAATAGTCGCAAAATCTTGCAAATAATTCAAACGAATACAGCAAAAATCCTTTTAAAGAAATAGAAATCCACTACACTTTGAATATGGGTCTTTAACAATTCTCTAATCATAAATTCAGTGTCTACGTTTCTGATTTTGACAACCCTTGATCCAATCGGTAACAGCATATTGTCTCTTGAAATTTGAGCAGAAACCTCACTGTGATGTTTACATGTACCTCTTCCATATATTCTGCATATACTGGCATATATATCAACAAAGAAAAATATTGCATTTTATTATATTATTAGCAATGAAATATAGGTTTATACAGTGAAAATATAATCCATATTTTAAGAAAAGCAGTAGAAAGTCATATTTTGCTGTGTACCTTACCATTGAAATAATCTCCAATGTACAGTTTCTGATATGCTTTGTTTTGTGCTTTGTTGCCTTTGTCAAAGACTTTGTAATAACGAGTATGTGATCTTCGTTTGTTGGAGGAAATAAAGATATAAATTCATTCATTCATTACTATCAGTTTGAACGAGAATCTGCAAATTGTCAACCCATATATTATACTAACGACATGTTCCTTTATAAATGCTAAATCCAGAATTCTTTACCCCTCCTTTCACTTATCGTCTTGAACAGACTCGTTGACTGACAACACCATTGAAACTGTTTAGATTTGATGACTTTGTATCAAGACAAACGATATATTATTTATAGCAAAATCATTTAGGACTATCTCTTTCAGGAATAAGCTGATATCATCTCTTCCTGTTATCATTAAACACTGGGGTTACCTCGATTTCATGAAAAAGTTCACATGTCTTGAAATAAATAAAGTTATCCCTATTCTAAATCATAAAATAAACTTTGTCATAACATTCATATTTATCAAAGAAAGTATAAAACACATTAAGAGAAAAAGTAAATTATGAGAGTGTATCACATGTGTGAAAAAGTACTGACGGGAATGTTGCAGAAAAATGCAATGTTTATAAGTCCTGGTTAAAATATTTAATCAATTATGAAGGACTTGAGAAAGGTTAAGGTAAAGCTATGTAACGACGAGATGATTTGTGATGCATGCAAGTTGTAGTATATGTACATTCAAGCTGTACAAAAAGAACCACAGTAAAAACTAAGATATAGATACATGTATGTGAAGATGGACAAAGCAAACTGTTTTTGAAAATACTGATTAAGGCTGTACTGATATTCATTTATAGGTAAATTGCTATTGCAATAATTGTAAGCCGATGTCATGGAATTTTGTCATAGAATTTTGTCGTCATAAGTGCTTTGATGAATGTAAATGTAATGTATCATAAAACAATATGAATATACTACAATATACAGATGCTATTTAACAAAATAACATGTTTTGAATTCAATATAATATTTATAACAGAATTAAATAGTGATTATTTTCAGTCCTGCATTTCAGTTGATCAATGAAGTCTTTAACCAAAAATTTCAGTTATGCATAAGACGATAATTGTTGTCTTTCTAAGGATGTGTTAATCAGATTTGTCCAATTCAGCTTGTTGCGAATAGGTAATGTTTGCTTTCAGCAAAAATGTTTCTGAATTTTGTCAATAAGCAGTACTTTTGGAAAATGAACAAATTACAGACTGTTAAAACTTGCAGAAAAAAAAGATTCTCTGGAATGAAGCTGACCGGGATGCCTATGATCTTATGATGACATGATTTATCACTGATGCTGCATTACTGTTACAGTCTTCATGTTTACAAATGTGACAAGTGACTGATATTACCCAACATATGGTGAAACTATCAGCTAAAGAATTGTGTATTCCTCGTGACACCAGGGATATTCAATAACACGTCTGAAACGATTGACTAAATGTCTAAAATATCACACTCCAAACAATTCAAGAAGCCTATTTATTAAATCAATTCAATAGTGTATATATCTAATAACAACCTAGAAATTTGATGAGGCATCGTTATTCTATCACTACACGGTAAGGAGAGTATGAGTCTAACAACATCACAGATATTCCATGAGGCATTCTGATACCATCAGTTCGGCAGTGATGGCAATCCAATAATGTCATTTTGATTTCCAGTAATAGGGTAACAGATTTCCTCTGCGTTGTAGGTCAAGGGTTACTAGGAGTGTCAGCCCTCTACTGGAATGGTATTTGTTAACAATCTAAATGTTAATTCTTTGCTACTTTAAGGAACACCATTGAATCCCCACATGACAAGAAACTATGCGTTATCATTGTTGTTCTATGAAACAATAATTGCTTTTTTCCATGTAATTGCTATATAACAGCTATTTGAAAACCTTCTTCAGAATATTCCTGAATCACATTATTTCCAATCAGTAGTATTTTCCTTCGTCTATTTAACTGCCATTTCAACCTAACCTCCTAACCTCACTGGAACATATATTTTACTCATACTATTAACATTGTTTTTTTAGAAATATTCAATTAATTGAGGTTAAGGAAACACGGAACACATATTCATATCACATCTGACACGGAAAGAACATAATCGTGTGTACGACTTTTCAAAGGAAAAGGTCGAAATTCGTAACCACCAAGTTTAGCAAGCTAAGATATTTCTTATTAACATTTATGTTCTATTTGTGCTGTTGATGTCATGTTGTAACTAACCATGATGATACAGTACAAAGGTAATATACATTTCTGCAAAATCTGAAAACCTGTTTTCATTTGACATACTGCAAGAAGAACTTGTCATTTCAGAACTATTTGATGCTTTTTGATTTTTCTTTGTTAGATAAGCTTTTGCTATTGATCTATCAGTCCTGATTGAGCTGATTCTTATTTAGCTTTTTCCCATCCGATGCCCAAGGGTAACATATCACTTTTTGATTGTGATTATACACACTGTAAACAACCTCTAACAGTTAACCTATCACGTTTTGTTCTAAAAAGCCAACTTTGGCTAGTCCCTCCTCATTTGATGTCAATCCAATATAAGTTTCCCAAAACCTCTGAGACTATTGTAATGAGTGGGGGTCTTGCTGCTTTGACAAGAATATTGGTGATAACTCAACACTTTTAAATACCCCAGTAAAAAGAAATGAAGACCATTAAATTCTAGATTGTAATATGCTTTACATCATTAGTACACAGGATTATTCGTTCATGATTGATACCAGAAATTATACAGGTTTGTAACCTGGGTAAAATCGATAAGCTATTATTCTTACAGAAGTGTAATTACACTAACGATTCAGTAAGTAACCATATATGACAAAAATCATTTGCCTCAACAGTTCCAATTTTCATTTTCATTTGAAAATATTTTGACAGAAGTGATATTTAGCATTCACATAATTTCTACTATGCTCGAATACCCGTAAAGTCTTGTGTAGTAAAATATTATCTTTCTGTTAATTCTCGTATGCTCAGCGTAATTGGGTTATTGCTATTGTTTATCAATTCCACTTTCAAACAGTTATTATCATTATTTAGTAAGAGGGACGAGTTATTGTGTTTATTGGTATATCATGTTACACAATCATAATTTGTTTCAATATGTTATTGGTGTTTATCTATACATGAAGTAACAAGGATACTGGTATATATATACCGGTAGTGCTATTGATTCTTTGATTTGTTTCACACATTTGGTCAGGTTTTAAAAACAATTTGTTAACCCCTGCATTTGCTATTAATGTGATACACGAATACGTGGAAATACATTTAAATAAAAGGTGTGACAAAACATGAGCATTTTAAACACTATGTGTACTCCTATCTTGTATCTAGTATTTTGCCATCAATTATTCACCTCTCTCAGAGAATAAATGGATGGAAATGCACTTCCCATCACCTGTTGTTATGACATATATTGACAATGATAACAATTCTGGGTTAGTAGATATCAGTGCAGAGAGTTGCGTGTTATATTGATATTGATATAGAGTCTGTGAACTGCAGCTGTAATGAAGTGCAAGTTTTAAAAAATTGTTGGAGGATCAATGTACTTTCCTAAACCTTAACAATTGGATGGATATTATATGACATGTTTGACATGTTGATAAAACTGTTAAAATCTATCAATAAAAAAAATAAAATTATTCAATGTAAACACAAAGTTGTATCTATGAATGTGAGCCCTTTGAAAATTGAACAACAGCATGTAATAGAATATTTTCTTTGCCTATTTGAGAATATTGCGGAAGTCTACAAATACAAATTTCCTCTGTTAGTAACACTGCATAGATCCAGACCTGTGTGCTTGACATGTATAGATCTGTACATAACCCAGACACCTAATTTGAGACTTACCCTGAAGGAGAGACGCTTAATTGAACACTACCAGAGCCTACATTACACTAACTGTATACCTTCAGCTCCCTCTGATAATCGAAAAGGTCTTGAGGTTGAGACAATACTTGTCAATACAACAACAACAACCACAATTAAAGTTAATGCAAATAGTTTATTGAGAATCAACGAAAAATGTTGTGACAACCCTGTATCAACATATATGTAATCTGTATGTTCAGAAACTGTATACCTTCAGCTGCCTCTGATAATCGAAAAGGTCTTGAGGTTGAGACAATACTTGTCAATACAACAAAAAACACAATTAAAGTTAATGCAAATAGTTTATTGAGAATCAACGAAATATGTAGTGACAATCCTGTATGAAAACATATGTTAAGAGATGCTTTCCAGTCCACGTAATATATTGCTGAATGTACTGATAAAGGTAATGTATTCCGGTACCCTAAATATGAACTTTCCTTTTTTCGTAAGCAGCAGTTTGGTCAGCGTATTTAAGGGTTTTGATTCAAGTTTATATTCTGACTAACTATATAAACTCATGTCCAAAAGAAACGATACCATACAAATCCCAAAATAACTCAATCCACTGCAGATTAGTAAGACTAAAACATAGTAATATCATTTCGTCAGTAGTCAACTTACGTTTATGCAAATTTTGGAAACATTATCTTTTCATGTTTGCGAGAAACATTCATTTGAAAAAATCATCGATCTGGAATCTCCTTAACTAGGCGAGATAGCAGAGAGAAATTGGACACTTTCGCTTGTTTTAAAACGTTCTAGTGCAGTGACGCGTTAACGAATTTATGTCAAATAAAGTGTATTATATCAACAATATTTGTTTCTGACATAAATTCAATACTTTATCACTTTTAAAGTGAAATGACAAAAGATCTGTTCATAAAACAATTTAAACTTTCGATTTATGCACTCCATGTACATTTGAAAAGACACACAATCAAAAGTATCTTTTTCTGAAGAATGAAATGTGCATACTTCTCTACAAGATATATTCATGTTAGACACACTTATAGAATTTTGTTTCGGACGACTTTGAAAACTTGGTATCGTTTCTTTTGGACATGAGTTTATATTGGTGATTATTTAAAGGTCTGTAATTATACAAGATATTTCTACAATAGAACGTAAGCACATGATATACTGTTAGTGATTACATGCTTAGTTGTTGTTGAAAATTGTAAATTTCTTTTCTCCAATATAAACTTATCACTAGAGTTCTAAGATGATACGATTCCGCACAGCTTCTCCTGATCTGACAACGTGTTGCATCAACGTATTTGTATCCTCAAAAACGCTTGACACTTCTGATGGAATTCATGTTTAGCTACTTATACTTCTGACTAGTCCCCTCTTATAGGCATTACATTGACGCTTGTTAAAATAAGACAATTCTAAAGAAGGAAAACAATAATTGTAAGTTTATTATACATTTGCGTATAAACCGATCAAGAATCCTTTATACAATATTATGTGAATTTCATGCCGCAACGTTTTGGGAGTTTTCAGTTTTCAGGTTTAAATTTGCTGTTAACATAAAGTGAAGATTGTAATGTGCTAATATTTAATTTTGAAGTTTGAGTCCTGAGATCCTTCTTTCAAATGATCAGGAATCATTGCTTGGTTAACCGATGAGTATTTGAAGTGTGGAATAGTTACTCATTTCCTGAAATGACCATCAATACATCTAGCTTTAATAGGAAGTGTGGGAAGTGAGAAACATGTCCCTCACACGCACACTCGTGAACTGACCATCTGTATTGGGAACTATTCAAACACTGGAATTTGGAGTTAATTGCAACAGAGACTGATCGAGTAAGTAAATCAACTTATTTTATACTTCGTGTTAGTGCCAAGAGAGAAATATCGAGTAAGTAAATCAACTGGTACCACATTTCACACTTCGGTTGGTACTTGGCACGTCATGGTGATAGAATCAACATACATCACAAGATTATGTAGAAGAATTATTGATCTATGATTGATATCTTAAGGTTACTTACACTTGTCGGTGCTTTGATTCGAGGTCAATGTGAAGAATAGCGATATCATGATATCATTCTTGCACAAGGGACAGCATAACCGAGTTAGTCAATGACTGAAACTAACGATTTAAATTCTACTTAAGATGTATTGTTACTGGTTAAACCAAATATGAGGGACCTCCCAGTACACGTAAGAATGTATTAGAATAATTCTAAAATATACCTTTACGATGCAAATAACAGCCACACGTCAAAGTCGAAATGTTCAGTAATTATCCAAATTTTTATTAATACAAATAATTTGTTCGAAACGTCTCCTTATGGGCACTGTCAATAATTTTTCGGCTATAAGTTCAAATCTGTTGTATCAATAGAAACATGCTGTTATCTCATAGTTCTCACTTGACCTTCAACTGATAAATGCCACTTGAAGATGGTAAATTCGAGTAATCATACTTTTTGTGGCATTTGCTACACCACTTCTTCATTTTATTACTTTCGTTGCCATACGTGAACAACGTGATATGTCATTTACGATTGAATTAAAGCTTTATACATAGTACTTCATCGTGTAAAAGAAAACAAATTTGAATAACGTATCCAATGATTCCACAAATGTTCTATTCATAAGGTGTTTTATTCACCAGATCTATTCATGTAGGTCTTCCTATATTTCTATATTTCCTAGATTTCGGACTTATAAGTCGATTGAAATAAAGAGTATTGATATCTCAAAATCATTTAATTAGTACACCTTGAGTTTTGAATATCAACAAAAAGAATATGCTTTATGTGAAGACTGTAAGTTTAAGTTTTAAGGTAAAAAGTTATTTATCATAACATTCCTTTATTCTTTAAGTCCTGAGTTTTAGCGAATTTATCTTTAAAAGTCATATTAAAAAAACCCTTCAAAGCATTGTGAACATGACAGGAAAAGTGTGAAGGCAATTTACACCTTGACATTTTTGATTGATGAATGAACGTTGAAAATGTCTAATGCATCTTTTGTATTAAGAAGCAATGCATTGATGAAAGTGACACCAGATTGTCTCGCAAGAATGATTCGTAGGACACTTCAAGTCAAATAATTCAAAACAGTGAGCACCTTTGTTGAATGATAAATGGTTTCGTTTATTCTTAAAAAAAATATTCAGCCAATGTGTTAGAATCCAGTTTAAAAACTGTTAAAGAAGAAAAAACAAACAAAACAGGCACAATATTGTTTCTTAAAAGCCTAAACCCTTTTTATAAATGATTAGTGTGTTGTTTGATAAAAGAAACATAAATACATGTAGTCATCAAACGTGTGTAACCTACCATGAAATATAAAAGACATAAACTTACCGTTGCACAGTTAAAACTGATTTTATGTTATAAAAATATATGTATAAGATTGGAACGTCAGTTTTAGCATGGGAAATGAGCTCGGTCTCGGTATCTGGTGCTTTATCATCGATTATCCAGCTCACAAAGAGAACAAACGAAACATTAAATGGATGTAAATGGACTTCCCATCACTGGTTGTTATGACAGATATTGACCATGTCAACATCACTGCGCTGGTAGATAACAGTGCCAGGAGTGTCATGTTATGTGTGATATTGACATGGAGTCTGTGAACAACATGTGTAGTGCAGACAACATGTCTTGAAATAAGAACTATTTGTACAGTTTTTGTATGTCTATAAAGATGTAATGCGCGACATTCAAATATAAATATACAAAGGAAAACAGATTAGCAAACAGGTAGAAAATGCGTTTGATTATAAATGCTTCCCCTGAAAGCATTTGTGAATAAGTGGTCAGTAAATACATTAAATCACATCATTTCTGTAACTTAACTTGTTCATGATTTGTTTGTGAGAAATTTTATTAATGAATACATGTATTGAATATGATACTTTATATCTTTCTCTTTCTCAAGTATTTTCTTCTTTTGTCTTTTTGAAATTGAGATTCATGTGGGTAAGTATGTGAATATAGGTCAACGGGGGTCAATTCGCTGCCATAGTATTCATTTGTACCACTTGAGTGAAAAAGCTACATTCAACTAAAATCAAAACTTGATATGTTTCATCAATAAGAAACGGTATAAAGATTTAGAAAAATATTAAAAAAGAATGGGAAGAAGATGATGAATTGTTAACCGTCCTAGAAAGTGTCCAGTCCCATTTTGAAACCGTTGAGTATAACGTGGTTGCTTCAGTAGCTTGAAATGGTAATCAACAAACCTTCATAAAATGTTTGTTTATACTATCAGCATGAGACTTTTGCTGTTACACGCCTTGCACAGTGTATATAAAAAGTAAGTTCATGCATCAAGTTTGAAACTAAAAACTTGCAGTGCCGATAAGGAAGTCATTGTAGCATTGCAAATGAAAATTAGCAATGTCAAGGGAATTTGTTGGTTGCGTTTCAGACAATGTTATTCAAATTTATTGACAATTCATTAAACATACAATCATTTAAAACATTTTTGTCATGACTCAAGAATTTGATTTTGGGAGAGAGAACACGTAGCTGTAAATTATCATTTTGTTTAACCCTCTCATAACTGCACTTTTGTCTCCCTATAATGTATTGCTACTCTTCCTATACTCCTTTTATCTATTATGTAATGACTGATATTGTTTTCAGCAACTTAAAGTGATGTTCTCCGGAATAAACAAGTATTGTTTCAACCTATTTATCATTAAAAGTCAAAGATGGACTGGTGACTGAGACTGTTTTCATAAACTTAAAGTGATGTTCTTGGGTAATAAATAAGTATTGTTTCAACCTATTTATCAATGAAAGTCCAAGATGTGCAGTTAGTGTAAATTGCTCTTAAGTAATGTTAAATTAATCTTCTCTCCTTCAGATCATAGGTTCAAATTAGGTGTCTGGCCTCGTAAAGATCTATACAATGAATTACACAAGTCTGGAACAGTACAATAACCCATTAGGAAATTGTTTTATTTGTTAACATCAATCATTAACTCGAGTCGTAGATAGATATCCGGAAGGTTACCTCGAAGAACAATGTTAACTTTCAAGCATTAATCTACAATTATTTAAAATATAGAAGCACCATAATGTACTTACATCGAGTGAATGGTTTATTTCTTCACATTGAAAGAATATTAGATTTCTTGACATCAGGATAAAATGATGATATTCTACTAATAAGAAAAGCTAAACCAGTTTTAACTTGTCTTTTGATTGGATCTAAAGGATTTTATTTAATGTATTTTCTAAGTATATATTTGATAAATGCCTGCATGTACCTTAAAACTCTTATGTCAATATAATTTACTGCTACTCCTTCTATTACTTAATGACTGATATTGTTTTGAGAAACGTAAAGTGATGTTCTCCGGGAGTAAACAAGTATTGTTTCAACCTATTTATCAATGAAAGTCCAAAGTGTACAGTTAGTATTAATTGCTCTCCCGTAATGTCTAATTAACCTTTCCGCCTGAAGGACATAGGCTCAAATTAGGTGTCTCGACTTGTGCAAATCTATATAAGTCAATTACACAAGTCTGCAGTGTTTTCCTTCAGGAAAATGTTTTCTTTGTTAACATAAGTCATTAACTAGCCCTGTATATAAGAAGCTAGAAGGTCATAGCACATCTCTATGTTTGCAGTGTTTCAATTTTTAAAGACGTCATAATTTGTCTAAGCTTAACTGTAATTAATGTGATTTGTTAATTTTTGCTACATTATTTCCCTTTTATTATGCTATTTCACGGTTTTCATGATTGGTTATGCCAAGCATTGAATCAATAGAAACGTGATATCACACCCATTATACATGTATGTGAGTATTCAGTTCATACTCATATTAAAGGGTTGTGACCTTGAACATGTAACATCACATCCTTTGAATGGACAGAAGCAATGTTTTAACTAACCACAAGAGATTCTAAATAGTTATGTGTATACTCTGGAGAAATACGATATCATTATTTAACAGATAGTTGAATTTAATAAATTTTATCAAGTTAAACATTGATGCAATTCGTGGTAATCACATTTAATTTCATTCTCTATTTCTTTATTTTATCGAATGTAACTTTTGAAAAAAATTAATTGGTGAAAACCTTTAAAAGCTTATAGCGCTAAAGTGGGAAGACAATTCACAACAAATGTTAGGTGTCTTATAGCTCACAATGGATGTTACAAATGTTTTCTACTACTGTTTTAGATAGTTTTTAAATGTTTGAACAGTAATGTATTGTTGAAACAGGCACGACCGCATGCTTTTCACAGCATGTTGTCTCCCAAGAACAATTTGTGAAACACATAAAGTCATAAGCATGTCAATAGTGAACACTTCACTGAAGGATTTAAGTCATACTTGAGAATCTATTTAATCAAGTGTGAGAGAATTAATTCTTTGGGTGAAAAGAAATGATTATTTTTAATGATATTTTTCTCAAAAAATTTATTTTAAAAATGATTGTTAGTTGCACTCTAAAAATTAACACTATGTGCTATTCAACATTGCAACAACACTGCCTAGAATGTTGGCGCATCATGATCATAGCTGCTTATGTGCATAATCTCTATTTCCGGAAATACTAACTAACTAATACTTAGTTTTACATTCATCTACAGCGTAATGTTATGTTTTTCATAAAATACTAAGCTTTTCGTTAGATTTAAGATAGGACATATGCATTTAAGAAAATGATGAAATGTCCAATTCCACCCTGCAATGGCATTTTTACTCGCATTGTACTTTTCTTGTATCTTGTACTTGGTCGTCAATTATTCAGCTCACATAAGAGAACAGACCAAGCATCTAATGGATGTAAATTTACTTCCTATCATTGGTTGTTATGAATGATATTGACCATGCCAAAGACACTGGGTTGGTAGATAACAGTGCACAGAACCAATCAAAGATGAGAATGCAGAGAGTGGCATATTATATATCTGTGAACCATGTGTAGTGCAGACAACATTACATAAAATAATAACTATAAAGGTACATGCATTCATTTATGAGTAGAAAGTAAGAAACTATATCAAAACACATCATTGCTGTATCTCTACAAATTTACGATATACTAATTAACACTAAGAATCAAAATGTTGAAGAGATTTATGATCTCATTTGAGTAGATTAAACATTATTTTATCATAGTTATTCTCATAACTACTTTGAGAGGCATTTTAGAATTTGGATGACGGCTCAACACAGATTTTAGTGTCGTTCTCAAGCATACAATGTACAATGATGTAAAATAAATTCAGTATTCTTTTAATGTGAAGAAATTTATATGCTTTTAATGTGAAGAAATAAAACATTCACTAGATGTAAGTTTATTATTGTGCTTTTAATTTTTAAATAACGTTTTCCTTTCAAATAACGATTAATTCTTGAAAGTAATTTATTTCTTCGAGTTAGCCTCCTGGCTACCTATCTACGAAGCTAGTTAATGACTGATGTTAACAAACATTTTCCTTAATGGGTAACGTTGTACTGTTCCAGACTTGTGTAATTGACTTGTATAGATCTTCACAAGGCCAGACACCCAATTTGAGTCTGTGTCCTGGAGTAGAGAAGGTAAATTGCACATTACTTGAGACCAGATTACACTAACAGTATACCTTGGGCTTCCATTGACATTCAGGGTGAAACAATACTTGTTTATTCCCGGAGAACCCCAATTTCAGTTGATGAAGCAAAGTAAAGACAATCGACCAAATGTGCAAATGTTCAAATGTGCAAATGTGCAGTACCTAATCGGTATCCATTTACATAATTCTTAATATATACTGCTATTAGCCCTCCTGTCCATATGTTTGAAAACGGTATAAGGGTCTATACAGCCGCGCTATTTTGTGAATAAAGAAGTTGAATATCAGTAAAATCGTGTACATCATCTGTTTCGAAATATTAATAAATGAAGATATTATTCACAAGAAAATATCTATTTAACGATATGGAATTGAAGTAATATGGGCATCTGTTATATGCATGAACTTTCTTACATTGACATTTACCTCATCTTGTGATTTTATGTGAACTTTGTTTTATATGGAAAGTGTTTGAAGTATTGACTTTTATCCCTCATAACTTGATTGAACTGGCCAACTATATTGTACAATATTTGTACACTGGAAGTTTTGAATATAGAAAGAGTTTGATAAATCAGTGGCTCCATATTTCATATTGAGAATGGTACTTGGCTGTAATTTTGATTAGCATCAAGGAAGATACTATGAAAAGAAAGATGTAATATCTAATAGTCTGTAATATGTTGTATACTTAGGTGTATTGTGTGTAAAGAAAGAGAGAATTGAAGGTGATACAAATAGCCCACAAGTCCTATCAAGTATAGAGTATCTTGTTTTGTCAAGATCTGATAATCGGACATTAAAGAGTGAGTGAGTTTTACTTTGCTAAAGATCCGCTCCGTGACAGGTTGTTTTGAAGCTGCGATAGTGATCGAAGTAAAACCGGACAATGACGACAGGCAAATCATTCAAAGGTTTTATAATTCCATGTAAATTTGACGTGGGCAATTGGCTTGCTTGAAAATATATGACTCTTTCTAAACGGTTTAACGAAAAAATAGTTATGGTATAAATTCCATTAAGGGATAAATAATCTTTTAATTCAAATACTGAATTATGTAGTATGAAACAAATATATGATGGAATCAAAAATTGGCTATATAAGGAGTGGGTGGCTTGGGAACCAATTTGACAGACCAGAAAGAAAACGAATGAGGAAAAAACAGAAGAAAGGCTGATATTAAGTCTGGCTTCTATGCTTGAGAATGTCCAGCCTGGGTTCCCCTACCATGACCGGGTGTCCTGGCACATCCCTCGGTGCCATTGCAGCAGAGGAAACACCACACCACAATATTGAGTCAAGTGGAGACGGTCAAAAATAACAGTATCAAACAAATTTATGATGGAATCAAAGAGTGGCTATATAAGGAGTACATGTAGGTGGCTTGGGAACCAATTTGACAATTTGACGCTCGGTGCCACTGAAGCAGATGAAACACTACACCACGATATTGAGTCAAGTGGAGGCGGTCAGTAAGGCTCCAAAATAACAGTCGATTCTAACATTGTGGATTGTAATCTCATCTCCATGAAATGGGAAGTTGGACAAGTGTTGAGCACGATCGCTACGCACTCAAGTGATTTGTGGATTCAAACTGGAAATTGTTCAAACACTTTGGTTCTGAGTCAATGAGAGAGATATATCAGTTGAGTATTTGGACTCGTACCACCTTCACACTTAGTTTCAGTCGATGACGAGAGACGGATCGAGTTGAGTATATGGACTGGTACAACCTTTCACACTTGGTATGGTACTTATCACTTCATTATAATCGAATTTAGGAATGTCGCAAGACTATCTGGAAGAATTAACGTTCAATAAATCTCCATGAAACACAGGGAAACTGATACTGTCCGATTTTTAGACCAGGTAAATGTATTGTTATTAGATAAATTTATGATATTTTTAGGTACTCAAAGTCCAATAAAATTTGTTTAAATTGATACTTAAGTACTGAAAGCTTTATTTTGCGGGAAACCAACCAAACAGTTGTGCTCAAAATCATGCAATAAAACAACATTCTGTGTGTAATTTTAGATAGAAATAACATTTACATAACTTGTCGACAAGCACAACAACCACATTCTTAAACTTGAACCAGGCCTTGGAGACAGAGACGAACTTTATGAGGTTGAAAGGGTTGCCATTATGACGTCATACCATAGAAACACCTGTTGAAAACACGTGTCCGGTAGGAACAAGAAGGCAAATACTTAAGTTCCATATAACACAAACATGTGTTGAGTAATTAGTGATATTTACGGGATTTCAGTCAACAATTACACTTATATTTCAGTAAGAAATGAGTGGAAATATAGAATAAGAGTTGTGTTAGGCCGAATGATGTACATGTTTAATAGTTCATTTCGGAATTATCTGTCGAGCTATTTTGCGGGTATACAGTTGTATTCAACATGGAAACACCCAAGAAATGCTGCTATATGTCTTAGGAATAAAAGTACCATTCACTGAATCGCTATTTGTATTTCATCTGATAATTGGAGAGAGGACTTATATTTAAGAAATAAAGTTCGCTCTACCCCAATGTGTTTTGTAATAAAGTATAGTTTTGCCCTGAACTATTATAGTTAAAGCACGAGGACGGTAGTCCGAGTGCTTTAACGTTTTGTAATAGTTCAGGGCAAAACTATACTTTATTACAAAACACATTGGGGTAGAGCGAACTTTATTTCTTTTCTAAGATACCAAACTCATTTGCAGGGAAGTATAACAATTCTTACAATTTCAAATTAAAATATTGTTAAAATAACTTAGATTATATATCCATGAACAGGGCTAACTGCTGGCTATTCCACGTTTAGAACTCACCCCCTAATTCAAAAATATTGTTTATTGGTGAAACAGTTGATTTTGTTAATGTAGCAGTTATATTTTCTCATTTATAAAGTTTAAAATGTTATTCTCTTGTTATATTTTCATTGTTCAAACAAAACAAAAATATCAGACAACTCATGTTTAATAAAACGTTACTTTTGAACAGTCAAGTTGTGCGATGATGCAGTGCGGGCCACCCTGTCCATATAAGGCTTATCACGTGATTGACATTCCACAAAGAATTATGGGTATTATTTGTCAGGAAGCGTTGTAGATCTATCATTCTCTTTTTGCTGTTGTCATAAAAGTTGAAGTTGATGGTACCACCGCTAATATTAGCTGACTGAAGGAGCTGTACACCATGAAAAGGAGTACAAACTGTATTGGTTGAGCTATATGGCACGTTGCTTGGCAGAGACGGCTGACGTGTGTCAACGTCACAAATGCTACGGGGCGCCATGACCTGATGTGAAATGTCAACGTGGTCACTCGACAAACATGTCGGAGGCAGAGCATTGGTCGCAGCGTTGTTCCCCTGTAAGATGGAATTGTTTTGTAGCTTTTCAACGACTGCTCATTTCTGTGACCAGTGACGGACATGATACCAAGGGCCCCAACCCCGGCTTCTGTAAGTGATAGGGATGCGCCATGTTGATTGATAGAACCGAGATAAAAGGTTACAATGGACACGCTTGATAACGAGGGGGCAGCGGGGAAGAGCGGATAGCGTCATTCGATTGTTACGTCATGTAAAAACTATACCTTTATTGTCTGATAAAGTACGTTTTTTTTCGATTGTTCTAACCGCTAGGCATCTTAGAAATGAATATATGATAACAGTAACAGGCTTGTTTGTGTCATATCATAAAACAATGATTTTATTTTGAATTTTGGGAAATAAAATGTGCTTGTGGATATACCAAAGCCTGTGATTGCGTTTATAAAACTAAGCAGTTTCATGCTTCGTGTTGGATTTGAAATTTTCATGAATAAGGGTGAAGAGAGTTAATATTATGAAACCATATTTTAGCCTCATTGAGCTTACATCCTGCCATTGTAGAACTGGTAACTGTGGGGAAAGAGATATGCATTGATTGAACAAATTTCATGTCCTTTTTTGATTGATCTAATAACTATTCAATACGCACTTATATGAAAGCCTTCAAATCTTACTATTACCGACACAGTAAGACATCGTATATAAAATATGAATAGATAAATAGTTATTCACATCCTGATTAAAAAGGATATAGGATTAATTCAAATGAAAAACATGCATCTCTTTTTCCAATGTTGTGAGATTTGAAAAAATAGACTAAGATTTAATTAGAGCTTCAATCATTTTGACAGTTTTGGAAATATGGTTTTGGTATGGCGTCCTTTCAAAATTTCGGAAAGGACGCCCATATTTTTTTGGAAAGGACGCCTTTAATTTAGTGGATTTTTTATGGAAAGAACGAGCGTTTCTCCAGATAAAGTTAAATGAAAAATGATAAATTTAATTATGACTTTTCCACTGCGAATTCTTTCAGATGACAGCTGAACTTCATAAAAATTAAAAAAAGGACAATAACAGGAGACTCATTCCATAGAATAAGGATAGTGTGAGCACAATTTACACGTTCTATCTTTCAGAAACAAAATAAACTGCCAAATATTTAACACAATGGGACCGATTCATTTCGTTTGGTTGATTTGAAAAAAGGATGTTACACTTGCATTGACGAAACTGAGACGTCAACGTGATTTTCACGCCTGATTGTCTCGCAATAACGATTTGTAGGACACATAAAATTAAAAACATGGAAGAACTCAAATGTTAATGATTCATTGTACATCAGTCTTAACATATATTTCATAGTATGTGTTAGAATACACAAAGGGGGATCATTTCTTCAATTTCGGAATGATTTATAACGTTAGCCATATACATATTAAACCACCAACAACTGAAACTTCCCTTCGACTGATGTCATCTGACAACATTAATGTACTTAAATCAATGAGCAGTTATCTCACACAAGTTCGCCGCATCTGGAATTTAAAGGTATAAACGTTAAATGAATTACCAGCATGTACATTTTTACTTTCTCAAATTTTCTTTGTATTATGGGCCTGAGGCCTCAACTACTGAATAAATATGTCTGTCTGTCAGTCTGTACATATACGTGTACAATGTTTTCTTTGAATTTACAAAAATATCGTTTAAAAATCAAACGATTAAAACTATCGTTTTATTAGGTATTAGTTCCAGAAAGGTAGATTCTACCAATGCCAATACAAAGGGTGTATCCGTCTTCAGAAAATGGAAAGTGCCTTGTCCAAAATATTGAAAGAATATGAACAATTTATAGAAAACTTTTCTACACATTCATAGGCATTAGAAAAAAGAAAAAGGCATATTGACCTATGGGTACCAATGCTGTCTAAATGCTCGGGTTGGAACGGGAAGTGTGGGAGTTTTATACTTGACCGTCGCGTACTCAAGGAACTGTGCAACCAATCTAGACACTGTTCAAACACTTCTGTTCTTAGTCAATGACAGGAGACAGAACGAGAAGAGTAAATCAACTGACACAACGTTTTACACTTGCAATGGTACTTGACGTACAACGTGATTGAATGTACGTTGATCATTACACTGTCTGGAAGACTTATACTTCTGTCAAGGATCATGGATATTCCTCAAATTAGAACATGTTCTTCAGTAAAGTCAGGGTCGTATGTAACAATTCATTTCGGTCTTTATCAAATGCTGTGATGATTTATTTTTTTTATTTTGGCTTTTTTTCTATGCATTCTTTTATGTGTAGGTTAGAGTACAATATAAAAAAGATATCTGTCTCTTTTTACTAATACCTTGTTTAATTCATCGAGTGAGGTATAAAATGTTCAACCTTTTACCTCACGATGATGATAATGATGATTATGATGATGATTATGATGACCACGGATAGCTCATAAAGGATTTTTACGCTTCTGTTATTAAGAACATTATGACCTCATCTGTTATGTCTTATCGTAATGAATGGACTTGTTGTCAAGTAGCTTAATCCTACAATGTATCTGCATGTAATTAAAAGATTAACTTTTTGTGGACAAACAGACAGATGAACATGTAAGAGACAATATATTCTTCGACTTTTGACTTTTGAAATCATCGTTACGTCAATGGAATTAATAAGTATAATGCATAAACAACATGCGGACAATAAAATATCTTAATTTTTCAACCTATGTTACACATTATTCTATTAATATTTTAGATTTAAAAAACAAACAGGCAATACTCAAAGGCAAGATTCTTTATTCTCCAAAAATACACACGCTGGTACATGAGCAATTTTACATGTAGAGAAATAAAGATGCTGATTGCGCATGCATAACATAAAGAATAACATACAACAGCATATATAGTATTACATATGTGAAAAAAAGCATTTGATGAAAAGAGATATGTTCTTTAAACTTCAGAATTTGCTACCTTTTTCCAAAGTTAAAAAAAATTATAATTACATTGAGCTGGTAGCGTGTCCTAGTTAAAGCGCTCTTGAAGAAAATGTGGAGCCACATAAACTCCTATTAACAAAAGTACAATGATTAGATCTTAATTTAGGTGACTACTGAAACAGATGCTAGACGTTGTTGAGGATGTACCCCAGGCAAATTCATTCATAGGAAATGAGTTTTAGAAGGCAATAGGACTACTTTCAGACAGCAAAGAGATGAAAGATATAAGTGGCCTGGCAATTTGTCCGTAGGTTACATAGGCACTTGGTAATTCTGGTTTCAAAGTAATTGGTCAAGTATGTAAAAAGTGTTAAGGATGCTGTTTTTTTGTAATTGAAATTAAGAAAACGTCGTCAACACGTTTTTTCTAGAGGTGATTGGATCATGCAATAAGGTGATAAAAGATGACAATACATTTTCATTTTCGTAGTTACATTTTAATTTCATAAATGTTATTCTCAAAAACATTAATATCATTAAGTGTTACTTGATTAGTGTTGATTTATGTGAATATATATGTTCTTATATTCTCATTGATGACATTCACAGTTCTTACACATGAAATATATCATTCAACGATTATTTTCTCTCCAATATTTACAAATCATCATCAAACACTGATGGAAAGAAAAATGGAAAGTGTGCAGTTTTTGAAAATAATTATTTTTATCTTTAAGGGCGGGTGTTGTCGGTGCAATAAAGTTATCGGAAAAACTATAACAATTAATTAAATTAAGTATTGCAATAAAAAAAAAAAAAGTGACAAATGTTCATTAAGAATAAAATATGTCTTTTAAAATTTTGTTTAATAACTCTGTCAATGCAAAAGAGTTGTTTATGTATATGATGGTTACAATACAATACAATACAATACACCCTGCATGATAAACTGATTGATGATTGATGATGTACGATTATGTGCCTGTTCTTATGTTGATTAAATGAGAATTCGGAAAATGTGGTTAGATATTAATAATATTGCATATTGTTATTTTTTCAAATAATCACTTTCTAAATATTTCCCAAACTTTTTGATGTTCAATCAACTTACAACGTTACAATTGTAATCACTCCCTGTATTAGAAACGTAACGAATTAAAACATTTAAAAAATATATTTTAGGCTGTTGCAGATTTAATTTCAAATAGATTTTCGCTCTTCTTGTCAAGTTTTACTTTGGAGTAAATTGAATGCGATGAAGCAGATGTTTGTTTCTAATATATTTCTTGACGTTCTTTCAGAATTCCTTTGATCATCTGAAATCGTTCGTAAAAAATAATTTAATCTTAATACATAATGACATTTTTTGGCCTGAAAACAAAGAGGTCATTAATTCTCAGAACATATTCATTAATCGCTTTGATATTTCATTGGATGAAAATATAAAAAATGTTCTTTAGCCTTAAAAGATTATAATATCTGTCATTAGTAAAATGATAAATGTCAAGTGACATGTGGTGAAATATTGCATTCAGATTCTTGGATTCTTAAACGAAATTAAGTTTTGAACACAACTTTCACTTAAGTTAACTTTCACTTATAGTAGGGTATATCGATTATATCCTTTAAAGGGAATATAAGGTGATGTCAGGAAAATGAAAATAAAAGGTTTCAATTGAAAGACAATGTATTGAAACTAAATGACTCAGTACTAATTCAAATATATAACGTAAAGATTAGCCATGCGATGCAATTTTCTTACACAGCATGAATTAAAGGTGTTCACACAAAATGGCCACCAATGGATTTTATGTGAATCTCGATACTTTGTCCCCTGACTATGGATGATTGGCTTCTGTCAAAATTATACATTTAGCATTAGCCTACAATAATCAGTGAGAAATTAAAAATGCAAAATTATCAAAAAAGTGCTAGTGCCCCTTTAAAATGAATTAGGAATGTGATGTTGTTAGGCCTAAAGACTAAGAGCTTCATAAGACTACATTATTCAGATGCTACAAGTTAGAAATAAGTACATTTCATTGATGTCTGCAAACCGTATCATATTAATAATTTCATGGAATGGAGTTTACATTTTTTATAATCCCAGTTTATGCGTCCCTCACAGTTTTACAAATGCAATGAACATGCACTCTCATGACACACTCCTGTGTAAAGGAATGTCGTCTACACAACACATGCGGTTCACAGACTCTATGTCAATATCACGTATAACAAACCACTCTATGCACTGTTATCTACAAGCCTAGTGCTATTGACATGATAAATATCTGTCATAACAACCCCTGATAGGAAGTCCACTTACATCCATTTAATGTTTCGTCTGTTCTCTATGTGAACTAAATGATTGATGTTATATTTTTAGACACTGGAACATGACGACAAAGATGCTCATTCTTGGTTCTGGCCCCGATCAAGTATCAATGATAAGAGATTTGTATTCACAATGTCGATTTTAATCGTTAAGAGTTAGATTAAAATTATTTAAAAAAATGGGAAAATAAAATTGTATTACGTTTGCAAAGGAATGTTTTAATAAAAAACGTAGAAACTTGTTTTAGGTCTTTTTTAATATGACCTGAATTCGTTAAGTATGCGTCGAGTTAAGGCTATGAACGTTGTGTCATGTCTTTGTTTCTGACTTGAAGAAGGTTGCAATTATTTCTGAATTTTATCATAAACAATGTTTTGGCTTTGTACGCAACGAAAGAAAACCATGATTAATAATAGTTCTTACCTTACGTTTCTCTGACCATTCAACGGTTTAACATAACTCCCCCTATATCATAAGATTGATCGTGAGCCTGAAATCACTAAATGGAAGTGAAAGCTAACCATCTAGAGATGAAAGGAGCTACTAAGTGAGGCCACTCTTTCCTTGACCTGCGCCGACAAAATGATGCACTTCTGTCTAATGGAATGTCTAAAGTCGAGGGTGAAACATCTTACATGAGTAGACGATCAATAACCGTAATCACAAACATGAGACATGTCAGCTTGTACTATAGCTGACATGAATATATTGTCACTCGTTGTTCAAACGTAGCTTAGACCATGTTGTACACTGTTTCAATGGACGTTATGCTTCTTTTATCAAGTTGTCACACTCTTAGCGAGGAACTATTTAAATCATCGTTAATTAGAAATTGCAACAAACACAGATATCTCACATTCAATAAACATAGAATAGACTTATAACCATATGATAGGAATAATATGGACGTATTATTAATCAGCATATTTATTTAGCCTCATATATGTAAATGTCAAGCAATGTTGTACAGTATACTTTTTGAAGACTGGATGTTTTGATTATTAAGTTTACACCCATATTACGTTCATATAATTTTCAGTTCGATCCATTCAATTCGATTTATGTTGACTAGACTACCAAGAAGTAAATCGATGGATACTTTATCATACAATGAGCAGCATCTCACAATCAGTATCATTATTTGACCTCATATCTGTGAATAGATGGTTGTATTGATTGAGAATACAAAAGGATATCCCTCAAAATTGCCATTTCCATATTCATATTTGACAAATCCTTGATAACACCGAACTGAGAACTATCGTAATTGTTCCATTCTCTTGATGATCCCGGAGTGACATCTAAATGATTGATCGGACAAATACTATCTGTCTGAAAGCCTAGCTGACCTTAGCAAACTTATGACTTTTTATTTGATGAAAGATTGAAGGTTTTGTGTTTTCTTATGGGATTTACCTTATTCCTGAGTTGATGAACGAAGACTGTGGCTATCAAACGCCAAAGGATGGCTATTTAGATTATGTTTAGTAGTCACTTAACAAGAAGATGAGTTAATTTGAAGGGATCCTCTAACTGTAACTGTAACCTATGGGAAGATGGCAATGGGTTAGTAGATGCATTGTATCCTAAGCAATATGAAGGCTACTTGATTAATCTAATTGTGAACCATTGTGAATAACTGAAGATCGGTTTGTTTTTATGTTAATTTACTTTTGAAGTTTAAACCGTGCGTTAGAAAGATAGTTGATAGATGTATCAGTAATTCGCTCACTGCAATTAACATGTAAAATGCATCGAAGTAAAATAGTCTGCTATGCGAAAATGTTCGATAGGCACGTGAAGGTCTGCATGTAACTTGATTAAAGGTGAATTGGAGGTCAATTTACGAGCTTCTTCAGGCAACGTCGTTGTATGCAAAATCATTACATTCTAACGTCGAAATGTAAGTAACACTAGAAAAGACAAAAACACATTAAACATTTTGTAAACTCTAATATTACAGTTATTAGTATTACAAACCTGCAAGAATCTTAGTTTTATGTTACAGAAGTTCTACGTCATTGAACCTTGCAACGAAGCAAGGTCAGTTACCTTCTCAGCTATCATAAACTCTGGTTCATCAAGTTATCTTGTACGTGTTAGATAATTTGGTAGAATAAGCCACAATTTGCTGCAATTATTCTGAATTGTTGCACACACATTATCATCAGACTAGCATGTGTTGGATATTAAGCAAATGGAAGACAGATTAAGGCCAATCAATATGCCCAGGGCACAACTTCTCCTACTCATTTGTTGACATTAAATTCTCCATTTAGCGACTGAGGCATTTGGTTTAACAGTACGACTAAGGGTCATTTGAGTCCATGATCATAGACGAGATTTGTACTTAGGTTAAGTTAGGTGTGATGATTGTCAAATAAGGGAGAGAAAGTGCAGAAAAGGTAGACTATTGACAAAAAATGTCTGCATGAGTAAAATAATATTCTCCAATTGAATCAGAGTGTGATCATTGCTAAAATAAGGCAGAGAACATTTTGCATAAAAAGTAGACTTTTGACGAAGAATTTCTGCATGAATGAAATAGTTTGTGTCAATTGAATCAAAGTTGATAAGAATTGCCTAACTGAACAAACAAGTAACTATGTTAAAGAGTATCAGGAAATTAAAGTGGACATAAAGTGGTGGCACGTGGTCCTGTGCAATGCTCAGTCGACAGCTATCAGTAAAGTTCAGCAACAACGGGCGCGGCGCGCTGGATGAGTGGGTTACCCACTCATTGCTGAATAAACTGAGAGTTTGAAGGTTTGATTCCCCGTCTCACACTGAGTCACAAGTTGAGAGACTTGTGGTGTCAACTTGGGCAAGAGACTTTATTCAAAATGTGCCTCTGTTCACCCAACAGGAAATGGGTACCTGGTAAAGAGACAAATATGTCAGCTTTGGTTAGACCAAGGTTATAATTTTAATAGCGCCTAGAGCATGCACTAGTGGATGGAAATGTACGCTTTATAAATACCCATAATTATAATCATATCAGATAAACTTGAAATGTACATGTACGTATGCCAATTTAACAGTTTTATGTAAACGGCAATAAACATTATTTAAATTTTAGAAATATATGTATCGAATGATATGACAAACATATATTCTTTCTTGTCCGTTTACATTCTGCTGAAATGCATTGTACATACAAATTATATTTCTTATACAGCCTAAAGGTGACCAACGTATTGACTTCTTTATACTTTTTATTTTAATGTTCCTGTTATGCAATTGATATACATTACTTCCTATAACACTTCCTTAGTAAGTATGAGGAAATGCAAAGATTGTGCAATAAATTGTGATCTTTTCTTAAATAACATCCATGTGAAACATTCGATCAACAATATACGAAAGAGTGTTAATTCTAATTGATGTATTTACTCCTACATACTTTCAATAACCAAACTAGTGTCTATTCAACTTTATGAAAGTTCATTCATCATACGATGTAAATAACAATTAGTCTGATGACGCTGCAATCAAACTTACATAACAACAATTTATTGCTTTGAAACGACACTGGCATTTACCTAATATAATTTAGCGTCAATTCAAAATTTAAATTATCTCTTATCTACGTGATTAAAGTTACAAAATGTGACAGACATAATCAAATTATCGCACTTAATCTCTCACTTCGGCTATTAAATGTCAGAAAATCTACAACTCATTTATGGTAGATGGCGTCAGTAATCCAATTACTTATTATTGTCATGTTGAAGGTTGTTCGCACTGTTTGAAATTGTTTCTCATTCTGAGTATAACACGAACCATTTTGTGAATCATTTACTCTATGCGAATTATACAGACAGTGGCCAAAAGTCTTTTCGCATTGATGTAATACCCATACCTATTAATGTTAATTTGCAATATCGAGAACAACTTTTATGAATCAATGTTAGTTGATTTTTTTCGGAAATCGTCAGGGATACAGACACACAATTGTCTAACCAAAGCTGACATATTTGTCTCTTTACCAGGTACCCATTTCCTGTTGGGTGAACAGAGGCACATTTTGAATAAATTGCCCGGTGATTAAGAGATGTCATTTAATATCACATATTAAACGTGCCGATTGCGTTTAAACTGCTCGTCAAATCACAACTTGTATAAGTATTGATTAAATCATTGTCCTTCAATAGCTAATCAACGAAGAGATTAAAGTAATTGTGTGAATTTCGCTGAGATGTTTTTTCAACCCAAATGCAAAATATACCAATAAATTGACATTTACTTAATTCGTTAAAAGTATTCTTGAAATTGCTAATTAACATGAAGGTATATGAGAATTTCGTTGGTGCGAACACACTTGTGACCACTGGTTGTACTCATCACTGTTTTCTGATGGTTCATAATGATTTATAAAAATTATACGATGAACGCATACAAATTTGATTTTCGATTATTTTATAAGATGTATATTTCAAAATTAGGTCGCGTTAGGAAGTGTATGTCAAGGCTAAGTCACAATATGTAGCCATATGAGAAAAATAAGAAATACACAGAACCAAATGTTTGCTCATATATAGGCGGAGATACGTAATATTTGTCAGCATACTTCTATTTGAACCGGAATTGCAAGGAATTGTTGTCTTTTAGGACTGATAACTGACTTACACATCGCTTGGTCTAAGTGTATATTAGAAGCAAATACAAAATGTGAGTATATGTATATTTTCACAACCCTTTTTGGGCCCCTTTAAAATAAAGGAATTTAGAATACACGTAGTAATACGGATGTTCCAACAGATCGTTAGAAGCATGCATTAATCGGAGTCAAGCACGAGACACGAAATAAATGTCCAAAGCACGTGCAATGTGCACGGGTATTTTGTAAACGTTTTCGCAAATCGTCCATTTCGTTTGAGGTTTTGACTGATTCGGACGTCTTACTTGTGCTGTATTGTGACATTGAAATGTCGATTGTGGCTTCTATATAAGATTGAAATCTTTCGGAATTTCAGCATTTAGGTAAATTCAGCAGTCTTAATATTTGTTAGATTGTATTTGTAAAAATAATGTTTTTAGATGAAAATTACCTAAATCATGTTGATTCTGAAGTTATGTCTTTACCACTTTTGTGTTGTGAAAGTTTGTATCAAAAGATTTTCTGTAAGCTTTGTTTTTATTGTTTATTCTTAAAAGTGCAATTTTCACAAATTTAGTTAGATGATTCAAATATTCGGGTGCCTAAAGTATTGATGAATTAAAATCGCTTCGCTTTTGTTTATCATGAAGTTGGTCAAACACAGTCAATATTTGTGAATCATTTTGATACATTTGATTTGTTTCCGATATCAGGACACATCTGCTGAAAAGAGTTCTGAAAATGAACAAGACATGGATGGTTGTGAAACGTAGATGCGTCACGTATCGCATGTACCATAGCCCTTCAGTTATAGAGGATATTAAATTACATTTCATTTAATACTATATTTATTAAACGAGTTAATGATTTTGTATGAAACGAGCGAAAGCGAAAATGGAAGGAAGTTTATTACCTGCCCTGAAATTCAAGCAAACTTGCCGACGGATCGGCAACAAGTGTGACGGTTCGCTTACATGTGACGTCACAACATCACACTACTGTGACGTCATACTTTCGTTGTTGTATAACACTAGTTAAATATTTCCGTGTAAATAAGCATTATAACACATATAGATCATAAAAAATCATCCAAATGCGATAACCTCGGTAAATATCGGTAGTAAGAGATCAAGCAATATCTACTAGCGATATCTACATTGCAGAAATGAAAGCGTCATAACATAATTTCTTCATTAGTTAATGATATAACAGAGTTGACGGTGTTCATGTCGTCCCAAATACGATGTCCTCATAATCTTGTGACGTAATAATGCTATGACCTAACTGATGCATGATGCATGATGACATCTAATTTTTTTCGAGCATTATTTTGCTGATAAGTGTTGAAAAAATTAATTTTGATGATGAATGAATTCTCATCCAAATATGTTAACACTTGTTCATTAAGGTAAACATTTAGTGTTGATATTCAATATCAGAAGAAAAATAATTTATGAAGGAAAATTGCAATGAATACATGTAAAATAAGGATGTTTCTATTGTTACAGGATAAACTGGATACCCTACCTGAGTCGCTGTCGTGGATTTATACAGGTAGGTGCCTTTGAGATAAACTGCATAATCGTTACAAACTTGAATAAATAGCATTCACGGGTCTTCTCAAAAGTGTTGAACAACATTGAAAAAGTAAAAAGGCACAGAGTTATCAAGAAGTAAAATTATATTTACATATCTACATTGTATGTCCATGAACATACTTCTAACATTGACATTATTTGTAAAAAGCAAGCTTTACTTAAGAAAAGAAGTTATTGTTTTAAGCGAAATAATAATTTGGTCTTATGATGATATACTTGATACTTGAATTTGATACTCCGATAAGTTAAGACAAGGGTTCATATAATTGAAAATTCCCTCATTTATATCAAACAAGACTTTGGTTATTGTTTTTGTTTTGGAAGTGAAGTCCCTTGTATAGAATAGGTTGTGTAAGACACCAATTTGTTAAACTATGTGATACAAATAACAAACTATGTAAACAAATGATACAATTTTTTAAAATTTAGAAATGTAAGCCCCATGTAAAGTATACATATGTGTTTAACCAAAACTTCAAAAAAGCTTTCCCTTTGAGCTGCAAACATTTAAAGTTGTTTCAAATGATAGATACCAAATGTTCCTTCATGGGAATGAAACAATTGCTCAGAAGAACAGTACAGCAACGAGCTTGTGTTCGTACCTTTAACATGCTACAGGTTTATGTGTGTTTAAAGAGGAAAATAGATAGGATACCCATCACACTCGTTGTACTAATCTGGAAAACTTCCCGAAGCAAGGAAAATTTTATTTTTACGCCACTTTTAATCGAATTTTACTTATATCTTGCCTGCAAGAATCATTGCAGAAAAATGCCCGCTACATCATTGTGACAATGCATTGCGGTGAAACCTGCGAGCATCGGCTGGAACTGGTGAACCATGGGTGCTGAATTTTGTGTAACATTGCACTCAAACCTCACAGCGTGTAGAACAGAGAACACACATGTATGTAACAAATCTGGTTCGAGGTAAACGTCTCTAAGTCTCAATATATTTTCTCAATGTGATTTTAATGATAGTAATTTTGTAAACCAAGTTTGCCTAAGGTATTGGTTTTGATGTGATAAAGTCAATTTCTTAGCAAATATGGTAAGAGCCTCTGATCAATTCCACGAGAGTCGAGTTATGTTTCATTTAAACGAGGAAGGGTATTTGAAGATCAATCTCAATCAGCAATAGGCAGATTATGTTCTACTAGCCTATATATAAATCCTCAATTTGTTGCTACTCAAAATCTCGTTTATCACAGAGGAATCTATATAAGACCAGACTTTCGCATAATCACAGAACCACGTCCGGACGAGAAGGACTAATATGACCAATATGTCCCATTATTATGATCATTATTGCCATTGCCGTGTTAACTTGGCATAAAAATGACAGTAAACATCGAGTCATTGACATAAAAGAAGGAAATCAAGGTGACAATACAACCATGTAGTTCTTCAATACTCCGTTGACAACGTTAGTTAGTATTTAGAAATTAATTTAGCATAATGCATTATGGAAACATACGATGAAATTCATTGTATTATTGTTGAGAGTGTCACTTTTGATAAGAACAACTGATCTCTTCTCCACATAATTCCAATTTGCTCTGTGTTCAGAGATAAATTTAAATTCAAAATGAGGAATATCATTAGCCGCTTTTGTGTCGAACGAAGGTAATAATTGAATATTGAGATATATCCTATATGCTATCCCTCTTTGGTAACGTCGACCGCTGTCAATAATCTGTTTGGATAATCACGTTATTGTTATTTACTTTGTTGTTGGTAACTAGCTTATCCAACATGTTGAAGTAATGAAACAAGGTACCCAAAGGTGAATTCATGGACATCTTCCTAATGTTCAAAGTATTTCGATGGACTTACATTTAACATGTACTTCAGAAGCACGGTACAGTGGTTTAACGACACTTATAAGCGCGTATAATGGCCATGTAGGTCAGTACATCCTATTTGTAAGTACAGCTTTTAGCAGCTTGGTGGACTGAGTGCAATGTTGATGAAGTGCCTTGCCAAGAGATACATTACAGATTGAGACCCAAACACAAATTTTTGTTGTCTCCCCCGGGATTGGAACCCGGAACTCTGGCGTCAGAATTGAATATTCTAGAGACAGAGAATAATCCCTTAGGCCCTCACCTTACATGATGTTACTATATTGAGAATATATCGTGCATATCTATATACAATTCATGCTCTCAAAAACAAGTTAATATATACTGTGGGTCTTTTGTTTTAACAACATACATCTTAAGAATCATATACAATCGGTTAAGCTCGCAGAATCAAACCAAATATGAATTTAAACTCGTATGTTTATGGTACCTTTTAAGAGATTCAACTTTTTAGATGACATTCGTTCCTATCAGAAATATACAAGCAAATAGATAAACAATGATCCAAGATATTTTTCTTTGAAAATAGATATTTTTTTTAGGAAAAATCTTAAACGTCTTTAAAGATAATTGTTTCTGTAACAAGACTAATGCTTTGGTTTTGTACATGTACATCTAAAACATTACATATCATTCAAAACAGATAGAGAGATAGGATATATTGAATGCATTTGTTTATGTACATCAACACTAACATCTGTATCTGTTGTCAGAGGTCCTAGAAACCCAATGAAGATAGAACACTATTTTCAGTGACTGGTGTTCTGATCAAGTGCAATTTCAATTAGTTAATGGTGTTATTTATCGTAGCAGATGGTGGCGCTTAAATGAGGTCGTGCTGTAGAAGCAGTTCATAGTGGGGATTGACCTAGGCATCATTATCTTAAACCATTTGATGACCACTCCTACTCCCACTACATTCTGTCTGTGTGATATCGATGTGTCTTGTTGTACTTGTACATGTTTGTCTGATGGTCCAGTTTGGTTTATAAATGTCTGTGTTGTGAAGTCGCAAAGATGCTCGGGAGTAACAAAGGTTTCATTATCTTTAACCATTTCATTCTCACTCCTTACTCACACTACATTCTCTCGAGGCTGATGTATCCTGTTATACTTGTACATGTTTGTCTGATGGTCCAATTTGGTTTATGGATGTCGGTGTTGTGAAGTCGCATAGATGCTCGGGAATGACCAAGGCATTGTCATCTTCAACCATTTCATTCTCACTCCTTACTCGCACTACATCCTCTCTGTGTGATGTGTCTTGTTGTACTTTTACATGTTGGTCTGATGATCCATTTTAGTTTATGAATGTCTGTGTTATGAAGCCACATAAATGCGCGGGGTGACCAAGGCATCATTATCTTCAACCATTTAATTTTTACTCTTTACTCGCACTACATTCTCTCGAGTCTGTTGTGTGTACTTGTACATGTATATCTCATGGTCGGTCCATTTTAGGTCTCTATTTGTGTGTGTTAAGTGCAACTTCTGCCTAAGAGCGAGTGTTATTGACCCAAGCGTCTGAGCCATCGTCATAATGTTAGATTCAATTAACACTGGTAAAGCAATGGCCAGTTCCACCTGCCTAAAGAAGTGTGGTGTGTCTTGTCACGTTTCTCTGTGGTCTCTCAGTGCAACGTCTGCCAAGGATTCTCGTGTTATTGACCCCTAGTGCCTGGATCATTGTTATCATGCTGAATTTGATAAACGCGTACTGGCAATGACCAGTTCCACCTTCTCATAAGAGTTCGGCGGGTCTTGTTATACTTGTACACGTTTATCTTATAGTCGGTCCACTTTAGATCTATATTTGTCTGTGGTCAGTGCAACGTCTGCCAAAGACCCCATTTTCTGGGGCATTAGCATAGCTCATTTCAATATACACTGGTAAAGCAATGGTCCGTCACACCTTCTCAAATGTTTGGTGTGTCTTGATTTACTATAAATGTTTAAGTTGTTTGAGAGGCATTTAGAAGTTGGAAGTTGGAAGTATCAAGATGACAAGGAGTTTTATGGATTATCAACTTCTTTATTGTAGAATACAAGGAGTTTTATAGATTATCAACTTCTTTATTGTAGAATGTATCATTGACAAAATACTGAATTTCGATTAAAGCAATTGCCCGTTCCACCTTCTAATACGAAGATAACTACGACTGAACGTTTTGAGGTCTAGCCAGAATGTGATTTAACACTTCATTAAAAAGAAGGGCGACCATCAAATTTGAAATTGTAATCGTTCTCAAGAACTTTCATAAAATCAGATTTTGTAACGCTTAATGTATTTACATTTTAAGCCTAATGTCTTTTTAACATGCCTCTCGAAGTACTCATTGTCAAAGCATCGTGATAAAAAAACAGGAGTCCTTCAATGTAAAGATGAACAGTACATAATGTTCAACACTCAAGGTAGTTTTCTACTCAGTTGAATATTCGTTTTGGAGGGATCACCGAGAGAATACATACTTGAAATGGGCAGTGTATTGACAAAGCAATAACCTGAACCACTTCCTGAAAGTTTTACCGTTTGGCCTAGACCATTGGCACCATTTTTTATGGTTAAAAAAATAATTGACAATGATGGTTTTTTTCATGATTCTGAGCCGTATGTATTTAGCAATGTTTAGCTCTCTGTAATTGGCTAAGTTGCGTCATCGCCTGAGGAAATAATGTCAAATGATCATGATAAATTTCTTTCATTACAGTAGTTCTGAAAAATTGTGCAAAATGTCATTTTCATGATTGAGAAAACAAACATCATATAAACATACAATAAAAATTGAAAAACAATTGGGAAAAAATGTCAAAATAAAATGAACAAAGAACATGAACAAAGAACATGAACAAATAAACAAGACGACAATTCAGTTAAGCTACATCTACATATAGTCGATGAAATAGCATGGACAATATCCTACAAATGTAAAACAAATCTTAATTACTTTTTGTTAAGTTTCATTTGGTTTCAATATGTTGAATATGATTTCGATAAGAATTTGAATAAAATATTAAGTTAATTTGAAAGTATATATCCAACTGAGAACTTATTGAAACAGTTATTAGAAATCGACAGATTAAATATAACATGATGAATATTTTACATTTCACTTAAATAAGAAATTGCTCTTTATACATATAATCTTATTATTTAATGTTAGGTTGTTGATTCATCAGTACCTTTAAGCATGTGTGTGTTTGGTAGCACATTGTAAGAACATTGTTACATGTAGATATAAATGTAAACTCATCAAGTTTAAGGTTTTCTAACCTGTGGAAAAGATTTGTTGGTATAAGGCTTGTTTTACAACTGTATATGTTAAAGTATTTCATAGATGACGGGTTGGATAGAACCCTGAGAAGTAAAATTCTTTAAACAAAATCGTTAAAATCTTTACTACTTTTTCTCATCCATTTATCTTAACTTCATAAACTTGCACTGGCCGTCAAGACAGACGGATATTAAGTCAGTAAAGGTTAAACAAATGCACACATGACGTGTGACATAACTTAGGAACTAAAAGTTGTGTGTGTCGCTCTCCTTTTGATTTACATTCTACAAGGGGAAATTAACTTGACCAAGCTGCAACAAATATGCATAGAATTTGCTTGAAATAACATCATGAATTACATAATAATGTATTATTTAACATAATATAAAAGCTTCCTTAGGCGCATAAATATGGCATGATAACAAACCCTTTATGAGAGCTATATCGACTGATATTTGAAACTTATGCGGAAATGAATTTGATGACTATTTCTCAAACAATTGTCACAAAAAGGTGCATGTCAATGAAATTAACGGAACCTGCAACTTTTTATCATTGCATGCGATCTATATCAATATCAAAATGTCTTCAAAAGTCTTGAAACTAATACTCGCTGACATTAAAAAGGTACAATTCCATTTATTCTCGTGTTTTGATTACATGATGAATTTAATTGTTGAATCATTTATTTGTTAGGATATTTTGCTCTGCAAATTTTGTTTCTAATGAAGTTTTCCTCTCTTTGTACCTTTAGGTTGAAGTAAATGTAGTTCCATGCAGCAACTGTTTATTTCTGATTAACCTTTTAATAAAGTATTTCTTTAATCAACTTCTTTACATCAGAATATATTTTGATATGTTTTGCTCGAAATGAAAGCGTTTATCAAATCCGAAGTGCAGCACGTAACAGTATTTAGTTAAAATAAAGATTTTTCAGTTACAAGTTTTTTATTTGTGATAGAATTATGTTATGATAGTATATGATTCGCTGCTGAGTCAGAAGGAAAAAGCTTTAAACAATAAGTGAGATACGTTTGAAACCCCTTTAAAGGGGCAGAAGCACGTGTTTTGAAAATTTTATATTAAAGTAAATTCACTGATAATTGTACGTTAATGCTAAATTTATCATTGTGGTAGCGTCAAAAATATGATTACAATAACCAATCATCGATAGTAAGAAAACAAATTATTAAGATTTACACAAGTCCATTGGCAGCCATTTTTGTTTCATTCATTTTGTGAAAGAAAAAGAGATCGTGTGGCTAAACTTTACATAATATATTTGATATGCTACTGCTTCATTTAGTTTAAATACATTGTCTTTCGATCGGAACCATATATTTTCATTTCCCTGACATCACCCTATAATCTCACTAAAAACGTGCTAATGCCCCTCTAAGTACAATACCGAAATGGCACAGTTCTTTGCATAATTAAGCTAGAAGTATAAAAACTTTTTATTGACGAACTGTGGATTAAGTTATGATATGTTGGCTGTGGAGTATCAAAACTTAAATCATTGAACAGTTATTTCTATTCTTATTGTTTTACATCTATGTATCCTGCATTTTCTTTCACATCACCGAGCTAATCAATCTTTCTTTCATTACTTGGATGGGGCTATAGAACATTGCATACATTCTGTACAGTGTACACATTGAATTTGACTATACTATGGTAGAACAGAAATTATGTTTTTTACATTAGAATCTTTACATATTTTGATATCTTTTCTGGGAGAATTAGAAGTGGAATCTTAATTTGTATGTCATAATCTTATCTTAAGGTAGTAGAAGACGTTGACCTTGATGAACAATATTTAGGAAACTGTTACATTACTGAAACCATAAATCATGGGGATTATTGACCAATGAATGTGATATGATATATTGAATATAAAGAAAAATTATAAGTATTGAATACATGAACATACACAATCAATCCAAATTATCCAATATAACATCTCACTGACTGACTGACCTATGCGCTTTTGAAGCCTCTGCTATGGCTTATGAAACTTCTTGTTCGTAAAAGAGAGTAAAATTAATATTGTCTTTTGGTAATCATTTGAATGATAAAAAAATTGCAGTTACAGAATGAAACTTAAATGTTATTTTCTTAATGAAGAGGACTTTAATCAGAAAGATGAGTGTGAAGTGTTTATGTAAACTGCCCTTTCTTTACGCAAGGTGTGGTGTTTTGAAAGCTTTCCAACCTGTTCATAAAATATGGTGTTAAAGTGGCGGATGCCTCATAATAATTGTTTTCAAAAGGTTCCTTTGTTTAAATTACATGGACCTTCTGGTTATTAGTGTAGTGGTCAAAAATGAAAATAAAGTGAATTTACACATAAACTACATATTTTTGGTTATTGATAGTTAAATACCGTCTCTTAAGAAATAAAAGAACACATTTCACCCAGCAGATACTCAGTGTCTGATGTTTCAGAACTCATATATGTGATCATATTACAAGGCGTTTTACTGTGTGCTGTTACATCGATTTTGAAAACTTTACATTCTGTAAAAACATGGAGTTAAAGTGCACGTGGCGGTTAGGGGGATTCAATGTGTGGTGTTTTGAAAGCATTCTAACCTGTACAAATAAACATGAAGTTAAAGTGGCGGATTCCTCATAATTGTTTTCAAAAGATCATATTTGTTATAAAGTTAGTCGTCAAAAAGGAAAATAAAGTGAATTTACACAAACTACAAATTTATGGTTATTGATAGTTAAAGACCGTCTCTTAAGAAATAAAAGAACACATTTCACCCAGCAGATCTGTGTCTGATGTCTCAGAACTGATAGTATGTGATCATATTACATAAAAAAATAAATCATGTTGATTCAACCATAAAAAGTTTGATTTGGCGCCAATGTTATCAATCTATCCAATCAAGTATTATACTCATGCTCTCTTGGAGACATAAGTTCGGTTACTTTTTAGCATGCTTCTGTTGTCCTTGATAACGTGACTGCAATTCAGACACAGCCAATCACACTCACTTGTGTTAGAGTTTCATTTAGTTAAATCCTGATATCTAACGACGATTCGTTGAAAAACGCCATATTTGGTTTGTGTCTCCGTCGTATTAAATGCTGTACACATCTGTCATTGAATTTTGCGGTAGTACATTGTTATATAGCCTAAAATGTTTCAGAGGGAATTCTATATTTCATATTGGGTGAAATCAGTTATCAAATTTTGTTCTTTTCCTGAGATATTATTTTCGGTTTATTTCTCATGTTGCATTCACGAGAGCTTTCATTTTCATCATATCTATTCTTGTTTGTTTGGTAGCATACATTTTCTTTTGTCGCCTGTCCTCTCATGGGATGCATTCTCATTACGTTTTTCATTCATTATATAAACATGTCAAAACTGCCAAACCGCTTCTTTATTTAAAGTCACTACTTTACACGATAATAAATTTGGTCATCCATAATACTCCTTGTCTTTGCATTATTCTTTACATTACTCGTAAACCATATTACCTTTTAAGGTGATAATAATAAATAATGCAATAATAATGCAAAGAGAATATTTGATTTCAATATGAACTCTCTGACGTACCATCAATTAAAGTTCATTCAGTAAGCACAAACATGTTGAATAATTTGCAAAACATGCAAAACATTTGCAAGCAATCAATCTGAATTTTGGAACCAACATTTTCATCAGACCATCCTTGTTAAATACTAAGCTAATGGAAGTCTTATATAGACAAATCAATACGACCAAGGCACAACCCTTTTGACATCTCAAACTCATTTGGCTACTTTTACTGCTCCATTAGGCAACGGATGCACTCGGTTTGTTTAGGGTTATTTGAGTCTTCAATCAGGACAGATATTTTGGGGAAAGGCTTGTCGCATAGAGTTGAATGTTTTACATTGTTCTGATTAAAAATATAGTTGATTGAGTAAGCTCATATTCTATATGTAGATGAGGACGGAAACAAAATGCGATATTATATAATCACTGTTTACTTACTTTTTGCAAAATAATGAATATTTTAAGAATATGGCCAAAATCATGATAATGGGAATGAAATTCCAATTTTGTAAAAATCATAACAAACTTACTTTTGAAAAAATCTAACGAAATATGTGTTAAAGACTGTTGTTGAAATTAAAATTAGGAATATCGAAAAGAACAGGTTTTGTGCAAGTACTATAATTTCCCTGTTCGGGTCAACTCTAAGTACTAATCTACAGTTAAGATTTTTTGAAAAGAAAAATCGCTGCTTCACGAGATTTAAAGGTTTGGATTCGTTGATCATGCCACACCTCCTCTTGATCTACTTCTGTCCCAGTTTGTGAGTTTGTATTCCTTGATATTTTGTACTTATTCAAACTTCTAAAATTCCTGTAAAAAAGTTGATACATAGATCTGCTTAGCAAAAGTTTGTTTCATTACTTTTAAACTCATTCCAAATACAATGTAGTATGGCGTTTACATAACGAAAATCAACAAAACAACCACGAATTGTTGGAGTGGATGACGATTTATTATATAACCAAAGATGATACTTTTACATAATACAGGAATACATATGAACGCAGTTTTAATACTATGGTCCAATATGTTTTTCTTTTATCTATAAATGATTTTTTTAAAGTTATGTTTTCAAATTAAATTTCCAATTCTTTAAGTTTTACGTAAGAACACGTAGAAATTAAAATGTGTTGCAGCTATAAAATCGCCTTCTGTCCCAATAGTGTCTTACTGATCAGCACATAATGTTCAGTTCAAACTGATCAGCGAAGTAAGATTGCTTTGGACTAATCTGTGACCCTTGTCATGACCCCATTTAACGCTGAGAAACCTAGGCGTCCTTTCTTATCCATCATTTCAAACAAACTTATAGTGCAAATGAATTAAGACCCTCTCCGTTTTACTCGATGCCCCGTTTTGTATGAGTCTAGTGGCACATTGAGAAACCTTGTGGTCAGTAATTCATCTCAATCTATTGGTTTATTTTTATGACTCCTGTACAACAGCAAATGTACCCCATTGATTCAAATAGATACTTAGGAACTGAAATTGCAACACAATTCTAAATTTCTCTTTCATCTTAATGGTATTTTTAGTTCGTCAATGTGTATAAAGGTCATTGCAGCTGACAAATTCCAATTTTATTTCAACTGAACGTTGCATGTAGTTCACATTTTGACTTGGTAGTTATTTCTCAACACATTCAGAGAAGATTCCTTAATGTGTTTGGTAAATGAACGAAATTAAATCAATTTGAAGTTATTGTTTTGACATCTCACAAAAAAGCTGACACAAAAATATATATGTGTACATGGTATTAATCCTTGTAATGCTAGTATATAACACAAAAAGCAGTGAATCCAAAGCAGTTAGACCAATTTTTCAAAATAGAGATTGAATCAAACGGATAACGATGAGTGCAAATATATATCAGACGCTTTGATGTTGAAGATCTTTATTGACTAGTTACTGAATCTGTAATCACCACTGCAGCTGATTTTCCTTCAGATTAAGCATAAGTTCTTATTTATACATCAATTTGTCTGCACGCCAATGTGAAGACCAGAAGGCCAGACAGATAAGTATGCAACTTGACTTGGAATTTGTGATTTGACTGCGTGATTAAGACTAATGACATTCGATTGACTAGGATTTCATTCACAATAACGATTATTTGCCATATGTTGAGATAGACATATTAACTTTATTCACATTTCATATGTGGACACCACTTTCTTCAGCAACTATTATTTCAGCTAAATGATATGTAAACGACGTCAATCATACGTCATAAATCAATTGCATGTGAGGCGACTGAAACACTTTGTTTTCCAAGTCCTGAAATCCCATGCTTGAATCCACTTGAACATATCGACATTGAAGCTTGAAAGTTGCTGAGCACTCAACTCGTTCATGTTATAGCTTCTCGAAAAGGTTGCTATTTTAACCAGTATTTGAATTGTTCAAATAATGTTTGCTTCAAAAAAGGATTTCTTCTGAAAAAATGCAGAACAGCGTAGCTAAACCTTCAATTTTAGATATTCTTAAAATCTTTTCAAGCCGTTCAACAGACAAACATATTCTGCAGTATTTTAGAATAATGAGGTTGAAATGAAGTTATGGAACATATACATGTAGTTATGAAACTGATGTAATGTGAAAATGGTAATATATCAATATAAACATGAACGCATTCAGGATGAAATATTGCAATCTACTTGATTAAACGTTTTAACATTGATCTAATATAACATCGAGAGTTGTTCCTGCTACAAGTCTATACAAGAGGAAAACAAACCTAATTCCAGTAAATAATAATTTTAGAACACGTGTTAATGAATTTAGTTATAAAGGATTAAAAAAACACACCAGTTTGATAAAACAACATTCACGATTAATAAAGACACTCTTCAATGGAAGTTTGATAATTTAAACATTAATCAATCTTGTTTCCCCAAAGTGATAGTTTCTCCTTTTCAAAATATCATTGTATGTCTCAACATTATCAATCTAGATCGATAGCCTATTTCAAGCAATTTCTATTAACTTCAGTTGATAATTTCCAGTGAGTTAATCTTTTTCTACCTAGGTTAAATAATAAGCAATTTTCCCATTCTTATCATGCTTTCTTCTATTATCTCCCATGAGATGAGCAGGCACAGCTATATTTGATAATGAATTTATAGAAACACTGATATTAAAGTATTTTAAATATTATTCAGGGCAAAGGCATTGGAATTAACAATATGAATTAATCAGGTTGTGTATGTTGCTATTGGTACAAGATCCATGGTTTTACTTTTTTATTCCCAGAAATCGTACAGCATGAATATAAAGTTATAGGTTGGATACGATAGTGCATTACCAGGAGTTACCAAGATAAAGAAAAAACAAACTAACCTCTACCTCGACCACTCATTTTCATACACACATTTAAAAAAACTAGAAACTTAGTAGGAAATTATAGTAGAATGAAATTACAGAACATTTTAATAAAAAGCCAATTTCTGATGAAAATGAATATGTTTCGATTTGCACAAGTGTTTTTCTATCTGACATTAGAATTTAATATCATTTTGAAACAGCTTAATATGTGGTTGACTATTTTGCATTTTACATCTATAAATGTGGAATTTAGCTTATAAAAGTATCAAATCCCAAATATCATCACTTTTAGAATAGCCAAAAAGGTTTACGACTACAGTAATGTTCATTTTACTGAGTTAAATCCTTTCTTCGTACTGACCAAGACATATTTATCATTAGGAGCCATCTCGCATCATTGATTGCTGTGTTATTGATTAGGTTAAGAATGGTAACAAACCGCGATGATAGATCGATTATCATACAGTTATCTGTCTAAGCCTGGGTTTTTTTGCTAATTGAGATTTCTCATTTGTCATGACTCTTAAATCTGAAATCTTGTCAATGGCAAGAATAAGCATATTGTTTCGTTTCTCGTTTCATTAATTCGAGAATAAGCAGTTTAGTTTCTGGTTAGATTAGAGCATTTTCTCTGCCACAAACACACGTTTCATTAGTTTACCATCTTGAAATTTACTTTCTGAATATTCTGGGATGAGAAGCATCGATGATCGATTAGAATGTGAATAGCAGCAAATTCGGGATTCATATATCAATTATAAGGAGATTATCTGTCTACGGCTGGATCTTATCTTTGATAGAGATAGATCTCAGGATATTATTTCTCATTTGAATATAATGTATCTCGCTCCTTAGTGGGGTTGATCTATTTTCTATCTTAGTTGTTTTATTTGTTCAAATGAGTATAATTAAAAAGGAATTCTACAAGCCGTACGATTTTTTTAGTCTAATTGAATAAACAAGTAAAGACATGACAAGGTGTTGGTTGGGCAAAATTTCATACACATACGAACAGGATACAAATTAACCAAAAAATTGATTTTTAAGGAAATATAGGGGAGAAATATGTCCCTATTAATAAGTAAGAAATGAGAAAAAGAAATAGCAAACCCTATCACATCAGTAAGCCTACTGGGTGGGATGGGTGGGGAAAAAGATTTGCTGATGCGCTAACTGTCATTGCGTCTGGCGGCGGCCATGTTTGTACAAGGGAAGTGACGTTATGGCAAAAGGGAGATAACTCTAGATTGATTAATTGTTGAGGGGGCGTATCAAAAACCCTAAAATGTATTTTACATAATAAAATATCAATTTAGTCTAATTGAATAAACAAATAAAGACATGACAAGGTGATGGTTGGGCAAAATTTAATACACAGACGAACAGGATACAAATTAACCAAAATATAGATTTTTAAGGAAATATTGGGGAGAAATATGTCCCTCCAAAATACCCCAACCAGCACCTTAGGTTATGTTAAAGGGAAGAAAGAAACACAACATATTTACATATGAGTCTAATTATTTTCTACAAGTGAGTAGGGAACAAGTTGCCAAATTTCAAAGTAATGTTCATACGTCTCGGCACACTGTCATCATAGTAACGTTTAAAGGCACAGGAGGACCAGTCACCTAGTGTCTGTATCTCATCATCACTGCAGCCTATGAGACGAGCCCAGGTCGCTCCTCCACGCCTGAAGGAGTGTCCAGCATAACCAGCTGGGTCAACACCAGTGTCAGCGATGAGCATTTTCAGTCTGTTAGTGAACGAGTCATATCTTAACGGTCCATTGTCCCCTGTGCAAAATAAAGGTTCAAGCATTCTCTGAGCACAGTTTGTATCATCAGTTATGTGACGTAGCATGTTTTAAATAGCGGTGGCTGGACACAGGGGGTGGCCAGGTAGTTCTGGAAGTGTCACATACAGAGATCTCTCACGAAACTGAATTGTTTTAGTCCACCGCAGCTGTAACAGGTAGCCCCACTTACAGGGCATTGCATCAAGACGACGTAGGTGTTTATCTGAATCAAACACCCCTTTCACAAGTAGATTCCCTGGCCTCAGTAAGCCAAAGAAAGCAGTTAAACAAGCAGACCAAAACAGTTTGTCTTGGCCGAGAGTAAAGTTTAGTCTGTCACGTATGTGCAAAAGTAGTTCAGGTGTGATGGGTTGAACACAAAGCTGACCAGTGCCCAGTTCACGTTTTAAACCAGACCACAGTTGTGAGAGCTCCCAGTTGTCCTTAGTGGGGTCAGGAAGATGAGATGCCTTGTGCAACACAGATATGATATTGACATAACATTTAATAGTGTGAAATATCATTTTTTTCACATCAGCCAGGTACACAATATAGAGTTTGACTCTGTCAGGGGAAGCAGGCACTGGGTCCCATCGCATCTTGTCACAGAATTCTATATAGCATCTCACATGGTAAGTTTTCTTTGTACTTTCCGCCCAAGCTTTCCCAACATAGAATTGCACTCTTCCCCATAGGATCTGGTGGTTTTCTTGGCCATCTGGAATATAGGAATGCAGGGGACATGTGAGAGAGGAGCTCAGACACATTTAAATTTCCAAGTGAAAGGAAAGTATACAGTTTTTGAAATTGTCCTTTTTCATGTAGTCGGGGGCAGGCATCTGCAATCACGTTAGTTTCAGTGCTCTTAAGAATGACATAATAGGCTTAAACCGGAGGTACCTTTATTCAAGACACTTTTGGCGGTGACGTTGTCAGTAAGAATAATCACTTTCCTATTACGAAAACTTGGAGCCCACCTAAACAAACCCCATATTACTGCCATTACTTCCTTGTAATTTATATGCCATGAAGAGACCAAAGGCATGTCCATCGCCCAGTTCACATAGAAGTAGTCACTAGAGTACAATTGTTCCGTGAGTTTTTGCATTGTGTTGGCTGGAGAAACAAACAGCACAATTGTGTGATAAGCGACAATCCCTACTGTAGCACATGCCATTGTTATAACGGCGACATATCTCCTTGCCATTCGGCAGAAACGGGAACGTGATGTTGGTTTTCGTGGGAGGGGTTGGATCTTTGGTTCGAGACGGAAATCGTGAATGTCAGGCCTGTATGTCCCCCAGGGAAAGTTTTCTACCACCTGCTTGAGCCTATACTCAGAATCATACTGAAGGACACTTTTCCAAGTGTATTTGTCGGCTAAGCGAAATATATCCTTAGTGTACTTTATGTAACCTTTGAGTTGCTCCCCTTGAAGGTTATTTTCACGCATAAGGCACTCCATTATGCTATTGTTTGCATAGCCCCACTGTTCAATGATTATGTCCCTATCACGTGCCCTAGCATCTATAGAGTCAACAGCACCCTCTGTTAAAGCATCCCAGGTAAAGTCTGATATTCTCAGGGGTTTACAGTTCATACCTTTTGCATGGACTTTGGTCGACGAGAAGGATTGCGGTGTGGCGCCAAATGGGTTCGTCCTTGACTCTGATCCGTCTCCGATTGCCTGTTCTGTAGAGTTTGGATCCTGTAAAAGCCTTGATTTTTCAGTCTGCAATGCCTTAAGTGTCCTTTTAAGCCGCAGACATTGGAGTTCCTCTTGCAACTCACGGATTTCGGCTTCTAGGACTTGTCCTCTGGAACGGGCATTGTCAGTGTAGGGCCGACGTACCTTGTGCGTCTCGCCTGTTGTCGGGGTGGACGGGAGAGACTCCTTCTCGGCCTGTAGGAGCTGCTGCATTTTCGCCCCAGCGTTGACACGAGAAGAAGAACGTTTTTCTTGACTGGTTGCCATCGATACTGACGTAGGTTATTTGAAATAAAAAAGATTTGCTGATGCGCTAACTGCCATTGCGTCTGGCGGCGGCATTATAAAATATCAAATTACCACACCACTGTTTGTTCTTACCAGTTAACAGTTTGTATTATCATTTATCATCATGAATGCATAAAAGGCTTAGAGGAGTACAAATTACCCAAGTTGAAGTGGTTTGATTGTTTTATCATTTCCGATCTGGAAACAAATTCTAAATTGCCTTCCAGAAACCAATGAATATGCCAGGAGAATGGTGAGTCTGTTCACACAGTTTTTCACAGACCTCCAATTAAAGGAAAACTAATTAAAGAAGATAATGATTAATTTATTATTGAGTCACAGTAAGAAAAAAATGTTCTGATGCACGCATGGATGGATGGACATCGTGATAGTGTGAGATAAAAACTGAAAACCATTCCTGACCATCTTCTTTAGTTTTCATGTGAAGCATCAATTCTTTTCCATAACAAGTGCAAATTATTTCTGATCCAGTAATTTTTAACTGAATTGATAAATAAACTCCTGTTCCAAAGTTAGAGTTATCTACAGGTTTTGCCCAGGAATAGCAATTCAGAGTCCGAAATCGGATACACAAACAAAGCCCTCTAACAGATGAGACTTGTGTCAGTGATCCAAATATATAAGATGTCAGTGAACAGATAATCAATAAGAACACAACATAAACTTGAGAAGATGCTTGCATTGAAGTCGGAACTCAATATTTTGAAATGTTACCTATCAATTTATATTTGCAATTAAGAATACGAACAACTCTAACACTTTGTCATGTTTATCAAAAAAAGGGTTATTGTTGAATATGCTTTCTAATCTTTTATAAATTGCCACTGTTTATGAAAAAAAATTTGATATGATATGACTTTGATTTTTGATTTGGCATTGTAACCCTTTTAAGAATCACAAAGTCATCAAATCTACAATTTACTCGTACTTGCATTTCAATGTTTTGTATATTTTTCTTTCTGAAGAAGAATAACATAGTTTAGTAGGACGTAGCCTTCAGTAATATTCATTTCGTGACCATAATCTTCAACTTGAAAATCAATTTTCAAACTTACCAGTACACAAAATTTAAACACTCATAAAATCAAAGTATTATTTAAATGAATTAATCTTTTGCAAGCGTTTTGACAGTGTTGAAATGAAAATATAATAAGGCCATTAAACATTAATTTAATGGTAACTGGCGCATATTATGTTTTTTGAAAGGGTCACAGTACCTTTACCAGTACCATTTAGCATTCATACAAATATATTTCTTATGTCAGAGGGCTTATTTCAAGAACCAGACATGTCAATGTCAATCATTTGCATGTAGGTACAACGTATTACACATGTTAAAGTAAAGCTTATCATAATTGATCGTTTAAATAACTCCCCGTGAAACTGTAGAAAATAGTAGGGCTATTGTTTAAGTGTACCCCTTATCTCAAGGCTTATTTAAAAGAGGGTGCAACCTTTAAACCGTGATGACGAAGCAGGGCAAATAATAATTTATGAGAGGGGGATTCAGTAATAACGTATATTCCTATCAAATTAGTAGGTATCTTATCGATCATGAGGATAAATGTGTCACACTAAGTAGTGACCGTCCGGCTGGTATCTATAAGAAATTCTAATCATCAGATGTCAAATGTCCTAACAATAAACTAACATCTGTATGATTTAGGGTCACCACATGTGAAATCATATTTTCAGTAACCGTCTATGCTATGACAGATTTGATTTTATGGCTCGGTAGGGTATTTGACTTTAAATTGAACATGAATTTCAGTTTTTACAAAAATTAAAATCTTGTGTTCTACTTTCATTGAAAATTACTAATTGTCATAAAGTTGGCATAATGTGATGATAGCATAATGCATATTTGAGACAAACCAATAACTACAAGGATAGTTTATGTTTTGGCAATTATAACAACTGAATCAGAGTTTTACGAAAATAAGAATTTGGAACCAGCAATCAACAGCATCTGTAGATGATTAATCGTTTGAATGGTCAGAGAGCGGTTATTGAATATCAAGTTGATTTGTTTCCTTTTGGTGCAGTGGGTTCGTAGGTCATCATTAAAGTTTACCCCAGGTTTATCTCAGGGCTTATTTAATAGAGAATGACACCTTTTAACCAAGGTGAAGCACGGGAGAAGCAGGGCAAATATTAATTTATGAGAAGGCGATGTCTTCAGTAATACCCTATATTCTTATCCAATTATTAGGTATTGACATCTTGAAGCCTATCGATATTAGGGATGAACGTGTGACACTAAGGAGTAACCGTCTCATTTCTCATCAACAACATAGCCCGATTAATGTTCTCACACTCTTTCATTTGTACAATTTATGGTCAGCACATGTGAAATCATTATATTTTCAGTAAATTCCTATGTTGTATATCTGAGTCGCAGTTTTCTTAAGCTTGATATAGGTACTATAAATTGGACATGCAATTTAAGCTTTTACAAATATAAGAGACTGGTGTTTAAACTTCATTGAAAATTACTAATGGTCATAAAGTTGGCATACTGTGATGATATGCATAATTCATATATGTAAGAAACTTCAAATAATGGCAGGATGTTTTGGCAGGTATCATAGGTAAATATGATTTTACGAAAATCATGGAACGTCTTTTCATAACCTAATTGAATTTGGAACAAGCAAATTAACAGCATCTAAAGACGATAAACCGTTTGAATTGTTAAACTGCAGTGATTGAATATCAAGTTGATTTGTTTCCTGTTGGTGCAATGGGTTCATAGGTTTTCCAGTGGTCATTTTATTGATGGTGTAATTAATCGATTCTAATTGGTCCTCTTCAGTCGAAACGTGATGTATTAGAGGTACTGGCTCATGGTCCTGACCCAGTTAGTATCATCTGAATTTGTCTGACTACTTTGGCTGTACTGTCCGCTGAAATGCTTCTATATCTGTCTTTCTTTTTTCTGACACCAAATATAATAATAATATAAATTCATTTGTATAGCGCCTATTTTCCAACTTTAAGCTGCTCAACGGCGCTGATTGGTGAACATGTGCATGAGGTGCTGATAAATGGTCCTGACCCAGTTGGTATCATCTTAATTCATTAAAGTAAGGATCTCTCTACTCTAATGGTATGGTCCTCTGAAATACTCCATGGCAGCCTTTTCTTTTCTTGGTCGGACACTCAAGACAGATGTTCACATGCACACATGTACTAATGCATTGGTTTATCCAGTTAGTATTATCTGAATTCACTAAAGAAAGCAATTATCAGACCACTATGACCATGTCTGAAGGTTATACAATATGAAGTGCTTCCATTTTTGGTAATGTTTTCTCAGACTCAGACACCAAGATTTGATGCACCTGTACAATTAATCTGTAATATCAGCGCTGTCTCCTGTCTCTGTCAGAAGATGCAGAAACAGGAAATTTAAAGGCAAATAGTAGGGTCTAGTTATAAGTGGGTTGAGCGGGTTATTAGCTTTTCTGATCATCCGTCCATCACTGTCCCTCAATGCTTTACAACCGAACACTGTTGATGATACCACACATTTGTATTTCAAAGTAACCACCCCGTAAACTGGTTTTCAGTTCTAACAATAGGATGAGTGTAGGTATCCTTTAAATATATCAAATATATTTCAATCGATTTGTGACTGTTATCTTGAATTGATCTATCAGGACCTTTGTAATGATATTTCAACTACAAATACATCAAATACAAAACGATATTTCATAGAGTTTTAATACTTTAGAAGTTTCATTTGCTTCTATCATCCTCTGAATTGACTGAAACATGTCAAATCTGGGCCATGGATTCGTCTTAAGATTCTTCCAATGACTTCTGACACCCAACTAACAAGTGTCGCCTCTTATATTGTTCTCTTATTGATTAATCCACTCCGAATCTTGTTATTTATTCGATTGACTGACACGACTCCCATTTGTAATAACGTTAGGCCTCAAGACTCGGCCCTCATCTGAACTGCATGATAACAGTGTCATTGCTTTCTAGATGGGTCGTTTGCTCTCTGACAAATAGTTGCGGACTTTGGTCTTCCTTAATACTTAGTGCTTTTCGACTCTCTAATGTTAGTTTTGTTGTCGTCTTAACAGTATAGAGAAGAATGTTTGGTAACAGGGTCATTTGTCGCACGAAAATAGTTTTATTTTGGGCCGCTTTGAGAATTTGACCTCTTTGATATCATGCTAAGATTTTAATAATAATAACTTATAATTTCTAATATACAATACAATCACTTGCAATCGTAGTCTAATGATGATGCAAGAACAATACCATAAGTGAGTGAACAACTCACTCATATAACCCCACTTAACATAGCGATCACATAAGCTACTGCTAAGGTATCAAAATTAAAAACTGAACACAGAACAAACAAAAAGCACAACTACAAACATACTTATGTATGTAAGCATTGTTCAGAACTTGCATATATAGTATATTAGGTATTATGTATTTGACAATGTTGTCACATATATTTTTCAAGTTGCCAAGAAAATGTATTATTTTTGCTATTTTGAAACCAAATGACATCTACAAATTATATCAAAATGTCATTCAATTCTGTAATTAATTATGTATGGACTAATATTTATTGTTGAAGTTAGGAAATATACAATACTATAAACAAACTAACGTGCTTCTGTCCCTTTCAGTAAGAATCGTGACTAGGTCATTCTGAAAACAGGTTAAGGGGACAAATTGGACTTATATTATTCTATCGTCTGACACAACAAATCTAATAAACTTGGTCAGTTATTGATTACCCCCTCTCCACAACGTTATATATTCGGTTCTTCGACATTCATCTCGTCTATAATAATGTTATGATTATTTTTCAAGATCTCATGATTCCAAGGTGTTTATTTCGGTGATTGATATTCGAACAGTCCAACTATTGCTAATTTATGGGCCAATATTAGGATTCAAGAATGTACCAACAATATGTAATTGGATTCCGTTCAAAGAAGCTGTTTATTTCTTGTAGCGGAGTTCTTATCTTCCTAGAATTGTCGTTATCATAACTAGCTATTGTGCAAAAGTGTTAAAAAGCCAGCATACAATTACAAGAGTTTATATGTATGAGTCACAAGCTGTTATGTTTTTAAGTTGCAATTGCTTTGTGGCATTGGCCGTATCTTCACTAACTGTCTAATTCATCTGAATACAAAGCTTATGAAACATAACTATCAAAAGAACTTCCGCCATTTCTTATTGTGCTAATTGTTTACAAGATCAGAATACACTGGACAGTGACAAGGACAGCATTTATAACAAGTACTACCCACTAGGGATTATTTCTCTCAGGTGCATATGCTTGGTAACTTTGTTAGTATCTTCGCAAATTGTCACCGCCATTGCAATACAAACGCTGGCTACCCACTGAAATTGGCTTAGTAACTTAGATAGCTGTCGTTTTTCACAGTTGCCAAATGCTTTGTAATGTTGTTTGTATCTTCACAAATTGTTCCACTTTATTCTCCGAATTCATCATAATACAGTTGCTAGCCCTGCTTTGTGCCATTCATTGTTAATTTGATAGTGTTACAAGAACAGCATTAGCACAATTCAAGTCAGCACGACCTTGGTACACCAGAATCAAATCCTGTCCAAACTAGCTGTATAATGGATGTAATCAACTGTAAGCTACCTATTACGGTTCACTGTAACTAACTTGATTCACAATCCAGTAGCTGAAGTGACGGCGCATATATAAGAGCCCCGCTAGTTGATGGGGTAAATCAACTGAACATGTCTGCAGTTTCTAAAAGGACAATAGGAGCAAACTCGATTCGAGGGAATGTTATTGTTTGAACAGTTCTGCCTTTTAGTATCAGACACATCTCTTTTAACTTGAACAGTTTTGTTATTCACCTCTAGGAAACATTTTTTGTTTGAAAAATTCTGCTATTGAGGTTGAAAACGCATCTGATTTCAACTTTGCAGTTTTTAAAAGGACAGTATGCTCTTACTCGACTCAAATTGATAGAATTTCTGCTATTTAGCTACAAAATACTTTTCCAACTTGTAAATGAACATGGGGCATTCACTTCAAATGAAATGTTATCAATTGAAAACTCTGCTATTGAGGATAAGACGCATCACAATTTAAACTTACAAATATTTAGTTGTATTACTGTTTGAAGACTTTTGCACTAAGGCATTACATGCAGGACATTTACACAGATTACTTATGAATCATTTTTGTGATATCATTTAAAAAGAATTTAAGTAGACGTTTACTATTGTTTAGTTACACCAAAAGAGCTGATTGATCTAAAAGATTATTGACTGTGATGAAGTTGAAAATGTGTAAAATCAAACGAGTTACCAAATATTCGAATTATACAAAATTGCATACTCTATTTTATTGGTGAACGTTTATCACATTTTCCAGAGAATGTTCAACATTTCCAATGCAAGGAAGTCCATTGTTCCATCTCCCTTGTACACTTAATCTCCGAACTCAAACATGCAGAAACTACCAGTAACCCTTGCTATCAGCATTCATGAAGTTACTGACTTGAATACTAAAGGAGCTATCTCATTGAATCCCATAAACTAGAAGCATATAGCGAAGTAATGAACCAATTTCATCAACTCAAAATTGGTATTCCATGCATAATAAACACCATGAATATGTTCTATGGTTTGTGTCTTATGTGCATACCAAGTGCCGTATTAGAAAGAGGTCCCCAATCTTAGGAACATTGTGCAATGCTTCGACTAGTATTACTAGTTTTTTTTGCTGATTGCTGACAGCTGATTGCTGTAATATTGCCAAATTTTGCGTAAAAATCCATCTCACTCACAAGTGTTTAGAATTTGAAATAAATTACCTTTCTCAGCTTTCAATAAGATAACAATACAATTAAGCATCAATTTATGTGATAAATTTGTAAATATTTGAAATTGAGTAATTGAGATTCTAATACATGCTTCATGTTTCTCGGTATACAGGTATTAAATGGTTATTGTTCCAAATGTTAATATTTTTTAGAAGCTAGTAACATGGAAAGGGCCATTACTTATTGATCGAAAATATATTACAATTTCGAAATTATGAATATAAATATTGTTTTCATTCAGCATTAGATATATTAAAACCATAGAAGTTCCAGGGCCTTAACTTATTTGTCAAACGTATACATGGGTTTATACCTTTCAAACAGCGAATCCTCATTTAATCAGAAGTATTGGTTTTGGTTTTGGTTCGTGCCTATAAAGACTGACTACTAAATCACCAGTGACCCAATTGGTACACGCACCCTCAGGTCATTGAAGCTATTTATTGGTTCCTGTAATATGTTCGCATGAATGACTTCAGTCTCTTCTGTGAGACTCTAATGTTTGTTTAACTGAGAGCTTGTTATAACTTGATGACGAATTCAAAACTGTTAAAAAGTGTCACTGGTTATTTCTACAATTTCACCAATGTACACTGCAAATATTTTCTTTGAATTATAAACTTGTCTTGAAGGCACGATATAATAATTTCCTCACCTATATATGCCACTTTGGTGACATATGAGCCAATGCATTGTATGCATTCACTTTTAAACAACCCTCGCAGTGTCTCTGTAAGGCTATTTTGAGGCATATGAGAACAGCTTAAATTGGTACAAACAAACGTAACAAGAGAAATCCCTCAACGTACAAAACTAAAGTGAAATAAGATTTTTCTAAAACCTTTTTTTGCCTTCCAAAATTTTAAATGATTGGTTCAAAACAACAAATGAGTATTGTGAGACCAGTTCTTTCCATGCATAGTTTCAAAAAATAAAAACTGAAGGCGCAAAACAAGAAGGATTCCAGATTGCAGAAGGCCATTTATTTCCTTCCTCTGCAAGAAAATGAAAGCAAATAGAAACAATCGATTTTCTGGACAGAAATGTCACGATGACAGATTTAAGGGAAAGTTCTGTTCTAATTAGGGCAGCAAGAGAGAGTTCACCATGACACGACTTAGGTTCTCAATGTATAAATAAGGTGGTTTCGGTTTCTTATAAAACAAGGCAACGCTGTACAAGTATTGCAATAAAGATAGCTGTTTAAAGAAATGTATAATTTCCCACATACAAACTTGTCACATTAACAATAAAAATGAAATAATGATCGTCCTGTTTAGGATTCTAAGAATTGCGTACCTGAAACCATCAGGGGCGGGAAATAGCAGTGGTTAGCATGGTCTGCTTTGAATGAGAGGTCCGTGGTTCGAATCCTGCCAGGGGTTTTGAGAGCTTTGTCTGCATGTACAGTAGAGAATGCTGCAATGCTAATGAATTTCATCGCAGTACCACTACCAGTACAACCGCAGGTTCACTAGTTCTAGCTGTTGCTCGCAGGTTTCACTGCAATACATACTCAATGTAGTGTTGTGGCTTATCTCCTTGCAAAAATCGATCATCTGTGATAAGTGAAATAGACTTTAAAGCGGCGTTTTACCCCACATCGACCAGCTCTTTATTTTGGGTTATTCACACAAACTTTCTCTCGTTTTTTCTAATTTTTTCCTTTACTTATTCTCTGTCTCTCCTTCCCTTCTCTATATACATGTACAAAGATCACGAAAGCATAGATTGAGGTTGACTTTTATGTGAATGTAAATTTATGGTTACGTCTGCGGGGAAACCTATATTTGTCCAAATGGGAAATCAAACGATCTCGTTTCAGCTTCAATTTTGGCACTGCACAGTCCTGGCTCCCATTTGAATGTTGTTTATATCACTCCAATCGGCAACGCTTGCAGTTCAGTGGTATTCTTAGCATCCAAATCAAATATCCAACATTCAAGTCTAAGCTCTACGACCTTTCTTGACTCTGATTTGGATTTCCATGACTTTAAACAACACAACCACTTTGAAGTTGCTGCCATTCACAAAAAGCTAATTGGGTCGACGTCAACCGAGGAATTTCAATATATTCTCATTTTCCCGTCTTCTAAGAGACCGAAACGAGATGTAAATTTCAAGATTAGAACATTTTTATAAATGACTATTTCTGCTTCGGAAAAGTAAAGTTTTTGAGTTTTTTTAAGTCAACCTCAAATGATATCAATGTTAAAACATTGCAAAAAATATTCTTTTGACTTTTGTATGGAAGTATTTAATCAATATACCATCATTTAAGACCTGCAATATCGGATGAAAATGAATATGGTTTAAAGGAAAATTAAATCAGAAAGAATAAGCATGATACTTAATTGCTCTCAAATGTACGGGGAATTTATTTTATTAAAGCTCTGGCATTATCAAAATTGTTTTGAAAACAAAAATCTATTGAAATCAATTTCTATTTTTAACTAAGATGAGTTATATTTTGAAGCATCAATTATATAACTGTACGTTAGATGGGATCATAAGTGGATTATTTACCGTTAACAGTTCACTATATCGTTTCATGCATCTTTTTTATGATTTAATATTTTCTGTAACCCTTTGGATGAAAGATATCAGAACGCGTCCCTTGGGTGAATATTTGCGATGTTTAGCTTGAACCAGCACTTTAACTATCAAACAAAAGAGCATTTCAGATAAAATTTAACAAATTTTAAATCCACATTGTTACAAAGATATAACAAAGACACCATTTTCCAGGTAACGCCGAACATAACCTGTTGAAAACTGAATTAATTTTAAAAAGGATTTCGGTAAGGGAAACACATTGTGAAATTCCTATTGCTGAGAAAGGTGAGATGGTTGGATATACATGTATATATATATTTAAATTAAATTAAAGGCACCGCCATGGGAACGAAAATGGCACCCACATACATGTATGCTACTTTAGTACTAGGATATATTGAAAACAATTTAATTGACAAATTAGAAACAAATCTGGGAAGTGAAATATGTAATTACTTTATTGAAAACTGGCGTAGATATTTAGACGACTGTTTCATGTTATTGCCATTTACGAATGAAAGTCTTGATGTATTCTACAAAAATTTAAACAATATGAATGAAAATATTGTGTTTACAATGGAAACAAGTGACAGTGAACTTCCTTTCTTGGACACTTTTGTGAAATTAAGAGAAGGTCGTTTGGAAACGGACATATTTTACAAGCCGACAGATACGAAACAATATCTGGATTTCTCATCATGTCACCCATCTCACACCAAAAGGAGTATTCCATACAATCTCTCCAGACGTATCTGCATGATCTGCTCAAATGTAGATACACGGAACTGCAGACTACAAGAACTTAAAATATTGCTAAAGAGAAGAGGATACCCCACACTCCTAATTGAAGATGGAATAAATAAAGGTAAATCTATAGATAGAAATGAACTAATCCAAGTGAAAAATCGAAAAGAAACTGATACTATGGACATTGCGTTTGTATCTACCCACAACCCTCTAAATCCGGATTTATTCAAAGGTATAAGAAATAATATACCCCTATTAACATGTGATGAGAAAATGCGTAATGTTGTTGATAATATGAACTTTATCAAAAGTAAACGTCAAAGCAAAAGTTTGAAAAAACTATTAACAAGGGCTAAATTTACAATAAACTGTGTCTCCCCAGAATTCAAAGTTTATAAATGTAACAGAGGGAATTGTGGGATATGCCATCATCTTTTGGAGAACTCAAGCATAAAACTTCACAACAAAAGGGAACGATTTAATGTGCGCTTCAATATTAACTGTGCGGCAAGAAATGTAATATATGTTATAATATGTCAAGGGTGTTCAGGGGAATACATTGGACAGACTGAGTGTCTCAGAGACAGAGTCCGAGTACACAAACAGCAGATTAAATGCCCTGAAACACGATGTATTCCCCTTAGTGCGCACATTGACAATTGTGCTAAAGGCAAAGAAATAAAATTCCAAATATTTCCATTCTATAAAATGGAAACAAATGACAGACTGGCCAGAAATTTGAAAGAAGATTACTTCATTAGAATGCTTAAACCAAATTTGAATGCATAATTATATATTCATGTATAAATGTGTTTGATTCTCGCTTGCTTAATGTTATGACGTCATACCTGTGTTACGTCATCACTATTGTGACAATCTAACGTCACAACTGTTTTGTACTCCCTGAAGATTACAATGAAACTAGTAGGAGTCTATTGGTGTTGTGTGTTTTTTAACTTTTGAATATATATATTTATATATACATCATAGTTATGTTTTTGGACAGTGGAAAATCTAACAGCGAATCACGGAGTAACCTTCATGCACATCATTATTCCTGAAAGGGCACATTGAAGCCCATTTTAGTGCCTACATAATCGTCTTTCTGCCGTCCATCTACGTCATTAAACAAATAATTGCTCAGAAAGAAATCCTTTCGAATCCAAAAGAGAAAATCTTGCTTTCATAGCCCATGCAGACTCTATTTCGTTCAATACTAAAGTATCAAATCCGTTGAGGTTTAATAATGTAGTCTTGCAGTTTTTCAAGAATCCATTAAGAGAAAAATACTTTTATATCTTATTTAAAGGTTTGCACAGCCCTAAAGTGGAATTTAAATTTGAAATGAGTATTGAATTACTATTAATTTAAAAAGATGCCAGCCCATTAAAAAGTTTATCAGATAAAACAATAAATCCAAAAATGTTCAGAAAACCTTGGAGCTCAATTACACATTGCTATAAATAGGCCGAATTTTCATATCGTGAGAGCATCTTACGCCGGTTTTCATTCCAACTTATTTATTGTGCCATTTCAAAACATCAGAGGAATCACCTCCTCAAGCTTAAATCTACGGAAACCCCTCAGTGCCACAGGAGTTCTTAAAAGCGATTGAATCGCTAATAGCGGGATTTGAAACACTATCAGCTTTTAAAGTATGGATTGGGAACCTTTTGAAAACTATTAAGCGGATAATGAAAGAGCCTTTTAAAAATATACTTTGATGAATCGATGTTTTGTAGTTATGAAGTGATGTTGATAGGGGTTGGAAAGAATTTGCTATTATGATTAGCATGAAAAAAAATGATGATGGTGATACGGATGGTACCACTCAAAGTGTCTCTTTAGCTAAACTCAAACATTTTATTTCTCTGGAAAATGGCGGTACATGTGATACACATGTAAACATGTCATATAATACAGAAGAAAGTTTACATGCAGGACAATAATATTGTTACTGCTATGAGTTTTTGATTGGCAAATTTAGGTAGATCTTTCAGTTCAGATAGTTCAGATCTTTTGCTATGGTGGCTTTTTTTTAAAGGAAATGTTTGGGGTTCAAAGTTTGGTGACTCTGTTGAAGAAACGTTTCATGTGTTAATAGATAGCGTTTTTCATCTCTGAATGCATTTGATTTACAAAGTGAGAGTGTTGCATCATCACTTGAAATACTCAACCATCGACTTTTTTACAATTCGGGGTGGCAGAAACTGGGTGTTGTGAATGATTAGTAGTTTCTAAAGCTGTGATGATATGATGAGGTAATACAGGGGTATATGGATTGTGATTAGATTGACAATTAGCAACTGGATAATAGGGGTGTATGGATGAAATAATTTATATCTTTTTGGTTTAATATCATTATCATGTGGTAATTTGACATAGATTTTCCTCAACTGTGGTGCATGCTAAACCAAAGTTACAACCCTGATCTAAATCAAGTTGAAATACATGTATACGTCAGTATAGGTCACCACCATCATTGCCTATTACCAGCCTCTCATTTCCTGCCGTTTGAAAAAGGGGCGTTTTTAAAAGTAGGATGCCAGTATACGTCAGTAGAAGGTCACGACCACCATAGCCTGTTACCAGCCTCTCATTTCGTGCCGGGTGAAAAAGGGACGTTTTGCAAAGTAGCATGCCAAATGAGACAACAAACACATGTCTTTGTTGGGCAGGTACCCACTCTCCAAACCCTCCGTTTATGCAGCAATGTCACGGTCGCACATCGATCCAACGAGCCGCGCCCGATGTTGCTGAACCTCACAATACCAGTAAACTGAGCTTTCTTTGAATAGTTATGATTCTACTACTTTTCTTCATAAGTTAACCTGTTTGTTAGGTTGCAAACATTTCTATTTATCGCCTGCATAAAGCAATCATATTTGCGTTACTCGTTTATCATGCAAACATTGAAAAACGCCATTATCCATAAAAATATCAAGAAGGCAAGAAAAGTTATGGAATAATCAACTTCTTCCAGTAAGCACAAACATGTAAGATAATTTGCAAAAACAAGCAAAACATTTGCAGCAATTAATCTGAATTTTTGGAACCAACCTATTCATCAGACTGGTCCTTGTTAAATACTAAGCTAATGGAAGTCATATATAGACAAATCAATAGGACCAGGGCACAACCCTTTTGACATCTCAAACTCATTTGGCTACTTTTACTGCTCCATTAGGCATTCAGGGTTATTTGAGTCTTCAATCAGGACAGATATTTTGGGGAAAGCCTTGTCGCATAGAGTTGAATGTTTTAAAAAATAATTGATTGATTAACCCCATATTCTAATGTGTAGATGAAGACGGAAACAAAATGCTTTCGTTTAGGATCTTTGTTTACTTACCTTTTGCAAAATAATCAAATATTTTATCAAATATGACCATAAGCATGACGACGGGAACGGAATTTCAGTTTTCAAAATCATTATTGACTTACTTTTGAAATAATCTGACGAAATATATATTTAAGACTGTTGTTGAAATTAAAATTAGGAATATCGAAAAGAACAGGTTTTGTGCAAGTACTATAATTTCCCTGTTCGGATCAACTCTAAGTACTAATCTACAGTTAAGATTTTGTGAAAAGAAAAATCGCTGCTTCACAAGATTTAAGGTTTGGATTCGTTCATCATTCCACACCTCCTCTTGATCTTATACTGTCCCAATTTCTGATTTTGTACCCCTTGATATTTTTTACTTGGTGTTATTCATTCAAACTTCCAAAATTCCTGTCAAATAAGTTGATACATAGATCTGCTTAGCAAAAGTTTGTTTCATTACTTTTAAACTCATTCGAAATACCATGTAGTGTGGCGTTTACATAACGAAACTCCACAAAACAACCACGAATTGTTGGAGTGGATGGCAATTTTTTACATAACCAAAGATGATATTTTTAAATAATACAGGAATACATATGAAACGCATTTTTAATACTATGGTCCAATTTGTTTTTCTTTTATCTGTTAAGTTGAATTTTTTTGTGTAAAAGTTATGTTTGCAAATTCAATTTTCTATTTTTTTAATATTAAGAAGGAACTGGTAGAAGTTAAACAAACATATATTTTGCAACTGAAAATAACCTTCTGTCACAAAAGTGTCTAACTAATCAGCACATAAAGAAAGATGTTTCGATTTGGAGAGAATGCATTATCTGATGAATGTTCCAGCACTCAGAGAAGTTCAACAATGTTTTGCAACTGTAAAACACCTTCTGTCACAATAATGTCTTACTGATCAGCACATAATGTTCAGTTCAAACTGATCAGCGAAGTAAGATTGCTTTGGACTAATCTGTGACCCTTGTCATGACCCTATTAACGCTGAGACGCCTGGGCGTTGCCCATGGCACCTTTTCTTTTCTTATCCATCATTTCAAACAAACTTATAGTGCAAATGAATTAAGACCCTCTCCGTTTTACTTGATTCCCCGTTTTGTATGAGTCTAGTGGCACATTAAGTAACCTTGTGGTCAGTAATTCATCCCAATCTAGTGGTTTATTTTGATGACTCCTATACTACAGCAAACGTACCCCATTGATTCAAATAGGCACTAAGGAACTAAGATTGCAACATACGTCTAAATTTCTCTTCATCTTAATGGGCTTTTAGTTTGTCAATGTGAATAAACCTCATTGCAGCTGACAAATTAATTTTTTTATTTCAACTGAACGTTGCATGTAGTTCGAACTTTAACTTGTTAGTTATTTCTCTACAAATTCAGAGAAGATTCCTTAATGTGTTTGGTAAATGAACGAAATTAAATCAAATTGAATGCAGTTATTGTTTTGACATCTCACAAAAAAGCCGACAAACTTTTTTCTTCATATCTTGAAAATATATCAGTCTACATGGTATTTATCCTTGTAATGCTAGTATATAACACCAAAAGCAGTGAATCCAAAGCAGTTTGACCATTTTTTCAAAATAGAGATTGAATCAAATGGATAACGATGAGTGCAAATAGATATCAGACGCTTTGATGTTGAAGATCTTTATTGACTAGTCACTGAATCTGTAATCACCACTGCAGCTGATTTTCCTTCAGATTAAGCATAAGTTCTTAATTATACATCAATTTGTCTGCAAGCCAATGTGAAGACCGGAAAGCCAGACAGATAAATATGCAATTTGACTTGGACTTTGTGATTTGACTGCGTGATTAAGACTAATGACACTCGATTGATAAGGATTTCATTCACAATGAAGATTATTTGCCATATGTTGAGATAGACATATTGACTTTATTTACATTTCATATGTGGACATATCACTTTCTTCAGCAACTATTATTTCAGCTAAAAGATATGTAAACGACCTCAATCATACGTCATAAATCAATTGCATGTGAGGCGACTGAAACACTTTGTGTTCCAAGTCCTGAAATACCATGCTTGAATCCACTTGAACATATCGAGATTGAAGCTTGAAACTTGCTGAGCACTCAACTCGTTCATGTTATAGCTTCTCGAAAGATTGCTTTTTTAACCAGTTTTTTAATGGTTCAAATTATGATTGCTTCAAAAAAGGATTTCTTCTGAACAAAATGCAGAACAGTGTAGCTTAACCTTCAATTTCAGATATTCTTAAAATCTTGCCAAGGCGTTTGACAGACAAACATATTCTGTAGTATGCAAGAAGGGTCGAGAGGTTGAAATCAAGTTATGGAACATACACATGTAGTAATGCAAATGTTTCAATTGAAAATGGTAATATATTACTAAAAGCAAAAACACATTCACGATGAAATACTGCAATCAGCTAGACAAAACGTTTTGACATTGATCTAATATAACATCTAGGATTGTTCCTGCTACAAATCTATACGAGAGAAAAACTAAACTAATTCCATTAAACAATAATTTTAGTAAACGTCTAAATAGATTTAATCATAAAGGATTAAAAATCCAGTTGATAAAACATCATTCACGAGTTAAATACAGATGCTCTTTGATATTATAAACATTAATCAAGCTTGTTTGCCCAAAGTGATAGTTCATGCTCTTCAAACTATCGTTATGTCTTCACGTACAACATTATCAATCTAAATCGATAGCATCGTTCAAGCAACGTCAATGAAAGTTCAGTTGATATTGTCCATACACCGATTAGTGAGTTAATCTTTTCCTACCTTGACATATGCAAATTTATCTTTAAATGATAGTGATAAGGTCATCATAGATGTCGTATTGAAAATTGTATACATTTTCTTAATTTAAATATTGAAAATTTTTCTTCATTTTTACTTTGGCATCAACATTTTCCTAGTCAGAAAGCTGTACCTCGTACGAGAAGAACAACCTGGTTTCTAGTTTGAGTCTAGCATTTTCTCTGGCACAAACACACGTTTCATCATTTTAACTTCTGGATATTCTGGTATGAGAAGTAACAATCTGGTATCTGATGTGATTCGAGTATTTTCTCTGCCATAAACCAATGTTTCATCATTTTATCATCTGGACATCCTGGTACTAGAAGTAACAGTCTTGTTTCGTGTTTGATTCGAGTATTTTCTCTGACACAAATAATCGTTTCATTAGTTTACCTTCTGTGGATTGAGGAATGGGAAGAAACAGTGGTTTTTGGTTAGATAACTATGTGATCAATTAGGATGTGAATAGCAGCAAATTGGGGATTCATATATCGATTATAAGGAGATTATCTGTCTAACGTTGGATCCGATCTTTGATAGAGATAGATCTCAGGATATTATTTCTTACTTGAATGTAATGTATCTAGCTCCTTAGTGGGGGTGATCTTATTTCTATCGTAGTTGTTTGTATTTGTTTAAATAAGTATACCCAATAACGTATTCTACAAGCCAAAGCATTTATCACTGGACAACAATTCATGACTAAGACTGTCCTTACCAGTTAATAGTTTTTATGTTTTTCATCATAAATGCATTAAAGGCTTATAGTTAAGGATGTTTTTAAATGGAGTACAGAAAATCCAAAAGCTTGCTATAGTGCAGTGTTTGATTGTTTGTCATGTGTTTGATCTGGAAACTAATGCTAAATTGCGTCCTAAAAACTGATAACAAATGCTAAGAAAAAGTCCTTCACAAACTTCAGAAATTTACTCTAGAAGAAAATGATTTTATCCTTCAAGAAACAGTCAGAAAAAAATTCCTGGATGTACGTATGGACAGATGGACTTTTTGATAGTCTGTGGAAAAAAACTTAAAACCATTCCTTATCATCTTCTTTACTTTTCATTATTTAGACCTGAATTGAGTGTGCCTTTGCAAAGTAACTAAGTTCTAAAATAAGATTTATTCTTCATGTTTTGCCAAGTGCGTAATGGTTCTTCTTGAAGTGCAATAGAATAGAAATAGGATACACAAACATAGCTCTCTAACAGATGAGGCTTGTGTCAGTGATCCAAATATATAAGATGGCAGTGAAAAGATAATCATTAAGAATCAATATTAACCTGAGAAGATGCTTGCATTGTAGTCAGACTTCAATATATGGAACTGTTACCTATCAACTTATATTTGGACTTGGTATTTGTAACCCTTATAAAGAATCATGGAGTCATCATATCTACAATTTACAAGTTTAGATGGATTGAACCATAGTAGAACTAATGAAAACTAATGGAAGCGTTTTGACAGTTTTTAAATTAAAATATGACAGTACACTAACGGCACTGCGATTTTATCGACATAGAATGTGCATAGAAGGTTATGTGACCAGTGGTTGCACAACATGAGCTCTTGAGTCGATTTATCAGAACCAAAGTAGTGATATTTGAACTACAAATACATCAAATAAAAAATGACATATATAGTTTTGATACATTAGAAGTTTTATTTCATCCTCTGCATTGACTAAAATATGTCAAAGCTGGGCCAAAGATTCGTCTTAAGATTCTGCCAATGACTTCTGACACCCAACTAACAAGTGTCACCTCCTATATCGTTCTCTTATTGATTAATCCACTCCAAATCTTGTTATTTATTCGCTTGACTGACACGACTCCCATTAGTAATAACGTTAGGCCTCTAGACTCGGCCCTCATCTGAACTGCATGATAACAGTGTCATTGCTTTCTAGATGGCTCGTTTGCTTTCTGACAAATAGTTGCGGATTTGGGTGATCCTTAGAACTACGTGCATTTTGACTCTCTAATGATAGTTTCATTGTTGTCGTAACAGTACAGTGGAGAATGTTACGTTACTAGGCCATTTGCCTTATGAAAAAAAAAATTGAATTTGGTCGCTTTGAGAATTTGATAAATTGATATTATTCTAAGAATATAATCTATACGAAACTCTTCAAAAGCTGCTCAGTAGTTTTGTGTTATTGGCCACCTTCTTTCTCTCAAAAGGTTTGGAGTTTGTGTATCTTTACAACAAAATTCGATTAGTTTGTTTCTTTGTATGATACACAACACATTCATTTGCTATTGTGGTCATTTTATTTTGAATAAATCATAGAAAATTGTCAATTTTTGCTTGCTGAAATGTGTCATGTGGATTTTAGGCCTAGGTTTCTGTGCAGTGACCAGGTCATATTGAAAAGGTAAAGGTGCCAAATTTGAATTATATCATTCTATCGTCTGACACAACAAATTTAATAAACTTGGGCAGATATTGATTGCCCCCTTTCCACAATGTTATGTATTCACAACACCCATCCATCTCGTCTATAATAACGTTATGATTATTTTCTCAAGATCTCATGATTCCAAGGTGATTATTTTGATTATTGATATTCTAACAGTCCAACTATTGCTAATTGATGAGCCACTATTAGGATTCAAGAATGTGCTTACAATATGTAATTGGATTCCGTTTATAGAATTCCGGTTTTGTTTTTATAAAAATTATAAAAACACTCGTGAACTAAGACAATTGATGAAGGATATCTTTTCCCAAGAAAATAAAGTCAGTAGACATGAGGCACTAGGGCCAATGTTTTCAAGGCAACAAAAACATTTTTAAAAAACTTTTTCCATTCTAAGAAGCCTCACAAACGTTTTCTCTTCACAGAAACAATGTTGATTAATCATATTTGAATGAATTGCAGATACTGAAATATTTTAACCGTAACTATTGAAGATATAAACATAGTTTCAAAATAATTACTACTGAGAAAAATAAAATATAATCGCTAATACCTCTAAAACCTTGTACATGTAAGTGTATGCTGCTCTTTTAAAACCATTATTATTAGCACAATAACAAATGACCAAAAACAAGTTCTGTTGATAGTTATCCTTGTATTGTAATGAATTTGACAATTGGTGAAGATACTGACTATGTCACAAAGCAGTTTCAATTTCAAAAGATAACAGCTAGTGGATTATACTGAAAAATTCGTGTAATTATATGCTGTTTTTGTAACCCAAGAGCAAATAGTTAAGATTGTAATGATTGCGACAATTCGTGAATATAAAAACGTCATAATAAGAAAGAAACAACATATACAACTTGGATTATAAAATCTTGTCTGTATATTTGAGTGTAAAAAATGTCCGAAGTTTTGATATGTATATAGATTTTAGAACTTATGTCAAAATATGTCAATACACTGCACTGCATAAAATAAACTAGAATAACTCGTATATCTAAGTTTTCTTTCATTAAACTAATAACATTTATAAGAGCAAAAACGATGTTCAAGGTGTACAAAAATGACAATTAGAATCGAATTCATCATAATACAGTTGCTAAATTTAATTTCCGTTATTCATTGTTTGTCTGATGGTGTTACAGGAACAGCATTAGCCTTATTCAAGTCAGCATGACCCCGGTAAACCAGAACCGAATCCTGTCCAAACTAGCTATATAATGGATGTAATCAACTGTAAGCTCCCTATAACAGTTCACAGTAACTAACTTGATTCACAATCCAGTAGCTGAAGTGACAGTGCATATATAAGAGTCCTGCTAGTTGATGGGGTATATCAACTGAACATGTCTGTAGTTTGTTAAAGGACAATAGGCGCAAATTCCATTCGGAGGAATGTTATCACTTGTTAACGGTTCTGCTTTTAAGTATAAGACGCATTTTAATTTAAAACATGTGCAATTTTGAAAAAGGACAAAACTGGTTTTTCAACTCGAGGAAACCATAATCAAATATTCGAAGTATTCAAAAGTGCAAACTCTATTTATTGCTGAACGTTCATCACATTTCCTGTAGTATAATCAACATTTCCAATGCAAGGGAGTCAATTGATCTGTGTCTTATGTACAGATAATCTCCAAACTCACACATGCAGAAACTACCAGTACTCAGCTTGTTGATAGGGCAAACCAACTGAACATGTCTGAAGTTTCTTAAAGGACAACAGGAACAAACTCGATTCGAGGGCATATTATTGTTTGAACAGTAATGCTTTTAAGTATAAGACGCATCTCTTTAAACTTGTACAAAGATGTCAAGGACACAACTTGCCACTAACCTCTAGGAAACATTATCATTTGAGAAATTCTGCTATTGAGGTTGAAAACGCATCTGATTTCAACTTTGCTGTTTTTAAAAGGAAAGTATGCGCATACTCTACTCTAGTGGATATCATATTTTGTGCAGTTCTGCTATTTTGGTACAAGACACATCTTGTTCAAACTTGTAGATAAACATTAGGCATTCACTTCAAATGAAATGTTATCAATTGAAAACTCTGCTATGAGAATAAGACGTATCACAATTTTAACTTACAAATATTTAGGTGTATTACTGTTTAAAGACTTTTGCACTGAGGCATTACATGCAGGAAATTTACACAGATTACTTAAGTTCTTTTTTAAAGGAAACCACAAAAATGATTCATAAGTAGACGACCAAAACGTTTTTTTATTGTTAAGTTAAACCAAAAGAGCAGATGGACCTAAAATAATATTGACTATGAGGAAGTTGAAAATGTGTAAAATAAAACTAGTTACCAAATATTCGAAATATACAAAAGGGTATATTCTATTTTATTGGTGAACGTTTATCACATTTTCCAGAGTATGACCAACATTTCCAATGTAAGGGAGTCCATTGTTCCATCTCCCGTGTACATTTAATCTCCGAAATCACACATGCAGAAACTACCAGTAACCCTTGCTATCAGCATTCATGAAGTCACTGACTTGAATACTAAAGGAGCTATCTCATGGAATCCCATAAACTAGAAGCATATAGCGAAGTAATGAACCCATTTCATCAACACAAAATTGGTATTCCATGCATAATAACACCATGAAGATGTTTTATGGTTTGCGTCCTGTGTGCATGCCAAGTGCCGTATAAGAAAGAAGTCCCTAATCTTATGAACATTGTGCAATGCTTCGACTAGTATTACTAGCTTTTTTAACGCAGCTGATTGCTGTAATATTGCCAAATTTTGCTTCAAAATCCATCTCACTCACAAGTATTTTAGAATTTGAAATAAATTACCTTTATCAGCTTTCAATAAGATAACAATACAATTAAGCATCAATTTATGTGAAAAATTGGGAAATATTTTGAAATTGAGTAATTGAGATTCTAATACATGCTTCATGTTTCTCGGGATACATATATCAAATGATTATTGTTTCAAATGTTAAATATTTTTTAGAAGCGAGTAACATAGAAAGGACCATAACTAATTGATCTGAAATATATGCCAATTTCGAAATGATGAATATGAATAATTTCTTCATTGATCATTAGACATAATAAACCATAGAAATTGAAGGCCCCAACTTTTTTGTAAAAAGTATACATGGGTTTATACCTTTCAAACAGCAAGTCCTCAATTAATCAGAAGTATTGGTTTTTATTTTGGTTCGTGCCTATAAAGACTGACTACTAAGTCACCAGTGACCCAACTGATACACGCCCCCTCAGGTCACTGAAGCTTTTGAGTGGTTTTCGTGCAATATGTTTGCTTGAATGACTTCCGTTTCCTATATATGACTAAGAATGTTTGTTTTACTGAGGGCTTGGATAACTTTATTACGAATTCAAAATTATTAATAGTGACACCGGTTAAAATGTTACAAACAAATGTAACAAAAGAAATCCCTCAGTTATGCAACAACGTACCAAACTCTCAAGTGAAATAAGGTTTTTCTAAAATTTTAAAAGATTGGTTCGAAACAACAAAAGAGTTTTGTGAGACCAGTTCTTCACATGCATAGCTTCAATAATAAAAACTGAAGGCGCAAAACAAGAATGATGCTAGATTGCAGAAGGACCATTTCTTTCCTTCATCTGCAAGAACATGAAAGCAAATTGAAACAATCGATTTTCTTGATAGAAAAGTCTAGATGACAGATTTAAGAAAAAACATCTCTTCTAATTTGGGCAGCAAGAGAGAGTTCGCCATGACACAACTTAATGTCCAAATAAGGCAGTTTCTGTTTCTTATAAAAAAGGCGAAGCTGTACAAGTATTGCAACAAAAAACGCTGTTTAAAGGAATGAATAACTTCTCACATACAAACTTGTCACATTAACATTAAAAATGTCAGAATGAGGTTCCTGTTTAGGATTCTTAGATTTGCTTACCTGAAACTATCAGGTTGTCTTTATATTTCTGGGCAGGAGAAAGCAGTGGTTAGGCTTCGAATGAGAAGTCTGTGGTTCGAATCCTGCCAGAGGTTATAAGAGCTTTGTCTGCAGTAGAGAATGCAGCAATGCTAATGAATTTCATCGCAGTACCACTACCAGTATCACCGCAGTTTCACTAGTTCTAGTTGATGCTCGCAGGTTTTACCTCAATGCATTATTAATATAGTGTTGTGGGATATCTTCTTGGACAAATCCTTGATTTACATGTTAGTGAAATAGTCTTGAAAGCGGCTTTCATCCCACATCGCCCCAGCTCTGTATTTTGGGTTATTCACATGAACTTTCTTGTATAACTCCCATTTTCGTCATCTAGAGTCCCTATTTCTTTTTCTCATTAGTTTTTCTCATTTTTTTCCTTCAATCATTCTCTGTCTCTCCTTCCCTTCTCCATATAGAGAGCATAGATTAAAGTGGACTTTTACGTAAATGTAAATTTATGGTTACGTTTGCGGGTGACCTATATTTGTCCAGATGGGAAATAAAATGATCTCGTTTCAGCTTCAATTTTGCCACTGCCAAGTTCTGGCTCCCATTTAAATGTTGTTTATATCACTCCAATCGGCAACGCTTGCAGTTCAGTGGTATTCTTAGCATCCAAATCAAATATCCAACATTCAAGTCTAAGCTTTAAGATCTTTCTTAACTCTTATATGGATTTCCATGACTTAAATCAACACGACCACTTTGAAGTTGTTGCCATTCACCAAAGGCTAATTGGGTGGACGTCAACCGAGGAATTTCAATATATTCCAGTCCCATAATAGTTTTCAAGGGACCGAAACAAGATGTAAATTTCAAGATAAGAGGAAGGTTAGATGGTTGGATATATAGCATGATTATGTTTTGGGACAGTGAGAAAATGAAACATGGAAAAACGTTCATGGCTATCATTATTCCAGAAAGGGGACATTTAAGGCCATTTTCGTGCCTACATAATCGTCTTTCGGCCTTCCATCTACGTCATTAAACATATTACTGCTTAAAAAGAATTCCTTTCCAATCCAAAAGAGAAAATCTTGGTTTTATAGCCCATGCAGACTCATTCAAGATTCATTCAATACTAAAGTGTCAAATCCGTTGAGGTTAACAATAAAGTCTTGCAGTTTTTCATGAATCCATTAAGTGAGAAAGACTTTAATATCTAAATATAGGTTTGCATAGCTCTAAAGTGGAATTGGAATCGAAAATAAATATGGAATTACTATTGGTTAAAAAGATGCCAGCCCATTACAAAGTTTACCAGATAAGACAATGAATCGCAAAAATGGTCAAAAAAACAATGGAGCTCAATTACACAGTGCTATTAATAGGCCGAATTTTCATATCCTGAGAGCATCTTACCCTGGTTTTCATTCCAACTTATTTATTTTGCCATTTCAAAACATCAGAGGAATCACCGCCTCAAGTTTAAATCTACGGAAACTCCTCAGCGCCACTGGAGTCCTTCAAAGCGATTGAATCGCTAATAGCGGGATTTGAAACATTGTCAGCTTTTAAAGTATGGATTGCAAACCTTTTGAAAACTATAAAGCAGATAATGAAAGAGCCTTTTAAAAATATACTTTGATGAAATCGATGTTTTGTAGAAGAATGGTGTTATGAAGTGATGCTGATAGTGGTTTGAAAGAATTTGCTATTATGATTAGTATAAAAAAAGTGATGATGGTGATACGTACGATACCAACCAACTTAAACAGTTTATTTCTCTGTAAAACAGAGGTTCATGAGAAACGTATATAAACAAGTCATATAATAATAAGAAAGTTTACAGGCAGGACAGTAATTCTTAATTTTACTGCATCAGTTTCTGATTGGCAAATTGATATAGGGTTCAGATCTTTTACTATGGTGGTATTTGTTTTAGTTTTTTTTTAAATGCACACATTTGGCGTTGATTGATGACTCTGTTGAAGAAACATGTTGCATGTTTATAGGTAGCGTTAGGGGTCTCGAATGCATTTGATTTACATAGTTGAAGTGTTCCGTCATCCCTTGATGCTCAACCATTGACTTTTTTATAATTAGGGGTGGCAGAAACTGGATGTTGTGAATGATTAGTAGTTTTTAAAGCTGTGATGATACAATGAGGTATTATAGGGGTCTATAGATTGTGATTAGATTGACAATTAGTGACTGAATGATAGGGGTATATGAAATGATGAATGAAATAATTTATATTATTTTGGTTTAATATCATTATCGTGTGGTAATGGGAGCTTTGTCCGAATAAATATGATTCTACTACTTTTCTTCATAAGTAAACCTGTTTGTTAGGTTGCAAACCAATCATATTTGCGTTACTCATTTATCATGCAAACATTGAAAAACGACATTGTCCATAAAAATATCAAGAAGGCAAGAAAAGTTATGAAAAAATAAACTTCTTTATTCAAAGTTGCTAAAGAAGTTGATCAACAATAAAACTCCTTGTCTTCGCATTTATTTGAACAATACTTACCATACTACCTTTTTAATTTAATTTTTTTTATAGATATGAAATATATGACGTACCATCAACACAAGTTCATTCAGTAAGCACAAACATGTTAGATAATTTGCAAAAACAGGAAATATTTTCAGCAATTAATCTGAATTTTTGGAACCAACATTTTCAGACTGGTCCTTGTTAAATACTAAGCTAATGGAAGTCATATATAGACAAATCAATAGGACCAGGGCACAACCCTTTTGACATCTCAAACTCATTTGGCTACTTTTACTGCTCCATTAGGCAACGGATGCAATCAGTTTGTTCGGGGTTATTTGAGTCTTCAATCAGGACAGATATCTCAAGGAAAACCTTGTCGCATGTTATATGTTTTGCTAACTTTCAAATTTGTATGTGTTTACTATGAAAGGAGAAGAGACTACTGTTCAAATTCGTTTTAAGAAATCAAAATATTTCATTAGATATCGCAATTTGTTTTATAAGATGACGGCAGAAACGAGATTTCTGTTTTTAAAATCATTTATACCTTCTTTTTAAAATGATATGATATGATACGAGTGGATGGATATGCGCGCTATATAAATATCCATATAATAATAAATATCCATATAACAATAATAATAATAATATGATGGAATATGTCATAAAGGCTTGTTGACAATAAAATGATTATGTCAGAAAGAACAAGTTATTTGCAAGTACTATAAAGTCCTTGTTCGGTCCAACTCTATGTACCAATATATTGTTAACATCTAGAGTTAGTAAGAATATGAGTTATATATAAACTCGATTTATTTGAATAGTGTCAATTATTGAATGGCATTCTCATCATTTGCCTGTTTGTATACATGTATATAACAGTTCCGTCAATAAATCTCAACTGTTGGAATATATTGAAACAGAGTTCAAATCAAAGTTGTGAATGTGAATAGGATAGTGACAATTGTCGAATAAAATTTCCAAGATTGATTGTTTATATGTTTATATTTGCTATACAAATCTAAATTCAACAATTTATGAAGTTTGTATTTACAGTTCCTAAACTGTTAAACCAAGGATTCAATATTGTAGTACCAAAGATTTGCATAACAGATAATCTATATCAATAACAGAAAACAAAAACCAGCAATAGCATGTTTTGGATTCACTCCCGGGAAGCTTGTTCCAGCTAAAATGACATTGTACCGAGTTTTTGTTACTATTTTAAGTAATGCTACATCTGTTCGCGAGTTTTATAAACACCCTCTGGTCATGTTTAGTGAGCGTACCAATGAATGTAAGCATATGTTATAAGATTAAGTTTAATTTCTTGTACAGTATTCATGTGGTAACAAATGCATCATGTAATTTTATGTATGAAAAATCAATTTAGTAAACTATAAATGGAATAAGCTTAATATATTGAATAAAACACTTGTAAAATCAAAATTATCATTCAAACTGTCGAAAATGAAAATGCACCATTTTCTTGAAGACCCAAGTTTCCTAAATTCTTTAAGACGTCATTCTTGGATGACGCTTCTTAAAGATATTCACAAAATTCTAAAAATGGGGTGTTCCGACATTGGGCGAGTTATGCTCCGCAAAATACCGAGTAGGATGTTCCGCGTATGGACCGAGTTCCCCTTTCTTTACTGAGGTATATGTCTACTTTTCGGGTAGATATCAAGTGTTTCTACTGTCAAAAACCCTTGAGAATTCAACTATTGCGGTTCAACACTGTATTGTTGACAACAATGAAGAAGAAATTTACTTTTTCAAGAAAGAAAAACTTGTTTATCGTTCCATCCGATATGGAAAGAGAGGATGTGATATGTCGTGTTCATATGATGAAGAATTGGCAGATCCTAATACAAATAAACTATCCCTGCCATTTTTCAATAGCCCTGCGAAAAAGTTCAGAAATCACAAAACTAAACAGAAGAAAGTGTTTCTACTTCTGGGGATACAATGGCACAGGAACCCGATATTGTAAATAAAATGTAGGTAAAACGTGGGTAAGAAAGACCCGTCCCCTCTATAAATAGAGTATTATAGAGGGGACGGGTCTTTCTTACCTACGTTTTACCTACATTTTATTTACAATATCGCTTTCCTGTGTACAGTGGGTGCCACAGCTACACATCCCATTGACATCACAGAATAGTAAATACTTTTGAAACGGAAGCATTTCGGAATCACGATAACACGGAACCACGGACGGTACTGAAAACATTATGTCTCCCGCAAAGCTTTACGGGGAACTTAATAAGGAGAGCATATGAAGAAACACGATTTCATTCTTTAGGAACAGATAATTTTATAACTGTTCAAACACACTGGATGCCAAAATCGCAATTTCATATTTTTGGACAGATTGTTGGGTACTTTTGATTAGTAACGACAGTTAAGTTTTAAAATTTGTTTTCGGTATAATGCATTTCATTTGACTGATTAATTCTCTTATTCGTACATGTTGTGGGAGTTTTTTGAACAAAAATAATATCAATAAATGAAATTTGTAAAAGAGGATTCAGTCGCAAACAAGAAATGATCAATTTAAGTTTTCTTACGGGGAAATCATGTAAGTATGTTCCAGTCATATCAATCACTGATGGGTTAAATTATCTTGCAATTTGGTTTCTTTTGGACACTGGTTTACCTCTGTATTGACTCCATGACTCAAAGTAACCATGAACGTTTTGCATATCTGGCAATGGTGTTTGACTATTGTTGATACACACGATTGATTTCAATGAGGATAATCACTTATATATTTCTAAAAATCAAACAGGATAATAAATTAGAGAATGTAACTATTGTCTAAATTGTATTGATGTGTGCAGGCTTTAGTTTCAATACCATGCAAATGCAGTTGCTTTATATTATTTGATATGTGACACAGTCATAATATGTCATTCTGCCTTTTAAGATTTCAGTTTCTGATTTTATATTTGGTCACAATCAGTCACTATACCAATATACTTATGTCTTTTTTCAAACTCTTACCAGTTTTATTTGTGTATAGATGTTTCCACAGAATGTTGGTTTGCAGAACCGCAACCCAAATAAGTCTCCTTAACATAGATCTACTTGAACACGCGTGAATGCAACTTTTGTAATCATTTGTCAGATATATTATTTAACACCTTTACTAATTGACTGGGAATTATAGCCGACTTTAAATGTTCAGCTGCATACCATAAGTTTCCCTTGCTTGTGTATCTTAGTGCAATTATCATGTTATTTGGGTTTTGTTTGGACGTCAATAAAATAACTCCAGGAGCTCTGACAAATGATGACCAATTTTCCATGTATAAAATAATCATTCTCAACCCATATATCGCGATCGTCTCGTCAATGGTTCTGAATGTTGATATTTGGCATGGTTGAATAAATAGATGGGGTCAAATTCTTTTAAATTCCGATTTTCTTGAATGTCAATTAAAATATTCCATAAAGAAGTTGTAAGATAAAAATCAGCACAATTACCATGCGTTAGTGCAGAAGAATAAATATGACTTGGATCTAAAATTAATGATCACTTATTTAAGAGACAAAAATAAAAAATAGTGTTTTCGAAATATTGACCCCTGGTCACTTCAATGTCCTGCCAAACTTGTAACGCTTATCTGTTTGGCAAAACACACAAATTTGTAAATGCAATCTGATTTTTAACTCACGTCGTGAAATTTCAACACTATTTGTTTCGTTTTTGCAATGCTATGATGCCTTTAAGTCAATAACAATCATATATGATATTTGCACAACACGTAGGTAAATGAACAAACTTAAGATACGCAGCTGTATATTCTATTTCATGCACAATGCAATCTGATCTGCAAAAGAAACTGATCACTTTAGTAGTATTAAAATTGTATTCGCCATCTTAAATATGTGACATCTTTGATTAAGTAACTGTCATTATAAATCATAACAGCATTGATGAACATAAACAAATAGTATAGCTCTGTTATTGTTTGGTAATATATATTCGTAAAGTAGAAATGGGTAAATTAAAAAAGAAACATCAATATGACTGACCCCTTTATGCTTAAACAGGTGTTAATGTGTGTAAAACACGGAACATTTATTGATTTTTGCGTACAATGTATCATAAGAATCGATGCACATTTTTACTTTGTCAGCAAAGTTAAGATTGTCATCAAAAGTCTCATTATGAGTTAATTTCACATCTGTATTATCCTTAGATAATGCTTTCTTAGGAGTGGTTGTATTTGCACCGGCAGAGATATTTGGATTTGCGATTAACGCCTCATTTTTATGTTTTTCCTACTCGGAAAGTTCTTCTATGGTCACCTCCACCTCCATTGACACATGCAAGCTCCTTTCATCTTTTGAAATTTCTATCAAATTCATTTCTAAATCTGAGAAGAGAATGTATTGTATTAAGAAACTCACGAAACGGCGGAGCGTACTCGGTAAAGCAGCGGAACTACAACTCCAATACTCGGTAAAACGTCACAACGTTTTTTCAGAAGATTCAACTGACAATTACAATTAAAATAGAGATAAATTACGCGATCAATTGAATTTATTTTATATGATAGTTCAATATGGAATTAATATATCGGTATAAAATCTTGGTTTCTAAAAGTGAATGACAGAAAGGCAAATTTCACTGTTTTCATGACAAATTTATCACTGATAATTAATTTCATCCTAAAAGCTTCATTGATATTCATAGTAAATTTGAGTAGTTATAGAAGAAATATTTGGGTATGTATTTCACTATCTATTTCGAAATGTAAAAATGTTATTGACACGCAATACATAATTTCCTGGTCGCTACCGCAGATAAACTCGGGTACAGATGTAGCATTACTTAAAATAGTAACAAAACTCGGTAAAATTTCATTTTAGCTGGAACCAGCTTCCCGGGAGTGGGATTAAAATACCTTCTTGTTTTCATTTAGCATAATAATCACTAATCTCTAATTCGTGAAGGACTTAAGCTTGTTGTATAGCTTTGTTGGTATTATCTTATCTTCACTGCATTTCGATATTGAAATATAAACAGTGAAAACAAATTTTTTCTTTGTGTTCCAGTTGAGTTTGAGCTCACAGGATTTACTTGATTGAAAAAAAACCTTGGAGTGATTATCGCGGATTACATACAGGTACATAATGTTCACTTACCTTATTCTATTGTGTGTAATGAAGACGAATCTATAAAGGACTTTGCTTACTAAGCATAGAATCATTGACTTTAATCCAATCCTAGCTGTACAGATCTCGGATTACTAAGTTTAATGTCATTATAAATTCACCAAGAAATAAAGTCAAGAGTGTTTAAATGCCATATACATGAGGATTTTCATATTCAACATACCAACAAAAGATCCTAACAGGAGAAAATATTTGTAAATTTTGACATTAATCACATCCTAATTAGGAGAGAAATTCTTCGACTTTGTGCCCTTATCCCTTAGACTCTTTTACAATTATGTTCAAAGTTTGTTTCATTACTTTTGAACTTATTTCAAATGCCATGTAGTATTGCTTTAACATAAATTTACTGAAAACCACAACAACAAAATACGAATGATTGAGCGGATGACGAATTTTTACATAACCAAAATTTATACTCATACATGATGCAGAGAGATATTTGGAACACATTTTTTAATACAATGGTTCAAATTGTTTTCCTTTTATCTATGCAATTGAATTTTCTTTTAAAGTTTTTTTTTCGAATTTAATGAAATTTTATGTAGGAACTCGTAAAACCTAAACAAACTTATTTTTTCAGCTGCAAAATCTCCTATAATATCCAACTGATGACCACATAATGTGCAGTTTAAAATAGTTAGCCAAGTATAACCCCTTTGGACTAATCTGTGACCCTTGTCATGACCCCATTAACGCTGGGAAGCTACGTGTCCAGGCTTGCTCTTAGTCCTCGCTTATTCATCATTTCAAATAAACTAGTAGAAGTGCAAATGTATAATAATCGTCTCCATTTTACTGAATGCCCCGTCTTGTATGAGCCTAGTAACATTGAGAAACCTTGTTGTCAGAAATTCATCTCAATCTACTGATTTATGTTGATGACTCCTGTACTATAGCAAATGTACCCCATTGGTTCACGTAAACACTAAGGAACTAAAATTGCAACACCAGTCGAAATGTCTCTTTCATCTTAAAAGGCTTTTAGCTTGTCAATGTGTATAAAACTCATTGTAGTGGACAAACGTCAATTTCTGGAACATACATGTTCATATGATCATAATGGAGTATTGCAAGTAGTACATAATCTTTTTATTAATGAACTTAACGTAGATTTCTTAATATGTCGGTTAGGTGAACATTGGGTCAAAATGCTTTGTCATCACACAAAAGTGAAATATAAGTTGTATTCATATTTTGAAAAAAATCATAATCTACATGGTTAATCGTCGTACTACAAGTATATAACAGCAGCGAAATAAAGCAGTTTGAACATTTTCTTTTGATCAAAATAGAGAATGAATCAAATAGATACTATGAGTGCAAATAGATATCAGACGCTTTGATGTTGAAGATCTTTATTGACTAGTAACTGAATCTGTAATCACCATTGTAACAAAGTTTGTTCAGACTCAACATGTCTTCTTATTTATACACCAATTTGTCTGCAAACTAATGTAAAGGCCAGAAAGCCAGACAGATAAATATGCAACTTAACTTGGACTTCATGATTTGACTGCGTGATTAAGACTAATGATATTCGATTGACAAGGATTTTATTCACAATAAAGATTATTTGCCATATGTTGATATAGTCATATTTACTTTATTTTCATTTCATATGTGGATATATCGCTTTCTTAAGCAACTATCATTTCAGCTAAACGACATATAAATGACGTCAATCATACGTCATAAATCAATTGCATGTGAGGCGACTGCAACACGTTGTGTTCCAAGTCCTGAAATCCCTTTACTGAGTCCACTTGGAAATATCGACGTTAAAGCTTGAAACTTTAAAACGTTTGTTTAATAGCTTTTCGAAGGATTGCCATTTTATCCAGTATTAGAATTGGCCAAATGATGATTGTGTCAAAAAGGAATTGTTCTGAAAACAAATGCAGAACATAGTAGCTAAATCATCAATTTCAGTTAATCTTAAAAACTTTTGAAACCATTTTACGGACAAACATATTCTGTAGTATTTAAGAAGGGTTGAGAGGTTGAAATCAAGTTATGGAACATACACATGTAGTTATGCCAATGTTTCAATTGAAAATGGTAATATATCACTAAAAGCAAACATGATGAAATATTGCAATCAGCTAGACAAAACGTTTTGACATTGATCTAACATAACATCGAGGATTGTTCCTGCTACAAATCTATACGAGAGAAAAACTAAACGTCTAAAGAGATTTAATCATAAAGCATTAAAAAATCCAGTTTGATAAAACACCATTCACGAGTTAAATGCAGATGCTCTTTGATATTATAAACATTAATCAAGCTTGTTTGCCCAAAGTGATAGTTCATGCTCTTCAAACTATCGTTATGTCTTCACGTACAACATTATCAATCTAAATCGATAGCCTCGTTCAAGCAACATCAATGAAAGTTCAGTTGATATTGTCCAGACACTGATAAGTGAGTTAATCTTTTCCTACCTGTGTTCAAAATCATAAGCAATTTTCTCGTCATGCTTATTTCTATAATAGTTTATGAGATGTACAGGCATAGATATATTTGATAATGAATTTATGAAAGAACTGATATTAAAAGGTTTCTTAGGTTCAAGGCAAATTGTTTCTCTTCTCTCTGTCAAAATCACATGTATATATTATATTCAGGAGCCAAGTTGGGGTATAGTTATCAACCTGTCTATCTCTTTGTACGTCTTTCCGTAATCATTATGTTTCCAGAGCAGAACTCGAGAGCTATTATACCTAGTTCGAAGAAAATTGTTATAGGGATGGTCAACATGCGTTGATGTGCTTTTTGGGAATTAAACTTCTTTGAAGTTTTATTTTTGTTGGTTTTAATGGAAACGTGAAATGTAATCTAATTTTAGAAGCAGAACCCAAAATGTGTACCAACTAGCTCGATGAAATTTAGTGAGTTGATCAGTGATTGTGCAGATGTGTTTATTTAATTTATTAACTGCTTTGGATTTTTAAATTTGTGTTTTTTTTAAAACATCACTCAATGTGTAATTTCCAGATCAGACATCACAAACTGATAAAGCTCATTACAAAACAATGGTAATGAAAACAACATATAAAGCAATCAGATTGTGTATGTTGCCATTCATACAAATGATCCAAGGTTATTTTTTAGCCCAATTATGTTCCATTTGTGAGAGACAGCTGCTTGGCGAGAATGCATTATCTGGCGAAATGTCGAGAGTGAAAGTGATAAATTGATATTTTCTTTTTGTCGAAAGGAGGCCTACTGACTACTGTCTTTTATGAATACTAACCTAGAAATATTAAGTATATATGAGAAGCCATCTTGCTTCATCTCTGATTGATGTGTGATTGATTAAATTACCGATGGTAACAAATCGTGATGAATGTATCGAGTATCCGACAGTTATCTGTCTAAGCGTGGGATCTTTTGATAATTGAGATTGATACCTATCTATTGTTTCTCATTTAGATGTAATATGAAGGTTAATATGAATCCTGCCTCTGATTCCTGTCATTAGTAAGAATAAGCATACCATTTTGGAGAATATTTTCTGTGCTGATATCAGCACTCCTACAGGCGATTGTAAGCAACCACCAGTTACTTTCTGATTGGATGAATACTTTCTCTCATAGTCAGCTAGAGAGCAAGCACAATAAATTCAAAGGTCTGCACAAGACACAACACTGAGAGAAACTGGCGTTTTAGGCTTTGCGTAGGAAGACAATGATTACTAAACATTTTTGAATTCTACATTTTGAGTTTTAATAGCATGTTTTGGAATATATTTTTGCGGACATATGCAAATTTATCTTTAAATGATAGCGTCATCATAGATGTCGTATTGAAAATTGTATACATTTTCTTAACAATTTTTAATATTGAACATTTTTCTTCATTTTTACTTTGGAATCAACATTTTCCTAGTCAGAAAGCTCGTACGAGAAAAAACAACCTGCTTTCTAGTTTGATTCTAGCATTTTCTCTGGCACAAACACACGTTTCATCATTTTAACTTCTGGATATTCTGGTATGAGAAGTAACAATCTGGTATCTGATGTGATTCGAGTATTTTCTCTGCCTTAAACCAATGTTTCATCATTCTATCATCTGGATATGCTGGTACTAGAAGTAACAGTCTTGTTTCGTGTTTCATTCGAGTATTTTCTCTGACACAAATAATCGTTTCATTAGTTTACCTTCTGTAGATTGTGGACTGGGAAGAAACAGTGGTTTTGGGTTTGACAGCTCTGTGATCAATGAGGATATGAATAGTAGCAAATTGGGGATTCATATATCGATTATAAGGAGATTATCCGTCTAAGGCTGGATCCGATCTTTGATAGAGATAGATCTCAGGATATTATTTCTTATTTGAATGTAATGTATCTCGCTCCTTAGTGGGGGTGATCTTATTTCTATCGTAGTTGTTTGTATTTGTTTAAATAAGTATACCCAATAACGTATTCTACAAGCCAAAGCATTTATCACTGGACAACAATTCATGACTAAGACTGTCCTTACCAGTTAATAGTTTTTATGTTTTTCATCATAAATGCATTAAAGGCTTATAGTTAAGGATGTTTTTAAATGGAGTACAGAACATCCAAAAGCTTGCTATAGTGCAGTGTTTGATTGTTTGTCATGTGTATGATCTGGAAACTAATGCTAAATTGCGTCCTAAAAACTGATAACAAATGCTAAGAAAAAGTCCTTCACAAGCTTCAGAAATTAATTGAAAAAGAAACAGTCAGAAAAAAATGCCTGGATGTACGCATGGACAGATGGACTTTTTGATAGTCTGTGGAAAAAAACTTAAAATCATGAAGCATGAAGGAAAAATTGCTTCTATCAATTCGCTGATTCAATTATTTAGACCTTAATTGAGTGTGCCTTTGCAAAGTAACTATGTTCTAAATTAAGATTTAATCTTTATGTTTTGCCAAGGGCGTAATGGTTCTTCTAGAAGTGCAATAGAATAGCAAATCAGAGTCAGAAATAGGATACACAAGCAGAGCACCCTAAACAGATGAGGCTTGTGTCAGTGATCCAAATATATAAGATGGCAGTGAACAGATAATCAATAAGAACACAAGATTAACCTGAGAAGATGCTTGCATTGTAGTCAGACTTCAATATATGGAACTGTTACCTATCAACTTATATTTGGACTTGGTATTTGTAACCCTTATAAAGAATCATGGAGTCATCAAATCTACAATTTACAAGTTTAGATGGATTGAACCATAGTAGAACTAATAAAAAACTAATGGAAGCGTTTTTACAGTTTTGAAATTAAAATATGATGGTACACTAACGTCACTGAGATTTTATCGACACAGAATGTGCGTATAAGTGGTTGCAGTGGTTGCACAAAATGAGCTCTTGAGTCGATTTATAAGAACCGCAGTAGTGATATTTCAACTACAAATACATCAAATACAAAACAACATATAGAGTTGTGATACATTAGAAGTTTTATTTCATCCTCTGCATTGACTAAAACATGTCAAATCTGGGCCAAAGATTCGTCTTAAGATTTTGCCAATGACTTCTGACACCCAACTAACAAGTGTCACCTCCTATATCGTTCTCTTATTGATTAATCCACTCCAAATCTTGTTATTTATTCGCTTGACTGACATGACTCCCATTAGTAATAATGTTAGACCTCTAGACTCGGCCCTCATCTGAACTGCATGATAACAGTGTCATTGCTTTCTAGATGGCTCGTTTGCTCTCTGACAAATAGTTGCGGATTTGGGTCATCTTTAGAACTAAGTGCATTTTAACTCACTAATGATAGTTTCATTGTTGTCGTAGCAGTACAGTGGAGAATGTTACGTTACTAGGTCATTTGCCTTATGAAAAAAAGTTCTATTTGGGTCGCTTTGAGAATTTGATAAATTGATATCATTCTAAGAATATAATCTATACGAAACTCTTCAAAAGCTGCTCAGTAGTTTTGTGTTAATGGCAACCTTATTTCTCTCAAATAATTTGGAGTTTGGTATATCTTTACAACAGAATTCGATTAGTTGGTTTCTTTGTATGATAAACAACACATTCACTTGCTATTGTAGTCATTTTATTTTGAATAAATCTGAGAAAATTGTCAACTATTGCTTGCTGAAATGTGTCATGTGGTTATTAGGCCTCGGTTTCTGTGCCTTGACCAGGTCATATTGAAAAGGTCAAGGTGACAAATTTGAATTATATCATTCTATCGTCTGACACAACAAATCTAATAAACTTGGGCAGATATTGATTACCCCTTTCCACAATGTTATGTGTTCCCGACATCCATCCATCTCGTCTATAATAACGTTATGATTATTTTCTCAAGATCTTATGATTTCAGTGTGATTATTTTGATGATTGATATTCTAACAGTCCAACTATTGCTAATTGATGAGCCAGTGTAGGATTCAAGAATGTGCTCATAATATGTAATTGGATTCCGTTTATAGTATTTCGGTTTTGTTTTTATAAAAATTATAAAAACACTCGTGAACTAAGACAATTGATGAAGGATATCTTTTCCCAAATACATGGAATCCGTAGACATGAAACACTAGAGTCAAATTTTTCAAGGCAAGAAACACATTTTTAAAAAGTTTTTTCATTTATAAGAAGCCTCAAAAACGTTTTCTCTTCACAGAAACAATGTTGATTAATCATATTTGAATGAATTGCAGATACTGAAATATTTTAACCATAACTATTGAAGATATAAACATAGTTTGAAAGTAATTACTACTGAAAAAAAAAATTTAATCACTAATACCTCTAAAACCTTGTACATGTTAGTGTATGCTGCTCTTTTTAAACCATTATTATAAGCACAATAACAAATGACCAGAAAACAAGTTCTGTGGATAGTTATCCTTGTATTGTAATGAATTTGACAATTGTTGAAGATACTGACTACGTCACAAAGCAGTTTCAATTTCAAAAGATAACAGCTAGTGGATTATACTGGAAAACTCTTGTAATTATATGCTGTTTTTGTAACCCAAGAGCAAATAGTTAAGATTGTAATGCTGGCGACAATTCGTGAACATAAAAACGTCAAAATAAGAAAAAAACACCATTTACAACTTGGATTATAAAATCTTGTCAGTATATTTGAGTGTATTTGATATGTATATAGATTTTAGAACTTTGTCAACATATATCAATTCAATGCACTGAAAAAAATAAACTAGGATAACTTGTATAAGTTTTCTGTCATTAAACTAAAAACATTTATACGAGCCAAAACGATGTTCAAGGTGTACACAAATGACAATTAGTATCAAATTCATCATAATACAGTTGCTAAATATCCTTTCCGTCATTCATTGTTTGTCTGATGGTGTTACAGGAACAGCATTAGCCCAATTCAAGTCAGCACAACCCCGGTAAACCAGAACCAAATCCTGTCCAAACTAGCTATATAATGGATGTAATCAACTGTAAGCTCCCTATAACAGTTCGCAGTAACTAACTTGATTCACAGTCCAGTAGCTGAAGTGACGGCGCATAAATAGGAGCCATGCCAGTTGATGGGGTAAATCAACTGAACATGTCTGCAGTCTCTAAAAGGACAATAGGAGCAAATTCGATACGAGGAAATATTATCGTTTGTACAGCTCTGCTCTTTAGCTTAAGACGCATATTAATTTAAAAATGTGCAATTTTGAAACTGGTTTTTTTACTCTAGGAAACCATAATCAAATATTCAAAGTATGCAAACTATATTTTATTGCTGAACGTTCATCACATTTTCCGGAGTATAATCAACATTTCCAATGCAAGGGAGTCCATTGCTCTGTGTCTTATGTACAGATAGTCTCCAAACTCACACATGCAGAAACTAACAGTAACCCGCTAGTTGATTAGGTAAATCAACTGTACATGTCTGCAGTTTCTTAAAGGACAATAGGAGCAAACTCGATTCGAGGGCATATTATTGTTTGAACAGTAATGCTTTTAAGTATAAGACGCATCTCTTTAAACTTGTACAATTGTGTCAAGGACACAACTTGTCATTCACCTCTAGGAAACATTATCATTTGAAAAATTCTGCTATTAAGGTTCAAAACGCATCTGATTTCAACTTTGCTTTTTTTAAAAGGACAGTATGCGCATAATCTACTCTAGTGGATATCATATTTTGTGCAGTTCTGCTATTTCAGTACAAGACACATCGTTTTTCAAACTTGTAAATGAACATGAGGCATTCACTTCAAAGGAATGTTTTCAATTGAAAACTCTCCTTTTTACGGGTAAGACGCATCACAATGTAAACTTACGGATATTTACTGGTAAAACTGTTTTGAGACTTTTGCACTAAGGCATTTAATTTTTACAGATTACTTAAGTTCTTTTGTAAATGATATCACAAAAATGATTTATAAGAATACTTTCTTTTATTGTTAAGTTAAAGCAATTGAAAAAAAAGTGGAAAAGAGCTGATTGACCATAAAGAATATTGACAACGATGAAATTGAAAATGAGTAAAATCAAACAAGTTACCAAATATTCGAATTATACAAAAGTGCATACTCTATTTTTTTGGTGAACGTTTATCACATTTTCCAGAGTATGATCAACATTTCCAATGCAAGGAAGTCCATTGTTCCATCTCCCTTGTACACTTAATCTCCGAAATCACACAAGCAGAAACTACCAGTAACCCTTGCTATCAGTATTCAAGAAGTCACTGACTTGAATACTGAAGGAGCTATCTCATGGAATCCCATAAACTAGAAGCATATAGCGAAGTCATGAACCCACTTCATCAATTCAAAATTGGTATTCCATGCATACTTAACACCATGAAGATGTTCTATGGTTTGTGTCTTGTGTGCATACCAAATGCTGTATTTAGAAAGAAGTTTCCATTGCTAACCAATCTTACGAACATTGTGCAATGCTTCAACTGGTATTACCAGTATTTTTAACGCAACTGATTGCTGTAATATTGCCAAACTTTGCGTACAAATCCATCTCACTCTCAAGTATTTTAGAATTTGAAATAAATTAGCTTTATCACCTTTCAATAAGATAACGATACAATTAAGCATCAGTTTATGTGATACATTCATAAATATTTTGAAATTGAGTAATTGAGATTCTAATACTTGCTTCGTGTTTCTCGGTATACATGTATAAAAAGGTTATTGTTTCAAATGTTAAATAATCTATAGAAGCTAGTAACATGGAAAGGGCCATAACTAATTGATCGGGAATATATTACAATTTTGAAATTATGAATATGATTAATTTTTCATCGATCATCATATATAATAAACCATAGAAGCTCAAGGTCCAAACTTATTTGTCAAACGTATACATGGGTTTATACCTTTCAAGCAGCGAATCTTCATTTAATCAGAAGAATTGGTTTTGGTTTTGGTTCGTGCCTATACGGACTGACTACTAAATCACCAGTGACCCAATTGGTACACGCCCCCGTCAGGTCACTGAAGCTATTGATTGGTTTCTGCAATATGTTCGCATGAATGACTTCAGTGTCCTATATATGAGACTCTTATGTTTGTTTAACTGAGGGCTTGTGATAACTTTATTACGAATTCAAAAGTATGAAGGTACACTGCAAATATGTTCATGAATTATTAACTTGTTGTCTTAAAAGCTCGATAGAACAATCTCCCCGCCTAAATATGCCACTCTGGGGGCATACATGTATAAGGCACATGCATAGTTTCAAAAAATAAAAACTGAAGGCGCAAAACATGAATAATGCTAGATTGCAGAAGACCATTTCTTGCCTTCCTCTGCAAAGCAAATTGAAACAATTGATTTTCTTGACAGAAAAGGCTGAATGACAGATTTAAGGGAAAGTTCTGTTCTAATTTGGGATATATTTAGAGAGTTCGCCATGACACGACTTCTGTTCTCAAAGTACAAATAAGGCGGTTTCAGTTTCTTATAAAAAAATGCGACAGTGTACAAGTATTGCAACAAAAATAGCTGTTTAAAGGAATGTATAATTTCTCACATACAAACTTGTCACATTAACATGAAAAATGTCAGAATTAGGTTCCTGTTTAGGATTCTTAAATTTGCTTACCTGAAACCTGTCTTTATATTTTGGGACCTAGATAGCGCAGGGGTTGACAGGTTTGGCTTGGAATGAGAGGTCCGTGGTTCGAATCCTGCCAGGGTTATGATATCTTTGTCTGCAGTAGAGAATGCTGCAATGCTACATAGAGAATACTAAACGACGTCCAGTTTAATAACATATTTATGAAACGAGTGGATGGTATTCGTATTTAACGAGCGAAAGCGAGTTAAATACCAATACTATCCACGAGTTTCATAAATATGTTATTAAACTGGACGGAGTTTAGTATTTTATTTATTACACTCTTTAAATTATTGATATAAAATGAAAATAATGTTTAATCTCCATTCTCGTAGTTGTGCGTAGGAATACAATTCTTACAATTGATGCATATGTAGTGTCATTAGACTTTGAGCGATGAACAACTAGGTTATGAGTTAGTCCGTTAATAACAGCTTTAATTTTGAACAGTGCAAATTGAAAACTCTCATTCAATTATTGTTGTGTTACAGTTCCTATAAACGCAAATTGGCGAATCAATAAAACCATCTGTCGCTGAATAATTGTGCGAATGAACGTTAGATTGTGTGAATGAATGTCAAGTGATTGTGACGTCATCGGAATGTGCGTTTTCAAGAGCGATTCAGTAAGTTTGAGCTAGTGTCAGTGGGAGGAACACTGTCCTTGTTTGCGATCCATGATGAGGATAGATTGGGGAATACCCTCTTCAAAATTAAAATTTCATCTAAATCCTAAAACCAAAAGGACCGCTGCTTTGAATAACGAGCTCGTCGTTGAGCTGCCAAACGCTGCTTGGAGCTTAGGGCTGCAAGGGAGATAACTCTAAAAACTTTCTAGCGTTTCGACGAATTTGAACTTGTTGCCGATAAACATAACATTGCTAATATGCTTACGGTATCATTAAACATTGGGCAAACATTTGGCTGCTTTATCGAAAATCTGAAGTACTGACGCTGACATTTCAAGAATCCACCTTAATTGGAAGGGATGATCTTGCCAGATCTACCATCGAATGCCGACTTGACTCCGATTCCCATGTCCTGTTTACATTTGATGAATGTTTTTGATTCTTTGTTTTGTTTCTCAGACAGTTTAATCATAAACAAATAAACACTTTTTAAAAAAGAATTTTACTTTTATCTTGTATATTTTTCGTTTGGACTGAAAACAATATTCTTAAGTCGCAATTTTGATTGACATCATCAACCGATAACTTGTCATGCGATTGCAGGAAAGTAGTTCCGGATGCGATCGCTTTCACGTGTAATGTTTCACAACAGTGTTGAATAACATGTCATTGTTTCACAACTGTAGTATCTTCAACGAGAGTGTAATAAACTGAATTTCATCGCAGTATCACTACCAGTACCACCGCAGGTTCACTAGTTCTAAGTGATGCTCGCAGGTTTCACCTCAATGCATTATTAATGTATTGTTGGGGGCTATCTCCTTGGAAAAATCCTTGATATACATGTAAGTGAAATAGTCTTGAAAGCGGCTTTCAATCCCACATCGCCCCAGCTCTTTATTTTGGATTATACACATGAACTTTCTTGTATAACTCCCACTCTCATCATCTAGAGTCCCTATTTCTTTTTCTCAATTGTTTTTCTAATATGTTTTTCCTTCACTCATTCTCTGTTTCTCCTTCCCATCTCTATATAGAGAGCATAGATTTAAGTGAATGTAAATTTATGGTTACGTTTGCGGGTAACCTATATTTGTCCAAATGGGAAATCAAACAATCTCGTTTCAGCTTCAGTTTTGGCACTGCACAGTCCTGGCTCCCATTTGAATGTTGTTTATATCACTCCAATCGGCAACGCTTGCGTTTCAGTGGTATTCTTAGCATCCAAATCAAATATACAACATTCAAGTGTAAGCTTTACGATCTTTCTTGACTCTGATATGGATTTCAATGACTTTAAACAACACCACCACTTTGAAGTTGCTGCCATTCACATAAGGCTAATTGGGTCGACGTCAACCTAGGAATTTCAATATATTCCCATTTTCCCGTTTTCTAACAGACCGAAACGAGATGTAAATTTCAAGAATAGATCATTTTCAAAATGACTATTTCTGCTTCGGAAAAGTAATGTTTGTGAGTTTTTAAAGTCAACCTCAAATGATATCTATGTTAAAACATTGAAAAATATCTGGCTTTAAATAAGAATATTCTTTTGAATTTTGTATGGAAGTATTTAATCAATATACCATCATTTAAGACCTGCAATATCCGATGAAAATGAATATGGTTTAAAGGAAAAGGGTTGAAAAAATGAAATCAGAAAGGATAAGCTTGATACTTAATTGCTCTCAAATATACGGGGAATTTATTTTATTAAAGGTCTGGCATTAGCAAAATTGTTTTGAAAACAAAAATCGTTTGAAATCAATTTCTATTTTTAATTAGTTATATTTTGAAGCATCGGTTATACAAATGTACGTTAGATGGGATCATAAGTCGATTATTAACCATGCATCTTTTTTATATTTAATATTCTACCCTGTTGGATAAAAGATATCAGAACGCGTCTCTTGGGTGAATATTTGCGATGTTTTGCTTGAACCAATACTTTAACTATCAAACAAAAGAGCATTTCAGATAAAATTTAACAAATGTTAAATCCACATTGTTACAAAGATATAACAAAGACACCATTTTCCTGGTAACGCCGAACATAACCTGTAAATGAAAACTTAAACAAATTTCACCAATTTTTGGGAAACTTTTTGGAAATTTATCAAATAAAGGATTTCGGTATAGGAAAACACGTTCTAAAATTCATATTTCTTGATTATCTAACCAAATCTATCATCTGTTTGAGTCGAGGAAGGTTAGATGGTTGGATATATATCATGATTATGTTTTGGGACAGTGAGAAAATGAATCATGGAAAAACGTTCCTGGGTTTCATTATTCCAGAAAAAGAACATTTAAGGCCATTATCGTGCCTTCATAATCGTCTTTCTGTCGTCCATCTACGTCATTAAACAAATAATTGCTCAGAAAGAAATCCTTTCGAATCCAAAAGAGAAAATCTTGGTTTCATAGCCCATGCAGACTCTATTTCGTTCAATACTAAAGTATCAAACCCGTTGAGGTTTACAATAAAGTCTTGCAGTTTTTCAAGAATCCATTAAGAGAAAAAGACTTTTTTATCTTATTTAAAGGTTTGCATAGCCCTAAAGTGGAATTTGAATTGGAAATGAATATTGAATTACTATTGGTTTAAAAAGCTGCCAGCACATTAAAACGTTTACCAAATAAAACAATAAATAAAAAAATGGTCGGAAAACCTTGGAGCTCAATTACACATTGCTATAAATAGGCCGAATTTTAATATCGTGCGAGCATTTTACGCAGGTTTTCATTCTAACTTATTTATTGTGCCATTTCAAAACATCAGAGGAATCACCACCTCAAGCTTAAATCTACAGAAGTCCCTCAGTGCCACTGGAGTTCTTAAAAGTGATTGAATCGCTAATAGTGGGATTTGAAACACTATCAGCATTTAAAGTATGGGTTGCGAACCTTTTGAAAACTATTAAGTGGATAATGAAAGAGCCTTTTAAAAATATACTTTGATGAAATCGATGTTCTGTAGAAGAATGGTGTTATGAAGTGATGTTGAAAGGGGTTGGAAAGAATTTGTTATTATGATTATCATGAAATATTGATGATGGGGATACAGATGGTACCACTCAAAGTGTCTCTTTAGCTCAACTCATACATTTTATTTCTCTGGAAAATGACGGTACATGAGATACACATATAAACAAGTCATATAATACAAAAGAAAATTTACATGCAGGACAATATTTCTTATTTTTACTGCATCGAGTTTTTGATCTGCAAATTTAGATGGTGTTCACGATCTTTGGCTCTCGTGGTATTTTTTTAGATTGAAATGTCAAACGTTTGGCTCTCAAAGATGATGACTCTGCTGAAGAAATGTTTTACATGTTAATAGACAGCGTTACTCGTCTCTGGATGCATTTAATTTGCAAAGTGGAAGTGTTACGTCATCACTTGAAATGCTCAACCATAATTTTTTTAAGTTTTAAAAGCGATTTTTTTTATAATTTGGAGTATTGGATGTTGTGAATGATTTTTTGTTTGTAAAGCTGTGATGATATGTTTAGGTAATACAGGGGTCTATGGATTGTGAGAAGGTTTCACACAGCAATTGCAACTGGATGATAGAGGTAAATCGATTATTTAAATAATTTTGATTTAATATCATTATTGTGTAATAATGGGACGCACATTTCAATCCACTATGGTGCATGATAAACTTATAATCCTGATCTAAATCAAGTTGAATATATGTCACTAGAAGGTCACCACCACCATATCCAATTACCAACCTCTTATTTTTTTGCTGGGTGAACAAGGGGTGTTTTGAAAGTCGCATGCCAACTTTGACAACAAAAGGCACTGAACACACGTCTCTGTGTTGGGCAGGAAGTCACTCTTCAGTTTATGCAGCAATGCCACGGTAGCACATCCATCAAACGAGCCGCGCCCGATGTTGCTGAACCTCACAACACCAGTAAACTAAACCTTGTCCGAATAAATATGATTCTACCACTTTTCATCATTAGGAGTAATTCAAACACTGTAAACATCTAGTCTGGAATTTCAGCTAGCTCCTTTTCTTGTAACCTGTCTGTTGCCCGGATGCACTAAACCTGTTTGTTAGGTTTCAAATATTAAATTTCGATTTGAACTATCTGACGTACTATCAACACAAGTTCATCCAGTAAGCACAAACATGTTTGTTAATTTGCAAAAACAAGCAAAACATTTTCAGCAATTAATCTGAATTTTTGGAACCAACATATTTATCTGACTGGTCCTTGTTAAATACTAAGCTAATGGAAGTCATTTATAGACAAATCAATAGGACCAGGGCACAACCCTTTTGACATCTCAAACTCATTTGGCTACTTTTACTGCTCCACTAGGCAATGGATGCACTCGGTTTGTTTAGGGTTATTTGAGTTCTCAATCAGGACAGATATTTCAAGTAAAAGCTTGTCGCATAGAGTTGAATGTTTTACATTTTGCTAACTTTTAAAGAAAAGTTGGTTGAATACACAAACTTTTTTTTACATGTAGATGATGAATATAATATAAAAAAAATTCAGTTTTCAGATTCAATTATACATGTACCTACTTTTTGAAAATTTATCCAAATATGGAATCAATAATGACTATTAGTTAAAGTAGATGATGACGGAAACGAGTTTTCAAAATCATTTTTACTTACTTTTTAATCTAAGGACACTTATCTGATATTGACAATAATATGAGACTGTCAAAAAGAACAAATTATGTGCAAAAACTATTAGGTCCCTAGAACTACTAATTTATAGGTAATAGTAAGGATAGGAATTCATTTAAAAATCGGTTTATTTTGAATGGCATTCGTATAATGTGCCAGTTTGTATTTATATAGTATTTTCGTTAATTGCTTCTATATATGATACAAATCTTTCTCAATTGATGGAATATATAGAAGCAAAATAAAAATCAAAGTTGTCAATGTGAAATGAAAGGTGATAAACGTCGAATTATATTTTATAAGAATGATTGGTCACAAATTTCATGTTTCCTGTACAAATCTAAATTTTGCAGTTTATCGTACGGCTATATTCATGCCCTTAAAGGGGCAGTAGCACGTTTTTAGGGGGAATATAAGGTGATGTCAGGAAAATGAAAATAAATGGTTCCAAATGAAAGACAATGTATTTAAACTAAATGGAGCAGTAATAATTCAAATATATAACGTAAGGTTCAGCCATGCGATTCCTTTTTCTTACAAAAATGAATTAAAGGTGTTCACAAAAAAATGGCCGCCAATGGAATTTATGTAAATCCTCATACTTTGTCCTCTGACTATGTGTGATTGGCTTGTGTAATGTGATTGTTGACACTGTCAATATAATACATAAGGCATTTACTTACAATTATAAGTGCAATTTTTTAAATATAAAATTATCAAAAAACGTGCTACTGCCCCTTTAAGACACAGTCTTCTTTACAGCCATTGCAATTTCAGGTCAAAATATCTTTCATGAGCTTCACAAATTGAGTCCTTGGTTGTGATCACAGATATTGTATCAAATGTTTCTTAACTGTTAAACCACGGATCAAATAGTGTATCACCAAAATTTGAAAAACTGTTTAACTATATCATTAACAACAAAAAACAGCAATAGTTTTACGTTACAGAAGACGCATACTCATTATCTAGAAAACTTTTAATTATCCCTTATCATGAATTATTTGTAGCTTTTATGGCATGCTCGTTATTGCATATCGACGTCACAAGTTGAAATATAAACAGTGAAAACACTATTTCTTTTTATTGTAGTTGTGTCAGAGCTTATAGGATTTACCTGAATTACAACCTTCGAGTGATTATCTTGGATTACATACAGGTAAGTGATGTTCATTTATAAATTCCATTGTATGTAATTGAAAATAATAAGTTTTCAGTTAGCTTAATTATTGTTAGCTAGTGTAGATTCAAGATTCCTTAGTTGAATGTAATTACTTATTTCACAAAGAAGCAGTGTTGAGATTACGTATACATATACACACATAAAAATGTTATTGACAAGTGAAAATTAGAAATTAATCATTAAAGAAATGCTTTGTCATTATGACGCAATTGCTTTGAATTTTTTCAATAATGTTCAAGAGTAGAGTTAGCAGTGAGAGTAGAAAGGTTTGAATTAACGTGGAAGTGTACTCAGAGAAACTTGAATTTTGTTTTCTCTTGTGTCATCTTGTTGCTGCATCATACACATTCATTTACTCTGCAGTTGTAAAAGCACCTGCTGTCACAAAAAAACATGTCTAAATGATCAGCACATGATGTTCAGTTCAAACATAAGCCAAGTATACCTCCGTATAGCTTATTGTTTGAATAACTCTCCATTCCTAAAAAATAATGGAGCCAAGGGCCCTAGGGGAGTTACGAGGATATTAACCGACTTAAATTACACTCAACTTAATGCTCATTCAAAAAATTAACTTAAAAAATATAAAAATAATGAAAATTCAAGTGAAAAAGTTGTTGTTAAATACAACGATCCATTACTGGAAAAAAAATGGTGCAATAGGATATAGAGTTATCTGTGACCCTTCCCATGACCATATTAACGCTGAGATGTCTAGGCGTTGCTAGTGGCACTTATTCCTTCCTTATACATCATTTGGAACATACCTATAGTGCAAATGTATTAAGACCCTCTCACATTTTGTATGAGTCTTGTGGCACAGTGAGTAGCCTTGTGATCAGTAATGCATCTCAGTCTACTTAATAATTTTTTATGACTTTGTTTACTACAGACAATGTACTCTGTTGATTCAAATACGCACTAAAATCTAAATTGCGACTCAAGTCTAAATTTCTCTTTCATCTTTAAGGTCTTTTAACTTGTCAAATTTTGTAACTGTTTATATAGATACCTATGAAAAAAATGGAAACTACAAAATGGAACGTTGCATGTAGAAATCTATTTATTCATAAATTTAACGTTGTGTCCTCAATGTGTTGATTAAATAACAATTGCGTAATAATTTGTTGACATCGCACAAATAATCTGGAAAAATAAAGAATTAAGTTTTATTAAATTTTCAAAAATATCATAATCTACATGGCTTATTGTTGTCCTACTAGTGTGATGCACATGAAGCAGCGAACCTGACGATTACATGTATAGACCATTAACTTCTGATAAGAGTAGAAAGTGAATCAAATTGATAATGATGACTGCAAATAGATATCAGACGCTTTGATGTTGAAGATCTTTATTGACTAGTTACTGAATCTGTAATCACCACTGCAGCTGATTTTCCTTCAGATTAAGCATAAGTTCTTATTTATACATCAATTTGTCTGCAAGACAATGTTAAGACCAGAATTCAAGACAGATATGTATACAACTTGACTTGGACTGTGTTATTAAGATTGATGATATTTGATTGATAATATTTGATTGATAATGATTTGTTTAACAACAAATATTATTAGCCTTCTTGTGAAACATAAGAAGAGGCATGCTTTCCATACGTGCACATATCATTTTGGAAAAGCAACTATTGTTTTGCTGGATGAAAAAGATTGTTCGTCATACATCATACACCATACATCAATTTTATATGAACTGTGTGTTCAGTACAGTTGGACAAAGATATAGCAAACAATCGGAGATAGTGAACCTATTTTTAAGTCCCGTCAAAAGTCCTATGGTTGCCGAACGTGAGAAGCGAACACCAGATATAGCGTATAAATTATTTGGTCTCTTGGAGTTCGTTATATCGTGTTCTACTGTACTGAAATCTATTGCTTGAGTCCACTCGAAAATATCGACATTGAAGCTTGAAACTTGCTTAGCACTCTCAGTTTCTTCGTTAAATAGCTTTTCAACTGATTGACATTTTAACCTGCATTAGAAATGTTCAAATTTTGATTGCATCAAAAAGTATTTGTACTGTAAACAATGCAGAACAGTGTAGCTATACCTTCAATTTCAGATATTCTTAAAATCTTTTGAAGCGGTTCAACAGACATGTTCTGTAGTATTGAATGTAGTGTTGAATTGAAGTTTTAAAACAATATCCATTTAGTTGGTCAATTGATTTAATGTAAAAATGATAATATATCTGAGGTCACAACATATATAAAAGGAAATAATGCAAGTTGCTAGTAAAAAAGACATGACATTGACCACATATAACACCGAGAATTATTCCGAAGATCTATACAAGAAGTATACAAAACGACCATACATTTAGTAGTATTTATTATAAACAAGTTAATGATAAATGATTTGAAATGAACGTGTTTGATAAAAGCATCCATAGGTTTCATAAAGAAACTCTTAAATTAAAGTTAAATATTATTTTTTTATTCGCCAACATGAATTAAGTGTATCTGCCAAACGTTTCTGCTCTTCAAAATGTTCTCGTATGATTACAGGTGCCACGATATCGATCTTAATCGAAAGCTTCTTTCAAGCAACGTCTATGTTAGTTGAATTGACATTGTCCAGAACCCAATACGTCGGTTAATATCAATCTTTTCTACTTGGTTTCATCATAATTGAAAGCAATTTTCCTTTCTCGTCGTGCTTCTTTCTACAATCTCTCATTTAATGTACAGTAACAAATATATTTGATACTGAATTTATCGAAGAACGGATATCAAAAGTATTCTTCAATATCTATCAGGGTAAATTGGTTTTTCTATCTCTGTAATAACTACATACATATATTATTGTATTTAGTTTTTGTTTTTATCCCAACAGTATCGTGGGACATAGTTTTCACCCTCTCTATGTAGCTGTTTGTCGTCTGTCCTAATCATTTTGTTGCCAGAGAAGAACTCAAGAACAATAAGACCTCTGTCGATAAAACTTGGTGGAGGGATAGGTCAGCATGTGAAAATGTGCCTTGTTGGAATTTTATTCTCCTTTGAAACGTAAAATGTAACTGGAAGCAGAACCAAAAAACATGTTCAGTGAATTGTTTACATTTGTGAATCAGTCGGCGTGACGTGTGCAGATGAGTCTTTTGGGATTTTAAACTTCTTTGGATTTTCAAATTTGTGTTTTATTGTAATATATCATATATCAATTTCATTTTCGGAGCAGACCTAAAAAACTGTAAGACCTCACTCAGAACCCAACAACGACCATGAAATTAAAGAAAACGAAACAAGAAGGTGTTATACGTTGCTAAAGATACACATGGTCACAGGTTCGTAGTTTTAGTTTAGTAGTCCGTTTGTAGGAGACAGCTTTTTGGAGATAATGCATTATTTAACAAATTTTCAAGATTAGTAAGAAGGTAACAAATCGATATTACTATGAATGTACTGGTTTAAGTCCTTTCTCTATACTGACCTAAAAACATTTGTTATGTGAAGCCATCTCGCTTCATCTTTGATTGATGTGTGATTGATTAAATTCAGAATGGTAACAAAACCGCGATGACCGATCGATCATCTGACAGTTATCCGTCAAAGCGTGGGATCTTCTGCTAATTAAGATTGATACCTATCTTTTATTTCTGATATACACTGAATACCAAAAGAAACTTTGCAATTTTAAAACTGAAATTTTGAAAACGATTTCATATCTAAATTTTCATTTTAGTTGGCAATGACATAGTTGAAACCCACACTTTCAAATTTAAAACTTTTAATTGAGCAATATTCATACATTTTTGTAGAAATGGCAAAAATGTCATAATCACGTGACGTTTCTGCTGGAACTGAGTCACGTGACGAAAAAGTTTAATAACTGTCCATAATGAATGTTTGTCACTCCAATAGTGAAAAAAACACCTAAAAAGCAGTAAACGGTATAGCAAAAATATCGCAAATCCCCTTCGAAAATTGACAAAATTGATAAAAAACAGCCCTTTTTACAAGAATCGGTAGTGTTCCTTCATTTCTAATGGTAACTTGATCCTGCTATACTGAAAGGTTATGAGGATTGCTGACAACCCTGAAACACAATAAACAGTTGTTTTTTCACTGCATGAGAGCCGATATCTGTGACGTTAGACCACCGCCAACGTTGTCTCTTAGTGACGTCAGAGAAAGCAAACATCAAAGGTCGGCATGTTGTTATGTTCTCGTGGACTTTATAAACTTGGACAGATCTAATCAGAGCTCGTCGACTGCTAAGATGATAGATATTGGTCACTAAACATCGAAACATGGCAATTTTATAAAAAGAATTATAACGTCAGAAGGGGCATGCAAAAACAAGATTTAATTGCGATTGTTGAGCTCTTAAAGCTGGTTACCATTTGTACGGCTCAAAGATGTGTCAATTGTCAAGTTAGACTTGTGTCCACACATTCCCATTAGTGGAAAAGCTTTGATGCAGACAAAATGTAAAGTTGAACCTGCTGACAGCAGACGTAATTTAACGTTTGACCCTTTTTGTTAATCATGGCAGATTTGGAAGTTATAACACTCGGGCTGCTCAAACCTGGTACTAAAGTAGCACATTTTAGTACTTTAACGAAATTATTGCGAAAACATCATTTCAACGAACGTCTGAACAACCCAAATTTTGACCCCTGCCCACTTCAGATCAAATAAGTGCAAAACTGGGTTTCCAGCCTTTAATTTGGATTCGCTTGTTGTTTACACAAATGATTGAGTAATAAGAGGTACTTTGTTTTAAATTTCTATCGTTTTTCATTCTTCAATCAGAATCATTACAAAATGGTGCAAAGTTTCTTTTGGCATTCAGTTTAGATGTAACATGAAGAAGATTTGTATGAGACTTCCATCTGATTCCTGTTATTTGTAAGAATATCATATTATTTTGTAGAATCTTTATGACAAAATGGATAGTGTAACAAAGGTTGTTACATGGATAAGGAACGTGTATTTGTACAAAGTGCTGTTGAAAAATCTTTAAACCTAAATGCATGCATACCAATGATAATAAAATGCAAAGTTTATAATTGTACAAGAAGTTCGATGCTGTGAAACATTTAAGGGGTCACAGGGATGTTACAAGACAAAAATATTGATACAATAATTGACATAATGTATACTTGTTCTACATACCGCTTTATTTATATGTAAGACATCTGTTGTACTCTTGGCCATATGGCCTTCTATTTTAATAAAGTGATTTTACAAGACTGTTTTGACATAAAATGGAAAGCTTTAAATCGTTAATAGAGGTTTCCCTCATACAGGTTTATACAATATTACAATGGCAGGACTGAACAGCCAAATTTGCAAAATTGAGTATTCTTTAAATCTCAAAAGGTTTCAATAAACAATGGAACAATATCAATTAGTTGCAATTATACAAGATAAGCTTATAAGTTTAAGATCAAACTTTGGAAATATTGTTTTGCAACTGACTATATAGAATTTGGTTATCAGAAATTTCATCTGAGAAACTCAAAGCCCATAGCTTTTCCTTTGTACATTCCCCAATTAAAATAGCGCATTAATCATGTTATGTTAGTTTTATATATATCATAACACTAAGTGACATTTTCTTCTCGCTGTATAAAGACCCCTAGTTTAGGAAGGTAAGTGACAAAAGCGTTCTACTTTAAATGATGTCCAAGAACACACATGGTTTCTAGTTTTATTGCTATTGAAAGCATCTTACCCTCTCCGATTGTTACAAAGTTTCAAAATCTCGCGAAGTAATCTGAAATTAAAGCGAAAAGGTTATCATAGATCTATATTGTATACAATTCAACTATTAAACAGTTAATCGATTGATGTTGGAACAACAACTTCATAGTCAGAAACCTGTACCTCATACAAGAATTAACTGTCTAGTTTCTGGTTGGATTCGAGTATATCTGCCACAAACACTCATTTCATCAGTTAACTTTCTGGATATTCTGATATGAGAAACAACAGTCTTGTTTCAGGTTTGACAGCTCTGTGATCGATGAGGTTGTGAATAGCAGCAAATTTGGGATTCATATATCGATTACAAGGAGATATCTGTTAAAGGCTGAATTTTATTTTTGATAGAGATAGATCTCAGGATATATTTCTCATTTGAATGTAAGGTATCTCGTTCTTAGGGGAGGGGGGGGGATGACCTTGTTTTCTATCTTTGTTTAATCGTTCAAATAGGATACTCAATAACGAATTCTGGAAGCCTCAAGGTCTTTAAACCTGACATTTCCAAGTAAACAGTTTTTAGTCTGATTGTTTTTATCATAAATGCATTACAGACTAAGAAGCAAAGAATTTGTCAGTTGGAGTACAAAATATCCAAATGCTTTTTCAGTGCAGAAGTTGCATGTTTTCATGTGTCTGATCTGGAAACAAATTCTAAATTGGTTCCCAAACGTTTAAATGGCAGGAAATGGTAAGTCGGTTCACAATTAAGTGTTTCACAGACATACAGTGTCAGTGATCCGAATATATAAGATGTCAGTTAACAGATAATCAATAAGAACACGAGATGAACTTGTTAAGATGCTGGCATTGAAGTCAGAATTCAATTTGAGGAACTTATATTTGCAGTTCAGAATACGGACAGCTCTCACATTGTCACTTTTTATCCCACCGGTATGTAATACCGTGGGATATAATCATCACCCTGTCCGTCTGTATGTCCGTCCGTCCGTCCGTAATCATTTCGTTTCCGGAGCAGAACTCAAAAACCCGTCCACATATCTTTCTGAAACTTTACATGTGTATTGCCCACCTACTGAAGTGGTGCCTTTTGATATTTTCACATTTCTGAAAATTTTATTTTTTATTATTTCCATGGAAACGGCTCTTATATGGACTCTGTTCATGAAAGTTTCGTTTCCGGAGCAGAACTCAAAAACCGGTCCACATATCTTTCTGAAACTTTACATGTGTATTGCCCACCTACTGAAGTGGTGCCTTTTGATATTTTCACATTTCTGAACATTTAATGTTTTATTATTTCCATGGAAACGGCTCTTATATGGACTCACCTACTGAAGTGGTGCCCATTGAAGACTTTTTATGTATTTTTTTTCTGGAGAACAAGATCAACATAGTTTAGTAGGGCGTGAACTTATTGGTGGCCATTTCATAACCATAGTCTTTAACTTGAAATGAAATTTTCCAACAAACCAGGACACAGAATTAAAAAATCTCTGAAGTTGGCTGCTCTGGAGATAATCAGCAGACTGATGTCCTTTCAAGACTACCTGGATTGAATCATAGCAGAACTAATGAAAACTTATGGAAGCGTTCGACAGTTTTAAAATGAGAATATTATAAAAAGCCTTTTAACATTTAATGGTGGACTGCCGTATATCAAGTCATCGTACAGAGTCAGAGTGTTTGCTTCTTTGATTCACCATGATTTAGCATCCACGAAAAGATATTTCTTGAATAAGAGGGCTTATTTCAAGAGCAAGACATAATTATCATCGCCAATCCAGAAGGTACAATGTATAACACTATTTCAAATAAGTAATGCTTATCATAATCGATCATTTTGATCTCCTCGTTGAACTGTAGAAACTAGAAGAGCTAGTTAAACTCTCTCTGTTTAAGTTTACCGATCTCTCAGACTACTTTGGCTGTGTTATCTGCTGAAATGCTTTCATTCCTGACTTTTTTCTAAGATGTAAACGCCAAGGTCTGGCTATACGGTCCAGTGAATTAGATTGAGGTTATCATATTTTCTAGTTATCGTCTCACATTACTCTTTGACTGGCCACTGATTGCTTTTGGACCAAACACTTTGGTGGTACCACACATATGTATTCTAAGTATCCACTACTCTCTAAGGTGATGGTATGTATCTTGATGTTTAGTCGATAGAACAATCTTCAAAATTTGTTGAGTTATATTCCAATTAATTCCTTGAATAAACATTAAGGTTACTCAGAAACCAGTGTCGACAATGGATGTGCTAAGAAAGTTCTATGAACAGTATTGTTGAGATCTCAAATAGATTTACAAGGACCAAAGTAATAAGATTTCCACGACTAATACAACAAATGAGGAAAACGATATTTTATAGACTTTTGATGCTTCAGATGTTTGATTTGCTTCTTTTATTCTCGGCATTGACTAAGAAATCGGGGCCAAAGATTCGTCTTAAGATTCTTGCGATGACTTCTGACACCCACTAACAAGTGTCGCCTCTTATATCGTTCTCATATTGATTAATCCGCTCCAAATCTTGTTATTTATTCGCCTGACTGACACGACTCCCATTAGTAATAACGTAAGGCCTCTAAACTCGACGCTCATCTGAACTCCATGATAACAGTGTCATTGCTTTCTAGATGGGTCGTTTGTTCTCTGACAAATAGTTGCGGATTTGGGTCTTCCTTATAACTAAGTGCTTTTTGACTCTCTAATGATGGTTTCATTGTTGTCGTAACAGTACAGTGGAGAATGTAAAGTTACTAGGCCGTTTGCCTTATGAAAAAAAGTTGTATTTGGGTCGCTTTGAGAATTTGATAAATTGATATTATTCTAAGAATATAATCTATGCAAAACACCTCAAAAGCTGCTCAATTGTTTTGTGTTTGTGGCCACCTTCTTTCTCTCAAAAGGTTTGGAGTTATATCTTTACAACAAATTTCGATTAGTTGGTTTCTTTGTATGATACACGACACATTTACGTGCAATTGTAGTCATTTTATTTTGAATAATCAGAGAAAATTGTCAACTCTTGCTTGCTTAAATGTGTCATGTGGTTTAAAGGCCTAGGTTTCTGTGCCGTGAGTAGGTCATATTGAAAACAGGTTAAGGTGCCAATTTCGAATAATAACATTCTACCGTCTGACACAACAAATCTAATAAACTTGGGCATTTATTGATTACCTTCTCTCAACAATGTTCCTCGACATCATTCTCGTCTATAATAATGTTATGATTGTTTTCTCAAGTTCTCATGCTTCCAAAGGGATTATTTTGATGATTGATATTGGAGCAGTCAAAATATTGCTAATTGATCATCTGTTATCAGGTTTCAAGATTGTGCTTAAAATATGTATTTGGATTCCTTTAGATAATATTTTTTGGCTTGATTGTTACAAGCCGCCTTTATAAAAGCACTTGTGAACTGAGACAATAGATCAAGGATAGCGCAATATCTGTTTCCAAGTAAATAGAATCAGTAGAAATGAAACAATAGGGCCAATTATTTCAATGCAAGAAAATGATTCTATAAACGGTTTAAATTTAAGAAAGTTCATGAAGCATTGTCTTTTCTCAGAAACAATTATGGATAATCAAAATCGAGTTAATTGCATATACTCTAATAGTTTAACCATGATTTCCTAAAAGTAATCCTGTGTTCATGTAATTTGCCTTGGCAAAATTAAATTGTAGGTTATAAATCGACGCTACACTATGATTTCTTTCTCCACAAGGTACATTTGTGAAAAGATCTTTTAGTAAGTATTGTTAAATAGATATTACGCCAAATGTGAATTTTAATAAACAGGAAAAAACATTCATTCATTCTTTCACTTGTTGTACATTTTGTACTTCAAAAACATCCTTTTGGCTCCAATAAATGCTTTGAGTTTCTTTCTTGTAACAATGTTTCTTCTTCCCGAATTGTCTCAATCATGAATCATCATGAAAACAAACCATTTGCTACAAGAACAGCATACATTTACATATGTTTTAAAGTTAGCTTAACTTAAGCCACTAACTGTTATCTTTTTAAGTTGCAATTGCAATTGCTTTGTCCGTATCTTCACAAATTGTCGAAATAATTACAATACAAAGGATAACTATCCACAGATTTTGGTTGTCCGTCATTTCTTATTATGGTAATAGTGTTACAAGAACAGCATAAAATTACAAGGTTTTATTAGTAAAAACAATTGAATGTTATTTCTTTCAGTAGTAACTGTCACCCTGAGTAAGTTCGCAGCGTGCCCTTGTCCACCCAGCAGTAATTGGGTACCTGGTATGATACGATGGTATTCTGAATTTGAACCTCGAGCGCTTTACAGGCGAACGGTTGTATACTCCTTAGGGAGTGTTCTGTACTCGTTGACCAGGGGTAATATGTCACTCAGCGCTTTGAGTATGCAATGTGCATGGATATATGCGCTATATAAATGGACGTTTATTATTATTATTATAATTGGAATATCTGTTCCAAAATATCAGTAGACATGAAGCAATAGGGGCAATTTCAAGGGAAGAAAACATTCTTTAAACGGTTTCAATTTCTGAAAGTGTTTAAAAGACAGCATATAGATACAAGTGTAGCCACTAGCTGTTATTTCTACCAGTTGCCATTGCTTTCTAACTTTGTTCGTATTGTCACGAAATTTCGCTTTCATTGCAATAGATTCCCTTTCAGAATTTGGCTTACTTACTGTCATTTGCTGTTGCTCTGTTGTTGATACAAGGACAGCATATAGATACAACGTAAGATACATAGAGAATCTCACCCAAGTGTCTTCTGATATCAAATATATCAACACAAGTTGATAAAAGTAACAAATATCCGAGGCTTGCCGACACGAGGGTGAGACTCTATTTATCATCCAAAATCATTTTTTATCACATTTGCTTGAAAAATGTACATCTTTGAACACTGCATAGCTCTAAAACTCCTATGCCAGTGATGTCATAGCACTGTGACGTCATGGTGTTCATTACGTCATAGCATTGTGACATCATTGTGTTTATGACGTCATTATCATTGTGACGTCATTTCTGATGATGTAAAACGTTTGTGATGTCATGACCATTCTGTTGACAGGGCATTGTTCAAAATCTACCGTCAAAGCGATCTTCCACAAGCGATATCTCCTGTGGACCACAGTTTTGGATGATAAAAGCTGTTATTTCTATTATGATGCAGTTGCTTTTGCTTTGTAACGTTGTTTGTATCTTCACGAATTGTCACACATAATCATCCACTCCTATGCCAGTGATGTCATAGCACTGTGACGTCATGGTGTTCATTACGTCATAGCATTGTGACATCATTGTGTTTATGACGTCATTATCATTGTGACGTCATTTCTGATGATGTAAAACGTTTGTGATGTCATGACCATTCTGTTGACAGGGCATTGTTCAAAATCTACCGTCAAAGCGATCTTCCACAAGCGATATCTCCTGTGGACCACAGTTTTGGATGATAAAAGCTGTTATTTCTATTATGATGCAGTTGCTTTTGCTTTGTAACGTTGTTTGTATCTTCACGAATTGTCACACATAATCACCGTAATACAGCTGCTAGCCATCATTATCCACAAAACTTGGCTTTCAGTCATTCATTTATTCTGATGGTGTTAGAGGAAAAGCATTATCATAACACACTTTCTGGATCTGCTTTGTGCCATTCATTGTTTCTCTGATAGTGTTACAAGAACAGCATTAGCCCAATTCAAGTCAGCACGACCTTGGTACACCAGAACCAAATCCTTTCCAAACTAGCTGTATAATGGATGTAATCAACTGTAAGCTCCCTATTACGGTTCACTGTAACTAACTTGATTCACAGCCCAGTAGCTGAAGTGACGGCGCATATATAAGAGCCCTGCTAGTTGATGGGGTAAATGAACTGAACATGTCTGTAGTTTCTTAAAGGACAATAGGTGCAAATTCGATTCGAGGGAATGTTATCATTTGTTAACGGTTCTGCTTTTAAGTATAAGACGCATTTTAATTTAAAAAAATGTGCTTTTTTGAAAAAGGACAAAACTGGTTTTTCACCTCTTGGAAACCATAATCAAGTATTCGAAGTATTCAAAAGTGCAAACGCTATTTTATTGCTGAACGTTCATCACATTTTCTGGAGTATAATCAACATTTCCAATGCAAGGGAGTCCATTGTCCCGTGTCCCATGTACAGATAATCTCCGAACTCACACAAGCAGAAACTACCAGTAACCCTTGCTATCAGCATTCATGAAGTCATTGACTTGAATACTGAAGGAGCTATCTCATGGAATCCCATAAACTAGAAGCATATAGCGAAGTAATGAACCCATTTCATCAACTCAAAATTGCTATTCCATGCATAATAAACACCATGAATGTGTTCTATGGTTGGCGTCCTTTGAGCATGCCAAGTGCTGTATTAGAAAGAAGTTAGGATTGCTAACTAAGCTTAGGAACAATTTGCAATGCTTCGACTGACATGCCAGTAGTTTTGACGCCGCTTATTGACAAAATATTGCCCAAACAGCGTATCACTTAAAAGTATTTTTGACTTTGAAATAAGATATTATTATCAGCTTCAGATAACACAACAACCAAATTTGATTTTGAGTGAATATTTAAAAATTATTTAGAATTCAGAAAGTACTTGCGAAATCTACTTTTTGTTTTCAGTTTCTCCCTGTATCTTTCATTTATGTTATTATTGTATGATATTTTAAAAGTGATAAAAGCATAGCTAATCCAAACCCTGTATGTTAAATCAAACACTTAAGAAAGAAAACAGCTAAAATGTTCTGTAAACTGTATATCTATATTCATGCATTATTTCTTTAAAATTATGAATATGAAAAAAATCATTGATCATCAGTTAGTATACTTCATAGAAATTTCAGCCACTTACTTATTTGTCAAACATATATATGGGTTTATACCGTTCATAAAGCGGATCCTCAATTAATCAGAAGTATTGGTTTTGGTGTGGGTTCGTGACTATAACCACTGACTACTAAATCACCAGTGACCCAATTGGTACATGCCCCGTCAGGTCACTGAAGCTATTGATTGGCTCCTGTAATAAGTTTGCTTGAATGACCTCAGTCTCCTTTATGAAACCCTTAATGTTTGTCTAACTGAGGGCTTGTGATAATTTTATTAAAAATTCAAAAGTATGATAGTGACACCAGTTATTTCTACCATAAACGTACACTGCAACTATTTCCTTTGAATTATCAACTTGTCTTGAAGCCACGATGGCACGATTTCCCCTCCTAAATATGTTACCTTTTGGCACATGAGGAAATGTCTTGTATGAGCTCACTTTATGCAACTCTCGGAGTGTCTCTATGACTAACATTAATTGTTTACGAATTCAAAAGTATTATTAGTGACAAAGGTTATTTCTATGTTCATGGTTTTACAAACATTTGAATGATCAACTTGACTTTAAGTCATAATTGCATGCATGTGTTTACTCATGTACACTGCAAAAATGGTGTTTTAATCTTAAACATAAAGCCAAACACATAGTTTGTCCTGTTTTCTAAACACATGAATAATCAAAACATGTTTAAGTCCTACACAGATAAATTAAAGTGTTTAATACCAAACACGTTTTGGTTTAGAACATGTTGTGGAAAGTCTTTCAATAACAAACATGTTGTGGAAAGCGTTTTAATTTAAAACGTGTTGTGAAATGTTTTTTCATCTTAAACTTGTTGTGAAATGACTTGACATGACTTGTCACCTAAATGTTCATCATACAAGAAAAAAAAATATCATAAGATTTATGGAAGCTTATATTTGATTTGCTGAGGGAACTTAATATTGATTGGTAATCGTAGTAGTATTTTAACAAATATATATATATATCTTTGCACCATTGTCAAGTGAAAATTTCGTAAAAAAATCGATCAACTTGTAATTTCTTGAGCAGTGATGTGGTCGCTTTGCGGTTAATGGTGTTGATATATTAACAATACAGAAACCCATTGCATAGGTTAAGCTATCATCTAACCAATATTTGGCATCTATATTGAAACAATTTCAATCAAACTGAAATTATTTGATTTTGAAGCATTACCCTTATCGCAGAGCACATGAAAATGTTACATTTTGGATCACGTTTTACTGCAATAGTACAAATTAGTGTACATCTTTTGGTTGAGTACCTTGCAGGATTCAAACATCCAACATCCTAAGTTTTTGTCATCACCACCAGCATTGACCCTGATAGCAACTTACTAAATCTCCTTTCATTCCCTGACATATCCTACTTGCTTAATACCTGTAGTTAAAGACAAATATCTCATATTTTTTTTTGGAATTTTGGGATTGTTTTAAAAATGCATGCGCATATCCCTTGACTACATGTTTCCATCTGTAACACTATCCATGATCTGTCTGTGGACACACCAGGAGCTTGGTGATGAATGGTCACCAGATCTGCTACAGGGTAAATTGGTTTCAATAGAAACCCAATTGCCTCATTTCTCAGAGGAGTTCATAGTGTCAGAACACAAAAACATTTGTAATTAACGTGGTAGATGTATGTTGACATGGGACACTGGAGGGTAATCTGTGGGAGATACTTTTTCAAATTTGATCTTGAACGTGTCAGATTTTGCTATTTGTCACTCTGTTATATAAAACACTTATGAATCATTACATTTCTCGTTTGTTGTGAAATATAACATATTATTTCAGTGGATATCTAGTATAGCAAGGAAACGTTTTGAATAAATAGTGATCGGTTGGCAGATGGTGTGTTTGATACAAATGAAAATAGACACTGAAAGAACATCAAATTTGATATGAAATTGTACAAAACGGCTAAAAAGGTATATCTTACTTGATTTTGCCCAATTTGTTTGTGAATAACTACTTTAAATATAGGCGCTGCTAAAGCATTCTAATATCCTTTACTATCCAAGGGTATGCTTGAACGCTATCTATTTCAAATATAACCTCATTTATTTTCATATTGGTTTGCAGCTTATATGACTCTTGAAATAAGAATATAATCAACATTTCTCTGTTATGAAATTACTAAACGTTGTTACATGAAGTTTATCCCCAATGTCTTGAAATATTGAGAATTCAAATGCAAGCGTTTCTTTCATTTCCATATAGATGGCTCAGGAAACTAACAAAGGCAGATATCTTGATATTGTGTCTCGGAATTTTTTTTATATCAAACAGGATTTATCCCCTTGTCAATAGCATGCAGTTAGAGTAATTTCAAGGTTTTATATCATTCCTTTGGGTCATGTTATTTTTCACTTTCATCTACGTATGATATCATGTGTTTATTGACCAACATGTATTGTTCAATATTTACAATGACTGACTGAAGTTATGTTTGAGATACAATGAGACAGATAATCAGAAACGAATTGCACCCTTTTAAAGTTTTGTAAATCAAATATGTGTTTACAAAACTGTAAAAGCTTGTATCTAAAAACAGAGGAATACAATAAAGAGTCATTTCTTATTTGAAATAATGAGGTTCTCTTTAGGATTCTCAGAATTGTTTACCGTATCAGGATATCTTTATATATTTAGGGCGGGAGAGTGCAGTGGTTGGTAGGTTTGGCTTTGAAGCAAGAGGTCCGTGGTTCAAATCCCCCCAGAGGTTATGACAGCTTTGTCTGCAGTAGAGAAAGCTGCAATGCTACACCGAATGTTAGCGCAGTACAACCCATTGTTCACTAGTTCTAGCCGATGCTCGCAGGTTACACTGTAATGCATAATCAGTGTAGTGTTGTGGGCTATCTCCTTGCAAAAATACAATAATCCGTGAAATAAGTGCAATAGTCGTGAAAGCGGCGTTTTACACTACATCGCCCTACCTCTTTATTTTTGGCTGTTTACACGAACTTTCTTGTATAACGCTCACACTCTCGTCTTCTAGAAATCCCTATTTCTAATTCTCTTTCGTTTTTTAATACTTTACTTCGCTCATTATCTGTCTCTCCTTCCCTTCTCTATATACAAGTATCATGTCCAAATGGGAAATCAAACGATCTCGTTTCAGCTTCAATTTTGGCATTGAAAAGTCCTGGCTCCCATTTGAATGTTGTTTATATCACTCCAATCGTCAGCGTTTGCAGTTCAGTGGTATTCTTAGCATCCAAATCAAATATCCAACATTCAAGTGTAAGCTTTACGAACTTTCGTAACTCTGGTATAGATTTATATTACTTTAATCAACACGACCCCTTTGAAGTTGCTACCATTCACAAAAGGTTAATTGGGTCGACGTCAACCAAAGCATTTCAGTATATTCGTATAATCAGTAATATAAGAAACCGAGAGTTTCAAGATTAGACCATTTTCCAAGAGACTTTTTGTGCCCAGGTAAAATTCATGTTTCTGAGTTTTTAAATCCGTTATCAAATGATATCAATGTTAAAACATGGAAAACATCCGGTGTTGAATAACAATTTTCTTTTGCAATTTAAATGGAGATTTAATCAATATGATATCATTTAAAACCCGCAATATCCAACGAGAATTAATATGGAACAAAAAAAACATAAAAAGGATAGGCTTCAAACTAAATTGCCCATAACTGTCCAGGGAACTTATTTACAAAAGCTCTGGCTTTAGCAAAATGGTTTTGAAAACGATAATAAATTGAAATCAATTTGTGTTTTTAAGGAATATATTTTTAAATATCAATTGTATAACTGTACATATGATGGGATCATAATTGGATACTTCACACTATACAAGTTCACTAATCATTCTTTGCATCTGTTTTTTGATTAAATATTTTCTGTTTCCCCGATGGATGAATGATATTGGAACGCCTCAGTCGGGCGAATCTTTGTTCAAATTCTGTGATATTTTGAAATATCAATTCTTTAGTGTACATATGATGACATCCTGAGTGGATAATTCACATTTTAATAGTTCACTAATCATTCTTTGCATTTATTTTATGATTATTTATTTTCTGTCACCCTGTTGGAAGATTGGTATCAGAGCGTGTCCCTTTTGTTCAAATTCGTTGATATTTTTATTGAACCATTCCCTCGCAATCAATAGACCATTTCAGATACATTTTTATAAATTTTAAATTTACACTGTTTCAAAGATATATCAAATACATATATAAACCTATAAATGAAAACTTTAACACATTTTTTTCATGGCTATTGAATTTCACAAATACATTGTGAAATTCATTTCTTGATAATCAGATATAAACTGATTAATCTCTAATTTAAGTTTGGAAGAGTAAGCAATCTAACAGGAAACCATAGAGTAACCTTTATGCACATCGGTATTCACTAAAGTTGACATTTAAGGCCATTTTCGTGCCAACATAATCTTTTATCTTCGTCATTATATTGCTTAGAAAGAAATCCTTTTGAATCCAAAAGAGAAAATCATAGTTTCATAGCCCAAGCAGACACGATTTCGTTCAATACTAAAGTGTCAAATCCGTTGAGGTTAACAATAAAGTCTTGCGGTTTTTCAAGAAACCATTTCGAGAGAAAGACTTTAATATTTTATTTAAAACTTTGCATTGAATTGCATACTTGGAATTGAAATTGGAAATGAATATTGAAGACCTTGTGGTTTTAAAGGATTCCAGCCCATTAAAACAATTTCAAGATAAAACAATAAATCGGAAAATGGTGCAAATCAATGGCGCTCATTTAAACAGTGCTATAAATAGAACGAACTTTCAAACCATGAAAGCATCTTACGCCGGTTTTCATTCCAACTTATTCAATTTGCCATTTTAAAACTTCAGAGGAATGGCCAACTCAAGGTGCAATCTATAGAAGCCCCTCAGTGCCACTGGAGTTCTTAGAAGTGATTGAATCGCTAATAGCGGGATTTGAAACACTATTAGCTTCTAAAGTATGGATTGCGAACCTTTTGAAAACTATAAAGCATATAATGAAAGAGCCTTTTAAAAATATACTTTGATAAAATCGTTGTTTTATAGGAAGAGGGTGTTTGAAAGATTGATAGTGTTTGATAAGGATCTGCTATTTGATAAATATGATGAGAATGATGATGATCATACAGACCGAAAGACTTGATATTTCCGTTATACACTACCCATATGCTTTATTTCTCATGAAAACGGCGGCACAGAAGCTAAACATACATAGATATATATATATATAAACAGTTCAAATGTGTGCAACTCTCATATGTCCAATATATATATATATATTTTAAATTGCTCACAGGTTTTACACGTTCAAAACAATACTTTATTGCAAAACACATGATGGTTAGGGCTACTCTATTTCTTAAATAGCAATGGCAACACAAACGAAAGTGACAAGTTATGATTTAGAAGGAGCTGGAGATAATTATATAAATTAGTTTTGGCAGGTTAATGGTCGTTGTCATTTGCTGACAGGCAGAAATTCAATGTTCACACTTTCTTTTGTGAAAATCTCACTAAATATTTCAGCCATACTTTCATTACGTAGAACTTTGTCGCCAGAAATCCTATTTGGTTGCGAAAACAGGAAGCACACTTTTCATCTTTTCTCAACTCTGATAAAGTAATTATCGATATTGTGGAATGTTGACATTTGACGTCTCTCTCTGATTCCAAGTTTTCTGTGAAATGTGGGATGATATTAATTTTAAATTGCTCACAAGTGAAAGTTAATGCATGGACATAACAGGTTTTACACGTTCAAAGGAACGATTGGAAATTGGCGATAAAAATATTTTGCTATCACAACATGAAGGGTGTCAAAATTCTAGTTAAAAGCATATGGAGCCGTCCAGACTTTCAGTAGCAAAGAGTGCAATGTTTTGATGAGAGCAAAATTCAATTAACTTTTACAAACTTGAAAACTTTGAAATTATGAAAGCTTTTCTAAAACTTGGAAAGTTTTCCAAGACTTTATTTAGTTTATTTACGACAAACGCCTTGATGAAGCCTTTTGAAGAAATATCGTGCAGAATATTCCTATATCAAACAATTACATATGTTTTCATTGAAAACAAAGTCGATCATCCTAAAGTTTGATTTCAAAGGTTTAGATAATGTGTATTTGTTTAAACAGCTATAGATGTAGAGCGTGTCAAACCAGAAACAAGACGGTTGCTTCCCATTCCACAATCTTAAGAAGCTAAACTAATGAATTGATTGTTTGTGTCAGAGAAAATACTCCAATCAAACCAGAAACCAGATTGTTACTTCTAGTACCAGGATATCCGGAAGATATAATGATGAAACGTGTGTTTGTGGCAGAGAAAATATTTGAATGAAACACGAAACCAGACTGTTACTTCTAGTACCAGGATATCAAGATGATAAAATGATGAAACATTGGTTTGTAAATACTCGAATAACATCAGAAACCAGATTGTTACTTCCCATACCAGAATATCAAGAAGGTAAACTAATGAAACGTGTGTTTGTCACAGAGAAAATAAATACTCTAATCAATCATGGGGTAAGGCTGGCTGATACCTGAAAGAATATATTTATTGACATTACTCGTCGAATGTTATTATTGGTGCAGTCCTAATAGTCATTTTTGTAATATAGTAATTAGTCGATACTTATTGATGAAATATGTACAATATCAAAAACGTGTTCTGTCCTTTTAAGGAAGGCTAATGTCCAGGTCATACTGAAAACAGGTTAAAGGGACAAATCTCAATAATATCATTCTGACGTCTGACACAACAAATCTAATAAACTTGGGCATTTATTGATTACCCCCTTTCAGAAATGTAATATATTCGGTTTCCCAACATGACCCTCGTCTATAATAACATTATGATTGTTTTCTCAAGATCTCATGGTTCCATGGTGATTATTTTGATGAATGAGATCTTGGAGTAGTCACAATATTTTGCAAATTAATCATCTGTTATTTAGATTCAATAATGTACTGACAATATGTAATATTTTTGATATAATAATTTTTGCTTCACATTTAAATGCTGCAATTATAAGAGAACTTCTTAACCGAGACAATTGATAAACCAAAATATAAATTCCCAAATAAATACAATCTGTAGACATGAAGCAATAGGGGCAATTATTTCAATGCAAGAAAATGGTTCTATAAACGATTTACTTTTAAGTAGCATCAAGAAACATTGTCTCTTAAGAGATACATTAAAGATACTTAAATCAAATCTGGTTTTTCATCATTTGCTGTTGGGTTGTAAGTGTTACAATGTAACTATTAAGTTCCATAGTTTCATTTGCGTTTGTCCTGATAGTGGTAAGAAACATCATGTAGTGACAGGTTATGTAAGTATCAATATTTTTATTCGCTATCTAATTTGGCAATGTTGTCAGTGGTTATAAATTTGTTGACCTGATAGTGTAACAAGAACAGCATATAGATTCAAGAGTTTGTCACTTCCGGTCATTTCTCTCATGTGCTATTGCTTAGTAATGTTGTTTGTATCTTCCCGATATTGTCACGCCAATCGTTGCAATAAGGCGCCACATAACTTGGCTTTCTCTCATTTGCTGTTGTGGTGAAAGTCAAACAAAAATACATTCAATTTGTAGATTTAAGAAGTATTAACCACTAGCTGTATCTCTTATAGAAGTACTTGCTTTGTTCCTATCTTTGTACCTTTGCTGTCATTGCCATATAGGTGGTGACTATCCAAACAAGGGGACTCTCTGTTTTGGTCGAAGTGTTCAAAACCACAACTCACATAAGTCATAAACTTCTATTTTTAATCGCTAATTACTGTAAACAGTTTTTTGTATCGTCACGAAATGCCCATTAATTGCAAAACAGATGCTAGCCATGCTTATTAACAAATCTTGGCTTTCCGTCATTTATTGTTTCTCTGATAGTGATACAAAAACAGCATTAGCCCAATTCAAGTCACAACGACCTTTGTTGACCAGAACCAAATCCTGTACAAACTAGCTGTATAATGGATGTAATTAACTGTAAGCTCCCTAGAAAAGTTCACAGTAACTGACTTGATTCACAGTCCAGAAGCTGAAGTGACGGCGCAAGAGCCCTGCTAGTTGATGGGGTAAACCATCTGAACATGTCTGTAGTTTCTTATTGACAATAGGAGCAAACTCGATTCGAGGGAATGTTATCATTTGAACGGTTCTGCTTTGAAGTATAAGACGCATTTTAATTAAAAGAAATTGCAATTTTGGAAAAGGACAAAACTGCTTTTTCACCTCTAGGAAACCAAAATCAAATATTCAAAGTATTCAAAAGTGCATACTCTATATTATTGCTGAACGTTCATAACATTTTCCGGAGTATAATCAACATTTCCAATGCAAGGGAGTCCATTGTCTCGTGTCCCATGTACAGATAATCTCCGAACTCACACAAGCAGAAACTACCAGTAACACTTGCTATCAGCATTCATGAAGTCATTGACTTGAATACTAAAGGAGCTATCTCATGGATTACCATAAACTAGAAGCATATAGCGAAGTAATGAACCCATTTTATCAAATTAAAATTGGTATTCCATGCATAATAAACATCATGATTTTGTTCTATGGTTTGCGTCCTGTGAGTATGCCAAGTGCTGTATTAGAAAGAAGTTACGATTGCTAACTAAGCTTAGGAACAATTTGCAATGCTTCGACTGACATGCCAGTAGTTTTGACTCCGCTAATTGACAAAATATAGTCCGAACACTTTCTAGTTGACTTTGAAATAAGATACTATTATCAGCTCAAGATAACACAGCAACAAAATTTGATTTTGTTTGAATATTTTAAAATGATTTGAAATTCAGTATATACAGTTATGGCAACATTTGCTTTTTGATTTCCGTTTCTGCCTGTATCTTTCAGTTATGTTATTTTTAAGATATGATCTTTTAAAGTGGTATAAGTAAAGCTTATCCAAACCCTGTATGTTAATCCAAACACTTTAGATAGAAAACAGCTTAAATCTTATGTAAACTGAAAATGTTTATATCTATATACATGTTTTATTTCTGTTCTAATTGGGCAACGAGAGTTCGCCATGACACAACTTTGATTCTCAAAGTACAAATACGACGGTTTTGTTTCTTATAAAAAGGGCAACGCTGGACAAGTGGTGTTAGCATTCTCTTTGCAAAAATACAAACATCCGTGATAAAAGTTAACTACTCTTGAAAGTGATGTTAAACCCCACATTACTTCTTTTCACCTTTTTATATTTGGTTATGTACACCAACCCTCTTGTCTAACTTTCCCACTCCCACTCCCTCTCCTATTTTATTCTTTCGTTTTGTTTCTATTACTTTCTTGACTCATTCTTTGTCTCTCCTTCCCTTCTCTATATAAGAAGATCATGAAATCATAAACTTAACTTCATTTTAACATGAATGTAAATGGTAGCATTACGTCTGCGGGTAACCTATATTTGTTCAAATGGGAAATCAAACGATCTCGTTACAGCTTTTTTTTTTTGGCAGTGCAAAGTCCTGGCTCCCATTTGAATGTTGTTTATATCACTCCAATCGGCAGCGCTTGCAGTTCAGTGGTATTCTTAGCATCCAAATCAAATATCCAACATTCAAGTCTAAGCTTTACGATCTTTCGTAACTCTTGAATGGATTTCTATGACTTTAATCAACACGACCCCTTTGAAAATGCTGCCATTCACAATAGCATTTCAATATATTCATATAATCATTTTCTAAGATATCGAGACGAGATGTAACTTTCAAGATTAGACCATTTTCAAAAAGACTTGTTGTGTGGTTAAAGTCATGTTTCTGAGTTTTTAAATCCAATATCAAATGATATCAATATTAAAACATGGAAAACATCCGGTGTTGAATAACAATGTTCTTCTGCAATTGAAATGGAGATTTAATCAATATGCTGTCATTTAAAACCCGCAATATCCGACGAGAATGAATATGGAACAAAAAACATAGAAAGGATAGGCTTCAAACTAAATTGCCCATAAATGTCCAGGGAATTTATTTATAAAAGCTCTAGCTTGAGCAAAATGGTTTCGAAAAAGATGATAATTTGAAATCAATTTGTGTTTTTAATTAATATATTTTGAAATATCAATTGTATAACTGTACATATGATGAGGTCATAATTGGATAATTCACACTATAAAAGTTCACTAATCATTCTTTGCATCTATTTTATGATTAGATGTGGTCAATCTTTGTTCAAATTCGTTGATATTTTGCTTGAACCAGGCCTTAGCAATCAATAGACCGTTTCAGAAACGTTTTTATAAATTCTAAATTTACACTGTTTCAAAGATATATCAAATACATATATAAACCTATAAATGAAAACTTGAACAAATTCATTGCTATATGAACATTTATATCATGAATAGAAACTCTAATATATAAGTTAAGTTTTGGAAGAGTAAGCACTCTAGCAGCAAACCATAGAGTAACCTTTATGCACATCGTTATTCACTAAAGTTGACATTTAAGGCCATTTTCGTGCCAACATAATCTTCTATCTAACGTCAATCTTCGTCATTAAGCAAATAATTGCTTAGAAAGAAATCCTTTTGAATCCAAAAGAGAAAATCTTAGTTTCATAGCCCAAACAGACACGATTTCGTTCAATACTAAAGTGTCAAATCCGTTGAGGTTAACAATAAAGTCTTGCGGTTTTTCAAGAATCCATTTCGAGAGAAAGACTTTAATATTTTATTTTAAATTTTGCATAGCTTTAAAGTGGAATTGAAATTGGAAATGAATATTGAAGTACTTGTGGTTTGAAAGGATTCCAGCCCATTAAAACAATTTCAAGATAAAACAATAAATTGGAAAATGGTGCAAATCAATAGCTCTAAATTAAACAGTGCTATGAATAGAACGAATCTTCATACCATGAAAGCATCTTACGCCGGTTTTCATTCCAACTTATTTAATGTGCCATTTGAAAACTTTAGAAGAATCGCCAACTCAAAGTGCAATCTACAGAAGCCCCTCAGTGCCACTGGAGTTCTTAGACGCGATTGAATCGATAATAGCGGGATTTGAAACACTATTAGCTTTTAAAGTATGGATTGCGAACCTTTGAAAACTATAAGGCGGATAATGAAAGAGCCTTTTAAACATATACTTTGATAAACTTGTTGTTTTAAAGGAAAAGGGGGTTTTGAAAGGCTGTAAGTGTTTGATAAGGATTTGCTATTTTGATAAATATGACGAGAATGATGATGATCATGCAGACAGCAAGATTTGATGTTTCCGTTAAACTCTGCTCATACGCTTTATTTCTTTTGAAAACGGCGGCACAGAAGATAGACATACATATACATTTATATCAGCAAATTGCACAAAGTAGTTGTAGTGATAGAATATTTTGAAATATCAACTTATGTAATACATTTATATAAATATATATATAATTGAAAAGATGTGAAGAGCTAGTACTTTCAGCTCAATTTAGGAGCATCTTCAGGCCATATACATATAACGGAAATGCATATACCCAGGAAGACACCACAGGTCTTTCAACTGTCGTCTCAATGTAAGGCAGGGAATCACCCTTTAAATTTCCAAATCATTCAATAATCCAGGGAGTCACGTCCAATGATGCTGAACTACATTATGCTATGCACAAAACCTCGTGAAACAAGGTGTTTTACCCATTGACCCTTTCTGATTTGAAACACAATGGTCTGTTAAATTGAATTACTTGTTTGAAATTTGCAAAACAGTAATAAGTACACTGAACCATAATTAAAGTATTGTTCCGGTAAAGATCAAAGGCGCCGCCCACCCTTTATTCAGCAATAAAGTATAGTTTTTGAGTGACATCACGCAACAATGGCTCATGACGTCAATAACAATCGGCTATGACGTCACTGGTCCTGGCCCTGATTGAGGACTTTCGATTTGGGGGCGAATGTGATTTACAAAATATGTTTATTTTGGAGTAGAAATAGCTTAAGCGAGTTCAAATTGACATACTAGAAAAGAAATAGAGTAGCTCTAACCATCTTGTGTTTTGCAATAAAGTATAGTTTTGCCCTGAACTATTATAGTTTAAGCATGAGGCAGAATTCAATTAATTTTTACAAACTTGAAAACTTTGAAATAATAAAATCTTTTCTTTAACTTGAAAGTTTTCAAAAACGTTTTTAAAGATAAAATCCAGACTTAGACACACACTCGCCTTTTGATCGATATATGAATCTCCAATTTGCTGCTATTCACTACCTCATTGATCATAGAGCTGTCAAACCAGAAACAAGACTGTTGCTTCCTATTCCACAATGTAAGGAAGCTTAACTAATGAAACGATTGTTTGTGTCAGAGAAAATACTCGAATCAAACCCAAAACAAAACTGTTGCTTCCCATTTCATAATCTACAGAAAGTAAACTAATGAAACTATTATTTGTGTCAGAGAAAGTACTCGAAACAAACACGAAACCAGACTATTTCTTCTAGTACCAGGATATCCAAAACATTAAATGATGAAACGTCTGTTTGTGGCAGAGAAAATATTTGAATCAAACAAGAAACCAAACTGTTACTTCTAGTACACAGATATCCAGATGATAAAATGATGAAATATTTAACTTGGTCAAATTCCCTCTGAAAAATAGTTTTTTATTTTGTTTGCCTTGAGAATTTGATTTGATTAATATCATGCTAAGAATATAATCACTTTGAAACTCATAAAAAGCTCATCAAGTGCTTTTTGTTATTGGTTATCTACTTTCCTACAAAAAGTTTTGAATTTAGGACATCTGTACAATTAATTCCGCTTATTGGTTTCTTTTTATGATATAACCTTGTGATTGGATATCAAAAAGCAGATTGCCCTAATATAGTATTGACTCTGATGAAGTTGAGAACGTGTAAAAAGAAACTAGTAACGATATTTTCAAATCATCCAAAAGTGCATGCTCTATTTTATTGGTCAACCTTTATCACATTTTCCAGAGTATAATAAACATTTCCAAAGCATAGGATTCCATTGTTCCATCTCCCTTGTACACTTAATCTCGAAATCACACAAGGAGAAACTACCAGTAACCCTTGCTATCAGCATTCATGAAGTCACTGACTTGAATACTGAAGGAGCTATCTCATGGAATCCCATAAACTAGAAGCATATAGCGAAGTAATGAACCCATTTCATTAACTCAAAATTGTTATTTCATGCATAATAAACACCATGAAGATTTTCTATGGTTGGCGTCTTTTGTGCATGACAATTTCAGATTAGAAAGATGTCTATTGCTTTGACTGAGATGCTAGTACTTTTGTCGCCGGTGATGGCTGAAATAATGCAGAATGCGACCTTAAACTCTTTCTCACTCACAATTCTCTCTCGAATAAATCTTTTTCAGCTTTTAATATCATAACATTACAATTTATAATTAAGCATCAGTTCAGTCGAATATAAATAAATCTTTTTTAATTGCGTGAGTTCTGTGACTGTGAATAGTTGATAGTTTCAAATGTAAAATTCTTGTTCTATAGATCGTAAAATGAAAAGGGGCATAACAAAATCCTTCAAGATCAGGAGTCAATCTTGACTTATTTCCAAATAAGGTCTACCACAACGTTGACAATTAGTGTCACATTTAAGTTCAGTAACAAAAACATTTTTTAAACTGACTAATACTTCCATATCAAAATCCTGACCAATTACTTAAAACCGCACATTGCTTTGTCTTTACTTTCCTTTTGTTCATAGTATCTTTCCTTTTTTATCATCACATTATGTTCTGTTGAAAGTCGTATAAGTGAAGCATATTAAAACCCTGTATGTTTATTCAATCCCACTAAAAAAGAAAACCAGTTTACATTTATGTAAACTGGAAAACAATGAAGAAGAACAAATTATTATGCATAGTCAACTTTTTTATTACATGAAATGCGACGTTTCGGTGTAGATACTAACACCGTTATCAAGCAAATAATATGAATGTGAGACTCTTATGTTTGTATAACTGAGGGCTTGTGATAATTTCATTACGAATTTTATGGTATGAATAGTGACAGAGGTTATTTTTAGCATGGTACTACACATATTTCCTTATGAATTATCAACTTGTCTTCAAGGCACAGTAGTTCGTTTAAATATGCTTTTTTTGGCATATGAGGAAATATGTGGTATAAACTCAACTCGTAACATCTGTTGGAGTGTCCCTGTAGGGGATAGTAAGTAGTAGGGGTCTGTAAGAATGACAAATGACCCAAGTTATTTTTACAATCAAGGTACACTGCAAAGTACTTGTGTTAAAGGCAAGATAACACTGTTTCCCCACCAAAATATGCTTCGTTTAGGCTAAGAGGAACTACATTGTATTAATTCTTTTCTTAGCACTTCTCAGAGTTCATATGTAAGGGCATGATTGTGATAATCTGTTTACAAGTTGAAAAGTATAGAAGTGACAAATGTTATTTTTACCTTCATGGTACTACACATATTTGAAGTATCAACTTTTCTTAAAGTCACAATAGCAAGCGTGCCTGTGCTCATGTAGACTTTCTTAAGGCTTATGAGGATATAGGCACTCTTCAAATTGATTAAATCTCTTGGTTCTGCAAAAATGGGAAATCTCATGATAATTACTATTTTCAAATAGAATCTTTTTTCTTCCATAATTTGAAATGAGAGGTGCAAAACAATTAAGGAATGTGCCATGTTTTAAGAGACCAGTTCTTCAGATGCATTGTTTCAAAAAATAAAATTGAAGGGGCAAAACAAAATTGACGCCAGATTGCAGAAAAACCATTTCTCTCCTTCCTCTGCAAGAACATGAAAGCAAATTGAAACAATCGATTTTCTTGATAGAATAGTCTGGATGACAGATTTAAGGGAAAGTTCTGTTCTAATTGGGCAACAAGAGTTCGCCATGACACGACTTCAATTCTCAATGAAGAAATACAACGGTTTTGTTTCTTATAAAAAGGGCAACCCTGGACAAGTGTTGAAACAAAACTAACTGTGAAAAGGCATATATAATTCCTCACATATAAACTTGTCACGTCAACATGAAAATATTTCATACTGGTGATTACGGTGATATTTAAAACATTAGAAATCTTGACCGAAACAGAGCAATGAGGATTGCCGCAGTTGTAAATGGACACACAAGTGTACTTCAAAGACATCACATCATTGAATCTACAAACTGATGGAACTCAATATTGACTGGTAATCATAGTCATATTTTAACAAATATCTATATATATCTTTGCACCATTGTCAATTGAAAAAATCGTCAAAAATCGATCAACTTGTAACATTTTGTGCGGTGGTGTGATCGCTTTGCGGTTAATTGATGTTGATATTAGCAATACACGACACCATTGTTTAGGTTGAGCCATCATCTTTGCAATATATAGCATCTATATTGAAACAATGGAAAATAAAAACTTTTATAGAACACAAACCTTATTGCTGATCGCATAACATAGTCAAACTTTGGATCTAATTACCTGCAAATGTAAAAAATCGTGCACATCCTTTGGTTGAGTCCTTTATGGGATTCAAACCCACACCCTCAGTTTTTGGCATCACCAACAGCATTGAACTGATAAATTTCCAAGTCGTCTTTCATTTCCTGATATCATATTTGCTTAAGACCTGAAGGTAATGATAAATATCTCAAATTTTCACAATCATCTTATCATTAGGGGGATTGTTTTCAAAATGCATGCGTATATCGCTTGACTACATGTTTCTATCTGTAACACTATCCATGATATGTCTGTGGGCACACCAGGAGCAGGGTGATGAATGGTCACCAGATTAAATTGGTTCCAATAGACCTGAAGGTAATGACAAGTTCTCACAATCAACCTTCTCATTAGTGGTATTGTTTTCAATATGCATGCCTATGTCCCTTGACTACATGTTTCCATCTGTAACACTATCCATGATCTGTCTGTGAGCACACCAGGAGCAGGGTGATGAATGGTCACCAGATATGTTACGGTGTAAATTGGTTTCAATTGAAACCCAATAGCCTCATTTGTCCGAGGAGTTCATAGTGTCAGAACACAAACACATTTGTAATTAACGTGGTAGATGTATGTTGACATGGGACACTTGAGGGTAATCTGTGGGAGATACTTTTTCAAATTTGATGTTGCACGTTTCAGATTTTGTTATTTATTAGGGGGATTGTTTTGAATATGCATGTGTATATCACTGGACTAAATGTTTCTATCTGTAACGGTCCCCTATAATCTGTCTAAGCGCACACCAGGAGCTAGGTGATGAATGGTCACCAGATCTGCTACAGGGTAAATTGGTTTCAATTGAAACACAATAGTCTCATTTCTCCGAGGAGTTCATAGTGTTAGAACACAAACATATTTGCAATTAACGTCTTGGATGTATGTTGACATCGGACACTGGAGGGTAATCTGTGTGAAATACTGTTCCCAATATGATGTTGATGATTTTGCTATTTGTAGCGCTGTTATATAATGCAGTTAAGGAGCATTACATTTTTTTGATTGTTACGAAAGAGACAATATTACCTCAGTGAGTATCTAGTATCAGGGAAACGTTTAGAATAATTATGGATCGGATGAGCGATGGTGTGTTTGATCCAAATGAGAAGAGACACCGAAAGACCATCAAATCTATTATGACATTGTACCAAAGGTTAAAACAAAAAACGTACATCTAACATATTAATTATTATTGGATAACTGTTAATTGTAAAAACTAAGACCTGCCTAAGCAGTCCAACATCGTTTACTATTCAAGGCTTTGTTGGAATGCTAACCTTTTTTTCAATGAGTCCATATGTATTATCATTATGGTTTGCAGGTTAAATGCCTCTTTGAGTAAGAATGTAGTCAACATTTCTATGTTATGAAATTACTTAACGTCGTTACATGCAGTGTTTCCCTTATGTCTTGTATTATTGAATATGCACACTTTTCTTTGATTTCCTTAAAGCAGGTTTACGGAACTAATGACGGCAGATATCCTGATATTTTGCCTTAGAACAGGATTCATCAATTTTGTCAATAGCATGCTGTGAGAGTAATTTCAAGGTTTAATATCATTCCTTGGGATCATTATGGGATTATTCGAACATAAATCTGTACCTTGGTTATTTTTGCATATGTCAAAAGTCAAAAGAAATTTTAGTAAACAACCTAATTCATTTTAACTTGTATTTCAATGTTGACATTCATACCATTGCGTGATCTTGATAACTAACGTAAGGCACAAATATGTATTGACAAAACTGCTAAAGCTTAATTAAAACAGAAGAATTACAATGAGTCATTTCTTATATGAAATAATGAAGTTCCTGTTTAGGATTCTCAGAATTGCTTACCTGAAAACATCAGGTTGTCTTTATGTTTTTGGGACAGGATAGCGCAGTGGTTAGCAGTTTCAGCTTCGAAACGTAAGCTCGGTGGTTCGAATCTCGCCAGGGTCTCCACAACTTTGTCTACAGTAGTGAACAGTTCTACATGCAGTAAGGTTTGAGTGCAATGCTACGCTGAATAGCCGAGCACCCTCTATGGTAAGCAAGTTCCAGCCAATGCAAAGGTTTCAACACACAGTATAACCTCTATAGTTCCCTGCATAACTACAAGCAGTGATGATATAAAGAAATACCCTTGCAAGGGCGTTTAACTCCACATCACCTCACCTGACCTCTTTATATTTGGTTATATAAACCAACTATCTCTCTTCCTGTCTTCTTAATCCCTATTTTTATTTCTGATTTGTTTTTTTCCATTACTTTCTTGGCTCATTCGTTGTCTCTCCTTCCCTTCTCTATATACAAAGATCATGAAAGCAGAGATTTAAGTTGACTTTTACATGAATATAAATTGTAGCGCTACGGCTGTGAGTAACCCATATTTGTCCAAATGGGAAATCAAATGATCTCGTTTCAGCTTCAATTTTAGCATTGCAAAGTCCTGGTTCCCATTTGAATGTTGTTTATATCACTGCAATCGGCAGCGTTTGCAGTTCAGTGGTGTTCTTAGAATCCAAATCAAATATCCAACATTCAGGTCTAAGCTTTACGATCTTTCGTAACTCTGGTATGATTTCTATGACTTTAATCAACACGACCCCTTTGAAGATGCTGCCATTCACAATAGGTTAATTGGGTCGACGTCAACCGAAGCATTTCAATACATTCCCATAACAATTTTCTAAGAGACCACAACGAGATATAAATTTCCAGATTAGACCATTTTGTGCCAAGGGAAAAGAAATGTTTTTGAGTTTTAAAATCAACCTCAAATGATATCTACATTAACACATCGAACAAATATTTGGCGTTAAATTAGAATTTTCTTTGCAAGTATTTAACCTAATTGTGATCATTTAAGACCCGCAATAAAAGTGAGAGAAAAAAACGAATTAAAAAGGTATATGCGTTAAACATGATTGCTCACAAATGTAATGGGGAAATTATTTTAAAAAAACTATGGCATTAGCAAAATAGTTTTGAAAACGAAAATCGTTTGATATCAATTGTATTTTAAAGTAAGATATTTTGAAATATCAATTCTATAACTGTACATTTGATGAAATCATAAGTGGATAATTAAACTTTAAAACTAAACTATATCTTTCTGCATCAATTTTATAATGTGATATTTCCTGTCACCTTCGGTGAATGTTAGTTCAAGTTTTGCTGGAACTTTTACTCACAAACAATAGAAAATTTCGGATAAATCCACATTATTTCAGAGATATAAAAATGCACCAACTTCAAGGTAATATCTAAAAATGAAAAAAAACCCAGCAATTTATGGATATTAATTTTTTTTTAAAGAATTTAGGTGTGGACAAATACACTGTGGAGTTCGTTTCTTGATTATCTAACCAGTGGGCATATATATATCATGATTTGTTTTTGTTTTTGAACAGTGTGCAATGTAACTGGGAACCATTTAATATCCTTCATGCACATCATTCAATCTCATTCAAATCAGATCAAAACTACTCCTACGTTGCTACGTTTCTTGATCTGACAACTGCTCCATAAGGGTTAGTTTTGGCAGGTTAACAGTCGTTGTCATTTGCTGACAGGCAGAAATTCAATGTTCACACTTTCTTTTGTGAAAATCTCAATAAATATTTCAGCCATACTTTCATTACGTAGAACTTTGTCGCCAGAAATCCTATTTGGTTGTGAAAACAGGAAGCGCACGTTTCATCTTTTCTCAACTCTGATAAAGTAATTATCAATATTGGGGAATGTTGACATTTGACGTATCTCTCTGATTCCACGTTTTTTGTGAAATGTGGGATGATATTTCTTTTAAATTGCTCACAAGTGAAATTAAATGGACGGACATAACGGGTTCTAAACGTTCAAAGGAGCAATTGGAAATTGGCGATAAAAATATTTTGCTAATTCGAATTAAAGGCATATGGAGCTGTCAAGACTTTTAGTAGCAAAGAGTGCAATGTTTTGATAAGATCAGAATTCAATTAACTTTTACAAACTTGAAAACTTTGAAATTATAAAATCTTTTCTTTAACTTGAAAGTTTTCAAAAACGTTTTTAAAGATAAAATCCAGAGTTAGACACACACTCGCCTTACAATCGAAATATGAATCCCCAATTTGCTGCTAATCACTACCTCATTGGTCACAGAGATGTCAAACCAGAAACAAGACTGTGGCTTCCTATTCCACAATGTAAGGAAGCTAAACTAATGAAACGATTCTTTGTGTCAGAGAAAATACTCGAATCAAACACGAAACCAGACTGTTTCTTCTAGTACCAGGTTAACCAGATCTTAAAATGATGAAACGTCTGTTTGTGGCAGCGAAAATATTTGAATCAAACACGAAACCAGACTGTTTCTTCTAGTACCAGGTTAACCAGATCTTAAAATGATGAAACGTCTGTTTGTGGCAGCGAAAATATTTGAATCAAATCAGAAACCAGACTGTTTCTTCTAGTACCAGAATATCCAGAAGATAAAATGATGAAACGTGTGTTTGTGGCAGAAGAAATACTCGAATCACATCAGAAACCAGATCGTTGCTTCCCATACCAGAATATCTAGAAGGTAAACTAATGAAATGCGTGTTTGTCACAGAGAAAATACTCTAAGACAAACACTGTAAGCACTGCATCCTGTCGCCAATATAACAAGGAAAAGGATTTGAAGGTAAAAAGTGGTTGGGGTGTAGGGGAATTGGATTGTGGTTCAGTTATAACAAGGTTGGGCAGGTTATCCTAAGCAATCTTTCAAATTTCTTGATTTATTTTTCAATCGATTTCATAAACAAAAACTCTTCTACGTTACTGAGATTTTATTGAAACAGGATGTGCTAATAAGGTTACGTGAGCAGTGGTTCTAAAATGAGACCTTCAAACAATTTCCTCACTAATGATATTTCAACTTAAAGAACATATATACATACAAGATATTACAAAGTCTTTTGATACTTTAGCTGTTTGATTTGCTTCTAGCATTCTCTGCATTGACTAAAACGTCAAATGAAGGTGTCATTGCGTTCCAGATGCATCGTTTGCTCTCTGACAAATCTTTGCGGATTTAGGTTATCTTTAGAACTAAGTGCCTTTTGACACACTTATTATAGCTTCTTTGTTCTCTTTACAGTATAGATAAAAATATTTGGTAACTGGGTCATATGCCCTCTGAAAAATAGTTTTGTATTTGGTTTGCCATAGGAATTTGGTTTGATTAATATCATACTCAACATATTTGGAACTTCGCAAAAACCTCTCATTTCCTTAGTGTATCATCTTCTTTCTGACAAAAGTTTTATATTTGGTACTCTTTACAAACAAATTTGATTCGTTGGTTGTAAATGGAATAGACGATAGACCCACATGCTTTTGGAGTCAAGGCGATAAGGTTTAGTTATGAGTCCATCGCAGCAGCTTGTCAAGTACTGCTTGCTGAAATGTGTCATAAAGTTTCTAACAAAAAGTTTTGTTTTTGATTTATTGCAGGCACAAGAGCATTGGAAATCGGACAGCTCGCTCATATAGAACCCAATGAATAAATACTTATTGGTGAAATATGTACAATATCAAAAACATGTTTCTGTCCCTTTAAGGAAGGCTGATGTCCAGGTCATACTGAAAACAGGTTGAGGGGACAAATCTGAATAATATCATTCTGACGTCTGACATAACAAATCTAATAAACTTGGGCATTTATTGATTACCCCCTTTCAACAATTTTATATGTTCGGTTCCTCGACATTACCCTCGTCTATAATAACATTATGATTGTTTTCTCAAGATCTCATGGTTCCATGGTGATTTTTTGATGAATGAGATCTTGCAGTAGTCAAAATATTTTGCTAGTTGATCATTCGTTATTAGGATTTAAGAATGTACTGACAATATGTAATTGGAAATATCTATATGATAATTTTTGCTTCACATTTATCAGCCGCAATTATAAAAGAACTTCTTAACTGAGACAATTTATCTTCCCAAAATATAAATTCCCAAATAAATACAATCTGTAGACATGAAGCAATAGGGGCAATTATTTCAATGCAAGAAAATGGTTCTATAAACGGTTTAATTTTAAGTAGCTTCAAGAAACATTGTCTCTTTAGAGATACATTAAAGATATTTAAATCAAATCTGGTTTTTCATCATTTGCTGTTGGGTTGTAAGTGTTACAATATAACTATTAAGTTACATAGTTTCATAAGATGTAACAACAACCTGTTGTCTCTTTCAGAAATTTATGCTTTATTACCGTTGGTATTGTCATGAAATGTAAACTTCATTGGAGTACACAAACTTGTTATCCACAGAACTTGGTTTTGTCCTGATAGTGTTACGAAACATCGTGTAAAGACAGGTAATGTAAGTATCAATATTTTTATCATCTTCTCTAATTTGGCAAGGCTGTCAATGGTAATTAATTTGTTGACCTGATAGTGTAACAAGAACAGTATATATATTTAAGAGTTTGTCACTTGGAGTTATTTCTCTCAGTTGCAATTGTCACGCGCAATCGTCACACGCAATCGATGCAATAAGGCGCCACATAACTTGGCTTTCTCTCATTTGTTGTTGTGGTGAAAGTGTTACAAAAGCACATTCAATTTTTAGATTTTAGAATATTTGGTTTTGTTCTGATCTTTGTACATTCGCTTTCATTGCCATACAGGTGGTGACTATCGAAACAAGGGTACTTTCTGTTTTGCTTAAAGTGTTCAAAACCTCATTTAACATAAGCCATAAACTTCTATTTTTAAGCGATAATTACTGTATAAAATTGTTTGTATCGTCACGAAATGCCGATTTATCTACAAAACTGGGTTTGTCATTTATCGTTTCTCTGATAGTGTGACAAGAACAGCATTAGCCCTATTCAAGTCAGCACGACCTTGGTACACCAGAACCAAATCCTGTCCAAACTAGCTGCATAATGGATGTAGTTAACTGTAAGCCCCCTATAACAGTTTGCAGTAACTAACTTGATTCACAGTCCAGTAGCTGAAGTGACGGCGCATATACAAGAGCCCCGCTAGTTGATGGGGTAAATCAACTGAACATGTCAGCAGTTTCTTAAAGGATAATAGGAGCAAACTCGATAAAGAGAATATTATCGTTTGTACAGTTCTGCTTTTAAGTATAAGACGCTTTTTGATTTAAAAATTGTGCAATTTTGAAAAAGGATAAAACTGGTTTTTCACCTCTAGAAATTCATAATCAAATATTCAAATTATTCTAAGATTGCATATTCTATTTTATTGCTGACGTTCATCACATTTTCCGGAGTATAATCAACATTTCCTTTGTAAGAAAGTCCATTGTTCTGTGTCCTTCGTACAGATAATCTCCAAACTCCCATATTCAGAAACTATTAGTAAACCTTGCTATCAGCATTCATGAAGTCACTGCCGCGAATACTAAAGGAGCTATCTCATGGAATCCCATAAACTAGAATCATATAGCGAAGTAATGAAGCCATGTTATCATCTAAAAATTGGTAATCCATGCATAATAAACACAATGATGTTCTATGGTTTGCTTCCTTTGTGCATGCCATGTGCTGTATTAGAAAGGAGTTCCGATTGCTAAGCTTAGGAACAAACTGCAATGCTTCGTCTGACATGCCAGTAGTTTTGACACTGCTGATTGCCCAAACATTGCCCGGACAGAATATTACTTTCTAGTATTTTTATGTCTCTAAAGGTTCGGGAGACATATCCATTTTGGCTGAGTTTTGGTATACATCCTCTTTATATTATGTAGATGTGCATTTTGGGAGTAACAACTTCTTTTCAATTTTATATTTTTTGGTTTCCATGGTAACAGGTTTGCATTTGTCACTTTAAGGGAAGGGTTAACTTCCGAAGCACAAGTTTGGTGTTCGTCCTCTTCATATCATGTATCTGTGCCATTTGGAGGTTTCTATTTCTTTCAAATTATGTATTTTTGGGTTTCAATGTTTCAACAGTTTTGACTTTGTCATTTTGAAGGGAATGTTAAGTTCTTATGACAAACTGGCGATAGCCTTACGAAGAGTCACTTTTCATACAGCGGATCCTCAATTAATCAAAAGTATTGGTTTTGGTGTGGGTTCACGATTTTAAGGACTGACTACTAAATCACTAGTGACCCAATTGGTTAACGCCCCCTCAGGTCATTGATTGGTTCGTGTAATATATTCGCTTGAATGACCCCAGTCTCCTCTGTGAGACTCTTATGTTTGTTTAACTGAGGGCTTGTGATAATTATATTACAAATTCTAAAGTATGAATAGTGACATAGGTTATTTTTAGCATGGTACTACACATTTCCTTACGAATAATCAACTTGTCTTGGTATGAACTCAATTTCTAACATCTGTTGGAGTGTCTCTGTAGGGAATAGTAAGTAGTAGGAGTCTGTAAGAATGGTAAATGACCCCGGTTATTTTTACAATCAAGATACCCTGCAAATTACTTGTGTTAAAGGCAAGATAACACGTTTTCCCACCAAAATATGCTTCGTTTAGGCTAAGAGGAACTACATTGTATTAATTCACTTCTTAGCATTCTCAGAATTACTCTGTAAGGGCTTGTGATAATTTATTTACAAATTCAAATGTATGAAAAGTGACGAATGTTTTTTTTACATTCATGGTGCTACACATAGTGTAGTCTGAAGTGTCACAATACATTTGTAGCAAGCGTGCCTGTGCTCATGCAGACTTTCTTTATGAGCCTTATGAGGATATATGCACTCTACAAATTGATTTAATCTCTTGGTTCTGCAAAAATGGGAAATCTCAAGAAAAATACTATTTTCAAATATAATTTTTTTCTTCCATAATTTGAAATGAGAGGTGCAAAACAATTAAGGAATGTGCCATGTTTTAAGAGACCAGTTCTTCAGATGCATAGATTCAAAAAATAAAATTGAAGGCGCAAAACAAAAATGATGCCAGATTGTAGGAAGACCATTTCTTTCCTTCCTCTGCAAGAACATGAAAGCAAATTGAAACAATCGATTTTCTTGATAGAAAAGTCTGGATGACAGATTTAAGGGAAAGTTCTGTTCTAATTGGGCAACGAGAGTTCGCCATGACACAACTTTGATTCTCAATGTACAAATACAAATACGACGGTTTTGTTTCTTATAAAAAGGGCAACGCTGGACAAGTGTTATTAGCATTCTCTTTGCAAAAATACAAACATCCGTAATAAAAGTTAACTACTCTTGAAAGTGATGTTAAACCCCACATTATTTCTTTTCACCTTTTTATATTTGGTCATGTACACCAACCCTCTTGTCTAACTTTCCCACTCCCACTCCCACTCCCTCTTCTATTTCTTTCTTTCGTTTTTTATATATTACTTTCTTGGCTCATTCTTTGTCTCTCCTTCCCTTCTCTATATAAGAAGATCATGAAATCATAAATTTAACTTGATTTTTACATGAATGTAAATGATAGCATGACGTCTGCGGGTCACCTACATTTGTCCAAATGGGAAATCAAACGATCTCGTTTCAGCTTCTATTTTGGCATTGCAAAGTCCTGGCTCCCATTTGAATGTTGTTTACATCACTCCAATCGCGAACGCTTGCAGTTCACTGGTATTCTTAGCATCCAAATCAAATATCCAACATTCAAGTCTAAGCTAAACGATGTTTCGTAACTTTGGAATGGATTTCTATTACTTTAATCAACACGACCCCTTTGAAGATGCTGCCATTCACAATAGGTTAATTCGTTCATGTCAACCAAAGCATTTCAATATATTCCTATAATCAGGAATATACGAAACCGAGAGGAGATGAAAGTTTCAAGATTAGACCATTTTCCAAAAGACTTTTTGTGCCAAGGTAAAATCATGATATCAATCATTCCAATATCAAATGATATCAATGTTAAAACATGGAAAATATCCGGTGTTAAATAACAATTTTCTTTTGCAATTTAAATGGAGATTTAATCAATATGCTATCATTTAAAACCCGCAATATCCCACGAGAATGAATATGGAAAAAAACCAAGAAAGGATAGGCTTCAAACTAAATTGCCCACAAATGTCCAGGGAATTTATTTACAATAGCTCTGACTTTGGCAAAATGGTTTTAAAACGATAATAATTTGAAATCAATTTGTGTTTTTAAGGAATATATATTTTAAATATCAATTGTATAACTGTACATGTGATGGGATCACAATTGAATAATTCACACTATAAAAGTTCACTTATCATTCCTTGCATCAACTTTAATGATTAAATATTTTCTGTTACCCGCTTTGAGGAAAGATATCGGAACGCGTCACTACGACGAATCTTTGTTCAAATTCTGTGATATTTTAAAATATTAATTCTATAAGTGTACATATGATGACATAATGAGTGGATAATTCACATTTTAATAGTTTACTAATCATTCTTTGCATCTATTTTATGATTTGTTTTCTGACACCATGTTGGATGATTTGTATCGGAACATATCCCTCTGTTGAATCTTTGTTCAAATTCATTGATATTTTGCTTGAACCAGGCCTCGCAATCAATAGACCCTTTCAGATTAAATTTTAAATTTTAAATTTACATTCTTTCAAAGATATGTCAAATACATATACAACCTATGAATGAAAAATTTCATCATTTTATGGCTATTGAATTTCACTAACACATTGTGAAATTCATTTCTTGATAATCATATATATCATGATTATAAACTCTAATTTAAGTTTTGGAAGAGTAAGCAATCTAACAGGAAACCATAGAGTAACCTTTATGCACATCGTTATTCACTAAAGTTGACATTTAAGGCCATTTTCGTGCCAACATAATCTTCTATCCTCCGTCAATCTTCGGCATTAAGCAAATAATTGCTTAAAAAGAAATCCTTTTGAATCCAAAAGAGAAAATCATCTTAGTTTTATAGCCCAAGCAGACACGATTTCGTTCAATACTAAAGTGTCAAATCCGTTGAGGTTAACAATAACGTCTTGCGGTCTTTCAATAATCCATTTCGAGAGAAAGACTTTAATATTGTATTTTAAACTTTGCATAGCTTTAAAGTGGAATTGAAATGAGAAATGAATATTGAAGTACTTTTGGTTTTAAAGGATTCCAGCTCATTAAAACAATTTAAAGATAAAACAATAAATTGGAAAATTGTGCAAATCAATAGCTCTAAATTAAACAGTGCTATGAATAGAACGAATCTTCGTACCATGAAAGCATCTTACGCCGGTTTTCATTCCAACTTATTTAATGTGCCATTTTAAAACTTCAGAGGAATCGCCAACTCAAGGTGCAATCTACAGAAGCCCCTCAGTGCCACTGGAGTTCTTAGAAGCGATTGAATCGCTAATAGCGGGATTTGAAACACTATTAGCTTTTAAAGTATGGATTGCGAACCTTTTGAAAACAATAAAGCGGAAAATGAAAGAGCCTTTTAAAGATATACTTTGTTAAAACCGTTGTTTTATAGGAAGAGTGTGTTTTGAAAGGCAGATAGTGTTTGATTAGGACCTGTTATTTGATAAATATGACGAGAATGATGATGATCATGTGAACGAAAAAACTTTATATGTCCGTTTAGCTCAACTCATACGCTTTATTTCTCTTGAAAACGGCGGTGCGGAAGGTGAACATACATATGTGTATCACAAAACGATAAACAAGATATCAGTTTACTGCTAAGACAATAACTATTTTTTTTCCTCTCCGAATGTTATGAGTTACAAAGTGGGAATTGTTGGTCATCACGCGGAATGCTCAACCATCGGCATGATTCAATTGGTATTTGATGATTTTTAAAGCTGAAATTTTTTTCGGACGGAAATTGGATGTTGTTAATGATTAATGGTTAATGGATGATAACGGGTATATTGAGTGAAATGTTTATATCATGCATGCTGATTTGATATCAATATACAAGTATGCTGTGTGTTTTGAAAATGATACCTACAGCAAGTGTCCTCTGAAGTATTTTATTTATCATATCTACATTTACTTCACGTGAGACTTCTTCATTCTTTTATCTATACATATCTATATAAATATTGAAAAAATATGAAGTCAGAAGAAGAATAAATCCATTTTACTGGCTAGTACTTTCAGCTCAATTTAGGAGCATCTTCAGGCCATATACATATAACGGATATGTATATACCCATGAGACACCACAGGTCTTTCAACTGTCATCTCAATGTAAGGAATCGCCCTTCATATTTCCAGTTCATTCAATTATCCGGGGAGTCACGCCCAATGATGCTGAACTACACTGAGCTATGCACATAACCTCGTGAACCAGGGTATTTTACCCACTGACTCTTTCTGAACTTAAAACGCAATGGTCTGTAAAATTGTATAACATGTTTAGTTAACAAGTTATTTTTACCCTATCCTGCTTCATCAGCGTAAATGTGTCCAGTGTTGGAGCCCTTCGCGGATACATATACGCGTACGCTGAGGTAGCAGGGTGTTTAATCACTGACCTTTCCTGAACTTAAACACAATGGTCTTTGAAATTGTATTATGTGTTCAAAATTTGCAAAACAGTAATCAGTACATGGGTCCATAAATAGCAATGGCAACACGAACGAAAGTGACAAGTTATGATTTAGAAGGAGCTGGAGATAGTTGTATAAATTAGTTTTGGCAGGTTAACCGTCGTTGTCATTTGCTTACAGGCAGAAATTCAATGTTCACACTTTCTTTTGTGAAAATCTCAATAAATATTTCAGCCATACTTTCATTACGTAGAACTTTGTCGCCAGAAATCCTATTTGGTTGCGAAAACAGGAAGCGCACGTTTCATCTTTTCTCAACTCTGAAAAAGTAATTATCGATATTGGGGAATGTTGACATTTGACGTCTCTCTCTGATTCCACGTTTTCTGTGAAATGTGGGATGATATTAATTTTAAATTGCTCACAAGTGAAAGTAAATGCACGGACATAACAGGTTTTACACGTTCAAAGGAAAGATTGGAAATTGGTGATAAAAATATTTTGCTATCACAACATGAAGGATGTCAAAATTCTAATTAAAGGCATATGGAGCCGTCCAGACTTTTAGTAGCAAAGAGTGCAATGTTTTGATAAGAGCAGAATTCAATTAACTTTTACAAACTTGAAAACTTTAAAATTGTAAAATCTTTTCTTAAACTTGAAAGTTTTCCAAAACGTTTTTTTAATTTATTTGCGACAAATGCCTTAACCATATGAAGAAATATTGTGCAGAAGATTCCTTTATCAAACAATTGCATATGTTTGCATTGAAAACAAAGTCGATCATCCTAAAGTTAGAAGGTTTAAATAATGTTTATTCTTTGAAACAGCTATTGATGTAGAGCACGTCAACTAGTTATTAAAGAAATAGTGATTGATGTCTGTGTGAAGTTTTTGCTGGTTTCTTGAAAATTATATCATAAAACATAAATAATTTTTCACAAATTTCACAAATTTATACTTTGAGATAACTACTGGAATTGATGTTGAAATAATAAAGTGTGTCGGGTTGCTAGCTAAAGGTCATTGATGATATTACAAAAAAGAAGCATTTTATCAACAATTTCCTAGAAATGTCAATTATTGGATCTTTGAACAAACCTAAGAATAAAATTGGTTTAAGCATATCATGCAATAAGTAATTAAAGTAAAGATACGTAACACAATAACAGTATACATAAGTGTGTTAAAATTATGGTTTCTGTCACCATCTGAATGATGTTTTGAGAAATAAGTGTAAAAGAACAACATATTACAGTGGCCCTAGCACATTTCTAGGGGGAATATATCGTGATGTCAATGAAAATAAATTGTTCTAAATGAAAGACAATGTATTCAAACTTAATGGCGCAGTAACAAATCAAATATATAATGTTAAATTAAGCAATGCGATTTCTTTTTCTTGCACAAAATGAAAAAAAAATGTTCAGACAAAAAGGGCCGTTATTGGACTTTATGTGAATATTTTTAATTTGTCCCTGACTATGGATGGTTGGTTTGTGTAATGAGATTTTTGACGATATTAAAAAATACATATAGAATTTACGTACACATATAAGTGAAAATATAAAATTTTCAAAAACGTGCTACTCCCCATTACATGTAAAACGTCTTTAAAGGTTGTCTAGATGAATGAGGAATAACTGTGTGAACCGATGTTAACATCTACACCGCAACGTTGCACCCTTTGCTATAAGAAATTACGAAAATTTGGTCATTCATAAATTATTGTTAACCACAGAGCCGTGAAACTTTAGGAAAGACATATCAACAAACTCATTGGAAAAGAAAATTTCACTATCCCGTATTCAAGAGTGAAAAAACTAACAAGAAAAAGGAAATTTTCACTCCCTGGGTTCGTCATATGATTTTTTAAGGTAATCACATGTTGATACATCAAAGAATGATACTTCCTTTTTTGTGTCTGTCTAAAGACACTTGAAGTTCTGAAATAGCTTTTACAAAATATGTTTTGGGCCAGAATGTTTGGAATTGAAGTTATACAATTTGGTTGATAAACCATTTTCTCATTATAAATCAATAAAAAAAATCATTAATATTAATCACTAAATGCATCTTTACTGTAGGACCGCAGAATCAAAGTACAATACCTTATGTCTAGTTACAGATTCCTAAAATCGAATTCACTTAACCCATGATGTTTTAAGAAAGGCGAACAGATGCTCAAATTCTTTAGGTAGCTCGATGGCATCATAATAAAATCTTAACTATCATATCATACAATGTTTTAAGATGGTATTGTTTTTTATCCCCTGATTCCAAGAACTCTTCCTACATAAAACAATATATGGTGTAAGGAATTAACGTAGAGTCCACATGCCAATGTGTTTTTCTTAGTAAAGTCTAAGCGAAGCACACCCCAATGATCCTAAATGTAGAGTCCATATGCAATTTTTTTATATATAAAGTATAAGCAACGCTTATATTTATGTGCAAATGTGTATCAGAGTCTAATGTACCTAGAGCCAGTGAACGCATGTTTTAGTTTAAGCGACACACGCCCCTATTGCCATACCTATATCCAGTTAACTCAAGGGAGGTTACTCTGGCGGTCTTAAATTGGGATCGATTTCCGGTGTGGTCAAGTCCGGTATTGATTGCATGAAGGAACTCGGATACAGTTTTAGATCCACACCAAAATAGATCCAACACTGAGGCCTAAAAATACACAGAGTCGAGCAGCTCAACAAAAAATCTTCCGGTACGGTTTGATAATACCAGAGACATGTCTACAGTTAATTGAGGATTTCATCGTGAGAAGACTTCCAATTACGTCTATTCGTTTTATCTCTGCTGTACTCTTCTCTAGGGAATGCTATCTGTTTTTTGTAGACAGCGTTCGTAATTAGCGATCCTGACACATCCCCGTCCCATTGATGTCTTACTGCCAAGAAGAACATCGAATTTAACAAGTCATTAGTTTCTGAAGTTCATTCACGATAATAAATGTAATCAATTGTTAATTTAACCTTTGGATTCTCTCGAATTATCCTTCTGCTGAAATCAAAGTTTTGAGAAGTTTGTTAACAATCGATACAATCGCCTGTATCAAGCTATGTGAACAAAAAATCGCGTTATTTTGTGTATCAAAGACTGTACCGATCACATTGACACTGTGTGAACAAAACATCACATTATTTTTTGTATCAAAGACTGTGCCGATCACATTGACAACACTATGTGAACAAAACATTGCGTTATTTTGTGTATCAAGGACTGTACCGATCACATTGGCACTGTGTGAACAAAACATCACATTATTTTGTGTATCAAACACAGTGCCGATAACATTGACACTGTGTGAACAAAACATCAAATTATTTTGTATATCAAACTTTGTACCTATCACATTGACACTGTGTGAACAAAACATCACATTATTTTGCATATCAAACACTGTGCCGATCATATTGACACTGTGTGAACAAAACATCACATTATTTTGTGTATCAAACAATGCATCAATCACATATATAATATTGACACAGTCAACCCTGTGAGTCTGTATCAAACACAGTTACATTCACATTGCATTCTCAACCGTAATAATCTTTATCAAACTCTGCTTCAATCATACACGTTGGGTATATTTCACTGCGTAACTAACATGACGTCGATTATATTCTGTGTGGTATCATACATTCCATTAACCAATTTGAATCTTTTTTTGTCATCATGGATATTATAAGTTACCATGTGTTCGCGAGTTTGATATGGAGATTTATCATGTGTCCGAGTTAAATATCAAACGAGAACGAAGTTCGAGTTTGATATTTAACTCGGACACATGATAAATCTCCATATCAAACTCGCGGACACATGGTAACGAATTTATCTCGACGAGCACCTTTTCTAAATGCTTTAAATCTGGCTTGAAAGATGAGATTGGCCAAAATGGCGTCTGATCAGATCAGTGTTACTCTTTTATTTAGGTATTTACAAATATAATTTATACACCATCGCGTTAATGACCAAAAGTATGGTTTAGTACCGGAGCGAAGCGCACGGTACTAGACGGAAATTTAGGATTTACGAAAAAAAATCAAAATACCGAGCAATGCGGTCATGTCTAAAGTTTGATTGTTTGGTCACGTGACCTCGTGCATTCGCACCACATTCGATTTGAAGCGGCCGTAGAAGTCCCTGTCATGGCGGACTGTCTAGTAGGACCAAGCGAGATTAATTTGATAGTGTCGAAGTTATAGATGAGACAGACATCATAGCAGAATGTATAGGTTGGTTTGAGAGTACAATAAACAAAAAACGGTGACTTTTAACTTAACTATTATTCATAGGTCGGCTTTCTGTTTGCATTATTTGAATCTTGAGCTCGCTGATGGACAACCTTGCCGCGAGTGAGCTGGTCAACAAGCCGTTGAGATGCCGTATGACTTGCTAATGTATTTTAGCGGTACCAATCCTATTTGAAGAACATTTCACTTATACCATTATTAATATTTTTTGTTTAAAGCTGACTTTAGCATGTGCAGGGCAATTCACCGAGCATACATGACGTTACAACAATCGAGCGTAGCGTGGCCTTGTTTACCGAACAAAGGGCAAGGGAGATAACTCTTGACACTCCGTCGTTGCTTGATACTAGGGGGGCGCGTGGCCCAGTTTAACATAGCTAAATATACCTACGGCACGTGACCGGTTTTGACCAATGGTAAACGACATTGCTGTGTAAGTCGAGATAAGATGATATACTGATGTTCTTTTCATGTTGTATATGACTGGTGCTACCAGTCGGACGGCCTGTTCCAATTTATCAACTTTGAGTTCCTACTGATAAAGATGTTTCAAAGTTTACCTTTTTCATCTTTTTAGTTAAATATATTCTAAGCAGCTTAATTACATTTTGTCACAAGTGACCCATCAGCACATTCCAATCGGTCACGAACGATGAAACATTTTCATATGGTTAAAATGTGGCCTTATAGTTTAACCTTCTTTTGACGATCTCATTAATTTTTTACTTGTGTCGTGAGTGTTCGTCCCTTATGAGCTATCCGTTATTTAAGGTCGTCCAAAATCTTCAGAGGATACCAATGTATTGGTCTCCAGAGATTTAGCCAATCAGTGCCGCTGAGCGAGTCTTACAGTGATCGAGGTAAACAGTAATGAAAAAGGACCTCCCGTAATTGTAAGGTCATGCGCTGTGAAATATGAATACACTGGCTAAAGGTTGATACACGACCAATAAATACGTAATGGAATTGGCGACCAATCAAATGCTATCAGAAGTTGACATCGCTAGATTAATGATCATTTTCTTCCACAAAATGTCACAAAAATTATTTACACTTGTTCACATGTCATTAAAGTATGTTAACTTAGATAATGACCCTCCGTAATTGTAATTGGGAAATATGAGTACACTGCGTAAAGGTTGATACGCCATACGTAATAAATTTGTGACAAATCAATGTTATTAAAACATTGACATCGATACTATTAGGTTAATGAGGATTTTCCTTAAAAAGCTTTCAATCACTTTAAAACTATTGAAACTTGTAACAATATCAATTTCAGTACATTTCAAAGCTACGTGGCCTGTTGTGAGGTATATTTTCGAAAATCTTGGCACAACAAATTTGTGTCCATCTACACGTGTTTAGCTACCTTTGGATGATTTGTTGTGCGATATCACGACTACTGTACACTTCTCTTATTCTGCTTCCTTGGCTGCTTACTACGCGTGGTGAAGGCAGTTTTCTTGGCTAGTGAAACCCTTGGTATTTGCCAATCTTTGCATGGCTATAACAATTTTGGGTTTTACTGAAATCGGCTCGACAACTTCATCTTCTACAGAAAAAACGTAAAATTTATAAATATAATGCTTATTTATTAGTCAATTTATCGAATACGAATTCACTTTTGACATGTCTTCGACCTCAAACATCGGATTTCCTGATAAAAATGAATGCTTTTGTATGCTTTTGTAATTCAATCTAGTATCTTCGCATGGTTTACTATTGTCAGTCATCGACATGTACCCCTTTCAATCATGAATACAGCTTTGTAGTCACAATAAGCAATTTTCCTGAAATATACATGCCAGTGACTTTCGTTTGATGACGGCGTTAAATATTATATTCCCTCTCAAAGAAACCCAAGGTTTCCTCCCTAAAGTCGATCTTCAATCACAGCAAGTAAACAAGATGAATGTTAAGGAATTAAAGTTGTGACCCCTTCAAACAGCGTTCACTTTGATTGATACACCAGAGAAACATAAAACACGTTGGGACACCCATTGGCATGAAAAGTGTTGAAATCATTGAGGTTTTAATCTGTAAAAGTGTCTTGCGTGGTGCCCAGGGGCCAAAGTGTCTATGGACTCTTGGAAAGTACATATGATTAAGGGAAGGCAGTTTTGTTTGATGTTTGTAAAGTTAGGATCTTGAAAGGAGAACAAGTGCACACACATAAAGAAAGTCGAATTGTCGAAAAGTGAACGCAACTCTATCACTTTAAGTTCGTACTGTCTTTCATTTTAGTCAGTGGAAAGGAAACTTCCTTTACAGTCATCGTAACGTTCTTAACGTGAATAGCATCAACTTTATCATTTAATGATGCATCAGAATATCTGGGACGAAAACATGTAAGGCCTCCAAGTCAAGCAGCAATTAATTCTAAAGGCACTGTAGCGCTCTCGAGTTGATTCTGTTCAATTTCTCTAAGTGGTAAACTATCACATTATTACTTGCCCGTTGAAGATATCGCTACAGAGATTATAACCCGATGAAGTTTGTCATAAAACTTTTACGAAACGAGTGTGAATTTGATTATTACCCGAGCGAAAGCGTAGGGTATACACAAATTCGCACGAATTCGTAAATGTCATATGACACACTATCGAGGGTAATAATTTCTTTATTACCGATTCTATTCCATTTTATTCTGAAAGATATCCAGAAAACGGCCTGCATCCCTTGCGAAAGTCGGCTACAGTGACGTCACGATCAATGGTTTTATGACGTCAAGGATGTAAATATACGGACAGTCGCGCTACAACAATCGTTGCTAGGCATTAGTCATATGTGCACATGTGCTCATATTGAAAATATGTCACCACTTATTTTCAACCTTATGGATAATAAACAAAGTTATTTCACATTGTGAAATAACATCTTGTTGATGACGTGACGTCATGATGATGCCATTATCGTTATGACGTCCATGTCAGCGGGCGGTGGGGATGGTCACGTCAGCAATCTTCTGAAATTTCTGAAACTCATGAATGGTATCGGTATTTTCCCATTAATACCAAACCATTCACTCATTTAAAAAACGTTATAAAACGTGACGACGTTTACTATTCTTTGTATAGTCTGCCCGATAATCCATAGTGTAAGAATAGGGATCACGTGTACAGCGGAAACAGCAAATTGCCATTTTAGTGTGAAACATTTCAATCATTCGAGTCATTCGAATGAACTTAACCAACTTAATACATCCGTATAGAAATTCTTGATTAAGCACACTGTCTTGCCAATGGTAACATGTGTTTTCCTTTTCTCAGATCAATCCATTTCCAGTAGAAAATATGTCACAGCGCCTTAAAGGCAACGTTGAGATTTACGTGTGATATGTAACAAGTCGGTCTCTGTACCACTAATAACAAACATGTTGCAAGAGCTCCCTGGAGCTTAGGTGACAAAAAGTGTCGTCCTATCTTGCTGGTGCTTATTGTATAGAAAATAAGTCACAATTCCAATAGTTTAAAGTCTATAAGTATGACAAGGGCGTCCTTCCTTCTGAACATTTGAACAATTGTACAACCCATTAAGAGCATCAATCAGTAAAATTTAAATCGACTCTTGCAATGTTCGCGTATTGTATATGGTACATATCCGACATATTTGAAAATAATTCATATCCAACAGTTTAAAGTCTATAAGTATGACAAGGGCGTCCTTCCGACTTCTGAACATTTGATCTACCAATTGTACAACCCAATAAGAGCATCAATCAATAAAATTGAAATCGACTCTTGCAAAAGCCGCGTATTGTATTTGGTACATATCCGACATATTTGAAACCTCTGTTGTCAAGGGACAATCCTTTTGCTCAAAAATATAAAAGTTAATTTGTTCTCGCAGAAATCGGATGCCTTTTGCATGTGCTGTTTTGAAAACGTAACCGCATTTAACATGAACCACTCTCTCACTTAAATATTATAGTAATGCTATTATATATATTCACTGTAGAAACTAATCGAAACAACACAATAGACCATTATCCTACCTCATGTAAGAATCTCGATCTCTGATTGGTTCACGTGACCCTGGATAAATACTGATATCTCTCTCTTGAGCGGGGTGATTAATCATTTATACCCCTGCACATAAAAAGCATGAAAGAGGCGTGCAGATTGAGCGTCTTGAAATAAACATGTACAATGTATGTTACCTCGAACACATGACCAAGCTAGTTACTTTTGATCAACCGATATGTAGCTTTGAACCAACTATAGTAAACTCGTCGCATAACACGAAGCTCGAGGCGGATATCTTCCCATGTACCCCGCCGCTGAATGGAATAACTTGTAATGGATACAAGTGTTAAATCACTGACTAAACCTCACTGTTTTAAACATTGTTTCATAACATCACCTTCTGCCAATCGACTCTCGTTAAAATCACCCATTAGTTTTTGAAAAACTTTACAAACGTGACATCGTTACATATTTTTTATACAGATTGAAGTTTGTTCACATGCTAGTGAATTTTAGTGCAACTATCACGTTATTTAGATTTCATTTGGACGTCAATCAAATAAATCCAGAACCAAAGACAAAGGAACACCACTTGTATATGTTAAAAATAACCATATATGTTAACGCAAAATGAATCGTTACTGATGTACATGTTAATACATTTCAACATTATCTGTTTCGGTGTTGCAATGCTAGCATGCCTCAAATACATTCCAAATATCTTTGCAGTAGAATACACGGGTAGGTGAACAAACTTATGGTACGCAGATGTAGAGATTACATGTACTTCTACTTCTATGACAACCTAACATACAAACAAGAACCTCGTTCGTATTTATAGGCTAAAATTCCCTTTTAACATAAAGTAATTCGAAAGTCCAAAAATAATAATAAAATACCAAATATAACAGTCTGGTATGGCACAAATCTACCCTCAGACAAATCCACAATCAATCTCATATGCAAGAGTAGCATTATCAAACAGCAGGCACCGTTTGACATTTGCAGCATCAGGGAACATTTGACTTTATGTTCTACTGGCCAACTCCGATTACTCCGCTCAATATACAAGCAGTTATTGTATCCACAAATACATCAGTTTGTAATTTGATAATGCGTTGTGGCAACTCAGCTGGAAAATAACCAGTCTGTATGATAATGAAACATAATGGGAAGCGCTGTTAAGTCATCTGCCAATACTCTAGCAATCAGTATAGTGTTTTAGATCCTCCTATTGTCGGTTGTAATGTGGTTATAAGTTGTGGAGCTTGTTATCGTCACTCAGGTGGCGAGAAACACCATTAATAAACTTTACTCTGAATACATGTACCAATATTTCTCTAATTATAAAATCGTTTCCCTAGCTTATCACCATCATCGGAATGGTGTTGCGACCATATATTAACTTAACTGTGAAATCTACCAATACAATTACAATTAACAAAACCTTTTCCGAGAATATGCCAGGTTGCAATAATAACAAATCGTTAATGTTTTACTAGATTATTAGTGTAATGGATATCATTGATTTTCCTTTAAATAGTTATGTATGTTTTTTATAACATTCATTTATAGTTGCTTTTGGTTTTGATTATCAAAATGTTAACTGTGTATATTCATTCATGTTACGTAGTACATACAAACTTAAATATTTCTCAAAAATAGCAAATATCTTCCCTTTTCTGGATCGAGGGTGTTGCAGGATTCGAACCTACAACCCCGCGAAAGGCAAAACACGCCATTAATAACCGTGCGAACTGTTGTTGCTGACATATTTGCTTAAAACCAGATGATTTAATTATGTCAAAGAACTACGTCAATGGCCTGGGTTCTAATCCCGTTTGAGACGTAACACATTTGTGACCTGGGTCATGTGTACTTTGATGGGTCCACAGGCGAGGTACTTCATACACATTTCATTCAGTCTATCAGTTGTACAAAAGGGTACCTAAACACGGGTAAGTACGGTCAATAACGATCAAAGAGTAGTAGAGTGTACTATTGCTGGATGATGGAATATGTGCGTAATTAGCACAATACAAATGGACTACTATCAAGAACCATTATCGTTATAAACCTGCATACGATAGAAGAACCGGAAACGTTTAACACCTAAAGCAGAATAAAGATTGTATGAGGTAATTAAGGACAAATGTGTTTCCTTAAAGGCTTTATATATAGACAATGCGTTTTCAAAATAAGTTTATGCAAATATGGAATTTGTTCCACGCCAATTAGAACAAAATTATCTGTTAGTTTTTGTCAAAAGTAACGACACATGATATATTTTTTCTTTCAGGATCCATAGCAGTGTAAATACGCGACAAAAAGAACCGTTTACTGTCTGGTAATAGGACCCGTTTATTGCATTTACATTCAATAATTGCTTTAAAGTTCGTTAAAGTGAACATTGGAGCGGTGCCTCTGGCAAAAATCAATTCTCTTTGATGTTATGTTTTCCATCACGCCACTTTGTTCAACTGAAAGTGTTGAAATGTAACAGTCTTCCATTGCGTTTGGGGACGGGATAGCGAAATGGTTCGCGCGTTTGGCTTCCGATCAAGATGTCCGGGGTTCGAATCCCGCCAGGGGCTCGGCAACTTTGTCTGCAGTAGAGAACTGTTCTACACGCAGTAAGGTTAAGGCACAATGCTAAACTGAATTTCAGCTCAGTACCATCCATCGATTGCTAGTTCCAGCCGTTGCTCGCAGGTTTTACCCCCATGCATAGCAACCCTAGTACAAGTGATACGGCCTATCTTCCTGCAATACTAGCAGCCTTCATACAAGTGAAATACTCACCACTGGGTTTTCGTTTCCTCAGCTGTATGAGACATGAGGTCATGCCCTTGACGTCATTGTTTAGGGCGTTTATTGAGAATAGATGGATTCTTATTGTAAAACATTGTTTATGTTCTACTGTTTACTGAGTGCCTCATACAATTTGTACTGTTTGTATAGATCAACTGATGCTTCAAGAAGTTTTCATATACGTCCAAACAAATTTCTACTATCTGTCATATTCATTTTAGTCTTTCTGAAGTTAAATAGTTGTATCTCACATGTAAATTGCTTTCATTGATATCTAGCGTCTACCATACTCATTTTAAGCTTCCTGAATTATAAGTGTATGTCTCATGTCTCATTGCATAGATGGTGATCTACTGCCTGACATATGCATTCAAGTCTTTTTGAAGTTTAAGTGTATGGCGTACGTAAATTGCGTACGTGGAGATCTTCTGTCTTTGTTGTTAATTGAAGTCTTCTCTAAGTTCATTTATATGCTTCATGAAAAGATATCGACTGTCTATCGTATTCTTCCAAGGCTCCATGAAGTTTTAGTGAATGCAACATGCAATTTGTGTTTATCCAGATATTGTTTATGCCTTTATGCCATCGTGATATTTAGCATATATATGTCTTATCCCCTCTGTGCGCCAGGACGTTCTTTATTTGCTTAAACATACATATCTTACGTACATACGTCATTAACATGCAGTGTGATATAACATTCTTATGTATTTCCTATAAATGTTTTTATCCTGTGTACATTTCCGCGAAATAGGCTTCGTTATTAACGTTATTATCAAGTATATGCTGTACAGCTTTTCCCTTAGGCAATTAGCATAACATTCGTAATATTGTGTATTCCTCATTCAATAAATATGGTAGAGTGGTTAGCGTGCTTGCCTGTCACGTCAAAGACACGGGTTCGAATCCAAGTGGAGACCAAAATCATATGTGATCTGATCTTTACACTGCGTTGTGTCCTTGAGCATGGCACTTCATCCACATTGCACTCAGTCTACAAAGTTGAGCAACTGGGTACATTAATACGTGAACTTCGCTTAAAAGCTGCTTTGAATGTTCAATTCCTGAAAGGGGGGATAATGTACAGCCATTGAACAGTGGATATAAGGCTTATAACTTGCCTTGGCATGATATATGCGTCAAAATGTTCTCTTGTAAACCTTTATTTTATATGAACAATTCCTCGCATCCACCTTTACATTTTCGTTCTTTTAATTAGTTTGTCTGTGCGTGTGCATTTAAACCCAACGCAAACATTAAAGACAAATTCTAATGAGTTAGTATTTTCGATATTCACTTCGAGGAAATTAAATTTCAATTTGCTTCATGTGGTTAGTAATTATATATGGACCTATTGCTTTTCGTATACTAAACATTGATTGAATGATTGAAGTTAAAGTTATGTTTGTAAAACTAATATTGATCAGGCGTTCCATAGAATTGTTTATTAGTTTATAATTGACATTTGATTGAGGAAGTCCTAAAGAACTCGTATAGTAATGAGAATTAAATGAAAATAAATTTTATGTACTATGTGCTCTCGTGTTGTGCGTTTTCCTGTTCTTTTAAACGAATTGAAGTGTTTTAATCACACAAATTGCATATATTACATGTACGGCTTGCTTTTCAAATATACGCGTTTCGTTTTGGTGAGAGGGAGGACTGTTTGATAGTAAACATATGTATATGGCTTTAAGCTTTAAGCAGACTTTGCTAATCTGTTGAACAAATCTTTTTACATCAAATCATGTTTTGACATTTTTTTTATCTAAGTCGATTATCTAAACCATCTTGACTATCTTCCTCAATTTTGAAGAAATACCAAGACAGAGAGGAGCACGAGCTAAGAAATAACATGGTTCCATTTGCTTACCATTATTGACTTGTGATATTTGATTTCCCTTTTCTTCACCATGGGTTCTTTAACGACAAGAACCTTATAAATAATGTTTGAAAATAAGTGATAATATGTCCTCTGTTTGCAGTTTCTCAAATTCAGTTGCTGTGTTGAACAACAGTAACATTTCGTCTGTGTATACTTCCTATCCTTGCAAATATAGGTGAATACTTACTGCAGTATACGACACTTTAATATCGTTCGCGTTCAATAATTACGTGAAAGTTGAGAGAGATATTGAACGCATGCCTCGGGCAAAATCAATTACTCTGTTGCAGCCTTTTTTTCAATGACGTCACTCTGCTCGATAAAAGTCTTGGATCTTATCCTTTTATTTGGGTTGTCTATTTCAGTTTCATGAGATATATATATATATATATATATATCAGAATAGCGCAATGAGTAAGTATATGTATCTGAAAATAACGATCAATAACAAATGATATTGTTCAGGACCTCTTGCATTGTTAAATTCATTTGTGATAGCTCTTTGATTTAAGTGTCATTGGCATCGATGACTCAATTTTTACACAAAGATTTATACATCTAAGGAAAGTTAACTAGACTTTTTCTAAATTCTATAAATCATGGAAGCATCGATTCCAATTATGACAATTATGATCAATGTGTGCTCTTAAAGGGGCAGTAGCACGTTTTTAGGTGGAATAAAAGGTGATGTCAGGAAAATGAAAAATAATGTTTCCAATTGAAAGACAGCGTATTTAAACTAAATGAAGCTATAATAAATCAAATATTAATGTAAAGTTCAGCCATGCGATTCATTTTTCTTCACAAAATGAATTAAAGGTGTTCACATGTTGCGCCATGAGCATGTACCAGTGGATGGAAATGGCGCCATATAAATATCCATTATTATTATTATTATTATTATTCACACAAAAATGACAGCCAATGGATTTCATGTGAATCCTCATACTTTGTCCTCTAACTATGGATGATTGGTTTGTGTAATGAGATTGCTGTCAAAATAATGCATTTAGCATTAACTTACAATTATCAGTGACAATTTTGAAATATAAAATTATCAAAAAAACGTGCTACTGCCCCTTTAAAGACTAATTTTAACCCCTTACAAAGTTATGGATTAGTATACAGATTCCATGGCTAATGTTCATGATGAAACAGATGTAACGTCACTGTAGACATATAGAAGGGCAGCATTAATTATTCTCTAGAATCTATAACATTTTGAACTTTAACAATGATGAATATTAATATTATTTTATCATGGAACATCTCATTAATTTTAATGAAAAAAAATATCACATACTTTATTCAGTCTATTTAAAATTTAATGGTTGTTTAACCTTTAAAAATTTGTTATGTTGTGTTTTTATTTAGGTTAATACGTTTCATACCTAATTTCCAATTCAAGAATGAGAAACGAATGAACCAAATATGGCTTTTTTGTATATACAAATATTCAGCCTGTTAAATTTGGTTCTAAAAGGAATCTATATTAACAGATCAAATAGAAACTAGTTATTTACAGGACAATTACAAACTTTGCGGACATCTATATTCAAAATAATGTACCAACCATCTCTGATATATATGTATCAGTCACAGAAATAGTTCAATTAATTTGAACAAAGATCATTATGCATTTTCCTATATATACTTTAATAATTGAGCAATAAATATACAAGAGGGAGAGTGGAATGTTAAAATATGATCAAACATTTATATTTGCAAACAGCTTCACATTGCTAATTTTATAATAAAAGATCGTGGCCATTGTCACTTTGCTGGTCATTAATCAGTAGTAACGAAATTTTGGGTTTCGTAAAAATGCATTAATGATAAAAGTGTTAGGTCGTTCTTCAAACTGATAATTGGTATGTCTGCTTATGTCCCATCAATGGAACACGCATATATAGATGGGTTCAATAGTGACAGCTTTACCATAAGTTATCTATAATTGTGCCTTTGCTTAGTCGCCAGCTGTGTGTAAAACATGTACCAAAAGAATTTGTCATTTTGGGAATTGCTCGCTTACTATGAACTGAATTTCTTTTCTTGCAATGTAAAAATGTTTTGCATGATGATAGTCAGCCCTTCCATCAATACCTTTTTGGAGGTTCGGTAAGAAACAGTGAAAGTCTTTTGGCGTACTTAATCTTACTTGTGAGCTATCTGTTATACTAGTATACATGTAATATATCATCGTCATTTTGTTATGAATGAGAATTAATTAGTAATTTTGGATGTGATGTGTCATTTCCGATATTCGATATGGTATGATATGGTTTTGAAGTTAAAATCTCACCGACCAGTTCACCTATTTAGAAACTGATTAAAGAAATATTTCAACGAAGAACAAAATGAGGCTCAAAAGAATCTATAAATGAGGATATTACCTTCCTGGAAACTAGACGAGATATCCTTTGAAATTCGAGATAAACGACTTAATAAATGATGTTTCAAACAATCAATGAGGAAGGTAAGACTAGGTGAAGCTTGTAATACGAAGTTGGAGACAAATTAGAATAATATAAAGTGACAATCTGATAAGTGTATGTTCTTCTTAACATGCTATACCTCTTGACTTCGGATCGCAAAGTTATTGACACTTCTTCAATTGTTGAGAAAAATGTTTCCGAATTGATCGAGGTTTTTGTTATTAAAAAGAAAGTAATTCCTCTTCTTAGAATCAATGTCATTGAAATAAATGTAATTTCTGTCTCGTAACAAGACCCATTAATGGCTTTTCTTTCAATAATTACATCAAAGGTACTACTGGTAAATATTGAAATATTGACTTGAAAAAAATCCGCTACTTCTTTGATCTTCTGTCTTCATCATGCAACTTTATTCAACTCAACGTGTTTAATTTCTGAGCTGCCTATTTGTTTTTTTTCTACCCCGGCTACATGCGATATTGATTTGTTTACTCGATCAAGATTTCCATGGTTCAAATTACAAATGATAAAAATATATGGTTGCTATTATAAGTTTCGTGAAAACATGTTAAATTGTCGATAATTACTGTTCGTATACTGAATCAGACAGTTTCTTTGATGGCGATGTTCTTGAGTTGCGTCACTTGACAATGCAATGGCTATGTTTTGTATCAATCTCATTTATATCAGCTAAATCCTATCACTCGTACTTCGCTGCATTTCTGATCTGGGTCCTGTTCAGTAGACATGTTTAACGTTTACAGGAGCTCCACGTTCCAAAGCTCTTTTTTTACTAACTGCATCACAGTTACGCATCCTGTAACGTTGTAACCGAAATACCACAGCTTTCATATGATTATTAGACATTACAGTTGTAATAATCCCGAGATACTATTTATTCCTGTGATGATTGATATTCCATTAAACGCAATATATGATAAACATAAACATCAATAATGCTGTTAATAAATATCTAATCATATAATATTTATGATTGTATCAATCCAATTTGGTGAATGTACGGAATAATTGCTTCTTTCGTAAATGCTACTGAGATTATAATTAAACATGCCAAGAGTAGTTGATATTTAAATCTAAGACAGCCTTCAGCAGATGTATTACAGATTAATGTAAATACAACAATAAAACCTTACTATCGACATATATAAATATATTTTAAAGTTTAATGCTGATGGTTCATTTTGCATATTATTATTTCTTATAAGATGATTAAAAATGTGCATGAGACGTTTTCGTGTAGATACCAACATCGTAAACAAGCAAGTGATACAACGTTTAGGTAAAGGCAAATGTATATATACATGTACACTTTTTGTTCTTCATCGAACCAGCTTTTGAAATACCTCTCAAAGAAGTTGTCAATTTCAGCTATATACATTTTGAAGTTCTCTTTCTATCAGCTTAAATTTCGGCTTTATGAACTTTAAATAAAATGGGTTTTAATACCAAGTGACACTTATTCCTCACCTTGCAATGAATGTGCTATAGATTTGACATTTAATTGAGGAAAAAGAAAACCACTTTAAAATCATACGTACATAGATGGACATCGATTGTTCCATTTAGTAATGGGTCAAAATGGCAAAATCAATTTGCATCTGTGTATGTTGAAGTGATGTACAATTAGTGAGTGACAGATGTGATCTTTTTGTTGATGATAAACAAGAAGTGTTTTTAATGAAAGTAAGTGAGTTTGAACAAGAAAACAGTATCATTTATTGCTGAGGTAATTAGTTTGGCTCAAAATGTTATCACTCTTATTCTTTTAACAGAGTGTTTTCAAGCATAAAGAACGCTGTAAGTGAGTTTGCACTTAAATTACACTTTTTAATATTTTAATGATAGATAATGTAAATGGCACCGTTCCTTGACTGTTAAGCTGATGCTTTTATATAAAATTCCTAAGGTTACATTTTACCTCTGACTGTGTTATACTGAAGTAATGCAGTGCAGGTATTAGGATTTTTCACATAATTCAATCATTTTTATAGCATTGTTTTTCTTACACTCCACAAATTCTCACATATGTTGTTATAAGCATAGCTCTGGTAATTCAGTGTGATATTAGACCACAACTTCAATCTCCTTCAAATATCTTCAGAATGAACCTTACAACATCTTTATGCTAGTTTTTGGATATGTGTTGGAATAATTTATTTTTGCTTTAAAATATTTCAAACATTTTGACCATGATCTCTATGTTTGAATATATTGTTTTCACCAGCATATAATCTTGTCGCCCATGTCGTAATAAGGGTTCTTTTTAACAACGTGTTAACGACAAACAGGCCTAAACCATATAATAGCCTGTCGTATAATACTAAATTAATGCGTCTGCAGTTCTACGAACCAAGTATAGAGGGCGTTAATGTCTACAACATATTGATACAATGTAGTGATATCAGGACTCGTTATAACAGGATCCAACTAAAACCTTCCATTTACAGGACCATCATTGTATTTCGAAGAAACATCTACTAAATATTGCACTAGACATTCCCTGGATATTGTAGATAAAGCTTACGGTTTCAGACAAGGCGATACACATTTACGTAGAAGTCATAAACCACTTTCCTAATTATCCAAAGAAATGAGGCAGGAAATTACAAACTAGGAGGTGAAAGAATCTAAATTGGATAAAAACATCGAATATTGCTTATTAACCTTATCATGTGGTTCCAGCCAGTTGCAAATATCACTTAGTCAATAATCTTGATGTACGAATACAATTAAATGGAATTTTAGATGGGATTTTTAAGAGTCAATACCTTGTCGTTATGAAACTTGCTACTATTGCTGTGCAAATAGGGAAAAGGTAATGAACCATTGGTTGTGAACAAAGGAAAATCTGAAATACATTTCCTTTTGATATAATATACCGGTTGAATCAATCTGTAGTTCAATAGTTTTATGTTTGAATAAAATGGATATCTTAGATGTCTATTTGCTATTTGTCTGTCATTTTCTTTGTCAAACACGTTATGTACAAGGATTTCCCATTTGTGGAATCGACTACTTTGAAGAAATCTATCCTTTTTTCCTCGTCGATTATCGTAAATATGCTTGTTTGTGTAAAGGCAAACAGAGACAGACATTTGTTTGACTTTTCAGATTTGATGAAATGAACTTGTAGTTGGTTCCCTTATGTGCTATTTGATCTATTCTTTGCCGTATGAAATAAGGTATTTACAAAATTGTCTATGGTTTGACGAGTGACGTATAATGTGTAATGTACTCTTCTGTATGACTTGTCTTTAATGACACTGAAGAACCTGCTGTAGAAAATGGCAGTAATTTCCAACTTATATAAAACCGGGCTTCCTCGCCTTGGAATTAGAACACTTGACAGAAACGGTGATTTAAATAAAATAAATCGAAAACTATCTAACCGTTAATCACAGAAACGTATGTAGTTTTCTTGTCTGTTACTTGATCAATTACTTTATTAAAGCATTGCAAATAAGGGAAAGTGCAAGTGGCTCACATACCCTCACGTTCTGCAATATACAGATATAAGTCAATGCAATATAAATCTCCTGAAAACGGTTCAATCCGTTTAATGACAATGACACAAGTTGTCAACAATATAGAATCATAGCTCCTTAAAAAACACCTTCAGGAAATGTTTTTGAACCTGATTCCATGCATCAAACCCTACAATGTATAATTTCATTCACTTAGATTAACTTTACAACAAGGTTTTTCCAAACAAATTCACGGAGTTATAACATGGTTTTATGGCTAGTATAAATGGATTTTGAACCAGATGAGCCCGAAACCAAAATTTCATTTTCCTTGTTTGCACACTAAAAAATCAAAATGTGACGTTTCTATGACAATATACAATCCCAGACAGTTTAAATGATCCTAGTTCTCTAAGTAAGTTAGTAAATGGTGTGAACGTTTTGTAGAAGATCTGGACCTAACGGTGTTTTATAGATAACTGACCGGACGACCGCCTACATGTACATCGTATATCCCCACCTAAATTTTCGAATATTACGCCATATTGGCAGCCATTAGAATATGAACACTTTTAGTTATTTAAAGCAGCAAAATGGATTATCTTAACCAAATATGGTATGTTCATTGTAGAACATTTTTATTAGGTTTGTGATATATGTGCGTCTGCCAATGTGACTGTTCGTCCGTCAGTCCGAGTAAAGTGGCAAAATTTTTCGAAGAAACTACTTAACACAGGGTAACCAAATTTGACGTTTTCTGGGTATCAATGCCGTGATAGAGTTCGAAAATCAGAAGCATGAAATTCTTCGTTACATAGTTATTGCTATTGCTCTCTGTTTAACGACTCTGTTCGAGGGTATCTTCAAAGGAGACAAATTTTCTAAGAAACTATGAAAACTTGCATGACATAGAGTTTTTGTAGCCCAGGGGACACATTGTCTCAAAAAATATTTAAGAAAAGATAACCAAATTTGAGTTGTGACTGCAAGGTATCAATACAATGATTGAATTTGAAAATCAGAAGCATGCAATTATTTTTTTTTACGGAGTTATGGTCTTTGTTCAATGATTTGTGACTTTGGGAGCCATAATGAAAACCTATTTGGCGGTGTGTGTTGATGATTATGTCTTGTTTTAAAAAAAAAAGTAACATTGTTTTACAACTCGCAGCATATGATTTTCATTTATTTACCTTAAGAGCGTGCTTCTGCAGCTTAAACGCCCAAACCGTTCAAATGTTATCTAATCTGGAAAATGACAAAGAACGTCTGATTCACATCCATCTTCGATATCCCCAGGGAATTCTGTTGACATTGGGTCCCAAAGAAGTTCTCAACAACACTTTGACAGATGAGAAGTGGGATTGAGTCGTGTCCTCCGGTGTTTTAGATGTGTTTTGTTTTCCTCTGAAGTATAAATCAACGACTAAACTATTTAAGTGCGTCTCCATTGAGTATTTATGTAATGACTTGTTTACTCTATTGCTATCTATTTTCATCTGATTTATTTATTTTCACATGTAATGATTTTGCTAGAACTTAAGATAGTTTAAAAAATATAGTGCCTTCCCAAATGAAATACATTAACAAAAACACTTATGAGTTTGTATTAAGTTCAAATTGCATAATGTGTGTCTCTCTTTCATACGCACTTATGCATAAATAAACGGGTTTCCAATAACTGAATAACACAAGGTTTTTAAAAATGGTTTCTCAAGTAGCCCTCCCTATAAAAATACCTTTATGTGAAACGTATAACAAAATATCTAGAGAACTTAGAAGAGGTGGTCTTGATAAGAACAGAATACATTCAATTCGTTAGTAATGCCATGACAAAACTGCAAGACAGAGAGCTAAAATCCCGATTTCAATCCTTGACTCTTTCTGTCTTTACCTGTTAAGTGTTAGACTCTGCAACTGGCCGACAGTATTTAAAACATAAACTCACGGGCAAAAGAAACGCTGGTAACATAAATGTCATGATGTTTTATTCCATGTAACATAAATATGAATGAAAGAAAGTGGCAAAGTTTCCTTAGAAGTCAACTATATTATATTTGCCTTGTTTGAATCATTTTCTGTTGATGACTTTGCATGGCGCCTTTCCAAACGCGTGTAAAAAAATCACCAATTTGCTATCTCCTTAACTAAGCGGGATAGGAGAGCGAAATTGGTAATTTTTGCATATTTGTAGACGTTATAATACGAAAACATGTCGGTGCATACATGTCAAAGTGGATGTTTTTCATTGACTACATCTCAAATAACCCTCTCATAAACATTTCCAAAATTCAAATTTAATTTAAAAATATTTATTACAAAAAAAACTAATACTTGAAAACAGCGATTTTCGCACCCTAACAGTGTTTAGACAACCATAGTACAAAAAAACGTCATGCAATCATGGCTGAAATTATGAATAGATAATTCTCAAAATACTCTTTTATGAAACACATTCGACATTGCAATTACACGACATGCATTATTTGTTAATCCTTCGTTTGAAAAATACCCAGCGTTTCTTTTGCCCATGGGTTTATGACGACATGTAACATCGAGTTTGATGGTGTCTCTCGAAGGCTACTGGAGCTTAACATGAAAAGTTCGTTTTTTTAAACTATCGTTTTCAAAAGTTTAAGTTACAGAGCCGGTTGGTTCGATAAAGCATGTTGTATAGAGTATCAGTTATAATTTATAATGATATGCTCATTTACCAAATCTTAACTTTATGATCCTAACGTGAGGTTTACAAACGAATGGAAATTCAAATCAAACCTAACGTCAACGCCTGTTTAATACACTCGATGTATAAGTAGTGAAATAATACACAATGGGAGTTAAAATCTGTTTTGCTTAGAAGAGGTGAATGGGCACAAAAATAGAATTACGGTATATGCTCCATGCGAAGGTGCAGTGTATTTTCTTCAACATACATGTACATGTATGTAATCATACATCTTATCCCAACCGTTATGACGAAAGCCTGCCGCTTATCAATTGTAAATTGAAACGTTGATATCATTACAGAAGCAATTCATATATATGTACACAAGGCCATAAAACATTCGTTCTCGGGGAGTGTGTGAAAGTGTATTTGTGAATTCTTTTCGATGTATTCTTTTTGTTGGGGGTTTTCAAAAGATGTGCTTTTTGCTTAGCAGGACAGTTTCTTCGAAAAAAATTGTTGTTTTCCTCTTCCGTTTGTTATGTCATTTCTGTGGTTGCGACCGATCTCAACTGTTGTGGCCGATGCGCGAAATCGTATAAATAATCTGCTGTGGGTTTCATTTCGATGACACTTAAATGGTTCCTAGTCATAATGCTTGCATTTGGAAGTCATGTTCTGTATTGAGCTCTTGACTGTACATGTATGTGACATTTCTCGTCAAGGTCTCGTTCTAACGAGGTCTTGCGATAACGAGTTCTCGCGAGATCAATAGGCAGCCATTAGAGTCGGTAATTGTCGGTGAAAGGGCATTGTGTGACGGAGACCGTGAATGTGGCTTTTAATGGAGAAAACGTGTAAGATGTCATATGATCAACGATTGTAATCAGTTTTTGTTTGTAAGTTCCGATTGGAGCGTAAATGAATTGCACTGATTATGTAGTAAATAGCAATATGATAACAATGCATTTTGATCTGCTCTTCACAAGGGATTCCACTTGTTAGATAAATCAACTGATACTGCCAATCTCTTGCGAGAGGGTAGTGATAGTATGTAAACGTTAATAGGACATATTTATTCTTTTTGAAAGCATTTGAATTTACCTTGCCCATTAAAACAAAGGAACCAAAGATAATGCGTTGTTAAAATTGAAACTCACACATGGTTTACTAGTTCCAGCGGCTCACGCAGGTTTCACCGCAATGCATAACAACACCTGTGTTGCGGGTTTTCTCCATGCAATAGTACTAGCAGCCGTAATGTAAGTGAAATGCTCTTAAAAGCGATGTTAAACTCCAGACCACCTCACCTTACAACTGAAACTGGAAATATCATTTTTAAATGTTCTACAACCCGAACAGCAATATTCAGTCAAATCCTCTCGTATGGTAGTCATATTTTCTTGTTTGAACTAAACTCCTCTTAGAGATATTTTCTTAATATATGCACACTTTTGTCCTCAATGTCCCAAGGGATGTTTCATGTTTTGTACAGTGCGTTTACGTTGACATAAATAAAACAGTTTTATTAACTAGATCATAAGATTCTGGTAAGAAAGGTCCAACATAAACGTTGATCTCATATTAAAAGTTATTTGCAAATAAGATACAGAATACAGAATCATTGCTAATGCATTTATGTTTCTAATAATGTGTTCAAGGAAAATTTAAATACTCTAGGATATGCAAGAAACTCTTGTGCCAATTCTTAACCTAAAATTCTTACATACTAAACCTTATGAAAACAAATATCACTAAGCATAAATCAGATTAAAGTGAATCTATGATATCGCCTTTCATCTAATATGATTGACGGTATGATAAATTATGTTTGTAAACTTAAGGACAAGATAGGAACAACACCGTGATCATTTCTCTTTACTCGTCATGTTAATTAGATAATTGGTGGGGTTTAATTACAAAAATCTAAAACAACCGAAATTGCCGTCAACAAAACCATAAGTTATCAAGCTTACAAAATTATGACATTTTCAGTTAAATTGACCAACCTCGTGTACGATCATTTACCACATTATAGTATCGTTCCCTATTCAATTATAACTAGCGATCTACTAATAACCTTGTCTCTTCCTGGTGTGTGATACCTAATGACATATCTATTTACAGTCACATGACATCTCATGACATCGCATGTCAGGGTATCATCAAAGTAATTTCAATTACCAATTGGGAAATTACGGATGATATACGACTGCCACTAATGATGAGTTAATCTTCGAACGGGTTTTCGATGGCGGTCCGTGGGATTTTTTTTGTCATTAATATCTTAACATGAAACGTTAAATGGCCGAGGTCTACTTACAGTTAATTATTGGACATCGCACAAGTACCCTTTTTAGTCTTTGTTTTATGACGGAGTCGTATGCATTAGGTCGATAATTACATTTTCGTTAACGATTTGTGAGAACCAAGCTTTTTAGGTCGAAAGTTCATTCGGTCACGTCGTGTATGATTCGAGAAAAATACTACATACAGAATGGTCGATACGTTAAAGACACGCGGTTATCTTTTTAGCTACCGAATCTTATATAAAATGAATGCAAACAACATACTTCAATGATATTCGCAATTGAATTGACGAGTTTACGTGATAACGGAAACTCATTGTAACATGATGTAAAGATTTTGCAAATGGATGATATAAAATGTAAATATTATCCTTGTTTATAAGTTTCGATATGTTCTTTGAGATACATTATTTTTGATAGATAATAAGTGGTTGCAACCACTTCGCTGTCTGAATTACGTCTTATAATCACTACACTCGGGATATCTGTATAGGTTCTTCACCTATAATGTTGGAAGGGAATACCAGAAAGTTTTTTTATATCTTATTAAGTCGAAAATAAAGACGATATCTGCTTAGCTTCTTGATATGTCTGGAAATTCCATCTATCGATACTTACATGTAAAGATTTAAGGTGTAGCCTGATTAAATTTAGACTAGGATTATTGAAGTTAATGGTAAATGAGGGAAGAAAGATGTCAATAGAAAGAAACCAAAGACTCTGTCCATTATGTAAAGATGCAGTTGAAAACGAAGTGCATTTCATGTTTATCTGTAAACCATATGATAAAATCAGAAAGAAATTTTAACCTGTTTATTACCTGTCAAAATCCCCGGAAGTAGCTTTTAGGTCATTAGTATCATCATGTGATGAACAAAATATTAAAAATTTGTCTTTGTATATAAAATATGCTTGTAAGTTAAGAGATGAATTGTTAAACAAATTAATAATCATACACTGTCATTTAATCAATCCTTATGTAAACTCTGTAAACTGTATATGGGCCGGAGGCCTCGAATACAATAAACTTGACTTGACTTGACCATGGGATAGCACATCATTATTTCATATATTATTACAACGCAAATAGGCAAATTTCTGTGCTTACTCACAAACAGTCAAATATTGTTATACTCTTTCAGAAAATGATTTCAAATAAATGGTCTTTTCACAGAAAGACATTCAATCATAATGTTTTATGGTCAATCGGTTAATATTTTAGGCATCTCATAATGGTATAAAACGGCGATAACACCACCTGTATACGTTTTGCATTTTGTTTGATATACGGTTGATTCAAACACTTTAGGAACATATCCCTGATTCTATTAAAACTACAAACCATTTACATTTATGTACGGACGATAAACATCGACATCATGTATCATATCTTATACTATTGATACAATCGATTGATAATGTGCTTATGTCAAAGAAAATACGCCTCTTTATTCCGAAGATTTACCAAATTACTGCTATATCTTGATGATTACTTGTCTTCAATTACTAAAACCTCATATTCAATATCGTATGGGTTTCGATAATGAGTGTCATATATTATGGCTTATAGTTCATCACAAATCGTCATATTTTGTATGGAAATTTGATAAGATCAATATGGCTGAATATAGTATACACATCTGACTATGATTATAGTATTTATACAATATTTGGTAGACTGGAATAATCACGTGGTACAATGAAGATAACATCAAAACCAAAAACCAAAAGATTATTTAGTTTCTTGTATTGGCATTCCAGAAGTTGATTGAAACAATGTTATTGATATACAACTTTTTTTATTCAGTGTTTGCGACGTTTCGACATATATTCACTGTCTTCTTGTGATCAGATATTCACAACGCACAGAGTCTTCCTTAAAATGTTAACCATTTTTAGAGAAAAACTTTTGGCAACTTTAACGTACATCATACAAGTTTCAGTTATTACGATCAAATGACGTAAACAGGCTTTTATATAATATAACATATCCTGAATAGGTTCAATTGTATTTGCTTATTCATCATTTAAAATTGTATTGTATCATATTATTCTCGAAAGTCAAATATCAATTTCAAGCTAACCAGAAATACCGTGTCCTTTAGATTTTGAAAGCAAGATACCAAAAAGAAATCCATAGCGCGTAGGTTAAAAGCATCAAAGGTCAATTTAAGATGTTAGTTTACAAGACAACACGTAGCGATATTCAGTGTGACCTTTTAGCAGTTCACGTTATTTTATCTTTACATAAAACTCCATATTTAGATCAAATGATAACTTAGGCGTGACATTGACCAATAATGATTTAGTTCTTATAAATGAAAATCCTCAACCACTTGTTCAAACTGAGGTCACAACGTTTTCTCATTATCGTAAATTTCGCGTTATGACTGCGAAATAATAATTATTTTGTTTCGATAACATAAAATCTTTAAAAAAAACTATTCACTTATATGCAAAGACAGAACCTCCAAATGTTTTTATCTTTGGCGTTGGGTTAACATGTATGTAGCTAAAGATCAACTTTTTTTACGGGTCTCTTTGATTCTTTTGTTGATACCCTTGTACATTGACATGATGTGCCCTTTGTGCTCATAACAGAGACGTAACAAAGCAATACCTAATGTCCTTGTAAATTCATATCTTAAATAAAATATTTAATTTTTTACACATATTGCTGATCTTATTTAATAACATTCAACATGGGAATATGTTCGATTGTCCGGACATATGTTGTCGGTTTATTCTTAAAAAGATAGTATATGTAATAATTAAGTAATCAAAAATTCGAACTAAGCCAATATGAGTAACGTAATGCTAATCAGGCAAATAAGGTCCCTCATTATTTTCAAAATTCATAGTTACAAAGTTTCAAATGATTTACTTGAGAGCTCTCTGTTCTCATAGGCGCCAAGATGACAGTTATAATTCTAAACAAAGAATGTAAGAGGAGAGGTTGAATGACAGTATCTTACAGGAATTTACTCATAAAACTGTCTGCAGTAGTCGGAGACTCGATGTTCTATTATGATATCTGTGATATTTAACGAATATCTTGTGCGCTCCCCGATTGTCATTGAGTAACTGATACATTTAAAAACATAAATCTCATACTTTTGTCGCCATTTACTATACCATACTGGCGCTATGAACATTAGTGTACATGATGTGAACAATAAAATACCTCTGAAATATTTTATTCAAATTGTAAAAAGCTGTATCATGTTTTGTGTATTTTATTTGAAAAATAGTATATCTGTGAAATATTGCCTTCAAATGTCAATGGTTATGTTTTGAAAACTTGATGTGATACATAGAAACAATTTGGTATGTTTGTTTTTCAGCTGCCAATTGATTTAGTATATGTTAATTATCATTTTATCCTTGGTGTCATATCAGGTATTCAACGATTTCTAACCACGTTTTCTTAAGAAGCGACAATAAAATTATTACATATGCAATTGTTTGTCATATACATATAGATAATTGGTTATAATGAATGTGGTGTTATATTTATATGGAACATTGTCGATTTCCCAGCTACATATACTTGTATACAGCTTTTTTGACACAGTCAAAGAGACTTGAAATATATTGTTAAAAAATAATAATTGCGAAATCGGAAAATGCAATTTCACCTATGCTCAGTTCATAACAATTTGTCTTCTTGTAAAGCTGAGACACTTCTTATTCATATGAAATAAGAAAATGCCCTTAAGAGTTCTGCTGATTGTCCATTTAAAGAAAGCTTCTGAACAAAAGGTTTTTTTTTTCTACAAATAAAATTCGGAAACAAATTTCTCCAATATTTTTTAAGAAATAAGTTAAAACGAACATATATCTATATGTGATATATTGTTTACATTACAGACTTGTACCACGAACAGAAAGCATATCATAGCAACCAACTGTCATAAATTGCACAGCTTGACAAATCAAGAATTATCCAGAATAGAAGACTTCAATTCAGGAATCAAACCGAGCTGTTGATAATTGACTAGTGAAAGGTTATTGAATACCTAAGTAACTGAACACATCAAGCGATAAAATGTCTTGAATTCAATTAAAATTTCATGTTGAACTAAATCCAACAATTGAAAGATATTTAATCGTTACCTCTCACGTTTCGTTTAAATTCTTGGTCAAGAAAATCCGATTTCTCTTTGAATCTCGATTTGCTAAACACACCAACACTTTGACCATGATGTATTAGATACTATGATAGGGAAACTCAAATGAGTGTTTGTGTAAAATGCAATCTCTGTCTAATATCTGTTCATACCTGCTTTGTTCAACAGTTCAATGAGTCTAAATTTGTCTAAGGATAGAATAGTCATAATACGGGTCTTACTTAAATTGGATAAGTTGATTCCACTTAACCCAATTTCGAAGTCTTAAAATAACTCATGCAGACAGAAGAAAAGCAATCCAAATAGAATCTTTAATACTAAATGTTGACCTCTGTAGACTGGGATTTGGAGGGCCGGAATCGAAATGAGGGGATCTTCGCTTTATTTGGTATACAAACACATTACAACTAGTAATTAGATCTAGAGAAATTGGAGGAATTGACTTGAGGAATGAAATTTGGCGAAAGAGATTAATAGACGTAGCTTGATACTAGTTACCAGAATGATTATTTTGTTAATTAAATGATTGGTAATAACTACAATCTCGTAGTAATGTATTGATCAAGGGAAGTGACTATCATTATGTTGGTTGGAGAAATATTCATCATAGTGTCCTCTGTGAGATTGAGTCAATACTAATAATACAAGTGGATGTCTTTGTACACATTTTGCAATCAAACGTTAAGACATTTAATAATGGAATCTATATGGAATTAAATGCCTAATGAACAATAAATACTTTGTAGCTTTTAAAAGAATTGAAATGCAATAATTGAAGTTATGGATTTGAGACTATCGTTTTAGTTTTCAATTCTATAATTATTGAAAAAACAAATCTTTAAATCCCTTAAGGTTCACAATAAACAGATAAACAATTAGAGTTCAAATTTTGATATCTATTCTCTAATTTATATTTCTTACAAATCTTTGTTTAAAAGATTATTCATGAACCACTTTTCGAGCAGAGTCTAGACGAAGCTTTGCATGAATGGATCACGCATAATTATACCATAAACTGTGAATTGTGACTTCCCCTGATATTAAGCATGTATAAATCTTCCTTTTGTAACACAGAATTCAAGCCACTCAGACGTTGCTGTCAGTCATCTACCATACACTGTGGTGATTCATGTCCTAGATTTGATTAGTACAAATTATTAGATCAGTAAAAACTGTGCACAATATCTATATTCAAGAATAAATTACTTGCAATACCCATATTCTGAATAAATTGACAGCTGTAGCTGTATATTTCATTGACTGTTGTAAAAATGTTATTTTATTTTTGACATTGGAGGGTGTCGTAACAACTTTGAAAAGCCTGAAAGGACTTGAATCTTCTGGGAACTATTTCGACTTACCGATGATACATGTATGCAGTCTAGGCACAATATAAACATTGTTTACTTATATCAAACACAACGACTATAAATGTTGATTCCTTTACAAAACTCTGTGTTACATGTACATGTAACTTATTTGAAGAGTATCAAATTTTGAAATCCCAGGTGAACCACTTATTTCTTCATGAACAATCACAGAAAAGATTAAAGATGGGTTAATGTTGTTTTTCTATTTAAAAATATCGAAGTTGCGGAATTTAACATTTTCAAAAAATGTTGTGCTTCTGATTTCACTTGTTAATTGTATGAATCTATTGTGATCGACGTTTTTTTCCTTTTAAATTGATAACTTTTTATCTTTTATTTAGATAATCTTTGGGTTTTTTTTAAAGTTTTCACTTATTTGTTGATGAAGTCTTAAAATGTTTGATAGGACAGGAACGAGTGTGCTTTTACATTTAAAGGTCATAGGTTTTCAGATATTCCCAGGTTGGTGCTTATGTAACCTAAGAGTCTAAACACAGTTTATCACGGCGAATCTCAGTTCATTAGATACGTTAGACTCCCTTATGCTTTCTAGATCTCCAGACACGCATGTTATGTAAGTAATCTTCACTATAGCCATGATTAACATAGAGACATCCAAGGGACTTAATGCATAGAGGAGTAAGTTGATTTAAATGTTGGAAATGAAGAATGCTATCGACTGTCTTTTACAAGAGTTTTACTAAAACAGTGGGGTTTATTGCCCTTGTTGTTTTTATTTCTTCAAACATGCAAGCTTAATCTATAAGACAACGTCTTTGTTCACATTCGTGTTGAAAACGAATTATTTGAAAGGGAAATGTTTGAAACAGGAGTGTCAAAAATATTGCAATTGTAAATTATTTAAAAAGTATATGTTTAGAAATATAATTTCATATGGAATCCTCATTATTAAATATGTGCCTTCATGTATATACCATTTGAACGATTTTATCAATCCCAAGTAGTAACAGTTATCCAAACATCTCAACGATATAGACAGCTTGATGCATGAAGAAATAAAAGGTTAGCAAGAACAAACGGTGTTAACTAATAGAGGTCTTGCTCATTTGTTCTCTCTGTACCTGTCAGTTAACTGTATCAAAATAATGAATAGTTCACTTTCGTAAATTAATTGAAGGAGGGCAGTCACAATAAAACTTGCTTGCATTTTAAGAAATTGAATTTGCTTGCATTTCAAGATATTGAACTTGCTTGCATTTCAAGATATTGAACTCTCTAAACCGAGAAAAAAGGAGTTGGAAATCGAAATAAAATTAATTGCGAACTGTTTTGATAACAGACACATGATCGGTGGTAACAGCGGTTCTAGAAATTGCTGCATTGCATAGAGAATTTGTTTAAGTTTGATCTGCTTAAATTAGCTTAGATGAACATTTAAAACACTTATCTCATAGGCTGTTTGACAATGTTAGAACTCAGTATCTGAATAGTGGTTAGACATGACTTAGATAAAGCACATACTATCATTGAAAAATAATATAAATACAAACTCTGTTTAGTGATTGCGATTGTGATTGTGATCGTTTTCTTTTTTTTATTTGGCTAACTTTTAAACGTTAAGAATAAATTATCATTTACCCATTTCACATTTAATAAAGATATTTATCTGCAGAAATGGCACAGATCGTAAAAAAAATCTATGGCTGAACGATTTATGAGAATATTTGTTAAGACTTTTTCAAAGGAATATCAATTCCACATTAAACTTGATAGAGGATAAATCAACATTTAATCTTTAAAAGTTCAGAGGTTTGTCAGGCTGAATTTCCATGTTGATTTTGCAAAGTTTAGATATATGACAAAAACACTTTTCATCAAGTATTATATCAGTTATCAAGAAAATTAGGAAACATACTTCACAACTATTCATTCACACCCTCTTGCAAGAACAGTTATCTTTAAAAAGTTTAATACACGATGAATCAATATGGACAGGAATGTGTTCAGCTTTAACCTTTGATGTTCAGGGTCTACCAGACACAATTCCCTAGTTGATGCTTTACTGTTTGGAGATGTCGAAATTCACTGTTAATCTCAGTTAAGAAGAAGAAAACGAGTCCCTTGTGTATTGCAGTTCATCAAATGTGCTTGCTATGTAAGTAATGGGACTTTGAAGTTTAACAGTAAAGCTGAAAACAGACTTACATCAAGGAACAGGAGACAGAGAAAAACGTTTTAGTGGGATGAATTTAAAAAGTACCTCATCTTCATGCTATTAAACATTCTTGTCTCTGACAATTAATGACTGGTGTTAATGTGATTTTTTCCAATTTTGATGCTTTGCAAGTACATAGAATTGTTGTACACAGTATTTGGCTTTGGAACATTTGTAGATACCATTAAGGCTAATATGACCTTTAAACAATGTATATTTTATTATATAACGTCTTGAATAAAAATAAAAAAAATTTGTTAAATATTTGTGACTGACGCGTCTAAGTCAAGACATACAGACAGAGAGAGAGATACACAGAGACAGAGAGACAGACGGAGAGACAGAGAGTAATCTCAAAAAGTCACTTAACTAAAGGGTTAATCATACCTTGCATCAAACATTCGAATGAAAATTGGTCAAAAACAGCAGAATGAATGTCGATGCGATTTCATATGATTATCTCTAATGTGGTAAAGCTAGTATTGTTGACGGAAATGTTAACAATTTTTACAATGCTTGACTACATGTATCCAACACAATGTACAAATATATCAAATAGACCACACTTAAGGAATTTCCGAACGTAAACGTTTGATAATTTGGACTCTGTATAATGTGTCAACTTCTTAAGACACAAAGGATGATAATTTCCTATTCTTGATTTATGGTCATAGTAATCCATTCATCTTACCATACCAACACAATTTAAACATATTTGATGGAAAGCCCTATTTACCACTGGAGACAATAAACAAACGAGCATTAGCATAGTATTTTGTGCTATAAAGTATGTGATTATTGTCAGTTTTTTAAGGTAACTTTATCCTTATAGAGCAAACTATCTAGATATTCACTGTCCCTCAGTCTTCCACTTCAAGCCTTTAATAAAGCATTTATTGTAACATTAACAGATAAAAACACCTTGCCAATAGAAATTTGAATGTGAATGAGTTTGAATTGATTGTGCCATTTCATTTATGTTTTCATATTTATCAAAAAGTATGAATGTTTAAAGACTGTTGTCTGTCGATGCCAACGTTTTTACCGGGTTTTTATTGCTATTTAACATTTTAAAGATGACTGCTTTATTGCATTTAATAATGTTATATCTGTGACAACAATCGTTGTACTTGTCACTTTTTACTTGCCAACACTGCGTTCATATGAATTGTTTCATTCAAATCGAACTTTCACTTTGACAAACAATGTATCACATTATCATTAAAGGATATGTTATTAAAAGCATGCATCAAAACTTGGTTCATGTTTGATTGCGTAATGTACTCGTATATCATTTATCTATGAGGGGAACTTTTATCGCTTTGAATGCCATTGTTGGAACTTCTTTGTTCTTTGTAGGCAACGTTTTGACATTTCATCCTTTATTTTGTTTATAATCATTTAAATTAAAAAATTGCAAACTTGGGCAATTCGTGGAAATATTCCTTTATAAACCTGGATCTTTGAATTTTCCTCATTCTTTCAAAGTTTACGATTTTCAAGATAAACTAAGGTTTATCTTTCCAAGAGTTTAATGGACTGTAAATCGATGGCTTAAAGAAAAAAACTCTTTGATGTCCCTTGGTTTCCAAAACATAATTCCCTTGATTCTTCTTTAAGGCTTTAAAAAATCTACACACACAGTGTATTACTGTAAATGTCATATAACGGGAGACATGTGACTCTCATAGGCCTTCTACCTCTATTTACACACAGGCTTTGTAAGTAAGAGACGTTGAAGTTCTACACTAATGTAAAATGATACTTTGGCCTGGAAGTGTTTGGTCAACATTGAAAATACTAAGGTTTAATGAATAGTTCCAGTGACATGATATATCATTTAAATTATTCACAGAGGTAAACAGTGCAATCGATAAATATATGTTGATTTGAAATAACATCAACAAAGTGTTAGTAAGCCCTCAGCTGACGACAGATACCACATAAAAGTTTACTTTCAAACTGTTTGTGAATATCTAAAACGAACCTTTTACAGAAACAAAACTCGAATCGTTAGTGCTAGACCTGGTTTAATGAAACATATACCATGTTAGAGGTACAGAGTTTAAATGACATTTGAGTTTCATATTTTGGGAACTAATTTCGTATATATCATCGGGGTTTAGCAAATTTTGATTATATATATGTCAAAGTTACAATCGTAAAAGTTTAATAATATCCTAAATGAGTAGGCTCATATTATTTATTTAACTCAAAAACTTCTACTGATATTTCCAAGACGTTCTCAGGGCGTTATACACGTACGAGAGAGGTATACACCCTATATTAGTCCAGTTTAAATATTATCTCTCTGATCTCTATTTTCTTTCATTCGTTCGATTTTATACAAATGCATGTGAAATTTTTGGATGGTTTCTGACAATATTGTTTGTCAACATATAACTATACCATATCTTACAAAGCTACAATTTCGAAGCTCTCTTAGTGCTAATAATATGGAAACTACATGTACCAGACATTACCATTGACTTACGACCATCGTAGCACTAATCATCCAAGAATCATTTATATGTAATGGTTCTTTACTTTGGGCTCTCTTTATATTAACGAGATATGTTGAATATGAACATATGTCATTATATTGTCACGAACACACCTAGTTCCCGTTTTGGCCGTATCTGAACTCCAAACTCTTACTTTCAAGGCTACAACTGTGAAGCTCCTGTGGACAGATTGATTAGGTTGCCTACAAATGAAGCATTAATCTCAGAGATTGAGACGGTGTCTTGAAGAATCTTAATCAGAGTCTTAACAATACCACAAATCAGTTCCATTCCTCTCCCACCGTGACCAGTGGGTGATGACTACTCATGATCACCTTCAATAGTTCACAGTTAGATCTTACAATTGGTTTCTCTCTTTCAACTTCGAAGCAAGTTATCTATGTTCCAACACAATTTGTGTTTTTATATTCAGGGCCTGATACAGAGGTGTGTGCTCTAACGGGTGCGAGAAGTACATCTTTGGAATGAAAAATATGTGTCCACAGCAAATTTCGTTTATTAACAAAAATTTAAATTCAGTGCCTGATACTTTCCTTATACCATTTTAACATGAATATGAATAAGAATCACAACATTTTCTATATTTGAAATTCTTTTGGGAGTGGTGCGCACCTTTCTCATTTCTCTTCTTGGTCAGCCAATGTCCTTATTAGACAAGATACGCTGCATATTTCTTGTATTGATTTTTTATCAGGTTGTCAATTATCATTGAACGTCTAGGCCATTGTTTCAAACTTTTCATGATTTCCTAATCCTTTTAATTTAGTGTTTTTTGTAATCGCTTTTAAGTTAATTGTGGACCTGTTTCAATTTGATTTGAAAACATGTTTTTAAAATTCTAATTTAGCAAATAGCCTAGACATAACCGCATATGAGATTTTTTTAAACGATTGTTAAAGAAGGTTTTGAACATTTTAATCTCCGAATTTATTTTTTTTTCAATCGCATGAACACAATTGTTTCACAAATAATCACAAAGGTTATGTAATAACATCAACTGTTTTGATTAATGTACATAACAGAGCTAGAACTCATTAGAGGTCACGAAGTTCTTTAAATATGTTCAAGTAAATTTGCTTTATTGAAATATCTAATAACCCCGGAAAGATTACCTGATCGTTGGCTATACCGAATGCCGATTCTTGTTAACATAAATTAGATTAATAAATCTCTGATTTAATCAAGTCGTATCGAGCTGTCCCAACAAATCTCAATTACCAGATTTCATTCTTCAAGTAAAAACGTTAAATTTCTCTCCATCTAATTACAAGCTTTAATGTGTTTGTATACCAAACAATAGGCAATACCCTCCTTTACATTCTCCATTCCCTAACTCAGTTTGGAAGGGTTACTCCTTTGAATGGAACGTGCTATTGGACAGCTGTGCTTCTGTCTGAATGAGTTCTGTTTATTCTAAAAGATCCTGTTAGGAAATAGTTTAAGCAGAGCAAATAGATTCGTTAACTGACATTTCCTGATTGCCGATTCTAGTATAGATAACAACTGGTGTTTATTTCTATTGCTAGTTTATTGATGATGTATATTTCGTTTATTAGAGATGAGTGTCAACTATTTTTCTTTAAAACAAGTGATTTAGATACTGTAAATGTTTTTGGTGCAGCCACTATTATGGAACATTGGGCAACAGTAAAGTTTTTTGGAGTGATCTTGCATTTTCAATCATAGACGTTTTAAACTTTCATCTTGGGCATTGATGTTAAATTGAAAATTTAATAATAGCACTTTGTATAATGATTTTTATAAAATAGGGCTATGTGCAATCTTTTATAAATCCTTATAATGAAATATTGAAGTATCGATCTATATGAACTTACAATTTTAAAAAGGAAGACAAAAAATGGCCCAAAAAGGACCCAACCTCTTCTGCAAACACACCAACTGTCACTTTAATTCGATTTTCATAATCAAAATTCCCTTGGGAAATATTATTGCACCTGTTTTCAATTATGTACGAATATGGATATTACTATTATAAAACTTTGAAAAAATCTTTGATATCATTGTTATTTTATAAACTTGTTAAAATTACATGAAATGTTTGCATCATTGGCCGATATTGTCTCATGTATTGATTTTTGTTTATTTTCAATTTTCACAGTGTGGATTTAGGATTTACTAACAATGAAGCGATGACGTCGTAGAACTTATCGAATTTCTCATTGGTGAGTACAGAGGTTTTCATATAATGATAAAAAGTTCAGCAATAACGATTAGGTACTGTTTTTTAGGTTATATAAATGTTGTAGACTCAAAAACATCCTATTCAAATATTATATTGCACTTTGATATATTATGTGCCACCTTACACATTTTGATATTGCTATTAAGTAGGTATATTGGCAATGATGATATTTTTTTCATTTATTTTTGTATATTCAGGTATCACAAAGTTCTCTCTTCCATTAATCAACATTTCACAAAAGTCGGATTAGTAATGTAACATTCTATCAAAATTATTTCATGTAAAATTATAAGGAAAACACTACACAGACAGACCGATACACACTCACAAAGAGCAATACTAAGAAACTGATCTGACCAATGCTTAGTTCAAATTATGAAAAACTTATGTTGTAACTCAACACTTTCAAACATGTTTTTATTGTGTTCCAAAATGTTGAAACATTTCTTGGAGGACCAACGATCAATATGTTCCTTAACGAGTAAAGTGTTCATGCTTCTTTTCTAATTATAAAAGTGATAGAACTACTTTAAATTCCCTTTGATGGTAAACAGTTTTCAGAAAGCCAATTGGTTCAGCGACCTTTTGATGTTCAATTAACATTTCCTAACATAAATATTCCCAATCGCCCCCTTTTTGGTTTCTAATCTAAATTATGTAAGTTCAAGTAATAAATCCTTTCAATTGTTTTTGATATATTTGATATCGGTTGATTTTGAAAATATTTGAATAACAAAAACAAATCATTCAGCTCGTGAGCCACCAGACAATCATGTCATCCCCGGAAGGTTGTTAGATTTAAATGTTGAGCCTACATTTGTAAATATACCTTTTTGCAAGTATATTCACTGTATGCATTAAATCAATGAATATAAAACGGCTTAAGGAAACATTGTAATTTCAGTTTGGAATTTTAAATTCTTTTCATCAATTTGTTTTTCTATAATAAAGTCAATATATAGATCACTAAGGATTCAATCATGGTAAATAATTAAAAGTACATTTTGGCGGAATGTTAAGAAACTGATACATTAAACGAAAACAATAACAATATATATACTTTAGTTCACAAGAGAGCTAATGTGTTTCTGTATTTGTTGTATTGTCTTGATCTGTATGCATTTAGTATATGACTGATAAAACCTTTATGTTATGGCATAATTCATGCTGTTAATTAACTGTCTTTTAGACAAAATGCCAATTTATTTTACTTGAAGTGAGTTGTTGTTTTTTTGTCTGAACAAAGGTCCTGTCTGGAACGTTGTTAAGATAATAATTGCGATGCATTGATGAAACTGTCTGAGATGTATGCAAACATTATCTGTCAATGCAAGTTCTATTTGGTATATCAGTGACCATTTTTCAACGTCAAATTGATGTGAGCAGATTTTTGTAACGTTAAAGCCATTTCCACTATCTGTCAACTCCTTAATTGATGAGAATGTTTTCCAAGTTAAGACGTGTTTGAAGCTCATGGATGACCAGCACTGGGCCATAACTGTCACATTCCCCAGAGTGTGTGTATATTATAATACCTCTAACGTAAACATAGGGTAGCTATATTCTAAAACACAACATACTTCTTGCTCAAGTTAATGTAGTTTTATATGACAAAATCACTTTTAATGCACATGATACTTTTTTAAAAACATTGATATATAAATATACAAACAACCGAAGCAAAATATTGTACATAAATGCAAATGTTCATGGATAATGAATACATATCTTAGGTATTAAATCATAATTATGTAGGTAAGAGTATTTATTGGAGTTTTTTTTTTGGAAATTGAATATTGTAATGTCAGTGAGTGCACATAGATGTACAGAGGGAGAGGGAGAGGGCAGTGGAAGTAGTCATAGGTCAAGATATCTGATAAGGAGTTGACAAGCCACACTACTTTCTTGGAAACTGTTTTGGTCTGGTATGTGTTGCTGTCTGGCTGTCCCAGGGCAGCTGGAAATGGCTTTAATGCTTGCCAAATCAGTTTTACACATCAAACATTCAAATCAAACTCTTAATAGGTTTGTTAGATCTGGCAAAAGGACTGTGTGAATATTATTGCATGATCTGCATCATAACCTTCATAAACAATGTACTAATATACTAAGCGTTGTAAAAACAAAGATGGCTGCCTAGGCAATAAACAATTGCAATTGAATTTATCATATCACATTCAAATAAAGATGAATCGTCGGTGTAGATTTGCCAAAATAGGAATGACACCAAATTATCAATTATTTAAAGAGAACCAGCCGTGAAACACTTATTGTCGTCATTTAATTTTTTCATCATGTTACTTACATAATTGAAGGGAATAAATACAAACAGAAAAATTGAAGAAAAAAAACAATCAAAATTGCAAACTCATTGACTGTCCAAACATGTCATGTAAATGCAAGACAGACTATATAGCTTAAGTTCGAATTCTGTCTTTCAGCGTCACTTTGATTTGTTTGTTGATACCTTCGTACGTTAACATGAAGTGCCCATTGTGCTCTTAACAGATAGTAACAAGGCAATACATGATGTCCTTGTAAATTAATATCTTAAATATAAATATTTTATTTTTACACATATTGCTGATCATATTTGAAAACATTCAACGAATCTCCGGACAAAGATTGTGGGTTTACTCTTAAAAAGATAGTTGATATAATAGAAAATATTAATCAAAACATCGAACTATATTTTCTTGGCAAATAAACAAAGCCATTATGATATAAGAAACATAATGATAATCAGACAAATAAGGTCCCCCATTAATGTCAAAATTCTCAGTTACAAAGTTTCAAATGATTTACTTGAGAGCTCTCTGTATTCACCGGCGCCCAGATGACAGGAATAAACAAAGAATGTAAGAGGAGCAATATGGTAGAATGACAGTATCTTACAGGAATTTACCCATAAAACTGTCTGCAGTAGTCGGAGACTCGATGTTCTATTATGAATTCTGTGACATTTAACATATCTTCTGCACTCGCTGCTTGTCATTGAGTAACTGATACATTTAACAACATAAATCTCATACTTCTGTCGCCAGTTTCTTTATTATACTGGCGCTATAAACATTTGTGTACATGATATAAACAATTATATTTTTCTGAAATATTGTCTTCAGAACGTAAAAAGCTCTAATATTTTTTGTGTACTTCATTTGACAAATCATATACTCCTGAAATATTGTCTTCAAAATGTAAATGATAATGTTTTTCAAACTGATTGAGGTACTTGGATGACAATGTAGTAGGTAAATTTTTCAGCTTCTAATCATTATCATTGTGTTGGTCTTCATATCAGTCATTACATGATTTCTTAATTATGATACACGTATCTTGAGTAGCGGGAATAAAACTTTTACAGGCACAATTCCATATCACATAGTTAAAATTCAAGTGTCGCAACCAAAATGTATTGTCTGGAATTTTTAAAATCATTTGCATAGCATCAAATTTTCAGGTACATTTAACTTTCCAAAGCAACAGAATGACCAACTTGTATACAGCTTTTCTATCATTGTCGAAGAGACTGCACTGAAAAATACTTAAATATTATCAGTTCATGTGTCGATGAAGTTTTTTAAATAGTTTTAAAAGATCAGAACATAAAATTTGACCGAAACTGGTTGATACCAATTCACCTTTTCAGTTATTTATCATGTAAGCCTGAGGTAAATCCGTCTTGTTTATATGAAATATGAATAATGCCGAAAATAATATTTTCATACCAAACGTCTTCAACATGAAATATACTACTCAAAAGAAGTTAAGGAACACTCAAGTAGTAATATCATTTGCATCAACTTTAAATGTCATCAGCTCCAAGAGAAGTGTTTTGTTTAAAGTTTTGATCATACCCAGATGCATTCCTGACATTGGGCTCCTGATTTTTAAACTTTAATATTTTTGTTGATAATGTGATTAATTTTGGAATTTTGGAATTTTCCATCACATTTTTCAGAAATATGTCTTCATTAAGCTTATCACTTCCAGGGATATAATTTCCAAAGCAATAAAGTCGCCCAAGACAAGACTGCAATGTTTTGAACCTGAGCCATCTGAAATCATGTGACTTTAATTTTTGACCCCTGCCTTGTTTCTGACATCAAAACTCAATACAGAAACTGCATCACTCGCAGAATTGATTCCAACATGTCAGTAAGATAGTGTTTTATTATAGATTACAAAACTGTAACCATGCGCTGAGTTATAAAGTATATAGGGGACACTATACAAATGTTCCTTAGATTCTTTTGAGTAGTATACTATGATTCTGAATTTGTCTGATGAAAGGATAGTCATAATACGGGTCTTACTTAAATTGGATAAGTTGATTCCACTTAACCCAATTTCGAAGTCTTAGAATAACTCCTGCAGACAGAAGAAAAGCAATCCAAATAGAATCTTTAATACTAAATGTTGACCTCTGTAGACTGGGATTGGGAGGGTTGGAATCGAAATGAGGGGATCTTTGCTTTATTTGGTATACAAACACATTACAACTAGTAATTAGATTGGGAGAAATTGGAGGTATTGACTTGAAGAATGAGTTTCGGTGAAAGAGATTTGTAGACGCAGCTTGATACCAGTTGCCAAAATTCTTCTTTTGTTAAGTTGTTGATTGGTAATGAATACAATCTCATAGTTTTGAGTTGATCAAGGGAATGACTCTCAGTATGTGGGTTGGTGAAATATTCATCATGATGTCCCCGCTAGATTGAGACAAATCTAACAATATAAATGTCACATGTTTTAACCAAACCTTGTAAATTTATTTGAGATTTTTTCTTAAAAGACAGTTATGTTTATAAAAAAATAGTTATCAAGATATCAAACTACATTAATTTGGCAAATAAACTAAGATAATATGATATCAGACACGTTAGGCAAATCAAGGCTCTCATTAGTGTAAATGTTCTTAGTTTCAAACTTTCAAATAATTTACTTGAGACCTTTCTGTACTCATCGGCACCAAGATGACAGGAATAATTTTAAATGAATGGAAGACACATGATAAGATAAAGTAACAGTATATTTGAGGAATTTGTCCATAATACTGTCTGCAGTAGACACTGACTCTATGATCTATTATGAATTCTGTGACATTTACCAAATATCTTGTTCACTAGCTGCTTGTTATTAAGTAAGTGATACATTGAAATACATTAATCTCATACTTCTGTCCCTGTTTACCATATTATAAGGCGCTATAAAGTTTTGTGTACATGATGTGAAAAATAATATTCAAAAAGCCAACTGTTTCTGCGCCATCTTATTTTTCATCAGGTATGCGTAGGGTAAATATTTATCATACACGTTTAAGATATCATGTAAGTGAGTTGAAATATGATTTATTTAAAGTTGGCATTAAAGGGGCAGTAGCACGTTTTTTGATAATTTTACATTTTAAATATTTCTCTTATAATTGTAAGTAAATGCTAAATGTATCATATTGACAGTGTCAACAATCTCATTACACAAACCAATCACCCATAGTCAGAGGACAAAGTATGAGGCTTCACATAAAATCCAACACCTTTAATTCATTTTTGTAAGAAAAATTAATCTCATGGCTAAACTTTACATTAAATATTTGAATTATTACTGCTCCAATAAGTTTTAATACATTGTCTTTCAATTGGAACCATTAATTTTCATTTTCCTGACATCACCTTATATTCCCCCTAAAAACGTGCTACTGCCCCTTTAAGGCAGATTCAACATGTGAATGTGGTTATTTATGCAAAAATGTTTTTCACTTTATGTTTGAGTGTCCTTTATATGATGAACACAGATTAAGAATGTTAAATGTATTAAAATCATATGTTAATGATGATGCCGTAAATTTAGATTTAGTTTTATGTAGCAGTAAAAGCCTTTCACTTTTACAAAATCAGGTCATTTTCAAGGCAGTCCAACAATATATTGTAAACAGCAAGCGCTTCTGTTGACTGCAGCATGTACATATTTACTTTTGTAAATATCGTTCTACAATTGTGTATTATACTATTTTCCATGTTTTCATGTATGTCACTATATATCTATCATTTTGTAAATACTTGGGAGAAGGTTACCTAAGTTGGATAATTTGTTCCTAATCCCTTTCTTTATTGAATAAAATATGTTTAAATCAATAATATTCTGCTGAAATATTGTCTTAAATTTTTTAATGATATTTGTTTTTGCAAATTAGATGAGATACAAGGAGGCTAATCTTTAGCATTTTGTCTTTGTTTTCATATAAGTCATTGAATGCATGATTTATGATTTAAGATACATGTATTCTTGAGTAGTGACAATAGAACTTTTACATACACAATATCTATTCTAATTTTAAAATGCAACTGTTGCAAGCAAAATCTTCAAATGGGTTGAAACTAATGTTGCCATATTTGAAAAAACTTTGAACTTAAACAGTAATATGATACACCTACATGTATGTATTTGATATTGAATTAGGAAAACACGCAATTGATTTGTTGTGTTTAATTAATCTACATATATGCGTGTTTTTTCAATAATACTACTAAAGTGGAACAAGCAAAATCTTCAAATGGATTGGAACTAATGTTGTCATATTTGAAAATTCGTTTGAACTTGATAAGTTATATGATACACCTATGTATTTGATAATTGTATTGGGAAAAAACACAATTAAAGTTTTGTGTTTTAATCTACATACATGTGTGTCTTTTTAATAATACTACGATTAACGAGTCTCAATTTGTCTGAGGATAGGATAAGTCATAATACGGGTCTAACTCAAATTGAATAAGTTGATTATTCTTAACCCAAGACAGATACAGAAGAAACGCAATCCAAATAGAATCTTTAATACTAAATGTTGACCTCTGTAGACTCAGTTTGAGAGGGGATCTTCGCTTTATTTGGTATACAAACACATTACAACTAGTAATAAGATGGGGAGAAATTGGAGGTATTGACTTGAAGAATGACTTGTGTGGAAAGAGATTAGTTGACACAGCTTGATACCAGTTACTGACAGATTCTTTTGTTAATTAAATGATTGGTAATGACTACAATCTCTTAGTATTGTATTGATCAAGGGAGTTGGCTCTCATTATGTGGGTGGGTGAAATATACGTCATGGTGTTCTCTACGAGATAAAGTCAATACTAACAATACTAATTGAATTAGAAAATAAGCATTTTACAATCAAACGTTGTGAAGGTATAAAATAAAGATTAAATAAATATATGATGGCATCTATGTGGAATCAAAAGCCAAATGATTAACATCACATACTCTGTTTTGCTAATCTTGCTACATGGATGATGTAGTGTGTTCAGTTTGCCCTCTTACATGTATATTAATGCATCTTTGTTTATGTCTATCCATTTACAGCCTGTGATACTATCGTTTTGGTTTGTATTTCTTTAATTAATTGTAAAAAATCGTTGATTCTATAAAAGTTAATCTTTAACAGAATAAGAAAAGAGTCCTAATTGTGATACATATTTTCTAATTTACAATTCCTACAATTATATATTTTTATATATTAGATATGTTGAAATACCTATTCGTGAACCACTTTGTTGTCAGTTATCCGTCTTACACTGTGGTGATTCTTGTCCTTGGTTTCTTCGTACAATATTCGTGATCAGTTAAAACTGTGCACAAATCTCTATATTCAAGAAGAGGTTTTTGATATTCTGAATCAATTTACAGCCTTAGTTGTATATTTTATGAAATGTTGTAACCATGTTACCATCTTCAATTTTGAACATTTATGGCTTTTCAAAAACTGAAGCAAAGCCTGGAAGGACTTCTGGAAAATTCGACTTACCGAGGATAGATGTATACTTAGGGACAACATAAAAACAATTGCTCTTATATCAAGCACAACGATTTCAATCAATCTTTATTCCTATACAAAATACTTTGTGTTCAACACTTTAGGCTAATTTACTGCAAGAGTATCATATAAAAGTTAATATAAGATATTGTGAAATGCAAGGTGATCCACATACAGTAGAACACGGATAAAGCAAACTCGGATATCTCAAACAATCGGATATAGCGAACAAATGTTTAAATCCCATGCCTATATAACATCATTAAAATTATATGTGTATAGCGAACACCGGATATAGCGAACTAAATTCTTTGGTCCCTTGGCGTTCGTTATATCCGTGTTCTACTGTATTTCCGTCTTTCGTGGACGATTACAGAAAAGTTCAAACATAGATTTATGAGTGTTTTCTTTACAAAAATCCAACTTATGTATTTTGAACTTGCTTTCTTATATTTCATATGACTATTTCACTTGGCAAATGAATGATTCTATTACAATCGAATCTTTATCTTGTTGAACGTTTTCTCGTTTATCTATTGTTGATGTCTAACATAGAAGATCTAAACACATTTAGACAGGAACAAGCGTGCAACTACATTTAAAGGTCAAAGGTTATCCAGATATGGTTCCCAAGGTTGTCCTAATGTAACCTAAGAGTCTAAACACACAGTTTATCACCACGAAACTCATTAGATACGTTGGACTCCCTTATGTTTTGTAGATCCCCAGACACGCATGTTATGTAAGTAATCTTCACTATAACCATAATTTACATTGAGATATCCAAGGGACTTAACTTAACTTAATGCATAGAGGAGTAAGTTGATTTTAATGTTGTAAATGTAGAATGCTATCGACTGTCCTTGCGAAGACTTTTACTTTTACGAATTTATGTCTTTAAACATGCACACTTAACATGTACGACAATGTCTATGTTTACGTTTGTTTTGAAAACATATATTCAAAGGGAAATATTTTGAAACGGGAGTTTTGAAAATATTGCAATTGAAATTTATTTCAAGAAAATATTTTCCGAAATATAACTGCATATGGAAGTTTATTTTCCAACTATGTATGTAAAAACCATTTGAACGATGTTGATCAGTCGCACATTGTTATGATTCTCCATACTACATCGACAAAGTCAGCTTAAGTTTGGTTGCATGTAGAAGGTTAGCAAGGACAATCTCCATTACTTGGTAGAGGTCTTGCTCATTTCTTGGTTTGGCACTTGTCAGTAAACTGTATCAATATACTGAATAGTTCACTTTCTCTCAGAACAGCGACAAAGAAGTTAAATTAAAGTAATTGCGAACTGTTTTGATAACAGACACATGGTTAGTGATTAAAGAATTTGTGGAAATTCCTGTATTGCATTCTGTTAATGAGAATTTAATGAGAATCTCTAAGATTTGATTTGCTTGAATTAGATAAATATTTAAACAGTAATAATATTGTACTGGTGTTGTTAATTGAAATCGATACTAATGGCTATTTGATACTGTCATAATTCAGCTCCTGAATGTTGGTTCGATATGACTTAGATTAAGTAAAATCTGACATTGACCAATGAAAGGAATGATTACCCTGCTTATCAATTTATGTTCAATTTTGGTGACTTTGCTACATGTATATTGTAAATGTTAAATATATCGTTTTGATAGTGTCCAAAATGGCATTATACAAACTAATAATCAATAGTCAGAGAACAAATTTTAAATATTCACTTAAAGTCCATTGGTGGTTATTCTTGGGTGAACACATTTAAATCATTTTGTGTAAGACAAAGGAATCGCATGCCTAAATTTACATCATATATTTGATTTATTACTGCTTCATTTAGTATAAATACATCGTCTTTTAATTGGAACCCTTTTTTTCATTTTTCTGACATCACGTCATATTCCTCATTTAAACGTGCTACCGCCTCTTTAAGACTTCGATATACATGTATCAACCACATCAAACTTGGTAGAGAATAAATTAAGAGTTAATCTTTGAAGTTCAGAGGTTTGCCAGACTGAATTCCCATGTTGATTTTTAAAAGCTTGGAAATATGACAAATACATTTCATAATTATTTATCTCCATTGACAAGATAATTCGGAAACGTACTTTACAATTATTCACCCACACCGTTTTTTATTGTTACATATAACTTCAACGACAGTTATCTTTAAACAGTTTATTATATGATGAATCAATTAGGATAGACATATGTTCAGCTTAAACCTTTGATGTACAGGGTCTACCAGACACAATTCCCAAGTTGATGCTTACTGACTGGAGATGACAACTCACTGTTAATCTCAGTTAAGAAGAAAAAAACGAGTCCCTTGTGTATTGCAGTTCATCCAATGTGCTTGCTATGTAAGTAATGGGACTTTGAAGTGTAACAGTCAGGCTGGAAACAGACTGACATCAAGGAACTGGAGACCGGGAAAAACGTGTGGGATGAATTTTTATATATTTCTTATCTTCATTTTTCAATGACACAGTGAAATAAATGATTCCTGTTAATGTGATTTTCTTCCAACATGCATGCTTTGTAAGTTAATAAGTTGTTGTACACAGTCTTTGGCTTGGAACATTTGCAAGTACAATTAAGGCTGATATGACCGTCATTTTGATAAGAATGAATATTGTATAACATGAAGTCTTGATAAATCAATAAACGGTTGGTTAATTTTTTAAACTATTTGTGACTGATGCATCTCTTTTGAAACTCAAAAGAGAGACAGACAGACACACACACACACATACACAAAGTGAAGGCAGAGAAACGGAGACAGACAGAGAGAAATCTGAAAACGTCACATTCACTTTAACGAAATTGTTTATCAAAATTTGCATTAAACCTACGAATGAAAATTGGTCAAATACAGCAAAATGAACGTCACTGCGATTTTATTTGATTATCTGTCTATGTGGTAAAGCTAGTATTGTTGAGGGTAAATTGCACTGTTATTGCAACTCGTGACTACATGCTCCCAGACAATGTACTGAAACATACAAATGTATCGATAAGACCATAATGAAGGAAATTCTGCCCTATGGTGAAAACGTTTGATAATTTAGAATCTAAATGTATATCCATGGTCAAATAATTGATTCATTTTTGGTTTACATGTCAATAAATTTTCACCATAATCGATGGAATGCAATACTAGTCTATTGTAAACGTGTCATTTAAAAACCTTTTACCAAAGAGCATAACATTTTGTGCTGTAAGTTATGTGATTATTATCTTCACTTTATGAAGTAAGACATCTAGATATTCACTGTCCCTCATTCTTATACTTTTAAAGTTTTGAAAAAATTACTATTATCACAATAAATGTTAACTATCATTAAAACACCTTGTCAATAGAACATATTGCTCTAATGTGAATGAGTTCCAATTCATTGTGTGTTCATTTATGATTTTATAATTATCCAAAAGTATTAGAGGTGCAAGTACTGTTGCCTGTCTATTCTAACGTTTTAACCTAGTTTTTATTACAATTTAACTACAATTTAAGGTAGTTTTAACTTTTGCAAATAAGGTGTTGATTACGATTCCACTTTGTAGATAGTGAGTCATTACTCAACGTGAACATACAATGATTGCAAAATCGTCTTACAGTTTACTAGACAGCAGCTTTTCTTCTCTAAGCAACATCAAAGAATTCAACTTTCAATACGTTTATGTACAAACCTTAAAAACACAGGGAGAATTGTTGATTTTCATTAACTTTGAAATAAGCAAATATGTGCAATTTGTTAAAATCTTCTTTTATAAACCTCAGTCTTAGAATTTTTCCTCACTCTTTTTAAAGTTTAAACTTTTCAAGTAAAACTAAGGTTTATCTTACTAAGTGTTTAATGGACTGTAAATCATTCGCCTAAAGAACGCCACTCTTTGATGTCGCTTGATTTCGAAAACGTAATTCCCTTGATTCTTATTTAAGGCTTTGAAAAATCTACACACACAGTATATCACTGTAAATCTTCTATAACGGTAGACATATGAGTCCCCTAGGCATTCTACCTCTTTTCACAGACATCTTTTGTAAGTAAGAGACTTTGCAGTTGTGCACTAATGTAAAATGAGACTTAGGCCAGGAAACGTTTAGTTGACATCGAAAATACTAAGGTTTAATGATAGTTAAATTCACACAATAGGTAAAACAAAATCACTGAGGGAAACAGTGTTGATTTGAAATATCATCAAAAATGTTTTTGTTAGCCCTCAGGTCACGACAATTTTTTCTTTAAAGTTTATTAAATTCTTTGCAAATATCTGAAACGAGCCTGTTAAAGAACCAGAACCCTGGTTTAATAGAACTTGGTACAAGTAGGACTATTGACCCAGGTAAAATCATGATTAATACAATTTCTATGTGCACGGAAAATATTTATACACTGATGCAAAAAGTTTACTTAGCCCTCAGGTGGCAACAAAGAAAAATATAAAGTTTACTTAAATTTTTTTTGCGAATATCTTAAAGGATTCTGTAATAGAAGCAGATTACGCATCATTAGCACAAGACCTGGTCTTATGAAACTTCGTAGATGTTACAAGTACAGACTGTAAATTACTTTGTGTTTCATATTTTTTCAGTGTCGATTATATAAATCTATGGAATTTCATATTTTCTATCATTATATTATATATTTATATATTGTTGATTTTTTAAGTTAATTTTTTTATGTAAAATTGTTGTCATATATGGATTCTTATTCATCTTAATTCTTTAGATAGATGTATGCTGTTACCATTTATTATTGTTGATACATTTTAATTTGTTTACAGCCTTCTTTGTAAATTTGATTTTTACAATGCCCCTGTTAATGCTTCTTAGAAGGTTTTTTTCCGGAGATGAACAATATATTTGTTAAGCCATTCTGACTTAAATGCCCGATTTAAATATTTTGATGAAGTAAGTATTATCTTAAAATGTGAGATTTCTGAATTCATTAAAATACCAATATATTGATATGAATATCTGTTAAGAAGGTTTTGAAATATGAAATTAACCTCTATCACCAAAGGAGAGTTATGGTCTTGTTTATACAAACGCTCAACTCCTTTGTCATTGAATGAACATAAAAGCGGTATATCCTATCAGACTCGACGTACAATCTGTCATGAAGATAAATTTTCCCAGATTAAAACCATGATGAATGCATTGATTTCTTTATGTGAGGAATATTAAATATATACTGACCAAATTAGTAAGGCAATCTAAACAGACCTATTGGAGGGTAGCAGGTATTATTGAAGCTAGCTACAACGACTAAATATAAAAAACACTAATTATTTATTGAAGTTTACTATTTAATTTTTTATAATGGTGCATTCTATCAATATAGCTATCATTTTCAACTACTCCTGTATCGTTCAATTGCGTAAGTTTATTAATATCCTAAATGAGCAACCTGATTTTAATTATCACCCATTCCTGTTACTTCTCCTAAGTGTTTCAAGACCGTGTCAGACCGTTATACATGCACGAGAAAGGCATACACCCTTTATAAGTTCAGTTCCATATTTCGCTTCTGTTCCCTTTTTTTTATTCATTAAAAATCCTCCTTTACCTGTTCGAAAAACACAAATGCATTTTGAGTTTTTTATGGTTCCTAACAATATAGTTTGTCATCATATAACTTATATATAATTTAAAAACCTGTTCCTAGGTGTTCGAAGCTCCATGAGTGCGTCATAAGTACATACAGTTACATTGACTTGAGACTATCTGGGCACAAAGAGAGCTTTGAAAATCTAGGCCCAGAATCATTTATATCGATAAAAATCCAATGGTTCTTAACATTTTGCCTAGAATGTAACAATATATGTTGAATATGAACATCCACCATTGTGGAGCGCGGTGGTGTAGTGGTGAGCGTGCTGGCCTATCACGCCAAAGACCCGGGTTCGGATCCAAGTGGAGACACAAATGATTTGTGACCTGGGCTTAACACCGTGTTGTGTCCTTTGGCAAGGCACTTCATCCACATTGTACTCAGTCTACCCAGCTGTACAATTGGGTACCTGAATACGGGAAGTACGGACCTATGTGGTCGCGCGAAGCGCTTAGTAGCGGCTTTGAAAGTACTTCCTTCAGGGACATAATGTACAGCCAATGAGCAGTGCTTGCGCGAGATATTAGGCTTAAAATGTTCATTATTATTATTATTATTCAATGTATAGTCACGAACACACCCAGTTCCTGCTATGTTAGTATCTGAACCCCAAGCTCTAGCCTCCCTAGGCTATAACTGTGAAGCTCCTGTGGACAGATTGATTACGGTGACAGCCCATAATGAAGCATTAATCTCAGGGATCGAGTCAGATTTCACCAGGCGGCATATTTCTTGAAGAATCTTAATCAGAGTCTTAACAATTCCACAAATAAGTTCCATTCCTTTCCAATCACGAACAGTGGGTGATGACTACTCATGACCATGTTCAATAGTTCACGGCTGGTTCCTACAACTGATTTCTCCCTTCCTACTTGGGAAGCAAGGACTCTATTTGCAAACATAATTTGTTTTTATCTGCCATGGGTGGATAGAGACTTTGTTTTGGAGGGGTGCGCTCGTAGGGTGCCAGAAGTACAGCTATTGAACGGATGACTTTGGAATGAAGAATATCTGTCTACAGGAAAGAAGATGATAATATAACATTAAATTAGACATAATAGATTAAAAATAGTGCCCAATACTTTCCTGATATCATGAATATGAATAAGAACCTCAACATTTTCTATATGTGAAACTCTTTGGGACGAATGCGTGCTACCACCGGTAATTTCATTCTTTCATTTAATCTTTCTTTAAGTTATTACCCAAGAGGCGTTAAACATTGTGTTACTTGTCATCACAGATTTATCGTGTGAACAGTGTTCCTGGTTTTTAGAATGTAGCTCGGATAAGGATACCCTGATCATTGGTCCTTCTGTTTGTCGATTCCTGTTAACATAAATTCGATTAATAAATCTCTGATTTAATCAAGTCGTATCGAGCTGTTCCTACAAATCTCAATTACCAGATTTCATTCTTCAAGTCAATGTCTCCAATTTCTCTCCATCTAATTACAAGCTGTAATGTGTTTGTATACCAAACAATAGGCTAATCCCCTACTTTAGATTCTCCCTATCCTGACATCAGTGTGGAAAGGTGAATCCTTTGAATGGAACGTACTGTTAGACAGCTGTAGTTCTGTCTGAATGAGTTCTGTTTATTCTAAAAGATCCTGTTAGGAAATAGTTTTAGCAGAACAAATAGATTCGTTAACTGACATTTCCTGATTGCCGATACTAGTTTAGATAGCACCTGACGTTTATTTGAATCTCTAGTTTATTGATGATTAATATTTCGTTAATTAGAAATAAGTGGCAAATATTATTCTTTTAAACAAGTGAGTGAGATTCTCAATTTGTTTTAATTCAGCCACTGTTTTGGGACATGAGCCATCATATTCATCACTTATTTTATGATAGATGTTTTTAACTTACATCATGGAAGTTGAGGTATTTCAATTCTTGAAAAGTTAACGCAAGCACTTTAGGCATTTGGCAATATGCAATCTTTTAAAAGCCCTATTAATGATTATTGAAACATGTTGATCTATGTGAATTTGTTGACTTACAAAATGAAGACTTAGAAATGGCAAGTGTTAAAAACAACTTAACCTCTTCTGCAGACACATCAAATTTAATCTTATATCGATTTTCATAGTCAAAACTGTCTTCAGAAATGATTTGGTGTATTTGTGATATGCTGTATAATATGAATATTGCTATTTTAAAACTTACAAATCCTGTTTCATGTCACAATAATGTAATTTACTTGTTGATATGAAATGAAACGTGTGCATCATTGACTGATATTGTTTATTGTATTAATTCTTGTTTATGTTCATTTTCACAGTGTGGATTACTATTTTCCATCGATGACATCATAGAAGTGATCAAATCTCTCTTTGGTGAGTACAGATGTTTTCATGAAGCAATAACAGATGATACGAAATTATCACTTCCTCTCGCTCATTCAGCATTTACGGTTAAGTAATGGTTATTAAGTTATGTGAATATTATAAACTCAAAAACATCCTATTCAAATATAATAACAAATTTATGTATTCTATGCCATATTTTACATATTGAATTTGTTATACTGAAAGACAAATTGATTATAATGAAACGTTTTTATTTTTATATTCAAATATCATAAGGTTCTCTCTTACATTAATTAACATTTTACATTGGTTGAATATGCAATGTAGCATTTTATCAAGTTGATACATTTAACATTATAGGGATAGAAGAAGAAAGGCACACACAATCACAATCTGATCACTGCTTAGTTCATACTATGAAACAATGATGTAACTCAACAACATACATGTACAAGCGTATTTTGTATTGTGTTTCAAAATGTTGAAAAATTTATTGGAGGACCAACGATCAATATCTCCCTTTGCTTCTTATCTAATTATTAAGGTGATGGTACTACTTCAAATTCCCTTTGATGGTAAACGGTTTGAGAGGGCCAATTGTTTTAGTTTTAGTGACCTTTTGAAATTAAATTAACGTTTTCTTAGATCAATACTCAAGATTACCTCTTTTAAACTGGTATCAAACAATCGACACATACTTATGCCATATCGTTCGTGCTACACATGGGGAGACAGACACACTTAACCGAATGTATGCTTGCAAGATATGATTTGTATATGTTTTTCAATTAGATCATAATCAACATCGTTGTCGTCGCTTTTCATGTTATGCTATACGTTGTATAGGAGCGGTGTTCAAATAAGCCTTGTGGCTTGTTTACCAATCCTTATTTCATTTTGTGAAATAAAATATGTTTAAACCATGTAAGTACAAGTAATAATACTTTTTAATCTTTTTCAGTTGTTGATACATTTGATATCACGAGATTTAAAATACGTTTAGATAACAGATACAAATCTTTCAACTCGTCACCGATAGTTCTTTAAATGGAAATGTTGAGCTTACATTTGTAAACATAGCCCTTTTTTGGAAGTATATATTTATAAAATGTGCATTAAAATCAATTTTTATGAAACGGCTAAAGGAAGGTGTTTGTAATTTTTAGCTTATAGCGTTTTTCTATATAATCAATATTTTTTTATTTTAAGTGCAATTTATGGACCTTAAAACAATCATTGTCAAATGTTTACAGGTTCATTTTGGCACAATATCAAGAAACTTATACATGTAATTGAATATGTACAATGTTTTTACTTTATCGATTCCACAAGTGAGGTTATATGTTCACTTGTTAAGAATCCTGAAGTGGTTTTGCCTTGATTGCTATGCATATAGTGCATGACCTCTTTGTAGTTGCATAATTTTTACTCTTTATAACTGGTCTATCAGACAAAAGGCCATTATAATACACATTGAAGTTAGTTATTGTTCTTTTGTCTGAAATAAGCTTTGTCTGGCACGTTGTATACATATTCATTGCCATGCACTGATGAAACTGTCTGAGATGTGTGCAAACATTATCTGCCTACGTAAGTTCCCTTTGTTACAACAGTAACCAGTTAAGTTAAAGTAAATGGATTTGTGAACGTTAGTCCATGTTAAATCCACAGTAACACATCGAAAATTCAAATTTAACCTTTTATAGGGATCTAGAAGATTGATTGTATGAATTGTAGTATTATACAGCACAATCAACGTCATTACACTACCAAGTGGATCCTACGACAAAGGGAAATTTCATTTGTAAAAATTCTTTCTTATTAAATGAAAAATGTCAACAGTTTAATTCTAGTGTTTACGTCAGACCAAAATATAATAAATACATGGTTTTGTCATGTTGTTTAGGGTAGTAAAATAATGAAAAGCTCGGAGGTATGAACAGTTGAATAAATTAAGTTGCTCCTAAAATCTAATTTTCCTTTCGACACCTATTCATTCACTAAAAATATTTTTGCTTTGCCATCAAATGATTGCTCATTTACATAATGGCACTTTGTTAAAATGCCAAGTAGTTTTTCACAATTAGCCAATTATCCTATACATCTGTTCAGTATCACATATGGGACATAATTAACAGTTTTGATTATATTGAAGATGATTGATGTACAAAGATTTTGAAAGTTTTTTTACGTGATTAAGATTAGAACAGATAATCACAATCACGAATAAGTTTGCATTTCTGTTTTTAACATATGTTATTCATACAAGCCATATATACAGGTAAATACTTGGTATTCAATAAACCACGGGTGTCTTGTTAAAAATGCTAATTATGCTGGTGTTTGAACCTCGAACAATTCCTTTTGATGATGAAAAGTCATGCTAATGACTGTATTTTAAGCTTGCAGACTGAATGGTGAGAGTGTCCGTACCTCAGTTGTCGGAGTTTGTTGTCTCTCAAAATGTTTTAAAGGTATTACAGAAGATGAATGACAATAATGAAGGGGAATAATTGGATCTATATGCTATGTATCAAATGACAACTGAACCTGTGTCGGAGCGCCTCATATCATAAATGAAATAAATTTGCGCCTATATATCATTTTTCATTATCATAAATTTCATCTTGAAAATATCTTCAGACATTAGCTTTTTTTGTATATTTTCCCTTTACTTATGAAAAGAACGTTGATGGTAATTATTTTCTATATTCATTTAACCAGTAAATCATGCAAACTAAAACTAAAAAAAAGTATTGGTCAATTAGTTTTGATTTGACATCACAGACTTCAATTCAGATTGATGTAAAACAAAAAACATATCTGTCCTTAAACATATTTTCTCTTCCTAATGAAACGTGGTGCGAGGGATGTATTTGCCTTTGAACTAAAACACAAACAGAAGTGAAATTTTCTAACGTTCAACATGAAACGAAAACCAAACATGCAATTATCCTGTTTTCAATAACTATTTACACCAGTTTGCACTAGGAGTTATCTCAGAAGGGGCTACTTTAGGACGGCATGTTCATAAATGAATGATCTAATTCAAGCAGTACTTCTTGGTCTTAATGACTTTAGCTTTGACCTGCATTAAATGTTTGAGCTAATTGATCCTGGTCACAGAGATATGTCTATGATAAATAAGCATTATGAAACGGTATTTTGATATAAGGCCTTAGGAAATTCCAGAACTCTTATCAAAGCGTCTTCTGCATAAAATGACGTTGCATACATTCAGAAACATGTTCATGAATATCCTTATAGTTTTTGAGATATTGACGTTTGAAAATGTTACTGTGGTAATTCCTTCTGGATTTATCAATTGAATCAAAATCGTATGGTCAATGCGATTTGTTCTGATTTGTTCCCCACGGAACAAGCTTGAATTTGAAAATATGTGACTTGAATTATTTTTCAATCATCAGACATCTACAGTTCCAGTACCATTATTTTTTTACAATCAGAAAGTTAACCATATGTAATAACCTCAAACTAGAACACTTTATTACTGTGTCTCAAGATGGCACATTGGCTAACAAACCAATACGACTACATCAAAGAGGAAACAAGTGCTGTTTTTTAAGTCTATGGTAGATAGGTCATGGTCTTAGCGACTGTGATGTATAGATATGCAACAACCTAGACCTCTGTATATGTACTTACATAAATTTCGCTTAATTAGGAAGTCTGGCAGGCAATGATCCAAATTTGTCGACTTCAGTCACTAGTTACTCTCCTATTGTCTGGAAATGAGGCTTTGTCTGAAACGATGCTTTCGAACGTTTTGAAGTAGCTGTGTCTAAGTATCTTTAATGTTTTGATAATCCATTGACAGACTTTGAACAAAACCAATGTTATGGGTACTGAATATTTGTATCTGATTAATACATGTGTCTGGAGATTTTCTGGTTTTGATAAAGGTTGTTTGTTCGAACAAAACACAACCACTTCCTTCCTTTCTATGTAGAATAATTTGTTAATTTGAATGCAGCAAAAAACTAGTCATCTAAGTTATTTATTCTTCTGTATGATTTTGATAGTTGATGGCTCACTTATGATAAGTTTCACTGTTTGACGAAAAGTTTTACAACTGATTAACAATAACTTGTTCTATGACTTTGAACGTGGTACTAATATCATGCAATGTGATCTTCGCTAACGTTTCGCTCTTTCATTCATCTGTGTACTAAAATAATGTTTATTTGAGAGGATGGAGAGCATTCGTATGCTCATAAATGCTACAAAGCAGGAACAAACCTGGCAGAGATTCTCCTAATTTGCAATTTAAATAACAAATATTTCACTCCTAACCTAGTCGCCAATTTTGATTGAAAGTTTGCCGAACTTGTTTTACCTAAAATATCTTTGCTGAAGGACGAAAATATAACTTTAATGAATTTTTTTTAATGACAAAATTGTTTCTATCTTTCCAAATAATTGGCCCCTAAATGACTGTAGTGAACGAGTGTTGTGATCATATAAAAACTATGTGGATGAGAAAAAGGAATGAATGGAATTTTTTATTATGAAGTTATATATGCAAATCTGTAGAATTAAACGCTCCTGAATAGATGAAAAATAGTAAATGAGTGATATTTTTTTATGAGATACATATACCTTTTAAATCATTTTGCAAATCGATAGTCACGTGTCCTTCAGCATTTCTAAATTTTGAAGCTCAAATTAATGCCCGTGGTTTTATACCTTAATGATTATTTAAGACACTTATATCTTTAGAGGTTTAAACTGGCCGTAAAACAATTAAGTGAGCCTTTGATGTGAATCGTTTTTAAAGTTTTCTATCAAACAGAAGTCAAGCTTGAAATCAAATCGCAGAGTTCTCAAATGAATTCTAATTTGTGGAAAAACGTCCTTATGGTTTTAATATCTAAAAATCAACTAAGTCCCTTCATTCCATAAATAATTAGCTAAGAATGAATTATTCCATTTAAATCGTGTACATTTTTAGAATATGTAGAATGATCGATGTCATTTAAAGACATGTGTGATTTGTATTAAAATATGAAAAAAAATATTCATGATAGTGCATACATTTCAAGGGAACCACAAAATTGCGAAGTTTAATGACCTTGCATTTGCAATTCAAAAACACTGAGTCACTTTAATTATACGGTCTTGTTTAACGTCAGATAACCGTCCTACTCGGTCACTGGTCTGAGAAGAACCGTTAAAGGGGCAGTAGCACGTTTTTGGGGGGGAATTTAAGGTGACGTCAGGAAAATGAAAATTAATGGTTCCGATTGAAAAACAATGAATTTAAACTAAATGGAGCAGTAATAATTCAAATATATAACGTAAAGTTTAGCCATGCGATTCCTTTTTCTTACACAAAATGAATTAAAGGTGTTCACACAAAATGGCCGCCAATGGATTTCTTCATACTTTGTCCTCTGACTATGGATAATTGGTTTGTGTTATGAGATTTTTGACATTGTCAAAACAATACATGTAGCATTAACGTACAATTATCAGTGAAAGATTTGTAATATATAATTATAGAAAAACGTGCTACTGCCCCTTTAAGCTAAAGGAAAATGAACCCAACCAATGTAATAATTGTAACTAAAGATTCTCTTAAGTCAGTCGAAATGTTTCTGTCCTTGGAGAAATGTTTACTTCTTGTAGATAGCTGTCATATTTTCTATTCCCTTTGTAAACATACTATTGCATTTTTGACTGCGGTAGAAATAATTATCAATAAGTGAAACCAGCGTCATATTACATAAATAACACGACGATTATCGATTCATTGCATGAAGAAATAACAATGTTAATTGTGGCTTGGTCATCAAAATATTTCACCAGTTAGTTTGTCATATTGATAAATTGAGATTAAACGCTCCGAAAAACTGTTTCTTTGTTGGATTATTGTTGCGATTTTAATTTCATGGTCAATTTATCATGACAATATTAGAACGACAACATTCGAAATTGACTTCCCTTTATGAAATAATTCCAAAATAAATAAAAACTCGTTCAACTTGATTAGTTTTCAACTTTGCCGATGATATTTAAGATTAATAGAAATTTGGAATGGCAAAATGAAACGGCAATATGAAAAGGGGTTAAATGAACAGGGGAAAATAACTGCAACATTATTGCTTTGCTTTCAATGATTTTTTTCATTAAGCTTTCAATCAGTGAAGTTAATTTTGGAGCAATAAACAATTTGGTCAATCTTGAAGTAATACATCCTAAGGGAGTTTAGACAAAGATACGAAAATGTATTAGATATTAATTTGAGGAGAATATGTAAACTATCAGCGATAAGAAGTTAGAGAAAAACGTAAAGTAAACTGTACTCATTCCCGGGGGGGAATATGACTCAGCTCGTAACCACATTTCACAAAGGTTGCAATGGATTAAAATGAATGTAGTTGAAACAAAAATGTTTATATAAATCTACTGCCTTAAAAAATTATTCATAAATGTATTCTTAAAATGACATGAAGCGCAGGGTTTGAATGCGGCCACAAGATGTTAGATTATGCTTCCCTTTATGAAGTAATTCAAAAAAAAAGAAAAACTCGTTCAATTTGATTACTGTTCAACTTTGCCGATGATATTTAAGATTAACAGAAAGTTTGCGACTGTAACCACTGAACGTTTGAGATTTTAAGGACAATGCTCAAAAGGTATACAAGAATACTCACTTTCTGCTTTTATCATATAATCAGTTACCTTACATCACAATGAACAATATAATTTAAATGTCTTAGTAACCACTCATAATCAACGTTATCATTCACTTAACCTCATCATTAGTATATATTTAAAGTGTGTCGATAATCATTTATATATGAGTTGGTAATCTTATTTGAAAGTTTTATTTCTAAGTCAGTCGTTACATGTATATGTTTTGACTGCAATTGTGATTTTCACAAGTAGGAGTAACTCATTACATTGCATGATAAATAATAGAATCGTAATAAAGATGAAAAATAATCATAGAAATAATAGAATCATATAAAACAAAACTAATTTCAAATTGAAACTCTTATTACTTTTCATGCATCTTAACTCATTTTTCTGAGTGTAAATCAGCAAAAGCGATATGAAAGCTTAAAGGATTTAATTCATTTTCAAGTATTTGAATAATTGATTTTCCATCAACGCTACAGACAAAATTATAAAGAAAATAATTTAATGAAATTGAGTTCATCTTCGTGTGAATAGATATTTGAACGGTTGAAACTGACAATCTTTCGAAACTAAAATACAGCCTATGCCAGCGATTTAATTCCATCGTATTTCGAAGCTGGCAGAATAGCTGCTGTGGTGTAAAATGATGATTAAATATGAAGTGACCTGAGTAGGGACAGTTAGCTGACTTGCTATTATTGTGCCTTGCTAATACAAACAAGGTTAGGCGAATGTTTTGGTTCATTAGTAAACAATATTTGCTATATATGTCCTAATAATTTGCACAATTTTCGTAAATGTAATGTAAATGTAATGTTAATATTACAGACATCATTTTAGGTTGATGTTCGTTGGTTATAGTTTTCACATATTGTGCTATGAAAATAAAAAAACATAAGCTTCAAAGAAAAGTCCATATTTTAATAAATTTGATTTTATTACTAATTGACTTATGAAATTAAACGTATTTCAAATAAACTGGACAAAACTTCAGTTCCATTTTTTCAACAAATACCATTACACTATTGAATTCATAAAATTACACATAACAGTTTGTTTTAATTTACTTTATATTAGGAAACGTATATTGTATTTAGTTATGCCACCATAACAATAACGCACATTTGCAGTAGTTTGAATACATAATTGTTGTCTGGAAAAGGTTTTGTTGAAATATCTGAAGGCAGGGTTAAGAAATGGAATATACACTGTCATAACTCCTACCATATATAAAATGTGTCAACATAGATTGGCACGTTTATAGATTTTCACATAGTTTATGTCTTTCCAGCTTTCTTGTGTTTTATCAAAATTGAGTTTGGAAGATTTTATAATTATTATTGTCTTAAAGATTAAAACACTTATATGAACTCTTTAAACAATATATTAATTCTCGTTCTTTACTGGTTCAGAATACGACCCAAATTGTTTTTTGAAAATTTTAATTGAAAATTTTACATATGAATTCAATTGAAGTGCACTTTCTTTTGCCTGTCAGTATATGACACGAATAAAGGTATATTTTCTCTCCAGTCAAGATTAAAACGTTGAATCGGACATGCTCGGTCAATATGTACCCATCAAGTGGGAGTCAACAATATGAGATCTAATTCCACATGTTCAAACAGCATGATTGATTACACTGACAGTTTTTATTTGCTAGATTAGCTAAAGTAATGAGAGGACTATTTGTATGTGATACATTATCAGTAATAACAGCTGAATAACTTCTAGATTAAGCAATGTCTAAGATTTCGGGAGAAATGTGCTGATGATCACTAACCTCTGTTCAGCGTATGATGAGTGGCATGCTTTGCTCTTAAATGCATTCCAGCTTACCAGAGGTTTGTTACTACTTTTGAACTTAGTGCAAAAATCATATCATATTGTGTTCGCTTGAGTTCGACTTATTCAAGCAGGATATAATGTTTAGAGGAACAATAATTTTTCCATCACATACTGAAAGATGATACAAATGTCAATAGAGGAACATACTTCGCAAGCAAAATTAGAACATTATGGTAATAAATCAAAAATTCAAATCTCACGATTAGCAAAACAATTATCATTTCGAAATATTTCTTGAAAAAACGTCAGTTATATCATAATGATGACGGATATTGACTATGTGGACCACACTTTTGCTGAAAATGTGTTTAATTAAAGAAACATATCGCTAAAACCATATCAAAATATTCAAGTTTCAAACCCCTTGCCCCTCTTAAGAATGTAATATTTGTGTCTGGCATATCACATATCTGTTCTCTATCAATCACATTAAAATAAGATCATTGGTTTTCTGGGTATGTAATGTAGATATGATGAACGAACAAATTGATACAAAAGTTTTGACTATAATATACTTTTGTTAAGAATGCCGACCAATTTAATTTTTAAGAAATAATGATATTACATAGGAACTCATTCACCGTTAAACAAACGTTTGGTTGGCAGCTGTATTATGTCATATTCAGTAAATTCATCATAGAAAATGCTTCTGTAGAATATATACGAAGAAATTGTAGCTAGTTATAGTTTATTTTATTTCATGTCTCTCGAACAAAGTCTTAAACGTTTTATTATTTCGTACAACGATGCAGCGATTACATGTAATTACTTAAGTATTCGATTATTTGATGATTCATAATTTTCCTTACTTTGTTAACTTTAGTTTGTGGCGTTTTGTCCAAGTTTAGGGACTCAAAATTAAATAACGTTGAGTAACAAAAGATAACTTGTATAATAAGATCTTGGTTGTTGTAAACATTTTACTGATTACTTTTAATTCATTTAACTGATACATTCTATATCAAACATGAGTGCAAAAGTGAGTTTTTACAAGTGCAGGATATTAGAATATTTTGACTTTTCATAATTTAGTGATTATTGTTCTTTTAACTGATCAAAACTGCCGAAGCATGACTGAAATAAAACCGAAAGTTAAAGGTGTGTTTTATCCATTACAATATATCTAATAAAAACAAAATGATGGTTCCTAGTAAAACCAGAAACATTCAGTTTCAAAGATTGATCGCATAAACATATGCCTTGGCAAATAGCAAAAACACGATTAATGCATTCAAAAAGGACAAATCGGTTACCGTTAAAACGTTAACTAAAGTGGTAAAATGATAACTATCATACATGATTAAAGTGAAAAAATAGTTATTAACAACAATAATGTTTCAGTATTCTTTAAACGAATTTCTCAAACATATGTTCGAACGAAACACTTTGCAAGCAACTTTGTCAAAAATCGTTTAATGTCTATGATGTTGATATAATATTGATCATGATACTGAATTTGAAAAGTTTCTAGATATTTCAACAATAAATGTTCATATTATTACAAATGTCGAGTAATGAGAATATTACTATCCTTTACATTAACGTTATATGTGACATATCCTTATCATGTACTGGAGTTTGACTTTGGCATTTCAGAAGTAAAATGACATTTTGAAAAAGATGGTGTCTACGTTTAAGCACAGCATTTCATTTTCTGTCCACTTATCTGTCCAATCAATCAAAATAAACGCAAAAGAGAAATTGTCACGTCTTGATAATAAAGGAACAGTTATCAATATATGTTTACCATAGTTCACAGAATAAGCATTTGTCTAACGAAAACATGCATGCGTTAGCAAGTAGTGACCCTGGCAGAATTTAGCAACAATTTAGGAACAAAAATACAAATCTTTAGAAAATTATTTCCTGTATCATATCCTATGTTTGTTATAGGATAGTTTCCAATTTGAAAAAAACATTGTTATAATTACCAAGACCAGTTTTGTAACCACCACCCTTATTGGACATTTTAAATGTCAATAGGAAAATAACAATCTTTCTTGGTTTTGTTTCCTGCATCATATCCTATTTTTAATAAAAGATAGTTTCCAATTTGACAACATTGTTAACTAGAACAGTTTTTTAATCATCACCCTTATTGCACCTGTTAAATGTCAAAAGGATCGATGACAGATTGCAAGATTGTACAAATAAATTGTACTTGAATTAATACTGCCTCTGAATATGAAACTTAAAAAACGTTGATATCATAATTCACCTCAAATGAGAAATAATACTACATTCACCAATTTGTTTTCCAGTTACTCAAATAATATGATGCTTATACAGAATTATCAATTTGTGTATTTTTCTATTTTATAGAAAATAAATCTACGGAATTATTTAATGATCGTCACAGAAGTAGTTACATCTGTAATCCAACTTAAAGTCAACTTAATTCATAATGCAAACATTGAAGTTGCTACAAACCATTATTATCCAAGGTATCAACCCTGAAAGGTATTGGGAACTCGTATGAAACTATTTAAATGCAAAGGAAAAGCATGGAAATTGATTGTTGTTTTAACGTTTTAAAGGTATATTTATTCTCAAGAAAGAATAATAACATGGAGATGACTCCTGCTGCTCAAACTCAGTTAAGTTGATAAAATCTAGGGAAAAAATGAAAATGAGAGTGTACAACAAGAGGTTAACAGAATGATATCAAATGAAATATCATCCTTTACAAAAATCATACATTCACAACCTTCATAATGTTTGACAAACATGAATGAGCTCCGAAAACCTGTGTTTTTTATCAGTTGCACCTTAGTTTCCCTTCATTTATTATAAAAATCAAAGAAATCTCACACATTCATCTCAAAATGACAAACATACCACACATACTTGTTTTCAATGAACATCTGAAAACAGACATTTGTATTCATGGAAGGCAAATTCACTCGTCCATTTTACATTCATATTAGTTTTATAACCTATCGAACGGTATCAACTCGTAACTGTCATTCGGATTGCTTTCGATAAGTTTCAAATACTACATGTGACTAATTGACGCCCGTCATTGTCCACTGTTTGATCGCAATCGCGAAATTCAAACTTTCCTATTGACACTATACCACGTTAATTAGCTCAAACATGATAATTTCTCACAACAGTCGATACTTCTCGATCAAATGACACAATTTACATTCATATTCGACCTCCCACAACTCTTTAAGATATAACCAATGGAGAAATGTGTGTAACATTTAATAACAAGATGTGTTTGTGAAACACGAATGCACCCGGATGCATCCTGCTCGCTGTGTCAAGGTCAAGGTCACAAGGTTAAATGTCATGGTGTCATCTGAAAGGTCTTATCACAAGGGACCCATATGTCAAGTATCAAAGACCTAGCTCTGACCAATCAAAAGTTATGACCAAGGTTAAAGTTTTTGTGGACAAACGGACAGACGGACGGACAGACGGACGGACAGACGGACAGACGGACAGGTGAAAAGCAATATACCCCCGGAATCTCCGATTCGGGGGCATAAAAATCTAAATGAAGTTTGTATTTCATAAGTACATTAGCCATCACAACTTTTTTTAACCAAATAAACCCACAGACTTTTATCTTCAAGGAAAACATTCTCTGATCAATCCATGAAATAGAAAGATCAAAACACAGATTACCAGCAATGATTACTAGTTAATCGGCTCCTCAAGGCATTGATGTTTTATTCCGTCTTTAAATGGCAGACTTTTGTTTTTCATTAGTTCAAAGAAAGAACAAGAAAACATACATAAAAGCCGATCACTTGCAAGACGAGTTGGATAAGGGTTTATGGTCAAAGTAGATTTTAATGATGAACAGTTCATTCGATCCCTCTTAACATTTAAAACATTCCTGACTGATGGTCTTTGGTTCTTGGAAGTCATTTGATCTGTGATGTTTCAGCAAAGAAAACGTCATTTAAGTTAGAGGGGAATAAAAGGCATCAACAGTGACTTGGTCGACGATCTTTTTTATTATTTGAAAACAGTCTTCTAAATAAAATTCTTTTAACTATATTTTTTACCTACGAGGGAAAAAATGTTTGGGTTTATAAGGGGAATAAAAGGCATCAACAGTGACTTGGTCGACTATCATCTTTTTATTATTTGAAAACAATCTTCTAAATAATATGAGGGAAATCATTTTGGGGTTAATATTTTGATATGCAAAATATTTCTTGGTCATGCTGATGTGACTTTAGGAAATTCAGTAATGATTTATCGTATTAAATGAAATTATTGTTTTTTAAAAACAGTAAATTAACCTTTATGTCAATCGAGGATATGTTTTCTTTCTTTTGGTAAACATATAATGAATAGACACGCATGTGAGATAGTTAAGTGATGAATATCAACTTAGGAGGCATGATCTAAAAACAATTACCTGCAAATGTTTAAATAGGTACGTAGATAATATACAATATTCATTGTCTACCTCTGATATTAACGACAAAAAAGACCATATATGGTTGGGTCGCTTCATACAACTATGTTCATCCTAAACCATTTTATCTCTGGAAATTGAACCTTGAGATAATGGGACATATGTGACTTATATGTATTTCGTTTGAACAACCCTTTTACATACTGAACCAAACGTTATGAAACGTTCAAAAAACAAACTACATGATATTCTAAACAAAATGTGGATATTACTTAGAAACTTAAAAATAGCAAAACACTTTTGTGCAGCAGCTGTTATTGTGCAAGTTTGATATAGAAAATAGGTATGAATTGAGATGAATTAGAATTATTACGAATCTGCTTTTGAAGTTGCTCCTGAAAAAAGTCGATTACTTTGAAGGCAGTTTATATACCTGCAAAGGGTTTTGATGAGATGCATGTAGATTGTTTAACCATGTATATGTACAATGATGATGTATTGCATAGTTTCGAATTACGTACTATCTATCAACACGTGCCCTTTAGCATTTGCTTTCAAAAGATCACCTAGAAAGTTTAAACTCAATGTGAGCGATTTTTATCCCTTAATGGATCGTAAATCGCGTTTATCCTTAGAGACTTTAACGTGGTTATAAATCAATTAGTTGAGCAATTGACGATTTGAATATTTCTTTTCAAGTTTTCAATTGAACAGTAATCTTGTTTGAATAATAAAATCTTACATAAAATCTTAAATGAGAATTGGCGAAAGAACAATATTGTTGTTAAATCTTATCACTTAAAATCATATAACACAACATAACAAACACATGTAAAAATACAAACACCTTAAACTTTATTTCATATTTGAATTCATATGAGTAGTAAATGTGAATATTTGTTCAAAATACGTGTAAAGTAAATACCTTTTCCTAACATGAATTGACATGATTGACATCACTGAATAGAAAAAATATATAAATTGACAAAAATAGCTATAGTACAATGATTATTAAAATAACGATGTAGAAATCGAAAACAAAGAACCCCCTTTCTAAAACACTGACATATGTTGATATAATGTTGATGTTTAACTAGGCCAACCCTAAGCAAGCAGAATCAAACTTGAAAATTTGATATTTTCTTTCAAGTAGTCTTAATGGAGCAATAGCACGTTTTTTTTATAATATCATATTTTAAAATGTTCACTGATAATTCTACGTTAATGCTAAATGTACTATTTTGATAGTGTCAAAAATCACATTGTACAAACCAATTAGCCATAGTCAGAGGACAAAGTATAAAGAGTCACATAAAACCCATTGGCGGCCATTTTGTGTGAACACATTTAATTCATTTTGTGTAAGAAATATATTTGAATTATTACTGCTCCATTAAGTTTAAATACATTGTCTATTGGTACAATTTCATTTTCCTTTATTCACCTTACATTCCCTCTAAAAACGTGCTAATGCCCCTTTAACAGTTGATACTCAATATTAGAATGTTAAAAGGGTCCACGATGTTTGTCTAAGACGATCTAGGCTATAAGAAGATAGCTGTCAGTTTGTTCCTCCCTATCTGAACGTTCTGATACACTTTTTGACTCTATAGAAAAAACAATCGTCAATGATACCAAGTTGTACAAAATTTGAAAGCTCATTACACTTTTCGTTCTAATGTCAAATTCTTAAAATAATAGAAATATCATCAATTCGCTGCTTGGCAAAACAGCCATATTTGCTTTAACTTGGCTAATAAGATACTAAATCAACAGTTAACTGGCTATTTTAAACATTGAGATCAAACACTCCATAAAACTGTTTTATTCGTGGTTGATGTTTGAATCATTGAGATTTTCATTTCATGGTCAATTAATCATAATCACCTTCGAACGACAACATTCGGAATGGATGATGGAAATGACATCCCTTTATGAAGTAATTCCAAAATCAAGAAAATAAATACTCATTTCATTAAATGTGTTTGCAATTCTGCCAATAATATTTATAATGTGCAGATATTCAGCATGGAAAGATGAAACGGCAATATGAAAACTACTTAAATAAATAAAAAAAGAAAGGTCAACTGCAAATGAGACACTGTCATATAATTGATAATTGAAGAAAAGAGAGAGAAAGAGTTATAATGACTTTATCATTAAGCTTTCTTCAAATGTCCATATCAAAAAGGTTAAAAAGCTTGTCAACTTTTTCAAAGAATTGATAGTTATCATTTTTCTAGATAGTCTTGATTCGTTTCATGTAATGGATATGCAAGGTTTATACAGGGATTATGAAAAAAACAAGATTATTCATTTGACATTAAAGTAAGGACATATTGAAAACTTTCTCTCATGTATTGACCTTCAACATGCAATCGCCTCAATCATTAATCAATGCAACTTAACTAATTATTCAAGGCTAACATTAAACACAAATGAATGAAAATATGATTTGTTTTGTATCAATGTGTCATAAACTTTTTTATGAAATCACATTTGTATGCATTGCAACCCTCATTAACTGTCAATACATTTACAGTTTTCGAGTAAACCCATTTGTTATTGTTTGAGGGTTTTAAATGGGTCGATAAACACCTTCTGATTCATATTTATTCACATACATGTATCTGTACAAAAACGTTTGCACGTTTAATATCCTAAAACCTTTCATAAACAATGTTATCTACTCTTTGATAAATTTGTTAATGAGTAATAATCCATTTTGTCAAGATAAAAACGTGTATGTCACCATTGCAACATTCTTCTAAATACCATTGTATTTGTTTTGTACTTTTACTAGGTCAATAAAATAATTTCTTAAATAATAAGATTCATATTTTTTTAAAATATCTATACATAAATAAAGTTTGCACGATTTCGATCAAAAACCCCTCATTTACAAAGTGATTGTTCCGTACTTACAGATAACGTTTTTAATGAGCAATGAACCGTTTTGTCAAGATTAAAAATATGTATCTCCTTTTTGCGCCATGCTTTTATATACATGTACATTGTACCAATGTACCAATTTATGGTCTTATATCAATCACTTAATTACAAATGTAAGAAGTGAAAGTCGTACAGAGTTTTATTCATTATATGCCCATTTCATTCAATGTAAATCAATAAAGTAATCAAAGCAAAACAGATCTAATTTGAATATAAAAAAACGTGAATGATTGATTTTCTATCAGCGTTACCGTCCCGATTATAAAGAATGTGATTTAATGAGGTTGTGGGTTCAGTTTAGTGCAAAGAGTTATTTAAACGGTTGAAACTAACAACCTTCTGAATTTTATTAAACCCTTGCCCTTTACTCCCATCAAGATCCTTCGCTTTTAGGATAGATAGTGCGGTGTATTTATTGATGCAATTTGCAATGCCTGCTTTTCTTTTGTTAATAGAAATACAGGATAGTTGTGTTATTGTTCATTTGTAATGTATTGATTAAGAAATCTGTTTATATAGTCAAATTTGGTAGTTCTGAATTGCAATTAATAGATATTATGAATTTGTTGTAGCGTAATCTTCATCCAGCCGAATATGAACAATTAAGGATCATAACAATAAATTGATAAGATTGCCTATGTAAAATGGGTAAAATTGGAGGACAAATACTCATCTGGATCTTGCAACAAGGTTTTACATATCATGTTCATCTACTATGCATGTAACGAGTGTGAGAAATGAAATGATCTAATGGAAACTTAAAAGCAAAGTTTCAAATAGAAAGGCAAATTTAGTAAATCACTTGTATATTCTATTTTGTATCAAAAGTATCAAAAGCAAAATAATGTCGTTTACACACACTTATTAACATACATCTTTTAGGGAAATACACCTTACTATTTTCTTCATTTTGTTTATAATCAATGCCATAGATGTAAATATGAATAATAACTAAACGCTTTGCAAAGGCATTATATTTTTATCCTACATGAAAATTCCAAATTAGAAATAACTTTGAAACCCACACTTCTATACCCTTAGACAGATACCTTTATTGCAAATTTAATGTTTAATGAGACAAGCCAAGGCAATATGTACACATCAACTGTTGTTTAACAATATGAAATATTATTCCAAATGCTCAAACAGCGTGATCGATCACACTGATTTTTTTTTTATTTTCTGAATTATCTGAAGTCTGAGAACACAGTTTGTAAATGACACAGTATCAGTAATAACAGATGAATAACCTTGAATCTGATTGAATCAATTTAGAAATTCCTAAGATAACAGTTTAATTAGTAAACGACTTTCATTAAATTCTTGTTATATTCAGTAAATCCCATGCTCCAGTCATGGAAATCTTCTTGAGTTGATAACATTCGTATTAAAACATAAGATCTTTCATATGAAATAATTTTTGAATTTTTATTTATTTTTCTAACGGACAACTATCATTCATTGATATGTAGCCAGGGAAAATAATTATTCATGAAAGTATCAAGCAACCTGCAGCAATATAGTGTCAAGAAAAGGAAACTCGTTAAATATGTCCTGCCATGCATTATATCTTATTATTAATAATGATGGTTTTCAATTTGACAGCATGGTTTAATTAAATTAGTTTCAAATCACCCGCCTCTGTATATGTTAATATATTCTGTGATCAATAAGCAGATTGTACAGGGTATGTATAATGTGTGTATTAATACTGATCTTTCATTACATATTGATAAAATAAATCCCCTATCAAATTGCAGCACGTTATTCACTGACAGGTTTTAAAGTAATATTTAATTAACTATGATGATCAATGTTGATGCTCATATTGTGAAATGTGTGATACAATGAATATTAAGTAAAACTGTAGAACTATCGTCAACAAGTTATTATGTCAGTTATCAAACCGTATTGATAATGTCAACATTGATATGGATGTTGTGAATGACCAAATGCAAAAACATGGAATCTGACTAGGAGGGATTATACTCGACCGTTTTTGGAAAACGCTTTCAAGGCTCATGACTTATTGATTGAAACAAGTATTGGTTTGGAAAAAAGAACGTAGATAATTAAAATGTGTGATTTAAATGTACATATAAACAGATTCTATGTGTGTCTGTCCATTTAGGACATATGTTTTTTTTTATTAAATTTATATCTTAACGAGTCAATATATTTATAAATTTATAACATTGCTAAGCCGTTTTAGGAAAATACAAAATCTGTGGACGTTTGTGTACCATGCCAAGCATATAAATTACCTACATGTACTCTCAACTGCAAATAAAATGAATACGATATGAAGCAAAGGCCGGTGGTGCAAAATGAAGATTAATCAAATGCAAGATCTCGTTTATTCCCTATCACAGTCTTCTTGAATCAAAGAGGGACACACTCTTTTATCTTTTACAAAAACATCTCTGATTAATCGATGACATAGAAAGATCAAACTTCGGATTACCATTACAAACGACTAGTTAATCGGCTCATCAAGGCATTGAAGTTTAATTCCATGTGTAAGTGGCGACTTTAGTTGTTAAGTTCAAAGAACAAGACAACTTACAGAAAGGGCCATCATTTGCAAGACGTGATATTCGGGTTTATGGTCAAAGTTGATTTTAATGATGAACAGTTCATCAAATCTCTCTTAGCATTCAAAGCTTGTATGAATGGTAGTCTCCGATGCTCACAGTACAGAATTTTGAACATTCTTCAATGGGTTTGTAAGCCTTTTGATCTGAGTAACAAATGTTTCAACAGAGAAACGTTGATTTAAGTTAGGGATTTAAGTGAGGATGGTTGAAGATGAATTGAAAATCGTCTTTGAATACGAGAAACCCTTCCTTTAACTTTTGTATTATACCATGTGATGTCCTAAGCATAATAGTTTATAAATATAATATACAAATTATCATTTTATAACAAATTGTATATTTATTATATAAATAAATATTTGTATAGAAATATATTTTTGTAATTGTGCTTGGAATGAAAACGTCATGATATCAAGATTCGAAAAAGACGGTCCTTCTACAAAGGATAAAGCGGGTGGCTTACCTGCTTTAAAGTAGATCGTTGTTTTTTTATCCCCAATATATTAAACAAATAGAATGACTCTGTATGACTGTAGGTGTTTTTTCTATCACTCGTCCGTGAGATATACTAAGTCCCCTAGAGGTAAACATAAATAGATTATCATTGAATTTCCATATTAACGGAAAGAAATAAAGAAACATGAATACCTACAAGTACATATTGGAAATGTAGGCAATACCTGAAAGCGAACAAAATAAGAAGAACTGAAGACTGACACAATAAGTCAATACCATTTCATATTAGTTAATGCTATAATTAATTAAAAAGTATTCATAAAATACCTTATTTATAAGGACAGGAACTATGCATCCGATGAAAATAAAATTAAATAAATAACATAACAAGATTTAAACTTTTCAAATAAAACATTCTTGAAAGCATGTCAGTTTTCAAAGACAAGGGTCGTGAATCAATAATCAAACATTGATAAGGATGATGAACTTTCAATCAAAATTTTTCATATAATCTCATATCACGTTTTTAATCAAAATTGTGTAGACCAAAAATGATATGATATAATCTTGATATGTGTCTCTATAATCTATATATCCGGTGGATCGCATGTGGTCTTGAAGTAAGTGAGCATTTTTATCAAGAGTTTAGAAAGAGGTATATTACATTTATGAAATCATACCGATATTTTAATGTCCCAAAGGCTGATAAGAAAGCTAAGTAACTTATAGACTATGAATACAACATGTAATAAATAGTACTCAAGAGAATCTAAAGAACATTATATATGTATATGTAATAGATATACCCACTCTTCCCGAGGTGTATCGCTCAATATACCTCCTGTTTGAATCGTGGGTCTCCGAGGCGTAGCGTAGCGGAGCCAAGGATCTTGATTCAAACAGGAGGTATATTGAGCGATGCACCGAGGGATGGGTGGGTATATCTGACTTATACCCCACTTTGGTTGAGTTATATTTGACGAAAAAGAGTTGTCCACAATTCTCTGTGTATATTTATCTTAAACCTAACAAGATCAACAAAATGTTAACAATACTCTTTTTTTACGTTTTTAAAAACATAATCTAACTTCATTACATTAAAATTTGGTACAAATTAGTACCTATACATGGCTTATTTAGGAAAATACAACAATCCAGACATGGCACAACAAAAAGTACCACCACCTACATCGAGCCTCAGTAGCTCAGTCGATAGAAGCATTGCGTCGCAACATTAAGGCCCCTGGTTCGATTCCCACTTTGGACATTAAAATTTCTCAAAAATTCTAAATTTTACAACTTGGTTAATTTGCCTAAGTTATTTTGATGTTCAAAAAAGAATAGGTGTATTAGAAAAGTTGTGGTGTAGCGGTCAATATACCTACGGTTAGAACAAAAGAAACCATAGCAACGAGACCGGAAGTGGGGTATAAAAGTCAGATATACCCACCCTTCCCTCGGTGCATCGCTCAATATACCTCCTGTTTGAATCGTGATCCTCGGCTCCGCTACGCTACGCCTCGGAGACCCACGATTCAAACAGGAGGTATATTGAGCGATACACCTCGGGAAGAGTGGGTATATCTATTACATATACCTATGGTTAGAACAAAAGAAACCATAGCAACGAGACCGGAAGTGGGGTATAACATCATTTGCTTAAATGTACACTGACATCATTTAATTATATACTGAGAATAATGCAGTTTGAACTTTGATATAAGAAATAATGCTTGCTTGCAACAATAAACTTCATATGACGTAACGTCAGAAGGCTCAGATTCGCAACGATTAAGTTTTTTCTAAAGTGCCTTTATTGTTTTTATAAAAACATTAACCCAGTTACTTAGTCTGAGTAAGCAGTAAAGCATAACTGCCCTCATACCCTTATTCTTGAAAACATTTCGCTATTCTTTTTCAGCAATGAAAGTTCTCAAGTTTTAGTTGACAATGCAGAAATATTATTTTATCGTTTCGAAATGATGGCAAGACAACTACAACATTTATCTTACAGAAATGTTGTATATAAGTTGTCTTTAACCTTGTCATTTATAAAATAGTATCTGAATCCTCCGAAAATGGCTATATGCATCATAGTTTACAGGTCATATTAACAACATAAAGTAAAAAAATCAATATAGTGTTCCCTTGATTGTCGATGAATACATCATAAAGACACTTCACTAAACCCAAATCAACAACGAGAAAATCTGGTCTCAGGAAATGTGTAAAGCAAAAGTCATTCAACTGTAATTGCTGATAACATTATATACAAATAGAAGCCTCATAACTTCGGCTAGTTAAGCAAATAAAACCTGTCAGTGTAATCAATCATGCTGTTTGAGCACGTGGAATTAGATCTCATATCGTTGATTTTGGTTCATCTGAACATATTTACTTGAACGCTTAATATCATTTATTATATGTTTGTAACTCATGGATCGTTTATTCTTTTGCTTTCAGACTGTTAAGTTAAACATGCTTTAAAATTAAAATGTCTACACAAAATGGCTACCTTTACACAAAATTGAGTCATGATTTACATATTCTAGGAATATCACTCTGACTATGATGAAACAATTTTCAGCTTATGTTGCATATACGTATTGCATTGGAACAAAATTTATCAAGCAGAACCATTTTAAAATATTCAATATGTGTAACTATTACTAGTTATTCTTTTCTTTGTTTCAGGATTTACCATGTAGCTTCTTACTGAAAAGAATTGATGGTTTTTCAGGTAGGTGTTTTTAAATTATGTTTTCTTCGCTTTATTGAAGATTACTCAGTTGCGCTTTTGAAACGTCAATCTGCAAAGTTTGGTTTCAGTGCTGTACAATTCATAGCTTCGCTCTTACCACACTAACTGCTTTAAGGTCACTGAAATCTAGTGTTTCCTTATGCAAAAAACTTTATGTGAGAAAGTAAAATGATAATGAATTTCAGTGCATACTATATCGCTTTTACTAGATAAACACGCAAGTTTCAATGCTGTAAAATCTAACAGGCTTTGAACCTGATCATAATGTCAAGGTAACATTTTCGACAGGGCTCGACGTCTACCCTTGAGAAGCATTTCAAATAAAACAATAAACTATGGGTGCGTCATATTATCAGAAACATTTATCTGTAAAGGTCTTTATGTGGTTTTAATTTATTGTTTGCCATGCACATGACTGAATTATAACGAACATCTTAAATAACACTTAAATAAGTCCCTTCTGAAAGGGGAGAAAGAACTGACAAAGTTTTATTGTATCTAATTTAGTCCCTACTGAAGTAAAGTCAGAATTAACAAAGATTTATTGTATCTCAATCACAGATAATGTTTGTGTCCAAGGGACACACATCTTAGGAACATATACGCCTGGAAATCGTTAGTCGAGGAAAGACAAAATATTCCTCCGAAAGGGAACGTTTTTTATGTTTTTGTTTTAATTTAGTTGAGAATTTTGTAAGATAATCATATTTTTCAGGTGAAACGTAAGAGTGGACACAAAGTGTCATGAGCAATAACGTCATTTTTCAAATCTATGATATAAGTGTCATAGAAAAAATCATAAGCTAATCTTGTAATACCATAACGTTCTATTTGTCCATTTCTTTTAAAACGTTAAACATGCCAATCTCGTTTAATTTAATTCATTCCCTTTCAATCATTTTCTTTAGTCATTCAACTGCCACCTGAAAGGCGGTTAACGGCTGGTGATATATTTGATTATTTAATATAATCCTCTTTCTAAAATAGATTCTCATAAGTAGAAGTCATAAATCATTTACTGGCTCTTGTCATGTTTGAAATTAGTTTGGCAAAGGATAACATCGTTTGTTGTGTTTCTAAAACTCGTATTACCATCCTGTTGTGATGCAATAAATATTCTTGATCTTTATGTCTCTAAAGATATTTGTCATTGTTATGGATGAAATCTAGATGAGTTGAATTTATGTTGGCTTGCATTAATTGATGGATGTTTTTCATATCTGTAATTGTTATTTCGAGAGATGTGTTTCTCTGTCATTACAATTTGTTTAAGAAATTCAGGTTCTAATTTTCACTTAATACTGTATGTATTCCATAAATCATTGAATCTCATCGCCCCTGTGTTATAAGTAGTTTTGACAGAATTATGTATATTTTCAAAATTTAGATTTTATATAAAACAACATCTCTAGAGGGACTGAAAGCCTAAAATAAATCTTTCATAATTTTGTAAAGATTTGGTGAGATGAGTATTTACGTAAAATGGTGTTTTAAAATATGATATGTGTTCTAGGTTGTACAAAATCAATGTTCTACAAAACTGTCAAAGTTAAGATGATGTCCGAAAGAAAAGAACCTTCGACATTAGCTAAAGGAAAAATCTTTGGAGCCAGAGACAACATTTCAAGGTTGAAACTCAAGAAAAGGATAAAAATAAGCCCGCCTTTCTGGGACATGGATATTGAATTAACCGTCTCCTTGTGATGTAATTTAAACTTTGATAAACAATGTGCGTCATTTTACATTTGAAGATTGAGTACGAAATGTCAGTGCTGTCAAAACATCAATACATCATTGTAGTATTGGACACTATTTGAATATAGCATGTCTCTTATCTAATTAATGTCAGATCAAACAAAAGAAAAAGATTTCTCAATGTGAACTTTGTGTTATTTAGTTTGATTTTAAACATGCTGCTTAATCTTTCACAAATATCTTTCCATATCCTTCAAATCTATCAAGTTACTAATAACGAAAATGGTATCTTAACAGTGAAAAATATTTCAGAAAATTCAATATAAATATTCACGTAAGATTATAATAACCTTAGTGCTTACCAACCCTTTATTGTTTTGTTACTACCCGCCGCTAGTATACAACTTGATAATTAAACACAACCAAGGGTTACTTTGATTATAATCAAATGAGTTTGAGAGATGATCTAGAAATAACGTTTACAGTGAATATGAAAAGTGTCATAGGGGTAAGCAAGTAAAATAAAATAAATAAACTGTGTTATATGTTTACAAGTGTAAAGCTTTCTACGCAATACTACTTTGATGATATTTTTTTTTTACATGAATAATATGATGCTGTGGTTAAAGCTCACCAGCTAGAAGTAGGCTACAGGTTTATTAAGGTTTTATGTGTCTTTCGAAACTCGACCTACTATGTCAGTTGACAAACATGCAATTGTGTTATTTCATTAAAATATGTCATTACCTAAAAACCTAAAAGAATTATTTATCACTCAGGCATTGACACAGCCAAAGTTCTTATTGGCCCGCGAAAAGTCAATAAACTTTACCTAAAACGCTAAAATCCAATTATTTCTTCAGTTACTTCCTCTTAATAAAAAACGTTCCTCTTTATGTCTGAAATCCATTAACTTGCAAGAGATAACTCAAATTTTCATATAGATGTATTCATGTTTTTTTAAAACTTCAATCTTAGTTTTGATGAAATATTAAAGTAAAAAAATGTATGAGTCACGAGTTTACTGAATCCCTACTATCATAGCAAATCAGTATACATATCTATAGTTCTTGTCTTCTGTCAGATAAGAAGACCTACTTTATGATTTTTCATCAAAGAAAAGATTATGGTTGATTTTTTATGGTTGCTTGACATATTTCCTTTTTTTCGATCGATCAATATCAACTGATGATGCCAAACGTTTAGACTATCATGTGTCTTTTATCCTCTGTTTCTTCCTTTGATGAAAACGAATTCTCAAATCTAATTTACAAATAATTTTTCCTTTTTTAAATCTTGTTTGCAGATTTTTCAAAACTTATATGAATATAGATAGGAATCCATTTGAGAGCTACAAGCTTAAACTCGAAAATAATTAAATATAAAAAGAAATATCCTAGATGTCATGCATATATTTTTATCATTGCTGTCCCCCGCCACATCGTGGGTACTATGTATTCAGCGGCGTTTGTCCATAAGTCCATCCGTACGTTCAGAATTTTGTTAACACGATATCTCATTAACCTATATCTCATTAACCGTTGCACCCAATGTCTTCACATTTGGTGAAAGCCGACATTGAGGGATTACGCAGACATAAGTAACTTTTGGTGACCTTGACCTTATTTTCAAGGTCACCACGGCATTTTGACCACTTTTGAAACTTTTGTTAACGGGATATCTCATTAACCAAATGTCTTCAAAAATGGTCACAGCTTAAATTGGGTTATAACGCGGACGCTAGTTTCTTTGGATGGCCTTGACCTTATTTTCAAGTTCACCAAGGTACTTTGACCACTTTTGAACCTCTTGTTTACCCGATATCTCATGAACAGTTGCACTCAATGCCTTCACATTTGATCAAAGCATACAATCGGAAATATTGCATTTGCTTATTGTGACATTTACATGTATATATAGGTGATCACCACACAACAATTTTCCATAGAACTATTGCACTGAGAGTAATGTTTATTTATAGCCTACATTGGCAGACTACACAAACAATTCCTCACTTCATTTCTAAGGTCACCATAGTAATTTAATGGCTTTTCCATCTCTTAATAATTATTATGTAATATCTCTGAACGGCGGGGAACTTGTTTACAATAAAGTTAGGGAAATGTGCAATTATATTGTATATTTATATAACTCCAGTGGATCGAAAAGGAAATATTACTCCTAAAGTTGTATCATATGACTGTTATGTAAATTGAAAATTTGATTATGACGCATGGTATCTCAGAAAGACTCTTTATGATATATAAGACAATACATGATATATTTCCCTTTATACTTATTCACTGAATATAAAGGCATGGCATCTGGGAACTTGGAACGTAATAATCAATGTATACCACATTATTACACATATTTCTAATCTAAAAACACACATCTCACTTTCAACAAAGTACCAAATAATGATACAATAATACCAATTATATCACAGAATATGATTATATGATGATATGGTAGGGATGCAGAGACAAAAGAGCTGATTTGATTGATTGATTTTGAACATAAACTGTAGTATTAATGATTGACATGAAATGATTAAATCTTAAATCAATTTCAAAACTCAATCTTATTGTTAACATTAATGTTGTCACTGACCATTGATAAAACATTAGACCAACAGATATTGATACTCGACTTGTATTTTAAAACCATAAATCTAAATTCAAAGACAATTTACATTTACATGCAACCGGAATTGATCCATATATGTATAATTAATAAAGAATTAATTTGATACAGAATAAAGTTGGAAACATAATGTCCATGTACATTTTGGATTCAATAAATTAAAAAATAATTACAATTCTTTTTGTAGAAACACTATAAGTCCGAGTCAAAGTGTATCTTTTTCACCTAACTTATTCTCGACTAAGACCTAATTTTGCAATTTCTTTCATCAAGCAATAAGCAAAATAAAATGGAAAACCAATTGACCTTTTGCAGTACAAACAATGAGAATTGTTTTGATTACATGTTTCAATCTACTACCTTATTCTATATGAAAGCTCTACTGACTGTTAACAAGCATGATAATCAACTAAACAAATATTATCTTGTTGAAAGAAAATATATAGATATAAAATATAAATAAGATAGTGTCTCTGAAGAGATCCTGGTAAATATGGTTACTTTATTAAGAGTTCAGAGTGACATATATAACATATAAGGAAATCATTACCAATATTTGATCATTCATGCTGTTTTTAATCATTGTGAAAAAATAAGCAAATGATAACCTACATAACAAAGAGTTGATAAAGCATTGAACACATCAGTGGGCAATCTTCAGGTGGAAAAAGGGGAGAGATTTCAAATATCTTGAAATAAGTCGGACCCATGAAGAGGAGATGTTTTAAGTTTCTACTTTTTTCATAATGTCTTCCATATACTGTTTACTTTTGAAATGAAAGTCAGTAGATCAACTCATTCCCTTCACACAAAAACAATCAAATAGTTTGCCACGAAACATGATCGGCCATTGTCTAGACACACTCGGACTGGCTTCCCAATGACTTGTAGAAACAAATTAATTAAGTTTCACACATGCGAGGTAAATGCCATTATGAGTGATATGCTTTATTCCTAAATGCATTTCAGCTTACCAAAGGTTTGTTACTACTTTTGAACTAATATGCTGACCAATTAAAATGTTAAAAAGATGATAATATTACATAGGAATTCATTAATCGTTAAACAAACGTTTTGTCAGCAGCTGCATCATATCATTTTCAGTAAGTTCATCATAGAAAATGCTCTGATGTAGAATATATACGAAGAAATTGTAGCTAGTTATAGTTTAGTTTATTTCATGTCTCTCGGACAACGTCTTAAACTTTTTATTATGTCGTACAACGATGCAGTGATTACATGTAATTACTTAAGTATTCGATTATTTGATGATTCATCATTTTCCTTACTTTGACATTAGTTTAGTTACACTTCGGACTCAAAATTAAATAACGTTGAGTAACAATACATGTAGGTAATTTGTATAATGAGGGCTTGGTTGTTTAAAACATTTTACTGATTACTGGTAATTCATTTAACTGATATATTCTTTAACACAAATGAGTGCAAAAGTGATTTTCACAAGTGAAGGATATTAGATTATTATGAATATTCATTATTTAGTGATTATTGTTCTTTAAACTAATCAAAACTGCCGAAGCATGACTGGAATAAAACCGAAAGTGAAAGGTGTGTTTCATCCATTCAAATATATCTAATAAACACAAAATTATGGTTTCTATTAAAACCAGAAACATTCAATTTCAAAGATTGATCTGATAAACATATGCCTTGGCAAATAGCAAAAACACGATTAATGCATTCAAAAAGGACATATCGATTACCGGTAAAACGTTAACTAAAATGGTAAAATGATAACTATCATACATGATTGAAGTGATAAAATAGTTATTAACAACAGTAATGTTTCAGTATTCTTCAAACGAATTTCTCAAACATATATTTGAACGAAACACTTGGTAAGCAACTTTTTAAAAAATCGTTTAATGTCAAAGATGTTGATATAATATTGATCATGATACTGAATTTGAAAAGTTTCTAGATATTTTAACAATAAATATTCATATTATTACAAATGTCATGTAATGAGAATGTTCCTATTCCTTGCGTTAAAATCATATGTGACATATCCTTATCATGTACTGGAATTTGATTTTGGCATTTCAGAAGATTACGACATTTTGAAAAAGATGGTGTCTACGTTTAAGCACGGCATTTCATTTTCTGCCCAAAATTCCTAATCAATGACAACAAACGCAAAAGATAATTTTCACGTCTTGACAATATAGGAACAGTTATCGATATATGTTTACCATAGTTAACAGAATAAGCATTTGTCTAACGAAAACATGCATGCATAGCAAGTAGTGGCCCTGACAGAAGTTAGCAACAATTTAGGAACGAAAAATACAAATCTTTAGAAAATAATTTCCTGCATCATATCCTATGTTTGTTAGAGGATAGTTTCCAATGTTAAAACATTGTTATAATTTCCAAGACCAGTTTTGTAACCACCACCCTTATTGGACATTTTAAATGTCAATAGGAAAATAACAATCTTTTTTCGGTTTTGTTTTCTGCATCATATCCTATTTTTGATAAAAGATAGTTTCCAATTTGACAATTTGTTAACTATACCAGTTTTGTAATCACCACCCTTATTGCACCTGTTAAATGTCAAAAGGATCGATAACAGATTGGAAGATTGTACAAAGATATTTTACTTGAATTAATACTGCCTCTGAATATGAAACTTTAAAAAAAGTTTATATAATAATTCACCTCTAATGAGAAACAATACTACATTCACTAATTGGTTCCAATTACTCAAATAATATGTGATGATTTAATGCTGATACAGAATTAACAAATTGTTTATTTTGTTTTCAGTTTATAGAAAACAATGAAGTATGTAATGATCGTCACAGAAGTCTGTAATCCAACTTCAAGTCAACTTAATTTATAATGCACAAAAGTTGCTACAAACCAATATTATCCAATGTATCAACCCTGAAAGGTGTTACGAACTCGTATGAAAATATTTAAATGCAAAGGGGAAAGCAAGGAAATTTATTGTTAAATAAACGTTTTAAAGGTATATATTTATTCTCAAGAAAGAATAAAAACATGGAGCCCCAACTCGGTTAAGTTAATAATGTCTAGGGGAGAAATGGGAGTGTAGAATAAGAGGTTTACAGAATGATATCAAATGAAATATCATCCTTTACAAAAACCATATATACACAACCTTTAAAATGTTTGACAAATATAAATGAGCTCCAAAAACCTGTGTTTTTGATCAGTTGCACCTTAGTTTCCCTTAATTGATTGAAGGAATGACAATTAATTTATATAACGCCTAATATCCAGGTAAAACCTGCTCAGTGGCGCTCATTAAAGAAATTTAACATATTCATATAAAAATGACAAAAATACCATAAAAACTTGTTTTCAAAGAAAATCTGAAACCAGTCATTTGTGTTCATGGAAGGCAAATTCACTCGTCCATTTTACATTCATATTAGTTTTATAACCTATCGAACGGTATCAACTCGTAACTATCATTCGGATTAAGTTCGATAACTTTCAAATACTACATGTCACTAATTGACGCCCGTCATTGGCCAGTTTTTGATCGCAATCTCGAAATTCAAACTTTCCTATTGACACTATACAACGTTAATTAGCTCAAACATGATAATTCTCACAACAGTCGATACTTCTCGATCAAATGACACAATTCACATTCATATTCGATCTCCCACAACTCATTAAGATATAACCAATGAAGAAATGTGTGTAGCATTTTAAAAAATCGAAAAGAAGTTTGTATTTCATAAGTACATTAGTCATCATAATTTTCTTGAACCAAATAAACCCACAGACTTTTATCTTCAAGGAAAACATTCTCTGATCAATCCATGAAATGGAAAGATCAAAACACAGATTACCAGCAATGATTACTAGTTAATCGGCTCCTCTAGGCATTGATGTTTTATTCCGTCTTTAAATGGCAGACTTTTGTTTGTCATCAGTTCAAAGAAAGAACAAGAAAACATACATAAAAGCCGATCACTTGCAAGACGAGTTGGATAAGGGTTTATGGTCAAAGTAGATTTTAATGATGAACAGTTCATTCGATCCCTCTTAACATTTAAAACATGCTGGACTGATGGTCTTTGATTCTTGAAGTCATTTGATCTGTGATGTTTCAGCACAGAAAACGTAATTTTAGTTAGAGGGGAATAAAAGGCATCAACAGTGACTTGGTCAACGATCTTTTTATTATTATTTGAAAACAGTCTTCTAAATAAAATTCTTTTCACTATATTTTTTACCTACGAGGGAAAACATGTTGGGGTTCATAAGGGGAATAAAAAGCATCAACAGTGACTTGGTCGACTATCGTCTTTTTATTATTTGAAAACAGTCTTCTAAATAAAATCCTTTTAACTATATTGTTTACCTACGAGGGAAATCATTTTGGGGTTAATATTTTGATATGCAAAATATTTCTTGGTCATGCTGATGTGACTTTAGGAAATTCAGTAATGAATGAATGAATGAATGAATGTCTTTATTTCCTCCAGATGAGTGTCCGAAGATCACTACACATTAATACATACAATATTTACAAAAACAATTTTACAAATAACAAGATATCATAGAAAGGCGGAATAGGAAGAAGACCTAAAATGTACAGTTCAATGACGTGTGCATGGAGTACAAATAATTACAAAAGAGAACAATCATACATCTCCATGACATTTCATCCATTTCGTCAGTTATGGTTATTTGACCTCCAGAAAAGAGAGCTAGCATTTCAACTTCCGATAATAATTCTATTTCAACATATATATTGACATCAAAAAGATATATTAGTTTTGAAAAGAAACTATTTCTGTTGTACAGGTAGTGTTCACAATGAAGAATTATGTGGCAGTCGTAATCATTACAATCTCTCTCACAGAGTTCACAATATTTTGAAAATTTTGCCCTGGAGTTGATTTGTACACAAAACTGTAAAATATCTTTAAATTGTGGATACACATGCATAAAAGAATACAATCTATGTACACCAAAGGCATTATGAGTTTTATGGTATCTGGACATATCTTGCCTTACACAGACCTGAGTAGACCATCTTATGGTTTCACTTTCAATTACAGAATTGATAACTAACTTGCGCCACAGCGATTTACAAGGGAATCTTCCAACTTCAAGATAATCAATTAGATATTTAAAAAGATTGTATTTTACACTAGTTTCGATGAGTGAATCACATATACAGTGTAATACTGCTGTTCTATTTTGAAACGTGGCTAATTGAATACAAAATAAATCCTTAAAAATAGAATTACACTTACAGTTGCATAGCTTACCAAGAAATAAAAGTCTACATTTATCTATATACCCATCCATAGTCCACAAGCCAAGATTACCTAGGACAGAAGCAGAGGAAATACGTTTGCTGAAGCCTTGAATGCATTTGGCAAAGTATCTTTGTGTGCTTTCTACGATATCAAAATCTTTACCTCGTAGAATTGGTAAGAGTTCACAGCCATAGAAGCTCGTGGGGAGTATCATCCTCTTCCATATTTTAACAGATGAAGTAGGATGTAAATCTTTACTATTTAAGCCAAGACTATTGAGGGAGTTAACAGATTGTCTTGCTTTCTTGCAATACAACTGCACTCTAGATTTTGAGGATAAATCTGATGAAAGAAGAATACCTCCATATTTTACACTATCACTTATTGGTATGTCTTTAACTATATTGTTTACCTACGAGGGAAATCATTTTTGGGTTAATATTTTGATATGCAAAATATTTCTTGGTCATGCTGATGTGACTTTAGGAAATTCAGTAATGATTTATCGTCTTAAATGAAATTATTGTTTTTTAAAAACAGTAAATTAACCTTTATGTCAATCGAGGATATGTTTTCTTTTGATTCTTCTTGTGGTAAACATATAATGAATAGACATGCATGTTAGATCATTAAGTGATGAATATCAACTTAGGAGGCATGATCTAAAAACAATTACCTGCAAATGTTTAAATAGGTACGTAGTTAATATACAATATTCATTGTCTACCTCTGATATTAACGACATATAGAGATCATATATGGGTTGGTCGCTTCATACAACTATGTTCATTCTAAACCATTTTTTTCGCTGGAAATTGAACCTTGAGATAATGGGACATATGTGACTTATATGTATTTCGTTTGAACAACCCTTTTACATACTGAACCAAACGTTTTGAAACGTTCAAAAAACAAACTACATGATATTCTAAACAAAATGTGGATATTACTTAGAAACTTAAAAATAGCAAAACACTTTTGTGCAGCAGCTGTTATTGTGCAAGTTTGATATAGAAAATAGGTATGAATTGAGATGAATTAGAATTATTAGGAATCTGCTTTTGAAGTTGCTTCTGAAAAAAGTCGATTACTTTGAAGGCAGTTTATATACCTGCTAAGGGTTGTGATGAGATGCATGTAGATTGTTTAATCTTTTATATGTACAATGATGATGTATTGCATAGTTTTGAATTACTTCTATCAACACGTGCCTTTTAGCATTTGCTTTCAAAAGATCACCTAGAAAGTTTGAACTCAATGTTAGCGATTTTTATCCCTTAATGGATCGTAAGTCGCGTTTATCCTTAGAGACTTTAACGTCATTATAAATCAATTAGTTGAGCAATTGAGGTTAATGTTTCTTTTCAAGTTTTCAATTGAACAGTAATTTTGTTTGAATAATAAAATCTTACATAAAATCTTAAATGAGAATTGGCGAAAGAACAATATTGTTGTTAAATCTTATCACTTAAAATCATATAACACAATATAACAAACACATGTAAAAATACAAACACCTTAAACTTTATTTCATATTTGAATTCATATGAGTAGTAAATGTGAATATTTGTTCAAAATACGTGTAAAGTAAATACCTTTTCCTAACATGAATTGACATGATTGACATCACTGAATAGAAAAAATATATAAATTGACAAAAATAGCTATAGTACAATGATTATTGAAATAACGATGTAGAAATCGTAAACAAAGAACCCCCTTTCTAAAACACTGACATATGTTGATATAATGTTGATGTTTAACTAGGCCAACCCTAAGCAAGCAGAATCAAACTTGAAAATTTAATAATATTTTCCCAGTAGTCTTAAAGGAGCAATAGCACGTTTTTTTATAATATCATATTTTAAAATTTTCATTGATAATTGTTAGTTAATGCTACATGTATTATTTTGATAGCGTCAAAAATCACATTGTACAAACCAATTAGCTAAAGTCAGAGGACAAAGTATAAAGAGTAACATAAAACCCATTGGCGACCATTTTGTGTGAACACCTTTAATTCATTTTGTTTAAGAAATTTATTTGAATTATTACTACTCCATTTAGATAAAATACATTGTCTGTCAATCGGTACCATTAATTTTCATTTTCCTTTATTCACCTTAAACGTGCTACTGCCCCTTTAACAGTTGATACTCAATATTAGAATGTTAAAAGGGACCACGATAATAAGATAGCTGTCTCTGAAAGTTCTGATACACTTTTTGACTCTATAGAAAAAACAATCGTCAATGATATCAAGCTGTACACAATTAGAAAGCTCATTACACTTTTCGTTCTGATGTCAAACTCTTAAAATAATAGAAATATCATCAATTCGCTGCTTGGCAAAACAGCCATATTTGCTTTAACTTGGCTAATAAGATACTAAATCAACAGTTAACTGGCTATTTTAAACATTGAGATCAAACACTCCATAAAACCGTTTCATTTGTTGGTTGATGTTTGAATCATTGAGATTTTCATTTCATGGTCAATTAATCATAATCATTTTCGAACGACATTCGGAATGGATGAGGGAAATGACATCCCTTTATGAAGTAATTCCAAAATCATGAAAATAAATACTCATTTCATTAAATGTGTTTGCAATTCTGTTAATAATATTTATAATGTGCAGATATTCAGCATGGAAAGATGAAACGGCAATATGAAAACTACTTAAATAAATACAAAAAGAAAGATCAACTGCAAATGAGATACTGTCATATAATTGATAATTTAAGAAAAAAGTGAGAAAGAGTTATAATGACTCTATCATTAAGCTTTCTTCAAATGTCCATATCAAAAAGGTTAAAAAGTTTGTCAACTTTTTCAAAGAATTGATAGTTATCATTTTTATCGATAGGGTTGCATTTCGCTTCATGTAATGGATATGCAAGGTTTATACAGGGATTATGATAATGACAAGATTAGTCATTAGACATTAAAGTAAGGACTTATTATTCGAGGCTAACATTAGACACAAATGAATGAAAATATGATTGATTATCTTGTATCAATTTGTCATAACCTTTTCGATAAAATTACATGTGTATGCATTGTAACCCTCATTAGTTGTCAATACATTTACAGTTTTTCGAGTAAACCCATTTGTTATTGTTTGAGGGTTTCGATGGGTCAATAAAACACCTTCTGATTCATATTTATACACATACATGCATCTGTACAAAAACGTTTGCACGATTAATATCCTAAAACCTTTCATAAACAATGTTCTCTACTCTTGGATAAAGTTTTTAATGAGCAATGAACAATTTTGTCAAGATTAAAACATGTTTGTCACCATTGCAACATTCTTCTCAATACCATTGTATTTTTTGTGTACTTTTACTAGGTCAATAAAATAATTTCTGAAATCATTAGATTCACATCTATTCTAAATATCTATACATAAATAAAGTTTTCACGATTTCGAACCAAAACCCCTCATTTACAAAGTGACTGTTGTGTACTCTTAGACAACGTTTTTTAATGAGCAATGACCCGTTTTGTCAAGATTAAAAATACGCATCTCACAATTTCACCATGCTTCTAAATACATGTATCAATGTACATGTGTTCATACATCGGATCACGAAGTAATATTTTATTGAAACTTTGATACGTTTTGATCTAATTGAACAGTTTTATTTAATGGTCAGAAGAGTAGGCCAAAATGTTATTTTTCACAAGTAGCAAACCAAATGATATAATTTATGGTACTATATCAATCACTTAATTACAAATGTAAGAAGTGAAAGTCATACAGAGTTTTATACATTATATGCCCATTTCATTCAATGTAAATCAATAAAGTAATCAAAGCAAAACAGATCCAATTTGAATTAAAAAAAACGTGAATGATTGATTTTCTATCAGCGTTACCGTCCCGATTATAAAGAATGTGATTTAATGAGGTTGTGGGTTCAGTTTAGTGCAAAGAGTTATTTAAGCGGTTGAAACTAACAACCTTCTGAATGTTATTAAACCCTTGCCCTTTACTCCCATCAAGATCCTTCGCCTTTAGGATAGATAGTGTGGTGTATTTATCGATGCAATTTGCAATGCTTGTTTTTCCTTTGTTAATACAGATACAGGATAGTTGTGTTATTGTTCATTTGTGATGTATTAATTAAGAAAACTCTTTATTAAGTCATATTTTGTAGTTCTGATTTGCAATTTATGGATATTAGGAATTTGTTTTAGCGTAATCTTCTTCCAACCGAATATGAATAATTAGCTATTCTTATTAAGTTATTGTTATGATCCTTATGTAAAATGGGTAAAATTGGTTGAAAAATACTCATCTGTATCTTGCAACAAGGTGTTACATATGTTCTTTTACGATGTATGTAAAGAGTGTGTGAAATGAAATGATCTAATGGAAACTTAAAAGCAAAGTTTCGAATAGAAAGGCAAATTTAGTAAATCACTTGTATATTCTATTTTGTCTACTTTTATAAAGTATCAAAAGCAAAATGATGTCGTTTACACACAATTATTAACATACATTGTTTCGGGAGATACACCTTACACTTTTCCTTATTTTGTTTATAATCAATGCCATAGATGTAAATATGAATAATAACTAAACGCTTTGCAAATGCATTATATTTTAAGCCTACATGACAGATTACAATTTGAAATAACTTTGAAAACCACACTTCTATACCCCTAGACAGATACCTTTATTGCAAGTTTAATGTTTAATGAGACAAGCCAAGGCAATATGTACAGGTCAACTGTTGTTCAACAATATGAAATATTATTCCACATGCTCAAACAGTGTGATCGATCACACTGAATTTTTTTTAATTTTCTGAATTATCTGAATTCTGAGAACACTATTTGTAAATGATACAGTATCAGTAATAACAGATGAATAACCTTGAACCTTGATGAATAAATTTAGCATTTCCTAAGATAACAATTTAAGTATTAAATTAATGCTTTAATTGAATTCTTGCTAATATCAGTAAATCCCATGCTCTCACTCGAGTCATACAAATCTTCTTGAGTTGATAATATTCGTATTAAAACATAAGATCTTTCATATGAAATAATTTTTGAATTTTTATTTATTTTTCTAACGGATAACTTTCATTAATTGATATGTAGCCAGGAAAAATAATAACTCATGAAAGTGTCAAGCAACCTGCAGTATAATAGTGTCAAGAAAGGTACCTAGTAAAAAATATTCCAGCTATGCATTACATCTTATCATTAATAATGATGGTTTCCAATTTGACAGCATGGTTTTATTCTATCAGTTTCAAATCACCTGCTTCTGTTATATGTTAATATGTTCGGTGATCAATGAGCAGATTGTACAGGATATTTATAATGTTTGTATTAATACAGATATTCCATTACATATTGATAAAATAATTCCCCTATCAAATTGCAGCACGTCATTCACTGACAGGTTTTAAAGTAATATTGAATTAACTATGATGATCGATGTTGATGCTTATATTGTGAAATGTGTGATAGAATGAATATTGAGTAAAACTGTAGAACTATCGTCAACAAGTTATTATGTCAGTTATCAAACCGTATTTATAATGTCAACATTGATATGGATGTTGTCAATGACCAAATGCAAAAACATAGAATCTGACTAGGAGGGATTATGCTCGACCGTTTTTGGAAAACACATATTCCGCTTTCAAGACTCATGACTTATTGATTGAAACAAGTTCTGGTTTGGAACAAAGAACGTAGATAATGTAAAACATGTGATTTAAATATAAATATAAAAATATTCTATATGTTTCTGTCCAGCTTTCTTCCATTTGTGACATATTTTCTTATCAAAAATATAACTTAACGAGTCAATATATTTATAAATTTATAACATTTCTAAGCCGTTTTAGAAAAATACAAAATCTGTGGTCGTTTGTGTACCATTCCAAGCATATAAATAACGTACATGTACTCTCAACTGCAAATGAAATGTTTGTATATGATATGAAGCAAAGGCTGGTGGTGCAAAATGAAGATTGATCAAATGCAAGATCTCGTTTATTCCCTATCACAGTCTTCTTGAATCAAAGAGGGACACACTCTTTTATCTTTTACAAAAACATCTCTGATTAATCGATGACATAGAAAGATCAAACTTCGGATTACCATTACAAACGACTAGTTAATCGGCTCATCAATGCATTGAAGTTTAATTCCATGTGTAAGTGGCGACTTTAGTTGTTAAGTTCAAAGGACAAGACAACTTACAGAAAGGACCATCGTTTGCAAGACGCGAGATATTCGGGTTTATGGTCAAAGTAGATTTTAATGATGAACAGTTCATCAAATCCCTCTTAGCATTCAAAGCTTGTATGAATGGTAGTCTCCGATGCTCATACTACAGAAATGTTAACATACTTCAATGAGTTTGTAAGCCTTTTGATAAGAGTAACAAATGTTTCAACAGAGAAACGTTGATTTAAGTTAGAGATGAATAAATATGTAAGTGACGATGGTTGAAGATGAATTGAAAATCGTCTTTGAATACGAGAAACCCTTCCTTTAACTTTTGTATTATCTACGAGGTAAATCATATTTGCGTATATATATTATATGATGCCCTAAGCATAATATTTTATAAATATTATATATAAATTATCATTTTATAATAAATTGTATATTTATTATATAAATATATACTTGTATTATAAATATAAATGTGTATTATATATATATATGTTTGTATTATAAATATATATTTGTATTATAAATATATATTTGTATTATAAATATATTTTTGTAATTGTGCATGGAATGAAAATGTCATGATATCAAGATTCGAAAAAGACAGTCCTTCTAAAAAGGATAAAGCGGGTGGCTTACCTGCTTTAAAGAGCCGCTGTATAACCTTTTTTAAATATATTTTTCATAAGATATTGGTCAAATAACTATATAACATAAATATTAGGCCAAAACAGCAACGATACACAGTTTCTCAATGAAGCTACAGCTAAGTAAACATTGCGTAACACGGCGTCTGCTCGTCGCCGTCCAGCGACAAAACAAAACAAGGCTGAGAGGTCACGGTCAGGGGATACCGGAAGTGACGTGGCAGTAGGCGAATCGTTCGTCTGCTTATATGGAAAATGGTAGACGAAATCCGTAGTTCTGCGTTTTCCAAGCGATTAACAGTATGTCATATCATTGTGTTGCTGTCAACTGTCCTAGAATATCTCCTGATGAAGTTTCCGTAGACAAATTCCCATCACATTGATGGTTTCACGCCAAATTGACCCGCTGTGTAAGGTCAAACAGAGCAATGTGACAATCTACATCGAACTCACGTGTTCAGATCACTACACCGATTTTCTGTTTCGAGCTCGCATTTTCACTGAATGAACAGTTTGGCATGCAGAGAAAGAAGATATTAGTAAAATATAAAACGTAGCACAACGTTTTTAGCTGATTTATGGCAATAATCCGAATTTACAATGCTCACATTTAGATTTGAACGTTATGTAAAAAGGTTGAATAAACAATGACATTGGTCTGCAGGTGTTATTTACTTTCTTTAGATCAGATACTCACCTATTACACAATTACTTTATTGTCTATCGTATTTCCTGTCTGTTTCCTAATTAAAAGCTATCAAATGATGACTATAGCAGGTAGGTTATATAATGCACAATCATCAACACCTGGCTTTTTTTAATGACATCAGCTTATTAGGTAACATCAAATAGCAATTGTATTCCTTAACGTCCCTTTTTTCTCCGATTGGTAAATTATAACCTGTTGAAATTAGAAATACTTTTTTGCTCTATCTGATAATTATTTTGAATAAGGTTCATTTAATAAATCTTCATTCTGTTGGGCCATGTATCGGGTATTGTTGTGAACAATATCTCTTCTATGTACAAGAGTGAAAACATTAAGATTGTCAGTGAAATGCCCTATTAAAATAATGTTTTAAACAAGACATCAGTCATCATCCAATACATGCCTTTCATTGAGAATTGTAACTTATCCATCACTAAATGAAATAACTAAGAAAAACGTTTTTTTTATCCTGTTACAAAATGAAGTCAAAGGCATTTAAAAAAAATTGGTTTAAATGTATAAAAAATAGTATTGTATGATAACATCCTTTCTGTTGTGCTACTAAAGTTATATTCAATAACAACAAACAACTGTGCACGAAGATAAAACGGTTCACACGTGAGCAATTGTTTATGACGAAAATACATCCGGGTTCTCACGTGCAGTCTTATGACAACATTGCGCAAATCGAGACCAGCTACATGCTGTAGCATTATGCGCACAACTTCGTTTTTAATGAGGGTCTTACATTTTCATCAATACAAATTGCCAGTTGATTAAATAAACTACCGATTTATTGAAGGTTTGAGATGTTGGGATGTTGTTTAGGGTGTTTAATCAACGGTTAAACATTGAGCTGTACTGTTAGCTTGTGATGTTTTACATAACGAGGGCACACAACGGGGTATCACATCGCCTACTAACACGTCACGAGGCAGTCACGCTTCAGTGCGTTTTATTCTGTTCGCCGGCCTAATTAGGCAGTGTTATGTATACAGTCGTAATTAAGCCGTTTCTAGGTCGATTTCAGTAATTTAAAGTTGAGTCAATGTCAAATTGTAATCACTATTTCACGAATCCTGAAAGTTGCCATATAGCATTTCAGTCCATCTTTAAAGTAGATGGTTACCTTTTTATCCCCGTTTTTAAGATAAAATATAACAAACAAATAAAATGACTCTGTATAACTATAGATGTTTTTGTTTCTATCACTCGTCCCCGAGATATACTAAGTCCCCTAGAGGCAAACATAAATAGATTGTCATTGAATTTCCATATAAACGTCAATTTCGGAAAACAAATAACGAAACATGAATACCTAAAAGTACATATTGGAAATGCAGGCAATACCTGAAAGCGAACAAAATAAGAAGAACTGAAGACTGACACAATAAGTCAATACCATTTCATATTAGTTAATGTTACAATTCATTAAAAAGTATTCATAAAATTCCTTTTTTTTAGGACAGGAACTATACATCTGATGATAATAAAAGAAAATAATAACATAATAACAGATTTAAAATTTTCAAATATATCATTCTTTTCAAAGACAAGGGTCGTGAATCAATAATCTAACATTGATAAGGATGATGAACTTTCAATCAAATTTTTTCATATAATCTCATATCACGTTTTTAATCAAAATTGTATAGACCAAAAATGATATGATATAATGTGGATACGTGTCTCTATAATCTATATATCCGGTGGATCGCATGTGGTCTTAAAGTAAGTGAGCATTTTTATCAAGAGTTTAGAAAGATGTATATTACATATATGAAATGATACCGATATTTGAATGTTCCTGCTGTTTTTAATCAATCTCCCAAAGGCTGATAAGAAAGCTAAGTAACTTACTACAGTAGAACACGGATATAGCGAACAATCGGATATAGCGAACCAATTTTCAAGTCCCGTCCCTATATAATGTCATTTAAATTATATGTGTGTAGCGAACACCGGATATAGTGAACTGAATTCTGTGGTCCCTTGGAGTTCGTTATATCCGAGTTCTACTGTATCTTAATCTATATAGACTATGAATACAACATGTAATAAATACTACTCAAAAGAATCTAAAGAACATTATTATAATGTCCCTTACACGCATGTATATCATCATTTGCTTAAGTGTAAACTGACATCATTTAATTATATACTGAGAATAATGCAGTTTGAACTTTGATATCAGATAATGCTTTGGTCAACAATAAACGTCATATGACGTGACGTCAGAAGGCTCAGATTCGCAACGATTCAGTTTATTCTTAGGTGCCTTCATTGTTTTTATAAAAACATTAACCCAGTTACTTAGTCCGAGTAAGCAGTAAAGCATAACTGCCCTCATATCCTCTTGAAAAATTTTCACTATCCTTGTTCAGCAAATAAACTCCTCAAGTTTCAGTTGGCTATGCAGAATCATGCTTTTATCGTTTTGAAATGATGGCAAGACAACTACAACATATATCTTACAGAAACGTTGTATATAAGTTGTCTTTTACCATGTCATTTATAAAATGGTACCTGAATCCTCCGAAGTTGCTATATGCATCATAGTTTAAAGGTCATATTAACAACAGTTACAACACTACAAACGCAATAAAAGGCTTCAGTAATTCTATTCATTCTGACTTTAATATGACAAACGATTAAGTAAAAAAATCAATATAGTGTTCCCTTGATTGTCGATGAATACATCATAAAGACACTTCACTAAACCCAAATCAACAACGAGAAAATCTGGTCTCAGGAAATGTGTAAAGCAAAAGTCATTCAACCGTAATTGCTGATAACATTATATACAAATAAAAGCCTCATAACTTCGGCTAGTTAAGCAAATAAAAACTGTCAGTGTAATCAATCATAATGTTTGAGCACGTGGAATAAGATCTCATATCGTTGATTTTGGTTCATCTGAACATATTTACTTGAACGCTTAATAGCATTTAATATGTGTTTGTAACTCATGGCTCGTTGATACTTTTACTTTAAAACTGTTAGTTGAAACATGTCTAAAAATTAAAATGTCTACACAAAATGGCTACCTCTTACACCCAATTGAGGTCATTATTTACATATTCTAGGAATATCACTCTGACTATTATGACACGATTTTCAACTTATTTTGCATATACGCATTCCATTTAAACAAAACTTATCAAGCAGAACAATTTTAAAATATTCAATATTAGAAACTATTACTACTTATTTCTTTTCTTTGTTTCAGGATTTACCATGTAACTTCTTACTGAAAAGAATTGATAGTTTTTCACGTAGGTAGGTGTTTTAAAATTATGTTTTCCTCGCTTAATTGAAGATTGACGTTTCAAAAGTGCAACTGAGTAATCTGCAAAGTTTGGTGTCAGTGCTGTAAAATTCATAGCTTCGCTCTTTCCACACTAACTTTTTAAAAGTCACTGACATCTAGTGTTTCCTTATGCTAAAAAACGTTATGTGAGAAAGTTAAATGATAATCAATTTCAGTGCATGCTATATCGCTTTTACTAGATAAACATGCAGTTTTTAATGCTGTAAAACCTAATCATAACGTCAAGGTAACATTTTCGACAGGGCTCGGCGTCTTCCCTTGATAAGCATTTCAAATAACACAATTAACTATAGATGCTTCCTATTATGGAAACATTTATCAGTTAAGGTCTTTATATGGTTTTACTTTATTGTTTGTCATGCACATGACTGAATTATCACGAATATCTTAAGTGACCGTTACACTTAACATCTTAAATAACACTTAAATAAATCCCTTCTGAAAGGGGAGAACGAATGGACAAAGTTTTATTGTATCTAATTAAGTCCCTACTGAAGGAAAGTCAGACGATTTATTGTATCTTAATCACCGATAATTTTGTGTCAAAGGGACACACATCGTAGGAACATATACGCCTGGACATTATTACTCGAGGAAAGACAAGAGATTCTCGCCGAAAGGGAACGTTTTTTATGTTTTGTTTTATTTTAGTTAAGGATGTTGTAAGATTAGGTTTTTCAGATGATACGTAACTGCTAAGAGTGGACACAAAGTGCCATGAGCAATAATGTCATATTTCAAATTTATGACATAAGTGTCATAGAAAAAATCATAAGCTAATCTTGTAATACCATAACGTTCTATTTGTCCATTTCTTTTAAAACGTTAAACATGCCAATCTCGTTTAATTTAATTCATTCCCTTTCAATCATTTTCTTTAGTCAATCAGCTGCCACCTGAAAGGCGGTTAACGGCTGGTGATATATTTGATTAGTTAATATAATCCTCTTTCTAAAATAGATTCTCATCAGTAGAAGTCATAAATCATTAACTGGCTGCTGTCATGTTTGAAATTAGTTTGGCAAGGGATTACATCGTTATTTGTGTTTCTATAGCTCGTATTACCATCCTGTTGTTATGCAATTGATATTCTTGATCTTTAATTTCTCTAAAGATATTTGTCTTTGTTATAGATGAAATCCAGATAACGAGTTGAATTTAAGTTGTCTTGAAATAATTGATGGGTGTTTTTAATATCTGTAATTGTTATTTGAAGAAATGTGTTTCTCTGTCATTACGACTTGTTTAAGTAATTCATGTTCCAATTTTCACTTGAGACCGTATGTATTCCATAAATCATTGAATCTTATCGCCCCTGTGTTATAAGTAGTTTTGACAGAATTATGTATATTTTCAAAATTGAGATTTTAAATAAAACAACATCTCTAGAGGGACTGAAAGCCTAAAATAAATCTTTCATAATTTTGTAAAGATTTGGTGAGATGAGTATTTACGTAAAATGGTGTTTTAAAATATGATATGTGTTCTAGGTTGTACAAAATCAATGTTCTACAAAACTGTCAAAGTTTAGATGATGTCCCTAAGAAAAGAACCTTCGACATTAGCTAAAGGGAAACTCTTTGGAGCCAGAGATAACATTTCAAGGTTGAAACTCAAGAAAAGGATAGAAATAAGCTTGCCTTTTGAACTTTCTAGGACATAGATATTAAATTAACCGTCTCCTTGTGATGTAATTTAAACTTTGATAAACAACGTGCGTCATTTTACATTTGAAGATTGAGTACGAAATGTCAGTGTTGTCAAAAACATCAATACATCATTGTAGTACTGGACACTATTTGAATATAGCATGTCTTATATCTAATTAATGTCAGATCAAACAAAAGAAAAAGATTTTTCAATGAGAACTTTGTGTTATTTAGTTCGATTTTAAACATGCTGCTAAATCTTTTACAAATATCTTTCCACATCCTTCAAATCTATCAAGACGCTGATGACAAATGGTATCTTAGCAGTTAAAACGTTTTGAAAAAATTAAATATACATGAAAGATTATAGGATTCTTGATACGTGCCAATCCTTTATTTTATGTTACTACCTGCCGCTAGTATACAACTTGAAAATTAAACACAACCAAGGGTTACTTTGATTATAATCAAATGAGTTTGAGAGATGATATAGAAATAACGTTTACAGTGAATATGAAAAGTGTCATAGGAGTAAGCAAATAAAATAAAATAAATAAACTGTGTTATATGTTTACAAGTGTAAAGCTTTCTACGCAATACTACTTTTTACTTTTTATCATGAATAATATGAGGCTATGGTTAAAGTTCACCAGCTAGAAGTAGGCTACATGTTTATTAAGGTTTTATGTGTCTTTCGAAACTCGACCTACTATGTCAGTTGACAAACATTCAATTGTGTCATTTCATTGAAATATTTCATTACCTAAAAACGTAAAAGAATTATTTATCAGGCATTTACAAAGCCAAAGTTCTTATTGGCCCGCGAAAAGTCAATACACTTGACCTAAAACGCTAAAATCCAATTATTTCTTCAGTTACTTCCTTTTAATAAAAAACGTTCTTCTTTAAGTCTGAAATCCATTAACTTGCAAGAGATAACTCAAATTTCATATAGATGTCTTCATGGTTTTTTTAAACTTCAATCTTAGTTTTTATGAAATATTAAAGTAAAATAATATATGAGTCACGAGTTCACTGAATCCCTACTATCATAGCAAATCAGTATACGTATCTATCGTTATTGCCTTCTGTCAGATAAGAAGACCTACGTTTAGATTTTTCATCAAAGAGAAGATTATGGTTGATTTTTTATGGTTGCTTGACATATTTCCTTTTTTTCGATCAATCAATATCAACTGATGATGCCCAACTTTCAGACTATCATGTGTCTGTTATCCTCTGTTTCTTCCTTTGATGAAAACGAATTCTCAAATCTAATTTAGAAATAATTTTTCCTTTTTTAAATCTTATTTGCGGATTTTTCAAAACTTATATGAATATAGATATGAATCCATTTGAAAGCTACAACCTTAAACTCGAAAATATCTTAATATCAAAAGAAATATCCTTGATGTCATGCATATATTTTTATCATTGCTATCCCCCGACACATCGTAGGGACTATGTATTCAGCGGCGTTTGTCCATACGTTCGTCCGTACGTTCGGAATTTTGTTAACACAATATCTCATTTACCGTTGCACCCAATGTCTTCAAATTTCGTGAAAGCGGACATTGAGGGATTACGCAGCTTAAGTCACTTTGGGTGACCTTGACCTTATTTTCAAGGTCAACACGGCATTTTGGCCACTTTTGAAACTTTTGTTAACGGGATATCTCATTAACCCTATGTCTTCAAATTTGGTCACACTACACAAACAGTTGTTCACTTCATTTCTAAGGTCACCATAGCAATTGAATGGCTTTTCAATCTCTTAATAATTATTATGTAATATCTCTGAACGGCGGGAAACTTGTTTACTATAAAGTTAGGGAAATGTGTAATTTTATTGTATATTTATAAATTCCGGTGGATGGAAAAGGAAATATTACTCCTAAAGTTGTATCATATGACTGATATGTAAATTGCAAATTTGATTATGACGCATGGTATCTCAGAATTTTTTTTTATGATATGTAAGTAAACTCATGATATATTTCCCTTTATAAATATTCATTAAATTTAAAGTCGTGACATTTGGTAACTTGGACTGTAGTAATAAATTTATACTACATTTTTACACATATATCTAATCTTAAAACACACATCTCACTTTCAACAAAGTACCGAATAATAATACCAATAATATCACAGAATATGATTATATGATGATGTGGGAAGAATGCAGAGACAAAAGAGCTGATTTGATTGATTGATTTTGAACATAAACTGTAGTATTAATGATTGACATGAAGTGATTAAGTCTTCAATTAATCTCAAAACTCAATCTTATTGTTAACATTGAAGTTGTCACTGGTCATTGATAAAAGATTAGACCAAAAGATATTGATACTCGACTTGTATTTTTAAGCCATAAATCTGAATTCAAAGACAATTTGCATGTACATGCAAACGGAATATATCTTTATATGTATAATTAATTAATAATCAATTTGATACAGAATAAAGTTGGAAAAATAATGTCCATGTACAATGGATTCAATAAATTTAAAAATAAATACAGATGTTTTGAAGAAACACTATAAGTAAATCTATATCTTTCTAAATATTTTTCACTTAACTTATTCTCGACTAAGACTTAATTTTGCAAATTCTTTCATCAAGCAACATGCAAAATAAAATGGAAAACCAATTATCCCTGTTGCAGTACAAAATAATTGTCTTGATTACATGATTCAATCTACTCATACCTACTTTTATATGGAAGCTCAACTGACTGTTAGCAAGCATGATACTCAACTAAACATATATTAAATGTTGAAAGAAAATATATAAATATAAAATATAAATAAGATAGTGTCTCAATTGTTAGGCTGTCATTGCTGTGTAAACAGGTCAACAATATTGGGTAATGTAACCAATCTATCTAAAAAGGATTAGTCACCTAGTATGACCATACGTTTAAACACAAATAAAACCATTGTTTTATTTTAACAATATTTGTTAATGACTTATCTATTTCAATTCTTAACTAACAGCTAAAATAAGGCACATATCCTTATCGAAATATTACACTGATACAAGTCAATGCTATGTTGTTAGAATGGCAGGTATTTGGTGTATCATCCTAATGTATTTATCATGATAACGATTAAAGAGTCAACACATCATCATAAATAACGGTGTCAGTACAAAATCCACTTTTCTAATGATGCGTGTAACCAAAAAGTCATTCAACTGTTTTTACTGATAGGTTTATATACAAATACAAGTCTCATTACTTTGGCAAGTTAAGCCAATAAAAACTGTCAGTGTAATCAATCATAATGTTTGAGCATGTGGAATTATATATATTGTTGATCCTGGTTTATATGAAGCTATTGACTTGGAAGCTCCATTACATTAAATACATGTGTTTAATCAAGTGCTCGTTGATACATTTACTTCAGAGCTGTTTGGTGAATGGGGTTCATAAACAGGTACTTAATAAAAATTTACACAAACTGCATGATTTATGTAATAGTTGCCGTCAAATTTAAGCTAATTAAGAAAAAGCACACTTATTGTCTGATATTCCAGAATGAAACGGTGTTATGCAACGTATTTTATGCATTGCATTGAAACAAAATTGATTGAAGTATTACAACTTTATATTCCAGAATTCTATAATCCCCATTTTAGTAAAAGGCACTTTAAGAGTTTTTATGTCCTTATATTTGGTCACATTTTCGATTACTGATAGAAGTTATGATAACCTTCCCCCTTTTTCAACTTGATTTTTGTAGTCATATATAGATGTCAACTTGATGTATCTTCGAGATTCAGATTTAGATCCATTTAGCTTTCCAACTTATTCACACAGGGCCGTTAACCCCTGAATCCGTTTACCGGATCCCCTGCCTTATTCTCCGGATTCATGCTAAAATGGTGTACTGGGATACGGTGCCGTATACCTCGCCGGATCCTAGATCCTGACGGACACCGCCGGATTCTCGTCCGGATCCTATGTAAATAAAAATACCAGGATCCGGCACCAGATCCCTCTCCGGATCCTAGATCCGGACGGACACCCCCGTATTCTCTTCCGGATCCTAAGGAGATTAGAATACTGGGATATGGTGCCGGATACCTCACCGGATCCTGACCTAGTGGTAGGAGTAGACAATTATGTAAGAATGAAAGGTTTATCATCAATTTGGTTCATTCTTTACCTGATCCAGACCTTCAGTTTAAAAACTCACCTTTCAAGTAGTTAACATGAATTATCTGATGATTTTGAGAAATGGATTGAATCAATTAAATGATAGCTCTATCTTTCTTAATCACAATATTGTACAAAATATTGTTTGAGATATTGTTTTAAATAATACATTGAAATCATAACAAATAGATTTTTCAAGTTCCATGTGTCCATGTGTCATGCTTAGTGACAAATGTCATGACATAGAGCTAGAGTTTTCAAACAGATATTTTGAACAAATAAGCATGATAAATGATTTGCATATTAAATTTAAAACTTGATCTCACTGACTTAGAATGCCAAGATTCAACCAGTTAAGCATACTGCCCAGCTCATTCAAGGATGAATGCAGACCACTTGACTGCCTCCTAGACACAATAAGTGTGTTGTTCCACCTGCTAGGTATTTGTGCAATAAAACTAATGAATGTGAGTTGAATATATTGGTTCATTATCAGCTCATTATCTCAATTTTATTGTCTCTCTATCACTATCAAGGAACATAGATATATATGTATGTGTGTGTTGGTGTTTGTAGTTTTGTATTAAGTATGTACTTCTCTAAGTATGTACATTGCAAAGCAGTTATTTTTGTATGAATGTATTCAGAGACCGCAAATATTCTGCCTATCATGCTTAAATACACATTACACACCTGATGTGCCGATCTCATTAACAGGCCTCATTAACCATATCACTTATTGCAATTAGGCGACAAGTGTTTATTACAGTAGCATAGGGGATGGGGTAAAGGGATGAGGGATAAGGTTAGTTTAAAGCAACACTTAAACTTAAACAGACATAGATATATGTATGTGTGTGTGTTGGTATGTGTAGTTTTGTATTAAGTATGTACTTCTCTAAGTATGTACTTTGCAAAGTATTTATTTTTGTATGAATGTATTCAGAGACCGCAAATATTCTGCCTATCATGCTTGAATACACATTACACACCTGATGTGCCGATCTCATTAACAGACCTCATTAACCATATCACTAATTGCAATTAGGCGACAAGTGTTTATTGCAGTAGCATAGGAGATGGGGTAAAGGGATGAGGGATAAGGTTAGTGTAAAGCAACACTTAAACTTAAACAGACATATATATCTGTATGTGTGTGTGTTGGTGTGTGTAGTTTTGTATTAAGTATGTACTTCTCTAAGTATGTACTTTGCAAAGTATTTATTTTTGTATGAATGTATTCAGAGACCGCAAATATTCTGCCTATCATGCTTGAATACACATTACACACCTGATGTGCCGATCTCATTAACAGGCCTCATTAACCATATCACTAATTGCAATTAGGCGACAAGTGTTTTTTGCAGTAGCATAGGGGATGGGGTAAAGGGATGAGGGATAAGGTTAGTGTAAAGCAACACTTAAACTTAAACAGATATAGGGAAATATGACTATATAAAAAATAACAAAGTAAGCACTTACTAGAGAACAGATTTTAATAAAAGGAAAGGGCATAAAAAAGTTGTTAGCTATCTTAATCCTTACCAGAGCGTTTGATAGTTATGACCTACTGCTGGCACACATTCAAACATCTTACTTTTCTCATTGTTTATCAACGTTCATTTCATCATATTATTTCGCTAGATTCAATATTCAAGAATAATTCTTCTGTCCTAAAATGTGCAAGACTTCAAACCCCCGAGAAATACAATGAGTGACCAGTAACAACCTTTAATATGTACAGAAACCATTTCATTTGTCACAATCCACATACAACATTGTTATAATCAAATCTCAACAATACCACCAATTGTGTAAGATGTTTAACCCAAACAAACCATAAAAGAGGCTTTAATAAACTTAATATCTTAAGTCGTAATTTGATAATTAATCAAATAAAAATGTACAAATTTATAAATTTGCAATGACAGATGTCTCGTAGCAAAACAATTCATCATCATTCATGTCTTCCTCTGCAATATAGTTGGCCACCACATTGACGTCGGTTATAACGGTGCTCCATTACTAAATGGTCAACTCAAAATGCAAGAACATGCTTCAATTTCATTATAGTGTATTGTTTCGAAAAACCTTTTTAGTAAGTCTTTTTTTCATCACAGGCCGTCTTTAGCACTGTTCATAATTCATTTTCAAAATATTTTTCAATACAAGATAAGATTTATTAAATTATTTTATCGATTAAATCTTATTTTCCAATAAGGTCAATTCATCATCAAAAGTAGTTTTTCATCAAGGGCATTTGTTTTATCTAACAAGTAAAAACATTCTATCAAAATCCGTTCATCAAAATTTAAGGTTTTATCAGGAGAGTAAGTTAACAATCAAAATTTCATGAACTGAATTGGACTTTGTTAAAAACAAAATCTTATTAAGTCTCTCTTGAAATAACACGCTCAATCCTTTTCAGTTTGTCACATGCTGCAGTATACGCCACTGTTATAAGAAGAAATGTTTATTAAAGTGTCACATAACACAGTATAAATTGCATATATGAACATAAAAGATCTCTTAAGATAATATTTTACCCTTCTATATTATAATTTTTTATGTATATATTATGGTTTATATAAACATATATGTGTGAGTGTGTGTGCATCTCTCAACTGTCTCATTTACGTGTATTTATAATGTTTTATTTGAATTGTGTCTCATAAGCCTAGGTAGGCTGGACTTTGCTTTTTAACTCTTCTGTGATATTTTATGATATATATATAATGTATACTTGCAAAGTGTGACACTTTAATAAACTAATTTTCTTCTTCTTCTTCATAAAAATAAACAAGCTTGGGTAAGCACAAAAGCGATTTGACCTGTCTGCGTATCTCCCGTGTCCTGCTTGAATGATTTAATGCCCGCCCACTTACCATGCGGCGGAAACGACTCTCAAAGGGTCTAATTATCCCATAAAAGATATAATCTTGAATTAAAACCGACAGACAGATTAATTTGTTAGTTAAAGTTTCAAATCAAGCTTATAAAATATATTAGTAAGCTGCGCTGCGGCACATTACCACTGGAGATAGAAGTCGGCAGGTATACCCGCCCCAAAACGCCTTTAGAAAATAGGATTTGTAAGTTTTGCAGAAACAATGTAATTGAAGATGAGATACATTTTCTTGTTGATTGTGACTTTTATTCTGATCTAAGGTATAATGTATGGCAGGATATTTCCTGCGTCAATCCTTTATTCACACAGTTGCCCTCAACAGCTCAGTTTGTATTCTTATTACGTAATGAGAGGTTTGTTAAGCCTCTTGCCGCTCTATTAATAAAAATGTATAATAGACGTAAGCATGCCATTTGCTTCAATAATACAATTTAATATAGAATCACATAAATCACAAAAACTCTTGTATATGTTTGTATTGTTATGTACATTATCATATATATATAAATGTGACTCATTTTTGACATTCTTGTGTCTCATAGGCCTTTTGGCCGGGTGGTACGCCTTTTTTAACATGTTTTTTACAACGTCCGAATCAGACCATGTACCACGTGACACATAAATAAAATATTTTTCTTCTTCTTCTTCTTCTATATTAGGCCAAAAAATAGAAATGTGACACATTCCTGTAAGGGATTAAGATAGACTAACGTTATTAACACATATAGAAAGAGCAAAATGTTTGCTTGAAATAAGAATTATCAATATTGTATTCGAAATTGAAATTGTAACTTTTGGCCATCATGTAAATCATTACAACTATCACAAGAATGAACGTTTCTAATACTTGCTTTCTATGTCTCACTATGCCTTATTTTCCCTGAACTCACTACTCTCTTTGAATTGTAACATCCACGTGGTTAATACCTGCTGAAAACAAACCCGATAACTCACTCCTAAAACAAGGGATGTACCTTCAACTTCACATTTACAGAAGAAAAAAACTTTTTCTTTGAAAAAAACATTGATAGAGTGAATTTCAACATTTATATATTGTAACTGTTTCTAAATATAGTTATGCACGCTTCCTAAACTAATATCTATTTTAGAACATAAAAGTTGAAAAACCTCTGCCATTCATGTGACAGTTATTCTTAAAGATCTATTTGAACCTTAAAGCAAATATTGTCTTCCTAGTAAAACTTCAATCTTTCAACTTTCATTGGTTAAACGTCATTTAAATGTATGCATGATGTATATTTGCAAGTCCGTTTTCGCGTACTTATTCCAATGAATACTCTGATGTAGCAAACTCATCCATACCCTCATACTCAACAAGGGTATATGCAAGAGATTTGACAAATATTAAAAGATGCGTCTTAGAATTAGCTTAAATCAAAGAACATAATTCATCCTTACAGAAAATGCCAATTTTAACACCATTTTACCGATTTGCAAATCATTAACAACCTTCTTTAAATGTTTACCAATATGATAAAAGTGACACCGATGTCTAGAAGTACAGTTTGTTAACAATAGGTGAAATATGCGGCACTTGAAAGCACCTCCTATTCAGCGTGAGACGCATACATGCGTCGTTTCCACTTGTATTCAAATGAGGTCGTTTTAGACATAATATGGCAACTATAAACAAAAATGTATATATCCTTTGCAAGATATGTCATTTAGTCTTCATTAGAGATAGGAATAAATGTGCTTTGATAGGAATGAATGGTCAGGTTTGGAGAATAACACACCGTTTGGTGAAAAAAAATATTCACAGATAATCTGTTATTAGAACTTAACACAGAAATAAGCTTATGTATAACATACATCTCGTTCATATTTATGTCATAATCATGTCAATTAACAGTAATATCCTGTTAGTTCGATGCAGTGATGCAGTTTGATGTAATTATCACATCGACATCAAATGAATTCAGTCTCTTTTGACTAATCATCAATAAAAGCCGAATCTAGATTTAACTACGAGTTGGATCCTCACGCGAATAAACATCCAATCAGACTCTAGAAATTAAATCATTATCATAATAGATTGACCTTGAAATAACACTCTCTCAAGATGCACATCTACATAGTAGCAATTGTAGAACAAACACGTGCAATTGCTTTCATTGGACAATAATGTTCATGTAGCCACACCCTGTTCGTTACCTATTGAATAACTGGCTATTCCATGCTCCTCACTTGCGTTTTTCATTCATATTTGCATTTAGTGCACAATATTCTCTTTGCATGTGTTATTCTGTCGTGTAAAGTTTGAATGTTGTTTAAACTTTTGCATTCTAAAAGTATTCTTCAAAGAGATTAAGTACGTAAAAAGTATTATAAAGGTTAATTTGCGTATGTAATAATGTGACATTCTACATATTATATGACATATTAATTCTGTTTTGTTTACAAATAGGCTTGTTTGTTTGTTCAATAACATTTCAATAGGTCCAATTTAGTTACAGTTTAGTTATAGTTTGTTTTTACGTTTTGTTGAATGCCTCACACTGTTTGGGAACCGACAGTATTAATACAAGATACATTTTTTATAGACAGACAGACAGACAGACAGATATGATAAATAAAATATCTGTCCGTCTGTCTACATGTTTACATCATATTCAGAATTCATTCAGGGCAATCTGTTTAAGCTGTGAAGTTACAGGACTTGCTCATCAGAAATATAGACCACGCCCATCACGTGTGAACAGAGTTAAGATCTAAAGACAAGTTACTGGTTATTCATATGTCAATAAACTTTAGATGAACAAATCACCTTAAATTACCAACAACAATTATGCAAATTACAGAGAGAGAGAGAGAGAAATTGTTTATTTTTGTCTCATCCCTTACATTCAAAAATATTTCAATATTGCATACATTAAAAATGTAAAAGCCGCCAAAAAGGCTACAAGAGACAATACATTAGGATCACATATAACACTGTAATACATATAAATGAAGAGGAACAAAAATAAATTTTAAAAAAATGAATAAAAAGACACCCACACACACACCTCACAATAATCCATATCAATACATATTTACAAACATACAGGCTTACGAGCATACATACATCCATTAATACATGCATACAGTACATACCTACACACACCCATACGTTAGTACATTAATGTGTTAGAACATACATTTGGTACATACATACATACATCCATACATTAGTACATTAGTGGATTAGTACATGTATACAATACATACATATACGCACATACCAATACATTAGTACATTAGTGCATTAGTACCTGTCCACACCACATACATACACATACCCATACATTAGTACATTAGTTTATTAGTATGTACATACATGTATACACTACACACATATACACACATCCACACGTTAGCATATTATACATACACACATACTCAGGTACACACATACATACCCACATACACACATACATACATACATACATACATACTATATACATACATACATACATTCATACACATATTCTTAATCCCTTCAAACTCTCATATTAACTCAACATCATTCATCAAGTGCCAACATCCAACAATACATACTCTGTCACTCACCCACCACTCAGCCCTCATTCTTTACACTTATACATGTACATTCTCACTGTCTAACGACACCAATATCAATCACCAACCACCACAAAACGCTTACATTCACACCCTCATAGAACACACTCATATACTCCCTTACCCACCCATACAAATCCATCCACTCTCTCAGCCACTCAATGAGGTATATACTCTATCAATCAGCATACAATACAGACTCACAGACTCACCAAAACATACATCCCCAGGCACTCCAACATTACACATACTTTCTTTTTTACATTTTATGTATATTGCTTAAAAATCTACTTCTTCGCATAAACATGTTAAAAACACATTCAACTAAAAGGTGCTGGATGCCATCACAAGTCATTAATTTATTATTTTTCTCAGCCGATGAGAGGTCCGCAATATTCTCTTGAATACAGTCACTTTTAAGTAAGGGATATCTCAGATCATCATACATAGAACAGTCAATTAGGAAATGAACTTCATCCTCTAGAGTATTACAAAAGGGGCACTTCCGTAGATGTAGAGATGTAACAGGTTGTGTATATCTTCCAGATTCAATTGATAAACCCAGAGATCCACATCTGAGCTTGGCAAGATATTTTCTTTTATACCGTGGAATATTTTGTAAAAGATAACTTTCAGGGAGTAGATCTTTCTTGTAGGATCTGTAAGTTCTGAGTTTATTCCCATTTAATTGATTTTTATCCTTCCATAGCGCACAAAACCATTGTTCATTATCTAACACATAAAGCCTTTGTTTAACCTTATTAATAAAGCCTGTGGTTGACATTTCTTCTGCTTCAATAATGTTAATACCAAGTTTTCCACTAAGGGAGATAACCCGTGATAACCAGGAAGATTTTCTTCTTTTGGACCAACTGTTTAATGAATCTAATAAAAGTCTGTTGTGTTTGATTAATCTTGAGTAGAGTCGGAATATTTCAATCCTTTGTTTAGTGATACAACTTTTCCATCCAAGCTCTCCTCTCACTGCACAGTTTGAAGTATTTCTGCTTACACCCAGGTACAACCTGCATGCTCTATTCTGGACAGAATTAATTGCACTGTGTTCCTTAAAACCCCAGATTGATGCACCATAATTCAATATTGGCTGGACAAGAGAATCAAAAAGCTTGGTGAATGTGTCATATGTCATACCTCCAGCATCAAAATATTTTTCTTGTAGACTTGATAAGGCTCTGCTAGCAGATTTGGCAATTTCCTTTGCAGTGAAGTTTAAGTCCAAGTGTTCATGGAACCAGAGCCCCAGATATTTATATTTGTTCACAATTTCTATGTTCTTTGTGCCACAACTAAACTTGGTGGTTGATTTGGTTATATTATTATTCCTGAAATGAATCACTTTAGATTTATCCACATTTAACTGCAATTGCCACTTAAAACACCACTTATTCACAGCATCGAACATTGCTTGTAGAGCTACTTCACTTGGGGCTATAAGCACAATATCATCAGCAAATAATAAAATTGATAAACACACATTATCTATATATATTCCACAATTTAAAGCATTAATATCTTCAGCTAGGTCATTGATGAACACAGAAAATAAAGTGGGGGACAAGGTGCAGCCTTGTTTGACTCCCTTCCTTACACTGAATGTAGGCGTCATATATCCGTTTACTTTCACAGCACACTGTACCTCTTCATAAAGAGATTTAATACTGTTATAGATTTTTCCTGAGATCCCGGCTTTACACAATTTATACCATAAACAATCACGGTTCACACTGTCGAATGCTTTTCTTAAATCTATAAATCCACAAAAAGTACTTTGTTTGGCAGATTTTCGATTTTGGATTATTGAATATAAAGTATATATGTGTTCTTCACAGCTCCGCTGTTTCCTAAAGCCATTTTGTTCTTCTCTTAATAAATTATTGTCTTCAAGATACTTTGAAAGCCTTTGATTTAATACATCACAGTAGATTTTACAAGGTACTGAAAGCAGTGTTATTCCTCGATATGTCAGGGGGCATCTAAGATTAGTGCTGCCAGGTTTAACAATGGGTGTAATTATACCTTTCCTCCAGTGACTAGGTGTAACTCCATGTTCAAAACAATAGGTAAATATCTTATGTAGTAGATTAACACAGTTTTCATTCTTTAGAGCTTCAGCTGGGATTTCATCACATCCGGCTGCCTTGAGATTTTTTGCTTTATATATTGCAGATTTAACCTCTTCAAGTGTGATTTTAGAGTTCAATGTTTGGTTGTCTACTTTATTTTGAGAATGCTCCATTGATTGCAGTTCAATCTTCACAGAGTTATAATGTATTATATCACAGGGTTCCTGCATTGGGGCGTTATACAGATTCTCATAGTCATATTTCCACTGTGACATGACATCACTAGTATTTGATAGAACAGTCCCTTTATCATTAACTACCTCCATTGGAATAATTGGTTTGCGCTGACTTCCCATGCCTATTTTTCCTATTTCTTTCCAAAAGTTTTTATCTTCATGTTGATTCAGTAGATTATCTAGGTCTTGTTGCTTCCTCAGTTGATGTTTGCGTTTGTATGACTTAAGTAGGCGATCAAAGGTATTTCGTTCTTGAATATAGTCACTTTTCAACTTTTTCCTTGATTGATTTGAAACCGTGTTCTTTCTCCACCTCTTTTCAGCTGAACAGACAGAGTTCCACTTGTCCTGTAGTACATTGTCCCAATAAGGTTTCGTCTTGCACTTGTGTGCTTTAATAATTTTAGAGAATGGCACTTTTCGTGAAGCTACTGTTTCTAATTCAGATATTAACAAGTGTTGGAAGTCATTGTAGGTCTTATCTATATCCTCCATGGCTTTAACGTTTTCTTGAATTGATGTTATGGTCTCACGAACTGATGCATTTATATTTCCTGAATTAAGAAAGTTTATTGGGAAACCTTCAAGTTTAAATCCTGGTTTTACTGTTTCTGTGTTCACATCATTATTACAAGGGGTGTGTGAAAAATTGTCCATAAGACCTGATAAGCATAGTTTCCACTTGAGTAGAGAATGGTCAGGCAATGATGATGGAATGTCAATATTATAGTCATTTATAGCTTCTGTTATTGGCTGGACTGTAAAGTCTGTGTATAATGAAAGCTGTTCGTGGGGTACCAAAGCATAATCTACAACTGATTTTCCAAGTTTACTGATGTAGGTGTAGTTATCATCTGATGAGCGACCATTTAACATACAAAAATTGCAATCGGTTAAAAAATCCATGAGATAATGGCCATAAGAATTTTCAGTATAGTCTATTATTTTTCTTGTTGGGATGACATCAACTCCTTCGATGAAATCTGAATTTGTTCCCATTCTTGAATTCAAGTCACCACAGAGAAAACTGATTCCTTGATTCTGATATAGACATAGTTGATTCCTGAGTGTGTTGTAAAATTCTTCTGCATCTTGAACATAGGATGACCCAGCAGGACTGAGATAGCACACACACATACAAACAGTTAGGTCATTGTGTTTACATTTCATCTCTAGCCACAGTATATCTTCCTCATTGCTATCTAAAACAGTAACATTAAAATTGTCTAAAACATCATTTCTAATAAAAAAGCCTACTCCACCTGATCCACGTCGGGCTCTAGAATGTGTTGATTTCCTGTTATTGCCCCACCAAGTATAACCTGGCAGTGATAGCCTATCATTTCCTGTTAAAAATGTTTCACACAATGCTATCACATGTGAATTATCACATAAAATGAGATTCTCTCTGAAGGATGAGTTATCATTTTCCTTAAGGGACCAACCCCCACAATTCCAGGAGCAAACCTCTAAGATGTCCTATTGTTTACTTGTAACGATTTTTGATCCATACACACGATATTTTGAATCTTTGCCGATTTCCTTTAGTAGAGTCCTAAATGAGTGTTGCGTTCGAAGCTCCTCAGGTGTAAGTTCACTTGAGATGTAGACAGATGGATAATCTGCTGAATGTCTGAGCTTTGTTTTTGATTTCAGGACCTGGATTTTCTGTTCAACTGTTTCTAGAGAAGCTATCACTATACCTGGAGTGTTGCCTCTACCTTGCTTCCGTTCTGCATGAATAACTCTCACATTGCTAAGCTTCAGACCATCCCTTATCAGCCCTGTTACCTTGTGTAATATTTGTTTTGTATCTCTGGATTCATTTGCATCCATTTTAAGATTCTTTATAACAATATTTTTGTCAATTGATCTTGTACTAGCAGCAGCTTTTGCATAGGAACTACCAAGATTTTCACATTTCATTTTCAGTTCTGACACTGTTTTGTCAAGGCTTTTGTATTTCTCGTCAAACTCCTCTTTAACAGATTTTAATTCATCACAAACAACTCGCGATGCAATTTCTGTAAATTTGGTTACAAGTTTTGTTTCGAGTTTTCAAGTTTTTCCTCCATTGTGTTAATTCTACTGCTTAGGCTAAGGAATGACGCCTTGAGGTCTCCAGAAAGAATTGTTACTGCTTTTAGAACCGAGTCATATGAATCATCTTTACTTTCAGCTTTACTACTGTCATTTGGCCCAGATTGTTTATGATCGAAAACCGGACAATTTTCTCGAACAGAGTCATTATCAGTCGGTTTACTTTTCTTTCCACTTTCTTTCACTTTTTCTAAATCCTCAACTCTAGAGAGACTTCTTTTTCTAGTACATGCTTTTGTTTCATTGTTCTTAGGTGCGATGGTTTGTTGTGTAGTGTAATGTTGGCTGCACGAGACCCGGGCATCGCGGTCGGACGCCATTACCTCACTCACAAAGTTCGCTGCCTCCTCACAGGTATTGCCGTGGAATGTGTCCATAGGCTCAGAAATATGTGCCATAATGTGATGCTACTATATCAAGGGCGTGTTAAATGTCTTTCATGTAATGTTTGTAGCCTAAATTGCACTAGAAAATCACCTTTTCAATAATTTTTGTCAGAGCTGATTTCAACCGATCTTCTCAGTCAGGGGAGGTAACTCTTATCAACACTTATCTTACAACATAACGTCTCTGAATTTTATTTGTTTCATATCCCTATTCACACCTGTCTTTTTTTACCGTTTGATCTCCATGAAACAATAAAACAATCAGAACTTTATGGCAAACTAGACAGTTTCCTTTCATCCGGTCTCGGGAGGTGAGGGGTACTGTGAGCTAATTGGCGTCGCTAGAGTGGGCAGTTATATATAATTACGCCGACAAAGGGTCTAGGCGTTGAGCCGTGAAGCATGTCCAGGGTTTATGAGTTAAGCCTACATACATACAATCATACAGTTCGAGTGTAACGTGTAATGTAAATATAGTTATTGCTAAATTGGCCTTACTTTATGCACAGTCATTAAAAATATTCTAAAGGTTTGTCCGATTTCTATGTATATATATACGAAAAATGACTGGGACGGTAATTCATTTGAGAAAATGACTAGTTTTCCTAGGCAAAATGACTGAAATTTTATCCTGTGTTTTTGACAATTTGACTGTTGCTGTTCAGGCAATATGTCAAAAAAAAGGTATTAAAGTGTCATCGAAGTGTTGTAAGTAATCTTGTGTCTCAATAGAGCTCAGTGATCTACTTTACTTATATACTCACTCAAAAGAAAAACGCTCCGGTATATAATTTGAAGCATATATCAAATATTTGAATGAGGATGGAAGTGTGAAAACAAAGCGCACATTTCCACATGATAACAGTGAATAGATAACTTCATCTTGTCATCAGTCCAATCGTCAGTGCCGTAATTTTTACATATTTTGGGCTGTGGTGTAATTGTGGCTTTTTGACATACACTCTGCAAATATGGTTTGAATACTTGAATGTTAAATACATCCCTCGTCCTCGTCTTCCGTGCATAATTCGTGGCGTTCTCAAATTTCCAAGGTCCAATAATATCTAAAACGCTCCGTTATTAAGTCCGACAAGACGCAACTACTGGTCGCGTCAGACCAAATTAATATATATAATAATGGAATTGAAGACATTATAACATTCACATTTTCTAATAAACGTTTTCTACCATTTTTGCAACTTCATTCAACATGTCGTGGGTTCATAACGCAGATTATAGTCAATAACATCAATAATGTTATCCCTTTTTTACCTGCAAGATTATCGAATGTACTTCTTTTCATCACTTATGATGTTTGTTTCGAAATGTTAAATGAAATTTGATTCAAGGAAGGATATACTGTTTATTATAAAGCTATTTACTGTTAGATACTTGCATGTTTATAATTATTTATGTATAATATGTATGTATAGTATGTATGTTTGTACGTGTGTACGTGTGTACGTATGTACGTATGTACGTATGTATATATTTGTATGTATGAATGAATGAATTTTGTAAGAAATATGTATGCATATATTTGTTTTTATATAAGTGTGCATGAAGCGTTTATGTGTGAATGGGCGTATGAATTAATGCATGGTTCATATGTATAGCATGTATGTGAGTGTTTGGCTACTTTGTGAACAGGTACGTGTGTGTATATGTGTGTGAGATTGTGATTAAGGATGAGTGGATGAGCCGAGTACATGTCAGTGTGTGAGTGCAGGCGTGTGCCGTGTGATTGGCTTGTAAGTCGTGCTGTTGAACCTGTGTAATTATTTGTTTTAATGTATTCTCTCATATTATTGTACTACTGTGATATTCAATGCTCTTAGTGTCTCGTAGGCCATATGGCCTCCTCTCTCTCTCTCTCTCTCTCTCTCTCTCTCTCTCTCTCTCTCTCTCTCTCTCTCTCTCTCTCTCTCTCTCTCTCTCTCTCTCTCTATATATATGTACAATTTGTAACACTTTTGGTGTCCAAAATATTTTAGGGAAGAATTATTTTATTTTTGTAGATTTTTCAACATAAAAATGATGCAAAACTGTGCTTTATATATTTCTTCTATATGTAAACTGTAGGTCTGTAGTTTATTCTACCGCTAGTATATGTTTAGCTGCATACATACCTGTACGTTCTAAATGTCTTTTAACAGCTGCCGACGCTGTCTATGATACTATTAATTTTATTTTTTTATGTAAATCAACTGTCGTTGAGGACGGTATGTGGACATGTACTTTCTCAGTATTCATGTGTTTTGGAGAAACGACATTGACTGTTTAATCAGATCATAAAAAGTTCTGAATCCTACTATTCCATTTGAATCAAATTTTAAAATATGTAAGCCCAATATCTTCTACAGGATGTGAAGTTTGCTGGTGACCTGAAGATTAGATCATCAATATCAATAATATATAACTCCATATATTCTATACTGAGTAGGATTAACCATATCATTCCGAATCGTCTTATGCATATGTAGATATAGTTATTACAGACGCGTTCAAATGTTGAATCAATATTAAAAGTAAAATGTAAAGATTGTGCATGACAACATGTAGCCTTTTGTGTTGATATTAACATAACCAATTCTATAAAATCATATCAAGACAAACCATCTCCTGTGGTAAAGTAAGTATTGCTAAATGCATGAAATCAAGTTATTGTGTGATGAAATCTGCTTAGTTCTGTTATACAAAGCTAACGTAATATCTAGAATTTACTCATTGTCATGTATGTCTACAAAGAATATTCAAACTCATAGATACTAATATGTATTAGAATAAGCTCACTTTTTTATTTTGAAATGATAAATGACTGTGTTGTTCACATCGCAGTTCTTAAGTGCATACATTTTATGTAAGTGTGTTTATACTGTTTGAACTATTGGATGTTTTAGATAGGAAAACAGTGATTTAGCAGAATTCAGCAAATATTTTTGTTACGTGACTTTCATAGATCACTCAGCCTAGTGAGTCACAGTTTACCGCACATCCGCTACAATTAACTTCACCACGGCGTTCGGCTTTATTGAAGACGACTTAATGAACTGACCTTCTGTTTAGTCCATTCATACGTATATTGATTAAAGAGAAGCATTCTTACATCAAAGTTTGCTAATAAACAACCGCAAATACACTTGACTGGGATTTCGATGGCTATTGTAGTAGGTCAAACAGGTCGGTGAGCTTGAATGATTGGGAAGTCAATCCTCGTTATAAACGAAATGTGTCATAAAAATCCAATATCTATCTGCAACCTTTTTTTAAAATAATAATTCATAACTATGTCCAATAAATCGGCGGCACAGAAATCTTGGTCCTAATGATAAAAAATAATGATAAAATTAAAGGGATAACAATAGGATATACTGAATACCTTATTTTTCTCAAAATGCCCATGACACCTCACTCATACTAGATGGAACTGAAAAAAGCGTACAGGCCAGATTGAAAACACTTAATCAATAATCCTCCTTCTCAGACTTAAACATCATCATAAATAAAACGCAAGTATTACGGATAGGTTCAGAAAAGAACTCAAAAAGAAAATTTTGCATAAACTGGAATCTTGGTTGGAAGAATAACTCGTTTACACTGACTCGTTTACAGGTATTATATTTACTCATAATCTTGCAGTAAAGTTAGAACGCGATTATAAAGATACACTCAAGACTCTAAACATTATCCATAAACCTATGGCTAGCAAGAAATCTAACCCCCTTAGGTAGAAATACTGTATTAAAAAGCCTTCTCTTACCACAACTTAATCACATAATTTACCCAACCCAAGTGACCAAATGATCAAGCAAATAGAACAGTTTTGCTTTAAGTTTATATGGACAAATAAACCCGACAAAGTACTTTAAACAAGGGGGATACGTATTCCAGATATAAAAAATCTCATTTGATCACAAAAGATTTCATGGATTAAAAGAAAAACCAACTCTCAATAAAAATAAAGACATTGTCACAAACAACTATGCATCGCGACATTGACAGCTTTCTAAGACATGCGAACAAAATATACTCACAACAGTCATAACACCACAAATAAATCCTGTTTGGAAAGACACATTAAAGTCATGGGGGTAAATCTATAACCCAAAAGGCAGAAAACGCAAAAACGCGACAGATGTTTTATAACTATCAAAACCTAGCAGCATTACTCAGGTAAAGGACAAACTTTAATCAATGATGTGTTTGACGATAATGGTTATTTTCTAGATAAGGAGAAATTAAATTTTATTTGAATGCAAAACTAATGTTCTGGAATATCAAGGAATACGAATCCATAAAATATTACTGTAAACCTATAAATGTACATATTGAAAAGAAAATTCAACTACCAATTTTACCATATCTATTACAAAACATAGTTGGAGAACCGAAAGGTTGTAGAAAATTAATGAGACACTCAAAACCGAGAACAATCCACGACGTTAAAATTCCGAGAAAAATGGCAAAAAGAACTTAATGAAACCACTGATGAGAAAAAATGGGAAACAATAGAAAAATGACATTTTAATCTTACACCAATGTAAAACATTCTTGGTTCTAATACAGTTTGATACATAGGTTTCTCCCAACAAATGATCTCCTGTCAAAAAAATAATTATAGATGCTAATATCTGTACGTTGTCCACCCGAAACATTCTGCATGTGACCTTATCCATTCTATCGGGGAAAACTTGAGGAATGGATTTTTGATAAAACATGAACTAAAATAAAATTCTCAACAAATAAATCCATTATTTTAGGATTTTGTGAACAGAGAAACTGTGTCATAAATTTGGTAATTACTGTCGTTAAATACAATTTATTTAAAATGAAACAACAGGAAAAGATACCCAATTTTAGACATGTAAAAGAAAACATTAAGACAGTATATCACGTTGATCGCTTTAATGCCTATTCGAACTGTACTTAAGCATTCAAAATTCTGATCAGTATGTCATAACCTATTTTGATAGTACCATGTTACATATTACTAATTCCATTTACCTATCTGTTCACATGTTCGCCTGTTTATAGAACGCTATGTCTATGAAATATATGTAATGTACTGAATTGACTGTGTCATGTATCTTGTATTGTATATCTGACCTCTCTGTCTAATAGAGTAAACTTATCTTTTCAAGTTCAAATAACCACAACTTTTTTCTTTGGAATATAAGAAAGTCTGATTCCAATATTGTATAGTGCTTCAAAGGTCGCTACTCAGGTATGTTCAGTTTGGTTATTAAAGCCCTTTTAAAAGCCACTTTTGATGGGCCGCTTAGACCTATCAGGCCTCGAACCAGTGAATGCATGACTGGCCATGCCCTCTTTATATGATGTCATAAACAGAATCAGCCTCGTTATCTTATACATCTAGTATGGTAACAATACAACATAATTCTTAGAAAATGTTTTCCACTCAGTTAGATTAATCATTTGACGATGTAATACTACTAAGCATTTGGCGTTAAACATATCCACAACAATTGTAATTAAACAATTATTTAGGCGGTATTTCAGTATTTCAGTATTTGATGCGTTACCTGTATAGTCTGTTTATTACGTCACACCCGAGCAAGTTTTATGACCCCTAATCCAGGCCAGGTGGGTCTATCAGAGCCGATGATTACGCTGTCTCAATGACAGGCTAATTAAAGGTGTTTATTGGACAACTTAACAAAAATGAAGTCCGGTTTTTATTTTGTTGAAAAATCTTTAAATGAAAATCGAAAAGTGGTTAAGTCGAGGTTAGTGATGTTTCACATATTGATAAAATGTTTTGACAATGAAGTGTTTTATTTAGTAAAAGTGACAAATTCATGCTTTTCAATATATTATTTTCATAGGAAACCGTTAGCACTTATAAAAGCCCTTTTAATAAGGCTACAAATGTGTTGTATAATAGTGCATTGAAAATTGAATATTCCATAAACCAATTTCCTCTAACATATCTTTGTCTGAATAACTTCACAAGCAAATATTTGCGGCAAATGTGACATATCTGAATTACCACAGTCAGATACTTTCTATAAAAACACCCAGGCCCTTGCCATTAGAAATTCTACACACTTTGACAAGTACAAAAACAAGAACTTAGGGCGCAAGTTAATCCTTTTTGCATGTGTTGACCATTTCATAAACGACAAGGTATATTATGTGATCATGTAAAGAATAAAAGGTTATGATTTTGTGAATGGGAAAGTATTTTGTTTAATCTTGTGAGTGGGTGAGTTGTTGTTTTACGCCGCTTGGGCAATATTTCAGCCATAAGCGGCGTTATAATCTTGTGACATGACGTGGTACCTGAACAAGATACAAACATATTGTGTATAGGGATATTTTTTTGTGAAATTTAATTTTCTTGTAGGTAATCTCGCTAGGATGACAATTATGATTTGGTATTTGGTATGATCTACCAAGTGCATGGGTGGTAACACTGTAAAAAAGGTTAAAATACTTCGCAGCTAGTCAAAAGATAAAACGTGAAAAAAAGAAGAAATATAACCATTAAATGTGTGCAAGAAATGAATAATGGATTGAAACAGCTATTTGTATCAAGTCGTTTGGCAAATTAAAGATTTCAATAATTTTCATAATTATCTACCTTCAAAAGATACAGGTCAAATCGCATGGTTATTTACTTATATACTTTGGGGAAAAGTTTCATTACCAATGCTATGCATGTTTGATGACTGTTATCATAGTTACAGGATTTGTTCACATTTTCTATTGTCAAGACTTCTCACTACGTAATATACTGCTTCCCCGTACTGATTGAATAACATAATATGATTTGGCCATTTCTTTCCTGATTTGAATAATCATGCATATGTTTGAAATCTACCATTTAAAATTGGACAGCCTTGTCAAAGAGGTAGATAATTTGCTGTGTACTTTTCATATTGCAGGCATGAACCTTATGAAATATCTAACAAGTCACGTTCTGAAATACAACTACAAGTATATGGAGATTGAAAGCCGTGTTATTAGAATAATCTTTTGATGTGTCAATGCGGACCGATGCCATATTCACGACTAAAAGTGAGTTAATTTTTGTAAGGGGAGGGGGGGGGGGGATAATTTATCTGTCGGAAGCATTCAGGACCAAGAGCATAAGCACTGACAACAAATTGTCAGAGGGATGAAAGTTACAATTATAATGACATCATATGTAATTTGAACAGACTATAGTCATTAACCCTTGCATTAAATTTAGTTAAAAGCAATCAAAAGAGTTGTGAACAATTGGAGTAAAAGTTGACTGGTTGTTATGTTCAAGTTCATACCTATTTATTTCAGTTTCTCTTGCTGTTCAAAAGGTTTCAAAGGAGGCCCATGTGCCTTAACTACTTTTCTATGAGACAAATCAAGGCAGACTGTCAGATGATAATGTATTCACTAATATCTTCTGTATGACCTTTGTGAAAAACAATGTAATATTAGCACTGTGCAATAGAAAGTAAAACTCTCAATTAAAAACAAACACTGCACCAAGACTATAACTGAATAAAGCTTAAGGTTAATAGACTGGCGTGATTCATTATAAATGGACTTTACCATAGTTTCAGTCAGTAAGAATTCACATGTTACAGCCACAATAACCAAAGTAGAGTTCATCAATCTCTTGTATGAGCACTTCCGGCATAAATGCAGGCAGCAAAGCGCCTTCCATTGGACCATACAAATGTTTGTTGGTATTTGTTTGTTGAACATAATTGAGTGTTCTCAATGTAGTCAATAACAAAGACTTTGAACATAAATAAGATAATCTTTTGAATTTTGACGAAAGTTCCTTTCAGTGTCTAAAGGTTCATAACTACTAACTACTTCATAACTAGAAAAATGGTCAGATGTACAACATTTAAAAAAACCAAATTATGTTCTAAAAAGATATGTGACCTTAAGACATTACAGAAAAAATATTAGAAAGATAGAAGAGTGACATTAAAGAACAACCTAGCATGTGCATTTTATCAGTGTCAAACCATTTGCTTCACAAAAAAATGTAAACATTCTGCTATAGGTCATAATTATCAAACGCTCCGATTAAGGATTAAGAGAGCTAACAACATTTGTTATGCCATTTCCTTTTATTAAGTTTTTTTGTTCTTTAGTAAGTGTTTACTTTGTTATTTTTTATATAGTCAGATTTCCCTATATCTGTTTAAGTTTAAGTGTTGCTTTACACTAACCTTATCCCTCATCCCTTTACCCCATCCCCTATGCTACTGCAATAAACACTTGTCGCCTAATTGCAATTAGTGATATGGTTTATGAGGCCTGTTAATGAGATCAGCACATCAGGTGTGTAATGTGTATTCAAGCATGATAGACAGAATATTTGCGGTCTCTGAATACATTCATACAAAAATAAATACTTTGCAAAGTACATACTTAGAGAAGTACATACTTAATACAAAACTACACACACCAACACACACACATACAGATATATTTGTCTGTTTAAGTTTAAGTGTTGCTTTAAACTAACCTTATCCCTCATCCCTTTACCCCATCCCCTATGCTACTGCAATAAACACTTGTCGCCTAATTGCAATTAGTGATATGGTTAATGAGGTCTGTTAATGAGATCGGCACATCACCAACACACACACATACATATATCTCTGTTCCTTGATAGTGATAGAGAGACATAAAATTGAGACAATGAGCTGTTAATGGATCAAGATATTCAACTCACATTCATTAGTTTTATTGCGTACAAACCTAGCAGGTGGAACAATACACTTATTGTGTCTAGGAGGCAGTCAAGTGGTGTGCATTCATCCTTGAATGAGCTGGGCTGTATGCTTAACTGGTTGAATCTTGGCATTCTAAGTCAGTGAGATCATTTATCATGCTTATTTGTTCAAAATATCTGTTTGAAAACTGTAGCTCTATGTCATGACTTTTGTCACACGGAACTTGAAAATCTATTTGTTATGATTTCAATGTATTATTTAAAACAATATCTCAAACAATATTTTGTACAATATTGTGATTAAGAAAGATAGAGTTATCAATTAATTGATTCAATCCATTTCTCAAAATCATCAGATAATTCATGTTAACTATTTGAAAGGTGAGTTTTTAAACTGAAGGTCTGGATCAGGTAATGAATGAACCAAATTGATGATAAACCTTTCATTCTTACATAATTGTCTATTCCTACCACTAGGTCAGGATCCGGTGAGGTATCCGGCACCATATCCCAGTATTCTAATCTCCTTAGGATCCGGAAGAGAATACGGGGGTGTCCGTCCGGATCTAGGATCCGGAGAGGGATCTGATGCCGGATCCCGGTATTCTTATTTACATAGGATCCGGACGAGAATCCGGCGGTGTCCGTCAGGATTTAGGATCCGGCGAGGTATACGGCACCGTATCCCAGTACACCATTTTAGCATGAATCCGGAGAATAAGGCAGGGGATCCGGTAAACGGATTCAGGGGTTAACGGCCCTGTGTCACCTGTCTTGTAAAATGTCATGATTTTAATTGAAGATGTTACTTTTGCATTCAGTAACTATTTTTGTTGTTCACATGTTATTCGTAATTATTTGATATTTAAGTATGATTTGAACAAACTCTATTTTTGCATATAACACATTACTCTTGAAATAAGTGTTGTACTGGTTAGATGTTGGCCTCTTATGCAAAAGGCCCGGGTTCAAATCCAATTATTTGTCAGTCTGGCTTTACACTGTACTGTTTCCCTGGGAAATTTAAAGGCATTTCATCAAACCATACTTACTCGACCCAGCTGTACAAATGGGTACCTGGTAACGGGAATGTCTGGTCATATCTTATACAAAAACTCTAAAGGGGCAGTTTCATGTTTTTTGAAAATTTCTTATTCTAAATTTTTACTGATATTGCAACTTCCTAAATGATTATTTTGAAAGTGTCAAAAATCTCATTACACAAACCGATCATCCATAGTCAGAGATCAAGTTATTAAGATTCACATGAAGTCAATTGGAGGCCATTTTTGTGTGAACACCTTTTTTATTTTATGTAGGAAAAGGAATTGCATGTCTGAACTTTTCATTATATATCTGATTTATTACTGCTTCATTTAGTTTAAATACAATGTCTTCAATTGGAACCATTAATTTTCATTAATTTTCATTAATTTTCATTAATTTTATAATCCCACTAAAAACGTGCTACCTCACCTTTAAGATAATAAACATTGGTGTCATGGATAGCTGTGTAATCCCACAACGTTCTATTGGGGCAATACTTGTAAAACATTACAGCCTGTTTCGTTCAATTTAATTCATTTCCTTTCAATAATTCCCTTTAGTCATTCAGCTGCCGCCTCGTGAAAAGGCTGGTGATATATTTTGTCCTTTAACATTATCCTCTTTTTAAAATAGATTCTCATCAGTGGAAGTCATAAATCATTTACTGGTTCCTGTCATGTTTGAAATTAGTTTGGCAAAGAATAGCATCATTTGTTATGTTTCCATAGCTCATATTACCTTCCTGTTGTTATGCAATGTATCTTCCCGATCTTTCTTTCTCCAGAAATATTTGTCTCTGCTATAGGTGAACTTCTGCAAATGAGTTGATTTGTGTTGGCTTGCATCTAATGATTGATGTTTTTTAATATCCACGATTCATATTATTGGAGACGTTTCTCTTTCATAACAATTTGTTTAGGCACTTCAGCTTCCAATTTTCGCTTGATATAGAATACATACAGTCCGTAATGGAATCTCATTGTCCCTGTGTAATAAGAGTTTTTTAAAGAATTATGAATATTTTCAACAAGAAGTCCAGTTGGCTTTAATATATATTGTTTTATTTAAGCCTAACAAACTAAAAATAAATTATTTCGTTAAATGATTCTTTAAATGATTGTACACAAATTTATCTTTCTAAGGAACAATTTCAGTTTTGATGATGTAAAAACAAGAAATGAAATGTCATTATTCACTTAAAGAAAATTAATTGAATAAAAACGTTGTTAAAGAGGATTGAAAGAAATGATTATCGAATCTAGACGTTCAGACTGTAGAGAAGGACTGAAATAAGTCCATCATTATTGAATTTAAAGTCTCAACTTGATGTAATTCAAACTTTGATAAACAGCATTCGCGTCTTTTTACATTTGAGAATTAAGTATGTAAGGTCAGCTTTGTCATAAAATCGATATATTAGTGTAGTTCTGTCCATAATATAAATCTTACAAATCTTTCAAGGTAATCATATAGAACATTATTTGAACATTTATAAGAATTGAGATAAGGCAATGTACATGGTCACATATTACATTTAATTGAAAATCAATCATGTAACATTCTAATTTCATATGTTCTTTAAAGTCATTATTTATTTAGCTTAACTTAATTGCGACTGCTAGCAAGATGAATTTAACACTAAGAGTTTAGCTGGAAGTTGATTTTCTTTATTACTCCATTTTTGACTTTGGATGTGCTCTAGATAGTACGTGTTGGGAAAGTCTATGAACGTATCCAGTTAAGGTGAAAAGAGTCAAAATCAAAAGTTTGGGTACATGCACTTCCTTCACCATAAGATAAACACTTACAATGTACGTAATTTCAAAATCGATCACTATAGAGATTATTAGAGTCAAGTAGTTATTACTTAACTTGGTTAATGATTAAGCATATTACAGCACATGTGTTTTCTCGCAATGCTAACTTTTCAAAATGGCGGATGAAAGCCGCTCGAGTGGAGCCGTTAAGGTGAAAAGAGTCAAAATCCAAGTTTGGGTACATGCACTTCCTTCACCATACTTATTTCAAAGTTTATCACTATAAAGAGATTACTAGAGTCATATTTACAACAAAAACATTCCTGAAAAACAATCCTGACCGGAAGAAGTCAATTCAATTAATAATTAAAATCCAGTTCAGCGTACAAGTTCTTCCTTCTCCAGGACTTGTGACAAGACTCGTACTTACTTTATTCTATAATCGATCACCTTGAAGACATACATGTAACTGAAGTCATATATAAAAAGCCGCCATTGAACGTTCTTTATGAGATATAATCAGTTTAGCATATTTCATAGCTCTTCGTTATATTTTTATAAATAGATAATTAGATAAATGAAGTCATATATAGAAACCATCATTGAACTTTCAGTTCAAACGTATGCTTCACTAGTTTATCGCATCTAATATCATATCATCCACACACACTCAATTTCCATGCCTTGTGGCTGTATTGAAATCTACTTCATGCTTTACAAAATCCTACTGATATGCGTAAATGCTGGATGTTTTAGGTTGTCTGACCTAATTTCCTCTTCTTGATCGATTCATCACCAAGTGATAATCTGAGGATCATTTCCCATGATAAGAGTTGTCCCCCATCTTTACGTTATTAGGTCACCATTAAGAAAATTGATGTCGGATAATCCCAAACGCAAATTTTTCGAAATGTCAAGTGGAAGCATTGCAAAAGATATATGGAACAATGGCAGGCCCTTTAATCAAGTTTACTCATTGGACGTCAATTATTTTTGTTTGTTTATTCAATCTTTTATCGATATGAATATCAATTCATCGATAGATTGATGCTTGGAAAATAAAGAACATAATCATCTGTATCTATCTTTCAGATTTGGTAATATCATGGTAGAAACTGAAAGGCCCGTCACGTTTCGTGTTAGCTGCTTGGTTCTCGATTTTTACTTTGCCTCATGTAACCAATAATAAGGTATTTTGCATCAACAGTCATGATCAGTACTTCTGAATTAATTGACACCATTAAAACGGTGGCAATGTCGGACTCTAGCAACCCTCTATGCCACTTCAAGGTAAAACCATAGACTGATTTTGATCTCAAGTTGATGTGTAAAATGGACACATTGATATCACGTCTTATGTATACAGACTCATAAAGCAATGTCTTATCCATTGACTTATAAATCGCATTTGTAACTTGACCTACGAATTTGTAATCATCTTGTCATTCGTTTTCTAAATATTCTCATTTTGTTACATATGAAGGCCTCTTAAAATTTTGTTCAGTTTGTTGTGTATCAAACCAGTTATATCATGTACTAAGTGATAGTGTTGATCAATCAAATAATAAATCGTAGAAAATTTTATATCCTACAATATATCAACTTCTATAACCCATACGTTTGTTTTAGACACATAAAAATAGTGTTTTTATCGTTATATTTGATTATATTTTCTACTAGTGTATATGTGTTCTAGGTTGTACAAAATCAATGTTTCTACAAAACTGTCAAAATTTAGATGATGTCCGTAAGAAAAGAACCTTCGACATTAGCTAAAGGGAAAATCTTTGAAGCCAGAGACATTTCAAGGTTGAAACTCAAGAAAAGGATAGAAATAAGCTCGCCTTTTAAACTTTCTAGGATATAGATATTGAATTAACCGTCTCCTTGTGATGTAATTTAAACTTTGATAAATAACGTGCATCATTTTACAGTTGAAGATTTAGTACGAAATGTCAGTACTGTTGTTAAAAAAATCAATACATCATTGAAGTACTGGACACTATTTGAATATAGTATGTCTCTTATGTAATTAATGTCAGATCAAACAAAAGAAATAGATTTCTCAAAGAGAACTTAGTGTTATTTGGTTTGTTTTTAAACATGCTGCTAAATCTTATACAAATATTTTTCCACAATCTATCAAGGCGCTAATAACGAATGGTATCTTAGCAGTTAAAACGATTTACGAACATTCAATATACATGTAAGATTATAAGATCCTTAATACGTTCTACCTATCGCTAGTTGAACTTGAAAATTTAACACAACAATGGGATACTAAGATTGATTATTATCAAATGAGTTTGAGCGATGATCTGTAAAAACATTTACATTGAATATGAAATAGGAGAAAGCAAAGAAACTTAAAGAAATAGTCTGTGTTATATGTTTACAAGTGTAAATTTTTCCACACAACACTAGGTAAATAATATTTACATGAATGATATGATGCTATGGTTAAAGTTCACCAGCTAGAGATTTGCTTCAGGTTAATTAAGGTTTAATGTGCCTTTCGAAACTCGATTTACTATGTCAGTTGACAACATGCAATTGTGTTATTTCATTGAAATATTTCATTACCTAAAACATAAAAGAATTCTTTATCACTCAGGCATTGACACAGCCAAAGTTCTTATTGGCGCCCGAAAAGTCAATGGACCTACACGTAGGAGGCTAAAATCCAATTATTCCTTCATTTACTTCCTCGTACTAAAAACGTTCTTCTTTATATCTGAAATCCATTAACCTAAAAGAGATAACTAAAATTTTCATATAGATGTCGTCATGATTTTTTAAAAACTTCAATCTTAGTTTTGATGAAATATCAAAGTAAAAATTGTATGAATCCCTACTATCATATCAAATCAGAATACGTATCTATAGTTCTTGCCTTCTGTCAGATAAGAAGACCCACTTTTCGATGTTTCATCAAAGAGAAGATTAAGGTTGACTTTTTATGGTTGCGTGACATATTTATATGTTATAATGTTAAGTTTTATAATGTAGGTCAACAGATTAACTCATTCCCTTCACCAAAAAAACAATCTAATATTTAAGACATATTTACGTTAATAATCTGTCATTGTTTAGATACACTCGGGCAGGTTTAACATATGACTTTTGTAGATACAAATTCATTAAGTTTGACAAATGCGAGATAAATGGCATTTGCACAGCATGGATTTAGCTATCACTGCCATGTAAACATGTTGTGACCGGGAGTGAACGACGTCGACGAGGGACGATGAAGGCAACGTTAAGGTGTGACGTTGATGATGAAAAGACGACTGGAGAGATCTTGATGGTGGACCATTAATTTATTTGTAGTTTGGAGTTACAACATTGCTCGAGCCGGTGGTACATTCACAGGTCAGTGTAGACGCAAGGGTACCCCCATCACCGTCGTCTACCTGAGCTGGACCGACTCGAGAGAGGTGACTTCTAAAAACTACCGGTACATGAGATGTGCGCCCGGCGCTGGTCGGGGTTGATCTGCCGAGATAGGGTCCCGGCTGCATTTAACATGCATGTAACACAAAGGAATCCGAGGGGGAGAGGTCACAGGTCACGTATGTGGTCAGCTAATTAGTTTTCAGTGAATGGAATGTACACTGACCATCTGCCAGGTCCGGCGATGGCTTGCGTTAATTTGAGACCAGATATTGATCATTTACACATATTCAAGATGGACTTTTACATGAGGATTTTCAATATATATTCCTTAATAATTTATAAAATGTTACGCTATGACAATGTTAACAAATAGTTCTTAATGTTGCCAATGTATTTGAAATGAACTAGTCGCTTAATATGACCATGTTTTAAGCTTACATGTATATCAAACCATTGTTCGATTTTAAACAATATTTATCAATGAATTATCTATTTCATAATTTCAATTTCTAACTTACAGTTATAATAATTGACATACAGTTGTTGAGTTATTACTCTGATAAAGACCGTCAATGCTATGTTGTTTTTAGAATGGCAGGATGTTGGCGTATTTTCCAACTGTATTTATCATGATTACGATGATAAAGAGTCCACACATCATCATCATCATCAATAACGGTGTCAGAAAGAACTCAGCTTTTCACAAGATACTGTAACCCAAAAGTCATGCAACTGTTATTACTGATAACTTTATATACAAATACAAGTCTCATTACTTTTGCTAGTTTAGCAAATAAAAATTGTCAGTGTTATCAATCATACTGTTTGAGCATGTGGGATAAGATCTCATATCGTTGACCTTGGTTAATTTGAAGCTATTGACCTGAAAGCTTCATGACATTTAAAACATGTTTGTAATTTAATGCTCGTTGATGTGTTTACTTGAAAGCTGTTGGGTGATGGGTGTCAAAAAGTGGTCTTTAATCCAAATCGTTAAACAAACTGACTCATTCATTTGATAGTGGACGTCATGACTTAGATAATCAAGAAATTACAGACTCTTTATTCTAGAGTGAAACGGTATCATGCAACGCAACAAAATTAGTAGGTGAAAGTAATAGTTTTGAAACATGTAGTTTTCTAATCTTGTTCTTTTTCATATGTTTGTTGACATAAAACCATTTAGTCGGTTTCAAGAGTAACCATTAAACATCTTACTGAAGAGGCTCGATGTTATTTCACATATGAACGGTTTATTTGGTTATTGATGATAACGAACCTACTGGTTTTGAGAAATAGGCCTGTCCAACTTATAATGCAGATTTCACTGCTGTAACATTCAACGTTTCAAAGTCACTTCCATCAATAGGACCACGGGTCTTCAGCAGTAATAACATTGATATCATATTTACTACTAATTACTTTCTTACAAGGAATGCAGATTTCAATTATAACAAATCTTAAAGAGCCACTTCGTGAGTTGTAGGGAGTCACATAGACACCAAAATTTCAATCGTGTCATCTGAGTGAAGAGTATCACCTATTACAGGAAAATATCATACAAAAGTATAGTGACAATACGAAGGTTTGAAGTTTAGGCTATGATCGAAAACTGGACAATGGCATGCGACAATCGTCAATCTTATCAAAAGCAGTCAGAATGACAGTTATCATCACAATTGTCGTTTTGGGATAATATGTGATATAGTTTTAAGTATATATAATGAATCAGACCATTTACGTTCATATAAAAGCAAAACACTATTAATATACTGTCAAAATCATTGAGTGGCTCTTTAAGCTATGTCACGATGTCAAGGTTCCACTTTCGAAGCAGCCCGACGTTTTTCTTCACACAAACCTTGTAAATCATGTTGTTGTGAAGTTGCTATAAATCTGAATTGACAATGGACACGTTGATACCATATGATGTATGTATTACAGACCAATAAAGCAATGTCCTTTTCACTAACTTATAAAACGCATTTGTAACAAAACTTGAAAATGTAATCATCTGGTCATTTCTTTTGTAAACCTGTTACATATTAAGGCGAAAAAAGTTGTTCAACTTGTTTTGTATCAAACCAATCATTTCATGTAATAATTCATGTCATCAATATGACCAATCAATAAAATAATTGATTGTAGAAAATTCTATATCCTACAATATCTAAACATCTTTGGTCAACATTTTCGTTCAAGCACGTTTTTATATCGTTATATTTTGTCATATTTTCTACTACTGATTTTGATAGTTAAAAAATAATCTCAATTCACAAACGGATTATTCATAGTCAGAAAACAAATTATTTAGATTCACATGAAGACATTTGGAGGCCATTTTTGTGTCATTTTGTGTTTCATTTTGTGCCAGAAAAGGAATTGCATGGCTGAACCTTTCATTATATATCTGATTTATTACTGCTTCAAATAGTTTGAATATAATGTCATTCAATTTGAACAATTTATTTTCATTCTCCTCACATCTCCTTATATTCCCCATAAAACGTGCTACTGCCCCTTTCGGGTGATAAACTTTAGTGTCAGATCTCTCTGTGAAATACCACAACGTTCTATTGGGGCAATACTTGTAAAACATTAAAGCCTGTTTCGTTCAATTTAATTCATTTCCTTTCAATAATTCCCTTTAGTCATTTAGCTGCCACCTCGTGAAAGAAAGTTAAAGGCGGGTGATATATTTTGTCATTTAGTATAATCCTCTTTCTAAAATAGATTCTCATCAGTGGAAGTCATAAATCATTTACTGGCTCCTGTCATGTTTGTAATTAGTTTGGCAAAGAATAGCATCATTTGTTATGTTTCCATAGCTCATATTACCTTCCTGTTGTTATGCAATAGATCTTCCCGACCTTTCTGTCTCAAGAAATATTTGTCTCTTCTATAGATGAAGTTCTGCAAATGAGTTGATTTTTGTTGGCTTGCATCTAAAGATTGATGTTTTTAATATCCACGATTGGTATTTGGAGGAAACATTTCTCTTTCATAACAATTTGTTTTGGCAATTCAGCTTTCAATTTTCGCTTGATATAGAATACATACAGTCCGTAATGGAATCTCATTTTCTCTGAGTAATAAAAAGTTTTCAAAGAACTATGAATATTTTCAACAAGAAGTCAATATGGCATTAATATATTTTGTTTTATGTAAGCCTAACAAACTAAAAATGATTTATTTCGTTAAATGATTCTTTAAATAATTGTACACAAATTCATCTTTCTAAGGAATAGTCTTAATTTAGATGATGTAAAAAACAAGAAAGGAAACTTCACAATTTACTTAAAGGATATCAATTCAGTAAAAACGTTTACATGTAAAAGAGGATTTAAAAATGTGAATATGGAATCTAGACATTCAGACTGAAGAGAAGGAAAGAAATAAGACCATGATTATTGAATTTTTAGTCTCAATGTGATGTAATTTAAACTTTGATAAACAACGTTTGCGTCTTTTTACATTTGAGAATTAAGTATGAAAGGTCAACTTTGTCATATAATCGATATATAAGTGTAGTTCTGCACACTCTCAGAATATAACATGTCTCTTATTTAATTAATGTCATATCAGGCAGACGAGTTAGACAGCTTTTATATGATGCGTGCTTTGTGTTATTGTGGGTTTTTAATAAGTCCATAATGAAATTGTTCAAATGAAATTATCATTTTATCACGATCTTACAAATCTGTCAAGGTAATAATATAGAACAGTATTTGAACAATTATAAGAATTGAGATAAGGCAATATACATGTACTCATATTACATTTAATTGAAAATCAATCATGTAACATACTAATTTCATACATGTATGTTCTGCAGTCCTTTCAACAAATTTTTTAACAAAAGCCATTATTTATGTAACTTAACTTAATTGCGACTACTAGCAAGATGAATATAACCAATGTAAGAGTTTAGCTGAAATTGATTTTCTTTATCACTCGGTTATTGACTTTGTAGGTGCTCTAGTACGTGTTGGAAAAGTCCAAGTACTTATCTAGTTAAAGGGACCATTTTTTGTGGAAACGAAATTTAGAAGGACTTTCCTGTTTACAATTATATATGATTTTTACAAGATAATTTCACGCTTAATTTCATATATGTTTGTGAGATAAGCATTTTAGTTGTTAAGAATTTGACAATTTGACAAAAAATAAAGTGTATCGCTCAAACAATAAAAACATCGGGAAATGAAGCAAATCATTGAAGCTACGATCGTGGAATGAATTACTACGACAAAATGCTGTTGCAACTGATAACTTTTATTATGAACTATTTGTAAATATTCTCCTCTTCTATCAATCAAGTAGTTATTACTTAACTTGCTTAATGATTAAGCATATTACAGCACATGTGTTTTCTCGCAATGCTAACTTTTCAAAATGGCGGATGAAAGCCGCTCGAGTGGTGCCGTTAAGGTGAAAAGAGTCAAATGTTTGGGTACATGCACTTCCTTCACCATACTTATTTCAAACTTTATCACTATAAAGAGATTACTAGAGTCATATTTACAACAAAACATATTCCTGAAAAACAATCCTGACCGGAAGAAGTCAAATAATTATATTAATAATTAAAATCCAGTTCACCTGCTAGTTCTTCCTTCTCCAGGACTTGTGACAAGACTAGTCTTTACGTTATTTCATAATCGATCACCTTAAGACGTAACTGAATTCATATATAGAAAACCATCATTGAACGTTCTTCGTGAGATAAAATCGGTAAACTCTTCGTCATATTTTCATAAATAGATACTTAGATAAATGAAGTCATATATAGAAACCATCATTGAACTTTCATAATTCACCATCTTATATCTACAGATAAATGAAGTCATATATGGATACCATCATTTCAAAAACGCCAACCCTGTAGTTCCTGACTACAAAATGAAGTTCAAACCTGCGCTTTACAAGTTTATCGCACCTTATATCATATCATCCACACACATTCAATTTTTTGTGCCTTGTGGCTGTATAGAAATCTACTCCATGCTTTACGAAATCCTACTGATATGCGTAAATGCTGGATGTTTTAGGTTGTCTGACCTAATTTCCTCTTCTTGATCGATTCATCACCAAGTGATAATCTGAGGATCATTTCCCATGATAAGATTTGTCCCCCATCTTTACGTTATTAGGTCACCATTAAGACAATTGATGTCGGATAATCCCCAACGCAATCTTTTCGAAATCTCAAATGCAAGCATTGCAAAAGATGTGTAGAACATTGGCTGGCTCTTAAATCAGACCTACTCGAGACGTCATGTGGAAGCATTGAAAAAGAAATTTAGAACATTGGCTGGCCCTTAAATCAGGCCTACTCGAAACGTCATGTGGAAGCATTGAAAAAGATGTGTAGAACATTGGCTGGCCCTTAAATCAGGCCTACTCGAAACGTCATGTGGAAGCATTGAAAAAGATGTGTAGAACATTGGCTGGCTCTTAAATCAGGCCTACTCGAAACATCATGTGGAAGCATTGAAAAAGAAATTTAGAACATTGGCTAGCTCTTAAATCAGGCCTACTCGAAACGTCAAGTGGAAGCATTGCAAATATGTAGAACATTGGCTGGCTCTTAAATCAGGCCTACTCGAGACGTCATGTGGAAGCATTGAAAAAGAAATTTAGAACATTGGCTAGCTCTTAAATCAGGCCTACTCGAAACGTCAAGTGGAAGCATTGCAAATATGTAGAACATTGGCTGGCTCTTAAATCAGGCCTACTCGAGACGTCATGTGGAAGCATTGAAAAAGATATGTAGAACATTGGCTGGCCCTTAAATCAGGCCTACTCGAAACGTCAAGTGGAAGCATTGAAAAATATGTAGAACATTGGCTGGCCCTTAAATCAGGCCTACTCGAAACGTCAAGTGGAAGCATTGCAAAATATGTAGAACATTGACTGGCCCTTAAATCAGGCCTACTCGAAACGTCATGTGGAAGCATTGCAAAAGATATATAGAACACTGGCTGGCCTTTAAATCAGGCCTGCTCGAAACGTCAAGTGGGAGCATTGTAAAAGATATGTAGAACATTGGCTGGCCCTTAAATCAGGCCTACTCGAAACGTCAAGTGGAAGCATTGCAAAAGATATGTAGAACATTGGCTGGCCCTTAAATCAGACCTACTCGAAACGTCATGTGGAAGCATTGCAAAAGATATATAGAACATTGGCTGGCCCTTAAATCAGGCCTGCTCGAAACGTCAAGTGGGAGCATTGTAAATGATATGTAGAACATTGGCTGGCCCTTAAATCAGGCCTACTCGAAACATCATGTGGAAGCATTGCAAATATGGGAGCAACTTTAGAATCCCTCACCAAATAAACCGGAAGTGTGTAAAAGCACGCGCCAAAGGCGCGTGCTTACTGCCTTCGGCAGTTCACGTGCCTATGGCACGTGTAGCGCCGAAGGCGCTATATATATAAGAGACATTCCTTAATTTCCGTGATTTCCGTAAGGAGACATTTTAGGCGAAAATAGAGGTCATTTTCGTATCGGCAAGCAAAAGTTTAATTTAAAACTTCGTCTGAAAGACGATAGTTTTAAACACGAATTTTAAAATCACTCCAAAACATCATTACCTTTGCCTGCAATCGAGGGGAAATCCTTAAACCGTTCCTCGTCGCTGATTGGTCAATTCATAAACTCGCGTGTCGATTGTTACGTCACTTCCCGGCACGCTCTCAATTACGTCATGTCGTCATTGTGATGTGCAACTTGTGACGTAAGATTTGTTTGTAAACAGACGACACTTTTAGCTTGACTCTCAAGATAACAAGTTGTAAATTTTGTGCTTTTGAGTCGCTATGGCCGGATTAGATGATTCTTTGGAGGATTTCGTTGTGGAGAGTCGTGTGTGGCGTACGGGACCGTTGTTTGACAACGTTGAGCCAGAGAGGAGGAACAAAAAGAGGAAAGTGCCAGCAGATTTAGGAAAGCAGACGGAGCGTCTCCCATCGCTACCTGATTGTACCTCGACTCCCTGGGTAAGTTCGTATGGGCGGGATTCTAAGGTTTCTTCTCGTGCTATTACTTTCGAGTGGCTCCTTTTTAATGTATTTGTAACAATTCGCGCTACGCTTGCGTGGTGTATGAATCGTGGGTTACTTCGTAACCATGCCACTTGTGAGAAGTGTCATAGTTCTATGACACTTTCTCAGGATTTTGGGGTTAAGAAGAGTAGTGACGGCATTTATTGGATTTGTCGTAGGTCTGTTGATGGTGTTCGACACCAAATGTATAAATCAATTCGAGCTGGAAGTTGGTTTGCAAATGGTAACATTTGCATGATGGAAAGCTTAAGTTGATTTATCATTGGAGTCGGAATCGTACTCAAATGGACGCCCAGATTGAGTATGGTTTTTCATCATCAACAACCTGTGACTGGTAAAATTTTTGTCGTGAGGTGTGTGATAAATCGGTACATGGTAAATTGGAAATGATAGGAGGACCAGGTGTAATTGTTGAGATTGATGAGTCAAAGTTTGGTAAGCGAAAGTACCATAGAGGTCATGTTGTCGAAGGCCAGTGGGTGTTTGGTGGTGTTGAGAGAGAGGCAAGACACAAGATTTTTATGGTACCAGTAGCAACTAGGGATACTGAAACTTTGATTCCATTAATCAAGAAATGGATTTTACCTGGTTCTGTTATCATTTCTGATTGCTGGAAACCTTATTATCGCTTAGATAACGATCCGGATTATACACACCTCACTGTCAATCACTCTGAAAACTTCAAAGATCCGAATACAGGTGCGCATACAAATACAATTGAAGGGGCTTGGCTACATGCCAAACGCTCGATGAATAAGTATGGTACCGTGAAGGGGCTTTTTGAATCTTACCTGAACGAACACATCTGGAGAGTCAAGGTACAACATAGTGATGGGGATGTTTTTGATGCCTTCTTAAATGAAGTTGCACGCCAATTTCCTCTTTCCAATGTTCCAGGTAACATCCCTCTGCATTAACCCGCCCACCGACTTGAAACTCGACCATCCTTCGAACATCTACCAGGCCACGTTTGGTTTTCACCAAACATATTCATGCATGTTTTTGATGAGTAGTTTTTTTTTAAAAATGCTCACAATAACATGTGTGTCATGTTTGGATGAATATCGTCGAGAGGGAAAGAAAGGATAACATTCAATCAAAATAAAAAGAAAGAAATAAAAAAATCCCCTTCCCCTATTGAAAATAGGGGGGCAAGCCCCCCTAAACCCCCTGATAATCTTAAAGAATAAAATTCTAAAAATAAACAAAACAAAAGAAAAACAAACAAGAAAGGATTATAGGCCTAATCAAAACAAAAATATCAATAAAAATATGAACGAAAACAAACGAAAAAAAGCAAACAAAATAAACGAAAGAAAAACAAAATATTAAACAAAAAGAATTGAACAAAAACAAAAGAAAGTACTTTAAAATTGATATACATAAAACTTACCTTGAAGTAATTTTTTATTGTTAAAAAATTCGGAAATATGGAATGCAACATGTCAAAACGACGCTGGGTCATGGGGGAAACCCCTCTTATGTCGATTGGATAACATTGAATCTGTGACGAAAGTCGTTTAAAAAAATATACAAAAGGGGCCCTTCTAAAGATAAGATGTTGCCTATTGTCAAATAATATCATTAATTGGAAATGTTCGGTAATGTAAAACGACTTGTGAACGAAAGGGTAAACAACAATGGCGTCGTGAATGACAACTCTCGCTTCGATGAGAAATGACGTCTGCGCATGTCCGGTAGTATAAAAAATTCGAGAATGTTTTTAAAGATAATTTCCACGAGCCGAAATGGAATTTGGTGAGGGATTCTAAAGGTAGGCCCAAATATGTAGAACATTGGCTGGCCCTTAAATCAGGCCTACTCGAAACATCAAGTGGAAGCATTGCAAATATGTAGAACATTGGCTGGCCCTTAAATCAGGCCTACTCGAAATGTCATGTGGAAGCATTGAAAAAGATATGTAGAACATTGACTGTCCCTTAAATCAGGCCTACTCGAAACGTCATGAGGAAGCATTGCAAATATGTAGAACATTGGCTGGCCCTTAAATCAGGGCTACTCAAAACGTCAAGTGGAAGCATTGCAAAAGATATGTAGAACATTGGCTGGCCCTTAAATCAGGCCTACTCGAAACGTCAAGTGGAAGCATTGCAAATATGTAGAACATTGGCTGGCCCTTAAATCAGGCCTACTCGAAACATCAAGTGGAAGCATTGCAAATATGTAGAACATTGACTGGCCCTTAAATCAGGCCTACTCGAAATGTCATGTGGAAGCATTGAAAAAGATATGTAGAACATTGACTGTCCCTTAAATCAGGCCTACTCGAAACGTCATGAGGAAGCATTGCAAATATGTAGAACATTGGCTGGCCCTTAAATCAGGCCTACTCGAGACGTCATGTGGAAGCATTGCAAAAGATATGTAGAACATTGGCTGGCCCTTAAATCAGGCCTCCTCGAAATGTCATGTGGAAGCATTGCAAATATATAGAACATTGGCTGGCCCTTAAATCAGGCCTACTCGAGACGTCATGTGGAAGCATTGAAAAAGAAATTTAGAACATTGGCTGGCTCTTAAATCAGGCCTGCTCGAAACGTCATGTGGAAGCATTGCAAAAGATATGTAGAACATTGGCTAGCCCTTAAATCAGGCCTACTCGAAACGTCAAGTGGAAGCATTGCAAAATATGTAGAACATTGGCTAGCCCTTAAATCAGGCCTACTCGAAACGTCAAGTGGAAGCATTGCAAAAGAAATTTAGAACATTGGCTGGCTCTTAAATCAGGCCTACTCGAAACGTCAAGTGGAAGCATTGCAAAATATGTAGAACATTGGCTAGCCCTTAAATCAGGCCTACTCGAAACGTCAAGTGGAAGCATTGCAAAATATGTAGAACATTGGCTAGCCCTTAAATCAGGCCTCCTCGAAATGTCATGTGGAAGCATTGCAAAAGATATATAGAACACTGGCTGGCCCTTAAATCAAGCCTACTCAGTGTGTTTCATTTCTTATTCATTTTGAATCGTCAACCTTTTTATCAATCTATTGAAAGATTAATGTTTTGAATGAAAATTTCTTGATAGAAACGGAAGGCTATGTTACGTTTCGAGTTACATCCTCGATGTTCGATCTTTGCGTTCGTCTTTAACTCTAGAACTAGTACATGTATGTTACTGACAATAATACATTTTGCATAAATATTCATAATCGGTATTTCTAAATTACTTGACACCATTAAAACGGTGGTCATATCTGACTCCAGCAAAACTCTAAGCCCCGTTAATGTGCAACCATAGGCATAATAAGGTATAGTAGATAAATCTCATTGATGTCAGAAGAAAACGACTTTAGGTTCAATGATACTGTTAATGTACTGATCAAAGAACAGTGATTAAGTATCAGTAGTGAAATAAGTTTATGGACAAAGGTTTATGATCCGCAAAAGCATTGCTCATGTTATGAAAAAATAACATCTTCAAAGAAGAGAAAATATAACTGTATGAACCAATCAGATTGTAGGGATTAGGAGTAATCCTCTAAATAAGACTATTTCGGAACCTGTCTGAATTAGTCTCTTTTGAAGACATCGAATGCCAAAATTAGAACATTTGACTTAGGCGTCTAAGTTCTTTTATCTGTTACATTAACATTTAAAAAATGTTAACGAATGTGAATAGGAAGTCAAAAGACAAAACACATTATCATCAAGACAGAACATCACATACAAATACTCATATGCTCTCATATGCCTGTTACGAATACTGTCAATGTACGAACTAATTGTTGTGAATATTGTTTGGGCAATGTCGACTTCATAAAATATTTTCCTAAGTCCAAGGCTTCTCACAGCAGAGTTGAATAAAATCAAACATAAAACATAAAAAACTTCACTGCTTGAAGATAACTTTGCAACATCTGTAAAAATCAATTTCTGAATTAATGTTTGACAAGTATAAATGATTACCAAATTGGGTGATACGCTAACGTTTAGTTTCACAATGTAACGTATATAAATATATTCTCATAAATATTGTACAGTGTTAGCCGTCCAAATATGACACACGGAAGTTTGTCCATAGGGTAAAGTCAGTAAAAAGATTGAAATATATTTTTTTGTCTGTGTTGTAAGCACACTTCAGTGTATGCCAAGCTCGGCTGATTTTTCTAGACCGGAAATAGGATAGATAACGCTAATTCTCAAATCTGTGACTCACTTCGCCTATTTTAAGGTCAGTTGGTATAGTTGGTTGTCAATAACATATGATTTCATTTCCCATTGCATAGAACGAAAGGTATGCATTAGTGTTTCCTTGATATCAGGAATCTAATAATGAGTATTGACGTAGTTAAGATACTTATAGATTGCATGTAAGCTACTTTGAGAGGCATTTAAGAAGTTGGAATGACAATAATGAAGAGGAATATATGGATGACAACGTTTAAACACAGATTCTGGTATCGTTCTCACATCTGCTTGAGAACTTTACATACCTTGAATAAAGAAGTTGTCATCCACATATTCGTCTTCATTATTAAAGAGGCAGTAACACGTTTTTTAAAATTTGTATACTCAATGTTTCACTGATAATAATTGTAAGTTAATGCTAACTGTATTATTTTGAGAGTATCAAAAATCTCATTACACAAGCCAATCATTCATAGTCAAAGGACAAGGTTGAAGATTCACCAAAAATCCATTAGCGGTCATTTTCTGTGAACACCTTTAATTCATTTTGTGTAAGAAAAGGGAATCGCATGGCTAAATTTTACGTTCTATATTTGAATTATTACTTCTCCATTTAGTTTAAATACTACGTCTTTCAAATGGAACCATTAATTTTCATTTTCCTGACATCAACTTATATTCCCCCTAAAACGTGCTACTGCCCCTTTAAAATGAAAACTGTTAATTGTTTTGACCTTTGGTGGTTAGTGAAATTGATACTATTTGTAGCATCACTGTTTTGAGTTTTTTAAAAAGATTAATTAAATAATAAAATAACTTCAATCACTCTAATAAAATGAGGTGGTGGTGCAATGAAGTTCTAAACTCCATATTCAATTAACGTCTTCACCTTCAACGCTTCATCTAAGCTTAAGAAGGTAGAATGTTATTCCGTGTCTTATCTAAATTATCTAAAAGAGCTCAGATGCATTGACCGAAAACCCGGAAATAAACTTCAATCCGCCATTTTGAGAGATTACGTTTTCTTGTACCGAAGTATATCAAGTACACATGCTCATAGCGATAACATGGACAACCCTAACCTGTTGAAGGAGAAGATACGACATGAGGATGTTTACTTATATGATATACATGGAAGTACATTGGTTCAGTTGGAAGGATATTTCAAATTTACATGTTGTATATTGTTTCAAAATTACTCGTTTACTTGGAGATTAAATTAAAAGACGCACACTTCTACATTTTATTAAAGTCAATTTATCAGATTAAATAAATTGATTCATCTGGTTTTCAAAAAACCATCAAAAGTTAAATAAAATCATTTTCTACAAGACTTATTTTTTTAGAGATTTTTAAAGTAAAAAAAAAGCAAGTTGTAATGTCTTGCACCATTCATTTAGTTCAATTTGTGAATTCGTTGGACGATGTTTCTGGAAAATTGTAATTTTGAAAACACGAAACTTCCTTGTCAATGCAATTGATTTTTATGCCTTGATAGACGGCTTCGCGTAGGCGACTTTTCTTCAACGGGCTCGTCAATCGAATTATTGGACTTTTTGCAAACCAATTACACACGTTTTCTTGTATCTGTTTTGTGTTAGAATGATATATTACTTTTCAAAGACTCCGAGACATACGTGTTTAAATAGATGTATCAACATGTCTACGTGTTACATCATTCACACAACATTGATCGGATTTTACTTTTACTATTTTTAACTAAACAAAACATGACAGGGACATGTAGGTGGGCGATTAGAGTTCGAATATCATTATTTAGGTGAATATAACCAATGTTTGTTGTAATCTTGAAGATGAGTTTTAGCGAATTTGTGTATTCTAATAATCTTACCAACTATTATATGAAATAACCTACTAACATTATATAACTTCCTTAAGAAGCAGTAGAATTTATAGTTGAAAATAATCTTTAAAGATTAAAAAAGCAAAGGTTTATGGCAAACGTAGTTGTTTCGAATCCATAGTGTTAGACATCTCATCATAAAACTCTGCATCATGCAACAGTTTTCTTGTGAACACTGTTTTATCATTCGCGTTAGGAAACTGGATTCGCGATGCTTCCTTTAAATAACTTGTTGTTGTTTACAATATATTGCCTTTTATTTGGTAACATTTACTCAAGCTTTCGTGAGAGAAATATATTTCCCTAAAAACGTGCAACTTCCCCTTAAACGATTGACGTGAGGAGGCAAAATAAAGATTGTTTCCCATTTTAAAACAAATGAAAAATAATCATTTCATTATAAGATACTTAAAATTTATTAATGTTGGAGTTCAGAGTTCATATAAAAGTTTAGGTCTACGGAATTTCATTCTTGATATCGTCTACCACAAGCAGTGAACAAGAATTACAATGGGTAAACCATTGATGTAGCCGATTAGATTTAACTCTGAGAGCTTAACTGAAGCAATGGCTGCCTCAGCATTAGCAATGGTATGAAGGATTTTTAGTGACACTTAAAGGGACAGTAGCACGTCTTTAGGGGGAATGATGTCAGGAAAATGAAAATTAATGGTTCTAATTGAAAGACAATGAATTTAAACAAAATGAATCGGTGGTAATTCAAATATATAACGTAACATTTAGCCATGCGATGTCTTTTTCATACACAAAATGAATTAAAGGTGTTCATACAAAATGGATTTTATGTGAATCTTCATACTTTGTCCTCAGACTATGGATGATTGGCTTGTGTAATGAGATTTTTGACATTGTCAAAATAATACATTTAGCATTAACGTACAATTATCAGTGAAATATTTAAAATAAAAAAAAACGTGCTACTGCCCCTTTAATATATATGTGGTAAAAGGATTTTAAATGTTATGCGGATAATGGCTGTTACAATATACATGAAATATGCAAAATTGCCTGTAACGTCAGACGAAGTAGAATGTTTCCCTTTCTTTTTTGCTAAAGATTGGTTAAGCATTCGATTGAATTGATCCTTTTTCTTGATAAAATTGTAATTTTTTTAGCATGTTTTAAATTATATGTTTACTATTTTGATTATTGGTGGCAAAACATCAATTGTATCAAGGATTACGGATAGTAATTTTCTCACTATTGATCACCAGAGGTTGTCATGAGTCATTCATATATATATATATATATATATATATATATATATGTTCAGGGTATATAATAGTCAGTTTTTGGAAATTATGTACGTTTGTTGAGATTACACCAAATAAAAAAAATCCCATTAATGTCGATGATATGGTAGAATGGAGATAAACATTCCTTGATCGAAATTTGTACCATGTACTGCATTATCGCTCTAGATTATCTGCGTAAAGCTTCACATTTCGCGTTCGATTTTGAGTTTAACTGTTAGCTTTTGTAAATCCGATAAATGTCGCTAGCTTTAAAACACGAAATGTTTATCACCTAATTGAAATAGATTCGCGCCATTGAGAACGAACAAAGAGCATAATCGAGTTTGTAATCGTCAAATAGCATGTACATATTACAAGTCAACAACAAATATGTGTACCTAGTTTCGTAAAGCAAACGAAAAATATTGTTTTATTTCAGTTTTAAGGACTCGTTTGGCCCCCCATGCATTCTAGTAAACACCCAGAACATTTGCCATGATGTGGTAAGGCCTTCTATCATTTTGATGTTAAATGACCAATGGTAATAATGAAGTGACAAACCCCTTTGCTAAGAGTGACAGCTAAAATGATTGTCAGAGCCTTGGCGATATGTTTCAAACCCAAAAACCTGTGTGATAGAAGTCAGATTAGGTTTGAAATTACGTCGGATGATACATCAAGCCTCCTGATTGAACACATTTGTATATTTGTATATAAATCATTCTTCTTGACGAACAGTCATAATATCCAGAAGTCCAAGCTTAGCTGTTCTACCACAAAACATGTTGAAATCTGTCATTGTTTTTCTATACCCATTTATACTAACTCGCACTGCCTTATTGAGGGACTATATGTATGTACCTACGCCTTTGGCCTCTTTAAGTGAAAATAAAGATTGAAGACAAAACCAGATATAGATAAAGTTGCGCTTTTCAAAAGTCAGCCCAAACACACTATTATTGCTATCCTTAAGTACATATGAGTATATCAAGATATATCGTCGTTAAATTGATGTAATCTATGAACTTACATCAATATATCCTGAACAAACTGTTGGAACAGCCTCTTAATAATGTCCACAGAAATAGCACTGCCCGTCAACGGCACTAATGGTCTCTTATATTTGATCTAGTGGGCTTGAAAGTATTGAAGGAAGTAGAGGGGCGAAGGCGCAATGTAAGAGAAATGTGTATCTTGCATAGTAATGAAGATAAATTTTGTTTCACGGATTGGATTTTGTATACTTGTGACCTTTTTACGACACTTCAGTTAACAAATAAAACAAATATATTTTGTTTTTTACACAACCAAATTACATAAGATATATTATTACACGCCCGTGTAAGATACCGCAGTGTAATATTTATACGGCAATATTAAACTAGTGTAATATCACAATGCAAGTAGGACGTTACAGAAGTGAGCTGTTGTGACGTCACAATGTAAGCGCTTCGTCACAATGGGTGCCGAGTCGCGGAACTGTTAGTTTCAGCACATTTTCGGCAAGTTTGCGTGATTTTTAGGGCAAGTAATAAACAGAATACTAAACTTCCTTCCATTTAATACTATTTTTATTAAACTCGTGAATGATTTGGTATCAAACTCGCTTTCGCTCGTTTTATACAAAATCATTAACTCGTTAAATAAAAATAGTATTAAATGGAAGGTCGTTTAGTATCATCTATATATTATATAAATAGATTAACTGAGGTAGACGTCTTCGGAAATGATGAGGAATGGGTAGGGGCAGGAGATCGAATTTCGAAACTTCAATTCTCTGAAATTGACACAGTTATCTTAGTTAATGCCTTACGCAATCTTCAGACGGTCAACGATATTAACCACAGTCGAAGAAGAAATCATCAACTGTCAAGCATTAATTTATGGCGGGCAAACACGTTTAATTATCAACGTAAGGGAAATGGATCTTCGTTGATCAACCAAATATAGTTTCTCCCATTAGGGATTATGCAATCTATATCCCCTTATCTGACATTATCTCTTTTACCTATCATAAAATACTCTCATTGTAATTGTTTACTGTTCCTTACTTGACTGTAATAATATAATGCGTTGTGTTCATTCGCCTACCTGCATTATATTCAATGTTCCTTTCAATTTTGTAAATAATCCATTAACTATGTAAATATGTAATAAAGGGATAAAGAGCCATTGATTCGGATTCTCACATTCAAGGTAGACAAAAAGGTTCAATGTTCTATGCTTATGACGTCTCAAATACCAAAAATACTCTTGAAGTTTGTAAGAAAAGAGCATACGGAATACAAACTAAGGCAAAAACGCTGAACTTCCTTGTTTCACTAAATTAGTAAATAAAATTTCAATTTTCGATAACCTTCCAAGGGCACCTTCACTGTTTTATGAATGAAGAGTGTAGTACTATGAATGGTGTAAGAGCACGTTCTTCTTGCGTGTCAAAGCGCGTTGCACGTGCTTCTTGCGTGTCAAATGCAAGGCACGAAGTAAATGTTTTGGGCTTGCAGACTTCGTGCACTCCATGAATATGAGCCTGTTTCAAGACAAAGTTTCACAGGTTGTCCATTTCTGTTTCGATTTTGAAGGTAAAAGACGCGTTATTAGAGTGCTCATAGACAGTTGAATTTTGACAGTGGTTTCTACTTATGAAACGTTTCCCTTGGATTCCAAATAAAAAGGTACTTTAATGACTCCCATAACAAGTTTAGCCCAAAATAATTAGCTTATCTTTGAAATAAATTAATTACGTATCATAATAAAATTATTTGGATATTTTTAGACTTACTTTCCTGACATAACAAATTTTTGGTGCAACATAAATCAGATCATGTTTATTTCTTGGTTTTGTTATTTCTAGTGCAAACTAAAATCTAAAGTGTTATTATGTGATTTTAATATTTTGATTCAAGCAAAACGTGTAAGTATTATGATTATTTTCCACCTTGTTTTATTTGATTGTTGATTCTTTCAGTTCACTTCTATGTCTATGTTGTTGATGAATGGTTTTAAACCTTGTGTAGGAAAGGTTTACAAAAGTGTCTTTGCATCAGATGGACGACGAGGTCTAAGTAGGATGTAAATTATGTTTTCATAAGGATAATGAACAGAACAGAACAGAAGTTTATTCAATTCAGAGCCCCTCGTCAACATTACACACATATTTACAATTGCAATCAGAGTATGGAGGCAGGACATTTCACGATGATACTGAATACAAGCTTTGTTTTATGAATTTAGCTAGGTACAACTGAGTGTCTTTGTTTTGTGATTGTAACAATTTGAATAATTTATCTGTTGATGGAAATTCCCAATATACTCTATCAATAAATTTAAGTCTATTTACATGATACTTTTGGCAAACACAAATGAAATGATATTCGTCTTCAATCACATAAATACCTTGATAAGAACAAAAATCGCATAAACGTAAGGCTCTATCCACATTTGAATATCTACCAACTTCAACTTTTAACTTATGACATGATATTCTTAAGCTCGTAATGTAACGTGAGAGATTTCGAGGAACATTGTTAAGATACTGTTCGTATGAAAAGCTTGATCAGGTTAAGAGCTAAACCCAACGTAACAAAAGAGTGTTATGAATCTACCTTTACCTTAAGGCTTTTCGTATATCACAGAAAAAATTGTTGCACTAATTCATAAGTTTGTTTTAATTTTTCATCATAGTATTTGGTACACTTCAAATGTTATATTGTCATGTATTTCACAACCATATCTACAACAAATTAATCCAATGGTGAATCCTATATCTAAATACCAAACTAGGTATTTCTATTATTCCAAGAGATTAGCATTAACTTGAAGCATCAGCAAATGTAAGTCTACAACATGCATTTAAAGGGGCAGTAGCACGTTTTTATGGGGTATATAAGGTGATGTCAGGAAAATGAAAATAAACGGTTCCAATTGAAAGACAATGTATTTAAACTAAATGGAGCGGTAATAATTAAAAAATATATAATAAAGTTTAGCCATGCGATTTCTTTTTCTTACAGAAAGTGAATTAAAGGTGTTCACACAAAAATGGCCGCCAATGGATTTTATACGAATCTGCATACTTTGTCCTCTGACTATGACTAATTGGCTTGTGTAATGAGATTTATGACACTATCAAAGTAATACATTCAGCACTAACATACAAATATCAGTGAAAATTTTAAAATATAAAATTATCAAAAAACGTGCTACTGCCCATTTAAATAGATATGTGCATAAAGTTTCAAACAAGTAAAACGAAAATCGCTTATTGTTACACATGCACATACGCACAAGGTCATAAATCCATATTAGGGAAGTAGAAGATAAATAAGATTTTGGTTTTAGATTCAAATGAATTATCTGAAAGCTGTGTCCCCTTATATCAAAGTTATATCATCGATAATAAATTGACGTCTTATTTATGATGGCGTCTATCCGTTTTTATATTGGGAAGTTTCAATATAACAAATGCCGCAATGAAGAAGCTAGATACCAATGACAAAATTATAACGGCATCGACTTTAATTTGATGCAAGCTAAGCCCGAGAAAAATCCAAACTGGGGGAATGGTAATATGATATATTATTCTAACTGAAAGCCACCTCGCAAGACAAAATGAAAATGGCGTGTTTGTCCAGGCGGCAACATCGATGAAAGCCATTACCCCGACATAAGCCTTCTTCCCGGTACCTAATCTGCCCCATCGCCCCTCATAGCGCGCTAATAACTCCCTACTGACTTCACATGATGACACTGTTGGAGGTTGGTAAACACAACAGCACGTGTTCCACAGTAGCTTCGCCGTAGCAACTCTTCTGCTGGTCTGTGGCCAGAGGGGATAAGCTTGTGACAGTCATCTTCTAGGCAGTGATTGAACAAACTGTACATGTATAGGTCTGTACCCATCGTTGTGGTCAAGAAAAGGTTTTCTTATTTTCCATTGTTGGAGATAATTCTTTCTTCTCTCGGGATACAGTCAGTTTCCTGGCATTTATTGAACAAATTGGTAAGGACTGTAACCATAGTCGTGGTCAGTTTAAAAGTGTTCCTTTTCCTTCCTGGCGACACGTCAAAACCCAACTCACTCATATGGAAGACAGCAATCTTAAGCCCATGTTCTACTCCTGTGTATCTATCCAAGGTTGTGCAGGCTGTTCCCTTGTATTGCTTGAACAAATTTACAAAGGACTGTACCCATTGACGTGGTCAGTTATAAATGTTCCTTCCTTCAATTTGCTGACGACACGTTAAACCCCAACTCACTCATTCATGTTGAAGACAGCACTCTTAACTCATTCTTCCACTAATGCGTATTTGGCCCAGGATTGTGACAGTATCTTCCTTTGTAGTGAGAACAAAGGGAACGTCTTTACCCATTATTATGGTCAGTTAAAAGTTTCCCTTCTTTCCGAATACAGCAATCTTGTCCTCCACATCTGCTTCTCTACCTTAGAGATACAAGTCTGTGACAGTCTGTTTCTTGACCCTGCCTGGTAAAGTTTCCCTTCTTCCTATCGTTGAAGATAGCAGCTCTAAGCGGGATAAGCTCCTTTTTTCCCAGGCAAACATACCCGTGACAGATGGCTTCTAAACATTGATTGAACAAATTGTAGAGGGAACGTCGATGTTAACCATTTTAACCAGTCTAAATTTCTTCTGCTTTCCATCGTTGAAGGTATCGTAACATGATCGCATTGTTATTTCTTTATCCGAAGGAAACAAGCACATGAAAGTCCGTTTCCAGGCTGCTTTAAAACAAACAGTAAAGGGGAATGCCAGTGCGTCAGTTTAGCCATATAAAACCTTTCTTTCCATCTTTGAAAAGGCACTTTTAATATGATCACTGCTACCCTCTCTCCCAGACCTGCGACATTCCGTGTCTAGACTTCAATTAAACAAACAGTAAAAGAGAACGCCAGTGACTTCCATTTTGGTTATACAAATATGTTCTTGCTTTCCATCGTTGAAAAAGGCACTTTTATTATATCACTGCTTCGCTCTCCCCCAGACCTGTGACAGTCCGTTTCTAGGCATCGATTGAACAAACTGTAAAGCGAAGCCTGTGTACCCACGATCGTAGTCGTATTAAAGTTTTCTTGCATGCCAGCAGTTGACGATGGCAACCTTTACACCACGTTACACTCGCCTCTCTTCCCTAAGGGAAAGCAGACTATAGCATCACTTAGTATTACTTCTCTGCTAGGCATCGATTAACCAAACTGTGTGAGGGAAGAGTCTTATCCCTGCTTATTTTGATCATTTACAGTTTTCCTGAGGACAGCTTGCACGTGCGTCGGTATTCGCTGATATTGACGACTCGGAGGATAAGTTCCTTGTGACTTCTGGAGGAGGTTGTTGTGACGTTATTCAAATTGGATACGGATTTGCTACAACGTAAGTACTTGCTTTATTTGTCAGGGAAGCATCACGTGTTTTACATGCTTACAGATGATCATTATCTCGTCAATGAAAATCAATGAATCGCGCCATTATGTCTGCCGTTGCATGATTTGAGTTTCAATATCTTCTCGGTAAATGATGTAATCGTTTTCACAAATCAAACCAATCATTACTCTTTTATATACCAGAGTGTACATGTAAACGTAAATGTAATGACTCAAAACCAGGTAGATATTCTATTTAAATACCGACTCCCATGCAAATTTACCGATTTCCTCTTCATTCATTGAAAAATGATTATTTCGTCTCATTGAAGAAAGTTGCTGTTTTATTTTGTTACCGTAGACAAAAATCAAAACACTAGATATAGTATCTACTCTTATAGCGTTATTTGAGCTTTATTATGTTTCCTCCAGTCGTGATGTCGAGAATTTATTTACAAATGACTTATGGTTACATCAGAGAAAAACAATAGAGATATATAACCAAGTTAGGAACATCGGTATATTAAAAGAACAGTTTTAATGATGCATAAATTTACTGCAACCATGATAAAAGCGCAGATTTGAACATCTTAGTATTTTTATCAGTTAATATCACATACAAACGAGATAAACAACGTGTTCTGTTATGTCAGGTATTTTAACGAATTCATAACACGATGAGAAAAAGCTATTTTGAGAATTTTATGAAAGTGCTGTAACACAATAGAATATATAAAAGTGAAATAATGATTCTTATACCTAATAATAAAATTAAGTTGATCTGTATGTTATAGAGTAAAATTAACACAAAACGTTACATACTATCTCTCTTTACCTGCTATGTTACATAGAGAAAGTAGCATATTTTTATTTAAGAAAATAAAATTAGGATTGGTGAGCAAGCCACGGGGTTTATTTGAACTGTCTCAGCATGTTCTACACCGGGACATAATGATAGGAATATAATAATCCAAAGATGCTTGTTATAGCTTCTTGAATTGTTGACACAAATATGGCTTACATTACACAAGCGACCACGTGGATGTGATGAAAACTACAAATAATAACTTCCATAACGTTATTGAAAAACTCATAAATAACTTTTTGCATGTTATTCAATATGTGGAAACGGGCTTCACTGTTAATTACATACGACATGCTATCTGTGGTTAAAGAGAGTTTTCAGGTGTATATATGCACGTGCAAGTATATCATTCCAAAATGTTCCAATTAACTTCTCCCAAACGCTCTTAAGCCATCCACTTACGTTTCTGTCAATCAAAAACCACACTCGCTGTTTAATGTAAAACGTAACGGTAAATGTTAAGCCATTTGAATATCATAAGATAGTGTTCGATTAGTTTGAGTGGTAGCGTGTACTGATTTGTCATTCTTAATGCAGGCTTCATCTGTTTTGATTATATAAATGGAGCGCATATTACAGTGAGATGAATACCGATGTTAAAGGTCTGGGTTAGATAATGGGCGCTTTATCGATTCGGAATATCGATTACCCTTTGTTTGGTTGAAGGTTTCTTTTTTTTTCATGTTTAAATTTGCAAACGATAAAAAGGGCTGTCTTTGAAATTGATTTGGAAAGGAAAACAAAACAAAGTTTTGTATCTTCATGATTACATAACATTGGTAAATATATAAGGTACACCGAACATAATCTGTATCAGAATAATGATATTTGCTTTTTCGTTTCGTGAATTACTCGATCGTTAATGCTGTTGTCATAAGCAAAATATATATTGATATCTTTATTCGTGATAGGAATTTTGTTCGATATAATAAGCTGTAGAAAACTGATAGAATGTGATCTCATTCGTGAACTTATGGACAAACTTATCCGCGGAAACAACTTCAAACATATAATCATGAATATGTACAGTGGTGCAGTGGTTAGCATGCTGGCCTTCCACGCCGGAACCCGGGTTCGAATCCCGGTGGAGACACCAACAACTGTGACCTGTCTCATCCTATACTGTGTCTATGGGCGAGGCACTTACTCCACATTGCACTCAGTCCACCCAACTGTTTTTAAAATGGGTACCTGAATACAAGATGTACTGACCTACTGGCGTTTTATAGCAGCTGTGAAAGTACAATCCTCAGGAAAATCATTACCAGCTATTAGAGTCAGTTTCTGAAATTATCTGCCCTTGGCTCATAAAGTCAAATTGAAGCGCCCGGCGTTACGGTTGAACGGCGGCCAGTGCTGCTGTGCAGCCCCCACAGGGGGTTAATCTCGTTGCATCATATAGGTTAAGTAAACAAGCATCGCTTATCGGGCAGACTGAGCTCCTCTCCTTGGTCAAATTTAGCGTAGACAGACAGACAGACAGACAGACAGACAGATAATTTATTAAAGTCTCACCTCGTACATTAAAACATATATACAGTGCATTAAAATGAATGTCCGAGCCACCCATTTAGGGTTACGAGATACTATAGCACTAAAATAAACACACACAAAAATTGTTAAACATTGTAAAAATCAATATAAACTACAGTATAGTGTGCAAGGTATAAGGATTAAATGTTACGATATAAAATTACCCTCCGTTCTTCCAGTAAAAGTTTGCAGGTTTTGGCCGTTATAAACAGTACATCATGGTTAGACATAATAAAAGAAAATTTGTCAACATCACTTAAAAGATTGAAATTATCACAGACTTCAGCACATTTTCTTTAAAAGCTAACAGTAATACTTTTGTATAAAGGACAATGGAATAAAACATGGCACTCATCCTCAACACAGTCATGACAGTTAAAACACACCCGTTCATTTAATGGTAAATTAATATAGCGACCTGTTTCAACACGAAGCGGGGCAACTCCACAACGGAATAAGGCTAGAGCACGACGGTTAGAACGGGATAAAGGAGTCTGTACATAATGTTCAGCTTCATAAAATTCCTTGAACTGCCGATAGAGACGAAGCTTGTTCTTTCCGGTTCCTCGTCTACTTTCTTCTTGGTTGATCGATTTACTCCACTCATCTATAAAATTTTGCTTATGTACAATCGTGCTCTTAATAATCTGTCATCCAGACCCTAAGGCGGAACTATTTAATCCATGACCAACCCAGTCTAGAAAAGTATAGCAAGTCTAGATCGCTCAGCTTTAGGTCTGAAGTTAAAGCATCTTCTGGGCTCCATTTTGTTATAATACATGTATTGTTTAAAAATATTGCCAATATTGAAAACATTCTTCTGAGACTAAATTTTACTCTAAGCTCTTTATAGTTCGTCTATTTGATAATTTACAATTATTCAAGATTAAGATTCAAAGAATTAGGGATATGATTGAACATTTATATGTCTTGGTTGATGCCCTGATACCTGTCCCATACAGTAGCAAATCTCGATAAAGATAGCCAAAAAAAATTAAATTCACAGTACATTTTTTCGATGTGTTCTTTAAGTTTAACTCTTCTGTGTTGTGTAAAACATTTTGTCAATGTCTTGTCAATCTGGTAAACAAATAATTCAAATGTAATATTGGTGTTTAAAAATGTTCTTTTAAAGGAAAAGAAAATAAGGTCTTACATATTTTATTTGAATCCATAACATCAAATTTATTAACATTCATGTTTTTTTTCGAATAAAACCATTGTATTAGGGAATGCCACTTAACTGTACAGCATTTTATTTCTATTTCAATTAAAATCGCGTTTGAACATTTAAGATTGCTGATTATTGTTTATTTTGGTGCTATATGATGTATTTAAAGTATATCATTTGCGATAGTAGGCAGAATACACATTTAATATTATTTGAATCTTGATTCAGTTAGTGAGTACATCAGGTAGCTCCTCTGAATGTTCAGTATGCCTTGAGGAAAACTCTGTGACACTTGTCTGTAATTCATGTAATAATTAGCAAAAAAACAAGGAAGTTTTTGGTCATCATGAATTGAATGTAAGTTATTCGGAAGTGACTTCTTGTATTTATCTAAAGTCTCGTTTCATTCAACATGTGAATAAGCTTCTCCCGTTTACGAACTTTTGTATTGACGCCTAGTGACTTCAATAACTTCCTGATGTCGGCATCGCTCATTACAAAAGATAAGATAAAGGAAAGCATAAAAAATATTTCATAGAAAAATAAATCTCAGAACGCTTTCATAACAACGTCGCCCAACAAGCATAATCGGTCTCTACTTTTTTGTTCTCTTGATAGCCACTTGTTTACCATATATGTGTGGTAATGCATTGCATTTAGATACTTGTGTCAAATTTGACCGATTATTGACTAAGTAGTTATGAAATATGCACCAATTGACTTCTTTGAGTGGCCTTTTAGAAGTTGGTATGTTGAAGGAATATAACTCACTTTGCAAAATAAAATTGTATAGTTGAAGTCCATATAAATTATCTTCGTTTATGAAACAATTGTTGGATGAAAAACTAAGCTTTACATGCTCATTCAAATGAGCAATATCTTTTTTTCATATAAGAATAAATATATTCTAGCCAAAAATAAAGTAAGTTAGGTTCATTTGCAATATTTGTCATTATGAATAATGATCTATTTATTCCATTATAAGCTGATATTTCATTAAAATTCCAATATCCTCAAATGACATGTCCGTTATGTTTATGTCTAACATGGTAACAAGTATAGCTAAACCATCATCTGTCCACAACCACGGTGCATTAGATACGAGCCTTTAATACAGTCTAGGTCCTATTTCTGTTAGTCTTCATTTGAAATGAAAAGCCTAAAGAAAAATATTATGAATGAAGGTATTTTAATATTTCACTCTTACCACTCTTAAATGCAAATTGATATACAAAGCTCCCTTTTTCATATAGTGATATTTGCTTAAGGTAACTGGACATTTAACATAAAACCGATTGGTCTTTGTATTGTCTGTCGAGATACGCAGTGGTATTCAATACTTTATCTCATCGTCAGACTATTGTTACTCATTACATGATATTTTCTCCTGTCCATCTTTGGAACTATGTATTGTTCTTTCTATTGGTGGCGTTTTTAACAATACAAATGAATTTGATTTAAAATTGTAGCAGTATATCTAACAATTGCATTTTACTGAGTTAGACACTTGCGTTAAAGACACATGGAACACGAATTAATATATTAAAAAAATTTACTTTTGCATTAATTTACTTCCTAACCATATCTGGACGACTGTGGAGAAGTAATGTATGTAGGACGACATATTCACATATTTAATTAAAGTGATATAATAGAACAAGAAAACTTACATGTTCAGAGTTGGTTCTGGAAATTTTCAAAAGCGTATCTGCTTCAATCAACTGATCATGATGTGTGCGTTTTTGGCAACACTCAAATTGTGTTCCGATTACAGAATGCAATCTATTTAAGATACTCAGTTGCATTGCGAATTGCATGTGTATTCCCTTATTTGGTAAGGGATAGACTTTGTATATGACCTTTTCCCTACAAAAATTGTCAACTGTCGCTAGTTATAAGATAAAGTTAAGCTGTTAGGTAACATACAGTTGCATTAGCAGTAAATCTAATGAGTAAATGTCGATGTATATCTCGGGCACATATGTCTGTAGGAAGGCTTAATTCATCCCGCCACATATGGGGACAATCAGGTTTTAAAATCCAAAATCGAAATTCTTATTAATTATTATTAAATTGAAACTCTGTTTAATTCATATATTTTGTTTCAACAAATTGATAGGAACATCAGAGTTGTTTAATGATATATCACAAGTATTCATACATTACCACAGTTTCTGCAGATTTCTAAATGTGAGCTTACACAATGTGCTCAAAGTGAGATAAGCAGCACAGGGTTATATTACAATACAAACATAATTAAAGAATACCCACTGTGACGAGCTAAGACCACCCAGGCCGGGACTCGTGATTAGCGAGGCGTGACACAGAATTATTCAGGTTTTCTCAATTTTCTAATGATCTGGGAACAATGGGTATTTACGTTAAAATGATTTTGATTTCACCTAATTGAAGAAGAATATTTCATCTTTGGAACCCAGACCTTGAATTTTAAATCCTAAAAGCAGAAATATATCATTATGCCCTTGACAGATACTCACTTCGACAAGATTTCATCCAAATATACATGTTTATAAGGGCCGATATGAAAATGAAACAGACTTTTGAAAAAACGCTCGGGAACAATCAGAAAAATTGTTTTCTGAAAACTAAAATAACAATCTTAAAGAGCATAAATTGATCATTACGAATATAACCTTGAATTTATTTTAACCATATTGGTTATTAAGTTACATGAGTATTAAGAACTGCTTCTACAGTAATCTTCTACAAACGCATAGTTCTGGCGAGTGGGATTCTCACGCATGCGCAAAAGGGGATGAGTATAATAGCTGGTAATGTGTTTGCAGCGCTGTGAGCATATCGTATGTAAATGCGCACTATAAATGCACAAACATTACAACATGAAACCTTGTTGATGAGTTTGAGTTTCCCGACTCTGAGGATGGTGGTTCGAATCCCGCAAAGGAGTCAACCTAAGAACTGACACGATTTGCGGATAATGTCATCCCAAATATAACTATAGCACTTGATAGTCGTTGATTTGTCGTATTGTCTACTGCCACTGTGACTGTGTGCCTGCCTAAGAGCTGAAGCATATTTTTAATTGTTTGATAAGTATCCACTCCAAATGGTTCATAGTTTCTTACTAATCGTTTGCAATTGAGCTATGGGAGAGAAAGTCTCCTGGAAATCACTTGTTATCAATATGGGACTTTTTGAAAGGGGCAGTAGCACGTTTTAGGGGGAATAAAAGGTGATGTCAGGAAAATTCAAATTTATGGTTCCAATTGAAATACAATGCATTTAAAGGGGCAGTAGCACGTTTTTTGGGGGAGTATAAGGTGATGTCAGGAACATGAAAATAAACGGTTCAAATTGAAAGACAATGTATTTAAACTAAATGAAGAAGTAATAATTCAAACATATAACGTAAAGTTTAGCCATGCGATTCCTTTTTCTCACACAAAATGAATTAAAGGTGTTCATAAAAAAAATGGCCGCCAGTGGATTTGATAGGAATCCTCATACTTTGTCCTCTGACTATGGATGATTGGCTAGTGTAATGAGATTGTTGACACTGTCAATATAATACATTTAACATTAACTAACAAATTTAAGTGAAATATTTGAAATATAAAATTATCAAAAAACGTGCTACTGCCCCTTTAAACTACTACTACTGTAAATGGAGCAGTAACAATTTAAACATATAATGTTAATTATATAAGTTTAGCTATGTGATACCTTTTTCTTACACAAAATGAATTAAAGGTGTTCACACAAAATGTCCGCCTGTTGGTTTTAGGTGAATATTCATACTTTGTCCTCTGACTATGGATGATTAGTTTGTGTTATGAAATTTTTGACACTATCAAAATAATACATTTATCATAAACTTACTATTATTAGTGAAAATCTAAAAATCTAAAATTATAAAAAACGTGCTACTGCCCCTTTAAAAGACAGTGGTATTAGCACAGATACTGTGTTTTTCTATGTTGGACTTTTCTTGACACATTGTCAATGGTACATAAAATATCATAAATCTTATGACAACCACGTACATGTATATATCACGAGGAACATCAATATGTTTGTTACAAGCCAACGCCTACTAATGTAATATTATCATGTAATGGAGGTCGCCATCAATGCAATAAAGCTATCGGAAAAATTTGGTATACAAATCAGATAAAATGAAATTAAGGTCAAAACACAACTATTTTCTCAAAACTTCATTCATGTCATGCGAATCCTAAATCGCTTATCAACTATATATATTGATAACGTCATCGGGAGTTTACGGTGCATTTTAAGGCAATCCAGCAGGGATTCGTATTTTGTAAATACCTTGTTCATAGAGGCATTTTCAAGTTGTTTTCAGCGCTTAAAAACCGTAAGCAGCTCACATTGGTTATTGTACATGAACTATTGAATCGAATGTTATTCACTTTTCGTGTTTGATATTAACTGCTTTGACACATAGTGAGTCTTAAACCACTTATCCGCAAAGACAAATCATTGAGCTTGGTTTGCCAGTGATGATACACGATACAAGTATCGTAGTAACAACGTAACAACCTAACATTCGCAAATATCGCCGTTTATTCTAGGGAAACAGTGAGCGAAGTGGCGTTACGACCATGACACTGCAGCTTTTCAAGATTGCATTTAAGAGTTACTTCCTCTGTTGTAGCGACGTTGACAAGATGTTCATAAACATTTTGTGTTATTAGAGAATCACCTATTTGCTTATTCACTGAAAATCAGATATAATATTTGGATAGATATTAGGCGACGTGACTATCACCTTGAACAATATTTAATGAAGGAATATTTCTATGCTGTTCACAACCGTATATTGCCCATCATATGACCTTTGTTTAAGTGTATTGTGAACGAAATTACTCCGCCAAATCTATGTCAAAACATACTTTTGGAAGAAGGAAGGAAGATAAAGCCGTTTAAATCCTTTAATTCCACATAGAAATTATATGATAAAGGATTCTTGACCTCGTGTTTTTCTTTATCATAATATATTCGGAAGAAAATATATGAATTATCTCTTGCCAAATACTCGCATAATGAATTTTTTATTCTTTATGTAGGATTTTAATGATACGGAAACAAACGCGGTAAACAAATCTCTATGTATCTATTTTGATGAATAAAGTATATCTAGGAATGAAGTCAATTTTCTCTTGTTTCATTGCCGTACAATAACATTAATTTTAGACGTTTTCATGCGAGAATGGAAAGAGTAACGACATTCAACATGTATGAAATAAGGGTAATGAATTGTATTTGCTGCAATAAAATAGAGATTTTAATCATACAACATCATCTTAAATACATGAGAAGATTGTTAAAAATCAAGTATTTTTCTATTATATCATGAAATTGAAATAAGAGTTTTTTCTTAATGATTTTACTCAATGGCTTTCATTTTTTTTATTCAAAGCTTACGAAGTGTTCTTCTTAATTGCTCGTTGCGAAATTTCGCGTTCTTTTCAGGATAATGTTTCCTCCTTTCAACAAACCGTTTTGTTTGATATGATTAATTTAGCATTTAGATATTTCGAAATATTCTGTAATATAACACGCAAATTGCATATTCATTCCACTTTCGTTTCAATTGATATTTCAAGTATCACTGACATAATATATTGAAATAAAGGAATGTATTCAGGAAATACTGTTATTTCACAAATGCTATGCTTTATGCTTAACTTATAATTATATCTCATTTTGAATTGTAAATTTCTTATGCTGTTATATCATATTGATGAAAACAATATATATGTCATGTCAGTTCGATATCTAATAGGGTTAGTAATGCTAGTTGAGGCTAAATCTCATTATTCAACCCGATTATCAGGAATTGTAAATGGAAAGAAATTATCAAGCAAAACCTGCTGGCGACCCTTTTTGTGGGAACACCCTTAAATCATTTGAGGTAGGGACTTGATTAGTATAGTTTTACCAAATACGGTACCTTCGTTTTGAAACTGTTGTTTATTCACAATATCGCCTTGTAATTGGAAACATTAACTTTCGAATTTGTTAGATCTATTTATCTAAATAACGTGCTACTGTCCCTTTAAATGGCTCATCAGCATGATCGCCAATTCAGTTAAATAGTTCGACGAACATGAGTACATATAGTACAAGCCCTCAGCTGTCTCCTTGAATATTGACATAAATATCGATCCATACTTTAAAGGTGAGTGGATACTTTCAAATTAAGTCACATTATCTACAGTATCCGAGTCTTCATTCACCAAGAAGGAATCTTCAACGTCTTGACTGTACTCAAGGGCTGTGAACTGTCAGAAATAGGCTTTCAAATATTCACTCCTCAAACCGGTACTTAGGGTATGGATACGCCATCGTTTCGTATGGTGTTGGTGCTACGTCAATACACTAAAATCATTCTATCTACAATGTAGGTCGATGGGAGAATTCTAGTGATCAAATTGTCTGTTATAACTTAGATTCCATCAGAAATTTAAAACTAGAATATCGATTAGCTGATATTGTTCATTTGATCAATGATTAATGTTTCTGTTTCTAATTCTTTATTTTCATGTTGTGCAGGGTTTATAAACGTAATTGTAATAGTCATATCTTTATATTGGATCGTCCCTTTTCTAGAAGGCTTTACAGTGTATGTTCTTCACGCAGGTTAGCAAATCAAACCCAATGATAAAAGTAAGAATTGAAAAGGAAAGGAAAGCGGTACTACATCACTATTCTATATACATTTATACGGTTATACACGTGTTATTGTCGACAGTAAATGTTTACAATAAGTGTGTATATTGTTAAATTTAGAGAAAAGCTATGTCTTCACAACATTATTATTATTATTATATTGAAACTTCTAAACCTACAGAAATGCAAAATAGGTAAGTGAAATGACATACAACGAACAAGATCTATGTATCATCTACTCAAATGTCAATTATCAACAGTGTGGTCTCTTACAAAGTCATGGTCATTCCAATATTTGAGGGAAAGGTACCAGTTTGATTTTCTTTGGTCTCGGTGCAATGTTCATCAATTAAGTATGCAAATATTCCTTGTCAAGGGTATCAATTAGAAAGTTGACATGGTCTTGACTGACTTTTTCTTTATGATATTACGTTAACATGTATGTTTGTAATTTTAAGAAATTGTCCATGAGGTCAGCTGTCAATGTTAGTTTTTTATGTGACTAAAGTGCTTCATATTTTTATGTGAAGGCAAATATGTGAGATACTTACAATATTGGCATATATTGCATTATTGGAACGTACTTTAGCCAAATCAATTGTCAGAAAAACAGACTAGTCTATTCATAGGTTTGATAAGAGGTCGTAACTAAAATTAATAATCAACTTGATTTGAAAATATATAATGGTTTTAATTTTGCATATTTTTATGGTCTCGCCTTTAATGAACACACACTTCATAACGCACAAATAGACTTTAACACATGATACTGACACAATCTGTAATTACAGGGTTAGTTACTGTCCCTCATGGTTCTCTAGCTTAAAGGGGCAGTAGCACGATTTTTGATAATTTTATATTTTAAATATTTCACTGGTAATTGTAAGTTAAAGCTAAATGTATTATTGTGACAGTGTCAAAATTCTCATTATTCAAGCAAACCATCCATAGTCAGAAGACAAAGCATGAAGATTCACATAAAATCCATTGGCAGCCATTTTGTGTGAACACCTTTAATTCATTTTCTGTAAGAAAAAGGAATGGCAAGGCTACAGTTTACATTATATTTGAATTATTACTGCTCTATTAAGTTTAAATACATTGTCTTTCAATTGGAACCATTAATTTTTATTTTCCTGACATCACCTTAATTCCCCCCTAAAAACGTGCTACTGCCCCTTTAAGTCAAACATTACAATGCAGTACATTATATTAAGTCATCAACTCATCAACCATGTCTACAATATTGCAACTGTCTGGTGCAGTTCTTCATGCTGAGTTTTGACATTAAACAGATTAAAGTCGGCCATCAACATGTCTAGCTCATCCTTTTCTGATCAATACTGGTCAATCAGCGGTCATCATGGGCACTTGATGGCTTCCCTTGACCACTCTATTCTCATAGTACGTTTGTCCAGAGTTGTTGGTCTGTGGAATGACACTGATTCAAGATTCAAGGCCGAGCATGTGTTTGTAACTATATAGAGTACAGAGATAATTGGGGTTGGTAAATGGTTATTGTGACGGGATTGGTAATTTGGGAAGTGGCTGAAGCGTTTCTCAACGAAATTGGTTCACATACTGTGTAAGGCGTATACTTACACAAATGGAGTTGTAAAAATTCTTTCCGGATCCAATGATATAAGGAATTTTGTTGTACCTAAATTGTTCAATGATGGAAAAAGATGTCTCATTTACTATTGATCGATCACTTTCAAGAGTGTTAGATGAAAAATTGAACACATTTCTATATTTGAACTTACTCAAACAATGTATCTTTAAAGTTTGTATTTCAACTGTTCATCAGTCAGATGTAATGACAATATGATAACAAAAATCACAACTATATTTGAAATTTTAGCAATAAGTCGTCTTGTCAAATTAAATGCCTATGCTAAAGATGACCTCTTGTGTCTGTTTTACAAACTCTCTCCTAACGTTGAAGAGCTAGAATAGTAACGCAAAGAATTAAACAATTGATACGGAAATGTGTGAAGTTTGAAAATTCAAAACGACAAAAATAAACGAAAACAATACGTGTGAACCATTTCAACTCTAGTGTCAAAGCTCAAAAAGTTAAACACTTGATACGGAAAGGTGTGAAGTCAGATATTGCAAACCCCTTTCACTAAAACAACATCAAAAGAATAGAGAGACGATCGCCTATAAGACCATTCGTAGATGAATCGGAGGCGTAAACAAAATGTTGAAGTAAAATGCAACAACGGCAAAACTAAAATAAACATAAGCCTCTCAATTCTAGAGTAAAAGCTCAAAAGAATTCAACAAATTCTGTGAGTCCAGTGCATAAAGTGCACGTTTCAGGAATCGTTATTAAGGGTTCATAAAGGAAACCTTACATAGAGGGAAGTCAACACATTTACAAAACCTACTTCACTGGGCAAGTTATATGTAACCTCTCAAACTCAATGTGTCACTTACAAAGATTGCAAAGGCAAGTACATATAATACACAGCTTTTAGGGCAAAACTCAATCTGTCTCCTCGGCTATATATCGACTACTTTAAAGAATTGCAGAGAGCTGAAATAGAAACGAGACACATCTTCAGTTCGTCTGAGTCTTTCGTTTGTAATTCTCAACAAGTATCTTCACCATCTTGAACACGCTCCAGTGTTGATATCAATCGGTTAATAGACTCTTACGGAGTCAGTGGACACCCCAGTGCCTGAGTGCAAATATACTCATTAGGTTTGCTTTGGTCTGGATGCTACCACCAACCAATAAGGTATTGAATTATGTCTTTCAATTCAGAGCATAATCGAAGAGATTGCATTGGTTTTGACTCATGGAGTTATCCTCCTTTGCAAAATAATGTTTTAAATACTTTGAGTCATCAAATTTTGCAATTAAGTAGGACAGGGTTTGACAGGTTATGATATTCAAACTTGATTTGTAATTTCAATGAATCTCCGTCCCCTGGTTGGTTGAGAACACACAATTGCATGTTATTTTTGGAAGACTAAAGGGTGATGTAACGTGCTTTGGAGAATAACAGGTCCAATCGATCTTGTAGTTTACAAAAAACAAGGGCGGAGGATTTCGGTGTCGATGTCCCTGATAATAGCTTGGGGATAATATAATGTAGATCCTCATTTAGTATCCAACTCTCCTATTTATGAGAAACATGCAGAAACAAGAACCCACAGTTTGTCCTGCAGTACATGTCAACTCATCTCTGAAAACGGAATGACAATTTTGCAACGCTCTAGTAAAGTTCTACATAATGTTATGACATCAAGCGATGATGTTATAATCTTAGACAAAAGATGACTTATACATCAAAATTATTCCTTAATCAACCCTCTCCAGCGGTACTAAAACAAATTAACTCTGTACACAGCACCGATCGCTCTGCAAGTGTCTATTGCAGTGCCGCATATCATAACTAGCATACCCCGCTGTTGCAGACTCTGTTTAATCAAACACCCTCAGCAGTTCATGAACAAATCATCAATGCTGTCAGTGTCCACGATATTGAAACTGTCTGTTACAGCTCTTCATGCTGAGTTACGACAACCAAGCGATTAAAGTCATTCACTACATGGCCAGGTTTGCGGTCAGCTAATCAGTTTGTGATCGATACTGGACAAGTCAATCAGCGGTCATCGGTGGTCATCATGGGCTCTTGATAGTTCCTCTTAACAACTCTTACTTACATAATTACCATCGTCCAGAAAATGATGCTCCGTGTAATAATAAGGGTTTCAGATTCAACCTCCAACCAGTGATTGCATCTACCATTAACACAGAAATTGTCTTTGGGCTTGAAGAGTTCTACAACAGTATGGAGGGCAAACCTTGGATTGATGACAAGAAAAGATGCCTCATTTTTATTTATAAGTTATAACGCATATAAAGAAATGATAGTACTAGTATTATTTTATATTTTGGTACAGTGTTCGGTACTGAAGGGTTACAATGATGCTTGGGGAACTATAATGTTGCTTCTTATGGCTATGGTTTGGATTGATGATAAGAAACACTGGCTCATTTTTAGAAGTTCACTTTGATTTAGAAGATTTTTCCGTTTCCGAATTGAAGGTAGAAGGATGAATAGGAAACTTATTGTTGCTTCTTGTGACTATAGTTAAAGGATTGAAACATAGGGTTTTGGTGGCTGAAAAAACATTGGCATGGTTGATAGAAGGAAGTTGTTAGATGTAAAGTATTTGAAATGAGTAGTTTGTGAGAAGAGGAAATTGTTATACTATTAACATGAAATCAGGTTTAGTGTTTATCAACTTGCCATCTTTAGAATTGGGCTAGAACTAAAAGGTAGATTACTTTAAAATTTTAGCTAAAAGTGGCGTTCTTATTTCTTTAAATTTTAATGAATTGATATTCGTTAAGTTTGTGCCACATTTATTTCCCTCAGAGGATCAAACATGTTATAACTGGAACCAATTATTGGTATACGCAGCAAAAGCCATCATAGATTCAAACGAAAATTGCCGGGGGCCGTTTATGTGTGAAACCCTTTTATTTTGTGTTAGGGAAATGGATGCACGTTGCATCATTGCAACATTCTTGTTAATACTTCTCGTATTGTTTGCAGTTGGTAACACAATTGGTTTCACATTTCCCGATATGCTCCTATTTCACAACGAACACGTGCACGAATGTCATTAACATTGAAAAAGGCATATACATGAGGGTGGAAATGTTAAGAATGTAAACCTTCATTATGTGTCACATGTATGATTCGAAAACTACAGAATAAGTAGCCACGATAAAACAAATTTATTAAACAATTCTTATTTAAGTTTCAAGTTATGTTTTGGTTCTAAATGCAAAAGAGAAAAAATGTTGAGATATTGAGACGTACATATTGAGGCAGAAGTCATGATTTTGCAGTCTTGGTTAAATGGCATAAGTTTATTCATTTTTTGTTCTAAATATAACATATTTTTACAAATTTACATTGGCCATTTCCTATGAGAGACAGCGGGTTCTTTACAACACGAGCTGTCGTTTTATAAGTAGCACACAACAAGCAACTTTTTCTGCTTATGATGTCTTACCATAAGAGATGACGTATCAGTATCTTAAACTCAGTGATCATCTTGGGAAAGTTATATTATATCTATACATATGTACGTAACCCATAAACTCCTACAAAAGAAACCTGAAATCCATAAAGGATTTCTTAAGTAACAAATGGTTCCTTGCACGCGATCAGAATGCCAAAGACTTAGCGATAGTTTCTTTATATACTTTAAATTGAATTCTGGAAGTTCTACCACGCTAGCAGACGTACAAATCATGACAGGATTGCATGGAAAATAGCTCTGACGTCCCCAAGGCAGCAGAATATAGGTTTAACAAGAAATATAGCTTCTCTTGTGCAACAAACGACGTATTAAATGCACCCCGGGATCTCCATTTCCCCATTCTGGTTATTTAGTCTGCGATTTCCATGGAAAGCCATGTCCAAGTTAATGCCATTACGGTTAACGTACAATCTTCTCGTTTCTCGTAACCTGATCGTGTAACCACAAGCTAAACAGAATAGACGATCGATGGAATGTCCACATTATCTTTAAGTGTTTTCTAGGGAGCTACTTTTCTGTCGATCATCAAGCTACCTTTTTATTATGATACCATGTATATATGTAAAACAATTTTCAATGCTTAAGTGGAAGAGTTGTTTTGTCAATTAGTGGCATTTATTTACTCCAATATGGTAAACCTTAAAGAGCTGTGATCGCATGTATAGTTACTTAGATACATTCTCTCATTTTCTGCCTATAAAGGTAACTCTTTATATAAACATCTTTTATTCGAGTACTTCTCGAGCTACAAATTAAAAAGCCTGATTGGGTACAATAAAAACAGTTTTGGTGCCAATCGCCTTTTGAGAGGACACGTCCATGTAATAAAGCAAACGAATATGATATAAGCCTCAGTGACGCGAGAAAGCTTTTCATGAAAGAAGTGATTTCTTTGGGTGAACTTTTAATTTGTAGAATATTTGTGTTCAAAATTTTAGCTTCTTTCGGAATCTGCTTGAACATAGAGTGCTCGAATTATGACAGAGGTAAGCATAAGAGGGATGGGGGACTGATATCGACTGCATTGCGATTTAGATTCTAAAAGATTTGCTTGATGCTTTCGAAATATGGGTAATAAATTGTGTCATTTGGCAACGAGTAAGACAGGTATTAGGCTTTAAGGGTAGATATTTCCTTGTTCAATTATTTATCTGGACTTCCTTTCAAAAATTAATCTTTACTAAGGTTGTCCTTAACTCCCATTCTTTAAGATTTCACTTAGGTTACCTTAAAGGGACAGTAGCACGTTTTGAATAATAATAATGACAAATTCAGGTTTATGCTAAATGTATTATTTTGATCCGTCAAAAATCTCATTATGCAAACCAAGCATCAATAGTCTGATAAAAATTTATATAGATTCACATGAAGTCCATTTGTGTAAACACCTTTTATTCATGTTGTATAAGAAAACGAAATCGCATGGCTAAACATTGCATTATATCTTATATGTATTACTGCTTCATTCAGTTTAAATAAATTGTCTTTCAATTGAAACCATTTATTTTCCTTTTCCTGCAGTCACCTTATATTCCCCCTAAAAACCTGTTACTGTCTCTTTAAGATCTTACGATCACCCTAGGGCTTAATGAAGGGAGCCCCTGATGCATATTAAGACCTCATGCCTATTTTAAAGATAATTCCAATTCTAAAAAATATTTCAAGATCCTAATTGTTACTGTAGTATATTACAATTTATGTTTTATGACTAATTACTTAGTTGTATAAATGAATTTGTTACACTAATTTTCGCGATTCTGATTGGACGAGAGCGCTCAAAAACTCGCTGCATATTCATTCCTTGTGACGTCACAATCAACTGACGCAATAGTCAAATTTTAACCGTTGCGAATTCCGTTCTGTTGCAAGGGCAGATATAACATATCTTATCACTTCCCACCTGCGTTTGTAACAAGGCCATACTTTCCTCTCCCTTATTAAACCCCTACATTCACCGGAAAGTCTGCATTTTAATAACTACGAGTCTTCAAGCTTGTTCGCTCCGAGCGACTTGCAAACGGCGGACATTTTGAACGTCGTGTGATATGCTAATTAGGGTTATTCCGAAAATGCGGGTTCCAGTTAAAAACGAATTGTGATTGCATGGATGTCAATGGTTCCGAAAACGAAATTAAGTATTCTGCCGTTTCAGTTTATGGAGTTCTCATTTTTATTCAACTTTGAATTGTTTTGTGTAACAAACCACAATCTCATGACATTGATGTTAGATTTTTTTTAAATAATTAGGAAAAACTTTGTTAAAATGTTGATTTTGTAATTATAAAGGATTGTTTTACGTGTTTTGTGCCTCGATCGATGTATAACAGCAACATATTTTGAATAAAATCACTACGCTAAGGGTTTTTTTTTACATTTTGTTGCTGTTATACATCGATCATGGCACAAAACATGTAAAACAATCCTTAAATAATAGTAACATAAAGGGTCTCTTAGATTTTTGAAAATAAACCTTTGACAAAAAATAATTCTAAGCTATTTTCACAGGTGGTCCGTTTCGTGTTTATTCGTTTATTTATTTGTGTTAGATTTTAAAGACGATAGATTTGTCTCATAATTTGCAACGTGTGTCTCCACAAATTAAGTTATACTCGTCTGTTATTTATGGCAAGGTCTGTTTGTACAAATGAATCTTATGAAATATTGGCTCCACCCTACTGACGTCAAAGCAATCGTAATCTGAATTACATGTTCATTTCAGGAACCTTCTAAGAGGTTTTTTTTTCGTTGTTTATTCTAAGATAATGATACGTGGTTTTATTGCATCTTTAGACACTATTGATCATTGCTAAAAATAATCTATTATCTTAAACCGCCTACATATCATTAGACACTATTGATCATAGCTATTATGACCCATTGTTTAAATACATATCATATTGACTCGTAATGTAAGGATGAAATAATATTACTTTTAATATAACCCCCTTGATAAGAATTACACTTACTGAATTTATTTGCTTTTAAAATTACTATTGGTTTTCGAGTAAGTAGTACAATTCAGCTGTACGGCTTTAAGAGTTCTGATGTAATATCCTTCTTTCGGGAAATTTGATTCCATCATTTCTTAACATAATACTTTATGGTCAAAACTTTTGGATCTGTTTGATGATGAATCATTGGTCAACTATTATAAGGAACACATAAAATGTGACATGACAAATATAATCTAGTTTTCCTCAGAGACATAGGGTAAACAAATTGGATATTAAGTTACTTTATTTTGGAATTCATTTTGGATTGATTTTCGGCAATATGTTTCTCAAAGAAGTATTTCTTTGAGAATATTATGAAATAACTTACAGACCAAAACGTTTCGAAAAAACATTTCTAGAAGAAAAGCTTGAAATGTGCATAAAGTACTGCTAAATATGTTCTGTTGAACATGAATACCAAATCTGTGAGGAAAAATGATGTAACATCATCCACTCAATCCTTTTTTTGGGTACAATGATGAGTGCGACATGTTGAATCACCATGTTTCATGATGTAAGCTAAAACATTTCAAAATATATGAAACGAACTTTTGTCAAGAAAGTGTTGACCACTTTTGAGACCTTGGTATCGTTAGACAAACAAATGTACAGAAACTTTGCAAGCATAATATTTGCTGTAATTTGCGACGAAAGTCTGAGTGTTGTTAATGGGAAATTAACAAATATTTGTATATCATTAGTATGCATTTTAAGACACAAGTAGAGACCTTAATAAATATAACATTTACCATCAACAACAACGTTGTCTTAAACAATAATAATTTTGAATTAGACCTTAATGGTGTATAAACACAAAAACGTTATTTGAAAGTTTTGTACAAACATATGAATAATTTGAGGTTATTAAGATCAAACATCATTTTCATAGATAATGAAAAATAACAAAAAGTTTGTAGCAGATGCCTATATTATATTTCCTCTATAAGCACTATATTTTTACAGATGCATAAAGTTGTGTTCATTATGTATATATGTAAGCACAAATGATCAATTGAAAGATACTTCATGTTTAAAACTATGAGATAAACACTCACAAATGTTTTTTACTAATTTTCAAGCAATGGCCACGTTTTTCGTCCAGAAGATTTTGTATGTTTGATTTGATTTTCTACATTGTGGTCATGACAAACAACGGCTATAAGGAATTAGTTACGCTTTCCCAAAGCCTTAAGGTGAACATTGTAACCTTCGTGCAGTGTTAAAAAGGGAGTTCTGGTCAACCCTAGGAAAGGTGGCTTGTGAAAAGAGGTCAAGGTTTGTAACACTGCCTCGGGTCACTGACCTTTGAAATGGATTTGCCACGTGATTTGTCATATTTGTCATATGACGTGATCTGTAACGTCATCCGGAAATTGTTGTCATCCTGAAATTGTCTTCAAATCGGAGATGGGTATTTTAAATTATTTTCATTTTAACGTTTAGCTTTGTAGGGTCAACACCTACACTAATCTGATCAATTTGGGTAAAATAACCCTTATTTGCTTATGGTGAGGTCATTGTGTGCACTCGAAGGTGTCTCCCTCGGAGGTCGAATGTAAAAAGGTTCTTTTTGTACACATTGTATCTTTTTGATTACTTAAAAGTGAAATGTACCAACATATTGATTTTGTGATTTGAAAATATCTTATTTTTGAATTTTATGCATTATTGAAGAATATTAAGATATAAGTCAACTAGCATATAAATAATACATAACATAGTTAAAAAATATATAGAGGAAGCCTGGAAGCCTTTCTTAACGTTGTTCTGTAGCATTACCTATGTTTAACTATGATTCAAAGATAAAATGATAGCATTGTTCATCACGCCCAGTTCTTCACGAACACTACGATTTTAATGTCATTATTCGTGATGGTAACATTATTCGTAGATATCAATTTCAAATTTCATTTAATGAATAATGATATATGATTATCACGTATTAAGTTAACTAACAGGTATCATCTTACTAATAATTGTGATACTTATGGACAGTATATCGAGTTAGTTTCTTGACATTTGCGTTTCTTGATCGATAACATGAAATACGAACTGTAATAAGGACAATAAAGAAAAATAATGATTTGCCATTGTATCTATTATGAAGCTCGATGTCACTTGTAGCAAGAATAAAATTTGTTTTCAATTCAAATTTAAAAAAAATCATATTGAATTTGAAAAAGATTAAATTAGAAAACAGAATTTTTTCGGACATCCTACAGCATAATGTATCTCAATCTCAATTTAATGCACAGTGCAATTATGTAAATCGAATTTAAATAACAACATTTCCGCTGAAAAACTTAATGAACCAGATCTCATGAACAGAAACTTGTTTTTCCGAAATCAACTTGAACCCAAAGCCAAAAAAGGAGGAAACTGAAAATTTCAGAGACAACCTTTCAAAACAGTTAGAGGCGAAGAAAACCACAAAGCGCTTATCTCTAGTCAACTTGTATCCATGACTTCAATCCAGAACAATATAGATGAATTTGGAGTCACAATTCTGTATCCTTTGGGGTCAAAAAGTTGTAGCATCGTTGTTTTTGCATCATAATCGTGCAACCCTACTTCTTCCACAACATTATGTATATATGCATAATCAACATTTTCTATCATTGATCCAATTTGTCATTGAAAACTATAATTCAGGAAAATCAGGGTATATAGTATATGAAATGGCTTGAGGCACAAGCTTATCCACTTGCTGTATGCTTGGTCAGCTTGGAATCTTTGATAAATCTTTTCGCTGCAAGTGATACTTTGTGGATTTATGTGGCATTGGCGCAGACCAATAATCTATGGCTGTAATTGGACCCGTGAACCAAATTGTTTGTGTTAAAAAATCGTGTAACATATCACATGTAAACTGGATATTCCATTTACAGCATTGGTAGTGTCTGTGTCATTGGTACGTGCAAAATCGTGTAGAGATGTTGTTGCAATCGTCAAGATATCATCAAGAAGTAAAATATCAAGAGAGTGCGCCCTCTGTAACAAACAAACTTTTGACTATGATTTCCATATACTTTTACACTGTGAAAACTTATTACAGCAACGAAATGACTTCTTTACATGCTTAATTGACCTGCTTGATGTTGAAACTTACGTAATGTTTGAAATGCAAGATGATCAAGATATGTTATCATTTCTCTTTGGAGCAGAAAATGACTTTTATAACGCCTTAGATCCAATACTATGGGAAACTGTTTTGTTACGCTTCTCTCTCTATGTACATGAAATAAAATCTCACTTTGTCTTTAATTACGATGATTAATACATCAAATATTAAATGTTTAGAAGTGTTGTACATAATCTTGTAAATATTTTTCTGTTGTAAGCTTTGATGCAATGTGATGTTTATATGTAATCTTCGGATACCACTGGAGGAAATAAAGACTCTCTCTCTCTCTCTGTGGCATTGGCGCAGACCAATAATCTATGGCTGTAATTGGACCCGTGAACCAAATTGTTTGTGTTAAAAAATCGTGTAACATATCACATGTAAACTGGATATTCCATTTACAGCATTGGTAGTGTCTGTGTCATTGGTACGTGCAAAATCGTGTAGAGATGTTGTTGCAATCGTAACCATGCAACTCATATCAATTTGTTTTACAAGGCTGACTTTACATGTAAATAGAAAATCCCATTTACAGCATCGGTACGTGTCTGTCTACAATTTGAGCCGGTAAATAAGAACAATGTTATTGCATATGCTTCTGAAATAAGGAGTTCTAAAATTTTAACACATAAGCTGCTATCACCAAATCGCATTCCTATCGACTAGAATCAGCCCTGCAGGAATGTCTTGACCGGTTTTAGAGTACATTCAGGTTTGGATCGTTCGTTTAAAGAGACACTCCGGGATTTTACCTTATAATGGTTATTTTACTTTGATACAACCCTTAATCAAAGGAGGGTTTAAAGTTCTACCTTATCCATGATCAAACTGCAATTAAAAGATAAATACTTGTTTTCTATGAAAATCTTGAAACAGTCATAAGTTCACACGTGCATTTTAAATGAATTTTCGGATTTATAACCTATCAACCATTATGAACTCATAACTGGCATTCTGTCTGCTATATAACATATTCTTAATTTCCGTTTGACTTATTGACGTACCTCATTGTTCAGTTTTTTTATATCATTATCGAGACGTCAACCCTTCCTTTTGCTACACGTCATCGATTAGCGTAGCAAAGTTTTTTTTGCCCCTGAAATGATTTTGACAAAACAGAGGGAATTTAATCTTCAGATTCAAAAAATATTTAACCGAACTGAAAGGCCATAGATTCATTGCCAAGTGTCAGACAATAAGTCCTTGAGTCCAGGGGGGTCTTGCATGCAAAAATATGTCCCCTTATTTTGACTCTTTATTTCTGTAGGGGTACCAGGAAATCGAAAAAATGTAATTCAAGATGGCGTTCATGGCGTTATAACCAATGATGTTTTTCATTGATTTTTATATATATAGTCTTCCAAGATTTTTAAAACCCAAACAGGGTTAATGTAGCCTTCCTATACTCATACATCGTCAGATTCGATGTCTGAATTTTTCAAATGAACCAAGAACTCGTTACCTATCAATTTGCTTGAAATATGCTCCAAGGAGGGATTTGCTACTTTCTGGTCTAATTATAATAGAAGTATTGTACTGTAAAGCCGTACACGCTAATACTACAATGGCAACATCAATGTCAATGTCAAATATTTTCAAATGTTAAGCTCCTTAGGCATCACTTTGCTTGAAATATGCCCTAATAAGGGAATTGTTACTTCATGATAATGTTGGTGAATATAAACCGTATATATCTCAAAGGATTTATGATTAAACTATGTTACTATAAGGCCTTACATGCTCATACTACATCGCCAAAATCAAGGTCAATGTCCAATCATTTCAATAAGTTTAAGTGCAGTGTTGATAAGCATATATCTCAAAAGATTTATGATTGAAATACAGCACTGTAAAGCCATACACGCTCATACTACAATGGCAACATCAAGGTCAATGTCTAATATTTTCATATATTAAACTTCTTAGATATCGCTCGCTTGAAATGAGCTGTGAGGGAGGGGGGGTTGTTATTTCTTCGCAAGGTCAATGTCTAATCATTTCAAATGAACCAACAACTTCTTTAGTATCGCTCGCTTGAAATGAGCTGTGAGGGAGGGGGATTATATCTTTGCAAGGTCAATGTCTAATCATTTCAAATGAACCAGCAACTCATTAAGTATCACTTGGCCTGAGATGTGCTCTGAGGAGGGGATTTGTATGTTAGTTATAACTGATGGAGCATGTGCACTCCCATTTGCTCCAATTTCATTTCTGGCCTCGAGCGATATATCTAATACCAGTAATGTGACAACAAGACCACTGAAAGTCAAATAATATCTTGTTGAGGTGAATGAGTATAATGTGTCATAATCAAGATTTTGGAATGTAATGCCATTGCTCTTAGATTGCTTTTAAATCTATAAACTATCCGACTTAAGACGTAAACTTGATATAATCTTTGTTGTTGTACATGTGACGATGTTTTAATGATGCTTTTATAGTTTACTGCTACAGAAGTAATCCAAAGATTGGTCCTTTGAAGTTTATTCTGATTATCTTGTTTTGAAGGTATTATACAAGAAATTGTGAAATGTAAAGTTTGAATTCAATCAGCATATCAAGTAAGAATATATAACATGCATACATGTATAATATATGATGATATATCTTTAAAATACAAATTGAAAAACGTTGGAGGAACAAAACGTTACAAACAAGAGGAACCTCACAAATTATAGGAATGCCATACTCTGGTGTGAATCTGCATATGCCAAGTTAGGAAAATATTCAGTCTAATGTCGTTTTTGGTAAAAAGGTAATATCAAGACACAACTAGTAAACCATCGCAGACACAAGCCTATCAAACCTGTTCTTAACACAGAGACAACTGATAGCTTGGTATTATCATTGCACTATTTACTTAGACTTGATCAAACATTAAGGCCATAATGTCAGGGCAAGACTTTGTATTAAGACAAATTGCGCTTTGGATTCAGGAAGACATTAAATAGTCTTATAAAGTTGTCTTAATTTTGAGGAAATAGCAAGAAACATTGACCTGCATGAAGTACCTCAACACTTGAGCCATACAGTGGATCTTCATGAAATCCATTTCACATCATCGTTGTACCTATTTTTATAAGTAGGAACAAGCCTTTGTGCACCAAGATATAAGGCAACATGAGTCTGGTCAATTAGTAACTCATTGACTGACCAATGATGAACAGACTTGTTAATGGTAAAGCTAAGTTACCGTCTAGCAATCTCTGTTAGCAGGTTCCCAAAGGAGTTTATCTTGCGTTGCAGATTCTGCGGGAAGAATCTAGAATTTCAAACAGCAACATGAATAATCACATTTACCTTGTTGAAGTGCCATGATTGCATTTAACAGTCCAACTTAAGCAAAGTGATTATCTAAAATAATTATGATTATTATGATGCTATATTGTTAACAAGTACACATTGAATCTTAGTTCTTTTCTCATGACAACCTTACCGAGGCATCAGATTCAGTTCAGATCATAATAGTGTTTCAAGTGCCAGGTTATTTATATACAACTCTGCAACCGGTTAAGATAATGTGCTTAATTTAGTTTTTCGGTACAATAATGCAAAATTTGTGTACATGTACAGTATGATATTGAACTGTAAACAATATTTAAACTACAAAAAAATATCAACTTTTATATTATAGCATGGGTGATGTCAAGGTTAACATCCAGTTATATTAAGAGAAGCATAAATCCCCTAGGTAATGTTTGGTATCATCAGAACTCCCGCCTGATTCGTACATTAATTATAACTGGTCAAGCATGTGTTGATTTCCAAAGACCTCTACAGTATCTGCTCTGAACTATTGATCTGATAACAGTCATTCATAAATGCACACAATTATATTTATTACCCACGTGGTACTTCGTAAAGGGGTTTCATAATAATTTGTTATGACACATATGGGTCATAACACCTCAAAGTGATTTGATTGGCTTGCGGTGAACTTTGACATTGTCCGGACTACTTTATTCATTCATAAAACGAACGTGGCACTGAGTGAGTCGGAGTCATTCTTCAAACTTTCAGTTAATCTTTTAATTCTTCCTTACCGAATTGTTAAGGAATACATCGGAGGACAAAAAAATTACAATAAAACATCTTACTTGATATATCTCAAGGCTCATATAAACACAATTTTAACGGTTTAAATTCAGCATAATTTGATCACCGAATTTCATTAATTTGATCCATGTCGCTCCAAAATGACACAGACAGACATTGCTTGTTATCTATAGAATATAAAGACAACTGAATATTCTTTAGACAACATTTCTTAAAAACAAAACGCGTTTGAACAATGATAAGCATCTTAAACTTACTTTGAAGTCGGTTGTTTACACAATTTGACGAAAAGATACAGGCAAATGGCGGCCGTCATGACATGCCGTTGATCAAAGATAGATAACTCTGACTGTTCTCGCGCAGTGAGATTTTATTTTCATGTACGCTTCGTTCATGACTAAAGTGCTTATCACTTACATTTCACCAGAAACTATATGAATTAACGTAGGGTAGAATTTAGAAATGTGAATATTTGACGTCGTAATAGTATAATATTTGAGGCTGTGACGTGGTTTGATATTCATTCGCCGTTTCGTCTCTTTATAGGCATAATAAAAAGTTATTTAAAAAAGCAATAAATCGTCTGAAATGCAAGTTGGTAATAAATAGGATACATAACTCGTTCCCCTTTCATATCAAGTTTATGTCCCTCGTGAAATAATTTTGTTTTGTCACTCGCCAAGGCTCGTGACAAAGCAAAATTATTTCACTAGGGACATAAACTTGATATGAAAGGGGAAGCTCGTTCGATAGCCTATAATTATCCAGCTATTTGGACGCCTATAATCAATAATAATCATATATGAAGATTTCACATTACAAATGAACTTTAAACAAGGCATGTGAGATCTAATTTGAAAACATTGTAAAAGGCGTATTCCAATTAGTTAAAAGTAATGTTGAAAGAAAAGTTTTAATACTAAGTAATGTTTAAAGTAAATTGCATTTTAGTCATCAATCAAAACAAGTAAGATTCCCAGAGTAAGACAGTAGAAATGAAGCTAGTAAGGTGGCACTATGGAACAATTACTAAATAAATAGATGCCAATAACCATACCAATAAGCCGCACCTTGCAATGTTTGGATTCCAAAGACAAATGTCGTTGTGTTCTGTCAGAGTTTATCTAAATAAACTGCTTAAATGCATAAGCCTGATCAACGTATTTGTGGTAAATTCATTCAGGACCATCTGGTACAAATGCAACGTCAGAGGTTATGGTTAACGATCAAGAGTTTCAGGTGCTTGTTACTTATATTAATATTTTAACACTTCTTCTTCATTTCTACCATTAACATTGTCGAGTTTTGCCAAGATCACATTATCCAATTTAGTTTTGAAGTATATTCTGTACCCCCTCCGTATGATGCAAGGTCTCTGATTGCATTTGTTAACATGTCTGTAAGTATAGGGTAATGTTCGAGTAACTCTCTATTCCTTGAAAATAATGCGATGCTAAAATACACTGAACCTATTCTAAACAGAACATATTTAAAGTATGAATTTCATCGCTCAATTAATGCAAAATAATGGATCGTGAGTATAATAGGCTGACGTGTAATTTAGATACAATTAAATTTGGTGATTACCTTCATAATTTCAATTAGCATACCACTGTCATTTATTTATGCGTTATTATAATTGTATTATTTTTGTAATGCACATATTTTTAGTACCCTTTTATGTGTTCTTCCTTTTTCAATTTAAGGCTACATAGGAACGATTGATGTAAGTGTCTCGAGGTCTTACTCATAACTGCCCTTTCATGAACTCATAATAACTATTTCAGCTTGTCAAGGCATGTTCGTTACCTGCTTATTAGTTACCTGTTTACCTGTTCTTAAGGTCATTCACCTCAGCTTTCCACTGTTACGTTCTGTTGGTGTCTTACAGTTAAACCAGAAAGAAAGTACCCCCTTTCTAGAAATTTCTAGAAATTTTCTAGAACGTGTCTAGAAATTTTCTAGAACGTATCTAGAAATTTTCTAGTGCGTATCTAGAAATTTTCTAGAACGTATCTAGAAAATTTCTAGTGCGTATCTAGAAATTTCTAGAAATTTCTAGAAATTTCTAGAAATTTCGAGTTTTTATTTTTTGTAAGATAATTAAGATCTTTTTACATATTTTAAAACTGCTTATTCAATATGATATAATGTGAAATTATGAAGTTTGTGGGTTTATTAGAAACGAAAATATTCCATGTTAAAGTTTTCCTCCTCTACCACCTGCCCTCATTATAACGCCCCTGCTATGCAACTGTCACGCATGGTTAACGCGCTTCTTAACGGGGAGCTGACAGGCTTTGGGAGCTGACAGGCTTTGTCGCTGATTAAATCACCATTCATTGTTTACAATGGTATCTGTTGCACAAGAAATTGTTGTAATGTGTCACTGAAGATACCTGCAAAAAAACAGTTTATAATCATAACATTAAACGATCGGAACGTTGTATTTAATCTGCAGGCAGAAAAAAAAGTTTATTTCATGCTTACAGAAATGTACAGCGTCGTATGAAAAGACTATTATAATGGAAAAAATGTTCATACAGAAATAATACAGTAGATAATTTGAACATTGCATAACATAATTTCTTGACGACCTTGACGATATTCAAAAGTCAAACTTAGAATATAACCTTGACAACAACAATAGGCTGTCGCAAAGTTTTATAAGTTTTATATCGAGTAAAATAAAGTTTATAAGAAAGCTTACTATACCTTCAATTATGTAATGTTATTTCTTAAAACTTTTCATTCAGTTCATCTAGACTTTATTTCCCGTTTTGCTCTAAACAAGACTATAACAATTTTACTTCCTCTTTGTAACACAGCCCGTCTTTCCATTCATATGATTGATAACGGGTTTACTGTTAAAGGGGCAGTAGCACAGTTTAGGGAGAATATAAAGTGTTATCAGGAAAATTAAAATAAATTACTCCCATCGAAAAACAATGTCTTTAAACTAAACGAAGCAGTAATAAATGAAATATATAATGTAAAGTTCAGTGATGCGATTCTCTTTTCTTAATAAAACGAATTAAAGGTTTTCACACAAAAATGGGTGCCAATGGACTTCATGTGAATATTCATAATTTGTTAAAAGTGATTAAGTGATAAACGTGATTGGTGATTTTTTCAAACCACGTGCTATGCCCCCTTTTAGAATAATAAGCATTTGATTGCATAGATGAAAAGCTTAAATGAGTGTTAAATGGCAAATTGGAAGAAACAGATGCAAGTTGTTTTGATTATGATTATAAAATAAAAATTATGATATTGTACTGCTCGACAAAGTCATTTGATTAACAACAGTGAGATGCAGCATGGTAAAGACAATGAAGGCAATAAAGAAATGAAATAACTTTAATACGCAAATTAACAAAATTACCGATATATAAAGGCATTCAAGAAAACGTTGAATATGCGGTCTTCTTCAATTAAAAGTTAAACACTAACAGGTAAACTATGTGATGACAGTGTTTGAAATTTCTATTAGCAAGGCAAAGTGAACCGAACAGACAATAACAAAATAGGTTGTTCAAATATCAAATATACTTATGATTTTATTGTCTATGACGTTTTTAAAGGTATATATTTCGCTGACACTTCTTGTATATCGATTCTGTGTTTGGAGAAAAAACACTACAAGTCGACATAAAGGTTTGCTTAGTGAAGGTATCTTTGTAAAGGTATTTGTTTTTCTCCAATTCATATGAAATTAAAATAACAAACATGCTTGAGATAACTTATTTAGAAAGAGATGCAAATATAGCATTAATCATTAGAGCTATTCGTAGGTCTTAATAAAACATTCAATGAAGAAAAAGGGACAGTCCCATCAGGGTATTACTTGTTCGAAACGAATTTCAAGTCAAGGTGAAATTTCTGTTTGTACATATATCTCATTAGTTCATGATTAGTACACAACCTAGTTGAGACAGGATGCTGAGCGTAATATATTGCTTGATGTAGTAAAATTGGTACAAAATCATAAACAATGATCGGCACTACTAGTGTGAAAAGTCTTGCTACAGCAATATTACACGATCATAAGGCATGTTTAATAGTCTTGACATTTTTAAAATGTAAAGGTGCGGATATGCTATCAAAAATTAGTTGTATCAATATTTTGGTTAAAAAATCAAGCGGGTTTCTGTTTTGTAATCTTCAAAATGTTCATAGGACAGTCCCGTAATGTCGAAAATATCTCTCAGACTTACATGTACGTACCATGCATTGATACATCTATTTATCCGATGCATAAAGTCTGTGTTGATTTAATGATGTTTTCTCTCACATAGCAGTGGAATTAATGGAGTCATACTATATTAAACGGTCAGTGACAAGACGAGCAATAACGTAGATTTTCATCTCTAATATGTAGCTGCCTTCACGCATTTAGTGTAACGTACAGTGGTTTTGATCATTAAGGACATTTGGGAAATACACAAACTTTTGCATATGCGGTAATATACATATAAACGGTAATACATGTATAAACAAGGTCATGCGACTTGTGATTGGCAAGTTGTTAACACAGTGAGCGCATACACAAAGTTCATTTTTCACATCAAAGTGAATGATGAAAGAAACACCGATGCCGAGTTGCATAATACGGTCAATTATTGCATTTTTGTAAGAAGCCTGTCTAAGAGACGATAACATGTTGACCCGCCATTTTGAGTTGTTTTGATTGCGTTAACTATCATAAACGGACTGTATATAACGTATATGTTTTAACAAAATATATAAAACTGTCTTAGTCTGATTATCAATTCATACAATTAAACATTATAGTAGAAATATATCATGATTAACACCCGGCATCATCTGATAGTGAAGCGATGATATTTTGATTCTCGAAATTAATTTAAATTCAAACCTCTATTTGAAAATCAAATATACACTCACTAAAATTACAAATTCACTAATTTAAAAATGCTACAGTCGAAACATGTATTCAAACCTGTGACATGCAGATTCCAGTGCGTTACCATTAGATCATGGAGACCAGTTGAAAATACAGGATGTTTTTCATAACCTTTGAGGTTCACTTGTTTTACTGAGTAGAAACGTTATCGGGAATTTTTCTTTGTATATTAATCGTATGAATAAATCATTGTTACCATATGTTTCTATGCACATAAAATTACAGTTTCTTTATAAATTTTGGTCATATTAACAATAGCAATACATTCTATTGTGGTAGCTGGTACGGTTTCGCTTATAACTTTCAGCTTATTTCTCCATTTTGAGTCAACGTGTCACCTTTCAATATATTTAGGAAAGAAATGCATAATCCGCATTATCATAACTGAAGTCATGTATAATCTGGGTTAATATGGCGTTGAGTTACTGTGCAAGATATTACGTATCTCTCCAATTTGATAACCAATTATCTGGCAAGAAGAACTTGTTATACACGTTGGTTTTGTTGCGTCAGAAAGACAAGAATAAATTATGTAAGGAAATTCCATACTTTACAAAACAAGCTCGTGAATATATCGGCTATACATGTACATAAAATATACATTACTCTCCAATATGAGTCAAAATTCCACTTTTTTTAATATTGTAAGGGAAACTAACTTACAAAACGAAATAAGTATTATTATTAAATTCTTTAAAATACGTTATTAAAGGAAATAAAGAATATACTACCGTTTCTGTTCATCGATTTAGTTTTGTTATTGGGTATAGACATAACGAAACTAAGAACAAAACGTTTATCACCATAAAGATTAAAGTTGTCATATCATTCACAGCCCTTCTTTGTGTTTTCTTTCTTCTTCTCCTTCTTCTTTGGTAACGATCTCAATGTTGACAAATTAATTAGACATCTATTAATAATATTGTGTGTGTCGGAGCGGATTAAACTTGAGTGAAATTATCCTGCCACAGAACTAACTTACGACAAACACATATCACTTTAATATCTTGATAGCTATTAAATAAGTTTTTGAATTAAATTGTCGTATTGTTTTCTAAACATGATAACATAAAAAGCGTTACCAGATAATGGCAGGTGCAATTAACTCAGTGAACCGTATCTCCTGAACACGCCAGCGGTCGCTCAAGTGTAATACACAAGTACTGTAGGTCGGTGTGTCAAAACATTAAGTTTCTTTAAACAGTTTATGTTACAATACACATTCGGATTCTAGAGAGGGACGATTGATGAGATGATTAGATGTTTGCGCAAAACTACATTATGTAATTCAGTTTATGGCAGTGGGACATGCTTATTACCGCGCATTGGTAGTGCAATGTAAAGGTATGCTGTCCATCTTATTGGAAGTTATGAAGATATTCATATTCTTCTTCTGTTATGTTCGAGTAATTATTAATATACAAACTCATATTGTCCGAGGATTCCGCGTGCCGGTGTGTTCTTCATTGCCTGAAAGTGACATGGGTTCGAACGTGTGAGAAGTTGGATTCTGGCCCAGTCAGCTAACCCTTAGACCACGGAAACCATTTTCAAACAATGGATTTCATACTTACTTCATATATTGATACTTCTAAAATAATTTATCATTGGCACCGAGTGTATATCAAGCTCTAGGTAATGCTTCTGCACTAGTTTGCTGCTCTTTATTTTGCATTAAATATATGTATGTACAGTCAAGTATATATCGTATATTTGTAATGTAACATAGCTATACGTTTTCATTGCGACTAATAGTTTATACTCAGACTTAAGATACGATCTTTGGACAAACGTTAGTTCTTTTGAGCCATCCTTCCTGAACTTTACCCCACTGCAACAAATCTGGTTTTTTTTAATGAATACTAATTGTGTAACAAAATCCCTAGGCTCCCTTGTTCACAGAATGTACAGACGCCGTAAACTCTTTCTTAACTGTTAGCTATGTTTTATATGTTTGACATTGTTTATATGTGCGAAAGATGTGTGTAAGTATGTGTACACTTATTTACCATATTTCAGTATGTATATGTGTGGGTGAGTGTGAGTGGGTGAGTGGGTGTGTGGTGTGGGTGTGATTGGGGAGTGGAGTTGAGGAGGGCGTGTTTGGTGAAGACAGACAGACCGACGGACAGACAGATAATTTTATTTCCATCTCATTCTTAAAACAGTATACAGGGTGCCTAAAAATAAATACATAAAAAATACATGACCAATCGCTTAGCGATTTATGAGAGATGGTTACAATACATAAAAGTACATGTTCTAAACTATAAAAACATGCATGTAAGAGATATAAGTGGTGTAAAAAGTTATTTGTACAGGGAATAACGCCGGTGTTCTAAAATATTACTACAGGTTTTGGCAAGACTAAAGATGAAATCATCACAATTAAAAATACGGGCAAGATGTTGTAAAACTGATACAAAAGGAAAATCTGGCCATTTTAAAAGACAACGGTGTATAAGATCAGTCCGTAAATGATGTAGCGATCTCAATTCACATTTAACAGATAGAGGGTTGTCAAAAAGCCGTGCCTGTTCCTGTGGAAACATTCGGGAGGATGCTTTTCATTATTTTTTAAATGCCCATTATATGATAGATTCCGATCAAATCAAATTCTTTGTTAAAAACGGTATAACATTAAAATATGTCCTAAGCGGCGACAAATCCTTGTCACAGAGTGCTAATGAATCCCTGTTAATATCTGTATACCATTTCTCTCCTTAAATCTGTACCGAATGCAAATGTAGACAAGGTTGAATATTAATTTGAGTTTTCTATGAATAATTGCAAAGTTTGTATTTCCACCAATGCATTTGATATCTGAATCGTTTTATGTTTTTCAGGAGAAGCATTTATATAGGCATTTGTTGCCTGTTTGCTTATCCTTTTTCCCTATTGTATATATATTCTGAATGTTGTGTATTTTGTATATGTTATATGGAAATAAAATACTGTTTAAATCAAATGAGAATAAAAGGGACAGGAGAGTAAAACATGCGCTTCGTCTTCAACACAATCCGGGCAGTTAAAACTATCTATCTATCATCTACAGGAATGCGCTCATATCTTCCCGTCTCTATTCTTAAAGGGGCGACACCACATCTGAACTTTGCTAGGGCACTTCGTTGTTTTCTTGACAAATTGACATTCCAATATTTCTCACATTCATAATTCTGTTTAAAAGTTGAAGTTATTGAATATGACTCTATCCACTGTTTTACAAGGAGTTGCTTCTTAGTTCTCAAGTCCGAACTAAACAGATGATTCAAGTTTATTTGAATGTAGGCCAGTCTGCGTGTATGTCGATATGCATAGATAAATTAAAATTCTTTCGACTTGCCTGGTTAAGGGACATTCATTGTTTGTTTGCAGCCAGAACATGTATGTATGAGTGTTAAATTGGATGTTTGTGAGTCTGCACGGAGTATTTGTGTCCTTGTAGATGCCTATATGCAGAATGCACACGTGTATGTATATTTGTATGTATGCAAATGTAGATAAAACTATGCTTAAGTGTAATTTTCTGTATGGATAGATGTATGTATGTTTGTATCATGTGAATGTTTGTAACCGAATATGTATAAATGTTTGTATATACGTATGTATATGTTGGTTTTATGAAAGGTAACAATGATGTTATCATTTTAAAATTAAATGTGGCCGGAAGCTGTTTTTAATTGATTATCTAATTTGATTTTTCTTCTTGTATGTACAGCTTGTGACGCTGTAATAAAATATTTGTTCTTCTATACAACTACAATAAGTCAATATGTTTAAGCTGTAAAGTTACAGGACTTGCTCACCAGAAATATCGACCACGCCCATCACGTGTGAACATATTTCTGTTGACAAGTTAGTGATTGTGTATTCATATGTCAATATACTATAGATGACGAAATCAACTTAAATTACCAACAACAATGGTGCAAATTGCAAGATATTCGCTGTTTGCTATCCTTATTTACACTTTTCTTTTTCCCGACAGATCTCCATGAAACAATAAAACAATCAGAACTTTATGGTAGACTAGACAGCTTCCTTTCATCCCCTCTCGGGAGATGAGGGGTACTGTGAGCTAATTAGCGTCGCTAGAGCGGGCAGTTACGCTGACAAGGGGCCCAGGCATTAAGCCGTGAAGCATGTCTAGGGGTTAATGAGTGCCTTAGTCACACCAAGGTTGTCTAAAAAACGTCCTACTCCGTTCTAAAATGTTCACAAAACGGCCTCCTTCGGGATAGAAACTTTTGTTTACATTTTACTACGACGCCAGAATGTTTATCCACAGTTTTTAGTACGTCAACCTCTCTAGTCCTGTGACAGTTTGTAGTACGTTTATAGATCGGGTAAAATTACCTGTTTACCTCGTTTCCAGTCAGTTTAATAGAGTCCTCGGACAGTTAATATAAGTTATCAAAAAGACCTATCTCGGCCTTAATAGACACAATCCTGTTCTAGCTCGTTTTTAGAGAGTGCTTCACGTTTTACTACGTTTTCATACTGTCAGTAGGGCGTGCTGTTTGTACGGCTACGGCCATCACGTCCGGGCCCGTTTTCGGTAAAGACCAAGCAAGTTCTCGACCGTTTCAAACCTGTTCAAAGTAAAACATTTATAATAACAGGTTTATGTCAATTCGTTGTCCAAAAAGTGTTTTCTTTTATTGTTTTCTGTCTTCACAAAACTACCGCAATGTTGCCCTGCTTTCAACAAAATTGAAGGACAACTATATTGATTCTTAGTTCACATCATTCATTTATACAAAAGAGTCGTGAAAAATAGTTTTTTATCAACTGAAAAATATAGGTTGCGCAGAAACACATACACATGTTGTTATCACAAAACTAACCGACATTCACTCTATTCCAGATGCAAAAGTGTTTATTTTCAGTAATCAAATCCCCATGAGTTAGTGAAAAATAATGAATTTTTATTCGTCAATTCAATTTGCACTGCCAAAGTAGAAAACCCCTAATTGAGAATATTTCAAACGTGCTAACAACGAATACGATGTGTTCTGAACCTTGTGCAAACTCATAGACCTGTGTAGAAACGTCCTTAAAACCTTTTCATGATAATTAATTTCAACATATCTGGACCAAGTTGTAACTGCCTATATACGTACTATGATCGGGTAAGATCTGTTTGCGGACGTCATAGACGTGGTGAAAACTGTATACTAACGTAAATGAAATCGATTTCCGACTGAAGTACGTGATAATAGTTCTTGGAATGATCGAAGTACGGAAATTCTGTTCGAGGTACAACAATCCCGTTAAAATAACGTTGGTCCTACGTCAAATTTTAGAACATCATTCCATTTCTATAAGGTTCGCAAACAGTTGACATTAGGTCCATTCCGTTCTCCAACAGTTCGAGTCCGTTTTATAAGAACGTAGTAAAAACGGGTTTGGTGTGACTGGGGTATAACACTCTATAAGTGTCTGATTCCTAGATGAAAATGTCTATATAGAAGCAAGTTTTAAAACTAACTGTACATAAAAAAAACTACAGAGAAAAGAAGTCAGAAGAAAGGTATATTATTTCGGTGTCACGTGCATACATCCATTTCACATGTGGCATGATTAAACAATATCTCACATGAAATAAAACATTGCAGATAAAAAGATAGCACCCGGCCTACAAGTGAGACACCATATTAATTTACATATCAATCATTATATAACTTCTTGGTACAATACAGTTTACTCTATAATTCAATCCTGGCAATTACCTCTTACTGACATTTCTTTTATTTCCCAAAATGATTTTATTTTTGCTAAGAACCATCTATTGAATAAAGATAAAGAATATTGGTTAAATGAACTTTGGAATGATAGTGGCCAGTGTAATGGTAATAAATTGCGGACTTACCGCTTGTTTAAACATTCTCTTCAAACTGAAGCTTATGTCTTAGCACCTATTGAGCGCTCACATTTAAGTATACTTAGTAAATTACGCTGTGGCACTCTTCCCTTAGAAATAGAGCAAGGTAGATTTTCTCGTCCTAAAGTTCCTCTTGAACAAAGAATTTGTAAATTTTGTAATAGTAATAGCATAGAAGACGAGACCCATTTTCTTATTGACTGTAATTTTTATTCAGACTTAAGATATGAATTATGGAAATGTGTGTCAATTGCCGATCCTTCCTTTCTACATCTTAGCCCGTCTGACCAGGCTGGTTATCTTTTGCAAAGTAGTATATTTTGTAAGCCATTAGCTGCTCTTACCTATAATATGTACAGGAGGAGGTTGCGTCTTACCTAACTATGTTTAACCCATCTTTTATACCCAATTGTTGTACCCAAATGTTTTATATCTATATACTTATATATTTTAATATGGAAAAATTGTACTCTGGTGTCTCATAGGCCTTCAAGGCCGGGTGCTGTCTATTTTTATCTGCAATGATTTTATACCTTGTGATATTGTTTTACCATACAAAGTTTGTAAAAAATGTAATAGCACGTGACACTGAAATAAACTATTTTTCTTCTTCTTCTTTCTTCTATAACAAAAAATAGATGATAATAAAATAAAACATTGAATAAAGGGATGGAGTTTATGAGAGACATAAATCCACTGGTCAACAAGTGACTGCATGGCTGAGTGAGCAGTGAATTGTCGCGACAGTACTCAACACGCAGACGGACAGTCCCAACCTCCCCCCTCCCCCTCCCCCTAAAACGGGAATTATCTTGTAATCACGATTTAGGATTCGTGGCAATCCGTTGCAATAACATTGCGTCATGGAGAAGTGTTCAGGTGTAAAAACATGCAGCATTTCACGTGGCGGTCTTCTGTTTGCGACTTTCATTTTATCTGAATTTGAATCTCTCTCAAATTGATTTGCTTTTGTTTCAGTTCTATAAAGTAAACTTTAATATATTTGTATAGTGTATGTAACAGAACACTAGATATATTCTGTCAATGTTGATATAAAACCCGTGTTTCCAAATCGTAGTGGATACTTCAACTCAAACTTTGTTTCATTAAGAAAATGCGCATTGTTATTTTACTGTAGGATAAACTTGATTTTGTACTCTTTTATCACAAGCAGGCAATCATTTTCATCGCGTGCTTTTTATAGCGTACATATGTACGCAAATATGATTAAATGGTTGAATTTAGCTCTAATACGTGTATGTCATTTATCAGTTACAATTTGTAAGCGAGATAAATTTCATATCGTTCATATCATTCTGATACCGTCAACCATTTAAAGGTATCCCTAAACATACCGATGGACATCATATGGCAATAGCGCAGTATATGTGTTACGACGATACTTCAATGACATGAATAAATATATGAATATCTTAATTAAACTATAACCTTTTCATTAAAAAATCCCGTTGCAGTACGGATGTGTCATGGCTCACATTTGACGGTATGATATCTGTACTAAGTGATAAATTTCTGTTGTTGCACAAATGCATACACAGTTTTCAGATTTTACATTTGAATTGCTTGGTTTTTTTTAATATACAATGGTTTGGGTTCGAACTTATGGCGTACTTGTCTATTCAATTTTACCTAGCTACTTCATGTTCCAATATTTTAACAGATCGAAATGATGACGACAGAAAAATAGCAACTTAGTATCTCGTTCAGTCTGAAATAATAAAATGGGTGTCCTTGAATTTACATGATGATTGTGTTATATTTAACAAAGATAGCATATTTTGGTCCAATATCTGCTTTCTTTGATAAATAGTCCAATAACTGCTTTTAACTCAGTGAACCGTATCCCCCGAACACACCTGTGGTCGCTGCATTGTAAAAGGCTTTGGGTATGTCGGAATGCAGACCATTAGCTTGAGAAAGTAGTTGATTGAGAATACACATTCATATTCTTGCGAGAAAGGAAGATTGGGAATACTTCTCTTTATGTTATGTAATAGAGCTAATGACAATGGCGCATGTTTATTACAGAACGTTTATTGCTGCGCTACGCTAATGTGTCCAATGCAATTCTATAAATAAAATGAACATATTTAGTCTAAATTGACCGTATCTACATTGAAATGAAACGGTCAATAAATGTATGAAAATGAAATAAAATGAAAAGAAGACTGATTTGTCATTATTTTCATTTAGCATTTGAGTCTCCTAATGAATTTATCTTATTTTAGAGCCAGGCTGGGAGACTAAAATATATCAATTGCCTTACATATAGCAAATTCATTTTTTACTTTATACAAATAACCGAAATAAACCACATACAAATATTCTAAATAATGATTGATCGGCTTTTGAAAATTAAGTTGTGACCTGAAATTCTCACGATCATTGTAAGTTTTTGGTTATTCTAACTTTTCTATTCAATATCTAAAATGGTTAATATAAAATATATCTAATACGGTTTATATAAAACACATCTAAAGATCTGCAATAAAAGCATTGGGGAATCTCCTTTATATCTCGTGTATCTGTACAAGTGCATATTGTCGGAAAGCGACTGTCTTAAGAAATTTCTCAAAAGAATGGAAAATAAAATTGATGAATAAAAATATGCATATACAAATGAAATACTGCAACACAAATATCATATTAGCTTACCCAAGTGTTTTAGGGGCAGTTCAAGAAGCTGACAATCTATTTGAGAGTAATGAAAGTGTATTTTCACTAAACTCTGATCGTTCCGTATTATTGTAACTCACTATAAGATACTCGGTGAAAGCATATTTCTTAAAAGTAATTGATATCCTATATGAGCCTTTATCATTTAACAACCTTATTTTATTTCTTGGATTACTCATTATTTTAAACATGCTTTGTTGGGATCGTTTGTGTAGAACTATGAAACGAGACAGAACAGATTTTCATTTCTGTCTTTCTGTCTATGTGAGTTTTTTCTATCTATGCACTCAACACCTTTTGGTCAATGGGTCAATTAATGCAGATAGATATCACAGAAGTTCTTTATATTCTATTATTATGTCTTTAGATCTTTATTGTACTTGTCACATTATTTGCATTCACGTGAGCCAAACTTTATCAGTTGTGTCCTTTGATCGCGGATTATCGACTGTTGCTGAAGTAAATCGGTTCTGCACAGTTGAGGATGGAGGTATACAAGGTAGAATAAGTAGAGTAACGATAATGATCAATATGAAATGAATGTGAAATAAACTTCTGCGTGGATGTGAAGCAGAAGATTTATAATTACATAAAACAACCAATTGTTATAAATGCTAGTCATCCCCGGGCAGTAACCCACAACTAGAACTATAATTGTGATCAAATTATACTCTAGATATAAGACGTTTGTTTAAAGAAATAAATATAGGAAGCTAGTGGACGACATTCTAAAGATTTAGGTTGTTTAGTGATTGGATTGAGTTATACATGTACATATTTCTTTTTATAGTCTGAAGCCTATGCAGAGGTGAAGATCTCCCGAATTACATCTTGAAATAGAGTATCAGCGTGCTGCATGAATTGCTAAGGCTTCTGTGAGACAATTGCTTTGTGGAATGTTGTTAACTTCGAAATCGACTTTAATGACGCATATTCTTTAATTTAATTTAATACATGTACAACTATTTTTAACAGTTTTCTTGACAGTCATTTAAAAAGATTTGTTTGTCACTTGCGTTAAAGGATCCATGTTCGTGATTTTACAGACAACCGTAATTAAAATCAATATCAATGTATTATTAATCACTGTTCATATTACTTCTATCTTACTCTTCTTTAATTTACAAAGTGCTACAAGGAAAAGAAACAGCATGTCCCGTAGCTTCATGCTGACGACACATCATCATGCAATTAGCGCCGATCAGTGGGGCCATAAAGCAGTGTGTGTGCTATTTTTAGATCGCCCCTGTTCAGTGAGGAGAAGCGCGTTAAAACGAGGTAGATCTATTATTAAATATCAATTATCTCCCTTTCTATTAATGGAATCATGTTGAAAATTTAACAGTAAGGAATGTAAAGACGGGGATTTCAAATAAAGTAAAAATATTTGATTATTAAAAAAAATGTAAAAACTCGAAATTTCTAGAAATTTCTAGAAACGCACTAGAACCGCACTAGAAATTTTCTAGATACGTTCTAGAAAATTTCTAGCGCGTATCTAGAAAATTTCTAGTGCGTATCTAGAAAGTTTCTAGATACGCACTAGAAAGTTTCTAGATACGGGGTATGTTTATTCATTGTCTAACTGTACATACATAAGCTTCATTCAGGTTGAATGTGCACCTGTGAACACTTAAGTGAGTAGTTAATGAAAACGTTCTCAAATAAAGGACTATTTTTCTGACATTATTTGTCAAGTAACATTTTGTGTTGTATTGTACCGTCGTTTATATTTGACACTTTTTATGTTCATGATAATGTCTTTCTGTTTATTCACTTAGCAATTGTCAACACCATCAATCATATTATCATTTTTCTGAAAAAGAAAAAATATTATTTTAAGGTTATTGGGAAAAATGCATTACAATATTCATGAATCGTGAATAAGGCCTGGAAGAGTTGTAGCAACCTTTGGAGGGCACACATTTTTATTGATGAAATTTGCAATTGGTAACATTTGGTTTACATTTCCCGAAATAATCTTATTACACAAAGAACACGTGCAAGATATTCATTTACATTTAAAAAGGCATTTACATGTAGGTAAAATTTTTATGATTGTAAACCTTTAAAATACTTGTAGGTCACATGTATGATAAAAAAACTATGGGATAAGTATCAACTGTAAAATAAACAATTCTTTTTCAAGTTTAAATTTTCGTTGTTTTGTGACCGAAAGTGCAAGACACAAAAGTTGAGATATTGAAATGTACAAATTTAAGCAGAAGTAAAAAAGATATATCTTATCCTTTTCCTATATGACGCGAGCTGTCGTTTTATTAGTAGCACAAAACAAGCTACTTTTCTGCTTGTGATGTCTGAGCACAAGAGATGACGTAAAAACATCTAAATCTCAGTGATCATCTTAGTTATATTATAATCATACATATCTATGTGAACCATTAACTCCTACAAAAGAAACCTAAAATCCATTAAGCATTTCTTAAGTAACAAATGGTTCCTTGGGCGCGATCAGAATGCCAAAGACTTAGCGATAGTTTCTTTATATACTTTAAATTGAATTCTGGAAGTTCTACCACGCTAGCAGACGTACAAATCATGACAGGATTGCATGGAAAATAGCTCTGACGTCCCCAAGGCAGCAGCATATAGGTTTAACAAGAAATATAGCTTCTTCTGTGCAACAAACGACGTATTAAATGCACCCCGGGATCTCCATTTCCCCATTCTGGTTATTTAGTCTGCGATTACCATGGAAAGCCATGTCCAAGTTAATGCCATAACGGTTAACGTACAATCTTCTCTTTTCTCGTAACGTGATCGTGTAACCACAAGCTAAACACAGAATACACGATCGATGGAATGTCCACAGTATCTTTAAGTGTTTTCTAGGGAGCTACTTTTCTGTCGATCATCAAGCTACCTTTTTATTATGATACCATTCATATATGTCAAACAATTTTCAATGCTTAAGTGGAAGACAAAGAAGTTGTTTTGTCAATTAGTGGCATTTGTTTACTCCAATATGGTAAGCCGTAAAGAGCTGCGATCGCATGTAAAGTTACTTAGATACATTCTCTCATTTTCTGCCTATAGAGATAACTCTTTATATTAACATCTTTTATTCGAGTACTTCTCGAGCTTCAAATTAAAAAGCCTGATTGGGTGCAATAAAAATCTTTTTAGTGCCAACGGTAACGCCATACAATGGTTACAATCGCAATGCCTTTTGAGAGAACACGTCCATGTAATATAGCAACCAAATATGATATAAGCCTCAGTGACGCGAGCAAGCTTTTCATGAAAGAAGTGATTTCATTGGGTGAAATTTTAATTTGTAGAATATTTGTGTAAAAAATTTGAGCTTCTTTTGGAGTCTGCTTGAACATGGAGTGCTCGAATTATGACAGAGGTAAGCGTAAGAGGGATGGGGGACTGATATCGACTGCCTTTCGATTTAGATTCTAAAAAAATTTCTTGATGCTTTCGTAATATGGGAAAGGAGTTGTGTCATTTGGTAACGAGTAAGACAGGTATCTGGTTTCAAGGGTAGATGATTCCTTGCTCAATTGTTTATCTGGACCTCCTTTCAAAAATCAATCTTTACTAAGGTTGTCCTTAACTCCCATTCCTTAAGATTTCCCTTTGGTTACCTTAAAGGAACAGTAGCACATTTTGAATAATAATAACTAATGATAAATTTAGGTTTATGCTAAATGTATAATTGGATAATGTCAAAAATCTCATAACGCTAACCAATTATCATTTAAATATTAACTAATAATTAAAACCTTAAATGGGCAGTAGCCCGTTTTTAGGGGGAGTATAAGGTGATGTCAGGAAAAAGAAAATTTATGGTTCCAATTGAAAGACAATGCATTTTAACTAAATGGAGCACTAATAATTCAAATATATCATGTAAAGTTTAGCCCTGCGATTCCTTTTTCTTACAAAACATGAATTAAAGGTGTTCACACAAAATGGCCGCCCATTGATTTTGAATGTATCTTCATACTTTGACCTCCGACTATGGATAATTGGTTTGTGTTATGAGATTTTTGACACTATCAAAATAATACATTTAGCATTAACGTACAATTATCATTGAACAATTCAAAATATAAAATTATCAAAAAACGTGCTTCTGCCCATATATGCCCAATGTGTTATTTTGATAATGGCACAAAAAATCATAACACACATCATCCATCAAATCATCTATTGTCAGATAACAAATTATATAGATTCACATCCACATTCAAGTCCATTAGCGGCCATTTTTGTGTGAACACCTTTAATTCATTTTTTGTAAGAGAAAGAAATCGCATGGCTGAACTTTACATATATATATTATGTATTACTGCTTTATTAAGTTTAAATACAATGTCTTTCAATTAAAACTTTTTATCTACATTTTCCTGACGTCACCTTACATGTATATTCCCCCTACAAACGTGTTACTGCCCCTTCAAGGATTTACGATCACCCTAGGGCTAAATGAAAGGAGCCCCTGAGCATGCACCTTGTGTATGGATATAGCGCTTTATAAATGCCCATTATTATTATTATTATTATTATATAAAGACCTCATGCCTAATTTATAGATAATTCCATTTGTAAAAAGTATTTCGAAGTCTTAAGTGTTACCATAGTATATTACAATGTATGTTCTATGACTAAACGCTTGGTTGTATAATCAAAAGAATAAAAGTAACCTAAAGGGTAGATTTTTGAAAATAAACGTTTGAAAAATTAAATTCTAAGCCATTGTCTCAGGTGATCCGTTTCGTGTTTATTCGTATATTTATTCATGTTTGATTTTAAAGTCGATAGATTTGTCTCATAATTTGTAACGTGTGTCTCCACAAATTAAGTTATACTCGTCTGTTATTTATAGAAAGGCCTGTTTGTACACATTAATCTTATGAAATATTGGCTCCACCCTACTGACGTCAAAGCAATCGTAATTTGAATTAAATGTCCATTTCAGGAACCATCTAAGAGTTTCTTTTTTCATTGTTTATTCTAAGATAATGATACGTGGTTTTATTGCATCTTTAGACATTATCGATCATTGCTAGAAATAATCTATTGTCTTAAACCGCCAACATATCATAAGACAATATTGATCATAGCTATTAATGACCCATTGTTTGAATACATATCATATTGACTCGTAATGTAAGGATGAAAATAATATGACTTTTAATATAACCTCCCTTGATAAGGATTACGCTTATTGAATTTATTTGCTTTTAAAATATCTATTAGTTTTGGAGTAAGTAGTACAATTCAGCTGTACGGCTTTAAGAGTTCTGATGTAATATCCTTGTTTCGGGAAATTTGAATTGTCCATCATTTCTTAACATATTACTGTATAGTCAAAACTTTTGGATCTGTTTGATAAACTTTACGTTATATATTTGAATTATTACTTCTTCATTTAGTTTAAATACATTGTCTTTCAATTGGAACCGTTTATATTCATTTTCCTGACATCACCTTATATTCCCCAAAAAAACGTGCTACTGCCCCTTTAAGGTGAACATTGGAACCTTCGTGCAGTGTTAAAAAGGGAGTTCTGGTCAACCCTAGGAAAGGTGGCTTGTGAAAAGAGGTCAAGGTTTGTAACACTGCCTCGGGTCACTGACTTTGAAATATTTGGATATTCCATTTACAGCATTGGTATTGTCTGTATCATTGGTACGTGCAAAACCGTGTAATTATGTTGTTTCAATCGTAACCATGCAACTCATATCAGTTTGTTTTACAAGGCTGACTTTACATGTAAATAGAAAATCCCATTTACAGCATTGGTACGTGTATGTCTACAATTTGAGCCGATAAATAAGATCACCCTTATTGCATACACTTTGGGTACATTCCGAAGTAAGGGGTCCTCAGAATTCTAACCGGTAAGCTGCTATCACCAAATCGCATTCCTATATACTAGAATCAGCCTTGCAGGAATGTCTTGACTGATTTTTAGAGTACATCCTGGTTTTGATCGTTCGTTTAATGGTTATTTTATTTTGATGCAACCCTTAATGCCTTAAATCAAAATATGAGTTTAAGATTTCTCACTTATCCATTATCAAACTGCAATTATAAGATAAATACTTGTTTTCAATGAAAATCTTGAAACAGTCATAAGTTCACACGTGCATTTTAAATGAATACCAGATTTATGACCTATCAAACATTATGAACTCATAACTGGCATTCTGTCTGCTATATAAAAGTATCTTATTTTTACGTTTCACTTATTGAGGTACCTCATTGGTTTTTGGTCATTATTGCCACGTCAACCCTTCCTTTTGTTATACGACATCGCTTAGTTTTGCAAAGAAGGAATTTGCTACTTTCTGTTCTAAGTGTAATGGTAGTGTTGATAAGTATATATCTCAAAAAATTTATGATTGAAATATAGTACTGTAAAACCATACACGCTCATACTATAATGGCAACTTCAAGGTCAATGTCTAATATTTTCAAATATTAAACTTCTTAGTTTTGAGCAGGAGGGTTATATCTTTGCAAGGTCAATGTATAATAATTTCAAATGAACCAACAACTTCTTTAGTATCGCTTGCTTGAAATGAGCTGTGAGGGAGGGGGATTATATCTTTGCAAGGTCAATGTCTAATCATTTCAAATGAACCAGCAACTGATTAAGTATCACTTGGCCTGAGATGTGCTCTGAGGAGGGGATTTGTATGTTAGCTATAACTGATGGAGCATGTGCACTCCCATTTGCTCCAATTTAATTTCTGGCCTCGAGCGATATATCTAATACCAGTTATGTGACAACAAGACCCCTGAAAGTCAAATAATATCTTGTTCGGGTGAATGAGTATAATGTGTCATAATCAAGATTTTGGAATGTAATGCCATTGCTAGCAGATTGCTTTTAAATCTATAAACTATCCGACTTAAGACGTAAACTTGATATAATCTTTGTTGTTGTACATGTGACGATGTTTTAATGATGCTTTTATAGTTTACTGCTACAGAAGTAATCCAAAGATGGGTCCTTTGAAGTTTATTCTGATTATCTTGTTTTGAAGGTATTATACAAGAAATTGTGAAATGTAAAGTTTGAATTCAATCAGCATATCAAGTAAGAATATATAACATGCATATATGATGATATATCTATAAAATACAAATTTAAAAACGTAGGAGGAACACAACGTTACAAACAAGAGGAACCTCACAAATTAAAGGAATACCATACTCTGGTGTGAATCTGCATATGCCAAGTTAGGAAAATATTCAGTCTAATGTCGTTTTTGGTAAAGAGGTAATATCAAGACACAACTAGTAAACCATCGCAGACACAAGCCTATCAAACCTGTTCTTAACACAGAGACAACTGATAGCTTGGTATTATCATTGCACTATTTACTTAGACTTGATCAAAAGTTAAGGCCATAATGTCAGGGCAAGACTTTGTATTAAGACAAATTGCGCTTTGGATTCAGGAAGACATTAAATAGTCTTATAAAGTTGTCTTAATTTTGAGGAAATAGCTAGAAACATTGACCTGCATGAAGTACCTCAACACTTGAGCCATACAGTGGATCTTCATGAAATCCATTTCACATCATCGTTGTACCTATTTTTATAAGTAGGAACAAGCCTTTGTGCACCAAGATATAAGGCAACATGAGTCTGGTCAATTAGTAACTCATTGACTGATCAATGATGAACAGACTTGTTAATGGTAAAGCTAAGTTACCGTCTAGCAATCTCTGTTAGCAGGTTCCCAAAGGAGTTCATCTTGCGTTGCAGATTCTGCTGGAAGAATCTAGAATTTCAAACAGCAACATGAATAATTACATTTACCTTGTTGAAGTGCCATGATTGCATTTAACAGTCCAACTTAAGCAAAGTGATTATCTAAAATAATTATGATTATTATGATGCTATATTGTTAACAAGTACACATTGAATCTTAATTCTTTTCTCATGACAACCTTACCGAGGCATCAGATTCAGTTCAGATCATAATAGTGTTTCAAGTGCCAGGTTATTTATATACAACTCTGCAACCAGTTAAGATAATGTGCTTAATTTAGTTTTTCGGTACAATAATGCAAAATGTGTGTACATGTACAGTATGATATTGAACTGTAAACAATATTTAAACTACAAAAAAATATCAACTTTTATATTATAGCATGGGTGATGTCATGGTTAACATCTAGTTATATTAAGAGAAGCATAAATCCCCTAAGTAATGTTTGGTATCATCAGAACTCCCGTCTGATTCGTACATTAATTATAACTGGTCAAGCATGTGTTGATTTCCAAAGACCTTTAGTTAAAAGTAATGTCGAAAGAAAAGTTTTAATACTAAGTAATGTTTAAAGTAAATTGCATTTTAGTCATCAATCAAAACAAGTAAGATTCCCAGAGTAAGACAGTAGAAATGATGCTTGTAAGGTGGCACTAAGGAACAATTACTAAATAAATAGATGCCAATAACCATACCAATAAGCCGCACCTTGCAATGTTTGGATTCCAAAGACAAATGTCGTTGTGTTCTGTCAGAGTTTATCTAAATAAACTGCTTAAATGCATAAGCCTGATCAACGTATTTGTGGTAAATTCATTCAGGACCATCTGGTACAAATGCAACGTCAGAGGTTATGGTTAACGATCAAGAGTTTCAGGTGCTTGTTACTTATATTAATATTTTAACACTTCTTCTTCATTTCTACCATTAACATTGTCGAGTTTTGCCAAGATCACATTATCCAATTTAGTTTTGAAGTATATTCTGTACCCCCTCCGTCTGATGCAAGGTCTCTGATTGCATTTGTTAACATGTCTGTAAGTATAGGGTAATGTTCGAGTAACTCTCTATTCATTGAAAATAATGACAGCGATGCTAGAGTACACTGAACCTAATCTAACAGAACATATTTAAGATATGAATTTCATTGCTCAATTAATGAAAAATAATGGATCGAGAGTATAATAGGCTGACGTGTAATTCAGATACAATTAAATTTGGTGATTACCTTCCTAATTTAAATGAAATATTAGCATACCTCTGTCATTTATTTATGTGTTATTATAATTGTATTATGTTTGTAATACACATAGTTTAAAGCCCTTTTTATGTGTTCTTCCTTATTCAATTAAAGGATACAAAGAAAAGATTGGTGTAAGTGTCTTGAGGTCTTACTCATAACTGCCCTTTCAATGAACTCATAATAGCTATATCAGCTTTTCAAGGCATGTTCGTATAAGCTAACTTACTTATGGGTCTAGGTACTGTTTAGGCAGCAGACCATTGTCTCTGTTCCAAAGGTCATTCACCTCAGCTTTCCACTAGCTGTTACGTTTTGTCGGTGTCTAACATAGACAAGCTTAATTCAGGTTGAATGTGCACCTGTGAACACTTAAGTGAGTAGTTAACTAAAACGGCCACCAAATATAGGACCATTTTTCTGACATTATTCGTCAAGTAACGTTTTGTGTTAAAAGTTATAAGGATTATGAACTATAATGTATTGTACCGTCGTTTATATTTGACAGTTTTTATGTTCATGATAATGTCTTTCTGTTCATTCAGTTAGCAGTTAAAAACACCATCAATCATATTATCAGTTTTCTGAAAAAGATAAATTTTATGTCGAAGCTTATTGGGAAAAATGAATTACAATATTCATTAATCGTGAATAAGGCCTGGACCAGCTGTAGCAACCTTTTGGGGGCACAAGTTTGTATTGATGAAATTTGCAATTGGTAACATTTGGTTTACATTTCCCGAAATAATCTTATTACACTAAGAACACGTGTTAGAATTTCATTATCATTTAAAAAGGCATATATATGAGAGTGAAAATGTTAAGAATGTAAACCTTCAATATGTCACATGTATGATTCTAAAACTACAGAATAAGTAGCCACGATAAAAAATAAACATGTTTAAAACAATTCTTGTTTAAATTTCAAGTTATGTTTTCGTTCCAGATGTATAAGAAAAAAAAATGGTTGAGATAGTGAGACGTACATATTGTGGCAGAAGCCATAATTTTGCAGTCCTGGTTAAATTGCATAAGTCTATTCATTTTTATGTTCTGAATATAACATATTTTTAAAGATATACATTGTCCATTTCCTATGAGAGACAGCGGGTTCCTTATAAGACGAGCTGTCGTTTTATTAGTGACACAAAACAAGCTTCTTTTTCTGCTTATGCTGTCTTACCATAAGAGATGACGTATCAATATCTTAAACTCAGTGATCATCTTGGGAAAGTTATATTATATCTATACATATGTACGTAACCCATAAACTCCTACAAAAGAAACCTGAAATCCATAAAGGATTTCTTAAGTAACAAATGGTTCCTTGCACGCGATCAGAATGCCAAAGACTTAGCGATAGTTTCTTTATATACTTTAAATTGAATTCTGGAAGTTCTACCACGCTAGCAGACGTACAAATCATGACAGGATTGCATGGAAAATAGCTCTGACGTCCCCAAGGCAGCAGAATATAGGTTTAACAAGAAATATAGCTTCTCTTGTGCAACAAACGACGTATTAAATGCACCCCGGGATCTCCATTTCCCCATTCTGGTTATTTAGTCTGCGATTTCCATGGAAAGCCATGTCCAAGTTAATGCCATTACGGTTAACGTACAATCTTCTCGTTTCTCGTAACCTGATCGTGTAACCACAAGCTAAACAGAATAGACGATCGATGGAATGTCCACATTATCTTTAAGTGTTTTCTAGGGAGCTACTTTTCTGTCGATCATCAAGCTACCTTTTTATTATGATACCATGTATATATGTAAAACAATTTTCAATGCTTAAGTGGAAGAGTTGTTTTGTCAATTAGTGGCATTTATTTACTCCAATATGGTAAACCTTAAAGAGCTGCGATCGCATGTAAAGTTACTTAGATACATTCTCTCATTTTCTGCCTATAGAGATAAACCTTTATATTAACATCTTTTATTCGAGTACTTCTCGAGCTTCAAATTAAAAAGCATGATTGGGTACAATTAAAACATTTTAGTGCCAACGGCAACGCTGTACAATGGTAACAATCGCCTTTTGAGAGAACACGTCCATGTAATATAGCAACCGAATATGATGTCATCCTCAGTGAGGTGAGCAAGCTTTTCATGAAAGAAGTGATTTCATTGGGTGAAAGTTTAATTTGTAGACGATTTGTGTTCAAAATTTGAGCTTCTTTCGAAATCTGGTTGAACAAAGAGTGCTCGAATTATGACAGAGGCATGCGTACAAGCGGGAAGTGGGACTGATAACAATTGCATTTCGATTTAGATTCTAAAAGATTTGCTTGATGCTTTCGTAATATGAGAAAGGAATTGTGTCATTTGGCAACGAGTAAGACAGGTATCGGGTTTTAAGGGTAGATGATTCCTTGTTCAATTATTTATCTGGACTTCCTTTCACAAAGCAATCTTTACTAAGGTTGTCCTTAACTCCCATTCTTTAAGTTTGCACTAAGGTTACCTTAAAGGGACAGTAGCAAGTTTTGAATAATAATAATGATAACTTAGGTTTATGCTTAATGTATAATTGGATAATGTCAAAAATCTGATAACGCTAACCAATTATCATTTAAATATTAACTAATAATTAAAACCTTAAACGGCCAGTAGCCCGTTTTAAGGGGGAGTATAAGATGATGTCAGGAAAAAGAAAATTTATGGTTCAAATTGAAAGACAATGAATTAAACTAAATGGAGCCGTAATAATTCAAATATGTCATGTCAAGTTTAGCCCTGCGATTCCTTTTTCTTACAAAAAATGAATTACAGGTGTTCACACAAAATTGCTTCCCATTGATTTTGAATGAATCTTCATACTTTGTCCTCCGACTATGGATAATTGGTTTGTGTTATGAGATTTTTGACACTATCAAAATAATACATTTAGCATTAACGTACAATTATAAGTGAACAATTCAAAATATAAAATTATCAAAAACGTGCTACTGCCCCTATATGCTTAATGTATTATTTTGATAATGGCAAAAAAATATCATTACACAAATCAGCCATCAAATCATCTTTTGTCAGAGAACAAATTATATAGATTCACATCCACATTCAAGTCCATTAGCGGCCATCTTTGTGTGAACACCTTTAATTCATTTTGTGTAAGAGAAAGAAATCTCATGGCTGAACTTTACATATATATTTTATGTATTCCTGCTTTATTTAGTTTAAATACAATGTCTTTCAATTAAAACTATTATCCTCATTTTCCTGACGTCACCTTATATTCCCCCTACAAACGTGTTACTGCCCCTTCAAGGATTTACGATCACCCTAGGGCTAAATGAAAGCAGCCCCTGATGCATATAAAGACCTCGTGCCTAATAAGAGATAATTCCATTTGTAAAATATATTTCGAAGTCTTAAGGGTTACCGTAGTATATTACAATGTATGTTCTATGACTAAACGCTTGGTTGTATAATCAAAAGAATAATAGTAACCTAAAGGGTAGATTTTAAAAAATAAACGTTTGAAAAAATAAATTCTAAGCCATTGTCTCAGGTGGTCCGTTTCGTGTTTATTCGTTTATTTATTCGTGTTTGATTTTAAAGTCGATAGATTTGTCTCATAATTTGTAACGTGTGTCTCCACAAATTAAGTTATACTCGTCTGTTATTTATAGAAAGGCCTGTTTGTACAAATGAATCTTATGAAATATTGGCTCCACCCTACTGACGTCAAAGCAATCGTAATTTGAATTAAATGGAACCATCTAAGAGTTTCTTTTATCGTTGTTTATTCTAAGATAATGATATGTGGTTTTATTGCATCTTTAGACACTATCGATCATTGCTAGAAATAATATTTTATCTTAAACCGTCTACATATCATTAGACAATATTGATTATAGCTATTAATGACCCATTGTTTGAATACATATCATATTGACTCGTAATGTAAGGATGAAAATAATATCACTTTTAATATAACCCCCCTTGATAAGGATTACGCTTATTGAATTTATTTGCTTTTAAAATATCTTTTAGTTTTGGAGTAAGTAGTACAATTCAGCTGTACGGCTTTAAGAGTTCTGATGTAATATCCTTGTTTCGGGAAATTTGGATTGTCTATCATTTCTTAACATATTACTGTATAGTCAAAACTTTTGGATCTGTTTGATAATGGATCATTGATCAACTACATGTATAAGGGACAGATATTATGTGACATGCTGGATACAATCTAGTTATCCTCAGAGACATAGGGTAAAAAAATTGGAAATTAAGTGACTTGAATTTTGCAATTCAATTTGGATTAATTTTCGGCAATATGTTTCTCAAAGAAGTATTTCTTTGAGAATATTATGAAATAACTTACAGACCAAAATGTTTCGAAAAAGAAGAAAAGCTTGAAATGTGCATAAAGTACTGCTAAATATGTTCTGTTGAACATGAAAACCATATCTGTGAGGGGAAATGATGTAACATCATCTACACAATCCTTGTTTTGGGTACAATGATGAGTAGGACATGTTGAATCACCATGTTCCATGTTAGCTGACACCTTTCAAAAGATACGAAACACACTTGTTTCAAACAGGTGTTGACCACTTTTGAGACCTTGGTATCGTTAGAAAAACAATATGTACAGAAATGTTGTTTCAACATTGCAAGCATTTACTGTAATTTGCGACGAATGTCTGAGTGTTGTTAATGGGAAATTATCAAATATTTGTATATCATTAGTATGCATTTTAAGACAAGTAGAGACCTTAATAAATATAACATTTACCATCAACAACAACGTTGTCTTAAACAATAATAATTTTGAATTACACCTAAATGGTGTATAAACACAAAAACGTTATTTATAAGTTTTGTACAAACATATGAATAATTTGAGGTTATTAAGATCAAACATCATTTTCATAGATAATGAACAATAACAAAAGGTTTGTAGCAGATGCCTATGTAATATTTCCTTTTATAAGCACTATATTTTTACAGATGCATAAAGTTGTGTTCATTATGGATCTATGTAAGCACTAATGATCAATTGAAAGATACTCCCACTAATGTTTTTTACTAATTTTCAAGCAATGGCCACGTTTTTGTCCGTAAGATTTTGTAAATTTGATTTGATTTTCTACATTGTGGTCATGACAAACAACGACTATAAGGAATTAGTTACTCTTTCCCAAAGCCTTAAGGTGAACATTGTAACCTTCGTGCAGTGCTAAAAAGGGAGTTCTGGTCAACCTTAGGAAAGGTGGCTTGTGAAAAGAGGTCAAGGTTTGTAACACTGCCTCGGGTCATTGACCTTTGAAATGGATTTGCCACGTGATTTGTCATATTTGTCATAACGTCATTCGGAAATTGCTGTCAGCCGGAAATTGTCTTCAAATCGGAAATGGGTATTTTTAATTATTTTGAATTTCATGTTTAGCTTTGTAGGGTCAACACATACAATAAACTGATCAATTTGGGTAAAATAACCCTTAATTGCTTATGGTGAGGTCAATATGAGCATGCCAAAGACTCTCAAAGTTGTCTCCCTCAGAGGTCGAATGTAAAAAAGTTCTTTTTGTACACATGGTACCTCTGATAACTTGAAAGTGAATTGTAAACAAATTTGCTTTTGTGATTTGAAAATATCTTATTTTTTTAATTTTATGCATCATTGAAGCAGTGTCATCGTAAATGTGTATTTTGTTATTACACTGATCTATTATCCAAAATCATTGAAGATTAAGAAATATGTCAACTAGCGTATACATTATAAATAACCTTATTAAAAATAAATAGAGGAAGCCTGGAAGCCTTAGTTAACGTTGTTCTGTAGCCTTACCTATGTTTAACAATGATTCAAAGATAAAATGATAGCATTGTTCATCACGCCCAGTTCTTCAGGAACGCAACGATTTTAATGTCATTATTCGTGATGGTAACATGAATCGTAGATATCAATTTCAAATTTCATTTAATGAATAATGATATATGATTATGTTAACTAACAGGTATTATCTTACTAATAATTGTGATACTTATGGACAGTATATCGAGTTAGTTTCTTGACATTCGCGTTTCTTGATCGATAACATGAAATAAGAACTGTAATAAGGACAATAAAGAAAAATAATTATTTGCCATTGTATCTAGTATGAAGCTCGATGTCACTTGTAGCAAGAATAAACTTGTTTTCAATTCAAATGTTTTTAAAATCATATTGAATTTGTAAAAGATTAAATTAGAAAACAGAGTTTTTTCGGACATACTAAAGCATAATGTATCTCAATCTCAATTTAATGCACATTGCAATTATGTAAATTGAATTTAAATAACAACATTTCTGCTAAGAAACCTAATGAACCAGATCTCACGAACAGAAACTTGTTTTTCCGAAATCAACTTGAGCCCAAAGCCAAAAAAGGAGGAAACTGAAGTTTCAGAGACAACCTTTCAAAACAAATAGAGGCGAAAAATACGATGAAAGGCGCATATCGCCACTCAAATTGTATCCATGACTTCAATCCCGAAAAATATAAATGAATTTGGAGTCACAATTCTGTATCCTTTTGGGTCAAAAAGTTGTAGTCCTTGTTTTTGCATCACGATCGTGCAACCCTACTTCTTACACTCATTATGTATATATGAATAATCAGCATTTTCTATCATTGATCAAATATGTCATTGAATACTCTAATTCAGGAAATCAGGGAATGCAGTATATGAAATGGCTGGAGGCACAAACTAATCAACTTGCTCTATGCTTGGTCAGCTTTTAACCAATACTCGAATCTTGGATGAGTCGTTTTGCTGCAAGTGATACTTTGTGGATTTATGTGGCATTGGCGCAGACCAATAACCTATGGCTGTTATTGGACCCGTGAACCAAATTGTTTGTGTTAAAAAATCGTATTACTTTATCACATGTAACCTAGATATTCCATTTACAACATTGGTAGTGTCTGTCTCATTGGTACGTGCAAAATCGTGTAGAGATGTTGTTTCAATCGTAACCATGCAACTAATATCAATTTGTTTTAAAAGGCTGACTTTACATGTAAATAGAAAATCCCATTTACAACATTGGTACGTGTCTGTCTACAATTTGAGCCGGTAAATAAGAACACCAGAACACCGTTATAGCATATAATTTGGGGACATTCCGAAATAAGGGGTTCTAAAACTTTAACACGTAAGCTGCTATCACCAAATTGCATTCCTATCTACAGCCTTGCAGGAATGTCTTGGCTGGTTTTTAGAGTACATCCTGGTTTTGGTCGTTCGTTTAAAGAGACACTTTAGGATTTTCACCTAATAATGGATATTTTACTTTGAAACAACCCTTAATGCCTTAAGTTATAGGACGAGTTTTAAATTACTCCCTTATCCATTATCAAACTGCAATTATAAGATAAAAACTTGTTTTCAATGAAAATCTTGAAACAGTCATAAGTTCACACGTCCATTTTACATGAATACCAGATTTATAACCTATCAAACATTATGAACTCATAACTGGCATTCTGTCTGCTATATAAAAGTATCTTAATTCACGTTTGACTTATTGAGGTATCTCATTGTCCAGTTTTGGTCATTATTGCGACGTCAACCCTTCCTTTTGTTATACGTCATCGATTAGCTTTGCAAAAAAGGAATTTGCTACTTTCTGGTCTAAGTGTAATGGCAGTGTTGATAAGTATATATCTCAAAAGATTTATGATTGAAATATAGTACTGCAAAGCCATACACGATCATACTACAATGGCAACATCAAGGTCAATGTCTAATATTTGAAAATATTAAACTTCTTAGGCATCACTTTGCTTGAAATGTGCCCCAATAAGGGAATTGTTTCTTCCTGATCTAATAATAATAATAATGATGGTGAACATAAAACGTGTATATCTCAAAGATTTATGATAAAACTATTACTATAAGGCCTTACATGCTCATACTACATCGACAAAATCAAGCCCAACCATTTCAATTAGTTTAATGGCAGTGTTGATAAGTATATATCTCAAAAGATTTATGATTGAATTATAGTATTGTACTACAATGGCAACATCAAGGCCAATGTCCAATCATTTTAAATGAACCACCAACGTCTTAGGTATGGCTCGTTTGAAATGAGCTGTGAGGGAGGGGGGGTTATATCTTTGCAAGGTCAATGTTTAATCATTTCAAATGAACCAGCAACTCATCAAGTATCACTTGGCCTGAGATGTGCTCTGAGGAGAGATTTGTATGTTAGTTATAACTGATGGAGCATGTGCACTCCCATTTGCTCCAATTTCATTTCTGGCCTCAAGCAATATATCTAATACCAGTTATCCGACAACAAGACCCCTGAAAGTCAAATAATATCTTGTTCAGGTGAATGAGTATATTGTGTCATAATCAAGATTTTGGAATGTAATGCAATTGCTCTCAGATTGCTTTTAATTCTATAAACTTTCCGACTTAATGTGTAAACTTGATATAATCTTAGTACATGTGACGACGTTTTTATGATGCTTTTACAGTTTACTGCTACAGAAATAATCCTAAGATGGGTTCTTTGAAGTTTATTCTGATAATCATTTTTTGAAGATGTTATACAAGAAATTGTGAAATGTAAAGTTTGCATTAAATCGGCATATCAAGTAAGAATATATATAATTTGCATACATGTTTGTATAATATATGAAGAGATATCCATATAGTACAAAATGAAAAATGTAGGAGGAATTAACATTACGAACAAGAGGAACCTCACAAATTCTAGGAATATCATACTCTAGTGTGAATGGTGTATATCTGCATATGCCAGGTTAGGAAAATATTTAGTCAAATGGCAACTTTGACAAAGTAGTAATATCAAGACACAACTAGTAAACCATCGCAGCCACAAACCTACCAAACCTGTTCTTAAAACAGAGACAACTGATAGCTTTGTATTATCATTGCACTGTTTACTTGGATCTGATCAAAGGTTTAGGTCATAACGTCAGGGCAAAACTTTGTATCATGACAAATTGGGCTTTGGATTCAGGGGAAGACATTAAATAGTCTTATAAAGTTGTCTTAGTTTTGAAAAAATAACAAGTAACGCTGACCTGTATGAAGCCCCACAGTTGACTCAGAACATCTTCATGAAATCCATTTTACATCATCGATGTACTCATTTTTATAAGTAGAAACAAGCCTTTGTGCACCACGATATAAGGCAACATGAGTCTGGTCAATTAGTAACTCATTGACTGACCAATGATGAAGAGACTTGTTAATGGTAAAGCTAAGTTACCGTCTAGCAATCTCTGTTAGCAGGTTCCCATAGGAGTTCATCTTGCGTTTCAGATTCTGCGGGAAGAATCTAGAATTTCAAACAACACCGTGAACAATCACATTTACGTTGATGACGAATGGAGTGTCGTGATTGCATTTCACAGTCGAGCTTTAGCAACGTGATTATCTTAAATTTTGTATGATTATTATAATACCATAATATTAACAAGTACACATTGAATCATATTTCTTTTCTCATGACAACCTTACCTTAGCATCAGATTCAGTTCAGATCGTAATAGTGTTTCAAATGCAGGGTTAATATACATACAAGTTTGCAATTGGTTAAGATAATGTGCTCAATTAAGTTACAACGGTACAGAAATGCATTTGTATACATGTACAGTATGATAAAAAAAAAATATGTTTTAAGCTACACAAACAAACCTTTTATCAATGACTTAAATATCAACTTCTATATTATAGCATGGGTGATGTCACGGTTAACATCCAGTTATATTAAGAGAAGCATAAATCCCCTATGTAATGTTCGGTATCATCAGAACTCCCGCCTGATTCGTACATTAATTATAACTGTTCAAGCATGTGATGATTTCCGATGACCTCTACAGTATCTGATCTGAACTATTGATCTGGTAACAGTCATTCATAAATGCACGCAATTGTTTTTATTCGGTTATTTTGACGACTCTAATGCAAAATAACCATAAATGAAGATTTCTCAGTACAAATGAATTTTAAACATGGCATGTGACATCTTATTTGAAAAACATTGTAAAAGGCGTATTCCAATTAGTTGAAAGTAATGTTGAATGAAAAGTTCTAAATATAATATAATTTAATAAAGTAATGTTTAAAGTAAATTGCATTTTAGTCATCAATAAAAACAAGAAAGATTCCTAGAGTAAGACAGTAGAAATTAAGCTAATAAGATGGCAGAACGGAAGAATTATTAAATAGATTGATGCCAATAACCATACCAATAAGCCACTTCTTGCAATGTTTGGATTCCAAAGACAAATGTTGTTTTCTGTCTGAGTTCATCTCAACCAAATTCAAACTGCTTAAATTCATCGACTCGATCAAAGGACCGTTTTTTTTTAAATTTTGGGTCAAATTACTTTTATGCTTACAGTAATAAGGAATATGAACTATAATGTATTGTACAATCGTTTATATTTGACACTTTTTAATGTTTGGATAGTGTCTTTCTGTTTATTCACATAGTAATTTAAAACACCACGAAATACATTATATTAGTTTTCGGAACAAGATTATTTGTTTGTCACTGTTTATGGGGAAATATGAATTACGATTGAAATATGGCAATGTCGTTTATGTTAGGCAAAATAATCAATGACAAGTATCTTTTGGTATCGTTTTTAACGGTAAAACCATTCCGTATTTGTTAAAGATGAAATCAAGCTGTAACGAGAGAAAACTTAGGGGCGAAATAGCTTTAGTCAGTTACTGGTGATGCCTGTTTTTTTGAAAATATAACATGAATTGGTAAAAATCAATTCAATCTCTATAGCATTTATCCTAAATAGGGAGAATATGTACATGTATTTACTGTCATCAACGCTATGCAAGAGACTTTGATCGAATTATTATTAGTTAACCATTTTGCGTCATGTTCTCATCTGCCTCACGTCAAATATATCAAACATAACGTTTCTAATGCTGAAATGAGTTATCCTAATTTTCCTAGCTGTATCTTCAAAATCAACTAATGTTCGAATCAACATACGATTTTTCTAATATGGACAACATCCAAATATTAAAACATATACTATATTTCTTAAAATATCTTCCCTTACTTTTACGTGTGTGCACATAATTAAGTAAGATATATGAGAGTCGCTTTTTGTCTAGCAACACGCTGAAGGCTATCTAGTTTGGGTGATGTCACTATCCCATTATCTTGAGTGAACACGAAACCTTATGCACTTTGGAGAAAACATGTTCTGACAGATTTGGGAATGGATATAACGGGGCAAGGCATAACCAATCATTATATATTCCAGTTTTATCGAAGCCTAGACCACTCCTCAAGAACAAACAATTTTAAAATTTCACGATCCTGCAAAGGAATTCTACCAGGCCGTGGAAAAAACTAGCTTTAATTAATGAAGATATATATGAATAAAACTATTTTCTTGAAATTTTAATATAATTTTTTATTCATAAAAGGCTTCATTTGCAATGAAAGCTTTCCTTGTAACCATTCACAAAGATCATATTTCATTTTTTACTTTTTTTATTCACACATTTTGTTTCAATTCCTTAAGTTTGTGTATTCTGCGTATCAATTGCAAAAAATGAACAATTAAACTCAGCAAAAATTATGTCTTCCATCTGACAACATATACATCAACAGAAGTTTCTTTTTGCGGTTATTATTGATAATTATGACACCAAAACATAGACAACATACTAACTTCCTAGCCATTGTCAGACCAAAAATAAACACGGATATTGCACGGATTTGAAAGGTCTTTCCTGTAAATAGAAACTCCACCTATACATTTTTTTTCTCTGAAATGAGACAATACTGTTGAAGTTTTAATCAATTTGCTTCAGGCAAGGATTGACATTTTCTGCTCATTGTGGAGCATTTTTTATCATGACCATAGGATATAAGATATCTTATATGAATCCATTTCAATCACGTCGTTGATTAATAGTAAGTGCTTTTTGCTTAAAATTTCCGGTATTAAGTTTGTATTTTTTCAATAGGTTGATGTATGTAATGCAAAACCATTTAAAAAAAATACCTTATTCTGTACTTGGTAGAAATCGTGTCCCTATAAAGCAAACAATGATTGATTTTACTCTTAGAGTAAATGCCTTTTGCCATCTGGAATTTAAAAGATAGCGTTTCCAGCGACTGAACAAATCATGTACTTTCAATTTATTAACACACCAACAATTCAGCAAGCTTTTTGAACATGATACGTGCTATAATCATAGATGAAAAGTTTATCATGAGTTTTGCATTACAAAAACACTACCATAAAATGTGGCCTATATCCTCCAGTCTATAGTGTTAACCTAAAGACATGACAGACTAATAGCTAAACAAAGCAACCATTGCAACAAAGGTGAAACATACCCCTAGGGAGTTGTTGATGCAAATACACATGCGTAATGATCTGTCAGTAGTAGCGATTCTCATAATCTCTTATTCTCCTTTTCATGGTTTTATTTCCTTGTAAAGTTCATAATAATGTGAAACAACGAGTCAATATTTGTCAATGTTATTTTTTTCATAATCCGTAACCATATACCATTTTCTGTACTGTAGATCATAATTTACATATCAATATGGTCTTAGGCACTACCGGTTCATTTGGTTTTAGTGTTTTTGTATTTAATGATAAAATGTCACAAAAAGCCGTATTTTGTGATGTTCCTACAAACAAAATTATTTCTCGTGAAAGGTTTAAAGATATTTTGTAAAATTTTGCGTTGAAATCATTCACACTCGCATTGAAAAGTTCTGTTCTAAAACAGTATAAATTTGCCTTAAGTTGGCAACTCTTAGTCAATTATGTTAGGAAACTTTAATTTACTACACTAAACTTAAATGCACAGTAAGATTGTTTTAGGTAGTATGATAAAGCAAGGAATTCAAATCATCATTTTCTATATATTGTGTATCAGTTTGTCATTCATAAGTTTATTGATAGGAATACATTTACGAAGTATATGAATAGTTCTACAGGATATGATTACATGATATAATTGTAAAAATAAGTAGTAACTAGTAATCCAATAAATGTATTTATCAAGAAGTCTTACATTACATATCCACTTTCATGACATTATTGAAAAGGAAATACTATCTTATGAATCCATAACATGACACACAAATACTATTATGGTTAATCATTTCTTTCAGCGTTGATTTAGCCAATTACATTTACTACATTTTATCTGATGTTTAAAATTAAAAAAATCTAATTTTTGCGTAACTAATTTGAAATGTAATCCGTAGTGTGCACTTTTGATGGTATAGGAGAAGACATTTTTCATTTTTATGATATGATGAAGCAATCCTCAGCACAGACGAAACATCTGCACAGTACGAATTATCATAAAACGTGCTACTGCCCCTTTAAGGCTTGTTGTTATGTTAACGTTCTAATGAGTCTAGGCAGTGTTCAGACAATAGACTGCTGTCTCTACGCAAAAGGTCATTTACCTTTGTAGCTTTCGTGTAATCGTTCTTGTAAGTGTCAAACGCAGTTAGTAAAGCTCTATTGAACTTGTCCTTGCACCTGAGAACACTTCAGATAATGGTTAGATAAACTTCAGGTTTCTAAAATTATAGGGAAAGATATACTCTTTGTCAAGGTTTCTAAAGGAACGATTATTTGCATTTATTTTGTTTATGTTATACATGTATTCTGACCTGTGTTTGTATATCGTTTATTTTCCCTATCAACATTGCTTTTCTGGCAAAGTTTATAAAGGGATGCAGTATTGTACAGGCGTAGGTTCAGAGATGAAAAAACTAAACTGTAATACTCAAGCTTGCCATACCTACATTGATGTTTAGTTTTCTATGTCTTTCGTAAAAGTTATCATTTGATTCTTTTTGAAATAATTCTTTACAGCTTCGATGTTAACCATTGTAGGTTTGATGACGAGGACAATGTAGCGTTAGTAGAATTTCTAAAAGAGGTTTCTTGATGTGAGGAATCCATGTCTAGACTTGCTCATGTTTCTACAATTTTGGATATAATTTAGATTTTATTGACTTTTGGTTTGCCGTTTCTGCCATTCTGAATTAGCTGTACAAGGTTTGTCTAAGACTGTTATTTTTATGTATCAGTCACTTTCGACAAGTTTGATACATGTACTCAAAGAGCGCATACACTACAGAATTCCTCTTGGTTTCGTTTAAGTACCAGAAAGTACTGAAATGTGAGGTTGTTGCGTTGGAATTTACCAAAATGTGCCTTTTACAGAGCTGTCAAGTTCAACCTCTGTTTTTATATCAACAGCATCAAGTCATATGAAAGATCTCATTTATATTTAAAAGATCTGCCATTATATTTCAGTTATGTCACTAAGTGAGATAGAAGAGAGTACCTTTGTGTCTAATAACAGGCTGTAGGCTATCTAGTCAGGGCCAAGACCACTATCCCATTATCTTAAGTGAAGCAGAAATCCCCTACTCGTACAAGGAAACATGTTCTGACAGATTTGTGAATCGATCAAAGTGTTCAAGGCTATTCTTTGGCCCGGTTCAATTCAACCTCAAGCTGCTCTTGAAGTACCAACAATTTGTGGTTGTCAATTGTAAGATGTAAACTAGGCCACTCACAGACTTCTTTTTTAATAATGATGATCGTAATGGATCCAGTGACTTTCCCATCATTGGATATCCATTCTTACTTCATACTTGCTTCAATTCTTTTGAAATTCATTACCTGAAACCTAAACTTTCTATACTTTCCTCTTTACGTATATATTACTCAATTCCTTATTTTTGTCTTTTTGGCTTTGAGTATTATGATTAGGATGACACCAAAAATAAAGATGCTATAAGTAATTACTCAACAGTCTGAGACATCATGCAGATACAACACTTAACAAATAGAGGATATTATATGAGTGTCCATGACATACTATGCTTACGACAAGAGTGCCTAAATATTAGTATTTCTCGAGCGAGAGCGAGGGATATACTGATATTTAGGCACGAGTGTTGTAAACATAGTATGTCATGGGCACAAATATAATATTCTGTTTATTACCGTAGTCCCAAAACTAAAGAAAATACTCAAATCCTACTTCTTCTTTTTTTTTATCACTTTATTTCTTTTTCTGTGGGTACAGCATTAATAAAATCATTGAACAACACAATGTTAGATACAGTCGATGCAATAGGGACAGTATTTCATTGTTCAATTTACAAAAATAGATTGTGGCAAGTTGACCAAAATGTGATAAATGATTCATATTTGCACTGGGAGTAGGAATTGGCTTTATGGAGATGGTAGTTATGTTTCAATTTTAATTTGAGTCCATGGAGGTTAGGTAAAGTTTTTGCCAATTTTCTAGAGTATATGTACTCTTTAGTTAATGTAATTATAAAATTCAGAACATAATTTCTTCTTTCTTTGAATCCAAGAATTATGGTTTTTGCAGTTAAGGTGAGACATGTGTCTGTTTCGTTTTCTACTCATTCAAGTACGTCTTGTCACAATCTTTTGACATATTTACATTCATATAGTAAAGTGATTCTATTTCAACATTACAGAATGTACATAAAGGAGATTCAATCAGTTTATATCTATACAAGTCTTTATTTGTCGTAAGGATTCTATGTAGAATACGGTATTGGAACCATCTGTGTTATACAAGGCTTGGAAATAATAGTTGTGTCATCAGCAAATGGAGTTAATAAATATTGGATCCCGGCCATTTTTATTCCTTTTATCTTTTTATTTTGTCTTATCATATGGGCCAAAATTTCTCCCACAATCAAAAATATATATGGAGATAGAGGGTCACCTTGTCTACCACCTCGCGTAATTTTGAAAAATTCTGTTGGAAATCCATTAACAAGAACACTAGAATTTATGTTATTGTAAAATGTTTTTAACCATAATTTGATCGATGGGCCGAAGTTGAAAAAGTCAAAGCATTTCTCGATGAAAGACCATTCTACAGAATCAAAAGCCTTTTCGAAATCTATCAGTATCAGTAGCCCTGGCGTGTTTGTAAATTCTGTGTAGTCAATAATGTCATTTATCAATCGTGTACATTCTCCAATATATCTACCTTTCATAAATCCCTTTTGGTCTTTATTTATTGTTTTTGGTAATATGTTTTTAATCCTCGCTGATATCACGGCTGAAGCAACTTTGTATGATATATTTAGCAATGAAATAGGTCAAGAGTTTTTCAGATTTTCTTTTGATTTGTCTTTTTTTGGAATACATGTTATAAGACCTTGCTTCTGACTTATTGATAGTTCGCCGGCTTTGTTAGCTGTACTTCTTTGTATAGGCGGACTAGCCGCCGCCGATGCGTATAGATTGTGACGCCATAGGTGAACCGTGACGTCAAAGCACTGTTTTTTACGTGACGTCACAATGAAAACATGATATTTTGCCCTAGGGCAACATATGAAAAATATGGAGCTCGGTATGACTGCCCTCGTAGGTAATAAATATTGTTATTTAGATTGTCTGAACAAGATGATGATGGCAATGATGATGGTGATGATGATGGTGGCAATGATGATGTTGATGATGAACCAAACATGAAAAGAAATAAGTTTTTACAAGAATAAAAGCGAGTCCATTACAAAAGCTATGCATGTTAAGGCAATTATTGGAGCCCTGTTGTATCAGTCTGAAGTGTTAAATGAAACCTGCTGTCGAGACAAACTAATGGTAAAGCTAAGTAACCATGCCACGCTCGGCAAGAATACTCCCCAGGGAGATGGTAATGGAAGCATACGTGATAACAATTTGTCAGTAGAAGTGATTCTCATAATCTCTTTCTCTCCTCGTCATGATGCAGTTTCCCTTGTTAAGATCGTTATTGTCAGTACATAATTATCTTATTTATATCATTATTTTTCAACTTTAACAGATTTTTCCTGTTTTGCCAATAAAAGCTGTAAATGAAAATTTCGCAGGACGAATATATCTGACACCTATATTTGTAACAGTAATTAACATAACGATAATAAAATGATTTAATTTGTATGACCTGGATATTTTGTACATGTATATTTGCAGCCAAAGATAACTTAAAACATACATGTGTATGTCAATTTAAGTAGAATTAAAGCTTCTGCGATGTACAAGAAAAAAGCTGCCAAGGAGAAATACTTCACATATAACAGCAACTGGTCATACTATAATTGGTTCTGGGGAAATGGTCTGAATTGAAAATACATGAAACCTTCAGCGTAAGACAAAAATCTACATTCAAGGGTGAATAACATCATCATCAACAAGATCTAGACAGATGTTGATGATAACGCAACGTGTACTTATATTACGGGGTCCCTGTTAATTCAGTTTCTATTGATTACATGGTACTAATGAACTCTCCCATAATGTTAGCCAAGCTTTTTCGATTGACATCAGCTGAACAATTAAATGTACAACTTATCCATAGACATACATACTCCTTACACATATGTCGGCATGACATGCTTCTTGGCTCTTCAAAACGTTATTTCCTCTCTGACCATTTGCTCAGACAATCTTCTGTCATTTAAAAAATGTGTTTAAGCGTTTAGACATCACTGTCACTATAAATTAGGCGATAATACTAAGTCATAGTTTATATTCGTATATTATGGTACACATTAAAGTATTCTGACCTTACACTGGTCCTATATCTGGTTGTCTTAAAATGCTAACTGAAGTGCTCTCAGGTGCACATGTAGCCAGAATCGAGCATAACTGTATTAGACACTGACTAAACAAGTCAGAAGAAAGCTGACTTCCGTCTACAAAGGTGAATGACCTTTAGAGCAGGAGCACTGCCTAGACTCATTAGTTAGTGTTCATACGAGCAGGCCATGATCAAATGATGGTGATTATTGAAATTCTGTGAAAGAGCAAGTTTTGACAAAGGCCTCATAACAGAAAAGAAGGTTTTGTCATTAAAAACAGGTAAAACAGCATAATTATTGTATTATCCCTTATCAAAATAGACGATAATGATCAATAACCATATGTATTTGGTTTAATAAATCATATTTTGGTGATTTTTTTTAATCTTCAGTCATCATCCATATAACTACCCAGGCAATATGTCAAGGGAGAAATCGTTTGACAGTATATTTATACATTACAAATTAACAATAACTGTACTTCATTAAGTAATTATATCATAATAGTGAGATTTCATGATTATGTTACTTCATTTGCAAAGTGTAGCGAACTTACATTGTACGTGTACATTTTCATTAGGGTTAATAGATAAATAGAATATTACGTTCGAATCTAATATCAATCATAGTGACACTCGTATAATAAAAACATACTGTTGCATATATTAATGAGATAATATAAATGATGTTGAACATTTTAATGTAAATGTATACATAGAGTTAAATGCTGTCAAATGTTAGATACAGATCTAGTTCTATTGACGAAAGATTGCCCATATTAGCCCACCTCAATTCATTAAATGTTTGTTGGCCTGTGAACTCATTGAACCATAACCTTAATTGATATTATTCAAGTAAGTTACGAATTACAATTTAAAGCTTCTGATATTTAATTCAAAACATATGTCCAAAAATTTTCTTTTCTTTTCCAAATGACAGGTGCATTGAACAGTGACAGAATGTCAAACAACTTTGTTGGGCGTAATGGTCTTGATAGATTGTTGAGATAAACCCTGACAGAAAACCAACATTGTTTTAAGTTTTCTGGGCACTGTATGGTGCTAATTAGCATGAAAGGATCAGTTGAGCTCTTCCTGGCACTTGTGTAGCTTGAATTTTGTTGTCTAATAGCTTTAAAGGGGCAGTAGCACGTTTTCAGGCGGAATATAAGGTGATGTCAGGAAAATGAAAATTAATGGTTACATATGAAAGACAATGTATTTATACGAAATGGAGCAGCAATTATTCAAATATATAACGTAAACTTTAGCCATGCGATTACTTTTTCTTATACAAAATGAATTAAAGGTGTTCACACAAAATGGCCGCCAATGTATTTTATGTGAATCTTCATATTTTGTCCTCTGACTATGGGTGATTGGCTTGTGTAATGAGATTTCTGACACTGTAAAAATAATATATTTAGCTTTAACTTACAATTATCAGTGAAACATTTGAAATATAAAATTATCAAAAAACGTGCTACTGCCACTTTAATCTGAGATGTCCGCGCGCTTTATCTTGGTTGATGATTTAACTTTAGGATTAGTAACAATTGACATTACAGACAAAAACATTTTAATGTAATTATGGTTATTAGAACAATAAGTTTTCCAAAATGACAGATGCGTTGAACACTGACAGAATGTCAACAAAATTGCTGTAGCTAATGGTCTTTGAACGTTTGTGAGAGGTGTCTGGTCATGGTTCTGGTGGCTGTTTATCAGCCCTAAGGACCACTAGTTTAAGACGATTCGCATGGACTGGTGATTTGTGTTCAGCATTGTCTGAATACCTGCGAATCTTGTATGTGTAGTTTGGTCCAATTGAGATGGACCTTTTCAGGGTTGTGCCAACTTAGGCGATAGACCTATGTCTATTGCTGTGTGGTGTAGGTAGACCTGTTGGCCAACCATGAAAGATGGTTCTTTTGATTTGATGTTTTTGTGCTCTTTGTCAATTTCTTGACTGACTTCCATGTTGTCACTAGCAATGGCTTTTGAGTTTCGATGAGTGTTTTCAGATGAATTTCAGCATCTTTGCCTGTGACATTGAATTACAGTCCGGGTGCTGACCTGTAGTAGTTGGAGCAGGCGCTGATGCCGCTGTTGAGATGAATCCTTAGAGTATACCACCGTTGGTTTTAGATTGCTGGCAAATGCATAGACTGCTAATTGGCATTTAAGAATCCGTTTATCTCCTTCTGCCACCTATATAACTTGATTTTTAAAAATGTCAAATCTTTTCACACAGACCTTCTGCTTGTGATGACATGAAGCGCCAGGCAAAAGAAAGTACACACCACAGTTTGTTTAAATGGTCTAATATCTAAGAGATATATGATGTAGCAAGTTATGGCACGTTAACAATAACCAACATTTGCAGTTGTTTGGTGTCTGGTTAAGGATTTTTATCTTTGTTTAGTGTAGGCAGGAGTAAGAAATGCATTTTCATGACCCCTACCATGTTTGAAATGTTATGTGAAAAAGGAGGCACGTTTATAGATTTTAACATAGAATGTCCTCCATGCACATTTATGTATTATCAAAATTATTCTTGAAACAATTCATTAACATAAAAACATAAAAATGTTGTTGTAAAAAAAATAATAGTGCTAATTAAACGATAATGTAACTCTTTTTCTTATCAGTTTTAAAATACGAAATCAAAACTCGAAATATTTCTAATTGAAAATCTGACATATGATGAATTGAACTGAAGTATGTTCTTTCTTTGCTTGTCAATTTATACGAGTGACCTGACTTTTGAACAATGTAATGATCTTAACTATCGATACTGCTGCATTGACGCCATCAGTAAAGTTATGATATATCATAATATGTATTTTAAACAATATTGTAACATTCACGCATATGTTGTCTAATCTAAGTGCTTAAGCTTGACGTGAATTTTTACAATGGTAAACGATTCGTCAACAACGTCCAGCGTTGATGTGTGGACTTATAGACTATGAAAAGCTAGATTATTCCCTCATTATAAAACCCGAATTTTTAATGCATGTTTAACTACTTCGGGAACTTAGTAACAGAGAGAGTCAGACAACAAGTAGGCTTAACCATTAACATGTCTCTACATTACTTGTGGGCCATCTGGGTTGTCAATTTACTCATGTTGCAATGTATTTTAAAAGCCTTGTTTGTACTTTCAATAATGTGCATTTCTATTAGGTGAGGCTCAACTGTGAGATTAACTTATGAAGGAAATTCTATAAAATTTTGTTTGTTTCTCTCTCTTCAGACAATTACCTTGGAAATATAAATCCTATTAGTAATTAAATTTATTGTTACTATCCTAATTACAGATAATGATGATGATGATGATGATGATGGTGGTGGTGTTATTTTCATTTCAATGTTAGTTTGTACTTAGTCAAAGCAGAACATGATCACTCTTGTTTATGAAAGATCACTCTTGTGTATGAAAGATGTTGTTTTACCAGTTTTCAAAGAAAACTTACTCAATCTTGAACATTTGCAATGTTTTTCTGATACCTGAAGTGATTCCATAAGATTAATATCTTTACATTGAAGCAAAAGGAATAAACGATTAAAGGATTACAGGGCACACAATCGATTTCACATGATTAATTTAGACGACCATGCTATATCTAGACGGATATTTTATTTCAGTCTCACCTCATAATAACAACATAAAATACAGCGTCTTGAAAAAATTGGATACATATGTACATAGACTGTGTTTGTGGACCATAGGTATCATAGATTTCCTGACTTTGGAGATAATGTTATTTCATGTCTGACTGAATCCAAAGCGAAACAGTAAAATGTGTCATAATAAAACGTCTCGATCCTAACTTTATGGCCCTAACCTTTGATCAGGTCCAAATATACAGCGACAGTGAGTCCAAAGCTAACAATTGTGTCTGCCATCATAAAACGTGTGGTCGATTTGGTGCCTTAAAGTCCCTCTTGTTTCCAGAAGATTTTTTTCTGAGCTAAAGATTTGTTCACCAGTTGTCATTGCACTGAATATTTTTCTACATTGCATATTAAGTTGTTAAAGAAGGATGCCTGCTTTGTTATTTTTATTTTAAGAAACATTATAGTCAGTTGACATTACATAATGAATATAGAGAATAACTCAATGCTGTTTTTAATAATTTATAATTAGACATGAAATCATAATCCTTGACATTTATCATTTTGTGAATATGTACTAGGTTTTAGGCAAATTTCATATTCGTACCTCATATTCGTACAAATGTCAGCTTTAAAGCACACTTGTATGTTGATTCACTTCTATTCTTGATAATAACTCAAATAGGAATCACAACTTCAATGTGATGGTCAAAATTGCAGTTTCTTCAAAATGAAAACTTTGAACATTATTCACCTTGAACATGTATGATGGGTTTAGTAATGTTCAGCAAATGAGTTTGATTTTGGATGTTTCCATGCTATTGCGTTGTAATTGATCGATCAATAATATTAAATTCCTAAATCATCATAAGGGTTTAAGGGACTAAAGTTCGTAAATCAAGTAAGGCAGGGCATGCTGCTTATTAATAATAATGCCCAATCTAGATAACACTAAATGACAACTTAATTTTATAAAACAATCAGAACAACAAGTCAATCCATAATACCAAGTGCCCTGAACACTGGCCGAAGCAATAAAACCACTTACCCCAACTAATGGTCTTTATTAGTTGTTGAGCTGAAGGTTGAGCGGAAACAGCAATTGGTTTTTGTTTGCTGGTCACAGAACGGTTTGGCTAATTGACATGTTTGAATCCATTGATTTGGTGTTTATCTCTTCCCACAACAGATTAACTAAATTTCGAATTTGTAATTGTTTCACTCCTGACAGATTCTGCTAGATTCAACTCTTGGGATTCTGCTTGTGTTAATGATGAGTTAAATTTAGGTCTCGAACATACCAAGTGCAACTCAATTTCATATTTATAAATATAGTTTTCGTCAGTGAAAAATATGTAAAGAGATTATTACCCTCGGAAGAGTGTCATATGACTTTTACGAAACGAGTGTGAATGTTTGTTTTACCATATTAGAAAAATCCAAGAAACGGGTGGCTTTCCTTGCGACGGCAGGCTACTGTGACGTCAGGAACAATGGTGTTATGACGTAACAGGCGTAAAATACGGGAACTCGCGCTACAGCTATCGTTGCTAGGCAAAAGTGATATGTGTGCTAGTGCTCATATTAGAAATATGTCACCACTTATTTTCAACCATATTGGTAATACTTTTTTTTATGATTAAACATTTACAAGGTTTAAGTAACTTTTTATATTTTATATTTATTGCATATAAAACTAATGAGTTCATAAAATGAGCATGACGAAGACCATATGGAAAATATGTCTATTACAATGTACTGTTAGATGAAAATGACATCATGATGACAAGGAATCACCTCCTCTTGCAGATGGTTATCACATATCTTTACATTATCAACACCATGGAGGATTGTTCTGACTGAATATTGCTTGGCTACCTAGTTTTATCATCAATGTTTGCTCATGAGGTTACCTAAACATTCAGGCTTATTTGATTGAGCTCTCCGATACCATAATCACCTTTTGATTCGGGGTTGTTTTTAAGTGTGTATTCCAATAATTAATTTCAGATTCCTGGTTTTCTTTTAAATTTGTATCATTTAACGTTTTCGCAAAGCTTATCCATTCAAATCTTTTTTTGATAAGTCAGGTCTTCTCTTATTGGGTTAGTTGTTTAAGGAAACTTTTCATAGTTGAACTGACATTAAATCGTTTTAATATCAATTCATGGTATTTAGAAATATGAATACATAAGACATGATACGTAGTAAGATAAATGTCGTCCTTTCTCGTTGGCCTTTTAGATACAGAAAGATCAGACATTGAACCAGAAAAGAAGCTTAAATTACTGATACATGTATGTGTACAAAAGGTAATTGAAACTGAAATAAGTGTAAAATGAATATGCAATCAATCAAAATCACTTTTTTTCAAAATAATCATTCAATGAAATTCTACTTGTGACCTTGTTCAGGAATCTGATATTCACAAATGACTGGTATTTTAGGCGAAGCCTTGTGTTTGAATTGAACTGGGCCACAGAATGGTTGGTAAAGCCTTGGTGGAATTGATCGATTCACATATCTGTCAGAACACGTTTCCCTGCAAGTATGGCAGGATCTTCGCTTCACTTAAGATAATGGGATAGTGATCTTGACCCTCAGAGGATAACCTTCAGTCTGTTATTAGACACAAAACGATTCTCATCTATCTTACTTACTGTACTATAAGTGAAATTGAATAAGAGATGGTTATACAAATCGATTGGGTTTAGATACTGTATGTTATGCATGTGAACATATTATAGTTTTAGTGTAAGAGAAATGGCTTTATGAAAAGGACTCCTCTAGAAACGAGACAACCTTAAACCAATCAAGTTTAAAACGTAAAATAGTGTTTTTACTGTTTCAAGTCATTATAAAGTCCTTTTTTAGATTTCCATTTTACTCGTATGTTGTTTTTGGAAAAACCAATGAAGACATAAGTTCAAAAGTTGTTGACAACTTATTTTTATAAAACTTATCATGTTTGGTGTTGGTGATTTCTATCACTTACTGAAATGCTCTCAGGTGCACCACTTTATTCAAGCTTTACTATCTGTGGTGGACACAGACTGAATCAATCAGATAAGTTCGATTACGAAAGGGGAATGACCTTAAGGCAAAGACCTTTTTCTACTGACTGCACACTTATTAACCTTATGAGAACAGCTGACATACAAATTGCATAATCTTTTAAACTGGCCATGGCTGTCACTTACATCAACTTTAATATGTAATTCATACTTCTATCCTAGGGACAGTAAGCAGTTTAAACGTATTGTACTGCGTTTATGCTTCAGGCAATTAGATAGCATTTTGTATTTAAATCTTTCTAATAAAACAAGTATATATCCATGATGTCTACCTAACTTGAACAATATATGAACAACTTTTTTTCGATTTTTTAAAATAATAATTGGTTAACATTTTTATGTTTTACTCATGAGTGAATTCATCAATATATCAACTTAATGAAATGAACTAACACCGAAGATGCAAATAAAATGCAAATCTAGTCAAGAGAATGTTGATTAAAGTAATTGCAAGTAACATTTCTTATTTTTTCATCAAAATGTTAAAAACAAATTCATCATTCAAGGCAGAAATGAGAATTGATATAGAAGAAAGGTTTAATCTAGCCATCTTAGTTAAAAGACCCAATGCTCTCATTAAAGATAAGGAGAAATCCACTATCAAAAATAAATCTATGTCTAGTTTTGATCAAGTAGAACAGTGCACATGATATCAATGCTATCTGTATCTGAAACAAAATTGACTCTAAAACTGACAATTTCAAAGCCTATATTCAATTCACCATGTTTGGTTGAATCTTGCCATCTTAGCTAAAGGATCCAAATGATCATATTTAAGATAAAGAGAAAGCGTCCGAGAAAGCCACTACCAAAATCAATCAATGTCTAGTTTTGATCAAGAAGCACAGTGTATCTGCAAAAAATGTCATCCTAAAACTAACAATTTCAAAGCCTCATATTCAATTCACCATGTTTGTCTGAACAATACAGTTTCCACAAAGACAGGTGCGTTTAACTCTGAGAGAAACACTTGTTTGGGGCTAATTGTCTTCATTAGCTTGTTGAGAGGAAAACCAACATTGGATTTTGTTTGCTGGTCACTGCATCGAGCGGCTAATTGGCATGTTAAAATCTGTTGGGAGTTGTCAACGAGGTGCTCATCTCTTTCCCACACCTGGAGAACTCAATTTCAAATGGCAAATTGTTCAATCTTCAAAGTTTCTAGATCTGTTTGTGTTGATGCTTAAAATTCTGGTTAGTAAACTTTGAATTTCTTTTATTAAAATTAATTATCTTGATTAATTATCTTGATCTTAAATTAATTATTGGTATATTATCTTGATTGGTTGATAATATAAGGTATACCATTCGTATCTGAATGGTATAACGAATTTATCTTTCGCAAAACGCATATAATATGAAAATAAAAAGAGTAAGAAAAACTGCAAAAGCGATTTAACTATACATTGTTCATAGCTACCTATTGGTTGATCAAAAGTAACCTTGATGTGTTCGAGGAAACAGACATTGTACAATTAAAGAAGTTCAATGTGCTCGCCTTTTCATCCTTTGTGTGGCGGGTTATGATTAATATATCACCACGCTCAAGCGGGTGATATCAGTATTTATCCAGGGTCACGTGGACCAATCAGAGATCGAGATTCTTACATGAGATAGGATAATCTCCTTTACCGGAAGCAACCCATGGATCTTCAACTCAAAGAAACTTATTCGATCATCCAGTTTCTTTGTCAAATTGAATGTTTCAAGTTGAAGTCAACAAATAAGCCAATGAGTTCTGTATCTATGATTCATGTTCACGTAAATGAATCCAAAGAGACGTGTACATTTATGAATTACTGGCACAAGATCAATATATCACAAAGTAGAAGGATAGTGCTATTTCCAGACGAACACACGCTTGACCAGTTACAATGGTCATACAAATCTGGTCAGAGTTCTCACTATAGCAAGATATACGTGTACTCTGAGTATATATGCGTCACTTAGCAGAATGGGATGGTTTGGTGGCCTTGACGCCACCTTATAATGCAAAGGTTGCCTTCGTGTGGAATCTACTCGAAAGAGTGATCTCGACTCATTGATAACATGGGGTTATTTTGTGTTTTAGATTAACATTTATATTTTTACGTAATACTGTGTATATGTTTACGACCTTTATTACTTTATCTCCTTGTTATAGAAGAATTACTGAATTCTTTCTTTGCAAGTTATATGACTTTTTGAAAATATACACGATTGAATTTATTTTAAAATGTTTTATGTTCACTCTTGGAATAAGCGCAAATAACAATCTGATATGAAAACAATGAACTGATCTGTAAAAGCCAATTATACTATTTATATCATAAATTGTAGCTTTGGTTGCCCTTTGACCCAAATAAGGGCCACATATGCCACGCCCTAAAAACCTATTTTCATCTTCTTCTCCAGAACCATGAGGCCTAGAAAGCTGAAACTTTGTGTACAGACTCCTTGACTAGTGAGGATGATGAATTGTAGCTTTATGATAATAATAAAGGCAACAGGAACGTCCTTCAAATCTATTTTCATCGTCTCCTGAAGTATAAGGCCTAGAAAACTGAAACTTGTCGCCTATATACAGTGTTTAGAATATTGCCCGTCAGCCTTTTTACCAGGACTCGTTACTTTTTGGTCAGGAATGAAAACTTTTTGGTCAGGACTGATAAATTTTCAGTTTTTTTCTTAAATTTCCAAAAGGAATTGACCAATGAATTTTCAGGACAGGCTAGATTTCCAATCTATTTTATACACTGCTTTATACTTAATTTTAGGGTTGGTGACCCTGTGGCCTCTAAAACGGGGAAACCATTGGCCACACTCTACATCATAGTTGATGATGAAGCCTGATGAGCTACAGAGCCAATGGCTCTATTTTTTCTAGCTCAAATATGAATACCAAGCCGTTCCTAACGTAAATATTGATATATTTGCTTATATTGAAATGCTAGGTTGTTCGCGTTTTTAAAACCACAATATGAAAGTCATGAACTACTCTGTTTGTGGCTGACTAACAGAGTGCTTGCCAGTAACTTAACTTTATGATGTACATGTCTCTGCATCACTTGCATGAGTTGTCAATTGGCCGAGACTGGTTTTGGCCTATACCTTTGTACAGGAGAGCCTTGTATGCACTTTTGATAAAAAAGTACATTCATGGTGTAATCTGGTTTTACGTACATTTCCTTTGGATCATGGTGCTAATTATCGTAATTGATTGAATGCTTGTTGCATTCTCATCAATATTTAAATATCATTTAAAAATATTTATTTTCTAAACGATTCATTGTAATATTGAACGTTCCTGATTCTTATTGCTTGATGGTGACTTTTCCCTGAATTTTCATAGATTTTGTGTTGTAATTAACGTCGACTTGTACAGTAGTTTAAAGAAAAATAGATGAACTATTCAGTTTAAATAAATTCAGTTAAACGCATTTCAAAAGGAAAAGATCGCGAAAAAAGAATGACTGTGAATGTTTGTGTGTGGTGAATTTGGTGACATTGAAACTAATAAAACAGAAATAACATTAAGTGACACCAGCAAATAAAAATTCATTCCTGTAGAACAATTAATTTAATAATTCAAATGACATTTAAAAATTAAACATTTGCTCTTTAGGTGGATCAAAGTGACAGAGATAGTATGAATTTCGTGATTATGTTGATGATAGATGATTTCATGTTATACTGAATCCGAAGCGAATCAGCCAAATGGGTAATAATGATAAGACCTACTCTTACTTTATAATCTTAACCTTTTGATCATGTCCAAAAAACACTGTTAGTGAGGGATAAAGGGATTTGTAGATTCTGCACCTGCAAGGATTTATTAGTTGTTTCCTGATACAACTTTTGTGTTATAGATTTGCTTGCAAGTTACCATGAGACTTCATATTTCTCCTGTGGGTATAAAGATATATGCCACAATATTATATTCCGCGAAATAACATTAATTTGTCAGAAAATATATACATTAAAAGACAATAATGCCAGTTAAATCTCTTTTTTTGTGTACATTCCTAATTTGGATAACCTCCTAAAAGAAATTCAGAAAAACAGCCAATAAATAGCCATCACAATGAATTTTCTAAATTACCTTTGAAACACTTTTTTCGCCTTGGATATAAAATACGAAAATGTATAAAGTTGTGTAATGTACAACTAATAAGATTATATAAATCGTATATGCCCTTAAAAAGATACTGTATTGATTTGTAATTGATCGATCAATGACATTTAATTCACCATTATGATTATAACACATTATGATACCCCACGTGTACAGAATACAATTTGACATTCAACTGGTATGATATAAATTGCTTGAGGCAAGAACCGAAATAATAATTTCACATACTTGATCAGTTAAAACTAACAAAGCACGTATCAAACAAAGTGAAAACTAGTGAATTTCTCGACTATTGACTTATTGACATCTTCACGTAGAACTCAAATGCATGTGAAACGCAATTTTATGTTTTCAAAAGATGTTATGCATCGGATAAAAGTACCTAGATTTAAGTCTTTAGTGACACTAAACATAATATTCCAGCATTCAATTCACCAAGATTGCAATTTCAATGCTTTCGTCTTTGTCAACTTCATAGAGAAACATGTCATCCATTTGTAGCGAAATTGATTTTAATGATATCAGTTTTAAGATTTTATACTACAAAAACATTATTTGGAATATTTTTAGATGATACATTACAATTCATAAGTATGACGAATGTGGACAATGTCCAAAATGGATTTCGGTAATGACACCATTATATAAGACGCAAGACTATTTTGAGAGTATAAGAGACGGTTTTCATCATCCCAACTGTCTGCGTTCTGCCTTAAACGAGGAGATATTTTGACAAATGATCAATTCAGGTATGACTGATGTTGAATATTACCCAAGATATTCTTGTCCACTAATGCCATCTAGGCACATTTAAAGGAATTACAACGATAATGGTCCTCTCTGTGGTATATCGCTCTCTGATATCGGTTGACAATCCTGAAAAATATTACATGAAAGTGTCACAGCATAGTGACTTTATGAAAAGGAATTTTGGGGTCAAGAACAAATTGTAACCAAATGTTTTTTATTAAAATATACATGTACCATGTAGTTATCGCTTTTAGAAATTCACTATTTTCATAGAAACCATTGTTAATTCACGACAAAGAGTGAATTACAGTACCATTCAGATTTCACATTATTATTATTTTAACACTATTTTTTTATCATATAATCAAATGTAAGTAAAAGTTTAACCAAGAATCCAATTGTTACGAAGAAAAGGTGAAAAAAAACCAGATACATGATATTGAAAATGGTGTTGGGAGACTCATTGCACCTTTGGTTTGGTACATTTCTCACAGACACTTATCAGATTGACTTACTGAGGTAGAGAAACAAACAAAAAGCTTAATCCTTCGTCGATTCATTGAAAACACTGGTGATGTTTATCCAATCGATTATCATTGATACAAATTAAACCTTATTTATTTCCAAGACTGTATTGAAACCTAGTCAAAGCGGGTCAAGGAAGCTTTATTTCGGGCTTTGGTTGAGCACTGTGCCAGGCAATATGGTCACTTGTGAAGTAGAGGTAGCATTCTGCAAAATTAAGGAACAAAGTCTGTTCTATTCATTTGGCAAATCACTGCCCAGAATGTTGTTTTTATTTACATGTGATTTTACATCTTGCAAAGCAGTACTTACTTTTACTTACTTACTTCCCTTTTACACAAGGACAAAGGACGATGGTGCTTATTTCATTAAATTAGGTTTTCAGAATGTCGGCAAGTCTCTTATTTGGAAATACAAATTGCCGTCACCTGCAAGTCTGAACAGTAAGTTCACCGAGTGCAGTTTGTATACGTGCGCGGAGGAATGTGAAGCGGTCGTAAATAGAGTTGATTATCGGCGAAATAATTAATCCAAATTTTTCAAAAGGAACCAATCAGAATACAGTATTTTCAAACAGGTTTTAGTGTCATGTTAGAATATGAAATACCCGAGGAACCTGTATCGTAACATTTTAACACATGTGAGATAGTACATGTAAACTTTATTGGCAACAGAGTTTACACTTCACGTTCATATCAGGAAAATGAAAATAAATGGTTCCAAATGAAAGACAATGTATTTAATTTACAATGAATCAGTAATAAATCATATATAAAATTTAAAGTTTTGCCATGCAGTACCTTTTTCTTACACAAAATAAATTTAAGGTGTTCACACCAAATTGGCTGCCAATGGACTTTATGTGAATCTTCATTATTTGTTCCCTGACTATGGTAGATTGGTGTGTGTAATGATATTTCTGACACTAAAGAAATAATCCATTTAGCATTAACATACAATTATCAGTGAAAAAATGAAAATATAACATTTACAAAATACGTGCTACTGCCCCTTTACGTAATTTTATGATGTACAGACAGAACGATAATACAGCTCTTTGGGCTTCAGGCACAGCCCACATATATACGAACTTCAGAGTTTACTTTCTAAGTGTTCCTTTGAGGTAAAATCCATTTCTTTTTCCCACAACCCCTTTTCAAGGCCTAAATCTACTTTCTTTTATACTGCCCTACCAAAACCTAATTTGCATAGAACTTATTTAAATTGAAATGTATTCATTTAATTACCAGATCATGAATATAACAACAGTTTCCTAATTCAATCCCTTACTTTACCGACTTCAAATTATCATAAAACGTCGGTTGTTTACCAGGGAAAAGCTTACAATGCAGGATGATCGGAGACTCTGCTGGTTTTCTGCCAAAGGATATTGAAAATAATCAATATCTAGATGATAAACGACATAAATAACAATATCCCCTATAAAACTATTGTAGAGAGAGGGGGGTATTGTTGTCTCTATACGTTTAGATACTAATTTTATCTAAACATTTTTAAATACTCATTATTTTCAAATTCCTGTGTTATCTGCTTCTTATATGCTAGTACTGAGCTGTTTGATGCACTTCAAGAACTTAGTAATACATTAATCTTATTAATATTCTGATTTAACAAACCGCTAAAAACTTATTTTCAAGAGAGAAGTTTTAAGGCTTCGAGGAAGTTAGTATTGAGAACATAACAAATTTGGGTCATTCCAGGTCAATTCGACCAAAGCCTCCCAGTTGATGACACCGATTTCTTTCATTTTCACACCAATCAGAGTACATATATAGGTCATTACAAAAACAAAATATTTTTTTCATATTCGTATTGGTTTTGCCGTAAGGCTTGTTTAATTGTGGCACCTATCGTAATTCTATCAAATATACCACTTGCAGGAAACTGTTCGCTAAAATATAAATTCTGCCTGCTCATTGTTATTTTTTTGTATATATGTTGTTGATATAATTCTGAAGCAGCATGCGTTTACAGTTTGCAGATTTTTAGGAAATACCCTGAGTTACGCTAATTTCAAATTCGGTCATATTTTAAGCGATTTATCGGTATAGTCCATTTTTTAAAAGCAGTATCAAAGAGATACTTGAGCGATAATAATTTGTTTAAAGAATGAAAGTATCAATCGGACAGTCCAAAACCTAAATAATACATAATTTCACCGATCCGTTTTGAGTTTGGGTAAACTTAAATACACCTACCCTCGGCAAAAAACGGAAATTTTGCCATTTTCTAATGTCTCTGTACAAAAAGGCGCACCTCACACAGTCATGAAATTTTTACAGCTTATTGTCCATTATATGAACTCTAACATATGAAAAAATCCCGAGGGTAAAATTTCTAGTTTTCAAGAAATAAAGGTTTTTAGAATTAGCATATTAAACCCTAAGTAGAGATTTTAAGGACGCTTCATTTCGAAAGCGTCTGTAAAATATAACGTGTTTACGTAATGAAAGGATGCAAAAATAGTTATGTGACAGAATTTTTGACTCCTAAGTTCTTAAAGGAGACGATGGGTGAACAATTTCCGCGAAGCAGTTAACATCGGGCGAATGTATCTGTCACCTACATATCTCCATAAATAATGCCCCTGCTGTTTTAAACGTTCATCACTTTCCCGACTTCTAATTAGAAAATTGATTCTAGTCCAAGATCATATTTTGGTCATCACTTCACTTCATCAAGATATTATATTAAGAGTTCGACAATATTTTGAACATGACAACATTTCTAAGCTGTGTCCAGCCATAAAGGAGTATTCGCATTGATGGCCAAAGAGAAATGTATGTTTCCAAGACAAATGCATGTTTCTTTCGAAGCAGAAACAAGCAACCTCTTCAAAATTTCAATTTTAAAGTTTTGTGAATTGTGACTTATATGGTTTATATCTTCTCTTGGTATATTTTCAGAGTGTGCATGTATGTCAGACACATTAAAATGTCAAACTGATGCTCGTTGAAATCGAATATTCGGAGACTTCTACAGAGGGTTGTATGCACAAGAATCCTATCTCGAGGATGAAGGTCTAAATACAGAGAATGAAATCTCATATAAAACTGGGGTAGATACAGATCAAACAAACCTTATCCTTAAGATTTTGTTGATGTTCTCTTGCACAAGATTGACGATTTGACAGTTCACCATTTGACTGTTAAAGCTCAGTCTGTCTTCTTTTGCGAGGCTCAAAGATCAATTGAACGATGAGACTGCAATAATTCTTCTTTATTTTGTGGAGAATTATTGTTTTGAAGTACATGACACAGTCCACGGTTTCGACTGGAAAAATTCGCAAGCAACTGTTCACCAATTAGTGGTTTCCCCCGAACAATGAAAAGAAGTGAAGACTTTGTCAATCTCTGTTTTCATGAATAAGACTTTTAACAAAAAGCAAATTCATGACCAAAACAATTGTTACGGGATAGGGGGCAGTTAAAGATTTCCTTCCAAAATAATCCGTAATTAATCAGTGAAAAAATGAAAATAAAAGAATTTTTTTTAAATCGACTGTCTTCTGATCATGTAATCTCCAAAGGTAATGTTGACATCAGACTGAGATAGATTTCTCTCGAAAGCTACAGATTTATTTTCCAACAGTTTAAAGAGTAATAAAATTGATATAGACTATCCAAAAGGTAAGATGGTCCCTAATGAATTTTATATAAGTGAATTATCATGAATTCACTATTTAACAACCTCCAGAATTAATCTCAAGTATGGAAATGTCAATCACCGTGAAGCGTCTGTAAAATCATTTAGGGTTTCTTTACTAAATCACTTATAGTAGGTAAATGGGAAATTTTACCCCCGCCAAATTTTGATATGTTGCAGTCCTGACCATGAGCTACAAGTGTATAAAATTTGAAGTCTCTAGGAGGTGCGCCTTTTTCTACAGACAGCTTTAAACAGGGGGCTTTTTTGACATTTTTCCGAACAGTAGGTAGATATAAGCAGCTATTGTAACATGAGAACGAAATATATTGTAACGAATTCCTAACTTCCAACTCTTGATACCCTAAGGAGACGAATCAAAGCATGTTTGGTGCACCACATCCCTTCAACTTCACAAAATAGGGATAACAAAAGGGCCAAAAAACGTAAAAACTGAATTTTGCAATAAAAATTATCCATTTGTATCTAGCCAATTAAACCACATAAATACAATTTATTTGAAATGTTTAATATATTTTTGGAAACATCATTTAATATTCTACTTAATGTAGAAATTGTAAACCTTTATGTTTAGAGATGTCAATGTAAGAGACATATAAACATATCAAGGGTTTTTCTCAATAACGTCACATTTGGAAGACCCCTGTGTCCTAAAACACTATGGCAAAGACAAAATATTTGGAGTATGAACAAAATTTGTGTATTTCCCTTCTCTGAAGATACAGTAGCATCTATAAAAATTGAACATTCCAAAATCCATGACATCAACTGGGGCGATCCCCAGATTTTGGTCGATTTGAAATGGAATGACCCATTTGCGCTTTTGATTTTCTGCAGCTGTATTTGTTTAAAGAAAATAACTCCCTGAATTACCAACTTGCTGTTATGGTAATTCATTATTTGAGTAAGCTATCGTCGGTCACCCTGCGATCAAGAAAACCTTTCAAAGCGAAACCCTAATTGACAACAGTCTAAATTTGTAAGTCAAATCTGCTACACACCGACAATGTATTTAGAGTTTACACTCACTGGGAATTAACACATGACCATTTTCATGTAATTAAGATCCCGGATGCCCTGGCAATCAAACTTTCAATTAGGGTAAAATCGTGATATTGTTCAATACAACTTTTGATAGATATTTCTCTGTCATTTCATGTTCAAATACTGTAAGTACAGAGAGATTGACAGCATCAGTGAAGTATTTAACTATAAAATATGTACCAATAAGAAATGTACAATTATGCAATAAAGAAGCATCCTTCGTATATAGAAACTTTCTAGTGCGTATGTGGAAATTTCCAGAAATATCGAATTTATTTATTTATTTTTTAGATTTTTCCTAATTTTTTAACCTACTTGTTTACTTGCCCTATTCTAAATTATTTGGTTATACAGTCATATTGCCACAGTTTAATTATTTTATACTTTACTATTAGAATGCTGTTACATCAAAATGATATTGTCACATGCAAACACATATTTCTCAGATATTTAATCAAGATAAGAGGTACATGATTGCCATTAATAAAGATATCTTTATTTTCAGTATTTCGAAAAAGGATATGCTAAATCGAGACCCCTGCCATGGATAAAACACAAAATGCTGTGGATTGAAGCCCTGTTGTTTGAGCAACTTAAGGAATTTGTTGGATAAACAAATGTAGCAATAAGGTAAGGAAGTGAATACGTCATATATTTTTCAGTACATTTATAAATACTTTTTTGTATTTTTCTTGTAGTAGAAATTTTATCTCCGGACGATCTTTGGATTTTTTATAACCTTCGCGTTATTAATACAATTACACAAGAACAAACTATTGTCTGCAGTTTATTGAAACGGCTGCAGGAGTATTTTAACATCCTAAAAGAGTTTTAATGATAGAGTTTTTCCAGACACACACAAGAGATATGTTATTAATTCATTTTAATCATTTGATCGTTCAATCAACATGCAATTGTCAATAGAATGTCCACTGAATTTATTTTTTGTGTGATTAAAAATACCTTAATAATTCAATGGATAAATATTTTCAGATGCAATCTTCAATCAAATGTAAAACAACTTGCTCTCAGGAGTTCAATAATGATATAAACAATTATGCGAATGAAAAGGAATGTACTGGATATAAAACATCTCTTCTAAATCAGTGATGGTACCAAAAGTCACTGAAGTTACACAGGCTACAAAATGTCACTAAGGGTACTGTTCTGATGTAGTCACTCGTGGTGAATATAGTCCCTTAGGATGTGTCCAATCGGTATACTTATAGTCACTAAGGTTATTCATAGTAACTAAGGCGCATCAGTGTCATGGTCAAGGCTCTTTAGATGAAATGAAACACATTGACCAATGATGGTCATCACTCTTCAGAGGTCTTTATCCGATCGTAATTGACCTTGACAGAGGAAAGTGACATTAACAGATGACTGGTATTATATGAATGGCTGAGCCCGCTTGCCTGAGGCAACATACGATCTCACATGTAGAGTACGGGATTGACCATCCTTAACTAATGCACAAGTCTGCTCAAAGGGCGTTTTGCTTCAACAAGTCGGGTAGTTTTACCTTTAGCATATTCATACTCTAACAGAGAGACATCATCAAAACTGCATTTAATGGAGCTATCTTTTTTCTTGTATTTAAAAAAACAACACTGCATTTATTGGAGCTATCTTTTTTCTTGTATTTAAAAAAACCCCTTAAACCAAGTTTTTCTTCTGAAACACCAGAGAGTCTAGACATGTATGACAATGTTATGTTTGATTGTAGTAGGAAGACGTTTTTGGTTAGTTTTTTTTCGTTAGTTTCAGACTGTCTAGCACACAAGTCCATTCTCACTACATCTAAATTCTTTCAGATTAAGCAAGATTAAATACAGTCGGATATAGATTGTCCGGAAAACAAATTTTAAACTGTTATCAGCTGCTTATATATGTACATATTTTGTCATTGTATTTTTTTCCTGTATGTTGAGGGTTTCATTGCATATGAGAGCATCAACACTTTCTTTTCGTTTATTTGTTTAAATCAGAACGTTGGAATAGATGTATATTTCTTTATTGATCTTTCTCTAAGATGTTCTATTATGTTAAACTGTAATGATGGCTTAGATTTCCTTTTAATATTGACTGAAATGTCATGGTAGAAATAACTTTCATGATATGCAAGTTGTCATAATATTGTTTTGATAAATATTCAGTAAGTGAGGATTTGGAGTCTAAAGTATTGAAAAAGTTTATGAAATATATAAATGCAAGACTCTATGTCTATGATAAACGTTAACATTATACAACATGTACAGTAGCAGTAAGAATCTTCAGATTTTGTGAGCCACAATAAGGATTAATGTTTTACAAATGGAAGACCCATCACATTACGATCTCCAATATGAATTCTTAGCCAATGACAGTGACTACAGAGCTTTCAGTCCAATAACACGACAGCACTACGTGAACAATCTTACAACACGCTAACTGAAGACTAATATGCTTTGAGGAAATCATTTGTTAGTACACGCCATGTTACATTTTCGGGAATTCATAATGAAAGAAATTTGAAACCAGTTCTAAGGATTTAATGTTTGGAGCCTATTGAAAGGTATTCCGTATCGGCTTTAGTGTCATCTAGTATCAGCAGAGTCTTTAATTCATTTTAAGCTCATCTGGCCTGTAAGGCCCGATGGGCTTATGGCATGTCATGGTGTCCGGCGTCCGTTCGTCCATCCGTCCATCCATCCGTCCGTAAACTTTGTGGAATTTCGACTTCTTCTCCAGAACCATAAGGCCTAGAAAGCTGACACGTTGTGTACAGACTCCTTGGTTAGTGAGGATTATAAATTGTAGCTGTGGGCGCCCTATGACCCCTAATAAGGGCCACATATGCCACGCCCTAAAAACCTATTTTCATCTTCTTCTCCAGAACCATGAGGCCTTGAAAGCTAAAAGTTTGTGAACAGACACCTTGGCTATTGAGGATTATAAATTGTAGCTTTGGTGGCCCTGTGACCCCTAATAAGGGCCACATATGCCACGCCCTAAAAACCTATTTTCATCTCCTTCTCCAGAAGCATTAGGCCTAGAAAGCTGAAACTTTGTGTACAGACTCCTTGACTAGTGAGGATGATGCATTGTAGCTTTATAATAATAATAAAGGCAACAGGAACGTCCTTCAAATCAATTTTCATCTTCTCCTGAAGTATAAGGCCTAGAAAACTGAAACTTGTCGCCTGTATACAGTGTTTAAAATATTGCTCGTCAGCCAATCCTTGAACTGGCTACTTTTTGCCAGACTGGTTACTTTTTAGTCAGGACTTGTAACCTTTTGGACAGTTTTTGGTCAGGACTGGTAACTTTTCAATTTTTTTTTCTTAAATTTCCCAAAGGAATTGACCAATGAATTTTCAGGACAGGCTAGAATTCAAATCTATTTTATACACTGCTATATACTTAATTTTATGATTGGTGACCCTGTGGCCTTTACAAAGGGGGAATCACATTGGCCACACTCTACATCATAGTTGATGATGAAGCCTGATGAGCTACAGAGCCAATGGCTCTATTTTTCTCGTTGTACATGTGCATATTCAGATTCTTACAAAAAAGATGTATGTACCGTCCTAATCTTAAATGTTTGCCAAACATCGAGAGGAATGTTTCTTTATAAAAACTTACTCTTTCGATAATGGTTAGCTTTGCTCAATTATTGACTTGTGTAACGTATGCGTGCACGGCTTTAATTCAGATAATTTGAAGCCAGATTAACTGTAGTAGGTAATTTCTGAGAATGAAAGTCCTGCCGGAGTCCCATTTAAACTACAATTAACTGCTTTAAGGGGTCGTTAAGCATATTATACGACTAACTGTTTTGTTAAATCTGTTAAAGACCCACAAAATCAACTTTAACTACTGCTTAACAATATACTTTACAGTAATCAGAAAAAAGGATATCAGAGTCATTGTTTTACAATTATCGCAAATCAATCCTGGTGCGTAATTTAATGAGATTAATGTGTACAATTAATGTTTTTTCTTCCGTATTCAAGAGTTCTCATTGATAGATATTTAGAAAGAAATGAATTTTTACGAATTTCCAGTATAATTCCTGATTTATCAATGAATTAAAACATAACAGTGTAATTATTGTTTACTTAGTTATCACATTTCAATCATTATGCATTACTCGATTAGAAATAGCGTACTTCATAAAGGAGACATTAAGAAAAATCTTGTTCCCTTTAAAGAGGCCCATATCAATCACAATATATGCATACGTTACTAACAAAATTAGCGAGGGTGTATTGTTTTCGTCATTTAGAGGAGTATAATATACTTCACTGCGACATCATTAACTTAGTTAAAAATCAAAGCACTTGATCACATTATTATTTTTATTTTGATATTTTCACGATAATAAACAATAACTGTTTACTTTTAGTTTTTTTATCTGAAGCGTCCACGTGAGTGAACATTCATTGTATTATATATTAGTCTCTTTTTGAAAAATTGATCTTACTTTATTGTGGCCTCTAAAAACCTTAGGCTTCTTTAAATTATTATCCTTATTTTCATTGTGATAAACTGAACACAATATACGCCTGGTTAATTGTCATGCAACATTAATATCTGCAACTCAACAATCATCAGAATCATAGAATAAAATTATTTTCTTCATTGATTCTCATCCGATTTGATTTTTCATACTACAACCACATCAAAATATCTCTGTTATTGTTAAAGATTTAATTGTTCCTGCGTGATTGATTGCAGTTTTGCAGTGAACAGCATCAACTGTTTAGTTTATTGCGTAAAGGGTGATATTAGAAGTCGTGATAAATCTGGCCATCATATAAGGAAGCCATAAAAGGGTAATATCAATGACATCTTTGAGTGAATACTGAAGATGCAGCGTTTTGCCTTTTTGTATAGAGGTAAGACTGATTCTATATGGAAAATAATAGGTACATTCGCATTGGAGAAGCTTCACTACTATCCTTTTCTTGTTACATTGAAATTATACATCTTAAATGGGCAGTAGCACGTTTTTCGGGGGAATATAAGGTGATGTCAGGGGAAAAAATGGTTCCAATTGAAAGAAAATAGTATTTGAACTAAATGAAGCAGTAATAATTCAAATATATGACGTAAAGTTTAGCCATACGATTCCTTTTCTTACACACAATGAATTAAAGGTGTTCACACTGGATTCAATGGATTTTATATGAATCCTCATACTTTGTCCTCTGACTTTGGATGATTGGCTTGTATAATGAGATTTTGACACTGTCAAAATAATACATTTAGTATTAACTTACAATTATCAGTGAAAACATTAAAATAGGAAATTATCAAAAAACGTGCTACTACCCCTTTAAAGTTGATAGCAGTCAATTATCATTATTTCTGTTATGATCCATCCTTGGTGGTGTAGTGAGTTACTGCTTTTCTTTTTTCAACAATCTAAAATGCTTTATGTATATAATTCTTAAAGCCAATTTGTCAATTGACATTTGCGAGCATGTCCCATCCTACTTCAAGATTGTTTTCGTCCGTCATGAATAAATTGAATTATTTTTACATTCAAATCTATACGTTCATCGTAAGTGACATTTTTAAAAACTCGGTAATTTGGACTAATGGCAGGGGCATACAACAAACATTTTTAGCAAATGATGTCGAGTGCTTTTGGCTTTGTCTATTTTGTTAAAAAAACAAGGGTAATTAAAAAGCTAGACTTTCAAATCCTCTAAAGTAAATAATAGGAATCGTGCAGACGAAACAAGTGTGATTATAGCTTCAGAGTTTATAGCTTTTGTTTATATTCAATCAGACATCTTCAAGTTGAGTGTTTTCATTGAGCATGACTTATGTTATGATCAATCCTTTATATTCCTCTTTTGATAAGTGAGTTTCTGATTCTAAACAATCTTAGGAGCTTCAAATATATAATTGTCTAAGACCAATCGTCAATTGACTATTGTCAGAACGTTCCATCTTATATCAAGAAATTAAGACCGTTATTTGAAATTGAATTTTGCATTAACAATTTTCAGCATTTTACATACTATATGTACATGTACCCATAAATAACATTGTTAAAAATACCCTTAGGTGTTTTTTTTACCGAGGGCTGTATAAACAACAAACATTTGTAGCAACTAACAGCGATTGCTTTTGATAATGTGTATACTGTTAAAAAACAAGAGTCATTTAAAGGCATAGCTATTGATCACCGACTGCAATTACTGTCACTCTGTGCGGTGTTCACAAAAACAGAAACTGGCACTTAACCAAAATAAACTAAAAGAAATTTTCCTAATTTTGAATTACAATCTATCAGGGTAGAACAGTAATTCAGTCATGTCATGTGATCTTTCCCAAGAAAATTTCCTAATATAGTATGTGTTATAATATATACTGTGTCACTAACTGTTCACTGACAAATTAAAAATACTTTATGTTTATCTGATCGAGTGAGGAAGAAAGTATATATTTTCACGAGTGGCGTAGCCAAGACTGATAATTTTAACTTTTCTGCCTTAACGAGATGAGATAAACATGGTATTTGTCAAGAAAGGTCAAATTTTCTATTTATTTTACTGTCATTAATAGATCTCGGTATTTCACCGCCAATCATATAATAATTGATGCTTGTATTACAGGTTTTTTCTTTTATATTTCAGTGTTCAGAGCGCTATTATGATTAACTTTTGAAATTATGAAACTTTAACTTTTCTGTTTTCATCTAATTTTGTATAACGCTATTTTCGGTATATGTGCCCAGAACCATATATAAGTAATAGAAATATTGTCCTAACTCGGGAACAATGTTGGTATGATTTTAAAAAAAATTCTTTGGTAATGTTGGGATCCCTCCTTGGACACTGTTCAATCTATCGTATACACTGCAAGGAGTTCCTTGACAGCTTCTTATGATAACTAGCAAATCCGACTCCTACTTTAGAGCTCTTCAACTTGAATCACACCCAGTAGGGCGCATTTGATTGGAAGCAACAAATCTATCCAGTTGTTGACAGGCTCAAGGCAGCGCTGAATCTCTAAATTAAATGTTCCTTGCGGGTAATTTTAGTATTTGTAAACTATTGGAATGTAGCCTTTGGCTAGCAATATCATTTCTTTAAAAAAGCTCTACTCATAGTATTGCCTTATGATCAAAGCTGTTCAACATGGCTGAAGTGCACCGTATTCAGAAAAGAAATAAACGAGGCAATGTTTAAGCTTTAAGATGGTTTATCTCCTTTACCACGTAGTCTTCGCTAAGGGGCACTTGCAGTTTTTGTCATAAAAGTATCAACTATGATTGCATGATCTGGGGGTTTCATCTTCTTTAGGATAGCAGTTCAACATTTCAATTCAACATTAAATGTAAATTTAAATTATCTTTATTGTCTTCATTTAGAATCTTATGGATGAAAATGTTTTAAATGTTATATGCACTCAAACTAGTCTGATTTCTAATCGGTTGGGTCCTTGTAATTTTTATTCACATATTTAACGTCATTTCCCATTTACATTGTTTTATAGAACTTTAAAAACTTTTATTAAACCCTTGATATGTGAAAAAAAGGACTATGGTTTTTAAAAATCTTTTAATTCAGCATCTGTTGATGAATTGAGAATATCTGCCTTCCAAGAAAACATCTTTCACTTTAATTGAGAAATTCATTCACTGTTGAAAATTACAAAAACAAAGTGGATCAAGCCAAAAATTTCAAAGCAATCAAGCATTATTGATTGGATCCTGAAATCAATCATGTTCTGTTAATTGGAAATTTCTAAGGATGTAAAAACTAAAGTGGTATAACGATTCTAATACAAAAACAAATGGTTGTTGAACTTGTTCCTGTCACTGAAGTGCGTGAAATTTTTGTTTTAATACACATTTTACATGTGATGTGATAAATTTTAAAGATTCATCAATCACGATGGAAATATAGCTTCTCATAACATGTAATATAGAGTAATTATTAGATTAATGAAATGAAAGATCACTCAAATAAGAATCTCAAAGTCTCTGCTCCTCTTTTAGTGAGTTTAATGTAAATTTTAATATTTTCCAATAACCCACCCTTTTTACAGCATGGACAATTGATTGTTTCTAATTCATTCCATATACAAAATGGAATTTTGCCTCAGGCCATAGAGCTATTGTGAGTCATAAACAGTGACATATTTTCATTATGAGCACATGCGCACATATCTCTTTTGCCTAGCAACGATTGTTTTAGCGCGACTCGTCTGTGACGTCATTAAACCATTGTTCGTCACTGTAGCCGGCCGTTGCAAAGGGAACAGGTTGATTTCTGGATATTAATATGAGAAAAAAAGGTTTAGAATCGTCTCTCACACGGGTAATACAAAAATTCAAAAACTCGTTACGTAACAGTCATATGGCACTTTTCCTCGGGTAATAATCTCTATAAATGTTGATATGTTGATATCTTCGATGTTGAATCCCAAGTGGCAAATAGATAGTGACATGAATGTACAATGGGGACAGAAACTCCAAAGCTTTTAGTCTAAACTGCTCATTAAAGCAACATTATGTGAACAGTGTAACATGATCTTATAACAAGCTAATTCAAGACTAATGCTCTGATGGATTGAACAACAGAACCTTTAATCATTGTTTAGTAGACACTATGTACATGAAAGGGAAATGATAATTAAATGAATTTGATACTTGTGTTAGGGATATAATGCTATAAGCCTATCAAAGGTATTTAGTTTTGGCATAAGTTGACAAACAAGTATCGGTTATATCCTTGTTAGATGACACCTTTTAGAGGCATGAATAGATGATTATAAACATCTGGTTTTATATATAAAACTAATGAAATAATGATAATAATGAAAAGCTGAATCGAAGTTTTCATATGAATGTCTGTCTTATTACGTGTACATATAGTGAAAGAGTAACAAAGTGAAGACATCACATCTAATTCATCATCAATTGGTAGGTTTTGGTATGTAGGTTAAGTATACATGTCGTAGTAATACTTATTTTCAAAATGGAAATATAAATATAATTGCATGTCAATTGTCTATTTATAACAAAGTAAACGCTCTCGTGTTTTACCAATTGATGATATATTGACACAATGTCGCTAGGATGATTACTAATTTGTCTACTTGTAAATTACAATTTTGGAGGGGACTGTGAGTTGATGCATTATATGGAAATTGGCCGATGCGATTCGGCGACACAGTTGTTGTCCGTGATATTTGCAAATTCCTTTCCAAACATGCTTTTGAGAAAGTATATCTTAAACGATGATTTGACAATTAATATTTCATACCTTTATTACATTTGACAGAAGATCATCACTAACATGCATGTTGTTTGAATTGACTGATAGCAGCACAAAGTATAAGCTGATATCCTTAATGTGAATGTGTACAACCCTCTGTGAAGAGATCCGATCAATGTACTTGTTAGGAATGTTAGTACTTCTTTAAAGTTATATTCAGTGAGTAAAAGGTCTATTCAACCTAAAGGATAAATAAATTTAATATTCAATGTTCTTGTTGTTCAAAAGAGTTATGCCTTATATATGTATTGATTTGCTACAAAGATATCCTTATTCCAAGTTGGAATGTTCCTTTGAGGATGATGAGTCGACCAATTCTCATATTCATCTTTTCGAATGACCGCATTGTGAAAGTCAGGATTATGTAGTGGCACTTTGTGAGACGTCTTTCAATCTAAACTGTCTGCACACGACTCTTAAAGAGGAGTCGCTATTCTGATGGTCTATTTGGATATGATTGATGGTGGATATTGCCAATGGAGATGATTTAAGGTAGACAAATGTATGAAAATCCCTATTCTTGCTACTTGTATATATTTCCCAGTCATCAATTTTTGTTTCACCAATGGCCAATCAACATTTTCAATGTAAAGAACACCTTTAAAAACTGCGGTCCTTGGTTTTATATTACGATTGGTAGTCTCGCATCAATCAAATCAAGACAGAGTCGACTATGTCCTACACCTTGTCGGAAAAGTGTGAAACAATTTAAGCAATAGTTGAATACTGTATTCTCAAGAAACCCATAACAACATATCAAGTCGAAAGCTATCCTAAGCCTAAAATTGACAATGAATTAAACCTACATTATTATAATTCTACGGAAAGGATAAAATCTCTCATTTGATAAAAATGTCAAGTGTCATTCAATGCAAAATACATTCTTAATTATTTGTTGTGTAACGTGTGTTTACTGTTTATGGGATCGTTAAGCCCATATAATCTAATTATATTATTTTACAAAGTAACGAAACATGCAATTGACTTAACTGTACTACTTAATGCCCCTATTTCACTACGAGAGGAATTCTCACGAATCGCCACGAATAGGTGATTGTAAAAATTCGTGAATATTCTTGAATATTCGGCAACATTCGTGAACTGCAATTTCACTTGTACGAAACGTTTACGAAAATTCGTAGCTTTTCATGCTAAAACACTACGAAACCAATACGAATTGCTTACAAATTATGTACGAATTGTACGATATAACTACGAAACAACTACGAATATACTACGAATGTTTCGTCCTTATTCGAGACATTCGTAATTGTTTCGTAGATGATTCGTAAATAATTCGGGGAGAGACCATCAAAAATATCAACCACGAATTTCCAAGAACTCGTTACGAATTTGTTACGAATGACACGAATTAATTAAGAATAGTTTACGAGACAACTACGATAACAAAATTCGTAGTTGATTCGGGAAAATGTTTTGACAAACAAAAACTTGTTCACGAATGCCACGAATTGTAAGAATATTGCCGAATCAATCACGAATTCATTACAAATCATAAGAATAAATCACGAATTGTCTAGGGGCATAACTGTAAGAAATGATTTGCCTATTTGAAATTATTAGTATGCACACTATGTTCAGATTCTTCTGTTTTGCCCCATATTGCAACTATCGTGTCACTTGTCACTAATGTCTTGAATTCTGTACTGTCTTGTATTTTCTAGATGTTGCAAACTGTCATTATTTAATAAAATAAAAACTAAACTAATAATGAAAGATGTTAAGGGGGCAGTAGCACGTTTTAGGGGGAATATAAGGTGATGTCAGGAACATGAAAATTAATGGTTCCAATGGAAAGACAATGTATTTAAACTATATGGAGCAGTAATAATTCAAATATATAACGTATAGTTTAGCCATATAACCCCTTTTTTCTTACACAAAATGAATTAAAGGTGTTCACACAAAATGGCAGCCAATGGATTATATGTGAATCTTCATACTTTGTCCTCTGACTATGGATGATTGGCCTGTGTATTGAGATTTTTGACACTGTCAAAATAGTACATTTAGCATTAACTACCAATTATCAGTGAATATTATAAACTATGAAAGTATCAAAAAACGTGCTACTGCACCTTTAAATTTTTTATCATTGATACCAGCTTTATGAGGATCAGATATACATGTACATTATTGAAATTGGGAGTACACTATTTCTGTCTTGAATTTTCAATTATTGTCTTTGCCAATTTGTCGATTGAAATGTAAACGTTTCCCACCTTTTTCAAAAAAACTTTTAAATCATTTGAACAAATTGAAGCGAACCAACTGTATTTTCTGTGCACCATCATTCCTATTAAACAAACTACATGTCACTTGGAAGTGACATGTTTAAAAATAAGCTTTTGAATTTTTAACAGATTGCTGAATAACGCACAAACTTTTTGCACAATTGATGTCAAATACTAGGAATTATGTGTTTTATTGCTAAACAAAAAAGGTAATTCTAGGCATAGCTGTAAATCACCAAATTTAATTACTGTCAATCTTTGCAGCGTTTACAAAGTCAAGAACTATACGTGGGAGAAATCAGGAAAATTACTGTAAATCTAGGATAATTATCTATCATGCTTTGAACAGCAATCCCGTCATGCTAAATGTTTCTTCACATAAGGTGTAAAACATACTATTTTACCAATTTTCGGCCTGACATGTTGTGAATTCAATTCACAAAGGGACAGTTTATACTGGCGACAAGAAGTATGTACAAAGCATAGCATGTCATTTTCAAAAACAAAAATGAAACCCTCCTGAATAATCATCAATTCTTAAAAGATCCCCAAAAACAAGGACCAGGTACTTTTCTATCGCCCAAAAGCATTGTGAGATTGAACGTCTTTAAATTATCATATGGATGTTCAATGAACAAATCGAGCACAACATTCACTAGAAGATATAGAATTTAATTTAGAAAAAAAATGTGATAGACATCACGATTTATGGAACTTGTAACCATATTAATATTTATATGGGCAATATATGCTATTCAACGGATGTTTGCTTGTGAACGTTTCATTTACATGATTCCTGCATATGATTTTAAACAAAGTTCTTAAATTAGCGCCACACATTAAGGCAATATGCCAACACACAATTGTTTAAAATTGTCAACGTAAAACTCGTTGTATTATAATGGGCAAGATTAGGATTCTTTAAGAAAGATCTACTGAAATATAGTTGTAAAATTATGATCCTCTTATAAACTTGCACCAAAAATATATGTAAAATGTAATCTTTTAGGTTTGTTAGAGAAGATTTGAAATGTTGCAAATAAACCGAAGGCACGAATATCTGTTGATGTCACTGGTATTTATGAGTTATTTCCCATTTTGGACACTGTCCATTTGATAATATACACTACAATCAGTTCATGACACCTTCTCAAAACATCGAAAATATCCAGGCTGCAATTGAATAGAAGTGATCCCAGATTAAACAAAGCCTCGATGCAGTTTTAGGTCACTTAAGTATTTCTTCAATTCTTATAATTGTGTACGTAAACTCTTTGAATGTGTGACATCCGGCAATCTCTATCACCTTTCCAGAAGATCTCATCCTCAAAAATTGCGTGTTTGAAGTGTTCCGAAGTGATCGAAGCAATGTTTAAGCTTTACAATGAGAAGTTATGATGATTTCCGTTTGCACGAAGTCTATTTGTTAGCTTTATTGCCATGTGATATGTCATTGAATATTTTTCTCAGTGTCGATGGTTGTAATAAGAACCATAACTATTTGGTTTTTAAGACCAATGTGCACAAAGAAACCTTTTAATTAATTGATTATATATTGTTCAAGTAATCATTTTCAGAATTAGAATTTTATAATCTAGATTTGATAGCTGCAGGCAAGTATTTTTCACTTTAGTGAGAAATTAGCCACTGAAAATAGGTAAAATGTTTCATAGCAATCAAGCAGTAATGATTTGATCCTGAATCAATCGTGTTCTGTTTTTGCAGATTCGACAAGGGTGTAAGATCTGAAGTGGCGCAATGATTCTAGTCAATGCGCAATGTGGTACTTGTCTTCTAGTATTAATGTGAAATGATTGTGTTTGAAAAAAGGAAAAATTTACTAACAAGTAGCAAGTGTGTTATAACCAAGTATTAAGAGAAAACTTACATCTTTAAAATTGATGAATTTGATATAACTATATTTGCAATTAAAGTGACTTCTTATATGTTAGAAAATATGTTCTAAGGCGATTGTTTTAATTAATAGAATAATTTCAAGGAATAATATTTGTGATTTGTGGAGAGACGATTTCCAAAAGGAAGAAGTCTTATGGTAGTGAAACTGGAACAAAACTTGTGATTAATTGATTGATTGATATAAGATTGGAAGGAGTTGAGGAGCGAGAAGTGAGGTTCAGAAATATCAAAATATATCACTGCTGGTTAAACCATAAAACGTGTAATGCACAGAGATGTTTAATAAGGTCCTTTGATGAGACAGTAGCGCCAACTCATAACTGTTATATTGCCTACAATACTTTTGAAGCAAAGTTTAACTAATGATGAATTTCTCCTATATCTGAGGACTTTCATATGCCTTTATTAATATCAAATGTTCGATGATACTAATAGGTATATATTGAGGTTGCTGAATAGTTATGACGCTATCACTGTTTCTACCTGTTCTGAAGATATGCTTTGCAATTAATTGATATATATGCAAGCGATTTCCAGAGATCTATATCATATATTAGTAATGGTGACTGTAAAAATTGTCTGAATCAATGAACCCAATAGTCACCCTAAAAATTGAACCTGTAAATTTCCTCTCAGACGGACCAAATGCTAAGCAATTAAATGATCTGACAATGTTTTTGTTCATATGTCTTCCTATCAACAACATTTAGTTCCATTTATCCTTAAACAAATCTTACAAACAAAACATGTTTGACGACAAATCATTACAGACAATTTAGAATTCCAAATTCAATAGCTTATTTCAAATTAAATCGTCTGAGTCTGTATTAACCTTATTGGAAAAGTGAACTATTATTCAACATTTAATCCCTTCGGTTTAATCCTGACCTAGAACCAATATTTAACTTGATAAATGGAAGTTGTCTTCAAGTTTCCTTACACTTTGTCAATAAGATAACAGAAAGCTTAACTGCATCATTGCAAGAGGATTATCCTGAAAGGTATTAAAAGATTACAAAACGAATGCTCAGAAAGTTTTGTTAGTGAGAGTAAATATTTACATTACTGAAATATGTTAAATCTTCTAAGTCATTTTCTTTTTTATTTAGGTACAGTGAATGTTTTCCTTTGACGCTAAGATATTGAATATGAAACTCTGTCTCGCATAATGTAACTAAATTTGTCTTTAACAGTCTGAATTTTAAACGAAATTATGAGGTTCTGTTCCTTGGCATGATGTTCTGGTCCCTTGGCATGGGCTTTTGGTCCCTTGGCATGGGGTTCTGATCCTTGTGCATGGAGTTCTGATCCTTGTGCATGGGGTTCTGATCCTTGTGCATGGGGTTAGGATCCTTGTGCATGGAGTTCTGATCCTTGTGCATGGGGTTCTGATCCTTGTGCATGGGGTTAGGATCCTTGTGCATGGAGTGCTTATCCTTGTGCATGGAGTGCTGATCCTTGTGCATGGAGTTCTGATCCTTGTGCATGGAGTTCTGATCCTTGTGCATGGAGTGCTGATCCTTGTGCATGGAGTTCTGATCCTTGTGCATTGGGTTCTGATCCTTGTGCATGGGGTTCTGACTCTTGTGCATGAGGTTCTGGTGCCTTGGCATGGGCTTTTGGTCCCTTGGCATGATGTTCTGATTCCTTGGCATGGGGTTCAGATCCTTGTGCATGGGGTTCTGGTCCTTGTGCATGGGGTTCTGGTCCCTTGTGCATGATGTTTTGGTCCCTTGGCATGGCGTTCTGATCCTTGTGCATGATGTTCTGGTCCCTTGGCATGTGGTTCTGATCCTTGTGCAAAGGGTTCTGGTCCCTTGTGCATGGGGTTCTGGTCCCTTGTGCATGGGGTTTTGGTCCCTTGGCATGGCGTTCTGATCCTTGTGCATGATGTTCTGGTCCCTTGGCATGGGGTTCTGATCCCTTTGCATGAGGTTCTGGTGCCTTTAGCTCTCTCTATTTATTTTTTTTAATTCCTTATTTTTCGAGATAGTAATTTCTTGCTGGAAATGAAAAGTTTGCTTGAGAGAGAAGAATATACAAAATGTAAAATGTGAATGAGTTGTAGAAAGCGATAATATCTTTCAAAAAAATTATGAATAACAAGACGTATGTCAAAAAGTATACTACGGTATATAAAGTTTAAAAATGTACTTTACATTGGATTTCATTCTAGAAATAAAAATGCTAAAAGGGTTCACTCGATCTTTCAGTTCAGAAAGCTAATGAGATTTCCCTATGCAGCTGCTAACCAATGTTGTCCTATCTTAATGCAGATGAGATTTCAAGATAATGACAACATAGTCGACTAGAATATGTTGCTCAATGTTTCGGAGAAAGGTTTACGCAGGGTTGAATCAGATTCCACTTGTTGGGTTGTACTCAATAACGTTCTAGACAATTCTATTTCATTTGAATAACATAATTCCCTCATGGTTGAATTAAAGAGGAAATCATTTTTGGGATTGAATGCCAAAGTCTACCAGCCATCCTGTCTCAGGGTACGAACGTTACACAAACTCCACTAATCGGTACCCTGGGCTCAGAAGCTAGATTCGCTTGCGTGGCCCGATATAGCCAATCAAATCATTTTCTCGTTGGAATTTTATCGAGATTGTCTTGTATAACACTGTTTAGAATGAATAAGCCGAAAAAGTCTTCATTCTTGTTATGATTTGTGAAATGAACGACAATTAAATAATACAAATTTTAGCTTTACTTTTACAAAAGACGGTTTATGAAAGTTCTTCAATATTTGTTGACAATTTTCATGCAATACATGTAGTCCCATACCTTGTGCAAAAAAAATTATGTAGAATGATACGACAAAGTGTTCATAAACATTATATGTCATTGGGTATTAGAGTTCTACAATTATAACAACTATTTAATTGCATTCTGTTGATGAAATGTGTGTTACATACCCATAAAATAAAGTGTCCGTACCCAATCATTGATGGTCTCCTATTCAGTGCATGTTCAGCCACGTTTTTCACATTCTAGGGATCATTAACTGAGAATTCAAATTCTTTTGAAAGTTACATGCATTTATGCACATTCTTTAAAAGCTTTAAGTTCCGTCTACTTTTATCATTTTGGATGTGTTATCTAAATCACTTCAGGGGTTTCTCCTTGAAGGTTGTTGTTGTCACATTTGCTGAATTATCTTTCCAATTGTCAGTCATTTCAGAGTTTGGCTTGATTAACTATTTCTTCAATAACAGTATTGTGTCACCTGCTTAAAAGGTTAAGCGTAAGAAGTCATGTGATATTTATTGTCATCATGACAATGTAGTAGAGCCTTTGTTGGAAAGCATTAACCTACTTGACAGAAGAAACTGAGTGTTTTCATTTCTCGTTAACGAGTTACGTCGACACAGGGAGCAGTTTTTAGCTCAGATTACAAGGTTAAATATTAGTGGTATTGTCTTGTAGACTGTTATATTTAGTTATTTGAAGGAGCTTGTTCTCAAATAAGTTCATATACCATTTTACTTGCTAATGGTCGAATACACAGAAAATAAAACGTCAAAATAGAATATTGAATAAAAAGTCCAAAGACTTAGACCGAATAAGACTTATTTGCCTCAGGTATTATATCATTGAACTAATTCCAATCTCAGACATGGCATTGTTGACACTTAGAGAAATATCGATATCTTAGGTTTAAACCATTGATTGTTCATCGACAAGAAGGACCAAAGAAAGACTTGGCTGAAAATATCTTCATCCTTGTCATCAGTGAGAATATGGTCAAAAGGGATTTATTGCTTCAAGCAGATGTCTGACGAGGACGTCCAGGAGTGGAACCATCTCATCAAATCTCTCCTAGTTTTTTTTGCATTTATATAGACATAAAGGATGTGAAGTTCACTAGACATAGCTGAACTATGGCTAGAGATGAATACCTGTATAATTGTGAATTACAATCTGTCAGTTCTGATTTGATGAATGTTTCATGAAACTATTGGTTGTTTAAGGGCATCTGCGCATAAACTGGAACATGGCGGTTAATAATGATTCACATGGCATGACAATATCACTGGTTGAAAGGACGCTGTATGATGGTCTCTTAAGAACCAAAGCATGATGGGTTTTGCAATCATTTTAGCTCAAGAACAGCAGAAAGTTCTTTTTGTCTGTAGAAGAAAGATCGTTCAAGAGATGAGTTGAGCATTATGCTACCATTATACAACAATTAGACAATTGTAAGCCTATTACGCTGAAACAAGCAAAGAACTTTTGAAGTGATGGTATGACTTTCCCCTTTCGGATATTGACCTTTGACACCTCAATGGTTCATATTAGTTCAATGCACTAAATCAAAGATGCACAGGGATGATGCTGACATCATTTAGAGCTTTTCCCTTTGCCCAGTGGAACATGCTACCAAAAGAACTTGAATTTGAAATGTTGAAACTGAACCTTTAAGCCATGTTAATATCCATATATCACGTAATCCCAAAATCAACACTCATTTTATGAACTTAAAATGAAAGCCTGACGAGATGTGGAATTAAGAACTATACAAGAATCCTTATTATTTGAATTAGTTATTAATTTTTGCATCCTTTGAAAAACACAACGTAAAGGAACTCTAACCTATAATTCATATCATATAGAAGGTTACAAATAGATGCAGCCCAGCGTCCATCGTCCTGCATATACAAGATACCTGCTATTGTTGGCATGTTCTGGAAGCTATATTGAATTGACTGCTGCGAGCTCTGATTATGTATTTGAAGATCGTCTGAGACCCAACAGTTACAATGGCTATGATCAATTAGGCTCGTAAAGTCCTACTTGTTGCAGGAACCCGAACAGTGTGGAGGCGTGTGGAGTGATGAGGCTCGGCGCTATGCTTCTTGTTGTCCTCAAGTACTTTTATGTAGTGTTTATGAACTGCGCTGCCGTTTGGCTCCACAAGAGTTGGCATTTACATCCTAACTCATTTTACATATAGCTATATCCGTTGTTCTCAAGAGATGCAAAGATAAATGTTATTCGTTGAATTAACTAGTCTTGCATAGAGCATTTGTACATCATAAGTTTCCAATCACTGCCAATACAAAGAAATAGTGAAATTGTGTTTCAGACAAATGGATTATTAATTGTCGACTGCTTTAAAAGATTTGGATTTTAAGGTATTATGAAAACCCCTTTACAAATATTAAATTCATTTCGTAAACGCCTTAATTTTCCTATCTGTGTATGTTTCAGTTCTATAGTCAGGTGTCATTAAGTCTCTTGAAGGTGCTTAGTGGTTTGTAGGTAGATTAACATAAAGTCCCTGAACATTTTTTTTTCACTAAAATTTTTATTTTAAATAATTGATATTATAATAGAAAAGGAGCCCTGAGCAATTCTTAATTTCAGACTAAATGCTGAAGGATCTATACTTGCCAACATTGTTTAAACTTAAAAGGGCTCATTTAATTTATTTTGTGCTTAAGGGTTGTGGATAACAGACTAGTTTGTAGGATTTATTAAGCTAAGAATTACAGACCTTTTTATACATACGAACTTGTCTACATTAGCGTATTGAGTTGACAAGAACTATCCAGACTAGAACAAGATCTATCTTATCAATAAGTATACCCCCGCTACGAAGTAAGGGGTGAAAAACGGTGCTCTTTGATATCTTATTTATACCAATATATCTTTAAGGAAATTGTCCTTTCAAAAATAGGAAGATTAATAATGAAAATGAAACCCATCAGGAGATTTACTTTTGTGGCAATGGTAATTATGTTCTCATAATACATATATAAGGAGAAGAAGATTTGTCATATTAATGGTGTTTTGATCCACATAGATCTGGTAAGCTCATCACAGCAGCAATGTAATCGAACTTCTACTCATAGGATCTTGTGCTGGACACATACACAGCAGGGTGCACTTGATTAGAAGCTGTCCAAAACAGTCTAGTATAGATAAGCTCGGGGCTATCTTGATAAAGCTAGTGAATTGCTCATTATAAATAGTTTATAAGAAGTTTTATTTTTCTAATTTGTTGAAACATAGCCTCTGGCTTGCATTATCGGTATTTGAAAGTGTCTTCATGTACTTTTGCCTTATTATCAAACCTCTGCTGTAACTAACATGAATAATAATAATGATAAGTTTTACGTCTTACGAGTTGCTCACCGACGATTCACAAATGTGCACTATTACCCTGACGTATTGTACTTTTTCAAAGCTGCTTGCCTGCGCTGAGAGTCCATTTCGGACAGTACAACCGTATAACCATGTACCCATTGTACAGCTGGGTGGACTGAGTGCAATGTGGATGAAGTGCCTTGCCCAAGGACACTACACAGCTTTCGACCCAAGTCGCAAATCTTTTGTGTCTCCACTGGGATTCGAACCCGGGTCGTTGGCCTGAGAGGCAGACACGCTAACCACTACACCACCGCGCTCTTTCACCGTCTGATCATTTTTCCAATTCAACTCCCTGGGGAGTATTTAACCGGTATCCATATGTGGCGCTCAGGTTAGGGACCATTCTATGCCTCATAGGGTACCCACTCACAGCTGGGTGAACTGAGACACATAGTCACAGCAGTTTGCCCAACACTGCTGAACGCTGATAACCGACAGCTCGGCGTATGCACGTGTTCATGTATCCACCATTCAGCCACTGACAGGAATTCGTGGGATCTTTTAAGTGCGTAGTTTTTGTTACACTACACACTAGGGTTCCAGGGTGACACTTTTAGAGTTCTAACAGAGGTGAACTCTAGGTTTTTACACCTTGGCCTGGGTGGGATTCGAACCCCGGACCTCAGCAACGTGAGACCGGCGCTCTTGCCGACTGAGCTATCCCGTTAGATTACTGGAAGTCGCTTAGAATGTTTAAACAAACAACGAAAAAGTATAATCACCTGTTGCACATAGTTATTGTTAGGGGAACCTGCAGTGTTTTTATCATAACTCTATGAGCTGTATGCACTGAGGCTTTCATTCTGGTTTCACATAAATATAACCTTTTATTATTTCTTTGATTGAATAAGAAAGATATCTTAAATGGTTCAATGATTATAAAACGTATGAAAGAATTTGAAGGAACAATGTCTCTGTTTGTAATGATCTTATTATAATAATGATACAGTTGATTTTATTCGTTATTTATTTTCCAGTTTTGTAGTCAAACAGCTGATATTCATGATTAAAGATATAAAGTCACTGTAGGTGCAAGCAACATTCATTCTAGTTTAAAAAAAGAACACATTACATTCTTAATTCTATACAATAGAGACATTTGCCTTAAGGCAAACACCAATTCAGACCTCACCATTGTTGAAAATGTGGTTCAAGCAAAAAAGTTTCAAAGCAATCTAGCATTATCGATGTGATCCCGAAATCAATCATGTTCTGTTAATTTAGAATACCACAAAGTGGGTACAATCTGAAGTGACACACCAATTCTCATTAAAACGCAAATGTGGTACCTGTCTTCGAGAATTTGAAGTGTTTTTCTTTGAAAGAAAAAATGACAAGTCATAGGAAACGAACAATTCTGGAGAACATGAATGCTTTTGCAAAATACTCAGTACATCTAGAAGATTTAGTATTGGAATAACACTTTTAAAACTGATGTGATTAGGTTTGTTATCGTACCAGTTTATGCAGATATGTTTTCTTATATTAGATTAGAGAATTATTTGATTTGTGAATTAATCTCAATCTTCATTCAATACTCAGATGCCTCAGGTCTATAGTATATCAGAATATAGGAGCTTTTTTACAGTTTATGTGAGTTTTAACAGATCCATTTAAAACAGTGGAAAAGGTATGATGACAGACTATAGTGAAAACCCTTTTTGAAAAGTCATACCATTCAGGACACATTTTATTACACCAGCATGTTTTCACTGCTTTGATATATCATACAATTTTTAAAATGTCCCTCAATAATATTGAACCTAATCGCGATTGATTATGAGTAACTGTTTTCTCTTAAGACTTTCATGAAGCTAAATATGCAATCAATATATTTATGCTTACAAGATATGTTCAGAGACGTTTTTCATTCTTGACTTGATTTTTTAAAAGAAAAAATATTTGATTGTCTTAAATATTGCTTTAAAGCTATGGTCTTGCAAGATGTTTGCATATAGGTGTTTTTTTCATATAACATGTAAGACTTGCTCATATAACATGTAAGACTTACTTTTGTCCAAAACATTTCATTACTATTCTATATTACTCGAGCTCATTGCGAGAAGAAATGAACAGATTTAAAATCAAATCAATAAATTTCAATGTTTCAAAGACAATATATTTTTAATAAACCGACAATTCAACCTCTCATTAAACATTACTTTCTTGAACTTTCATCGCGCCAAGCCGTATTCTGACAGGAAGTCTGGGTAAGGAACCGCTTGATCAGACATGAATGTTGACACATCTCTCTAGTTTGTTTGTCATTATCATTTGTATACATAATGGATCAAAATTCACAAGATTGAGAAGATTGAACTATATGTTGACAATAGGTTTGATCATTGATTATCGGAGAAAATGTCATATATTCACTTTGGCTTATTTCATAATTTGAGCATTAAGCATCTCAACATAACAAACTATGTACGTGCACGTGAAGGTTTATGAATTAAGATGGTTTATCCTGAACAATATAAATATGTAAGAAGAAAGGTAATTCAAGATATTTTGAAAGAAAAGTGCTGCCTGTAATTATACAAGTATGAAGAATAACACTATCACCCTGATGATATAATGACCTATCAATAAACAAAAGAATATATATAAATATACACTGAAGGATCACTTAATCCCAGGATCACCATTCCTCATATTTTATGTAAGCGCTGCCTCATTCAATGATGAAAAACCACCTTGCCGCAAACAATATACAGAATGCGATGGGATTCTATCATAATATTTATATAATTTACAAATACATGCCAGTGGAGGCACTAAAGCCTCCATCTGAATAGTTCTTCCGAATAGAGCGCACCTGCCATTTCCCGAATGTCCTTGCAGCTATATAGAATTAATTGCTGCGAGCTCTGATTATGTATTTGAAGATCGTCTGAGACCCAACAGTTACAATGGCTATGATCAATTAGGCTCGTAAAGTCCTACTTGTTGCAGGAACACCAGCAGTGTGGAGTGATGAGGCTCAGCGCTATGCTTCCTATTGTCCTCAAGTACTTTCTATACTTGCTCAAAGGTTTCACAAGAACTGAGGTGAATTTAGGTTCGATAAAGATTTACTGTAACAGCTGATTCCTATAAGTCATTTTACTTATCAGCTAGTCCTAAGAAGTACTTTAGGGGATTTTTTGTTTTGAATATTGTCAAGACTGGCTCAGCTTGCCTAAAATGAAAAACAAAGATTGAAATCGTGTTTTAAATTGGAAATTGCTACCTTGGTCTGCTTGTCTCGCATTGATGTTAGAAAAACATGATCATGAGTCTAATTTCAAGGTATGGTTGCAATTTTGTATATATCTTAAAGTTGCTGTATCATACTTGCAAGCGGTTCAGGATGAAATGTAATGAATTTTGGTCCGATTTTCCCAAGGTTGGTCGCTAAATTTTGCAAAAAATACAAGGAAAACAGTAAAATTACTTTAAAAAATATTGAACTCTGATATAGCATCTTTAATATTTCACTTGAACAGGAAACTGCCAGTTATTTTCATGATACTTCATGGTTAGGTTTGGATAGGTTTAGCAAAGCAATAGGCCTGTATACCCTTCTTGCATAAGTACTTGTCGACACTAGCATGTTTGCTTGAACTATTTGCTATCCAAACTTGATATTACTGTACTATACTCAAACAAAAAAATGCAACTGTGACTGCCATATCAAATAACACTTACACGAGAGTGGAAGTGTTTACTACTGCACTGTTCCAGTCTAATTGATCTCGAAATCACTAGTTCTGGACCGCCTTTGGCAGTTTTATATTTGCCTTAGTTTATCAATAATTCATCTCAGACAGAACATGATCAATATTGTAAAAATCATTATTAAATCAAATTAAAATGGATATATATAGTTTAGCCAATACTGAAATGGCTGCAATCAGTTCATTTCAAACTTTGATTGGCATATGTTACTATTGCTAAACGTTACATATTGATGATTTTTTGTATCATTATTTCATACATTTTGTTAATGAGTTTCGGATTTTATATTAAGAATTTATCAATATCATTTATCGATATATTTATTGTCAGTTACCATTGAATATAATTTTAATTTTAGTTATTACAATTCGTTTTCTTATTAGATTTTTTCCTGGTTGAGCACAATAACATTAAAATGAGGATGTATTCTCTGTTAAAAAGAACATTTGGATATAAACAAAATGTTAGATATGATATTTCCGTTTGCACGTAATTTAATTTTAACTAAGGGGAAAGTTTGATGTAAATGTATGTCAATTGGTTCATCAATTCACACCAGTAAGAAAACACTCTTGAATAATAGTATATATAACTGATGACAGTATTTGTCTTTGTACTTTAACCAGATCTAAACGCCTCTGCAACAACTAAGAATTATATATGAATCCAAAAATTCAATTGCGCCAAAATATTCAACAACATATATGCAACAAGGGGAACTCAGTAAAATGGAAAATCGTAAATAAGTTGAAGTGCCCCATATCTACCCAAACGTATCATGAGGCAGTTTTGTGTCTGATGCACATACACGTTATTGGTATTACTATTCTCAGTCTAATATGCATATACAAAATCAGAAGCAAAGAATATGACACAAAATGTTTTACTGTTGTAAGAGAAAGACGGCTTTGGACCTATGACAAAAACCTGAGAAAATTATGAAATTTCATATTTGATAAACCAGAGTATGAGGCCTTGAATAAGAGTCTAAAATGGCCTTTTCAAAATGTTTTTGGGCGAAAATGTTTCTGAAACTTTAAGAATATGAAATGGAGAAATCTTATATCAAAGATGACATAGGAAAACAAGCAAAGAATGCCGTATTGACCATACGTGATCGTCCTGTCAAAGAGATTTAAAAACTACGATTTGTGATAACGCATGTGTTCTGCAAACTTAAAAAATGTGTTTTTCAAATTTCGCAACTTAGTTCAGTTTGCATCAGATGTTATTATCTTATATTGTTGTTTAACATATTTATTTCAATATAGATTGGATTTATAAACCACCAAACTCTCAAGTTTGTAATCTTGTTTCAGTCAAACTAATCATTAATGACAATACCACATGTTTCGTACCTGGACGTTTGCTTCCTGGTGAGTGTAATTCAGTGTCTCAGATTTAATCAAGCCAATTCCTCATCCAGGGAAACACATAACTTTCTTTCAATGCAAAATTCCTTTGTCAAACTTTACAGCTCATTGTATTGACTCTTCAATTTGATTTAACTGTAAGGAAACCAATAAAATTCGGAATGAAATGGGAACATCTTGATAAGGGCAAAAATCGTACAAATTAATTAGAGAAAATTGTGAACTATTGAATCACCAAAAACAAAGTTGACGTGTCAAAGAGTTTGCAATCAATCAAGTGTTGCTGATCTCTCCTGATCTCAAACGTTCCTTATTGATTACACGTTCCCAAGAAAATTCCATTAATTCTAAAATAAAGTATGCTGAAGTTGTATAATTTGATTTCAATTAAATTCGATCCATGTTGTTTAATCAATTTGTTTTGCAATGTTTTCCTTGGAAGGAGAATGGCAACTCTTAACCTACGGGTAAAAGTCAACAGACAAGTTGTGATTGATACCATTTCTTCGATGCTAGTGTTTGGCACACATAAATATTGCGAAAACAATCATTAAACATTTTTTATAACACGATTTAGGTGAAAAAAATCACTTCCATGGAATGCAATGTTTTCTTTAAACAATGAAGCATTTCCAAGCTTAGCAATAGAGTGTGTAGATATGTAAGTAACGCATAGTACAAGAACTACGATTATAAGATCTAAATGCATCAAATGGCTTGTTTTCGTCAATGCCGGATAACATGTATAGATTTGGTGCCGTCTTTATATAGAAATGACTTCTTTTATAAGATTTAGGAGAAGATGGTATTACGCCACTGATGTTTATGCTTCTTTTATGAAGGCAGTCGCGCCAATTAATATATTTTTCATCATCTTGGATTATTCTTAGCTACGGATACTACTCTTTGTGAATTTTCATTTTAGCATTTTTCTTATGAAGAATAGGTGATACCGAAACGCTTGTTTAAATGAAGGTTTGATTCCATAAAATGAATGGAGTAATATTCCTTTTTGGTTCAATGTCGTATTGTTTTACCTTCAAACATCAAACTTAATGTCAAGCAATCAAATATATAAAGATCAAAATAAATGTACATCAAAAATAGTTATTATTGTTATATTTTGATATCCATCATATTAAATTTCCTAAAGTTTAAATAGAAAAACAGACACAAACTATAAGCACATTTTGCTTTGTTCACCTGCACATGCACAAAATTGAAAACAAAGTTAAACCAGCAGCCTACACACACGGCTAGTTCTAGATCTTCAACCAGTAAAAGAAATTGTTCTATTTGAGATAGTTTGATCCCAAATATAAGAATGTTGGCGAAACCGCATTATCGGTGGTTGGGCACTTTCTAAGGGAAGTAACTCTGATTGAACCTATGAGAGCTATGCCACTTAGTTCCGTATACTCAAGTAAATGATTGATTACAAGTAAATTAATACATGCTAGTACTAAGTACGTTTATCATGTTTTCTTATTTAGTAATAGTGACTTTATCAGCAACGTTTCCTCATCTTCTTGGTAATCGTAAAATGTGGGCCCACTTGAACTGCTTCCTATATAGAGCCGAGATACGTGGGCCCACATTTGTTATCATCACAGTACCGACGATTTCGCATATTGCCAAGCGTGTAACTGTATAAAAAGTAACTTATCTGGAGGGAAAACATTCTAGAAACATTACTGTTATGTTCTCATACGAAATAAACATTTCCAATGAATATTATTCTTGTTTTTTCCAATCATAAACGACATTAAAATTCTCCGCGAAAAGGAGGACACAGCTCATGCATATTAATGAGTGATGTCCTGTCATTGGTCACATTAAAGGTCAGGACCTACATGTAGGTCAAGGGTCGAGACATTAATTCTACGTATATATCGACCATTTTAGACCATTATTAATCACCAAATAGTGTCTTTCGGTAAATGTGGGCCCACTCTCTTATAGGGAGCTGCCGAAGTGGGTCCACATTTTAGATTATCGATCTTGATGGGAAATATCATAGAATGTTGAACCTTTTCCATCAAAAGTAATTGAATTTGCCTTGTCAAAATTCAATCCTTAATATTGTAGAATGTTGATATGGGCCCACTTCGGCAGCTCCTTATAGAGGCCTCAACGAGTTGGCCCACATTTACCAAAAGACTTTATTTGATGATCAATTTCTCTGAAATATTCCAATGATGTTGAAACTTTTCCATCAAAATTGCTTGATGGAAAATATCATAGAATAACATGAACCTTAATTTTTCATCAAAACTATTTGAATTTGCCTAGTCAGTATTTATTCATTAATATTTTAGAATATTGAACCTTTTCCATCAAAATTACTTGATGGAAAATATCATAGAATGATATGAAGCTTTTCCATCAAAACAATTTTAATTTGCCTCGTCATAAATATTTAAGAATGTTGAACCTTTTCCACCAAAACTATTTGAATTAGTCACGTGTATATTTCATCAGAAATATTGCATATCGTTGAACCTTTTCCATCAAAATTACTTGATGGGAAATATTATAGATTGTCAATACATCACAAGTATTACAGAATGGTGAACCTCTACCTTCAAATCTATTGGATGTGAAATAGTAGAATGTTGAACAATTTCCATCAAATCTTCAGATGTGAATATCTTCTACTGTTATTGGATGGAAAATATTAGTGAATGTAGATATTTTCCCCTCTGAAATGTTATGTCATTAATGTAGTGCTCCATTTTTTTAAAATGTAGGAATTTACGGAAAAATTTGACTTCTCTAATTGTGGTCCCACAGTCATAAGGGAATGAAAATCAGTGGGCCCACATTTGAAACAATCACTATGCAGTTAAGAAAAGTCACACGAACTATCCCGACAACATACTCATGATTTTAAGAAAACTACTCACCCTAAATCTCATTTATTGTCCACTGTTAGTGCCATTTTACCCAGAAATCAAGGAAAATGTAACGGGGATTCGATTCAAAAACGCCATTAGTATCCATTGCGCTCGTGACTACGTCAACAACGGCCGTAGCTCTGCATGAAAGTAGGAAAACAGAGTTACTTCCCTTAGAAAAGGCCAAACCACCGATAATGCAGTTTCGCCAGAATGTTAAATTTGTTCACTATCTAAATGGCTTTTTGTTTTGTTTTGGGGTGTAGAGAAGAGATTATTGAGAACGTAATATGACTGAACTGCCTTAACTGTGGTGAGAAAAGACATTTATGTTAAATCTTAAATGTACCCAGTGGTCATATCAATAGGGTGTCTGAGCCTGTTTCAACCTAATATAAAACTTTCATAATCTTTCAAAAGGTTATTTCTCGGAGCTGTTGAACATCTGCTGAGCTAACATATACAACGAAATGAAGGATTTTAAAAATCTCGTTCCTTATCTGCAATACTAATAACATAAATCTGTTCGATTACATGTAGAAGCCAAATTAGACATACAGTTTTGATAGAGGTACATGTAAGTATGAGGCCAGACAAATCATGATGGTCTGGGAAAACGGATCCATGTATCAATTTTTGTAACTCGCTAAAGTGTCACGGAGCTTATAGCTTCAGTTCTTGTAAACCACGCTAGAATTTGTTTTGTATGCAGTTCTTCGTTGCGATATAAGAATTAACAGTTTAATTTCTTTTTACTCCTGTAAATTTACTTGGAAAATTTTTTTTAATTCGCATTGAAAACAAAGTCGTATACCTTATTATTTGCCTGCTGTCTCCTCCAAACTCCAAGAACTAAACATAAATCGTAAATATGTTTGTACATAATGTTTACATGTTAGCACTTACAGTATTTCTGACGGTTGTGATGAATATATCATGGGCTCATATACTCGTTATTCATGTACATTGGCAAAATGTTTAAGAATGTCAGTTTTCTGAAAAACGATTAAAGTTGACACCGTTCAATGCTCAAATTAGAAAACCTAACAAAAGTTGCACGACTGGTCTCTTTGAATGGAAACCCAATTTTGTTCTTTCAATTAACTTTGAGCAACATTTGACATTAGCCATTCATTTTATTCATGAAAATTTGTTTTCGGTCAATGTTGTCCTTCTGTTTGTTTCCTTTGAAAAGTAAAAGATCGATCAATATCAAATCTTTGACTGAATCGGTGTAAAACAAATTTCGTATTACTCTGGATTGTCTTGAAGGCACATTTGATGTTGATAAAAACAGTCGAAGTCAAATGTTTGCATCAATATACAATGATGATGTCTTGCTTATTTTAGCACTTGGTCGTATTACAACCCGTGCTGCTTTGAAATTGATCTCCAGGCAAAAAATGTCTGAATATATCTTTAACAAGGACTTGTCTCTGAAGGAAATTATTTATTGTATTTCAAAATGAAATGATCATGTATGAGGGATGTTGTTTCTAGTCTGAATTTCTGTTTTAACAATTAACACAATATTGACAGAACTCAAACTATTCCACGTTGTTTTTGTCTTAGATTTTATCACATCTGTGTAGAAAACATTGAAGGTTTCTGTACCTTTTAAGACAACATATTGCTCCAATGTGCCAAAGATCCAGTAAAATCTTTCAAAATATATATATTTACCCACGGTTTTTTATTTAAGGGAAGACAAAGCAAATGATCGAGTTTGTCTTTAGTTGAGTGTTAAGAGTTTACGCAGTTTCTATGATATTTTGCATAAATGGCTTAATATATTCTGCGAGAAAATCTCAAAGGGTATATGTCAATGCATGGTTGGGCTCCCAGTGTGAGCAGATCTTTCTTGATAAACCATTGAACATCAATAAAGTATAATCATTCATCCACAGCAGCTGAGCTACCGAAACCCTTCAAGCTCAAATATTCCTGATTTGAAACCTGTATATTCCATGCCCTATTTGGACTCGCATCTTTGCCTAAGGCCTTTCCATTTTGCCAAGAGTTTCAATCTTCCGACTCAGACAGAACATCATCAATATTGCAAATCATTATTTCTTCTCATAAATGAGAAATTTGAAGTAGACAAAAATAAACAGCTCATAAAACTTTAGTATGCCTTCTAGCAATCTATCGAAGGGAATAGATATATTATTAGCCGTTCCCTTAAGATAAATTATGATGTATTGTGCAGGACCAAAATCAAATGTTCCTGAAATTCCCCATATTGGCTATAGAGAAATACATAACTTGTTATCATGTGAGCGTAATTTTCCGGCAATCCGATTGGTCGAGAACCGGTCACGTGACGGTCGACAGAAAGTGATATTGACTTGACCCCCGTGACCCCGAGTCCGACCAAAAGTGATATTGACTTGAGTTACTAAAAATAGAGCCGATGACGTCAAACCGTTGTTTCATGACGTAATGCTATTGTTATCATGGCGTCATTGACCCGTCCTCGCCAACAATCGAGGCAAAATGCCGCTCATTGCTGTAGTTTTCTATGATCTTTTCGTTTTTGATTGAGACATAATCAAACAATTATGGACTGGTGAATTCGGTCAATACCTGTTTTTATAGACGCGAGCAAAACAATATCGACCTCGGACTCCGTCCTCGGTCAATATTCCTCATCACCAGTCTATAATTATATAATATTATATCTAAGCCATATTTGAACGACACAATCAAACAAAAAAAGTCAATAAGTTGATGATAAAGCTTATCTTAAATAAGCATTGTATTTAATTTAAGTCATGTTTTAATTTGTTTACAGGTAAAACAAAGGAAACTTACTGGATATAAGAACCATACAGTGAAATTCATTTTCAAGATCGTCGTTTTGGTGAATTGTGTATAAAAACACAAGGAAATATCTGGATATTCTTACAAAGATAAAGGTAAGATATGCGCAAGTTTATTTTACACAATGCCTGCGTTATTTTATATTTCTCAATAAAAGAATAATATTTTAACTACATTATTTGCAGTAATCGCTCAAAGTCGCGTAACTTTATGTTTAATATTACAAAACACTATACATGCAAATGTTATTCGATCCGTTTTTACTGACTGTTGTTGATCAGTGTAGGAAACAATGCGTTTGAGTGACAGAAACAGTGCAAAGTATAACATATTGTTGCTCAATGTTGCGTTTTCTTCGATTGTCATTGAAAAATTTTTTTTTAAATCTTTTTTATTCATTTCATATCAGTAGGTGTACATGGTAATACAGAATACATATGTCAGTGAAGCATTCATAAAATATAGACATTTAGTCACTGTTGTAAAATATACATGAGAGCTTTCCATTTAGCATGGAAGGAAGACAAAGTATTGTTTTTACAAGATATAATTGTTTCCACATTGACAACATCCTTGACAAAACAAAACTGTCAATTGATAACTTGGTTTTCTTGAGACTTGAGACATGTATATTTTTTCGCAATGAGGATGATATGTGATGCCAGCAGGCTGACAGAACTGTTGCAAAATAAAATATCTAACTCTGAAATGGCAATATTAGCATGTGTTATATGTTGGTTCATAAAGTTTTCAACTTTTATCCAGAAGTCATGCACTTTATTGCATTTAATGAAAACATGCTTTAGACTTTCAGGTTCAGATTCACAAAAAGAGCAAATATTAGTTTGAATTAAATTCATTTTCAACAACTCCTTTCTAGTGTAAATTGCTCTGTTAATAAATCTATACTGAAAATCCAAGAGTTTTACATCTTTAGTACAATTTCAATATCTTGTAAACACGACATTTCATTCAATATTTAAATCAATTTCATTTTGCCTTTTTTGACAAACTTTTAGTCATTGAAAACAATTGTCATACTTGTTAAAAGATGAATATCTGCGATAAGAATAGCAGAATAAAATAAATTTCAGTGACGGATTATACAAATTATATAAATGCCAATAAAAAGATATATAATAACAAATAAATAACGATGATGGAATACCATGCTTGATTCTTAAGAGAACGTGAGTGTTACTTTTAAAACAATGGGCTTTCATTAGTTTCTGGTATTCTATTGTCCAAAATATGACAGTATAAGATTCCATCAATCAAAACAGGAACTAAAGGACAAATCTTTAAACAAACATAAACTTGTTTTCTAAAACAAGTAGCGGGAGTTTGTATCAATATTCAATTAGATCATCTTTTTACATTAGCCCAATCAAATCCCGTTTTCCGAGTAATCGTTATGTCATTTTTCTTTTTATCATGCGTTCAATAATCGTAATTAACAAAACATGATTGATCAGGGAAGAAAATCAGTTACACCGAAGTGCTCAATATTTTAGTTGTTTTTCCTTCATCAAGTTTTGATTGTGATGTCAACTACTTCCTTCAAGATATTTATTTTTCGCTGGCACATTTGTTGTCATCGTTATACAGTGATTCAACGCATTGAAACTGTAAAAAAGGAAAAGGTTTTAATTTACTAAACTCATCACGAAAGTTATCCCAAATTAAAATGACTCTTTTTGAATACCGAACGAAATAAGAAGTCTAGTTTAATAAATAATCTGCACGCAAAACATTTAACAACGGAAAATATTATTTTTCATAATCGGTTGTGCGCTTCAGTGAGAAATGATCAAAAACAAAAATTAAACACTCTCATTTGATGACTTTTTCACTCTTAAAATAGTAAACATAAGAGAGAAACTAGCTTAATACAGGAATAAACACACGAAGAACCATGACCTTGGCAACAATTAGAATATAGTTGTGACGTCATCATATGGTTCAGTATTCCTGTTTAACCTTAATAATGGCTTCCCAAATGGGATGAACAGGTTTGACTCAAGAATGTGTTTGTTTGAAAGAGTAAGTGATTTTCAATCAATAACAAGTCGTGTGACCTTTACAACCGCCATCTATCTTACGTTTAGTCTTTTCCGTCATTTAGCATTTACAGTAAATCAAAGTTTAGTAGTTGATGTATGACAATTGCGAAATGAAATGGGTCTGATTTCACTTGTCCTTGGTCTCATTGTATCCTTACGGACATATTGCAATGTAGACCTTCATGCATAGCGTTTGACGTTCTAAAGCTTTTACGATGGTCTAACGCAGTGGATAAAAGTCTTCATACGGTAAAATACATTTGTTTTTAAAAGTTTTGGGCTTAACCATTACCTTTACATCTTGTCGGTATTGTATATACAAAATGTCAATAGAATTTAATAAACTTTTGGGATTTTTATTCATTTGGTTATACATGTTGAAACTTTGTGTGAGTTTTCAGAGGTTACTCGCCGATTTGTGGTCTGACTTTTGATAGATTGTAGGTGTTCTTGGGTGATAACCGTGATCGACTATGAGCATATGTTTAATATTTTAGTCGCGTAACTTTGCACATATTGTAAAGTAACCAAAATAAGATGTTACTTTTATGTTTTGTACTAGTACTATTTTATCACTCAATGTATATATCAAGATTCCCAATAACACATTTTCTATCAAATTCAGAGATTTCTATTCAGAGAGCAAGGGAATGCAATTATTACTTATCATATGCTCCAGAAGACTTAGAAGGCTCGAGTCAGTCAAGTGTATATTTGTATACAGAAGAAAAACAACAAGAGAAAAGACAGCGGCTACCAATTTCTTCCAATCACTGTAGATCAAAGAGGATATAATGCTGGAGTAGTCGACTTTAGAAGACGACTTGATGTAGAAATAATGTGGTAATCAGTGTCGTTGGATGACAAGGCTCCTAGCTAATACGATCAGACAAATCTAGGAGCAAATAAAAAGCAAGACTGTGGTGTGAATTAGTTTTTCATTGATTTTAGATCATATACTCCTCGTAAGAACCCAAGGAACACTTGTATAGTTTCCCTTGTATAGGCCTACTTAGTACCTCAGCGCGGGGATAAAGTTATATATTCTATTAAATAAACACTATATTGCTGACATATTGGAATCAACTACTTCGGGTGACGTAGATTCTGTATAACTTTGATGTCAGAAACAAGTCAAGGACATTTCCTGAAAAATGTGATTAACATTCCAAATTTCCAAAATTCATCATATTTTCAATTACATGTATGTCTTTAATAATCAATTGCCCAATGTCAGATATGCATGTGGGTACGAACAAAACTTGAAACAAACACCTTCTCTTCGAGCTGCTGAATTAAGATGAGTTCATATGATATTACTACCAGAGCGTTCTTAAACTTCTTTTGAACAGCGCAGAATAAGAATGGTGACAGGACATCAGAACATTGTTGATTGATAAAGTTGATTGATGGAAAAATGAGAGGTTTAACCTTGTTTTAGCTGTTGTTAATTACCTCATATTCATGTCATTTCAGGCCTTATACTTTTGTTTATATCATTATGACTCGCAATATATAGTGACGAAATTGTTAAAAACATAGTTGTTTTTGTATTAAAAAGTTGATTTGAGTGTAAATTGTGGCAGGTCATCAAATAAGGGAGGGGTCAACATTTGAAAACTTTTTGTATTGTATTTTCTCGACGAAATCACTTTGGTGATTAACAGCTTTCAATAAAAGTCATGTTTGTTCCTTTGCATTCATTCAATGTAAATATACTTGGCATTCTTTTCTCAGGAAGTAGATTTGGAAAATTGAATGGACATATGAGAAAATCGAAATGAAAAAATATGACCACTTCCGTCTATTTCATAAGTTCAAAATTAGAAATATTGCACGAGAGACGATCCCAAAAGAGGATAAGGAATTGCTTATTAACCAATGGACAATTTCTGATATTTGTTAGTTCTATTAAAGTTATTTAATTGTCGTTCAAACTTAAACAAAATAACATCATATTTACACATAGATATAGCCGCAAGTGAATAAACTTAAGTTACACAGGTGTATAATAAAATTCTTTGAGTAAAGGATTTACTTGTGTGCTTTAATGTGTCTCATTCTCCCCATACACATTTCACATTACAACATTAATCATTCATCAAAGCGTTATCATCAACAAGTTCAATTATTACGCAAAGAAATGACACAATGTCCATTCGCACCATATTTGAAGTAATTTAAACTTTATTTTCACGGTTAGGGCAAACAAGCAGGTAACAAAATGATTGATTTCAGCTCCAAATCAAGTGATTTTTTTAGTAACTGGAGTCATGTTCTAATTCATTATTTCCACAAGGGACGGGGGTGAAATAGTAAAGAATGATGTAATACAAACGATTTCATTTGCATTTTTTTGTTTCAACTTTTTCTGTTGGGGGTTGAGCATTACGCATTGGTTCATGTATTCATCACTTTGCATACGTGGTTTCTTTAGAAAAATAAGACGTATTCAATTAATTTACTGTTCTGATCAAATGGTACACAGACTTTAAAAAGTCTTTCAATTTACATGTACACGGCAAAGTCTGGTATATTTATGCGTCATTATTGTACCATTGCTTATCTAATTTTGAAGAAAACTTGATGCCCAACAAGTTCACATGTGCACTTATCGGACACATACATGATAGGCGTACACAGGATTTGCATACCAGCCGAATTGATTGCTACAGAACACATAAAGCAGTTAGAAAATGGGTTGCATCATACCCAGTGAACCCACGTATTCGAACCAAATGATAGGTTAATCCACTAAAAAGGTGGTGAATAAATATTTATGACACTGTTTTGAACTAGTCGCTTGTCAGATAAAAAGTCGAATTTATTAGAGATATGTCAAACCTTTAACGTATTTATTGTTCGAGTTGCATTGTAGATGTTGTAGTGACGATAATGAAAGGAATTATTTATAGAAGGTGTTTCTTTTCATCCTTTTATGATCTTTTGCTTTCTAATAGAATGTTTTGCTTTAGGCTAAGTGCATACTTTTGGCAATTGCCTGTGCACCATCACACTTACTTGACAGATGTTTTTTACTACCTACGAGGGCAGTCTTATTAAGGTTCATATTTTTCAAAATATCACTTTTTCATTGTGACGTCACGTTATTAACAATGCTTTGACGTCACGGTTCACCAATGACGTCACAATCTCTATCGGCCGGCGGTGGCTATTCCGTCAATGCTTAAAAGTAGGTTTTAAGGATTTTCTTTAATTTGGAGGCTACGGTAATAAACAGAATATTATATTCGTGCCGATATCATAATATGTTTACGACACTTGTGCCTAAATATCAGTATATCCCTCGCTCTCGCTCGGGAAATACTAATATTTAGCCACTCGTGTCGTAAACATAGTATGTCATGGACACTCATATAATATCCTCTATATTCCATGACTATTTGAGTAGAGTACACGTCTTTTGACCATAAAGAATGCGAATCACTAAATATAAAGCCTCGTTGAAAACAATGTTATCAGCTACCACGTTAAAGGGCAGTAGCATGTTTTTTGATAATTTTATAATTTGAATTTCTCACTGATAACTGTAAGTGAATGCTAAATATATTATTTTGACAGTATCAAAAATCTCATTACACAAGCCAATCATCCATTCTCAGAGGACAAAGAATGAAGATTCACATAAAATCCATTGGCGGCCATTTTTTGTGAACACCTTTAATTCATTTTTTGTGAGAAAAGGAATTGCATGGCTAAACTTAACGTTATATATTGGAATTATTACTGCTCCATTTAGTTTAAATACATTGTCTTTCAATTGAAATCATTAGTTTTCATTTTCCTTACATCACCCTATATTCCCCCTAAAAACGTGCTACTGCCCCTTTAACGACACGCTCAATCATTTGACCTAAATGTTTTCAAGCAGTACAGAATATATTTGTATATGAGTCATTCTCAAAAGATGCATTTTTTTTGTGTATAAAAGACAAATCAAATTAAATAAGGATTCTGGATTTTTTCTTTCACAAATGGTAAGGTACATTTTAAAACACAAGATTTCAAATGTATTTGAGGCTTAATTATGTATGATTTCTTAATTAACACTTATTACACTAATGAGGTTGAAGAGACAATGTCTTTCCAATAACGATTGTTATGCTTGTGTGTTTTCTTTAAAAAACATTTGTGTGTAAAGATGTTGCATTGTAGTATCCACCTTAGCATATATGTTGTTACTCAAATGTAAAAAGAAAAATATCAGGTAATATGTTCATATGATAAACACTTGTACACCAAGTTGGTTGAACAAATTAAGCATGTTGATTCTTACAAATTCTCTTCATATCCTATTAATTGACCCAACATAAAGAATAAAATGAAGATAGCTATAAGAGATCATGTGATCACGTTTTAAGTTTTTTTGACATTTCATGACAAGAATTTTTACCTTTAAGGTAATAAATCAATTACGTTTTGGTCATGTTACATGAACGAAAGTTCTGTTATTCCAAAGACACAAATTGTTATTGGAAAGAAAATGCTTCAAATAAGTAAGAAAGTTTGTTTAATGAAATATAAATATGTGACCTCTTTGCACAGGGCAGGTAGGGTTTATGTTTCTCACATCAGATCCTCAGAAAATTTTACTTATTATTTATTTAATACTTTACTAAAACAGGACCAAGAAATTTTTCTGCTTATTATGTTAAAGACATTGACTGTTACAGGAAAGACAAAATATTATCACTTGTTGGAATAAAGAAATCTTGCCAATTTTGAAATGTTATATGAAAGACAAATTCCATTTGTTCATCAATTGAAAAGTAATGAACAGTCCTTGTCCCATTTCATACACCATCATTGTGTAGTGGTTTTGGTGCAGCATGTATAGAGAAAGACACATCTCTTGAAATATGGTTATTATTTTGATAATTTGCGTTATCTGAAAGACGCCAATTAAAAATACTCAACATTTTTCACTTTTCTATCAACATTTTCAGTAAGCAAGTTGTTTTGGAGTCAACAAGGCATCTTCAATACTCTAAACCTATGGTTGATGATCAGCATGACAGAAGTGTTTTCTTTCAAAAGATAATGGATTATTATTTTTTCTGAATTTTATATACCTGTTACAGGAAAGACATATTTCTCGTATACAAGATAGTAATTCAAATTTTCACATAAAATTTTCACATAAAAGTTGTAAAAATCTATCAGGAATGAGGAAAAGCACTACATTTTAGAATACCTGCAGAAAATAATATATTCAAACTAGGGTAAGAAAAACATAGACATCCGATTCCTGGACATTGCACCTAGATACAAGCCAAAAAGCATATTTTTGGTTACAAAAATAACCGAAAAAAATGTATTTGGTCATTTAGGTTACAAATTAACTACCTGCCAGTTAGATTGTAAGTTAGAAGTTAACAAGAAATGAATTCTGACAAAGTTCTGTCAATATTTTACCGATTTCTATTCCGGTACGTGAAAAAGCTGCAACTTTTGAGAATGACTCATATAGGAATACAAAGCAGATGAAAAACACATCCTTGTACATCACTATGGATAAGGATGGAATATTTCGATAAAATAACAAGAACATAAATAACGTATGACACTATAATACCCTTATTGTAAATCATAAATCACATGTTATAATATATATATATGCATAGAACAAACTATGATCATATCAATAGCTTGTTAGCAGATTATAATATCAAAGTTATCACTATGGATATGTTCAAGTATTGAACAAAAACAGCAAGGTAAATTACACAGCTATCTCTATCACATCCTGCTTGTATATCACTATAGATATGTTCTAGTATATATGAATAGAACAGGAACAAGAACATAAGTAGAGAAATTGTAGTAGCGAATGACATCACACTCGCATCACGGCGGATATGATAATCAGGAAATCTGGGCATGCGATAGGGACGTGAAATAATCTGGTAATCATTGTCACTCTGGGAAACTGTAGACATCTGACGTTTTCAGGTGGTTACAAACGCAACTAGAAGCCTAGCAGTGGTGTGAGTTGGCTTCACTTATGAGCAGGGTATGAGAATTATAGACATTTCTGTAGACAGTCAGATGACTCAAAATAGTATGTTGACTTGCATTGTCAGGGCAAATAGTGGTGATTGATCTTGTCTGGGTGTCATCGTTATTGTGTGACAAATTCTCTGATTAATTCGGGGGCGGGATAGCGCAGTGGTTGGCGCGTTCGGCTTCGGATCAGGAGGTCCGTGGTTCGAGTCCCGCAACTTTGTCTGCAGTAGAGAACTGTTCTACACGCAGTCAGGTTTGGATGCAATGCTGCACTGAATTTCAGTGCAGTACCACCCATGGTTAGCTAGTTCCAGCCGATGCTCGCAGGTTTCACCGCAATACATAGACACACTAGGGTTGCAGGCTTTCTCACAGCTATAATACTAGCAGCCGCTATATATATGTGAAATACTCTTGAAAGCGGCGATAAACCCCTTATCACCTCACCTCACCTCTGATTGATTCATTGAAGGAAGTGGATGTAAAGAGACTGGTTTCATTAAAATGTCGATATATGTTTATGACTCCCATGTCTTTGTTTATTCTTGTGGATTATTGTCAAAGCTAAAGGTGTTATGAGCTAACAGGAACTATAAAAGATAGAATCTATGTCTGTATTTGGGTTGTCAACTTCTGAGACAAATTTAAGGTGTCTGTGGTCAAGGAAGATTATTCATGATATGTTTAAATGGAGGTAAGAAGAATACATCTCTGAGAGACTATGGTAAATGAGAATATGTCTTTTCACCATTACTTCTTTGAAAATATTGCATCAGAAAAAAAACTTAATGAAACCATTATAACAATGGTGAAAACTGTTCACGAAATACCTGAAGAATTGAGATTTCGCTGTATTGAAATTTGAAACATATTTATTCATAAGTTTTTTTCACAGTCAGATTATTTTTCAATTCAAAACCTACGAAAAGTTTAATTTAATTTAAAAAGATATTTTAAGCACTTTATTTTTAACATTTATGAATTCTCATCTCGTCTACATTGTCCCTTCCCTCTCATACTGTCATGTTTATTTTCTCACACTTAGATGGAATATTTATTATCTAAGTGTTACAACAGGAAAAACATATTGTGTCATATAATTTACTCTGAATCGTTTGGGGGATACCTGCAATTACCAAGACGTGATTGATTCAAGTTAAAATCGATAATAACAGGTTGGAGTTTTCTTGATTCGTTTCAGGAGATTCCGTTTTTGTTATTATTAACAGTGTGCAAGGATCCATTAATCAAGAGTTATGTCGCATTAAAATGGCATGGCGTTTCTAAAGATTCTATTCTAACTTTGAGGCATTTTTCGAATGAAATTCCAAATTGAAATTCCTTATTTTAGACATTTGTTACGGAAGTGAACAATCAAATTTTAAACAGAAATATCTGCTTTTAACGTGATACTTTGGAGTTTAGAGAATCCTCTTGAAAGCATCTTGATCTTCGAAAAGTGTACACCAGTCAAACATTCTTGTTATTCTGTACACGTGTAGAAGCTTCTTGTTGATGGTCCGCATGTTTTGCAAATTGTCTTTATATTAGTTGCTTTTTGAAAAGTGTTATATCTCTACTATGCTAAGATTATTTCAATCTTCCCTGTACATTGTTTTCAATTATCAGTTTGTTAAGTTGTTCATTTTTCAAATAATTTTAAATCAAAAGCATTACTTAACTATTGCTCCATGTTCTGTTATTCGTCTGTTAATACAACATACATGTTCTTATAGCATAGACAGGTTGAGTTAAACGATTGATGACCGTCTGAGATTGATGCATATGGATTAAACTGATCCTTAAATGTAAAAATGAATTTTTACAAATGTTAAAAAAATGAACAGACAATAGGAAACGGATAAAAAGGTATTTTCTGGGAGAGTTTTGTATATTTCCTAAAGTCAGTTTAAGCATTCGTATATGTATTATGTATGTGCCCTTGTCACAGTATAATACTTATTAATGAATATCTATTCTGTCCTTTCCTGCACAATTGTTATTATGAAATGTAGGTATGCTTCTTATAAATGATTGCTTGTTTTTAATGATGTTTCTGTTATGTTTAAACTAACAATTGATTGACCAACTACACTAGGTAGAAAACACAAATATAATCAATGACATTAATATATTATACATTTAATGATAGATTATTTCTCTCGGTATATGCATCGACAGACACAATAGCAATGCGACCTTGTTCTTGATATGGTACCTCGTGTGAGTAAACAAGGGTCCTTAGGATGACCTTTATTGCAATATTAATTAAATTCCCCCAAGTATGTTTTCCCTGATTTAGTTGAGGATTTTGGTTGCTTAAAGGTAATGTACATTGTATATCCATCATTATGTAATTCAACGTCCTGCTTTCCTTAAGCATTGATTTCATTTTCTGTTTACAATTAATTACGAGCATCGTTTGGTTAGTGTCTGAAGCTTAAAAGAGTCACTTTCTATCAGAAAAACATAATCTTTGCAAGCCTTAAAATTCTATATATATCTACCATTTAACTACCAGACATTTGTGTCATTTCTTTTACAAGTGCAAGCAAGTATTTAATTTAGGTCTGAGCTGATATTAACCTCAATATAAGAAGAACTGTCCACAAATCATTCGTGTTAAGTTCTTTCCATGTATATTCGTAGGTTGATCCTCACAAATAGTAGATAAATAATAAAGATAATGATGTCAAAAGAGCAGCTCAGACATTATCTGCTTACATGGATAATGGTTTACACTATAAATAAATGAATGGTAATTTAAAGTTGGGCCGTCAGTAAACGCTTTGACTTCACTGTTGAGGTGAAGTTGTATGCATCTTGAGATTTTCAAAAAGCCTCTCGGCATGAAATCAAGACACTGTGAATTTAACCTTGTAGTTGTTTTAGTATGGTGGTTGTTAGTATTTGTAAGATTGGAAAAACATATATTTAGACTCATTGAATAACGTTCAGATTCACAGTTCAATTACATTTCAAATAGAATAATTATCATTAGAGTGGATGGACTTTGGTTAGATCTTCTTAAAAATATAAAAACCCTAATCGGTACTTCTAAAAGGTTGGCATTTAGAAGATGAAAACTAGTGAACATCAAGGTCCGATTTTCAGCGATTCCAGCATGCATATTTAACATAAGTTTCCCGAAAATAGAATGTTCAAGGAATGAAATTGTCCTTTTAGGTAAACATCATAGTTCTTTATAAATAATAATAATACTATAATGATAATGATCATTCAAAGATTTACCTGAGAAAATAATGCATGCAGTGTCAAAAATCTCATTACCTATAGTCAATCATCCATAGTCAGAGGACAAAGTATGGAGATTCACATAAATTCCTTTGGCGGTCATTTTTTGTGAACACCTTTTATTCATTTTGTGTAAGAATAAGGAATCTCATGGCTAAAGTTTACATTATATATTTGAATTAATGCTGCTTCATTTAGTTTAAATACAGTGTCTTTTAATTGGAACCATCAATTTTCATTGTCCTGACATCACCCTATATTTCACCTAAAATCGTGCTACTGCCCCTTTAAGCATCCACACTTATTTGCCTGTGAAGCTCTTTAAATGACAAAATTAGTGTTGTTTACAATTGCAGTGCTTGTATTATGCACATGACAATTATATGAGAACAAAATATTTTTGTCAACCAAATTTAAAATATATAGTTCTTTCAACCAAATGAGATATGAATTAATTGTGAAATGACACCCTGTGAAAAACATATATAACAACTAAAGACCCTGTATTACTATTATCACAATATAGTCGCATTGTATGTAAGAGCTGCTATGCTTATTTTGCTAAATTATACTTTTCCATATTTAAGTGCCATATCTAGAACCTAAAATGGATGTTTTCGTTTCTTTATATAATGCAAATTGTCCATTTTACCTGTTACTCGGCAACTCATAGATGCATGTCAATTATTATCATTATAACATTAAGTCAACTTTCAGATGTAAGTTGTGTAAAATATCATCTAAAAGGTTCGATCAGTTAAGGATATCACTGTTGGATAAGTAAGGTTTTGTCATGGACGCATCTTCATGGGATTGTTCATGACGTCCCACCACGCTGTAATACCCTAGGGTATTAGATGAAAACCCAATTCAATGACCTTATGAAGCTTTCTATACCATGCCAAGGATAAATATTGTTCCAGAACTTCATTGTCTGTCTTCACCTCTCCCCTGACTGTGTGAGTTCCTTTTGTATTCACGTGAAATGTCAGAAGTCTTGTTTTCAATCGAATGACACTGGTTACTGATGACCAAATTATTTCTACATAAAATCTCCTTCTCATGTCCATGGCGCCGAGAATAAAACCTCTTTGATCTAAGAGCAAGGTGAGAAATTGCCAGTCGCTTTCATGTTCCATCTTATTATTCCTTTGTGCACAGATAAACACATGAACATATCCCATGCTACAGATCAGCTGGACCAGTTAATAAGTAATAACTAGATTTAGTGGCTCTCTGAAATGAGAGTCTTGTTATCATAAATGAATAATGAGCATGGTAATACATTATTATTATAGTGTATATGTCTTTCTTTGATGAGAACCTACATGTACATAGCACAATTCATAATATTAACCGAAATAATCACACATCCATCCAGAAATGGTAATTAAAAGATAAATACACTAATAAAACAGTAAAGTGGTATCTATTATTTGCTTCAGATTAAGGGGCGTTATTTGTTTTAAATTTTAGTCATACTAATATGCATACTGATTTCAAAAGTTTCAATATTTTTGTAATTTTTTTGTGTATAAACCGAAATAATCACACGTCCATCCAGAAATGGTAACTATAAGATAATTGCACTAATCAACAAAAAAAAATCAAGAAACACTAAAGTGTTATTTATTATTTGTACCAATTTAAAATGTCTTCAGATCAAAGGGGCGATATTTGTTTTAAATATTGGTCATACCAATATGCATACTGATTTCCAAAATTTCTATATTTTTTTATTTTTGAATTTTCAAACAATTTTCTACAGGAATATGTCTCAATTAAGCCATTATCTACCAGTGATATTACTTTCAAAGCAATGGAGTCACTGAAGACAAAACTGCATCGTCTTGAACTTTAACCATCTGATGTCACGTGACTTTCATTTCTAACTCATGCATTGTTTCTGACATCAAAGCTCAGTACAGAAACTGCATCACCGTCAGAAATTAATTCCAATATGTCAGAAGGATAGTGTTTATTTAATAAAAATGGAAATTGAGCCAGGTGCTTAATTGTGGAATATACAAGAGCTAATTTACATACATTCCTTAGATTCCTTTGAGTAGTATACTTGTTTTCAACTAAAATTGTATGTTCGCGGAAGGTTTTTTGACATGTCTAATTAACATTGATATTTGTAATATAAACAAACAGTAACAAGTACGATTGTCTGACTTATGGGCATCATTGTCGAATTATTCTTTCTTGCAGCAATAGAAACTTCCCAATCAAATGACAATCGAATATATAAAGTATGTCAAATTTGACACCTAACAGCTCATGTGTGGCTCTTCAATCATTTTATCAATACTTTTGAGAAGAAAATGTTTCTGCAAGTCCGTTTAAGGTTAGGTAAGAAAAAAAATAAAAACTTGTTTATATATTTTTTCTGAAACTACATGTAGTTAATAAATATTGTTTATTACATCCAATATGTAACTTGACGATTATTAGAATGGATAGAAATCACACTTTGATTTTGAAAACATGATTGTAAAGCAATACATAGACATATAAGTATTGATGTATCTATCTTTATTATCTCTCGCCAAAGGTGTTATGTTTATGTGTCATGTGACTTTAATTTCTAACTCCTTCATTGTTTCTGACATCAAAGCTCAGTACAGAAACTGCATCACCGTCAGCAATTGATTCCTATATGTCAGAATGATAGTGTTTATTTAACGAAAATAGAAATGTAACCAGGCGCCTAATTATTGAAAGTACACGAGCCAACTTACATATATGCCTTTGATTCTTGTAAGTAGTATTCTGCTCTTCAATTCAAATCTAAAAACAGTCATTGTATGTTCGATGAAGGTTTATTGACACCTCTACCTTACATTGATATTTGTAATATAAACAAACAGTAAAAGAACGATTGTCTGACTTATGGGCATCATTGTCTGGTTTTGTATCATAATCATGACTTCATGTTTTAAACGTATTTTTTTATTCAGTGAATGGGATCGGTAAACAAGCCGTATGGCTTATATAAATACATTTCCCTCAACACAATACATAAAACATTATACGAGAATGGCATGAAAATTTGAAGAAATACAATGGACAAAATGAAGATGATGTGATAGATCTGTACATAAGCAAATGAGTGAGATAATGGGTTACTGTAGAATCTTATAAATTGCTAAATCTTTTAGATGAACTTATAACGAAATGGACAGATTCTAATAATTTCTGATTTGTATCCTTCTCCATGTTTGCATTTCCAAATAATACACTTTTTAATATCGAATCCCTGTCTAAAAAGGAACAGTTGGATCTCAAAGCGGAGTAATTTGGACAACTTAGAACGAAATGAACTGCACCCTCACTACTGTGACCACATGAGCAGGCGAGCGTGTCGTATATATGTCGTTTGTATTTGTCGCTATTTAAGTCACTATAGCCTGACTTCAAACCTTCCTATTTTCATTATACAACGTCGAATGATTCTTTCTTGCAGCAATCGAAACTTCCCAATCAAATGACAATCAAATATATAAAGTATGCCAAATTTGACACCTAACAGATCATGGAGTGGCTCTTCAATCATTTTATCGATACTTTTTGAGTAGCAAGCCCCTTCCAGGTTAAGTAAGAAATAACAATAAAAACTTTGATGAAGCTACATGTAGTTAATAAATATTGATTATTGCATACAATATGTAACTTGAAGATTTTTAGAAAGGATATAAATCAAACTTGTAATTTTCCAGACTTGATTTTTAAGCAGTACATAGAAATGCAAGTATTGATGTATCTCTCGTTATGATCTCTCACCAAAGATGTCATGTTTATGTGTGATTAAGAGTTCTATATTAGATTCCTTCAAGTACACTGTTAGTTATTGGGACATACACGGTAAGGCATACAGTTAACAACTCCTTGCAGCGTTGAGTGAATCTTTCAACCATTCAAGAGCCTCTTGTGCTCAAATCTTATATAGCAGGTTGCATTTGATTAGGGGAACCAGTGTTGCTCTGATTTATCCATATTTAGACATTCTCGAGGCAAGTCTAACACCAGACAAATAAACTGATCAGTTTGTGAAGCGATTAAACACAGTCTCTTTCATAATAATGTAATCATTTCTAAACGACTTATACTTTGACCACACAAAATGTCGGATATCCCAAAATAATTACCTCCCACATGCATTTGAGTCAACACAGTAGAGATTCATGCATTTGTTGATCAGTTACATTTTGCCTGAGGTGTGCTTTTAACCTCATATGAAGATATTTCCTGAGGAAATCAATCTCTTTTAATAGGAATGTAAGAACAATTCCTTTCGAGACTAATTTGAAAATATTATGATATTTTCTTATATATCATAATGTTATATATTGTGCAAACACTGCAGGCCATACAGTTGAAAACTCCTCAGACAGTTGAGTGAATCCTTCAACCATTCAAGAGCCCTTGTGCTCAGATCATGTATAGCGGGGTACATTTGATTAGGAGAACCAGTTTTGGTCTGATTCATCTATCTTTAGATACTCTCGGGGCAGTCTAACACTAGACAAATAAACTGATCAGTCTATGCAGTAATCAAGCACATCCTTGTAAAGCCTGTAGGCTTGTGTCTTTCATATTGTAGCAATTTGTAAACTACTTATATTTTGACAAAATAAAATGTCAGGGATACCAATCCAATTACCTCCCACTTCCATTGAAACCAGTTCAGTAGAGATTCAGGCATTTGTTGATCAGTTTTTTTTGCCTGAGGTCTGCTTCTTGCTTATCCTTTGATTCTTCTTCATGACTATTGTGTTTTGCAGCTTTTGAATCCAATAGATGTATAGGTCAGTTGAAATTAATTTGTTATTTTGCAGCTGGTATATTAAGTGCACTTTAATCATGAATAAATCTCGGGATAAAATAGTTATTAAGTCTTAAGGGAAAAAAATATAACTTGCAGTGGTGTTTGTGATTGTTGTCGTATGTAATTCCATACACTTGCTATACTGCATAGCTGTTGAACTTGACTGTCTATTTAAAAATGAGAGTGGTTTATTCAACCTTGATGTACAATGCATTCAGACTCGAGTTGAAATGAAAGCTTCAAAATGACAATGATTCTGTTCTTGCGTAATATAGATATCATACTTTAATTTAATTAAATAACTTGAAACTGTAACTTGTAACTGTAATGGCGGTTAAATTATTTTTCTTGAAATGGTATTATCTTTGAAATATTAAATTTTGATTAACACTATACTGTGCGAGGTATAAATTCAACTATTATTACATCAAGTGACAAAATTATCGCAGGTTATCAACATTAATTGCCACTTTCCTAATAGTTTTTCTTTCAACTGTTATCTTTGTTATCCAACTAAATTTTTTAGAATTCTTTTCTTACATAGTTAACATATATAATTGATGATTTTAAAGTTAACAGAAGTGTTATATTTAGATTTGTTTTATGAAAACTGCATGCAACAAGTTCAGTTAAACTTAAGGAAACATGACAAATGACTAAGTCTGCAAAAGCATAAAAATAGACCTTGAACGTATGTTTGTGTGTATAAATGTATAAATTTCATCAAACATATGCAAAACGTGATCATGAACATCTTTAAAGGGATTATTTTTAGGTACATATTATTCCTCAAATTTGTTTTATTTTATTTAGAATATCCCAGCAAAAGCTGATACATGGTGCATGAAATTTGCAAATTAACAGAAAACAAATTCCTTGTCTAAAATCACAGATTGGATTGGAAATACTTTATCTTGATTTGCTTCGGGAATGTTCCTCTTTTTCTATTATCAATATTGACATTGTTACGTTAATCAAGAGTAATGTGCTACAAGTAAAATAGAATGACGTTTTTAACAGCTTCTGTTTGAACTTTGAGGCATTTTTCAAATTACATTCAAGATTTGAAGATACCTTTTTGTAAACATTTGTACTGGAACTGAACAATCAATTTCGCAAAACAATTATCTTCTTTGAACATCAATGTTTGAGCTGTAACTTGTAGCACATGTTTTTCATAGTAATGTGACGATATATACATAAACAATACATTAATTATTAAGTTCAATATCATTACTACGAAGGTCATGAGACGTTTGGTGAAATACATTTGAAAAATTTAAATGAAAGTGTAATTATTATCATAGAAATGTATATCATGTCTTAAAGGGGCAGTAGCACGTTATTAGGGGAAATAGAAGGTGATGTCAGGAAAATGAGAATAAATGGTTCCAATTGAAAGAAAATGTATTTAAACTCAATGAAGCATTAATAATTCAAGTATATAACGTAAAGTTTAACCATGCGACTCCTTTTTCTTTCACAAAATGAATTAAAGGTGTTCACAAAAAAATGGCCGCCAATGGATTTATGTAAATCCTCATACTTAGTCTTCTGACTATGGGTGATTGGCTTGTGTAATGAGATTTTTGACACTGTCAGTATAATACATTTAGCATTAACTTACAATTATAAGTAAAATATTCAAAATATAAAAATATCAAAAAACGAGTACTGCCCCTTTAAACCAAACCAAACCAAACCAGAACAATAGATGTGATTTGTCATTGTTAAGCCTATTTTGTGACATTTTTAAGATTGGTCATAAATCGTAGGAATAGATCATGAATTGTAACATGACTTTGCTAGATACTTGATTCTGATTGGGTGATTGTAAAGTTTCCCTACGTTGAATGACAAGGAACACCCATATAGTGGCATAGGTGAAAGACAGTGAAAGGATACATCATGTCGACCACATTCAACAGTTATTGGTCTTTTTCTTCTAAAAAATATCTGTGCGTAACTCATATTCGATAGGTATTGTTTTCATTTTCTAACTTGCGTTTTACCTTAAATGTCACAAATACCTTTCTATTTGTTATTGTTTTATGTAATTGAACTGTTTTAAATGATTATTTTTTTCTCCAATTTGCCACCTTCTTTCATGCGCCGATTTCCCTTTGCATGAAGTCACAAAGTCATGAAGTCTAATGGTTATGACGTAGAAGTCATAATAATTGCGTCACTCTCATCATGGTGTTTGGCTAGTTTAAGATATCCATTCTTTGGGTTTTCTTTGATGGTCATTGAATTCTATAACTCTTTTCTCCTTATGGAATTACACAGATGACAATGTCAAATCTCATCATACAAGTGCAACTGTTATTTTTGCTTATGAGGCTGGGATTTCAAGTTGTATTGTCCTGCCTACACCTCGTACAAGTATTCGCTTTAAACCAAATTGTTAGTCCCAAAAGAGTTCAGTCTCACAATGGTGTCCTTACATTCAATACAATTGCAAGTTTATGGAACTGTTTAATTCTAAATGATTTTAACCTGCATACATGCAAAATATCAACAAACCGTACCTACAAGAATTGTATCAAGCTTATTCTCTGTATAATCAAATTGTTAGCTATCAGTAATTAAGAGGTGATAAAGATGATTTCTGTAGTACTGATATCAAAATGAATTTCAGACTGGATCACCCATTTTTTTTTATCAACTAAATATCACCATCTAGGCAGGTTTGTGAATACAGGAGGCATTATCTGTTGTTTGTTTCTGAGGTAACACAATTACTTAACCCTAAGTAGACAAATCCTGAGTGAAAAATATCATAAATATAAACTCACGGGCAAAAGAAACGCTACCATGTTTTTAAATCTAGATTGTAGAATAAATACATATGTCAGATTAAAAAAATGAAATGTTTATTCAACAAGAACATGTGACGATATAATATTCATAACCAATATAACAAATCAGCTTCCGGTATCAACGGGACAGTCTCTGATATTGGCCTAGGGGTTAAAAATTCCAAGTTCACTGTCATGACTGATCCGGTAACAGGGAAATTGAGGTTCAGTGTGTCGATAACAGTTCACTTTAATAACGTGTATGGCCTCCCCTTGCCACAATACACGCATTAACCCTCCTTCGCATTGACAAAATCAAACGTCTGACGTCATTACGTGGAATGCGCTGCCATTCGTCTTGGAGAGCTTAAGCAAGTTGCTGGCGGTTTGCTGGAGTTGGTCGTCATTGACGAATACGACAATCCAAAGCGTACCAAAGATGCTCAATCGATGACATGTCGGGAGAGCATGCCGGCCACAGCAAAACGTCGATGTTGTTGTTGGCAAGGAAGTTCTGGGTAACTCGAGCTGTGTGTGGTCAGGCATTGTCTTGTTGGAATATCACACCTTGTGCCTGTTGTCGAAAAAAGGGACAGACCATGGGATGGAGAATGTCATCGACGTAACGCTGAACTGTTAGATTTCCGTTCACGATAACCAACGGTGTCTTCTCCTCACCAAGTATGCCACCCCAAACTATGACACTTCCTCCGTAGTAGGGCACCACTTCCTGAATGCAGCATGCAGCGGTTCTCTCTCCCCGACAGCGGTAAACACGTACTCTTCCATCTGATTTGAAGAGACAAAAGCGACTTTCGTCAGAGAAAAGCACCCTCTGCCACTGACGTCGTTGCCAACGTAAAACCGTCCTCGCCCATCTCAGTCTTCGTTGGCGATGTTCGGCTGTCAACAGCTGTCCCCGGAACGGTCTGTATGCCCTGATGCCATGGGACCTTAGACGTCTGGCCACTGTGCGTCTGCTTACCCGGTGACCCAGGGCATTCGACGCCGAAGACGTCACTGTCAGGAAGCGGTCTCTGAGGTGTAACGTGCGCAGATATCGGTCGTCCTGGGGGGTTGTGACTCTCGGTCGGCCTGATCTTGGTCTGTCTGAGGTCTGTCCCGAATGCCGATAACGTTGCATAAGTCGTGTGACTGTTGTACGGTGACTGCCAAGCTTGGTTGCAACATGGATGTGGGTGGCTCTCATTTCAATCATTCCGATTGCTCGCTCGCGTTGTGGTAATGCCAATCTTGTCATTCTTCGAGTGTTTTTTTTACAAAGTGGGTGTCTGACAACCAATTCGCATTGGTTTTATACACGTCGGGCATGGGGCTATTTTGCTTTCCATGAAAAACGTGAAAACCATAAATTGACAAAAGTTGGGAAAAGCATGCGTTTGATGCCACAGTTCAATATGAAACAATCATTGTTGTATTTGGGCGATGTGTTTACATGCGATTGAGTTTCAATCCGAGTTTGATTCTTTTCGAAATTTCAAATCTAAAGTGGTAGCGTTTCTTTTGCCCGTGAGTTTAGTTACGAAATATCAATAAGAAAATGGGGTCGGATTTTTTTTTATCCATTATTTTTTTTGAATGATTTTTGTAATTCATGTTTTATGACCACTACACAGCAGTTTATTGCAATTTCGAAATAACAGATTTCTGAAAATAGTTAAAAACAAAATATTGATAAAAAAGTTATGTATAAAGATTCTAAGATCTTCACTAACAAAACCATAATCAAACCAGAAATCCAATACCTATGTTCAATTTGAAGTGAATAACATTGATGAAAATATATTTTTACATAAATATCACCAATGTTATTACAAACAAACATATTGTTTTAAAGTACCAAACATACTATTTTTTCAGAAAGTTGATTAGTTTGCCCTATAATTGATTGCTATTCAGTTATATCCTTTTTAACCTGTTTTGTTATTTTTAACAAGTTTCTCAATGTGTAAAAAGAAAATGGATTCTTTTGCCCCAGGTGATTGTTCGTGTTTTCAACAAAGTTCAAAGTTAAGATTTGCAATTTAAACATGAATTGAAAAATGTGTCCATGTCTTCAGCAAAGTTCAAGGTTGAGATTTTCATTTAAACTTGAATTGAATAATGTGACCATTGTAAGGATTTGGTAACACTTTAACTGTACACAAGTGACACAAATGAATGCTGTTGTCTGTTGGTTACAATAGAGAAAAGAGAAACTAGCTAACAAACAAAGTGTTCCAGAAGAGATATTGCTTGTTTAAGTCAGTCCGTTATTGGTAATCGTCGAACACTCATAGAAAAAAGAAACAATTTAGTGATCCTAAATAACAAGGTAAATAGCATTTTCATCTGGTCATCAGCTGTACGAGAATGTCAAATGCACTTCTGTAAATAAGGTCATTAATCTTCCAATAGTTGTATATGGTTTCAAATAAGTCTACTTCATCTTTAGCAGCCATGAAACCAAAGTATTGATGGTATATGTGTCAAGTTTCTATTGTCATGATACCATAGAAAAAGAAAACATTAAATCAATTGTGGAAATACTAATCGAATTATGTCAACCTAAGTATTGATGGTATATGTGTCAAGTTTCTATTGTCGTGATACCATAGAAAATGAAAACACTAAATTATGTGTGGAAATACTAATCAAATTATATATTCTAAGATTCAGGAATATCTGAATACATGCAATTAGATGTAAAACGTAGGTGACACCACAATAGTCCTTCAACCTTGCGTGTTTTATTTTGTTTGTATAAAAATTGACAATATATATATTGGTTTTACCCTTGGACTGGCACTAAACCGACTAAATACTCAAATTTGGTTTATTTTGCTTCTAAAATTGAAACCAACTTGTTCAAAGTTCAATGTGTTTATGATATGGTTATGAATCCTAATCTTTTCTGGTACACATTTTGTGTCTGTTTATGCGAAGACAAAAAAAATCAATATTAATTTGAAAAAGATCGTTAAAATTTCAAAATAAAAAAATAATGCTGTGGATGTCCACATCATGTTACCCTTGAAAGTGAGTGCTAGATGTGGTAGCTTTGAATGATTTATACAAAATCAGTAAATTACACACACCATAATGTACAAAAAGAAACTGGATTCTCTTGCTCCGTTTGATTGTTTGAGCCTTCAACAAAGTTCGAAATTAAGATTTTCAATTAAAACATTAATTAAAATATGTGTCCATGTCTTCAGCAAAGTTCAATGTTGAGATTTTCACTTGAATTGAAAAATGTAACCGTTGTAAGAATCCGTTTACCCTTTAAGTGACACCAATCATGCTGCTGGCCGTCTTTTAGGCTTTTAGAGAATAACTAATAAAAAACATGTGTTCAAGAAGAAATAGTGCATGCAAAGTCATTTCATTATTGGTAATTGCCAAACACTCAGCGAGAAAAAATAAACTGTTTGTGTTAAGTATTTCTAGCAAATGCTGATGTAGTTTAAATCTAAACTTAAATCCTTTCACCTGCTTTTTGTTGGTTACCTGAGATATAATGATCATGATTTCCTTCATTCAAGGAGACACTCATTTAGAAGTTCAAAAACGGTATGATTGATAGAAGTATTTTCATGATTTTAACAGAAATTAAATAAAAACAAAGCCGACCGATTTTAACTTTATAGAAAATCTATACTGGTGTTTCCACTGTGTATAACCGTACACCGGAACTAGCGAGGTGTAATGTTGCTAGCGAGGAGCCGAAATTGAAAGTTAGGTAATATTTTACTTCATAACTTTCAAGTAATAAACATCATGTGGTAATTTTAACACACATACTTAGTAAAATGTATGTGCTTGTCATTCTTTATCCAAGGGACAGTAACAATGATAGTTGCGAGTAATGCTGTTGTTAGTAACATATTTGCTATCTATGACTATGAACAGGATATGACATTAAATAGGTATGTCTCGAAAAGCTGTTGACATGATAATAACATAGAAAAAGTTGATGAAACGGCGATGATTGCTTTTTAAGTGATCCCGTTTGCAATCACGCTCCTCGCTAGCAACATTTCTCCGCCGTACACCTCGCTAGTTCCGGTGTACGGTTATACACAGTGGTTTCGAGTTGAATATGTTTTGGGTTAACAAGAAAAACTCTATTTATCATTTCATTTGGTCGAAAAAGGATCCGTTATCTTACTACTTATTGATCTTATGATACTTTGAGAGTGTGTAAGTCAAGCAACTTTAATTAATGAATTATCAAAAAGACTAATTTGACAAAGAGAGGAAATACAATAGTCATATTTTTTCAAAAACACAATTATGTTGGTGGTTATCTTTAAATGCTTTTCTGTATGCCATTAGCTTCAACAAACTTTTTCTGCAATGTGCATAAGTGGTAAAAATAGCACATCAATTACTTAACTGTTAATCTTTTACTCATTTTTTGTAATTCAGAATTTCCTTACTTTCCAAAAATGTTTGGCTAAGCAGTGAACTTAACAGCAGTAGAAATATAGGTTATTGATCCTCATGCCTTGCAGACGACGATTATTACTTACAAAAAAACGTCACATCTTAAACTCAAGCTTTCGTAATTGATATATCGGAAAACATCGGTACCAATTGCATTCATTGATAATCTCTAAGATTTCATTTTGAGTAAATAAGGCCTGTTTGGTTTGTAATTATGGTGGACCAAAATGAATACCAAAGTATTTGTACAATTATTTCAGACATTGTTCACATAGAAATAAACCTTCACTATGTTAATACTCTTCCTGCTTGGCAACATTTGTCTATAATAAAGGTTTTTTTTCATATTAAAGGGGTAGTAGCACGTTTTTAGGGGAAATATAAGGTGATGTCAGGAAAATGAGAATTAATGGTTCCAATTGAAAGACAATGTTTTTTAACTAAATGGAGCAGTAATAATTCAAATATATAACGTAAACGCCATGCAATTCCCTTTTCTTTCACAAAACGAATTAAAGGTGTTCACACGCAATGGCCTCCAATGGATTTTATGTGAATCTTCATACTTAGTCCTCTGACAATGGATGATTTGCTTGTGTAATGAGATTTTTGACAATGCTGAAATAATACATTTAGCATTAACCTACAATTATCAATGAAACTTTGAAAGTGTGAAATTATCAAAAAACGTGCTACTGCTCCTTTAATGCATTTCTATGAACCAATTTAACAGGTTTCATAACGTCTTATAAACCTTCGAATGAATAACCAAAATTTTTCATTAGATGTTCCTTCTTCTCTGGCAATGTCAGAACTTTGGGTTTCCATCAAATGACACTGGTTAGTGATGACCAAATTATTTCTACATAAAATCGCCTTCTCATGTCCACGGCGCCGAGAATACAACCCCTTTGATCTAAGAGCAAGGTGAGAAATTGCCAGTCGCTTTCATGTTCCATCTTATTATTCCTTTGTGCATAGATAAACATATGAACATATCCCAAGCTACAGATCAGCTGAAGCAGTTAATAAGTAATAACTAGATTTAGTTGCTCTCTGACATAAAGCTCTTGTTATCACAAATGATTTATGTTATCCATGATAATAAATGTTGTAATTACACATTATTATGATAGTATACACAGGTAATGAAGGATCACCATTGTAACCGTTCTCTTAGTGTGTTAATAATTTAATACAAAATATCTTTGAGTTGCAAATTTTGATTTTGTTTATTATGTAAATGTGTGTATAACCCTCGCTCTCGCTCGAGAAATACAAACATTCACACTCTTTTCGTAAAAGTCATATGGCACACTTCTTTGGGTAATAATTTCTTTATTACCGATTCTATTCCATTTTACCATCTTAAAAATATCCAATAAACGGGCAGCTTCCCTTGCGAACAATGGTATTATGACGTCACAGGCGAAAAAATACGGGAACTCGCGCTACAACAATCGTTGCTAGGCAAAAGAGATATGTGCACTAGTGCTCATATTGAAAATACGTCACCACTTATTTCCAACCATATGGGTAATAAACTTTTGTATAACTAGTGAACATATTTCATAATTTTATCAATATTAATCAAACAGACGGAAATACCAAATTGAATTCTCCAGGCATAGTTTAAAAGCAATACATAGACATACATGTATTCTTGTATCGAAAATATCATCTCTCAAAATGTCAAAGAGTCGTTGTCGGAATATTGATGTGTGATGAGAAGTTCCGAGTTAGATTTCATTAATTACACTGTTAGCTATGGGGACAAACACTGTAGGAAATATTGTCCTCAACAGTGTTCAGCGAATCCTTCACCAATATTCAAGAGCTCCTTGTGATCGGATGATATATAACGGGGAGCATTTGATTAGGGGAACAAGATTTGGTCTGATTCATCCATTTTTAGATACTCTCGAGGCAGTCTAACACTAGACAAATAAACTGATCAGTCTGTGTAGCAATCAAGCACGCCCGTGTAAAGGCTGCCGGTCAGTGCCTTTCATAATATGGCAATTTATAAAGAAATTGTATTTCAACTAAACAAAATGTCATGGATACCAATTTAATTACCTCTGACATTTATTCGAGTCATCGTCGCCGAGATTAAGGCATTTGTTATCAATTATATGTATTGCCGCAGGTCTGACTGCAGCATCACTCAAACATTTTCTATGAAAAGAGTAATGTTTGTCAATGCTGATAAAGTGACATTTATGCCTGGCTGACTGAACCTTTTTTAAAGGACCCTCCTATGTAAAAAACACTTCTAATGTTAAACATTACTAGTCTATTCTAGGTTTTCGATTGGATTACTGTAGCAGGTATCATTCAGACATTTGGATGGTCTTGAGCAACATAGTAATGCAAGATATACGTTCCACGGTTTAACACAGATACACCAACACGACGTGTCTGCGCCAAGTTGAGGAATTTCAACAACCAGATCGTTTTTATGACAGTCGAAATGAGTTTGGCTAGAAAGGAATTGTTGTTTTCCCCAACCCTCCCCCCCCCCCCCCCCCCCCCGAAAAAAAACGCTCAGTGCCACATATGAACCCTTAATTAAGGTGTCAAAATTAACATTGAAGTTGAAAGGACAAAGCAGGTGTGTATATTTTCCTTCAGGTATACTCCCTTCTGTACTTAACCCTTCTCCTAATTTAATTCCAATCAAGGCGGCAGAGATTCAGGCAAGTGGTGATCATTGTTACAACGATATCAACTTTTCATGAGAATGACAAGCAAAACGAATGCTGCCAGATAAAGGGTTTTTGGAAGTATAATATACATATACAATGTATGTTTTGTTTAGAGTTTCAAAGAAGTTCATTCACCGGGACATTCACCATTCATTGTTCAAGCACATAATAATATTATTCGTTATTTTAAAATGTGTTTGCAACATGCATAATTGAAACATGGAACTTAATTTAAATAAACATCAAGCTTTAATTCTAAAGAAATTGATCATCAAGCTGAAACTCGAAAGAAATTGATACATTTTAATCGAGATGCAAATCGTTTGTTTTAAAAATTCGCAAAAACAAGAAATTTAAATTGTTTTGAATCGAGATAACACCAAAGCCTTTGTATCAAAGGGAATTCAGTTTTTGATTTTTATTGATATCACAAATGTAGTTTCAAAACACATCCTGATTCCATAACTGATAGTGCATGTAAAATGATTATGTAACGCACTTTCATCAATTGCTGATTTAAAGAGTTTACACATTTGGAACTATCAATTGATTTTGTCAAAGGCCAAATCAGCAAATTGCTAGAAATCAATGTAAATGGTGTTTCTATTTCAAACACATTGGCTTGCTCATATCTTTGATGTTTGCATCTTCATTGCCAATGTAACACAAGGAACTATGACATGACCATTGAATGTAACTCTCGCTTCATTTTCGTGAAAATCTCCACATAGGGCGATTGGAGCGTTGGATATTAATGGTTGCCGTTTCGATGCCATACATTTCCTTACTTAATGATAAGATTTTGATAAAGTCACAATATTCTCTTCGTGGATCTCAATAGGGTCATTGACAAACATCTTTTGAAGAATAATTCAACATGTATTATTAGATATTGGCTCAATGTCAAAATGTCAAAATAATATGTGTTTAGTTTAGCGATAAAGTTGTGTAGATTAATGTTTTAAAGTTATTTCCAACATTATTTATTATACTCCTTTATACACAAATTTTCAAAAATTGTGCATGATGTATATTTTTTCATTTTTAAGTTTTTTCCTTTTCGTATAAATTTTTCAACTTTAGAAATTGATTCTCGCGTTCGCAGATACCAACTGATAAGATTATAAGAACAGATACCTTCACTCAGTGCATGGTATATCTTACCGTTGAATAAGAGTTTTCCTATTCGTGTAAACTAGTAAACTTCAGAAAGTGATTCCCGCGTTTACGAAAACCAACTGATAAGATGAAATATGGAATCATACACTATACATATACAGTGTATGGTATCAATTCTAATTAAGGATGTGTTTTTCTGTTAATATTTTGCAATTTCAAAAATCAATCACTTATAAACGAATGTGCAGAATTTATTGAAGGAAAAAATTCAACTTTACCAGTTTGAACGATCAATCATTTTTTCTGAAGTCAACCATTCTCCATGTCCCCTATTTATACGGTTAATCACGAGCTAGTGTTTAGTCAATCAATATTGGGACGTGCTTAATTCACGTTCATGTCAGTTTGGCTTTTTAGAGAAGTGATACTTGTGATAGCGTGGGCAATTGAAGCAACGAGCTGCTGAACTAGACCACAGGAACCCGCTGGTCACATGTTCTAGTGGTGAACGAACAGGAACTCGTTTGTGAATCAGAACACATCATGGAGAGATGAAAAAGAGAGATAATCGCTTGTAATAACTATGAACGATGATGAAACTTTTGGGATGTATCTAACGTTTGAAGTCAAAGACACATTATGTGAACAGTTTGAGTGCATCTACATGCATATTACGTCTTTGTGAATTCATACAATAATGGAAAGATGATGAAACACAGTAATCGCTTGTACAAACTATGAACTTCTGTGGAGGTTTGGGCAGCATTCACGTGCATACTAGCTGTTTGTGAATTCATACAACAATGGAAATGAGGACGAATGACCGTTGTAATCGCTTTTACAAACTATGAACAATTGTAATCGTATGGACTACATCGAGGAGCATATTACCTGTGAGTGAAGCAAATCCCCAATGGAAATATGAGGAATGACAGTAGTAATCGCTGGATACAGTCACGAACATTATATTTTACTTGTTGGTGAATCAAAACCCCAAAGGGAAGCCGATGAACAGTTCAGATATCGCTTGAACAAACTACGGACGGTTGTGAACATATTGGAAACAGTCAGGGACATATTACTTGTTTGTGAATCAAAACACCAATGGACTGACGATGAACTACAGTAATCGCATGTACAACCTGTGAACAGTTTGAATATATTCACGTACATATTTCTTGTTGTGAAATCCACTAGAATGATAATAAAATACGCTAACGTATTCGCTTTTAGGAACTATTAACGTTTGTGAACAAATGTTTTGCATTGAGTGGCTTGTTATTGTCTCCTAATATAAGCTTCTGTAAGAGTGAGCTGTTTGAGTGGCATTCTGGAAGTAATTCTAACAATTCTATGTATGAGTGTTGTGTGTAAAAAGGATTAACACACACGTCATAATTGTTTCAAACGCGCACATTACAGAAGGATCTAATGTTGACCCGGATTAAAATGTCATGAAAAGGATATGACATGTGAATATGTAATACTGGAATGTTTGTTGACACGTAATGGCTGTAGCATGGCCAGACACTTAAATTGGTACGTGTCAATACAGTCAGAGGATGTTACAACAACTGGATGGATGAGGAAATGTCAGAAACATTGACATATGTATAGTTTTGCGCCACATACAATTGTACATGTACATGTGAAAGTCATGTGAATCACTTAAACAACTTTGCTGATATCCGAGAAGTGAACTGAACATTAAGAACTGAAGAGTTAAATTAACTGAATTAACTGAAGAGTGGCGCTGTCACTATCAACTATATGCATGTGCACAATCTACTGGAGATTAGTTTGTGCTAATGCCGTTTTCACCAACAAGTAAAGACTTTTGGAAATTGAAGAACACTTGTTGCATATCGGAAGCATATTCATTTTGCATTTTGAGATCGTCTATGAACGAAAGTAGAAAATGAAAATGCATATCATACTTATCAGCGTATACAACCGTATATTGGAGTCTACGATATCAAACGTACCAGATTTAAAATGAACTCCATTGTCGACAAGTACATGTGATCCGGCATCTTTAGAGAGTTGAATATGATGGTTGGTATGAATACCAAATCTACATTTTCATAGTTGACACTATCGTTGGATACAATACATGTCGGGAAGTTACACACGTGTTTCGTAACTTATTGGTTACAACGGTACTCATACCCATGTTAAGCCAGAGGGACTTACATACTTATTGAGAAGACGTTCCGGCAAAATATGGTAATGTATTATTTTAGTATTCACAAGTATCTAAAACTCTGTTCATGTTTATCACATGGTTTTAAAGTACAATGCCACATTCTGTAAGTGGTAGAACAGCTTAACAGCATGAAAAAATGTATATCATAAGTTTAGCGTCATTAAAGCTTTGTCACTAGTCAGAGGTTATCGAATGTTTTCGGAGTGCAGCAAAAGAGTGCGAAAGAAATCAAGACACCCGGCCAGATGATTTTTTAGATTCGGCTGTATGTTTGCATTGTTTAATTACCTAATTACAAAACTGTATCTGGGACTGTAATGACAATTAATAATACACAGATAACAGAGTTTGTTTATGTTTACTTTCACAAAAGGAACTTTATAAATTATAAAAAACGTAATCATACCGCTATTTACAGCGGTTCAACATGGATGTTATTTTTAAATCTGAAAATTCATTTCCATTTAAAGCGACAAAGAGAAAATGTAATGTTCATAATATAATTACAGATAACAAACAAAAAAAGGTTTAGAAGAAAGTCAGTTTACGTAATTTGATTTTGAAATAATAACTGGAAAATCTTTCCTGTAAAAAGACATAATTTTGCCAATGTATAAGGTAATTGAATTTCATTTCGAAATGATCAATATATCATCGAATTTGTCTTCAATTTCATGACGTCGCAACCAAGCCGCCGGCAAATGCTTTTTAGACAGGGCGAAGTATCGATAATACCGAAGCCAGACAAATGCAATGATTTTCTAGAATTATGGAAAAATATTTGCTCCAAAATGCGATTATGAAGGCAAAAAATAATTCGGGCGATGTGTTTACTGAAGGGGGAATATCCGATTGGATGCAATTATTCTAATTGCAATAACGTATAGAAGTACTAGGTCTTAAATTACAAGAACACAAACTTAATTGGAAAGAACTTTTGATCATAAATCGAAATAATTATTGTAAATGTTAAGTTCTTGCTGGAACCGACTTAAAGACACATAAACTTTTGATGGTTTGTTTTACGATAAAGTCCCTTTTCCTGTATAGAGTGAATTTAACAAGCTTTGACGTTTTCATTGCTTAAGTTGAAAATGTTCAAAACGTATTTATTAAAGGACTTTTATGATAAAAACTGATTGCCAAGTTAAATCAAGTCTTACCTAATACACATTCTGGTTGATTTCTTGCTCTATTCAAATACGTATATCTTCAATATATTTGCAAGGTTGAAATTTTAAAGTTTTGCTAGAAGTCAAACAAAAGAAATCAACGTTTGTTGCCTCATAAAATTACATGGTCCAAAAAATTGGTAGTTTTTCTAATGTAAACTAAGTATTTGTCTAGTCGGTCTAATATTTGTGTAGTTGTCTCCAATATGGTTGTACTTTTATGCTACCAAATTAATATGCCATATCGGGTGATCTCGCTTGTAACTCTGCACACAACTTCAAAACTAGTCAAATATTGACCCAAATTGGATCATTGTTTCGGTTGCGTCAAACGTGATCACTAATGAAACAAGGCTGACCGTTTAGTTAGAAAGGAACTTAAGGAGGAAGATAAATATCACGAGTAAATACGGTTTACATGGTAGGCACATTATTCGTTTGTTTTGGATCGTTCCCTAGCCAGAAGATTGATCCGTGCAACATCAGCAATCACCACTGCAAGACTATTGGCAGAGACAAGAAATAAGATCCTACGCTATTTCGCTTCGTTGGCTATTAGCAGGAACTAGTGGTGAACGAGTTCTTCTTAATTGTCGGTAATTAGATATCTGATGAATAAAAAAGAAAAACAAATATGGACAAATATCAAGTTCCATTGATTTGCGTGAAAACGATCCGTTAATACCATTAAACCTGAAATGTAGTATCAAACTCGATTTTTAATATCTTTCGCAAACGCCTTGATGGAATGAAGATAATTTCAGGATTCTTCTTTGGGAACGGCTATCATGCCTGAGGCAATTTTCCAACAAAAGAATCATCCGGCATTGATTAAGTCATTCTTAAGATGCTATGATTTCAAGCCTTCCTATATGTTGCCATTTTGCAATTCTTCCCTCATTTCCGCACGCCGCGAACACGGTATCGATCGCCCAAACACAGCCTTAAGGCGCTTCGGGCTTTGTACGTCAACATTGCAGTTGATCGATTGGAAGATCCTTGCGTCCCCTAAGACAGACGCGCGTATATTGCTACATCCAAACATGTTCAAGCAGTGGTTCCGTTGAAAACTGATTTATTTCATTACAGCGGTGTCAGTTTTAGTGCCGACATATATCCATTTTGTTCTTTCTTGCGAAGGTAAGGAAGTATCAAGGGAGCACCATTGTTTAGTTTTGTTGTCTTGACCGAGCCTCTGTTCTGTTTTGATATCTTTGCTCTGCGTCAGCGCTCAGTAGAGACACCTACAGGCCCTAAGGCAGAAGGAAGATTGGTTAGTACCGCGATGAAAACGTTTATTCCATCGAGGTTTATACTCGGCTTACGTATAGCAACACGAATGCACTTGATTGACTGTTTAAAGAGTTTTATCACTTATTTAAACACATTTTTAATCAAATATGATGTTTTGGTACAAAGTACCTTGTGCATTGGCAATGTTATATATTAGGATTATGGTTGCTTTATGTCGAGATTACCCAACTCTGTAAAACAGCTTATTGATGTATGTGTAAATATGTATTGTACCTCTTATGCTGCAGTTTCGAGCCTGGGTGTAATATAAAGCTTAGTTAAGTTCAGGGGATTATCCAACCCACTAAAACGATTTATGAATATCATTGAATCAAATCATTTCTGAAAGTGTATTGGTAGACATGCCGTTTGCAACCTCTCTCCCAAGACCTAAGAAAAACATTACTTACTTACTTACCCAGCTTTCTTACCCTTACTTACCTTACATTACTTTATTACCCAGCTATTTTATCATCTATAATATGTCGATTGTTTAGAAAGTGTCTTATAGTTATCGGAAAACACTATAAGTGGATATATGTAACATGCATGTATAATATTGCATAAAATTCATATTTGATAATTTACTTTCATCAACAGGTCGTTTATACTTGAACCAAGAGGCTTTGTAACATTGATACATTTCTTGCCATACATGCAGGCTCATGGCAATTATAAAGATGTGTCTCTCTCGTGAAATAGTATGTCTTGATTTTACAAATACATGTATGAAGTGCCACGTCATTAACACATGTTTGTTTACTTATTGAATTTTGTTTTGTATCCCTGTTATGTTTTGTTTATAGTTACTTAAATCCAAAACAAACATAAAACTAACATGTCTGCCAAATTGAAACGGTAATATCTTGTTAAAAATTCATACACCGTAACGAAAATGATCCCCTACACCTAACCAGTATGAATCACATCATGGTATTAAAGTTGTACTATGTTGTACTGTTTATTTTTTCTCGATTTTCCCATTTATATAGCCCAACCCAATCCATTCGCTAACAAATTCAAGTTTGCTAAAAGCATATTGTTTTCTCCGTTCCAGAACCAAATAACAACATTTGAAGAAATATAATTTTGATTGCAATATGTGTGGGAAAATATTTTCACGTAGTAAAAACACATCTTAAAACACGTGCGGGAAGTTTAAGTCACTATTACAATTGCATTTATTTGACGAAGGACATGGATATAAGGTGAACTCACTTAACCAATGAGATGTATGGTTATTGGTATATCGCGGAGTGTGTTAAATGCAACCGTTCTAGAATCGATACCACTTGCATAAAGGCGAACTTAGTTCAATTGATCGGCGCTATCGATGAAGAGCAGTAAAATCTTCGCATAAGATCGAATTCGCGACGATCCGCGTGCTTCCATTTCCATCACATGATAGCGCTGCGTACTCTAGTACCCTTTAAGGTGGTCGACCACTTAAAATGCATGTCAATATACATTGTATACTAAAACAGCAACATAAAGTTTTATCTGAAAAGAGGATACTAAACGACCTACCATATAATACTATTATTATTAAACGAGTTAATTGTTTTTTCATAAAACCAGCGAAAGCAAGTTTGATACCAAATCATTCATTCACGAGCTGATTGAAATTGTATTAAATGGAAGGAAGTTTAGTATTCTGTTTATCAATTGTTCTTTCAGTCGGGATGCTGAAACTAACTTTTCTGCAACTCAGCAGCCACTGCGACGGCGCGCTTACATTGCCACGTCATAACAACAATACTGTGACATCATACTTGCATTGCCGTATTACACTAGTTTAAAATTGCCGTTTATTAATCGCCCGTGAAAAATACCGAAGTGAAATATTTATACGGCAATATCAAAGAAGTGTAATTTCACTATGCAAGTATGACGTCACAGTAGTATTTTGTTTTGACGTCCCAATGTAAGCGCAGCGCTACAATGGCAGTCGAGTCTCGGAAATGCTATATTCAGCACTCGTTCGGCAAGATTGTTTTAATTCTAGAGCGAGTTATAAACAGAACACTTAACTGTCTTCCATTTATTACTATTTTTTATTAAACGTGTGAATCATTTGGTATCAAACTTGCTTTCGCTCGTTTTATACAAAATCTTTAACACGTTTCATAAAAATAAGTATTAGGAAGGTCGTTTAGTATCCTCTTTATAGATATTGAACTACGGTATCTAAAATGGGCGAGCAATCTGTGTTGTGTTGTTTCTTAATATGGCTCTTTTAGTTTCCCTTATCACAGTATTCGTGTCAAAATCTATGTATTTCTTCCGTTATATGAACACATAGGCAGAGTCAAAGGGCAAAATCCTCAGCGAATGTCCAAAAATTGTATGTTCTTCTTAGAATAACTGCTTTAGCATTTGATACATGTATAAAGCACAAGAGATTTGGGTGATTACTTCATAGGTATGCATTGAGGTGTACATATGTTCCGTTTTCTCATTCCCCGTCTGATGTGGGAAAGAGCATATACTCCGTAACGTCATGATTTTCATACAACATTTTGTTTTCTGAAAAATTAAAATTTTCAGATTACAAGATTGGGCTTATCGTGATGCACGACTTATTTGTACAAATCCTGATTTAAGTTTTATCTGATTACTGTTTAGTTTAAATGCAAAGTACAAAAATCTCTGCTTTGCAATAAGATGAAAACAAAAACCGATTTTGTTCATCAACATCTTATTGATTGCGGGTAATAAAACGCTTCGAAATGTTTTTTTCTTGTATCACCAGTTGCATTCAATTAATGGGCAATCCTATTTAATAGAGATACATGTAGATCAATATATGATAAGCGACACGATTTTGTAATAATAAATCGTTAATACACATCAAAAATATGTCGACCGACGTTGTCATGCAATAAATTGTTTGTATTAAGCCATTTATCTGGTTCACAAAGCATCACAAAAGAGAGAATCTACATCTTAGCGTTGAAAATTGTTAGGAAATAGTCGTCACAGGAAAGATCCTAATTATCATAAACTACCAGAGGTCTTTAAGATATCTTATACCAGATTGTAATGTTATGACTTATTTATATCCTCATGAGAAATAAGTATTAAAATGACAATTAATACTTCTACTATTTTTGTTAAATGTACATTACAATAAAGCTAAATGACACGACTTCATTGAGACATTTTTGGTTTGCATTTGATTGGCTTTATTTATAGAGTACTTTTAGTTAAAACGATGAAGTTATCACTGTGTTGAAATGTCATTCGTGACAAACAAATTAACTCGCTCTGAAAGACCAGCTGCTAAAAATAATAATTTCAAAAACAAGTATTTCCGGAAGGAAAAAAACTTAGACTACAGATCTAGACTTGCTTTTCGAGAGGTTTTGCTAATGTAAAACTGTTATTAAATACCGTCTGAGATAGACTACATCATATGTAAGGACACATGTTTGGCATATATGTTTATAGATATAACATTACGGATATTACGATTTTGTATATGAATAGCACATGGTATATGACACGTCATGACTGTTGAGGTATATTGTTCATACCAGAGTTCTAATGAAGCTATCACTATGATTCTTTCGTTTTAGAAAAGTATTTTATAAATTCAAATACGATTCTGTACTATACACTATCTGCGTGTGTAAATGGTACATAGTCAAGCTAGATTATACGTTGAAATGCCATTGTACATAAAGTAATTTGTATGTTTGCAGGATGCATGGAATCATTGTATTATTATATATGATATATCATATACCACACGGTATTAATTAATATATACCATACATGATACTGAATAAAGTATGATTGTTTAGAAAAGTGCATGGTACATAGCAGTATGGATGTATTGCCAAGTGCATGATACTGAATAAAATATGATTATTTGGAAAAGTGCATGGTACACAACACAGTCTGAATGCATGGAAAAGTGCATGATACTCAAAAAAGTGTGATTGTTTGGAAAAGTGCATGGTACACAACATGCACAGTCTGAATGTATGAAATGCAGGATACTCAATAAAGTATGATTGTTTAGAAAAGGTTCGATCCTATTGACAAACGTACCTGCCCCAAATACGCCTATAAGGACTGTGTAGATTGCCTAGTGTACGCTCGTTTAGAAAAGTGCATGATACTCAATAAAGTATGATTGTTTAGAAAAGTGCATTATATTCAATAAAGTATGATTGTATACAAAAATGAACGGCACATAAAATAGTCTGAACATATATAATAGTTGCTAAAGTATGACTGTATAGACGAATGCATGGTGCACAAGACAGTCTGAATGAATGGAACAGTGCGTGAAACTCAATGAAATACGATTATATAAAAAAGCGTATAGTATACATAACACAGTCAATGTGGAGCCAGAGCTAACATGTCTTTGTGTTAAATATGAAATGTTTAAAATGATTTCAAAAACGACGAGCCTATATCCCCTAATTCATGCAGATAGACCCCCAGATCTTTTAATTATCGGATATCGTTTCCAAATTTTTTAGAAAAAAATAACACGTTTGTGAAACAGGAATTAGCCATCCCGGGAATGTTAAGTCAGCATAACGTCAAAGGCAATTTCTTCTTATTTGAAAAGTAAAGTAGATATAAGCTGACACAGAAGCAATCATCCAATTACACGCGAGCACAGTCGACATGCGAGTCATAGTCACTGTAATTGCAAGTGACAGTTATCTCCCTTGCGGAAAGGTAAAAGGTCACGGGTCTGTTGGTTGTTAGTAGGTCTGATTGCAGACCCGCCTACACGCCATTGAGTGATAGAAAACAATAGGTAATTTCACTAGCCACTTCAGTGTGATTGGAGTTTTCACGTGATTATCTCATTATATATTCCATAATTTGGATCATGTAGGGTTGTAAGATTTTATAGTACTGTACAATCAATTACATTTCTATGATTCGTCTTTATGTAAGGCGTTTCTACAATTCATTATACAGTTAAAATACATTGAAATATAATTTTGAAACAATAATAGCCTTTAGATATTTTGTATGAAGGCTTTGAAAGGTGTATTTTGAGTTTCTATCTCATTTGAAACCTTCAGCATGCAAAAATATGGTAATATCCAACATATATTTTCCATTTATAAAATACTTTTAAAGGCATTCTTTCCCAGAAACCATTCGGTGAGAAATACGATGGATGTCAAATTTGCATACTGGATCAATGTGATATTCAAGAGAACATGGACCTATTCTTCTGACATGAAAATGCGATGTAAACGAGTATTTGATACAAACCATAGATATTTAATTAATTTAAGGAACATAGTGACCCATATATACTTAGAAGGTAAGCGCATGGTAAAGGTTATGTATTTTATGAAATAAAAATTATCGTATTGACACATTGTAATCAATTACTGGAAGTAATGCAATTTTTTTATTGCGCTTTGATGTCATAAACAGGGCAGGGCCGTAAATGAAAGTCACAGGACATCAGATGGCTCAGGTGCAAAACATAACCGACTTTATGGCTTTGTAGGTGATATCAAAAGTAGTGAAAATCTTGATGGAGACATTTTCCTGAAAATATGTTATTAAAAATTACAAAATTTATCAATTTTTCAAAAAAATCTTCAAAGTTTTAAAAACAGTTGCTAAATGTCGGTTAGGCATGTGGACATGAATATAACTTCAAACAAAAACTTCTCTTGTAGCTGCTACCATTTAAAGTTACTGCAAATGAAATTACTACTTGAGTGTTCCTTAAATTCTTTCGAGTAGTATATGTTAAAATGGTATCAGGAGGTGATCTATCTTATTGGTAAAGAGTCGATTGATGAGTGGATAAACAGTAAGTGAAGTAGCGATAGCGCCAAACTCCTTAAGTTATTCAATCAAGCTCAGGATATATATTGAAGGAAAAGAGTTTGCTAATAAAACAAGATGACGTATGTTCACCTCTACATACATAATTCACAACGCTATTTCAATATTTTATCAACATCAAGGCATATAGCTGAATAACGCGCATTAACAATGTACCTGATATACTTCTAAATATAATATTTTGAGCATATTCTTATGCTCGTGTAATCATATACATCATTTTCATTTCTTTTATGATGACGTACAGTGATCATGAAAGTAGTTTTTCTAAGTGTATATCGAAAAAGGTGTTATTGTCAACTTTGTTTCTGAATAAAACCCACACTTGCCTGATAAAAATGCATTTATTCTTTGCAAGTATTTTTTGAAATCCATAGTGGCATTTTGCTTTTGTCAAGAGATTATCCTTGTAATTCCTGTAAAGTTTACCATACCAGCTATGGACAATATGTAACCATCAAAATTGTGACATACCGTTCAGTTTAATTCATTTTGATGCCTTCTATAGCCGCAGTTCTTCAGAATTTCAAATCGATTTTTTAAGTGGAAGATGTCTTTGAAAAACATTTTATTTGACAAACTTTTTTTTGATAAAAAATCTCCCGCATGTTTTCCTTCTTCAGACAAAAAGTTCCATGTCTTCAAAACAAACAGTTTTTCACAACCCACGAGGAGACGTAAATGAAATCCACAGGAAGTTTTCGTGTTGAAAGAAATAAGCTCATATATTCCTTTGGCTACAAAAAAACGACGAGCATACAATGTTGAAAAGTACAATTTCATTGAGCAGTGATCAAAGCGGATGCTTAGGTGACGTAATTACAAAAAAAGGAAATGAAAGGAAAAAATTGAAAAAGTTTTGAAAAAAAAGACCTAATCTATAGTACTCTCGTGCTACAGGCTACCAATACAGCGCCTGAATGCATCTCACACTTGAAATGTGGTTGATCCAAAAAATAGATTTTTCAATTTGGTTATTTCTAAGATGTTGCGTAAACTCTGTTGCTTATTTGGTGACTTACCCCTAGCGCCCGTGCTATTGACCAATTAGGTGTGGAGGTTCGGGGCTCTAGTTCAGGAAATTAAACAAGAGAATTTCTCCATGTGTCTTGTTTTCGGAAATCTATTGGTCAGCCATGTATACTTGGAGATACCTAGAGAAGGAAGCTTTCTTCTTTAGAAGCAGTCGAGCGTTTATTCCAGAGGCGCAAAAATTAAGCATGCTCGAAAAGCTTTTTGATTGGTTAGAAACGGGAAGGTGACTAGTTGTATAGAGGTTTGCTCCACGGATTTTTTGTAGGGGATAATGAACGAGAAAAAGTGTCCGTTTGAAGGAGAGTTGAAGAATAGAGAGGGACTGCGTTATTAGAGTTGTAGAGGGAATGTAGGCGAGGAAAAGTATGATTGTTATAGTAAGGGTGGAGTGGGAGAGGGATAATGAGCATGGGGGTGGTGATTGAAGCGTGGGGGAGGGGACGGAAGCATGTTATCGTCAGAGAGAGGGAGAGAGGGAGAAAAAGGAGCGTTTTGTCGAAGATTGTGTGAGGGGCGAGTACGTGAAGAGAGTTATTATTCGGGGGGGGGGGGGGGGGGGGGGGGGGGGGAGGAATCAGTGAAATTTAGAGGATATGAGAGAGCGGGAGGGGAAATGGAAGGGTGGGAAATGATATGGGAGGGTAGTGGAGGGTATATTAGAGCGGGAGAGGAAATGGAAAAAGAGTGGGAAAGGGAATGTGTTGGAGTAATGGAAGTCGGAGATGAAAGTGGAGGGTAGTGGAGGGAATGATAGAGCGGGAGAGGAAATGGAAAAAGATTGGGAAAGGGAATGTGTTGGAGTAATGGAAGTCGGAGATGAAAGTGGAGGGTAGTGGAGGGAATGATAGAGCGGGAGAGGAAATGGAAAAAGAGTGGGAGAGGGAATGTGGTGGAGTAATCGAAGTCGGAGATGAAAGTGGAGGGTAGTGGAAGGAATGATAGAGCGGGAGAGGAAATGGAAAAAGAGTGGGAGAGGGAATGTGGTGGAGTAATGGAAGTCGGAGATGAAAGTGGAGGGTAGTGGAAGGAATGATAGAGCGGGAGAGGAAATGGAAAAAGAGTGGGAGAGGGAATGTGGTGGAGTAATGGAAGTCGGAGATGAAGATGGAGGGTAGTGGAGGGAATGATAGAGCGGGAGAGGAAATGGAAAAAGAGTGGGAGAGGGAATGTGGTGGAGTAATGGTAGTGGTAAATGAAAGTGGAGGATAGGAGAGGGAAGGATAGAGCGGGAAGAGGAAATGGAAGGGTGGGAGGGGAAATGATAGTTGGAATGGGAGGATGGGAGATGAAATGGGAGGGTAGTAGAGGGAAGGATAGAGCGGGAGAGGAAATGGGGAAAAAGTGGGAGGGGGAATGATAAAGTGGTGGCATAACAGGATTGCGAGAGAAAGTAATTGAGTGTGAGGATGGGAGAGGAATGATAGAATGAGGGAGGAATAGGAGAACGGAAAGGAAAGGCGAGGTGGGAGAGAAAATGATAGAGCGGGAGAGGAAATTATTAAGTGGGAGAGGCCTTCTGGAAAGATAGAGTAGGCGAGGGAATGAAATAGCGGTGGAGGGATGATAGAGGTGTGTGTGTATGTAAGGGGACAGGGGGGGGGGGGGGGGGGGGGAGGGGTTGGGAACAGTTTGAAAGAGGAAATAGGAGATTGAGAGATTGAATGGGAGGGTGTGAGAGAATGAGAAAACGGGAAAGGAAATGGGTGGGATAGCGAATGATGGATTGGAAGAAGAAATTGGCGAATAGTAGGAGAGGGAAATTGATTGGGAGAAGGAATGGTGATAGGAAAGGAACGGGGAAAAGAAAACGAATGTAGGTGTAGGAATGGTAGTGTAGGAAATACTATTGAAGTGTGGGAAAGGGAAAATTAGTCTTTAGGAAGAACGTTGTAGAGCCCATTGTTGAATATGATGTATGAAGCAGGGATTGCTCGTGTGCGAGATTCATGGGTAAATGTTCCTGGGTTTTATGTAGTAGGCGGAAGGATTGAGGAAGGAGGAATATGGGTGTCTGAGAGGGGATTTGGTTAGGTGAGACGAAATCGATAGGGGAAAGTGTGTTAAGCGTTGATTTCAGGTTTATGGTGACATCCTTTACAGATAGCAGTTCTAGTTGTTAATGCTTCGAGTCGTCACATCCTTTCTCCTTTAGGTCACGAAATATCGTTGAAGGTTCCGTATTCTCACAGCTTTTGCTTCAGCAAAACCATTTTTGTTTAGCTCAAACATTATCATACAAAACATCCGAAGAAAATACTGATGGATTTGCATATAATGAACTTTCATGGCAAACATTAATATTCATGTGTTTTCTTATGACGTGTTCGTGATCAGATTATTGAAACCTGCTATTTTCATTCCAGTATCCCTTGAATACATGTTTATTTGATGACATCGCATTTTGATATTTTAGTAGATACCTGAGTTCTTATTATGCCCTTTGATTGACTCTTCCCGGTCCATGTAGTGGGTGTAATGCCAAGATTTTGTCGTACCATGAAATGAATGTTTAGGAGTTCAGAAAAGATAAAACAAAAGGAACATGTAACGATCTCCAGATAGTATTCGATAGGTTAGGTATTGTTTTTAATCACTAGCTAGGCTGTATTTGAATTTTTTTCACTCGTAATGTATATGAATGTTGTCTCAAGGTTTGAGATCAAAGTTGTATAATGATTCTGACTAGATACTTCATAACAATACTTGACAAAGAACGCGCAGTTTTTTCTGGAGTTCTCATAAAGACGAATTAAAACATAAACTATTTTAAAGCAAGCTATAAGATATTACACACTCACATTAAACCCAGCCTTCTTCCTTCAGTAAGAAATTCAATGTTTCATTTAAGATCTAAAATACAAATAAACATTATTAATGCCTTCTTTTATATCTATAAACGTTAAATGGAATTTCCCTCCTACTGTTGACTTTTGAAATGTCAGTACCTTCGAAATACGTATATAGATTTTGTACGTTTTTTAAAGATAAAAGCTTCCAAAATATACTTTCTATAAAAGTTGAAGACATAAAGCCTGTGTCCGCAATTTACTACAGTGATTAACTTGCTTAATACGAAGTTTCATGAAATAATAAATATATATGAATTTATATATTTATATATAAAGGAGAGCTAGTTTCGCTCGTGAAGAAATGATATATATTAGAGAGTAAATATCAGATGAATTCATTTCGACCATTATGTGGGTCTTGTCAAGTATCGTATATCAAGTATTTATTGTTGAGTAATATCTTTAATGTTTCATATAAAGGTTTGATTAACAATGTGAATAATGTTCGAACACGATGAAAAATAATTTTTTTATCCGGTTTAAATTAACAACATATCTTAAAATGACAAGGAAGGTATGAACAGATAGTTTTTTTAAAACTAAATTCGGTAACGGAGAAGTAAATGAATATTCAAATAAGTTGTGAATTCAATTATTAGTTTAGGAATCGGCACCCATTGTCACAGTTAAAGGGACAGTAGCACGTTTTTTTGATAATTTTATATTTTAATTATTTCACTCATAATTGTAATGTAATGCTAAATGTATTGATTTGACAGTGTCAAAACTCACATAACACAAGCCAATCATCCATAGTCAGAGGACAAAGTATGGAGATTCTCATAAAATCCATTGGCGGTCATTTTTTTTACACCTTTAATTCATTTTGTGTAAGAAAAAGGAATCGCATGGCTAAACTTTACGTTATATATTTGATTTAGTACTGCTTTATTTAGTATAAATACATTTTCTTTCAATTGCAACCATTAATTTTCATTTTCCAGACATCACCTTATATTCCCCATAAAAACGTGCCCTGCCCCTTTGAAGATGCCGCCCACCCTTTATTTTAGAAATAGAGTAGCCCTAACCATCATGTGTTTTGAAATAATGTAAAGTTTTGCTCTGAACTATTATAGTTAAAGCACGAGGCTGATTTCTTAATTGAAGCCAAAGGTGTTCGCATCTTACATATCCTTTGTATATTCGAAGCAAAAGGTGTTCGCATGGTACATATCCTTTGTATATTCGAAGCCAATGGTGTTCGCATGTTACAAATTCTTAGTATATTCGAAGCCAAAGGTGTTCGCATGGTACGTATTCTTTGTATATTCGAAGCCAAATATGGTCGCATGGTACATATGCTTTGTATATTCGAAGCAAAAGGTGTTCGCATGGTACATATCCTTTCTATTTAAAACAGGGTTACTAGTAAACTTGTACCCTATGTCTCTTCAAGAAATAGGATAGAACAGAAGCTATTTTTGACCAATGTTGACATTGAAACACAAACAGGACTTAGCTGAAGTTCCGACTATATTGAATTAATAGTTTGATGCAAATAATCTCTATGAAAGATCGACATGAGAGAGACAAAATGAAAATAGAATATATTTTTATATCTGTGGAGTTATTGCCTTAAGAATAAACAGTGATATTGAAAGACATTCCATAACGATGACCAATCGGGCTTTCATAACATCAGGAGTGCAAACATCTTCTTCAGTTATAATGGATTGTGAACGATAGCAGTCAAACCATCGCAATTTCATCCCTGTGATTCCAAGAGAATTTCATCGACTTTGATAGATGGCAAGGCATTATTTTTTACCATCTTTTTTCATCCTAATGGGAAGAAAGGGGTAATTTTGGAGAGCATTTGACAGGACTTCTTTCAGTGCATCGATGGCTGATGCCCATAGCAAATCATACGGCGACGTAGATTGATGGGCTTCCATAAAAACACGGCGATCTTTTGGGCAATTATATCAATAATGTATCAATTCGGGCTAGTAATATCAGAGAAATTGACGAGAGATTCTGTTGCCGACTTGTGAGAAGGTCCAGGTTAGAAACTATATGAAACTGCCTTCTTGTAAATGATCACTGATTGTTTTAAACCATTATTTGGTAACTTCCGCTACTTTACAAAAATAATTTTCACTTCTACTATTGTAGCTTTGGTGGCCCTGTGACCCCTAATAAGGGCCACATATGCCACGCCCTAAATACCTATTTATCATCTTCTCCAGAACCATAAGGCCTAGAAAGCTGAAACTTTGTGTACAGACTCCTTGGCTAGTGAGGATTATAAATGTAGCTTTGGTGGCCCTGTGACCCCTAATACATGTAAGGGCCACAGGGGCCACGCCCTAAAAACCTATTTTCATCTTCGTCTCCAGAACCATAAGGTCAAGAAAGCTGAAACTTTGTGTACAGACTCCTTGACTAGTGAGGATTGACAATAATTGTAGCTTTGGTGGCCCTGTGGTCCAAAGTAAGGGAGGAACCACATTTGCCACACCCTAAAGCAAAATTGATATGAAGCCTGATGAGCTACGGAGCCACTGGCTTTATTTTTTAATTCTGAAATGTATATTGTCTCAATGTCAAATTACATTGATGCTATAACCACTGGGAACAGATATAAAAATAACTTTGTCCGATGATGTCCAATTACAGTAGAATGGGAACGGGTTTGCTTTGTGGGCAGCATCTTCCTTAAACTATTAAATTTAATCAACTGCCGACGAAATTACTTAAACCTTGTATGCCATATAACTCATGTTTTCAGCAGTAGCAATCGTGTTTACAGTAAATATCAACAACAACATTCCTTCTATCTACAAATAAACATTGTTTTACTGTTATGTTTAAGATGTTTTGAGGTAGAAAAAACAACGATAGCAGCCAATAAAATAGTTTATATCAACAAACCCTATATATCTGAAAAGAAGAAAGCGTGGTGCCTTTTTAAGCATGAGTGTATATACAATGAGGTTTTGCCAAATAATATGCAAAGTTAATATAAAGAAATCCTTGAAGTATTATGCAACGTAATTGGTATTCGAGTTTTGATATAAAAGCAGGAATATGACACGAAATTTGTTTCAATAACTGTCAAAAGATACAGGAAATTTAATGTAAATCGAAAAACCGATTTGAATTTAAATCTCAGAGTAGTTTAAATTTCATGATAAATCTAGTTTCGAAGCTTCATTTTTCATGCATAATTTCAAGCTTTACTTTATTTGATTACCGATTGTGAAAATATACATAAGAAAATCGTCTTTTTTATAAAAAATATCATTTTTCGGATAGATTGCCTTACGAATCAAGGATCATCTTTTATTCATTTCCGACACTTCTGAAAGACACGTTGTAATCAATGGATCTTTTTTTTACACAAACCTATGTAACTTCATCTGAGGATAAGTTCTTTTCTGATCACCACGTTGTAACCAACCGATCTTCTTACACACAAGCCTATGTTACTTTATCTGACTATATGTTCTTTGGTGTTGGCCAATCCCGTCTGAGGGCCCATCAAATTTTAACACCAGTAAGATTAGTTGTCTCGTAAGTAGCCTGTAAATATGGCATGTCTTGGATTAGTTGTAAGGAAACACTCGCAGTTTACATGAGGCACACAAAGCGAATAATCACATGTCGTGAAAGGGAGGGATATATCATGCAGTATACTTTATTGGGATTGTGAATATTCATCAATGAGATTGCAATGTTGACAGATTGTGGTGAAGGGATAAAAAGGCAAAACGTACAGGCCGTAGAAATGTTTGGTATAAATGATGTAGTATCCGTCTGGGTCATGACAAAGCCTCATTCGTCCATACATCAAGGTGTGACACGATTACGTGATTTTAAATATTTAGATTTGTTGGAAATCCTAATGACTTAATGACCTAATTGTCTGCTTTAATGATTATTTGTTAAACACACTCTTACGATTTTTAATACATTTTAGTAGTGAGGATAAGGTGAACGAGCCGATAGAAATCAATGATGTTCCATTTTTGTTAAAATTACGTCATGTAATGACGAAAGTTATGTCATATTCCCTTCATACAGAGACTACTCAAGGGAGTACATTATTTTAACTTACATAGTTCAGTTATTCCTATATTTACCAAATGATGGTCGAAATTGGATTTAGTACGCAATTTTGCTTTTCCCGTAACTGTTAAGGACATGGGTTTGATAACTTGCTAGATCGACACATTTGCACTCAAAGCAAACGTAAAACAGTTATGTCTACATACAACAGATGATGGTCGAAATTAAATTAAGTACGCAATTTCGCCTTTTCAGTAACTGTAAAGGGCTGGGGTTGGATAACTTGCGAAATCTACACATTTCCAATTAAAGCAAACGTTGAACAGTTATGTATACATATACCAAATGATGGTCGAAATTAAATTTCGAACGCAAGTGTGCTTTTCCCGTAACGGTTAAGACCTGGGGTTCAATTACCTGCGCGATTTGCATATTTTGAATTAGAGCGAACGTAGAAAGGCTATGTTTACATTTACCAAATGTGTGTTCAAATTAAATGTTTTACTCCATATAGCTTTTATGTACCGTCATGGGTTAGGGTAACGTAAACCAAAGCAAACGTCAACGGGAAATAATAACCGTTGTATGACTGGTTGAAAATAAGATAATGTTTAAAATTTTAATCACAGGGGGGTTTTGAACGAACTGAGAAAAATAATCCACTGATACCAGAGGTAACACGAAAAGAAATTATTTGGAAAACATCTATCGCAAAAAATATAATCGACTTTTAGGAATTTTGAATGATGGTATTTTATTCCTTTGTCCCAAGTGAATAAGCAAGATAGATCGTTAGTGAATTTAAATAATAAATATCAAGTTGTCGATTGCAAATATTAAGTTGTCGATTGCCAAATACTTTTTATGTCACTAACTGTATTTCTTTTAAATTTCAGAATGGAGTACTAATTTTGAAACCAGTTATTGACCTCTGTGCAAAGGTAAGACTTGATTTTAATTTATCAAAAAATAACCCCGGGACGCATTATACGTTCAAAAGATTTTGACTGAAATTCATTATTAAATTATTATACCGAAGAATTTTTTTTTATCAGAGTTACGTATTCAAAACCTGTACTTTTGGACCTTGACGTTTCAAGCTTGATAAACTGAAAACATCATAAACAAGATTTGTGAAAATAAAATCCATTTATCAGAATATGTATCAATCTCATTTGGATAGATTTTTTTTTCATATAATCATTTCATTAAATAAAATTCGTGATCCAATTTGGCAAATCAGCGTTTTATCAATCATTTGTGTACTTTTACGGTGCTTTTACTTGAAAATACGATTTCGTTTAGACGCCAATTAAGTGTACTTAACGTAGTGAAATCGATATTATTTTAATGTAATAAATGTGACAAGTTTAACAAGACAAAAAAATGACTTTGGATTGAAATGCTTTTCAAAACGGCAAAAAATATTAATTGCTAGAGTGCATTCCAGCTGACAAGTGTAATCTTACACACATTAAGGTTCTAGATACACCGCAATATTTGTTGTTCCAATATTGTCAGATTTTAAAAGTAACTAACCATAATTTGCAACTTTTAAGGTCATTTCCACCACCAGGCATAAATCGCATTTCTCAATAACAAATAGCTAAACCTTGCTGGATCGTAACATTTTAGAGCAAGTTCTCCAGCGCAGTGCACCAGGTCTTGGTGCACTCAGAATCATCTTCCTACGCCAGAGCCTAAAATGCCAGTTTCCACACTGTCATTTTATGCCTTGCTGCAGAGACTCTACTTTTCTGTGCTGCTATAGTGCCCCTACAGACTAGAGAGCAAGCACAGAAAACTCAAGGCTATGCAGCAAGGCATAAAACTGACAGTTTGGAAACTGGCCTTTAAGGCTCTGCGTAGGAAGATGACTCAGAATAAGAATCTCATTAACTTATGACAAAATCCCGATTATAAATCTGTACTCAACATTGATTTTTCCACAGTGGATTAAGGCTTTAATTAGCCTGTAATGCATACGGACGCGACTAATGCCTTGAGGAGGGAGTTGTTTTTAAACATTATAGACCAATGGCGCCTGACTTGAGATAGCTCACGAGTAACTGACCACACATAGACAATGACCACAACTAGGGCTTAGTTCGTCTGAGGCAGCCAGACCTATAAATGGCTTTTCATGAATAACAATTCCAAGTCATGTAGTTCACGATTCGACCATTTCTTCGCATCCTCATGTAGTTAAACTATTGACAACCTATGGCATTTATGACTCTCTGTTCACCAATTGTAAGTGACCCAAAGCAAACGATCTCAGCCCTGAGCACCTGTATTAAGATTTTGACCGTTATCAGGACTCTTTGCTTTTGTCATGTTCCGCCAACTTACTTAAGCACCAGTCATTTGACCAGACAGTGCTTTTGCACTTTTCCGAACTGTATCTAACGAAAAACTGTCCGTGTTTCAGCTGACTCTTGATTTAATAATTGCTATCACTGGTGCGTGAGCGCAACATTTTGTCGGTCAGAACTTGTTACACGTATGACATACAATTCTTATTATTATCAGGTAATTTCAGGTAATAACTGTTCAGCTGATAGTCTACATTGCACGATTCGCCATTTTTTTCTTGGTTGGCCTGTCATTGAGATATTGAGTGAACGAGAAAGAGTCGGCTTTCGTTTGGTCATGTGTGTGAGAAGAAACATATGAAGGGAATTATTGAAATTACAAAATCTTGTAAGGGATGTCGCCTTGACATTGGAATAAATCTGGCGTCAGGGACAAAAAAACCTTAAATGTGTCAAGCATATTCCTTTAAGGTCAAGACGAACCTAAGACCATATAAGAAAATAGCTTTTGAAAGTAAGAGAAACCCTTATTACGCTGCATGAAGTCAGCTGTTGAACGGTCTATTGATAAACGCTTTGATGTTGACAGGATTCAAAATGGACCTTTCATAACGTCTTATATTTGATACACTTGATTCAGTGGTTGTTAGGAGATATCCTATCGAAGCACACATCTTTCATCTTGACAACTCGTATATAATGGCAGCAGCGACTAGAAATCATCAATATTCTTGATAATTATCTGAACATCAATATTCGTAATAATTACCCGAGTATCAATATTCCTTTATTGCCAGATATATCGGAACCCTTTATGTTGGAAATTCCAACCTTATTATATCAACCCCAAGTAATTACCGCCCCCTCGTAATAAACATTGACCTAATTGCAAATACACGTGCAGTATCTAATACCATGGTTTGCTATATGCTACTAAAGGCCTCTGATTGGCTAGAACGGAAGCTTTAGATGTAGGATCGAGCCAGGGCGACTACAGTCGGTTTTACTTCACTCTAATGAAAGACACATCGCTTTTTCATGATCAAAGGAACCGTCAAAGACGCAGTGTCTAGTTTGTCTTTGGGAGCGTACATCAATGGAAAATGACTCAGTACAGTCTTTCGTGTGGCCGTCGACCTTGGGGCTCGTCCGACCATAATAGTTTGTTTGCACAGAAGCCACCAGGAAGGCCTATCCTGCCCATTGTTAATTCATAGTGGAAAGGAGCCTTGCCGTTACCTTAATTAAGAGCTAGATTACTGGAGTAGGGTTGACCATCGCAATGCCCTAAGGGTACACGGACCGCTATCATCTCATCTTCGTCTGGACGATCGGCAGTTCTGGGAAGATTCCGTCGATGACCAAAATTACTTCAACTGAAATACGCTATCACAATCATGTGAAGGAAGATTAATTAATTTCACCAAAGGCATTTAATAATAATCCAACACCCCTGCGACTGGCTGGGAAAGTCTTTGGAAATTCTTCTCTGATCTGAGGATGTCTTGAAGCAGAAGTTGTCTCTCTTGGAATCATGTTGATTTATAAATATGAGATTTTGATATGCGACGGATTGAGCGCTGTCTTTTCTACTTTTTGCCGGATTGTACTATGTCGGCTGTTCAATTCATGCGACATCTGTAAAATGAGTGTGTTCATCAGATTCTGCACTTTCTAACCTTACCGAAACCGACAAGTTGTTTTCTCTAAATAAAGGGCACTGTTGTTGTTTTATAAGGGATATGAGGGCATCGGGTTTACCAAAAATGACAATGATATGTTTTTTCAAACGATAAGAGGAGCCCATAGAGCCGTATAAAGTCAAAAAGGTCATACGAATCCTTCCCTTAACGCAAAAGGTGTTCACACTAAAATGGCCGTCTTCAGCCGCTACGGGTGTAGGGTTTCGTAATGAGATGTTTGACCATCTGACCATGTAAATAAACTATGCATTAACTTAATTTAAAGAGAAAGGATTTTAAAACAGTGCTTTTGCCCAATTAACGCGATAAGGACAGCTTGTATTAAATTGATTTGTGCTGATGAATACTTTGCCTGCAAAATGATATTTATCCTCAATGGTATGGCAAATGTAGTCATGAATTGTATTAACTATTTTCGTTTTGATCTTTCCAAATTAATTATGCTGCCATTTTTAAAATGTGTTTACTACTGAAATTTCAATTATTTATTTGATATATGCATCAAATAATTTGGAAATTCTGTCACATATTTGTTGGACGATGAAGAAAATGATTTTCAGTAAAACATGACAATGGCATCATTTACAAAATTATACCATAAAAGAACAAGAAAATTACTTGAAAATTATCAAATATATAGCATCTTGACGAATATATGTTGGTAATATGTTGTTTTATTTCATTCTCCCCATTTGTATTCTTTGGATTGGCGATAATCAATTTATCAATGTTTTTCAGCTCGTTTTTTTCATTTAATTACCAATACTGTTCCTAGGTATTTGTACAGAGATATTTATTAAATGGAGTTCCTCTGTAATTAAATACACGCGGTAGATAATTATGTTTGTATTTTAGTAAATCTCTTTATCAGCTTGAAATAGCAAACAACTTTGCTGGTTTATTTCACTCTATGATGTTTGAAACAAAATGTGCTAAAACTATAACAACTTTGAATCTTAGTGATAATATAATGTGATTTGGTATTGTTTGAGTTCGTTCAATCAATATTGTACCAAAAGGTATGATTGTTTTAAGATGAAGGAAAACAAATTTCTAAAAGAATACCTGAAGATGTTACTCAATGTACTACAGGAAGACATTTGGCAGGGATTTATCCAACAATTTGGTAAATGATTGTAAACTCGAAGTTTTTTTAATGTATCAAAACTAAATTATTTCGATACACTTTGGTAAAAAACGTTTGGTTTATCATAATGTTGTCCAATTTGATTATTTTGATAAAATATTGCCGAAGGTCAATCGAAATCATATTGCAGAATGACGAAAATCTGAAATTTATAATTTTACTTCATACGTACATCTTTTGTGGCATGACAAAATATTATCTCGCATGCCACAAACATATCTTTATTTATGGAATATAAATATGATCACTTTGCAAATTGATTAATATGTGTATGACTATAACATATTTTTGTAAAGAAATAGTAACCTTTTCAAACTTTCAAAAAAGTTGAAATTACATAAGAATTTATGAACATTGTCAAAAACTATTGTTAAGAAGATGTACCTATCCATTATCCATTTTTGTAAGTGCAATAACTGCTGTCAAAGGTTGGTATAAGAATAAATCTTAAAGGATTATTCTCACAAATAAGCACGTTTGTATAATCATGAATGCCTGATGTCTTGAGAGGCATACATATAAGGTGTACAAATCCTATCAGTTTGGCTGTATAATTACGTTTAAACCGATTGCCTGATCTTTGGGAGAACATATTCAAACACATTAACTTTTATACAATTAAATCTTTCAGCCATGTAAGTGCATGACATATAATATAAGTTATACCATTCAAAGGCGGGGTATATGGGCTGATATCTCCCCAAAATACCCCGCCTTTGAATTGTATAACGAATTTATCTTACCGAATTGTTTAAACAAAACGCATGTAATATGAAGATAAAGAAAAACGTTAACTGCGTAAACCCTTTGACTACAGTTTGTTCAAAGCTACATATAGGTTGATCAAAATAACCAGCTTGATCATGTGTTCGAGGTAACATACATTGTACATTTCAAGACGCTCAATCTGCACGCTTTTTCATGCTTTTTATGTGCCGGGGTATAAATAATGTATCCTCCCGCTGAAGAGGGTGATATCAGTATTTATCCACGGTCACGTACACCAATCAGAGATCGAGATTCTAACATGAGGTAGGATACATGAATATCAACCACGTTGCTGCAAGCTATATCTCCATGGAGGTTTACGCAGGTTTAAGGCCCATTCTCGGCCAGTTTCATATAAGTGTATTGATGTCTGAATGCACTCGGTAGCCTATCACAAGACCATTTCTGCAACTTTCCTTGAAGAAAATAAGTATAGTATTTAAGCTTGTTTAAGTCCAATTCTAGGCCAGGTCATATAACTGTATCGCTGTCTGAATGCACTCGATAACCTATTTCGAAACCATTTCTGAAACGTTCCTTGAAGTAAAGAAATAAATGTAGGATTCGAAAGCGTTAGCGTTCACAAAAATAAGCAGGGTAATATTCCCCATTACAAATAAATGTACAAAGTGTCACCAGTAAATGTCAACACTAGTTTTACAACGTCCCGACCGAAACGAGAAGATTCCCTACTCTTCCCACTTCGCCCTTGACATCGCGGCCCATACTTTCTGTGCGAACATTTGAATGTAATTTGTAAAAACATCGACACGGAAGTGAATGCGTCGTTCAGTAAAAGATAACAATGAACATAGTTTATGAAAATCGCGATTCTGTGTTCAAGGAAATCCAGTCCACTTCACTTTCTATCTTGTAATAATTGTATCATGAAACAGATATGTTTTTAGCAATTATGTTTGATCGAATAATCACATTAGAAAATTTAATCTTATGTTTAGATAACTCCTTCTGTATAATTCTTATATGTCTAAATTAAAATAACCAACATGTAAATTTTCTTTTTCTGAATCATTAAGAAAATGACAACGATTAATATAAGTAAGGAAACTTATATTAAAATTGGAAGGCCTTATTTGAGGGATACCCATTGACGTAATATATTCATATAATATATATGATTTGTATTTTTAATGATAAAGCGAACTGGAGATTGATATGTAATTTCGATTTTATATTCTTAATGAGATTAATTTTCCTGGTGTGAATATGTTATGAATTGTAACGGCAATTTATATGGTTACATGTAAGAAGGGTGATCACGATAGATGGCGCTGCTTCGTTTTACCGGTTGTTTAGGCCTCTATGTTACATGTCATGTTGTCGTTGTGAAGATTTATACATGAATATCCAATTGCTCAAAAATTGTAAATGCGTTGACATTAGATACATGGCGTTCATCACTTTCATTAAGTCGAAGGCATGGGTTACTTGTGGAAATGCAAGGATGTCACTTCGAAACGAACCAAAAGAACGCCGGAAATTGCTTTAGTATAATACATTAAAACGAAGTCTAAAATAATGTGTTTACTCTAAAGGTTTCTATTATGTACACTCTGTACAAGAAATGGTTAAGTATAAAAGGTTGGGGAATGACTTCTCAAGTTGAATAAATGTTTACTTCTGACAAAAGTAGTCATAATTTGACTATCTAGACTATTGTGAAAAATATGCTAAGGCAAACAGGCTATATACAACAATTCATATTATCTAGTATTTTGAATACATTTGAACAGTAGTCAATTTGTTAAAAAGAAAGATCAAAACACGTCATGTTAGAACGTATGTAAAGGCGGTGAACTGTTATACAAAATTTAAGTTCTTTAGCCGTTTAAGCCAATTTCGTTTCCTTTTTTTTGGAATTGTCAATTACAGATATAGAACTACCGCAGCTGCAGATGACGAGTTCACATAAGTTACACAGCCACACGTAAGACAAGTTTGTTTTCTGTAAAGTTGCCAAATACATCTGATAGGAGCCTCTGAGCTTAATACATGATTCTCAGTTTCTACATAAGTTTGCATATCTGGACGGTAGCCAAATACATCTGAAAGGGATCTATGACCTTAATACACAATTCTAAGTTTCTAAACGCTTGTCTCCAAAATCTGGACGGTAGCCAAATACATCTGAAAGGGGTCTATGACCTTAATACATAATTCTAAGTTTCTAAACGCTTGTCTCCAAAATACGACCTATCAACCCGATTACAACAGAGACACTTGTCTGTTTAAAAGAGTCACGTTTGAGGATTCGGTATACGTATAGGTGATGTAGAGAGCTACTGTCCAGATTGCATTGTCCCAGTGCCATGACTGGTGTGTATATCACCGTGCAATTGAATCTGCTGGTGATTACTTGAGAATGAAGGTGACAGGTCGCTTAATTGACTTTATTTTATTCAGTTAGACACGATTATTATCTGTTTAGTAGTCAAAGCTGCGTTCCAAGTTTGATGGAAACTCCTTGCCACGAGATGAGAGGGATCGTCCTGAATTAAAGATAGGGTGGATGCTCCGCACAGGGTTTAACTGTGTTGTTTATGTGATTCTGAGTTTGACCGCTTGTTCAAGCTGCTTGAATTGCAATTGATATTTACGACTTTCGTGGCTAAAATAGCTTCCTTGCTAAATCACCCTCCGAATCTCTTTTTGTCTCGCATCTTAATGAATTTAATCCGTTTCAGATTTCGCCCTAGGCATTCAAATGCAAATCGACAGCATGTAATTCATATCATCACTCATTCTAAACATGACGGGGGTTCCATCGGTAATAATATCATAACGAGAGGTGTCAAGTTCAGAATTTTGTCAAATAGTCAAGATAATGGTTCCTTGATGTGAAGGATAATGTGTGTGATAATGGCAAAAAATCCTTTCCCGATGATGATTGATATAGTGATGATCATGATGATATCAAATCATTTACTCTGATGATAATTGCAATTTTACTAATTTATAGGATTGAGATAATGTAAAACTGAGCACGGCGATGTTGATATAGATGAACAAGGTGGTGATATTGATCATGCAAATGGAAATGTTGGTTGTTTTTTACTAATTATTCGCTAGTTATTAATGTTTCTATAATTGCATGGCACACTGACACTGATGATTATCATGGTAAACATAACTTCATGATGGTAGTTGACACTAATGATAATCAAAGTGGTGACAGTGACAATTACAGTTTTGATAATCAACAAAGCAGTGATAATGATAATATACCATGACATTGCTGATACCAAAACGAGCAACGTATAAACATAATGCTGGTACCGAATATGATGGTAACGTTTAGACGATTTAAAAGATCATGATAACACTAATGATATCATGATAGATATATATGTTCAACGATGTATAACGGAGATTGCTGTGATATATCAGACCATAACAAGACAGATGGTATCATGTTAATCATTTAAACTTGTGATAACCAAAATGGTTATAATGATCATGATAATGTTGATAAGACAGATAAAATGATAATGAATTTCGACTGGAGATTTTATTGATAAAATGCTTATAACAGTTATGACGATAACGGTGTGCTCATAAACGATGAAGGCAAAACTATGATTGATAATGATAAAATATAAATATTATGGTTGTTGTGGTTAAAATGATGATGATCTGGAAAAAATATTAATTAGCTGCTCGTTAAAATATTAATTAGCTGCTCGTTAAAATATTAATTTTGATAATAATGTGGAAATAGACCTTTCATCGAGTTGATCAACATAAGAATTGAGAATGCGTTGTAAAATGATCTCATGTCCAGAAATATATTTTAAAAACTTTTCCGGCACATCTATGGATAAAGATATTTTCTATTCTCGAGAGGCCGAGCTTATTTCGTAGACCAAGGAGATCTTCAGAGATCTATATAGGCGTTGTTTGGTCAGCTGATAGACAGGACGATGGTCAAGGAGGCGCCCAGAATGACACATGCGTTAGAACCAAAGAAAAAGTTAATCCAGGAGATGCTTAAGTCTACGCTTAAAATCCTGTACGTCTGTACGTAGCCTCTAAATCAAACTTGCTGTTTTACAGAGAAATATAATTGATCGGCAAGACATCTTGACTTATATATGAAGGTCGAGTGTCCTTTAATGGACAGGGCTTATACTGAATGTGCTGAAATGGTCTTTATGGGACGTGTATGTATCCCCTGAATTTTAATTTGGTAGAGTGAAAGTTATACAATACATAATACAATATTCCAATTCATACTAACTTTGGTGGTGCCTCCTTTGGATTTTATAAGTTATATCGGGAAAATCTTGATTCCTGACAGAGGAACTATGTTTTGTCAGCATTTCGTTTTGTGAATTGGCTTAACACATTAATTTTTACGGCCTCACAAAAGGCAAATTTGCCTATCATATACGATGTTTGTCTTTACAAGTTTCACTCTAATGTCTTTTAACGAAACTTGTTTTACATTGGCCAATATTCCTTTCTTCTCCAAATCATCTACCTAACATCTTCAAACCAAATATTATATATTTTCAACGGCAACGAAAAAAAATGAACTACACAGTCATCATTGTGGTTTTTGTAGTCAAAACCGTTAATCTTTTAATGTAACTTTTTATTATATTTTGTATATGTTAATGTATGTTACCGACAGTCACAGCAAGGTAACATTATTGCTAAGACGTGCATTTATTATTTTGCTGGTTAAACTTTTAAAAGGCCATGCTATCTAACTTCTAAATGTTTAAAAAATGGCGGCCATTTTATGAGAACACCTTTAATTCATTTTGAGTAAAAAAAATGAACCGCATGGCTAATCCTTACATCATATATTTGAATTATTACTGCTTCATTTAGTCTAAATACATTGTCTTTCAATTGGAACCATTAATTTTTGTTTTCCTGACATCGCCTTTTATTTCCCCTCAAAACGTGCTACTGCCCCTTTAGACTTGATTTTAGTCCAAAATTCCATACCAAGATGGTATCTTCCTGACTAAAATAAAGGAGTACAATTCATTCATTCATTCATTTCCACATATGTTATTTCATTCATGTAAGAACCTACTTTTTATTTAATATTGTTTAACCAATCATGTAGGCCTATAAAATGCTGTTATTGCGAGAAAAAATGTTGACCAATCTTTCATTTATTCATTCATTTATTCACATTGTGTCAACATACTTATCCAAATGCTGATTTCAACATGTTTATGTTTATATCTTGTAAACAACGTCTGATCGTTTGAGTTTTTGTGGAACTTTTGGCATAAACAAAGAGTTTTCACAACTTTTAGATGGGGCCAATGTTCAAGAAAATGGCTCGGCTCACAAAACCATGTTCATCTTGAAGATACATGCTTTTCACAATCGAAAATGCTTGTACAAAGTTGGATGAGAGCAACAGTAGGATATTTCAGGAATTACAAGATGGTTTAATGGCTTGAAGGTGCCAAGCCTTAAGTGATCTCTCTTACACTTGATTAGTTAAGCTTTGCAACAAGCTTTGTTTGCACATAACATCATATAGTTATGCCTGCATGTTTGTAACTTTATGTTGTTCAACAAGTAAAAGACATTACTGCATAAGTAAAACTACAATAACAGGAGGTAATATTTCTAGAGATCGACGGCTCACACAATATTAAATGTTGCAATTAAAGGGGCAGTAGCACGTTTTAGGGGGCATATAAGGTGATGTCAGGAAAATGAGAATTAATGGTTTCAATTGAAAGACAATATATTTAAACTATGTGGAGCAGTAATAATTCAAATATTTAATGTTAAGTTTAGCCATGCGATCCCTTTTTCTTACAGAAAATAAATAAAAGGTGTTCACAAAAAATGGCCGCCAATGGATTTTATGTGAATCTTCATACTTTGTCCTCTGACTATGGCTGATTAGCTTGTGTAATGATATTTATGACACTATCAAAATAATACATTTAACATTAACTAACAATTATCAATGAAAAAAATAAAATATAATATTATCAAAAAACGTGCTACTGCCCCTTTAAAGATACTCGCTGGTTATGTAGTAGTAATATTAGCCCTGTATAGTCTGAAGTGTTTATATCTTCCGGGTGTAGTGCTACCCTAATTTAAGTAAACTTGAAACATAAGTTATTAAGATTCCGCATTACTTCACATGGTGGTATCCTAAAGGAAGCTCCTTAACTTTGACCATGTATGGTAACGAAACGACAATATTTTTTTATGGATATATATAGGACATGTCTTATATAGGACATGTTTCATTTTAGATGTTTTTTTCGTTGTGATAATATGTAGAATTTCGCATAAATACGTCAATAAAGAAGACATACTTCCAAGCAAATATTTGTCATTCCTTATTGCTTCAACTTATATAATACCAAGGAAGTCATGTATTGATGGCTGAATATGAAAACTCAAATCTGTTCATATATCACTCTAAATAATCGTTTGATTTGTATCAAATTGTTTTTTTTCCTATTTGATATAGGTTGGTCTACCTATCTTCATCAGTGTTTAACGTCTTTTATAAAGTTTTAGTTATATACACAAAAGTTCTTGTACCACAGAAGCCTACCGGTAAAAATCGATTGCATGCAGTGTCAGAAAATACAAAAAAACTAAAACGAAATGAACAAAAGTAATGGACAAATAGCACAATGATATTATCTCAGACAAATGTTTGCAATATTTTAGATATGACATCCTCGAAATTGGTATATAGTATTCTGTTAAATTTACGACTAAGGGTCATTAATAATTAAAGTAGGTAATCAAACTCATAATGAAATCATTATAATTTAAAGGAGAAACCTTGTTTATTAATTATACAACGATATATATTTATTGTATAAAGTAATATTTATCATTAGTCAAATTCAGTAGTTCAGGCTTAAGGCTGGTTTATGTGTAAATTACCATTTCTGTGGTAAGCAAAGGTGCATTTTCCCCCTTATTTACACAACAATACTGTTCCCTTTTATATGCTACAATTGACTTGCTTATATAACTTTTATGCAAAAAAACCCGAAATGTAGCAACTTTAAGATAATGACAGATTATGGAATAGGCCAGACATTAACGATCAGATCCTTAGCAACATCGTCCTCGGTAGTCAATATATATGTATAAAATAAAAGTTTCATGTGCAGTTGAGCCTTTGGTATTCCAAAATTGGAAGCGTTAATATTATCAGAACTCTGGGTCAACAATGATACTCTGGTACAGAGCTGTTTGCGATATGAAATTGTGTACAACACTCAATGTTGTTTTGACTGCACCAATATATGGAAGTTTGATATTTTATTACAGTGTTGCTATCGTATTAGCAACAGTGCGTAATCAATTGTCTCTCACAATCACATGCATAACCTCATTATCATTGTCTGTGCACTCCTATTTCACTTCTAATTTCTTCTTTTGTTTGGTTGTTGACCATTGCCGATAGAAGTACAGATAACTCTATTTCCCTTTATAAACTGAACAACTTACAGTAGTAGTCTCAATGATCTTCTTACGGTTGTCAGACAGGGTTGAATTCGCCTACTGTTGGAGGAGGGGAAATATGCACTCGTAAACTCTTCAAATAAATTGAGGGCTTATTAAGTAGATTTGCAAAAGAAAGTCTTGAAATATAGTTTCAATAGTTTTTCACACGATGAATAGCTTTTCGGCAGGATACGCCCAAGGCTCACATAATACAAATTTATATCCCTAAATATTAGATATTTACCAAACCTTGACTTTGTTGTTGATGATATCCTGTGCTTTTTTATCGAGTTACCCATGTATGTTAAAACAATGTGGTTCCAATGTTGTTGTAAGATTAAATGTATGATAAAATATCAATAATTTCAACAAGAAAACGATTTACTTAATCTTATGTATCTCTTTAACCCGGGGCGCTTAGGTAATATTCGTTTTCATATATATTTCGCTCCCATTGTAATTGACATTATGACATTTCAACTAAAAACGATTTATTTCATCTTACGATTTTACCCGTACACGTAAATTATATTTGTTTTATTGATCTTGTTTTGTCATTATAATTGATCAAATGATGGCATTTTGTCGGTAATATGTATTTTTGTCCACCAAGGAAAGCTTTCAAATCAAATTCATTTCTATAGAATGAAGATCTTTTTTATCTTTTTTTTATTATAGAATTCCCTGATACGTCCAGGGGATCAAAGGTTATGTTTTTAGTACATAATTGGATTACGGTTTATTCTACAGTCAAGTGACAATTGACACGTGTTTCGAGTTCAATGTCGAAAGCATGTGCTAGGGGCTCATTTGTACTTCAACTATTCGCTGATGTGTAAAACAAACTTGATCAATAATTGATGCTTGATTAAGCTCTATAATTACATTCACTGCGAAACGGCCCAATGCCCAGGTAGCCAAGTCTGTTGATATTGGTTAGATTCACGCGACATCCAATTACCGTTTTGCAAACAGCTGTAATTTTCCTTTGCTGACCAGTAGGCAGTGAGACGAAAACTTCACACATGGTCAATCATCTTTCAGAGACTGCATATATGGTCATTTGGACAAGAGGTTGTTGACCTATAACCAGAAAATAAACATGAAAGATGGCTAATAAAATTAAGATTGATGGTATTCTAAATATAGCAAAATACGTTTACATAATCTTTTACCGAAAGCATATTTCTGAAAAAGCGGAATTGTGAATATGAATAACAAAACAAATGTACTTGCAAAAAATATACTTATTTATACCGTAACGTCACTATCCTCTGAATTAAGCGTTTCTTATCAATCAAACCCTACAGTACTAACATTTTGTTTGTTCTTAAAAGAAGCATTGGAAACACAATTTCAAACAGTATCTCTACTTAGATTATCTTTAAAGATGTCAAATACTACTTTCATCTGTGTGTGTCCAAACTGGACATGACCAGAAGCTTTCAGATTTTACGTTTGGATACAAACACATTCTTTGATCAATTTGAAAGGTTTGAGCTGAAAAGGGGCAGTAGTAGGTTTTTGGGGGAAAATAAGGTGATGTCAGGAAAACGAAAATTAATGGTTCCAATTGAAATATAATGTAAGTTAAGCCATGTAAATCATTTTTCTTACACAAAAGGAATTAAAGATGTTCACAAAAATAGCCGCCAATTGATACTATGTGAATCTTTATTCTTTGTCCTCTGGATGGATTTGTGTTGTGTAATTTGTGAAACTATCGAAATAGTACATTTAGCATTAACGTACAATTATCAGTGAAATATTTGACATATAAAATTTTCAAAACAACGTGCTACTGCCCCTTAAAGTAACATAAGGGCAAACATGCAGTTGCAGCTCTGCGGGAACAAATACACTGAGGTATCAGAATCTTATTTGATATTTGATTACACATGTTTTACAGCTTTTCAACTGATTTCCATCAGGCTTTTTGCAATTAATGATTTTAATGAGTAAAATGATAACTTCCGCTTCGGTCAATTCCATAACTTGCTCTGCGTGTTAGATCACCATTAGTTACTTGGTTGGGGTATCATGTTATTAATACTTTAATAATCTTTCGTAATGAGGTTGCCAAACTGTCAAAGTATAGTTCTGTGAAAATGATATCGACAGCCTGTCAATCGTCTCCTCAATCAAATAACCTGATTATACAAACAACATTCATACACATGTTCAAACAAACTAGAAGTGAAAGTTAATTCGAAATTCAATATCATTACCATCAGCCCTCATTTAATATATAGCTTCTATGTGACTTACTTTTGCCTCGTGCACCAAGTTTATGGCGCTATTGTTGAGTAAATTCAACTACAAAGCAATTTCGAATTCCGGAATGCTTCATATAAATGCTGACCAAGGGAAAATACAAACAAAAAAGACAAACAAACTACTTATAAATGAGACACTGACGCTATTCTATGAATGAAAACATTAAAAGTTTTAAACAATTCCTCAAAATTCAAATGTATACTATAATGGAGCAGTGGCGCTTATCTATTCATTGGAAGACATACATGTAACTTCGAAACGAGTTACTCCAAACTTTATCTGTATGACAAAATGACGCTATTCTTAAGACAATAAAATACAACTTCAAATAATGTCTTTAAAACTTCAAACGTTTATTTATAATTGAGAATATATTACTACGGATTAGAAGATACAACTTTAAAGCAATTTCCTTACAAGTTGATACGTATACTAATAAAGAAGACAATAACGCTTGTCTATGGACACTATACAGCTATGTGTGACCCTGCAATCAGTTTAATGAATTACCCTTGTTCAGTCCAGACGTGCTCTGGTCACGTGATGGCCACTGACATTCTGAAGCCATACAGCTTAAAGTGCCAGAAGCTTTGACCCTAAACTGTACTCATAAAAGCTGACATACCACGGTTCTGTATTAACTATGGCTACTGTGGCTTCTCAGGGAAGACAAACGGAATTTGAGAGAATTTATTGGTCTTTGACATTCAGTATCAATATAATTATGAGTTAAGGTTTGAAAACTTAATTGTACGATTCTTTATTAACCATTGGATAATTTGGCTGCTTGTTGAAGACAATGAATTTGAGAGATGTCTTGATATGTACATTCAGTATCAATTTAATTATTTAAGGTAGGTGTGAAAACTTAAAAGGACAATTCTTGGATGACATTTGGATAGTTTTTATTCTCTTTGAAGGCAATGAATTTGAGAAGAATGTATTTATATTTACATTCAGTGTCAATATATTATTAATTATTATCAATTAAGATTTGAAAACGTAAAAGGGCGAATCCTTATTACACATCACATACATTGGCTTCTCGTTGCTGACACTGGATTTGATAAGAAGTTAGTGATATTTACATTCAGTATCAATATAATTATGGATTGATGTATGAAGTAACATTTGACTGTGCTGTGAAACTGCTATAGGACGGTTTTTATTAACCACTCGTTGCATTCGTTGAAGATACATCGTATAATAAAATTATCGTATTAACAACCGATTGACTATGATTATAAAATTGATATTGCACGATTCTGTTAGAGAATAATTAATTAATATTGTCAGCATCAACAGCGGTATGAATTTACCTATGAACTACCGATCCAATGGACTTAGAAAACTTTTTTAACACAGTTCTATATCAACTGCTGAATGATTATTGCACTTTTAAGATACATAGAGTAAGAGAAGAATTTATTGATATTTTAGCACCCAACAGGACAAAATGACGTATGTACCACTGATCAACTGTACTTAACATGTTTTTTTTTTTCAAAAACGGCTTTAAATCAACCATTGTAAACTTTTGTCTCTTGTGGAAAACAGTATTAATTAGGATTTTGATGATATTTCTGAATATTTTCCAGTACTTATAGAACCATTTTTGAAAACTATTTTTATATCAACCATTGTGAACTTTCGCCTCTTGTGGGAAAACATCATAAATTAGGATTTAGATGATATTTCTGAATAGTTTCAGCATCAGCATAATATGAAGTGACGTTTGAACTACCATCAACTATACTGGTAAAACTGATTTAACACGGTACTTTATTTACCATTGTAAACTTTCGGCTTTCGGAAGGAACACAATGAAATGAATGAGAATGTTGTTATGTTCAAGAGAAGCATTTGTGTGAATTTACGTACATGTATGAACTACCAATCAAATGTTTTTATAAAACGCATATATGTATCAATCACATTCATTCTCGTACATGTAGAAGAAAAAATTAATTTGAGAAAAAATAAAGATGTAGATGATTTAAAGGGGCAGTAGCACGTTTTTTTATTATTCTATATTCTATTTTTCACTGATAAGTATACGTTTATGCTTAATGTAATATTTTGAAAGTGTCAAAAATCTCATTACACACGCCAATCATCCATAGTCAGAGGACAAAGTATGAAGATTCACATAAAATCCATTGGCGGCCATTTTGTGTGAACACCTTTAATTCATTTTGTGTAAGAAAAATGAATCGCATGGCTCAACTTAACATTATAGATTTGAATTATTACTGATTCATTTAGTTTAAATACATTGTCTTTCAATTGGAAAGATTAATTTTCATTTTCCTGACATCACCTTATATTCCCTCTAATAAAGGATTTATTGATAAGGCCTTCATAATATTGTCGAAACTTGAGACACCTTGCCCTAAATATTCATGTTATATATCCTATTCTAAAAGGTCTATTACAAAATGGGGGAAAATCCTGTATGATAACGAGAAATATAAGTCACGGGCCAACATGTAAGAAATTGTTACTCTTTGATGTATTTTCTCCGATCTACCAACAAACCTTGTAAGAAACCCCAAGAATTACTCAATCATAAGACCACAGGAGGCATATCTTTCCAACAGATGAAATCAAAAATGTCTTTTTATAGTATGATATCCAAATATATCATTTGCAGAAGTGTTGAACAAATATGACAATGAATGGGATCTAAAAAGAGGGTTGTATTTTTCCAAACCGTCGACTATATATGCGAAACTCTGATCCATTTGGTACATATATACGCTGTTATTATTGTTTGGTAAAATCGTTATGTGTTTCAGGGCCTAGATTTTCGAAGCTCTCTTAGTGCTAAGATAGTCTTAGGCCAATGTTAATGTATAGTACTTACGACTATCTTAGCACTAAGAGAGCTTTGAAAATCTAGGCCCAGGTCTCATATATATCATTGCCAGCATTCGTTCATTGAATCGACTTAGCACTTAGAACGAAAGTAGGATGTTGTATCACAACAAACTGTAACCTTATTGGACTTGAATTGAAACAGAAACACACAAAAACTCAGCTTTTGATAACAATTTAAAATGTTGCATTTTCAACTTTGTTTTTGTTGCATTCGTCAGCAACTTTGGCCTCTTGTAGCGTTAGAGAAAAAGAGGAACGTGTTCGCCTTATTTAACCAGTCCCTTGGTGTGTCGGTATAACAGTATTACCACATGGAAGGAGAGAACCTGTCACTTCGTTTAACCAGTTATATGTGCAATATTGTGATTTTAATAGTAGCGAAGGAGAGTTAGTTGGATTATTTTAAATATCATTACTTACTGTTTTGTTGCCTAAAATACTCATAAAATCTGTTTATCTCATAGTCAGTTTAACGTTTCATTTTAGGATTCACATGAAGTAATCATTCTGCTTTGAAACTTTTAAATAATTTTATCGTTGAGATGGGTTTTGACATGTTGTCACATTCAATATTATTTGTGACAATGAGTGTGTGAACTTATCCTCGTCTAGTTATGTATTACTATTGACTTCAACTAAGAATGTGTTGTTGTTAAAACAACTAACATGAACCCCAGGCAAACAACTATGGATTACTTCATGAAACAATTTGCTTTGTATAATCATTGAATAAAACATTTAGTTACTTGTGTTTCTTATATAGTTGATAAGAGCAACAGTCGGATGTGTCCGTGTCCATACATGTATATATATTCTACAATATTTCCAATTGAATTGTTAAAATTTTAAATGGCAGAACAATATACAATTCTGTTTTGATAATTCTTGATCATTATATAAATTATTTGCTATAATATTAAACATTCGTAATGAGAAAATCAGAGACCTTCGGTGCTGGATCCCTTATTCCGTTTCTATTCTTCATTCATTCAGCTATACTAACACGTTTTAGTATTCAATTTGTAGCCCTTGGCAGTTTTTATAACCTATATATTTATAATGATTGAACAATCGAAGCTGTGTGGAGCTATCATGTTTGAACATCTATCGTGCCTAATGAATCATCAACCTTTACACTGCTTTACAAAGAAGGTTTTCTACAGTATCTTTTCTATAACATCATGGCGTTGATGACAATTTATCATTCCTAATAATGTGTTGTTTAAGATATTTTGTTTCACTAAAATCCATTTACAGATTGCATGTCTCTTTAATTGAATGTAACGAAATATGTTCTGCTGTTCTTGTGAAAAGATAAATATGTCAAGATGAAAGAAACTTAACTCTGAAACCGACGATGTCTCATCAATCAAATGTAACGTTAAAGAGCAAAAAGTTTCCCAATTCTAAAAACTTTAATCAATTTTATGATTGCTTCAAAATAACGTACTTATGATATCTCTCTGAAAGTCATGATTGTAGAGGAATGTAGGAATTAATCCTCTTTCCTATTCTATGTAGGTCTACATAAATTGTCAACATCACTTTTCCAACTTTCTATCTCTTACTCGTTCTGTTTATGTCTCTCTGTCTCTGTGTCTTCTCTCTATGTCTCTCTCTGTCGTTATCTCTGTCTCCCTCTCCCCCTCTCTCTCTCTCCTTCCTTCCTTCCTTCCTTCCTTGTGCTGTACTTGTCTGTTTTAATCAGTTTACATTGGCTACTGAAAAGAATATGAAGGAAACAGAGCTTATGTTTGTGATATGTTGATTGTTTTACTGGTGTGATATTTTCTAAAAGCACACATCAGGCTGTCATTTCGCGATTAAAGAAGTCCCATATGTCATGAACAATATGTATTCCAATCAAACAAGAACAATAACTCTATACTATAAGAAGCTGTAGCGTAAGTGTGCCACGTCTAATTTCTTTAAAAACGTTGTTTTAATGTCATTAGCAAATACAATATTCATGGCATTGCACATCTAGTGTTATTACTATTCTAGTAGCAATAACTACAAATCCTTTTATGTGGCATAGTCAATATTGGTGCATCTTTATACTAATGCTTCCTAAACGGAAGATTATTTCACCATCTTATGCTACTGTATTGTGCCTTTGTTTATAGAAAAACTACGTAAAGTAAAAGATACCAATTCATTCAATAAAATAAATTTCTATTGCTTATTTCACAAGTATCAACATATATTGAGTTGTATTTTTGAATGGGATGATAAAAATACATCTACAATGATTAACTACATGGCTCTCTGTTCTTTTTGTACAATGACAAATGACAGCATTTCTGTCACTGGAGGTAATTAATGAGAACCTTGTTTCTGTCAAGATCAATATGGTTCTGCAAGTATTCCTTGGTCAGAACTGAAGCATCAAAAACATCTAAGCATGATTTCATAACGCTTAGTTATCCACTAAAATATTAAGTAGTTTATGTAAGTCTCATCCTGTTTATATTTTTTGAAAAATCGTCTCTGTGGACTCATTGGAAATACATACAATGAGGTCTTACTTGGTAAACATAATTAATAATTGATGATAATTGAGATCAGTAATTGTCTTCACGGAAAGCTCGTCCATTAAACGACTTGTCAGTTTCCTGTTGTTTCTAGACTGCCTCTCATGGCAACCAATTATTGTTGATAAGACAAGCGAGTATTTCTGAGCCACACAGTTAATTTAAAGACACTGTAGCGAGTTTTCTTCATGATCTTATGAACATTTAAAAAATGTTACCGATTGCAGTACACTTTTTAATTGATACTTTTAATCAAACGAACACCGCAATTTCGGTCAAGCTTTAAGAATCCATTTACCTAACTAAATGGTTTAAAGGTTTCCCTGCCTTAAATGGCCACATTCGTTTTCCCCTTGGTTTTTACTGGCCAAAGAAAATCGGGTTGAGAAAAAGGATCCGTTACATTGTAAAGAAGATATATTTACCTCGAATAATGAAATTATTTGAGATGTTTTTTTGGTGATTGGTTTTAAGAGGGTGAAAGTTTAAGTTCACGATAAATATCCTTTCATGCTCTTGCAAAAGGGATTTGTAAAGTTTATGATTGAAAATATCATTGCAATTTAGTCTTTAAACGAATTTAGGTATTCTATACCGTATAGGTATAGGATCCTACATCTTACTTTTGGGTTATATTTGAATTCTCCTTATTTTCGTAATATCTAATAGTTATCGATATTTCCCCGTTTGTACACATTCTTTAAAACTAAGAAATGAGTATGGGCTCTTATACTGTTCTGGTATTGACCCGCTGGGGGTTCCGAAATAACCGCATTGATATCCGGACAGTTCTGAAGCGTTTGGTCACCACAGACACTCTGAACCTGCTAATGATCTGTAACATTGCTTAAATAAATGACAACACTAGCATTATGTTTTGATATATGACCTGAATTCCAAAATATAGACGATGCAATGGACGATATAGTCATGCATTTTAATTCAATATCTGTTTACTTACTAAAAACGCGCTAACTACGAAATCATTGTTGTGATCTCCTTCACTGGAGAGAAGAGTCTTTTGTCTTTTGGCGTCCAACAGTAATGAAAATTAACAAATTAATATCCCTTAGAAGATTATTTATGTTGATAATTATTTTATTAAATTATTTTCCTATAATTCATGATTAATTTCCATAGGTTCCAGACATTCTGTTCCAAAATCATTCCGAATGTAATTAGACGGACATAGAAATAGAGTCGTCATTATCTGATATCTGACATTGTGTACGTCTTTACCACACATATGTCAATCATAGGGATTCAAGGTTGCTCCTTTCTGACAGATTATCACATTACTCTGCTGATAATGGGACAACGTTTCAGATGTTCCTGAGTGTATACCTACTGATATTCTTTACTTGTGTTCATGTGTACATCTTGACAGAAACTCCAGTATTTTTGTTTTAAAAGCTCTTAAAACAACTCTTGAAAAACAGAGTTGAAAGTTCAGGACCCTGATGAATAGATATCGGATCATTTCATATAGAGACACTCATAAAACAATATCAAAACGCGAAATCTTTTTAGTATTCTAGCAACGTTATACAGCAATAACATGGGTACAGTCTCTATATGTCCTTAATGGTATTCGATAAAGAACAGAGACCTATCACAACATGCATAAAACCAGAAACATGATCATGTTTTGGCATGTTTATCTCTTAGACGAAAGAAACACCAAACAGTATGTAAATAAAGTATCTGTAACAATGTGGCCAACAGCTGGATGTAATTGTAGTGGACATTCCAATTTGCACCTTACCATTCGCTGGATGAATAAAACACATAAATGATACGTCCAAGTACGTTTGACCGTCACATTTCACACATAGAACCAATGTATTTTCTGTATCTGTATGTATATCGGTGAGCAAGAAGTGTTTTCTTTATTGATTGGACAGACGTGTGCGGAAGTAATTTGTTTACTTAGATGCTCCCTTCTAGAAACATGCTTTTAACGACCATTTGAAATGGTAGCTGCTATCGACCAGCCATGAATAAGATTTATTGTCTACTAATAGCCCCTTCGGTACTTACAGAAAAAGAGCTTGAGAGGTTTGAACGGTTTTTGTTGGTGTGCATAGTGTTACCGTGTACGACTATGCCACTGTTTATGGACTCGTGTCTTGAAAATATTTCAACATCTGTCATGTACAATTTGTTTTCATTTATACAACGAGTATCAATTACGTAACTACCAGCAATGATAAGGTATATGATGTGGCATGGAAATATCATAAAAAATCTGTTTTACACGATCGCATACATTTACAATATTACATTACAAGAATATTACTTAAATACATAACATACTACAAATATCTATTGCTGTAATTTTCTTTATTCATTTATTTATTGTGAGAAACATGTTGACATTTGCAGATATGGAATTTCTTCTCGGTCTTTTTGCTGATATTTTGCTGATAAAAACATATATAATTCTATTGTTATGACATATGGTTTAAATGTACCATAATTGCTAAGAGATAATCTCATATTTCATGAAACAGATCATGCACACTTTCGTCAAGACAATAATCAAATAAACTAGACGTACAAAATGATAAACAAAATCAAATAAATCAAATCACATGATATCAAAACAATGAAAACATTGATATTGGAGTATTTTCCGAATGTCGTGAGAACAAGACCCGTGAATACCGACTGATAAGGTGAATATTGTATTGTGTTTGAAATATGACAAATAATTATATATATAGCCAATAAACATTCTGTTTCATTTGATAGTGTTGAAAATGTGAAAAATAAATACTAGTAAATAAGTCTTACATTCCTGACCAGTGTCCGTACAGGAACGTAAACAATTCAGTGTAAAATACGGCCACAACTTCTCTTCCTACTATTACAACTACTGTTACTGCTGCCACAACTCCTACTGCTACTACCACTTCTGCTAGTTTACCCTTACCACTGCTACTACCACAACCTCTTCTACCTCGACTGATACAACCACTACGACTGCTGTTGCTACTACGACTACTACCCTCACTTCTACTACAATAACTACTACTACTACTACTTCGACCGCCACCAATACTATTACTACAACTACTATTACTTTTACAACTAGTTCTTACACTGGCACTTCTACTTCAACCACCTTTATTAGTACTACTTTTACTATTACTATTGCTACCACACATGCTCCCCCAAATACCACAACTAATGTTGCTAATACTACTTCCTTGCGAATTACGATATAACAAATATTGCATCTACTACCAATACTATTACTTCCACTGCTACAACTCATAATTACAAATCCTTTCATACATCTTTGATACTTTTAGAGTTATTACTAAACATAATGACTACTACTTTTAATAAATAAGTTTTCAAAAAGAAATGTTTATTCCATCACCTTACCAATGATTATCACTAGTATGATTAAAACCTATTACCATACAGTAGTATCGATCGATGTCCTACAGTGCAACAGGGTTGCAACCTTGTGCCATCTAAACTGACAAATGTATCACTAAGGGTGGAACATCATGCAATGAGGAAATCTTTCAAGATATCATATCCAAAAATTTAGAACAAGGACATATTTTCAGATACGATTCGATATGTTCATGTTACAATTTGAACAATCAATTTTATGAATCAATTTTCTTTCTCTATTTAAGGAGAAATGATACATGAAGATAAATTATTGACTGTCAGTAGGAAATTATGAGTCATCATACTGAAATCTGTTAATTGTATTTTCATTATCCATCGAACACTTTCATATTATTGGTTGCTTTAGTGCTCTTTGTTTGATTTGTGTTTTTCATTGTAAACAGATTGAGAATATTCATGGCAAATTTTTTCAAATATTTCGAGAATTTCATGAGTGTATAATGTGAATATTTTGATAAATGTGGTTCCAGTAATCTCCACTGCATCCGTAAAGTATGGAAGCTATGGAAACAGAATGGGATGAACAAATTTTTCAACAAATACTACAATTACAATAATCTCGTATATGCAAAATTCCATAACAATTATTATGTAAATATTCATTTAAATTATCGTTATTTGCACACTTTTGGAGAAAAAACATGACTGAAACAAAATCAATATTACCAGATGAATAAAGTTTCAAGTCAAATGTACGAACTTGTGAACATATTTATATCTTTATTTTGCATTTCAACTTATGATTAATATAATTTATACTATATGAAATTGTACAAATACTTTATATCAAATACACTCAACATAACACCTGTTAGCAGGCATTCGTTTTAAAACTTTTGAAACTAATCACATTCTCTGTAGCAAAGCCAGGGCACATGTTCTCACTAGATACTTGTGATGTTCTGTTCTCGAGTACGTGTCTCCGTCTCGGATGACAGTGAGGATTTGTCACTGTCTGAGACGTTTAATAAAGTTGATCAGGAAGACTGTTAACACCAGACTGTCCCTTGATCGAGGAGAATGTAGAGTTATTTTTTGCGCTCGTTGAGACGAGAATGATGACAAACAAACTAATTATCAAGATCTATTCTCATCCATAGATATATCGGATTGAACTTAATTCCCTCTGAAATGCCATATGAATGACATGAGGATTCACCTGTATAACAAAATGAAAACTTTCTATTAAAGCTAAGTCCTCTGTAAAGCATAAGATCCAACCCCTGTGAACGTATGTCTTTTAGGGCTTTAGGTATAAACTTATCAGACTCTCACATTTAGAAATACATGCGATTTAGATCGTGGAAGATGTAGCATCGTCATGTTGACTAAATAGTCAATAACACAATATATCTTATTTTTCTTAATCGATCTTTCTCAAGATAGTGTTAACCCAATTATAACCATGTTCAATTTTACATCAAATTTGTTGAAATATGATTATTAGTTTTTTTAAATCATCCGTAGACTTGTACATGTCAATTTGTTTATTTATTTATTTTAGCGCAGACACGAATGATCTAATTCATTTCTCAACAAACAATTTCAACTAATGATGTCTTTCTTAAGAATTGACCGAGTTCCATCCTTAACAATCTGATCAATAAATCATGTTTTGTTTGTAGTAATTAGCTAATGTTTGTACATAGAAGATGAAGTTCATGACGTCTCTTAACCTAATTAACTTATTTTTTCAGGTGTCACTGGAATACCTGAATCTAGAAATCTTGTGCTATTAGACCTCAACATAAATAAAACGTACGTTTAAAGTTGTTAACTATACATAATTATATGTCTGACACGAATCCAATCTGTTTTTATTTCTAATACCAACTGTCATTTCAGTCTATAACTATTAAAAATATAACATGGGAGATAAGTGTAAATAAAGATAACATCAAAGCCTAGTATACCCTTTAAACAATTGATATTGTTAATTGACTTGTCTATTATTTTGGAAAATATAGCATGAGAGATACATATGTCAAAGGTTTCTGGAGAAAGCTCATGAAAAAGTAAAGTAGTGGCAATGCTACCGAAACTCATAAGACTCATCTTTCAACCTTCTTTCATTCAAACAATTGACAAACTCCTACATTGGATATTGGTACAATGTGAGTCTTCACAGGTAAAACCTTTGCAAGAGGTACATGTATGGTGATTGTTCTCAAATGTTAATCTTTTCTCTTCCTCAAGGGGTATATCTAAAAGGGAAATCTTATCCGCAACCTTCAATGGACACTGTATATTGACTGTTTGTTGAGTTACATTGTTCACCACTTTCTACACCATAATTAGTTTTAAGAGAATGTGTAACTGCTCACTAAATTGCATGACACAAAAAAACATCGGAGTCTATGTACTTTAAAAAGTTACAGTTACAAGTTTTGTAAGTTATCAATCTTATCCTGCATATTTTAATCTTTATGTTACAATGAATTCTTTAAGGACTGTTTTTAATATTATGAGATTATCTAAAACACTCAAAAGTAATATAATTTGTAATATATCAAGTACGGATAACGCATCTCTTTTGTATCAAAAAAGGTATAATATTTCAAATTGAATTTTGATGCATTAAATAGTTAAATGAAGACGAAAAGCTACTGTCATTTTTTATTATAGATTTAATTATATTTAAAATGCAAAATTGGGCATCTTTTAGAACAAATGACATTTATATTTTTCATTTATTCCTTGACTGGTGTAGAACTTAATTTTTTATTTAAAAGGAATCGGCATTGTCATCACTGACATTTTATCAAGTCCACTGAGTGCAAAACTGTCATTTGATAGGTCTCAGCATCTGTTAATGCAATGAGCAAGCACTTGGTCAGCAGCCATTGTCGCCTAAGTTTATGCTTTTTCATACCTTTATTGAACTATTTTTTTATCAGATTCAGATTCAGATTCATTTATTACTCAAATCGCCACCAAGGGTGGTACAAGAGCATAAATAATACAACATATCTACAAATTGATCAAGATAGCAGAGACAGTCTGAGTAATTCATAGAAACCATGATGTGATATTAACAAACATATGGATATATATATATAAATATACATGCATATAGAACTACAAATATTATTACATATCGTTCTATTTGAAAGTCATATAACTAGCAATTCTTAAAAATAATATTAATAAATTTAGCAAGTTTCTGAATTACCTTTATGTTATTATTAGTAAGCAATCGTTTGAATTTTATCCCAGTGGAAAGCCAGCCAAAAGTACAAATTGTGAGCCACGTTACCACCAACTTGAGCATCATCAGCATTAAGGAGACAAATATTTTTTATCTTAAATTTTTTCGAATTTCTTGTTATTAAAAACCCGCAAAATAAGTTTGAAAGTGACAGAAATATTACAAACACAACTATTTATCAATGCAGTGACATGACCAATAGTTTTGAAAGCAAACTCGCTTTTTGCAAAGAAACATTTTAGTTAACAGATTTTGTGACTGCTCCATACCTGTAAGAGGCGTAGGCAGGAACTTTCAGCCTCATTAGCAAATACGAATATCGATCACATGTATAGTGAGAGAATATCTGACAATGTCAACTTTGGAAATCTGTAAGGAGACAGCAATAATATAATTCAACAACAAAGATGTGATGTGATATGGGGTTAAACGCCCATGTCAAGATTATGTCACTTATATCGGGGCTGCTAGTTTTACTGCAGGGAGAAAGCCCGCAACACCATTGTGGCTGTGCCTTGCAGTGAAACCTGCGAGCATCGCCTGGAACCAGCTGATGGGTCGCATTGCTCTGAATTCAGTGTAGCATTGCACCCAAACCTGACTGCGTGTAGAACAGTTCTCTACTGCAGACAAAGTTGCCGAGCCCCTGGCGTGATTCGAACCAATGATCAATCCCACCCCTACACCAACAAAGGAAGAAACCCCTTGGAACAAATACCTTCATTCGCAAAGAAACACTCATTTGCTACCTTGAGCATATATTAGTAAAATAGCGGAATATAGGACCCGAGAAGAAAATACATCAACTACTACTGTGATGATAACCTTTGTTGACATGTTCTCTTTATCATATCATTAAATCTTAGTAACTACATCGAAAGAAGGTCATTCCTATATGGAGCATTTATAGGAAGAACTTTAGAAATTAAACGTCAAGAGCATGACACACATGGAAGTAAGGAATGGACACTGGTTTCTGTAGAACCAGTTTTGTTTAGTTATATCCATTCTGTTATAATTGAATACCTTTTGAAGAAATGGGATGTGGGTGTTTTAAGTCCTACGATGGTTGTAGGAAGTAAGTAAAAAGCATTAATTGCCATGTCATTCAAAATCGTGAAAGTTGTAACCGTATTGTTCAACTTAAGTTTGATCATTATACTCTGACGTTTCTCATAAATAGTAAATAGAAAGATTTGATCTTTTAAAAACTCACAGTGATTAAACAATAAACAATAAACATGTATGATTTCATTACTTGTATATTTGCGTGACTATGGGACTAAAAAATCAACAGACCCCTGCAGGAAAAGCAAATAGGTCTGTAAAATGTATGATATATAATGATTCATAAACTAGCAGGTGGGTCTGTCTAGACACTTTATGGCCAGGGAAGTAGCATATCAATAACATATAACAAGTTTTACAAGGTCTCTGTCTACAAATCAAATCATACAAACTTTTAGATATCTTTGTAGTGTAAAACGTGCAGAGACGCAATCATAGGTCTCATCTTAATGTTTTGTCAACTTTGCACGATAAGCGATCATACAAAACGTCATAACAGGATGCGTTACCAGGAAATTAGCTTTACTCACTTGTCATTGATATACCTGATATTGTAATATGACTTTGGATATGATGTCTCATGACATGATTAAGGATTATTGTCAGAACATATATTTTTAGAAAAGGGATACAATTTATATTTAATCTGAAAATGTACAACGTTTAAAAATCCTATAAGATGTGTATTCTTCGTGCCTTGGTCAAATCATGAAATTGACTGTATGAGACAGAGTACTTTTAACGTAGAACTTGCAATCAAGAAGTATTAGGTCTTAAAGTCTGAAGATTATGAATTTAATTTTAATTCATTATTGTTGAAACACATTTCACTGTGTAAATATACATGGCACATTCAAATTCACCTTGACAAAACTGTCTGTAGTCCATGTCTCCTGAGGTTATGTTAAACATTAGAGTCTATCGTATTCCAGAAATATAATTTACCTTAATCAAATTAAGAAATATCATATTTCTCCCAAAAAACAATATCTGTCTACTTACATTTTCATAGCTTTCTTGACAAAATGTTCAAAATAGGATTACGATTTTTGAGAGTGCAAATAAATCAGTCAGTGGAAAATATTGTTATGATTATGAGAAACAAAAAAATAATGCCTAATAGAACACCAATATATGTCATTCAGGGGTATTACCTTGTTAACTTTTTAAATGTCATTTAAAAAATTCGCATTTGGATCATTGTGTTTGCCTCCAAACAACAGCACTGTGAAAATTGTCATGCACATTTATGGTCAATATCACAATTCATAACTTAACACCTCTCAACTATAGTAAAAAGTTATTTTGATAGGGCTTGATACCTGGCTTTTATCGATTCATACTGGAGTAAGGCAAGGTGATCCATTTAATGTAGTTAATGATCTTGTAATCTCTAGAGGAAGCAAGGCCTTGACTCTATTTCAAGCTTCAAGGTTAAAGGTCACCTTCTACCATGTCTTTGCTACTAAACCAATTACAGTTGAAGCCTCTGTACCAATCACTACTGTAAGGAATATACTGATTGTTTAATACGAGAAGACCCATACAAAATATCCCTCCTTTATCCTTTCAATGACCTTAAAATACACATTTGAAGATTGTTGTTATTATCATAGTCTTCAGGGTTAAAGGTCAGCTTCTATCATGCCATTGCTACCACAATAATAACTATTGAAACCTGTGTGCCAATCCCTTTATTAAAGATAATATCGACTTTTTGATATGAGAAGATCCATAACAAAAACACTCTGTTCGTTTGACTTAAAGTAAACAAAAGCTGTTGTTTTCATGTCATTTAGTCTAACAAATATTTCAACAATTCCTTTTCAACAAAACCATATGAACAATAAGCACTATTTTATGCAGCAGTGAACTGAAGATCATGTACTTGAGATGTGTATTTGATATACCTTCTTGAATCATGTTCAACGAACGAGTTCTGCTATATTCTAAACTTGATTAACTCAAGAGCAGTTTATTGATATGCAAGGGGAAATGTGTCGAAATTTTGAATATGTGTTTTACGCTATAGATCGTATCAACAATAATTGAAAAACAAATGTTATTTGCAGGAAAATATGATATAATGATGCATAAACCAGCATTTGGGTCCGTCTAGACGCTTTATGATCAGGAAAGTAGCATATCAGTAACATATGATAAGTTTTATAAGGTCTCTGTCAACAAAGTATATCATACAATGCATTTAGATCAATTCACGGTGCAAACGTTGCAGAGTTTTTTCTTAGAGGAATCATAAGTGGTATCGTTATGTAGACTGTTCAGGTAGGATGGGTGGAGGGGAGCCAGCCTCTAATAATTATTCAAGGAAGTATTTTGCCAAAAAAGTAGCTTCAATCGTATGTCTATCATGTGCTTAAACATTTTCAGAATCGATGTTATATATTACAAGTATTTCTGAATTTTGATTTGATCTTATATTGGCATTAATTTTAATTCATTTTTATACTTTTTGGTAATCCACATCAACACAGTGAAAACCAGTTTATAAAAAGTATGACACATTGATTATCAATTTCAATTCTTTGGCGCATATATCATTTGACGATGTAGCCCAGAAAAATTAAGTAATATAAATTACAGGGAAAAACTCATGAAATATAATCTTTCTATAAAGGAACCCCAAAACATTAGTTTTCTTTTAACATAAGGATAATACTGTACTTAACATTCATTTGTAAGTGCAAATAAGTAAGTTGAAAATAGTTGTTTCTCCATGAAATCATCCAGAAGATTGTTTTGCTCTGTCTTCTCCAGAATATGTTGATTGTTTTACTGGTGTGATATTTTCTAAAACCACACATCAGGCCGTCATTTTGCAATTAAAGAAGTCCCATATGTTATGAACACTATTTATTCCAATCAAACAAGAACAATAACTCTATACTATAAGAAGCTGTAGCGTAAGTGTGCCACATCTAATTTCATTTAACAAATAAAATATTCATGGCATCGCACATCTAATGTTATGTTATTCTAGTCGCAAAAACTAAAAATCCTTTTATGTGGCATAGTCATTTTTTCTTGGACTTCTTTTGCGCACCAATGCTTTCTTAATAGAAGATTATTTCACCATCTTATGCTACTATACTGTGCGTTTGTCTATAGAAAAAAACTTTAAGTGAAAGATACCATATCATTCAAGAAAAGAAATTTCTATTGCTTATTTCACAGAAACAACATATATTGAATTCTGTTTATAACGTGGGATGATAAAAATATAATTAATACCTACATGGATCTCTGTTCTTATTGCACAATGAGACATGATAGCATTTCAGACACTGCAGTTTATTCGTGAATACATTATTTCTGTCAATATCAATTAGTTCTTCAAGTATTCCTTGTGCGGAACTGAACCATTTAAAACATTAACTCTAAGCATGATTTCATAAGATTTATTTATCCACTCAAATATCAAGTATATGATATAAGCATCATGCTTGAACCGTTAATATTTTTGAAGCATCTCTCTGGACTCGTTGGAACTACATGTACCTACAACTAGGACTTACATGATAAACATAATTAATAATTGATGATAATTGAGATCAGTAATTGTCTTCCCGGAAAGCCCGTCCATTAAACGACTTGTCAGTTTCCTGTTGATTCTAGACTGCTTCTCATGGCAACCAATTATTGTTGATAAGACAGGCGAGTATTTCTGAGCCACACAGTTAATTTAAAGACACTGTAGCGAGTTTTCTTCATGATCTTATGAACATTTTAACGCATGTTATCGATTGCAGTACACTTTTTAATTGATACTATTAATCAAATGAACACAACAATTTCGGTCAAGGTTTATGAATCCATTTACCTAACTAAATGATTTAAAGGTTTCCCGACTTAAATGGCCACATTCGTTTTCCCCTTGGTTGGGTTGAGAAATAGGATCCGTTACATTGTAAAGAAAATATATTTACCTCAAATAATGATAATATTTAGAGATGTTTTTTCAAAACGGACTTGATTGGTTTTAAGTGGGTGAAAGTTTGAGTTCACGATAAATACCCTTTCATGCTCTTGCAAAAGGATTTGTAAAGTTTATGATTGGAAATATCAATGCAAATTAGTCTATAAACGAATATAGGTATCCTTTACCGTATAGGCATAGGATCCTACATCTTATTTTAGGGTTATATTTGAACTCTCCTTACTTTCGTAATATCTAATAGTTATCGATATATCCCAGTTTGTACACATTCTTTAAAACTAATAAATGAGTATAAGCTCAATAACGGCATTTATATCCGGACAGTTCTGAAGCGTTTGGTCACCACAGACACTCTGAACCTGCCAATGATCTGTAACATTGCTTAAATAAATGACAGCACTAGCATTATGTTTTGAAATATGACCTGAATTCCCAAATGTAGACGATGCAATAGACGATATAGTCATGCATTTGAATTCAATATCTATTTACTTGCTAAAAAACGCGCCAATTATTAAGATATCATTGTTGTGATCTCCTTCACTGGAAAGAAGAGTCTTTTGCCTTTTGGCGTCCAACAGTAATGAAAATTAACAAATTAATATCCCTTAGAAGATTATTTATGTTGATAATTATTTTATTAAATTATATTCCTATAATTCATGATTAATTTCCATAGATTCAAGACATTTTGGTCCAAAATCATTCCGAATAATCGTTTTTAGGACGCTAAGTGTATTTAAACGGACAAAATTAGAGTCGTCATTATCTGATGTGCGACATTGTGTACGTCTTTAAAACACATGTGTCAATCATAGGGATTCAAGGTTGCTCTCCTCTGACAGAATTATTACTTTACTCCGATGATAATGGGTCAACGTTTCAAATGTTCCTGAGTGTATACCAACTGATATTCTTTACTTGTGTTCATGTGTACATCTTGACAGAAACTCCAGTATTTTTGTTTTTAAAGCTCTTAAAACAACTAAGGCTTGAAAAAACAGCGTTGAATGTTCAGGACTCTGATGAATGGATATCGGATCATTTCATATAGAGACACTCATAAAACAATATCAAAACATGAAATCTTGTTAGTATTCTAGCAACGTTATACAGCAATAACATGGGTACAGTCTCTATTTTCCTTAATGGTATTCGATAAATCACAACATGCATAAAACCAGAAACATGATAATGTTTTGGCATATTTATCTCTTAGACGAAAGAAACACCAAACAGTATGAACATAAAGTGTCTGTAAAAATGTGGCCAACAGCTGGATGTAATTGTACTGGACATTCCAATTTGCACCTTACCATTCACTGGATGAATAAAACACATATATGATACTTCCAAGTACTTTTGACCGTCACATTTCACACATAGAACCAATAGAGAATGTATTTTCTGTACATCTATCTACATGTATATCGGTGAGCAAGAAGTGTTTTCTTTATTGACTGGACAGACGTGTGCGGAAGTAATTTGTTTACTTAGATGCTCCCTTCTAGAAACATGCTTTTAACGACCATTTGAAATGGTAGCTGCTATCGACCAGCCATGAATAAGATTTATTGTCTACTAATAGCCCCTTCGGTACTTACAGAAAAAGAGCTTGAGAGGTTTGAACCGTTTTTGTTGGTGTGCATAGTTTTACCGTGTATGATTATACCAATGTTCATCGACTCGTGTCTTGAAAATATTTCAACATCCGTCATGTACAATTTTATTTCCTTTATACAATGAGTATCAATTACGTAACTACCAGCAATGATACGGTATTTGATGTGGCATGGAAATATCATAACAAATAAATTTTTCACGATCTCATACAATTACAATTATACATTGTAAGAATATTACTTAAATACATAACATACTACAAATATTTATTGCTGTAATTTTCTTTATTCATTTATTTATTGTGAGAAACATGTTGACATTTGCAGATATGGAATTTCTTCTCGGTCTTTTTGCTGATATTTTGCTGATAAAAACATATATAATTCGATTGTTATGACATATGGTTTAAATGTACAATAATTGTTAAGAGATAATCTCATATTTCATGAAACAGATCATGCACACTTTCGTCAAGACAATAATCAAATAAACTAGACTTACAAAATGATAAACAAAATCAAATAAATCAAATCACATGATATCAAAACAATGAAAACATTGATATTGGAGTATTTTCCGAATGTCGTGAGAACAAGACCCGTGAATACCGACTGATAAGGTGAATATTGTATTGTGTTTGAAATATGACAAATAATTATATATATAGCCAATAAACATTCTGTTTCATTTGATAGTGTTGAAAATGTGAAAAATAAATAAATAAGTCTTACTTTCCTGACCAATGTCCGTACAGGAACGTAAACAATTCAGTGTAAAATACGGCCACAACTTCTCTTCCTACTATTATTACTACTGTTACTGCTGCCACAACTCCTACTGCTACTACCACTTCTGCTAGTTTACCCTTACCACTGCTACTACCACAACTTCTTTTACCTCGACTGATACAACCACTACGACTGCTGTTGCTACTACGACTACTACCCTCACTTCTACTACAATAACTACTACTACTACTACTACTTCGACCGCCACCAATACTATTACTACAACTACTATTACTTTTACAACTAGTTCTTACACTGGCACTTCTACTTCAACCACCTTTATTAGTAATACTTTACTATTACTATTGCTACCACACATGCTACCCCAAATACCACAACTACTGTTGCTAATACTACTTCCTTGCGAATTACGATATAACAAATATTGCATCTACTACCAATACTATTACTTCCACTGCTACAACTCATAATTACAAATCCTTTCATACATCTTTGATACTTTTAGAGTTATTACTAAACATAATGACTACTACTTTTAATAAATAAGTTTTCAAAAAGAAATGTTTATTCCATCACCTTACCAATGATTATCACTAGTATGATTAAAACCTATTACCATGCAGTAGTCCTACAGTGCAACAGGGTTGCAACCTTGTGCCATCTAAACTGACAAATGTATCACTGAGGGTGGAACAACATGCAATGAGGAAATCTTTCAAGATATCATATCCAAAAATTTAGAACAAGGACATATTTTCAGATACGATTTGATATGCTCATGTTACAATTTGAACAATCAATTTTATGAATCAATTTTCTTTCTCTTTTTAAGGAGAAATGATACATGAAGATAAATTATTGACTGTCAGTAGGAAATTATGAGTCATCATACTGAAATCTGTTAATTGTATTTTCATTATCCATCGAGCATTTTAATATTATTGGTTGATTTAGTGCTCTTTGTTTGATTTGTGTATTTCATTTTAAACAGATTGCGAATATTCATGACAATTTTTTTTTCATATTTCGAGAATTTCATGAGTGTATAATTTGAATATTTTAATAAATGTGGTTCCAGTAATCTTCACTGCATCCGTAAAGTATGGAAGCTATGGAAACAGAGTGGGATGAACAAATTTTTCAACAAATACTACAATTACAATAATCTCGTATATGCAAAATTCCATAACAATTATTATGTAAATATACTTTTAAATTATCGTTATTTTGCACACTTTTGGAGAAAAAACATGACTGAAACAAAATCAATATTACCAGATGAATAAAGTTTCAAGTCAAATGTAAGAAATTGTGAACATATTTATATCTTTATTTTGCATTTCAACTTATGATTAATATAATCTATACTATATGAAATTGTACAAATACTTTATATCAAATACACTCAACATACACCTGTTAGCAGGCATTCGTTTTAAAACTTTTGAAACTAATCACATTCTCTGTAGCAAAGCCAGGGAACATGTTCTCGCTAGATGCTTGTGATGTTCAGTTTTTGAGTATGTGTCTCCGTCTCGGATGACAGTGAGGATTTGTCACTGTCTGAGACGTTTAATAAAGTTGATCAGGAAGACTGCTAACACCAGACTGTACCTTGATTGAGGAGAATGTAGAGTTATTTTTTGCGCTCGTTGAGACGAGAATGATGACAAACAAACTAATTATCAAGATCTATTCTCATCCATAGATATATCGGATTGAACTTAATTCCCTCTGAAATGCCATATGAATGACACGAGGATTCACCTGTATAAAAAATTAAAACTTTCTATTAAAGCTAAGTCCTCTGTAAAGCATAAGATCCAACCCCTGTGAACGTATGTCTTTTAAGGCTTTAGGTATAAACTTATCAGTCTCTCACATTTAGATATATATGAAATTTAGACAGTGGAAGATGTAGCATTGTCATGTTGACTAAATAGGCACTAATACAATATAGTTTACATTTCTTAATTGATCTTTCTCAAGATAGGGTTACCCAAATATAACTATGTTCAATTTTACATCACATTTGTTGAAATATGATTATTAGTTTTTTAAAATCATCCATAGACTTATACATGTCAATTTGTTTATAATTTTATTTTAGCGCAGACATGAATTATCTTATTCATTTCTCAACTAACAACTTCAACTAATGTCTTTTTTAAGAATTGACCGAGTTCCATCTTTAACAATCTGATCAATAAATCATGTTTTATTTGTAGTAATTGAGCTAATTTTTGTGCATAGAAGAAGAAGTTCATCACGTCTCACAACCTAATTAACTTATTTTTTCAGGTGTCACTAGAATACCTGAATCTAGAAATCATGTGCTATTAGACCTCAACATAAATAAAACGTAAGTTTAAAGTTTACCTTTGTTAACAATATACATAAGTATATGTCTGACACGAATCCAATCTGTTTCTTTTTCCAATACCAACTGTCATTTCAGTCTATTACTATTAAAAATATAACAGGAGAGGTTTTGAACGATTCATCATCCTCAATGGAAGATAAGTGTAAATAAAGATAACATCAAAGCCTAGTATACCCTTTAAACAATTGATATTGTTAATTGACTTGTCTATTATTTTGGGAAATAAAGCATGAGAGATACATGTACATGTATGGTGGTTGTTCAAAATATGTCAAAGGTTTCTGGAGAAAGCTCATGAAAAAGTAAAGTGGTGGCAGTGCTACCGAAACTCATAAGATTCAAACAATTGACAAACAGCTACATTGGATATTGGCACAACATGAGTCAAGTAAAACCTTTGCAAGAATATTTCACAAGACATTAGGAACGATTCATCGTCCTCAAGTGAAGATAAGTGCAAATAATGATAAAATCTAAGCCTAGTATACCCATTAAAACAAATGATATTGTTATTGACTTTTCTATTACTTTGGAAAATATAACATGAGAGGTACTGTGAGTGTTCTCAAATGTTAATCTTTTCTCCTCTTGAAGGGGAAAATCTAAAAGGGAAATCTTATCCGCAACCTTCAATGGACACTGTATATTGACTGTTTGTTGAGTTACATTGTTCACCACTTTCTACACGATAATTAGTTTTAAGAGAATGTGTAACTGTTCACAAGATTGCATGACACAAAAAAACATCGGAGTCTATGTACTTTAAAAAGTTACAGTTACAAGTTTTGTATGTTATCAATCTTATCCTGCATATTTTAATCTTTATGTCACAATGAATTCTTTAAGGACTGTTTTTAATATTATGAGATTATCTAAAACACTCAAAAGTAATATAATTTGTAATATATCAAGTACGGATAACGCATCTCTTTTGTATCAAAAAAGGTATAATATTTCAAATTGAACTTTGATGCATTAGATAGTTAAATGAAGACGAAAAGCCACTGTCAATTTTTATTAAAGTTTTAATTATATTTAGAATACAAAATTGGGCATCTTTTTGAACAAATGACATTTATATTTTTCATTTATTCCTTGACTGGTGTAGAACTTAATTTTTTATTTAAAAGGAATCGGCATTGTCATCACTGACATTTTATCAAGTCCATTGAGTGCAAAACTGTCATTTGATAGGTCTCAGCATCTCAGCACTTGGTCAGCAGCCATTGTCGCCTAAATTTATGCTTTTTCATACCTTTATTGAACTATATTTTTATCCCAGTAGAAAGCCAGCCAAAAGTACAAATTGTGAGCCAAGTTACAGTTATCCAATAAAGAAGGTACCAAGTTTCGCGAAATTTCGCGAAATTTTCGCGAAACTCCCGCGAAACTTTCGCGAAACTCCCGCGAAACTTTCGCGAATCTCACGCGAAACTTTCGCGAATCTCACGCGAAACTTTCGCGAAACTCACGCTAAATCAGCACACACATACATATGTCCTATATGTGTAATATATTATGTATATAGTGCAGTTCTTTAGTCAAGTTTCGTGTTCATTTGTTCATTTTCAATACTTTACGACTCGATGCATATTGTACCACACTGTATGTCGTAGGATCTCTGATTCACTCAGCATCTTCTTTCACATTTCTTACATACGACTACTGAACAGAACTTTAGTTACACAGACATCGGCAAATGAAGATACAATAAGTTTTATCATAATGTACAATCAGGAATTTATATACAAGTCAAGAAATTATACACATACTTATATGGATATACACATATGTACAGAGGTGATATCTTATGTTATAATTCCTAGCGATCAAAAGGCAATTTTGAATTAACCTAATTACTACTGACTCCATTTTATGATTTTGTATAAAAGTGAAAATATTTGACCCTGGCATTTTAAAATGAGAACACTTTATTTCATGAATTTTACGAATTATGATCGATTTTGTTATCTATGTTTGTCATCGAATGTTGTATGTAGTAGAGTATAGGTGATCTTGATCTTTTGGGCACTGATTGCTTAAGTCGATTAATTCATTACGACCAATTACTATGACACTGAGAGGTATCAATGAGAGCACGATTGGTCTTGATTATTATCACTTAGTACACACGATCTTTTCTTTCATGAAAACGGCAATGTAAATGTGATCGATTCTCAGTCCGTAATTATGAAATATGTTATTATATAAATTGCTTTTGCGCATTACGTACGATTTTGAATTCTTTAGAAATACATCATTGTTTTTCCAGTCGGCAATAGCAGACGGCAAGAATGAATTTTTGCAAAATAATAATAATAATAATAATAATAATAGAATAGTTTATTTATGTGTCTTGAGTTTTTACAACCCCAGGCCTATTAGGCCGACAAGACACTGTTACATTGTACGGTGATAAAAATTCATAAAATAAAAACATGATACATAAATTTAGAATGCATTCATCTGTACATACATACACAAATACAAAACATTCAAATCTGCACACCTCATTAATACATAATACGTAAGACAATTATATTATTATTATAGAGTGATTGGCGGCATATCATGGGTGAGATAAGATCCGACAGGTTATCAGGCGTAACATTTGAATTCATTTGATTTAAACAGTATTTTATTTCCAAAACAAGAAGTTATTACAAAAGGAATTGCGACATATACAAAGTAAAAGGAAAAGGATAAGCAAACAGGCTTAAGTAGCCTATAAAAATGCTTCTCCTAAGATACACTTAAAGAACAAGTATTTGAGTACACTTATGGAAAATACAATGAAATGTAACTACGCTTGTAATAACATCTCACTTATGCCCCAGTCACACTTACGTTTATAAACGTAGTGATGCCGAACGTAGCTTAACGTAGTTAACTGTACTTAAGCCTAGTTATCCGTACTTATCCTTGGTTATACTTATTCAAAACGTAGACATAGACTTGTGACAAACGTAGTTGGTGATTTAAGGTTTGAACATGTTCAAAGTTTAGCTTTTTTGAACTACGTTTTATGAAACGTAGTTGAATGTACTTCGACGTAGTGACATAAAAAATTGAACTTAGTTCATCGTAGTTGAACCTAGTTAAGAATGTACTTAAACGTAGTACAACTCGTCCCCGAATAACTAAAGCTTACTAGGTATTGAAGTACGTTTTACTACGATTAATTACGTTCTAGTACGTTATACTACGTTTCACTAAGTTAAACTACAGTAAACTACACTAGTAACATGTTAGTTGAAGAACGTTTTAGTACAGGAAACTAGGTGTAAGTACGTCTGCCTACGTTTTCAAAACTTCTAAACTACGTTTAAGTAGGTTTGTAACAAATTTATTGACGTTAAAGTAGGTTCCTATACGTCCAACTACACTTAAGTAAGTATTAATACGCTGAACTACGTTAAACCACGCTTAACTAAGTACAGTTTTTATGGGTACATGACGTCACACGCGACTGAGACACGTGAGCTAAAATAATATATTCTGTTCATTTGACAATTGACAAAGATGAGTGGAAGGAAGATGATACAGCACCTAAATGCTGTGAATATAGAAATGCTATGTTTTGCACAGTGTGTTATGAGAAGTGAGGAGGATGACAAAAACAAGAGAAGACAAAGAAGATGGTGGGTTCGTGACTGGCTTCTTCGCAGACCATTACATGGTCAATATCATGCCCTGATGGAGGAATTGCGATTAGAAGATCCTGAAGCATTAATTAATTTTCTCAGAGTAGATATGGAAACATTTCAGCATCTGTTGTCAAGAATCGAGCACCTTATCACCGGTAAGAGGAGCACATTTCGTGATCCAGTCTCTCCTGGGCTAAAGTTAGCTGTCACATTACGGTTCTTGGCAACTGGAGATTCATACCATTCTCTAATGTACAACTTCAGACTTGCTCACAATACCATCTCAAGGATCGTCATCACTGTTTGCAAGGCTATTTTGGATGTTATGGAAACTGAGGCTTTGAACACTCCAATGGACGGCCGTGATTGGCTTCAAGTGGCAGAGAAATTTCAAGACAGATGGCAGTTTCCACATGTTTTAGGGGCCCTTGATGGAAAGCACGTTGCTGTTAAGAAGCCATACAATTCAGGCTCAACATATTTCAATTACAAGGGTTTCTATTCGATTGTCTTACTGGGTCTTGTTGATGCGGAATACAAGTTCCGATGGATTCAGGTTGGTGATGTTGGATCTAGCTCAGACAGTCAAATTTGGAATCACTGTGCCCTAAACCAAGCAGTTCAACAAGGAGTTCTGGGTATACCAGATGCAGACCCCCTTCCAAATGATGATGTCCAAGTACCTTATTACATCATTGCTGATGATGCATTTGCCATGCAATGTTGGCTCATGAAACCGTTCTCCCGACGCGGTTTGACACACGATGAGCTGATATTCAATTACCGACTTTCAAGAGCCCGGCGAGTGGTGGAAAATGCTTTTGGCATACTGGCAAACAGATTCAGATGTCTACTTGGCACGCTTCAGGTTCATGTTGATACTGCCACCCTGATCACCAAAACGTGCGTGGTTCTACACAACTACATGAGAGACAGGAACCCCACAAGTGATGTTATCAACCTAGACAGAGAAGATGCGGACTTCAACTTTGTACCTGGTGCCTGGCGGGAAACGGCCAACATGGAAGACATGAATCAGATTTACTACGGTAATAGCGGCACAGCAGCAGCCAAACAGCAGCGAGTCTATCTGAAACATTATCTAAACTCCAATGCAGGTTCAGTTTCATGGCAGGAAACTCATCATCGAGAGTACTAAGCTAGAATTATTATCACTAGGGAGATACCTTGACACCTCAGCCCTTTCGAAGCAGTAGCGTATTTTCGTCAGAATGTGTTTATCTTAAACCTGGAAAAACTGAACACAAGAGACATGAAATATTTTCAACATCAACTTTAATTACAAAAACAGGAAAAGAAACGAACACATGAAATGAATAATGAAAATTAACCTTTCATATTCCTTGAAAGATTTGACATTTCTTGTCAAGAATTTTTTGTAGAAAACACAGAATGTTGTGGTTTACAAATCCATGAAGTCCTGCAGGGTCTCCGAAGGGGGAGCACTTGATGGACGCTCTGACTGCCCGTGCTGAGGCTGAGGCTGAGGAGGCTGATACACATGCTGCCAAGTCGGCATATATCCAGTCGGACACTGCTGGTGCTGGGAGAATGCTGTGTCAACAGCCAGCTGATAATCACTGCTGTTGTATGATGTGACTGGTGTAGAATTGGGGCGTGACTGCGGCTGCGACTGCGGCTGCGGCTGCGGCTGTTGATGGGCTTGGTGAATAGGAAGATGAAACTTCGTCTGTTGTCCTGGCGCCTTAGACTGTGTGTGTGACCTGACTTGAGTCTTCGACTTCCGTTGTCTTGTCTCGCGTCTATACTTAATCATTAGGCTCTGCACGTTCAATTGGAATGCGTCCCAGGCTTCATCATCAAACTCAGAGGCGGATATACCAACTAGTCTCCCAAAAGCCATTTGTTCAGATTCCTCCTGTAAGTAAAATGTCGTATTGTATTTGACTAATGCAGCATATCATTGTAGTTTCATAAGGAGTTATAATCTGATAAATATATTACGTTATGTATGATACATTGCAATTCAACTTTGTACATTGTGTTCATTCTTACCATTTGCATTAGATCTTCCTGTTGTTTTTGAGTAGCCTCAATTCTTTTTTCTATCTTCTCCATAAGAGAAGCTGTCTCCGCCGACCGCCGTTTTCTTTTAGATGTTTCAGTTGTAATAACAGGCAGAGGGTCCTCGCATACTTGTGTCTCATCAGAGTCGGCATCCGATGAATTCATGTGGTCACTGAATCTTTCAGGATGGCGTTGCTTTAGTTGTGAAATTAACTGCCAATGAAAAACGATGTAAATTAAACAGATGTTTAATAAATATATCAAGGAAAGAATGAAGTTTTGTCTTTATTATTATCATGTTATCGCGTATTGCAATACTTACATCAACACCACATCTCTTTGGCACCCTGTAGACATGCTGGTCCAGAAACTGCAGGCGCCCTTTAAGCCACTCCTCCCTCTGTGTGAGTACCTTGAGTCCAGACCCGGAAGGACTCCTTGTTGCCTTCCCGTATGCACTCCTCATGTTGGCGAACCAGGTCATCATTCGAGGACCCGAGGCGATGGTACCTAAACGAGTACAACGGTATACATTACTCTGTTTAAGAAATATGAATAACATATGTGAATATTGATTTCTTTACAAACTTAACGCCTCATGTTACCCATACGGATGAGGAGACACGGGTTATTATTTTAGTGATATTTGCTCATGAGCTTTCAAGTGATTCTCATCGTTGATTGGTCGGTTACCCTGAGTAAGAATGAATATGACACTATTTAAACTCGTGGATAATTCCCGTAATCACTTTACCTCTTTGGTTATTCTCTAATATGCAACAAATAGAGGATACTAAACGACGTTCTATTTAATACCATTTTTATTAAACGAGTTAATGATTTTGTATCAAACGAGCGAAAGCGAGTTTGATGCCAAATCATTCATGAGTTTAATTAAAATGGTATTAAATAAAAGGGAGTTTAGTATTCTGTTTATTACTCGCCTACTAATCAAGAGAAGTAGCCCATTCGGTGCTTGAAATATGATTACCGCGAGTCCGACAGCACTGTGATGTTGTTACTAGCACTGTGACGTCATAACCGCAAACTATTGTGACGTCATTGTGCCATTGTGATATACACTAGTTTAATATTGCCGTATAAATATTACACTGCAATATCTTACACGGGCGAGTAATAACAAAAGCTAATCAATCATCATTATATTAAATGTGTGGAAATTGAACAAACCATCAGTTTCCTTGGCTTGGATAGTAGTTGCCATCTCAGCCCATAGTGCGTCCTTCAGTGTTCTTTTGCAAAAGTTTGGATGGTTCTTGTTATAAAGTTCTGGATGGGCCTCCACATATTCAAAAGCCTTTACTTCTTGGTCTTCGGTCAGTTTTAAAGCTGATCGTCTGGATTGTGACTTTTTAGATAGATCATTCATTGTATGTCCTGGGGGATTCTCGTCCTCTGTCATATCAGGCAAAGTAGTTTCATCGTCAGAATTTACAGAAACAACCGTTTTCTTAGGAATATTTCTTGCACCTAAATTTGATTTAGAAGCTGGAGGTCCAGTTTTTCTACCTCTCGTTTTCCCCATAGTTGATAGATTGCAAAAACACTCTTGTGAGCTCGACAATTGAGAGAAAGAATGAAAAACAAACACGTGGCTCTTTATATACCCTACCCCTTGGACGCGGAATAAACGTGGTTTACCCTATTTTAACGTACTTTGACGTAATTAAACGTACTTCAACGTACTTAAACGTACTAATAAACTTTCTTAAATGTAGATCAACGTGGTTTAACGTAGAAGGACGTAGTTTGTATTTAGTGCAATGACCGTAGTTATCCGTTGTTTAACGTAGTTCAACGTACTTAAATGTAGTTGAACGTACACACACGCAGTGAACCCTTTTGTAATGAAACGTTGTTTGACGTAGTTGCCTAAATTGCACAAATATACACCAAGTTAGAGGTTTTATGGCTACGTTCAACCAACTACGTTAAAGTACGTAAATTAACGTAAGTGTGAACCCCCCATTATACTGAAGAAAGAAAGAAGAAAACGTTTATTAAAGTGTCACGTACTTTAAAATAAGTTACAATACATACAAACATACATATATTTTAAAAAGTACCCGGCCATAAAATGGCCTATGAGACACTGTAGTCGTTATACTGATAAATTAAACAAACATTTGCTTTTGATATACCATATTGATATTGAAAGCTATATGAAAACTATTTGTATCACTCACGTTATGATAGGCTGATTTTATTATAATGTCGTCGACAGCCAGTCTCGTCATGATTTGTACCCTTAACAGCACCACAAATAATTCTTAGTGGGTCGAGGTGTAATTTTTCGAGAAGAAATTGAGCTTGTAATGTTAAACATTTACTATTTACTTAAGGTTTTAATGAGATCTGGTATAAACATGAGTTACCAACTTATTTCTTGCATAAACAAAGACTCATGGACAATACTATTTAGTTTATTGATAGCCATTCCAAATTATATAAAGTTACAGGATATGTGATTTAAACAGTATGTTATTTCCATGAAACATTACACATTATATACTGCACATGTACAACATTTAGATTAAATATACAGTAGAACACGTATATAGCGAACACTCGGATATGGTTTAAACTTATTTATTCCACCATAAATTATACATTAGGTGAAGAGGATTGGCCAACAAGCACAGCTTATATTAAGGCCTCTCCCCATAGCAAAACATAAAAATCAGCTTTGTGACATCAATCAGGCGACTATGATGATACAATACCTCACTGTGGGTAACATTGTGTCGTACAAGTGCTAATACAATGATATTATTTCTAAAGATCAATTTATATGAGTTTGCCAAATCTACAAGTTTCCATTATGAAAGAATGAACTGACTGAATAACTTTAAAATGTTATTATTTTGATACGTATACAGCACCAAAAAGAATGCACTTTATGTCATAGCCTTTTTTTGTAGAAACACATTTCATGTCTTATTTTGCTATAGATTTTACATATAGAGAAGAAATGCCATGGATATTCGTACAAATGGCCACATGAACAGATAGGACTAGGATGGAGAGAACGTTGGAAACGATGAGCATTTAATTCGGAGCATTCTAATCTTAAACAACTATGAATAATCTGACATAACCGTGATCCATGGTAAATATCGAAATATAAACTCTCCTTCTTTTTGTGTAGTTTTGTAACATAGATATGTCATGTTCTGAATTTCTAGGTTTTGATTTTTGTCTAGTTCTTGTGTATTTTGTTTATCATGTTTTGTACCGGTGAGGTATTCAGATAATCAAAGATTTGGCCTGTTTACCGAATCGGATTCTTTAATGGATAAGAATATGTTTAAACCAAATCTGATCGACTTGAAATTTCACAAGCACATACATTTTGTAATGCCTGCCGAATAAACAAAATGGTATACAAGCACTATCACTGGGTAATTCTTCGAAATAGAATAACGATTTTTCATACTCTAATTTGTATATATTTACACATGTAATAATTTTGGAGCGGCCTTAGCTCTTATAATAAATATGTTTAAAGCATACACATATTTGCTAATACTCTTACTAAAGTCAAAGTCCAATTCAACTTTGTCTACATTTACATTTTGTACAGATTTAAATAATAAAAGAGCTATACAATCGGTTTGTATTTTTTATGATTTGGTAAACAGATTTCATTATGGATTCATTAACGCTCTGTGAAAAGGATTCTTAGTCGCTAAGGATAGTATTTTACAGTATTTTATTTCCATGAAACATTACAAAACTTACAGAACATTCAATATATATACACAATAAGGAAAAAGGATAAGCAAACAGGCAGCAAATGCCTATATCAATGCTTCTCCTGAAAAACATGAAACTATTTAACTTATCAAATACATACAATCATGCGAAAATATCATGTAACGTCTCTGTGATAATGAGCAGATGCTTGCGAACGACACAAGAAACTGTGGTTTAAACATATTTTTATTTCGCAAATGAAATATGGATTGATGAACAAGCCAGAAGGCTTATTTGAACACCGCTCCTTAATACAATTAGAAAAATATAATTGATATAACCATCTTTTTAGTCGAATCAGTTTATGTTAAAGAATGATGTTGTTGGAGATGCCTATGATATGATATGCTGCAGTATAGGTTTCAGATATAACTAGTGGAAACGTCGCATATCATGAATAAAGAAGTTGTCATCCATATATGTTTCCTCATTATCATCATTCCAACTTCTAAAATGCCCCCTAAAGAAACGTCTCTGTGTATTACTCTTCTCTCTTTCCTCATTTCTTTTGATCTCCATGAGACAAAAGGACAATCAGCACTTTATGGAACTTTACAACTGTACAGTTTACTTCTAGCTCGGGAGATGAGCGGTGCTTTGAACTATTCAGCGTCACGTGAATGAGAATTAACGATGACAAGGGGTCCAGGTGTTGAGCCACGAAGCATGCCAAGCAATTAGCGAGCACATATACAATCTGTCTGTCTGTAATGAACCATTGCCAAGCTTGCGGTACTTTATGACATGTTATAGCATAGCACAGGTAATAAACCTCTAACCATGTCAAGATCTCAGTCGCAATCACTGTTTATAAGTGTAATCAAGGAATTGATGAGAGGATTGTAGAATAAGATGTTGAATCACTAAACTTTCAGGTCCTCGTTATGTCAATTAGCAGAGGGGTTATAAGTCAATTATTACTCCTTTGACAGACTGCAAAATTGGAAGACACGCAACGAATATTTTAGTTCAATTCAATATAATATTTTATTCTAACAAACCACCATTGGTGGCACAGTTTTTAAATGACCTACATGTATGTTATCTATGCACAGTAGAATGTAGAATAAGAAAGTTATTTATTTTAAGTGTCTGGCTATACAGAAGAAGAAGAAAAAGAAGAAATTATTTTATTAACGTGTAACATGCTGCATGGTACAATAATATTCACTTAGCATAACATCATTTTGATAAAAGCAGCATCCGATTAGACTTTTAAAAGTAACATTGTTTTAAAATAACACATACACACAAACACTCACACAAACACACACACGCGCTCACCCACATACACGTGCACTCTCTCACACACTCATACATCCATACACACATGGGCATACATACATATACATATTTAAAATGCAAGTTATGAGACTCCTATACTGCCGAGATACTTCGGCGCCTAAACATAGAATATAGAAGAGCGGCAAGGGGCTTTATAAATGGGACACTAAGTAATCATCAACGATGTGTAAGATGCAGCAAGCGGCGAGAACAATATCCCACTTTCAGTATTTTACAAGTTCTTCAACTCGTGTCTCAGTGGTGTTCGGTAAAAAAAGTCCTGGTAAAAAGTCCTAGCTTTGCCTAGGTAAAAAAGTCCACGGTCAAAAAGTCCTACTTTTTAAAAATAGGTACAATATCACAATAAAACCAAAGATTAGTTTATTCACATGTACTCAATATAGTTTTTTTACATCTCAGAAGCCAGTTTGTTGGTTTCTTCTTTGATTCAATCAACTAAACTCACATGATAATGGTGAACTTCTTTGATGCACTCCGCTAAACTCTTTTAATTGATGCGTTCTTTGATTAACTCAGCTAAACTCACATGACAATGCTGAACTCACACGATAATGGTGAACTTCTTTGATCCACTCAGCTAAAATCACACATTCTAGTGGTTAAGTTCTTCATTACAATTACAAGCTCTCAATTTTAATCTTTAATTTGATATCACAACATCCTTCTTGGTTAAATTAAAATATTTTAATCCATGTACTTAAAGTAATCATAAACAAACACTTCATGTTATCTTTACAATGTCAATGGCAAAGATTACTTTCTCAGTCTAAAAAGCATGGTACAGTATTTTCAATTAATATAACATAACACGCCTTCAATCGATCAAAATATAAATTTATGTTCCACGTAGAGGATTTTATGGCTAATGCCACTTTCTTTATCTGCGAGTTTATCTGAATTAAGCCTATCCACATCCAAATGAATTATAATTGGAGAACAAGCTGATTGGGTTATGTTAGCACCGATACAACGTACGTATAATAATAATAATAATAATAATAATAATAATAATAATGATAAATAAAATTTACCACAATCACCGCCTTCACAGAGGATTTGTACACGGTGTTACATTGTAAACGCTGTACTGTAATGCTGACTTTTTAAAGTTCGCAGAAGATTATCACTGAAATTATTCCATCAACATTATCTTAAATTTGACTTTTTCATAAGGATATCATTTTCAAATGGTAAAAAATCTAAATAAATCACCCTATTTGCCGTTGAGACGTATTGAAGAAAAACATATCGAGTTGATTGCCATTTTTATTTTTACACGTTTCAATCGTTCGCGGAATGGAAATACATTCCCATATCTTAATAATGCGGTGCATGCAAATGGGTCACCATTCCATAAAAAATTTTTCTCTCTTCTTTATTGAAAATATTTAGCTCATTTATTAGTTCATATGATATAGTATTATAATTTTAGTGCAATTGATCTCCTTTACTTGACATTTATAGTTGCGCCAGCTGTTTAACTAAACAGTAACTACAGCTAGATATATATTTTATATCCGTCTCAACTACATGTACATGTGCACATGATTGCCCATTCATTACCGTCGATCGCCAAGCATTTGATATTTGAATTACAGTTGTATCCCCCCAAAAAAACGCATATTTCCTTTCAGTGAAGTGCGTACTTGTTTTGCTAATTGTCGAATCATATTCTAAATAGTTTCCGTTGAAAAACTAATTGAAAAGGTGTTGTATTACAACATGTACATTTACACTGATTCTCCTATCAAATATTACATATATTTTGTATGTCAAAGTTTATACTTTTTGGGAAGTATGAAATCAAATTTGTTAAGGGATAAAACTTATAACACACTTGGACGTGTGCTGATATACAATTCATACACTGACAAATGACTGTCTTGTTTTCATCAATTCGCTTTATAAATAAACAATTATTAGATAAACTTGTGAGCAAGTTATTTTTGGTACTTAACAATTCTATACAACATGTTTGATTATAGTCATAGTAGGAGCCACCTTCTACATTCACCTGCTTCACTGAAGGAGTGTCGGCTTTGTTCTCTTTGAAGCTACAGTCTGTCCGATGATATCGGTAATTAGCAGTAATACACATCGTTAACATGTGGATATTCCATATTCTAGTCCACATAAAGGTCAATCATTTTTGGCATATTGCTCAGTTGACAAATACACAGAGTGGTTTATTAGAGGTACATAATGTACGTGCTCTTTTCCAGCAAATCGGAGTAGCATCTGCATTTTGTTCAACACTCTTAAAATGCCATTGGTCCATTATTTATTCAGTATGTGTATATACCATGGAAACGACTATGTACAATCATAACTTACTGTATAGTTCACTATTGAGATTTAAATGAGACAGTTTATAATTACATGCTGTAGTTAAGAAAATGACAAGTTACTGGAAACATTCAATTCATGTGAAAAACACAAAACAAAGTAAAACAAAATTTGAGTATGAATTGTGAAACCATTGAATACGCTGACAGACAGAAACCCCCAGGTGTACATTACATGAACATGTATTTTACACGTCAGAACGATTTTACATGGAGAGTACATATCAATAACATGATGAAGAAAAACCGTCTGAGACATTTTGTCAATCTCGAAAACCGTTTGACACAGTTTACGTGTCTATGTGATTTAGACTACTATTCGTTTATATATATTATTGTTTGATACAGTTTAACACGTTTGTGTTTGTAATATATTGTATGTCTCTCGTAAATCACTCAGTGATTGGTCGTAGTATTTTACTGTACATAACTTATGTATGTTACAATGTTTTACAACCTACGAATGAGAAATAAAATCTAATCGTTGCTTACTGCTGGCATATAAGGGGCAAGTGTAGAATGAAAGAAGCAGTTTTATCGTAAAAATACATTAACTCATTAACCACACTGGACATGCTTCACGGCTCAACGCTTAGGCCCTTCGTCGGCGTACCAACCCGTTCAAGCGACGTCAATTAGCTCATAGTACCCCTCATCTCCCGACGCGGGATGAAAGGAAGCTGTCTAGTCTACCATAAAGTTCTGATTGTTTTATTGTTTCATGGAGATTAGTCGGGAAAGAGACAGGTGCGAATAGGGATATCAAACAGAGAATTCAGAGTCGTTATCTTGTATTTTGCACCATTGTTGTTGGTAATTTAAGGTGATTTGTTCATCTATAGTTGAGCAAGTCCTGTAAATTCACAGCTTAATCAGATTGCCCTGAATGAATTCTGAATATGATATAAAAATGTAGACAGACAGATATATTCTATTCATCATATCTGTCTGTCTGTCAATTAAAATGTATTGACATCTTGTTTCTTGTATTAATACTGTCAGTTCCCAAATGGTGTGAGGCATTTGTTATTCTATTTGACCTGTTGAAATGTTATTGAACACACAAACAAGCCTATTTGTAATTTAAACAGGATTAATGTGTCATACATGTAGAATGTCACATTATTACATACGCAAATTAACCTTTATTATACTTTTTAGACACTTAAATCTCTTTGAAAAATAGTTTTAGAATGCAAAAGTTTTAACACCATTCAAACTTTACACGACAGAATAACACATGCAAAGAGAATACACTAATTGTAAATAGGAATGAAAAACGCAAGCAAGGGGCATGGAATAGCCAGTTATTCAATGGGTAACGAACAGGGTGTGGCTACATGAAGATTATTTGACACGTGGTTGTTCTATAATTGCTATGCGTACTATGGCAGCGTATGTACATGCGCATCTCGAGAGAGTGTTATTTCAAGGTCAATCTACTACGATAATGATTTGATTTCTAGAGTCTAATTGGATGTTTATTCGTAGTTAAATTTAGATTCGGCTTTTATTGATGATTGGTTAAAAGAGACTGAATTCATTTGATGACGATGTGATAATTACATCAAACTACATCACTGAATCGAATTAACAGGATATTACTGTTAATTGACATGAGTACCTCATTAAATATAAACGAGATATATGTTATGCATAATCTTGCTTCTGTGATAAGTTCTAACACCAGATTATCTGTGATATTTGTTTATGCACCAAACGGTGTATTATTCTTCAAACCTGACCATTTTTTCTCATCAAAGCACATTAATTACTTTCTGTTGTGAGCACTTAAGGGCATGTATCTTGCATAGGATATATACACTTTTGTTTATGTTGTCAAATTACGACTAAAACGACCTTATGCCTCGCCATCGCCCCTTATTTGCCACATATATGCGTCTCTCGGGGGTAATGAGTTAAGACGGATTGCGAACCATAGTCAGCCCCGTACGTGACACTGGACATACTAAAATATATAAATATATGTCGCAAATGGAGATTAGAGTTAAATGGCGAAAAATCTCAAATTGTTCATTTTAGACCCCAGTCGCAAGACTGCTCTCAGTTCCAGTTTGCCTGTGGTGATTTATCATTGCACTACTCGGACTCCTACAAATACCTCGGTTTATGGTTTGATGAACATTTGGATTTTAAAATGGCTGTGAATCAATTGGCGAAATCGGCAGGTAGAGCTTTGAGTGCTTTGTGTACCAAGTTTTGTGATGCAGGTGGAATGGCCTACGATGTATTTACAGCTTTATATAATTCGCTGGTACAGCCCATTATCACATATGGAGCGGCAATCTGGGGCCTCTATGAACACAAAGTACTAAACACAATTCAAAATCGAGCCTGTCGCTTTTTTCTCGGAGCAAATAACAAAGCATCTAACATCGCCACAAGAGGGGATATGGGTTGGACGTCATGCCTCACAAAACAACGCCTGGAAGTCTACAGGATGTGGATGCGAGTGCGACATATGCCAGAATCTAGACTCCCACACAGAATACACAAGTGGTCACTTAACCGGAAGAGATCTTGGGAATTTAGGGTCAAGAGACTGAGCGAATCTTTAGGTCTAGAGCAATACCTTCGCTTTGACAAATCATGTATACCAGCTTTACGCAAGCAACTGTATATATTAGACGAACAAAAGTGGTTTACTGACTTATGGAACGACAAGGGAAACTTAACAAATGGAAATAAACTTAGGACTTATCGCTTGTTTAAGAAGGATTTAAGCCCGGAACCCTATGTTACTAGTACGTCTTCTAGATACCACCGCAAGTTCTCCATACGACTCAGAGCCTGCAGTCTGCCCCTATGCATAGAGACCGGTAGATACTCTAAGCCGCCTACCCCTCTACATGACAGAGTATGCCCCTTATGTCCGCGGGATATCGAGGATGAAGCTCATTTTATTATAATCTGCCCGCTCTACTCTGATATCATGTATGATGTTTTAAAAGCTGCTGCAGATATAGATGAAGCTTTTACACAGAAAAATCCCAAAGAAAAATATACCTTTTTAATGCAAAATCCCCGTTGTCAACTTCTTTTAGCTTCCAAGTTATATCTAATGGTGAAAAGAAGAATTTCACTTTTATAATGTTGCTGTTTTAATATGCTTATGTAAACGTTTTATTTTAAAAACGTATTTATTGATTTATGTATGTATGTATGTATGTATATAATATAAGCTTTTGTATGTTCAATATAAGTGTGAGTGGGTATGAATGTGAATATATGTATGTATATGTGTTCGTATGTATGTGATAGTGTAAACTCGAACGTGTGTATGGATGTATGCCAGTTTATCTATATAAGTATTTTGTATGTTGCCATATAAGTATGTGTGGATAATAATGATGTGAATATATGTATGTGTGTTCTCCTGTATGTGTGAGCGTCACCTCGAATGTGTGTATGAATCTTATTTCTGTAATTCTAACATTACAGTGAGTATGCATGCTGATACGTATGTGAGCGTTTTGCTATATTTTTTGTGTGATTGTTTGTTATTAAGTGTGTGTTTATGTATGTAATAATGAGTGAATGACTGTTAGCTAATACTAGTGAACGAGTGAGTATTTGAGCATGTGAATGTTTATATGCTAATATTGTGGAACGTGCAATTACATCAGTTTTAATATAGCTTCTAATTTTATTGTAATAATGTGACTTTTAACGACTACAGTGTCTCATAGGCCATATTATGGCCGGGTACTTTTTAAAATATATGTATGTTTTTTATGTATTGTAACTTATTTTAAAGTACGTGACACTTTAATAAACATTTTTCTTCTTCTTCTTCTTCTATATAACAATATACATGAACATCTCTTTCAGGGATAGAAGACCTCGTATAAGGGGCAGTAACACGTTTTTGACAAATTCATATTTTCAATTTTTCACGCATAATCGTACGTTAATGCTAAATGTATTATTTTGATTCATTACATTATAATTCATTACACGAAACAATAATCCAAAGTCAAATAACAAATAATAGCGATTCACATACTAGTAACCCCTACCTGTAACTGTGGACATCACTTTGAGGATGCGCTCCATTTCTTTCTTATTTGTCCAACTTACCACGAATTAAAACCTAACGCGCATTTCTTCCAAAAAGGTTATAATCTACCATCTATCCTCTACGGTAATTCTGGCTCGACTCATCAAGAAAATAACGAAATTTTAAAATCCGTCCATAATTTCATAGTTTCTTTAAAAAGATTTTCTGATTTTTCTAACTAAATCATCTCAACCTCCTTAGAAGCCCTGCGAAACTGTTTTTCTTAATTTAAGTTTTGTCTGAAAGCCTGCAAATGTTCACATGTATACATATCTGATCTGTTTGTTCTGTGATTGTCATCTTCATTGAATGTTTATGTATGTATGTTGTCGGGAGCGGCATTCACATAAGCAAAGATTTGCTTGTTTGCCAATCCTGTCAGTCTTTCTGAATAAATATGTTTTAACCACATAACCTCCATTGGCTGTCATTATTGTGTGAACATCTTTAATTCATTTTGTGTAACGAAAAGGAATCACATCGCTGAACTTTGCATTATATATTTGATTTATTACTGCTTTTTTGTTTGATTACATTGTCTTTAATTGGAACAATTTATTTCCATTTTCTTGACATTACCTTATGGTTCCCCTAGAAACGTGCTACTGGCCCTTCAAAACTCGTAACTTTTATAAGATATTTCATAATCTGACTCCACACTATTTCAGTAACGCAGACTATTTGGTTAAGATATCTATTTTAATTTATAATGGGATTGTAACTGGTAATACCGCTCCAAAGTACAAGATAAAGAACATACATGTATGTATCATGTTTAATGCAGACTATTTGAGTGATGTTATACCACGAAGAGTATTCGAATAAAATATTATCTTAGAAAATAGATCCCCCATTCTAGCAAGTTAATATTGAACTTGAACCTCCATGCTATCTAAACGATCTTGTACCAGATACAATCTAAACAAATTTAGATCAACAGGTTTTATAATTGGTCATACTGTTGTGACAAAATAAAAAATCTGTTGATCCAAATTTATTTAGATTGTACCAGATACAGTATCGGAACTAAGATAATATAATCTAAGAAACAGTACAATATATCTTTCTTTTCTCCTGACCCGTCACAGTTACGATTACTCCATCCCTACTCCAATATAAAAAACAGCTTTATCTCCAAGTTGTTTTGAATATTTTCGGAACTTGCCTTTGTCAAATACGTAATGAAATCTCTCTGATGTAGTGATCTTAATACAGATAGATAACTGACACATATGTATAGATGATTGTTTTTGTCACTCTAATGAAGACGCCCATATTTGTTTGATTGTCGAAAATACCATAAGTTAAGAACAAAGGTATTTTTATAAACAAAGGTACACTGTATATACTAGAAAGATTTTGTACGGAAACGGATCCTTAGACAAAGGACATTTAAACATATTTTATTCATGATATGATTCATGAATGGATTGGCCAACAAGCCCCGAAGAGCTTAGCTTATATCAAGGCGGCTCCTATACAGTTACACATTTATATATATATATATGAACTAATAGTAGTGACTGACACATGTTATATTCACAACTTAGCTTCACAGATATTGCTTTTGCATGAATATCATGTTGTTTGCGTGGCAGTCATTACATATTCAAGTGCTTATGAGATGTCAAATCGATTAAAATTCCTTGTCACAGAGTGCTAATGAATCCCTTACTTATATCTGTATATCATTTCATAAATGATAACAACCTATTTTCATAGCTCTCCTTAAATCTGTACCAAATGTACACCAATGTATTTGATATCTTAATCATTTTATGGTGGGTTTTTTTTCAGGAGAAGCATTTATATAGGTATTTGCTGCCTGTTTGCTTATCCTTTTTCCTTATTTTATATATATATTCTGAAGATGTGTATGAAAATTAAATACCGTTTAAATAATTAGATTTTATGAAAGATTTATGAATAGACTTTAACAATTTCGTAAGATCGTCGTTTGAGAGCGATGTACACCCCCTAAGAACTTTATCAAAACTAAATCCTTTCAAATAGAAAAAGTGAATTCTGTCTTAATTCTGTGTATTTGTGGCATGTGAAAAAAATAATGTACGGCGTTTTCAATTGGGTGACCGCATGAACACTCTGGGCTTTCCGAAATGTGTCTGTAAAACTTGTCTGTATTCAAATCACTACAACTGAACAAATTCATACACGTAAGTAAAAGTAATCACTTTCATCGAATAGCATTTGTACTCATCATAATGTCTGTAGAAGATATCATATCATTATTTTGCAACATACGGTCGGCATCTCAAGAAACATTATGCCTACTACATACTGTACAAAATGATTTGACTATAAAGACGATTTCATCAATTACATTTTTCTGATCATTTTATATATTATGTCCGGTTTTTCTGTTTTACTCAGGAGCGGTGTTCAAATAAGAAAACAATAATTATGAAATGAGAAATGTTTAAAACAGATATATTCAATAGTTCGTTTGATTAGGAATTCTTTACCAAATGCAATCATCCACGCGCCTTCCATTCATCAATTCAGAGCTATGATGAAACGAACAGTAAAACAAAATAATTCTTATTAGAATTAAGGGACTATTTGTCTTGTCAACATTTTTATTCGAATGTATTTTACGAGCAAAGAAAACTATCAACTTACAAGTTGAGACCACTGTCAAACTCAAAACTCAAACTCTTTATTCTCTGAAAACCGCCAACGGCGGTACATGAGATAAACATATATACATTTACATATAAACAAGACAGCAGCTTACTGTCAAAGTAATAATTCATTTTTTAACTGCGCATGCGTTGCATATTTGATTAAAAAACTTAGAAAGGTTTTTAAGATCTTTTACTTTGTTGGTAGTTAATAATTTTTTTAGGATGGACATGTTTGGGAAATTCAAATATTTTGCGTTCAAATATTTATGACGAAGTGGGAGAAGCGTTTCACATCTAAAAAGATAGTGAAACTCGTCTCCGACAGCACTTGAGTCACAAAGTGGACATGTTCGATACAAAACATTAGATACGTATGTTTGTTCCGAGTACACTTTATTGAAAGTAAAATGTTGTCAATGAGGTGAAGAAATATTCGCTAATTGAAATCAATCAGTTATCAAAACATTAACCTTTCTGGTAAAGTTGTGACATTGATTAGGTTCAGTCATCTCATAATCTTTTGTAAATATACAGATGTTTTATTGAATACACTATAAGCAATTATACTCTATAAGCAATAGACATGAATATTTATTTAGAATACAAAACACTACATGTGAGCGTAAATACCGGGACATCAGTTAATAAGGTAAATCAGTTAAATGTTCCTTTATTCAAATCCTTTAAAACGTTAACGAAAGACTAACGCGAAAATTTCGCGAATATATTTGCGTGATTTTCGCGAATATTTTTGCGTGAGTTTCGCGAAAGTTTCGCGTGAGATTCGCGAAAGTTTCGCGAGAGATTCGCGATAGTTTCGCGAGAATTTCGCGTGAGTTTCGCGAAACTTTCGCGTGAGTTTCGCGTGAGTTTCGCGAAACTTTCGCGAAATTTTCGCGAAATGGGGTAACCTTTTTGATTGGACAACTGTACCACCAACTTGAGCATCATCAGCATTAAGGAGAAAATATTTTTTATCTTAACATTTTTCGAATTTCTTGTTATTAAAAAGCCGCAAAATTAGTTTGAAAGTGACAGAAATATTACAAACGCAACTATTTATCAATGCGGTGACATTACCAATAGTTTTGAAAGCAAACTCGCTTTTTGCAAAGAAACATTTTAGTTAACAGATTTTACGACTGCTCCATACCTGTAAGAGGCGTAGGCAGGAATTTTCAGCCTCATTTGCAAATACGAATGTCGATCACATATATAGTAAGAGTCAGAATATCTTACAATGTCAACTTTGGAAATCTGTACAAAGATGTGATGTGATGTGGGGTTTAACGCCCCTGTCAAGATTATGTCACTTATATCGCGGCTGCTAGTTTTACTGCAGGGAGAAAGCCCACAACACCATTGTGGCTGTGCCTTGCAGTGAAACCTGCGAGCATCGCCTTGAACCAGCTGATGGGTCGCTTTGCTTTGAATTCAGTGTAGCATTGCACCCAAACCTGACTGCGTGAAGAACAGTTCTCTACTGCAGACAAAGTTGCCGAGCCCCTGGCGTGATTCGAACCAATGATCAATCCCACCCCTACACCAACAAAGGAAGAAACCCCTTGGAACAAATACCTTCATTCGCAAAGAAACACTCGTTTGCTACCTTGAGCATATATTAGTAAAATAGCGGAATATAGGACCTGAGAAGAAAGAAAAAAAACTACTACTGTGATGATAACCTTTGTTGATATGTTCTCTTTATCATATCATTAAATCTTAGTAACTTCATCGAAAGAAGGTCATTCCTATATGGAGCATTTATAGGAAGAACTTTAACAATGAAACGTCAAGAGCATGACACACATGGAAGTAAGGAATGGACAGGGGTTTCTGTAGAACCAGTTTTGATTAGTTATATCCATTCTGTTATAATTGAATACCTTTTAAAGAAATGGGATGTGGGTGTTTTTAGTCCTACGATGGTTGTAGGAAGTAAGTAAAAAGCATTAATTGCCATGTCATTCAAAATCGTGAAAGTTGTAACCATATTGTTCAACTTAAGTTTGATCATTATACTTTGACGTTTCTCATAAATAGTAAATAGAAAGATTTGATCTTTTAAAAACTCACAGTGATTAAACAATAAACAATAAACATGTATGATTTCATTACTTGTATATTTGCGTGACAATGGGACTAAAAAATCAACAGACCCCTGCAAGAAAAGCAAATAGGTCTGTAAAATGTATGATATATAATGATTCATAAACTAGCAGGTGGGTCTGTCTAGACGCTATATGGTCAGGGAAGTAGCATCCACATATCAATAACATATAACAATCATACAAACTGTTAGATGTCTTTGTAGTGAGACGGAATCATAAGTCTTATCTTAATGTTGTTTGTCAACTTAGCAGGATAAGCAATCAGACAACCCGTCATAACAGGATGCGTTACCCGGAAAGTAGCCTTTTTGAGAGTGCAAATAAATCAGTCAAAAACAGCATTTTACTAGTTTCCTATGTTATCAAAGTATCGTTTTACAGTAATTAAATATAAACAGCATCATTATTATATAGCTTATATTAACAAACACTAACTAATGTAACATAACACGTAAGATTTCAAATTGTCCACTTAAATTGATCTTAATGTACCGGCATATCACAAGAGTTGGTGGATCTCAACGAGTGAAGTACTCTTACTTGATAGGCACATTCAAATCTGTATAAACATTCATTTTGAAAACTGACGTATATATAGTTATTCCCGATTTTAAATTGCTTGATATATTCTTTAAATTGTTTCCAATATATCATGATATAAGATATAAAATGATTTAAAGGTTTGATATACATTAAAACATTGCTGCAAACTGCTTCTTGTTTGGAAAATATATTCATGATTATAAGAAACATAATAAGAATACCTTATAAAATACCAATATATGTCATTCAAGGGTATTACCCTGCCAACTTTTAAATGTCATTTTTTAAATTCATCATTTGAATCATTGTGTTTACCTTCAAACTATAGCACTTTGAAAATGTCATGAACATTTATGGTCAATATGATATATCATAACTCGACACCTCAACTATATTGTAAACAGTTATTTTGATTTGGCTTGATTTACCTTACCTTTATTGATCAATACTGGAATAAGGCAATGTGATCCATTTAATGTAGTGAATCGATGATCTTGTAATCTCTTGAGGAAGCAAGGCCTTGACTCTATTTCAAGCTTCAAGGTTTAAGGTCTGCTTCTATCATGTCATTGCTACCAAACTAATATCTATGGAAGCCTCTGTACCAATCACTACAGTAAGGGATATATCGATTGTTTAATGTGAGAAGACCCATAAAAAATATCCCTACTACTTTATCCTTTCAATAACCATAAAATACAAATATTTAGATTGTTGTTATTATCATAGTCTTCAGGGTTAAAGGTCAGCTTCTATCATGCCATTGCTACCACAACAATTGCTATTGAAACCTGTATACCAATCACTCCGTTAATGTAGGTTTTTATATGTGCAGATCCATGATAAAAATCACTCCTTCACTCGTTCATTTAACTTAAAGTTAACATAAGTTGTTTTCAACAAAACCATATGAAAGATAAGCACTATTTCATGCAGCAGTGAACTGAAGATCATGTACATAAGATGTGTATTTGATATATCCTCTTGAATCATGTTCAACGAACGAGTTCTGCTTTAATCTAAACTTGATTAACTCAAGAATATTTTGTTGATATGCAAGGGAAATGTGTGAAATTATGTATATGTGTTTACGCTATTAATCCTATCAACAATACTTGAAAAGCAAATGTTATTTGCAGGAAAGTATGATATAATGATGCAAAAACCAGCAAGTTGGTCCGTCTAGACGCTCTATGGTCAGGAAAGTAGCATATCAATAACATATAATAAGTTTTACAAGGCCTCTGTCTACAAATTATATCATATAAAGCCTTAAGATCAATTCACGGTGTAAAAGTTGCAGAGTTTGTTAGAGGAATCATAAGTGGTATCTTTATGTAGCCTGTCCAGGTTGGATGGATGGAGGTGTGCCAGCCTCTACTGCAAGGAAGTGTTTTGTTAGAAAAGTGGCTTCAATCGTATGTCTATCATGTGCTAACACTTTTTGAGATTTGGTTTTCTATATAGCTAGTTGCATATATCAATACAGACAAAACAATTCAAGTATTTCTGAATTTTGATTTGATCTTATATTGGCATTAATTTTAATTAGTTTTAATACTTTTTTAATATACTTTTTTTAACACTCCATACAAAACATGTTACATATTCAACATCCACATCATAACAAAAATAAATGGTTTAATTAATACATGTCGATGATAGGCAATGGAAGGCATTCAAAATAGCATATATGCATATACATATAGGTTCATTCAGTGTAATATATTCAAAATAGATTGTGACATAATGACCAAAACTTCATAAAAATGTCATACATTTTGGTAATCCAAATCCATACAGTGAAAACCAGTTTATAAAAAATATGACACATTGATTCTCGATTTCAATTCTTTGGCTCATATATCATCTGACGACGTAGTCCAGAAATATAAATAATATTAATCATAGGGGAAAACTCATGAAATAGAATCTTTCCATGAAAGAACCCCAAAACATTAGTTTTCTTTTAACATAAGGATTATATTGTACTTAACTTTCATTTGTAAGTGCAAATAAGTAAGTTGAAAATATTTGTTTCTCTATGAAATCAAATTGTTTTGCCCTGTCTTCTCCAGAACTACACCAAAACGCAAATGAAGGAAACAGAGCTTATGTTTGTTATATGTTGATTGGTTTACTGGTGTGATATTTTCTTAAAGCACACATCAGGCTGTCATTTCGTAATTAAAGAAGTCCAATATGTCATGAACAATATTTATTTCAATCAAACAAGAACAATAACTCTATACCGTAAGAAGCTGTAGCGTAAATGTACCACGTCTAATTTCATTTATAAAGTTGTTTAAAGGCCAATTAACAAATAAAATATTCATGGCATCGCACATCTAATGTTATGTTATTCTAGTAGCAAAAACTAGAAATCCTTTTATGTGTCATAGTCAATTTTTTGGGGACTTCTTTTGCGCACCAATGCTTCCTTTATAGAAGATTATTTCTCCATCTTATGCTACTAAAAAAACCTAAGTGAAAGATACCAGATCATTCAAGAAAATAAATTTCTATTGCTTATTTCACAGAAACAACATATATTGAGTTCTTTTTATAAAATGGGATGATACAAATAAAATGAATACCTACATGGCTCTCTGTTCTTATTGCACAATGAGACATGATAGCATTTCAGACACTGCAGTTTTTTTGTGAATACATGTACATTATTTCTGTCAATATCAATTAGTTCTTCAAGTATTCCTTGTGCGGAACTGAACCATTTAAAACATTAACTCTAAGCATGATTTCATAAGACTTATTTGTCCACTCAAATATCAAGTATATGATATAAGCATCATGCTTGAACCGTTAATATTTTTGAAGCATCTCTCTGGACTCGTTGGAACTACCTAGAACTAGGACTTACATGATAAACATAATTAATAATTGATGATAATTGAGATTTAAGTGGGTGAAAGTTTGAGTTCACGATAAATACCCTTTCATCCTTTTGCAAAAGGATTTGTAAAGTTTATGATTGGATATATCAATGCAAATTAGTCTATAAACGAATATAGGTATCCTTTACCGTATAGGTATAGGATCCTACATCTTATTTTTGGGTTATATTTGAACTCTCCTTATTTTCGTAATATCTAATAGTTATCGATATATCCCAGTTTTTTAACATTCTTTAAAACTAAGAAATGAGTATATTTATCATTTATATCCGGACAGTTCTGAAGCGTTTGGTCACCACAGACACTCTGAACCTGCCAATGATCTGTAACATTGCTTAAATAAATGACAGCACTAGCATTATGTTTTGAAATATGACCTGAATTCCCAAATGTAGACGATGCATTAGACGATATAGTCATGCATTTGAATTCAATATCTATTTACTTGCTAAAAAACGCGCCAATTATTGAGATATCATTGTTGTGATCTCCTTCACTGGAAAGAAGAGTCTTTTGCCTTTTGGCGTCCAACAGTAATGAAAATTAACAAATTAATATCCCTTAGAAGATTATTTATGTTGATAATTATTTTATTAAATTATATTCCTATAATTCATGATTAATTTCCATAGATTCCAGACATTCTGGTCCAAAATCATTCCGAATAATCGTTTTTAGGACGCTAAGTGTATTTAAACAGACAAAAGTAGAGTCGTCATTATCTGATGTGTGACATTGTGTACGTCTTTAAAACACATGTGTCAATCATAGGGATTCAAGGTTGCTCTCCTCTGACAGAATTATTACTTTACTCCGATGATAATGGGTCAACGTTTCAAATGTACCTGAGTGTATACCTACTGATATTCTTTACTTGTGTTCATGTGTACATCTTGACAGAAACTCCAGTATTTTTGTTTTTAAAGCTCTTAAAACAACTAAGGCTTGAAAAAACAGCGTTGAATGTTCAGGACTCGGATTAATGGATATCGGATCGTTTCATATAGAGATACTCATAAAACAATATCAAAACATGAAATCTTGTTAGTATTCTAGCAACGTTATACAGCAATAACATGGGTACAGTCTCTATTTTCCTTAATGGTATTCGATAAATCACAACATGCATAAAACCAGAAACATGACGAAAGGAACACCAAAGGGTATGAACATAAAGTATATGTAACAATGTGGCCAACAGCTGGATGTAATTGTACTGGACATTCCAATTTGCACCTTACCATTCACTGGATGAATAAAACACATATATGATACGCCCAAGTACTTTTGACCGTCATATTTCACAAATTGAACCAATAGAGAATGTATTTTCTGTACATGTATCTACATGTATATCGGTGAGCAAGAAGTGTTTTCTTTATTGATTGGACAGACGTGTGCGGAAGTAATTTGTTTACTTAGATGCTCCCTTTAGAAACATGCTTTTAACGACCATTTGAAATGGTAGCTGCTATCGACCAGCCATGAATAAGATTTATTGTCTACTAATAGCCCCTTCGGTACTTACAGAAAAAGAGCTTGAGAGGTTTGAACCGTTTTTGTTGGTGTACATAGTTTTACCGTGTATGATTATACCAATGTTCATCGACTCGTGTCTTGAAAATATTTCAACATCCGTCATGTACAATTTTTTTTCCTTTATACAATGAGTATCAATTACGTAACTACCAGCAATGATACGGTATTTGATGTGGCATGGAAATATCATAACAAATAAATTTTTCACGATCTCATACAATTACAATTATACATTGTAAGAATATTACTTATATATATTACATACTACAAGTATATTTTACGGTAAGTTTCTTGCTTCATCGTTTATTGTGAGAAACATAATCTCATCAGATGAATATTGTTTTGTTTTTAATATGTGATAAATAATTATATAAATGGCCAATTAACATTCTGTTTAATTTGATAGTGTTGGCAATGTGAAATATAAATAAATAAAAATTTACGTTCCTGATGTTCTATCAATAATGATGGTAAATATCATTTTTATGTTATTTATTTATAGTCCGAACACGAACGTTAACAATTCAGTGTAAAATTCTGTCACAACTTATCTTCCTCTTCCATCACTCGGGAATGATAATATAACCAATATTACATCTACTACCAATGCTACTACTACTACTGCTACAACTATTAATATCAAATCCTTTCATACATCTTTGATACTTATATAGTTATTACTAAGAATGGGTATCTTTGTAAAGAAATTTCCGTTAAATAATATGTGATTCTTCAATTTTCGTTGGAAATTGTTCATTTAAAAAGTTTGGTAAATTGGATATTTTCAGAGGTGTGCATCGATTCACATTGTGTTGTTTCCGTATTGCAATATGCCGATATATCGATAACACCGCCCATCCGTTATTACTAAACATATAGACTACTACCTTTAATAAATTAGTTTTCAAAAAGAAGTGTTTATTCCATCACCTTACCAATGATAATCACTAGTATGATTAAAACTTATTACCATGCAGTAGGAGTATTGATAGGTGTCCTACAGTGCAACAGGGTTGCAACCTTGTGCCATCTAAACTGACAAATGTATCACTGAGGGTGGAACAACATGCAATGAGGAAATCTTTCAAGACATCATATCCAAAAATTGAGAACAATGAGATATTTTCAGATACGAATCGATATGCTCATGTTACAATTTGAACAATAATTTGATGAATCAATTTCTTTTCTTCTCTCTATTTAAGGAGAAATGATACATGAAGATAAATTATTGACTGTCAGTAGGAAATAATGTTTCAATTTACTAAATCTAGTATTTGTTTTTTCATTATCCATCAAGCACTTTAATATGTATTGGTTCCTTTAGTGTTCTTTGGTTGATTTGTGCTTTTGATTTTAAACAGATTGCGAATATCCATGGCAGATTATTTTTCATATTTCGAGCTTTTCGTAATTGTATAATTTGAATTTCTATATAAATTGGGATCCATTAATCTTCATTGCATCTGTAAATTATGGAAGTTTTTCATCAAATACTACAATAACAATAATCTCATAAATGCAAAATTCTATAGCGATGGTCATGTAATTATCTAATTATCGTTGTTTGGCACACAGAAAATCATAACTTTAACAAAATGAATAACTAAATCAGTATAGTAACTATTGCAGCATATACAATTATGAATCTAGTTTCAGTTTTTTCATTATAACTTATAATTAATCCTATTTAAAAGTACATTCGCACTATATGAAATTATGCAAATACAAAATATCAAATACGTTCAACAAAACACCTGTAAGCAAGCATTTTTTAATAAGTACTTTTCAAATAAATCACATTCTTTCTAGCATGAACAATTGAAGGGGTGAATGCAACAAGGGCACATGACCTATGTTATTTCAATAGAACGTGTGCCCTTTTTGAATGCACCCCTTCAATTGATAACTTAATGAATAATATTGATAAATGAATGAAAATATAAATATTTTATACTTATTTATCATTTGAACGTATAATGAATATTTTCTGTAAGCATGCATTCTTTGAATCCTGTCTAAACTAATCACATTCTCTGTAGCAAAGCCAGGGAACATGTTCTTGCTAGATGTTTGTGATGTTCAGTTCTCGAGTACGTGTCTCCGTCTCGGATGACAGTGAGGATTTGTCACTGTCTGAGACGTTTAATAAAGTTGATCAGGAAGACTGATAACACCAGACTGTCCCTTGATTGAGGAGAAAGCAGAGTTATTTTTTGCGCTCGTTGAGACGAGAATGATGACAAACAAACTAATTATCAAGATCTATTCTCATCCATAGATAAATCGGATTGAACTAAATTCCCTCTGAAATGCCATATCAATGACATGAGGATTCACCTGTATAACAAAATGAAAACTTTCTATTAAAGCTAAGTCCTCTGTAAAGCATAAGATCCAACCCCTGTGAACGTATGACTTTTAAGGCTTATTGTATAAACTAATCAGACTTTCACATTTAGATATAAATGCAATTTAGATAGAGGAAGATGTAGCATTGTCATGTTGACTAAATAGTCAATAATACAATATGTGTTACTTTTCTTAATCGATCTTGATAGCGTTACCCAAATATAACTATGTTCAATTTTACATCAAGTTTGTTGAAATATGATTATTAGTTTTTTTAAATCATCCATAGACTTATACATGTCAATTTGTTTATTTATTTTTTTAGCGCAGATACGAATTATCTTATTCATTTCTCAACTAACAATTTCAACTAATGATGTCTTTTTTAAGAATTGACCGAGTTCCATCTTTAACAATCTGATCAATAAATCATGTTTTATTTGTAGTAATTGAGCTAATTTTTGTGCATAGAAGAAGAAGTACATCACGTCTCACAACCTAATTAACTTATTTTTTCAGGTGTCACTGGAATACCTGAATCTAGAAATCATGTGCTATTAGACCTCAACATAAATAAAACGTAAGTTTAAAGTTTACCTTTGATAACAATATACATAAGTATATGTCTGACACGAATCCAATCTGTTTCTTTTTCCAATACCAACTGTCATTTCAGTCTATTACTATTAAAAATATAACAGGAGAGGTTTTGAACGATTCATCATCCTCAATGGAAGATAAGTGTAAATAAAGATAACATCAAAGCCTAGTCTACCCTTTAAACAATTGATATTGTTAATTGACTTGTCTATTATTTTGGAAAATAAAGCATGAGAGATACATGTACATGTATGGTGGTTGTTCAAAATATGTCAAAGGTTTCTGGAGAAAGCTCATGACAAAGTAAAGTGGTGGCAGTGCTACCGAAACTCATAAGATTCAAACAATTGACAAACAGCTACATTGGATATTGGCACAACATGAGTCAAGTAAAACCTTTGCAAGAATATTTCACAAGACATTAGGAACGATTCATCGTCCTCAAGTGAAGATAAGTGCAAATAATGATAAAATCTAAGCCTAGTATACCCATTAAAACAAATGATATTGTTATTGACTTGTCTATTACTTCGGAAAATATAACATGAGAGGTACTGTGAGTGTTCTCAAATGTTAATCTTTTCTCCTCTTGAAGGGGAAAATCTAAAAGGGAAATCTTATCCGCAACCTTCAATGGACACTGTATATTGACTGTTTGTTGAGTTACATTGTTCACCACTTTCTACACGATAATTAGTTTTAAGAGAATGTGTAACTGTTCACAAGATTGCATGACACAAACAAACATCGGAGTCTATGTACTTTAAAAAGTTACAGTTACAAGTTTTGTATGTTATCAATCTTATCCTGCATATTTTAATCTTTATGTCACAATGAATTCTTTAAGGACTGTTTTTAATATTATGAGATTATCTAAAACACTCAAAAGTAATATAATTTGTAATATATCAAGTACGGATAACGCATCTCTTTTGTATAAAAAAAGGTATAATATTTCAAATTGAACTTTGATACATTAGATAGTTAAATGAAGACGAAAAGCCACTGTCAATTTTTATTAAAGTTTTAATTATATTTAGAATACAAAATTGGGCATCTTTTTGAACAAATGACATTTATATTTTTCATTTATTCCTTGACTGGTGTAGAACTTAATTTTTTATTTAAAAAGAATCGGCAATGTCATCACTGACATTTTATCAAGTCCATTGAGTGCAAAACTGTCATTTGATAGGTCTCAGCATCTCAGCACTTGGTCAGCAGCCATTGTCGCCTAAATTAATGCTTTTTCATACCTTTATTGAACTATATTTTTATCCCAGTAGAAAGCCAGCCAAAAGTACAAATTGTGAGCCAAGTTACCACCAACTTGAGCATCATCAGCATTAAGGAGAAAAATATTTTTTATCTTAACATTTTTCGAATTTCTTGTTATTAAAAAGCCGCACAATTAGTTTGAAAGTGACAGAAATATTACAAACGCAACTATTTATCAATGCGGTGACATTACCAATAGTTTTGAAAGCAAACTCGCTTTTTGCAAAGAAACATTTTAGTTAACAGATTTTACGACTGCTCCATACCTGTAAGAGGCGTAGGCAGGAATTTTCAGCCTCATTAGCAAATACGAATATCGATCACATATATAGTAAGAGTCAGAATATCTTACAATGTCAACTTTGGAATCTGTAAGGAGACAGCAGTTATATAATTCATCAACAAAGATGTGATGTGATATGGGGTTTAACGCCCCTGTCAAGATTATGTCACTTATATCGCGGCTGCTAGTTTTACTGCAGGGAGAAAGCCCACAACACCATTGTGGCTGTGCCTTGCAGTGAAACCTGCGAGCATCGCCTTGAACCAGCTGATGGGTCGCTTTGCTTTGAATTCAGTGTAGCATTGCACCCAAACCTGACTGCGCGAAGAACAGTTCTCTACTGCAGACAAAGTTGCCGAGCCCCTGGCGTGATTCGAACCAATGATCAATCCCACCCCTACACCAACAAAGGAAGAAACCCCTTGGAACAAATACCTTCATTTGCAAAGAAACACTCGTTTGCTACCTTGAGCATATATTAGTAAAATAGCGGAATATAGGACCCGACAAGAAAATACATCAACTACTACTGTGACGATAACCTTTGTTGACATGTTCTCTTTATCATATCATTAAATCTTAGTAACTACATCGAAAGAAGGTCATTCCTATATGGAGCATTTATAGGAAGAACTTTAAAAATTAAACGTCAAGAGCATGACACACATGGAAGTAAGGAATGGACACGGGTTTCTGTAGAACCAGTTTTGTTTAGTTATATCCATTCTGTTATAATTGAATACCTTTTGAAGAAATGGGATGTGGGTGTTTTAAGTCCTACGATGGTTGTAGGAAGTAAGTAAAAAGCATTAATTGCCATGTCATTCAAAATCGTGAAAGTTGTAACCGTATTGTTCAACTTAAGTTTGATCATTATACTCTGACGTTTCTCATAAATAGTAAATAGAAAGATTTGATCTTTTAAAAACTCACAGTGATTAAACAATAAACAATAAACATGTATGATTTCATTACTTGTATATTTGCGTGACTATGGGACTAAAAAATCAACAGACCCCTGCAGGAAAAGCAAATAGGTCTGTAAAATGTATGATATATAATGATTCATAAACTAGCAGGTGGGTCTGTCTAGACATTTTATGGCCAGGGAAGTAGCATATCAATAACATATAACAAGTTTTACAAATCAAATCATACAAACTTTTAGATATCTTTGTAGTGTAAAACGTGCAGAGACGCAATCATAGGTCTCATCTTAATGTTGTTTGTCAACTTGGCACGATAAGCGATCAGACAAAACGTCATAACAGGATTCGTTACCAGGAAATAAGCTTTACTCACTTGTCATTGATATACCTTATATTGTAATATGACTTTGGATATGATGTCTCATGACATGATTAAGGATTATTGTCAGAACATATATTTTTAGAAAAGGGATACAATTTATATTTAATCTGAAAATGTACAACGTTTAAAAATCCTATAAGATGTGTATTCTTCGTGCCTTGGTCAAATCATTAAATTGACTTTATGAGACAGAGTACTTTTAACGTAGAACTTGAAATCAAGAAGTATTAGGTCTTAAAGTCTGAAGATTATGAATTTAATTTTAATTCATTATTGTTGAAACACATTTCACTGTGAAAATATACATGGCACATTCAAATTCACCTTGACAAAACTGTCTGTAGCCCATGTCTCCTGAGGTTATGTTAAACATTAGAGTCTATCGTATTCCAGAAATATAATTTACCTTAATCAAATTAAGAAATATCATATTTCTCCCAAAAAACAATATCTGTCTACTTACATTTTCATAGCTTTCTTGACAAAATGTTCAAAATAGGATTACGATATTTGAGAGTGCAAATAAATCAGTCAGTGGAAAATATCGTTATGATTATGAGAAACAAAAAAATAATGCCTAATAGAATACCAATTTTTTTCATTCAGGGGTATTACCTTGTTAACTTTTTAAATGTCATTTAAAAAATTCTCATTTGGATCATTGTGTTTGCCTCCAAACAACAGCACTGTGAAAATTGTCATGCACATTTATGGTCAATATCACAATTCATAACTTAACACCTCTCAACTATATTGTAAAAAGTTATTTTGATAGGGTTTGATACCTGGCTTTTATCGATTCATACTGGAGTAAGGCAAGGTGATCCATTTAATGTAGTTAATGATCTTGTAATCTCTAGAGGAAGCAAGGCCTTGACTCTATTTCAAGCTTCAAGGTTAAAGGTCACCTTCTACCATGTCTTTGCTACTAAACCAATTACAGTTGAAGCCTCTGTACCAATCACTACTGTAAGGAATATACTGATTGTTTAATACGAGAAGACCCATACAAAATATCCCTCCTTTATCCTTTCAATGACCTTAAAATACACATTTGAAGATTGTTGTTATTATCATAGTCTTCAGGGTTAAAGGTCAGCTTCTATCATGCCATTGCTACCACAACAATAACTATTGAAACCTGTGTGCCAATCCCTTTATTAAAGATAATATCGACTTTTTGATATGAGAAGATCCATAACAAAAACACTCTGTTCGTTTGACTTAAAGTAAACATAAGCTGTTGTTTTCATGTCATTAAGTCTAAGAAATAATTCAACAATTAATGTTCAACAAAACCATATTACAGATAAGCACTATTTTATGCAGCACTGAACTGAAGATCATGCACTTTTGAATCATGTTCAACGAACGAGTTCTGTTTTATTCTAAACTTGATTAACTCAAGAGCAGTTTAATGATATGCAAGGGGAAATGTGTTGAAATTTTGTATATGTGTTTTACGCTATAGATCCTATCAACAATAATTGAAAAGCAAATGTTATTTGCAGGAAAGTATGATATAATGATGCATAAACAGCATGTGGGTCCGTCTAGATCTAGTCGCTTTATTGTCAGGAAAGTAGCATACCAATAACATATAATAGGTTTACAAGGTCTCTGTCTACAAAGTATATCATACAATGCATTTAGATCAATTCCCGGTGCAAACGTTGCAGAGTTTTTTCTTTGAGGAATCATAAGTGGTATCGTTATGTAGACTGTTCAGGTTGGATGGGTGGAGGTGAGCCAGCCTCTAATAATTATTCAAGGAAGTATTTTGCTAGAAAAGTAGCTTCAATCGTATGTCTATCATGTGCTAAAACATTTTCAGAATTGATGTTATATATTACAAGTTGCATTTATCAATACAGACAAAACAATTTAAGTATTTCTGAATTTGATTTGATCTTATATTGGCATCAATTTGAATTAATTTTAATACTTTTTGGTAATCCACATCAACACAGTGAAAACCAGTTTAAATAAAGTATGACACATTGATTATCGATTTCAATTCTTTGGCGCATATATCATTTGACGATGTAGCCTAGAAAAATAAGTAATATAAATCATAGGGAAAAACTCATGAAATAGAATCTTTCTATAAAAGAACCCCAAAACATTAGTTTTCTTTTAACATAAGGATAATACTGTACTTAACATTCATTTGTAAGTGCAAATAAGTAAGTTGAAAATATTTGTTTCTCCATGAAATCATCCAGAACATTGTTTTGCTCTGTCTTCTCCAGAACTGCACCAAAACGCAAATGAAGGAAACAGAGCTTATGTTTGGGATATGTTGATTGATTTACTGGTGTGATATTTTCTAAAAGCACACATCAGGATGTCATTTTGCAATTAAAGAAGTCCCATATGTCATGAACAATATTTATTCCAATCAAACAAGAACAATAACTCTATACTATAAGAAGCTGCAGCGTAAGTGTGCCACGTCTAATTTCATTTAAAAAGTTGTTTTAAGGCCAATTAACAAATCAAATATTCATTGCATCGCACATCCAATGTTATGTTATTCTAGTAGCAATAACTACAAATCCTTTCATGTGGCGTAGTCAATGTTTCTGGGACTTCTTTTGCGCACCAATGCTAACTTAATAGAAGATTATTTCACCATCTTTTGCTACTGTATTGTGCCTTTGTTTATAGAAGAAAAAACTTAAAGTAAAATATAGCGGTTCATTCAGTAAAATAATTTCTTTTGCTTATTTCACAGGAATCAACATATATTGAGTTGTAATTTTGAATGGGATGATAAAAATACATCTTCAATGAATAACTATATGGCTCTCTGTTCTTATTGTACAATGACACATGATAGCATTTAAGATATTGCAGGTTATTAATGAGAACTTTGTTTCTGTCAAGAACAATATGGTTATGCAAGTATTCTTTGGTCAGAACTGAAGCATCAAAAACATCTAAGCCTGATTTCATAACGCTTATTTATCCACTAAAATATTAAGTATTTTATGTAAGCCTCTTCCTGGAAATGTTTGTATTTTGAAAAAGCGTCTCTGTGGACTCATTGGAAATACATACAATTAGGACTTACATGGTAAACATAATTAATAATTGATGATAATGGAGATCAGTAATTATCTTCCCGGAAAGCCCGTCCATTAAACGACTTGTCAGTTTCCTGTTAATTCTAGACTGCTTTTCATGGCAACCAATTATTGTTGATAAGACAGGCGAGTATTTCTGAGCAACACAGTTAATTTAAATATACTGTAGCGAGTTTTCTTCATGATCTTATGAACATTTTAGAAACATGCTACCGATTGCAGTAGACTTTTTAATTGATCCTTTTAATCAAATGAACACAACAATTTCGGTCAAGCTTTATGAATCCATTTACCTAACTAAATGATTTAAAGGTTTCCCGACTTAAATGGCCACATTCGTTTTCCCGTTGGTTTTTACTGGCAAGCAAAAATCGGGTTGAGAAATAGGATCTGTTACATTGTAAAGAAAATATATTTACCTCGAATAATGAATATCATTTGAGAGATGTTTTTTCAAAAATAGGCTTGATTGGTTTTAAGAGGGTGAAAGTTTAAGTTAAAGATAAATATCCTTTCATGCTCTTGCAAAAGGGATTTGTAAAGTTTATGATTGGAAATATCAATGTAATTTAGTCCATAAACGAATATAGGTATCCGATACCGTATAGGTAAAGGATTCTACATCTTATTTTGGGTTATACTGAACTCTGCTTATTTTCGTAATATCTATTAGTTATCGATATATCCCAGTTTGTACACATTCTTTAAAACTGAGCAATGAGTATAGACTCTTATACTATTCTGGTATTGACCCGCTGGGGGTTCCGAAATAACCGCATTGATATCCGGACAGTTCTGAAGCGTTTGGTCACCACAGACACTCTGAACCTGCCAATGATCTGTAACATTGCTTAAATAAATGACAGCACTAGCATTATGTTTTGATATATGACCTAAATTCCCAAATGTAGACGATGCAATAGACGATATAGTCATGCATTTAAATTCAATATCTGTTTACTTACTAAAAAGAGTATTTTGTCTTTTGGCGTCCAACAGTAATGAAAATTAACAAATTAATATCCCTTAGAAGATTATTTATGTTGATAATTATTTTATTAAATTATCTTCCTATAATTCATGATTAATTTCCATAGGTTCCAGACATGTGTCAATCATAGGGATTCAAGGTTGCTCTTCTCTGACAGAATTATCACTTTACTCTGCTGATAATGGGGCAACGTTTCAGATGTTCCTGAGTCTGCTGATATTCTTTACTTGTGTTCATGTGTACATCTTGACAGAAACTCAGTATTTTTGTTTTAAAAGCTCTTAAAACAACTCAGGCTGGAAAACAGAGTTGAAAGTTCAGGACCCTGATGAATGGTTATTGGATCATTTCATATAGAGACACTAATAAAACAATATCAAAACGTGAAATGTTTTTAGTATTCTAGCAACGTTATACAGCAATAACATGGGTACAGTCTCTATATCTCCTAATGGTATTCGATAAAGAGCAGAGACCTATCACAACATGCATAAAACCAGAAACATGATAACGTTTTGGCATGTTTATATCGAAGAAGAAAGAAACACAAAACAGTATGTACATAAAGTGTGTGTAACAATGTGGCCAACAGCTGGATGTAATTGTAGTGGACATTCCAATTTGCACCTTATCATTCGCTGGATGAATAAAACACATATATGATACTTCCAAGTACGTTTGACCGTCATATTTCACACATAGAACCAATGTATTCTCTGTATCTGTATGTATATTGGTGAGCAAGAAGTGTTTTCTTTATTGATTGGACAGACGTGTGCGGAAGTAATTTGTTTACTTAGATGCTCCCTTCTAGAAACATGCTTTTAACGACCATTTGAAATGGTAGCTGCTATCGACCAGCCATGAATAAGATTTATTGTCTACTAATAGCCCCTTCGGTACGTACAGAAAAAGAGCTTGAGAGGTTTGAACCGTTTTTGTTGCATAGTTTTACCTTGTACGACTATACCAATGTTCATGGACTATACCAATGTTCATGGACTGGTGTCTTGAAAATATTTCAACATTCGTCATGTACAATTTGTTTTTATTTATACAAAGAGAATCAAATAGGTAGCTACCAGCAATGATAAGGTATTTGATGTGGCATGGAAATATCATAAAAGAATCTATTTTACACGATCGCATACATTTACAATAATACAAGAATATTACTTAAATATATTACATGCTACAAGTATCTATTGCTGTAAGTTTCTTGGTTCATCTATTCATTGTGAGAAACAGTTTGACAGTTGGAGCAAAAAACTGATTTTTGTATCCATCTTTTTATAAATAAGACAAGAAATAATACATGCATTGATACATATAGTCCATCATGCAGATACAGAATTCGTTATTGATCTTTTACAGATAATTTGCTGATAAAAACAAATATAATTTGATTGTTATGACATATGGTTTCCGTGTTTCGTGTTTATCTTCCTAATACTACTACTACTACTACTACTACTACTACTAATACTACTACTACTCCTGCTACTGCTACTGCCACGTCTGCTAGATTACCCTTACCTCTGTTTGTACCTGCTACAAACCTCACTGATATTACCACAACTTCTTCTACCTCTACTGATACAAGTACTACGCCTGCTGTTGCTACTAGGACTACTACCCTCACTTCTACTACAATCACTACTACTACTACTACTTCGATCGCCACCAATACTACCACAACTACTATTACTTCTACAACGAGTACTTCTTCTACTACTACTACTACTACTACTACTACTACTTCTACTCTAACAACAACTTCAACATGGACCACCTCTATTACTGCCACTATCTTCTACTCCTACACACATGCTACCCCAAATACCACAACTACTGTTACTAATACTACTTCCCTCACTTGCAAATGATAATATAACCAATACAGTGGAACTCAGATAATGAACTCCAGGGGATCGAATAATTTAGTTTGCTGTATCAGATGTTCGCTATATGCATATATTTTTAATAATATTATATAGGGACGGGACTTGAAAATTTGTTCACTATATCCGATTGTTGGCTATATCTGAGTTCCACTGTATCACTTCTAGTACCAATACTATGTTTACTACTGCTACAACTCTTAATATCAAATCCTTTCATACATCTTTGATGCTTTTATAGTTTTTATCACTAAAACATAATGAGTTTTACCTTAAATATAAAAAACGTTTCAAAAAAGTATTTTTATTCCATCACCTTACCAATGATAATCACTAGCATGGTTAAAACTTATTACCATACAGTAGACGTATAAATCGGTGTCCTACAGTGCAACAGGGTTGCAACCTTGTGCCAGCTAAACTGACAAATGTATCACTGAGGGTGGAACAACATGCAATGAGGAAATCTTTCAAGATATCATATCCAAAAATTGAGAACAACGACATATTTTCAGATACGATTCGATATGCTCATGTTACAATTTGAACAATCAATTATTTGAATCAATTTTCCTCTCTCTATTTAAGGAGAAATGATACATGAAAATACATTATTGACTATCAGTAGGAAATAATGTATTTCAATTTACTGAAATCTGGTAATTGTTTTTGCATTATCCATCAAGCACTTTAATATGTATTGGTTCCTGTAGTGTTCTTTGCTTGATTTGTGCTTTTGATTAAAAACAGATTGCGAATATCCATGGCAGATTATTTTTCATATTTCGAGCTTTTCGTAATTGTATAATTTGAATTTTTATATAAATTTGGTTCCAGTAATCTTCACTGCATTCGTAATTTATGGACGTTTTTCATCAAATACTACAATTACAATAATCTCATAAATGCAAAATTCTATAGCGATGTTCATGTAATTATTTAATTCTCGTTGTTTAGCACACATTTGGAGAAATTCATGACTTAAACAAAATGAATAACCAAATGAATATAGTAATTATTGCAGCGTATGAAATTATGAATCTAGTTTCAGTTTTATCATTATAATTTATAATTAATACTATTTAAAAGTACATTCGCAGAATATGAAATTGTACAAATAAAGAATATCAAATACTTTCAACATAACATGTTAGCAAGCAGTTTTTAATAAGTACTTTTCAAATAAATCACATTCTTTCTAGCATGAAAAATTGATAAGTGTAGGATCAAAACCAAGCCAGAGGTGTTGTTGATAAGCCCGCGGCAGAGGGAAATTGGAAAGGGCCGATAGGCCCGCCCCAATTTCCCGAGGCTGAGGGCTTACATTATCAAACAACACCGAGGGCGAGGTTTTGATCTAACTTATGAACCGAGATAAACCGTAGTAACAAAATTATTTCAATAATAAGTATAAAAATGGATTCATTGATTTTTTCTGGTAGGGAATCACCATGAGCAAACGGAGAGCACATCCGCGCCCTGCACGTGCTTTGCGCTCGCTACCCAAGCTGTCAACATGAAATGCATGCGCTATCTGCCTCGTGAAGTTCACATGATTGTCACTGTGGAAAATACATCATTGTTCTCGTGGGCCTTTATAGCCGAGTTGTCAAAGGCGCCAGTTTAGTAAGCGAGTGGTGCAGAGTTCGAAACCAGGCATGCGAACATTATATTTGTGATTTGTCAAAAATGTGATATTTTGTGATGGTATTATTCGAAGAAGGACTTTGAAACAAAGTATTTCAAAACGTGTATAATCCCAATCAAAATAAATTTCCGATAAATTCTAGAGTAAGCCCCGGGCTTTCCTATAGAAAGCCCTGGGCATTCTTGGATAATGCCCGGCAAAGAGGTGTATCCGGTAAAAGAAATACCTAATAGAACAATAGAGTGACGTCACTGGAGGTTTATAACTAAATGAATAATATTGATAAAAGAATGAAAATATAAATAGTTTATACTTATTTTTCATGTAAACTTACAATGAATATTTTCTGTAAGCAGGCATTCTTTGAATCCTGTCTCAACTAATCCACTCTCTGTAGCAAAGCCAGGGAACATGTTCTCACTAGATACTTGTGATGTTCAGTTCTCGAGTACATGAGTACATGTCTCCGTCTCGGATGACAGTGAGGATTTGTCACTTTTCTCAACAAACAATTTCAACTAATGATGTCTTTCTTAAGAATTGACCGAGTTCCATCTTTAACAATCTGATCAATAAATCATGTTTTGTTTGTAGTAATTTAGCTAATTTTTGTACATAGAAGATGAAGTTCATGACGTCTCACAACCTAATTAACTTATTTTTTCAGGTGTCACTGGAATACCTGAATCTAGAAATCTTTTGCTGTTAGACCTCAACATAAATAAAACGTAAGTTTAAAGTTGTTAACTATACATAATTATATGTCTTACAATTTTTTCAGGTGTCACTGGAATACCTGAATCTAGAAATCTTGTGCTATTAGACCTCAACATAAATAAAACGTAAGTTTAAAGTTGTTAACTATACATAATTATATATCTGACACGAATCCAATCTGTTTTTATTTCCAATACCAACTGTCATTTCAGTCTATAACTATTAAAAATATAACATGAGAGGTTTTGAACGATTCATCATCCTCAATGGAAGATAAGTGTAAATAAAGATAACATCAAAGCCTAGTATACCCTTTAAACAATTGATATTGTTAATTGACTTGTCTATTATTTTGGAAAATATAGCATGAGAGATACATATGTCAAAGGTTTCTGGAGAAAGCTCATGAAAAAGTAAAGTAGTGGCAATGCTACCGAAACTCATAAGACTCATCTTTCAACCTTCTTTCATTCAAACAATTGACAAACTCCTACATTGGATATTGGCACAATGTGAGTCCTCACAGGTAAAACCTTTGCAAGAATATTTAACAAAACATTATAACATCATCGTCCTCAGGTAAAGATAAGTGTAAATAAAGATAAAATCAAAGCCAAGTATACCCCTTAAGAACAAATGATATTATTAATAGACTTGTCTATTACTTCGGAAAATATAACATGAGAGGTACATGTATGGTGATTGTTCTCAAATGTTAATCTTTTCTCTTCTTGAAGGGGTAAATCGAAAAGGGAAATCTTATCCGCAACCTTCAATGGACACTGTATATTGACTGTTTGTTGAGTAACATTGTTCACCACTTTCTACACGATAATTAGTTTTAAGAGAATGTGTAACTGTTCACAAGATTGCATGATACAAAAAAACATCGGAGTCTATGTACTTTAAAAAGTTACAGTTACAAGTTTTGTAAGTTATCAATCTTATCCTGCATATTTTAATCTTTATGTCACAATGAATCCTCAAGGACTGTTTTTAATATTATGAGATTATCTTAAACACTCAAAAGTAATATAATTTGTAATATATCAAGTACGGATAACGCATCTCTTTTGTATAAAAAAAGGTATAATATTTCAAATTGAATATTGATGCATTCGATAGTTAAATGAAGACGAAAAGCCACTGTCAATTTTTATTAAAGTTTTAATTATATTTAAAATACAAAATTGGGCATCTTTTTGAACAAATGACATTTATATTTTTCATTTATTCCTTGACTGGTGTAGAACTTAATTTTTTATTTAAAAGGAATCGGCAATGTTATCACTGACATTTTATCTAGTCCACTGAGTGCAAAACTGTCATTTGATAGGTCTCAGCATCTGTTGATGAGCAAGCACTTGGTCAGCAGCCATTGTCGCCTAAATTTATGTTTTTTCATACCTTTATTGAACTATTTTTTTATCCCAGTAGAAAGCCAGCCAAAAGTACAAATTGTGAGCCACGTTACCACCAACTTGAGCATCATCAGCATTAAGGAGACACATATTTTTAATCTTAACATTTTTCGAATTTCTTGTTATTAAAAACCCGCAAAATTAGTTTGAAAGTGACAGAAATATTACAAACGCAACTATTTATCAATGCGGCGACATGACCAATAGTTTTGAAAGCAAACTCGCTTTTTGCAAAGAAACATTTTAGTTAACAAATTTTGCGACTGCTCCATACCTGTAAGAGGCGTAGGCAGGAATTTTCAGCCTCATTAGCAAATACGAATATCGATCACATATATAGTAAGAGACAGAATATCGTACAATGTCAACTTTGGAAATCTGTAAGGAGACAGCAGTTATATAATTCATCAACAAAGATGTGATGTGATATGGGGTTTAACGCCCCTGTCAAGATTATGTCACTTATATCGCGGCTGCTAGTTTTACTGCAGGGAGAAAGCCCGCAACACCATTGTGGCTGTGCCTTGCAGTGAAACCTGCGAGCATCGCCTGGAACCTGAATTCAGTGTAGCATTGCACCCAAACCTGACTGCGTGTAGAACAGTTCTCTACTGCAGACAAAGTTGCCGAGCCCCTGGCGTGATTCGAACCAATGATCAATCCCACCCCTACACCAACAAAGGAAGAAACCCCTTGGAACAAATACCTTCATTCGCAAAGAAACACTCGTTTGATACCTTGAGCATATATTAGTAAAATAGCGGGATAAAGGAACCTAGAAGAAAATACATCCACTACTACTGTGATGATAACCTTTGTTGACATGTTCACTTTATCATATCATTAAATCTTAGTAACTACATCGAAAGAAGGTCATTCCTATATGGAGCATTTATAGGAAGAACTTTAACAATGAAACGTCAAGAGCATGACACACCAGGAAGTAAGGAAAAGGAGGGACACGAGTTTCTGTAGAACCAGTTTTGTTGAGTTGTATCCATTATGTTATAATTGAATACCTTTTAAAGAAATGGGATGTGGGTGTTGTTAGTCCTACGATGGTTGTAAGAATTGAATAAAAAGCATAAATTGCCATGTCATTAAAAATCGTGAAATTTGTAACCATATTACTCAACTTAAGTTTAATAATTATAATTTGACGTTTCTCGTAAATAGTAAATAGAAAGATTTGATGTTTTCAAAACTTGATATTATCTTCCCCTCACAATGAAGTTTCAGATTGATAAACATGTATCCTTTCATTACTTGTATATTTGCGTGACTATGGGACTTAAGAACCAACAGACCCCGTGCAAGAAAAGCAAATAGGTCTGTTAAAAGGTCTGTATAATGATTCATAAACCAGCAGGTGGGTCCGTCTAGACGCTTTATGGTCAGGGAAGTAGCATATCAATAACATATAATACGTTTTACAAGGTCTCTGTCTACAAATTAAATCATACAAACTTTTAGATCTCTTTGTAGAGTAAAACGTGCAGAGACGGAATCATAAGTCTTATCTTAATATTGTTTGTCAACTTGGCACGATAAGCGATCAGACAACCTGTCATAACAGTGTTACTTGGAAAGTAGCTTTATTGTCTTGTCATTTATATGCGATAAGTGTATCAGATTTTGTACTATGGCTTTGAATATGATGTCTTATGACATGATTAACGATTATAGTCTAAACAAACATTTTTAGAAAAGGGAGAAAATTTACATTTATTATGAAAATTTACAACGTTTAAAAAGCCTTGAAGTTATGTATTCTTCACTTGACTTGAAGTTATGTTACACATCAGAGTCAAGCGTATTCCAGAAATAAAATGTACATAAAACAAATTAAGAAATATAATTATATTGTCATTTTTTCAATTCATCATTTGAATCATTGTGTTTGCCTCCAAACAACAGCACTGTGAAAATTGTCATGCACATTTATGGTCAATTTCACAATTCACACCTTCCAACTTTATTGTAATCCGTTATTTTGATTTGGCTTGATCTACCTTGCTTTTATCGATTCATACTGGAGTAAGGCAAGGTGTTCCATTTATTGTAGTTAATCGATGATCTTGTAATCTCTAGAGGAAGCGTGACCTTGACTCTATTTCAAGCTTCAGGGTTACAGGTCAGCTTCTATCGTGCCATTGCCAACACAATGATTACTATTGAAGCCTGTGTACCAGTACTAGAGTAAGGAATATATCGACTGTAAAATATGAGAAGACCAATAGCGAAAAATACCTATACTTTATTTCAATCACCTTGATAAATAAATATTTGTAAATTGATTTAGTTATTATTATCATAAAGTATTAGAAAGCTTATCAAATTCAACTCAAAATCTTTATATTCTGCATGCATTGTTTTACAACAAAACCATAATACAGATTACACTATTTCATGCAGTAATGTAATGTGTAGTAATATTTCCTCTTTAATACATATAAATGAGCGAGTTTATAATTTTTTAATTCTAAACTTGGTTACCTCAAGAGTTATTTATCGATATGCAAGGAAAATGCGTTCAATTTCTGTTTATTTATGTTTAAAATCCTATCAACAATAATTGAGAAGCAAATAAATAACTTGTTTCATTTCATTACTAGTATATTTGCGTGCCTATAGGCCTAAAGTACCAACATACCCTGTGCAAGATAAGCAAATAGGTGTGTAAAAAGTATAATATAATGATGCATAAACCAGCAAGTGGGTCCGTCTAGACGCTCTATGGTCAGGAAAGTAGCATACCAATAACATATAATAAGTTTTACAAGGCCTTCTGTCTACAAATGATATTATATAAAGCCTTAAGATCAATTCACAGTGTAAACGTTGCAGACTTTGTCTTAGAGGAATCATAAGTGGTATCTTTATGTAGCCTGTTGGATGGGTGGAGTTGAGCCAACCTCTTATGCTAGGAAGTATTTTGCTAGAAAAGTAGCTTCAATCGTATGTCTATCATGTGCTGAAACATTATCAGATTTGGTGTTCTATAAAGCTAGTTGCATATATCAATACAGACATAACAATTCAAGTATTTCTGAATTTTGATTTGATGTAATATTGGCATTAATTTTTGTAATCCACATCCATACAGTGAAAACCAGGCTCATTTATCATCGGACGATGAAGTCCAGAAATATAAATGATATTACTCATAGGTAAAAACTCATGAAATAGAATCTTTCTATAAAAGAATCCCAAAACATTAGTTTTCGTTTAACATGAGGATAATACTGTACTTAACATTCATTTGTAGGTGTAAATAAGTAAGTTGAAGATATTTATTTCTCTATGAAATCATCCATAACATTGTTTTGCCCTGTCTTCTCCAGAACTAAACCAAAACGCAAATGAAGGAAACAGAGCTTATGTTTGTGATATGTTGATTGTTTTACTGGTGTGATATTTTCTACAAGCACACATCAGGCTGTCATTTGGCAATTAAAGAAGTCCCATATGTCATGAACAATATTTATTCCAATCAAACAAGAACAATAACTCTATATTATAAGCAGCTGTAGCGTAAGTGTGCCACGTCTAATTCCATTTTAAAGGTTGCTTTTAGGCCAATTAACAAATAAAATATTCATGGCGTCGCACATCTAATGTTATGTTCTTCTAGTAGCAAAAACTACGAATCCTTTTATGTGGCATAGTCAATTTTTCTAGGCTTCTTTTGCGCACCAATGCTTCCTTAATAGAAGATTATTTCACCATCTTCTGCTACTATATTGTGCGTTTGTCTATAGACACAACTTTAAGTGAAAGATACGAGATCATTCAAGAAAATACATTTCTATTGCTTATTTCACAGAACAACATATATTGAGTTCTTTTTATAAAATGGGATGATAAAAATAAAATGAATACATACATGGCTCTCTGTTCTTATTGTACAATGAGACACAATAGCATTTCAGACACTGCAGTTTAATCATGAATACATTATTTCTGTTAATATCAATTAGTTCTTCAAGTATTCCATGTGCGGAACTGAACCGTTTAAAACATTAACTCTAAGCATTATTCATCCACTCAAATAACTAGTATATGATATAAGCATCATGCTTGAACTGATAATATTTTTAAGCATCTCTCTGGACTCATTGGAACTACCTACAATTAGAATTCGTACATGGTAAACATAATTAATAATTGATGATAATTGAGATCAGTAATTGTCTTCCCGGACAGCCCGTCCATTAAACGACTTGTCAGTTTCCTGTTGATTCTAGACAGCTTCTCATGGCAACCAATTATTGTTGATAAGACGGGCGAGTATTTCTGAGCCACACAGTTAATTTAAATACACTGTAGCGAGTTTTCTTCATGATCTTATGAACATACTTACTGGCAAAACAAAATCGGGTTGAGAACTAGGATCAGTTACATTGTAAAGAAGATATATTTACCTCGAATAATGATATTATTTGAGAGATGTTTTATCAAAAATGGGCTTGATTGGTTTTAAGAGGGTGAAAGTTTAAGTTCACGATAAATATCCTTTCATGCTCTTTCAAAAGGGATTTGTAAAGTTTATGATTGAAAATATCAATTTGGTCTATAAACGAATAAAGGTACCCTATACCGTATAGGATCCTTGTTCCTATTTTTGGGTTATATTTGAACTCTCCTTATTTTTGTAATATCTAATAGTTATCGATATATCGCAGTTTGTACACATTCTTTAAAACTGAGCAATGAGTATGGGCTCTTATACTATTCTGGTATTGACCCGCTGGGGGTTCCGAAATAACCGCATTGATATCCGGACAGTTCTGAAGCGTTTGGTCACCGCAGACACTCTGAACCTGCCAATGATCTGTAACATTGCTTAAATAAATGACAGCACTAGCATTATGTTTTGATATATGACCTGAATTCCCAAATGTAGACGATGCAATAGACGATATAGTCATGCATTTGAATTCAATATCTGTTAACTTACTAAAAAGTGCGCCAATTAAGAAATCATTGTTGTGATCTTCACTGGAAAGAAGAGTCTTTCGTCTTTTGGCGTCCAACAGTAATGAAAATTAACAAATTAATATCCCTTAGAAGATTATTTATGTTGATAATTATTTTATTAAATTATTTTCCTATAATTCATGATTAATTCCCATAGGTTCCAGACATTCTGGTCCAAAATCTTTCCGAATAATCGCTTTTAGGACGCTCAGTGTAATGAGACGGACACTGAAACTCATTATCTGATGTTTGACATTGTGTACGTCTTTACAACACATGTGTCCATCATAGGGATTCAAGGTTGCTCTCCTCTGACAGAATTATCACTTCAACTCTGCTGATAATGGGGCAACGTTTCAGACGTTCTTGAGTGGATACCTACTGATATTCTTTACTTGTGTTCATGTGTACATCTTGACAGAAACTCCAGTATTTTTGTTTTAAAAGCTCTTAAAACAACTCAGGCTGGAAAACAGAGTTGAAAGTTCAGGATCCTGATGACTGGATATCGGATCATTTCATATAGAGACACTCATAAAACAATATCAAAACGTGAAATCTTTTTAGTATTTTAGCAACGTTATACAGCAATAAAATGTGTATAGTCTCTATTTTCCTTCATGGTATTCGATACAGAACAGAGACCTATCACAACATGCATAAAACCAGAAACATGATAATGTTTTGGCATGTTTATCTCTTAGACGAAAGCAACACCAAAGGGTATGTACATAAAGTGTTTGTAACAATGTGGCCAACAGCTGGATGTAATTGTAGTGGACATTCCAATTTGCACCTTACCATTCGCTGGATGAATAAAACACATATATGATACTTCCAAGTACGTTTGACCGTCACATTTCACACATAGAACCAATGTATTCTCTGTATCTGTATGTATATCGGTGAGCAAGAAGTGTTTTCTTTATTGATTGGACAGACGTGTGCGGAAGTAATTTGTTTACTTAGATGCTCCCTTCTAGAAACATGCTTTTAACGACCATTTGAAATAGTAGCTGCTATCGACCAGCCATGAATAAGATTTATTGTCTACTAATAGCCCCTTCGGTACTTACAGAAAAAGAGCTTGAGAGGTTTGAACCGTTTTCGTTGGTGTACACAGTAAAACTATGTACACCAACGAAAATAATTACATACATGGATTCCTATAGTCCATCATGCAGATACAGAATCTCTTCTTGGTCTTTTTCCAGATATTTTGGTGATAAAAACATATATAATTTGATTGTTATGACATATGGTTTTAATGTATCATAATTGCTAAGAGATAATCTCATATTTCATAAAACAGATCATGCACACTTTCGTCAAGACAATAATCAAATAAACTAGTATATGATATAAGCATCATGCTTGAACTGATAATATTTTTAAGCATCTCTCTGGACTCATTGGAACTACCTACAATTAGAATTCGTACATGGTAAACATAATTAATAATTGATGATAATTGAGATCAGTAATTGTCTTCCCGGACAGCCCGTCCATTAAACGACTTGTCAGTTTCCTGTTGATTCTAGACAGCTTCTCATGGCAACCAATTATTGTTGATAAGACGGGCGAGTATTTCTGAGCCACACAGTTAATTTAAATACACTGTAGCGAGTTTTCTTCATGATCTTATGAACATACTTACTGGCAAAACAAAATCGGGTTGAGAACTAGGATCAGTTACATTGTAAAGAAGATATATTTACCTCGAATAATGATATTATTTGAGAGATGTTTTATCAAAAATGGGCTTGATTGGTTTTAAGAGGGTGAAAGTTTAAGTTCACGATAAATATCCTTTCATGCTCTTTCAAAAGGGATTTGTAAAGTTTATGATTGAAAATATCAATGCAATTTGGTCTATAAACGAATAAAGGTACCCTATACCGTATAGGATCCTTGTTCCTATTTTTGGGTTATATTTGAACTCTCCTTATTTTTGTAATATCTAATAGTTATCGATATATCGCAGTTTGTACACATTCTTTAAAACTGAGCAATGAGTATGGGCTCTTATACTATTCTGGTATTGACCCGCTGGGGGTTCCGAAATAACCGCATTGATATCCGGACAGTTCTGAAGCGTTTGGTCACCACAGACACTCTGAACCTGCCAATGATCTGTAACATTGCTTAAATAAATGACAGCACTAGCATTATGTTTTGATATATGACCTGAATTCCCAAATGTAGACGATGCAATAGACGATATAGTCATGCATTTGAATTCAATATCTGTTAACTTACTAAAAAGTGCGCCAATTAAGAAATCATTGTTGTGATCTTCACTGGAAAGAAGAGTCTTTCGTCTTTTGGCGTCCAACAGTAATGAAAATTAACAAATTAATATCCCTTAGAAGATTATTTATGTTGATAATTATTTTATTAAATTATTTTCCTATAATTCATGATTAATTCCCATAGGTTCCAGACATTCTGGTCCAAAATCTTTCCGAATAATCGCTTTTAGGACGCTCAGTGTAATGAGACGGACACTGAAACTCATTATCTGATGTTTGACATTGTGTACGTCTTTACAACACATGTGTCCATCATAGGGATTCAAGGTTGCTCTCCTCTGACAGAATTATCACTTCAACTCTGCTGATAATGGGGCAACGTTTCAGACGTTCTTGAGTGGATACCTACTGATATTCTTTACTTGTGTTCATGTGTACATCTTGACAGAAACTCCAGTATTTTTGTTTTAAAAGCTCTTAAAACAACTCAGGCTGGAAAACAGAGTTGAAAGTTCAGGATCCTGATGACTGGATATCGGATCATTTCATATAGAGACACTCATAAAACAATATCAAAACGTGAAATCTTTTTAGTATTTTAGCAACGTTATACAGCAATAAAATGTGTATAGTCTCTATTTTCCTTCATGGTATTCGATACAGAACAGAGACCTATCACAACATGCATAAAACCAGAAACATGATAATGTTTTGGCATGTTTATCTCTTAGACGAAAGCAACACCAAAGGGTATGTACATAAAGTGTTTGTAACAATGTGGCCAACAGCTGGATGTAATTGTAGTGGACATTCCAATTTGCACCTTACCATTCGCTGGATGAATAAAACACATATATGATACTTCCAAGTACGTTTGACCGTCACATTTCACACATAGAACCAATGTATTCTCTGTATCTGTATGTATATCGGTGAGCAAGAAGTGTTTTCTTTATTGATTGGACAGACGTGTGCGGAAGTAATTTGTTTACTTAGATGCTCCCTTCTAGAAACATGCTTTTAACGACCATTTGAAATAGTAGCTGCTATCGACCAGCCATGAATAAGATTTATTGTCTACTAATAGCCCCTTCGGTACTTACAGAAAAAGAGCTTGAGAGGTTTGAACCGTTTTCGTTGGTGTACACAGTAAAACTATGTACACCAACGAAAATAATTACATACATGGATTCCTATAGTCCATCATGCAGATACAGAATCTCTTCTTGGTCTTTTTCCAGATATTTTGGTGATAAAAACATATATAATTTGATTGTTATGACATATGGTTTTAATGTATCATAATTGCTAAGAGATAATCTCATATTTCATAAAACAGATCATGCACACTTTCGTCAAGACAATAATCAAATAAACTAGACTTACAAAATGATAGACAAAATCAAATAAATCAAATCACATGATATCAAAACATTGAAAAAATTGATATTGGAGTATTTTCCGAATGTCGTGAGAACAAGACCCTTGAATACTGACTGATCAGGTGAATATTGTATTGTGTTTGAAATATGACAAATAAGTATATATATAGCCAATAAACATTATTTTCATTTGGTAGTGTTGACAATGTGAACAATAAATAAATATGTCTTACATTCCTGACCAATATCCGTACAGGAACGTAAACAATTCAGTGTAAAATACGGCCACAACTTCTCTTCCTAATACTACTACTGCTACTGGTGCCAGAACTACCACTTCTGCTAGTTTACCCTTACCACTGCTACTACCACAACTATACAACCTCCACTGATATAAGCACAACTTCATCTACTTCTACTGATACAACTACTACGACTGATGTTGCTTCTACGACTACTACCCTCACTTCTACTACAATACTATTACTACAACTACTATTACTTCTACAACTAGTACTTACACTGGCACTACAACTCCTACTTCAACCACCTTTATTATTACTACTATTACTATTACTATTGCTACCACACATGCTACCCCAAATACCACAACTACTGTTACTAATACTACTTCCCTCACTTGCGAATCATAATATAACCAATATTACATCTACTAGCAATACTTTTACTTCTATTGCTACAACTCTTAATATCAAATCATTTCATACATCTGTGATACTTTTAGAGTTATTACTTAACATAATGACTACTACTATTATTTATTTATTTATTAAATAAGTTTTCAAAAAGAAATGTTCATTCCACCACCTTACCAATGATGATCACTAGTATGATTAAAACTTATTGAACGGTGTCCGACAGTGCAACAGGGTTGCAACCTTGTGCCATCTAAACTGACAATTGTATCACCGAGGGTGGAACAACATGCAATGAGGAAATCTTTCAAGATATCATATCCAAAAATTGAGAACAAGGACATATTTTCAGATACGATTCAATATACTCATGTTACAATTTAAACAATCAATTATATGAATCAATTTTCCTCTCTCTATGTAAGGTGAAATGATGCATAAAGATAAATTATTGACTGTCAGTAGGAAATAATGTGTTTCAATTATTATACTGAATCATTATCCATCGAGCACTTTAATATGTATTGGTTCCCTTAGTGTTCTTTGTTTTTCTGTGTTTTTTATTTTAAACAGATTGCGATTATCCATTGCAGATATTTTTTTGATTTTTCTAGTATTTCGTAAGTGTAAGGTTTGAATTTGTTTTTATAAATGTGGTTCCAGTAAACTTCACTGGATCTGTATATCATGGAAACTCCGGTAACAGAATGTGATGAATATTTTTTGCAGCAAACACTACAATTACAATAATCTCATAAATACAAAACTCCATAACGATCATTGTGGAATTATGCTTTTAAAGTGTTGTTATTTGGCACACATTTGGAGAAACACCAAGACTATAACAAAATTAATAACCAAATGAATATAGTTTCATTTAAAATGTAAGAAATTATGATAGTATTTCATATCTCTATTTGCATTTCAACTTATGATTAATATGATTCATACTATATGAAATTGTACAAATACGTGATATCAAATACACTCAACATAACACCTGTAAGCAGGCATTCTTTGAATCCTGTCTTAACTAATCACATTCTCTGTAGCAAAGCCCGGGAACATGTTCTCACTAGATACTTGTGATGTTCAGTTCTCGAGTACGTGTCTCCGTCTCGGATGACAGTGAGGATTTGTCACTGTCTGAGACGTTTAATAAAGTTGATCAGGAAGACTGCTAACACCAGACTGTTCCTTGATTGAGGAGAATGTAGAGTTATTTTTTGCGCTCGTTGAGACGAGAATGATGACAAACAAACTAATTATCAATATCTATTCTCATCCATAGATAAATCGGATTGAACTTAATTCCCTCTGAAATGCCATATGAATGACATGAGGATTAACCCGTATAACAAAATGAAAACTTTCTATAAAAGCTAAGCCCTCTGTCAAGCATAAGATCCAACCCCTGTGAACGTATGACTTTTAAGGCTTATTGTATAAACTTATCAGACTCTCACAAATAGAAATACATGCAATTTAGATCGTGGAAGATGTAGCATTGTCATGTTGACTAAATAGTCACTAATACAATATATTTTACTTTTCTTAATCGATCTTTCTCAATATAGTGTTACCCAAATATAACCATATCCAATTTTACATCAAATTTGTTGAAATATGATTATTAGTTTTTTAAATCATCCATAGACTTATACATGTCAATTTAGCGCCGGCACGACTTATCTTATTCATTTCTCAACTAACAATTTCAACTAATGATGTCTTTTTTAAGAATTGACCGAGTTCCATCTTTAACTCTGATCAATAAATCATGTTTTATTTGTAGTAATTTAGGTAATTTTTGTGCATAGAAGAAGGAGTTCATGACGTCTCACAACCTAATTAACTTATTTTTTCAGGAGTCACTGGAATACCTGAATCTAGAAATCTTGTGCTATTAGACCTCAACACAATTAAAACGTAAGTTTAAAGTTTACCTTGTTATCAATATAAATATTATATGCCTGACACGAATCCACGAAATAAACTGGAGCTGTTTCTGTTTCCAATACCAACTGTCATTTCAGTCTATTACTTCGTAAAATATATCAGTAGAGGTATTGAGGAGAGGTGATTGTTCTTAAATGTTAATCTTTTCTCCTCCTGAAGGAGGAAATCTGAAAGTGAAATCTCATCAGCAACCTTCAATGGACACAGTGTATTGACTGTTTGTTGAGTTACCCAAAACATTGTTCACGCCTTTATACACCATAATTAGTTTTAAAGGAATGTGTAACTGCTCACAAAAAACATCGGAGTCTATGTACTTTAACACGTTACAGTTACAAGTTATGTAAGTTATCAATCTCATTCTGCATATTTTAATCTTTATGTCACAATGTATTCTTTAAGGACTATTTTAATATTATGAGATTATCTAAAACTCTCAAAAGTAATCAAATTTGTAATATATCAAGTACGGATAACGCATCTCTTTTGTATCAAATAAGGTATATTGTTTCAAATTGAATTTTGATGCATTAGATAGTTAAATGAAGACGAAAAGCCACTGTCAATTTTTATTAAAGTTTTGATTATTTTTCAAGTACAAAATCGGTCATCTTGTTGAAAATGACACTTTTTCATTCCTTGACTGGTGTAGAACTATTTTTTCTGTAAAAGGAATAGCCATTGCCATCACTGACATTTTACCAACTCCACTGAGTGCAAAACTGTCATTTGAAAGGTCACAGCGACTTGGCAAGCACTAGGTCAGCAGCTATTGACACCTAAATTTATGCTTACTCATACCTTTATTGAAATCTTCTTTTATCCCAATAGAAAGCCAGCCATAAGTACAAATTTTGAGCCAAGTTACCCCAAACTTGAGCTTCATCAGCATTAAGAAGACAAATAGTTTCGTTTGTAAAATTTCCAGGATTCACTGTTATTAAAAACCCGCAGATTTTGTTTGAAACTAACAGAAAGTTTACTTCTTCTTCCTCTATAGTGCTTGACTCTGATAGAGTGTAAATATGCACTGGCGCATCTCGAAAGACAGCTAAAAACCCTCTGGCTGGTATGTACAGTTAAAAACGGTTTAAAATCGGGGCAGAACAATTCACACATTGGGTGTCAACAGTGCAGCTGGGATCTCACTTAGCTGCACTTTGAACTCCTCTATGTTGATGGCTTGTGTTATCTCGTTTGGCATTCTGTTCCAGTCTATGATAGTTCTTGGAATGAAAATCCTCCTTGCTTTGGATCGTATGGTTCCAATCTGATCGTCCCATTTTAGGTTCTTGCTGATGGTGACTCCCAGGTATTTGCTGCTGGTGACTGACTCTAATGTATGGCCATGCAGGGTTTTTGGCCTGTTGATGGTTGTTCTTTTGCTGGTGACATGTATGACTGTGCATTTCTGTTGGTGGAATTCCATTTGCCAATCACACTCCAAACTCTCGAGTGATGATAGGTCCTTCTGTACAGCCAAGGCGTCCTCTTCACTGTGTATATGTCTGTACATGAGGGCATCATCAGCGAAGAGTCTCACATCTGAGGTGGTGTATTCTGGCAAGTCATTGATGAATGTGAGGAACAGAAGGGGTCCCATCACTGTAACCTGGGGGACTCCGGATATGACGCAAACACAACTATTTATCAATGCGGTGATATGACCAATAGTTTTAGAAGCAAACTCGCTTTTTGCATAGAAACATTTGAGTTTAACAGATTTTGCCACTGCTCCATACCCATAAGAGGTGTAGGCAGGAGTTTTTAGCCTCATTAGCAAATACGAATATCGATCACATATATAGTAAGAGACAGAATATCCAACAATGTCAATTTTGGAATCTGGAAGCAGACAGCAGTTATGTTATTAGTTAACAAAGAGGTGAGGTCATATGGGGTTTAATGCCCCTGTCAAGAGTATTTCACTGATATCGCGGCTGCTAGTATTATTGCAGCGAGAAAGCCCGCAACACCATTGTGGCTGTGCCTTGCAGTGAAACCTGCGAGCATCGCCTGGAACCAGCTGATGGGTCGTATTGCTCTGAATTCAGTGTAGCATTGCACCCAAACCTGACTGCGTGTAGAACAGTTCTCTACTGCAGACAAAGTTGCCGAGCCCCTGGCGGGATTCGAACCAATGATCCTCTGATCTGAAGCCGAACGCGCTAACCACTGCGCTATCCCACCCCTACACCAACAAAGGAAGAAACCCCTTTGGACAAATACCTTCATTCGCAAAGAAACACTTGTTTGATACCTTGAGCATATATAAGTAAAGTAGTGGAAATGGGACCCTAGAGGAAAATACATCAACTACTACTGTGATGTTAACCTTTGTTGACATGATCTCTTTATCATATCATTAATTCTTAGTAACTACATCGAAAGAAGGTCATTCCTATATGGAGCATTTATAGGAAGAACTTTAACAATGAAACATCAAACCATGACACACAAAGAAGTAAGTAAAAGGAGGACCATGAATTTCTGTAGAACCAGTTGAGTTGAGTTGTATCCATTATGTTATAATTGAATACCTTTCAAAAAATGGGATGTGGGTGTTGTTAGTCCTACGATGGTTGTAAGAATTAAATAAAAAGCATAAATTGCCATATCAATCGAAATCGTAAAATTTGTAACCATATTGCTCATCTTAAGTCTTATCATTATACTTTGACGTTTCTCATAAAAAGTAAATAGAAAGATTTGATCTTTTAAAAACTTGATATTATCTGACCCTCACAATGAAATTTTAGATTAATAAACGTGTATCATTTATTACTTGTATATTTGCGTGACTATGGGTCTAAAAACCAACAAACTCGTGAAAGAAAAGCAAATAAGTCCGTAAAAAGGTCTGTATAATGATTCATAAACCAGCAGGTGGATCTGTCTAGACTCTTTATGGTCAGGGAAGTAGCATATCAATAACATATAACAAGTTTTACAAGGTCTCTGTCTACAAATCAAATCATACAAACTTTTAGATCTCTTTGTAGTGTTAAACTTGCAGAGACGGGATCATAAGTCTTATCTTAATATTGTTTGTCAACTTAGCACGATAAGCAATCAGACAACCCGTCATAACATGATGTGTTACCAGGAAAGTAGCTTTACTCACTTGTCATTAATATGCTATAAATGTATCAGATTTTGTAATATGGCTTTGAATATGATGTCTTATGACATGATTAACGATTATAGTCTAAACAAACATTTTTAGAAAAGGGAGAAAATTTACATTTATTATGAAAATTTACAACGTTTAAAAAGCCTTGAAGTTATGTATTCTTCACTTGACTTGAAGTTATGTTACACATCAGAGTCAAGCGTATTCCAGAATTAAATATACATAAAACAAATTAAGAAATATAATTATATTTCTTTAAAATGAATCTCTGTCTACTTAAATGTGATTAAATTTTTTTGGATAGTGCAAATAAATCAGTCAAAAACGGCATTTTAGTTTCCTTTATTATCAAAGTATCGTTTTACAGTAATTGAATATAAACAGCATCATTATTCGATAGCTTATTATAACAAACACTAACTAATGTAACATAACACGTAAGATTTCAAACTGTCCACTTACATTGATCTTAATGTACCGGCATATCACGAGAGTTGGCCGATCTCAAAGAGTGAAGTACTTTAACTTGATAGGCACATTCAAATCTGTATTAACATTCATTTTGACAACTGACGTCTATACAGTTTGTCCCGATTTTAAGTTGCTTGATATATGCTTTAAATTGTTTGACGTGTTCAAGAATTTCCATATATCATGATATAAAATAAACGATTAAAATGATTAAAAGGTTTGATACACAATAAAACATTGCAAACTGCTTCTTGTTTGGAAAATATATTCATGATTATAAAAAAACATAATAAGAATACCTAATAGAATACCACTATATGCCATTCAAGGGCATTACCCTTTTTAAATGTCCGTTTCAAAATTAATGATTTGAATCATTGTGTTTGCCTCCAAACAACAGCACTGTGAAATTGTCGTGCACATTTATGGTCAATTTCACAATTCATAACTCGACACCTTTCAACTATATTGTAAGCCGTTATTTTGATTTTGCTTGATCTACCTTGCGTTTATCAATTCTTACTAGAGTTAGGCAAGGTGTTCCATTTATTGTAGTTAATCGATGATCTTGTAATCTCTAGAGGAAGCATGGCCTTGACTCTATTTCAAGCTTAAGGGTTACAGGTCAGATTCTAACGTGCCATTGCCAACACGATAATTACTATTGAAGCCTGTGTACCAGTACTAGAGTAAGGAATATATCGACTTTAAAATATGAGAAGACCAATAGCGAAAAATACCTATACTTTATATCAATCGCCTTGATATATATATATTTGTAATTGGATTTAGTTAAAATTGTCATAAAATAATAATTATTTAAAATCTTATCAAATTCAACTCAAAATCTTTATATTCTGCATGCTTTGTTTTTACAGCAAAACCATACTACAGATTACACTATTTCATGCTGTAATGTAATGTGTAGTAATATTTCCTCTTTAATGCATATAAATGAACGAGTTCATAATTTGTTTTATTCTCTACTTATTTACCTCAAGAGTTATTTATTGATATGCAATGGAAATGTGTTTAATTTCTGTATATATGTTTAAATTATAGATCCTATTAACAAAATTTGAGAAGCAAATAAATTACACGTATCATTTCATTACTTGTATATTTGCGTGAGTATGGGCCCAAAGAACCAACAGACCCTGTGCAAGATAAGCAAATAGGTGTGTAAAGCGTATGATATAATGATGCATAAACCAGCAGGTTGGTCCGTCTAGACGCTTTATGGTCAGGAAAGTAGCATATCAATGACACATTTTATAAGTTTTACAAGTCCTCTGTCTATAAATTATATCATACAATGCATTTAGATCAATTCACGGTGCAACGTTGCAGAGTTTGTCTTAAAGATGCTGTTTCATACTTGCATGCGGTTCAGGCTGAAATTTAGCTATTGAGAAAAGAAATACATCACTTTGTAGAAAAATCTTTTGTCGAAATTTTGATATCATATTTAGATTTTTTAATCAACAATAACATACATATTTCGACGCCCAAAGCACAGTACCCCTTGTAGAAAGGACATAGCATTTAACGAACCCGCTTCCGGTGACGTAATCATTACGAGTGTAGGATTTACACCGTGTCACAACTAGCGTATTTGCATTCAATGGGTATCAACTTTGGCAGCAACGAATATCTTATTCAGAGAAAAAGAAAAGAAAATCTAGTGCGCGACAAAGACGGTTTTCAAGCCTATATTTAGAGACCGTAAGTTGTGAGATGGCCACACTTGATTCGCCTTTATGTTTGCTACCATTTCCGTAATTTTGGTATATTATCTCATATTTATCGAATTTTTGTCCGATTTTCCCTAGGTTGGTCGCTATATTTTTCTAAAAATACAACGAATATATTAAAAATACTTGTTTTAAGATTGCGCATGCGTATGGATGGGTGCACACATACACACTGAGGGTGACAAAAAAAACGAATAAAACGGCATTTCTACTGCAAATGGTTGTACAATTACAACACAACGAGTAAGTGAATACCATGGGGATCGCACTACAACTTTGGAGGACTCGAATCGGCAAATTTATACCGCCGAGGGGGTGTAGACAGATCGAGACCGTCCTACCCTATACTCCCGACTCACGATGGACGTGCCGGACGGAGCTGTGTTGGAGACTCGTATTGTGTTTCATCGTGTGGGAGACTGTGCTTGTCGCGGGACCCTATCTGGCTAACAACTACAACTACGATGGTATTGCGGACGTACTGTGGAAAGGTATTTCTTTGGATTCCCATGTATATATTGGTAGACCCTCAACTTTGTCGCAAACATGCATTATAGATATATGTCCAACGACCTTGACCCCATTGCACTGTGTATTTACAAACTGTAACACCTTACTACTTAGAGCAGGTGATATCGAGCGTAATCCAGGCCCAATCGAACAAATTGATCTCGAGCGGATGTTCGAGAAAATGAAGATCCACATGCAAAAGGAATCTGAAGAGCTTAAATCGTATGTTGGAAATAAGTTTGACTGTATAGATCGGGACCTAAAAACATTGAATAATAACTTTGAAAAGGTAAGCTCAGACATTAAACAACTCTCAAGTTCCGTAAAATCTTTAGAGAAAAAATCAGAGGTATTGGAGCTAAAAACAAATGCGATAAAAGATGACGTTAAAATGCATGTAAGCGATCTGGGTGGTGAATTGAGGAAGATTGAATATAGAGTTGCTGTTTTAGAGAGAACTGTTGAAGATCAATCCAGAGAGCTAGACCAGCAGGAGTCTTGTAGCAGGAAAGAAAATGTACGTTTTTTTGGTATACCGGAGGATGATCGAGAAGATGCAATTGTGAGTAGAGATAAAATATTAAACATACTCAATGAAGCCATACCTTCTAAAACCTGGGATGAACGAGACATTTTAAGTGCGCATCGGGTAGGTCGTCCCTCATCGGATTACAGTAACAGGGCAATCATTGTTAAATTTCTTTATCCTAATGACAAAAACCTTGTGTTTAGAAGACGAGAATGTTTTTCGCGACACGACATTCGGATCGCTGCAGGTCTGACTGCATGTCAGCGTGATATGGTTAGTAAAGCACGTCGTGAGGGCAAGGTGGCATTTTTCAGTAAAGGTAGACTTGTAGTTCGGGAGTCAACCGGGTCACCACACAGGTCTACGGAAAGATCAACAAGAAAACAAAATGAGCCAAGCCGATTTGTGCCACCAAGGATAGATAGATCTGCGAATGTAGATGTGAATCTGTCGTCCTACGACACAAGTATGATTTTCCAGTTCGGTTCTGGCCAGGGAGGACCACACCAGGGAGCGAGACCTAAGGACTACGCCTCAGCTGTAACCAAGGGGGTTATCGGTGGTGAGCTGTCATCTGTTGCTAACGACGCTCAGCAAGGGACAGGTAACTCTAGCGTAGCTCCGCCACAGCCAGATGGTGTCAACACAAGCAGTACCTCTCAGTCTGACTCAACACGTGGAAGGCGCAAAGCATACAGACAAACATCCCTCACAAGGAAATAACGGGAAGGCCATGGTCAAACTAACTGCAATGTGTCAACCTAAAATATAAAGATCGGAACTTGGAATGTATCTGGGTTAATGTCGAAATTGAAGTTCGCTGATTTTAGATTATATTTAAGTTCTTTTGATGTCATATTTTTGTTGGAAACATGGATTGGTAATACTGGGTTTGATATTGATCTAATTGGTTATACTCAATTTAATAATGCTGGGTTGAGAACCTCACAGTTTGGAAGGTACATGGGTGGCATATGTCTGTTAATTAAAAACACAATAATAAACCGTGTAACACACTTAAAGTGCAAATATGAAAACTACATGTTTCTGAAGATGTCAAAGGATATTTTTTCTATCGACTGCGATATCATCATTGGCGGAATTTACATACCTCCTCGTTCTTCACCTGCTTTTAATATACCCGATACTATGTATGGAGGGTATGATGAATTAGAGGAAGAGGTATTTGAACTCAGAAATAGATATCAGAATTGTGAATTAGTGTTATGTGGAGATTTTAATGCACGTTTGGGGAATGAAAAGGATTACATTATTTATGATGAAGGAGACGATGCCAAACATGTACCAAATTATCATGAAGACGTATTTGACCTACCCAGATTCTCTGTTGATGAAACACTTAATAATTATGGAAGTAAACTTTTGAATATCTGCATCAGTAATAACATACATGTTGTTAACGGTAGAGCCGGCAACGATAAGTTAACTGGAGTATATACCTTTATATCACATAATGGGAAAAGCGTCATTGACTACTTTATTGTATCTCCATATATATTTGATATTATTGCTGATTTTAACATCGATGAACGAACAGATTCGGATAATCTTCCATTAGTTTTACATTTGAAATCACAGGACTCCGTCATTGAAGAAAATACATGTGTTAACTTAAATTGTATAGATATAGATGGTGCGTAACAGCTAAAGATGTTTTCATAAAATCACTTAGTGACAATATCGAAGTCTATGGGGGAAATATTCTGAATGACATTAGAGTAGAAAATATTGACCAAGCAGTGAACTCTCTAAATGAAATAATACTAGAGTCTGCTCATATCATGAAAAAGCGAGTACAGCACAAAACAGTGAAACAACCAATTTGGTTTGATAGGTCATGTCAGAAAGCAAAATGTAAAAAATATTGTAAACTGAGAAAGTTTAGGACAAAAAAACGAATTTGATTTGATAGAATATTTAGAAACTAAGAAAACTTTTAAATCTATTTGCCAACAGAAACAAAAGGAGAAGGACAAAGCCTCTATGGATAGCTTAATGGAAAGTATTAATGATTCAAACCGGTTTTGGAAAACGTTAAATCACATACTAAACAGTAGAACAAGAAACACAGGACGTAACAACGATATATCCATCGATGCATGGAAGCAACACTTCTGTAGTTTGCTAAATGAAACAAACGATGAAACCCCCACTAACCCAGAGGAGCCGTATGATAGTAGCGAAAATGATATTGATGATATTTCGAATATGATCCTAAATGATGCAATAAGTGAAGTGGAAATACGTAAAGCTATACAAGGCCTGAAAAAGAATAAATCACCAGGCCTAGATAAACTACTAGCCGAATTCTTCATATATGGAGCTGATGTTTTAATTCCGACACTCTGTGAGTTATTCAACAAAATTTTTGACTCCGGATGTATACCAAGCGAATGGTCAAAATCTATCATTATCCCATTGCATAAAGCCGGACAACCAAATGACCCAAACAATTATAGAGGAATATCGCTTCTGAGCATCTTTAGTAAAGTATTTACATCAGTCATATGTAACAGATTAAAAATTTGGACAGATATATATGAAAAGATTGTTGAATCTCAAGCTGGCTTTAGATAAGAATACTCTACCATTGATAATGTCTTTATTTTATGTTCGATAATTGAAAAACAATTAAATAAGAAGGGAGGTAAACTTTATGCCGCTTTTATAGATTTTAGGAAAGCATTTGACACAGTAAGGCGCCCAAAATTATGGAATTTGTTTCTTCGTATTGGTATTAAAGGTAAATTGTTACAAATCGTACAGAACCTCTATAATAATGTTTCGGCTTGTGTAAGGAATAATAGCACGTATTCAGAATTCTTTCATTGCCCTATAGGATTAAGACAGGGATGCATTATGAGTCCACTTATATTTTCCCTATATATAAATGAACTAGCAACTAGCATTGAATGTTCAGATTGTTATGGTATTCAAATTATGCCAGACATTGTTCGCATATATTTGCTTCTATTTGCTGATGATATTATATTGTTTTCTAGCGTGTGCAAGGATCTACAAAAACAGTTGAACATCTTATCAACTTTTTCGGTTGAATATGGACTACAAGTAAATATGACTAAATCTAACATAATGGTGTTCAGAAAGGGCGGTATGTTAAGAACCAATGAAAAATGGAACTATAATGCTGAAGAATATAAAATCACCAATACTTATAAGTATCTAGGTGTGTATTTTACACCCAAGTTGTCATGGAAATATGCTATCCAAAAAGAGCTACAGAAGGTAAACGGGCATTAAACAGCATTCTTAGAACGTTAAATATGAATTACTTTATAAATAGCAATGTATTTCATAAATTATTTGACAGTAAAATACTACCCATCTTAACATACGGGTGTGAAATTTGGGGGTCTAAGCAATTTGACGAAATAGAACGAATACAAGCAATAGCTTGCAAGAGATATTTAAAATTGGCAGCTAAGACGCCTAATTATGCTGTTCTTGGCGAATGTGGTAGATTCCCGTTATTTATAAATACAGTAATAAGGGTCGTAAAGTACTGGCTTAAAGGGGCAGTAGCACGTTTTTTTCGGGAATATAGGGTGATGTCAGGAAAATGAAAATTAATGGTTTCAATTGAAAGACAATGTATTTAAACTAAATGGAGCAGTAATAATTCCAGTATATAACGGTAAGTTGAGCCATGCGATTCCTTTTTCTTACAAAAATGAATTAAAGGTGTTCACACAAAAATGGCCGCCATTGAATTTGATGTGAATCTTCATTCTTTGTCCTCTGACAATGGATGATTGGCTTGTGTAATGAGATTTTTGACACTGTCAAAATAATACATTTAGCATTCACTTCCAATTATCAGTGAGAAATTCAAATTATAAAATTATCAAAAAACGTGCTACTGCCCCTTTAAGATATGTAAGATGCCGGAACATAGATATGTTAAAAAAGCATACAAAATGGCAGTTCTATATGATACAAATGGGAAAACGAATTGGGCCACTCAAGTAAGGAAAATGCTCTGCGTAAATGGATTTATGTATGTTTGGATGAACCAGGGGGTTCAGAATATAGACCTATTCATCAGTGAGTTCAAACAAAGAATAAAAGATGTGTTTTTATCAGATTGGTATACTAATATAAATGCTATCTCTAAGTTACAAAACTATAAAACATTCAAGCACACATTTGAAACAGAATTCTACATTAATAACGTACATGTGAATAAATTTAGAAGCAGTTTGGCAAATTTCCGATGCGGTACATTACCTCTAGAAATAGAGAGTGGAAGAACCCACAACATACCTCGAAATGAAAGATACTGTAGATTATGCAAATCAGGCGATATAGAGGACGAATATCACTTCTTACTTATATGTAAATCACTTGCACACATTAGGAAAAAATACATAGAGATTATTAACTGAGTGTGTTTCCGTATCATTAATATCATATAATAGGAATAAAATTTGTATTATGCGAGCCTTTGGCGAGCATAATACATATATTTTTATTCCTATTATATGATATTAATGATACGGAAACACACGAGGTTAATAATTTCTTTATCATATAATGTCATTTAGAAAAAAACGGATTTAAACGAAAATATGATTCCTTCTAAAAATATGTTTGACCTAGATTTCGCGGAGTAATTGCTTTCACAATAAACCAAGGTGAAGGTCATATTGTCGGCGATGTATAGTTGTGAACAGTCTAGAAATATTCCTTCATGAATTTTTTTTTCACAGTGTTAGAAACGTCTTCTACAAACTATCGACATTTTCAGTCTGATTCCGAGTGCACGAATAAACATTGTATTTTTTTATAACACAAAATGTGTAAGAACCACTTGTCAACGTCGCTACGACAAGGGGAAGTGACTCTAACTGCATTTTGAAAAGCTGCATTGTCATTGTTGTTACGCCAGTTCAGTTACGGTATCCTTAGACCAAACGATGACTATTTGCGAAGGTGAGGTTGTTGCGTTTGTTACTCCACTACTAGATAATCTGTACTACCACTAGAATATGATTTGTTTTTGCTGATAAGTTGGTAACCGACACGGTCAAAGCCATATCTATGCCTATGTTATTCATGAAAATAGAAGCACATTTTTTTTCGATATTGTTAGCTGCATATCGTTATATTTTTTAAACCAACGATGAAAACAACTTGAAATGCTTGGAAAACCAAGTTATGATTTCTAAAATACGAATGCGTGATAAGTTTACCCTGACAGATTTTGTACGATATTTTATTCGATAGAAACACAAAACCTGAAAACTCCCGACGACGTTATCAATGGTTAGTGACCGTTTTAGGACTCGCATGACATGCATGGAGTTTTGAGAAAATAGTTCGTGTTTTGACCTAATTTGCATCTTTATCAGATTTTGAGGCAATCGGATACCAAGTTTATCAGATAGCTTTATTGCATCGATAACACCCTCCATTATATGATAAATCAATATACCAGTTGTGTCTAAACAACATTTTTCAAACTTAATGTCAAGCAGAAATGAAGATGTAATAAAAAACTTATCTATGTATATATATCATGCCCTGCAGTTGAGAAATACCTTGATAATGTGAACTTTTTTTTTCTCATCCAATCATACGCATGTGCTCATGTTGTTTTGACTTTGAAATGTACACTATGTTGTTATAGGCCAGTGGCCTAAATACCAACTGGAAATAAAGAATTTGAATTTGAATATTGCAAATATGATACAGCATCTTTAAAGGCCTCATAAGTGGTATCTTTATGTAGCCTGTCCAGGTTGGATGGGTGGAGGTGGGCCAGCCTCTACTGCAAGGAAGTATTTTGCTAGAAAAGTAGCTTCAATCGTATATCTATCATGTGCTGAAACATTTTCAGATTTGGTGTTCTATTTAGCTAGTTGCATATATTAATACAGACAAAACAATTCAAGTATTTCTGAATTTTGATTTGATCTTATTGTGGCACTAATTTTAAGTACTTTTAATACTTTTTAGTAATCCACATCAATACAGTGAAAAACAGTTTATAAAAAGTATGACACATTGATTATCGATTTTAAATCTTTCGGGCATATATCATTTGACGATGTAGCTCTGAAAAATAAGTTATATAAATCATAGGGAAAAACTCATGAAATAGAATCTTTCTATAAAAAGAAACAGAACATTAGTTTTCTTTTAACATAAGGATAATACATTACTTAACATTCATTTGTAAGTGCAAATAAGTAAGTTGAAAATATTTGTTACTCTATGAAATAATCCAGAATTTTTTTTGCATTGTCTTCTCCAGATCTTAACCAAAACGCAAATGAAGGAAACAGAGCTTATGTTTGTGATATGTTGATTGTTTTACTGGTGGTATATTTTCTAAAACCAAACATCAGGCTGTCATTTTGCAATTAAGTCCCATATGTCATGAACAATATTTATTCCAATCAAACAAGAACAATAACTCTATACTATAAGAAGCTGTAGCTTAAGTGTGCCACGTCTAATTTCATTTAAAAAGTTGTGTTAAGGCCAATTAACGAATAAAATATTCATGGCATCGCACATCTAATGTTATGTTATTCTAGTAGCAAAAACTACAAATCCTTTTATGTGACATAGTCAATATTGGGGCATCTGTATCGTACCAATGCTTCCTAAACGGAAGATTATTTCACCATCTTATGCTACTGTATTGTGTCTTTGTTTATAGGAAAACAAATTAAGTAAAAGATACCAGTTCATTCAATAAGATAAATTTATATTGCTTATTTCACAAGTATCAACATATATTGAGTTGTATTTTTGAATGGGATGATAAAAATACATCTACAATGATTAACTACATGGCTCTCTGTTCTTTTTGTACAATGACAAATGACTGCATTTCTGACACTGGAGGTTATTAATGAGAACCTTGTTTCTGTCAAGATCAATATGGTTCTGCAAGTATTCCTTGGTCAGAACTGAAGCATCAAAAACATCTAAGCATGATTTCATAAGTCTAATTTATCCACTAGAATGTTAAGTATTTAATGTAAGCTTCATCCTTGAAATGCTAATATATCTTAAAAAAGCGTATCTGTGAACTCATTGGAAATACATACAATGAGGACTTACTAGGTAAACATAATTAATAATTGATGATAATTGAGATCAGTAATTGACTTCCCGGAAAGCCCGTCTATTAAACGACTTGTCAGTTTCTTGTTGATTCTTGACTGCTTCTCATGGCAACCAATTATTGTTGATAAGACAGGCGAGTATTTCTGAGCCGCACAGTTAATTTAAAGACACTGTAGCGAGTTTTCTTCATGATCTTATGAACATTTAAAAAATGTTACCGATTGCAGTACACTTTTTAATTGATACTTTTAATCAAACGAACACCGAAATTTCGGTCAAGCTTTATGAATCCATTTACCTAACTAAATGGTTTAAAGGTTTCTCTGCCTTAAATGGCCACATTCGTTTTCCCCTTGGTTTTTACTGGCCAAAGAAAATCGGGTTGAGAAAAAGGATCCGTTACATTGTAAAGAAGATATATTTACCTCGAATAATGAAATTATTTGAGATGTTTTTTTGGTGATTGGTTTTAAGAGGGTGAAAGTTTACGTTCACGATAAATATCCTTTCATGCTCTTGCAAAAGGGATTTGTAAAGTTTATGATTGAAAATATCATTGCAATTTAGTCTTTAAACGAATATAGGTATTCTATACCGTATAGGTATAGGATCCTACATCTTACTTTTGGGTTATATTTGAATTCTCCTTATTTTCGTAATATCTAATAGTTATCGATATTTCCCAGTTTGTACACATTCTTTTAAACTAAGAAATGAGTATGGGCTCTTATACTGTTCTGGTATTGACCCGCTGGGGGTTCCGAAATAACCGCATTGATATCCGGACAGTTCTGAAGCGTTTGGTCACCACAGACACTCTGAACCTGCTAATGATCTGTAACATTGCTTAAATAAATGACAACACTAGCATTATGTTTTGATATATGACCTGAATTCCAAAATATAGACGATGCAATGGACGATATAGTCATGCATTTTAATTCAATATCTGTTTACTTACTAAAAACGCGCTAATAACGAAATCATTGTTGTGATCTCCTTCACTGGAGAGAAGAGTCTTTTGTCTTTTGGCGTCCAACAGTAATGAAAATTAACAAATTAATATCCCTTAGAAGATTATTTATGTTGATAATTATTTTATTAAATTATTTTCCTATAATTCATGATTAATTTCCATAGGTTCCAGACATTCTGTTCCAAAATCATTCCGAATGTAATTAGACGGACATAGAAATAGAGTCGTCATTATCTGATATCTGACATTGTGAACGTCTTTACCACACATATGTCAATCACAGGGATTCAAGGTTGCTCCTTTCTGACAGAATTATCACATTACTCTGCTGATAATGGGACAATGTTTCAGATGTTCCTGAGTGTACACCTACTGATATTCTTTACTTGTGTTCATGTGTACATCTTGACAGAAACTCCAGTATTTTTGTTTTAAAAGTTCTTAAAACAACTCAGGCTGGAAAAAACAGCGTTGAAAGTTCAGGACCCTGATGAATGGTTATCGGATCATTTCATATAGAGACACTCATAAAACAATATCAAAACGTGAAATCTTTTTAGTATTCGTTAAAACGTTATACAGCAATAACAAGGGTACAGTCTCTATATCTCCCTAATGGTATTCGATAAAGAACAGAAACCTATCACAACATGCATAAAACCAGAAAGATGATAATGTTTTGGCATGTTTATATCGAAGAAGAAAGAAACACAAAAACAGTATGTACATAAAGTATCTGTAACAATGTGGCCAACAGCTGGATGTAATTGAAGTGGACATTCCAATTTTGCACCTTACCATTCGCTGGATGAATAAAACACATATATAATACTCCCAAGTACGTTTGACCGTCATATTTCACACATAGAACCAATAGAGAATGTATGTTCTGTATCTGCATGTTTATCGGTGAGCAAGAAGTGTTTTCTTTATAGATTGAACAGACGTGTGCGGAAGTAATTTGTTTACTTAGATGCTCCCTTCTAGAAACATGCTTTTAACGACCATTTGAAATGGTAGCTGCTATCGACCAGCCATGAATAAGATTTATTGTCTACTAATAGCCCATTCGGTACTTACAGAAAAAGATCTTGAGAGGTTTGAACCGTTTTTGTTGGTGTACATAGTTGTACTGTGTACGACCATACCACTGTGTATGCACTCGTGTCCTGAAAATATTTCAGCGTCCCTCATGTACAACTTGTTACAATTTATACAGAGAGTATTAAATAGGTAGATGATGTGGGATGGAAATATCATAAAAGATCTATTTAACACGATCGCATACAATTACAATAATACAGTGCAAGAATATTACTTCAATATAAAACTTACATACTGCTGTTAGTTGCTTGGTTCATCGTTTCATTGTTAGAAACATCATCTCATCAGATGAATAGTGTTTTGTTTTTAAAATGTGATAAATAATAATATATATGGCCAATTAACATTCTGTTTAATATGATACTGTTGGCAATGTAAAATATAAATAAATAAATCTTATATTTCTGATGTTCTATCAATAATGATGGTAAATATCCTTTTTATGTTATTTATTTATAGTCCGTACACGAATGTAAACAATTCAGTGTAAAATACTGTCACAACTTCTCTTCCTCTTCACTCACTTGCGAATGATAATATAACCAATATTACATCTACTACCAAGGCTGTTACTACTACTGCCACAACTATTAATATCAAATCCTTTCATGCATCTTTGATACTTTTATAGTTATTACTAAGAATGGGTATCTTTTCTCAATTCTATATTGCAACATATTGCGATAAAAAAAATCACATACTTTTCAAATTGAAGACTTCGCATGCTATCTTGTCAAAATATGGCGATTGAAACTGCTCAACTATCAGCCGTTTTGGAAAGGGAGATTTTTGAATCACTGTGTAGCTAGTTTCAAAATACACGTTCTTACTTTGTAAAGAAATTTTCGTTTAATAATATGTGATTCTTCAATTTTAGTTGGAAATTGTTCATTTTAAAAAGTTTGGTATATTGGATATTTTCAGAGGTGTGCACCGATTCATATTGTGTTGTTTCTGTATTGCAATATACCGATATATCGATATATCGATAATACCACCCATCCTTAGTTATTACTAAACATATAGACTACTACCTTTAATAAATAAGTTTTCAAAAGAAATGTTTATTCCATCACCTTACAAATGATTATCAATAGTATGATTAAAACTTATTACCATGCAATAGAGGTATTGATCGGTGTCCTACAGTGCAACAGGGTTGCAACCTTGTGCTATCTAAACTGACAAATGTATCACTGAGGGTGGAACAACATGCAATGAGGAAATCTTTCAAGATATCATATCCAAAAATTGAGAACAAGGACATATTTTCAGATACGATTCGATATGCTCATGTTACAATTTGAACAATCAATTATATGAATAAATTTTCCTCTCTCTATTTAAGGAGAAATGATACATGAAGAAAAATTATTGACTGTCAGTAGGAAATAATGTGTTTCAATTATTATACTGAATCTTGAAATTGTATTCTCATTATCCAGCGAACACTTTAATATTATTGGTTGCTAGTGCTCTTTGTTTGATTTGTGTTTTTGATTTTAAACAGATTGCGAATATCCATGGCAGATTATTTTTCGTATTTCGAGCTTTTCGTAATTGTATAATTTGAATTTTTATATAAATTTGGTTCCAGTAATCTTCACTGCATCCGTAAATTATGGAAGTTTTTCGTCAAATACTACAATTACAATAATCTCATAAATGCTAAATTCTATAGCGATGTTCATGTTCTTATTTAATTATCGTTGTTTGGCACACATTGGAAAAAAATCATGACTTAAACAAAATGAATAACTAAATGAATATAGTAACAATTGCAGCGTATAAAATTATGAATCTATTTTCAGTTTTTTCATTATAACTTATAATTAAAAGAACGTTCGCAGTATATGAAATTGTACAAATAAAGAATATCAAATACGTTCAACATAACATGTAAGCATGTCAGTAAGCAAGTACTTTTCAAATAAATCGTATTCGTTCTAGCATTGAAACTTGATAACTAAATGGCTAATATTCATAATTGAATGAAAATATACATATTTTATACTTATTTTTCATTTAAACTTATAATGAATATTTTCTGTAAGCAGGCATTCTTTGAATCATGTCTAAACTAATCACATTCTCTGTAGCAAAGTCAGGGGATATGTTCTCACTAGATGCTTGTGATGTTCTGTTCTCGAGTACGTGTCTCCGTCTCGGATGACAGTGAGGATTTGTCACTGTCTGAGACGTTAAATAAAGTTGATCAGGAAGACTGCTAACACTAGACTGTCCCTTGATTGAGGAGAATGTAGAGGGTTTTTTTTGCGCTCGTTGAGACGAGAATGATGACAAACAAACTAATTATCAAGATCTATTCTCATCCATAGATATATCGGATTGAACTTAATTCCCTCTGAAATGCCATATGAATGACATGAGGATTCACCTGTATAACAAAATGAAAACTTTCTATTAAAGCTAAGCCCACTGTAAAGCATAAGATCCAACCCCTGTGAACGTATGACTTTTAAGGCTTTAGGTATAAACATATCGGACTCTCACATTTAGATATAAATGCAACTTAGCTAGTGGCAGATGTAACATTGTTATGTTTGATCTCACTAGTCTTTACAGTCAATAATACAATATTTTACTTTTTGTAATATCTTTTAAAAGAAAGTGTTTGCGAAAATAAAACCATGTTCAACCTTATAACACATGTATTGTCAAATGCAAAATGATTATTAGGTTTTTCTTTAATCATCTATTGACATATACTTTTTCAGATAGTGGGTGAATGAAAGAGTTATGGCTTTGCACTGCATTTTGCAATATTTCAGGCATTAGTGCCGTACAATAACTTTTGTCAAATTGTATTTTTAAAGAATTTTAGCAGACACGAATTATCTGATTAACTTTTCAAAACTAACGATTTCAGCTAATGATGCCACTTTTTTAGAAATGACCGAGTTCCATCTGAAGAACTCTGATCAATAAATCAAGTTGTATTTGTTGTAATTAAGTTAATTTTTGTGCAAAAGACTGTCATGACGTCATCTAACCTAATTAACTGTTTTTCTTTCAGATGTCAATGGAATACTTGACTCAAGACATCTCGTACTATTGGACCTCAACATAAATAAAGCGTAAGTTCAAATATTACCTTTTGACATGATATTCACTACTCAACAACATTTAAGGAACACTCAAGGGATATTTATAATTTGCACGAACTTTAAATACCTGCAGCATAAAGGGAAATTATATACCCAAATTACATACTCATATGCATGCCGGATCTGGGCATACTGATTTCCAAAATACCGCAATATATTTTTGAAAATTGTAATACTTATGGTATTCTTGAATTTTAAATCCAGTTTCTTCATAAAAATGTCTAAATTAAGCTGTTGACTACCGGAGATATCATTTTCAAAGTGATGAAGTCACTGAAGACAAAACTGCATCATTGAACCACCTGACGTCATGTGATTTTCATTTCTGCCCCTGCTTTGTTTCTGACATTAAAGATCAGTGCACAAACTGCATCACTCCAAATAATTGATTCCAATATGTCTGAATGATAAGTGTCTATTTGATGAAATACATAAATTTAACCATGCACTTATAGGTACAAGGGCCAATATGCAAATGTTCCTTAAATCCTTTTAAATCAGCACTTTAGCTGAATAGGTTCTATTTTGACCATTACCAACTGTCAGTTGATTTCTATCACACATCAGTGGCATGTTTTGATGTCAGAGAGGATGTAATAAGTGGGTAAAGTTAATCTATCTGACACTATTCCAATTGAAAATTATATCAAGGGCCTTTTTAAAAGCTCAATACAAAGTGAAGTGTTGCCATTGCTACGGCTCATCTTCCAACCTACCTGCATTCAAACATATGACGAATACCAACATTGGATGTTTGAGCAATTTGAGTCTACAAAGTTCAGACATTTGCCAAAATATTGAACAAAAGAAACCAAATGTCATCTTCCACAGATGCAGAAACGTGTCGTAGACCAAAATCAAAGCCTAGTATACCCTTTGAATTTATGATGTTGTTAATTGGATTTTCTTTAACTTCTGAAAATATAATACGGGAGGTGATTGTTTTTAATTGTTTATTGTTTCTCCTCTGGAAGTGTTAAAGGGACATGCAATGAGCAACCAACAGAGGACAGTGTATTGACCGTTTGTTGTGTACCCAAAACGATACCCCTTTCTACACCATAAATAGTTTATCTATGAATGTTTAAAGGCTCACAAGATTGCACGAACCCTGAGGATTTAGAGTCTACATGTATGTACATGCACTTTAACAAGTTTCAGTTTTATGTAAGGATTAAGCTATTTCTGCATATTTTTATCTTTGCGTCACAATGTATTCTCTAAAGACTGTTTGTTTTAATATGAGATTATCTAAAACAGTAGAAAGTCATAATATTCGTAATATGTAAAGTCAGGATAGAGCATCTCGTTTACATCAAATAAGGTGTATTATTTCAAATGGCATTTTGATGCATTAGATAGACAAAATGAACATGAGAAACCAACTGTCGACGTTTATTAAAATTTTGATTTGATTTCAGCAAAACAAATCGGTTATCTTGTTGAACAAATGACATTTATATTTGGCATTAAATCCATGACTGGTGTAGAATTTAATGTTCTTTAGAGGAATAGGCATAGCCATTGGTAACATTTTACCGCATTAAACTGTTAATTCACAACCAGGATGTCCAATATATACTTGTTTGTATATTATTTTTTATATTTATCATACACATGAAATGATCTGCCTTTATACTGCCATTGCTTAAGATCAAAACAAGGATCTGTGTTGAAACGTCGCACAATATGACTAACGAAGTTATATCTATCCATATATTTCTGTGATCCATCAGATGTTTTGATTTGAATACTGAAGTGCTACTTAACGTTTTGTCGCGTAGATTAGTTAAATAAGTTAATACTAATGATGAATATATTTCTAAGTATATGATTGTCACAATTTCAAGTGAATTCTGTTCACTAAAAACATAATTCAATTCAAATCATATTATTCTCTATACGAAAAAATACATAAAGCATTAATTTAGGAAAAGGAAACTTTGAATTCTGCAGAATAAAGATACAACTCGCCCACATTTTTTAATAGTAGAACAAGTTAAATTCCTTAATTTTCACTTGTGATATTGAATTGTAACCACTATTGTGTACCTTTTCAACATATTATGTACGTGTCATTGGATGAATAACTAATTTTGAATAGCGAGTGTATGTCCCTTGTGCATTGATGACTTGATTGGCCCTCCTTGACGTGGTGCATACCAGTCTCAGTGTGACTTGTTGAGGAATCTGCTTCCACTCCTGATGCAGTGCTGCGTCCAACTCTGCCACAGTTTGAACAGGAGTGTTTTAAGTACGTAAACGGCGACCAATAATATCCAATAAATGTTCTATCGGGTTCATGTTGGGACTGTAAGCAGACCACGGTAGCATTGTTATGGCTTCCCACTGAAGAATCTGTGATATCGGTCTTGCTCTGTTGGCTCTAGCATTGTCAAAACATGTAAACTGGTCTTGTACTATGAAGTTGGTTGTCAAGATATGGAATTACAAAATAGAGAATGATATTTCTTAGTTCTGAGTTTTTAGTGTACCCGGAACTGTCACAAGATTGAATTTACAACCGTAACCCCATATCATCATAGACAGAACGGTTGGTTGGACATGTCTGAATGTAAAACGGCTGTTAGCTTATCTCGAAACACGAATCCGACCATCCATATTATTCAAAAGCATCCTACACTCATTAGACCAATGGATCCGGCGCCATGATGTCATACTCAAATCCACCCTCACTCTACACCACCTTAGCGGTTCATGCATGTGCTGTTGTGTTAATTTCACAGGTTTGATAGATGCCTTATAACCTGTCGATTTCAAACGGTTGATATGAGAATCCTCCTGTGGGTAATCCCGTTATCCCTCAGTACTTGGGCACTTTGAACTTGAGATGGCTAACGTTCCGAATCAGTCATTTGTCTTCACGTACAGATGTTACTGTGGGGCGTCAAGATCTCACACAGTCTTTTACGTCATTGGTTTCTGTAATAAATGTGTGTCAAGACTTTGGTGATACCCCAACTGTAAATCAGGACATTCTGCTATCCCGCATACCAAATATACACAATCCTACGTCTTGCCATAATTGAATCTCAAAGATATATGCAATCATTTGTTCGAAAACAGACAATGTTGTTGCCTGCTAAAAAGTTTATTCTCATGCTTTAAACTCGTCGCACTACTAAAGTCGGAGTTTCACAAACACTTGTTATTGTCTGTATCAATGTATGGGGAGATGTTTATGGCAAAAATATGTTCGATATCATTTTCAACAACTTAAACAACTTGAAAAGATATACTTATAATGAAATAAGTGGTGCTTAACTTATTATTCTGGGTAAATAAGGATTTTTATGATTGATATTATAACAAACTGTCAGCTCATGACTATTTCCTTGAAAATTAATAAATAACCCTATATTGTTGATAATGCTGAGGAATATATGGATGACAACTTCTTTGTTCACTTTGTCATCCATATATTCCTCAGCATTATTGTCATCCCAACTTCTAAAATGCCTCTCAAAGAACCTATATTGTTTGCCCGGTATACAATTATGTTTTGAAAAAATGTATTAATCTCATCAATTTCAATACAAGGACCATTTAAAACGAGACTAACAACCATTGAAACATTTCTGATACCAAATCGTCAACACAGTAGCAATCTCGACAAATATCGTGAAAAATCATTGATGCTTTTAGCATCACTAGAAGTAAGTACAACAACTACTACAGTGACGAAAACCTTTGTTGACATGATCTCTTTATTATATCATTAAATCTTAGTAACTACATCGAAAGAAGATCATTCCTATATGGAGCATTTTGTTGGAAGAAATTGAACAGTGAAACGTCAAAATCTGTGACAAATCAGGAAGAACAAAATTGGGGGCAAAAAGTTTCTTTAAATTCAGTAATTCATGAGATGAATCTATTGTATTATCATTGAATACATTTAAAGAAATGACATGTTGGTGTTTTAAATCCTACGATGGTTGTAAGAAATTTAGTAAAAAACTTATATTACCATGTCATTCAAAACTCGTGAAATATGTGACAATTTTTATCAGTTTGAGTAAAATCCTTATACTTAAACATTTTTGGCAGATAGTAAATGGAAATATTTGATCTATTCAAAACCTGATCTTACCTTTCAAACGTTTCCACCCAAAATACATTTGAATAAATCAATCATATTTTCTTTCCTTTTTTGTATATTTGCGTGACTATGGGCCTAAAAATCCTACAGACCCCGTGCAGGAAAAGCAAATAGGTCCGTAAAAAGTATGATATAATGATTCATAAACTAGCAGGTGGGTCCGTCTAGACGCTCTATGGTCAGGGAAGTAGCATATCAATAACATATAATACGTTTTACAAGGTCTCTGTCTACAAATCAAATCATACAAACTTTTAGATGTCTTTGTAGTGTAAAACGTGCAGAGACGGAATCATAAATCTTATCTTAATATTGTTTGTCAACTTGGCACGATAAGCGATCAGACAACCTGTCATAAACAGTGTTACTTGGAAAGTAGCTTTATTGTCTTGTCATTTATATGCGATAAGTGTATCAGATTTTGTACTATGGCTTTTGATATGAATATTTATGTCATGATTAATCACTACTGTTTGAATAAACAGTTTTAGTTAAAGGCGAATTTTTATTTTTGACTAAAAAAATTGACGACAATTTAGAATTTCTGAGGATGTTTTCTTTTCCTGCCATGGTAAAAGCCAAGATTTATCGCGAATTTTGTACTTGAGATGGGGAACTGGAACTGGAACTTGAGATCAAGTGGTCTTCATTTCAAATCAAGCACTTAAGCTGTACTAGCAATAAGTGAAGTTTATTAATTTATTTTCAATTCATTGATGTTGAAAAACATTTCACTCCGACAACATGCATGGCACATTTAAATTCACCATGACAAAACAATCCGAAGCTCGTGTCACTTTCCTTAAAGTTTTGTTACACATTAGAGTCTAGCGCATTACGGAAATTTACCTCACATAAAACAAAGATCATATTTCTATAAATGATATCTAGCAATTTTCATTTTTTCAGCAAAATGTTGATAATAGTGTTATCGCTATTTTGTTAAAAGTGCAAATAAATCAATCAAAAACAGCATTTTACTGGTTTTTTTTATTACCGTATCGTTTGACAGTAATTGAATATAAACACCTTCATTATTCCCTAGCTAATTTTAACAAACACTAACTACGTGAAACATAACACGTAAGATTTCAAACTGTCCACTTACACAGATCTTAATGTTGGGAAATAACGAGAGTTGGCGGATCGCAAAGAGTGAAGTACTCTCACTTGATATCAAATTCAAATCTGTATCAACATTCATTTGAAATACTGACTTGCAGCAATATTCGTCGAATTTCAAGTGCTTGATGTTATTGTTTCTTTTAAATTGATGGGCAAGGTGCGTTCAAGTATTTAAAACGGGTAAAAGAATTGATAGACATTAAAGCATTGAACAAATTGCTACTTGTTTGTAAAATATCTTTGATTATTAGAAACATGATAAGAATACTATTCCACATTTCAATCAAGGCCATTACCCGATAATCTTTTTAAATGTCATTTTCAAAGTTCATTATTTAATTAGCAATATTATTCTAAACTATGTTTTCTGTTTCCGTTCAAACTGCAGTACTGTCAAAAATTTCATGATCCATATCCATACATATGTATAATAACCTCGACACCTCTTTATTTTATTGTAAACCGTAATTGGTTTCTATGGATGTTGAGCAGTTTTAGTTGTTCTTATGATAGGGCTTGACTTACCTGGCTTTTATCGATCAATGCTGGAGTAAGGCAAGGTGATCCATTTATTGTAGTAAATCGATGATCTCGTAATCTCTAGAGGAAGCGTGGCCTTCACTCTATTTCAGGCTTCAGGGTTAAAAGTCTCATGCCATTGCTTCCAAAACAATTACCATTGAAGCCTGTGTACCACTACAATACAATAAGGCATTTTGATATGAGAAGACCAATAGCAAAAAATCTCTACACATTCAATAACCTTAGAATAACATTTGTAAGTTTTTGTTTTTATCAATGTCATTAAGTCTTAGTATCATAACTAAATTCAACTCATGATCAATAAATATTCTGCATGCATCGATTTACAACACAATCATATGAAAGATAAGCACTTTTTCATGCAGCAGTAAACTGTAGATCATGTACTTGAGATGTGTATTTGATATATAGCCTCTTGAATCATGTTCAACGAACGAGTTCCTTATTTGTTTATCCCCCGCAACAACGAAGTTGCGGAGGATTTTAAAATGGGTACCGTCCGTCCGTCCGTTACACTTTGTGTCCGGCTCATAACTTTGTAACTAATCAACCATTTCAATTCAAATTCATCATGGAAATGAAGAAACATGTAATGATGTGTCATGAGTAACAATGTTATGAAAATCTACATAAAATATTAGGATTTTGGAGAAAAGGTGGAAAATTTTTAAGAAATCTGTTACAAGTCCTGTCCGGCTCACAACTTCTAAATTGATCATTACATATTGATCAAGTTTAATATGGAGATACAGAATCTTATGAAGGTGTGTCATGAAGCACAATTTTGAAAATATTTGAATAAAATTTTGCCTTTTTTGGCCAAAAATGAGGACTCTTTTCGAAAACTATTACAAGTCCTGTCCTGCTCACTACTTCTTAACTAATAATTCAATTGGATCAAATTTGATATTGAGATACATACCCGTAATCATATGAAGGTGTGTCATGAAGAACAGTTTTTAAAATATGTTTGTTTTCATATGATCAAATTGATCTTGGAGATCCAAATACGTGATACATAAATTCATTCGTTTGATTTTAATTTTGTCAGTTTACTCGAATTATGCCTAACAGTGAACATAAAGTTAATATCATTTAGTTTTTTTTATAAGAACAGTTTCCTTCATATCCTGGAAAAGTTGTGTTATTTTATGCGACAAAAATTAATTGTCAATATGATAAGGAAAACCTATACATATTGTGCAATTTGCGGGGGATAAAGCTCGACCATGTCAGCTGCTTGTTTATTCCAAACTTGATTACCTCAAGAGTATTCTATTGATATTCAAGGGGAAATGTGTTGAAATTTTGTATATGTGTTTTACGCTATAGATCCTATCAACAGTAATTGAAAAGCAAATAAGTTTGCAGGAAAGTATGATATAATGATGCATAAACCAGCATGTGGGTCCGTCTAGACGCTTTATGGTCAGGAAAGTAGCATATCAATAACATATAATAAGTTTTACAAGGCCTCTGTCTACAAATGATATCACAGAAAACCTTTAGATCAATTTATGGTGTAAACGTTGCAGGGATGGTGTTAAAGGAATCATAAGTGTGATCTTTATGTAGCCTGTCCAGGTTGGATGAGTGGAGATGAGCCAGTCTCCTGTGCAAGGAAATATTTTGCTAGAAAAGAGGCTCTATTCATATATCTATCATGTGCTGAAACATTTTCAGATTTGGTGTTTTATTTTACAAGTTGCATGCCTCAATACAGATATAAAACTTCCAGTATTTTGAATTTTGATTTGATGTTTATTACAATTCCGTTTTGGTAATCCACATCTATACAAAGAAAACCAGTTATATAAATAGTATGACACATTGATTCTTGATTTCAATTTTTTGGCTCATGTGTCACTTGACGATGTAGTCCAGAAATCAAAATAATATAAATCATACACAAAAACTCATGAAATCTAATATTTCTATACAAGAACCGCAAAACATTCATTTTCTTTTGACATCTTTTAAGGAGAATAACGTACTTAACATTTAGTTGTTAGTGCTAATAAATAACTTGAAAACGTAACTGACACTTTATTGGCATACAATATGTTTATTTGTCATCAAAGTATTGTGTTACAGTAATTGAAAATAAACATGATTTCTATTATCTAGGTGATAGAAAGACCTAGTGGACGATAAAGAAAGCATCACATTTCAAACTGTCTACTCACATATAGTGTTATGTCTGATTTAAAGGGGCACTAGCATTTTTTTGATAATTTTACTTTTTTTTAATTTTCACTGATAGTTGTCTGTTAATGATAAATGTATTATTTTGATAGTATCAAAAATGTTATTACACAAACCATTTATCAATAGTCAGAGGACAAAGTATGAAAATTCACATAAAATCCACTGGCGGCCATTTTGTGTAAACACCTTTAATTCATTTTGTGTAAGAAAAAGGAATCGCATGACTAAACTTTACGTTATATATTTGAATTATTACTCCTCCATTTAGTTAGAATACCTTGTCTTTCTATTGGAACCATTAATTTTCATTTTCCTGACAAAATCTCATATCCCCCCTAAAAACGTGATACTGCCCCTTTAAAAAGGGGCGAGTGCAGCCGTCAAACTGCGCATCTTACACACCATAAGAAGGCAACTGCCAGTTTAGACTTGAATCGTTTTTTAAGTTTGCATACAAACTTTATCCAGATTCATGTGATGGAATTTTTTGGAATGTTTTGGTGTGAATACAGTTTTTAAATTTATGATGTACAAACATTAATTTTCAGTTGTAAAACTTTGTGATGAATCACAGTTAAAGAGATTGATTTACATGTATACTGTACTAGGTAATTAAAGGAAATGTTGATTTAAACTTTACAAAGGACGTTTAAATCCATTATTAAATCTGAAGTTGTTTATTCTTTAAGGAAATTCGTAACCAATCTTTTAAATAAGCCTGTGTATAGTTCCTATCATGCATTTTGATCATAAGGGATTCATATAACTTTTGCCATATCTAAACTCGATGTAGATGATTTTTGTTCTCTGTTATTCAAAAGTAAATATGACTTAGCATTTTAGGCAATATGTTCCTAATGTGCTTAGACTTGACTTCATCTCATACGTATATATACGTTAAATCAAATTAATTACAATTAATCCAATCATGTCGGAACACTTGACTCTAGATTCCTGTGATTCAAGCCTTTCGAAACAATCATAAGTGTTGTTATTCACACTTTATGCATAAATGTCGTGCTAATCATTATCTTTGCCATCATTGTTTTAAATATTTTGCATATAAATATATTTCAATTTAACTTCATCGAGAAATATATGCAGCAATGTAAATTAGTGAAACTGCTAAGCTTTTTTTATTAACACTAGTATTGGTTCGGAATAGCTATTATTGTTATGATTTAGAGAAAACCTTCTAGTAATATCAATTTGTCTATTCTCAGAACTGACTGAAGACTCACATCTTTATATCGTGTAATGATTTGATACATGATATACATAACAAGCAATTACATCCATTGTTCTTTGATATAAATCTTTAAAGTGCAGTGCTGTCAAAATATCATGCGAATGTATAATCCATCTCAAACAAACTAGCTTTTCCAATATTATCTGATTATGTTATCTTTAGCATCTTGACCATATATCATAGTTCCCCTGATAAGATTTTATATTGAGTGCCTTACAAAATTGTCATGCACATTTATAATCACTAACACATAAGTTTTTATAGAGACTTGACTTACTTGACGGCTGAATATGATAATCTGTACATAGACTGTGTTCCTATCAATATTTTGACCAGTTATTATTATTCTGTGTATTTATTCTTGACTTACTTTGCCTTACCTTGACTCTTAGTTAGACGACTAACTAAGACCCTAATTCCAACATCAGATTTTAAGGTCAGTCAGTAATACACTAGTGCTTTTAGACTAAAAACAATCAAAGCAATAAACTTGACTTACTTTGCCTTACATTGACTCTTAGTTAGACGACTAACTAAGGCCCTAATTCCAACATCAGATTTTAAGGTCAGTCAGTAATACACTAGTACTTTTAGAATTAAAAACAATCAGAGCAATAAACCATCGACGGCAATCAGAGAAATAGATTTTGACTTCTCAAAATTTATCGTTAAAGAAATAATTCAGAATAACGTTTAAAACTGTAATATTGTTGTTGAATGGTGTTACATATGTTGAAGAGGTAGTAGTAGTTGTTACAAGCCGTTTTAGGTAAGCGTGGGAAAATGTCAGTTATCATCCAATGGTACTCAATAACTGACATATATAATGATTTGTTATGAGATCTGTGTAGGGAGAATATCATCTGTGAACACCCACAGACTTACAGTTTTCACTACATTTCTTGTTCAGAGTCACCTTTCCATGATTTGCAAATATTACTTTGAAAAAAACTTGCACCCTTAAATTCATTTTTATGACAAAATAATCATATTCACACGAACTTTAGTTGTTGAGTATATGTTCTATGTAACATTAGACAATAAGCATGGTTGATTGACTTTTGTAAAGATCTGCGAAGACCGAGTTTGACAAATATTGCTGAAATCAAACTGTCACTTGATTTACTGTCAATTAACTAATATTTTGGTATATAGATAACATATGATGTAGATACATGTATGTTGTCGTCCTTTTCTCAAAATTAGGATATGTATTAGACAAAAAGTAAAATTTTGCAAACTATCATCATATTCTATAAAAACACACCAAATATTGTGCAGTTATAAATCAGGAGGAAATGTCTGATCTCTAACCATGTAAATCTACAAAAACCATAAATGACTTACAATCTATGATTGCCTCGAGACCACCCATATAACGTCATAACGCTTTAACATGATCTTAAGGATAAGAGTGATATATTTTGTAAATGGAGACCTTGTAAAACTTGCTGTATGTTATAGGTATGCTATTATCCTAACCATTAAGCGTCTAGACGCACCCACATATTCGGTTATGCATCATTATATCATACTTTCCTTCAAACTTATTTGCTTTACTATCACAGAGACTGTATGTTCTTGCATGGTGCTTCGCAAAACTACAGAATAGAAGAATATCATTTTGGTGTGTTGGAAAATGCACCAACTCCAAGGACATTAAGGTCTGAGATAAAATTATCTACTCATTAAGTTGGCGTAATTCAACTTAGAAAACCATTTTTCCCGTCACTTTAAAGGGGCAGTAGCACGTGTCAAGGGGGAATATAAGGTGATGTCAGGAAATTGAAAATTAATGGTTCCAATTGGAAGACAATGTTTTAAACTAAATTGAGCAGTAATAATTCTAGTATACAACGTAAAGTTCAGCCAAGCGATTCCTTTTTTCTTACACAAAATGAATTAAAGGTGTTCACACAAAATGGCCGCCAATGGAATGTATGTGAATCTACTTACTTTGTCCTCTGATTATGGATGATTGGCTTGTGTAATGATATTTCTGACACTGTCAAAATAATCCATTTAACATTAACTTACAATTATCAGTGAACAATTTAGAAACTAAAACTATCAAAAAAACGTGCTACTGCCCCTTTAATGCATATGATAGCATTGACATGTTATCATGATATATATCAGTTATTTCAGGTGAATAAAATATAATGTAATTATAAAATCTGGGTCATTTTGATTCAATGCTTTAAGAACATATTGCTAAATATTTGGAATTCCATAGGTATTATTAGGGCCGAGTATTGTACCAAATTTCGTAAACATTTTGTGCCATACAGCTCATTTATCGCAAAATATTGCAATATATGTAATGAACTCTGCATTTAACTTTGAATATCTTTAAGCATCAAAAAATCTTTTATTTGATGAAATACCTCTTAGTTCTTTTGGCAAATAGACTATTACTCTTAATTAACAACTAAAATATTGTTGATGGCATAAACATAAAAACCGTCTTCCACATTATATTGTTCGCCAAAATTATTGTCTTCCATGTTAAGCATATTACTGTGCCTAAGCACAAGATTTTAATTGTTTGATTTTTTTTACGGTATATTTCTAGATGAAAACAATATTGCACAATGTGTATTTAGTTATATAGGTAATGTGATAACATCGCGCAGCCTAGTAATTGTTATTTATATGAAGTAAGAATCCGATTGGTAACATTAACCCAAACAATGAGTCACTTCAAGTTTTCAATCTTATTGTATAAACGGGATATTCTTCAACTTTTCTTTCTTCAAAAAGCAGGACTAAATATAAGGTCTTTCGTAAGATTTGTTTACGTTTCGGGTTACTTTGATGCTGTCATGCAATATGCGATTGCTGGCCATACTGGCCAGTTTTCTTTTCATAATACAAATTTGCAAGGAAATGAATCTCTCAAGCTCTTGCAAAATCATGAATTATTCATAGGAGATATAGAATAGACTTGTATTTAAGAGATGAAAAATGATCAATATATAAAGAGATAAACACCCAAGGATCTATAGAATAACAGTATGGCTTGACTGATTTTGCCATGTTTTGAAATTATTTAATCACAAACAAATCCTCGTTTATTCTGCAAAACCTTAAACATCAAAGGATCAACAACATGCAAGTGAAGTTAAAGGTAACTCCTTTAAAATAGTAACATATTTCATTAAACATATATATGATAGAGATAGACGTGACAAAAATAGCTATAAACTTACTAACTTCATAGAGACCAGATACTTTGTAAATTGGACTTTCAAATCATTTTAATTTCACACAATGTGAATATGTAAAATTAAAGGGGCAGTAGCACGTTTGAGGGGGAATATAAGGTGATGTCAGGAAAATTTAAATTTATTGTTCCAATTAAAAGACAATGCATTTAGACTAATCGGAGCAGTAATAATTCAAATAAATAATGTAAAGTTTAGCCATTGGATTCCTTTTTCTTACACAAAATGAATACAGGTGTTCAAACAAAATGGCCGCCAATGGATTTTATGTGAATCTTCATACTTTGTCCTCTGACAATTTAATTTATTTGTGTTATGAGATTTTGATACAATCAAAATAATACATTTATCATTAACATACAATTATCAGTGAAAATTTTAAAAAAGAAAATTATCAAAAAAACGTGTTACTGCCCCTTAAAGGGGAGATATAAGACGATTTCAATGTTTCGTACAAGCAAACACATACACCGAACAATCGTTAAAGTCATCTGAAAACATCGTTATTACAATGTGTATCATAATAATGTCATTTATAGCATTGTATTATCCATTGTCAGGCATTGCAAATATTTAAACTTTATTAAGCTACACGACAGTATTCAAAGTGAAAAGTATTACCATTTTAACCAGTTATTGATAGGTTGCTTTTGAGTATGAATTTTAAGTGCTCTACCTCTGAAGTTTTGAGATCCATCCAATTTCAATAAAATGCTTACTATAAGGTCAGTGTAAAAAAACCTGAAATCTGAGCTGTTCATTATCTCTAGATTTTCCTTCTTTCGCAGAGAAAATGTGATTAAGTTTATATTTAATTACTGTAACCCTAGGCCTATTCCTAATCTACACATAAACCTTTGCTAATGGCATTGCCTGTATTCTTCAATGTAACTGACATATTTGCACTTTCAAAATCATTATAATGACAAATTAGACATTAAATCAAACGACCTCAAAGTTATCAGAGGTTCATTTGTATACAAATATATATTCAAATTTAATTTATTAATGTTGTATTCACGACTAAATGTAACATTTATGTTTTGTTATGGGCAATTTACAGTTGACTTCTTAAACTGAAACTGTTGTATGATAAAACTATTATGAAAAAACATATAAAGCTATCCTTCATAAAGATAAAACTAGAGTACCGTTTCCTCTCAATATATGAACACTATTTATAATCGTTTATGCCAAAACTATGATTGCTAAGGGCTTAAATGTTATGAATGAAATGACAACTTGCAACATGGTTTACAAGAAGAGGACATAGTAAAGAAAACATACAGTAGCAGAAAACACTAGAATGTGATACAATAGACGCAGAACGTAACATTTCCCCTTGAACGGTAGAACATAAATGGTCAAAATCAGTGATATGATTCATTTTGAGATGTGAGTTTTGGGCATATAAATCTATATACTTTTTAATTTACCAACTGCCAATCATATATTACTTTGTCAGGTTTATGAGATTACAGTTACGGTACGGTAGTTGTAATGCCTTTAGATTTTGAAGTATTACAAATCCCAATTCGAAACCTGAACTAAAGCACAGTTATCATTATGCCTATGTACTTACTCACTCAATTGGTCCTCTTTGATTTACTTGATTAATAATGTCTCGTGTTGGCAAAATGGTTCTTTAATTCTAAGAGATGGACAATCAATTGAGAAATCATGTTTAATTTGATAACCGGAGCTTTATCTTATTTCAGCTTGGATATGAAACTAAACAACTTACATGTAAAGATCATAACAACATCAACCAGGGTCATATCTCCAAGGTATAGCACTGGGAATGATATATTATCACTCAACAAAACACATCTATAAACAATATTTTGATAAAAGTGAATAGTTAATGGCTTTATGGGGAATAGGTACCGAGAAATGGATTAAAACTAATACAAAATGATAACTGGTTTTATTTTTAAACATATCTGAGAACACTCCAATTCCTCAAGTAGCTTTAATTTTACCTTGATTTCAAGAATGATAATTTTAATGTTTTTATTAAGATATGATTGCCGCTCACTAGAAACTTGTATTAATATAGTGTAATTGATCATAATTAAAATTGGCCCTTGATTTGGGTGCATTAGCGCGGATTTAAGTGGATTTGGCGCCTGTGAAGCTTTTAAAAACTCTGTGAAAAAAAATTGAACGATCAATATTCTATCCATATAAATGAAGAAAAAACTAATTAGTTATATTGGTTTTGTAACATGTCTCTGCAAGTAATGACACTCAAGTAAAGAAAATATCTAAATTTCAAACTAAAAAAAACCCCACAACTTATTGTATTTATGTATGTATATGATTTTTTATTTCAATTCGGCCTTTTTGGATAAAAGAGGAATTCTAAATTCTTTGTTATAACTTTATTTTACTCTAAAGTGTATATTTTATTCATTCATGAACATTTCAAATGTGTTTTATTTTGTCTTTTTATGTGCATAGGTCATGACATTGAAAGATTTTAAAGCAACATTTTCTGTAAATCTTTAGCAATTCCAAGCCATAAAGGTCAATATGGCAAAGGAATGATGATTATGGCCATCTCCCTAATATCTCATAACAGCATCGAGTGAGTTTTATTCATATACAAAACTTTATACATAGACTATATCTAGTCCTGCTTTTAGAAAACATATTGTGACAAAAAACTAAATTGCGCAAGTCAAATTGACAAGAATACATGTATCATTATCTTTTTTAGTTTTGCAGATATTTTAAATGTTTCAAATAACATCTATTTGTTTGTTTGCTTCATTCCATAAAATGGCGTTTCTATGAAACGTTAAATGAAAGTTTATTTTCACAACCAATCTAACTCATGCTTGTTTCATATGCATATTTTATTTAAGGAATCACACCGTTTTACAGCACATTTGTTGGTACGAAAGTTAATGGTATCATTTATGAAATCAATTCAAATAAGTTCACATATGCGTTCCCAAAATGGAAAATAGATGATAGATGATAGTTTTAAATAAATGAAATCAATGAAATAAAGTAGTCATATATATTAACGGAAGCCAAATTGAGACGTCCAATTTACATCAATACAAGTCATATACATGTAACAAAATAAACATTATCAACTCGTTAGAGTCATTCTGCATTAGATATGTTTTCAAAAATTAAATTTTAGTGATTGACGTGCGAAAATGTCCAGTTTTCGATCATAATCGCGAATTTTAACCTTCTTGTTGTCATTGTACGATGCCGACAGGCTTTAAAATGATAAGTTCCTGCAACAATCGATACTTCTCGATCAGATTACATTATTTGTAAAGATTGACATATGGCCCCTGACAACTCATGGATTGGCTCTGTGTATACATGTATTGTGTTGAAACAAGGTTATAATCCCTTTTCGTTCACATGCATGTAGATCGACGAAAGGAACGAAAATATGAGTTTGATGTATTCAACAAAACATCAATTGGGTGTTGTTAAAGTTCATATCTTCTTTACTTGTTTACGTTTAACAAGCAAGTGAATTAAATCACTTCATTTGTACTTGTCCATTTCATCTATCACCTTTGAACCTAGCGAGCAAACAGACTTCGTGCAAGTAAAACAAATAAGTCTGTAGGAAAGTATGATATAATGAAGCATAAACCAGCATGTGGGTTGGTCTAGACGCTTTAAGGCCAGCAAAGTAGCATATCAATAACATATAATAAGTTTTACACGGTCTCTGTCTACAAATTAAATAATGCCGAGCCGTTAGATCATTTTATGGTGTAAAAAACTGCAGGGAAGTTCTATACGGAATCATAAGTCTTTGTCCATTTTTCTTGTAACGAGATCAGATACCATGTAATGTCAGGATATGTTGCTATGAAAGTAGCTTTACTTTACACCTTGCTGTGTAGTGTGAAGAGAAGTCTCTAGTACATCAATAGCAAATGCAGCTGAGAAACTTACTTTACTTATTTAGTATTCATTCACATAGCTTGAATAAGAAATGTAGGGATCTGTAACTTTAGATTCATAAATTTGCATTATATACTGCTCTTTCCTAAGTTTCTTTAGGATTGTAGATATTCTTTCTCACAAGATGTTTATGAACATTATAAATTGTTATTTCAGTTAAGTTTTTGGAAGGAGTTGCCGTCCAAATTATTAATATACATTACTTATTCCTTGTAAAAGGAATGTCTATATATTATCAAATGCAAAATAAGTTAGGAGAACAACGTATTTCGTTGATAAATGAATTTTTGAAACGAAAATATTATCCTACAATTAAATATCAGAATTGCAGACTCTAATCAAAAAGTCATTATGAGTTATCAATATGAGTTTTGGTAATCTGAAGAAAGGAGATTTACTCTTCATATCGAGTTTTCCAGTAATCCAGTAGTCCAGTATTACTTTTTCTGCTGCAAATTCACTCTATAAAGTGCTTTCGCCAATATGATACTTCGATTTTTAACTGAGTATCAATTACACTGTAAGAAAAACTTCGCATTAATGATATTACAGTTAAAGTGCATTTAATCACTTTTTGGAATAAATGGACTTTAGATTTGCAAGATTAATTGAAGACGAAAAAGTATTCAAGTTTTATAGATTTCACGAGGTTAATTGATTTGGAAAAAAACCAACATTAGGCCAACAAGTGCAAATATAGTATTATGTTCAAGCTACTGTTATGACTTTTCGAACTACTATGTTGAGCCAGCTTCTGGTTTAACCTATAGTACTGCTATTGAGGATTTAAGCTACTGTTATTAACGATGGTAATGTTATATGCCTTCATGCTACTGTTATGATCAATTGTACTACTGTTGTGAGCCTTCAAGATATTATTATGACCCTCCGTTCTACTATTTGACCCTTAAGGCTACTGTTATGACTTATGATACTACTATTGTTTGCCTTTCAGTTACTGTTATGACCTATGGAGTTACTTTTTTGAGCCTTTAAGCTACTGTTATGAACAATCGTACTACTATTCTGAGCCTTAAAGATGCTGTTTTGACTCTTCGTTCGACTATTTTAGCCGTAAGGCTACTTTATTGGTCAATGGTTCTACTATTTGAACCTTCAGGCTACTGTTATGACCCTCTGTTCTACTATTTGACCCTTAAGGCTACTGTCATGACTTATGATACTACTATTGTTTTCCTTTAAGTTACTGTTATGAACTATGGGGTTACTATGTTGAGCCTTAAGCTACTGTAATGATCTATGGTATTACTATTTTGAGCCTTTCCGCTACTGTTATTATCTATGTACTATTATTTTAGCCTTCAGTTTACTGTGATGACCGTTTGTGCTACTATTTTTAGCCTTCAAGCTACTGTTGTGACCCTTAGTGCTAATATCTTGAGCCTAAAAACTACGCCAATGACCATGGATCTCCTTATCTTCAAATCAGAGCCCAGAGCCAGCTCCAATATTCTGATTAAAAGCTTTCCGAAGTTGGCATTGACTCATCTCTCATCTTCAATAAAATGAACACACTCGCTCATATGATCACTTAATCAAGTAAAATCAAGATTACTTCATCATTTTAGGTTGTTGCAACATTCTTGAAACACGTTGAATCTTCAAAAATGACCATTGAAACTCATGAATACAGTACTTTGTTGAACGTCAGAAAAGAAGAGCAAACCACAGAAATACACATATGTACTGATGCTGTCTCACCTTGAAATCTTTCCATTTAGTTATATAGTAGATTTAAGATACGATTTGTTGTTAAATCATAGGAGAAGGGTTTGACAATCAATCAGTATTAGTACGTATCGTGAACCTCAGTTCAGTTTACAATCTTTTCCACTCAAAGCTCCCTTACCAAGGGCTGATTGTTCCGATGCACATCACTATATCACCCTTGGGACTTTGCATCAGGAAAATCTGTACTGATATTACCCGCCCTTGAGTTATATAAGCCAACGTAACTGCTAAGTCGATTTGACCTGCGAACACCTCAAAAATTGACTTGTAATTCATAACAGCTCCTATTTTCATCATAAAGAAAGCTTCCTGCTGCAAATTCAAATTCCAGTTCATGAGCATGCATTGAAAACGCAGCCTTATCCATTACCTATTCACAGTTTGACCTATGAGGCAATTTATTTGAGTTATACCAAGAGTCAAGGACGGGTAATGATAAAAATGCCAAGGGTTGATTGGTAGCAAATATTTGAACATTGAGATCTTGAATAAATAATGATGTTATATTTTCAACAGAAATCGTGTCTAATGCAACAGAACCAATTCATCAACTTAAAATGTAGGTGCTGGAGTCAAATTTTCCAATTGTTATTATTGGTTTCATCTACTAAAGGAATACCGAACGAAAAATATATATCTATATGGTTATAGCTTTGGAAGGAAACGTCACCATGTATCAAAGCATACGGAAGGACAGTTAAAAGTTGACCCCATTTTCGACTTATGTTCACATGTAATGCTGTTTCTTTACTTGTTTTCAAACCATTTGTCATTTTGTAATGATTATGTGAGGTATATTTTAGGTATGTTTAAAAATTGATGTTAGTTTCATGAAAATGCAGAAACTAAGTAAAACATGAGAAGACAGTGGCTGCTTGGCTTCCTACAGAAAAACATTTAAAGGTAGTTGACAGTCAATCTTATGGTTAAATAATATATACATGTATAAAAAGTATGTGAGATAACGAACTATTAAATCTTTCGGGTTTGTTTTTGTCTTAAAAACATGACGTTTTATTTTCTTTAAGATCATTGACATATTAGATCTTATCACTGTCGAAAACAAGTAAAACTGCACTAGTTAGCTGGAAAAGTATTTCAGAACTGTTGGATATGTTATAATCGTTTATTATGCTAACAATCAATGACAAACACAACAAATTTGGTGGACATAAATGGGCGCAGTTTATTCATATTGACACACGGTAGTTGTCTGGGGACCATAAACACAGGGTGCCTACCAACTGTAACTGGACAACCCGAGCAGCACAATACACAAGCAGTGTATCACAGCACATAAACAGTTAAGCCAGAAGGAGCTACACACTGACTGACCAACCATTAACGGGACACCAGGTAGGGGGTCACATATCCTTATACAAACCAACAAACCAAGTACACAAGCAGTGTATCTTAACTCAATAACAGTTAAAGGGGCAGTAGCACGTTTTTTGATTATTTTATATTTTAAAGTTTTCACTGATAATTGTTAGTTAATGCTAAATGTATTATTTTGACAGTGTCAAAAATGTCATTACCCAAGCCAATCATCCATAGTCAAAGGACAAAGTATGAAGATTCACACAAAATCCATTGGCGGCCATTTTTGTGTGAACACCTTTAATTCATTTTGTGTAAGAAAAGGAATCGCATGGCTAACCTTTACGTTATATATTTGAATTATTGCTGCTCCATTTAGTTTAGATACATTGTCTTTCAATTGGAACCATTAATTTTAATGTTCCTGACATCACCTTATATTCTCCCTAAAAACGTGCTACTGCCCCTTTAAGCCATAAGGAGCTACACACATATCCCGATACAAACCAACAAACCAAGTACACAAGCAATGGACACCAAACATTTTTCAGAACTGCTTGATATGTAATAAAGTGTATTCAATTAATGCCGATCGTGATTTAGCGACGTCTTTGTGTGACTTTGTGTAAAGTAAAAATCAAGGATGGTTTGTTTTCCTTGTAATTACCAAAATCTTATTTTTCTATTATTGACACCTGATAGTCATAATGATTGTTAATATCACAACCATTGCCTCAATTATTGTGAAAACTGACAGCATCATCTTGTTTAAGAAATAATTATGATAAAGCTGTTTTTGTCTAGCCCTCTTGTGTGGGTGTTGTGTCCCTTTTAGTATAGGGTTATTTTGCTGATATATCCACGCTTTAAATAATTGGATACACGTTTAAATAAGAAAAGTTGATTGAATTCATATGAATTATTCACCGTTACCATTGGGAACGAATACTAAGTATCAATAATGTTATGTTAATTCTGTTAATCATTTTCAGAGTACCAAGACTTACGTTTACCTTATTTATGCTTATTCTTCCTATTAAAAGGACAGTATTGTAAAACAATATAACACAATATCGTAAAATTTACATGTACGTTTAAACATGACTTGAAATGAAGAGCTACAATGTTATTTGTTGTGTCCTCGGTCAATATTGTTTTCCTCTGGTCTATAAAAACAGGTATTGACCTTATCACCAGTCTACAATTATATAACATTTTGTTATAATGGCAAATAACATCCTGAGTCTTGTCCTTAACAACTTCGTCACCTGTTGTGTGCTAAATTAAAAACAATTATTAAGAATTACAATATTTGCGAATCTAAAGTAAGAAAAATATGTCGTATATTTAAAATAAGGTTAATGCTTAATATAATTTAGAAAAAAATGTTACTCAAAGTTAACAACCCCATTTGTCTATTTTCGGTCTACATGCCATATGGTGTTTAGCTGTTGTTATATGTCTTACCTTTTAAAGCAACTTGTATGTTGAAATTGTTGACATTGTACAAAAAAAAGCAAAATAAACCCAAAACCGTCGTCACCTAAAGTTAACTGTTTATTCTTTTAAAATAATGTTTTCCACTTGTCACACTAAATAAATAAATTACCATTTCATTTTGTTCTATTGACAATTTGAAAGGAAAATTGAGCTTCAAACAAGTTCTAATGAATAAGCCTACCATGCCACTTCCATGTACATTTAATACTTTAAATACGCTCAGAGGCAAAAGAAAGGAAACGATATATAATGCAGGATAGTTTAAGCCATAATTGATAACTACGACGAAAACAGGGTTTCTTTGTTTCTTCAACAGCCAGCTGAACTACGTAATGAATTTTTAAACTATATCTGTTCGCATATAAAAATATGCCTTTCAAGATATAACTAGACGGGATAAGATAGTGCTTACTGACTTTTTTTGCTTTTTTAGCCTCCTACCGTAAATAACGTAACCAAATTAATCGTATTGATAAAAATTTTACATTTCATATTTTTTAAATTCCGTTTAAAAACATTCTGGCTTAAACACGTATCGTAAAAGCTGTTTTAGGACCCCAAGTCTATTTGAACAATCATGAAAATAACGTGACGTACCCTGACGTATGAAACTGTGAGTACTTCGTAGTATGTAATATGCATATCTAAGGGATAAGTCGGATTTCACTTACCACGGGATTTTGTTTTTGACCCTGTTTGAAAGTTGGTATCGTTTTTTGTACCCCTGAGTTTATTAAGTGAAAATATTGTAAAACCTAATCATATGTACATTTGGAAACGTCATCAATGGTCTATTGTTAGTGTTACAATTCATACACCAGGTAGTAAAATTGTTATTCCTATTCAAATTTTAAAAGATTTTGTAGAAGAACTTTTCACACTGTAAAATTGACACTAGCCATAGGAAGTTCGACTTCGTGTTTAGTTAGTTACTCTATTTTTTATCATAAATCATGTTTTGCTATTGTATTCATCCTAAAAACATTAACTAAATAGTTTTCTTCTTCCTACCTATCACACGGAAAAATAGAATAAAGATCATCGTCGAATCTTATTTTGCGTACAATGTTCTTCAAATAGTTTATAACTGCGAAACAATCAAAGGGTTTGCAAGATTTAATTTGTAGACAGAAACTTTGTAAAAGGATATATAAGTTATTGATATGCTACTTACCCGACCACAAAGCGTCCAGACAGACTCTCATGCTGGTTAATGCTTCATTATATCATACTTTCCTGCAGACTTATTTGATTTAATAGCAGGGAGAGGCGTCCTTTAGTTCTCATGGCACATGGTACAAAGCAACAAAGAACAAAGTATCATTTTGAAAGGGAGAGCGGACTGAGGTGGATACTATGATACTTATACGAAATAATTTGATTATTGATTATTAATTACAAACTACAAATGACTGCTTAATTTGAAAGATAAAACATATTAGTAAAATATTTTTTAATGATTTCAAAAATGAACTAAGTGTACATTTCTTTGATTGGCATTCTAGAAGTTGGTGTGATGATCAAGAAGGAAGATTATTTATGGATAATAAAGAAGTTGATTATCCATAAAATAATCTTCCTTATTGATGAGTGTACATTATTTCACAAACTGACGATGATTACAAACGTCGAGGTGTTTAGATATAGAAATAGTGTTTTACACCGTAATGGAATTGATATGATATCATGTAAACCAGCGAAAATGTTTTGAAATTTTTCAACTGCACATTATTGTTTCCATCATATAGATGTTGTAATATCAAATGAAGGAAGGCGTCGTTTAGTATTCTGCAATTCAACCTCCCTCGAGAAACATTCTGCTTAGTAAATCCCTCCTGAAAGTTAATACAGATTTAAAGTGACAGTTAACCTCTAATGATAGGCTCTCGTGTACACTTTGATATGTTTATTCTTTGCGCTCCACCTTCTGTGTTTAAATTCACACACGAGGATCAGTTGAAGAAGACAGTTTGAAACGTGAGTAGATCTTTATCACACGTTTGATGTTTATCTTCCTCATAGAAAGAACAACAAGCTAGTTTATCTTCAATTACTGTAAGAGAATACCTAAATGAGAAGTAAACACTTGTTAAGTGTCAATAACCGAGAGGACGAGTTTTATAACAACACAAATCGTTGAATACTTGAATTTTTCAAAACAAACATTCTTTGTAACGGAAATATGGTCAGGTTTTTCTGGCAGACTGCACTGATTTATACTGAATAAATGAGTTAGAGACATTTCAGTTTTTAGGTTTGATATTTCATCAGGTGATCAATAAGGAAATATATTCATAATTTACTCATAATTCATAAATATTCATAAATTCAAATGTTTTCTAGTTTCGTTGTTAGCCAATGAGTGTTATAGTACATGTTCATTGTTTCGAAAGCATAAATCACCGGAAATTCATGTTTGGTTTGACCTTCCCACAACACCAAAAAGTGCACGTATCGTAAGTTTCGTTCTACTTGGATGTTCGCCTTTAATTGCCTATAACTGCCAATCATATCAAAATATCAATGATATTTACTTTTTTCACTGTTATTCAAAGTCAATTTTTAAACATCCGGGTTTCGCCGTCGGTTTTAGACTGAATTACATTCATGAGCAGTGCGTGATACTGTTAGATGCAATTATGTGAATAAAAAGGTTGGTAAAGTAAGAAACAAATGTCCAACATTAGTGTTCAAACTACAGAATGTCATACCATTCTCTGTGGTAACTTTACCTTTTCAGACACAGTAAAGTTTATAATTCCACATCATACAAGTTCTTTATAGATCAGAACTTCTCCCACGTATATCTCACACTGAAAAGTAATCCAGAACTTTGTTCGATTTGATATGTAGACAATGACATGTTATGCTACTTTCCTAACGAAAAAGCGTTCAGACAGGACTTCATGCTGGTAATGCTGTAATGATACTTTCCAGTAAACTTATTTCCCTTCCTAGCATCGAGCAACTTGACTCGGTGTTTCAATATGGAATGATATTATGGAATGATTATTTATCACTGTACACAAGTAAAACAGTGAGCGACACACATGAATTCGACAGTTCGATGTATTTTGGATATATTTACAACTTTAATAGATGAGTTTAGACTTAACCGCTTGTACTGTTATCCTGTTTTACACAGACAGAAGCACGAATGAAATAAGTAAATTGGTAACTAATGTAAATAAAGACTGATTGCGTAAAAAATATTTACCGAACATGCACATTTTTCTGTCTTGTTCTGGGTTGGTTTTTTTCAGATTTTATAAGGGGTTTCTTAAGGAATTTTTTTTAATTTCTCTCAGTAGTTTTGATAATTAATTTCAATGTCCTTATTATATATAGTTGCAATACAGAAAGGCCAATTACATATATATACATTATTTGGCTTCCACTTGTGGAGATGATGTTCTATTCACTTGCAACCTGATGCAGTTGATATTAAGCTTTAAATCTGTACCTCTGAAAGTTACTTTGTATGAGCTATTCTTTTTGTGTGATCCTGTAGTAGTATACATAGAGAATACTAAACGACGTCCCGTTTCATAACATATTTATGAAACGAGTGAATGGGTTGGTATTTAACGAGCGAAAGCGAGTTAAATACCTATACCATTCACGAGTTTCATAAATATGTTATGAAACGGGACCGAGTTTAGTATTTTATTTATTACTTGCTTAATAACATCGTAAAAAAACAAAGAAAGTCGGCAACATGACTGTCGCGGCCGGCCCGCTGACATTATGACGTCATACGTAACAATTGTGACGTCATCATTACGTCACGTCATTCGGTCAGCGCGCGATGTTATTACACAATGTGTAATAACTTTGTAGATTTATTAAACAGCGATATCTTCAACGGGAGAGTAATAAATGTACTTCTTAGGGAGTTAATATTGCAGATTGCAGCAAACTATAAGCTTATAAACAAAGCTTGTTATTGATGAATTACCTATGATCTACGTGTGTACAAGTATGTATCTAAAATTAAAGTCCTAGAAGATCACAGCTTTAACGTTTTGCCTTAATAAATATTGTTTATTTTTTGTCTTCCAAAACGAAAATTACAACAGATCCTCCCCCGAAGGGTCGGGAGACATATGAGTTTTGGCCGAGTTCCCGTCCGCGTTGGCGTTCCCATTTCGTTTCCGGAGCATAACTCTGAATCTACTTGATCAATCCTCACCAAATATTGTATATATCCTCTCCATATCATGTAGATGTGCCTTTTTGGGGTTTCAACTTCTGTTCAATTATATATATTTTTGTATTCATGGCAACAGTTTGACTAAAGACGGAAACTTCTTGAACAATCTGCACCAAATTTGGTGTACATCCTCTTCATAGATGATGCATGTAGACGGGTTAGAGTTTTCAACTTATTTTAAATCATGTATTTTGGGGTTTCCATGGCAATAGTTTTGACTTTGTCATTTTCAAGGGAAGGGTTAGTTTTCATGACAAACGGTGTATATGTTGATTAACGATTCCCATAAATAGAAATAAAATATAAAAATATTTTTTTCATTTGAGTTAAAAAATGTATAAGGTATTTTCAAAAATAATTTGTAGCTGAAATGGTGTATGGGGGAGACATCTGTTTTCACGAGTAAAAACACCCTTTCTAGTTAATTCTTGTAAAAGTTTGAAGTACAATTATTTTGAGAAGAAATGAAAGCTAGGATAATTTGAAAACTATACATAAGTGGTGTTTCCCAGATGTTTAGATCACAACAAAGAGTGTATAAGGTTCCTAATGTATTTCTCGTTTAAGTTTTGTATCTAATGAGAGTTTGAAACTTGAAAACAAATTGAATATCAAACATTTTTAAGCTATGTTTTATCCACTTGTTGTACTATTTTCACATGAGATGATTAAAGCCAGAAGAAAATTCGACTGCAATGGAATTATAAAATTAATATCATAAGCAAAACATTACATATCTTTTATAAATACTGAAAATAAGTGAGGCCCGCTTCTAGCAAAGCTCCATGCTACTTCAAGCTACACCCTGTATTTTCACGACTCTAAAACTCATCAAACATTGAATGGATAAACAATGTTGTAATCTTTATGAAACGTGTAATTGAATTAAAAAAACTTATTATATACAAACATTTCTGTCACATGACATATTTATTTGGTCACATTCAATTGTTCACTGGCCACATGACCGAAATACTAAATACACTGATATGATTTTATTTGACTCTAAACTCCTAGGGTTCAATCAGATAATTATATAATTACTACAGTAGAACACGGATATAGCGAACTCGGATATAGCGAACAATCGGATATAGCGAACAAATTTTCAAGTCCCTTCCCTATATAATATATCATTAAATGTATATCTATAAAAATCATGAAAATATATTCATCCATCATTAGCATTCCCTTTATATAAATCACCTTTTCTTTGTCATACAGTCCCTAAACTTATCATAATCGTTCATACTCATATGCATTCCTTTGACATGTAGACAGGGAACAATGACAATTGTCCTTGTATTGCATAACGTAATTTATATATTATTTATATTTTGCAGAAATCGTGGAGTACCAAATGGCGTTTAAGGTGAAGTTCTGGTCAGTTGATGCAGGGATATACGAATAGTAAGTGTCAGTCAATCAAATTTTATTTTCTTGCCGAAAATAAATCGGACGGAGTTTGAGGTACAGAGGTCAGGCCTCAGATTTAAAACTCGAAATTTACACCACCTGTAATTAGACAAGTAGCTTGTATGCCCACCATCATCTATGAGGACATTTTGAAAGACTCAGGAAAGTTTCCACAAACAACATTAGGAAAGCGGAAAGGGTTAGGAAACATGGTAGAATAGGTCAAAGTAACAAAGTAAAAAGCCCTTGCTACTAATGTTGAGAAAAGTTATGCATTGGTTAGCATCATGACATTTTACTCCGAAGGCACATGATCTAATTCCGCTTTAGACTCCTAAATGTTTTACCTAAATTGGTCTCAATATGTTTTGTCCCCTGCAAAGGCACTTCATCCAAATTGTACTAAGTTCACAAAAGTGTGTACCTGAACACACGATATACGGACCTACATTGTCAAGATAAGTACCATGGTCATATAAAAGTTCACATTAATATTATTACTCAGTTTCGCTCATTGCGCTCTTTAGACACCAAACCGTTTTATCTTGGTCTCAGAGAGTGTTGTGTCCCCTGCAAAGGCACTTCATCAACATTGTACTAAGTTTACAAAAGTGGGTACCTGAATACACGATATACGGACCTACATTGTCAAGAAAAGTACCATGGTCATATACAACACCACATTAATATCTTATCTCAGTTTAGCTCATTTCGCTCTACAAAGCATCGTGACACCTTTTCTATTCAAAACAAAAAAACGTCACTAGTAACTACGCACAAGTTCACGTTTTGAACATGCGATGTTATGAAAGTAGACGGGTGAATCTGGTAACGCATACCTTCTAATTTATAGGGGCAGTAGCACGTTTTTAAGGGGGTTATAAGGTTATGTCAGGAAAATAGAAATAAATGGTTCCAATTGAAAGACAATATATTTAGACTAAATGAAGTAGTAATAATTCAAATATATAACAAAGTTTAGCCATGCAATTATTTTTTCTTACACAAAATGAATTAAAGGTGTTCACAAAAAATGGCCACCAGTGGATTGTATGTGAATCCTCATACTTTGTCCTCTGACTATAGGTAATTGGCTTGTGTAATGAGAATGTTGACACTGTCATTATAACACATTCAGCATTAACTTACAATAATAAGTGAAATATTTAGAATACAAAATTATCAGAAAAAGGCCTCTGCCCCTTTAAAATGTTCCTTTCTCCATAAACAAGTATCAATGATGTCATAGCATTTATAGTTGCCGGGTGGCGGAATAACTTACAGAACCTATTTCAATAGGTTTATCCTTAGCCGCCTTTTAAATTTCGAGGAGCCGCTCCCGATCTGTAGTTGATTATATTGATATCTCGTATGTCTCAGATTTGCCGCCTCTGTACATGCAATACGTTAGGGTAACATGATAATTTATCTTTCAATGGTAAGTATATATGGTTAGATGGATTTACTCGTAGACTTGAACTATGTATTTCACTGCATCTTTGGTTAGTCTTTTAGACCAATGAAATCCTCAACCATCACCAACCCACAGCCAATGTAAGAGGAAGCTGGCTTAAAGAAGATATATCTCCATATATTTTCTTAAGCTCTTGTCAAAAGATATTATTTTGAAGCTACACAAAACGCAATGACATGCACTTAAAATGTCAAATATTTTCTCGGGATCAATGCCATGTTTTTGGCTATCATAGATTCATTCTGGCACGATATTGTGAGAGGAAGATCGATATTTTCAGCTAATTTTTAGCCCATCCTTTGCAAAGGCATATCTTCAGTCTCAATATAGGGATCTTGTTTTCTTTGTACTTCCATGCTTTTTATTCATATTTTCAAACATTTAAAGTTGACTTCGTGCTCAAAATATGTGATGAGTTAAAAAGGTGGATGATATGAGACGTGAGAGGTATTCAAGAGATTGTAGGCTGATAGTATATTCACATCAACTAATGTCGTATATATTTGATACCTGTGTCTTAGATAGTTATATATTAATCAAATTTATATTTTGATAATATAAGTTATACCATTCAGAGGCGGGGGGTATTGTGATATACCAGCCTCTAGCTTGGTGTTATGCGACGAGCCGAAGGGATGGAATAAAGTGAGTTGAGTGATGTAAGTGATCACTTTCTACTCATTGAAATTCGCTGGTTTCCCGATTATTTCAAGTCAGCTGACTCTTGTTTTGACGCTATTTTTATGTAATTTTGATATGAGAGTTGAGTAATAAATAAAATACTAAACTCATGATAATGTCATAATATTTTAAAGCAACTCTTGAATAGAAGTTGGTATCAGAATCACGTTCGTTCGTCTAATACCAATTCTTTGCACTCGTTGCTTAAAATGGCATCACATTATCATACGTTTAGTTTTTTCTATAAACCATTCACGAGTTTCATAAAATTGTTATGATACGGACCGAGTTTAGTATTTTATTTATTACTGGCTTATTTACATGGTCAAAAATATATTAATTCGCCGACATGACCATCGCGGCCGGCCCGCTGGCATTGTTGCGTCATACTAAACATTGTGACGTTACGTCATTCGTCATCAAGTTATTTCCAAACCAGATGAAACCGATTCACAGACTGTTACACAGAAAACTGTTCTTGCTAATTGGGTCGTTAGTTAGTCAGTAAATGTCCACATTGATCTCAACATTGTTGTACATTATTTTGTTGTACATGGGTTACGTTGATGGCTGTTTTTACATATAAAACAGTGTAATTAATGAAGAGTGTATTGGTGTTTACTGTCAAATCTTAAACAAACACGTTAATAGGATTTTGATGCATATTCAACGAATCGTTTATTAGTTTTTATCACGCCAGTCATTGAAAAAATACTTTTCCAAGTGTATCCATTTACAAAATAAGAGGTCATCTAAACCAGAAACGCGTTAATCAACATCAGTATGAATTCCTCTCGGTAAAATTCCAACACACAATGCTAATTTCTGTCGTCTTTAATTCCCAAACACATATTTGATTATGCGGCTAATTACCGCCCTGTGTCTCATGTGGTGACAACTTGATTAGAGACGCATTTAATTCAGCTACCGAAAATCTATTCTAAAATACCCCTCGAGCTACCGGCATAATGTCACCGCCCTACTAAAAGCGTTGGCGTCGTAATGTATCTTGTTGATCTTTAGATTGGTTAACCGGATATGACATATATTTTTACCTGATTCCTCGAGCTCACCTGTATATGTCTGTCATTGTTGATATCGATATATAGGAGGAACATATCACAACCAATGTTTTGCAAAAATAGAACTTTTATGATTTATATAGTAATTTTGATCCGAATATACAACAAAAACAATTTTTGAAAAACATTTAGAAATGGTTTAAATAAGAATGTCATGATTTTCGGGATAATAACTTCCTCTTTGTGAAAATAACGAGTTTTTTTGTTCTATTCTTATGTAAATGAATTATACATAGAAAGTTATAACAACTTTTATTTTTCAGTTCCGGATAATAACTTACTTGTAAAATGAAAGAAAAATTATAGAATTGTTCATTTCATTTTGCTATTGACCATAATCATTATCTCTTATTATAACCAAAAAGCTTTAGCGCAGTTGTAACACGTTTCAAATTGTTGAAACGAGCCCTGTCACAATGAATTTCACATTGATATTATCGATTCACTAGTTGCATAATTTGATAAGGGCTAACGGAACTATTGTCTCCTCTGATCCTAAGGTTTAACAGCATGGAGAACAGATTCGGTGATTCTCCAATGGTTAAATGCTCTTGGCAGTTGTCTTTGAGCAATAATTTATTTTGTGAATAAGGTCCCTTCGTACGTAACTCGTATTCAGTTAGAATGACGTTTCTACTAATCTAATACGTCCCACAAAAGAGATGAACCGACCTTCACCTCATTACGGTCTTTCTGATATCACTTTGACCAGAAGTGGCTCTCTTCTAAATAGGATTACTTCTATAATTCTTTGTTCAGGACAGATATAATAATCCTCATTTTAGAAACAAATTCCACTAGGCCTTTAACTGAATTACCCTCTGGTAAGTTAATTTATCATGCAATGGCAAGTGACATAAGTAATAATCGTTGAAAAGTTGGCCCAAATTGTGTTACCGTTGCCAGAGGTTGAAGGACGAGGAAATTGTGTTTCAAAAACTGCTTTAAAAGAAATGGTCAGGCATTTTGTCTGTTACAAATATGAATTACTGAATATGGTAACTAAGAATTAGAGTTGTCGTAAATTGGTCACCTTAACCATGGTTCAGCAAAATGTTTTCGTCGTCAAAAGAAGCGTATGTGGTAAGTTCACCATGTGATTGTTCTAGCTCGTGAAGATCTAAAGTTCACAAGGGCCATCGACAAATTAACAAGTACTCTCTTAATCAGCGAGTGTTCTAATAATTAGAATAATTAATATTATTTGTAACAAACATCTTGTTGATTACATGGTAAGATATAAAATTGGTTTTAAGAATATGAAAAATATATTTTAGAATAATTTTAATTAGGAAGTTATCTTCCTTTTAATATGAATAAATGGAGGACAAAGGCTATTTTTTAATGTACCGTCAATCACATAACATGAAAGATATGTGCTTTGTAGGTCTTTATTTTGAAAATAGCGTATCTGTTTGACAATGAACAATCAATCATTTGGTTTTATAAAGCGGTTTACGACAAGAAATAATAAAAGACATATCATCTAAAAATGTAAAATTGAGTTAGAGTTATAGCCAAAGCATCAAATATATATAACATTGCATTTTGACATTTTTGCTTTCGGAACAATTTGCAAAACGTCATTTTGACTTCATGTGGTCCAGATCTGTGTCACTTTGATCAGGAAGCAAACGAACTTTAATGTTAATCTTTTAACATTTTCGAAACAGTCACCCAATTGTACAACTCGTCAAACAGAAGAAACTGAGGTGGAACAACCAGTCTATCTATCGTGTCCCAGCGCCAGGCAAAGAACCATCTTTCTTAATCTTAGTTTAATCACTCATTCAGCAGGTCATCCACCCATACAGTGATATTTAATTGTTCTGTTCCCTGAATACGAATACTGTGAAAATTTGGATTTACAAAGAAGGTGAAATTGTTAATTCACTGTTTTTAATGCAATACTCACGTCATCAAGCAATATGTACCTGTGATAGACGATGCATCAACCTGAAATAAGAAAACAAGTGCAACATTGCAATAGCATTATCATAATATAACCAGTCAATAGAATAAATAACGCTGAAGTTGTTTTAAAGGGGCAGTAGCACGTTTTTATGGGGAATATAAGGTGATGTCAGGAAAATGAAAATTACTGGTTTCAATTGAAAGACGATGTATTTAAACTAAATGGAGCAGAAATAATTCAAATATTAAACGTTAAGTTTAGCCATGCGATTCCTTTTTCTTACACAAAATGAATTAAAGGTGTTCACACAAAATGGCCGCCAATGGAATTTATGGGAATCTTCATACTTTGTTCTCTGACTATGTTGGCTTGTGTAATGAGATTTTGGACACTGTCAAAACAATAATACATTTAGCATCAACAAACGATTATCAGTGAAAAATCTAAAATCTTAAATTATCAAAAAAACGTGCTACTGCCAAAAGCCACTTAATAGATGCAAATATTTGTATTTTTAAAATATTTTTTAGAAACTGATAAATGATCATTTGTAAAACCTGGAGTAGAAAATCCGTTTAAATACGTTCACAGCAGATGAACATAATTTTAAGAATAACCGATATGAGATGCTAAATTAAATTCTGTTAAATGATTTAATTTCAAAATGTAACTAGTGACATGGAGTAAAATGTTTGGTATAATTAGGAACACATTGTATGGCTGAATGTCTACCAAATAGTACTTCATGTACAACAATTCATTTGTCACTACCCTGTTAAATCGGTAACAAATAATGCGATCATTTCGGTCGGAGTCTTTGTAAGATGACGAACCTTTATCTAATAAATGGACATCATCTACAAGTGCAATGACATGTATATAATACTATTACTTGAAGCGCATCATTAAAGCTGATTGGTCAAGTTGCGGAAACGGTAATCATTCGGAAACTGTTGATTACAACTATAATCTCTTAAAGATTACACAAATATTTGTACTTTGTTCCGGAAATAGTTCGTTTTCTACATCTTTAGCTGGGGACAGGCTAACAAGGCAAGATACTAACAGACTAGATTTAAGAAATGTTCTTGCCCGTGTAATTTTAGTTTAAAGGGGCAGTAGCACGTTTTAAGGAGGAAAATATAGGGATGTCATGAACATTTTTAAAAATGGTTCCAATTGAAAGACAATGTATTGAAACTAAATGAAGCAGTTATTAATCAAATATATAGTGAAAAGTTCAGTCATGCGATTCTTGTTTCTTACACAAATGTGTTCACGGAAATTTGCAGCCAATTGACCTTATGTGAATCGTTAGAACTTGTTTTCTGACTATGGATGGTTGGTTTGTATAATGAGATTTATGCAATATCAAAATGGCATTCACGTGGCATTCACGCACAATTATCAGTGAAAAATTGAAAAGTATCAAAGCTTTCATTTGTTGAATGACATTTCAAAACCTGCATCAAATCATGATTTTTATTATTGTCTTTCATGACAATCAGAATGTGTTTTAATGTCCCATGAGACTCGCTTCACTGATGTCCTTGTAAAACTAAGATAAAATAATAATACATTTAGAACTTTCAAAGTAGTGGTGAAGTGAAACTGTTTTCATTTCCTTATATAATGAACACATGGATATTACGTTACAGACATAATTTGACAAATTGCTCATATTCAGTGTCTTGCTGTCAAGAAGTCTATACTTATTTTCATACATGATGAGTTATGTTTTAAAGGGGCAGTAGCACGTTTTGAGGGGTGATATAAGGTGATGTAAGCAAAATGAAAATAATGGTTCCAATTGAAAGCCAATGCATATAAACTAAATGGAGCAGTAATAATTCAAATTTATGATGTAAAGGTTAGCCCTGCGATTCTCTTTTCATACACAAAATGAATTAAGGTGTTCACACAAAATGGCCGCCAATGGATTTTATTTGAATTTGTCCCCTGACTATGGATAAATGGTTTGTGTAATGGAAATTTTGACACTATCAAAATAATACATTTAGCATTAACGTTCATTTATCAGTGAACATTTTTAAATGACAATGGATTTTATGTGAATCATCATACTATGTCCTCTGACTATGGATGATCGGCTTGTGTAATGAGATTTTTGACACTGTCAAAATAATACATTTAGCATTAACCTACAATTATCAATGAAAATTTCAAAATATACAATTATCAAAAAACTTTATTACTGCCCCTTTAATAACTGCTCTGTAATAGACAAAAATATTGTTGATTTCTTTTGGTTAGTTTGTCAAACGTTGTGTTCCAAATTACCGTACCTAGTTAAATAAGATAGAGCACTATAAATAAAATACGATTTGTATTCGAAATGTTACAAAAATTTGAAACAAATGCATAACTTCACTTACTCAAAGTATATTCATGATTCCAATCTATAATTCCTATGTAGATGATTGTACTTGCTTATATTTCTGAAGCCCTTGCTAAGACTAACACTAATGCCCCTATTTCACTACGAGAGGAATTCTCACGAATCGCCACGATAGAGAAATATTCCACATTCGTGAACATTCGTAGACATTCGTGATTTATTCTTGTGATTCGTAATGAATTCGTGATTGATTCGGCAATATTCTTACAATTCGTGGCATTCGTGAAAACATTTTTGTTTGTCAAAAGTTTTTCCCAAATCAACTACGAATTTAGTTGTCGTAGTTGTCTCGTAAACTATTCGTAATTAATTTGGGTCATTCGTAACAAATTCGTAAGGAGTTCATGGAAATTCGTGGTTGATATTTTTGATGGTCTCTCCTCGAATTATTTACGAATCATCTACGAAACAATACGATTGTTCCGAATTAAGGACAAAACATTCGTAGTATTTTCGTAGTTGTTTCGTAGTCATATCGTACAATTCGTACATAATTCGTAAGCAATTCGTATTGGTTTCGTAGTGTTTTAGCAAGAAAAGCTATGAATTTTCGTAAACGTTTCGTACAAGTGAAATTGCAGTTCACGAATGTTGCCGAATATTCAAGAATATTCACGAATTTTTACAATCACCTGGCGATTCGTGAGAATTCCTCGTAGTGAAATAGGGGCATAAGCAGGACGTTTCAAGCATTAGCAAATGTGTAGACAATGCAAACAGTAGATGCATGTTCGTAAATCAACAACCATATGAAGACAGTTATAGTATCCAGGGAAAGAGTAGAAAATTAAGATTTGCAATTGAATTCAACATGAAGGAAAACAGTTTGATAGCTCTGAGTCGAAAACATAGACTTCGTCGTTCTGGTACTAGCATCAGTAGAGTTTATGACTTCAACAAGAGGAAGCGATTCTTGACACATTGCCAATAATGTTGACTTACAATGCCTCCCCCTTTAACATGTCGTTTGACATGTGCTACTTTAAGTGCCTGTGTTTTTACACACTTTTCCTTTTTCCAATTCTTGCATTCCAAATTGTTTTTTATTGTCGTTCTTGGACTGGTTGGGTTTTTTTTCGCAGCATTGCATTAATGGTTATAATGAGCTGTTTTTTCGCCATCAATGAGTTTTAACTTTTCCCCATTAAACATTTGAGTGACTAGTTGACGTTTTTGGACTAAAAATGTCATGTTAGGGTGAACAATTACCATGCAGACAAGTTACACGATTCTAAAATCGAATGTAATCACTTGCATGTGTCTACTCTGACTGTTATCGTTCATACCGAATAACAAAATAGTGACTTGACATTAACTGTTCACTTTAAGATTTCTATTTTGTTAATAATTCGCAGTCTAGCGAATGCAGTTATCATCCACTTTAACATCATGCCAACAATTCTGTCATTTTGGTACATTAACACATTGCGTCATATGTAGAAGTTCATCCTGAACATGTGTATTGTTAAGAGCTTATCAGTCATGCTGTTTTGTTCCTTAATTGAGTAAAGTATTTTCTGTTAACATTTTAAGAAAATAAGAAAATAGCAAAGACGTACATCGCTGACATATACTCAAAAGACAACTTCAAATTAGAATATTTTATTTCACAGAAGTCTGCATTTCTTTTAGTGTTTCGGAGTGTTTTAAGCCATCTCTTCTTTCAAATGTTTCACTTGAATGTCAATACGACTATTCAAACAGAAACTGGAAACTTTTAGCTTGTTAGTAACACTAGATTGAAATGTATTTAATCATTATGGGAAATGATGTTTTCAAGCAATACTAAAACAAACAAGTAGAAATATATTACGAATATTTGAAATCTTCTTTTCTTCTGATATATTTTATTGATATGTTAATTTAGAATATTTTTAGAACTGAAATAGCCTCTGTTAGAAAACTGACAGTGTATTAAAGGGGCAGTAGCACGTTTTTTGACAATTTTATGTTTTCAATTTTTCACTGATAACTATAAGTTAATGCTAAATGTATAACTTTGATAGTATCATAAATAACATAACACAAACCAATCATCCGTAGTCAGAGAACAAAGTATATGGATTCACATAAAATCCATTGGCAGCCATTTTTGTGTGAACACCTTTAATTCATTTTGTGTAAGAAAAGGAATCGCATGGCTTAACTTTACATTGTATATTTGATTTATTACTGCTCCATTTAGTTTTTATACATTGTCTAAAGATTGAAACCATTTATTTTCATTTTGCTGACATCAACTTATATTCCCCCTAAAAACGTGCTACTGCCCCTTTAAATCCGAAGACCTCATATCCTGTCCTATTCAGTGCGTATAAATATATAAAACTGAAATAAGATGCCTGCAAAACAGCGTACAAACACTATATCTTTTTCATAAAAGTTTTAAATTACCATTTCCTTCAAACCACGAATAAAACACACACGATGCACAATATGAATAATAATGAATAAATACAAAGTTTATAACAACATCCAAGTGTATGATTATTCCATTATTTCCAAGTACTGTAGACATTGTCAGAAACATCTTCCCTCTACGCTATGCGAAACAATAAATTATGTTTTGAAAACTTTGTATAATAAATTGTAATCCATTTGTCAAAGTATGATCAAAAGCTTTCATACAGTTACATATTCAAACTTTCACGAAGGCATATTGATTATAAATGCCACTCTTAGAGCTATGGCTTAATAGAAGGCACACATATCAAACAAACATCAAAACTCATTAATAATGACCTTATGTGTCACAATGAGTATATGGAGCTAAATGAAAAATCAAACTAACCAAACACATAAACTAACTTCGCTTCGCGATTTATAAATGTCAATTTAGCACTGATGTATAGTTGACTTACCGATTTGTGGAATGATTACACTGTAATGGGATCCTCTCTTTGTAATACGTCATACCTTCTTCAGATTTATCAGTTGAAGAAAAGGTTAACGCAGTTCAAACGACTTTCAATAGAGCAAGATTTAATATTATCCCGAAATAGATTCCACTAGTTATAGATGTCGATTACCATTCAGTTCTCAAAGGGGGATTTCCGTGGAAGGGAGGTTAATGTAATATCCCCATTATCTTGAAGAAATAGTGGAGAAAAAGTGGTCCCTTTGTATCGATTTAAGGGCCATATAGCATAATCAATGTAATCTTACTAAAGGCACTATTTGCAATGCAGTTTCTTTCAAAGCACCGTGTGGGGCGCTTTGTAGAGCCCGAGACTGCAGTGCCAAAATGGTTTCTTTTGTAAAAACTCTGGTCCTGATAAATTGTTGACCTTGCTTCGGGGTTAAGAAAGCAATACAAAGGCATCAAGTCATAAAGTGACGCTGGGTAGATCAATTGAATAAGCTTTTTTTGAAAGCGTTTTGGGATACGGTCACTTTATGACGCTATCAATAACACTAAACACAGTTGCCTGTATTGTGCATGAAATGTTATGTTGAATAATAGCATTTGATTTGCCCCTTTTTCCGCTTAGATCAATCGTTTACTTTTCAGTGTTTCGATTTTGTGTGTTTTCATATTTTTCAGAATTTAGATAATGTAGTAAATTTGGAAATATATTTTTTTTTATGGAAATTGTTACAGTAACACTCTCTTATTATATAGCTGTTTTTAAATTTATATAGCTGTGCTTCAAACAAACAATTATAAAAAAAATCCATTTTTTATTAAAAAAAATAATTCATTTAAGACTAATAAAAAAATTTAAAGGCATATTTGTGTCATCCAGTCGTCAACCAACTGTCCTCTATAAGCCCACTAAGTTGCTGATGATCATTACAATTTCGAACTCTTATCATTCCAATCAAATCAAACTTTAATTTTTTAGTAAATACAACTGTAATATGAATGAAAGGTGATTGGACTTGATTTGAAAATTACTATGTTTTTTGCAAGTCATGAATTAAAAATATTTTATAATCGTTTTATGAAAAAAATTAACACTTGGCAATGGCCCTGTTGTGAATTTATTGTCTTTCATTACCTTTCCTATTTCTTAAAAAGGCATCACGAAACTCATACAAGTATAAAATGTTTCTGTGTATGTTACCTGTTTCACAATGAATATCAGTTATATTTTGGAACATTCTTGAATTATCCCTATATATCAAGTATATACAACCATATGTGTCTCATTTTCATTAAAAGAAGCAACCATAAAGAATGCATTCTTTCTCTTGATCTATATTCTGAACAGATGAGCATATCGCATGGTGAGCTACAATATAGCTTGGTCATGATATTGAATGCGAAATAATGGGGACAATGCTTCCAAAAAAGGTTCTTAAAGTCTAACACAGTTACTGTCGCAGTCAAAAGTGGTCAATGAAGTTAAATACGGCTAGCAGATTATCTTAACATGAAATATACAGTTATTTGGTTTTCAAGACGAAAGTCTGAAGACATTGTCCTTACCCTGTTTGCTTTTCTTTTTCTGTCTGGTATCATTTGTATGAAGTTTTTGCAGAACATTCTGAATAAACCAAATGACCAATTTTCAGTAATGATAGACAGTTGTCTGTGCTGACAACGAATTTTGATTTTTGTCTTGGTTCAAGAGTAAACACCCCTTTAAGTCATAATTTCAAACCTCAATGTCTTGAAAAGTAAAGGATTTTTTCTTTATTTTAGGAAAATGTTTTCAGATTTCGCGGTTTTGATGTCATGGGTCTTAAAAAAAGATATTACAAACATGCACATATATGTGTGACAGTCGATTAAAAAGACGAATGTATTAACTTAAACTTTGTTGACACAGAATTCTCATTTCCCTCCTCCAACTTATTTGCCTTTGAATTGGGCATTTTTGTGAAGGGTTGTTATTTGCTTCATTTTCAAAGAGACATAACTTTCTTACAAATAGGTTTAATTTTAAAGGGTTTTTGCAATATGTTTTAATGTAAATAAGTTTTAATTTCCATTTCAGATAATCATCATATGAAAATTTATTGTTTGGTTTAAACTTGATTTCAATGTCAAGACATATTTATGATGATATCTCGTGGTATTTACCTTTGAGTATTTAAATTCCATAACTGCTACAGATAAAAATTTGATTTACTGTTTAGCAGTACTATCAGAAAAAGCAGTTGTCTGTGTAGTAAAAGTAATACCAGTCTCCGCAATTGCAAAACTTACTATTATGAATATTTAGGAGGAGTTTTAGCACTTAATTTCAAAATTTACGATCTTGTTTTTTATTCCCTTTTTCTGAGAGATCTTGTGATAGAATGTCCATTATTGGGTTCAGCTCATCAATCGACATTTGGAGATAAAGATATCGATATTTCCCATTACCACTAAAGAAACATTTCCTAATAGTGCACTTGAATACACATCGAGACGAAAGATTCCAAAATTACTCAGATTCAAAAGTCTAAATATATCTCCATTACAGTATTAGTACACTAGGGTCGAATACGTTTCTAACAGGATAAAAATAACACAAACATAGACCTACCACTAAATTTGATAATGATCAGAAGTGCAGAAACAAATATGAGATTGACAAAATCATATATTCCCAATACAAGACTTAAGGGATTATATAGAGTGCAGCGACCAACAAATTTTCAAAAGACTTCTCGTAACATAAGCATATCACAGTCAGATTGAGGACGCTGATGTTCCAGTTTACAATCGGATAGAAATTCATCACTTTGGCCAAAATTTAAAAAAAAACAACACCAAAATGACATTTTGTATGCTGCATGAAAAATGGGATAATATTGAACGCTATGACAAACCTTAAACTACTTGTACTATATAGATATTTCAGTCAGATTTAGAACCCTTCTCTTCAAGTTAACAAGCTGAAGCTCTTCTGTTGAAGTGCAGAAGACCTTCTGGTCAAGCTCTTCAATACAGCTGGTGACCTTTGTCTGTCAAGATCTTAACATTTGTTATCATGACAATATAGGGCAGAATACTGCATGGATCACTTTCTCTGTTGAAGTCCTCCTCAAGACCTTTTCTTTTTTGTGACCCCCAATCACGTTTTACATACATTACCTTGACCTGTTGCAGATCAGATTGACTAGATTGAAAAGGCCACTACACATTTCTCGCTTTCCAGTCTTTATGTCTCGGCGTAGCAAATGACCATTGTTTTTGTAATGGATAATCTTATCAACCTTACTCTTTCTTACTATTGACGTTGCAGCATGCCAGAAATGTTTCTTCCTTGAAACGATTTGCTTAATTAACAACAGATAAATTTTCGTGTCAAACCAGTCAAACTAGCTGATACAACAAGATAAAATTTGCCAGTTAGGATCTGATACTAGCATTTGTTAGCAAGTCAATGCAGGACTGAATACCACATGAATCGCTTGTTCTGTTTTGGTCCAACCTTTTCATGCCTATTGACCCATGATGTTATACAGACCATACCATGGACTCGATGTTTATTTGGTTAGATTGAAAAGGTTACCTTTATACACTCCCTTCATCGTCATCTTGTCTTTATTAGCAAGGCACAAATTTTGTTAGTAAGGTTATTTTTTTCAGTGTTATCTCTTGACAATTCATTGTGCCAAAAATGCAACCTCCGAGATTTCTTTACTTAACATGGAACATTGAATATTGATGAAAGTTGAAACTTGTACCTCAATGGAGGATTTCTTGAAAATGTATATCAATGATATAAAAATATTAAATCAACCATTAGTGAAGTGGAATGTTTATTGATATTTGAATGGTCTATGAACTATTCAAATCCGTACATAATTTCCGGTTTTGAACAAGCTGGTATACTTAAGTATCCTAGTGCAAAATTTCCCATGAGACGTCGCAAATAAAGTTAAGGTCAATGTTTTCTGAATCTAATAGTCAAAATTGTTTTAGTGATGGTAATTATTGAAAGTTTAAATACATTAACGTGTCAATTGCTTTTAACTCTCATGAGAGATAAAAATTAATATTACACTGTATCACTTGCAAGACAATATATTTTACGAAAGAAATAGTTTACAATGTTTAATTAAACTACCTGCATTTATTTCCGCTATTCAAATGGTTAAAATTTGCTTACACTAAAAAGGCTGTAGTTTCCTCTTGACACGTGATGAATATGTTTTATTGTGACCTTGAGCATCAAGTATCCAACTGAAGAAATATTTCAAAGCGAAAGTAGATCGGTTCCATTATTTCAAATGATTAATGTTATTTGATATTTGAAAATGTTGAAAAGTTGGCAACACATGAAAATAATACGATCAGTGGAGCAAGAAATTAAAGAAACATGTTAAGTACATGTACCCATATATTCAGAACTATATATGTCAAAAGTTATGATTTCGAGTGTAGAGATAACATTAGATTAATTACAGCAGAGACAGATACATATTTTGCCACTCATAAAATGTCTTCCTGTGTCTTAAGTTCACGTACAAACTTTACAAATTACATTATGACGCAAGTATTTGGTACTGTATATCATGCAAAGAAATATTGTTCTAACCCCAAGTTGTTTAGCCTTTAGTTCTTAGACTGATGTAGGTTCTTTAATAATGTCATTTTATGATGAATCCTTACATTCCCCTTCATACACAGTGTGATGCAATGTCGTAAAGGATAAACAAATTCTTGAGTTAAAAGGCAATTCAAAGATTCATTACATCAAAGGAATTATTAAGTCAATCCCTTTGTCACTAAATACAAACAAACTTGCTCGGTTACAAGGATTATCAAATGATTATCATTATATCATTAAACACAGAACAAAAATACAAATTTAATCAAGGTAATGTATTATGGTGTAAGGTAGTAAACCAAATTTGATTAAGTAACTCTTATAAAAAAAAGTTGTCAATAAATTAGTTGTTACGAAGTGATCAATTGAAAAGGTGCATTTCAATGTCGAACAACGTCACATACAGCTATTGAATACGTTCAAAACTTTTCAAATAACATTTCAAAAGTATCAATGACGTGAAAACTTTTCAATTTCCCGGTATAATGTGCATATTGATATTACAGTACAGCATGAGTCTTCCAAATTTCTAATATTCAGAGTCTTCCTGTCAAAATGACTTAGCTTGTTTGCCTACATGAAGAGTAATGTTTTAATAATGGTTGGATATCAGACAAAACGTTTGTTCTTTGAAGTAGTTTGCATACGCTTGTGTTCAAAATTACCATAAGTAATATGAAAAATGTAAGGCTTTCAGAACATATTGGTTAGCTTAATACAGAATCCTTAGAATTTCTACTTTGATGTCTTAATTGAAACCTGTCTGAAATATGATGAATAATTCAGTAGCATGTGATAGCATGTGTACGAGTATTGTTCATCTTTTATTCAACACGGTGCAGTCAGTTGAACTTACTGTGCTTGTTTTCGGACATGCACCATGCACAATAAAAGTCTTATGAAGAGGTTTTGTTTTCACATTTGTAGCATTATGTTATCCGTTTGACTGATAACATCAATCACAGTACATCGCAACGTTGGAAGTTTTTTGGAACATTTTTGCTAATTTGTTTTACAACATTAGACAATGTTTATATTACAGGATCACACAAGTATTGTACATTAATCATTTGAGAAGGAACACTATTTTTATTTTATCTCCCACATACCTTCTTCCAATTTAATTTGTTTGAACGTAAATGGACATTTCTCTTGTCTCAAACAAGATGGGTTAATTACCTAGGTCATGACTGAAGAGATTTAGAAAGGTGGTTCTCTGCCCGACACTGAGACACAATGTGGAGTTCCTTAGTACTAACTTCGGGGGGAAAATGGCCTTTTTTACCAACATTACAGCATTGTGCTTTTACAATGTTTGGAAGTGGAGAATGCCAAACAAAATCAAAGCGACAATGTTGGACAAAACAACGAACTGTGAAACTAATTTTGCAAAGTGTTCCCAAACGGAAAAGTCTACAATTCTAAGACGAGAATAAAATTGTATACCTTGTCATTAAAAGAAAATTGGTCTGTTTATAGAAAACAACGATAAGCAAACCTAAAACAACTCTCATATCATGATCACAGGCAGATAAAGAATGCTGATTTTGCAATTTAATGCCTCAAACATAGAATTCCTATGTAGACAGTCGTTCTTATAATATACCTAGGTTGCTTACATTTCTGGAGCCTGACTTTTACTACGACACTGACAAAAAAATTTCAAGAATTCCATGCCTGTCGTGTTCGTTGGCAAGTTATACATAAATAATCGTTGATCAGCAATTAACATTCTAATGAAGACAATAACAGTATAAGTAGCAGTACTAGTTTGATATGATTTTGCTAGTTTGCCAGTGAACTCACTTTAGTAACATCATTAAAACAGCTTCTTCCTTAAACATGTAGTTTGACATGTGTTACTTTAGGCGTCTGTGTTTTTACACATGTTGATTTCTTTTAAATTTGCACTTCAAATTGTTGGGGTTTTTGTTTGTTCGTTAAATGTTTTTGTCGCAGTATTCATTATTGGGTCTAATGAGCTGTTTCTTTGGCCATGTCTTTCCATCTATTCTCTATTGTCCTGACTAGTCCTTTAGTTTAGAATATAATGCCCATTTTCTCGAAATTCGTTAAGCATAGACTTATTGTTATATCTGCTTTTCTCTATTGAATGATAAATTTATCTTTCTTGAAATGTGATAATGTTGGTTTTATATTTCTCAACTTGCATCTATAGATTTGATAATTAGCTAAGCGACACGTGTAAGTTAAAATTTATTTACAAATGTTGATTTTTTTATAAAACTTTTATTGTTGTTTATTTGTTGTTTATTTAATTTTGTTTTCGCAGAATTTCATTAAACGATATAATAAACTGTTTCTTTTGCCATCACTGAGTCATAATTTGTCCAAATTTAACATTTCACTTACTAAAACGAATTTAATTACTTGTTTGTTTCTGCTTCGATTCTTATTGTGTATACTGATTAACAAAATGGTGACTGGGCATTAACTGTTCAATTTAAAAACAATTTACTTGACTATTAGGTGTCTGTTTCTTTATGCAAACACGTCTGTTCTTTCTCTGGTCATAATATTTCAACACATCTATGGAACATCAATCTAGACATGTATGCCTGTTATACATGTAAGTACCAAGCGCAAAATAAGATTGATTGTAAGTAGATAGTTTTTATAATTTTCCGTTTTCTTTGGTATGCTGTAACCATTGTCTTGAAAAAATATACAACACAGGCATACAATATTTGACGTACTCTGAAGACAACGTAAAATGAGTATTTCTTTTATAGAAGTCTAGAGTTTGTGTAGTGCATTCCCCTTATTCATGTTCCAAGCCTTCCATTCTTTCAATTGTTTAACTTGAATATCAACACAACTTTTCAAACAGCAATTGATTACTTCTTTGCTTGTCATTTACACTAGATGGAACTTTCATAAAAAATTCATAACACATTTGAAGCAATTTACGAAGATTTAAAGTTAATTTTTTTAATAAAAAAGAAAAACAATTATGGAAATAATTTATTTGACAAAACGTATTTACAACAAAGATAAATAAATACATTACTTTTCTAATAATGCAGAAATATTATCATTATGATATATCAAACTTTAATTGTATTTTCCATGCTAAGTTAGAACACATAAAGTTTAAATGATAAAGAGCAGATTTTTAATTTGTCTAATTTCTCCTCTCTGAGACTCTACATTATATGAACGAGTATTTAATTGTTGTTTTTATCTAAAGCTGCTAAGTATAAAAGATTATCTCACACATTTATGTTCTAATAGAATGAGTCTGTACACAGCCATTCGCAGATTGTCATTTAAATCTTGAAATCTACTTACTATTATACTGATATACTATTATATAATATTTTAAAGGGGCAGTAGCACGTTTTAGGTGGAATATAAGGGGATGCCAGGAAAATGAAAATAATTGTTCCAATTGAAAGACAATGTATTTGAACTAAATGGAGCAGTAATAATTCAAATTTATAATGTAAAGTTTAGCCATGCGATTCCTTTTTCTTACACAAAATAAATTAAATGTCTTCACACAAAATGGCCGCCAGTGGATTTCATGTAAATCTATATACTTTGTCCTCTGACTAATGATGATTGGCATGTGTAAAGAGATTTTTGACATTATCAAAATAATACATTTAGCATTAACTTACAATTATCAGTGAAAAATTTGAAACACACATTTATCAAAAAACGTGCTACTGCCCCTTTAAGAACAACAACGGCCTTTGTTGAACTCACAGGGTCAAATACACGTACACTTCCTTGTCTTATTCTAGCACATATAAACTTTTCAAGGTAAAGTAGTAAACAGTAGACACCTTATCATCAAGCATGAGGGTTTCATATTGCCATTTTCTTCAAACCATAAATAAAACAGAGGCCATCAGCGACGTCTGAATAAAATGAATAAGTACAACGTTTATAACGACATCGTCTAGGTTCTCCACAGTGGATTATTATCCCACTATTTTTTAAGTACTCTGAACAATGGCAATCACATGTTTTCGTCTAGGCTATATACAGAAATAGAAATAAAAGGTATAGGCCTTCAAACACAGCTTAAAGGATCAAGTATCGTATCTAAATCAGATTTATGACAATGTGTTGATGGCTATACAAGACTTTGATTCTGTTATCCAGTATTTTTGAATGTTTTAAAATGCTCAAAAGCAAATTTCCCAGACGAAAATACCTTAGTAATGGTAATAAATACAACAAATTATATGAGTGCTTTTGACATCCGCCGGCAACAATGAAAATGTGTTATTACGTTTTTAACAATGATGAGTGGTAAACAGGAAAGCCAAACCTCCCGACTTTTATCAATTTTGGTATGATGCACCTTGCAATAAATCAGTCATCTTTAAGATTATAGGGAGACAATCAAGCAATTAGCTACATACCAATTAAGATATATTGTACCTGATATGTTATCTATTCTGAATTAGATATATAGTTAAACGATTGATATCATGCTTTTTGTGATGTTTTACCGACCGGTAGTTATGTTCTAATAAGTGCATCTGTTTCTAAAAATAAATTGCAAAAAAGTCATAAGTAGATGATTACAAATCCTTCTCATCTGCATCGGTGCACAAAATACTCCTTTTCAAATCAGTTAAGTCAAACTACTATAATATGACTATGTATTGCACTGAGGTATATGTACACAAAATCTACCCTCTTGTGCCGAAATGACGCCCCTTTTACATTTTTTTGTAGTGGCGATTACGTACAATGACACTATATCCATTTCTATCAAATTTATCAAGTTTGGTTCGTGGAAAATGTGGTGCTCAGTTTCTCGTTGTATAACAAAATATCACCTAGGAAGATAATAATCAAGCCTTTAGTTTTTTAGTATAATTAAAATTTTGTTTTCAGTTTTAGTGCTAATCAAACTTTCACAAAAGCATAAAAAGCATTGTGCTTTCATCTCAGAGAATGTAACAATCAGTTGTAATAGGAGGCGCAAATCTCATATTACCATCATCGTTCAAAATGACCTTACGAGAAACAATGAGTCTCACAAGTTAATTGAAAATTCAAACTATCACAACACAAAAACTAATCTTTATTTCGGTTTTCATTAATGTCAATTGAGCACTGATGTATGGTTGACTTACCGATTTGTTGAATACTAATACTGAAATGGTATCTTCGCTTGGTAATTTATTATACAGCGTAAGCGGGGGTATATATAACGCTCATTCTGTTCGTCCGTCACGAAAGTTTGTCCGGAGCATATCTCCCAAACTATACATGCTAGCTTCACCAAACTTTTTTTTTTTTTTTTTATTGTTCCCAGATGGTTACACAGTCATATATATTTGCATATTGACATCAAAACAAGGTGTGTCATAGATTAAACAATGTATATAAAGTACAGAAATCATAGTTGGTTGTTGAATAATGGGATGAACGGCCACCATTTATTGTGGAATTTTCCAGTTTCATTATTTCTTATGAAAATAAATCTTTCAACCAGAAATATCTGTTTTAATTGTTTTTTGTAATGATCTAATTTTGGAATCAACTTTTTAATATTACATAAGTGGATATATTTTTTGGCAGAGATAATGATTTGGGTCATTAACACATTTTTATGGAGTGTAACGAACCAAATCAAGTATTTAGAGAAATTTATCTTCTGCGGGAAGTAATTATTAATCCAAAGTTCAAGTTCTCTCCAAAACTTCTTGGTTTCGCAACAGTCCCAGTAAACATGACAAATACTCTCAGAAACAGCATTGCAAAAACTACATAACTCATTGTCAATGAGATTCATTTTCAACAGTTCTTTTTTTGTATATATTACTTTTTGTAAAAATCTGTATTGAAAATCAAGAAGTTTAACATCTTTGAGGCCATGTCTATAGAAATTAAATGTATTGTGCCAGTCAAATTCACAGTCATTAAATGATTGTTCCCATTTTTCACAAATCTTAAGTTTGTCAACTTTGGAAATGAGCTTCTGATAAAATAATCTTGAGCCTTTTGTAGAGTTCAACAAATTTCTTTGGTAAACATTGATAAACAAATTATAACAAGATATATTTCTTTTTTGTTTGATAACATATTTCCAATTTTCAGGTAAGATGTGAAGAAGATAATTATAATCAAGTATTGTTCCTCTTATTTGGTATCTTGTCTTTAACTCATCAAAAGACATGAAACCATGTTCATTACAAAGGTCTTTGATGGTCAAAATGCCCATATTGGCCCAGTGCTTAATAATATGGTGAGGATTCTTGAAATTATGATTAAGCCATAACGGCTCTGCAAGGATATTGTCAATATTGTTCCTCTTAACATTCAATTGTTTACAAAATGTATTCCAAGCTGTTAAAACATCTTTCCAAAAAGGGTTTTTAATATTAAATAATTTCTCAACATTTGCTCCATATTTGAGAAAATCATTGTAAGGAATATCACTTGGATTAATCTCAAGTGATTTTTTACAATACAATCGAAGAGTAGATAATTTCAGAGCATAGATAAATGTTTTTATATCAACCATACCTAATCCTCCTTCAGTCTTTAATCTTTTCATTGTGCTTCTTTTTATCTTATCTCTTTTATCATCCCAGATAAAATTAAAAAATATTAGTTCCAAAGATTTAATAAAATCTTCTGGAGGATTTGGCAATGCGCTGAAAATATGTACTAATTTTGAAAGGGCTAATGTCTTTATGACTGTAATTTTTCCTATTAATGTTAGATTTCTTTTTCTCCATACTGCCAATAGTCTGTTTACTTCCTCGAGTCTTTTTCTGGTATTAATCACCCATAAGTCAGCCAAGTTTTGTGTAAATTTGATTCCTAGCACTTCAAACTCCCCATTATACCATTCAATATTCAAATTTGTACACAATGTCTTTTCACAACCTACCATTGAACCAATCCAAATTGCTTTAGTCTTGTCAATATTGATTTTTAAACCTGACATCTTATAAAATGTGTTTATTGTTTCAATAGCTGCATATAGACTCTCAGCTGAACCATCAAGAAGTAGTTCTGTGTCATCAGCATATTGACCTTGTATTCTTTATCATCAATAACAATTCCCTTTATATTATCATTATTTCTTATCATACAACCCAAGATTTCAGCTACAAAGAGAAATAGATAAGGTGAGAGGGGATCCCCTTGTCTACAACCCCTTTCATTTTCAAAAAAATCAGTTAAGTGGCCATTTTGTGTCACACAGGAAGTTGTGTGATAAGTTAGTACATTTATCCAGTCTATCATTTGTGGACCAAAACCAAACTTGTGGAGGACTAAATTGATAAAATCTTTAGAAACTGTGTCGAAAGCTTTTTCGAAGTCAATGAGAATTAATAAGCCTTTCATATTTCTTGCTTTAGTTTCAAACATAACGTCATATAACATTCTTGTATTTTCGCTGATAGTTCTACCTGGGATAAAACCTGTTTGATTTTCATGTATCAATAAATCCAAAGTCTTTTTTAAGCGGTTCCAATTCTGTTGTCTTATCATTTCTATCTTTTTTCAGAAAAGATGCAAAAGATATACTTTTCCCTCTAACTTTCATAAGAAAGGTTTCCAAAAATAAACTATCACTAATTGTTAATTTTACCGTATCATAGTTTTCGTTAATATTAGTAATTTCTGATACATCATTTTCAGAATATTCATCTACTGTTTCTTTCAAAATTGTCCTAACCAATTTGGGGTACTCAGGTTGAAGGAGTAATGAGGTATTGAATTTCCAATAGCTTTTTCCTCTGCTTTGGTTGATAGTGTTTGAAAGAGTTAAAGATATGGCAGAATGATCAGATTTATACCCTGGTAAAATATCAGAATCCAAAGTGATATCAAATATATCTTGTGAAATGAGAAAAAAATCAAGTCTAGCTTGTTTCTTTGGATTCTTCTTCCACCATGTAAATTGTTTGGTTAGTTTATTTAAATCCCTCCATACATCAAGTAGATCATAAATTTCTATGTTTTTTAAGACAATTTCTCTAGCTGTAGGATTGTTTAAGTGTTTATAATTTTCTAGGTCAATTGAGGGGTCCAAAACAAGATTCCAGTCTCCTACAATTACCAATGAATGATTGTCAAAGGAAAATATTTTTTCAAATAGTTTGATATAAAAATTTGGGTCATCAGTGTTTGGTCCGTATAGGTTTGTTAATGTAAATCTTTTGCCTTCCACAGTAATGTCAGCAATAATGAAATTACCTTCATCATCCTCAATAGTTTTATGAATAGTGAGATCTATATCATTATTAAAAAGGATTGCAACCCCCCTAGAATTAGATCTGAAAGGAGCAATAATGGAATTTAGCCCCCATTCATTTTTCATGTTATTAATGTTGTCTTTAGCTAAGTGTATATCTTGTAAGCAAATAATTGAGTAAGAGTTTTTTCTATAAATATTCATTATTTCTCTTCTTTTGTTTTTATCTCCTAAGCCTCTACAGTTTGCTGAAATCATTTTTATTTTTTTGATATTACATGAAGTCATTTGTGCCTAGAGATAAGAGACATAAAATATAAGGTATAAGTAATGGATTGAGTTTGCAAGATATTGTGAAATAATAAAACCTGCATGGTTGGGTGTAGTCAAAGATGTAGATTTTTTGTAAAAGATAAGAATCAGATAAAAGGGAGTTGAACAGACATGGATCTTAAGTCGCTTCAGCAATCTGCATTTATATGGAATGGGAACCGAATGGGAACATTTTTTTTCATAATATTGGAGAGGAAGATAGGTAAAAAATAGAAAAATAAAAAAATAAAAACAGAAAAGAATCGAGTCACGCTCTTTGTCTCAGAACTCCAGAACTATATATATATATATATTCAAAGTTTCCTAAATGTGCTTAAGTAGGATAGCTAATAATGAATTGTGCCAAACTTCACCAAACTTCATACACTTATCAACCATGATCCCTAGATGTGCCTTTTGAGGGTTAGATCAACACATTATTTTTATTTTTATGACTAAAAAGTGATTCTATGATAAATTACTTTGTCCAGAATATATTTCCTGAAATATAAATCTCAGCTTCACCAAATTTGCTACATATGTCAATCGTGATTCCTGAATATGCCTTGTGAGAGAAAAACAATATATGAAAAAACATTTCTGTAGTTTATTTGGGGATTGACTTACATAGTGACTCAACAAAAATAATGTTTTACTCAGTACATCTCGTAGAACGTTCATGACAACTACCTCAAATTTGAAACAAATTGATCAATCATTATCCCTAGATGTACCCTTTTAATTGTAAAACCTATTAATGAATTTAGTATTGGGGTTTCGGTGAAAAGAAGACAATGACTTTGTGTATACTATCATACAACTTGAACCAATATTAATCAATTTTACTATTTAAAAGTCTTTGAACAAAGTGGGGAGCGGGGGTATGTGAGCTCTGCTCGCTTCTTCACTTGTTATGATTTCTTCACAGTTACCAGTCGAAGAAAAGGTTAACATAGTTCAAACGTGTTTCAATAGGACATGATTAAATAAATTTCAGGAAATAGATTTCTCTATTTATAGATGTCGATTACCATTCAGTTCTCAAAGAGGAATTTCCGTGGAACGGAGGTTAATGTAATATTATCATTATCTTGAAGAAAAAGTGGAGAAAAAGAAATACCTTTGTATGGAATTAAGGCTCATAAAGGGTAATCAATGTAATTATACTTAAGGAACTATTTACCATGCAGTTTTTTTCAAAGCACCGTGTTGAGCCTTTGTAGAGTCTTAGACTTCAGTACAAATAGGTTCCATTGGCAAAGTTTAGTCCAGATAAATGATTGCGCTTACCTCGGGGTAAATAAAGCGACATCAAGTCATAAAGTGACACTTGGTAGATCACTTCAATAAGGCTGAAGGCTCTGGTTAGGGTCCTGCGTTAGTAATCTATCAATGTTACTTAACATACTTGTCTGCATAAAATAATATGTTGAGTGGAGGCATTCGACCATTTTGTGGGTATAACTTGAATATCATATACTTGACATAACCACATTGTCTTCATGCCTTACTGTTTTCATTTGTTCAGGTAATTCATTTGACAAATCCAAGTATTAACATCTTGATGATTGAATGGTTTAAATTTCATAGTAACAAGAGCCAAGGAAGTTAAATGTTTGAAATCTAACTGGTAGCATATAGTAAAACTGAACATTGATTGACTATAACTTTGTTGTATGCTTCATTAGAACAGTACTCTGTTAAGTCGGTAGCCAATAATACGATTATTTCGGTCGAAGTCTTTGTTAGATGACTAACGTATATCTAATAAGTAGAAATCATTCATATGTGCGATGGCATGTATGTAATTCTATTACTTGAAGGGCATTAATAAAGCTGATTGGTTAAATCAAGAAAACCTAAATCATTTGGAAACTGTTGATTCCAATAATAATTTCATAAGGGTTCGGATTACACAAATATTTGTACGTTGTTCCGAAATAGAGATAATTTGTTTTCTACGTCCTTAAATGATGACTGGCTAACAAGGCAAGATACAATCAGGTTATATTTAAGAGATGTTCTTGCTAGGGTTATGTTGGTTTTATATCATTTGTTATTTGTTCGATTCTATAATTGGAATTGAATAAGTTTTGAGGTTTAAGTTTATTGGTTGGTTTTGGTACCCTGATGTAAATCATTTGATAATGTCATCCTATATTGAACATTTACTTCCTTAAGCTTCATATAATGTCGTTAAAATCAAAACTTTGCTGAGTTAAATTGCATTATAAAATGCATCAAATAATATTTTGAATTACTGTCAATCCCTGTGTTCTTAATCTCACACTATACAACAGACATTGCTCCATTGGTTTCCGTGTCCTAACTTAAGATAAGATATTGTTTGTGTCTCTATGGGAGCCCAAATTGTAATAAAATAATAAATGTGTTTTATGATGGTGGCAAACCCAGACACATTTAGAAACTCTTATAAAAGCAGTTGTCACACACCGATCAATGACATTGCACTGCAATTTTGAACAACGTTCTGTACAGCTATGAAATGTTCCAAACTTTTGTAATAAATTCTTAAAGTATCAGAGAAGAGGTCTTTATTTTGTACCCTTGTGTATGAGCACATGGATATTACATCACAAAGTGCTTATATTCAGAGTTTTCTCTCAAAATGCCTAAATTTATTTCTCTATATGAAGAGTTATGTTTTGATAATGGTTGCACATCAGACAAAACTATTGTTCTTTAAAGTTTTGTGCATAGATTTGTGGTGAAAATTATAACTATTTAATTCGCTAAGAAGACATTCAAAATATATGTCCTTGGAAGGAGGCATTTTAAAGTTTCTTTGATATCTTTGTTCAAACCTGTCTGAAATATGATAATAGTTCACCAGTTAGTGATAGCATGTACATGTATACAGTTGTTGCCTATGGTCTACAATTTGCTGATCTAATTGTTATTGGCTGACATTCAATGTTAATGTTATCCTTTCGCTCTCAAATCATACCTTTTCAAATATAAAGTTTTTAATATACAGTTTGTTTCACTTGCATGGTTATCTTAGTGCAACTAACATGTATGTTGGGTTCCATATGGACGTTGTTTAAATAACTTCAGTAGAACTGGCAATGGATCACCTAATGTTCATGAGTAAACTATACATTCTTAAACCATATTTGGGGAACGCCTGGTCACTGATGCAGACTTTCGAAATTTGGCATTGTTAATAAGACAGGTGATATTACTGAAATACACGCAAAAGTAGAAAAAGACATACCAAAATCGGTCTGTTCCATACGATTATGGGCCCCTATGTCCATTATTGGAAAGGCATACAATTTCATTCTCATATTTCTATACTTTTGACCAAGATTATAACTTTTAATAAATAAAAAATGCATTAGAGGTCTATTTTTTTTTTGTATTTCACACAAGTCATAATTATCGTTACATTGACGCTAGTAATTAAATATAATAGTCTAAAATGTATTCTATAAAACATTTGAAATAATTACTGTACCTTCATTTATATTTTTGTCTTAAAGCTTTTCATTCGGTTAATCTAGACTTGAAGAATTAGGACCAAGACTGTATAAAGGCTCCTATATCAAACACAGTCATGAAACGTTTCTATGAAAATCAAATGTTTGGATGTACGATTATCCAAGATAGTTCGATCTGTAACTGAAGATCTACATTCAAATGATTTACCACAAATTTTCACAATTTGACGATATCCTGATTGCCCGACAAATATGTGAAATAAATGTATAATAATTATAGCGTCTACATTTCGATGAAGAGCCTGGTCCATTTCGCAACAATGGTCATTTAGGCCCGCGCTAGTTTCTGTGTAAGCGTTCCAAAAGTTTTTTTCTGAAAGCATTGTCCCCATTTTTGACATTCAATATCGTCATCAACTGTTAGTGTACCTAACCACGCGATGTGCTGATCTGTTCTGAATATAGATCAGGCCAAAACATACTTATCTTAATGGTTGGTTGTTAAGATGAGACGTAAAACCATGTAGACGTATTTACTTTATATACATGTATAGGGGGAATTCAAGAGTATTCCTAAACACAACTGATATTTTTGTGCATTACTCACTGTTTTTGGGGGTTTTTTTTAAAGCTTTTTTTTATTATTATTCACTGTTTATTGATATCATATGATATTTATTTTAATTTTCATATAACATGGATATTTTCTTTGTTTACTGTGGTACACTTCCAAATGTAGCTAAAAGAGATCAATGTACAATATGCGTAAATATGCAACATATTCATGTGTAACATGTACATTAAATTACAATTCTTAAAGCCAATGAAATCATTGAATGCTTAGATTTGTATAATCAAAAGCTAAAATTGTAAAGACAATAAATAACTAATAGATCTGAGTGGCTTGTAGAGGTAAAATAGTTGATAATATAACCGGCACAATGAATGTCATAAACAACTTTTCAGTCCAAAACGAAGTAACAAGTTTTATACAGAGTGGTAAATATTCTATTTACAACCGTTTGCTTGAAGTATTGCTATATAAAGCCAAGGAAATCCATTATAGGAGAGAAAATTACTTTTTTCAATTACTGTGAATATTATATTTCCTCAGTTAAAAATTAATACATACTTAAAATCAAACTTCGAAGCACAGGTGGACAAAGGAGAACAAAAAATGCTTATCTTCATAACATAAAATCTTAAACCGAATAGTCTAGTGTGTGTAGTATTATTGATAGCGTCATTTGGCAACACGAACTCAACTGGAGCTGTCATAAAAGCTTAGTTAATTCATCTATCCACGGTCACTTAATGACTTTGCTTGTATTGCTTTCTTAATCCCGAAGCAAGGTCAACCATATATCTTAACAAGTGTTACTACAAAAGGAACCATTTTTTTCACTGGAGTCTTAGACTCTGCAAAGGTTCAACACTGAGCTTTGAGTTTAACTTAATTGTAAATAGTGCCTTTAGTAAGATTATATTGATTATGATATCTGGGCCTTCAATCGATACAAAGCAACAACATTTTCTCCACTTTTTCTTCAAGATAATGGGGATATTACATTAACCTCCCTTCCACGGAAATCCCTCTTTGAGAACTGAATGGTAATCGACATCTATAACTAGAGGAACCTATTTCTGGAAAATATTAAATCTTGCTCTATTGAAAGTCGTTTGAACTGCGTTAACCTTTTCTTCCCCTGATAAATCCGAAGAAAGTATGGATTTTTACAAAGGGAAGATCCCATTATAGTATAATTATTCCACAAATCAGTAAGTCAACTGTAAGTTAGTGTTTAATTGACATTTTTCAATAGCAAAATGAACATTAGTGTGTACGCAAGGCAAGTTGATTTTTCAATTAACTTATGATACTCATTGTTTTCCAAAAGGTCACTATTAATGAGTTTTGACGTAATACGAGATTTGCGCCCTCTATTACACCTTCTGCTCTCTAACATTATGTTTTATGCTTTCCTGAAAGTCTGATTAGCACTAAAAACTGTAAATTGTAATCATACTAACAGAAATTGCTTGAAAGTGAAACAGATCACAACGTTTTGTATGAACACAAACTGATATTTCTCTACCCTGTAGGATAAATTTTCTGATATAAAAATTAAAAAAACCGCCAATTTGAAGCATTAGTGCATATTTTAGCAAACGTTTCTAACTCAGGTGTTCCTTCCACAGTTCAAAAATGTGTTTCAACACTCATAGTCTTTACTTTCTAGTTTATAGAAACAGTTGCACTTACAAGAAAATCCTATTGCCTTTTTAAAATCACTTAAAACTAATTTCAATTAATGAAGTATATAACTACATTAAAACTCATACTCTTCAATTTCTAGTTTACAGAAACAGTTGCACTTATCAGAATGTTACTATAATTTGTTTTAATATCACTGAGAACTTTCAACGGTTTAGGTATATAACTATAAACTGTAAATTGAACATTTAATTATATAAAAAAAGATAGCTTGAATGTGATATTGGAAGAACAGATCACCATCTTCACCACCATCATGACCACAACTCTGTCGTCCCTTTACATTTGAAAATATCATTGAAAACATGATTTCTATTTAAGTTTATAACTATAAAACAAAATATAACATTCCAAGTATCGTAGATCTTACCTGGGATGTAGTTTAGTGGTAGTGTGTCTGCTTATTACTTGGAAGACCTGGGATCGATTTCCGGTGGGTAATACCAAACCATGATAAATGGTCGAAATAGTTGATTCCATGCAAGACAATCAGCAGTATTGGGACAGAAGACACTATTTACAGGCATGGAGAGAACTTTGGCCAATTGAAAAATTATTAACATTATAATTATAGTTATTGTTTATTTTTAGTAGGAATGGATAGATAGGGCATTTTTAAACATTCATAAATTTTGCAAAACAGAATCAAGATAAACTATCTACACACTGCCATGATATCTGAGGTAGATATAATACTTGATACCTTGCGCTCTAACTGACGGAGTATATGTAATTTATTTCCAAATCTGTATGTTGTGTAGACAGAAAGATATTTGGGCATTATTCAGAGTAATGGAATCATCATACACTTTGGCCAACCTAGACAATGTTGTTCTAAAAAAATTATTTAATTACTATAATTCAGATTGTGCATCGTCCGAGGTTTTTTTTGGGGTTTATAGAAAATGGTTATTTGAAACTTTTATAATATACTTATTACTTTTACTTTTATTACTGAATTCCATTGACTGTGTTGTAGATTGCTTACACGTACTGAAAAACAAAAACAAATTGGAAATATTATTGGTATAAGACCCTGTAGGTTTAAAAAAGCAATTTTGATTCAAATACAAGTAGAAGAGAAGACTACTGAGAGAGATGATCTTTAAGACTCAATATTTTTTTATACAGCAGACAATTAAATATTCATGTACATATACGGTTGATAATGATCACGGAATTAGCAAAACTGCTCTTTCATTTGACAAAACATGGACGTAACAAGTATTCATTTTATGTCTAATGTAACATAATTATAATAATTCTCCATTATAAGAAATATATCGTGTTAATAATCTTTGTTAAGAGTATTTTAGATAGCTATTTAGAATAAATTACTTCAATCAAAAAAAATGTAATTTTTCTTTACATTTTTCAATTGAATAGTTCATTTATTTTCGTGTGGGTTTAATAACACTCGAAATTCAAAAAAAAAACTTTTACCATTAACATTATGTCAATGTTCCATCAAGTGTTACTAACCAGCTAGGAAGTGTCTAATTGCTGCATGAAATATTGTACTGACATTCAAGTTAAACATTTGAAAGAAGAGATTTCTTGGAACTTAAAAAAGGTGAAAGCACTAAAAGAACTACGGGCTTCTGTGAAATGGAAGTTTTCTCATTTGAAGTTGTCTTTCGAATTGATGTTAAAAAATGTACGCCTTTGTCGTTTTAGGTAAAAAAAATGTTTTTAAAAAACTTAAATGTTTAAACGGGCCTTACATCATGACACATGAAAAATAATAAATGCTTGCCAGCTAAAGTTGGTGAGCCAATGTGCTCACGTATGGGTATTAAGAAACGGGGCAAATATCAGATAACTCGGAAAAAAAGTGATAGATGATTTCGTTCAACTGTGAATTAAAACAAATAGAAATGTTAAAGTGCACAATCATCATTTTGTTAAATCGGTATACTGGATAACAATCGAGGTGGAAACGAATTATTTAATTCGTTCTTGCCATTCTAGAATGGTGTCATTTTTTAACATCGTATTTGTCACCCTGACATGACATGTTTAATTTTAAAAACATCAACTAGTCAATCAAATGTTTAATGGCCAAACATTAAAGCACATTGAGGGCATTACCAAAGCTCTTTAAATGCATTGACGCAATAGTGTGAAAAAACAACCATTTAAAGAAGGGCCTAATGTCCATTTTGGAATGAAAAAAAGGAAAAGGAAACATGCGTAAAAACAGAGACATTTAAAGTAGCACATGTCAAACGACATCTTACAGTATACACATGTGTTCATCACCCTTATCGGCAATGTGTCACGAATGCATTGTAATGTTGAAGTCAGGAACTGTTCTGGTGTTGACAAGTTAGGGCTATGTTTTAGATTCAAAGGCAATGAACCTCATGATGTTAAGGTCATTTGCAAACCAGTCAAAATTAATTAAAGAGCCACTATGCGATCCTCACTCTAAACAAAGCGGTATTGTTTTGAAATGAAAGGAACGTGGATAGCATTATAAATGATATAAATCCAAAACGTCTTACATATTCATCCCCAAAGGCTACTTGTATGATGTATTCTTGTTTTCAATTAAAACCTTGTAACTGTCATAAATAGTCATGGAAGCCAGTTTAACAACTTCCTCCAATTCCCTAGATTCAGATATTGTATCATTTGATTGTTCATTGCTGATTTACGAAAATTCGTCTTTAGCTTGTCAACAATCACACCAGTTATAACATGATTGAAATCCTCTGTTAGATTCTTATTCATAAATCAGGCTGTCAAGACAAGTGAACTATATATTGTATGTATTGTTGATTTTCAGAACTTTATGAAATGAAATGTTGAATTCAAATGATCTACACGATGTAAATGCAATCATCTTGTAAACGATCGGTTATTTTGTCTGTTACAAAAAGAAATAACTCTAATAAACCATTCATCATATTCCATACAGCTATCAATAAGGTATTTAAAATGAATTTAAAGGATTATTTTCAGGTGAAACCAATACGTTTAAACAGTCTATACTATACTATTTTAATAATCATGCTTATTTTGAAAACAAATGTATGGAAAATCTGTCAAGGAACAAATGCTCTATCTGATACACATCCGCTATCAAAACATTAGTATTCGTGTAGAAAAAATAAGTTTAGGCATTTTTACAGCAAGAGTCTGAATTTGTGCAATTCGTGAGGAACATGACTGTAATGTAATATGATCAATATACCGGGGAATGAAAAAAGTTTTGATTTTACTGTTACTTTTAAAATTCATTAAAAAAGTTTTGAACATTTCATGGCTCTACGTAATTTTGCCAAAACTTGGTTGGTAAAAACTTCTTTATTAAGAGTTAAACTTACACAATCATAAGTGACATTTAATGCATTTAAAAATTTAAACTTCCATAGAGACAAACGAGTATATTAATATTTTAATTTTAAATTCATGGTGCTATATCTGTGCTATATCATGACATTTTGAAAACAAAGGAATTGACTTGATAACACAATAATTCAAATAATGATTTCGGGATTTTTTAAAATGCCATTTAACTCAAGGAAGTTTTGATCCTTAACGACATTACACCAACGTTAAATGAATGAAGGGAGATGTAAAGGTTCATTATAGGTTGATGTTATTAAATTACCTAAATCAGGGAACGAAATCAATGAATAACCTTGAACCTCAAAACTTGTTCAATTCCAATTATAGAATCTAACAAGTAACAAACGATATTAAACCCACATTACCCGAGCAAGAACATCTCTTAAATCTAACCTGCTACTATATTGCCTTGTTAGCCTGTCATCATATAAGGACGAGAAAAACAAATTATGTCTATTTTCGGTACAGAGTACAAATATTTGTGTAATCCGAAAGTTTATGAAATTATTATTGTAATCAACAGTTTCCGAATGAGTAAGGTTTTCGTAATTCGACCAATCAGCTTTAATGATGATCTTCAAGTAATAGTATTATATACATGTCATTGCACTTATAAATGATGTCCCTTTATTAGATATAGGTTTGTCATCTAACAAAGCCTCCTACCGAAATGATCGAATTATTTGTTACCGATTTAACAGGGTAAAGGACAAATGAAGCAAGATACATAAAGTGCTAGTAAGTAAACATGCAGTCATAGAATGTACTCCAAGTGAGATTTTACACATTCAACTCTCAACGAGTCCAGATAGATTTTAAATCAGACCATTCAACGGAATATACTTTCCAAGTATTTTTCAACTTTTTGTGAAAATAATTATTCCGATTTTATATTTGAAAATCTTCTCAGGTACGCAGCAAATGAAAACATGAAGGCATTTCATTCAATCTTTTTCAGGAATATATAAGGTTTAAATTTTTTCGGAAACTTATGATATGTCATGTACATCTCCATTTATATATTCATCTTTTGAATTCGAGTAACTTGTCTCCAAGAACAGGTTTTGTTGTACAAAAAAATGGAATATTACTGGGAATATCCTGATATCTTATGCATAGATGATCTAAATTTGCATAGTATAAGCAACTTTGTAAGTTTGTTTCTAGTGTCTTGCAATCGATACTTGAGATTACTTTATTAACCTAAAAAACGTATAAATTTCTCTTTAAGAAATGCAGATGCTATCTTTATGTATTTCAAGCTTCAAAATTTACCATGAATCAAAATTGGATATCAAATCTACATTACATTCACTTTAACTATTCACGGATATTCAAAAATGACAAACAGAAGCTATCCCAATGCATTTAAAGCTTCAAAATTACCATGACACCAAATTGGATATCAAATTTACATTACATTGAGTTTAACTATTCAAGGATATTCAAAAATGACAAATTCGATGAGACGTTCATAGGTTTGAATTTGTAATAAAGCTTGCACCTTTTAGCATTCGCAGATCTTTTATGTATTTGGAAGTTTGTACTTAATTTATATATTTCATACTGAAATAAACCAGTTTGTTATGTTAAGTTTGAATGTTTGGTTCCCATACGCTAGTTAGTTTAGAAAACGTTCGAATATTAATATATAATCAGCTTAAATGATTATGCATTTTAGCAAAAAGACTCGTAGTATGTTTGACTATTTTTTCGTTCTTTGTTAAGACAACGAATCGTTTAAAGAACACCATTTGTGGCACAATGTTTTGTCAAATGTTAGAAATAGTGATACATTTTCCTCTAGCAAATTATTATCGAGGTCATGAAATTGTCTTAAAGACATGATCATAAGTCAAGGGGAAAAGGTTTTAAAACTCTTGCGTCGGCAAATAGATGACTAAAGACGCGTTTACGAATGGCCGGATTGCTTACGATCCTTTTCAAACTTGTGTTTCCATCTTTTGTCAAATTCGACCAAGAGTGAAGCGCCCTTTAAAAATACTTAAATCTTCACAGACAAATGTCAAATTGTTGTACCAGCTTTTTTGAATAGCTTGACAAGAAAGGGTTCTGCACTTCAACAGAAGAGCGTCCGCTTGTTAACTGGAAGAGAAGGGTTATAAAAATCTGACTGCGAAGACTGTATAACTGAAGTTGTTTGAGGTTTGTCTTCTCTATGTTAGCCTTTTTTCGTGCATTGGCAACTTGTATATTGTCATTCTGGTGAGTGTTTTCTGCACTTTTGACCAAAGTCATGACTTTGTATCTGATGAAATGCAGTCTATGTTCCTTATATCTTGTTAGAAATGCATCCGATTGAAGTGTGCTTATTCTGAGATATTTTAAGACTTCTAGTTCCAACTCTACTCACAATGTGTATTGGAGTGCAGTACTAAGAAGCGTTTCTTTAGTGATAATGGGAAATATCGATATCATTATCTCCAGAAATATCCTGATAACCCTGTTGCTAACGTACTCGACTGAATTCGATTTGATCACAAGTCCTCGCTCTGACCTGAACCCGATTATGGACATTTATCATAAAATCTCCCAGTATAAATGCCAGTGAGGAATAAACAGTAGACCGTAGACATGAAGTTGGACAGCTACTGCCTTTACTACTACTACTACTTATATGCTTTACTGTGAACCCTGCGGCCTCTTCTAAAATGACGTTTGTCAAGTATACCTCCATTTCTACACTATAGATACGACAGTATTTATAACAAATTATGTAATCATTTATAGACAAAAATGATCTTACTTATCGCTTTTATTGACGCTAGAAGTAGGTAACACATTTCTGTAAAATTAAAATGTTTGGATGTATGCTTATCCCAGGTATATGATCATTTACTTAAAAGACAGTATGATCAACACTTGACAAATAAACAACGATTGTCATAATGTTTCCATATGAATAATGCCCGACACAATTACTACGAAATCAATTCAAGATAACATTAGTTTCATTAGATGATCAGCCATCCCTATTTCAACACCAGTCATTTTGGTCTGCGCCAGTTACTGTGTCAGGCCTTTCAGAACCTTTACTGAAGGGAATGTCCCCATTATTTCGCATTCAAAATTGTTATTTTGCTTAAGTGTACCTAATCACAGGATATGCCTATCTGTTCTGAAAATAGATCAAGACAAAAGATGCATTTCTTTATGGTTGTTTTTCAAAATCAAATCAGATACATCTTGATATACATGTACTTGATATCTTTGGGAAAATTCAAGACTTATTTTAAGATAACTGATATTCATTTTGAAATATTCACTACTAGGTTTAATCAACGTAAATCGTACATTCAATATGGATACATTTCTCTTTATTTACTATGGTACAGTTGAAAATCAAGCAAAATATGAATTGACCAATGAAATGCATAAATATGCAACAAATGCATGTGTACATTGTACTTAAAACTGTTATTCATGAGGAATATGCTCTGAATATATATACAATTATTGAATGACTTTACAAACAAATAGTAAAGGTTGTAGAAGTGTAAGATGTATATTTATTTTTGGTCCTACATTTCTGTTATCACGTGTGATCTAAACGTTAAAATTATGTTAGGATTGGTATGAGGAAAGGTGAATTTGTAAGAACCATAAATAACTAATATACTTAACTGGCTTGTAAATGTGGGTTGGTGGATGACCTGGTAGGGAGAAGAAATGTCATAAACAACTTTACAAGTCAAACAACGAAGAGAGGTAAATGTTCCATTTGCAACTGTTCGTTTGAAGTACCGCTATAATAAGCCAAAGCAAGCTATATGAGATGAGTGTATTACTTTTCTCAATTACCGTAAATATTATATTTCCTCACTTATTTCAACCCCTAGGCAAAGTCAACCATTTATCTGGACCAAAGTTTTTACAAAAGGAACAATTTTGAATCTACAAAGGCCTCTCGCGGTGCTTTGAGTTGAACTTCATTGCAAATAGTTCCTTTAGTATAATTACATTGATAATGCTATATGGGTTTCAATCGATACAAAGGGACTACATTTTCTCAACTATTTCTTCAAGATAATAGGGACATTACATTAACCTCCCTTCCATGGAAATCCCCCTTTGAGAACTAAATGATAATCGACATTTTTAACTTGTGGAAGATATTTCTGGACAAATACTATATCTTGCTCAATTGAAATTCTACAAACTACACACTAGTGTTAATTTGAATTTATCAATCACAAAATGAACATCAGTTTATGTGTTGTGTTAGTTTCATTTTTCAATTTGCTCACGAGACTCATTCTAGCACATAAAGCCACTATTAATTAGGTTTGATGGTAGTATGAGGTTTCCATCTTCTATTACAACTACATACAGTTCTCCGAACACTACAGTAAAAAACAATTTTGATTATAATGAAACAAAAGGCTTGAATGTTATTATCCAAGGTGATATTTGTTGCATTGTGAAATAAAGTGAAAATGTAAAGTAACTATGAACATACATGTAGAAACACAAAAAGAAGATTCCATTACAGCACATTATTCCACAAATCCGGATGTCAATTATTCATCAGGGAACGTTAACACTTATCAATCCCGCAATGAACATCAGTTTATGTGTAGGGTTAGTTTGATTTATCAATTACCCTATTTGTACCGCTCTCTGGGTCTGTGTACGTTTGCTTGTAAAACTCTCAAATATGTTTTAAAGGGGCAGGAGCACGTTTTTTGACAAATTTATTTTTCACTGTTAATTGTGAGTTAATGTTAAATGTATTATTTTAACAGTGTCAAAAATCTCATTAGACAAGCCAATCATCCATAGTCAGAGGACAAAGTATGAAGATTCATATAAAATCCATTGGCGGCCATTTTATGTGAACACCTTTAATTCATTTTGTGTAAGAAAAAGGAGTCGCATGGCTAAACTTTGAATTATTACTGCTCCATTTAGTTTAAATACATTGTCTTTCAATCGGAACCAATAATTTTCATTTTCTTGACATCACCTTGTATTACCCCTAAAAACGTACTACTGTCCCTTTAATTACACTAAAACAAGGTGATTACTTTCAAAACTGTAATAAGTACTTTGATTTACACACACAAAAATACTTGAATGTTATTATCAAAGGTGGTATTTGTTGAAATACGAGAAAGGTATCATCTTTTACCTGTAGGAAGAATTTACTTATGGTGGTTCTGACCATTTTTAAGTTGTCCTAAATCTTGAAGAACGTGTTTCAAAGAGGAAGAAGCACATTTTGGGGGGAAATAAGGTGTCAGGAAAATGAAAATAAAGACAATGTATTTAAAGGAACAGTAGCACGTTTTTAGGTGGAGCAAAAGGCGATGTCAGGACAATGGAAATAAATGGTTCAAATCGAAAGACAATTTTTTAAACTTAAATGTAGCAGTAATAAATCAAATATATAAAGTAAAGTTTAGCCATGCGATTCCTTTTTGTTACTCAAAATGAATTAAAAGTGTTCACAAAAAATTGCCGATTTTATGTAAATCGTTATACCTTGTCCTCTGACTATGGATTATTGGCTTGTGTAATGAGATTGTTGACACAGTCAATATAATACATTTAGCATTAACTTACAATTATAAGTGAAATATTTAATATTTGAAATTATCAAAAAACGTGCTACTGCCCCTTTAAGACAATGAATCGTTTACACAAAAATGGCCGCTAATGGACTTTATGTGAATAAGAAGCTTTTGAAATCACGTTACGTCTTCAATTTCTAGATTTCAGAAACAATTTTGCAAATAACCTTATGGAATATCAAGCAAATCATTATTTCAATTGTTAAGGGTTATATCTATTTCGGAAAACATAACATTTCTACTACCATATATGTCAATTTCAAAGTCGCTAATTGATAGAGTATCAATACTCATCACCAAAACGATTGATTTTGTATTTTTATTGTTGGTCGCATCATACCAAAAACGTTAAACAAGTTTTTGCTTTCTTGTTTTAATATAAGGACAAAACATGGCTGCAGGGTCCCATTTCCACGGATTTTATTTATTGTACTTAAAAAGAGTAATTACTATTGTCTAAGTACTGTTGCCTTCGTAATTTCGTGTGGAGAGGCAATAGTATTCATTATTTAACTATCAACTATCAACGCACTGTTATGATAGCTGATTTAGATACCATACTTGAACGGTAGTGCTGTAATTGAAAGAGTATATGATTTATTTTCATTTCTGTATATAGCCTAGACGGGATGATGTTTCTAGAATTGTTCAGAGTACTTGGGAAATAATGGGATAATAATAGACTTTGGAGAACCTAGACGATGTTGTTATAAACTTTGTATTTATTCATTATTATTCAGATTGTGCGACGTCCTATGTTTATTTGTGGTTTAAAGGAAATGGTAATTTGAGATATTTATGACAAAGGTTGTTGAATCTGTCTACTGTTTTGCAGATAACTTCCTTAACTAGTTTACGTTTATACGTACTGAAAGAAGACATGGTAAGATGTTTTATTGCTAAACGAACATGTTGTGTAGCAAGTTTTGGTATTTAAATATCATGAAATAGTATCTCAATATAGTTTGTTAGAAAAAGTATTTTTTACCATGGAGATGAAAAATGGGGAATAATTGATTATACAAACCCGTTCCGTAGAACATAAATAAGGGATATAGTCTTTAAAATTCTGGACTTTTGATGAATACAACAATTAGTTATGTACAATAACGTTGATGAATTACACAGAAATGATCAATTAGACAAAAGCAAAACTTCTTCTTATGACCTGTGCTTTATGTGATCTGACGAAACATGGACATCAAAAAGATGGTCTTTATGTTATGTCAATATAATGATAATATTTTCCGTTATTAGAAACATATTGTTTTTAATAATAAGATCCTTTAGATAGTACAGAAAAAATACTTCCATGATATTTTTTGGTTATAATTTAAAAAAATGAATATCAGTAAATCAGGTTTTTACTTGTCTGTTTTTGCTTTGCTTAAACACAGGGTCTATATTTTATGTTTGATATATCATAATGATAATTGTGTCCCATTAATAGAAAATTAGTGTGTTTCATAATGAGTTATGAGTTCCTTTAGATAGTAAAGAAAACAATACTTCCATGATTCTTTTGGCGTTTATAATTCTAAAAAAATTAAATGTTCGAAAATCATTTTTCACTTGTTTGTGTTAGCTTGAAAATCGAATTACAAACTATTACCATAATCATTATATGAATGATCCATCTAGTGTTACTTACACGCTAAAAAGTTTCTAATTGCTGTTTGAAAAGCCGTACTGACATTCAAGTAAAACATTTGAAAGAAGAGATGTCTTGGAACTTTAGATGGCCGAAAGCACTGAAAGAACTACATACTTCTGTGAAATAAAAATATTCTAAGTTGTCTTTGGAATTGATGTCAAACATCGACGCTTTTGTTGTTTTAAGTTTCTAAAAGACAATGTTTGCAGTAAATAGTTTACATGCAAAAGGGCAAAGCAGCACAACACATAAAACATATTTAATTTTTGCAACTTAAACCTGATAAAAAGCAACTCAAGCTCCTGGTTATTATAACAATCATATGTGCACGTGTGGAAGAAACAATGTGTATCAAGATGAAGAACCAAAAAATAACAGAATAGTTGCTATAAAGAAGCGGACATGTATCAGAAAAATAAATGTAAAATATCACTGGCAAAATCAATGATAAATGTATTTTTTCAACTGTGATTTAAAAAAACAACAAACATGTTAAAATTAATAGGTAAAGCCAAGTCGCCATTTTTGTAAATCGGTTTAAACGATAACAAACATAGCAGAAACAAACAAGTGATTAAATTCGTTTTTGTCATTCGTTTAATTTGTCTGCATCGTTCAGTCCAAAAACGTCAAAAAGTCAATCAAATGTTTAATGGGGGAAACTCATTTATGGCAAAAAACAGCTTATTAGTTCCATAAATGCACTACTGTAAAAAAAGCAATCATTAAACGAAAGGCGAAAACGTCATTTCGGAATGCAAAACTTGGAAAAAGCAAACATGTGTAAAACAGGGACATTTAAAGTAGCACATGTCAAAAGACATGTGGTATGCACCAATGTTAGTCACCATGAGTGACAAGGTATCAATAACTAAAACTGATGTTAGTACAAGAACAACAAAGTCTTCTCTTTCGACACAAAATCAATATTATTGTATTTAAAGGGGCAGTAACACGTTTTTGGATAATTTTATATTTTAAAATTTTCACTGATAATTGTAAGGTAATAACAAATGTATTAATTTGACATTGTCAAAAATCTCATTACAGTAACCAATCATCCATAGTCAGAGGACAAAGTATGAAGATTCACATAAAATCCATTGGCGGCCATTTTGTGTGAACACCTTTAATTCAATTTGTGTAAGGAAAGAGAATGGCATGGCTAAACTTTACGTTATATATTTGAATTATTACTGCTCCATTTAGTTTACATACATTGTCTTTCAATTTGGACCAGTAATTTTCATTTTCCTGACATCACCTTATATCCCCCCTAAAAACGTGCTACTGCCCCTTTAAAGATGAGTTCATTTTCAAACAAGAAAGTTTCTAATTATTCTAGTACTAGGATTATTTTAGATGGTTGTGTTCATTTCTTTGAACATTTCACATTGTACATTGCTTACCATGTTGACTTCACACTTCAAATCACCTTTTATCTTGCAAAAAAGGAAGTCAATGCTCTATGAAATGGCAACCCAATTTACAACAATAATTGACAACTATTGACAAGGGATCTTACGATTTTGACTTTTTTTTATGAATTTTTGGTTTATTCTTTGTTCCAAAGGGTGCTTTTTTACTTTTACCACATCTTATCATATTTCAATATATTTAATTATTAGCAGCCCCGTCTAAGGACGGGGCTGCTTTCAGTATTTGTGCAGTTTCCGCTGCCGCTGCCGCCGCCGCCGCCGCCGCCGCCGCCTCGTCCGCCGCGCTCATACTAAAGGCTATAACTTTTTTATACTAAGCTTTCCAGAACTTGTATTCATAACTTACTGCTTATACCTCGGGGGAACGATTTTGACATGTTCACTTTCAAGGTCAAAGGTCAAGGTCACGAGCTATAAAATCACTAAAAAATTCCTTTTAAACGCGATAACTTGAAAAGTTTTTGTGCTATGAAGCTCTAACTATGTATGTATCATCCTTGAAAGAGTAAAACAAATTGAAAAGGTTTTCGCTACAATCTGTCCAAGGTCAATGTCACAGCAAGGTCACTACTTTAGCATAGTTTTGCGAAAATGCTTTATTTTAACAATTAACACTTTATATCAATAGATGAGTGTTATACTCAATGAAAAGTGTTCATTGATTGTGTTACATTGAAGGTCAAAGGTCAAGGTCATGAGATTTGTGTTATTGCAATGTGCAACTAATTTGGATATAACCTATTCCCATTAAGCTTTTCAGAACTCATGAACATGTATCAGTGTTTACACCTCTGGGGAATTACAATGACATGTTCACTTTCAAGGTCAAAGGTCAAGGTCACCAGCTATAAAATCACTAAAACATTCCTTGTAAACGCGATTACTTGAAAAGTTTTTGTGCTATGAAGCTCTAACTTGGTATGTATCATCCTTGGAAGAGTTCAAAAACTTGAAAAGGTTTTCGCTACAATCTTTCCAAGGTCAAGGTCACAGCAAGGTCCCTACTTTAGCATGGTTTTGCCAAAAATGCTTTATTTTAACAATGAACACTTTTAATCAATAGATGATTGTTACACTCAATGAAAAGTCTTCATTGATTGTGTAACCTTGAAGATCAACTAGTTTGGATACAACTTAATCCCATTAAGCTTTTCAGAACTCATGAACATGTATAAGTGTTTACACCTCTGGGGAATTACAATGACATGTTCACTTTCAAGGTCAAATGTCAAGGTCACAGCAAGGTCAACATATATTGAGAAAATGGATTATTTTGACTTTTAACACTTTATGTATTCATTGATTGCGTGACCTTGAGTGTCAAAAGTCAAGGTCACAAGAAAATGCCCAATATGCTGAGGCTTATAGAAGGCGGAACAGGGTAAGGCGAAACCCCAATTTTCGGGGCTGCTCTGCTTTTGCGGTGTCCCGCAAACGCTAATCTAGTTATAATAATATAATTCATATTTTTAATTGAGTAAGGTTTTTTTTCAGAATTTTCTTATTTAAAGATTCACACTGAGAAACAAATAAATTTTAACTACAAGACTGATACGAAAGTTTTACCAGTTTTAACAATAAATGGAATCACAAAGATTACAACTGAACATTTCTGAATACAAATTTCTACCCTTAATTGTTAATGTAAGATTTAAACACATCATACTGACCAATGTATCGCGATAAAAGACCAACTAACTTCAAGTAAAAGTTATTCAAATATCTTGTTCTAAGGCACACAATGGCAATTTTAATGTTTTTACTTGAAAAGTTGAAAATTTGTTATGGCACAAAAAATTCATTCACAAATCAAAACCTGATGTAGGTTCTTAAGTTACAAGAAAACATTATAACTGAAGTATGGGCAATATTTTAGACCCAAACTTATTTTCATTTTCCTTATTGTTTCAACTATAATCTACATGTGTACACAAGTAGGCTAGCGTGTTTAAATATACACAGAGCCATACAACGACATATAAAGACTTACAGAGTCATTCAGGACAAAAAGGTCGCAGAAACATCACAAAAAGAAAGTGTTGTATTTGCTGAAAACCTATATCCCAGGTGCATTATTTAATACATAGGAGACCATCACATACAAGGTATTTGGCAACAAAGCATATACACAGTCAGAACTAATAGGAAATTAAAGCAAATAAACAAAACAAGTGTCAATCCAGAATTAGAAGAAGTAAATATTTTCTTCAATCCATGTAAGCTGCCAAGGCGATGTATTATTTACCCAAGTGGCTCTTAAGAGGAGCTTTTAACGGATGTGAGTGATTAATTTGAAAGGAACCTAGGCTCAATACACCACGTGGTCATCCCATGGAAACCTATTACTATTGCTTTTGTTTTCTCTTATCAAATATTTACTGTATTCCCGGCATCTGTATTCCTCGATGTATATTCATTGATGAATGAAAGTCATCTTTGAATAATACATCCTTGATATAATGGGTCACTTCTTGTTCTTAATGCCCTGATTAGAGATAGTCTACAAAAGTGGGATAAGTATATACTCTCGACATATCTTTCATAAACGTCATCTAGTTGTTTATATCAATCGTTTCTTAAAGATTGTGGTTGTTACCGACGCGGAGTTTACATTCATGCCTTTATTTGAAATTGGTTGTTATAACCTACATGTTTTAACTTAAATGTCTATCTTGCGTTAATTTCCTGATTTCAGGATTCTAAAGACTAAAGTTTAAACTTCAACTTGAGTGATATTTCAAATAAAATATCAAACATACATTAGTTCTTTAAATTGAAATTAGTTAGGATTACCATTTTAAACTCCTTAATCAATCCAAAAACAATCTTAAATTTTCCGTACAAACTAGGATGTATACTAAACTTTGAATTCAACTCTGATAGAGATTAAATCTTGTTTATTTAAGTTCGTTAAATGACACAACCATTCATATAACATCTCAGAATAACCCCTTTGTAAAGACGGTATCTTAGATTCTACGCTTCATGCAGACACAAGCTCAGAGTAAACCCTATGTAAAAACGGTACCTTAGATTCTACGCTTCATGCAGACACATGCTCAGAGTAAACCCTATATGAAGACGGTACCTTAGATTCAGTTCTTCAATTTATGTCTTTACTTAGTTTGGTCTGAATAAAGAATTAAATCAAGACTGAGATTACAGAGGATAAGACTAAGTTATGAAGGATTGAATCGCCACAAGACGGGTGTAATCCTAAGACATATTACGTCTAAGGTTGATCTTATTCACAAAAAGGATTTACATAACTGAATAGATTTAGTTCAAATTGGTGCAGATTTACATTCAATCTTTGAAATGCAAAATAAAAGAGAATCTAGACATGCAAATGCATGACAAAACGTCATTCAAAAGTTAATTTCAATCAGTTGACTTGTTTTGAACAAACGATTAACATTTCCATTTTTGGCGAAACACATGCGTTGTTTCTTAGTACAAGTCGATATACCAAAGATGTTCTTACGGTTAGAGAAAGGACTTAATGATTCTTTGCCATGCAATGCAGTCTGTTATTGAAACTAGTTTTCAAGGGATCAAATGAAAGTTACTTTATGTCTCTCTGCAATTACGCTCTTGTTATATATAGATTCATGTACATCCGGGTCAAAGTGACCTTTTTAGGTCAACGGTGCTTAAGTAAGTTTGTCCCGGCACTTCATAATGTCAGGAAGCAAAAAAGCTCTTTTTTGCTGTTTTTTTTGCAAAATAACGCACATTGAAAGGGTCATTATCGTACGTATCTTCTGCAAATAATGAAATATGGTCTGTGAGTTCTGTAAGTACATTATTTTTAGAGCGTCAAGTTTTTATGATGGACATGATGAAGTATTAGGTTCTCAATATGACGAAGGAGGAATTCGACGGACAACTACGCATAATGTTAGGACACATTGACATCTCCAAGACAACTTTTATGACTTGGATAAAACAAACTAAGTTAAGATATTCAAAAGCAGAAAAAAATGAAAAAGGTTTTTATCAAGTGGAAAGTCAAAGAATTATATTTCCGTTTTAACGTCAGCGTTTTTCTTCGTACACGAATAAACACATATCATTGCAAAATGAAATATTTTTTTACATTATCCCATGAATCTTTGATAAATTCTGATTCAAACATTAGTATATTTGTTAACTGTTCTCCAAGGTAAGGGTTTGTCTTATAATTACTTCCATTTTATGTTATCGTATGAATATTACAAGTTGTATGAAGGCCGTGTTAATTCTATCCATATTTTGTATCTACTCTAAGCATAAAACAGAAATGTCACAAAAGTATTCGGCATGTAAATATGCATTCAATGAACTTCATGGCAATTCTCAACAGACAAAATGCCCGATAGGGAAATAATGTCGTTCTCTTAACACGCAAATATCGTGCATTAGTTCCCATGTGCACTTGTAAATCGTGCTAAAGCGAATTATGGGAATGACTTCGATGACATGTACAAAAGGCTTGAGTTAACGCAAACATTTGAGGGCAAATTTGACACGATTTAAGATTTGTACCTAGTTATTCGGATTCTCAAATAGCGACGACAACTTGATCATAAGTTGACATGAAACGACCCTCATTTGTCATCAAGAAGGAATAACCATGATATCGAGTGGGTTTCAATTGGAATGTGCCACCACTGGACTCAATACCTTATCGTGGTGTGGTGGTTTGTGTGCTTCGACGACTCCGTGAGCTATGCCAGCTGGAGCTTACATGCTCCTGGTAGGGTCACCCAAGCTGGACAGGTCGACCGGCAGGAGCCTGAACAAATTTGAGTCCTTCTAAAAGCTGCTTTTTATCTCTTACTATGCCTTTCTTTCCGTCTTTTCCCTCATCCTTTCGATCCCTTTCTCCCTGATCTGTCTACTCTCTCTCTTTTGGATGGCAACATCCACGTGTGTAATAACTGAAATATTGTTCAAAACACGTTAAACACAATCACACTCACTCACTCAATTGGAATGTATCAGCGAACTCATTTTTCAAAATATGGAACTGATAATGACATCACGTGCACGTGCAAATCGTGCCATTGTGACATTACCACCAATGACATGCACTGAGGAGTACCATACAGTCACATTTACACGCTATCAAACAAATAGATAGAAAATTCCAAGTGGTCGTGCTTGGGTGATCAGTTAATTAGCTATCGGTGTGAAACATGGAACATCTCGTGAACCATTCCACCATGAAATCAATTACAGTAGGAGGTCAAGGAAGCTGACCTACATCCACATCTGCTATCCTTATGTCAGTGTAGCCGAAGTATTGACATTTGTTGTTTTAAATAGACTTTGCATAAAGTTGGCATTACAATAATGAATGTTCATCATGGCGATAAGCGTGATCATCATAATCGCCATCATCTTCATCATCATCGTCATTATCATTATTATTATCACTATTATTATCACTATCATTATCAGTATCATCATCATCATCATCATCATGGTCGCCGTAATTGACATCGTGATGATATATCGTTAAACCATCATAATCAAATTATTACAACATAATTGTTATATTGATCTCAAACAACAGCTTGTTCATTATCTTCAAACATTAACATTAAACCGTCATGGAAATAATAATATCCTCTCTCTATATATATATATATATCATTACTTTCCTCGTCGTTGCAATTAATATCCTAAACGCCATGATTATGTAATTATTCGTGACGCTGTTGACATTACAACTCGAACACCATCAACACCACCATCAACATCATCATCATCATCACCATCAACACCATCACCATCAACATCATCATCACCATCACATTATCATCAGTGCACTAAATATCCTCAAAAGCATTTCTATTACCACGACAACTTAATAAGTAATGCTATCTCGACCATCACCACTACAACCTCCATCATCACCACTACGTACAACCTCCATCATCACCACTACGTACAACCTCCATCATCACCACTACAACCTCCATCATCACCACTACAACACCATCATCTTAACCTCAAACTAAACCGCGAACACCATTAGCAACATCATCAGCAGCATCTATCATCATCATCCTTATCTTTATCAGCAGAAGCTGCATCTATCATCATCATAATCTTCATCAGCAATATTTATCATCAGCATCTATCATCATCATCATAATCTTCAACAGCATCAGCATCATCTATTATCATCATCATTATCTTCATCATTATCGTAATCTTCAACAGCATCATCTATTATCATCATCTTTATCTTCATCGGCAAAAGCTACATCTATCATCATCATCATAATAATCTTCATCATCATCAGCAGCATCTATCATCATCATCATCATCATAATTTTCATCAGCAAAAGCTACATCTATCATCATCATCATCATCATCATAAACTTCATCATCATCAGCAGCATCTATCATCATCATCATCATCATAATTTTCATCAGCAAAAGCTACATCTATCATCATCATCATCATCATCATAATCTTCATCATCATCAGCAGCATCTATCATCATCATCATCATCATAATTTTCATCAGCAAAAGCTACATCTATCATCATCATCATCATCATAATCTTCATCATCATCAGCAGCATCTATCATCATCATCATCATCATAATCTTCATCAGCAGAAGCTGCATCTATCATCATCATCATAATCATTAACATCATAAACTTTGGACTTAATATCCATACAACCATTGCTAATATAATTACCAGTAACACGATTACAACCACAACCACCACATCATTACCATCATCACCAACACAACACCATCATCGACATCATATCAAACAGCATCACAGTTATCATCTCAACCAGTATCATTATCCTTTTATCACCCAACAACATCAGCATCATCATCATCATCACTATCATTATCATATCAAACAACATCACACTCATCATCATCATCATCATTATGAATATTGTCATAATTCAACAGTTTATATATGAAAAGCAATAAACACAATAATAAAAATCAAAAAGGAAATCAGATTTACACATCAGCGTGTACAATGACGGATCAATAAATCAACAAATACGTCAATAGAAAGAGAAACACAACATTTTGCCATCCCAGTACTAGTTTATTAGTTAAACGTATTCCGTCCCTCCTTCAGTCATTTGCAGCTTCGTCAATCAAAGACCACCACTCCTTTACAAACAATCCCCTCCAAGCGACAATACATTCAAAGACATTCTTGAGCAGGGCCACACCAAAGGCCATTCAGGCCCTTAGTCTGTATATGTCGATCTAAGTACGGTCACCAGTCATTTTGAGTACTCAAGCAATGCGATTGTCAAGTCAAGTTTTCTTGCAATCGGAGTTGGTTCGATTATACCGCTCGGTGGCTGCTTTACTTGATAACGCTTCGTCGATATAGACAAACAATGGTCTACATGAATCGCGTAGTCGGCCTAGCGTTTCGATGCAAACAAACTCTCTTCTAGGTGCAGGAGCAGTATAAATATCTGCCATTCTTCACGGATTCATTTGTGATGAAGAAACTCACTTGATTAAGGGCTTGGGAATTGGATGATTAAATGGATTGCTCCGGTGATATATGTTGCTTGCTATAGTGCGGTAGGTACGGTTTTGTTTCTTGATCGGCGTGGAACAATGTTTGATTAGAATGTGTTGTATCTTTCAGAAGTGACTTTATAAGACGTGATTACTTTTTGCCGTGATAGATAGGTGTTAACCCTCTGTCGGCCAGAGGACGAGAAACCTTCAAGAGCATTTTATCGTGGCATTTAGATGGTTACTGTAGAAGCTGACCGTTGCTATAAGAACGTTTGAAACTGAAGCTATAACGCCTTGTCTTGCAAGCATTGTTCTCAACGTATTTTCAAATGGATTGCTTCCGAAGTACAAACATGACTACCGTTTCAATATTTTCATATGTACTGACGCCTTGTTATGCCTTTAAAAATGCTTTTATTTTCGCCTGTTTAAAACCGATCGAATATTTTCAATGGAAGTAGATCCGGTTCGATATTTTGCCCACTCCTCGGGCGGTAAAGAAATTAGGAAACGTTATAAACAATTGGAAGAATAGATATCTGCTAACTGCCTTTTTTCATACTGTTTCTTGAAGATATTAAATGGGTTTTTTTCTAACGAAAACAGTTTTCACCGGAAATTCTGTAAAATCTTTGTTCCTAGTATTGAACATACACAGTTTGCAACAATTTTCATTTCAATGATTTGTTTGAAATAGCTCATGAAAACAGTGTCATTGGGACTATATAAACACTCTCTGGACTCAAACATCGAACTAATACAATAAAGTGGATATGTGTGCATTATTGGTAATTCTGAAGTTCTAAGCTAAGGCAGACATGCAAACTGTGCTATGATAGCGTTTAGTTTAAAGACGCGACAGCATGTTGAATAGAAAAGTAATCTAATACATAGATTTTACTTAAGAAAACGAAGCAGTAAAATTATACATGTAACATTGAAAGTGAAATATAGCAACTTATATTAATATTAGATTAAGCACTTGTAATAAATTTCATTGAAATACAAAGCAAAAATGAGTATATTCTTGTGGAAGGAAAAATTTTAGAAAAATATCCACTTTTGTATATTAATGGTTTACATGTAACATTAAAAGTAAAATATAGCAAGTTACATCAGATTAAGAATTTGTAAAAAAAAATCATTGAAATACAAAAGCAAAAAATATTTTTTTCTTTTGGAAGCAAAATGTTTAGAATAATATCCACTTTTGTATATAAGTGGTTTAAAGGCATTCAATGTTTTACGATGAGGACCATGTGTACAATTTATATTACATTTATGTTTGTAAGAACTCTGTAAGCAGTTTCCAGTATGTGTGTAAGCAGGGTAAGCATAAGCAGTGCTCCTGTATAGTTGTTACAATTATCCCCATGTGTTTTAAGCATTATGTTACCATCATTTGGCGGTCGGCTTCGGATCAAGAGGTCTTGTTTCGAATCCCGCCAGGGGCTCGGCAACTTTGTCTGCAGTAGAGAACTGTTCTACACGCAGTTAGGTTTGGGTGCAATGCTACACTGAATTTCAGTGCAGTACCACCAATTGTTGATAGTTCCAGCCAATGCTCGCAGGTTTCGCTGCAATGCATAGCCACAATGGTGTTGCGGGCTTTCTCCCTGCAATAATACTAGCAGTCGCAATATAAGTGAAATAATCTTGAAAGCGGCGATAAACCCCACGTCACCTCACCTCACTTCACCATCATTATAATACGTATGTAAGCCATAATTCATTATACATTCTCTTTTAAGTCTAGGATGACTATTGTATCTCATCTCGGTATTGCAATATATACAGAAAGGTGTATTGCGATAGATGTACGTATTGCAAATATATTACTCTCTGAAAACGTAATGATAAGAATATATTGACACACAACTTCTTTACATGGAGCGCTCTGAGTCTGCAATGCGGAGATTTAGCGCTATATAAAAGCTATCCATTATTAGTATTACTCCATAAACAGATTTACAATGTAACGGAAGAGCATGAACATATGAAATGAACCATTTGTGGAAGCATCTTCTGTTCTAAAGATTTAGAATTATTTCTTTTCATCAAGCAATTAAAATTAAATGATAAGATGTCTCAAACATAAGCTTAACAATTTCTTATCGTCAATATGTGGTTACATATTTTTAAACAGCTGACGCGGCCTATTTCTATAGTATAACAACACAATTATAATCTTATTAATTTATTCAATACCCTTGTCGATTACTCTTTGAACAAAATAACCAAAGGATCATTGTTTAAACAGATTAGGAATATTGACAAACCACGATAATTAGATACGGTATATTCTGTCATGAATGTTATGGTTGGAACTCCATAGAGAGTTCGATACCTCTGATCTGACAGAAAGCTTGTGACTCTATAGTTCAGATGTTGTGGTAATTAACTAATGAAATAATTCCGTCAAATCAATTACCAAAGTCGATATCAAGTGTCTTAGTAATGAATTCTTTATGCTTCAACATCGTTCCGTTCATCGCTTGATCTTTAATTAACATGTCATAGGGAAGAGATTTCATAGCTCGAGAGTAATCTTGCTTAACGGAAGTAATAGCTTATCTGACCTCTGGTGTATGAGGTCACGCTTAGGTGGACAAGAGAATTTCTCCGTTATTCATAACAAATTAAAAGTATTGGCTTCAAAGTAAGACGGCGGGAAAAGTTCGCAACCTCAGCGAACTTTTTTCTACTCGCAAATTAAACACCATTTCCCAACCGTCATGTTGACATTTCCTTCCGCACTGCAAGAATAGACGGCTCACCGCTATGCTTTAAATGTATCCATCCGCACCGCCGAACTTTGTCAAGAACGTAATGCAAACTTGATGAAGATTAAGCGAGGGGTCTGTTTGATGTTAAAGAAGATCGTCGCTGTAATTATGCACGTGTTATCGGTGTCTACCAAATGATTCGGAAGTGTGTGTCTCAATCTGCCTCTTAGCCGATTTGCTTGTTTTATGAGCGGTCTCACATCCTGTCTAACTTCAAATGGCATGCGGCGACCCTCACAGATTGGAAATCAGTCTCAATAATAATCGTTTGGTATGCAGGGCTGACAATGAGATAATATTGTCATATTGTCTGGCCTCTATAAGTATTGCCACATAAAATGAACATACGTAAACGCTGATGGGAAAAGAACGACGGGCTATTCACCGCAAACTCGTTTCAGTGATATAGTTGTCATGACAATGTTGATTGACAGTGAAATTGATTACTTCGATACTTCCGCATTGAAACTTCCTTCAACGCATGTGTTACCAGGCATTGTGTCCCAGCTCTGTGAATAAGAAAATAATTATAATTTACAAAGCTTGCAGTTTATATCGATTTGAATAGATAGTGTTAAAAGCACTCTTTTATTTTGAGAATAATGGTATAAAAACATGAATTAAACAGCATACGGCTCATGTTATGGTTATTTTGTTAAAATATGGTTGACAAAAGTTCTGTTATGATGAAATCCTCCAAATATTTTAATTTGAATAATGTAAAAAATGAAGAAGATAAATAAAGCCAGATCAATATTTTGTTGAAAAACATAATTCTGCAAAGAGATATGAAAATGGCATCATTCTGTTGTCATTAATGTTTTGTTAATTAGCATACATTGATACAAATATAATGTTTGCGATAAAGGTATGTATATTTGATTCAGTTATAAACTATAGTAGAACTGATATCTTTAATGTGGTAAAACAGAGTAACAATCACTAAAGTATACTGGTAACAAGCATTTGTATAATGAAGACGACTATATTGTATAATACATTTACTCATTTATCAATCATTGACAGATTGACTATTTCTAAAAGCTTAAATTCAACTACATAATTATGTCATACTACCTTAACTAAATACCGTTTGTATAAGTCAAGTATTCGCATTATTTCATTAGGGTCATATGGCAAAGCGGCGCTACGAAAACGAGGCTCCGCGAAACCTTTCACACCGATGTTACACCGCACACAATTGGAATTTCCTGTATATGGAATCAAATCGTTATGATGTATGAAATATATGAATATGCAATTGAACAATACGCACGTTTTTTGTAATGTTTATGATGCATATGCATAACCATAACTTGTTAATAAAAGGTTTTGCTTCATATTGAGTGCCATAAATAACAGATTGTATTATTTAGATGAAAGTCAATGAGTTCTTCCGACCTACTTTTCAATGTATATTTCATAGAATACAGTTGATTCTCTTTCAGAGCTTTATCGACAAACTGAACAGAACATTGCAGACATTGTGAAAATTGATAAATTGAATTTTCCATAAAGTGAGAAATGATTTTAAATCAAATGAACCGTTATGGTTATATTAAGTAAGTTTAAACAGTGTGCGTACAACCCATGTTGTATCGAACACCATATTGATCATCAGACGAGTTAATAATAGCGCGTTAGAATTTCAGCATCGAATGAAAACTCTACTCAATATAACATAAAATGGAAACGTATTCAATACTCAGTAGTGTAAGAGTTGAACATTACCGGAGAATCATAGCTAGCAAACATATATATATAATTATGTATACTGTTGTGAGTTATTCAGACTCCTTCTTAGGTTAGTGTAATGGGTGGCACCCGGCCTTATCTCTAATAGGTATACTTATACATATTAAACAATATTGAAAAGGGGGATGTTTTTAAATGATCATTACAAAATATAAAATATATATTTGGTACGATGAGTAAAACACAAATCAAATACAATTAAGATAAAAAATTGTCTCTCAACTTCAAGATATTCTATCAAAACTACTTTTAACTTCTAAAATCAATGTGAATTCTGGTAGAAAATTAAAAGTTTAATATATTTCCCTTAAAACCTAGTGTGAACATCGACAATCACAAAAATACAAACAGAATTAGGTTGTCCAAAACAAATGAAAAAATACTTCCTTAATGCTGCAAATCAAATTCATTAATTCTTTGCGAATTTATACCACCAAGTTGCTCGTTTAAATACACCTACAGCGAAGTATTTTGAGATCGTTTAACAGACAGAAGTAGAAACGCCGTTCTTATCTTTCCTTATCATTCAGCTTGATTAGAATGGATGGTATAAATAGGAATATACGAGGGACGAGAAATGTTATTTGATATTCGTATTTTCCTATACTTGACGACAGGATTAGTTTCAGCGGAAGACCCAATGCATTGCATATCATGACTCAAGCCAGTAGAAGTAGCACTTACAAGGAAATGTTTATACCGCAGTTTGTCATCGGAAACAAAGCTGCCTCCAGCTTTCATGTTATAGAAACCTTTGAAGAAATAAATTATTTGATTAATTATGTTATAAACGAGACTAACATACTACCGGAGAGAGGCTTACGGTTTTTAGTATTCTCTGCCGGCCAATTGCAATGATTTATAAGGATGTCATTAAGACAAGTAAAAGTTGATGTTGATGAGCTTTTTCCACGGCTTTCTATCTCGTAAAAAGATTGACTTTGAAGATATAACGTAAGGAGAAATAAGAAAGTTGTAATTATTTTCCTGTCTTCAGAAACCATTCTGTACAGTCATTGTAATTTACAGACTTGTTTTTGAAGTAAATGTATTCCTAATTGTGGTTTTAATGACGCTCGGCATCTCAGCTGTGTCTTTCTGTTTTTCATGTGTGTGTTTGTATGTATCACAGATGTGTGTGTGTCTCTCTCTGCATCAAAGGTGTGTGTGTCTCTCTCTGCATCAGAGGTGTATGTCTCTCTTCATCACAGGTGTGTGTCTCTCTGTGCATCACACATGTGTGTGTCTCTCTGTGCCTCACAAATGTGTGTGTGTCTCTCTCTCTCTGCATCAAAGGTGTGTGTCTCTCTCTGCATCACATGTGTGTGTATCTCTGTTTCACAGGTGTGTCTCATTCTCTGAAAGATAGCTGTGTGTCTCCACCTGTATCACAGGCGTGTGTGTCTCTCTCTCTGCATCACAGGCGTGTGTGCGTGTCTTTCCCTGTATCACAGGCGTATGTGTGTCTCTCTCTGTATCACAGGCGTATGTGTGTCTCTCTCTCTTTATCATAAGCGTGTGTCTCTATGTATCACAGGCGTGTGTGTGTCTCTTTCTCTTTATCACAAACGCTCACTCTCACTCTGCAACACATGTGTGTGTATCTCTCTATGTATCACAGGCGTCTGTGTCTCTCTCTGTATCACAAGCGTGTGTCTCTCTCTGTATCCCAGGCGTGTGTGTGTGTCTCTCTCTCTTTATCACAGGCGTGTGTGTGTCTCTCTCTCTTTATCACAAGCGTGTGTGTCTCTCTCTCTTTATCACAAGCGTGTGTGTCTCTCTCTGTATCACAGGCGTGAGTGTGTCTCTCTCTCTTTATCACAAGCGTGTGTGTCTCTCTCTGTATCACAGGCGTGTGTGTGTCTCTCTCTGTATCACAGGCGTGAGTGTGTGTCTCTCTCTGTATCACAGGCGTGAGTGTGTGTCTCTCTCTGTATCACAGGCGTGAGTGTGTGTCTCTCTCTGTATCACAGGCGTCTGTGTCTCTCTCTGTATCACAAGCGTGTGTCTCTCTCTGTATCACAGGCGTGAGTGTGTGTCTCTCTCTGTATCACAGGCGTGTGTGTGTCTCTCTCTGTATCACAAGCGTGTGTGTCTCTCTGTATCACAGGTGTGTGTGTCTCTCTCTCTGTATCACAAGCGTGTACACGTGTCTCTCTCTCTCTGCTTTATCACAAGCGTGTGTCTCTCTCTGCATCACATGTGTGTGTCTCTCTCTCTCTTTATCACAAGCGAGTGTGTCTATCTCTCTCTGTATCACAGGTGTGTATGTGTTTCACAGGTCCGCTGTCTCTCTTTATCACAAGCGTGTGTCTATCTTTCTCTGCATCACAGGTGTGTGTATCTGTTTCACAAGCGTGTGTGTGTGTCTCTCTCTCTTTATCACAGGTGTCTCTCTCTCTCTTTATCACAAGCGTGTGTGTCTCTCTCTGTATCACAGGTGTTTGTCTTTTTTATCTCCTGAGTGTCTTCTATGTATAAAGTGCATGCGTTTCTCATCTTATGAATGTCATCTCTGTCTCAGGTGTGTGTCGTCTCTATTGCAGGTGTGTTTCTTCTTATTCTGAAGTGTCATTCAAACTAGCATTTTTGACACTTGGCGCGTAACATTTCCGTTTCGTGAAAGTAGGTTAACAGCCATATTGGACATATTTGGGTTAGCTGAAATCCGCCATGCCACTTCTTATGTACTTTAATTTTGTGAGCACTTTTAAGATAAACTTTTCGCTAAAAACAGCTGTCGATGTAATCAGCAGCTTTTTTCGATATAACAATTGCTTGCATTGATGTGCACAAAACTTATGAACGATCGCGAAATACGTTTGTAACGTGCAGTAGACACGCTTATAGCGTTCTGAACTATTAATTCCTTGTACATATGTAAGCTCGACATATATAGTTCAACTCGTAAATCTTAATTCGTACAGATTTCTAGTCCCAAGACAACGTTACATTTTACTAACACGTTTTAGACAACTTTAAAACTTGGTTTTAGAAAAAAAAGACATTGCTGAGAAAATCAGCTTCAAAATCTAATCTATAATCACTTCAAGTTTCGATTAGCGCTCTGTCAAGAGCAGGACTTTGATCAAAGGCGCTGTGTCTGGATCTGTTAGTTAGAATGCGCTGTAGTCTACACACAATGTGTCTTCCTCACCGCATTAAAAACAGATTTCACTTGAGCTGGCCGCTCCGTCAATGTTTCCTATTCTGATAGCGTTAGACCAAGTCTTGCATGGAATCGATGCTTCCGACTTTTTGCAATTCCAGAATTGAATGCTTACAGCTACAATGTATCATTCTTTTACTTTAAGATTTCGATTTTTGAGGAAAAAACGTAAAGTCTCTATTGGCCATTCCGTTGTCTTGTGTAAGCATAAGTGAAAGCGAATTTGTTTCGTTGAGGAAAACAAGTCGGTTTGACCTATTTGATGTACATTGATTAATGCGCACCGTAGTTATATATTTTTTTAAAATATATTTCCCCGTACAGTCGGTTTTATACAGGAATGATAATCGATAATGATGATGGAAAAGAAGATGGATTTCTATCATCACTATTAGAAAGATGAATGAATACAAAATCGTTTATATTTAGTTCCTAGACATTTTACTTGTATCGTCTTAATACAATGTATGTTCCTTTATGAATGTCCGATATGTTCAATAAATCGCCCTTTTAGAACACTGGCTTTACAGGTAATATATAGTTGAAATGTCTTGAGATATCGATCCCAAAAGAAAAATAATGAGGCAAATCCAAAGTTGATTTTGAACGATTTGATAAGCAAAGGTTTATCAACGAAGTATTTACATATTATATATACTACAGCAGGGAATAATAACGTTAATTGTGATTTTCAAACATTGAAATCGTTTGAAGAAAACGGCTTAACAAAATAATTGCAGTCAAGATAAAATGTGGAAATATCCTTTTTGTCATGTTTTGACGTGATGCACGTTCATTCGTGGACCAGTCATTGAAATAGAACGACAAAGAAAATATCTAGGTCATGCCAATATTTTTGAATAGTTGAGCACAGTTAAGAACGACTTTCGTTAAGAAGTGTATTTCTTCAAAAATATGAACCGCTGATATTAACCAAAAAGAGTATAACACAAATTTGGTGTCACTTTCAACGCTCATAATGCCGAAATGTCCTTAACAAAAAAAACCTATTAGGTCCATCATAGAGTAAAGCCTCCAAACTAGTTCATATGAGAGCACAAATCAATATTAAGCCTTTAATAGCGAAACTGGTCACTTTTGAATTGAACTTTATATATATACAATATTTGATTAACACTAAAATCTTTTGAATTCAGGTTTTTTTATTGATACTCATGAAATTCTCCATTCGCAATTGTTTCCTCTTTAACGTGTGTTGATATCAGTTTATGAATAAAATACTTACCTTGTAAAACTCTACGTCAATATGTCCATGCTTGTTGAAAAATTTTGAAATTTTTAAAAATAAGTGTGTATTAACATTTATAGATATGTTATGGTAATATGCAAATATTTACACAATTAAATAAAGATAAAATGATGTTTTTCTGGAAAATTGTTGTTCAGATAATTGGATTGTAAATAGCAGGCGAACGTAATTCTTCATCCATGCCGTGAAAAAGTTTAAAGCTATGCGTAGCAGGTGCGATTGGCTTTAAAAGGACTCATCATAAACATGAACATTTGTGCCATTAATATCTCTCCTTCTCCCCACTTGAAACGAAACAAATTAGCTAATTTCATCTGCACTATTTGACATGTCGACAAAAATTCCCCACATCGCAGCTGTTCTCAGTGCAAATGTTAATTAAAAACACACCATTGTTTTTCTTATATTCATACCAAACAACCTCGAGTATATATGTTGCTTCGAATCTACCGGGTATCGACGCAAACTCTGATAGAAATACGCAGTGAACTGAACCGGACATACCTTTGAGGGTTGTACATCTGTATCCTTGTACATATACATGCCTGAAATGATTGAGATAGTTATTCATGCTCGCCATTCCATGACCTGACCTAAAATCGAAGCTATATTGTGACCCATTGAACCGCATTAACCGTTGTAGGCTTTGCTGAACCGCTGGGCCTTTGTTTACGAAATATGTCAAAAGAATTGCACGTGTAATGCGTGTTGTCTGAAATTACCGTGGGTGTTCATTTCAATCTGTCAATCTTACATCATGTCATGGATTACTTCAAAGGATTTTTTTTTATAAAGTTGGATGGCTTCATTCGCATCGTTTTCGTTACATTTCCGTGTTGTTTATTCGATATATCTCTAGGTAAGACATATATATATATATATATATATATATACCTTTACTGTTGTCTGAAGCCTTGCGTGACTATACTGCTAATCGAACATAATGAACCAAATGAACTCCGGGTCTATTCCGTGTCAATGTGAAGCTGCGATTAAACCTATTTTATTCCTTTAAGTTTTAAAACTGTCAATCCCTTGGGCGACGGTGTTAACTGGATTCAAGGTGTGACTTGCGTCTGCCGTCGTTATCTATTGGAGATTTCTACGTCAGGGAACTTATATCCGTTTGTTCGCGGCGTCATTTGAAATAGGGACACAGGATATTGGGGGGCTTCTTTAATCTGTTCAATTTGAGTTGAGGTGGAATTTCGACTGCTTTTCAATTTGTGGGTCTTAGCTGTGGTATCTATGTGTGAACTTGGGCACAGTTATTTTGATGGCATTCGTCTGTGTGTATTACATCGATTCCGATTTTATCAGGTCGCCGAATTCTAAAAATTTTCAATAAAATATTTTTTATTTGCTCAAGCCTGAAAGAAATGTCCAGTTGTACGTAATCAATCATGGAGTTACTTTACAAATTCAATCAAAACCTATTTCATGCGCCTTGCGATTTTTATGAAATAAAAACGGAAGATTTCAACGCAGCAAACCCATAAAAAATTGGTCTGCTACAAATATAGCCACATAGATAACGATCGATTCCCTATATCAAATCGAGGGAAGTGCTTTCGATGTTTTGAAGGAATAGTTTCCGACTTTTTAACAATAATATCGTGGAATTGATCTGTCTAAATGCGGCCCCCTATCCCATGCTAGTCCAAGGCAGTGGTAAAGTTCGCCTCACCCTAAACCGAATCATCCGGCCGCCAGAGTGAACTACAAGTTTAAAACGTCACGGAGTACTACCAACTAGTTTCCCAATCTCATCAATTGAACCATAGATATGCAAAGAACATTTAGTCGATATGTGTAATTATTGCATTAGACTTGAGTTTTTTTGGCAAACGTAACAAGCCTTGCCACGTATATTTGTCAATATGCTGTAGGAATAAAAACAACTGAATTAGTGAAGAGATTGATTCCAACTATTGGATCATTTTTATGTGACAAGAGCAATTTTTTTGGGTAAAGCCTCAAAAACTTTCGCATGAGAACTTTTGAACAGCAGTTAAGCATTAGTGAATTTTATTATTTCATGTAATTTACATATCGTCATGCAGGATTAGAAACATCCAATAGTATGCTTGGCGTTCCGAGACAGTATATAACTTTGAATACTGCCAAAAGTTTTGTGTCCGGTTCACATGGATTCATTTTCAATACATTTTTCTGACTTCATATATCATCCATGTCCACTTTCTCAACACTCATCCGACTTTGCTTTAGACAATGCCCGATTATAGCTCTCTGTACTGCCGCTGTCAATCCTGGCATTCACGAATTGCCCAATAACGTCTAATACCTGCCGTCTACCCCTCACTATGCCTTTTTCCCACATCATGTCGATCTTCTTTCCCTCGGATATGTATAGAGGCAACATCCAAGTGTTAAGTAGCCGAAATATTGCTGACAACACGTTAAACCCCAACTCACTCACCCACTTATTATCTCCCAAAGAGCTGCATCAAACCACCAAGTGTTGATCAGCATATTATTACTTGATGTTCCCTTTTTGGAAAGAGTATGCGTAACGTTATAAAGTTCTGTTTTAGGCGACCTAGATATTGACAACCTGACGTAATGCTCCGATGCTCTCCATTATACCAGCCTTGGGGCTTTTCATCAGGTACTGAAATCTATAGCCCTTAAACTAAGTTATGGCAATATCCAATTCACCAAACGAAACGGTTTTACAAGAGAAGACGGATGAAGATGGTTTGTACTTCAAGACAGTCCTTTTCAATTCATGATCAGAATCTTCAAGTTAATGATGTTAAAACTTACCTGGTTGACAGATAGCACCTAGGTGTGAACTACGTTCCGGAAGCCAGGTTCCTCGACGCCATTCTCTCTATATGCAGAGGTCGATAAAGTCATGATATACTGATCGAGCCTCTGTTATTCGCCGAGTTTGTGGGATAGATTGAGATGCCTGGGTGATGGGAGATGCCTGATTAGAGCCAGCGACGCTTTTCTAAAATTATCATTTGGGCTGCTAAATCATGGCAAAGGCATTGTGATATGAACCTCCCTTTCCATGCGAGAAGCTTTGTTATTTGATAAAAAGTTATTATGGATTGAGGTACAAATTTGTTCCGCCATGGGTCCATGGCCATGAGTTGGTATTTTTAGAACAGAGGTAGGATCAACATTTTACGTCTTGCTCTACCTCTGTTGGGAGAGAATGAACGGATGAAGACGTTTTATAACTCATACATCAGAACAGTCCTTTTCAGTTCATGATCAGGAACTTGAATTACCTGCTTGATCGATAGCACAAAATAGTGAGCTTCGATCTCGGATTGCAAGCCACTTTCCCCAATTCAGACAATGTTCAGATGTTCCAGGTACAATCGACGTGGAAGTTGCATTTGCCTACCAAAAATCAAAGACTAGCAATTTAGTACAGATTTTCCCGATGAATAATCCCAGGGGTGATGTTTTATCAAAACTTACATTGTAATTCATTTAGCTGCTGCAGACATGAACCCTGTTTCAGTCGTAATTATCACGCGTACTGCATTTTATATTGTATCGTTTCTTATGGCGGTGAGTATATGTGACACCTGACACCCGTGAAGCCTGACCACATCTATTGATCATAATGATTGATCACAATAAGACTACCTAATGATATGATCAAAGGGGATTGTATCAAAGTCGTTATTCATCATTCTTCTAATCTATGATAAATGACGTTTTTCCTGGTTTATTAGGAACATGGTAAAGTAAATTCGCTAGATAATGTTTGACTGTGAATATTCGTAACGAGATGAAATAAGTATTGCACTGAACTCAAAACCGTGTAATGATATATGTATGCTAATGTAATAACTCTTGTAGTAATAACATAATAGGTCTGCAAATTAAATACTTCTATTACAATTAATCTTTTCGCTAAATGACAAACTATTATCACACGGATGATGATGTCTCCTCTTTATTGAAATGCCGTATCACTATCATAACTTAATCACCTGAGGAATATGATTTCAATATGACCTTTAACGCCATCGCTTATTTCCTGACATATCAAAACGTTGACGTGATATCCACGGAAATGATTAAGAAAAATAGGTAGTGCTTACCGAATCGTCTGCATTATATACATAACCTGTAATTATCTTCTTGAATGGTTGAATGGCTAAAGATTACTTCAGTACTTCAAACCCATACTTTGTTTGCAATAAAACATCTATCAAAAGGTAAGTTACGTTCAAACCATTATTTTCTGGTTATTTTTTATTGTGTTTTAAAACCATTATGCTTTTGCGCATGTTAACTCGCTTAGCCAAACAAACAGGTGTTTTAGTGAAGTGATTTCCCACCTGGTGAGAAAATTGGTGAATGTGTTTATGATCTTCACCTAATTTGATGATATCTTTATCAGATTCTTACAATTATGGGGATAGCGGTTGTACGACGTGGATCTTAAGTTGCTTATAACTAAACGCACTAATCATAACCGTGACCCCTTATATTTAACCTGAAAGGAAGCATTAAGCAAGATAATGTTTTGAGTTTACAATTTGACAAAGAACCAAATCACTACAACTTTTACAATTTATTCGACGATTTCGTTCACATTGGAATATCTGGAATTTGGAAGTCAACATCTTAACATTTCAACATTTTAAGGTGCTTTTTTAGAGCAAAGGTAGAACTATTTCATTTTTTATTATGTCCAATCCGATATTCAAATACCTGTCAGAGAATGGTGAACATAAAGTGAGTAGATCTCACCATAAACTGGATGGCCTTTTAGGCACAGAATGTTACAATCTTAGTTTACATAATATAGTAGTTACTGTACTGAACTTGATCAGAAGATTTAATGGCACGTCAAATCATACTGTCCCTATCCGCTCTCCAGTTACTTTCTGTAACAATGATGATAGACGTACAAACGATATGATTCGTCGTTTCTGAATTCGTTAAAGTTTCTTGGTCATTTCGGATGGGTATAGAGATGTATGTAAGTGCATGTCTAAAAATCGAAGGTTTATTACATCCACTATTGGGAACGTCTATTGAATGGGATGTTTTTCTTGGAGTTTTGTTTAGCATTATATTGTAAACTCTAAGATGTGTCAGCTCATGTGTTTTTTGTGTCCCAGATTGAGATACAAGCTGAAAATTCGAATGTTACATTGGTTAAATTAGCATTTTTGTACCTAAAGAAATAGAAAACAGGTTAATGTATTTTCAATGATTCTCAGTACGGATGCACTTCAATCGATTTTTATGTTGACGCGAGTGTTTTCCGCTTTAAGAAATCAAATTATCAGTCGCTTGGTTTCCCTGAATCATATCGAAATACATTTTTTTAAATGTTGATATAAAATTACATTTATGTTTTGAGAACTGGATGTTATTTACATAATCTCTCAAAATGTTGAAGTACAATCATCACAATATAGGTTTGTGTCATCAAATCCCCAATATACATTACATGTATCGTATTTGTCATCTACATTTTTGTGGAAACTTTAAATCGAATTTTCTGTTTTTCAGGTTTGGTATTTCTCAATTTCCAAGTTTTGAAAAGTGCCTTGGGTAAGTGAAATAAATACTTTTTGTATGTTATTTCTTCATTTCAACACTCATTATATTTCAATGTTTGCAATCGATTTTCTTTATATATTTGAAAATTAGATAATATCGAACTAATGACATTGTGTTGTGTCATTTTAATTCATATATTTAAAAAATAATAATTGTTCTTATATATTATCTATCAAATTTCATTAAATCCAAAAGAAATATTACACATGTATTAGGACTGTATGGTGTCTTCTAATGTGTAATTTTTATTTTGACTGGTGAGATAATAACATATTCATGGATATTTTAGAAAGTTATGTAAACAATGCATCAATAACAATTATATAAAAAAAAACTGTTTAATATTCTTGGAATTATATCAGTATGTTAGGTCTGCTCAAAACAAATAAGTCTACACTAATATTATTATCTTATCACAAAATATATAGCTAATATGATGGGGAAAGATACAACACAGCGCGAAATGGGTATATTTACCACACAACTAACACTTGAGATGTTTAAAGTAAGTTTTCTTTGATTGGCATTCTAGAAGTTGGTGTAATGAACAATGAGGACAATTCTTATGGATGAACAACTTCTTTGCACTGTGTAAGCGACGTTTTCGACATGGATTCTTATGTCGTTGTCAAGCAATTCTTATGGATGAACAGCTTCTTTATTCTGTGTAAGCGACGTTTCGACATAGATTCTAATGTTGTCAAGCAATCAGTTGCTTGACAACGACATTAGAATCTATGTCGAAACGTCGCTTACACAGAGTAAAGAAGTTGTTCATCCATAAGAATTGTCGTCATTGTTACAGAAAGTTTGTTTGACCTTTGAAATTAATTCATGCAAGTCAAAAAGTTTCAATTTCGACCTTGATCTCAATCTTCATGTCATCAGCTACCACTTTATGTATGCCAATATTTTCAGTTTATGTTGCAAACCTGAAACTCTATTGGGACAAAGGAGATATATATCATCTGTAAACAAATAACATTACAGTTGCGGGCCCTATTATCCGAATATGGATTGGCATTTATTCGGTAAAAGGTACTTTCTCACTACTGTGAATTATGAGGTTAATATATCGCGGACATTTAATAGGCAGTAAATATCATTAATACCTTAACTTTGGCAGTGTAAGAAAGTAAGAAAGGTTTCGTCTTGAAGGCTTTCATCATAAATCATAGGTCGCCTCAATAGGTCATATAAAACTTTCTAATAATAAGATACAAACCCTTTGTCATGTAGGTGGGCGAATGATATATCATGTTGTTTTAGAACATTTAGTGGTACAATTCGTTGAAATGTCAGCTATGTCTAGGAAACATTTATAAACAGTTACTGTTTGGCCATAATATGCAAATAAAAGCTATTTGTCTTTCAATCATTTGTTTAAATTCTATTTGCAAAACAATGTCTTATTTCTAAGATAAACGTTTGAGTGTACTCAAAGTGAGTGTAAGAAAAGACTTGCCCTGTCATCCTTGTAGAACTACTGTCCAGTTGAAATAGTGCTAAGTTGAAAAAAAAAATTATCAGAAAAAACGTTCAATTGACATACTGTTCAGTAGAAATTCAGTTCAGTTAAATATTGTTCAGTTGAAATATTGTTCAGTTGAAATATTGTTCAGTTGAAATACTGTTCCGTTGACATAGTGTTCAGTTGAAATACTGTTCCGTTGACATAGTGTTCAGTTGAAATATATATATTGTTCAATTGAAATATTGCTCAGTTGAAATATTGTTTTAGTTGCAATACTGTTCCGTTGACATAGTGTTCAGTTGAAATATATATATTGTTCAATTGAAATATTGCTCAGGTGAAATATTGTTTTAGTTGCAATATTGTTCAGTTGAAAAATTGTTCCGTTGAAATACTGTTCCGTTGAAATAATGTTTAGTTAAAATATTGGTCAGTTGAAAGATTGTTTAGATGAAATATTGTTCAGTTGAAATGTCGTTTCGTTTAAATAATGTTTAGGTGAAATATTGTTCAGTTGAAAGATTGTTCAGTTAAAATATTGTTCCGTTTAAATAATGTTCAGGTGAAATATTGTTCAGATAAAAGATCGTTTAGTTGAAATATTTTTAGATGAAATATTGTTAAGTTGAAGTATTAATAGGTTGAAATATTGTTCAGTTGAAATATTGTTCAGTGGTTGTCGGGTGCCATGTTCACAAACAGAATTTAAAATATACATTTCAAGAGGCCAATCAAGAGAATGTCCGGATTACCGGATAATCACGCCCTGGTGTCCAAATTCAGATTGGCAAAATCTGTTTAATATCAAACCATTTTTATAGTTTTAAAACAACAGAAAAGATCAAAAGCTGTTCGTCAAAGTTTCTTTTCCCCATTTTATAAGCGTTATTTTTGCGTCAGCATTTCACATAATAAAAATGAGCACAAATTCAAGATTGCAATCATGTACGCCCCATTTCAATCAATCAATAACAAAATATACATCTTGTGAAGTTGATAGAAGTTTTAATGGGGTTCTTTCATTTGAGGTAAGTAAGTAAGTATGTTGTCATATATTAATTATGTATCATAGATACCAATATGTTTTCATTATAAACGAATGTCCATTCAATTATTAATATTTTCACATCATATGTACAGGGGTATAACGAATTTCATTATAGGATAATTCCTATCCAATTACTACTACATATGGACTTTGCAGTCTCAATGTTCGTTAGATAATGAAAAGACCGTTACAATATAGGGGAATCTATATTTATATTATAGCCCTACTTCATTTGAACTTTGTATTAATACCCGATATAACCACAAACGAGTAATATTAATGAAAAATGAAGCTATTAGTTCACCTAGAAAACTAATGTTTGTTATTTCCTGTCTTGACTTGATGATGTTGTTCTATAATTTGTGGACAGAAATAAATTTCAGAATAATAATGATCAATTGGAAACGGCCTCTACAACTAGATAACGAGAAGATTGTTCATTACGATTATGAATGAATGAATGAATGAATGTCTTTATTTCCTCCAGATGTGTGTCCGAAGATCACTACATATTAATACATACAATATTTACAAAAACAATTTTACAAATAACAAGATATCATAGACAGGCGCAATAGGAAGATGATTTAAAATGTACAGTTCAATGACGGGTGCATGGAGTACAAATAATTACAAAAGAGAACAACCATACATCTCCATGACATTTCATCCATATCGACAGTTATTGTTATTTCACCTCCAGAAAAGAGAGCTAGCATGTCATCTTCTGATAATAACTCTATTTCAACATATATATTGACATCAAAAAGATCTATTAGTTTTGAAAAGAAACTATTTCTGTTGTACAGGTAGTGTTCACAATGAAGAATTATGTGGCAGTCGTAATCATTACAATGTCTCTCACAGAGTTCACAATATTTTGAAAATTTTGCCCTGGAGTTGATTTGTACACAAAACTGTAAAATATCTTTAAATTGTGGATGCACATGCATAAAATAATACAATCTATGTACACCAAAGGCACTATGAGTTGAATGGTATAAACCAGATAACGAGAAGATCGTTCATTACGATTATAAGAGGGGAAATAAGGTATTAGATTCTGAACCCGTATTATACACGAAAAAGTCCAATAATAAAAACAAACTTGAAGTCCATTGAATTTTAAAGTATTTTTCCTATCAAGTGTTTCAAAGATGACAGTTTACTTAAAGAGGTTGTCATTAGGAAGCAGCAAGGTCTACTGTTTCGCTTTTTTTTATTTTGCATAGCATGGAATGATAATGATGCGCTATAATATGCACTTGTTCTTCTATTTTCTGACTGTGTCAGTCTGTGGTGAAATAGAGAAAGCAGTATGTTTGGACATTTAAGAGCCATCCCTTGATTTTATACGTATAATATTTTGCTTTGTTTTTAACGTAAATGGGTTAATTTAATGGGTTTGATTTAAACGTAAATCCGTCCGTCCGTCCGTCCGTCTGTCCGTCCGTCCCAAAACTTTGTGCGGAGCAGATCTCCAAAACTATGCATGCTAGCCTCATCAAACTTCATACACATGTCAACCATGATCCCTAGTTGTGCCTTTTGAGGGTTAGAACTATTTCTGAATTTTCATTTTTGCGGTTTCTATGGAAACGTGACTAAAAAGTGACTCTTTGAGGAAGTCGTTTTGTGCGGAGCATATCTCCAAAACTATGCATGCTAGCTTCATCAAACTTCATACACATGTCAACCATGATCCCTAGTTGTGCCTTTTGAGGGTTAGAACTATTTCTGAATTTTCATTTTTGCGGTTTCCATGGAAACGTGACTAAAAAGTGACTCTTTGAGGAAGTCGTTTTGTGCGGAGCATATCTCCCAAACTATTCATGCTAACTTCACCAAACTTCATACACTTATCAATCATGAGTCCTAGTTGTGCCTTTAAAGGGTTAGACCAACAAATTATTTTTATTTTTTGCGGTTTCCATGGAAACATGACTGAAACAGTGACTCTTAAACCAAGTCTTTTGTGCGGAGCATATCTCCCAAACTATTCATGCTAGCTTCACCAAACTTCATACTCTTATCAATCATGATCCCTACTTGTGCCTTTTAAGGGTTAGACCAACACATTATTTTTATTTTTTGCGGTTTCCATGGAAACATGACTAAAACAGTGACTCTTCGACCAAGTCTTTTGTCCGGAGCATATCTCCCAAACTATTCATGCTAGCTTCACCAAACTTCATACACTTATCAACCATGATCACTAGATGTGCCATTTGAGGATTAGACCATCACATTTTTTTAATTTTTGGAAACATGACTAAAACAGTGATTCTATGATAAATTACTTAGTCCTGAACATATTTCATGAAATATACATCTCAGCTTCACCAAATTTGCTACATATGTCAATCGTGATTGCTGGATATGCCTTGTGATAGTTAAACGATATATATGGATTTTCTTCTCTGTGGTGAAAACATAACTTACAAAGTGACTCAAAAAAAATAATTTTGTCCTCAGTGCATCTTGTAGAATATTCATGATAACTACCTCAAATTTGAAACAAAGATCAACCATTATCTCTAGATGTACCCTTTTAATGGTAAAACCTATTAATGAATTCGGTATTTGGGTTTCAGTTGAAAGAAGACTTACACAATGACTTACTGTATACTCAACTATCATACTTTAACCAATATTAATCAGTTTTACTATTTGAAATTCTTTGAACAAAGTGGGGAGCGGGGGTATGTGAGCTCTGCTCGCTTCTTCACTTGTTTTATAATTATATTATTATTGTATGATTATCATTATCTATATCTTCCTTGGCTCTGCCCTCCATACATCAATGTCAAATGCAAATCATGTGTAGAATGAAGGTAAATCAAGTCTTTCCTCATTATTTTGGTAATGGATTACACTCTAGACTAATAATTAGACGACAACGACACTTCATTACATGTTATATTCTATGTTCGGTGACATATCTCAGTGTTATCGAACTTGTTTTAGAGTACGATGTTCCAATTTGTATTATGGTCATTTAAACATCATATAAAGCATGTTGATGATATTACTTTAAAAATTATTAATTTACACTCTTTTTCAAGTGTGTGTTGTTAGCCAAATGATGGCGTATCTGAAATGTTAAAGGGACAGTAGCACGTTTTTTGATAATTTTAGATTTTAGATTTTTCACTGATGCTTAATGTATTATTTTGATAGTGTCAAACATCTCATTACACAAGCCAATCTTCCATAGTCAGAGGACAAAGTATAACGATTCACCTTAACTCCATTGGCAGCCATTTTTGTGTGAACACCTTTTATTCATTTTGTGTAAGAAAAAGGAATCGCATGGCTACATTATACATTATATATTTGTATTATTACTGCTCCATTAAGTTTAAATACATTGTCTTTCAATTGGAATCATTAATTTTTATTTTCCTGACATCACCTTATATTCCCCCTAAAACGTGCTACTGCCCCTTTAATACTCTCGGTGTGTGAACGCTAACTGGTGAACACTGGTTCCCGTTCAAATTAACAGTCGCTTGAGTTGCAGGAGGAATTTCTTAGCAATCGTAAACTCAAGCATCACTATTATATCACCCCTACAAATAGGACTATAGAATTGTTTAATAATATGTGTCATGAGTAATTAAAGTTAACGAGGTAATAAATTGAAAGAAGTAAATCAATGTACGTGTTTGTCATTTTGAACTTTTAAAAAACTAGTTTTCTTCTTCAAAGACTTTTCAAATTGGAAAAAGTACACATTGTACATCTATCTTTTTGTATACCATTTCTGTATATTTTGAGATGAACATCTTTCTTTTTCAAAGATACTAATAAACTGTTTTTCGGTTATGTGTAAGCTTATTGTCATAGTGTCCTTTCAAACCCATTTCTAGTTAATTATATGAATGTATTTGAATCTCGTGGGGATAGGTATTATTTCGTTTGAAACACATCAGTAAAACACTAGAAAGAACACATATTGTCCTGGGACTTCACAATCTCAGCTGTAGCATATCTCAGTTAATATTGATGCGCGGGGCTATTCTGTACAACCTTGGAATTAATAATTTCAGCTTGAACAATATTGCAAAGTATGGTCACTTTCTTAAGATTCTATTATACAAAGATTCTACGGAACATGAATCAATTCTCAACATTTGCAGCTCTTTGTGAACCTAGTGTTATTTTTCGCGCCTTAAAGCGATCGCCCATTCACTCCTATTTCTATGATTCCAAGACGTTCATTGAAAAGTCACATTTGTTTTAGGTATCTATGCAAAACAAGATCAATATGTGCTTTCGGGCGAGGTTGATTAAATCGTGAATATTATATGGGCTTTGGGCTCCAAGCAACAAGAGCAAACCCCTGTATTCAGTACTCTACACCGGTTGGGATGGATCAAATTCTCGGGGGTAATTATGTCAGTTCTACACCGTTTAACACATCACGCCGCTTTGTTTCACATCAGTTATAATTCTACCTCTTTGCATATTAATGTATCAAATCGTAAGAAAATTGGGTTGATAACAACTAATCATAGAAATTTTCTCGTGCATTGATCAAATGATAGCTTAATAATTGTTATGCTTGAAAGCACTCTTGGGCGTAACTTCCGTAGATTTGTAATGAAATGAACAAGACTACCTACGGGATATGATACGCGTCAGAACAGTAAATTGGGACATTTTTAATGCATGCATAACTTGATAACGATATGTATTTGTCCAAAACCATATCATTATCCCTTTCCACTTCATTACACATAATGAAAGTTAATGTATGTTCTTCGCGAAGGTGTTTCTAAATCGAGAGAGCCATCATAAATCATTTGCAACATTTTATAGAATCATCGTTTTTAAAACTATCAAAACTTTTGAAATTGTTCCTTGAAACAATTTCAGCTGTGCAGATGTTCGATTTAAAGAAAAACTTTTCAAAAACAAATAATTTCGCGATGTGGTGTTATCAACTTCGGGGAAAAACTTCAATTTGCACAAAGAATCCCTAAAGTGACGTCTTACAATAATATTTCCGAAAATTGGATTTTTGTTGCATTTATACGTTTCTCAACATGTTAACTAAAAAACACACAATTGATTTTTTCTTTAATTCGAGAAGCAAGGGGAGATAGAAACACATTAAAGGCTTTAATTGCTTCCCGGGGCGATAGTGAAATACAAACCATCTCTGACAATCATAAAATACAGAAAAGCTGCTAAATCCATTTGCCTAGAGTATCCGCAAGTATTCATATTTATTGTTGGGGATACAATCGCTACAGTCTGTGATGTAAAAGTCGTCCAATTATAGACACCATGAGCTGAATGATTTATAAATGCCTCCAAAAGCCTGAAGCAGAATGCCTCATACACGTTCTAAATTTGATACCCAGCCTCAGTTGTTCGAATATATATATAGTATTTTACACAAGGTCATTTCGCGCGCTTCTCAACTGGGCATCAGCCAGTGGTAGTTCTATAGTGATGAACAAAATTACCCAAGTGTATTGGGTGTTTATGGAATAGTTTAGAAATTGCACAATGCAATATTTGCTGTTCGCATGTTTCACTTTTTTCGATTTCATCCCTGGAATACAAAATTCTCATCAGAAAGGTAAAATCAGTGAGGAAATTGTGTTATTAAAGTAAACTCATCACGACTCGTATTCCCAGTATATACTATAATTGCCTATACCTACAACTACAATTACGATGAGGCATCCTGTATATACAAAAATGCCTTTTGCGAAAATCAACTCATTCCGACTAAGAAACCCTAGGTATTGTCTTTGATCAAGAAATTTGAAGGTAAAAACATACACAAATACACAAAATAACAATCACCAGTACACAAGGACTTAGCTTCATGCAAATACACATGTAATGATAAGAAATTAAGAATTAGGATAGATACAACGATACTATGGAATCCCGGAAGTACACAAATGTGGTGAAAGTGTTAAGACATCTACCTTTTACCTAGACCATCTCTTTGAGACCAAGACATTCTTAAATTAACGAACCTTTTATTGTTAGATGAACTCACTATGACAAAACAAAAACTGCTCAGTATAACCTTACCAAAGACATCAGGATAACATACGTACATTTCAAGAAACGATTTTGATATGAGTTTGACTGATTTGTACTGCACATTGTTCTAAAATCATCAAGGGTCAGTTTGTCAACCATTTGTTCCATCAAAAACAAATGATCACGTGAGCACCAGTTTCATGTACATGTAGGACCCCTTAACGGCAGTGGCACCTCCAAGTATTAAACAGTGATTGTCATATTAGTTCAGTAGACTATTTCAAATATAAACACCTGTTTTCAGCCCCACTCTAGCTTCGACCGTGTTATGTTTAGGAAAATAACCGCTGACATCCACACACCACCCACTCCCCCCTTCTCCGATGATATTGCTATTGAAATACATGTTCATCATATTATTTCTTTTTCAGTTCAGTAAAACATTTATCGCAACCTCGGAACATATTGAATATATTCTACATTAAAGTGACACAGAGTATCTTTCTTAAAATTTTATTTGGTTTTGATAAGCTTCAAAATATCTAATATGCTGATTGAAGTTCATATCTCATCACGGGACTTGCAAATATATCCATTTATGCATAATGTCTCTAAAATGCTTGATTTTATGGAAAAATCAAGAAAACATCTCAAATAAGTTTAATATTCGAAATTATTCATCCAATTAATCTACCTATTAGTTACAATACCTAGTTAACACTATCGTATCGAATATATCTTTCTGTCAGCTTATGACAAGGTTTCAAAATTACGTTTGGCGAATTTGCGCGCGCCACTCGAGCCACATTGTCCGGTTTTCGATCAAAATCCCGACTTTGAATGGCCGTATTTTAGCTCTAATGTACTGATTGACCTTTACTTTGTTATTTTCAGTAACAGTTAGTGGTTCCCGATTTAATAACATCGATTTCAAAATTTGTCATTTGTGATCCTATCAACACACTCTGTGTCTCTTTAGTGTTTTTTGTAGGAGTCAGTTCAATTTTTGAAGTTACGTCTGGCTAGTACTCTCAGATAAACCAACACGTAGTTTCAAAGTCAAAATCATTATTCATTTCATGAATGGATAGATTGTGTCTAAGGAAGGTGAACTACAGGGACGCAGACAGTCCTAATTGGGACAAGATCACTGCGGACATTCCCTCTCCGGCTCTCCAACACACTTCCGCTTCCTCTTGAGTTCGCTCACTGATTGAACCTACAGCTAAGAAGCTGCTAAATTGTGAATTTAAAATCCGGAGAATAATTGTTGAATTGGTCTACCTCTTCCTGTCGGTGTTCAAACCGGAGTTGTATAACCGTGACGTCGAGGATGTATATCGGTACACCACTGCAATAAAGAGTTTCTTACAAAGCCCCTTTCTAGGGATAAGTCTGATGGATTAGGCTTGGATTATGATAATCTCATCAGATAAAGCCATAGCTATCCAAGATGACAGGCGAACCCAAGCTATAAACACTTGAATTGGTTATGAAAAGGGCGTACGGCATGGCTCTAGGAAATGACAGGCAAAGTTCTCCTGGAAATACTTACCGTGGCATTGACAATGGGTGGAGTGTGGCTTTATGGAATGTACATTTGGACGACATTAAAAGGAGATATAGACACGTGAAAAGGTCTTTGTAGTTTGAATTTATCTTGCATTGTATCATCGGCCATGGTCGAATTTTAGAAAGACATATATATTTTTAGGTTGATTACAGTTAATTGCTTTCTTTTTACAAAGAATCTTAAATAATGATCACTTGTTATATTTAGATAACAATGAGTCGTGCTCTACTTCAACTTTTAATGAAACGACAAATCTGACAAACAATACACGATGAAAGAAGAAAATATGCTCAAAATATTCCACTTCATATATTTTCCCCACAAATCACAATATAAAATGTCCTCACGTCATGCCCAACCTTGAAATTAGAACATCATTTGCTTTCTTGTCTCATAAGAGGATCCAAATTTCCCAATTTAAATTGTCTTTGACAACATAATGATTAATATCTTCCAAAAGTGTAATAAAAGCCTTATACGATGTTGAACAAACGATTATTAGGGCACGTGATCCACTTCAATCAAAGTGAAGAGGGATTGCTTGAAAACTGAGCAGTTGAAATCAGTTCTCCAAAAACGAAAAGAAGCTTGTGCTCAAGGGAGGGCGAAGGCAGTCTAAATGTGATCCTGAATCCATCAGAAAACCATGAATAATTATCTAGTGGATGGAGATAAACGCATTACCACTAATCCATGTTTCTCCCGTGATCTCAAACCTCTCTGGATGGACCCCTATCAAAGGCTTATTAGCGACCTCGGGTCATTTAGGGTCATAAGCGAAGCTTTGATAATGATATAAATGTATCCTGTTATGGGCTTCGTCTGTGTTTCATTATGGTAATAGTGAATAGATGCTCTCCAGTGCTTTGGTCATCCGACTTGAAGATCTGCTGAAGATGAGTCTCTGATAGTAATTTCTAGATTGTTTGAGATTTCGAAGTTATGATAAAATGATAAGGATATTAATATATAACACATTACACACATTACGCATTATCCTGAACCTATCCTATGCAACTCAAATGTCACATTCAACACAACGGGTTCTTGGTAGCCACTTTTGTCTTCCAATTGGTAATATTTGTATCCCCTTCCTTACCTTATTGGCCATAGAAAACGTTTTACACCTGCCTTTCATATCTTTCACAAGGCGATAGTACAATGTTTCCATTCAACGTTCAGCACGGCATTGCCCTTTATACTCTCCTATTACCATGCCATGCTGCGGGTCACCCATCCAACTGCATACTCGCCTAAACTTGCTGAACTATTCTGATAGCTGCCGTTTTAGCTTTGTGCAAAGCTTAGAATACATTTTGCTTTTCTCCAAAATATACAAAAGTTAAAAGCTGTTAGTATATTATTGTACGTTAACATTATAGGCGGTTATTACATTTATAATTCTTAAATATTGACTGTTTGATTGTCATTTTCATTCGTATAACAGTGTAAAACCACCTTGACACATTTTCTGGTACCTTTATAGAGGTAGCAACAAATTTATAGTTTGTTACTTTTCTTAATCACTATGTATTATCATTGTCAGTATCATTATTTTTAAAAATCGTTGGAAAAGATCGAACACAAACATCAGTCTAGTTAAAACTAGTTCTAATGTTAACGTCCTCTAAGTCATACATTACTTAGTGAACATTAACATTACAGCTATTTTAACTAGATTGACAAAAAGATAAAACAACGAGTAAATCAGTTTTTTCTTAAATCATCAACAACACAATGCTTATCATTAACAACATGTTAAGCCTAGTGAAAAACAACACTAATGGTTATCATGGTAATAGCAGCCTTAACAACAACGTGTTCAAAAGTGCTTTATTCATAATTTACCCTTTTTCAATATGTTGCGTTTTTTGCAGAACTCCTCGCTCGTTATTGTTTGTTTTTCGCCTCGGGGACTTCCGGTTGCTATCGTGCTGTAGTTTAGGAAACAGAGTTTCGGAAATGATTCCGTGAGGAAGGCTACTGACATTGAGAGATTTTATGGACAAAACATAGGCTGAGTGGACGCTTAAGGCTGCAACTTAGTAAGATGATAGCCCTTTCAGGCTTCCATTACATCTTTGACAATGACATCTCGTTTGAATTGTACATCTAACATTTCATTTAATATTTTCAAAGTGTCATCTGAAAATTTCAAAATCAATTTTATAGCAAAGATTATTGAATACGTGAATTTATATCTAATACATGTTGATAACAATGCTTTCTGGCCAGTCGTTGTCCATTTAACGTAATTGCATATGTGTTAATGACTTTGCAAAAAAAGTTTAGTTTTTATTTTAACATATTTGCGTGGAATACAAAGCTGCCTGTGTGGTCTAGATACACAAACTATCTTGTAAAGATCATAAATATTAGCATGCAATCGCTCTGTCGTAATAAACAACTTCATTCCCACTTAAAAACAACAAGCTATGGTTTCTGGTAAAGTTCCTTCCTTAAATTGGGGACTCGTTTCGATAAATATGTGTTTTAGTAATGTTTAATAGTGTTGTAATATGTGTTTACTCCAAATGATCGCGTTTATCAATGTCAACATGTCAATATGTTCCGATATCATTTTAGTACTTATATATTCACTCTTTTATCACAGACATTAATCGGTTTCCTGCAAATAACATTGTATATTTTCTCTGCAGGTGTTAAAGGGGCAGTAGCACGTTTTTTTATAATGTTTTTTCACTGATAATTGTACGTTTATGCTAAATGAATTGTTTTGATAGTGTCAAATATCTCATTACACAAGCCAATCATCCTTTGTCGGGACAAAGTATGAAGATTCACATAACATCCATTGGCGGCCATTTTTGTGTGAACACCTTTAATTCATTTTTATACGAAAAAGGAATCGCATGGCTTAACTTAACATTATATATGTGAATTATTACTGCTCAATTTAGTTTAAATGGATTGTCTTTCAATTGGAAGCATTAATTTTCATGTTCAGGACATCACCTTAAATTCCCCTGAAAACGTGCTACTGTCCCTGTAGCACTTTCAAAATATTACTTTCTAAAAATTTATCCAATATCATTAATAAATTTATGCAAAATGTATTATCCTCAAAGGATCAAACATCACATGAACTAATGTATCGTTGTCCTAGAAGATGCTAACAGTGCATGCGACCAATTTATAATGATCATCTTTTGATCATACGAGATAGGGAAGTGTATTCGTTTAGCTTGGTACGTTACTTTAATGATTTTATACTATAATATTCATCAATCATTTTTCCATGGACATTTTTGAGATTATTAAAGACATCAACTGATACAATTTCAAGATAATGTGCTCCCTAAAACAAGTATAAGATTGTGGAATCTGTGATTTTTTTGTTTTGGTGGTTTAATTGACAGTTAAGAAAATGCGTTTTCAATGCTCTTTCAAAAAATTTAAAATCTAATGTTTTACAGGTATTTTTCGTACCTCAGCTTATACATATGTATGTCGTTATCAATATATAGACGCATTTGATATCTAATATAGATACCACCTGTGGAGGTATAACTTATCTTTCTAATTAGATAAGTCAAAGAACATATGGGAAGGTGAATTCTTAAGTATGTTATAGACAGGTGTAATAATAATTGACTCCAGATTGATTTCTGATATGCGATGGAAAGTTGAGAAATAATTTGATAGGTAGAGAAGTTTGTTTATGTATGAAGAAGATGCTGTATGTGGTATCAGGAAAACAGGATAAATACTCTTGAAGATAAAATATATATACTGCGAGATAATTCACAATCTACAAGCGTGTTGTTTAAGTTAGATATGAACCAACAAATACCATTGAAGCATTTATAGAAGCAGGGAGTAAAACTGAAAAACAAAAGATACCCACAGTTTGATTCGATTTTCTTACTAAAGGGCGTGATGCATTTGATTACCTTACGATCATAAATAGAGGATATTATATGAGTGTCCATGACATACTATGTTTTATTACACGCCCGTGTAAGATACCGCAGTGTAATATTTATACGGCAATATTAAACTAGTGTAATATCACAATGCAAGTATGACGTCACAGAAGTGAGCTGTTGTGACGTCACAATGTAAGCGCTTCGTCACAATGGGTGCCTAGTCGCGGAACTGTTAGTTTCAGCATATTTTCGGCACGTTTGCGTGATTTTTAGGGCAAGTAATAAACAGAATACTAAACGACCTTCCATTTAATACTATTTTTATTAAACGAGTTAATGATTTTGTATAAAACGAGCGAAGGCGAGGGATATATTGATATTTAGGCACGAGTGTCGTAAACATAGTATGGCATGGACACGAAAATAATATTCTGTTTATTACCGTAGTCCCAAAATTAATGAAAATACACAAAACCTACTTCGATGCATAGGCGTACTAGCCGTCGCCGGCCCGTATAGATTGTGACGTCAAATCATTGTTTATTACGTGACGTCACAATGAAAAAGTGATAATTTGCCCTAGGGCAACATATGAAAAATATGAACCTTGATATGACTACCCTCGTAGGTAATAATAACATATATATCTAGAAGTTTGAATATGTAGGTGGCAAGTTATTTATATTAAAACATCTTGTTCAATGTAACGGGGGTAAAAAATTAAAATTTCACTAACATGATCCCCTGTCAAGTTTTGATTGTTTTTAGCGTTTGAAGATTATTGATTTTTACATGGAATTAGTTTTAAGGCGAGTTTCTATTTGTTAAAATTATTTATATTAAATATTAATTTGATTAATCTTTTTAATTAAAAAAGCACTTTTGTATTCTTTGATTGATTATAAATCTCATGTACTTCTCAGATTAAAGTATGACGTGAAAAATTTTAAATTTCATATTGAAAATCATAAATATGAAAACACGACAAAGGTGTGTACTTTCTTTTGTACCTCAGTTTATTTGAGCATGTGTTGTTGGCTTACGGGGCGGACTTGCTGATTGGCTGGATTTGAAGGACGTCACGGGTCAGAACCTGGTGAGATCTATAGGTTAATGTAGTAAAGCAATATAGATCTTAAAGGGGCAGTAGCACGTTTTTTTATAATTTTATATTTCAATGTTTTCACTGATAATTGTAAGTTATTGCTAAATGTATTATTTTGACAAGGTCAAAAATCTCATTACATACACCAATCAACCATAGTCAGAGGACAAAGTGTAAAGATTCACATAACATCCATTGGCGGCCATTTTGTGTGAACACCTTTAATTCATTTTGTGTAAGAAAAGGGAATCGCATGGCTAAACTTTACGTTATATATTTGAATTATTGCTGCTTCATTTAGTTTAAATACATTGTCTCTCAATTGGGACCATTACTTTTAATTTTTCTGACAGCAACTTATATTCCCCCTAAAAACGTGCTACTGCCCCTTTTATGTATTCAGATGGTCTTAAGTTCGGATTTCAAGCTAAGGTCAATTAAGCCCTTCCATAAACTCTGAAAAAGCTAGGATCGGTATTTTAACACATAAGGATTTCAATGAAAGTCAGCTCAGCTTTTGCCATAAAACCCTTGGTATCACGCCAAAAATAACAAAAGTAGAAATGAAGTTGTATCACATTAAAGAGACTGACTGAGACAAGCTCGAGGCAAACGATTGGTTACTTTACTATTTTGTCTTTAATCAATTTCAGCTATACAATGCCGTTCTAAAAATAAGATTTAATATTATTTCTTGCAGTTTCACAATTTGTCACGTTCGACGATTTCTTTCAGATTATCTGTCATACTACTCCAAGTATCGGTTACAGGGAAGAAGGAACGAATTTTGATCTTAAATTTAATCAAATGAAATCTAAAGAAGTATATTATGTTCAAGTACTGAAAATATTAAAAAGTAATGTCATGGCAATCATTCACGTCATGAGGAAATATTTCGAGGTAGGTGGCCAAGAAATTTCATTCCTCAAACAGTTCTCATTTAAGTGATATACTTGTGAATAAATATTGGCCAGGATCAACTCGAGTAATACGTTACTAATTAGGATCGGCTATGAACGATTAACTCGGTTGCCAGCACGTGGCTTTGATTTAGACACTCGTACTTTGATGTTGTCAGATGCCTGTGACGTCAGAGGTTAAAGGTTATTATTCAAAGAAAATCATACTTAGTGACCTTTCAGTTTGAAATAAATATGTACGGTGATTATAGAAGTCTAAAAGTATCTGGATGATTTATCACTGGTGAGTGGTTTGCGGTGTAAATTTTGTTCAATCATTTCAAAAGTACATCTAGAAATACATCATAAATACTTTATAACTTAAGATAACCGTCCCTCAATTAGAACAATTTACAATCTGTCCACTTGATCATGTAAGTCAACTGTAAAATTTATTGATAAATTTCAACGCGTACGTGAATTCCGTCCGGAATAGAAGCATAAGTTGTGGTGCATTATTATTCCATCGACTAGTGCTACCCGTCTCCTTGTTTAGCACAATGTCAAAATCAAATTACACTTTCAATCCTCCATCAATTTAATATGTTATGAAAATCTATAACATAACCTCAAAATACCTTCCCAGTTTCTTATTTCTTGATCACCCAACTTCTCTCAACCGCCAAACATTCGAATTTACTCTCCTCAGCGATGTTCTTCAACTTCAATTTGTATATTTGCTTGTACGATATAATACTTTATATCTCTCGCTCTTTCGTCTGTGTCTGTGTCTGTGACTCTCTGCCTGGCTGTCTCTGTTTCAAGGCTGTACTGTCTGTCTCCCCCTTGCTGTCTGTCTGTCTGTCTGTCTGTCGCTCGTGTCTGATTGTCTGTCTGCTTCCCTCTGTCTTTTTTCTCCTTCTGTCACTCTCTCTCCCTCCCTCTCTGCCTGCCTCAGTCCCCTCTCTCTCTGTCTCACCCCCCTCTCTCTCTCTGTCTCACTCTCTCGAGAGAGTTTCTCTCGAGTCTCTACCTGTCTCTCTCTATTGTCTGTCTCTCTATCTTGTATGTCTGTCTGTCTCCCTCTCTCTCGCCAACGCCACCCATTCACTCCTCTCCTCACTTCACTCCCTCTCTTTACTTAACTCTCTTTCCCACTTTTTTCCCAATGCCTATTCCTCCATACATGGTCTCGCACAAGCCGTTTTCAATAGTGTTTCCACCGCCGATCTTTTCCACATGACCGGGTTTGATTGAGGCGCGGCTAAATCGGACTTTTATAGATACATAACTTCCTGTAGAATTCTTAACTATTTCTTTGGAGTTTCTACTAATGGTATTATATTATGTATTCCATTCAACGTGATTGATGGATTGCACAATATCGAAATTAATGCAAAAGAAACCTTTATTTCAGGAAACAAAATGGGAAAACTTTGTTCGTCGGTTGAGTATTTTTTTCAATATTATTCAATACTCCCAAAGAAAACCGAGGACGGGAGTTATGGCTGTGACCTCTGGGGAAAGGTCATTGGTTTTATGCGAGTAATTGCAATAGAAATTCTGAGACCGAGAATAAACGATATCGAATTTGGTGTTTTTACTCTCGATTAACCGCATTGCTATCTGCCACGGTTTGAAATAAATCATATCGCAAACTTGATTCGACCCTTTTCCCTTTTTGTTGAAAATTTTATACCACTAGCCCGGAGGAATGACGATTATAGTATTTGATGTTCATATAAAAATGTGCTCGAAAGGAAATAATTTCCTTAGACAAGTGAAAATGTTGATCCTAGGGAACGTCTTAGTGGAAATGCCACTTTAATGGTCGAATATTTTCATTATTGATTTTGAAAAAGCTTCTATTTTCGAAAAAGTCTAGAAGTAATCTCCGTATAATATTTCAATATGGGATTTCATCTCGGAAGCATCATTCAAAGAAGTGATCCATTATTTGAGGTTAATATGCAGTTTAATGGCCATAATCAGACCAGAAAAGCTGATACTGTTTTTGAAGATATGTTATTTGAAAAGTTAATCGAGGGTATGATCAGATATCTCAAAATGTTTTCTTCGAGATAATTTCAAGTTACCAAAATAAAACATCAGGAATAAAATTTAGCATGCCATATAAGGAAAAGATAGTTTTCATTGTAGAAACTGATTTACGGTAATTGTTTTTTTTTCTTCTGATGAATAACCAAGTCTCTTAAACAAAAAACATAACAAAGTTTGATTGCTTGATTGAATGAGTAGTGTTTTTTTAGAATGTCGGCTGTGAAATAGGCGTCCGAACAGGGTATAGACAATACTCAAGAGTTAAGTTTTATCATTTTCACTTGTGTTTGAAAATTTCGTTACACGTTTTATATTTAATTGTGTATCATGGAAAATCTCGAACAAAATAAAGATCAGCATATGAAATACGATATATTTAAATCAATGAGTGATAAATGCTGCCAAAACAGAGTTATTTTTATATCTTTTTAGTATCGTTGAGCTCAACTGTGTTTGGCCAAATGGTTTAAATGAATATGAACCAACTTGATTGACTAATCACTACAGCTTTGACTCTTTTGTCCCCTATAACAAGCCTCACCCCACACCAGCTTTGTTGATCTTAAGCATTCATTCCTGATGAAGCGAGCAATGTGCTTGTGTGACGTCGAATCTGTAAATATTGGTTACTGACAATGTTTTTATAGAATTTTATATCTTTTGAAGCTTGTGAATTTTCAAAACGGGCATTCAGAGAAATTGTCGTTTTACTCGATGATAGAATAAGCAAATGGAGAAATTGAAACACTAGTGCATCTTCTGTTTTTTACAAGAGATGTTAATCAGAAATAAAACAGTTGTTTAAACACAACGATTCAACGCCGTTGAATGGTGGTGTATAATTTGATATAAATGTCCCACGCATCATACATTTTATATGAATAAATATGGTAAACAATTTAAAGCAATGCCCTCGAGTCACAACATACTTATGGGACATCATAAGAACACAAATTTACTTACAAATACATGTTTTTGAAAATGAAATATCAAACACAATCTTTTCTTTTAATGATATTTAAAATCGAAGAAGCTAAAGTATTTTGCAAATTCATTTCATTCATAAAAAATACATAATTATGATATCACCAATACACATGTAACTCTCCTATGGAGGAATAAAGATCATACTAATATTAAAGTCATAAAAGCACAGTCACTTTTAGAAGCAGCTTCAAACATTATAAACGCAAATCATCAAACAGACTACATTTTATGAAGAAGTGACATTCGTCTTCAACCATATGTAAATGTCAAGTTTTTTAGTACATTATTTATAATGGTATTTCCTGTTATTGTTGTCAGAGCACACCCAGATGCTTATTAATTACACTATACATCTGTGCTTGGACATTATAGATTATTTTGCTAATGAAGTTTTCCCTAAAGAAGATCTATGACATGTCATGTACCTTTCATAAAGGACAGAGACACGGTCATAAACTATATCACAGTATGTTTTAAGTTAATGGACATTTGCTATAGAAGGGTTACTAATGAAGCTATGAGTTTTCTCCATAATGACATTTTGGCGTTTTCTTTTTGATGCTTCCTTTAATTACGGTCATCTTTTGTCTGAGCATCGTGATCAATTACATTTGAATATCAAACAGGAAATGTGTAGTTTTTCTAACTCAAATTTTCATTTGAACAAAGTACCAGTCCAGTGTTTATGATGAAAATGTAAAGTTGATTTCATTTGTTCAATAAAAAGCCTATAGAAGGAGATTCTGTTTTAATATGATATGTCATCATTTTAAATCAATGGTAGAGTTTATTGTGTGAATCGAAAACAGGTTTTGACACATATCTAACATATAAAGACTATTGGCGTTTCGCTGGATAACAGTCATGCATTTTATTATTTTCCAGAATTTCAAAATTTATCAATTAATGGGAAAATACGTGAGAAATATGTCGAATATTTTCTCTGTTTTCGGGTCCTATTGTCAAAATGTGCTAATCCTGGAGCAAACCTTTATTGAAATATTATATTCCGTATACCTAAAATCATTTAAAGGGGCAGTAGCACGTTTTTGGATAATTTAATATTCTTAATATTTCACTGATGTTTGTAAGTTAATGATAAATGTATTATATTGACAGTGTCAACAATCTCATTACACAAGCCAATCATCCATAGTGAAAGGACAAAGTATATAGATTTACATAAAATCCATTGGCGGCCATTTTGTGTGAACACCCTTACTTCATTTTGTGTAAGAAAAAGGAATCGCATGGCTAAACTTTACGTTATATATTTGAATTATTACTCCTCCATTTAGTTTAAATACATTGTCTTTCAATTGTAACCATTTATTTTCATTTTCCTGACATATCCTTATAACCCCCTTAAAAACGTGCTACTGCCCCTCTAACGTCGTCAGTAGTGAATAAATGAAGAATAACTCAAACATGAAGGAATTAACAAAAATTCAAACCTATGTTTCGCTGTATCCAGACCACACAGCTTGAGAGTCACCTCCAGTGTATTTACTTTTATGATGGTTGCACGTAGTCCTGTGTATCGCTCAGTCGATAAGCTATCAGTGTAGTCCAGCAACAACGGACGCGGCTCGCTGGATGAGTGGGTCACCCTTGATAAACGGATAGTTTAAAGTGGTGGTTCGTTGCTCAATATCAGAAACGGGTTGAGACACTCATTGTGTCACCTTGGGTTCGAAAAGCGCAGTACAAATGGGTAGCTGGTATAGAAAGTGAGATATATTACCATAGAGCGACTTGATTGACAGCTGGGTTGATAGACTAACATGCGGTCCCTGTAAAACGAGTTTATGACTAATTTGAAATAATTCTATTTTTTAGACAACATAAATAGGTGTCCTAAAGTTGAGGCAACTGGACTTGCCAACATTTTCTAAACTCAAGGAGGCTCATTTATGGTTTTGCTTAAGGGTCTGGATAACAGTCTACTTGTTTGCCAACCTCACCAGAGTTGAGAATGAAACATTAAACGATGATAGTCATTACACCAAGGTAAACTGTTCTTAGTCCTTCGAGTATGCACCTTCAAGAGGGATTCAGCGTATATTAGTATCCTCTTTATTTGACACTTCAAGTAATCAACCCTGCCTCACCCCTTAGTTTCAAATTATTAATTCGCTTTGACTCACATTAAGGTTATAGAAAACCAAAACCGTTTATGATGAAATGATAAAATATGTTAAATCCGAGGTATTATTAGTTATATTTTTTCTGTTTCCTGCTTCGATATTTGTTGTTTTTTGTGGTTTATTTTATTTTGACCCCATATATCTTCCCATTTAAGCTGTAGATATATCATAAACGTGAACCATTATGAACGGTGAAACTTGAAACGATTCTTGTAAAAACATGGATCGATGTCATGCCAAGATAATTTCACGCATGAAAACATGGATTCATTACACTTTCTGGCCCCTCATCTAAATGTGCAAATGCAACAATTTCAGAAACTTTTTTCATTTGAGGTTGAACGATAAATAGGCGAAAACGTAAAACATGGTTTTGGAATTGGCCTTTCATCTAAAAAACACGGCTGTCTGAATTTATTACAGAATTTTAAGAATATCATTAAAAAGAAAAGTTGTGCGTTAAATATTTGATTTTTCGTGCAGGGTTTTATCAACCGTTAAATTTGTCTGACACATCTTCCATCATTTCGAAATAGTGTAAGCGACCCCAACTCTTAAGTTATCTATTTTTTAATCTAATAACAAAAAACGAAAGCGAATTATTTACGAGAATCTTAAACATTATGAATGCTGTCATAAAAAGCATATGCTACATGGATGAACGAATAGAAGCTATCTTTAAACCATAATAAACCTTATGTAAATGATATACGACTAAGCATAAAATGTGGATAAGTTTAACGAATAAAATGAAATCATGTCTCTGTAAGACTTAAGAATGCACATTTTAATGGTTATCAAATTCTTGACTAGATTTTCCTTTATTGTAAGGATCAAATAGCATATTCTAAAAAAAGAAAATATACAACAAAATAAACCTAGATGATAAATACAGAATTTATGAAGAACATTTCGCAACAAAACAAATAAATATTACTAGTCGTTTGTTTATATTACGTATGATTATGAGTATTAGTTCACTCTGATTAATTCAAATAAATTCATAACACAAAATTTGCAAATTTTCTTACAATCATATTGCTGTGAATATGTTTCTAAATGAATTAACATTATTAATATTCGGACAAGAATGTTTAAACCTCCAATATATTGCTGATACCAAATATTTGGAAAATATATTTTCATTAACTATAGGAAAGAGCCTCCTCGAAATGGACTTTCAGTGTACAAATCTAGACTTGCTTTAGAAGAATCTTTGTTCCGGGTTTGGGTACATTTAATGTTGAAAGATCACGAACAACAATTTAGGGATTACATTAAATATGCTTGCTTAAAGAGACTGTCCTATCGATGTCCGGTCTTAATATCGTAATAAATCGATGTTCTTTGATCAATAAGCTATACATATTTATAAGGCTCATTTTTAAATAGAATATGACACGGCTCAGCAATTATGCCTTGTTATTCCCGGCAGCAAGGCATGACACACTCCGGCTCATTTTGTTGTTGTTGTTTTAAGTGTGCGTTCTTATAAAAATATCAACAAATCTGTTATCTTTTGCAACTAGGTTGTGTTATAATTATTTACTTATAACATTATAACCCGTTGAGTATACAGTCATTGATTATCAAACATTTTACTTTTTTTAACATTAATCTAAGAAAAGCAATGACGGGGCCGAAAAAAGTCATTATCTATCCAGGGTTAGGGTCCCTTCTATACTTTGGTCTGTATATATAAACTGTAATGTCATGTAACTGTATTGTGTTCACAAAAGTACCCCGATAGGACTGTCCCTTTAACGGGCCTACCAAAGAAGAAATCGAATCGCAACTACTTGTATACAAATAAACGTACGCATGAACAGACAACACCACATCACTATATAAGAACAAAACGTCTTTTATGATTAGGAGATGAAACAAAACCTATAATTTAATTTTCATTTATTAATATTTCATTTACACAAGACCTCTGCGAATGTCATAAGGTTATAGATCATAATCCACGGATGAACGCGGTAGACCAACGCATCGGGGTCAAAGCATAAAGTGCTTTATAGGATGGTCGTACTTTACATCTCGTCAGGTCTCGTTTAATCTCGCACTGTCACGACTGCACTTCCGGCGCTGAGCGGTGTGTGTCGTCGCCCTAACGTCAATATGGTCGGGGGGAGTGAAGGCATATAGTCCAAGCTAAGCGATCTAATCGGAAAATCAATCAATATCGATTTGGAGATCGAATCATAAGAAAGGTGTGATTGTAACTAGGTCGCTCCGCTGCAAAATATCCAGTTTTACCTTTTGTGAGCTACCATATGTCGATTAACCAAAAATAAAATTTAATGTTCACCGTTCTTCTAAAATTAGTTTGGGATAATTCAGTTTGCGTGTAAGACGATGCGAGCACGGAGCAATCCGTTTAATGTTCCTTAATGTAACACGCCAAATCTCTTTACCGAAATCATTTAACTTCGTATTATTTCGGGAATATGAATTTTAAAATTTGCATTTATAAAATTCAGGACAAGTCTTATATGAATAAATATAAGCTTTGAATACTGGATTATGGATCGAATCGAATTTCTTCCATGTTTCTCCAAATTATGCATTCAGTTTTCATTACTAATGATAGTTTCCCGTGTCTCTGTACGTTCATTATTGAATTTCGTTTTTAAATCTAATCGAAATTATTATGGATATTAACAACCCGCCCTCAATGACTTCAGATTTTAGCTGTACCCGTCCAGCCTTATGGATCATCAAACGATTATTCTCCAATCTATACTATATTCTGGGCCATTTGTTGTCGAGCGCTGACATTTTCTCGAAAGCTTTTATGTCAAAAGAATAATCTATTTTATGTATATTGTAATGAGTGGCTTTTCAAAACTTATAACACACTTCACTTACCTGCTTTGAAGTTGAATGCTTATAACATTATCTTTGAAAGGCATTATACATATAACAAGCTTCAACCATGTGAGCCTACTGGAATTGAACCCTTCCTCGTAAGAGGTCAATTTCATTATCCAAATGTGATTGGTCCATTTGGTATCTGGTGATCCAATCAAATGTAAGGAAACATTTTATACTAGACAACTTCCTTTTCTTTTGAACTTAGTCATTATCGTTTTGCCGGTTTGTAGAAGTCATAACAGCTAGTCATGAAACTTGAAATATAAGTAAATACAAATTACAAAACATTTATATAATAATTTTATTCATGCTTAGACATATTACCCAGTGACAGATTCTACATATGTACATATTTCTTTTGAAAGGAGGCTTTCAGCATGACATAAATTTCATCGTTTCGGATGTCATTATTCAATTGTTTGTGACGTCATCGAAGATTGTCAGCGCATAAGAAGCTGTCAAATGTGTATGCGATTAAGACATGTTATAGAATGGTAATAAAAATTAATTTTTGCCACATAGTGCCATGTAAATGAGACAGGCTTTTGCTCGGGTAAAACATACAATCACAACGTTTTGCAAGCGTTATATTACCCAACTTATCATGCAGTTGCCTATGCGAAGGTACATCTGCCGCAAACTTAAATTACGAATTTCTTGTAAAGAATATATTACGAAACGGGCTCAATGTAAGACTATCAAGCACAACATGGAAAAGATCCGTCAAATATCCCAATATCTGGGCTCCTTGGGTATTCCTTTCTTCCATTATTTTTCTCGAAGGAAAACATTTCAAAATTATGAGATGTCACTTTCTTTATGAAATAAATCCTTAATTTTCTTCATCGTCCTGTCAATTAAAATGATTTTGAACAACAATCTGACACTGTACATTCACACTTCGTACCGATGATCAATATCAGATGAAAAGCTAAAAATTTATCGAAAGATTAAATTTTATCCCAAATTTCATACAAATTGGAGTAATATGTTCAATACGATGTATTACAACCTGAAGTCTTGATTAATGTTCTAAACAGTTTTATCCATAAAGGGAATTCTAGTTTAAGAATAAACCTCCTTGTACATGTTCTCAGTTATCCTTCAGTCTTTTGAAGAACATTAACCGCCCCCTCGCCGTGATCGACTTTGTCTGCAGTGTCTTGTAAACCTTTTTTGCTTCATTAATAGTAGACTTCCTGATTTAATTAGAAACCTGATTGCAAATAAGATTATCGTTGATACATTATGCTAAGTCATAACCCCGGCTGTCTACATTTTGTACAGACTGACGTGTTTGTTAGGTTAAGAAGGAATACTAAATGAAAAATAAATGTCATTTAATTAAATCATTTATTACTAAGTATAGTCACGTACATGTACTTGATTAAGTGTCTGATACCATGGTCTTTCCAATTAAAACGGTGTTTTCAATGTTCAACATTTATTATTGCAATACTATTTATCTAGGTTCATAATGCAGGTAATATCTGGAAACTTTAAGACACTGTTAGTATGCACCTTATTCGCATATTAAACTGAAGTATACTTTCTTTTGTACCTCAGTATGCACATAGCCATGGTTTGTGGTCAATGTGTTACATCGCCTAGACGGAACTCCAATATGATACAAAGACAGCTGATATGAGATGATTATACCATCGTATAGGAAATTCACCATTTATTCGTTGTACTCCTCATTCTCTCCCCACAGAAGCAGATCAAGTCATGAAATGTTGATACAGCCTCTGTTCTATTACGCCAAAATCAGTTGGTTCCGGCAATTTCTCCTGGCGGAAAAACATTTCATCACAATCCATTTGAATTTCTTTATCAAATGAAAACGTTTCTCTCATGGAAAGGGTGGTTCATATCACAATTCCTTCCCATGATTCAGTAGCAAAATTGATGATTTAGGATAGCGTCGCTGATTGCACAACTAACTTTGATTGCCTCCAATCGGGCATCTCCCTTTCTATCCCACAAACTCGGCGTAATATAACAGAGGCTGTATCAACATTTTATGACGTGATCGGCATCTGTGGGGAGAGAATGTGTACTTCTGTACTGTAAACATTTGCTTCCTTGTGTTTTTCAATTAATATCTAAACTTTAAAACTCCTTAAGTTAAAGTTTTCAAAACATTAAGGAATTTTTATTTAAAGACAATTTTGTCAAAGTAGATCTTTTTTCAGTTGAGATATGTTTACACTGAACAAGGAAATATTTTCGCTGCCAATCACGAATGTGAAAAAGCCAACATTGAAGAACGAAATTTCAAACCTGTCAAGTTCGTTTTAAGATGATTTAGGGTTTTCGAAACCAAAACGCTTTCTGTCAGTTGTCCGTCAAGATGTTGGTGAAACTATGTTTCGCAAAATTGATTCAATAATCTCCTTTTAGCTAGTTCTTCACGTGAAAAGCTGATTTGGAGCCATTTCGTATCAAGGAACGCATTGGAGGAAAGAGCGCCAAGCTCTCAGCAGCGTATGGCTTATCGCTTCCCTGTAAGGAGTAATTAGTCTCGGATTTGCGCTATTTGTAAACGATATTGACAATTCCACGCCGAAATCTTTTCTCAAGGTGTTCATTTTACGTTTTGAGTCTCCCCCTTTATTCTCTAGATTGATAAACTGAAAATAGCGAATATTACGGCCAATAGTCACGAAATGACTAAAGCTTCGATGATGACAATGTTCGCTATGCTACAGTCACATTCGGTGCAGGACTGATATATTGGGTGCTGACTAGCCGGAAGGGAAAGTGAAATCAAGCACATATCCGCTTCGATACCTAATAATTTTATCTTTATTTCAAAAGTGTCCTTGCAGATTACGCGGGATGTTGATGGGTCCAGTGAATACGTAATCTCGTTCCTTGGAAAATCCCCTCCATTACGCTTCAAAAGAGGATAAATTTCATTTTCTTGAGAGCGGAGTGTAATTATCTTGAGAAAAACCTTAATATCAACTCCTTTTGGCATGACGAGGACAATTTACCGTTTAAGGATCGACGGCAGATCAGACAATTGCCCAATTCTGGAAAAAAAGAAAGTCGACCGTTGCTAAGCCACGAAGCTTTAAAGCCGCAGAGCATGAACGACTGAAATGCGAACACGGATTTTCCAAGGAGTGAACAATCCTCAGTTCGGTTATGCACAAAACGGTTTCAATAAATTGTCACTTAAACGGCCGCGCGTTCGCAGCAATGGAAAAAGCGTCATTTCTTAGATTAGGTACAATTACCTTACGCAAGAGAACATGGGAAATGCAACCGACTGCAAACAGTTTTCCTGTGGAAATGTTGAGTGTGATACAGCGTGAACACATATAATAGAGACATGTCATTTGCAGAGACACAAACGACGACACGGAGTTAGAATTTGGCTATTTTTAGACCTGCTGAACCCAGGATTCAACAGTTCATTTGGTCAATAATTGTATTCGGGGATTGAATAAATCTACTCCATTTCAGCTTAGAACTTATTCATCAAGCCAATGTCTGGTGCCCAAGTTACACGCCTTAAGATGTAATCTTTATTACGTCTGTCCGACTTGCCTCTGAGCTCCTGGACTACTTTTGATGAAACTTGTTCTGAACTTTGGATGCCCTCCGTACATTTGAAAAGAGTTTTCAAAATATTATAAGCACCCCCATCATATAGTTTTAACTGAAAATTCAAATTTGCCCTCATGAATTTATACATGGTTTGCACATCCTTTCGTTAACAGAGTGAAGGTTTGAGAACTGATGAATTTTGACAGCTTTTATCACAACTTTTATACCATATATTTGAAAACATTTCTTTCGAAAAATACAATTTATTGTTAATACGTAATCAGTCGATGAATTTAAGTTTGTTCAATTACCTGTGAATTCTCGTGAAAATATCAGAATTTGTGAATGTCTTTGAGGCATCCTAGCATTTCCCAAAACGAAACAGATGATGTTGATTATTTGTATTACATCAGTTAAGATTCGTTGTGCGATATAATAAATCGTATGGCATACATTACAAATAACCAGATCAATTTTGACAGGCTATTAATAGTGACAACGGGTCAAACTTTCGAAACTCATGCAGTGTATTGCTATTTTTCTAAGCCTAATCCTCATAAGTTTTCAACATCTTTAGGCCCGAGCCTTATTTTTTATTTTGTTCTTAGAGGCTACATGCAATATTTTAATCGAAAATTAAGAAAAATGTAAATGTAAATGTGACCCCACTTGTCTATTTAATCATGCACCAGTGACTCAAAAATATGTTTTGGGAGTGATTATTTTAAATATTGACAAATTGAGATCATTTTTGGTGCTACTTGAGTGATTTGATTGACGTTCTAACGAAACCATAATGGCATTATATTTGTACTTAGATACACTAGCAAGTGATCAAACTTAAAGTACGCAGCTGTTGAGCATTTTGGTGTTTAGTCGACGACGTCCTGACATGTTTCATCTTTCAAGCATTAAAGGGGGTCTCCAACTTCTAATTTTTAACTTCCAGTGTTTTATTAGTGAGGCCCTCTCCGCCCCTCTCGGGGCCTCGCTAATAAAACACTGGAAGTTAAAAATTAAAAGTTGGAGACCCCCTTTAAAGAAATAATACCACAAAGAGACGACAATACTGGAGGTAAAAAGTTATACACAAATTAAATGAGGTTTAAAGATGACCCTGCCAAAGTACACCAACATCGGGTAAAATAACGACAAATCAATTCCTCGCTCGTAGAATGACATTTTATGCCCTTTTTGACTTTTTGAAATCATTTTCACAGACTGGTGCCAATTAATGCCAAAGGTTTTGGCTCCAATCACGTAAGACTTTATTGGTATTGCCAACTTGTCTGTTATTGATTATACGGTCAAATGGAACATCCCTTGTGGTTTCTAGCATAGCAAGCCACGAGTAGGTCTTGTTTCCGTAGACCTTGGTCTGATCTACTGTTTCGTTCACACTAATAGTTTTCATATTAAATGAACATAACATTATCAACCTTTCAATTATCATTACATTTACCGGTGGCGTCATTACATTGAGTGAATTTTACATATTACGTATCAACAATGGTTCCTTTTTTGACAATTGATTGAATATTAATACAGTTACGTGGCAAATTCTTGTTACATTTATTTTTCATTTATGTGACTCGTTTCGTGTCAAGTCAGCTACTTTTAAATATGGATTCACAAAAGGGCAAAAGGTGTGGTTAGAGTTAATGTATAAGAGATTTATACGAAATTTGAGAAGGGGTTAAGTCATCAAAATATATAAGTTATATATATCAAAATTATTCTCAGATATTGGAATACATGTTTTGTGATTTGCCTTTTTCGTTATATTCAAAGTCAGATTTATAGTTTTGTTTTGGCATAAGCATACTTAAACGTAAAGACCATAATTAGTCATAGTTATAATTATGAAAAAAAAAGAAAATCAAATGAAATAAAACAGCTTCTTTCAGATGCTAGGCCGAGTACTCAAGTCATACAATGATGTACTCAAGTCATACAATAGAGTACTCGAGTATTCTTTAGAATCAAATTGGCAACTATAATATGTAACTGGTAAGTGGACTTTGAAAGAAATTCGTCTGCTTTGTACGAGTCAATTTTCTATACCCAATTACCTAGTCACTATTTTGTCACCTGTAGAAATGGTTTGTAGATATTTTTCGGACTCATAATACCAGAGAAAACGGTGTCTTTTGGTCTGGCACCGAATATTGTCAGTACATCTAATCATGATTTTCTTCAATTATTTGGTAGGCTAATCGACACCAAACTCCAATTGTGAACTATCGATGTTATCATGAACTTTCTATTATGAGTTATCTTGAAGTTATCTAGAGAGAGAGAGACAGAGACGTTCATTAAGACAAAATATAATAACGATAGGGTTGTTATTATTTTAAATAACAACATTAAAAGCAATGACCGATACCAGAAGAGAATATGACCAGCTTTGCGACTTTATTAGCTTTGTTAAACGGGCCCAGGAGCTGTAAGTCATTCGCGATTAATGCAACTCGCAGGGTGATGTGGTGTCAATGACTATGGATTTGGGAAACATAACTTTTCAAGCACCAAAATCAATATTTCCGATCAAATTAGGTATTTTTAGAAGTATCCATTTCTGTAAACCAAAACCCAGTTTCATGGTGGTGTTTATTTAATTAGGCGGTCATATCGTCAAACGAAAGTCCTTAGTATTCGTGGCCCGTCCATCCACCGTCTAATAACATTGCCCAGGCTTTCTGAAGTGCTTTACTCGGACATTGACAAGAACTATCCATGCAGTGACGTCATGGAGGGAATGGCTTTATTCCCAAGGTGGTCTTCGCCTAGGATATCTTCTTTTCCTTTCTCTATTTCATTGTAGACTTGTCTATCGTTTCATTGCCTTGTCAATCAACAGAACCAGTTTTCCGTAGCCATATACCTTGTAGTAACGGGGTCAGAGGTTATGTGAGGACTAAATAAAACCGGGATCCCACTCTGCAAGCTCCTGTTTCCAATTGGGGCTGGCATATTTTCCTTCAATTTGGAAATCCTAGTCCCTTCGGCAAAATAGGATTTGTTCCATTCGGGGGACAATGTATTCTTATTATGAAAGTGTTATTGGTAGCACACACACTTACATAGACGTGAAAGCGACGCTGGTAGCACGACGTGAAGAAAATTCCAATCGGCGTTCAATCGATGGAACAGACAGTAGTACCTCAGGGCTTTGAGGATCATAAGCACCGTCTAACTAGTTTCAAAGCAGGCTTGATTAAATCTAGCACAATCCCAATTCCGCAAATCAAAGTTTACAGGGTAATTGGTATCAGTGTTTTAGACATTTTTGGCAAATACTTCTCATATGTGAGTACAAATAAAACACGGGCTATTCAGGGGCCTTGGCTAATAAATAGCCTCAACTGCAAGACTGGACACTGCCTGGTTAGCACAATCACCAACACTCCGCAACTATGCGACGGGCAGAAAGCCAATACTGAAAGTCTTCATCAATCGCAAGCTGTCATCCAGAGCCCAACTTCCAATTGTCGAGAGGTTGGGTACCCAATTTGGACGGTATAGAAGTGGATGCCAGTCGCTGGTCCACGCTTTTTCAGAGACCGCCATCTTTGATTAAAGACAATTTTCTAACACCAGGGTAGTAATCGAGGACTCGGACACTTTAGTCATACTTCCTATCAGATACGGCAGGTACTCAAGCATAACAAGTGCGCGGAGGTTTACACCATAAATTGGACCCGTAAATTAAACTAATAATGTAATGTTTACTTGACTGGCTAATCCAGCTCGGCACACAGCGTTATATAATTATTATTCTAAGGTTTCCCTCCCGAGGCTTGTCAGTGTATTCCCAGAATGCACCAGTAGGTATCATATTGTATTGATGACAATGATAAGACTCTCTTGACATATGTGTACGCGGCGAAAGGGGGTCAAATTCAAGCGGTAAATGTCAGTATGTTCTAACGTTAGTTTACTTCTATGGGTTTCGTCAGATATTGAACAGTTTGTCAGACTTGAAATTTGAATTCATTTTATCAATCTTAAAGATATGCTGTCTTTTCAAAGTCACATATTTTCTAGGTTCTGTGGGCGCATCTTGACTCTGCCTTCAATGCCTTTGTGTCTTAACCATGCTGAGTCTCGCTGTTGTAAACCAAATTCCTTTACCGGGCAATAAAGTATTATTATTATTATTATTGTAGTATAAGGTTTCTATTTAGTACTCAACCATGTATCTGAACTAGTAGCATGTCCGAATCGGAATGTTACATGACTCCATTGCTGATTTCAGAAAATTCCTTAAAATAAAACAAATGTCCAAATTGTTGGAGTTTGTCTATTTTTTATATGTTTTTATGGTCAAGTCACGGTTTTTTGTTTATTAGATAACATATGTTCTTCTACAGATGGTCATTATTTGTACGGAAAAATAAGTGAAATAGATAATTTCAAAAATAGTTCCTTCAATCCATCTCTAAAATGCTTGAAAATTATCAAATACAGTGATAACGAATTATGACAATGAAGATGCACTTTTATTGCTAGATAATTGCTGATGTGTGTTTGTTTGTTTGATCGCTATGTTTATTTCCCCAACGATTGTTTTTACAGCTTAAGTTGTCACTGCACTATCAGAGACCCTAATCGATAACAAGGGCCCTAATTCGTTTAAACGCCATCCTTTTCATTATCAAGATATTATCTGATTAATTAGTGTAAGTAAGTTTTAAATAAATAATGAACATAAAGCCTTTAAACATAATAGATAGCAGTAATTATGTGGTTATTAACCGACACATTAGGGGACAATTTCAAAAACTAGAAAAAAATGATATTTTCTTTTCCTCCTTGTTAACAACCCAGTCACAAAACAAACAAATCATGTGTCTCAAATATAAATTCTTAACTTAAATATTTTCTAAAACATCAATGTTCCATATGATATTGAATTGAATTATCTTTTTTTGCAATATTCGCTTTGAGACGACCCCCATCGTTCACCTGTCATTTTTTGTCATGTTGATTCCAATGATAAAGCATGTCATTAACAACCTTACCATGACAGCCCCGCGATAAGAGCCCACCAAGGCGTGTATAGGGACGAAGCCATGTCAGAGAGGCTTATCTGATTCAGCGGGCACCTGCTGAAAGATAAAGATGTCAATCATCCGAGGCTTGTAAATAGCACGAGGCGATGCTGAGCTTCAATGTGCAACTGCTTATACAATCATGTACATTTCAGATGTTTAGGAATCCATCAGGTGTATCATTACATCTGAACAGATGAATTTAAGTGCATGACGATTATGATTTATAGCTTTCCTTTAAACAATTTTTGAGAATCTCGGTTAAGATATCTTTAATAATCGCAAGTCTTTATGGATTGATAACTTTTGTTATATTAGATTCTGTGATTATTCTGTACTAGGATGGCCTTTCAATATTTCAAATGCTATAAGCTTTTTTCTTTCAAAGCAAGGAAACACAATTAACTTTATTTTGAAAACTTAATATGAGTTTGACAATTAATTGTAATTGGGCGTATTATATCGCTAGAAAGGCGCTTTAGAATTGCTTGACTATGCTTTACTGATTTTATTATAATCCCTTTTTATATATTTTTTGTATGCAATTGAACGATTCTTTTACAAAAGGAAAACGTTTGCTGTAAGAATATACTGGACATAAGAGGTCACATTTAAGTATTAAGTATTTATCTTGGTTTATGATGTCTCTTAGCACGTTGCCCTGGTTTTATACATATCTGAAATATCATTCACTTTTAAGTATTTGAAATAGAATAAATTTGTGAGTTGTTATATTTAGATCATTTTTATGAGAAAGAATGCAACAAATTTCAATTTAGACTAAACTTTTGAGAAGATGTTTGTATTTCCAGTTTGTCATCGGTTTCCAATTATCGAGTGACCTGGAAACACAGAATTGTTATATTCAATGAAACACTGAGTGTTGTGTTATTCTATTCTTCTTCGATTGGGTATCTTATGGCATTTACTCACAATTGGTGCACTTGAGTGGTATCTTGTGACGTCTTACCATTGTTGTAATGGTGATGACGCAGCTTAGAAGAATTCATTACTTCTCGCCCAAGAATCACTTCCTTTTGTTATTGAAAAGCTTCTATTTGTTAAGAATCTTACAATGAAAAACATAGATCTTAAAATTTTATATTATTTAGAAATGTGATTAATGTTAGACAAAAATAATAATATTGGAAAGCTTCTATTGTAAAGAATCTTACAATGAAAAACATTGATCTTAAAATTTTATATTATTTAATTATCATTTAACATACAATGTTACGGTTCTCTGTTGAAATGACCTATCCCCTTTTGACATTTTTTTTTTTAATTTTATTTTTTTTAAACATGATTTTAAAAGATAAAAACAACTCCACAGTCGTGTCCTCTGCACAATCGAATATAACAATGATTCGTGACAACCCAACATCGGCATGCGTCCGAAATTTCATACTTAATTCAACTCGTGTTGATATATTGTATATTGAAAACTCTGGGGAGAATCTCTCTTTCATTATAAAATATCAATATCCCTGAGTTTATACATTTTTATTTACTTGGTCTCTGATCAAGATGGCAAATGTCCATCAATACTAAAGGGACAGACATTACGAGAAATAAAACATGGCGGAAATGTACTGTAGATATTGTTACCAGGCGGAACTTATTTAACCTCTATTTCCCTCCCTTTCAATCATGCGCGAAAACTGAGCCTCTCCGCACAACTAATTACGGGGGTTGGTTTTCATGATCCGTGTATTCCCCTTTATTGTCTCTAACCGAATCACTGTATCCGTTTCCGTCCCCGTCGCTAACGAAAAACTATCAAATTCCTGGTCAATAGTCGCTATTATGGTCCCCCGCAGCTGTCACAACAATAAGGCTTCTGATTGGCTAGATTGAACAAGCTGGTCACGTGACCTGTATTCGAATACGAGTTAGAACCGTACCCATTGCTTTATATATATATATATTGTTTTATATACTTTATGAATTCAAGTTGTTACTTTTGCATATTGTTAATTTTCGTTTATTGATATATTCGTATCATTAACATTTTAATCTTTTCAATCATAAACCACATGATATATCGCCATATGACTCTTTATTTACCATTGCTTTTAACAGAAAATGGGCAATTTTCAGAAACAAATTGTCGATTTTGAAATTAATTTCTTACTGATATAAAACAATTTTAACTTTATTTTATCAATTTCAAATTTCAATAAGGACAAAAAGTCCCAAAGGTCAGGACTATCATCATGTTATGTATTGGTCTAGCATCTGTTGTATAACTTGCTCATATTTTTTCAAATTGTGATGATTTCATATTCTAAACATTTGGATGTTTACAATCGTAAATAACAGGTAACTTGAAGGCTCTTATTGAGCTATATGGTAGTTTAGGAGTATGCTAAGGCTCTTGTTCTTTACGGTAGCTAAGAGTATTCTAAGGCTTATATTGATCTATATGGTAGCTTTATTTTTAGGAGTATGCTAAGGCTGTTATTGAGCTATATGGTAGCTTCAAGAGTATGATAAGGCTCTTATTGATCTATATGGTAGCTTTAGGGGTATGATATGGCTCTTATTGATCAAGAGTATGCTAAGGCTACAAGCTACAAGGTAGCTTCATGAGTATGCAAGGCTCTTATTGAACTGTATGGTAGCTTTAAGAATATGCTATCCCTCTTTTTGATTTGCACGTTAGCTTAACGAGTATGCTATGGCTCTTATTGAGCTGTATGTTAGCTTCAAGAGTATGCTATGGCTCTTATTGAGGTAAATGGCAGCTATTAGAGTATGGTAAGACTTTAAGCTTCAAGGTAGCTATTCGAATCTGTAGTCTTTGTTGAGCGGATTGAAAGCAACGATTATATTTAACCGTTTTCATAATGGAATATAAGCCTGAAAAGTACTCTCGATAATTGAAATTTTTGTTATTAAGAGTTATATTTTGTCTACGATGTTGACAAATTGCTCTATCCCTGGCAATGACACAACGTGTCCTGGCCTCGAATTGGGATCATCTTCACGTGACGTTTTATCAATTCCTTGTATTGAGTTTCATTTATTTATTGGATTTTAGAATGTTCTTGACAGTTTATATATAGTTTCATGTGTTGATATGACATCTTCTTACATGGATCAGTTTACTGCGAAATTGAATTCAGGAGCAACCAATATCGTTTGTTGATTGGATCTCTATCTTAATTTTACTATTCCATTGTTAAAGTTTCACGGAGTAGATAATTGAACAAGCTGTTAGTACTCTTACAATCAACATTTAGTTATGTTGGTGAGTTGTGTTAACCCAGTTCGTCAAATAATATCCTCCTGTCATACCCGGAAACGTTTAGTTAAAATTGCCATTTCCATATTCAAGTCGAACCCGGAAACGTATAGTACAAATGGCCATTCTCCTGTTCGGGGATACAGAACAGAGTAACGAAAAGCAGGTCTTGTCCAATGACAAAAAAAACTTCCTTGTTTAAAGGCACATCGAAAAAAATTGGCTATGCAGGTCTCTCTTTTAGCAGTTTATATATTTCTTACACTCGTGTCATCTATATAGTCTTTGTTTTCTCAAAGAAAGTAACGTTCGCTTTGAACGCATAGTTTGACATTTGGTCATTTAAAATCTACGTTCTAAGTTTAGAACTTAATTTAAAACATCGTTTTAGGAAGGGTTGAACAAAACGAAAAAACAACAGATGATTTTTACACAATATTCAATATTTGATCACATATTGTATGACCTGGGTTATGTTTCACGTTATTAATATAGCTGCAAGGAGAAATATGTTAAGTTACATTAGTAGCAGATGGCCTTTTAATCTATAGATAATTATCAGGATAAACTTACACCTAAAGGCGTCATATCACTTTATCTCAACGAAAATGAAAACACATGTACCAAAATCCGAGGGAATTGATTTATTTAGTCAAAAAAGGATTTAATAAAGTAACGTTTCACGTTTGGTTAAGCTACTATTATCTATATTCCTCTAGCAGTAATAATTAAAAGTGATTTTGACTAAAATGGCCGCTTGAAGTTTGTCTTTATTCAGCAAGACTAGTTTGTCTGGATACACATACATTTAAGTCTAGAAATCGGATTGAGAATGATGAGATCTTAATACTCTCTGAAGATGATCTCCTTGCAGATACAGATATTTAATAATTCAAAGGCAGATCTAGTCTTAAAATGTTGGTCTAGCCTTGTTCGAATTATCCGGCTTCGTGAGATGGAAGGGAGAGCCCGATTGGTTGCATTGAATTTTAGTTCTGAACTCGACGAAAAATCTTTATTTGGGGTTTTTGTGTTTTCATTGGCTGAATATTTTCAAATAGTTTGGGGTAACTACCGGACATTTGATTTGGTCTTGTTCTTACGAGGATCAACATTTTATCACTTGATCTATTTCTGAGGGGGAGAGAATGATATTTAATGGGAAGGGGAGAACGTGGTAAAATGCCCATAAGGAAGTACATGAAGTCAAGATCACTATATCCGGGTATGAAATATACCATACCAGATGGTTCCATTTCGAGTATTCACTGTTTAACGTTGTTGTGTTGACTTTCGTTGAGGTGTCATACGTATAGATTATGAAATATCATGCATAATGCATTAATAGGTAAAGGTGTTATAAAAAATTGCCTTTGGCATATACCGGTTATCAAAATGGTTGCATCTGGCATTTGATCTCTCCAGGTGTGTTCGATGTAAGGTTTGTATTGTATTGATAATAATAATACCATTCAAAATGAATGCTAAGGCTAACTAGTCTCTATAATGTGTTACATATTTATTATGATTGAAACTGTTTGGATTTAAATTAGACCACCTCAGGTAAGATTGCTTTATTTTCTATGTTTAGAAATGAATGCTAAGGCTACTTAGTCTAGAGAATTCGTAAGCCCAAGCATTGAAACGTGAACTGATAAAATGCAACATATGTCTTGTAGGACTTCAGAGAGATTTTTTTTATCTCAGTGATAAAGGCATATTAGGCAAGGCTATTGTTTTCTATTTCATACGATTTTTTCAATGTTGATAAAAAGAGAAAAAAATCTCATCGCATCACATTAAAAATAAGTTTGTTTTGGAATGACTCGTTTTTCTACCGTACACAAATGTATGCTCAGGGTGATACTTACAATATATGTGACGTGAGTAGGTGCCTGTCTCGGTTCAATTGACATATACACCTATTATGAAATACACCATGATGTTTCCTAATTTATATATTTTGGACAGAATGCAAATTTGAGTCTGTCACTATTGTTATTTATTTAAACTGGTAGGGCGCAGCTCCAAGTAGATTTAAGATACCAAAAGATGAAAGAATATGTAAACTTTGCACTTTGAACTTAAAAGAAGATGAATTTCATGTTATTTTCAAAGGTGCTTTATATGATGAAATACGGAAGTAATATTTACCACATTGATATCTTAAGAACAGTAATATTGAAATGTTTTGTTTACTTATGTCTGATGATAATACAAAATTTTGTACACACTTTTTTTTTCAATTAGAAATGAGACAATAAAATACAAAAGGAAATTTCAATCACCAATGTATGCACTTGTTTATATATGCATGTAATCATGTTTATTTGTATATGGGCCTGTGGACAAGGATGCAATAAACTTAATTGAATTGAATATATATTTGGAAAGTTTTCGAATAATAACATCATAATTTCATAGTATGTCATGGTTTAAAAATACTCATTAAGATGTTTAAAGGATCTTAATTGTAATGTTCTATAGTTCATATATTGATCATCACGATGCATAGATAATACATATTTGGGTGTCCTGTAAGTGTTTATGAACGTTAAATGACCGTTCCTTAATTAAGTAAAGGGAATATTTTCATACATCTATATTTGTAATTCATACACCGGCAATGCATGTTCATGATTTTGCATCAAAGAAAAATGAACTTTAACTGTTTGTATAAGCACAGTAGGTATAACCTTAAGATAAACTTTAAAGAATAATGATAAACCTCTCCTCGATATAACATTTCATAATTCATAAAATCAAATTCGAAGGTATTGCTAAAACAAAATTACTTTATCTAATTACTTTCAAGATGACCAAAAACGAAAATACGAAAATACGAAAATACCCCATCTACTCGTGTGGAATTGAAAATCTGATTAGATATTAACAAAAAGAATATCCAGAATTTGTTCCAATGTATTCCAGAACAGAAATGAACTATCAGAATATCTAAAGAATAAAGGTAATCTTGTGGATGGGAAACGAGCAATGTACATGAAATGCATGACAATTCATCCTTTACCAAACCAAAACGTCCAACCATTTAACGTTAGAGGCCAATTTATCCTGGTTTGGTGGGGGAGTAGCTATGTAAGTGACCTGTCAATGACGTCGTAAACTACACCACAGACTCGCGTAATGAAATACGACGTCAAGATCTTTATTTATGGGGTGTAAAACAGACAGAAAATCGATTGAAAGAAGGTAGTTTGGAGAATGGAATCAAATGAAAAATGAATTGACAGATTGTAAGAAATGTAATGTGATAATGTTGAGGGAGGAATCTTGGACAAGGCTTCTACGGACAGGAGTTGGAGAACAGGCGTTGTCCTGAATACCCAATGACTGACATTAAAGTACTCACGGAAATGGAAATAATATGTTTTTTGGCGTTTATTTTTTTATTACTCGACTAATGTAAATAATTCCTACAGATGTTCAAATAACTAAGTTTTTCCTAACTAGGCCTTATGAAATCATTGCAAAATTATACTTTAAATTGCCTTTGTTCAAGTAAAATTGCCAACAATTTGCATATTTCCAATACATTTTGAAACCTGCTATAGCTTACGTCACTCTCAGCAATGCGTGTGACAATAAAACTTGAACACCCTTTTCACTAGTCCAGCTTCAAGACTGTAAATAAAAAGGAGCCTTTAATATAGTCTAGGTTCTCCTTCAGCAAGTCTAGGCTACAGCAATTTACTATGAAATGAGGAGACCAAGAAATAAAAATGTTGAAAGGCATGTAATTCTTTAAAAAATAATATATTTCATAGACTAAATTTTAGTCTACCTTTTCACCTGCATTTGCAGTTGCGCGTGTGTTGCCACAGCAACTCTGCTATTGACAACAGAAGTTATGAATAAACTCGTAAGAATAGTAGTTTATAACACGTGTTTATGTCCATAAACTGAAAGGAAACCATGTTCTTTTTCCATTATTTTATGAAGTTTTAAATCATATAAGATATGAATAGTAGAAGACATAAGATATAAAATAATTGTATATTAAACAATGTATTTTAACAAACGGTACTGAGAGTACAAATCATTTACATACTATAGCTTGCTTCAGAAACATACTTTTCGACATCGAAATTATTTCGAGGCGTAAAAATGACACGTTTTTCTCTCCTGTAAATTTATATATTTCGGGGGATTTTACAAAAACTGTCTGAAACAAAAGTTGGGAAAAAACATTGTGAGTGAATATTTAGAATACACGTATCCAAGTATTTTCGAATAAAAAAATAATCGCCAAAAAGCATTTTATTTCTATTTCCGTGAGTACTATAGTAGGTCTCAGTTCTTAGAGTATTAGAGAACCTCACCAATGTGTTATTACCTTCAGTGGTTCTCAGTTCTCAGTGTATTAGAGAACCTCACCAATGTGTTATTACCTTTAGTGGTTCTCAGTTTTTAGTGTATTACAGAACCTCACCAATGTGTTATTACCTTTAGTGGTTCTCAGTTCTTAGTGTATTAGAGAACCTCACCAATGTGTTATTACCTTCAGTGGTTCTCAGTTCTCAGTGTATTTAGAGAACCTCACCAATGTGTTATTACCTTTAGTGGTTCTCAGTTTTCAGTGTATTAGAGAACCTCACCAATGTGTTATTACCTTTAGTGGTTCTCAGTTCTCAGTGTATTAGAGAACCTCACCAATGTGTTATTACCTTCAGTGGTTCTCAGTTCTCAGTGTATTTAGAGAACCTCACCAATGTGTTATTACCTTTAGTGGTTCTCAGTTCTTAGTGTATTAGAGAACCTCACCAATGTGTTATTACCTTTAGTGGTTCTCAGTTCTCAGTGTATTAGAGAACCTCACCAATGTGTTATTACCTTTAGTGGTTCTTAGTTCTTAGTGTATTAGAGAACCTAAGCAATGTGTTATTACCTTTAGTGGTTCTCAGTTCTTAGTGTATTAGAGAACCTCACCAATGTGTTATTACCTTCATTGGTTCTCAGTTCTTAGTGTATTAGAGAACCTCACCAATGTGTTATTACCTTTAGTGGTTCTCAGTTCTCAGTGTATTAGAGAACCTCACCAATGTGTTATTACCTTCAGTGGTACTCAGTTCTCAGTGTATTTAGAGAACCTCACCAATGTGTTATTACCTTTAGTGGTTCTCAGTTCTTAGTGTATTAGAGAACCTCACCAATGTGTTATTACCTTTAGTGGTTCTTAGTTCTTAGTGTATTAGAGAACCTCACCAATGTGTTATTACCTTTAGTGGTTCTCAGTTCTCAGTGTATTAGAGAACCTCACCAATGTGTTATTACCTTTAGTGGTTCTCAGTTCTCAGTATATTAGAGAACCTCACCAATGTGTTATTACCTTCAGTGGTTCTCAGTTCTCAGTGTATTAGAGAACCTCACCAATGTGTTATTACCTTTAGTGGTTCCCAGTTCTTAGTGTATTAGAGAACTTAAGCAATGTGTTATTACCTTTAGTGGTTCTCAGTTCTTAGTGTATTAGAGAACCTCACCAATGTGTTATTACCTTTAGCGGTTCTCAGTTCTCAGTGTATTAGAGAACCTCACCAATGTGTTATTACCTTCAGTGGTTCTCAGTTCTCAGTGTATTAGAGAACCTCACCAATGTGTTATTACTTTCAGTGGTTCTCAGTTCTCAGTGTATTAGAGAACCTCACCAATGTGTTATTACCTTTAGTGGTTCTCAGTTCTCAGTGTATTAGAGAACCTCACCAATGTGTTATTACCTTCAGTGGTTCTCAGTTCTCAGTGTATTTAGAGAACCTCACCAATGTGTTATTAGCAGCCCCGTCTAAGGACGGGGTTGCTATCAGTTTTTGTGAAGTTTCCATCGCCGCCGCCGCCGCCGCCGCCGCACTCGTACTACTAGCTATTACTTTTTTCCCCTAAGCTTTCCAGAACTCTTATTCATATCTTACTACTCATACCTCGGGGGAACGAGTTTGACACGTTCACTTTCAAGGTCAAAGGTCAAGGTCACGGGCTATGTATTCACTCTAAGAATTCCTTGTAAACGCGATAACTTGAAAAGTTTTTGTGCTATGAAGCTCCTACTTAGTATATATCATCCTTGGAAAAGTAAAAAATTTTGAAAAGGTTTTGGCTACAATCCGTCAAAGGTCAAGGTCACAGCAAGGTCATGACGTAAGCATGTTTTAGCGAAAATGCTTTATTTTAACTATGAACACTTTTAATCAATACATGATTGTTATACTCAATAAAAAGTGTTCAATGATTGTGTGACCTTGAAGGTCAAAGGTCAAGGTCATGAGATATGAGTTATTACAAAATGCACTAAATTGGGGTATAACTTTATCCCATTTAGCTTTTCAGAACTCATGAACATGTCTAAATGTTAATACTTCCAGGGAATCATTATGACATGTTCACTTTCAAGTTCAAAGGTCAAGGTCACGAGTTATAAAATCACCACAAAATTCTTTGTAAACACGGTAACTTGAAAAGTTTTTGTGCTATGAAGCTCTAACTTGGTACATATCATCCTTGGAAAAGTAAAAAAAATTGAAAAGGTTTCGGTTACAATCTGTCAAAGGTCAAGGTCACAGCAAGGTCATGACTTAAGCATGGTTTAGCGAAAATGCTTAATTTTAACTATGATCACTTTTAATCAATACATGATTGTTATACTCAATAAAAAGTGTTCAATTATTGTGTGACCTTGAAGGTCAAAGGTCAAGGTCATGAGATATGAGTTATTGCAATATTCCTTGTAAACAATAACTTGAAAAGTTTTTGTGCTATGAAGTTTAGATATTGTATATATTATCTCTTGAGAAGTACAACATTTTCAAAAAGTTTTGGGTACTAAGTTAGTCTAACTGTCGAAGGTCAAGGTCACAGCAAGGTAAACATATATGGAGAAAATGGATTAATTTAATTTTTAACACCTTTTTTCATTACAATAATTATACTCAATGAAATGTGTTCATTGATTGTGTGACCTTGATAGCAAAGGTCAAGGTCACGAGAAAATTCCCAATTTAGTGAGGCCTGTAAAAGGCGGAACAGGGTAAGGCGAAACCCAAAGTTCCGGGGCTGCTCTGCTTTTGCGGTATCCCGCAAACGCTAATCTAGTTACCTTTAGTGGTTCTCAGTTCTCAGTGTATTAGAGAACCTCACCAATGTGTTATTACCTTCAGTGGTTCTCAGTTCTCAGTGTATTTAGAGAACCTCACCAATGTGTTATTACCTTTAGTGGTTCTCAGTTCTAAGTGTATTTAGAGAACTTTTATGCACAAACCATAGCATTTTGAGTACACTTAAGTCATTAATATTCTTATATAACAAATGTAATCTTAGCCTCAGTACTGTATTATAGAACATATTATATATTGTATATTATATTATATTGTCGTCAAATAATATCAAACCTATTTCTCAATTATCAGTGGAACTTCTCCCTTTTTCTTAAATACCATAATCATTTCTCTTAAAAGTAAATCTTAAATCTACTAAATATGAACGCTGAAGCCACAGTTTTCCATTATGGTGCCGACCTTTTTACCCAGAGTTCATCGCGGCACCAATTGGGAGTACCGGAAGTCCTGAACCTGATTAATGAGGGTCGGGGCATGATCAGATTTCGAGGAAACTTCTTAATTCTGTAACTGTTTTATGTAAGACACTGCAAAGGCATGGAACTTGACAACTATTGGCCGTAAATTGGATACCGGGGGGATTGTAATCGCTTTTGCCATTCCGTCTTGATGTAGGACTGTAAGAGCTCTCGGAGAGTTTGACGAAGGAGAAAAGCTCCTCGTGGCTTGTGTTTAAGGCAGAAACAACAATTTGCCCGTACTTAGCTCATTAATATTTCAATACTGCCCAACATCAATCCTCTTTCCTGCTTTATGTCAGGCGTGAATGGGATTGTGATGTAATCCGCAAAATGGCAATGGAAAATGTGATATTGCAACATTCTGTTCCTTTCATGTTTGAACTGTTCATTGTTTTTATTTCTTTTATCTTCAAGCTCACTTGTGTACAGACAAAACATAAGCAAATTTATACCACCTTTTGTAACCTTTGGTACAAACCAGTTTACAAGTTAAAGCTGTATAATTTTAGCTCTTCGCCAGTCTTGTGCTCTTTAAAGACATTTTACTGCTCACAGGACTATTTTATCATACAAATGAAATTCAAATCGACACATTAAAGGGACAATGGCTCGTTTGAAAGTAAATGTATTAGTCTCACTAAAACGGAAATTGCACGACATTGTTTTATATAAACTAACGTTGTTATAAAACGAAAGTACCATAATCAAATAAGCTATGCGAATCAATATACCTATACCTCAAATGATTAAAAAGGGTTCACATGAAATAGTCCGCCAATGGTTTCGTCTATACTTGTTCTGATTCCAATTCGCATTATCCGAATGAGTTGAGTGAGATTTGAAACCCCCTGAAGACAATGTATATATCGGTTATTCATACTCATTGAAGAAAATTTGCATAAATATTGTTTTTAAACAAAAAACATGCTTCGTCCTCGTTGATGGATCTTAAAGATTTTAAAACTACAATGGCGATGTTGCCATGTACCAGTATGAGTAATGTACAATAATTGCCAAGACCTTGAAAAACTTTAATTCAATGTAAGTCTTTTACATAATGCTTATCATTTACCGTAAATGGACAAATAAACATTTGTATCATCTTATCAGTGCTATCACATTTTTACGATTCTTTGTGTTAAGGAAAAGGCACTGCATAAACACTCGATATTAAGCAGTGATGATGTGGTTAATTAAAATCTCAAGATTCGTTTGACCAATATTAGTTGATTTCACAAGGCATAAAATTACCTTTGAATTGGGTACGAGTTTTTAGATCACTTTAGACAACAGAACTGGGATAAAAAGGTGTTAGATATTCGATTGTAATTATTACCGCATAAATATTTCATTTCAATATCCGCCACGTCGATCAATATCGTGTACTATTGCTTTAAGAGGTCAACTCGAATTAGGACAACACGACACGACACGACAACAGGATTCTTCTATCGTTTTGAAGAAATTTGAAGACATTGTTTGCAATTCAAAATCTCAGTAACTATTGTTATATCCTGAAAATTGCATCTCCACCATGTTGTATTCTTATCATTGATTCGTCTTATTTGTCGTATCCGACATATAATTTGTAATATTTAGGTCTTCAAGACAAAGTCGTGAAGACCTATTGTTTTTATCCGATTTCTTCAAGTTCTTATTATTATTATTTGTACAATTTTTGAGAACGAGCTACAGCTCAAACCGCTTGTCCAAATTCGTCCAAACTTGACATGAAGGTCCTTCTTAACCTGGAATCGATATGCTAAGCTTTTGGGCAAAATCGGCTCCTACATTAAAGGTCCAGTTCGAATCCAAAGTCGAAAATTTAACATTGATTTTTTTTTCAAAATGCACTTAGAGACTTGAAGTTTTTTTTAAAAGAAGCGCAATGAAAAATAATGAAAAAAAGGAAATCAGGACAAATTCGTAGGTCACGTGCTTTAGCCGCCATCTTGCTTTTAGTGCATTTTCGACCGTTTCCGACCCCAACCGCCTTTGACAATCTTCTTCTCTGAAGATACTTGCACTACAGAGCTGAAATTCATACTGAATGTAGCTGAAGCATTGTAGTTTAAAATCTTTTCTTTTAAAGTTCTTAACTACAATACTTTTTGTGCTGTGACCTTTCAAAGTTGACCAAAATCTCAAAATCGCAAACTTCAAGGGCAGATAACTAAAAAACCAGACCTTAGAACTTAATGATTTTTGCATGACAGTTAGACATGAGCAAGGTCTTCAAGATAAAAGAATAAAATCGCTCGCGAACAGTCACTTCCGGTCAGGAGGAAGGGTCAAACTTTGCATATTAAAAAGTGATGTTTTGGTCGGTATGGTTTAAACCTTTTTACCAAACATGCATGTGAAGGTCAAACATGCATGTGAAGGTCAAACAGTATGTGAAGGTCAAAGAGGAATCTTGAAGACCTAAGTACTGCCGCGGCAGTCCTAGTTATTTTTGGTTTTATTTTACGTCAGCTTTGTGCCTGTCTGTCTTCCGGTAAACTCGAGTCAGCATCAAGTCATGAGTTCCCATTGGGTCCTTACATGCTCAATGCATTAAACACATTGACCTTAATGGGCTTTAATCGAGGAAAGACATAACTGTATCATACTCACATTTAATCAAAAGGTCTTCTGATGAAAATCCACGGCCATTCTACATGACTCTCACTCTCTGGTTCAAATTGTGCACTTGTCTTCAATGGGTGGCTTAAAATACTAGACTACTCCAATGTTTAATCATTGTTATCCATTCATAATTGTTTTTATCTAAATATTCTTCATAAGCTTCCTATTTTTTTGGTCTAACAATAAATAAATATTAAATATATTACTTCCGTTTCGACATAAAAGGTCGCATCTTTAAAGTCCCTTAACTGTGTCTAAAGCCGAACGACAAAGGAGCAAACAAATTTTAAAGAGACACAGAGGATATGTTGTTAGGATCACATACATGTATGTCAAATTTTGAAATCGATGTTATAACATCGGGAACCAATAACTGTAACTGAAAATAACAAGTCAAAGGTCAATCAGTACATTTGAGCAAGAATACGGCCATTCAAAGTCGGGATTTTGATCGAAAACCGGACAATGTGGTTCGAGTGGCGAGCGCAAATTTGCCAAACGTAATTTTGAAACCTTGTCATAAGCTGACAGGAAGATATATTCGATTCGATAGTGTTCATTAGGTATTGAAACTAATAGGTAGATTAATTGGATGCATAATTTTGAATACTAACGTATTTGAGATGTTTTCTTGATTTTTCCATAAAATCAATTACATAAAATCAAGCATTGTAGAGATATTATGCATAAATGGATATATTTGCAAGTCCAGTGATGAGATATGAACTTCAATCAGCATATTAGATATTTTGTAGCTTATCAAAACCAAATAAAATTTTAAGAAAGATACTCCGTGTCACTTTAATAAAGTAACCGTATTTAAAACCTTCTTTCGACACGCACCAATGTAAACACAATCTTTACCTTTCAATGGGGAAAATATTCAAGTCGCAATCATTTTTCCATATGTCTTGACACATTTATTATACCTACTGAGATGCGATTTTAAATTCCTTCAAAAACCAGGTGAACAATGACTACAGAAATGCCACGTCTACTTTAGGACATGCGACCTACTTAATCGGGCCATATCAAGACGCGCCACTACAGTCAACCATTCTGTCACTTCCTGTTCACGCGAGATACGTTTCGTCTCAGGAGAGCAAAACCTGACACTGTTCCGTTGCATTGTGGGTTTGACTGTTGATCAATGGTGTAAATATTTGCTCAGGACGCATCGGCACCTCGTCCCGGTTATAGTAGTGAGTTTTTCTCCCCGAGCTACTGTCGCAGAGACAGCCGTTCACTCATTCTAGCCTCCCAGATCCTTGTCCTCAGACAGTCTCTCAAAACAAATTAAGCAACGACATTTGCATGGATTTTTTAAGTCTACGTTTTACAAGGATCTTGTGTCTTTTTCACGCTGTTAACTGGGCTAAAGTAGTAAAATATAATTATGATATTCTTATATTGATCTCTTTGACTCTATAGTAACAATTCAAATGAGAATCACGATATTCCTGAACTTAAAGGGGCAGTAGCACGTTTTTTATAATTTTATATTTTAATTTTTTTCACTGATAAGTGTAAGTTAACTCTAAATGTATTATCTTGACAGTGTCAAAAATCTCACCACACAAGCCAATCATCCATAGTCAGGGGACAAAGTATGAAGATTCACAAAAAACCATTGGCGGCCATTTTGTGTGAACACCTTTAATTCATTTTGTGTAAGAAAAAGGAATCGCATGGCTCAACTTCACTATATATATTTGAATTATTACTGCCCCATTTAGTTTAAATACATTGTCTTTCAATTGGAACCATTAATTTTCATTTTCCTGACATCGCCTTATATTCCCTCTAAAAACGTGCTACTGTCCCTTTAACACAGTATATTCATAATAGCTCGTTACAGGTAGATACAGGATATTCATTCACACTTATTTCATGAAGAGGTTTCGTTCATTAACTTTTATTTTTTTCTGTTTAATAAAGAAATTATGAAAATAACTACATACTTTTATAAATACACCACTTTCTTGAAATTAGCAAAACACTTTTGCATGTGTCTGATGAGGGAACTTCTAAAACTTTATTTAGGAACCACATTACAATCGTATTTTTGACCAAATGTTAACTGAGAAGCTTTATCGAAATATAATTATTATATTGTCAAGAATATGTATTCGGGATTCTTACGCATTGTATTTTCACATTTTAAGAAAGCGATTGGTCCAAACGAACAACCCAACAAAACGAACAATCGATAAATTTAATTTTATTTGATTTATTTCATTTTATTTTTTTATTTTATCTTATTTTTTTTATTTCGTTTTGTATATATATTTTTTTTTAAATCTTATTGCGAAAGGACATTTCAAAGCTCTTTCTTCCTGGAAATCTTAGTTCCAGGTCGTGTAATTGCTGCGGACAACCTGACGAATGAGGACTCTGTTTTTAGAATTCTTTCTTATTAATTCAAGATGACTGACTATCCCGAAACAATACCACGATGGGCCTAGTCTCCCTTTAATTTGACCATCAGAGACATATTTACTAGTGTCGAATTTTTCAGGGATGTTTACATGGTGTTTTTCAAGACAACCAATCTTGATCTAACGAAAGTAACCATCGGTGTTTTTTTACCGAGTCATTTTCTTCTGATTAACGGAGACCTGTTTGAAGGCAGTGAACAATAGCCACGAGGAAGACAGATCTGCGGGGTCACTAATTGCAAACCTGCAGTTTTTATGACAGTTTCAACTTTATTATTACGAGAATGGTTACTGCTCCAGTTTAACGGCCTTTTTGAAAAAAGGTCTTCATGTTCAATAATTGACAGGAAAGTATTTTTATCAGAAGGGTCCCGCTAGCCTGAGAATAAACATGACACATGTTATTTCAAATTTTTCTTTTTAAGGTTATTACTTTTGTTGATAAAAAGATATATAAAATGCATACAAAGTATTTTATTCGTATCTTTAAGCCATGATAACACGTTTTTTGATGACTTTTTTCACATTTACCCCTTTAGAACTTCAGTTTATGGAAATCAGTTTATTCAGTGGGGAAAATACGTCATTGCTCAATAGTTCGTACTTTAGAAGACGTTGTGGAGTACATAGCCAAAGCTATATACTGCAATTTCAGAGTGAGCACCGTTTAATTCGAGTTAATGTGTTGAAATTGATTCGTGAAGCTGTACCGAAAATGCCATGTTATTTTGATGGTTTTATTTAATAAATATTTGTTTAGATCTTTAATAGTTCGTGTATAACTGGAAACACTTGTTATTTTATTAGATGCCTGTATGATTAGAAAACGTGCAACAATGTATTTAAACGAAATGACGAATTGTACTAGTCAAATGGTAAGCGACGCGTTAACGAGATTTAAAGACGAACTCACTGAGTTGTTGATCACATATGCCAATCTTAATGAAAAGTGTTATTTGATCAAGAAGTACCTATACTGTGGCTTATGATATCATTTCAAACCTATCAGTTTGGTACAATGTCAATGTGGAACAACAAAGTCGCGATTATGATCGAAAACCGGACAGTAGCATGCATCAATCAGTCAAACACAATTTTGAAAACATATCTAACGTATCTCGGTGGATATAGTTATGAGTTGATTGTTTTATATAGATACTTTAAGCATTACTCTTGTTCATTAGTATGAATCCGGCTTCTGCAAATATATACGACTGTTCAAAGATTTCATTGAAAATAGGTACATGTGCTAATCGTATATTTGTCATTTTTGGATGAAAATATGTCACGATTTCTAAATACCTCAACGAAAATTGAATATCATATGCTCTACCCATTATTTATCTATGTTAAAGAGGATTCTTTGTTGCCTATTATCAAAGTTGGTGCCAAATAATCGAATAATACATTCGCTGAAAATTGATATTGTACAAACACTTAAAGGGTCAGTAGCACGTTTTTTGATAATCTTATATTTTAAAATGTTCACTGATTAGTGTATGTTAATGCTAAATGTATTATGTTGATAGTGTCATAAATCTCATTACACAAGCCAATCAGCCATAGTCAGAGGACAAAGTATGAAGATTCACATAAAATCCATTGGCGGCCATTTTTGTGTGAACACCTTTAATTCATTTTGTGTAAGAAAAAGGAATCGCATGGCTAAACTTTGCATTATATATTTGAATTATTACTGCTCCATTTAGTTTAAATACATTGTCTTTCAATTGGAACTATTTATTTTCATTTTCCTGACATCACTATTTATTCCCCATAAAAACGTGCTACTGCCCCTTTAAGTATGGTTAAATACTACTTTATTATTCAGTGTAGTAACAGTCTTAGTGACAATACCACTAATGGTTCGCAGGTTGATTAATTGAAACAAATTTGAAACCAGATATGACCTCGATTCAGTAAGTTTTAAGATTCACAACAGTTTCCGCCAAAGTAGATGTTGAATCCAGGGCTAATTAAACATTACACTGAATACTTTTCATCATAACGGTACTTCACCTCCATAACAATTTATACATGCACCAGAAAATAATATCTTATGAGTAATATTTCGATTTCTGGTACCAAAGCGCAGTCAGATATTTGATTATTGTTGGTAAGCGTATTCTTACGGTTTCCCGCACAGAAAAAATATTATTATCAAATTTCACGACTTTTTCTCTAATGCATTGAGACATCTCTTGCGCTCAACCAGCATCCTGTCAACACGATAAAATAAATCTTTTAGACAAGAAATGGGGGATTAGGGAGAAAAGAAATAGGATTTTCATTTTATTATAACGCCTTTTTCTTCCATGTCAGAATTAAGTGTTGATAAATACACAAGGGACAAATCGGAGCTAGAACTGTCAAATCTTGTAAAAGTGTGAAGTTTAACTTAAATATCTTGTTTTCAACACGTGTATTCTGGTGGTTGGAAGAAACCTAAGAAGCTTGCTTGCTTCACTGTCAACGTACATGTCAGAGAGGGCTGCCAGTCTTTTTCTGTTAAATGACAAAGAATCATTAAGCGTTTAAAGGTCTTGAAGTTTTATTTAGAAACACACGATGTATTCCTTCATACAGCGAGAGGAAAAAAATCAACGTAAAGGCATCGCTCATGTCATGGTTGTCAAAATTGGCTTAATCAGAAAATATAGACAGACAGATTTATATAGAAAATATAAGTTATGTTGATCTCCATATCAAAATGGAAGCAAATCTTTTTCGATTTAGAAAAAAACCACAAGGTTAATTTTAATCATATCATTTACCCTATAGTAATAATAATGATAAGTTTAACGTCAAGTATCCATCTTTGTAAGTTGCTCACCGACGGCATTATTACCCTGACGGATTGTACTTTTTCAAAGCTGCTTGCCTGCGCTGAGAGTCCATTTCGGACAGTACACCCGTATAACCAGGTACCCATTCTACAGCTGGGTGGACTGAGTGCAATGTGGATGAAGTGCCTTGCCCAAGGACACAACACAGCTTTCGACCCAAGTCACAAATCTTTTGTGTCTCCACTGGGATTCGAACCCGGGTCGTTGGGGTGAGAGGCAGACACGCTAACCACTACACCACCGTGCCCCACATATATATAGTTAAGTCATATGCATATTGTACGGAATCGGTATATCGGAGAAAGTAACCTTTACAACATATATATAAGTTGTAACTTGAGTGTGAAATGTATGAAATATGGAAATTTATGAAATCCGGATATTTGTTTTCGTAACTTGACAGCGTGGAATAAAGTCGTTCACAGAGACCAAGTTGGTTGCCTAATGAAATAGTGTACGATCACAGTAGGTGGGATTCGAACTCAGCACCTCTGGATTAGATTCAAACACTCTAGGATTCAACCAAAGAGAGTTATAACAACTAATGTATTATAAGTAATATGTTTTGAATGTTTTACATCTGAAAGTTTGACAGTATTGCACTATGATCATGTGGTACCTGATATGTGTCTTGCATAAATGTACATTCTTTTTAGAACTTCAAGTTGATAACTGTTTTATATTTCGACTAAGTAGATGCTTACCTGAGCTTTTCATAAGTGCATTTGTATTTTAGGAAATAAAATAACCAGAAAATTTACACTAATTGCGAAAATTTAACCCTTATCATAAAATATTTTAAAATTTGCATTTCAGTTTTGTCAAAACTGTAACCAATATCAAAATCGTTTGTTCATGACAAATGTAATGATTTTAAAGTAATAACTCACAACTCACAACAACCGAATTTCAATTTATAAGTTAAACGAAAGTGATAAACGAATATACTACAAAAGCGACAGGGGTAGAGAGTTAGTTAAATGATAAGAGAGATGTAAGGGTTTTGGTCATTTAAAATTCTTATTTAAGGCGACATGTCTTTTCATCTCCATCATTCACACAGCTTCAATGTCATTCTCTTAGAAATAAATGATTTCATTAAATTCAATAGCATTACGCTCCCCTTACTAAGCGCCGAAATTATCAAGCCAATCTTGCTGTGGAGGTCTTGAGAAGAAACGCCAATTCCGAATTCAAGAGGTGCGGCGTCGTTTCAACTTCACGGATATAAAAGAGCGCAGGTTGCTTCACATAACATAGCCGTATCGTTAGGAAGGGGCTGATTGACAACCCTTTGTTACAACTATCGACAACAGCAAGTTCAAACAAACGATAATTTTTGTCCGGCTTCCAATTGTTTCAAGTATTTTAGGTCTCTTCGACGGTTAACGTGAGTGTGTTTAATGTCAATAGAAGCAACGGTGTTAAAACAAAAGACCCCTTTCGTGTTACTAACAAGAAACTGCTCGTTTTAACTTGGTTTCTCTTTTTTCTTCCCAGTTTGCTGTCTAGACCCAAATTGGATTTGTTCTAATAGAGGCCTTTGATCAACCCCTGTAAAGAGGATTGCAATTAAATTTTTGACATTTATTCGAAGCAAATGCAGAAAAATAACGCCATTTCTTTAGAGAACCGAGTATTCTTGCACATCGCTGAACATCTTAAGCAAACGGATTGAAGTTTATCTTAATTCAATTAAAACTGAACCTTAAAATTAAATTCCTCTTGTCAATTTTTTTATAGATTGAAGTTCACATGTTTGAATAATTTAAGTAAGAAAGTTTTTTCACAGTAAAGTTTATAACTTTGAGAAGACGAAATTGAACATTAACTACAATGGTTAAACCTACGATAATATCACTTGAACTATATATCGACAACAGGTCACCGTGTATGTCCTTTTCACGAAAAATGTCGTTTTTCGCGAAACGTAATGGTCCAAAAAACTAGTGCGATCATTTCCTAGACATTCGCCGTAATTACCTTTCTCATCGGGACAATTATAATGTTCGTGGAGCCTGTTCGCTACATTACTTCCTCTCGCAACGTGCTGCAGTTTCATCCTGGTCAACACTAAATTACACAACTCGAGGAAGACATAAAATCTAAAAGAGGATGCTGTAGGCCGTTATTTCCCACCGGTGAAAGAATTTATCCCACAAATCGTGAATTTGAAACGAATCCACCAATCAAAATCCTGTCGTCTGCTATGAAACGAAAGTCGTCTGCGGGCTGCACATCTGGTGGCCGGCGAGTAATGGCCGCATGATCTCGTGGAACGACCCTCAAAGTATCACTGCGAGAACCTTTTGATGACTTGGGTCGAAATTGGTCCAAAATGGTCGCTTCTATCGGGCGAGGCAAATCCTTTAAGTTTCTCTGATGTACTTCAGCCTCTCCCCAGTCCTCAATGAGCCGAAATTTCCTTTTCCATTCACTGATGGAAAACTTGGCGAATGCAGCACGAACACTTCCAATCATAGGAGCTGACTCTCGACCGATAAGGTTACATGTACATGTATACTTGGACTCCCTGATCCCCTGGTACGTCATTACACTCGTAAAACAAAATGGTAACACCAGGTTAACTACATTCTCTCCCCACAGAGGCAGATCAAGTCATGTACTGTGGGGAGAGAATGGGTTAACTAGAATGCTTATATGAAACCTCTTGGTTAACTGATGGAATAATGTCACTATCTACTGATTTCAATATAGTAGCACGTTAAATGAAAAACATCTGACTCTTACTCTGGATTTCAATATATAAGCACTTTTAATACAAAATATTTGACTCTTACGCTTGACGAAAACAGATGACAAGCAAGGGTGGTATTATTTCTTCTGAAGGAAAATGATGATGGTTGGTTTTCTCTTTGCCGTGTCGATGAAGTGTGTCGAATGGGGCTCACAAAACCAGTTGTCCTATTTGCTATCACTTTCCAAGAACAAAACTACGACTATGGATATTTCTTATTCAAGATTTTCCTTATTATATAATTTTTATGTCTTCATTATTCAGAAATGTTATTTGCGCCTCAAAATCCGACAGCAACAATGCAATGTCATTTAAAGGGGCAGTAGCACGTTTTTTGATAATTTTATAATTGAAATGTTTCACTGGTAATTGTAAGTTGATGCTAAATGTATTATTTTGACAGCGTCAAAAATCTCATTACACAAGCCAATCATTCATAGTCAGAGGACAAAGTATGAAAATTCACATAAAATTCCATTGGCGGCCATTTTATGTGAACACTTTTAGTTCATTTTGTATACGAAAAGGAATCTCATGGCTAAACTTTACGTTATATCTTTCAATTATTACTGCTCCATTTAGTTTTTATACATTATCTTTCAATTGGAACCATTAACTTTCATTTTCCTGACATAACCTCATATTCCCCCTAAAAACGTGCTACTGCCCCTTTAAGCGTTGTGATGTCGAGTCTCCAACGAAGAGGCAACAACTCACAACTTTTAATGTAATTTCGGATGGCCCGACAAGGACTCGAACCCCGGTCTTCCGGGTGACGAGCGAACAGCCTACTAACTGAGCTACGACGGTAGAATGGTATGGGATAGCGTAGGTTTTATAAACCATCAAGGGTATATATCGTAAACCATGATGGCTGGAATACGTTCATATGATCGCTAAATCATTTAATTCCGGTAAAAACCTGAGACCGATAGGGAGACGAAACAACCTTTTGGTGACTCTGTACTGGGTTTCCGTGCTAACAAACCCTGCTTTATGAAGAACTGATTACTTTTTACGGGGGCCCTGGCGGTATTTGGAAGTAACACCCATTATTCCGAAGTTAAACCCCCGATTTTAGGTTACTTTCAAATCGTTTACTATCAGACGAGTTCAGTAGCCAGAAGAATTTTATATGAATCTATTTACTGAAGATTTCCAGATCTAGGGAAAGAGATTGGACCCTTTGAGGTACCTGTCTTTATCGGACCTTCCTTTTGTTCCTCGAATGAGTTTTTGGTAACTCCAGAATGAATAATTAGCCTCATTGCATTACACTTCCACTTCGATATGCCTAATAACAATTCAGATAAAAGTCCGCGATTGAAACGTATTTCTTGACAATAATTCCAAAGTCGTTTACTCGTGTATTTTAAGGTATTTCGGAACTTTTGATTGTCTTTTTCAGATAAGTATATCCTGTCTTTCTGGGAAGTGTTTGTACCAAATACCTTTTTGCATCCATATTTTAACGCTAGCTTTAAGCATGTATCAAGGGTACATGTCAACAAACTGGTGACCGTTTCCTAAAGAGAAAAAAGAAACGCAAATATTTTTTGAGATACGGGAAAACGCAAGTAACAAAACTAGCGTACATATTTTAAAATATGTACGCTAGATATGAAGAAGCAGCGATTTGTTTGCACGTATATTATGTTGCATATATTACGTTTAGCATGTGGGTGTATACCAACACAAACATAAGATAGATATTTCTCTCATGATGATTGAGTACATATATAATCAATAAGTAGCCAGACAAATAATTCATAGTCTGTCAGCATCTAATAATGTTTTCGTTTTTAGAAAATTGTGAAATGTTGTTCAACATAACTTTGAACAGGTGGACAGGCGTATGTCATTTATGCAAAATGTATGGGTCTTTTAATGAAAGCACAATTTTAACGCAGCGTTCATAGTAATGTTCGATTTTCAGTGCTTATTTCTATTTCGTTTATTCGATGGTGTAGGTTAGTAACGTTTAACGTATGTATAACGTCATGAAAAGAAATCAAGATCTTTTGAAATAAGCCCCCATTAACCACCAAAATTTTACAGATTGCACACTCTTCTTTCATGTTAATGTTCGATTTTCAGTGTTTGTTTCTACTTCGTTTATTCGATGGTGTAGGTTAGTAACGTTTTACATATGTAAAACGTCAAGAAAAGAAATCAAAATCTTTTGAAATAAGCCCCCTTTAACCACCAACATTTTACAGATTGCACTATTTTAACGCAGCGTTCATGGTAATGTAAGATTTTCAGTGTTTGTTTCTACTTCGTTTATTCGATGGTGTAGGTTAGCAACGTTTGACATATGTATAACGTCAAGAAAAGAAATCAAAATCTTTTGAAATAAGCCCCCATTAACCACCAACATTAACGTAGCTAACAGCCATGTTTTAGTACTAGAGTCCATCTCTTGTAACGGTACTATAGACCAACACGGTAATATGAGTGAGATAGCGACATAACAGTAGAGACTCGCTCTTCAGACTTGGGCCAAAACTAAAGCAGCCTTTTAGTCTAGAAAATGTGTTCAAGTTTTTTCGCCTCAGCTCTAGAGGTTAAGCTTTGTTCAGGTGTCACTTTTTAGATATTTTATTTGAAATAAAAAGAACATTAATCATAAATCTGTTTAAGGGACTAGTTAACACGCTCTGCTACGCTGTTTCGTAGGAAACCCTGGATTTGTTACTATCATATCATATCATTGTCTTGTGATCATTAGGCCGTTATATATCATCGTCATAATTATGTGGTGTAAAATATAAACCAAGAATTGATAAATTCATGAGGTAAAACATATTCAAACCTTAACTTAAACAGTTGATCCTGGACAGCATAACGGCAGATATAAGTATTTTGACAACATTCCCTTTACCCACGAAGATAGATCAGTTCAGAAACAATACAGAGACCGACTGATAGTATGGGTTATTCTTTATGAAATTAATAAAAGAACATGTGACCGCACTAGGACACTCAGAACAGTTTTCATAACGTTAATACTTAACAATATATCACCGGAATCCTAAATATCATTCCAAATACAATTTAGGAAAATACATCCTATCAGCGGTGTCTTACAAAGCAAATCTAATCTCCGATACAGTATTGGACCAACACGGCGGTAAGGCACCGTTACACAGAGAGCGAACCAGTAGTGCCTCATAGGTGATGAGCTCTCGGAATGTCAATCTAGGTCTTGTGCGAAAAATCGATGGGGTTCCGAAGTAGCCTCGCCATCTCTATCCTTCTTACAATTCTCGTATACCCTTGTTGTTACAGGAAGACTGGGCAGGTGCCGGCTTAGCGGCTTGGGAGCAATCAGATCGGCGTACCTGCTCTTTCAGACCAGTCTTGTGAGCTCCTCGCTCTGTTAGGAGATGCTGTGGAGCTTCACCTAAACGGATAAGAAAGCTGGCAGCGCTGTCAGCATGCAATGCGGGACACTTTAACTTGCGCGTGGACATCAGTCGTCCGTTCCATAGCAAGCAGACGACACTGTGAGAGGGTTCAAACAAACGGAGTGGACACGTGTTAAAGGTGTGTGGGGGTACGATACTGTGAACAGAGTGAGAGAGATAATGTGACGGACAATGGTGTGAACAGATTCATGGGAGGGAGAGGAAACGATACGACACTGTGACAGTGTCGGAACGTTGTGCTTCAGATTGTGATTCTCTACTATTTTCGTGAAAAATCTTCCTATGACTTTGTTGTCTTCTTTCACCAACGGATTACTTAACGGAGCGTCTACGGAAAGACTCAACCAAGATGATTGTGCCTTTAAGCTTAGACACTTTCAAGTTTTCCAGATTGATTTTTGTAAGAGCCGGCAAAGTATCGTGATAATAATAAACACCATCGGGGACCATTGAAACTGTGCATTGTTCGAGTCAGCACAAGCCTGATAGATATTCAGATCGGATCTGGATGTGTCCAATTTGAAGATAGAATGGATTTCAGGGGATCGTGATAGTGGGGGGATTCATCCACGGATAAGACAGCCAGTTCTTGCTTAACAGATCCAGTGGGTCGTTCTCATGGCTCCACAGGGAAGGAGGTATTTGGCCCAGAATGACTTCCAAAATGGTAAGGGGGCCTTTTTAGGGGGAAGCGGGAAAGGGGACACCTCGAAGGACCCCCCTCCCCCAAGCTCGAGTCAATGGGTACCCACCCTTATACCCCATATAAATGACTCGAGTCCCCATCACCTAATAGGCCAAAACGATTCAACTATGCACTCTAGTCATGGGTCCGATCTAACGACATCCAGCTCACTTCTTACAACTGCTGACTTCTTCGACGAGTTTAGTTTGGGACCGTGGGATTTCCCTTGTGATTCTAACGATACCCTGTGTTCGTTCAATGTCTCAATGGGAAACAGTACGTCCACGGAAGATACAGAGCAGAAGTGGTGGGTGTTGGTGCTGATGGTCGTTCCGCTCTTCACAGTCTTTGGGAATATTCTAGTTGTCATGGCCGTTGCAAAGGAACGAAGCCTGAAGACGGTCACAAACTACTTCATCTGTTCCCTCGCTGTTGCTGACATCATGGTGGCCGTGTGTGTCATGCCTCTAGCTATCTACGTCGAGGTAAGTACCTTTATACCTACTTCTCACTTTATAATAATAATAAGTAGTCTTGTATTGCGCCAAAATATTCCAATCACGCAGATGTGGTTGCTCGTGGGGCAGCTTTACACATGTTGGTATTTGTGAAACAAATGGGTCTTGAGCTCTGACTGAAATGTGTCTAGTGACACTATTGGACACTATTGTCAGTGTATGAAATAAGCTTGAAAGGAAGCACATCCAAAAGCTTTATATTTTACATTTAAATGGTAAATTGTAGTAAAATCCCAAACAGTTACCCAAAAGACCAAACGTAACCATGTACCAGGCTGTGCCTTGTTCCATAATTTGTTACTGTCTTGATTAATTGAATCCCATAGTTTCAATTTCCTCGTGACTGCTTCCCCTATTGAAACGTTTCGGCTTGACAACTGTTCTCCTCACATGTGTGAATCACGAACGATAAATGCTATTAAGGTGCCCTTTCCCTAATCCGTTGTAACTTATGCAAAACTTCATCGTAATATCCGGAATCGTTATATATTTAAAATAGAACACCTGAGTCTTGGCTTGTTAAAACCACGTGTTATGTAATCAGAAAACTACTTTGAAGATGTCATAGGTTGAAGAGTACTTCTGGTGTGTTTATATTGTATCTATCACCGCAATATTGTGATGTAACTCTTCTAAATTGAGCAACAAACGATGAAATAAGTTGTGGTTGGTAACCATCTTCAGTTTGAATCGCTTTATGAACAACGATGTGGTACACGGACTATGTATGAGAATATACCAGTCTTCTAAAACCTTTCGTCTTAAATGAACATAGTATGGTTTGATATTACCTATCAGGTGATACGTTATCTAATTGATTTTTGAGAAAAGAGTTTCATGTTAAGTTTCTCATATCTAATCATCACGTTTGAAATGTGATAGGAACACTGAGTGTCTACTCTAATATATTTCATATTCTGAAGTTACTAATCGATTATTACGCGTAAAAGTCAATGATCACTTTCAATCAATCAAGCCGTCGATCGATAGTTACTTGTGCTAATCGTTAATTACGTTACAAAATCAATTGTAATCGAAAAGTATAGCCCCACAACGAAACTCAAACGTACCTTTCTGCCGATCACATGATAGTGCAGACAGATCGTTGATCCTGCCGAGTGCTGAGTGAGTGAAGCGCTCACACACAGATCGAACTGTCCAACACGTTGGATGTTGGTATGTGACAATACCAATTCAACTTAACCCTGATGAAATTGCCTCAGATAGAATAACCATAGAGCTTCATATTTGTCTTCGACGTATATATGACACCATTGCGTACCAGGAATGACCTCTCTGTGAAATTTGAGTGGTTATAATGTAAGTTCCTTAGTACTATGCATCAACTGGTTTTATTACATTTTATTGATGGTTTCATATTCGACCTTCCCATTCGCGTATTACGATGAAGATAATAAATATTGACGACATTTATGTCCACCATTCACGTTTACACTTTTACGCGGACGAGAATGTATTGCTGATATTATTCATATTCCTACTTTCTCATTCGACCTAGTAAGTATAAACAATGTTTAGTTCATCTAGATTTCCTACATTACATTAGGCCTTTATGATCACGATCAAGAAATGTTTTGTCTATCATTTTAACTTTATTTTACGGGTAAATAGACTTTTATTGTAATGTTAATGTGCTAGTCTCTTGATTGACAAACTAGAAATCAATTAATCAAGATCTGTTCATTTCATCTGTACATGCGTCTTTTCTTGTGTATATTTATTTCTGAAGTAACGGATAACCTTCAATAATGTTGAATCTTAAGTAGTCTGTCAGGGTTAGATAAAATGAAATGTTAAAATCCTGTATTTGATAGCCTCTCGTTTTTTTCGACAGTATACAATCAATGTATGCACCCTTTCTTGTGTATCGAATAAACATCTATTATTTTGAATCTGAAATAATCTTTCATGATCAGAATTTACATCTTGCTTATTCTAGAATCCCGGTTTAAACACCGAAATCAATGAATCATGATCATTTTACGAAAGCATTTCAGAAGTCTCTACCAAGTTGCGGATCAACCTCAATATTTGTAAATCTGGAACAATCTGTTTTGGTTAGGTTTAATAAAACAAATCACTGAATCATAACCTGCTTATGATAGCATTCAATCCATACATGCACCGTCTCTGGTGTCACGGGGATTCGATTATTGCTTAAAGTACTAATATTCACAGATTCAATCACAAGCACCAACCACTGCAGGCTCATTTGACATATCAGTTATTTGTGGAATCACCCAGGTTATCATGGTACCAATCTACCGTTTTCCCTTTGGGCTCACAGCTAATATCAGAGCTGGGCACAGTCTTGAGGAAATGAGGATTTGTTTGAACCATTATATTTCCAGAACTTTCCAAAGTTCAACTGTTGCATTTAGTTCTTAAACGTCTCGTGAGTATGACCCTTTCTGGGGAAAATACGGAATTAAAAAATATCGGTCCAAACCGGGTACAAATTTACCATCTTCCTCCTTAGGACTTAAAGCTAAATAAGGGCTAGTCACAAACTGAAGAAAATGAAGATATGTTTGAACTCTCATACCGTCTGAATGATACGAAGTTCTACTTGTACTGTATTTAGTTCTAAAAGTCTCCTTTGTGAATCAAACACTTCCCGGGAAAATAAGGAAATGGAAAATAGCGGTCAAAACATGATATCAATTTACCATCTCCCCTTTGGGCTCACAGCTGATATAAGAGCCGACCACAAAATCTAGAAATGCAAAACTTTTGTATCATCTAAACGATATCAAATTATATCTCTAATTCGATTAATTCTTACATTCTTAAACGCCCTGGGTTCGATTTCGGACTAGGAAACTTCAAGGAAATTACCGAAATGGAAAATATCGGTCCAAACCTGGTACCAATTTACCATCCCCCACTTTTGTTTTACAGCTAATATCAGAGCCGACCACAAACTCTAGGAATTGTTGATACTTTTAATGATACCAATATAATGTATTTACATCTTAAATTCTTAAACGTCAGGGTGCGATCTCGCACACGAACACTTCCAGGAAATTACCAATTTGAAAATATAGGTCCAAACCAGTTACCAATATGTATCGTTCCCTTTTGACTCACAGCTGACCAAAGAGCCAAAGAAATGGAGATACATTATACCTATCATGTCATCTTAACGGTAACAAGTTCTACTTCTATTGTATTTTCATTTTCAATTCTTAAACATCAGGGTCAGATCGCCGATCTCTGACTCGGACATTTCACGGATATTGCCGAAATGGAAATATAGGTCCAAACCTGCAACCAATTTACCATCTACCCTTTGGTTTTACAGCTAATATCAGAGCTTGCTACGAAATATAGATAATTTTACTTATATCATATCCTCTATACATTGTTATCATTAAGATGATATGATCTGAGTGCCCATGACATACTATGTTTACGACACGAGTTGCTAAATATTAGTATTTCCCGAGCAAGAGCGAGGGATATACTGATATTTAGGCACAAGTGTCGTAAACATAGTATGTCATGGGCACGAATATAATATTCTGTTTATTACCGTAGTCCCAAAATTAAAGAAAATACTTAAAAATTACTTCTCAGCACAAGCAGACTAGTATAGATTGTCACGTCATAGGTGAAGCGTGACGTCAAAGCATAGATCATTACTTGACGCCACAATGCAAAAGTGTTATTTTGCCCTAGGGCAACATATGAAAAATATGAACCTCGATATGACTGCCCTCGTAGGTAATAAATTGTATTTACTACTTAAATTCTCAAACGACAGAGTCAGATCTCCGATCTCTGGCTCGACCATTTCCATGAAAATACGGAAATGGACGATATCGGTTCATCTGTAGACGGTCCCGGTTACATTATTGTTGGTTCCCAGGTGAGGTCTGAACCAATATTCTCAGAGTCAGGAACCAGTAAAGTAACAAGGCTTTAATAGAAGACCGGGATCCTTATCAGAAAGCACACTGCCGTGTCATGTAAATACTCATAGGTATAATAGAACTGCTCTCCTGTAATTGAAATAACACCAGTTAGTGTAAGAACCGGTATCGAATCTACGAGAGGCCAGAAGAAGCTTGAATAGACTTTGGTACATATGTTGTTGGTTTAGGAAGGCGGTGTAGTTGTGACATTTACACTAAGACAAAACAGGAAGTGAACAAAGGGACAATGCTATCGGGGTATTTACTGTGGAAACGAAATTCAAAGGGATATGCCACTTTATGCATATAATGCTATTAATTCGTGATGATAACACCACCATGTTACTGGAGAGATCAATGTTTTCACTTATGTTTGACAACTTGAAAAAGAAGGGGGAACAAGTGAATTCGTTTTTACAAAAAATACCCGGAGGACTGTCCCTTTAACTTTAAGTTGAATCGAGCTTATTTGTTTTAAGGGGTCGTTTCTAGCATCGCCATTTACCAAAGTGTTGCATAAAGTTGAAGCTTCGACACAGCAAACAATCAGTAATTTTAGAAATTTTGTAAAAGATAACAAACGTTTTCATAGCAAGTTTGTATGGATAATGTGCAGTTTCTATTAACACTGCGATGCGACTGGTCTGTATCCGCAGTATTACATATGCGGATGTATTTGTTGATCACATTTCCTTGAATTGGTTGTAGGGAGCCACACTTGCTTTAGTTGTTTTCCTTGACGTACATTCTAGAAGTTGAGATGATGAAGGCAATATTATGGTTTAATGTCTTTATTCAAGTTCTGCGACGTTTCTACATAGATACTTGAGAACGACATTAGTATCATGATTCTTTATTCTCTAAAACCACACACGTTGGTACATGAGAACGACATTAGAATCGAAACGTCGCAGAGTTAGAATAAAGAAGTTGTATATATCTATAAGATTGCCTTCATCTCCTTGATTCAGTTATCAAGTTGAACATATCTATTCTAAATAAAACAATATGATTGATATTCATAATCCATTTTTACTTACAGTGACAATCGGGTACATTTGTATTTGATACGTTTTAACTAAAATAAAATCGTTTATGTATCTATCACATTAAAATGATATTTACATTCTGGTACCAAACTCCTATCCGCTTTACAAACGAGGCAGTTGACATAATAAATGAGTCAGATGCGTGTAATCTGCATGAATTCATTATGTCTAAAACTATTCTAGTGTGCCAGTTTCTACTATAATATCTTAAAATCACTGATTTCTATTTAAACATGAAATACATTAAGGTAATACGGCTACCGAGCCTTTTTCGTTTGTTTGTGCATAAGAAATTGGTTAGAAACACGTAATCTTATCAAAATCAATATCTATTAAACTGTTCTCATGTGTGAATTTCTCATATAATATTTTGTCATCACTGATTTCCATTACAACATGAAATACATTAATGTGATAAGGCCCTTTTTCATTTGTGTTGCATAAGGAATGAACTAGAAACATGTAATCTTAAATAATCATTATGTATAACCGTCTCTAGTGTGAAAACATCAACTATAATATTTTGTTATCACTGATTTCCATTACAACATGAAATACATTAATGCCATTAGCCTTTTTCATTTGTATTTGCATAAGAAATTGGTCAGAACTTATTACATTCGTTATCTATTAAACTTCTCTAGTGTTTGGACTTCTAAAATATCTTGTCATCACTGATTTCCATAACAACATGTAATACATTAACGTGCTTTTCATTTGATTTTGCATAAGATTTGGATCAGAAAAAATTGATCTTAAATAAGCACTTCTCTAGTGTGCCAACATCAACTAAACATCTTGTTATCTCTGATTCCCATTAGATACATTAATCTTACGAGAGATTTTTCATTTGTTTTTGCATAAGAAATGGGTCAAAACATGTAATCTTAAATAAACATTATGTATAAACCTCTTTGCACTAATCTATTATAATATTTCTATATCATTAGTTTATATAACAACATGAAATACATTAATCTGACAAGTCTAACAGGGTATTTCTTATTGTTATGAATCATTATTTATACAATTTCTCTAGTTTGTCGACATCTACTAAAGTAACTTGATTCCTATTACTTGTAACACAACATCAATGTTACCGTTAGAGTTACAACATAAACTGAACAACTCGATAAGATTAGGTGCATTAAAGGGGCAGTAGCACGTTTTTTGATAATTTTATATTTCCAAATTTTCACTGATAATTGTATGTTAATGCTTAATGTATTATCTTGATAGTTTCATAAATCTCATTACACAAGCCAATCAGCCATAGTCAGAGGACAAAGTTTGAAGATTCACATAAATTCCATTAGCGGCAATTTTTTGTGAACACCTTTTATTAATTTTCTGTAAGAAAACGGAATCGCATGGCTAAACGTTACATCATATATTTGAATTATTACTGCTCCATTTAGTTTAAATACATTGTCTTTCAATTGGAACCATTTATTTTAATTTTCCTGACATCACCTTATATTCCCATTAAAAATTTGGTACTGCCCCTTTACCACAGTATATTCATAATAGCTCGTTACAGGAAGATACAGGATATTCATTCACACTTATTTCATGGTATAAAATGGCATGGTATGGTATGGTATTGTATGGTATGGTATGGTATCGTATGGTATGCAAGGTCTTGTACATGTATGGTATGGTATGGTGTGCAAGGTCTTGTATATGTATGGTATGGTAATGGTATGGTATGGTATGGTATGGTATACAAGGTCTTGTAACTTCAAAATTAATGTTAAATACATTTCTTTAAACGAGGTAAACAACACTGAGTGTAGACAATATACCATATCTATGCGTACACTTATAGATAAAAATATATTATAAAAAATCATATGGTTTTATTGATTTCCAGAATTATAAAAATTGTAAATTATAAATAACTGAGTTTTTTAAACCACCATATGGTAAGGGACCGGTTTGACGAGCACGTTGCGATCAATTTAACTTCTTTCTAGGAAAGCCTTGTATTTTAATCATTCGCATGACTGAACTTGAGAGTAATATGCTTTGCTTTTTTATTTCCTTGTCGACAGAAAAGCCAATCATTCTCTGTTATTATTGAACCAAATATATGAATCTGAGGAATAAAAACCCGAACTCAATACCGCTACAGGGTAAAAACACGCTTGGATCACGCCTTGTTAGATACCGAATGCAATCATTTTTCGAAAATACAAAACATTTAATCAGATCTATAATGTTCTTCTTGTATACGCGAATATTGGATCAAACATTTTTAAAGGGGCAGTAGCACGTTTTTTTCAAAATTTTATATTTTATAATTTTCACTGATAATTGTACGTTAATGCTAAACGTATTATTTTGACAGTGTCAAAAATCTCATTACACAAGTCAATCATCCATAGTCAGAGGACAAAGAATGAAGATTCACATAAAATCCATTGGCGGCCATTTTTGTGTGAACACCTTTAATTCATTTTTTGTAAGAAAAGGAATCGCATGGCTAAACTTAACATTATATATTGGAATTATTACTGCTCCATTTAGTTTAAATACATTGTCTTTCAATTGAAATCATTAATTTTCATTTTCCTTACATCACCCTATATTCCCCCTAAAAACGTGCTACTGCCCCTTTAAAGGTAACCTTATAACTCATAAGCTGGTCTATGCTATGTTTAACTGATAATACACTGAGGCACAAAAGAAAGTTTACTCCGGCATTTTTTAGATTTATCGTATATCTAAAAGGGGTGTGATGCATTTATCAAGACTAGTAGTAGTTTGAACGAATCCTGCTATGTATGGTATATCGAAATATCAGTTGAATGTAGGCAGCGATATAAATAACAATATGTTGTAAGTGTTTGACGAATCAAGCTCATTTCTTGATTTACACTTAAAATATATCGTATTTGTTCATAAACAGTATTGTTTAATTTAAAAAATACTTCAGAATATTTTTATTAAAAATATTTTTTTTTGTAGATGTAGTCTTTGACTTGTGATTATTTTCATGTGCTTGTTAGTTTTAGAGTGCGACGTGCAACATCTAATTGTTTTGTATTTGAATATCATACTTATGATTAAACCAACTGAGGTGTAAACTATATTTGAACATCAGTGTACAATCCTATCCAAATCTTAGAAAATATCAATACTGCTTCAGGACACAAAAGGGAAAAACATTTCGCCTTTGGGAACAATATATCTTCGAAAATGGGTCTATAAATTATGTATTATGTACGGAATAAAATAAATTAGGGATATTAAATGTTTCTGATTAAACTCCCATGAGACCATTTTTTTTTCAAATATATCCTTATTCATGATTAAAGAATTGCAAATATACCTTTCCTATTGTGTTAGTAGGATATCAAGTATCACCCCATGTTTAACTAAATATTGGTTTAACATAGAATTGCATCAATTGTTGGGGGGGGGGGGGGGGGGGGGGGGGGGGTGGGGAATTTAAAATTATCATTAACATTCTCCAAAACATCCTCATAGCCTAATGTTCCCCTTTTTGTTGGTAGACGTTGAATTATGATATTCTTCTCACGTCATTTGCCTATCAGAGATCAAAGAAGACAATGTCCTTTGTCTGGGCTGAATATACACACGGAATATTCATATTTGCTAGACGCAATCATCACATGAATGTTTACTTATATGAATAATTTCGATAGGCCTATTTTTAACTGAAATGGAATCGCATTGATAAGCATAGTCATTATCCTGTTTGGTTTGATACAATTGTGTGAATTGAGTTAAACGTTTGCGTTTCTATATGTGAATCCATCATGGTTTAACGTAAGCAACTTCAGTAAAGGAGAAATAGACAATGTGTATGATAAATGGAAAAATCTCAATTTCCATACTGGAAGTGTTGTTTTAATATTAGAATGACTATGATAGAGTAATGATCATTTCTCTTGAACTGAGTGTGAAACGGAATCATTATGTTTGAATATTTAAATGCACTTGGTTGATATAACCTGAAGAAACCTGGAAACTATCAAACTAAAATACTACTCTCTCCAATACCTACATAAATTACTGTTGTAAAGGTATAGAGTATGGTTAAAAGGACATTTTAGTGTTTTATTGTTATTGGTATTATGCATTATGCATTTATATTTATGTTGAAGCATATGATGTAGTCTTGGGTACAAGTACATATCTATAGAAACCCTTCCGCAATGTGAAACCCTATCAATTAGGATAACAACTTAATGTTTGAAAAAAAATGTATTCAAAGTTCAGCGAAAATTGGTTTAAAAGTTTTTAGTAACATTCCAATTATCCCTTGCCATAATTGATTCGAATTGATTAACATTTAAACTATATCATAATACCTTAGCTGTAATATTCAGAAAGTAAGCATTCTTGAAAGCATTGGTCATTAAACTTCTTTTAGATTGTGATAAGACGTATATAATCGTTCTCATATGACTTCAGACTCCTCAGAAATAGCTTAAACTACCATAATATGATGATTTATCATACAATGGATAGTGTTCTCGGCATAATAAAGCCAACGGATATTTACGATATCCGTTGGGCGTGGCTAAGGGTCATATACGGATACCGATGCAAATTTCAAAGGTCAAGGTCGGAACTTCTTTCGAAAATTCCGATGACGTCACAAGCGTTAACATTTTGAACGCCTTTAGTAACGGAGAGAGGCATTACAATATGAATGATACATTGCATAAACATTAATCTAAGAAATAACAACAAAAATGTATGGGTCTTTAGCCATATGTATGACTTAGCAGTGCTAAAACACTGTCATCACGATTTGAATGAAACCGACCGAACAATTTTACTCACAGGTACCAAAGGCAGTTCAAGTCTCATTTTCAAACACGTCATTTACACATCTTCGGTGTTCTTTACTTTAATATTGTTTAGTTTGGATTCGGAAATCCACAGACTATCATCTAGTTTAGCTCTCCGGCCATCAATGTTCGTTCAATCGCTGTCTCAACGCAAGCTGCCATTTTCACGTAGGCGAAGGGAAGCAACTTTTGCCCCTTGGTGAGATTGACTCGTCCTCTCGATGACGTCGGATTAACGAACTTCAGTTCGATCCCGCCAAAGACCATTTAAAACGTGTCTAACTTTTAAATCATCGTATTTTATAGATTTTTTAAATTTCAAAACTTCGGAGTCGTGACAAAATAACACTAACGGCAATAAAAAGCATATATAAGGAGGAATTATATTTTGTCAATTCACTGTCAGAGTCATTGCTCTATTCATTTGCATATATCAATGCGCTAATCTTAAAACAATTTCAACTATCAAAATAGTATTATCAGGCATTTTTTCGAATTAAATTTTAAAATGACATTGTATGATAAAGAAGTTATCATGCTCGTGTGTTTTTGGATCGTAAATATCCTGCATTAGGAATAAACACTATGTATTTAGCTCGCCAAGGCTCGCAAAATACAATGTTTATTCCTAATGCAGGATATTTACGATCCCAAAACACACTCGCATGATAACCTCTATATATCGTTTACTTACATGGTCATGTTGGTCACGCGATCTTCATATCAAGATGTATATAATATCGCTACCTACATTATGTATAAATATTTTCCTTAAGCCAATGACAGAAAGAAATTATGTTCAGATAAGGAAAATTACTTGTTGATAGTAAATTACAGACATGATGTGAAAATCCATCTTATATCTATCATTTCACAAATAGATCATAGCTTTATTTTGAATTATATTTTTTCAAATTTTTAAGAAATTTTATTTGTTTAAGCCCCATTTATTATATTCAGAGAATCAAACATCTATTTAGGCAAAACGACAATGTGAAGTCGGAGACGAATTCATCAAGTATCAAGCAAATCCCACTTACGGCCATTTTGGTGTAAACAACGTTTATCCATTTCAAGTAGTGTATCTGATACGAGAAGCTTAGCAAATATGGTACGTTCGTTCAAACCTGTATCCGTTGATTAAAATACCTTGTCTTGGAATTTCTCATGTATATTTTCTTTTATTTGATATTATTCTATTTACCTTAAACGCACTACTGCCACTGTAACCGGCCCACTATCTATCAAAGCCTATTTGTAAGTTAAGATCAGTTATTTCATATTTATCTTAAAATTGCGAGATTTTAAGTTACCGTTAACGTGTTTTGACATACTCCACAAATAAACTTGATCAAAAAGCAGGAAAATGTTATATAAATTTCCTTCTCGTGACTTGAAAAGATTGATCGAAGTTCTTATATGCTGTAGTTCGAATACTTCGTAATTCTATGATGTGTTGTATGCATACGATATTAGTTTACAACTAATTGCCTACGTATGACGTCAGAATAGGGTGTGGTTGTGACGTCACAGTGTTACCCTCGACGTCACAATTTCAGCGAATTCTCATTAATGTTAGATTCAGCAGCCATGATACACAACATTTTAAAACAGTACTTCTTAAACTCGTTTTTAAGACAGCATTTGAAGAAGGTCGTTTAACATCTATTATATAGTTTCTAAAAGCCAAAGCTTTATGACGAAGGGTAATTCTAGATTATACAAATATCGTTGACGACAGATATCCTTTCCAAGAATATGAAACTTAAATTATGATATGATTTTATTAACCTTATTTCCGTGACTAAACGTAAGTCTACAGTTATGAACATGATCTATGGTTTTCGAACCGAAGTATGTGATGGTTAGACAATTGACGAATATAACGTAAGATTGGGATAGAATACCATGATGCAATGTCACACTGAAGCTTGTTCTCCCACTTCGTCGAATTATTTACGTAAGATGTGTTTTCGATAAGTATTTGTGTATGTACCACTGCCACATGATATTAAACTAAATTGTGAAATTAGAGAAGTGCTGGTGCTAAGAGCTTTTTGAGACACCTAAAAAATACCAAGAGAAACAAAATTACAATTGAGGAAGTAGAGGAGACCATATCCATTTAAAGGGGCAGTAGCACGTTTTTAGAGGGAATATAGGGTGATGTCAGAAAAATGAAAATTAATGGTTCCAATTGAAAGACAGTGTATTTAAAGTAAATGGAACAGTAATTATTCAAATAGATAACGTAAAGTTTAGCCATGCGGTTCCCCTTTCTTACAAAACATGAATTAAAGGTGTTCAAAAAAGAATGGCCGCCAATGTATTTTATGTGAATCTGCATACTTTGTCCTCTGATTATGGATGATTGGCACGTTTAATGAGATTTTTGACACTGCCAAAATAGATAGTACATATAGCATTAGCTTGCAATATTCAGTGACAATTATAAAAAATAAAATTATCGAAAACGTGCTACTGCCCTTTTAAAGAAGAAGTAGCACTTTTTAAAGCAAATATATTTCTTCAAATGTTCCCCAATGACCATTACTATATGTCAAATGTATTATCTACAGAAGGTCATCTCTCAATCGTATCACGAGGAAATTATTGTAGGAGAAAAATCTAGAATTAAACAGAAGCATATGCGGCCATTTTTGTGTGAACACCTCGTATTTATTAGAGGTGCACAAATGGCTTCTCATCGTTTAGGTGAACATGGTACTTTCATTTTGATTTTGATTTTGAAATATCGTCGTGTAGATGGTACCCATTTAGATTTTTCATGAGAACACTTAATCAATATTTAAAACTATTCCCCTTAAAGGAAAAGTAGAGAATGAGTGTGAGGAAAGAAAGGTAAAACAAAAACAAAAAAAAACAGGAAAAGACACGAATAACGAGGGGTAACAGGGGTTTAATATTATTATTACCTTCTTGTATTTATACTATATTTCTTAAGCGAACTTTCTAGCTAAATAACATGTTTATGGACCTTATTTTTAAAGGAATAAAATAGAAATGAAGAGGACATGATTTAGGGAGGCGCAAAATAGATATCTTGACAAATAAGAGAGACTAGATGCATATAGACATGGAGGAAGAAAAACGCTAGAACATTTTTAAAGACGGTGAGTGTTGTGACGAGGAAGTCAGATTTTGGGAGGAGAGTGAACTAACTTTAGAGAAAGCGAGACAACTTTACCAATAAAAGTAATGTGGTAATATCATTAAGAATCCTGAGTAGCATAATTTAATACCTGCTACTTTATCGTGAAGGATTCGTGAAATGGTCCGTATAACTCTGTAAGGGTCATTTATATGCCCAAATATATAGAGGATACTTAATGTAGATTTCGATATTCCAGATTTATTTAATCGAGTGACATGTCGAGTTGAACACCGGCATTATTTCATTTCATTTTATCATGTCACAAATTTGCAAATGTTATTGTATTATACTCAAAAGACTTTGTAAATTGGGACACTAATTTAATATAAGAACATATATAAAAGGATGCGATTTGGAAACTAGATATACAGGGGAAATCTGACACCGCCATGACAAGGTTGAAAGAGATACGAGTCGATATGGATGAAGGATAACTATTGAGAAAAAGTTAAAAATGGGTTGTTAGAGACATGGAAGACGGTTTTTAAGAAGACAGGACAGAAGGCAATATTGTGAGATTGTATTGACATGGATGAATGAAATTATAGAGAAAAAATCAAATGAAATGCCCAAACCAGATGGATCCGCATAACCTACCTCATCGGCATTAGATTACTGAAGACACAAAAAAATCCGAATATCTGAAAGGTGCAATACATGATACTTCTGACAGATGTGACGGATTAGGTTACAATGTTCCAGAGACAAACGATAAGGACATAAACTTTTGAAGCTATCTGGAACTCAATAGCGTCCAAAGGTTATAAAAAAGGAATGAAGAATGATTGAGAGACGATAAGAGTTAAAAAAGGAGACATAAGGATGGTATAAACGCTAGCCTGAAAATGATTTTACCAAATGGAAAGAAGCGTTATTGAAGAATGTTTGATAAGAAACATTATAACTTGGAAGGGATAAGATGTTTGAAAAACTGAATTAGTAACTATTATTATTTATTCTCTTATTACATTTTCAGTAATGAAATATTTGAAAATTAACCAATTTCATAGGAACCAATTATTAAAAATATTAATTTCCTTGGGTGAAAGGTGACATACTTGAGTACATTATGGAAGCACTGTTCACAACGACCCTTGTTACGAGAGAAACGGTAGACGAAGATATACAGGAGCAAGAAAAGAGGATTATGTTAAGAATACAAAAACGAGATTTGTGCTTATAGTCTTGAGTGATAGGAATTGTATTCACTGGTCCTGACTAAGGGAGAAGAATGGATATTTAGTGTGGACTGGTGACAATGTATGGTAATGGTTAGAGGTCGATCGAGGCAGCTGGGTCGGATTGGATATTTGTCAGGAGGAACAAATTATGATGAGTGGAGGAAATTGACAAACTACAAACTTTATTATAAGTTGTTTCTTATTGTCGAATTAAACTGTTTGATACAGTATAATTTCATTGCTGTTTGATACTGGCTCTATGCCTGTAGAGTTAACTCAAGAAACCGAAAACGAATTACGAATTGCAAACAATACTCAATTGTAGCAGTTCGGACACTAACTCAATTGATTAAAATGTGTTCACACCAAAATGGCAGTCAGAAGTTTTACTTAATACGTGATAATTTCTATATATAAATCTCTGAAAACAATACACTCGGCATCAGCTTAACTTTTCGTTGAAATTAAGAAATCAATTTCAGAATAAGGTGTTTAAAGGTTAGGATAAAGGGGGAACAGAAAATATTGTGTTTTGTCCTGAATATGATATAATGTCTCGTTTACTTTAGGATGTTTATTCTCTTTTGAAGATGCTTTGTATGCACGTAATACAATACATTTCGAATTATTTTTAACCACACTTATGTTTTTTCTGTTCGCTGTATGAAACTATCATTGGATACTCAAGTGAAATTTGATATTTTAGTTATTATTTAATACTTCATATTGGTTCTCCTATGTCAACAAAAGGTTATGTTTTATATCAGTAATCATACAAGAAGCAATTCCTGTAAGTTAATATCTAATTGGGATGTATCACCTTTTAAAAATTATTTTTGAAGAGAACTCAGATATTTGAATTATCTATATGGATCACCAGGCCGTATCCGCTTTTGTGATGTACTCTGTCGTGGGGCCTTTAAAGGAGCAGTGGCAAGTTTTTTTTAAATGTTATAGTTTAAATTGTTCTATGATAATTGTAAGTTAATGCTAAATGTATTATATTGAAAGCGTCAAAAATCCCATTACACAAATCAGTCATCCATAGTCAGAGAACAAATTATTCATATTCACATAAAGTCCATTGATGGCCATTTTTGTTTTTAAAACCTTTTATTCATTTTGTAAAAGAAAACGGAATCGCATGGCTGAAGGTAACATTATATAATTGATTTATTACTTCTTAATTTCGTTAAAATATGTTGTCTTTCAATTGGAACCATTTATTTTCCTTTTCCTGACATGACCTTATATCCCCCCTAAAACGTGCTACTGCTCATTTAACTGTGAATGCAGTCTGTCTGTTTGAAAAGGTTAAGTGTATAATTCTGACATTATGGTATTCTTATGCTGAATGAAAGATCAGTAAAGTTGTTGAGGAAAACAGTTTAAATGTAATAATACTTCAGTAAACGAATTAGGAGCTGCAAAGGCCATGACTCATTTCCAGTTTAAAGACAGATTTTATGTTTGAAGTGTAGGTTCATATCCTTACAAAACAATCCCATTGCACGATCCCATTAAACAAAAAGGACACGTGTCAATGAACATTTGTCTTCGAGGCCTAATATTATTTTTCTACAAATACTTTTTGTCAAATGCGTCATTCGGAGAGACAACAGTTTGTTCAAATCCTTTTGTCCATAGCCCTACAAGATATTATCAAATGTCAAGCAAAAACACTTGGCGGCAATTTTATTGGCGACACCGTTTAATCAATTTATCGGTAAGTGGAATGGCGTAGTTTAACCTAACATGATAACATTGTTTTGCAATTGGAAACATTAATTTTCATTTTCATAGGTTCTCTTTATTTGCCTTAAAACCAATATATTTGTAGATACAAGAGATGAGTGAGGAAATACTACAGAGCGTTGATATTGACGAGTCGTTACCTACGTATATTGAAGATGCTATAAACACTTGTTTTTCTATATATGAATATTAATAATATAATATGTATCTCTGTTGTAAACATGTTGACTCCTAAAAGAACACAATAACGAAAATGTAATTCTCCACGCCAGAACTACTAACGAATCGTTTAAATGTTAATTCTTCATTCTTCTCCTTTAACTTTGTTGTTACCTACGTATATTGAAGATGCGATAAACACTTGTTGTTCTAAAATGAAAATATTAATATAATATTTATCTCTGTTGTAAACATGTTGACTTCTAAAAGAACAACGTAACGAAAATGTAATTCTCCACGCCAGAACTATTAAAGGGGCAGTAGCACGTTTTTAGTTGGAATATAAGGTGATGTCATGAAAATGAAAGTTAATGTTTCCAATTGAAAGACAATGTATTTAAACTAAATGGAGCAGTAACAATTCAAATATATAACTTAAAGTTTAGCCATGCGATTCCTTTTTCTTACACACAATGAATTCAAGGTGTTCACAAAAAATGGCCGCCAATGGACTTAATGTGAATCTTAAAAAAATTGTTTTCTGACTGTGGATGATTGGCTTGTGTAATGAGATTTCTGACACTGTCAAAATAATACATTTAGCATTAACTTGCAATTATCAGTGGGAATTATATATAAAATTATCAAAAAACGTGCTACTGCCCCTTTAACGAATCGTTTAAATGTTAATTCTTCTTGCTTCTCCTTTCACTTTGTTGACGACTAAACACTGATTGATATATTGCTTTGAAATTTGAGAATAGGACTTATGTTGTCGTGGAACTAGGTTTACCACGCTTATTAAATGTTCAGATTACAAAGCATTTTCGACTGCTTGTCTCAATCTTAATAAGTGAAACCGATCGGTTGATATTTACACGGTAGAAAGAGTAATCTGCCCTATGAAAGAAGGATAGGATAAATTACCGCAAGACAACTTTTCATAATCCACGAGAGAAATGTGTCATGTAAGCATTTCTAACGATATGACTTAATACAAATACAGCTGCATACCAAAAGTGTGTTCACCTGCTTTTGATCTTAGTGCAAATATCATGTAATTTAGGTTTCGTTTTGACGTTTATGAAATAATTCCAGGATAACAGAAGATCAGCAATTGCCCATGTGTAAAATAACCATTCCAAAACCATATTTCGGGATCGTCTTGTCACTGGTGCTGAATGTCGTTATTTGGCATTCTTAAATAGACAGATGGGGTCATATTTGTAAAATTCGGATTTTCTTAAATTTCGATTAAAATCATGCATGTAAATGTTGTAGGAAAACTACAGCACAGTTACGTTGCCTTAGCGCAAAAGAACACATATGAATAAGATCTAAAGCTGTTGATCACTTATGAAGGATTTCGTAGAGCAAAATAGAAATCAGTGTTTTCGAAATTTTGACCCCTGGTCAATTCAATGACCTGCCAAATTTGTTTCAGCTATCTGCTAGGTATGACATACGATTGTGTCAACGCAAACTGAATCTTCACTTATGCAGGGAAATGTCATTATCGGTTTCGTTTTCACAATGATATGAAGTCTCAAAGACGTTACAAATTACATGATATTTGAATAAGAAGGTGAGTGAACAAACTTAAGATACGCAGCTTTATAACTTAGCAATATTAAATGTACAAATGTAATATTAAAATGATAAATGATTTAGCAGCTTTTCTGATTGATGTTATCTCCGAAACTGACATACATAAAGGTCCAAGCTGTCCTTTTTCTCTAGACATCACCGGGGAGAACCAGGAAGTTAACAACCTGATAGAGGGGAGATAACTCCTGTCACATCCTGTTACCTTCTGAACTTTCAAATACATTCAGTGCGCGCTCAAATCAACATTTAGAGTACTGTTCTGACCAAAAATGTAACAAAAATCTCATAATATGAATAAATAAGTATTGTGGTGAATAAAAACATTTCCTTTTAAAAACATTCGTAAATGAATTATTCCGGATCATTTCATACCTGCTTGCATGATTCCAACACGGTACGAATTAGTAGAAATATAGTTTCAAATCAAGTACATTGCCGATACGACTTTTCACAGAGTAAAAAATGAGTGAGTCAAATAACGTTCTGACTGGCTTCAACACGGTTTGAAACGTGCAGGTTATATGTGGTTGAGTTAAGATCTTTAAAGGGGCAGTAGCACGTTTTTTGAAAAATATTTATTTTCTATTTTTCACTGACATTTATACGTCAATGCTAAATGTATTATTTTGATAGTTTCAAAATTTCATTACACAAACCAATCATCCATAGTCAGGGAACAAATTTTAAAGATTCACATTAAGTCCATTGGCGGCCATTTTTCTGTGAACACCTTTAATTAATTTTTTGTAAGAAAAAGAAAAAGGAATCGCATGGCTAAACTCTACGTTATATATCCCCATAAAACGTGCTACAGCCCCTGTAACAAAGGTTAAACTTAAACATTTGTCCTCCTTTATAATGCAACCTGAGTTATAGCTTTTATATTGTGTAACCTTCATTATAATGTTAAAGGAATAAACTTTGATCACATGACAAAGTGTGGTCTTATGAAAAGTTATTAATATTAATTTTTAACCCTAAATAATTACTTTGGATGAAGTAACTGAAGACTTTGAAATATAGCTTCCGTATGCGTAATGATGACTATCTTATGAACCATAAAAAATGTGTCTTTGATTGATAAAATTTGTTTCAATAGATGAAGATTAACTTCGTTTGTATTTTATGCCACGTCAAATTAACAACAAGATGGAAGTATAATTTCATGATTATTGTAATTTTTATCGAACATTCAATGTCTGCTTTAACACTGTCAAGGCAGCAGTCGCCACAAGTCAATCTGTCAATTTCGAAAGCATGTTTAAAGAACTATACGGAATTACAATTTGAATGCTGAAACCATCCATTGCACAAGTATGATTATTGCGATTTAATGTTTCAAAATTGATAGCAAAAGAAGGCATTTTTCTAATTAATAACACTGAAAAACAAGAAATGATTTAATTTCGTGCTTGTTTATGACAACCACAGAGAAGACCATTCTCTCCTCACAGACGCAGCTCGGTCATACCCGAGTTAGCCTCTGTTCTATTACGCCAAGATCCTGGGGTTCCGGCAGATTGCCCTAGCGGCAAAAATATGTATCTTGAGATATCTCCCTTATTTGTTGCCAATGAAAACACCTTTTGGATATCCACGACTTTGGGAATTCGCAACGGTTGTATTGTGACTTGCAAAAGCATCATGCCTTTAGGTTTATTTTTCATTAACAGTGTTAGAGGAAAATATTTGAAAATCAGATATGGATAGGGTATTTATATAGAAACATACTGTTTTGTAATTGTGTAAATTGTTCTTTGTTTTATGATAAATTTTATTTTAATAATTTACCAAATAAAAACTAATGAGAAGGTAAAAAAGCGATGTTTTGTATAAGGAAGAGTTATCTCCCCTGAATGCCGAACCACACGGGAGAAGCCGAGCTTTTGCGAATGACCACTTTTGAAACGGCTTCGCTGATTGCACAACTAACTTCGATTGCCTCCAATCATATTTCTACCTTTCTATCCCATGTATTAGCCGTAATAGAACAGACGCTAACTCAGGTATGACTGAGCTGCTTCTGTGGGGAGAGAATGAGAGAAGATATGATTCAATATTAATGGATTACGAAAACAACACGTTAGTCTTTATGTCAGTGACTTATTGATTATTTCGCTTCATGGTTATGGGGATGTTTATTTCTGTTCCTGGAGTATGTCAGTTGTCTCACGCCTGTAATATACTACTCGTCATATTTCTTTGTTTGAATTGTTGCAAAACTTAATCCAGTTGTCAGACATCTGTTGAACATCATCCCAGGAAGTAATTGAATATTCGGTGTTTGTTGTGTTGTTTTAGGAAAGATGGGCGTTCTACCCATTGCTTATCGGTGTTGCTATGAAAATTGATAGAGCAATGTTTTGAGATTTTCTGAATGTTTCCTATGTCATAATGAAGTATGTTAAGATGGGCTTATGGTATTGCATGGTGTCCGGCGTCCGTCCGTAAATTTTGTGAAATTTCGACTTCTTCCCAAGAACCATAAGACCTAGAAAGCCGAAACTTTTTGTACAGACTCCTTGGCCTGGCTAGTCAGGAATATAAACTAGCTTCGGTGGTCCCCTAATAAGGGCCACAGGGGCCACATCCTTAAACCCCATTTTCATCTTCTCCAGAACCATAAGGCCTAGAAAGCTGAAACTTTGTGTGCAGACTCCTTGACTAGTGAGAAGTATAATTCATAACTTTGGTGACCCTTTGGCCCTGGACTGTCAGCCATATTGAATATAATAGAAGTTGACAGTCTGAGGGTAGCATAGCACGAGTCTAACCTCAATCTACTTTCAACTTGTCAACTGAATAGACTCTATTGCATCAACAATTGTTACCTTTCACTTCTCTTCACAAGTGCAGTCAATGAATTCGTGCAAATAATTCATTGATGACGTCATCACCATTTATTTCTAATCAATACTGAACATGTATAAAAAGATGCTTTTTAAAAATCGTTTTGTAAAATATCGAATAAATATCTATCGTTCTCCAACCAATGCTTCAATATAACCAGGCTTTAATATATATGTGTATATAACCCCATATTTTCTTCAGTGATTCGGTCATTTTTATCATGTTGTCAAGAATCGCAAGTCCTCTTTGGCTAACGGCCTCGTAGGCCTTGACATCAGGAGATATATAACCATTGCACCGATGAAATGAAGGTTCATCACATGAATAAACCTTGCTATACCATGTATCTTTTACAAATGCACATTTACGAAGGTGAACACAAGTCATTAAGATTACAGTAGTACACAGCCATCATTATCAGGTAGTGTAGGAACTCGTTAAGAGTAGTAGATATTGTACCATTGAGCCGAGGAAATGTAGGTACATCAGATGCATATACCTTGCTATACCATGTATCTTTTACAAAATCACGTTTAGGAAGATAAACATAAGTCATTAAAGGTACAAAAGTACACAGCCATCACAATCAGGTAGTGGAGGAACTCGTTAAGAGTAGTTTGTACTGCACCATTGAGCCGAGGATATGTACAGGTACATCACATGCATATACCTTGCTTTGACGTGGGAAATTTCATTAAAGCACATTTACAAAGTTGAACATCAGTCATTAAGGTTACAAAAGTACACAGCCATCACAATCAGGTAATGTAGGAACTCGTTAAGAGTAGTAGGTACTGCACTATTGAGCCGAGGAAATGTAGGTACAGCACATGCATATACCTTGCTATACCATGTATATTTTACAAAAGTACGTTTACGAAAATGAACTTAAGTCATTAAGGTAACAATAGTGCACAGTAATCACTATCAGGTCGTGTAGGAACTCGTTAAGAGTAGTAGGTACTGCACCATTGAGCCAAGGAAATGTAGGTTCATCACATGCATATACCTTGCTATACCATGTATATTTTACAAAAGCACATTTACGAAGATGAACATAAGTCATTAAGGTAACAGTAGTACACAGCCATCATTATCAGGTAGTGTAGGAACTCCTTAAGAGAAGTTTGTACTGCACCATTGAGCCAAGGAAATGTAGGTACATCAGATGCATATACCTTGCTATACCATGTATCTTTTACAAAAGCACATTTACGAAGATGAAAATAAGTCATTAAGGTAACAGTAGTACACAGCCATCATTATCAGGTAGTGTAGGAACTCCTTAAGAGAAGTTTGTACTGCACCATTGAGCCAAGGAAATGTAGATACAGCAGATGCATATACCTTGCTATACCATGTATCTTTTACAAAATCAAGTTTACCAAGGTGAACATAAGTCATTAAGATTACAGTAGTATCAGGTACTGGAGGAACTCGTTAAGAGTAGTAGGTATTGCAGCGTTGAGCCAAGGAAATGTAGGTACATCACATGCATATATACCTATGTCCTTTTACAAGAGTAGAGTACGTCATCAAGGTAACAATAGTACACATCCATCATTATCAGGTATTGTAACACTCGCTAACAGGAAGAGGTAAGATATCAATTGTATAACTCAAAATGTCACGTTACTTCTCATGTTTAGGACTGGTAAGTCAAGGTTGGACGTTTTATCTTGTTTTTGAATAAATCAAAAAGGTCAACCAAGAACTTCATAACTTTCATTATTAAGATGTCGCGGTAAGACAAGGCCGAATTTTCGGCGTGATTGCATCATGCTTTAATATTAATCTAACGTATTGAGCTTTTCTTAATTTACAGTGATATGCTTCTTTGATGAAATTTGATGAAAGGAGATGTTTTGTTCCTGTCGTTTTGACCTTTGCAGATTGGAGTGAAGTTTTAAAACGTAGAACAAAATCTTACATAAAACCATATTCTTTAACAAATGAACAAAAACTATAAGTCCGAATTTAGTTTCTAAATCGTTTGAATTGAAAGGTCATAAAATGTGAGTTGTTGGGAAATTTGAAATCAATATCTTCTCGAGTTTTATGTTCTTATTTTTTTGGTGTTTCTGATGATTTTGATTTATTTCAAGACCGTTTTCAAACTGAACACTAATAAACATTGCTTTTAATGTTCAGGAAACGGAAAACTATAAGATTCGTTTACTTTGTGAGTTATAGATATAATTATTTAAGATTAATGAAAATATCAAAGGTGACATGAACATTGTTTGAAATTGGGAAATATATAAAATCAAATCAATCATAAAGATATGTATAACTCTGTAAGGCAAGTTATATAAATTGATGCAATAAATTATATATTGGATAAGTTGGTCTATTAGAACAACTTGCACGCATCTCGCATAATTGTATGTAAGATCACCATTGAACGTGTATAATACATTGAAGACTAGAATTTAGTCTATGAAATATTCAAAATGATTACTGTACCTTCACTTATATCATTTCACTTCTACAGACTTTTTATTAAGCCAATCTTGACTTGAAGATTTAGGACCAAGACTGTACATGTATTAAAGGCTCCTATTTAACACAGTCATGAAGCAAGATTAACTACCATGCAGTTATATAACTTATCAAACACTATCAACCCCTAACTGTTCTTCTGACGGCTTTATTTAAGATTCTAAAATCCTGTTTGGCAATGTATGTCATTGGTACATGATTCTTTAAAATTCATTGTAAGTTTGTCCCTTCATTTATTATTTTGTTAGCTTTACATTTTACATATACATAACTCGTTCTATTGAAGATAAAGAACACTGAGAAATGAAAACATTTATTATTTATACGAATGTGGAGAGTGTAGCTACAACTATTTCTCAAACTATTTGAAGATATGTTGATGTGCATGTACTAGAAAACATGTATTTTGTTTCTATCATATTCTTGCATAAGAAATTCCATCTGCTATTTGCCATTATCAATATACTATTCACTCCGGATTTTGACAAAAGACATTACATGAAAACAAGTCTGTAACCTTATTTTCCCTTTATGGTCTCTCGTTTTGAAAACGTTTATGGTTTAAAAGCGTATCCATTTAATGGAAACATGTCAAAGGGAAATCAGAGTTCATCTAATGTCATTGGGCACATGGACCACATGCATCGCGCACATGAATGTTACAAGAGACACTCAAACCAGCATTCATGTGGTTATAGCGTTGATAGCATACCTTAGCAACCTACATAGCACATACTGCATACCAACTTAATCATAACCATCTCCATCCTCCTCATGACTGCCGTCGACTCTGTTGTCTGTCGTCCAGACTCTAAAGCAATCAAGTCTCTAAAGGTAAAGCAAGTCTAGATTCCTCAGCTCTCGGTCTAAAGTTAAATCATATCTTCTTGGCTCCTTTTTGTTATAATACATGAATTGTTTAAAACTATTGTCAATATTGAAAAGACGTACTACTGAAACTTAATGTTTAGCTGTCTGGGGATGATCGAAACAGGCCTACCAAACAAATCTGCTTTATTAATATCCATATCCATAATATTTATGGATGACAACTTCTTTTCATAGAGTGAAACGTTTCGACAGATTCTTGTATCGTCATCAAGCATGAAATGTCGAAACGTCTCACTCTATGAATAAAGAAGCTGTCATCCATAAATATTGTCCTTATTTGACGTTCAACTTCTAAAATGACACTCAAAGAAATAAAACTGCTTTAGTGTGCAGGGAAACGTGGAGATTGCACCTTAAGTATATTCCCCTGACACCAACGAAGAGCAAGGAAAATAAGCGTTACAACTGGCTACGAACAGAGTCTTCATGGCAGTGTTAAGTGTGCATTAAGGTCATAGTCTCACCTTGGCGAGGCGGGATAGCGTAGTGGTTAGCGCGTTTGGCTTCGGATCGAGAGGTCCTTGGTTCGAATCCCGCAACAACTGTGCAACTAGGGGACTGGTCTACACGCAGACAGTTTTGGGTGCAATGCTACACTGAAATAAGCGCAATACTACTCACGGTTCGCTAGCTCCAGCCAATGTTTGCAGGTTTCACAGCCATGTATAGCCACGCTAATGTTGCGGGCTTTCTCCCTGCAAAACACTAGTTTTCCAGTCGATGTTCGCAGGTTTTACCCCAATGTATAAACACACTAGTGTTGCGGGTTTTCTCCCAGCAAAAATACTAGCAGCCTCGATATAGGTGAAATACTCTTGAAAGCGGCGACTCCCCTCACCCTCACCCTCACCCTCACCCTCACCTTGGAAAGGAAACTTTTGAAGCTTAGTGCTGATCTTTAGTCGTTGTAGAATACAAGGGGGAATATGAAATTTGACTTAGCGATGCCAACAAGTATTCGGAGCCTTGCTTTCTCAGCTGTGGACACGATGTCTTGGAGTATTACAGTAGGTTTAAAATACGACTGGTCTATGTATTGACAGTGCTTGGATTCCGTCTGTCCGATGCAGACATCTGTCACATTCTATAGCAGCATACCTCGGATCATGTAGCGTCAAGCTCAACATGAATTTTGATAAATGACGTCAAAGCCCTTGTCGTACGACACCGGGAAGGGGTACTGCCGACTAAAATTCTATATTGAGGTCTAGAGGGATTTTTTGCAAACACCCGGTAAAGATTCATTTTGTCTGAGGCATTAGAAAACTCATCCATAACTTCAATCTATAACTTGCTATGATATCAATGCTATCTGAAACTACAGCTTCTTTAAATTAACCGGAAGCCATGGTACTAAATTTAGTTAATATATTAGGAACATCGTCCTTGTGGTTTCTAACCCTAGATATACCATGGGTTTAACACTAATTGATGAAGCTTATGTCTGACCATCATTCTGCCATGCCTTTCCAAATGAGGTTAAATCATTGGTTTGTTGAATTCACAGTTATGTTTTGATTTCACAAAAGTGACATTTTGCATGATGATTGTTTTTTAAAATGATGTTAGAATATTTGTTTTCAATTTATCCATACTGTTCATTTTCGGTACAGTCACTGTATCATTATATGACTAGTGACTCAAATTATATTTAACAAGTCCTATTTCCCTATGTCATTTATGATGCTAATTTCATAAAGAGTTACAAGTAAAGTACTATTTTTTTAATTCAAGTTAACTTTTCTCTATAGGATAAGCAGCTGATATAAAATATCATATCTCCAATTTGCATTTATTGGATGATGTTTTTTTATTTATGATCAATATTCAAAAGTGAAAAAAACATTGTTATCTCTCTAAACTATTTAATAATTACAGAAGAAAATAAGCTTCATTTCGATATTAATTAGGAAGCGCAAGAAAAAGTGACTGTTGTGCCCATTAATCATCTTATTATGGAAAAAATTACATTCGTTTGTTAAGTTTTGTAAAAGTCAGATTGCGAACCCAAAATCAGAACATTTCAACTTGTAAAGCATTCCATTTATTTAATGATAGTTTTCTTTATACTTCATTCATTACTTAAAAACACGTAAAGAAAATTCATTGTCAAAATTACAAAGGATAATTCATGGCTTGGATCGAATTCAATACGGCCAAAATGTGCTCATGAGGGGTTTAAGAGATACTAATTTTGCTTTGATCGCATGCAATTGACAGATTGACATTTGATTGACAGAATGACATAATGTCAACGTAGCTGGCTGGTTTGATAAAAGCATGTTGACTGAGCGCTTCGCCTGAGAAGGATGACAGAAAAATCGTTATATCCTTACCGGTCGATTGTTGATTCTTTGCGTTACAGACGCTACGTCGGTTTGTCAATTTTCCTGTCAGAACTAGTTCGTAATCATCCCCATAAAGTCAATTTTATATGAAATTATTTTTTCACTAAGGCAGCATATTAGATTTAGCCTGCCAGTGGAAATTTAGTTCAGTGAAAATTGAAAATGGAGGTCGGTTTTATTATGAAATTTACTTGAATGAAAATGAAAGAAAAGTCCGGATTGTTTTATGATGACATTTTATTAAAAAGGGTGTGGACGTAAGGTCAGCTTTGTAATGAAATTTGTTGAATTAAAATGAAAGGAAATCCCACTAAGAATGGTCTTAAAATGGAATTGAGTGAACATTGATAATAAAAAACACTAAGGTGTTTTTCAATGTATTGTGGCCAGCCTTCACAAGTCGCTCTGTGTATCAAATTATCTCATGGACGGGGTAAAAGCCATATGTTATATCTGAAGTAATGGTCATTGATTTGTATACCCCAGCTACGAAGTATACTGAGGTTAATAAATGAAATATCAATGATATGGCGCTTATACATTTTACGATTCGGCAAGTTGACCAATACAAGTTAAGCTGGACCAATACGGGCAAAACTGGACCAATACGATTCTGAGCAAAGGCGAGGGTCCGACACTATCGCTTCAAAACTTCATCATATATGTACGTACGTTTCGCTAAAATCATTTATAATTTTGATTTAGATGAAATTAACTCTCTAATGTTGTGCAAATAAGTAACATAGAAGTTAATTACAAAATATGACATGAGTCAAATTTTCCGTATTGGCCCTGTCAAGTCCTTACCAAGTACAAACCAAGCCCTCGGCTTCGCCTCGTGTCAATACAGCAGACGTTGTACCTGTAATTTTTACTAATATTTGAATTATACCTTTATAATATCGTTTTCAGCGTGTTTCCATCCGTCTTACTATAATCCATTTGTCCCATCAAAGCTCAAAACTGATTGTTGGAAATCCGAATGTAATGAAACTTCAAACATGTAATCACTGTGAAATTTAGATGTGCCATTTGTATGTTTGGGTCACTCAATTCCATTAATTATCAAAATCGAATCGGATTCTCCATTATTGACTTGTTTTACTCATAAATCAAACAAAGCATGTTAGAATATGCAATACATGACACACGTAATCGCTGGGATGTTGCAAATGTTTCTTCATATGTTACAATCTTTTGTTTGCATAAAGTATGCAAACTGAAACTATGAAAATACTTCACCAATGCCAATGAGATATCTCAAAATTGTGACATTATAGTCTTCTGTTCACAATGATACAGTCCTTTGGGAGATGTACTGAAGGTGTGTATTGCAATGGTAGACCTTTAAAATCGCAAATATATTCATCTATTATCTTTTATGTGATAAATTGCTTATCGATTTATGTGGCACCAGTTCTGTACATAAATGCTCTCTACTTATTGTAGATTCAACTAAAATGTTGAAAATAATATTATGTTTTGTTTTTGCAGAACTTCATTTCAATTACAATGCCAATAATTTTGACAAAATATGTTGTACGGTGTTCTCGTTGGCGTAAGAACGTGTACGTGATTCTTGATGATGACAAATTATATAACTGTTTTAACTGTTTCTTACATTCTTACATTCGAATATGACAACAGTGTCTGGTCCTTCGAACATGATATCATACTTTCATTGGCTTAAAAAGGAATATTAATATTTACAAATATGATAACACTAAGTTGCTCGGAATGCAATGTTTTGTACACATTTAAAACAAAACCCAAGCTTTCCAATGTTCATTATAGGAATAACTACTCTGATAGAAAAGACCTCTGAAAAGTATATGATACTTCTTCGATTGAATTCATTCAATAACTACTCCTTCCTAGAATTGCAATAATTGCAAAGCAACTTAAGAGGTTTTGCATTGTTATCCTCAGACTAGCAAGTCAATACAATAATAATTTGGGATTTGTAAGACAATGCTTTATTAAGTCAAGAGTCATACTATCAAATCCCAATACAATTCACGAATCAATCCCCTAATCATTTAATGTCTTGTATCACAGCACGTCAATCACTGTAGTGACACGCTGATAAAGATTCATTATACTTAATGCATGGTTCTCATAATACACTTTGTCAGGAAATGACAAATATTCAAGGCCAATGATTACTAAGATTCTAAACCTTAGGATAAGAACATTACATTTAATATCAGATAAAAATTCATCATTTCCTCGATCAGTGCTATATTACACAAATAAAGATGTAACACAACACAGTTACTAATTTTTATTAACTTTGTCATTTCCTGACAAATAGAATTTGACAAATATTCAAAGCCAACGAGTATAAAGATTCTAAACCTTAGGATAAGATCATTAGACTTGATAACAAATAAAGGCTCATCATTTCTTTAATCAGTGCATTGTTCCACAAATAAAGATGTAACACAACACAGTTAAAATGTACTAATAATTCTTATTATACGCTTTGTCAAAGCCTATTTGTCAACAGATGACAAATATTCAAGGCCAATGATTCCAGAGATTCTAAACCTTAGGATAAGAACATTATGCTCGGTAACAAATAAAATAGTCATCATCTCCTTCAGTGCAGTGTAAAATGAATTAAGATGTACCACAACACAGTTACTAACTCTTGTTATACGCTTTGTCAAAGTCTATTTGTCAAAAGTTGACAAATACTCAAGGTCGATGATTTCCGAAGATTCTAACCGAAGTATATTAAGACTATAAGGATCGACTTCGAATAAAAAAAGACCGTAATCATTGCAGTTTCAACTTAATACAAATGTAACAGAACACAGTTCTTTGGCACTTGTTGTCGAAGTTAGAATAAGACAAATGTTCATAGCATATTATTCAAATAAATATCAACCGAAGTATAAGACCAAAGGTTTCATAACAAATAAAATGAAATATAACCTTATCATCTTCCATTAATCCAAGTGCCATTTTCAGTCTTAAAGGGACAGTAGCACGTTTTTAGGTGGAATATAAGGTGCTGTCAGGAAAATGAAAACCAATGGTTCCAATTGAAAGACAACGTATTTAAACAAAATGAAGCCGTAATAATTCAAATATATAACGTTACGTTTAGCCATGCGATTCCTTTTTCTTACACAAAATGAATTAAGGGTGTTCACAATGGATTTCATGTGAATGTTCATACTTTGTCCTCTGACTATGGATGTATATACGTGTATATACTTTGAACTGTATATGGGCCAGAGGCCTCAAGTACAATAAACACTCTTTGACTTTGACTATGGATGATTGGCTTGTGTAATTAGATTTTTGACGCTGTCAAAATAATACATTTAGCATTATCAGTGAAATATTTAGGAGAAATTGTCCAAAAGAAACGTGCTACTGCCCCTTTAAACTTCTAAAATATTGTGTTATAACGTGGGCACAATCCTGGTACAAAAACATGTCATTTTTTTCTTCATAACTAACTACTTTCTACTACTTATCTTTCATAAGAAACCTAGTTCACAAAAGATTATCTATGATATACATAATTGGAGGATATGACCATGGTAGCTCATAATGAGCTCCAAATCTATTTCGATTGTCATTATTAAACCAATGCCTTAATGGTCATGTATAGGGTAGGTAGCATTTCCCTTCGATTTCACACAGGTTAATTACTTGTAAAACAAACCAATACTATGATGAATATTGACTTTGATGTATACTGACCGAAAATTATAACGATAATGAATAATGATTGATAATGCGCGTAATTATGTTTCTTGTATTTCTGATGACTTCTTATTATCAATTTATTTGTTCATAACGACTTCTAACAACGAGATGAGGTTGAGTTACAAGGGTTTCAGCGTTAAGTTGGAATAAACAAGTACGTTTGGACATTACCTACAAAACCAACATAACACTTTTCATGGTTCAGTCAAACTTTAGGTTGAACAAGTGGCTCCATCATGGTTCAATGACAAATCTGATAATAACAATTCAACTTTCTAACTTATAAAGGTATTTATGTGTTTTGATGTCATCATAATTAGAACTTTATGTTCACAATAAAACATTATACATAACTCGTCATAATTTGATATTTGTTTGGAATTTCAGAATTGTGCTTGGTCACACTGTATTCGAGAGTTCCAGAAACTCGTCCCCCATAGTTTAAAGGCCTTGAAATAACTAGAAATTTATCATTCTTTTGACTGAAACCAAACAATCTGATATGTCATCGCCAACAATGGCTCTTTCCGTTTATCGTTGTTTGCGATTATATTATTGTTTTTTTACTTACTTACTCTTGAAGAACAACGCCTTTTCACATATGAAGTGACAGGCTCTTAAATGAATACGCCAAAAATGGGATATACAATCTTCACACTTGATTTCATTTATTGGCTGCAAGTTTGAAAATAGTGTAAAAAACGAATGGACAGTGCAAATATGTGATCACAAAAATGATTTGTTCTACATAGCGCTAGCTTCCACAAAGAATAGTATACGGTTAATTGTAATCACTCAAAAACAGTTACATCCCTGTCGAACTTTTATAGTTTTTTCATGTTACAGCGAAAGTTGTCTATATTTCAATCGAATTATCATTATTGAGTTCGTCATTATGTGCACGAGGAAACTCTAAACCATTGAAATATGATGAAATCGATAGTAATTGGTGTGGATGGATTATGTGAAATGCAAATATATACGATAATGCATAGGGAAACATTATAATTTGCAACTAATGGTTATGTATATAAACAACATCAGTGTACATAGTGATAATCATGGTAGACAAAGACGGTCATTGTCCAGATACTATGACCTAGGGGTACTAAAAATATATTAATGTTTATTTTAATAACATGATTAAAATCGAAGGAACTATGTAATGAGTTTTTAATCCCTCGGATGATCATATTACATTAAAGAATCTTGAAACAAATATGTATTCATTTACCTTTCCTCATAAAAATTAATTCTGGTTATACTTTATGTCCTATAGGAAACAAAAGGACCTCCGATCGATGATGCTGGTTTGGTCATGAACGTTTAGTTTGCTTCTCATTTATGATTTCAGCGACCACAAATGTTGCCATGGCAACCACAACAAATTACTTATGCTTTTATCAGGACGGAGTGTATGACGTCACACAAATTGACTGAAAATAAGTTTTTGATCTCGTCGCTTTTTACCTTTGTCTTTGATTGAATTTCCTGTACGGAGTAAGGGGGGTATAAATCAAACAATTTCTCTCTGGCAGGTAATCTTGTCTCTCAAAGAATGATGGATATATGTAATGAAGCAGGTTAATCAACGGGAAATCTTCCTTGAAAAAATCTCAATAAATTACGAATGTTTCATTTGATAATTATGAAAATACATACATCAGATAAAAGTTGCCATGTGGCCAATGAAATGTAATTACTGACAATTTTGATTGGATTCCAATACGTTGGATCAAAAAGTGGAGTAAAAACGTTCAGGTCAATAAATAACTTGTTTGTTTTAATAATTATGAAAATGCATACATCAATTATAAGTTGTCATGTAGCGAATAAACGTGTATACTAATTACTGACAGTTTTGATTTAATTCCAAAAGGTTGTATCATAGGTTGGAGTAAAAACGTCCCTTAAAATGTCAATAATTGACTTGCGTTTCCTTAAAATATTATGAAAATACATACATCAAATATTACTTGCCATGTAGCCAATGAACGTGTAATTACTGACAGTTGTGATTGATATCCTGTACACTGGATCAAAAGGTCGAGCATTAAGGCATGTTTACAAGACAAAAACATCATTATGTGAAATTCTCATTTATATTTTTAAAATTTGAATAAATGATGAATTACAAGTTTGATAAATTAGTTGTAGAAAGAGTCTCAATATGCTCGTGCTTGGTTTAATTACCCCACCACAAGGTCTGCAGAGGGCTATTTTAGCGACATTCGTCACAGTGGAAGTCGCGAGCGCAACAAGAAATTTAACCTAAATCTTCACACATTTTTCAATCTCATTAAAATCAGATCGAGACTAGCATTTGTACTTTGCTGCAAAATGCATAAAAGTACGTATTAAAGGATTGATCTCTTATTAAATACCTTTTTCAACCTATACATTGTTGCAGATATTATGTCATTAATAACATCAAAGTTGTCACCTAAGGTGTGTCACACCCGTCGCAAAAACTAAAGCAATGTTCGTTGTTTGTCATTAACAATGAAAGCGATTACTTCTATCGGATTAACAGATCTATGCAACCAGCATTTAGAATTGGAGTACACTTAAGTTGGTAAATTTTTCACGAAGGGATAATGCTTATGTATTCAAATTGCATTTTTACTTTATTTAAACCATGTGGTATATGTACAAAGCGGCACCAATTTGAACTCTGGTAATGTCAACATTGACATTGTAACCACACCGTAACAATACGACTAAAGTATTATCTCGGACTATATACATTTATGTAATTGTATAATTTCTTTCTCAAGCGTACAGCATTAATAATGATTTGCATATATTCCCTTTAAAACACTCATTAAGTGAAAAGGCCAATTATATATGGAAACAAACTAATAAAGTAAGGGGCATGTATCTGACCTTCTATAAACGACAGACAACACCAACTGCCAAATATTCATAGGAACCCTAAACTGAAGAAGAACAAGTTATATGGATAGTTAGCTTCTTTATTTCATGCAATAAAGAAGTTGACTATCCATATAACTTGTTCTTCTTCATCAACCAGCTTCTAAATGCCTCTAAAAGAAGAAGAACCCCTAAATTGACACCTGGTCAAAGTAACATTGACCCTTCTACCCTTCTGCCATTGTGACCAGACCATATCAGTACGGCTATAAACGACCAGGGCAATTATACATGGAAACAAACGAATGAAGTAAAGGTACATGTAGCTGACCTTGGATAAACAGAAAAATAATACCGATTGGCAAATATTCATAAGAAAACAAAGTTGACCGCTTGTCAAACTAACATTGACCTTTCGACCATTGTTACCAGGCCAAAAGAGTACGACTATAAACGATCAGGCCAATTATATATTGAAACATACAAATAAAGTAAAGGTACAAATATCTGACCTTAGATAAACGAAAAAAATAACCGGCAAATATCATAAGAATACTAAGTTGACCGCTGGTCAAACTAACATTGACCCATCTACCATATTCATAAGAAAGTTGACCGCTGGTCGAAATAACATTGACCCTTCGACCATTGTTACCAGACCATAACAGTACGTCTATAAGCGATAAGGGCAATTAATACAGCGGGATTAGTCCTACTAGTCTGGTGAAGGGATTTGTAAGCTGAAGCTCCATGGCGATGTTCAGGGGAGGCCACTTAGGCAGAAGAGCTGACGAGAAGCCAATGAAGGCTACTGCTGCCTTGAGTTGGTGCAGCTGTGGCTTTAACTAAGAAACAAGTGCACGGCCGGGTCGCCATGCTGGCAAATTAGACTTAATTGGGAAGAAGTGTTTTCAAATCAGGTTAATTCGGTGTAAGAAGAGGCTAAGAAATGAAATGCAGACTAAATCGGTGGGATTCAACTCTTGGACGAATTTATATTCAAGGCGAAATTAGATTTTATACGCCGGATGCAGTTTTTGAAAGGGAAAGTGTTCCTTAATTTGCCTTACAAGAAAACGTGCTTTTGTTGGGAAGAGCTTCGAATAGTAACTGGTGTCACTGTTTGAAAACTTCAACCCAATTTATTGATAAATTTGATTTTTAAATGTATTTGTATTTGGTAATTGCTTTTTTAAAATGAAAAGCCAAAGTTCATGTTATCAACAGACACATTGCCTTCAAAGTAATCATCTTAATAACTTAATTCAGTGATCATATGTTGTATTCGAATTATCTGTGGTCACCTTCATATAAATCTAATATTTTGAAATTGGCAGAACATTTCTAAAAACATGTAACGTCGAGCTCAAGATAACAACGACTTTTCGGTAATGTCAAAATAGGGTTTTTTCGTTTTCGTTTGTTACTTGCTCATTTCGTTTGAATACATTGTCTTTCAGTTGGAACCATTTATCTTAAGTTTCCTGATATCACCTTGTATTCCACTTAAAAACGTAATACTGCCCCTTTAATGTAAAAAATATCTTTGAATACAATGTTAATACTTGACAGTTTTGGTAATTTGTTCAGTGTAAAAGATTTTAACTGTTGACGTTAAGTTAAATAAATTTTTTTTATGCGAAGTGTAGGCGATCGGCCTGTAACTTCATATGTTAGACAAAACGTGCGTATACAATAAACGCCTCATGGACCATTGCATGATAAGTAAAGAAAATTCATGTTTAAGGATCTTATTTTATAAATAAACTCAAATATATGTTGTAACTGATCATGATGGTCAAATGTTTTATGCATATTTTATCAATGTATTCATGAATATGCAAATGACAATTTAAATTTATATAACCGATGTCTTTGTCTCGTTGAAAAATGTGTCGGTAAAAGTTTTCATATATATGTTTTAGTAATAACATTTTATGTCGTCGCTTTCCGCAACAAATGTGTCTTTGGCGGTCTTTAAATAGTTTTACTGCTACATGTTGCAACAAAATTATCAATAAGAATGTTTTTTTTATTTCTTGACCTTCTGTTAGTTGACCAATCCACAAAACATCAATCGTTCACAGACTAAGGTCATATATCATATTTAATATTTCAACACCTAACTGAATAAATTTTTAAGATGTTTAAAACTGCTCGACGTTTTGAGGAATTCTTGTTTTCTCTCACAATACTTTCAATAAGTGAAATATTTCTATAAATAACTTCGAAAGTGATTAATGTACAAGACACACATAAAAGGTCATAATGTTGCAAATAATCCAAATAAATTTCTAATAATGCATATTTTTATTGCAATTTTCAAGTGTCAGTTTCATAATCAAAGCTCTCTTTTGTGTAACTCAATAGCATAACTCTAGTGCGTAATACTTTCGAATTGAAACTGTTTGAACTTTTGTTTCTTAAATGTCACTGGCTTTTATACTTTAATGTCGTAAATTATCCTTGGATAATTTGATTAAACTTAAGGAGTTTCAAATTATATTTTCTATCCTTTTTCTACAGTTCCCAAAAAATGAAGAATTATCAGTGCAATTTATTTATGGCATAAATATCTTAGTTCGCATGTTTTCTTTATTTGAATTGTTTAAATGCCATTGAACATCATGGTTTAACTGAATTACCAAACGCGTTTCAAACTAACTGAAAAACTACTTATTATTTGTTTGTTTCAACATAATTCTTCTTCAAATGTATTTTTAAGTGCATTTACTCAATCAAATCTCTTGATCAGCAGACACTGTTATAACTGTAATTCACGGACCAGCTGATACCAACATCGAAAAAGTAATCACAGATTACTTCTTTAACTGAAGAGTTTGAATTGGATAAATTTTCACAAAGAACACTCAATGTAGAACATCACTTTACCAACATCTGTTTGTTAATAGGTGTCTTTGAACAAAGCAATGAAATTAAAAGAAAGTCTTTTGCTCCCTTTTTCATTTATGACCCAAAATGATTAAAGGGATTTATCTTCTATTAAAGCTTTGTTGTTGCATTAAGCGCACAACACGGCCATTATGAATGACAGCTGCGATAAGAAAAATAACTTCCCCATATGTACCCAGCACTTACATTTAATTTTTTTGAAAGCACTGTCAGATGAAATAGGTATGTTTTTTCCTTTGTTCCAACATGTTCGTTACATTCGTACAAGAAAATGTACATTGTATGAACGAATTAGGTGACGATAATGGTTTGTCAAAGAAAAACGGGCAGGAAGATTGACTTGGAATAACAATTTTAATTTTTTATAGAATTTTTCTTCTTTTTAAAGCATTTACGATTTGAAAGATCTTTTGTCTTTAAATGCTTCTTTCGTATACCAGAAAAAATTGAAGTTGCAATCATAAAAGGCGCTCATGTTTTTTATATAAGTATAAGTATAATGAATTATACCAAAATAAGTTTGTACATTTTAATGATAACGATTGAGGAAAAAGCATATTTTAGTTTCTTCCTCTTTCTGGTAACGTCAACTTCACAAAGAAAAGCAACATCTATAAATTGTGCTAAAATTCATGCCAACGCATTTTGAACGTTAGGATTTTCATTTTTAGTTTTTGGTGATAATGATTCAGGCAAAAATTAAATTTAGAGTGATTCGATAATTCATCATCAAGATTGATAGCCTTAAGACTTCACAACTATTTCTTTAACTTCATATTTTCTTAAGTAAGGTCATTAACAAAATGTTATATCTTCAATTGAATCATTTGATGCATGAAAACAATGTTTTACATTCGTATTAACTCCATCAGTGCCAAAACCAGTTGGAGCGGTCATTATTTACAGTTTCCATTTATAGAAGTTTCACGTTAAGTAAATAGGCAGGGAAACACAATTTCTGGTTCGTTCTTATTTCTAAATGTCAAAGGCAAGAGAAGGCTAATTTAATGTCATCCTTCCTTTGCAGTGCATTTAACGAAATGACTATATTTAGAACGGAGGTATTTCAATTTTCCAAAGATACGATTTTATGCTGTCCAAGAGGTGATTGGTTTGCAACCGTCGTTGTAATTGTGGAATGACATTTTTGCTGACTTTGCGAATTTGTGTTGACGGATCTTCTCAAAAGGTCAAGGGAAAGTTATTTCTAAAAGTTTTAAACTTTGAATTGCTACAAATGTGACATTGACTTGTTTTTCTAGTCTTGTATTACCTACCTGAGAATGCAATAACACTGGATGGAAGGTCGAATAAAACTTTCGTAAATCTTAAAAACTGAAAACATTTCGTAACATTAAATGTGATTTTAATTTGCTTTATTTTGTCAATTTAAAACCTTATTTTACCTTAAGTTACACTTAAACTGAATTGATAGTTTGGTTATACTGCTCCCAGATCCTTTGTACTTTTACACTTGAAACATAAACATATTTATACTGTCTTTTCTTTTTAATGACGTGAAGAAAGATTCCTTTTTTTCTAAAGCAACCTACACACTTTTCCTCAAGAGGAAAATTTCAAAAACAAATTGATATGACACAATCCTTAAATCTATGAATAACAAACACAGTAGTATAGACATATGGATGTTTCCTTTTTTGGAAAATTTGCAGATAAATCATCAACAAGAAATATGATGCAAAAAATCAAGATCTAAAATATATTTTTTCTACAGGAAGTTACATTTCAGGAAATGAAGGCTGCCATAACGAAAGGTTCTCTCTTTGTCAGTTTACCGTCAGGTGAATCATCCTTGTTTTTTGAGACAATAATGCTTCAAATTAATGTCCTATTTGGAAAAGTTCTTAAAGCTCTCAAGACAACAGAGCGAATTCTGTCAATTCATCCGTCCGTCAGTTTGTGCGTTTTTATCTTCTTCTTTGTTGAAATGATTTAAGTTTTTATGACCCTTTGACCTCTTATAACGGTCACATGTCAATCTGTTTGTCACAAAAAAAACTTTAACCGTGCTCATAACTTTTGATTGCTTGGGGGTAGAACTTTGATAAATTCATATGTGGATCTATCATAATAAGACCTTATAGATGAGGTCACAAATTTGGACCTGGATCGTGACCTTGACCTTAGCGCAGCAAGCATTTTTCGAAAACTTAAACCTTGGCCATAACTTATGATATTGACACAAAAATATACCTTGACAATAATTATTTACTGATATCCGGGGCATCAGTGTTTAAGAAACACATCTTGTTTTAATTTTAAAAACAATAGTCAATATTATCTAAAAGCCCACATGGACAACATAAACCGAGGGTGCAATGAGTACTACTTATTACTTAACGATAATACCTTTACCTTAAAATCACTTCGTTCTGGATTTTGTTTCACTGTTATTGAAACCAAATTGGACATGTAGCGATGTTTTTATTAATTTTAGACCACAATGACACTAATCAAAAGCTATCAAACCTCACTATTTCCACATTTGTGGTTCATTATTATTTTGCATTCCTATTTTAAAGATCTTAAAAAATGTCATTAATTATCTGTCATGTAGCGTAATGACATAACTTTGAACGTAGAATTTAACAATCCGACATGTGATATTGTGAAAAATTCACAAAGGTTCTGAGACTCTTTACATTGCGTTATATCGTGACGTGTCATCGTGTTTATCTCCTATCATTCACAGCCAGTTCTCTTAGAACATTTAGAAACAGTGCTATCGGGTTATGTAAGTTTGATGCCATAGCGCCATGCTGAATGCAGGATGGCGAATAACAAGAAACATCAACATTGATATGATTTGGCATCCAAATTAACCAAGATCAACCAAACCATTCTTACAAATAAGAAAAGAGTGCTATATAATGTCGAATAGCTATATCAATGACATTTTAATATTAGAGCTAATCCATTGTTCTTACGGAAAAGAAAAGCGTTCGTTATGTAAAGTCGAAAAGATATATCAATGATGTATTATTATTAGAACCTATCTAAAACTGATTCATAAAAAGATTCCACTCAGGTTATTTTTGTTCCTGTCTATACTTGCTACTCAAAATAGTCTCTTTACATTGTCCCAGTGTCCATCAATGACGAATAAAGATATATAGCTAGTAGTTCAAAATTATCTGGGAACTGTTTTCTGCGATATGGGTCTCCTTTTTCGCATGACCGGTTTGTGAATGCCGGATTGATGCTGTTTAAAGGGGCAGTAGTACGGTTATAGGGAGATTATAAGGCGATGCCAGGAAAATGAAAATAACTGGTTCCAATTGAAAGACATTGTATTTATACTAACTGAAACAGTAATAAATCCAATAAATGTTGGAAAGTTCAGCCATGAGATTCCCTTTTCTTACACAAAATGAATTAAAGGTGTTTACACAACAATGGCTGCCAATGGGAATCTAATTTGTTTTTTACTATGAGTGATTGGTTGGTGTAATGAGATTTTTGACACTATTCAAATAATACATTTAGCATTAACGTACAGTTATCAGTTGAAATTTGAAAAAATAAAATTGCCAAAAACCGTGCTACTGTCCCTTTACGAATGGTTTTTGAATAACGTTCACTAAATATTATCATGAATCCTTTAGTACCTTATATCTAAATTAATATTGATATTTTGCAGAACACCCCAAGAGTCCTCCTAGTTAAAATACTGTATCTAATGTATATAGGCAAAATAAGATGTTCGTGTTTGCCTATCCTGTCACGTTTGGGAAATAGATATATTTAAACAAATTGTAGTGTTCTAGAGGTAGTTTATGAGGTGTTCGATCTCCCCAAGGGTTTAGTCTGAACCAGATGGAAGAAACTCGTATCCTGTAAGATGATGAAGTCGGGAACACTTCATTAGCTTTACGATCTCATTGGTGACTTCATTAGCAAGGGTGACAGGAAGTCGGTACATCTTGCCGAATCTAGTCGATGGCTCATTGATTCTAACTTTCATTTACTACCTTTTCCAAGCACAGAATTGTATTTCGACATATTATAAGACATTTGGCTTAAAAAGTTATCGAATACTATTGTCTTAACGAATGCATCAAGTTAGAAATAACACTGTGCGTTTACTTTGGACGGAACAGTGCACCCATTGTATTGGTTTGAAACGAAAATATCGAAATATGATTCAAAACTTCGATATGATTAAAAACTTCGATTCGTTGGATAGGCCGAGGTTGAATTGGGTTCTGTTGAGTATTTAACAAGTTTATGTTTAATAACTGCCATAATCATAATTGTACAGAATGTATTGGAAAGCTGCAATTAATGTGTCCCAATATAATCCTATCCTGGACATTATTAAATTTGAGTATTTAACAAGTTTATGTTTAATAACTGCCATAATCATAATTGTACAGTATGAATTGGAAAGCTGCAATTAATGTGTCACAAAATAACCCTATCTTGGACATTATTTAAATGAAAACGTGATGTTTTGTAATAACTCCATGATATTAAATCATCATTAGAAGATATAATGACGCTATTGTATATTTTCACTTTTTTAACTCGGTGAGATTGTTATAGCTTCATACATTTATGCAACATGCTGTCAAGATCATACTTGTTCCATATTCATTTTCATCCAGTTGTTGTTCAAACGTAAATTATTGTTAAACACATCAATAAGCTGGATATACAATTGCGTTTTCATTAGTGTGTTTTTTCTTCTGTTTCATTCCTTTGTTTAAAAAAACTTAGTAATAGTAATGGAAATGTTTGCTTTCTCAGGCCTGACATGCATTTGAAGTTTTTGTGGTACAAGATAATGTATTTCTATGATATTTATCTTCAATGACACATTAATTACTGCTCAAGACATAATAGCTAACTCTGTTCCTTAATTTCCTGTTGGCTTTTTCTGAGTCTCTTTGCTGTTTCTGACTCATGCTAATTCTGTTTTTTATTGGCTGATGAAAAATTATGTCTCGAAATAGGGAAATGCTCCACCGAATTTCCTGTCACCGACTATAGAAGAAAAATCTTGATTACAGATGAACCAATTCAAGCAAAAACCACGCAATCTTTTGATTTCCTAGGAGGTTTTTATCCAGTTGTCTTTGCATCCAGCTAAATGAACTAAACAGTATTGTTTCTTTTCAAACAATTATTCTTTAGAAAAGGAAACTAATTTGTCAACGTTATACAATGTTTCTTAATATGTTTTTGTACGACCTGGCTCACAATACTAATTTGGAATCAGATAGATCTGTTTCTAAAAGCATGTTATGATATTAATAACATAAAGACATCTTTTTTACATTACGATAATTCACCAAGTAACCTTTGTTCTTCTTTTACCTAATCCCGAATTATTTCCAGTAATGTTACAGAAATTTAATCTGGGTTTTCAAATGAATTTTTCGTTTCTACAATGTATATCAGATTTGTGTTTTCTCAAATCAAGTTAAAGGGGTAGCTGTACGTATGAGGTAGATATGGGCATCTCGAATAAACTTAAACAAATGTTACCGATGAAGGCAATCTATATTGAACAATGATGTACGGTTTACCGACGCGAAACCAACTTTTTAAGGCATCTGAGTAAACGTTGTTAACACAAAAATGGCCACTAGAAGTTTCCTCTTTGATGATAGTTCTTTCTAGGACTATATATCACCAGGTTGAGTTATGATTGACCCTCTGAAGATAATTTTGTATAAACGATTATTTTAGGGACAAATTTGAGGAAATTACTTTTTTAAAACAACGTGCTCAAGTCCCTTTATGACTTTGTTAAAGGGGCAGTAGCACGTTTTTTGATAATTTTATATTTTAAAATTTTCACTGATAATTGTACGTTAATGCTTAATGTATTATTTTGATAGTGTCCAAAATCTCGTTACACAAGCCAATCATCCATAGTCAGAGGACAAAGTATGAAGATTCACATAAAATCCATTGGCGGCCATTTTGTGTGAACACCTTTAATTCATTGTGTGTAAAATAAAGGAATCTCATGGCTAAACTTTACATTATACATCTGAATTATTACTGCTCCATTTAGTTTAAAGCCATTGTCTTTCAATTGGAAACATTAATTTTCTTTTTTCTGACATCACCTTATATTCTCCCTGAAAACGTGCTACTGCCCCTTTAAGACATCTTTTTGACATTACGATAGTTCACCATGTAACCTGTCTTTCATTTGTCCCTTTGTTCTTCTTTACCTAATCCCGAATTATTTCCAGTAATGTTTCAGAACTTTAATCTGGGCTTTTAAATGAATTGTTCGTTTCTATATCAGTTTCTTTTTTCAAATCAAGTTAAAGGGGTAGCTGTACGTATTAGGTACATATGGGCATCTCGAATAAACTAAAACAAATGTTACCGATGAAAGGCAATCTATTTTGAATAATGATGTTCGGTTTACCGACGCGAAACCAATTTTTAAGGCATCTGAGTAAACATTGTTAACACAAAAATGGCCACCAGAAGTTTTCGCTTTATTTGTTATAGTTCTTTCTAGGACTATACATGTATATCGCCAGGGTGAGTTTTGATATGTTTGTTTTGTATAAATTATTATTTTAGGGACACATTAAAGGAAATTACTTTTTTTTTAGAACGTGCTCAAGTCCCTTTATGACTTTGTTAAATGTTAAGTCCTTGTGCTTGACAATGCATCTATGATTAATACCAATAAGTCAATACAATCTGAATGTCAACCACAGAGGTTTAACTGCACAGGGTGTATATTTTTTAATATCTGTAACGCAGTAATGTGAACTAAATTGGATTATTCGTAAGTGAAAACCGAAGTATAAACATCAGCTTTAACCTTTTTTTGAAATGAACATTTTTCAAGACAAGTTGAAAATAAGAAAATGTAATTTATAAGTAACACTTAAAAGGACATAGGTTTATTCAGTCTATATCGCTCCAGTACATTAATTCAAAGAGTAATGAAGTTAGCAAGTTATGTTATGGAGATCATCACAAGAAAACATGTTTTCCTTATGGAGTCTTTTAACGATTTATTTGAGGTTGAAGTTTAAGAATATACCGCAAGAAAAGGGACAAAAAGTGCTTAAAACACGTGTCATGCTAGCATTGACGATGATAATGATAAAGTGTATATCTATTTTGTGAACTTTTCGTCACGCTTTTTAGATAGAAGGAATTGTACTGTTATTGAAGCTACGAAGCGTTATTTAATCTTAGTGCAGCCAGGTAGGTGGGCTCATCCTGTATTCAAGCCCAAATTAATGTAGCTGAGTGCAGTGTGGATGATGTGCCATGGCAAGAATTTCAAAACACAGTATAAGAACTTGGTCATTAACGTTTGTTGACATGGTTTGATCCATGTCTTTGAGAGAGCAACATACTGACTACTCCACTGTGGTAGTTTGGTATGTATTATGTTCTTAACTATTGACAATCTAAAAAATAACCCAATGTATCTTAGATGAGAACTATAATGATTAATCCAGGATTGGCCTCTGCAGTCTTAGAAGATTCAAATATATATTTATTGTAAACAGTTATCTTCCAAATGTGGATTCCACAGTTAATATCGCGTGTGTAGTATTAAGCTATTTACTAGCATACAGACCATATCTGCATTGTAAATGTCGCTTTAATGAATTGTCAACAATGCTAATTACATTACAGGTGAATGACACCACAAGGCTTTGATATTACTAAAACAATACAAAACAATACTACAGTATGACGTCAGAAAGATGACGTGAATCATAATGCTGATGACGTCAAATGCTTTGACCCCACTCATGACGATGTCCGGTGACATTTAATGTTTTAGATATATACAGTCATTTGTAAATTTTGGAGCATTAATTTTAATGATAAATTTTATCTCGTAATTTGTAATGTTGATTAACTCGTAGATATATATATATATATATATATGCATGTATGTGATATCGGCAGATACCTGGGGGACATTCTCTGTATGAAAAATACATGTATGTGCATAAAAACGTGACCTTGCTAAAGGGTATTTCGTAATGCGATATAACTTGAAAAATAAGCTTCGGTTTTAAGTCTTGTTAGAAATCATTTCAAAAGGGTTCCTTTTTGCATCAAAGAACAAATAGATGAATCCAAAGGTATCAAGAACCTTTTGATATATTACATATTCTTTAACGTTAGTTATCATTTTGTATGAACTCTCTTTATAGAAGATCATATAATGGAATAAAGCAAGATCAAGAAACTGCAATATTTGTTATGCTTTAAACTTACAAAACTTCTATGTTCGTATTTGATTAGTACATAATGTACATGGTGATACTAACCTGGATAAATGATTCATATAACATGCCTTTCCGAATCACATGTTTACCTGTGGTTTTATGAAGGGGGTCTTAAACAACAGGTAAGCTTAAGGTAGTTCACCATTCATGTCGTAATTAAATCCATATATATAAACAAAGTCGTTATGCAACTTTGTAATGGAAACTTTAGAAGTTTGTAAATTAGAACAGTAAACCATTTGTATAGGTAATTTGTTGGACTCGCATGATTCGTAAAGGATATAAACCTTTATTAGTACTCATGAGGCTTCCGGGTTCGAATCCCTCTAAAATTGCGATTGTTTTTTGGAAATTCCAAATTTTAAATCCAGTTGGTTTTTTTGTGGCTAAATTCACTTTCAAAGTAAGTAAGGAGTGTTGTTAAAATGTCTCTGGGATATTCAATGGAATGTTCCTGTGATGTTGTTTGTTCCCCTTAAACTACATTTACCAAAGAAAAGAATAATCCCCCCCCCCCCACCCCCCACCCCCCAAAAAAAAACAACACAAATATAACGCCAGAGGGTTGTATTGCTCCTTAACGTCCATAAGTGGTTCCCTTGTCACAACAAATTACTGTTATACTCATGTTGAATGTTGAGCGTGCCAGTCTTTCAAATTGAATAAAGATAAATTCTAAACAGTTCAAACACTGAAGATATATAACGTACCAGGCAAAGTCACAATGTCATTTCATGTTGATGATTGATAAACGTCTGACAGAGGACATAGAAAAATAAGGAAGTTTAAGCCCTACTTTTATGTCATTCAGATATATCATGTGTTACTATTTATTACTTAAAGGGAGTTAAAATGTCATATATTGCTTGAAGACACAAGTGTATTCATATTTCTTGAATCTTTTCCATTCATGTCGATACGATAAAGTCAGGAAATAAACGAAGGTCATCTGGTAATTAGATGATGCTGCCATCTCAAGGCGGACATCTTGGCTACTTCTAAAAGTAGGTATAGATAAACAAAATCAGAATCGAAATACGATTATATAATGCGAAATATGAAACGGGAAAATCGTTAATATCAAATAAAATAGGACGTGTTTATCATTTATTATCATACTTATTTATAGTAAATTGTAAAATGTTGAGTTACTCCCAAAAGTACGAATCAAAAAATTTTAAAATGTAAACCGAAATACGATTGCGAAATTAAAATGTACAACGGGAAATGATGAACATAAATATGTAAAATTAGTTATACGTATCCTTTATTAGACTGTATATTGATCGTATGTTTTTATTTACTTTCAGATGAACAGTGGCTACTGGGCACTAAGCGACATTTTGTGTGACGCGTGGGTTGCCTCCGATGTAATGGCGTGTACCGCGTCAATTCTAAATCTCACTGCTATTAGTGTGGACAGGTAAGAACTATTTTTACAGGATCTCTATTTCAACGGTCATTACGGTAGTAGTCAAACTGAATTCTTGTACTAGGATTAGGCCACAGAGGCATTTGGTGCGGAGTAACGTTCACCCCAGAGGTTTCTGCGGTGGTTTTGCGAATTTAATAGATACAAAAGTTATTTGAAGGGTGACATGTGTTGGAAACCAGAAAAGCCTTTAAAAAGGCAAGCTTTGGGGCACCCGGTTTTGCATTACTATATAGAATCAGGAGATTTAGGTTAGGGAGGACGGGGACGGGGACTTTTGCTTGAATAAATCGTTCCAATCGGAGACGCATGTTTGGCTCTTTACGTTGATAGTTATCAGTACACTATGTATAGGCCTATAGTAAAACATCTCGTCCGTTTCGCTTAAATTTCAATGATAGATACGTCACCTGTCTCAATTATGATATAAATTTTTAAACATTAATACGGTCATTCAAATTTATGTTGCTTTAAAAGATAGCGCTGACGGCGAGTTTAATACAAGAGCCATGCAGTGATTAATTAGAAGATAAATAGTTGCGCTAGTAAACTTTCCGGGATCCATTGTTTTCCAATACCCGCAAATTTAGTTTAAACCCGACGAATTTCCCTTTGACTTTCAGGTTAATTACATGTTGCAAGAATAATTTTCCTTAATTGATCGTTGATCGAATTACAGCCGAAAGTTGCTGATAAATTTAGAATGATCTCAGCTACAAGTTCATAACTTTCCTTAAGTCATTGACAAGGCGGGACATTCAGGAAGGATTGGAGGATACAAAAATGGAATGTCGTTTCCGAATGTGGAATGCATAAAAATACACCGAATAACTACAAAACAGCTCACATGCATATGCAAAATTTATATTTATTAAGGGTGTAAACACTCATCCATAAATTGTTGAAAATATACAATATATTTTACATCATAACATTATTATAATAATCAGTTTCCAAATTAAAGCTTGCCAATTATTTCGTACCACCAACATGGTCACGTGGGTATAAATTTGCTACAACTCTGTCCATTGGTCGTTCGAAATACCAGGATATGCTTAAAACAAATATCATTGGCTGAAAGTTTCCAAGAGTAATATAGAGAGAAACTTTTGCCATTAGTTTTCAATATCAAATGTAACATAACTTTGGGGTCTCTGGACCCCAAAGCAGTAAGCTAAGTTTTGGGGGGAAAATGTATAACTGAGGGGTACTTGTGTGTGTGTATGAGATGTCACTAATTTGAAGCGATAATTTTGACGTAACTCGGAAGCGAGTCGAAATCGGCAAGATGGATGCGTTTATTCCTTTACTCAATTATATAGAGGGGTGGGTCTTTCTTATCTACGTTTTATCTACATTTTATTTACGATATCGGGTTCCTGTGGATTAAGCTTAATGAGATGGGCTCTATAGTCGTATTTTAAGCAACCCTTTCATTGTCCAAACAGGATATACGGAATCTGTATTAGAACATCTGGTAGTAGACACCAGATCTACTTCTGAATGGTTGTCAAAGACCATAAGCTGTTACACACAGTCGGGACCAAAACACCTTACTTGCTAACGGTTAAGACAAGGAAAACAGACGTTGACTTATTAAAGGTGTTTACTCTCTAAATTCGAATTCTGAAAACTGAGATGAAGGCCCTGAAAGCCTTTACAATCAATTAACATATGCTCGTCATTAGTCACAATTCACAGAAGTGATTTTGTAGTTACAACGATATTGATTGAAAATATTTGTTAAGAACTTGTTATCCCTGTTATTGTCTAAGATCACTCAGAAAACTAGTTGCAAGACTGAAAACGCATGAAGTTAATATTTATTCATGTATATATTCTTTAATTTATCTATGTGAGTTGTAGCTAGTCATGACGCATGTTTTCATGAACAATGCAACTTTTGGTCTTTGAAAAATTATGAATTAACATAATCGATTCAAATGCGTTTTCTGAAATATTCTTAGGTACAAATGAATTGGTTTCGACACGGCAGCTCAAACTTTCTCATGTATTCTTGAAGCCACGCCCATAAGGGATTAAAGGCAAGATTGTACGAGTCAACCATATGATGTCTGTAACACCGCAATTAAAGGTGTTTTCTAAAGAGACTTAACCACATGAACAGGTTGTCTGTATTCAGATGATGCTAGATATTAGGAATGACCCCTACTCAAGTGATCAAGCGATCATCCTCATAAGGATTTCAGGTGTAAAACTCAAATATTTAAACCAAATGAATAATACTTTGATTAACCTCACATATATAGAACCTGGAAGCTTCGGATATCGGTGTTACGATTATAACAAAACCATATCATATTGAATAGAATGAAAATCAAAACAATACACGAATAATGTGATGGGAATGAAGATAAACATAATTTTCCCAAACCAAAACGGATTGACAAACTAACACATCACAATATACAGAAACCAGATCGCCTGCAATCGTCAGTTATTCAATAAAAATCAACAAAAGATTTGATAAAATCATCACACATATAAAGGAAAACAATACATTTCAATTTTAAATTAAAGTGAAGGTTAGCTGCAGTATTAACCACACTTGAATCTATTAACACCGGAACGCTTAACAATAATGAAATCCAATTCTAGAAAATATCCACTAGATTGTATTCAATTTGACTTCGTTTAAATGGAAATCGATTAACACGGTTCCTTGAATTAACCTGCTATTATTGGTGTGGTGCAACAGAAAATTTGATAAATCCGCCGACAAAGGAGTCATTTTCAAGGCGCCATTCCAGCGGAGTTCTCCAGAATGTTTTCTGGAAGATCAGCGGTTCTTAAGCCAAATTGAACAAGATTTAAATTGACTTGGGAGATGTCAGTATTAAGAGAACTGACTGTGAGGGTTCACAGTTAAATACAATTATCTATCACACACATGAGCAGGAGTAAAACCAATCATTGTAAGATTCCATGGTTATGATGCTCTATTTCTTGCCTCTGCATTATCAGAAAGAAACCAAGAATTCTCTGTGATTGGCACTGCCAGCTATTGCCATGTTTGTTCCAGTTTGGCATTTTATTTGGCATCAGAATTAACTCCTCATAATTGCCACAATTTTTCACGTTATTGAAATGTGCAAGGGGGAATGTATTTAAGCTCTCGATCACATTCTGTTTGCGAGGAAGGGAATTGATATTGACATCCGTGACACTCTCAACAAATTCCATTTAGATTTTCGTCATTATCTTCCTCAACCTTTTGTTTTCTAATCAGGGACAAATCAAAATCATGTCGAGGGGACCAAATGGAACGACCTCAATTATTTTAATTTTATTTCAATATTTTCTTCTCTGCTTTTTTATTATTTAAATATTTCGATTTACAATGCTTTAAAATGCTATTGTTACTCTAACTGAACCATTAATTTATTTCTTATCATTGACGATTGTATTATCATATTTATGAAATTGAAATGGATAGGGCATAACATACTACTTAACCATATTCCTCTGCTGTACTCGACATCATTAGATCAATAATATTGACTCTTCATACCCGGAAGGCCCGATAAAACTTTGGCACAGCGTCCAACGTCCATCCTTTCGCCCGTCGATCTTTACACTTTCAGTATGTTTTCAAGAAACATTGGTTCAGGATTGTTAAAGGATTGTGCAAGAGGCATTTTAGTGTTTGTAACCTATGATGAAGAGTCTCAGGTCTTAGTAACCTAATTGTGTCTCTTCCCTGTAATTGTATCCCATTGTATTGATGAGCCTTCTTTCTCATCATATTGATCATTTTATGACTATTGCATATCTCAATATTGAAAAATTGGTGATCCTTAACCGGTCAAAGTAAACATCAATAATACTTGCTACACTACAATATTGAGTCTAGCTAGATGCAGTATCAGGTCGCGATAGCGTGTCTTTTTTAGGATAGGTTTACTAGACTGATCCTTAACAAAATATGTTGTTGTGTACATAGGTCTAAGAAGTGAGAGGCGTATTCACATCGGCAATATTTGTTTTTATTTATATGTATGTCATAATCAATGACTTTCTTCTGTTTCAGATTCATCGCAGTTACTCAACCAATCAAGTATTCTAAACACAAAAACTCCAAGCGTGTGTTCATAATGTTGGCCATGACTTGGATAATATCATTAGTTATAGCCGCACCCATTGCACTTGGAGTGAACTACTCGGACAAACGAGTGCCAGGATTGTGTGCATTTTTCAACTCAGATTTTCTTATATATTCGTCCATGGGTTCCTTCTATATACCCTCATTAATAATGATATTTCTATACTGGCGGATATACAGGGTTTTGCGCCAGAGGGCGAGAAAAGCAATGGCGGCGAAAAAAATTAAAATAGATAAAAGTGCGTTGCAGAGTGTTATAGAAAATACTCAGGCCACCCAGGCGGCTAATGAACCTACAGTCACCACTGGCCTTGCTAGGATGGACAATGGGAAAGTTGCTTCTTATAATACTAATAAATCTCACAAACTAGCGCCACCGGTCGTGGATGACACGTCGGTTACGAACGTTCCTTCCGCTTCGGACTCCCATTCCCATGACAACGAAGAAGATAGTGGGGCGAACGACGGGAGCGGCCCAAAAAGCCCGGCATCCGACGATGGAATAACTCATAACGACGATGTTGGTGGTGAACTTATAGCCAATCCGATTGCCGAGGCGATGGAGAAGCGGGAAGCTGATGGCGTCGCAACTACTTCCGGTCAAAGCGGCGGAACGGAAGCGGAAACGCCGTTTAATTCTCCAGGTGCTTCTAAAGGGTCAACTCCTTCCAAGCGACGTTCAAGTGGCAGGAAGAGTGGCTCTCGCAATCAAAAAGAAAATCATAAGAAGGGTGTGACAAAGTTTAATTTTCATATGCGGACTAGCAGGAAGCGGAAAGAGAAATCTTCCAACAAGCGCGAGAGAAAAGCAACAAAGACATTAGCCATTGTGTTAGGTGAGTATCCTTAGAGTAAATGAACGATACGCAAATATACAATTTAGATACCATTCTTTATTGGATTTGTGTAATAATGATTTAGTCGGTGGTCATTTAAATGAACTTTAATAACGATAACGAAAACGTCAACACATGTGTTTTAAGGTCATGTAACATGATCGTTTTGATACAGGCTTTACAAGAAATATAACCACTATGCGCTTCACCTCAAATTTGGAATAGTGAGAAGTGTTTTTAAGATAATGCAAGTTGTAAATTCATTTAAGATATAAGCATAAAAAATTAACACGGCATCAATAGGCATTTAAAATCATGCCTTCACAATACCGTAGGAAAGAATAAAACGACCATAGCCAAATCGTAAACCATGTGATATCGTCTTGGAAATGTGTTCCACTGGCATGACATCCATTCTCATAATCTCATAAGTACAATAATACAATATAGAACAAATGGGACACTTTTTGCTACGCCCCCTCCCCAAAAAAAGAATCGTCTTCGGTACATGTATGTGTTCCACCAGCATAGCATAGCATTCATTAAAATAATCTCCCCCCCCCCCTAAATGTCCTTATGGATATATGGCAGGGCTTCTATTGGGATTTATCATAAATCGTTTCTTCACAGTTCACTAGAATAAAAAAATAAAAAAGCATATCGTAAAGTATTTGCCCCCAATCTGTCGTCATGTATATAATTCCCACTATCATGGCATCCAATCGCATATAACATAAATCCTTTCTTCTTAGTATACTAGTATATAAAACGTAAACAGAAAACAAATCGTAAACTATTTGGGACCAGTCTGTGCGTATGTATTCCACTATCATAGTATTTATCACGAATCATCATAAACCATTCCTTTAAAGTACACTAGTAAATCAGAAAACAACACAAGCCCAATCGGACACTATTTCCCCCCAATCTGTCGTCAGCGTTCCAATGGCTCCGGTGACGCGGATGCTAAGGAAAGCAGGGGGTTGTAAAAATACCACCTTTAATTAGCAGACTAGGGCCAATAGTTGTTACCGAGAGCTTGTTTTCTCAAGACCTTAAACCTGGGTCAATAAGACACGAGACGAGGTGATTGATCTAGGGATTGAACAGGAAATACAAGGGGAGGATTTCTTCTAAACCAGCGGAATTGCCTCCCTGGTACAATGGCCTACTGGGCCCACATAGGTCTACTCCGTACTTAGTCAGTTGTCAATGATTTAGCTTATAATCAATTACAGAATTTCAAAATGACAACCAATGGTAATTGAAACACACACTTGCGCATATGATTTCATTGGATCATACATCAAAAATTATATTTTTTCATAATGACAACTCATTGTAATTGAAAAGATCCACACTTGGGCATACATGTATGATGGCACTGTATCATAATTACACAATGTCATTTTTGATAACAGTGAATAATCCATTACAAACCGTATTTGTTCATAATGATAATCATTTGTATTTGCAAAGATTCACGTTCGCTTACATGTATAATGTTAGTGGATCATACATTACGAAATATAATGTTTCATTATGACAACTAATGTAATCCAAAAGATCCACACTTGCGCACATGATGTCAGTCAATCGTGCATTACTAAATATATATAAAAACTTTTCATAATGGCAACCAATAGTAATTAGGAAGATCCACACTTGCGCATATGATGTCAGTGAATCGTGCATTACTAAATATATATATATATATATATATATATATATATATATATAAATATTTCATAATGGCAACCTATAGTAATTAGGAAGATCCACATTTGCGCATATGTCAGTGAATCGTGCATTACTAAAAATATAATTTTCATAATTTGTTTTCATAATGACAGCCAATTGTAATTGAAAACATCAACACTTGCGCATAGGATGTAAATAATCCCTTACATACTGTAATATGTCATATTGACAACTAATTGTGATTCGAACGATTCAACGATATAAAACCATATCCGTGATAACGCCGGTCAATGTGTTTCCTGACTACACAGATATATTCTTTATGTCATGGTTTCATGTGTTTTTCTAATATCCAGGTAGTGCAATAAGCATTAAAGCGAAATTTCTGTCTTAGTTATATTTCATAAAGCTTTGTGTGACATAATAATCACAACTCGGTTAAGTAATGTATTTGTGTTTCCTTGTGATAAACATGCATGCGATTAATAAACATCTACAAGTTACAAATGTAATTTCCTTACCCGATGAATAATCTGTATGGTGTTTCTGTTCCAGTTGAGTTTTTGATATGCATTACTAAATATATATATATATATATATATATATATATATAAACATTTCATAATGGCAACCTATAGTAATTAGGAAGATCCACATTTGCGCATATGTCAGTGAATCGTGCATTACTAAAAATATAATTTTCATAATTTGTTTTCATAATGACAGCCAATTGTAATTGAAAACATCAACACTTGCGCATAGGATGTAAATAATCCCTTACATACTGTAATATGTCATATTGACAACTAATTGTGATTCGAACGATTCAACGATATAAAACCATATCCGTGATAACGCCGGTCAATGTGTTTCCTGACTACACAGATATATTCTTTATATCATGGTTTCATGTGTTTTTCTAATATCCAGGTAGTGCAATAAGCATTAAAGCGAAATTTCTGTCTTAGTTATATTTCATAAAGCTTTGTGTGACATAATAATCACAACTCGGTTAAGTAATATATTTGTGTTTCCTTGTGATAAACATGCATGCGATTAATAAACATCTACAAGTTACAAATGTAATTTCCTTACCCGATGAATAATCTGTATGGTGTTTCTGTTCCAGTTGAGTTTTTGATATGCCGTTACAGAATTTCCTGGTGATGTATAAAAGGGCGATGAATAAACACAATATTTCTGTTACAGGTGTATTTTTCCCTGGATAAAAGCATACATGTACATGACATTTTATTACAGCTGTACCGAGTCCTGATGATAAACATGCTTGTCATAAACATACAAAGTGAACCTATCTTTCGAATCCTGTTACATGTCCGTGTGGTTTCTGTCAGCTTTCCTCTTTTTCCACGGAGCTAAACAAACATCGTTTATGTTTCAGGTGTATTTCTGATATGCTGGTGGCCTTTTTTCACGACCAACATCATCAGCGCCATCTGTATCCGGTATGAGCTTGAAGATCATCCAGCCTGTAACCCGGAGCCCATTCTGTGGTCTCTATTTACATGGCTTGGTTACATGAACAGCTTTCTCAATCCAGTCATTTATACCATTTTCAACCCTGAATTTCGAAAAGCATTTAAGAAACTGCTCGTTCAACCATGCAAATAAACTGCATAATGACCTTGACCTTCTCACATGACCTTCACCTTTGTTAACTGGCCTTGACCCCGACCTTGAAAAGATGGCTGAAGCATTTTTATTGGTGCGTAGAAGGTTAGCAACTGTGACGTCATTAAGTGATTATCATACTGTGAGGAAGGTTTTCGCTGATGAAGAGACATCAAACAATTTGTGCACAACTGTGAGTGTTATAGATTCGTTTAGTGACAGAATAGCATTGGTTGACATCGATATTGACAACATTGTGATTCCTGATATGCCATTCAAGCCCTATTATTCACCTGCTATTGACATGAAGTCCTGTCAATCTACACGTCACGTGATGTCATCCATAACAACGTCTGAAAACCTGAAAAGAGTAACTATTTATTTTCTTATGTTTAACTGAACATATACTTATAAGAAAAGTAACATGAAACGAGGTCACAGCTAGATCGAGAGAGTTGCAGTAGCTAAATATTTTATAATTGCAACGAGAACAATTAAGCCTTAAATATATCATTTTGAAAAAATGAAGTCATAATCGAAACCTAGTAGGTCATACAAATCATATACAATTGATTGATAAATTGAAATGGTATTTTTTCGTGACAAAAAAGTTTTTATTTTGGTTCCATAAATATTTAGCATATCATAATTTGTAGACTCATTCTACACTGCATTCCGTTTGCTTTAAGAAGTCCGAGAATGATGAAAGTCCCAAGTATATTTAAAATAATATTCATCGTGTAGGTATACTACATTTATCACCACATGGCACATGGCGCAAACAAATCTCTCCGATTCATCAATACTACTGGTAACTCATCTCTGTACCATAAATGTGTTGCTCAAATATCATATGGAAGTATTAGGCAATATTTTTGTACTAATAATAATTATTATTTTAAATCGGTGATCTTTGTAGTTGTTCGTAGCCATATATACTAAACCTTTAGCATAACACATCTACCATGTAAATACGTTTTCACGGGCAAATCATTAACTTTCTTAAATCCGAGAATTCATTAAAGAAAATCAACAACTGTGAACAGTTTATTATCATTTCAATAAAAGCTTACCTTTGAATTTTATCCATTAAGTTTTTACACTACGAGAATTTTATTCGTTGACAGAATGAATTTGTTTCGACTTATGTGCCAACGTTTTCCTAATGTTCGCCGTCAACGAAGTCTAAACTGCATAATGACCTTGACCTTCTCACATGACATTCACCTTTGTTAACTGGCCTTGACCCCGACCTTGAAAAGATGGCTGAAGCATTTTTATTCATATAGAAATTTTGCAGATAGTATTAAAAACATGTAAAAGGATAGATATGAAACATAATAATAAAGAAGGCAAGTTTAACCTTTACCACGTTTTAGTATTAAGTTTGACCAGCCAGAAAATAGTTTAAGTTGATTATCGTTATATTGAATATTTGTAATAAAGTATAGCTAAGTGTTAGCAAAACAGGGAAACACTAAGTCAGTATTACCATTTCATTATCATGTGATTATGTGTACAAGTCTAGAATACAATGCATAGTTCCGCAGTACAGCGTGTATTACGAAATATGTTTGCTGAGCACGATGTTTAGAAATATGTTGATGTGTATGATGTATTATATAAATTATGAATTGTTATCAGGGAAGGGATGCGATGCTTAAGTGGTAATCACTTCAGATCATTTATCATTTTGCTGAACATTATGTGGTATGTGTATGAAACGGGATATCCCTGAACACATAACGTTCGTCGTTAGGAATTACGGGGAGTTTTGATGATTTGAAAACAGGCCGTACACGACATGTTGTCCTTTAGAAGATTAAGGGAGGAAGTTTGACGTTAAGTTTTTAAATTAACAACGGAGAAAAAATATTCTTACTTCCTCTTTTAATCTTAAATCTGATTGGCTACTGTAGTCAGTGCTGACCCTTGACCCCGAATGTCAGCACCTGACTTATCATTTGCACGTGCTGACTGAACATACTGAGCACGTGTAAAAGGTACGTGTACACGTGGTTTTAATCTCCCAATGGAGAGACGCTCGTATTTGATATGGTTCTTGTCTCTCTATACCGGTGCAGTGACTCCATGGAATGCCTGTTTTCAAATCATCACGTGACTTACCGGATGTTCCACGTGAGCCTCGTGTTCTAATTGCCTGTTTGGTTATCTCCCGTGATGGGACTGTTGTGTTCTCTATTCTTTGTTTCCTATTACTTGATCGTGGCGGACACATATGCTTTATCTCCACGTTTTCAAATAAAATAATATTTATTATTAGCTTATTATGTTATTCTTCTTTGAGGAAGCTATTGATGCATCCAATATCTGATGTGTCCTGCTTCATAAGCATATGTATATCCACCACATCCTACAAATGATCGAAATTTTCTACTTTTATTTGAAATGACTCCCTTTTAACAATAGTAGCAGTACCCGGACGAAAGGACGGATTGTTTCAAGATGTGTTTCTCCGGGCTCCTTAAACGAAGCTGAAAATTATATGATTTATATGTTGCCATCATAATCAGCTGTTTGTAATACAACGAATTTAGAAAACACGCTTAGGTAACATGTTTTATTATATGATCAGCGATGAAATACTGGGTTTTATCAGTGAAATAAACTGTCTATCAGGCAACAGTGACGATATATTATATCGTCACTGGTCAGGTGCCGGAACTACTTTCAGCCATGTGAAAAAAAAGGGGTAACTTTCCAGTTTTAAAGTCATTTTAATTACATATTTCATTAAACAATCATATAATAGATAGACTACTTAATGTAGTTTTCCAAATACCAGGTTTATTTCATCTCGTGACATGGGTAAAGTTGAAATAAACCTGGTATTTGGAAAACAACATTAAGTATCCTCTATATATTGGATGACGGATGGGTGACCAACATGACATGATGTAAGCAGGACTACGTGTTCATTAATACATCTCACCTTCTAACAAGACTAACTTTAGCTACCTTCCTCATGCTGGATGGTTGATACAAATCACAATCTTCTTAGTTAAAGACCCATTTTCATACTTGCATGCGGTTCGGGGTGAAATTTAGCTATTGAGAATATAAATACAACACTCGGTAGAAAAATCTTTTGTCGAAATTTTGATATCACATGTACATTTTTTTTTATCAACAATAACACACTTAGTTCGACGTGAAAAAAACAGTACCCCCTGTAAAAGCCATAGCATTTAACGAACCCGCTTTCGGTGACGTAATCATTATGCGTGTATGATTTACACAATGTGTCAAGTTCCATGCGTTCGATAGGTATTAACGATAGGCAACAAATACCTAATTCGAAATAAAACATAAAATGAAAATGCGCTTCAAAGACGGTTTTCAAGCGTATATGTACAAACTGAAAGTTTTGAGATGGCCATACTTGATTCGCCTTCATGTCGACTGCCGTTTCGGTCATTTTGTTGAATTGTTTTCTATTTAAAGAATTTTGGTCCGAATTTCCCTAGGTTGCTCGCAAAATTGTGCAAAAAATAATACAATTAATTTTTAAAATATTGAAACTCTGAAAATGGGTCTTTAAGAGTATCCAGACTCGTTTCCAATCTGAATCAGTAAGGACATCGCTGCGTCAGACAAATTGAATCGGCAATAAATGAAACATACAACTTCCAAATAGAACAACAAATCTATGTGTCTTAACGTTTTTGTTCAGTTTATATCAAATGGTTCCTAAATGATATTGAACTGACAATGGTATGAGATACTAACGAAAGGCTTACACTTGAAGCATTGCGTATCACACATCTCCACTCTATATAGGCCTTCAACTATTTGGGAATGGTGTTTGTTAAGCATAAACATAAGTTTTGCCTTATTAATTTGTTTTAATTGATCAGAGAAATTGAAAATACACGATCAGGTGATCAGAACAAGAAGGTTTTCTATCTGAATCATCTGTTTCCATCACTTTCTATAATTGCATAGAAGAACTCGATGTTTTCAAAGCTTATTCAATAATCTATTATTGTCAATTCTCTGAAGCTTCTTAAATTATTTCGAAGTTTTATACATCTTTTATTCTTTCAAATTTTGCTTCAATCCAGTAACAATGTGACAATCGGGATATGTAGTTATGACCCTTTTTCTTTTTTATTTGGCTAGAATTTCAAGAACTTTTGATGAAGTCGAGGTAATGAATCCCATTTTAGGATGGCAAAATGTTAAGTTTGTAATGTTTTCAAATCACTTTTAGAAACACAGAAGGATAACAAAAGGTTAAATTAAAGTATTTTAATTGGCAATAACAGAACAAGAAACATGAAAAAAGGCCGCGAACTGAATCATAGGAGTAGGCAGGCGGTTGCCACTCAACAGCTAGTTTTTCGCCCTGCGCTGGATGGTTTCTGCAATTTCTGTTTTGAAATAATTAAAGTAAAGGAAATATCCTTGAAGGTTTACAGTAATGTACTTGTTTTCTGTTAGTATATACAATTTGCTATTGAATAGGTAATTGGTGCCGGTCGCGCACACGTCTGGGGGTTTATATCTGCAATTGCTGTAAGAAGCATCCTCGGTACTCTAGGGCTGAATCTGGTGCTTTTCATTAACACACTCACCCTTCATACCTGTTATGAAACAACCAAATACACGTTCATGACTTCTTTGAGAGGTGGGGGCGGGATAGCACAGTGGTTAGCGCGTTCGGCTTCGGATCAGGAGGTCCGTGGTTCGAATCCCGCCAGGGGCTCGGCAACTTTGTCTGCAATAGAGAACTGTTCTACACGCAGTCAGGTTTGGGTGCAATGCTACACTGAATTTCAGCGCAGTACCAAAAGTGGTTCGCTAGGCCCAGCCGATGCTCGCAGGTTTCAACGCAATGCATAGCCACAATGGTGTTGCGGACTTTCTCCCTGCAATAATACTAGCAGCCGCGACATACATATAAGTGAGAAATAATCTTGAAAGTGGCGTTAAACCCCACCTCACCGCACCTCTTTGAGACAATTTTATTTACATGAAAATCGACGTTTCGACACAGCTCTTTGTGTCGTTATTAAGCAGCTTGACAACAATTGTCATAAGTCATTGCTTAACAACGATACAAGGAGCTGTCGAAACTTGCATACCACGAATTAGGAAGTATACTACCATTATTCCTCTTCCTTATTGCTTTGACGTGAAATGAGATGATGACAGCATCTCGTTTTTGTCAATCATTGGCGTATGCTCGAATACTTTAATCTAACATCTAAGGAAACCTTGCACACTAGTTGGCTCAAAATATGCAAGTGTGAGCTAAGACCGTTGATTGTAAGCCAATTACCTCAACGCGAGATAATAATATAATGCTGTTACCTTTTCGAGAGGCTTAGAAAGTCCAAATCGAGTTATGTTAATGCTTACCTTATATCAAGGATAGGTAATTTCAGCATTTTCCTTAAAATAATGGTTATATTATATGAAGTGTATGTAAAGTCTTTACTGAAACTGATTTCATGTTAAATAGTTTAAACATTGTTTAACGTGGTGTTGACCAATAAAATAATTTAAATGACGAATTTCTTTATCATACAATTGGATTTTTTTCAAACAAGATAAATCAGTTAAGGTAATATGCAGATGAAATTGCATTACCTTGAAAATAACGACGACGTCGTAGTTTTATACACAATGAAATCATCGTTTACTGCTTGAGAAACTAATGAACAGGTAATTTTAAGTGTAGTTTAAAGATCAATAGTATCATTCTATACATTTATGATATTATGGTTTGATGATAAATTTTGCCTCTACCAATCAACTTTATGCATACCAAAAGGTGCGTGTTTATTTGAAAATTAGGGTGATATCACTGAATGTATAGGAAGAACGGGCCAAATTTATCTAGATTTTGTATTATGAAGCGTTCGTAAAATATGTATGGAAGGGCGAATATTCAAAATCATCATGTATTGCTTGATATGTTGTGATGAAATGTGTGATTTCTCTTAGTATTAATACATTTTGTAATCAAACGAAACGTTTGCTGATAATTGTTTAAAATAAGTATTAAGGAATCCAGGAAGTTTATTCCATAAGAATTTTTTTTTTACATTTTACTCCATTCATCTTTCAGCCCCGAATCATCTAATGTGTTGTGGTCCGCTTACAAAATTCAAAAGAAAGTGAAAAAAGGTTACATGTACGTTCAAATATCTCCGTGTGTTATCCATAGCATATGCACGTGCAGCCTGTTCACAACTATTCATGAAGAATCCATTCAATGTCGTAATAATGAATCATTTACGAAATATCCAAATTGCATAGAAATGCTTAAAAATAATCAAAAAATCGTTTACTTCTAGAACTCCGCTGAAACTGAACAAGTTTATAAACTTTATTTTGAATACAAGCGGGACGTCGTTCCTTAGCTTAAAGGGACGGTCCTATTGGGGGTATATTTTGAAAATGGAGGATGCAGTGATGCCTTCTATTCTTTATCAAATTGTTAAATGTTACCGGCACTAACATACATGAAAATAAGTGTGATAAATCATGTCATAATATATTTAAAGGGGCAGTAGCACGTTTTTTGAAAACTTTTATATTTTCAAATTTTCACTGATAATTGTACATTAATGCTAAATATAATATTTTGATAGTGTCACAAATATATTTACACAAACGAGTGACCATAGTCAGATAAAACATTATAAAGATACACATTAAGTCCATTGGCGGCCATTTCTGTGTGAGAAAGGATTCGCAAGGCTTAACTTTACATTTGATTTATTACTGCTTCATTAAGTTTAAATACATTGTAAAATAAATATTTGCAATTGAAAGACAATTTTCTCTCAATACCTTATTTTCCCACTAAAACATCCCCCCCCCCCTTTAAGTTTAGACAGGGGAGTTCCACACACAAAAAAAAACCCGATAGAACTGTCCGATTTACAAACTGTACAATTCCCCTTCAGATCAAATGAAGTGTAAAACTTCGGGAAAACAATGATAGAATTTCATAAGTGACTTAACCATATCATAGAACTGCTTAATGATTTTGCGAAGAACATAAACTTATCAAGAAAATAACAACGATGCATTTTTAGGAAGATCAAATTTGGTAATGTAATTATCAAATCGATATCAGTGAAATCTTTTCACAATGTTCACATCCCATTTTCATTTAATTCTTTTGAAGCCGTTTTTAAGTACCAAAATCGAATTATCTCATTATTAAATTTGCTTCTATAATGATTATTACCAGATACGTTTTGAAAACGCTCAAAAGAAGAAAGTCATTATGAGGTGCAAGAAAGCTTCAAATTTAATAATGTTAAAAGCATCGTTTTCAAGTTTCCAACATCTTTCTGAAACGAAAGAGGTGAATTATAGGAGGACTTTTTGCACAGCATAATCTCCATCAAAGTCAGATGTTTATTTGAAGTTCATTTTGACGGATTATTTTCCGTCAATAAACTTACAATCGTATTCATTTCAAGCCAACGGATGAAGAGTATCAATTGAGGCTTTTTTGCTCGTTGATAAATAAGCATCACGTAGTTACGTTAACAAGATTGAATATTCTACCATCAAAAACATCATTCATTATGTTCCGTTGTATTTAGACATTAATGACTAGGTCTATGAAAAACAAACAAAAACTACAGAACAAATTTGCATCCTAGCACAGGATGATTATAATAATCGTAAAATAGTTTCTCTTCTAAAACTTAACTTAAACTCTAAAACATAATTTTTAGTTTATTAGCATTTTACCTCAAGAGTATGGATGTTTCACATTCCAATAATATAAAGTTACTAACGTATTTAGAATGTATATCCCACTTCAAGTCTCGTTGCTATGGTTTCCTTTGTTCTAACTGTAGGTATATTCACCGATACACCACAACTTGTCTAATACACCTATTCTTTTTTGCACACCCACATTAAATCAGGTGTAGAGATTTCCAAATTTGGCAAATCAACGGAGTTGTAAAATTTAGAATTTTTGAGAAATGTTAGCGTCCAAAGTGGCAATCGAACCAGGGGCCTGCGATGCAACGCCTCTATCGACTGAGCTACTGAGGCTTGATACAGGTAGTGGCACATTTTGTTGTGTCATGTCTAGGTTGTTGTATTTTCCTATATAAGCCTATGAATAGGTATTAGTTTGTACCAAATTTTAAAATAATGAAGTCAGTTTATGTTTTTTAAAACGTTATAAGAAGAGTATTGTTGATATTTTTTTATCTAGTTAGATTAACTCATATATACATAGAGAAGGGTGGACAGTTCCTTTTCGTCAAATAAATCTCGACCGGAGTGGGGCATCACTGAATATACCTCCTTTTTTAATCGTAGATCCTCGGCTCCGCTACGCTACGCCTCGGAGACTCACGATTCAAATAGGAGTTATATTGAGCGATACACCCGGCGTCAATGCTGTTGTGAGGTGTCCATGTACAGATCAAAATGTCATCATTATGTCATAACTGTAAATAGTGCATGTTAGTGCAATAAGTTGCATATAGTTATTCCGTTTCCTTTTTTATTACAACAACGAGGAGTATTCGTTGCTAAAAGTGACTTATCTGGTTAGAAAAAACCTGTCTCTTTTGTTCAATGCATTCGTTCACTAGAAATATGTGCATGTGATGCACTGTGATGTCCCCCGTCCGAACCTTTAATCAGAAAATGACCCTACCCCCCATAGGCACTAACTTCATGTTTCCATGAAAACAAGAAACAAAATTCAGAATAACGAAAGTAGCCAAAGACGTAAAAAGTTAGTATTTCTTTATTGGATGCCTCCACTCCTAGTGATTCTTTGCATAGATTAATGTTTATCATCCATATCATCAGTTAGAAGCACTGATTTTAGTAATCTGTTACACTTTCTAAACTACCGTGAAAACGGAATTTTAACACGTACAAATGCAAAGCACACAAATACCAACTAACATTCAATTATTGTTATTTAGGAGACGCACTACTGTGCAGATTGATACCAAAGGTGTCAATATGAGGTATGTAATGATGAAATTAACTTTTATCATCATGTCTGTAACGTGTGATATTTGACTAACTGAAGACGTGGCAATTTTGTGTATGTTGTTTTGAGAACTCATGATGCCTTAATCTTTGTATTATTTTTTAACTGTCAATTCCATTTATTCTGATTGTCATGTTTCGTGCAAATAAAAAAACAACTATATTTCACTTAAATAATCGTTTCTTCAAACTATGTGCTTTCAAAGAAGTGATATACTTTCTTTTGCATGATAGGTTATGTATGCGGTTTGTGGTCTTCAGATCGTTTTTAAATCTTTATAAAAGTTTCTAATATCAATTTATTCCATTTTCTAAAATCGAAATTACAGTCATCTGTCACTGTAAGGTCACAGTCAATTTGATTTCTATTTGAAAATTGATTAAAGGTAACATCGCCACGGCTATCCTCTAAGTAATTCGACACAAGTGAGTAAGTAATTGTTTAGCTCCACATGGGCGATATCTCAGCCAATTAAACAAGACATTGAGGTTATGACATAACCAGCTGTTCAACCGACCCCCTTCGTGTGTCCAGGTTTGTATATATATAAGGGTAGGACCGTTTATATGTCAATGTTCATTGATTCAGGATGCATACATCAACTTTACTTGGCTTTGTCTTTCTCCTCTTTGTTCAGTTGGGTGAGTACCAATCTCATTGAAATCAAACAATTTATTTGTTCCATTGTTTCGTATTATGTTGTTTCCTATCACTCATCTATGATTCGATTTCGATGAGATTGGGTATATACGAGATGGGTTCAATAAATTTTGCCAAAATGACATAACAAATGCTTTCAACATCACAATTCACTTATTTCACTTCACTTCTAGTTGCCCCCTATCCACGCATCTGTGCTGGTCTTTACGTCTTCGTTATTCTGGAAATTTTCAACTTGACCAGAATCCACTTATTACGTGAATGGCAGAGTTAATTCTGGCAAACCACAAAATATGTTCAAGAAATATGCAGCGAAACTATGACCAATCAAAGATTTATCAAAAGGTGTCAACTCTTAATCATTTAGTGACCAATTCAAAATCATCGGCGGATCCAGAAAGCTAGGGGGAGGGGTCTGCTAGGATTTTGAGCACCGAGAGTTCAAAATAACTATTACTGTTGTTGTACAGTTGTATTTCGCGAGTATAATAACAGTACACAACTGAAGTGTAAGGCCGGAAACCGTCATTAAGTAAACAGTAGTTACCTGTAAATGAAAATTCTTCGATGCAAATTATATCTTCTACACCAAAAGGTCGTACTTCTCTCAAACGAATATCCTGAATCCCGCCAACACCACCAACCCACACCTGCGAAAATGCAACGCAACGTTAAACTTCACTGAAAACAACCTTACGCAATGAACGAATGTACGAAGTTGTCGCGGCCAAAAATTGCAACGAATGTGTGAAAGCTCAACATTTATCACATCCTTTCTCTGTTTCAGTCACATCGGAAATTGACCCTGGAGGTGAGTGTTTCTAGTTTTTAGGTACTATTTAATATTTAATTTAGTAACCAGCTCATCATATTACGGCTCATCCTTATTTTGATACAATAAAACTATTTCATTTACGACGTTCTGGTATTGTGGAACAACCTATGCAACTGAGAATAGTTCTCAGATTTTCATACACCGTTAGGCAAAGGAAAGTACACAGTTGGTTTAAATTTACTTAAGGATGCTGTTTCATACGTGCATGCGGTTCAGGCTGAAATTCAGCTATTGAGAACGGAAATACATCACTTTGTAGAAAAATCTTTCGTCGAAATTTTGATATCATATTTAGATTGTTTAATCAACAATAACATACTCATTTCGACGCCCAAAGCACAGTACCCCTTGTAGAAAGGGCATAGCATTTAACGAACCCGCTTTCGGTGACGTAATCATTACGCCTGTAGGATTTACACAGTGTAACAACTAGCGTATTTGCGTTCGATGGGTATCAACTTTGGCAGCAACGAATACCTTATTCGGAGAAAAAGAAAGTCGTGCGCGACAAAGACGGTTTTCAAGCGTATATTTAGAGACCGGAAGTTGTGAGATGGCCACACTTGATTCGCCTTTATGTTGGCTGCCGTTTCCGTAATTTTGGTAAATTATCTCATATTTAATTAATTTTGATCCGATTTTCCCTAGGTTGGTCGCTAAATTTTTCTAAAAACACAACGAATACATTAAAAATACTTTTAAAAATCTTGCAAGTATGATACAGCAAATTTAATGTGTAGAGACTTGAGATGACTTACAGGTAAGTTATGTCATGTTAAAAATAACATAGTTGCAGAAGTTTGAAAAAATCAATGGTGTCTTGTTAATATTGTTAAATGGCTTCGTTTAATGTAGGGTAGAAAATATAATTTACACCATCATGTTGTCAATTTGTGAACAAATAGGCAGTTATTGATTTTCACATAGAATATGTCTTCCTTGTTGATAAACATTTGTGTCATATCAAAATAAAATTAACATACAATTCATTTTAAAAATTAAAGCCCTTAAAGTACTTTTTGAACGGTGATTTAACTCTTGTTCTCATCAGTTTGACAATTCGACATCAAAAACTTGAAAACAAAATACATTACACATATGAACAAATCAACTGAAGTATGTACTTTCGTTTGCCTGAATTTTAAGAAATCTGGTAGGAGAGAGCAGTTATGCTAGAATTCAGTGATACATTTGTAATCACTAAACTACATTAAAGGGCTATGAAGGGTACAGATTAACATTGAATAACAATAACAATCACCTGGTTAAATGGCAATCACGATAATCATTATCCTGATTGTCAAGTAATTGCATAATAATGTAACTGAGTTTATTCTAATACACTGTTTCTTTTCTTAGAAATCTCTGCGTCAAGGTTTATTTGCCATTTCTTGAACTAATTCAGAGATTTTAAACGATAAAATCGGGAAATATATTCATCATGACCCATATCACTAGTACCATGAAAATCAAAAACACCTCTAAAGCTACCGATGTATCGCGAATCCCATGGACGTATACAACAACAAACGTCATCTATGAACACAGAAATCTGTTCTCTGTTTAAAGAAAGACAATGACCTTTCTCCTTAGACCTTTGCTAAAGATTTCGTTTACATGTTTCGCGATTATGTTTACATGTTTCGCAATTTCGTGTACATTTTTCGTGATTTCGCTTTGTGTTCGTTTCGCCATTTCGCAATTTTTAGGTTTAGTTTTCGCGATTTCTTTAACGCGAATTTAAAATGGCCCCCCGCGGCCATCATTCTATAGCCTCAGTTTTGCAAGGTAATTATTTGTCCATCTCCCTCAAATAGTGTTTCACATTCGATAATCCTTTCCCTGCCGTTTGTAACAAAATCAGTGTTTAATAGCATAATATTCGTGTTTCTAGCTGTACTGTTCCTGTCCGAGACAAGACTCGGAACGTTATCTCGACAAATTCATATTGTAAATATCAAATAATCAAAATCTGTATAATCTATAAATTCATTGTATTACTGTAAATACTGTCAAATATCAGGCAGGAGACGACTCGCGTGTTCTCACTGTCAGCTGTAAATCTATTGTATCTGTAAAGCGCTGTCGATCAGCCGAGATGTTAAATTCATCGGGCAGCACGCAAAACACACGAAACAAGTGGCATTCCGCGAAGGCATGTGCGTTCGGGCGATACTTTTTTTCATGCCAGAAAACAACATACAATTCGATTCAAACCAGTCCTCTATCCAGTAATCCTGCTACATCAGCGTATATGTTTCCGCTAATGCTACAACCTATCCCCTGATATCCTCCTATAGTTTTCTGTCGTATTGCTGACGGGTGGTTGCTCAGCGCTATCTCAGCCTGTCTGTTTTCAGTCAAACTATTTCGAACTCCATACACTGTTCGTTGTCTAGTGATGTCGCACGTGGAAATCTTAGAGCGCGCGATTTGGAGCTAAGCCAGAGACTGCAATGAGAATCAGATTAATTATCTAATAGCACTCCTATTGGTAAATTTGAATCACGAGGTTAGCACGCGGAACGAAGCCAAGAAACTAAATTGCCGCTATCGCTGAAAGGGCATCATTTGATTGGCTTGCTATACATAGCGATACGACAAAGACTATAGGAGGATTTCAGGGGATAGGTGGTAGCATTAGTGGAGACATATACGCTGATGTAGCAGGATGCTATCCAGTGTTCATATTCATGTATTCATCTGTCCCCAGACCCGCAGTGCGCGGGTGCAACCGACCCTAATGGTGACGGAGTGGCCACTGTAGTCGCTCCAGGAACCTGCGACGTCTACTATGAGTGCGACAGCCTGAACAACCTGCTGAACACCGTCTACTGCTGTGGAAGGAAAGTCATCAATGAGGCCTGCTCAGTCCGGGACTGTTCGCCGCCTTGATGCAAAATATTTAGGGAGGAATGCCATTTATGAGACCGGCTTGATTCAAAACTCTATCCCTACATGTTTAAAGTCAGGCTTGTAAACGGACTTTTTCTGGTTCCTTGAGTATGATGAGTAACGAACTGCTCTTTGGATGAACCATTGGGAGGAAATCTATTAATGAGTCATTTTGATGTAACCTTCTACATATCTAGAAGAGGGCTCGAATGTGATGTATTTTTTCATTGATGTATTATCATAATTTAAAGTGTCACAGAGTATCTTTCTTAAATTTTTATTTGGTTTTGATAAGCTACAAAATATCTAATATGCTGATTGAAGTTCATATCTCATCACTGGACTTGCAACTATATCCATTTATGCATAATATCTCTAAAATGCTCGATTTTCTGGAAAAATCAAGAAAACATCTATAATACGTTTAATATTCGAAATTATGCATCCAATTAATCTACCTATTAGTTACAATACCTAATAAACACTATCGAATCGAATATATCTTTCCGTCAGCTTATGACAAGGTTTTAAAAATTACGTTTGGCGAATTTGCGCGCGCCACTCGAGCCACATTGTCCCATTTTCGATCAAAATCCCGACTTTGAATGGCCGTATTTTCGCTCTAATGTACTGATTGACCTTTAACTTGTTATTTTCAGTAACTGTTAGTGGCTCCCTATGTAATAACATCGATTTCAAAATTTGGCATATGTGATCCTATCAACATACTCTTTAAGATTCTAAAATGATCCAGAATATTCTTGCTTAGGGGTGGGTTAAGACGTGTTTGATGCCATCAGATGGATTGACTTGTTAGAGAAAAAGCTTCATGTACATGTAGTTCTGTTCAGTTGGTTGACCTTGACGATTGACTGGCGTTTTTTTTGCATGTTCATAACATGTCTGTTACATTAAAACGAGTTTTTAATTTTCCTCTAATAAACGCCCGTCTGGCATATTGGTATCTTTGGTATCTGTGTGTCGTCTGTTATGTGTCATGACTGCTCATGTCAACGTATATTTGAGGGGGGTATATTTACCACCAGGGGTAAAGGGCCGCAATTTTGCCCCTGGACCAGAGGTGGAGCAAATCGGATACCCCTGGGGGTAACATATACCCCCGGGGACAAATCGATCATGTAAACACCAAGTATGCCTGGGTTTAACAGTTAAATAAAGCTTCTTTCACTTACTGACAGGGAAAATAATTTTTAGTAAAATGGGTTATTTGATATTAATTATGGCTGTTTTATGTAACTATTTTCGTCTTATTATTGCTATTCATTAATGTTGTACATAACTGAAAATATCTTTAAAAAATCGGATACAATCTGTATTTATAATTATTTTTGACACTAAATCTGTTGTTGCCCGAAATATTTGAAATATACATTAAAAATTAAAGCATAGCTTTTGTCTCTGGCATGTTTAAGAAATAATGAGAAAAGAGAAAATTCGGCCCTTTTGGATCCACATTTCACCATATAAACGCATTGCAATTTATTTATTGCAATTGTATAATACCCCCTGGGGTAAATGTGCGGCATATAAAATATATTTATGCTACATAAAACTTGACATTTTAAATGTTTTTCCTTAACGATGTAATGACATTAATCTGATTTTGAGACAACGTATGGAGAAACGTTAAAACAATTGTAATGAAGTCAACATCGAAATGATCAAATATAATTTTAAAATCGTTTGTAAACAAAAGTGGCATGATGGCATCACAAAAATATTATTTCATTTTAACAACATTCAAAAACATTATGTCGAAACGTTTTGACATTGATGAAAGTAATTTTGTTTCAACTTAAGCCAATTATACCTTTCAAAGCAGAGTGGCCACATTTAATTGTTCTATACAGAGAAATATAATGACTTGAAAGTCAAAAGGTCATGGTCAATTTTCACGATCAGTAATCAAAACGTATCTTCTCAATATAATCGTTTCATCTCAAGGAATCAAATTTCTTCAAAATAAAAAGGCCAAGGTTTTTCTATCGTGTTTGTCATCAAGGCTTTCATAGTTGAAACTCTCCTTCAATTATTGTGTTTGACTCGCATTGCATATCAATCAAAGTCCATTGGAAAACAGTAACCTTCATGACCGATAACGCTGATATGTTATTAAACGGTGCCCTTTAAAAGCAAATGTCAATTTCTTGAAATGTAATATGTCAGGGTAGAAAGTATTTTTACAAAAGTAATCAGGCATTTTATTGAATTACCGAAAATGCAGTGATACGTTGGTACTATAGCTCATATCTTATAGTCAGGTCGTAGTGGAGTCTTACGAAAAACGCACCTCAGGATTTGCAAATTTTAGTGTAGAAAATAATTTTGGTTTATAGTGGTTAACGTCGTACTATTAAAAGGTGCAGTTGTGAGTCTTATAATGGGATTTTTACCTACAAAACAAGAAACGATCAAGATTGGCTGAAAAAAGCCGTTATGAAAAAAAAAAAAAATCTCCTTTCAGAATCTGCTTTAACATGGTACAAGATGTAGTGAATGTCTGTTAACTGGCCAAATCGATGTAAAACTTTGATCACAAAGCAAAAAAAACGTATTTATCGAACGGGGAGATTTACAAAGATGTAGAGATTTTCTGAACATCAAGGCCTTATCACAATACATGCTTGAAGATCGAATACCGCAATTCACATTGAAGCAATTGTTACTTTACTATTCTAATAATACTAATACTACAAATGTACATGCATTTCATTACGTAACCCAATCTGCGTGGGCGTTGACCTTTGAAAATATATTATAATGACCATTACATGTACATCATTATAAAAATAATTTTCACAAACTTATGCAATACGATATTTTTGATAATGTAAATGAAATATCGCATGACTAAATATTAATCATCATAAACAGTATCATACACTGTATATGTAAAGATAAATGTCTTCTGTCAATTCAATTCTATTTATCAATTAAGATTTCAACATTGTCAGATCAAAATACTTGTACAAAACAGATTGACTTCAATAATATAAGATATTGATATTTTAGAAGGAGAAAGGCATAGATTAAAGAAACATTGCAATTGCATGTCATTATATTATGAACAATATCACTGTCGTGTACCCGGTAAGGAGGGAACTATTCAAAATGGTGGACGTGACAGGTCAACAGAGGTAGGTGTCTGCTTTCAGTGCTCCCTTCTCCTAATCGACGAGGTTTAGATGGTCATCTTTAACTTTGGTAATCGGGAATAGAATTTCGAATACATTCCTTAAGAGTTCTGGTTCACAAACTGCAAGAAATTTGCGTATTTTAGATGTCAAGTTGATGTTTATCTCACTTTCATTTTCGAAGCGGAGAGGCGACTTTTAAATGCCTTTTTTCATACCCTTAACGACCTTGAATCTCATACATATTGTCGCGCATATCAGTGTTTGGTTATAATAAAGATTTCTGTGCAACTTGAACTGATTTGGTTCAGAAACTACGAAGTTATTGACAAAATAACAAATCAACATGGCAGCGGAGCGGACCCAGGAGGTCGGATAGGGAGAGGACATTTTTGGATATGGAAGGGACACATTTGGAATTTTTCAAATTGTACTGTAGTTCTCAATCTCATTAGACGCAGAAAGCCCTTTTGCTGATGGCAACGTTGAACATTTCAATTGTTTATCAAGTTTTTAGGTTTTGAAAAGCAACAAAATATCTAATATGCTGATTGAAGTTCATATATATCCATTTATGCATAATATCTCTAAAATGCTTTATGTTATGGAAAAATCAAGAAAACATCTCAAAGACGTTTAATATTCGAAATTATGCATCCAATTAATCTACCTAATAGTTACAATACCTAATAAACACTATCGAATCGAATATATCTTTCTGTCAGCTTATGACAAGGTTTCAAAATTACGTTTGGCGAATTTGCGAGCGCCACTCGAGCCACTTTCTCTCATTTTCGATCAAAATCCCGACTTTGATTCTTTCAGTTTCAGTAACTGTTAGTGGTTCCCGATGTAATAACATCGATTTCAAAATGTGACATATCTGAACCTATCAACATACTCTGTGTCACTTTAAGGACTATTGTAAACCTCGTATAAGATGTTGACTATCGCTGTGTAAACTATTCTGTAAACAATGATTAAAACAGGTTGAATAAATATGTCTCAGCTGGGATCGAGCATAGAATTATTAGCTTATTATGTCCTCTTCAGTTTGCCTTTGGTGTCCTGTTCTTTAATGTCATTGTTCTTTGAACAAGGGTCAAAGCAACCCTGTCAAATTAAACATCAAAGGTAACCACACCAATCTCATATATAGCATAACAAGTGAGATCATTTTACTGAGGATTGGATATCAAAGCCATTTTCTTTTCAAAGCTGTTCGCTGTCATGATTAATAGTTTACGAACAAGACATTATGTTGTAATCTCACACCAAGTATCATTGTTTGAGGTATTATGAGTATATAATTCTTCCTCGTCAAGTGTCTTTAATATTTGATTGATATAGGTAAGAGAGGTTATCGTGCGAGTGTGTTTTGGGATGGCATAAGGAATTATGTGTTTGTAATGTGGAAGCCTTACCGAGTTAATACCATAGTGTTAATTCCCCATGCAGTACATTAACCATTCCAAAACACTCGAGCAAGATAACCTTTTAACATACAATGTCATTTTTATATTTTGCTTAAAAACGTTTGACAATTTCTTTACAAATGAACAGGCTAATGATTTATATTTCTTTATTGTCATTGCTTTTGATTACCCGTTAATTTATCTTTGTTAGATTCAAATTTGACAAACTTAAAAATAAATAGATACGAAGAATTAAGAACTATAAACAATTCAACGTTTTGGAAAATTCGAACTTATGCTTTCTCATCTCACTTTGGGGTTCCTGAATGCCCTTGTTCACAATGTGTGAAGTTTTTTTTCTATATCATTTTCATATCTAAGAATGTTTTGCTACAAATTTCTTTATTACAACTTCTTTATTTTGGTATGCAACGTTACTAAACAGATTTATTTAACGTTAGTCAAGCATGAATGATAAACTGATTATAGCTTGTAATTCATAGAATTTGTACAAAGTTGTTTTGAACTTGAAATAGCATACAAAATGTAATATTTGGCCATTTCCCGGTTCAGTTTTTTGCAAGAACATTTACGATTTACTTTACATGTGACGTATCTTTCAGTTAATTAATGACAATTATTTCTATATTACCCTTGGCTATATTTTGTTGAAAGGAAAGAAATCTTTAATATCGAAATTGTTAAATTTTAACATTTTGTTCATAGCATTAAAATAGCTTTAATAACAGTTACTTGTTTCTTTGCTTATTCTTTATTTAATCAAACGTTTAAATCATTTTACTCCAACATTTGTGATATTTCAATAATTCGGACGATATAAAAAAAATGGGAATAGAAAGTGATGAATTGAATAGCTTTTTGCCAAGTTGAATCAGATTTAAAATAACTAATGCATCATTTCTGAGTATTGAAATATCTTTTCAATTCTTAATTGGAAGGAAATAAGTTAACCTAAAATAAAATTAAAATTAAAGGTTAATGTCAATTGCAAAAATAATTTTATTAAGGTTATCCTTTACTGTCATGTTACATAATCCTGAGATAAGGAGAAGCAGAGTGAGGTTATTCATAAATAAAGTTGTACTTCGGACATAAATGGTTGTTGTTAAAGGGGCAGTAGCACGTTTTTTGATAGTTTTATATTTCAACTTTTCACTAATAATTGTACGTTAATGCTAAATGTATTATCTTGACAGTGTAAAACATCTCATTACACAAGCGAATCAACCATAGTCAGAGGACAAAGTGTGAAGATTCACATAAAATTAATTGGCGGCCATTTGGTGTTAACACCTTTAATTCATTTTGTGTAAGAAAAAGGAATCGCATGGCTAAACTTTACATCTTATATTTGAATTATTACTGCTTCATTTAGTTTAAATACATTGTCTTTCAATTGGACCCATTAATTTACATTTTCCTGACATCACTTTATATTCCCCGTAAAAACGTGCTACTGCCCCTTTAAGGACAAGTTCACTGTCTTAAGTTATGTTCTAAATACAACCAAGCAAACAATAACAAAAGCTCCTCATTACATACATATGGAAAAATAACTACTTTTTAAGAAGTTTGAGGTGATTAATGGCTCATGTTTTATGGCTAAACCATGTTTATTTTAATCTCGTATCATTGATTTTTTAATGTTGAGAAACTGACAATTAGTAAGCATATAGATGATTTACTTTTCCTGAGTTATGTCAAGATGAGGAACTCAGAATACATAACTTCCTAAAAATACAGCTGAAGCAATTTGTTTTTTATTTTCTTCATCTCTCATTAGTAAAATTTTGATGGAATAAATCTTTAGAATTTTCCTTAAGGGAAAGAATAAAATTAATCACAACTCACAAGTTTGATGTTTATCACAAAATTGGTGACCGATTTATCATTGAAAATCTGTGTAAATGGCTAATTATTTTCAGTACTTTAAAGTGAAATGTGTAGATACATGTATGTAGGGTATTCCAATGAGTTTCCGTATATCTATCAATCAACATTGTTATGAATATGTAATACTTCGTCAGCCTAACACTGTATTACATCGTTATAATCTGTCACACACTTGTTTTAAACTCATAAAAACCAATTCGCTCTAGAAAGTTCATCTATTTCTTGAAAAGCAGAGATAGTTGAAATTTGTGGAAGGACTTTGAAGAACATTTTATATGGTATCTAATTTATATAAGGCCCGACTTCAATCTGATGGCTAAATCCTAAATCATATTATAGGTACAAAACAAATTTAGATTCGAGGTTCACAAGAAAAAAAAACATTTCACACAAAATCTCTTATTTCCTGTCAATAGTGCTAGCTCCAATGTAAGGTAGTTCGGTTTCATTTCACCAGAAATCTTCCGAAGTGTTGATGATAAAGGGTATTTGACAAGTACTGGTAGTGATTAATTTCATTCTATTTTATTAGATATCTTGCTGATTTAAGGCTTGTCAGTTTAGTAAAGTAACGACTGTACTGGTTAGTATAAAATATAATGTACAAAAATGTCTTACATATTTTTCTAAGAATAAACTAAACACACAGTTCTCAGAACTAACTTGAAGTCATATTACAAAGTGTTGTCAAAACCGATCTGAGCTTTTTCGTTAACTCAGATATAAATCTGCACTTAAAGTAAGATAACCATGTTCTGAAATGCTTGTTTTATTTCATATTAACACAACTCAATGTAATTATGTGCTTGTTACAAAACGATGAAGTTAAAGGATCTATTAAGTATTTTAAAACAACATATTAACTTATGGAGAATTCATTATTGCTTAAGTTATAGAGAGTGTGGATATTTGAACTTACAGTTAAGACCATTGTACACAACAAGTTACAAGTTTTAAATGTATTTCATAACACTTTTATTATATACTTAGGGAGAGAAGTTTACATCAGATGATTAACCTTCAGTATAAGGTTGAGTGTAATGTAATTAACTTACAACGTGTTAAGTAACTAGAGAACATAGTGAACCTTTTTGTAAGTTGTAGAGACATCGTAATGTCTTATATCAAATATACAGAAAAACGTAATAAAACAATAAGAAGCAATCATGAAAGATAAAGCCATAGAAATTCGAATTGACAGTGGTATCAAACAACATATTATTCTTTATAACATCTTTCGGAAACACTTTGTCAAAATATGTTTTGACATTGATTGAATTACGTTTGTTTCAACTTAAGCCAATTAAACCTTTTCAAAGCAGAGTGGCCCAATTTCATATTATATACCGGGAAATCACATGACTTGAACGTCAAAAGGTTGAGGTCAATTGTCATGATCAGTAATCAAACTTCAGTGCTCAATATAATCTGTTTAACTCAAGGAATCAAATCTCTTCCAAAAAAAGAAGGCCAAGGTTATTCTATGATGTTGGTCATCAAAGCTATCATTGTTGAAACTGTCCTCAATTTAATGAATGCATAGCATATCAATCAAAGTCTATTTGAATCCAAAAGCCTTATTGATATATGAAACCGATGATACGTTGATTAATGGAACTTTTGACGGCGATTGTCACTATATTGAAATACCATATGTCTTTAGATAAGGTAGAATAAAACAGTATTTGCATTGCGTTAAAGAAGTAGATGATATTCTTGCTCTTCATAGTAGAGTATGTTAAGGCAAATGAAAAAAGATTACATCGAACTGAGATTTAAAACATTGTATAGAGAGGGAATTATTTTTTGTACATGAAAAAAAGCAATTACGTTTGTGCAGACAAAGCTGCATAGATAATTTCAACGATATGAACAATATTTTGTCCAGCTTTTAATTATAGTACATAAAACCGAGGCAAATCAATATATTATTACACCGATTTGATTGGATCTGATGTGACCAAATTGTATATCCATGAAAGCTCTTTTAAACATGGATCATGGTAATATTTCCCGCTAAAGTATATATCTGTCTAAATGAGACGGTCGTGGAGATTAGTATTACCCGAGCGAGAGCAAGTGTTATATATATCTATCCATTATTTCAGTAATAGTTAATTTACTCTTTTTCGAGAGTAATAATTGATTTCATTTATTCCAAATCGCAAAGATATGGCAAAGGCCTGTTTTAGAGATGTCACAAAGTATAGACTGTTTTTGAAACAGAAATAAGGATTAGGTATTATGGGTAAGACCATACCATTATGTTATATATCTAAATATGAGCACTATGCATTTTCAAATACTACATGCATTTCATTTCGTTCCAATCTGCGTGGGTGATGAAATTTGATATTTTCAATCCATTACCATTTCTTTGATGAATTATATTTTGAAATAGTTGAATGTTATTGAAGATTTATTGATTATGATATGTTTTTTTATCTTCACAAACTTATGCAATACGATACTTTTGAAAGGAGTATTGTGTTTGAAGTTTCTTTATCAGATTATTTGATATGATATAAGTTCAACGCATAAATAGTCGAGTAAATATCAATCATCATCAACAGTATCATGTATTTAGAGATAAATGTCTACTATCAAATCAATTCTTTTATTCAATTTATGAGATTTCAACATATTAACAGAGATAAAAAAAAATAATTAAGACAAGATAAAACTATTGAATGAGAATGATAAAAGTATAGATTGAAGAAAGATCGCAATTGAATGTTGAAAATGTGTCGTAGTATTGAGAAGACTGATGGTTACCAAATATGTTATGCTATATTTCAACGTTTGACAAAATTAAGGAATTTGAACTTAAAAGGGCACAATTGCTGAAACGTTTAACACAAATGATAATCGGCTCAAAAGGGTGGTGATTTTACTGTTAGTTTTAACAAAGTATATCATCGTTGCCGAGCTCCACTTTCATGCTATTTATGTAAAGTTCCAGTAGGCAACAGTTGTACATAAATAGATGCCTTTTATTCATCGCCATAGGGAGAATTGCACCATATTTTAGCTCAACTTGGCAAGCGATTAGGAATTTTTGTCATCTTGTGGATGTTGACAACTGCTGTGTAAACTATTATGAGAACGTGATTAAATAGGTTAATAAATTTGTCTAAACTGGGCTCGAATTATTAGCTTATTATGTCCTATACAGTTTGCCTTTAGTGTCCTGTTCTTTAATTTCATTGTTCCTCGGATAAGGGTCAAAGCAACTCTGTCAAACTGAACATCAAAGGTAACCGCACCACATTGAGAGAGAAGCTTTTATTGAGGATTCGATTTTAAAGCCATTTACTTATCAAAGCTGCTCGCTGTCATGATTGATTTATTTTAGCCATTCTGTAATCTCATACCAAGTATTACAGTTTGAAATGCAATGATTATATCAATCTTATTCATCAAACGTCATTAATATGTGATTAATATCATTAATATCACGAAAATTGCCATTTATACAAATAAAATCTGTCTGTCTGTCTGTCAAACGAGATATCTGTTACGTCCTTGGTTACGTCAATGACAGCTGTATTCTATCAACTCTTCAGGAACACAATAAGGACTGTGTAGATAAAGTTCAGAGTCAAACCTGTAACTTTGTTTGCTGCATCGAAACAGAATGAGAGTGCAGTGCTTCAACGATACCACAGATATAGTTCGTCATTACAATAAATACATGAAAATGGATCTACTCCTCTCTCAATACATGCACCCTAGATAACTCATTTATATTTTGGTAATCATTTTTAATTCAACAGTTTTGTTTGTATGCTTCGGGATACTAAATGTGTCCGACGTGTATAATTTGGTGCCTGAGAGAAAGTGCAATAAGCTTCGATGACCAGCCACAAGAAATATATACAAGATGGTTTTCATTGTTTTCCTTAAAATTTTATTTCCCCTATAATATAAAAGGGGGTCTTGCTGCAAGCCTTATGGGCGTCGAGTTTCCTATCAAAGTGTTTTCAGAATCAAATGACTTTGCTACATTATGGTGAGAATGAGCACGAGACTTCGCCTTATGCAACAAAACTTACAATGATACAAAAGTCATAAGAATCAGAAGTTAGTGAGTGAGTGAACATGAGTTAACTTATAAATCAATGCTACCGCTCAGTGCTATTATGGATAGTGTTTAACAAAGGTGTATACAACTTCGATGGTTGTTAGAACTCTTAGATAGTTAGTCAAACCTCATCTTCTCTTAAAATAATGAGGTCGGTGTTAAGGTAATAATAACAGAATACTAGCAATACTTGTTTGAATAAAGAAATCACAATGTAAGCAACGTTTCAATAGCTTCTATTTTATTTTATTACAGAATCCTTGATAACGCGGATAAGTGCGACATTTGGGCATTTCATTCCTTGACAATATATTGATGACTTACAGAAAGCTTGAAAATAAATCAATCAATTGAATATATTTTTGCAATGTTGAAATAAGCTATAAAGCAACTGATGCATTGTTTGATTAATTAGTTTTTTAAATATGTTTTCAGATCTAAATTGGAGAGGAACAAGTTCATCTGACATATTCATTTTATCTTCTGACAATTGAAACATTGTAGTTTGAATTAACTTCATCAATTAATGTCAATTTAAATGATTTTGAAATGGAAAGCAGCAAAGTGATATTCATCATGGTGAAGTCTAATTATCCTTTCGTTGCAATGTCACTGCCACGTGTTTAGTTGTCCATAATATCAAGAAACCTAAGCCTACTCATCATGTGTATATGGAAACAAAACCTTTTTATAAAATTTAGGCGATCATTGACTTTCATTTAAAGGTTAAATATTTTTATTTAAATGCCTTTAATCAATTTTTCAGTGGTTTTGAAAACTGATAATTAGTTAGTAGTTCTCAGATTTTCATTTCCTGATGTGTGTGAAGACTGAAATCGCCGGCTAAAATCTTCCTGAAATATACAGCTTTGATTTTCATCATAAATCTTAAGCAAAATTCATAAGTCTTTTGCAATTTTACTAATTAAAAGATTATGAAATATAAATTTCAAAATATGAATCAAAATTCACACGCTTATTCTTGATTCAATCACTGATGTCATTGTTCATTCGGATTTTAATGTCATAGTCTCATAATATATCTCACTTACTCATTGTTGTTAAATGTTCTTGTTATATTTGTTTAATTATGTAGCACTGGAGGTGGACCATTTCTGAGTATTAAACGAGTGATGATGATGATGATGATGATATACAAAATACTGTGAACAAGTGTGTTTGTACATATAAATCACTTGTTTACATATACATGTGTACACAAAAGCAGTAAACGTTCAGATAAGTTCAAATTTATCCCTTGATTGGTGACTAATTATTACTGACAAAATGGACCAAAAGTGATGGTCTTTTAGCTATCTCATATTAATTGTTTTGACTCTAATATATTGGGTGTGACAAAAAGAATAAACGTTTGCTAGCATTTTTTTCTTAGCATTACAACCAGTACCTGGTGAGAGAGGCAGATCAAGTCATGAAATGTTGATTCAGCCTCTGTTCTATTACGCCGACATCCGTGGGTTCCGGCAGTTTCCCCTGGCGGAAAAAAATTCTAACACAATCCATTTAAATTTCCTTAGCAAATGAATTCGCTTCTCGCATGGAAAGGATGGTTCATATCACAATGCTTTTTCCATGATTTAGTAGTCAAAATAATGCTTTTTCCATGATTTAGTAGTCAAAATAATGATTTTAGAACAGTTTCGTTGATTGCACAACTAACTTTGATTGCCTCCAATGAGGCATCTCCCATTCTATCCCACAAAGTCGGCGTAATATAACAGAGGCTAACTCAGCATGACTTGATCTGCCTCTGTGGGGAGAGAATGAGGTATATATGAAAGAAATGTTATCGGAGAGAAAGAGCTATCATTTACATGTACACTCAGGGGCAAAAGAAACGATATCAACTTTCCAAAAGAGTACAGAACAAAATCCTGTTGTAAATGAAGTGCGACTACGAACCCTTGTGATAGACAAATTAGTTGTGAAGAAGTACTAAGAATTTCAAACACGAAAGTATGATATTTATAACTCTATGACTGTTCAAATAAACGAGGGGTCAGAAAACAGCTTTTTCAATGTTATTTCTTGTCATAATCTTTAAAATTGGAATACAAAAATTATGAAATGTAAAAATCTTATAAATATAAGATGTTATCAATATAAAAAACCCGGGTAGAAGTTAATTTGTTCACGCATTTTGCCTGTATGATGGTTTAAAAACAAGAAAAAGGGTCATTTTCTCATTCCTATCTCGTCTAGTTAAGGAGATTCTAAAACGGCGTTTTTTGAAAGGCCTGTATTTCAACAATATTTCAAAAACGTTATCAGATATAGCTTTGAAACTAAAAACTTAGTTCAGTTAGCCCTTGAAGAAACAAATTAACCCAGATTCAGCCGTAACTATCACTCTTAGCTTGACCTATCATGTATTTTATATGGTATCGTTTCTTTTGCCCCTGAGTGTAGTTATTATTACTAAAACCAACTTTCAATTCCCTTTCCTCCTGTGGGAACTGATGAAAAAAATGAATGACAACTGATGAATTTATAACTATTAGGAATGTTTTTTAAATTTCAGGTGAAATTCATGTGCAACAATAACCACTCAGAAAATTGCAGTAATTAATGATTTCACTTTTTAAAGGATTTGCATTTTTATTCAAAAGCTTAACTCTAAATCGTTTTTCTGACGCTTAGAAACTGACAATTAATGAATAGTTTTACTTTACCTGATAAGTGTCAAGACATTCAAATCAAGAGCCAAATACCTTCTTGTTAAAACATATTGCTGTAATGAATCGCTTTTGATTAACCCAATCAGATTCTGTCTTAATCAGAATTTATATACAATGTCTTCCATGTTTCTAAAATTCAAGAAAATCTTATCCTTCATATCTTAGTTTAATCTTGAAATATAAAACTCAATTTATACATTTTTCTAAATTCACAAATTCTGAGAGAAATGTAATTAACAATGTGCCGTTTTCTTATCATAAATATGAAATGTCCTTTAGTCGATTGTAGAAAGTGTTTTAGAGAAATATTGTGATATAGAGTGCATATACATGTAGTGTAAATAAGAAGTATTGTTTAGCATTAGAAATCTACAACAATCTACATTATACAAACATTTTTCTTTGTGTCTGACAAAATTGATAAAAAGATCAATCATTTATCAGTTGTTAAGTTAAGACAATTTGTCAGAAATTTGATCATTACAAAAAAAATATTAAAAAAGAAAAATGAACGCAAATCTTTCTAAACTAAATGATTTATCTTCCTTATTAAGTCATGGAGTCCTGTTTTGAACCAAAAGCTACCATGCGTTTGAAAAAGAGTTATTGGAATAAATGAAGCTAATTCAATGCTTTTCATTTTTAAGTTACTTCTCAGAGAATATTGGGAATAAACGCTTATCATACATATGTAGATAACTCTGGATCTCATAACTGAAGATTGTCTTTATTTGATACTTATATCATCATCAGAATCTATAACACAGACAGAAAATAATTAAATGATTTTTTGATTTTTGATGAATGCATTTTACGTTCTCATCAGTATTGCAGTTAGCAATCTATTGCACAGTCAGATAACCAAAACATCGACACTTGAATTAAGAATTGATGTTTCATAAACCTTTACTTGTAAGCTTTCGAGCAGTTTATTTCATAGATTGCCGATCATGTATCATATGTGATTAAACTCTGTTTCTCAACAGAACTCCTTTTTCTCAAGCAATATGGACATTGATTAAAATTGACATTAAATGTTTTAAAATAAGGCCTCTTTTGAAAGTCACTCGTAAATTATGATATTCTTACTAACGTCATTAGAACTTATTTGTGCCAGTCCATATCACGAGTCATGTACTTTAAATTAGATGAACTCTAAGCTTGAAAAGCTTTCAAGAACTAATCAAAACAGACGATCCTAAATCTTTTTCTAAGCTTTATCTTTAAAATAAATTGTGTGTCCTAATTTGTGATGGGTATTCAATTTACACTGATTTAATCAACTAAGGAAAAACGAAGATCCCTTAAATATGAACAAAAGAAAATGATCAACATGTATTCAATCAATTTATTTCCAAGAAGATTGAAACTTGCTGAATATGGTTGATAAAAGATCAAGCAAATCTTCAGATTAGATCCAAACAAGATGTGTTTGTAAAACACGAATGCCCCCGGATGCATCCTGCTCGCTGTGTCAAGGTCAAGTTCACAAGGTCAAATGTCATGGTGTCATCTGAAAGGTCTCATCACAAGGGATCCATATGTCAAGTATCAAAGCGCTAGCTCTGACCAATCAAAAGTTATGACCAAAGTTAAAGTTTAAAATGCTCGCTGTGTCAAGGTCAAGGTCACAAGGTCAAATGTCATGGTGTAATCTGAAAGGTCTCATCACAAGGGATCCATATGTCAAGTATCAAAGATCTAGCTCTGACCAATCAAAAGTTATGACCAAGGTTAAAGTTTTTGTGGACAAACGGACAGACGGACGGACGGACGGATAAGGTCAAATATCATGGTGTCATCTGAAAGGTCTCATCACAAGGGATACACATGTCAGGTATCAAAGACCTAGCACTGACAGTATAGAAACTATAGCCAAGATTAAAGTTTTCGGAAAAGGCTCGCTGTGTCAAGGTCAAGGTCACAAGGTCAAATGTCATGGTGTCATCTGAAAGGTCTCATCACGAGGGATCCATATGTCAAGTATCAAAGATCTAGCTCTGACCAATCAAAAGTTATGACCAAGGTTAAAGTTTTTGTGGACAAACGGACAGATGGACGGACGGACGGAAAAGGTCAAATATCATGGTGTCATCTGAAAGGTCTCATCACAAGGGATACACATGTCAAGTATCAAAGACCTAGCACTGACAGTATAGAAACTATAGCCAAGGTTAAAGTTTTCAGAAAAGGCTCGCTGTGTCAAGGTCAAGGTCACAAGGTCAAATGTCATGGTGTCATCTGAAAGGTCTCATCACAATGGATCCATATGTCAAGTATCAAAGAGCTAGCTCTGACCAATCAAAAGTTATGACCATGGTTAAAGTTTAAAATGCTCGCTGTGTCAAGGTCAAGGTCACAAGGTCAAATGTCATGGTGTCATCTGAAAGGTCTCATCCCAAGGGATCCATATGTCAAGTATCAAAGACCTAGCTCTGACCAATCAAAAGTTATGACCAAGGTTAAAGTTTTTGTGGACAAACGGACAGACGGACGGACGGACGGACAGACGGACAGACGGACGGACAGACGGACAGGTGAAAAACAATATACCCCCGGAATCTCCGATTCGGGGGCATAAAAAAAATACATATTGCATATAGCCTTAATGATAAACAAAGCTGTCAACATATTAATAAATTGTGCCCATCGACACGTATGTCACTATATTGAACTGTCAAATGTCTTTAATAGGACAGTACAACTACAGTACCGGAAGTAAAGTGTATTGTAGGTACTATAACTTAAATCAATTAGTCAAATCAGAGTGGTGTGTCAAACAACTTTAGTGTCCTTAACAATACAGGACCTCGGAAATTTAAATGACAGAATGTTTGTTTGCATGCAGATTATGATTTAAAGGAACGAATACAATTATTTCACTCTAAAAAAAAAGTATGAGTTATTTCGATGGAGGACGTATTGCTTTATTTGGCAAACTTTGAAAATCACCCTTTTAGAATTACCTCATTGCTTGAATAGGTTGACAATTTACCGCTGTTTAAACAATTTTAAAATCATTCTAAAGGCCTCCCCACACCAACACAGCGCGTCGGCAGCGCGTCAGCAGCGCAGCGCGTAGCGCGCGTTTTTTTACCCCAGACTGGCGCAGCGCATCAATGCGCGTCGATGCAGCGAAATAATATATGGAACAAGTGACCAATGATATCTTGTTAGGTTTGTCTTGAAGACCTTTTGTTATTATACGATTTCTGTCCTTACTGCGGAGTAGACATGCTAAGCTTTTGGGCGAAATCGAACCGTACATGAAAGGTCCAGTTCGAATCCAAAAACATTACAATCGTCCTCGCGTATGAATGAGTGACCAGAGAACGACTGTCAAATTAATATTAGGGTCGGGAAAAGAAAACATTGATGTACGTCTACTGAAGACGTAAACAACAACGCCAACTTCTTTGATGCATACTATTCTGCAGTAAAGACAAGAATATGGAGAATAATCTCAGGATATTATCGAAGTCAGAAGTAGGGGATTCCCCGACGCGTCGAAGCGCCACGCAGCAAAAATCACCTTTTTTGCGATTCAGAAATTTTGGTGCTGGCGCGCTGTCGGCGCGCTGCGTTGGTGTGGGTTATCAATCATAAATCAACATGAGCAATTTTTTTGCTGCGGGCGCGCTGCGCTGCGCTGCTTGCGCGCTGTTTTGGTGTGGGGAGGCCTTTATCAGTGTTTGAATGAATATGTCTCAGCTGGGCTTGATCATAGAATTATTTGCTTATTATGTGCTATACAGTTTGTCTTTCGTCTCCTCTCTTCTGATGTCTTTGTTCTTCGAATAAGGGTCAAAGCAACCTTGTCAAAATGAACATCAAAGATAGGCGTATTAATGTCATATATAACATAATAAGAGAGAAGCTTTTGTTGAGGATTCGATATCAAAGCCAGCTACTTATTAAAGCTGTTATGATTAATTAAGTTTATTGACAAGGAATTCCATTTGTGTTCTGTACCCCGGTAACATTGTTTGAGGTGTAAAGGGATTCCAATCCTCCTCTTAAAGGGACAATAGCACGTTTCTTGATAATTTTATATTTTAACTCTTTCACTTATAATTGTAAGTAAATGTTAAATGTATTATTTTGACAGTGACAAAAATCTCACTTCACAAACCAATCATCCATAGTTAGAGGACAAAGTATTAAGATTCACATAAAATCAATTGGCGGCCATTTTTGTGTGAACACCTTTTATTCATTTTGTGTAAGAAAAAGGAATCGCATGGCTACACTTTGTTATATATTTGAATTAGTACAGCTCCATTTAGTTTAAATACATTGTCTTTCAATTGGATCCATTAATTTTCTTTTGCCTGACATCACCTTATATTTCCCCTAAAAACGTGCTACTGCCCCTTTAAAATGTCTTTTATATGTGATGAACTTTTAAATAATTTGGATATCTGCTGTGTTCATGGTACGTTTATTGGCCTCTGTATTCCATCAATTCTCAAGTAGCACAATAGGGCGGGACTGCATAGACTTAGTTGTAAAGTTATGTTCGATTGTAGCCCATTCCTTTAACAATGATAACAATCCATCATAGCCTTATAATCAATTCAAAGTCGTTAGCAGAACGGTACCAAGATTAACGTTGGAGACTGTCACATTTTGAACTTTTAAAATTAAGTTTTAGACGTACAGTGTCTATGCTTTATATAGGTATTTTAGTCTTTAAAATGGTAATTATTTTATCGAGTCAGTTTAACCCTTAGCTCATAAATGACACGAATCAATTAAATTAAATTGGCATGATTTCTTGAAAAGAAAGATACGTACATGTATTTAATATTGAAATTAAGTTAATATCAAGGTAATATCAATAGGTACTTGATTTATAACATAAAACAATTTTGTAATAACAGTTAGATTTTCTCTCTGCATCCTAATAACGTTAATGTTTCAATTCATTTTGTTTATTGCCGTCACATTCGTGGTACTTTAACATAATATTTCGGATGAGTTACAAAAAAACAGAAATTGAAATTGACAAAATGAATAGCTTTTTGAAAATTGAAATAAGATATTAAGCAATTGATGCATCGTATATGAGTCTTTTAATATATTTTCAATTCTTAATTTGAAGAAGACAGGTTTATCTGAAATATCAATTAAATGTTACTGTCAATTGCAACATTTTAGGATATCAACTGGTATCATGTCGAATAGTGTTTTAATTAATAAACAGAAGAAAAGTGAGGTTAACAATAAATAAAGTTGTAAATCGAATATGAATTATTGTTTTCAAAACCAATTTCACCTTCTTGAGTTAAATTGTAAATTCAATCCATGGAAACATAACAAAAGCTATTCATTAAGTGAAAATGGAAAATAAACCACTTTTAAAAAGTTGAGATGAGTCTGAAACTAATTTTTATTCAAAAATTATAATTTCTAATATCATTTATTTTTCAGAGGCCTCGAAAATGACAATTAGTGAGAATTCCCAGATTTTCCCATCTTGATTTGTGTCAAGACGTTCAAATGAGACTCTAGATGTCTTCCTAAAAACATAATGCAGTAATCATTCGCTTTAGATTTCCATCATCTGTCCTTTGCACAATTCTAATGCATTTTTTGAAAATTTGCTTAACAAAAGAACATTAGATTAAACTTCAAATGTAAATTACAAATCATATGTTTGTCTTTGGATTCAATCCCTGATGTATATTGCAATCTGTTTTCTCAACGCTATCGAAGTAATCTTCGGATGGGTGATAGACTTTCAAAATGTTAAAAGAGCTTGTTTATATTATATCTATCAATAAGTAAAATGTGTACGTTGGTAGCTACAAAAATAAATTGACTCTAGTTTGCTAAGCTCTATTTATTTTTCAGTAATGGAGCGTTGTATTTAACATCAGGATTTTCTCTTCAAATTTCAATTTTTTAGATCTTTTAAGTTATTTTGTTGAAAAGGCATTAAGTTGAGTTTAAATTACACTTGTGACGTCAGCCTATTATTCTCTCGCTCCATTATTTTTCAGTAATGGAGAGTTGTATATTACATCAAGTTTTTCACTTGAATTTTCAATTTTTTTTGATATTTTAAGTTATGTTTTTAAATAGGCATTAAGTTGAGTGTAATTTAAGTCGGTTAATATCCTCGTAACTCTCCATTCCTAAAAAAAGAATGATTATTTTTTAGGAATGGAGAGTTACTCGGACATTAACCTATATTTTATGTACATGTATAGGTTAGCTTGTATAGACTCATGACTTACAACAAGGTAGTTATCAGTCAACAGCTCTAAATTATCAATAAATGTAATCATTTCATTGGACAGCTTTCAATCATCATCAATCATCAGGTTTGCTGAGAAAAAAGTATAATGACAACTGATACGAGTGATGAATGAGTTTTTCGGTTATTGTTGTCAAAAAGTTGAATTTAGATTCCAGGCAGAAACTGAAAAAAGGCTTTAAAACGAGTCTTGTCATTAGTTGTCAAAGTTGTCTGCCTTTGGGAGTTCCTTGGTTTCATTAGAACAATTTTCTTCCGACATTGAGGCTGATGATGATGGGTTGGTTCTTCGTCTCTGTGACATGTTATTGTAGTAATTAAAAGTAGCAGTGTAGTTCTACAATACTCTAGTGTAAATATACCAGATAACTAAAGAATCTTGTCGATATATGTTTTCATCGAATAAAGCAACGTTCTTCAATCAAGTATTAGGTAACTAAAATGTCCTTAGATAATCAATGAACCCTATAAAGTTTGTCAGAAAATGGGGAATGATCAGATGCAAATTTCATCAACTTTTGTTCAGCAGTTGTATATACTATTATACGTTAGATAAGCAATATACAAAACCAGTTAGAGCTGGAAAATAAACGATGTCAAAGCTACATTCAAACTCACATGTGAACACGCTCACAAGCTCTCCTGGTTCAAACCAGATTCTACCATGAATGTGATGAATACTAGATTCTGATTGGTTCTCCTGGAAAATCAAGCGTGATCAATTTTGGATTGAACGTCCTCTGATTTTGAGGCCGCTTCACTGCGCATTGATACAGCCGACTGGCAATTTCAAAACTGGTATTCTGCTGTTTACTGAGATTAAAACTTTAAAAAAGTTATTTAACATGTTTTATTTACGTGTGTTTACGAGGGATGACCTAATAATTTGAAGTAGATAGAGTATTTTATTCAAATGAAAAAGTTTCAGTGGTCAATCACGCCACACGCAGCGGGCTTCCTACGATTACAGCAACAATACATGCAGTGACGTCATTTACGTCACAGTGGTTTTCTGTTAGAATCATCTATTTGATTGATAGGGATATCTCAGTCTATTCTGGATTCAAGTAATGGAAGCACATGTTTAAAACGGTACGATATTAATAGCTGCGTTGAACAAAGTCAGAAATCTATTTGATGGACACCCAATGATAGATTTACCTTTGCATTCGGCTTAATTTTATTTTAAATACCAAATAGCAAAACCCCCGCCACAGACGAGTTTATTTTTGCTGCCGGAAGTGAGGACATTTTACAAAGTGCAATTCGCTTATACAAAGAGTTCACGATTAAAATCGTCATGGTAGAATGGAGATAAACCTAGTGTGTTTTAAAATCAGAGACATGTTATACTGGATTGATAGCGAGTAAATTTTAAATTGAAACCTCACGCTGCGCGTTCGGTTTCAATTTAAAATTTACTCGCTATCAATCCAGTATAACATGTCTCTGATTTTAAAACACACTAGGTTTATCTCCTAATTGAATATAGCTTTAAATTGTTTATTTTCAAGAGCAAACTGACAATTTATATCGCCTTTCAAATACAGATAAGCAATTGACCATAAATGTTACGGAGTGATATTTACTGTTATACTTTAGATAAGCAATATACAAAAGCAGTTTGCACTGGAACATTAACGATGTCAAAGCTACATTCAAACTCACAGATCAAACCCGCTCTCATGGTTCAAACGAGATTGAATAAATTTGTAATAATTTAAATTGTTTATTTCCCAGAGCAAACTGACATTTCATACGCAGCGATACAAATTGTTATTTTTTTAGCACATAAAATTGGAGGACGCAAAAAAAAGCAAAAAAATATTGATATCCTATATCATCCTTTTAAGGAAATTTTGAAATGAAATATTTTAAATACTTGAACATATATTATTTAAATTCATGACTTACATATGTATTTTAGGTGGCTGCTGAAGAGATAAAGTACGTAACCCTGTTTCAAGTTGTATTTATCACTCATGACTTACACTATCCTGCATTTTATACGTTATCGTTTCTTTGCTCCTGAGGGTAATTTTAGTTCTTATATTATCAGTTCACTAGAAGCAATCTCTTACACAGTCTTTTAATTGAACCATTGGCACTTTTATTCTCTCCTGATGAGGGATCTGAAATATTTATCGCCTTTCAAATACAGATAAGCATTTGACCATAAACGTTACTGAGTGCAAGAGAAAATCGTTTTTATTTATCATTTTGAAATTATGTCTGGTTAACGGTATTTGCACATTTAAACGTAAACAGCCTAATAAAGGGTTCTCAAATTGTCAATTGTGTAAAATTATATGTTATAAAATTTTGTTTTAGATCACAAGGAGTTGAATTTTATCAATCAACGTACACTCTGATTAAATCGACAGTGTTCTGAGGATTGTAAAATATTGCAACGTTTCTTTGGCATTATTTTGCAGAATTGATGATACACTTAATAAATCAATTAAACAAATTAAGCTCACTCGATATAATGAACGATACTTTAGAAGATTAATCATATGATTAAAATTGATTTCGTTAAAAAATAAAAAGATGTTCGCAAATCATTCGATAAACTTTAACTTAAAGTTTGTAATTGATTAATATTATAAATCAAGTCTCATACTATCAATCGTGATTGTATGTTACAACTAATTATAAAAAAAATTTGAATTTAGTATCCAATGAGATTAAAACATACATTGAATATTATATTCATTTTTATTAATATAACTTCTTTGAGAGGCATTTAGAATCTGGTTGATGAAGAAGAACAAGTTATATGGATAGTCAACTTCTTTATTGCATGAAATGCGACGATACGGTGTAGATACTAACACCCTAATCAAGCAAATGAAACGTCGCATTTCACGCAATAAAGAAGTTGACTATCCATATAACTTGTTCTTCTTTATTAGTATTATAGCTAAGTTGACATTTAATTCAAATTGTCAGATGAATAGCATTTATTAAAGTCATTGTTAGGTATGATTTTAAGTAGGGTTAAGGTTGTGAATAGAACTGAACAGAGAACTTGGCTTTCAAAAGATATTTTTTATTAATAGTGAAATTGAGAAGCCAATATGGCATTAAACAATCTAAATATATAAGGGATATTTGATGGCCTTTTATAATTTTTCCGGAAAGATGTTTGACAAACATTTTGCATATATATGAATAAACTAGATCAATAGTTAACGAGAGAACATTGAGAAACGGCTTTGTTAAATGAAATGAAATGTACAGCTAATAAAATATCAAAATAGTTTCTATCTTTTATAGACTTTGAAAAGAGAAAACGCTAAATAGCCGATGCTTGTTCTCAATAGAAATGGCAGAAATAAGATAATCAAATAAAGAAAATATTATCTTCAACCTTTGTATACATTACGTCTTTGATAGTTAAGATAAGTCTTTTTGAAAATGATGAAAATTAGTGAAACTAAGTGAAGTTATCAAGAAATTCATTTTTAACTGATGAAACTTGGAAACATGGGTGAAAGGGTAATTATTTAAACATTTTTTAAAACTGAAACCATGGCATTATGAATTCATTCACCTCAGATTGCTTTTGTTACATCAAAATTAAAAAAACACAATTCTTTCCATTGCAGTAAAAGTTTGCCAGGTTAAATATTTGTCTGTTTCATTCAATTCATGTCTGTATCGTATCTGCTTTTGAACAAGTTTGTTTTTAGTGTGAAATTGTTCGAATTCTTATAAATAAATATATTCGAATAGAATGATATTTCTTCATGTCAATAAATGGTGACACTGAAAATGATATCTTCATTAAATTTAAATTAAATTGCTGTATCCGTCTCTTTATCTCGACCTCTAAAAATTGACAAATATTCTTTGATTTTTAGTAAATTTCAAAAAGGATTCTCAGATATCAGGTATCAATTAAATGATATAGATTTTACTGAGTTGATTGTATGAAAACCTTTAAAAAGGAACGAATGAATTTAAAACAACATATTCCTATCTTCAATTATTTCGGTTTCAGTGTAACTTACAGGTTCCAAAACACATATTCAAATTTTCCTTGATTTAGCTAATTAAAAGTATAAATAAAGTGATTGAGAGACTCAAATGAGTTAGTTCAGTGTACATTAAGGACTTCATGTGTTTATTTATATTATTGCCTTTTACTACGTTTTTATTAAAAATACGTTAGACTTTAATGGAATTGATAAGAAAGTAATAGTAAATAACCACGTGAATTACGAACTATCAACTTTGAAATAAGAACTTTGGTATATTCAATTCCTTTATTGCATGAAATGCAACATTCCAGTGTATTTACTAGAATGGACTTTTAAAACTGGACAGGTGATCAGTTTGGAAGTTAGCATATGATTATATTTAATACTGTTGGTAACATAATGATGTTGATTTGCAAGTTTTGCATAGAAAAAAATATGAAACTTTAGAAAACAAAATTCTAACCTGGCAGTGTTGTTACCTCCCCGAGCAAACAAAAGCTCTAAGTTAATCAAGAGATATACATTCTAATCGAATCTTATAATACAAAATTATAATTAAGTATAAGCCAAAATGAACTGTCACATAACAGTGTCAATGGTTTCGTAGTTCCAATAGCCAATTTGAATTATAAATAACAAATTTCATGATATTTGCATCAAGATAAACAAATATGTGGAGAATTCCAAAAGAATACAACTGTACAAGAAAGGTTTTCTGAAGTACAGTTTGCATGACAAGTGATTCAGGTTTGTCACTAGGCCAATTTTTGAGGTAATTTGTGTCAGAAATAAAGGAAGATTCACGATTATAAAGCTAAAAAAAATTTAAATACGATTACTCTCATTTACTTGTCAATGTCATCAACCTCTGGAAACTTATTGATGTGATTACACAAATTTTCTTCAAACTATAATTGCTGATGAGTTGTTTTCTTTCTCTTTGACATATTCTTGTATAATTGCAAGTAGCAATTTCACTCTACGTTTTTTACTATGTTTTCTTTGTCGTCAATTACAAAAGAACTAGTATCCTTTCCATTAACTTTATATTGATCTACAGTTTCAGCAATTATCTGTTTAACACTCTTTACATATTCCTGGTCTCTTAACAATGAAATTTCCAGAAGCCTTTACCTCTCTGCATGTCTGATCATGTAAATGTCATCGATATCGGCGAATGATCTATCATAAAGCTAGAGTCTATTGATGTATCAGTAATTGACGCAATCATATTATTTTTTTTTTCCATAACCCCACGGTACTGGGTTATTATTTACTACATGTTAGTCTTTAAGTTGTTCTATGCGTTCTTGCGCGTTTCATTATTCAAATGTTCATAATAATACGTATCCATTGTAAAGTCTTGAACGACATTCCAATCCCCGCAGATTCAACACGGTCACTTTTTAGTAATTTTATGTGTTGATCAAGATCATCGTACAACTCTGGGTCATCATTATTTGGTCCATATAAATTTATTATAGCAAGCTTATATTTATCTATGGTGCATTTGATCCTATTACCTATATCGTCGGTCGTCATGTTGTGGATATCAAAGTCAATATTTTTTTAAAAGAGGATGGCAACCCCTCGTGCATTGCTTTTAAAGGAGCTAAAGAAGCAATATTTACTCCCCCATTCATTACATAGTTTTTTCCATGTTTTCCGTAAAATGCACATCATGTAGGCAATAAATTAAGGAGTGTTTACGTTTTAGAAAATTGAAAATATTTTCCCTTTTAACTACATCATGAATACCTGTGCAGTTCATTGAAGTTAGCTTAATATTGTTAGTCATTTTGATTTAAAGATTGTTCATTCAAAACATGCCCAGACTTTGATTGTAGCAAAGTCAAATTGTGATCCATGTCATATGAAATAGCAGCAAGTGGTAAACTTAGAGGGTATCAGAAGAGCACTTTTGTCAAAGTAACGAGGTACATACATTATACTATGCAACAAAAAGAAACAGCTAAAACAAACTATAATAGTAGATCTGATGTGGAGTGTATCCACAGCCCACGGATAATCATGGAAACAAATCTATAGTAATCACGGAAATAGAAATAAAATGTTTTTGTCGATTATTTCTTTGTTTGGAACTAACTGGATATTTGTATCCTAAATATTCATTCATAATGGTTTTTTCAAACTTTTGTTTCCGACAGTTTTTGTAAAATCCCCCGAAATAAATGAATTTACAGGAGAGAAAAACGTGACATTTTCACGCCTCAAAATTATTTCGAAGTCGAAATGTATGTTTCTAATACAAGCTATAGTATGTAAATGATCTGTCATCTCAGTGCCGTTCGATAAAACACATAGTTTAATGTATAATTATTTTATATCTTATGTCCTCTACTAGTCATATCTTATAAGATTTAAAATTTCATTAAAAAATTGAAAAAAAAAACGTGGTTTCCTTTAAGTTTACAGACATAAACGCGTGTTACAAACTACTTTTCTTACGAGTTCATTCAGAACTTCTGTTGTCAATTGCAGAGTTGTGGCAACGCACGTGCAACTGCAGGTTCAAGTGAAAAGAGCGTTGCAGGTTTGTTGTCACACGCATTGCTGAGAATGACGTAAGCGAAAGCAGGTTTCGAAATGTATGCAAATATGCAAATTTTGGGCAGTTTTACCTGAACAAAGGAAATTTAAGTATATTTTTGCAATAATTTCATAAGGCCTAGTTGGGAAAAACTTAGTTATTTACACATCTGTAAGAGTGACTTACATTAGTCGAATAATAAAAAAACAAACGCCAAAAACCATTTTTTTTATATTTCCATGAGTACTTTAGCAGCTAGTCGTTGCTTAAAAATGAAGGTGTCTACTTACAGTCTGAAGCAGTAGGAAACATCCAAGAATCTCCCTGAAAAGGCACAATATATGAAGTATCCATGGAGATTTCCAGTACATCCAGTTGCGGAACAAGATATCCTATATCATATCACTGTCTCCAATGGATAAGTGTAGAAGGCCACACGACAGACAGACACGGACACAAACGAAACAAGTTGGTCTGTCTTCGACCACGTGTTGAGTTGGGGCGTGAAAAGCATGGGCATGAAAAGCACGTGCAGGCTCCTACATACCTCAAAACTACTAACGTATCTGTATTTGCTAATATGATTTAATTCATGTGTGGCGTTGTAAACTCTTTAAAAAGAGACTATCAATGCTGTTTATTATGCCACAGGGAAAATTAAACATATTCATATAAATAGCATCTTGAAGGTAATATTATTATCGTCAGTTTTTGTAGAAAGGGGTATGAGGCGTTTCGAAGTCAGTTTAATTCCAGACGATCAGAAATATTGTGAATTAGAGTGTTTATGATGAGTTATGGTGCATTCTTTGCCACTCAGAGGATGGGATCGATGGGACAGGAAGTATTTGCTTGATCTGTCACATCAAACCATTCGTGAATTAAACAAGGTAAACTACGTGTAACAGATGCAAAACGTCTTGAAAGGTACTTCATCAAATCCGAGCAAAACAAAATCATTTGCAGGTGATAAATAATTTCAATTCCGGCAATGGATGAAGGAAGAGAAAGAGTCCTTGATCTAAGTGCTGTATGAAGTATTTTTTTCAGATAAGACATCATTTATCTAACAAGGTTTAAACATGTTTTCTCTTTTATTATTATAAACATTTAAATGATAAACATTATTTGCATTGTATGACATGCAAACGGACTTTGTGCCTTTCAGGAAGGAGTAAAATGAGTTGTTGAGCTCAGCCCTTTTATAACTTTTTAGAAAAACATTTTTCAATTTCGAAACTTTTAGCAAAATTGCCAAATACTGAATCCAATTATTCATGAATTAGGTTGCCAAAAGGCCTTTATTTAGACATTGTGCTAATAACATACAATGCGTCTTAAGTTCAAACACATTACTTACCCTTCTTCAGAGTTCTATACTTTGTTTGTTTAGTTTGGATAAGAAAATCCTCATGTTATTTTCTAGTTATGCTCTCTGTAAGATGTTCGTTGTTTCACCACAAGCTGCAATTACAACTTCGCTGATGAGTGGCATCTTGTGCCCCTAAATGAGATGGTGAATGAATGTGGATTTGAATTCGCCAAGGACACGTTGTGTTTTTTAATCATTGTATTTGATACATGTTTTACATTTCAAAACTTTTGAGCCGGGAAAAAAGATAAAGCGGTAATTCAAGGTGTTTATAGGTAGGAAGTTTATTTTGTATTTCATTTGCACACAACGTCAACTATAAAAAAGGTATTATCAGAATGTTTTATCCTTATTTATGCACTTTCCTTTAAGTAGATACTCAGTTGCATTTTATACAGTTCTGAGGTCACAAATTACCGCTTCAGTGAAAGGTTTTTCAAAGAACATCACAATTTGATGAATAGGTTAGCTAGTGATGCGATCATTGCTGGTGATTTTGCCAGACTCTGCAGCTGATTGTGTGGCTTCGAATCCCGTAAGAATCATGATTATTGTACATTTAGATATCGTGCCGATGTTACTTTTCTTTATTATTTAAAATACATATATCTCTAAATTATTACAAGTCAGTTTTAATATTAAAGTACAGATAAATAATATTCTCTTTGCTAGTTTGCAAGTATGCTCTTGTTTAGGTGCTTAAACAACCCAAAGGGCAAATAGATAATTCAGTTGTTTCCTTAACGACATTTGTTAATGTCAGATTGTGAAAAAATTTCAAAGAATGACAGAACTGGTTTTTGCTCAACACGACAGTTATTGTTATTAGTCACACATTAAAACGCTAAAAGAGAATGGATTAAAGGGATAAAAAGTTACGTTTTTGCTCAATCAGTAATTTGCGTCTCAAACGCCCTATAATTGCTGCCTTAATAGCAATTCTTGAAAAAGTAAAAATACCTTCGGGCTTACAACATTGGCGTATGAAGAAATAACGACTTCATTAAAGTGAAAATTTCTCTACTGTCTTTTTAAGTATTTTATCGAGTTTGCTGTTATATTTTCATCTTGTATGTACGCGACGTTAATTATTTTAGTTTCTTTAAGGATATCCTATCCTAGAGCATTTCATTCCGTATGTACATGTAAGCAAAAATGTTGTATCAGTTTATATCTTGTGACAAAACAATAACTCGACCTACTAACTATATAAATGTAGGAAGCAGTTGTATTAAGATTTGAATTAAGATATAATTTGTTCGATGTAACATTATTTGTGTTAGAAATAACCCATTAAACAAGCTTTGCTCAATATTATTTGGAATCAAAGAATTCTAAATCATTTATCATGTAACCCAAATACTATGGAATTTATTTTCTTTGTCGTTCAAGAATGTGTGACTTAATTGAAATTAGAAATTTGTTTCCGGTATTTAGTAATCTTGTCATTGCTGACTTAAGTAATATGGTATGAAGGACCAAAATTAGATTAACTTTGTGCTTATTTATCTTTCTTAACAACAGGTTTGACAGAACTGTTATTAGGCTTACAGTTTGTGTTACATTGCACATCTCCCTACATAATGTGTCACTGTCAGTGGCCTTTTTTGAAAAAAAATGGATACTGACCATTGTGTTCAATCATTAAATTATCCTTAAAACTTCTTTGATTCGATTCGAAATCGAAAAATAGTTGCTTTAATTAATGGATTTTCTGAATCATTCGAGATGTTGCTGTATACATGTATCTGTTTTATTTGTATGTTTTTCAATATTGTTAAAGATCAGATACATCTGTGGACATTGAGCAATATTATTTGCTGTTGCAACAGTCATGCTACATGTTGATCGCACAGATACATGTACGTATTCATGGTATGGTGCACATACAAGTGTTAAATATTAATGGTATGATAGCAATGGTAACAATTGTTACATGTATGATACACATACAATTGTTACATGGTATGATACACATACAAGTGTTACATGGTATGATACACACACAATTATTACATGCTATGATACACGCACAGGCATGCTACATGTTATGATACACACATATACATAGTCATGGTATGGTGCACATACAAGTGTTACATGGTATGATACACACACCATTGTTACATGGTATGATACACACACAGTCATGCTACATGTTATGATACACACATATACATATTCATGGTATGGTACACATACAAGTGTTACATGGTATGATACACACACAATTATTACATGGTATGATACACGCACAGGCATGCTACATGTTATGATACACACATATACATAGTCATGGTATGGTGCACATACAAGTGTTACATGGTATGATACACACACAATTGTTACATGGTATGATACACGCATAGGCATGCTACATGGTATAACACACACACATGCTACATGGTATGATACACACATACAGACATGCTACATGATATGATACACACACACAGACATGCTACATGGTATGATACACACACACATACATGCTACATGGTATGATACACATATACAGACATGCTACATGGTATGATATACATATACAGACATGCTGCATGGTATGATACATACAGACAGACATGCTACATGGTATGAGACACACATACAGACATGCTACATGATATGATACACACACGCAGACATGCTACATGGTATGATACACACACATGCTACATGGTATGATACACATATACAGACATGCTACATGGTATGATACACATATACAGACATGCTACATGGTATGATACACACACACACATACAGACATGCTACATGGTATGATACACACACATACATGCTACATGGTATGATACACATATACAGACATGCTACATGGTATGATACATACAGACAGACAGGCTACATGGTATGATACATACAGACAGACAGGCTACAGGGTATGATACATACAGACAGACAGGCTACAGGGTATGATACACGCACAGGCATGCTACATGGTGTGATACACAGAGACATGCTACATGGTATGATACATACAGACAGACAGGCTACATGGTATGATACATACAGACAGACAGGCTACATGGTATGATACACACATACAGACATGCTACACGGTATGATACACACATACAGACATGCTACATAGTATGATACACACATACAGACATGCTACATGGTATGATACACATATACAGACATGCTACATGATATGATACACATATACAGACATGCTACATGGTATGATACATACAGACAGACAGGCTACATGGTATGATACATACAGACAGACAGGCTACATGGTATGATACATACAGACAGACAGGCTACATGGTATGATACATACAGACAGACAGGCTACATGGTATGATACATACAGACAGACAGGCTACATGGTATGATACACACATACAGACATGCTACACGGTATGATACACACATACAGACATGCTACATAGTATGATACACACATACAGACATGCTACATGGTATGATACACATATACAGACATGCTACATGATATGATACACATATACAGACATGCTACATGGTATGATACATACAGACAGACAGGCTACATGGTATGATACATACAGACAGACAGGCTACATGGTATGATACATACAGACAGACAGGCTACATGGTATGATACATACAGACAGACAGGCTACAGGGTATGATACACGCACAGGCATGCTACATGGTATAACACACACACATGCTACATGGTATGATACACACATACAGACATGCTACATGGTATGATACACACATACAGACATGCTACATGGTATGATACACATATACAGACATGCTACATGATATGATACACATATACAGACATGCTACATGGTATGATACATACAGACAGACAGGCTACATGGTATGATACATACAGACATACAGGCTTCATGGTATGATACACATATACAGACATGCTACATGGTATGATACACATATACAGACATGCTACATGGTATGATACACACACACAGACATGCTACATGGTATGATACACACACACAGGCATGCTACATGGTATGATACACATATACAGACATGCTACATGGTATGATACATACAGACAGACAGGCTACATGGTATGATACATACAGACAGACAGGCTACAGGGTATGATACATACAGACAGACAGGCTACAGGGTATGATACACGCACAGGCATGCTACATGGTGTGATACACAGAGACATGCTACATGGTATGATACATACAGACAGACAGGCTACATGGTATGATACATACAGACAGACAGGCTACATGGTATGATACACACATACAGACATGCTACACGGTATGATACACACATACAGACATGCTACATAGTATGATACACACATACAGACATGCTACATGGTATGATACACATATACAGACATGCTACATGATATGATACACATATACAGACATGCTACATGGTATGATACATACAGACAGACAGGCTACATGGTATGATACATACAGACAGACAGGCTACATGGTATGATACATACAGACAGACAGGCTACATGGTATGATACATACAGACAGACAGGCTACAGGGTATGATACACGCACAGGCATGCTACATGGTATAACACACACACATGCTACATGGTATGATACACACATACAGACATGCTACATGGTATGATACACACATACAGACATGCTACATGGTATGATACACATATACAGACATGCTACATGATATGATACACATATACAGACATGCTACATGGTATGATACATACAGACAGACAGGCTACATGGTATGATACATACAGACATACAGGCTTCATGGTATGATACACATATACAGACATGCTACATGGTATGATACACATATACAGACATGCTACATGGTATGATACACATATACAGACATGCTACATGGTATGATACACATATACAGACATGCTACATGGTATGATACATACAGACAGATAGGCTACATGGTATGATACACACATACAGACATGCTACACGGTATGATACACACATACAGACATGCTACATAGTATGATACACACATACAGACATGCTACATGGTATGATACACATATACAGACATGCTACATGGTAAGTTACACATATACAGACATGCTACATGGTATGATACACATATACAGACATGCTACATGGTATGATACACATATACAGACATGCTACATGGTATGATACACACATACAGACATGCTACATGGTATGATACACACATACAGACATGCTACATGGTATGATACACAGAGACAGGCTACATGGCACGATACACACAAATATGCTAGATGATATGATACAAACACACATATCATTACTTGATTCAAAGAGAAGCACTCATAAAATATTCGTTTAGCCACTTGATGTGTCACGTCAATGGAATAACTAAACATTGACAAATGAAGAGATGGTTATATAACTAGTACATCCACTATGACCCCTCTAATGAACATGACCCCGTTTCTTATTCAAAATCCTCATTTGATCCTCATCTTTGCTAACTTGTGTACCTAACATTAACCGTTAAAAGAGGATGGATTTTCAATTGTTTTTCAAATTCGTTTATTTGTTTAAATAATTTGACAACTTTATTTCAAACTACCCAAAACAAATTTCGCTGTTAATTAGAAAGTATTTTGATTTTTATATTCTAATATACATGTCTGAAATGAAAATCTACATATTGATAATGGGTCGGGTGCTTAATATAATAACTTGGAATCGTGTTTAAAAAGCATCTTGTTTGAATGAGATATAGTGTGTTGTTTGTGAGATTAATTGGTTGACAACATTGAAATGAAATAAAAACCACTAATGGAATAATGACGGACGGAAAGATAGACAAAATTAATAGAGGTGGCCATATAAATCACGCTGGTGCGTTTGGACGTTTAAGGGGCAGTAGCACGTTTTTAGGGGGAATATAAGGTGATGTCTGGAAAATGAAATTTAATTGTTCCAATTGAATGACAATGTATTTAAACTAAATGGAACAATAATAATTCAAATATATAACGTAAAGTTTAGCCATGCGATTCCGTTTTCTTACACAAAATGAATTAAAGGTGTTCACACAAAATGGCCGCCAATGGAGTTTATTTGAATTCATCATACTTTGTCCACTGACTTTTGATGAATGGCTTGTGTACTGAGATTTCTGACACTTTCAAAATAATACATTTAGCATTAAGTTGCAGTGAAAATTAAAGATATAACATCATCAAAAAACGTGCCCCTTTAATGCCAATTAAATTATGAGAGATTAGCTATAGTTTTTTTTTCAATTTCTTTGTTCGTTTTTGTGTCATATTTTGAAGGCAACTTGGAAATTATCTCCTCTAAAGACACACAATTTGGGTGAACTTTTCTAATGTTTATTCAAAACACTGCATCTCGTTTAAAGGGACACTCCTCTCGGGTTTTTATTGTGAACAAAATTCAAGAGTACGTACCTTTTTATACTTATATATGATAATTGCATGTTTTTTTCACACTTATTTCATATATGTTAGTGAGGGTGGCATTTTCGATTTTCGGACAAAGAATAAAATGGATCACTGCGTCCTCTTGAATTTCATGTTCATGTTAACGTGGCTGTCAATGGGTAATTGGAATCACATGTTGTACATGTACAAACGATGTTAAGACAAGTGTCATTCGATAAGTAATCAACGTGTAAAGGAAATGTTATAATAAATGTAAATATAGATGAATTGAGTTTCAAAGCTGTTTGAGTAGTATAGCAAGAAATGGGTCATTATCAAATATAAAATTATTATTCTCCAACAGATAATAAAAAGGTGTCAGGTAAAATTCACTTCGTGGCATAAGGGATGTCATTGACATTTTCTCAATTCTTATAGTGTGAGAATCCTATATATTGCAGTATCCAGATAGTGTAGGTGTTTTAGTTTTAAGCTGTTTAAGAGGCATTTTAGAAGTTGGAAATATTAAGAAGACAAGGAGTTTATGGATTATCAACTTATTGATTGTAGGATGTAGCGATGTTTCAGTATAGATCCTTATACCTTTTCAAGCAAATGGGAAAATTTAGAACTAACTGTGACACAATGCAGTTGCTCTAATGACCCAATCTAAATAAATTTGGATAGACAGTTCAAATCTTATGATCTGATATGAAAACCTGTTAATCTAAGTTTATTTAGATTGCTGATTACCAAAAATTTTGATTAATGAAAGATGTTATCAGAAAATATTTTTTTAAACTACACTCATTTTGGTAGCTTTCAGAAAGTAAGCTACAGTAGAACTCTGATATAACGAACTCCAAGGGACCAAAGAATTTAGTTCGCTATATCCGGTGTTCGCTATACGCATATGATTTTAATGATATTATATAGGGACGGGACTTGAAAATTTGTTCGCTATATCCGAGTGTTCGCTATATCCGAGTTCTACTGTAAATCGTCTTTCTAGGGATATTTTAAAATACATTTAAAAAAAGCGTGTTTTTCAGAAATATTAACAGATATTGTTATAAATTGGCCTTATCATCCTTCAGTCGTTTTTATCACTCATCGATTAAAATAAATCGTTTTTTATATGCTGGGATTACCTTTGGTCGCAAATGTACGATATGGGCGTTAACAGTCTGATTAAAATCGACTGTGATTCGAGGAAAAAAGTGTAAATATTGTCTCTAGTGGGGTTTGAACTTCAACCAGCCCGGCTTTCCTCTCATTCACGAGATGGAGAGGATGTTCTGGCTGGTTCGAGCCCCGATAGAGACCATATTTTTGATATTTTATTCCTCGAAGTACGGTCGATTTTAATCAGACTGTGGACGTTAACAGATATTTGGAATAATTTTCTGTCTACAGAAAGAGATTAATTACCAACCATAAACATGATTTTAATCCTAACGTAGTTTATTCAGAATATTGAAAAGAAACAACATATTCAAAACAAATGTTTTTTATTCAAAAGTAAAATATAGAGAAAAAGAAGTATCACAGGTTTCTTTGAAATAATTGCAAATTTAACAACAAATAGAAAAAAGACATGAATTCAGCAGTATCAACGAGTCACAGAATAGCTACAAATATGAAAAACGAAAAATATTAATGTGAAATATTACTTAAAACCATTTGAGACAGGACATTTGGAACTTTTAACATTTAAAATATCGATTTCCCATAGTAGACGTCTTCAAACTTAACATATTAAAATTTTATTTAACAACAATGATATCACAATTTTATTTTTCTCAGTTTCAAATAACATTGAATGTACATGTCATTTTGTCGCACCATTGGATTGACGTTAATGATACCTAAAGCCAAGATATTTGAATTTCGATAACAATTTAATTATATTGCCCATATCAATCAAATAAAGGTAAAGAGGAAAGTGCTATATAACCTTTCAATGTCGTAGGACATTCGTCAATTGATTATATGAAACGACAAAAATTCAAGCATTTGTTTAGTATAGACACATAGATACGTCACACCATTCAGCTACAATATGTATAAATATAAAAATACAAACACCATACGATATACGAATCTATAAACATTTTTGTGTTAAAAAGACGCTTTTGAAGTAAGGTTTTTATCAAAAAAATCATTTTATGCAAGGGTTTTACAAAATTTTATATGCTCGTATTCATTATGACATTCTACAATTTGGAACCAAATAAATTTACAATGGTTTTTGAGAATATCAGATATAATGTCAATAATACCAATGAACGGACGAATTCAAGAGTATCGATGAAAGATGTTGATTAACTATTTTAAAAATTATATAAAAAGGACGTAAAGTGCATGTAACAAACAGCAACTATTTCTACTAGTACACAAGACACAATGGTGATATCATAATATCAGATTCGAGAAAAAACAGTAAATACTAGTTAATTATCACACAGAAAGTATTGGACGGATTACTGTTGTTAAAACAAGTAAATTTATATTAGAATAATTAACCACAAATAATGTATATATTTTCCCGGGACGGAGCTTCACTTCAAACCATTATTGCCATTTATCACAGTAACGGGGATATTATCAAAAAAGGTTGTAAAACTATTTGGGTAGGAACAGAGTTATTTAATACTAAATTGTAGGGAGGTTGGTTTTTTTAACTTAAAAGGGACTTTCTCAATCTTAACAAGCTATTAAAGGTGAGTAGTTTAAAAAAAGATAAACAATAACAAAGGTAATATCAGCAACTTTAGATATGAACTTACAAAGCCATAGCACTTTCGTTTTGGATGCATAACATCTTTGATCTTCACAATCATCAATTTAAGCATATGGGTAATTTAGTTCCTCTTTTACAAGTTTTAATACAACATTGGTCAAACTTTTATTAAAACATCAACATAGAATTAACTCATTTCTCTTTTCAAAGATAAATCCTTGTTCTTAAATACTATTAATCCTAAAGACAAGGAAGTTTTTCAGAAGGTTCAAACATCGTTGATCTTACAAACGCTATGGACTATAGTCGGGAGCTCAGCAGATGCCAGTTCGTCTACTCCGACGCCATAGGCATCTTGGGCGGGAGGGACCCGCTGCTTCGGCCTGACACAGGGCGGTCATCATACATGTCCAGTCGGCTCTCCACGTTCAGACTGAAAGTAGTTCCGGTCGTGTCCATCGGGGCGGATTGAGCGGGCACCTTGTTCTTGATGTTGTTAAAGGTCTTGTCTCTGAACAAGTAGTCCTCTATGTTGTAACGCCCGTTTGCCGCCAGGAATCTCAGGTCGCGGGTCGAATCTGCAACAATGCAAAACTCATCAGGGAGGGTTTTTCATGAATGGGTGGGAGGAACAAAGATGTACGTCTATCATCGATACTAAAAGATGTTTTAGTTTCTGTATTCTTAAACTTAAGAGACTTTTAAACAATGTAAATCCTGTAAGGGAGGGTTCTTCATAAATCGGTGGGAGGAACAAAGATGTTCGTATATCATTGATATTTTATGATGGTTAAGTTATTGTATTCTTAAACTTATGAGACTTTTAAACAATGTAAAACTTATAAGGGAGGGTTCTTAGTGAATGGGCTGAGGAACATAGATACGTCTATCACTGATATTATAAGATGTAATATTTTTGTATCCTTAAACTTTGGAGATTTATTTACGTTCTTGCATAAACATATACGGGAAATGGTTTATGTGTGTTCATGTCTTTGATTCAGTAACATAAATGGGCAAAATGATAAGATTCTTATATGGAATTTTTTCGCTGTAATCCCTTTACCTCTCATGAAATCAACAATAACATTAAAATCATGTTTCAAATCAGAAGGGATATCAAAATGAGAACATACACAAGCTTATTGTTATGAAAATATTACAAGAACTTGAAATGCATCACAGCAATAAACACCTTTTAGCACAGTGAGTGAGTTAATACATTTGATCAAAAAAAACTTGTAAGTAAGCGGAAATCGTTCATTGATCTAAAATCTAATATTTATTGTTATGAGACATACAATAAACAACTTGTTAGTAGGTATAAAACAGAGAATTCACTAAACAATTAGCGCTTGTCATTAGAAGCTAGACACAACATACAGTATATGGACATATCTCCTAAGTATAATTTTAGTCAAACAACAATCACTAAGTCAGTTAGTCCAACCAACTAAGAAAGGTCAATAATGGAACAAAGCAATCCTGAATAATTAAGCTTGCTTACGAAGTGAACTTCTTCTTCTGTCTGTTATATAGAATATTCAATGTGAGAACCATGACATACAGATTTACCCTTTGGACAATGTTTTTTGAATATACTAATGTTTCACATTTTGCAACAATTTTTTTTATTGGCTATTGAACATTATACACTTAATTACTCATGGTGAGGTCATTATGTGAAATACAAGGACTCGAGACCCGACTCCCGAGTCAGGTTCGAGGGTCCTTGTATTTTAAATAATGACCTCACCAAGAGTAATTAAGTGTTTTATTATACCGAAATTCTTTTTTCTTAGATTTGTTAAGATAAGATAATTTTATTTGCATGAGTTGTATGTGTAACGTCAAAACGAAGGGTCATGTGACGGATGCAATCACGTGACAAATCACGTGACGAGTCAATATCTCAGGTCAGTGTCACAAATTTCTGTCACAAAACTGACCTCCTCACTGATACCCGGGGTCAGTGTACAGATCTAGTTTTCAATCACGTGATGTCAACTGACCAATTATATTCTTACAAATCAAATAGAGGTATAATAAAATACACTTAATTACTCACGACCTGGTCTGGCCAGACCGCCTCGGGTCTGGAATCCTTGTATTTCACATAAATAGTAATTAACTGCTTTATTATACCGACATCTTTTCCTCAGATTTGTTAATGTTATGCATGTGTTTTATGTGTTACTTCAAAACAAAGCGTCATGTGACGAGTCAATATCTCAGGTCAGTGTCACAAATTTCTATCACAAAACTGACCTCCTCACTGATAGCAGGGGTCAGTATACATATACCTTTCAATCACGTGATATCAACTGACCAATGATATTCTTACAAATCTAAAAGAGGTATGATAACAAAAAAGAATGTGCATAGCAGAGTCGAAAGGTATCACACATGCTTCAGAAGAATTGATTGAGTCTAAACTCATTACACGCATGGTCCAAAAAGAAGCGTTACAACCTAAACATCAAAATTGTGAGTAAAACTTTATCTGACAGCAGTTTGTATTTACGCTCAGGGAAATGATGCTCAGGGAAATATGGTATCGTTTTCTTTGCCAATGAGTGTAAATGTCAACATCCGAAGACCTAAAGTTAACACAAACAGTTTTCAAGATGGATGATGAAGAAGACAATATGTCCTGTCTATCTGATATTACAATACATGACTCGAAGACCAATGCTTCAATTATCAAATTTTACTTCCACATGTGTCTAAAAGAAGGAATTCTGAGCCCGTGATAAAATTTTCTTCATATTAATGATGAAGAAATAATGGCAGGTTTATCTAATTTTGCAACGTATGAACCTAAGACAAATCATCAATTTTATTTCCAACTGTGCCTTAAAAAAGGAAACTTTTAAAAAATTTTTTTGTTAGATTTCATATTAGTTTATGCCATATATATTAGCTTAAATGGGTCAAACATGTTATTGAACCCAATTCAGTAGACTGAGAAGACAATATCAACTATCAAGCGAAAAATTCTGGCGACCATTTTTGTGGACACATTTAAATTCTTTATGGTTCGAACTATATTCAGGAAGATTCATGGTACATGATACGTTAGTTTATAACTTCTAAAACTGATCTTCAAACTTTGTCTTGCAATTGACAAAATTCATTTTTGGTGACTTTATGTACATTAAGAACATGTCCCTTAAAGGGGCAGTAGCACGTTTTTTGACAATTTTATATTTTAAATTTTTGACTGATAATTGTACGCTAAGGCTACATGTATTACTTTGATAGTGTCAAAAATCTCATTACACAAACCAATCATCCATAGTCAGAGAACAAATTAGAAGGATTGACATAAAATCCATTGGCAGCCATTTTTGTGTGAACACCTTTAAATCATTTTGTGTTAGAAAAGGAATCGCATGGCTTATCTTTACATTATTTATTTGATTCATTACTGCTTCATTTAGTTTAAATACATTGTCTTAAGAATGGTACCATTTATTTCAATTTTCCTGACATCACCTTATATTCACCCTTAAAACGTGCCACTGCTCCTTTAATATAAAAGAAATACTATTTTCCTCACCATATGTCTTGTTCTTGGGGACGATGTAACATCTCCAGAAGACGATGAGGACAATGATAACAATGACAATCAGTACAGCGATGACAATAGCAGCAATGATTCCAGGGTGAAGGTCGTTACTCTTGGGCTGAAAATGAAATTTGAAAAATGTAATAAAAGTTTTTTTAAAACCTTCATGATTAAATCCCTTTAATGTGATCTTGTATTGATATGTTCATTTAAAACTACCCATAAAATTTTAAATGATAATTAAATTATTATATGATATTTATATTGCACTTTTCGAAGTTTAATATCCTGTTCAAAGCGCCCTAAGAGACATCGGACAAAGATCATCTAGATATAAAAAAAATATGAAAACATTAACAGACAAATACATGAACATGTCAAACTGTCTTTATCACTTGTAGAAGACCTCAAATTATTCCAGTTGATTCCTTTGCACGATTCAAACCCAATACCTAAGATTTGGGGATCACAGCCAGCACTGACAGGACCAACAATATATCAACTCGCCTCAATTCCTAGACAGAACATATTTGCTTGATACCTGTAGTTTATGACAAACATTTCATTTTTGTAAAATTATTACTTACCACGGGACCACAGGAGACACCATACACCATCTTGCCGTCTATCTTCATGTAGGGTTCGAGCTCAACGTATTTGCCTCCGAACATATAGACTTCTTCCTCCTGAATCTCCTCACACATCTCCGCCAGCAGACTGTTCACGTTCGAGGTCCGACCCTGCACCTCCATGGTGGCTATGATACTCCCTGTAGGTGAATATAATATAATATAATATAATATAATATAATATAATATAATATAATATAATATAATATAATATAATATAATATAATATAATATAATATAATATAATATAATATAATATAATATAATATAATATAATATAATATAATATAATCCAAGAGAAAATTATATAATCCAAGAGAAAATTATATACTTGATTTATGCATTTTTATTAGCAAAATGTCTAGATAGTAATTTTGGTGATAAAAATAAGTGGGGGTTCGGTTGGATCGACAAGGTAAGTCACTGACCTTCTCTAGCGTCAATGTTGGTAATCTTTATAGCCTTGTCCTTGTTCTTGATTGCCCATTTGGTTGCAAACCGAGCCACGTCCTTGGGAGACTCCTGTTCATCAAACTCTGCATCAACCTTAAACTCGCATCTGGCTATCTTCTCTTTGGGTTCATCCTCCACTTCCATGTTGGTGACCTCCACGTGCAGCCTCAGGGTCACGATATATTCTGCTGGATCTGACACTACGACAAGACTCATGTAGTAATGACCAATCTCACTGAACTGCAGGTCGGAGAAGGTTGCGAGTCCTGTTCCAGCGTCGATATCTACGTTTGTTGTTCCTGAAAGACTGCCCTCGTCCACTGTTGCTGTTACTGACCATGTGTGGCCCTATGGAGTTGGGATAAAGGGATCTATGAGATACATTAAGCATTTGGGTGAAATGGTCAATCTGCAAAAAAATTAAGAACCTTTGACCTGGTCAATATGAACCAATTTATAATCTTTGTCCTGATCAAAATGTACTAATTAAGAAGATTTAGCCTGCCAAGGAAACATTTTCGGATAAATGATGACACTTACCTTATATTACCATGCTTGGAATACATATACATAATGGGGAAAAATATTATACTATACATAACAGGCACATTTGGTTAAAATGAGATATGAGAAAAGGACAGGATACTTCTGTGATAAACATCTCACAAAATGATTTTACAAGTTGGGCTGTTCATTTGAAACTCTGAATGTTTGAACTGAAACAAACTATGGCATAAGTGTTAAACCAAAGCTCGGAAATCTTAAGATCTCTTATGGCATCTCAAACCGACCAAAACCTTACCTTCCAGTCTACATTATCAACTTGAAGTCCAGTATCTCTGTCCTTGAGACCCAGTTTAAGGGTAAGGGGCGTGTCCTCATATACTACTTCTGTGATATTGTGTACGTGAACGGCCATGTCCCGCTTGACCACAACAATGTTCGGTGAGGTCAGGGTGAAGTTTGCAGCTGATGGGTAGACGATGGTGAACTCGATGCTGTAGTCCTCTCCAGCGTGAGAGATGTACAGATCAGTGAAGTTGGCCCAGCCTTTCTTGAAGCTTACAAGAGTTGTCCCCCCTAGCATTGCCGAGGAGTGACTTCCGGCTCCCTTGACAAACGTTGCCTGTACTTGCCATGGGTTGGCCGTAGTTCCCACAGTGGTGATTGGAGCGCCCTGAGCGTAAAATTCAAACACATATCAAACAATATCTATAATCTATGAAAATGTTAAAATGTTAGACATTACAAGAAATCTTTTGAAAACATCAGAACCATGCCACTTCTTTTGACCCAAAAATATAGCCGTTCATATCAGATGAGAGAAGGACTAATAAATCAAAAGTGGTAAAAAATTTACTTAATCTAAATATTAAAGGCATACCATAAATTGTAATCTAAAGTTTGTCAAAGAGTAAATGAGTAACTGATCTAAAAGTAACAAGATATTAAGTGCTATAGGACAGAGCATCTATACTACGACAGACTGTGTGGGTTATAGCATCCATAAGAAAGTAATCTATTGGGCCTTAGTGAAGAACCCCTGAAAAGAAGATATTAGTTGCTACATACGCTGTCGTCATATAGTCGAAGTCGCATAGGAGTAGGGAAAGGCTGTCCTTCTCGACCAGGAACCGCTGGCTCGTAGAAGGACAAAGATCCCGCCTTTGAGAGGGTGACAGGGGCAACATCTGCTTCAATCTCAGCCCAGGCTTCACTGTTGACAGGGGGTACAGGCTCTATCAGGGTGACAGTGACAGGCTGGCTGTTTCCTGGGCCCACAGGGAGGTCATTAAGCAACACAGAGTCCACAATCTGCGCTGCCACAGCCTCCAGTTCCGCCTGTGTCATGTGGTTACCCTCAGTATTCTCCGGGGAGTCGCCACATTCGATTTGGATGAACTTGACGTACATGGTAGATCGCTTCTTCCGGGCAACGGGGGAGCTCTCGCTGATGACTTTAACCACTCTGATTTTGCCTGATGGGATTCCGAGGAAGACTGCAAGATTATCAAGAATGTTTTCCCCAAAGAAGTCTTCAGTGGACATGAACCGGAACCCAACAACGACTTGCGCAGTCGTCCTGATCTCTACAATCCCCGAATCCTTCATGACCACGTACATTAAGTTATTCACGTTACAGTTGGCTCCGAGTTGGTCGCTCTTTGTTGGAATGCATGCTTCTGGTGGAATGTCATTGTATTCAAATTTCCCATTTTCTTTTATATCTGCGTTTTTGGGATATACAAAAACTCCATTTGCATAAACGTCCAGCCTGTAACGATCAAGGTACCTTATAGCAACTATGAAGGTTTTCTCTGTGTTGAGAGCAAGGAGTCGAGTAATTTGAGGCGGGTTGCTGGTGTAAGTGACCTCAGTTGTGTATCCTGAAAGAGTAAAGTAGCAGGTTAAGTTTAATTGAACAAGTCAGCATTGTTAAAAAGTTAATATTAAATCAAGCTACATCTAAGGATTAATATTGTTAACATGCAATCCCCTAATGTGCATATAATTCTTTGGGTAGTATGGCACTTAATATAAAACATGCTTTAAAATGCTTAAAAGTAGAACAAAATTGGTTGTTCTCTGAGGAGAGAACAACATTGTTTGAAGTATTGTGTTTCAGTCGTGAATTTTATTGCCTTTTCGATTAAATCTATGATACCTAAAAGCAAAATACTCACTAGCATCTATGACAGCATGGAAGAGTGAGAGGCGCTTCTGACACGTGTAGCCTGCACACCAACCGTGATCCTGGGGCCCGTTTATCAGATCGATATACTCTCCGTTCAAAATGGCGATCGGAGATAGACGTCTCAGCTCTGAGTCCTCATCCATACTCTCTATCGCCAGCATCACAAACTCCATATCCTGGCAGCTATACGCCTGCCAGGCGTCCATGAAGTCGCATTCCTTGTGTCCCACAATACCTGCAAGATATACCAACAATTCCTGCAATATCTACCAACAATTCCTGCAAAACATACCATTACTTCCTGCAGGATAACCTTACCATTCTTAGGATATCCCAAACTATTCCTGCAAGATTATCATAAATTCCTGCACAATATACCAAAAATTCCTATGCGATACATATGAAAAATATTTGTCCATCCTTTCATTATTAGTAAGAAAGGAATGTGTGAAATAGTCGGCTGTCTTTGTAACAAGTAAATCAAAACTTAAGAACCAGATACTTCAATTTAGTTTCATTATTTGTCATTGGTTCAATTATGAATTAACTTCTGTCACTGGGACGTTATTAAAAATAATATAAACCAGCACTTACCTCTATAAGGGGCAATATCGAATGGGTCAATCCGGGACCCGTCATCCTTTGTAAGCATAACTTTGGGGATCCTGTAGTCTCCGAGCCCACGTACCCTAGCCTCGTCATCGTCCCACCACCTCTCCGACTTGGAGACGACAGTCCCCACCTCTCCAAGGAACGATCCATCGATGTCTCTGATCAGAACCTTCTTAAGGGCATCACAGTCCATGTCAACACAGTCAGAAGGGTTGATCTTTCTGATGGTACAAAATGAATATATTTTAGTAGAAAGATAGATAAACCTAAAATGTTCATTCAAATTTTCATAATTAATGGAAAATGTTCTGATATTTTATGAGCGCTTAAAGTTTTAATAAGATTTTTTGAATATTATTTCAGTTTTTGGGAAAAAGAACTTTGCCTACTAGTAATTACTCCCCAAGTTCTAACAAAAAGCGAAACAAATTTTTTTCGTATAAGACTATTGGTGGTTGCCGCAATTCGACTATGACAACATTTGAATTTGTTACTCACGATACTAGGGTGGAGGATGATGACATTATCATTTCCAAGATAATGATAACACTAGAATAAATATAACTTACCCTTCACTTTGTTGAGGGATGAAGATTTTATTTTCTAAGGTTTTGAAAAGACCTTCATATTAACCACTTACCCTACATTTGGTTCGGGAATAAAGACTTTGTTAGCTACAGCGGATCTAACAACCAACGTGTTCTTGAGTACCATCTCATGGATTAAATCGTCGTTCTTATCGTTTGCTGCTATGGCAAAGGTCTTCGTCGTTCCACACTTAGTTGTAAAGTCCGCAAACACATTACCTGAAGAAAAAAATGTACGTGAGTTACTTATTTATAAAGATGATATTGTACAGCAGTGCATTGATGAATATTTCACGTCATTCTTTATTCCCTGCCAATGTCTATATTTCGTTCATATTTCCATACCGCAAAACTTTATTAATTTGTGATTCCTTTTTAAATCATTGAAGGGAATATGATTATTTATAACTTAACAATACTGAACATGATCCGTTTTACATGAAGCATGAAGTTTGTTTAACGATGCGCCTAGTTTCATGGCTTCCGTAGATTTAAATCTGAACTTCGTGATGGAATACGACCAACGCTAATGTGTCTTTGCTTGTTAGACTATAGAAAAGACATAATTCCTCAAAGCAGTGAATTCATGCTTGAAGTTAGCATTTGGATGTTAATCTTACCATCCAATGTTGTCAATCCCTTGATGGCATTATATGCCATAATTCCAGCCCATGGTTTCTTGGGAGAGCCATTGCTACCGGCAGAAAACGATGGAATAATGACTCCAATTGGTCCTGTTTTATCCTTCTTCTGGGCCATAGACCTTGCCTGTGTCATGATTTTCAAATTATCAGTGCTCCAGTCAATTTTCATATCTTCACAGTCAAAATCATCAGAATTTCCAACAAAAATGGAATTTTTCACTGTGACATACTTGTTGGCCATTTGATGAGAGGTAGAGCTGGGTCCAACAACGAGCGCCATCACCCCGACACCGCTTTCATAGGATACAAGATCGTCAACGACGAGACTTGCGCCATGGGTATAGTACACCGAATACTCGATGCATCGGAAGATCCTGTTTCCGCAGAACTTTACACAGGTTGAGCTGACAGCCTCGTCCTCAGATTCAAACATGGCCACGCCCACCATACCGGCATGTACTTCATTCCTTGACCACGAGCAATCAGCATCACATTCTTGTCCCTTGTAGCGATACCCTGCCCGCTCTGTGCCGGAGACCACATTGTCCTCCACGATTGGCAGATCGGCTTCCCTGAGATCCATCCCGGCCTCTACACGAATGTTCTTTTCTTCATAGCGGTCCTGGTAGGTCCCCACATTGAGAACAGTTGTGATCAGGTTTCCCTTGATGTTGAGATTTTCGCTGTCTCCAATCAAAGCTGAAATGATGTCAGACATGTGTTATCCGTGATTCAACATTTTTGTTACAAGTTGTCATTTTACGATTATCATAACCACATGAGTGATATTAAGGGGGGGGGGGGGGGGGGGGGGGGGGTTCACTTTTCTCCAACAAGTTGTCAACATCATAACTGATTAACACAATACCCACTAAGCTCTGCTAGGTTATCATTTCAACAATATTACTGATATAACAACCCTTGCTTTTCGAGGCGGCCAAAAATTACTAGTTTCTCTGTCATGTTACTGATCATAGACCTGGTAAACTAGGGGTTGTAATTAGTTGTCTGCCAAGCTTTCAATCCGAAATTTGAATAAATTTCACATAGTACCTGGTTCTCTAGCTCTCAGAGGTCGTAAATACTAGGTTGTTCTTTCAAAGTGTCATGTTATCAATAGCTCTCACTTAACCTACCCCAATTACAACAATCAAATAAAGTGCGGAAAATAAATTTCACCATTTTAAACATGTTTTGATATTAATGCTTACACGTTTCTTTTATTCCTAAAATCCAATATAGTGAAGGAGTTCCATAATCATATCCTACAACGTAGCTACAAAAATATTTTCCCCAAAAATAATATTTTTTTATTATCATATCTAATTGAATTAATGCATAGATGTTTATTCTATTCCCAAAATCCAACATAGTGAAGGAGTTACGTATCCCTATCGTACATTATTGTTACAAAATAATCTCCCCACCTCACAAAAAAATTGTTTATATCATTTTATGAGTATATGCTCATTTTATAAACAAAACCCAACTTGATGAAGGAGCTGCATATTATATCGTACACCATAGCTAAAAAAAAGGATTCCAAAATCCTAAATTTGTTCTAAACGCTCGTCAAAGACTTCAGAACATACCAGATCCGACGGTGTGTTCAATGACGTTGTTCAGAACGTGTAGATCATCTGTCCCGTATATCCCTACTGCAGGAGAGTAGCCATGTCTGAAGACGCTGTTCTTCAACCACGACTGTTTAGCTTCTTCCTCCGGGATGTTCACGTTGATGAAGGACACACAGTACCGGGGATCGAACGGGTCGGTGAAACCCTCCTGGCCGCACCTGTTGAACATGACGTTCTCGATCTGGGCAACACCTGGGGAAAATGTAATACCGCTAATAAATCCATGTCAGAGCATTCAAAAGCGACACGAGCTTAAAGTGACACAGAGTATCTTTCTTAAACTTTTATTTGGTTTTGATAAGCTACAAAATATCTAATATGCTGATTGAAGTTCATATCTCATCAATGGACTTGCAAATATATTCATATATGCATAATATCTCTAAAATGCTTGATTTTATGGAAAAATCAAGAAAACATCTCAAATACGTTCAATATTCGAAATTATGCATCCAAATCTACCTATTAACTACAATACCTAATAAACACTATCGAATCGAATATATCTTCCTCTCAGCTTATGACAAGGTTTCAAAATTACGTTTGGCGAATTTGCGCGCGCCACTCGAGCCACATTCAATCAAAATCCCGACTTTGAATGGCCGTATTTTCGCTCTAATGTACTGATTGGCCTCTAACTTGTTATTTTCAGTAACAGTTAGTGGTTCCCGATGTAATAACATCGATTTCAAAATTTGACATATGTGATCCTATCAACATACTCTGTGTATCTTTAAGCAAAATGTATGACAAGCGCCCCCTCTCTCTCACACAGTACCGTCCCTACTTTCTCCCTGTTCAGGTACCCTTGTTTACAGGTGTGTTTTCAGTCCTCGAAATAGTAAGAGGGTGAGTCGGTTTTCTCGGATGGATATTTTGTTTAATGAACTAATGTCTTACATTGAAAAAAGGAACAGATAAAACTATGTTTAAAGCTATAAAACCAGAGTTTTCGTTTAAACATAGTGAGCGAGTGAGTTATTGTTTTGCCGCTTGGGCAATATTTCAGCCATTAGCGGAGTTGTCCTAAATGACACTTGTCGATTGAGTTGTAAACATATCTTTGTGGTTAAAATAGTATGTCATTGAGTCAATAGCGAAAATAGAAGGAGACCCCAATTCTCTTGCAGTGAAACATTGCGAAGAAACCTGAAGAAAAGACAGTCGTTTCGATAGTGAACAAATAAAGAATTAAGATCCCATTTAAAAACTCGGATGGTCAGTTGGTACAGAGAGTGCTAATATAATGGTTGTTTACTAACTCACAATTCAAATTCTATTTCCAGAGTATTGCTCAGACAAGTCTCTTGAAAATGGTAAAGTACAAAATACAGTTAGTTATGAAATATAGAACAAATCACAAAATTGTCAGTAATTTTGCATAGCACTCCCCCCTTTTGAGAGGGAGACGTGAAATATTTGAGAAGAATCGTATGAATACTTGTTCTGCTTCTGATTGGCTGTTCGTAAAACATAATACCTATACAAGGAAATTCAGAAAATAAAAAAACGTAACCCACCTTCGTAAAACAGTGTATTGTCTGCATTATCTGGATCGGGCCCCGATGCTGTTGTCACAAATAATCTCGCACCGAAGCTTTCTTCTTCTGTCTTGGCATAGTCGTCGCCCATAAACTGTATGTTACGATATAACGCAGCGACCTTGGCTGAAAACTTGTAGCCCCTGTCACCTTCGAATGATGCTTCACTTACTGTAATGAAAAACACAAAAATTTAGTTTTGAAATGGTAGTTTCACACCATATATCTATGATACAACAATTACTCAAACTGGAGTCATTGACACATACATTCGTGCAAATGTTGAAGAAAGCAAAACTTGAAAGAAAATGTTGAATGAGCATACATCCCTAATGAACGTTACTTGCGTAAATGGAACTTTGTATACATTAATTTTACATGTACAATATATTAAAGTTTTTAACCTAGTGTAAAAATTCGGGATCACGTGAAATGTGAAATTTATCTTGATTTTGTGTCCATAAGCCAAGACATTAAATGTTCTCACCATTATGGGTTAATTTTATTTATCAAGGATCTTGGTTAACATGCAAAACCATTAAAGGGGCAGTAGCACGTTTTTAGGGGGAACATAAGGTGATGTCAGGAAAATGAAGATAAATGGTTCCAATTGAAAGACAATGTATTTCAACTAAATGGAGCAGTAATAAATCAAATATATAATAAAAAGTTTAGCCATGCTATTCCGTTTTTTACACAAAATGAATTAAAGGTGTTCACACAAAAATGGCCGCCAATGGATTTTATGTGAATCTTCATACTTTCTCCTCTGACTATGGCCGATTGGCTTGTGTAATAAGGTTTATGATACTATCAAAATAATACATTTAGCATAAACGTACAATTATCAGTGAAAATTTTGAAATATAAAATTATCAAAAAACGTGCTACTGCCCCTTTAATGTTCATACCAATATGTATAAACACAAAATCTAAGCGAGGGTAGAGGTTCACAACTATTATTGTCCCTTAAATAAGCAAAAACGTTCTTACCATTGTTTTCGTTTATGTGCATTTAGCTAAGTCAAAACAATTAATGTTCATACCAATATGCATATACACACAAGGGTAAAAGGTTCATATGTATCGTTTTCCCTTTAATAAGCCAAAACTGTCTTACCATGGTTTTCGTTAACATGTACTGAATAAGTCGAAACCATTAATGTTCATACTATTATAAAAAACACAAGCAGTTCAGTGAAGGTTTTTGTATTGATTTACATTTGTAAAAAAGTAAAATGCCCGATCATTAAAATAAAACAAAACAAGTATTTGTCACAAAGGTGACATGATCCCCCGCCGCAAATTGATGTTAACAACAAGAAGCTGGACGGACGTACGGAGCGGAATACTATGTCCCCCGTGAAGACTCAAGGTTAATGGGTTCATGAGATATGGCGCTAACAACATTTTCAAAACTGGTCAAAGTCTCGCCGTGACCTTGAAAATGAGGTCAAGGTCACCGAAAACTTTTCAGGTCTGCGTATTCCCCAGATGAAGACTGGTACCAAGTTTGAAGATGCTTGGTTGAGCGGTTCATTAGATATTGCGCTAACAACATTTTTAAAACTCGTCAAAGTCTCGCCGTGACCTTGAAAATGAGGTCAAGGTCACCGAAAACTTTTCAGGTCTGCGTATTCCCCAGATGAAGACTGGTACCAAGTTTGAAGATTCTAGGTTGAGCGGTTCATGAGATATGGCGCTAACAACATTTTCAAAACTGGTCAAAGTCTCGCTGTGACCTTGAAAATGAAGTCAAGGTCACCGAAAACTTTTCAGGTCTGCGTATTCCCTGAATGAAGACTGGTACCAAGTTTGAAGATTCTAGGTTGAGCGGTTTATTAGATATCGCGCTAACAAGAAGCGGGACGGACGGACGTACGGACGGACGTACGGACGGACGTACGGAGCTGAATACTATATCCCCCGCTTCGCGCTAAACGCGCGGCGGGGGATAATTAAGCCAGAACATAACATGTTTTTACCAAGATGGGTAAACCGTAGTTGATCTGTGGGGTTGATATTTCACACTTGATGTCCATTCGATAGATGAATAGATAAATAGATAGATAGATAAAATCAATAGATCGATAGATAGATAGATAGATAGATAAATCAATAGATCGATCGATAGATAGATAGATAAATCAATAGATAGATAGATAGATAGATAGATAGATAGATAGATAGATAGATAGATAGATAGATAGATAGATAGATAGATAGATAGATAGATAGATAGATAGATATGTATAACATGTTCTTACCAATATGGGTAGACTCCAGTGAACCGGAGAGGGTGATGGTTTTCTTGTCACTCGAGATGGATGCTATGGTTCCGAACTCCCGATCCAGTACAGAGTAGGTGGTGGAGGATACAAGCACCTGCCAGCCTACCTTCCAGTCCACCGCCTCCTCCAGACGCAACTCACTCGTCCCTTTAGTTGCAGTAGCAGACAGACTCGTCCACGGGGTTTCAACGTTCGTCCCATGCAAGTCAAGTCTCCCGTACACTCCTTCATTGCAAAACAAAAGGAACATTAAAATATTGTGAAAATTCAAACAGACTCGTCCAGATTAGATCACTTCTTCATTGCAAAACAAAAGGAACATTAAAATATTGTGAAGTGGCAAACTCGTCCACCGTGTTTCCATGTTCGTCTCAGATCACTCCTTCATTGCAGATGAAAAGTACATTGAAATAACATATATGAATTAAATTGGAAAAGTATTCTCTCATCTAATTTCATTTTTATTTACAATCATTATTTACTAAAAAGCATTTTGATTCACGATAATTGTTTCAATAAATTGCAGTTCATTCACAATCATTATTTTGTTAAATCTCGCCAATGCAATTTTAAGTTCAACAGAGAAAAACCAAATGATATTGTAACATTAATTCTGATGGATCAACCGATGTCAGCACTGGAGCTGCCAAAATTCTACTTCTTTTCAGAAAGATTCATTTCTTCCTTTAAAAAATGGCCTTTCAGATGTGAAATTCAATAAATGATAAATATTACAAATTAAATATTCAACTTGCCTAGGGCCTTGGTTCCAACGGGCGGCCCCCCATCCCCAATGTACTCCGGATTGTCGTGAGTTCCAGTAAGAATGACCTGGGCTAGGGAGTTGTAGGGATTATCTGGCCAGCCAATCACGAGTCGACCATAGACCAGGACAGCAGCTGCGCTAAGTTCTAAATCCAATCCATCCTTGAACTCCAGTGCTCCAAAGATCTTTATGACATTAAATGATGGAATGGTCTCGTCTATGACCACCCATAAGCCTGCAAACGTGGGGGAACATCATTTATTTATTGCTTTATTCATCCATTAATTCATTCATTCATTTATCATGTCGTTCATATTTATTTATCTATCTATCTATCTATCTATCTATCTATCTAATCTATCTTTATTGTATTTTCATTCATTTTATCCAAATAAAATCCAAAATCCCCTACATCATATTATTCAATAAATATATCTGTGGAGAAACTCTAAGATACGAAACTTCATTTTAAGATGTAAAATCTTACTGGTTGGAATAGTAAGGTCGATGCCGGCTTTCGGCTTGCCCTCGCTTTTCTGATCAGCTGGCAAGTAATCCCATGTGCCCGTGTCCGACCAGAAGTTGGGGGGGTCAGGTCGGGAGGTCCTCTCAGTCGCCTTCAGGGGTTTCACACAGTTCTTGAAGTAGCATTGTTTAGCTTCCACTTTCATCATTCGATCATCAGCATATTCCATGGAGTTTCCAGGCGACATGGTATTTCCTTCCTTGAGTCGTTTGGAAACTGTGAAAATAGTAGCAGTGTAAGATGACATCCTTGTCACATGGTCATTTTAATGCAGAAGGTGTTTCGCATCACTGTGCATGTCTTTTGTCTTAGAATTTGTGCTATATTTTTGATCATCGAAGACATTTTTGTTTCTTGAAAAACGTCACTTCTCATGTATGAAGAGCATACCTCTCTTTATGAATTTAATAGAGTTGCAGATTCTAGATTGATATGCTGATACACTGACTGAGAGGTCAAATCAATATCTGTGATGGTAACTTCTTTATATCAGGCCAGTTGCTGGCACCCTTTTGAACACAATCGCCGTTAAGGGTAGTAAAAACACGATATTCTTGACTTGTATACAATAGTGAATGGTATACATAAGCACGAGAAGTGTCTATTTCAACTGACATAGGGCATATGATCAGAAGATAAAAAATGACACGAAGCCATTCAAATTCCAACATGTTTCAATCGTATCATCAGGGAGTCTAACAAAATACAGTTATGACGTTGTGGATAAAAATAATGACTCGAAGCCAATCAAAATTCCCATGTTAAAATATATATTCCCTAGTATGTAAGTAAGTCTAAGTATGCAAACTTGCAAACGTATTTAATAAAAACTACCCTGTAAGGTTGGTCAACCGTAACATATACCGAGGTATTATAGGGCGTTATCCTGCCAGTACAATGATATTGCCGAAAAGAAGGACACGTTTGTAAGTATATTTACCAAGGTATGAAAGGGTGTTATCTTGCCAGTACAATCTCAAATGATATTGCCGAAAAGAAGGACACGTTTGTAAGAATATTTACCAAGGTATGAAAGGGTGTTATCTTGCCAGTACAATTTCAAATGATATTGCCGAAAAGAATGACACATTTGTAAGTATATTTACCAAGGTAAGAAAGGGTGTTATCCTGCCAGTGCCAATCTCCATGGAAGTGTTTTGCTGGGTCCAACGCTTCGCCGCTATCATTGTAGTAGTTTCCGTCAATTGTGAACTTATCGGGTTGATTCGCGTATTGTTTAAATATAACGTAATCACCCTCTTCCTGAAAATGGCAATGACAATGGCAATAAGAATGTTTGGGACTTAATATTCAGTGCCATTGGTATACATCAAACAGGGCTTATTTACGATGAAATTATCTCCTGATAAAATAATATTGAAAGAAAATAGTTTTAATTATATTAAAATGTAGTTAAATGATGAATACAGAAGAAAAACATTCTTCACGTACTATTGTTAAAAAAAAATGCTACAATTTGGAATACACACGAGTAAAATTAGCCGTTTTAATTTAACTTTAAAAGTAAGATTCAAAACAGAACATACAGTAGAACACGGATATAGCGAACACTCGGATATAGCGATAAAATTTTCAAGCCCCGTCCCTATATAATATCATTAAAATTATATGCGTATAGCGAACACCGGATATAACGAAATTAATTCTTTGGTCCCTTGGAGTTCGTTACATCCGATTTCTACTGTATATAATACAAAATGCCTTACATCGAGACTGTGAACAGTAGCACTGTAGCTGGTGTTTGTCAGATGTTCTGCAAAGCCAAAGGTCAACTCATACGTCGTCCTGCCCTCTATCATGACCAGCCAACCGTCTTTGTGGGTAGAACTTTTATCCCTGAAGACAGAGCTTGTGTTCCCATTTTCATTCGCGGCGAAGAAATCTCTTCCATTGAGTTCCTTTGGCATGGCCTTGTTCAGTGAGAAGCGATGAAAGGATGTTCCCGTACACACGCTTGCTGCAAGGCCTACGTTGAAAGCAGCAGGAGCATCTGTACATTTTGAAGACAACTGTCCAGTCTTGGGCACTATAGTGGCTTGGCTGCCAACAAAGGAGCCATCGAGATCAACAAGGGCAAACTCGTTGGGGTGGCTGTATTTAACCTTCTTGTCTACCCCTGTTGTAATAAAGTCCTTCACCCTGTATTCACCTCCTCCACAGTAGTGACTACATGTGCCCTGCATTGCTGACAGTTTGAACACAGCAGAACCATCCTGGTCAAAGTTTGCCAACTTGACAGTTTCGAAGTACATCCCATTGCCAAAAGGTAAGGAGAAGGCGAACTTGGTTTTGGGTAAAGAGGGACAGTCCGAATGGTATCCGAATATAACGGCTTCTGATACCCCTGGTCCATTGGCCTTGTCGAAGAGTTCAACGTTCTCTATCATCTTATACTCTATCGCAGCATCAGTATGCCCTAGGAGTCTGAATTTGTTGAATTGGACATTGCCACACTTGACGCATTCTGCAGCCTTGTCACATCCATAAGATTGGAAGTTTTCAAACTTTGCAGCTGAAATATATTATTGAATTGTTATTTTGTTTAAAATTAATTTTGATTCTTCTTTAATAACTCATCATTTGGGTATTCAGGAATCAATGTTACTACAACATATCTTGACTATTTCTATTTTAAGTTCGAACATGCAAGATAAATTTGCATTTCTTATGATTTACTAGAACAATTCAATGATACCAATTATTATAAGGGTTCTAAGATGTTATGCTAAATTTACCTATGTTACGATTTACTTGAACATATCCATGGTACAAGTTCAACTGATGCAATGGTAAATCTGTTTTCTTTATGACTTCACTGTAATCAATGTTAAAAACATTTAGCAATTGTCATAGAAAGAAAAATGAAATTGCATACACATAACTTTAATACTAGAAGTATGTGCATGTGGTTGCCACCGTCCCAACTTCAAATCAAATTTCATCAGCTTAGCCTTGTTTGCCAGTAAGGCCGACATATTCCACCCAGATAAATTTTGATTAAACAAAGAAGAGATAATTGGCCTTAGGAAAAAAGGTCCACTTCGACTAGGGGTCTATCCACAGTCTTAGTATCATACTGAAAGATGGAGGCCAGAAAATGACGCTACCCCTCATAATATGTAATAAGTTCGAATTGTTTCAATGAAAACAGCTCACAATTAAAAATTGAGAAAACCCAAGGTAGCAAAAGCTACCACTTGATCAAACCTCATCTCAAGTTTAGTGAAAATAATAATAGTTTTTGAGTTATGGCCCGGAAACGAAAGCATTTTGGAAACACGGAACAAGGGAATAAAAGACGGAAGTACCAAACCATTGTGTCATCTGAAAAGCTTTGCGGGGACAAGAAAATGGTAATATCGAGCATAACTCTTTCCAGTGATAGAAGAGAACCAACCTTGGCTAGGGTAATACTGCTCAAAGATCCATAGACCAAATCGCCCAGTGGAATGTGCCCAGTTGTCTTTAAATTCCAAAAGATCTACTTTCCGGGGGAAAACAGATTTTGTAGCGGACGGGCCCGTTGGGTTTTCAAGCATTCTGTACCAGAAGCCGAACACCTCACATCCGGCAGCGACGTTCCCCTTCACAGTGTTGTCAGGGTTGGTGATCCAGAAGGCGGCAGGCGTGACGTCATCATTAAGAAGAGAGCTGCTTGCTCTCACAAACACTGCTAGATTGTATTGCAGAATGTTTTTAGTTTCTATTCCGTCTTCCAGGAAAAAGGCGCCACCCATGATATCGTATATGACGTTCTTCTCAACGAGCACGTTGTGACTTCCGTGAATATTGACTGCCCTGTTGAAGGTTTTATGGATACCACAGTTCTTGACATACGAACCGCTCATGTGGCCGTTGAGATGGAAGTGAACTGGGTATCTGCCGAGTCTGAAGGCTTGACCGGCGTACATGATTTCCACGTTGCTCAGTCGTCCTGTGATTTTATTGCTGTCCCTCTCTGCTTGGTGCATGATGATCTGCGCACCGAATTGGTCAGACCCGATCTCCTCGCCGTGTTTCCCCGAAAAGCATGTTTGAGTTGCAAACTCCCCTGGAAGACATGGCATTGTCATTATTACTCACATATGGGAATTGTTACATTTAAACAGCAATGTGAACTATTAACTTAACAGGTGCAATGCAAATGTCAGAAGCTTACGGATTTACAGTGAGTCTTCTTAGCAAGATTTAGAACAACAAGACACATATATAGGAACATGTACACTAAATGTTATATGTTAGTGTAAATCTATGTAATCAGTAAACACGTGTATTTACTAAAATGTTCAGTACATGCGTGTTACTACTTAGTGTTTACACGTAGATACTAACATTTCTAGGAAATTATTGTGTTACTGAAATTAGCGTCTACTTACTCATTCATTAAAATAATTCCTACCTGCGTCAAAGCCGTCTGGACACTTCTCTGTAACATCATGCCATTCGATATTATCTGATCCTCTGAACACAACGTTATGAGAGAGGAGACCAACTTCAGCTCTGACTTCAAAAGTTTCAGCCGTTCCATCAAAATCAGCGGATATAGTTATCCCGAGATGTTCATGCTCCAACCCAGGCGAGAAGTGGAGCCGAGTGCTGCTTTCGGTGATGCTCGTGATTTCCCGTATCTCGGACTCACCCTGGGAATGTTTATCTCCGGTGGTTGCTATGACAATCTTATCCGCGACCTCCCAGGTGACGGCTTCTTGCAACTTTATGGACGTGTCTCCAACATTGGCAGTCTCGTCAAGTCTCGTCCAGGTTATATCGTGATTTTTGCCTATGATAACGGAAATCTTCAATGAAAACTAAGTTCGTGAGACAGGTAAATTAATAAATTAAATGTCATTTGATCCATAATGAAAGATAGTTTATACGACACCCCTGCAAACATCTTTAAGTAAATCTATGGATTGTTTTTGTGTGAACTCAATAGTGGTTGTTTTGGCTACTGGAACCACTAGTTACTATTATAGTTACCATGGAGATCTAAGATTCCTTCTCTGAGTGCCAATGCTTTGGATCCGTAGATAGGAAGCTCTATAGATCGTGGATGACCGTGCATAACGATTTCTGCCTTGTGTTCGAAAGGCGCATCCTCTGTTCCTACCTAAATGAGATTGATAGAATTGTATCAAATTGTTGAAAATAAAAATGATCATGATCACTTATTTGAGGCATTGAGAAGTTCGATGAAGAACAATAATTGCTGTGGGATGCCATCTTCTTTATTTCATTGGAAAAAAATGCAATTAAGATGCTAACATGAATAAGAAAATCTTCAGTGATAATGATATCGATCACTATGTTCTAAAATATTGATTAGTTAGTAGTTTGGAAAGCCCTCAAATGCAAATCTTTCAATTTGTTCAATCTTATGCTTTCCTCCTTGTGTAAACCTCCTTGTGTAAATGGCAAAAAAAGACATTCTTCTCTTTCAGTTGATATTCTTATTCTTATGATAGTTCTTATATCCATGGATTAATGGCTTTTAGTTTTTTAACGAATGCCTTAAAAGATAAAAAACATTACACAATTGCTGTTAAATACCTTTTACTTTTCCTGTTTTGTACTTTTCCTCTAACGAGTGTAAATAAATTAGTCAATTTTATCTAACAAAATCAGTAACTCAACTTACAAAGCAATGTTGTTATTATATTATAAGGACAGTAGAACGATTTCAGGGGGGAATGTAAGGTGATACATGTATATATAAATATGGTTCCGTTTGAAAGATAGTTTCTTCAATTATAACGTAATTTTTTAACTCTTAATCAAACGACTATTTAAATACCTTTCTGATTTGTTTGCAATAGATTATCCTGAATTAGTCATCAGGCTCGAAACTTTGAAAGCCTATCCTTATGAGGGGAATGATTTTAATGAAGCAGTAGTAAATCAATTATATAATGGCATGTTCAGCCATGCAATTCCTTTTATCTTACACAAAGTGAATTAAAGTTGTTCACACAAAAATGGTGGTCAATTGACTTTATGTGAATCTTTATAATTTGTTATCCGATGATTGGTTTGTGTCATGAGATTTCGGACACTATCAAAATAATACATTTACCAAAAACGTACAATTATCAGTGAAAAATTAATTAATATACGTGCTAATGTCCCTTTAAAACCATGAAATTACTGATAAAGGTACATAAACAGAACTGTGACAACTATCACAGACGCTAAGAATCCAGCGAAATCAATCATGTATTTGCAATGCTAGAGAATAGTTGTGCTCTTTAATACACTGTACTTATATGTATTAACTCACCTGAAAAACACCACCGTCCATGATGAGGATAAATTCTGTTTCAAACTTGATGTCCTTTTCATCAAATATAACCTCGCCACCTGTCAGAGATCTGTCGTTATTATTTATAATAGTAATGATAACTAGATTAGTGTTTGCGGGACACCGCAAAAACAGAGCAGCCCCGAAACTTGGGGTTTCGCCTTACCCTGTTCCGCCTTCTACAAGCCTCAGCTTATTGGGCATTTTCTTGTGACCTTGACGTTTGACACTCAAGGTCACGCAATCAATGAACACATTTCATTGAAAATAACATTAATGTATCGAATTAAAGTGTTAAAAGGTAAAATAATCCATTTCTCTATATTTGTTGACCTTGCTGTGACCTTGACCTTTGACAGTTCGTACCCAAAACCTTTCCAAAATTTTGTACTTCTCAAGAGATAATATATACAAAATTTAAACTTCATAGCACAAAAACTTAACGCGTTTACAAGGAATTTCTTTTGTGATTTTATAGCTCATGACCTTGACCTATGACCTTGAAAGTGAACATGTCATTTTAAGTCCCCAGAGGTGTAAATAATTACACATGTTTATGAGTTCTGAAAAGCTTAACGGGATTAAGTTATATCCAAATTAGTTGCACATTGTAGTAACACAAATGTCATGACCTTGACCTTTGACCTTCAAGGTTACACGATCAATGAACACTCTTTATTGAGTATAATAATCTTCTATTGATTAAAAGTGTTCATAGTTTAAATAAAGCATTTCCGCAAAACCATGCTAAAGTAGTGACCTTGCTGTGACCTTGACCTTGAACAGATTGTAGTGAAAACCTTTTCAATTGTATTTTACTCTTCCAAGGACGATATATACCAAGTAAGAGCTTCATAGCACACAAACTTTTCAAGTTATCGCGTTTACAAGGAATTTTTGATTGATTTTATAGCTCGTGACCTTGACCTTTGACCTTGAAGGTGAACATGTCAAAATCGTTCCCCCGAGGTATAAGTAGTAAGTTATAAATACAAGTTCTGGAAAGCTTAGTAGAAAAAAATTATAGCCATTAGTATGTGCGCGGCGGACGCGGCGGCGGCGGCGGCGGAAACTGCACAAAACCTGATAGCAGCCCCGTTCTTAGACGGGGCTGCTAATGATAGTACTAATTTTAACGCCTAGTGGCGATACAATGTATATTAATTCCCTGAAGGAATTATACTTTCGAGTCAGCTTCTAAGCGCCTCGCGACCATATAGGTACGTACTCTCCCAAAGCTCAGGTACCCATTTGTACAACAAACAAGATTAGAAATTCGGATATCGTATCAACAATGGAAAAGGCATGACATCACATACTATAAAATCAGCTTGAAAAAGGGCATAAAAGATAAAATGAATGATAAAACTAAATACGATTTATAATAAAATGTTTTCACAAATTATTTATTTCGGCAAAACGATTACAGATTTGATTCACACAAAGGGAATCAGATGTTGAGAATAGAAACGGAAGAATTATACAAAACGTAAATTCATAAAAAGGTAAAGTAAACAAACTAACAATCTTATAAACAAGTCATATTTATTTATCAATTAAGTTCATGTATATTGCCGATCTAACTTCAAATTTATTAATTCTCACCTGCATATAATAACTTGCACAATAACAATCAAGTAATAGTGCCTTAACTCTTTAAATTACTAAGATATATAATTGACACTTTAGGACAACTCTCACCTTGAATAAGGAGCATCTTCAGCACACCAACATCGACATCGATCAGCAGAGTCTGTCCCTTGGGGACCACCACAAGGTCTCCGTTCCCTGGAGGACTGTCACCTCCCCAGGTGAACACCGAGGACCAGACGTCCACACACCAGAACCAATCGTTCTCCTGCAATATATACAGCCATCAATATATCGAGGAGCAAACATACAATACTGAGGACCAGACGTCCACACACCAGAACCAATCGTTCTCCTGCAATATATACAGCCATCAATATATCGAGGAGCAAACATACTATACTGAGGACCAGACGTCCACATACAAGAACCAATCGTTCTCCTGCAATCTATACAGCAATCAATATATCAAGGACCAGACGTCCACACACCAGAAACAATCTTTCTCCTGCAATCTATAACCTCCAAAAGGCACATCTACATGATATGGAAAGACAGTATACCAAGTTTGGTGATGATCGGTCACATAGTTTTAGAGATGTGCTTATGAAACGAAATGGGGACGCCAACGCCGACGCCGACGCCGACGGGAACTCAGCTAAAACCAATATGTCTCCCGACCCTTCGGGGGGAGACATAAAATATCGAGGAGCAAACATACAATACTGAGAACCAGAAGTTCACATACAAGAACCAATCGTTCTCCTGCAATATATACAGCAATCAATATATCAAGGACCAGACGTCCACACACCAGAACCAATCGTTCTCCTGCAATATATACAGCAATCAATATATCAAGGAGCAGACGTCCATACACAAGAACCAATCGTTCTCCTGCAATATATACAGCAATCAATATATCGAGGACCAGACGTCCACACACCAGAACCAATCGTTCTCCTGCAATATATACAGCAATCAATATATCAAGGACCAGACGTCCACACACCAGAACCAATCGTTCTCCTGCAATATATACAGCAATCAATATATCAAGGAGCAGACGTCCATACACAAGAACCAATCGTTCTCCTGCAATATATATAGCAATCAATACATCGAGGACCAGACGTCCACACACCAGAACCAATCGTTCTCCTGCAATATATACAGCAATCAATACATCGAGGACCAGACGTCCACACACCAGAACCAATCTTTCTCCTGCAATATATACAGCAATCAACATATCAAGGACCAGACGTCCACACACCAGAACCAATCGTTCTCCTGCAATATATACAGCAATCAATACATCGAGGAGCAAACGTACAGTACTAAGGATCACATTCCCACATACCAGTACCAATTGCAATCGCCCTCTTATTGATGCCACCACTGACACAACACCAGTTAAACTCTTAGTACCAGGCATAAATGGTAAATGCTAACCAATATTCGTTATATATCATTTGTTAAGAAACATATGAAGGGTTTGGTATCTAACATGTGGAAGCGATCATTTACTAAGAACCAGACATTTAGCCAATAACCATCATCAAGACATTGGATATTGAACAACCAACTATAGGCTTAAGATAAGAAATGAACCACCGTCTTGACATTGAGGAGTGGAAATTGAAGAACCAACTATACGCTTAAGACAAGAAATAAACCACTGTCTACTCAAAAGCTTGGTGTGTCAAAAACAGGATCAGTATATAAGTTCTGTCACTATTAAAACACAAGCTAAATGTGAACAAATGTTTGATAAGCAATAGTTTTGAAATGGTGCCATGGTATTTTCCTTTACGAGTTGAAACTTTAATATGCTCTAAACCTCATTTTTCAAATAATGTACCATTTATACTCTCATCGGGACAAATCATCAATCATTAAATGCACGTACCTCAACGCTTTTTGCATAGCCAACACCATCAAAGTGCACCTGCACTCGGCTCTTCTGACTTCCCTCTGACGGGTCAGTTGTGCAGATGATCTTGTCTGCGACTGTGCTGTCCACTGGGCAGTTGGTCCCTCCAATAGTTACCGTAACAGCAGTTTTGTCAGTTCTGATGAAAACAAATCCTTTAGATAATTAAACATTGAAAAACTACACTAAAAGGGTCGTTTATGATTTTTACGATACAAGAGTTATCAGTGTTATAATAGAGCAGATAGTTATATTTTCGTTATCATTGTTATATTCATACTTCATTTGTATAAAAATAAAGCATATATTTATATAAATATAAACAAACTAGCCTGTTTACCTTGCAAACTTCTGCTAATTTGACATCATGAATAAGTGACGTTACCAACTTTTCTTTAATTACGTCACAGATCACGAAATTCGTAGACGATCGTTTAAAATGTAAGAAAATCATCACACAAGTGCACATACCGACATTTAAATTGTAGGTTTTGCTTCATGATATTGATACATTTAAATGTTTAAAATCCTCTTACGTTAGTTGATATGATGTGATATGATAATAAGGATTTAAATATATTTGTAAGCTGTGTTATTATTTAAATCTCAAATTTATTAATATCTCATTAAAGTTTCACACTTTTTCATATATAACTAAAACTGTTATCGATCACTACCTAATATAAACCTTGTGTCATTGGTCACTTTTCTATTGCTAGATAGATATTCTTTATTTCCTCCGAAGTCGAAGATACAATTGTAGGAAGACATAATCATATACATTTATGTACAAGTTGCACAATGTTTAGATTAGCACAGGTATTTTAAGGGAGAAAGCCAGGATTTTACACTTTTCGCTATAAGTTTGATGCATTTAAACCACGTCTCCTGGTCAAGCTGCTGGACATAGATATTTGAACGACCACCAAGCATTAATGACACAAATTGGTCTTCATCGTTCCATAAATTAACAAAAGTATTTACATCTAGCATGTCAACTAGTGACTCAATCAAATTTATTTCTACTATTTTGCATAAGTGAACAGTGAAGAATTATATGCTTTACAATATCATAGGCAACAATGCCACATTCACAAGTATGAGATTGAATACATAATGTGCTAATACGTAGAAGAGAAGCAATTTCATAAAAACATTCGGGCATTTTATGGCAGGCAGGCAAATAAACAAACTAGCCTGTTTAACTTGTCATTATATAAACCTTGTGTCATTGGTCACTTTTCTATTGCGCTATGGGCATTAACTAGAGGGTAGACGCTGCCGCTATACAACTATTATCACCATTATACATTAGCAAATAATAATGACTAGCGCCTTGTCAGACTGTTGAACTCACCCGAAGCCAGAGCCTGTGATTGTGACAATGGTCCCCCCTCCAGTTCCTCCTCTATGGGGGGACACGTCGGTCACGCTGGGGGTGACAGAGACGCTGTACGAGAAGCCGTCCGTCAGAGTATCGTCCAGGCCATTGGCCTTGGCCACTACATCACAAGTTGTGTCAGTGGTCTGGGCTGGAAACATAAGGGTGATGAAACTTAAACTTTATTTTATTTTCTGGATGACGTCATAACTTTTGCAGAATGACAGGGTAGAGGTACGGGACCGGATACGGATACGGGTAAATTCAATATTCAGATGACAGAAACATGCAAAGGTCTGAAAATCTTTGAAAAAGTTCGGGGAAAGATTGGTAAAGGTGATCACTATTTGTCTTAGGTGCACCTATATTTGCCACGGAGTCTATAACTTCAATTTCCTCAAAATGTTAAGCAAGATCAACGTTAACTCATAATCATGTTATCTCAAATGTGATAGAACCGTACCTGATTTTGGCGTCTTGCAAATGTACGTTGTTCCTGAATGGCTTTCAAGGTCAGAAGCAATGCATGTTTCTCCACATATCTCGATGACTGTTTCCTCCGTATGGAAGCCTTCCCCTGTCACTGTTACCACCAAGCCGCCTTCTATTCCACCTGTTTTTGGTAGAAATGATGATGTTTAGAATCAGATTTATATACGAAGTATACTTATAACTAATACTGCTGGAAAGACATGAATTTTCATTTGCAGTATTTTTTTCTGTTATGAAAAAAGTACTTTGTTAATTGATGTTTCATATTTGTAACCACTAACATTGTACAAAGATGTATTGCAAGAAAGCATTTGAAATTTGTAATATTTTAAAGTTTGTTTCAAAACCAATCTGTAAAATATCTGCTAATGAAATCATAAAATGGTTAGACTTACCGGTGTTTGGATTGATATTTGTGATACCAATACCATAGATGACGGTAACTGCATTTGAGAGTCCTTCTCCTTCTACAAGAAGCCTGGCTTCATATTCCCCGGTTGATGCGGCTGGCAGGGCAAACGTTACGGATAATCCATCTCCTGCTGTCGCCTGAACTATGAAGTCCAAAATTACCAGATACGAATTTGCAAAATCAGCTGCAAACCCATTTCCATTAAGAGTGACAGGGTCTCCTTCGAGTCCGGAGATTTCCGATGGTGACACAATTTGTGGCGTCTTGTCATTCGCATAAGTGAATGTCACTGCCTGGTATGTTATGCCGTTGCTGATGACGACAACATCTTCTTCCCCAGCAGGACGTGCTGGTGTTTTGCAGGTGACAGTGGTTGCCGTGACAACTGGATCCTCACAAGTTTCTCCCGCGATTGTTACTTCGGTCTCCCCATCGACAAAGCCATTTCCGGTGAGCTGTATCTCTGTACCTCCATTGACACTTCCAGTGGCTGGGTTTGGCGATCCAACGACAGCTGAGCTTGTCATCTTTTGGGTCGGGGATGCATTTCCTTTTCCAACAACATTGACAACCATATCATGAGAACCAACTGGAAGCTGCCCAGTGTCACATTCAAAGCTTGTATCAGAAAAGGAAGATGACACCATTACACACTCAACTTCAGCAACCATCGCCTTCACCTTAGTGGCATCAGTTCCGAACATGGTTCCCACAACCGTTATCCTGCTAGGTGCCTCGACAGAAGCTGGGTCCAGGGAGGTGACAGTTGGGGTGCTCTCGACTTCGTATGTAAAAGTATCTCCACCAGTTATAGTTGCTGGGACCAGATCCTCGCCATGTGGTATATTCACTGCGACCGTTTTCACCCCGGCAGGAGAGGCCTTTGTCACACAGGTTATCTCATTAGAAGTGATCTCGCCTTTAACTTCGCACCCATAGCCCTGGATATCCACTGTAGCCCCTTCAGCAAAGCCTTTCCCTGTGATAACGACCTCAGTACCTCCGCCTTTTGATCCCTTATTTGGCTCTATGCTCGTAACTAAAGGTAGCAGGTACATCACAGTTCCTTTTGTCCCCACGGCATAGCCTAGGTTATTGACTAGGATCATGACGCTACCAAGCATCCCGATGTCCCCTTCTGGTACGCTAAATGTCAGCTGTGTGGACGAGCTTTCACCAGTTACAAGTCCGGTCACGGATCCGATAGTCACTTCATTCTGGCAGGCCTGAGCTCCGAGTCCTGTTCCCTCCACTTCAATGTCCTCGTTTGGATTCACTTGTGTCTTTTTCGGATCCTTGAGGGTTGCGGTGGGTGAGTAACATACACCAAAGAAGAACATGAAGTCGGAGGGTTCCGTGTCTGGCTCGTCATCGTCCGTACAGCCGGTAAGGGGAGACAACTGTTGCACACAGGAACCCGTATTGGCTGGGGCAGAACCACCTGCAGAGAACAAGATTGCAACAATTATCATCCTCAGTCATTTGAGGGTATTTTCAGGGTATTTTTTTGTTGAAATAAACTTCAAAAGTACTTCCCTGTTTACACTTATAAACATGTATGATAAAAATATGATTATTTCACACTTATTTTCATATATGTTAGTGAGGGTAGCATTTTAATTGTTCTAGATTTAAATATCGGACAAAGAACATACTGCATTACTACGTCACATTAAATTTCGTTTTAAAAAAATACCCCGATCGGATGGTCCCTTTAAGGAGATGTGTCCGAATCAAGATTTAATCCCATGACGAAACATTAAAATTGCAAGCGTTTATATTGATCAATCTTTATGAACGGATAAGGTTTATCGACATAATTTGAACATAAGAAATAACCTTACAAAGTAAACAATTGTTTAGTAATCAATAACTCGGAGTTTGTATGAGGTGGCCCAAAATTTCCTCTTTTGTATTGGGACGGCAAGGTTGGTTTATAACCTTGTCATACGTTTAAAGAGCCACTCCGTGAATTTCAACACATATTTTTGGGCTTTGAAACGAACACAGATGGCATAATTAACTAGATTAGCGTTTGCGGGACACTGCAAAAGCAGAGCAGCCCCGAGACTTGGGGTTTCGCCTTACCCTGTTGCGCCTTCTACAAGCCTCAGCATATTGGGCATTTTCTTGTGACCTTGACTTTTGACACTCAAGGTCACGCAATCAATGAATACATTTCATTGAATATAACATTAATGTACCGAATTAAATTGTTAAAATTTAAATAATCCATTTTCTCAATATGTTGACCTTGTTGTGACATTGACCTTTGACCTTGAAAGTGAACATGTCATTGTAATTTCCCAGAGGTGTAAACACTTATACATGTAAATGAGTTCTGAAAAGCTTAATGGGATTAAGTTATATCCAAATTAGTTGCACATTGCAATAACACAAATCTCATGACCTTGACCTTTGACCTTCAAGGTTACACAATCAATGAACACTTTTCATTGAGTATAACACTCATCTAATGATTTAAAGTGTTCATTGTTAAAATAAAGCAATTTCGCAAAACCATGCTAAAGTAGTGTGACCTTGCTGTGACCTTGACCTTGGACAGATTGTAGCGAAAACCTTTTCAAATTTTTTTACTCTTCCAAGGATGATACATACCAAGTTAGAGCTTCATAGCACAAATCTTTTCAAGTTATCGCGTTTACAAGGAATTTTGTTTTGATTTTATAGCTCATGACCTTGACTTTTGACCTTGAAAGTGAACATGTCAAAATCGTTCCCCCAAGGAATAAGCAGTAAGTTATGAATACAAGTTCTGGAAAGCTTAGTAGAAAAAAGTTATAGCCATTAGTGTGAGCGCGGCGGACGCGGCGGCGGCGGCGGCGGAAACTGCACAAAAACTGACAGCAGCCCCGTCCTAAGACGGGGTTGCTAATGATTTTAATTCAAAACGAGCGTCATTGACTTGTTTTCGGTCATTATCACGACATCAAACTAACCTAATTTTACTATGCAATGTCGATTGGCTCTAAAATGATACTTTTCTATAACAGTCGATGCTTCTCAATCAAATGACACAATTTATAGAATTTGACATATGTGGCCCCAAACAACTCACGGAGTGGCTCTCATTCAGCATTTGTTCTTAAGACTACGCCGGTACAGATTATGTTCCCAGAACATGTGGGACACTTATAACTGTATCCTCACAAAATGAACACGATAATCATGGTTGTTAATGTACTCACTTTTTGCCTTCACCGCTTCGTGGTTGTCCACTTTCACTGAAACCTGAGCCAATGATGATGGCCTCTCCAGCACATGGACGTTTCCTTTCAAACTCTTTCCGATACCGATATCGCCAGTGGAGAAGTAAATAACCCCTTTTTCTAAGCAGTAGAACTTGAGATCTCCTACAAATGATAAGTTTTGTTATTAATTCAGTAGTAAAAAGATGTAATAAATGATGTGATATTGGAAATATACGATTAAAATACAAGCCGTAAATTCACTTAGCGAAATAACATATGAATTCATCAATGAAATTATACCGACAAGATAGAAGATATCTGGCTACTTTATTTTGAGGAAATAGAGCAAAATGTAGATGTGAAATTTCTCATAGAATACCATGTCTATCTCATCTCGAAAAGAGGAAATTTTGACTAATTGCAGTTGTGATAATTTGTATCTATTATAAATGATTGAGAGGAGGACAAAATAGTTGCAGAATAATGCCAGTCGAAAAAGCAGCAGAAGATTATGTCATTTCATTTTACCTTCCCTAACCACAAGAGCTTGAGCCACTTAAATGATTGGAGGAAACTTACGACATTCTTTGCAAAATACGAACATGCAACAAAAGTTGCCAGAATAAATACAGTGCAAAGGGTCTTGCCTCTTTGCGTTTTCATCTCGCTGGTTAAAGCTGTGATTGAGACTAACGTGCGTCATTCTTTAAACATGCAACAACTTTTGAAGATTTTGCCTCTTTGCGTTTTGGAATATATCAAGTTAAAGCAATATGATATGATTGGGAATAACATTTGTGATTCGTGGCAAAAGTCAATGATATTGCGATAACAAAAGTGAAAAAGCTCTTGCCATTTTGTGTTTTCTCATTTCTCGAGCTGAAGCCAACAGCTTTGCATGATTGGAAATAACGTTCGCAATTCGTTGCACAAGTCGAACATGCATCAAATACCTTGGAAACATTGCCAGAATGAAAACAGTGCAAAAGATTTTGCTCTCTGGCGTTTTGAACCTCTCGGGTTTATAGTATATACAATTTGGAGTAATGTACGCCATTCGTTGCAAATTCGAACCTAAAAGTTGCAAAACTTGCCAGAATAAATATAGTGCACAAGTTGCCTTTTGCCGTATTAGAACTCTCAAGTCAAAGCTATAAGATATGATTAAACGTACGATTCGCACATGCAACAAATATGTTGCCCAAAAGTGATATTGCCATAAAAATTGCAAAACATCTTGCCTCCTTCCATTTTGGAATCTCTGGGGTTAAAGCTGTATGGTTGGGAATAACAAACGTGATTCGTTGCAAAAATCAAACATGCAACAAAAAAGTTGCCAAAAAATAATATTGCCATAAAAAAAAGTGGAAAAGATCTTGCCTTTTTGTGTTTTCTCATCTCCAGAGCTGAAGCCTCCGGCTTTAGGTTCATCGCTGCTCGGACTGTCAACTTCGTATAGGCGCATTTTGATATTTTCAATCTCTTCTGGGATATTCCATTGAACATGGCCCGAATCTCCTACATAGACGTCTTGAGTCTTCGGTTTCCAGGCATATCCTACCCCGAGGTCTGACATGCAACAGAATCGTTGTAGGTAGAAATAACAGCTCCACAAATTGATATTAGCCAAACATTCATATATCTCAACTTTATAAATGGTTTCATTTTATGTTAAATTTCATTTTTTATAAATGGTGTTTACGTTACAGTCATGATATGTGATCTAAAACAGTAACTACCACTTAAACATATTAGGAACATTCAAGCGTTGGCTGTTCAATGGGAACCTATTAATAACCTCATAATATTGAAGCTCTGTTGATAAACATAAGCATGCCTGACAAAAGGGTTCTGATTCCTTAAAAATTTCCTTACAAGCATGGCACACGTTAAGTCAAACGTAAGTTATTAAATTAATGTTTTTTTGCATCTCCACTAGGTCTTTAATCTAAAACAAATAGAATCAGACTTAGAATTGAACATGTCTAAGGTTTTTAAAATATCTATATCACCAACAATACAAAATCTTAACAAGTGTTATAGCCTGTCCAAATGGGTACATGGGGGCCATTGCACAAAACGACACACTAGGAATACCGTAAGTGCCTTCCCTTTTAACATTTTACTAAGGCTACAACTAAGGTCAACTTAGTGTTTTGTGCAACGGAACCCAGATCACGGAATGGTATAGACATAATAAGGACGCCCAATGCGCTAAATAGTGGCAATGAAAGTACCATTTTTTCATGGAAATGATAGAATTTTGCGAACTCTAAGCATGTTTACCATGAAATGGACATTTTCGTCATGATTATCATAATCACAGTCATAAAATATCTTATGAAAATTATCTATGTCATTAGTCGCCAACAACATACCTGGGTGGCTCCCCATGTTGTTAATCTCGTGAGTTGTTGTTGTATCTCTGACCTGACACTTAAACTTTGTTGATGTAAAGGTGTCCGCGATAATGTCACAGACGACGTCCCCTATTTTGACTTCAGTTTTCCCCTCTATGAACTGCTCCCCCTCGAGTGTGATAATGGTACCCCCGTACACAGACCCTACCCACGGGTACAGGTTCGTCAGTTTAAGGATGTATTCAAATTCGGCAATATCCCTAAAATGAAACATTGAACGTGAGAGAATGAACAATTAGATTAAGGAGAGATATATTCAGATATGTTAAAGTAATTGTTTTATTAAATCCTTAGACACACTCACAAGGTATCATTAAATCTGACACATCCTTACACACACACCTTGTATTAGCTAGAACTACACACCCCGACAACCACCCTCTATCATTTTTTCCTGAAATAAAACATTGAACTTGAGATTAGATTAAGAAGAGATATATTCAGATATGTTAAAGTAATTGTTTTATCAAATCATTAGACACACTCACAAGGTATCATTTAATCTGACACATCCTTACACACACACCTTGTATTAGCTAGAACTACACACCCCAACAACCACCCTCTATCATTTATCCTGATGCCAACTAACCCAATACAAATCTCACTCTTTTGATACCAAATAATTATATCAACACAAGGTGATACAAATATCTGCATACACAACTCTTTGTATCCGTGTGTCCAAAACAACCCCACACCCACCCCCTATCATTTATCCTGACAGGCTCACGCACCCCTTTATCAGCTAGCCTACACACAGTAAAACATCCACATTGTAACAGGTGTCCTAACACCCCTACAAAACCACACCCACCCTCTATCATTTATCCTGACAGGCTCACGTACCCCTTTATCAGCTAGCCTACACACAGTAAAACATCCACATTGTAACAGGTGTCCTAACACCCCTACAAAACCACAACCACCCTCTATCACTTATCCTGACAGGCTCACGCACCCCTTTATCAGCTAGCCTACACACAGTAAAACATCCACATTGTAACAGGTGTCCTAACACCCCTACACAACCACACCCACCCTCTATCACTTATCCTGACAGGCTCACGCACCCCCTTTATCAGCTAGCCTACACACAGTAAAACATCCACATTGTAACAGGTGTCCTAACACCCCTACACAAACACACCCACCTTGTATCAGCCAGTCCGACACCAGCAACATGGACCTTGACCTCACAGTTGCCAGGAGGGCTGGGTGGGGCAACGACCACTATCTCCTCCGCCCCCCAGGTGGTTTCGGCTTCCACCCCACAGAGACTCACAGTTCCACTCGACCCAAAACTAGTTCCCGTCAGTGTTATATCAATTCCACCTGTAGAACGCAAAATACGTTTTAGTTGAATCGTTGTACATGGACAATGCAACATCGGCTTAAGGGTCTATCAAAAAGGTTCCAAAACGAAACCCTTTTTAAAAAAACATTGATGTCTTAAAGTAGGTATTTTTTAATATAAGCAACTTTATAACTTGAATTTCATCTTATGTTCATAAACTCATACATGACTATTGCAGACAAATATAACCATCAATGATTAGAGTGAAACCAAATAGTGAAGCGTATATTAACTATTGGTAATCTGATATCATCATCGTAATCTTTGGCTTCGTCACTGTAGGTGTCATAATAGTTGTAGTATAAGTTTTAATAGAAGTTTCATCAAAAGCATCAGCATCATCTCCACCATCATCATAATGAAGGTATTATTATGAGGATTGATACACGTTTCCTCATTTTCCTCATCATCATCATCATCATCATCATCATCCTCATAATGAAGGTATTATTATGAGGATTGATACAAGTTTCATCATTATCCTCATCATCATCATCATCATCATGAAAGTTTTTTTATGAGAATTAATAGAAGTTTCCTCATTATCCTAGTAATCACAATCACCTTAACCTTCATAATCATCATCAGCATCATCATCATCAACATCATCATCATGTCATTCATCATCATCATTACCATCACCATCATCATCCCCTCCATTATCATTATAAACCTAGACTTGGAAGTATCATTATCATAATGATAATCACCTGTAACCGGCCCGAAGGTAGGACTCATTCCAGTGACGGATGGAGTGCTGTCGGCGTTGTATGTAAAATCGGTTGAGGCAGTAAGAACCTCGCCGTCCCCCTGTTCTACGGTGATAGTCACAGCGGTTGTAGATTCACTCGCCTGAAATCCAAAAATCATTAATCTTTACAAATCTTTCGAATATATCAGTCCTGACCAAGAAGTGAAAAACTAGTTTCCTACGTTCGCATTTTCAGTAACGAGAGAGAATGCCACGTTTAGTTTATTCGTAAAGCTCCAAATCGTATCATTTTTAGAATTTAATTTTTGGTATGTAAGATCATAAGGAAGTTAAGAAAGTCACCTTTCAGTTCGTAACATGGATCATTGTTAAGTTTAGTAATGTAACAAAGTTGTGTTAAGCAGCTGCAAGAATAGTATGTACAATATACATGTATACATGCTGCATACGTCATTCAATTCAAATGACCGCGCTTTTACGTACACACATGCGAAAAGCATGAATACACCATACAACTAAACACAACACTCTTACACGTACATACAAGATGTAAAAAACTACATTTACGTACATACAAGATTATAAACTACATACGTACATGTACATACAAGATGTAAAAACTACATTTACGTACATACGAGATCTATAACTACATATCTACATACAAAATGTCTAAAATATATACGTTCATACATGATATATGGAACTATCAAACTTTTCAATTGAACTCATCGCGTTTTTACGTATACGTTAATGAAAAATAATACAAACACTCCTCATCTAACCTTACTGCCTAATGCATTATGTACATGATGTATTTCTTACATACACCATCAAATCGAACTCACGGCTCTTGGTGTGTTACAGATGAGCTCGTCCACTGCAGAACCCTCCTCTGTCCGCAGTTCTGTGCATACCCTGCCGTCCACCTTGACCACAGCGTTGTCGTGGAAACCGTAGCCGGTCACTGTCAGTGAGGTGCCACCTGCAGTTGGTAAAAATATGTATGTAAAGGAAAATTACCGATTGGTATTGGGGGAGGAGGAGGAGGGCATCAATTTTTTCTACAAGGTACCGTTTCCTACAGGAGACGTTATATATGCATCTTGACCTTGATGGTTGATTAGACTTACACTATGCTTATGTACAAGATATTGTCCAATTGCCATAAAGCTACTACTCAGTCACTTGACTCCAAAACTATCGTGTATTGGACCAACAGCTACTTCTATTGTATTGTATTGTAGTGTACTGGAACTTATAGCAAATTTCAATCTACAAAATGTCTTTATATGCCTTTAGTGCACCGTTTCATACAATAGAAGTTCAAGTTGACTTTGGTGGTTGATAAGACTTACACGATTCTAATATATTACATAACGCCCAATTGCCGTATAAAACTCAGTCACGTGACTCCAATACTACCGTATTTAGGATAGACAACTATGATACTGCCGTTGTACTGAAGTTTTGCGAAAGTAGAGGTTGACTTTGATTGGTTGATAAGACTCATATGATGCTAATGTATGACACATTGGGCTGCCCAAGTGCCCGGAATAAACTCAGTCACTTGAAAAGACTTACCTCCAATACTGCCCTGAACTGGAGTGACTGCTGTGATGGCGCTAGTATACTGGAACTTGAATGAGCTGTCAGCGTTCCCTTTGCCTGCCACATTGACGATAACATCGTGTAGACCGGAGGGGCCGTTTCCAACGTCACATTCTATCAGGGTCGAACTGGCTGCTGTGACCACGCATGGCACTCCAGCTATTGTCACCTTTAATGCAAGAATTCATTCAAATTAACAAACGGTTAGTGACTGTGTGTGAATATAATTATATGCAAATTGCACAAACCAATATCTATTGGACAAATTATGTTGTAAGGTACATTTTAAAACTATAAATATTCTAACAAGTGGTTATTGAAGAACTATGCAAATATTGATCATTTTCGAAATTACATTTATCCAACATCATTTTGTAAGTATACTTATTGTCTAGATATAAAAGGTTCAAAAGTAAAGTATTGGCTTCTAATGGAGGGATATGTATCAAACCTTAGAAAGATCTATCGCAAAATACATAGTAACAAGAATTCATAGACAACTGGTTGGAAATTAATAAAAGAATAAATGAAACCTTGTTGTTCGCCATAGTAACTCCATCAAAGTTCGTCCCGGTGATCTCGAGCTTTGTACCAAGATGCTTGGATCCTGTGGGAAATATAACGTTAATCATACGAGGGTATTGCGAAAATGCGAATGGTCCTTAAAAACCTTGTCGAGTTACTTAAGTTTACATCTCCACTAGATACGAGGATTTTGAAAATACTTTGTTATAACACGTCAATATTGAACCCTGATACAAGTACAAATGCCTATAAATATATTTCAGGGAGATAAGTTTATCGAGTTACCACCCTTCTTCAAGTACAATCTTTTTAATACATTAATTTCTAGACTTGGTTGATTTGTAAACAACGCTGATATAACACCAAGTTGTTATGAAAATATATGAATTTGTAAACGAGCTTGAGTTACAATATCAAACAATGATGGTTTTCGGTTGATCCCCGAAATATCTAAATACGTATATTGAAGTAAATGAAACAAGGTATTATTGCTCATTTCTGAGACGAAGTTTTCATCACCCAGAGAGACGCTGATTTCATGTCCCTTATTCTATGAAAATCTAATGAAACAAAATGATGACGTCACAAGCGATTGATATTTACCAGAAACTGTTTCCCTCTTCCTTCTATCGGTCGCTGTAAAGGTAGAAATATGAACATGATATGCATGGTATATATCAAATATAACCGAATCTATTTCCCTAAATGATGAAAGATGTTACACCAAAATGACCGCCAGGAGTTTTCGCTTTACAATTGACAATTTTCTATGATTATAAATAAAAATGGGCTGCGCTATGAGTTCAACCCTCTGAAGATGATACGTTTGGCTTCTCCACATATTAACGTTAGGGGACATACAAAAATGTTTGAATTGTACTCCTGATCCCTTAATAATGTTTTAATATCAAACCCATGTGAAATCTTTAACAAAATAAATTTGTTCAATAGCGCTCCTGGCCCTTTAATATTGTGTTAATATCAAACTGATTTTGAGTATTGAAAGTTAATTTCAAAAATCGTATTACTACCCTTTTCAGGTTTCTGTTTATATCAACTCCATGGGGAACATACATACCCGGCTCAGCGACCCCAGTCACAGTTGGCGTGGCTGCAGTCGTCCATTCGAAGTCACAGTTGCCAGTACAGCGACTCGGTACGATGTTGATATCAACCTGAACCTGGATTTTAGAAATTATTAATTATTTCTTTATTACTCTTTTGAAAACATATCACAAATCGAATATGATTATATACAGTAATTAAACAAGTACTTTTATGTATGATATTCTGCATCTCTTTTATTCTTTTTTTACAAAATATTTTTTTTAAATGACCCGACCCGAATATACAACTTCACAGTTAGGGAACAAGGAATTTGATGTCTATATGTTAAAAGTAAAAGCGTATTGTTGATCAAATTGCAATGAAGTGATTAAACAAACATAAAGTTTATTCAACGTGAGGAGAGCTACATTTAACTCCGGGTGTTATAAAACTTGAAAAGTAAATCAAGGAGATCAAAGAAGACTTTAATTTTGAGAATTCAATTTCGAGCTTAAAACATTTAACAATCAACTTTAATTATGATTAAAAACTTATAAAATCAACACGATATACGTTCCAGTAATACTTTTTTATAAGTTACTATCTTTCATATCTTTTCTAATTTGTGCAACTACGGAGGACTTCAAATGAGTGGGGTTTAAAAACTTTATTTATGAGCTGGGAAATTGAGCTAGTTAAATGACAAAGGTCTCTGTGGCCACTTGGGTAGTTGTGAGCACGGGTTAATTTACTTGACACAGAGGTATTTGTAGCAATGGTATACCTGAGGCTTGGAATGAGCAGTTCTCAAGACGTCCCCCTGTGCAGGATTAAACCAGAGACTCCCATCCTGGAGTGCTGTCACCCCAGCATCAACGTTGTTCCCCACAAGACTGTCCTTGTTCAGCTGGAATAAAGGCAGGATTTACTCAACCTTCTATCAATGATATATCAATTTAATGTTCCATTTTATCATCTAATGAGTCATACATGTATCTTGCGTTCCCTTTTACTTGCCCTGGGGCCTACGGGGGGAGAAGTGGCAGGGGGTTCGATAACCCCCTTTTCGATAACAAAAACTACTTTAAATTGGGATAATTTTCATAATCTTGTGATTAGCATACCAAGGAAGAGTCCTATTGAGAGCTAATAAACCCCCAAACTTTTTTTAATTTTTGGGAGGGGTGAAGAGTCTGGGGAAATGGCGGAGGGCCTCTGGTAAAGACGAAAATGATATGCATCGTGATTTTTGGAAATATGGCATTCTCTCCCCACAGAGGCAGATCAAGTCATGAAATGTTGATACAGTCAATGTTATATTACGCCGAATTTGTGGGATAGAATGGGAGATGCCTGATTTGAGGCAATCAAAGTTAGTTGTGCAATCAGCGACTCTGTTCTTAAATCACTTTGGCTACTGAATCATGGCAAAGATATTGTGATATGAACCATATCCTCTCCATGCGAGAAGCGTTGTCATTTGATACAGCAATTCAAATGGATTGTGATAAAAACAATTCCCGCTAGGGGAAACTGCCGGAACCCACGGATTTCGGCATAATATAACATATCCTATATCTACATTTCATGACCTGATCTGCCTCTGTGGGGAGAGAATGGGCTTGATGGTGTTTGACTGAACAAACTTGAGAGCATAAATATTCATACTGCGCCTCTTATTGTTAATTAAGCATAGTCTACAGACCTCGATCTCAGGTTGGTCGCCAGGAAGAGTGAGCCAAGTAATGACGTAGTTGTAGTTTGCGCAGTCCCCATCCCTGACCACTTTAACGTCCCCAGTGGTACTCAACCCATTCAGTTCATCTTCCACCACCTCCGCCTCAGCAAAAGCAGGAATAGCTGAAAACGGAAACTCTGATAAAGTATAAAGATTTAGCACTGTGTGAGGTTAATAACAACAACTTTCAATTGTCCCTCAGTCAAGAAATACCGCTGGCTGAAGATACACGCTGGCTGAAGATACACGCTGGCTGAAGACAGAGCCGTGCCAGCGAGTATTTAACGGATATATAATTGTCCGATTAATTAATCAACATCCAAACAAATTGGAGCCGATTTTCATAAAATATAGAGTGATGATGATGTTTGTCAAGGTTTATAACACTGAACATAAATCATATTTAAGAAACCCTTAAAATGATGAACTTTGAAGGGAAAGTGGAGTAAATGACTTTATAGTGACAATCCTATCGGGGTTTACATGTATATTGTGGAAATGAAATTCTAGGGGACAACGCAGTTTATGCATATAAGTTATAAGTACATGATTAAAACACAACCTACATGTAGTTGAAACATGTTACTGGAGGTAATGTTTTCGTTGTTTTCCAATAGACAACTCGATAAAGAACAGCACATAAGCAAATTACATTTCCACAAAATACCCAAAAGGACTGTCCCTTGAATAAATGTTAATCAAACTCCTCACGGCTTGTATACTGGCCCTTGAATCCAATCGTCATGGTCCCTTCTACTGGTTTTGTTGCTGCAAGAACTTGCTTGACCGTTGCAACAAGGTTGTTACCGTTGTTTGTCAAGGTGTACTCGTTGCTGCTTTTCTGTAAATTATAAGGCAAAAATATTATCTACGCTTGAATTGAATGGTTATCATTGGATGAAATTGAATACACTACATTGGTGCAATGACGTGATAAATAGCTGAAATATTGAACACTCCTCATTTACTGCTGAAATTATAAGCAATACATACCATGTACAGGGTTAAATTAATTTACATTTCTTGAACTTCAGAGAAAAACATCAAATGAATTTTCTATATTTTAGTTAAGTTGACATATTCCTAACATGATATATATGATAAAAATAGTTGTAATTCCAAATCTCTTATAAATAATTATTTATATTCCTAAAGTAAAGTTTGATTTACAGTTTAGAATCTGAGTTACTTTCTTGGTTGGGTATATCTAGCACAGACATGTTGACACTTGATAAGGCTTAAAAGGAGGCTTTGGCAAGATATTGCCAAAGTTTGACAAAAACACCCTTTATGATTTCTTTGGAGACTACATGAGAAGAGAAATTAGTTTTTATTATTTATGTTGACATATTCTTGACATGTTACATATTATGAAAAAAGTTTTATTTCAAAATCTGTCAAATAATTATCCATCTTCCTTCGCAAAATTTAATTTACAGTTTAGAAACTGAGCTCCTTCCTCGGTTGGTAAATCGAGGAGACATATTTGACACTTTGAGACTTTGAATGACGACCGTTTTGCCTTGCGTTGAAAGATGGACTAAAACCCTTTCTAATGATTTATTATGAGACTATGTAAGAAGAGAAAACCCGGAATTACCGTTGTGTAGAAGCCAAGTTGGAACATGGGATAGTTGTTACCACAGTGGTGCGGATCCAGGGTAATGGTGTAGTTCCCCTCCTTTTCTTTAACGACTGTTACATCTCGAATTAAGATGTCGTTCGGTTTTCCCTGTGGCATGCGGAGGTCGACGAGATCAGCTGCAAAATGGAAAATAACATGACACATGGATAATACTCAAGTTAAACATTAACAAAAATTCAATGCAGGTTAAAATGTCTTCCCGTAATAGCTATGATATTTCAACTTGCTTTGATACAACGTATATACTTGTTGAATTCAATAGACACAAATAGAGAATTTTCATCCACAACTGACAAAAATATAAAACAATTATTTTTTCTAAAAAACTTTAAACAGCTTTTTACTTGTACATGCAGAGAAGCGTGGATCACATGTCTATTATACACAGATACGAGTTATATCCTTTTCCCGTCATGATCAAAAGAAAATACCTTTACATTGCTACTGTCACTAATACAGCGTATGAAACCTAACTAACAAATTAAGCACAAAATCATAAGTCGTGTCTCTACAGCAACGTTCCTTCATATAAGAAGAAGACAAATTAATACATTCGTGTTCTTCAAAGTTTACTCGTTATTTTTTTTACAATATACATAACAAATCTGAAGATGTTTCGTTTTTCATCGGAGTATCATTGGATAAGTTATAAAAGACTACACTGATGCGATAGGGTGATAAAACATGAAATATTGCTGACAACTCGTTAAACCCAACTCACTCACTAAACACTCACTCACTCGTTAAAACATTCATTCACTCACTCACTCATTCAAAACATATTTTTTCAAATAATTTCAACGTACCATGGTTGTAGGTCGATCCCTTCGCGAGAACAGTGACACTGTCCACATACAGGTCCATGCCCGCGGACTTCCGGTAGATGCGCAGCTGATTGAGCTTGTAGGCCTTCTTGTCTGGTTTCCGGTCCTTTGCTTTGTCGTACAAATTCGTACAGCTGTACACCCACACGTCGTCTGGCGTACCCCTGAGAAAAGAAATATAAAATGACAGCTTACCTTCCCTACAAGTAAACCCTTCTGCGAAATACTTATTGTTTGGTTTCATGCTTAGAAATCAGGGTCAAGATTTTCGAAGCTCTCTTAGTGCTAAGATAGTCGTAAGCCAATGCTAAGGAATGGTACTTACGACTATCTTAGTACTAAGAGAGCTTCGAAAATCTAGACCCAGGAATGTAAAGGCCGACCATTAGATAGAAATAAAGGGGTGTTCTGGCTTAAATGCATTCTGCTACGCGTTTTGCTCCGATCTATCCCCTGATATCCATCGAAAAAAAACCTCACCGACCGTTGGTGACTGAACGTTATTTATAGTCTGTTTTCGACCAAACTGTTTGAGGGACCAAAGCAATATAAGTTCCAGTTGAACCAGAACCTTGATTTATACCATCTTCCTTGTTTTTAAAAAAAATCTAAATATCGACAATTCGTGAAAAGTTTTATCCTAATAACTGTCATCATAATTTTTTGTTATAGCAGGAGCGAACTTCAAAAGCGTTTATTCAATTTTAGACGTTAATCGCCGAGTTCAAACCGACTTAGCTTGAGAGTCTACTGGACTGTGAAAGATAAAAAATTAAGCTTTTGATTGTAAGCTATTTTCGTAGGACTGTGTGGTAAAGAGGATGTTGTGAAGGCATACAGAATAACAATCTCTACTCCTCTTGGATAACAGTTCATTTAAGGTGTTTTCCCGACCAGAGTTCATAAATACATAGCGAGAGATGGACTATGCATAGATGATAGATGATAAATGTAAAGTCAGAAAAAAAAACTACTTCACGTAAGCACGTTTCTAAACTGGTTAAAAAGTTATTATAAGAAAATATTTACTCAGTTTTCTTTTATTTTCCATGTCCCCAATCAAAGATTTAAAAACTTAGATCCAAAGTCATAAAATACCTATAAAAGACGTTAGCACGTTTATAGATTTGAAGACAAACTGTAAGGTTTAACAGTTCTAAGGTTTTTAGATACTTTCCAGAGCTTATTTCAAAAGGAGCTTTGTAAATGTGTTCTTTAAATTTTGGAAAGGTAAGGAAAGTTGCTTTTTTCATTTGGCTGTACGATTGGAAAGGTAAGGAAAGGTGCCCCTTTCCTTCGACTGAAGATTGGAAAGGTAGCCTTTCAATTTTTGAAAAGAACGCTCAGTGCTATTTCATTTGACCATGACTAAAAGAAGAAACCTACTCAGGCTTCTCTGGGGCAGTTATCCATTTCCATGTACTGTACCAAGTTTCACCATCGTCTTCCAAATAGTAGAACTTCATGTTGTAGGCATCGACTTCACCTCTATAGGCCAGACATACCTGGAATAATTAGGTATATGTACATGATATGCAAAAGAAAATACAACCCTTAGTTTTTTTTTCTAATTACCAATATTTCGAGTCAAGTTCCAATCGCATTATCATAATTACAACTGTTAATTTACATATAAGAAATATAATTATTGAAATCTATAAACCTGTCCAATTCTTTACACATTTGGAAAATGATAATGCAAATTTAAATTCTCCCTGCAGTAAACAATGACTACTTATGGAAACTTTAAGTATCAAGAAGATATGGTTCTTTTTCTATATCTCAAACCAACTTAATGAAACAGTTAGAGGTCTTTTTGTATTTTTTTCGAGGTCAAACCAACTTATTTAACAGTCCAGTAATCAAGACCTTAGGTATTTGCAAAGTCTTATGTGTAGCCGCCAGCTCCCAACAAACTTACGGGAACATCCAGTTTCAAGAACTTGATCTTCCTTACGTATTCTTAGAGTGAGAGGTCTAATTCCTAGTACTCTTCACCAAGAGTTAAGGAAACCTGTACTTTCAAGACCGTACGTATGTTGAACACTCCAAAAGCAAAACTTACGTATTTATACAGTGACAGGTCTATGTAATTTTCCTTCTCTTCAACTATGATTTCAGGGTTGAGACCGGAGAACCGACCACAGAATGAAGGTTCCTCAGAAGTCCGGATCCCGTATTTTGTCCCACCAATTTCGTCTTCGTAGTCCTGGAGATACTTCCGGTTACTCGGCTTTGCAAAAACGGCTGGGCAACGCACTCCAAACATATCCAAAAGCTCCTCTTCAACCTGAAACCACGGTCATTATACAGGGAGAATAAAACTTGTTCAGTGTAGGCTCGCTGTGCACTACGAGGTAATATTCAAATTTAGATTAAACAAGTAATGGTCACAAAGGTGTGAAGATTCCCCGCTTTGCAGATAACCTAGGTTGATTATGCATCGGATGTTTAATGACAACATTTGAAGAAATTATCAGTTGATTTTCCTTGGATCATCATACCCACGTTTTAAAGTGAACTGCAGCAGATTGTGTTAGGATCAACTAATTCCCATGTTATAAAGAGCATCTTAGCTGATAAGGCTTGGACCAACTTGGATCACGTTTTATCTTAGCTGATGGTGATCAGATGAACTAATTCTCACGTTTTCAAAAAAACTTTAGCTGATTTCACTTGGTCATCAAATGAGGTTTGAAAAGAAACTAGGATGATAATGTTTGAAACATCTAATGATCATATTTAAAGAGAACCATCGCTAATTAGCCTACGTTCACCAAATACCCACGTTTTAAAGAGAACCTAGCTGAATGCCTTGTTTAATTAATGTCGACGTTTTGCAGATACCTTTGTTGATCTGGATTCTTATCGAAACTTTTTGTACAGAACCTAGCTCATGATGCTTTTAAAAACTTAACCCAATGTTTTGAGAAGAACTCTTATTAACTATTAGTCATAATTTTAGAAATCATTTTTGTCATGCATGTAAATATGCTGACGTAGCAGGATTGTTAGTGATACCCTCTACGCGATGTTTCACTCACCTTTGCTGCATTTGCTGTAACTGGTATCGGTCTACTAAAGGTGGTATCATCGATACCAAGTGAAAAATGTGACAGGTCAGCCTTTCCTGCAGTGACTTCGCTCACAGTGACAGTAACTTCTGGTCCTTCTGGGTCAACCATCTTTGAGGTCAGATTAGGTAAATCCCCTGAAACAAGGCAGTGAATTTGGATATATTTTCAAAATTCCATGAAAATCGATAATAAGTCATTACGCCCGGTTCAGCATTTCAATTATATATAAGGAATTATGTTAATAAATTTTAAAATCATAAGCTGGTAACGAGGACAATACCTTTTATAAAGAACTCTATATGATAAATGTGACTGTTGACGAAGTCTATAAAAATAGGAATTGACCAAATTATATGTCCTGTTTCTTTGCAGGTTCTCCAAGCTCAAATGCCTTCTGGGTCCGAATTGGCCAATCGTTTCTTTTGAAGCGCTTGTTAAATCTAAGACATAGGCGTATTTGGCATATTCTGACAAACAATAAACAATAACTATGGTGTTAGTGTATATTGTTATTTGCTACCAATTGTTTCACAGTGAAACTTTCTTTGTTTTTTATTAACACTGCTAAAATAAGGACATTGAAACTCCAAAAGGCACATCTACACGTGCTGAATGATTCAAAGTAATTGTTTTGTTGGACTAAGAATGGTTAGTTTAGACTTTCCCCTAGACACGATAATTCTAAGTAACGCAATATCAAGTTTCTTTGAACTAGGTTTGCAGTATGTAAGTTTTAATCCAGAAACGAAATTTGATATTTTGTGAAACCGAACGGAAATATGAGTATAATATATATACATATATATACGATGTATCTATGTCAACATAACTGGTGACAGTTTATCTTTCACATTATAAGCATAAGCCCAAATTATGCAAGAAGGTACCAACACGACATCATAAGTTTATTCATGCAAGAAAGTTTATATTCGACTTGAATTGCACAAGCTTGAGAATTATTTACCGTATTTCGTTGCGAACGTGATAGTGTACGAGGTTCCTCCTCCAATTTCCGAGGATGTGACAGAGATAGTTTCCAGACTGGAATCGAACATGGACAGCTTCTTCACAGCGCCCTTCACATCATCAGCCGATGAGAGGGTTGTGAGAGGTTCTGCAATGATATAAGAGGATAGTTAATTTCTCTATTAATTCGACCCCTAAATTCATAAAAAAATTCCATGGTTAAATTATTTTTGCACTTTTGATGGCTCATTCAGCGCTATGGTTGATGATATATATCAAGAACATATGTATATAAATGGTTTTTATGACCACAGGAAATTGCATCACCACAATAAAGTTGTTTCGAATGATAACTACAGTAGAGAAAATAACGGTTTGCAGTTTAAAATTGAAATATGATTTTAGGTAGTGGTTGAATCACAGAAACATCAATATTCGGCAGTTGGTTGAAAGTCATTGAATTTGTTACTTTAGAATAATATGGCATAGTCGAATAATTGGAGACGTCGAATTATAGGAGAGATGACGGAAAAGTGATTTTCCAAACAGGATAACTATAAACTCTTCTATTGATATACCAGGAACTGTTTCCACAACTACTATCACTTCTACCACTACGACTACTATTGTCAGTGCTAGAGCTTCTACTATGGTTACTTGTCGCGGATTCTTACTATCAGCTACCACATCAGCCATTGCCATACAAAATACAAGATTTCCCTACCCGTGTATTGTCCGAACATTCCCAGACGGAACTCGGTGTCTGTGGATCCAATTGCACTCACTTCCTGTACCTCGTCTTCGGCTGTTTGGGCTGTTGGGATCTCAAATGCGATGTTCTGTACAGACAAATACAAATTGTAACATCCGCCGCTCCATAATATCCATACCAAGATACCCCAAACGAAAACGTCAAATAAGTTTCCCCTTTATAGGAGAATACACAAATAAGGTCCCCCCTTACGAGAATACACAAAATAAGGTCCCACTTACAATAATGCACCAAGTAAGTCCCCCCTTACGAGAATACACCAAATAAGTTTCCCCTTACGAGAATACACCAAATAAGTTTCCCCCTTACGAGAATATACTTAGTAAGTTTCCCCTTACGATAATACACCAAATAAGTTTCCCCCTTACAAGAATACACGAAATAAGTTTCCCCCTTACGAGAATACACCAAATAAGTTTCCCCCTTACGAGAATACTCCACATAAGGTTTCCCCCTTACGAGAATACACCAAATAAGTTTTCCCCTTACGAGAATACACCAAATAAGTTTCCCCTTACGATAATACACCAAATAAGTTTCCCCTTACGAGAATACACCAAATAAGGTTCCCCCTTACGAGAATACACCACATAAGGTTTCCCCCTTACGAGAATACACCAAATAAGTTTTCCCCTTACGAGAATACACCAAATAAGTTTCCCCTCTCATGAGAATACACCAAGTAAGTTTCCCCTTACGAGAATACACCAAATAAGTTTCCCCTTACGAGGATACACCAAATAAGTTTCCCCCTTACGAGAATACACCAAATAAGTTTCCCCCTTACGAGAATACACCAATTAAGGTTCCCCCTTAAGAGAATACACCACATAAGGTTTCCCCCTTACGAGGATACACCAAATGAGTTTAACCCTTATGAGAATACACCAAATAAGTTTCCCCTTACGAGAATACACCAAGTACGTTTCCCTTTACGAGAATACACCACATAAGTTTCCCCCTTACGAGAATACACCAAATAAGTTTCCCCCTTACGAGAATACACCACATAAGGTTTCCCCCTTACGAGAATACACCAAATAAGTTTTCCCCTTACGAGAATACACCAAATAAGTTTTCCCTCTCATGAGAATACAACAAGTAAGTTTCCCCTTACGAGAATACACCAAATAAGTTTCCCCTTACGAGAATACACCAAATAAGTTTCCCCCTTACGAGAATACACCAAATAAGTTTCCCCCTTACGAGAATACACCACATAAGGTTTCCCCCTTACGAGAATACACCAAATAAGTTTTCCCCTTACGAGAATACACCAAATAAGTTTCCCCTCTCATGAGAATACACCAAGTAAGTTTCCCCTTACGAGAATACACCAAATAAGTTTCCCCTTACGAGGATACACCAAATAAGTTTCCCCCTTACGAGAATACACCAAATAAGTTTCCCCCTTACGAGAATACACCAATTAAGGTTCCCCCTTAAGAGAATACACCACATAAGGTTTCCCCCTTACGAGGATACACCAAATGAGTTTAACCCTTATGAGAATACACCAAATAAGTTTCCCCCTTACGAGAATACACCAAGTACGTTTCCCTTTACGAGAATACACCACATAAGTTTCCCCCTTACGAGAATACACCAAATAAGTTTCCCCCTTACGAGAATACACCACATAAGGTTTCCCCCTTACGAGAATACACCAAATAAGTTTTCCCTTTACGAGAATACACCAAATAAGTTTTCCCTCTCATGAGAATACAACAAGTAAGTTTCCCCTTACGAGAATACACCAAATAAGTTTCCCCTTACGAGGATACACCAAACAAGTTTCCCCCTTACGAGGATACACCAAATAAGTTTCCCCCTTACGAGAATACACCAAATAAGTTTCCCCCTTAACAGAATACACCACATAAGGTTTCCCCCTTACGAGGATACACCAAATGAGTTAACCCCTTATGAGATTACACCAAATAAGTTTCCCCCTTAAGAGAATACACCACATAAGGTTTCCCCCTTACGAGGATACACCAAATGAGTTTACCCCTTATGCGAATACACCAAATAAGTTCCCCCCTTAAGAGAATACACCACATAAGGTTTCCCCCTTACGAGGATACACCAAATGAGTTTACCCCTTATGAGAATACAGCAAATAAGTTTCCCCTTACGAGAATACACCAAGTAAGTTTTCCCTCTCATGAGAATACACCACATAAGGTTTCCCCCTAACGAGAATACACCAAATAAGTTTCCCCTTTCGCGAATACACCAAATAAGTTTCCCCTTACGAGGATACACCAAATAAGTTTCCCCTTACGAGGATACACCAAATAAGTTTCCCCCTTACGAGGATACACCAAATAAGTTTCCCCCTTACGAGGATACACCAAATAAGTTTCCCCCTCACGAGAATACACCAAATAAGGTTCCCCCTTACGAGAATACACCAAATAAGTTTCCCCCTTAAGAGAATACACCACATAAGGTTTCCCCCTTACGAGGATACACCAAATGAGTTTACCCCTTATGAGAATACACCAAATAAGTTTCCCCCTTAAGAGAATACACCACATAAGGTTTCCCCCTTACGAGGATACACCAAATGAGTTTACCCCTTATGAGAATACAGCAAATAAGTTTCCCCTTACGAGAATACACCAAGTAAGTTTCCCCTTTACGAGAATACACCACATAAGGTTTCCCCCTAACGAGAATACACCAAATAAGTTTTCCCCTCACGAGAATACACCAAATAAGTTTTCCTTCTCATGAGAATACACCAAGTAAGTTTCCCCTTACGAGAATACACCAAATAAGTTTCCCCTTACGAGGATACACCAAATAAGTTTCCCCCTTACGAGGATACACCATATGAGGGTTTGTCTTCCGAGAATACATTACATATGACTTCCCCGATATAAAATAAAAAGAATTAGTTTTCCCCTTTTCTATAAACATCTTATACGTTTCCCCTTACGAGAGGTTTCGAGTGAGTAAGATTTTGTCCTTGCAAGTGTAGATCAAATAAGGTTTCCCCTTACAGGATCACATTAGGATAGACTTCTCCATATGGGGATACACAAAAAAGGTTTCTCCTTAAACAAATACATCACATAAGGTTTCTCCTTCGGAAAACATCTTATACGGTTTCTCCTGAATGGCTCATACACGAAGTAATTCCCGGACCCCCAAATAGACCCAATATGAACATAGGCTCACGTAGGTCACACGGACATCCCGATTTAGAGCCGAAGTCGGAAAAAAATTGAAATTATTGACCTTCGTATGAAGTCCTGGATGTTAGCTTCTGCAATGTGTGACATGGGCAGAAGAGAATACATCGTGTACCTGAGTTTCCTTGATGACGTCAGATGATACTACAATCTTCTGTTTCTCGTCCATTGCTGATCCCGTCGAACTAGCCGAATGCTTGGACTCATAAGACCTGGCAGCAAACTGGAAGTAGCCCCGACCAGACACCTCCTTCAGCAGAATCTCAGTAAAATATCTGTAATCATTTAAACGTTTCTTAAGGTTAAAAGTACAGAGTTTAATTTAGGGCTGTAGAAATAAAATTGTCAACGAAATGCTTAAGTTTAAGGCTTTTTCTCAAAGGTTACACATAAAAATCCCGTAATTAATGTCATCACCGTATCGGGGAAAGTGTTTGATATTTATGTCAAAAGAAACGTCAAAGGTCTCTTTATATCATGGATCCTTTATTTTTTTAATATTTATATCAAACACATTAAAACATTAAAAACCTGTCCGCTACTGACAAGTTGTATCTTCGCTAAGGACACAATCAGGGTGGCCACTGGCCGCGTCAAGCAAGTGGCCGCTCTACAGAGGTTAAATATAACGTAAATCGATCGGAAGGACATAAGGCCGCGTCAAGCAAGTGGCCGCTCTACAGAGGTTAAACATAACGTAAATCGATCGGAAGGACATAAGGTCGCATATAGCAGATGGCCGCTCTACAGAGGTTAAATACAAAATAAATCGATCGGAAGGACATAAGGCCGCATATAGCAGATGGCCGCTCTACAGAGGTTGAATAAAAAATAAATCGATCGGGAGGACATAAGGTCGCATATAGCAGATGGCCGCTCTACAGAGGTTAAACATAACGCAAATCGATCGGAAGGCCATAAGGCCACATATAGCAGGTGGCCGCTCTACAGAGGTTACATATAACGTAAATCGATCGGAAGAACATAAGGCCGCATATAGCAGGTGGCCGCTCTACAGAGGTTAAATATAACGTAAATCGATCGGAAGGACATAAGGGTGGCCGCATATAGCAGATGGCCCCTTTACAAAGATGGCCGCTAACATAAGTTAGACTGTACGTACGCCTTTCCTTTCTCCAAGGTGACTTTCTCAGATTCCTGTTCTGGGTCAGAGAAGAAGTCCGCATTCGAGAAATGCCCGGTTGCTGTTGCGGTCTGAATACAAATATTGTATATAATATATAATAAATGAAGTAGGTTTATCATTATGTTGATTAAAGGTGCCTTTATGAAAAAGTGGTTTAGGTTTGTTTATCAAGGTGATAACTAGAAAATGCTTGGAGCTAAAGTGTTTTAGAAAATTATTATTAGGTTCCCACTTGATTTTAAGATAGAAAATATTTCATCAGTACAAATATCTATGGCTGCAATCTATAATACGTGACGGACTATTGTTTTAGTTGAAATATTAGCCAACATTGAACATGACAGCAACGACGTTCATCAAGGGGCGCCAGTCCTAATTTACTATCTGAGCAGCATTTGCATTATTGCCGTCATCATTCTGAGAAGGTTTTAAACACTGATATGACGGCATCGTAACAAACATCACAACCGGAGGTCGGACAGATGCGGGGTTGTGCAGTCTGCATGTGAAACTGAGATTTACACATCTTGTAAAGTAGACACCCACCGTGCTATCGTCCACAGTAACAGAGACAGTAACGTCGTCGTCGCCCATGATGTAAAACCGGAAGTCGGCTGAAAGCGGGCTTATGAAGTGTCCGGTGGCTCGGACATTTAATTTATCATTCTCTTCCGTCTCCAGGAAATAACCCGTGTCGATCAAGGAGGTCTTGTAGTTGGCATCAGAGGAGGAGAGAGATCCCATGTCAGCTGGTGCCAGGGTAGACCCGTTCCACATCTCTATGATGAAACCGCGGTTACCTGTTGAGAGACAAATTGCAGTTTTAGAGAGTTCGAGAATTCTAGATAGAGAGAGAGAGCGAGAGAGGGAGAGAGAGAAAGAGAGAGAGGAAGAGAGAGAGAGAGAGGGAGGGAGAGAGGGAGAGAGAGAGAGAGAAAGAGAGAGAGAAGAGAGGGAAAGACAGAGAGACAGAGAGAGAGAGAGAGAGAAAGACAGAGAGACAGAGACAGAGACAGACATATATATAGACAGTAAGAGACAGGGGGATTGAAACAGAGAGAGACAGATGGACACAGAGGCACAGAGACACAGACAGACACAGCGATATAGGCAAATTTGTCGGTTTAACTAAACTACTTGCTACTCAATCATTAATCCTCGAAAAATAAGAAACTGTTGCACCCTAAAGTTAATGAGTTAATCTTTGCCCTTTTCATGAAATGTTCTTGTTATCTACCATTGTTTAAACATAACTATAAACGTTAAGAAGTACCTTGGACATTAGTGATTATAACGGTAAAACATAGAATATATTTAAACTTACCAATATGCAAAGACCTCGCTTCTGGTTCCGCCTCTGTGACACATACAATCTGAGTGGAAGTCATCTCGACGTCAGGATCAATTCTGCATGGTGTATCTGTAAGAGAACATACATGCTTTAACGAGTTCATCTACTTCATCTACATCGCTTATAATTGGAAATCCATGATCTGTTTAAGTCGCTCACAAGCATTATGTCAATTGATCAGCTTCAACTCAAAATATCTAAAAGAATAAACCAAAGGAACAACTAAACATCGGACATACTACATTTCATTGCGCTAGGTCCTGCAATTTTTTAGCCAAACTCCTTTTCCCTTGGATCTAGTGAGCGGGGTTGTTGAGTGAGGGTGTTGGGTAGAGTACCAAACCTCTGATCCCTTGGATCCAGCGGGCAGGGGTGTTGAGGGAGGGTGATGGGTTAGGTTCAAACCCCTTGCTCCCAAACCGCTTGGATCAACCACTTAAATGGTTAGTACTATAGAATATTTCTCACCGTCGATCATAATGCTTGGTTTAGCGTCTGTGTCGTCAAAGTTGGTTCCAGTTATCGTTAATCTTGTTCCTCCCTGCTTACTTCCGGTTGTCGGGGAAATGGATGTCACAGCTGAAACAACGTTATATTTCATGTTCCTTTCATGGTGGATATCATTTTTAACCATTGCCATCAGTTAATATTCTAATAAGTTACCATTCTAATAAGAGTTGAGTTTAAAATTATAATTCCCGTTTGATTTGATTCTTAAATTTCATTAAGACGATGAAACTTTTAGATTAGATGCAACTGACCATATGCAGTCTGATGTGGATTAGAGAGGGTTTGAAAACTGATCAGAGTATTATTTTCGACCAAATAAATCTGTCAGCGGAAATATTTGGTAAGAGGGGTGACGTTATTGAGGGAATGTGTTTTGACATATGTGGAAAGAGCATGCACTAGATTGCTGCAATTAAAATACGCCCATAACTAATCAACGGAATGATACTTACTTGCATACGACATGTATCTGAACAACGTCCCGTCGGCTCCAACCATCAGATGTTCGAGACTGCCCTTGGTTCTGTAACACACAAACAACCATACTGTCTCACGTGAGATCCTTTCGATCAACTTTAGCCCTCGATTCACACATATAAACCTCAGGTGTCATAATCGTGTCATTTTTTAGGTAATTCTTTTCTCGGGTAAACCTGCTTTCAATGTCACATCGCTTCTCACTGGGATATTCTAGAATAACTCAGGGACTTTCTAGAATAATTTTTATTTTTACTTTACTTTTTTTATATATTTTACATTTTATATAAGACTCATAATTTGTAAACATTACGAAACAAACAAATAAAATTAAAAATGTAAACATTCGGGGTCGGGGAAACCCCAGAGCCTACGGCCCACAGGTTTCCCCTCACCCCTCATGTTTACATTTTCAATCAAACCCTAAGGACAGGTTAATATCCTTTACATACAATCATTATCTATGAACTGATGACTACCTTTGTTTTAGAGATAAATTTACAACATTGACTATTTCTGAAAGTCAGAGCCAAACAAATTGACTGCCTCGACAAAACAACTATAAAATCAATGAAAGTCTAAGACCAAAGGCTGATTGGTTCTGCAACACATAAACAACCTCATTAAACTAGTTTTATATTCACCATATTACGGAATAAATCATACTTACCTCCCAAACTCCCCATCTACGATAACTGAAGCGTTTACGCGCCCTGTAAAATGAAATGATGAGTATAACAATATATTGTTTCAGTCCAATTCAGGAAAATATATAATTACATGCATGTTTAAAAAATATATATTTTTGAAGGTAACCAACGGAGCATTTTTCAGTATTTCCAAAATTCAAATAAATGAATTTTTATGACATTCATTAAAAGATGATTGCATTGAATGCTTTGAACCTTTTGTAAAATACAGATTACTTTTAAATGAACACATAACGTAAAACTTCAGTCTCATTAAAATTGAGGAATAAACCATCAGTTATTATAAATTACCACACGGAGATATGAAATCCATTACACTAGAATGGAGTGAACCGGAGAGGACACCTATCGAAATATCAAGTTCGATTCTCGAGTTATATTGTGAAACTTTATTTCCTCGGAACTAGGCTGAATTAATCAGACTGCGTTAAACGTTCAAATGATTATATGTTATCAAACAACGATAAACAACATTTTACGAGCGCTTCAAAAAGCTCTAAGTAGCTTACCAACATAGGTTGTTTCCTGACTACACTTCAGTCTGCCTGTCATGGCTTTTCCATCATCGTCCAGCGTTATACCATACCTGGAAAGAACCAATTACATTTGTTTACAAACAACTCGCTAATGCTAAATGTCAACCTTCTTGCATAGACGACTCATTGCGAGTTTCGTGATAACAGGAACCATTTTGATGAATATGCTAATTTACAAGACAATCTTTGAAACTATTTTGATCGAAACAGTTAATCGGTCAGTTTGCCCTTGTCGATAAATGGTATGAAATTTTCATGTTAGAACAATAGTTTACTTACAATCCATCTACTGTACCACTCGCGGGGTCTGTCAGCTTGCACAGCAATGGTCCTAAATAAACCCTGAAACAAGATAGTCAAACATTTGAATTACTACACACACAAAAATAATTAGATAAATACAAACAAACAAACAAAATAAATAACAAAATAAAATAAAATAAAATAAAATAAAATAAAATATGAATAAATATTATTGCATTATGCTAGTAAGTATAATACGTTTACCGCCTGTCCTTATCAAAGTTCTCATGTTATTATTAATTCTCATCGTTTCCAAGCAGAATTTAAGATATTTTTCAACATACACGAATGTAAGATAGCATGATGGTTGAGAAAATATGGTCAAATGAAGGTCTGTATACCAAAAACTTGTTTTATATTGATTTTCCTTCTGTCTCCTTGCTAATTGTACATTTTTCAAAAACTGAAATTTAAGCTGTGAAATATATGTTATATTCTACATGTGCACAACATTTGTCAAGCAACGATTGTTTCAGAGCAAGTTCTATTATTGTGACGTTATAGCAAATTTTATGGCGGTACAGTAGCAGAGCTTCGCCTGATACATAACACCTACCTCAGCAGTTTGTTTTCCCTGCCATTTGAAGCAGTGGCCGAAGAAGTTAGGAAACGGTCCGTTACGATCCGTCCCCGTATTTCAACGACGTCACCTGAAGCAATGAAGACACCGTCAAACTTGTCATTTAATCGATAATACTCGACAATTTACCCCAACGTCAGGACAAGTGTACATACGCAGATGCTAAATAGATATACACCATAGTATATATATATAAACTTCACAAGTAATAGAAATGTAATCAATTTCATATCAAATATATATGTTAGTTCCAAACTGCTCCTCAGAAATAATGTCAGTGAAATACATAAAAAAATTGTTTACAGCATCCAAACTCTCCGAAAGGAACGATATGCGAGATACCTTCTTGATAGTTTCAAGATACATTCTAGAAAGTTTCTAGAAATTTGATACTTTATTCCTGGTTTACCTGTATGTCCAGTTAAGAACTCCATAGAAAACACGTACTTCTACACTTCTTTGGACATAAATTACACACCATCTACCACATTAATAAGCACTTTGGCGACAGTTCCTTTAATTGACCTCATTTTCAACCACGTGAGAGATTAAACAATTCAAAGGTGCAAGAATTGTTACTAATATCAATGACAGTGGGTGATTTATTTGTCATTTAAACTAAAGCTATAGTTACAATTTAAATTTTAATCGAAATTATATTTGCAAAGAGAACACTAGTAAGGGAACACACGTTGGTTTGCAGCTTCGGTGTTGTTGCTAGTTTTGCTTTACGTGACAGTTTCACCCAATACGACAATGACATTATGACAAATGATTTTACCTGTAGTGCCAGAAGAAGGATCAACAGTCCATAGCTCGGGTGTGTTCCACTCTGTCAGCTGAAATACAAAAGGTTACTGATCTGAAACATTCAAATTCAGGACTCTATATGATGTCATTGCATTACTGATTTCAAATGTTCTACAATTTCAGATCCATGACACAATGGTTGCCTTTAAGAGTCGGGCCTCCTTTCACAAAGCAACCTTTACTAAGGTTGACCTTAACTCTCATCTTTTAACATTGCGCTAAGGCTACCTTAATGACTTACGATTACCTTAGGGCTTTGTGAAAGGGGACCCTGATATTCAGTTCAATCTAAAGTTACCAGGGGTGAGGTTAAGAAATCATTCAATGCAAAACTAAACGAAAATTTCCTAATGAAAAATATTCTAAAGTTAATATGTTAAGGGTCACTTAAACCATGTTATGTAAGGGGTAAGAAAACCCATTTAATGCCATTACAAAAATATCAACCATCATACAGTTGCATTCATGATTTGACTGAAGGTAAATGTAAGAGGTTAAAGGGTCAGTAGCACGTTTTAAGGGGGAATATAAGGTGATGTCAGGAAAATGAAAATTAATGGTTCCAACGATAGACAATGTATCTAAAATAAATGAAGCAGTAATAATTCAAATATATAATGTAAAGTTTAGACATGCGATTCCCTTCTCTTACACAAAATGAATTAAATGTGTTTTAAAAAAATGGCCGCCAATGCATTTTATGTGAATCTTCATACTTTGTCCTCTGACTATGGATGATTGGCTTGTGTAATGAGCTTTTTGACACTGTCAAAATGATACATGTAGCATTCACTTACAATTATCAGTGAGAAATTCAGAATATAAAATTACCAAAAAACGTGCTACTGCCCCTTTAAGAGTCAGTTCAATCTAAAGTTACCAGGGGTGAGGTTAAGAAATCATTCAATGCAAAACTAATCGGAAATTTACTAATAAAAAATATTCTAAAGTTAATTTGTTAAGGGTCACTTAAACCATGTTATGTAAGGGGTAGGAATACACAATCCCACGAAAACTTGATATTAATTATCTAAAATATCATAGTTATACGATGACCAGTCAATATTTTTAATGTTAAGAGTCATGATAGGCCCTTGAATCATATTAATGCCATTATTAAAATATCAACTATCATACAGTTGCATTCATGATTTTACTGAATGTAAATGTAAGAGATTAATGTCTCCGACAAAATGGTTGGTAGAATACAGTAGTCTTTTTTGAAAATGCACTGAAAATTTCATCAGTATAAGAGGATGGAAGACAAAGAAGACAAATAATACGAAAATCTACGTCTACCCCGTTTCACTATGATTTCACATTTTGTATCAGTTTTCGAGTAAAGGACATTTGGCGCTATTGCTTACACTTTAAAGGGGGCAGTAGCACGTTTTTTGATAACTTTATATTTCAAAATTTTCACTGATAATTGTTAGTTAATGCTAAATGTGTTAATTTGACAGTGTCAAAAATATCATTACACAAGCCACAGAAAGAGAACAAAGTATGAAGATTCACCTAAAATCCATTGGCGGCCATTTTATGTGAACACCTTTAATTCATTTTGTGAAAGAAAGGGGAATTGCATGGCTAAACTTTACGTTATATATTTGAATTATTACTGCTCCTTTTAGTTTAAAAACATTGTCTTTTAATTTATTATTTAATTAATTTTTAATTGGAACCATTAATTTTCATTTTCCTGACATAACCTTATATTTCCCGTAAAAACGTGCTACTGCCCCTTTAAGATCGTTCTCGGGTGTTTTTTTTAAGTTTAGACTCATCCATTGTTTTCTAATTCACAAAAGCATGTTTTTTCTTTTCAAATCAGTTCTTCCCAGTTTACTCTTATTTTTTGAATGTTGTTAATTTAAAGAAAATTCTGTCCAAAATGATATCTTATTTAATGATTATATCATTGATGTATCGCAAATAACACGATTGATAAATAGAATGCAATATATAAATTGATAGGTAACCATTAGCTTTTAATATACACATATTATTTTAAAATTATGTTATGTTGAAGCGTTCATAAAAGGATCATTGTCGAATAATTTGTTCATACTGATACTTTTAACACCGAGTTGATTGACTGCAATTTAAAGTAAGTTTTAGCAAAGATGATTTTACAAAAGATTATTTAAGTTTTATCTTAATTGTTACCATACACTTTAAAATGACAAAATTCAAATTCATAAAACTCATTGCTTGGAGGTTAAAAGAGCGACTTCGTTGAGTTGTTGTTTTTTTGGTTTGGAAGTAACCACTGTTGAAAGAAGATATCATTCTAAAGGGGCAGTAGCACGTTTTTTGATAAATTTATATTTTATTTTTTCACTGATAATTGTAAGTTAATGCTAAATGTATTATTTTGACAGTCTCAAAAATTTCATTAACCAAGCCAATCCTCCATAGTCAGAGGACAAAGTATGACGATTCACATAAAATCCATTGGCAGCCACTTTGTGTGAACACCTTTAATTCATTTTGTGTAAGAAAAAGGAATCGCATGGCTTAACTTTACGTTATACATTTGAATTATTACTGCTCCATTTAGTTTAAATACATTGTCTTCCAATTCGAACGATAAATTTTCCTTTTCCTGACATCACCTTATATTTCCCCTAAAACGTGCTACTGCCCCTTTAAAGCTAATCGACGTTGTATAGTGACTACAGGAAGGTTTGAATTAGCGAGTGTTATCGAAAACCGGACAATGACGTCGCGCGTCATTCAGTAAAACGTAATTTCTGATATCTACCAGAATGACAGTTACGAGTATATGTCATTTAGTGAATTGGAAGTATGTCTGTATGAATTTGACTTCCCTGAAAATATACAAAGAACTTAACTAATCTCCCCAAAAATTAAATTGGGTGCTATTGAAACATTTTGATTTATTTCAACTATTTACTAATTGTTTGCTTGAAATGTTGTATTGTTTATTATCAGAAGCGTCTTTCTGCTTGAAAAATTGGGGGTGCTTAATTAAGTTCGTTGCGTATACATGTATTAACTATTTTAAGATTTTAATCAAACACAAGTTTTTAACATAAAATTGCCATTTGGGGATGAATATGTGAGCTATTCTAATTATATTGTATTATGCCATTTAAGATCGCATCAAAGTATACAATATACGATGAAGTCACGGATTTGCTCTTAAAACTAAATTGTGGGTTTTTTATTTCTTCAAATTATGAAGCATTATATTTTCAATAACCTACCTCCACTGAACAACTCTCTTGTTCTCCGTCGCAGACATCTTCATCGGGGATTGCTTCACCGTCAACCAAAACCTTTACGCGATATTTGTCTGCGGGCATCACCCTGAAGAGATTAATAAACATTGCTTGATTTACGCCATTGTAGTATCGTGATTGAGAAGGTGAAATATTACCTTGAAAGTGGTCAAAAGAATATATGATTTAAAAAAAAATTATGGGAAATGCTCATTACCTTCCAAGAGGCTTAATTGAATATTTTAAAAATGTGATAATGCCAATTTTAGTTGCTGACTTATACGATGAGATAGAAAGATGTAAAATAGAGATAAACGGACACAAAGAGGAAGAGATAAAGAGTAGGGGAGAAATTTTGAAATACGGTGATGAAGAGGGAAAATGCAAGTCAGAGACCACGAAAAACAGAGTGACGCAGAAAAACACGGAGAAACATAGACAAACACACAGACAAAACAAAGAGAAGCACAGAAAATAAAGATATCACAGAGAGTTTTGAGTACCCAATGAGACAGAATAGTGCCAAACGATACAGGACATAGTCAGGGAGTCAACGAAAGAGGAATATCGAGATGAGATGTCAAAAAGTGAGCGACAGAGGTAAAGGGTGAAAACGAGTGTAAAAATTCAATGAGAGAGAGGGAATCATAGACAGAGGAACAGAGAGAGACTGAGCGACAGAAATGGACACAGATACAGAGATAAATAGAGACAGAGAGAGAAATAGAGAGGGACAGAGACGGAGACAGAGGGCGATGGATAGAGAGTGAGAGAGACACAGAAAGAGAAGGACAGACAGACAAAGACAGACAAAATGAGACAAAAAGAGACAAAATGAGATAAAAGGACACAGAGAGAGACAACTGAGGAATGGAGAGACACACAGGGAGACAGAGAGACGTGGACTCACGGTGTGTAGCAGACGATCTGTTCCTCGGTACACCCATCTTTAAGAATCTTACATTCTGCAGTCCGTGTGTCCGAGAAAAGGATCACTTTGTTCCCGAGATGTTCATTTCCCGTGCCGAAGTTAAACTGGTTCTCAGCAAAACCTGAGAAAATATGTTATAAAACAGTTGTATACAGTTACCCATTTACTGAGTTATAGTACTGAAAATAGTAAATTTATACTATTTAAAACTATATTTGTAATGATTGATATATGCAATGCCGTTGTTATCAATAAATATATAACTTCACAATCAGCATTTATCCCTAACCATATTTGTCCATTATTTATACTACAAATGCATTATTTTCGAAACTAAATGACTGGAGGTTAAAAAGTACATAATTTGTAATATTTGTAATTGATTTTTCTTCTTATTGTCTATTTCATACATTTATTTCATATCCTATATATTAAGTCACTAAGTCATACGGTGGCCAAATCTCAAACTTCGTGCCTAGCAAGGTTTCTCCAACCTTTAATCATTCCAACACGTGTCAGGATTACTTTACGTTTTATTTAGATTTAACATAGAATTTAAAGAGTTAACATAATACTTAAAGGGGCAGTAGCATGCTTTTATGGGGAATATAAGGTGTTGTCAGGAAAATGAAAATTAATGGTTCCAATTGAAAGACAATGTATTGAAACTAACGCATTGCTAATTCAAATATATAACGTAAAGTTTAGCCATGCGATTTCCCTTTTCTTACACAAAATGAATAAAAGGTGTTCATACAAAATGACTTCCAATGGATTTTAGGTGAATCTACATTCTTTGTCCTCTGACTATGGATGATTGGCTTGTGTAATGTGATTTTGACACTGTCAAATTAATATATTTAGGATTAACTTACATTTATCAGTGAAATATTTGAAATACAAAATTATCAAAAAACGTGCTACTGTCCCTTTAATAGGTAAATGCGAGTTAAGTCACTCAGATCTAAATTAAGTCGACAGAATAACTCCTACCCGTTCCACTGATGGTGAGCTGAGCTTCACCCGCCACTCCGAATTTCTCCGGTTCCACTTTGATGACCCGTTCTGAAAATATAACTTTGCCATTTAAATAATATGGGTAAATATTTTTTCTCATTTTAGGAATAACACATCAGGCAAAATCGTGTGATTTTGAATTTCTCCGGTTCCACTTTTGTGACCCGTTCTGAAAATATAATTTTGCTATTTTACTTCTAGAGATAAATATTGTTCTCATTGAAGGAATAACACACCAGGAAAACTCGTGTGTCCTTGATTAAAATTTGCTTCTTTCAAGTTCGTTCTGTCAAATGTCAAAATAATAAGTAATTGATATATTTTTAAACATGCAACATTTTGTTATTCAACTTTAAATAATTGATTCTTTTTACAATATTTGTTTTATAAATATATTGTACAAGATTTGAATATATGTATATGTATATATTTATATGTATTTATCTTTGTAAGAACTAGAAATATGTGCATATGATGCTATGTGAGATCCCCCGCTCCAACTTTTAAGTAGATCTCATCACCTCAGCCTTATTTGCTAATGTAGCAAGAGGCATTCCATAATTGCAAAAAGAAAAGTAGCCGTAGAAGTAAAAAGGTCCACTCGAGCTATGAGTCTAACCACATAAAATAAAAGAGAAAGAATACAAGAGAAAGATTTTGAGATAGAGGTCAGATATTGACACTTCTCAACATCACAACTTGATTTAACCACATAGCAGGTTTAGTTAAAAAAAAACGTTTCATACTTTTTAAGCTATGACCCGGAAATAACCCTTTCCCCAATATGCACTAGGTTCAAATTGTTTCCTTAAATGTATCCATGGAAACCAAAAAAAAAATCAGAATAACCAAAATACCAATAGGCACCATCCCACCACTAGAATAATCTATTGAAATAAAAATAAAATAAAAATATTGAACGGTTGTTGAGATTTTGTTCTGGAAACGAAAGCATTTCGAAACCATGGAAACACGGAAATACGGACGAGTCCGAGAAGCTTTACGGGGGACAAACTAACTGCATTTTAAACTTGTATTACATTTGTCAGTGCCTAAATGGGCATTTGTTAAGCAATTAACATTCCAATGCTTTTTGAATTGCATAATAAAATGCATATGAATATTTCGCCCGACTATTTTCATATCTTCGAACCTTCAGTAAAATTATTGCTTGTGGTTGCTAACGATTATTTCCTTCTGTTATTTTGAGTGTTCATTGAACATGCTGTTTATGGAATGAGATCAGATTCAAATAATTAGTTTTACAGTACTAAAGAGTCTTTAGTATTTGAAATCATGATCACATATATCAGACGTTCTAACGTTAATTTCTCCATATTATGGTATGACCAGTGTACATGTATATCTAAGGAGACAATTTGTAATTTCGCACCATTCATGTTCTAATTGTCCGATGATGCCATTTTGGCAATAATTCGCACACTTATTGCTCAGTTGATATACTTGAGACAAAGGTTAAAGATGCTGTATCATACTTGCAAGCGGTTCAGGATGAAATTTAGCTATTGAGAAAAGAAATACATCACTTTGTAGAAAAATCTTTCGTCGAAATTTTGATAACATATTTAGATTGTTAAATCAACAATAACATACTTATTTCGACGCTCAAAGCACAGTACCCCTTGTAGAAATATGTAGAAAGGGCATAGCATTTAACGAACCCGCTTTCGGTGACGTAATCATTATGCCTGTAGGATTTACACCGTGTTTAAACTACCGTAATTGCGTTCGATGGGTATCAACTTTGACAGCAACGAATACCTAATTCGGGGAAAAATAAAATAAAATCTAGTTGAGCGTGACAAAGACGGTTTTCAAGCTTACATTAAGAAACCGGAAGTTGTGAAATGGCCACACTTGATTCGCCCTTATGTCGACTGCCGTTTCGGTATTTATTTGGTAAATTATCTCCTTTTTAATGAATTTTGGTCTGATTTTCTCAAGGTTGGTCGCTAAATTTTTCTAAAAATACAACGAATACATTAAAAATACTTTTTAAAATATTGCAAGTATGATACAGCATCTTTAATAAATGTTCAAATTTAAGCCATCATAGGAATCAAAACATGAGCCATGGAATATCTCTATATTAAACTTTTTTCCTTAAAAGGGAGTTTTTGCAGGTGAACAAATGGATCTCTTGAAAGTGAAAATAATGTTTTCCAATTACAAGATTGTCTATTAAATTCGCAGGTACCAGTTCTCAAAAGAACTTATTATGTTTCGTTTAAGCTACGTGAATTTATGTCCCCATCTAAAATGAATAAAAACAGTTTTCGCTTAATATTTGATAATTTTGCACACGATTACGAAAATTAATATGATTAAATGTTTGACCCTTTAAATATATATAAATCAGATAAGAGTACTCCATAACTACTTTGCTGATTATTGCCATGCCAAAAAAAACCGAAATCTGATACCAAACGCCCTTAGACGACATTGCATATGACCTATACACAAAAGTATGACCATATGTTAGCAATATCTATAACAGAAATATTGGTCTTCGATAACTGATTTTGCTAAGTATTGTAATCCAAAAATAACAAAATCTGATTAAATACTTATAAATCAGGTTGCATTCATGTATGACCTACATGTATACATATAAGCAGTATGGCAAAGCGTACGAGCATACATAAGGAATATCTGAAATAAAAATAGTGGTGATCAATAACTTATCTTGCTATGTTTTGTAACGTCAAAATATGAAGAAATCTGATATTAACAACCTAAGACCAAGTTGCATATGACCTAGACACATCAGCAGTTTGGCCAAGCGTATGAGCATACAATGTACATAAGAAATATCAAAAACAGAATAAGAGTGTACTATAACTTATTTTGTTGAGTATTGTAATGCCTAAACATGCCGAAAACTTATATTAACGACCCTTAGACCAAGTTACATATGACCTATGCACATAAGTGTTATGACTAAGCGTATTAGCATACATTAGGAATATATAGAGGATATTATATGAGTGTCCATGACATACTATGTTTACGACACGAGTGGCTAAATATTAGTATTTCCCGAGCGAGAGCGAGGGATATACTGATATTTAGGCACGAGTGTCGTAAACATAGTATGTCATCGGCACGAATATAATATTCTGTTTATTACCGTAGCCTCCAAATTAAAGAAAATACTTAAAAACCTACTTCTAAGCATACGCGGAATAGCCGCCGCCGGCCCGTATAGATTGTGACGTCATGGGTGAACCGTGACGTCAAACCATTGTTAATAACGTGACGTCACAATGTAAAAGTGATATTTTGCCCTAGGGCAACATATGAAAAATATGAACCTCGGTATGACTGCCCTCGTAGGTAATAAATAAAACAAAATAGGGGTGTGACATAACGTATTTCAATAAGTGTTGTAACGTTAGACCAAGTTGCTGATGACTTATACATATAGGCAGTATGACCAACCGTGTGAGCATATATAAGGAATATCTAAAATGAAAATAGAGGTGTTCCATAACTTATTCTAATAAGTAATGTAATGTAAAGTACCGAAATCTGATATTAACGACCCTTAGACCAAGTTGCATATGATCTATACATATAAGCAGTATGACCAACCGAATGAGCATACATTAGGAATATCTAAAATGAAAAAAAACGGTGCTCCAAAGCATTTTTTTTATAAGTAATGAAATGTAAAGTGCCGAATTCTGATATAAACGACTATTGGACCAAGTTACATATGACCTATACATATAAGCAGTATGACCAACCGTATGAGCGTACATTAGGAATATATAAAACAAAATAGGGGTGTACCATAACGTATTTCAATAAGTGTTGTAACGTCAAACATACCGAAAACATCTGAAATTAACGACCCTTAGACCAAGTTGTATATGACCTATACATATAAGCAGTTGACCAACCGAGTGATCATATAAAAGGAATATCTAAAATGAAAATAGAGGTGTTCCATAACTTATTCTAATAGGTAAGGTAATGTAAAGTACCGGAATCCGATATTAACGACCTTTAGACCAAGTTGCATATGACCTAGACAGTATGGCCAAGCGTGTGAGGACAAGCACGTTCTCAAGCTGTGAGGGAGAATAGTCTGTGACATTCATAAACGACTACCCCTTGCTGGACATAATAGGTCGTACAGAGAGAATCATCCATGTCAGAGTATCATTAAGCCACCATTGGTGGATTAAGGTGTCACAGATCAAGAACGTGGTGTCCATTTAAAACTCAGATGACAACCAAATCCTTCAGGTCGTGTGTCATGTTACGGTCAATGTTTTGTTTGTTAACAATTATGGTACCTCCTGTGTAGTTAAAGTTCATCAAAATAGCGTCAATACATAGTAATGCCATGATTGACTATTTTGATCATTATGGGAAATATTGAAAATATTTATCTTGGCGGAACCCGATTTGACGTTGAAACCCCATTAACATAAAATCAATATGTTTTTGTCAAGTTATCTGAAGGGCAAAACTTTAATAATGTGATGAACGTTATAGTAAAGTTACAGTGATAATGACTTTGCACATATAGCGGCAATAAAAATGATTAGAGTAACAATCAACCTAAATCATCTTTGTTAAATAAAGACTTAAATACACTTTTCTATTTTAGAATAAGAAAAGACGACAAATTTAGCTTACTGAGGAGATCTACAATATTCTTAAGCCGAGATTAAATATGACCAAACCAAATAATAACTGTTTTAACTTAAATATATTCTCTGACTTACAAAGAATAGATGCAAATGAAGCATATTGACGAATTGCTGTTGATACATTAACTGTTATTAGAAATCAATAGGCCTTGGTCCCTGAAATTAAGTATCAGTTTGACAACACAAAGCGTATAATAAGTAGTTTTCCGAGATATAATTATCTGCAATAGATAGCCACAATATTAAAATATATTCAATCGGCAGGTGTCTTTAATTTCACTTGAACAAAGCTTAGTTCAGTAGATCTGCTTGGCTGTAGAAATACACAATGAATGCTTAAAAGTTATCATATTAGTTTTAAATGTGTTCCTTGATACTAAATGAAAACTATTTGTGGTCTGATGAACATTGACAATGTTAAGAGGAATAAAAGTTTAAAACAGTACTCTAGCAGAATACGGCAGCTAATTTACATGTCACGTGCAGTTCATAAAAGGAATTTTGAAAACACTTTCAAAGGGGCAGTAGCACGTTTTTAAAAAAAAATTCAATTTTCCACTGATAACTGAACGTTAATACTAAATGTATTATTTTGATAGTGTCAAAACTCATATTACGCAAAGAAGTTATCAAATTATAAAGATTAACATAAAGTCCAGTTGCGGCCATTTTTTTTCGTGTGAGCACCTTTAATTCATTATGTGTAATAAAAAATAGTCGCATGGCTGAACTTTACATTATATATTTGATTTTTTACTGCTTCATTTAGTTTAAATACATTGTCATTCAATTGGAACCATTTATTTTCATTTCCTGAAATCACCTTTTATTCCTGTTAAACTTGCTACTGTCTCTTTAAAGGGGGTCTCCAACTTCTAATCTTTAACTTCCAGTGTTTTATTAGCGAGGCCCTCTCCGACCCTCTCGGGGCCTCGCTAATAAAACACTGGAAGTTAAAAAATATAGGGGGTCTCCAACTTCTAATTTTTAACGTCCAGTGTTTTATTAGCGAGGCCCCGAGAGGGGCGGAGAGGGCCTCGCTAATGAAACACTGGACGTTAAAATTAGAAGTTGGAAACCCCCTTTAAGATCACGTATGTATAACAGCACACCTCTATTCACACAGTTAGTTGAATGTTCTGTTACCATATAATGCACAGACAAACGTAATTATTAATTGACCAACGGATGCGCATAAAAGCTGAAGGGAGTGATCTTGTATAACGAATCGTATCTGCCCTAAGCTACTGACATAGCAGGGTTCAACCAGGGTCTTACGATTGGCTAGCTGAGATGACGTCAGAACAAACTACATGTTTGCAGATCAAGTGGAGGTGAAAATCCATAATGGAGCAAGTTCGTATCCTGGTTGTGTCAATATTTTAAAACTTTCTTTGAAACAAGGTAAATTTTAATCAGAGTGCGTGATGTCCTTCTTTAATCAATAAAATCAATAATAACCTTTAAGCTTCGAGTCACGGATGGTCTTCTTTGGTTCCGCTCTGTTAACAAACATAGGTTCTCGTGTACCCTCAGATAAATCCTAAACAAAGCTTTATTGATCATTTGTACTTACAAAAGCTGTTTACATTCTCTAAGTGACTCGACTAATTATCAGCGGGAAAAACAAAGAAATCGATTTGTTGTCTTGAATTATGGATAATCTTTGGTCAATAGGTAAACATTTACCCTAATAGGATGGTTGAATATTCAAGTAGCTTTTGTTGAATAGTATGATCTTTATCCATCATGGAAGAATATTGCGAAGGTCTTATAATATTGTTGATGCATTCAAGCAATAACACCTTACAAAACAACTAGAGCATAAGAACCAAGTTTCTAACAACAACAACTTGGTTCCAATTTGTAAACGTCAATGATTAAGAGGAGTTCACATTAAAATGGCCGCATGAACTTTTTTCTAGATACACGACACTTTATTTAAGGGGAATCGGGTTGAGGAAGGACATTTTTACCCTGTAAAGACATAAAATTGTATGTTCACTTATAATAAATGGGGGAAAATTGGTCCAATGAAACATTAAAAATATGCTGCAATTACTGTAAGCTTCTGGTTAAATCATGTACATTCGTTTGCGAATCCAATGAGAAAGTTTTAGATACGTTAACAATGACGTCATCTTAAGGTTTATATAAAATAAGACATTATGGACTAATAAATAATAAACGAATAATAAATTCCCAAGTTCAGATTTTATTTACAATAGCAGGTATCAGCTTTTATTACCATATGTTCTTAGTAATACTCAATATATTTTCTTTTGTTAGTCACAGAAGTGTGTAAAAGCAATCTATATTTTTAAACAAACTAAGCTCTCAAGAGAAATAAGGCATATATAAAAGCAATAACACATAAGTGTCATCAGCGCCGATGAAGCGGAAAAATATGCCATATTTGTTATAACGCATATAAAAACATGTTGTATCATGTTGTATATCTTGAATAAAGATATGCCATGTCATCATATTGATGTTGATAACAGGTTTGTTACTAAGTGTTTTTCACGCCTCGAAGAATATCATGTTGAAGAGGATTTGCTTAACCACTACATTCGACCAAGGGAAAAGGGGATACAAGGATTAAACACGAGGAGCCATGATGTTCTATGTACACGCTGAATTTGAAAATATGTTAGGTTGATCCACGTACCTACGTTGGTTTATACTTTAAGCTTATTTCCGAGACATTATATAGCTAAGGAAAGGGTTGTTGGTGTTCCAAACGTAATTACTCCAGAGAGTTAATATTTAGCTTTTTTTAAATCATCGATGTTTTATCATTAACACTCGTTGTATTCCAAACGAAACTGCTCTACATAGTTTATATAACTCCATGTGAGAGTCATCGATGTGTTTTTATGAATATAAATATGAAGTTTTTATCGGAGTTTGGATCTGTCGCTATCGTCAATAAACCCGTATTTTTAATGCGGTATTACTTCAAAATGGTATATAGTTTTACTCATGAGAGAATCATTCACATCGTGACTGTATAAAATGATAGTTCCATTGTTGAACAAATTAGCTTTAAATGCATTTTTTTCAATCAAATGTTACCATAAATCACGTTTGGCCAATGTTACTCCATTTACATTACTTTACTTTCTTTACCAACTTATTTAATTTCATACACTCAGGGGCTAAAGAAACGAAACCACCTTACCAGGAGAGTGAAGAAACAAAATACTGTTACCAATGATTAGAGACTTTGATCCTCTGCAAAACGCATATGAATTGTAAGAAGTACTCACAATTTCATTCATCAGATTATGCTTTTTTTCATGCATATTCAAACAAACTTGGTGTCCTAAATATGTTTTCCGATATGTTTTTGTAAAAGTTTTTTTTAAAAATTAAAATGTAAAAATTATTAAATGTAAAACTAACAAGTATTCAAGGTTTTATCAATATAAATTAACGCATGGTGGTAGGACGCCGGAAATCAAATAAAAGGGCGATTTTCGCTTTTTTTTGTCTCGTCATATTATAAATTTTAAAACCAAATTCCTTTCGGAGTGTTTTGTTTTAAAAACGTGAACAGGCACAATGTTGACATTTTAATTCAATTCAATACACGACATGAGACACATTGTTCCATTTGAGTATAATTATCACTCGTGGTTTAAAACATTTAGCATTTTACATGGTATGATTACTTTTGCTAGTGCGTGTATATAGCGTGCTCAGTTTTATGCTTGTTAAGCATTGAGTTACTTTTCTCAAATGGTAAGGTATCATAACATTACTTAACAGTATTAAGAGTAGTCGCTTTGAAGATCTTTTAAATTTTAGTACTTATATGCATTTATGTATATATTTCTGTGAATATAAACTATCAATTGTGTGATATATATATTTTTTGAATTAGCATTTTGAGCAATTGAGACTTTGATCTGTCCTCAACTTTGTTTTAATACAGTAACGATATATAATAATGACATGCTACTACCGTAAACGGGTTACGCTCTGGAAATACGCAAAGTTACATTGTTCATGCATAATGTATCTTATGTACATCTGTATTTTTCACTGTCTCAAAATGTTACAAAACCCGTTTGTCTGGCTGATTCATTGTAATCCTTCGTGAGTTGTATCCATTAATCACGAAACATGCTATTCAAGGCCAAAAGCTATCCAGGTGTTAATCTGAGGATTACACCTAAGTTCATAAAAAATAACCTTTTGATGTACGTATGTATATCGTATGTCTATCTTATGTATATCATATGTCGTGTCTGGATTGTATGATCAATAGAAGTCTGTTCAGGTGTCATGCATATATGCACACATTTATTACTTAACAACATGTATCTTTCTAACACCCGCCGTGTTTATATGCAAACGGCGTCTTTCAACAGATCATCAATGTTCACAACTTTACCACACCTGAAGTCTTACATGATATATATTTTTCCATAAGTTTTTTTTAAGATACCTATCATAAAACATGACACTGCAATATCCACTTAGAGACAGTGTGCAAATCGACCACGTAACCGGCATACGCCATTTAGAAATCAATCAAATGAAATGATGCTGTCATAATTGTTAAAGATACATATCATCAGGACCTGGCATAAAATTGCACTACATGTCCATACTTGATGCTTACAAGCAGCGCACAGATTGACCATATGACCGACAAACGTCTTTTAGTAAGCAATGACATTAAATGATGCTTTCACAATCGAATTGTAAAAGATACTTATCATCAGGACCTGGCATAAAATTGCACTACATGTCCATACTTGATTCTTACAAACAGCGCACAGATTGACCATATGACCGGCAAACGTCTTTTAGTAAACAATGACATTTGATGATGCCGTCACAATCGAATTGTATAAGATACATATCATCAGAACCTGGCATGTAATTGCATGTCCATGTCCATACTTGATTCTTACAAGCAGCGCACAGATTGACCATATGACCGACGAACGTCTTTTAGTAAGCAATGACATTAAATGATGCTGTCACAATCGAATTGTTTAAGATACTTATCATCAGGACCTGGCATGTAATTGCACTACATGTCCATACTTGATTTTTACAGATAGCGTACAAATTGTACGCATGGTTATTGACAAAGTTAAATGTAACTGCAAAATAAAAGTGCAACGTTTTTGTCATTAAACCTTATCATTATCATTAACGAACCAATAATGAACTTCGCCAAATGATATAACGTGGGATAGATAACCAGCCAATTAGAGGCGATTTTCATATCCTCGTGACATTTATCACAGTCATAACAATTTGTAAGTTATTCGTCTTCTTAAATCCAATTAAATGATCTGCGGGTTTTTTCCGAAAATGTTTTAATTTACTTATACTCAGATGAATAAACGCAGTTCTACAGTTCTTGACAAGACTAGTTTGATATTGCACAAAGCTAAATGTTTATACAAGTAAAAAACAAGTGCATAATATATCCAAGTAACGCTTGGAAAAAATGCTAAGTGATAGGATATCGAAATAGGTTTTTACCAAAATCATACTCGTTTTTCATGTTACATTAAAGGGGCAGTAGCATATATTATATTATATTATAATATATTATTTTGACAGTGTCAAAAATCTCATTACACATGCCAATTTTCCATAGTCAGAGGACATGAAGATTCACGCGGCCATTTTTTGTGAACACCTTTAATTCATTTTGTGTAAGAAAAAGATATCGCATGGCTAAACTTTACATCATAAAATTGAATAAATACTGCTCCATTTAGTTAAAATACATTGTTTTTCAATTGGAACCGTTTATTTTCATTTTCCTGACATCACCTTATATTACCCTAAAAAAGTGCTACTGCCCCTTCAAACTGAATAAAATTGACAACCAAAGGGAACACCACCCACAGTTCAGAAGCAAACAGCAAGTCCATTGTTGACATTTCTAGTGCCTATTACAGCGAATATTTGACACCTATTTGTAGACCAACACAAAGCCAACGTACATTAACACTTAACTGAGATAGGAAAACGTTATTATAATGAAAAGCATTGTCCTATACTTTCTTTGTCAATGTATCGGCTATATTCTTTGAGTTAAAGCTAAGCTTGTTTTCAAATTGGAAAAACGTAGATAAAGGGCACATAATATTCAAGTATAGACGCCTGACATTTCATGTACCCAAATTTAACCATTGTACTTAAAGGGGCAGTAGCACGTTTTTTGGGGGAATATAAGGTGATGTCAGGAAAATGAAAATTAATGGTTCCAATTGGAAGACATTGTATTTAAATTAAATGGAGGAGTAATAATTCAAATATATAACGTAAAGTCTAGCCATGCGATTCCTTTTTCTTACACAAAATGAATTAAAGGTGTTCACACAAAATGGCCGCCAATGGATTTCATGTCAATATCCACACTTTGTCCTCCGACTATGGATGATTTTCTTGTTCAATGAGATTTTTGACACTGTCAAAATAATACTTTTAAGATTAACTCCCAATTATCAGTGAAAATTTTAAAATATAAAATTATCAAAAAACGTGCTACTGCCCCTTTAAAGCAGTAACCTTTTATATAAGTATGTAAGACAAGTGTATATCATATTTCAAAGGATATCTGACTATTTGTAAATACATTTAACGGGGAACTGACATTGAACCTTGATTATATCAAAACGTTGTAACGTACTAATTGCCACCTTAGTTTAAACATTTTCATTTCAATAAAGAATTGGAAAACAAGCTGAAAGTTAATGTTAATACCGCTCCAACATACAAGATGAAGTACATGTTCAACTCCCCCTGCTACGACTCCTCAATAAAAACGTAAGATAGTTTGATGATATATGCATGTATTTTGGTTTATTTCATTATTTTCATCACCAAATTTAAAAATATAGACAGACTTGTTGACAAATGTCTGGAGCACTCTCGCTTGTATAATCTTTGTTGTTTAATATTTTCAATGAGGTGAAAATCCTCATTTCACAACCAAACTTGAATATATTGACACAAACTTGTTGACAAATGGCTGGAGCACTCTCGCTTACATAGAGCTTTGTTGTTTAATATGTTCGATGAGGTGGCCTTTCATGAGTTTGTCAGACACTCGACCGGTCAGATATAAAACCTTGGCGAATAACCAACAATTTCATTATCGGGTTATAGTTTGTTATTATTATATTTTAAGATGAACCCATACCATAGAGATTGAATCATATAAAAACCCAATGAGAGCAAAAGAAAATTTGTGGGTTCTGAGTTCTAAATCAAAACACTATAGAGAGTACTTATATTAGGATGGGAAGGAAACGTTTGTTGTTTATATATACAATCCATATCCCTTTCTTCCTTACGCTGCCAACTTGTTATATGAATATGTCATAAATAAAGGATACTAAACGACCTTCCATTTAATACTATTTTTATTAAACGAGTTAATGATTTTGTATAAAACGAGCGAAAGCGAGTTTGATACCAAATCATTCACGAGTTTAATAAAAATAGTATTAAATGGAAGGAAGTTTAGTATTCTGTTTATTACTTGCCCTAAAAATCACGCAAACTTGCCGAAATTTGCTGAAACTAACAGTTCCGCGACTCGGCACCCATTGTGACGAAGCGCTTAAATTGTGACGTCACAACAGCTCACTACTGTGACGTCATACTTGCATTGTGATATTACACTAGTTTAATATTGCCGTATAAATATTACACTGCGGTATCTTACACGGGCGTGTAATAACAGCTTTAACGTTACTTGTGTATTTTGTTATAACATATATTATTATATTTTTTTATCAACCTGTTATAATTTGTGCCATACGCATATAAGTTATCATCCATAAGTAATACAAAGTAGTGCATCATCAATGCCTGTTAAAAATGACGTCTCTTGAAATAGATGTGAGGTGAAATATACATGGAACTAAAATGAAACCATGTAAGCAAATTCCACTAATATTGTTTTAGTACAAATAGTTTTAATGAGAGGATTTGATTAGGATAATACGTTTGAAAATAAATTTCAAGTGATCAACAAATTTAAAAGATGCACCAAGGTACAATTTCAGGTGGCTGCTCCTGAAAAAAACTCTGTCTTTCCCAGGGAAATAACTTAAAGGGGCAGTAGCACATTTTTTGATAATTTTATATTCTGAATTTTTCACTGATAATTGTATGTAAATGCTAAATGTATTATCTTGACAGTGTCAAAAATCTCATTACACAGGCCAATCATCCATAGTCAGAGGACAAAGTATGAAGATTCACATAAAATGCCTTGACGGCCATTTTGTGTGAACACCTTTAATTCATTTTGTGTAAGAAAAAGGAATTGCATGGCTAAACTTTATGTTATATATTTGAATTATTACTGCTCCATTTAGTTAAAATACCTTGTCTTTCAATTGGAACCATTAATTCTCATTTTCCTGTCATCACCTTAAATTCCCCCTAAAAATGTGCTACTGCCCCTTTAAGAATGTCCGTATCGCGCAAGTTGCTCCTGTATGGTTGGGATTGATACACAAGATTGACCGTACAAGTACAATTATTTACAGGTGTTTCCGAAATGTCATATGAAACAGCACCTTTGAACCTTGACTAATCCATTTCTGCCTAGCGCAACAGATCTTGAGAAATCAGATATCTTTATCTCACTAATACATTGTGTTTAAGATAGACTTGTGTATAATTGGTTAACGGACACGCCTTTCGAAGACAGATATGTGAGTTTGTTACATATAAGGTTATCTTTGAACCTCGGATTTCACTTGTATACAATGTATGTGCTTCTATTGACAATAACAATTATTTTCTGGAAATGTTTCATATAAGATGTAAAGATGTATATATCCAAGAGTGGCATTACGAAATATCCACATCAAGTTCTCTTAAATTTTACTCAATGATAAAACATGATTTCTGTCCTGAGAAATACTTATCAATTAACAATGCGACTTTAAGGAGATGCCTGACAAAGTTACGCTGTAATATACATGGTTTCAGAATGAACTCTTACAGATATGGAAATCCAGATACTTCTTGTTCTTTTTGCAAATCTCAGTTAGAAAATGAATTCCATGTTGTTTTGATTTGTCCAAAATATGATGAATTAAGGCGTAAATATCTTCCAGATTATTGTCAGCACAACCCAAACATCTACAAATTGATTAACCTGTTATCAACTGTTAATTATGAAAATCTGTTCAAGCTTTGTCTTTTCTTAGATAAGGTGTTCAAACTAAGAAGCAATATGTCTACTTTGTATCAAACTTAAAGATTTTTTTATGTGGCGCAGTTAACTTTATCCATCTTGTATTTCACACATGTTGTACTGTTGGCCTCATGGCCATTTATACGAAATAAATTACTTACTTACTATGTGCTTCTTAAACATGAAATGAGATATAGAACAAAACATTAATTACATTGAAATGATTTTCATTGAAAATAATATTTACGCAAAAGCTATGATTCCTCATTCCATCAAAAATACAAACTTAATGTTCAGCTTTAACTTGGCGTTTTATACTGATTTGTGTTCTGAAAATACGGGTAGGACTTTGGTGAATTATAGGTAGGAATAATCATTATTCCGAGGAATAAATAAACTTGATTTCTCTCCTTGCATTTTTCTCTTCAGTTTAACACTGAGACACTATCAAAATAAAAATTAATATGCAAATAGCTTTGCTAAAAGTATCAATTTAATATAGCTTCACCAATTGGTATGATTGAAAATGATTTTGAAATTCATTTACTACTAAATGGCTTTTGTAAACAAGTGCCATGGAGTAGTTTACATTCATTATTACAAATTATTCACTATTGAATTATTCCACAATGCAATCCTTTAAGCAGAAATGAAAAGATTTTTCAAAATTGGAAAACAATGTGACAGAAAGGGAAATTAAGACATCTGAAACGGACGGCATTACTATCCATATAACTATCCTCCGAATGAAATAAAATAAAATGTAACGCATACCATTCCAAAAAATACATTGACACTACTCATTAAAGCTATAGACACTTAAAACGACCAAAGTAGTATAGTATACCAAGTCTTATAAACACGCTTTTTGGTCTCCGTTAAAATTCGTATACAGATGCTAATCTCTTAGCTTTAGGCAATATTGATATCATAATGATCAGAATCTACTTTCGACATGTACGCGATATCTTTGAGAGAAGTAATTGAGTAAACCAAAACAGGATATCAACACGTGTAACCAAAGACACAGGGTAAACAAATAAAATCAAGAATTATTAAAGTCATTGTCGAAGACGGATGTACGGAAAATGCGTTTTGATTTTTTGAAGCAATAAGGAAGAGCATGCCGATTGAAAGGTTCCGCTTCAATTATCTTGTACAATAGAATCTTCAAGATAAGGGTTAGTTGTTATATTGGGAGGCCATTATGTTAACCATTAATACACGAGTTATGGCCTAGTTCATAATAAAATTCTAATAAACAAATGTATAGACCGTCTCGTCGTTCCCCTAAAAACATTCACAAGAAAATATTAATGATATAGACAGTTATTGAAAGACACCAATTGTTTATTGACCTCGATCAAATATGAAATTATTCTTTTTTGGTCTATTTTATGTGTTTTTGACAGAATGGTCAAATCTTTTGGGCAACAATCATGTAAAACTATTTGAATATGATTACCTTACCTTGAGGTGTATCGTACAACTCAGTTTATAACCATTAAGTATAAGATAACATTCCTGTACAAGAATGAATTTTATCATCGTGGTCATTTGTGAAATATTTTCTTAGAAATATTTAATAAACTTTCATTTAAAAAGGCGACTGACGGATTAAAATCCAAAATGTGTATGTTTTATGTTTATAGAAGTTAAAACTTCTATTCACTTTAAACTGTCAGGAGATATAATGATTAGGGGGGTCCGGTTTCTGAGTCCCTCTTATGTCCTCACTTTGTTTCAGTGGTTCTCTCGAGCTCACATTTTATCCACAGATCTTTAAAAAATCATGATATCATGTTAAAATTACCTTGCTATTCCAAATTTGTTTTAAGATAAACTACCATAATACTAGATATGGGATATTCAGCTACTAATGTAGCTATGTAATGGAGCGAAGTAAAAACGTTCTATAGTTCATATATTGAAAGAAGTTCGGTGCGATTATGATTTGAAAAACATTACCTTTGATTACTTGTACTTGATTTAACACCTTAAATCTAACAGGCAAACCATATTTTATTCTAAGGAATTTAATTTCGACGAAAGACCCTTTTACTTCCTTACAGAATCAAAAGCAACGGTTACTTCTACAGACCCTTATGTAATTTATCGTGTACGAGTTCTTATATACAACCAACAGTTAGAGCATTTCAAAGAGTCAATGTTTATGAAGGAAATATACTTATGGTACCGTTTTAGGAACATTCTGAAAGTGACTGATTTCCGAATTCTTTGCACAGTGGACAAATGTAAAGATGTCACTGTCCTTGTCTTAATGGTTACAACACTGTTCTGATATTACATCTGCAATGACTCCCGAATATGGATAAGATGAAATTTATTACTATTATTACCATTTTACCATTATTACCATTTAGACATTTCCTCTATACTATTCATTGCATTCTAAGTTTCTAACAGAGTCAATATAAGAATGCCCGTTCTTGCAAAATGTTTCAGAATCTGATGTTAAGATTTTCAATATCAAAAGGAAGTATAATATTGATTGTGACATCTTTATTAAATGAATTACTATTATTTCCATTATTACCATGTAGACATTTCCTTTATACCATTTATTGCATTCTAAGATTCTATCAGAGTCAATATAAGAATGTCCTATCTTGCAAAAAGTTTCAAAATCTGGTGTTATGTTTTGCAATATCAAGACGAAGAATTTTAGTGATTGTAATATTATTTTATTTGCTAACGACATTTTAACTCCGTACCCTTTCATTAGGTAATTGACAATTACAGGGATTATTTTTGACCATTTAACAAATCCTTATTTCCTCTATAGTCTAATCCTCAAAATGTATTATTGTAAATGAAGAGAAGGTCCTAGGTTCGAATAATAACTTTCTTACGATGTTTCTCAAACATTTTAATTGATTTGACATAATTATCATTAGTATTCGAGTATGGAGTATATTACAAAAGACATACCTATTTTTTCATCTTTGTTACATTCTAAAAACGTGATCTTTCCACCCATTTTAATATTGTCCGACCTTGTCCCCCCATACACCCCCTAAACTAAATGCAGTTGAGATGATATGAAAGATATACTTACTTTTATCTTCCTCTGCAAACACTAAGTTCCCATATTGAAAAACACATATGAACAAGACAAGAGCCCTGCGTTGGCCCAACATGGTTGAGCTAATGTAACTCCTGTTTCGTTTTAAGTGGTCCGGCTTTTATATACACCTGGAGCCTCTCTTTGATCATGCGATACGTTGAAGCGTAACGCGACCTCTTATCGTCAGGTTTTCGCGCACTGCCCTTGTTTATCATGTGATGATTACATGTGTACAGTATGTAACCGCTACAAATGGCTTGTGGTAAACGTTTTAATCAAAATGCATATAGATAATGCCAAATCTTTAAGATTGATTTTGATTGACTGAGGACTGCATGATAGCGGCAGTTGCTTTATATAACTCTAATACTAGTAGTATAGACTTAGTATTTATAATATTATTGTAAAAGTAAAGCAGTAACCACATTTCTGTAGTATTGGTACCAGAATAAGTAATAGGAGTTGCATAAACAGCAGCCGCTAAAGTAGTAGGTTAGTAGTAGTAAAGGTAGTAGTAAAAGTAGTAGTAGTAGTAGTAGTAGTAATAGTTGTAGTAGTAGTAATATTAATAGTAGTAGTAAAAGTAGTAGTAGTAGTAATATTAATAGTAATAGTAAAAGTAAAAGTAATAGTAAAAGTAATAGTAAAAGTAGTAGTAGTAGTAGTAGTAGTAGTAGTAGTAGTAGTAGTTAGAATTTATCTATCCACGTTATGTAAAGTGTACCAAATCATACTAATAAAACGCTTTTAATACTTAATGCCATCATAACATGAATGTTACTTTAAACTTAAGAAATCAATGAACGGGACACACAATGATAGAAATCACGATTTTTATCTGTTAACATTGATTGCTTGTGAAGTATGTTTGATGAAGCCTGTCAAAGAGTGGCGTTTGATATTTCTGTGATTATATAGTTCATTTCCGAAATAGTCACGAATAAGAACTCTATAATGGGAAAAGCATCAAAAGGAAGATATTCTTGTGTAGAATAAATGTTATGCCATGCATATGTAACCAATCTATGAGAGCTATTGACGATATTTGATAAGATAAACAATAAGTTTTTATCCTCCTCTCGTGTGGGACATCTTTCGTTGCACACGAAGTATCTTTTGATTGGTGTAGTTACATAATGAACCATGTACTTATGAATTTATGTAAAAGAGGTTTTGAAAAGTCAATAGGTAAGTTGTCCCAAGGATAAACACTTATTTTGGTACTAGTAAGTACACATTTTTAAAGACGAACGAGATGACATTTCATCGACCAACCTATATGCTACTCAAAAGAATTTAAGGAACACGCAAGAAGTATTTATAATCTTCACAACTTTAAATGTCTACAGCTCATAAGAAAATTATTTGTTTGAAGTGTGTTTCATACGTATATGCATACCTGATATAGGGCATCTGATTTACAAACTGTTTTGTGAATTGTTTTTAAATTTTTAAACCTAGCCTCACTATTATCCGTTACACTGCTATACTGAGTCTAGAAAGGCTTGGTTGAGAGTCGCGTCAGCCCACGTGACCAAATTGACCAATCAGAACTGATCTTACCAAGCCACAATAGTCTGCCTTCGCAGGTATAACGTTGGAGAGTCATAGGTCGCAGAAAGGTCGGCTGACGCGACCTTCAACCAGACCTTTCTAGACTCAGTATAGCAGTGTAACGGATAATAGTGAGGCTAGGTTTACTTAGACTGTTTGAGTCCAATATGTCATTCTATAAGTGTATTTAATGAAATAACCAAATACCCTGCGTCTACTAAGCAAATCATATAATATTATATCCCTTACGTACGTTGTTCTGTAGTTCATAAGTTTCATACCCCTTTACCTGTGCTATATGAACACATGAAAGGCTCTCTATACTTTATTTGACGAAGCATGCAATAACTTCGTGTTTGATAGCAGAGATGTGATCAGTTAAGTTGTACCCATAATGCATTGTCACGAAGGGGGCTCTTGATAAACACTCAGCTACATAGTAACACTGTATGTTGATTGTTTTAAGCATAAAAAATTATATGGTAAATATGCATTATTTGATATGATCCGTGTTGTATACTGACTCAAATGTCATTCTAATACATACTATTAGGTATCAATATATATTATACATATACCTATTTAATTCGCCAGAGGTGTGAAGTATAGAAAAAAGAATAGTAAATATACTATAGCACTATACATACATTTATGCACACTTCAGCGATACAACATGGCTCTGTATACAACATTTCATTACTGATGAACGAAGCAAGATTGTTTGTTTTTTGGTAAAAAAAGGTCGATAATTTTTAAACCATGGATTGGTTAAGTACTATCTCTTAAAAGTCATAAGTTGGACATAAATGTGTGACGGTGAAATGATATTCACCGTCGACTTCATTGCAAAGTTGACATATTCTATTTTATTTATTAATATGTTTATATTATTCATATGTATGATTAGATATATTTATCATCATCATAATGAGTTGACAATTGGAATCGTGCTGCTGATTGCATAAAGTACTGTTACTACCAAGTCGTATATCAAGGATGGTGTAAGTACATTATTATTATTATTATATGAATATTTATATAGCGCACATATCCATCCACTCGTGGTTGCTCAAGGCGCTCAAGGCTCAACGACATGTACTGTATCAAATTTGGATCATGAAGCAGGTAACAAATTATGCGCAAGATCGTTAAGAGATCTTGATATATTGATTCTATATAAAGTTTCATGGTAATCTCAAGATTAAACACTATAATGTTTGTGAAGGTTTATAACTTTAATGATATCTTAATAACATTTATACTCTGAACAAATGGTAAGAAATGCAACGTATGAAGACTGTCATCAAACATCAAGTAATATGCCATTTTCTTTATAAGTTTAGTGTTTGCCTTATCAACGAAATATATCCTATTCGTTCCCAACCAAGTTCCGGTTTCCAACTTGCTAAAAGTGTCGTATCGACGGACAAGATTATGAATGTCTTGTAACACTATTCATGCTTTAATTTTTCACTGATAATTATACGTTAATGCTAAATGTATTATTTTGATCGTGTTTAAAATCTCATTACACAAACCAATCATCTATAGTCGGAGAACAAATTATAAAGATTCACATAAAGTCTATTGGCGGCCATTTTTGTGTGAACACCTATATCTATTATTTTGTAAAAAGAGGAATCGCATGGTTGAACATTACATTATGTATTTGATTTATTGCTGCTAAATTAAGTTTGAATACATTGTCTTTCAAATGGAACAATTTATTTTCATTTTCCTGACATCACCTATCTTCCCCTAAAACGTGCTACTACCCCTTTAAATAAAATGAATTGAGGGAAGGCTAGCCAAACAATGCGTATCCGATCTAAGTGTATTTACAATAGGCGGATAGTCAGCACGACATACAAAATATTTGAAAATCAAAACTCGTTAACGGCAGGGCTTAAATACGAGGATTCCCGGTACTTTGGTTTAAACTTTCAATAACTCAAATACTTTTTGAAAATTAACTATTTAGCACCAAAAGATTGAAATTATTGTAATCGAGTGTACAAACACATTTTATTTTGTACAAATTGTGCACCGGTGACCCCTTGAAAAAATGATGTTATCACTTAAAATCATAATTGATGAATAATCGAAAGCTGACAAAACAGTATTTCAGAAATCTCATTTAAATCAGGGAAAACCTATCACTCGTAACTCGCCTCGTTTCTGATTTGAGTACAGCTCTATATAAACAGTCCGATTAGATCGATTAGATCGATTAGATCGCATGTTTGAAATTTTGCTTAAAATAATTCCATAAACATCCTTTGATTAACATATACATGTATTCAAATATATTGCATAATAAGTGTGATCAGCGACTTTAAAATGGCTTGATAGCTAAGATAAACTAAATTGCCTACAAGCATAGTCCATGACAATTTCATTTTTCAAACTGTCCTGTGGTTTGTTATCAAAACCCTTAAGCAAAAAAATGAAAGGAGCGTTCTTACGTCTAGAAAATGTTGGCAAGTTAAGTTATATATTAATTAAGTATTGTTCAAGGCTCCTTTTTATTTTACTTTAAAGGGGCAGTAGCACGTTTTTTGATAATTTTATTTTCTATATTTTTCACTGATAATTGTAAGTTGATGCTAAATGTATTATTTTGACAGTGTCAGAAATATCATTACACAAGCCAATCATCCACAGTCAGAGGACAAAGTAAGAATATAATAAAATTCATTGGCGGCCATTTTGTGTGAACACCTTTAATTCATTTTGTGTAAGAAAATATAAACGCATGGCGGAACTTTACAATATTTATTGGACTTATTACTGCTTAATTTAGTTTAAATACATTGTCTTTCAATAGAAACCATTTACTTTCAATTTCCTGACATCACCTTATATTCCCCCTAAAAACGTGCTACTGCCCCTTTAAATCAATAATGAAAATGATAAAATCAATTATAAACTCCTGGTTTTTTCGGGGATTATATGTAAGTCTAAATGTCCGGGTACGAGAACGAGGACGAGGACCTACATGAAAGCATACCACTGATGCGAAAAGATTATCCTGAAATGCATTTGCTAATTGTATTTGATTGCTTTGATCTTAAACGGGTATAAGCATTATCAATATATTTCAAACGTTGAGTTTCTATTTACAAATACAACATAGCTAAACCAGTTTGTTTTTTGATTGACATGATAAACAACGATGATTGATCATTTCCTTTAATGTAATTGCGTTTCCACGTCAACAACTTCCTGACGTTTAAAACCAGACAGCTAGAATCGAAGAATCTAACACGAAGGTTTGAGACTGTCGATTGACATAAACAGTTTTAAGTGACAGAGTCAAATTTGGTAAAGGAGAGACCACGCAGTAATAGCAACAGTTACTTTCATCTATTAATTTTGGCTTTAAAGGGGCAGTAGCACGTTTTTAGGGGAAACATAAGGTGATGTCAGGAAAATGAAAATAAATGGTTCTAATTGAAAGACAATGTTTTCAAACTAAATTGAACGGTAATAATTCAAATATATAACATAAAGTTAAGCCATGTGATTCATTTTTATTACACAAAATAAATTAAAGGTGTTCACAAAAAATGGCCGCCAATAGATTTTAAGTGAATCTTCATACTTTGTCCTCTGACTATGGATGATTGGCTTGTGTAATGAGATTGTTGACGCTGTTAATATAATACATTTAGCAATAACTTACAATTATCAGAGAAATATTTGGAAATATAAATTTATAAAAAAACGTGCTACTGCCCCTTTAAGGGAGAAAAACGTTTACCTAGTAATAAGCTCATTGAAAAGGAGTAGTGCGAACATCACACATCATATCGTATGTTCGTTGAGGTTCATAGCACGGAAAATTAAAGGGGAAATGATACGTGGTATAATAATAGCCTATGTCAAATTTATAATCGTCAGGTGATCAGACTTCTCATAACTTTATCGATGATCCGTGATCGCACTGCCACTTTAAGGTTAAAATGTTGAAAGATGGAAACTAAAAGAGTGAATTGTGAATGCGAAAACTGATTTCTGTAATATCGGCTTTAAATTCGGAAAAAAATGTTTTTTCCCCCAGATTTTCAAGGTGCAAACAATCGACGCAAACAGATTTTAAGTATGTGTCATTTGTGGTCTAAAACCTGTACACAAATGATATTTTTCTTTTAAGAGCAAACATAGTCTTAAAGGTTTCCTTTATGGGGTCATACCTGATCCAAACCTTCTCTAATAAGACAATTACCCCCATTTAGCAAGAAAGAAATAACAAGACTATTGAAGTTCGTGGTTTTGATAACTGACGATGGGATTTCATTCGAGAGCCCATCTATGTTTTAAAGTGACTGTCCGCCATTTTGAATTTATGGGAATAACAGGGAAACATTTGCCTCTTTTACAATATTCTAACACTTACAAGTGACTTATGACAAGACTTATCAACAATGAATTGTAATGATCGACGAACAATGCTTTTCACACATGTAGCTAAATGCTTATGTTGTTTACTGATTGTGCGCTCTTATGTCTCAAGTTGACTACAATTTACCCTAAGTGACATGTCCTACCTAGATGGTGTAATAATCTGTACTAATAATATATAGATACAAACTGGAATGCTACATTGAAATTCGTTTACACCAAAATACCCGATTCGATTGTCAATTTAAGACCTAGGAAAGTGACCGGCTATTGGTAAAGCTATTCGTACGATCAGGTAACTCTGAAGATAGGGTTCTAATCCAGATTTAAAAATGGAGAAAAACATGTGAAGATAGTTTTCGACTAAAATAATAGTACAATAATAAACATGTACTTCAAATGTAAGCTTAACGTACATGCCATATAGTAGCAGGAAAGATTACTAAAATTTAAACGCAGATGAGTAAAAACAACAGCTCATAACCATTTATGCTGTATGGACGGCCACATATCCATTTTCCCAAATAATTATTGCTGTATGTCAAATGTATGATCATCAGAGATAAAACACCTCATTACTCAACCGAAATATCCGTAATCGTTGATGAAATTATTAAATGTAAAGCGTAAAATATTTGCGAACATTTAGGTATGATCAAATGCTTCTTTTAATTAGACAAAATATTCAAAACATTTCATTACACCCTTTGTTGATCAATGACGCGTTTACTTTTCATTTAATCTGAATTTGTGGACAATAAAAATTTCAATTTGATTAATTCTATGACACTGTTATTGACAAGTTATTTCACAAAATGGACCTCCCCAGTGCTTTTACAAAACGTTTTGACTTTTCACAAGGTGTAATGACGCCGGAGTTAACATAATTACACACCGTTGTACATACATTAGCTTATCTTTCATATTATCAAAATTATAGCTATCATATCCCCAAAACTATCAGGGTGGCTTTTCTTTGCTGATATAGGTACCAACAATTGATTCTCCTACCATCAATATCATGTTATTCAATTAAGAAGTTTTAATAATATGGTTATGGTCAATAATACACTTATCATAATCGGGGTCATTCTCTTCTAATGATAACTTATACGTAGAACATTTATACGTTGTATAATTAGTTTGAAATTTTAAACAAAATTCTTAGCGGGGAGGGACTCTGATATGTTAATTGAATCGTTGGGTGGCTTTCTCGATTTCAGTGCTTTGCATATTGTTGTGTAAGCAACAATCAATTATAGCAATTACAATATCACCATGAACATGCATATAATTTTTAAATGAATCATATCGCGCTATGAATACTGCTTACGCGAGATATTAACCCTAATACAATTAGCAATAATTTTCAAAAGCTTTTTACATGAACTAATGTAGGCCTTGGCTGGTGGTAAGATATGTTTTTTAATTAAAAAAGACATTTCGAAATAAAAACAAATTCATAATAATACTTTTCATTTTCTATACAGTAAGTTTTGAAACATAGATAGATAGGTCTTATTGATTAGTTTATCAAATACGATGGGTTAAAGATTTGTTGACATTGCAGCTGTAACTCACACACAGATTCACAAATTCGAAATGAAAAAAATATAAAACGTGAAGGAGCACTTTACAATAATATTATCATTAACATGTTTATAAGTCATCGTGTTGTTTCAAAATCGTTCAAATTATCCGACAAATAACCACTCTATATAAGTTGTTAGTGTTTCCTTCAATCGATTACCAATACATACAATACCACAAATTCTGAAATAAAGATGTAATTAATGTCATATTGTTTGATAGTAATTGCTATCAGGACATTCAATTGCCCTGACAGGTCTCTCTGTACGATTGGACAGTGATGACCAAATCAATTCATTCAGTGTTTCGGCCATAGAAACTTTATGAAACATGTCATTGTATCTTAAACTAAATTCTGCCAATTTCTGTCACGTGATATGTTTATGATGTAACATTCAATTGTACTCTGGAAGACTAGAGCAGAATTTTATTTCTTATAATTCACATAAGTGACTGTGAGAACAGTTTTAATACAAAGTACATTAAATAATCCGGCGACATGCCCGAAATTGATTTTCCTGTGATAAACAGGGGATAGTCTTAATCTTGTGAAAGATTTCCTTTGAGTAAGATTGTTACAATAATATCGAAACCAATAAAAAATGTTGCTATGATTGTCTTTTGGCCACCAAATACTAAAAGAAGCGCAATATTAAAAATGATATGGATAGTATCAAATATGTATATGAAGAATGATCTTGTATATTCTAATACTGCATATGTAAATATATTTTTGGCATATTCATTGGCAAGGTTTAAAAGTACGCGGAATAAACAGAGGAGTTATTTCCTCTGAAAGTACATTAGTACCTAGGCAGTCGGTTAATCGATGATTCGTGTAAATAGTCAGGGACCTATATATCAGCCCTGTCTAACCCCACAATCAAATTCCAAACATATTAATAAGCCTGATTAAAGATAACGCTAATATGATATCAACCTGATCTTGATAATGTGACGTCGTGGAGAAACATAATTATTAACGTTTAGTCTCGTTCTGGAAACCTGTTATCAAGAAACAATATCACAGCACAAACCTACTCGGATCAATTTGAGCCAAAGATGACTTCGACTAAAAATAATGACGAAAAGCTTAATCATGCACATCATTAAAACTGGTTCTGATGTTTTGTTTGACGCAAACCTCACACAAAATATCTCCATGGATTACACCTGAATTAATCATAAAGAAGAGCCTATCTAATTATTTCTTTCATCGTAGCCCCAGTGATTGACACTAAATCGATATTAATCGGGTACAACTCAAGTTCTAGTCACGATCTGGTGATGTTCTAAAGCTATGGCCGCCATTGTTTTATTTACGCCGAGCTGTTTAGCGATGCATGTCGGTCATGTCTAACATATGGCTTTAAGTAAACAATGTCTGACATTAAATATTCTGAGAAAACATCATACCATAATGTGCCCAAGAAGTGTTGAAGTCAATATGTTTTCTTATTAAAACTATCTTTATGAATCATTGAAACGGTCTTTCAATTTGGTGAACATGTTTCCAATACATGTCATCCTATGTTAAGAATAATGTTTACATTTTCAGAGCTTTCCTTTCAAGTTGTCAATCATTTTGGTGGTTCGGCACGTTTCTATGGCGTTACGAAATTGGGTTATTTGCAATTCAGATCTTATCGTGAAATACTATCAATCATGTTTTTTGTTTCTCTAGTTTTTTTATTTCTATAAAATCCATAGACACTTGCGACTTGCGTCGTAGAAGCTATTTCTAACATATGGTTTTTTTTCACAAATACATATTTCTGTTTTTGTGTTTTCAAATTTTATCGAGACTTAAAATAATTACAAAAATACAGACAAACCTGAAATAAGACTTGAGATGTTGGATGTTAGATACCTCAATATAGAGTTTTTCATTATACTTTTTTAATAAATAAATGAAGTGTCAATGATATATTACACATTATTGTAAGAATAATGTGCAATGAATATGTTTTCTTTTCATATGTTTTACATTTTCATTACATATTACAGGTGTTTTCGCCAACATTGCAACATGCGTGTAAACATTATGCACTTTTATCTATTTGTCAGATCTTACCTGTTACCATATTTCTTGTACTAAATTAGTTTATGTTTGGTTGCGTTGCTATATCATCTATGAAATGCTATATTTCAATCTGTGTTCATAGTAAAAAGATCTACCCTAATCTGATCACGAAATCTTTCAAGTTTGCAATTTCAATGTGTACATTTACAGTGTATGTGGAAGTTTGTTATGGCGTTTCCAAAACATTAAAGCCAGCGTGTTATATACACGCGTGTTAGATTATCAATTACTGATTTGGTTTTCAGCGATATTTTTTTAACAATAACAGGATGTATTGGTACCAGTAACAGATTTCCTTTTTATAGAAAAAGATTAAATCAAATGTTTAAGAAGTATGTTTTGACAACGCTGTTTGATATTCTGTACTTTTTTAAGACAACCAATTTGTCTATTTCTGTACTCCAGCAGCTAACTTATAATGAGTTGAGATCAGATATTCCAAACCTTACACGTTGTGTCTTGTTTCATAATAATGCTCATAACAATGATTTGTTTTTTTAATATAGAAATCTACCAATTTACACAGGTTATATATAATTAACTAGCGAGAACTGCAGATCTGAGAACTAAACTGAGATAAATAACAAATATAATTTTAATATCCAGTCACGGTTTTAACAGCTCGCTCTTCAATATTTACTGTGAATATAATTTAAAGAGGCAGTAGCACGTTTTTTGATAATTTTATATTTTAAAATTTTCACTGATAATTGTAAGTTAATGCTAAATGTATTATTTTGACAGTGTCAACAATCTCATTACACAAGCCTATCATCCATAGTCAGAGGATAAAGTATGAAGATTCACTTAAAATCCATTGGCGGCCATTTTGTGTGAACACCTTTAATCCATTTTGTGTAAGAAAAAGGATTCGCATGGCTAAACTTTACGTTATATATTTGAATTATTACTGCTCCATTTAGTTTGAATACATTGTCTTTCAATTGGAACCATTTATTTTCATTTTCCTGACATCACCTTATATTCCCCCTAAAACGTGCTACTGCCCCTTTAAACAATGAGACGCGGTTAGAATATTGTGTGATAGATCGCTTGTATAAGAAGATTATTGAAGGATAGGACGAGGGAAACTACCACCAACAGAGAAGATCATTTTAGGCAAGTGTTTAGATATCAATAAGAATATAAATCAATTTTCTATCAATACTAACTCATACAACTTCACGCAGATTGAATTCCAGGGATGTATATCCGAAATGAATTGTTTGAATCTAATTGACGGTATATTTATCTTTCTTTGAAATCGCGTATTGTATAATTGCATAAGGCCACGTATCTACTTACACTTACATTTAATAAAAAAAATTGTTTTGGTTAACCTTTAATGCATTCATTGTCATTTGGTTTGTATTAAGGTTGACTCATTTGAATGACATGTACATGTGCAAACTTTCATATCAATGCGATCATCAATTTACTAATGCAAGCTCCTCGCGCTTTGTTTTAAATAAAGTAACTCACATGGGTTGATACAGACATATGATACTATTTGATGCGTAAGAGTGTGTTATATTAGATCGTACACCAAATAACATAAACAGAAGATATGTTTATATACTAACACTCAATATTAACAGGTACTTCTTCAATGATAAAATCTTTTTAAACAATCAATCAAATTGTCCTCAATAATAAAATGCGACATTCATCCCATGACAATCTTTGGTTTATTATTCAGTAACCGAAAGCACTTTTTTTTGAAATATTTAGAAATATATATAAGAATTTAAATAAAAAAGATAAACTATTTGTCAATTTAAATCTCTGTTGTACATAGCTCATGCATAGTCAATCGTCGTTCAAAATGCAATGAACAAAAATGCATCGTCACTTCCTATCGGAACAGTTACGGCGAAGGAATATAAAACAAATTTTTTTTATACAATTGCATATTTTACATTGATATAATATCAAATATAATGGATTTAGTATGTGCCCTAGAATTGAGTGCATCGATGAATCAATAGTACAGGTGTAGGACCTAGTTGTAGCGACCCTGTTACCCGTGTACATTTCAGGGCATTCGAACCCAATACTCGCAAGTGAGGTGGTTGCGACATCAAGAGTCACTCACAGTGGGTAGTGTCGCCACGAGACCAAGCCCAAAAGCTGTCGACAATAGAGTCAAAGAAACATTTAATCCATGTACATACTTGTTAGCAATCAGTCACGCCAAAACATCTTGGGGGTCGTAAATGAATTACTAGTATCGTACAAACCGCTTTGGGTTATGAATGCCTCTCGCCTGTTAATTTACAGGGGGCACAATTGGTTCTATATCGTTACCCTTTGATTAGGAGATGATGGTTTACATGAAATATGGCCCGATTGTAAATCTTTTTACATGCTGATGTGACGAATTAATGTTGTACGCACGACTAACTTACGTGTGTTTTAATTCTTTGTGTCACCAACAAACAACACTTTACATGGAATTAATTTTTAACACTTTGGATGTATAGAATACTGTAAAGTTTATGCTTACAAAACTAAAAGACATTAATGTACTGACATTAATCTAATTTGTTTATCTTTAATCAAATCATGTGTTTACTAAACATTAACGTTTAAGAGTGATCATCTGATCTAATCTGAAATTCTTGAAGTGTTGACTTTTATTACCGTCTTTTGTGTTTACAAGTTATATAAACCATGCATAACAGATGTTGCTTACAAAGGGTTCAGAAAGATCGGTAGTTTAAACATTAGTTATTATGAGTTTGCAAGTATTGTAAAATTGTATAACAGATGTTGTTTACAAAGGGTTCAGAAAACGAGGCACATACTTACATGAATTTACGAACATAACGAAAACGGTTATTATGGATGGGAAAATACCTTTTGAGATTATTACAGAGAAAACTTCTTAAAACATTTCTCTAAAGGGGCAGTAGCACGTTTTTAGGGGGGATATAAGGTGATGTCAATTGTCAAGAAAATGAAAATTAATGGTTCCAAATGAAAGACAATTTATTTAACTTAAATTGAGCAGTAATAATTCAAATATATAACGTAAAGTTTAGCCTTGCAATTCCTTTTTCTTACACAAAATGAATTAAAGGTGTTCACACAAAATGGCCGCCAATGGATTTTATGTGAATCTTCATACTTTGTCCTCTGACTATAGATGATTGGCTTGTGTAATGAGATTTTTGACACTGTCAGAATAATACATTTAGCATTCATTTACAATTATCAGTGAAAAACTTAAAATATACAATTATCAAAAAACGTGCTACTGCCATTTTAAATCTGATTATTAGAGTATAAAGTTTCCATCTAATACGTAGATTATAGGTTAGATTATAACAGCAAAAAGTTTATCACAGAAATATTCTTAAGACATCATTATGGCAGACATTTTATGACGAGAAAAATAATCTGATGAGTGTATTAGAGAAAAGATTTCTTAAAAACACGTTCACTCTGATGGGAATATTCCAGCTTAAAGTTGACATCAAATTAGTAGGTGTGACGACATTTAATATGATTCTTTAAATAAGTACGTTTTAACGATATCATTACACACGCAAGCAATGGTTGATACACAATTCATGGCACGTGATAATTGTCCAGTGTAAATGTGACGTGAAAATGAAATACAGGAAAAGGAATAAGAAAAATGTATCCATAAGATGGTGTTCTGTGATGATAATTTTGAAACTTCCACCAAATTGACATTACAGGAGAGAAGGGGAGTTATCTAAGCATACAATAGTACAAGGGCGAATAGAAAAATCTTAGAGTACAGACAATGATTAAAGTTAATGACACCACCCCCCCCCCCTGCCCCCCCCCCCCCCCCCCCACCCCCCCCTATTTTAAAAACATTATATAAGCATATGGACAACCGCGAGAATTGTTGTTAAGTACCCGACACAATGCACATAAACATTTGCAAATATGGAGAACGATAGCATCTGTAATATTAGAACGTGTAATCTCAGTAATAGGTGATTCATGTAGTTTCTACAACTTTTAAACTATTGAGCAAGCTTCTGATAACGTGTGGTTATGACAGCAAGCTAGAAGATAATATCAAATTTCGTTACTTGTCAAAAACATCTTGTTTATTTGGCATTCTTTACCTCTTGTGTAAGCTGTAAACAAGTTCAGACACAAATTCACCTGAAAATCATTTTTACAAAGACTTTGCTGATTCAGATTCATACCTATGTATTTGTTACCTGAGACACCTTTGACGTTGATTACAGGTAACCTAATTATAACTAGTCACCCGTTGGTTGTAAAGGAGACGCCGATACTCGGACATTAGGCAAATACAGGCTAAATTGGTTAGGTGCTATCCCACTTCATATCTATGATATATATCATATGAATACCTTTGTGTATAGTGACACACCTGATCACGTACTTTATATCATCATTCAACGTATTGTTGTCGAATGAAACCTATTGACGGAAAACTTGATAAGGCTTTTTGTACTTGTATGGACAATTTGATGATATATTTATGGAAATTATTTGTGCTTTCATATGTATAATCATCTTAATGTATCTGAAACCTTTTAAGTGACATCTTATTAACACCGTGGTTATATAAGCTGTCATTGAGATAGTGATCATTTATCCAAGGTGATTTCATGTATAACTAAAATCAGTATCAGGAACATTTTAATTGACATATCTTGAATGGGTGTTTTGTCATATACTTCACGGCAGGGTAGTCAGAAGTAATTTTAACTTATTCAATGTTTTGACAAACTATTTTATCTATAATATCTCAGAAGTTGACAGTTTTGAAAACCTATCTTATCAATGATCTCAAAGTCGACGGTTAATTAAACGTCTGTAAAGCATTATGGTATTATATGTCACAAAGAATTCATCCTTTAATAATTTCTTTCTTTCATAGATTCGTTAAGGCAACGTCGTCAGGTTTGTTTAAATGATTGCCATTTACTTTACTGAGTCATCCTGATTCAATAATCACGATGACAAACGCGGTGTAACCATACCTTTATGATGTTAATATCCAAGTACCATATTTGTTGTTTAAAGATTATACCAAAACGCATGAAACAAGTGAAGAAGCGAGCAAAGCTAACATACCCCCGCTCTCCACTTTGTTCAAAGAATTTCAAATAGTAAAACTGATTAATATTGGTTAAAGTACGATCGTTGAGTATACAGTAAGTCATTGTGTAAGTCCTCTTTTAACTGAAACCCAAATACCGAATTCATTAATAGGTTTTACAATTAAAAGGGTACATCTAGAGATAATGGTTGATCTTTGTTTCAAATTTGAGGTAGTTATCATGAATATTCTACGAGATGCACTGAGGACAAAACTATTTTTGTTATGTTTTCCAAAGAAACCACAGAGAAGAAAATCCATATATAAGTGTATGAAGTTTGGTGAAGCTAGCATAAATAGTTTGGGAGATATGATCAGACAAAAGACTTTGTCATAGAGTCACTGTTTTAGTCATGTTTCCATGGAAACCGCCAAAAATTAAAAAAATGTGATGGTCTTATCCTCAAATGGCACATCTAGGGATCATGATTGATAAGTGTATGAAGTTTGATGAAGCTAGCATGAATAGTTTGGGAGATATGCTCCGGACAAAAGACTTGGTCATAGAGTCACTGTTTTAGTCATGTTTCCATGGAACCCGCAAAAAATAAAAATAATTTGTTGGTCTAACCCTCAAAAGGCACATCTAGGGATCATGGTTGATAAGTGTATGAAGTTTGGTGAAGCTAGCATGAATAGTTTGGGAGATATGCTCTGCACAAAACGACTTCCTCAAAGAGTCACTTTTTAGTCATGTTTCCATGGAAACCGCAAAAATGAAAATTCAGAAATAGTTCTAACCCTCAAAAGGCACAACTAGGGATCATAGTTGACATGTGTATGAAGTTTGATGAGGCTAGCATTAATAGTTTTGGAGATATGCTCCGCACAAAACGACTTCCTCAAAGAGTCATGTTTCCATGGAAACCGCAAAAATGAAAATTCAGAAATAGTTCTAACCCTCAAAAGGCACAACTAGGGATCATGGTTGACATGTGTATGAAGTTTGATGAGGCTAGCATGCATAGTTTTGGAGATATGCTCCGCACAAAACGACTTCCTCAAAGAGTCACTTTTTAGTCACGTTTCCATGGAAACCACAAAAATGAAAATTCAGAAACAGTTCTAACCCTCAAAAGGCACAACTAGGGATCATGGTTGACATGTGTATGAAGTTTGATGAAGCTAGCATGCATAGTTTTGGAGATATGCTCCGCACAAAACGACTTCCTCAAAGAGTCACTTTTTAGTCACGTTTCCATGGAAACCGCAAAAATGAAATTTCAGAAATAGTTCTAACCCTCAAAAGGCACAACTAGGGATCATGGTTGGCATGTGTATGAAGTTTGATGAGGCTAGCATGCATAGTTTTGGAGATATGCTCCGCACAAAGTTTTGGGACGGACGGACGGACAGACGGACAGACGGACGGACGGAAAGAATGAACGCTATATACCCCCGCTTACGCTGTAAGGCGGGGGTATAATAAATGCATGATAACTGATAATTGATATTTTTTTACTTTTCAAATCACACATAAGAGTACATATTAAGTAGTTAATCAAAAATGTTGTTACTCACTTTTGAAAAATAAATATTTAGGAACTGCTTAAAATTTACGAATGATTTACGAGTATTACGCATACCCTCGTTTGAGCAAAATCGAACATAAATATAATGACCAGTTGATATGGCGTGACCATACCACAACCACACATTCTTTTAGAAAGTCATATAATTACTATGTAATTATATATAAAACATTATTAAATCTAAAGTGCCTATCTATCATGTTTGAAGATTTTCATAACATTTGTGTATATACATGTATGTCCCAATAAATAACTTCTAATTCTAATTTAATGCATCCAAATTAATGCTTTCAGATTTGAAATCCTGTACGTTTTGCATGACAAAACCAAATGCATCAAATGAAAATATCTTTTTTCAATAGTACAGTATTTTATCATTATAATATATTCATATTTTTGTAACAATGATTTTAATATTTTAATGATTTTAAAAACTGCCTAAAACAGTAATTTTCATCGTGTCTACCTACAGATATTATTTTATTGTAAGTTCAGATCTCAATCAAATGATATATAATTTCATTTAAAGCTAGAATTTCAAATCAACTAGGTATATACGTTCAGAATGTATGTATATGCTCTCTGTTACCAAAGACGTTTCGTGGTAAATTCATATTTTCATTAAACAATTTTTAAAGAAATAAAAATCAGGTATGTACGTCTAGCATTGCAGTAGGATTCTAACTTTTTCTCCATGAATACCTTCACATTTTTTATGTGAAGTTTAGTTTAAATTTCAAAATGAAAAAAATAAAATATGTACTTACGTCTAGCATGACAGCCAAGGATCCCCAAATAGTAGACAAGAGCAATGCAGCCCAGGCAGTGTTTCATTCTGCTAGTAGTAGCCATACCTGATCATCTTGTGTTCCAGGCTCTAATGGTTGGTGTCACTTGTTTCTGGGCTTCTCATCCCGATCAATAAGCCTCTACTGGGTCAGCCATGCCAGACACGCACCATTGGGTCGAGAGGATGCCGATGACCTTGAAAGTGAACATGTACGTGATCTTGGTAAGATATATATAGGTAATCGATAGATGCTACAATGGTTATGTACATCAGTGGGTTCTATTGTCATTGGGATTAAAACTTCTTCCCTCATTTTAAATCTCAACATAAGCTAAACGATCAATAAAACGATAGATGCTATAAACCATTCTTATATACTTCAGTGTTGTCATGGCATTAAATCCCCTTCTCCACTTTTTAAAATTAAAACTCTCTCTGCATATTTTTTCATACACGAAATAAGAATGAATCCCCCTTTTCTGTAGGAAACTGTAAAAAAAAGGAAGTTTACGAAATTACCGTTCAAACGGAATCGCCCTCAACCTCCCAGAACCTCGGAATTCTGTACCGCCGTACAACTAAATTTGATTAACTAAAGTAACCGTTGATAATACGGCTGTTTAATAAATCTACAAAGTCATCATCCATGATAATAACATGACGCGATGACGGAATAACGTGACGTCATAATCATTAAGCATGGCATCACAATTTGAGCAGAGCGACCGCAATGGTCGTGAAGGCGAATTTAAAAAAAATTCTGAACGAAATAATTTGACGAATAAGAAATAAACTGCTAAACTCTGTCCCATTTGATATCATTTTTATGGAACTCGTGTATGGTATCTGTATATAAGTACTCGTCAAATATCAAACCACCCACTCGTTCCATAAACATGTTATGAAACGGGAGTGAGTTTAGTATTCTCTATATATCTAACTATGATATTTCCTGCTTCACCATGTTTTTGTTTTTTTCAATAAGAACAATATATGAAAATGAAGTTCGTTTGAATATCAAAAAGATGAGAAAACCCAAAAGGGACTGAAAATCAAAAATTCGGTTTAAGAAATTAACGACATATCAAATTAAAAATACATATATATTTTTTATTTATGTCTATGGCACATTGATATTCATTATAGTTTCCGTTACGAATTCTTCTGCTGTTTATCTCAGTCTAAGTAAATCATGCTAGACTCAATATGGGAGTAAAGTGAGTATTATTAAGGCTAGGTTTACTTAAACTGCTGTTTATCTATTCGGGGTAAGTATAAAGTCCTTGTCATATCGATTCTGTGATCACCTTGCTTATTTTGAATCCTAAAAAATAACACAAGTATTCTCTGCATTTTCCTTCTACAGGGTACTTCCATATTTTTAAGAATAATTTCATTTTTATATCATTCAATAACATTTAATCATACAAAAAGCGATGTATGTACATATTGTATTTGTGTGAACAATCAAATATGTGATTGTCAATACTTTTGAATTCTAATTGTGTGCAATGTCATAGATGTTTTGTTAAAACACATTCTTTACAAACCTGTACCTATTAGCCTATAAGAGAGAAAGTACACATGTTTTTAAACAATTGATCGATCATGAACTCAGTGACTTCCTATGATGTGACGGTTGAGAATAGCATATGTACATACATATAAAATGTAAATGATAACAACATGGGCTTAGAATAGCCATATACCCAGAAACGCTGTGACATGCATGGCATAATCAACATATCATAAATACGTGTCCTAGTACAAATATCGAAACAGTAAATCGATGGGTTATATAATTCAGTTAGAGACACCCAGCCGCAAAATACATTCGATATATTTTATGTAATACTCATTATTGTTTTAAAACCCGCTGTTAGTTATTTATTTTGTCCATAAAATGTTATATGGCATAACCAATATTCGAACAGGTTATCCCCTTGACGATATTTTTGTATTTTATTTATACATTTATGATATTTAAAGGGGCAGTATAGGGGAAATATATGGTGACGTCAGGAAAATTAAAATAAATTGATCCAAGTGAAAGACAGTGCATTTATTTAAAATACAAAAAAATTAAGCAGTAGTAAACTAAATACATAAGTTCAGCGATGTGATTCCCTTTCATACACAGAATTAAAGGTGTTCACACAAAAATGGCCGCAGATGGACCTTTTTGTGAATCTCTATTATTTGTTCTTAGACTATGGATGATTGGTTTGTGTAATGATATTTTTGACATTATCAAAATAATACATTAAGCATTAACGTACAATTATCAGTGAAAAATTTTAAATATAAAATTAAAAAACGTGCTACTGCCCCTTTAACAAATGGACGGCAAAATACAATACTGTCGCTGCAGTGTGATGTTCAACTGTGGTGATCCGAGGTCAAGGCCAGCTTGGGTTCAAGGTCGTTTCTGACCTCAACGGACGAACCCGTATGCAAAATAATGTTGTTTCATTATTGTCAATTGTGACCTAAAATATTCACAAAATTGCAAGGACCACAATTGAAAAAGCTATTCACCCGATACTCTACGATAAAACCCACCTGAAATTCGTCCTGAGAATACCTTAAAACACAGATATAATTATGTTTGAAGCAGGACAAAGCTCCAATTTCCTAAACCTCTTTGAACACCATGTCCTTTCGATGTTTTGCTGAATCGACGGTTTGCACGTGAAATTCATGAATTCCGTGCAACTCGAGGTGAAATGAACACCATCCGCACAGCCTTACGTGAGATTTGTTTGTTACAAACTGATACATTTGATAGACTGAAAAACCTCATTTAGGTACAGCGCCGTGTCAAAAGTATTCGCGATTTTTCGAAAATGATAAAATTAAGAAATTTAATTCAAATGTTAAAAAGAAAACAAAATACTTTAGAAGCGACGAAAATCCGTGAAAATGCGCGCGTACGTGACAGCGCGTGTTACTCCAATTCCTGTATGACGTCACAAAATTGTCGTCTGCGCCAATGATTTCGCCAGACGACCATAAACAAACATGGGTTGGAAGTCAATCGAAATTGACAGTACCATCAGAAAATTAATTGTAGATTTAAAACGGGCAGGTAAAAAGAACTGTGAATTGGTGGAATTATTCCAGATACCGAATCTACAATTCGATCTATTTGGAAGAAGTTTTGTGCTACGGGAAACATCGAAAATGCTCCAAGATCGGGGAGGCCTCGGAAGATCAGTATTCGTGGTGAAGCCTGTTTATTGCGAACGGTAAAGAAAAACAGAGGCAAAGTTTTGAGGGACATTACTGGTTCACTGTTCACCCTGTGACTGTCCAGCGTGTTCTTCACAGGAATAAGATTTACCGGCGGGTTATCAGGAAAAAATGTGCGTGAAAGCAATCAACAGAAGAAAACGTCAGACATGGTGTCTGGAACGACGGAGGTGGACGGTTGACCACTGGTTACTTTCAATGATGAATCACAGGTGGTTATTGGGGAAAATAATCGTGTTTTTGTGTGGAGATCGGCAGATGAGGCGTACCGCCCCGAGTGTATGTGTGTGCCGGGCCAACGAAATGTTGCAGTGATGGTGTGGGGTTGTATCACTTGGTACGGTGTGGGAACTTTATGTATGGTCGAAGGCAACATAACAGCTGTCAAGTACATTGATATTCTTGAAAACAACATTTCACCGATAAACCATACAGATTTCAAGACGCCAATGCCCCTGTCCATCGGGCTCGATGACATCAGCCCAGTCACCTGACCTAAACATCATTGAAAATTTGTGGTTAAAGATAAAGAACTCTCTCAAATATCGTGCTCAAACCATCAATACCCCCAAGGAACTTTTCAATGAAATTCACGCTATATGGACAGAATTCCATTTGGATTACATAAGGAATCTTTATTCATCAATTCCGAGACGTGTCATGGCTTGCATACGTAACAAGGGACAACTGACCAAGTAATAAGGTAACACATTATTTTTTTTCTGTTATTTAATATTTCACTTTTGAAAATGCGAGTCGAAGCTTTGTTTACGTCCGCCATCTTGGAATTTCGCGAATTCTTTTGACACGACACTGTATATCCTGAGACATTAACCAGATTTTCTGTGACAATTTGACAACTTATTTTTGACATGTTTCATTTTAATTCAAGATGGAGATTGTTAAATTTTTTAGGAACTCACTCAACACAGTTAGTTAGTATAAGTTACTGAATACGAATTGTCTGACAACCAAGTGAAATGCGTGTTTTATCAGTATAACAATATTTATAACAATAATGAAGTAATGATAAGGAGCGAAGTTCACTCAAACATTACACCATTACACAAAATGTTTTAATCTTTTTATTTGATTAACACTAAAACTTATTATGAATGATAGAACTAACAACAATTGCCATGTGGTGTATATGAAATAATGACCTTGACTTCGTGAACATCTGTGGTAACCATCTCGCTGATCGCTCGATGGTTATCACAGATATTCACTCAGTCAGAGGTCATTATTTCAACCGTATGGAGTTGACGTCGAGTTTCTCCATCCTGCTTGAAGAGCTATTGTCAATAATAAGTCCTTATTCGTGACTGTATAACTATGTTATCATATCAATATCAATCACGACTCTTTAGCAGGCTTTTTTTAAAAAACACTTAAGAGGCGATCAAGGCTAACAGATATAAACCGTGTTTTCTAATCTTGGTGATCTATTGGCGATGCCGGAGTGAGTGAGTTGGGGTTTAACGTGTTGTCAGCAATTTTTAAGCTATTCAGCACGTGGATGTTGCCATCCAAAATACAGGAAACGGATTAAGAAAAAGGGGTTAGAATAGATTGGGAAACGATGCAAAGAAAGTCATAGTTAGATAAATGCTGCAGGTTTTTTATAATGTCAAAAGTAAAAAGGACTCTTCATTAATATCAAGCACATATACGAGTATCAATGTTAATACTTTTCAAAAGCTTGAAAATGATAATTTAGTCCATTGTTTTAATGTTGTAAAATGACTTATTCTACAACATTTTCCCAATGCAATATTTCTGAATTAACAAGTATGGTAACAAAATCTTTTTGAATTGAGATTTATAATAAACTACAGTTTATATACATAAACAAGATGATATGGTTTGTCTATACTATATGACACTGCCACAGGCTTTGACCGAAAGAAAGCTAAACGTTGATGCTTACGACCAATCAGAGCGCTTGATTAAATATTGCCGTATAAGTATTACACTGCGATATCATACACGGGCTAGTAATAAGACTCCATATCACATAAGCGTTGCAGTTGCAAAAGAAAAAGGCTATGGGAGTAGGTACAAGCGTTCTTACTTCTCTATACTAATTTATGTAACTGTTAAGGCGTTTAATTAAAGGGATCGTCCGAATTTATTTTTTTTATCAGCGGGAAGGATTTTTGATTTTTAATGACCCTGGGGCCTGTGAACACTTTCCGTGATAAGCACGGTGAATTACAAGATATGGTAAGAAAAAAATATACAAGTTAGATTCATTGGATATAAAAGACGTTACATAAGAAGACAATTGTGTCACTTCGTATGATATTCACAGAGTACGTTTCGATTTTCAATGTTGAACATGATGACAGTTTGTACCTAGTGACTGTTGTGCATTCAACCAGAATAATCTTGGAAGTTTTTAAACCGCTTCTTTACAGTCATGAGATCTAATCAACGGCTAGACCTGAAACTGGTATACACACGACTTAACATAATTAGCGTACAGTAGCACTGATAGAAGGTCGTTAACTATAATAACATGTCCAAGGGGAAGCCATTCTCTCCCCACAGTGACAGCTCAGTCATACCCGAGTAGGCCTCTGTTCTATTACGGCTAATACATGGGATAGAAAGTTAGAAATGGGATTGGAGGCAATCGAAGTTAGTTGTGCAATCAGCGACGCCGTTTCAAAAGTGGTCATTCGCAAAACCTCGGCTATTCTATGTGGTTCGGCAAAGCTATCGTTGAAATTTAACATCCAGGGGAGATAACTCTTCCGTCTACACACCATCGGTTTTTACCTTCTCATTAGTTTTTATTTGGTTAATTAGTAAAATAAAATTTATCATAAAACAAATAATAATTTACACAATTATTTAACAATATCTTTCTAATGAGAACCCTTTCCATAGCTGATTTTCAAATATTTTCCCTCTCACACTGTTAAGGAAAATAAACATGGAGCCATGATATTTTCCCTGTCAATACGCGACCGTTAAGAATTCCCCATGTCGTGGATATCCAAAAGGTGTTTTCATTGGCTGCAAATAAGGGAGATATCTCAGGTTGTAACGTTTTGCCGCTAGGGCAATCTGCCGGAACCCAAGGATCTTGGCGTAATAGAACAGAGGCTTGCTCGCTCTGAGCTGCCTCTGTTGGGAGAGTTTGAGGGGAAGCAGGCATTTTGAGGAAAATGAAAAGATCTCAAGAAAAATATTATAAATGTTTCCCATCAAATCACCATTATCTCCCAACAGAGGCAGATCAAATCGTGTTTATTTAGCCTCTGTTCTATTACGCCGAAATCCGTGGGTTCCAGCAGTTTCCCCTGGCGGAAAAAAACCTGCATCACAATCCATCTAAATTTCTTTATCAAATGACAACGCTTCTCGCATGAAAAGGGGGGTTCATATCACAATGATTTTGCCTTGATTCAGTAGTAAAACCGATGATTTAAGAACAGCGTCGCTGATTGCACAACTAACTTTGATTGCCTCCAATCAGGCATCTCCATTCTATCCCACAAAGTCGGCATAATATAACAGAGGCTAAATCAACATGACTTGATCTGCCTCTTGGGAGAGCATGAAGAGAGCTTAAGATAAAGTAAATGCTGAGAGTCGTTACTTCAATCTCATTTATGACTAATTAGATCATTGTTAATGCAATCTCTGTTCGAATTGGTCCAAATCCGTGCCTGGGGACAATTAACCACGCCCCTTGAAATCAAGGGAGGTAACTCATGTTATGTCCGACAAACAAACGCACGTTGTCATTTACGTGAGCGTTACGGACATTGGTATTCCGTGTGTAATAACTGCCTTATTCTGCAATGTTAAACGAAACGATCAATTGTTAATGTTTCTGTACTGTTTATTATCCTAATTTCAACATTTTTCAAACACAATTGACGAATATTTATTTCATGTGCAACAGAAAACGAATGCGGAAGTGCCGATTATGTGGTATGACGGACATACGGGATCGCAAAGATTTATATGGAAATAGGTCATTTCTGAACATAAAATATAGAATTACTCATATTATTTGGTGTACCAGCCCTTTGCCCTTTCTTAAATTAATCTAAAATATATAGGTCCCACGCCCCTGCGATTTCTCCCGTGAAAAATAACAAACAAAACAAACAGTACAGTAGAGATCAAAGGAACCCCTTAGGCCTTTCGTAAATAAAATGTAGGCAAAACGTGGGTTCCTGTGAATTTTCGCTTCGAATATTCAATATATATCAAAAGTACATATTGTGTTTTGAAAAAGAAAATATATATATTGTAAGGAAATTCTGAAAATCCATAGTTTATAAATTTATAGCCACTGTATACCAATGACCATTTGTATTCAGAAATAGTTTATATCGACCAAACAGCTAATAACTTTAGGGACCTTCCATGAAAGTGATATTCAGTAACAAGATAACTAAAAATATTTTCTTTAATATTTCATTATTGCCATTGCTTTGGACTGGTGTAAATACTTTATACACCCTTTTCCTTCTTATTTTTAAATGAATCTAAATTAAAGGAAATACCTTTTACAATGTTCAGTTTTGAATCTTCCTTTAATCTTATTTACAATTTATTTTCATTTTTTAAACTCAAATATTTTCTTTAATATCGACTTTTTATCAATTATTCACTTAAGATCATGGATATATGCCAAGTATTGAGATCAGATGTCAAACTTATTTGAAATTGGTAAGGGTGTATATTGTATCTGTGTAAGCTATAAATCATAAAGATGAAATCAAAATTGCTCTAAAAGTATATCTATTCTGCTTTGTCAATAGATATTAATCAATTCAATATCAAACTGCAATCATGTACTATGACAACTGAAAAACTTATTTTGCTAAAGAATGCTCAGGCATGGGAAAGACAGCTTTTACAATGACCCATTTCAGGCTTTAAATATTTTTTCTGCAAATCAAATTGGCAAATTTGTATTATATATATCAATAATAAGCTTCAACATTTTAAAGGTCCAATTTTTTTTATCAATTGTGCATAATGGCCCATGGTCCTACCTTTTCAAAGCAATTGTAAGAATGCCACTACTATCCCCAATAATATCCAGAAATTTCAAATTTATAATTGATTTTTCCCTCTAGAAAATATGAACATTTGTAAATGAGGGGGATTAGCTGTTTGCAAATTCTAAGAGTTATAAATGTCAATGGTCAGCATCAGAATTGACTTGAATATTGTTTCAAGGCAATTTTATTTTTTATAGTTGTGGAACATATAACACTTTGAACATATTTGAACACTTATTGAATAATAAGCATTATAATGGTTAAACATTTATTATATTTCAAGTGAATAACTTGACAAACAATTGAGGTTTTGTTAAATTATTGATGAACAGTATGTGGATATATTATCCAAAATAATAATTAGCATATATCTATGATACTTTCTAATTTGATAATATCATAAGAGTTGACATGATTTGTTATATACATATTCAAACTGTTTGTCCATTTTTCACAAACAACATAAATGTAAAAAAATAATATCAAACTTATTGAAAGTAATATTATTATGATGAGTACAGAATTTATTTATTTTTTATCTTTAATGTTTTTTATTGTTACATTCAGATTAATTTTCTATTTGATTAGTTTTATATAACTCCTTGATAAAAAGTATAAAAAATAATCAATTGTTTTAAATGTGAAATGTGTAAGACCCAATTCATAATTTTCATTGATATATTTAATTATTATCCCCCGCAACAACGAAGTTGCGGGGGGTATTAAAATGGGTACCGTCCGTCCGTCCGTTACACTTTGTGTCCGGCTCATAACTTTGTAACTAATCAACCATTTCAATTCAAATTCGTCATGGAAATGAAGAAACATGTGATAATGTGTCATGAGGAACAAGTTTCTGAAAATCTACATAAAATATTAGGATTTTGGAGAAAAAGTGGTAAATTTGTAAGAAATCTGTTACAAGTCCCGCCCGGCTCACAACTTCTAAACTAATCATCAAATATTGATCAAATTGGATATGTAGATACATAATCATATGAAGGTGTGTCATGAAGAACAATTTTGAAAATATTTTAATAAAATTTGGCCTTTTTGGGCCAAAAATGAGGACTCTGTTGGAAAACTGTTACAAGTCCTGTCCGGCTCACAACTTCTAAACTAATCATCAAATATTGATCAAATTGGATATGTAGATACATAATCATATGAAGGTGTGTCATGAAGAACAATTTTGAAAATATTTTCATAAAATTTGGCCTTTTTCAGCCAAAAATGAGGACTCTGTTGGAAAACTGTTACAAGTCCTGTCCGGTTACAACTTCTAAACTAATCATCAAATATTGATCAAATTGGATGTGTAGATACATAATCATATGAAGGTGTGTCATGAAGAACACTTTTTAAAATATATTGTAAATACATATGATCAAATTGATCTTGGAGATCCAAATACTTAAATTTATTTGTTTGATTTTAATTTTGTCAGTTTACTCGAATTATGTCAATGAACATAAAGTTGGTATCATTAATTTTTTTACTAGAACAGTTTCCTTCATATCCTGGAAATTTTTTGTTATTTTGAGCGGCAAAAATTAATCAGCAATATGAAAAAGAAAACCTATCCATATTATGCAATTTGCGGGGGATATAGCTCGACCATGTCAGCTGCTTGTTTTATATTGCTTTTGAGCGATACTTTCATGTGTATCGGGGCAAATGTTGTAAAAACAAATTAATGTCATATGATAATTCAAAATGTCTGATAAATATATCAACGAATTTTATCAAACGGTAAATAACCAAATTAAGGTGTTTGAAATCAGTTAGGTAATATGTCTTTTTATTTATATAATTGTTTATGCCTTCAATGCATTCAAACCACGAAATAAGACAGGGGGAAATAAATCTACAAAATGTCCAAAAATTAATTAACAGCAACAATTGTAAATACTTACGATCCCTTTTGTTCATATTTTATTCAGATGTATTTGTTGTATAATAATAGGAAATTAATTCCTGGTCCGTCACCGCTTCGAATTTTCCCGTTTTAACGTCAATTTGAACTATGTGACGCAACCTCTTCCGAAGATGACACATCTTATAATATTTGTCAGCGTATCAAGACGGTACTCAAGAAACCATCTGCACACTTTTCGAGTTCATATGGCATATCCTGACTTCGGATGCAGAGGAAATCAAACAAGGAAGTAAAACAGGTTTCATTGTTTGACGGACAAAATGGCGTCGGCAACTCGGCCTATGGCGCAGTGAATATATAACGCTCTATGATTGGCCGGAAAATAAATTTGATTGACAGGTGGCGATAGGTTAATTTGCACCACAATCTAGTTGAAAAATGTTTGGCAAATGATAACATTTCTCGTATGGAAAGGGTGGTTCATATTTCAATGCCTTTGTCATGATTCAGTAGCCAAAATTATGATTTAAGGGCAGTGTCGCTGATGCACAACTATTTTTGATTGCTTCAAACAGGTATCTCGTATTTCGCAACGGCAATACACACGGGATCAACATTTCAAGACTTGATCAGCCTCTGAGTTTGAGACAATGGAATTTATTCAGAGTATATATAGAAGAAAAGTGTAGATCTAAGGGCAGGGAACTTAATTTCAGTAAAGGAGCTTATATTTCTGTGGACAAATATTATGTGATCAAAAGAATTCATTTGAATAGATGTACCAGTGTCAATCGATGAGAATGAAATAAAAATCCTGCATCCGCCCCTGCAGTTATTTTAATTCTCAACCGTTCGACCACGAAGTGTGATTCTTTTACGAGCGCTTCAGCAACCAAGGTAGTCATGTCATTGCCGAGTAAAGCTTAGCTTTATACCGTTCGTTTCCATTGCAACTGCGCTCCCGTAATCGAGAAGGAGAGAGAGAGAGAGAGAATCTTTATTTCCTCCAATAATTTGAAGATTGTTACATTGTTATATTAATAGGATAATATCAAAACATCAAAAAATTCAAAGACAATATTATAAAACGTAGGATGAATGGACAAGAGCATTTACAGTATATACAATAAAACAGTGCACAAATTCAATTTGTATAAACATTTGTTAGATACGATCTGAGCTTATATACAAAAAGTGTAAACTTAAGAATAATAAATTCCCATGTAGTATGATTTACATATTTCGAAAAATCTGTTGTACCTCCGAATAGAAAAGTTAGCATATCAAGGTCTTCTTGCATTTCAAATAAAACATACGTTTCAACATCAAGCGAATCTATAAGTGAGCTAAAAAAGTCATTTCTATCACAAGTAAGGCTTTCACAGTGTAATAATATGTGGAAATCATAGTCATAAGTATGTTTTTTGCATAAAGTACATTCTTTTGATATTTTTCCTCTAGATGATACTTTAATACATAGCTGAAGAGCGTTTCTGTATTCTGGTTTTACATAGGCCAGTTGCCAAAGAATGTGATAGTCAAGTGTATTGTGAACATTTGCATACAGGGACATATTGTTATCAACAGATAATTTTAAAAGCCATGTTTGTTCTTCTACCCTATGTACACTTGTATTCACAATTTTGCGCCATTCAGCTTTTGTTGGAAAATAACCTTTTTGAATATAAGTACAAAGATAACCATATAAATTGTATTTGGAAAGGATTGATATTAGATCATCGCAGATTGAGTGGGGATTGTTAGGAAGTGAGATTGTTGCACAGAAAATGTTTTTTGCTATGTTGTTACAGTATAAATTGCATAAGCGTCCAAAGAATATAAGTTTACATTTATCTATGTAACCGGTGAGTGTCCAAAGTCCTAAGTTTGAAATAGTGGAGAGAGTCGATGATCTATTATCAAGCCCTTGAACAAGACGAGCGAAGTAACGTTGTGTAATTTCTAACAAGTTTTCAAATTGACCAGAAATGTTAGGTAGTACTTCACAGCCATAAAGACTTGTTTTGAGTATCATTCTCAACCAAATCTTGGCAGATGTAAGTGGATGGAGTTCATTATTATTGAGTCCAACTGCTCTTAAGGAATTAATATTCTGTCTTGCCTTCTGACAATATTTCTCTACACGGGATTTAGTTGAGAGTGTATCGGTAAGGAGAATGCCCCCGTAGACAACAGAATCAGAATTAGGAATTGTAACATCACCAAGGTTACATTTGGGTTTGCAGGATAATTTTCCTTTGTGAAATACAACAGTTGAACTTTTAGTTGGGTTATAGGTAAGTCGCCATTTAGAGGCATAAGAAGAAACAATATCTAATGATGTTTGTAGATTTTTAGGTGTTGTACTAACTAGAGTAGTATCGTCAGCAAGCAAGACAGCGGGAAGATGTAGACCAAATACATTAATACCACAGTTGGCAATTCTAAGATCAGTAATGAGATCATTAATAAAAACTAGGAAAAACCATGCTGATATAACTCTTCCTTGTCCAACGCCCTGTCTTACAATATATGTATCTGATCTAAGACCTTGATATAAGACAAAAGATTCACTAGATGTATAACAGTTGTGTAATAATTGCCAAGTTTTACCTCTTATGCCAAGTCTGTAAATTTTATAAAATAGGCCATCATGCCATATTCTGTCAAATGCTTTTTCGTTATCAAGGAAAGCAGCAAAAACTGGTGAATCTCTATTAAGATAAAGTTGAATGCTTTCTATAAGAGTAAACACGGACAAAATTGCAGTTATTTTAATTCTCAACCGTTCGACCACGAAGTGTGATTCTTTTACGAGCGCTTCAGCAACCAAGGTAGTCATGTCATTGCCGAGTAAAGCTTAGCTTTATACCGTTCGTTTCCATTGCAACTGCGCTCCCGTAATCGAGAAGGTATGTATCATAACTGGCCATGTGATTGACTTCTATATTTGGATGATCTATTGACAAGATATCGATAATCAAGGTCTAAAAGTTCCGATATTTACAACTATATCACCTCCTGTACTTTTCACCAAGAAAATATGAGATTTCCCGCCCAATGTCTTATTAAACCAATGAGCTGTTACGTCTTTAAAACAAGGTAGCCATATAAAAGATCTGTAACAGGAGCTTTTGGTCTTGAGTGATGTCTTGCTATTCCAGCTCAAAGCTAACACTTTAATATTTAAGCCAATAGGGCCGCAATGTTTCTGTGAAATTTCAAATTCAAGTCGCTTTATGAGGCGTGCATAAGATGATTTTCAAAACTGAAATACGAACAAACGTTTCCATCATCGTGGGGGTAGCCATTGTCGTAAACGAGTCGGGAATTACTCGTTCAAATCGTGAATGGGTCTTACGTGAGTCGTAAATGAGTCTCTATCAGAGTCGTGATGATGAACGACTCGGAATTGACTCCTTGCTTTTACTAAAGTCGTGCAAATGTGTGTATAACCATCGCTCTCGCTCGGGCAATAGACAAATTCACACTTGTTTCTAAAAACAGCCATATGACACGCATCCTCGTGTAATAATCTCTATTTATGTCCATTAGATTAGTTTCATTATGACAAACATACACGATTTTATATATAAATCAACTTCGTCAGGTACACTTTCTGCTTCCGTGTTTGAAGGAAACACATTCAGAAGTGTTCGTGAATTACACTTTTTGCAGGTTGGAAAAAGCAAAGAATTATGTTTTGGCCGTCACCACTTGGAAAATGAAAACAGTTTATCTTCTTCTTCTTAAGCTTCTTGTGGTGTCGTTATGGGGTATGTATGTGTTCTATTTTTATGTTAATATGGCAATTTTTGCTCATAAAAGTACAGGACGTACTTGAAAAAATGCGGAAATCTGCGTGTGTGTGTTTGGCTTGTAAAGTTGTTTGCGAAGTTGTTAATATAATTATATATAAATGTTATACATTGAAATACGAAACTCATTTTTAGCCCTATGTGAAACTTGGAACATTTGTTATTAAATCTGAAGTTTTGCATCAATGCATATGGCAACCAAGCAAAGGGAAATAACTCCACTCGGAGATCGTCCCCTTGAATCAATTAGATAATGTGTATTAGATATCGAGGAAGCTTATGATTTGCTCCTGATACCTTGGTTTCACACTGTCAGTCTCTATCTCTAGTTGGGAAACTTTGTGGTCCACGTTTGCATCTTTAGCGTAAGTTGGAGAGTTCGAAAAACGGCATTTTTCTCTAAGGAAAGAGTGCGTCTAAATTCAAATATTTCATATAAACACAAAACGCAACATTGAACTCCATTGTGCACCTATTAGACAAAAATATATAACCTATTAATTGAATTAAGAATGTTGTAATTCATTGCTTAAATTATTTTCTATTATGCACATATCCAATTGTACCTTCAAAGGGGCAAAGTGAGCCGGGGGAGCGCTTTGCCCCGAGTTGTCTAAAATAATTCTTTATCGTCAACACATTAGTGTCAGAGTTATCTTTTCTTAAACAAATATCGTAAAATAGAATTGTAATTTACATTCCATAATTTTCCTGTATTTCTAAAAAAGGATATTATCAATGAAGTATCAAAATAGTATTATATGATTTTTGCTTCATTTAGAAACACATATATTTTCATTGATTTTTTAGCATAAGTTTGATATTCATTATATATTTTGTTTTATCCCCAAACAATTAAGCAGATAGTCATATTTTTATTGTTTTCTGAAAGTAAGTGAGTTAAATTGTCAAGACACTCATAGTTCTTAGAAATTCGTATATAGTAGTTATGTAAGTTTTTGGTTATTTTTTTAATTATTTGTTTAGTTTTCATAAGGGTGCCTTTGAACTGCATGGCACTTTAAAAAAACTTTGATCTATTGTAATGGCTTATTATAGCCCAAAATACGGGGCAAAGTGCGCCGCCTTTGTCGAAATACATTTTCGTTTATATCTTTTTATGCTGGCATGGTAGGTTAAAAAGCATTTGCCATACAATGGTTTATCTGATGAGAATTAGAGACATGCTGAAAGTTGCATTCTAAACATGTTAATGTGCCCAGAAAACACGCTTGTATGTAAGGGGGGGGGGGGGGGGGGGGGGTTGCTTTGCCCTGGTCTCACCTAATACATTATCAGTAGGGGAGACCAGGGCAAAGCGCGCCCCTTAACATATAAGTGCGTCTAGTGGGCACCCCGACATATACAGAATGCAACTTGCACACTATCTCTAATACTTGTCACATAGACTTTAACATGGCACATGCTTTTTTAATCTACCATTAAGGCATAAGGATATATTTACGTAAATATATTTTGATTAAGGGGGCGCGCTTTGCCCTGTCGTTTGGGGCAAAATGCCCAACCCCCTGGGCGCTTTGCCCCATTCGAAAAACAACACACAATGTAATAGATATTACACACCAATAATCGGCCAATACAAATCAAAAGCTATCATCTTGATAATGCAAGGTAACTATCGAACCCCTATGAAGGATAGAATTAACATAGAAGTTGGCAATATATGCAAGGATGCGCAAAATATTCCATAACATGTCATGAACCTACATGTTCAACATTCTCAATGACCAAATACCGTTACGGTTGGTACATGTAATTTTTTTTCAACTACGAAAGTGTTATTAATGTAGGTTATTGAATATCAAAATCAGTAATAAATAGATTAAAAGAAGAATTGGATTGGTTATATGGACGAATTAAAGAATTCATATCATCTATTTTGTGCCGAACTTGGCAGAACGGCATAAATTGCTTATCGTTTAGGGTTGAAAAGTAATATACAATGAATTATATTTTCATGATTTTAAAAAACCCACAGAAAAATATGTTTTTGTAACTGCTACTTGTCGTCATTCTTTAACAAAACAAAACCCTTTAAGTAAAATGGTATATTTCGATTTTATAAAATACAGCAGAATGCTGCTATGAAAATGATAGTTCTCCTTTACACTATTTGCTTAAGAAAAGTAAAATAATACCTTTTACACCAATATGTTAACCAAAACGATAATTTGATAACACACGGGGCAAAGCGCTCCCCTCGGCGCGTTTTGCCCCATCAAGGGTAGCATTTGTTAAGTACATCACAAAAAGTCATTAAAGCAAGTAATTACAAAATTCATTATTCAATGAATTAATGATAGCAACTCATGTTACATGTGCACGATAATTCAATCTTCCGTATTGTATTTTTATGAAATATTTGAATTTGAGACATATCCGTTAATTATAGTAAAATCGCGTTTTTTCGAATATTTGAAATTCTGCGTCCACAACTCAGGCAAATTATCCCAGCGTTGGTCACAACGCTTCATTACAGTCACTTTCATTCGTTGGTAATGATAAATTACTTCATTTGTCGATAGGTTTGAAGAAATAACGCGTGGTCACTTTGCCCCGGGGGCTCGCTTTGCCCTGGTCTCCCCTAAGGCAAAAGTTTTACTGAAATTTTGAAAATATAATCTTTAAAGGGCAGTAGCACGTTTTTAGGGGGAATATAGGGTGATGTAAGGAAAATGAAAATTAATGGTTTCAATTGAAAGACAATGTATTTAAACTAAATGGAGCAGTAATAATTCCAATATATAACGTTAAGTTTAGCCATGCGAGTCCTTTTTCTTACCAAAAATGAATTAAAGGTATTCACCAAAAAATGGCCGCCAATGGATTTTATGTGAATCTTCATTCTTTGTCCTCTGACAATGGATGGTTGGCTTGTGTAATGAGATTTTTGACACTGTCAAACTAGTACATTTAGCATTCACTTACAATTATCAGTGTCTAGATGTCTTTAAAATTGTCAGCTTTCTTTCTTTATTTTAATTATAATAAAAACATCTGAACGAATCTAATCTCAAACTACAACCCTTTTATCAACTTGACTACTTACCTCTTAACAGAAATATCGCGTTAGTTTGTCAAATTGTCAGTGTGAAACCATTCTCTCCCTACAGAGACTGATCAAGTCATGAAATGTTGATACAGCCTCTGTTATATTACGCCGACTTTGATGGATAGAATGGGAGACGCCAGATTGGATACAATCAAAGTTAGTTATGCAATCAGCGAAGCTGATCTTAAATCATCATTTTGGCTACTAAATGATGGCAAAGGCATTGTGATATGAACCACCCTTGCCGTGCGAGGAGCGTTGTCATTTGATAAAGAAATTCAAATGGATTGTGGTGCAGGTTTTTTCCGCCAGGGGAAACTGCCGGAACCCACAGATATCGGCGTAATAGAACAGAGCCTGTATCAACATTTCTAACTTGATCTGCCTCTGTGGGGAGAGAATGGTGTGAAACCTGTCATTGTCATTCGACTTGTACAGTGGAGAGTGAATGAATAGCAATGCGATGTATTGGTTTTCATTGCATGAAAGAATTTAAAACGCGTGCACGACCGAACTCATTTCGAGATTGTCCAATGTTTGTATCGATGAGTGAGAACCTACAATTGCATCCTTTTGTAAACCTGGGAAGTATAAACATAATGTTGTATTTGTCAGTTTCTCGTTTTGTGAAGCAATGAATGGATTTAGATGGGAAATTCATTCATAGGCCCCAGTCGTGAAGAGTTTTGACATTTTCATTGACACTTTCTTTGAATTTTTACGTAAACAATCAAGACACTATTACATGTGCCTGTCTTGACAATGATAACATGAGAATGTCCAATTTCTACTAAAGATGTAATAAGTCGGCTTACTTTAAAGGCCGTAGCTCAAAAAGTATTTTCAATTTTCAATTTTCAAAACCAACTTGATAAAAGACCAGTGTCTACAGTGGCTACATCATGTGTAAGTTCTAGCAGTACAAATAATAAGAAATAAATCCTCAAAGGTGCATGGGGTTGGACTTTTGTAAAAATTACAAAAAACAAACAAGATAGAACCGAAACCCCGTGACTTACGAATTTGTCATGATTCATACTTAAGCATTACTTTAAAAAATGTTTCAGTCGCTAGGTGCATTTTGAATTTTTTTTCCCATGTTGACTTTAGAAATTCAGGATTATTTATTGCGCATCTTTTATGTTTTTACAGGTTTCTAACATTGCGCATCTTTAAAAATGGGTACAGGTCTTTGATTGCCTTTGAAAAAAAGCTATGTTGATTTTTCGATTATGGAATCAAACTAGACCTTTAGTGACTGGACCGATTTGGCCCATAGGCTTAACTTCGTGATTCCAGGGTAAGGACTTCAAGTCTAAAAAGGCATCATTGGAGCCAAATTAAGGGGATTGTGATTAGTCGACCAATTGGCATGATTAATGAAATATACAACACTGGATAACAGCACTAATATTAGCACGAGTATTAACCAACCAATCAAAGTTAATTTCACAAAATTAAGTTCTTCCCACACGAGTTAAAAGATGAAAGTTATGAATATTTTTACATTTATCAACGATTGTTCGAATATATCATATCGAAAGACACGAGGGTGAAATTCTATTTATCATCCAAATTCACTCTTTTTGACATATCAGAGAAAAAATATACATCTCTGAACACATAAATACTAGATTTTCACATCCTGTTTTAGGGTACGAACGTTACGTTAACACCACTAATCTCTACTGATTAGTGGAGTTAGCGTATATGTATCGTTCGTACCCTGAGACAGGATTGAATTTCAAGATAGTGATGTCATTGCATATATAGTGACGTCACTATGATTATGATATGAGCTCAGGGCATTGTGGTGTTGTTTCTTGATGACGTAAAAGCTCTGTGTTGCCACTTAGCGTTGACAACACTAGTTCATCGTTTCACGACATGATATATTATCTATATTATCTATTGTTACAGTTGGTGCAGTGGCTACCTACTCGGTTGGGAAGGAGGGAGATGATGTCATCCTGCTTTTCAACATCACCAATGATACGAATGATATAGAAAAATTCTCAAAATTGTTATTTGAATTTAGAGAAAATCTTCCTATAGTCTATGAAAACAAATATACAGAACGTATTCGTTATGATAACAGTCAGAAAACTTCAGGAGGACATTTTAATTTTACTCTTCTGAATGTATCCTCTGCTGATGCGGGAACGTTTCAATGCCTTTCTGTAACTCGAGGCCCAATAGAAAGCTGCTCACAACTCTTGGTCATTGCAAGTAAGTCATAGCGAATGTTCAAACTTTTAAATCCTAAATAGGAGTACTGAATGAATTGAAATTCATAAATGTTTATATGTTGGTATAAACATGAAGCAAGATAATATCTTATAACAATAATATCTTATATAGCAATATAATATAACATAATATCTTCATATCATATCATATTAATTCATTCTTTCGGAAGGGTAACGGGGTGATAATGTTGCATTTTTTAACTTTTCAATTAGATAAAACATAAGGCCAGTTCAAGGCGAGACTTGCTCGTCATGAATTTACTTGCAAATTGAACGTTTTGTCAGTGTAAACCTTTGTTTGTATTAGCGAGGGTAGTTCAACAAGATAAGGACAATTTGTAAGAAGTTTTTATATAAATGTTAAGACAGTGGTTTCTTGAATTTCATTTTTAAGAAATCAAACGATTTGTTATGCACAGTCTTTGTTTTAAGCAGGTACAGATAATAGTATGCGTGTTACTACCTCATCTGCACAGAACTATGAAATATAATCTGCTTCTTTCTTAATGAATGGGTGCCATTTATTGTTTTGAATATCCTCATATTGTCTACAAGAATACCACAGAATATAAAGTATTGATACCAAATTAATTATTTCAGGGGAGCCTACTAAACCGGAAGTAAAATCGGAACCTGACTATCCGGTAGAGGGCCACAATGTGATCTTGACCTGTAGCTCCTCTTCTAGAAGTTTACCTGATGGTCATCCACTTGTTATGAAATATAGGTGGAGGAAAAACGGCAACGATTTCGAAACAAAACAAGCTGACCCGGCGAATGTGATCTTGACTGTTAGCAAAGATGACAGGGGAGATAACTACAGTTGTCAAGCTTTTGAAGAAACATATCTCTCGAATCCACCTTCCTACATATCATATGAGGAAGGGTTAGACTCACCGTGGAGTTCAGCCTTTATACTTCAACCACAATGTAAGTACATAGTGATTTGCATCTAAGATCCAATGTTATCCCATGAACACGCGCAACTGGTATAATGCTTTCATTCCCCGGGGTCAACCAAGACATATAAAGAAATCATAATCAAAATCGTTTATCTGAGTTTAATTCATAACAAAATCCACAAGAAACTACAATATGATTTGCTTAAAATATGCATATATAGTTGGATAAGTGATTCACATGGAACTGATAAATTAATTATTGCATTCAGAATATAGGCAAAGGATGTTATATCCTGAATTCTTTCAAAATAATGATAGTTGACCAACTGATTACTACTGATGGATCAAACGGGCTCCAGATATGTCCCGATTGCAACCCTTAGTTTAAGATCGATAGTCATTATCAAAGTTAAATTTGATGAACAAATACCGATTGTTTTAAAAAGGCTTTCACTTTAGGATAATAGTTTATAATGATGAAAGTGTACCACTTAATAAAAATAATAATAAATAAAGTCATAAAAACGGATTGAGCCGTTTATGGTGATGATATGTATGTCAAATGTATATAATGCATTTATGTATAATGTCAATAGTATCGATCAGTTGGATTTTTAGACTCACAATGGCAGTGTAACCAAGCAAAGTAAAACTATTTCAATTGCAAACGTTAATGCCATATTCAATATGTTGTGCAATATGTGCTTTAAAAAACAAACATTTCAAATTCGAATCCAAAATTATAATGCTATTTAACTGTAATGTGAGCAAAAGATGTTATACCTAAGCAAAAATATATCAAGTTCGATCAGCTCAAGTTTGTTGCCTGAAGCGGATTTTGAACCCTGAAAGTTACATGTAGCACTTTGGATTCAGAGGCAGAGGCTTTTATCACTAGACCACGAAGCTCGCTGTGTGTTGAATGGCATTTTGGCACTAAGCCTTTAGATTCATGAAGGCAAAATAAGAAATCTCGAATCCATGAATTAATTCATTAACAGACTAATGTAGGGGGATGCTTTTGACCATTTTAAGCTTTTTATGTGTTGTTTACGTCGGAAATGGCTTTTGACCATTTTGAGCTTATGGTTGTGTTGTGTTAGATCGGATATATAATTTCTAGCGAATGTAGGATTATTCTTAGTATACAGAACGTTGGGGCTACGTTTTCAGGTGTCCTGTAGCGATGTGCAAGGATTAAGTGACATAAATCTAATTTACATGACTTGTTTCCGTGTTTGCATCAAATATCTACAACCACAAAGTGAAGCACATCCAGCTTGAGGTAAATGCACATTTCAAAGTCCAAAAGTGTGACAGGCAATTCGGAAAAAGAGTCAATTGAGAAAGTCACACTCATGCCGAGTCGAATCTGCCAATACTAAATACGTTGGAATGAGCAAACCCTTCTTGATATACTAAATGCAAGTGGCTAACTTACCACTCACTTTGCCCTTTTCATTAAGGGAAAGTACATTTGCTTATCCCTTTGCACCAACCCGTGCATTTGGTCTTTAAATAAGATCTTAACCATAAATCGTATCAAAGTTTATGAGGTCCATTTGGACAATTTATTCGGAGTCCAAAACAAAGACTTCAATTGGCATTATATAGAGCTGTTTGTTTCAACGTTAAATCAGAATTTCATGTAAACTTTTTCAGTTTCTAGATCAATTTGGCTGTCTGATGATATAATGATCACTGCTTAATGCTCTAGATCTGTTGTTGCATGATTTACGATTTTTTCAAACATACAGTTATCAAATGCATTCAAAACGAAAGAAGAGTTGACAATATTCAAAGGTCCGTAACTCAATGTAAATAAAAATCTGAATTTATTGTTTATTTTGGCTTTCATATTTTTTTATATAAAACAAAGTGTTATCGTACGGTGTTGATTCGCTACGATGTTTTAAACATAGCCACAGAAACACAACATTTCCATGATGCAAAGTTTGACCTCTCCTCCTGACCGGAAGTGACTTTTCGCGATTAATTGTATCTTGAAGACCTTGCTAATGTCTTACTCTCAAGCAAAAAAATCAAAAAAATTCATGTGTAGGTTTTTGGATTATGTGCCCTTAAAGTTGGCGATTTTGTAATTTTGGTAAATTTGAAAATTCACAGAAACAAAAGTATTAGATAAGATAAGATAATCTTTATTGTCCAAAAGGGAAATTTGTTTTGTATAATTACAATAACTTTGGGACTTCAAATTTAAATCCTAAAGTACAATGCTTCTGCTACATTCAGTATGAATTTTAGGTCTCTGGTGCAAGTATCTTCAGAAGAGAAGATTGTCGAAGGCGGGTGGGGTCGGAAAAAGTAAAACATGCACTTAAAGCATGATGGCGGCCAAACCACGTGACCTACGAAATTGTCTCGATTTATTTTTTCATTAATCGTATTGCGCATCTTTTAAAAAAGTTTCAAGTCTCTAAGTGCATTTAAAAAAAATCTATGTTAAAATATCGATTTTGGATTCGAACTGGACCTTTTATGAATAAACCGATTTGGCTTAAAAGCTTCGTGTCGCGTCTCCATGGTAAAGTTTGGTGAAATTTGAAGAGCGGTTTTGGCTGAAAAGTTGTCTACAAGAATCAAGGGAAAATAATTATAAAAACACGCCAATAACAATTAGGATTCAACCCCATAGGATTGAATTCTTAATAATTGTTTACCTCCTGTACATTACAGATGGACCAGACTTGATCCAGATAAATCCCGAGCAGGTGCTTGAAGGTACGAATGTTACCTGCAGCGCTGATTGCAACCCTAGATGTAATATAACCTGTGGAGGTCAAGCCGGACAGTTGACCTCTGGTCTTGGTCAGGTGACCTTCAGGATGAACAGAGGTCTGCCTTGGAGCAGTTGTACTGCTTGGAATAAACATGGGAATACATCCAGGAGTGTGAATGTCTACTTGGTTTGTAAGTATTTAACTCGTGTCTTTATTAGAATATAACTAATAATTATATGAATGTTTATAATCTTTTGATTGTTTTTTGCAAAACTTTTGATATCACGGGATAATTCTCCGTCGAAAGTCACACTCAAAAAGTATAATATCATTTATTAATCTTTTTTCTTGATTTTTAAAAATGAAACTATTGTGTTTTGACATGAGAAATTTCAATGTCAATCACTAATTCATCTATTTACAAGTAAGTCTTTTGAACAATACATGGTATTTGTTTAAGAGATTTCGCTAGATGTGTATTAACTAGTGAACTTCCTTCAAAGTTTTACCCTTATGGGTTAATGAAATATTCAATATAGATATTGTCTACATAACTGATTTAACAAGGAAGTGAGTCCAGTAACCTTTATAAACTTTAGATGAGTCACCTCAACAAAATGTTGATGAATGGTAACGGAAATGTTTCGGTTGCAAACTATATATAACATATGCGAGATTGTAAGTCACGTTTTATCTTTCAAAAAGTAGTGAAGACCAGGGCAAAGCGCGCCGTCGGGGCAAAGTGATTAAGCGTTATTTCTCCTTAACGATCGACAGATGGCGTGGTTTGTAATTATCAACCACTGGTAGCAAACGTTAAGAAACGTTGTGGTCCACGTTTGCATCGTTAGCGAGAGTTTGAGACTTGCCGTTGGAAAATGTTTAAAACGTAATTTTTCTTTAAGGAAAGAATATGTCCGAATTCAAATATTTCATATAAACACAAAAGGCAAGATTCAACTCTAGTGCACCTATTACACAACAATATATCACCTTGGCATTGAATTAGGAATTTTGTAAGTCATTGCTTCAATTAGTTTCCATTATGCACATACTTTGCCCCCAAGTGATTTAAGATATTTCTTTATGGTCAACATATTAGTGTCAGAGTTATCAATTACTATTTCTTATTACTTACATTTTATTTTACAAAATATCGTCAAATAGAATTGTAATCTACATTCTATAATTTTCCTGTATTTTTAGAAATTGATATTATCAATGAAGTATCAACATGATATATGATTTTTGTTTCATTTAGAAACTCATATATTTTCTTTGATCCATTAGCATTAGTTTGATATTCATTATATATTTTGTTTTATCACTAAACAATTAAGAAGATAGTCCATATTGGCAAGCCCGACAGAGATTAGATGTTAAAAATATGTAAAATATTATATTTGTCTTTAAACAAATGAATTTATTTCTTTCTTTCATAATGAGTTAAATTGTCAACACTCTCATAGTTCTTAGAAATTCTTAGAATAGTTATCATGTAAGTTTTTGGTTAGAACTGCGAAATCTAGGTCCATGAAATATAAAACATATTTTGTTTTTCTTTGCATACTGAGCCTAGGTTTGTATTATTTGTTATGTTTTCATAAGAGAGAACTGCATGACACTTTTTAAAAACTTTGTTGTATGGTAATGGCTTATAATAGGTGTTTGACATATCACATTTGTGTGTCTTTTCGCATGGGGCGCTTTGCCCCAAACTACGGGGCAAAGTGCACCGCCTTTGTCGAAATACATTTTCGTTTATATCTGACATGGTGGGTTAAAAAGCATTTGCCATACAATAGTTTATCTGATGAGAAAAATAGACATGCTGAAAATTGCATTCTTAATATGTTAATGTGCCAGGACAACAGGCTTGTAAGTTAGGGGGCGCGCTTCAACGTTCCAAATCACCAATCACTTAGTACATATTTAATTTTCATCCGTTAATTCAGTTCCACCTGAGATCAGTCTACAAATCCGGGGAGATGCTAACAAAACAGTACACGAGCGGAAACCTCTCAACTTCACTTGGGTCGTCTCCAGTAACCCAGAACCAACGGTCATCGTCATTTCACCCAATGGAACAAGTGTCCGGATGACGAGTGACGAAACCAATGATAGTACCTACACGGTATCTTACACCATTGATTCAGCTACCTGTGACGACCACGGTATCTTTAACTTCACAGCTAAAAATCACTTTGGATCGGATAGTTCGTCTGTAGCGGTGACTGTGTATTGTAAGTTAAATGTTCTCCTTTTTGTTAAACTGTATTAGTATTTGAACGAGTGATCAGCTGTCCTTACATCAGAGGTTAATGTTATACCAACACTTCCCAAGTGTATCACTCAATACATCTCCTGTTGCAATGGTGGGTCTCCGAGGCGTTGCGTAGTAGTCAGAAGAGTCGTTGCAACATTAAGTTCCAAGGTTCGAATCCCTATTTCATTGTTTATAATTCTATTATAAATTAGTAGGTGTATTAGAAAAGTAGAGGTGTATCGGCCAGTACATCATCCTGTCTCAGGGTACAAACGTTACGCTAACTCCACTAATCTGTACCCGGGGCTCAGAAACGAGATTCGTTCGCGCCCCCCGACGTCGGTTATAGCCAATCCAATCCTTTTCTCCTTGAAATTTTATCGAGAAGGTCGCGATAATATGATTTGATTGGCTATATCCAAAGTCGGGCCGCGCGAGCTAGCTTCTGAGCCCAAGGTACAGATTAGTGGAGTCAGCGTAACGTTTGTACCCTGAGATAGGATGCCAATACATCTACACTTATAACAAAAGAAACCATGGCAACAAGTTGGGTATAAAACATCAATACACATGAATTCAGTCAGTGACATCATAACATTCCACTTTTGACTTTTCAAACGTCATGAAATCCATGTACATTTAGGGCTACTGTTTCTTTCTTGATTTGCAAGTGTTTTCAATAATTGTTAGTTGTTTATAAGGAGATAATATTTTGTCAACAATTGTGAAAGTGAAATTCTAAAGTATGGTGAATCAATTCAATTGTTTTTACATTTTAACGGATCAAAATATTTGCTCAGAATTAGAGATTATCTGTCTGGTAAATTACTCGTTAGAACTCGGAGTTTGTCCCAATGGTCAACTCGGGAAAGAAAATCATCACCCTATACTAGCATTTTTAGCACATCATTTGTTTTCATCATTGAAGCAGATATCGGTATTTTACTGCACTGTTATAGTACTATGATGTCAATAACAAAATGCTTCGTTGACATTTTGTAAAAATGCAATGTTGTCATGTTATCTGTCAGATATTGCAAGCTGGAGGTTCTCTAAGACTTGACCAAAACCAAAACCAAAACTTCTAATAAGATTTATCGGAGCTTTGCGATACAAGCTTATTCTGAACAAACTCTATCATCATCATCGACAAATGTCAAATTTTTGTTGCCAGGATCTCCAACCTCAAACATGTCCAAAATTCTAATGATATTCGAAGCTTCATGATGCAGGCTTATTTCTAATCATTATTGTTAAATGCAGATACCAAGACTTGACTCGAAATCCAAAATGTATTGAGAAGTCTTGGAGTTTCACGATACAACCTTATCCGTAACCTACTCGTCATAGATAAATATCATCTTTTGTTGCCAGGTTCTCCAAGGCTTGACTCCAAACCAGAACGACTCCCAGGTTCCAAAAAGGATTCTCGAAGGTTCATGATACAATCACATCCTGAACCAACCCTAGAAGCAATCTTCTATGTCTCTCCTGGAGGAAACTCTAAGACTATAATTCTTCCCCACAAACTCATCCAGAATGATCAGGACACACAAGATGGTCTGACGATCCAGAGCAACCTTCATGAGTTTATCGTGGACTTTCCTTGTGAACCGTTTGACGGGAAATATCTACTGACGTTTGTCAACTCAGAAGGGAAGAAAAACATCAGCTTCTCTCTTGAAGAGAATACATGTCACGGTAAGAGTACAATACACACTAAAACCATCAATTCTTAAGCGTTTCAAAATACCCTGGTAAAAGCACCTACTCTGTATTCTGAACAAATTCGTTTTAACCAGAAGTCCTAAAAACCTATTTTCATCTTCTTCACCGGAAGCATAAGTCCTAGAAAGCTGGTACTTTGTGTACATACTCTTGACTAGTGAGGATTAAAAATTGTAGCTTTGGTGACCCTGTGACCCCTGAAAAGGGCCACAGGGGCAACGCCCTAAAACACCTTTTTCTCCTTCTTCTCCAGAACCAAAAGCCTTACAATCTTGTGTATAGACTATATGACTAGTGAAGATTATAATTTGTAACTTTGGTGGGCCCGTGACCCCTAATAAGGGCCACAGGGACCCCGCCCTAAAAAAAACTATTTTCTTCTTCTCCAGAACCTAAAGACTAAAAAAAACGGAAATCGTGTGTATAGACTCCTTGACTAGTGAGAATTAAAATATATAACTTTGATGACCCTGTGACCCCTACTTAAGGCCACTGTAGCGGCCACACCCTAAAGGAAATTGAAGACGAAGCCTGATGAGCTACAGGGCCAGTGGCTCTAATTTTAACAATGTACAATTAAGTAAGCTGTAAAGAGAATTGATAAGTTTCAATAAAAATCGATATATCTATTTAGAATATACACAGGAAACAACAAAATGAAGGGAATATCTTTAAGTTTTCACAGAAGAGAAACAAATATGTATGTATGTAAATATGTAATTCTCACACGTTCTTCTGGTGTCTAGAAACCATTTTTAAATGGATAATCAATACACGTCATTCAATGAGACAAGTTAAGTCAGTCTGTGTGATTTTCAGTAATAAAGGTACTACTAACATCATCAAACAACTGGGAATATCACTAATCTAATCATTTTGTATAAATTATTATATATATGCGATATAGTATTGGGCAGTATTTGGAAGTGCTTTCGTCCACTTTTAATTTTGCATATTCCTTCATCACGATAAAAGTTAAGATCCCTATAGAAGGTCATGACCTTGTCCTTTATTACAAGGTCACAATGAGACCCTACCAGTTAACCCTTGTCAGCGGATAATCTCAAGAACCAGTCACTGGATTTTGTTCATAAGCTACACATAGTTTCTTATTGGGAAGTGCAGGTCGATTTAAATGACCACTACATTATTCCCAAGGTCACAGCGAGGGTTTGCAATTTCAGCATTCCCTTCAGATATCAGGATCAGTCACTGGATTCTGTTCATATATATGCATGTACATAGCTTCTAATTGGGAAGATGCTGGGCCCAGTCGATTTATGAGACCTCCACATTAGTATCAAGGTCACACCAGAACTTTGAACTATCAGCATTATTAACTCCATGGAAAGCTTGTTGGTGTCATATCTTAAGAGTCTTTCAATGATTTATTAGCTCATCTGGCCTGTAAGGCCCGATGGGCTTATGGCATGGCATGGTGTCCGGCGTCCATCCGTCCATCCGTCCATCCGTCCGTCCATCCGTCCGTAAACTTTGTGGAATTTCGACTTCTTCTCAAGAACCATAAAGCCTAGAAAACTGAAACTTTGTGTACATACTCCTTGGCTAGTGAGGATTATAAATTGTAGCAATGGTGGCCCTGTGACTCCTAATAAGGGCCACAGGGGCCACACCCTAAAAACCTATTTTCATCTTCTTCTCCAGAACCATAAGGCCTAGAAAGCTGAAACTTTGTGTACAGACTCCTTGGCTAGTGAGGATTATAAATTGTAGCTTTGGTTGCCCTGTGCCCCCAAATAAGGGCCACAGGGGCCACGCCCTAAATACCTATTTTCATCTTCTTCTCCAGAACCATAAGGTCTGGAAAGCTGAAGCTTTGTGTACAAACTCCTTGGCTAGTGAGGATTATAAATTGTAGCTTTAGTGGCCCTGTGCCCCCAAATAAGGGACACAGGGGCCACGCCCTAAATACCTCTTTTCATCTTCTTCTCCAGAACCATAAGGCCTGGAAAGCTGAAACTTTGTGTACAGACTCCCTGACTAGTGAGGATTATAAATTGTAGCTTTGGTTGCCCTGTGCCCCCTAATACGGGCCACAGGGGTCACGCCCTAAATACCTATTTTCATCTTCTTCTTCAGAACCATAAGGCCTGGAAAGCTGAAACTTTGTGCACAGACTCCTTGGCTAGTGAGGATTATAAATTGTAGCTTTAGTGGCCCTGTGACCCCTAATACGGGCCACAGGGGTCACGCCCTAAATACCTTTTTTCATCTTCTTCTCCAGAACCCAGTCTAAGTAAACCTAGCCTCACTATAATCCGTTACACTGCTATACTGAGTCTAGAAAGGCTTGGTTGAGAGTCGCGTCAGCCCACGTGACCAAGTTGACCAATCAGAACTGATCTTACCACACCACAATAGTGTGCCTTCGCACGTATAACGTTGGAGGGTCATAGGTCGCAGAAAGGTCGGCTGACGCGACCCTCAACCATACCTTTCTAGACTCAGTATAGCAGTGTAACGGATAATAGTGAGGCTAGGTTTACTTAGACTGCTCCAGAACCATAAGGCCTAGAAAGCTGAAACTTTGTGTACAGACTCCTTGGCTAGTGAGGATTATAAATTGTAGCTTTGGTTGCCCTGTGCCCCCAAATAAGGGCCACAGGGGCCACGCCCTAAATACCTATTTTCATCTTCTTCTCCAGAACCATAAGGTCTGGAAAGCTGAAGCTTTGTGTACAGACTCCTTGGCTAGTGAGGATTATAAATTGTAGCTTTAGTGGCCCTGTGACCCCTAATACGGGCCACAGGGGTCACGCCCTAAATACCTTTTTTCATCTTCTTCTCCAGAACCATAAGGCCTAGAAAGCTGAAACTTTGTGTACAGACTCCTTGGCTAGTGAGGATTATAAATTGTAGCTTTGGTTGCCCTGTGCCCCCAAATAAGGGCCACAGGGGCCACGCCCTAAATACCTATTTTCATCTTCTTCTCCAGAACCATAAGGTCTGGAAAGCTGAAACTTTGTGTACAGACTCCTTGGCTAGTGAGGATTATAAATTGTAGCTTTAGTGGCCCTGTGCCCCCAAATAAGGGACACAGGGGCCACGCCCTAAATACCTCTTTTCATCTTCTTCTCCAGAACCATAAGGCCTGGAAAGCTGAAACTTTGTGTACAGACTCCCTGACTAGTGAGGATTATAAATTGTAGCTTTGGTTGCCCTGTGCCCCCTAATACGGGCCACAGGGGTCACGCCCTAAATACCTATTTTCATCTTCTTCTTCAGAACCATAAGGCCTGGAAAGCTGAAACTTTGTGCACAGACTCCTTGGCTAGTGAGGATTATAAATTGTAGCTTTAGTGGCCCTGTGACCCCTAATACGGGCCACAGGGGTCACGCCCTAAATACCTTTTTTCATCTTCTTCTCCAGAACCATAAGGCCTAGAAAGCTGAAACTTTGTGTACAGACTCCTTGGCTAGTGAGGATTATAAATTGTAGCTTTAGTGGCGCTGTGACCCCTAATACGGGCCACAGGGGTCACGCCCTAAATACCTATTTTCATCTTCTTCTCCAGAACCATAAGGCCTAGAAAGCTGAAACTTTGTGTACAGACTCCTTGGCTAGTGAGGATTATAAATTGTAGCTTTGGTTGCCCTGTGCCCCCAAATAAGGGCCACAGGGGCCACGCCCTAAATACCTATTTTCATCTTCTTCTCCAGAACCATAAGGCCTGGAAAGCTGAAACTTCGTGTACAGACTCCTTGGCTAGTGAGGATTATAAATTGTAGCTTTGGTTGCCCTGTGCCCCCAAATAAGGGCCACAGGGGCCACGCCCTAAATACCTATTTTCATCTTCTTCTCCAGAACCATAAGGCCTGGAAAGCTGAAACTTTGTGTACAGGCTCCTTGGCTAGTGAGGATTATAAATTGTAGCTTTAGTGGCCATGTGACCCCTAATGAGGGCCACAGGGGCCACGCCCTAAATACCTATTTTCATCTTCTTCTCCAGAACCATAAGGCCTGGAAAGCTGAAACTTTGTGAATAGCCTTTTTGAAGAGTGAGGATTATAAAATGTAGCTTTAGTGGCCCTGTGACCCCAAATAAGGGCCACAGGGGCCACGCCCTAAAAGCCTATTTTCATCTTCTTCTCCAGAACCATGAGCCCTAGAAAGCTGAAACTTTGTTTGCAGACTCCTTGACTGGTGAAGATTAAAATTGAAGCTTTGGTGGCCCTGTGACCCCTAATAAGGGCCACAGCTGCCACGCCCTAAATACGTCGTCTTTTCCAGAAGCACAAGGCCTAGAAAGCTGAAACTTTGTGTACAGACTCCTTGGCTAGTGAGGATTATGAATTGTAGTTTGATGACCCTGTTGCCCCTAATAAAGGCAACAGGAACGTCCTTCAAATCTATTTTTTAATCTTCTTCTCCTGAAGTATAAGGCCTAGAAAACTGAAATTTGTCGCCTATATACTTAATTTTATGATTGATGCCCCTGTGGCCTCTACAAAGGGGGTATCACATTGGCCACACCCTACAGCATAATTGGTGATATAGCCTGATGAGCTACAGAGCCAATGGCTCTATTTTTTTTAGAACTTTAATAAGGAAGACGACGGACCCATTTGGTTTTTGTGACCATCACATTTATTTTCAAGGTCACAGCCAAGTCAATATGCATTAAAGTCTGTAAGGGTGATTTGTTGTAAAGAACAAATCTCTAGTTTCTTCTCATATTTTGCACGAATCTTCCTTCGATTTGGATTGTCTCAATGACATATACTAGCATGACTATTGTAGACAATAGACTTTTCCTATACATTGTTCTTGTTGTAAACGTCAATTTGCGGCGTAGAATCTTGTCACCTTTGTGACATTTACTTGGTTTTTTTACAGATGGAGCTGATGCATCAGTTTACATCTCGGTTGCCATAGTAACCACAACGGTGGTCCTGATTGTCCTCATTTCCGGTGTGCTCCTGTACAGACGAAGAAAAAGGGCAGGTAATGCAAATATGACCTGAATAACATCAGGGTCTCTTTTGAGGAGACACACCGTCTTATTGGCATTTTCTTTGGTTGGGAAGTAGCATTACGAAAATACCTTACGGCAACAGTCCTTACTTTCCCAGAGATTGACACCATCGATAATACAGTATGTCTGCCATATAAAGACCTCATATCCAAATAAAAAGAGGTATACCTTAATATTTTTCATTTCAATGCCTGTTCTGTTTTATAAAAGATGCATTCGCTACTTTCAAACAGTTATTGCCTGCGTATATGTATATAAATAACACATAGCGATGAGGCATTATATATGTAAATATGTCCCTGACTGCATTAACTGTGCATTCGTAAGTATTGTATGATTAATTAATTTTTTCACGTTGCAGGACGCCGAAGATACAGGTAAGATGTTCTTTTTATCATTCATCTCCCTCCCCCTCCCCGCCCAAAACAAGAAGAAATTAATATAAATGATTTACTTTTTTATTTGTTTTAACAACCGCCACATACTTTGATTTCTCTTTGATACTGTTATTTTACTGTAAATGTTAAATACTTTTTAGTAAGATTGTAAGCGTGTACATCTTTTATCCCATGCCTAGATATAATAATAATAATATGTGTTCTTATAAAGCACGCAAATCAAAGCGATTTCTCTAGGCGCTGGATGATGAATGGACGTGAGTGACTGTTTATTGAAGCCCGTAGGCTTTCTTGAAAAGCACAGTTTTGAGATGAGATTGGAAGGATTCCACATATGGTGCTTGGCGAATGTCAAGTGGCAAGGAGTTCCATAGGACAGGGGCCATGTAGGAGAATTGTCTGTGTCCATATGTCTTCAATCTGACCTTAGGGACATTCAGCTGACAGCTGGACTAAGTACCGTATCAAGTGTCTCCTGTGTTATTTCAAAACATACCTTTATCTATAGCATTGATATATGAACGATATTAACCTATTTCATTACAGTCCTCATGGCACAGGAAATATAGCACGAAACAGACGTTTGAGACGTAAGTATATTTTGATATCACAATATAATATAATATAATTCCAAGAAAATTAACAAGTTATATCATTCGTTAATATATTTTCTTTGGCTTATCATTATGTATGTGTGTAAAAAAAAACTTCATTAAAAGAAGAAATTAAATCTTCGTAAATAAGATTAAAAGAAAGATAATGGATGGCACCAACGTCTTTCATCTAAGATCAAAGTCGAATCTGAATTTAATGGTTTTCGACTGAAAGTGTTCTGTTAACTTCACACATTTTTGGATAACAAAAATGCTTACAATATAATGTTGATACAGTTCTGAAAGTAAAACTAACTTACGAGGAAATAATCAATAATATTAGCGGAAACTGAAAGGAAATGAAACTTTTATTTTCAGAGGAGTATGCTACTGTCCCTAAAAAGTCAGAACAACCTATAAAAGGTAATTGTTGCGATAGTTGACCATGTTATCGGAAAGAGCGACATCTATAAGCAAACAATAAACAATTGGAAGAAATTCTTAAGAACATAATAAACAGACATAATGTGTCTATAAACAAACAAAAGACATTTGGAAGTAATTTATGACAAATAAGGTTTCAAACGTGGCGCTTGAAAGAGGAGTCTTTGGCAGGCAATTGCGTTAAGATAAACATTAATAAAACGAATATTTCATAATCAAATTGAAACACGTTACTCAGATTAATGTCTTGGTTGTCAAAATTTTCATGATTTGGAAAAGAAATGGTGTGCATTTATTCAAAATAAAAATATATGGGAATGACGCCATCATCTACTACTTTTAAAAGTCTTTTACCATCTGTCAGTGAATTTCTGATATGCCTTATCAAAAAAAATTAATTTGTAGAAAATTAAAAAAATTTAATTGCTAATGGTGTTTCGCCAAATAAAAAAATAATTGGCTGATATAAATCAAATATAACATGAATTCAGAACTGTTTTAGTATTTGTTATATTTTCTCAGATGTTCGCGCAAAGGTGGATCAGACGAAGCGGAAGCCATTCGTTTGCCACAAGCAAGTACACACATACATGTATGAGAACTTGCAATTCGGTGAGTTCAAGTTGTGTCTGGGTAGTCATAAGGTTTGCATTCAGAAGCACTAAATTGTACAAAAAGATTTCCATTTTACAAAAATATGGCAAGATGAATTTTAGGAAGTTTAAAGGCTAGAAATCGAGTTGCTGGTTTGAAGAGTGTAAGCATCAATACTAAAAGCAATGCGATTACTGACAATATATTGTTGTTTTTATTTCAGTCGGGCCAAAAAGCCCTGATTATTTGAACCCACAGTGAGAGTTCAACTGTGGAGAAAAGGTAGATACTTGTATATTCCATTCCTCATAACTTATCATTTTTATATATCATACCAGATAAACCTGTACACTAACATATAGTCTCTGAAGAGTCGATGACTAATTTTACAATATTGATATTTGATTTGAAATGAAGTAAAAATGAGTCCCGAACACTAGTTAATTTGCTAAAGCTGAGACAACTAGACTTACCATTATTTTCAAGACTCACATGTGAGAAGGTTACCTTAATTGTTTATTGCTTTAGGCTCTGAACTAATAACTAATAGATTAGGGTTGGTTAACGGTATTTGGCTGTGCAGTTTATAAAGCTTAATTCCAATCTGTAACATTGAAAAGATTATGGTTTTATATTCGATAGGATTTTTGAACCATTGAACGAATTAGGAGATAATCTCCATTCTACTATAACGAGTGTTTCTTTTCTACCGCGTAACGTCAGTTGTGCTTCGGTCAACACTGTGACATCATAATGTCTTGTGCTTATGAAGTCAAAGGTTGACATCGTTGAACCCCAACCAGTCGCGGTAGCTTCCTGATTTAATTCAGCCTTTCCCTTAAAATTACGCTATTTCCTGGACATAGATATGCATGTTATTAATGCGAACAAAACTCCACTTATATAAAAGTTCGGGTAGTAAAATTATAAAAAAAACATTTAGTTAGTATTCAGACGAAGCAACTCCCGAAGAAGCAACTCCCGAAGAGTACGGTGACTGCACTTGTCGATTCGTGTCATATGAATTGAAGTCCGTTTCTATGTGCATCAAACTGCGGTGAATCGCCCGTCATAAATATCGTGTTAGAACGTAGGTTCGACCATAGAAATAATTCAATGAAATTCGAGGATTTTGAAATGTCATAGTAGAATGTAGTTTATTACTTAACCAAAATTGGTCACCAGCATACAGATTGTCAAATTCACGATGCACATGCTTTTCCATTAATTTGATACTTGATATTTTCGTCCAAAACACCCTTTTAATCTTTGTAGTTTCTGGGTTGTAGGAATGTTTGATTTTGGAACTTTGGAAGACATAAAGTTAATGGCATTTTTACATAGGGAGCCCAAACGGTTGACGAATATATGCTTATCATTCTTAACAGCTATCCATGTGATTTTACCCTTATGAATATCGGTTCCATTTTAGAACGCCGATCTTGAAAAACGGAAGACCGATCAAGACATCGACTTTATGCTGACCTTGACTTACTCCCGCCGACCTTGAAAAACGGAAGACCGGTCATAATGGGAAGTCGTGAGGAAACGGTGTACCAAGACATGGACTTCAACAAGACACCCGGTCCACAACTTCCCGACAAGATCTGGGAAACTGAAAAAATGTAATTCACGCTACACAACATGGAAAAGTGTTGAAGGTATAGAGTCGTAATGATGCATCCCAAAAGTTCGATCACCTAGTTGTATCCTAATTCATGGTTAACTTTTCCAATATTAAAACTAGGATATGAAATAATGATCAAGCATCTTTTGGACAAATTTTATTCTTTACCTTCTTCTAACTTTCCATTTTACAATAGAGACTGTTACTGTCGGCATCTATACGTTAAAATTTCGAATTTTGGACCTAGAACGTATATTAATTAGCAATAACAGTCCCGACGAAATGCATTAAAGTATTATATTTTTTGCTTTGGTGTGATAATTTGTTTGATGACTCAATTTTCCTTTTGAAGTTGCTCGAACTGTTGTGCATTAAATGATTTCTTGTATACAGAGAAACAGGTAAATAAGGGTGAACTTTTGCATCGCAAAAGACGTCAGGAAGACAATGCAAATTGTTGTAATAATTTTAAGGAATTTTAGAGCAGAAACACTAAATTTAGGGATGTATGTGAATTTGGTTTGTTTTTCGAAAACATGACACCTTTTGCAAATTATTTTTTTTCGTAGAGTTTGTGTCTCTTCCGGTAAAATAATGCAAATGACTTACTAACAAAGTCTAACTTAACTTAATTAATAATTAATGATAAGTCTTAACTAACTTAATTTTGCTCTAGCATAGCGTAAAACTCATATGGTAAGGTTTCCTATATTGTTCTGTTTTTTATATATTTTCTAATTTTACGGGAATACCATACAATGCAAACTAATGTTATTAATGATTATACTGACAATAGCATTATGTCGACACTGAACACATTCTGAAGACATTTATTTAAGGAGAGGGACATGTTATCGGTCCACAATTTATATTTGTTTTAAATACAAGTTATGGATTTTTTTAATTTCTGGAATGCTTTTTGTAAAGCAGAAGTGATAAATCCATGGAATCTTTCTCATGTTCATAACTTGGATGATTTTTTTATTATTTTACGAATATTTGATTCTAGAAACTTATTTTGTATGTTTTTAATTTTCTCTTTTTCTTGTTCGTTCAACAATTTGCATTGCATTTTGAACGCAATTTAAATCATTTGCTTTGCTTTTTTAAAAGTTGGTTTGATTTTCTCAAATTTTCAAGTTGATTCATCATAAATGCTATTTCACCTTAGTTGTCATTGCATTTAGGAAATGCGTCAAATAGCTCAAAGCATTGACGTACAGATCTATAAAACATATGATGTCAGGAATACAAGGAAGTTTATTTGGATCCTTTGAAAGTTTTAAATGATTTATTTTTACAAATTGACCTATCACGTTTACAAGTAATAAAATTGACATTCGAATCTCCAGTTGAAATTTCGATTTGACAAATACATCTTTGTATACAATGACAAAATTATAATACTTTAGATCGTTTCTTGAGCTTGTAGCAAAACACTATAAAAAACTATGACAGATGAAACCTCAAAGCTGGAGATTTTGTCAAGTTTATATATATGGTTTGAATTAAGAAATATGATTACTACCGAAAAGAAATAGATTACACATTTGATTCATTTTCCTCTGATTTAGGTTAGACAGCATTGATTATGTTGATGAGTTCATTGTTATTGTTTTATTTTTATATTTTCTCTTATCGTTTTTAGCTCATCTGGCCTGTAAGGCCCGATGGGCTTATGGCATGGCATGGTGTCCGGCGTCCGTCCGTCCATCCGTCCGTCCGTCCGTCCGTAAACTTTGTGGAATTTCGACTTCTTCTCCAGAACCATAAGGCCTAGAAAGCTGAAACTTTGTGTACAGACTCCTTGTCTAGTGAGGATTATAAATTGTAGCTTTGGTGGCCCTGTGACCCCAAATAGGGTCACAGGGGTCACAACTTTAAAAACCTATTTTCATCTTCTTCTCCAGTTACAAAAGGAGTAGAGAGTTAAAAATGATATGTGCTGACTCCTTGGCCAATGGGGATTCTTAATTGTAGATTTCGTGACCCCATGACCCCAAATAGGGTCACAGGGGTCACAACCTTAAAAAACCTATTTTCCTCTTCTTCTTCAGTTCTAAAAGGATAAGAGAGTTAAAAATGATATGTGCAGACTCCTTGGCCAATGGGGATTCTTGATTGTAGATTTCGTGACCCCATGACCCCAAATAGGATCACAGGGGTCACAACCTTAAAAACCTATTTTCATCTTCTTCTCCAGTTCCAAAAGGAGTAGCGAGTTAAAATGATATGTGCAACTCCTTGGACAATGGGGATTCTAATTTGTAACTTTGGTGACTCTGTGACCCCAAATAGGGTCACAGGGGTCACAACCTTAAAAACATATTGTCCTCTTCTTCTTCAGTTCTGAAAGGACTAGAGAGTTAAAAATGATATGTGCAGACTCCTTGGCCAAGGGGGATTATTAATTGTAGATTTTGTAACCCCATGACCCCAAATAGGGTCACATGGGTCACAACCTTAAAAACCAATTCTCATCTTCTTGTTGCAAAAGGAGTAGAGAGTTAAAAATGACATGTGCAGACTCCTTGGACAATGGGGATTCTAATTTGTAACTTTGGTGACTCTGTGACCCCAAATAGGGTCACAGGGGTCACAACCTTATAAACCTATTTCAAGTTTCAAGTTCCAAAAGGTCTAGAGAGCTGAAACTATATGTGCAGACTCCTTGGCCAATGGGGATTCTAAATTGTAGATTTCGTGACCCCATGACCCCAATTAGGTTCACAGGGGTCACAACCTTAAAAACTTATTTTCATCATCATCTTTAGCTCCAAAAGGTCTATTTAGCTGAAAGACTGCATGTAGACTCCTTGGCCAATTGGGATTCTAATCTGTAGGTTTCGTGACCCCATGACCCCAAATAGGGTCACAGGGGTCACAATCTTAAAAACCTATTTTTAGCTCATCAGGACTGAAAGTCCAGATAGGCTTATGGCATGGCCCGTCGTCCGTCGAATAATAATAAATCATTTGGGTAAGGAAATTTATTCCGAAATCGTTACATTTGTTTTGCAATTTTTTTATAGGTTTTCTTGCAATAGGTAACATCAGTTTCATTTTTAGCTCATCTGGCCTGTATAAATCAAACTTGATATGATGCCTGATGAGCTACAGAGCCAATGGCTCTTTTTTTTGCTTCAATGATATTACTTATGAAATGGTTATGAGTTCAATGGTTTGAGTTTTCGAAAATCGCGATTCAAGTGATAAGTCGGAAAAATATTAATTGAAAATAACATGGTCTTGAAATGGTAAAGTGATACAGTGACAGCTGGTTGTGAAGAGAAATATGTCCTAAAAGGTTCTTCCTTGATATTTTATTCAACTACATTTGTGACCGAAGTTTGTTTTTGCTATCTGTCATTCAATCTTTCAATCAACAATTCTTTCCAACCTTTTGGATTGCTGAAGTTATAGTACCACTCTAGGACTTTTTAACTTCAGCGCGATTTAAACATATACATTTTTCTGATTATTCACCATTATTGAAATGAGGTCTTACATAAGGGATCAATGTCCTATTTGTCAGGATTGTGTGATGATATCATTGACAGGCATGTGAGCAAATTGAATAATTTGCCACGTACACTGAGGGGCAAAAGAAACGACACCAATTTCTCAAGACAAAATCCTGTCATAAATGAAATGTCACTATGAGTCCTTGTGATAGGCACATAAGTTTTGAAGAAGTACTCGCAATTCCAATTATCAGAGTATGATACTTATAAGTGTATGACTATTCAAATACAAGAGGGGTCCTAAAACAGCTTTTTCAATGTTATTTTTGGACATTATCATTGGAATTGGAATAACAAAATTATTAAATGAATAAATTTTATGAATTTAAGATCTTTTCAATATAATTAACCTCGATGTTAATTAATGTTTTCACGTATTTTGTCGGTAAGTTGGTTTAAAAACAATCAAAATGGCCATTTTCACGATCCTATCTTGTCTAGTTAAAGAGATTTTTAAACAACGTATTTTGAAAGATGTTGTTTTCAAATGCCTTAACCGATATAGCTTAAAAACTGAGTTCAGTTGGCTCTAAGCACCCTTTCAGTCGTTGCTATAACTTAATCAGTCATGCATTTTATATGGTGCCGTTTCTTTTGTTCTTGAGTGTATTTAATGTGCAGAGAGCAGAGCATGGATCGTAAATTTTGAAAACATTTATTGCATCTTATCGTATTTGACACAAAAATTTCGAACTTGCTGCATGACTATACTCAACTGAATGGTATTGCCATAAGACGATTGTATATTTCGGAATTAACAAATTAACTATTACTTTCTGTAAACCATCCTATCCCCACAGAGGCAGATCAAGTTATGAAATGTTGATACAGCCTCTGTCCTATTACGCCGACATCCGTGGGCTCCAGCAGTTTGCCCTGGCGGAAACAAGATAAATTAAAATCCATTTGAAATTCGTTATCAAATGACAACGCTTCTCACATGGAAAAGGTGGTTCATATCACAATGCTTTTGCCATGATTTAGTGATGATGATTTTAGAACATCGTCGCAGATTGCACATCTAACTTTGACAGTCTCCAATCAGACATCTCCCATTCTATCTCACAAAGTCGGCGTAATAGAACAGAGGCTGTATCAACATTTCATGACTTGATCTGCCTCTGTGGAGAGAGAATGTCTGTAAACGTTATATAGATATGGAACGGACATGCAAAGGACTAAATGTTTTTTTTAATGATTAAGAGATCATTCTTTTTTTAGCTGTTTATTTATTATTTGAAAGTTTTTACTGTAAATATGGAAGGAAATGTGCTTATGATAAATGTGCCCTATGTTGTTATAACGTGTCTTGTTGTCTGTGAGGGTGGTGTATGGTTGGAGAAATGTGCTTTTATTCAATGTGCCTTCCTTTTTTTGGCAATCTTCTATAGATCTCATACTCATCGTTTGTGTCATCAAGTTGTAAATATTTTTCAGATTTCATATTTTCCAATTTATGATATTGATATGATTTTTATTGTCGGAAAATAACTGTTAAGAAAATATCTCATAGAAGAATTTCGTTTATATATAGGAACTTACATTTTATTTGCTTTAAGCTGTAACACAACTGTCTATGTAAATTTTAAACGCCAGTAAGTTTGTAAACGAAGTACCCAAGAAAAATCAAGCAAAAAAACTAATAATTTTCACTCTCCCATCTCTTTTAAAAGGTAGGCCTCAAAACAAAATTTCTTAAAAGGCAGATGGTGTTTCCAAATTCACAGCTTAATTTAGCTTGCTGCTCACAACATGAAGTGACATTGTTTCAATCGGAGCTGGCCTTAACAATCTTGCATTTTATATTGTATCATTATTTTCGCCTGTTGATGTATGCATGTTTATGAAACCATCAGTATTAATGCACGAATATACTTAATACTTTTTAGTTCATCTGGCCTGTAAGGCCCGATAGGCTTATGGCATGGCATGTTGTCCGTCCGTCCGTCCGTCCGTCCGTAAACTTTGTGGAATTGCGACTTCTTCTCCAGAACCTTAAGACCTAGAAAGCTGAAACTTTGTGTACAGACTTCTTGACTAGTGGGGATTATAAATTGTAGCTTTGGTGGCCCTGTGACCCCTAATAAGGGCCACAGGGGCCACGCCCTAAAAACCTATTTTCATCTTCTTCTCCAGAAGCACAAGGCATAGAAAGCTGAAACTTTATGTACAGACTCCTTGAGTAGTGAGGATTATAAATTGTAGCTTTGGTGGCCCTGTGACCCCTAATAAGGGCCACAGGGCCATTGCCCTAAAAACCTATTTTCATCTTCTTCTCCAGAAGCATAAGGCCTAGAAAGCTGGAACTTTGTGGACAGACTCCTTGACGAGTGGGGATTATAAATTGTAGCTTTGGTGGCCCTGTGACCCCTAATAAGGGCCACAGGGACCACACCCTAAAAACCTATTTTCATCTTCTTCTCAAGAACCATGAGGCCTAGAAAGCTGAAACTTTGTGTACAGACTCCTTGGCTAGTGAGGATTATAAATTGTAGCTTCGGTGGCCCTGTGATCCCTTATAAGGGCCACAGGGGCCACGCCCTAAAAAACCATTTTCATCTTCTTCTCCAGAAGCACACTGCCTAGAAAGCTGAAACTTTGTGTACCGACTCCTTGAGTAGTGAGGATAATAAATTGTAGCTTTGGTGACCCTGTGAACCCCAATAAGGGCCACAGGGACCACACCCTAAAAACCTATTTTCATCTTCTTCTTTAGAAGTCAAAGGCCCAGAAAGCTGAAACTTTGTGTACCGACTTCTTGACTAGTGAGGTTTTATAAATTGTAACTTTGGTGACCTATAAGACCTAGAAAGCTGAAGCCTTCTCTACAGACTCCTAAGTTATATAAGGTCCCAAGTAAGGGCGAACAGCATTTGTCACTCTAAAGCAAAATTTATATGAAGCCTGATGAGCTACAGAGCCACTGGCTCTATTTTTATATTTTTTATGCAATAAATGCTTGTCGACTAGTAATGTTTCTTATGAGTTTCTTTAATAGGTGTTACTCTATGGAAGAGGATGTGTGCCAAAAATGAAATCATGTAGACTCGTTACTCGCAAGATGTAACATGTCGTTCTAAAATTTGCAATTTTCGAAAAGACAACAATCGTAACCATGCAACTCGTGTAAAATTCGAAATGCTAAATGTCTGTTTTCAATTTTTCATTTGTACAACGTATTTTGGAAAGCTTAGGGTCTGTTTGTCAATAAGATCTTGAGTTAAAAAATATAAGATAACCCTTCGACTTGTACATTTCTAGATATATATTTCAACTTTGAAAAGTTGAGAACATCCGGTTGAGATATACAGGATTGAAACAGGATTGCAAAATTGGACTTGTCTTTTCGAGAATTGCATGGTCTACACGGTATTGTGGAAACTTATCTAAAACGATGAGAATAACATTTTAGAATTTGTTATGTTTGGTAGGTTATATGATAAGTATTCATGTAAATATTGATATGTGAATTTTATTTCCATGAATACATGTCATACATGTAGATGGTTTTACGATTTATTTTTAAACAAGAATTTTCATAGAATTGTTATTTGGTTAATGAACATGAGAGTTATTTTCATTTATTTTATATAATGAATTATGAAATATTTAGAGGTTATAACATGTCACTTTTCATTTCATGCCTAATATCAGCCCGAGGGTCGAGGGCTGATATTAGGTATGATATGAAAAGTGACATTTTGTAACCTTTTTATCATATATCAAACTTTTTTCTCTAAAAACAAATTATCAAAAAAAAATATAGATAGATTGTTTTCAAAAGGAAATGTAGGTCTATTAAGATGTAACAAATCGATCCTGCATTTATGAGCAGCTTTTCTTATTCAAATTACTAGAATATTGAAGAATTTGGTGTTTTAAAAGAAAAAGTACAGATAAAAACGACAACAAAATCGTTTTATGGTGAATTTAACGTACACCTCACGATCTATGCTGCAAATGACGTTACTCTGCAAAGGGAGATAACTCTAACCAAAAGTCCCTCCTGGCCAATATCAATATGGATTTGCGGACCGGTCTGATATGGATATGCGGACAGGCGGCAATGTATCACACATGCAAAACACCCGATATTATTGTTATATATATGATAATATCAGTTATTACTCGCTCATGTAAGATATCGCAATATTTATACGGCAATATCACACGAGTGTAATAACATAATTGAAGTATGACGTCACAGTAGTTAGCTGTTGTGATGTCATTGTGGAAGCGCCCGTCACAATGGCTGACGTGTCAGCAAACTGTCGCCGGTTTTGCGTGATTTTGAGTGCATGTAATAAACAGAATACTAAACTCCTTTCAATTTAATACCATTTTTATCCAACTCGTTAATTATTTGGTATCAAACGTTTTATACACAATCATTAACTCGTTTGATAAAAATAGTATTAAATGAAGGATCGTTTGATATCCTCTAAATACGCACTCGGCGTTTTACAAATACTTCTTGAAAGTCACTGATTTAACACAACACGTTTTAAAACTTAAACGGGTTAGATACGTTTTGAAACTTAAGTCCATGTTAAGAAGTTCGTCATTCTAAGTAATCATTTCTGGATTACAATATTCTACATAAAGGTTGCAAAGGGTAACCCCATAAGATAACAAATCAAGAACGTAACGAATAGTTGAATTTCTATATTTTTTTATTCAAAAACAAAATAAAAGTTGGGTTACACCAGATTAAGCCAGTTTAAGTGGAAATTCAAGCATCTATATATAACAAATAGTAAAGACTTTGAACGAGGTCGACATCCTTGATATTTTTCAAAATCATTTTCAAAATATATCATTAATCGCTTTCTTAAAGCAAACCAAAACATACTTCCTTTCACAATTCACAATTGCTACCTTTTGTCGTTTACAATTTAAAAATTCAAATTATTGAAATCAAGCAACTAAGCCATTTGCGAAACAACATCAGAGACTTAAAGAATAAAATTTGTAGACACATTTAAATGGTAGAATTTAGAAGGTGAGAGATGTTCTCAATTTGTTAACAAATCACGCAGGTATTATAGTATGCCAGATTGTCGAATTCTGACATTTTTAAATAATTATGAAAAAAGATTGAGTTGAATAGCCCTCTATTATTCTGATTAATTAAGTGCTTGGTCGTCGAATTGAGACGTCTTCAAAAATTTGTTTGACAATATTTTGTCTCACTGGTATTGTATGCCGTATGTACGAATGAATAATAACTAAAAGCAAAAATTACTACACACAAGATATAAGAGTAATTATGAGTAACACTGAAGGGAAGCACAAGGACAAGACCGAGTAACGCAGACAAAGAGCTAAGCAATACAATCAAAATGGCGGCTAAACCACGTGAATGACCTCGATGCAATTATTGACTTAATTCTCACAATAACATTTGGTTTGTTTAAAATTTCCTTGCAATGCCATGAAGTATATAAAAACCGACTGAAAGTCTTTTTGCATTTATAATGTTTTGTTTTGATCGTGGTATAATTTTCATACGTTTGAGAAAAATTTGCTACAAAAACGGCTAAGTATTTATAAGCGGAACATTATGTCGACAATTTGTGAAAAAGATTATCTTTCTCACATTTCAGTTCAGAACTTTCGGATGAATGTGCAAACTAGAACTAACAGGGTTATAACCATGATAGCGACATGACATGGCATTATACATAGAGATTATTAACCAAGTAAGTGTGTCATATGACTTTTACGAAATGAGTGAATTTTTGTATTGCCGAGCGAGAGCGAGGGTTATACACAAATTTGCACGAGTTTCGTAAAAGTCATATGAGACACTTCCGAGGGTAATAATTTCTTTATTACCGATTCTATTCCATCTTACCATGTTAGAATTATGCAAGAAACGAGCCGCTTCCCTTGCGACGGCCGGCTACAGGGACGTCACGAACAATGGTGTTATGACGTCACAGGCGAAATAATACGGGAACTCGAGCTACAACAATCGTTGCTAGGCAAAAGTGATATGTGCACTAGTGCTCATATTGAAAATATGACACTACTTATTTCCAATCATATGGGTAATAATACCACTTATGGCAAGGTAATGTGACCAGACATGACCTTAGCAAGGCATGACAAATTATCGTTATATTACTGCGACAAGAGAAAGCATGACACCCCCCCCCCCCCCCCAATCGATATAGAATAGAGTCAAAACAACCCCTTTATCTTATTTTGGAACGTCCAAACATTATGTAAGTCAATTTACATCTAAAATCACAGTACCGATCCGTCGAATGGATTTTTCTATCCTCACACTAGAAATTCGACGAAAAGGTATGCGACCCGTACCACCATTAGTTGCGTTTTTGAGATATAAATGAACATGTATTTGAATTTGAAATATTATGGTGCACTTAACAAACATGTACCTCCTTAAAGACGCCGTCTTATGTATATCAAATTCAAGTTTGTCCCTATTTTTCAAATGATATTATTTTTTCTAAAATCAAATTCTCCGTTTACTAAACACGATTATCAAAAGAAAACATAAAAGTCTTTCAAGCCAAAACTGTCTGTGGTCATTTTCGTGGGAATACCTTTAAAGCATTTTACTTATTGAGATAAGTCATAGCTTTACAAAACAGTTTGATGACACGATTCATATATTGATTTCATAACACTGCTTAACAATCGGTCACATTTCCCCCTTATCGTGACTTTATTTTTATGCCCCCGAATCGGAGATTCCGGGGGTATATTGATTTTCACCTGTCCGTCTGTCCGTCCGTCTGTCCGTCTGTCTGTCTGTCCGTTTGTCCACAAAAACTTTAACCTTGGTCATAACTTTTGATTGGTCAGAGCTAGGTCTTTGATACTTGACATATGGATCCCTTGTGATGAGACCTTTCAGATGACACCATGACATTTGACCTTGTGACCTTGACCTTGACACAGCGAGCCTTTTCCGAAAACTTTAACCTTGGCTATAGTTTCTATACTGTCAGTGCTAGGTCTTTGATACTTGACATGTGTATCCCTTGTGATGAGACCTTTCAGATGACACCATGATATTTGACCTTTCCCGTCCGTCCGTCCGTCCGTCTGTCCGTTTGTCCACAAAAACTTTAACCTTGGTCATAACTTTTGATTGGTCAGAGCTAGCTCTTTGATACTTGACATATGGATCCCTTGTGATGAGACCTTTCAGATGACACCATGACATTTGACCTTGTGACCTTGACCTTGACACAGCGAGCATTTTAAACTTTAACCTTGGTCATAACTTTTGATTGGTCAGAGCTAGCTCTTTGATACTTGACATATGGATCCCTTGTGATGAGACCTTTCAGATGACACCATGACATTTGACCTTGTGACCTTGACCTTGACACAGCGAGCCTTTTCTGAAAACTTTAACCTTGGCTATAGTTTCTATACTGTCAGTGCTAGGTCTTTGATACTTGACATGTGTATCCCTTGTGATGAGACCTTTCAGATGACACCATGATATTTGACCTTTTCCGTCCGTCCGTCCATCTGTCCGTTTGTCCACAAAAACTTTAACCTTGGTCATAACTTTTGATTGGTCAGAGCTAGATCTTTGATACTTGACATATGGATCCCTCGTGATGAGACCTTTCAGATGACACCATGACATTTGACCTTGTGACCTTGACCTTGACACAGCGAGCAGGATGCATCCGGGGGCATTCGTGTTTCACAAACACATCTTGTTCTAAATTGTGCTTAAATTTAGTTATTACATTCTATATACATTTTGAATATCGAAAATTCTTGTTACCAAGAACAAGATATACAGATAAACAAGGTAAAAAGGTTAATCAAATCAAATCAAGTTTATGGCCCACGTACAATACAAAATAAAAAAAGCAATGTATAATTTATGGTAGTGGAAGATGGACAATCAAGTATAAAGAGAGCGTAGCGATAATGAATCCTTAATATAGTTGGAACAGGCCAGTGTAATTGAATGATCAGTGCACATCAACATGTTCAAAAAGTATTGTTGAGTAATATGATGTGGCAAATGTTTAAAGTATTTGCTGCGTAAATCATGATAAATTTTGCATTCAAATAAAAAGTGAAATTCATTTTCAACATAATTATTGCTACAAATATGACAAAGACGTTGGTTCCTTGGAAGTCCGTCAAATCTACCAGTGTTTTTATATATGGGTAGTGCACCTATTCGTAACAATGTAATTCTACGCCTTGCTTCTTTAGTTTTAAAAAAAAGTAAGATATGGTTCGCTGCAAAATACAGTTTTGATACATGAATAAACATCTAGTGATGAACACTTGGAAATTTCAGAAAATAACAATTGTTTATGACAATCACTAACTCTTAAATAAAAGTCTTTAAAAAAAAGGTTAACAAAATATGGATTAGACAATTTCCTGATTATTCTAAAAGATCGGTTTTTGACTACTTTCTGAAAATTTCCTAGAAATATACATTTATACATTTATTCTATGGGGAATGTGGACGTTTCCCTATCTTTGTACATACAGCGGCCCGCTGTCTTAATTACTTGGTTAAATTAACAACAATGCATAATGACCGTATACCTAAGAAAGCTTATGAAATGTTATTTAACCTCGATAACTTAGGCTATGGTACATAGAGAATCTCACCCAAGTGTCTTCTGATATCAAAATAAAATATCAACACAAGTTGATAAAAGTAACAAATATCCGATACAGCTGCGTATCTTAAGTTTGTTCACTTACCAATACCAATGTTGTCTGACCATCAAACCTGAACTTCTTTGGTCCAGCGTTTTTCTAGCATCTTATAACGACTTATCGTCATATAAATCTAAGCCTCGTCTATTCTAATGCCCCTATTTCACTACGAGAGGAATTCTCACGAATCGCCACGATAGAGAAATATTTCACATTCGTGAACATTCGTAGACAATTCGTGATTTATTCTTGTGAATCGTGATGAATTCGTGATTGATTCGGCAATATTCTTTCAATTCGTGGCATTCGTGAACACATTTTTGTTTGTCAAATTTTTTACCATAATCAACTACGAATTTTGTTATCGTAGTTGTCTCGTAAACTATTCGTAATTAATTCGGGTCATTCATAACAAATTCGCAACGAGTTCTTGGAAATTCGTGGTTGATATTTTTGATGGTATCTCCCCGAATTATTTACGAATCATCTACGAAACAATTACGAATGTCCCGAATTAAGGACGAAACATTCGTAGTATATTCGTAATTGTTTCGTAGTTATGTCGTACAATTCGTACATAATTCGTAAGCAATTCGTATTGGTTTCGTAGTGTTTTAGCATGAAAAGCTATTTAGTAAATTTCGTAAACGTTTCGTATAAGTGAAATTGCAGTTCACGAATGTTGCCGAATATTCAAGAATATTCACTATTTTTTACAATCACCTCGTGATTCCTCTTGTATGCAGTGAACTAGGGGCATAACGATGCCGTTCTCTTTTATTTCGTCTTTGTTGTAGTCCTTGGCGGCTTTTCGTCTTTTGTACAGGTAGACCATGGCCAAAACTGCAATCAAAGCTAGGACCGAAGCTATGGAAAATCCGATTCCTATGCCAGCACCCATGCCTGTATTCTGTTTATCTTCTTCAATGGCTGAAATAAATGCATAATAATCAACAAAGTGTGTTTCTCCCTTTGGACGTAACAATGTAAAATAGTGATAAAGAGCATGTTTCATACAATGTTATTTGTCTTTTATGTGAAGAAAATGGACATGTGCTCATTTAAAGGGACAATTGCACGTTGTTTGATAACAAAATTAATCTACTGAAAACTAAAAATAACAAAATACCACAATAGTTACTGAAATAGAGCTATTGGCTCTGTAGCTCAGCAGACTTTACAATTTTACTTTACATTTGACTTTGCTTTAGGGTGTGGCCAATGTGGTTCCCCTCTTAGTAGGGGCCAAGGGGCCACCAAAGCTACAATTTATAATCCTCACTAGTCAAGGAGTCTGTACACAAAGTTTAAACTTTCTATGCCTTATGCTTCTGGGGAAGAAGATGAAACTAGGTTTAAAGGGCGTAATCCCTGTGGCCCTTATTAGGGGCCACAGGGCCACCAAAGCTACAATTTATAATCCTCACTAGTCAAGGAGTCTGTACACAAAGTTTAAACTTTCTATGCCTTATGCTTCTGGGGAAGAAGATGAAACTAGGTTTAAAGGGCGTAATCCCTGTGGCCCTTATTAGGGGCCACAGGGCCACCACAGCTACAATTAATAATCCTCACTAGTCAAGGGGTCTGTACACAAAGTTTAAACTTTCTATGCCTTATGCTTCTGGGGAAGAAGATGAAACTAGGTTTAAAGGGCGTATTCCCTGTGGCCCTTATTAGGGGCCACAGGGCCACCAAAGCTACAAATAATAATCCTCACTAGTCAAGGGGTCTGTACACAAAGTTTAAACTTTCTATGCCTTATGCTTCTGGGGAAGAATATGAAACTAGGTTTAAAGGGCGTAATCCCTGTGGCTCTTATTAGGGGCCACAGGGCCACCAAAGCTACAATTAATAATCCTCACTAGTCAAGGGGTCTGTACACAAAGTTTAAACTTTCTATGCCTTATGCTTCTGGGGAAGAATATGAAACTAGGTTTAAAGGGCGTAATCCCTGTGGCCCTTATTAGGGGCCACAGGGCCACCAAAGCTACAATTAATAATCCTCACTAGTCAAGGAGTCTGTACACAAAGTTTAAACTTTCTATGCCTTATGCTTCTGGGGAAGAAGATGAAACTAGGTTTAAAGGGCGTAATCCCTGTGGCCCTTATTAGGGGCCACAGGGCCACCAAAGCTACAATTAATAATCCTCACTAGTCAAGGGGTCTGTACACAAAGTTTAAACTTTCTATGCCTTATGCTTCTGGGGAAGAATATGAAACTAGGTTTAAAGGGCGTAATCCCTGTGGCCCTTATTAGGGGCCACAGGGCCACCAAAGCTACAATTAATAATCCTCACTAGTCAAGGAGTCTGTACACAAAGTTTAAACTTTCTATGCCTTATGCTTCTGGGGAAGAAGATGAAACTAGGTTTAAAGGGCGTAATCCCTGTGGCCCTTATTAGGGGCCACAGGGCCACCAAAGCTACAATTAATAATCCTCACTAGTCAAGGAGTCTGTACACAAAGTTTAAACTTTCTATGCCTTATGCTTCTGGGGAAGAAGATGAAACTAGGTTTAAAGGGCGTAATCCCTGTGGCCCTTATTAGGGTCCACAGGGCCACCAAAGCTACAATTTATAATCCTCACTAGTCAAGGAGTCTGTACACAAAGTTTAAACTTTCTATGCCTTATGTTTCTTGGGAAGAAGATGAAACTAGGTTTAAAGGGCGTAATCCCTGTGGCCCTTATTAGGGGCAACAGGGCCACCAAAGCTACAATTAATAATCCTCACTAGTCAAGGAGTCTGTACACAAAGTTTAAACTTTCTATGCCTTATGCTTCTGGGGAAGAAGATGAAACTAGGTTTAAAGGGCGTAATCCCTGTGGCCCTTATTAGGGGCCACAGGGCCACCAAAGCTACAATTAATAATCCTCACTAGTCAAGGGGTCTGTACACAAAGTTTAAACTTTCTATGCCTTATGCTTCTGGGGAAGAAGATGAAACTAGGTTTAAAGGGCGTAATCCCTGTGGCCCTTATTAGGGGCCACAGGGCCACCAAAGCTACAATTAATAATCCTCACTAGTCAAGGAGTCTGTACACAAAGTTTAAACTTTTTATGCCTTATGCTTCTGGGGAAGAAGATGAAACTAGGTTTAAAGGGCGTATTCCTGTGGCCCTTATTAGGGGCCACAGGGCCACCAAAGCTACAATTAATAATCCTCACTAGTCAAGGAGTCTGTACACAAAGTTTAAACTTTCTATGCCTTATGCTACTGGGGAAGAAGATGAAACTAGGTTTAAAGGGCGTAATCCCTGTGGCCCTTATTAGGGGCCACAGGGCCACCAAAGCTACAATTAATAATCCTCACTAGTCAAGGAGTCTGTACACAAAGTTTAAACTTTCTATGCCTTATGCTTCTGGGGAAGAAGATGAAACTAGGTTTAAAGGGCGTAATCCCTGTGGCCCTTATTAGGGGCCACAGGGCCACCAAAGCTACAATTAATAATCCTCACTAGTCAAGGAGTCTGTACACAAAGTTTAAACTTTCTATGCCTTATGCTTCTGGGGAAGAAGATGAAACTAGGTTTAAAGGGCGTAATCCCTGTGGCCCTTATTAGGGGCCACAGGGCCACCAAAGCTACAATTAATAATCCTCACTAGTCAAGGAGTCTGTACACAAAGTTTAAACTTTCTATGCCTTATGCTTCTGGGGAAGAAGATGAAACTAGGTTTAAAGGGCGTAATCCCTGTGGCCCTTATTAGGGGCCACAGGGCCCCCAAAGCTACAATTAATAATCCTCACTAGTCAAGGAGTCTGTACACAAAGTTTAAACTTTCTATGCCTTATGCTTCTGGGGAAGAAGATGAAACTAGGTTTAAAGGGCGTAATCCCTGTGGCCCTTATTAGGGGCAACAGGGCCACCAAAGCTACAATTAATAATCCTCACTAGTCAAGGAGTCTGTACACAAAGTTTAAACTTTCTATGCCTTATGCTTCTGGGGAAGAAGATGAAACTAGGTTTAAAGGGCGTAATCCCTGTGGCCCTTATTAGGGGCCACAGGGCCACCAAAGCTACAATTAATAATCCTCACTAGTCAAGGGGTCTGTACACAAAGTTTAAACTTTCTATGCCTTATGCTTCTGGGGAAGAATATGAAACTAGGTTTAAAGGGCGTAATCCCTGTGGCCCTTATTAGGGGCCACAGGGCCACCAAAGCTACAATTAATAATCCTCACTAGTCAAGGAGTCTGTACACAAAGTTTAAACTTTCTATGCCTTATGCTTCTGGGGAAGAAGATGAAACTAGGTTTAAAGGGCGTAATCCCTGTGGCCCTTATTAGGGGCCACAGGGCCACCAAAGCTACAATTAATAATCCTCACTAGTCAAGGAGTCTGTACACAAAGTTTAAACTTTCTATGCCTTATGCTTCTGGGGAAGAAGATGAAACTAGGTTTAAAGGGCGTAATCCCTGTGGCCCTTATTAGGGTCCACAGGGCCACCAAAGCTACAATTTATAATCCTCACTAGTCAAGGAGTCTGTACACAAAGTTTAAACTTTCTATGCCTTATGTTTCTGGGGAAGAAGATGAAACTAGGTTTAAAGGGCGTAATCCCTGTGGCCCTTATTAGGGGCAACAGGGCCACCAAAGCTACAATTAATAATCCTCACTAGTCAAGGAGTCTGTACACAAAGTTTAAACTTTCTATGCCTTATGCTTCTGGGGAAGAAGATGAAACTAGGTTTAAAGGGCGTAATCCCTGTGGCCGAATTAGGGGCCACAGGGCCACCAAAGCTACAATTAATAATCCTCACTAGTCAAGGGGTCTGTACACAAAGTTTAAACTTTCTATGCCTTATGCTTCTGGGGAAGAAGATGAAACTAGGTTTAAAGGGCGTAATCCCTGTGGCCCTTATTAGGGGCCACAGGGCCACCAAAGCTACAATTAATAATCCTCACTAGTCAAGGAGTCTGTACACAAAGTTTAAACTTTTTATGCCTTATGCTTCTGGGGAAGAAGATGAAACTAGGTTTAAAGGGCGTATTCCTGTGGCCCTTATTAGGGGCCACAGGGCCACCAAAGCTACAATTAATAATCCTCACTAGTCAAGGAGTCTGTACACAAAGTTTAAACTTTCTATGCCTTATGCTACTGGGGAAGAAGATGAAACTAGGTTTAAAGGGCGTAATCCCTGTGGCCCTTATTAGGGGCCACAGGGCCACCAAAGCTACAATTAATAATCCTCACTAGTCAAGGAGTCTGTACACAAAGTTTAAACTTTCTATGCTTATGCTTCTGGGGAAGAAGATGAAACTAGGTTTAAAGGGCGTAATCCCTGTGGCCCTTATTAGGGGCCACAGGGCCACCAAAGCTACAATTAATAATCCTCACTAGTCAAGGAGTCTGTACACAAAGTTTAAACTTTCTATGCCTTATGCTTCTGGGGAAGAAGATGAAACTAGGTTTAAAGGGCGTAATCCCTGTGGCCCTTATTAGGGGCCACAGGGCCACCAAAGCTACAATTAATAATCCTCACTAGTCAAGGAGTCTGTACACAAAGTTTAAACTTTCTATGCCTTATGCTTCTGGGGAAGAAGAAGAAACTAGGTTTAAAGGGCGTAATCCCTGTGGCCCTTATTAGGGGCCACAGTGCCACCAAAGCTACAATTAATAATCCTCACTAGTCAAGGAGTCTGTACACAAAGTTTAAACTTTCTATGCCTTATGCTTCTGGGGAAGAAGATGAAACTAGGTTTAAAGGGCGTAATCCCTGTGGCCCTTATTAGGGGCCACAGGGCCACCAAAGCTACAATTAATAATCCTCACTAGTCAAGGAGTCTGTACACAAAGTTTAAACTTTTTATGCCTTATGCTTCTGGGGAAGAAGATGAAACTAGGTTTAAAGGGCGTATTCCTGTGGCCCTTATTAGGGGCCACAGGGCCACCAAAGCTACAATTAATAATCCTCACTAGTCAAGGAGTCTGTACACAAAGTTTAAACTTTTTATGCCTTATGCTTCTGGGGAAGAAGATGAAACTAGGTTTAAAGGGCGTATTCCTGTGGCCCTTATTAGGGGCCACAGGGCCACCAAAGCTACAATTAATAATCCTCACTAGTCAAGGAGTCTGTACACAAAGTTTAAACTTTCTATGCCTTATGCTTCTGGGGAAGAAGATGAAACTAGGTTTAAAGGGCGTAATCCCTGTGGCCCTTATTAGGGGCCACAGGGCCACCAAAGCTACAATTAATAATCCTCACTAGTCAAGGAGTCTGTACACAAAGTTTAAACTTTCTATGCTTATGCTTCTGGGGAAGAAGATGAAACTAGGTTTAAAGGGCGTAATCCCTGTGGCCCTTATTAGGGGCCACAGGGCCACCAAAGCTACAATTAATAATCCTCACTAGTCAAGGAGTCTGTACACAAAGTTTAAACTTTCTATGCCTTATGCTTCTGGGGAAGAAGATGAAACTAGGTTTAAAGGGCGTAATCCCTGTGGCCCTTATTAGGGGCCACAGGGCCACCAAAGCTACAATTAATAATCCTCACTAGTCAAGGAGTCTGTACACAAAGTTTAAACTTTCTATGCCTTATGCTTCTGGGGAAGAAGATGAAACTAGGTTTAAAGGGCGTAATCCCTGTGGCCCTTATTAGGGGCCACAGGGCCACCAAAGCTACAATTAATAATCCTCACTAGTCAAGGAGTCTGTACACAAAGTTTAAACTTTCTATGCCTTATGCTTCTGGGGAAGAAGATGAAACTAGGTTTAAAGGGCGTAATCCCTGTGGCCCTTATTAGGGGCCACAGGGCCACCAAAGCTACAATTAATAATCCTCACTAGTCAAGGAGTCTGTACACAAAGTTTAAACTTTTTATGCCTTATGCTTCTGGGGAAGAAGATGAAACTAGGTTTAAAGGGCGTATTCCTGTGGCCCTTATTAGGGGCCACAGGGCCACCAAAGCTACAATTAATAATCCTCACTAGTCAAGGAGTCTGTACACAAAGTTTAAACTTTTTATGCCTTATGCTTCTGGGGAAGAAGATGAAACTAGGTTAAAAGGGCGTATTCCTGTGGCCCTTATTAGGGGCCACAGGGCCACCAAAGCTACAATTAATAATCCTCACTAGTCAAGGAGTCTGTACACAAAGTTTAAACTTTCTATGCCTTATGCTTCTGGGGAAGAAGATGAAACTAGGTTTAAAGGGCGTAATCCCTGTGGCCCTTATTAGGGGCCACAGGGCCACCAAAGCTACAATTAATAATCCTCACTAGTCAAGGAGTCTGTACACAAAGTTTAAACTTTCTATGCTTATGCTTCTGGGGAAGAAGATGAAACTAGGTTTAAAGGGCGTAATCCCTGTGGCCCTTATTAGGGGCCACAGGGCCACCAAAGCTACAATTAATAATCCTCACTAGTCAAGGAGTCTGTACACAAAGTTTAAACTTTCTATGCCTTATGCTTCTGGGGAAGAAGATGAAACTAGGTTTAAAGGGCGTAATCCCTGTGGCCCTTATTAGGGGCCACAGGGCCACCAAAGCTACAATTAATAATCCTCACTAGTCAAGGGGTCTTCGTGATGTTTGACTCTCGTCATACATTTTGCAAAAAAACATGGATAATAATTTTTTTAGAATTTTAAGACATAACATTTCTGAAAAATGCTACAGGCCTTTAGGTTATTGCCCCATCAATTGCCTTGTACTGTAAAGTTAAAAAAACGTGACAAATATTTCCTTGAATATAAATCGAATTCAAATCGAAAACAAAGGACATGGTTCTTCATTTTCACACCGTTTGTTCTTATCAAAGGACTCACCACTTCCTGTATCTCCGTCACAGTCATCTGAGGCTTCGCCGGGAGAAGCTGTATGTTTAAAAAGTTAAATATATAACAGTATTTATCATGAGTCATAAGTAACTTTTCTAATTATATAGAGTATGATATCATAGGTGACGGCGTGCACTGATCGTCAATAAAACAGCATTATGAAACTCGTGAATGTCATTGATATTTTATTCACTTTCCCTCTTTAATTGTCAAACCATTCACTCGTTTAAAAAAGTATTTTCTATTTATGACTTCGTCTACAGTACTCAGAAAACATAAATAAAATGTTTTTTTGGCGTTTATTTTTGTACTTATCAAATAAGAAGTTCAAATTTTTACAAGTGTTGAAATGATTTTATCATTTTTTAACAAATTAAGCCTTGTGAAGGGGTCACATACAAATCATCAATATTTATACAATTATAAGTATCATGATCAATAATTCTGTTTACAGGTACTTGTATTCAAAATTGCCTATTTGCAACACATTTAGAAAATGTTATAACCTGTAAACAATTTTATGCATGCTTTGCCTCAGCAACTAAGCAATTAACAGTAAAAGCTATGAATATACTATATATAATAAGTTTAAACTAGTGTTACGATAGTGTACAATTATACGTGTACGATTTATAGTGTACATAACATGAAATATCTTCCCTGACCGTATTGAGAATACCGACCATGGACATACTATAGCCAGCATCAGAACTATACATTTAACCTAAATTATTTCAGGTGCGTAAGGATGACACGTTTTTCTCGCCTGTAAGTACCTCAAATAATTTATTCGAGAGAAACAAATTCTATGTAATATCGCATTGGTTGAAAAGTGTTTTAAATTAATTTGCAAACAAGGTCATCGGTACATTAGAAATTAATTTTAAGATTGAGTGCAAATACATCTTGTAGTAAAACATGTTTTTTTGCAATCTCCGAGGAATAACATAGTAAAAATATTGTCTCTATCAGGGTTCGAACCAGCCGTGATATCCTCTGCGCCACGGTCTGAATACACCCACCTATGTCGCAAGTTTCTGACGTAAGCTCATCAAACCAATCGCAAGGACGGCGCTAAAAGCTATTCTTGAGGCAGATAACTCCAGTGTTTCATGCTTTATACCCTAAACGATATTTAAAAAAGACGATAGGATTCGATAGCTTACGACTGGGCTTTGTCTGCTCTAAACTGGTTACAGCAACATGCGATTAGGCCGACTGCATTCAGACCTTGGCGGAGAGGTAGTCCCGGCTGGTTGGAAAACTGATCGATACATTATTTATACTAATTTATTCTTTGGAGCACGGTCAATTATTATCTATCCAGAAGTCAATTGAAGTAAATTTTAAATTTTGAAACATTTGGTATATAACGATTCTCCTAAAGATTCATCGGATATTTACTAAAAATCATTTTGTCATATGAGTCATGCCGTATCTTGAATAATTGTCATGGACTAAGATTATATTACCATAATGAGATTAAAAATTGAACAAATTATATAGCGAGTATCGTCTATCAATAGAGTGTAAGGACTCACTACACCTTAAGTTGGTTCACTTCTTAGTGTGTCTAATTAAGAGCAAATATCATGTAATTTGGGTTTCGTTTGAACATAAGTCAGATAAATCCAGCAGCAATGAAAGGATCACCAATTTCTAATGTGTAAAACCATTTTCGAACCATATTCTGGGATAGTCGTGTCACTGTTGCAGAAATTCCAAATTTGGCAAGGAAAAATAGACGGGAGAAAGTGAGAACTCTTTGTTCAGGGACTAAATTTTAGTTAAGGTCACCGAGGTATGGCTAAATTGATGACTTTTGAACAACGTCACTGATTGCCCAACTAACTTAAATTGCAACAAATCAGGATTCTCCTTTTTAAGCTCGCACACTCGGCACATTAGAACAGAGGATCGATCAAGTTAACTTTAGTTACCTCTTTTAGGAGAGAATAAAAAAATGAGTGCAATTAACGAAACATAAATTTTAGAAATTGAGTTTGTTAATTCGATAAATTTAAACCTGCATTCACTTATCACACTGTCGTGTTAAAGAAGGGTTAGCTCAGGTGAAATTATATTTAAGAAGACGTTCCTCTACAATATATATTTTAAAGGTTGTCAAAAAATAATTATAACATTTTAAAGTTTAAACATGTTACTTATATTTCTATTATTGCTTTGTGAGTTTGATTTTGGTAAAAATAGTTCAATCATCAATCAAGCTTTAAATAGTTTCTTTACCGGGGGACGAAGCTCAGTCGTATAGAGTGTTCGCTCGACCAATTGTTCGATTCCCGGTCGCGTCATACCAAAAGACGTTTCTTGACACTCAGCATTATAAGGACAGAACAACGCATTAAATGGCGCTGCACCGTGGCTGCCGGATGCTTCGGCACAAACCAATTTCCAATATGTCCATGTACTGAGGACAACAAAATGTTATAGGAATAGAAAATGGCGAACAATGTCCAAGCCGATACCCAGAAAGACCCCCTCTTTAAAACTACGTAAGGCGTAAAGCAATTGGTTTTGATTACTAATGCAAAATACAAACTAATGCGCAATTAAGCATATCTATACTGCTGTATATTAGCGAGAAGTATCAACTTAAAACCACATCCAGGTGAACTATCAATTAACAGGTAAGAATCCAATGATTTCCGAAATTCATCTTAAAGTTTTAACTTTGGGCATATCGTTTTTACTAGTATATCTTAAGTTAAAGATGACTCAAATGTTTCAGTCTTCAATATTAGGCCAAACAATGCAAAGATAGTTAAAGGGACAGTCCTATCGGGGTTATTTTTTTTTTGAAACGAAATTCAAAAGGGAGCAGTGACGAAAACATGTTAAACATGTTAATTCTAGAATATATTAAATGTTACCCTCACTGATGTAGTTCAAAATAGTGTGAAATAAAAGTTTCAGATATAACGTCTTTGGGAGAATCGAACTTATTCTTTCGATAGGTTTCCTCTCCCCTTGGGCGAAGTTTAGATGATTTCATATATTGACAGAGCTAGTATTTCGAAAATATTAAACCATAGAACTACGCCGATTCTAATCAGACTGAGTAGAATCGCAGATTATTCAAGACTGTAAATAAAATAAAACATTATTTTTTTTGTTAATATCTGATCTAATATAGATCCAATTCGGAAAGCGTTTGTTACAGCGAAGAGGCGAGAAGAGACAAAAGCCTTATCTAAAGATTATTACCAGACGATGTTCTCCGTTTGTGCCTCGTAGGACAATCTGTTGAAGACAAAATGTACAAACACATGTACATAATTAATATAATTAAAACGAACCTTTTGTTATTTGATAATCATGCTCTTTAAATGACTGGGCTAAATTTACGACAGTCTCGTTGCATGAGTGATGGAGTTAATAAATAAAGTATACTCAAGGGCCAAAGAAACAATACCAATTTTTCAAGACAGTTAAAATCACAAAACTATTCTTCGAATGCAGTCAATAGACACGTGTTGTATCGAAAACCTCACGCGTTCCTACGTAAAGCCTTAAACGCCAGTTTCCGAACTGTCATTTTATGCCTTGCTGCTGACCCTTTTTTTTGTGCTGCTATAGGGCCCCCTACAGGCTAGAGAGCAAGCACAGAAAACTCAAGGGTCAGCAGCAAGGCATAAAACTGACTGTTTGGAAACTGGCGTTTTAGGCTTTGCGTTGGAAGATGCACGTCGTCCGCCAGAGGACGATTTTCACCTCTGTCCAAATACACTTGGGGTCCTGAAATACCTTTCTCAAACGGTGTTTGGGCCAAATGAAATTAAATTTAGAAATGTAGAAAATTCATAAAATGTAAGATGTTATCAATGAAGATTAACTTCGTGGTAATTACTTTAATTTGTTAACGCATATTCATTGTAAAACGCTAGAAAACAAGCAAAATTGTCATTTCACAAGTTCTTGAGGACAGTTTAGGGTGATTTTTCTTGTGGAAACGAAATTCAAGAGGACGCAGTAATTCATTCTCTTCTTTGTCCAATTGTTAAATTTAGAACAATAGTTACTATACTGTTTACCTCACTTTCATATATGAAGGCAAGTGTGAAATAATCATGTTACAATCATATATAAATATAAACTGGGAAGTACACTTGAACTTTTTTTTTATCACTTTATTTCTTTTTGTAGGCATCACGTCAATACACAACATACATTTTCAAAATAATATGTACATATTGATCAAGTGTGGCAGGTGGTGTCAAATCGACAAGACATTGTAAGTTTCGGTATACAATTACATGGTAATGTGACAGTTTCAGTAGAAATGGATTATGTAAAAAGGCTGTGGCATGAGGACCAGAAGGAGATGAACTTTTCATATCTACACTCAGTGTAAAGATGCTGTTTACTGACGTTATAGGTATCTTGAAGGATGGACTTAAGACCATTGATGTGCGGCCTCTTGTTCTGGCATTTACAGGTATATATGTAATGTTTAGTAACAATAAAGATCAAGTTTAATACATCGTTTCTCTTTTCCTGGTAACCAAATATAATATGTGTTATATCTGGCTCTAAGTTGATTCCAGAATTCAATTCAATCCAATTTAACAAGTGACGCCACAAGCTTTTTACATGTACACAATCAAATAAAAGATGTTTTATAGTTTCATTTGTATTGTTGCAAAATGTACATAAAGGTGAAGTTTGTAATTTGTAGATAACAGCACTTTTGTTAGTTGTCAGTATTCTATGAATAATGCGATATTGAAACCATCTTAATTTACAGCTAATAGTGCTTCGAAATGGGATATAATTATAAACTGTCCATAATTCTTTACTTATATCTGAGCCAATGTCAATTTCCCACTTTCTTTCATAGTTGACTTGATTTTCTAGACAATCTTTTTTCATTAGTTCTGTGTAGAATTCTTTACTTCCTTTTGGTGCTTTAAATAGTATTTTCAAATGATTTGGAATAAAAGGCATATTTACCTGTTTGTCTAATAATAGTGAATTTTTGAAAATATATTCTCTTATGCAGTTAATCAAGCCCATGTATTCCAGAAAGTTTGTTTTGACAGGGTATATTTTACAAAATTCTGAGAATTTTAAAGATGAACCATCTTCTTTCAGAAGATCGTTAATGTATTTTACATTTGATGTTACATAACGTTTGATCAGCACAGGTTTTTTGTCAATCAATATGTTGTCATTTGTCCAAATGTACTCTGTTTTAACATCATTAATAGTTCTGTTGCTTTGTAAGGTGGCCCATGCATTGAAAACATCTTTCCAGAAAGTGTTTTTGATATGTGGTATAATACATTTTCTCAGATAAGTTGATCCCATTTCTACAGGGTCTAAAACACTATTTGGTAGAAAGGCATCTGTTAGATTTTTTAGCTTATTACTTTTAGTATACAATCTTCGTATCCATGATATTTTCTGAGATAGTATTGTTTCAAGGATCAGAGGGGCCTTTAGACCACCTTGTTTATAGTCTTGAACAATCAAGTTTCGTTTTATTTTATCTGGTTTACCTCTCCATATAAATGAGAAACACTTTTGTTGTAGCTTATTAATTGTATCTGCACTTGGGTTAGGGATTGATGTAAAGAGGTGATTTATTGTTGGCAGAATAAGACTTTTCAAAACTGTGATTCTACCCATAGGTGTGAGGTCCCTACGTGACCATACTGTACACTTGAACTTTGTTTCCACAAAAATACCCCGATATGACTGTCTCTTAAAGGAGATTTCATCAGAACATTTTTTCAAAGGCTTTCTTTTAATAACGTGAAAAGATATAGCTTTGAAAAGCATAACTTAGTTCTGAGGACATGAAATAACCCTGTTTCAGTCGTAATTATCCTCTTGTGACTTTACTTCATTTTATACGTTATCATTTCTTTTGTCCGGGAGTGTATAAGAAATTTTGTGCTTGAAATCAACAACAATCGACAATGAAAAAAGGTTTTTATTTCAAAAGAACGCGACAAGGGGAACATAAAACAGCCAAATAAAATACCGTGCAAAAGAAAGTCTACCACGTAATAATGCCAAAAAGACAAATACCAACGAACATTTTATTGTAATTATGAAAGAGGGCATTATTCGGTGCATCGATGTCAAAGGTACCCTTACGAAGTACTTATGAATTCTACTTTCGTTAGTGTGTCTAAAGCATGTGCTGTCTGAATGACTGAAAAATAATATTCTTGTGTCTGTTATGAGAACCACTGGTGCCTTACACTTGTTACTTTTGGGGTTTACAACAATAGTTGATGAATATCGGGCTTGTCATAATTTTTTTACCAGTACATTAGAGTTTATTTTAATCAATTACTATTTGAGGTTTTTATTTTACGTCGGTTTCAAACGAGTGTAATGCCTTATTTTGCACTTTAGTACATCGAGTGTATAGCACCAGTTACATCCTAATATTAATTATTATACATTCTTTAGTCTCAATATACCTTAAAGTAAAATATACACATAAATCGTATGCTCTTAGTATGAAAAACGATCCAAAATATCTCAATATTGTAAAGGCATAAGGATGGCCTTAATTATATGTATGCTAAATCTTTTGGTTGTTAAAAGAAGCATTGAGTTTATCCCCTTTTTTTGCAATCAATACAAGCACGAAACATTTACATTTTTGGATTAGGACATTTGCACAAATCAAGGTTTATTAAGATTGACCGAGGAATAAACGTTTCCAGATGTCGATTCTTTGCATTTATAATGATTTATATATATGACTAGATTAGCGTTTGCGGGACACCGCAAAAGCAGAGCAGCCCCGAAACTTGGGGTTTCGCCTTACCCTGTTCCGCCTTTTACAGGCATCACCAAATTGGACATTTTCTCATGACCTTGACCTTTGACACTCAAGGTCACACAATCAATGAACACATTTCATTGAGTATGACATTAATGTAATGAATTAAAGTTAAAATAATCCATTTTCTCCATATATGTTGACCTTTCTGTTACCTTGACCTTTGACAGTTCGTACCCAAAACTTTTCGAAAATTTTATACTTCTCAAGAGATAATATATACAAAATCTTAACTTCATAGCACAAAAACTTTGCAAGTTATCGTGTTTACAAGGAACTTTGTAGTGATTTTATAACTTGTGACCTTGACCTTTGACCTTGAAGGTGAACATGTCATAATGATTCCCTGGAAGTGCAAACATTTAGACATGTTCATGAGTTCTGAAAAGCTAAATGGGATAAAGTTATTGTAACCCAAATTAGGTGCACATTGCAATAACTCAAATCTCATGACCTTGACGTTTGACCTTCAAGGTCACACAATTAATGAACACTTTTTATTGAGTATAACAATCACGTATTGATTAAAAGTGTTCATAGTTAGAAGAAAGCATTTTCGCTAAACCATGCTAAAGTCATGACCTCGCTGTGACCTTGACCTTTGACGGATTGTAGCCAAAACCTTTTCTAAATTTTTTACTCTTCCAAGGATGATATATACCAAGTTAGAGCTTCATAGCACAAAAACTTTTCAAGTTATCGCGTTTACAAGGAATTCTTAGAGTGATTACATAGCTCGTGACCTTGACCTTTGACATTGAAAGTGAACATGTCATAATCGTTCCCCCGAGGTATGAGTAGTAAGTTATTAATAAGAGTTCTGGAAAGCTTAGTGGAAAAAAAGTTATAGCTAGTAGTACGAGTGCGGCGGCGGCGGCGATGGAAACATCACAAAAACTGATAGCAGCCCCGTCCTTAGACGGGGCTGCTAAATACACGTACACGTATATACAAGAATAAAGTACAATGTCATGTAAAATGTGAAGTATATATATATATATGGGAAAGAGTAAACATCAGATGGTTCAGACTAGATCAATCATCTTTAAAGGGGCAGTAGCACGTTTTTTGATAAATTTACATTCTAAATATTTCACTTATAATTGTAAGTAAATGCTAAATGTATCATATTGACAATGTCAACAATCTCATTACACAAGCCAATAATTCATAGTCAGAGGACAAAGAATGAGGCTTCACATAAAATCCATTTGCGGCCATTTTTGTGTGAACACCTTTAATTCATTTTTGTAAGAGAAATGAATCGCATGGCTGAACTTAACGTTATATATTTGAATTATTACTGCTTCATTTAGTTTGAATACATTGTCTTTCAATTGGAGCTATTTATTTTCATTTTCCTGACATATATATTCCCCCTAAAAACGTGCTACTGCCCCTTTAATACGATGAATTCATTTCGACCATTATGTGGGTCTTGTCAAGTACGATTACAAATGGAAGGTTACATATATTTATACAGGAACAAAACAATAAATTCATATAATCCAGGTTCATATATATATACACACAAAAAGTGCACAATCTTGAGACTGTTGTTCAGCTCTCAGGTATTATATATTGAAAAGATAAGTCAGAAGTTGAATGAATCCATTTTACTGGCTAGTACTTTCAGCTCAATTTAGGAGCATCTTCAGGCCATATACAAATAACGGATATATTATAGGGCCATATATATATATATATATGACAAATACAATACTAAAGACGACACCTGCTGTAGATATCATCTAATACATTTTTATACATAGATCTATTCAACCAATATGCATTGTGGAAACATCTAACAAGGTTAAATGCGCTTAGTAACGTAACTTAGTAATGTGGTAGTAACAAGATTAGTGGGATAAGGCCACAAATTAAATATCCTTCGTTTATCAAATTGTCCATGGAGATCATTTTCTTTCTTAATGTTTAGAAATTTGAATACATTCGAACGTTTCTTGCGCAATCAAACGCCTGCGATTAATGCACAAATCGATATTCAAATCAATGTTCCAATCAATATTCTATCAATCGATATGTCAAAATTGCATTCTGTCAACAGTTTCCTAGTCGCTACTCCAGCTCCTGCAAGAAATAGTAATTGAAATGTTGAAATTAATGACTTCTGATAAAAACCGTTACAGGAACCACCCACATAACTACAAGAACTTTAGGGGCGAATGTACAAGCCCCCCTTTTCACTTCATTAAACGTTTACCTAGATAGAAATTTGAAATATATGCTTTACATAACACATATAGAAACAAATAAGACTACTCAGTTCATAACTAGTTCATTGTAAATATTTTCGTTTGCACACTTCAGCAAAGGGATGCCTATTTAAAAAAATAAAATTGTTATATGAAAAGAGAGTAAAAAAGCCACAAATTCAGAGACCCATGCACATTAAAAACATTCTAGATAGTATTGAAGACACCATGCCATGCCATGCCATAAGCCTTTCAGGCCCGTTTCGCTACTTCGATTCTTATGACGGCATTTTTGAAGTTCAAAACGAAACCATTGGAAAACAAATGTTTTCTCATTTACGGTAGAAATGAAAGTTATCATTAATCACCAAAGGATAGAAATACGAAAGCGTGCATATTTCAAACATTGGTCATGGTTTCTTAAAGGGGAGGTAGAACGATGTTTTACAAGAAAGTGATCCCACAATACCAAAATGAACGACCCTAATTGCAAGACAATGATTTAAAAAGTAACAGTTCTTAAATGGGCATTAGCACGTTTTTTTGGGGTAATGTAAGGTGAAGTCAGGAAAATGAAAATCAATGGCTCAAATTGAAAAACAATGTATTTAAACTAAATGGAGCAGTAATAATTCAAATAAATAATGTAAAGTTTACCCATGCGATTCCCTTTACTTACACAAAATTAATTAAAGGTGTTTACACAAAATGGCCGCCAATGAATTTTAGGTGACTCTTCATACTTTGTTCTCTGACTATGGATAATGGGTTTGTGTTATGAGATTTTTGACACTAGCAAAATAATACATTTATCATTAACGTTCAATTATCACTGAAAATTTTGAAATAAAAAATCATCAAAAAACGTGCTACTACCCCTTACAAATAGAAACTTCAAATTTCCGATAAGCAATGAGACAGGCTATCCTCAAAATCTGATAAATTTTGCATAAACTTATGCTTGATGGGTCAAATGAGATTTCTTTCCAAAACAAAATGTTGCACTGTCCCTTTAAACCAATTCTAAATGTACCATGCTGTCCAAAGGATATTTTCATGGATTTTCATTGTGATAGGATATTTGATTATTGCAATCGCTACGCTCTTAAAGTAACAATCTTGCAATGAGTTTCGTGGATTATTTATCGAGAAACTGAAATCAACATTGAAAAAAAATCAGAATTTCGTTTACATATTTGAAACTTGTCAGTCGTGTCGTTACAGGGAGAGGAGGCGGTAGACACTAGGAACACATCAACTTAATTAAAATCATACTTTTGCAACACAACGTTACGCAATCATAGGTGTACAAAGCGTGATGTCACAATATAGATCACATTTTAAGGAGATTTTGGTTAAAGACAGGAAAATATTTTGAGAAACCAATAAAACCCGAACAATCAATGACATGCAGTTACTACAAACTTTTACGATTTTTCTTCAAGATTCATTCTGGTTAAGGGTTCTTCAACTCTCCTGCAAGGAATCAAAATTGTTGAATACTTTTTGGAGTATATGTTACATTTCAAAGCTTAATAAATATTTCGTTGAATATGTTCATAAACACTTATAGAAAGATATTACTGAAAACAAGTATCATACTGATGAAATTGTCCAATGAAATGCACGAATGGCTAGTAGATTATTAAACCAAACACATACCTCCGCTGTCATGACGGCCATGACATAACAATGATAAACTTAAAACATACATTCATTCATGTGAATAAATGATAACTGTCAATGGAATAAGGTAGAGGTAAAACAAAATAACAACCTAAGTCAAGAAGTCATAGCTTTGAAAATCATGTCATTTGATTATTTTGGGTCAAACTTTGAAAATGGTTAGGCTGCCTAGAACTTAAACTGCAAATCAGTTGGAAAAGTCAATTTCAAAAAATATTCATAATATGAAGTTTCTAAGTAAAAGAGTTTCCATATTATTCTTCGGGGACTGAACAAAGTAAGAAATTTGGACGTTTCAGGGTCAAATTTAAAAAAAACAAGTGGTAATCTGGATTTTTAATCCCCAAACCGCACATACATACACTACATAGGTAACATTCATCCTAAATTTCTGACAGAGTCAAAACGTTTTCAGGTTATGCTCTGGAAACGGTACAAGGTCAGAAATTTTGTTGTTTTAGGGCTAAAATTTCAAAAAATGTCAGTACCCTAAAATTAAAACCCCCAAAAGTAACATCTGCAACACATAGATAACATCCATATCATTTAAAGGGGCAGTAGCACGTTTTTTGATAATTCTATATTTTTGAATTTTCACTGATAATTGAAAGTTAATACTAAATAAAAATCTCATTACCCAAGCCAATTATCTATAGTCAGAGGACAAAGTATGAAGATTCACATAAAATCCATTGGCGGCCATTTTTTGTGAACACCTTTAATTCATTTTGTGTAAGAAAAAGGAATCGCATGGCTAAACTTTTCGTTTTATATTTGACTTATTACTGCTCCATTTAGTTTCAATACATTGTCTTTCATTTGGAACCATTAATTTTCATTTTCCTGACTTCACCTTACAGTACCCCAAAAAAACGTGCTACTGCCCCTTTAAAGTTCCTGAGTCAAATAGTTTTTAAGATATGATCTAGAAACGATGTCGAACAGACGGACACGCGGAGTGCTATATGCCCTTGAATACGTCGTAGATGGGGTAAATTGTATCTTTTTATTTGTCGATTGAAACTTAATGCAAAAGAAATGAGTAAACGTTTTCTTAGTTATTTCAGATTTAAGAGACATTCCGTGAGGTTATGGTGGCATCCTATCAAACAGTATTAGTGCATTGTTTTCGCAAAGAAGTAGCTCATAAAATGTTGATCAAACCTCTGTTTGAATAAGACGAATTCCCCGGTTTCGGCAAGTTCCCAAAGCGGCTAAACTTCACACCGTTAACAATTTGAAAAAGGAACATCCAATGAAAACACTCCTCTAATATGAACGGTGGTTGTTGTCATATAAGCCTTTGCGATTATTAATTGTTCCCAATCCATTTCCAAATGAATAAAATATGTTTAAACCACCTGAGTTGTAGTTATTGGACGTATCGTTCGTATCTAAAAATATAAAACTACGTTCCATTTTTGTATCAACATGTAATTCATGAATAAGTTCTGTTCAATAACGCGAGCGCTGAGCGTCCCACCTCGCCAATGACTGCCTGGGAACATACATGTAGTTTGTGTTATCGCTCCGCCGAAAACATCCTAAAAGTTTGACTTTTAGAGGCTTTTCTTGTTAAAAAAGCCATTGGGTCTGTAGCTCAACAGGCTTTACATTTGAATTTGTTTTAGGGTTTAGCCAATGTGGTTCCCCCTTAGTAGAGGCAACAGGGTAACAAAATCTACAATTTTAATCCTCATTAGTCAAGGAGTCTGTACACAATGTTACAGCTTTCACGACCTTATGCTTCTAGAGAAGATGATGAAAATAGATTTAAAGGTGTGGGCCCTTATTAGGGGCCACAGGGCCACCAGAGCTGCAATTTATAATCCTTACTAATCAAGGAGTCTGTACACAAATTTTGCAGCTTTCTAGGCCTTATGATTATAGAAATGAAGATGAAAATACATTTTAAGGGCGTGGTCCTTGTGGCCCTTAATAGGGACCACAGGGCCACCAAAGCTACAATTCATAATCCTCACTAGCTAGTCAAGGAGACTGTACACAAAGTTTCAGCTTTCTAGGCCTTATGGTTCTGGAGAAGAAGATGAAAATAGCTTTTAAAGGGGCAGTAGCACGTTTTTTGATAATTTTATATTTTAAAATTTTCAGTGATAATTGTAAGTTAATGTTAAATGTATTATTTTGACAGTGTCGAAAATGTCATTACACAAGTCAATCATCCGTAGTCGGAGGACAAAGTATGAAGATTCACATAAAATTCATAGGCCGCCATTTTTGTGTGAACATCTTTAATTCATTTTCTGTAAGAAAAAGGAATCGCATGGCTAAACTTTACGTTAAATATTTGAATTATTACTGCTCCATTTAGTTTAAATACATTGTCTTTCAATTGGAACCATTAATTTTCATTTTCCTGACATCACCTTATATTCCCCCTAAAAACGTGCTACTGCCCCTTAAGGACCATCACAACTACAATTTATAATCCTCACTATTTAAGGCGTCTGTACACAAAGTTTCAGCTTTCTAGGTCTTATGGTTCTGAGAAGAAGTCGATATTCCACAAAGTTTACGGACGGACAGACGCGAGACACAATGCCATACCAACAGCCCATCGGGCCTTTCAGGCCAGATGATCTAAAGAGAGCTCAAAGGGATCAACATTTTATAACTTGAGCTACCTCTATCTGGAAAAAATATGATTATTGCTGAAAAGTTTTGTTATCGTGTGAATCGTTAAGTAACTATACGAAGCTATAAGGTCACAGTGATGATCGAAAACGGACAGTGATGCGCATCAATATACATGGCGCGGAAAGGCGTTATATATTTGATATTTCAACTCATTGTGTTAATGGCAAAATAGCTATCAAACTAAACAAGTTTTCATGGCAAAAAAACTTGTCATTGCGGTTTCGGCAATCGGAACATACACAATGGTAGTTTCAGATTGTTATTTTAACATCATTAAGACGATATGTTTTAAATGTGTATCATAATTGGTCATAATCACGGAGTGTCTCTCTTTCATTTATATTATTAACTCGGTTGTTTTAGATACCTTTATAGGTTAGGGATTGTGTATGACTCACCTGTTTTGATTACGATTTCGATGTCCTCTTATCCAAAATAAGAGTCCCACAAGAGCCAAGACAATTATTGTTAATAAAATTGCAATAACGACATATAATGTTCCAGACAATGGTGTTGTTCCATTGTCCACGGGATAATCTCTTCAATTTTCTGTAAAATGAAGTTTACCAAACATATATCTATAAAGTAGATAAAAGACTGTTTATTATTCGAACCAAGGAACTAAACATGAAGGTTATCATCCCAAACTATTTTATTGATCGATAACATTTTGAAACATAGTTCATGCAATGAGTCAATGTATTACATAACCGTATAAAAGTCTTTACGTTGGCCGGAAACTCGTTAGAGAGGATTGCTTTAATCTATTATTCTAAAATAAAGTTATTTTATATTCCTGAATCTTAGTATTCAGGAAAAAAAACTTTAACATTTTACATTTGTGTGTGATTCGAAAGTAGATTCGACGATAAAAGAAACCAATTGAATGATTTTAAAATGTCATGGTAAACAATCACTCTCCTGGAAAGAAATCAACATGTCTTATTCATGAAAATGCAGTCTAAGTAGACCTAGCCTCACTATTATCCGTTACACTGCTATACTGATGCAGTCTAAGTAAACCTAGCCTCACTATTATCCGTTACACTGCTATACTGAGTTTAGAAAGGTCTGGTTGAGGGTCGCGTCAGCTAACCTTTCTGCAACCTGAGGCTTTGACCCTCCAAAGTTATACGTGCGAAGGCAGACTATTGTGGCTTGGTAAGATCAGTTCTGATTGGTCAACTTGGTCACGTGGGCTCAGTCTAAGTAAACCTAGCCTCACTATTATCCGTTACACTGCTATACTGAGTTTAGAAAGGTCTGGTTGAGGGTCGCGTCAGCCGACCTTTCTGCGACCTTTGACCGTCCAACGTTATACGTGCGAAGGCACACTATTGTGGCTTGGTAAGATCGGTTCTGATTGGTCAACTTGGTCACGTGGGCTGACGCGACTCTAAACCAAGCCTTTCTAGACTCAGTATAGCAGTGTAACGGATAATAGTGAGGCTAGGCTTACTTAGACTGATGAAAATGTAGAGTGAGAAGATGACTCTAAATATATCATAAATTGTTAAAGTGTTATAACAAAACATAAGTCACACCTAACACACCTAAAATGGTCGCAGCATCATACCCTCGCTGGGAATGATCCAAACTGTGCCGGAATCATTTAATAAATGACGTGGTCAACGGTTGATATTCACGACTAATCGCCGTCAATTAAATTACAAGTCCATGCATTACAAACCCTCTACCCCAATCATGAGTTAGCATATGTGTATATTGTATGACATGATTAATATTGACATCTTACTTTTCGTACATGTTGTTTCAATGATAATGCTGACTACCCTTAGTTTGTGATTCGAACTTACAATTTTGTCATGATAATGTGCATTTGAAAGATTTTAGTATTGCCTCATTATCAAGTATACAAAGAAGAACGCATAAACTTGTTTACAGTGTACCATAACATAATTGGACTGTATGCAAAAGAAATGATTGACCAAATCTGAAAGTCTTTAGCTATGCAACACTGAGAGCTTTGACTTTCTAGGGAAACTTTATTTACGGTGAAAATACTCCATAGGCCGAGGTCTCAGCTGACAAATTCACGTACAGCTGTCAGCTGTACGGCTGTGTATATGTCACGTGACCTCGTAAACGTTGTACGGCCCTCGTTAAAGTTAAATGACTATTTCTGTGGAAGTCAAGAGTACATTTAGCAACACTTTAGTTATTAATATTCTAGATTTACAAATTTGACAAAGAATAGATTTCATCACTGCCCACACTTGAATTCCTTTTCCACAAAAATACCCTGTTAGGACCGTCCCTTTAACGGTCGTCAATTAGGTTTGACAAGGGAAGTTTAAGTTATCTTTAATGCGGGGTTGAGCAAGGACACAACACAAATACATTTTTGAAGTGCGTGCTCATTAAGGACACACAGGGTATGTTGAACAAGGTTGAACCATGACGTCATCGACCTCGATGATATCAAAAAGGCTTCCAATCATAGAAGTGTTCTTGGATTAAAATTCGTCGTTAGTTGATACAAGTTTTTGAAGGTTATATTAAAAATGGATGGCTTCGGGAATTGCTGATATTAAAGAGACACAGAGTATGTGGATAGGATCAGATATGTCAACTTTTGAAATCGATGTTATTACATCGAGAACCACTCACTGTTACTGAAAATAACAAGTTAAAGGTGAATCAGTACACTAGAGCGAAAATACGGCCATTCGAAGTCGGGATTTTGATCGAAAACCGGACAATGTGGCTCGAATGGCGCGCGCAAATTTGTCAAATGTAATTTTGAAACCTTGTCATGAGCTGATTCGAAAGTGTTTATTAGGTATTTTATCTAATTGGTAGATTAATTGGATGCATAATTTCGAATATAAAACGTATTTTAGATGTTTTTCTTGATTTTTCCATAAAGTCAAGCATTTCAGAGATATTATGCATAAATGGATATATTTGCAAGTCCAGTGATAAGATATGAACTTCAATCAGCATATCAGATATTTTGTAGCCTATCAAAACCAAATGAAATTTTAAGAAAGATACTCTGTGTCACTTTAACGAACTTTCAACAGCACAGGACCACTTCAAGCATATGATCTGCTGCCTGTTACAACAAGTACACATGATATCGCAGTAAAAAGTGCCTATTCGTCTTTACAGTCAACATAAACCAGAGTGTTCATATACATATGGTTTCCTGATCTGACCTAAAGGGTATATAAATTTAACAGATAAGATGCATTATAAGTATCCGTTAGGATATACATTTACTTACCGTAGAATGCGGTGTGATTGTTACTGCAGAAGGTCTTGATGGTGCAAGTAATATCTGTTGATTTATTATCTTTACACAATTTGAGAAAACGTCCGTTCAATACCTTCCCTCCGGAGTAAAGCTGCAAACAATATATTAAGATATTTCAAAAAGCACAAAATACCAGTCTAAGTAAACCTAGCCTCACTATTATCCGTTACACTGCTATACTGAGTCTAGAAAGGTCTGGTTGAGGGTCGCGTCAGCCGACCTTTCTGCGACATATGACCCTCCGACGTTATACGTGCGAAGGCAGACTATTGTGGCTTGGTCAGATCAGTTCTGATTGGTCAACTTGGTCACGTGGGCTCAGTCTAAGTAAACCTAGCCTCACTATTATCCGTTACACTGCTATACTGAGTCTAGAAAGGCTTGGTTGAGAGTCGCGTCAGCCCACGTGACCAAGTTGACAAATCAGACCTGATCTTACCAAGCCACAATAGTCTGCCTTCGCACGTATAACGTTGGAGGGTCATAGGTCGCAGAAAGGTCGGCTGACGCGACCCTCAACCAGACCTTTCTAGACTCAGTATAGCAGTGTCACGGATAATAGTGAGGCTAGGTTTACTTAGACTGCACAAAATACCCACCACATACACTATTGATTCACACGTTTTCATAGAGAGTGTGTTCATTTTTTTGGGTACATGTCCTGCATTAGGAATAAATATTGTATTTTGCAAGCCTCGGCGAGTTAATTACATAGTGTTTATTCCTAATGCAAGATATTTACGATCCCAAAACACACGAACATAACTTTATTATAATATAATGACATTTTAAAAGCTAATTCGAAAAAATGCCTGATAATACTGTTTTTATAGTTGACGTGGTTTTAAGATTGATATATGCAAAATTAATGACTAGAGCAATGACTCTGACGGTGAATTGATACAATATTATTCCTCCTTATAAATGCCTTTTATTGCCGTTTTAGCTTTTTTGACACGACTCAAAGGTTTTCAAATGTTATGAAATACTATGAAATACGATGATTATAAATATCATAAACAATTTAAATGGTCTTTTGCGACGTTCTTTAATCCGACGCCATCGAGAGGACAGGTCAATCTCACCAAGGGGCAACGGTTGCTTCCCATCGACTACGTTACAATGGCAGCTTGCTTTGAAACAACGATTGAACAAACATTGATGGCTAAACTAGATGATGGTCTGTGGGTTTCCAAATCCATACTAAACAATATGAAAGTAAAGAACACCGGAGATGGGTAAATGGAGTGTTTGAACATGAGACTTGAACTGCCTTTGGTACCTGTGAGTAAAATTGTTCCGTCGGTTTCATTCAACTCATTTTGACAATGTTTTGGGCAACACTAGGTCATGCAAATGGCTGAAGATCCATACAGTGTTGTTGTTATTCATAGATTAATGTTTATGCAATCTATAATTCATATTGTAATGTCTCTCTCCGTTACTAAAGGCGTTCAAAGTGTTAACGCTTGTGACGTCATCGGAATTTTAGAAAGAAGTTCCGACCTTGACCTTTAAAATTTTCATCGGTATCCGTATATGACCCTTCGCCACGCCCAACTGATATCCAAAATATCCGTTGGCTTCATTATGCCGAGAACACTACCCATTGTATGATAAAGAGTTTTATGTGACCTTCTTGACACTAAATATGAGAGTAAATAAGTCGTGGTTCCTATTGCTATGATCTGAGTTTACTACTCTTGAAAGGATCAAGCACATTTGAAAACATGCACCTGTCATGAGGGTTAAATGATCCCCAGCCGATCAACATATTATTAGCATTTCATATCGAATCATAGAAAATAAAAAACAGGCCTTGCCAATAAAACGCCAGTGACTTTTTTAATGAGCGAGAATCATTATTTTGAAATGTTTGTTTTAGTAAAAGGGACTAAACATGTTTTCAAAATACGTTGTGAACTTGACAGGTTCCACATGCAGGTTCCGATGCTGAAACAATTTCAAGATCGCAATATAGTTTTTGTTTTCAGGCAGTTATGATGAATCAGATTCATTATTTTATCAATGTTTATTAAGATATTCCAAAGAGAAGCTTAACAGGAATGTTCTCAATGTTCGCAATCTTAAAACAATGAAAAGTTACCAAACTTGACCTTTCCTGTAAGAATAGTGGTGCAAGGACAATAAGGACGAATATTTCTGGATGACAACTTCTTTATTGGGACACGATAAGACGTGTGTGTTAGCGGCTCTCCCCACGAATGTCCAAAGCATTGTGTTATGATTGAAAACTGAAAACTGCCTTCTTCCACATGTACAGATAACCTGAAGATACCATACCCTAACAGAACAGAGTGAGTAAAATACAATTTGGAGATCTTGAAAACATTTTACTCAACCAGTATGTCTCATTCTTCTAACCCAAAGTCGGGAGTTAAAACGCGCTCCTCGTCAACCCCAAATATTGAAGAAATTCTTTTATCTATGGAGAAAAGACTATCTGATAAGATTGACAATGGGAATAGGGTATTAAATCAGGCAATAAATGATTTGAAAAGTGACATGTCCACAATCTCCAAACGTGTTGATGACGTGGAGGCTATGGCCGCCATTAACGAAAATGAAGTCAAAAGTTTGAAGTGCGAAGTGGAATCCCTTAAAGCCAAACTAGATGAACAAACTAATACTTTTGAAAGAAAAATACTCCAACAGGAAATCCACGATCACAAGACTAATCTCCTATTTTATGGAATTCATGAAGACGTAAATGAAGATTCAGAGAAAGTTTTGCGTGAAATGTTTTCCAATGATCTTAAGTTTTCGGACAATACTGTTGATAATATCTACTTCAAGACCGTCCATAGACTACCCAGAAAACCCTTCTCCGGTGATCCCACCCCTGACGCTCCCTCCCCGATCATAGCAAGTTTCTTGAGCATGGCGGATCGAGATACAGTATTAAGATCTTCCAAAAATCTAAAAGGAAAAAAGAATGTCAATTAGAACTGTTTTGCCGGCAAAACTCAAGAAACAGCGCGCCATCCTGTATCGAAAATCCCGTTTGATATTTCATGAGGAGAAGCTACAGACGCGTGTGCGACAGATTGGTGTAGACCATGTTCTCGAGACGAGGGTAAATAGCGGATCACCCTGGGTTAGCCGTATCAGACTCACTGGTGATATGAATCCTCCATACGAAATATGACTATAAATGACTTTGATGTTCTATTGCATCGGGAACGTTGGCATTCCAATGGAGACATGTGTTTACCATTTATTTCATTCATTTGCTAAATGTTTTGTGTATAAGTCCTCGAGCGACTACTAGATGAACTCTAAGTATACAAAGGTCAACAAAAAAATAATGCTTCTCCCTTTCGAGAAGACGCCTTAAAATTCAATATAATTTTGTATTTAACCCTTCAGTTGAGCACGTTTCTCTGCTTGATAACGGAGTTCAGCTTTATTACTAAGTAAGTTCTCTTACTAAGTATCCAACTTGCCTAATACTTGGGCGTTTGAATCAGGCCATTGTTTTATGTTATTACTGCCTATTATGACTTTTAGTTGAGAAAATGACAATCAAACTGTATAGTAATAACGCCATATGTGTGATTATAAAAAAACAACTATGGCACAATGGTAAACGCCACTCACTTTGCTTTGTAACATAGCAATAGATCCTATTGTAATACAAACTACGCGTTCAAGTACATGTATTATGCTTCAACAGAATAGTGAAATATGATAAAGTAAAATAATTGAGATATTTAATCTCATCTATTTTTTTATGTTTATTTGAAATAGTATATCTTCTTGTTATGCACAATGTGGATGTTCCTATTATATTAGTTCCGGGTAACGTATGATCACATATGCTATTTGCATGATATGAGTATACCACACAAGTACATAATCTGCCAAAATTACTCTAATACTATAGTGTAAAAATGATAAATGCTTACCTTACCAAGAGAATCATCCATTTAATATCCATAACACTGAAATCCTAAGGATTGATTGTAAATGTCCACATATATTAGACCTTTTACCATCATGAATCTATCTCCATATACAACGTGGCAGTTTTTTTTCATATGCATCATTGACACGCGCTGTAATGATTTTCCACTTTCACTGCGTAGCGTTCATGTCACTCGTGTTAACAACGCTCATGTTTATAGAAATATCAGGAGATTTCACTTTATCTGTTGTTTTTTTCATTTTTCATTTTGTTCCAATATCCATCAGGATATTCGTGGGGTAGATTAACCCCTCCGTACGATGTTTGTTTTAATGTTTTTAAGTTGCTTTTGTAAAGTTTTATCCCTAAGCGGGATAATGTTTTCTATTCCTTTTCCTCAGAACCAGAAGTACTTTTTACCAAAAGGACAGGCAAACTCAAAAGATCTTTACATTGTTTTTACTTTGCTGATGATTTTGTATTCCAATTTGGCTGAAATTTCACAAACCATTTGTTTGCATAAAAAATGACCGAAAAGCTTAAGATACTAAGTCAAAACTGCAGAGGCCTTAATAATAACCTAAAACGCAAAAAGGTTTTTAGTTTCCTAAAGAAGAAAAAAGGCAATATTTATTGTTTGCAAGATATACACTTTACCTCCGACCAAATCCAAAAGATAAAAGAACAATGGGGATATAATGAATGTTACATTAGTTGCTTCAGAAGTAATGCCCGGGGAACGGCTATATTGTTTGATAACAATTTTGAGTTTAAAGTACAAGAGTGTGATATAGATGACTTTGGAAATTATGTTGCTCTTAAGATTCTTATTAATGAGATTACCTACACTGTAATCAGAATATATGGGCCAAACGAAGATAGGCCAGACTTTTATGAGACTATTATGAACATAGTTACGAATTATGACAGTGATGAAATATGTCTGTGTGGGGACTGGAATCTAGTTCAAAACAAACATCTAGACACGTATAACTATAAACACATTAACAACCCCAATGCAAGAGAGAAACCTTTTTGAAATGATTGATAAATTTGACTTAAAAGATCCCTGGCGTGAACTCAACTACGATGCTAAACGTTTCACCTGGCGGCAACCGACTCCCCTTAAACAATCGCGACTCGATTTTTTCCTGATTTCCCATGGGTTGTTATCTTCAGTTAACAATAGTGAAATCCTACCAAGTATAAATTCGGATCACTCGCTTATCTCCCTGTCCTTGACTTGTTCCACCTTAGCTGGGGGAAAAGGCTTTTGGAAATTCAATCATTCACTCCTGCATGATAGAAAATATGTAAAACTTGATAAGGATACAATCCAATCAACTATAGAACAATATAAAACCCCAGATGAGAAATCAAACAGTTACTCTATTGATGCTCAATTACTTTGGGAAACATTACTACTTATGATCAGGGGTAAAACTATATATTATTCATCAACCAAAAAGAAAATCATAAATGAAAAAGAGAGAAACCTCGAATCTAAATTAGAAGAACTGGAAATGAAACTAGATCAAAATGAGGACAATCACACCAAGCAAAGTTTGCTTGACGAAATAAATGTTACTAAAAATGAATTAAATGAAATTGCAGACCATAAAATAAACGAAATACTAATGAGATCTAAAGCAAATTGGATCGAAAAGGGAGAAAAACCAACCAAAAACTTTTTAAAGCTAGAGTCTAGAAACTTTTTAAATAAATCAATTAATGTTATAGAAAAGAATGACGGTACGATTGTTTCAGAAAGTAAACCTCTACTTGAAGAAACAAAGTGTTTTTACGAAAAACTATATACCGCCCAGCAACAATCTGAAGTTGATCTGTCCGAAATGCTCAAGAATGAAAAATATGAAGTATTAAATGATCTTGATAGATGTGATCTTGAAGGGGAATTGAAATTAATTGAGTTGTCGTTCGCTCTTAAAAACATGAAAAATGAAAAGAGCCCAGGGCCCGATGGTTTTACTACAGAAATTCTTCTGGAAAGATTTAAGAAAATTTCTCCTCAACTCTCTTAATTTTGGTTATAATACTGGCAATTTATCAATCTCACAAAAGCAGGGATTGATAACCTGCATCCCGAAAGCATATAAACCCAAGAAATTTTTGAAAAACTGGCGCCCAATCTCTTTACTTAATACCTCGTATAAAATTGGTGCCGCCGCAATTGCAAACAGAATTAAAGAGATATTACCACTTATTATAAATGAAGATCAAAAAGGTTTTGTAAAAGGAAGATATATTGGCGAAGTAACAAGACTTGTATATGACCTAATGGAACATACCGAATCATGTCAGATACCAGGATTACTCCTACTTATTGACTTTGAAAAAGCATTCGATTCAGTAGACAGAAATTATCTCAGAAAAGTCTCGACGTTTTTTAATTTTGGACCGAGTATTTCACGCTGGATAGAAACTTTCTATAATGATATTGAATCAAGAGTCCTAGTAAATGGCTTTGCATCAGACCCGTTCAAAATAAGTCGAGGTTGCCGCCAGGGGATCCGCTAGCACCATATATATTTCTCTTATGTGTAGAAATTTTGGGTATTATGATACGTAATAATAAGAATATCAAAGGAATCAAAATTGGAAATATCGAACATATTCTTTCACAATTTGCAGACGATACAACTTTCACGTTAGATGGTTCGGAAAAAAGCCTCTACGCAGCTTTAAATACTTTAGAATTGTTCGCCCTCTTCTCAGGACTGAAAGTCAACATTGATAAAACAAAACTTATATGGATTGGTTCGAAGAAAAGATCCCGATACAAGATGTGTAAAGAATGGAATTTTGACTGGTCACAAACAAATTTCTCACTCTTAGGCATACATTTTGATATTGACCTAGACAAGATGGTTGATGATAACTACAACGAAAAGCTCTCATATTGACAGTCAAATGAATATTTGGTCAGCTCGAACATTGACCCCTTATGGCAGAAATACTGTACTTAAATCGCTCCTACTTCCAAAACTTAACCATCTCTTCTCGTCCTTACCAAACCCGAAAAAAAGTGTCATTGAAAGTCTACAAAAGAAATGTTTTAATTTCATATGGAAAAATAAACCAGATAAGGTTAAAAGAACTGTAACAAGAAGACATAGTCATCAACATCCCCCGCCTGATTTGTTCTTATTTTAAATTAAGTCAGAACCTTCTCCTCAATACTCGAGTGTACTCAAAAATATCATGACACGAAACTCCGGAAAAATATTTGCATGATTCTGATTTTCGAACTCCATCAAGGTATTGATACCCTTAAGGCACACATCAAATTTGATGATGCTATCTGTAACAGTTTCTGAGAAAAATTGGCTCCTTTGAAGACACCTCGAACAGAGTCCCAAAAAAACGTAACAAGCGCAATAACTCCGGAAAAAATATTTGCGCGGTTCTGATTTTCGAACTCCATCAAGGTATTGATACCCTCAAGGCACACACAAAATTTGATGATCCTATCTTAAACGGTTACTGAGAAAAATTGGCTCCTTTGAAGACACCTCGAACAGAGTCCCAAGAAAACGTAACAAGGGCAATAACTCCGGAAAAAATATACGCGCGGTTCTGATTTTCGAACTCCATCAAGGTATTGATACCCTGAAGGCACACATCAAATTTGATGATCCTATCTGTAACAGTTTCTGAGAAAAATTGGCTCCTTTGAAGCCACCTCGAACAGAGTCCCAAAAAACGTAACAAGGGCAATAACTCCGGAAAAAATATTTGCGCGGTTCTGATTTTCGAACTCCATCAAGGTATTGATACCCTGAAGGCACACACAAAATTTGATAATCCTACCTTTAACGGTTACTGAGAAAAATTGGCTCCTTTGAAGACACCTCGAACAGAGTCCCAAAAAAACGTAACAAGCGCAATAACTCCGGAAAAAATATTTGCGCGGTTCTGATTTTCGAACTCCATCAAGGTATTGATACCCTCAAGGCACACACAAAATTTGATGATCCTATCTTAAAAGGGTACTGAGAAAAATTGGCTCCTTTGAAGACACCTCGAACAGAGTCCCAAGAAAACGTAACAAGGGCAATAACTCCGGAAAAAATATACGCGCGGTTCTGATTTTCGAACTCCATCAAGGTATTGATACCCTGAAGGCACACATCAAATTTGATGATCCTATCTGTAACAGTTTCTGAGAAAAATTGGCTCCTTTGAAGCCACCTCGAACAGAGTCCCAAAAAACGTAACAAGGGCAATAACTCCGGAAAAAATATTTGCGCGGTTCTGATTTTCGAACTCCATCAAGGTATTGATACCCTGAAGGCACACACAAAATTTGATAATCCTACCTTTAACGGTTTCTGAGAAAAATTGGCTCCTTTAAATCGGACGGACGGACGGACGCACGGACGCACACACGGACGGAGCTCAAACCTATATCCCCCTTCAACTTCGTGGCGGGGGATAATAATGCTGAATCCAGAACATGGAGGTATAAAAGCTCCAAATATCAGAAAGATTATTTCTTCACAAAAACTAAAATGGATAAAACGTATCAGTGGTAATGACCTTAAATGGACACATCTGTTTAAACATCTGTTGAATATGAAAACTCCTTTTCTAATAACAGACAGCGGGTTTATTCAGAATATAGTAATTCCTTCTTTATCAAACTCATTTTGGAAAGACAAACTCCTAGAATGGTCGCACTTTATATCAATAACCAAAAAGACTATTTCGAATGAATATGACATATTATCACAATCACTGTGGAACAATGACAATATTTTGATAGGCAGGCAACCGTTTTTGTATTATGATTGGTATGAAAAAGGTGTTGTTTTCGTTAATGATCTCCTACATGAAGATGGCAGACTGCTAACATATGAAGAATTTTCCAATACATTTTCAATAAAGACCAATTTTCTAACTTATGAATCGGTGAAAAGAGCCATATTGGCATACAGCCGATCTCTAAAAATTACCAAATTTAACAGAAAACTGTTTGGTCCAATATATCCCTTTAACATATCACAAATAAAAACTATAAGTGAGGGTAAAAGATTGTATGGCTTTCTACTTGACTCAAAATTCGTTCGGCTTCCCAGCTTTTTAAAATGGGAAAGAATTCTACAAGTTGAATTTGCTGACAATGATTGGAAAATTTCTAATATATTTGTAAATAAATGTTCAGGATGTACATATTTAAAATGGTTGCAATACAGAATCATTCATAATATTTTGCCAACAAGACACTTTCTCAACAGAATTGGATATATATCATCCCCACTTTGTCCATTTTGCCAAACGGAAATCGAAACAATTAACCACATGTTATGGAATTGTGAACCTATCTTCAATTTATGGAAAGAAATAGAATCATGGTTAAATTCTCTACAATTGAAATTATAATTCACAAACAAGATTATAATATTAGGAATGAAAGGAAAGAACAATAATCCTGTAAATGCAATCATTTTAATAGTCAAACAGTATATTTATAGATGCAGCATACATGGTTTTAAACCAAAATTAGAATATGTGAAAAATAAAATTTTACGTTACTATGATTTATCAAAATTTGTGTATTTGTCTACAGAAACTGAAGAAAAGTTTTTAAAATATTGGTCATCTCTGCACTTACTGTTCAAGAATAGTCCTGTTTGAAAATAATGAATAGTCCTGTTTTGCTTAACTTATGTATTTATCAGCCAAATGTGGATTTATGTATTTGTACATATGTGCTGTTTGTGTATAAAGTTTGATTTGCCTGTATCACAAACTATGGAAAATTAAAAAACCCAAAAAAATTCTTTATTCTGACTACACGACGTTTCGATACAGCGTCTTGTATCATTTTTAAGCATTATAATACAGGCAGATAATACAAATAACAATAGGAAACAATAAGATAAAAGGGGTAGTTCATATATATATATATATATATATATATATATATATACAAAAGTTTAGAACACTGGGTTATTTCATTTTTGTTACTCAGAGTTTCATGCACAAACAGGAACACAAGTGCTCTGTGTGGCAATCATCAGACAAACTGAAAGTTAGCTGGTGGGAACTATTTTTTTCTCACACGGCTTGGGTACTTCCCATGCCGACAGGTTGATAAGAGTTCACTCCTTTTGTTGATGTTATGGCCTTTGTTGCTGAGAATTTCAAGCTTCTCTTCAATACAGAGGTTGCATAAGCCTGAATCTCGCTTGCTTGTGTTTGATTGTTTCAAGATGGTCCATTTTATTTCATAGTTTTGTTGTTTTCTTTTTAGTTGCCAGATATATTTTGATGAAAAAGAAACAGAATAATCAAAATATATCTGGCAACTAAAAAGACAAAATATATATAGGGGAGACCAGGGCAAAGCGGGCCCCTGGGGCAAAGTGACCACGCGTTATTTCTCCAAATCTATCGACAAATGGAGTAATTTGTCATTGCCAACGATTGAAAGTAACCGTAACGAAGCGTTGTGACCAACGCTGGAATCATTTGCCTGAGTTGTGAACACAGAATTTCAAATATTCGAAAAAACGCGATTTTACTATAAGAAACGGATATGTCTCAAATTCAAATATTTCATAAAAATACAAAACGGAACATTGAACTCTCGTGCACATGTAACATGAATTGGTATTATTAATTCATTGAATAATGAAAATTGTAATTACTTGCTTTAATGACTTTCTGTGATGTACATATCAAATGCTACCCTTGATGGGGTAAAACGCGCCGGGGGAGCGCTTTGCCCCGTGTGTTATAAAATATATCTTTTTGGTTAACATATTAGTGTTAAAGTTATTATTTTACATTTCTTAAGCAAATAATGTTAAGGAGAACTATCATTTTCATATCAGCATTCTGCTTTTTTATATAAAAATTAAATATACCATTTTACTTAAAGGGTTTTGTTTTGTCAAAGAATGACGACAAGTAACAGTTACAAAGACATATTTTTCTGTTGTTTTTTATAACATGAATATATAATTCATTGTATATTACTGTTCAACCCTAAACGATAAGCAATTTATGCCGTTCTGCCAAGTTCGTCACAATATGGTTGTATGAATTCGTCCATATTACCAATTCATTTCATCTTATATTCTATTTTTTACTGGTTTTGATATTTAATAGCCTACATTATTAAGACTTTCGTAGTTGAAAGAATTGTACATGTACCAACCAACACCATATTTGGTCATTGAGAATGTTGAACATGTAGGTCCATGACATGTTAAGGAATATTTTGCGCATTCTTGCAAATATTGCCAACTTCTATGTCAATTCTGTCCTTCATATGGGTTGGATAGTTGCCTTGCATTATCAAGATGATAGCTTTTGACTAGTATTGGCTGATTATTGGTGTGTAATATCTATTACATTTTGTGTTGTTTTTCGAATGGGGCAAAGCGCCCATGGGATTGGGCACTTTGCCCCAAACTACAGGGCAATGCGCGCCCCCTTAGTCGAAATGTATTTACGTAAATATATCCTGATGTAGTAATGGTAGGTTAATAAAGCATGTGCCATGTAACAGTCTATATGACAAGTATTAGAGATATGATGCAAGTTGCATTCTGTACATGTCGGGGTGCCCACTAGACGCACTTATATGTTAGGGGGTGCGCTTTGCCCTGGTCTCCCCTATATATATCCAATTATCTGCTAGTATCATTATGCGATACAAGTAGCTATATCGAGACGTCGTGAACTAAGAACTAAGAATAAATCAATAAAATATTCGTCCTTATTAAATAACAACTTCCAAATGCCACTCAAAGAAACAAATGAAAATGATTTAGAGATTATCATTCCCAAATGGCGCTGACAAATATAAAAAGAAGGTTTTAGTCGCGGAAATTCTACATTTGACTCTGATCTTAATAATGTAAAGGTCACTTAATGGATTCACCGGCTGTACCAGAAAGCGAACGTTGAAAGGAAACAAAGTTAAAGAAAAAATAGATTTATATATGATAGCAAAAAGCGCAGCGCCGCACACCCAAAACACCACATTGGGACATTTTACGAACGTAAATTATTATTGTCATTATCTCCCTTGCCTGTGTTTGTATTTTTGCATATGTTGGGCAGTGATATATTGACAAGTTGGATCATGTAGGGCATTAAGAAGTGGTTATCAAAAGAACACAGGATTTTGAGAATAAAAACTAATTTGTGTCTGAAAATCCCCTGATGAAGGAGCTGTCATTTACTCCAAGAAAATGTTCTTTAGGATAGCCTCCTGTTTTTTTTATATTGGATCATTGTAGACTACCTGCGTAACAGATTTTGAATAGAACTTAATTTATATAAAATAAACCTATATAAAATGAGGTTCAATATTTCCACCAATTTTTATCATCAATATGTGATTTAGAAATGAAGCTCAAATGAAGACAAACCAACTAATATACTATATTTTTTACTTAAAGCTCTCCATTGCAGTCAATTCATTTGATATCCGTGTGTCCATGCGCCCATAAATACTTATAGAATCTCACATTTTTAAATATATAAAATACAACAATTCCGTTCACTACCATACAATCTTTTGATAATGATTTCAAGAGAAAATAATGAGTAATATTTCTTACCCAAGACGTTTCAACCTCTACCGTCTCGCTGTTTTCACATAAATATGTCTTACAATCCGAATCAAACTTATGATATATAGATGGTTTGCTGAGCGATGTAGAATCTGAAATACAAAAGATTTGATTCACATTATCAAATGATTGGGAGTGAGATACTCTGTTCTATTGGTGACATTAACCCTGTATAAAACATCTATCTAAGTTTAAGGATGTCCGCTCCTTACTGTTGACCTTTAAAAATTAAATATGATTAAGTAAAGATTTTTTCTCATCTTTTTTTACTCCATGATATTCTACATCATCTACATACTTTTGATAAACAAATGAAACAAAGAAAATGTGACTTTAGAACCTCTAAAAAGTTAAACAGCATAAATGCCTAAGCTACTGAGTTTTCAAGACTTGGTTGTGACAACATATCACAAAAGGAAAAAAAGTTTAATACTAGAAATGTAGTACTTTTTTTTCTCATTTTCCCATACACTCCCATGTTAAAATTGTACTTCATCCCACAGGCGTCATATCTCGAAAAAACCCACACTATCCCCTATTTTTTAATGCTGATTTTCCAATCATATACTTTGTTCTTTTAAAAAATATAAGTTAGAAAAAAAGTTAAATACTACAAATTTGAGGAGCGAACATCCTTTAGAGTTTGTCATGAAACCACGGTCGAACGTATTGAATTAGCATGTGGCGTCACAATATTAGCGACGTGACGGGCTCTTCCAAGGGCTGATTTTAACATGTAATTGCCCCTTTGTGCCTAACCATAAGGATGATATTATAAACAAAAATTATATTTGTCAATTTTGGAAAATTCCATGTGAATCTCATTTCGCGAGATCACACATGACTGCGCAAGAAACTTCAAGAAGCTCTATGATAAAATATATAAAATCGACTACTCTACTGTACTCTATTACCTGTTTTTAAATAGAATTTAAATTTATATATCATACACTTTGCCCATTATAGGCGAAAATAAATGTCTATATTTTCAATCTCCATGCTACAAGCTTCCAATATGGTAAATTAATGGTCAAGCAAAGAAGTCAATCACCCGCAATCGATTGCTACCAATGGTGGTTAGTTGGAATAAAGAATTGAATTGAATTGAATTGCTGACGAAGCGCACCTTAGTCACTAAAAAGTAAAATTTTAATTTAAAAAATGATAATAAGTATGAAGTTTCAGTCTGATTAAAATCTACCGTGTTTCTAGGGAAGCAAAGACAAAGTATCATGACTCAGGGCTTTTCTCCCCACAACGACGAAGGCCGGGCGTGGCCTGGTTCGAGACCCACTAGAGACTATATTTTTTCACATTTTTCCTTGAAACACAGTCGATTTTTATCAGACTGTGTGAAGTTTACAACATCTTCCTAGTCTGCAAGATTAAGTGGAAAAACAAATTTTACGGTTGAAATTTATTCAGTTAATATCAAAGTTGTATATTTATACTCTCCCAAAAAAGAAACGGATATATAATTTTTATAGAATTTTTACTTTACCTTAAAAACAACAAAAGTCACAAAATTCCCATGGTATCAAAGCGAAAATGTACTAGTTTGTAGACAAAGAGAATGCCGAGAGAATAAAACTAGTTTTTGGTATGTTTCCGTATTCTGTTTACCACAAGATGTCGTCGAAGTTAATGTTATGAATTTCTGCCATTTTCAAGAATTCTTGCTTGACATCCCTTTAAAAATTAGATAACCAATTGATGGATTCCCTATAATGCATTTCTTCCAAAATCTTTCTGCAATACAATGGCCAGTCGTTTGTATGTCTCGGGCTTAGTATGACGTTGGCGTACACGTTTATTTAATTCATATTGTTAATTATTTATTTGGCTTGAAATGAACTGTTTGAGAAGTCATACACAACTTCTTTAATTTAAATGGGCAGGATTGTGAGCCATCTGACACTCCGTAAATGAATTCAAGTTATCATACTCGAAATGCTCCCTTTGGTTTTAAATAATCTGATGCTAGTGACGTTAATTGACGTTATCGAAAATGTGATTTGATTCTAAAATTCTTCAGAACCCCCAATTAACCACATTTTGTATGTGATAAATATTGTAGTCCACACCACCACACTGTCTCAACCGAATCTGTTGACTTAATGCATAAACTATGGGTAAAATTCTCCGTTTTTCTAATTGTTTTTACTGACAAATATGTGCGTTTTAGAAAGTCTCCTAAAGTTTCTTGGGTTCAAGATTTTTATTGTAAAAGGCCAATTAATAAGATTGAGTTCTTTGAAGCCTAGAAAAACAGGGGCGATAACTGGCGTTCATGGTCGAATATCGACTTTATGGAAACGCTTTTGTACAGTTTGGTGGACTTAAGAACCCAAATCAGGGATGATGTGAATCATCTGTATTTCTGTGGCAAGAGAATGAAGAAAAGTTGTGACCCGGATGTGGAGATTTGGGGTTTGGGTGGCAACTCTTTGATGCACACATCTTCAACTCTGTTGACCGGAAGTGGCTTGTAGGAAGGAACCACTGATGCGCAATAGGACGATGATGAATAGTGTAAATCATGAAACTTCGGTTTCAATTTCACGCTAGACAACGTTTTCATTTCTGACACTTTGTCGATGCATATTGGTAACCTTGGTTCCATTTAAAACAAAATTTGAAACAATGTGTGCATTTTGTTGGTTAAAGGTACCACATGATCTAGCGTTTACTCTTACGTAAATTCTGCTTTAGATTTTTTCTAAATAATGTTTTTTCCAAAATAGTCTTCAAATGAGTCTCAAATAAACAAGAGGTATAACATTTTCGATTTTGTGTACTAAAGTAGTAAACCATGATATAACAAGGACGTTTTGGAGAAAACAATCGCATTTATATTGTTTCAATTGTTGTTACAATCAACAAAAATTCACAAAATCGCCTATGCGTTTCTTTTTGGGGTGTGTATATATACATGCAGCGCCCAAGATATGTTCTTGATCTATATTTAGTATATACATCGGTTCGGTAACCGTTTGATAAGTCGATGTTGATAGCAAGATAGATAGATACTTAGTTAAAATGTACTTAATGTATGTATGTGCGTAAAAGCAATTTCTAATTTACCTTTCACCTGCAGGTTCCATTTGAACCTTTTTTTGGTTCCATCGAGGTAAGCGATTAAGCAGGAATAGTTCCCTGCATCTGTAGTGCCGACATTCTTGATAGTGAATCCTACTTCAGAGGGTGACTTAAGGCTAAAACGTTCTTTATAATCTCCATGAATGGTTGGTTTCTGAAAAGACGTAAATACCACAACATATCAGAAAAAATCCAACCAAATAATGTTCTTTAACATCGGAAACTATAAACATATCGAGTACACTTTATCCTTACTTTTTGTTTGTGTTAAACAATAACACTTCGTTAATAATTGAATACAATTTGTTTTTGTCCGATCGTTTCATTCGTTTAAGCAATTTGATTTAATCACGTATGTTTATTTGAAGAATTCCTCCTGTAATTCTTCAAAGGCTTTGCATCTACATTTATACAAAAGTTGCTAGGTTTACCTGATTCACTTAAAATAATATAAGCATGCAAATAAGTTCCTGAATATTTTACATGCACAATATAATAAAACATCACGCTATTCGAGGTTAAGAAGCTGCATCGTATTTCATGCAGTATGTTTTCTTGCTAAGGAGTGATGGAGGCAGTAGCGCGTTTTTTAATTATCAATTATCAAGAAAAACACAAGCGATAATTTTGTTGTTGGAAAACGGACTCGCGTTTTTTTAACTAAACCCGATGCATACATTATTACATTGAATTTTTTGTTTCTTTGAACACATCATTAACCTCAAACTTGTTACTGCCCTTTTAAAAATGCAGACAAAATATGTAGGTTTTACACATGGTGTACATACCGTGTCATCAAAATTGAGTCTGTACATGTCAAGTGATTTTCCACCTGTGTTTTGAACTGTGAAGAAGACTCGCCGATAATCTCCAAGACTATAGCTGTTTGGGAAGTCAGCTGCATCACCCTCACAAACAGTCAGATTCGTGGTCACCTGCCCCTCAACTATAAGACAATCATGATTTGTAACACGCTTGAAATTTGTCTCAGAGAAGAAAAAACAACTCTAATCTTTCCAAGTGAAAATAAATGTTTCCAAAATGTATGTAAACCTAGCCTCAACATTATCCGTTTCACTTCTATACTGAGTCTAGAAAGATCTAGTAGAGGGTCGCGTCAGCCCATCGTATCGAATTGACCAATCAGAACTCATCTTACCAAGCCACAATAGTCTGCCTTCGCACGTATAACACTGGAAGGTCATAGGTGGCAGAAAGGTCGGCTGACGCGACCCTCTACTAGACCTTTTTAGACTCAGTATAGGAGTGAAACGGATAATACTGAGGCAAGGTTTACTTAGACTGGTAGCAATATAAAGAAATATAATGAATGAATATCTGCTCTTGTCTAAAGGATTGATACACGGTCTGAGGGCATTTCATATTCTTTTAGTTGAGTGTGAAGAATGTGTGAAAAGTGACTTAAAGCGCGCCATATTGTACACTAACAGACAGACAGAAATATTTATTAGAGTGTCACAGCTCAGTTACAAAAATATATATATGAGAAAAAAACGTACATCCAGCCATTAATTGGCTTATTAGACACTGGCAATATAGCATTTAATATATCATAAATAATAACAAAACATTGCTAATTAAGGCGTGTAAGTTATAAAATAATTATATTACCAAATATATAAGAGTAAATAAATACAAAATAATGTGTTTTAAATAAAAAGTATGAAATAAAAGGAAGCAATACATATATGCGTTTAATGTGAGTAAACTATGCTATAATTAAAAATTAAAACTTAACAAAAAGATAAAACTTAAAAAGGGGATTAAAATAGAGCCATGGGCTCTGTTGCTCATCAGAATTTTGTTGGGAATAGGTCTTTAAGGTTTTGACCCCTGTGACCCCATTTGGGTCATGGGGTAACTAAATCCACAATTTATAATTAGAATCTTCATTGGCCAAGGAGTCTACACACAACTTTTCAGCTCTCTAGTCCTTTTTGAACCAGAGGAGAACATGTAATCAGGTTTTTAAGGTTGTGACCCGAGTTTGGGTCATGCATTGGGTCACAAAATCTACAATTTAGTACCCCATTGGCTAAGGAGTCTACACACAACTTTTCAGCTCTCTAGACCTTTAGAACTGGAAAAGAAGATGAACATATTTTTTTAAAGTTTTGACCTCTGTGACCCCATTTGGGGTCAAGGGGTCAACAAACCTAAAATCTAGAATCCTCATTGGCCAAGGATTCTACACACAACTTTCAGCTTTCTGAAACTTTTGGCACTGGAGAAGAAGATGAAAATAGGTTTTAAAAGTTTTGAACCCTGTGACCCCATTTAGGGTCATGAGGTCATGAGGTCATGAGGTCATGAAATCTACAATTTAGAATCCCCATTGGCCAAGGAGTCTGCACATCAAATTTCATCTCTCTAGAGTCATTGGTTCTAGGAGAAGAAGTAGAAAATGTGAAAAGTTTACCAACGGGCGGACAGACAGATGGACGGATGGACGGATGAACGGACTCCGAATGCCATGCCATGCCATGCCATAAGCCCTTCAGGTCTTTCAGACCTGATTAGCTTATATAAAGCTGCAGATTACCCATTTGTAAAAAAGAGTACGTCTATAAAATATTTTTGTTATGCAATTAGCTTGTACTTTGATAAACTCAGGATTATGAATGCTCATTATATTAACTTATAAGTAATTAACATCATTCATGGGTCTATCTTTTAAATAAGGAAGTAAGATGAATAACTCATATGATAAATCATTATACAAATCACATTCACACCAGATATGTACTTCGTTTTTAACACTTCCGCAAAAAGGGCAGGTTCTCAAGTGAATAGGTTTACAAAATCGTCCAGTTTCATGATGCAGAGTTATGCATTAACAATACCTTAATCAAAAGCAGCAGTAACGAATCTTACTCAACTTTAATTTGTCCTGAACGTTAGCAACGTTGTGAATCGAGGTTAGTTGTGAAGTAATTGATTCTAAAGTCTTAAAGGGGCAGTAGCACGTTTTTTGATAATTTTATATTAAATTTTTTTCACCGATAATTGAATGTTAATGCTAAATGTATCATTTTGGTAGTGTGAAAAATCTTATTACACAAGCCAATCTTCCATAGTCAGAGGAAAACGTATGTAGATTCACCTAAAATCCATTGTCGGCCATTTTGTGTCAACACCTTTAATTAATTTTGTGTAAGAAAAAGGAATCGCATGGCTAAACTTTACATTATATATCTGAATTATTACTTCTCAATTTAGTTTTAATACGTTGTCTTTCAATTGAAAGCATTAATTTTCATTTTCCTGACATCACCTTATATTCCCCCTAAAAACGTGCTACTGCCCCTTTAAGGAGAGGCTAACCTTCCTATTAAACCATAGAAAGCTGTATGTACTTTACCGCTTGGAAAGACACTTACCTGTGGAGAGGACAAGGCAATAACCTGCCGCGAGTAAGATTGGTTCGATCCACTGACCCATCTAAAGTAAATGAAAAATAAATTAAAATCATAACTCTTTACATAAGGGTTAAGTGCATCATAGATCGTTATATCAAATAACATTCTCTGTAGTACATACATGCACATGTATCGTTAAGTATGCCATACGTACTATTCGTAATTATAGCTGATTTACCCACCATTTGATGAGGTATGTAAAATATTCCATATAGCTTTAAGCAACATGAATTCTCATGACGTAAAAACGAGTGTGCTATGCATGTAGTGATTATAGGAAACTTCGACTTCAAATTCCGGGTTTGGTTTTCAATGTGGTAAGCCAATCGATGTATTTATATTATCAATATGCTATGAAATAGCATTGATATTTATTTAATTTATGCAAGAGAGGCACATTGTGGAATGTTAAACGAAGATGTTTGTTGAGTTTATGTCATGTTGTCATCATTTAGATCAAATACGGTTTGCTGAATACATGTAAGTCTAATAATAGAGCGCTATTAAATTTCAACCTGAATCCGCTCACAGATATATCGAATTATGGCTTCAAAATTCAAAAAATAGTCATCGTAAATGAACAAATGTTGTGACTGGGTTATAATAACAACATCGACATATCGATTTGATAATGATACATGTATACATATCCTTCTATATCACTAACACAGCGAACTAGACGCTTCTATAAACATTGTGAACTAGACGCTTTTATAAACAATGTGACCTAGACGCTTTTATAAACACCGTTAACTGCACGGTTGGATACATGATGAATTAATGTTACCTTGTGAGGATGTTGACTTTGTCAGCTTACAACCAGTTTTTCCAAGGACTTTGATGCAATATCGACTGATTCATTTAGAGCTGTTTCAGTTTCGCTTTGAACAGGGAAATACGTCTATCTGTTGTGCGTGAGGCGCTTGACGGAGGGTCTATGCCTCACGCATTAACTTTATGAAGTGTGTTACGCTGCTCACATTGTTAAATTGCGTACAATTGTGTACATAAATATTTTCATATGATTGGCGGTGAAATACCGATATTTAACAATGAAAGTAAACCGTGTTATCATGATATATTGTGTGACTTCGAAACACAAGCATGGTTACATAAATTACAAAAAAACTGAAAAAACAACCAACTAGTGATACATAGAGAATCTCACCCAAGTGTCTTCTGATATCAAATATATCAACACAAGTTGATAAAAGTAACAAATATCCGAGGCTTGCCGAGGATATTTTACTTTTATCAACGAGTGTTGATATATTATGATATCAGAAGACACGAGGGTGAGATTCTATTTATCATCCAAAATCATTTTTCATCACATAAGCATAAAAAATGTACATCTTTGAACACTGCATAGCCCTCAAACTCCTAAACCAGTGATGTCATAGCATTGTGACGTCATCGTGTTAATGACGTCATAGCATTGTGACGTTGTTGTGTTTATGACGTCATAGCATTGTGACATCATTTCTGATGATGCAAAACGTTTGTGATGTCATGTCTCTTCTGATGACAGGGCATTGTTCAAAATCTACTGTCAAAGCGATATCTCCTAGGAGATATCGCTTGATCTTTCACAAGCGATATCTCCTGTGGAACACAGTTTTGGATGATTAAATTCTTTACACATTGTTTTTCATGAAAAATAGCATGTAAGCAGGCGCAAAAACCGAAATCACTACTTCGATAAATTATAAAATGATATTTTCAGCCAATGTAAATTCTTATCGATAAAATTACGTCATAGATTAAAATTTGGCATATGGGAATAACTAAATGACTTTCTCCTTTATCAGTATAATTAAATAGACATGCAAACATAACATGTCTCTGTAAAGTTGAGGTACGCAGCTATAAACGACAGTTTTATTACTTCTGTTTGTAGAACTTTGCTTTACACATGGTATGTGTAATACAAGCAGCACATTGGTTTACATAAACAACTTGTTACACATTGACCGATATTTGAAAAAAATTGACTGCGTTGTTATTAACAATTATTTTATTCTGTCAATTAATAATTGGCAGTCTCTTCTTGGACCGTTCGAAACACAGGCACAAATTGATTTATTATTTTGTCAAATATAATCTCTTTTATATGACAGTTGTATGGTTCCTATTTTCTACTAATGATGATATTCGTGACATACTGGATGATTTTATCATTTATCATTTTAAAGGGACAAACTTGAAGATTAAGACATCAAGTGGGCCTTTAAGTCAGTCTACCTATATATAAGCATAGGTTTCAATGAAACGAATCAACATTCTAAGCATATTCTTTTTATAATCCAAATCATTTTGAATTAATTTTCCATTAAAATGTACCTTTCTGCTCACTGCGTTACCTTAAATTCCCAAAAGCAGTGTTGACGTCATTACTGATGATGCAAAACGTTTTTGATGTCGCGTATTTGCTGATTGTAAAGCATTGTTAAAATTCAGCTTCAAAAAGGATATCCCCTCAAGCGATATCCCTTTTGGAACACAGTTTTGGTTGATAAAATATTTGTGCAGCTTGATATGTAAAGATACATGGAAATCAACACTGTCTATTACGCATTGCTGCTTCATATTTTGTTTTGCAAAGAACTGTCACATTTCAGCCTTCTCAAATATTAACAATATTGAAAAATAAATTCTTCGCTGCCAAATAAAGGATCGAACAAAATATCAGTTCACAATTTATCATGACTGTTTAGCATACAGTTTCTACTTCCTTGTTTGAAGGAAACCGATAATAAAATAGCTAACTTCGTCGCTCGTTTGAGTTAGCCAGGGATGATGTTTTGGATATTACCTCTTGAATGATGACAAGCCTAATCATTCTTCTTATGGTGTTTTCTTGGGGTATGTAAGTGATTATTGTATTATTTAATGGTAAAAAAATTGCTGCTTTGACCTACTTTGTTCAAATACATACGTATGGCTTTACAATGGAGGTTTATCAAATTTTCGCCAATATCTCTATAAAATGATATAGTGTACACAAAAACGACATACATAATCTTTTATGATGTGTTATTTTATCACTCATAAGGACATAAGGGAACTTGAACATGGCTGACGTTTACCTTGCTGTCTCAGGGGAGGTAACCGAATATGTAATGTGAGCCCATGATTTCTCGTGGTTTTTGATAGCTACAGTTTGTACAGCATGATAGCTTTTTTAGTATTCTTTGTCATGGATACATGCGCGATACAAGGAAGCTATTAGTATACTGTTTTAACAGTATGTAACGGAGAATGCATAAGGTGGAGAGGATTCGTGAAATTAATATGAGTCCTGAAGGGGCGAGTTGATCATTTTCACGAATCCACTCCACCTCATGCATTCTCCATCACAATCCATGTATGACTTAAACACTTCAAAACTGTCTTTTTTTCACATGTTTCATATATTTCCAACATTTACTATCAAAACAATACAATTTTCGGTGCCCACTCAATGGAAATGGGACACGCTACAAATGGGCTCAACCATGCACGTGTTATGCCAAATCCCCCCGACGGCGATGCAATTAAAATTTATGCGGAGTGCAAACATATGTGATCTCTGTGACCTCATAGCATACTTGATAAAGGCGTTGAGTTATCATTCAGAGGGTTGCATGTTCGATTTTTGCCTCACGTCCTTTTAAACAAAAATCAAAATTTAACGGTTTTAGTTAGTGAGTGAGTGAGTTGTTGTTTTACGCCGCTTGGGCAATAGTTCAGCCATTAGCGGCGTCTTAACGGTTTTAGATTTGTCGTTCTTGAAGCAATTCAGTAGACACTATGTCACTTAAACATCATAAAACTATAACTCCTCTCGTAGTCGGGAAAGTCAAAGAGCAGAGGATTCTTAAAAATAATCCACTGTTAAACAATAGGGTGACGTCATTACAATGGATTAAGAATGGTTACAAATATTTTTTTGTCGCTCGAGTGTATTGTTGAAATTTAGAATACTTTCAACTTATGATATGACCACATGTCTTTAGTACATTTATAATCAGTCTTTTAGAATTCATGCTTATAGAGAAAATGAATTACTTTCACGTGTTTATATACTATTTTTCAAAGTGTTATTTCAATGATATTATGACGATCGTTTAGACAGATAAGAAGAAATGAATATCTCTATAGTGTTGTTTTATAACTGAAATGTGGAACAGTTTCAATAAATAGTTTCGGACACGAGTAACGGAATTGAGAAACGGAGAAACTTCCTCATGTTGATTTAAAGATATGGGTGATTGTAACACAAACATGTAGTTGACATATTAAATAATCTAAACAATTACGATAATGATATAGCCTATTATTTTGATAACATTGAATTTATTAAATCTTTGCAATCTTAATGAAACTTGTATTTGCATATAAGACGGCTTTTCATGAACATTTCTGTCACGTGACATATATATGTGGTAAAATTCATTTTTTACTGCATCAACCTATTTGATTTGTTTTGATTTGATTTGATTTGTTATCTCTTGTTGCAGTTGATGGTAAAGCTACGTACTCGGTTGGAAAGGAGGGAGATGATGTAACTCTGTCATTCAACGTAGAATCAGTAATCTTTATTCAAAAAGACAATTACAACATAGTGGATCTTTCGAATAAGGTTCCTGGACTCTTAAATACCACATATAAAGAACGTATTGATAAAATGCAGAATATTTCAGAAGGACATTTCAATTTTACTCTTCTGAACGTATCATCTGCTGATGCTGGCAACTTTACATGCTTGTCTTCACAGGACAACATACCAAGCTGTTCGAATTCACAACTAATGGTCATTGCAAGTAAGTCGTTGCGAACGTTCAGACTTTTAAAGCCTAAATTGGAGTACAAAAAGAGAATTGAAATTAATATATGTAAATTAATATGTGTGTATAATTTTGAAATGGGTTTAGGAAACAAAATATCAGCATATAAGTGATGCCACATAAACTAGTGTCCAAAAGAAACGTTACCAACTTTTCACCGTCGTCGTTAAAATTATAGGAACTGATGGAGTCGATTTTAAAATGTATTTGACAGGCATATATATTGTGAAGAGATATGCACATTTACAATCTTCAGGAAAATATACTGTTGATAGTGTGTTTCTTCATGCGCTCATGGGATGCATAAATCGCAATTTCAAATTGTTTTCTTGCACAGAATGTTCGACATTTCAGTTTAAAATTGATTAAGTATGTAATTGAAGTAAGATAACACTGTTGTCACTATAAACCACTTAATTTGACATTAATTCGTATCAAAACAAGCAAAAGTGATCAATTAAGGAGATTCCAAACGATTTCTTCAAACTTATCCAAAACATGTACAGTGACATTAAATCATGTGTAGCTGTCAACCGTATGCAATCAAGTTTTTTCCCATGCCTCTCAGGAGTACGTCAAGGCGAAAACCTCTCCCCTTTATCATTTTCATTTTACTTGAATGATCTTGAAGATTATCTTAGCTCTAAACAATGTGAGGGATTGAGCCTCGAGCTTGATAATGATGTTGTACATATGTATATAAAGTTATTAGTTTTATTGTATGCCGATGATACGGTGCTATTAGCTGAAAATAGTCATGAACTTCAAAAAACCCTAAATTGGTTTTCAAGTTACTGTGATTTATGGAAACTGGAAGTACATTCAGATAAAACTAAAATAATTATTTTTGGATCTGGGCCAGCTTGCAAAAGTAAAAACCTATTTTATTATAAATATCAACCTTTAGATATTGTAGATACTTTTAAGTACCTTGGAATTACATTTCATAGAAATGGTAGAATGATAACAGCTATTAAACATGCTGCCAACATGGGTAACAAAGCTTCAATGTCTTTACTCAAACGTGCAAGAAATTTAAATTTACCTTTGGATTGCCTTATTTCCGCTTTCGATACCCTTGTTCTCCCAATTCTACTTTATGGTTGTGAAATTTGGGGGATGGAAAACATCAATATCATTGAGCGCGTTCATTTGAAGTTCTTAAAGATGGCAGCAGGTTTAAAGATGTCAACGCCAAACTTCATGGTTTATGGAGAATTCGGTAGAGAGCCACTGCGGTTGCAAATAGCCAAACGTATTATCTCATATTGGTCGAAATTAACATGTCCACAACCAGATAATAAAATTGCAGCCTTTATGCTTAGTTATATGTATCATAAGAGTTTTCTGGGTCAATCGTTTTTCTGGTTGAACTTTGTTAAAACTATATTTTCAACATGTGGACAGCAATGTGTTTTCAATAATCCTCAAAATTACTGTAAAAATTGGATAGTGTCAACAATACATAACATTTTAAAGGATCAGTTTTTGCAGTCATGGCGTAGCGACGTTTCAAATTCGTCTAAAGGATTCTATTATGCCATCATTAAAGACTCTCCGTGTTTTGAGCAATACTTGTTATTGAATGAAAATGTGTACAAACCATTATTATATTTTAGAACATGTAACCACCACTTACCGATTGAAAAATGTCGTTTTCTTAATATCCCGCGTCATGAAAGATTATGTACACAATGTAACTCCGGCGAAGTCGGAGATGAATATCAATATCTATTTAAATGTAATGCTTTAGTAAACCAACGTTGTAATCTGATAAATGAACGCTTCATGCTGTTTCCATCTTTATTAAACTATAAGAAACTAATGTGCAATAGAAATATCAAAGTAATTAAGAATCTGTCACGTTTAGTCAAAAACATTTTTGCCATCTTGTTGTAATTTATATGTTTGTTTCATGTAACTCATGTACTGCCGTTGGCGGTCCCTTTGAGTGAATAAAGATTGATTGATTTAAAAGAGCGTGTTTCATGCAAACATGAAAAGATAATGTTTCAAAATTTTACAGATAGGTAAGTTGTCTTCTTGAGAAAATGTTAAAACTATGTTTTAGTCGTTTCAATCACCAGAGGATTAAATTATCTTGCGATTTATCTGGTAGCGTTTGTTAGAAATAAGCTTATATTATGATTCCCCTGGAAGTGTAACGTGGTGGTTAATTTGCCTTTTTTGTACTGTTCAACTAGATAAACATATCGCTAATTCAAGACGACGCTTGCCAATTGCTTTTAATCGAAGTTTTACAATTTGTAAGAATGCTTATAGATGAATATTAAACTCGTTGACAGTGTTTTTCTTCAAAATCATATTTTTGTGCATAGCCTTAACTTTAAACAGTTACATATAATAATGTTCTCGTTACTACCTCAACTGAATAATAATCAGCTTCTGTCATAGTGAATGATAGTCATCTTTTTGTTTTGAATGTTATCCTATTGCCTACGAGAATAACAAAGAATATTTAGAACTCATACCAGATTATTGTTTCAGAGGAGCCAACTAAACCGAAAGTAGAATGTGACCCTGAACTACCGTTTGAGGGAAACCGGGTGACCTTGACCTGTAACTCCTCTTCTAGAAGTTTACCTGATGTTCATCCGCTTGTTATGACATACAGGTGGATGAAAAACGGCAACGATTTCGAAACAAAACAAGCTGACCCGGCGAATGTGATCTTGACTGTTAGCAAAGATGACAGGGGAGATAACTACAGTTGTCGAGCTTTTGAAGAAACGCCTCCCTTGAATCCACCTTCCTACATATCATATGAGGGAGGGTTAGACTCACCCTGGAGTTCAGCTTTTATACTTCAACCACAATGTAAGTACACTTTATTTTTAAATTTTTCATCTAAGATCCAATGTTATCCCATGAACACACGCAACTGGTATTTAAAATGCTTTCATTCCCTGTGGTTTAATCAACCAAGGAATATAATGAAATCGTAATCAAAATGCTTTATCTGAGGTTAATTTATAATAAAATCCACAAAAAACTACAATTAGAAGATAAATAGTTGCGTTTGTAAAATTTCCGGGATTCATTGTTATTCAACACCCGCAAATTTAGTTTAAAACCGACGGCGTCAGCCGGAGGTTTTAAACGCTTTTACAAACGCTTTTACAAACGCTTTTACAAACGCTTTTACAAACGCTTTTACAAACGCTTTTACAAACGCTTTTACAAACGCAACTATTTATCGATATTGTAACATGACCGTTAGTTATAAGCATTTTAAGAGCGAACTCTATTTTTGCGTAGGGAACTCTGAGTTGAAAGGATCTAACGGCTGATCCATTTTTGTTATAGGTGTTCGCAGCTATAAAGAAAAAGAAATTCCAAGTGTTATAGACATTAAAATAGTGTCCTTATATTGCAAACCAGTTGCACTCATAACGATGAGATCTTATAGTTTTCACTGTGAAATTTATGAGAGAGAAAACAGTTATATAATTCATAAACCAACAGGAACAAAACCGACTGATCAATTATCTTAAACTCTCCCAGAACATTGTGATTGTGACGCGATCATTATGACGTCATAAGCGTTTGCCTTTGTGACGTCGTGCCATGGGAACGGCATTCGAAATAAACCGGCCGCATGGCACAAGGCGGCAAATTAGGAGAAATTTAGCCAATTAAGAAAGTTTAGTTACATAAAACTAAAGCAAATAGAAAAGGATTTTTGGCATCTACGGGAATGCGAAAGTTAGAAAATGACAACAACGACAGTAAAATGTGAATCGGGCACGAATATTGGGAGAATCAGGCGGACCAAATAATGTATCCGCGATTCGCCTCAGCCAATTTGCGGGTGTTCATTGCCATTTAACACTGGGAAATCCTTCAAATCAACCAATCAGAAACGAGTATTTACCGACGTCATGTTACAATATGATTTGCTTTAAATATGCATGTAGTTGGATAAATGAGTTCTTATGCACAAACTTCGAATTAGGCACACGTCGAAACTTACCAGGAACTTTACCGGAAACCGGTGGTACGAGGGCAGTAAAAGTAATCAATCAAAGCGATGTTCAATAAAGGTATACATCTTCTCTCACTATGTGACAGGTATGGAGGCTATTATTGAGTATTCATAATAAACCAAGTGAGAGAGAGAGGCTATTATTTGAGTATTTATAATAAACCAAGTGAGAGAGAGAGAGGCTATTATTTGAGTATTTATAATAAACCAAGTGAGAGAGAGAGAGGCTATTTTTTGAGTATTTATAATAAACCAAGTGAGAGAGAGAGAGGCTATTATTTGAGTATTTATCATAAACCAAGTGAGAGAGAGAGAGAGAGGTAGAGGTATTTAGGCACGAGTGACGTTAACCTAGACATGTGCACATATAGGATATTCTGTATATAAGTGCTGTTGCAATTTTATTTTAATTCTCAGTTACAACATTTGAATGTTTAATTTCTCTAAAGGGAAATACAGTTTCAGTTGATATGTAGGTTTTAGTAATTAATCTTTCATCCGTTCGAACTTCCAAAACTGTGCTTATATGCGATTTCTCGTCGCAATTATGATTAAGATTAAGTATCAAAGCAAAAGTTTAATTATATACGTAGTAACCTGAACAATGTGTTCAACTAATTCAGCAAATAAACTTTTCCCTTTATGCTCTTTCCAAAGATGTGCTGATTCGTCATTTTTCATCCTATTAATATTTTTATATAAGTAGTGATGAGATTAGTGTCGTATATATAGACGTAAAGCCTCCTCATCATGATGAGATCATTATTTCCTTTGAAGGGGTCGATGTCCCTAATATGGAAGTAAACTGTTTCATATTTAGCATCAGTACACTACGGTTGTCTCAAGTTAACTGAAACGTCTAAACCATTGTTACAATTTTGTAGATATTCTTTGTTATCAGAGTTACCTTATTATCATGATAAAAAAGGCTAAGGATGTTATATCCTAAATTCTTTCAAAATAATGATAGTTGACCACTGTTTACTACTGATGGATCAAACGGGCTCCAGATGTCCCGATTCTTATGATTGCAACCCTTTGTTATATATCGATAGTTATTATCAAAGTTAAATTTGTTGAATAAATACTAAAGTTCTTTAAACGTCTTTCACTGAAGGATAATAGTTTAAAATGATGAAATTATACCACATAATAACAACAACAACAGCAACAGCAACAGCAACAGCAACAGCAACAGCAACAGCAACAGCAATAGCAATAGTAATAGTAATAGTTAACCCCCTGTACATTACAGATGGACCAGACTCGATCCAGATATCCCCTGAACAGGTGCTTGAAGGTGAGCTGGTTACCTGCAGCGCTGATTGCAACCCTAGATGTAATATTACCTGTGGAGGTCAAGCCGGACAGTTGACCTCTGGTCTTGGTCAGGTGACCTTCAAGATGAACAGAGGTCAGCCTTTGAGCAGTTGTACTGCTTGGAATGAACATGGGAATACATCCAGGAGTGTCTCCTTGGTTTGTAAGTATTTAACTCGTGCCTTTATTAGAATATAACTAATAATTATATGAATGTTTATAATCTTTTGATTTTTTTTTGCAAAACGTTTGATATCACGGGATAATTCTCCGTCGATAGTCAAATACACTCAAAAAGTATAATATCATTTATTAATCTTTTTTCTTGATTTTTAAAAATGAAACTATTGTGTTTTGACATGAGAAATTTCAATGTCAATCACTAATTCATCTATTTACAAGTAAGTCTTTTGAACAAAACATGGTATTTGTTTAAGAGATTTCGCTAGATGAACTAGTGAACTTCCTTCAAAGTTTTACCCTTATGGGTTAATGAAATATTCAATATAGATATTGTCTACATAACTGATTTAACAAGGAAGTGAGTCCAGTAACCTTTATAATCTTTAGATGAGTCACCTCAACAAAATGTTGATGAATGGTAACTGAATTGTTTCGGTTGCAAAATATATGATACATATGCGAGATTGTAAGTCACGTTTTATCTTTCAAAAAGTAGGGAAGACCAGGGCAAAGCGCGCCGTCGGGGCAAAGTAATTAAGCGTTATTTCTCCTTAACGATCGACAGATGGCGTGGTTTGTAATTATCAACCACTGGTAGCAAACGTTAAGAAACGTTGTGGTCCACGTTTGCATCGTTAGCGCGAGTTGGAGACTTACCGTTGGAAAATGTTTAAAACGTAATTTTTCTTTAAGGAAAGAATATGTCCGAATTCAAATATTTCATATAAACACAAAAGGCAAGATTCAACTCTAGTGCACCTATTACACAAAAATATATCACCTTTGCATTGAATTAGGAATTTTGTAAGTCATTGCTTAAATTAGTTTCCATTATGCACATACTTTGCCCCCAAGAGATTTAAGATATTTCTTTATGGTCAACATATTAGTGTCAGAGTTATCAATTACTATTTTTTATTACTTACATTTTATTTTACAAAATATCGTCAAATAGAATTGTAATCTACATTCTACAATTTTCCTGTATTTTCAGAAATTGATAATATCAATGAAGTATCAACATGATATATGATATTTAGAAACACATAAATTTTCTTTGATCCATTAGCATTAGTTTGATATTCATTATATATTTTGTTTTATCACTAAACAATTAAGAAGATAGTCCGTATTGGCAAGCCCGACAGAGATTAGATGTTAAAAAAATGTAAAATGTTACATTTGTCTTTAAACAAATGAATTTATTTCTTTCTTTCATAATGAGTTAAATTGTCAACACTCTCATAGTTCTTAGAGATTCTTAGAATAGTTATCATGTAAGTTTTTGGTTAGAACTGCGAAATCTAGGTCCATGAAATATAAAACATATTTTGTTTTTCTTTGCATACTGAGCCTAGGTTTGTATTATTTGTTATGTTTTCATAAGAGAGAACTGCATGACACTTTTTAAAAACTTTGTTGTATGGTAATGGCTTATAATAGGTGTTTGACATATCACATTTGTGTGTCTTTTCGCATGGGGCGCTTTGCCCCAAACTACAGGGCAAAGTGCACCGCCTTTGTCGAAATATATTTTCGTTTATATCTGACATGGTGGGTTAAAAAGCATTTGCCATACAATAGTTTATCTGATGAGAATAATAGACATGCTGAAAATTGCATTCTTAATATGTTAATGTGCCAGGACAACAGGCTTGTAAGTTAGGGGGCCACTTCAACGTTCCAAATCACCAATCACTTAGTACATATTTAATTTTCATCCGTTAATTCAGTTCCACCTGAGATCAGTCTACAAATCCGGGGAGATGCTAACAAAACAGTACACGAGCGGAAACCTCTCAACTTCACTTGGGTCGTCTCCAGTAACCCAGAACCAACTGTCATCGTCATTTCACCCAATGGAACAAGTGTCCGGATGACGAGTGACGAAACCAATGATAGTACCTACACGGTATCTTACACCATTGATTCAGCTACCTGTGACGACCACGGTATCTTTAACTTCACAGCTAAAAATCACTTTGGATCGGATAGTTCGTCTGTAGCGGTGACTGTGTATTGTGAGTAAAATGTTCTCCTTTTTGTTAAACTGTATTAGTATTTGAACGAGTGATCAGCTGTCCTTACATCAGAGGTTAATGTTATACCAACACTTCCCAAGTGTATCACTCAATACATCTCCTGTTGCAATGGTGGGTCTCCGAGGCGTTGCGTAGTAGTCAGAAGAGTCGTTGCAACATTAAGTTCCAAGGTTCGAATCCCTATTTCATTGTTTATAATTCTATTATAAATAAGTAGGTGTATTAGAATGTAGAGGTGTATCGGCCAGTACATCATCCTGTCTCAGGGTACAAACGTTACGCTAACTCCACTTATCTGTACCGGAGGCTCAGAAACGAGATTCGTTCGCGCCCCCCGAAGTCGATTATAGCTAATCCAATCCTTTTCTCCTTGAAATTTTATCGAGAAGGTCACGATAATATGATTTGATTGGCTATATCCAAAGTCGGGCCGCGCGAGCTAGCTTCTGAGCCAAAGGTACAGATTAGTGGAGTCAGCGTAACGTTTGTACCCTGAGATAGGATGCCAATACATCTACACTTATAACAAAAGAAACCATAGCAACAAGTTGGGTATAAAACATCAATACACATGACTTCAGTCAGTGACATCATAACATTCCACTTTTGACTTTTCAAACGTCATGAAATCCATGTACATTTAGGGCTACTGTTTCTTTCTTGATTTGCAAGTGTTTTCAATAAGTGTTAGTTGGTTATAAGAAGTTAATAATATTTTGTCAACAATTATGAAAGTGAAATTCTAAAGTATGGTGAATCAGTACAACTTTCAATTCAATTGTTTTTACATTTAAACGGATCAAAATATTTGCTCAGAATTAGAGATTATCTGTCTGGTAAATTACTCGTTAGAACTCGGAGTTTGTCCCAATGGTCAACTCGGGAAAGAAAATCTTCACCCTTTACTAGCATTTTTAGCACATCATTTGTTTTCATCATTGAAGCAGATATCGGTATTTTACTGCACTGTTATAGTACTATGATGTCAATAACAAAATGCTTCGTTGACATTTTGTAAAAATGCAATGTTGTCATGTTATCTGTCAGATATTCCAAGCTTAAGGTTCTCTAAGTCTTGACTCAAAACCAAAACTTCTAATAAGAATTATCGGAGCTTTGCGATACAAGCTTATTCTGAACAAACTCTATCATCATCATCGACAAATATCAAATTTTTGTTGCCAGGATCTCCAACCTCAAACATGTCCAAAATTCTAATGATATTCGAAGCTTCATTATGCAGGCTTATTTCTAATCATTATTGTTAAATGCAGATACCAAGACTTGACTCAAAATCCAAAATGTATTGAAAGTTCTTATGAGAAGTCTTGGAGTTTCACGATACAATCTTATCCGTAACCTACTCGTCATAGATAAATGTCATCTTTTGTTGCCAGGTTCTCCAAGGCTTGACTCCAAACTGGAACGTGTCCCTTCCAAAACGGGAAGGTTCATGATACAATCATATCCTGAACCAACTATTGAAGCAATCTTCTCTGTCTCTCCTGGAGGAAACACTAAGGCTATAAGTCTTACGCACACACTCACCCAGAATGATCAGGACACAACGGATGGTCTGACGATCCAGAGCAACCTTCATGAGTTCATCGTGGACTTTCCTTGTGAACCGTTTGACGGGAAATATCTACTGACGTTTGTCAACTCAGAAGGGAAGAAAAACATCAGCTTCTCTCTTGAAGAGAATACATGTCACGGTAAGAGTACAATACACACTAAAACCATCAATTCTTAAGCGTTTCAAAATTACCCTGGTAAAAGCACCTACTCTGTATTCTGAACAAATTCGTTGAAACCAGTAGTCCTAAAAACCTATTTTCATCTTCTTCACCGGAAGCATAAGGCCTAGAAAGCTGAAACTTTGTGTACATACTCTTGACTAGTGAGGATTAAAAATTGTAGCTTTGGTGACCCTGTGACCCCTGAAAAGGGCCACAGGGGCAACGCCCTAAAACACCTTTTTCTCCTTCTTCTCCAGAACCAAAAGCCTTACAATCTTGTTTATAGACTATATGACTAGTGAAGATTATAATTTGTAACTTTGGTGGGCCTGTGACCCTTGATAAGGGCCAGAGGGACCCCGCCCTAAAAAAAACTATTTTCTTCTTCTCCAGAACCTAAAGACTAAAAAAAACGGAAATCTTGTGTATAGACTCCTTGACTAGTGAGAATTAAAATATATAACTATATATATACTACTATACTAAAGGCCACTGTAGCGGCCACACCCTAAAGGAAATTGAAGATGAAGCCTGATGAGCTACAGGGCCAGTGACTCTAATTTTTACAATGTACAATTAAGTAAGCTGTAAATAGAATTGATAAGTTTCAATAAAAATCGATGTATCTTTTTAGAATATACACAGGGAACAACAAAATGAAGGGAATATCTTTAAGTTTTCACAGAAGAGAAACAAATATGTATGTATGTAAATATGTATTTCTCACACGTTCTTCTGGTGTCTAGAAACCATTTTTAAATGGATATTCAATACACGTCATTCAATGAGACAAGTTAAGTCAGCCTGTGTGATTTTCAGTAATAAAGGTACTACTAACATCATCAAACAACTGGGAATATCACTAATCTAATCATTTTGTATAAATTATTATATATATGCGATATAGTATTGGGCAGTATTTGGAAGTGCTTTCGTCCACTTTTAATTTTGCATATTCCTTCATCACGATAAAAGTTAAGATCCCTATAGAAGGTCATGACCTTGTCCTTTATTACAAGGTCACAATGAGACCCTACCAGTTAACCCTTGTCAGCCGATAATCTCAAGAACCAGTCACTGGATTTTCTTCATAAGCTTCACATAGTTTCTTATTGGGAAGTGCAGGTCGATTTAAATGACCACTACATTATTCCCAAGGTCAAATCGAGGGTTTACAACTTCAGCATTCCCTTCAGATATCAAGATCAGTCACTGAATTCTGTTCATACATATTTATGTACATAGCTTCTAATTGGGAAGATGCTGGGCCCAGTCGGTTTATGAGACCTCCACATTAGTATCAAGGTCACACCAGAATTTTGAACTATCAGCATTATCAACTCCATGGAAAGCTTGTTGGTGTCAGATCTTAAGAGTCTTTCAATGATTTATTTTTAGAACTTTAATAAGGAAGACGACGGACCCATTTGGTTTTGGTGACCATCACATTTATTTTCAAGGTCACAGCCAAGTCAATATGTCTGTAAGGGTGATTTGTTGTAAAGAACAAATCGCTAGTTTCTCCTCATAATTTGCACGAATCTTCCTTCGATTTGGATTGTCTCAATGACATATACTAGCATGACAATTGTAGACAATAGACTTTTCCTATACATTGTTCTTGTTTCTTTGATTGGCATTCTAGAAGTTGGTGTGATGAACAATAAGGACAATTCTTATGGATGAACAACTTCTTTATTCTGTGTAAGCGACGTTTCGACATAGATGCTTGACAACGACATTAGAATCTATGTCGAAACGTCGCTTACACAGAATAAAGAAGTTGTTCATCCATAAGAATTGTCCTTATTGTTCATTGTTCTTGTTGTAAACGTCAATTTGCGGCGTAGAATCTTGTCACCTTTGTGACATTTACTTGTTTTTTTTACAGATGGAGCTGATGCATCAGTTTACATCTCGGTTGCCATAGTAACCACAACGGTGGTCCTGATTGTCCTTATTTCCGGTGTGCTCCTGTACAGACGAAGAAAAAGGGCAGGTAATGCAAATATAAACTGAATAACATCAGGGTCTCTTTTGAGGAGACACACCGTCTTATTGGCATTTTCTTTGGTTGGGAAGTAGCATTACGAAAATACCTTACGGCAACAGTCCTTACTTTCCCAGAGATTGACACCATCGATAATACAGTATGTCTGCCATATAAAGACCTCATATCTAAATAAAAAGAGGTATACCTTAATATTTTTCATTTCAATGCCTGTTCTGTTTTATAAAAGATGCATTCGCTACTTTCAAACAGTTATTGCCTTCGTAACGGTATATGTATATTAATAACACATAGCGATGAGGCATTATATATGTAAATATGTCCCTGACTGCATTAACTGTGCATTTGTAAGTATTGTATGATTAATCGCTTTTTTTCAAGTTGCAGGACGCCGAAGATACAGGTAAGATGTTCTTTTTATCATTCATCTCCCTCCCCCTCCCAGCCCAAAACAAGAAGAAATTAATATAAATGATTTACTCTTTTATTTGATATAACGGCCGCCACATACTTTGATTTCTCTTTGATACTGTTATTTTACTGTAAATGTTAAATACTTTTTAGTAAGATTGTAAGCTTGTACATCTTTTATCCCATGCCTAGATATAATAATAATATGTGTTCTTATAAAGCGCGCAAATCAAATCACTAAGCGATTTCTCTAGGCGCTGGATGATGAATGGAAATGAGTGACTGTTTATTGAAGCCCGTAGGCTTTCTTGAAAAGCACAGTTTTGAGATGAGATTGGAAGGATTCCACATATGGTGCTTGGCGAATGTCAAGTGGCAAGGAGTTCCATAGGACAGGGGCCATGTAGGAGAATGGTCTGTGTCCATATGTCTTCAATCTGACCTTAGGGACATTCAGCTGACAGTTGGACTAAGTACCGTATCAAGTGTCTCCTGTGTTATTTCAAAACATACCTTTATCTATAGCATTGATATATGAACGATATTAACCGATTTCATTTCAGTCCTCATGGCACAGGAAATATAGCACGAAACAGACGTTTCAGACGTAAGTATATTTTGATATCACAATATAATATAATATAATTCCAAGAAAATTAACAAGTTATATTATTCGTTAATATATTATCTTTGTCTTATCATTATGTATGTGTGTAAAAAAAACTTCATTAAAAGAAGAAATTAAATCTTTGTAAATAAGATTAAAAGAAAGATAATGGATGGCACCAACGTCTTTCATCTAAGATCAAAGTCGAGTCTGAATTTAATGGTTTTCGACTGAAACTGTTCTGTTAACTTCACACCTTTTTTGGATAACAAAAATGCTTACAATATAATGTTGATACAGTTCTGAAAGTAAAACTAACTTACGAGGAAATAATCAATAATATTAGCGGAAACTGAAAGGAAATGAAACTTTTATTTTCAGAGGAGAATGCAACTGTCCCTAAAAAGTCAGAACGACCTATAAAAGGTAATTGTTGCGATAGTTGACCATGTTATCGGAAAGAGCGACATCTATAAGCAAACAATAAACAATTGGAAGAAATTCTTAAGAACATAATAAACAGACATAATGTCTCTATAAACAAACAAAAGACATTAGGAAGTAATTTATGACAAATAAGGTTTCAAACGTGGCGTTTGAAAGAGGAGTCTTTGGCAGGCAATTGCGTTAAGATAAACATTAATAAAACGAATATTTCATAATCAAATTGAAAAACGTTACTCAGATTAATGTCTTGGTTGTCAATTTTCATGATTTGGAAAAGAAATGGTGTGCATTTATTCAAAATAAAAATATATGGGAATGAAGCCATCATCTACTACTTTTAAAAGTCTTTTACCATCTGTCAGTGAATTTCTGATATGCTTTATCAAAAAAAATTAATTTGTAGAAAACTAAAAAGTTTAATTGCCAATGGTGTTTCGCCAAATAAAAAAATAATTGGCTGATATAAATCAAATATAACATGAATTCAGAACTGTTTTAGTATTTGTTATATTTTCTCAGATGTTCGCGCAAAGGTGGATAAAACGAAGCGGAAGCCATTCGTTTGCCTCAAGCAAGTACACACATATGAGAACTTGCCATTCGGTGAGTTCAAGTTGTGTCTCTGGGTAGTCATAAGGTTTGCATTCAAAAGCACTAAATTGTACAAAAAGATTTCCATTTTACAAAAATATGGCAAGATGAATTTTATGAAGTTTAAAGGCTAGAAATCGAGTTGCTGGTTTGAGGAGTGTAAGCATCAATACTAAAAGCAATGCGATTACTGACAATATATCATTGTTGTTTTTATTTCAGTCGGGCCAAAAAGCAGTGAGAGATCAACTTTGGAGAAAAGGTTGATACTTGTATATTCCATTCTTTATAACTTATCATTTTTATATATCATACCAGATAAACCTGTACACTAACATATAGTCTCTGAAGAGTCGATGACTAATTTTACAATATTGATATTTGATTTGATATGAAGTAAAAATTAGTCCCGAACACTAGTTAATTTGCTAAAGCTGAGACAACTAGACTTACCATTATTTTCTAGACTCACATGTGAGAAGGTTACCTTAATTTGTTATTGCTTTAGGCTCTGAACTAATAACTAATAGACTAGGGTTGGTTAACGGTATTTGGCTATGCAGTTTATAAAGCTTAAATCCAATCTGTAACATTGAAAAGATTATGGTTTTATATTCGATAGGATTTTTGAACCATTGAATGAATTAGGAGATAATCTCCATTCTACTATAACGAGTCTTATTTTTCTACCGCGTCACGTCAGTTGTGCTTCGGTCAACACTGTGCCATCATAATGTCTTGTGCTTTTGAAGTCAAAGGTTGACATCGTTGAACCCCAAACAGTCGCGGTAGCTTCCTGATTTAATTCAGCCTTTCCCTTAAAATTACACTATTTCCTGGACATAAATATGCATGTTATTAATGCGAACAAAACTCTACTTATATAAATGTTGGGGTAGTAAAATTATTAAAAATTTTTTAGTTAGTATTCAGACGAAGCAACTCCCGAAGAGTACGGTGACTGCACTTGTCGATTCGTGTCATATGAATTGAAGTCCGTTTCTATGTGCATCAAACTGCGGTGAATCGCCCGTCATAAATATCGTGTTAGAACGTAGATTCGACCATAGAAATAATTCAATGAAATTCGAGGATTTTGAAATGTCATGGTAGAATGTAGTTTATTACTTAACCAAAATTGGTCACCAGCATACAGATTGTCAAATTCACGATGCACATGCTTTTCCATTAATTTGATACTTGATATTTTCGTCCAAAACACCCTTTTAATCTTTGTAGTTTCTGGGTTGTAGGAATGTTTGATTTTGGAACTTTGGAAGACATAAAGTTAATGGCATTTTTACATAGGGAGCCCAAACGGTTGACGAATATATGCTTATCATTCTTAACAGCTATCCATGTGATTTTACCCTTATGAATATCGGTTCCATTTCAGAACGCCGATCTTGAAAAACGGAAGACCGATCAAGACATCGACTTTATGCTGACCTTGACTTACTCCCGCCGACCTTGAAAAACGGAAAACCGGTCATAATGGGAACTCGTGAGGAAACGGTGTACCAAGACATCGACTTTAACAAGACACCCGGTCCACAACTTCCCGACAAGATCTGGGAAACTGAAAAATGAAATTCACGCTACACAACATGAAAAAGTGTTGAAGGTATAGAGTCCTAATGATGCATCCCAAAAGTTCGATCACCTAGTTGTATCCTAATTCATGGTTAACTTTTCCAATATTAAAACTAGGATATGAAATAATGATCAAGCATCTTTTGGACAAATTTTATTCTTTACCTTCTTCTAACTTTCCATTTTACAATAGAGACTGTTACTGTCGGCAACTATACGTTAAAATTTCAAATTTTGGACCTAGAACGTATATTAATTAGCAATAACAGTCCCTGTGCATTTATCCACATGACGAAATGCATTAAAGTATTATATTTCTTGCTTTGGTTTGATAATTTGTTTGATGACTCAATTTTCCTTTTGAAGTTGCTCGAACTGTTGTGCATTAAATGATTTCTTGTATACAGAGAAACAGATGAATATGGGTGAACTTTTGCATCGCAAAAGACGTCAGGAAGACAATGCAAATTGTTGTAATAATTTTAAGGAATTTTAGAGCGGAAACACTACATTTCGGGATGTATGTGAATTTGGTTTGTTTTTCGAAAACATGTCACCTTTTGCAAATTATTTTTTTTCGTAGAGTTTGTGTCTCTTCCGGTAAAATAATGCAAATGACTTACTAACTAAGTCTAACACAACTTAATTAATAATTAATGATAAGTCTTAACTAACTTAATTTTGCTCTAGCATAGCGTAAAACTCATATGTCAAGGTTTCCTATATTGTTCTGTTTTTTTATATATTTTCTAATTTTACGGGAATACCATACAATGCAAACTAATGTTATTAATGATTATACTGACAATAGAATTATGTCGACACTGATCACATTCTGAAGACATTTATTTAAGGAGAGGGACATGTTATCGGTCCACAATTTATATTTGTTTTAAAGAGGGACTGAAATGCTATATGGCAACTTTCGGGATTCATGAAATAGTGATAACAATTTCACATGGACTCAACTTTAAATTTCTGAAATCGACCTAGAAACGGCTTAATTACGACTGTATAAAGAACACCGCCTAATTAGGCCGGCGAACAGAATAAAACGCACTGAAGCGTGACTGCCTCGTGACGTGTTAGTAGGCGATGTGATACCCCCTTATGTGCCCTCGTTATGTAAAACAACACAAGCTAGCAGTACAGCTCGATGTTTAACCGTCGATTAAACACCCTAAACAACATCCACACATCTCAAACCTTCAATAAATCGGTAGTTTATTTATTCAACTGGCAATTTGTATTGATGAAAACGTAAGACCCTGATTAAAAACGAAGTTGTGCGCATAATGCTACAGCATGTAGGCCTAGATGGTCTCGCTTTGCGCAATGTTGTCATAAGACTGCACGTGAGAACCCGGATGTTTATGTAAACAATTGCTCCCGTGTGAACTGTTTTATCTTCGTGCACAGTTGTTGGTTGTTATTGAATATTACTTTAGCACAGCAGAAAGGATGTAATAATACAATACTATTTTTTTTACATTTAAACCATTTTTTTAGATTTGCCTTTGACTTCATTTTGTAACAGGATAAAAAATATATACGTTTTTCTTAGTTATTTCATTTAGTGATGGACAATTTACAATTCTCAATGAAAGACATGTATTGAATGATCACTGATGTCTTGTTTAAAACATTATTTTAATAGGGCATTTCACTGAAAATCTTAATGTTTTCACTCTTGTACATAGAGGAGATATTTTCACAACAATACCCGATACATGACCAAACAGAATGAAGATTTATTAAATGAACCTTATCCAAAATAATTATCAGATAGAGCAAAAACGGTATTCCTAATTTCAGGTTAATAGGTTATGATTTAACAATCGGAGAAAAAAGGGATGTTAAGGAATACAATTGCTATTTGATGTTACCTAATTAGCTGATGTCATAAAATAGCCAGGTGTTGATGATTGTGCATTATATAACCTACCTGCTATAGTCATCATTTGATATCATCTAATTAGGAAACAGACAGGAAATACGATAGACAGTAAAGTAATTGTGTAATAAGTGAGAATCTGATCTAAAGAAAGTAAGTAACACCTGCAGACCAATGTCATTGTTTATTCAACCTTTTTACACAACGTTCAAATCTAAATGTGAGCATTGTATATTCGGATTATTACCATAAATCAGCCCAAAACTTTGTGCTATGTTTTATATTTTACTAATATCCCTTTTCTCTGCATGCCAAACTGTTCATTCAGTGAAAATGCGAGCTCGAAGCAGAAAATCGGTGTAGTGATCGGAACACGTGAGTTCGATGTAGATTGTCACATTGCTCTGTTTGACCTAACACAGCGGGTCAATTTGGCGTGAAACCATCAATATGATGGGAATTTGTCTATGGAGACTTCATCAGGAGATATTCTAGGACAGTTGACAGCAACACAATGATATAACATACTGTTAATCGCTCTGAAAAGGCAGAACTGCGGATTTCGCCTATCATTTTCCATATAAGCAGACGAACGCTTCGCCTACTGCCACGTCACTTCCGGTATCCCCTGCCCGTGGCCTCTCAGCCTTGTTTTGGTTTGTCGCTGGACGGCGACAAGCAGACGCCTTGTTACGCAATGTTTACTTAGCTGTAGCTTCATTGAGAAACTGTGTATCGTTGCTGTTTTGGCCTAATATTTATGTTATATAGTTATTTGACCAATATCTTTTGAAAAATATATTTAAAAAAGGTTATGCAGCCCTTCTTTAAATACAAGTTATGGATTTTTTTAATTTCTGGAATGCTTGATAAATCCATGATAAATCCGTGATAAATCCATGGAATCTTTCTCATGTTCATAACTTGGATGAATTTTTTTATTATTTTACGAATATTTGATTCTAGAAACTTATTTTGTATGTTTTTTATTTTCTCTTTTTCTTGTTCGTTCAACAATTTGCATTGCATTTTGAACGCAATTTAAATCATTTGCTTTGCTTTTTTAAAAGTTGGTTTGATTTTCTCAAATTTTCAAGTTGTTTCATCATAAATGCTATTTCACCTTAGTTGTCATTGCATTTAGGAAATGCGTCAAATAGCTCAAAGCATTGACGTACAGATCTATAAAACATATGATGTCAGGAATACAAGGAAGTTTATTTGGATCCTTTGAAAGTTTTAAATGATTTATTTTTACAAATTGACCTATCACGTTTACAAGTAATAAAATTGACATTCGAATCTCCAGTTGAAATTTCGATTTGACAAATACATCTTTGTATTCAATGACAAAATTATAATACTTTAGATCGTTTCTTGAGCTTGTAGCAAAACACTATAAAAAAACTATGACAGATGAAACCTCAAAGCTGGAGATTTTGTCAAGTTTATATTTATGGTTTGAATTAAGAAATATGATTACTACCGAAAAGAAATAGATTACACATTTGATTCATTTTCCTCTGATTTAGGTTAGACAGCATTGATTATGTTGATGAGTTCATTGTTATTGTTTTATTTTTATATTTTCTCTTATCATTTTTAGCTCATCTGGCCTGTAAGGCCCGATGGGCTTATGGCATGGCATGGTGTCCGGCGTCCGTCCGTCCGTCCGTAAACTTTGTGGAATTTCGACTTCTTCTCCAGAACCATAAGGCCTAGAAAGCTGAAACTTTGTGTACAGACTCCTTGTCTAGTGAGGATTATATATTGTAGCTTTGGTGGCCCTGTGACCCCAAATAGGGTCACAGGGGTCACAACTTTAAAAACCTATTTTCATCTTTTACTCCAGTTCCAAAAGGAGTAGAGAGTTAAAAATGATATGTGCTGACTCCTTGGCCAATGGGGATTCTTAATTGTAGATTTCGTGACCCCATGACCCCAAATAGGGTCACAGGGGTCACAACCTTAAAAAACCTATTTTCCTCTTCTTCTTCAGTTCTAAAAGGATAAGAGAGTTAAAAATGATATGTGCAGACTCCTTGGCCAATGGGGATTCTTGATTGTAGATTTCGTGACCCCATGACCCCAAATAGGATCACAGAGGTCACAACCTTAAAAACCTATTTTCATCTTCTTCTCCAGTTCCAAAAGGAGTAGAGAGTTAAAAATGATATGTGCAACTCCTTGGACAATGGGGATTCTTAATTGTAACTTTGGTGACTCTGTGACCCCAAATAGGGTCACAGGGGTCACAACCTTAAAAACATATTGTCCTCTTCTTCTTCAGTTCTGAAAGGACTAGAGAGTTAAAAATGATATGTGCAGACTCCTTGGCCAATGGGGATTATTAATTGTAGATTTTGTAACCCCATGACCCCAAATAGGGTCACAGGGGTCACAACCTTAAAAACCAATTCTCATCTTCTTGTTGCAAAAGGAGTAGAGAGTTAAAAATGATATGTGCAGACTCCTTGGACAATGGGGATTCTAATTTGTAACTTTGGTGACTCTGTGACCCTATTTTTTGGTCACAACCTTATAAACCTATTTCAAGTTTCAAGTTCCAAAAGGTCTAGAGAGCTGAAACTATATGTGCAGACTCCTTGGCCAATGGGGATTCTAAATTGTAGATTTTGTGACCCCATGACCCCAATTAGGTTCACAGGGGTCACAACCTTAAAAACTTATTTTCATCATCATCTTTAGCTCCAAAAGATCTATTTAGCTGAAAGACTGCATGTAGACTCCTTGGCCAATTGGGATTCTAAACTGTAGGTTTCGTGACCCCATGACCCCAAATAGGGTCACAGGGGTCACAATCTTAAAAACCTATTTTTAGCTCATCAGGACTGAAAGTCCAGATAGGCTTATGGCATGGCCCGTCGTCCGCCGAATAATAATAAATCATTTGGGTAAGGAAATTTATTCCGAAATCGTTACATTTGTTTTGCAAATTTTTTATAGGTTTTCTTGCAATTGGTAACATCAGTTTCATTTTTAGCTCATCTGGCCTGTATAAAGCAAACTTGATATGATGCCTGATGAGCTACAGAGCCAATGGCTCTATTTTTATTGCTTCAATGATATTACTTATGAAATGGTTATGAGTTCAATGGTTTGAGTTTTCGAAAATCGCGATTCAAGTGATAAGTCGGAAAAATATTAATTGAAAATAACATGGTCTTGAAATGGTAAAGTGATACAGTGACAGCTGGTTGTGAAGAGAAATATGTCCTTAAAGGTTCTTCCTTGATATTTTATTCAACTACATTTGTGACCGAAGTTTGTTTTTGCTATCTGTCATTCAATCTTTCAATCAACAATTCTTTCCAACCTTTTGGATTGCTGAAGTTATAGTACCACTCTAGGACTTTTTAACTTCAGCGCGATTTAAACATATACATTTTTCTGATTATTCACCATTATTGAAATGAGGTCTTACATAAGGGATCAATGTCCTATTTGTCAGGATTGTGTGATGATATCATTGACAGGCATGTGAGCAAATTGAATAATTTGCCACGTACACTGAGGGGCAAAAGAAACGACACCAATTTCTCAAGACAAAATCCTGTCATAAATGAAATGTCACTATGAGTCCTTGTGATAGGCACATAAGTTTTGAAGAAGTACTCGCAATTCCAATTATCAGAGTATGATACTTATAAGTGTATGACTATTCAAATACAAGAGGGGTCCTAAAACAGCTTTTTCAATGTTATTTTTGGACATTATCATTGGAATTGGAATAACAAAATTATTAAATGAATAAATTTTATGAATTTAAGATCTTTTCAATATAATTAACCTCGATGTTAATTAATGTTTTCACGTATTTTGTCGGTAAGTTGGTTTAAAAACAATCAAAATGGCCATTTTCACGATCCTATCTTGTCTAGTTAAAGAGATATTTAAACAACGTATTTTGAAAGATGTTGTTTTCAAATGCCTTAACCGATAAAGCTTAAAAACTGAGTTCAGTTGGCTCTAAGCACCCTTTCAGTCGTTGCTATAACTTAATCAGCCATGCATTTTATATGGTGCCGTTTCTTTTGTTCTTGAGTGTATTTAATGTGCAGAGAGCAGAGCATGGATCGTAAATTTTGAAAACATTTATTGCACCTTATCGTATTTGACACAAAAATTTCGAACTTGCTGCATGACTATACTCAACTGAATGGTATTGCTATAAGACGATTGTATATTTCGGAATTAACAAATTAACTATTACTTTCTGTAAACCATCCTATCCCCACAGAGGCAGATCAAGTTATGAAATGTTGATACAACCTCTGTCCTATTACGCCGACATCCGTGGGCTCCAGCAGTTTGCCCTGGCGGAAACAAAATAAATTAAAATGCATTTGAAATTCGTTATCAAATGACAACGCTTCTCACATGGAAAAGGTGGTTCATATCACAATGCTTTTGCCATGATTTAGTGATGATGATTTTAGAACATCGTCGCAGATTGCACATCTAACTTTGACAGTCTCCAATCAGACATCTCCCATTCTATCTCACAAAGTCGGCGTAATAGAACAGAGGCTGTATCAACATTTCATGACTTGATCTGCCTCTGTGGAGAGAGAATGTCTGTAAACGTTATATAGATATGGAACGGACATGCAAAGGACTAAATGGTTTTTTTAATGATTAAGAGATCATTCTTTTTTTAGCTGTTTATTTATTATTTGAAAGTTTTTACTGTAAATATATGGAAGGAAATGTGCTTATGATAAATGTGCCCTATGTTGTTATAACGTGTCTTGTTGTCTGTGAGGGTGGTGTATGGTTGGAGAAATGTGCTTTTATTCAATGTGCCTTCCTTTTTTTGGCAATCTTCTATAGATCTCATACTCATCGTTTGTGTCATCAAGTTGTAAATATTTTTCAGATTTCATATTTTCCAATTTATGATATTGATATGATTTTTATTGTCGGAAAATAACTGTTAAGAAAATATCTCATAGAAGAATTTCGTTTATATATAGGAACTTACATTTTATTTGCTTTAAGCTGTAACACAACTGTCTATGTAAAGTTTAAACGCCAGTAAGTTTGTAAACGAAGTACCCCAGAAAAATCAAGCAAAAAAACAAATACTTTTCACTCTCCCATCTCTTTTAAAAGGTAGGCCTCAAAACAAAATTTCTTAAAAGGCAGATGGTGTTTCCAAATTCACAGCTTAATTTAGCTTGCTGCTCACAACATGAAGTGACATTGTTTCAATCGGAGCTGGCCTTAACTATCTTGCATTTTATATTGTATCATTATTTTCGCCTGTTGATGTATGCATGTTTATGAAACCATCAGTATTAATGCACGAATATACTTAATACTTTTTAGTTCATCTGGCCTGTAAGGCCCGATAGGCTTATGGCATGGCATGTTGTCCGTCCGTCCGTCCGTCCGTAAACTTTGTGGAATTTCGACTTCTTCTCCAGAACCTTAAGACCTAGAAAGCTGAAACTTTGTGTACAGACTTCTTGACTAGTGGGGATTATAAATTGTAGCTTTGGTGGCCCTGTGACCCCTAATAACGGCCACAGGGCCCATGCCCTAAAAACCTATTTTCATCTTCTTCTCCAGAAGCATAAGGCCTAGAAAGCTGGAACTTTGTGGACAAACACCTTGACGAGTGGGGATTATAAATTGTAGCTTTGGTGGCCCTGTGACCCCTAATAAGGGCCATAGGGACCACACCCTAAAAACCTATTTTCATCTTCTTCTCAAGAACCATGAGGCCTAGAAAGCTGAAACTTTGTGTACAGACTCCTTGGCTAGTGAGGATTATAAATTGTAGCTTCGGTGGCCCTTTGCCCCCTAATAAGGGCCACAGGGCCCATGCCCTAAAAACCTATTTTCATCTTCTTCTCCAGAAGCATAAGGCCTAGAAAGCTGGAACTTTGTGGACAAACTCCTTGACGAGTGGGGATTATAAATTGTAGCGTTGGTGGCCCTGTGACCCCTAATAAGGGCCATAGGGACCACACCCTAAAAACCTATTTTCATCTTCTTCTCAAGAACCATGAGGCCTAGAAAGCTGAAACTTTGTGTACAGACTCCTTGGCTAGTGAGGATTATAAATTGTAGCTTCGGTGGCCCTGTGATCCCTTATAAGGGCCACAGGGGCCACGCCCTAAAAAACCTATTTTCATCTTCTTCTCCAGAAGCACAAGGCCTAGAAAGCTGAAACTTTGTGTACCGACTCCTTGAGTAGTGAGGATAATGAATTGTAGCTTTGGTGACCTATAAGACCTAGAAAGCTGAAGCCTTCTCTACAGACTCCTAAGTTATATAAGGTCCCAAGTAAGGGCGAACAGCATTTGCCACTCTAAAGCAAAATTTATATGAAGCCTGATGAGCTACAGAGCCACTGGCTCTATTTTTATATTTTTTATGCAATAAATGCTTGTCGACTAGTCATGTTTCTTATGAGTTTCTTTAATAGATGTTACTCTATGGAAGAGGATGTGTGCCAAAAATGAAATCATGTAGACTCGTTACTCGCAAGATGTAACATGTCGTTCTAAAATTTGCAATTTTCGAAAAGACAACAATCGTAACCATGCAACTCGTGTAAAATTCGAAATGCTAAATGTCTGTTTTCAATTTTTCATTTGTACAACGTATTTCGGAAAGCTTAGGGTATGTTTGTCAATAAGATCTTGAGTTAAAAAATATAAGATAACCTTTCGACTTGTACATTTCTAGATATATATTTCAACTTTGAAAAGATGAGAAAAATCGGTTGAGATATACAAGATTAAAACAGGATTGCAAAATTGGACTTGTCTTTTCGAGAATTACATGGTCTACACGGTATTGTGGAAACTTATCTAAAACGATGAGAATAACATTTTAGAATTTGTTATGTTTGGTAGGTTATATGATAAGTATTCATGTAAATATTGATATGTGAATTTTATTTCCATGAATACATGTCATACATGTAGATGGTTTTACGATTTATTTTTAAACAAGAATTTTCATAGAATTGTTATTTGGTTAATGAACATGAGAGTTATTTTCATTTATTTTATATAATGAATTATGAAATATTTAGAGGTTATTACATGTCACTTTTCATTTCATACCGAATATCAGCCCGAGGGTCGAGGGCTGATATTAGGTATGATATGAAAAGTGACATTTTGTAACCTTTTTATCATATATCAAACTTTTTTCTTTAAAAAAATTATCTAAAAAAAATATAGATAGATTGTTTTCAAAAGGAAATGTAGGTCTATTAAGCTGTAACAAAACGATCCTGCATTTATGAGTTTGATAAAGATACTGTGAGCAGCTTTTCTTATTCAAATTACTAGAATATTGAAAAATTTGGTGTTTTAAAGGGGCAGTAGCATGTTTTTTGATGATTTTATATTTCAAATATTTCACTGATAAATGTAAGTTAATGCTTATTCTTCCATAACATTTCAAAATCCTCGAATTTCATTGGTTTATTTCTATGGTCGAACCTACGTTCGAACACGATTTTTATGACGGGCGATTCACCGCGGTTTGATACACACTGCCATAGAAACGAACGAGTCGACTTGCATACAGTCACCGTACGCTTCGGCAGTTGTTTCGTCTGAATACTAACTAAAAGTCTTTTATTATTGTACTACCCGTACTTTTATATAATGAGAGTTTGGTTCGCATCAATATCGTGCATGATTATATCCAGGAAATAGTGTAGGCGAAAGGCTGAATTTAGATCAATAAGCTACCGCAACCGGTTTTGGTTTGAGCGATGTCAACAGTGATGTCAACCTTTGACGTCATAAGCAAAAGACATTATGACGTCATAGTGTTGACCGAAGCACAAGTGACGTTACGTGGTAGAAAAGAAAGTACATTTAAAACGCTGAAAAAACTCGTCATGGTAGAATGGAGATAAACCTACTGTGTTTTTTAATTTTCGTGGTTTAACGTAGATTCGATACATGACATCCGAATGACATCAACGGGTATCGAATCTACGTTAGACCACGAAAATTAAAAAACACAGTAGGTTTATCTCCTAAATGTATTAATTTGACAGTGTCAAAAATCACATTACACAAGCCAATCACCCATAGTCAGAGGACAAAGTATGGAGATTCACATAAATCCCTTGGCGGCCATTTTGTGTGAACACCTTTAATTCATTTTGTGCAAGAAAAGGAAATCGCATGGCTAAACTTTACGTTATATATTTGAATTAGTACTGCGTCATTCAGTTTCAATGCATTGTCTTTCAATTGGAACCATTAATTTTCATTTTCCTGACATCACCTTATATTCATCCTTAAAACGTGCTACTGCCCCTTTAAAAAACAAAATCGTTTTATGGTGAATTTAACGTACACCTCACGATCTATGCTGCAAATGACGTTACTCTGCAAAGGGAGATAACTCTAACCAAAAGTCCCTCCTGGCCAATATTAATATGGACTTGCGGACCGGTCTGATATGGCTGATATGGATATGCGGACAGGCGGCAATGTGGGTGCTGTGTCCTTGCCTCTATCACATATGCAAAACACCCGATATTATTGTTAGATATATGATAATTAGAGGTTATAACATGTCACTTTTCATATCATACCTCATATCAGCCCGAGACACCCATATCAGCCCGAGGGCCGCAGGCCAGAGGGCTGATGTGGGTCGAGGGCTGATATTAGGTATTACAAAAGTGACATTTTGTAGCCTTTTTTTAATAAATATTTTTATCTACAATAATTTAATTTTCAAAAGTTTTGGATAAATTGTTTTCAAAAGCGTGTAGGCTTATTTTCATAACAAAAGTCAAAACGATCATGCATCAAGTGTGAGAAAGATACTGTGAGCAGCTCCACTTATTCAAATTACTAGAATATAGATTCAGAATCATTTGACGTTTTAAAAGAACATTAACAGTCAAAATTGTAAACACCATCGTGTTTTGGTGAAGTAAACGTACTTCTATGCAGAAAATGTCGTTACGTTACAAAGGGAGATAGCTCTAACTTTAAGTCCCCCAGGCTGATATTGATATGGATTTGCGGACCGGTCTGATATGGCTGATTTAGAGAATAACCAACGAGGTACGAGTGATTACGGGATATCTGCCCGAGTCGAAATAATGTTCACAGTCGCGAGCCTTGGCGAGCGATTGAACATTATTTTGACGAGGGCAGATATCCCGTAATCACTCGTACCGAGTTGGTTATTCTTTATATTACCCATTTGTAATGAAATATGATTAAAAAACGACTGAAAAGATGCGATTGAGAAATCGTAGTAATGCTGTAGTAAGTGATACCAATCAGCTGATCAGTATTCATACGCATGTCCAACCGAACATGAATTAGTCAACAACGCATCGGAATCTAGTTCAGTTTCAAAACAATACGAAAATGACGAAAATAATGTCCCTGAATGATATAATACATTTTTCAACATTGAACAAATTTACACACATAAAACTCTTAACAAAGCTCTGAGCTGCCTCTGTTGGGAGAGTTTGAGGGGAAGCAGGCATTTTGAGGAAAATGAAAAGATCTCAAGAAAAATATTATAAATGTTTCCCCTCAAATCACCATTATCTCCCCACAGAGGCAGATCAAGTCGTGTTTATTTAGCCTCTGTTCTATTACGCCGAAATCCGTGGGTTCCAGCAGTTTCCCCTGGCGGAAAAAACCTGCATCACAATCCATTTTAATTTCTTTATCAAATGACAACGCTTCTCGCATGAAAAGGGGGGTTCATATCACAATGATTTTGCCTTGATTTAAGAACAGCGTCGCTGATTGCACAACTAACCCTGATTGCCTCCAATCAGGCATCTCCCACTCTATCCCACAAAGTCGGCATAATATAACAGAGGCTAAATCAACATGACTTGATCTGCCTCTTGGGAGAGCATGAAGAGATCTTAAGATAAAGTAAATGCTGAGAGTCGTTACTTCAATCTCATTTATGACTAATTAGATCATTGTTTATGCAATCTCTGTTCGAATTGGTCCAAATCCGTGCCTGGGGACAATTAACCTATCGCCAGATGAGAGATAACCACGCCCCTTGAAATCAAGGGAGGTAACTCATGTTATGTCCGACAAACAAACGCACGTTGTCATTTACGTGAGCGTTACGGACATTGGTATTCCGTGTGTAATAACTGCCTTATTCTGTAATGTTAAACGAAACGATCAATTGATAATGTTTCTGTACTGTTTATTATCCTAATTTGAACATATTTCAAACACAATTGACGAATATTTATTTCATGTGCAAAAGAAAACGAATGCGGAAGTGCCGATTTTGTGGTATGACGGACATACGGGATCGCAAAGATTTATATGGAAATAGGTCATTTCTGAACATAAAATATAGAATTACTCATATTATTTGGTGTACCAGCCCTTTGCCCTTTCTTAAATTAATCTAAAATATATAGGTCCCACGCCCCTGCGATTTCTCCCGTGAAAAATAACAAACAAAACAAACAGTACAGTAGAGATCACAGGAACCCCTTAGCCCTTTCGTAAATAAAATGTAGGCAAAACGTGGGTTCCTGTGAATTTTCGCTTCGAATATTCAATATATATCAAAAGTACATATTGTGTTTTGAAAAAGAAAATATATATATTGTATGGAAATTCTGAAAATCCATAGTTTATAAATTTATAGCCAATGTATACCAATGACCATTTGTATTCAGAAATAGTTTATACAGCTAATAACTTTAGGGACCTTCCATGAAAGTGATATTCAGTAACAAGATAACTAAAAATATTTTCTTTAATATTTCATTATTGCCATTGCTATGGACTGGTGTAAATACTTTATACACCCTTTTCCTTCTTATTCTTAAATGAATCTAAATTAAAGGAAATACCTTTTACAATGTTCAGTTTTGAATCTTCCTTTAATCTTATTTTCAATTTATTTTCATTTTTTAAACTCAAATATTTTCTTTAATATCGACTTTTTATCAATTATTCACTTAAGATCATGGATATATATGCCAAGTATTGAGATCAGATGTCAAACTTATTTGAAATTGGTATGGGTGTATATTGTATCTTTGTAAGCTATAAATCATAAAGATAAAATCAAAATTGCTCTAAAAGTATATCTATTCTGCTTTGTCAATAGATATAAATCAATTCAATATCAAACTGCAATCATGTACTATGACAACTGAAAAACATATTTTCCTAAAGAATGATCAGGCATGGAAAAGACAGCTTTTACAATGACCCATTTCAGGCTTTAAATAATTTTTCTGCATATCAAATTGGCAAATTTGTATTATATATATCAATAATAAGCCTCAACATTTTAAAGGTCCAACTTTTTTTATCAATTGTGCATAATGGCCCATGGTCCTACCTTTTCAAAGCAATTGTATGAATGCCACTACTATCCCCTATAATATCCAGAAATTTCAAATTTCTAATTGATTTTTCCCTCTCGAAAATATGAACACTTGTAAATGAGGGGGATTAGCTGTTTGCAAATTCTAAGAGTTATAAATGTCAATGGTCAGCATCAGAATTGACTTGAATATTGTTTCAAGGCAATATTATTTTTCATGGTTGTGGAAAATAAAACACTTTGAACATATTTGAACACTTATTGAATAATAAGCATTATAATGGTTAAACATTTATTATATTTCAAGTGAATAACTTGACAAACAATTGAGGTTTTGTTAAATTATTGATGAACAGTATATGGATATATTATCCAAAATAATAATTAGCATATATCTATGATACTTTCTAATTTGATAATATCATAAGAGTTGACATGATTTGTTATATATATATTCAAACTGTTTGTCCATTTTTCATTTGAATAGATGTACCTGTGTCAATCGATGAGAATGAAATGAAAATCCTGCATCCGCCCCTGCAGTTATTTTCATTCTCAATCTTTCGACCACGAAGTGTGATTCTTTTACGAGCGCTTCAGCAACCAAGGTAGTCATGTCATAGCTGAGTAAAGCTTAGCTTTATAACCTTCGTTTCCATTGCAACTTCCGTGGTCGAGAAGGTATGTATCATAGACATAGCTAGCAATGTGATTGACTTCGATATTGGGATGATCTATCGACAAGATATCGATAATCAAGGCCTAAAAGTTCCGATACTCACCACTATATCATCTCCTGTACTTTTCATCAAGAAAATATGAGATATCCCGCCCAATGTCTTATAATTATTAAACCAATGAGCTGTTACGTCTATAAGACAAGGTAGTCATATAAATGATCTGTAACAGGAGGCTTGGGTCTTGAGTGATGTTTTGCTATTCCAGCTCAAAGCTCACACTTTAATATATAAGCCAATATAAGGACGCAATGTTTCTTTGAAATTTCAAATTCAAGTCAAGATGATTTTCAAAACTGAAATTCGAACAAACGTTTCAATCATCTGATGCCAAGACCTGAATCAGTTGAATATTTTAGTACTAGTTTAACAGAGCTCCAGTAAGATATTATATACAGGTTTCGTGTTCTTAGGAGACATTCGTTTCATTATTAAATGGTACCGTACCGAAGGGCTATATTGGTGAACACACACATATGAAGTATCACACGAAGAACAAATATCTAAAGTGTTGTAAAATTGATCACCTTTTGACCTTGATTGTGTCGCGTCTACAAGAACCTTTATGTGCAGCAGTTTGTAGTGTACAGAATGCACGCTTAAAGGATGAAGGAAGATTTAATCCTTGTTCTTCTTAGTTTAAAATACGATATAAAAACTAGGCATTCCTTACATTTCACGTCACGTTACATTCTCTTCCCACAGAGGCAGATCAAGTCATGCGTATTCAGCCTCTTTTATATTACGCCGACTTTGTGGTATAGAATGGGAGATTTACAAAGCACGGTTAGGTAAGTGAAACACAAAGCTGAGAACATGGGCAAACTACAGAACCTTAACTGAAGCATTCGTAAAATGTCTTCTTAGCGTGTCTTAGCTGTGTATATTCGTTACTGTGACGGAAATATTTTTATCCCCCGCCGCGCGTTGAGCGCGAAGCGGGGGATTTAGTATTGGGCAGCGTCCGTCCCTACGTACGTCCCGACGGATGAAATTGAATAACTCAATAACTATTGATCGGATTCTTTTCATTTTTTGTATATAGCTTCATCACCATGAGAGTAAGGTCCCTATAGAGGTTTATGACCTTGACCTTCATTTCAAGATCATTACGAGACTTTGACATTTTACCCTTGTCAGCGGGATATCTCAAGAACCATTCACTGGATTCTCATCATAACTTACACAATGCATCTTATTGGGAAGGCGCCGGGCACAGTCGATTTTCGTGACCTTCACATTATTTTCAAGGTCACAGCGAGGCTTTGAAAATTTCAGCATTGAAACCTGCATTTTAGGCTTGTCAGCGGATATCTCATGAACCTTTCACTGGATTCTCTTCAAAACTTACACAAAGCATCTTATTGGGAAGGTGCCGGGCTCAGTCAATTTTGGTGACCTTCACATTGTTTTCAAGGTCACAGCAAGAATTTGAAAATTTCAGCATTGAAAGCTGCATTTTAGGCTTGTCATTGGGATATCTCAAGAACCATTTACTGGATTCTCTTTTTTATCATCAATTTACCTGCATATTAAGCTCGTTAGTGTGATATCTCAAAGTCATTCACTGGATTTTTTTATAAATCTATTTTAGGAAGACACCGGGCCAATCTGTTTTTGGTGACTTTCAGATTATTTTCAAGTCACAGTGAAACCAACATGCATTTAAAGCTTATTTTAAGGCTGATATGTTAAGAACTGTCAATATTCTCTTCTATTTTTTCACAACCCAGGGACCTGTTGATTTGTTGTGGTCTAAATGACGTCTAGTAGCATGACAAGTGTAGACAAGTGTTTCTATGTATATATACAGTATCCATTTTGTTCACATCAATTTGCGGCGGGGGATCTTGTCACCTTTGTGACAAATACTTGTTCTCTTGAAAATAAATCACTAAATGGCTTTATTGTTAAATGAACATTTACTCAAAATACTGTCAATAATCAGATTTTTGAAAAATAAGAAAAGTACTCAAGATATAAATTGATATGAGTTTATTGTCATGACATGTTGTATGAATATTCTTTTTCAAAAAGATAAACGTTTGTTGTGCTCCAAATGGTAATACCTGCTCCAAATGGTAATACTTGCTCCAAATGGTAATACTTGCACCAAATGGTAATACCTGCTCCAAATGGTAATACTTGCACCAAATGGTAATACTTGCTCCAAATGGTAATACCTGCTCCAAATGGTAATACCTACTCAAATGGTAATACATGCTCCAAATGGTAATACCTGCTCCAAATGGTAATACCTGCTCCAAATGGTAATACTTGCACCAAATAGGTAATGCCTACTTCACGTTTTAATAACGCAATTTATATTACAATTGGGGATGTTTATTTGTTTTACCATTTATTAAAAATTGGAGCACTTCAAACGTCACTAACAATACAGCTGGAAACATCAATAATGGCATGGAACTACATCAACATACATGTATTACAGTCTTGTTGGGTATAAACGTGTATCTAACAACTACTGCGGTTTCAATCTCTTTGGAATGATACATATATACTGTGTTTTTAAAATTTAATCATTGATTCTTCGTAATATATGTTTTGCAAAGAACTATTTCACTAAGCTGTTGTATCTACTACTATGTTGAAAATATATTCTTTGGCTTCAATAATAAAAGCTCGAACATAATGTCAGTTTAAAATAGATCATGACTTCTACACGTAAGGTTTCTACTTCCTTGTTTGAAGGAAGCCAATAATGTACTAAGTACCTCGCTAGTGGAGTTAACCAGGGAGTTTGTTTTGGATATCACCTTTTGAACGATGACAAAACTTTTCGTTATTCTACTCATGATGATTCCTTTGGGTGAGTATGTAGTTATTGCATACTTAGCTATTCAATAATAAACTAACTCGTTGCTTCGGCCTTCGTTTTTCATATAAGTACGTATTACTTTGAACACCAGACTTCAACAACGACCCTTTTTTCAACATCATCTATATATTGTCTATCATCAAAAAGTCACACGAAATCCATATACCTTTTCATAAAACTTATGAGATAAATCAGAAACTAGCTGACGTTTACCTCACTTATCCAAGGGAGATAATCCATATGGAATATGAGATTGTGGTTGTCAGCTGAACAGTTTCCTAAGCTGTGAATGGTGTTCTCTCATTTCGTTTGTGCAAATGTAATCCAGCAGAAATTTTGCGTGCATTTTTTTCCAAAATATTTTCACTTTCGTATATCGGACAAACTGACTGAGGTTCTGACACCATTCGGACAATCATGATTATGTGCTAAAGCAATTTTTATGTGTAATGTTTTGCAAGCAATTCATTTAATATATTTCGTTTTATTCTACATCAATATACATTTTTGTCACGCATATTTTCAACAAACTTTTGGCGAGATATTGTTTTTAATGTTTATATTTACTCAAAGCTCAGGGAATGAAGGAAGTGCAAAAACACCATAGATGGTTTCCATTTTAACAATGAAACTACTATATGATAACAATTCATGAATATTTGCAATTTGCAATTGATTGGAAGTAAACATCAGTATTTTCGAAATGTATCACAATTACCTTGTTTGAACAGTTTTGACCATGGTTCGGACCATTATAAATTTGAGCATTGTTATCTACTAAGTAAGCATCAAGAATCTTTTTAAAAAATGGTCCATGCTGTATAACACATAATATAAAACTTACACAACAGAAAATATAAATTAATAACTGAAAACCCTTCCAGCAAAACTCTTTAACATGCCCAGGTCCACCGATAATCAACGTAAATTACCGATGGTCCTTCTGAAATAGGACATTGTTTCATTCGTTATTGCCATTTTTTCTGGGTTTTTTTTAGTTTACCGATATTACTTCTTCAATTTCAATGCTGTCAGTACATAACTGACCATTTACCTGATATGAGTTATGAACATCTTAAAGAAAAAATTAATCAATTCATTTTATTTTCTTGGATCTCAGTATTTACAGTAGATCTAAATCTCTACGTCAATGTGATCCTTTCACTTATAGGGGAGACCGGGGCAGGCACGGCCCCGGGGCATGTTCGTCTTTTATCTGTAATTTTTGTTTGGTGGCCACTTTAACTTCAAATTGCAATTCCTAAGAGAAAACATGACTTTACTCCCACACTGACTTTAAAATGGCGACAGTAGAGACAAGATGTTCTTTTTAAACTGTGGAAGAAAACCCGTTTTTCATTTAGCTGAGTAATTTGTTTGACTTCAGTTCACTTTGTTTTTGACAAAAGTTGACTATGTTTAGGAATATAAAAGTGAGCATAAACCAACATGCCAAGACGTGTATGTCACCAACAAGTTATTGTGGAGGTGGTTAGGGCTATGTATTTTTGCAGTATAAAAAAAGAGCAATCGTGGTTTGTGGGGTACGTTAGGTCATTACAGGCGGGCACATTCGGCCGTGAGGACGGTCACAAAATCTTTAAGGTCCTCCTCAAAACAATTCTTCTAAAGACCAATCTCCTCAAAAGGACCCTCTTGAAGGTCCTTGAAGAGTAGGCTCCTCTAGTTGGAAAGAAACCGGAATCCTGTTTGTAATAGAAAGTTAACTGAGTCCACATCTTTATGAAATATATCTTTGTAAAGTAATTGACCAAAATATCGAATACTACGAATAGAATCTTATCTTTCTTTAATTGTTGAAGGCTGAACATGTGCCAATTGTTCTAAACGATTGCTGAACCTGCCATTGGGAAAAACCGAAGCTGCCCCATTGCGGGGTATGTTCGGTTTTTCAACTCGTCGACTTAAAAGCATAATTATTGGAGAATTGTATGTGTTGATGTGTGTTTGTGCGGGTGTTCAGGTTAGTGTGTTCATGAATATATGTTTGTATGCTTGTATGAAGATATGTTATTGTACATATAATATGCCCATCATTTTATGAATTTTGAATATGTTCTGATTTTACAGTGTCACATAGGTCAACCTTGGCGTATGCTATATTTTTAGTCTCTGTTTGTGTGTATGCCTGTAAAACATGACGACACTTTCATAAACAATTATTTCTCTCCCACAAGAAATCAACAGAACTTATAACTATGGATTTTATCAACAACATGTCTTTTCTTGATATTCCCACACTTCTTACCCGTACAACATACTTGGTGTACTTAACAGTCAAAATGTTTAAATGTACATTGACAGGAATATTCTTTTCTCAATAACAAAGCTTAACTGGCATTTGCAACAAGCGTACAAACACGCCACGACAACCATATAGGAAACATATTTACAGACAATGTTAGCATTTTCTGTTTTAAATTGTAAAGGATAAAAAAATCATTTTCATAAATACGAAAATAGCCCTCATTTCTGAATACTCAAATGAAAGTATAATCCATTATAGCGTGTAACTCCTATGATAATAAACAATACACTATTTGAAGATAGCTTTAATTTTATATAAATGACTATCACAGTTATTCATGTTTAGAAGACGCACTATGTCAACCTCCTTGGGATAATTGCATACCATTTAATCAATAAATTATGTAGCACTATGTAACTTCAAAGCAAAACTACTTAACGATCAAAACAACTACTTTTGAAATAAAGGACAATTTCTTAATGTTTGTAAATTCCTTATAGGGCAAACTGACCGGGGTTCGGACAGTGTTCCGATCCAAATACTTTCAAAGATCGTACTGTACATTATCATTGGAAGAAAATAATTTTAAGCCAATTATGCCATTAGGAATGAAATTTTGTATTGTATCACGATTTATTTTTGTAGAAATATTTGTAGATTAACTGAAATTAACGGGTTTAATTGTGTATATCAACTCGCCCGGGGTTCGGACAGTCTTGACCTAACCTCGGACAGTACCACTCAATGTTCTCACATACATCACAGCTTTAATATATGCCTCAAAAAGGTTAATTTTATCACCCAACACACATTGACTCGTTTATTTACAATGAAAAACCGATAATTTGCAAATATGATTCAATGTTTTGATAATACACGGCTTCCTTTCCGAAGATAAACTTCTCGGCAACTCCCGAATGCGCCGCTAGAATCTGATGACGTCACAATGGCATTTGCATGCATTGACGCTAAAACACTGTACAGGCTAAATTAAATGATTTAGGAGTAAATAATTTTGTAATATGTGTTGGTTGAATGTTTCTCTATGTTCCTTAGCAGTTGTTTGATAATTTATATGTTTTTCAATCCTCTATAAAGAAAATTTATAAGTGTCCGAACCATGGTCAAAACTGTCCGAACCAAGGTCATTTTCATATATTTCGAAAATCCCGATATTTACTTCTAAATTAACTTTTTAATTGCAAATATTTATCGAAGTTTGATTATGTAGTAGTTTCTCTTTTAAAACAAAAAAAGCATATGATCTTTTGGCGCTTCTTACATTTCCTGAAATTTGTGCAAACATTTACATGAAAACAAATATTTCGCCATTTTCCTCCATGAACCGGTTTATTGCCCCTGTCCGAAAAAGTAAGTTGGGAATTAGGTATGATAATAAAATGTTTTTTTAAGAGAAATATATATCAAGACAGATTGCAAAGAAACATTTTGAAACAAATGACATGTAGTTTTTTCACGTATAACTGCGTCAGCTTCTAATCAAAAGTGTCCGAAGTTCGGGCGACTTCGGGTGGTGTCCGAACCTCGGTCAGTTTGCCCTAATTGAAGATATAGCGATGTCAAGACCTATCGACTAGAAGGTTTGCTGTTTCGCATTTTCACGACTAGAAGGGTTGCTGTCAGTTCGCATTTTCGCAATTTTGCGAGTCGGTTTCGATTTTCGCGATTTCGTAGTTTCAGCAGTAGATTTGGCAGTTTAGTTTCGTCTTGATTCGTGATTTCTCAATTTCGTTTCGCCCTTGCCTCGCAATTTCGTGATTTCGCTTTGTCTCCTCTTCGTGATTTCGCGATTTCGTGTCACTATTTCGTGATTTCGTATAACTGTCTCACGATTTCATGTCTTCCAAGCTTCGCAATTTCGCTATTTCGTTTTGGAATTTTTCGTGAAGTTCGTGTCGGTGATAAGCACGAAGTCAAACGGTCCCTCTCGGCCATCATACTTTTTCATGTGTTTTCTATTTTTGGCAGTACTAATAAGGTCACATAGCTATAGTGCATCTTTATTTAGTTCAGCCGTTTGGAAGTATTTCTCTTTAACGACATAAAACCATGCTAGAAATACGTTATAATAAAGTTTTGATGCATGTCAATAGTAATGATAATAAATTTCTGTTACACGTGTATATTCTATTTTGATGGTTATGTAGACAATTATTTACAATAAAACAAATTATCCATCACTAGTTCATCGTTTCACGTCATGATGTAATATCTATATTATCTATTGTTACAGTTGGTGCAGTGGCTACCTACTCGGTTGGGAAGGAGGGAGATGATGTCATCCTGCTTTTCAACACCACCCCTGATACAAATTATATAGAAAAATTCTCAATACTTTTATTTGGATTTAGAGAAAATCTTCCTAGAGTCTATGATAACGAATATAAAGAACGTATTCGTTATGATGACACTCAAAACACTTCAGGAGGATATTTTAATGTTACTCTTCTGAATGTATCATCTGCTGATGCGGGAACGTTTCAATGCTGGTCTTCAAGTAAGCCTATACTGGGATGCTCACAACAATTGGTCATTGCAAGTAAGTCATAGCGAATGTTCAGACTTTTAAATCCTAATTAGGAGCACTGAGAAGAAAATTAACATTTATAAATGTTTATATGTTGGTATAAACATGAAGCAAGATGTCAACATAATATCTTCATATCATATCATATTATTTAATTCTTGGGAAAGGGTAACTGGGTGGTAATGTTGCATTTTTTAACTTTTCAATTAGATAAACATAAGGCCATTTCAAGTTGACACTTGCTCGTCATTAATTTAACTTGCAAATTGAACGTTTTGTCAATGTGAACATTTGTTTGTATTAGCGATGGTAGTTCAACGAGATATGGAAAATGTGTAAGAAGTTTTTAGATAAATGTTTAGACAGTGGTTTCTAGAATTTCTTTTTTAAGAAATCAAACGATTTGTTATGCACAGTCTTTGTTTTAAGCAGGTACAGATAATGGTATGCGTGTTACTACCTCATCTGCACAGAACTATGAAATATAATCTGCTTCTTTCTTAATGAATGGGTGCCATTTTTTGTTTTGAATATCCTCATATTGTCTACAAGAATACCACAGAATATAAAGTATTGATACCAAATCAATTATTTCAGGGGAGCCTACTAAACCGGAAGTAAAATCGGAACCTGACTATCCGGTAGAGGGCCACAATGTGATCTTGACCTGTAGCTCCTCTTCTAGAAGTTTACCTGATGGTCATCCACTTGTTATGAAATATAGGTGGAGGAAAAACGGCAACGATTTCGAAACAAAACAAGCTGACCCGGCGAATGTGATCTTGACTGTTAACAGAGATGACAGGGGAGATAACTATAGCTGTCAAGCTTTTGAAGAAACATCTCTCTCGAATCCACCTACCTACATATCATATAAGGGAGGGTTTGACTCACCGTGGAGTTCAGCCTTTATACTTCAACCACAATGTAAGTACACAGTGATTTGCATCTAAGATCCAATGTTATCCCATGAACACGCGCAACTGGTATAATGCTTTCATTCCCCGGGGTCAACCAAGACATATAAAGAAATCATAATCAAAATCGTTTATCTGAGTTTAATTCATAACAAAATCCACAAGAAACTACAATATGATTTGCTTAAAATATGCATGTAGTTGGATAAGTGATTCACATCGAACTAATAAATTAATTATTGCATTCAGAAAATAGGCAAAGGATGTTTTATCCTGAATTCTTTCAAAATAATGATAGTTGACCAACTGATTACTACTGATGGATCAAACGGGCTCCAGATATGTCCCGATTGCAACCCGTAGTTGAAGATCGATAGTCATTATCAAAGTTAAATTTGATGAATAAATACCGATTGTTTTAAAACGGCTTTCACTTTAGGATAATAGTTTATAATGATGAAATTGTACCACTTAATAATAATAATAATAATAATAATAATAATAATAATAATAAATAAAGTCACAAAAACGGATTGAGCCGTTTATGGTGATGAAATGTATGACAAATGTATATAATGCATTTATGTATAATGTATCGATCAGTTGGATTTTTAGACTCACAATGGCAGTGTAACCAAGCCAAGTAAAACTATTTCAATTGCAAACGTTAATGCCATATTCAATATATTGTGCAATATGTGCTTTGAAAAAAAAAAAACATTTCAAATTCGAATCCAAAATTATAATGCATACACAATATGTTATGCTATTTAACTGTAATGTGAACAAAAGATGTTATACCTAAGCAAAAATATATCAAGTTTGATCAGCTTAAGTTTGTTGCCTGAAGCGGATTTTGAACCCTGAAAGTTAGCACTTTGGATTCAGAGGCAGAGGCTTTTATCACTAGACACGAAGCTCGCTGTGTGTTGAATGGCATTTTGGCACTAAGCCTTTAAATTCATGAAGGCAAAATAAAAAATCTCGAATCCAAGAATGAATTCATTAACAGACTAATGTAGGGGGGTTGCTTTTGACCATGTTAAGCTTTTTATGTATTGTTTACGTCGGAAATGGCTTTTGACCATTTTGAGCTTATTGACGTGTTGTTTTAGGTCGGATATATAATTTCTAGCGAATGTAGGATTATTCCTAGTATACAAAACGTTGGGGCTACGTTTTCCGGTGTCCTGTAGCGATGTGCAAGGATCCAGCCATCTTCCTACGCAGAGTCTAAAAGGCCAGTTTCCAAACTGTCATTTTATGCCTTGCTGCAGAGACTTTACTTTTCTGTGCTGCTATAGTGCCCCTACAGACTAGAGAGCAAGCACAGAAAATTCAAGGTTATGCAGCAAGGCATAAAATGACAGTTTGGAAACTGGCCTCTTAGGCTCTGCGTAGGAAGATGGGATCCAGCTGGCAGTAAATGCATATTTCAAAGTCCAAAAGTGTGACAGGCAATTCGGAAAAAGAGTCAATTGAGAAAGTCACACTCATGCCGAGTCGAATCTGCCAATACTATATACGTTGGAATGAGCAAACCCTTCTTGATATACTAAATGCAAGTGGCTAACTTGCCACTCACTATGCCCTTTTCATTAAGGGAAAGTACATTTGCTTGTCCCTTTGCACCAACCCGTGCATTTGGTATTTAAATAAAATCTTAACCACAAATCGTATCAAAGTTTATGAGGTCCATTTGGACAATTTATTGGGAGTCCAAAACAAATACTTGAATTGACATTATATAGAGCTGTTTGTTTCAATGTTAAAGGACATATCAGATTTTCATGTAAACTTTTTCAGTTTCTATATCATTTTGGCTGTCTGATGATATACTGAACACTGCTTAATGCTCTGTTGTTGGATGATTTACGAATTTTTCAAACATACAGTTATCAAATGCATTCAAAACGAAAGAAGAGTTGACAATATTCAAATGTCCGTATCTCAATGTAAATAAAAAATCTGAATTTATTGTTTATTTTGGCTTTCATATTTTTTTTTATATAGAACAAAGTGTTATCGTACGTTGTTGATTCGCTACGATGTATTAAACATAGCCACAGAAACACAACATTTCCATAATGCAAAGTTTGACCTCTCCTCCTGACCGGAAGTGACTTTTCGCGATTAATTTTATCTTGAAAACCTTGCTAATGTCTAACTCTCAAGCAAAAAAATCAAAAAGATTCATGTGTAGGTTTTTGGATTATGTGCCCTTAAAGTTGGCGATTTTGTAATTTTGGTCAAATTTGAAAATTCACAGAAACAAAAGTATTAACTTTGGGACTTCAAATTTAAATCCTAAAGTACAATGCTTCTGCTACATTCAGAATGAATTTTAGGTCTGTGGTGCAAGTATCTTCAGAAGAGAAGATTGTCGAAGGCGGGTGGGGTCGGAAAAAGTAAAACATGCACTTAAAGCATGATGGCGGCCAAACCACGTGACCTACGAAATTGTCTCGATTTAATTTTTTTCATTAATCGTATTGCGCATCTTTTAAAAAAGTTTCAGGTCTCTAAGTGCATTTAAAAAAAATCTTTGTTAAAAATTCGATTTTGGATTCGAACTGGACCTTTTATAAATAAACCGATTTGGCTTAAAAGCTTCGTGTCGCGTCTCCATAGTAAAGTTTGGTGAAATTTGAAGAGCGGGTTTGGCTGAAAAGTTGTCCACAAGAATCAGGGGAAAATAATAATAATAAACACGCCAATAACAATAAGGATTAAACCCCAAAGGGCTGAATCCTTAATAATTGTTAACCTCATGTGCATTACAGATGGACCAGACTTGATCCAGATAAATCCCGAGCAGGTGCTTGAAGGTACGAATGTTACCTGCAGCGCTGATTGCAACCCTAGATGTAATATAACCTGTGGAGGCCAAGCCGGACAGTTGACCTCTGGTCTGGGCAATGTTACCTTCAGGATAAACAGAGGTCAGCCTTTGAGCAGTTGTACTGCTTGGAATAAACATGGAAATACATCCAGGAGTGTCTCCTTGGTTTGTAAGTATTTAACTCGTGTCTTTATTACATGAATGTTTATAACCTTTTGATTTTTTTAGCAAAACTTTTGATATCACATGATTATTCTCAGTCGATAGTCAAATACACTCAAAAAGTACAATATCATTTATTAATCTCTTTCTTGATTTTAAAAAATGAAACTATTGTGTATGGACAAGAGAATGTTAATCACTAATTCATACGTTTACACGTAAGCCTTTAGAATAAGACATGCTATTTGTTTTATAAAGTTACCCCCAATTTTTACCCTTATGAGTTAATGAAATATTCAATATAGAAATTCTCTTCATAAAATAATTTAACTTATACCTAACTGATTTATCACGGAAGTGAGCCCAGTAACCTTTATAAACTTAGATGAGTCTCCTAACAACGAATATCGCGGATCCCATGATACCATTAAGTCTTACAAAATAGCAATGAAAGGTCACTCAAATGTTTCGGTTGTAAAAAAGATAATATATACACGAGATTGTAAGTCACGTTTATTACGTACCCTTGACCATTGTCCAAATTCGCCAATCGCTTTAAGTGCAAAATTAACTTTCCTCCGTTAATTCAGTTCCACCTGAGACCAGTCTACAAACCCTGGGAGATGCTACCAAAACAGTACACGAGGGGGAACTGCTCAACTTCACTGGGGTAGTCAGCAGTGACCCAGCACCCAACGTGACAATCCGTTTACCCAATGGAACAAGTGTCCGGATGATGAGTGAGGGAACAGATGACAGCAACTACACGATATCTTACACCATTGATTCAGCCACCTGTGACGACCACGGTATCTTTAACGTCACAGCTGAAAATCAGTTTGGATCGGATAGTTCGTCTGTAGCGGTGACTGTGTATTGTGAGTTAAATGTTCTCCTTTTTGTTAAACTATATTAGTATAAAAACGAGTGATCAGCTGTCCTTAGATCAGAGGTTAATGTTATACCAACACTTCCCAAGTGTATCACTCAATACATCTCCTGTTGTAATCGTGGGTCTCCGAGGCGTTGCGTAGTAGTCAGAAGAGTCGTTGCAACATTAAGTTCCAAGGTTCGAATCCCTATTTCATTGTTTATAATTCTGTTATAAATTAGTAGGTGTATTAGAAAAGTAGAGGTGTATCGGCCAATACATCATCATGTCTCAGGGTACAAACGTTACGCTAACTCTGTACCCTGGGCTCAGAAACTAGATTCGTTCGCGCCCCCCGACTTCGGTTATGTTAGAGATATACCCATACTTCCCGGGGTGTATCGCTCAATAACCTCCTGTTTGAATCGTGGGTCTCCGAGGCGTAGCGTAGCGGAGCCGAGGAACCACGATTCAAACAGGAGGTTATTGAGCGATACACAAAGGGAAGTTTGGGTATATCTGACTTATATCCTTCTCTGGTCGAGTCATATTTGACAAAAAAAGAGCTTTCTATCATTCTTTAAGTATACGGCTCTTGACTTAACTTGATCAATAGAATATTAATAATACTCTTCTAATTGCGGTTTAAAACCATAAACTAACTTCATTTAATTAAAATTGGTACATACTAGTAATTATATACATAGTTTAATATATATAGAATATATATATACATAAACCAACAAAAAATACCTCTGCTTGTATCAATCCTCATTCGCTCAGTCGATAGAGTCGCTGCTCAACAACATAAAGGTCCCTGGTTCGATTCCCATCATCTTTGATTATAATTCTCAAAAATTTAAAAATCTAAATTTTACAAGTCCGTTTATTTGCCAACGTTGAAGATCTCTTCTCCTGACTAAGTGTAGATTAACAATAAGTGTTGGTGTATCAGAAAAGTAGAGGTGTATCAGTGTATAACATACAGTTGCAACAGAGAAAGAAGAGGTGTATCCGTCAATACACCTACAGTTAGAACAAAGGAAACCACAGCAACGAGACCGGAAGTGGATTATAAAGCCAATCAAATCCTTTTCTCGTTGACATTTTATCTAGAAGGTCGCGATAATATGATTTGATTGGCTATATCCCAAGTCGGGCCGCGCGAGCTAGCTTCTGAGCCCAAGGTACAGATTAGTGGAGTAAGCGTAACGTTTGTACCCTGAGATAGGATGCCAATATATCTACACTTATAACAAAAGAAACCATAGCAACAAGACCGGAAGTGGGGTATAATACATCAATACTCCTTTCTCACGCGTCGGCCATTAATCGCGAAAGCGAGGCTCGGTATACACGAAATGTACTTCCGGTATTTTCCCCCCCCAATCCATCGTCTGCTAGAGCAATGTCATCGCTCGGTCCGTCCTTACCTCAGTGGACACGCAGTCTGAAATCGCTGCCTGCCATCGAGTCTTCAGACATTGAAGCATGGGCAACCAACTGCCGAGTACCAAGGGCTCTTCCCAAAAAGGCGTACAGTAATTTCGTCGAGTCTTACGTCCATGATGTTGAAGGTAACTATTGTCATTGAGATTTTTGACATTTCATGTTTGACGTTACCAAAGCTATCCGGTCCAGATTTAAAAGTCATCATAAACTCATTTATGACCACTATTGAAAAATATAATAGTCTACCGATTTGTGAAAGTTTTTATTGTATATATTTTATGAAACGTTATTAATGAAAGAAAATATATTTACCAAACCTAATATCATGATAGATCTACTGCAAACAAGTGTATACTTAAGTGTTCATTATTACTTACAAATTAAAATCATGAACATTCAATTAAATAAAATAATCATTATTTCAATTTAATTGTGACCATCATTTTATATTCACTATTATAATTTTTTTTATCAGAATTTATAGCCTTGATAGGGCAAATAAAGCATGCTAAATATTTTAAAAATCTTTTGAACACTTTTGTTCTCTAGACCGGGCAGGTAGCCCGGCACGCGGAAGCTATGCCCAATTTTTCTTTAATTTTATCATGTAATATGTATTAACATTATTTACAGTATTAATTGTTCCCTACACCGGGCATGAACTATGATGAAGCCAGGCATGCGGAAGCAAAGCTTAATTTATTTTGGATCAAGATATTATTTTAAAAAATGCCTCAAAAGAGTATGATTAACCCGAGGTTCATGCTATTCTATAAGAAAGATTTCATAATTTGGAGTTATGGATATTAAATAAAATTCCTTTTATTTCAATTCACTGTAATATGATTCTACATTAAATAATTAAATCCTTTTTTTGATTGCAGTGCGCACAGCATGTGAGGGAAGTTATGTCAGGGCGAAGTGCTTCAAGTCTATGAGGAAGAATGAGCCACCCCATAACCTTAATCTCAAAATTCTCAGCCATCATAATGGAGTTATTATCAACAATTGTTTTTGCTCATGTAAAGCTGGTGCAGGTGATTGCAATCATATTCTTGGACTGTTATATCTTCTTCATCACTATAACATGTGTGGTTTTAAGACTGTTCCCTCAATAATCAGTAAAACTTCATTACCACAAACATGGCATATTCCAAGAACTAAGGGCATAACACCAAAGAAAATAAGTGACATCAATATCAGTAAAGTTAAAACTCCAACATCAAATCCAACCAAAGTCAGAAGAATTCAAGGAGTCAATTCTACATTTTATAACCCAGTCAAGTTACCATTACCATGTCAAGAATTTACTTCAACACTTTCTCAAAATTTGGAAAATGTGAACTCATCAGCACAGATAAGATCATGCTTAACTCCAGCAGATTTACAAATGGTTGACAGTGAGCTTGGACCTGTCCCTAAGGGCTGTGTTTTGTCATATCAATGTCCTGTCAAAGTTGAAATTGAATCAGACATTATTTCCAATAATCCAGTTATCAAAACTGCTCCATGTTTCAATTTGCCAGTTGATGTAAGTGATTTTTCAACAGTTCTGACTCACGGTCAACAAGATATGTATGATGGGCTGAACATTACAGATGCAGAATCGGTGGAAATTGAAGCTGGAACCAGGTCCCAATCTGACAATGACAGGTGGCATGATTTACACTCTGACAGATTAACTTCATCTAATTTCAAACCAGTTTATTCAAGAAAAGGTGACTATGAAAAACTTGTTGAGAGACTGTCCAAAAAAGTGTCGAATGAAGAGGAGAAGTGTTTTGACAGATGCAATGAAACATGGGATTGAACAGGAGCAAAATGCAGCAAAGTGTTATGCTGAAAGGACTAACAATAATGTTTTTAAGTGTGGTTTTGTAATAAATCCAAGTTGTCCACACCTAGGCACATCACCTGACCGTCGAGTGTATGATCGAACTTCTAATCCCACATTTGGATTGTTGGAAATAAAATGTCCATCTAGTGTTGACTCTATCACTGAACTGAAGTACTTACACATTGTCAATGGAATATACAAGCTAAGATTAACAGACAAATATTACTGTCAAGTCATGGGCCAGATGGCACTTACAGGTTTAAAGTGGTGTGACTTCTTTGTCATGTGCAAAAGTGACTTTCATCTTGAAAGAATACATTTTTCTGAACAAAAGTGGATTGATATGAGAGTGAAGATAGACATGTTTTACTTCAATCATTATCTACCACATCTTTGCATTTGCAAGTAAGCCACAGGTGACAATAAATGTGAATACTTGACAACCGCTTATGCCACTTGTATTTTAAATCATATACATTTGTTAACCTTGTAATGTAAAAATGACACAAGAACAATAGTGAATGATACAAGTTTCAAGTTTATTTGTTGTCTTATCATGTTGACATGAGTTTTCAATGGGAAATGATGATGGATTGAATGGATGGAAACAAATTATCAGACAAAATTAAGATATAAAACTTTGAATATCACATTTCAAAACAAGGGTTGCACTCCTGAATTGAACTATAATATCTATCATGCAACAAAAGATTCATACATTATCTGATGTATACCTGTTGTGCAAAAGTATATAGTTTTGATGGACAATATTTCAAAATTTTGTAAAATATATCAAGCTAAATGTCTTGTGATAAGTAACATTACAACTTGGTTGCAAAGTATTAACAACAATCATATATTCTCACTTGTAACTTATCATCATGTCAGAATTATTACTGATTAATATCGTTAATTCTATGATTAACAACATGTTATTGACTTGATGCATTGTACAAATTATTGCACACAATTGAAATTGTATGTACATATGGATAAAATGACAGATGGTTAAATATTTTCATTATTTTGCCAATATTTTTTTATATTTACGAATATAGAGCTGTGATATCTATGCTTCACAAAGATACAATGAAATAATAAATTCTATTTGTCTAGTTCATAGGATTAAATCATGAGATTTTAATTCATTTGAAAATGAAACCTAACAAACTTTTACTATAGAGATCATATGACAGTCACAATTTCATCAAATTGTCAAACTTTAGGTACTATGATTGGTGACCATTACAGATTTTGTGTTGAGAAATTTGAATATATTTTCATAAATAATATTACCTTGCCCTTATAAAAACAATGACAAGTGTCTGTAAATTTAACAATTGCAAATTCTAAAGTTATAATTGCAAATGTACAAGGAAGCAATCAATGAGACATATTTCAGTAACATGATCCAAGAGAAATCTGAGAATTATCTTAACAGATTATCATAATAAATCAGGATATTGAATAATAATACCAATATTTCAAGAGGCAAAGAGAATTGATTACCTCCCTTTTTGTGGCATAAATTACATAAATTATTATGACAAATGTTTAAGTTGAAAGAAGTCTGATAGTGTACTTGGAAGGTAAACACACTGAAAAATAACGATGACTTCAGATCCATCTGGAAACTATGTTTGTATATGAAAGGAAACAAAATAATTGTGCTTAAATACCTTTAGCACTTATATCATGAGTTGTTTGACATCCAATATGAAAAACAATATCTGCATTGGTAGATGATCATAACAAACTTATGTTAATAAATGCATCTATAATCTCTGGGTGTTTTTTACACTTTTTAGCTCATCTGGCCTGTAAGGCCCGATGGGCTTATGGCATGGCATGGTGTCCGGCGTCCGTCCGTCCGTCCGTCCATCCGTCCATCCGTCCAGCCGTCCGTCCATCCGTCCGTAAACTTTGTTGAATTTCGACTTCTTCTCCAGAACCATAAGGCCTAGAAATCTAAAACTTTGTGTACAGACTCCTTGACTAGTGAGGATTAAAAATTGTAGCTTTGGTGGCCATGTGACCCCTAATAAGGGCCACAGGGGCCACGCCCTAAAAACTTATTTTCATCTTCTTCTCCAGAACCATGAGGCCTAGAAAGCTGAAACTTTGTGTACAGACTCCTTGACTAGTGAGGATTATAAATTGTAGCTTTGGTGGCCCTGTGACCCCTAATAAGGACTACAGGGGCCACGCACTAAAAACCTATTTTCATCTTCTTCTCCAGAACCATGAGGCCTAGAAATCTAAAACTTTGTGTACAGACTCCTTGACTAGTAAGGATTATAAATTGTAGCTTTGGTGGCCCTGTGACCCCTAATAAGGGCCACAGGGGCCACGCCCTAAAAACCTATTTTGATCTTCTTCCCTAGAACCATGAGGCCTAGAAAGCTGAAACTTTGTGTACAGACTCCTTGACTAGTGAGGATTATAAATTGTAGCTTTGGTGGCCCTGTGACCCCTAATAAGGGCCACAGGGGCCACTCCCTAAAAACTTATTTTGATCTTCGTCCCCAGAACCATGAGGCCTAGAAGCTGAAACTTTGTGTACAATCTCATTGACTAGTGAGAATTATAAATTGTAGCTTTAGTGGCCCTGTGACCCCTAATAAGGGCCACAGGGGCCACGCCCTAAAAACCTATTTTCATCTTCTTCTCCAGAACCATGAGGCCTAGAAAACTGAAATTGTGTGTACAGACTCCTTGACTAGTGAAGATTATAAATTGTAGCTTTGGTGGCCCTGTGACCCTTAATAAGGGCCACAGGGGCCACGTCCTAAAAACCTTTTTCATCTTCTTCTCCAGAACCATGAGGCCTAGAAAGCTGAAACTTTGTGTACAGACTCCTTGACTAGTGAGGATTATAAATTGTAGCTTTAGTGGCCCTGTGACCCCTAATAAGGGCCACAGATGCCGTGCCCTAAAAACCTATTTTCATCTTCTCCCCAGAACCATGAGGCCTAGAAAGCTGAAACTTTGTTTGCAGACTCCTTGACTGGTGAAGATTATAAATTGTAGCTTTAGTGGCCCTGTGACCCCTAGTAAGGGCATCAGGGGCAGCGCCCTAAAAACATATTTTCATAGTCTTTTCCAGAAGCATAAGGCCTAGAAAGCTGAAACTTTGTGTACAGACTCCTTGACTAGTGAGGATTATGAATTGTAGCTTTGGTGACCCTGTTGCCCCTAATAAAGGCAACATGAACGTCCTTCAAATCTATTTTCATCTTCTTCTCCTGAAGTATAAGGCCTAGAAAACTGAAACTTGTCACCTATATACTTAATTTTATGATTGGTGCCCTTGTGGCCTCTACAAAGGGGGAATCACATTGGCCACACTCTACAGCATAATTGATGATGAAGCCTGATGAGCTACAGAGCCAATGGCTCTATTTTTACATTTTTTTTACACATGAAAGTGTATGAATTAGAAAAGTTTTCCATAAAAATTTGTCAATAAACAGCAATCAGTCCAAACTTGATTTATGGATCCTGCTAATGATAGAGGAATGACAGAGTAAAAAATGTGATATTCCTTACATCTTCGAATTGCTCTCTCGATATGAATCCTAAGTCTTGCAATCTCTTGAGTTTCTTTCACTTCCATGCGAGAAAATGTTCCCTTTTCTCTCTCCCTGCTCCCTTTGGGGTGAGAAGGTCTTGAATTACAAATCCTTTGTCTGCCATGACATCATCTCCAACATCTAGTAACTCTAAGATTCCACACTGTTTGGTTATTTCTTTGTCTGACACCGAACCAGTGTACAAAGCACTGACAAAGTTGATCATCCCATCAGGTGTGATTCTAACGAGTCCTTTCATAGTGGAGTGAGATTTATAACTTGAATACATTTCCGAATTTCTTGTTTTTGAACTGGGAGATTGCACCCTAATCTCTGTACAGTCTAAAATCACTCTGGTATTGGGATATGTCCTCTTAAAACACTCTGGCATAGACTTGTTGATATCAGATCTCTCTTTCCAAATTGGTAGCATTCCTAGCATGACATACAAATAATTGGACCAAGTAACCAAAATTCGACTCACTGAACTGACATATACATCAAACCTCACTGCTAAATCAACCTCAAAAAAGCCCTTTCTGACACGACATAAAAACATGAAAAATTGATCAATTAACTGGATAGATTCATCCCTGAAAATGTCACTTTTCATCTGTGAATTTTCGGCATTAGAACTTCTCTGTCTCTGAACTTGACTCCATCTCACCATATTAACAGATGTGGGCTTCAGTGCATTGAATGTTGAAATAAAATCCTCATATGAACGAAATCCGGTGTAAAACTGTATTAATTCTTGATCATGGGTGAATCGATTTATACCGAACCTTTTTGAGCATGCAGATGCAAGTTGTTCCTCCAATATCTGTGCATATTGCTTCAGAGATTCAAGCTGGTCAACAGTACTAGTTGGTGGGTCAGCATAATCATGATCCGGCATAGGCGCTGGTGTGGCGGAAACATCCTCACTGCTGCTGCTGCAACTAGGTGGAGGTACATCTGTTGGGCTGTCCTCATATGAAATGCTGGAAAGAAAGACAAAAATAATATTAATGTTTACACCTGCTATAATAAATAAAGCAATTTAATGAAATTACTTGACCACTCATGACTTAATTTCTACAATGATTTGATAATTTTCCTAAAATGTAAAGGATTATATCAGAAATGAAATTGAAGTTGTAAACAAGTAATTTTAGATGTCACAATAAATATCAAAACCTGGATCCATGACTTACTAGGACTTGAAGTTACCCATAGCTGATGCCTAGTGGAAATCTTGTTTTGCTAGTAGACTGTCACTACAGTAACAGGTAGTCTGAAGTGGTCTAGTTAATTTCTTAGATAACATTTTTATTTCAATGTGTTAGGCTAGCTCAGGAATCGGTTTGTGTCTGAATGACTAGTATGTGACAAATCTTGTTTTGACCCCTGTTTACACAATATTTAAATGTTAATCATAATTCAAGTTACAAACCTTCTTGCTCACTTTTTTGGTGGCTGTCGCTCTTTCTGATCCTTCCAAGGGAAAATGGTTGGGACTGCTCCCTTCTTTAATCGTCTAATTCCACTTAATGTCCGCTGATAGGAGTCGGCAGTAAAGTGAGCAGAACACACATGAGTTGAATCTGTTATCTGTATTAAGAAAAATCAAAATCAGTTTAAACCAAGGACAAATTATTTTAGAGTCATTGAACATATCTAAAACAAACAATAGCTTACCATCATATATGTAATGTCATGTGGATTTTCCCCTTTCATATGTAGGATAATCTGATTCATGGAAGCAAAGATACTGGTAGCAGGAAATCAAAAATAATTAATTTTAATTTCTATTGCATTAATATACATGACTATAATTAACAACATACTCTTTACTTCTTGTCGTAAACCGTGTTATTCGGCAAACAAACAAAAGTTTTGTTCCAAGTGAAACACAATTATGTGACCATAAAAGATTAGGGTCAATTATAGGCAAATGATTTTTTAAATTCCAATTGAGGTTTTGTTTTTACCCATTTTTATGTTTTATATAGCACATGTATTTGAATATGGACTCATGTTGTGTCAATGGGGGGAGGGGGGGGGGGGGGGGGGGGGGGGGGGTAAATAATTGACAAAATTAAATATACGTGTCTCACTTAAGTTTATCCAGTTTTGACATTTGTAATTTTCTGCAAAAACATTTCGGTCAATAATCAGCACTGACAGCAGTTGCACAACTTCGTTTGAATTACCTTAAACACAAAATATTTATTACTTTGGCCTTATACATGTTTTCTTTACAGTTATCTTAAATTTAAACGTAACTCTTTACTAGTAACCAATCTGTCCATTTGCTTATCGCTAGCCTACTGACATCGTGCGCGAAAACCGGGCACCTTTTAGAGAATTCGAAAATACACAACATGAAAATACATTTAACATCTGTTTTACCTTGAAAAATGGTCCCTCGTCGCGTCTGATGCCTATTATCCAGCGTTTGCGTATGTCTTGGTCCTTTGGAATGTTGTGAAACGATAAACTACTTCCAGATTGATAACGTGAATCATTTGTACAAGTCGGCACACAGCAGTGTAGCGCCATTTCTGTTTGTATACCGAGCCTCGTTTTGAACTTTTTTAGCGGGTTGCGTGAGAAGGGCGTATACACATGAATTCAGTCAGTGACATCATAACATTCCACGTTTGACTTTTCAAACGTCATGAAATCATTTAGGGCTACTGTTTCTTTCTTGATTTGCAAGTGTTTTCAATAATTGTTAGTTGTTTATAAGGAGAGAATATTTTTTCAACAATTATGAAAGTGAAATTCTATAGTATGGTGAATCAGTACAACTTGTACTTTATCCTGGCGTCTTTTAATTCAATTGTTTTTACATTTTAACGGATCAAAATATTTGCTCAGAATTAGAGATTATCTGTCTAGTAAATTACTCGTTAGAACTCGGAGTTTATCCCAATGGTCAACTCGGGAAAGAAAACCTTCACCCTTTACTAGCATTTTTAGCACATCATTTGTTTACATCATTGAAGCAGATATCGGTATTTTACTGCACTGTTATAGTACTATGATGTCAATAACAAAATGCTTCGTTGACATTTTGTAAAAATGCAATTTTGTCATGTTTTTAGATATTGCAAGCTTAAGGTTCTCTAAGACTTGACTCAAAACCAAAACTTCTAATAAGAATTCTCGGAGCTTTGCGATACAAGCTTATTCTGAACAAACTCTATCATCATTATCGACAATGTCAAATTTTTGTTGCCAGGATCTCCAACCTCAAACATGTCCAAAATTCTTATGATATTCGAAGCTTCACGATGCAGGCTTTTTTCTAATCATTATTGTTAAATGCAGATACCAAGACTTGACTCGAAATCCAAAATGTATTGAAAGTTCTTATGAGAAGTCTTGGAGTTTCACGATACAATCTTATCCGTAACCTACTCGTCATAGATAAATGTCATCTTTTGTTGCCAGGTTCTCCAAGGCTTGATTCCAAACTGGAATGTGTCCCTTCCAAAAAGGGAAGGTTCATGATACAATCATATCCTGAACCAACTCTTGAAGCAATCTTCTCTGTCTCTCCTGGAGGAAACTCTAAGGCTATAATTCTTCTCCACAAATTCATCCAGAATGATCAGGACACACAAGATGGTCTGACGATCCAGAGCAACCTTCATGAGTTCATCGTGGACTTTCCTTGTGAACCTTTTGACGGGAAATATCTACTGACGTTTGTCAACTCAGAAGGGGAGAAAAACATCAGCTTCTCTCTTGAAGAGAATACATGTCACGGTAAGAGTACAATACACACTAAAACCATTAATTCTTAAGCGTTTCAAAATCACCCTGGTTTAACCAACTACTCTGTATTCTGAACAAATTCGTTGTAACCACTAGTCCTAAAAACCTATTTTCTTCTTCTCCAGAAACATAAGATTAAAAAGCTGACACTTTGTGTACATACTCCTTGACGTTGGTGGCCAATTGACCCCTATCAAGGGCCAGAGGGGCCACGCCATTAAAACCTATTTTCATCTTCTTCTCCAGGAGCAAAAGGCCCAGAAAGATGATCTAAGATCTTGTCACCTTTGTGACATTTACTTGTTTTTTTTTACAGATGCAGCTGATGCATCAGTTTATATCTCGGTTGCCATAGTAACCACAATGGTGGTCCTGATTGTCCTTATTTCCGGTGTGCTCCTGTACAGACGAAGAAAAAGGGCAGGTAATGCAAATATAAACTGAATAACATCAGGGTCTCTTTTGAGGATACACACCGTCTTATTGGCATTTTCTTTGGTTGGGAAGTAGCATTACGAAAATACCTTACGGCAACAGTCCTTACTTTCCCAGAGATTGACACAATAGATAATACAGTATGTCTGCCATTTAAAGACCTCATATCCAAATAAAAAGAGATATACCTTAATATTTTTAATTTCAATGCCTGTTCTGTTTTATAAAAGATGCATTCGCTACTTTCAAACAGTTATTGTCTTCGTATATGCATATTAGTAACACATAGCGATGAGGCATTATATATGTATATGTAAATATGTCCTTGACTGCATTAACTGTGCATTCGTAAGTATTGTATGATTAATCGCTTTTTTCACGTTGCAGGACGCCGAAGATACAGGTAAGATGTTCTTTTTATCATTCATCTCCCTCCCCCTCCCCGCCCAAAACAAGGAGAAATTAATATAAATGATTTACTCTTTTATTTGTAATTACAACCGCCACATACTTTGATTTCTCTTTGATACTGTTATTTTACTGCAAATGTTAAATACTTTTTAGTAAGATTGTAAGCATGTACATCTTTTATCCCATGCCTAGATATAATAATAATATGTGTTCTTATAAAGCGCGCAAATCAAATCACTAAGCGATTTCTCTAGGCGATGGATGATGAATGGACGTGAGTGACTGTTTATTGAAGCCCGTAGGCTTTCTTGAAAAGCACAGTTTTGAGATGAGATTGGAAGGATTCCACATATGGTGCTTGGCGAATGTCAAGTGGCAAGGAGTTCCATAGGACAGGGGCCATGTAGGAGAATTGTCTGTGTCCATACATGTATGTCTTCAATCTGACCTTAGGGACATTCAGCTGACAGCTGAACTAAGTACCGTATCAAGTGTCTCTTGTGTTATTTCAAAACATACCTTTATCTATAGCATTGATATATGAACGATATTAACCTATTTCATTACAGTCCTCATGGCACAGGAAATATAGCACGAAACAGACGTTTCAGACGTAAGTATATTTTGATATCACAATATAATATAATATAATTCCAAGAAAATTAACAAGTTATATTATTTGTTAATATTTTATCTTTGTCTTATCATTATGTATGTGTGTAAAAAAAAACTTCATTAAAAGAAGAAATTAAATCTTTGTAAATAAGATTAAAAGAAAGATAATGGATGGCACCAACGTCTTTCATCTAAGATCAAAGTCGAATCTGAATTTAATGGTTTTCGACTGAAACTGTTCTGTTAACTTCACACCTTTTTTGGATAACAAAAATGCTTACAATATAATGTTGATACAGTTCTGAAAGTAAAACTAACTTACGAGGAAATAATCAATAATATTAGCGGAAACTGAAAGGAAATGAAACTTTCATTTTCAGAGGAGTATGCTACTGTCCCTAAAAAGTCAGAACAACCTATAAAAGGTAATTGTTGCGATAGTTGACCATGTTATCGGAAAGAACGACATCTATAAGCAAACAATAAACAATTGGAAGAAATTCTTAAGAACATAATAAACAGACATAATGTGTCCATAAACAAACAAAAGACATTTGGAAGTAATTTATGACAAATAAGGTTTCAAACGTGGCATTTGAAAGAGGAGTCTTTGGCAGGCAATTGCGTTAAGATAAACATTAATAAAACGAATATTTCATAATCAAATTGAAACACGTTACTCAGATTAATTTCTTGGTTGTCAAAATTTTCATGATTTGGAAAAGAAATGGTGTGCATTTATTCAAAATAAAAGAATATGGGAATGAAGCCATCATCTACTACTTTTAAAAGTCTTTTACCATCTGTCAGTGAATTTCTGATATGCCTTATCAAACAAAATTAATTTGTAGAAAATTAAAAAGTTTAATTGCCAATGGTGTTTCGCCAAATAAAAAAATAATTGGCTGATATAAATCAAAGTTAATATAACATGAATTCAGAACTGTTTTAGTATTTGTTATATTTTCTCAGATGTTCGCGCAAAGGTGGATAAAACGAAGCGGAAGCCATTCGTTTGCCACAAGCAAGTACACACATATGAGAACTTGCCATTCGGTGAGTTCAAGTTGTGTCTCTGGGTAGTCATAAGGTTTGCATTCAGAAGCACTAAATTGTACAAAAAGATTTCCATTTTACAAAAATATGGCAAGATGAATTTTATGAAGTTTAAAGGCTAGAAATCGAGTTGCTGGTTTGAGGAGTGTAAGCATCAATACTAAAAGCAATGCGATTACTGACAATATATCATTGTTGTTTTTATTGGCAGGCAATTGCGTTAAAATAAACATTAATAAAACGAATGTTTCATAATCAAATTGAAACACGTTACTCAGATTAATATCTTGGTTGTCAAAATTTTCATTATTTGGAAAAGAAATGGTGTGCATTTATTCAAAATAAAAATATATGGGAATGAAGCCATCATCAACTACTTTTAAAAGTCTTTTACCATCTGTCAGTGAATTTCTGATATGCCTTATCAAACAAAATTAATTTGTAGAAAATTAAAAAGTTTAATTGCCAATGGTGTTTCGCCAAATAAAAAAATAATTGGCTGATATAAATCAAAGTTTATATAACATGAATTCAGAACTGTTTTAGTATTTGTTATATTTTCTCAGATGTTCGCGCAAAGATGGATAAAACGAAGCGGAAGCCATTCGTTTGCCACAAGCAAGTACACACATATGAGAACTTGCCATCCGGTGAGTTCAAGTTGTGTCTCTGGGTAGTCATAAGGTTTGCATTCAGAAGCACTAAATTATACAAAAAGATTTCCATTTTACAAAAATATGGCAAGATGAATTTTATGAAGTTTAAAGGCTAGAAATCGAGTTGCTGGTTTGAGGAGTGTAAGCATCAATACTAAAAGCAATGCGATTACTGACAATATATCATTGTTGTTTTTATTTCAGTCGGGCCAAAAAGCAGTGAGAGATCAACTGTGGAGAAAAGGTTGATACTTTTATATTCCATTCTTTATAACTTATCATGTTTATATATCATACCAGATAAACCTGTACACTAACATATAGTCTCTGAAGAGTCGATGACTAATTTTACAATATTGATATTTGATTTGATATGAAGTAAAAATTAGTCCCGAACACTAGTTAATTTGCTAAAGCTGAGACAACTAGACTTACCATTATTTTTTAGACTCACATGTGAGAAGGTTACCTTAATTTTTTATTGCTTTAGGCTCTGAACTAATAACTAATAGACTAGGGTTGGTTAACGGTATTTGGCTATGCAGTTTATAAAGCTTAAATCCAATCTGTAACATTGAAAAGATTATGGTTTTATATTCGATAGGATTTTTGAACCATTGAACGAATTAGGAGATAATCTCCATTCTACTATAACGAGTCTTATTTTTCTACCGCGTCACGTCAGTTGTGCTTCGGTCAACACTGTGACATCATAATGTCTTGTGCTTTTGAAGTCAAAGGTTGACATCGTTGAACCCCAAACAGTCGCGGTAGCTTCCTGATTTAATTCAGGCTTTCGCTTAAAATTACGCTATTTCCTGGACATAAATATGCATGTTATTAATGCGAACAAAACTCTACTTATATAAAAGTTCGGGTAGTAAAATTATAAAAAACGTTTAGTTAGTATTCAGACGAAGCAACTCTCGAAGAGTACGGTGACTGCACTTGTCGATTCGTGTCATATGAATTGAAGTTCGTTTCTATGTGTATCAAACTACGGTGAATCGCCCGTCATAAATATCGTGTTTGAACCTAGGTTCGACTATAGAAATAAACCAATGAAATTCGAGGATTTCGAAATGTCATGGTAGAGTGTAGTTTATTTCTTAACCAAAATTTGTCACCAGCATACAGATTGTCAAATTCACGATGCACATGCTTTTCCATTAATTTGATACTTGATATTTTCGTCCAAAACACCCTTTTAATCTTTGTAGTTTCTGGGTTGTAGGAATGTTTGATTTTGGAACTTTGTAAGACATAAAGTTAATGGCATTTTTACATAGGGAGCCCAAACGGTTGACGAATATATGCTTATCATTCTTAACAGCTATCCATGTGATTTTACCCTTATGAATATCGGTTCCATTTCAGAACGCCGATCTTGAAAAACGGAAGACCGATCAAGACATCGACTTTATGCTGACCTTGACTTATTCCCGCCGACCTTGAAAAACGGAAGACCGGTCATAATTGGAACTCGTGAGGAAACGGTGTACCAAGACATCGACTTCAACAAGACACCCGGTCCACAACTTCCCGACAAGATCTGGGAAACTGAAAAAATGTAATTCACGCTACACAACATGAAAAAGTGTTGAAGGTATAGAGTCCTAATGATGCATCCCAAAAGTTCGATCACCTAGTTGTATCCTAATTCATGGTTAACTTTTCCAATATTAAAACTAGGATATGAAATAATGATCAAGCATCTTTTGGACAAATTTTATTCTTTACCTTCTTCTAACTTTCCATTTTACAATAGAGACTGTTACTGTCGGCAACTATACGTTAAAATTTCGAATTTTGGACCTAGAACGTATATTAATTAGCAATAACAGTCCCTGTGCATTTATCCACATGACGAAATGCATTAAAGTATTATATTTTTTGCTTTGGTTTGATAATTTGTTTGATGACTCAATTTTCCTTTTGAATTTGCTCGAACTGTTGTGCATTAAATGATTTCTTGTATACAGAGAAACAGATAAATATGGGTGAACTTTTGCATCGCAAAAGACGTCAGGAAGACAATGCAAATTGTTGTAATAATTTTAAGGAATTTTAGAGCAGAAACACTACATTTGGGGATGTATGTGAATTTGTTTTGTTTTTCGAAAACATGTCACCTTTTGCAAATTATTTTTTTTCGTAGAGTTTGTGTCTCTTCCGGTAAAATAATGCAAATGACTAACTAAGTCTAACTTAACTTAATTAATAATTAATGATAAGTCTTAACTAACTTAATTTTGCTCTAGCATAGCGTAAAACTCATATGTCAAGGTTTCCTATATTGTTCTGTTTTTTATATATTTTCTAATTTTACGGGAATACCATACAATGCAAACTAATGTTATTAATGATTATACTGACAATAGCATTATGTTGACACTGAACACATTCTGAAGACATTTATTTAAGGAGAGGGACAGGTTATCGGTCCACAATTTATATTTGTTTTAAATACAAGTTATGGATTTTTTTTAATTTCTGGAATGCTTTTTGTAAAGCAGAAGTGATAAATCCATGGAATCTTTCTCATGTTCATAACTTGGATGATTTTTTTAATTATTTTACGAATATTTGATTCTAGAAACTTATTTTGTATGTTTTTTATTTTCTCTTTTTCTTGTTCGTTCAACAATTTGCATTGCATTTTGAACGCAATTTAAATCATTTGCTTTGCTTTTTTAAAAGTTGGTTTGATTTTCTCAAATTTTCAAGTTGTTTCATCATAAATGCTATTTCACCTTAGTTGTCATTGCATTTAGGAAATGTGTCAATTAGCTCAAAGCATTGACGTACAGATCTATAAAAACATATGATGTCAGGAATACAAGGAAGTTTATTTGGATCCCTTGAAAGTTTTAAATGATTTATTTTTACAAATTGACGTATCACGTTTACAAGTAATAAAATTGACATTCGATTCTCCAGTTGAAATTTCGATTAGACAAATACATCTTTGTATTCAATGACAAAATTATAATACTTTAGATCGTTTCTTGAGCTTGTAGCAAAACACTATAAAAAACTATGACAGATGAAACCTCAAAGCTGCAGATTTTGTCAAGTTTATATTTATGGTTTGAATAAAGAAATATGATTACTACCGAAAAGAAATAGATTACACATTTGATTCATTTTCCTCTGATTTAGGTTAGACAGCATTGATTATGTTGATGAGTTCATTGTTATTGTTTTATTTTTATATCTTCTCTTATCATTTTTGCTTCAATGATATTACTTGGTTATTGAAATGGTTATGAGTTCAATGGTTTGAGTTTTCGAAAATCGCGATTCGGAAAAATATTAATTGAAAATAACATGGTCTTGAAATGGTAAAGTAATACAGTGACAGCTGGTTGTGAAGAGAAATATGTCCTAAAAGGTTCTTCCTTGATATTTTATTCAACTACACTTGTGACCGAAGTTTGTTTTTGCTCTCTGTCATTCTATCTTTCAATAAACAATTATTTCCAACCTTTTGGATTGCTGAAGTTATAGTACCACTCTAGGACTTTTTAACTTCAGCGCGATTTAAACATATACATTTTTCTGATTATTCACCATTATTGAAATGATGTCTTACATAAGGGATCAATGTCCTATTTGTCAGGATTGTGTGATATCATTGACAGGGATGTGAGTAAATTGAATAATTTGCCACGTACACCGAGGGGCAACAGAAACGACACCAATTTCTCAAAGACAAAATCCTGTCATAAATGAAATGTCACTATGAGTCCTTGTGATAGGCACATAAGATTTGAAGAAGTACTCGCAATTCCAATCATCAGAGTATGATACTTATAAGTGTATGACTATTCAAATACAAGAGGGGTCCTAAACAAAGCTTTTTCAATGTTATTTTTGGACATTATCATTGGAATTGGAATAACAAAATTATTAAATGAATAAATTTTATGAATTTAAGATCTTTTCAATATAATTAACCTCGATGTTAATTAATGTTTTCACGCATTTTGGTTTATAAACAATCAAAATGGCCATTTTCACGATCCTATCTTGTCTAGTTAAGGAATTTTTTAAACGACGTATTTTGAAAGATGTTGTTTTCAAATGCCTTAACAGGTATAGCTTAAAAACTTAGTTCAGTTGGCTCTTAGCACCCTTTCAGTCGTTGCTATCACTTAATCAGTCATGCATTTTATATGGTGCCGTTTCTTTTGTTCTTGAGTGTATTTAATGTGCAGAGAGCAGAGCATGGATGGTAAATTTTGAAAACATTTATTGCACTTTATCGTATTTGACAACAAAAATTCGAACTTGCTGCATGACTATACTCAGCTCAATGGTATTGCCATAAGACGATTGTATATTTCGGAATTAACAAATTAACAATTACTTTCTGTGAACCGTTCTATCCCCACAGAGGCAGATCAAGTTATGAAATGTTGATACAGCCTCTGTTCTATTACGCCGACATTCGTGGGTTCCAGCAGTTTGCCCTGGCGGAAACAAAATAAATTAAAATCCATTTGAAATTCGTTATCAAATGACAACGCTTCTCACATGGAAAAGGTGGTTCATATCACAATGCTTTTGCCATGATTTAGTGATGATGATTTTAGAACATCGTCGCAGATTGCACATCTAACTTTGATAGTATCCAATCAGACATCTCCCATTCTATCTCCCAAAGTCGGCGTAATAGAACAGAGGCTGTATCAACATGTCATGACTTGATCTGCCTCTGTGGAGAGGGAATGTCTGTAAACGTTATAGATATGGAACGGACATGCAAAGGACTAAATGTTTTTTTTTAATGATTAAGAGATCATTTTTTTTTTAGCTGTTTATTTATTATTTGAAAGTTTTTACTGTAAATATATGGAAGGAAATATGCTTATGATAAATGTGCGTTCGTTGTTGTTTTTCCGGCCGTCTAATGCACCGACGTGCCCTGTGTTGTTATAACGTGTCTTGTTGTCTGTGAGGGTGGTGAATGGTTGGAGAAATGTGCTTTTATTCAATGTGCCTTCCTTTTTTTGGCAATCTTCTATTGATCTCATACTCATCGTTTGTGTCATCAAGTTGTAAATACTTTTCAGATTTCATATTTTCCAATTTATGATATTGATATGATTTTTATTGTCGGAAAATAACTGTTAAGAAAATATCTCATAGAAGAATTTCGTTTATATATAGGAACTTACGTTTTATTTGCTTTAAGTTGTAACACAACTGTCTATGTAAAGTTTAAACGCCAGTAAGTTTGTAAACGAAGTACCCCAGAAAAATCAAGCAAAAAAAAAACAAATAATTTTCACTCTCCCATCTCTTTTAAAAGGTAGGCCTCAAAACAAAATTTCTTAAAAGGCAGATGGTGTTTCCAAATTCACAGCTTAATTTAGCTTGCTGCTCACAACATGAAGTGACATTGTTTCAATCGGAGCTTAACTATCTTGCATTTTATATTGTATCATTATTTTCGCCTGTTGATGTATGCATGTTTATGAAACCATCAGTATTAATGCACGAATATACTTTATACTTTTTATATTTTTTATGCAATAAATGCTTGTCGACTAGTAATGTTTCTTATGAGTTTCTTTAATAGATGTTACTCTATGGAAGAGGATGTGTGCCAAAAATGAAATCATGTAGACTCGTAACTCGCAAGATGTAACATGTCGTTCTAAAACTTGCAATTTTCGAAAAGACAACAATCGTAACCATGCAACTCGTGTAAAATTCGAAATGCTGAAGTCAGTTTTTAATTTTTCATTTGTAAAACGTATCTTTGAATGCTTAGGGTCTGTTTGTCAATAAGATCTTGAGTTAAAAAATATAAGATAACCTTTCGACTTGTACATTTCTAGATATATATTTCAACTTTGAAAGGTTGAGAACAGTCGGTTGAGATATACAAGATTGAAACAGGATTGCAAAATTGGACTTGTCTTTTCGAGAATTTACGATTTATTTTTCAACAAGAATTTTCATAGAATTGTTATTTGGTTAATGAACATGAGAGTTATTTTCATTTATTTTATATAATGAATTATGAAATATTTAGAGGTTATAACATGTCACTTTTCATTTCATACCTAATATCAGCCCGAGGGTCGAGGGCTGATATTAGGTATGATATGAAAAGTGACATTTTGTAACCTTTTTATCATATATCAAACTTTTTTCGATAAAAAAATTATCTTAAACAAAATATAGATAGATTGTTTTAAAAAAGAAATGTAGGTCTATTAAGATGTAACAAAACGATCCTGCATTTATGAGTTTGATAAAGATACTGTGAGCAGCTTTTCTTATTCAAATTACTAGAATATTGAAGAATTTGGTGTTTTAAAAGAAAAAGTACAGATAAAAACAACAACAAAATCGATTTATGGTGAATTTAACGTACACCTCACGATCTATGCTGAAAATGTCGTTACTCTGCAAAGGGAGATAACTCTAACCAAAAGTCCCTCCTGGCCAATATTAATATGGATTTGCGGACCGGGCTGATAAGGATATGCGGACAGGCGGCAATGTGGGTGCTGTGTCCTTGCCTCTATCACACATGCAAAACACCCGATATTATTGTTAGGTATATGATAATTAGAGGTTATAACATGTCACTTTTCATATCATACCTCATATCAGCCCGTGACACCAATATCAGCCCGAGGGCCGCAGGCCAGAGGGCTGATATGGGTCGAGGGCTGATATAAGGTATTATTAGAAAAGTGACATTTTGTAACCTTTTTAGCTCATCTGGCCTGTAAGGCCCGATGGGCTTATGGCATGGCATGGTGTCCGGCGTCCGTCCGTCCGTCCGTCCGTCCATCCGTCCGTCCATCCGTCCATCCGTCCGTCCATCCGTCCGTAAACTTTGTGGAATTTCGACTTCTTCTCCAGAACCATAAGGCCTAGAAATCTAAATCTTTGTGTACAGACTCCTTGACTAGTGAGGATTAAAAATTGTAGCTTTGGTGGCCCTGTGACCCCTAATAAGGGCCACAGGGGCCACGCCCTTAAAACCTATTTTCATCTTCTTCTCCAGAACTATGAGGCCTAGAAACCTAAAACTTTGTGTACAGACTCCTTGACTAGTGAGGATTAAAAATTGTAGCTTTGGTGGCCCTGTGACCCCTAATAAGGGCCAAAGGGGCCATGCCCTAAAAACCTATTTTATCTTTTTCTCCAGAACCATGAGGCCTAGAAGGCTGAAAATTGGTGTACAGACCCCTTGATTTGTGAGGATTATAAATTGTAGCTTTGGTGGCCCTGTGACCCTTAATAAGGGCCACAGGGGCCACGTCCTAAAAACCTTTTTCATCTTCTTCTCCAGAACTATGAGGCCTAGAAACCTAAAACTTTGTGTACAGACTCCTTGACTAGTGAGGATTATAAATTGTAGCTTTGGTGGCCCTGTGATCCCTAATAAGGACTACAGGGGCCACGCCCTAAAAACCTATTTTCATCTTCTTCTCCAGAACTATGAGGCCTAGAAATCTAAAACTTTCTTTACAGACTCCTTGACTAGTGAGGATTATAAATTGTAGCTTTGGTGGCCCTGTGACCCCTAATAAGGGCCACAGGGGCCACGCCCTAAAAACCTATTTTGATCTTCTTCCCTAGAACCATGAGGCCTAGAAAGCTGAAACTTTGTGTACAGACTCCTTGACTAGTGAGGATTATAAATTGTAGCTTTGGTGACCCTGTGACCCCTAATAAGGACTACAGGGGCCACGCCCTAAAAACCTATTTTCATCTTCTTCTCCAGAACCATGAGGCCTAGAAATCTAAAACTTTGTGTACAGACTCCTTGACTAGTGAGGATTATAAATTGTAGCTTTGGTGGCCCTGTGACCCCTAATAAGGGCCACAGGGGCCATGCCCTAAAAACCTATTTTGATCTTCTTCCCTAGAACCATGAGGCCTAGAAAGCTGAAACTTTGTGTACAGACTCCTTGACTAGTAAGGATTATAAATTGTAGCTTTGGTGGCCCTGTGACCCCTAATAAGGGTCACAGGGGCCATGCCCTAAAAACCTATTTTCATCTTCTCCAGAACCATGAGGCCTAGAAAGCTGAAACTTTGTGTACATACCCCTTGACTAGTGAGGATTATGAATTGTAGCTTTGGTGGTCCTGTGACCCCTAATAAGGGTCACAGGGGCCACGCCCTAAAAACCTATTTTCATCTTCTTCTCTAGAACCATGAGGCCTAGAAAGCTGAAACTTTGTGTACAGACTCCTTGACTGATGGGGATTATGAATTGTAGCTTTGGTGGTCCTGTGACCCCTAATATATATAAAGCATAATTGATAATGAAGCCTGATGAGCTACAGAGCCAATTGCTCTATTTTTTTAATATATATTTTGTCTCTACAATATTTAAAGTTTTGGATAAATTGTTTTCAAAAACGTGTAGGCTTATTTTCATAACAAAAGTCAAAACGATCATGCATCAAGTGTGAGAAAGATACTTTGAGCAGCTCCACCCATTCAAATTACTAGAATATAGATTCAGAATCATTTGACGTTTTAAAAGAACATTAACAGTCATAATTGTCAACACCATCGTGTTTTGGTGAAGTAAACGTACTTCTATGCAGAAAATGTCGCTACGTTACAAAGGGAGATAGCTCTAACTTTAAGTCCCCCAGGCTGATATTGATATGGATTTGCGGACCGGTCTGATATGGCTGATATGGATTTGCGGACCGGGCGGCAATATGGATGCTGTGTCCTTGCCTCTATCACACATGCAAAACGCCCGATATTATTAGCAGCTATCAGTTTATGTGAAGTTTCCATCGCCGCCGCCGCCGCACTCGTACTACAAGCTATAACTTTCCACTAAGCTTTCCAGAACTCTTATTCATACCTTACTACTCATACCTCGGGGGAACGATTTTGACACGTTCACTTTCAAGGTCAAAGGTCAAGGTCACGAGATATGTTTTCACTCTAAGAATTCCTTGTAAACGCGGTAACTTGAAAAGTTTTTGTGCTATGAAGCTCTAACTTGGTATATATCATCCTTGGAAAAGTAAAAAAAATTGAAAAGGTTTTGGCTACAATCCGTCAAAGGTCAAGGTCACAGCAAGATCATGACTTAAGCATGTTTTAGCGAAAATGCTTTATTTTAACTATGAACACTTTTAATCAATACATGATTGTTATACTCAATAAAAAGTGTGCAATGATTGTGTGACGTTGAAGGTCAAAGGTCAAGGTCATGAGATATGAGTTATTACAAAATGCACTAAATTTGGGTATAACTTTATCTCATTTACCTTTCAGAACTCAAGAACATGTTTAAATGTTAATACTTCCAGGGAATCATTATGACATGTTCACTTTCAAGTTCAAAGGTCATGGTCACGAGTTATAAAATCACCGCAAAATTCTTTGTAAACACGGTAACTTGAAATGTTTTTGTGCTATGAAGCTCTAACTTGGTATATATCATCCTTGGAAAAGTAAACAATTTTGAAAAGGTTTCGGCTACAGTCCGTCAAAGGTCAAGGTCACAGCAAGGTCATGACTTAAGCATGGTTTAGCGAAAATGCTTAATTTTTTAACTATGATCACTTTTTATCAATACATGATTGTTATACTCAATAAAAAGTGTTCAATTATTGTTTAACCTTAAAGGTCAAAGGTCAAGGTCATGAGATATGAGTTATTGCAATTCCTTGAAAACACAATAACTTGAAAAGTTGTTGTGCTATGAAGTTTAGATTTTGATTTTTAACACTTTATTTCATTACAATAATGTTATACTCAATGAAATGTGTTCATTGATTGTGTGACCTTGAGTGTCAAAGGTCAAGGTCACGAGAAAATTCCCAATTTAGTGAGGCCTGTAAAAGGCGGAACAGTATAAGGCGAAACCCCAGTTCCGGGGCTGCTCTGCTTTTGCGGTATCCCGCAAACGCTAATCTAGTTGTTAGATATATGATAAACCTTCGTATCAAGTAACCAAATATATGACCCAAAAAAAAACGGACTGGCTATTTAAAGTAGACAAGATATTTTTCCGCTTAAAAAGGGAATATTCCGTGACTAACGTTGAAACACTGGGTTATTTCTATTCTCGGTAAACTGAAAATGTATATCCGTGAACGATTCAGCATGTTCAAAAGGGCTAACTGAAGCTTTTCATACAGTTATCCGGTCCAAAGCCTTTCATTACAGCTCATTGTATATTCATGTCAATTTCAAAACCTTTGAATCTATTCTGATACAAATTTATAATTCGTATCCTGATTTCGATGAGTCAATATCATTTAAATCTATTTATATTTTTAGTTCAAGTAATTTCCTCATCACGTGATTATTTATGTTTCAACAGATTTGAGAAGAAAGAACATACAGCTTGTTCCTTTTTCTTAGGAAATTATCAATAAAGAACTTAACAGTACAAACATATCAATCTGATTTCCCCTGAGAGGCATTACTAACACGAAACAAAAATCATAGCTAATTGAAGTCTTGCTGAATCTAATCAACCTTTCCGACAGCTCTATAGTGCACTGCACCCACCTTGATAATCTTGTAAAAATCGATTTGGCAATTTAATACAGGAATTTAACTGAAATACAACAAGACCAAAATCAGCTCGTTTTGAACCATATGGGAACCTATGATTATCAGGGATTTCCATTCTGTCATGTCTTAATAATGAAACTAAACGACCTTTTATAATTTTCTTTGCAGCGATACGAGAGACTGTTTTTAATTATTAGCGGGTAGGGGGGTATACAAGGATTGTTCATTATAAGACCCTCCCCAACGCGAGGTATTATTCTATGCATCCCCAAACCATCCTGTCCCCCCATTTCAATGGTTATCGGACCTCTGAATATATATTTGTTTGGTCGAAAATTTTGCAAAAATATCTGAAAAATTAACTTTGATTCAGACTGTTTTATTCAATGTTTATTCAGTATTTAGGCCATAAAATGAGTTGACTGTTTTATTGATAGTCTGCATAAACCGAGTGTGTATTTGCTAATTATTATACCATAAATCTTACTCTCATTAAACATAAGTAGTAAAATGGCGGTGTGTTCATCTAGCAAGTGATTGTTATAGCAGCGACTTATGCAGAAATGGGACATGCGCAGTTATTTACACATAAGAGCATTCAAGTTTGTTATTTCAAATTCAACACTCGAAGTTTACAAAGGAGTAATTGGAGATAAATGCCATTTAGATAGTGAACAAATGTAACTATGTTATATTTGGGATTACACTATCTTGAAAAGTACAGATTCTTGTACTTTTTCGGGCCGAGTCCCATGAGGGATTCGAACCCACACCCTCAGAGTCAGGCAACACCGCCAGCAATGACCATACCAACAGCTTACCAAATCGCCCGTTTCGCCATCCACAAAAATGGAGGTCCAACAAGCGGTAGTTAAGCTGTTGTTACATTCATTACCCCTCTGATAGATGTTAATTGGCACAGCTCCCAAAGCTGAATGTATAAGAGATAAATGGCATTTAGATAGTGAACAAGTGTAACTATGCTATATATGTTTACCGAGTTACCTTACTCTCGCTTGGTTTTTTAAGACAAAGATTGTGATTTATTTACACACTCTCTGAAGCTGACATGTCATCTAATCAATATATGGGACACGCCCAAGACATGCGCATAGATTATATGAATGAAAATATCTTAGTATTGTTGTGAAATGCATTTGAAGAAAACTCACGATCAGCCATGTTTTGCTCGTCCGCCATTTTTTGAGAAGGTAACTGCAGTTACCTTACTCAGTGTACTAGGGGTGTTTTAAGAAACTTGCGAATTTACTTTTAAACAACACAGAAGGCAATACGAACAGGAAAAAATCATGGGTTGTTCCAGGGTTCGAGATTTACTCGAAAGCGATTATTCAGGTTGAAGAGTTCAAGATGTGGTCACCTTGCCACATTAGTGTATTTGTATCTGTGCACCTCCTGTCATACCATTATACTTTTAGACTCGTATCACTCACTTTACAACCAGCCAATGAATGGTTCGAATCCAACAGCAGCGGCAATACCCGGATGAAAGAATGAAGATATTCGAAATATTTTGCTTCGGGCTCTTCAAACAATGTCATTTCATTGCTTAAAAGCGTGCCTTGAAATATTACCTGTCATTCATAAGAGATATTGTCTGATATCAAGGTATGGAAGGACCTTTACGGATACATATTCGGGGAATGACCAGGGAAGTACATGTAGCCCAGTGGGTAGAGCCTCCGCTCTTCCCCCGGAAGGTCGAGGTTCGATTCCCGGCCCCGCAATATCAAATGACGTTTAAAGATTTGGGATGTTACTTCTATGCTTGGCGCTCAGCATACTAAGGATATAACATCGCTAGAACCGGTGCTGTACAATGGCTATCGGGTGCCTTGGACACAAAACTACCTCCGGCCTTACTGTATAATTAGGATAACAAAGAATTACCATTTTCTCTGATTCATGTTGCCCTGCAATGGTATTTTCAACTTAACGTAGGACGATGGTTCTAATTTACAAAGCAGGGTAAAGTAAGTGATCACACTGAAGCATTCGTAAAAGGCCTTTTCAGCGTGTCTTAGCTGTGTATATTCGTTACGGTGACGAGTGTCAATAATCAGATTTTTGAAAAATAAGAATAGTATTCAAGATATAAATTGATATGAGTTTATATTCATGACATGTTGTATGAATATACATGTACCTTTTCAAAAAAAATAAACGTCTGTTGTGCTCCATGCAATTCTAATACCTGCTCCAAATGGTAGTACTTGCACCAAATTGTAATACCTGATTCAAATTTTTATTACGCAATTTTCATTACAATTGGGGGCAGGTATATATATTTGTTCACCAATTATTACAATTTGGAGCACTTCAAACGTCACCAACAATACAGCTGAAAACATCAATGATAACATGGAACTACATCAACATACACGTATAACAGTCTTGGTGGGATTACACGTGTGTCTAACGTCAATTTACTGCGGTTTCAATCTCTTTGTCCTTGTATATTTATGAGCACCCTCTAATAGCAATGTCCATGTATGTATTAGATCAAATATGCACCTACCATTTGATCATTGAATGCTTATCAATACTCTGTCCAAGAGCCCCTGAAAATTAATCTGTAAAAGACCTTCAAAAGTCTTCACCATCATAGCAAGTGATCACAACAGTGTCAGTGGGCTCTTTCCATTTTTAAACTAAATAATGAGTAAGATATATTTTCATTTGCAGAGGCTAAAATGTCTATTCCTTTCAATGCGCGTAGTTCATATGTTAAAGGGGCAGTAGCACGTTTTTAGGGGGAATATAAGGTGATGTCAGGAAAATGAAAATAAATGGTTCCAATTGAAAGACAATGTAATATGAAATGTAAATTTCAGCCATGCTATTCCCTTTACTTGCACAAACAGGATTAAAGGTGTTCACACAAAAATGGCCGTAAAAGGATTCATGTGAATCTTTATGATTTGTTCTCTGACTATGGATTATTTGTTTGTGTAATGGGATTTTGGCACTATCAAAATAATACATTTAGCATCAAGGTACAATTATCAGTGAAAATTTGAAATTATAAATTTTTAAAAACGTGTTACTGCCCCTTTAAATTGTGCGAACGTTAACGTATTGCAGATTGGACGTGGTATGGAAGAACATGTTACAATTTATATCATCCGAAGGCGCGGGGCAACGAATTCTAGTATTGATTTGTCATTTTATGCACATTGGTAAATCGATATTATCTTAATCAACTAGTTTGAGAGTAGGCTCTGTTACGAATTCCCACACATCCCAGGAGCTTGGTTTTTGTTAGAGTTAAGGTCTATGCAAACGATCATTTTCTGTAGTCGACTGAACTTTGAGTGATTTATTGATAATAGTTGTATTAGTATGAAGTATGTTAATGGTTTAAGCCAAGGTATTGTAATTTTATTGTCTCGGTTTGGTCTGTTATCAAGAACCTTAAAGGGGCAGTAGAACGTTTTAGGGGGGGATGTAAGGTGATGTCAGGAAAATGAAAATAAATGGTTCCAATTGAAAGAGAATGAGTTTACACTTAAGGAAGTAGTAATAAAAAAGTATATAATATAAAGTTCAGCCCTGCGTTTAGTTTTTCTTACACAACACGAGTTTAAGGTGTTTACACAAAAATGGCCGCCAATGGACTCTCTATATTTTGTTATCTGACTGAATGATTGGTTTGTGTTATGAGTTTTTGAAATTATCAGAATAATCCATTTAGCATTTACATATATTTATCAGTGAAAAATGTAAAATATAAACTGTTCAAAAAACATGGTAGTGCCCCTTTAAGCATGAAAATATTAAGGGAGTCTTATTAAGTCTCAAATATGTTGGCAAATCTAGATACCTCAGCTTAAATATTATAGTCTTGTATTAAAATAATGTTTAGGTCTCTTTTTTTTATAAAATATTAAAGATTAAAAGTTCAGTCAATATGTTTTTCATGGACTACACGGTAGAGTAGGGGCAGTAGCACGTTTTTAGAGGGAATATAAGGTGATGTCAGGAAACTGAAAATAAATGGTTCCAATTGAAAGACAATGCATTTATACTAAATGAAACATTAATAAATGAAATATGCAATGTAAATTTCAGCCATGCTATTCCCTTTACTTGCACAAAATGAATGAAAGGTGTTCACACAAAAATGGACGCAAAAGGATTTACGTGAATGTTTATGATTTGTTTGAAGCACGGTAGAGTTTAGTCTCGTCTCGGTTTGGACAGTAAACATATATTTCCTAATAAAGAATAAAATAAAAGGAATAAAAGGAATATATAAGCCTGTTAGCAATTGACCAATTACGGTAGTGTGTTGGATGTTAGCGGCGGGATAGACTTCGATTTTCCGTAATCTAGTGATGAGTACAGCGACTGGGGCCCTGGGAGGATAGATAATATCGATTAGTGCTTAATGTGGATTAATTAGGAATATTCACGGGATATTTAACTCAGAATCATCTGCTAACTTGAAGTCTCAGAATTACTATTCATTTCATAGATTTGTTTCTCTCATTCCAATGCCGTTATATAGGAAACCATGCCTTCTGATTATAATCCACTGTGTTTCTAGGACAAAAAGTGTAAAAAATATTATCTCTAATGGGGTTCGAACCTCAACCAGTCTGGCTTTCCTCTCGAGAGGAAAGCCCTGATACATATTTTAACCTTTTCCCTCGAAACACGGTCGATTTTAATCAGACTGGAGACCATTTATTTGGTCCCTGAAAATTTTTTAGTCGTTTAAAAATAATAAATGAATGTCATTGGACTATTTGTTCATTAAATTATTATGCAATTCTTATATGTGCCTTGAAGATACCCTTCATAGAATGTCGATATTATGAGAAAATACATTTTGGCTTGTTCTCTTACACAGTAAGAATGTATAAAAATGTTCTCTTAATTTTCGGCTGGACAATGCTAAAATTATATTTATCGAATTTGTTAACACACAAATGTAAGGGTCAGTACAATAATTTGTGAATATTACTGATTTTCGTTATGGTTATTGCAAGATATAGTCATACTCGGCCAATATACTTTATTATGTTGCTTGTGGATCAAAAGAACCACATGTATGACCCTCCAACGCTATTTGTGCGAATGCAGACTTTTGGCGCTTGTTAAGACGAGCCCTGTTTGGTCATTTCGATACGTCGGCTAACGCGACCCGTTACTACATCTTGCTAGACTCAAAATGGGAGTTTAGCGAGTATTATTGAGGCTAGGTATACTTAGACTGATTTACTTTATAGCTTACAGGACATTTAGCGGTAAGTATGTTGAAATTATTCTTCACAAGAGTTACCTGCCTTTGACTACTGATACCGAAGGCTTTGCTAGAGGAGTTGTGATTGGTTTGTTGAGCCAGAACAGAACAGAACAGAATGTTATTTGTATATGGGCCACATGGCCTAAAGTACAATAAAGTTGAAGTAATGCAACGGAATCTCACGTGACATTTGCCGGTAACTTAAACATATTTTTAGTTAGTTGAGCCTAAAGGTATGAACACGTGACCTACAGGGTTACAGTCGGACCAAGTGAGGATGGCCCTGCTTGATTGGTAACCCGGCGTACTATCAGGCGTACGCCGCAGGAAGTGACGAAACGTGCAAAGCACTTTATTGGTACCACGCACAATACGCCGGTTTGAAAGACGTGCGAACCCGGCGTATCATGGCGGACAACTATCTTCCGTGTGACATTCCACAACTAACTTCTGTGACATGAATACTTTTGATGATAACATATCCAAATTATTATTTTGAATAAAAAAAAACAATCATGACTTATTTATACAGTGCATTAAACGAAAGTTGATGTCGTCTGACATGAATAAGATGTTTATTGAAGCTACTTTGAGGTATGCTCATTACTTCCTGTGCATACGCCGATACACTTGATTCAACTTGTGCCTGTTGCAGACCCGGATTACGCCGAACACGGGTCAGGCGTATACGCCTCTAAGACGAATCAAGCAGGGCCTTTGTCATCATTGAACAAGTTTTCTTATACTTTTATTCCTCGAAACTAGGTTTTAAACCATGACAACATGAATATTTCAATATGCACTGAAAGTGTGAACGACGCGTAAGATATTCGGGTTATGCACGCTTGAACAACGCTTTTGTACCATTCGGTGTATCCTTTCAGTCTTGCATTCGATTTGGGAGGTTTTAGGTTCAAAATTGTCAATGTATTCATTGTCAAGGTATGTGTGTGGCGAGTGTTATAGTGATGCAGTTTCAACAGACATAAATATATAACATACGAATATATCCTATATAAATTCAAACAGTTCTGTTGCATCGCTTCTAATCGTTGAACAACTGCTTTAGAAAAACCATAAATCATGCACTTAAAGCTAACCCTGTCAATTTCTTCAATACATCTACAACCAAAAGTAACATTTTTTAACTTATCAGAGCATTCAAGTTTGTTATTTCAAATTCAACACTCGAATTTTACATGAGGGAATAGATGTGACATTTAATGTCAACATTGCATTGAATAACATTTGCACATTTGTCAAATCAACGAAAACTCTTTTCGTTGTCGTGGAATTGCCATTTATAGTTTTGGAAATAATCTCTCGAAAGAATTATTACATCACTGAGTTTATTTAGTCAAGTTTTCATGAAATGAGTAAATGGCCATCAAAAGGGCATATGCATGCATTGTGTCTGTCTAATTTAGTAAAGAAACGTGTACCTCAGCACGTTTTGAGGGGGGAATATTAATATATAGTAAATATAAATGTTTCCAATCGAAAGATAAAGTATTTAAAATAATGAAACAGTAATAAATCAAATATATAATGTAAAGTTCAGCCCTTTTTATCCCACCGGTATGTAATACCGTGGAATATAGTCATCACCCTGTCCGTCTGTATGTCCGTCCGTCCGTCAGTAATCATTTCGTTTCCGGAGCAGAACTCATAAACCGGTCCACATATCTTTCTAAAACTTTACATGTGTATTGCCCACCTACTGAAGTGGTGCCTTTCCATATTTTCACATTTCTGAAAATTTTATTTTTTATTATTTCCATGGAAACGGCTCTTATATGGACTCTGTTCATGAAAGGTTTCGTTTCCGGAGCAGAACTCAAAAACCGGTCCACATATCTTTCTTAAACTTTACATGTGTATTGCCCACCTACTGAAGTGGTGCCTTTTGACAATTTCATATTTCTGAAAATTTTATCTTTTATTATTTCCATGGAAACGGCTCTTCTTTGGACTCTGTTCATGAAAGGTTTCGTTTCCGGAGCAGAACTAAAAAAAACGGTCCACATATCTTTCTTAAACTTTACACGTGTATTGCCCACCTACTGAAGTGGTGCCTTTTGATATTTTCACATTTCTGAAATTTTTTATTTTTATTTTTTCTTGGAAACGGCTCTTATTTGGACTCTGTTCATGAAAGGTTTCGTTTCATATATATTAGCTTATACTATTATGAACCTTGCTTGAAAACTTTACAATTATCTTTCAAAAGTTTACATCTTACGATCATGTGGAACCGGTGGGATATGTCATCTTCTGATGACTCTTGTCTTACACAAGATGAATTAAGTGTGTTCACACACAAAAATGGCCGCCAATACACTTTATGTGAATCTTTATATTTGGTGATCTGAGTATGGATGATTGGTTTGTGTATAGTGATTTTTAACACTATCAAAATTACACATTAAGTATTAACATAAAATAACCAGTGTAAAATTTAGAAATTTTTTTTTTCAAAAATGGTCTACTGCCCCTTTAAGGGAGACAAACAACCGGACCAAATGACCCAATTGAGTCACTGTTTCGAATCATAGTCTTCTTCCTTATATCAATTTCATCATGTGCACATGGTTAGCGTTGTACAAAGTAACAATCATGAAGAAAAAAATATAAATTTAAATGATTTACAACTTCTTTATTGCAACGTTTCGATGTAGACACCGACACCGTAAACCATCAAACGCAGCAAGAAGTTGTAAACCAAAATAATTTTAATTGTATTGCTTCACCATTCTAACTTCTAACATGCCACTGTAAGAATTAACTATAACATAGCACAATAAATCATCCGCTTACATTTTAATCATAAAATAATTATGACATTTGTGTAACTGGTTTTCGTTCAAAGTTTAATCTAATGTGTAAAAGAACGCATTATTCTTCGCTAATAACGAATTTAACCAATAAACGATTATACAAGTAGCAATTATACACATTTAGTTGTGTGGTATGGCGTCCTTTGTTTGTGTCGTAATAAATACTGTATGCATTGTTAACTTGATAGGAGCTGTGCACGAGTAAACAAGTATACCAGGAAGTAACTAGTATAGTCTAGTTAACAGCAACATCGGATCAATTCAAATAACCTAATATATAAACCTGTTTAATAATAATAATAATGAGTTAATTTGTATTGCGCTAAATTCCACGCCAGAAGGTATGTTCATAGCTGTTTGTTCATATTTTAATTCATTTAGATTACACAAATTGTTGACATGCATACAAATAGAATAATAATTTAAAACTTGACATCTTCTCCATAAAGTCAATATTTTAAGGTGAAAACGGAAAAACTATATATATTCAAATAATATTTTCATTAAGGAAGGTTTCACTTTCACTTTCGATAAATGATTAAATTCATTTTTATGTTTTGGACTAAGATTGATTTGGACATGGACGAGATATACGATATTATTTGACAATTGTCAGTCATTAAAGGGGAAGTAGCACGTTTTTTCATAATTTTATATTTTAAAATTATCACTTATTATTGTGAGTGAATGCTAATTGTATTATTTTGACAGTGTCAGAAATCTCATTACACAAGCATCATCATCCATAGTCAGAGGACAAAGTATGAAGATTCCCATAAAATCCATTGGCGGCCATTTTGTGTGAACACCTTTAATTCATTTTGTGTAAGGAAAAGGAACCGCATGGCTAAACTTTACATTATGTATTTGAATTATTACTGCTCCATTTAGTTTAAATACATTGTCTTGCAATTGGAACCATTAATTTTCATTTTCCTGACATCACCTTATATTCCCCCTTAAAACGTGCTACTGCCCCTTTAACAGCATGCCGGTATATTTCATTCTAGATTTCTGGATTTCAAGTTTGCGATAATCAATCAGCTTAAACCATAAGCTATGCTCAAAACAGAAAATTATAATTCACTTCTAATGAAACTAAAATTTATTGATTAGGTTCGTCAGAAAGAACGCTATAATCCATGCAATATGCGGGTAATATGCGGAAAGTTTATCGGCAACACACAATGTACAACAATCTCAAATCTATTTATAGAACCTGGGACAGGAAACACCTTTGTTCACGATAAATAGAATTCCTCGGGAATATCTGACTGCAGTGAATAAACAGCAGCCTGAAAGCTTGATAGCGTGTGACAGAAATTCGATAATACCGCAGTTGCTCTGATAAAGATTTTATTTTGCAGCAATTTTACCCGTTTGGCCTGTCATTAACAAGTTAACAAATACAAAATATTACAACATTATACGTATACATATACTATTCTTGTTTCCCGTTTATGGGCTGACTCAAATATTTCAATGTGTTCAAGAAACGAATTAAAATGAAAATTAAAAATGGGCACCGCTTGTAACATAATGTGTCAACAGACGTCTGGTCTTGACTCGTATAATATAAGTTGCCTGTAAACAGTATCCTCAATAGCACCAAGGGTAATAACTCTAACCTGACTTCCTGCTCAATGACGTGTGCTTTGTAAACACAGAATAAACAAGCTTTTTATCAAGAAGCTACGTTTGTTAAATTATTACATTCTAGACTAATATTCAGTCACTGATAAACAATTTATATAACAATTATCTATATATAAAAGAAAGGAGCTTCCTACCAATGGTCTAGATCTAGACTTGCTTTTCGAGAGGTAATGTTTTGGATAAACTATCATGAACTATAATCTGGGTGTTAAACTCCGCTTTGTCAAAATATTTGGATTTTCGGAATTGTCACTTTTCCCCGAAAGTCATTTTTCCAGTAAATCGAGTCACATGAACTGTACTATAATATACATTATTGTGTGTATCTATATATACACTGTGTATACACACTGGAAAATCCAGTGCTGATTCATTCGCATCTGGTGAATCACATGATCAATATTTATGTGAAATAAATTTTCCCCAGGAAATAAAAGCTGCAAAACACGCCTACATATCACACTCACTTCCTGTGAATAGTTCCAGGTTATTTCATGTAGGGTTTACTGTGTTAAATAGTCATGCAAACTGGTTCTATGAATATGGTATATGACTGGTGACACCTCGGCTGGTTTGCTAATAAGACTGATAATTTTAACTTTAAAAGAATTGACATTTTATCGCCACATCACCATCGGTCTGCGCATGTCCCATTTCTGCATAAGTCGCTACTATAGCAACCACTTGCTAGACGAACACACCGCCTTTTTACTACTTATCTTTAACGAGAGTAAGATTTATGGTTTAATGATTAGCAAATACACACTCGGTTTATGCAGGCTATCAATAAAACAGTCAACTCATTTTTATGGCCTTAAAACTGAATAAACAGTGAATAAAACAGTCTGAATCAAAGGAAAATTTTCAGATTTGTTTGCAAAATTTTCGACCAAACAAATTAATATTCAGAGGTCCGATAACCATTGAAATGGAGGGGGGTGTGGGGGCGCTAAAAATATTATCCCGCGTTGGGGAGGGTCAGATTATAATGAAAAATCCATGTATACCCCCCTCCCCGCTAATAATTTAAAAACAGTCTCTCGTATCGCTGGTAAGAAAATTAGAAAACGTCGTTTAGTTTCATTATTAAAACATGACAGAATGGAAATCCCTGATAATCACAGGTTCCCATATGGTTCAAAACGAGCTGATTTTGGTCTTGTTGTATTTCACTTAAATTCCTGTATTAAATTGCCAAATCGATTTTTACAAGATTATCAAGTTGGGTGCAGTGCACTATAGAGCTGTCGGAGAGGTTGATTAGATTCAGCAAGACTTTAATTAGCTATGATTTTTGTATCGTGTGAGTAATGCCTTTCAGGGGAAATCAGGTTGATATGTTTGTACTGTTGAGTTTTTTATTGATAATTTCCTAAGAAAGAGGAACAAACTGTATGCTCTTTCTTCTCAAATCTGTTGAAACATAAATAATCACGTGATGAGGAAATTACTTGAATTAGAATTATAAATGGATTTAAATGACTCATCGAAATCAGGATACGAATTATTAATTTGTATCAGAAAAGAAAGAGAAAGAGAACAAAGTGAATGCTCTTTCATCTCAAATCTGTTGAAACATAAATAATTACGTGATGAGGAAATTACTTGAACTAGAATAATAAATAGATTTAAATGATATTGATTCACCGAAATCAGGATACGAATTATAAATTTGTATCAGAATAGATTCAATAGTTTTGAAACTGACATGAATATACAATGACCTGTCATGAAAGGCGGTGGACCGGATAAACTGTATGAGAAGTTTCAGTAAGTCCTTTTGAACATGTGAATCATTCACGGAAATACTAAACACTTTAAGTTTACGAGGATAGAAATAACCCAGTGTTCAACGTTAGTCACGGAATATTTCCCTTTCAAGCGGAAAAACTTCCTGTCTACTTTAAATAGCCAGTCCGTTTTTTCGTCATTTATTTGGTTCCTTGATACGAAGGTATATTTCATAATTCATTATATAAAATAAATGAAAATAACTCTCATGTACATTCCCAAAATAACAATTTTACGAAAATTCTTGTATTCACACAAATCCATCTACATGAATAATATATATTCATCGAAATATCATTCACACGTCAAATTTACATGAATACTTATCATATAACGTATAAAACATTATCAAATCATTCAATTCATATCAATTATCAATGTAATTCTGATCGTTTTAGATAAGTTTCCACAATACCGTGTAGACCATGCAATTTTCGAAAAGACAAGTCCAATTTGGAAAAACTAACGTTTCAATCCTTTTAATCTCAACTTGCTGTTTTCAACTTTTCAAAGTTGAAATATAATTCTAGAAATGTAAAAGTCGAAAGGTTATCTTATATTTTTTAACTCAAGATCTTATTGATATACAGACCCTAAGCATTCAAAGATACGTTGTACAAATTAAAAATTAAAAACTGACTTCAGCATTTCGATGTTACACGAGTTGCATGGTTACGATTGGTGTCTTTCCGATTATTGCATGTTTGAGAACGACATGTTACATCTTGCGAGATACGAGTCAACATGAATTCATTTTTGGCACACATCCCTTTCCATAGAGTAATATCAATTTAAGAAACTCATAAGAAACACTTCTAGGCATAAAGCATTTATTGCATAAAAATATAAAGAGTATAAAGTATATTCGTGCATTAATACTGATGGTTTCATAAACATGCATACATCAACGGGCGAAAGTAACGATACAATATAAAATGCAAGATAGTTAAGGCCAGTTCCGATTGAAACCGTGTCACTTCATGTTGTAAGCAGCCAGCTAAATTAAAATTGTGAAGTTAAGAAATTTCGTTTGATGCCTACTTCTTAAACGAGATGAGAGAGTGATATTTTTTTGCTTCTTTTTCTGGGGTACTTCGTTTACAAAATGTGTTCCATGAAGTGATTGTTTCCATTTAATCTTACATCAATCACTCTTCTACATTTCACGATTTGTTAATTTCAACTCCAAACTTTCTGGCCAGAAAAAACGCTTTGAAAAAGACTCAAAGTTTATTGAACTGAGATAGAAATAAAAGTATAATTTTCGGATAAATGATACTGTTAGTACTTCTGAACAATCGAAGGGCTATAAAGTTATTGAATATCGTTTTCAACCTCTTGGGAGTTGTAGGAGTGTAGTAGGAAATGTCTTGCCATATTCGGTCAATGGTAAGTATCAAGGCAGTGTATATAAACAGCCTTTTGATCTGCATCACATTGTTCTTTATCTAGTACACGAGGTAAGAAAACACAGTGACTGTACATTCAACATTTGCTATAGACATCCTGAACAAAGAAATATCTATATAATATATCTAGAAATATATTCTGTAGCCGGAAGTCTTCTGACTAACAGCCACCATTCACAAGTTCCGAAAGATAGAACTTTCTAGAAGCTTAGTTATAATATTACTAGCATCTTAAAGAGAGTTTCAAAAATTACTGGCGTTAAAACTTTGCATAGAAAGTTGTGTTACAGCTTAAAACAAATAAAATAGAAGTTCCTATATATAAAGCAAATCCTTCTTTTGGAATATTTTCTTACCGGATAACAGTAATTTTCCGACAATAACAAGCATATCAATATCATGAATAAAAAATATGAAATCTGAAAAATATTAACAACTTGATGACACAACCGATGAGTATGAGATCAGAAGAAGAATGCCAAAGAACAAAAAACAAAGGCACATTGAGTAAAAGCACATATCTCCAACCCATATACCACGTTCACAAACAACAAGACAGGGCACTTTGGTGCACTTCACGACCAGGAAAACAACAAATAATGCACTTTTAGTAAAAGCACATTTGCAGTAAACAAGTTCAAATTGAATAAATAAACAGCACAAAATAGCTTTTAATCAATAAAACATTTAGTCCTTTATCTACAACTTTTACAGAGAGTAATCTGTTAATTTGTTGATTCCGAAATATACAATCGTCTTATAGCATGCAACACCATTCAGTTGAGTATAATCATGCAACAAGTTCGACAAATTTTGGTCAAATACGATAAGGTGCAATAAATGTTTTCCAGATTTACGATCCATGCTCTCCTCTCTGCACATTAAATACACGCAAGGACAAAAGAAACGGTACCATATAAAATGCATGACTGATTAAGCTACAAGTGATAGTAACGGCTGAAACGGGGTAATTTCATATCTTGAAGAGTCAACTGAACTAAGTTTTTAATTTCAAAGCTATAGCTGTTAAGGCATTTGAAAACAACACCTTTAAAAAAAACGTTGTTTGAAAATATCCTCAACTAAACGAGATAGGATCGTGAAAATGGCCATTATGATTGTTTTTAAACCAATTTACTGAGAAAATGCAAGAAAACATTTATTAATATTTAGGTTAACTGTATTGAAAACATCTTAAATTCATATAATTAATACATTTAATAATTTTTTATTCCAATATCAAAGATTATGTCCAAAAATAACATTGAAAAGGCTGTTTTAGGACCTCGAGATCTCTTGTATTTGAATAGTCATACAATTATAAGTATCATACTCTGATGTTTGAAATTGTGAGTACTTCTTCAGAACTTATGTGTTTATCACAAGGACTCCTAGTGGCATTTCATTTATAACAGGATTTTGTCTTCTGCTGTTTTGAACAATTGGTGTCGTTTCTTTTGCCCCTGAGTGTACGTGGCATTTCATCCAATTTGCTCACATACCTATCAATGACTATCACCACTCAATCCTGACATATGGGACATTGATCCCTTATGTAAGACATCATTTCAATAATGGTGAATAATCAGAAACATTTATATGTTTAAATCGCGCTGAAGTTAAAGGTCCTAAAACGATACTCAAACTTCAAAAGGTTTTAAAGAATTATGTATTGAACAATAGAATGACTTAAAGTAAAAACAAAATTTCGGTCACAAATGAAGTTGGAAAAAAATATCAAGGACGGACCTTTGAGGTCCTATTTCTCTTCACAACCAGCTGTCACTAACACTTTACAATTTTTAATACCATGTTTTTTTCAATTAATATTTATTTCGACTTATCACATAAATCACGATTTTCGAAAACTCAAACCATTGAACTCATAACCATTTCATGAATAATATCACTGAAGCATTGATAAGAGAAAATATATATACAACAATCAACATAATCAATGCTATAAAACCTAAATCAGAGGGAAATGAATCCAATTGGTAATCTATAACTTTTCGGTAGTAACCTTTTTATTTCTTAATTAAAATCATTCATATAAACTTGACAAACTCTGAAGCTTTGTTGTTTCATTTGTCATAGTTTTTCTAATATTTTTGCTACAAGCTCACGAAACGATCTAAAGTTTATAATTTCGTCATTGAATACAAAGATGTATTTGTCTAATCGAAATTTCAACTGGAGTTTCGAGTGTCACTTTCATGACTTGTAAATATCATACCTCAATTTGTTAAAATTAATCATTTGAAACTTTCAAAGGATCCAAATAAACTACTGTTATCATAGGTACATGTACACAGGTATTTATAGATCTGTATGCCATGTCCAGTTATGTGGCGCATTTCCTAAATTAGCAAACAACCTTGCAATGATAGCTGAGGTGAAATAGATAAAACAACTTCAAAAGAAAAATTGAAAATATCAAACTTACTTTAAAAAAAACAAAGCCAAGCAAATAATTAAAATATGTCAAACTGCAAAATTATTATAAACAAGAAAAAACGTACAAAATAAGCTTCTAGAATCAAATATTAATTTAAAAAATACAAAATTTCTTCCAAGTTATGAACTTAAGAAAGATTCGATGGATTTTCCACTTCTGTTTTTTGTTTAAATTCAGAAAATATAAAATATATTAAAAGTAATTTTAATTTGTGCACCAACAGTACATGTACTTCAGATTTTCAGAAATTCTTGTTGGTCACAGGGGCCCCGCACTCAGTCATTCGAGGGGTAAATTTATTTTTGCAGGGGCCAAAGGAAAATAACATAAACTTTCCTGGTTACTTAGATGAATTTTTATTTACAAATGTCATATAAATGATTATCTAAATTTTCCTTTACAAAAGATACTTTTACATATATTTTTTTCTTTAAAATTTTTTGTATCATACATGTTTATCTTAAAATATTGGCATGGTCCCGTATTACCCCTGAACTTCAAAAGGGATGGGCCATTGATAAAAATCATTGGGGAATGACCCGGGTATATGTTATTGGAACGATTTTTAACACAAATTATCAAAAGAATAAAGACAGATATTTGAAAGACTAATAAACGAGCTGCAATTTGCAATAAAAAGGATTAATATGACCAACGGTTAACATCTCTGCATTAATCACTTCCATCTTTGCATTATTTTACCAGAAGTTTACACAAACTCTACGAATTTTTTTTTTGTTAGAGTGACATGTTTTCGAAAAGCAAAACACATTCACATACATCTCCAAATATGGTGTTTCTGCTTTCCTTAAATTTTTTACAATAATTTGCATTGTCTTCCTCACGTCTTTTGCGATGCAAAAGTTCACCCCTATTGAACTGTTCTATCTCTGTATATAGCTATCATTTACTGCACAACATTTCGAACAACTTCAAAAGGAAAATTGAGTCATCAAACAAATTTCACATTATCAAAGGAAAGCAAAAAATATCTAAATTTAATGCATTTCGTCATGTGGATAAATGCACAGGGACTGTTGTTGCTAACTTATATAACATAACTAATATACGTTCTAGGTCCAAAATTCGAAATTTTAACGTATAGTTGTCTCAGTAACAGTCTCTATTGTAAAATGTAAAGTTAGAAGAAGGTAAAGAATAAAATTTGTCCAAATGATGCTTGATCATTATTTCATATCCTAGTTTCGATATTGGAATAGTCAACCATAAATAAGGATACATATACGTGATCGAACTTTTGGGATGCATCATTAAAATGACTCGAGACCTTCAACACTTTTTATGTTGTTTAGCGTGAATTACATTTTTTCGATTTCCCAGATCTTGTCGGGAAGTTGTGGGCCGGGTGTCTTGGTGAAGTCGATGTCTTGGTACACCGTTTCCTCACGAGTTCCAATTATGACCGGTCTTCCGTTTTTCAAGGTCGGCGGGAGTAGGTCAAGGTCAGCATAAAGCAAACCATCTTCGTTCTTAAATGAAACCCATATCCATTACGATAAAATCACATGGATAGCGGTTTAGCATAATTAGCATATACCGTTAAGGCTCCCAGTGTAAATAATGCCATTAACTTGACATCTTCCCAAGTTTTCTTTAAAGGAAACATTCCCACAAACCAAAAACTACAAAGATTAAAACGGTGGTTCGGGCGAAAATATCAAGTATCAAACTAATGGCTAAGAATGTGCATCGTAAGTGTGACTATCTGTATGCTGGTTAGGGAATAAACGACATTCGCTCAATGGTTCTTTTAACTGATTGAATTCAAAACCATAATATATTCAATGTTACAGATTTGATTTGAGCTATATAAACTGCACAGCCAAAAACCGTTAGCTAATCCTAGTCCAGAAGTTATTAGTCCAGAGTCTAAAGCAATACAACTTCTCACATGTGAGTCTAGAAAATAATGGTGTGTCTAGTTGCCTCAGCTTTAGCAAATTAACTAGTGTTCGGGACTCTTTTTTTACTTCATTTCAAATCAAATATCAATATCATAAAATTAGTCATCGACTCTTCAGGGACTATGTGTTAGCGTACAGGTTTATCTGGAATGATATATATAATGATAAGTTTTAAAGAATGGAATATACAAGTATCTACCTTTTCTCCACAGTTGTTGTTGAGCGACCTCTCACTGTTGGTTCCAATAATCAGGGCTTCTTGGTCCGACTGAAATAAAAACAACAATGATATATTGTCAGTAATCGCATTGCTTTAAGTATTGATAATTACAATCCTCAAACCAACACCTCGATTTCTTCCCGTTTGCCTTTACACTTCATAAAATTCATCTTGCCATATTTTTGTAAAATGGAAATCTATTTGTACAAATTAGTGCTTCTGAATGAGAATGATAACCTTAAGACTACCCAGAGACACAATTTGAACTCACCGAATGGCCAGTTCTGTCAAACATATGATTACGGCAAGCTAATGGCTTCCCCTTTGATTTATCCACCTTTGCGTAAACATCTGAAAACATTTTACAAAGAAAATATAACAAATACTTAAACAATTCTTAATTCATGTTATATTTGTTTTATATCAGCCAATTATATATCAGACATTTTTGTCCAAATCGTGAAAACCGTGGACAACCAAGACATTAATCTGAGTGACGTGTTTCAATTTGTTTATGAAATATTCGTTTATTAATATTTGTCTTTACAAAAATGACTCCCAAAGACTCCTCTTTCAAACGCCACGTATAAAACATTATTTGTTATGAATTACTTCTAAATGTCTATTGTTTGTTTATAGTCTCATCATGTCTGTTTATTATGTTCTTTTCTTAAGAATTTCTTCCAATTGTTTATTGTTTGCTTATAGATGTCGCTCTTCCAGATAACATAGTCAGCTATCCCAACAATTACCTTTTATAGGTCGTTCTGATTTTTTAGGGACAGTTGCATACTCCTCTGAAAATACAAGTTTCATTTACTTTCAGTTTCCGCTAATAATATTGATTATTTCCTCGTAAGTGGTTTTACTTTCAGAACTGTATCAACATTATATTGTAAGCATTTTTGTTATCCAAGTTAACAGAACAGTTTTAGTCGAAAACCATTAAATTCAGGTTCGACTTTGATCTTAAATGAAAGACATTGGTGCCATTTATTATCTTCCTTTTAATGTTATTTACAAATATCTTATTTCCTCTTTTAATAAAGAGGTTCTTTTACACAAATACATAATGACAAAGATAATATGTTAACGAATAATATAACTTGTTAATTTTCTTGGAATTATATTATATTATATTGTGATATTATAAATATACTTACGTCTCAAACGTCTGTTTCGTGCTATATTTCCTGTACCATGAGGGCTGTAATGAAATAGTTTAATATCGTGCATATATCAATGCTATAGATAAAGGTTTGTTTTGAAATAACACAGGAGACACTTGATAACGTTTATACGGTACTGAGTCTAGTGAAATACATATCAGCTATCAGCTGAATGTCCCTAAGGTCAGATTGAAGACATATGGACACAGACAATTCTGCTACATGGCCCCTGTCCTATGGAACTCCTTGCCACTTGACATTCGCCAAGCATCAATCCTTCCAATCTCATCTCAAAACTGTGCTTTTCAAGAAAGCCTACGGGCTTCAATAAACAGTCACTCATTTCCATTCATCATCCAGCACCTAGAGAAATCACTTAGTGATTTGATTTGCGCGCTTTGTAAGAACAAATATTATTATTATATCTAGGCATGGGATAAAAGATGAACAAGCTTACAATCTTACTCAAAAGTATTTAACATTTACAGTAAAATAACAGTATCAAGGAGAAATCAAAGTATGTGGCGGTTGTTATAACAAATAAAAGAGTAAATCATTTATATTAATTTCTCCTTTTTTTGGGCGGGGAGGGGGAGGGAGATGAATGATAAAAAGAACATCTTACCTGTATCTTCGGCGTCCTGCAACGTGAAAAAAGCGATTAATCATACAATACTTACGAATGCACAGTTAATGCAGTCAAGGACATATTTACATATACATATATAATGCCTCATCGCTATGTGTTACTAATATGCATATACGAAGACAATAACTGTTTGAAAGTAGCGAATGCATCTTTTATAAAACAGAACAGGCATTGAAATTAAAAATATTAAGGTATATCTCTTTTTATTTGGATATGAGGTCTTTAAATGGCAGACATACTGTATGGTGTCAATCTCTGGGAAAGTAAGGACTGTTGCCGTAAGGTATTTTCGTAATGCTACTTCCCAACCAAAGAAAATGCCAATAAGACGGTGTGTCTCCTCAAAAGAGACCCTGATGTTATTCAGGTCATATTTGCATTACCTGCCCTTTTTCTTCGTCTGTACAGGAGCACACCGGAAATAAGGACACTCATGACCACCGTTGTGGTTACTATGGCAACCGAGATGTAAACTGATGCATCAGCTCCATCTGTAAAAAAAAACAAGTAAATGTCACAAAGGTGACAAGATTCTACGCCGCAAATTGACGTTTACAACAAGATAATGTATAGGAAAAGTCTATTGTCTACAATTGTCATGCTAGTATATGTCATTGAGACAATCCAAATCGAAGGAAGATTCGTACAAAATATGAGGAGAAACTAGAGATTTGTTCTTTACAACAAATCACCCTTACAGACTTTAATGCATATTGACTTGGCTGTGACCTTGAAAATAAATGTGACGGTCACCAAAACCAACTGGGTCCGTCGTCTTCCTTATTAAAGTTCTAAAAATAAATCATTGAAAGACTCTTAAGATATGACACCAACAAGCTTTCCATGGAGTTAATAATGCTGATAGTTCAAAGTTCTGGTGTGACCTTGATACTAATGTGGAGGTCTCATAAATCGACTGGGCCCAGCATCTTCCCAATTAGAAGCTATGTACATGCATATGTATGAACAGAATTCAGTGACTGATCCTGATATCTGAAGGGAATGCTGAAGTTGTAAACCCTCGATGTGACCTTGGGAATAATGTAGTGGTCATTTAAATCGACCTGCACTTCCCAATAAGAAACTATGTGTTGCTTATGAAGAAAATCAAGTGACTGGTTCTTGACCGAGATGTAAACTGATGCATCAGCTGCATCTGTAAAAAAAAACAAGTAAATGTCACAAAGGTGACAAGATCTTAGATCATCTTTCTGGGCCTTTTGCTCCTGGAGAAGAAGATAAAAATAGGTTTTAATGGCGTGGCCCCTCTGGCCCTTGATAGGGGTCAATTGGCCACCAACGTCAAGGAGTATGTACACAAAGTGTCAGCTTTTTAATCTTATGTTTCTGGAGAAGAAGAAAATAGGTTTTTAGGACTAGTGGTTACAACGAATTTGTTCAGAATACAGAGTAGTTGGTTAAACCAGGGTGATTTTGAAACGCTTAAGAATTAATGGTTTTAGTGTGTATTGTACTCTTACCGTGACATGTATTCTCTTCAAGAGAGAAGCTGATGTTTTTCTCCCCTTCTGAGTTGACAAACGTCAGTAGATATTTCCCGTCAAAAGGTTCACAAGGAAAGTCCACGATGAACTCATGAAGGTTGCTCTGGATCGTCAGACCATCTTGTGTGTCCTGATCATTCTGGATGAGTTTGTGGAGAAGAATTATAGCCTTAGAGTTTCCTCCAGGAGAGACATAGAAGATTGCTTCTAGGGTTGGTTCAGGATATGATTGTATCATGAACCTTCCCTTTTTGGAAGGGACACGTTCCAGTTTGGAATCAAGCCTTGGAGAACCTGGCAACAAAAGATGACATTTATCTATGACGAGTAGGTTACGGATAAGATTGTATCGTGAAACTCCAAGACTTCTCATAAGAACTTTTAATACATTTTGGATTTCGAGTCAAGTCTTGGTATCTGCATTTAACAATAATGATTAGAAAAAAGCCTGCATCGTGAAGCTTCGAATATCATTAGAATTTTGGACATGTTTGAGGTTGGAGATCCTGGCAACAAAAATTTGACATTGTCGATAATGATGATAGAGTTTGTTCAGAATAAGCTTGTATCGCAAAGCTCCGAGAATTCTTATTAGAAGTTTTGGTTTTGAGTCAAGTCTTAGAGAACCTTAAGCTTGCAATATCTAAAAACATGACAACATTGCATTTTTACAAAATGTCAACGAAGCATTTTGTTATTGACATCATAGTACTATAACAGTGCAGTAAAATACCGATATCTGCTTCAATGATGTAAACAAATGATGTGCTAAAAATGCTAGTAAAGGGTGAAGGTTTTCTTTCCCGAGTTGACCATTGGGATAAACTCCGAGTTCTAACGAGTAATTTACTAGACAGATAATCTCTAATTCTGAGCAAATATTTTGATCCGTTAAAATGTAAAAACGTTGAAAAGTCAAACGTGGAATGTTATGATGTCACTGACTGAATTCATGTGTATTGATGTCTTATACCCCACTTCCGGTCTTGTTGCTATGGTTTCTTTTGTTATAAGTGTAGATATATTGGCATCCTACGCTACGCCTCGGAGACCCACGATTCAAACAGGAGGTTATTGATCGATACACCTCGGGAAGTATGGGTATATCTCTAACATAACCGAAGTCGGGGGGCGCGAACGAATCTAGTTTCTGAGCCCAGGGTACAGAGTTAGCGTAACGTTTGTACCCTGAGACATGATGATGTATTGGCCGATACACCTCTACTTTTCTAATACACCTACTAATTTATAACAGAATTATAAACAATGAAATAGGGATTCGAACCTTGGAACTTAATGTTGCAACGACTCTTCTGACTACTACGCAACGCCTCGGAGACCCACGATTACAACAGGAGATGTATTGAGTGATACACTTGGGAAGTGTTGGTATAACATTAACCTCTGATCTAAGGACAGCTGATCACTCGTTTCTATACTAATATAGTTTAACAAAAAGGAGAACATTTAACTCACAATACACAGTCACCGCTACAGACGAACTATCCGATCCAAACTGATTTTCAGCTGTGACGTTAAAGATACCGTGGTCGTCACAGGTAGCTGAATCAATGGTGTAAGATATCGTGTAGTTGCTGTCATCTGTTTCCTCACTCATCATCCGGACACTTGTTCCATTGGGTAAACGGATTGTCACGTTGGGTGCTGGGTTACTGCTGACAACCCCAGTGAAGTTGAGAGGTTTCCCCTCGTGTACTGTTTTGGTAGCATCTCCCAGGGTTTGTAGACTGGTCTCAGGTGGAACTGAATTAACGGAGGAAAGTTAATTTTGCACTTAAAGCGATTTGCGAATTTGAACAATGGTCAATTGTACGTGATAAACGTGACTTACAATCTCGTGCATATCTTATCTATTTTACAACCGAAACATTTGAGTGACCTTTCATTTTGTAAGACTTAATGGTGTCATGGAACCGCGATATTCGTTGTTAGGAGACTCATTTAAGTTTATAAAGGTTACTTGGCTCACTTCCGTGATAAATCAGTTAGGTATAAGTTTAATTATTTTATGAAGAGAATTTCTATATTGAATATTTCATTAACTCATAAGGGTAAAAATTGGGGGTAACTTTATAAAACAAATAGCATGTCTTATTCTAAAGGCTTACGTGTAAACGTATGAATTAGTGATTAACATTGATATTTCTCTTGTCCATACACAATAGTTTCATTTTTAAAAATCAAGAAAGAGATTAATAAATGATATTATACTTTTTGAGTGTATTTGACTATCGACTGAGAATTATCATGTGATATCAAAAGTTTTGCTCAAAAAATCAAAAGGTTATAAACATTCATGTAATAAAGACACGAGTTAAATACTTACAAACCAAGGAGACATTCACACTCCTGGATGTATTCCCATGTTCATTCCAAGCTGTACAACTGCTCTCAGACTGACCTCTGTCCATCCTGAAGGTCACCTGACCAAGACCAGAGGTCAACTGTCTGGCTTGATCTCCCCAGGTAATGTTACAATTGGGGTTGCAATCAGCACTGCAGGTAACATTTGTACCTTCAAGCACCTGCTCAGGATATATCTGGATCGAGTCTGGTCCATCTGTGATGTACAAGAGGTTAACAATTATTAAGGATTCAGCCCTTTGGGATTGAATCCTTATTGTTATTGGCGTGTTTTTTATCATTATTTTCCCCTGATTCTTGTGGACTTTTGAGCCAAAATCGCTCGTTCAAAAAGATGTGCAATAACAAAAAAATAAAAAATTGAAATTGTAACAATTCGTAGGTCACGTGGTTTGCTCGCCATCATGCTTTAAATGGATTTTTTTCTCTCTGACCCCACCCGCCTTTGATAATCTTCTCTTCTGAAGATACTTGCACCAGAGATCTAAAATTCATTCTGAATGTACCAAAAGCATTGTACTTTAGGATTTGAATTTGATGTCCCAAAGTTAATACTTTGATTTCTGTGAATTTTCAAAGGAAACTAAAATTACAAAATCGCCAACTTTAAGGGCACTTAATCCAAAAACCTACACATGATTTTTTTAATTTTTTGCATGAGAGTTAGACATTAGCAAGGTCTTCAAGATAAAATATTTCCGACCTAAACAACACACAAAAAGCTTAAAATGTACAAAAGCTACCCCCTACATTAGTCTGTTAATGAATTCATTCTTGGATTCAAGATTTTTTATTTTGCCTTCATGAATCTAAAGTCTAAGTGCCAAAATGCCTTTCAACACACTGCGAGCTTCGTGGTCTAGTTATTAAAGCCTCTGCCTCTGAATCCAAAGTGCTAACTTTAAGGGCTCAAAATCCGCTTCAGGCAACAAACTTTAGCAGATTGAACTTGATATATTTTTGCTTAGGTATAACATCTTTTGTTCACATTACAGTTATTGGCATGACATATTTTGTATGCATTATAATTGTGGTTTCGAATTTGAAATGTATGTTTATCAAAGCACATATACAATATATTGAATATGGCATTTACGTTTGCAATTGAAATAGTTAAGTGGGCTTGGTTACACTGCCATTGTGAATCTAAAAATCCCACTGATCGATACTATTGACATTATACATAAATGCATTATATACACATACATATCATCACCATAAACGGCTCAATCCGTTTTTGCGACTTTACTGATTATTATTATTAAGTGGTACAATTTCATCATTATAAACTATTATCCTAAAGTGAAAGCCGTTTTAAAACAATCGGTATTTATTCATCAAATTTAACTATGATAATGACAATCGATCTTAAACTAAGGGTTCAATCGGGACATATCTGGAGCCCGTTTGATTCATCAGTAGTAATCAGTTGGTCAACTATCATTATTTTGAAATAATTCAGGATATAACATCCTTTGCCTATATTCTGAATGCAATAATTAATTCATCAGTTCCATGTGAATCACTTATCCAACTACATGCATATTTTAAGCAAATCATATTATAGTTTCTTGTGGATTTTGTTATTAATCAAACTCAGATAAACGATTTTGATTACGATTTCTTTATATCCCTTGGTTGCTTAAAACAAAGGGAATGAAAGCATTTTATATACCAGTTGCGCGTGTTCATGGGATAACATTGGATCTTAGATACAAATGCTAATTTGTCTAAGCTAAACATCTGGGGTAAACAATGGCTAATCAAGTACAACCCAGATAACACTGAAGCCGTCCTATTCTCACTACAAAACGAAGATGAAAAGTTACATCTTAAGTTTGACGGCGTTGACGTCAGAATGGTTAAAGCACATAAACTTTATCAAGTAACGAGAAATGGGCGGATCATATAGATAATATTAATAAAAGTGTTGCAAAGATTTTGACCTCATTGCGTAAATTGAAGTATGTATTATGTAGGGAAACCCTTAATAGAATATATGTTATGTTCATAAGACCCCATCTAGAATATGCATGCGAAGTTTGGGACGGATGTAATCAAGAACAGATAAATAAACTTGAACAGATTCAATTACAAGCAGCAAGGATTATTACTGGCCTGCCAAAATATACTTCACTTAAATTTCTTTATTTTGAAACTTGTTGGGAAACTCTACAAGGAGAACACAGAAACTAGGTCTAATGTACAAGATTCAAAATCAAATTGCTCCTCAATACCTTACTGATATTCTCCCACAGACCGTCGGTTCAAAAACTAACTACAATTTAAGAAACTCTCAACACACTTGAATACCATTCTCGAGACTTAAGCATTCAACGGAATCTTTCTTCCCTTCAACAATAATTGCATGGAACAATTTACCGAATAATACACGTACTGCACAAAAATATATTTCTGCTTTTAAAACATGTATTAATAAGAAATATGTCAATGCACCTGGATATTTTTCATGCGGAAAAAGAATTTTGAACATTTTGCATACAAAGTTACGATATGATGTAAGTTCATTAAATTTTGATTTGTATAAATTTGGAATGAAAGATGATCCTAATTGCAGATGTGGTTATATAGAAAACTCTGATCACTATTTTTTTGATTGTTCACTATATGTACACCAGAAAGAGAAGCTCTTGACATCATTGAAGCGCATAGTTGACCAATCATGTATTCCAGTTAATCTTAAGCTTCTATTAGTGGGAAGTGCAGACTTGTCAATTTACCAAAATGAAAATGTATTTAAATCTGTTCAATCATTCAATCATGAGACCAAACGATTTGTATAATAATAATATTTTGTGTGTAAATACTTCTTTCTTTTCTTGCTACTTACTTCTCTTCTTTTCTTTTCTGTTTAGTGTCTGTCATCTTTTTGTGTAAAAATGTAATCATATATTGTAAATACCATGGAGAGGGTGTTCTAAGTTGGACAACTTGTTCCCAATCCTATTCTTGTGAATAAAATATGTTTAAATCAGATGCAAATCACTGTGTACTTACATTGAGGTTGAAGTATAAAGGCTGAACTCCACGGTGAGTCTAACCCTCCCTTATATGATATGTAGGAAGGTGGATTCGAGAGAGATGTTTCTTCAAAAGCTTGACAACTATAGTTATCTCCCCTGTCATCTCTGCTAACAGTCAAGGTCACATTCGCCGCGTCAGCTTGTTTTGTTTCGAAATCGTTGCCGTTTTTCCTCCATCTGTATTTCATGACAAGAGGATGACCTTTAGGTAAACTTCTAGAAGAGGAGCTACAGGTCAAGGTGACAGTGTGACCCTCTACCGGATATTCAGGTTCCGATTCTCCTTCCGGTTCACTGGGCTCCCCTGAAATCATTAAAGTAGTGTCAATTCTTTATATTCTGTGCTATTCTGGTAGACAATATGATGATATTCAAAACAAAAATATGGCACCCATTCATTAAGAAAGAAGCAGATCATATTTCATAGTTCTGTGCAGATGAGGTAGTAACACGCATACTATTATCTGTACCTGCTTAAAACAAAGACTGTGCATAACAAATCGTTTGATTTCTTAAAAATGAAATTCAAGAAACCACTGTCTTAACATTTATATAAAAACTTCTTACAAATTTTCCTTATCTTGTTGAACTACCATCGCTAATACAAACAAAGGTTTACATTGACAAAGCGTTCAATTTGCAAGTTTAAATTAATGACGAGCAAGTGTCGCCTTGAACTGGCCTTATGTTTTATCTAATTGAAAAGTTAAAAAATGAAACATTACCACCCCGTTACCCTTCCAAAAGAATGAATTAATATGATATGATATGAAGATATCATGTTGACATCTTGCTTCATGTTTATACCAACATATAAACATTTATGAATTTTAATTCTCTTTTCAGTACTCCTATTTAGGATTTAAAAGTTTGAACATTCGCTATGACTTACTTGCAATGACCAAGAGTTGTGAGCAGCTTTCTATTGGGTCTTCATGTATCGACAAGCATTGAAAGTTTCCCGCGTCAGCAGAGAATACATTCAGAAGAGTAAAATTTAAATGTCCTCCTGAAGTTTTCTGACTGTCATCATAACGAATACGTTCTTTATATTTGGTTTCAAAGACTATAAGAGGATTTTCTCTAAATTCAAATAAATTTATTGAGAATTTTGCTATATTATTCGTATCATTGGTGGTGTTGAAAAGCAGGATGACATCATCTCCCTCCTTCCCAACCGAGTAGGTTGCCACTGCACCAACTGTAACAATAGATAATATAGATAATATATCATGTCGTGAAACGATGAACTAGTGATGGATAATTTGTTTTGTTGTAAATGATTGTCTACATAACCATCAAAATAGAATATACACGTGTAAGAGAAATTTATTATCATTATTTTTGACATGCATAAAAACTTTAAAACTTAAAATATATTTCTAGAATGGTTTTATGTCGTTAAAGAGAAAAACTTAGCTGAACTAAATAAAAAATTACTATAGCTATGTGACCGTATTAGTAGTGTAAAAAGAGTACACACATGAAAAAGTATGATGGCCGAGAGAGACTATTTGACTTCGAGCTTATCACCGACACGAATTAGCGAAATCACGAAAAATTCAAAAACAAAGCAGCGAAAATGCGTAGCTTTGGAGACATGAAATCGTGAGACAGTTATACGAAATCACGAAATAGTGACACGAAACGGCGAAATCACGAAACTTAAACGAAGCGAAATCGCGAAATCATGAAGAGGAGGCAAACCGAAATCACGAAATTGCGAGGCAAGGGCGAAACGAAATTGTGTAATCACGAATCAAGACGAAACTAAACTGCCAAATCTTCTGTTGAAACTTCGAAATCGCAAAAATCGAAACCGACTCGCAAGAAAGCGAAAATGTGAAAATGCGAAACAGCAAACCTTCTAGTCGATAGGTCTTGACATCGCTATATCTTCAATTGTAATGAACTTACAAACATTAAGAAATTGTCCTTAATTCCAAAAGTAGTTGTTTTGATCGTTCAATAGTTTTGATTTGGAGTTACATGGTGCTACATAATGTATTGATTAAATGGTATGCAATTATCCTAAGAAGGTTGACATACTGCGTCTTCTAAACATGCATAACTGTGATAGTCATTTATATAAAATTATAGCTATCTTAAAATAATGTAATGTCTATTATCATGGGAGTTACAAGCTAATATTGATAACACTTTCATTTGAGTATTCAGAAATGAGGGCTATATTCATATTTATGAAAATTATTTAAAACAGAAAATTCTAACATTGTCTGTGGATATGTTTCCTATAAGGTTGTGGCGTGTTTGTACGCTTGTTGCAAAGGCCAGTTAAGCTTTGTTAATGAGAAAACAATTAAAGTTAACTCAAAAATATTCCTGTCAATGTTTATTTAAACATTTTGACTGTTAAGTAAATTTTGTTGTAAGGGTAAGAAGTGTGGGAATATCAAGAAAAGACATGTTGTTGATAAAATCCATAGTTATAAGTTATGTTTATTTGTTTTGTGAGAGAGATAATTGTTTATTAAAGTATTGTGATGCTTTACATGCATACTCAAAAACAACCAGAGACTTAACGTAAAGCATACGCCAAGGAGGACCTATGTAACACAATAAAATCAGAACATATTCAAAATTCATAAAATGAAAACCATACTGCCATCATTTGCAGGAATAAATGTATAGTTGTGCAAACACAGTATTCTGTATAATTATCGTTGGTTACAAAAGTGGCACATAATAATTATGTGAATATGAATAGAGATATATAGGTAATCCCACATCATACCCTCGTAAAATAACTTTAGTGTTCTAAACCATTAAGGTTTTTGTGTATAGTCAGCAATATAAGAATAAATTGATTAATGCATTTTACACCTTAGTATAGCATTCCGTTTTGGGAGAAAGCTAGACATGGTATTGCACACTGTTTTATCAACTTGAAAATAGATAATGTATTAATCAATTCATTTAATCAAATTATAACAGAAAATGATTGAGTATAAAAACACCGACAATGAACAAACAATACAAAATGATTAATAAACATCAAGTTATCAGTTAGACAATGTGAACGTTAAGTAATATAAGCATTGATATTGTACTGTATGAAAAGATCACATCTTGAACAGAATCTTTAAAAAATGGATAAAGAGAACAACAAACCCGTCTTTATTAATGACTTTATGGCATGATCTCATCCTGTGTTTCACATATGTATAATGGTGATTACATATATACAATAACAAAAGATGAAAAATAAAAATCAATATTCATAACCGCATTTAGGAACAGGGATCACCCTGGTTTAAGGCATGAAGGGGAGAAAAATATTCCCTTGCTCTAATCCAATGGGATTTTTATAGAAAGCATTGGGATGTTTGAGAAAAAAAATAATAGTTTCGATTTTTACAGTCAGACTTTCTCCCTTCATTAGAATTGTATAATGGGATATTTTGATACATCAATGGGTAAATATCCCAAAATCCCTGTCCAAAGTTAGCCCTGTAGGAAATAGTCATAAGCTCACATCAGTTTATCCCATTTTATTGATTCCTTTCACTTATTCTTCCCCTATTCTTATTCATTATATTTGAAACTTAGAAGAATAAGACATACCTAAGGCACGTCCATTTTGTCATGGCAATTAAACATTCAGTGTACCTTTCTCACATTTGAGTTACCTTTCTCATATCAGAAAATGTTTATCGAGTAGTAATAATAATAATAATAATAATAATGAAATTTTTTAAGCCTAATATCCAGTGCAAGCACTGCTCACTGGCTGTACATTATCACCCTGAAGAATTGTACTTTTAAAGCCGCTACTAAGCGCTTCGCGCGACCACAAAGGTCCGTACTTCCCGTATTTAGGTACCCAATTGTACAGCTGGGTAGACTGAGTGCAATTTGGATGAAGTGCCTTGCCCAAGGACATAACACGGTGTAATGCCCAGGTCACAAATCTTTGGTGTCTCCACCTGGATTCGAACCCGGGTCTTTGGCATAATAGGCCAGCACGCTAACCACTACACCACCGCGCTCCACTATCCTTCCTCCCGCTTTTTTAAAGCAAAGATAATGATTTATCTACGCACAACCTGAATGTTGTCATGACATCTAATCCATCTTTGGAGCACGACCATGACATACGCGTTATTTATATGACTGAAAATGTCCTAGTATTGTTGCGAAACGCAATTGAAGAAAACTCAGCGATGTTTAGCTGCTCCGCTATTTTTGGAGAAGGTAACTGCAGCGACCTGACTCAGTGTAGATAGGGTGAATGTACGACTATCGTTAAACACCGAGGGAACAGCACACCATAAAGGCCTTAGGCGCCTCCCTTACCACGCTCAACATATAAGTAATCCTGCGCCCCCCGCCCCCCTCCCCTCCCCAACCACCACACACATTAGTGAATTTTTTTTTGGCCCCTTACAACCACCACTTCAAAGGTGCTCTCGGTAGACATAATAATGCTTTCGGTAATTTTTCATATATATCTAAATTATATTCGATAAATTTCATTTCCCTTTAGTGAAACTTGCAATAGGTATTTTGAGCTTTTTATAATTTTGCGATTCCATGGATATTAGTTAAAGGACCACATTGACGTAGACATTCAGATCAACTATTGAATATAATAATACTTTGTAAATACTGAGATCGAAGAATTAAAAATTAATTTAAGGTTTTCTTTACAATGTTCGTAACTCATGTCAGGTAAATGGTCAGTTATGTACTGGCAGCATTGAAAAGTCATAAATTCGTTTTATCACAATTTTATAAAATTATCGTAATTCAGAGTATCACTTAAAGAAGCAAAAATTTAGAATTGTTTAAATAAATTCACGGACATGCTTTTTGCTAACTTAATGCCCTTTAATGAAAATTAAAGCATATTAAGTACAAAGCTTTTTATTCATATCATGAATTATTTGTTACACAATCATTGCATTGGCATTTTTACATTTGACTTAAATGTTGAATGAAGTCACAGTTCATCTGCACCAAAAAGCACTTTACATTAACCTGTTCAATTACAAATCAGTGCACAAAAAAGCAAAATTACGAAACCGCTAATTGGCGAAACAAGAGCGAAACGAAATTGCGAAACAAGGGGAAAACGCAATAGCGAAAAGAAAAAACTAAATCGTGATTTCGCTTTTTCGAATGAACTTTTTTTGCAATTTCTCAATTTTGATTTCCCCATGTTTATTGATTTCCCGCTTTCGCTTTCTTCTTCGTCTTTGAATTTGCGATTTCGCCTCGAGCTTGTTTCGAGATTTTGCAATTTCATGTCGAAGATTTTAACACTAAATTAAAATGACCCCTCTCGGCCATAATAAAAAAGATACATTTCGCTCCATTGTTATCGGGAGATAAAGATAATGTGATAGTTATCCGGGAAAATTTAAGTTTACCTTATTGGTATAATGAAGAAAATAAATAATTGAAAATAAATCGTGTTAGCAAGGCGTCAATAAGTGAAACGGAAGTTTGAAAATATATCTCAAGCAGACATGATAACAAATTTGAATCGATCATATTGTTTTTATCATAAACTAGTAATCCATATGTAAAATACGGATTTAGTAGCACAAGTTTCACGATGTTTTATTAACGATTAATTACATTAAATAAGCACAAATGAATTTAGACAGACAGACAGACATTTTTATTCAGTAACATCCTTAATGATATTTACATTTTTACTCTGTAAAATTGAGACAAAGTTAATAATAGTTGGGCAATTGCTAAAATATTTTGTAATATAGTTATTTCTTATTTCTGAGTATGCATCACAGACATAAAATACATGCCATTCGTCTTCAACTACACAAAAACCATTTGATTTACAAAATAAACAATGCCTTTCATCATAAGGAACATTATTGTATCTACCAGTTTCTACTGCAAGTCTAAATCTACAACATCGAAATCGGTATTAACATAAGCTTTTAGCTTGTTTACCAATCCAATTCTTTATTGAAATAAATATGTTTAAACCACATCGAAATCTTGCAAATATTATCTTTAAAGATTGAGTTATATCTTTAGTTACTAGATAGCTCTCTGTATTTAATAGAGATTTAAATTGCTTATAGTAAAAACATTTGTTACTGCTATCCATAGATGATTGCCAGGATTGGAAATAGTTATCATGTAATTTTTTTGCCTGAATAATCTAATAAATACTTTACAGTCACCAATTTCCTGGCTTATCCAAGCAAATCCGAAACCAAATTGGAAATGAATGTATTTCATCTTAGATGCCCAAGAATTTCTACCTACATTGTCTAGAGATATCAACATAAAGTAACATTGTTTTGGTAATCTATAGTTAGGCATTGTTAGAAGTCTACACCAGTATTTAACAGCTTTTGTTGTATATGTTAATTGTAAAGGCACTCTTCCACATTCACCCAAGGCCATATTGTTACAAGTAGATTTGCCAAGCTTCAATACATATTTACAAAAGTTCACATGAATAGTTTCAATGTTATTACAGTGTGATGTACCCCATATTTCACCTCCATAACAAAGGATGACAAATGAATTTAACTCACCCGCGAGACAAACATGGTAATATCGGTAATTACCGGTTAAAAAAAACAGAAAAAATGGCAATAATGAATGAAACAATGTCCCGGTTCAGAAGGACCATCGGTAATTTACGTTGGTTATCGGTGGACCTGGGCATGTTTAAGAGTGTTGCTGGAAGGGTTTTCAGTTATTAATTTATTTTTCTAGTTGTGTAAGTTTTATATTATGTTTTTTCAGTATGGACAATTTTTTAAAAGATTCTTGGTGCTTACTTAGTAGATAACAATGCTATCATGGTCCGAACCATGGTCAAAAATGTTCAAACAAGGTAATTGTGATAAAATTTACTTCCAAAAACAATTGAAAATTGCAAATATTCATGAATTATTATCATATAGTAGTTTCTCTGTTTAAATCGAACAATCTCTGGTGTCCTACATGCCCTGAGCTTTGAGTAAATATAAACATGAAAAACAATATCTCGCCAAAAGTTCGTTGAAAATATGCGCGACAAAAATGTATATTGATATAGAACAAAATGAAATATATCAAATGAATTGCTTGCAAAACATTACACATAAAAAAATCAGCGCATAATCATAATTGTCCGAATGATGTCAGAACCTCCGTCAGTTTGTCCGATATACGAAAGTGAAAATATTTTGGAACAAAATGCACACCAAATTGCAGTGTTTCTGCTGCATTACATTTGCAGGAACGAAAAGAGAGAACACCATTCACAGCTTAGATAACTGTTCAGCGGACAACCACAAGCTCACATTCCACATGGATTATCTCCCTTGAATAAGTGAGGTAAACGTCAGCAATTTCCAAGTTTCTGAGATATCTCATTAGTGTTATGAAAAGGTCTATACTATATGGATTTCGTGTGAGTGTTTGATGATAGACTATAGCTGATGTTGAAAACGTAGTTGTTGAAGTCTGGTGTTAAAAGCAATACGTACTTATATGAAAAACGAAGGCCGAAGCAACGAGTTAGTTTATTATTGAATAGCTAAGTATGCAATAACTACATACTCACCCAAAGGAATCATCATGAGTAGAATAACGAAAAGTTTTGTCATCGTTCAAAAGGTGATATCCAAAACAAACTCCCTGGTTAACTCCACTAGCGAGGTACTTAGTACACTATTGGCTTCCTTCAAACAAGGAAGTAGAAACCATAGTGTAGAAGTCATGATCTATTTTAAACTAACATTATGTTCAGTGTTTTATCATTGAAGCCAAATAATATATTTTTCAACATAGCAGTAGATGCAACAGCTTATAGTGAAATAGTTCTTTGCAAAACATAATACGAGGAAGCAATGGGTAAATTTTTAAACACAGTTATAAACTTCCAAGTATCTGAACACATGCCGTAAGCTGATTGTACGATTGTTATGCATTGTTTAGAATACTGATTCGTGTCATTGAGGTTAAATATGAAATCAAAGTAACTTTTAAGAGTAAACTTTCTAAAAGGCTCTCTCAATTTCTGTTTTCTTCGAGTAAGCTCCATCAATGACCTGCTAATCCGTCGAACAGAGACTTAACGCATATGAATTAACTGCACTCAAACAATATAGAATATAAGATTATGTATATCTCTGTATATGTAATAGTTACTAGCATAGTAAATTGTATGCATCGGATAATGGCAGGGACACTTCGTCCGAGAGGCCAGTACGAGGCGGAGCCGAGTACTGGCTCGAGGACAAAGTTTCCCTGCCATTATCCGATGCATACAATTTACTATGCTAGTAACTGACTTACATCTCACTTAATCCGAGTACAATCAACCACAACATTAATATTTTTAAATAAAATTATAATTTTCGATAACCTTCCAAGGGCCCCTTCACTGCTTTATGAATGAAGTTTGTAGTACTATGAATGGTGTAAGAGCACGTGCTTCTTGCTTGTCAAAACTCGAGGCACGTGCTTCTTGCGTGTCAAAGCGCAAGGCACGAAGTAAATGTTTTGGGCTTGCAGACTTCGTGCACTCCATGAATATGAGCCTGTTCCAAAAGTTTCACAGGTTGTCCATTTCTGTTTCGATTTTGAAGGTAGAAGACGTGTCATTAGTCCTCATAGACAGCTAAATTTTGACAGTGGTTTCTACTTTTGAAACGTTTCTCTTGGATTTCTAATGAAAAGGTACTTTAATCATTCCCATAACAAGTTTAGCCAAAAGAAATATTATCTTATCTATGACATAAATTAATTATGTATCAAATTATCAAATTATTTTGGATATTTCTAGACTTATTTTCCTAACATAAAGAAAGTTTTGGTGCAACACAAATCATATAATGTTTATTTCTTGGTATCGTTTGTGTCTAGTCTAAACTAAAGTCTACAGTGTTATTAGGTGATTTTTATATTTTGATTTTTGATTAAATTTTTGATATTTTGCAAAGTATTATGAATATTTTACAGCTTGTTTTATTTGATTATTGATACTTTCCGTTCAATTATATGTCTATGTTGTTGATTGATTGTTTTAAACCATGTGTAGGAAAGGTTTACAAAAGTGTTCTTGCATCAGATGGCAGGACTCTTTGGCCTAAGAGTACCCGATATCGATAATGAACAGGACACTTTTATGAATGGTTGCCATGGACGACGAGGGCTAAGTGGGATGTAAATAATAATGATCCACTCTCAGGTTTATATCATATACATTACTTGAGAATGTGTACTTATGTATTATGCTTCAAATATTAACGATCGGGTATTCTTTTCATTTTGGTCGTTTAGTACAGAGTATCGTTTCATGTTTTGTATTAAATAGCTAATAAAACAACCATAATTCACAGAGTTCTGTGAGAGAACAATACAAACCAGCAATATCACTGTATAAGAGCTTGTGTAAACAGAAAACAGCGTGTGCTCGAGAATTGATGTCAAATAAACTGTCTGATACATAACAATAATAAACTTTTTTGATTATGCATACAGACAAAACCCCATGTTAGTAAAAATAGTATTACACCCGAAGAATGGGTCCTACATTTTAGTTCATTATTCCAAGGCACACTTGTTTGTGAAAATGAGATTGATTTTTATGAATATGTCTCTAATTTTGTTAACTCTATCAGTGACAGTCTGATTGAGGTTACATCTGATTATACTTATTTAGATAAACATATAACGCTCGAGGAAGTACGCTATGCAATAGATAGTATGCAAACGGGTAGGGCACCAGGCCTCAGTGGAATCCCTGTCGAGGTTTTTAAGAAAGCACCTCCCTTTTGTTTTTATATGCTAGTCTCATTATTCAATTCGATTTTATCGTCGGGTGTTTACCAACGGGAATGGACACTCGGTATGATCTTGCCTATTCATAAGAAGGGAAGTATCAACGATCCTGCTAATTATAGACCTATCACATTATTAGAAGTTAGCGGTAAGATATTTGCTAAAGTTTTAAGTTACAGATTGAATAGATGGGCCGAAGATGAAAAGTTTTTCGCATCTGAGCAAGCAGGTTTTCGTAAGGTTTCCAGACTATTGACCGTAATATTTTTATCCTTGATACCATCATTTCCAAGTACCTATCTCTTCAAAAGGGAAGACTATACTGTGTTTTCGTTGATTTAAAATCGGTTTTTGGTTCAGTTGTACGACAGGGTGTGTTTTATAAGCTTTGGACTGGAAATATAAAAGGTAAAATGTTTCGGCTCCTCAATGATATGTATAATAATGTCAAGGCAAGTGTCTCTATTAAGGATGGAAACACTATTTTCTTTGATTGTTTGTTTGGAGTTAGACATGTACATGTACAAGGCTGTCAATTATCACCATTTCTTTTCTCGTTCTTCCTAAATGATATAATTGACTGTTTGTCCTCAGATAATCAAAGGTGTATTGATATAGATTTAATAGAACTCTTTATTTTGCTTTTTGCTGATATTGCTATGTTTGACAGTACAGTTAGAGGCCTTCAAAAGATAATAGATAAGATGTCAGCATATTGTGATAAGTGACGACTTAAAATTCACGTTGATAAAACTAAAGTTATTGTCTTTCGGAAAAGTGGTAGACTTAGGAGATATGACAAATCTCGTTAAACAACAATCAGGTTGACATAGTCTCCTCATATAAGTACTTAGGAGTTCAGTTTTCCTCTTCAGGTTCTTCGTTTATTACAGAAAAGACACTATCAGAGCAGGCAGTAATGTTTTATCTAGACTTTCAAGCTTTCCATAACTTTTCTAATCTTTCCCCTCAGGTTTTAACCCATATTTTTGATGTCAGGATTAGTCCAATCCTGATGTACGGCAGTGAAGTCTGGGGCTTTCATCCCTCACCTAATATTATTCGTGTCGATGATAAGTTTCTAAAAAATATTTTACATCTTGGAAGAAGTACACCAAATATCGTCGCTAGAGGAGAACGTTGTCGCTACTCACTAAAGGCGAATCAATATATCAAAATTATAAGTTATTGGTTGAGATTACTTAACCAGCAGGATAATATCATCTTAAACATATCTATCCCTATCAATATAAGTTGGCAAAGAAAGGAATAGATTGTTGGGCCTCGAAGGTAAAGAAGTTGTTATTCAGTATGGGTTTTGGACTCTCATGGCTTGTCCAAGGTGTCGATAATGTCAAAAGGTTTCGTAATTTGTTTAAGCAACGATACATAGATGTCGAGAAACAATCATGGATGGAAAATATTTTGCAGTATTCTAAATTTAAATTTTATGTAGAAATTAAGGAATTCCATGTATATGAAAAATACTTATCAGTAAATGTTACTGCTTATCGTATTGCTCTATGTAAGTTTAGGTGTTCAAACCACAATTCAATGGTTGAAGTTGGAAGGAGATTGAATATTAAACCAGAAGATCGTCTGTGTCCCTTGTGTAAAGTACCCATGCAAGAAACATAATTTCATTTTCTATTACAGTGTCCCTTTTATTCAGACCTAAGGATAAGCATTCTTCCATAGTATTACTGTACATTGCCGTCTCAACAGAAACACTGTGTATAACCGTACACCGGAACTAGCGAGGTGTACGGCGGAGAAATGTTGCTAGCGAGGAGTCGAAATCGAAAGTTAGGTAATAAATCAACATCATGTGGTTATTCTAGCACACATACTTAGTAAAATGTATGTGCTTGTCATTCTGTATCCTAGTGACACCAACAATGACCGTTGCGAGTAATACTGTTGTTAGTAACATATTTTCTATCTCTGACTATGAACAGGATATGACATTAAATAGTTATGTCTCGAAAAGCTATTGACATGATAATAACATAGAAAATGGATGGAACGGCGATGATTGCATTTAAGTGATCCCGTTTGCGATCACGCTCATCGCTAGCTAGTTCCGGTCTACTGTTATACACAGTGAGAAATCTATTTTGCTATGTAAAAGAGACAATGAATTTATTTTAAACAGCCTTGCAAAATATATTTTCCTCGGACTTAAAAACGTGCAAAGTTTCTCAATATAAGTGTCACACACCGGAGTAATAACAGAACATGTATTTAAACAAATAAAGGAAATTTATTAACCCCAAATATATACACCCCCTCAAAAACACAGATTCACAGAAATTCACACAGTTCCACACACTAGACTCACCATAGACACTGCATCACGCACCTTACATGCAACAAAACTCGCCATACATACTTCACATACATACACTTTAGAACTTTTACATAATACAATCTGAAACTCAATAACAAATTATTTCAGTCTTAAACTTCTCTTAAATGCAGAACATCCTGTGCATCTCACAGCACAAACAAGGTACTTCACTAGACAGCAATGTTCACAGTTCATCCAACTGGAACTATCACCAGTCCATCCGACTGGATTCTCCACAGTCCATCCGACTGGATTCTCCACAGTCCATCCGACTGGATTCTCTACAGTCCATCCAACTGCCTGTATTACGTCTACAGTCCATCCCACTGCTGCACGGACGCCTCGGTCCTTACCGTCCTGCCTCCTGTGACTTCCGTCTGAACAAACGGGAACATGGTCATCTGACAGGTCGAGGATGACATGTCATAGGCGTAGGAACAGGGGGGGAACAGGGGGGCCCGGCCCCCCCACTTCCGAACCTGGGGGGGATAGGGGGGGGGGGGGGGCCTGCCCCCCACCTTTCAAGAATTTTTTTTATAGAAAAAGTCACTTTAACTCTGTATTTTAGGGGGAAGGAAAAATGAGATGAACGGGCCCCCCCACCTTTGAAAGTGGGGGGCCGGGCCCCCCTCCCTGAACAGTAAGATTTTCGGTTGACAATTATTTTAAAGAAAAGGGGGGAGGGGGTGTGGGAGAGGGAGAGCGAGGGGATTTGGATTGGGGTGGGAGAAAAAGGGAATCCCCTTCCCCAACATTTTATCCTTTATAGGGACCTACCTTGTCATTAGAATTGTAAATGCGAAAGGGTTCAGATTTTTTTTACCTCGAAAATGCGAGGATATTTAGATATTACCCCAACCTTCCCAGCTCAGGGGTCAGGGAAAGCAGAAGGGTCTACCCCATCACCACTGAAACGGACATAAGGGCAGGAATGTCCCTTTAATACTTTAAACACTTTTCCTAAAAAACATTTGATCTTAAACATCATTGAAAGATGTGTTTCATCTTTGTAAGAAAGAGACTTTGAACTATATATGGCAAATAACAAAATGTATCGGTTTGTCTGCGTGCCTGTCAGTTTGTCTGTATTTAATATGTCTGATATAATGTGAAACATAAAATTGGAAACATACATGCACGTGAATTACCCCCATGAATTAGTTTTTTTTATCGTTTTAAAGGAATTATTTTTTCTTCCTTTTAATTACACATTCATAGATAATTTATCTTGCAAAAGTTTTAACTACCTGCTGATGTGAATAAGAGATCTTTTCACTGGGGCCACGCCCTTAAAATCTAAATTTATTTCCATATTATTTAAAAGGCATAAACAACTGATTGGTTGTATACAGACTACTTTAAAAAATATGATTAGAATTTGTGGTGAATTTGTTGCCCCTAATAAGGACAATGCCCTTCGGAGCTTTAAACCTTTATTATATCCATTTTCAGAACAAAAGGCGATCCTTTGAAGTGAATTCCATTTTGCAAGAAACATTATTTTCAAAGATATTGTGACCCTGTTGTCTTTAACCTATAAAGGCTAGAATAGCTGCAAAAAGCCAGATGAGGTACAGAGTTAAGGCTATACTTTTCTATTCTTACCTGGAAGACGTATTTGACCATTTTAGCTTTTTGTTTCACGTTCATCATTCACGTTTTTAAGTGTGATATTTAGGCCAAATTTAAAAACTCAAAACCATTAATATGATGAGAACAAAGACTATGTAACAAAGTTCCCCCTTAAGCATTCCTATAACGTTTACTAATAGTAATTTTGATCTTTTCACGTGACTGAAAATATCTAAGTATATCAAAGCTGTTATGAATATTTAAACTATTAAAACATTTTTGACCTATTCACAGAGTAAATTTGACATTTGAGCTTATTTAAGTTTCTGAGACCAAAGGAGTTAATGAAAAACAAGAAGAAACGATGGAGATAAACTTACAGAATTTGGAGAATACTTCCTATTTATTTCAAGGTTATAAGGTCAATTATTATTATATTATCGATACCAACAACAAAATTATCATTATCATCAGTTATCATTAATCACTCTATGAGTCATAAATCATCCATGAATTACTTCCATCATGAAATCCATCAATCATCCATCTACGACTATGAGTCATAAATCATTAATTCATCAAGCATTAATCAGCAATTTTCAATCATTCGTTATCAATTCATGATCAATCAAACAATTACCAATTATCAAACACTAAAACAATCATTATTTTCTATAATCAACCATTCAACACTTAAAGATTATCATTTATCAATCTTTCAACACTTAAACGAACGGGCCCGTAACAATCATTCACCAATCATGAATCAATAACCTATCAATCATAAATCAATTATTCATCAATCATTGTAAATAATTCAACACTAAACAATCAATAATTCAACAATAAACAATCAATCATTCAACACTAAACAATCAATCATTCAACACTAAAACAATCAATTATTCACCACTAAAACAATCAATCATTCAACACTAAAAACAATCAATCATTCAACACCTAAAAACCATCAATCATTCAACACTTAAAACCATCAATCATTCAACATTAAAATCATAAATCCATGAATCATTCAACATTAAATCATCAATCATTCAACACTTAAATAATCTTTTATCCATAAAATTCACATATCATTAAACCAAATTTGGGTCCCCACACAGGAATCCATATAAATCATTTTTATATTTTTTGGAAAGGCAACCCCCGCTCTCACAAAAAAAAGTTTGGGCCCCCCCCCCCCCCCCCCCCCCCAACTCAGCAATCCATATATATCATTGTTTGATATCTCCCCCCCCCCCCCCCCCCCGGCTCTCACAAAAGAGAAATTTGAGCCCCCCCACCCCTCAAACCGTTCCTACGCCACTGCATGTCTAGCACGGGAGGGAAGGCTACAACAAAAGGATATCACTTAAAGTAAACTACTCATGTACAACCCTTGTTGCAACATGAAATGCATTGTACAATACTGCAGTGTAACCTTTACAAACTTTATAGTGGACAAAATCTATTCTCATTCATTAACAAATGAGTATCAGAATTTAACATTTAAAGAACCTTTTACAACCTCTTGTTGCTGTTAAAGCGATACAAAGTATACAAAATACAAACAAAACCTTTTATCAAACCCCGTAAAGAACAATATATTTTAACAACCTTTTCAAGGAAGTGTTATCAACATTGTTGACAATATCTCAAGCATATTCAAACATTCAATAATATGCAATAATATCAGTGAAAATTCAAGTACTCACGCTCAAAAAGCCCAATACACACACTGTACGAGTTGACTGTCTCTCACTGCACTCATCAGTCAACTGCCCAGTCACCTGTCGCACTCACCCGTCTCGATCGTGCATTCACACGCGGGTGCGTTCGGCGAACCCAACCCTAATTTGGGAACATGTTCTGAATGATTTGACCTACCTGATCTTGACAATAAGTTAATTTTTATCAAACGTCTGTACATCACATCAACTGGTGCTCCATAATATTGTTATATATATAGTGTATATGACTTGTTATACGGGCCGGTGGCCTTATTTACTCCTGAAAAAACAATTGTCACTATAAAATAGCTAATAAAACAACCACTATTCACAGAATTGCAACTGTTTGAAATTCCTGTCCGTATTGATTACATGTTGCCTAGTAACACTATCGTTCAATCGTGAAGAGATCTAGAGAGAGCTGTAGAAGCTTTTCTAAGAGATTTGAAATGTATGTATACTTTTACCGTACTCTGACTCTGATGTTTCAGTAACGATGACCATTCTACGGTAAACTCTTAAACATCTCTTTGAAAACAACCCATGTTAAAATATGCTAAGCCCCATGGACGCAGCCATAACTTGAACCTTGCCGTTGTGTCTGTAGCCAGTCGGAGCGCAGCGTAGTACACTTAGGGAACCTGAATGGTTTCGCCTTGAACTGGCGCTGTTATCGTACACTGACGTGTTTTCCTGTCCAAAGCGAAACTTACACATAGCTCATAATGAATCGGACGAAAATGCATCAAACTCATGGAGAAATAGTTATAATCTGAGAAAATACTGAGCAAGTGAATTCCAAGACAAGGTAACTCCAATTAATTATTTATCAAAGCGTCTAGTTCTTATGCCAGTGAGAAAGAAGGATATAACGTGTATGTTAGCCACATTAACGGCCGCGAAACCAGTATGTATGTCAATGATGCTATTTTTGTCGAGGGATCGGTTAGTTTACGGCGCCTTTTATTATATATTTCGGTTTGACTTTCACTGCAGTTTGGTAATGACGTATGCAGAAACCGTATTTAATCCAAATGATGAAGACCTATAACGTTCTCGTCTTAAATATCTAGAATGTTTTTCCTTTGTATTAATTGGAATATATTGGAATATTTCTTCATCTAAAACGAAAATCGAATGGTTTTAATGCATTGTGTAAACAAACCCAGAATATAAAATTCGAAGTTCCCTATATCGTATAATCATTACATGCATATGTACACACGTTATGACGTCGACGATTTTCCTATTTTCGGTTTTGCTTATATGGGAGAAAATAGAGCGTAAATCTACTCAAATTTGAATGTATGTCTTTTTCCCTAATCGTTTATTTTGGTATAAAATATGTTTCCAAATCAAAGTTTGGTAAATATACAAATAAGTATAACATATTCTATCACCTTTTACATAAAGTTTTATCAATTATTAATATATTTCATTTAAGTTGTTCTTGGAAGAGTTTAGTTGATATTTATTTTAACTTAGAATTGATATAATTTTAGATGGGTCATTGGATCGAAGGACCTTTACTGACTGCAGTTAGTTTGGTTTCCCTTTGCATAGGTAAGTCCTTTTCATGTTCTTAGTAGTAGAGCATACTGTTGCTTTTTAATGAGGTATTTATATAGAAATTACTTTTACTCTAATCAAACATATATAACTTTCAAGTAACGATTTTGAAATTGTGTGCATATCAATCAACAGACCAGAGCATACAGCAACAGACAAATTAATCAGAATGTTGAAATATTTTGTTTAAAAATGGTGACGGATTCAAAATTTTCAAAAATTGTGATACTACATTCTACAGTATATCTTTCACAGTTGTGTGGAGCACATAGTAGTAGTGGTTAGCACGCTTGCCTTAACGCCAGAGACACAGGTTCAAAACCGGTGGAGACACCAAATTGTCTGACTTGAGTCTCATCCTGTGTTGAGGTCCTGTACAAGGCACTACATATACATTGCACTCAGTCCATCCAGCTGTTAAAATGGGTAGCCTACTTGAAACCTGTATGTACTGACCTACATGGTAGCAGCTGTGAAAAAATACACTCCTTTCGACGTGGAAAAGGCGCGTTATAAGTCTCCACATTATTATCAATATCTTTCAAAGTTGAAAAAGACTTTTGGGGAGCAGCTGTTGATGCATCACCGTTTATAATATTCTTTTCACTCCGCCATACTTTGGCAAATAATTAGATTACTTAAAAAGAAGTTGTAGGGCAGATGTCAAGAAAGTAACAAATGATTTTGCCCACAGTTCAAGGACAGAAGACGAAGACACTGAATGTTTGTGAGGGCAGTCCAGCTAATTTCAGTCATAACTACAACCCAGAAGGTTACCACGAAGTCTCCTACTCCTTCAAAGATAAGACGGGAAAATCCCTCATGTATAAAATCTATTCCGACGAAGAGGTATGTGCGCCCATGAGTGTGAGATACATATATTGTGGTTTTATTCTCGATGAAATTAAAGCCAAGTAGCATGTTTTAGGTAAATCAAATGATCTTGCGAAAACTAAAATAATTATATATTTACAAATGGCTAAACAGTTTGCTTTAATCTGAGAAAGTGGTCAAGCGACAATGAACGTTAAGATAAACTACGCGAATCCATTTACAATCCTCAAACAATCATGAAGTCCAAATATTTATTTAATAATAAGGTTTTTCGTATTATATATTGAAAACATGACTTGAAAGTGTATTTCATATGGTAATAGTGAATGTAATGAAATATTGTTTGGTGCATTATTTACTATTCATTTGAGGAATTTGGATCTTTTCAGGTAGCAAGTGTTAATAAAGATTATAAAGACCGTTTTCCATCAACTCCACCCACTGCAGTTGTTGGCTTCAATTTCAAAACTGTCAAAAGTTCTGATGAAGGGAATTATTCGTGCGTAGTCGTTTACCCAAACGGCTCAAAAATACAGTTCAGATGGAATCTACATGTGAAAGGTATGTATGTAGATTTGTATAATATTGGACATAACCTTAAATATATAGAGAATAATTGATATAGATTTTGTAGCTGCGCCACTTGTGTAATATAAGATATGGATTTGACCCATGTCACGAAATGAAATAAATGCTATTTGGAAACTACATTAAGTATTCTATTTATAATATAATTTTACTGATATTGGATTAAAATTGCTTTTAAGAAGCAAAATAGCCCTAATTTAGTTATATAGCTGAAAGTAGTTCCGGTAGTTTCCCCATTGTCAAATATCCTCCCGGAAAATGGGTTATATAATAGAATCCCGACTTCATATAATTCCAGTTGGACTAATTTTGGCGGCAATTAGAAGCCCATTTGTTACTATTAACTAATTTTGGACTTCTCAGTAGAGGTTTTTTTAATAAAAGTTCAAGGTTTTGTTGACAGAAAGGTTTCTTAACAACGAAAGAACACAGATATAATTAAAGGATTAATGTAATAGATAAAGTACTATATCGAGGCCCAAAATTACTAAAAAGTAACAAATGGGCTTCTATTTGCCGCTAAAATTAGTCCAAGTCGAATTACATGCAGTTGGGATTCTATTATATAACCCCTTTTACTGGAGGAAATTTGACAATGGGGAAACTACCGGAACTTCTTTCAGCTATATAACTTAATTAGGGTTATTTTGCTTCTTAAAAGTAATTTTAATCCAATTTTCAGTAAAAAGTATGACTAAGATCGAAAGCAATGCAATCGTTAAACTTGACAATCCAATGCATAACCGATACCAATTGTTTTATAACCGTTATTAACAATCAGTTAACAATCGTAAGTCTACTCTGGTTCTGAGTATATTTTCCTGGCTTTTAATGGTAATTAAGTGAACGAGATTCTTCCAAACAAAAGGACATATCCCTTATAGGTCTTTAAAGGTTTGAAAGTACAGTTTTATATGATGAGGGTTTATGTCACAACAGAGTACCTCACTCTCCATATAATAATAGACATCTGACTCAATTCTTTGTATTTCAGATTCACCTATGCTCAGTGAACCTAACATAACACTTTCAAGCGGGTCTGAAACTAATTGTAAAACATATACTTGTTCACACGTAAAGAAGGCGGAAGTTGAAACATATTGGGTAAGTATAATTAATATTTTGTTACCCCTGCTTAACTGTTGTGAATGTCTAATTCTATGATTATGAATGGATATAAGTTTTCATCATATTAATAGAATGTAAGATTCTAAGTATCTAAAGGTGCATGGACATAAATGTTAAATAATTTGACTATCAAGAAGGGCCTTAACGAGCAAGAGTATGTTATTTGGTATGTCTCTATAATATTATTTCCTAAACACATATTACTTATGATATCTATTGGAAAAAATGGTTACCTCTTACCTCTATATGTGAAGTTGTAATTCTGTACTCGGTTTTTTGAGAAATAAATGTGCACAAATAAACAACCGCCTTTTCATACCTACATGTATATTGACATCCCTAGTCGTTTTCCATTATCAGTAATTGTCCGATCTATCAAAGAAAAGCTCTTCGTCGGATTGTTTTTAAATTTTGCACATGTATTATATCATACTATAAGGGGTGCAGTGAGAAATTACAAACGATTTCGTTAATTTGTGATTTTTAAAAAATAAATTTCTATTTTTTGTGTTTAGTTTTTTTCAATCAGAATTTGTCCGACCCATTGTAGAAAACTATTCATCCAATCGTTTTCAAATTTAGCATATGTCTTCTACCCTTCTATGAATCTTCTTCTTCTACTATACAGGAACATACTGTGTTCTTTTGTTATCTACTTAAAGACATGATCAAACACGTCAAAAATCACTGCCCAACATATGTAAGAATAGAAGCACAGCTAAGGGAGATAACAAAAATGGATTGCGTTCGTAAAATGTGTTGACGTGGTGTCCTGTGTGTGGCGCCTTTTTACTTTAACTGGCTTCAATTGGCTTTCCCTGCCACAGAAAAAAGATACAGATATAGAAATTGATAATATGTTTCGGCTGGGGATCGCATAGTCCTTGTGACAAGTGCTTGTTTCCAGAATTACTTGAATCAGTGTTATTTACATGACATGGGAAATCATCTTTGTTTTACTGAAACTTTAAATATGCCTTGGGTATCCATCAGTGATTGGAGTATAAACTTGGGCTTCGATGACTTTTTCAAGAGTAGCGATCTTAGGCTAAGATCATATAACCAAGATTTATTGAAACTCTCATAAATAAAGTTTAATAAGTCACACGAAAACACATTACAACTTTGAAAGAGTGTGAATAGGTCATGTGGCGGGTATTATGTGCAACCCTGTTGTAGATATCATAACGATATGAAATCATAATTTTTATTGTTTGCAGGTGTACAGGGCAGACGAAATATGGAAGGAAGATACTCTGACATTATGCAAAGAAAATGGTTCAGAAATAATTGCATGCAAAATCAAGTCTTTTTGCAGTGGCAACTTTATGTATTTCAACACAACCAAAGGTAAGTTAATGAATATCTTATATTAATTGATGCTTTATGTAACTTGTACTAAATAAGTTTTTATCGTTGATGAAAAAATCAGTCACCACTCTATTGATAAGCTGTTCATACGAGAGGAGTCTTATGGACAGATTTTGTATACTGAAACGGCTTAAGGTTATTATGTCTCCCCCCGAAGGGACGGGAGACATATTGGTTTCGGCTGAGTTCCCGTCTGTGTCTGTGTCCGTGTACAGATTCCTTGACTAGTGAGGATTATAAAATTTAGCTTTGGTGGCCCTGTGGCCCCTAATAAGGGCCACAGATGCCATGCCCTTAAAACCTATTTTCATTCTCTTCTCCAGAACCAAGAGGCTTAGAAAGCTGAAACTTTGTTTGCAGACTCCTTGACTAGTGAAGATTATAAATTGTAGCTTTGGTGGCCCTGTGACCCCAAATAAGGGCCACAGGGACCATGCCCTAAAAATCTATTTTCATCTTCTTCTCCAGAACCATGATGCCTAGAAAGCTGAAACTTTGTGTACAGACTCCTTGACTAGTGAGGATTATGAATTGTATTTTCATCTTCTTCTCCTGAAGTATAAGGCATACTTAATTTTATGATTGGTGACCCTGTGGTTTCTACAAAGGGGGAATCACATTGGCCACACTCTACAGCATAATTGATGATGAAGGCTGATGAGCTACAGAGACAATGGCTCTATTTTATATATAATTATCTTTTGTGAAAAAACAAAAGGGGACGTTTCTTTTGGATTTTAGTAGAGATATAAAATGTAACCAAAACTTACAGTTTATGTTGTTTATATACAAATATGGTTTTCATTTGAGTTTTAAAAAATCATAAGATCTTTGCAAAAAAAAGATTTAGCTGAAATGGTGTATGGGGGAGACATCTGTTTTTACGAGTAAAAACACTTTCTAGTTAGTAATTATCATCCATTCCTGAACCTATCCTTTCTTATGCATGAATCATATGATATGGTAGAACCGCAGATGGGTTGCAACATGTGTTACCTGCCACTTGAATGACTTTCTTCGTGTCACAATTGCAGTACCCGGGTGATAGGGGCGTTGAGTTCGAGATATGTTGCTTATTTTCTCTTGCAAATGAACATTTGACAGTTGCAAATACACTTCTTCTCTTTCGTTGATTTTGTATCCTGTTTACAATTTTATGTGTTCTTTTTTGAAAATTGTGATTTGTGAACAATGCTTAAAACAAGCATAATCATAGAAATAACATTTAGGACATGTATGATGTCAATATCAATCATGTCATACATTATATACTTCTTGAAGGGGGGTGGACCGTTAACGGAAATGGTAACGAAAATCGGTATATAACGGCGATCAGTGAGAAATATTATCGACCTTATCATTTATCGTATGTTTCTGGCACCGGATCAATCATCGTTTAATTTATTCTGATCTTTAACGTATCGTGGTCGCGACATTCCATTTGATGATTTACATTGCCGTACCCGTTTATGATAAAATGTTTTATGATATATGTAAAGTCATCTTCTAACTCTGCATTATTAAAGTATTAATAACTTTCAGTTACACGTTTATATAAAACATTGAATCATTGCATGGACTATGTTCGTCATCGACAAATAAAAGAGTTGTGAATAATAAACTGTCAAGTTCCTTAGTTAAAATAGTAATTAACTGTCAATTATCCACTTATAAAAATACGTTTGATAAACTTCATTTTACAGAAAATGGAAGAGACAATTCTACAACGCAAGATTATGGTACAATATATGTCTTGTGTGCATTATTAGCAATAACAATTATTGCATTGGCTTTCCTTGCGGGACTCGTCTTAATTTTGAAAAGACGAATTCGAAAGCGTAATAAAAACAAGTAAGTTAGTCATATTGTCTCCCAAACTTTCTAGTATGTATCTAAAACGACCGAGTGTACTGTAAGTTAAAGAGACACAGAGTATGTTGATAGGATCACATATGTCAAATTTTGAAATCGATGTCATAACATCGGGAACCACTAACTGTTACTGAAAATAACAAGTTAATTCAATCAGTACATTAGAGTGAAAATACGGCCATTCAAAGTTGGGATTTTGATCGAAAACCGGACAATGTGGCTCGAGTGGTGCGCGCAAATTCGCCAAACGTAATTTTGAAACCTTGTCATAAGCTGACAGGAAGATATATTCGATTTGAAAGTGTTTATTTGGGTGTTGTAACTAATAGGTAGATTAATTGGATGCATAATTTCGAATATTAAACGTATTTGAGATGTTTTCTTGATGTTTCCATAAAATCAAGCATTTCAGAGATATTATGCATAAATGTATCTGTTTGCAAGTCCAGTGATGAGATGTGAACTTTTATCAGCATATTAGATATTTTGTAGCTTATCAAAACCAAATAAAATTGTAAGAAAGTTACTCTGTGTCACTTTAACAAGAGACTCTCCGTGATTTACGTTTTTTTTGCTTTTTTCCGTTTTCTGAACAACCGATTGACGTGCGTCACTCTCCGATATTCGACCATATGCATCTTTGTCATGCTACTAAACCTATTATCAAAAAATCAGCAAAAGTAATTTTCTCCCCCCACAGGGAGCAGTTATCAATGGATATGTATTCATGTACCTTTCATGCTGCAGTTTGCAGCCTGAGTGTAATAAAGTTCATTATTACACGCCCGTGTAAGATACCGCAGTGTAATATTTATACGGCAATATTAAACTAGTGTAATATCACAAGGCAAGTATGACGTCACAGAAGTGAGTTGTTGTGACGTCACAATGTAAGCGCTTCGTCACAATGGGTGCCCCGTCGCGGAACTGTTAGTTTCAGCACATTTCCGCAAGTTTGCGTGATTTTTAGGGCAAGTAATAAACAGAATACTAAACTTACTTCCATTTAATACTATTTCTATTACACTCGTGAATGATTTGGTATCAAACTCGCTTTCGCTCGTTTTATACAAAATCATTAACTCGTTTAATAAAAATAGTATTAAATGGAAGATCGTTTAGTATCCTCTATGTAGGAGAATCTGCTAAAAATGATTTGGCTCGTGTAAATCAAATAGAGTTTGAGTCAACATTTTCTTACTTGAGCTACCATGTGGGGAGAGAATGCAAAAATCATACTGCAAGATAAATCTGAACAATTTATATAGTGTCATTGCGCCTTAAACAACTCACGGATAGTCTCTTTAATCTGAAATTAACATTAATTCTATTTGACCCTTTCGCATGAAATTTATCAAAAGGACCACGATGACAAGCAAACGCCAAAACTAGACCATTTTGGTTCAGTAAGCCACGTCGGTAAAATCGCCAGATGGCCATTTCCTTGGATGTGACTACACTCATGGTGGCAAATTTTACTACTAAAGCACAAAGGTCCGCCACTATATAATTCATCTAATAGTTTATGTCAGTATCATTTCTACAAGTGTTTATCGAAAAATGTTACGGATACATCGTTCAACTTCGAAGCTTATCATTACATATACTCCAACCCTTACAATTTTTATTCCTTCCAGGGGGGTTGAAGTGCCCTTAGCCGGAACAGAACCTGAAGTAATACTGTAAAAGTGTGTATCAACTGCATGCACTATTTCTTTTGGTTTCAATGAGATGGATGTTTCCCTAGTGTCTTCCAACCTTCTCTGCAGAAAACTTTGACATATTCGTATGTCATACCTAACTGTTAACTGTAACAAGTTTGGTAGGTCTTTGAAGTGAGAAGGTGTCAATTTTTGGAAAAAACTTCTACAACAAAATCTTTCTCCTTACAACTTTCAGTTATAGATCCCGGTCATATTTATTCCCCTTCGCTTATTTGCTGTTATTCTGCTAATTTTTCTCTAAGTGAGTGTATATGGAAAATTTTCATAAAAATTTTAGAATATCAGAATTTCAAAAATATGACCCAATCTGTATGTTTGACCATGCTAAATTTCTAAATTTTACAACAATGACAAAATGGTACAAAAATCCGGTTTGGGAATATAGTTCTTTTCCACATGGACAATTGATGGTCCCTTTTCAGTGCTGCTGGAGTAAATTGTAGACGTGTACACGAAAACCAAATTACATAATGCATTGTACTTACACTAAGATACACAAGCAACTGAACAGATAAAGGTTCGCAGCTGTACAACGTTGACATATTTAGGCGAATCAACACTCGCATCTAAGAACACACAAACATCTACCATCAAAGCTGACAATAAATAAGCTATCTCGGAACATATCACCAAATTTCCACTATACAACATCGACTCGGACACAACCAACACACTCACTAACAATAAACATGATTACACTTAACGCCATTTAGCTGAAGCTGTACATATCTTCCGTTCCCGTCCCCCCATGAATAGAGATCAAGGCTAGTTTATTCCATTAGCTTTCAACCACTAATCCATCTCTCCTTTATTGTCTCTCTCACAAGCTGGTAACCCACGCCTCTCATGATTTCGTAACTTGTTTTAGATTTATCCTTGGATGTAACTGTTACCTTATCCTGTTATGTTATTGTTTTCAAAATATCACACCCAAATTTATAAGTTGCTGTACTCCTCATCACACTCGGCATGCTTGATAACGGTATACGGATCTATGCCGAAACGTCGCTGCTGAAAACTACAGGTGTTGGTCATCTATAGAATTTATTTATCTGCCGAATAAAACTAACTTCTAAACTTCCCCTCAAATGTAAACAAGGTACGAGATATACGGGACAACAAAATGTCTTACTGAAAACAGCGCGTGGGAAAGGAATGCTTTCAATACTATCGAGCATGATTTTCTAATGTGCATGGGTCTTTAGATTCGCTGCTTTGTAAACTCTTTGCAAAAAGCAATTTACTTTTGTTAAATGTAATGCATTGGGTATAGACGTTTTTGTTTGTTTTGTTTGTGTACATTGTATATATTTTGAAGATTCGTAGCTTTTCGTTTAGAAAGCTTTTTCAGCTCACGGAAGTTGCCGAATTATCACGGAAGCCACCGATCTTAAATCATTATGATTCAGGATAATTCGACCTGAAGCTGGCTTCAAACTGCCGAATTTCACAAAAGATGGAAAGACGAATTTGAAAATGTGCAAATTCTCAAACGTTCGTAAGTAATGAGGCCATTCGTAAACGGATCTAAAGCCATTTTTTGCGGCCGCATGAGTTTTTCTGATTAGGGCGGCAACATCGGGAGCACGACTGAACAAAATGTGAATCATTTTCGTGTTGCATCCGTCTCTCAATTTACGGTTATCGAGTCGAATGGTCGAATAGTCGAATGTCTATATGTTGTGTTCGTATTGCCTTCTTCTATTGATTAGTCCGATGGTATCCTCCTATTCTTTGCATGTAAAACTCAACCTTTGAATGAGATGATCACACGAAGGTAATACGATGAGGATACATATTCGTAGCGATTGTCGTACGGACGGCAAAATTGAGACCCGTTTGCACAACGAAAATGTATATTTGCTTACAGTATTGCAAAACAAATGGGAGCTCTGAAAAACACTGTACCGTTTGTCAAATGATCCTTCTTACGAACGTCCCGGGAAATGTTCTATTCACCTGGAGTCTCGATGTACACTGCGTCGGTTAAGAAAGTTGATTTTAAGTTCATATGAAGCCAAGGTACATAAGACGATAAAGATGATAACTACCCGAAAGGTTGTTTGAAATAATCTAGTTGTGCAACTATGATACTCTTGCTCACATAAGCAGCGTACTCTCATGACGACATTGCCCTGCAACCGCGATATCTTCGTGCTGGCATCACAAAGGCTGATTTCGAAACCTGTTGCAGTTGTTAACGATTGTTTCCTGTCGAAATTATCAATCTCAATAAATTGAGATCTATATTGCTACACTACATTAGCGTTGTGAAGAAATATATATCTTCATTTATTGAGATTTGAATTGCAAGTGATATTATTGGACAGATGCATACTCTAACAATATGACTGGTTCTCGCAACCAGTCTTAAACTCGGTGGCACAACATGGAAAACATTGAAAACAATACCGATTATGATCAATCCCCGGTTATACGAACTCGAACATGATCGTGCAGCTATTCGCATTGAGTTCATGTTGTTGCGCTGTGTCCTTCTCTCTTCTAATCGGAGATGCCTCCCATGATTTTTTAACCAATATTCGGATCAAATCGCACTAGTTTCGAACTTTCTTCTTCGAAAATGAACTTCGGAACAGTGCCAAGTCACACTAAGGGATGTACATTCCCTCTCTGAAGTTCTTGTAAATAAATGTGTTGTTCCTGTCACAGTACTTATCAGAAGTCATTGATATCAACGTTTTAATTACTATCTCTTGCAGAAGATGGACCAGCGACTTCGGAACTGTTGACAGAATGCAGTACAATTTGGTTATATGGAATATTAATTGGAATATCGATTGGAATAATTTTTGCATTATTCGTATGCGTTTGTAGGCGCATGAAACGCAGATAAGGATGGAGTAATACCCGTGGGATGGGGATTTGATTTAGGGCCTTTCCCACTGTGCGATTATTTTAAGGACATGTTTTGTCCAAAACGCATTTATCGTAGTTATCATGTTTCAATAAACTTGAGTCTTGATTTGTATATTCAACATTGGTGTTCAAAGACTTATAGTTATATGTAATCTATAATGATTATTGTTATGATTTCATAATATGATTAATTGAAACTAAGTGAAAGAAAAAACAATTCGTTAAAAACCTAGTTTGAATATACAGTGCACAGTCATTTCACAGGGAATGTAACTTTATTGTGCAAGAAGTTTAACTTAGGGTTTTTAATCACTGTACGGTCAGTTGTTACTACAGGTTTATAACTGAAGACTTAGGTAGACCTTGTAATAACATAATTTGTTAAGCATTTTACCAACTAAATTTACCTTACAAATGTTAATTACAGATCTGAAATTTACCTCAAATATTGACATAGAACGGAACTATCAAACTGCCTGTGTGTTCAGTAGATTTTGAGTTGCCAATTTCAAGAGACGAACTCGTTCTATCGGAAGGTTCCACTCCGCTAGGTCAGAATGCAACCCCGTGGGTCGCATGTTTTCTTATAAGGCGAAACCTAGCCAATACGGAAGTAAATCAGAGCATCGCGCTTAATTAAGCTGGTGGCGATCATGTTAAAAGCATGGTTATCAGGAGTTACCTGCCGTTCTGCCTTTACACTACCAATCTTCACTCAGGGGCAAAAGAAACGATACTATATAAAATGTATGATAGGTTAAGCTACGAGTGATAGTTACGACTGAAACAGGGTCAATTCATGTCTTCAAGAACTAAGTTTTAAATTTCAAAGCTATATCTGTTAACGCTTTTGAAGTTCATGCCTTCAAAAAGCGCCGTTTAAAAATCTCCTTAACTAGACGAGATAGGATAGTGAAAATGGCCCTTTGCTTGATTTTAAACCAACATACAGGCAAAATGCGTGAACAAATTAATTTCTACCAGGGTAATTTAAATTGATAATATCTTAAATGTATTAGATTTTTACATTTCATTGTTTTTTATTGCATTTCCCCAAGATAATAACCAAAAATAACATTGAAAAAGTTGTTTTTTGGCCCCTCGTGTATTTGAAGGGTCATACAGTTATAAATATCATACTTTGATGTTTGAAGTTGTAAGTTCTTCTTCACAACTGATGTGATTTCATTTACAACAGGATGTTGAAAAGTTGGCACAGTTTCTTTTGCCCCTGAGTGTACTTTGAATCATTTTCAATACTATAACCATAAGATTTTTTCTATACATTTTACTTTTATTAAGACTATCGAATGCAACCTGTACCAAACACTCGCTGTACTATACTACCGTGCAAAAGAAGATATAACACTCGTTTTAAACCGACGTATAATGAAAACCACACAAAGTAATTGATTGTTATAAACTCTAATATACTGGTAAAAAAATTATGACAAGACCGATATTCATCAACTATTGTTGTAAACCCCAAAAGTAACAAGTGTAAGGCACCAGTGGTTCTCAAATCAACAGACAGTCATTCAGACTGCACATGCTATAGACACAATAACGAAAGTAGAATTCATAAGTACTTCTTAAGCGTACCTTTCACATCGATGCACCGCATAATGCCCTCTTTCATAACTGCAATAAAATGTTCGCTGGTATATGTCTTTTTGGCATTATTACGTGGTATACTTTCTTTTGCACGGTACTTTATTTGGCTGTTTTATGTTCCCCTTGTCGGGCTCTTTTGAAATAAAAACCTTTTTTCATTGTCGATTGTTGTTGATTTCAAGCACAAAATTTCGTATACACTCCCGGACAAAAGAAATGATAACGTATAAAAAGAAGTAAAGTCACAAGAGGATAATTACGACTGAAACAGGGTTATTTCATGTCCTCAGAACTAAGTTATGCTTTTCAAAGCTATATCTTTTCACGTTATTAAAAGAAAGCCTTTGAAGAAATGTTCTGATGAAATCTCCTTTAAGAGACAATAATATCGGGGTATTTTTGTGGAAACAAAGTTCAAGTTTACTTCCCAGTTTATATTTATATATGACTGTAACATGATTATTTCACACTTGCTTTCATATATGAAAGTGTGGTAAACAGTATAGTAACTTTCGTTCTAGATTTTTTTGACAAAGAAGATAATTATCACTGCGTCCTCTTGAATTTCATTTCAACAAGAAATATAACGATAAAGTGTCCTCAAGAACTTGTGAAATGACATTTTTGCTTGTATTCTAGCGTTTTACAATGAATGTGCGTTAACAAAGTAATTACCACGAAGTTAATCTTCATTGATAACATCTTACATTTTATGAATTTTCTACTTTTCTAAATTTTAATTTCATTTGGCCCAAACACCGTTTGAGAAAGGTATTTCAGGACCCAAAGTGTATTTGGACAAAGGTGAAACTCGTCCTCTGGCGGACGACGTGCATCTTCCAACGCAAAGCCTAAAACGCCAGTTTCCAAACAGTCAGTTTTATGCCTTGCTGCTGACCCTTGAGTTTTCTGTGCTTGCTCTCTAGCCTGTAGGGGGCCCTATAGCAGCACAAAAAAAGGGTCAGCAGCAAGGCATAAAATGACAGTTCGGAAACTGGCGTTTAAGGCTTTACGTAGGAAGACGTGAGGTTTTCGATACAACACATGTGTCTATTGACTGCATTCAAAGAACAGTTTTGTGATTTTAACTGTCTTGAAAAATTGGTATTGTTTCTTTGGCCCTTGAGTATACTTTATTTATTAACTCCATCACTCATGCAACGAGACTGTCGTAAATTTAGCCCAGTCATTTAAAGAGCATGATTATCAAATAACAAAAGGTTCGTTTTAATTATATTAATTATGTAAATGTGTTTGTACATTTTTGTCTTCAACAGATTGTCCTACGAGGCAAAAACGGAGTACATCGTCTGGTAATAATCTTTAGATAAGGCTTTTGTCTCTTCTCGCCTCTTCGCTGTAACAAACGCTTTCCGAATTGGATCTAGATCAGATCAGATATTAACAAATAAAATAATGTTTTATTTTATTTACAGTCTTGAATAATCTGCGATTCTACTCAGTCTGATTAGAATCGGCGTAGTTCCATGGTTTAATATTTTTCGAAATACTAGCTCTGTCAATATATGAAATCATCTACACTTCGCCCAAGGGGAGAGGAAACCTATCGAAAGAATAAGTTCGATTCTCCCAAAGACGTTATATCTGAAACTTTTATTTTTTCACACTATTTTGAACTACATCACTGAGGATAACATTTAATATATTCTAGATTTAACATGTTGAACATGTTTTCGTCACTGCTCCCTTTTGAATTTCGTTTCAATAAAAAAAATACCCCGATAGGACTGTCCCTTTAACTATCTTTGCATTGTTTGGCCTCATATTGAAGTCTTATATGTAAAACATTTGAGTCATCTTTAACTTAAGATATACTAGTAAAAACGATATGCCCAAAGTTAAAATTTTAAGATGAATTCCGGAAATCATTGGATTCTTACCTGTTAATTGATAGTTCACCTGGATGTGGTTATAAGTTGATACTTCTCGCTAATATACAGCAGTATAGATATGCTTAATTGCGCATTAGTTTGTAGTTTGCATTAGTAATACGCCTTACGTAGTTTTAAAGAGGGGGTCTTTCTGGGTATCGGCTTGGACATTGTTCGCCATTTTCTATTCCTATAACATTTTGTTGTCCTCAGTACATGGACATATTGGAAATTGGTTTGTGCCGAAGCATCCGGCAGCCACGGTGCAGCGCCATTTAATGCGTTGTTCTGTCCTTATAATGCTGAGTGTCAAGAAACGTCTTTTGGTATGACGCGACCGGGAATCGAACCATTGGTCTTCCGGGTGACGAGCGAACACTCTATACCACTGAGCTTCGTCTCCCGGTAAAGAAACTATTTAAAGCTTGATTGATGATTGAACTATTTTTACCAAAATCAAACTCCAAAGCAATAATAGAAATATAAGTAACATGTTGAAACTTTAAAATGTTATAATTATTTTTTGACAACCTTTAAAATATATATTGTAGAGGAACGTCTTCTTAAATATAATTTCACCTGAGCTAACCCTTCTTTAACACGACAGTGTGATAAGTGAATGCAGGTTTAAATTTATCGAATAAACAAACTTAATTTCTAAAATTTATGTTTCGTTAATTGCACTTATTTTTTTATTCTCTCCTAAAAGAGGTAACTAAAGTTAACTTGATCGATCCTCTGTTCTAATGTGCCCGGTTTGCGAGCTTAAAAAGGAGAATCCTGATTTGTTGCAATTTAAGTTAGTTGGGCAATCAGTGACGCTGTTCAAAAGTCATCAATTTAGCCATACCTCGGTGACCTTAACTAAAATTTAGTCCCTGAACAAAGAGTTCTCACTTTCATCTGTCTATTTTTCCTTGCCAAATTTGGAATTTCTGCAACAGTGACACGACGATCCCAGAATATGGTTCGAGAATGGTTTTTACACATTGGAAATTGGTGATCCTTGTCATTGCTGCTGGATTTATTTGATTTATGTTCAAACGAAATCAAAATTGCATGATATTTGCACTTAATAAGATACACTAAGAAGTGAACAAACTTAAGCTGTAGTGAATGATTACACTCTATGGATAGACGATACTCGCTATATAATTTGTTTCATTTTTAATCTCATTATGGTAATATAATCTTAATGACAATTATTCAAGATACGGCATAACTCATATGACAAAATGATTTTTTGTAAATATCCGATGAATCTTTAGGAGAACCGTTATATACCAAATGTTCAAAACTAAAAAATTACTTCATTTGACTTCTGGAGACAAAATGTCAGATTATTATTGACCGTGCTTCGAGGAATAGTACAAATAGTGTATCGATCAGTTTTCCAACCACCCGGGACTACCCCTCCGCCAAGGTCTGAATGCAGTCAGCCTAATCGCATGTTGCTGTAACCAGTTTAGAGCAGACAAAGCCCAGTCGTAAGCTATTCAATCCTATCGTCTTTTTTAAATAGCGTTTAGGGTATCAAGCATGGAACACTGGAGTTATCTGCCTCAAGCATAGCTTTTAGCGCCGTCCTTGCGATTGGTAAGATGAGCTTACGTCAGAAACTTGCGACATAGGTGGGTGTATTCAGACCGTGGCGCAGAGGATATCACGGCTGGTTCGAACCCTGATAGAGACAATATTTTTACTATTGTATTCCTCGGAGATTGCAAAATAGCATGTTTTACTACAAGATGTATTTGCACTCAATCTTAAAATTAATTTCTAATGTACCGATGACCTTTTTTGCAAATTAAGTTAAAACACTTTTCAAATAATGCGATATTACATAGAATTTGTTTCTCTCGAATAAATTATTTGAGGTACTTACAGGCGAGACAAACGTGTCATCCTTACGCACCTGAAATAATTAAGGTTAAATGTATAGTTCTGATGCTGGCTATAGTATGTCCATGGTCGGTAATCTCAATACGGTCAGGGAAGATATTTCATTTTATGTACACTATCAATCGTACACGTATAATTGTACACTATCGTAACACTAGTTTAAACTTATTATATATAGTATATTCATAGCTGTTGCTGTTAATTGCTTAGTTGCTGAGGCAACGCATGCATAAAATTGTTTGCAGGTTTGTAAGTAATAACATTTTTCTAAACGTGTTGCAAATAGGCAATTTTGAATAAAAAATATATGTTAACACACATTTTTGATCATGATACTTATAATTGTATTAATATTGATGATTTTTATGTGATTCTTCACAAGGCCTAATTTGTTTTTAAAAATGGTAAAATCATTTCAACATTTGTAAAATTTGATTTTTTTATTAGAAGGTACAAAAAATAAACGCCAAATTCCTATTTCCGAGAGTACTGTAAACGAAGTCATAAATAGAAAATACTAAATAACGTCCTGTTAAGTAAAACATTTTTAAAAGAGTGAATGGTTTAAAGAGCGAATGTGAGTAAAATACCGATGACAGTTGGCTAATGCTGTGGTATTAACGATCAGTGCACGCCGTCACTTATGATATCATACTTTATATAATTAGAAAAGTTACCCATGACTCATGATATATACTGCTATATATTTAACTTTTTAAACATACAGCTCATCACGGCGAAACCTCAGGTCACTGTGACAACGACGACACAGGAAGCGGTGAGTCCATGAGAACAAACGGTTTGAAAATAAAGAACCATGTCGTTTGTTTTCGATTTGAATTCGATTTATATTGAAGGAAATATTTGTCATGTTTCTTGACTTTATGGCAGAATTCAAATGAGAGATTAATGAACCAAGATTGGAGTAGAAAGTTTTTCTGAATTTTTTTTCTTTAAACTAAACTAGTTTTTGCCACATTTATGGAGAGAGTCGAAGTCACGAAGTCAACCTTATGATCTGTACTGTAAACGAAATGATCAAGTATCATGTTAAAACCTCTGGATGCCATTTTGATATGTAAATACCTTTTAATAATATGAGGATGGTGAAATGGACACACGATATTTTTGCTTTCGGTAGATCCCTTTGTTTACTATATAAAGTGTTGATGTCACTTAAATCAGCAGTTATGGAATTTCTACACTTGTCAAAGTCAAATAAATATGTCAATTTATACAGCTGCGTACCTTAAGTTTGTTCACCTGCTTGTGATCTTAGTGCAAATATCATGTAATTTGGGTTTCGTTTTGACTATCATAAGATTACAGAAGATCATCAATTGCCCATGTGTAAAATAACCGTTCCCAAACCATATTTCGGGATCGTCTTGTTACTCGTGCTGAATGTCGATATTTGGCATTGTTAAATAGACAGATGGGATCATATTTGTGAAATTCGGATTTTCTTAAATTTAGATTAAAATCATCCATGTAAACTTTGTAGGAAAAAATCAGCCCAGTTACGTTGCCTTAGCGCAAAGAAACCGATATGAATAAGATCTAAAGCTGTTGATCACTTATGAAGGATTTTGTAGAGCAAAATAGAAATCAGTGTTTTCGAAATTTTGACCCCTGGTCACTTCAATGACCTGCCAAATTTGTTTCAGCTATCTGCTAGGTATGACATACAAAAATTTCATGCGAACTGAATTTTAATTTATTCAGTGAAATTTCGTCATTATCGGTTTCGTTTACTCAAAGACGTTACAAATTACATGATATTTGCACTAGAATACGAAGGTAACTTGAACAAACTTAAGATACGCAGCTGTAACATGGTTACGCCCATGGGGAGATACGCAATTTGTTGATAATCATGCATTTCTTTCATTCTTTGAAGGAAACACACAGAATGCAGGCATGGGTTGGGGCGTACTAATCGGACTTTCCATTGCTTCGATCCCGATTGTGGCATTGGGTTGTATCCTTTACAGAAAAAAACAACACGAATATACACCGCCCGGACGGTTGTAATGAACAGGAGACACGTGAAATATGATAAAAATTAACCTACCTTTATCAGTTTTATATATTTAGTCTTATCCTCATTTTGTTTCTCGTTTTCCTTTTTATTTTGCTTCTGTATATTTTTCTTTTTTATAACAATGTTTAATATTAAAAGAAATTCAATTTGAATTGAAATTTTAATTGAAAGAACATACGACGGTGTCTTTAAGGAGGTATGTGATTATTAAGTTAACCATAAGATTCTCACAACATAAAGGTCGTGCATTTTGATAACGAAGTCGCGCATTTATTAACCATTGGAAACGTCATCGTGTGAATATTCCGAAAATGTGGCTATGTTCTTATATATCATCATTATTATTATTTCAATAATTCTACTCGAGTTCTCTATTATTTGTAGATTAGTTGTTTACATTTCTTCGTTTGAATATATGTATCAGATACTATAGATACTATAGACATCATATGCATATTATTCTCACTTTAAAGGGGCATGCGCAGTAGCACGTTTTTAGTTGGAATATAAGGTGATGTCATGAAAATGAAAATTAATGGTTCCAATTGAAAGACAATGTATTTAAACTAAATGGAACAGTAACAATTCAAATATATAACGTAAAGTTTAGCCATGCGATTCATTTTTCTTACACAAAATGAATTAAAGGTGTTCACAAAAAATGGCCGCCAATGGATTTTATGTGAATTTTCATACTTTGTCCTCTGACTATGGATGATTGGCTTGTATAATGAGATTTCTGACACTGTCAAAATAATACATTTAGCATAAACTTACAATTATCAGTGGGAATTTTAAAATGTAAAATTATCAAAAAACGTGCTACTGTCCCTTTAAGGACGCATTTCCCTCATCGTACACGCTATAGTTCATGCGAATATCGCTCCTGCCCTATTACTGTGTTAGCACACAATATCGTTCAACTCAATGTAGTTATTTCGTACCATGAAACTGGCATAGCTCTTTACATAAAGGTGCCAGAAGCTGTCATGTATCAAATCATTTATATCTTTATTCCCTTGATAAAACTCATATTCATTTCATCGAGACAGAAAACATGCTACTAGTATAGCAAAGCCTCCTAATTTGTTTCTCTTAACGAGCTTGGCATGTTTTTTCAAGGGGACTCAGATATTCCATTTATCATTCAGGCTTATTTGTGTTGTACGCTTCCATTGAGCTACTTCAACGGTGTATTAGCGTCCAAACGTCGCCAGTGTCAGAATTGTAAGTGGCGTCATAGCATTGTTGAAATGACGTACCTCGAGTGGTCATAAATCGTTCCTCTATCGTGTTAATGGCGACACGTTGTGATATGACAAATTATGATCCCCAAATTATTAGTTAACACGTTAACGAGGTGACACGCCCTTACATGTCTTGTCATGTCAATATATGTCAAGGAACCATTTAATGTCATGCTTTGCCATCATATCAAGTTACCATGTCTATTCATGCCTTAGCATTTGGTTGTTCGTGGCAAAGTGGCCATGCTTTGACATTTCTGTTTTTTCGCGCCATTGGCATTTAGCACTTAAAGGGGCAGTAGCACGTTTTTAGGGGTAATATAAGGTGATGTCAGGAAAATGAAAATAAATGGTTCCAATCTTAAGACAATGTATCTAAACTCAATAGAGCAGTAATAAATCAAAATTTTTATGAAAAGTTAAGTCATGCGATTCCTTTTATTACCCAAAATGAATTAAAGGTGTTCACACAAAAAAGGCCGCCAATGCACTTTTTGTGAATCTTCATACTTTGTCCTCTCACAATGGATGATTGGCTTGTGTAATGAGATGTTCGACACTATCAAAGTAATACATTTAGCATTAAGGTCCAATTATCAGTGGAAAATTGGAAATATAAAATTGTCAAAAAACGTGCTACTGCCCCTTTAAAGTGTGCTGTCATGTTAACCTAACATGTAAGTGATCATGCCTTATCAGCATGTGAAATATAACCATAACTTGTCATGCTTTGTCGTCATTTTCGTGCTGATAAGTACTTGGTCGATTTTGTATAAATATTCACACGATCATACTCAATGGGATAGCACTGGTACTATGACACAAACAAACCATTGATAAATGCATAAATACTGCCATTCCTTTGTTTGTGTTTTATGATTGATGTCATTTAAACCTAAAGCTATCGTGATCAAGTTGATCATAGCAGTGTGATTTGTTTTTTTTTGTTTTTTGGGGTTTTTTTTAAATTATTATTTTATTTCTTTTTGAGGTATATGTACATTTAGGTTCAAACTACAAAGAAAGTGACATTTTACATAGCAACATTTACATATAGGCGAATTTTGCATACATGCAAGTATGCACAGGTTATATCAAGTTTCCAATTAGGGCCTACAATGGTAACAAAGGCATATAAAGAAGAAGTGATTAGTGTTTGAATAGTAAATCGCAGGATGACCAAAATTTCATATATTTTGAGCAGTTGCAATTCGAATAACAGTTGTATTTGTCAATGTTATATATTTTCTTCAGATCATTTTGAATGTATGTAAAGTTTGGTTTAAAACCAAATTGTTTTGCTTTGAAAATGGTGTATTTCACATTTGTAATTATCATGTTCAATACCCTATTTCTGTATTCGGGGTATCCAAGACAAACGTTTCGTACGGAAAACTTTATGTTCACTTCAGTGTACATCTCTATTAAATTCCTTAACTTTGTTCCATAAGTTTTTAACAATTGGACAGTCGAAAAATAGATGACTTATGGTCTCTTTCTCTTTATCACAAAAACTGCATTTATTTTCATCTTTTAATTTCATCTTTTGCAAAAGATTATTTGTCGGCAGAATTCTATGGAGTATGGAATATTGAAACCATTTTGTTTTGTAATTTAGATAAAACATGAAGGGTATTTCATTTATGTTATTCCATTCGCTTTCATTTATTGAACATTCAAGATCTAATTCCCACTTTTTTCTGTACTTACATTCTGTCATAGTGTTTTCTGTCGTTTGTAATATATCATAAAAGCTCCGACATCCCTTTTTCTTAGTAGCTTTATTTGCTAAAAAGTATGGTATAAGTGGCATTTCTAGGTTTTTTTCTATTTTAATTTTGTATTTAAAAAAATATGTTTTAATTGCCTGGCTAATGCCAGCATATTCTAGGAAATTTGTCTTGCATTTGTATATTCCAGTTATTTCTAGGTAATTTAGAAATTTACCGTCACTTTTGATTATATCATTTATCAGGTAAATACCGGATTTTGCCATATTCTTATTATTTATAGACTTAGTTTATTCTAACATTGTCGTTATTCCATATTGGTTGGGATAAGATATCAGATTGAGTTATAACCGTATTCCCCATTTGTTTGTTAAAGCATCCCCGTGCCTTTAAAACATCTTTCCAAAAATCGTTTGTTCTTGGAGTACAAAATTTCTCAATGAGGGATGATTCAGTGTATTGATAAAAATCTCTGTGCATTAATATACGTTAATATAGAAAAGTTTCTTTAATTTTGAGTTTCTTTCAGAATCGAAGAGCCTTTAGCCCAACTTATTTTTTGCGAAATGATTGTATTTCTTATATCTGGAACTCTTATCCCACCCTTAAAATGTAAGTGATCATAGCAGTGTGGTCACGTGGTTTGGCCGCCATTTTGATTCTATTGCTAAGGTCTTAGTCTGTCTAACAGCCCCTGAAACAAAATATCTTTAAAGACCCACACAAGTCTATATTATTATAGCAAGTCTAGCTCACTGCAGTTTCTGAAAATGAACAGCTTCAGTGGGCTCCTTTCAATTTTAATAGTAGAAAACTGTATTTTCATTTCAGAGACTAAAATTTAGTCTACTAAGGTCTAAATGTTAAATAGTGTTGTATGCTTTATTTCCTATGTGAGTTTTGAAGAAATTGAATATAATCTTATTACCGGAGGAAATGATTGCATATCTCATTGTCCTTAAATTAGATTTTTTTAGACTGATGTTGTTTGTAATATTACGAATTTTATTGTTTAATTATAGACGGAGAAGTACAGATGATTAAATACGTGAAGAAGTTTTGGGAATTCTTGTTTGATTTACGAAAACATAGAATAAGGAATTTTAAACATAATTTTGAAGGTCAAGAAATATTGACCGCGTTAAAAGTCTTACCTTTTCTTGTAATTAGGTGCTTCAAATGAATACATACATTTTCACAATCTGATACAGTCTTGTTTGTTATGGCTATTCATGTTAGTATGTCAACTTTTGTATATATTTTATATCTATAGAAAATAAAATTTCTGTTTAGTTCTTGGTTTGGTTTCTTATTCAATCTTTCTTTGACCTATATATACATAGGGTTGGAAAACCTTTGCAACCAAACTATTACACACTGTAATCCTCACCTGATGAATTAGAATAACGTATCTTGTATCAAAAATCCCCCAAATGTTTGTAACAGTTTCTGAAAGCGACTTCGCAACCATAACTAATCTCCTTATATAGATAGTACAGTTTAATTAGAGATTTGAAAGTTTTTGTAAGGTCCTTAATCTATTATAAGTCGTAGTTTCGAAGTAGAAATATTAAATCGACGATATTAGGAAGTATTTTACAAGACTTCAGAATACATCTGTTATAATTACAGCGCTGGGGTCACTATTCGTTTTCGAGAGGCACCATTTGCAAGCTTATGTTAAGAATGTAGTTTAATATCAAAACTGTCCACCCTCCGTCAACGCGCTTTTTACACATCGTACACCGGGATACGTTTTTGTCGTGATTTTCAAATAACTGACGAACAAACTCGAACTTAATTTATTGTAAAATCCTGAATTAAGTTACAAGGAACCTGTTTCTGCCGTTTTCAAATCGGGGTTTTAATTTTCATTATCTAATGATTGTTTGTTCAGGAAATTGAAACTGTTGTTAGGAGAGGTGATATGGGGTTGAACGCCGCTTTTGATAGTATAAATTTATATCAAGGCTGCTTGTATAATTGCAGGGGAAAAACCCACAACGCTATTGTGGTTATGTATATACATATATGTTAATACACCTCTTATTTGAATCGTGGGTCTCCGAGGCGTAGCGTATTGAGTGATGCACCGATAGAAGTGTGGGTATATCTAACTTATACCCCACTTCCGGTCTTGTTGCTATGGTTTCCTTTGTTCTAACTGTAGGTGCATTGACCAATAGCCTCAACTTTCTAATACACCTACCTTTTATTGCACACAGAAGGATGGAAAGATCTTTTTCGTCAAATATAACTCGACCGGTGTGAGGTACAAGACAGATATACCCACCCAAAAGAAGCTTTCCATCCTTTTCTATGTTTTTACGTCTTCGGCCTAACTAGATCAATACAATATTAAAATTACTCTTCTAACTAAGGTTTACAAACCATAAACTAACTTCATTATATTACAAATTGTTACAAAATGGTACCTTTACATAATGATGCTTAAAATATTATAGGAAAAAATACAACATACACACAACTCAACAGAATGGACCTCTGTTGTATCAGGGAAGTATAATACAGCGTGTTATAACATCCCTGGCTGTATCAACCCTCAGTAGCTCAGTCGACAACATAGAGGTCCAGGGTTCGATTCCCACCATCGTTGTTTTATAATTGTCCATAAAATATAATTATAAATTTTGAAAGTCTGTTTATTTGCCAAAGTTGAAGATTTCTATACATGACTTTGTGTAGATCTACAATATAAAGTAAGTGTTTTAGAAAATTAGAGGTGTACAGGTCAAAAACCTACAGTCAGGACATTGAAAGTAGAACAAAGGAAACCATAGTAACGAGATCGGAAGTGGGGTACGGTGTAAGCGTGTAGTACATTTCTCTACTGCAGACAAAGTTGCCGAGCCACACGGTCACCTTGATCCGAAGCTGAACGCGTTAAGCGTTGCGTCACAACCCCCCCCCCCCCCCCCCCCCTCTACAATTGAAACTGAGACTGATGATTCAATGTGTCGAACTGATCGCATAGTTTCTATTTCCCTATAGAATATGCATGAATATTAGTGGTGAGAAATAACCGGCATTCCCAAACATTTCATACGTATTCATTTTCATATTGATTTATGATTTCACTAACATGGTAATTTTATTTTATACCCCGTGCAGCCAACGTGAATAGAATACTCATTTAGAATTGAGTTCTAAGTATTTTATCCATTCAAAACGTTATGAAAGATGGGATCAATTCAACACTGATGATATGAAATTAACTTATAAAATAATGTCTCATTACACACACAAGCTTAGTTCTGTGAAATACAACCATTTTATAAATCACACTTTGAATGTATTTGGGTGTACATGTGTTTATGTATATACTAAATATTACCTCTTTGTAATGTTATTAACATCATCTTTTGTGTGTAATTGATTATATAAAGATATGATTGATACACCACACGTATAGGTGTAAGGTAAGTATATACAGGGGAGATAACTTATACTGATCATAATTACCGATTAATTGTATATCAGTGAAGGACAGATTTTAGGATAAATCTTACAACAAAAACTTAACGCAAATAGGAAACAGGGATATTATTTTTCATGCAGTCTGCAAAATATAAAAATCTTATGACCCGATTCAACAGCATTTATTATTTAAACATTTTCAAATTTCCACTGGCATAAGATGACCGTTAAACACGTTTTATAGCGAGGCGCAATAACGATAAGATTACACAAATACTTCGAGATGTATTCATACGATATGCCTACAGTCACATGACGGAGCATGCTGAAACATATTGAATGTTGGGTCTTTTCTGTTGAAATTGACAATATTTTTAAATCGTACTTTTGAATGTGATCGTATTCAACACGTTCAAACATGTTAGTGTGTGTCAATCTTGCATATGAAGGGTGACTATTTAAGCACAGGGATAAGAGTTTAAGCAATACCGTAAATCCTTGGATAATCGCCTGCCTTAAATAATCGCTCGACTTGAAATAATCGCCTGAGTGCCAGCTCTCATTGGGATAAATATGATAAAATATTTAACCATTACTTCATTAAAAATCGACAAATTCTATCGTCTTGAAATAACAATAAGTCAATAACTTCTCTCATTGTCATTCTAGATGTTAGTGAGATGATTACAAGGAAAATCAGTTTATGGATGATTTTCTCCATTATTTGGCGAAAACGCATGCATTTCGGCATAGATCCGCTGCCCAGTCATATTGGGATCATTGTGGAAACGTGGCTTTCACAAATAAGAAGTTGGTTGTCTTTAAAATGATTTAATTTCCTTATTGAACAAGCCAAGAATGTTGCCAAAAGTGGAGAATTCTAATCATATCAGGGTTTTTTCAATTTTATAGGTTAGTTAAAGCTGACATCGTTCAAAATTCATTTACAACAGCTTGTATGTGTCAGCTGTAAAAAAATGAATGAGTCAACGTTGTGAGACAGCAACTACATTCATTGTCCAATTAAACTGCTGTCGTTCACAACATTGTTTATTTAAAAGCGACTTTATGCAAGTATAGAATTCAAAGTCGCAGCGACTCATTTTCCTATTTGATAAAATGATTAATTTACATATTTTATCAAACGCTAGTGTAATAAAGTCTGAGAGCCACATTGCGCCAAAAGCGACTTTCAAATGTGTCGGAGAAATTTGAAAGAGGGCATTGAGCTATTAACGATCGGCTTCAAGTCTAATTTCCTTTGGGTGAGGTCACGTATTGTATGGTTACACATTACTTTACACACCAAGTAGCGTACCCGATACCCCAGGCCACCCGTCCTACTTAGTCACCTGCCTGTCACAAAGCACAGTGTTAAGGTAGCGTTCCCTCAATATTCCTCACATGACACTGTGCAGAGAGAGAGAGAGAGAGAGAGAGAGAGAGTTGTGTTTCGATTAGGCCTGTATAGCACTGTGTCTAGCTTTGTTAAAAACGATGTAGGCTTGACAGAGTTATGCTCCTTTTATCGGCTAATCAATCCGATGTAAAACGGGAGGTACATGTAGGTAGGTAGGTGAAATTAGGCCAAAGATGACCTACATGTGCCCGGCACTACAAGTTTTTATTTAGAGGTTATCAAAAATATGTATAAGTTTAAATGGAGTATATAACTTATAAGAGATCATATTTGACAGTTTCTTGACCAGATTTAAAAATGATCTATGGACTAGATATAGAGGCTAGATAAGGAAAGATATAAGTGAAATTGTTTTTGATTTAGGCATTACTACCTCTTTGAGTTCTTGACGATTATCTTTATGCCCCCCCACATTCAACACGATAATGAAGGACAGTAAAACGGGATAGGCTTGACAGAGTTGTGCCCCTTTTATAGGCCAAATTGTGCAGCGTCGATTATCCAGTGCAGAGGGTTCCTATCCCACACTTTCCTGTTCTCACCTTAGTAGATACAAAGGTTCCTTTAAAATTTCAAATTCACCCCCATGATTATGCGTTTTATACAAACGAGATGTTTAGACATTGTTTATTTCGTCTCATGTCATCTTACGGAGAGAGAGAGAGAGAGAGAGAGAGAGAGAGAGAGAGAGAGAGAGAGAGAGAGAGGGGGAGAGAGGGAGAGAGAGAGAGAGAGAGAGAGAGAGAGAGAGAGAGAGAGAGAGAGAGAGAGAGAGAGAGAGAGAGAGAAAGAGAAAGAGAGAGAGAGAGAGATAGAGAGACATACAGACACAGACACAGAGAGAGGGGTAGGGAGAGAGGGGGTGAGAGAGGGAGAGAAAGTGAGAGGTGTGAGAGGGAGACAGAGACAGACAGACAGAGAGAGAAGAGGGGGGGTGAAAGAGTGAGAGAGGTGAAAGAGGGAGAGAGAAATAGAGACAGACAGACAGAGAGAGGGGGAGAGAAGGGTGAGAGAGAGAGAGAGAGAGAGAGAGAGAGAGAGAGAGAGAGAGAGAGAGAGAGAGAGAGAGAGAGAGAGAGAGAGAGAGGTGAGAGGGAGAGAGGAGGATAGAGACAGACAGACAGAGAGAAAGAGTGGGAGAGAGGTGAAAGAAGGAGAGAGAAATAGAGACAGGCAGACAGACAGACAGAGAGAGGGGGGAGAGAAGGGTGAGAGAGGGAGAGAGAGAAAGAGAGAGAGAGAGAAAGTGAGAGAGAGAGAGAGGGAGAGAGAGAAAGAGAGAGAGGTGTGAGAGGGAGAAAGAGACAGAGAGAGAGAGAGGGAGAGGGTGGAGAGAGGGAGAAAGAAATAGAGACATACAGACAGAGAGAGAGAGGAAGAGAGAAAGAGAGAGAGGGGGGGGGGGGGGGTATTGTCTCACTTTATGTACATTATATAAATATGTTCATCTTACATAGGGCTATAATTTGATAACAAGTATCAAGGGCTGGTAAGTTTAGTACAGATTCTCCTTGAGAAGTACAAGGGGTTATATAGCGTAAACATCGGAACATTCTTTTTGGCAATCATGATGCGGTTTGATGAAAATATAAACTGAACGCCAAAAGAAATATTACACCTCTTTGAATTTGAATATCATAAAAAGTGACGTTTTCAGATAAATTTGCTTTCGAGCGATCGGGCTTGGATATCAAACTTCAAGGTAAAGACTGGATTAACATAGTATTAAATGAAATGGTTAATAAAAATAAATTGGGAAAATAATTAAATAAAAGAACGTGTGCCTTAGTTCTCTTCATTTTCAAACTTCATTTTCATCTAACAGACTTACTCAAAGTTTTATCTTATTTTAGGGTCTGGCTGACAGACTTAGTAAACGCTTATTTTCAATAGTTATCACGAGTTGAGATTGTGCGATCACCTTCGCATAAGTTAAAGAGTTTCTATATACATTGTTTAGTGTGATTCGTTGGTTATTACTTCTTTAAATCCGTGTAAATTAATTGCCAACCACTTTAGTGATGTTCTTTCCCATCAATCCCATTGTATATTTGTACATAAGCAGTTGTCCTCAAATAGTATATCCTACACCTAGGTTAGGAGTTAGAGTGCTCTCCCTTGGTCTATGTATCAAAACACAATAAAGGATCTCTGAAAAAAATTCTCTTACTTTAGTAAGATCACACATCACTACAATACAGACGACGAGGTTACAAGGCAGCGGAGAATAAGTAAAGGGAAGTAACTCCTAGCGGTCTAGCTTACTGAACCCAAGGCCCACATACACTCAGGGGCAAAAGAAACGATACCAACTTTCCAAACGAGTACAGAACAAAATCCTGTTGTAAATGAAATGCGACTACGAACCTTTGTGATAGACAAATTAGTTGTGAAGAAGTACTAAGAACTTCAAACATCAAAGTATGATATTAATAACTCTGTGACTGTTCAAATACACGAGGGGTCAGAAAACAGCTTTTTCAATGTTATTTCTGGTCATAATCTTTTAAATTGGAATACAAAAATTATAAAATGTAAAAATCTTATAAATATAAGATGTTATCAATATAAAAAACCCGGGTAGAAGTTAACTTGTTCACGCATTTTGCCTGTATGTTGTTTTAAAAACAAGAAAAAGGGTCAATTTCTCATTCCTATCTCGTCTAGTTAAGGAGATTTTTAAACGGCGTTTTTTGAAGGCCTGTATTTCAACAATATTTCAAAAACGTTAACAGATATAGCTTTTAAATTAAAAACTTAGTTCAGTTAGCTCTTCAAGAAACAAATAAACCCAGATTCAGCCGTAAATATCACTCGTAGCTTGACCTGTCATGTATTTTATATTGTATCGTTTCTTTTGCCCCCGAGTGTATTACTAAAGTTTGGATATGAGCAAATATCTATAGAAATAATATTTTGTAATACAATGTTTAACAGTTTAAATATTTCATTCATTATACTAAGAACATTTACAATGTTTCATAGTGAATACATTTAATTTACCCACTCTTATAATCATACACATACTTAGATAAACCATTAAGGCTATTAACTGCAAACAGTGAACATATGGCAACCATTTATCTCAAGAAGAAAAAAGCTACAGTCTAAACCTAGCCTCACTATAGGAGTGAAGCGGATAATATTGAGGATAGGTTTACTTAGACTGAAAAAGCTATCAATTCATTTAGTCTTCCATACGACGCTAGAGGGGATCATCACCTAACTTATAAAGAACGTTTAAGACGTGGTTGCGTGGTTCCGGCCAGCTTGCAACATCAACAATCTGTCTAATTGCACACAATCAAACACTAATTGCCAAAGTCTTTCTCAGCTACTAAGTAACCTGACCGTGCTCTGTCACGAAGACTCTAGTGCGGTTATCAAATTAGAATAATCATGTTCCACGAAACAAACGGAATTGCCATTGGCTTTGCAATTAATCATGTATGACTCGGCGTCGTTGATTGGACCACGAAATTTGCTTGCAACCAATCAAGCGTCAACACTGTGGCCCAGGAAGTGCCCATATTTGAACAGAGATGAGCGAAGAAGGATCTGGCCTGAGCTGCTTCTTTGGGGGAGATTTTGACCAATCTGAACGATCAGACAAGTTTATGATTTATATAAGTTATCATAAAATTGACAAAGTTTCCTTGTGGTCTTCAAACTATTTCAAAAATAGTATTATACCCATCCAATATGTCGTCCAGAGTGAAAGTCTAAAGCTTCGTATATATCCTTGAAGTAAAATGACATCTTGGAAGAAGATATTACCCCCCTCTTCGACTTCAACCAATCAAGAGCAAAGGTTTGAATTTGAAAATTTCTCTTGGATCTGATTGGTTTTAACAGAATTAAGTTCTAAAATAGCTTTTATTATTGGAAATGATTTGAAGTTCGGTAATTAATCTTTTCAACTCTGAAAATAATAACAGAATAAAAGTTCAAATCATTTTATTGAAAATATCAACATATCACATGATTGCTTTTTGTTGCATATAATCATATGTACAGTTGAACATACACATATAACCTCCTAATCACTGAAATTTAAATAAGATATCTGCTTAAAGTACAATTTTGAAATAGTTCATTTTGAATCAAAACATCCGTTTTCTGTATACCTATATGGACCCTTGATGGTTGAGTCTTTTCATTTCTCCTACTTTTAAAGGCATTGTAAGACGTTTAACAGGGAAATACGCTTATTTCACGAAATCTTGCAAACTGCATTTCAATCAATTTCAAACAATCAAAGGAGTTCTTACAGGGGCAGTAGCACGTTTTTAGGGGGGATATAAGGTAATATCAGGAAAATGAAAATTAATGGTTCCAATTGAAAGACAATGTATATAGGCTAAATGAATCAATAATAATTCAAATATATAACGCCATGCAATCCTTTTTTCTTACACAAAATGAATTAAAGGTGTTCACACAAAATGGCCGCCAATGGATTTTATATGAATCTTCATACTTTGTCCTCTGCCTATGGATGATTGGCTTGTGTAGTGAGATTTTTGAAGCTGTCAAAATAATACATTTAGCATTAACTTACAATTGTCAGTGAAAATTCTAAAATATAAAATGATCACAAAACGTGCTTAGTACTGCCCCTTTAAGAACATACTAAGTTCGATAAAGCTTCGCAATTCCATCTTCCTCACGCACCCTATCAATAGGAATGACTTATTGATACTTGACAATTTTTTCTATTCATTTATTTTTTTAGTAATGAGATGTTTCATAAAATGATACATTTGGCATCAACTCATTGAAAATTTGGCTTAAATTCGAAGACAAGAAATTCTAAGAAAGATGCCACCAATTATTTAGATTGAATTTTCTTCATATAGAGGATGCGAAATAATTTCTTACCACTCTCCACCATTTCTGATAGGATTTTAACTTCGCGCCAATAAAAGCACTTGTGATGAAATACGAGTCTTCAGTATCATGTTTCAGTTTATAACCAACCCATATTCTTTCATAAGAAGCAATACAATCATTATGACAATTACAATTACCTTTTCGAAGTATAAAGCGTATAGTTAATATCAGCAATTCCCGAAGCCATCCTTTTAAACAAAACTTTCAAAAACTTGTATCAACTAACGATAAATTTTCATCCAATAACGCTTTTGTGACGGGAAGCCTATTTGATATCATCGAGGTCGATGACGTCATGGTTCAACCTTAAGTTTAGAGAAGACTAACTTGTGATGTCTACATAGCCGAATTAATTAGCATACGGAAATGACTGAGGCTTCGAAAAATTACTTTTGGAACGGCATCGCAATTTGCACCTTTAACTAACTTTGATATAATCAAATCAGGCTTCATCATTTTAAGCTCCTACAACTGCTCTTGTTAAAACAGGTTTGATCAGGGTGTTATAACTTGACGTACATCCTCGGGGACAAAATGCATGTAGTCTAGCCAGGCCCAGCAGCCAAAATTTAACCAATCGTTGATATTGTTTCATCTGTTACAAGTAGAGTTATTCATATATCTAAAAGCAAATTCATGCCCTTTAAAGGTATGCTATCTTTGGTGCAATAGGCGTACGGAAAACTATGAGAAATCGTCGATGTATTGACCTTTAATACCTAAACAAATATGGCTGAGTATCTACTTTCGATTTGACCTACATCTAGAAACATTCAGTTGTCGATGTATTTGGAATCGCAACGTCGCTACTTGCTTAGACGTATTTCAGGGTTGTACTGCCGACAAGTTTTATGGCTGTAGGAATGAACTGTTACGGATGAATTTTGTTGGTTTTTACGCAACAATCACTTTATATCATCTTTCAGCATAGCCTTTGCCTCTGGAATCGACTTTTTCTCTTCTCTTCTTTTTTCCCATGCGGCGACTTTTCTTAGAGGAAGACATATTACTCCCGACAAGGCTAGAGTTGCCCCTGATAGATAAAAGGCTGCGTCGTAACTACCGAAGACATCCGCTATAGAACCTGAGGAAGAGATATTGTAAACAATAAAAGACGTGGTCAAGTAAATATCAAATTATTTAAATGCTAAAATCCACATCATGGTCACCGCAGGTTTCCTACACCTACCCTGATATCAAATGGGTCAAAAATATCGTATCGCAAAATGATGCTTGATGATAAGTTCATTTAATAAACGATTCCTGCACCAAAATAATGTAATACAGTAACGGATTTCATTTTGAAATACTTTAAAAATCGTCCGGGAGAGGCTAACTCCTCCACCTTTTTTTGAAAAGTAAACTTTTAAAAACATATAATATAAATATTGAATATAAATTTTATATATACTATATATAAATATAATAATCAAAATATTTTTCGCACTCATATATGTCAAGATCCTTTTTATTCTATTTCTATAAAAACCCGTTTCCATTTTTGCATCGATTAGACTATCACACAAAAATAGGTATGTTGAATTCACTCATTCATATTATGGGATTGATTTAGTTTGATATCTGCATTGCTGCATATGACTTGTATTTGAACGAGGCGTAGCCGAGGGACAAACAACATACTGAGGGACATAATGTGATTATCCTTTAATCCTTAATAATTATCAATTTTTAAAAATATTCTTATCATCTTTTAATTATTTCATTTTTTATCAACGGTAAAGATTTTTTTTCGTGACAAAACTGTGAAATCGTCAGTTCAGTACAAACCCGCAATCGGGGCTCCTATGTAGGATGACACGCCCTGGAACATGATTACCAAACCAAAGGCACTCGTGAGTTTCTCCAGTCCCATAAGCTCCACCATTATGATCGAGCGCAGTGACACGAACACGGCTGAAAACAAATAAAGAAACAAACAACAATCAAGATGTGCCTCCTCTCTTAAGCTGGTGCAAGCAGAACGATTTGGTCCCTTCTCTTGAATCTCTTAAGTCTAAGTTAATCTATCCTCAATAATACTCGCTAATTCGGATATTGAGTCTAGCAAGATGTAGTAGCGGGTCGCGTCAGCCGTCCTACGGAATTGACAAATCAGGGATCGTTTTACCAAGCCGCATTCGCACATATACCTCTGGATTGTCATAGGTCGGTTAAACGTCGGCTGACGCGACCTGCTACTACGTCTGACTAGACTCAATATCGGAGTGAAGCGAGAATTATTGAGGCTAGGTTTATTTAGACTGATAATTCATATACCTGTCTTTCAATCACAACAAGGAATGAGGTTTTCATTTTACATACTTAGACTTGCGATTTACTGTGTTCGAAGTGTAGCATTTGATGAAGTTGTTAGCAGGGTCGTTTTAACTATGCTAGATTGTTTATCAGTATCATTTATCATTTAGTTTTGAGGTTTATATACACTACGAACAAGGTGACTTCATTTGATGAAGACGTATTGTTTAGGAATCTGATAAACAATACTTCCATCGCACTAATGTTACAGTAAGTAGTTGGAAGTCAATAAACGTCTTGGCTGTAAAGGTGCGTTGTATATTTATAGTTCTGCCTTTTGAATTTAACAACAAAGGCTGCAAGACGTGGGTAAGTGTTCAGTTAACAGTATTTTACAGCATGGAAAACTTACACACGCCCTTTAACATCTAGAACGACACAAGAAGCGGAAAATGCTTTCTCTCGACCGAAAGCACTAGGGGAAAGTATTATCTGACTTGTATACCGAACAAAATTTGAGGTATTCATTTTATAGCTGCCACGCCTTCTAAAAAATCATAAAAGCTTGTTCTAGAAAATGAGTGAAAAAATAAACTTCAAAACTAATACACTTGAGGTTTATGCTACATCATAACACATACACTACCTACCTATTCCAAGCCCAAACACAGCAACATATGCTGCCAGAAGCGGGTAGCTGGTGAAGAAGGGTACGAGCATGGTAGCCACCCCGGCCACTATGAGCGCCACGTTGTTGATAAGAAGACAATCAGCCCACGACTGGTCCGATATGAAGCCTACAGCTACCCGACCTATTGTGTTGGTGATGCCGATGATTGATATGAGGAAGGCAGCGTCCTGGAGCGAGATGTCCAGATCTACAGCCAGTGGAGGGATGTACGTGAAGGGGATGAAGAATCCTGGAGAAAATTAAGAAAGTTATTAGAATGGTACAAATTTTAGTTTGTTTCCTCATTTTACAACAGGTAAATACTATTTGATGATAAAGAGGAACATGTGGATGACTTTAATGCTGAGGAATATATGGATGACAACTTCTTTGTTCATTGTATGCATCCTCTGCTTGAGAACGACACAATAATCTGTGTCGAAACGTCGCATACAATGAACAAAGAAGTTGTCATCCATATGTTCCTCAGCATTATTTTCATTCCAACTTCTAAAATGCCTCTCAAAGAAGTTATGTTGATGACTTCTTTATTCGTGGTATGTGACATTTCGACACATGTTCCTGTGTCGTTCTCATGCGGAGGTAATGAATAGTAAGGTATTATCTCTGCTTGAGAACGACAGGAGAACCTGTGTCAAAACGTCACATATCACGAATAAAGAAGTTGTCATCGATACATTCCTTTCATTGTTGTCATTCAAACTAAAAATTCTTTTCACAGAAACAATCATGAAGAAAGCATGCTAGGAAGTCAAATCAAAGAGCAAATGTTTGTTCAATTACGTATTGATAAAAACAACTGCTCTGTGTTTACTTACTTACTTGGATGTAAAGCAAAACGTTCATTTAAATCTTGGTTTTAAAGGGGTAGTAGAAATTTGTTTAGGTAAATAAGGGTATCTCACGAAACCAAAAATAAGTAAAACTAACTGCAAGAACACATTTTTAAAAACAAAAGTTCCTTGTTCGGTTTTGCCCTTATTTCAAAACCTAATTTGATAAAGAAGTGAAATTTGAAAATATTTTGTACGAATACGGATAATTGGGTTCAGCAATGACAGCTGTGACCTGCTGGAGATGATACATTTGGTAAAAGTTTTTATCAATTGAACAATTGGGAGAAATACAATATCAAAAACACTTTCACTCACCCAACATCACTAAGGTACAGGATAATCCGTAAAGAAGAAATGTTGGACTCCTAAGTAGAGTAATATCAAACAATGTCAACATAACACGACCAACACGTGCACACATGGTCACGTGACCATCATCCGGGTCCTCGGAATGAAGCGACTGATGAGACTTCATCATTGATCTAGAAAACTCCGCCTCGGAACCGGCTTCCGTGAACTCTTTTAAGTTCCGGACGCTTCCGCTGTAGAATATGTCCTTTCTTTCCAAAGGATGAAGGAAATGATGCTTATGATGATGCTCATGCTTTGTGTAGAGTCCATCATGACTGTGGGCCAGTCTAGCAATGTCAATCTCATTCACTTCTTTCAAATCATTTTTAACGTTCAAGTTGGTTTCAAACGATCTACACCGTAATAGTTTATCTTTACCATTTTCTTCTGAGACCGGAAGTTCCGAATTCTCTTTCACTTCCGGTTGTTTGTTTGCCGGTAGGGGGCGGTAAAACATGCTAAATATGGCTCCATTTAGAACTAGAGCTGACATTATCCATGTGGCTCCTTGCCAGTTGTACTGAGTCAGGAGATATTCTGACAGTGGTGCAAATACGAACATGCCGATCCCCGAACCACAACAAGCGATACCAGTAGCAAGCGCCCGTCTCTTGTCAAAGTAGTACCCTACCATTACTATAGCGGGAAGATACATGAACCCAAACCCCGTACCTGCAACACACGATAAAAGACTTTTGATGATACAAAATTTTGATAAAATGATTTTTAGCCAAGCTAAAATAAAAAAGCAACAATTTTAATGTCATATCTCAGTTTTACAGGGAAAATACATATGCACTAAAGGAAAAATTCGAACGTTTGTGCAGATCTTCATTTTCTTATATAATGTATCCGTATTTTCTTCAAGACAAAATCATTCAAAGGATTTCATTACTGGATGAAAATAAGGATTGTATAAGCGTTGGGAGCTTATGGCAGCGGTTGATTTACATTAAGGTTAGGACATGGCTAATGCAATCTTTGTTAATGGATAATGATAATGACCATAAGGATTATGTTCAGAAGAGAAAAACATATTTCTTACCTCCAAGGAAACTGTAGAGGAAAGTGAGAATCTTGATGTTAGGTGAGAACGTGGAAGCAAAGAGAGATATCCAGGCAAACACTGCTCCAATCACAGCCACAGGTCGACACCCGTACTTGTTTACAAGCATGCTCACGAACGGACCTGCAACAAGTAAGTATTTCTTTCATGTAAGGTTCGATTCCTGACACAAACAATTACAAACTTTATACAAAAATGAAAAGTTAAACTCTTTTTTAAATACATTGCTACATTTCACAGCAAAAGGTCGACACAGGCTTGCTGTCAAAAGGGTACTTCAACAATACTGATAAAAACAATGTGCTTGAATATATTGAAAATCTGTGAAATTAAGATAATTTGTTGTTTTAATTTATCATCATTTTTCAATTATTATTTTCCATTCAGGTTATTATTTCAACCTATTAATGAACATCTGTAACTTACCGATGATGAGATGCAATCTATAACTTACCGATGGTGTGATGCGATCTATAACTTATCGAATATAAGATACGATCAAATTATAACTTACCGTTGGTGAGATATGATCTATAACTTACCGATGGTGAGATACGATCTATGACTTACCGATGGTGCGATACCATCTATAACTTACCGATGGTGAGATACGATCTATGACTAACCAATGGTGATATACGATCCATAACTTACCGATGGTGAGATAGGACCCGTTTAGAACCGATCCAATCATGGAGGTGGTTGCCTTGTTCGTCTGGAAGTAGTCCATGAAGACGTTGAAGAATATCCCCTGACTGAAGCACACTCCATCCACCAACATGCTGATGACAAAGGATGAGAGAGCGACCACCCATCCCCACCCCCCATCAGGTGGGGTCGGGATGGTATCTGGAGCTGAAGGTTGGGGTGATTCAGGGTCTCTGCTTGTGACCTTCTTCTTTGATGTAGTCATCTGGAGGTGGATAACAGGATGATAAGAAGAAACACATTTTTGTGGTTCCTTGTTGTAAAAGTGCTTAACGTTTGGGGTATGGACTTTCTCCTTCATGTGGTGGAAGGATGGAATATAATAGAGCCATTGGCTCTGTAGCTCATCAGGCTTTACATTTGATTCAAGTAGCCTTAATGTTCTGGAGAAGAAGTCGAAATTCCACAAAATTTACGGATGGACGGATGGACGGACGCCATGCCATAGGCCCATTGGGCCTTACAGGTCAGATGGGCTAAAAAGTAAACTTTTATTGATTAAAATGGTATCATAATGCTGTTTAGTCCTTCCAACTGTAAGTATGTTGTATTTCATTATCGATACATTCTATTTTGTTAATCTTGTTTGAAAGGAAACTATATTTCATTGGTTTTGTTACAATGTGAACTTTTACTTACATCATAAATGGAAAACACCCCCCCCCCCCCCCCTTACAAATGAAAGCTTCAGAAGCTAGGTCCAAAACAGTAACCGAATTAGATAACCTTTAATTGGATTTCGTATGCAACAGCACACGTCCGAACCAATTTGTATGTGTGTCAATGTCAGAGAAATGTATCACATCAAGTGACCGGGAAGGACCATCTTAAAGGTTGTAGGTTAGTCGAAAGGTGATACGTGGATAAAGTTTACCGTGTTCAATAACAACCTCATTCTTACCAAGGTCATGGTCAGCCACAAATGGATCATTCGATCACGATCAACCTTGGTTAGAAACGGGTTGGGGTTTGTAGATTAGTCGAAAGGTGATACATGGCTAAAGCTAACCGGGGTCAAACACAGCCTAATTCCTACAATGGTCACCGCTGAGGTGTTCAATGGTAGAAACATTCCAATACGATGAATCTTGATAAGAAACAGGGTAAGGTTTGTAGATTAGTCGAAAGGTCATACATGGCTAAAGCTCGTCGTGGTCAAACACAGCCTAATTCCTACAATGGTCAACCACATTAGGTGTTCAATGGTAGGAACATTCCAATACGATGAATCTTGATAAGAAACAGGGTAAGGTTTGTAGATTAGTCGAAAGGTCATACATGGCTAAAGCTCGTCGTGGTCAAACACAGCCTAATTCCTACAATGGTCACCACATTAGGTGTTCAATGGTAGAAACATTCCAATACGATGAATCTTGATAAGAAACAGGGTAAGGTTTGTAGATTAGTCGAAAGGTCATACATGGCTAAAGTTAACCGTGGTCAAACACAGCCTAATTCCTACAATGGTCAACCACATTAGGTGTTCAATGGTAGAAACATTCCAATACGATGAATCCTGATAAGAAACAGGGTAAGGTTTGTAGATATGACGAAAGGTCATACATGTCCAAAGCTCGTCGTGGTCAAACACAGCCTAATTCCTACAATGGTCACCACATTAGGTGTTCAATGGTAGAAACATTCCAATACGATGAATCTTGATAAGAAACAGGGTAAGGTTTGTAGATTAGTCGAAAGGTCTTACATGTCTAAAGCTCGTCGTGGTCAAACACAGCCTAATTCCTACAATGGTCAACCACATTAGGTGTTCAATGATAGAAACATTTGAATACGATGAATCTTGGTAAGAAACAGGGTAAGGTTTGTAGATTAGTCGAAAGGTCATATACGACTAAAGCTCATCGTGGTCAACCACGACCTAAATCCTACCATTGTTAACCACATTAGGTGTTCAATGGTAGGAACAGTTGAATACGATGAATCTTGATAGGAAACAGGGTAAGGTTTGTAGATTAGTCGAAAGGTCATACATGGCTAAAGCTCGTCGTGGTCAACCACAGCCTAATTCCTATGATGGTCAACAACCTTAGGTAATCAATGGTAGGAACATTTCAATACGATGAATCTTGATAAGAAACAGGGTTAGGTTTGTAGATTAGTCGAAAGGTCATACATGGCTAACGTTCACCGTGGTCAAACACAGCCTAATTCCTACAATGGTCAATACCATTAGGTGTTCAATGGTAGGAACAGTTCAATACGATGAATCTTGATAGGAAACAGGGTAAGGTTTGTAGATTAGTCGAAGGGTCATACATGGCTAAAGTTAACCGTGGTCAAACACAACCTATAATGGTTTTGACTAACGGCCTGTCGCCGTTTTGGTTTGTCGCCCTTTTGACTATAACCCATTCCTCATGATCAACCATTAGGTGTTCAATGGTACAGACATGATCAACCTTGGTTAGAATCAGGTTCGGGTTGAATCTTGGGTGACCTCGTTGTGCATCACCTCCATCAAACAAATAATTCGTAGTTCAAACTGTTGAGACTTCACGGTAAAACTTCTATTAAATATGTCTTGAAAAGAAATAATCACTACATACCTTGATCCGCTGCTCAAAGCTTGTTTGAACCTCCTACGTTTCAATCATGTATACGTTGTCTTCGAGAAAGAAGTTCCATGCGTTGTTAAGGTTGAAGGAAAGTACAATCCAAGAAAGACAGCATTTATATGGATGTTTCTGAGAGAATATGTTTCAAATTGGTTTATGGTTTAAGCATCAAATTTTCAAATCTTCAGGACAGTCATCAGAAGGGTCTCAGAATTTAAACTAACTGTACAACTGCCAAAGGATGAGAGACTTTCCTGAAATGGACCTCCAACTTAGACTGTACCAGAGGTACAAGAGATCAGAAACTATCAATGACAAAAATATTCAAAAACCGATACTCTCTCTAAAAGAAGACACTTTCCTAACAATTATACGTCAATAAAACTGACACTTTCCTACACAGGTCCAAAAGAGTGTGTCAAACGGTTTGCAGGTCATAAAACATCAAACGGTATATAACCAAGAAGATGCCTTAACAAAAGCCTTTTTGTAACACTTGATCCAAACGAACTTGTTACAAGTAGTGCCGTTGTTAAAGTCGCCAACTCCGTTCCAAACGATTGTTCACATGTTCCAAACGGCTACCCACTTCCAAAACGGAAACACACTTCCAAATTTGAAACACACTTCAAAACGGTAATTTGCTCAAAAATGTCTTGTAGTCAAAATGCACTTCAGTGTAATTTCCCTCAATATATTTCAAAATTGTTCATCTTTTGCGTTATGTTGTTCCAAACAGCTGCATATAATGTTCCAACCCAAAATGCACTGCAAAAAACTTCTCGTCAGTAGATCCAACACGCAAAGTCAGAATTGTTCATATTTATTCCTTTTTTCTAAATAACTGCATACACGATTCTAAACGAAACATGCGCTGCAGTGAAAATTCTTGTCAGGAGAGCCAACATGCAAATTTAGAGTCTTCTGTGTCTTTTGTCCTAAATAGCTGCAAATGCCATACTATGCAGTGACAGTAGCAGTATACTGTCCTGAAACGATGAAATGTATCCCACTAACGGCCCGTGGTCACGCTGACCTAGATTTATATAGACATGTAAGATAACACCTACATGCATACAGATTTATGTATAGATGACATATGATCACAGATACCTACACCGCTGAGTTGAGTTACCGACAGAGTTCATTCCACATGAGGGTCAACCCGTGACCTTGAACTTCATGGCCTTGACCTTCGTCTTCTCCATGCAGTCAAAGTCTGAAACAAGCAGGTGTATGATAACAAATACGTTGGTATGTTTACCGAGACGGCTGCTGATAAAATCACGACGTTCAGGTGTCCTTATACAGGATGATAAGATATACGAGAATACTAGTTGTACATGAATTGTTCAACCTTTTTATAAGGCTAAAACGGGGCTGCTCTACTTTCGTTTCTATTTCTTTTTACAACTAATGTCAGCAACTAGAATAGCTCTGACTGTATAAAGATATTAACAAAAGATGATTATGCCAGGACAGTATATAGGTTTGAAATGTTGAACACACGAAGGAAATAAGTCATAAAGCTGCTCTGGTTTGCTTGACTTAACATGTTACGGTCATTGTTAGACTTAAGACATGAAATGGTTTTCTAACGATGGCCTTGGATCAGACAAAATTAAGGCAGATATATCAGAAAAATATCTATAGAATATCTGAATCGTAAAGTTGACTAAGTGAGAGATGCGTGTCTCTGAGACTGTTGCATGACATTCAATGGATTCATTTGTGTGATCAGAAAACAGTATTAGTACGTCTTCAAAGCCGTGCAACGGTTAAGTACTCAACTAAAAGGACACCCGATTCTAAATATCAACATACTTTATAGTTTATTTAATGGTCCATATGGTGCTTTATTGAATTATGGTAGTCCTTAACTTTTATTTTGAGTATATACGAAGCGGATACTTGGGGAATAAGCTTGCATTAATTTATTCTCCTCACCAAACCAGTCAGCAACAAGAATATTTTAGCACAAATATATTATGTTTATCATTCTAGATAGCCATAAAATAATTTAGGCAGATAAATAAAAAAGGAAAATAGCCTTAAATCATTAATAAATGATACCATTTATTGAACACAACCATCCTGAAACACATGCAACTTGGAAAATATACTTTTGCTTCGAAATGTACACGTTTCTTTCTTTTAGGAATATATATTGTATGTGTGTATTATCAAACGTCTTGGGATGGTTTATTGATATGTAGATATGCTAATTAATATCACACCTGATTAGGCGCACCTGCATCATCTTGATAGAGTGATACCTGGGCACCTGTTCTATATGTACGTACCTAATGATTGACCAAGATAGTGAACCCCATTGCACAATTACCTTCCTTGTACAAGAGAACACTGCAAACTAATTGAGATCAAGTTCTATTGATTTACATCTCTATTGTAAAGAAGAAGTTGTGAATCTACAGAACGTTATTGTATTCATCTCTCCTTCATGCTGCTTAAAAAGTCAACCTCTCTCATTGGTCATCTTCCATATGTGATTTGGTTGTTTGGCCTTTTCGACCAATGGGAGAGGAGGTCGCGACCTATTTACGCTACTTTTAACACTTCCGTCTTGTGATGACGCCGTTAACTCACCTGATGCTAATTAGCTCTAATAATTGGGGTGATATATATGTTATATCGAGGTCGAATAACATATAAGGCATTTGGGAACACGTAAAGGTGTCACCAAAATAATACATTTGAAATATGTTTATTTCGGGGATCGAAATGCCGGTTAAAAAGCCAATTATATTTAGTATATGAGCAATACCCATGCCTTAAGAGCTTGTTCTACCAACTTCAAGGTATTTACATAATAACTTTTTTTGCATACACTGTATGTATCACTTTATGACATCTTTATATATAATATCGAACACTTTATCATTTCTACCTGTAGACAGCTAATCACCCAGATCTCAAATCTAAGGGCCCTTTTGAAGTAGTTTTTAAAAAATGAGAACAAAATTGCCGAAGTATTCTACGTGATTGTTTTTATTTTATTTTATATCAAATAATATATTTAAGATTTCAGGTTTGTCAATTTTAGGGACAATATGTTAGAGACCTCTCTTACAACTGAGCAATGCACGAGGGATTCTACAGAAGTACAGAAGGGACTTTACACCTTTGATGGTTTTCTCATATGTATGACCGTTAAGTACCAATCTAAAAGATTCTGACGTCGTACTCAAAAACTGACCAGTCAACGAGATAAATCAAAGAATACTCCTGAGTTATTTTGATTTTTTTACACACAAATTTTTTTAAATATTTTTAAAACATCTTTTTTAATAAAACACTACTTTTTATAAACAAATAAGACATATTCTACGTTAAAAACAATAAATGGGCCTTCTTCTTCCCATGTTAACAAAATTTTAAACATGGTGGGATCAGGATGGTGTAGATTTTGATGTTTACATTTGTACATCTTCCAACAATAAAGGATGATATTTTAAAAAACAGAAACAAACACCACAATATTCGTTCAAAGTAATGTAGATATGAGTAATGGTGATCATGCGATAATTAAATGCATCTAATAATTTTTCAAATATTTAGTAAATCGATGACAATCATGGTGCAAAGTTTATGTTGTACCTCAGTGTACATGTATATAGCAATTTGGCAAAATAGAATCAGGAGTAAGTTCTGCAACCTATTGAACCCATTTTATGAAGATTTAAAAGTAGACTTTCTCGTATGATATTTGTGTTTATTACCCACATGGTGGAAAGAAAATAGTGAAATATTTTCAATATGAGCAGATGTGCACATACATCACTTTTGCCTAGCTTTTGTTAGCGCGACTCACCCTTATATTTCCGCCTGTGACGTAATAATACCATTGATATTGACGTCACTGTAGCCTTCCATCGAAAAGGTAAGCAGCCCATTTTCTAAGAACTACTAAGTGATTAAAATTAATATATTCGGTAATAGAGAAAATATAACCCTCATAAGTATGTCATATGATACTAACAAAACTCTTTCAAATTTGTGTACAACCCTCGCTCTCGCTCGGGTAATACCAAAATTACCACTCGTTTAGTAAAAGTCATATCACAAACTTCCGTGGGTGGTAGTATCTATATATGTACTAGTAGATAATTATACTGCACGTACTAGCAGGTATTAATGTTTGTAGATAGTGCATCTGCATTCGTATCATTGTATTGTAAATGTACAAATGAGAATGTGCACGTAGATACTTACATAGAGTGTACAAGTAAGGGTGTTCCATGATACGTCGATATGATAATTGCTATAACGTTAGATATATATTGTGAAATAATGGCTACTTCTGTATAAACTGTCACAGCCTCCAAGTTGTGTCGTAAGGAACACTCCCAATTACCATCAATGAAGATGTGAATATTTAGAATCTTTATTTGCGAAAAAGTGTAAATTTAAACGAAACTATTGAGCAATGAAATAACCACAAGCGTCATTTTACTTATGGAAATTATTATGTGATGTAAGGAAAATGTTCACATTTTTGTGTTTTCTTGTTTAGTTCTTTTTTACCTTATTTTTCATACTTGAGGTGGTGAAAAAAGCTTTGCTTATTTACCTAACGAGATTCATTATTGAAGAAAAAGTTGTATCCCTGATATTGCCATTTCAGATTTTTTCATTTAACTTCTCTTTAGCTCCTTTTGTTGGATGAGAACAGTAAAAAAACAGCAGATATTTATAACAGTAATTTTTTAAAACAACAAATCTGTTAACAAAAACGTTATTTAAAAAAGTCGCTTTTTCGCTGCACTTCATCATGCAAAAGAAGGATTACTTCTTTGTTAAGACCAGTTTAGACCAAATGTGTATTCGTTAAAGGGGCAGTAGCCATTTTTTGATAATTTTATATTTTAAGTTTTTCACTGATAAGTGTACGTTAATGCTAAATGTATTATTTTGATAGTGTCAAGAATCTCATAACACAAACCAATTATCCATAGTCGGAGAACAAAGTATGAAGATTCATCTAAAATCCATGGGCGGCCATTTTGTGTGAACACCTTTTATTCATTTTGTGTAAGAAAAAGGTATCGCATGGCTAAACTATACATGATATATTTGAATTATTACTGCTCCATTTAGTTTAAATGCATTGTCTTTCAAATGGAACCATTTATTTTCATTTTCCTGACATCAACTTATATTCCCCCTAAAAACGTGCTACTGCCCCTTTAAATGTTGTATCATTTGGTAAGTTGTATTTTATTTTATTTTTGAAAAATATTAAATGATATCCTGTCTTATATTAATGATAGATATTAACTCTGACAGCTGAAGAGCTACCGCGTGAACTGATGGAGTCAAATATTCCAAACTTTAGCAATGGATTCATTTTATCGAGAAAACAAGGTATGTAATTGTATTTTTGATCGTAAACCATAGTCCAAAACCTGCACCGAGGTTGATGTAGATCAGTAATTCAAACAGTCTGATTAAAATCGACTGTGATTCGAGGGAAAAAATGTTCCAAAATGTTATCTCTAGCGGGGTTCGAACCTCACCCAGCCCGGCTTTCCTCTCATTCACAATCTGAAGGCACCCCTATTTCCCGCATGTTCTGACACAAGCTCATCTAGCCAATCAAAATTAGCGCAGTAAAAGCTTCGATATCATATTAGGGGCAGGTAACTCCAGTGTACCATTCGTTATACATAATCGCCGCTAAACGCTATTTAAAAACGAGGATATGATTCATTTGGATAGCTTACGACTGAGTTTGTCTGCGCTAAACTGGTTATAGCAACACGCGATAGAGGTGGGTGCATTCAAACCGAGACGGAGAGGATATCCCGAATGGTTCGAGCCCCAATAGAGACAATATTTTTTTTAATTTTATTCCTCGGAGCACGGTCGATTTTAATCAGACTGTAATTCAAACGTCTTATTATCATATCTCAACAAGACAGATGGGCAGGCTACCTTTATATGTATAAGAGGATATATAATTTATATTGATGTAAACATTCTCTCCTCACAGAGGTAAACCAAGCCATAATATGTTCATCCAACCTCTGTTCAAATAAGCCTAGTTTAGGGGCCAAAAGTCTGATTGAATTCAAATCAAGTTCTCTTGCAAACATCGACGCTGTTTAAAAATCATCATTTTGGCTACTGTATCTTCACCCTTCCATGGGAGAAGAGTGTTTTTCAAAAAGGTAAGTCATGCAAACTTTAACCAATCTGCTTGAAACCAGGGATCTGGTGTAATTTAAACAGAGGTTTGATCAGAATTATCTGACTTAATCTGCCTATTTTGGGAGAGAATATTATGTAATGGGAACTCCCAATATTCAATGGGACATACACTTTAATTTTATAGTCAACAAGGGACATGTTTATGTCAGCACGTGGACCTGCCTTACTCGATGACTAGTATACTCGACGATATAAGTATAATATACGACTACCTCTTGATTATGAAGTACATGAAGAGATAACAATGAAGGTGTATCTACTTATGCAGAGAAGTAGTAAATATATAGGCAAGTTGCACACAAGCCAGTTACACCAAATGCAACTAAGCTTGATATCCTTTAAGCTCCCTCTTTGCTAATAATTGTATTTCACACAAAATACATTCTGTTATCTATAGATTTGCAGTACATATGCAAAAGGAAATTTACATTAACTTTCGAGGCTTTTTACTAAAATGACCCTGCTCTACATTTCTTATAATATGTTGGAATTACTAGGTGGAAATTTTAAAATTGGTAACGGATTTTTAGACATCCTGCTACATCAGCGTTATGAGCATAAAGAGTATCCAAATACGATGATGTTTATGGATGTTTTTTTAGATGGCTGCAGAGTGTTTCTGTCACTATGTTCAAAGAAAGTTTTTTTTATAAACACAACAGTATACGGTTTAACTTCAAGGTCTTACAAGTGAACTACATGGACTATTTGATCATAAAATAAGCCGTTAAAAAACAAAAACATTTCTCTGCAAGGTGATAAAAAAAAGTCGCTAAAAAGCAAAACAATTATCTGCAAGGTGACATAAATTTTGATACCATGTGTTTTGTAACAATCTTCAAGTCTTGGAGGCAATAAAGATTATCTATCTATCTATCTTTACTTTTGTAGCATTTGTGACACAGAATGACGTATTACAAGAAAGAATGCACTTTACGGCTATATCATTTCGTGATTGCTACGATCTCTTAGATCAACTAACGGATTAAATCTGAAATAAAGGGATTACTTACATTCTCAAATTGTTACCTGCGATGAACACAAAGTCCTTCTCTTAAACAGCTGATTGTTAGTTACATCGCGCATGCGTTAAGATATTACATTCAAGGTCAAAGTTCAAGTACGTGATATGTGTACGCCTAGGCTATTAGACGTTCGCCGTCGCTGAAGCGGGTATTGTTAACGGTATAAGGACCATATAACACGCAGATATACACTACAAAAATAAAAATGCATACTGTTAGCGTTCCTGCTCAGTGTGAGAGTATCTTGTCTTTATATATAGAACCACGACTATATTTGTCGATTACATACTCAATACATTTTTGATTCAATTTCTTCAATCATATTTATTCATGGAACTTCAGATTTATTTCCAGATCATTTAGTCATTGTCACATGTGTTCCTCTCAACATTATATATAGAACTACGGCTATGTTTGAAACACATCATCAAAGTAAAATAAACTCACTATATACAATTTCTTAACTCATCGTTATTTGTAGAACGACTTTGTGTTTCGTTCGCTTACTCATTGTGAAAACCGCTCATCTTTATCTTTAGGAATAAGACTTGATATCGTTAACATACACATTGTTTGGGCACTTTTGATCCCACGTCTTTATTTGTGGAACTTCGACTAAATGTGCATTAATGTCACATTTTAAAGACGAGTGTCATAAAAAAAACAGTTGCCTATGAAATCCAAACATCTCAAACCATAGTGATGTGTATAAAGTATGAATACACATCGAAATGAGTGAAACAATCGCTATACAAATCATCCCATATTGCTAAATGTACGGCAATACGGCAAACACTTGCTGATATGCAAATTTGCTCATAGTAGTAAATCTAATCAGGTGAGCAAATTTCCTATGCGTTTATGGTTCGTTTTAACCTAAGTATATCCGTAACAAAGACACATAATCTGCCATTTAATCAACAGCCATGGAGGTGATAAAACTGAGTAAAATTCCCGAATTCGGGAAATTGGCAAATCAAACACCAGAGAACTCGCTGTGCGTTTATACGACATATCTGCTTAGGGGAGCATAAACTCATTTTACTTATCCGTGGCAAAGAAATATACACCTATCCTCTACTAGGTGCAAATTTGCACCTGGTAACAAAATTGGGGGGTGTTAGTTTTTTCATGGTAAATCAAACTACAGAGAACTCACTGTGCGTTAATACAACATATCTGCTTAGGGGAGCATAAAATGCTTTTACGTATCCGTGGCAAATGAATTTACACCTATCCTCTACTAGGTGCAAATTTGCACCTGGTAACAAAATTTGGAGGTGTTAGATTTTTCATGGTAAATCAAACACCTGAGAACTCACTGTGCGTTAATACAACATATCTGCTTAGGGGAGCATAGAATGATTTTACTTATCCGTGGCAAAGGAATTTACACCTATCCTCTACTAGGTGCAAATTTGCACCTGGTAACAAAATTTGGAGGTGTTAGTTTTTTCATGGTAAATCAAACACCTGAGAACTCACTGTGCGTTAATACAACATATCTGCTTAGGGGAGCATAGAATGATTTTACTTATCCGTGGCAAAGGAATTTACACCTATCCTCTACTAGGTGCAAATTTGCACCTGGTAACAAAATTTGGAGGTGTTAGTTCTTTCATGGTAAATCAAACACCAGAGAACTCACTGTGCGTTAATACAACATATCTGCTTAGGGGAGCATAGAATGATTTTACTTATCCGTGGCAAAGGAATTTACACCTATCCTCTACTAGGTGCAAATTTGCACCTGGTAACAAAATTTGGAGGTGTTAGATTTTTCATGGTAAATCAAACACCTGAGAACTCACTGTGCGTTAATACAACATATCTGCTTAGGGGAGCATAGAATGATTTTACTTATCCGTGGCAAAGGAATTTACACCTATCCTCTACTAGGTGCAAATTTGCACCTGGTAACAAAATTTGGAGGTGTTAGTTTTTTCATGGTAAATCAAACACCTGAGAACTCACTGTGCGTTAATACAACATATCTGCTTAGGGGAGCATAGAATGATTTTACTTATCCGTGGCAAAGGAATTTACACCTATCCTCTACTAGGTGCAAATTTGCACCTGGTAAAAAAATTTGAAGGTGTTAGTTTTTTCATGGTAAGTCAAACACCTGAGAACTCACTGTGCTTTTATACGAGAGATCTGCTTAGGGGAGCATAAAATGTTTTTACTTATCCGTGGCAAAGAAATGTACACCTATCCTCTACTAGGTGCAAATTTGCACCTGGTAACAAAATTTGCACATGAGTAAATGCGTCTTTACGTTCACAAACGCATACGTAAGTAAAATTTGACCATATGCAAAAAATACACACGTAAGTAAATGTTGCCCTATAAATGGAGTATTATTTTACTTACAGTCTTTCAAACGTTTGATTTTATTTCTGTTGATTATTCGAAGTTCCAAATGAAACCATACCAGGAAGATCTAACTTCTGCACTTGCAAGGCAATTTCCTCAATAGAATACAGAACTGTTGCATGTCGGGAGATCTGGAAGTAAAAGTAAAATATTATGGATGATAACTTCTTGTGGGTCACAACGTTTCTGGGTAACCCCATACCCCTTCGTCAGGTGGATGTTGAACAAAACGTTGCAGTCCATAATATGTGTTTTTGCTTGTATACACCAACTGCTATATACAAGAGATCGTCATCTAAAACATTTGTCTTTTACTTGTATATACCACGTCTACATGCCTCTCAACATTTCAACCTTTGTATGTCAACTGGTGTCATAGAACAATTTACTCCGAGTTGACAATCGATATGATCCAGTACATGTTCGATGTTTCAGCAGCTGTACATGTACTTCGATCTAAATTTAGAATAAATTCTATGCAGTCAAGCGATATGCACCCTTCTGATTGGATCTAACAAGGTCACGTGGCCAGTATACATTTTAATGAACCCTAAAGTGGAGGTTATACAGAAACACCGTCAAATTATGAAGATTATACAAATCGTGTCTGCTGATTGGACGAAACAATGTCATGTTAAGAAATCAATTTATTCCTTTTAGAAATTTGTGAAAACAGTGTTTAATAAGTGGTTACTATATGTGCACTACTACATTGTTCCGAAATTTCTTAACATTAAAGGGGCAGTAGCACGTTTCTAGGGGGGATATAAGGTGATGTCAGGAAAATGAAAATTAATGGTTCCAATTGAAAGACAATGTATTTAAACTAAATGAAGCTGTAATAATTCAAATATATAACGTAAAGTTTAGCCATGCAATTCCCTTTTCTTAAACAAAATGAATTAAAGGTGTTCACACAAAATGGCCGCTAATGGATTTTAGGTTAATCTTCATACTTTGTCCTCTGACTATTGGTTTGTGTTATAATATTTTTGACACTATCAAAATAATACATTTAGCATTAACGTACAATTATCAGTGAACATTTAAAATATAAAATAATCAAAAAACGTGCTACTGCCCCTTTAAATCATTCGTAAGGAATTTACTTTTTATATTGTTATGCTGTAGATACATGCAGAAGACATTTCACCACATATAAAACACACACTAAAGGGATTGTAAGAGCGCTTCGAAAAAGTTTCGGGCATTGTGCTTCCCAGTTTGATTATGGCCTGATATCATAAATTTTATAACGAAAATTTCGAATTCTGCTACAGCAAACAGCTTAAAAATTCCCATATATATGTGATTAAGCATATCTTTACTCATAAAAAATAATCACGATTTGATAACAATCTGATTAGCCTATGTAAAAAGGTTAACATCGACATGTTATACTAAGCTAGAACATTTGTTGCTAAAAGATTAGACAAAACTCTTACTCTTAAAAGTGAAAAAAACCCAATGAAAACATATTTCAAAAAAGTTTTCTTGGTTTTCCATTTTGTGTTGTACGTTTTATCCAAACTGAATGTCACTTTTGCTAAGAATATCCTTTTTACTATAACTTAAGAACTTCTATATTACCTACTTACTATTGTGTACACAATTTTCTTAAAAATAATAGACTCATGTCGTGTCAACATAATACCATAATAAACAAATTAGCTAAATATATCGTTTTAGCCTATCAGAAACGTGATTTATATTCATAAATGTATTCCACTCAAGCAAAGACAAACTTGTTCTATATTTCAATCTATATGTCCAAATGGGCGCCTAGTTGCCTTTAAACTGTTGTAAATGCACTGTATAACGGGCCTGTGGACTTTTTACGGAATAAACTCATTCATTCATTCATTCATTCATTGACGAACCATGAAAGTGTATTGCGTACCCTGCCAAGTTATCAACCAATAACATAGGGGTAAGTCTTGACCATAAGGGCATTTTTTAGTCAATGAAATGTCGTTATTCCCGGAGCCTTGTGCAATATTTCTCTGACCTCTAACCTCTAACCTATATCGCATAGATTGATGCGATTCATTCAATTTGCATTTTGCATAAATAGAGATTATTTAGCGAGAAAGTGGGAAAATGGGCGCCTAGTTGCCTTTAAACTGTTGTAAATGCACTGTATAACGGGCCTGTGGACTTTTTACGGAATAAACTCATTCATTCATTCATTCATTCATTCATTCATTCATTGACGAACCATGAAAGTGTATTGCGTACCCTGCCAAGTTCTCAACCAATAACATAGGGGTAAGTCCTGACCATAAGGGCATTTTTTAGTCAATGAAATGTCGTTATTCCCGGAGCCTTGTGCAATATTTCTCTGACCTCTAACCTCTAACCTATATCGCATAGATTGATGCGATTCATTCAATTTGCTTTTTGCATAAATAGAGATTATTTAGCGAGAAAGTCGGCCGTGTGAATTGAATGAAACGAATGTAAATAGTTATAAACACAAATGCACAAGTTTCGTGAAAGTCCTTATAAACTCTGCCGAGGTTGATAATTTCTTATTACCAATTCTATTCCAATTTATTCATTTTGAATATCAAGAAAATGGACGTTTCCCTGGAGACAGCTGGCGGCAGTGACGTCATGAACAATGGTATTATGAAGTCACAGACGTAAATAGATAATGGTAATATCTAAATGGGAAATGGAAGTCGAACTACGACAGTAGTTTCTAGGCAAATATGATATGTGTACATGTGCTGATATTGAAAATATGACACTACATATCTTCCACCCTTCATAGAGATCGATACGAAACATATACATGGCTTGATAACACTACCAGTGTAGTGAAGGAGCTTCGTGGATACCAATACGCTAATATGGCAGGATGTGGTATGTGGATAGATAATGTCAGTTTATGTTCTGTTTTGAATATCAAATTTAGGAACTCAAAGTTTTGAAAATTGAAGATAATAAAATATTAAAAGCCTTGCGTTAAAAGGGGCAGTAGCACGTTTTAGGAGGTAAAGTAGATGTCAGGAAAGTGACAATAACGGTTCCTATTGAAAGACAACGATGTTAAGTTTTGCCATGTTTTTCCTTTTTCTTACACAAAATTAAATGAAGGTATTCATACAAAAATGACCGCCATTATTCTTTATGAGAATCTGTATAATGTGTTCTCTGACTATGGATGATTGGTATTGATATTTTCGACATCGTCAAAATATTACATTGAGTATTACTTACAATTATAAATTATAAAATGATATTTTTTTTTAAAACGTGCTACTGCCCCTTTAAAACTGTGCTCGGAACTAGAAATGATTATTTTCAGAACTGTGCCTTTAAATGTTCGCCAAGAGGAAGCGTTCATAGCCAGTGATAAGATTATTCAAGCCTTGAGTTAAAACTTGAATGTTTTGGAGTTAGGTGACGTCTTATGAATTCCCCGTTACCATAACACTGATAACACTAACCCTGACCGACAGTCCACTGTGGATAGTGACTCTATACCGACTCACCTGACAGGTGCTACCAGCGTTAGCTTGATTACAGGTAAGGCAGGTAAAACTGAACTAATTTCCATATTTAGGGTTACTTCAATGTTCATCTCTTTGGTCATTTGTAAGGACTGGGTAGTCTAGTGGTCATTTGTACTGACCGGGTAGTCTAATTGTCATGGGTAAGGACTTGGTAATAAAGTGGTCATTTGAAAGGACCCTAAGTCCAGTGGTCTTTTGTAAGGACTAGCATGGGTAGACCAGTGGTCATTTATAAGGACTGGGTAGTCAAGTGGTCATATATTTGGAATGGGTAGTCCAATTGTAATTTGTAAGGTCAAGTAGTCCAATTGTCATTTGTAAGGTCTGGGTAGTCATATTGTCATTTGTAAGGTCTGGGTAGTCATATTGTCATTTGTAAGGACTGGGTAGTCATATTGTCATTTGTAAGGACTGGGTAGTCCAATTGTAATGTGTAAGGTATAGGTAGTCCAATTGTAATTTGTAATGACTGGGTAGTCAAATTGGCATTTGTAAAGACAGGGTAGTCAAGTGGTCATTTTTATCTTTTAAAAAAAGTCAGTCTTTACGATCCGAACGGAGCATAATCTTTTTAGAAACGACGGTAGGCTCTGTGATTTCAAAGAGATTACTTTTGACAATGACTATTTTCAGTCAAATTTCACTAGGTGTAATTCTATTTCGATTAAATTGGATAATATTTTGGTTTGACATTGATTTACCTTTTAATGAACTTTGTTTGGTTGATTTAGATTATTTCTTTGTTTTGTTTGACAGGGCCTCCTTTCAGAAAACAATCTTAACTAAGGTAACCGGATACTTATACATTTTGAGCTTCCCAATGTTAATACAAAAACTGCATGGAACTAGGTCATGATACGATCCTTGTAAAAGTCAATATCATTCCAGTCTCGTTGGGCTAACAAGGTGAAACTCGATAAACAGAGGTTTCCATTATCGATTCAGATTTGGAGGACTAACAACAAAAGACTTGAAGGAGAACGTCAACGAGCTTGAAAGAGACCTAGCTACAGACTAAGGTTCTTAATTCAAAGGATTTCATAGTTTATCACATTCCCTCCCCACATAGTTTTATTAAACCTTATCACTATCGACGTCCAACTTATTCAATTATTAAGTGTTAAAAATGTGTTCCGTACAGTTTTTTCGCGTTCGATTGTAAGAAAATTAAGAAACAGTCTAAAACATGTATGTCCCCTATTGAAAACCGTACAAACTTAGGTTTATATTTGTTTGAAATCAGTTTAAAAATGAATTTATTGAAAGTAATAAGTGATTTTCACAGTGCATTCTACTTATATTGCTAGTTTTAACTACTGTTTAGTCTTTAACCAGCTGTATCAATCCCCGTCCTTGGTATTTACCGATTATCTGTAAAGGTAAAAGAAATAGAGAAACTGAATCTGAATATGAGGTAGATCAAGTCATGGAAGGTTGATCTAACCTCTGTTCTAATAAGCCGAGTTTGTGGACTAGAGAGGGAGAAATCCTGGTAAGATGCATTCAAAGTTAGTTGTGCAATCAGCGACGCTGTTCAAAAGTTTCATTTTGGATCCTGAGTCAACAGCCACCTCCTCCACTCGATACGCGTTTTCATTGGCTGAATTTTCTCAAATGGTTTGCGGTACCCAATTTTGCCGCTAGGGGAAACCGGTAACCCGGGTATTGGTCGTATTCGAACAGGAGCTGGATCAACGGTTTGTTACTTGGTGAACTTCTGTTGGGAGTTTACCCATTGCAGATACAACCTTTCCTAATCTAAACAAAACAGAACCAACGTTGTAAGTCAAAAAATAGATAATTGAATAATTGATTGGGGTACTGTGGCATGGTTTTAGAAAATGTTATTTTTTTCAATTTCCAAAAAGTTTACCAATGGCAAAAACAAACTTGTTTATCAAAACAAAATATAAACGGAAGATCTAAGTCTAATGATTGATAGGTACACAAATATCTATTTTCAAGAAAGTCCAATTATTTGTACCTTGCTAGGTATATCGTTACTGTGGCACGGTATAGAAACCTTTAATTCTTTCAGTTTACACCAAACTATCTCATTAAACGGTTAAACATTACTGAACCATTTAAAAAAAGCTGTCCACTTCATATCTTGACGATAAAATCTCATTCCTGTGACTCACTCGTCTTCGATCTGCTTGTATTCTTTTCGGGATTTTTAGACCTTAACCCTTAACATTCTGATAAGGAAAAGTGAAGTTTGGTATTTTGAGGATAAGAGGCTGAAAATCTCATCATACTACAATTATTTAGGATTACTTTTTTCAAATCGGTTGTCGTGGTCTAAGTCTGTTCAAAATCTTGTTAATAAGGCTTCCAATGCATTATTTTCTGTGAAACTTCTAAGTCTAAAGCTTAAGAATATCTCTCCTGTAGTTCTCTTCAAAATTTTTGATGTTCAAATAAAACCTATAATATTATATGCTTCGGAAATATGGGGTTACCAGAAGTGGTTTATAGTTGAACAATTTCAAGTACGGTTTTGCAAGTTTGTATTGGGTTTGAGTTATAAGTGTACTAATGTTGCTGTTTTAGCAGAATGTGGCAGGCATTATATTTATGTTGATTCTTTATTGAGAGTTATTAAATTCTGGATCAAGTTGCTCGAAATGCCAGTGGATAGGTATCCCAAACAGGCTTATCTTATGTTGTGTAACTTAGATAATGTTGGACGAAAAACTTGGGTGTATCATGTTAGAACAATTTTATTTACTTATGGTTTCGGTTTTGTTTGGGAAAATCAAGGAGTAGGTTTCAAGGAGGCTTTTCTTTTCAATTTTGAAACAAGGATTAAGAATTGTCATGTTCAATCATTAATGGCTGAAATTCATGAATATTCTACATTACATTTATACTCTAGAATTAAAACTGTATTTGGTCTTGAAACTTATCTTGTTACTGTTAAATCTAAAGAAGCAAGACGTCGAATTACTTTGTTAAGAATTGGCGAGCTTCCCATATACAAAAATATTGGTAGACGACATGGTATTCCACGTCAATTTCGCTATTGTAAAGTATGTAAGTCTAATTGTGTAGAGGATGAATTTCACTTCCTTTATAAACGTCCAGTGTATCATGATATACGTGTAAAATATTTTGAAAATCTACCTTTGTACATTAATGAAGAAATAATGATTCGTAATCTCCAAAGCAGTAATTTATCCTATGTATTAGCTATCTCCAATTTTGTTAAAGATGCCTTAATCTTACGGAAAAATTTTGATTGACAACATGCAATTCTGTAACGTATTTTATATGTTCATTTTGTACGTGGGCCAAAGGCCTTTCTACTGAATAAAACATTGATTGATTGATTGATTCTGATATAACCTCTCCCCCTAATTTCACCTTCCCGCCCCGTGAGGGAGGCAGTATACATGGTTGATCGGTTTAACGTGAAGTTTTCTTCTCCAGGAATAAACAATCAAAGACAATTTCATCGTGTCAAGTATCAAGACTGCATGTGGCCATTTTTGTGTGAACACCTATTGATGTTTGGATTTCGAAATTCTTGTTTCGATTAAAAAAATGATGTTTCTGATATTAGTTGATGCATGTATCTTTAATATTCGTAAAATCACCAGTACTGAACTAAGAAATGTTGTTCATACGTTTAAATCTATTTACAGGAAAACAACTTAAAATCGGCGCATAATCTACTTGCTGACAAAGATGGGCGTGATGTCAGGAGTAGGACGGGTGGTCCTTGTCATTCTAAACATTGTCTTTCTGGTGAGTATATACTGCTGGATATAAGTATCGTTACACCTTATGCGTCTTGGTTGCAGTGGTCTTCATTCTCATCTGTTTGGTAGTACTTTGCGAGATAATCGTGTATTTTCCTATGCAATTTTCGGGAGGAAAGCTTTCAGCTCCATCACTTATACTATATACAACAATGTTCACCATGGATTTAGCCCAGTGCGATTTGGTCGTAATAATAGAGAAACACAAAGGATCCTCCGAATTTGATTAACACATAAGACGCCCGGTATTACTCTTCCTTGCGAAATACTTTGTAACAGGCAAAATGAATTAATCTATTATTTGAGTTAAAGGGTTCGATCGATAACGGTGTTGACAGGTTACCGCGTCAACAAGATATAGGAGAATGTTTCGAGACGGCCTCACACATTGACTACCCAAATATTGGAATCTGTACTGGTTCAAAGCCTTATATCAATTATTGGAGATAAGAGAAATGGCAGCGCCCTTCAGCGTATAAAGCCGATACAATAGATTAAAAATACTAGTGTCGTTCGGTAATGTATTAAATAGGAAATCTATTCTGTTAAACAAAAGAAACTTAAACTTATACAACGCATCAAATGTCTGACAATAAGTTAAAATCTTTGAATTTTGCTGAGAGAACAAATTTCAAACAACAGAGTTTAAAATGTAATAAATAGGAAATCTGTTCTTTGAAACAAAAGAACTTCAACTTATACAACGCATCAAAAGTCTAACAATAAGTTAAAATCTTTTAATTTTGAAAAAGGACAAATTTCAAACATTAGAGATTTTAGGCTCACATATATTTTGCATGGGTAATGTCTAACACATTCTTGAAAAACGAAGTACAGAAGATGATACTCGGGTAATGAAGTTATAAAAAGGTTCATCTTCTGGTGTGATTCTATCATATATGTAATACGTCACAGAAGACAAAACACGAAAACACACACCAAAAACAATCGTTTCTATGTCACGGGGAAATGGGTACACTACAGCTCTGCTTACACCAAAGAATAATTTATTATTTATTATTTATTATAGATAGGCCTGTTCTTAGGAATGTTAAATGGAATGATATAATTCATATAAGCTTTTATAGTGTTTACCATTGTAAATTGTCATCATCTTTCCCCATCAAAGTATAGCCCGCACACCTAGAAATAACTGGCTTGGTCAAACCTTGCTGCACTTCATTAAAACCCCATTGCCATAATTGATGAAGTTTAGCTATTGAGAAAACTTGGTAGGAGAACCTTTTTTCGAAATTTGATATAATATTTACATGTTTTAATCAGCAATAAAGTACCTATTTCGACGTCCAAAGTATAGTACCGTCTGCAAGAGTGCAATAGCATTTAACGAAACCATATAACGCTGACGTCATCATTATGTGTGTAGGATTTACACCCGTCTCAAGTACTGCAATTGCGTCCGATAGGTATCATCTTGGGGGGCAAGGAGTTCCTTATTCAGAGAAAAAGAAACTCCAGTCGGCTTTCAAGCGTTTATCTAGGAAACGAAAATTGTGATATGGCCACACATGATTAGCCTTTATGTCGGCTGCCGTTTTGATCATGTTGGTAACTTGTCCCCTATTTAATAAATTTTGGTCAGATTTTCTCTAGGTTTGTCGCAAAATTTTGCAAACAATATAATGAATACAGTAAAACTTTTTTTTAAATATTGAACTTCCCTTTTTTAATATTGATGTTTAACTGGTCAGTTCTTGTTCTCAATCCCTCTTCGTCTGTTGTCAATCTTTACAGCATTGTTGTTCGTTTTCACATATAACCAAATATGCTGCTCCATTCGTACTATTAAAATCAAATAAAATTAAAACACAAAGAAATAAGACTTCCAGTAGTAGTAAACTATATTGAGTTATGCCTTGCGTGGAGATTTATTCATCAAACGATTACATGTGTTATTATATTGTTATTTCTGTTGCAGATTATCTCCCTTGGTCTGATTGCTGTTGGAGCTATACTCAAGTTTACTCCGGGGGTCATTATGTCATTCCTCTCAGCCGGTATAGCCTCTCTCATACCGCCTGATGTGGAGGACGTGAAGGTTCCTGAAACATTGTCTTTCGTCCCCATGTTTGGAGATGTTGGCATAGCACTGTTGGTAACTGGAGCAATTCTCTTTGTGCTGTCTGTCCTTGCTTGTTGTGGGGCATGCTGTAAATGGAGACCATTCCTTATTGTGGTGAGTTGATTGGGTATTGTGGTGAGTTGGTTGGGTATTGTGGTGAGTTGGTTGGGTGTTGTGGTGAGTTGGTTGGGTGTTGTGGTGAGTTGGTTGGGTGTTGTGGTGAGTTGAAGGTTCACTACCTGGAAAGCAACATTTGTGATGTTTAAACCAACAGACCAGGGGATTATACTGGTCGACTGCATCTTGCGAACAATAGGAGATCTGTGTGATCTTAACCATATGGGTGATACTAAATTCATAATAAGTATTAAGTAAAAAATCAGCCGATTTCGTTAGGTAGTTCACATTTCTGTAAAACCCAACGTTTTAATTCATTAAAACAACATAAGTTGCCTTCGGTGAAACTTCAAAGGGTTTTTACTGTAATAACAAATGTTGCTTTCCAGGTACGACACCGAGTTGAATTGGTATTGTGGTATTTTGGTGAGTTGATTGGGTAGTGTGGTGCGTTGATTGTGTATTGAGGTGCGTTGATTGGGTATTGTGATGAGTCGATTGTGTATTGAGGTGCGTTGATTGGGTGTTGTGGTGAGTTGAATTGGTATTGTGGTGGGTTGATTGGGTATTGTGGTGAGTTGGTTGGGTTTTGTGGTGAGTCGATTGTGTATTGAGGGGCGTTGATTGGTAGTTGTGAAGGGTTGATTGGGTATTGTGGTGAGTGGGTTGGGTTGATTGGGTTGAATTGATTTGGTATTGAGGAGGGTCGATGGGGTATTATGGTGAGTTGGTTCGGTTGGGTGGGTTGAATTGATTTGGTATTGAGGAGGGTCGATGGGTATTGTGGTATTTTGGTCAGTTGATTGGGTAGTGTGATGGGTTGATTGGGTATTGTGGTGAGTTGATTGGGTATTGTTGTTAGTTAATTGGGTATTGTTATAGGCTGATTGGGTATTGTGGTAAGTTGGTTGGGTATTGTGATGAACTGATTGGTTATTGTGGTGGGTTGAATTGGGATTGTGGTGGGTTGATTTGGTATCGTTGGGACATTTCAGGATTTTATTGAAGGAGGAAACATAGCTCCGAAATGATTTGTTTAAGAATTACCTGAACGGAGGGATTAAATCGCGAGGGCGTTAGTCCGAAGGGTAATCCCCGATCTTTTTGGGGGTTTTCTCTGAGAGCAGAAAACCGAAGACTAATGTTTACTCCAATTTATAGACCGTCTATTCTTATGTTATATCATTCCCAACTAAAATAAAGGGTAAATATAGAGTACGTATCCCTTCTTTGGCTTAAATCAAAGAAGAGAAAGCGTTGCTACCAATATAAGAATTCAAGAAGTCGTGGTGGGTGGCAGAGGAATTGATATGGGTTTCGGATTTTGTTATGAGAGTGTGGTATACTGTGTGGTAATCCTGTTGAGATCCGTTGTTATATATTGAGAGGTTGGTCTTGTATTAGAAAAGGAGATGGGTAATATAAGTAAAAAGGGATGAAGTAGATAGTAAGCATGACGAAAGTTACTGACTAACGCTGATAACATTATGAGAATGAAATGCCGATGCCCTTGATATGATAGTAGTATCGTGTGTGAGGGTAGAGTGGAGATGTGATGAATATGATTGTAGAAAAAACAGAGTTTGGTTTGGTTGTAAGAAAGTGGTTCGTAAATGTCGCCGTGAGTTAGATGACTGGTAGGATGTTTTAGCAAAGGAGTAAACTTCATTTAGGTTGGATCCTTTAGCATTGCATCAAGATAGTGTGTTTGTTGGACTAGGTTGGTCATAAGGTGACTTGTTTCGATGAAAAGAAGAATTGCTTAGAATGGTATAGCTTGTGAAACTTAGTCACTTAATGTCAAGTAATTTTGTTACTTGCTTTTTTTTTTTTTCGAAAACGATAAATCTACGATCATGTGCTTTTGGTGTTTGGTTTAATATCCAAGCTTAAAAGGATAACCATAAATTAATTTATATACCTGCAATGTGACGATTAAATGATAAAGTGTCGCTTAATATGATTTTTGTATCAGTTCCACATGATATGATTCGTTCCAAATAGAAAATATTTATTCCCAAGATTTTATGACAGAACATGTATTTGTTGTTGCAGTTCGCCATCTTGATGATTGTGCTTATCGTTATCATATCGACGGTGGGCGGCCTCTTCTTGGTGCCAGATTCACTTGTAAGTTTGTATTTAAAGGAGAAGGAACTTCCTTTGGAAATTTCTTTCATTTGTTTTTCCCAAAATTATATGTAATATTAGATATCACTTCAAAGTCAATACGTTCTGAAGTTATTGCTAGGAACAGGGCTGGTTTTAATATATTGGGATGGAATAATCAATTGATTATCGCGGATCTCACATTATTGGTATCGATAACAAAATTAAAACTTGTTTTTATGTCAGCTAAAGAATGATATTTATGTATAAGTTATGTAAGATGTGTAGCTATCTGCGATTAGTTCTGCTATTTTGTGTCGTGATTTTCAAAATGTTTTTCATATTTTCATGATATTGATTTCAATCTTTCAGTTGCACGAGAATATAAGGGACCGACTCAATGACAAGGTTGTCGCAGAATACGAGGCAGATAAAAATGGAATATTTTCAACAATAATGAATGTACTCCACGTGAAGGTATACCAGATTCTATCCAAATAATTTACTTTTATCGCTGACTATGATAGCAATAGCAACATTGTGACGTATTATACTGAACTGAGAATGAAATATATACCGAAACGTTTCTTCTCAATGAGGAGTGTTATAGCATTCACATCAATTTTGTCATCACATGATGAGGATGTTATATTGAAATTATCTCTGTTCAAAAACCATGGCATGGATCTTAGACAAAATGTGTTAAATCTTCTTTAATACGATGAATTCATTTCGATCATTATGTGGGTCTTGTCAAGTATGATTACAAATGGAAGGTTACAAATATTTATACAGGAACAAAACAATAATTTCATATAATCAACACATTGTTGTGTGTTTAGATTGACAGTTAGGAAGTCAGTAACCGTCAATCTAAACACACAACAATGTGTTGATTATATGAATTTATATATATATATATTTATATTCTTTTTGACGTTTGACATTTTTGACACTGGAGAAATGTTTAAAGCACTGTCACGTAGTGGATGTGGAGAGTAGAAAGTTAACTACGCAGCAAATGGTCGGGTTTTTAGAGTAATAAAGAATACAAAAGATATCATTGTTTTGTTCATACAGAAGAATGGTTTCAGATCATCATTGAGGCTCAGTATGATAAATATACAACTTAAACATCGTTAGATGGTGCTCATGGCGGGGTCATAAATTTTATTTTTCAGCGATCTATATGTTTGATAGTAAAATTTCTCAAACAATAGGTTTATGTAGCTTGTATGTCCACCTTTGGCATCGGTGCAGGCAGTAATACGTCTCCTCATCGATTATACGTTCGTTAATTGAAAATGTTTGAAATCCTCTCCTAAGAAGCATTTCCATCTCATTTATCGTCACAACCGACCGCTGACAGTTCCTTATTAGACTGTCAAGATGGTCCGATAGTTGCTCTATTGGGTTCATGTCAAGGGAACAGACAGACCATTGCAGAACGTGAACATTGTGACGCCTATCGTAGTCTCTCAGGTTGATGTATGGTCAAGAACATTCCTCTGAAGGGATTGTAATGTCTGATACCTGCAGAACAAAGTCTCTGTAGTTGACTGATGTGAGTCCTAGAGCTGTCGTTGACGCCCCAGTTAGGAATCGGTTGCGCAAGTGAATGTCTCGCATGTGCAAATCATCCAGGTGTCTTGTGATACGTGGTCTTCCGGTTCCGGTTTTGGGTCCTGCCTAGCTGCTTGTGTCGTTAGAGGAGTCTGGCCACCGTTGGAGCCGTGAACAAAAGACTTGCAAGCTGAACCTGTGTTGCCCCCCATTTCTCGCATACTAACAGCTCGTTCTAGCTCCCCATCTGTTAGTCTTGGCAGATTTTTTATGCTTTCATATGCTATGTATCCAACCTTATGTATAGGCATATCTATACTTTACTTCAGTAAGTGCAATAAGAACGAATGGCTTAACACGTGTTTAAATTAGTAGTTTATTAGTTAATTAGTAACCTGAGTCATGGCACCATAATAAACGGTCCATTTCATCGATGTGATTACTGCCGTATTCTACTTAGACAATGATTTTGTGAACAAATTTTGTTCATTCTTTATGAAACTTTGAAATTGATTTTACGAACCTATACTTTCTTTTTCCTCGTAGTTTATTGTTGCAAAAATTCAAATCTTTAATTCCCTAATGAATATATCTTTTGACGGGATGTGTTTTTGTCAGAGGGTCACACACCTATTTTCCTACTTTTATCAGTTATCGAAGAAATAAAATTCAACTTTTGAATATTGACGGCCATTACATTGTGAACCCCTTTTCATCATTTGTGTACGAAATAGATTCGCGTAGCTTAACCTCCATTTGTTCATAGACTTGTTTTCTTTTTAACATTTATTGGCATAAATTTACCTTTGTGTACCCGAAAAATAAATGTCAACGAGTTCTCCGAATGAACTGCATGATCCACAATACACTTTCCAAAATCAAATCTATTGTTGCTGTATTTGGGTTATAATTTTGCAAATTGACAAGTACTGAAAATCGATTCATCATCTTTAGTCTATTCTGTATTCGCTTCGCAAAGTTATGTTCCAACTCTCGATAGAACATCGAAGCTGTTCACTATATAACTAAGGCAGTTCTTAATTGTAACAGATCACATTTCTCACTCTTTTCTCTCCGTGCAATTTCTTATGGCGATAAATATGTTGGTCATTGCTTGGTTGATACAATTGCAGATGCAATGCTGCGGATTCGAAGGGCCAGGGTCATATGCTGTCGACTGGAAAAATAACCTCAATGTTGTACCGATGTCTTGCGCTTCTGAACTCACAAAAGCACGATACCTCGATTGGCAGTCCGGTAGCACCAATGATGACAAGTTCTTCTACACAAGCGTAAGTTATCATTGACCAAATGGTGATCAATAACAGGTAAACACAAAAACCAGATGGCGATCAGGCACTAAGGGCATAGACCCTTAATTCAAATTCATTTGGTGGCGTAACACTGTTGTTCTTTGAGGACGAATTATATTTTAATTTTCCACCTTCCTTACAGGAAAAGTTATTCAAGCATTTTCGAGTCCAGCTTTCATATATGCTTCATATTCCTACAAATAAATCATTATATTATACCACTGTGTCATTGCAACTGAGCTGAACTGGATTCCCACTCGTAAGCTTTTTAAAAACCAAGTCTACTTCTTTGGTGGTCATTTTATAAGTTGAGATGATATTATTGCTCAACGACTTCTTTATTCAAATCTTGCGACGTTTCGAAATACATGAATACACTAATGTCTTCTTTGAGAGGCATTTTTAGAAGTTGGGATGACAATAATGCTGAGGAACGACACAAGCTTGAGAACGACACAAGAATCTGTGTCGAAACGTCGCATATTATGAACAAAGAAGTTGTCATCCATATATTCCTCAGCATTATACACTAATGTCGTTCGTCACTTGCCTGAGAACGACATAAGTACATATGTCGAAACGTCGCAAAACTTGAATAAAGAAGTTGTATATTCATAATTTTGCCTTCACCTTCTTCGTCAAGGTCACGTTTTGAGGTTGATTTTTTACGGTCTCTTCTGTACATAATCTCTTTTAGCGAAATTAGTCGAATCAATGTAAGTATACTTTATTGGTAGATATAAATTGACTCGTGGGAAGTCAGAACATGTGACTCCGGGATTAGCCCGCAGCTCTTGAGCAAATTCCAAACTGAACGAGTGGTATTTTATCTAACTTAGAAAACAAACAAAACAGCAGATGTAAATGAACTTTCCAGTTCTTACTTAAGTTCACAGATAGAAGTCAAAATACACAAAGGAAAATATACTAAACAAGATAATGTAAGGACCACTACGATTTTGAATATTCATTTTCTATAGAAAATGACACCTAACTAATAAAAAGTCATCTTAAAGGGACAGTAGCACGTTTTTAGAGAATATATAAGGTGATGTCAGGAAAATGAAAATTGATGGTTCCAATTGAAAGACAATGTATTTAAACTAAATGGAGCAGTAATAATTCAAATATATAATGTAAAGTTTAGCCATGCGATTCCCTTTTCTGACAAAAAGTGAATTAAAGGTGTTAACACAAAATGGCCGCCTATGGATTTTAGGTGAATCTTCATACTTTGTCCTCTGACTATGGATAATTGGTTTGTGTTATGAGATTTTTGACACTATCACTATAATACATTTAGCATTAACGTACAATTATCAGTGAAAATTTTAAAATATAAAATTATCAAAAAACGTGCTACTGCCCCTTTAATTCACAACTGTTTGTTTCAGGGTTGCTATGAGAAACTGACCAACTACATCGAAGACAACAAGACCTATGCAATCATTGCTCTGGTTGGAATAGTTGTTCTTCTGGTAGGTTTGTTCATTTTTACCTTATTTTTTTCTCTTTTTTTTGTGTAATACTTTTACCTATATTTTCATAGTAAAATGTCAGATCATCATATGGGAAAACAAATATTTTTCATTCAGAACAAACCAATTATATAGTTTACAATGAAAATCAAATAACGTTGACACCCTAATAAAATTGAAATATAATGACCATTAACATAAATATAAAATTGATTTTATTTAATCGTAATATAAAACTATAAAAATACTTTTAAAACTATCTACGTAAATGTCATTCATTACCTGATGATCATTTACGCATTGCCCTTTTATAATGTTGTCATGAAAAAAAAACATTGTTGATTAAATTAACATATATTCCTAAATAATTTTGTCCCCTAAAGAAAAGTTTCTTACGTGTAAAATCATCTTGTTTTACAGCTGCTTGAGGTTGTCTTCGCTATTATCATCATTATCCAGATCGGAAAGGACAGCAAGACTGGAATAGTGTAATGCTTCTATGTAAAGCACAATCTCATTAAAATCTAATCGAACCTTCATTTCGTACAAAGCTGTGTTTCTGATCTGAAATCTGCTCAAAGGGTGACGTCAAGCAACCCTTATATGTTTCATTTTCACACATGTCTGCTTAGACCACTTGTCTTCCTGGCCAATTAGTAAACTCGTCACTGATTGGCTGAAGTAAAAGGTCACTTGATGTGACCCAATAAGAGCAGGATCCAGATCACAAACTGAGCGAGTTTAGTTTGAACTGATTTTAATGAGGTTGTATAAAGTAAAACAGTTTACCAACTTTCAAAATCAGGGTTAATTTTGTCCTTTAATGATCTTTTTTACAAAGACAGTCGTGTGATGGTTGTTGGACACGAGAAATCAATATCAGATATTGCAATGGATGTAAAGTGATATGCAAATAAAATCAAGCCGCAAGACCAAATTTAGTAGTATGGATTAATTGGTTTGATTGATTGATTAAGTTGTTTATTGTAGCCAGGGTAACGCGTAATATCCACACATGAAGCCTAAATAATGACAATAGCTACAAGGCTTAAAATTTTGTGAATGTGTGAAGTGAAGTATACTATGATTTTTTTCATTTTATTTTTAAAAAGTAAATTCGTTTTTTAACAAGAAGTCAGAATATCGAAAGTCCCCTATGAACGGATGTTCTATTAAACGCCTATACTTGAAGGTCAGATTATATTTAATTTTAGCGAATTACATGCTTACTTTATTGTTTGATATAAGTTTTAACAAAATGTCAAAATTGAAATGAGAAGAAAAACTTAAGGAAGGATATTTTATTGAGAATAGTTCGATGTGTTTTACACTTTTCATTTTGAAGACTGGAATTTATAAGAAATTGTTTACTTCTCATGCACCTCGATATTTTAAAATCATTTTACGACTTTTTTAAAAAGGAGTGTTGTTCCTGAGTTTATTCATTACACGAGAAGGTATTTTGTACATACACATTTTGATATATTTATGTATAATTGTTATTCATTCATTCTAAAAAAAATTAATTGCGCTGACATGTTTTCTTATTTTTTCGCAACAACTTTTTTATTTAATTTGCAAATAAAATACAATTTCTGATTTATATACCCTTTTCATGCTTTCATTTACGTATGATGTATGTAATTTATGATTTGTGTTTGATTTTTGTCACAAGTGATATTGCCCGGTTGTGTGTTTTTATATTATGTGAAATTTGATATTTATTAAAGAAATGTGTCTTTGTTCTTTTGTTTCTCTATTTTATTATCCAATGTTTTCGTTGACCTACATCACATTTTAGTTATTTCATGTGAATAGGCAACCAAAGTTTCTCGTGTCTCGCTTTGTTTCCTATCTGAGTACCGGTTTGTAGGGATCGTATCAGTTAATCATGATACTTGAACACATTTAAGTGAATTTTAATCTAAGTTACAACTATATTCATAAAGAAAGAGACAGACAGACAGACAGAGATAGGAATCGTTTCAGTTAATACACTTGGACACAGTTTAGTGTTTAAATCCAAGTTACAACGTATGTTGTGGAAGTCATATATACCATACTATATAGATATATATATATATATATATAGAGAGAGAGAGAGAGAGAGAGAGAGACAGACAGAGACAGACACAAACAGACAGACAGAGATTAATAATGTTATCATATCAAAGAGTACAGCCTGTTTCTGAAAATATATAATTCTAACGCTGTTGAGTATTGTGACAATAAACATGTTAAAGTCATGATTTGTAATCGAAAGGCAGGAAATGACGCGAGCCAATGACTCATCTAATTTACATGAGAGACTAATACATTATAGTTGGTAGTTTAAGCAGGACATGAAACTATTTTGCGTGTAAGTTGAACGTACAAATTCTCCTTTTTGTAACAATAACATGATCGCTTTGAATCATTATTTGAAAAAAAGAAAATTTAGTTAAGGAAAGTATGGATTTACAAGCAAGTGCAGTTCATAGTTATGGTTAGTTTTATTCAGGACAATTGAAATGTGGTTTTACTTGGTGCGCAAAATTGTTTTGAAAACATTATCAGTGTCATTAAAATGAAACAATGCCACCTGGAAACTTTACAGAGTTGTACTCATACCAGAAACTTAGCGAAGTACGACTGTTAAGTTTTACGCGAGTGGATGAAAAGACTTTACTCAAAAACTATTGAATCACAAAAAGCAAAGGAAACAACCCGTATGTATGTCATGCTGGTCTAGATAGGATAATGCAGTTGGCTACTCACTCGAAAAATGCAATATTCTTTTACACATTGTTTTGAAACATTAAATGCTGAAAAAAAGTTGCAGTTTAATTTTGAGGCATCATCTCTAGACTCAGTTTACATGTGCACTTCAAATTGCCTGGGTATATTTGTTCACATAATCGTATTTGCAGACGTTTAACTCCAACACAATAACTAGCATATGAACGCACCTCCATACGTTAGTAGATTTATATGTTAAATAAATGTGCATGCCTCAGTAATACAGTAAAATATTAGTAATATAATATAAATTATAAACATATTTGTGTCTGTCTGGCAAACCATTGTGACAGAAAATTCGCCAATGAAGTCAGTATAAAGATTCTGTAAACGAGTTAGTCAGATTGGTGTATTACATTCTGTATCATGAAACCTCTGTATCATAACATATATAACATTTTTTAAATGTTAACAAATAAGTAAATAGTTGGTAGAATTATTTAATAATAAAAAGCATAATTTAAGATAGTGTTATGTCGTAGAACTGCACACACACAATGCCACTTAAGGACTATCACTTTAAAGGGGCAGTAGCAAGTTTTTGGATAATTTTATATTTTAAAATTTTCACTTATAATTGTAAGTTATTGCTAAATGTATTATATTGATAGTGTCAAAAATCCCATTACACAAACCAATCTTCCATAGTCAGAGGACAAAGTATGAAAATACACATAAAATCCACTGGCCGCCATTTTGTGTGAACACCTTTAATTCATTTTGAAGAAGAAAAAGCAATTGCATGGCTAAACTTTACGTTATATATTTGAATATTTACTGCTCCATTAACTTTAAATACATTGTCTTTCAATTTGAACCATTAATTTTCATTTTCCTGACATGACCTTATATTCCCCCTTAAAACGTGCTACTGCCCCTTTAAGGGATTCAGAACAATGGCAATGAATGACCTTGAAGAAGTTTCGGATGTTTAAAGGAAATGTGTTCTTCATATGATAGACCAGTCATTTCCTGTCGGAATATCAGTTGTGTTGACCATGCCTCATGTCCTCAAATGACCCAGAGAACAGCTTCACGTGATTATCCAAACTAGATCATGAATGTCATATGTCAAATAATTTCGCACATCGTACATCACCTTCACCATTTTACTTATGGATGACTTATGGATTCCATGACAACATACATCACGTGACATGAACGAGAGTTGCACTTGATAGTGATGCTATTCGAGGGAGGAATTGTTTACTTGTAACTAGAATAGAGAATACAACATGAACATGTGAGTATTATCTTTAATCTTTGATTCTCAACATGTAATCCTTGTTCCATGAGTGATTGAAATTTGAAAGTTCCTAATAAAGCACCTGGACATGCCTTTACGCTTTCATGAAAAACTAAGGATTGATGGAACCATGCCTTATAAGCTTTCATGGTTTTTCATTGTTTTTATCAGATCTAAGTCTTCGATGTGTTCTCCAGTCTGTTTAATTAAATTAGGTACAAAAGAAAGTACACACCATTTTGGGTACACAAAGATAATTTTTTATGAAGACAGGTAGAGAAAAAGGTATACCAACACGACCCAAAACAAATTTAAAATGTTGAAAATTGAGATTCGTTCATAGATTAAACGTAAAACAAATGTGTTTTATCAAAATATCTATTTCATGTATTTTATGAAATTATCTATGTTATGATATATTTAAAAAATACTTACAAGTATTCTTTGAACGCTTGTTCATCTCCAGTTGTTTTTAGTTCTAGAGTACGACACCACCCGAAATATTTGTTATTAAAATAATACAAACGCTAAAATCAGTGCACTTGTTTTTGTTGTACCTCAGTTTATATGATAGTTAAGCTTTAAATATCACCATACATCTTAACACTTATGAGAGCTGCAATACATGTGAACTAAAATGATTTATGATGATAATTGAGTAAGTTATTGTTTTACGCAGGTTGGGCAATATTTCAGCCATTGGCGTTTTTGGTGATAAACATGCGATTAAAAAAACCTAGATTATCATTTTAATTACATCCAAATACGATTTTCGTCAGGGCAAGTTTATCATAGTAACATATTTTTGCACAATACACAATGCATAAACGAAATATTTTTATGTTTAAGAACCTATGCATATAAACATTTCATACATTTGCTTCAGACTTCATAATTCTACATCAATAAAAACTTCTTTTAAAGAAATTTTAGGACAATAATTATGTTAAACGATCAAAATGTTTGTTTGTTTAATCTGCAGTTTTGACTTACTTCATATACTCTAATTTTAGGAGTTTTGTGTTTTGGGGTTACAGCATGTCATTTTACTCAATGAATGTATAGGATCAAGTATATGGTATTCTTTTTATTTCTAATTTTGGTTTCTAATAATAATAACTGCTGTTTAAAAATACACATACTCATAGTGATGATAACTATCACCATCTAAAGATTCACATAAAGTCCATTGACAGCGACTTTTCTCTGTACACCTTTAATTAATTTTTTTGTAAGAAACAGGAATTGCATGGCTGAACTATTACTGCTTCAGTTAGTTTAAATTGTCTTTCAATTGGAAAAATTTGTGTTCCTGACATCATCTTATATTCCCTCAAACGTTCTACTGTCCCTTTAAGGAATAAAAACTGCTGTTGCTTTACTTTACAGGATGAAAAAAATACAACTCACAATCATGATAACTATCATCATCATTGGACATGTCCTCTCACAGCCAGATTGCCCTCCCTGTGACTGTGTGTTAGATACAACTTATGGTGGAGTCAAAGCTATTTGTTCTCATCTTGAGCTTACCAGCTTTCCACAGACTATACCGACGAATACAACCACTCTTCTGATGGACTATAATAACCTGACAAATCAATCGCTGAGGACATTTCCTACCTTGAAGCATCTCAGATACCTAGATATGTCATTCAATTTTATACGTAAAATAGAAAATGACGTGTTTACTGGTCTCACACATTTAGAAGTACTTATTCTTGATGGCAATTACCTGTTGTATAGCCTCAATAGTGTATTTGATGCAAATTTTCTAAAACCTTTAACTAGTTTAAAAAATATTTCATTATGTCAGGTATTAACCACACCCATTTTTAATGTGACTTATGAATGCACTTCTTGCCCTCATTCTTTGGAATCGTTTTACATTAATTGTGATTCCTGTAAATTTGGTTCTTCGTTTCTGAAACTAAGACGATTGTCATTTCTTACCCTTGATCCTTTTTCATGTTCAATGCATTCACTGGACAATTCTACCTTTCAACACTTACCGTACTTAGAAATTCTTAATATGTCTAATTGTCTTGTATATCATGTTGATACTGGTATGTTTGAGTCACTGCAAAAGTTACGCATCCTGGATATGAATGTAAATGTTACAAACAGTGATGAGTTCAATGTGTTTATGGAAGTAACAAAATCACTCCAATACTCATCAATAGAATATATAAGTTTTACATCTTATCGAACATCAAAAAGCAACCCTGATATGTTTTTCTATCTTCAGAATACATCACTTGTAGAACTTCATATCAGATGTGCAAAAAGCATCGTCATACCTAGGGAAAATTTTCGGAAACTTCCTAAATCACTCGTTGTTTTAAGTTTGATAGGCATTCAGTATAGCCGCATATTAAGTGAGATTAGAGATCATCCGTCACTGAAGGCATTGGACTTGTCAAATCTTGCATATCCACTTCCCATGCCAAACGATTTTTTCATAGCAAATTTATCTCCAATTCTTGAATCTTATACATGTAGAAATTGTCCATCCTTAAGTTATAGGTGTGTAATTTATAGAAAAAATATAACAACATTCATCACGCCTTATAATAAATGGATAATGAATTTCAACTCTATCGTATTTAGAAGCTTTAAAAACGTAGAATACCTCGATCTCAGCCACAACGAAATATCAAATTTCCAGCCCTTACAAAGAAATGTTATTACTTATCTGAATCTCGCTAGCAATCATCTTGGGGACTCCTTAACAGGAAGTAATACATCAGCGCTTGAATCGATATTAAATGTCAACCTTTTAGATTTATCTGACAATGGTGTATCCTTTGTGTCTCTCTATGCTTTTGAACATTTACATGATGTTAAAGTCATAAATCTAAGCAGTAATCATCTTTCTGCTTTCAATGTGAGACTTAACAAGTTACTTAAAATGGAAGTGTTGGACCTTCGCAAAAATAAAATAAGTATGATAGGATCGGAAACAAGGAAAGCCTTAGGAAAACTCCCAAGGGCTAACCTTCACTTGGAAGGAAACCCTCTGATTTGTGGATGTGAAGAGTTGGAATCTCTAATCTGGATGAAACAGAACCTAGCACGAATTAAAAGTATCTCATCTCTTGAATGTCGTATCTTATCAGGAGATTACAAAAGTTTGGACAACCTTGACCAAATAGTCAGCAATCTGCAGGCCCAGTGTACGTCAAACATTTTTGAAATCTCAGTATCAGTTTGTGTCACAATCTCTTTCATGGCTGTGGTTGGTGCAGTTCTGCTTTACCGTCACAGATGGAAACTGAGATATCTGTATTATGCTGGGAGACGTGGTTACAGACAGCAATACAACAGGGAGGAAGTCAGGGAACACTATGAGTTTGATGCATTTGTTTCATATGAAGAAAGGGATCGGAGATTTGTTATTGATGAAATGATGCCAGAACTTGAAGAAAAACATGGACTCAAACTCTGCATTCATCATCGCGACTTTCTACCAGGGGAGGTAATCTCTGAAAACATTGTCAATGCGATTCAGAACAGCAGGAAGACGATCGTGGTTCTCTCCCCTTCTTTCCTTTTGAGTTCCTGGTGTGAGTTCGAGTTCAACATGGCCCGGATGGAAGGCGTGACCCGCAGACAGGACGTGGTGCTGGTGTTGCTGTATGAAGAAGTGCCCATGATGAAACTCTCCAAGGACATGGCCACCATGTTGAAGCGCAACTGTTACCTGGAATACAACCACGAGGTGTTCAACAGGGAGGTGTTCTGGCTCCTTGTGCAGGAATCAGTTCAAATCATCAGGCCTCAAGATTGAAAATGTAAATAATATAAGACAGAATTTATTTCCTAAATTCAATTTGGCTTTGGTAAGGAGTCTTAAAGGGGCAGTAACACGATTTTTGATAATTTTTTATTTTAAAATTTTCACTGATAATTGTAAGCTAATGCTTAATGTATTATTTTGACAGTGTCAAAAATCTCATTACAGTAGCCAATCATCCATAGTCAGAGGACAAAATATGGAGATTCACATAAAATCTACTGGCGGCCATTTTTTGTGAACACTTTTTATTCATTTAGTGTTAGAAAAAGGAATCGCATGGCTAAATTTTACATTATATATTTGAATTATTACTGCTCCATTTAGTCTAAATACGTTGTCTTTCAATGCAATTGGGACCATTAATATTCATTTTCCTGACATCACCTTATATTTCCCCTCAAAACGTGCTACTGCCCCTTTAACATCAATATCAAACATTAACATCAATATAATTGTTACGGTGTCGAAATTGTATCTTATTTCTTATCAGCTCAATAAACAATTTCAATGTTTTGCTTAGCAGTACCATTGTTTGTAAATATTTTGCATGTCCATGAAGCGTTAGGAATACCATAATGTATTAATGTTAGAAAAAAATAATATACATGTCGAAATATTTACCGTTATTCTCCTGTTTTCCTTGTACGCTTTGGTAAACTTTACATCATTGTCTTTCATGTACATTAACTGCAATTAAATGATAATTATATATTTTTATAATTATTTTGTTTCTGACATTTGGAAATAATTTTGATTTATTTTGAATATAAATTGTCATTAAAGTTTATGATATTTCAATCAGTCGCCTCAAGTGTGTCATAGGGATGTATTTCCTTCCTTAATACTAAAAATAGCAGTCATCTGAAGTTAAATTCCCTCTTAACCTAACAATTTGTACTTTAAAAAGTTTCATTTAACACGCCAAGCAAACTCATCTTCTGTTATATTCTTAATGAAGTTGATATGACATTGAATTTGTTTACCTGCAGACCAAAAGATGATACTATTGCTTTAAAAGATATTGCTAACATCATATAATAAGGTGTACGCTTAAGTTCAGCTTATTCAACCATCTGTGTGTCAACATTTTAATTTTGATTTGTGTTGATGCAGAAAAACATGTTCCTATCGCATACTCTTATGTGACTCTATTATCAATAGGAAAAAAGGAACGCTTTTTGAAAACGCACTTCCATACGTAAGTAGATTTACATGTTTAGTAAAATTGTATGACCACAGGAGGTTATGCATTTAATATATATATATATATATACATACATTTGTGCTTATCTGGCAAAATATTGTGACTGAAAATTCGCCAATGATGTTGAGCATGAAGATACATTTAAATGAGTTCTGTACACGAGCAAAGTAAGTCAGTGTTGGGTATTAACTTCTGTATCTTGAAAGATACATTTATATCATAACAAACATATAATTTTTTATTGAATTATCAAATAAGTAAATAGTTGATAGTTTTATTCAATAAAAAAGCTTAAGTTATGACATTATTATATCATGTAAGCCACACACAAAATGCCACTATAAGCTGTCCCTTCAAGGAACATATACATATGATAACAATGATAATGTATGACCTTTTCATTAGCTTCGGATGTCTACAGGAAATGTGTTCTGCATTCGTTTACCAGGCACTTCTTGACAAAGATACATTGGCTGTTTGACCATAACTCGTATACTCAAATGACTGGAATAGAACAAGGGAACGGTACATTGTCTCAATTTTGCAAGGGGAATATTTCCCAACGCCAGGCTCACACACCATCACAAACAGAGAGGATGGCTTGCAGGGAAACGTTTCCATGACTACACACATCACGTGACATGAACGAGCGTAACACTTGACGATATTCAATGAGGATGTATTCACTTGTCACTTGAATACCTTGAGAGAATACAACAACATGAACATGTGAGTTTTATCTTAAATGTTTGATTTTCAACCTGAATTCCTATTTTTCTTCAATTAGTAAATGATAACCTTTTAAAGTTAAGAATTATGTTCTTTTTTCTCTATCAAATTTTCTAGGTAAAGGTTTTTATTTTGGCTAAGTTTTGATGTGATGAATCTTCATTCTGTTAGGAAAGTTATCAGTTATTGTTTTTAAAAAAACTAATCTTCTCTATGTATAAGAGTTAATACATTTAACTAATATAAACATTAAAATTGGTAGACCTTGCAATAATTCAGTTTTAAGGGTATTTTGTTAACATCATGAAAATAAAGAGACTCATCCATATCACGTGAACTGTTGTTTAGCTAGTACAGGTTATCCAAAGCCTCACCACCACCCAATTCATCAATAGGAATTATCAGATGATTTATTAAACTACAAGTTTATCATTTTAAATGCATCAAAACTTGATCCCCATTTTTTGTTGTCAGTACATTATATGAACTTTTAATTTTGAACAATACACAATTAATAAGTGAACTAACGTTTCTACTCTTAATAACCCAGGTATATACACGTTTCATATACATCTGAAGTTTGTTTACCTGCCTTCGTAACCCAGTGCAAATGACATGTATTTTAGGAGGCATTGAAGCACTACAAAAACTAAATAGATCATGTACCCATAACAGTTTTGGCAGGTTAATTAAGTGACAATGGGTCAAAATTTTGAAAACACTTTTTCTTTTCTCTAAAAAATCCTTCATAAGTTTTATAAACAGCTTTAATCACAAGTCACATTTGTTCTTTTAAACTTAATTAAAATAATCATACTGTTTTTTTCTCTAAAAAAAAGAGTCCAAATGGAATAATTTAATCGAAAAATAAGGAAATCGGAATTTCAAAAATATGACCCTATATGTCTAATTTTCATGCCATAATTAAAAACTTTACACCAGAGACCAAACGACCCCAATCTTAAGTTCAAGATCTACTGAAAATATTTGATTGCCATCCAAGCAAAACATACGCCAGCATGTGAACTAACTTAAGGTACGCAGCTGTATATAATTGACTTAATGATGAACTGATAATTCTACATCAATTAAAAATTCTTTTGAAAGAAATTTTACGCTCGACATTCATTCCATATTTTGGAGTTCTGTGCATTTTGATTACAGCATGTCATTTTACTCAATAGATATAACGATGAAGCATATATTCATCATAATTAAGAAGGTCTTAAATGTGCAGATCGAAGCACCTATTTGGAAAATTTCATAATTTCAATTTTTCACTGATAATTGTACAATAGTGCTAAACTTATTATCTTGATAGTGTCAAAAAACACTCCTTACACAAACCAATCATCCCTAGTCAGAGAAAAAATTCTAAAGATTCACATAAAGTCCATTAAACAGCGATTTTTCTGTGTACACCTTTAATTCCTTTTTTGTAAGAAACAGGAATTGCATGGCTGAACTTTATATTACATATTTGACTGCTTCATTTAGTTTGAATTGTCTTTCAATTGGAACCATTTGTGTTCCTGACATCACCTTATATTTCCCCAAACGTTCTACTGTCCCTTTAAGGAATAAAAACTGCTGTTACTTTACTTTACAGGATGAAAACAATACAACTCACAATCATGATAACTTTCATCATCATGGGACATGTTCTCTCACAGCCAGATTGCCCTCCCTGTGACTGTGTGTTAGATACAACTTATGGTGGAGTCAAAGCTATTTGTTCTCATCTTGAGCTTACCAGCTTTCCACAGACTATACCATCGAATACAACCACGCTTCTTATGGACGATAATGAGATAACGAATCATTCTCTGAGGACATTTCCTACCTTGAAGCAGCTGAAATATCTTGACATATCATTAAACGTTATAAGGGAAATAGAAGACGAGGTATTTACTGGTCTTATGCATTTAGAAGTTCTTATTCTCAATGACAATCATCTCTTCTCTAAAACCAACAGTTTATTTGATGCACATTTTCTTAAACCATTGACTAGTTTGAAAAATGTTTCACTATATCAATCAATGACGTTTTTAACTTTCAACTTGACTTATGAATGTACTTCTTGCCCTGATACTCTGCAATCTTTATATATTAATTGTGATTCGTGTACATTTGGTTCTTCATTTCTAAAATTAAGACGGTTGTCATTTCTTTCCCTGTATCCCGATACATGTTCGATACATTCCCTTGACAAATCTACCTTTCAACATATGCGGCATTTGGAAATTCTACACATGTCTAACTGTGTTGTGTATTATGTCCATTCTGGTATGTTTGATTCACTGCAAAAGTTACGCATACTGGATATGAATGTAAATGTTGAATACAGTGATGAGTTCAATGTGTTTATGGAAGTAACAAAATCACTCCAATACTCATCAATAGAATATATAAGTTTTACATCTTATCGAACATCAAAAAGCAACCCTGATATATTTTTATATATTCAGAATACATCACTTGTAGAACTGCATATCAGATGTGCAAAAACCATCTTCATACCTAGGGAAAATTTTCGGAAACTTCCTAAATCACTCGTTGTTTTAAGTCTGATAGGCATTCAGTATAGCCGCATATTAAGTGAGATTAGAGATCACCCGTCACTGAAGTCATTGGACTTGTCAAATCTTGCATATCCACTTCCCATGCCAAACGATTTTTTCATAGCAAATTTATCTCCAATTCTTGAATCGTATACATGTAGAAATTGTCCATCCTTAAATGATAAGTGTGTAATTCATAGAAAAAATATAACAACATTCATCACGCCTTATAATAAATGGATAACGAATTTCAACTCTATCGTATTTAGAAGCTTTAAAAACGTAGAATACCTTGATCTCAGCCACAACGATATATCAAATTTCCAGCCCTTACAAGGAAATGTTATTACTTATCTAAATCTCGCTAGCAATCATCTTGGGGACTCCTTAACAGGAAGTAATACATCAGCGCTTGAATCGATATTAAATGTCAACCTTTTAGATTTATCTGACAATGGTGTATCCTTTGTGTCTCTCTATGCTTTTGAACATTTACATGATGTTAAAGTCATAAATCTAAGCAGTAATCATCTTTCTTCTTTCAATGTGAGACTTAACAAGTTACTTAAACTGGAGGTGTTGGACCTTCGCAACAATAAAATAAGTATGATAGGATCGGAAACAAGGAAAGACTTAGGACAACTCCCAAGGGCAAGAATTAACTTGGAAGGAAACCCTCTGATTTGTGGATGTGAAGAGTTGGAATCTCTTATCTGGATGAAACAGAACCTAGCACGAATTAAAAATATCTCATCTCTTGAATGTCGTATCTTAACAGGAGATTACAAAAGTTTGGCAAACCTTGACCAAATAGTCAGCAATCTGCAGGCCCAGTGTAAGTCAAACATTTTTGAAATCTCAGTATCAGTTTGTGTCACAATCTCTTTCATGGCTGTGGTTGGTGCAGTTCTGCTTTACCGTCACAGATGGAAACTGAGATATCTGTATTATGCTGGGAGACGTGGTTACAGACAGCAATACAACAGGGAGGTAGTCAGGGAACACTATGAGTTTGATGCATTTGTTTCATATGAAGAAAGGGATCGGAGATTTGTTATTGATGAAATGATGCCAGAACTTGAAGAAAAACATGGCCTCAAACTCTGCATTCATCATCGTGATTTTCTACCAGGGGAGGTAATCTCTGAGAACATTGTCAATGCGATTCAGAACAGCAGGAAGACGATCGTGGTTCTCTCTCCTTCTTTCCTTGAGAGTTCCTGGTGTGAGTTCGAGTTCAACATGGCCCGGATGGAAGGCGTGACCCGCAGACAGGACGTGGTGCTGGTGTTGCTGTATGAAGAAGTGCCCATGATGAAGCTCTCCAAGGACATGGCAACGATGTTGAAGCGCAACTGCTACCTGGAATACAACCACGAGGTGTTCAACAGGGAGGTGTTCTGGCTCCTTGTGCAGGAATCAGTTCAAATCATCAGGCCACGAGATTGAAACTGTTGTTAAACGCTTTGCTATTACTTAACATATTGATTCACTGTTATTCATCAATGTAAATATGTATCATGTTTTGAGGCAGTATATCATTTAATCACCCAATGTTTTTTTCTCGGATGAGTATTGTGACGGTATTTGTATATTTAAATAACCATTGTTTTAAAAACAAAAAGTTTAAGTCGAATAGTCTACTTCAAATGATATAATTGGTTCTTTAAAAAGCAAGGTTTTTTAATTTCATGATTCCTTACTTGGACGTAAATGTTATATTTCATTTTTTTTATTCACAAAGATTATTTGAAGTATATGTTTTAATGTGATACATGCTCTTTTGAATTCGATTTAGATAACCTCAGCTTTTTTTTAATATTCTTATTCTAGCATATTTATATTGCGAAATTAAAGTGTAATTAGATTTGTAAAATGTATTCATAAGTTTGTTGATATAGTTATCATTTAATGACTATTATCAGACTTTGTATTTCCTTCCTAATAAAATCAGAACTGAAATCTTTGTCTTTATACAGTATAGACAAAGTTCTGGAAATATGATGTTACATATTTCAACAAAAATTGAGTTTGAGATGATGATTTTAGAAACTACACATTTACCTTGGCACCATACATGTAAATTTGATGCTCAAGTTAGTCGTTTGAGCCATCTCATAATGATATACCGTGTTTCTTTAGCATATCTTGAAAGAAGAACAGATGCATAAGACTGCCATTATACTTAACCGATTATATAAGAGTTATGATTAAATATTAATTAGTTATTCTGAATACGATAACACCAGTCGGAAACGTTGGACATATTTGACACCATAGTGATTCTCACTTTTTTAATATTATGAAGCTATTCAAACCAAAACATAAATCACTGTGGCGGCGTTTGTCAACAAAATTAGTTTTTTTTAATCATTACATGTTGTTGATATTTAATTATAATTGAAATAAAAACCAGTTATTTTGCGGTTTTATATGAGAGCAGATGATGCTTACATTTTAGTGGGTTTCCCGTCCAGTAAAATGAATGACGTATCCTTGCTGAACTTTATTCCGAAAGGAGGGACACGCACCTACCTCATCCCAAAGTACAGACTTTTATCAGATATATAAACAAATATTAAATAATGTTAATATTAAAAAAGTAATGTGTATTTCTCTTATTGAGCTTTTGTGTTAAAATCTTTAAAAAGTTTAAATGTACTCATTTTCGGGCATTTTGGGAAGAAATGCAAAATGGTGACAACCATGAAACTTTGCTATTTACTTTGCTTTAATTTGTAAATGTAAGAGCACTAAATTATTCGTAAAGAGAAATATACATATGATGAAATAGTTTATCATCCAAAGCTTTGTTCCATTGGATTTATTGTTTTGATAGTTGATTGTGAAAGGACAAAATTGTTTTTTAATATACTTGATGAACAAATATCTTGTGAAGATGAAGACACATTCTCATTCACTAGAAACATATACTTTTGTTTTTGTGGTTGTTCAAACACACTTAGGGTGCAAAAATCACTATTTCAATAGCATTCAGCATTTCAGTCTTAAATCAAAAATAATGGCAATTATTTTAGAAAACGATGTTGCCGACATAAAGCACTTTGTTTGAGATTAATTTGTTGACACATCTTTGCTGTAAATCGTTTTAAAGAAGGCACAACTGTTCATTTTCTCTCTGCTATAGTTAAGAAGATACCAAATCGACACTTTTTAAAGGCGTGTTTTTTCTCAAACGTGAAAAGATTATTTTTTTAAATTTCACTTCAACCTAAGGTTGGCTTTTGGAATAAACATGTACATGTAACCATGTTTCTGTCGTATCAATCACCTTTTGATCAAATTATCTTGTGATTTGTTATGTAGCGTTTCTTTTGGACGCTAGTTTGATAAGCAAAGGAACAGTGACGTATCAACCCAAAAGATGATTCTGCCAAGGTTTTGCTTAAATGAAGTCATTGATCACTCTTCCCAAAACAGGTTAGAAACTGTTTCTTGCTCTCATCGCTCCAATGAGATTTGTAAATTGATATTAACCTCCTACATTTCCCGAATAGATGTTTTGGGGTTGACGGGGGTTTACATACACTAGTTTGAACTCCCAAAGGTTGCTTTCAGAAGCACTGATTGTTTTCATTTGTGTTGGCTTACAAACGCATTTACTTACACACATATTGGCACTCAGTTTGTTTTATCACATATTGGATAACAGCCAAATTGAAATAAGATATGTATATGTTTTAATCATAAAATCTGACTTGTTTCTTATTTCTTATTTGATAGTGATAGGGTTATTAGGGTAATAATTAAGGTTTATTACTCGCCGGTGTAAGATATCGCACTGTAATATTTATACGGCAATATTAAACTAGTGAAATAACACAATTGAAGTATGACGTCACAGTAGTGTGGGGTTGTGGAAGCGCGCCGTCACAATGGCTGTCGAATCCCGGAAAATTCGTTTCAGCAAACTGTCGCCGGTTTTTCTTGATTTTGAGGGCAAGTAATAAACAGAATACTAAACTCCCTTCCATTTAATAATATTTTTATTAAACGAGTTAATGATTGTGTATAAAACGAGCGAAAGCTAGTTTGATACCAAATTTGATACCAAGTTTAGTATCCTCTATATATTAGGCTGATTTACCTGCTGAGGTTGCTGATGTTATATTTAAACTTCACCTGAAGATAAATGTTTTGATTATTGGCTGAAGTAATATTCTGCGAAATAACGGCAAGTGAATTTCAAATCATTCACTCCTCTAACCATTGCGAATTTATCTACGTCTCTCGTGAATCTGGCTGTACTATGATAAGAAGTTCAGGGATGAAGTATGCATCCTGACACAGGAAATACAGTGCGTTTCTGATAACAGTTATGACTTTACTTGTTATTGCAACTGTTTGATATTCACAGTTTCGCAAGAGTCCATCCACACGCTGAAGCAGATCAATTTTTAAGTTTCATCAAACCTCTAACATAATTCTACCAAGGGCATAGACAAATTAAGTGCACAATTGTACTGATCATTGCTTTTAAAATGTTGATCCAAAAGCTTTAACATGTAAAAACAGGAATTATTAGTTAAGTTACATCATAAATATCATAGCTTCATAAGAGCTCATAAGGCTGCAAAGGTTGTCAAGCAGTGACAAATTAATACAAAGTATGATTTATTCTACTTTCATTTTAATTTGTTATTGACATTTATTAAAAATCATTGTAATAAATAAATCTTGATATTTTTGTCTGGCTTGAATGATTAAAATAATTTGATAAAATTTACACCATAGCTTTGCAACAGTTCATCTAAAAGTTGCAACAAATCGATTCAATTATGTTTTTGATGTTTTTAAGTTTTTTACCTAACTTCAGGACAACGTATGAAACATATAACCAAACTAATTTAATGTTTCGCACATAGCAAATCTCAAGAAAACATGGAATGTTACATTTTTATAAATCAAATGTAGATTATTTCTTACCTTAGTAACCCCTCTTCTCGAGGGGTTACTAAGGTAAGAATTTTTCTTTTAACATCTTTTATCTATTTGAGATCGGAAAGTGAGGGCTACTAAACAGGGACGTTTTGCAAATGCATGCTTTGATTTCAAAACAGTTGGTAACATCCATTTTAGTTTGCATGAGAGCATGTTATTTACCTGAAAAAGTGCCTCCTCCGTTTAACATACCATAAGTGTCCTAAATATATTTAGGTAGTTTCAAATGTAGTGAAATTTCTTAAAGGGGCAGTAGCACGTATTTAGGGAGAATATAAGGTGATGTCGGGAAAATGAAAATTAATGGTTCCAACTGAAAGACAATATATTTAAACTAAATGGAGCAGTAATAATTCAAATATATAACGTACAGATAAGCCATGCGATTCCTTTTTCTTACACAGAATGAATTAAAGGTGTTCACAAAAAATGGCCGCCAAAGTATTATGTATGAATCTTCAAACTTTGTCTTCTGACTAAGGATGATTGGTGTGTGTATTGAGATTTTATACACTGTCAAAATAATACATTTAACATTAACTTACAATTCTCAGTGAAAATTTTAAAATATAAAATTATCAAAAAACGTGCTACTGCCCCTTTAAGATATAAATAAGTACAGTAAGACACTATAACCATACAAGGATGTAATGTTAGAGTTATTACAAGGAAATAGTTTCGTCACAATACACTGATCACTCACATGTTTGAGGCTTTCACTCTTTGCTGAGCTAACAACACATGGATTGTTAACCAAATTTCAAATTCTGTGGAGCCAACGTTTCGAGAAGAGGGGTTACTAAGGTAAGAAATAATCTATTTTGACTTATTTAATCGTATCGCTATAGCTTGTCAATTAAATGAATTCTCATTTTGATATGAAAACGTAAAACCATTATTGCTTTGTTCTTTTTATTGCAATTTTAATTTTGGCACTTTTAAAGCTTCTGACTTGTTATAAACACGTCGAAAAATGAATTTTACATAATTGAACAAACCAACCTATGCTGTTTGAAACATTTGCTTGTTTAAGTCATTGCTAATATTTCACCAATGAAATACATGTTCTGCTGAAAATATTTAACAATAACTGGTAAGTAACAATTCACAATAGATAAATTTCCGAACCAATTTCCCTTTTTTAAAGATCCCTTTCTTGGCAATTACATTATGCTGTACATAATAACTATCAAAGTTCGGATATATTACACCAGGCTTCTAAGATTGAGACATAATCATAACTAATTCTGAGAGAAAACTGTTATACATCATCTTTAAAACTATTCTTTCTCATCAATTATAGAAAAACGGAAAGCTTTATTTTCAGTTGAACCTAGACATAAGACACCACCTTCGAAGTTTTTATCATTAATGAACAAATACCCTCAGATGCACTACAACTATCAAAATAATATAATGTTTTAGCATTAGTATTTGGAAGCCACCTCAAAGTTGTAGTAAGTGGTGCTCATTTGCCCAAAACTATGGGGTTTTTAATTTGCGTTTATTCAAGTAGGTGAGGCGGTGTTTATGCTCTTGTATAAGCTATTGGAGTAAACAAAATTTAAAAGATATAAACAAATCATAAAAAGTACATCTCTAGAAAACAGTTATCTTAACGAAAACAACAATTGGCATTCAACGAATATTCTAATAATTATACTTTACTCCATGTTTTTTATCAAATACAGTAATAAACCATAATCACTTCGTATTCGCTTTTCAGGATGGGAAAAATACCCTTTATACCAGCAGTGATGATTTCTAACATCATAACTGGAATAGTTATCTCACAGCCAAATTGCCCTCCCTGTGATTGTGTGATTGATACTGCATATGGTGGTGTAAAGGCAATTTGTTCTGGTCTTAAGCTAACCAGTATTCCACAAACACTTCCATTGAATACTTCAACACTTTTGATTGACAACTACGATTTGAAAAGTCCATCACTTAGAAATAATTCTGCATTACGACATCTAAAATGCCTTGACTTGTCAACAAAATGGTTAACTGACTTGGATGATGATGTTTTCACTGGTCTAACAACTTTAGAAGTACTTGTCATGGATGTTAACTTTCTTTATGATGGCAGAAGTACGTTTGATCCACGATTCTTAGAGCCATTGACAAGTTTAAAGAATCTATCATTGGGATTTAATTATTTAAAAAATGTGACCTATGAATGCACCTTTTGCTCTACTTGTCTGCAGTCTCTACATATCGATTGGAATGTTTGTAGATTTGGTTCATCGTTTCTCAAACTAAGACTGTTGTCAACACTTTCACTGTCTTCTTTAGCTTGTAAAATACCTGCACTTGAAAAATCTACCTTTCAGTATACGCCATATTTAAAAATTCTGAATATTTCTAACTGTATTGTACAATATGTTCATCCTGGAATATTTGATTCATTGAAGAACCTACGCATATTGGACATGAGAATCAATCTTGAATTTGGTGATGAGTTTCTCGCTTTTATGGAAGTAACAAAATCGCTTCAGTTCTCACCTATAGAACATATCAGTTTCAAAACCCGTCGCACTTCACAATCTTCTCCTGATCTGTTTATGTATCTCCAGAATACCTCACTTCAACAGCTTCACATCATTGGCGAGAATGCTCCTTTAATAAGAAAGGAAAACTACAGGAAACTTCCTAATTCACTTGTTGTATTAAGACTTATTCACATTCAGTACGACTCAACATTGACTGAACTAACTGATCATCCTTCTTTAAAAACTCTCGATTTGTCAAATCTTGCATCCCCCTATTCAAGTCCTAAAAACTTTGCCATATCAAAACTATCTCCAATTCTTGAATCGTTTATATGTAGGGAATGTCCAAATTTAAGGATTAGCGTGTTAAGTGAAAGGAAAAACTTAAAAGGATTCATAACGCCTCATAGTAAGGTAATAGGGATTTTGTTCTCTTACTATTTCTGGAGCTTATGGAAATTGGAATATATTGATCTGAGTAATAATGCAATTGAACAATTTCAACTTTCTTTTAACAATTCAGTAACTCATCTGAATCTTGCCAGTAACAATCTTGGAAACTCTTTCACCGTTCCGAACATGCAGACACTAAATATGTTGAACAATATCAAATTCTTAGATTTATCGGATAATGGTGTGTCTATTGTTTCAATGAATGCTTTTGAGAATTTACATTGTGTTAAAATCTTAAACCTGAGCAATAACAATATTAAGCATTTCAATGTAAGACTACTGCATTTAGATAATTTGGAGGTTCTAGACCTTTCTGACAATCAGATAAGTTTGATCGGAACAGAAGCAAGGAAAGGTTTAGCACGACTCCCAAGGGCGATATTACATTTAAAAGGAAACCCTCTGATCTGTGGCTGTGAGGAGTTGGAATTCCTTCTGTGGATGAGAATAAACAAAGAACGAATTTATAACATCCTATCTCTTCAATGTCGATTTCCGACAGATCAATTGAAAACTTTAAACAACCTGGATCTAATAATTAGCACTCTACAAGCCCAGTGTAAATCTTACATAGTGGAAATCTCAGTGTCAGTTTGTGTCACAATTTGTGCTCTGGCTATGGTTGCTAGTGTTCTAGTTTACCGTCACAGATGGAAACTGAGATATCTGTATTATGCTGGGAGACGTGATTACAGGCAAAGGCACAACAGGGAGGAAGTCAGGGAACACTATGAGTTTGATGCATTTGTTTCATTTGATGAAATGGACAGAAGATTTGTTATTGATGAGATGATGCCTGAACTTGAAGAAAAACATGGACTCAAACTCTGCATTCATCAACGTGACTTTCATCCAGGGGAGTTAATTTCTGAGAACATCGTCAATGCAATTCAGAACAGCAGGAAGACGATAGTGGTTCTCTCCCCTTCTTTTCTTGAGAGCACATGGTGTGAGTACGAGTTCAACATGGCCCGGATGGAAGGCGTACACCGCAGACAGGACGTGGTGCTGGTGTTGCTGTATGAAGACGTGCCCATGGTCAACCTCTCCAAGGACATGGCCGCGATGTTGAAGCGCAACTGTTACCTGGAATACAACCATGAGGTGTTCAACAGGGAGGTGTTCTGGCTCCTTGTGCAGGAATCAGTTAAAAACATCAGGCCACGAGATTGAAACTGTTGTTTTAATGCGACATAGGGAATTTTTCATACTTTTGATTTTCATTTGTTATGAGCCTTAACATACATACTTTTGTTCAATTGTCAAAATCCAATGTTCAATATCAGGTATACTAGTTATAAGACTTACCTAAACCACGTTTTGGTTTTTTTTTGTCTCAGTCTCAGTCCTTGACACATTGTCTGACTTTCGATCCAAGAAAACTCTTAACATTTATTGTCGTTATACTGAATAAAACTTATAAATTGTAATTGTTTGCTACATTCAACCATTTAGAAATCATCAGGCCACGAAATTGAAGACGTAAATGAAAAAGGCAGAATATATTTCATAATTTTAGTTTTTATGTTTTATGTTTTATATATATGTTAAAGCGTCGACTCTTAATTGTCATAAGATTGAATTAAACATAATAACACTGATCTAAGAAATAGTTTTATTTGTATTTATTTTGTATTTAGATTATCATTATGTAGCAATTTAAATATTTGTTGCAGGCAAATCTATACCTTTTATTCGCTAGATTGTTAAAATGTCATCTTAATCCTAATCAGACAAATTATCAACTTTAATGTGCTGTTTGAAACACGTTTGTTTGTAAATATTTTATATATATATTTACATTTAATGTTAGTATTACCCTAACGTAATATTGTTCGAAAGGGTTTTATATACATGTCAACATGTCTTATAAACATATTTACTGTCATTTTTCGTTTTATTCTTGTACACATTGTAAGACTTTTTTATGTTTGTCTTTCGTGTACATTTACTTCCATTTCATGATAATTACTTATGTTTAATTATTACATTTTGAAATCATTGTTTACAAGATATTTTGAATCTATGTTGTTATTAAAGCTTATGATATTTCAATCAGTTGTCTTAAGTGTTTATTGTAGATGTATTTCCTTCCTTGATACTAAAACTAGCAGTAATAGGAAGTCTTATTTCCTCTTAACCTCAAAATTTGTTGTTACAACATCTTCATCTAAATTTCCAAACAAACGCATTTTCCTTAATACAGTATTAATGAACTTGAAATGACAATCTATATGCACATCTGCAGATTATAAGACTATACACCACGTGCTGTGGTTATCAGGTCAATATCAGAGGTTAACTATTTCGTATAACCAGGCGTGCGGTGGTTATAATATATAACTTTGCCTCTCCACATCCATCGTGCCTTTGGTGCTTCGCCTCCCTTGTGTGTGGTATCGCACCTCGAAAGAACTTACAACCACTGTGTTTTATAAATATACCTCTCACAAAACAAAGCAAAACAAGAAACTCAATCAAATAATCAATAATTTAATAAATAAATGATTATATTGTTTTCGACATTGAAATCTAGCCGGTTCTGGAGTAGTCGCACTTCTGTTTTTCTGCGTTGAAAACGAGGCCGCCAGGACAGGGTCTGTTGTCGACGATGAAACCGGAGACACAAGTGGCGTACAGGTGATCTCCGTTGCATGATGGGTAATCTCCATCATCGCGACCGGAACAGGAAGTGACGCAGGTGGGTGTTGGACTGAAACGCATAAAATATTAAAAATCAATACAATATTACATTTCCAGCCAAAATATAGATCTGTTTTGTCCTTCTACAGTCTCATGAGATGAGAGGTTTAAAATGTTTATCATACACGAAGAGAGCATATACAAGAGAACAGACACCATCTTATGATACAAAAACTACAATCACTGCTGTTGCTTCTATACTGCTACTATTGATACTAATATACAAGTTTTATTATAGCTATTAATAATCAAATACATATGAAATATAATACTACAACTTCCTCACCTACTTCAACTATAACTTCTACCAATATTACTACTTAAACCACTAAAACTACTGCTACCAATATTACTACTTTAACCACTACAACTACTGCTACCAATATTACTACTTTAACCACTACAACTACTTCTGCCAAAATACTACTACTTAAACTACTAATACATGAACTACTTCAACCAAAGATATTAAATAATAACTTATTTTACTACTACTGCTGTTGTTACAACAACAACTACTACTACACATACTACAAATACTACTCTACTACACTACTACTACTATTACTACTACTACTGCTGCTGCTACTACTTTTACTGCTATTTCTACCACTTCTACTACTATCACTAATACTACTACTACTACTACTACTACTACTACTACTACTACTGCTACTGCTGCTGCTACTACTTTTACTGCTACTTCTACCACTTCTACTACTATTACTGCTACCACCACTACTACTACTACTACAACTGCTGCTGCTGCTGCTACTACTACTACTACTGCTACCACCACCACTACTACTACTAATTCTCCTACTACTACTACTGCTGCTGCTACTACTACCACCACCACTACTACTACTAATTCTACTACTACTACTACTGCTGCTGCTACTACTACTTCTACTACCACTACTAGTTCTGCCACCACCACTCGACTACTATCACTACTCACGGTGTGCAAGTCTCCGAGGTAGGCTGGCAGTGTTTGTACGAATCATAACTATTATAACTATCACTACTCACGGTGTGCAAGTCTCTGAGGTAGGCTGGCAGTGTTTGTACGAATCATAACTATTATAACTATCACTACTCACGGTGTGCAAGTCTCTGAGGTAGGCTGGCAGTGTTTGTACGAATCATAACTATTAAAACTATCACTACTCACGGTGTGCAAGTCTCTGAGGTAGGCTGGCAGTGTTTGTACGAATCATAACTATTATAACTATCACTACTCACGGTGTGCAAGTCTCTGAGGTAGGCTGGCAGTGTTTGTACGAATCATAACTATTAAAACTATCACTACTCACGGTGTGCAAGTCTCTGAGGTAGGCTGGCAGTGTTTGTACGAATCATAACTATTATAACTATCACTACTCACGGTGTGCAAGTCTCTGAGGTAGGCTGGCAGTGTTTGTACGAATCGTCCCACAAGTAGCCTCCAACACACGGTACTTTGTCGTACAGAATTTCTCCCACACACACGGCGTACACGTCACATCCGGTACACGACTGGTAGGGTCCGTCCTCGAGACCCGTGCAAGCAGTGATGCAGGGGGATTGTGCTGAAAACAGATTCGGTATGATATAGCAAACAGTTATCATAATGGGAAGTACATGAAATAGATAATTATTTTGTCAGAGGGATATGGTGTTTAAATAACGGAAAATGAATTTAAATGCGACGCAGAGGTAGATTCTCTAGTAATATTCTTAAATAATTAAGTTATAAGCTGTTCAAGGGCAGGAAATCTATTAAGTGACGATTTCAACACAGACTGCTTTTTCTGCTGCTACGCATTGATTATTAAAAAGGATTATATAAAATAATTTCGGTCGTTTGAGGCTTTTTTCTACGTCCCGTATGATTGTTATGTCTATTGTCAGTGTTTATGCAGGAGGACTGACAAATCGAATTAAGGCGTATGGATACTTAAAATAAAGGAGTGTGTTTAATTACTTTATTTGTTGTGTCACTTAAATTGTCACCCTAGAGACAAAAAACGCGAAGGATTGGTAAATTCTAAGAATAATATTGCAATATAACAAAGAGCCTCAATTTACTTCTATCAAGAAATGTTTGAATGATATTATTTATAATATCTACGGGAGACGGGTGTTACTTACCTTTTATAGTTATCACACAAGCGATCGCAAGCAGGAGGATAGATTTGTTGAGGGCCATGATTATAGATGTATTGCTATACGGAAAAGAACAGAAAATGTTAAATTACTGCAGTTTCGGTTTACATATCCAAAGATATTCTCCGAGTTCAAATCAAATGAAACCTCAAATGTTCAGTGCCGCCAAATTTCCGATACATGAAGAATTCAAAAGTTAATATCATGAGTTCACAAAAAAAAATTATATGGCCTTTTATGTATGAATGTTGTAAAATAAATGCAATTAGCATTTACAATGTCAAAATATAGTCACGAGTTAAGATGACATAATTCATCAATAACTTCAGTACAACCAAGTTTTTTAGTGCCGCCAAATTTCCGATACATGAAGAATTCAAAAGTAAATATCATGAGTTCACCAAAAAAATTTATATGGCCTTTTATGTATGAACGTTGTAAAATAAATGCAATTAGCATTTACAATGTCAAAATATAGTCACGAGTTAAGATGACATAATTAATCAATAACTTCAGTACAACCAAGTTTTAAAATATCGAATTATCGAAAATTAATATAATGAGTTAACAAAAATACATTTATTGGTGTAACATGGTATGCAATCTTTACAAATGGACCTGTTTACTTGAATATATCGAACGATTTGATCCCCTAAAATGTGTATACATTCTGATCAAACTGGATCAATATTATACTTCTATAAATCAAAATTATCAAATACTATAAAGAAAACATCAAGCATACTTACTGCTGGTTGATCTTAGTGTGAATTGGATGTGAAGGTAAGAACACTGATGAAGTGCTGTTGAGTTGGTGTTGTATTTATACCATCCTTGATCATCTTCATCATAATTACTCAGTTGCATCATTTACGATAACTTGTGCTACAGCGCCTTAGGGGATCCCCCCATATTAGGGATCATTTAGTTAATATGATCAACTTTGATGATAAATACAGAAGATAAAGGGATCATGTTACCGATTTTGCTGTTAAATGTCAAATTACCTCCGGCACTTAAAGGGGCAGTAGCACGTTTTTTTGATAATTTTATATTTAAAATATTTCCCTGATAATTGTAAGTTAATGCTAAATGTATTATTTTGACAGTGTCAAAAATCTCATTACACAAGCCAATCATCCATAGTCAGAGGGCAAAGTATGAAGATTAAAAAAAAATCCATTGGCGGCCATTTTGTGTGAACACATTTAATTCCTTTTGTGTAAGAAAAAAGAATCGCATGGCTAAACTTTACGTTATATATTTGAATTATTACTTCTTCATTTAGTTTAAATACATTGTCTTTTAATTAGAATCATTCCGACTAAAACGTGCTACTGCCCCTTTAAAGACCCTGTCCTATTGACTTCTGATCGGCGATCTTGTTAGTTTGAGAAAATCACCAAAACTTGTATATTTATCAATTTTATTTTTTAACGACACGCATTAACACTGATTAATGAAAGGATTTAGCAACAATACCAGGTTTTTCACACTCGTATCGTCAATACATGGCTTCACATTCATTGTTGTTTTTTGCGTTTTTTTTTATAAAATTGTTAAATATAAATCAACTGAAAGGTTACCTTCAGTAGCATGTTTAAACTTGGTTGTGTAATAATTATGTACTTTTAACTTTATGGATTAATTTTAGTGTCTCCTTGAACTTTGTTGAACAAAATACCCGATAGGACTGTCCCTTTAAACTGAAAACCATTCTGATTCTTCGAGCTACCATGTTACTAAGCACAAGTTTGTTACAATACTTTCAAAATTATTAGTAGTAAAAGTAGTATCATGGAATCTATTTAGACATATCGTACAATCTTTAGGCCCAGAGCTATGATCTTTAAAACACCAATACAATACTCATTTTAAAACTTAACTTAAACACATTTGGCATGGATTGTGAGGCGATCGACTCTTAAATAAAATTATGACAATAACAAATATATGTCATATCTTTCACCAAACAAAAATTGAATATTTCTGTGAAATTTTGTTTATTTGATTAATAGTTTATTGCAGAGATAAGAAAATATTAAATATTAAATTTCGACCTAGGTTTTTGTTGTGCTAAATGTTTTATTTTAGAACCATGGCACTTTCACTTCACAGATTGAAGATTGTCTTCACTTGATTTGTGTTGGGAACTTGATGTATATCAACTAAGTAAATATCAATCTTAGAGGACTATTGCATTGGCGTTGTTTTGGGGGGAAAGTTCTAATACAGTAAATGTTGCGAGTCGTTATTCCCATTCATGGTTTGCCTGTACAAAGAGTTTCTTAAGTTCAGTAAACATTTCCACACGTTTTCTTTATATAGCCAAAGAAAGAAATTCCATTGTGACACCCATGGGCACAACCTATAACCCTGTCTGCACCCCTAGTTTGAATACTGATCTATGTGTATTTTATGTATATATATAATTTTATCATGTAATGTGGTGAGACGTTAATAAACTATCTGTCTGTCTGTCTGTCTGTCTGTCTGTCTACAAACTTTGATGTTATGATAAAGCCAATGTTTACATCAGCCCGATATCATACGGTTGCCAAGCCCAGCCTTCAAAAACAAATAAGTATGAAACTTGCATCCCATAACCATTATCTATCCAATGTACAGTAATCCATACGCTCTATCTATCTTACGTGTAGTAATCAGGTAACATATCCTAAAGGTAACTAAAAAAGTAATATCTACAACAAGTATCTACCCTTTAGCTATACACCGTGTATTCAGGTGTGCAATCGATAAACACCTGAGCGTTTGAAGTACCGCCAGGTAGGTAATACCTATCACGACCCTTGTCGTAGATCTAATATAGGCTGTTTTTTTGTCACGTAGACTTGATTCAACAAACTGTTCATGTTCAATTGAAATGTGGATAAAAACTTTTTTATTAAATATGTATATAACTGATCAACTGACAACTGAATATGTTGACTAAATGCATAAACTTATTTAGATATTTGAACAAAAATAACAATCTAAGATATAATTAAGTCAAGATCTTAAATCCTTGTTATTTTTATAATTGACCGTGTCATGAGTGATTATGACTTTATAGAGGTTATCTTTACAACATTCTGCATTAGTTTTTGACAGATTGAAGGCGTTAAACTCGTTATTCCACTAACCTGTTTATTAGATTTTATTAGAAATTGACTGTCGATTGTATATGCTTCAACGTGTAATATTTTTTTTAACACACATCTTCGGTGTCTCCGGTTTGACTACTTTGACAAGAAATAAAAAAATATATTGGACAATTATATCTGTTTATAGATATATGTATTAAAATAAATGGCATTTCACGATACAACAATAGGACTCGCGACAAAACCTTCTTTTGAACATAGCCTTAGGGTTATAATTACAAATTGATGTCTGTGTTGTGCCACTGATAATATCGAATGGTATTCAATAAATTGGTGTCTTTGTTTAGTCAGCTTAGAGATCAAATCAGGCGAGCAGACTTGTATATCACACACTAACATTTAACCCTCTTGATGCCGTGTATCATACATGGTCATGTGTCACATTGTTAGCGAAGTTAGATATTCGCATGAGTACTCATGTTGGTCGCAAGATATGACATGATATGAGTTCAGAGTGAATACGAACCAATAACTTGTATTTGTCTGTCTTACTAATTATCAAGTATCGCTGGAAAATTGGAATGTGAGAACCAATCTGCATACAATGTGTTCTGCTCCAATATTCTCCAGTAGACTCACAGCATTGGGAATTATATTTTAGTAAGGTATCGCGAGTTTAAAGGGGCAGTAGCACGTTTTTTGATAATTTTATATTGTAATATTTCACTGATAATTGTAAATTAATGCTAAATGTATTATCTTGAGAGAGTCAAAAATCTCATTACACAAATCAATGATCCATAGTCAGAGGACCAAATGTGAAGATTAACATAAAATCCATTGGCGGCCATTTTGTGTGAACACATTTAATTCATTTTGTGTAAGAAAAAGGAATCGCATGGCGAAACTTTACGTTATATTTTTGAATTATTACTGCTTCAATTTAAAAACATTGTCTTTCAATTTGAAATTAATTTTCATTTTCCTGACAACACCTTATATTCCCCCTAAAAACGTGCTACTGCCCCTTTAATGTATTTATTATAGCTTTAAAAGCAGTCTTAAAGAGCCACATTGAGATTTTCGTCGCACATCTCAATTCTTTATCTCCAACTGACAAATACCAGTTTACGATACAGACTGGTTAAATGAACATGAAAATAAATCCTTTCTGCGCAGCAGAAGGTCCAAATTATATTGTAAATGGATTCTAGTTATACAACCTATCGCTTGTCGCTTTAGGTTTGTCGCTGTGTAAAGCCGATTATCTTAACAATGATCCTTTTAAAGGGGCAGTAGCACGTTTTAAGGGGGAATATAAGGTGATGTCAGGAAAATGAAAATAAATAGTTCCAATTGAAAGACAATGTATTCAAACTAAATGAAGCAGTAATAATTTAAATATATAACGTAAAGTTCAGCCATGAGATTAATTTTTCTTACAAAAATGAATTAAAGGTGTTCACACAAAAATGGCCGCCAATGCATTTTATGTGAAACCTCATTCTTTGTCCTCTTACTATGGGTGATTGGTTTGTGTTATGAGATTGTTGACACTGTCAATATGATACATTTAGCATTTATTTACAATTATAAGTGAAATATTTAAAATGTAAAATTATCAAAAAACGTGCTACTGCCCCTTTAAGTAACAGTCGGTTCTTCTCGGGGCATATTAAACCATTGAAAAAAAATTGAAAATGTGTATAAAAAGTTACAGAGTGGCTAATTTCCCTTAGGTTGCCTTTCTCTCCTCATTTTGAAAACATTACACTGATGCAAAGTACAACTAAGTTCATTTGAAATTTTCTTGAGCTTGACTTTATGTATTGTATAGACACTCAGGGGCAAAAGAAACGGTACCAACTTATTCAAAGAGATATAATGTTGTTGGGAAAAATTTGTTGTGATGAAGTACTCACATTTGCATTCATCAGATTTATTCAGACTCTCCTTTATCAGTTAATTAAAGAAATCTAAAAACGCCGATTTCTTGACTAGTTTAAAGGTTTAAAAGGTAAACAGATATTTATTTTTTCAAATTGATACGTAAGGTTAGCTTGTTTCTGAAAACATAAAGTAACCCTTTTTCAGTAACTGCTATCATTTGTGGATCACACTATCCTGCAAGTTAGATGGTATCGTTTCTTTTGCTCTTCAATTTAAGCCAAACTGAAATACTACACAGGGGGTTTGGTGCATTAGAAACTTTTCAAGTATAAAAGCCTCTGGGTCGCCTTTCACAAAGCCCTAAGGTGATCTTGAGTCCTTAAGGTATCCTTAGTGCAATGTTAAAGAACGGGACTTAAGGTCAACCTTAGTTAAGGTTGCTTTGTGAAAGGAGGCCCTGGTCTCAAATGCTAGATCAGGAAGTGTTAAATGGTAAACAAACCTCTAGAATCGAACTCGACCCATGAAGCAAACCTTTCAAAGCGCTGCTGAGTGAAAGATCTTCGGCATTGTGTTCGAGAAAATACGGTAGTAATATAGTCACATGGTATTGATGGACTCGTATGAAATAAGTAACATATATTTGAAATCTCTCTCATGTTGTGATTAGAAATAAGGTATCACTATAACATCAACACAAAGCTAGGTAAAACTAGTATACAGTATTAACAAAGCAGTTAATACAACGACAGGGATTAGCGACATATATGAACATGTATATGTATATACATGAATAGGCCTACACTTTGTTCAGGACTCAGTTCTGTCAACACAATTATACATATAGAAAGAAAACGCTATGTAAATATATGCATCTACCATGCATATTGTCAGTTTAATCCTCACGTTTAAAGTCCCAGCAATGAATTAGAAAAATATGAATCTCTCAGAATTCGAAAATGCGCACGTCATGTACTGGGACAAATTCATTGTAATTTTCAGGGTGAGGTTTATATAATTTTCCAATCACTTATATAGGAGTTATATATCTTAGATTGATATTGGATGACAATAATTTCAGTACTTAGATTATTGTATATAAATCTATGTACTGATGATAAGAGTTAGTGAGTGAGTGAGAGTGTTAGTGACCGCTTGGGCAATATTTCAGCCATTTGCGGGGGGCTGATAAGACAAATTTCCAATTTCCCAGTGAAAACAATGCATTTTATGTTACATACATGTAACAAGTAGTTTTATAACATTCAAAATATAAGTTAGAAGGAAGACAAGAAGAATGCTGGATAAACAACTTCTTTATTTGACAACAGTGACGTTTCGGTATAGATCCTTATACCGTTCCAAGCACTTCAAGAATTCCACTCAAACAGCACATATTTCAAGGTTATAAAAGTGGTAATTTACACTTTCACTCTATAAAGAACAATTTGCGTTAAATATATGATGAAATACGTAATGCAGCATTACAAAACAAAAAAATACATTGGTGTAAGAAACGCTTCGTAATAAAATCATGACTTGAACACACTCCTGAATTAACAGGCCAATTCACCTGTCGCGGTATAAAGGCTATGTTAAAAAGGACTTAGATAAAAACTATTGGTAAATTGGACCTCTGGATACATCGTAACTGTAAACAGCTAAATATACATGTACATGTTTTGGTAACGTCTTTGGTGTCTTATTTCACAAAACATCAAGTTCTGTCCACACTCGTATTTATAAGTACAGCTCGAGGCACACATCACTAGTTAAACCACCAATCACCGTAGTTTAACCAATAAACCCATAAACATCCTTGTGCGCCGCCCCTAAGAGACAATCCCCGTTATTCGAATCAATAATATTATTATCAATAGTGTCATTTTACCACGAAGTGACAAGCCAAACGATTTGGCCTTTATTGACAATATGGAGAAATAATTATAAATTTGTTTTTAATTTCTTGAAATTGATTTTAGACCTATTTAAAGCAGACTGATGGTTAGCCAGGAGTCGACAGCGTTTATTACATTATAGAACTAACATTCATATAAATATCACATATAATTTCGCTGTCTGTTCGTATATAATATCGATAATCATAGAAAGGTGGTTATTATATTTTTGGATCAATAATTGGGATGTTTTTCGTCTTTACACAGTATTACTTTTAAAAGGCCTTTAGATTCGTATCAAAGCAAGATAATTTGTCGTTAAAAAACACGGTGGCTCTTTGTAATTAAAACAGGGGTGGGGGGGGGGGGGGGCTCTTTTTACCTTTTGATAAATTTAAGATAATTTGCGTTTGTTATTTAGTCGGTGCTGTGTCATATGAATTAATAAGGTTAATTCTCAAACGTAAGCCTAGGTTACGACCAGTAATAATGGTATAGAATACAATCTTCATTGATGAAGTATAACTTATGAATAAATGAAAAAATATAAATTGAGTTTAAAATTTACCGAAAATGTCATGCATTGAAATATCAGTAATAACTGAAAACTATAATGGTTTTGAGTTTAAATTTTATATTTTAATTCTTTATTCAAGTTGATTTACCATGTCCATGAAGGTATGCAGGTGATATTACAAATTGAATATTCATGTGTATATATTCATATTTTTCAGATGTATCATTCCCGCAATGTTTAACGAAACAAGTTAAGAGATCTGTATGTATCTCTATCAAATTATTGTTTACATTTTCGATCCATCCTAACCCCAACTGAATAAAGTATACAGTTACATGTGTACATCATTGCATTGTTATTTATTTTCATATCTTCAATTCAATATTTATGTCTTACATGACACGTTAGATATACAAATGAAATTAATTATCTTCACATTCAAATATATTTATCAATTTAATACGTTGATTACAGTTTTCTTATGTTATGTGACAATTCTAAGATGAAGGGTTGATCTCCAAGATTTGTGGATCTAGATCGAATGTCTTTTAGTAGGAACACGGTATTGAACGTGTACGGTCATACGGCACTAAGGGGGTTAAGCGATCTATTTCTTTCCATTGTAAGTAAGCCCACATGCTCGGGCACGCTATCAATCGATATGAGTGACTCGGTTCAGTAGCCTGACTACCATAATACTCCCAACTGGTAACTCACCAACAGGTACAGTACTCTTATATTGTATTTCTCATAATTTACATATATATTCTGTTACAAAGTTAATAATCGTAATTAGGTATTCACGGTTATAGGTATAACACTGTACTGTACATGTTGTTGTATTTACGTTATTTGTGTAAATATAGAAAAGAATTAATCAAGAACTAGTTCTGTGCATGGTGTTCTTTATATCTACACGTTGAATTTAACCAGACACATACGCATTTATTAACCTACACACACTATTCATACAGATTGGTCTATTTGACACTTCTCTCGTCGTTAACGGTATATATTTCTTATCCTTAAATCAACAAAAAATGATTAAACGTTGAAAATTAATATACGCTTTTATAATGATTTATGTAAAGAAGGTTATCTGATAGAGATTTGTCCAAAGGGTTTATATATATGTAAATGTATACGTAAACTAAATCGGGTCATGTATCGTATACCTATCGTTTATTCAGCAATCGATTTATTACCGATATGCTTCACTTACTGACTTAAATATACTTTCACCCCCTCCCACCCCCAACATACATGCTTTTTTCTCATTTCATATCAACAGTTTTTCTTACAATTATACACTGTATTGACATGATAAGGAACTATCGAGGATCAATGCAATGTGAATAACATATTTTACTCCCGATGTATTGTTTGCATACAGTATCGTTATCTACCGTGAATACCGCCGGTACCAAGTGACCTATATGTATAGTCAGAGTAGTAACGATCAGGGCCTACATTTTTGAAAGATTTTAGATGATCGTAGGCACAAAGTAAGAGCATGGCACTTAAAGGGGCAGTAGCACGTCTTTTGAAAAATATATTTTTAAATTTTTCCCTGATAATTGAACGTTAATACTAAATGTATTATTTTGATAGTGTCAAAAATCTCAATACACAAACCAACCATCCACAGTCAGAGGACAAAGTATGAAGATTCATATAAAATCCATTGGCGACCATTTTTGTGTGAGCACATTTACGTCATTTTGTGTAAGAAAAGGGATTGCATGGACGAACTTTACATTATATATTTGATTTATTACTTCTTCCATTAGTATAGATTCATGCCTTTCAATTGGAACCATTTATAAAAACACGCTACTGCCCCTTTAAGACTATGTACCCAACAAGAGATCTTCGATAATTTAGATCCTGCATCTTAACCTTCGTTTTAAGGGTATGCTAAGCCTGATTACCTGAACTCTTCAACACGCGCCCAGACGCTTAATAATTCATTACTCACAACAGTCTAATTAAAATAGACCGTGTTCCGAGGAAAGGACGTTAGAAATATTGCAACTGACAGAATACGAATTGATCGGAGTTTTCCCGTTGCAAAAAGGTCTGAGAACAGTCGGTATAATCACATGATCAGACATAACTTTAGCTAGCCAGTCGTTAGACCCTCGATATTATAGGTTAGGAGTAAAGCGTTATAGTTCTACGTGTTCACCGTGGTTTCTTTTGAAACGTATAGGTGTGGTTAGCCCAACAATCACTAGAGTTTGTGCAAAACAATTATTATCACAAACACCACGAAAGGAACAGGTGTTTTTTTTCTAAATAAGAGTACTGTCACATGTTTCTATTTTCAAATATACTTGCTCCTATAAGCCTAAACTACAATACACTCAATTACCATAAGTCAAAGACAAACATTTACAAGGGTTTAATGCTGTTTATATAGGACTTAATTTTGTCTCGATTTCGTAATATGATTCTAAATGCATAAAACAAATTAACTGCAATGGGTTCTATTGTGACATAATGATATATACGTAAACGAGTATGATAAATAAACCAACAAGCTGACATTTGCCAAGCGCTAAACTTGTCACTTAATCCATATGCTGGAGCCTTATTCTCAACTCTGTAATTCAAACTTTGTGGGAAAGCACAATACAGGTTTTCTCGTAAGTAGTTATTAAAGAACTAAACAAACACGTTGATATTTGATCTCATGAACATTTATATTAACTATATACTGCTTACTGGACTTTTTATAAACATATAATTAACGTATGTCATAATTTCAATCGACTGCACTCCTTAATTTCATGTGTTCACAATTCTCCCTCACACGTGTTGTTAAAGACATAAAGTTCTTTACTTACTTCTTTTAAATACGACCATATATTGTGCTAGAAACGGTAAAAGCTAATTGTACGCAATTCTTTGAAATAAGACACGTTTAAAGAAAACTTTAGAAAAGCCATTTTCCTCGTGCTTTTTAATGAGACATATGTATATTAAAGCCAAATAAGATTTCATAATGGTTACTGACGTACATTCAAAAAAGGCTTGTTCATGTGACAGATAAGAAAATCAACAAGGAATGATGAAAGATATTCCCTGTCGATTTAACAACATCGTGATTATGTAACATATAAGATAATATAATTAAAATTCATGAAATGTGGATTTAACAAAGGCGTTTATCATCATATACATTCTCGATAATCCAGAGTTTACGTTCCGATAATATCTCCACTAACTATGATCGGAACGTAAACTCTGGATAATCGAGAATGCATAATAAAAGGTCAGATATGAATTCATAAAAAAATACTAAATGCCGACTGAACAAGGGCGTGTTTATGTTACAGAAACGACCATGGCGGAGGCGGCGCATCAGGACGACATTACGGTGTGTTTCGTCTGCAAGGATCAACTCCACTCGCCCCGTATTCTGCCCTGTCTCCATGTCTTCTGTGAGGGATGTCTGTCGCAGCATGGCCGCTTGTCAAGGTCTACGGCTTGTCCCATGTGTAATTTTGAACCTAACGTACAAGTCAAAAGGGAATGCAAATTTTTGGAAAATTATATGCAAATCACAAACGAAAAACAGGAAGTGACGTCAAATGATGTGTCAGCTGACCCAGAAGTGACATCATTGAAAATAGTTGATGGCGAGGAGGAGGTAGAGGCAGAGGAAGTTGATCAAAGTAACTTATCAGATTCGAATTCGGATCTACCAGACCGATCCGAAAGTGTGTTATCTCGGAGGGATGAACCGCAGTTGTTCTGTTCGGATCATCCGTCCCATTATGCAGAGGAGTTCTGTCCGTCTTGTAACAAAATCATATGCGAAAAGTGTATGGACTCACTTCATCGTCGCTGTAAGGACTCCCTGCCGCTGCAGGAAGCAGTTGAAATGAGTATCCTCTCCTTTAACACAATCCATCAGAGTTTGACCAAAGTGTTCCTGGACACAGAATCAAAGGTCCTGGAGCAAAAGGCAAAATTAGAATCTCTTGCAAATCAAAAGCAACAAGAAAAGGACCGTCTAAGCCAACTCACAAAGAAGCTGATCGACATAGTGATAGAAAAGGAGAAGACGATGGCAAGAGAAATTGATGCAGCGTTTGACGAACAGATCAACAAACTGACATTGAGCAGTACTAAAGGTGAAGCCTTGAGGTCCTGCGTGCAAAGATCCGTGGATGTGTTCGAATGTGCAATGTCCATGAACGGACAAGGTGAGCTTCTGGAACTGGAGCCAGGAATCAACGAAAGAGTTGAGCAGTATTCTCTGGCAGCTGAGCAGCTCATCGCTGAGCCCCAGGAGAAGACCATCGAGTTCTGCCCAAACTGGGCAGCTGTGGAGAAGCTTGAGAAGACGCTTAACCTTGGAGAAGTTTCATTTCTGGAACGCAGGAAGGCGAATGGTGTTCCTCAACAACTCGATTCCCCGTTTGAAGGTAAACTAACCCTCATGTCCAGTTTCCACGGAGGTTCACGAGAAGATTTCGCCGAGCCTCTTCTCACTGATGTCCTCTTCCTGAATGGTGGTGATGTCATCCTCACGGACCGAGACAACAAGTGTTTAAAGAAGTTCAATTCTTACGGGAAGGTTTTAACTCGTGTACCTATACCAGACGTACCTTCCAGAATTGCTGTGATATCCAATTCCAAAATTGTTGTTACGGTTATGAACAAAAAGATCCTTCTGTTCTTTTCCATATTTGGAACGCTGAGAATTCTGGCGCAGGTTAAGACTAAGAAGCAATATGCGTACATTACCGGAACTGAGGATGGGAACTTGCTAGTTGGCACGAGTAACTGTGATACCATCGACATCATTTCTCAAACGGGGCATTTCATAAAAACCCTATTCACTCAGAAATCTGAAAAGGCCGTTATCTCCCGTCCTTTATACCTTGCACAAACAAAACGAGGCCATTTTCTCGTCTCAGACAGCGGACGGAGGTTAATGTTTTCGGTGGACGAGGACGGTACCAACCGTTACACATACAAACCCAAAGGCAATGGCGCTCTGGAGTGCCCGCTAGGTGTCACTAGTGACATAGCTAATTTCAGCCTCCTGGCGGACAGGGACGGTAACTCTATTCATCTCATTTCGCCAAAAGGGGAATTTGTCAAGAAAATTCTATCGGAAGAAGACTCCCTTACAAAACCGTGTGGAATTCATGTGGCAGGTAAAACTACTTTGGCCATTACTCAGGTGGATGGTTTTGTGAAGGTGTACAAGGCTGGAGACGTGTGACAATACGACCGCGCGTAGAACATGTCCGATGTATCTATCCTGCTCATTGGCCCTGATTCAGTGAAGGACAGACAAGAGCGACAAAGAGACAGCATTGGATTTTGTCTCTGATACATAAAACACATTATTAAAGCATGATTGTGTTGAAAGTGTGTCAACCGATATACTGGAACATTTGACTGCGTGGAGGTAGTAATTTCATTTTCATGTGCGTGAATGGATAATGTACGTGTGTCTATTTTCATGTTAGCATAGAGAAATGATTCATTTATATTCCACTTATGACGTCACTTTTTGTTTTTGGGGACGCAATACCTCGTAATAACTTTTTGTCCCAAGGAGTCGGAGATTTGTTCAGAGATGTTTCTTAGTGCAGGTTTTCAACATAACCGACCTCTGCGGCCACATATTTTAAGGAGGTCCTTATTCATATAAATTTACGTTTCAAGAATAGGATCATAATACTTCATTAGGGTATAAGTTTCCGGGTTTATTTACAACATCCATCAATCAAAAAACCTCGTCCCGCTAAATATATCCAGCCAATGAAATTATGCTTAACCAGACTGATGAGAGTTCAAATCAGTTTTATATTCATTTAACCAAAGAGTCCGCTATCTAAGGCCGCGCTGCCGCCGCTGATGCAAAACTCGCAAGCAGCGTTCTCAAACGAGAGGCATCGCTAGGATACAACGCACAGAACGCGATAAGGTTTGTCCCGTGGAGCCATTGAATGAAAAATAGGCTATAAGTAAGTATGAGTGAGCAGTCCTCAGAGATACGAGCTTTTCTGCTTGATGGATAGCAGGGTAACTGCCAGGCAAAAGAAAGTAAAAATTTCAGTTGAATTCTTCTTGAGTAAGATTTTCAATTACAAATATTTCGAGTTTTTATTCTCAAGTACAAGAGTTTAATCACCGTTCAAAGAATACTTCAACAATTTTGATTTAATTTTAAGTTAATAAGTCGAAAATGTTAACATATTGAACAAAACATATACGAGACACCAATCATTTTCTTCAAAATATCTAAAATATGTGTTATTGTAAACGTGCCATAACTCACATGTCTCTTATATATTAAGTAATTTTTTTTAACTGTTGTGTGTACTTTCCATTGCCTGGCGGTTTAGGTTTGGATTTTGAACATTGAGTGATTGAATGACTGTTAAATGTATAATGGACATGCGGTTGTCAGAACTTTTTCCAAGGAGTAACATATTTGTGCTTAAGGCGATCTTGGAATAAAGAACTAAACATTTGCTACTGTTTGAATTGTATTTATTACCACGTCATTACAAACGGTTTGAGTAGATCTACCTTCAGGCGAGTAGCATGCAAAACCTGAAAAGAAATTGATAAAAAGTACATCTCAGACTATAAGTAAAAAGCGCAATCCTGATTTTGTATTAATGAAATTCCAAAAAAAAAGGGTTTTGAATGAATCGTTAAAATATTAATGATAGTCATGGATGAAAGCTTTAAAAGTGAATATTGATTTCTGTGAAAATCTCAGAAAAACTATTGGCATTGTTTCAAATACTTATCATGCATGTGGTATTTAACCGTAACAATCTGGAGAACTAGAGTCCCTTCGCTTGTGCGATGCACATGTTTCAAAATCTGTCAATTCATGTACTTATTTGTCTATGGACACATGCTGTCATGTTATGACAAAATGTCTGATAATGCTACATGTAACAGAGATGCCAACGAAAAAAGGATTACACATAACACAATCTATTTATATAGAAATCTTTAAAGGGGCAGTAGCACGTTTTTAGAGGGAATGGCCGCCAATGGATTTCATGTGAATCTTCATACTTCTGACTATGGATGATTGGTTTGTGTAATCAGATTTTTGACACTGTCAAAATAATACATTTGGCATTAACGTGCAATTATCAGTGACAAATTTAAAATACAAAATTATCAAAAAACGTGCTACTGCCCCTTTAAGAAACAGATTATCAGTGTCACAGTTAGAGACATTTATACATGTAAGATATAACTGAGATCACCTTTGTTGGGAGAAAACTTGGTTGGAGATAACCTCACATGTTCTTTATCATAAAGAACGAATTTCAATCCTCCCTGAACTACCGAATGTGAACCACTCACCTTATTGGTGCTGTCATATGTATGCGCTACGCTAACGCCACTGACTCGAACAGCCCCTGGCGGTGACGTCACGCCGTAAACGTCGATTTGCCCTAACGTCATTGTTGTGGAATAGCGGCTTGATTTGACCACTGACGTGAGTCGGTTCTAGCATAACAAACATCAAGCTTTTTGTTAATTAAAAAAGTATCATGCATTTTGACGCTCAAATTTGCTAGTTCAGGGCCATTGAGGACACTAACACTTTTAGGCAATATACCACGCATTTTCGGGATTAAAGAAGCTTTTCATGGTCTTTGAGGACATTGGCACTTTAAGGCACTATTCAATTTTCAATTCAATAGTTTTATTGTTTCAAGGCCAAATGACCCATAATACAGCACAAAAATAAATATCATACATGAAATTATACACATGCGAATTATATCCTTTCTCCTCGTACACGAAATACATTATACAAGAATTTTCCTAACATGAAAGCATAATCATTAGAGTTCATTAAATATTTAAGACCATGTATATTTCTGTTATTATTGAATAGAAGCGGTACATCATCACGAAGAGTTTGATACATTGGGCAACGATATACAATATTGATTTCATCTTCGGTTACATTACATAAAGAACATTTAGAATCAGAACTTTCATAATCATAAAAACCTTTCCTAATACATTGAATTCCAAGACGATTATAACAGCTTCTGAAAATAAGAAGTGCTTACCTATATTTTACATTTTTCAGTTCATAAAAATATACAATTCAGAAGTAAATAATGACTATATGGTGGAATAGAATTGTAAAGAGCTTTTATCTGTAAGTTCTGCGTGCCAGTCCTGTTTAACACAATCAATTAGTCTTTCTTTAAAAATCTTTAAAAACGAATCTATATCCCCTACTACAGCACTATTAAAGCACTATACGACGCATATTCGCGCTTAACGGGGACTTACGGGAACTTTAGGGCATTTGAACTTTTAGGCACTATACCACGCTTTTTCGTGCTTTGGTTTAATGACTTTGAGGGTATTCCGCTTTAACTTTACATTCATCCAATTAAATACTTACTTTTCTGCATAACTGATATGCAATTAATACTGAAAAAGAAGGAACGGCTGAAGCAACAAAGAAATTGCAAAAAATTGCAAGCGTTTGTTTGCAGTGAATTAGGATATGTTGATATCTTAATATCGTGCAATCATTCTTACCCCTGCTAGAGTGAACTGAATCTCATTGTGTGGTGCATCTGAAAATGATCAGAAATTTAAATCATGTTTTTTCTTGACAATATTATTTTTACAATCTACTTGAAATTGTTTTCAAACAAATGATGAATCCAATTATGACTTAACATGTATTAGATGTGTGATGATTCCTAAATAAGAGTAAGGAGGAAAAGATACAATTACTACATACTGGCATTCATGATTAGCTTCTTCCCTTGCTTGTAAGTTTGAACGTCAAGTTTGAGTTACATTAGCCAGAAAATCAACTTCTTCCTTTAATCACTCACTAATTGTTTCGCCATCGTCCCAGTAGAGAAATCCGTGTGCTGTTCTTGTACTGGATGAGGCGACGATCAAACCGAAATCATTCTGTCGACTAAAAAGGATTTGGGTTAAAATCATCAGAAATATACTCTTATGTTCGTATGGCAAGGTAAGTAATTGTCTGATTACAGAAAAGAACAATATCATTGATGAGCATAAAGATCGGAAGAAAGACATTATCATTATATCATCATCATGTTGGTATACACAAATAGTCATTTATCGTCGCTTGGTTGCAAGATCGAAGACACTATGGTTGAACAATACGTTGAACAATAAGCTTTGTTTTACAGGTAAACTTGTCTAACGAAACAGCCGAAGGAACTGCATACCTCTTTTTATGATTGGTCAGTTCTGATGTTATGATTGGAGCTACCTCTGTAGTGAGAGAATTTTAACTTGTAACATCGCTACTATCTACTATCGAAATTGTCGATGACACTACGAACTCTTCGGAATAGTGAATGCAGTTCTGAATTTATTATTGGTCAGTTCTGATATTATGATTGGAGTTACTTCTGTAGTGCGAAACATATTGGTAATCAAAAAGTTATAACATCACTACAACCATCAAAACGTCTAACGAATTACCCCAGTGACTGCATACCTCTTTTGTGTAGTGAGGGCAGGTGCTTGTGTTGGAATGATGGAGCCGCCTCTGATGTGGACATTTATCTTGTCTAGTGGTGCGGACAGCGTTGACCACTGTCCGGTATGCAACATCCGGGCACCTGAGAAGAAGTCGTACCACGTGTCCGAAGGGAAATAGGCTGTCACTGACGTGTGAGACTAAAAAGGGTACGGTCATATTAATAATGTGAGTTTTTTAATAAATTCTATTGTTTTCAAAGGGGGAAATTAGATACAGTGATTCCAATAGATCATATTACATGCATGTTTGCCATAAAACACACAAATTACAGTCAGAAAATCTTCTTGCCATCCACATCCCACACACTGAGATTAAAACTGATATTCGCTCCTTCATTTGAAGTTGGCTCTGGGTCTATCTAAAGATGTCAAAAGATAACCCTTTCTAAAGGTTTCTGTTAATTGTGTGGTGTCGGTTTCGTTACTTATTTTGCCAAACTGTCGTGTAGACTGGACAAATACACGAGTCTGTAATGACTAAAATCTTTTGCGTTTTCATAGCATTAAAACCAAGAGCTATCAGGACACTTCACCACTTACCCTTTCCAGCACCGGTGAAATCATAAGAGCGTCACCCCACAGGAACTGCTTGTCTATATCATAGGTCTTACTATCGGTTGGATATCTGTAAAATAGTGTAACATAACATTCGCAAAGAACAATAATCAAAGTGACCAACATCCTAATAAAGGTTACGCAAAGGAAAAACGGCATTCACCAAGAAACCCAGGTTGATCTACATGATAAACATACGTAAAGCCGGCAACATGACGACCATGCAGCTTCTGTTATACCTACGGAATGAGAACAATATCGCCTCTAAAGTTTTGGGTGAATGTGTGGTTAAATAAAAACGATGGCCGAAGTCACGATGTTTTTTTTCAGGATCCAAAGTGACATTGTGAATATCGATTAGATAAAAGTGAGGTTCTGATTGTGTGCTGTGTGTGACTCAATGCTTGGCATTTCAAAATCTTCTTGATATGGTAATGTCTGTTTTCATTAAGTTAGCTCTGGCGAATATGCCTAAATATAGCTAAAATGAATCGGCTTTGGATAAAAAATAAAGGCAATGAACATGGAAATTGCGCAGATACTTACTGAAACACGAGAGGTCGTACAACCGACTTTTGTCTAGAAAGTAGTGAATACAAGAACGGAAGTAGTCGATAACGGAGTTCTATAGATTTCCGGTTCCGGTCGTGGGCAGCAGAACTGAATCTAGCGGCCATTGGGTCTTTGTCCTTTTAAATGTTACATTTTGAGAGAAATAAAATATAAATGAGATCTTCAGATAGTCAGTTTATATACGAATATGTAAGAACACACGAACAAAGAAGGAAAATAACAAGCTATAGAGTTATGTAGTTTTCCAAATACAAGGTTTCTGTCATCGAGTGACATGGGTAAAGCTAATATTTCACGAGTTGCGCAAAAAAACAAGCATACATGAACAACAACTGAAGAGTTTACTAGAAAAAACACGAATAAAACAAAAATAGGGAAAGGAACATGAACATGACCACTATATTAATATGCAACATTGTGGAGAACAATCAGGAACAAGAACCTACCGGTTGCTGTTTGGTATTGTTGGAACACATGAAGGGAATAACAATGACATAAGGAACAAGAACAAGAACTGACCGGTTGCTGCTTGGTGTTGTGGGAACGCATGAACAAAAACAAGAACTTGCTCCTGTTTGGTGTTGGCGGAACGCGTTAAGGGGAAGAACAATGACATCAGCAACAAAAACAAGAACTAATCGGTTCCTGTTTGGTATTGTGGCAACACATTAAGGGGAATAACAATGACATCAGGAACAAGAACACCACCCTCCCTGCTTGGTTTTGAGGGACAAGTCCATAGACATCAAAAAGAAGAAAAAGAACGAGAATTCTACACTTTCTGCTGTGTTGTGGGAACGCAGGAAGGGAAAATATTGAGAGAATATTTTAAACAACAACTTGAACAAAAACCGGTTCCGGTTGTTTTTACAATATCCAACATCATGGAGGAACACTGACTTCAGGAACAAGAACTTACCGGTTCCTGTTTAGTGTTGTGGGAACGCATGAAGGGGAAGAAAGCCCCAACCTGCAACCAGCGTGTACACAGCTCTTCGTCGCTTTTACCTCGGAACCCACACAGGTCGACACCAGTCATTGGAATACCAAACATGTTGAAACTCATTATTTCTGGAAGTGGAGAAATGACAATAATCAATCGACAGCATCGAAGTACTGCTCATTTTTGTATCGAAGCTCAAATAGCACATGTCTGTGAAATACGTTTTGTTATTTTACCATCAAAACACTTTTAACCAAAATATGTCATTATGTCACTTTTTCGAAAGTTGTAACTTACTAATTCACATGCGATTGCTTCATGAGCTTGGAAACATTGACCTCTTCATGTTGTTTTATAAGTGAAGTTGAAGACAAGAAAAGATTTATCACCTGGTATAGAATAGTACATGTCAGTAAAGCTGGCGTAGTTATCTCCCTCCCAGTGGGTGACGTAATTTCCGCTTCCGGCGAAAGTTGATCGGGATAAAATAAAAGGACGCTTGCCGATTATATTCTTTAAAACTCTGAAATGAGTAAAACAATTATTCTGATTAAAGTTGAAAATGAAACTACGTTTTCCGTTTAATGTTCTAGGTTAATCGTAGGGAGAATAAGTTTTCCTCATGAATTAAACAAGTCTACGGGTAAATGAATACGTAATGTTTGTCGATTTTATCATCACACGCTTTTGGGTAAACGTCCAGAAATGTTCTTTAACAGACTAGGAGGATGACACCAAGCGGGAGGCTGATAATATCCCTATCCCTCCGCGTCTGAATGGTATAACAACGTTATAATTCATAAGCTTTGAGGTTGACATCCAGAAATGTACCTATCATAAGCTTTGATGTTGTCATCCAGAAATGTTCCTATCAAACGCTTTGAGGTTGTCATCCAGAAATGTTCCTATCATAAGCTTTGAGTTTGACATCCAGAAATGTTCCTATCATATGCTTTGAGGTTGACATCCAGAAATGTTCCTATCATAAGCTTTGAGGTTTTCATCCAGAAATGTTCCTACCATAAGCCTTGATGTTGTCATCCAGAAATGTTCCTATCATGAGCCTTGAGGTTGTCATCCAGAAATGTTCCTATCATAACCTTTGAGGTTGACATCCAGAGATGTTCCTATCATAAGCCTTGAGGTTGTCATCCAGAAATGTTCCTATCATAAGCCTTAAGGTTGTCATCCAGAAATGTTTCTATCATAAGCTTTGAAATTGACATCAAGAAATGTTCCTATCATAAGCTTTGATGTTGTCATCCAGAAATGTTCCTATCATAAGCCTAGAGGTTGACATCCAGAGATTTTCCTATCATAAGCTTTGAGGTTGTCATCCAAATATTTTCCTATCATAAGCTTTAAGGTTAACATCCAGAAATGTTCCTATCATAACCTTTGAGGTTGTCATCAAGTGATTTTCCTATCATAAGCTTTGAGGTTGTTATCCAGAAATGTTCCTATCATAAGCCTTGAGGTTGTCGTCCAGAGATTTTCTCATCACACGCTTTAGGAGTAGGACCAACTATGAACTGCATGTGCATCGCTTAATAGAATATATCTAGCATATGTTTACCTATTATATCATAAACTCCAATTGTGATCAATCAGCGACTCTAACGAGAGAAAGTGCTGAGTGAACGAGATGTTCATGCAACTAACCATCAGGCTATGAACACGTAAAGCAGAAATACTTACTTGTACGTTGCTTGTCCTTCATAATACCCGTACAGATTATGGACATCATAATGCACGTGGTTGTATTGTTTAGATGATGGGCAAAGCGTCTTGCTGAAGATACTGCCTCCCTCCATTGCTTAAAGATATCATATTTTGAAAAATATTAACAACTTTCAAAATATTGTTCATGAAATAAGCTTCATTAGTGCTAAAGTCGCGCGAGGCCTAATGTCAAACTTACTCTTTGACTACATTACATCTTTGCAAGTAAAACAAAATATTCAACTCGATTTCTTAAACAACGGATCTAAGAAAATTCCCACATGTCCATTTTTCCACCATGACTCAGTTTCTAATGTGCCCGGGTGAGGTAGTTACATTATTGGGAATAATCAAAAGTCTCTATTTTGACAAAGAAATGCCAGTTATTTCGTTGTACAATGTAGTTGTAAAAATAGCTTTTATTTTATATTTGATCAAGTAAGGTAAGCTCAGGCATCGTGTCTTTGACTGTTAACTACAAAGATCTTCACCAAAGCAAGCAAGGAGTTACCTTCTGGTTAATCTGCCTTTTTGACTTTCAAAAGAAATCACATTTTTATATGCCCATGTCTTATTCTAAAATTCCATATGTGGTTTTTTTCTGTTCTGTGGATAGCTAATTTTACGATTTTTGGAATATAATTCATGATATTATCTATCAAATACTCCTGTTGTCGAAATTAGTTCAGATTTAATCCTAAATATAGTTATGTAACAGTAAAGCAGTGTTAAGTAAAGTAATGATTAACAACCTTAGCTTTTCGCATCACACTCAATTCAATTTTTTTTAATTCAAATCAATTTTAACTCGTTGAAAATATGACAAGTGTAAATTAATTGTGAATCACAAATAAGAATCGACTCACGGGGTGTAAATGGTGGATTATCCAATGAGCTACTAGTACAGCCAGTTGTAGATCCATCTTTAAAGTTCGAGGGTTCATTCATGTCCTGAGGAAATAATAAAACTAACTTAAAAAACAGCTAATTTTTAAGCAAAAGAAAACTGAGCACAGCATTCTCTTGACAGTCTTAAGCGAAACCAGTTCATCATTTTAAAATTGGTCATAAAGCTGCAATAGTAAACGGAACGTAAAATGATATTGAAAAATGTTTAAAGGACAAGAGGAATACTCTTTAGATATTGCACACAGACACTTTTCATTGACTAAGATACAGGGCCTAGATTTTCGAAGGTCTCTTAGCGCTAAGATAGTCGTAGGCCAATGGTAATGTATGGTACTTACGACTATCTTAGCACTAAGAGAGCTTTGAAAATCTAGGTTCAGGTAGGTAAGTAAGGTAAGGTCTCCGGTTATTTAAATGTAACCTATTAAATGAACTTCCTCAATCTCACTGGTATTTTACGAGAGCTTCAAAAACAAGATGGTCAAACTAAACAGAGTTAAGGAACTGTCTGTATATAAATAATAAATGATTGCAATAGAAGAACGAAACAATCAAACGCCAAACGTGGTTACGTTAATGGTATGGTTATGTCCGTTTCTTAACGATAATAACATTATCTTAAAATTAATAATTTAACAAGGTTAAAACAATATGTAAGACCAACGTACAATCCAGAGGCCATCAAATGGTAGTTTGGCGTGTGTTTGTCTGGCGTGCTTCTCCCACCACGCCTCAGCCTTGGGATGAAGGAAGTCAGGAAACACCGTCAAGCCGGGCCAAACCTGGGGTCAAGGTCAAGTACAATACAAAACATGGATGTAGGTCAAGGTCAAATGTCATATCTTTCTCTCTTTTTATTTTGTAAGTAGAGGGTCAGCCTCAGAGGTTCTTGTAACAGGGAAGGTCAAAGGACAAATTTTCTTAAATTTCCAAAAGGAAAGTCAAGGTCGAAATAGTTCTTAGAAAGGAATAAGGTCATATCAAGACCGAATTCTAACAATTAAATATTCTCTACTGCCTTGGATTCACACATTAGTTTACACATAAGAACACCACACATCACTCAAATCAATATGAGCTTTGGTTTTTTTCTTTCACCTTTAAATCTAACGAAACTACCTTCTTGCGCAATTACCTTTCGAGAATTCAACAAATAAAATCGTAATTTGGGTAAAATTGCTGTTTTGACGTTTTATTTAGTCAAAACTCTTTAGTTTTGACCTTCACATTTTAAGATAACCTGAAAGAGTTTCTGGAATATGTGTAAAAAATACCCAAAAAAAACAGTTACCTCCCTGACAAGATTTCGAGTTACCTCCTAAACAAGTCGACAAATCGAGTTGCCTCCCAAACAAGTGGACACGTCGAGTTATACCTCCCCTAAAGTGGTCAAATAGAGTTACCTCCCCTACTAGTGAGCATATCGAGTTACCTCCCCTACTAGTGAGCATCATCCTCCAAAAAGGGATGTGCACATGTCCGGGCCAGGCTTACACATGTAAGCGTACGAAGGAGGAAGTCCGGAGTTGCGCAGACCGCCTGCGTGGAGGATGAGTGAGCATATCGAGTTACCTCCCCTACAAGTGGACTAATCGAGTTACCTCCCCTAAAGTGGTCAAATAGAGTTACCTCCCCTACTAGTGAGCATATCGAGTTACCTCCCCTACTAGTGAGCATCATCCTCCAAAAAGGGATGTGCACATGTCCGGGCCAGGCTTACACATGTAAGCGTACGAAGGAGGAAGTCCGGAGTTGCGCAGACCGCCTGCGTGGAGGATGAGTGAGCATATCGAGTTACCTCCCCTACAAGTGGACTAATCGAGTTACCTCCCCTAAAGTGGTCAAATAGAGTTACCTCCCCTACTAGTGGACCGGAGCCGTCCGGTTTCTTCACAAAGACGTCATCCCTCATCCCGTCATCATAAGGTGAGTACTGACCACGAGGCTGGACATTGCTGATACCTGGGTCCTGGTCAACAAATTGGAACGATCAATAAATATTTACATTATGATAGATTTTAGGGTATGGTAGGAGTTACGCGAATATAAGTATACTCTAATGTACGAGGGGTTGACAATAAGTGTTGAGTCTAGCATTGAAAACATCAGGATGTACACATTACTGTTCAACATTGTTGCCTTGAGAGTCAATTTACTTGTTTCTTCTTTTCTGACAGTAGTTGAACACCATGCCTCGGCAGCAGCCACAAGCTTATTTTCATGTTTCTTCTGTTTTTGAAAGAGGTTTCATCACAGGTAACAAGTCTAAAGTGAAAGTTATATCTATTCTGGTTGAATCTTGTTATCATAGGAGTTGCTTGTGGTTACTCCTCTAGTTAACCCCTAGCTGTATTGCGTTTGTAAGTCTTGTCTATCGTGTAGTTGAGAATCTAGCTTGATTGGTTAGAAATTCAGTGTTAATCCACCCAAGGATTTTGTATCAAGACAATGTTTGTGCTTGTTGTGATACGACCTGGAAGGGGCTGGGGTCATCTCTAAGGATCTCTGTGGAAACCTTTCTTAAGAGCTTGTCCGAGAATCCTTTCAAAAGTATAAACTCTTTTATGTTCTTTACTAAATTGTATACATTTTCTACTTTGAGGAAGGTCTCATCTTTGGATGAGAGAATTTGGCTAAATTTGGAGAATAGGACGCAAAACCGTATGCCTAACTTGATGAAACCTTAGCATCAATGGCGTACCATAGGTTTTGGAAACTTAGTATAAAAATGCATAAGGCTCAAAATTTCTACACTACCTCGTAGATGAATTTTTGTAAATGAATAAAAACTGACCAGGATCATAACGAACTTCTGACCATGTTGATGCAGATCGTTGACAATGGCCGGCAGTTGGCTATACAGGTGGTCATCGTATGTCCAGTCTAGTTCCTTAATCATGTAGTCGATGTCCACCCACACTGTGTCCTACAACACAATATGTAACAGGTGCCCCCGTTAGGGTAGGACATTCACAATTAAACTTATTTCATCCTGTGTTCAAAGTTAATTTCCATCCTAACTGTCCTAAAGAAATATACATAAAAGTTGCCCCCGTTTTGGAAGGAAATGTTCATAAAAACAGCTTGAACATGTGTTCAAAGAACAGGGATTCCAAACTCGGAGTATACATATAATAGGTAGAGGTTAAGCTAAAATCCTAATTTCTTGACCGATTCGTTCAAATTTGAGATGTAGGTTTATCTCAACATATGAAAACGACATATGAGTGCAAAATTCCAGGTTTTGAATATTTTTACTTATATTGTCCACTCCGAGTTTGGAATCCCTGTGGTTCAAAGTCAATGTACCCAACACCGTGTCCAACAACAAACACATGTAAGAGGTGTCCTTGTTTGGTTTTGGCATGTTCATAACATTCGTAATATCTTATGATGCATAAATTATCCTTCGATAATTAGTCACTGGCCGATTTCCTTGTCAAATAAGGACTGGACTTGGTCCTTCAAAGGATGGATGTTTGACCTGAATCATGGTTGTAACCAAAACACCATAATTAATGCTCAATTCAAGGTATATACGATAAGTTCCATATCGAAAGACTTTAACTGCTCTTAAAAAGTCTGTTCTAAATTGTATTTTGGCTGTTTCTATCAACTTGTTTTTCACTTACTAAATGCCAAAACTAAAAATTTTGATGTCCAATTTTCAATGATGAAAGGATAGTGATTTTACGACCTCTTCGGTCTTAATTTAAATACGGTTTTCAATGTCAATATCATTAGAAAGAGTCAATTCGTCTTACCAATGGTATTTTACCGTCTCGCATTCTCTTTATAACAGCTCTTAACCCATCATTGCCCCCATAACCCCATCTGCTTAGATGGTATCCTAGCGACCAGTACGGCGGAAGTGGTGGTCGGCCAATCAGAGACCAGTATTGATCAATGACGTCATCAGGTGTGGGTCCAGTAAAGACAAAGAAGTCCAGTATACCACCTGTGGTCTTGTATCGCACAGTAACTGGAGTGGTGGGAACAACTTGGATTTCTGTGAACACAAATTGGAATTGTTCAATGCAGAGCAAAATATCTCGAACTCCACTTTCCTTTCTTCCGGCTACTGCAAAAATGGCATTTGTCGTGATACAAGAGTATTGTATCAAGTTGGGTGATACGTATGTTATGTAGCAGGATTAACATCACGAGAATTAGTAGTTTATCGAGAGTATTAGTAATGTTTACGAGATAAAAGAAACTCGGACAAAAGTTTATGATATGGGTTTCTAAGAAAAATGTAACCAACAAAATAACTAAAACAAATGTTACTGAGAAAGGTTACCGACAAATGGAAACTCGAAAACTGCTTACTGAGACAAAAAAAACTTGAATAAAGGTAAGTGAGATAAAAGAAACAAAAACAAAGGTTTTTGGTATAGGTTTCTAAGACTACATGCATATGTACCGAGTGTTTCATTTTGCGCTGTCGCTCGTTTAAATAGCTGATCGTCGCTTTAATGTTGCTGTTTTGGTAATGATGCCGTAAATCTATTTTGTGATTCAAATCTATCAGTAAGATGTTTTAGTTTGGTATATGTACTCACGCATTGCATTGCTATTGAGAAGAAATATCCCAAATGCTTTTCCGTCATTTTCAATTCCCATCAGAAAAGGGTGAGAACCGTACAAGTTTGTATTCTCCTGGAAATATAAGAGAATAAACTTGTTTTGGTCAATTCGATATATGGAAAGGGTAAAAAAACATTCATCAGTAGCATTATGATTTACTTTACATTATTTTGCCTATAATGTAAAAGTTGAAGAGCTAGTTTTTAGGGATTTTTTCAAGTAGCAAATCAGGTCGAAGTAATTTATTATCTTAAAAGTGGCTGCCATACTGTTCTTACATTAAAGCAGAGCCAAGTCTATCGTTTGCACAACAGATATAAATTGACAGTAACATTCCTTTCGGAAAACTGGTATTTGTATATCCGTTGCGCAAAAGCAAAATTGGCCTTTGATATAGACAGTACGGCACAACATACTCATAGAGAGTACGCACCTTGGGAATGATGTCTCTGGCCCAGAGAGTGAATGAAGCACTGTTCTCCGTATCAATACGGAACTTCTTCCTGTTCTCGCCGATACCGTAGAGGTTCTTGGTTGGAACTCCCACCGACATCTGGATGAACTGGTCCGAGAACACCAGGGGAGATAACCCTCCATTGAACCTGGATTCAATACGCAATTTGTTAAGAAAGTGAAACAAAAATGTCAGTATCAGTGTATGATGGCGATGTACAACACAGGCCCCTGGATCCCCAATCGTTCCCGCTGCAAACAATTGTTTTGAGTTTTTCCAAAGTAAAAAAGTCTTGAGACGACCCCCTGATTTCAACGCCTTCATATTCACATAGCATAAAGAAGGTTTCAACGTCATCATATGTCATAGTACAAAGAAGCTTTATACTAATAGTATGTAAATATGAAGGCGTTGAAATCGCGGGGTCAAACGTTTTTTACTTTGGAAGCGGGATCGATTTGGGACTTTGAATGACCCAGGGTCCTGTGGTGTACAGCTGCGAATCTTAAGTTTGTTGCTAGTGTATCTTTGTGCAATTATCATGTTAATCGGGATTCGTTTGGAAGTCAATTGATCACCGATTGTCTATGTGTAAAATAACCAATATCAAAACCCTTTTTCTAGATCGCCGAGACCTGGTGCAGAATTTGTTCTTAAATTTCGATAAAAAAAATATTCCATGTGAAGTCACTGAGAAATAAATCAGCACACTTTCAATGACTTATTGTAAAGGAACACACATGACTTAGATTTAAAACTGTTGGTCACTTATCAAGGATTCTGCAGTGAAAAATAAAATTTAGTGTTCTCAAAATTTCTCTAATTGACGATGGGGGCGCTGCATTCAAACCACGAATTTCAATACAATGCAGCACAGTTTGAATCAAACAGAAGCAAACTAGATTAGCGTTTGCGGGATACCGCAAAAGCAGAGCAGCCCCGGAATTTTGGGTTTCGCCTTACCCTGTTCCGCCTTTTACAGGCCTCACCAAATTGGTAATTTTCTCGTGACCTTGACCTTTGACACTCAAGGTCACACAATCAATGAACACATTTCATTGAGTATAACATTATTGTAATGAAATAAAGTGTTAAAAATTAAATTAATCCATTTTCTCCATATATGTTGACCTTGCTGTGATCTTGACCTTCGACAGTTCGTACCCAAAACTTTATTAAAATGTTGTACTTCTCTAGAGATAATATATACAAAATCTAAACTTCATAGCACAAAAACTTTTCAAGTTATTGTGTTTACAAGGAATTGCAATAACTCATATCTCATGACCTTGACCTTTGACCTTCAAGGTCACACAATAATTGAACACTTTTTATTGAGTATAACAATCATGTATTGATTAAAAGTGATCATAGTTAAAATTAAGCATTTTCGCTAAAACATGCTTACGTCATGACCTTGCTGTGACCTTGACCTTTGACGGATTGTAGCCAAAACCTTTTCAAAATTTTTTACTTTTCCAAGGATGATATATACCAAGTTAGAGCTTCATAGCACAAAAACTTTTCAAGTTATCGCGTTTACAAGGAATTCTTAGAGTGAATACATAGCTCGTGACCTTGACCTTTGACCTTGAAAGTGAACATGTCAAAATCGTTCCCCCGAGGTATGAGTAGTAAGGTATGAATAAGAGTTCTGGAAAGCTTAGGGGAAAAAAGTTATAGCTAGTAGTACGAGTGCGGCGGCGGCGGCGGCGGCGATGGAAACTTCACAAAAACTGATAGCAGCTTCGTCCTTAGACGGGGCTGCTAATAATGCCATGCAAGGGAAATTCGTTATGGACAGTTGATTGAGAAGTGTGAATGTCGAAATGCAAATAATCTTACAGTACAGAGTTGGTTGACTTTCTGGTGACAGTAAACCCGAATGGCTTCTGTCGTATCTTGAAGGAATAGTCCGGACTTCCGCTTGGATTTGAGGCCGTGTTTAGATGAATCGGCACTTCGTACCTTGAATGGTTCGGTTCGTAAATCTGGAATGAAATATATTCAATACTGGAATCCATCGTGGATTAGAAACAGCAAATTCTTGAGAAGTCAAAAACATGAAAAGTTACCAACAAAGAAAAAGGTCTCCTACATCTTCTGAATCCTTATTTCCTCACAAACAATTAACAATCTATCATATCATGATCATTACATAACAACAAAATAATATCTAAAAACAAAACTTAATAACAGTCTGATAAAAATCAACATGCTCCGAGGAATATTTTTTTAGAAATATTGACTATCAGGTTTAGAACTCAAATTAGCCCGTACATCCTGTCCGGGAAGCTCTGATAGAACATGTTCGATTCTCGGTAGCTTCAATATTTTGAAACCTTTATACCCAGGAACACTGTCGATTTAAATCAGACTGCTTTTATTGACGAAATAGAGCTTTGCGACAGTGCCCTGAACGTGATCACCTTTAGTCTAATCATATTGCTTGTTTCTTCTGTCACGTCGGCTTTGAGATTGCTGACATCGCCTGGCCAATGCGAGTGTCTTGTGCGGCTCATAAGCACGGTTTTCCCGCCATTTTGCACTGAATCCACATGATAATCCTCTGTGCTCGAATGGTAACAATATGGCGCGCCTTTTGTGGGCGTGGCCTCCCAGCAACATCCGCGTGCGAGACATTTGGGTTGTGATGCTCCAAATTCCGGATGACAATCCGTTCTAAAAAGATGATTATATATTCAAAAACAAAAATATAGACCGTCCCAATATTCAATATTAATTTAGAATCTTCATTTTCTATTTTCCATTCGTAAAATGTAATTTGTTGCATTGCTAAATGTGAATATTATTCTTATTTTAAATATAAAAAATCGACTTTTATATTTCTAGAAATATATTTCAACTTTGTAAAGTTGAGAACAGCAAGTTGAGATTTACAAGATTGAAATGTTAGGCATACTTGGACTAGCTTGTCTTTTTGAGAATTGCATGGTTGGGAACGACATGTAACATATTGCGAGTCTACGTGATTTCATTATTGGCACACATTCCCTTCCATACAAAACAGAAGAGGCCAAAAAATTCGGTTATGTCAGAATTTGCGGTAACAAATAGAACGTCCAGATTGTAGCAATTACTAAACTTAAGGACTTTGATTGCGACAAATAATGACTCTGCATGTAGCTCAATCTCAATGAAGGTAATCGGCCGTCTCCTAGAACGGTAGAATATTAACCCCGATGAAGCAGATTCATTTAAACACATAGGCTTGTATACTCGAAACAGGTAGACTCCCTTTCAATAATAAAGTATACAATGTTTTCGATAATGTGCTAGTTGATTACTTATTTATAACTATCTCTACTGATTATATGACCCCTGTTGGTTTGACCTCTATTAATGGCAATGTTGGTCTAGTGAACCTCCCTAAAACAACATCCCGTTATCATAACCACAACATCTATCCCAAACCATCCCAGCGTCACAGTTTCTGGATCCGCCCCTGGGTTTCCACGTACCTGTGTTCACTGGAAAGATGGCACCTTGTCGCTGTGACCCCAGTCGGGTAGAAGCACCACTTGACGTTGCGGTCGTTGTTGGGAGGTTGTTTCCAGCAGCAGCCCCTCCCCTCGCAGTTAGACTGGGACGCCCCGGTCTCGGGGTGACAGTCTGTCCTGTGGGTGGGTTCGGCGTTACATGACCCTGCCCGTCTCCAGTGTCTTGGGGTTGTGGAATTATCATAAACTGGTATTTCTGAATTCGCATGTCCAGTACATTTTGACATGTAAACTAGGAGTACTAGAAGGCATTGTATTTGCATTTTCGGAGAGACCAAGACCTTGGTTAATGACTTTTTGTGACACTACAAGTTGTAGTCGAGGAAAGTGATAAGATAAGACAAGTGGGTCATGTCTTTAAACGTGACCATTCCCAAGGTTGGAATGCATACAGTAAGGGTTGCAAACTTCTATGCTACGATGCATGAAGTACTTTGTACACAAGGTGTCAGCCTTTTTTTTCTTGATATAAATGTATTTTAAGAGCGTTGACCCCACGGGATCCTTATTAAAGTCCACAGGGTCACCGAATCTGTAACTCAGATTTCCCATCAGCTAAAAGTAAATGTATGTGCGCAAGGTTTCAGTTTTCTGGGCCTTATGTCACTAGAGAAGAAGGTGAAAAAATATGTTTAAGGCATGTGCCAATGGACCCTACTAGTAGGCGCCACAGGGTTTCCGAATCTATGAAATATAATTCTAATCAGCTATAGAGGTTTCAGCTTTCAAGGCGTTTGTCTTCTGCAACATTCTCTGCCCCGCAGAGGCAGCTCAGTAATACCCGAGTTAGCCTCTGTTCTCTTACGCCAAAATCCAGGGGTTCCGGCAGATTGCCCTAGCGGCAAAAAGTTGTAACTTGAGATATCGCCTTTATTTGCAGCCAATGAAAACACCTTTTGGATATCCACGACTTGGGGAATTCTCAACGGTCGTTTAGTGACTTGCAAAAGCATCATGCAGTTAGGTTTATTTTTCATTAACAGTGTGAGAAGGAAAATATTTGAAAATCAGATAGGCCTATGGATAGGGTTTTTCTTTAGAAACATACTGTTGTGTAATTGTGTGTAATTGTGTGTAATTGTTTTTTGTTTTAAAATAAATGTGATATTAAAGATTTACCAAATATAAACTAATGAGAAGGTAAAAAGCGATGATTTGTAGAAGGAAGAGTTATCTCCCCTGGATGTTAAATTTCAACGATATATTTGCCGAACCACACGGGAATAGCCGAGCTTTTGCGAATGACCACTTTTGAAACGGCGTCGCTGATTGCACAACTAACTTCGATTGCCTCCAATCAGATTTCTACCTTTCTATTAGCCGTAATAGAACAGTCTAGAGGCCGTCTCGGGTATGACTGAGCTGCCTCTGTGGAGAGAGAATGCTTCTGCAATAGAATGTTGAAAAAGTTTTCAGGGCGTAATTCCAGACTCCTAATTTGCGGTCACAGGGTGAGCACATCGACCCTTTCTGGTAAGATGAGTAAAAATTACACCAATCTGACAATTCTGATCGTCTTTCTGACGTCATCAGTCTTACCATTAAATTTTCTATGCTCACGATGGTTGTTATCTTTTATAACGTTGAATCATGCAACTTGAGACGGACAAGGCAATGTGCGATATTGGCTTATCTGTTGTGTCTTCATGTTTTGATCTTGGTATAAATCTGGTGCTAAATATTACTATTTATAAACATCTGTCCTATTAGGTCATTGCAACATTCTATTATGTCGTGTGATCCAACATGGAACACTATCTCTTGCCGAAAATAGCTTTACTATGTACATTATGTTATTCTTCATTTTCTCCAATGGTAGTCAAGCATGTCAGCCGTCTCCCAACGTCGACGTCAAGATCCAAAGCCTGTTTACCTGCAGCAGGTTCAAAACGGATTTGCTCGGGGAGAAATTTGTCTCCCCAATCAATAAAAACGAAACAACTACAATCGACATATGGATGGAAAGATAACCTCTGAAGGTTCCATCTCAAGAAACTTACACCAACAATGTTTGCTTTATTATTCACAAACATTAAACTCATAATTTCCCGCTTCTTGTTGGACAAATTGATACTAGACATAAAAATCTGCACCATGGATAATATGAAATTCTCTTCTCTCTTATATCCGTATTGTGAATTATGACGAAACAGAGGCTTCTGTCATATGTATATTTACTTTTTTAAGTTGTAGACCTTGCGTGCCCTCTTGAATCAAAGTATTTGCGTCAGTGTTGCAACGCAAATCTGGAAAGCCTTAAAGGGGCAGTAGCACGTTTTTAGGGGGAATATGAGGTGATGTCAGGAAAATGAAAATTAATGGTTCCAATTGAAAGACAATGTATTTAAACTAAATGGAGCAGTAATAATTCAAATATTTAACGTAAAGTTTAGCCATGCGATTCCTTTTTCTTACAGAAAATGAATTAAAGGTGTTCACACAAAAATGGCGGCCTATGTATTTTATGTGAATCTTCATACTTTGTCCTCCGACTATGGATGATTGACTTGTGTAATGATATTTTTGACACTGTCAAAATAATACATTTAACATTAACTTACAATTATCACTGAAAATTTTAAAATATAAAATTATCAAAAAACGTGCTACTGCCCCTTTAATGAGTAGTTTAAAATTAAAAGATTTTTGGAAATGTGAAACATAATTTGGTGATGTCAAAGTTAAGTTATGTCAAGTTATTAGAACGTGGCTTTCAAACCTGTTAAATCCGGCGTGGACCAATTATCTGAATATTGGATGTTGCAAGGTCATAATCTAAGACTCATTTCAAAATCATCTAAAGGATAGAAGAAATGCTTTATCCAAAAGTATCAAGATCGCTTTGTCCCATGCAATTAATCGTAACATTGCACTTGCCCTAGCTGTAACTTCAGATGAAGATCTGCATGACAGTCGGCAAACAGAACATGATAATGTCTGATTCCATGGTATGTGCAACACTTTTAGTGTAAAGTGTTAAATCCGCATTCTGCATTGCACACATTTCCCACTATGGACACATGTGATGCCGGCCTTATTTCATTTTTGCAAATCCACACCTTGGCAACTCACAGTAAACTTAAGTATTATTGAGTTGGTTTTTTTCTGAACAAAATAATCCTTTTAATTCTGACTGAGGACTGGACTCACCACCAACCAATTGGTTGGTTAAGACTGAAAGATTGGAAAGTGAACAGAGGGAAGCATCAAATAACATTGAAGGAAACAACATTCATTTTCAAGTTTTATTTCTTTATATTTTTCATTTGAAATCATTACATTGTAAAATCAAATAAAATGATATTTACAAAATTCAATATAATTTGTTTTTATCTTTTTTTTTGTCTGACAATTGACTTTATGTCACAGAAAAATTTCTTTGAAATCATGATTGAAAATGAGTTGATGAGAAATTAGCATCAATGAAACAGACGATGAAGACCTTTCAGCTTCAATAAAATAACAACTCCTCTACAAAATGGTGTAGAAACTAGTGACATGATGAATGCTTTAATAAATGCAGTGTTGTAAATTTTACGATAAACTTGTAACCTTTATAAAACAAAACAAAGAGTTTATTTTTATATTCATAAAAATCAAAATGTTGCATGTTTAAGAACTTTATCACTAGTAGACAACTGCTTGATAAACAAACTAAATGTTTCTTTTCTAAATTAATTTCATGTAGATGTCATGAATAAAATATTCATGATAAAACAGATTTCCTAACATGTCCTATTAAAAAAGAATGCTTAGTAGTTACATGAATTTAAAACATCTTCATTCTCAATGATATTGTGGTCTAAGAAAAGGAGACAAGATTTAGGTCAGGTTTCATGGAAAGCATTTGAGAACATATTTGTTCCTGCACTTAAGCATATCATTTGAAACATTTTTTAAGAAAATATTTTATATCCAAAAGATGATTTTGGCAATACAAAAGAGGCTTTTACATATCTTCTTACGGACAGTTACTTTTCATTAAGGATATGATAAACTGTTCAGAATTGCCTCCCCTTTTAGCAAAAACATTAGCATAGCCTTATGCTTATTCTCTATAGAACTTTTCCCTTGTTCCCTATGTTGCTGTAAAAAGTAACTCTTCAAAAGGAACACAATCAATTAGCCATTTCTGCTCCTGTAAGAAGCTCTACAAGATATGTACACTGTAGAAAGTATGGGACATCCAAGGGACAATTCCATAGCACGATAGCTCTCGTAACTTGTCAACCCAGGAGGGCTCATATAGGTTACACTTCCATTCACTGCAGGTTCTCTTCTATTTCTTGACCGACCTGTTAAAGAAAGATATTGAATTATTCAAATATGATATGTTATAATGTACCTATCAAAATAAATACATTTCAATAGTTGAGTTGTCTTTAACTATAAAAAAGAAAGAACCTGTGTTAAAGAAACACTTAAAACTTATTTGGATACCGACCTGTGATTTGTTTTTCTTTATTCTGTCATTTAATATTATTACTAAAACATGTTAGTGACAAAATTTTTAATAAGTGAACATATCACTGGGAATTAAAATGATTTTTTCTGCACGTTCGAGCATTTAGTCATCTATGACATCAAAAGTTTACAAATGTCACTTAGCAGGCTGTCGCATGGGAAGCAAATCCTTTTCAGGAAATTTACTTTAAATTTAAATGTTATAAAAACAAACACAGAGAAATCTTAAAAGTAAGATATGTGTCAAATAATTACTTTTACAAACATTGTGGAAAATTTATGTAAAACCAAGCTCAGGTGATACTAAATTTCATACTGGTTTTGTGAGTCACATGAGACTACCAAGAGAGAATATGAGTTTAATGTCACTTGCGATTGTACAAATCTCAATTTACCTGTAGCAGCCAACGACGACAGCGTGGTCCCTCTCGTATGGTTCCAGAGTGAGCTGTTCCTGAGGTTTGATCTTCTCTTCCTTCAGCTTGTTCACCTCGCCAGCAAACACCGCCTCCGGCTCCGCTGTTGAGTCGATACAGTTGGCCTGTACAAGAAACATAATGGTTGCAGTGTTCAAAATGTTTAAAGATGGACTGAAATGCTATATGGCTACTTTCGGGGGTTATAAAAAGGGATAGCAATTTGACATTGACTCGGCTTAAAATTTCTGAAATTGACCAAGTTTCTGGTGCTGCTGTTGAGTCGATACAGTTTGCCTCAAACATATGTGGTTGCAGTGTTCGAAATGTTAAGTCCCTACAAGTAAGCAGGGCCTGTGGTTTGAAAAATACACAAGCCTTCCTTAAACATAAACTAACCTCGACCTAACCACTTCTCGATTTTCGTTCAAAGATTTTTCAAAAAAATAAAAGCTGGACTTAATTTTTTGTTAATTTGTCCAATAAACACCTTTAAATAGCCTTTCATTTAGACAGCGTAATCAACTGCTGCGAAAAACCCACCTGGGTTAGGGGCCATAAAACTCGCGCGGGTGTGACGTAATAAAAAGACTATACAGAGTAACGCATCATTATTTCAACTGAAATACCGTCTAATGGGGGCGTGACCAGTCATGCATTCACTTGTTTGTTGTCAGATAGGTCTAAGCGGCCCATCAAAAGTGGCTTTCAAAAACGGCTTTCATTAACAAAGTGAACATATTAGAGTAGCGACCTTTAACGCACTATACACTATTGTAATCAGACTTTCTATATTCCAAAGAAAATAGTGAAATAGGTTTGTGGTTATGTGAACTGTAACATTTGACAAGCCCTGCAATGTGAAGACAGTAGGGATCTCTAAAATCATCAGCCTACCAGTTAGCATGTACAAGAAACAATTGGTTGCAGTTTTGGTCACAACAAGCATGCATGGATTGTGGTTTCAAAGATACACCAACCCTCCTAAACATTTGACAAGCCATGCAATGTGAAGACAGTAGGAATCTCCAAAATCACACAAGCCTACCAGTCTTTCTGACATCTTCTCCCTCAATACCCATCCTATGTGGGCAGACACTATTTCTAACAATGGTTGGTTAAAATACTGGATGGGATACTACTTGCACAACTTTCTTACTCTGAGGTTTGCACAAATGTGGTTCTAACAAAGATTCCTTACTGATATCTCTTTGAACTTTGTACCATGACATGTAGGCATCAAGCACATGTAGTACTTTCAATGGGACATGTCATGGATATAATATTCCTCCTTAACCAAGTCTGCAATCATAGATCATGCACCTTCGACACAAAAGGAGGGGAAAACTAACAAACTGTTCAATATTCTGGTATTTTCATCAAGATAACATGAAGATAAGTATGATCAACAACTTTTAACTCACGAAACATGATAGCAAAATTAAAGATTAGGTGATTTTCACTTATCAACAAGCAAAACTTCAACATAATATTGATCAACGAATGGCCATTTTTGGACTTGAAAAAAATCCTAATTCACTACATCTGATACGTCTCCAAAGAGAGCAAAATTTCTCAAATTGATAAAAATAAATTGAGTTCCTAGGACTTTCAATCATTGATGCAAAAGGGATACCGGGCTGGTTTCAGATGAGTGTAGGAGAAATTCCCTGATTGATCAACTTTGTACCCCTTGAAGCATCAATATTTTAAACTTTGTATTCCATTTAACACTTTAAATTCCAATGGGTTATCTAAAAATAAAAGTACCGAGGGTACAGAAGCTCACCTTAAAATGAATGATGTGGTTATATGGTTTAATTGTGTAACCATCTTTTATATGATAATTGATTATGGCTGCCATCATGATTTTTTTATCTTTTAAAATGCTATTCTTCTGTTGGAAACCACTAGAGTTTGAACAAACATTAATACAAGAATGATATAATCATGATTTGTTAACAAGCAGTAGGTTTTTGTATAACATTTTTGTATATCTATGGCTAAATTGGTGACCATCTTGGACTTTTTAATCTTCAAAATGCTACTTTTATGTGGGCATCTGTATTAATTTCATTGTGATATCTTGATTGGTTTAGGAGTATTCATTTAGTCACACTCTCAACTTCCAAAGAACTAATTCCCTCTGACACAAATCACAAATTCAGCTAGTGATAGGTCCAATTGCCAAAGTAAACTGTCCAGGTCAATGTCTCATGTAATTCTAACTGAAGATTTCTGAATATCTTAAATCTTGACCTATGTTAGTGCAATCTGATTGGTCAGAATAGGCTAGCAACATGGGGGTTTATGCTAATTACTAGATATGATGACCTATGATGACCTCTTGCACCTGCATGTAGCTTATGTAACTTATCCTCTTATGTAAGTTACTGTTATTCGATATAGTGAGTGTCCTCCCCTCATTTCAATATGCAAAACAGATACTCTTTAGAGGAAAGTTGCAGGAGAGGGGCTGGAAGGATAGATGGGGAAGGGGGGGGGGGGGGGGGGGGGGGGGTTGGGGGAAGGGGGGTAGAAGGAATGTGGGATAGGTTTGCAATGGAAGGACAGGAGAAAAAAGGGGAGGAGGGAAAGGGGGGATAGAAGGGGTGGGGGTAGAAGAGAGGTTTGCAATGGAAATAATCTGGAGGTCAACTCAGTAATATGTTTATTGAAGTATCTTAACAAACAGAGAGAATTGGTGAGAAAGACTTTGTAAAAAAAGAATTGTTCAGACAGCTGTTCAATTAGTTTTGAAGATGAATATTAAATGATATCTTTTATTAGCATGACAAACAAAATAAAAGATAATTTGTTATTCATTAACCAAAATTTTCAATTTGGAATAAATTAATTGCATGGGAACAATGGACTAAAAAACCTAACAGTTAGTGTTGGGAGTGAACAAATTTAATCATTTTAATAGCTTTTGAAAAGGAATTGAATGTTTGAATTGAATGATCATTATAATTATCTAGATAATCATTGTTCAGACCGTAATCAGATATAGATGATTATAAAATGTATATTTATCCCTCACTGGCTATGTTATTTGCCATATATATGAAGTGTCAGGAATTATGTAAAACAGAAAGGATTTATTAAAACAGTCAAGCTTCAGGCTGTTTGCAGATAAAGATGATTCATACAGTTTTTTGTAACTGTATTTATAGTGTTGATAAATATTACAACAAGCGTATCAATACAAATATAATGACATTGATTTGATTGATCAGGAAATGTATTCTTTTCAATGAAATTCATGAAATCTAATTGAAAATTCAATATAATTGACATATTGACCATCTTGGATTCTTGATAATAAAATAAATGCGTCTTTGTCAGGAATCACTATATTAAAAAATACTCACTTTTCAGAATGATATCTTAATTGATTTAGTAGGAGTAGTACTTGGCCTGAAATCTAATTGAAAAATAATGACTTCTATGATGACATGTTGTTCCCAGAACCCCTTCAGCATGATACAATTATCATTTAGTTTTACAGGTATTTATAAAACACATGGTATTGGAACTGGAACCTGATACAAAATACCTCTATTATTAACTTATCATGTAGATTACTGAACATAAAAGCAGATTCTTGACTTGTTAATATTAACTCATCGTGCAGATTGTTGTACACAAAAGCTGATTCTTGACTTGTTTAAATTGTTATTTGTAAAAGTATTACTATTAATAGAATACAAGTATACTATTCATAAAGACAATTTATATACTTTCCATAAATTCCATTATGTTCTATTAATCAATTAGGTCAGGATTACTATGCAATATACAAGCAGGCAGGGCTGCTAGCCCCAGATCCTTAAGGAGAGTGTAGCAATTTGTGTATTTGGCTTTGTGTACGTATATTTGGAGAAGCATCCTAGTGTGCTGAGCATGTAAACCTGAACTCTGGCTAAGCCCTTATGTGTGGTATTAATAGACTTGACGGGAGAGAACATGAATTGTTGTGAAAAATATATATAATTTAACAAAATATAGTTAGCTTATGTCCTAAATTGATTTTGTGTCAAGAAGAACTGCTGTTAGATATAGAAATGGTACAAATATGAGTAAAACACAGGAACTGGAACCTGATGCAAAATAACTCTTTCCACATCAACTTATCATGTAGATTGCTAAACACAAAACAAGTGACAAGTTTTGTGTAAGTTGTTATTTCTTAGAAAGAACATATCGCTGTCATGAGAATACAAGTCTAATTTCCATAACTCTTATTGCATACACATGGCCATATAGCATAATGCTCTACCATATCAATTGGGTCAGGTTGATTATGCAACAGACTAGCAGCTGACACTATGATGCTAGCAGCCTGTATTGGGATGTGTATTAGACAGCCTAGTGGACTCAACAGAAATATCTGAACTCTGGTTGACCCCTTATGTGTGGTATTTAAAGGAATATAAGGGAGATACCATTGTTCAAAATCTAACATGATGTTTAATGTCATTGGGTTTTTGCAGCTATTTGCCATAAATATTTTAAACAAATTAATTAATTATGTTTGTCTTTCATCTTAATGTTTTAGAAACACTTAAAATATAGAACAACTTGCATGACAATCTTAAATATTCTATATTCAAGATAAAATTATGATAAGTAAGTTCAAATTGGAGAATTTATATAGTGCGAGTGATCACTTGATGAAAGCTTAAAATTTTGTAATAATGATGTGTCATCTGCAGCTGAAAAGTCAATATGGATGCTATCGCGGCCATCTTGGATTCTCAAAACTGAAACGTCTACCTTTGTAGGAGGAATCACTATAGGTATAACATACTACAATTTCAGAATGATATCTAGATTGGTTTAGAAAGAGTAGTCTTTTCATGAAATCTAATTGAAAATTCAATATGGCTGCCATGGCGGACATCTTGGATTCTCAAAATTGAAAAGTCTACCTTTCTGTGAGGAATCACAATGGGTATAACATACTACAATTTCAGAATGATATCTGGATTCGTTTAGGAGGAGTAGTCTTTTTCCTAAAATCTAATTGAAAATTCAATATGGCTGCCTTAGCGGCCATCTTGGATTCTCAAAATTGAAAAGTCTACCTTTCTGTGAGGAATCACAATGGGTATAACATACTACAATTTCAGAATGATATCTGCATTCGTTTAGGAGGAGTAGTCTTTTTCGTGAAATCTAATTGAAAATTCAATATGGCTGCCATGGCAGCCATCTTGGATTCTCAAAACTGAAACGTCTACCTTTCTTTGAGGAATCACCATGGGTATAACATACTACAATTTCAGAATGATATCTGGATACGTTTAGGAGGAGTAGTCTTTTTCGTGAAATCTAATTGAAAATTCAATATGGCTGCCATGGCGGCCATCTTGGATTCTCAAAACTGAAACGTCTACCTTTCTGTGAGGAATCACCATGGGTATAACATACTACAATTTCAGAATGATATCTGCATTCGTTTAGGAGGAGTAGTCTTTTTCGTGAAATCTAATTGAAAATTCAATATGGCTGCCATGGCGGCCATCTTGGATTCTCAAAACTGAAACGTCTACCTTTCTGTGAGGAATCACCATGGGTATAACATACTACAATTTCAGAATGATATCTGGATACGTTTAGGAGGAGTAGTCTTTTTCGTGAAATCTAATTGAAAATTCAATATGGCTGCCATGGCGGCCATCTTGGATTCTCAAAACTGAAACGTCTACCTTTCTGTGAGGAATCACCATGGGTATAACATACTACAATTTCAGAATGATATCTGCATTCGTTTAGGAGGAGTAGTCTTTTTCCTGAAAGTTTACGGACGGACGGACGGACGGACGGACAGACGGACGGACGGACGGACGGACGGACAGACGGACGGACGGACGGACGGACGGACGGACAGACAGACGGACGACGGACGAAGCGCCATGACATAAGCTCACATTTACTTTGTAAAGGTGAGCTAAAAATCTAATTATAAAAAATTTTAACCAGGAAGAAAGAAAGCCTACCTATGCTTTTAAAAGAGTAAGAGTTACTCCCCTTTGGTGTTTTTTATAAGGGTACCCCACTTTACTATTGCAAATATCACTTGGTGCATAATGCAGTCTTTGCTCGCTACTCATTAGCAAATATTATCTTTAATCATATTCACAAAAATAGTTTTCCATTGAGCAAAACAGTGAGGCCGATTCTAAGACAAGAGACGATAAAGACTCTCAGAGACACTGATGAAACCTGGTGAAAGCTTACCTTGACGCTGATGACAACATGTCCACCGTTCTTTAGGAACATATGAGCGTTGATGGCCACGATTCTGGCCTGATCAGGCTGTGCAACATCCGCAAAGATAGTATCTACCATACCTACAACAAATCATGTCATTGGTCAAGAGATCTATCAACAAACCATCATATTGGTCAACAGATATATTAACAAATCATCTTGAAAATTCAAACATTTCTCTTAGTAATTTTGTCCCTAAGTATTTGTATTTGGCAAAACAGGGTGTTTAATAGCTAAATTTTATAAGTGATTCTTCATTTCTCCACAATACTCGTTTGGGTTCAGGAAAGAAAAGAGAACAGAAGTCATTAAACTTACTTAGCGTCAGCTATCGGGTTGTCTTAATTTTTTAAGTTAATTTGCATTTAGAAGGCTGGAGTGTTACTTAATTAAATCATTTATTTCAGTATAAATGGTGGCCACCCTTTCACCAAAATAAATATATAATCAGGAAGATTAAACATTATGACAAAGTGACAAAGAAGTTTGCATTCAAAGCAAATAGTTCACTTACCGACTAACATCCTGTACTTGTGGGGATGACGGGCGTCCTCAATAATAGGAATGATGTTTGGTCGCTTCTTGGCTACATTAATCAGATCTCTTCCGCTCCTATGTGAGAATTCCACTGCGTACACCAGACCTTCCTGGAATTGGTGAAAATATTACAAGATTAATAACGTAACAAGCAAAACTGAATGTTATCGTCTTCATAGAGTTGCCTAAAATATCTTTACAGATGAGCAGCCTGGCGTTGTTCAATTCTTTATAAACCATTCATGATCAATTCCTTTATTTTCCACAATATCGATGATTCAAGATAGATTGTCATACTTCAAAATGTGAAAAAGATTCATTTCTTCATTTATCAAATCGTTAATCATTCTTGTCATTGGTACAATATAATTTCAGAAATTTGTTATGTGCTCATGGCATTCGGCAATCATATTGCAGCGCAATTTAAAGTGATCTTTTATCATTTGAATGCACAAAACCAGACAAAAAAGCAACTCCCATCCTTTTACATAATTGGTGCGGCCTGTCATCTAACCCAGGCCCCCTTGGTGACAAGTAAATGCTCTAACAACTGTGCTTCATCATCAGAGTTGATGGATTGCAATACAAATTTGCTCACATATTTACCAACACCAGCTTAATTCAAGAGAGGTTGATCATACCTAACAGAACAGCTTAGCTCAAAGAAAATGGGGTTAAGCAGATGACGAACAGAATCCATAGTGACTCACCGGTCCAACAATGTCGGAGACGTGACTGACTGTTGTGCCAGATGCCGCTCCAAGGTAAAGAACCTTTGATCCAGGCTCCATGTGAATCTTTTCTACTCCACCCAAGATGGCCGCCGCTAACTTGGATCTGAAGGGGTTCCATGCTCTGTACTCCACCTTAGTCTCTCCCTCCTGCATGGTCATGAAAACAGACATTTTTTTATTTTTTTTTTCCATATTTTGTGTTACAGGCAAATTAAACATTATACATAAACAACATATATGAACAAATACATAGATCCACAGAAAACAGACATGATTAAGCTGTGTGAAAAGTCATAATTTTCAAGTCACAACTCAATGAATTCATCAAGTAGTTCGAAGGAACTATGGAAGAATCAATACTTTACCATAATTAATATTGTTGCAAAAAAAATTATGTGAAAGGGGTTTCCTTCATAATTTTTGGTACGAGAATATTCCACAAAACAATTGGGAATCATGTCACCTCTAATACCAGTGAGTCAAATTCGTCAATGTCCTCGAGGTTAACACCAAAATACTGAGTGAAGTTGAGATTTCCATTTTCATAGCAATTCCGTGTGATTTAATCTTATTTATCAATTGTTCTCTGCATGTACCATGACATGTGTCATCAAGCGCACAAAAGCACTATCTGCAAGACACATCATGGATATAATATTCCTCCTTAACCAAGTCTGCATTCATAGATCATGCACCTTCGACACAAAAGGAGGGAGAATTTCAATGTTATTTACACACCTCAAATGTATTTCATAATTTGTCAAGTCATATTGAGATCTTGTTACTTTGACTATCAACAGCTGCCAATATTGACATTTATTGGATCCACTATCTGAAAAACAGTTCAAATCTTTTCATTCAAACACTCAGTCTGACACCTATTGTTGATGCTATATCCATCCAAAAATGCTCTTAAAATTTACCAATGTTACATGTTCTCATCAAAATTAAACCAGTAATTTGTTAAAGTTAAGTCGTATAAGGTATGATTTTCTTTACCTCAACGCTGATTTTCTTCTCCCCATACACGGTCTCGCCAGGAACCAAGTTCAAGGTCACAAGCGCATCCTCCTTCCCGCGGGCAATGAAAACACCTGCATTACATAAACATATATTTCTTAATTATTCCGTTTTAGAAGGCATTTTGCATTCTAATTAGAGGTTTAACAATTAAATACTGTTGAGTAACTGACTTTCCAGTGAATATGCCACTAGAGACCAACTTAAGTTGCAATTTATTAAAAGTTCTCCAAAGATAGGTAGCAAATTCATCTTACTAAAGCTGATTGGTTCACATCTTCCCATATGCCATTATGCTCAGTAGATGGGTAACATTACGACAATACAGTGATACAGTATCGTAACCATGATATATTGTATTGTTTTGAAGGATGTGTATCCCGATACATAACATATGAATGAATACTCAATGAAGATGCTAAAACACTGAGATAGAGGTTTTAATGATATTTACTATACAAGAATCTCTCCTTATAATTGCACAAAATTATTGATCTGAATATTTTGTGTAATGATCATTGTGTAAGGAGCTTATGTGTATCGTGAAATGTTTCATATCATGACCCCTATATCAGTATACCATAATCGTCACACGGTCACCTCTACACCTCTAATGCTCAGTGATACGGATTTAGGTTCTGTCCTAAAAACTGCTGCAAAAGCACCATCAGTGCCCTATATGACAATGAGAAGTAAGATTTAATAGAAATCTCTTATTTAGTTGCAGTTGGCTAAAGATCTAGAACAAAATCATTGTGAAATTCTTACGCCTACCACCGGTTTACCCACCTTTGTGCCGATGTCCCTCCACCATGACCTGCCTGCCTCCCCTCATTCCGCCTGCAAACAGGGACATACACATCAAGACATGATACTGATTCTACAAGTGAAATTTGACTTTAAGGGTACATCAGTGAAAATTGTACATTGCATTTGGTTGGAGCATCTTGTATAAAAGTGCAATGTTGGTTCATACTGTTTATCATATTTATTCTTTTTATATTATAAATAACTAGAAATATGTGCATGTGATGCACTGTGATGTCCCCCGCTAACATTTAATCCGAAAGTGACCCTACCCCCATTATGTACAAATTTCAAATTTCCATGGAAACCAGCAAAATAACAATTCAGAATAACCAAAGTAGCAAAAGGCACCACTCCCCCAGCAGTTCTAACCACATATCAAGTCTAGTAAAAATATTTTGAATAGTTTTTAAGCTAAAGTACGGAAACAGACCCTACCCCCCATATACACCTAGTTCAACTTGTTTCTATAGAAACCAGGAAAATAATTCAGAATAACTAAAATGGAAAAAGGCACCACTCCACCACTAGGTCTAACCACATACCAAGTTTCGTAAAATCATATTAAATAGTTTTTGGGATATGGCCCTGAAATGGTCCTCACACCAGATGTTCTAAGTTGAAACTGTTGCCATGGAAACCAGGAAAAATCATATAATTCAGAATGACCTAAATAGCAAAAGGCACCACTCCACCACTAGGTCTAACCACATACCAAGTTTCATAAAAAATATTGAATACCTTTTGAGATATGGCTGGGAAACAGTCCCTACCCAAATATGCACTAAGTACAAACTGTTTCCATGGAAACCAGGAAAATAAAACTTTTAGAAAAACCAAAATAGCAAAAGGCACCACTCCAGCACTAGATCTAACCACATACAAAGTTTTGTGAAAAAATATTGAACGGTTTTGGAGATATGGTCCGGAAATGAAACCCTTCCCCAATATGCACTAAGTTCAAAATGTTTCCATGAAAACCAGAAAAAATAAAAAATTCAGAATAACCAAAATAGCAAAAGGCACCACTCCATCACTAGGTCTAAGCACATACCAAGTTTCGTGAAAAAATATTGAACGGTTTTTGAAATAGAGGCCGGAAAAGGTTCCTACCCCCAATATGCACTAAGTTCAAATTGTTTCCATGGAAACCATAAAAAATAAAAAATTCAGAATAACCAAAATAGCAAAAGGCACCACTCCATCACTAGATCTAAGCACATACCAAGTTTCGTGAAAAAATATTGAACGGTTTTTGAAATAGAGGCCGGAAAAGGTTCCTACCCCCAATATGCACTAAGTTCAAATTGTTTCCATGGAAACCAGAATAAATAAAAAATTCAGAATAACCAAAATAGCAAAAGGCACTACTCCATCACTAGGTCTAAGCACATACCAAGTTTCGTGAAAAAATATTGAACGGTTTTTGAGATATGGCCCGGAAAAGAAAGCATTTCGGAATGACGGAATCACGGAATCACGGACGGAGGTGAAAACATTATGTCTCCCGAAAAATATTTCGGGGGACATAATAATAAATTGGATTTTTGTAAAGCGTTCTTTTCACAGTTCGTGCTCAAGCCCTCAGGTCATGAGCTTCTTGAAATAGATGTGGCTTGAAGCAGGATAGACGGTTCGACTGCTGGATATATATATTGTTTACTGTTATTCCAGCTTCCAAAGTTTTACAGTCAGCTTTTATACCCTTAAACATGTCTCTTCTTTTCAAACACTACGTTTATCTCCTCTATATAAACAATATTTGGACATTTGGTTAAAGCTTCGCATTCTATGGCTAGGCAATATGTAAAGATGAAATTCAATGAAAAGGTTACCTAATTTACTTATATACTCTTATCAATGTTTGACTTGGGATAAAAAATCAAGTATCAAAATATCTTTACCTCTGCCTCCTCTTCCACCTGCAAGTTGAAAAACAAAATCAAGAATTAATCATTTATTCACACGGCTTTTATCACATATTTTATTGTTCACTTAAAATATATAGAAAATCTTAACTGGTAGACCTTAACTATTCGTTGAGCACATAAACATAGTAAAGCATTGATTTCTTATTTGTTACTAATTAAACAGCATTTCTAATCAGCATTCTACATTTGGTTCAAGATAAATATTAAAATAGAACATCATACATAGCCTGTTCAAAGTAGAGGTGTGACGATTAAAGGGACCATTCGAGCGGGGTATTTTTTGTGGAAACGAAATTCAGGAGGACTTTCCTGTTTACAATTATGTATGGTTTTTACATGATAATTTCACACTTAAGTTCAAATATGTTTGTGAGGTAAGCATTTTAGTTGTTCAAGATTTAACAAGCTGACAAAGAATAAAGTGTATCGCTCAAAAAATAAAAACATCGTAAAATGTAGGGCTCCAATCATCGAAGCTACGATCGTGGAATGCATTACTACGTCAAAATGCTGTCGTTACAGATTACAACATTAGGATGAATTCATTTACCATCAAACAGCTATTATCACTGTAAGAATCGCTTAAGAAGAAACAGCTTTGAGAGAAAAGATTCAAGTGGACACTTACCTCTGAAGCCACCGCCACGACCACCTCGGTCTCCCCCTCTCCCTCCACGGAATCCTCCCCGACCCCCTCTGTCTCCTCCACGCCCGCCTCTGAATCCTCCCCGACCCCCACGGTCACCACCCCTCCCTCCACGAAATCCTCCCCCTCTCCCACCACCTCCTCTTCCTCCTCTGAAGTCACCCCTTGGACTAAAACCTGCAACACGAGAAGATTGTGATATACTATTGTTTACAGGAAATTGCCTTTTTGGCAAAACAGAACAAAACATTCGTCCACAGATCTTTGTCATATGTTCGATCTCTATTACTGTTTGATTATTTTGGCCTAAGAGTAATTGAAGGGTCCGTGTGACGGGGTGTCAAAAAGGACTGTTAACTGCAACCTAGCTCTTGAAAAAGACTCAATTTGGAATATTCTGATAGCTGAGATAATTATCTATACCATGATATATGGAATGACACCATTGAATTTGGTTGCAGAAAGATTATTCACAATGAAATCACATAGTTTTCGAGTTTGGTTGCAGTCCCCTATAGGCACCTGCAACCAAATTATTTTTCAAAGAAAATACATGTTTTTATCAAACAGAAGAGCCTGGGCTTGAAGAAATTTGGTTGCAGATGGAATATATGATGATTTGACAACTGTTGATCACTTACCTGGCTTTTTATTTACATTTCAATGACACATAAGCCACTTACCGATCGCTATCGAGTCCGGTTTTCGATCATGTCACATCATGTTTTGAAAGCGTTTCTGACATTATGGATAGAAATATTTCACTAACCTTGATTATTTTAACAGTTTCTATCATAAAGCTTGTCATGGTAGGTACTTTTGACATTATTTGACCAAATTGATCCCTAAATTTCATTTCTGTGTTTCAACGTGCTCCCATAGCGAATTCGAATTGTTGTCATATCTCAAAACGATTCTCATTGGCTGTCATGAATCCCTTTAATTGCAAAATGATTTTGATAGAAAATAAACATCATTGAGTAAGTTTAACAAATGGTTTCTATCCGAAAACAGAACAAAATCCATTATAAATCAAAAATTAGGAAATTTGAAAAATTGTTGGAAATGTTTGAGATTGAATCAACCAATTGTAGGACACGTTACATACCGCATGGCATTACGTCACTCACAGTGCGAGAGGGAATCTGTCAAAATGAAAATCCTGATTTGTTTTTGTTTTCACGTAAAATAAGGTAAATTATAAAACTCCTGCAACCAAACTTGCCTCTTTGCTAATTAACAAGCAACTAAAATCTCTGCAACCAAATTAGTGTTTGTCAAGACACGAAAAATGATGGATAATTGCTAGAAAATAGTTTGGTTGCAGTTGCCTATAGGGACTGCAACCAAACTCGAAAACCACTCGATTTCATTGTGATTGTACGTTCTGCAACCAAACTCAAGGCTTCAAGGAAATGGTTGATTTATAGTAAATCATTTTAGCTGTGAGAATATCTTCATTTCAATCATTTTCAAGGAAAATGTGGCATTTTATTGATGTTTTAGATACCCCGTCATCCGGACCCTTCAATTACTCTTAGGCCATTATTTTAGCAGCAATTAAAGAGTTTGTTTGATTCATCATTCATAATAAATTAATGACAATGTCAGTGATTGGGAAAGGCAGGGGCCATGGGCCATTTTGCACATTGGATGAAAAAATGGCCCATTAAAATTTTTTAATTTACTATTGATATAATGGGCCATATGGCCCTTTTGAAATTCTGAAATTACCAAAAACCATGAAAATGCATGGCCCATTATCTAAGAAGTCCTTCCAAATCCCTGCAATGTGTTACAAAAATGACAACACAATTTCTGGGTTTTCTATATATTGTTGCAACTGAGCATTGGTATAGGTTATACATATATATGTTTTGAAAAAAAAATTACCACAAAAAAATCTGAATTGTTATAAAATTGCACACGCCATGATATCGAGGATAGCAAACTTGTTTGAAACTTGATAATTAACACAATAGAAACCTTATTCCCTAATAAATTTCTGTTTTGCAATAAGATTTTTTTCAAGAAATACATCTGATATGTTGTGACCATTACAATATCACGTTTTACGAAATTGAAATTTGCTCGTTTACTGTGAGCAACATGTGCCATGATGTGGGCGAAATTTCGCCTTGATTTTCGGGGACAATTCGGTGTCTTATAAATATCAAAACAATGGTTGACGTCCTGAAATATCGAAATAAATTACTTCAAACGTCTAAAAGAAAATATATAAATCATTAGAAACACTTACCAGGTCTTCCCATCTTTTCTTTTTTGTGCTTTAAATTTTATGTTTTGGGACCACGTGTGTTCGTGTGTTGATTTCAAACTGTCCCAGAATGCGTTCAACTTCCGCTCAAGGGAGGTAATACTATCTGAATGTTTTGCGTACCGCCTAGCATTATTTATCAGGGATCGATTGCGTAATAATCTCATGAATCTAAACCTTTCTTTCGTTTTAAAAAAATAAGAGGTTGTTAATGAAAATGATAAGCTCATATATATTATGTCAGGTGTAAAACATTAAATTCATAAATCATATAGTTCAAATTGATGTAAAGAAAACACTAATATGTTATTGACTCGATTGAAGTCGATCTAGGTTCAAGAGTCCTAAACAATTTGTACAATTAGAATATAAATAGTTGCGTTTGTAAAATTTCCGGGATTCATTGTCATTCAACACGCGCAAATTTAGGCGTTAGCTTAATTTCTGTTTCTGGGATATTTCTAAGAGAGCAAAATGGAATAGAACTGGTAATATAGAAATTATTACTCTAGGAAGTTTGTCATATGACTTACTCGTGCAAACTTGTGAATAACCCTGGGGTAAAAAACAAATCCTACTCATTTTGTAAAAGACATAGGACACACTTCCTCAGGTAATATCATTTTATCATTTTTGGGGAATTCGCTGATCATAAGTGTTGAGGCCATCGATAAGACGTCCAGTCATTGTTGAAGCCGTATTCATATTTTGACAGACAGATTTACAGTACCAGCAAGGTCACCACAATATTCTATAACACAACCCCATTATAGTTTGATCTACTTTAAAAGGTTTCAATTTGCATCGGAAATGAAAGCTATATACTGTCCTTCCATATGTACATTTAGTATTTCCATTCCAAGAAAATTTAATGTTTGAATCCTACACAGTATAGAAATGTTTATTCTGCTGTACTCTCAACTTTAAACCTAAATTAAGTGCCATTATGTGTATTTTGCTTATGTAATCGTAAAATTACAGTCCAATATATCTGCCCTATTGGTGACCTTCCTTGCATACTGGTATCTTCAGTCTGCATATTGGCGTCCTAGTTTTTCATATTGGCGTCGTAGTTGTACATATTGGCGTCCTAGGTGTGCATATTGGCGACCTATAGTTTTGAATATTGGCGGCATGTGTAAACGTGCCCCACACTTGCATGTGCAATGCTGTGATACAATATAAAAAAAACAAGAATAATGTAAATGGATTTTATTTTATTTTCGAAGTAAACAAATTTTTTGGTCCTAAAATGGGAAAAACTCTTGTTGTAAACTTCGAAACATGTCGAGAATTAGTTGAACAGCTCTGAGACGGTGAAGATGCTGGTGAATTCTGTCTTCTTTGAGAATCCATGTAAAGATGAGAATCTCTCAAATCTGAAATGAAATAAAAACGTTTTAAGACGTGGTTTCTTGTACACCTACCAAACAGCAATAAAAACACAGTTGTACAATAAAGTTGTAACTTGTGGTATATATTTCTGATAAATTTTCAAGATAATTTTGCGTCGATACGTTTATTGTAAGGTTACTTTATAACTTCAGTTTGTTCGGATACTAAATAGTTACAAATCTCCTTAACTGTTGCCGTATCATTTCTAAGTTTAAGTGACATAGGTATGTTGTTCGAATCGCATATGCTAAACGGTAAAAATGCAGTTCTTATCTAATTTCACTATGTGCCAACTGTTGCTGCAAACTCTTCTAATGATATTAAGTACTATAGTATAGTAGATGGTAGGGAATGGGTTCAAAATGTCTTTCATAAAAAAAAAAATTTAATTACTGTTTTATGCATTTATTTTAACGGTTTATTTAATGTAAGAAGCCTTCCCACTGACACTTGGTATTACCAATATTGCTAACAATCATTAAATAAAATCAGATGGATATTTTGTGTTTAGGAATCCAAGGATTCATGGTTAAATTACATTTCAAACAAGCTGGAATTAGTTTTAATCAGTGTGATTCAAACCAGCTTTTTAGATCTAATATGGTAAATTTTTTAATGGGACAGTAGCATGTTTGTAGGGGGGAAAAGGATATGTCATCGAAAAAGAAAAGAACGAAAAGTAATATTTCACGACATAATATTGCAATTGATGTTTTTCAATCACAGAGAGCATTTATAAAATGAACTAAAATCTTCAGTTAAGTTCCTCGAATATTTTTCTTTGCCAAAGGATGTCATTTATGTACTGAAATGGCCGCATGCAGTTTTCGCGCAAAACGTTACAACTTTGTCTTCCATGCAGTGTCTGATAATCGGATTGAGTAATGAGAAGGTTGAGTCTGGTTGACCCTTTGAAGATTACATTTTTTGTATGAACTAATATAAACGGGGGAAAATTCATAGCATAGATTAAAGAATTTTATAAAAACGTGTCAGCGTCTAAAAGGAGCGATGCAGTGAATGCAAAAGCTATAGAATGTTAACATGATGTTCAAGCGAGAAATATCATAAAGCTTACCTGAGAGATTTCATTTGTTGTTCCATACGTCATACACGATGCCCAATGAGTGGCAGGAAATGCAAGCAAAATTCGAGTATTTATACCTGTCCAATACTCCTTGAGCTCATGGACCTCGTGCAATTGTTACAATGCACGCGCTTGATCATGCAGCCATCAGATGTAGGACGCCAGTATTGGTAGATGCGGTAATCACAAAACTAACACGCCAATATGTACGAATTTAGGTTTAAGTGGAATAAACTCCGAAAACTCGCCAATATTTGCGGGTCAGGTATCATCGTCGGCCTAACGGCCTCCGACGATAGCTAACCCGCAAATATTGGCGAGTTTTCGGAGTTTATTCCTTACCTATGGTACAGTGTTTTCCTAAACTCTATTCCAAGGGAAGAATATAATGCAAATCACATTCCACACTATGTATGTCATTATTTATGCTCTTACCACTTTTATGACTTACTATTACTATTTATGTCCAAGCAAGTCCTCCACCATCTTCCTACGCAGAGCCTAAAAGGCCAGTTTCCAAACTGTCATTTTATGCCTTGCTGCAGAGACTTTACTTTTCTGTGCTGCTATAGTGCCCCTACAGAGTAGAGAGCAAGCACAGAAAACTCAAGGCTATGCAGCAAGGCATAAAATGACAGTTTGGAAACTGGCCTTTTAGGCTCTGCGTAGGAAGATGGTCCTCCACAGGCTGCAGAGAGTACAGAGTTTAGCTACACGGTTGATCTGTCAAATCATCCCCGGAACTGTTCACTGGCTGCCCGTACGAGTCACAATCGACTACAAAATCCTGCTACTTGTTTTTAAAGTGTTTTCTTAACAACCTTACAGTGACTGATCTGTAAGTGTTCCCCTCGCCATTTAAATTTTTGTAAAATGACATAACAAAAGCGCGCTGTTACAAGTTTTACAATATAGTAAGTTAAGCAGATTAACTGCACATTTACAAATTATCATTGCTAAAACTAACCAACAATAATTAATAACCGAGTAGCAGGGTTTTTCACACTCGAATGGCATCACTTCTCATTGTTGTGTTGTGTGAGTGAGTTTTATCAAGTTGTCGAAACTAAATTACTACCAAAAATAACAGGTTTCAACTGGGTTGTGGTAAAACCATTTAATTATAACACATATGTAATACTTGGACGTCCCCTTGAACTTCGTTTCCACAAAAATACCCCTATAGAACTGTCCTTTTAACTCCGAACCAAAGACAGAACCATTCTGAAGCACCTTTACCATCACCATGGTAATTTGATTTATTTAGTTTATGAATACAATGAATGTTTCGCATCCTATATGCATCTTCATTTTGTACATGTCTTTGAAGGAATAAAACATATAAAACAAGATGATGCGGATGCGTTTTGTGTCATTTTAATGGACAGTCCTAAGTTTTTTTATGAAAGAAATTCAAGCGGACAGTTCATAATTATAAAATAATGATACATAATTATCAATTTCAAACTTATATATTGTGTTGATTTATATTTGACAACTTTACACATTCGGCAGAAAAAAACAACATCGGAAAAGAAAACCAATGGTAGGCGCCTTGCTACGTTTAGGAATGATTTGTTGTTAAGTCATAAATTCTTTATTAATGTGTTGATATTCTATTAATATATATAATTGATTTTCAATGGAAAGTAAAATCGGTCAAATTTGTCAACGTTTTATTAAGAATTAACCATATAAAACACGAACACGGACAATAAGTCCGGCGATAGGATAGGCTCTTTAAGTTGATTCTCCTTGCAATTTACATTTCTTCTTTGCATTAATTCTGTAATTATATTAATTGACAAAAATAACAATGTAACTGATAGACATCGTTTAATATCCATAATAGATGTAAAAGAGAGTTTTAAACAGTGGCAGGCTATACAAATGTTTCTTGGTTGAAAGTTCCAACAGGAAATATCTATAGCACTCAGAGTGTGTACCCAAGTACACGAGTGTCTCTTGTGACATTCTCAAACCACTTTTTCTTCTATCAGATACAGAAAAATGACCATCAGAAATCCAGATGACGTCATCAAAGAAGCAGCACCTGAAGAAATGCAAAAATTTGTAAAATGTAAAAATTGGTGCATTAAGTGTTCAAGGGGACGTTTTCAAATTTTTTTTTTGTAGAGTCAAAGTCAGCTTTTACCTTTAATGCAGAGGATCAGCTATTCATGAGAAATTTACAATCAAGATATTGTCTATACAGGTACGAACTCAATACATCGAGAAGATTCCTCTGCACAACGGTCTGTGTATTCCCATATGTCCTTAAGTGAGATCCGGTTACCGAATCAGAAGGCCTCCTTTAAAGGTTATCGGTTAGGATATGAAACTCATTAACAATTTGTTCTATTGATGATCGCCCTAACCTGCTTTTTAACACGATGATGGCATTGAACCAGAAATGTCTTGGTTTTATCTTTTACATACAATAGGCCACATGTGCCTATAGATGCGAACTGTTTTTAGAACATGTGGAAGAAACAACCACATAAGTTTCTTTTCCAAAAAGATACTTTCCTCGGAACATTGCTGGGATATCCGGCTTTTAAGTTTCCTCTAGGTGACATTCCCTAACAATGAATTTGATTTTAACCTACCTATATGAAACATAAGTATGACAGGGCCGGAGGTGCTTCATACAATGTCATGACCGGAAATCAGATGAAAATGGGATAAGTCCACGAATTTTTCTAGCTGTTTTGTATTCATATATCATTTCCAGTCATTAACGATGCATATCATTTCCAGTCATTGACGATGCCACGCCTTGCTCTTCTGTATATATAGTCTCTCATCTTTGATCATTTTTGTCCAGCCAAAAAGAATAAGTGACTAACCGGAGTGACTCACTGGCACATGAAAATAGTTTTATTCTATCATTTTATAGGTTGACTTACCGGAAGCTTCTCTGCTAATAGTAATATAGAGGGAGCCCTCTACGTCACTTCCGGCAGTGCAACTGAACATGTGTTCGTCCTCATTGGTAATCTTGAAAGAGTAGTTGCTGTGTCTCTGAAAGGTGCAGTTGGACACTTGCATAGGCTCGCTCTGGACAACATTGCTCCTGATTGGTTGCCATTCCTTTGAGAATAAACAAACATATATACTTTATTATCAATGACCTATGGAACTGTGTTTCATACGTGGTTGATATATACTTGAATGGTTATATAATCAAAATAACGGGACGGGATATAAAGCAGAAATGTCTTTTCAGTACATGTATCATCATGATCAATTCATTTAAACTTAATAATTCATCTCAAAATATTAATGGGATCAAGTGGTATTAAACGTCCTCTTGATAAGACAAAATGGTTATTCTTCAAAAAACATTTTTCAAAACTTAAAAGGAAGCATTATTGTTTAGAGAACAATAGTCAATGAAACATTGGGCTAAGGGTTCGTACCCGCCAAGGTTCATTTACAACCATGTTTGATAATTCAACTTGTGTCAAAATCCTATTAAGGATAAGAACAATTCAACTCAACTGGTTATTGCCAAAAATATGTTCCAAGTTCTCAAAATCGAAATTTATGTTGCTTCTGTATCTACATGCAGTTAGTTTGGTCCAGATGACATTCTCGTTATAAAGCTGTTGGCTATAAAAGCTTGGTTTCCATTAGAGAAATGCCTTTAAAGGGGCAGTAGCACGTTTTTTGATAATTTTATATTTTAAAATTTTCACTGATAATTGTACGTTGACGCTAAATGAACTATGTTGATAGTGTCAAAAATCTCATTACATACGTCAATCTTCCATAGTCAGAGAACAAAATTTAAAGATTCACTTAAAATCCATTGGTGGCCATTTTTTGTGAACACCTTTAATTCAGTTTGTGTGAGAAAAGGGAATCGCATGGCTACACTTTACGTTATATATTTGAATTATTACTGCTCCATTTAGTTTAGAAACATTGTCTTTCAATTGGAACCATTAATTTTCATTTTCCTGACATCACCGTATGTACCCCCTAAAAACGTGCTACTGCCCCTTTAAGTTAAGAATCCTGATATTACATTAAACGCACAAGCGCTTGGTGCATGGGTATTGCTTATATACTATCTATAACAAGGCTTTATGAGCAATATCCATGCCTAAAATGCTTGTGATAAAACACTACGTCTAGAGGCTTTTGCTCTTGCTAAATGTAAGAATTACGAATGAGTACTAGATGTGTTACCTTTGATGGTGTATTATATTTGTACCACGACCATTCTTCCTCAGGCCGTCCCATAATTCCATCGCACATTATCGTCACTTCCGCACCAACCGGATAGTCCGTTTTGTTTGGAAATGTGACAGCCATCAAATCGAAAGGGTCGGCTGGAATAGGATCAATCATAATCTATCTTTAAGGACGAAAAGCAACATTGTCTTCAATATTATAATGATAGTTTATAATATCGATTTCCAGTGAAATTTAACTTTTATACGAATGGAGTAAATTATAAATCAAGCAAGAGTCTATATGTTAGACTACAATTTTTTAAATAAAATAAATTATGTCTCAAGGGTAAGAAATATGATATGCACTATCGTGACCCCTACCACGTCTAATATGTTGTCAATAAGTGATGAAAGATATAGGCACATTTATTGATTTTCAAATAGAATATGTCTTCCTGTCATTATTATAAAAGTATTCTTTTATCAAATAAATTGAAAACACTTAAAAAGTATTCTTTGAACGGGGATATAATTCTTGTTCTTATCATTTTGTGAATACGACATCAAAAACTCGAAATATGTGTAATGAAACTCTTACATATACTAACTAAACTGAAGGGTGTACTTTCTTCTGCCTGCGACTGTATCTAATAGGAAATCACACGGAGTGGCTCTTTAATAGAATACTCACAGTACGCATCCACACTCGCGTTGAGGTTCACAGTTGTACCATTGCTTGAATACTCAGACGTACAATAGTAGGTCGTCAGGTCGTCGCACGTAACGCTGCTTTGGTTGAATTGAAGATACGATGATGACGTCACTGATTTATCAATCAAACCCATGACGCTAGACATTGGTTTTATGTCCTTTGAAGTCTCGACTCCGTTTATCGGGGTTACTTCGACGATTTGTGACTTGTTTCCATTAGAACCAATTGAGAACAGTCTGATGAACTTTAAGGTAACGTCCTTTGCTTCTCCCGTAAGTCCACAATGAACGGTTAGGTTGTCTCCAGGTCTGATCGGCGATTCTGTCGTTGCGACCATTTGCACTGGAAATATATTTGACAGTGATATTTTGAATTAATGACAAAATGGCAAAAGTTTATGACTGACGATTTAATCATTTTAATGACCCTGATGTGTTTAAATGACATTATATATTTTAGAGTCATTTAATGTAGTTCTACCTTTTTTGTTTTAAATAATATTGATAAACACTAAGTGATGTTACTCTTTTATCCCTCTTCAAATAATTCGTTTTGAACCATAGAATTTTTTTAAGAAGTCAACGAGTTTACTGACTATAGCGTTTGAAAAATAACTCTAAGTTAAGTTTTCATCCTAAAAATGTTTCGGCAATATGCTGGCGTACCCACTTGTGTCCGCGGGGCTACGGCCCTCGGGTCAAATTTCACCGGCAAACATCATTTATTCTAAATAATTATCGTGAAACATGTCTTATCCATAACTTATTGTTGCCGTTATGTTTTGCAAAAATACATTCATTGAATTATACGGTCATTTAATTTGATTTCGTGATAGGAAACAAAACTGATATAGATAATTATGTAAGTGATACTTGATCCCGACAGAAGAAGCTGAAGTAAAGCAATTGAATTTAAAGCAGGTTATTGTCACCATGTGAGTACATCAAGATACACAGAGAGGATGGTATTATTTTAAAAGAAAAATACTTACATTCATCGTAGGAAAATACTGAAACCGTTATACCCAAAAGTATTATTGCTTTCAGATTATATCCCAGTGTCTCCATTTTGGTCAGGGTTTTTTGTATCGCCTTTCTGTATTAACTATTGTCTCCGTGTATATGAATAAACATTCCAACCGCTTTGTCTCCTGTGAGTTGCCGTGCGTCATCCCGCTGTTGTGAAGAGGACTCGCTTTACGAGAATCTTTACGGTTGTCAGGTTGCATACACTGCTTGGAATTCGTGACTTCCTATTGCAAATAAATTTGAACAATTATGTCTCAATGGCGAATATTTTTGCATTTCCATCTCACCTGAACTAATCAAAATATCTATGGCGATATATAAAGAATGCTCAACCATTTGTTCTACATAAGGTCTAGAATTACGCTCACATCATTTTTTCACCGATTTCGCTCAGATTTGAACTGTAGGTTTATCTCAATATCATTCTCTCCCCACAGAGGCAGCTCAGTCATACCCGAGTGAGCTAATTCAGGTATGACTGAGTTGCATCTGTGGGGAGAGAATGTTTCATTATATGAAAAAGAAATATGCGTGAAAACGTCCATGTTTTAAAAATAAATTAGGGTCCGATCCGAGACCTAAACCCCTCTGGCCCGACGTAAATCTGTATAAAAAGGAATAAAGAAAATTTGACATCACTAGTCCGCTGAAAATGTTGACAAAGCTGCCAAGAGTGGTAACAATCCCCATCTTTCTCCCCCCTCCCACTCCTTTGCTAACATGAACAACATCAACAATATCTCTAAGGGGCAGTAGCACGTTTTTAGGGGCTATATAAGGCGATGTCAGGAAAATGAAAATTAATGTTTCCAATTGAAAGACATTGTATTTAAACTAAATGGAGCAGTAACAATTAAAATATATAAGGTAAAGTTTAGCTATGCGATTCATTTTTCTTACACAAAATGAATTAAAGGTGTTCACAAAAAATGGCCGCCAATGAATTTTATGTGAATCTTCATACTTTTTCCTCTCACTATGGATGATTGGCTTGTTTAATGAGATTTTGGACCCTGTCAAGATGATACATTTAACATTAACTTACAATTATTAGTGAAAATTTTAAAATATAAAATTATCAAAAAACGTGCTACTGCCCCTTTAAGATACACCACGTGATGTGGTTATCAGGTCAATATCAGAGGTTAACTATTTCGAAAACCAGGCGTGCGATGGTTATATTGTATAACCTTACCTCTTCACATCCTAGGTGCACTTGGTCGATGTGTTCTCGGTTCGATACCACAAACAAGTTCGGCTTCGCCTCACTTCTTTGTGGTATCGCACCTCGTAAGACCTTACAACCACTGTGTTTTAGGGTACTTTAAGGTACCCAACACCTTGAAATGTTGACTCTGTATCAAAGACATATTTACGAAAGAATACATAATATCAACACAATAATGAAACAAAGTTTATTTACATATTTATAAATTATTTTCATATAAAATGCATCACATGGTGATATTATTTTGTGCTTTTTGCTTATCCATGATAATTGCAAGGTCTTCTAGAATTTTTATCATAACACTCGCACACAAATTCACGTCGTTCTCGATTAGCTGAAAAGTTTCAGCAAGTAGGGCACAGAATCCAAGTGAACAATGTTCCCAATCCTTTGACAAGCTTAAAACTATGTTTCATTCATATGTTCTTTGTTGAGTTGTCCATAGTAAGGTCGACTTTTGTTTGGATAGTCAATCCAATGTCCATATGTAGTCCCTGTAACAAAAGTGTAACGTCAGTTGTTGAGATAAAACACCTTTGATCTTTGTAAATTGCTTATCGATGTTTGACTTTATTGCTTAATGTTGATCTCTCTCTTTAGGTATGAATATTTTTGCTAATTTTATTTTAAAACAACACATTTGAATCTGTCTTTTGAATAATGTTAGAGTATTCTTTTTAATGTACCAATCATATTTTAACCCTCACGCAGTATCGTGGGGCCTTTGAGGCCCGGTTACATGTTTGACATTACCCAGATTCAACACATTTGAACTAAGCGACTTCTTACTTCATGTATTCCTCCATTAGTATGTTTTCTAAAGCTACGTCTGATGTCATAACTGTAGACAAGATACTGTTTTTTTAATTGACGTTTTAAGAAAATACATACGTTTGCTGTAAGCTCGGGCCTCAAAGGCCCAGGGTAAATAAAACCCTTGTTTCAGTACAAAATATACAGAATCGCAATAAAACAATAAATAAATAATACACCTTGAGATTACTTCCTGATGTAGATAAACCAACATCCGAAAAAAATTACATAGAAAAAATAATATACTCTCCAAAAACTGAAACGCATAAGTAAGTTTTCAGAGAATCTTTTTCTGCGCCTTAAAAAAACAAAAAAGGTATATGATTTCAATGATATCAAAGCGAAAATTGTCAAATGTTAAAGAGTAAGCCAAAACAAGAACACTAGTTTTAGGTTTGTTTCCGTATTCTGTTAATCACAAGATGGCATTGAAGTCAGTCTTATGAATTCCTGGTATTTGCAAAACTTCTTGCTTGACTTCCCCTTGTAAATGAATGGACACATTGATGGAGTCCCCATGCAGTTCTACCCCACTCTTTCTGCAATGCAATGACCAGTTGTTGGTGTGTCTCGGGCGTATTTTGATGTTGACGTAAACGTTTAATTAATTCATACAATTGATGTTTTATTTGGTTTTAAATATAGTTTTTGACTATAACATTAGGCATTAACAACTTCTTTACTCTAAAAGGCAATGTAATGTGCCATCTGACGTTCTGCAAGTAAATTCAAGTTATCACGATTGAAGCACTATCTTTGTCGGTCAATAATGTAATGCAAGTGACTTTCATGGACGTTATCAAAATTGTGATTTGCCCCTGAACTTCTTCAATACCATAAATTAACTACATCTTTGTGTGTTTAAAGGGAATCAACAACCTAGCTTGTGAAACCAAATTGACCATCGTTAATGAGAGCGTCCAGACGGGTAAGGGGGTCAGGTGACACAAACTTGGAACTGGCTGTCAGCTGTAAGCAGTTGGTAACCAAACTCTGGAAGTTAAAAATTTGGGTTGCAGACCCCCTTTAATAGTTTATCCAACCCAATCATACTGTCCCAACCTCTTGACTTGTGGCATAAACTATTGGCAACATGTTTCTTTTTTTTTACAGCAAACTTTCCAAAGTTATTTTATGTTTTGTTATTGACGAATAGGTGAGTTATTGGTAAACCAAACTCTCCTGTACTTTTAAGACTCAAGATCATGATCGTAAACAGCAGTTCATATGATTGAGTTCTTTGAAGCCACCAAAAACAGGGGCGATAACTGGCCTTCATGGTCAAATATCCCATTCATGCAAACGCTTTCCTAAAGTTTCAATTTGGTGGAGGTAATGTTGTGAATAATCTGTATCCCTGTGGCAAGAGAATGAAGATTTTTTTTAACCCGGATGTAGAGATTTTGGGTTTCGTTGGCAACACTTAATTTAATGCACACGTGCATCTTACGCTCTTTTGGCCGGAATTGGCCTGTAGGAACGAACCAATAATGCGCATTATGGCGATAATGAATATCATAATATCAGACTACTGTGAATAATGAAACTTCGGTTTCAATTTCACGTTCGACAACGTTTTAATTTCTGACACTATGTCGATGCATAATGATAACCTTTGTTCCATGTAACATGAAATAACGAAATTTGAAACAATAGGTATCACATGATTTAGCATTTACTCTTACATTTGAATTCTGCTTTCTTTACACTTACTCTAAATAAAGTTTTACCAAAAAATCCTTCAAATGAGTCTTAAATAAACATATCATCGATCAGTTGGTAAGGATTGGAACACATAGGTGACATATTGTACATAACATCATTATAATATAGACCCTTTTTCCTCGCAGTGTTCCTGAATTGCATGTGAATGTGCCTGGGCCTCTGAGGCCCACATAGCCGCAAAGGTGGTGTCATTAACGATACTGCGTGAGGGTTAAAGATGAATGCCAAATAATGTGATTAATTGTAAGAAAGAAACATGCTAATTTAATTACAATTTCAGAGTATTAAGCTTATAAGCACTTTGTTACATTATTTATCGATATTATGTACACATTGCTATATACATTACTAAATGAAATTGAAAATAATAATTACATTAACAATCCTTTTTCAACAGCAAGATGCATAAATATTAACATGGTTGTTGACAGCATATTTTATACCGTGTAAACCTTCTGTAACATACTTCAGCATTTTTTTAGATCCACGCATAAATAACATTCAACAGCAAACAAGTTCAACTCACCTTTACTTCCTCCTGAAAAGATCTTGAAATGCGGCCATAAATTTGTTCAAAACATGAGACCACTTCACTTTCGTCTCCACCTTCAAACCATGTGCTGTCCATTGTGTACAGCTCGTGCGATATGTTATTTACTTAAAATCCGTGAATCACAAGATGAAATGAAATTGCTTCATAAAGAGGGAAATATTTGATGGACTGAATAGTGTATTAAACATAAGAATATCATTTGCCATAAATCACAATTTCGGTGTTTTTGACAGATTGTATTCACATTATTTAATTTCAGTTCAATGTAGAATTTTGGTGTTTTTTATAAGTCGAAATAACTAAAAACAGATTGCTTCTTGCTCAGATTAGTCCGATTGACAACTTCGCCGTGAAATGCTCAATCTGCACGTGAAATTCGCGTATTGTGCAAATGAAATGTTAAGAAGTTGAGTGTATTTAAGTTTTACCCGATAACAACAACTATCAAATTACTAAATATGTGGTTGATGTTCTACTTTTGTTAAAATGCAAATTGGTAAAGCCATGTGGTCTATGTGAGATAATGACCACATCCTCGTCGCTGTCGCTTGAAGGTTAAATCCGATACCCACTCGGCTGTAGGTCATTATCTCAACCTTAAAATCCGGTTGTCATGATTCCATTCTCACCAAACATAGTTAGCTAAAGTCATTAAATGATGATCTAACCGCTGTTGTAATATGAGACGAGCCCTTCTCGGGCTTCCGACAAGCACCTAGACAATCTGCAGAAATTCCAGTCTAAGTAAACCTAGCCTCAATATTATCCGTTTCACTCCTTTACTGAGTCTAGACCCAGCTAACAAATCTACGTTGTAATAACGTTTTCACAACGTCCACTTTTCGTTGTCATTACGTACTTTCTGACGTTGTGACAACGTAATTGTGTAGACTCCCAAACAGATTGCTACAACGTGGTTTTTCTACCTGAATACGACGTTGTGGGGACGTTGAAACAACGTCATGTTTTACGTTTTTATTACGTAGATTGCTGATGTTGCCACAACGTAATTGTGTAGACTCCCAAACAGGTTGCTACAACGTGGTTTTTCTACCTAAATGCGACATTCTGGAGACGTCACAAAGACGTCATATTTTACGTTTTCCTTACGTAGATTGCTGATGTTGCCACAACGTAATTGTGTAGACTCCCAAACAGGTTGCTACAACGTGGTTTTTCTACCTAAATGCGACATTCTGGAGACGTCACAAAGACGTCATATTTTACGTTTTCCTTACGTAGATTTAAAATGTTGTCACCATGTCATTTTGTAGACACCCAAACACGTTGCTACAACTTGATTTTCTGCGTTAATATGGTACATAAGTACATTTCACATTCGTTTCGTATAAGCAGTATTCAAAAGAAATAATACCAGGCACTTTGTTCGACGTGAAAGGAAAAAAACAAGATGTATATTTAAATACCAACAATCTAATTAAAATGTTCTTACAATATTATCAAAAACAAACAAATTATACAATCATTCATATGGGCAATTATACCAAAAAGGTGTATTATTTGTTAAAACCTGCCTGGCATAAATTGTATTGAATAAAAGTCCACGGGAGATCATTGAACTGAAACAATTAATCAGAATAAACAGATAATAGATAACAAATAAGATGTTTGTTCAATGTTGTTTATTAAATATTACTATAAGAAAGGTGAGTGAGTGTCAGTGTCTTCAATACACTTCATCTGTCAAACGTTCGATATGAATGTCATCAAAACCAACCTTTGGCGCCTTTTGGTAATAAAGCTTCCTCCTGTGAAAATAAATTAAAAATGCCAGTTATTAAAGACAGATTATCATTACCATAACAATACCACTCATGCATATAAAATTGATAACACTTAAAATGGTCTTCGTTTCAAATGAATTAACTGCTTTAAAATTCATAAAGTAGATAATAGGTAATTATTTGTAAAATCATCTAAAACTGTTACACTGCTTATATCAATATACCCGTGAGTGACTCAAGTCCTGCATCAAAATCAAATACTCAGAATTAGTGCTTAACTAATTAATAGTAAATATCAATAACTATTTATAGTTTACCACTGAGTCCTGCATCAAATATTCGAGAATTTCTGACAGGGCATATAAAGATTAAGCTGTATTTGGCGAAATGAATATTTTGATCGTGGTATTTTTTAAAGAACTTTTACAACAAGTCCCTTGACTCAGTATTTTGTAGATTTATCACTGTGAACCATTTTCACTCCAAAATTAATATCTGGATGATAAGTTTGTATGGTATTACCTGATAAAAACCTCGATTGTTCCATCCCTGTTCAGTTATTATGCGGCGTCCCTTGATCTCTCATTTCTCAGACAATCTGTCAGTCAGCCAACTGTAAAATGGAAATAACCAAAATTAAACAATCTCGATTTTTTGTTAAGACAAAAGCAGCCAAGCAGGGGCAATGGGCCATGTTGCACATTGGATAAAAAAATGTCCCATCAACAATTTGAAATTTACTATTGAATGATGAAAAGGAAATTGCCCACTAGAAAATAAGAAAAGCAACGAAAAGCATGAAAATGGCCCGTTGTAAAAGATGTCTTTCCTAATCCCGGTATGTCACAAACTGATTTACACAATAACAGTGCTATGAGTTAGGAATTGATAGCTGTAACAATTGCAGAGAGTTGTTATTATTACTGATTTGTTATGTAGCTTATACTAATATTATATACACCACTCACAAAATGTTATTTCGAAAAGCATACAAGTGACCTAAGGCAAGCCGTAACATTCAGTAATAAATTAGATTAATACCGTGAAGCACAAACGCAGTAAACATTTTTCTAGAAGAATTTCATTGAGATTGTCAAATATTCACACTCTTCTAGCACATTTCTTATCCATTTTGTAAAATAAACGAAAAACTTAGAATTGTAATGATTTTTACCTGCTAGTTTACTGTTAATATAATGCAGTTGAAATAAATTAAAATTCATAAAATTAAATATCAACTTTTTTATCGAAATCATGGGATCTATTACATATCTTCGTTGAATTGTAAACGTTTAGATAATTGTTTATTTCAAATTAGCTGTGACCCGTCACCCGATGCTCCTATGATAAAATTCCTATCGTAGTAGGAAACATCCCGCAGCGAAATTAAAATCTTTGTTACCCATACGAATTAAGCTATCTAAAAAAATACTCAGATATTCCATAACTGAAATATGAAATAATTTCTGTACTCTATCACGTTTATGTCGTACAGAAGAATAATTTTCAATGACTTGGTACAGGCTTCGCACAATTTCTCCAAAAACAAATTGTGAGGCCAATTTCAAGGCTTTTTTTGGCAAAATTAAGGCCAATAATTCAAACCGATGAGATCAAGCATGAGTGGTGTTCATAATTGCTGTTTAATTACATATATACGTTACATAAAGTGGAAACGTGACCCATAAAGCACCATAATAAACTTATTTACAATTATGCACACTCAAAATTTCAATTAATTTGATTAAATTTCTAAAATAAAAGATGAAAGATTTAAATAGAACTAATTAGGATGTAGCTGGGATGATTCATTACAAATATGCAAACATTTATCAGGATCCGACGGAAAATAACTGCAATTCATTTATGCTACACTAATATAAGCAAGTCTATTGAAACAACGTCAACGTCCGAATAAGATCGAGAAACTCTACCTGCAACCCCACTGGATATGTGCGAGGCTACAGCATTCTGCGACAGAACACGTTGTGACAGCTAGCTCCTTGCCAACATTTAGGCCAGGGCTAGTGTCACAATCTGTTATTTAATCACCAAAACTTTTTGTAACCACACTGTAAATATCTGCACCGCAGCGCACACACAGAAGTGGTAAAAATCTTCACATATGAAGGATACTACTATACTTGGAAGAAGAAGAAGAAGAAGAAGTTTCGGTCTACGTCCGAATATAACTGGCACGGTCTGTAGCTAAACTGTCTGAAAGTCCGTGAAAACATCGCAAAGAAGCCTCAAGTGACTGTATCAACGTACGTTTTAGACATTTTACGATGATACAAGAATAATTGTGTGAATAAACTGTAGTGTTTTTAGCATTGCTAGCAAAACGAGGCTTGCAATTATCAAAACAAACAAGTTTGTACCGAGTGAACTTTGAAACAGCTGATCGTCAATGATCAAATAGTTTCCAAACTCCACACTATTCATGTGACGAAACAACGTCATACAAGTCAGTTGAGCAATAGCGGTTCGCGGTGAGGAGTTTGTCCGTGTTTTTTTTCTAGATCTAGTGCCTTTGTCACAGGATTTTACATGATAAATGCATGAATACCGTAAATCGGTTATTGTCGATTCGAACTAAATCATAAATTACAGTGAATGTAGATGATAAAAAATTGCAATACAATAGAAACGAAATGTACAGTACACGTACTTTCAGCCTGAACTGTACTGTACGGTGGTCTAATAGAGGGTCGCGTCAGCCCACGTATCGAAATGACCAATCAGAACTCAGGTTACCAAGACAAAATAGTCTGCCTTCGCACGTATAACGTTGGAGGGTCATAGGTCGCAGAAAGGTCGGCTGACGCGACCCTCTACTAGACCTTTCTAGACTCAGTATAGGAGTGAAACGGATAATATTGAGGATGGGTTTACTTAGACTGCAGAAATTCAGGCAATAAAAACACTTAGCTTTGTTATTGTCATCGATTTAGTCACAAGTTACCTGACCGTGTATTTTAAGAGGATATAAACTGCAAAGTGGACAGTCAAATAAATTTTACAGCAATATCTGTATAGATATTCTGAACTGGAATTTGAAAATTGCATGTGCAGCTTATGATGTCTTAAATGTACGCAATAAGTAATCGGTTAAATATATGCACTTGACGTTCAATGTTGAATGTAGGTATTACGTTGCAAGATATGTTTGCAATGGAAATGAAAGTCAGTGGCGAAAACAGAGGGAAAATCGGGATAGGCTTATATGCAAGACGCTCATCTTCGACTTGGAAAGTTTGCCTAATAACTATAATATTCATAAATATAAATTTGGAAATGCTATAGTTCCAACAACATTCACCTGTCTCTTTAAAACACCCCTATTACGAAAACAATTATTTCTATTTTGGAAATTGTTACCTTCAAACGAGATTGTGTACAAGAAGATGATATAAAACATCTATTTTTTGTTGCTACAGCATAGAAGAACCTGAAAACAAAGACTATCAGCATAAAGCAATAAAAATAGTTTTAAAAGTTTGGTCAAACAAATATACCTCTTTCGCTATTTAATAAAAGTTCCTAAACTTGGTATGCTGAAAAGCAAGGGACTCAATATACAACCTTGTCGCACTCCGGACTTAGAACTGAAATAATCTGTGACACTGAAGTCTTATATTTTACAACAGAGATCAATTTTTAGGCCTATATGTCACGCACTATAAGCAAAATTTTACCACGGGTCATTTTGATCAGGGACACACCATAAAATTTATCAACCCAATTGCTCAAAGTCCACAAATAAATAGCAAAATCGACCCTTTGACTTAGACAAATATTTGTTGAGTTAAAGCATGCAAGATGAATACTTCATAAATACTAGAATAACCAAACATCAGAAGCTTCAATATAAGAGATATAATGTACATACATTCGTGATTTTTAAAAAATTTATTTCAAAGATTTCGTTGAAATAGTAGCCGAAATAATGATAAGGCCGGCATTCTTGTCAAAAGCTATTTGTTACCATAATCAGTAAACAGACCGGTCCACTGCACATGTAAGTTTGAAAGGTACAATTGTATCCTGGTATACCCTACCTGTATGATTAATGTACCACGTATGTCATGCAACAGTGCCGCTCGACTAGCGAGTCCAACTATCACTGTATGGAGAAGAAAACAATTGCAGGTTAATTTCAGGTGCGGTAGGCATACAGGTGGAAGACGATTACTCTCAATTTCATCAAAAATGAAGACCCCGACGTTGTATCAGGCGGGGATATGGCTGTTGTTTCACATTGCCTCAGTTATTTGTACTGTAGATTGTAAGTTTAAGTCAAATATTTTAAGCTTACATGTATGCCTACAGGTGTGTGATGTCGGCGTACACAATGTTGACATTTTGTAGGTCACCTTCAGACTTGTCACGTTTTGTTTACTTTTCGTGGATAATGAAGTCAAAATACGTTATTATTGATTAATTGTGAAATTTTAAAATTTGAATGAAGAAAATAAAAGTTTAAGCTAATAAAGGAAGATTTAATCAATGATTTTTTGTATTAAGAGGTCATAGATTTGCAACAAGAATACTTGTCAATTGAAAATGCATTGATTTAAGAACTTTACATTCAAAATCTTTGTGAAATTAATTTTTTTGTTTTTCATATTTCTTTGTACAGTTGTTAAAAAATGTGGTTTGACAAGTGATTTGCCATGTGTATGGACTGATGACTTGAACTTAAGTAATAGAGAACTGATTGGGTGACATATCCAATTAGCAGCTTGAAAAGGATTTTTATATATGTGATGAATATGATATCTTTAATGATCAAATGAAAGAGGTATTTAAAAAAAGTTGGGTACTGTTACTGAGGTAAGAAATGGCATAGACTGCATCAAACCATTAATGGTATTTTGTTTGTCAACTATGTACCAATAAGTTTTCATAAAATAAAATTAATAAACAACGTATGGTGACATCTTTTAATGCTTTGATAGCCTCAATCTTGCGTTATTTAAAAAAATTGTTTTGTTTTCTTGCTTACTTGTGATAGAATGATATAAAATAATTGAATTGAAATACAGATCATGACCTATCAGAGACACACAAAAAAACATACTGTAAATATCCCCCTCAATTTTATCCCTCTTTGCTAAACGATGTCAACCTCTAAAAGTCATTTTTCAATTATTTTCAACTTGACAAGGATTACAAATCTCAAATTGAATATTCATTGAAATATGATTTCCATCTGAAATGCATTTTCCCATCAACATCAGGAAAAAATATTTAACAAAAGATTTGTTTTCTTTGTAGTAACAATGAAAATCACAGCACCATCACCAATCACTGTGGGTAAAACCCAAACCCTGAACATCCGCTGTTCTTTCGACGGACAAGGCAGAGATGTTCCATTGGAATTCATCAAACTCACATCGAAAAAAGTTTCAGGCAATACCAAAACGTTGGCACAAATAACTGAGGCTGGATCAGCTCCATCCATTACTGATGCTGACCTGAGGTCAAGGTCAGAGGTCAATGGTGCATTGTATAGTGAGCCAACAGCATCTTCTTATCTCCAGTTAAAAATCAACAACGTGTCCTGTGTCGAGGCGACAACATACACATGCTCATCTCAGTACCAGAATACTACCGGACCGCAGCTCCTAGAAGCTAGTGCAGTTGTTGAGGGGAGATGTGAGTATAAGATAATTAAAGGCACTCTCTCATTAAAGTCCACAGCTCCTTGAAGGTAGGGCAGTTGTTGAGGGGAGATTTAAGTATCAGATAATTAAAGGCACTCTCTCATGAAAGTCCACAGCTCCTTGAAGCTAGTGCAGTTGTTGAGGGAAGATGTGAGTATAAGATAATTAAGGGCACACTCTCATTAAAGTCCACAGCTCCTTGAAGCTAGTGCAGTTGTTGAGGGGAGATGTGAGTAAAAGATAATTAAAGGCACTCTCTCATTAAAGTCCACAGCTCCTTGAAGGTAGTGCAGTTGTTGAGGGGAGATGTGAGTATAAGATAATTAAAGGCACTCTCTCATTAAAGTCCACAGCTCCTTGTAGGTAGTGCAGTTGTTGAGGGGAGATGTGAGTATAAGATAATTAAAGGCACACTCTCATGAAAGTCCACAGCTCCTTGAAGCTAGTGCAGTTGTTGAGGGGAGATGTGAGTATCAGATAATTAAAGGCACACTCTCATGAAAGTCCACAGCTCCTTGAAGGTAGTGCAGTTGTTGAAGGAAGATGTGAATATCAGATAATTAAAGGCACACTCTCATGAAAGTCCACAGCTCCTTGAAGGTAGTGCAGTTGTTGAGGGGAGATTTAAGTATCAGATAATTAAGGGCACACTCTCATGAAAGTCCACAGCTCCTTGAAGCTAGTGCAGTTGTTAAGGGGAGATGTGAGTATCAGATAATTAAAGGCACACTCTCATTAAAGTCCACAGCTCCTTGAAAGTAGTGCAGTTGTTGAGGGGAGATGTGAGTATCAGATAATTAAAGTTCACATAACCACAAACATATTTCACTTTTTTCTTTGGAATATATGAAAATCTGATTGCAATGTTGTATAGTGTGTCAAAGGTCGCTAATTAAATTTTTTATTTTCAGCTGAGCCAACCGAACTTGAGTACATTTTGACGCCAATAAAAAACAAGTATCCCATAAATTCTGATGTAAAGATGACATGCACCGGGAAGGTTGGAAAACCTGTCAAGGAATGGTTCTGGTTCAAATATAACCCTGAAAAAAAGGTGAGAGTATATTAGCGCTATCACCTCTAAGAGGCCAATAATGAAAAGGCTTTTGAGGCCTTATTTCAGGCTTGTTGAAGATAGATATACCTTAATAATTCAAAAACTCAATCGTTGCTGCATGTGTCAGAGTGGCGGTTTTGGTAAAGTGCCCCCATCAGCAACAACATTACAAAGTTTTGATTGTACTTTTAATGTAGGTCAGCTGGTCGTGTGTCAGCCTATCGCTGGAAAGACCAGGGTTTGATTCCCAGGCATCGCACCAAAAGATGTAAAAGTTGTCGATTCCTTACTTAACACTCACCATTTTGAGAACAGAACAACCATTAACTTCAGTTGCACTGTTGTTGCAGGGTGCCATGTTTACAAAAACAATTTCAATGTACTTGTACTAAGGACAATAAAGTTACTACGAAAAATGTAAAAAAATTGAAGTAAGTTAAGTTACAGTAGGCCGAGGAGCTGGCACAGAAAGTTGAGGCTATGCAGCAAGGCTTCAATATATCCTTGAATGAGACTGGCACACATTTTGCCTTATCGAGGAAGTTAGGAAGTTTGTCCTTTAATATTATACCCATTAACATGTTTAGAACTTGCTAGCAATTTGTGTATTTTTTCTGTTGAATGTTGGGCAAGGACATCTCAGTGGATCTCATGCAAATATTTCACTCATTCATATTCACGTCACCATAAACCTTTTAATAATTGCCTGCCTTAAATAATCAGCTGCCTTGAATATCCGCCAGTTGTGATTGAGCAATGTAAACAAACCTTTGAATATCACCTTTTTCTAAGTATTTCAGGCATATCTGCATAATTTGAAAATGCACTACAATTGGTAAGATACTCTATTTGGTGTTTAAATATAAATCGATGATGATGGTTTTGTTTTACTTTTGTTTTCAAAATGCATACATACCAGTATATTAAGGCTTTGAAAAGAACAATTGCCTGCCTCGTATTATCACCCTGTCAAATTGGTGGTTGAAAATTAATAATCGCCAGGCAATTATTTAAGGATTAATGGTATTTTCTTCATCAAGAGGTAAAGAGGTTTTACCTGTAACCTTTCCAATATTTTACCAGTTGTGGATGCCAATCACCAACAACATCGTCCAGAGTGATCCAGCCCAAGTGTCCGACTGCGCCTTCTCCCGACACAGCAACTACACCTTCACACTTCCTGATGATGAGATACACAAGTTCCGCTGTACCGTCGACCATGATGTTAAGGACTCAGTCTTCATCACCCTCAAAGCTGACGATGTTTCAGGTTTGGGCTTCTTCTCTAAACTTGTAAACAACCTTCTGGCCACATAATGTGATGGTTAAAAGGGTCTTCAAAATAGCATCATCTGTTTCGAGGGACATGCAACCTTGTGTTACAGGGATAAGTGTATGCCTTGAGAGGAAGAATTAAAATGATTGTAAAACCTCACATAATTGAAACTATTAAAAAGTTAAAAAGGGGCAGTAGCACGTTTTTTGATAATTTTATATTCTAAATTTTTCACTGATAATTGTAAGTTAATGCTTAATGTATTATTTTGACAGTGTCAAAAATCTCATTACACAAGACAATCATCTAGAGTCAGAGGACAAAGTATGAAGATTCACATAAAATCCATTGGCGGCCATTTTGTGTGAACACCTTTAATTCATTTTCTGTAAGAAAAAGGAATCGCATGGCTAAACTTTACTTTAAATATTTGAATTATTACTGCTCCATTTAGTTTAGATATATTGTCTTTCAATTGGAACCACTAATTTTAATTTTCCTGACATCACCCTATATACCCTCTAAAAACGTGCTACTGCCCCTTTAAGTTGAAATTTTCTCACATATCATATCCTCAGGATTTTACTTCCTGTCAGGGTCAACAACCTAACCAATCTAGTTAAAACTAGCTGTAATGTTATCGTCCCTTAAAGGGGCAGTAGCACGTTTTTATGGGGAATATAAGGTGATGTCAGGAAATTGAAAATTAATGGTTCCAATTGAATGAAAATGTATTTAAACTAAATGAAGCAGCACTGATTTAAATATATAACGTAAAGTTAAGCCATGCGATTCCTTTTTCTAACACAAAATGAATTAAAGGTGTTCACACAAAAATGGCCGCCAATGGATTTCATGTGAATATCCATACTTTGTCCTCTGACTATGGATGATTGGCTTGTGTAATGTGATTTTTGACACTGTCAAATTAATACATTTAGCATTACCTTACAATTATCAGTGAAATATTTAAAATATAAAATTATCAAAAAACGTGCTACTGCCCCTTTAAGTCCTTACGTTACATCTAGCTGTGACTAACTCACCTGGTCCGTGTCACGCATGCGCGGAAATCAGCCAATGAAAAAAGAACTGGCTGATCCCTTTGAATCGGACAATCTAGTTAATACAAGCTGTTAGAATCGGCCAATCTAGTTAAAACCACCTGTAATGTTTATTTCCAATAAGTCATACATTAAATCATTGATATTTATGCTCATAATGTGTAAAATGCAAGATAAATCCTAACGACACCCAATTCAAAGAGATCAGCCAGTTCTTTTTCCATTAGTTTATTTCCGCGCATGCGTGACACGGACCAGGTGGGTTAGTAGCTAGATGTAATGTAAGAACTTAGGGGACGATAACATTACAGCTAGTTTTAACTAGATTGCAACCTAACTAATCCTCGGTTTAATGGTTTCTCCATATTCTACAAAGGTCTGACAGCCCTTATGGGTTATAGGCCATCAACTTCTGTTCATTATATTATTCTCTCCTGGGCTTCAGTCTTCAGCTTGCTAAAGTAAAATATTTTTTTCTTTATGTCCCCTTCAAGCTAGGTCATAGCTCCAGACATTTAGGGTCCACCCCTCCTTTTCCCCAGGAGATTCCATCGGTGGTTAAGGGATTAGGGTCTCACCCTGGAGATGTATCCTTATTATTAGCAGCATTTTAGTTTGAGGACGGTTGAACTCTCTGAATACTCCCCATGGTGTGCACAGGCCTTAAAAAGGCCTGGAATTTAAAGAACTGCCTTAAAAAGGCCTTAAGTCAGGCACTGACTTGAAAAGACCTTAAAAATTGACACAAAGCCTTGAAAAGGCCTTAAATTTAGCCAAAGTGTTCTTCAAACTGTGAAATAAGTTCACTTGAATACTTAAATATTCTTATGTCCACCTCCGTGAAGATAAAAAATTTAACATTCAGGTTCATTTATTAAGTTGAATTTAAATGTTTTGAAATTCCATCTCTCGAACAGTGCCACAAGTTAATTACGAAGATGCATTTTCTCTTTAATAAACGCCCTGTTATTTAGTGACAATTAAGCCTTAATTTTGGATTTTGAAGCCTTAAAAAGGCCCTAAAAAGGCCTTAAATTTTATATGGTGTTGACTGTACTCACCATGCTCCCTCTGGATCTTTATTCCACATTATTGCTTGCCTTGCGTTTCTTGTCAATGTTAACCAACCCAGCCCCATCTAAGGCTATCAGTTTCTTCTTCTCCAGGTAGCTTGTACCTTCTCCCACAGTATGTGTTCATTAAACTAGCATATTTGCTCATATTCGGCATACATCTCAATATAACTGTATCCTTCTTTAAACAACAAGAAACCTCATAATTTTTCCCATGTTAATTGGTAAATATGTACAGAAAACATTGTCAACTTCAAAAAACGCCGAAAAACGTTTTCATCGGTCCTCTAATAACAAAGATATCGCCCTTCAAAGTACGCAAATTTTAGGCTTCTCAATTTGACAGTCTGAAAAGGGATTCTACCGGGTGAACGATATTGCCTTTACTGCGCATGCGAGAAAGGGCGATGTGATGTGGCAGGTTATGATTGGCTGAGAGAAGATTTACAGATTGTGTATTATTACATCATATACAGAACGGAAATGGGCCTAATCAATGTAAATATAACAGTCAAAGGTGGTAAATAAACAGAATCAACATGTTTTAGCACGATTTAGAAGCTTCATCTGTCCGGCAATAAAACAGAGAAGTAATTAAACACGTATGGCACATCGTAACTGATTGTGTAATTACAGGCCTAGGGAGTCGCGCTTGGGATATTTCACACTCTTTGACAATGTTGTTACAAGAATTAGGGGTTGTTGTTTTAGAGATCAAGCATGTCTGCCCATCTATGACACGCCCAGTTGTCAAAGCACTAGTCATCCATTGGTCAACAATAAGACTAGATCCAATCAAAAATTAAACATTTAGAATTTATCATATGCATTGCATCTGTCTTGAGATGAACACATTCAGTACACATGAGATGGAGTATTTTGCGTTTACAGTGACTTCAATAAGGTAGGCTTTGGTCACATGATATGTAAACTCAACTTTGTGCATTCAAACTTATATGTATACATATTTGTTATTTCAGGCAGTTGTTTGCGTTAGAAGTTTACAAATATTTAAAATTTAAAATAACATTATCTCAAACAAAGATATAGAAGGGTATTTATTTTACGCTGATGAGTTGTCTCTTTGTAAACTAACATTGTTTCTTTATTTGATTGAGAAACGCTCAAGACATGATGAAACATGGTGTCAAAAGGTGTATATCCTGAATATACTTGTATTGCGAACTTAATAAAATTTCATGACATGATGCCTCAATGACTCTCTTTCCGAATATTTCGTAGTGTGTATATAGCAAAACCTCATTCAGATTATATAAAATTACTTCAGGATTATTCATAAGTTCCTTAAAACATTTCACAAACTTGTTTAATTTGTCTTCAATTTTATCTGTCCACTCATCACAAAATGTAAACTTAGAACTACTAAATTCAAAACATAACTATACCGTAATATCTAAGAGATTTTCAAAACATGATTGAATATTAAGATTTTGCCTTGATGAAATATCCTTACGTTTATATCATTAATGAAGATATAACCTTAGCATTTAATTGCTTTGTTGTATGTTTTCGAAAATCGTTGTTTCAATACTGTCACTGTATATGATATGTGTACTGATCTGACCATGTTTACGTTACGTCACTATTTTGTTAGGGAGCGGCATAAATATAAACATATACCCCGTTTCTTTTTTAAAAATAGATATGCGAAACATAGTTCTATGACAGGGCTATGTAGTCTCATTGATGAATTGACTTTAGATCCCTCTGTAGAAGCCGTGATTAAGCTATCAACAGTCAAAAAGATTCAACCAAAATTAGTAAATGTCTTCATTATATGTCTCGCTAACTAACCGTCATACTGGAAAGTTGTTTTCTTTGTTTGTATAGTAATTATATGCCAAGTAAGTAAGTGACCGCTTGACTCAATACTGTAAACAATAGCAATAGCCTGACCAGTTTGGCGAGAAAGGGCGATGTGATGTGGCAGGTTATGATTGCCTGAGAGAAGTTTTACAGACTGAAAATATGATGTTTGTTTTCAAAGTCATTAAATGACTATTTTGCGCATGTTTTTGAACAAACAAAATATCGATGTTATCTCAAGATATCTTTATGTATCCATTTCTGCATTGTGTACCCCCTCGGGGTTACATGTTGTTTAAGAGATCAATTTGGGGACTGTATGAATCATGAACTGAGGGTATCCTTTACAGTAGTTGAGGCATCAACTCTCTTATCTAGGGAACATCACAGAGCCAAAATATTGGCTAAAATCCAAGAACCCCTCAGGAACAATTCTGTTGAGTCAGCCTTTTAGAACAGTAGACCCGTAAAGTCTGTAAATATTGGTTGATGTTCTACGTTTGTTAAAATGCAAATTGGTAAAGCCAGGTGGTCTATGTGAGATAATGACTACATACTCGTCGCTGTCGCTTGAAGGTTATATCCTATACCCACTCGGCTGTAGGTCATTATCTCAACCTTAAAATCCGGTTGTCACGATTCCATTCTCACCAAACATAGGTAGTTAAAGTCATTAAATGATGATCTAACCTCTGGTGTAATATGAGACGAGCCCTTCTCGGGTTTCCGACAAGCAACTAGACAATCTGCAGAAATTCCAGTCTAAGTAAACCTAGCCTCAATATTATCCGTTTCACTCCTTTACTGAGTCTTGAAAGGTCTAATAGAGGGTCGTGCAACCCACGTATCGAATTTACCAATCAGAACTCAGGTTACCAAGACAAAATAGTCTGCCTTCGCACGTATAACGTTGGAGGGTCATAGGTCGCAGAAAGGTCGGCTGACGCGACCCTCTACTAGACCTTTCTAGACTCAGTATAGGAGTGAAACGGATAATATTGAGGATGGGTTTACTTAGACTGCAGAAATTCAGGCAATAAAAACACTTAGCTTTGTTATTGTCATCGATTTAGTCACAAGTTACCTGACCGTGTTTTTTAAGAGGATATAAACTGCAAAGTGGACAGTCAAATAAATTTTACAGCAATATCTGTATAGATATTCTGAACTGGAATTTGAAAATTGCATGTGCAACTTATGATGTCTTAAATGCACGCAATAAGTAATCGGTTAAATATATCCACTTGACGTTCAATGTTGAATGTAGGTATTACGTTGCAAGATATGTTTGCAATGGAAATGAAAGTCAGTGGCGAAAATAGAGGAAAACAGAAGAAAAATCGGGATAGGCTTATATGCAAGACGCTCATCTTCGACTTGGAAAGTTTGCCTAATAACTATAATATTTATAAATATAAATTTGGTAATGCTATAGTTCCAACAACATTTACCTGTCTCTTTAAAACACCCCAATTACGAAAACAATTATTTCTATTTTGGAAATTGTTACCTTCAAACTAGATTGTGTACAAGAAGATGATATAAAACATCTATTTTTTTGTTGCTACAGCATAGAAGAACCTGAAAACAAAGACTATCAGCATAAAGCAATAAAAATAGTTTTAAAAGTTTGGTCAAACAAATATACCTCTTTCGCTATTTAATAAAAGTTCCTAAACTTGGTATGCTGAAAAGCAAGGGACTCAATATACAACCTTGTTGCACTCCAGACTTAGAACTGAAATAATCTGTGACACTGAAGTGTTATATTTTACAACAGAGATCAATTTTTAGGCCTATATGTCACGCACTATAAGCAACATTTTACCACGAGTCATTTTGATCAGGGACAACCCATAAAATTTATCAACCCAATTGCTCAAAGTCCACAAATAAATAGCAAAATCGACCCTTTGACACAACAAATATTTGTTTAATTAAAGCATGCAAGATGAATACTTCATAAATACTACTAGAATAACCAAACATCAGAAGCTTCAATATAAGAAATATAATGTATACGTTCGTGATTCTTAAAGAATTTTATTTCAAAGATTTCATTGAAATATAAGCCGAAATAATGATAAGGCCGGCATTCTTGACAAAACTATTCGTTACCATAATCAGTAAACAGACCGGTCCACTTCACATGTCAGTTTGAAAGGTATAATGAAATATACGGGGCCACAATTGTATCCTGGTATACCCTACCTGTATGATTAATGTACCACGTATGTCATGCAGCAGTGCCGCTCGACTAGCGAGTCCTATTATCACTGTACGGAGAAGAAATCAGTTGCAGGTTAATTTCAGGTGCGGTAGACATACAAGTGGAAGCTAGACGATTTCTCTCAATATTATCAAAAATGAAGATCCCGACGTTGTATCAGGCGGGGATATGGCTGTTGTTTCTCATTGCCTCAGTTATGTCTGTAGATTGTAAGTATTAGTCAAATATTTTAAGCTTACATGTATGCCTACAGGTGTGTGATGTCGGCGTATACAATGTTGACATTTTGTAGGTCACACTTGGCCCATCATGTTTTGTTTACTTTTCGTGGATTTTCAACACTTTGGTGTTGGTGTATTAAACGTAGTTTTCTATTTTGGCAAATGTTTATCAAATTTGTTACCTTGGTGTTAATTCCATAGGGTCATTTTGGCGATTTAGTCATTTTGATGATTAATTCGTATGTTGTAAATGGCGATGTGTGGAGCTCACAAGTTCAGACGAAGTGCTAACAATAGAAACCGCGTCAACGTTTTACAGTGTCACACTATTTACAACATGATGTTTGGTTAAGTCATAAAGTGCCTAATAAAACTTACAAACGGAAAATATTAATTCATTTGATTGTCATTTCTGAATTTCCCTATACTCGAGGTTAACAATATATATAACAACATGATGAAGTCAAAATACGTTATTATTGATTAATTGTGAAATTTGAAAATTTGAATGAAGAAAATAAAAGTTTAAGCTAATAAAGGAAGATTTAATCAATGATTTTTTGTATTAAGAGGTCATAGATTTGCAACAAAAATACTTGTCAATTGAAAATGCATTGATTTAAGAACTTTACATTCAAAATCTTTGTGAAATTAATTTTTTTGTTTTTCATATTTCTTTGTACAGTTGTTAAAAAATGTGGTTTGACAAGTGATTTGCCATGTGTATGGACTGATGACTTGAACTTAAGAACTGATAAGGGTGACATATCCAATTAGCAGCTTGAAAATGTTTTCTATATATGTGATGAATATTATATCTTTAAAGGGGCAGTAGCACGTTTTTAGGAAGAATATAAGGTGATATCAGGAAAATGAAAATTAATGGTTCCAATTGAAAGACAATGTATTTAAACTAAATGGAGCAGTAATAATTCAAATATATAATGTAAAGTTTAGCCATGCAATTCCTTTTTCTTACACAAAATGAATTAAAGGTGTTCACACAAAATGGCCGCCAATCGATTTTATGAGAATCTTCATACTTTGTCCTCTGACTATGGATGATTGGCTTGTTTAATGAGATTTTTGACACTGTCAAAATAATACATTCAGCATTAACTTACAATTATCATTGAAATATTTAAAATATAAAATTATCAAAAAACGTGCTACTGCCCCTTTAATGATCAAATGAAAGAGGTGTTTTTAAAAAATGGGTATTGATACTGAGTTACGAAATGGCATAAGCTGCTCTACACCATTAATGGGATTTTGTTTGTCATTTTCTTAAACTTTTTTGTCAACTATATACCAATAAGTATTAATTTGGAAAATGAATAAACAATGTGAGGTGATAGTCTCCATCTTACAAATTATTTTTCAGAAATATGTTGTTGTCTTGCTAACCTACGATAGAATGATATAAAATAATTTATTATATGCTAAGCGGTGAGAGACTGAGTTTTCTCAGTTCTAGAAAAAGTGTTCTCGCCACTGAGTGTGATATCACTTTTTCAAGATAGTGAAAATATCACAGAGGGGATGACGTCATGCGTACAATGGTTTGACGTCACTTCTACAATCAACGCGACGTCATCGCCGTCGCTAAGTTACGATTAACAATGGTATGACGTCGCCAGAAAACTCCCGAGACAAAGCCTTTTGGACGTAAATTACCACATTTTCGACCACAGAGGCATATAATAAACAGGATATCTTTTGTTTTGAGTGTGATATCACTTATCTCTCATCTCGTGACGGGGTAAAGCCTATATTTTCACTCGTGGCTGCGCCACTCGTGAAAATACTGGCTCTACCCCGTCACTCGATGAGAGATAAGTGATATCACACTCAAAACAAAAGATATCCTCTATGGAATTGAAATACAGATCATGACCAATCAGAGACAAAAAACACAACATACATATATGTATATATGTATGTAGTGCTTATATCCCATCAATTTGCTCCCTCTTTGCTAAACGATATGAATCTCTAAAAGTAATTTTTCAATTATTTTAAATTTTTCATCAACTTAACAAGGATTACAAAACTCAAATTGAATATTCATTGAAATATGATTTCCATCAGAAATGCATTTTCCCATCAACATCAGGAAAAATATTTCACACAAGATTTGTTTTCTTTGCAGTAAAAATGAAAATAACAGCACCATCACCTATCACTGTGGGTGTGACCCAAAACCTGAACATCCGCTGTTCTTTCGACGGACAAGGCAGAGATGTTCCATTGGAATTCTTCAAACTCACATCGAAAAAAGCTTCAGGCAATACCAAAACGTTGGCACAAATAACCGAGTTTGGGTCAACTCCATCCATTTCTGATGCTGACCTGAGATCCAGGTCAGAGGTCACTGGTTCATTGTATAAAGGCCCAACAGCAACTTCTTATCTCCAGCTAAAAATCAACAACGTGTCCTGTGTCGAGGCGACAACATACATGTGCTCATCTCAGTACCAGAATACTACCGGACCGCAGCTCCTAGAAGCTAGTGCAGTTGTTGAGGGAAAATGTGAGTATCAGATAATTAAAGGCACACTCTCATGAAAGTCCACAGCTCCTTGAAGGTAGTGCAGTTGTTGAGGGGAGATTTAAGTATCAGATAATTAAAGGCACACTCTCATGAAAGTCCACAGCTCCTAGAAGCTAGTGCAGTTGTTGAGGGGAGATGTGAGTAAAAGATAATTAAGGGCACACTCTGATTAAAGTCCACAGCTCCTTGAAGGTAGTGCAGTTGTTGAAGGAAGATGTGAGTATCAGATAATTAAGGGCACACTCTCATGAAAGTCCACAGCTCCTTGAAAGTAGTGCAGTTGTTGAGGGGAGATGTGAGTATCAGATAATTAAGGGCACACTCTCATGAAAGTCCACAGCTCCTAGAAGCTAGTGCAGTTGTTGAGGGGAGATGTGAGTATCAGATAATTAAAGGCACACTCTCATTAAAGTCCACAGCTCCTAGAAGCTAGTGCAGTTGTTGAGGGGAGATGTGAGTATCAGATAATTAAAGGCACTCTCTCATTAAAGTCCACAGGTCCTTGAAGGTAGTGCAGTTGATGAGGGGAGATGTGAGTATCAGATAATTAAAGGCACACTCTCATTAAAGTCCACAGCTCCTTGAAAGTAGTGCAGTTGTTGAGGGGAGATGTGAGTATCAGATAATTAAAGTTCACATTACCACAAACATATTTCTCTATTTTCTTTGGAGTATATGAACATCTGATTGCAATGTTGTATAGTGTGTCAAAGGTCGCTAATTAAATTTTTTATTTTCAGCTGAGCCAACCGAACTGGAGTACATTTTGACGCCAATAAAAAACAAGTATCCCAGAAATTCTGAAGTAAAGATGACATGCACCGGGAAGGTTGGAAAACCTATCAAGGAATGGTTCTGGTTCAGATATAACCCGGAAAAAAAGGTGAGAGTATATTAGCGCTATCACCTCTAAGAGGCCAATAATGAAAAGGCTTTTGAGGCCTTATTTCAGGCTTGTTGAAGATAGATATACCTTAATAATTCAAAAACTCAATCGTCGCTGCTAGTGTTAGAATGGCGGTTTTGGTAAAGTGCCCCCATTAGCAAAAACATTACAAAGTTTTGATTGTACTATTAATGTAGCTCAGCTGGTAGTGTGTCAGCTTGTCACCCTGAAGACCAGGGTTTGATTCCAAGGCATCGTACCAAAAGATGTAAAAGTTGTCGATTCCTTACTTGACACTCACCATTTTGAGAACAGAACAACCAATAACTTGAGTTGCACTGTTGTTGCAGGGTGCCACGTTTACAAAAAAAAATGTCAATGTACTTGTTCTAAGAACAATAAAGTTACTACGAAAAATGTAAAAAAATTGAAGTAAGTTAAGTTACAGTAGGCCGAGGAGCTGGCACAGAAAGTTGAGGCTATGCAGCAAGGCTTCAATATATCCTTGAATGAGACTGGCACACATTTTGCCTTATCGAGGAAGTTAGGAAGGTTGTCCTTTAATATTATACCCATTAACATGTTTAGAGCTTGCTAGCAATTTGTGTATTTTTTCTGTTGAATGTTGGGCAAGGACATCTCAGTGGATCTCATGCAAATATTTCACACATTCAAATTCATGTCACCATAAATCCTTTAATAATTGCCTGCCTTGAATAATCAGCTGCCTTGAATATCCGCCGGTTATGATTAAGCAATATAAACAAACCTTTGAATATCACCTTTTTCTAAGTATTTCAGGCATATCTGCATAATTTGAAAATGCACTACAATTGGTAAGATACTCTATTTTGGTGTTTAAAGTTAAATCGATGATGGTGGTTTTGTTTTACTTTTGTTTTCAAAATGCATACATACCGGTATATAAGGCTTTGGAAAGAACAATTGCCTGCCTCGTATTATCACCCTGTCAAATTGGTGGTTGAAAATTAATAATCGCCAGGCAATTATTTAAGGATATACAGTATTTTCTTCATCAAGAGGTAAAGAGTCCTTTCCCTTAACCTTTCGTTTATTTTACAAGTTGTGGCTGCTATACACCAACAACATCGTCCAGAGTGATCCAGCCCAAGTGTCCGACTGCGCCTTCTCTCGACACAGCAACTACACCTTCATACTTCTCCCTTAACCTTTCGTTTATTTTACCAGTTGTGGCTGCCATACACCAACAACATCGTCTAGAGTGATCCAGCCCAGGTGTCCGACTGCGCCTTCTCTCGACACAGCAACTACACCTTCATACTTCTCCCTTAACCTTTCGTTTATTTTAACAGTTGTGGATGCCATACACCAACATCATCGTCCAGAGTGATCCAGCCCAAGTGTCTGACTGCGCCTTCTCTCGACACAGCAACTCCACCTTCATACTTCTCCCTTAACCTTTCGTTTATTTTACCAGTTGTGGCTGCCATACACCAACAACATCGTCCAGAGTGATCCAGCCCAAGCGTCCGACTGCGCCTTCTCTCGACACAGCAACTGCACCTTCACACTTCTCCCTTAACCTTTCGTTTATTTTACCAGTTGTGGCTGCCATACACCAACAACATCGTCCAGAGTGATCCAGCCCAAGTGTCCGACTGCGCCTTCTCTCGACACAGCAACTGCACCTTCACACTTCCTGATGATGAGATACACAAGTTCCGCTGTACCGTCGACCATGATGTTAATGACTCAGTCTTCATCACCCTCAATGCTGACGATGTTTCAGGTTTGGGCTTCTTCTCTAAACTTATTAGCAACCTTCTGGCCACATAATGTGATGTTTAAAGGGGCAGTAGCACGTTTTTTGATAATTTTATATTTTAAAATTTTCACTGATAATTGAAAGTTTATGCTAAATGTATTATTTTGACAGTGTCAAAAATCTTATTACACAAGACAATCATCCAGAGTCAGAGGACAAAGTATGAAGATTCACATAAAATCCATTGGCGGCCATTTTGTGTGAACACCTTTAATTCATTTTCTGTAAGAAAAAGGAATCGCATGGCTAAACTTTACTTTAAATATTTGAATTATTACTGCTCCATTTAGTTTAGATATATTGTCTTTCAATTGGAACCACTAATTTTAATTTTCCTGACATCACCCTATATACCCTCTAAAAACGTGCTACTGCCCCTTTAAGTTGAAATTTTCTCACATATCATATCCTCAGGATTTTACTTCCTATCAGGGTCAACAACCTAACCAATCTAGTTAAAACTAGCTGTAATGTTATCGCCCCCTAAGTCCTTACGTTACATCTAGCTGTGACTAACCCACCTGGTCCGTGTCACGCATGCGCGGAAATCAGCCAATGAAAAAAGAACTGGCTGATCCCTTTGAATCGGACAATCTAGTTAATACAAGCTGTTAGAATCGGCCAATCTAGTTAAAACTAGCTGTAATGTTTATTTCCAATAAGTCATACATTAAATCATTGACATTTATGCTCATAATGTGTAAAATGCAAGATAAATCCTAACGACACCCGTTTCAAAGAGATCAGCCAGTTCTTTTTCCATTGGTTTATTTCCGCGCATGCGTGACACGGACCAGGTGGGTTAGTAGCTAGATGTAACGTAAGGACTTAGGGGACGATAACATTACAGCTAGTTTTAACTAGATTGAAACCTAACTTATCCTCGGTTTAATGGTTTCTCCCTATTCTACAAAGGTCTGACAGCCCTTATGGGTTATAGGCCATCAACTTCTGTTCATTATATTAGTCTCTCCTGGGCTTCAGTCTTCAGCTTGCTAAGAAAAAAAAAAATTTTCCTTATGTCCCCTTCAAGCTAGGTCACAACTCCAGACATTTAGGGTCCACCCCTCCTTTTCCCCAGGAGATTCCATCGGTGGTTAAGGGATTAGGGTCTCACCTTTATTATTAGCAGCATTTTAGTTTGAGGAAGGTTTAACTCTCTGAATACTCCCTATGGATCTTGATTCCACATTATTGCTTGCCTTGCAATTCTTGTCAATGTTAACCCCAGGTAGCTTGAACCTTCTCCCACAGTATGTGATCATTAAACTAGCATATTTGCTCATATTCGGCATACATCTCAATATAACTGTATCCTTCTTTAAAGGGACAGTAGCACGTTTTTTGAACATTTTATATTTTCAATTTTTTACTGATAATTGTGTGTTAATGCTAAATGTATTGTTTTGATAGTGTCAAAAATCTCATTAAACAAACCAATCATCCATAGTCAGAGAACAAATTGTGAAGTTTTACATGAAATCCATTGGCTGCCATTTTTGTGTGAACACCTTTAAGTCATTTTGTGTAAGAAAAGAAATCTCATGACTACATGAAGTTTACATTATATATTTGATTTATTACTGCTTCATTTAGTCTAAATACATCGTCTTTCCTCTGGATCTTGATTCCACATTATTGCTTGCCTTGTGATCCTTGTCAATGTTAACCAACCCCGCCCAATCTAAGGCTATCAGTTTCTTCTCCTCCAGGCAGTGGGTGCCTTCTCCCACAGTTATCATTAAACTAGCTTATTTGCTCATATTTGGCTAGATGATCATGCTCGCCTCGGTAGCTCCCCTACCCCGTGCTACGCTCTATATTTGGCATACATCTCAATATAACTGTATCCTTCTTTAAGAGATCAATTTGGGGACAGTATGAATCATGAACTGAGGGTATCCTTTACAGTAGTTGAGGCATCAACTCTCTTATCTAGGGAACATCACAGAGCCAAAATATTGGCTAAAATCCAAGGAACCCCTCAGGAACAATTCTGTTGAGTCAGCCTTTTAGAACAGTAGACCCGTAAAGTCTGTAAATATGCCCCTTCAAAGTATGAGAGTTTCCAGGATTTACCCATTACCGTAATACTTTGAGGGGAAGTATAATCTGAAAATCAGTAAAAGGTTTTCATAATCCCCAAGGAGATCATTAACATTCATCTCTTGATAGGCCCAATAGCTAAGATAAGAAAAATGGTAGGTTACAGATAAATGTCCAACTAGGATGATTGCATTTTAATATGTGTTTGGCTACTTTCATCTAAAACTTAACAGTAGAACACGGATATAGCGAACTCGGATATAGCGAACAATTGGATATACAGTAGAACACGGATTTATAGAGAACACGGATATGAGTCATTCTCAAAAAAAGGTGCATTTCTGGACACAAAATTTTTAAAAAAATTATGAAACATTTTGGTAATTAATTTTCGCAAATGGGTAAGTGTATATCAAAGATATGTGAAAAATACAAAATTAATGCTTAATGATGTTCAGTAAGTCTGTTGCTGATTAATTAATTAGTGTATGTGATCATGAGTGTCTTTCCTGTAACAATACTGTTTTGACCAAGAAATCTGAAATTAATGTTATATCTTAAATTTTTCTATTTAGGTCAATTTAGTTTATTCTTTTACACCACTTGCAAATAATAAAACTTAACATTAAACTACTTTAAGGTTTAGATTAAGGGAACAACTGTGTTCATATGTAAACAGAGGACCAGTTTACACTTTCAAAACCTATAAATGTCAAAATATATGATTTAAAGAAAATTATTTCAACTGAATTGGACATCTACTTAGTTAAATTCCATTTCAGGATATTGTCAACATGTTATCAATATTAATTAGGGCCTATTTAAAAGAATTAATGGAGTTACAGGAAAGACATTCATGTTATGTGAAAGACACTTTATGTGACTGGAAAGGCAAACAAAACTAAATATTTATGAAGTGTACTGATATTTCAAAATATTGTGTAGTTGTATTAGTTGAGAACATTTGATTATTGCACAAATTTCTCATGATATCCTTTAGTTATCAATAGAGTGTGATTTTGAAAAAAAGTTATGTCGCCAATAATTGTTACAGGAAAGACATCAAATGTTACGAAAGATATGATTAATTAAGTTTATCCATTTTCAAAGTGACTGCATTGATAATGACATGTAAGACTACCATAATATATCGAAGAACCAATTCAGAAAACAGTTTGTAATCAGTTTGTATCTTGTTTGATGGTAAATATGGTAAATTGCAACTCTCAGTATTTACAATATATGCAGAAATAATGTTAAGTCTTTACCGTAACAATAAAGTCTTTGCAGTAACTAAAATCAATTATTATTTATGACCCTTAGACACTGACAAATAATAAATAATTATGCTCCTTATCTTTTTGGGGTATTTCTACTATTAATTATCAGCTTATTAACTTCAAGATTTCTCCTCTTTGTATTTTGACAAACATTCTTTACTGTAACGGAGTCAAGTCTTTGCAATAACAAGTTCTGATATAGTCCATGTTGTGTAAATATATGCCTTCTATCTTACAATATGAAATAATGAACATTAAACTAATACTTAATGTTTTTGAAATATGTGATGAAAAAATAAATGTTAACTTCTTTTATTCATTAAATAAAACAAATAGTGATGAAATGTCTTTACTGTAACAATGTTATCTTTCCTGTAACATACTTTTGTTACAGGATAGACTGTTACATTAAAGACAATATCTCTTTGACACTACAATTAAAGATAATGACTGATCCCTCAAGCGAGCCAGACTTAAGGCTTGTGTTGCTTTCGACAACCCAGATTTAATGAACTGGTGATAAGTTACACAAACATAACAGCAGTTTTGAAATATGTGTTACAGTAAAGACATCGGCAATTTCTACTCTCTAAAATCTGAACTTCAACTAATTTTTTTATAAAAAGTATATTGTCTGAAGCCCAGATTAAAGTGTTTGCTTTGTCAATCAGAAACTAACATTGAGCATGACAAGAAATATATTTTCCAGAAATCAAGGGATCATCAATTATTTCATGATAATATGGTACTGTTACAGGAAAGACATATTTTCTGTGACAGACATAAAAATTGAAAATTAATATGAAAATTTACTCTATATAAGGTTTGATTAATGTAGGGAATATCATAATAGATGTTTCTATCAACAACCAGTGGAAAAAAGTGCATCCCAAACTCATTCACCAAATGACAGACTCTTGTAGGTCTAAATTCCTTTGCTGGGACATGGGAAATTACGTCTTCTGATTTTGTAAAAATCAAATAAAAAAATAGATTGAGCATTAATTTACATTTGAAAGTGTTCTTTTGTGTATCAAATATATAAGCTTCAATCTGAAAGTGAAATCTTATCAAATTTAAATGTTATTTATTAAATAAAGACGGTAGAAAGTGGCGGACAGGAATTTCACAAACTTTTGAGAATGACTCACATAGTGAACACTCGGATATAGCGAACAAATTTTCAAGTCCCGTCCCTATATAATATCATTAAATTTATATGCGTATAGCGAACACCGGATATAGCGAACTAAATTCTTTGGTCCCTTGGAGTTCGTTATATCCGAGTTCTACTGTACATGTAGTAAAAAGAATTTTGACTTCTGTCAATAGCCCATACATACCAAACGTGAATAGCAAACACCTGATATAGCGAACTAAATTCTTTGGTCCCTTGGAGTTCTACTGTATATTAATTCACATAGTAAATAAGCTTGTTTCCATAAAGATAATTCATTGGTTATTCTTTTTTCTTTCACAGGTGCTAACTCCGTCAAAAATTCAGTTGCCATGGTGATCTCATCTGTACTCATGGCTGTTCTCTGGAATCAGGGGAGATAATTGACTGTCTTCATCTTCCTGCATACCACCACTCATTCCACTGCTCTTTTACTTAGTTGTATTGCTTTCGATATTCTTAACTTTTGAAAGTAATTGTATTTCATTAATGAAATTATTTTGTTGAATAATTATCTATTCATTGTTAGATTTTATTAAATTGTTTTCGTTATACTTACGGTAGTAGCATATTCCATTTTATTGTTTTAAATGATTCTTTAATCAAATCATAATTAATTTTTTATATTTTCATATGCAAATATTTTCGATTTTATAAAATATTCTTAAGCTAATCAGGCCTAGGAGGCTTAACCATCATTTGGATGTTCCTCATCATAAGTCCGACATCATCTGAAAATTTTTTTTCGATCTCTCCTCCTGAACTAATTTCTACTTTTATATATGAACTGGTGAATTCTATTAAAGGGGCAGTAGCACGTTTTTTGATAATTTTATATTTTAAATATTTCACTCACAATTGTAAGTTAATGCTAAATGTATTATATTGACAGTGTTAACAATCTCATTACACAAGCCAATCATCCATAGTCAGAGGACAAAGTATGAGGCTTCACATAAAATCCATTGGCGGCCATTTTTGTGTGAACACCTTTAATTCATTTTTGTAAGAAAAATGAATCTCATGGCTGAACCTTACGTTATATATTTGAATTATTACTGCTTCATTTAGTTTAAATACATTTTCTTTCACTTGGAACCATTTATTTTAATTTCCCTGACATCACCTTATATTCCCCCGAAAAACGTGCTACTGCCCCTTTAAGGTCAAAGGCGTCGCCCAACTTTTATCAAAAAGTAAATAAAGTAGTTTTTGACGTCACAAAACAATGGTTCATGACATCAAAAACAACTGTGATAACATCAGTATCAACATACACGGTCGAAACTTTTCAATTTTTGACAGAATGTTATTTACCTTATGTAAATGCTCATTTTGGAGTAAAACAAATTAAAATGGACATTGTGCCTTAACCATAAGTTCAGGGAAAAACTATACTTTACTGCAAAATATGTGATGGGCTAAATCTATTCCTTAAGTACATTGCATCTAAGGGGTCAAACATTGACCCACCCCTCAAAAAGGGGCGTGGGGAGCATAATTCTTCAAATTATGTCTATAATTTTTCGTCAATATCTGTCGTATTCAGTTTGTGTTAGTTACGGGTTTTCCATTTGAGGGATACATTCATGAGAAATGAGATATTACAGCAAATAATATGTGTGTTGTTCAGTATGTAACCCCTGTAAATAATCCATTGATAATGTTTTTCCAAATGAACAAAGAATACTAGAATGCTCAAATCTTCATTACCTACCGTAATTTCTCTATTAATTCGACCCTAAAATTTTAAAAAGATTTTCAGAAAATGTCTATGGTTGAACTGTTTTCACTTTTGGTGGCTCATTTGGTACTAAGGTTGAAATATTAGATAGATATCAGGAAGTTATATTATATATAATTAATACATAGTTTCCATAGATGACCACATGAAAATGCCATAATTATCATAATGAATATACTATTAATTGATTACTGCAGCAGAGAAAAATACACATTGCAATTATTAATTTTATTTTTGCAAATTAAACCATTTTTTCAGCAGTGGTTGAATTACAGGAACATAAACTTTTGGCAGTTGGTTGAATTTTTAGATGTGATTTGAATTTGTGAAATCAGAATAATAGTATATGGTCGAAATATTGGAGATGTCGAATTAATAGAGAAATTACGGTATCATGATTCATGAACCTTTGATTTCATATGTAAATATTTCATGCAAAGATTGATAAGCTATAGAGTCAACTTATGTATTATACATACATTCTACATGAATTTTTAAACTGACCTGTCGAATCAAATTGTTTATAAGGAGTGCTATACATTAAAATTTGTGCTTTTGTTTTGGTCAAGGGTGATTTTACTTATTTCAGATGTTGAAAGGGGCAGAAAAATCATTGTATTTTAAAGAATATTTCAGAGATACTCATTTGTTATCAAATCATATAGATGATCATTTGAAACATTGCTACTTATTTCATGAAAAATTCATTAAATAATCAAAAACTCTAAAATGATCTAACAGCCCCATTATGCATAAAAATATTTACGAACATGAATGTTTTAAAACTAACTCAACAGTTAACTAAAAGATACTTTTTTGGTGCTATATGTTGATGTTTAGAAATAATTTGTAATGAGTTGGACATGAACAATATTTTTACACAATTTAAACTGTTTTGGTCACTTTTAGGGTGCCATATGTGAATTATGTTGATTTTAGAAAGAATTTTTCATGTTTTGCACATGAAAAACATATTTACACAATTGTCCAAAATTATTTTGAGTGTATTTTTGTACATTTCTTTTCATTAAGTACCGGTAACTCATTGAATCATTCATTCAGCTCATTTGGTAAACAACGGAATCTCTCTAATGTTGTGAAAAGAACTAGTGTTTATTGTTTACTTTAAGTTTTGCGTTGAAAACTACTTTTGTATTAGGAGCCTGTGATGTCTCGTGCATAAGCTTGCCATCTCCACAGTGTGCGACAGTAGAGGTCATAATACCTTGTAGAAAATATATTTTAGTTCATTATGCATAATAGTTTTATGTATTTTAGATGCACTATACTAGTGACACAGAGTATCTTTCTTAAAATTGTATTTGGTTGATAAACTACAAAATATCTAATATGGTGATTGAAGTTCATATCTCATCACTGGACTTGCAAATATATCCATTTATGCATCATATCTCTAAAATGCTTGATTTTATGGAAAAATCAGAAAACATCTCAAATACGTTTAATATTCGAAATTATGCATCCAATTTATCTATCTATTAATTATTATACCTAATAAACACTATCGAATCGAATATATCTTTCTGTCAGCTTATGACAAGGTTTCAAAATTTCGTTTGGCGAATTTGCGCGCGCCACTCGAGCCACATTGTCCGGTTTTCGATCAAAATCCCGACTTTGAATGGCCGTATTTTCGCTCTAGTGTACTGATTGACCTTTAACTTGTTATTTTCAGTAACAGTTAGTGGTTCCTGATGTAATAACATCGATTTCAAAATTTGACATATGTGATCCTATCAACATACTCTCTGTCTCTTTAACCAAACATGGTAGAGGCAAAATGTTAAGCTATTTCCTCACTGAATTTAGTTCACAGAAACCAAACTATCCTTTAAGAGAATGTTTTGAAAATTTTTTTCGGAAACACTGACGAGTTCATTCTCTCCCCACAGAGGCAGATCAAGTCATGTTGATTTAGCCTCTGTTATATTACGCCGACTTTGTGGGATAGAATGGGAGATGCCTGATTGGAGGCAATCAAAGTTAGTTGTGCAATCAGCGACGCTGTTCTTAAATCATCGTTTTGGCTACTGAATCAAGGCAAAATCATTGAATATGAACCACCCTTTCCATGCAAGAAGCGTTGTCATTTGATAAAGAAATTTAAATGGATTGTGATGCATGTTTTTTTCCGCCAGCGGAAACTGCCGGAACCCACGGATTTCGGTGTAATAGAACAGAGGCCAAATCAACATGACTTGATGTGACGAGTTCTATCATCCTGCCTTTTTGCAGTTTATCAAATGTTTGGAGTTCGAAACTAGCACTAGTCTGGCAGCGGATGGCTAGTAAAAAAGAATCTGGGCTGGTAAATTCCATTGATTGGTAGTCCGAAGGACTAGTTGAAATTATAGAAGATATGACTGTAGTTGAATATATATATATACATGTATTTGGCTAGTTGAAATGTGTTTGGGCTAGAACTCTCAGAAATGCACTAGACCAGTAGCTAGTGCAGAAAAAGGACTAATATCACCCTGTTGTTAATTTTATTTTATTTTGAATTCAATTCTGATCCACAAAACTCATTTCTATTCTCCACAAGTCATTGTTAAGTAGTCCACTAAAAGCAAATACCGGTACATAATTTCAACTCATGTATATGATTTTACATGCAAGATAATTGTGTTTTTTAGTTTAAATGATAGCTAGCAACTAAATGTAATCAGTATTCTTTGATTTGCTCATCATTGAGCTTATAATTTGATTATAACAAGAAATATATATATGACAGAGTTGAATTTGAGATGTTAGGTTTGTATTAGGATTTGTGATTAATTAATTCTATGAAGCTTTTTGTATTATATATTATATATTATATATTTATATATGTTTGCATAAACCATTAAATTGAATAAAAAACGTGTCTGAATGAAGAATTTTGTTTAAAGACATCAGCAGAAATGTGCCTAAGCTTTTCATACTATTGTATTTGACGATTTTGAAAATAAATACTAAATAGCTCAGCTGGTTTCTTGTCAAAGTTTTTCTAAGTCTAGAGATTGTAAAATTTGTTACTACAGACAAGGTTGCTGCTAACAAGTGTATCAAGTTTGGTTCATTTAGAGCTTTTGTCTCTTGGATAAATGACAAAATACACTTGCCTACGTAGCTGGGGTATCATACAGTCTGATTAAAATCGTGCCACAGGGCAACCAAAGCTATTGATGATAATCACTAGTCAAGGAGTCTGTACCATCTTCCTACGCAGAGCCTAAAAGGCCAGTTTCCAAACTGTCATTTTATGCCTTGCTGCATAACCTTGAATTTTCTGTGCTTGCTCTCTAGTCTGTAGGGGCACTATAGCAGCACAGAAAAGTAAAGTCTCTGCAGCAAGGCATAAAATGACAGTTTGGAAACTGGCCTTTTAGGCTCTGCGTAGGAAGATGAGTCTGTACACAAAGTTGCAGCTTTCTAGACCTTGTGCTTCTGGAGAAGTTGAAAATGCAGAAAGGGCATGGTGTCTGGCGTCCATCCATAAACTAAGTCCATCAGGCCTTACAAGCCAGATGAGCTAAAGATATGTCTCCATGGCTTGAACCAGCCAGGATATCCTGTCACTTTTAACACACCCACCGTTGTCGCATGTTTCAAACAAACTCATCTAAACAAATAAAAAGATGGCAGCCAAAGCTTTCGATATTTTGCTAGTGGCAGGTAACTCCCGAATGTAGCATTCATTAACACAAGTGCCACTAAACATTTTTGACAGGGTTGTGGCTGGTGGAGGTTTGAACCCCGATCAAGACAATATTTTTGCAATTTTATTCCTCAAAGCAGGGTAATTTTTAATCAGTCTAAGTAAACCTAGCCTCACTATTATCCGTTACACTGCTATACTGAGTCTAGAAAGGCTTGGTTTAGAGTCGCGTCAGCCCACGTGACCAAGTTGACCAATCAGAACTGATCTTACCAAGCCACAATAGTGTGCCTTCGCACGTATAACGTTGGAGGGTCATAGGTCGCAGAAAGGTCGGCTGACGCGACCCTCAACCAGACCTTTCTAGACTCAGTATAGCAGTGTAACGGATAATAGTGAGGCTAGGTTTACTTAGACTGATTTTTAATCACACTCGATGATCATTGTGGCATGAAAATAACACTGTTAGAGATATTGAGCAAGTAGAAGGGGGTATATAACAAGGGTGCACACAATGAACTGATGCCATGATGGCCAAATATTTCATTTTAAAAATAAATCTCTTGCAGATCAAACAAGTGAAGAAGCGAGCAAAGCTCACATACCCCCGCTCCCCACTTTGTTCAAAGAATTTCAAATCGTAAAACTGATTAATATTGGTTAAAGTATGATAGTTGAGTATACAGTAAGTCATTGTGTAAGTCTTCTTTCAACTGAAACCCAAATATCGAATTCATTAATAGGTTTTACAATTAAAAGGGTACATCTAGAGATAATGGTTGATCTTTGTTTCAAATTTGAGGTAGTTATCATGAATATTCTACGAGATGCACTGAGGACAAAATTATTTTTGTTGAGTCACTTTGTAAGTTATGTTTTCCAAAGAAACGACAGAGAAGAAAATCCATATATATCGTTTAACTCTCACAAGGCATATCCAGCAATCACGATTGGATGGGTTAAACTATATATGGTTTAACTCTCACAAGGCATATCCAGCAATCACGATTGACATATGTAGCAAATTTGGTGAAGCTGAGATGTATATTTCATGAAATATGTTCAGGACAAAGTAATTTATCATAGAATCACTGTTTTAGTCATGTTTCCTAAAATTAAAAAGAATTGATGGTCTAATCCTCAAATGGCACATCTAGGGATCATGGTTGATAAGTGTATGATGAAGTTTGGTGAAGCTAGCAAGAATAGTTTGGGAGATATGCTCCGGACATAAGACTTGGTCGAAGAGTCATTGTTTAAGTCATGTTTCCATGCCAAAAATTAAAAGAATGTGATGGTCTAACCCTCAAAAGGCACAACTAGGGATCATGGTTGACATGTGTATGAAGTTTGGTGAAGCTAGCATGCATAGTTTTGGAGATCTGCTCCGCACAAAACGACTTCCTCAAAGAGTCACTTTTTAGTCACGTTTCCATGGAAACCGCAACAATGAAAATTCAGAAATAGTTCTAACCCTCAAAAGGCACAACTAGGGATCATGGTTGACATGTGTATGAAGTTTGGTGAAGCTAGCATGCATAGTTTTGGAGATCTGCTCCGCACAAAACGACTTCCTCAAAGAGTCACTTTTTAGTCACGTTTCCATGGAAACCGCAACAATGGAAATTCAGAAATAGTTCTAACCCTCAAAAGGCACAACTGGGGATCATGGTTGACATGTGTATGAAGTTTGATGAAGTTAGCATGCATAGTTTTGGAGATATGCTCCGCACAAAACGACTTCCTCAAAGAGTCACTTTTTAGTCAAGTTTCCATGGAAACCGCAAAAATGAAAATTCAGAAATAGTTCTAACCCTAAAAAGGCACAACTAGGGATCATGGTTGACATCTGTATGAAGTTTGATGAAACTAGCATGCATAGTTTTGGAGATCTGCTCCACACAAAATGACTTCCTCGAAGAGACACTTTTTAGTCACGTTTCCATGGAAACCGCAAAAATGAAAATTCAGAAATAAACTCACGAGCAAAAGAAAGTATAACACTCAGTTGTATTTATCATATGTAAAATTTTCAAAGTCAGATATCTCGAGTTTTTGACGTCGTTTTCCAAAAATGACTTGTTTGGAAAATTAGTCCAAAACATTAAATAAATAAAAGAATACCTCTACGCGGTTTTTTAAATTTAAATTTTTTTTTTAAAAATTCAATATTAAAATTTCCCTAAATTTATTTTGACAATACACAACTTTTCATCGACATATAACACATACTCTGTGTGAAAATCAATAAATGTTCATCGTCATGCACACATTTACAACATTTTGAACATGGTAGGGGTCATGTTGGTGTAAATTTCATTTCTTACCCTAGTCTACTTTAAATGATGACATTTAAGTGAAAATATAAAACAGTCACCAATAAAGCCATTCAAACTACAGCCGAAAGGTGTTATTGTCTGCTTCCATAATCAAATGCATCTTATTTCTTTAAAATATTGAATTAATGGAAAACAAGTGAGTGTTATACTTTCTTTTGCTCGTTAGTTTAGTTCTAACCCTCAAATGTGTATGAAGTTTGATGAGGCTAGCATGCATAGTTTTGGAGATCTGCTCCGCACAAAGTATTGGGACGGACGGACAGACGGACTGACAGACGGACGGACGGAAAGAATGAACGCTATATACCCCCGCTTACGCTGTAAGGCGGGGGTATAATTACTGATCCACAGATCTGTTCTATTTCCATTTGGAGCACAGTAGTGTAGTGGTTAGCATGCTGCCAGGTTCAAATCCAGTTGTAGACTGCAAACATTTGTGTCATGGACCAAATAAGTCTTTGGCAAGGCACTTCATACACATTACATTCAGTTTTCAAAGCTGTAAACACCGAGTGCCTCAACAGATTGGGAAAAGCAGGTGTCATGGGCCATTCTGCTCACTGAATGAGTAAATGCCTAAATGGCGCATCAAAATTTTGAATTGATAGAAAGGAGCAATGGCTCATTCAAAAACAAGAACATTGCTTAAAAGCCTGAAAATGGCCAATTGTCAAATATGTCTTTCCCAATCCTTGCCAAACTTATGACAGAAATCCTTTTTGATATATTTATTTTATTTTTGCAACATAACAGATTACTTCTTTGCTGCACTGGACCCTGCTGGTCTCTTCATTTGGGAGGCGATACGGTCCAGATCTCGCCGGCCCTGGGGGGTCAGCTTGCGGCCCCTGAAACAACCATGAGTCAGTGATAATCGGGTTCATACATTTGACACCAGCACTAATTCAAGAACTTTTCCATTATAAATCAAAGTTTGTTAGCATCAATTTTAAGGCACAGAAAATCAAAGTAAATGAACAGATATTTTACAACTAGTCAAAGGGCGTTTTCCATGGTAGGGTTGGCCGGCTTACTGCACTGAGAGGACTCCCGGATCCACTAAAGGATGCCGGCCGGTTGGCTTACAGCTGTAGCTAATAGAAATAGTAGAACAGGGGAGGTAACTGACCAATTCCCTGTTCTTGATATTTTACAAGTAATTCAAAATCAATGACTTTTTCATGACTGCATAAACATATGCCTATTTTCCAGATTTTCACAATCCAATAACGTCACTTCACCATGGGTTCATATCAGGGACGGCTATCATTAGGAACTCAGTAAAATAACTCGGCAACAATTTAAAATCAGACAGGGATCAGAAATGTATTTAGATGACATTTGACAGTGTTTGAATTATCACCCGACACAAGCCAAGAACCAGGTCCTATCTGGGCTTGTTACTTTTAAGGCTTTATTTTCAGTTTAGATTTGAAATCTACAAATAACACTTTAGGGCTGACCTATTTTCAGGTTTGTTTTGTACACCAATTTTGAAAACTTTTGTCAAAGTTATTTCCCTTATCTTTAACAATAGTTATATAAACCACTCAGTGCAGTTTAACTTGGTGTTGTTGCTAGGTGAACAGGGAGATATTTCCGTGGGGTCCTTTGTAGTGATAAAACTATCCCAATTTTGAAAATTAAAATGGACATAAAAAAACACATCTTTGATAATGGGTCATTTCTAATTCTGAATGGGCCATTGCCTTCAACTTCAAAACTTTCGTAAACCATTTTTCATCCAATGTGTAAAATGGCCTTTGCCTTCCTTATCTGTTACCATCACATCAATAATCAATTTCAAAATTTCTTGCCCTTTTATCAATTATCACCTTCAAAATTGGTCAATATGTTATCCAATGTGCGGCCATGTCTTCCCAATTCCTAGGTGGGCAAATTTCACCAAGAGTCCCTCTAGGAACAACATTTATCTGTTCAAAACTGAGTTAAAGTGCTAGCTCACCCTGTGTTTGCGTCCTTCTCTACCAGTTTCAACCCTTCGAGAGCCTGAAGAACCCTTCTTGAGACTGTGGCACCGGCGGCGCAGAAGTGGCTGGGGCATGTTCCGTTACGCTTCTTGCCTGGGATATAAAAGATTTAATATCAATATTTTTCTATATATACAATGATGAAAAAGGCATACGGAGATTGAATAACAATGAAATGATTATCAAAGATTCAAAATAATCTTTCAATGAAGTTACCGGTAAGTCTTATGTTTTCTGACAGTTGATTGATGACTATTGCTGGAATTTCTGTCAAATTTGTAGACAAATTACAGGAAATATGGGTCAGATTTCAAACAGTCCATAAATTGGCATGTTTACAACGACTTCTAGATAAGAATCACCTAGAGAACTAGGTCTCAAGCAGTCCATTAATTGGCAAGTATAGGATGACTTTTAGATTAGAACATATAGAAAACTATATTTCAAATAGACCATAAATTGGCAAGTTTACGATGACTTCTATATTTCAACATCTAGAGCACAAGGTTTCAAACAGTTCATAACTTTGCAAGTTTAGGACATCTTCTAGATTAGAATATCATCTAGAGAAATACCAGGTAGGTCTCAAACAGTCAATAAATTGGCAGGTATAGGATGACTTTTAGATAAGAACATCTAGAAAACTATATTTCAAATAGACCATAAATTGGCAAGCATAGGATGACTTCTTGATAAGAATATCATCTAGAGAAATAAACGCTCACCTCCATAGATCTTGCATAGGGCTCCCACTCCGACTGGGGACCGGATGTACAGGTGACGGCACACAGATGCTACAGAAAAACATTTTCCTTAGTTTTATACCATATTGTTATGATAAAGAAATGGTAACAGTGACCCCTCTTCTACAACAGAGCCTGATATATCCAATATATTCAAGATATCTAATAGCCTGGCAATTAAGAGGAAACTTAAACTCGAAAAAACAGTACTTGATTTTAATGAGATTGTCGAAGATGCCAAGTTTGCCGACAAAACAAAATATTTATTAATTTGTTTGGCATTTCAAAGAGGAAAACAATAATACCAAATTTTTAACTTAAATTACACTTATGACATTCACAAGATTATTTTCTTGCTTCATTTTTTTGGAGCATTTCATTTAGAGAGTCCATTTTCTTTTTAGGAGTCCTTTTTAGAAAGAAAATTGGATGTTTCATGCTTGATAAAAGGATGATACGGATTTGTCTGTCATAGAATGGTTATATGTGGATGTTCTAAAACCATCTTGACACAAATCATACTGAAATGTGGCTTTTATCAAAAGATTGCTGTTTTGTGTCCGAAAAATGCATCACCAAGGACCTATATAATTGAAAGTTGAGTTGAACACCTCCAGTCTTGTCATTTCCTCTAAATTCTACATTTCTAGAAATTAAAGAGGTTATGCAATGTACTTTTTCTAAGAATGATAGATCAATATCTCCAGTACTAATATCTATGAGAATGCAATGAGCATATAACTGAGACAATACACACATAAATTAGACTTTTAATCAGCATTTTATACCCGGTTTTTAGAATGCCGCCGAAAACAACAGGCGAACGCTTTGAAAACTCATTAGAGCGTGACGCCCCGCCAACCGGGCCTGTCTCCATTTGCATGTCTACCATAAAGTCTGGAGACAAACCTCCTTCAAACCAAACGATTTATGTGTTTATTTCAGATTAATAAAAAGGAAAGAAGCAAGTACGATAATATCTAAGAAAATACTCTGTACTACTTTTGTTGACGGAATCGCTTTGATGGATGTGACTGAACCAATATTCGGAATGTTATATGCAAAACAGTGTGATCCCAAATATAACATTGTTTCATTTTCGATAGGAATTGAAACCTTATATATCTTGAATAGATCAACCACTGTTAAATAATGTTTAATTATTTTATTATTGATATGTGTTGTAAAAATACGGACATTGATCATAACGTACTAAAGATAATCAATCCACTGTGGTGCCTATCTTTTCATAAGAGAAAAATATCATAATAAATAACATGAAACCGTTCACACTTTTCCTTTTGTTTCAAACCATCATGGTAAAATTATTCAGTCTATTGGCCTCTTTAAAATATATCTTTATAGTGCAATAAACTCACACAAAATTAACATTGTAGGTATTCGATTGTAGAAAGTAGTCGGTTTGTTCACTGAAAACAAACGATTTGTTATTTATCACCTTCGGAAATAATAGTCAGTGAATGTTATGTAAGATTCAGCAAACGACAGACAATCAGATTATCACTCTAATTATCACCATAACGGCGCCAATTTAACAAGGCAGTCGCCTTTTTGCGTCATTTGATAGGGTTTTGAAATATACAATATTACATGTTTATACAATAATCATTGGCTTGATTACATCGTTATTGAGTCGTCGGATATCTAAGCTTTCGGAATATACAAAAATTGAGCGGTTTTTTTTAATATTTGTATGTTAAACAAACGATTAAAAAGGTGTCATTTCCCGTTGAAAAATGATCATTAGGTGAAACTACTCGCCTACTGCTACGTCACAGTAGGTAGCCACGCTCGGGCCACGCTTCAGTGACCACAGATTCTGTTTGCCGGGGCTAATTAGGCAGTGTATTTTAAAAGCCGTATTTAGGCAGGTTGCCGTCCGATTTCGAAAATTCAAAGTTGACTCTCATTCAAATTGCAAGCAGCTTTTTATGAATCCCAAAAGTGGCCATAGACCATTTCAGTCCCCCTTTAATGGACCACAGTCCCGGGCTTCCATCAGAGCCTTTGAACTCTGATATTACTCTTAGAGGACTGTCAGGAGAATGAGTCTTACCTGCACGGATGTAAAACCAGTCCTCGTCATAGGGAGCCAACTCCTTGAAGCGCCCCGTCTTCACGATGTCGATCCAGTCGGGAACCTTCATCTTACCAGACCTGTAAACGAGGATTATGAAATATTTAAATAGAACTTTTTCTAGTTTTTCAGTGTTAAATCTACAAATATGAGTTGTCTGGTCAAGTGACTCAGATTGGCTACCATTATGTCTTGGGAGTCTGAGCAGATTTAGAGAGAAAATAAACAGTACATCGACATGACATTGTTTCAACTTACTTTTTGAGAAAGGCAGCCAAAGCCTTGTTGAAATCTTGAGGGGCAACGTCTTTCACACTGATACCCATCTGCAAAGACAAAATAACCGTTAGATAAATTTTTATGTTTTAATCAGATAGGCATAATCATCTCTTCTATCACCTCAAGGCACCAGTCTTTCCTATATAATAATACATGTATACACTGCGATCTCAATTTGGATTTCATTAAATAAACAGTGGTTGGATAATATTACTTCATAATTTGTTATGATACAATTGGGGTTTGAAATCATCCTCAATACTTAAAAATTTTCACGACACTTGCAATACTTAACAAGTTTAAATTAAGCATTCTGAAAACAAACAAAAAATCAGGAATATGTTTTAAATAGCACACTGCGTCAAAACATTAAATCTCATCACTAGACAATAAATGCTTCGACAATCACTAAGCGACAAACCACGTGAAAACCATGCCACTTCAATCAAAATGGCGGATGCCATGCCGTATTTTGCCGATTATTTTTAAGGCTCCTATTTTGAAAAGATACTCTAATTATCCAAAAGTAACGATGTGATTAAAATAAATAAATGTAACATTTAGTGAAGATGATGTAGAAGTTCATTTTTATAATCATTTGAGACAGACATAAGCTTTATTTCTCGTTATTCGTCAACACCAACACACCTTGGCGAATGATGGCTGAAAAGAGGGAGCGCGCCACCAAGCGGCAAGGAAACGTAACTCTGAACTTACCAAGAAATTTTTCCGTCTATTACCAATCTGTCTGAAAGTTGTGACAAAGACAAGTTCGAATCTCTCAATTCCATTTTACAAACTTTTTTCATTACTATACTCGAGTTGAGTTCATATAGATACAGGATCACTCAAATTAAGTTGAAATGTTGTTAGACAAAAAAGGTAGTTGCTCGGATATATGTGTAGGACTCAAATCCATGGCAGGCCTCAAATCCGTGGCGGATTTCCAAATCCATGGCGGATTTTCAAATGCATGGAAAATTACCACCTATCAAAAGCTGTGGCAGATTTTTTATTGATTGTGATGAGACATTTTAAGCTGGGGAGAATTGTGTTACTAACATTAAATTTATGTGTTTTCCTACATACTTATCTGCATTATAGGCTAAATCTGCAATTGGTCAATAAGTTATGCAATCGGTACAACAATATGTTCGCCATTAAATTAATATCTTTAGGAAATTAGCCCTTGGATTCTCGTTAGACTGACTTTTCTAGCAGTTAGATATTTGTTGACTATCTTTTTTTAACCCTTGGATCCGTATCGACAGTGTTTTAGGGTTTGTATGTCTAGTGCAAGGGTCGGTAACGTATATTGTAGATAAAGTGGCGAACATATTATACAGTGAACCTATAACCCTAACCCTAACCCTAACCCTAACCGCTAAGAAAGCCCTTATTATGAATCCAAGGGCTAAAGTAGACATTTAGTATGAATCCAAGGGCTAAAGAAGATAGTTTCAGCGAATTTATGACTAAAGAAGACAGTTGCAATGAATTCAAGGGCTACACAGGAGAGCTGATATTTTTCAAAGGCTTTAATAGACAGTAAGAAGGAAATAAGTATCATAATGCAATTGGTATTATGCTATCTCGGACGGCAATAGCGGCTGAATTTTTTTCTTTCTGTTGGAAAATATCTTGCCTTCCCAATGAACAGCGGTTTCGTCTGGCGACGCGAACAGTTAGCGATTATGACGTCATCCGTCAATGACGTCATTTAACATGACGTCAATCAACAATCAAACAATCAAACTCGCCATAGATTGGGAAATCCGCCATGGATTAGAGACCCGCCACAGATCTGAGTCCTACATATGTGTTCAAAGTTCTCCTCATAAAGATATAAGCCTCACAGTGAATATTTGGGTCAAGCAAAGACGGTAATAGAACGTCTTTGGGTCAAGGAAGCAACAGAAATATATAAAAAATAGTTGATGTTTTTCCCCCTTATACTCAAATCAATGGGTTTTTTTTGTAAACTCAATTGCCAACATTTTGAATGAAACCATGATTTTTTAGAATTTATTTTAGAATGTGGGGGTGTTTGTTAAAGAAATAATGAAGCGTTCTTAAAAGTGACTTTCCAAATGAGGACACATACTTACTAGACTATGGATAATTGATTTGAAATTTGAAAATTTTCGTAATATTTACTGTTGACAATAGAAGCCATGTTTCCCGCTATCGTTGCATTAATAAGTCCGTACTTCCTCGATTTTCGTTTAGCACAACTTTTCAGTTACAATTTTTCGAGTTTTTATGTCGTTTTCTCAAATTGATAAGAACAAGTCGTTCAAAGAATAAATGTGTTTTGTTTTCGTTATTTTATAAAATGAAATTTTATGCTATAAAATTATTCCCAAGTTATTTTGACAGAACACAAATGCCAATCAACAAATAGGAGATATTCTAAATTTATGTGAAAATCAATAGCCGTGCCTATCTTTTCACATATTGGTAGGGGTCGTGATCGTATAAAGTCTATTTCTTAGTAAATTCTTACCCCTGCCTACACTAAACAAAGAATGATATTTCCACACAAAAAATTACCAGATCTATAATATAAGTTATCACATTGCATAGCGGGTTACATCGGTATTTATTATTCCCGCGAAAGGTTTTATGCAACGAGCGGAACGCGAGTTGCATAAAACCTTTCAAGGGAATAATAAATACCGATGTAACCCGCTATGCAATGTGATAACGAATTTATCTTACCGAATGTCTAAAACTATTGTTAAAAACACAATCAGAAGTGAACAAAACCTTTATTTCAAAACAACAACAAAGGTCCGAGTCACGGCATACTGGTTGACCTATGACCTTATCACGTGACTTTGAATGATTGACGTGGAAGCACGCTTTACTCGCGGGGTATAAGGGATTTATTCTCCCTCGGTGAAGGTGTATATGGGAATTTGTTAAGGGTCACGTGAACCAATCAGAGATCGAGATTCTTACATGAGGTAGGATAAATTGTTTTATCTTAACTTTTGCAAATATGTGTGGTTGTTTACGTGCCATCAGGTGTCCCTTAGATATTAAATAAAAAATGGTGTGAACTTTCTATTGCCTGGCGCTTTATTTCCACGAAGAAAACTGAAAGATGTACATATCAATTGAGATGTGTATCATACCTATTGAACTCTTACAATGATAATTCTTCTCTGTGTCCCATTCATGCATAAGCGTATTTTAATCCCCTTATCATAAAATTTTGATTAACTAACATATTTATGCATTGATACTTGCAAAGTGTTATGAATTATCAAAATTCATTGAGATTTATGTTTTTAAACAAAAACAATTAAAAAAACGTGTGCAAAAAGCTTTCAAATGATTTGATTTTAGCACGATTATCCCGTGTGGAAACGAGAGCGTTTAGAACGAGGGACCGCTTATCGACTATTACCACAACTGACATAATCATACTGGCTTTAACAGAAACAGCTCAAACAAACGTTGATTTATTTCTAATTGATTTGTAAATGGCTTGGAAATAATACACTGAAAGCCCGAGGAGTCACGTGACCGAATTTCTTTTATCAGTATTTTTTTACTATTGATTTCTGATACAAATCGCGATTACCTGTTGCGATAAAGAAAATTAATGTTTATTTCTAAAGAGTTATATTTCTTTGCTGTTGTGTACACGTGACGATCACTTTGACCAAGTTACAAAACCCGCAATTTGTCTGTAAACATTACCGGAAGCTGAACAGAGTGGTTCCATAGCAACGCAACTATGCGCCCGTCTGTGACGTCACTCAATTGTCCATTAGACGTGCAAGCATTGTATTGTGATGAAGAAATTTAGCGATAAATTGGGTTAACCTCTCGAATGCAATGTGGAACCGAATAAGCGGAAGTACTGCTGTTAATAAACCATCTGTATACCCTGAATGGTAAGTAAATATTTTTATTATATTTGTTTATATGTTTTTGTTATGAAAATGATAAAACAATACTTCATAGTTTTCTTTACTGTTTGTTTGATATATATGAACATAGCGACGACCAATAGCTATTTTTTCTTAAAATGATGAATGCAAAACAACTTTACAAATACGGATTAATTTCAAGAAAATTAAAAAGAAGTTATTAAATGGTGAGTATTTCTATTCCTGATATTTAATATTGTTATAAATTTTACGAAATACACTTATTCAATAAATTCTATAGAAGTGTTGAAATTTAATAACAATATTATAATATAATGAATATAATTACGTCGTGTATAGGCACATCTCATGTTTTACAACATGGTTATGGGTTAGTCTTCTCTATCGTATCATTGTCTGGATACTAAATGTATCCAGTAGTAATTTTAAAATTAAAACAAATCAATAAATTTGGATAATATTGGGGAAAATATAATACAGGTTTAAGAGTTGAAAATATGTTTTATTGAAAATTATACAGCGTTTTCTTTAAATAAAAACATCAACAACAAAAAGAGTCTCATGAAATAACCTTGACTAATTTAGGATTTCTTTACAAATTATTACCATATTTATAATTATAGAAATACTTTCCTTATTACGGCGTCTTATTATTTTTTTTAGGGCAAAGGGCAAAAATACAATTCAAAAGGCGATTATACATTTTAATAAAGTAGTGTTTTCATCAGATGCGATGGGCATACGGTGTGCATTGAATTGTGGTTAATATTATATTTTGAGGTCATTATTATGTACCATTATGACTGAAACAAAATATTAATGGCAGTGCAAGGAGTATAATAAGATATGTATCTTTTAGAAACACTTGGTATAATGAACTTTATTCTAAGGAGTAAGATTTTATCACGAAGGGTTTGTATTGTATGAAAGAGTATCAATGATTATAAAAAATAGTATGGTAAGGAAAATTTAAATTTAACAAGTTTGAATTGACTTTCAATATAACAAACGCAATGTTGAAAAATGAAAATAAAATTATCTAACGACATATCTTTTCGGCAAAAACTCTGAAGACCCTCTTCCTAAACCTAAAGCCTTAAACAAATCTAGACTATCTAAAATGCACGTCTAAATAATTCATGAACTGATGCCATATTTGGAAAGTTCTCCGATGAATTTATCTGTAGGTAAAACATAAGTAGTGACAATGTGTCATTTATGCACATGTGCATGTCACACTATTGCTTAGCAACAATTGTTGTTGTGCGAATCCTGATAATTTTGTCCGTGACGTCATGAAACAATGTCATATGACGTCACGGAAGCAAGTCATCTCTAATCAAGTCAAATCTAAGTCAAATCTATCTCTATGCAATTTATATGTCATGAATCTGGTAAATCATATTTTTCTTATACAATCGAAAGGATGCCATATGAATTTTACGAACCACCTGCAAAATTAGTCTGTGTATTATATCTCGCTCTCGCTCGGGTAATGAATACATTTGCACTGGTTTCATAAAATTCAGGACACACCACTTCTGATCAAATCTTTGTTTACAACGACACAGTTATTATTTTGATATAGAGCTATCACCCTTCGGGAACTGAGAAGTGTTTGTTCTATTGTTCATAAACTTGGTGGTGTTTTGTTCAAGTCATGTAAAGTGGTTTGTTTCTCTGTCCCAATATCGCCTACACCCTACATCCTTCAATGAAATGTTACCACACAACATCTCCCTTATTCTAACAACGATCACTGCTCCAATAACAAGTCCCTGGTCCTTCAAGATATTCTTTTGAATAGGTTAATATTGTCATTGCATTCCTGATTCAGAATATCAAAAAACCTTCTCCAGATTAATGATTATCAACGGGACAGAAGCACGTTTTAAGAGATGAATGTCTTTATACTCCAATAAATTAATGTTCTTTATGCAAAATGTATTATACTCAGAGGGGCAAATATCTTGCAACTTAATCTAGTAATGCGTTATCTTTGAAGTAATTGTCAAGAATCAAGCGAAAACTGCTGGCGGCCAATTCTGTGCAAACACCTTTTTATCATTTTAAATAGGAAAATTGATTCCCATAGCAAGCCTGGAAACCTTCATTTCAGAACTGCTACTTTTCATTTTGTTTTAAAAAAATTCTTGCAATTGGTAACATTTATGTTTATTTTCTTGTGAAGACTTTATAACCTTAAAACGTTTTACTGCCTTTTAGAAAAACCCAAATATATGAACATTGTTGAGAAAACTTTTTAGTTCACTTATGAAAATAGAATCAGTATATGAATTAAATACCTACACGAGATAACTTTAATCTTTTTCTGATTAAAATTAAGAAGCTAAAAGAATTTTGTTTAAATCTTCTTTTGTCGATAACAATAAATAAACAAGCAAATCTGTCCCAATCCCAAACCTTATCTTGCGTAACTGACTGGGACCCAAGTCGTAAAGAATATTAATAGCGATTAATAATGATGTATCGCCCGATATATGACGACTGTTATTGCCAATACGACATGGTATTAGTATGATATCAACAATATCAAAAGGGCTTAACACACAATTATTACCTGAGTCATAATACACCTATTCATTGGAATGGTTTCTAATACAGTTATTAGCATAAGTGACTTGTGATTCAATAAAAGTGTAATTGACTTACATTCAAGACTTAGACGATTAATAAACCCTTTATTAATCCTTATGATTAATCCATATGAGAGCATTTTGATTTTGCGTGCATGACTTATTAATGGTTGTAACATGTTCAGCTTAATTTTGTGAAGTGATTCTTGTGCTGTTTTGAAATAATTTATCTATTCATATACAATATATTTAAAGTTAATAAAAAATCATCTACCTCTACAAAAATGTACATCTGATGTAACTGAACCATATATGTTCAGGAGTTATAAAGCTCTAGTGACGTCACTCTATTGTTCTACCGGGACACTGTTTTTCGTAATTTTCCTCAGGTCTGATAGAGGTTAAATATTATCAAAATTCCTCGGCCCCGGACAATCATCTTGCTAATGCCCTCTGCCCCGGGCAATTATTTTGATAAAGCCCTCAGTCCCGGGCAATTATTTTAATTTCAAACGATAGAATTATTGAATTTTTGTTTTAGTCAAAGCATCCACTAACTATAACTATTGAAAATAACACGAATCTAAATTTCCCATCTGCAAATGTTTTTTGGCGCAATAGGGTCTCGAACTCGTATACTCTACACTCCGGGATGTTGAACGCAACGATCTGACGACTGAGCCATTGTGTATCACTGATGGAACTGTTGTCTTAGGTCCTTTTATATCAAAGGCCTGAGTTTGAGTGATTTGATATTTTATATTATTATATTTATTTATAGGTAAACTAAGGCTAAGAATATTCATTTATCATTCTGAAAAAATTATTTGAAGATCTAGAGATTTTGATTGAAATCTAAAGTAAAAATACGAACGTACAACTGCACTGCAGATAAATGCTGGCTGAACCTGCAACACATATCTTATCTGACGCGGCTGCCATCGCGATAGAGTTTCACAACCGAAAACACATTATATCGACTCCAAAAGACACGTCTTTACTGCTTCCACCACTTTATACTTTAGTACAAAATTGTTTTCCCACTTTTTCTGTCGGTTTATAGGTTGGATAAAAACCTGACCCCTGTGCATTATTGAAAAGTATACCCCCCCCCCCCCCTATCAATAAAATATATAGATAATCAAATAATAAGGTAATAAGGAAGATTTAAAAAAAAAAACAAGTCTTGCTTTCTAGATGACACATATGAATGTTATGTTACTGAAATAGAAATATTCGTATGTCGCAGATTTATTTTTTGGGTTTCTCTGGTCTTAACATGTACATGTTGTGTTTGTATTATGTTCAAGGGAGAGGCCTTAAAATAATCGTCGTTAGATTGTTGATCAACCCATTCATAGTCTGTACAATGTTGTAAAATAAATATGTTTAAGACAAAGGGTTAAAAAATGAGACCCACGCACGTGGCCAGGTGTGCTTTTACCTGCCGGGAAACAAAGAAAGCGACAACAATGTTATCAATTTGAACTGAGAAAGCTGTATGAATCTATTTGTTTGCCAGCCGGGTTACCGAGGCCTTAGCGATTAGTCGTAATGGATACAGTCAAACCATTTCGGTAGGGACACACAGTTTGACAAATTACGAAACGTTTTAACAATAATTGAAGTTGTGGAGCAACTTGACTTTGACTCACTTTAAAGTTAACGGTAAAAAATAGTGCTATAAACACGTCCCTTCACTTATCTCTTAATTGAAATTATTTTTTGAAAAAATATAATGGATATTATTGATATAAGCAAACCTTTCCAATTTCCAAAAGTGAGTATTTAGAACGTTTGATAGTTAATTTTGACGATTCCCTTATTAAAAGGCAACTCCATGAGTTGTTAGATTCACACATGCAAACCATTATTCATATTTTCATTCAATCGAAGAATCAAACTGTATCAAAGGTATCATTTTGAATCAAATCGGTTTGGTACAATAACGGCGTGAAGGTCTAAATTCGTGATTATCACATAGAATGTTTAATAAAGATCTTATTGAATAATCACGTTATAAAAGTAATATATATAACCTACCTTGCGAAACTAACCATTGAACAATCAAAGAAATAAACGTGTAGAAAGAATTATGAAATGAACCTCTTATTGTTTTTATTTGCATTTGAAGTGATTTGAGAAAGCTTACATATAAAATCATAATGCATATTCACGTAATAACAAATGTCATGATAAAATTATCAATTTCATTTATATAATACCACCTGACAGTCATATCATTTCATTTCATTTTATATCAGTTATGTCTTGTCTTTACACAGACTAGACATTTTATATCATTTCTTTCACCATGCATTTTTTATCTTATCAAAACACATCATTGGTTAATTCTTACCATATACAGCTGCGTATCTTAAGTTTGTTCACTTACCCTTGTATTCTAGTGCAAATATCATGTAATTTGAAACGTCTTTGAGACATCATATCATTGTGAAAACGAAACCGTTAATGGTGAAATTTCACTGCATAAGTTATGATTCAGTTTGCGTTGACATATTCGTTATGTCATACCTAGCAGATAGATGTAACAAATTTGGCAGGTCATTGAAGTGACCAGGGGTCAAAATTTCGAAAACACTGATTTTTATTTTGCTCTACAAAATCCTTCATAAGTGATCAACAGCTTAAGATCTTATTCATATGTGTTCCTTTGCGCTAAGGCAACATGACTGTGATGATTTTTTCCCTACAATGTTTATATGGATGATTTTAATCGAAATTTAAGAAAATCCGATTTTCACAATATGACCCCATCTGTCTATTTAACAATGCCAAATATCGACATTCAGCATCAGTGACAAAACGATCCTGAAATATGGTTTGGGAATGGTCATTTTACACATGGGCAATTGATGATCTTCTGTAAGTGGTCCTGGAGTTATTTTATGAACGTCAAAATGAAAACAAATTACATGATGTTTGCACTAAGATCATAAGCAGGTGAACAAACATTTGGTATGCAGCTGTATAACACAATTCTAATTATCCATCATAATAAAGTCTTTTATAATACGATCATCAATCTGTTCTTATTAAGTGCGTTGAAAATTACTACAAATCAACAAATGCTTTCATTAACATTATACAAATAACGCAACTGTCGGTGTTATATAATGATTTACGACAAACTATTTTATGTAAACGGATATGACTTGCAATCAATCCTTGGTTGTAACAATGAAAGTTCATCAACTGTTAATCAACATTTTATAAAATCTATACATGATTTAAATGATAACAATTCTTTCAAAACAACATGCCTTGCTATCATTTCTGGAAGTTATGATGTTGGTTTATATCATACAATGTTCAAAATTTTTGTTTAATTTCATATATTTTTTATATTTGAGTTTGGTATGTATCAGGTATGTATTTATAGTATGTTCAATAGAGAGGCCTTAAAGGGGCAGTAGCGCGTTTTTTGATAATTTTATATTTCAATTTTGTTTACTGATAATTGTAAGTAATTGTAAGCCAATCATCCATAGTCAGAGGACAAAGTATGAAGATTCACATAACATGCATTGACGGCCATTTTGTGTGAACACCTTTAATTCATTTTGTGTAAGAAAAAGGAACTGCATGGCTACACTTTACGTTATATATTTGATTTATTACTGCTCCATAAGTTTAAATACATTGTCTTTCAATTGGAACCATTGATTTTCATTTTCCAGACATCACCTTATATTCCCCCTAAAACGTACTACTTCCCCTTTAACATAAGTACTGAGCTTGGTGTTCAATCCCTTTCACAATGTTAATATGTATACTGTGAACTTAATATGTTTAAAACAATGCTTAGCTCTCTTGAGGGCAACTTTAAGCTCTCTTAGTCGCAAGAGAGTGTCAAGCTCAATACATTAACAGTATAGCTTACGACGACCACAGCACTTAGAGGGATGTATAAATGGCAGATTAAGATTTCAAACAATGTATTGATGTCAAACGTCATCTAGGCTCGGCCATTGATATGTTTACGTTTTCAACCAGACTGTCCTAGAAAATAAGAAACAATAAACAACAAACTTCAGTGTCAAAATAATTGGTAAAAGCTCTTTAATTTACATACTTCATAACAGCCATAAGCAATTTCAACATAGCCTAACACTCGTCGTCATAAAATATAACCCTTCTTTATGTTGTCAGTACGTTCCATTTAAGGCCAAATGTTCTGTAACCCCGCACAAACCTTAGATTACAAAGCTTAAACTCACAATAAATAACCCTTTTAATTAAAGGAGGCTTTGATATTGCCTATCAACTTGATATAAACGCTTAAACCTGTAACGTCTTAGTTTGGTACAACTGTATAGATTATTATCGATAGAAAAGCAATGCTAGTCCAGAGGCGTGTTCGAAGGTGCTATCACCTACCGATGATGTCCCTTTCAAGAACAATTGCAAGTGGCTGAAAGCGCTTTTGTTCTTGAACAGGCCTTCGTTCTCGCTTCAGTGAAAGCTCATAGATACAGCTGAGGAATTTGTTTTACCTTGTTTTACTCTCTGGTATGGCGTAGTCCCGGGGGTAAGGAAGCATGGCTGACGGTGGGGTTATTGTGCCCCCACCCTCTAGGTTTTTGAGGTGTCGTACGGCGGTAGGCGTTTTGGCAGAAGATTGGTAAGTTGGAATATGTCTTAATGTTGTATGTGTTCAATTAAACTCACGTTAAACCTGGTTTCATATACACAATTAAACCCAAATGTCTTGACTGCTTTTGTGTGGAGGACATCTTTCACTACTTGTTGTTAGAAGATAGGACTTCATTAGTTTCTAAAGAAATATTTTTGAAAATTAATAGTATTCAATATTTTGTTTTTGTTGAATTTAACTATTTAAGGGGATATTTATATTTTTGTATGCAACGAAACGATGTTTCCCTAAACATTCGATCATGTCACGCCGTTGAAGGTTGAAATATTAAACAAGAAGTCGTTAGAGATCGTTAAACACTCAACAACTGTTACAATCTTTTATCTTATTTTACAACGAAAAGTGATTTTCAAATTATTTTCGAAAAAAAGGTGTAAAAGGTTTTATGTGGCCAAGCGTTTCTAACGACCGATAATCTAAACAGGTCCATATTTCAATAACCCCTAATCCTTAGCTTTGGAGATTATCACGTGTATGTCGGATTATTGTAATTCGAGGGATCAAAGGCTTTTACATCAATGTGGAATCACGAGCAATAACTATGAATGAAATGTAGGTCTATATATTGGTGTATTCAGGGTAAATATGTTCCAGTTTTTACCCAGACACTATTGTATCACCAAAGGTAAATCATCGATAGACATACGTTAAGTATGTACGAATGACTATAGAAAACGAGACATCAGCGAAAATGATAAAAAAAGATGCATATTTGATTGTCTCAAAATTGGCGTATATGTGTGATATTTCAAAACTTATGTAGGAAACTTTTTAAAACGATTTAACCTAATTCTAAGCAAGGAAAAATATAAATATTATATAAATATATATGTAAATAATATGTGGCAAACATTAGAACTTTTCTGACTTAAGAAAAGTATTTTCGGTATAGCTTTAAAGGGACAGTAGCACGTTTTTAGGGAGAAAAGATAAGGTGATGTCAGGAAAATGAGAATTATTAGTTCAAATTGAAAGACAATGTATTTAAACTAAATGGAGCAGTAATAAATCAAATATATAACGTAAAGTTAAGCCATGCGATTCCTTTTTCTTACACAAAATGAATTAAAGGTGTTCACACAAAATGGCCGCCAGTGGATTTTATGTGAATCTTCATACTTTGTCCTCTGACTATGGATGATTGGCTTGTGTAATGAGATTTTTGACACTGTCATAATAATGCATTTAGCATTAACATACAATTATCAGTGAAAAAGATTAAATATAAAATTATCAAAACGTGCTACTGGCCCTTTAATATCTTTTAACCGATTGAATTTTTTTTTAATGAATTCAAAATCCTTTCACATAACAAAAATAATTATTTATCTGAGCACATTACAGAAATATGCTCTCGACTTGCCAAATAACCAGTCACCGAGTAGAATTGAAGAATCTTATTGATTCGTTAATGACATTAGGCTAGTATAAGTCGTGTGTATACATGTATTTGTTTAAAGCTAACGAATTAATTTTATCGTGACAAATCCCGATAAGGGATCTCATCATTCACCAGTAATGGATATATAAAATTAATTAAATCTTAAGTCAAATATAATTTGAGTTTAACAGAAGGCTTACGTATATATCGCATACTACTAAAACAATCTGATAAATCACTTCCCCTGATAAGTACAGAGAGTGGACGCCAAAACAGTTTACAGTGGGAGACACATACATGTATCTTACCATACAGAAATTCCGACCTTAAAATTCAAATCTCACAAAATTCAAACAGTGGGCTTGTACAGTGGTTAGCTGGTTCGACTACCGATAAAAAATCTGGGTTCGATTCCGACTAGAAATTGGAAAGACACACAAATCTTTCTTGAGCTGAAAGTACGTACAGCCTACAACGTCACGAACAAGCGATAATGACTATTGATAATACACGCAGTTCTATCAGTGGAAATATCGATCAGTAATCAATTGATAAAAGAGAGAAGACGAAAGTATCTAGATATGTATCGATCTAGTACAATGTAAGTATACGTAGGTGTCACATATAAGTATGTTGATAACGCTACAATTGTTAGATTGGAGATTGGCGATATATGAAAGGATCCACTTTGGTTAGAATAAACGTGAAGATATAATGTAGTTTCGGGTACCTTTCAAAAGTTTATTACATGTATCATATATGAATGATGTAAATTTTTCATATTCAGAAATATATATCAGAAACGTCTATTTTGAAGTAGCTAAAGCAACGACAATACCAGACCTATGTTTACCTATGTAAATTTGAAGGTTTATTTCAACCATTTAATGATATACAACCGAACATTTAAAACATTTTGCACACGATATTTCTCTATATAATGACTTGAATGATATAGTAAAAAAATTCTTAAATCATATTTCCTGAAATTCGTTACCATCAATTTAAAGCAACTTGTAATGAAAAGCTCTTGAACTGTTAAATAGTAGCTATAACTTAACAAGTTAAATTAAGTCTATTACGTTAAAGTTTAGTTATTATGTTAATACAGGTTTATAAGATATAGATTAAGTCAAAACCAATCGACTTGTTTTGACAGGTGACCTAAATCCCACCAATCGATTCCCACAAACAGGAAATTGTTATAAATCCATGCTTCTATAATCTGTTTGGCATAAAGGCTTTGACCTGTAAATATTGTTTTGTATATCAATTCATTTAGATTAACATAATATACTTATCATCCACCTCAAAATAATGATTCACTTCTTTAGAAATGTGACATTCCTCTCGAAATTTGCCAAACATAAATAAGTTACTTCAGTTTATCCACAGTTATATTTTTTGGAATATTTATTTTGAAAACATTTTAATTCGAGGATAATTTTATTTACCCGTACGACAATACTGTTGTATGAAAAACGGTTCATATTTTTTTCATATGAATTAAAATATATTTTGAATAACGTATCAAACTTTTATACCCCTCACGTATATGTTACATGATAATTTCTCATTGATGACGTGACGAGAAAGTATCTTCCTTCATACAGGTAAAATGTTCTTGATATAGTCCCGATGGTAATTCCTTGAAGTCAAATTCACTTCTTTGAGAGGTATTTCAGAATTTGGTTAGATGAAGAATAATGATATCGTATTGATAATCAACGTCTTTGCATACTTATTATTCTTTAATCCAAACTCACAGCACTACGATATTTCATAATGGCATCTGTTTCCTATTCCTCCTTTAATTCTATCAAGTTGTGTCACATACGTTCATGTTCTGGATTCATGTAAAGTTGAGAGTGATAACGTCTAACTGATAAAGGTCAAGATGCTTTAAAGACCGATTTTAATGTAAACAATCTGCCACTTAGGCGCTCTCAATCATACCTCGTTATCGTATCGAACGTTTGAGAGGTTAGTGATTAAACTGTTCCACGTTCATGAAAATCTATTTTAGAGTAAGTCAGACGTTGAAAATTAATATCATTTTATTGTTTTGTAAGTTACTATAATGGCTTGAGAGAACTATATTTTCCAAACCTCCTGTCTTTTCATTTTTTACCTACATAGACAGTAGCCGTTTTTAGGTTAAAATATGATTTGATGAAAACGAAATAAGATGTACAACCGCAAGACAATGCTTTTGAATCAGGGAATGCAGTAGAAAAACGAACAAAGAATGATCATTTAAGCTAAATTCATTTCCATCAAAATCAAAATAGGGTTTACATAAAAATGGCCGCTAGTGGTTTTGGCTTGAAACTTGATAATTTCTTCGAGCACTGGGCACGATCGTGTTAAGAAATAAAACATTTAACCCTCTGAAGATTAAAGAAAACATAAGCTAATATCTGTAATTGATTTTTTAAAAAAGAAGTAAGAAATTTTTTTCCCTTAGGTTTAGCGATTAAGTTAATGCTGTTTCATTGTAGAGGCTAATAACCAAAGGAGATTGCTATTTTCTGACAAGTTACAGCAATATTAAGATTTATGATAAGGAAAAGACCCATCAATATCAGGTGACAAACTAAATTGATAAATTGTGTCGCGCTTTGGTAAAACAAACAAAATAATTTACGACCCGGAACATACCTACTCGGTATGAAGTAGAGAAAAGGGTATACTTATTAAAGCTGTCAGTCACAGCCTAGTGTCAAAGTGTCAACATCACAGAACTAACAGGACGGATTTATAATAGACAATCTTTCTATGGGTGACCTACGACATAGAGAAAAATTCAAATGGTTGCACTTTAGACCATTTTGTTTATGTTCGTGTTGAACCAAAGCTTTTCTTGTTTTCTTAAACTTTAAAATTCTAATTTAACGCCATTTGGTTTATATTCGTGTTAAGTCAAAACTTTTCTTGTTTTCTTGTAACCTTTGAAATTCAAATTTAACGCCATTCTTTTATGGATTTATAATAGACAATCTCTCTATGGGTGACCTACCGTCTACGACATAGAGAAGAGCCCAAATGGTTGCACTTAAGACCACTTTGTTTATGTTCGTGTTAAGTCAAAACTTTTCTTGTTTTCTTAAAACTTTGAAATTCAAATTCAACGCCATTCTTTTATGGATTTAAAATAGTCAACCTCCCTATTCGTGACCTACGACATAGAGAAATATCCAAGTGGTTACACTTTAGACCATTTTGTTTATGTTCGTGTTAAGTCAAAACTTTTCTTGTTTTCTTAAAACTTTGAAATTCAAATTCACCGCCATTCTTTTATGGATTTAAAATAGTCAATCTCCCTATTCGTGACCTACGACATAGAGAAATATCCAAATGGTTACACTTTAGACCATTTTGTTAATGTTCGTGTTAAGTCAAAACTTTTCTTGTTTTCTTGAAACTTGAAAGTCAAATTAAACAATATTCTTACACCGAGAGCAAAATAATAGATACAAGCTTTTTATTAGCTACAAAAACAAAATCAATAGCCAGATAAAGACTATTTTGAACATTATGAAAAACATAAATAATGTATGTTTAGAGGTATACAAAACTAAACAAGAACTACCATGTTCTTATTTAATTTCAAATCGTTTAGTTCAAATTGCAGTTATTCTAAAGTGTTCTCACGTTTAGATATATTTGTTATTGCCCTAAGCCAGGGTGTCGCTCAACTAAATTCGTTCATGCATAGACCATGTAATTTACTTACTAAGTTTCCTATGATCGATTTCAACTTGTGTAATTACTAGCATGGAACTGTAGTCACATGAACAAAGGGAGATAACTCTCAATTATTTTTATTCTTGCCAGGTGCGCGGTTTTCTGTTTAGGCTTTTATTATTCTGAAATGATTGATTATATATGTTGTATACCTTATGATTTATTGTATACCTTTGTGAGGGCCTCCTTGCAGGAAAGGGCATTTTTGTTAAATAAAGTTTCGATCTTTGTTCAGAGTGACGTAAGTTTTCCTTAAATAGTTCTTGTAGACAGCATTTGTTTGGAAAGTCCTTTCTTTCAAATTTTTTATGTCGCGTTTCGTTTGATGTTGGTATATGATAAGCTACAAGGGGTCTGTTCAGGAAGTGCATTAGGTTGAGCGCAACTGTTCCAGATGTGTACAAAAGGTGGAGTGGCAAGTAGGTTTATAAAGGATGTGAAAAAAGTAAAAAACATATTTTTAATATTAGCACATGTGCACATATCACTTTTTTCTGTAACGAATTTTGTTGAAGACTTGATGTGTCAATAAAATCTATGACGTCAAAAACAATTGTCAGTGTCCCTCTTAAAAGTAGAATGTAGTTTTGATATTGTTATGGAGAGAATTGAATGATATTCAAATATACCCTTCTATGAGCTAGCAAGTGTTAGTCCGAATTTCATAAACAAATTAAATTACTCTTAAAGACTTTACTTCTCGAATGAGATACATAGAGATGAACTTCATTTATAAAAAATCTTGATGTTAGCAAGTTATTCTTTACATTTTGTTAATATGTTTTACGTATAAACCTCTCACGTAAAATTGTACATGTTTTAAGTCAACATGCGTCGAGTTGCAAGTTTTGAACACGACCATACAAGTATACTAAGATAGCGCGCCTGACAAAAGATTTAATGGAGAAGTAATCTTTTCGTAAAATCTGAAATAGTAGTTCTGTAATTGCTAGTAGTGTGAGAAGTTCGGAGCCGAAGTAGTATAAAACAAAAACTTTTACAGTGTTCGTGTTTGTAATGGGAAGGCTTATTTTGTCTCATACAAAATATGTCGGTTCTTTCACTGACTTACACGAATGCTTTTGCGTGAGCAATATTGCTTGTACACTTAAAATAACCGAGTTATTGTGTGAACGGAAGTATCTGAATATTAAACAATTATTGACTTCAAGTGAGGTTGATCCAATGATTTGTCGACCTTGGACACGTGATATTCACCGAGGCAACGCCGAGGTGAATATCACGTGTCCAAGGTCGACAAATCATTGGATCAACCGAATCTAGAAGTCTATGATTGTTTTATTATATGAAAAATGTTCTTGAATCACGTTTTTTCTGTGCAAATAAGGAACATCACTCTAATATGCCTAAAATCATAAGGGTCGACATAACTTTAGTTCAGCACAGTCACGAAGCGATACCTATTGCTTGATTAACAGCGTAACATGTGATGTACGGAGTTCGAGACGTAATTCTCAAATCTATTTTTAGCCACGGGAGGTGCTTGGATTGTTATATCAACCTCTCGCGCTTCACACAGGTTGACATTGCTTGACGTCAATGCGGTCATGTGACCAAGTTGGCCAATCGGAAAGACGGATATGATCCATTCATATAATAACACAATATATTGTCCCTACACATTTTAGAGATTTTATCATATGTATATTGTCTCTCATAAATCGCTGAGCGATTGGATGTATTACACATGTGAGACGTTAATAAAATATTATGTCTGTCTGTCTGTCCTTAAATATTTGCCAGTTCATTCGTTCGTTCATTTAGTTTCCGAATCTATGTTGTTATATGTTGGAACAAGAGCTATATCATTCAAAACTATAGATTTCTTGCAGAAGCATTTACAGTAGCATTTCAATTCATCAGATCCAAAGTCTTTTACGATTCACGGTGTATTACAAATTAAACAGGTCCTTTTTTCTGGGAATTGTTTTACGTATTTATTGAATGACTTTCGTTGTGCCCAGTGTGTGTTTGAAGTTGCACTTCAAATGTTTGTCAAAGAGCTCTAGAGATAAACCCCCTTTGATCCTGGCACCAAAGGGGTTAACATAGATTTACTTCGTTGCTCGGCATTGAAGATTAATCTCTTTAAAGAGGAGGTCTTTCAGTCAACAGTTCTACTTTTGTTTTTTAGATAGTGCAAAGGGGTTCAAATTTATTGAAAAGAATTCCTGATCTTTGAAAGGTATTTATTTGTGAGTCACAGGTCCAGTACTGTGTATGTATACCAAATGTGTTATATATGTTGTTGAAGTGGTTATTGAGTTTCCTTGCGTGAAATATAGATCACGTAAGATTGAAATAAAATTGAGATTTGGGAAATGTAAAATTCTTTAAATTAAGAGGTAACACTCTTTCTCGTCTACGATTCTTGTCGGAGAGAAAGAAATGATGAAATGCCATTATTTTCCTGATGAGAGATTATTTTGCTCTTCTGTTATCTAATAAAAGAGACGAGAAACAAACTCAAAGTTTTACTTTTAAAAGTGGAAAAATGTATAAAAGTTTAAATGAGGAAAGACAGTAAAATTAGATTAAAAAAGCTAAAACAGTATTTTTTGTTATGCATGTGATTAAACATGTACATATGCCACGCAATGTTAGATAAACTGAACAATTTTGTTAATCACATGGCTTTGCGAGAACTGTCATAAGTTTGACATGTGGTTGAAATAAGAATGACACAATTTAAAAAAAGTTTTATAGAGATTGTAAAGCTTTTAAGACTTGTCACAAATTGAAAAAATAAAGTTGACATAATTTTAATTTTATGTTAAACAGTTAAAGTTTAAAGTTACAGTTTCTACTTCCTTTTTATGCCTACGACTTTGTATTTCTGGCGTCAGGGTTTGAGGATAACTTGATATATCATTTTCTCTATCTCAAATTTCTACCTTTCATAAGAGTCATTTCATTTTTATTATAATTTTCTTGTGCCTAAGAGTGTTTTACGTGTTTTGTTTTCAGGAAAGAGTTTTGCAAATCTGGATATGAAACTGAAAATCGGGTCAGATTTCGGCCTACCTCTTGCGCACATGGGCCTCGTGCTAAGAGATCAACTTTTATGCTAACGAGACTGGACGGAAGTCGACGTCATAACCCGCATGCGCAGTTGGCACGTCACATCCATCAACATGGAAAGGTATGGTCGGAGAAACGGGTTTACCATTCGTAGTTACTGGAGCAAGGTAAAAATTATTTCTGGTGAAATAAAACAAAACTTGAAATCTTAAGTTTTCAATTCGTAATTTTGTAAACATAATTATTATTTGAAGAAAATTATATAACAGAGTACATTAAAACAATTTTAAAATAACTTTTAATTTTCTAGAATTATTGAAGCTGTACTCTCAGAACGAAATTGTTTAAATTCACGTTGTTTTAATTCGTTAAACGATTTTTTAAATATTTTAAATTATTTATCGACTTGATCTTACCGCTGATGGACCCTTCATAGCGTTCACGTCAAATTGTTGCCTTACAGTAAACATTTAGACAAATACAGTTTCGCAAATTGAACACGTATTCTGTGAAAAATATAAACTGATATGTAAGGATAAATGGAGTTTTATATGTCACTTCGTTAATTCTGAAATGTTACCCCAACGATTGTAAGTGAACCCACACCCCCAATGTATTGGAATGGATATTCCACTGAGACTTTAAATGTAAAGTGATAAGTTCGCTGCTCTCATTGCACATCAAAGACATTTTACGACGCTTCAGAACTGTGGCCTAAGCAATGGGCAAGTAACTCTAATTTACCGGAAGGTTGTGCAAAAGGACGCCATGCAGTCTGGTTGATTTGGTGAAAGCACCCGGCGTGTATCGGACTGAAAATTTCACCTAGTTCATTTTAAGTAATCTTTTTGAACAGTTTAATGTAAAATTAGGTTCACTAAAGAAGAATTGACTCGAGTTGGACTTCATTCCTGAGATACAAGGACGCCAGGTAGCCCCGCAATCACAAAACAATACACCCAACTCCCCAACCCCTCCACCCCTGAAGAATATAAAAATTTGAAACAAGCACATATTCAGATAGCTTGGTATAATTTTCGTATTCAAACTAGGTTAAGCTAGTAAGGAATAAGGGATTTAAGATAAATACATTTTACGTAACGGGTTAAAGTGTAATACCTCTAATCAATGTTAATCCGCATCAAGCAATACTGTTGAACGTGAAGACAAAGTAGGCCTATTAAAAAAATTATACCCAAGTTATACTTGATAACAGATATCAAAATATATATGTGAGATCTAATGGTGATCTAAGTTCGTTAACCTATTCGACAATTTTTGATCCTCGGAAAACGATTAATTTTTACCAGACTTTTATTCATACTTTTATTTGGTTTAACGGGGCAGTAGCACAATTTTTTGGGGGGAATATAAGGTGATGTCAGGAAAATGAAAATTAATGGTTCCAATTGAAAGACAATATATTTAAACTACATGAAGCAGTAATAATGCAAATATATATTGGAAAGTTTAACCTAGCGATTCCTTTTTCTAATGAATTAAAGGTGTTCAGAAAAAATGGCCGCCAATGGATTTTATGTGATTCTTCATACTTTGTCCTCTGACTATGGATGATTGGCTTGTGTAATGAGATTGTTGACACTGTCAACACAATACATTTAACATTAACTTACAATTATCAGTGAAAAATTCAAAATATAAAATTATCAAAAAACGTGCTACTGCCCCTTTAAAATGTTCTCAATTGAATTTCAGAAGCCGGTGTGCATGGTCCGGACGCAGCTTGACGAAGAGCCAGTGGACAAGGCTCTCCCCCCGTCCATGTACACAACCCAGTTTAAATACAAACCTCCCAGAGAGGGACGAGTTATAGTCTACAGGAAGGATCATGAGAAAAGGGCAGAGGGAATAAGTAAGAAATGTCTTTTAATAAATAATGTGTGCAGGTTATTGATAAGAATTATAATGGTTGAAGCGCTCATAAAATATATGATCCTAATAATCCATTCATTTCTCGAATATGGATATATTGGAACATCTAAATTATCGATATTTAAGAAAGTGGTGAACTGGTTGAAGCATTCATAAAATATATGATCCTAAGCGTCTATAACTTTTTCTTTTTTCAATGCTCCCAACGCCATGAATGTTTGAACATTATCATGATTTACGTAAATTTTGTATTGGTTGAAGCGTTCATAACATATAGAAGCCTCAATCTGCATTAAACAATGTAATAATGTATCTTGCCTTTTATGTAGCCTAATGAAAAAGTGAATAGAATTGTTTCATAAGAATATTGCAAAAGGGGTATTTATTCTTGAAACGAAACGAGACGGTATCTTCAACTTTTTGGGTGTTTATTTCATTCATTTTCATTGAAAACGGTAATTTCTTTTTGTTATGATTTGAAAAAGACTTTTCCCATGTTAAATCTTTACTAAGAAGTAACAATAACCAATTTGTGGTTTGGTTTCAGTTCCGCACAATTCGTTAACGTCACGAACTGATATCCGTGAAGAAATGATGCTGCCGGTTGGAGAATCGGTAAATTTTAAAAATCAATTCAGTTTTAAAAGTGTTTCCCATAATCTTAGGTGTCAGAACTTGATCTAGCTAAGTTGGAAGAGTATGGTTTTAGTTGTCAAGTTTATTTACTTTAAAGGGGCAGTAGCACTTTTTAGGGGGAATATAAGGTGATGTCAGGAACATGAAAATAAATGGTTGCAATTGAAAGACAATGTATTTAAACTAAATGAAGCAGTTATTATTTAAATATTCAGCCATGCGATTCCTTTTTCTTACAAAAATGAATTAAAGGTGTTCACAAAACAATGGCCGCCAATGGATTTTATGTGAATCCTCATACTTTGTCCTCTGACTATGGGTGATTGGCTTGTGTAATGAGATTGTTGACACTGTCAATATAATACATTTAACATTTACTTACAATTATAAGTGAAAAGATTTGAAATATAAAGTTATCAAAAAACGTGCTACTGCCCCTTTAATAGGTAGTTTGTTGCAAATTTGATAGTTTACAGGAGTGGATTAAAAACGTTTGAATAATATAGCTATAAATATCGTAGATATTTCAATACGGAATGATCCTTAGCTTTTTGTGAGCTGTTAAATTAACAAATGTGGTAAAATGCGTGATGATGATATAATACGACGAACATGATATGTCAACCTTTTATCATTTCAATTTCAGGTGGAAATCCCAAGTCTTGAAAATCCTCACACATTTCTCCCACGTAGGAAGAGAATTCAAACACCGTACTTAGGTGAGTGGGCAAACACTAACAACGAGTTCTGAATCTGAGATCAAAATCCTAAAAGTGTTCAGAGGGATTTAAGGGGAAAAGGGGAAGGGGAGAGAAATACATTGGAAAACGTTTTGTATTGTTTCGTTTTGAAACATGTTTAAAAAGTTGTAATATTGAAAACTACTCTCTATACAAGATGTTACAAGAAGTCCAATTTGTGGAATCTCTTTCTATCTTTAAATAAACAATTCCTTTAAGTTTTCAAAAAAAATTATGTTATTCTTTATTGCAGACGAAGGTGTATTTTATAGCGAGTCCCAGTGTTCTGCTGCCAATAGCATCACAGGTCAAAGGTCAAAGGTGAAGACTGGAATCACGAACCTGACCGGACGAGAATTCACGAGAAGACGATTCGTAGCGCCACCAAGAACCACCCTTACAGTTCCAGGTAAGAAAAAAATAGTTACCAAAATCTTTATCGTTTTTTAATGTGACCTTAATTTTTGGAACTCGTATGTCGAATTGGATAATAAAGGGTTCAAGATTATACAATATGAAATGAAATAATACTGCCTCTTGATACACGATCATTTAAACTGTCATGTTCATTTAAAAAATATATAGAGAGAAATATTTGATGAATAAAATATATAAAATGTAGTCCGACCTACCTTGTGTTTTAAATTCAATACCCGATCAATCACAGTCGTGAAAATGTTTAATAACCAAATTCTCTGAACCTTTATATCCTTATTTTGATGTTGTAAATGTTATTAACGGTCAAGCCTCCTATTTTGAATTCTCTAACTTGATATGCTAATTTTAAGAAGCTGAATAGCCGAGCTTAAAGTCCATTTTGAAGTCGGAAATCATGTTTTATTTGGTAACTTTCGGTTAATTAAAAAATTGTTGTTGTGTAGTTTATGTATGTTCTGTTACATACATTCGGTTCTCTCTTCTCTTGACAGGATTCGACGGGGGCCCTCCACCACCGGCGCATGACACGTTTCAAACATCAATGATGCCCTTTATGAGAGCAAAGACCATCATATAAATCTCGTTTTCGTTTTTTGTTAAATATCGGACAAATTGGCTTTGTTCATTTAATTTTGTCGTCTTTTTAACTTGTAAAGTTTCGGAACCATGATGGCATTTCTAAGTAGTTATGACGTTTTTGGGTAATGTAAAATCAAACTTTTTCGAGATTTCTAAATTTTGTCTGTCACTATACTTTGGAGAGAATGTGTGAGAGAAGAAAAGTGTGAATGTGATATTATTATTTATTTTCAATTGTTTATTTTTTCTCCCGATCTTTTGTGTATTTTCGTATTAAATTTTCGTAAACTCTTAAGTTAAAGAGTTTGAAGGTACCTTCTTTTTGTAAAATATGCATAGTGTGTATCACATTGATTTGCGATATTGTATATAAATAAAAGTACACCTATCTAATGTTGTTTATCTTGTATTGTCTCTATTAACATTAATATCTGGAATCTGTACGATGGAAATGTAATGAACACTAAAACATATTTCAGTTTTCAATATGAAACAAATATAACTTACGTCCAAAGCAAATAGGTTCTGAGTGAAATTAGGTGATTTATTGACTGTTGTATTTGTGTATTTCTCCACTTGAACTTGTATTATTTTATGTACGCTTCAGATCGAGAGCATCGTAGTAAACATAGAATTTTACATACACGTACTTGATAAATGACATGCTGCTTTTCCCACCAGCAAACATCAATTATATACTCCTTAAAGGGGCAGTAGCACGTTTTTTGATAATTTTATATTTTAAATATTTCACTTAAATTTGTAAGTTAATGCTAAATATATTATATTGACAGTGTCAACAATCTCATCACTCAAGCCAATCACCAATAGTCAGAGGACAAAGTATGAGGATTTACATAAAATCCATTGGCGGCCATTTTATGTGAACACCTTTAATTCATTTTGTGCAAGAAAAAGGAATCGCATGGCTTAACTTTACGTTATATATTTGAATTATTACTGCTTCATTTAGTTTTAATACAATGTTGTTCAATTGGAACGGTTTATTTTCATTTTCCTGACATCACCTTATATTCCCCCGAAAAACGTGCTACTGCCCCTTTAATAATGCCTGCTGGTCATGTTCTATCCATCTTATAAACCGATAACTTTAATTTTGCAGCAATCATTTCCTGTTCGTTGTTGTCACTAAAAATGCTGACTTTCTTCCCTTTTTTTCACATATTCAGTTATTTGTTTCATCAGTTTAAGTAAATACCAACATAGGCCTTTTCTCATCAAACATTGCTGTAATATTCAACATTAATAATAATGATATTGAATTAATCAAACTGGTTTATTACTTTGATAAAGTAAAAATGAACAAAAATGTCTTTTAAATATTTTAATCACAGAAAATTGACTTCCAATTCAAAATAGAAATGACAACAATTTTGCACATAACTCTCACAGGGTCAACAACATATGATAAATATAATTGTGTATACATATAATTCTGATATATTTGTATATTTTGATATATATTCAGTATAACTGACAAGATAAAACATTATCACAACAATATTGACTAGAGAACAACACTCAGTGAAAATAATTAATAGCTGTTAAATGATTTCCAATTTAGATATTCATGCTTTAATGTTGAGATCATAATTCAAATGATTGATGAGTTAACTCCACTACAAGGCTTAACTAAGTATCGCTGCATTGCAACACATTTCATGATTTACTGACTGTTACCATAACTTCTCCATTAATTCAACACCTCCAATAATTCAACCACATAATGTTTTCTGAGGTCATAAAGTCAAGCTATTTCTAAAATTTCAACCAAGTGGCAAAATATGATTTCAACCAAATGCATAAAGTGGACGTTCCTATAATTCAACCTTTCCTTAAAATCGTTGTTAAAGTTGCACGCAAAAGAAAGCATTGCAAAGAGTTATTATTCCCTATTGATGTTGTCAATTTAAAATATCTTCATAATGTCAAAATTGTCATTCACATGTGATCATAATTAAAAACTATGCATGAGAATTACACATATTCTTGATATTTATCTAACATTTCAACCATAGTGACAATGAGCAATCAAAAATGAACAATAGTTCGACCATAGACATCATCTGAAAATTTTGTGAAAATATGAGGGTCGAATTAATAGAGATATTACGGTAATAGTAATGTCCTCTCCAACAATATGCAGCAACCGTAACTTGAGGAACTTGAAACACCCGCCTCTGGATCCGGCTGCTACGGCTTTAGAAGAATTTAAAGTTCAGATGCAGATTTGTTCAGTGAACAAAAAAAAGAGCCATAATGATAGGCTCTGTAGCTCATCAGGCTTTATATTCAATTTTGCTTTCAGGTTTTGCCAAATTAGGGGTCACAGGGTCACTAAAGCAAATAATCTTAATCCACACTTGTCAAGGAGTCCGTACACAAGATTTAGGCTTTTAAGGGTGTTGCCCCTGTGGCCCTTGTAAGGGGTCACAGGGTCCCCAAAGCTATAAATGATAATCCTCACTAGTCAAGGAGTCGGTACACATAGTTTCAGTGTTAATAGAGACAATGGTTCTGGAGAAGACGACAAAAATGCACAAAGCTTACGGACAGACGGATGAACAGACCTGGGTCCCCTTTCACAAAGCCCTAAGGTGATCGTAAGTCCTTAAGGTAGCCTTAGTGCAATGTTAAAGAATGGGAGTTAAGGTTAACCTTAGTAAAGATTGCTTTGTGAAAAGGGGCCCAGGCCTGATGAGCTACAAAGCTGGCACAGAAAATCTAATGACATGTAGCATGGCTTAAATGTTGTGAGCTGTGAGAGAAGATGAAAATAAATAAGTATAAATTTTTCATATTTCAAATCCATAAAATTCAAAGACTGATCACAGAAAGCACCAATAAATATAATAAATTATAAATTTGATTATATATTTTTGGATAAAATAAAACAGGTTCAGCACATACCTCTGAATCAGTAATACTAAAACATGAGCAGGAATTGTCAAGTTATCACAGACCATCAGAGTAAGCAACAAAACAAACAACAATATTAGTTACAGGAACAATTATGCTATATCTTCATTATTGTCTCCTTTTCTAACATTTAAAGGGGCAGTAGCACGTTTTTTGATAATTTTATATTTAAATTTGTTCACTGATAATTGTAAGTTAATGTTAAAATTATTATTTTGACAGTGTCAAAAATCTCATTACACAAGCCAATCATCCATAGATAGAGGACAAAGTATAAAGATTCACATAAAATCCATTGGCGGCCATTTTTTGTGAACACCTTTAATTCATTTTGTGTAAGAAAAAGGAATCGCATGGCTAAATTTTACGTTATATAATCGAATTATTACTGCTTCATTTAGTTTAAATACATTGTCTTTCAATTGGAACCATTAATTTTCATTTTCCTGACATCACCTTATATTCCCCCTAAAAATGTGCTACTGCCCCTTTAAGATAAGCTATTTTCCTTAGACCTGACACTCCCTCATGATACAAAGAACCTCTTTCTTGTACAGGAATATTTTCAAAAAGGCTAATGACAATATTTGTAATGAGTCAAAATGATGAAATATCTAATCAGCCCTGAAAATATTGTTTTTCATAAGTCACTAAGCAGAGATATTTGCACTGGCCCTAAGGATCTAATCTTTTTTAGTAGTAGAAATTTAGAAACATTTTCACTCGTCTAATGATAAGATATTTGTAAGTAGACACGATAAAGAGATATTTGCCCTAGTCTTAGAGATATTTGCACTAGTCCTAATGATATTTTTAGTTGGCAAGATACAGAGATATTTGCACTAACGCAAATGATTTGATATTATAATTGCAAAGATACAGAGATATTTGCACTAACGCAAATGATTAGATATTATAATTGCAAAGATACAGAGATATTTGCAATCGCTGATTGTCAAGATACAGAGACATTTGCATTAGCCCTACTGAGAAGATATTTTTCAGTAGTCATTATACAGGAATATTTTCGTTAGCCCTAATGTTAATTTTCAGTAGCCATGATACAGTGATATTTGCGCTAATCCTGATGGTATTTTTCAGTGGGTACGAGACAGCCATATTTGCACAAGCCCTTAAGATATTTTCAGTGGCCGAGATATTTACCAAGCCTTGATTGCAAAATTGACTGTCAAAGAGTTTTAATTTACTTATCTGAACAGTTTTACATATGCTAACCCTTACTTACCAAAGTTGATAAATTACATAAACAATACATAAAGTCACACTTGTCCAAAAGGGACCAAATTACTTCTAATGATACCTAGCGAGAGTGTATGAAACGTCTTTTATGAGCAAAACATAAATATCCCATCCTCAGGATTTTACCTTGAAATGTCACTCTTCTTTACATAATATTAAATTATGATGTTACACATTTCATAAACTGTGACAAAACTATGGTTATATTTCTCTCTATAAATGGTTTTACCATAACTGTTTCAAATATGTAACCCTATACAGTAGAACACGGATATAACAAACTCGGATATAGCGAACAATCGGATATTGGAACAAATTTTCAAGTCCCGTCCCTATATAACATCATTTAAATTAAATGCTTATAGCGAACACCGGATATAACAAACTAAATTCTTTGGTCCCTTGGAGTTCGTTATATCCGTGTTCTACTGTATTTGTAAAGGTCAAATTTAACTAGACTACAGCAAACTGGCAATTTGGCCTGAGGCTTTCCCTTCGGGAAACAAGCTTACCTCTAGATTCTGTCCCTCAGTCATGCTTTACTCTATACTTCTTATATCCTACACTTAAGCATTTAGCTTATCATTCAGACACTAAGGAACTTTCTGGACACTGAACAACTGTTACTTCCTGTCATATATATACAATACAAAATGCAACATGAATATGAAAATTAATAGAAATTTTCACATTACATTTCAAATATGACTGTAAACTCACAATACTGAGCAACTATTACTTACTGTATATATAATATATAACATGACATACAACATGGAAATGAAATTAACAGAAATCCCACTCTTCATTTTCAAATATGACTGTAAACTCACATTACCGAGCAACTATTACTTACTGTATATATAATATGTAACATAACATACAAGATGGATATGAGATTAACAGAAATTCCCACTTTTCATTTTCAAATATGACTGCAATCTCACAATACTGAGTTACTATTACCTACTGTAATAACAATATATAACATTACATACAACATGGAAATGAAATTAACAGAAATCCCACTCTTCATTTTCAAATATGACTGTAAACTCACATTTTCGAGCAACTATTACTTACTGTATATATAACATGTAACATTACATAATACATGGATATGCGATTAACAGAAATACCACTCTTCATTTTCAATATGACTGCAATCTCACAATACTGAGTAACTATTTCTTAATATAATAACAATATATGACATGACATACAACATGGAAATGAAATTTTAAAAATTCTCACTTTTCATTTTCAAATATGACTGCAATCTCACAATACTGAGAAACATCATGCATAACTTACTGTTCATATAATATATAACATAACATACAACATGGATATGAAATTAACAGAAATCCCACTCTTCATTTTCAAATATGACTGCAATATCACAATACTGAGAAACATCATGCATAACTTACTGTAATGATTATACAAAACAACCAAACAACTTACAACATTAATATGAAATTAACAGATTATTCATTTTTTATTTTGAAATATGACTGCAAACTCACAATACTGAGCAACTACATGTATTACTTACTGTAATAAATATACAACATGAATATGAAAATAAATTGAAATGTTCATATTTCATTTTCAAAATTTAATTTGAAACTTATATCAATATCATATTACATACACTAAAACAGCAATACATAACAAACAAGAAAAGTTGAGTTTCAACTCCAATTTTAATTGACATTCAAATTCAAATAGATAGCATTCCAAATTTTTTATAGAAATTTACATTCGTTTAGAATGGATATTTTTTCCCCAAATTATTTGAAGTTTGTCCAAGTTTTATTATATTTCAATTTTAGCAGCTTCATCATTTTGTCCTATTTTTTATTTTGAAAACGTTTAATCACTAAAAAACAAATAGCAGTCAATTGAGCAGTAAATCACAATTTAAAACAACGGGCAGTACCTCTTAATAAGATACTTTCAAGGATAACATAAATAACACTATGGGACTTAACATCTGGCTTAAATGGTTCTTATGATGTAAAATCAAAAACAGTCTGGAAGATAAATCTAGAACAATATGACATAATATTTCAGCAGAAGACATCTTTGGATTGGTCCTAATCAGGATAAAATATTTTGGCAAATATTTTAAGAACCTTTTTTTGATTTAAAAGCAAAGGAATAAAATGCTTATATACATTGAAGACATAAAACTTTCAAATGGAATGAAATTATCAAAAATAAACATTGTAAATTCAAAATTAAATGACTAAAGGTGACTTTCTAATATATCATCATATCTTTTTGTTTTTAAATAAAGAAAACCCTTATACAAGATGTAAGAATATTATTAAAAAACAAAAGCTAATGAAAACCATACACATATTTTTCATGAATACCCTTTTACATTCTCAGAAATAAAGTAAATTCAACAATCTACCGGTAATATCTAGAACAATAAATATTCAAAACAAGCTACTAATCAAAGTCTCATGAACAATCGAAGGAAAGAGAAAGAAAATATGTCGTGTTAAAATATATATCCAAAGTAAATTGAAAACAACAACCAAAATATTATTTAAAGGGGCAGTAGCACGTTTTTTGATAATTTTACATTTACTATATTTCACTTCTAATTGTAAGTAAATGCTAAATGTATTATATTGACAGTGTCAACAATCTCATTACACAAGCCAATCATCCACAGTCAGAGGACAAAGAATGAGGCTTCACATAAAATCCATTGGCGGCCATTTTTGTGTGAACACCTTTAATTCAATTTTGTAAGAAAAATTAATCGCATGGCTGAACTTTACGTTATATATTTGAATTATTACTGCTTCATTTAGTTTGAATACACTGTCTTTCAATTGAAACCATTTATTTTCATTTCCTGACATTACCTTATATTCCCCCTAAAAACGTGCTACTGCCCCTTTAAACAACAAAAACAACAATAATAACAACATATCAAAACTGAGAATTTTGGAATAACAAATTATCATATCTTCTCACAAACATCACAATTTCCTTTTCCTCTCAAAATCTCTCATTATAGTACAGGGGTATGTGTTTACTAAACACAGACAACTGTAGATCCAATTGTCAACACAACATCAATCTATATAACCAGCGCTTTTACTTCTTGCAGCAAGGTCATCTAATATCAACTTAAAGTCATAGTCTCAATTTCTCAAAGGTCTTCAAGGAAAATATTTATATCCTAAATCTGACTAATAGGTGACTTATAAATTAGGCACATTATGAATGTTAATAATAGTTTAAATTTTTTGAGAATTGCAAACAAAGGCAACTAAATAATGCACAAACAGGGGAAGTTTGTTTCTTCTATACTTGGTATTTAAAATGTCTTAGGTTGCTTTTAATGTCGGAACTTTTTTTTTGAAAAATACCAAAAATATTGGGAGCTCAAAGAAGCCAATTAATTACAATGATGACATGCTGAATTTTGTAGCTATCAATCAATGAATTATTAAATGACTCTTCTTTTAAAACACTGTATTTCCTAAAACACAACCCAAGCTTTTATTTGTTAAACACCCCTTTACGCCTCGGATTCTGACCATGACCAAAGTTAAGTTCTTTAGGTGAATACCCTGGTTATATTTTCCTCAGCATCCCCTGGGTTGTATTCAAGGCTCCAGGTAATAATTGAGACCCAGGTTGTAATTTAAGAAATACAGTACCAGTAAATAGATTTATCTCAAAAATAATCTCCATCAATCATCTGGTGATCATTTTTGGCTTGTTAAGGTGACGCTGGTATCCAAGGGGTAGATCCGCCCACTTCTGTCTCTCAACCAATCATCTAGTGATCCTTCTCTGGGTCGTCCAGGTGGGGCTGGTATCCAAGGGGTAGCTCAGCCCACTTTTGCCTCTCGCCCTTTGCAAGGATGCCGTACAGTATTGCACCAGCGCAATACACTGTTGCAGCCAAGTAAAAGATGATCTGCCATTGGCCAGAACTCGTCTGAAACACAATAAGAATAAATTTATCTCCAAGTCAGGTGTTTTGTAACTTTCAAGAGAATCTCAATTATATCACGGCTGCTAGTATTTTTGCAGGGAGAAATAAATTATCAAAGAAATGTATAAATTGTACATAAAGAAGTTGCTATTTATTACCTACGAGGGCAGTCATTTAGAGGTTCATATTTTTCATATGTTGCCCTATGACGTCACAATCTATACGGGCTGCCGCCCGCTAGTCTGCCTATGAGTAGACGTTTTGGGTAATTTCTTTAATTTTGAGACAACAGTAAGAAACAGAATATTATTCGTGCCTACGACATACTACTCTACTCATACTACGCTCTCGTTCTGGAAATACTAGTATTTAGCCACTCATGTCGTAAACAAAATATGTCATGGACACTCATATAATATCCTCTATTTATGATGACCAATAAACACCCACCTTGTCAGTGACGATAGCTCCAGTGAGACTAGGACTCAGAATGCCGGGGATGGTAGCGAAGGTGTTTGAGAAACCCATGAGGATACTAGCATACTGAGGAGCGATGTCCAGGTGGTTCACACTGAATCCTGACCAGGCAAACCCTCCGAGGCCAACCGCGATTGTGAGGCACGTGATCCCCGCTACTGGCGTCATCAGATATCCTGCTGCGATCATGAACACCGCCTGAACTGCAAATGCTGTAACAAGAATGATTTTATAGTTAGTCAATGAGTATTATAAGGTGTACCAACAACCAAAATTTAATTCACCAAGATGTAATAGTTTCCGGAGCATTTTGTGTACAGGTATTTTTTAAATGAACACAGAACAAACTCTAGAAGCCATAGAAGAGTACAATCCAACATCAGTAGGGGGGTTATGTTCAAGACAAGAAAAGTCAGAAGTATCGTTAAGTCAGGAGCATGAAAATGATCTTGCAACAACAACAAAAAATTTACATTTGGAAGAATTCACAACAATTCCTCCAAATATCTTTTTTTACCTCCACAAGTGAAGAGTCTCCTGACGATGCCGGTGGATACTCCGAGTGGTCCTCGCATGATATCAGCAAGATGGCCGCTTGTCAGAACCACGAGACCCATCACCAAGTAAGGCAATGCAGCGAGAAATCCTCCCTGTAACAAAAACAGAAACTAGAGAGTGTTTTACAATAAAAAAACAATACACACTACAAAACACTAATTTTCTTGGTCGTTATAAACCATGGGAACATACATTAGGCCTAAAAAAAAATTCTGGTCTTTGCATATATCCAAAATTGATGCAATGACGCAGCTTTTTTTATTTTCCTTGTTTGTTATTATTGAATATGACACAGGGGTTTGAAACTGACGAGGGCGGAAACCAGAAACAAATAACTCTTTTTTCTAGGTCTTTTAAGGTAAGGTAAGTCTAATGCTGATGTTCTGGGCTCACCATCAGATATCACTAATTTGGGTGAGGCGGAGTTGGGTTCTTTCGACTGGGCTGAGCTTGGCTGGTCTGGGAATATATTGGATTGGTGGGACGGGACAGGATTGGAATAGTTATTTCTGTACTTGCAGGAAACTGATTTTAGACAAGGGAGGTAACTCCACCTGGTCGAGGTTGAAGCGCAGGACAGAGTTGAGGAAGGTAGGTAACTCTGTAAGCCAAGTGTAGAAGCCCCAGTTCTCTGCAAAATGAGCCACGACTATCGCCCACACTGCAGACGAGGTCAGCATACTCTTCCATGGTGGGTGGATTCTCTGGAATCATTTTAGAAATATGTTCATTTGTCTCTAGTTTCACTGATCGAAGCAAGAAAGTTATCAGTCCATTCAAATAAAAATGTTCCAGGTTGTCAAACGGGCACAATATGCACTCAGCTACAAATGCAATTGGGGGATTGGAACACCCTCTTTTGGATTTTTTTGTCAAATCTACTGTAACTTATTGGGCTTTAAAATGTAAAATCATCCGATTAACCAAATCTTTTCATTGGGTTAAGAACTATACACAACATGTCAGTTTCTATGGTTCAGAGAGTCAACAAATCCCAAGAAATCCTTTGCCAATTTGTCTCTAAACAGGATTTCAGCCTTCTGGGGCTTTTCGTCCTCAAGACTGAAGTGTACCTAACTCTACAATCTATAATCTCCATTAGCTTAGGTAACTTTACACCAAATTTGGCCGCTAATGGCTGTAATATTGCCCAAGCGGCGCTAAACAATAACTCACTCACTCACCAAATTTGTGTTTCTTGAGCTACTGAAAGAAGAAGAAGAGTGAGGGATGCTGCCACAAGCCAATCACTGATGAGGGGGTACTGGATGAGGAGTGAGATAGGTTTTAACGCCCCTTATCATTCCAGAGAGAAAGCATGGAACACTATTGTGACAATACATTGTGGTTAAACCTGTGAGTATTGTCTGCAGCTAGTGAACCCAAGGGTGGTACTGCGCTCAAATTCAGTGTAGTACCCAAACCTTAAGTCCCTACGTGTAGAACATTTCTCTCCTGCAGACAAAGTTGCCAAAATCCGAAACCAAAGCGTGCTTACCATTGTGCTATCCCACCTGATGGGGGAGGGGGGGGGGGGGTCATTTTGCTGGAGGGATGGGGGGAGAGGTCAATGACTCGGATATGACCTACCTTTGTCTGTTCATCAGTGTAGCCAATAGCCTGCTGTATGTACTCCAGCTCCGAGTTGCTGATGGTGGGATGTTTGGCTGGACTCTCAGACACGAAGATACACCAGAATAGAAACCACAAGATACCCACAGATCCTGAAGTGTAAATACCAGAATTATGTAAGCTAATTTCTGACTAGTCAACGAATTCATTGAGAGCAATAGTTCAACAAGTTTCACTAGAGTATAACGGTGGTATAGTAAGAGACCACATCATAAAAGTAGATAAAATTGAGAAAGATTAACAACTTTTCCTCGTTCAAGCAAAACACGAGGCTATAAGGCTTTACACCTAAGACCATTACCGTATATTTCATTTTACAAGGCGACCCCCTTTCTCAGCCTCCCAAATTGCTGCCAAAATCATATATCTCAGATATAAGGCGAACCCCTTCTAGCAGGTCGTTGAAACAGTCGACATGACGGAAGACTCGTTGATAAGATTTTGTAAGGGTAAAATTGTGCCGACAATTTTGTAGTGAAATGTCATGTGTAATTAAGAAATAAATCAGTTACTTACGGTGTTTGTTATTTAATTCAATACTTCAACAAGCAAGGCTACAGTCAACAAACTCCCATCATCATGTCATGTTTTGTTTTCATCTTTCTGATTTAGATATCTAAACAAACGTTCAGTCAACATACTGGTAATGCGATATTTGTTTCAAGCCTTTTCATTGGTTATCAGAACGGAAGTTGTAATAGAACACCAATCAGAAAATCTAACACAAATTGGTTAATTGCTCCTAGTAAAAAAATGAGTTATACATCGTCAGCATAATTGACAAAATAATTTGGGAAGCATAAGTTTTGATAGATATATGCATAAAGAAAAAAATAGTTACAATTTCAGTCTTCAAAACATTGCTAGTGAATTAATTAATCATTATTAATTTCTTGTTATCTTTAATTATGTAAAGTTATTTTATCACAAGGTTCTATCTAGTATGACACTGACACTAACATAACATGTTATCGGCCAGCAAACACGTGTTGAATATTTCCTTTGGTTCCGGCACATGGATAATTTTGATTGATAAGTTATTTTAAATTTTCTTTCATATTTCTCTCAATATTTTCATTAAAAAAGAACAATAAGATAAAGGTATTTTATTTTACAAGATTAATTTTGAGATGACATCGATCATTGTGTAATGGACATCCGGTGTAAACATCGACTCGCTTGACTTGTTGGGCTGGCAGATACCTTCAATTGGTCTCCATTTTTTTGTCAGAAACGTAGACCTTGTATATTAGGCAACCCCCTTCTTTGACCCCTCAATTTCGGGTATAAAAAACTCGCCTTATAGACTGAAATATGTGGTATGTTTTTGTCTTAGCTCTTGGTCAGTTAATCAATTAGGTTGTAAACATATCCTTGTATAAACACACATATAATTTTCTTAATTCTAGATCAAAATTAAACATTGTTTCAGGCAAATATAGACTACCAGTCTTGAAAAGGATAAATCGTGTTAGCAGCACGGGCATCCCCTTAGAATGGATCTAAATACAAATACAAGAAGAAGAATAAAAACGTTCACGACATCCACCCAGAATGTTTCAAGTTTTGGACCCCGAGACGATGGATCCGTCTTATGAAAAGGATTTGCGCCACTATGGTTATTATACACGTCAACTCAAACCAATCTTCTCAAAGGCCCACAGGACACCGATGATCTTCTTTAATAAGAGCTTTATTTATGATTATACACAATCGTCATCAGACTAGAAAAACACGAGGCCCAAGCAAGGGAGCTTACTCTATATGCTATTCTACAGTGCTGTTACAGTCAAAGGGAGGTAACTCTACAACTAATAATATAAGTGCTCCTGCACTGGCGTTGAACCCTTGAAACATGTGGTAATAGTTAGTCTGGCATCTTGGCAGAATACTGTGCATTGTGGAAGGATTTCTCCTTCTAGAAATAAATATAGTACTCACCAAACACATAGAAGATTCCCTGCCAGCCAGCAGAACTCTCTGCTAAAGCACCACAGATAGGAAGTGATACGACAGTGCCCAGGTACGCACCTGCAGATAAATAGAAAATATTTATTTAAACATCCACTAACCTCGACTTTGACACTTCTCGATTTTCGTTCAAAGATTTTTCAACAAAATAAAAACTGGGCTTGATTTTTGTTAATTTGTCCAATAAACACCTTTAATTAGCCTTTCAAGACAGCGTAATTATCGGCTGTGAAAAACCCAACTGGGTTAGGGGCCATAAAACTTGCACGGGTGTGACATAATATACAGACTATACATCATTTCAACTGAATTAATACCGCCTAAATAATTGTTTAATTACCATTAATGAGGATATCTTTTTTACACCAATTGCTTAGTAGTGTTACATCGTCAAATGATTTATCTAACTGAGTGGAAAGCATTTTCTGAAAATCGTTAATTATTGGGTTTTTTTTCTGTGGTATTGTTACGATAGATGTATAGATAACGAGGCTGATTCTGTTTATAATGTCACAATAAGGGGGCGTGACCAGTCATGCATTCACTGGTTTGTGGCCAGGTAAGTCTAAGCGGCCCATCAAAAGTGGCTTTCAAAATCGGATTTGATTACCAAACTGAATATATTTGAGTTGTGACCATTGACACAATATACAATATTGTAATCAGACTTTCTTATATTCCAAGGAAAATAGTGAAATATGTTTGTGATTATGTGAACTTCAAGATATTTTGTGATTTGCATAAGGGGCACAGGCTAACATAGGGTAGGACAGGACTAAATAAGTGACTCAGACAGTAGACACATCACTTTAACTTTTGAGTGAAATGTGCTGCAAATCGGTGAGACCAACAATGAATCCAATTGAATGCTTTTAAATAAAGGGTTTTATCATGTGGGGTCAACACTAAAAGCTTAAATGTAGAAGTGGGTCACCCTTTTTCATGAACTTTCAGCAGCAAATTTCATCAAATTCTTGTATATACAAAATATAATATCAATGTCTTTATACCTTAACTTAGTTCATAAGTTTATTAAAAACCACTGAGTGTTTGTTTGAAAAATTTAGTTCTCTGCGTAGGAAACAAGGTTGGGCTTTGGCCCTCCCCAATTGCCCGCTGTCATGGGCTTACTTTTCCAAACAAAATCTCATGGTCGGATTTTATCCTTAACATATAAACAGAAAATTATACCTGAGAAGGCAAAGGTGGCCAGTTTTGTCTTCTCCTCAGGGGGCGCCCATTTTGACCACAGAGCATGGATTGCTGGGTATGTCACGCCCTATAACCAAAAAAAAAGTTATCAATTACGACAGAATTTTGTAGTAGTAATGCATTCCACGATCGTAGCTTCGATGATTGGCTTCATTTCACAATGTGTTTTTTTTTTAGCGATACACTTTATTTTTTGTCAAATTGTTAAATCTTGAACAACTGAAATGCTAACCTCCCAAACATATTTGAAATTAACTGTGAAATTGTCATGTAAATATCATATATAATAGTAAACAGGAAAGTCCTCCTGAATTTTGTTTCCACTGATACCGCTATGGAATACCCTTAACATTTGAAATCTATATACAATCCATGACAGATGATGAAGGCAATAATTCATATTGGTCTACAAATTATTTATTTCTGAAGGCAACTTTTCGGTATAGATAATGATGTCATAAGCATTACTTGCAGGAACTAACATTACTTCATATCCAATATGTTGTCAAATGAAACTGGTGGCTGCCATTTTAGCGTTCAGTAATCATTTGTATTAGGCAATGCATTTGCATTTGCCAAAGGACACCTAGACTAATAAACATATAATCCCTGAAAAAAAGAGTCCTGAACCGTTCTTAATTTTATCTGAGGCAACTAGACTTGTTGACATCTCAAAAAGACTCCTTTAATTGTCTTTAGCTTAAGGGTTTGTATACAATATACAATGATAAAAAATAGAGCCATTGGCTCTGTAGCTCATCAGGCTTCATCATCAATTATGCTGTAGAGTGTGGCCAATGTGATTCCCCCTTTGTAGAGGCTTCAGGGTCAACAATCATAAAATTAAGTATATAGGCGACAAGTTTCAGTTTTCTAGGCCTTATACTTTAGGAGAAGAAGATGGGCCACCAAAGCTACAATTTATAATCCTCACTAGCCAAGGAGTCTGTACACCAAGTGTCAGCTTTCTAGGCCTCATGGTTCTGGAGAAGAAGATGAAAATAGTTTTTTAGGGCGTGGCACCTGTGGCCCTTATTAGGGGTCACAGGGCCACCAAAGCTACAATTCATAATGCTCACTAGCCAAGGAGTCTGTACACAAAGTTTCAGCTTTCTAGGCCTTATGCTTCTAGAGAAGAAGATGAAAATAGGTTTTTAGGGCGTGGCCCCTGTGGCCCTTATTAGGGGCCACAGGGCCACTAAAGCTACAATTTATAATCCGCACTAGCTAAGGAGTCTGTACACAAAGTTTCAGCTTTCTAGGCCTTATAGTTCTGGAGAAGAAATCGAAATTCCTCAAAGTTTACGGACGGACGCCGGACACTATGCCATGCCATGCCATAAGCCAATCGGGCCTTACAGGCCAGATGAGCTAAAAAAATTCTACTTTTATTAGATAATCCAAATCCCTTATGAAACATGCTACTGCCCCTTTAAGACTGACCTCACACAATCCCTCCAGCACCCTGACTGTGAGAAGGAGGTACACGCTCCAGGTGGCGAATACTGGCGTGAATATAGTCAGCACCGCTGTCACGAACACCCCTCCGCCGAACAGGTACTTCCCTCCATACCTCGATGCTAGGAAGCCTGGAATGAATTGATAGATAGATTGATGGGTTATTGGCTGGATAGATTGATGGATTGGTTAATGGATGGATGGATGGGTTAATGGATGGATGGATGAATGGTTGACAAAATGAGTGAATAAATGAATGAGCTATTGGCTGGATGGATGGATTGGTTAATGGATGGATGGATGGTTGACAAAATAAGTGAATAAATGAATGAGCTATTGGTTGGATGGATGGATGGATGGATGGGTGGATAGTTCAATGAATGAATGAATGAATGAGTTATTGGCTGGATGGCTGGGTGACTGGATAGCTTGATGATGGGATGAGTGAGTGAATGAATGAATGAATGAATGAATGAATGAATGAATGAATGAATGTGTTTCTAGGAACAGAAGTATTAAAATACAACTGAGAAAATCAACATGTCAGTAGGGGGACTGCATTTAGTCCTTGTGGAGAGGTAACAAGTTTGATTCCTGCTTACAAGTTTGATTCCTGCTAACAAGTTTGATTCCTGCTTACAAGTTTGATTCTTGCTTACAAGTTTGATTCCTGCTTACAAGTTTGATTCTTGCTTACAAGTTTGATTCCTGCTTACGAGTTTGATTCCTGCTTACAAGTTTGATTCCTGCTTACAAGTTTGATTCTTGCTTACAAGTTTGATTCCTGCTTACAAGTTTGATTCCTGCTAACAAGTTTGGTTCCTGCTAACAAGTTTGATTCCTGCTAACAAGTTTGGTTCCTGCTTAGGAGTTTGGTTCCTGCTAACAAGTTTGGTTCCTGCTTAGGAGTTTGGTTCCTGCTTACAAGTTTGATTCCTGCTTACAAGTTTGGTTCCTGCTTACAAGTTTGATTCCTGCTTACAAGTTTGGTTCCTGCTTACAAGTTTGGTTCCTGCTAACAAGTTTTATTCCTGCTTACAAGTTTGATTCTTGCTTACAAGTTTGGTTCCTGCTAACAAGTTTTATTCCTGCTTACAAGTTTGATTCTTGCTTACAAGTTTGATTCCTGCTTACAAGTTTGATTCCTGCTTACAAGTTTGATTCCTGCTTACAAGTTTGATTCCTGCTTACAAGTTTGATTCTTGCTTACAAGTTTTATTCCTGCTTACAAGTTTGATTCTTGCTTACAAGTTTGATTCCTGCTTACAAGTTTGATTCCTGCTTACAAGTTTGATTCCTGCTAACAAGTTTGGTTCCTGCTAACAAGTTTGATTCCTGCTAACAAGTTTGGTTCCTGCTTAGGAGTTTGGTTCCTGCTAACAAGTTTGATTCCTGCTTAGGAGTTTGGTTCCTGCTTACAAGTTTGATTCCTGCTTACAAGTTTGGTTCCTGCTTACAAGTTTGATTCCTGCTTACAAGTTTTATTCCTGCTTACAAGTTTGATTCTTGCTTACAAGTTTGGTTCCTGCTAACGAGTTTGATTCCTGCTTACAAGTTTGATTCCTGCTTACAAGTTTGGTTCCTGCTAACAAGTTTGTTTCCTGCTTACAAGTTTGATTCCTGCTTACGAGTTTGATTCCTGCTTACAAGTTTGATTCCTGCTTACGAGTTTGGTTCCTGCTTACAAGTTTTATTCCTGCTTATAAGTTTGATTCCTGCTTACAAGTTTGATTCCTGCTTACGAGTTTGATTCCTGCTAACAAGTTTGATTCCTGCTAACAAGTTTGGTTCCTGCTAACAAGTTTGATTCCTGCTAACAAGTTTGATTCCTGCTTATAAGTTCGATTCCTGCTTACAAGTTTGATTCCTGCTTACAAGTTTGATTCCTGCTTACGAGTTTGATTCCTGCTTACAAGTTTGATTCCTGCTTACAAGTTTGGTTCCTGCTTACGAGTTTGATTCCTGCTTACGAGTTTGGTTCCTGCTAACAAGTTTGGTTCCTGCTTACAAGTTTGATTCCTGCTAACAAGTTTGATTCCTGCTAACAAGTTTGGTTCCTGCTAACAAGTTTGATTCCTGCTAACAAGTTTGATTCCTGCTTACAAGTTTGGTTCCTGCTAACAAGTTTGGTTCCTGCTTACAAGTTTGATTCCTGCTTACAAGTTTGGTTCCTGCTTACGAGTTTGGTTCCTGCTTACGAGTTTGGTTCCTGCTTACAAGTTTGGTTCCTGCTTACGAGTTTGGTTCCTGCTTATGAGTTTGGTACCTGCTTACAAGTTTGATTCCTGCTTACGAGTTTGGTTCCTGCTAACGAGTTTGGTTCCTGCTAACAAGTTTGATTCCTGCTTACAAGTTTGATTCTTGCTTACAAGTTTGATTCCTGCTAACAAGTTTGGTTCCTGCTTACGAGTTTGGTTCCTGCTTACGAGTTTGGTTCCTGCTTACAAGTTTGATTCCTGCTTACAAGTTTGATTCCTGCTTACAAGTTTGCTTCCTGCTAACAAGTTTGGTTCCTGCTTACAAGTTTGATTCCTGCTTACAAGTTTGATTCCTGCTAACAAGTTTGGTTCCTGCTTACTAGTTTGGTTCCTGCTTACAAGTTTGGTTCCTGCTTACGAGTTTGGTTCCTGCTTACGAGTTTGGTTCCTGCTTACAAGTTCGATTCCTGCTTACAAGTTTGATTCCTGCTTACAAGTTTGATTCCTGCTTACAAGTTTGATTCCTGCTAACAAGTTTGATTCCTGCTAACAAGTTTGATTCCTGCTTACAAGTTTGATTCCTGCTTACAAGTTTGATTCCTGCTTACGAGTTTGATTCCTGCTTACAAGTTTGATTCCTGCTAACAAGTTTGATTCCTGCTTACAAGTTTGGTTCCTGCTTACGAGTTTGATTCCTGCTTCTTACAAGTTTGATTCCTGCTTACAAGTTTGGTTCCTGCTTACGAGTTTGGTTCCTGCTAACAAGTTCGACTCCTGCTTACGAGTTTGGTTCCTGCTAACAAGTTTGATTCCTGCTTACAAGTTTGATTCCTGCTACCAAGTTTGATTCCTGCTTACGAGTTTGATTCCTGCTTACAAGTTTGGTTCCTGCTTACGAGTTTGGTTCCTGCTTACGAGTTTGATTCCTGCTGCTTACAAGTTTGGTTCCTGCTAACAAGTTTGATTCCTGCTTACAAGTTTGATTCCTGCTAACAAGTTTGGTTCCTGCTTACGAGTTTGGTTCCTGCTAACAAGTTTGGTTCCTGCTTACGAGTTTGATTCCTGCTTACGAGTTTGATTCCTGCTTACGAGTTTGTTTCCTGCTTACAAGTTTGATTCCTGCTTACAAGTTTGATTCCTGCTAACAAGTTTGGTTCCTGCTTACAAGTTTGATTCCTGCTTACAAGTTTGATTCCTGCTAACAAGTTTGATTCCTGCTTACAAGTTTGATTCCTGCTAACAAGTTTGATTCCTGCTTACAAGTTTGATTCCTGCTTACAAGTTTGATTCCTGCTTACAAGTTTGATTCCTGCTTACAAGTTTGATTCCTGCTTACAAGTTTGATTCCTGCTTACAAGTTTGATTCCTGCTTACAAGTTTGATTCCTGCTAACAAGTTTGATTCCTGCTTACAAGTTTGATTCCTGCTTACAAGTTTGATTCCTGCTTACAAGTTTGATTCCTGCTTACGAGTTTGTTTCCTGCTTACAAGTTTGATTCCTGCTTACAAGTTTGATTCCTGCTAACAAGTTTGGTTCCTGCTTACAAGTTTGATTCCTGCTTACAAGTTTGATTCCTGCTAACGAGTTTGATTCCTGCTTACGAGTTTGATTCCTGCTTACAAGTTTGATTCCTGCTAACAAGTTTGATTCCTGCTTACAAGTTTGATTCCTGCTTACAAGTTTGGTTCCTGCTTACGAGTTTGGTTCCTGCTTACAAGTTTGATTCCTGCTTACGAGTTTGGTTCCTGCTAACAAGTTTGATTCCTGCTTACAAGTTTGATTCCTGCTACCAAGTTTGATTCCTGCTTACGAGTTTGATTCCTGCTTACAAGTTTGGTTCCTGCTAACAAGTTTGATTCCTGCTAACAAGTTTGATTCCTGCTTACGAGTTTGATTCCTGCTAACAAGTTTGGTTCCTGCTTACAAGTTTGATTCCTGCTTACAAGTTTGATTCTTGCTTACAGGTTTGATTCCTGCTTACAAGTTTGATTCCTGCTTACAAGTTTGATTCCTGCTTACGAGTTTGGTTCCTGCTTACAAGTTTGATTCCTGCTTACGAGTTTGGTTCCTGCTAACAAGTTTGATTCCTGCTTACAAGTTTGGTTCCTGCTAACAAGTTTGATTCCTGCTTACAAGTTTGGTTCCTGCTTACAAGTTTGATTCCTGCTAACAAGTTTGGTTCCTGCTTACAAGTTTGATTCCTGCTTACAAGTTTGATTCCTGCTTACGAGTTTGGTTCCTGCTTACAAGTTTGATTCCTGCTTACGAGTTTGGTTCCTGCTAACAAGTTTGATTCCTGCTTACAAGTTTGGTTCCTGCTAACAAGTTTGATTCCTGCTTACGAGTTTGGTTCCTGCTAACAAGTTTGATTCCTGCTTACAAGTTTGGTTCCTGCTTACAAGTTTGATTCCTGCTAACAAGTTTGATTCCTGCTACCAAGTTTGATTCCTGCTTACGAGTTTGATTCCTGCTTACAAGTTTGGTTCCTGCTAACAAGTTTGATTCCTGCTAACAAGTTTGATTCCTGCTTACGAGTTTGATTCCTGCTACCAAGTTTGATTCCTGCTTACAAGTTTGCTTCCTGCTTACAAGTTTGGTTCCTGCTAACAAGTTTGATTCCTGCTAACAAGTTTGATTCCTGCTTACGAGTTTGGTTCCTGCTAACAAGTTTGATTCTTGCTTACAAGTTTGATTCCTGCTTACAAGTTTGATTCCTGCTTACGAGTTTGATTCCTGCTTACAAGTTTGATTCCTGCTTACAAGTTTGGTTCCTGCTAACAAGTTTGATTCCTGCTTACAAGTTTGATTCCTGCTACCAAGTTTGATTCCTGCTTACGAGTTTGATTCCTGCTTACAAGTTTGGTTCCTGCTAACAAGTTTGATTCCTGCTAACAAGTTTGATTCCTGCTTACGAGTTTGATTTCTGCTAACAAGTTTGATTCCTGCTTACAAGTTTGATTCCTGCTAACAAGTTTGGTTCCTGCTTACAAGTTTGATTCCTGCTTACGAGTTTGATTCCTGCTTACAAGTTTGATTCCTGCTTACAAGTTTGATTCCTGCTTACAAGTTTGATTCTTGCTTACAAGTTTGATTCCTGCTTACGAGTTTGATTCCTGCTTACGAGTTTGATTCCTGCTTACGAGTTTGATTCCTGCTTACAAGTTTGATTCCTGCTTACAAGTTTGATTCCTGCTAACAAGTTTGATTCCTGCTTACAAGTTTGATTCCTGCTTACAAGTTTGGTTCCTGCTTACAAGTTTGGTTCCTGCTAACAAGTTTGGTTCCTGCTAACAAGTTTGATTCCTGCTTACAAGTTTGATTCCTGCTTACGAGTTTGGTTCCTGCTAACAAGTTTGATTCCTGCTTACAAGTTTGATTCCTGCTTACGAGTTTGATTCCTGCTACCAAGTTTGATTCCTGCTTACGAGTTTGATTCCTGCTTACAAGTTTGGTTCCTGCTAACAAGTTTGGTTCCTGCTAACAAGTTTGATTCCTGCTAACAAGTTTGATTCCTGCTTACAAGTTTGATTCCTGCTTACGAGTTTGATTCTTGCTTACAAGTTTGATTCCTGCTAACAAGTTTGATTCCTGCTTACAAGTTTGATTCCTGCTTACAAGTTTGATTCCTGCTTACAAGTTTGATTCCTGCTTACAAGTTTGATTCCTGCTTACGAGTTTGGTTCCTGCTAACGAGTTTGGTTCCTGCTAACAAGTTTGATTCCTGCTACCAAGTTTGATTCCTGCTAACATGTTTGATTCCTGCTTACAAGTTTGGTTCCTGCTAACAAGTTTGGTTCCTGCTAACAAGTTTGATTCTTGCTAACAAGTTTGATTCCTGCTTACAAGTTTGATTCCTGCTAACAAGTTTGATTCTTGCTTACAAGTTTGGTTCCTGCTAACAAGTTTGGTTCCTGCTTACGAGTTTGATTCCTGCTTACAAGTTTGATTCCTGCTAACAAGTTTGATTCCTGCTTACGAGTTTGGTTCCTGCTAACAAGTTTGATTCCTGCTTACAAGTTTGATTCCTGCTTACAAGTTTGATTCCTGCTTACAAGTTTGATTCCTGCTTACAAGTTTTATTCCTGCTAACAAGTTTGATTCCTGCTTACAAGTTTGATTCCTGCTTACAAGTTTGATTCCTGCTTACAAGTTTGATTCCTGCTTACAAGTTTGATTCCTGCTTACAAGTTTGATTCCTGCTCATGAGTTTGATTCCTGCTAACAAGTTTGATTCCTGCTTACGAGTTTGGTTCCTGCTAACAAGTTTGGTTCCTGCTTACAAGTTTGATTCCTGCTTACAAGTTTGATTCCTGCTAACAAGTTTGGTTCCTGCTTACGAGTTTGGTTCCTGCTTACAAGTTTGGTTCCTGCTTACGAGTTTGGTTCCTGCTTACAAGTTTGGTTCCTGCTTACAAGTTTGATTCCTGCTAACAAGTTTGATTCCTGGTAACGAGTTTGGTTCCTGCTTACAAGTTTGATTCCTGCTAACAAGTTTGATTCCTGCTAACAAGTTTGATTCCTGCTAACAAGTTTGATTCCTGCTTACAAGTTTGGTTCCTGCTAACAAGTTTGGTTCCTGCTTACAAGTTTGATTCCTGCTTACAAGTTTGGTTCCTGCTTACGAGTTTGGTTCCTGCTTACGAGTTTGGTTCCTGCTTACAAGTTTGGTTCCTGCTTACGAGTTTGGTTCCTGCTTATGAGTTTGGTACCTGCTTACAAGTTTGATTCCTGCTTACGAGTTTGGTTCCTGCTAACGAGTTTGGTTCCTGCTAACAAGTTTGATTCCTGCTTACAAGTTTGATTCTTGCTTACAAGTTTGATTCCTGCTAACAAGTTTGGTTCCTGCTTACGAGTTTGGTTCCTGCTTACGAGTTTGGTTCCTGCTTACAAGTTTGATTCCTGCTTACAAGTTTGATTCCTGCTTACAAGTTTGCTTCCTGCTAACAAGTTTGGTTCCTGCTTACAAGTTTGATTCCTGCTTACAAGTTTGATTCCTGCTAACAAGTTTGGTTCCTGCTTACTAGTTTGGTTCCTGCTTACAAGTTTGGTTCCTGCTTACGAGTTTGGTTCCTGCTTACGAGTTTGGTTCCTGCTTACAAGTTCGATTCCTGCTTACAAGTTTGATTCCTGCTTACAAGTTTGATTCCTGCTTACAAGTTTGATTCCTGCTAACAAGTTTGATTCCTGCTAACAAGTTTGATTCCTGCTTACAAGTTTGATTCCTGCTTACAAGTTTGATTCCTGCTTACGAGTTTGATTCCTGCTTACAAGTTTGATTCCTGCTAACAAGTTTGATTCCTGCTTACAAGTTTGGTTCCTGCTTACGAGTTTGATTCCTGCTTCTTACAAGTTTGATTCCTGCTTACAAGTTTGGTTCCTGCTTACGAGTTTGGTTCCTGCTAACAAGTTCGATTCCTGCTTACGAGTTTGGTTCCTGCTAACAAGTTTGATTCCTGCTTACAAGTTTGATTCCTGCTACCAAGTTTGATTCCTGCTTACGAGTTTGATTCCTGCTTACAAGTTTGGTTCCTGCTTACGAGTTTGGTTCCTGCTTACGAGTTTGATTCCTGCTGCTTACAAGTTTGGTTCCTGCTAACAAGTTTGATTCCTGCTTACAAGTTTGATTCCTGCTAACAAGTTTGGTTCCTGCTTACGAGTTTGGTTCCTGCTAACAAGTTTGGTTCCTGCTTACGAGTTTGATTCCTGCTTACGAGTTTGATTCCTGCTTACGAGTTTGTTTCCTGCTTACAAGTTTGATTCCTGCTTACAAGTTTGATTCCTGCTAACAAGTTTGGTTCCTGCTTACAAGTTTGATTCCTGCTTACAAGTTTGATTCCTGCTAACAAGTTTGATTCCTGCTTACAAGTTTGATTCCTGCTAACAAGTTTGATTCCTGCTTACAAGTTTGATTCCTGCTTACAAGTTTGATTCCTGCTTACAAGTTTGATTCCTGCTTACAAGTTTGATTCCTGCTTACAAGTTTGATTCCTGCTTACAAGTTTGATTCCTGCTTACAAGTTTGATTCCTGCTAACAAGTTTGATTCCTGCTTACAAGTTTGATTCCTGCTTACAAGTTTGATTCCTGCTTACAAGTTTGATTCCTGCTTACGAGTTTGATTCCTGCTTACAAGTTTGATTCCTGCTTACAAGTTTGATTCCTGCTAACAAGTTTGGTTCCTGCTTACAAGTTTGATTCCTGCTTACAAGTTTGATTCCTGCTAACGAGTTTGATTCCTGCTTACGAGTTTGATTCCTGCTTACAAGTTTGATTCCTGCTAACAAGTTTGATTCCTGCTTACAAGTTTGATTCCTGCTTACAAGTTTGGTTCCTGCTTACGAGTTTGGTTCCTGCTTACAAGTTTGATTCCTGCTTACGAGTTTGGTTCCTGCTAACAAGTTTGATTCCTGCTTACAAGTTTGATTCCTGCTACCAAGTTTGATTCCTGCTTACGAGTTTGATTCCTGCTTACAAGTTTGGTTCCTGCTAACAAGTTTGATTCCTGCTAACAAGTTTGATTCCTGCTTACGAGTTTGATTCCTGCTAACAAGTTTGGTTCCTGCTTACAAGTTTGATTCCTGCTTACAAGTTTGATTCTTGCTTACAAGTTTGATTCCTGCTTACAAGTTTGATTCCTGCTTACAAGTTTGATTCCTGCTTACGAGTTTGGTTCCTGCTTACAAGTTTGATTCCTGCTTACGAGTTTGGTTCCTGCTAACAAGTTTGATTCCTGCTTACAAGTTTGATTCCTGCTACCAAGTTTGATTCCTGCTTACGAGTTTGATTCCTGCTTACAAGTTTGGTTCCTGCTAACAAGTTTGATTCCTGCTAACAAGTTTGATTCCTGCTTACGAGTTTGATTCCTGCTACCAAGTTTGATTCCTGCTTACAAGTTTGATTCCTGCTTACAAGTTTGGTTCCTGCTAACAAGTTTGATTCCTGCTTACAAGTTTGATTCCTGCTTACGAGTTTGGTTCCTGCTAACAAGTTTGATTCTTGCTTACAAGTTTGATTCCTGCTTACAAGTTTGATTCCTGCTTACGAGTTTGATTCCTGCTTACAAGTTTGATTCCTGCTTACAAGTTTGGTTCCTGCTAACAAGTTTGATTCCTGCTTACAAGTTTGATTCCTGCTACCAAGTTTGATTCCTGCTTACGAGTTTGATTCCTGCTTACAAGTTTGGTTCCTGCTAACAAGTTTGATTCCTGCTTACAAGTTTGATTCCTGCTTACGAGTTTGATTTCTGCTAACAAGTTTGATTCCTGCTTACAAGTTTGATTCCTGCTAACAAGTTTGGTTCCTGCTTACAAGTTTGATTCCTGCTTACGAGTTTGATTCCTGCTTACAAGTTTGATTCCTGCTTACAAGTTTGATTCCTGCTAACAAGTTTGATTCCTGCTTACAAGTTTGATTCCTGCTTACAAGTTTGATTCCTGCTTACGAGTTTGATTCCTGCTTACAAGTTTGATTCCTGCTTACGAGTTTGGTTCCTGCTTACAAGTTTGATTCCTGCTTACAAGTTTGATTCCTGCTAACAAGTTTGATTCCTGCTTACAAGTTTGATTCCTGCTTACAAGTTTGGTTCCTGCTTACAAGTTTGGTTCCTGCTAACAAGTTTGGTTCCTGCTAACAAGTTTGATTCCTGCTTACAAGTTTGATTCCTGCTTACGAGTTTGGTTCCTGCTAACAAGTTTGATTCCTGCTTACAAGTTTGATTCCTGCTTACGAGTTTGATTCCTGCTACCAAGTTTGATTCCTGCTTACGAGTTTGATTCCTGCTTACAAGTTTGGTTCCTGCTAACAAGTTTGGTTCCTGCTAACAAGTTTGATTCCTGCTAACAAGTTTGATTCCTGCTTACAAGTTTGATTCCTGCTTACGAGTTTGGTTCCTGCTTACAAGTTTGATTCCTGCTTACAAGTTTGATTCCTGCTTACAAGTTTGATTCCTGCTAACAAGTTTGATTCCTGCTTACAAGTTTGATTCCTGCTTACAAGTTTGATTCCTGCTTACAAGTTTGATTCCTGCTTACGAGTTTGTTTCCTGCTTACAAGTTTGATTCCTGCTTACAAGTTTGATTCCTGCTAACAAGTTTGGTTCCTGCTTACAAGTTTGATTCCTGCTTACAAGTTTGATTCCTGCTAACGAGTTTGATTCCTGCTTACGAGTTTGATTCCTGCTTACAAGTTTGATTCCTGCTAACAAGTTTGATTCCTGCTTACAAGTTTGATTCCTGCTTACAAGTTTGGTTCCTGCTTACGAGTTTGGTTCCTGCTTACAAGTTTGATTCCTGCTTACGAGTTTGGTTCCTGCTAACAAGTTTGATTCCTGCTTACAAGTTTGATTCCTGCTACCAAGTTTGATTCCTGCTTACGAGTTTGATTCCTGCTTACAAGTTTGGTTCCTGCTAACAAGTTTGATTCCTGCTAACAAGTTTGATTCCTGCTTACGAGTTTGATTCCTGCTAACAAGTTTGGTTCCTGCTTACAAGTTTGATTCCTGCTTACAAGTTTGATTCTTGCTTACAGGTTTGATTCCTGCTTACAAGTTTGATTCCTGCTTACAAGTTTGATTCCTGCTTACGAGTTTGGTTCCTGCTTACAAGTTTGATTCCTGCTTACGAGTTTGGTTCCTGCTAACAAGTTTGATTCCTGCTTACAAGTTTGATTCCTGCTACCAAGTTTGATTCCTGCTTACGAGTTTGATTCCTGCTTACAAGTTTGGTTCCTGCTAACAAGTTTGATTCCTGCTAACAAGTTTGATTCCTGCTTACGAGTTTGATTCCTGCTACCAAGTTTGATTCCTGCTTACAAGTTTGCTTCCTGCTTACAAGTTTGGTTCCTGCTAACAAGTTTGATTCCTGCTAACAAGTTTGATTCCTGCTTACGAGTTTGGTTCCTGCTAACAAGTTTGATTCCTGCTTACAAGTTTGATTCCTGCTTACAAGTTTGATTCCTGCTTACGAGTTTGATTCCTGCTTACAAGTTTGATTCCTGCTTACAAGTTTGATTCCTGCTAACAAGTTTGATTCCTGCTTACAAGTTTGATTCCTGCTACCAAGTTTGATTCCTGCTTACGAGTTTGATTCCTGCTTACAAGTTTGGTTCCTGCTAACAAGTTTGATTCCTGCTTACAAGTTTGATTCCTGCTTACGAGTTTGATTTCTGCTAACAAGTTTGATTCCTGCTTACAAGTTTGATTCCTGCTAACAAGTTTGGTTCCTGCTTACAAGTTTGATTCCTGCTTACGAGTTTGATTCCTGCTTACAAGTTTGATTCCTGCTTACAAGTTTGATTCCTGCTACCAAGTTTGATTCCTGCTTACAAGTTTGATTCCTGCTTACAAGTTTGATTCCTGCTTACGAGTTTGATTCCTGCTTACAAGTTTGATTCCTGCTTACGAGTTTGGTTCCTGCTTACAAGTTTGATTCCTGCTTACAAGTTTGATTCCTGCTAACAAGTTTGATTCCTGCTTACAAGTTTGATTCCTGCTTACAAGTTTGGTTCCTGCTTACAAGTTTGGTTCCTGCTAACAAGTTTGGTTCCTGCTAACAAGTTTGATTCCTGCTTACAAGTTTGATTCCTGCTTACGAGTTTGGTTCCTGCTAACAAGTTTGATTCCTGCTTACAAGTTTGATTCCTGCTTACGAGTTTGATTCCTGCTACCAAGTTTGATTCCTGCTTACGAGTTTGATTCCTGCTTACAAGTTTGGTTCCTGCTAACAAGTTTGGTTCCTGCTAACAAGTTTGATTCCTGCTAACAAGTTTGATTCCTGCTTACAAGTTTGATTCCTGCTTACGAGTTTGGTTCCTGCTTACAAGTTTGATTCCTGCTTACAAGTTTGATTCCTGCTTACAAGTTTGATTCCTGCTTACAAGTTTTATTCCTGCTAACAAGTTTGATTCCTGCTTACAAGTTTGATTCCTGCTTACAAGTTTGATTCCTGCTTACAAGTTTGATTCCTGCTTACAAGTTTGATTCCTGCTTACGAGTTTGGTTCCTGCTAACGAGTTTGGTTCCTGCTAACAAGTTTGATTCCTGCTTACAAGTTTGATTCCTGCTTACGAGTTTGGTTCCTGCTTACAAGTTTGATTCCTGCTTACAAGTTTGATTCCTGCTTACAAGTTTGATTCCTGCTTACAAGTTTTATTCCTGCTAACAAGTTTGATTCCTGCTTACAAGTTTGATTCCTGCTTACAAGTTTGATTCCTGCTTACAAGTTTGATTCCTGCTTACAAGTTTGATTCCTGCTTACGAGTTTGGTTCCTGCTAACGAGTTTGGTTCCTGCTAACAAGTTTGATTCCTGCTACCAAGTTTGATTCCTGCTAACATGTTTGATTCCTGCTTACAAGTTTGGTTCCTGCTAACAAGTTTGGTTCCTGCTAACAAGTTTGATTCTTGCTTACAAGTTTGGTTCCTGCTAACAAGTTTGGTTCCTGCTTACGAGTTTGATTCCTGCTTACAAGTTTGGTTCCTGCTAACAAGTTTGATTCCTGCTTACAAGTTTGATTCCTGCTTACGAGTTTGGTTCCTGCTAACGAGTTTGGTTCCTGCTAACAAGTTTGATTCCTGCTACCAAGTTTGATTCCTGCTAACATGTTTGATTCCTGCTTACAAGTTTGGTTCCTGCTAACAAGTTTGGTTCCTGCTAACAAGTTTGATTCCTGCTAACAAGTTTGATTCCTGCTTACAAGTTTGATTCCTGCTAACAAGTTTGATTCTTGCTTACAAGTTTGGTTCCTGCTAACAAGTTTGGTTCCTGCTTACGAGTTTGATTCCTGCTTACAAGTTTGATTCCTGCTAACAAGTTTGATTCCTGCTTACGAGTTTGGTTCCTGCTTACAAGTTTGATTCCTGCTTACAAGTTTGATTCCTGCTTACAAGTTTGATTCCTGCTTACAAGTTTTATTCCTGCTAACAAGTTTGATTCCTGCTTACAAGTTTGATTCCTGCTTACAAGTTTGATTCCTGCTTACAAGTTTGATTCCTGCTTACAAGTTTGATTCCTGCTTACAAGTTTGATTCCTGCTTATGAGTTTGATTCCTGCTAACAAGTTTGATTCCTGCTTACGAGTTTGGTTCCTGCTAACAAGTTTGGTTCCTGCTTACAAGTTTGATTCCTGCTTACAAGTTTGATTCCTGCTAACAAGTTTGGTTCCTGCTTACGAGTTTGGTTCCTGCTTACAAGTTTGGTTCCTGCTTACGAGTTTGGTTCCTGCTTACAAGTTTGGTTCCTGCTTACAAGTTTGATTCCTGCTAACAAGTTTGATTCCTGGTAACGAGTTTGGTTCCTGCTTACAAGTTTGATTCCTGCTTACAAATTTGATTCCTGCTAACAAGTTTGATTCCTGCTAACGAGTTTGGTTCCTGCTAACAAGTTTGATTCCTGCTTACAAGTTTGATTCCTGCTTACGAGTTTGGTTCCTGCTTACGAGTTTGGTTCCTGCTAACGAGTTTGGTTCCTGCTAACAAGTTTGATTCCTGCTTACAAGTTTGGTTCCTGCTTACGAGTTTGGTTCCTGCTTACGAGTTTGGTTCCTGCTTACAAGTTTGATTCCTGCTTACAAGTTTGATTCCTGCTAACAAGTTTGATTCCTGCTAACGAGTTTGGTTCCTGCTTACAAGTTTGATTCCTGCTTACAAGTTTGATTCCTGCTTACAAGTTTGGTTCCTGCTAACGAGTTTGGTTCCTGCTAACAAGTTTGATTCCTGCTAACAAGTTTGGTTCCTGCTTACAAGTTTGATTCCTGCTTACAAGTTTGATTCCTGCTAACAAGTTTGGTTCCTGCTTACGAGTTTGGTTCCTGCTTACAAGTTTGGCTCCTGCTTACGAGTTTGGTTCCTGCTTACAAGTTTGATTCTTGCTTACAAGTTTGATTCCTGCTTACAAGTTTGGTTCCTGCTAACAAGTTTGATTCCTGCTAACAAGTTTGGTTCCTGCTTACAAGTTTGATTCCTGCTTACAAGTTTGGTTCCTGCTAACAAGTTTGATTCCTGCTTACAAGTTTGATTCCTGCTTATAAGTTTGATTCCTGCTAACAAGTTTGGTTCCTGCTTACGAGTTTGGTTCCTGCTAACGAGTTTGGTTCCTGCTTACAAGTTTGATTCCTGCTTACAAGTTTGATTCCTGCTTACAAGTTTGATTCCTGCTAACAAGTTTGATTCCTGCTTACGAGTTTGATTCCTGCTTACAAGTTTGGTTCCTGCTTACAAGTTTGATTCCTGCTTACAAGTTTGGTTCCTGCTTACAAGTTTGGTTCCTGCTAACAAGTTTGGTTCCTGCTAACAAGTTTTATTCCTGCTTACAAGTTTGATTCCTGCTTACGAGTTTGGTTCCTGCTTACAAGTTTGATTCCTGCTTACAAGTTTGATTCCTGCTTACGAGTTTGGTTCCTGCTAACGAGTTTGGTTCCTGCTAACAAGTTTGATTCCTGCTACCAAGTTTGATTCCTGCTTACGAGTTTGATTCCTGCTTACAAGTTTGGTTCCTGCTAACAAGTTTGGTTCCTGCTAACAAGTTTGATTCCTGCTAACAAGTTTGATTCCTGCTTACAAGTTTGATTCCTGCTTACGAGTTTGGTTCCTGCTTACAAGTTTGATTCCTGCTTACAAGTTTGATTCCTGCTTACAAGTTTGATTCCTGCTTACAAGTTTTATTCCTGCTAACAAGTTTGATTCCTGCTTACAAGTTTGATTCCTGCTTACAAGTTTGATTCCTGCTTACAAGTTTGATTCCTGCTTACAAGTTTGATTCCTGCTTACGAGTTTGGTTCCTGCTAACGAGTTTGGTTCCTGCTAACAAGTTTGATTCCTGCTACCAAGTTTGATTCCTGCTTACGAGTTTGATTCCTGCTTACAAGTTTGGTTCCTGCTAACAAGTTTGGTTCCTGCTAACAAGTTTGATTCCTGCTAACAAGTTTGATTCCTGCTTACAAGTTTGATTCCTGCTTACGAGTTTGGTTCCTGCTTACAAGTTTGATTCCTGCTTACAAGTTTGATTCCTGCTTACAAGTTTGATTCCTGCTTACAAGTTTTATTCCTGCTAACAAGTTTGATTCCTGCTTACAAGTTTGATTCCTGCTTACAAGTTTGATTCCTGCTTACAAGTTTGATTCCTGCTTACAAGTTTGATTCCTGCTTACAAGTTTGATTCCTGCTTACGAGTTTGATTCCTGCTAACAAGTTTGATTCCTGCTTACGAGTTTGGTTCCTGCTAACAAGTTTGGTTCCTGCTTACAAGTTTGATTCCTGCTTACAAGTTTGATTCCTGCTAACAAGTTTGGTTCCTGCTTACGAGTTTGGTTCCTGCTTACAAGTTTGGTTCCTGCTTACGAGTTTGGTTCCTGCTTACAAGTTTGGTTCCTGCTTACAAGTTTGATTCCTGCTAACAAGTTTGATTCCTGCTAACGAGTTTGGTTCCTGCTTACAAGTTTGATTCCTGCTTACAAGTTTGATTCCTGCTAACAAGTTTGATTCCTGCTAACGAGTTTGGTTCCTGCTAACAAGTTTGATTCCTGCTTACAAGTTTGATTCCTGCTTACGAGTTTGGTTCCTGCTTACGAGTTTGGTTCCTGCTAACGAGTTTGGTTCCTGCTAACAAGTTTGATTCCTGCTTACAAGTTTGGTTCCTGCTTACGAGTTTGGTTCCTGCTTACGAGTTTGGTTCCTGCTTACAAGTTTGATTCCTGCTTACAAGTTTGATTCCTGCTAACAAGTTTGATTCCTGCTAACGAGTTTGGTTCCTGCTTACAAGTTTGATTCCTGCTTACAAGTTTGATTCCTGCTTACAAGTTTGGTTCCTGCTAACGAGTTTGGTTCCTGCTAACAAGTTTGATTCCTGCTAACAAGTTTGGTTCCTGCTTACAAGTTTGATTCCTGCTTACAAGTTTGATTCCTGCTAACAAGTTTGGTTCCTGCTTACGAGTTTGGTTCCTGCTTACAAGTTTGGTTCCTGCTTACGAGTTTGGTTCCTGCTTACAAGTTTGATTCCTGCTAACAAGTTTGATTCCTGCTAACAAGTTTGATTCCTGCTTACGAGTTTGGTTCCTGCTTACGAGTTTGATTCCTGCTTACAAGTTTGGTTCCTGCTTACAAGTTTGATTCCTGCTTACAAGTTTGATTCCTGCTAACAAGTTTGGTTCCTGCTTACGAGTTTGGTTCCTGCTTACAAGTTTGGTTCCTGCTTACGAGTTTGGTTCCTGCTTACAAGTTTGATTCCTGCTAACAAGTTTGATTCCTGCTAACAAGTTTGATTCCTGCTTACGAGTTTGGTTCCTGCTTACGAGTTTGATTCCTGCTTACAAGTTTGGTTCCTGCTTACAAGTTTGATTCCTGCTTACAAGTTTGATTCCTGCTAACAAGTTTGGTTCCTGCTTACGAGTTTGGTTCCTGCTTACAAGTTTGGTTCCTGCTAACAAGTTTGATTCTTGCTTACAAGTTTGGTTCCTGCTTACAAGTTTGATTCCTGCTTACGAGTTTGGTTCCTGCTTACAAGTTTGATTCTTGCTTACAAGTTTGATTCCTGCTTACAAGTTTGATTCCTGCTTACAAGTTTGGTTCCTGCTAACAAGTTTGATTCCTGCTTACAAGTTTGATTCCTGCTAACAAGTTTGATTCTTGCTTACAAGTTTGATTCCTGCTAACAAGTTTGGTTCCTGCTTACAAGTTTGGTTCCTGCTTACGAGTTTGGTTCCTGCTTACAAGTTTGGTTCCTGCTTACAAGTTTGATTCTTGCTTACAAGTTTGATTCCTGCTTACAAGTTTGATTCCTGCTTACAAGTTTGATTCTTGCTTACAAGTTTGATTCCTGCTAACAAGTTTGGTTCCTGCTTACAAGTTTGGTTCCTGCTTACGAGTTTGGTTCCTGCTTACAAGTTTGGTTCCTGCTTACAAGTTTGATTCCTGCTAACAAGTTTGGTTCCTGCTTACAAGTTTGATTCCTGCTTACAAGTTTGATTCCTGCTAACAAGTTTGATTCCTGCTAACAAGTTTGGTTCCTGCTTACAAGTTTGATTCCTGCTTACGAGTTTGGTTCCTGCTTACAAGTTTGGTTCCTGCTTACAAGTTTGATTCCTGCTAACAAGTTTGATTCCTGCTAACAAGTTTGGTTCCTGCTTACAAGTTTGATTCCTGCTTACAAGTTTGGTTCCTGCTTACGAGTTTGGTTCCTGCTTACAAGTTTGGTTCCTGCTTACAAGTTTGATTCCTGCTAACAAGTTTGGTTCCTGCTTACAAGTTTGATTCCTGCTTACAAGTTTGGTTCCTGCTAACAAGTTTGGTTCCTGCTTACAAGTTTGATTCCTGCTTACAAGTTTGATTCCTGCTAACAAGTTTGGTTCCTGCTAACAAGTTTGGTTCCTGCTTACAAGTTTGGTTCCTGCTTACGAGTTTGGTTCCTGCTTACAAGTTTGGTTCCTGCTAACAAGTTTGATTCCTGCTAACAAGTTTGGTTCCTGCTTACAAGTTTGGTTCCTGCTTACAAGTTTGATTCCTGCTTACAAGTTTGATTCTTGCTTACAAGTTTGATTCCTGCTTACAAGTTTGGTTCCTGCTTACAAGTTTGATTCCTGCTTACAAGTTTGGTTCCTGCTAACAAGTTTGATTCCTGCTTACAAGTTTGGTTCCTGCTAACAAGTTTGGTTCCTGCTTACAAGTTTGGTTCCTGCTTACAAGTTTGGTTCCTGCTAACAAGTTTGATTCCTGCTAACAAGTTTGGTTCCTGCTTACAAGTTTGGTTCCTGCTTACAAGTTTGATTCCTGCTTACAAGTTTGATTCTTGCTTACAAGTTTGATTCCTGCTAACAAGTTTGATTCCTGCTTACAAGTTTTATTCCTGCTAACGAGTTTGATTCCTGCTAACAAGTTTGATTCCTGCTTACAAGTTTGGTTCCTGCTAACAAGTTTGGTTCCTGCTAACAAGTTTGGTTCCTGCTTACAAGTTTGGTTCCTGCTTACAAGTTTGATTCCTGCTTACAAGTTTGATTCCTGCTTACAAGTTTTATTCCTGCTAACGAGTTTGATTCCTGCTAACAAGTTTGGTTCCTGCTAACAAGTTTGATTCCTGCTTACAAGTTTTATTCCTGCTAACGAGTTTGATTCCTGCTAACAAGTTTGATTCCTGCTTACAAGTTTTATTCCTGCTAACGAGTTTGATTCCTGCTAACGAGTTTGATTCCTGCTAACAAGTTTGATTCCTGCTAACAAGTTTGATTCCTGCTTACAAGTTTGATTCCTGCTAACAAGTTTGGTTCCTGCTTACAAGTTTGGTTCCTGCTTACAAGTTTGGTTCCTGCTAACAAGTTTGATTCCTGCTAACAAGTTTGGTTCCTGCTTACAAGTTTGGTTCCTGCTTACAAGTTTGATTCCTGCTTACAAGTTTGATTCTTGCTTACAAGTTTGATTCCTGCTAACAAGTTTGATTCCTGCTTACAAGTTTTATTCCTGCTTACAAGTTTGATTCCTGCTAACAAGTTTGATTCCTGCTTACAAGTTTTATTCCTGCTAACGAGTTTGGTTCCTGCTAACAAGTTTGATTCCTGCTTACAAGTTTTATTCCTGCTAACGAGTTTGATTCCTGCTAACAAGTTTGATTCCTGCTTACAAGTTTGATTCCTGCTTACGAGTTTGGTTCCTGCTTACAAGTTTGATTCCTGCTTACAAGTTTGATTCCTGCTAACAAGTTTGATTCCTGCTTACGAGTTTGTTTCCTGCTTACAAGTTTGATTCCTGCTTACAAGTTTGATTCCTGCTAACAAGTTTGATTCCTGCTTACGAGTTTGATTCCTGCTTACAAGTTTGATTCTTGCTTACAAGTTTGATTCCTGCTAACAAGTTTGATTCCTGCTTACAAGTTTTATTCCTGCTAACGAGTTTGATTCCTGCTAACAAGTTTGGTTCCTGCTTACAAGTTTGATTCCTGCTAACAAGTTTGATTCCTGCTTACAAGTTTGGTTCCTGCTTACAAGTTTGATTCCTGCTTACGAGTTTGATTCCTGCTTACAAGTTTGGTTCCTGCTTACAAGTTTGATTCCTGCTAACAAGTTTGATTCCTGCTAACAAGTTTGGTTCCTGCTTACAAGTTTGATTCCTGCTAACAAGTTTGATTCCTGCTAACAAGTTTGATTCCTGCTTACAAGTTTGTTTCCTTGTAACATCTTTATTTAAAAAACAAGTCATAAGCTATCCAATCACATCCTCATTTTTAAATAGCGTTTAGCGGCGATTATATTACAAATGGTACACTGGAGTTACCTGCCCCTGCATGATATCGAAGCTTTTACTGCGCCCCTTGCCATTGGCTAGATAAGCTTGTGTCAGAACATGCGGGTAATAGGGGTGCCTTCAGACTGTGAATTAGAGGAAAACCGGGCTGGTTGAAGTTCAAACCCCACTAGAGACAATATTTTTACACTTTTTTTCCTCAAATCACAGTCGATTTTAATCAGACTTTACTGTCATCAATAATTCCTCACCTCCGGGCAGCTGTGTGAAGATGTAGCCATAGAAGAAGGATCCAAGCACAGCTCCTTGCAGGTTCCTGTCCCAGTCAAAGTCTGCCGTGGCAACCTGTACATGTAATGCGAGGAGCTTGCAATTATTATTCTCACTGATATATCCTTAACGAATGGAGAGTTTCTTGGACATTATACCTAAACATAATGCTTGGTGAGGCTGATGAAAAAAACCTTACTGAGTGTGATGTATCGTATTATTTATTTTTATTTATGGTAAGGTCAGAAGCTGCAATTGTAAAGCTTAATTCACATAACTTTCACGAGCAGTTTAGGTTAACCCATTAAAGACATTCTTCTCATTCACTGAAAGCTCTCTTATTGAAATAAAGAAATAAAGGATTCCTCCACAGTTTTGTTTTATTTGAAAACATGAACATATCACATGCTTATTTTAGAGGGGCAGTTGCACGTTTTTTCATAATTGTGTATTTTAAATTTTTCGATGATAATTGTACGTTAATGCTAAATGTATTATTTCAATAGTGTCGAAAAACTCTTTACACAAAACGTTTATCCATAGTCAGAGAACAAAGTATGAAGATTCACCTAAAATCAATGGGCGGCCATTTTATGTGAACACCTTTAATTCATTTTGTGTAAGAAAAAGGAATCACATTGCTAAACTTTACATTATATATTTGAATTATTACTGCTCCATTTAGTTTAAATACATTGTCTTTCAATTGGAAACATTAATTTTCATTTTCCTGACATCACCTTATATTCCCCCCAGAAACGTTCTACTGCCCCTTTAACAGTGGACATGAACGAACAAATGGACTCCCAAAAACTTACCACAGTGCTGTTGCTTCCAACCAGAATTGTTCTATTCTTTGTCATTGCAACTATGGCAACACTCAAGTTCACTCGTAAGGCATATATGTTACCTGTTGAGAAAATTAAAATGAAAAGGCCGGGAAAGAAGAATCATTATCGAATCATAAGTATAATCCTAATGATTTCATTGCCTCGGTAAAAAAACTCCAAAGCTGGTTTGATGCCCAGATAAATGTCAAAATGTTTAAAGGGAATTTTCCATGCCAGGATATTTGGTGTTGAAACTCAATCTGTTAGCCAGAATTTGCACTAAAACTTCATCCAATATATCATATTTTCCTTATATACAATTAAAAAATCCTAGAAAGGCCATTAAAACAACAAAGTATTGCTTTGGTATAGATATCACAAACTACAAGTTCAATCTTGTCTATTCTGCTAACATAAGTTTTCTGACATCTAGTCTTTGCACTATATCCACCCACCAAATCCTAGAAAGGCCATTAAAGGGGCTGTAGCATGTTTTTTGATAATTTTATATTTTAAATATTTCACTAATAATTGTAAGTTAATGCTAAATGTATTATATTGAAAGTGTCACAATCTCATTACACAAGCCAATCACCCATATTCAGAGGACAAAGTATGAGGATTCACATAAAATCCATTGGCAGCCATTTTTGTATGAACACCTTTAATTCATTTTGTGTAAGAAAAAGGAATGGCATGGCTAAACTTTGCATTATATATTTGAATTATTACTGTTTCATTTAGTTTAAATAAATTGTCTTTCAATTGGAAGCATTTATTTTAATTTTCCTGACATCACCTTATATTCTCCCTAAAAACGTGCTACTACCCCTTTAAAGCAACAATGTATTGCTTTGGTAAAGATATCACAAACCACAAGTTCAATCCATTCTGCTAAAACATAAGTTTTCTGACATCTAGTCATTGCACTAATTCCACTCAACAAAAAATCATAGAAAGGCCACAAAAGCAACGATGTATCAGATATCCAGACTCAATCGTTCGAATCTTTTCCATTCTGCTAAAACATAAGTTTTCTGACATCAAATACTTGCGCTAATTCTTCTCACCAAAGCCTAGAAACGCCATAAACGCAACGATGGATCGTTTTGGTATAGATATCCTGATTCAACCGTTCGAATCTTTTCCATTCTGCTAAAACATAAGTTTTCTGACATCAAATACTTGCGCTAATTCTACTTACCGAATCCTAGAAAGGCCATGAAAGCAAAGATGTATCTCTTTGGTATAGATATCCCGAACCAACCAGTTGAATCTTGGGAAGCGCCCCCTGTCTTACTCTCACTATACTCATGATGGAAGGCAGGCTTGATGGACGACCTCTCGTCGTAAAGTTCTGATGAGGGGGATTCAGTCGCTATTGGCTGATGCTCACTCTCCATGTTTGAAATCTGGCAAAAAATAAATGATAAAATATGAAGAACAAAAATTAAATTAAATTTAAAGCGACAGTAGCACATTTTTAGGTGAAATATAAATTGATGTCAGGAAAATGAAAATAAATGGTTCAAATTGATAGACAATGCATTTAAACAAAATGAAGCTTGCTACTGGCCCTTTAAGGCAAGAAAAAATCAATTCTGATTAGTTGATTGACAAGATTTCAGAGTTAAAATGCATAAGTCAGGAGGCGAAAGACTAAATGAAAGTAAATTTGCTCTCGTGTGTATGAGAATTTAACTTTTAATAAGTACTTAAAAGGATGAAAATAATTAAATTTTGTGTGTTTTTTTGTCTGTGGGAAAACTTGGAAAATATTTTTCAATGGATAAGAAAACTATTTTAGCCCAATCATATCTCATAATAATATTTTCATTCAGGATTACTTTTTAAAAACTGTTTTCATCAAAAACCATTTTGTCATGCCTGAAATTAGCTGGAGATATAAGTACCAAATGTTTAATCACTGTATAATGGTAACAAAATGTTTGTAAACATGTAATAACTGTGCAACATGAAACATATGGATATTTCAACACAATGTTCAAAAGTGTTTATTTTTGTATTACTACATTATACACTGTTTTGCCAGAATAGAGTTAATCTACATAAACTATATGACAAAGTAAGAATAATTATTAAAGAGAGGCTCAGATAAATATGTAATTTAACACATAGAAATGTTACACTTTTAACATTAATAGATACTATGTATTTATAAGTATTTTCTTCAAGTGAATGATAATTGATGCAATCAAAATGATTATTTTGTTATGTAAGAAATAAAACACAAATTAACTAACAAATCTAATTAGAGAATAATATTGTTCTTGAGATAAAAATATCTCTGACGAAATAGAATTTGAAAGGTAAACATAAACAAAATCTGTCATTAACAACAATACGTCAAAAACGTTGTCTACTGTCTAGCAGAAATCAAATTCAACAATTCTAATTTCTATGTTATGGCAATTTGTAAACCAAACATCACAGCTGTTAGGTTAAAAGTCGTCTCATTTTAGCCGATAACATCTCCCTTCTAAATAAAATCAAAGAATTGTCATGTTGCACCTGTGCGTTTGGAATTGACAGGTGAAACAACCGCGTTATCTTTTATCCCCCTCCATACTCACTTACCTGTCAATTCCACTCGGCGAATAATCTAATGTGCCGCCACGGACCGGTGCATCGTCAGATTGTTCCCCGCATAAATTAGTCATTTATCTTGGCGATATTGGTCTCTTATTTCGTGTTGATTTTGGTTTTCTTAGAATATCAGAGGGGAATAATAAAAAGAATTCCAAATAATGCCATCGTTCCGGAAAATATAAAATTATGCTTAAGTTCCTATTTATAAATTTGTAGTGTTCGGCATGTCATTGATTAAAAAAAACATAGCTCGATTGAAAGGGTTTTCGTTGAAAATATCATTGGTATAATAAAAATCAAAAGATACGTAACACAATCATATGAATAAATTTGAATAAAAAAAAAATCTAACACGTTCTCCCTCTTACTTTTGTACTAGTGAACAGATTAGGGTAACACCGTTATTCTAATTCTTGCATTCCATTCCTGGCAATTGTAACGAGGCATTTGATTGGTTCATTATATGTTGGCCATCTGGTGTAATAATGTATGGGTTTTCCCTTGTTCCAAACACCTGTGTTGATATCTCTTGTATTTCCATATTCTGTGTCTTTCAGAATGACAAAATATGTTTCAAATAGTGCCTAAACTAGTTTCATCTACGTTTGCAAGAATCGTTGCTCGAAGCACATCAACATAATATTTAGTGCTAATGCAATTGCCAAATGCTATTTGCCGACAACACATTAATTTTAATCACCTGTGCATACTAGCGGCCTCTTCCGACATAGATAAATAGGTTTAGCCTATGGGAGGAAATATGTCTGGCGTGAATAAACGGAGAAATTTAAATTTTGGAAGAGTCTTGAAGCGGACTTGAAATTTGGTCAAAAGAGTTAAAGTAATAAATGAATAACTGTTGAAAATAAAATATTAGGATGGGGGTGCGATGAATTCGTAGACCAGACCAGTTCATATTAATGGTTACAAATTCAAAGAAAAGTGAAATTTAAAAATATATTGAGAAATTAGTTAACTTGAATAGAGCATTGAGTATTTATTTATATTTTCAGAACATATCAACAAAATCTTGTTTTTACTAATTTGGATGGATAGCGAGAAATAAAACCGGCGATGATCAAACTAAACACCGTATAAAACAAACTCTTTTTGTTTACTACATTGCAACAACTTCTTAGCACTATGTCAGTACACCTTCATACTCTTGGGTACACCTTTAGTTAAAATTCAAGGCGTATGTACAACTTCACTCAAAAAGTTATCTGGAGCCCTGCATACATATAAGGTACAGTCGTTACAAAACTTAAAAACAATTTTATTGAACTAGCAACACACAAAAAAAAAACGAAAACTATCATAATGATTATGTGTTATATGTTCCCCTTGAAAATGTGATACAAAACATAACATAGACCCGTTTGGAACCAGATCAACATTACTTACAATACGTCCCAAATATAGATTTCTTGTCAGTAAATCGGAAAAAATCTAAACTCTTAAGATTTTATTGCCGTTTCTACGAGTAAAGGCTAGCCTCAATAATACTCACAATACTCCAATATTGACTCTAGCAGATGCAGAAACATTTACTGCAGCTAGACTTAATATATGGGAGTATTGAGAGGTAAACCTAGCCCCAATAGCCTCAATAATACTCGCAATACTCCCATATTGAGGCTAACTTTTACTGCATCTAGCTAGACTCAATATATGGGAGTATTGCGAGTATTATTGAGGCTAGGTTTACTTAGACTGGAACTTCGCCAATAGCCTACAGGTCCTATCGGCTTCCGGTCTTTGATCTAGTTTGTGAAAATATCCAGTCTAAGTAAACCTAGCCTCAATATTATCCGTTTCACTCTGAGTCTAGCAAGGCCTAGTAGAGGGTCGCGCCAGCCGCCCTTTCTGCGACCTATGACCCTCCAACGTTATACGTGCGAAGGCAGACTATTGTGTCTTGGTAAGCTGAGTTCTGATTGGTCAATTCGATACGTGGGCTGACGCGACCCTCTATTAGACCTTTCTAGACTCAGTAAAGGAGTGAAACGGATAATATTGAGGCTAGGTTTACTTAGACTGTGAAAATATCACACAAAAATGGTACGCTTTTTTATCAATTTTATTTTAGGTTGAAAAAGATTAGTATGCATTGAAAGAATATCTACACATTCACAATGATTAATGATCATACTTAACAAAATGCCATGTAATGCTGTAGCAAGCTTTTCACACTCGTATCGCTGATAAATTGCTTTAGTCTAACAATAAGACCCTGAAATGATTTTTTTTCCGATAAATCTAAATTTTGAAAAAAATATTAAATATAATGAAGAAGAGACTGAGATTTCTTCATTTTCAGATTATTGAGCTCGCAGGTCTTATTATTGACTTGCTTAGGCTTTCATTTTATTTTAGGCAGGGATGTATTATACTTCCCTGTTTTAGGGTATGGCTGACAGACTAGAATTGTTTCACTTCTCTTTCTTGTTGATTTTGCGAGTTACCGCAATTTTTTTTAACAAGTTGTCAAATATGAATTCACCAAAATGTTACCATCAGTAACTTAACTAGGTTTTGTAATAACCATGTATAATAACGGGATACGGACGAAACGGCGACACGGCAAAACGGCGACAAAAATTTAGTTAAAACGGCGACAAATTGGACTGAACGGCGACAGAATTGTATTGGACTGAACGGCGACACAAATATTTTTTTGTAATAGTTTGTAACATGTTTGTTATATTCGATTGCAGGTTTTAGACAAGGTTACACAACCATTTATAATGTGTTTATTCTACAAAGTGTTGTCAAGAAATGTCTTAATGTTAAAGGTAGGAAATTTTATGCTCTATTTGTTGACTTTGCGAAAGCTTTCGATTCAGTGGAAAGAAATAAACTATGGAATATCCTGAACATGCATGGCCTTAGTCCAAAAAAAACTTTTAGAGCAAATATATATGAAAATGTAAAAGCGTGTGTCAGAAATAAGGATACTCTATCATAAACATTTGAGATACAAATAGGTGTCAGACAATTTTTTGGGGTGTGTCGCCGTTCCGTCCAAAATGTCGCCGTTTTGGCTTGTCGCCGTTTTGCCGTGTCGCCGTTTTGTCTATAACCCATAATAACGTGTTATGAATAAACTGGAATGACCCTGTTGAATTTCGTTTCCAAAAAACAATACCCCGACTGTCCCTTTAAAACTAGAGCGCTATTTACTTCCCTTAAGTCCGTGAAGACACTCCCGGGTCCGCCAATATAAATATTATGTTCATGATATAGCCAACAAACTTCATCAACGATTGAAACAAAAATAGACTCGAAAACAAAAACCTAGTTCTCATGCTTGTAGAAATTGGAGAAACGAGTGGCAGTCCATATAAGCTATTTATCAAGCGGCCCGGCTCGTGTAAGCCCCAAGGCTATAAGCTTTGTGTATACACCACACAATAAAAATTAATTAAATATTTGAAGACTTTTATTTGCTAAAAATATTGTTTTGCGTCTTACTTTTAATACTCTAAATGTTATCATTGGAGGTTTAACAAGTTTAAATGAAATATCTTTCACAAGTGACAAGTATCAAATTCGTGAAAAAAAAGGTAATAGAATAAATGTATATAAACCCTTTCAAAAACTATAAGGAAGTTATTTCAATGAATGTTGTTGAGAGAATTGCCAAAACAATTTTGTATGTCAATAAGGGAGCACAATTTTAATATCTGTTACAAATAACTATTCGTCAAGAAAGTAGTGTGGACTTTCAGGGCACCGAACTGACTGACCAATCAAAACAGCTGTAACATCTCAGCTGTGACGTCATCTCGGACATTTTGGGTACATTTTCAGTATATCGCCATCACTATCCAGGTGCTATTGTAACGTATTCCATATCCAAGGATTCAAGTTGGATAAGAATGGGGGCGATTGGCCTGTTAGTTTTGACGGTATTTCTTGGATTTATCCAGGTAAGTTATGACTTCCGAGAAGAATCCCTGATCAAAATGAGGGATATTTAATGGACCTGCCCCCGAATGTCCCGGTGGTTATTTCTCTTCTGTCAAAAGGGTAGCCTGCGAACGTTGTCGTTTCTGATTAAATTAAGCTGACACGTTATTAATCATAACCAATAATGTTTGTTTAACCATCTGTTCTCGTGTATAATTTGAAACGAAATGTTAGATTTATGAAGAATTTGGCTTTTAAAAGGAAAATTCCAACCACTGACATTCTAATTAGTATATCTGAGTCAGGTTGTGTTTTTCAGACCTCAAAGCAAAGTTGTGAGAAATGTAATTTTGGATGATTAAAACTTTGCTTATTTGACGAAGCGTGGAAGATTGTGCATGTATAAGACTTCATTTTAAATGGCTGCACCTTTATGTGCAGAATTGAATGCACCTTTATCTGACCTACATTCTTCTAATGTCATTGTCTGTAGTGACGGAAACAGATACACCTGCTGTTTGAGGGGATGAACTGCTTGAGATATATATATCCAACTTCATCCCCTTACCTGTCAGTTTGAATTTTTTTTAATATTTTGTAAAGAAATTTTGATCTAGTTTATTTAAAACACAAACCCTTTATTTCACAATTCAGTCTTTCATCATTAACCCTTTACGTGCCGTTGTTGAATTTGGAAAACATGGTCATTATACACTCATTAATCTAGATCTCTTCCCTTTGATAACAATTCTATTCTGTTATATGGCACCAAGAATGGTTTGAGACCATTTTATTAAATTCCCAATGTTAAGTGTCAATATACATGAATAAATAAAATCTAAGGTTTCATGGCCTGAGGGGGTGTGTTATGCCTGTTAATGAATTAATGTTAACCGTTGACAACATGGCCGTAACATGGACAGACTTCTCTCAATGAGAGAACATGGCAAGTTCTCTAAATGTGTCGCTGGCAGATAGAGGGTTAATAATGGTTTGAATTACATGTGTTAAGACAAATCAGAAGTTTCATGGCCTGAGGGAATGTAATATTAATCAATGTTAAGTTAAGACTGTTCTGGGGCCACATGGCCGTAATATGGACTGCGAAGTACTTTCATCGTTGTCTGTAGGGTAATCAATATTCTGTTAGTCATTGTGTGAGTAATGCATCATTATAATAACAATGGTCAGATTTACTTGTATCTTTCTTTGTTACATGCTTACTTTTCATTGAGGATGAGACATTTTTGAATTTTTTTAATGATAACCCTTGACATTGACTAATTGTTCTTCTGATAAGATTATTAGATGGTTATGAAAACAGTGATTACTTTACTAACAATGATCAGATTAGATTAACATATGTAGTTTATGACTAATTTTTGTGTTTTATCTTTCAATTTAGAATATGATAAAAAGGGGTCCAGAACCATTATTAACCTAAAGAAGAGGCAGTAGACTTGCCAACATTTTCTAGACTTAAGAAGGCTCCTTTAATGTTTTTGCTTTAGGGTTTAGATAATAAACTATGATCAGATGAACGTGTATATTTCTGTAGCAAGAATTTGACACTAAATGACTTCTGAATTATCGTTATGATAACTCTTTATTTACATCAGTAAGAATATTGAAATCGATCTCATGAGATTTATGAATGGATGAAAATGGTGATTAATTGTATGATATTATATATATCAACTCAATATAGTGGCTATATAACTATGATAAACCCATAGATGCAACCAAATAAAACAAGTACTTGAGTAAACCTTTTTATGACCATGTTTTGTTATTAGATGTTTCGTGAGTTTTCATTATGATTACTAAACCATACCATTTTCAACCTCAACCCCGTCTAATGAATATGTATATGTATGATGCTAACAATTTAGTGGTTGACATTCTCTTGCCATAAAAAATCTGAAATAATGTAAACATTAGAATCTTATCTAAAATAATGTAAACATTGGAATAATTATTGACCTTGCCCTCATCTATCAGAGGGCAATAGGTGTGATTTTACAGTTTAATCAAATCAACAGAGAATAAAGGTATAAATCATTAATGATAAACAATAATTTGTTGAAAATGTGTTTTCTTGGTTACACCTTTAAAACATTTTTCTTATTTTTTTCCCATTTGGTTCTGATTAAACCTGCCACAAAATTATTTAAAAGTTTCACCTGAGAGGAGAGATATATCTAAGAAATGCATAAAAATTTGATAATTCTTTTGTATTTTATTTTTCTAATATTAATGAACATTTGCTACCAAAGTTAAGATATTTGGACCTACAAAGGAAAATTCCAACAGAAATTTAAAATGTGAATCATGATATTTTTAAAGATCATGCACAGAAACAATGATTTTTTTCTTTTGCAGTTTTGCAATGAGATATATAGAGGATATCTTTTGTTTTGAGTGTGATATCACTTATCTCTCATCGAGTGACGGAGTAGAGCCAGTATTTTCACGAGTGGCGCACGAGTGCAAATATAGGCTTTACCCCGTCACGAGATGAGATATAAGTGATATCACACTCAAAACAAAAGATATTCTGTTTATTATAAGCCTCTGTGGTCGAAAATGTTGTATTTTATGTCGAAAAAGGTCTTGACTCGAGAGTTTTCTGGTGACGTCATATCATTGTTCATCGTTACCTAGCGACGGCAATGACGTCGCATTGATTGTAGAAGTGACGTCAAACCATTGTACACATGACGTCATCCCCTCTGTGATATTTTCACTGACTTGAAAAAGTGATATCACACTCAGTGGCGCGAACACTTTTCTAGAACTGAGAAATCTCAGTCTCTCACCGCTTGGCATATAATAAATGAGGCACCATAATTAGTCTGTTATCCAGACCCTAAAGCAAAAAAATTAAAGGAACCTTCTAAGTCTAGAAAATATTTGCAAGTCTAGATGACTCAGCTGAAATTAAGTATTGTTCAGGGCTCTTTATTATTTCTTTTTAAATAAAAAATCAAAATGATAAAATCAGTAAAGACCTCCTTTTTTCAGGGACTAAATGTTAGTCAAGCACTATAATATATGTCTTTAAATGTGTCAGGTCCTTAAAGGGGCAGTAGCACGTTTTTTGATAATTTTATATTTTAAATTTTTCAATGATAATTGTAAGTTAATGTTATATGTATTGTTTTGACAGTGTCAAAAATCTCATAACACAAACCAATCATCCATAGTCAGAGGACAAAGTATGAAGATTCACATAAAATCCATTGGCGGCCATTTTTTTTTAACACCTTTAATTCATTTTGTGCAAGAAAAAGGAATCGCATGGCTAAACTTTGTACGATATATATTTGAATTATTACTGCTCCATTTAGTTTTAATACATTGTCTTTCAATTGGAACCAATAATTTTCATTTTCCTGACATCAGTCACCTTATATTCCCCCTAAAAACATGCTACTCCCCAAGTAAGTCTGTTTTGAGTGACATCTGTAAATTTGACAGTTGGAAATTGACAGGAGTTATAAAGATTGATGGCCGGAAATGTCATGATTGACATGTAATAGGTAACAATAAACACACAATTTTTTTGTCTGTATCAAATGCTAGAAAAACCATAAAGTATTTAGCTTATAAATTCATACAGTACAAGTTGTTTGATATGCATTTTAGACGTTGGAAGTTGGAAATATCAAGAAGACTATCAACTTGTTTATTGTAGAAAGTAACGATGTTTCGGTTTAGATCCTTTCCGTTTTGAAGAAGTTGATAATCCATAAACTTATTGTCTTCTTTATACAGTACATTTAATAACTAAATTCATACAGTAAACTGTAAAGGTATGGATATTGATTTTATTTTAAGATATGAAGATAAAAGGATTATTTCTGTATAATCTTGATAATAAGAATTATTACCCCTACTTTGAAGCATAAGTATGATATTTATTTATAAAATGTTTACATATCTCTTTTGCCTTGTATGGATTGTGTCAGTGCTAGTGTATTCATTTATCAATACTGCATACTACTATTGATTTGAATGAAAGAGACACAGAAGATGTTGATAGGATCACATATGTCAAATTTTGAAATCGATGTTATTACATCGGGAACCACTAACTGTTACTGAACATAACAAGTTAAAGGTCAATCAGTAAATTAGAGCGAAAATACGGCCATTCAAAGTCGGGATTTTGATCGAAAACCGGACAATGTGGCTCGAGTGGCACTCGCAAATTCGCCAAACTTAATTTTGAAACCTTGTCATAAGCTGACTAGAAGATATCTTCGATTCGATAGTGTTTATTAGGTATTGTAACTAATAGGTAGATTAATTGGATGCATAATTTTGAATATTAAACGTATTTGAGATGTTTTCTGGGATTTTTCCATAGAGATATTATGCATAAATGGATATATTTGCAAGTCCAGTGATGAGATATGAACTTCAATCAGCATATTAGATATTTTGTAGCTTATCAAAACCAAACAAAATTTTAAGAAAAATACCCTGTGTCACTTTAGGATTAAGAATAAATAGCTATTTAAAACATTGAGTGGAATTATTGTCCAAAACATGAGAGATAATAATATACTTTTAAAACATTTTGCCAGTGAAAATTTTAATAATTTCAAACAGCTTTTTAAAGTATTTCAGCATTCAGGACTATTGTTTTAATATAGCTAAAAAAAAATTAATGGATGAATAAAAAAGATAATTCTATCATTTGAGATAAAATCCCTGATGTGTCACAGAGTGAAAGTTGTGAATGTCAACGCTCATCCGGGCCATTTAATCACTCTGATTTGGTTGACATTTCCAGTTGGAATTTGATCAATGCTCATGTACTTGGAAATGGATTCATTTTTGCATTTACTGGCTTGTGTATGTGTTTGCTCGCGATGGTCACTATTTCATTCATTCATTTACCAAAACACCCATTCATTGTGACACAATTTTCATTCATTTGTTTGTTTATTTGTTCATCTCATTCATTCATTGTGACAAAAATTTCATTTGTTCATTCATTCATTCATTCATTGTGACACCATTTTCATTCATTCAATCAATCATTCTTATGCTAATGGCTGAAATATTGCCCAAGCAGCATAAAACAATAACTTACTCAATCGTTCTTATGTTTGCCTGTCAAAAGTTAATGTTACAAGTCAATTTATTTGCATTATATTGAACATATGGAAACCAAATGTGGTTATGGAGTACAAACTTGCTCTAATGGAGGGCTTGACATATAACATCAACCTTACAAAAGAAATAATTGCCTTTATGTTTAGTCATGTGATTATACAAACATAGGGAGAAAAGTCTTGAGTAAAGCGGAGGCAAAATAAGGCAACAAAAATGGGACAAGACAGGACTTTCATTCATAAAATGTTATGCCTGTATGATCTCAAGTATGTATTATATATTTCTGATTTTAGATCTTGTTATGGGCTAAAAATTGTAGGGAGTTAATGGTGTTATTAAAAAATGTCATGCGTGAAAAGATAACTATACAAGGGTAACAATTAAAAAATGTCATGCGTGAAAAGATAACTATACAAGGGTAACAAGCTTTGTTATTTATTATCCTACTTCAGAATTTAAAAAGAAATGAAGTCATGGATAAGGCAAATGGTTATGTCAATGATCTCATAAACGGGGGGAAGTAAGGGGGTGGATAGAAGGCTATTTAAATTTAAGGAAGATTGATATGGCTGTATGGGTGGGAGTGGTAAGTCACATGCATGATAACTTTTAAAAGGGGCGGAGCTAGACTTCGCTTATAAATGCATTGGGATACTGGTGAACAAATGAATTATTTGCTGCAGTGCAGGGAGAGGTTTTCATTAAAATGTTGGGGTTTTGTCAAAATTAATATGAAACACTGGTTAAACAGTAAACATTTAATTGTGATATTTCATTAATATATTATTCGCTACAGTGCAGGAAGAGGTATAATAAAAATGTTGGGGTTTTGTCAAAATTAATGTGTTGCACTGGTTAAACAGTAATCGTTTAATGGGGACGTTTCGGGATAATTTTTGGGGACTTACTCCCTTCATCAGGTCCGCTGAAGTGTGATAATTTTGTTAAAATTTTAACAGTTAATTACATTAACAAACTTGTCTTGCACCTACATGATCAAACATATCCGCATTCATATTCTTCATAAGATACCCATTGGAAAATTATCAAATTGTCCTGGTGGTATCATGTCATAAACAATCTTAATGTTTTGTCACAAAATCATAGACATCTAGTACTAAAACAATATTTTGAAAATTTAATAATTTCTACATGTCTTTCAAAAAACAGAATTAACATTGTTTGTGTCAATGCAATTATGTTTATGGCACTCAAATATTGGTATATAAATATCCAAATTTGGAAATATTTAGATTCAGTTTCTCTTGTCATTAACATTATATTGTTCTTGTTGAATATTGATGAATCAGTCAACCACAACATTATTGTCCAAGGTTTCCGAGTGTAGATTAATAATGCAGGTATTCTCCTATGAGAGCCTGCAAGTTGATCAATTATATAGGAAAAAAAAAGCTTCAGAGGTTGGCCTTGGGGAAATGTACCACATTAAATATGCCAAACTGTTCCCAATCCAAACAAAGTTACTGCAACTTCTTTATTTATGATATGCGACGTTTATCATCATAATGTTTCCTCATTATCATCAATCCAACTTCTAAAATGCCCCTTAAAGAAAAGTTGCTTCACTCTTCACATCAAGTCTGACCTATAATCCACTTTGAGTCAGTTATTGGCCCACAAAAGAAAAGTCTGGTTAAAATCGGACTAGTTCCTAGGAATTAAAGTGAATTTTTTTTATCTTTATAAAGAATTGAATTTATTCTGTCAGGAGGTCTTCTCTCCACGGGGTCTGACTGCAGCTCCATAGATTACATGTTTAAATCACAAGTTGTGCAGCAAAAGCTTTCGGTATCAGTAACTATAAGGTCAACTAAGAGCTAGTTATGCATGCACTAAACTTGTTATAAAACTAGTGATCTACAGGCCTGCAGTCAGACCTAATGGAGGGGATTGCATAATTCGATTTAGTATCTAGTTTGAAATTTGTATAACTTGAAAGTAGGTCAATTTTAATGAGACTGACCAAACAAATATAAAGTAATCCAAGCTAGTTGGTGAAACAGAAGCAAGGAAATGTATCTTCTTTGCTATTTTTCAGACGGTTAAAAAATTTAGATACGCCCACTTGTTATAGAGAAAATTCAGAAGTCTTAATGCCTTATAGGGTAATATTTTCATGACGTGACAATATCTGTTTGGGAGGGATACATTATCCCTGTTGAGAAGTCGATACAACATTACAACTACATCAATGATACCCCTTCATGATTTTGTGATTATTATGGACCTTTTATACATAAGAGATCTAATTAAGCAAGTATATATTTGACTGAATTGTAGAAAGAGAAGCCTCAGAATATAACATAACCATCAATTTTGACTAAATGAAACTGTAGGACATGACAAAATGACAGAAAGATGGCTTTATCTACTAGATGTTTACTATATGCACTAGATTTGGAATGATGTTGTACATTAACATGAAAATACATGTATGGACTAGAAAATTTTAATCTTCAAAGTTTTTGAACAAGTTGTTGCAATTGATACTCAATAACTTCAAGTCTAGATCACTACTGTTTCAGAAAATAAACACCTTTTTTGGACTCGTTTCTCTTTTTATGTTAAAAGTTACATTTTTATATTATTTTCATTACGGGGACTAGAATTTTCGCCCAGGTATTTGGAGAAAAATTCTAATATCTTTGGCGGACATCTTGATTTTAGGTTCATTACAAATTATAAACTCAATGATCTCTAACGCTATGAGTTATACAATATGTTTTTTGTATCGCAGACCCTCTCGGCGACTGTGGATGCTGACAATGACAAGTTTGAGCCGATGGTTGCCTTCATGTGCAACAAGCCGGCCATGTACCGTGTGCAGGGGGGCTGGAAGAAGGATATGACCACCGACTGTCTCGGGGATAAGATCGAGATCCTCAAGTACTGCCAACATGTAAGTATTAACATGTAAAGTTTTTCTTACAGAAAAGTGAGATGTGCCTAGTTATTAGGTTTCAGTGATTGCTTCTAGAGTTCATTAGGTCTTTTGAAGTGGCTTGCATGAGCTTCAAAACATTATTTATGTTTCTTAATCATCTTGGTCGTCTATCGGTACCCCTTGTTTTCTCTGTAACTTTCTAATGTCCAGGGGCGGGATAGCGCAGTGCTTAGCACGTTCGGTTTCGGATCAGGAGGTCCGTGGTTCGAATCCGAATCAGGCTCGGCAACATTGTCTGCAGTAGAGAACTGCTCTACATGAAGTCATGTTTGGGTGCAATGCTACACTGAATATCAGCGCAGTACCACCCATGGTTCGTTGGTTTCAGTCGATGTTCGCAGGTTTCACCGCAATACATAGCCACAATAGTATTACTGGCTTTCTCCCTGCAATAATATTAGCAGCCTCGATATAAGTAAATACTCTTGAAAAGCGACGATTAACCCAATTATCACCTCACCTCACCTAATTAGGTCCCTTTGTTTATATTTAAACATTTGCTACTGTTATTTTGAGGTGACGAAATTGAAGGGAACAGTTAAGTTTATGCTTTAATTACATGATAATAAAACAACCAAGTTGAAACATTATAATGGGGATAACAGTTTTGTTGATATACACGTGATCAATTGATAAGAATGCACAAGCAAAGTTTGTTTCTACAAAAAATACCCTGATAAGACTGTCCTTTGATCTTCATTAATTCTAATCGCACGAAATCAACGGTAAGATAAGTATCCACCTTTGTTTTCTCTACTTTATCAGACAGACATGCTAATTAGATCCCATTGTTTATCTTAAATTGCTTGCTACTGTCATTTTGAAGTGACCATGAGAGTAAACATCTTGTTTGTTTTCTTGATTGCTTCGAAGTTGTGGGGTTTGAGTCTATAAAATTCGTAGCAAGTAAGATTTTATGAGGGAAGACAAAGAGATATCCGAAGGTCCAGTTCTGCATATTTAAATAATCTCTAAGTCGAATTCGTCGCTGATGGCGGAAATATTGCCCAAGCTGTGTTGGACTCAACATCACTCTACGTTGAATATTTGACATGTCAATGGCTTCATGAGGTCAAAGGTTAAAAGTCATGTAGCAGTTTGCATACATTTCAGTAACTAATAGCCTTAGGAGACAAAAGCCTATTCCAGATCATGGTTACATGGGGGATTAGGATAGAAAAGCTGCTCAAATAGATTACTATGTAAGGCCATCATTTTCTAGACTTATCAAAGGCTCCTTTAGTTTTCTGCTCTCTGGATGACATTCTAAGATCATTGTTTAAGCCATCAATGGGATGTCTTGTTATAATGGATCCCAGTCTTGAAATATGACAAACCTAATGAATTAATTTAGATATTTTCACCTTTTGGAAAATAAAATTAAAAGAATTGGTTGTTTAGGTGATGTCAGTGTTTTCCAAGATAGAAATCTTTCATGAGAAAATCCTATCATAAAGAAAAGGCCTAGAAAAAAGTAGATTTTTCCTATACAGAAACTAATTCAAACTCAAGTTTTATTCTCAATTTCATATGGTTGTGATTAAAAAAGAAAAAGAAAAATCAGCTTCATTGACAAGCTTGATTTAAAATTGATTTAGTTGCTTCTATGAAAACTTACTTATCAAATATCAACTTTTTTGTGTACAAAGGCCGGTAAGAGTCATTACATATCAAATTTTTGTACTAAAGCTGGTTTTAATTAAGTAGTTGCGACTTTGTTTGACCAGAGCACCTGACAAAGCCATTTGTCCCCCTTTCCCTTTTACAGCAGTGGGAGGCATACATCACCAAGATAAACACTTCAGTCCAGAGGTTCATTGTCTGTCCGCCATTGTTCCCTTCCCAGGGTTCATTATTATCCCAGATTTCTCTCTTGACCTCTCTCAGAACTTAAAAGGTCAACTAGACTTGCCCATGTCTTTTGTAATTAAATCTAACAGGATAAGATGAGTTTGTAACAAAACCCTTACATAGGATATAGTCATAGCACTGTCTGTCTGTCTTTTTGTCTGTCTGTCTGGTCGTCCACTTGTTTCAGGAGGAGAACTAAAACATCCATTATATCCCTTTTAAACTTTGCATATCACACCTACTTAAAGGGGCAGTAGCACGTTTTTTGATAATTTTATATTTTACATTTTTCTCTGATAATTGTAAGTTCATGTTAAATGTATTATATTGACAGTGTCAAAAATCTCATTACACAAGACAATCATCCATAGTCAGAGGACAAAGTATGAAGATTCACTTAAAATCCATTGGCGGCCATTTTTTTGTGAACACCTTTAATTCATTTTTGTAAGACTAAACTGAACGTTACATATTTGAATTATTACTGCTCCATTTAGTTTAAATACATTGTCTTTCAGTTGGAACCATTAATTTTCATTTTCCTGACATCACCTTATATTCCCCCTAAAAACGTGCTACTGCCCCTTTAAAGGCACTAATTAATCAGCTTTTATCTCCATCTTGAAATGTTTGCATTATGAGAAAACAAATATGCTGTATTATGCTTATTCATTAACAGAATTAAGAAATAACTACTTGATTGATAGAAGAGGAGCATGTTTACAAATAAATCATGATACAAGTTATCAGTTACGACAGCAATTTGTCGTAGTAATGCATTCCATGATCGTAGCTTTGATGATTGGTTTCATTTCACGATATTTATATTTTTTGAGCGATAGACTTTATTCTTTGTCAAATTGTTAATCTTGAACAACTGAAATGCTAACGTCACAAACATATTTGAAATTAAATTGTGAAATTATCATATAGAAATCCTGTATAATTGTAAACAGGAAAGTCCTTCTGAATTTCGTTTCCACAAAAAATACCCCGCTCGAATGGTCCCCTTAATTAAATAAGAGATGCCTTATGATAACTTAGTATTTCTGAAAAAATAGTTTTTTTGCTTGCACGTTCTTGTTTTAATCCTATGCAAGGAGAAACAGTCAAAACTGTTAATCTTCTAACTTTCGATTTGCATTTGTTTTTAAACATTATTTTTTAGATGTTTCAGACCGTTGATCTTTGTCTAAAACCCAATTACATAAAACAAATAGAAGTCTAAAAGACAAGTGACTTATAACACAGTTTTTTCAGTGATAGATCTTGGTATTTTACCGCCAATCATAAATATGATTTCTATTACTTCAATACAAGTCATTTTGAATTAACTGTCCCACAGAATCATCTCCTTAAGTCAGTTCTTTTAAGTAATCCGCAATCTTCAAAATGACAATTTTAATGCTTCAACCCAAGTAACTCTTTCACCCCAACAATTATCAGTGTTTTGCTTACATCACCTGTAAACTTTACATCTCCCAATTTCCCTAAAACAAATTTTCTTTTGTAAACCTGCTCGACTAAACCTTAATTTATGATGTTGCCCTAACATTCTTTTGCCACCTAAACTCTGAAAACCAGCCCCTCTCCCACAAAAACACTCTCAAAAATTAAGTAAAGGCTTTATAAGAACATTACCAGTGCCCATGTTCAGGCAATGTGAGGTCCCACGTGGACATCTAAACATCATTTACCCCACATTCTCTCAATAGGATACAGCAAATTCAATATGGACATGCCGTTAGCTTCAATACCCTACAGGCTTCTGAGCGGCATGGCATACTCATCGATGTGTTGCTATGGCGATTGAATCAATTACATAAATATTCGCTGCTTCTTTCATGCAGTCGAGAAGATGGCGAGGAATTGATTTTCTTGTGGCATGATCACGGGAGGTCGTTTCAGGCTCGACCAATCAGAAGGAGGCTGTCTTAGGCTTGACCAATCGGAAAGCGGCATGTATCCTGGATACTGATCTCGCTGATTTTCACCTGTGCTGAATAACTGAGTCACCTTTACAAGTCATGCTTTTATATCAATTAGCATCTCATATGTTGATTAATGATCTTCCGTGTATCTGGTTGATGCACATGAGCAAGTCATTTGATTGGCTGATCTGGAAAACAGTTTTAGTGCCTTTGTATGGATTATTACGGTTATTTGTCAGTGAAAGATGATAAATGTGCCTAGAATACTCTCATAAACTATTATTTAAATGTGGTTTATTTGTGTGTATATCTATTCTTTGATCTATTGTTGTATATCAGTTTAAGGTCAAAATGTAACAACCACAAGGAACTAGGTCTATTTTCGGTATTTGACTTATGCCTTTCCAATTTGTTAATTATTTAATATCTATGAATCTTGAATGAGATCTTTTGAAACCTCTTGATTCTTTTTTTATTTTACTAAATAATGTGATTTCAGGTTATCATTTCAGATAGAAAATCAAAACTACAACTGCGTAATATAAACTTATAATTGTCAACTGCATATTGACTCAATGATGTAACCTCTGTTGTTATGAGAACAGTTCTTGGGTTTCTGGCACATTCATCTAGCAGCAAATATTTGCACCACAAACTATATGAAAAGCTTTCAGCCAATAATTTAAACACATCTTGTATGGAAAGTTAGCTTGTCCACAAAGTAATTATTAATTTACCAAATTACGTTGAAATATTTTATAATCATTTTGTTAAGAGCTAATGCCAAGTGCAAAGACCAAGCATCATCAAACGTCACTGGCTTTTCATATCATGTATATGTGACTTGTAGGGGTTTAGTCTGTTTCTTGTGTGCGTGTGCTGTTTAGCAAACCCAAGCCACCTTTTTAAGGATATATAATGTTTACAGAGCAAAACTATAATTTCAAAAATTAAATGTACATAGAAAATCAATGTTTTAAGAAGAATGGTATTACAAATTTTGGAAACAGGAGATTATCTTTTTTGACACTAGCCTTGTTTTTAGCAGAGTAGAACTAGTCTCAAATAGACTCTGAAATAAGATTATCTTAAATCTAAAATTTAAAAAAAAAATAAAAAAAATTCATTTCCAGAAAAATCTTGTGAAATCAAAGCTTTCAAGTCTTCTTGCGGACTTGCTCGGCTTTCATCTTAATCTAGGGTCTGGCTGACAATTGTTTGATCTTAATTGTCGCTTCTATCTCCAGCTTTACCCGGACCACCAGATCACCAACATCGTGGAGGCCTCGTACCTTGTGAGCATCCCCAACTGGCCCTCCAAACAGGGAAAACGTCACATCCATCAAGTTAGGCCCTACAGATGTATTGGTGAGTTACCTAACTTTCATGTTTATAGAGTTATGCCCCTTTGTTGTTTGTGAGATATGTTTTTAGATTTGAAGAGTAATCTCCCTTTGTGTTTATTTTCAAATTTTGCCACATTGATGTTTAAGAAACCTTAATGTTTTTAAAGTTGTACCCCAATATTGTTTTTATGATATGCCTTTTGATGTTTTTAGAGTTATAACCCTTAATGATTCTGGAGTTGACACTTGATGTTTAGAGTTATGCCCCTTTGATGTTTTAAGAGTTTTTCCCTTTTCTATTGAGAGCTATCTATCAAAAGTTGGATTATTTTATCTTAATATTCTGGCATTGTCACTGTAAAATTTGTCAACTTTGGCCTATGACTATTTTACTTTGGTCAGGTCATGTATTTTATCTGATATTAAGAATTTTGAATTTAACGACGATCCAAAGTTCAAATCTTATATTAAAAAATGAAGTATTTGAAACATGGTCTCATAAACACTTAGACCCCCCTTTGACATTTCAAGAGGCTTTTTGTTGTGTTGCAACATTCTTTTCAAAGTTTTGACACTAACCCTATATAAAAAAATGAGATGTCCATTCATTGGGATGTCAACGTTTTGATAACGGAAAGAATCATAGCTCATCCACCTATTTGCTAGAATAAGGTCAAACCGGCTGACAGAAGGTAAAAGTAATTAAACATCTACAATTGTTGCAGACATGGTAGATTTAAGACCCTTAGCAAGGATCAGAATTTTAGATATTTACAAATCAAAACTCAAATACAGTTTATCACTGAAGTTGTAAGGTATGGGTATTAACTTCTTAAACAGTGTTAATGGGATTGGCAATAAACAGTTAGTACCAAATCTGAATAATTCATTAGTGAAGGCGAGTCTGCATCATACATTAAAAATCTGTCCTGCTGTTTAAGTTTAGAAGTACAGCCTTTGTTGGTTTCAGGTATAAGGTTTTACTCCTGAACATTGCTACAATGATGTTGGCTTTCCTCCTTTAGCGATAGCAAAGTTGATATATCTTTTGAGGAAGAATGCTCACCTTTAATGAAGAAGAAACAAATTGTAAAGCAGGGCCCTGAAGCCAAGTTGCCAGAAAACCTGACTTGTATCAAATTGTATTACACCGTCTTTACTAGTATATACCGACATGGTGGTTGATATAAGGAACCAGTGCTTGTGTATGTTCACCATGTAGCTAGTGAGTATATTCACCAGGCAGCTCAAAAGCCTGGTAGAAAGACAGGCAGCTGTGTGTCAAATTGTATTACATTGTTCACTAGTACATACTGATGGTGGTTGATATAAGGAACCAGTGCTTGTGTATATTCACCATGTAGCTAGTGAGTATATTCACCATGTAGCTAGTGAGTATATTCACCATGTAGCTAGTGAGTATATTCACCATGTAGCTAGTGAGTATATTCACCATGTAGCTAGTGAGTATATTCACCATGTAGCTAGTGAGTATATTCACCATGTAGCTAGTGAGTATATTCACCATGTAGCTAGTGAATATATTCGCCATGTAGCTAGTGAGTATATTCACCAGGCAGCTAGGTTGCCAGACAGACGTCCCTGTATCCTGTCCCATCAGCAGTCAACCTGTCAAGGCAGCAGACTGACCTGTTTATAACCTCATCGGACCAGGTCAAGTGAAACTTTGAAGAATAGGAGTTCAAAGGATTTTCATCTCCCAAATTCGAACAAATTAATGAAGATTTTTTATTTGATATTTTGTGAATAATGTAATTTGAATCTCCTGTTTCAATACCAAAGGGAGGTTCTGCTATTATGCATATACCATTCACTTCTGTCGATTTGTTTGAATGAAACAATACTACAAATTGAAAACGTTCATCGTAACATCGAGCAAAAAAAACCAACACCACTAGTGAAATATCAAGGGTCAAAATGTCACTGTCAAGTGAACCCATCCCTGGCAGAAATAAATCAACATGATCTACATAATTTGCAAAATCCAAGTCATTTGCAAATTTTCAAAATCTTAAATGTACAGTCTTGAATTGTGTTCATCTCAGAAGTACCAATTCATTTTCTTACAGATACTGAGTCATGAAGGAAAAATGTAATAAATTATCATTCCCATAAAACAGCATTTTCAGGGACACGTTTAGAATCTAGACTTCCCTAAGTCTTCCTTAGGGGAATAGAATGATCACATGTATGAATAATTGATCTGTAAGCAAAATCAATATAGAAACAAGTTTAACCAGTTTTAAAGTCGTTATTGTTGCTTTCAGTACATATGATCCAACTTTACATGTTTAAACATTTTTTCCTGGCAATATTTTGGTTTTTAAATCTATGAAATATTCGTGAAGATTAAATCATAAGCCTCCATATTTTGATAAATTACAATAGCTCAGTGTTGAAATCAAGGTTTATGGCAGTGTATACCATACAAGAAAGTCAACATATGCAAGCTTATTGTTAAGGTAAATATTGATGATATGTATGGAAATATTGATAACAATTAATATAGGTAGTGGCGTTTCATTTTGTACACAAAGAATGTGATCAAATATACATAGCAACAGATGGCATACAAATAACTTGAAAACTCTGTTTAAGTTAATAATGTTATCATGTTTCTTTTAGTAGGTTCAAAATGTAATTACATTTGTTGTTATTGTAAATGTATTTTGAGAGGTTATGTTATATCTTATTGAATTTACCCGTCAAATTAATTTTTGACAATATAAAAAATGTCCCAGATAAATTGATAGCAAAATTTTCTTGAAACATAAAACAGGATTGCTGAAGATTTCACAAATTTTCATCTTTTTGAAGTTGTTCAAATAAGTAGAGCTGTAGCATTTTTCTAATCGATGATAAAAACAAGATGTATGACCTGAACCCAATAGAGCCCTTTCTTTAAAATTACAGTCAGTGAATACATCTTTTAAACTTCAGCTTTAAAGGGGCAGTATATTTTAAATATTTCACTTAGTATTGTAAGTTAATGCTAAATGTATTATATTGACAGTGTCAACAATCTCATTACACAAGCCAATCATCCATAGTCAGAGGACAAAGTTTGAAGATTCACATAAAATCCACTGGCGGCCATTTTTTGTGAACACCTTTAATTCATTTTGTGTGAGAAAAACAATCGCATGGCTAAACTATACGTTATATATTTGAATTATTACTGCTACATTTAGTTTAAATGCATTGTCTTTCAATTGGAACCATTAATTTTCATTTTCCCGACATCACCTTAGATTCCCCCTTAAAACGTGCTACTGCCCCTTTAAAAATAGTGAACTCAGAGTAATAAATTCCTGGTCGCACTCATGATAGTGAATTGCCGTCTCCTAATGATCCGATATACTAACAAAGCTATCATGTGCCACCACCTGTTGCAGTACATATGGGGTAAATTACCTATCACATAAGTAGAACCATTCACAAACCGACACCTTCGGGTTCAGATTATCTGATCACAATATTTTTAACCATAGTATTCTTAATTGGACAGTAGCTCATTTCAAAAATATATTATTTTCTTCTATTCTCAAATAATTGTTATTGAATGTCAAATGTATTATCTCCAGAGAGTATGCCATGTCATGAACCAAACTGTTTATTTATGGAAGAAATTTTAAATATAAAGTGCAGTCTAAGTAAACCTAGCCTCAATATTATCCATTTCACTCCTATACTGAGTCTAGAAAAGGCCTAGTAGAGGGTCGGGTCAGCTCACGTATCGAATTGACCAATCAGAACTCAGCTTACCAAGCCACAATAGTCTGCCTTCGCATGTACAACGTTGGAGGGTCATAGGTCGCAGAAAGGTCGGCTGACGCAACCCTCTACTAAACCTTTCTAGTATAGGAGTGAAACGGATAATATTGAGGCTAGGTTTACTTAGACTGGTATAAAGTGGAAACTGCTGGCAGCCATTTTAGTGTGATCACCTTTTGATCATTTAAGTTTTAATTGATTTGGATAGCTTGATAAAATATCAAAAATGTCGTACTCCCACAGTCCCAGTGAAATGCGAAATTTGAATCTGAGTCGCTATTTAAGAAATAATCACAGCTTGTTAATGATGAGAAACAGCAAATAAGCCACTTTCTACTGAATATTGTCAAATATTCTCCATCTGCACATAGGTAATAATGCTTAGATGGAATAACATCTGATAAAAGCCCTCCGTCTCAGTTGTCACCGAATCTGAGGTTTAGTCCATGTAGATTTAGGTTGACAGGACTGGATTTGGATAATTCCAAACTGTCAAACAGTAAATATGCTACAGCGAATATTAGCTTGTCTTGTTTGAAGCCAAAGCAATAAATATTCATTGACACAGATTTCTCGTAGCCTTCTTGATGAACAGGTTTGTGTCCGCTGATTCAGTAATTTTGATTGGATCAATAGGAGACTGTTATGAACGGCGGCCATGTTTGTTATATATTTGGCAAGAGCCTGGCTGAATCAATAGTTTGATTATATTCTATGAAAGGGGCTGCTTTCCAAATTGCTCTTATATGTGGATTTTTGGTTAAGGGAAAGTGTTGAGGCTGGAAATTTGAATTTGGAATTGTCAATAATGTGATAATGATATACAGGCAATTTGTGGATGCAAGTTAGGCTAGGTTTTGGTTGAATCAAGAGTTTGATATATTTCTATAAAACGGGTTGTTTTCTAAGTGGGTTGTATATATGGAATTAGGTTAAGGAAAAGTGTTGTTAGAAATTGTTAGTTTGTGAGTGTGAGATTGATTCATTATGAAGGTGTACACTGGAAATTTATGGAAATACCCCTAGTCTTGAAACATGTAGGTTTCATATAATTGATGATTCAAAAGAGTTATCATATGAAAATAATCATTATGACAATAAAAATATGATTTTAACAATTTTATATTCTTGCAATTTTCCTTATAATCTTAAAAATCAACAGTGAGGATGAGCTTAGCCTGTCATCCAGACCCTAGAACAAAAATATTCAATTGACGACAAACCCAGTCTAGAAAAATAAAGCAAGGCTATATTACTCAGCATCTTCTGGGCTCTTTTTTTAATGATACATGAATTGTTTAAAATATTATCAATATTGAAAAATAATACTTCAGAGACCAAAGGGAGTCTGTAATCTAGATGATGCTTATTTCCTACAGCACCAAGAATAAAATTAGGGTAGGTCAAATATTTCCTCAGTCCAGATTTCTTGACTTGAACTATAGAGCATTAATTATACCTATGTTTGTTGACGTCCCCTATATATGGATCCCCTGCTACAACAAAACCTTGTTGTCTAGACTAGCTATCTTCTCCTGATCTATGCACGCCTTTAAGGGCTTTGTTAGCTTGTACTCTCTATTTCTTTACTCACAGACAGAAGAGTTTCATAAGTTTAGGGGTCGTATCAAGATAAATTTTCAAACAGAAAATACTAAGTATGGGCTCATGGTATGATGTCCGTTGGTATGATGTCCATCCATTCATCAGTCCCATAGGTTTGTGCATTTTCCACTTCTTCAGAAGCATAAGGGCTGAAACGTTGTGTACAGACTCCTTGACTAGTGAGAATTATAATTTATAGATTTGGTGGCCCTGTGGCTCCTAAAAAGGGCTTGAACCTTCAGATCCCAAAGCCTAAATGATCAATTCCAGATCTAGTAGCTGCCTTACTCAATTTAGGGTTTACCTTTTTACGTATTTTTTTAATGTTTGAGCAATTTCCTTTTCTGATAACTGGTATCTGAAATCACATTGCCTACATACTTAATTCTAGAGCTGGTGACCCTGTAACCCCTACAAAGTCAAGTATTATAGACACTGAAAAGATATTTGACCTCTAGTATCAGATTGTCCATCTTTCTTAACAATAAAAGCCCTAAGGATTATTCCATGCCTTATGCTTCATATGTCACCAGCCGTCGTTGCTAGACATCAGGAAATCAATCTTTTCATTTAGGCAATATGGCTTCCTTTGGAATTGACCAGTCAGGTGTATCATGACATAACAATACATGTCTGTTAGATTTGTCTACCAGTGATCTCTCCTTGTGTGTCTTGAAGATGGATGTGTCTACATCACGAGACGGGCGAAACTTGATATGAACTTTAACCTTAACCTGTATTATATTTTTGAATTTCAGACTAAAGATGTATTGTTTGGTTTGGGACGAGAGATAAGTTTTCTTTAGGAATATTTTTATTGTAATCGAATGCCACGCAATTTTTTTCTTTCTTTTTCAAATGGAAAAGAAATAAAATACACTTTTAAGCACCATTAAATTCTAAAATTTGATATCTATTCAGGTTAAAACAGTTGGATGAATTAGAGAACATTTTCAAAATACTTTGAATTTGATAATTTCATAAAAATTAAACTGTTTATCCTCTGAATATAGTACTACATTAATCAATTAGAGAAGTAACTATACAGGTGAACACTCATTCATCTTTTTGTATTTATAAAAATATCACAAAGCATTTTGAGACGACCCCTCTACTCAATGTTGAAGTGGGCAAGACTTTTCTACCTGCCCTATATATGTGTATAGGTAGTTCAGTGGCCGACCTACCTGTCTACCTGTCACACCTGAATTTACCTGGCGACCCCCGTCTGTTTGACATACCTTGAGTCTGCTATGGCATAGGACTGGCTCGTTAACTTGGTGGGTTTGTTAGAAGGGTGGACTTTGCTTGCTAGCTGCTTAGGATGTGCAGTAGTTTTATGGATAACAGTATATTGCACTACAGAAACAAGAAGAATCGGTATACACTTAAGATATGCAATATGATGTTTTAAAATCAACAATTTCCCTCTAAAATTGCAAAAATACACTGCCCAAAAAAGACTTTACATAATTTGTAAACAAAGTGTGAACTTGTGTGAAAGAAGCATAGGTATAACCTCAAAAAAGTCATTGATAAATCCCCCCTTTCCAAAACAGGAAATTACGCCCTCAGCTTATCATGTCGGAACAACACTGACCATGAATCTGATTGCATAGGGCTGTCTTGTTTGGTAGTTGAGGTTATCAGAAGAGAAAAATGCTGGCTAGTTGTGGAAAACTCTTCCCTTTACGTACCTATTCATTAGATTGCAGAAACCTGACATGGCATAGGACGGGGTTGTTAGGTAGTCGAGGCCTTTACAATAAATTGTAGCTAATTCCCTCCAAGATATTTAAAGGGCCAGTAGGACTTTTTTAAAAAAATCGTCAATTTTTTCCTAAAGGATATTAGATGTATCATGTTAATAGGGTCAGCTATCTCATTACTCAATCCAATAATCTCTATTTGGGAAGGAAAATTATCGGATATCGGGCAAATGTAATTTGTAAAAATAAAACTTCCTGAACAAATCAGATTTTATTTTTCAAAAATGATGATAACCCATTGGTAATAGTGAAAAGGTCATAGGAAATTGTCCAAGCTAACTAGTTTCTAATTTCAAAGCCAATTACACATTCTCATTAAATGTGGTGTTGGATAACAATTGAGAGTTACAACATCACAGATATTAAAATCTATTTAGCATGTACAGGGTAATTGTAGTTTGAGTTAATAGATCTTTGATAATAGCATGCTAATTGCAACATAATTTCCTCTTAAAGTATGGTGAAGTTTGTAAGGAAAGTTGTGGGGTATCCTTTATCCTACTCTAATTATTGTTCTTAAACTGATAACATGATACTCTTACTGAAAGTTATACTATGGTATAGTGTAAACGTTCACTGTGACATAGTTCCCTCTAGAAACTGAACCTAGTCAATCAATAACCTTCCCCTTTTAAATATGCTTGATGAGATTTTGACTGAAAAATATTATTTAGAATCCTTGAAGTTGTCAACTCAGAAATTATTAATCCTGTTCATAAATTAAATGCGTTAATTGTTTACCCTTCTTTTCCTATCGCTGAAATTGAGACTGTATATTTTGGAAGTTTTGATGCATTTTCCACAAATTTAAATCTCCTTTTACTTGTCCATACTTTGTCAACCTTCAAACAGTTTTAATTAGTGTTTTTTTTAAAGATGTAATCCATCATTGAAATTTACTAGACAGATACATTAACTATTTAACAATTCAATTAAAGTATGCTAAGGGTCAAATTTATACTTAGGTTTAAGGCTAGTAAGAATTAAAAAAGTTTAAGTAAGTATAGTAGTGCTTGCTATTTTGGCCAGTTTCAGATTTGATCAAATCAGTAATTAACTTTGATAAGATCGTTTTATGATAAACATTTGTTAAAAGACTATTATTGATTCAGACCATCAAATCATAGTTTAAATTGTAACAAATTCTCATCCAGTAAAAATTTCAATCGCTAGCCTTCATGGCTGCTGTCTGCTTGAGTTAATTTCCACCTTTCGAAACAATCAAAATTTAAAATTGTCAGAGGCGGATAGCTTGAGAGCATGGATCAAGAAAAAACAAATCTTAGATTAAAAACACATAAAAAACCAAACCTTGATAAAATCAATGTTTTGCCTCTGGAATTGAATTTTCCTCTTTTTTGATCATGAAATATATGAATCTAACAAAAGAAATAACTCTCAAAGGAAATTGAATACAAAGATAACATTTGCTGACGTGCCCCAGTTTCCCCTGGGAAAGTGGCTTTCAGTTGATTTACCTTTGTAATATGAACTTAAGGACAAATAACAATGGAGTTATTGTAAGCTTTGTAATTGAAGCCCTAGGTTCAATTAGGTACTGTTGTTAGTTTCAGATGTTACAACTGATGAACAGAAACCTTATTGTAATAGATAGACGATATCTGTCTTTTCTTGACTAATACCATGTTTATTTTATCGAGTGAGGTAGAAAGTTTATATTTGAAAATATTTAACTTGTCTACCTCACGAGATGAGATAAACATGGTATTTGTCAAGAATTGACAGATATTCTATTTATTATATGATTAAATCCTTCTAATTACGTCAAAAAAGGCCAATTTCATGTTGAGCGGCCGCTTGGAAGAGCCCGTCACCACGGTAACAGTGACGTCATATGAGAATTCATTACGTCAGACCATTGTTACATGACCTCAAAGTCTTGAACTTGATGTCACTCCAGTGGTGATAAAGTTTATCACCACTCAGTAGAGTGACAATAAAGGTTATCGCCACTGTAGCCAGATAGAGGGTTTATTTCACTGATAGAACAGAGTATCCCCCCCTCAATCATATAATAGATATGGTAATCTCTATATCTCCTGCAAAACAATTATTACTTGGCTGTGAGGATTGGAAGGCAAAGAGCCTTTGAATGGCTCTATACAAATTGAAGTTTATTATTGAAATGAGAGTTGGCGCCCATTCAAATTTCAGAATATTACTTAAAATCTAAATATGGCCAAATGTCAAAAATGTCTCCCAATTCCCTGAGTAGTAGCTTATGTCTTTCCCTGCTTATGCAATCAAACCATCTCCAATTACATGGTCTATTTAGTTATTCTGTGTAGTTACGAGATGACATGTTTTCAAGAAGACCTACACCTCTGAAATATTGCAAAAGCAATGCTTTACAATACTTCTCTCACTCTATGAAGCCTTCCCTTAGCCAATGGTTGATACACTTGACAAAATTATATTTTGCCGTGGACCCTTTCTTTTCTCTGGACCGCCCCAAATGGCTGAAATATTGCCGAAGCGGCCTTAAAGGGGCAGTAGCACGTTTTTAGGGGGAATATAAGGTGATGTCAGGAAAATGAAAATTAATGGTTCCAATTGAAAGACAATGTATTTAAACTAAATGGAGCAGTAATAATTCAAATATTTAACGTAAAGTTTAGCCATGAGATTCCTTTTTCTTACAGAAAATGAATTAAAGGTGTTCACACAAATATTGCCGCCTATGTATTTTATGTGAATCTTCATACTTTGTCCTCCGACTATGGATTATTGGCTTGTGTTATGAGTTTTTTGACACTGTCAAAATAATACATTTAACATTTACTTACAATTATCACTGAAAATTTTAAAATATAAAATTATCAAAAAACGTGCTACTGCCCCTTTAAGCACTAACTCACTCACTTTTTCTCTGGAAGCAGTTATTGCAAAATATACTTTCCATTTAAACTAACTTCTTGCACATGTTAAATTTACACAGTGAAACATTTCTATTTCTTACTGGCTCATGAATGAGTTACTGTATAATAGTTCTACTTTACATAAAGATGGCAGATATGTGCTATGGTGTCATAGAAATGTTTCAAAGATTGTGAAGATATACACCAAGGTCTGGCTGATATATGTGTGATAAGATTGTTAAATCCAATCAGGGACGCCAAGGGGATTTAAGACGCCTGTTATTGTCTGATACAAACACAGAAGCTTCATTGTTATGTTGTTATTCATAAGTTACATTTATTGCTTGCTGAGAATTATTCTTTATGAATTCACACATTTTGGGTTCTGTAGGTCATATACACTTCAGCAAATGTTCCTTTTGCTCCTGCTCATAAAATTCCCTGAACAAGTATAAAATATTTCTGGCTTTGATAAAAATTTCTGCATTCCGTTTAAGTTGATGTCTTCCAACGTTTCCAAATCCATTGCAGTTGATCGCCAATACAGATAATTCACCCTTTAAAGGGGCAGTAGCACGTTTTTAGGGGGAATATAAGGTGATGTCAGGAAAATGAAAATAAATGGTTACAAATGAAAGACAATGTATTTAAACTAAATGGAGCAGTAATAATTCAAATATATAACGTAAGGTTCAGCCATGCGATTCCTTTTTCTTAAAAAAATGAATTAAAGGTGTTCACACAAAAATGGCCGCCAATGGATTTTATGTGAATCCTCATACTTTGTCCTCGGACTATGGGTGATTGGCTTGTGTAATGTGATTGTTGACACTGTCAATATAAAACATTAGGCATTTACTTACAATTATAAGTGCAATTTTAAAAATATAAAATTATCAAAAAACGTGCTACTGCCCCTTTAAGGTGTCAATTAACTAAATCCTTCTGAATTCCCTTAAGTTTGAGTCTTCAAGAGTGATGTCTGGAATCAACTTTTCCAAATCCATTGCAGTTGATCGCCAATGTAGATAAAAATTGTCCTTGTAAACTTAACTCTTCTTCTAACTTAACTCTTGATTCTGTTACAGTCAGAGCCTTCCTGAATCCATTGTAGTTGATTGTCAATATAGATAAAATTACCCTTCAGTTATCAGTAAACTCAACCCTTCTTGATTCTGTTAGAGTCGGAGCCTTCCTGAATCCATTGCAATTGATGACCAATATAGATAAAATTACCCTTCAGTTATCAGTAAACTTTACCCTTCTTGATTTTGGTACAGTCAGAGCCTTCCTGAATCCATTGCAATTGATGACCAATATAGATAAAATTGCTCTTGTAGTTATCAATAAACTAAACTCGTCTCGATTCCGTTACAGTCGGAGCCTTCCGGAGCATCACCTGCTTCAAAGTTTCTGAAGCCATTGCAGTTGATGGCCAAGAAATATAATTGCCCTTGTCATCAATATACTCAACTCTTCTCGATTCCGTTACAGTCGGAGCCTTCCAGAGCGATGCCCTGCTGGTGCCCCAGAACTGTGAGTTTGACCACCATCACAACACCTCGGTCTGCCAGGAGTTCAAGGACTGGAACACCACGGCCTCCCTCATGTGCAAGCAGCGCAACATGTCCACCGAGAGCTTCGCCATGCTTCTCGAATGTGGCCTTGACCGTTTCAATGGAGTTGAGTTCGTCTGCTGCCCGAAGGGAAAAAGTAAGTGCTGTTCCTTCTCTGTGTTTGGATTGTCTCTGTTATCAGAATTCTGTTTATGATACAGTAGAACTCGGATATAACGAACTCCAAGGGACCAACGAATTTAGTTTGCTATATCCGGTGTTCGCTATACACATATAATTTAAATGATACTATATAGGGACGGGACTTGAAAATTGGTTCGCTATATCCGATGGTTCGCTATATCCGAGTTCGCTATATCCGTGTTCTACTGTATGTCTAATATATATAACTGAACAAAGTGCTGAAACTAAGATTTTCTACATTCCCTTGCCATCTTGACGGCAATACTAATATTGAGAAGTTACATCAGTTAAGCTTTCTTATGTCATACATGCAGCATTTATCACCGTTGATATATTTCACAGCAATAACTTCTATGGTTGACTGATAATATGTAAATGCTAATAGGAACATACATGGCTGTTACAGATGTTGATATTCACTAAAACCCAATAACTGGGCACATTTTCAAGTTCTTAATATGTCCAATACAACATGTAATATGTAAAGTTTTTTCTTATAGAAAAGTGGGACATCAAATGTGCCTAGTTATTAGGTTTCAGTGATTGCTTCTAGAGTTCATGAGGTCTTTTGAAGTGGCGGTCACAAGTCTCGAAACATTATTCATGTTTTTGCCGTCATCTATGCACTTGGTCGTCTATCGGTACCCCTTGTTTTCTCTGTAACTTTCTAATGTTCGACAAAAGCGTACCGCCCTTTATCCTTAAATGGATCATGGTAGCCGCCAGGTACCAAAATCACTCTAGCAGTGGACAACTCTTCCTAGACTTTACTTGTATGTTGGTAATCCTGAGAGAAAACCTAATTTATTCTCATCTCCTCTCACTATCACTCATGGTACTGACATATTTTACAAGGTGAAGTCGTCTCAAGCAACGAATATTTTTCATCAAATTAGTTCCAAGATTCTTCTTCCAGGACCTTCTTGTTCAGTTTATAGTTTATTTGTTGATGATCTAGACAGAAACCATGGTCCTGAAATATCAACAAAGTTTTCAAAATGTTTCAAAGATTCTTTGTCCAGGGACATCTCGCATCAGTTTTTATATTTTCTAGAGTTTACATGTATGGTGATTGTCTAGAAAGAAACCATGGTACTAAAATTACAAAAGTTTTTAAGTCCAGGATCTTCTTGAAGAAATACAAATTATATGGAATCACAAGTTCTTTATTGCAAAGAGATACAATGTTTCAGTGTATGTACCAACACTGCTATCTAGCAAATGCTGTTTAGGTATCTTCACCAATACATCCATCTCTTTGCAATAAAAAAGTTGTAAATTCATATAGTTGGTTTTTTTCATCATACCAACTTCACAGAAAGAAGTCCGGATCTTCTTGCTTCACTTCACTGTATGTAGATTCCTGGAGAGAAAAGCTAATTGTTTGTCTCCTCCCCTTAGCCTGACCCTTGTCTGGAAGGATTTCTTGTCTAGATAATCAATAAAACGAGCAGTGATTGGTATTGTGTCTTTATGGTTCAGCTTTCACATCCTGGTGCAGTCTTAAAGATCTTTCTTCAAGCTTCTATGAAGAAGATATACAAATATGTGGATTTACAACTAATGCGACGTTTCGGTGTAGGTACTAACACCGTTTTCAGCTTTATACCTCCTGACAGCACCAGCACTCAACATTTTCTGGAGATATTGTTTCTCTATCACCAACTTATCAATATGTTGGTGCAATCTTTCATTTCTTTCTTCAAGACTCTATGAAGAGTGCCTCTACGAAGAGTAGAAATTACACCTTTGAACCTCCTGACAGCATGACCACTTGACATTATCTTGAGATATTATATCTCTATCAACAACTTATCTATGCCATGGTGCAATCTTTCATTTCTTTCTTCAAGCCTCTACGAAGAGTGGTTCTACCAAGAGTCGAACTTTCACCTTTGGTTTCTTTAGTGAAGCTGAAGTTAACACGCTTCTGGTAAGATCACTCGAGCATGTTTGACTGATAGAGGACCGAATTTGAGTTGTAACAAAACTTAGATTACTATCTCTCCCTCCCCCTCCCTCTTCCCCTCCAGAACATTTTCTTGAAATTGTATTTCTGAGACTATCACAAACTTACCATTCCAGCTGTTGAATTAATTTGTTGAAATCATGTACGTCATGGTTTAATAGAAAAGTTTTATTAAATTTAGGTTATACGCAATCTTGATTAATACTTCTTGTCTCAAAGAACATGGTATTTTACTTGTACCATAGAAACATTCTAGCTGTTGAATTAATTAGTTAAAAGGCAAAACATGTCTCGAGTTTGAGATTTATGTGACCTAGATTCTAAACTTTCGTCTCAGAATGTTATTTAAAATGTTAGTTCTCTCAAGCATTCTAGCTGCTGAATGCCAAATTGACCGGCATATGTTGAGTTTAGTTAGAACATGATTTTGAGTAAGATTTAATAAAGTCTCAGTTTACTATTCTTGTATCGTAGAAAATTTTCTTTGGATGGTATTTTTTTTAAAAACCCAATAAATTTTAACCCACATTTGTAAGTAATAATCAAACATCTGCGCTTCACATAAAAAGAAATCCAGTTTTCCATCAAAGCCTGCATCTCCTTTTGAGTTCTGGGACTGCAGTCTTGTGCATCTTGAGCCTACATCGGACATATTCTGAGAAATGTCTCGCTTCATTGCCACACATTGGAGTGCTGCCAATTGAGACAAGAGAATACCGAACTTGCATGGATTGTTAATGAATATGCTAAGCCCTCAAGCAGCCCCTTGCAAGCTTCTTACGGATCTCTCAAAAAGTGGAAATCTCTCCGGGACACACGCCAATAGAGGCTCTCGCTTTCCCTTTGAAAGAAAATGCAGTTTCTGACAATCTTCAAAGAAATCTGCAGTTTTGAAATAACAAGTGTCTGTTTTGACAGTGAGCATTTTTTAATGTGGAAAGGAGTTTGGTTCAACTTGGCTGTTTTTTTTTTATGACTGTGGTTTGAGTGATCTTGACTATTGAGTTTTTGAAGAGAGTCTTTTACATCAAACTTGTATATAAAATCTGTTGAACCATATTATATCTTTTCATTCTTAGTCAATGATGATATATCTTTTCATACTTACTCAATGATGATATATCTTATTTTCATACTAATAAAAAAAATAGTTCGGAGATCAGTTTCACAACAGTTCATATATTGAACAATTATCAGCGTATGAAATAAGGCCCATCCGTCATCTTGGTACCTGGTTACCTTTGACCCTAGTTGGTAACTTTTTAAAGTTTTTCTCCAATTTTATCATTTTTTTTACAAAATACAGCTTTTGGGCTGGCCACTTATCAGGCTCATTTCATACACTGCTTTTACTCTATGAAAAATGGTAGATTTTAATCCGACAATACTCAAAGCATCAGTCTGATGAAGTAAACAGATTCTTGAGCTGTGTTACCTGAGCACTGGATATTGTTACCTATGAAGCAGAAGCAGAAATTGATTCCCTCGAGGCTGACCTCGGTATTTCTCATGTTGTGGTGTGCAGTGTCTGTCACGCTATCACCTACGTAGTCCGACTGGCAGATCAATACACCTCGTAGTACCCTAGCCACAATATACGCTAATTAGATATATCCAACATTCGTGTATTATTTACATTTATCTACCATCTGAATAATTTACACGTATCTCCAAGATAGATGTTGATTCAATGAGAGTTGTTTTGGCATTTCATTAACCCTACAAGCCAGAAACGAGGCACAAAAAATTATTTGTTACTGTTATTAAGGCTTAAAGGGGCAGTAGCACGTTTTTAGGGGGAAAATAAGGTGATGTCAGGAAAATAAAAATTAATGGTTCCAATTGAAAGACAATGTATTTAAACTAGATTGAGCAGTAATAATTCAAATATATGATGTTAAGTTTAGCCATGCCATTCCTTTTTCTTACACAAAATGAATTAAAGGTGTTCACACAAAATGGCAGCCAATGGATTTTGTGTGAATCTTCATACTTTGTCCCCTGATTATGGCTGAATGGCTTGTGTAATGATATTTATGACCCTATCAAAATAATACATTCAGCATTAACGTACAAATATCATTGAAAATTTTAAAATATAAAATTATCAAAAAACGTGCTACTGCCCCTTTAAGGCTGAAAGGTTGGTTTCTTAACCCCAGACTGTCTGAATTTATACCATGAAATGCTGAGAGGCTAATATGATAAGAACTTGATGATAAATTTCTGGAAGAATTTGAAAATGTTTAAAAACATCTATAATTCTTCAAGAAACAAAGAAGGCTCTGGAATAAGTCTTTAAAAGGTCATAACTTTAAGTTATTATCTTCCAAACGCCAAAGGCATACAATATGTCAGTTTGATGGAAAGTGCTAGTTTTAATGCATTGACATTTTTATGAGAGACATTCCCCTTTACTATCATGACATTTGGATGCTGTTGACTTGAATAAATACTGATGAACAAAATCAGTTGCTGAAATATATGAAATATAATATAATATTATCTTTTGTATTTGCCATCAAATATCGAAACATCTACCTTTAGAAATGAATAGAAGATGTTTACATTAAAAAGTAAAATAATTCCCTCCAAAACATTTCTTTTGTACAATTCTGTTTCCATCAAACATAAATAATTCTTTTACGCAAACTTGGTGGCAGGATAGGACAGTGGTTAGCGTGTTTGATTTCGGATCAAGAGGTTTTTGGTTCGGCAACTTTGTCTGCAGTAAAGAACTGTTCTATACACAGTAAGGTTTGGGTGCAATGCTACACTGAATTTCAGTGAGTATCACCCATGGTCCGTTAGTTCCAACCAATGCTTGCAGGTTTCAACGAAATTCATAGCCACAATAGCATCGCAGGCTTTCTCCCTGCTATAATACTAGCAGCTTGGATATAAGTGAAATGCTCTTGAAAGTGGCGTTAAACCCTGAATCACCTCACCTTTACGCAATTCACAATATGGTTTCTGAAGAGCTCTGTAGCTGTCACTGCAAAAGCATCACACTGCATTCATCCAATATTTACCAAGACGAAACATAAATGTGTAAATTTGTATGTGGGAACCTGAAGCCTATCTGAAACATTCTTTGCTTCGATCAGAGCAGTTTGTGAATTATTCATCTGTGTTGGCGAGTCCTACGCTGAGTGCTGCTGTCTGAAATATGGATTAAGGTTTTACTGTCAGACAAGCGAGTTGCTCACAATCAATATCTTTGAGACATATTTTCTCGATTGCGTCAGCTGAGGTGCATTCTTATGTATACAATCATAGTGTATATGTAGTAAATAATATTGGGTTTTTTTTATGGCACATCAAATAAGCTGCTTTTTGATGTTTACCATCATAGAATATATGCTGTATAAGGCTGAAAAATATCTGGTCTTTCATACAGGAAAATGTGTTGCAATAACGCAGAATTTTTTATTTACAAATTTTATTTAATTTTTGTAAAGAACAGAACAGAACAGAAACGAGGTACAAATTAAGGTTTGTTTCAATGTTTTTTTACATTCGGTACATCTGCAAAAAAGGCTTGATTATGAAGTTTTGTATTGATATTAGCGCAATGGCCCCTTTGAAATTACAGAAAAGTTTAGAAATGGCCTATTGTCAAAGACGTCTTTCTCAGTCCCTAATTTAGTATCCTTTATTTTCGTTTAAAGTGACACAGAGTATATATCTTAAAATTTTATTTGGTTTTGATAAGCTTCAAAATATCTAATATGCTGGTTGAAGTTTATATCTCATCACTGGACTTGCAAATATATGCATTTATGCATAATATCTCTAAAATGCTTGATTCTATGGAAAAATCAATAAAACATCTCAAATATGTTTAATATTCGAAATTATGCATCCAATTATTCTACCTATTAGTTACAATACCTAATAAACACTATCAAATCGAATATATCTTCCTGTCAGCGTATGACAAGGTTTCAAAATTACGTTTGGCGAATTTGCGAGCGCCACTCGAGTCACATTGTCCGGTTTTCGATCAAAATCCCGACTTTGAATGGCCGTATTTTCTCTCTAATGTACTGATTGACCTTTAACTTGTTATTTTCAGTAACAGTTAGTGGTTCCCGATGTAATAACATCGATTTCAAAATTTGACATATGTGATCCTATCAACATACAGTTCTCTGTGTCTCTTTAATACATCTAGATGTTAAGTTAACTGAACATGAGGGGTCTATGTGAGCTTGGTGATTATTGTACAAAGGGTAGGTCTTCTACAGATTTACAGGTCTGGAGTTGGAATTCAAGCATCAATTTGGATTAGTCGAGTAATTTCATTGGTAAAGAACTTCTCGAGTACTAATTTTGTTTACAGTTGTAACTGGAACCAATTAAAAAAAATAAATTGTTTACAGTTCATTGTTGTTTAAACAGTTGTTCCCAAATTGTCCAAAGTTGTTGTAAGCTATAATGTTGTTGCTCTCCACAACCATAAAAGTAAACATTATAAATATTCTGCAAATATTCTGGAACATTTATTCTTACTAATAAAATCTATCCACCTCATTGAAATATTACCAAGATACTTTTCAAAACACATTTTATTTCAAAGAAGAGTAAGGAATCCCATCAAACAAATCTTTATATTCAGAGACTGTGATAGCTGAAACAGTCATTGATGTTTAACAAATTCATCAGTTATTCAGATTTCAGAGTCTTGTGCAGTATTTGTAGCATGACTTTGAAGTTTTGTCAGTCATTAGAAATATTTTAGAGACTGTGATAGTTGAAACAGTCAATTACTGTTGAACAAATTCATCAGAGGTTATTAAAACACAGATTTTCCAATCTTACACAGTATTTGTATTGAGAAAGCTGAAACGGTTAAGTCAATTAATGTTTAACAAATTAGTCAGTTACTTAAACACAGAAGTTCCAGTCTTACCCAGTAATTTGTCACATGACTTTGAAGTGGTGTCCATCTCTAGAAATATATTTCAGTGGTAGTTGAAACGGTTATGTTGATTGATGTTTAACAATTTGATCACGAGTTGGTTTCAACATATTTATTCACAAAGGTGACAGGATCGGCAAACAAGCATATCTTTGCTCATTTTAATGCTTTGATCTCCCTAAAGGACAAATTTTCCAGCCTTGCCCAGTAGTGTCACATGACTTTGAAGTTTTGTCCATCTCTAGAAATATATTTCAGAGACTGTGATAGATGATGCCTCTCTCCCTAAATCACAAGTTTTTAAAGAACAGATTTTCTAGTCTTACCCAGTATAGTCAGCTTGACTTTGAAGTTTTGTCCGTCTCTAGAAATATATTTTCGAGACGAGTGTCGTATAACTCTGCAATCCAGGATCAATAAATTGAAGAATACTTTCCTGATTGCGTCATCACAGGCCTTGCTTTCATATCTTTCGACAGACTTGGAACGTTGCCAATATTAGGTGGATGACAAATAATTCTTTTATCAATACTGTCAAGAAAATGTGGATGTGTATGTATTCAAGGACATTAAAGGATGTTGAAAGGTGTGGGGATTTTTTAAACAAATTAGAAAGACAATAATTGTATGATCTTTTTTTCCAATTTAATTCAACCTTTAGATTATTGAATGAGTCACATTAGATACCTGTATTTTGACCAATTGGTGGAGAATTTCTAAAATTTCTAATAAATGTAATTCATACAACCATTTTCATTTTTTGGTCTTTTAAAGTTAAAAAAATATTAAAACAAAATCAGTTTTTAAAATCCTCAGTTGAGTTAAGTAAACAGTTTCCCTATGTCAAACAGATTTTCCACGCAGAAAAGGCCGCCAGCAATTTTTTACTTGATGATATTTTCCACGTCTATGGGTAAACTAATGAGATTCTTGACACTGTGAAGAAAATACGTTTCACATAAACTACACTTTATTGGAAAACTTTAAAGAAATAAAATTTTCAAGAAACCTGCTACCCCCCCCCCCCCCCCCCTTTTTTTTTTGTTCGTTAATTAATCCTGTTTGAATTGCCTGGCTGCCTGCTTCGTAATAATTCTCAATATCATTTTATAAACACTCTTAGTCGGATATATTGACTAAAAACACAAACACTTTTCTACCAAGTCAACTTGCCAATATTTGCGTTGGAATATTAGATGTCAAGCATTATAACCCTGACAGTCATTATATCAAGGTATCGACCCCCAGTTTAAATAGTCTCGTATCGAATATTGATGGTTCTTTACAACCCCTGAATAACCTTCCCATGAGGCAGTAGGATTACATTGATTCCTGGCGTCTTTCATGACCTCTGATATTCCGGTAGCTGCTGCCTAATAAGGAAATCCTTAATGTCGCTATGACACAGGGCGTGGTTTTAACTTGACAGAGTAACAGTTCATGTTAGGATTAACTGCTAATATGTATTAATGTGATTAAGTGCATGTTGTCAATAAGTATGTTGCCAAGGATGAACTAAAAGTTGCAAACAGTCCTTTGTAATCCATGTATCCGATACAACCTCTAGATTCTATTTTGTTCAGCTCCCCTTAACCCCCTTGGTACCATCCGTGGTTCACTAGTTCCAGCCAATGCTTGCAGGTTTCACCTCAATGCATGGTGTTGCAGGCTTTGTTTCTGCAATAATACTGGCATAGTGACATACTCTTGAAAGCAGCTATAGACCCTGAATCACCAAACCTCACCTCACCCCATGGTTCTATTTGCGGCCAGGGCTTTGTTGGAAGTTCTATCTGTTTTTATTCCTGGGTTGTATTATTCCCGTGAACCCTAGTGTTGTAAACAAGGTAAAGGTAAACAATGGTTGTAATAGAGGAAAGATAGCTGCTTTCTTTGTATAGGGTATTGAAATTGATAATTGCCATATATTTATTCATTTCCTCCAATTTTAAAGAGGACAGAGAAAAGTATAACGGTAGCTTGGAACTCTAAGGGTTAAACGGGCTGATTACTTCAGTTGAGTACTAGCTTGTATTGCCAGTTTCACTTCAGTGCTAGCATAAATTCTTGTCATTCCATGTTATCATTGCAATAAGACAACTGTTTGTACGAAGCTTTACACTCACCTCATTCAAATGTTTCCTTAATAATATAATATGGAGACCATTTCTTGCTCCAAAGTTTTTTCTTAGTTTTACATTTGTTACAGATCATTGGTTTCATCACAATTGTCAGTCAAAATCAGTTGCAGGCTTTCCCCTAATTTCTTAATTCCTTCTTTGATTAATCTTGAATCTTTCATGCCGCTAATGACTGACATATTGCCCAGGCTTCACAATAGCTCAATCACTCACTAAATATCATGAAAAAACTGAAACAACACCCAAATTCTGCTCCCAGACTGTTTGTCAATAAAGAATATATTTCCAGAAATCGGCATCCAAGGAGAATGTCCACATGCTCCAGATTTTCTCAGTTATCAATCATACTGTTTCCCAAGAAATCAATGAACATCGGTAGATACAGACAATGATGGATGTGAACAAGCAACAGTCTAAAAGCTTTCAATCCAAGTCAACAAGAACAATTCCATAATTCTTCGTCACCTTCAATGAATTTGCAACGATATGTTCAACCAAAGAGCAAACCATTGGGTAGATTAGAAGAAAAATCCCTATTTCTAAAGACCCCAAGGGTTCAATAGATAAAACTTAGTGTGAATCAATACAACCTGTTGGTATCCGTGTGTTCTTTCAAGAAATCGTTTATTGATAAGAATTGTCTTGCAATTGGTAACATATGGTTTCCTGTTTATGAGATCCTTTATTTCCTTAGGAATATGACTACAGTACCTATGGATGTTTCCTGAGAAAACATGAACCTTATTTATATTTTTGAACAAAAATGTTAATCATTATGTACACCGATAATTAATAATTGCTCTTTTTTACTTTAAGTGCAAGTATAACTTCGTTTCGACATCATTTAGACAATTATGAGTGCTGAATCTTTAAAGTGGCAGTAGCACGTTTTTTGATAATTTTATATTTCAAATATTTCACTGATAATTGTAAGTTAATGCTAAATGTATTATATTGACAGTGTCAACAATCTCATTACACAAGCCAATCATCCATAGTCAGAGGACAAAATATTGATATTCGCATAAAATCCATTGACTGCCATTTTTTGTGCACACCTTTAATTCATTTTGTGTACGAAAAATGAATCGCATGGCTAAACTTTATGTCATATTTTTTAATTATTACTGTTCAATTTAGTTTCAATACATTTTCTTTCAACTGGAACCATTTATTTTCATTTTCCTGACATCACCTTATATTCCCCCTAAAAATGTGCTACTGCCCATTTAAGGTTATTCTCTGTCATAAAGTAAAAGACGATTGAGGCCTTGATCATAATTTTACTCATTGCAAACCGTTCTGAGTTGTTGATTTACAGGACTGAATGAAGACTGCTTACCAAATATTGCTTTGTTTGAAGGCAATGAGTAAGGAACATTTGTTAATTTCATCTTTTGGAAAATTCTGGAAAAAATATTCCAAACATTTGCAGCCATATACAGACTTGGAAACATTCACCTCGGAGCACAAGAAATCACTTCCACATTTCTACGGCAAAGCTATTCTGAGTATTCGATTTACAGGTGTGAAAACTAGAACCTATAAGGAAAACTATGGATGAACAAATTCTTTGTTTGAAAATAACTAACTTTGTCTTCCTTATACCACCAACTTCCATAACGCCACTCAAACAATAGAAAATTCCTGAGTCTGAAAAGTCATAATCAAAATATGACTAAAAGAACAGGAATTTAAAAGTGATATATGAAAAGAAACTAAGTCTAAAAATATGACTGCAAGATAAAATATATATCATAAAAAACAATATCCCTAACTTTTTTCCTGTAGTATATATTGGAAGCATTCGGAGAATAAGAAACATTGGTCTCACAGCACTAGAAATCAATGCCACTTTGCCATAGCAACACGTCAGGTTAGTGCAGCGTGTTATAGGTATTCAGTTCAAGTGGCGCCACCTATTGAGCACTAGCTGGCACCGACGACGCTCCCTTCAATGACCTGCTCTGATCGTCATCGATTCCACACAATGGAAAGTATTCCGTGGCTGTCGCACGGATTCAGTGTTGGAATCTGATTGACAATTTGGAGCCGCATCAATGGTCTTGTTTTAAGATTTTCCCACAAATATTTAACCAGGGACGATCATTTTCAACTGATCAGCTTAGTGTTGACTGGTTGTATAGAATGCTAAGATGGGGTTCTTTCAAAAGCAAAGATATTCCATTTTCATGCTTTCTCCCTTCAGTTATATTTCCTTAATTATCATTGATAACCTTGGAAAATAGGGCATTACAAATATGCTATTACTATTATATTAATATTTATACCTATTTAGTAACAATAAGATCCGTATCTCAGCTTATAGTTCACATTCAAGTACTCCAATGGATTTCTTCTTTTTCCCACCTCAATACAAATCGAGCTGAAAGCACCAAACAAAGCGTTCAAAGCGTAGGGTAATTTGTCTGAGTTCTGTTTTAAATATCCAGTCACGACATAAAATTCTCGCTGTAATGTAGGCACTATTTTCTCCTGCCAGGGCAATTTATAAGTGATTAGAGGCACTGTGTACTTTCGAGCTCAACATCGTTATTTCCGAGCCTTGCCTCTCGATCAATATTAACACAGCGTAGCCCATATCAACCTGTCTGCAGCAAGGTCCTTGAATATAGTTATAGATGGACTTAACCCTTTTCCTGCTAAGTAATGTTAACCTTTGTCCTGTACTGGTTGTATTGTTGGTCATTTATGAAGTAATCGACATATACAGACTTAACCCCTTATCTGCCGCAATCAAGTTTATCAACCATGCCTTTTGATCAATATTAACCCGTAGTAGCCCATATAAATCAGTCTGGAATATAGTTATCGATGGATACATCCCTTTTTCTGCTAAGTAATGTTAACCTTTGTCCTGTTCTTGTTGTGTTGTTGGTTATTCATATAGTAATCAACCCTTATAATATTTTTGTGGTTTGAATCCCACCAGGGGCTCTGCAACTTTTCTGCAATAGAAAAATGTTCTACACGCAGTCAGGTTTTTGGTGCTATGCTACACAGCACAGTACAACCCATGATTTACTAGTTCCAGCTGATCCTTGCAGATTTCACCGCAATACATAGCCTGATTAGTGTTTCAGGCTTTCGCCCTGCAATAATACTAGCAGCTGTGATTTACATGAAATAAATTTTGAAAGCAGAGATAAACCCTATATCACCTCACCTCACCTTGTAATATTTTGCAAGCTTGGCTGTAGAACATGATATTGAAAACCTTAACAGCATTCCGGTTGTGGCTGTGTTCTTGTCCTCTATTTACTATTAGGTCCTTACTCCTTACCCTACAGCAATGTCAGATAAAATATGTTAACCCTTTACTTTCTGGAGTTACTTAGTAAAATAAATGGTCAATGGTAACCCTTTGCATGGACTAAGGAAATAAACGACAGAGTTTAAAGGGGGTCTGCAACCTGAATTTTTAACTTCCAGAGTTTTATTAGCAGGGCCCCAAAAGAGTTGTAAATGCTCGGTCTGGACCAAATCGTTTGGTTACGAACCGCTTACTGCTGACAGCCAGTTCCAAGTTTGTGTCAGTTGGACCCCCCCTTTCCCGTCTGGACGCTCTCATTAACGATGGTTATTTAGGTTTCACAAGCTAGGTTGTTGATTCCCTTTAACACTTAAGGGCCCTATTCCTGTCGAAATGGAACTGGTTTTACACAAGTTTAAAATGCCTTTTATTTTTTGGAAGTCTGTAACATCTTTTCCGTATACATTGCTGTAGAATACTGATAATAACTTACTCATATTGAAAAAAAATAGTATTTGCCATATGTTTGAAGTGCATATCATGGGTTACCATTCAACTTCAAAAGGGTTAATCATGAAGGTAAAGTTTAACATTGCCTTTGACGTTTTTGCCGTTGCAGCCAGAAACAATCTGTTAGGAAGTGATAAGATTTCAGAAGCAAAACTGTTTAGAGATTGGCTCAAGCTTGTTGAGAAAACAGTTCACTCATGTTTTAGAAGCTTGCGTTAAAGAAAGACTTGGAGCAGCTTTCAGCAGTCAGCTTAGATGAAGTGATAAGATAAGTAGAAAGTATTGTTCATAGGCCCGGAATGATTTCTGCTAGCATGCAAGCTTTGAAGTACCACGATCACATTTGCCAAACATGATGGAATGGTGGTGCTTAAAGGGGCAGTGGCACGTTTTTTGATAATTTGTTTTTTAAGATTTTCACTGACAATTGTAAGTTAGTGTTATTTTGACAGTGTCAACAATCTCATTACACAAGGCAATAATCCATAGTCAGAGGACAAAGTATGAAGATTCTCATAAATTAATCCATGATGATGACGTCACTCTATTGTGTGAACAGTGGATTATTTTAAAGAATCCACTGCACATGGACTTGTCCAGTCTGGAGGGGTGTCAGGCATTTCACACAAACCTATTCCGCATATCTTATCACTGTACGTTATACATGGATTAAGATGGAGAATGCATTCGGAGCAGTGGATTCTTTAAAATAATCAACTCGCCCCTTCGGGGCTCGTTGATTGTTTTAAAGAATCCACTACTCCTCATGCATTCTCCATTACATCCATTGGCGGCCATCTAGTGTGAACACCTTTAATTCATTTTGTGTACATAAAAGAATCGCATGGCTAATCTTTATGTTATATATTTGAATTATTATGGTTTAAATACATTGTCTTTCAATTGGAACCATTAATTTTCATTTTCCTGACATCACCTTTTATTCCCCATGAAAACGTGCCAGTCTGCCCCTTTACACCGTTGCAAGGTTTAAATCGTCATTGGTCAGAGGTCTACGACTACCAATACTCAAAATTGACTTATTTAAAAAATAATATCTATCCTACTCAGTACTGTAAGATTCAGCTTATCATTTGTCAAAGCTCAGAAACCACCAATACCAAAAATTGACTTCTTTATTTCTAAAAGATCTTGTGATCAGTGATTTCCCCCTAAAACTTGTCATAATCAAATGGTTTTGAACATTATTTACCTTTGAATAAAAATATCAATGGACGTTTGTTGTCATCTTTCACAAAATGAATGACTTTTGTGACTTTTGTACCAGTGACCTAAAGATTTATTCACTTACTGGTTAATGTACATGAATTCAGTTTAGGCTCAATGTCAGTGTCAATTCTGCTGGCACGATTCCAGTCAGAAAGTCTCTGGATGAGCTAAAGCACAAAAGCCAATGCCTTAAAGTGGCAGTAGCATGTTTTTAGGGGGAATATAAAGTGATGTATATTAAAAGACAGTGTATTTAAAGTATATGAAGCAGTATTGAAACAATTATAGAATGTTAAGTTCAGCCATGCGATTCCCTTTTCCTACACAAAATGAATTAAAGGTGTTCACACAAAATTGACCGCCAATGAACTTAATGTGAATCTTCATAATTTGGTCTCCATGGATAATTGGTTTGTGTTATGAGATTTTGGACATAATGAAAATAAATCATTTATCATTAACGTATAATTATCAGTGAAAAATTCAAAATAATTTGTTTTTCCAAAAAGCATGCTACTGCCCCTTTAAAAGTGATAATGGGTAAAACAATGCCAAAAAAATTTATTCATCCAATTTTGGGATATTACCAGTAAAACGTCTTTGAATGAGTTAAACAGTAATGCCATTGCCTTATAAGTGATGATGGGTCGAAAACAGGCTTAAAAATGTATTCACACAATATTTGGATATCTCCAGTCAGAAAGTCTATGGATGAGTTTAAACATGTCTCCGATATATTTGTATGTGTGATGACTAATGAGTCATTCTCCGATGATGAATTATTTCTGAGATGGTAACTTAGTTTGTGTTTATTGATTCTCCCGATGGAAACTCGTAAATGTTTACATAAGCAACACACTCTGTGCATCATGGCTTCAGTGGTGCAGAAAATAGTTGCAGGGCGGCCATATTGGAAAAAAATTGAAAAGTAACCGTCTGCTACAATAACTAAGTATCATCTGTGGTAACATTCTGTAGTTTGATTATGTGTCTCAATATCTGACCAATGTATGGCAAGAAATTGGGGTTTGATGTTATGTTTGAAATTTGAAGAGGGTTAACCCTATACTAACACCTAACCCTCATATTCTCTTGCTATATCTTGAGTCAACCAAACTGATATATCACTTCTCTTCTTGGTGGGTTATAATGAGTTAGAGAAAGCTTAAAATAGTTTATCCCCCAACACATGAAAAGCATTTACCTTGGCAAATTATCTACAGTAAAGGCATGTTATTTTGCACATTGAGATGATATTTCATTTCCCTGTTTTCTTTCATAACAAAAATGAAATCCTTACCAGTATAATGCAAATACATTGATGTTTAGATAGGATAAGATAAGATAATAATGTGTTACCTGTTAGGGAATTTGTGGTACATTAAAGTGAGCATGAAATTCAAAATTGTATACATAATAAATACTAAAAATATACACAAATAATTACAAATGAACAGATAAATTGTGATAATTAATAATTACTGATTGCTGAGAATTGTAAAGAACAAGGGCACAAAACCCATTTTGTTTGTAAGACAAATGTCTAATGTATTTTAAAGTCATTCGCTTGTTTTTTTATTCTTGTTTTGTTCCACACAGACAAAAGTCATGTTTGTCGAATTTAAACAGATTTTATGAAGACTCTATATTTGGAAAACTTTTATAAATATTTAATTAAGTTTTTTGGTTTGTAAAGGACAACTTTCATATCTCGAATAATTTTTAACATTTAACCCTGACTTTTAGAATGCATTTGAAATACATGCGAAGTTATTTGAAGTCTACAAATCTACACCAATTAAGTTAAAGAGACGTCAATAATAATGATGATAGTAGCATGCTTTTAGTGCACTAGTTTCCATGTGAAGTTTAGCATGTATTCAAGAATGGAAAGCTGAGGGGATATAATAAACGTGGGGAAATAAATTATTTACTTGAAGCTAATACGAAAAGTTGGGTCTAAAGAGAAATTTTGAAGTGAGGATCGAGTTCTGTACACTCAGAGACAATGATATAGCTGTTGTCTATATTTCTAAAAGAATATGTTAATTTGTATATGGTTGTTTGCCATGTAAACTAACCATGTAGGCGTTTATTCTATTAAGAGTTGTTTCCTACCGCTCAGGTTTCTCTAGTTTTCCGAGGGCGAGACTTAAACTCTGACATTTAAAAGCTATTCCGTAATATCAGTAATTGCATTGATGGCATGTTTTAGTCATTATTCAGTATTCAATTACACTGTACATCAATGATTGAGGAATTGTGGACTTTGTACTGAAACCTTAACCCTTTGCCTGCTGTGTTTTAGACGTTGAGTATTCAATGGTACACTGTGCATCATTAATTCAGTAAAAGTAGACTTAGTACTAGAACTTAACCCTTTGCATGCTGCTGGCCTTTAGATGTTCAAGTTGCCATTTGCTTGAAAACCTTATCAGCAGTAAGTTTTGAAATTGTGTCTGCCTCTTGAAGATACTGTCCTTAACCAACAAGGTTCCGATTTTCAGGAAAATTTTCAGCCACCTATTGAGCCGAAAGAAAACTGCATCTCATTTAAGAGCACATATGCAACACACCAGTTACGTTAAAACATGGACATTGGAATCACAAAGTTTACAAATAATGTTTAAACAAGTGTCATTTGATAACTAACCAACGGTAGAGGAAATATAATCATGTATATATAACCGGAACGATTTTCATGTCGTCTACAAAGTATGACGAATGGGAATGATGTTTAAGGAATGGGAATTAATGGGAATGATGTTTAAGGAATGGGAATTAATGGAAATGATGTTGAATGTACATTACATGGCCACTGATGGAGGATTATTCTGGATTAGGGCTTCCACGGGTACTCGATCTTGATTTGGGTCAAGCTGGATTCAAATATTTTGGACCTTTAGAGGTCCTATTCTGGTATAAGCATTTATGGGGTTAACTCATCGGAGAATTTAACAGGTTGGGTTGAAAGATTCATGAATTGCCACTGTTTGTCATGACAGTGTGTATAGCATGTGAATGTTGATGACAGCTACTGTTTATATACAACACTGTTGATGCTTATGTTATGACTACCTCAGGTATACAAAAAGTTGTTGCATAAATATTTCATCCTGTCATTGACATGGTAATGTTCAGTTAAAGCAGTGTATGAAATAGATTGGAAACCTAGCCTGTCCTGAAAATTAATTGGTCAATTCCTTAGGGGAAAATAAAGAAAATTTTGAAAAATTACCATTCTGACCAAAAAGTAACCAGTCCTGGCAAAAACTAGCCAGTCAAGGACTGGCAGACGGGCTATATTTTAAACACTTAAAGATATACAGAATTATAGAATTAATGCTTGAAATGGCATAAAAAATATTTTAAAGAGGAGTATTATTTTAAATAGTCGCATTGCTTATGATCTTATATCTTTGGCATTGGCAATGATGATGGTAATTCATAACATGTGATCCTCTTTGGAAAAGTTTTGTGACCATTATTTCCATTTCCAGAAAATTGTGCATGTTTCATATGGTCATATGACATTGCAGCACTTGTTCCTTTAAAAAAGGGATTTTGCATTGACACTATAAAGTTTTCTGTGATAAGAACATGTCTTCAAAGAGTTATATCATAGGGTATTTTCCAAGCATATCTGAAGAGCTTCTCTTCTGAAAATATCTTTTGTGCTTGTATGAAGATTAAAGCTTCTGTATGTTTTCAAAAGTTCAGAGCATTTCTTGATCACATATCTTTAAAATATTTCCATGAAAAGTATCTTCATATCAAATCATTTAGAAACAAACAATTTACTTTTGTGGAAGCATATTAGCAGAGTATATTGAATTTTTTTTTATCGAATGAAGCTTAAGAGTACCTCTGCAAACTATATATGACATTACTGGTAGATGTCGTTAAAATATTTTCATGAAAAGTATCTTCATATCAAATCATTTAGAAACTTCTTACTTTTATTGAAGCATATCATCAGAGTAGATTTTTTTAATCAACATTTTAAAAATTAACTTCAATGAAAGTATCGCTCTTTACAGTATCAGATCTAGAAATAGCAAGCACATATTGACTTCCTTCCCTGGGTGTTTGTCTTCATGAATTGTGCACAGGAATTCACCAGCGATTCAATCACCTACAAATAGAAAAAATTGGCTCTAATTCAATGTTAGCGATGTGTACGTCTGGACAGTATCATTGATTCCACAAAAATGCTGATGCAGCATTTTAATTTTTCTCCTGGATATCCTTCATCAAAAGAATCCATCTTAATAGTATAAGACAATTCAGCATATTTGGATGATGGTAGAAGCTTTGAAATAAGATTTTTGATTGAATGATGATAATATGGAATTCATTTGATTTCTAAATATTTGTCAGTTTCATTTATATTCATTAATTTTCTGTGAGGAAATGCTAAAAAAACAATGAAAAATTCTTAACTTGCAATATGTTATTTGCTATGTGCAGGATAAATGTTGATAACAACCAATACCCAAATAGATTATACACAGACTTTCAGCCCAGTACCACCTATGGTTTACTAGTTGCAGCTATGCTTGTAGGTTTCACCACAGTGCATTGCAACAATAGTGTTGCAGGCTCTCTCCCTGCAATAATACTGGCAGCTGTGATATGAGTGAACTCCTGAAAACCAAAAAGTTATACACATCTCTTTGGTTTAGGAAATAAATTAAGGTATTTATCGAATGAAGCTTAAGATTACCTCTGCAAACTATATATGACATTTACGGTACATGAATCAAACCTGAAATATAGTTCGAGCCAAAGGGGATATTTTATAAATTTTAATGATAAGTTAGAAAAAAGACCTTTGGAAAGTTACCAGCCCAAAAGTAACAAGCTACTGAGCCTTATTTCGTACTTATATTTTTAACACCTTTTCGTAAGGTCTTTATTGCTTTTACTTTTCAAAAACCTGATTTCCAAATCAGAATTCAGACCATCGGAAACAATGCTTGGTTTTTAGCTCACCTTTACAAAGTAAATGTGAGCTTATGTCATGGCGTTTCGTCCGTCGTCCGTCTGTCTGTCCGTCCGTCCGTCCGTCCGTCCGTAAACTTTCACGAAAAAGACTACTCCTCCCAAACGAATTCAGATATCATTCTGAAATTGTAGTATGTTATACCCATGGTGATTCCCCACAGAAAGGTAGACGTTTCAGTTTTGAGAATCCAAGATGGCCGCCATGACAGCCATATTGAATTTTCAATTAGATTTCATGAAAAAGACTACTCCTTCTAAACGAATACAGATATCATTCTGAAATTGTAATATGTTATACCCATGGTGATTCCTCACAGAAAGGTAGACGTTTCAGTTTTGAGAATCCAAGATGGCCGCCATGACAGCCATATTGAATTTTCAATTAGATTTCATGAAAAAGACTACTCCTTCTAAACGAATACAGATATCATTCTGAAATTGTATTATGTTATTATCATGGTGATTCCTCACAGAAAGGTAGACGTTTCAGTTTTGAGAATCCAAGATGGCCGCCATGACAGCCATATTGAATTTTCAATTAGATTTCATGAAAAAGACTACTCCTTCTAAACGAATACAGATATCATTCTGAAATTGTAGTATGTTATACCTATGGTGATTCCGCACAGAAAGGTAGACGTTTCAGTTTTGAGAATCCAATATGGCCGCCATGGCAGCCATATTGAATTTTCAATTAGATTTCATGACAAAGACTATTTCTCCGAAACCAATCTAGATATCATTTTTATATTGTAGTATGTTATACCTATAGTGATTCCGCACAGAGAGGTAGACGTTTCAGTTTTGAGAATCCAAGATGGCCGCAATAGCAGCCATATTGACTTTTCAGCTGCAGATGACACATCATTATTATTAAATTTTAAGCTTTCATCAAGTGATCACTGGCACCATATAAATTCTCTAATTTGAACTTACTAATCATAATATCATCTTAAATATGGAATATTTAAGATTGTCGTGCAAGTTGTTCTATATTTTTAAGTGTTTCTAAAAAAAATTAAGATAAAAGACAAACATAATTGATTAATTTGTTTAAAATCTTTATGGCAACTAGCTGCAAAAACCAAATCACATTAAACATGTTAAATTTTAAACAATGGTATTTCCCTTTTATTCCTTTAAATACCACACATAAGGGGTCAACCAGAGTTCAGATATTCCACTATGCTGTCCAATACACATCCCAAGGCAGGCTGCTAGCATCACAGTGTCAGCTGCTAGTCTGTTGCATAATCAACCTGACCCAATTGATATGGTAGAGCATTATGCTATATGGCCATGGCCCATGTGTATGCAATAAAAGTTATGGACTTGTATTCTCATGACAGTGATATGTTCTTTCTAAGAATAACAACTTACACAAAATTTGTCTACAATAAGCTTTGTGTTTAGCAATCTACATGATAAGTTGATGTGGAATAAATATGCAGATGAAAATCGAAAAGGGTTTAGTAAGAAAAATAAGGAAATTTGATTTGTCATATCTCTCTGTTGATTTGACAATGCAAAAATGTTTACCATTATATAGAGGATATTATATGAGTGTCCATGACATACTATGTTTACGACACGAGTGCCTAAATATTAGTATTTCCCGAGCGAGAGCGAGGGATATACTGATATTTAGGCACGAGTGTCGTAAACATAGTATGTCATGGGCACGAATATAATATTCTGTTTATTACCGTAGTCCCAAAATTGAAGAAAATGCTCAAAACCTACTTCTCAGCATAGGCAGACTAGCGGGCGGCGGCCCGTATAGATTGTGACGTCATAGGTGAACCGTGACGTCAAATCATTGTTTATTACGTGACGTCACAATGTAAAAGTGATATTTTGCCCTAGGGCAACATATGAAAAATATGAACCTCTGTATGACTGCCCTCGTAGGTAATAAAGTACTGTATGAGTGTTAAATAAATTGATACTTTAATGAAAGACATCTCATGGTCACTTGACATGTAAATATTATGTGAACAAAATAAACGTGTCTTATGCATTGCTGTGTTTATGACTTTCCTCTCAATCAGTCATTCATTTTCCTTGAAAAATCTGTACTTTTGGGATTCTCAATATCCCATACAGCATAACCATCAGTGAAATAATCTTGAAATCATATTAATGATTCACTACAAAACAAATGTAAGTGCCCACTATCCTGTAAGTAATGAATGACATTTAAATGGATACACCTAAACCAATCAAGATATCATAATGAAATTAATACGGATGCCCACATAAAAGTAGCATTTTGAAGATTAAAAAGTACAAGATGGTCACCAATTCAGCTATAGATATACAAAAAAGTTATACAAAAACCTACTGCTTGTTAACTTATCATGATTATATCATTCGTGTATTAATGTTTGTTCAAGCTCTAGTCGTTTCCAAAAGAAGACTAGTATTTTAAAAGATAAATAAATCATGATGGCAGCCATAATCAATTATATAAAAGATGGTTACATGTATAATTAAACCAATACCACATCATTCATTTTAAGGTGAGCTTCTGTACCCTCGGTACTTTTATTCAATTTGCAAAATCCATCGCATAATTTTGCAGGTTGCCATTTTCCTATTCCTTTTGAGTACATGAAGTGGTTTTACATTTTCTGATATCTATTCATGAAGACGTTAAGTAATTAAGACTTTCTCTTCATCGCATTGATCCAGCCAACCAATACCTCTTTAGCGTTTAGTCTGCTGATTCAATAACCGAAAATCTGTTTAACCTTTGCCTTAAAGAGCCTTCTTTCATTTGCTCAAATATTCACCCAATTTTCTGAGAGCCAATCAATGTGAGATCCATTATGGTTGTGGCAGAAGCTGCTCAAAAATATCCATTTTCAATCATTATGATCCTGACATCATTCAAGGGCCGTGTACAAATGTCATTTTCATATCAGCATATTGTAAATATTCATCCAATTTTCTGTAAGCAAATCTTTAAGATATCAATAATTCCGATTATGTCATCAACAAATTGCCATAGCTGCTCAAAGATGTCCGTTTCATTCAAAATGACCCTGACTCCTTTTGACAGCTATGTAGAAATATGTGATTTTCATATCAGCATATTGCAAATATTCACAAATTTTCTCTAATCAAATCTATGAGATATTTATGATCTCGGTAATGACATCACCAACTTGCCATAGCTGCTCAAAGATGTCCTTTTTCATTCAAAATGACCTTGACACCCTTTGACAGCTATTTTCATATCAGCATATTGCAATTTATTCACAAATTTTCTCTAATCAAATTGGAGATATTTATAATCTCGGTAATGACATCACCAACTTGCCCTAGCTGCTCAATGATGTCCATTTTCATTCATTATCATCCTGACATCTCATCTTATCAGCATTTTGTAAATTTTCACCCTATTTTCTGCGAACCAAGGTATCCATTTTGACATCACCAATTTGTCATAGATGCTCAAAGATGTCCATTTTAATTCAATACGACCCTTACATCCTTTGACAGCTATGTAGAAATATTCATTTTCTGTTCAGCATCTCTCTGGCAAGAAATCATTTCCTTTATCAAAGCTTCCCCTAACTGCTAAGTAAATAATGTGATAGGCTGTCGTGTTAACAAGGTTGTGTGTAATGACAGTCTACTGTAGGTGTCCAGCCCGTCTGTCTCAACCAATGGCGGTGAGCTGACCTTTCCTTCTCTTGTGACTCACTCTCGTAGTTCCTGCTCATGCTGGCAGACGGATTCCTCATTGGGTTGTGTCCTACATTAGATTTGATATATATTTCTTTGACATTGATTGAAATATTGCCCAAGGAGGGCTAAACTTGAACTGATTTAGTTTTCTTCATGGATTTTACACCTCATCACAGAGCAACTGTCAAATGTGTTTTGTCCTATCTTGATGTCCTTCTTGGTTTTTGCAGTAACATCTTTACCCAAATCTTTTAAGTATTCCCCTGCAGGTTGTCTTAGCCTGATCATTTCATTTTCATTTTACATCATCAAAACCCTTTCATGATTGTTTGTTTTCCTTCAATGAACCTTTCAATTGAAATTGGTATGAAATCTGAACTGTTCTTTTCACGTTCTGATAGATTTTCCGATATCACAAATAAATTTTATTTGGTTGAACCATTTTGATATTTTTCAATCATTATATTTTGAAAACCTCACATTGAAAGTCTGAATCAAATCCATCTAACTCAAAACTGTCATTCTACTTTTGATCCCAAAGCAAAATCCTAAACTTCTTCTCACTCCACAGACCCTAACTTCCTTGGTCTGGCACCACCATTTTATCATTCTGACCCCAGAACTTCATTCTGTCCACATCATATCCATATTCCAACCCCATCACAATATCATTCCGACCCTGTTTCCCTTCGACCCACCAGATTCCTCTGACCCCATCTTGTGTTCAAGAGTTATCGGGCTCGTTAGGAGCACACGCGGAGCACGTTATTGATTCCGTTCTGAAGACGGAAGAGAGTGGAACTGATCGGACAGTAGCCCTATTATCTGTGAGCAGTCATTACTGCCTTATCAATATACATGGTTGCTTAGCGCGCTCGGCTCTAGAGGGTTTTCATGTGGAGAAAGGTATCAAGAATTCTCCGCTGAAATAGACAGATTTCTCCCATGTGGTATTGACTGGTTTCTTGCATGTGGTATTGGGTGATAGTTATTGGTTACTTGCATGTGGTATTGGGTGATAGTTACTGGTATCCACTGGTATTAGGTGATATGGAATAAGTGTTCTTGCTGGAATTTAAAAGTGGCAACTCGTTTCTAAGCAATTATTTCAAAGAAAGATCTTTTATGATCTTGTATGACTAAAAAGAGGGTTATTTCAAACACATGTTTCTATGAAACTTTGAAAAAGTGTTCTTCCTTGTTTCTTAGATATTATTTCAATGAAAAGATCTTAGATGAATAATCAGGGTTCTTCAAACATGTTTTTCTTCTAAAAACTGTGTTATGGGCCTTGTATAGTGTTGAACTTGGCTTCCTACAATATAGTCCTCAGTCCCTACAACCATTGTTTCATCCTGATAGGTAGTACCATATCTTTTCATGAGGCTTTGCTTTAAATTTAAAGCAGAGTCAATTGCCATAATGCAAGGGACCAGGGTCCTCTTTCAGAAAGCCCTAAGCGGAAGATCTTAAGTTAGCCTTAGTGGAATGTTAAAGAATATGAGCGGGAGTCAACCTTAGTTGAAAGGGTGCTTTGTGAAAGAAGGACCTGGGGCCGAATTCACCAAACTTCTAAGAATTTTCTTAAGCCTTAAGAATTCTTAAATCAGCTAAGAATTCTTAGTTTCCATAGCAACCAATCAAATACTTAGAATTTTTCTTAAGTGTTATTCATCAAACTTCCCAGTGCTTAAGTTTGTTCTTAACTTTAAGTAACCTCATTGGGATTCTTAACTCCTTAAGAAAATTCTTAAATCAAATAAAATGGCCGCCAGTAGAGAATGTGCCTTCCGCACTGGTAAGTTTGTATTACTTTTGTAGGTGTATTGAAGAATAATGTGCACAAAAATGGTTATTTCTTTCTATTTGAGACATGTGACAATACATCTATGATATTTATTTAATTCAAAGGTTCCTTGAAAGTGTTAACTTGAAACAAGACTTAGTGCTGTCAAATGATAGCCAAAATACAACTGAGAAATTGATAAATGGGATTACAGATTTTAGTCAAGATGCAAGTTGCAATGTAGGCCTAACATAAATCTACTTTTGAGGAGTTATAACACATTATTTCGAGTTTTAAATCTTGGTAACGTGTAGATTACATTATTAAAATACACATATCCTATTGGGCTACAAACATCTATGCTAGATTCTTACCTATTTACTTGTTTTTATAGTCCCTTTTTAATCATAACATTGCCCTCCTCTGTCACATTGCTGTGGAATGCCAATGTCAAGGACAAATCAGAAGGGGAAGTAACTCTCTTTTTCTATCTTGCATTTTGACTTTATCAATGATGAACAAAAAGGGGAGTTCAAGTCATCATTTCATAAACACAAATACTAATGTTTTTCATAATTATTTTAATACATTTTTTCACTTATGCAGTGTTTCTGAATTATTTTAAATGAAATCTAGTAATAAAATTGCATATTAAATAGCAATGAATATTCAAGTAAAGAATTAAAGAGACATGATCACTAATTTTACAATCCTACTATATACTACTGATCCAAGAAGATGGAGGTGTATTAAATATCTAAAAACCTATGCCAATTAAGCCTAATTTCAAAACACAGCTAGCATGTGAAAGATTTATTATAGGTCATCCCATGTCATTCTATCTTACAAAAAGAAATTCTGAACATATTTCAAAATATAAAAAAAAAAAAAAAAAAAAAAAATGTTACTACTTCCATTTGTATAAACTTATGTATCTTTGTTTTTATTACAAGTTTAATCAATTGTAGATGATTGCTTTCCTAGTATCAACAAGAAATGATAAATTCTGAAGACACTTTTAACCTTATTTAACCTTTGCCATTATCCATGTTATATTTGAGCAGATAATTAATTGTGTGAGGATAGATAGGTAAAAATTGTCTTATTAGAAAAAGAACTTAGAAGTGCCATTTTAAGCAAACAATTTTGTTGATAATTTTTTAATCAGAAATAATGAATATGACCATTATTGATCCTATGCACATTCACACAAACCAAAATTTAAAAATTATCATGTTCCTCTACATTTTCTCATTCAAAAGGCATACTATTTTCATATCTTATTTCACATGCTTTATTGATACAAGATAAGTTTGAAGTATTGTTATTGTTGTAGTCTACCTAAAACTGTAGGTTGATTTTAATTATTTTAATTAACACAATTGTGAAAGGAAAACTAAAGCTTCATTTATGCCAATAATATCAAGCAGTATATACAATATATATATACAACTATTTTGCTTGAACATACTTTTATGGCTTATCATATTAATTTTTTGGAAAACACTATTTACAAATATATAAACTTCATTTACATTCAGCTCTAAATTTTAATGAGTTTCATTGGCAAAAATGCAACAAGAATATTGGTTTTGTCCTCAATTCATCAAACATATTAATTTATTTTAAATGTTAAATTCTTTATTATATAGGCCGACTTTTGGCAACATATTGATGACTGAAACTCTGAAAAAAAGGAAAGTAATACGATACCTAACATATAAAACATTGATTTGAATAATATTATACGTCGCACATAATTGGTTATTATTGTGGGTATTTTTTCAGCATTTTCATGACAGATAGAAAATTAAGGAGACTTTTATATTGAATGGACTCTATTATTTCAAATTGCAACATGTTTGTTATTGTTACAGTCATATATTTCATCGTTTTGATCAATGTGGGTTCTGCTAGTGGACAATATTTTCTTTTCTTACCTCTCTGCCAAAAAGAGCATACATCTGTTACTATAAATAGATAAGGGGATTTCCAAAACGTCATAAAACAACCACTAAAATTATTTTTGAGGTACTACCCTTCCCATAATGCAAGTTGATTTCTTCTAAGTTAATTCTTAGAATTTTTAAAATTTCTCAGCTAAGAATTGTGCTAAGATGTGTGGTGGGTTGCGACTTAAGTTAAATTCTCAGCTAAGAATACTTAAGGAAACTTAAGTATAAAACTAAGAAATTCTTAGAAGTTTGGTGAATCCGGCCCCTGGTCATTGTATATATGCTGTTTCATGTTTAACAGAAATGATACAGCTTTATTTATGATCCAGCTACTAATGGCTGAAATATTGAAACCGAAACTCCAATTCATTCACTCATTCACTCTTGTATGATATCACAATAGTGTGATGGTACAGCTGTAAAACCTGAACCTGGAATTCTTAGTTTCAGCACACTGAAGGAAATTATATTTGACTTGTAAGGGCAAGATATGAAAAAATAACTACTCTTCCATAATTTGAAATAAATGTTTAACAAAAAAGGAAATAAATTTACATTGTATCAAAAAAATTAACTTATTCAGTCTAAAGATGAACTTCTTTTCTTCACAGCTTCATCCAACAAGCCTGTGCCACTGGAGTCGAGCGAGGAGAGTGATGAAGATGATGATGAAGATGACGACGACGATGATGATGATGATGAGGAAGCCGAGAAGACCCAGGCCGCCAACAAGCCCAGCAAGGACAACGCCTACCAGGACTATCTCAAGGGCAAGAAGGGTGGCTACAGGAACGAGCACGAGTGGTTCAGGGCTGCCTTCGCTGCTATGAAACATGCTGAACAGGAAAAGATCACCAAGGTTTGTCAAATGATTATCATTATGATGTTTTGGAGATGTGTCTGCAACTCTCCATGCCTTCAAAATAAATGGCTATGAAATATCAGACCCCATCTGCCAGCCAGAAGCCTGATACTTTCAATTCTATTTTGTAATATTTTTTCGCTTCAATTTTACAATTATATTTACAAAATTGGTTGGTTACTTTTCAAGCATATTTCATTAATTGATGATGCCAATTCATGGACAAAGATGTTATGCATGATTATGTCTTTTCTAGCTCATCAGGCTAATATGTGTATGTGATAATGACTAACAAAACCAAACAATTACAAAAAGTCTCAATTTCATGTCTATGTTAACAGCTGATGAAGGAGTGGCAAGCTGCCCGAGAACATGTCGCCGAGCTGCGCAAGACTGACCCCAAGAGTGGACAGACCCTCAGCCACGAGATCACAGAGGTACTTGCTTCCTTCTCCTTTACATAGGGCAGCATAGCCGTCTGCCAGGGGCTCAGCAAAATAGCTGTTCTACCTGCAGTACGGTTTGGATGCAATGTGCAGTACCACCCATGGTTTCACTCATTCTACCAGATGTTGCAGCTTTCACCATAATGCTTCGCCTCAGTAGTGTGATGGGCTTTCTCCTAGCAATATTATTTGTGAAAGTGAAGTGAAATACTCTTGAAAGTGATGTAAACCATAAATCATCTCACCTCTCTTTTAAAACACCTTTGAGACAACTTTCGCCTAAAAAAGACAAAATATGATGTTTTGATTGCCATTCTCATGAGAGCCCTACGTTTGGAAGGAGGCCATTTTCAGTATGTTGGTATGCATTTGAAATAGAATTGACTCGGCAAAAATAGAATGATGTTAACTTAACTGGAGTATTGAATTTTACATACCAAATTTCCCTTTTGGATTATAAATATTATCTTAACTACATCTTCTAACTATTAACCCCCTTGGTGCAGAGGTTCCAGAGACTGTACAAGTCATACGAGCAGGAGAACCTGGCAGAGAAGCAGCAGATCGTGGCCCTTCACCAGCAGCACATCCAGGGAGACCTCAACAAACGCAAGCGCATCGCCATGGAGAAGTACATGAACGCCCTCCAAGAAAGAATTGTGAGTTGCTCCTTGGTTGATTTATATTACAGTTAATCCCTAAGGGAATTGTAAGCCTTTAAGGTAGCCTTAGTGGAATTCTAAAGAAGATGAGTTAGGGTCAACCTCGCTATCTATGTAATCAGGCAAATAAGATGTTGAATTACCTGCGAGCCTGCTACCGGGCTTGCAGGACACTAGCTTTGTTGACTTGTACATAAAAGATACCATTGCTGCTAGTTGCTGAATACTAAGACCATATCTATCACTGAAATTCAGGCCAAGAAGGTGTTGAAGTACCTGCGAGCCTACTACCGTGCGGAGGAGAAGGACAAGATGCACACAGTCAACCACTACAAACACGTCAAGTACACCGAGCCCAAGGAGCTGCCACGCATCCGCCCACACTACCGCGAACACATCAAGCTCATCGACCAGAGACTCAACCAGAGCCTTCAGATGCTTGCACGCTACCCCGAGATCCTGGAGAAGGTTAAGCCCGAGATCGGTAAGTACGAAACTATGTCTGTGTTCAAGAATATGTTTTAAGAGATATGAACTAATTCTATCACTTTACTGTTTACAATGATTTCAATAGGCATTTGCCAGTTTGATTCAATTGACATATTATGTTTAAAAATTTCCCAAAATTTTTGTACTTGATGAGGAGAAAATTAATAACTCAAACCGATGTTTATTATTAAGCATGAAGCCAAAAAACCCTGGTCATTTTTCTATGAACTCTTTTTATTCATTTGAGGTAGGGAAATGGATTCAACAATGTAGACAACAAATCATAATCATATTAAATTGTAAAAGAAAGTTTGAGATTATCAATGCTCTTTTCATTTGCTCTTTCTATCTTAACAGAAAAGTTTGCTCTCCGCTACAAGTCCATCGATGCCAGCGCCAAGAACAACATCCTCAACGATGACGACATGCCGGAACAAGTGAACCAGTATGATGACACTTCAGGTAATAATTAGAGCTTATAACATGTCATTTTCATATCATACCTCGTATCAGTCAGATCCCAAGGGCCATATATCCAGTAATGGTAAGAAAAGTGACATTCTGTAACCCTTTTATCATATATCCTATTTATTTCTCTAACAAAAAGTTTACATGCAGGGAAATAAAAGATAAGTTGTTCGAAAGGGAAATGTAAAGTATCAAAGTAATCCTGCTTTGTAAGAGTTTGAGTACTTTGAACAACTCCACGTACAACTAATAACTTGCATATTTAATCATTTTGATATTTTAAAAAAAAATTATGTTAAAAGCAACAACCTTGTAGTACAATTCACACTTTATGCTGTCAATTACCTTTCTCTCCAAAGGGAGATACATCTAACCTAAATTCCCCTTCGGCAGAGAATTTTGCGAATAACTGAAAAAACTTATATTATACCCAGATGAGGAACAGACCGAAGACCCTGAGACCCACGAGGACGAACACTCTTACGAGCGTGAGGACAGCTTCCATGCTCATGTTGTCAACAACGGAATAGAAGTCGCGGACAGGGTGAGCTTCTATATCTCCATTTCAGATGGTTTCATTTACCTATCAAATACATTTAGTATCTATTTCACTTTTATATCTCTGGTTTCATACCTTCAAAGTTATAGCATAATATTCTTTCAATGATTTATTAAAGGTTTTGATTTCATTATTGTTACTGTTTATAAATCTTTAAAGACCTTATTTGTAAGAGTCTCTGATAGTAATATTATGAGTAGTCTGTTTATTAAAAAATGATTGACCAAAGGGAAATAACTCTTTTTAAGGTAATTATTGTCTCCCTTGATTTAGCTTTAATGCTCTCAGCTGTTAGGAGTGTTGATGATCTTTTATTCACGCTATCCAACATAAGGACATATGTAAAAATCCATGGTTATATGTAAATATTTCAAAGACAGACATTTAACTCTGTTACTTATTGAGAAAGGATTAACGTCATTGCTGTGGATGATCTGATCTGGTCTGAGGAAGGGGCCTTTTTAAACCCAGAAACCTTACATTAATGATATATTTTACATGTATTGTTTTGACAGTAGACCTTATTCATATCAGAGTTTTATACAATGTCAAGATCTATCACACAAAATTTTGATTTTATTTCCAGTCTGAGGTGAAAGAAGTTGCCATCAGTGCATCAACACAGGTCGGAAGCACATTCGGAATCGCGATCGGAAGCGTTGCTGTGTTCGTCATCATCGTCGTTGCCATCGTGATGCTGAGGAGGAGGAACCACCGCCAGCCCGTAACCCACGGTTACGTGGAGGTTGACCCTGCTGCATCACCCGAAGAGCGTCACGTTGCAAATATGCAAATGAATGGGTACGAAAATCCAACATACAGATACTTTGAAATGTCACAACCACAGCCCCAGCAGCAGTGAAACAAGCAAGTGCGTGTGATGTAACTGAAAACTGGGCGGCCAGGTGTGACCAATCGGATAAGAGCTTCGCAACAGCTAATAGTCTGTAGCCCCGCCCCCTTGCATGAAATTTGAGCGGTCGTTGAGAATGCTCCAAATTTGGAATCTGTTGGAGTTGTTGAGCGTAAAAAGCTTAATTTTAGCCGTACTTCGAAAACAAACTAGCAAACTTGTGTTCATAGGCCAAATTCTATCAATTTGACGTTTTTAAGATTTGCATTTTATTCCATTTCAAGTCTTTGGCAGTTTATACAATGATATTGAAATATGCTTTCAGAATGTATTTACTAAGAATTACTGTATGTCTGGTGATTGCTAACTTGTGTATACTTTTAAAATCAGACTTTTTAATAATTGTATTGTTTGTTTATTAACAATTGTAGACCTTTATAAGAAATAGCATTTTTTAGAATTTGTGATAAGCCTTTACAAAGTATGATAACCATTTATTTTATTCGTTATTATGTACAGTGTTTTAACCTGTGTAAGCGTTTTATCGAGTTGTGACATTGGATTCGGCTTTCGTAGTGCAGATATTGCTTATTGTTAAGGTTTGTACTAAATTTGGAATTGGAGCAATATTGAGAAGCTTTTTGTGCAGAATTTCTTGTATTTGTAAAATATTCCTTGGTTTCTGTAGTTTGAGTCGTAGAAAAACTGAAATGTGTATTATTGTGAAAGATAAGAAATTTGTCTTTGTAAAATTGTTAGTTGATAATTCTCTTATTCAAAAAGCTTTTTCGAACTCGATTTAAGATTGTAGTCAACCTTGTGTACTAGCTTTACCAACCAGTAGCATTTAAAAGGAAAGTCCTATCGGGGTAAATCAAGAGTGATTCGTTCTATTCTTCAAATTGTTAAATCTAGAACAATTAAAATGTTAACCGAGTTAAAATATTTGAAAATAAGTTTAAGATAATCATTTTATGATAATAATGAAAACAAGGAAGAGCTCAGATTTTGTTTTCACAAAAAAAAAACCCAATAGGACTGTCCCTTTAAGATTTGTTCTTCTCACAGTAACGCAGTAATATTCAACACCGTTGACTTTAACTGATCAAGTTATTATTTGTGATGTTAACTTTATGCATTGTTCATTGTTTAAGACTTGGTGTCTGGGTATCGTTCAAAACTGCATCACATTGTACAGTCAATGTTAGTACGCACGCTGTCATCAGCTTATGAGTTTGTGATTGTTCAACTTAGAATGCGTCACCCAATATCACCCATTACCATAAATATTGTTAAAATTAAATTTTCATTGTAATTACTTAATTTCCAACGTACAGAAAAAACTTCTTTCTGATTGTGATGTTCGGCCAAATTATGACAAGGAAGAGATTTTTTTTTTTCAAAACTTCACTGCTGCGAAATATATTATACATTTGTGTGAGTCATCGGTAGTTGTCGGATATGTGTATACATATTGGTGTTGAATATTGTCTCTTATTAACCAAGTGATGTTCACGGTCAAGTTAGTACATTACTTTTGAGCATTGTTTAAGAAGTTAGAATTTGATTTCACTTTGCCATAGCAATTGCATGTTGGTGAATAGATGTGTTATAAATTTTGAAAGGTCTTTGATATTTGCAACATGTCTGTTAATCAATTTGCATGGTCATTCATATTCCTCATATAGACATTTTGTTTACAGATAAAGGGAGATAATTCTAATTTATTAGTTGGGACCAAGGAAAGTTAATTTGGGTCAATATTAACAATACAATTTGTGGTTCTTAATTCAAATTGATTTAAAATCATATTAATGAAAATATTGAGAAATTAAAAATGTTAATATTGGCCCTTCATAATTTTGAAATCATCCGTCACATTCTCTTTCACAAAATGTGTAGACTGGTAGTTGATTGGCTGTTACTCCCATGCAATTAACCAGCAAATTCAACTTTTCAGGGATAATCTCAAAATTTCAAACTCATTTTTCAAGAGTGATTTCAAAAAGAAAAATGAACCAATTTCAAAATTAGAAAAATGAAATTTTTGTTTTGAGATTCTCCCTTATTTTCGACATTCCAAACTTCTCTTACTTAGACTAAGCCCACCGAGCCCAGTTACCTCATTGGACCTTTCCACATGTCAGAGTTCAAAGTTGACACACTTCACTCAAAGTTGAAAGGTCAAATTGTGGTTCTGGACTATGTCAAAGGTCAAGTCAAAGAGAGGTCAGCCATTCCAGAATCAATTAATGTGTTGATAATTACTACTAATTTATACCTTGGATAGCCACTCTTTGTATACACTACATCTAGTCTCTCTTCATTAAGCTGCTTCTGTACAGTGTCTTCTAAAATAAACACATTTCCACAAATTTATCTTTTGTCGTTTTTGCAGGATGGAGTAAATAAGGTCATTCTGCACCATCAATTGTTAGGCAGGTCATTTCTTCACACTTCAACCCGCACTCACGGCTATTTGGAAAGCTGTCAGAGGCTAGTTGCAACGTGCAGTATACTTGCACAAAATACTGTGACTATGTGTCCCAGTCCACCCAGCTGTAAATGGGTACCTCGTAAGGATTGAGAGTGACATTAACGCTGTGCGTCAACATGACTGCACATGTTGTATGCTCCCTCGGGAGTCAAGATGGTAAAAGAAGTGTCATAAATAGAGGATATTTGTCTTTTCTTGACTAATACCATGTTTATCTCATCGAGTGAGGTAGAAAGTTCATATTTTCACGAGTGGCGCAGCCACGAGTGAAAATATTTAACTTGTCTACCTCACGAGATGAGATAAACATGGTATTTGTCAAGAATTGACAGATATTTTATTTATTATATGAATAAATCCTTCCAATTACGTCAAAAAAGGTCAATTTCATGTTGAGCGGCCGCTTGGAAGAGCCCGTCACCGCGGTAACAGTGTGACGTCATATGAGAATTCATGACGTCAGACCATTGTTACATGACGTCAAAGTCTTGAACTTGACGTCACTCGAGTGGTGATAAAGTTTATCACCACTCAGTAGAGTGACGATAAAGGTTATCGCCACTGTAGCCAGATAGAGGGTTTATTTCACTGATAGAACAGAGTATCTCACCCTCAATCATATAATAAAGATTGATATCCAATGATCGAGGGAAAGCCAAAGCGCCTTTGAGCAGCGCTCTCTGAGCTGGATATTGGCGCTATACAAATGTTTAGTAGTAGTAGTGGTAGTTTCTTCAACATAAATATGCTTAACAAAAACGTCAGTGTATCCTTTTAGTTACTAAAAGGATTTGTGGGACTGTCACATTTGTAATTTAGTGTTGGTACACTAGCTACATGGCTGAAACCAAAGACAACGTTGTCTCTGTACATTTGTAGAATCAGGTGAACTGAGTGCAAGGTGAATGAAGTGCCTTGACCAAGGACACAACACAGCATATGGACACGGTCACAAAATGTTGGTGTCTCCACAAGGATTCAAACCCAGTTCATTGCTATGAGATGCAAGCATGCTAACAACTACTTCACTGTGCTCCATATAAATCTTCACCTGGTGTAACAAAGTTTTGAAGGCAATACTTTCTTCGATCTGTAGTAACATCAGGCAGGTGAGTATGGTTGTATGGGTGATTGAGAATATTCCACTGAGTGATGCCTGATTTTAAACAGAGCAACAGTTCAGGATGCCATAATAACCCTGGATAAATAATTGGAAAGTTGTCATTAGCATATATATATTTGAAATTTTATTTCTTATTTCCCACATTTTCCTTCTTAATCATTCCCTAAATAATAAATATACATAAATGTTAAATGTATAATCTTCAGAGGATCAATATCTCAAAACTCATCCCTATTATCAGGAACAAGCAGAAAACAAATGTCAAGCAAAAACATTCAGTTGTGGGTTACATTCAGTAAATACTGTAAAGAAATATTTAGATCATTTTCTCACAGAAACAAATCATTTGAAATAGGGATGTCTTAATGTGAGCAATATTAAGAATCGTCACGTTGAATTAATAACATTGTCTTGCAATTGGTGAGATTGAAAATTCCTTACTTCAGAAAACACCTGCTACTGTCCATAATATGCCTTCAGAACAAAGACCTTCACCTTCCACGCAAGGTGACGCCGCTAATGGCTGAAATATTGCCCAAGCGGCGTAAAACAATAACTCACTCACACCATGCAAGACCGTCTATGAATAATCAAACCCAGTCTGATTAAAATCGACCGTACTCCGAGGAATAAAATATCAAAAATATTGTCTCTATCGGGGCTCGAACCAGCCAGAACATCCTCTCCGTCTCGTGTGAATGAGAGGAAAGCCGGGCTGGTTGAAGTTCAAACCCCACTAGAGACAATATTTTTACACTTTTTTTCCTCGAATCACAGTCGATTTTAATCAGACTGAATCAAACCTTGCTAAATTGTGCTAGATGTGCTAATCTCCATGAAAATAAATTCAGTGGCAGGGGCTTAGAAGGCTGGCACAGAGAAGTCTTGTGAGTGAATGACAGCTCATTTGCTACAACTCAATTGAACGATTTTCATGGTTAAGTTGATGAATAGTTGATATGACGCATTGAGAGCAACATTAGAAATGTTCTGTAGTAACAGGTTCAGTTGAAGACATCAACTTTAATTCAAAAACTGCTGGCAGCCATTTGAGTGTGAACTCCATTAAATCATTTGAGAGGGTTGACTCTCACAGCTCAACTGTATCCTTACTTAACATGGTACTTTCGTTGCTTTTAATTTGAAAGGAATTTGATGTAAGAACCGCTGATTTAAAAACATTGATATAGTGAGATCAAATTATTTCCCTAAATACCTTGTCACTTCTCAATTAAATATTGTGTAAATTGCAAGATTTCAAAATATATCATAGCGTGTGTCGTAAAAAGCAACTACTTCCCCAGAATGCCTGTACTACATCTTATCACTCTCAAACATATATTCCTAACTCAAAGACTTCAAACACACAATATTCATTCGTTCCATCACCAATTTTAACCTGGATTTTCCCCGAACCAATTTCCAAGTTTAGATTAGTCAAAGCTGATCATTGCAGAATCATTTTCATAAACAATTTTTTATTTTTTTTTATTTTATTTATTTTTATTCCATTTCCGACATGAACATTACAGAGTTGCATCTATGTTGTGGCAATAAACAATTTTGCAGAAGAACAACTGTACATTTGTGTTCATACAGTAGTCATAGTGCAATCTTTAAGGCTTAAGAGAGTATTTGTCTGTAAAATGGACAGCATTTAAGATAAGATAAGATAAGATAAGATAATACTTTATTATCCCGTAGGAAATTCTTTTTACATCAACAACGGTCTCATATATACATAGGCACTCGATATACAACTTTAAACAAACATTACATAAACAATATGTCACAAACAGAAAAGCAAGTCACACAGGATGGATAATTGTAAAATTAACTGCTTCATGATTCAAACCATTTATTAATTTCACGAATACTTGTTGGTATGAAGGATTGTCTGGCTCTGTTTGTTTTTAACGAAGGTATCCGAAAGCGGCGTCCGGAAGGAAGTAGTTCGAAATGATAGGACAGGATATGGGAGCTATCGGTTCTTATTTTAGTAGCTTTCTTCACAATCTGCCGCTCATAAATAAAGGACATTTCAGGGATTGTATGGGTGCTTCGTGAACAAATTATAGAATCATTGCCAGGCCTTGCCATTTCCTGGAAAAGTGAGAATTTCTGTCATTTTTTATTGCAATAAATCTTTCTATATTATGTACATCCTTAAGTATCAGAATCATTTTCATTTGGCAAAAGAGAAAACCTTTATTGTCTTATATCTATAAAAGTACTTTCTTAGACTTAATTGTTCCACACTCTATATGCCAAAAACTTTATGATAATTGATCAGTGAACAGTTTTGGGTTTTATGCTTACAACATGTATAAACCATATTCCCTCTTCAGATTTTCTACCATATTTGAATATCACAAATTCTCTTAAACCAAAGTTAAAATTAAACTTTGACGAGAAAATTTTCGAGCTCACCCTTTTTAAGACAGTACTAGTACTTGACAAAAGAAAAATATCTTCTAACAATTAGCAGAAAGCTGGTCGGGTTGGATTTGTTGAAATTTTAGAGAAAAATAATTTTATGTTATAATCTCATTAAAAAGACCATAATTTTCTTCACTACGTTACACAGAGGTTCGAATCTCAAAGTGGACCCTATAATTAATTTTTTTCAAACTTTTGCACTCATATATCGTTTGCATATGTTGAGATAAACCTACATTAGAAGTTTGAAAAAAATCGGTAAAGAAATAAACATTTTAGCGTAATTCCTATCTGTTATATAAAACATTTTAGCGTAATTCCTATCTGTTATATAGAATACAGCTAAAATGTTTATTTCTTGACCGATTTCGTTCAAATTTGAAATGTAGGTTTATCTCAACATATGAAAACGATATATGAGTGCAAAAGTTTGAAAATGTATAGGGTCAACTCTGAGATTCTAACCTCTGTACGTGCTACGTTACGATGATAAGAAGCTTAGTGAAGCAATAAATCTTACTTTAATGAGATTGTTACATTTTTAATCTGCTCCGTCGATTACTTTGAAAAAAGAAGAAAAACAAAACAAAGATGAGCTTAATGAATACCCTTGTCTCCCCCGTCAATGTTTATGATAATAATTAGTTGTTTCCGACTCATCATTTACCATACATCAAGTCTTCGAAATCTTTGGACGAAAAAAATTCTTTCGAAAAGGGTCTTTAAACAGCATTTAGGAAGACGGACGTAGCCGATTTGTAATAAAGTACGAATCGACTAACTCGGACTAAGTGTGAATTTTGTTATCCAGAAAGTATTATTTTTTATTGCGCGCAACTCAGTTTTCATGAAAAATGATTGAAGTTGCAAAATTATTTAGGAATATATTATTTATAGGGTTTGGTGGATAGGTAACAACGAAAATAGTCGAAAGCTGAACAGATGGGGCAAAGCAAAAGCCTTCAAATTATTTTATGGGCGCTTTGATAAAAGATCTCGCACTGCTTTAATTTATATGTATCTAATTAATTAATGTTCATGGAATTAAATCAATCTAAATATAAATTCACTCGAAAATATGCAATCCTATTAATATGGTAAATATGTTTCGGGATAAATGAATTTGTTAAATTCTGATAAAGAACGCATCCCAAAACATATACCGGTATGCTTCACTGGTAAAGACGCTTGGTATTCTGCTCGATGTTGAGCAAGCACATCCGCAACTGAAACTCATTCCAGTGAAAGGTCAGCGCAAGAAACCGGAATGTAAATGCGGATTGATGAAACTTAAAATTTGTGGTAAGTAAACAATTTAAAGTGATAATGTGACCGGTGTAATAACTATTCTTTGTCTTAGAGTATATGTTGCAATTCTGAAACGGTGACGTCACTGCTATCTTGCAAAGTAATAACTTCTAACCCAGTCAACCGAAACTGGATCATAGATGTATTCAAAATGGCGGCCTGTGAAATATAATCGCTAGTGTCTTGCCAATGATTAATCTTCAAATTACTCTCTTATATTATAGTTATGCCCCTAGTAACAAATCTAGACGAATAATCACGATGCTAACTCAGTTAGGCCTATGAAATATTAAATATGTTGTGTGAAGCCAGTGGATTTCTATTTCCATTTGAAAAATTAGAAATCAAAATAATACGGAAAACGGTCTTTTTTTGGAAATATACAATTGTATGAGATAGATTTATTTGAATAACAATCGTTTTAATAGTTTTATTCATCACTGAACATGATGAAGTAATTCTATCAATTTGACATGGACCAGTTTCAAAAGAATACAACAAATAACGAAATAAATATAAAATAAAGAGCGAAATGTACAAGTCCCTACACTAGTTCAATAATTATATAATTTTTTTTTAAATTAAAATTATTTCTTAATAAATAATTTTGGATAATATTGCTATAAAGGTGTCTATTGTCAAAATCAGGTTGACAAAAAATAAATAAAATAGAAGCATGGCTAATTTCGGGGGGAAAAATACTTTATAAATTTAATGATATAGTGTTGAAAATTTATACGTATTATAAATGATACAGATACTGAGATACAGCACAGGAATGCAAAAACTTAAAAAAAAAATTACCGGTATCTTATCATTGAGGAGTTGAAATAAAGTAGATATAATCAAAATCATAAATGCATACATTTATAAAAAAAAAACCAACAAAAACAACTTAAAACGAAAACAATGAACAGCATTGGAAGTGTATATAAACAGAATTCGACGATGAATGGGGAAAAATCATTTGTGACAAAACCATTATACGTTTTTGTTTATTTACAGATGGAATTTTTTTCTCTCGCTTTATTTCAATCCAAACAAAAATAATAATTTTACACGTGTTATATTTATTTAAACGATGAACTTAATTTACCTAATTTAGTACAATAAATTTAATGTTCTTTATTAAAGAAAATTGATGTGGCTTTAAAAAGTCGATCTTCTCTAGGCGGTGTGCTTATTTCAGCGTTAGTCTCATTTCCATACGCCGTACGTATTGAAACCTCTCTTTTGTACAGATATGTTCTGTTGGAATTTGAGTAATTTGAGTTACGGGTGATTTATTCGCTATTCTTTAATCGTCATATCAAACATAAAGTTTACGTATAAAGTGCATTTAAAGTAAATTGGGTTGGTATAAATTAAATTACAATGTACGAAGGAACACCTTTTCGGACTTCTTCAATGTACTGACAGGTTAACCTTTTATGATTTTCGAAATTCATCTTCACAAAAATCTTAAGAAACAAGAAACATTCGTTTATGAACCACCTTTCTGGCATAAATCCCCATCATTCTGTCTCAGGGTACGAACGTTAACTCCACTAATCTGTATCCTGGGCTCAAGCTAGATTCTCTCGCCACCTTTTCGATAACATTTCAACGAGAAAATGATTTGATTGGCTATATCCCAAGTCGGGCCGCGCGACCGAATCTAGCCTGAGCCCAGGGTATATATAGATTAGTGGAGTTAGCGTAATGTTCGTACCCTGAGACAGGATGAATCCCAATACATAAAGGAGGAAGTAAAGGGGACATAGGTTTGTCCTCCGACCGTCCGTGTGTTTTTCTCAGAAACTATTTAACATAGGATTACCAAATTTGCTATGTGTCACCAGGGTATCAATACCATGACGGAGTTCGAAAATCAGAAGCATGGAACTATTTTTAAGGACTTATTGCCTTAGTGCCACGTTTTTCGTACTCACGTTTGTTCGTGGGTGTCTTCAAAGGGAACACATTTCTCCAGAAATCATTTAACATAGATTAACCGAATTTGCTCTGTTTCTACAGGGGATCAATACCTTTAGTTCGAATATCAGAAGCATGAAATTATTTTGTATGGAGTTTTTGCCCTTGTTCCGTATTTTTGGTATCTGAGGATGTATTAAAGAGGACAGCTTTTCTCAGAAACTATTAAATATAGGGTAAACAATTTTTGCTCTGTGTCTTTGGGAATTTACTTTGATGGAGTTCTAAAATCAGAAGCATGAACTTGTTTTTCGAAGTAATTCCGTATTTTTGGACGGAGGATATTTTAAAGGGGACACATTTTCTCAGAAAGATAACCACGGTAACCAAATTTGCTATTTTCCCTTGATGAAGTTAACGGATGTATGGCCTTTGAACCGTATTTTGAACTCTGATTTAGGAAATGTCGAAAGCTAAAATGAAAACCAATTACGCGCGGGGTTTGATGACTATGTCTTCTTCTTAATCAAAACATTCGTTTTTTTCTCAGGATCAACGGTTGAGCACACCCTCTCATCTCAATGATGAGTCAACCCGACCTCGGTTTGGATTCGACCTACATCGTGTCATCCAATAATGACTTCCAAGGCAACAAGATCGTCGTCAGTGTTCTATCTGATCCTCCCACCGTAACTAGCATGAATGCAACCCAGAGTCACGTGGTTCCGCTTCAGGTCGTGTCCAATCAAAACATGGCACATCAGTACATCAGCGCCAGCAACCTTCAAAACATTCAGCACATACAGACGACGGAGCATCAGATTGGTCAGGCAGAGCAGACGACAGTTGAGAATCATGGGAACGTTATTGAAGTCTCTCCAGTTGAAGTGTCTTCTATGTCGTTGGGGGACTCCGAACACAAATCCAACTCCTCAACGGAAGAGGATTCCTCGATAAGAGCGACGGGCGTCAGTTGGTCCAAGAAGGCAGTCTTGAAGCTGATTGGTCTACACAAGGAGCAGCAGCATCTCTTTGATGACAACCATTATAAGAAGAGAAGCATCTGGGAGATGATTGCCCGCAAAATGAGAGACACTGGTTTCAGTTATTCGTGGAGCCAGGTTGAAAATAAATGGAAGTCATTGACTAAAAGGTATCGAGACACTGTTGACTACAACGTAAGGAATACCACTGGCATAACCCATACATGTCCATTTTTTGATGAAATTTCTACCGCATATTCCTACGTAACCCCTCATGTGAACGTCGGAGCGACGACGTTGTCGTTACTTGCTCCGTTAGGCGTTGCACCTGTTCAGACTCAGGCGCCGAAACGCCATATAAATGAAGTTGACATGGCGTCTTTGACAAAGAAAAAGAAATATATGAACCAAGGTCAGAATATGGTAACAAGTTCCGTTTCAGCGCAAAACGTTAGCGGAGCGTCGTCGATATCACCGTCACCGGGCACGTCAACGTCAACGTTACAGCAAGTTGACCTTGGCGTGGTATTGAGGTCAATTCACGAAGACCGGAAGCGGATGGATAAGATCAAAATGGACAAACTTGAAAAAATGCACAATGAGAAAATGGACATGTTTAAACAGTTTCTCGACGTGGTTAAAGATCTGAAATCAAACGAGTAGAATGTTCGATATTTGTATCGTTTCCACTTGTTCATCCACCATCGGTCGTCGTCCTTTCAACATTAAGCTAAATTATTATTTAGTGTTAAGTTTCATGAAGGGGATGTTTGTATATTTAGCCCTTAGTATCATATCAGAGACCTCATAGTCATTTTCCATATCGATTTGTACGCCTTCTTGTAAATGGGAGTCAATTAAATGCTTTCAGCATGTATAATTACTTAGATACAGCGCTTGTATTGCATATTGCTTCATTGACCACCGAAGAAATATTTGTCGAAAAAATAATCCCTAACTTATTATGTCCAGTATATATTCTCGTGCACCAAGTCTTTTGCGAGACACAGGAGAAGGTTAAGTCTGAGAAATTGCGCATTTACCGGAGATTTATAAAACAAATAAAAAAAGGGGGGGGGGGATGCACCTGTCGCACCCCAACTGAGCCAATGCCTCTTTCTTATGTTTGTTATGGTTTATTACCAATTATTGAATTAAATATTAACATACTGTGTCTTGTTTAATTCAATGATTTGCGCAGTTGTCTGTAAAAAAAAATTTTTTTTCATATCTCGATCGTCGGCATTATGATTATAATATAGATCGTTACAGAAATACGTTTGAACTTAACACACGTTAATTTTTCACCAAACCCCTCCCCTAAAAAAAGAGTTAAAAAAGAAACTGGATGTCGAAACATCAGCCGTGTTTGTGACAATGATTGACATTTTCATAAGTACATTGACGTAAGTATTCTAATGTATAGTATTTATACCGCTCATACACCTTGCAAAACCGGAGTGAGGGGTATCCGGTACAATATGAAATTGATTATCTAGACAAAATAAATTATTAATATATATAAGGTTTGTTCACACATATTGTTTCATACAAAAAACAATCACGCTATATTTTTTGAAAGAAACGTTTTTTTATTCATCTTCAAAACAATAAGGTTATAGCCTACATTCCACAATTAACAATAAGTATAACAATAACAATATATTCAACATTTCTGTTGAGATATGGACTTACTTTCAGCACTTAACAGCAACAACATCAAATTTACAAAACAAAACATCAAAGACAAAATGTAGTGGAATAAAAGGTAATTTTTATTGTACATTATACGTATCTGGTTTGGTTTTTGAAATAAACATACCCATGATTATAAAAAAAATTATGTCCATAAAATTGTTGAATGCATGATGATTTTGAGAAGTATTTCCGTAAGTAAAAAAAACAACGATAAAAATTTAACAAGTGTCAACATTTCTTAAATTAAATACATCCAAATGCTTAAATATAATAATCACAAAGGAGAGAAAATAAAGAATCGTAGACATTTCACTACGGACGAAATAAAGGGAAGGAAAGCGATATATTGACGGAAGCGGTAGTAAAATCAATATGGGCACTGTGTTGAACGAGCTTAGATGGTATATACACATTTTAAACATGAAGAAGGTTTGACTCGTATTCAGGAGATATTAGATAAATTTTGTTTTATTCATACCGATTTTTTCCGAAAGCAAGCCCTCTCGTTTAGAAGATAATCGGCTATTATTCGGAAAATATTTTCAAATGGAAGCCCGGTTAACCAGCCGTATTCTCAATATTTGGAAATTGTTATTCGCTGTTTTCTAGTTTATAAAAAGTTTTCACACCCGAAGAGGATGTCAAATTCTCTTAATTTTGAAACATGACCTTATATTTATGTTAAAAGAGTTATAAAAGTTCCTTTATGGTTTAGAAATTGCAATAGGATTAATATCTGAAAGGATTTCTTTCACCGATTGTTCGAGGATTATCATTCCGTATGACTGTCACTGTAAAGACATTCCGATTACAAGCCAGGGCTTGTATTTTGTGCCAAAGTTCGCTTGTCAAAACCCATATTTTCTGTCCTGGACTTGCTTTTGGAAAACCCTGGTAACGCTTGCTGATATACGGAAAAGAAAGATATGAAGAAATCCAATATGATGTGGAATGGTAGCAAATATTAAATGGCTGATCTACAGAATATTCCAATACCTATTGCAACAGTTCCCGATGCCAAATTCTTATGTAACAAACGTAGGATGGCAAGATATTCAGGTAGGTCAAATTAGAGGAAGAGGTCTCTTTGAAAGGCGTATACCCTAAAATCTAGTTCAAATGAGTAAAAACATGCCAATCAGTTTAAAGTGACACAGAGTATCTTTCGTAAAATTTTATTTGGTTTTGATAAGCTACAAAATATCTAATATGCTGATTGAAGTTCATATCTCATCACTGGACTTGCAAATATATCCATTTATGCCTAATGACTCTAAAATGCTTGATTTTATGGAAAAATCAAGAAAACATCTCAAATACGTTTCATATTCGAAATTATGCATCCAACTAATCTACCTATTAGTTACAATACATAATAAACACTATCGAATCGAATATATCTTCCTGTCAGCTTATGACAAGGTTTCAAAATTACGTTTGGCGAATTTGCGCGCACCAATCGAGCCACATTGTCCGGTTTTCGATCAAAATCCCGACTTTGAATGGCCGTATTTTTGCTCTTAAGTACTGATTGACCTTTAACTTGTTATTTTCAGAAACAGTAAGTGGTTCCCGATGTAAAAACATCGATTTCAAAATTTGACATATGTGATCCTATCAACATACTCTGTGTCATGGGCATGTTCGAGGTTTGAACTAATAACTTTTGATTTTGTCATCCAACAGAAGGGTTTTAAAGACGTGTACCATAAAAACCTGGTTCTTAATTATCAAAACATGCCAGTCAGTTTTGGGCATGTTTGAGATTTGTTCTGACAACTTTTTAGTTTGTCATCCCACAGTAGGTTGGCTGCACAATCGAGGATGTAAATTTTGTTGTTTGAGCACATCGCAAACTTGTGGCAACTCTCACAGGACTGGTAATCTCCGTTCTTGAGCCCGGTACAGTTGGTAATGCAAGGATACTCCGCTGCAATACAAATTGAAGCGCTCGTAAAATATGCGGTCTAATGAAAAGTAAATGTATGAAATACAATTTGAAGAGCTCGTTAAATATGCGGTCGAATGAAAAGAAAATGTGTGAAATACAATTTGAAGAGCTCGTAAAATATGCGGTCGAATGAAAAGAAAATGTATATATTTATTCGGTTACCTTAAGTAACTTGCTCATATGTATTATGGTATGTAAGTGGCATGAACAGTAACACGAGTTATAAATACCTGACTACGTCACCATTTAATAACTCGAGAAAAAGAGAAAGAAATCGTCACAATTCGTACGTATGAAAACCAAATAAAATGTCAAAGGTATTCAGGTGACCTAATGAATACATATAACTATTCTTAATTCTACTATTGATTCCGTAAAGACCAAAGGCGGCGCCCACCTTTGCTTCTGAGAGATAAATTTGTAAGTAAATTTCAAAAATAAGTTAAATCACTTACACAGTGGTTGGAGAAAGAAATCGTCAGTCGTGGCCTTATTGCAAGTTCTTGACGTCTTTGAGCAGTTCTTAATGGCGTCGTCCCAGACCAGACCCTTCTTGCAGCGAATACCGTCCGTCAACTTGCAGTTCTCACACTTAGCGAACACGTCACATCCTTTACATGACTGGTAGGTTCCGTTAGGTTGGTGGGTACAGTTGCTCATACAGGGACTTTTACCTGGTCAACAAAGCAAGGTAAGCACTAAAGAACATAGACTTATATTTAGTCTCTGAATTATTTTTAGTAAAAATCTTATTTTATTAAATTTTTAAGAGGCATCAGACAAATTGAGATTTTCAGATTAGCAGCCCAGATCTAGACTTGCTTCCATGGGGTGAATTATATGCTCAAGCGTCTGTGTGGAAGACTATAAAGAACCAGGGATGGTGTTTTTTTGCAATGCAATATATCGTGGTTTAGATTATGCTATACAATCTTTGAAACATTTCTTTCATATCTCAATATATATCGCACCAACTAATGTAAATTTCACTCATATATCTGAATCTAAGGCACAGTTATATGCTTAACGCGAAAGAAGATTTTTCGGTCGAAAGAATATTCATTATGTCTTGAGCTTTATCATATATAAATATTCTTTGAAAATATCAATATGCTATATAAATTTTACTTTAACTGAATGAGAATACATATAGCCTATTGCTTGACAATGTTATTTCCGTTCAATATAATTCTTAACGAACGAATCATGCCCAGTAAAGCTAAGCAACTTTTCCCTACCTCAAAGAATAATGTGTTCACGTTCACACCAAAATGGTCGCCAATGTATTTTGCTTCATACTTGATGATTTTAACGACTATACATTATTTATTAAAGTTTGAGATGTTTAACTCTTTGGATATGACACATAGGACAAAAAAGGAATTGTTTGAGAAAACTTGAAAAATAAAAATTCACCAAAAACGTGCTACTTTCCCTTTAAGTTTTTAAAATACCAAATCCAAACATTCTCTTACCTCCGGGCGGGCAGGTTGGTGATTTATACTCGCATCGCTTCAGAAAGTCATCCCAAACGAGGTTGGACGGACACTTCCGGTTATCGTAAATTTTTCCAGCGACGCACGAGGCGTAGACGTGACAGCCCGCACAAGACTGGTAATCACCATCGTGAACGTTTGTGCAGTTGCGCACGCATCTTTTCCCGGGTGTTGGGGGCGTGGGACCTGTCAGAAAAGTAAATGTGGATATGTAAAAGATAAGATGATGTTTTAAGTCATGAATAACATGCGTAGAAATGTTTTTCAAATTAGAATCATGAACGATTGATGTTACGCTACTCGATTTCGATTTCAGCAGTTCAAATGGGTACCTTGTTCGAACAGAATTACAGCGGTGAAAATATAATACTATGAATTACAACAGTGTGCTTACGAGTGGTTTGCATGCTGACCCTAACTTCAACGGCCTTAGTTCCAATTTATGTGGACCCTGTCTCAACACTGTGATAAATGTTTGTCAAGGCACTTCATCCACATTGCACTCAGTACATCTAGTTGAACAAAAGGGAACCCTAATACAGGAATACGGACCTATACGTCGTCATGCGAAGCTCTTCTTTAAGAAGCTGTCGCGACCGCACAATTGCTATGGCGTAGATTGGATACCAGGCGTTAACATTCAACCCTTATGATCATGATTATCATCAAACTCCCCGGGGAGAGGAGCTCACCTGGTTTCGGGCAGGTGCTTGAGTTTGGTCTGCACTGTTTGAAGGAGTCGTCCCATTCCTGACCTCCTGGACATTTCCTCAGAAAGGTTTTGCCACTGTGGCAAAGGATAAATTTGTGGCAGTCTTTGCAAGCTTGGTATGCCCCATCTGGAATGCCACTGCAGTTTGTCAAGCAGGGGTTGTCAGCTGAAATATTGAAAAGGATACAGGATGTAAGAATAACATCTCCAATCAGCATTGTTTCATCCTACGTTTGTACACAATCTGATAGCATATTTATGATATTGTATGTTTTTGTTTTCGTCCAATACTTTCAATAATATTTAATCGACAATTGATAGCGACGTTTTCAATAGACCGTATGCCGTACATTTTCTACACGAGGTATGAATTGATGTACAACTGTGTCTTTCTCGCAGCGTTTAAAGAAGACTCCGACATGATGACAATCGTACAGTTCTGCCGTAACAATGATTTGAATAAGTTCGAAATGGTAAAAATGAATGGTAAGGTACAGTTCTGCCGTAACAATGATTTGAATAAGTTCGAAACGGTAAAAATGAATGGTAAGGTAAAGTTTTGCCGTAACAATGATTTCAATTAAGTTTCAATAGAAAAAATGCATGGTTAGGTACAGTTCTGCCGTAACAATGATTTCAATTAAGTTTCAAATGGTAAAAATGCATGCTTAGGTACAGTTCTGCCTTAACAATGATTTCAATTAAGTTTCAAATGGTACAAATGAATGGTAAGGTACAGTTTAGCCGTGACAATGATTTGAATAAGTTCGAAACGGTAAAAATGAATGGTAAGGTACAGTTTAGCCGTGACAATGATTTCAATAACGTTTTAAAAATGCACGGTAAGGTACTCACTTGGCGTTGGACAAGTTTTGGATTCTTTCTCGCAGCGTTTGAAGAAATCGTCCCACGTGGTGTTACAGCCACAGGGGAAGATACCCATCTTTCCTCCGTAGCAGAATATGAAGGAGGTACAGTCCTTGCATGATTGGTACTGGCCGTCCGGTAACCCGCGACATGAAGTCTTACATCGGCTACTGCAGCCTGGGTAAAATAATTTTATGAAATTAACTAAATGATAGAAATTTAGAGTTAGAATAGAAATATGAAAATACTAACCTTGAAATAACCTACAGTGACGGAACAAGAGAAGGAGTTTAGGGGGGGGGGGGGGGGGGGGGGGAGGGGGGCCCGGGGTTAAAACCACTTGCCCTATTTCAAACGTAAAAAGGGTTTATCCTCTTTTCAACAATTCGTGATCACTTCTCCTCTTTTCAAATGATGACAAAAATGATTTCTTATTTTCTTTTTTCTTTGTTACCTACAATTTTTGTTACCGTAAGACTTATAAAAATGATAAAAATGATAAAAATGACTTACATTATACAAATGATAAAAATGACACAAATTATAAAAATTATAAAAATGATAAAAATGATAAAAATGATGAATGACACTTGGTCAGTGCCGACATAAGCGAAACAAAAACTTTCCAAAACTGTATGTAAAAGTGGTGAAAGATATTGTTTTGGAGAGTATGTATTTCTGGACAAATCAAGGACAGAAAGCTCACCTCAAACTATACTTATTTTCATATTATCAACACATTAATGAATCATGATTATGCTTATGATAAGTAGTTATATATAACATAAATGATACGATGTGATAAAATTTATTGAAATTAATATACAAAAGTTAACTTACCAAGTATGGCTACAGCTAAAGTCGCAAACACGCAAGCAATCAATAAATCTTTCATTTTGATGTATTAACTGTAATAAAACAAAAACTGGTATATATTCAAAATAAATGGACATTTTAGATATCGATGTGATAATCAATACATTAGTGTCGCTTTGGCGACAAAGTCACTTTAATAACAACTTTTCATTGGGTACATTGTTTGGCTAAAATTAATTATTTCTTAGCAACGCAAACATCATGTTTAAGTCTTAAAGGGGCAGTAGCACGTTTTTTTAATAATTTTTCATTTTAAAATTTTCACTGATAATTGTAAGTTAATGCTAAATGTATTATTTTGACAGCGTCAAAAATCTTATTACACAAGCCAATCATCCATAGTCAGAGGACAAAGTATGAAGATTCTCATGAAATCCATTGGCGGCCATTTTGTGTGAACACCTTTAATTCATTTTGTGTTAGAAAAAGGAATCGCATGGCTAAACTTTACATTATAAATTTGAATTATTACTGGTACATTTAATTTAAATACATTGTCTTTCAATTAGAAACATTTATTTTCATTTTCCTGACATCACCTTATATTCCCCCTAAAAACGTGCTACTGCCCCTTTAAAGGGACAGTCCTATCGGGGTCTTTTTGTGTAAACAAAATTCAAAAGTACTATCTTGTTACACTGATATATGATAATTTCATGATTATTTCATTTTCATATATATTAGTCAATCAATCAAGTTTATTTCGTAAAGGGGCCACCGACCCATTATACATTACAAAGGTGATATATTACAATGACATCAAGCGCCATATAGTGATAGTGACATGTACAGAGTTTCATTTAATTTTATATTCTAAATTCAAATATTTTGCACGTTTTTTCAAGGCTAGAAATACAAACTTTGCAAGATTATTCACAATCTGTGTCCTCTTGGATCTACAACAAAAAATCCCTGATAGGACTGTCCCTTTAAAGGACTACGGACGATTCTTTAATCCAGGTTTAAACCAATATAACAAAATTGTAATACAACATATAGAGTTTAACGCATATAAGCATGTAAAGAAGATTGAGATTTACTTACCTTTCAAGCTTCATACAAATTATAATAGGTTGTTATTATTGCCAATCCAGATTTACACAATGTAACAAATTTCTAATACAACATGAAAGTTAAAAGGATATAAGCAAGTAAAGAAGATTGAGGTATACTTACCTTCCAAGCCTTATACAAATGATAATAGGTTGGTTTGTATTGCCGATGTCGGTGGTAAGACATAAAGCCTCGCTTATATATGTTTGTAAACAGCGTCACATGATTCCCCTGCTGTAAGGCAGTCATAAGACATCACATGATATCAGGAATAAGAAATGACTTGAATATGAGGGGGTGTACCTAAATATAGATTTACTTTTCTTTTGAGTGGTTGGATAGACTTGTGATAGGGCTGACAATGCTCTCAATAAGATCTTCAGCAACAATGGGCGATGCTCGCTTTATGGATGGGGACCCTTTTGTTGCTGGATATTCTGAGAGTTTGATTAGTTGGAATAAGAAATTAATTAAATTGAGGGGGTGTACCTAAATATAGATTTACTTTTCTTTTGAATGCTGGATAGATTTGTGATAGGGAAAACAAGCGATCAGGTAAAATGCTCTCAATAAGTCTTCAGCAACAATGGGCGAAGCTCGCTTTATTGATGGAGACCCTTTCGTTGTTGGATATTCTGAGAGTTGGATTAGTTTGAATAAGAAATGACTTTAATTGAGAGGGTGGACCTAAATATAAATTGACTTTTCTTTTGAATGTTGGATAGACTTGTGATAGGGTTGACAAGCGGGCAGGTTAAATGCTCTCGATAAGATCTTCAGCAACAATGGGCGAAGCTAGCTTTATGGTTTGGGACCCTATTTAGTTGGATACTCTGAGAGTTGGATAAGATGGAATAAGAAATGACTTTAATTGAGGGGGTGAACCTTAATATAGATTGACTTTTCTTTTGAATGTTGGATAGACTTTGATATGGTTAACAAGCGGGCAGGTGAAATGCTCTCTATCAGAGAACTTCAGCAACACCGGGCGAAGCTCGCTTTATGGATGGGGACCCTTTTGTTGCTGGATATTCTGAGTGTTGGATAAGATGGAATAAGAAATGACTTTAATTGAGGGGGTGAACCTAAATATAGATTGACCTTTCTTTTGAATGTTGGATAGACTTTGATAGAGCTGATAAGGGGCAGGTGAAATTTCTCAATAAGATTTTCAGCAACACCGGGCGAAGCTCGCTTGGTGGATGGATGGCCCGTTCGGTACCTGATATTCTGAGAGTTTGAAGAGTCGATTCCCTGTCCAATACTGAGACATTGATTTGAAAGACTTGTGGTGTCGCTGTGGGTAAACGACTCAGCTCAGAGCGTGCCTCTATCCACCCAGCAGTACAGTTGGGTACCTGGTATTAAAGTTAAAACAATGTGATAGATAACATTTATGCCATTATTGGCTGCTTAGTTGCATACTTTGACGGAGCTGATAGGAAACGTAGAGATGTTTGAGCATGAGATAGCGTACGTAGTATTTTGTGTAATATTGTCCTATGACATGCATTAGGTGTCATAGGACAATATACCTTTTCTATTGAGTCTGAGTCACGTTAATTAGCGACAGCGCATCGACTGCTACATGTATATAAACAGCCATTAGGATACGACAATAGCATCCACTGTTCTCACACCCTCCCCTTTTTACCCCAACCCAAACCCACACAGCAATGTCCTATCAATGCATTGTATCAAAAGAAGAAAGAAAGAAAGAAAGAAAGAAGAAGAAAAACATATTTTATTTAAGTGTCACACAGCGTACATATACTTCAGACTAGATATTATAAACGGCAAATATAGCACGCCGTCCGGCCAACAATGGCCTAGGAGACACTAAAACACAATAAAATAGCTAAGAGCGCATTAAGCGCTAAAATGGTTAAAATATCAAAAGATATATTTTCTACTTCTAAGATACATAAATCTTAACCGTCCACACCATTCCCATTGTCAAGGTAAGTTTAAAAGATTATCAATTTGAAACCCAAATAAAAACAAACGAATATTTCGATATACCTTCAAAATCACTGCACATAATAACATATTCCATCTTAACCATCGTCATTGTGTCATTTTATTATAAATAGCTACATCCTCATATTCAATTTCAAACAAATCACCCCTTTCTATACAACCCTCCAGTCCGCCTCCCTCCTCTTTTAACTACCCCCCTCTCCTCAATTCAATTAAACACCCATGACAATAAGTGTGTGTTGTGTGTCAGTGTAATGTGACATGATGTACACAAATATAATTTCATATTAATAATAACAAATCACCCCTTTTGATACAACCACTCCCCTCCAGTCCGCCCCCTCCCCTCCTCTTTTAACTGCCCCCCCCCCCCCCCCCCCCCCCTCTTCAATTCAATTAAACACCCATGACAATAAGTGTGTGTTTTGTTGTCAGTTTAATGTGACATGATGTACACAACATTGCAAGACACGGAAGTGATTTGGGTTTTTCACTCATCACGTAATGTTATTATTAGAATCTTCTACGCCCTAACTGTCATCGGAAAAGCCCTTCACATGTCAAGTGATGGCCTTCAGCCATTTATCATCTGACTTTGCAATTCTAAAAGGCTAGACGTTATGCTGATCAATCCTTTTAATATTTAAGAAAACATCACATCATACCTAATTTGTTTGCAGGTTCATGTATGAAAATTATGAAAATGATTATTGAATACCTCGGTCTCAGTCGGGATATATTTTATTTCCGCGGACAGAAAAGGGCATTTTTATATGCTATACTCAGGAACAAAAGAAACAATACAAACAATTTGAAGAGTGTAAAAAAAAACCAAACACTGTTGTCAGGGAAAGGCAACTTTGAATCCCTGCGATATACTGTTTTACACATGAAGTACTTTCATTTGCTTTCATCGGATAACATTAAGATAAACATTAAAACATCAATTTCATAATATCCTTGCAGTCCTAATAAAATAGCTTTTGAAAAATGATTTTGGCCAGAATGATCGGAATTCAAATGGGATAATGAAATATAGAATATATGTTAAGGTGTAATAAACATAAATAACCTTTCTTGGGAACGACATCAGTGTCTATGAATAACTTGAATAAAAAAATTGTATGTCCATCATATTGCCGTCATCTTTTTCATAAATAGCCTTCATGGAAATTAATATGTTAATGCATTTTGAGTATTGGACGACACACAACAAGCAGACATAGCCGTTTTTAGCTCACCTTTACAAAGTAAATGTGAGCTTATGTCATGGCGCTTCGTCCGTCGTCCGTCTGTCTGTCCGTCCGTCTGTCCGTCCGTCTGTCCGTCCGTAAACTTTCACGAAAAAGACTACTCCTCCTAAACGAATTCAGATATCATTCAGAAATTGTAGTATGTTATACCCATGGTGATTCCTCACAGAAAGGTAGACGTTTCAGTTTTGAGAATCCAAGATGGCCGCCATGACAGCCATATTGAATTTTCAATTAGATTTCATGAAAAAGACTACTCCTTCTAAACGAATACAGATATCATTCTGAAATTGTAGTATGTTATACCCATGGTGATTCCTCACAGAAAGGTAGACGTTTCAGTTTTGAGAATCCAAGATGGCCGCCATGACAGCCATATTGAATTTTCAATTAGATTTCATGAAAAAGACTACTCCTTCTAAACGAATACAGATATCATTCTGAAATTGTAGTATGTTATACCCATGGTGATTCCTCACAGAAAGGTAGACGTTTCAGTTTTGAGAATCCAAGATGGCCGCCATGACAGCCATATTGAATTTTCAATTAGATTTCATGAAAAAGACTACTCCTTCTAAACGAATACAGATATCATTCTGAAATTGTAGTATGTTATACCCATGGTGATTCCTCACAGAAAGGTAGACGTTTCAGTTTTGAGAATCCAAGATGGCCGCCATGACAGCCATATTGAATTTTCAATTAGATTTCATGAAAAAGACTACTCCTTCTAAACGAATACAGATATCATTCTGAAATTGTAGTATGTTATACCTATGGTGATTCCGCACAGAAAGGTAGACGTTAAAGTTTTGAGAATCCAAGATGGCCACCATGACAGCCATATTGAATTTTCAATTAGATTTCATGACAAAGACTATTTCTCCTAAACCAATCTAGATATCATTTTTATATTGTAGTATGTTATACCTTTAAAGGTAGACGTTTCAGTTTTGAGAATCCAAGATGGTCGCAATAGCAGCCATATTGACTTTTCAGCTGCAGATGACACATCATTATTATTAAATTTTAAGCTTTCATCAAGTGATCACTGGCACCATATAAATTCTCTAATTTGAACTTACTAATCATAATATTATCTTAAATATGGAATATTTAAGATTGTCGTGCAAGTTGTTCTGTATTTTTAAGTGTTTCTAAAAAAAATTAAGATGAAAGACAAACATAATTAATTAATTAGTTTAAAATATTTATGGCAACTAGCTGCAAAAACCAAATCACATTAAACATGTTAAATTTTAAACAATGGTATCTCCCTTATATTCCTTTAAATACCACACATAAGGGGTCAACCAGAGTTCAGATATTCCACTATGCTGTCTAATACACATCCCAAGGCAGGCTGCTAGCATCACAGTGTCAGCTGCTAGTCTGTTGCATAATCAACCTGACCCAATTGATATGGTAGAGCATTATGCTATATGGCCATGGCCCATGTGTATGCAATAAAAGTGATATGTTCTTTCTAAGATTAACAACTTACACAAAACTTGTCTTCAATAAGCTTTGTGTTTAGCAATCTACATGATAAGTTGATGTGGAATAAATATGCAGATGAAAATCGAAAAGGGTTTAGTAAGAAAAGTAAGGAAATTTGATTTGTCATATCTCTCTGTTGATTTGACAATGCAAAAATGTTTACCATTATAGTACTGTATGAGTGTTAAATAAATTGATACTTTAATGAAAGACATCTCATGGTCACTTGACATGTAAATATTATGTGAACAAAATAAACGTGTCTTATGCATTGCTGTGTTTATGACTTTCCTCTCAATCAGTCATTCATTTTCCTTGAAAAATCTGTACTTTTGGGATTCTCAATATCCCATGCAGCATAACCATCAGTGAAATAATCTTGAAATCATATTAATGATTCACTACAAAACAAATGTAAGTGCCCACCATCCTGTAAGTAATGAATGACATTTAAATGGATACACCTAAACCAATCAAGATATCATAATGAAATTAATACGGATGCCCACATAAAAGTAGCATTTTGAAGATTAAAAAGTACAAGATGGTCACCAATTCAGCCATAGATATACAAAAAAGTTATACAAAAACCTACTGCTTGATAACTTATCATGATTATATCATTCGTGTATTAATGTTTGTTCAACCTCTAGTCGTTTCCAAAAGAAGACTAGTATTTTAAAAGATAAAAAAATCATGATGGCAGCCATAATCAATTATATAAAAGATGGTTAAATGTATAATTAAACCATTTTACCACATCATTCATTTTAAGGTGAGCTTCTGTACCCTCGGTACTTTTATTGTATTTAAGTATCTCGTCTAGTTATTGAGGTTTAAAACGACGATTTTTAAAATGCGCGTGAACGTGTATTGTTGTAAATATCCCTCGTGTATTTAGATATCTGGTATGTTGTCCCTGACTTAACTTCCTTCATCCACACACTGCTCAAATTTTATTACATCATCTCATATCTATGAAATAAACTGACACGCAAAATATGGACGTGGACCTTTTTTTAAAAGAGGTACACCATTAAGGCCTGTAATAAAATGTTTAATACAATCCTACCGGTCAGGTTATCAACTTTCAAGCAAAACTAATTCAAGGACTATATCACCTCATAATTACTAATAAGAACGTATTTCGAGTACTTCAATTAATGTGGAAAGCCATACTTCATTTCTCACATCAATTGCATGAATATCTAAATTGAGCAAATGACATGCGATAATATGAGAATTTTTCCGAGTTTTAAGCTCTTAAGTGATTTCAGGAATATTCCAATCAATCCAAAGTCATCTGCATACAGCAACAGCGACCACAAATCGTTGATTCCTCTCCTCATGTCGTCCGCTAAATAGTCAATGAATACTGAGAAGAGGATAGGAGACAAGGCATATCCCTGTTTTACTCCAATCCATTTTTAACTTTGAATGCTAAGGACTGAGCAGGTGATGACCTCTGAAAAGGACAGGTACTGCGCCGATGGCTATTCTACTTGAAGTTGTACTTTTCTCTCTTTCTACAGCTGTGGATCACGCTATATATGTAGATCCCAAATGTTGACCCAACCACTGTTCGAATTAGCCGAGTTTATTAGCTATTTATTAGCTGTTTGCTTACGAATGCTTCCTGTCATCATATAAGAAAGACTTCTTGTTGCATCCTATGTTTGATAGACACTAAGACTAAGAAATTAAACGACAAATATTAGCGTAAATCGGGAATTTGTGACGTCTTTATTGGTGTATTTAAATGTTTCATAAGGCCAAAAAAAAAATTGAAATTTTGCATGTGAAACCAGACAGTCCTAAGTTAGTTAAAGAAGTTAATGAAGTTAATGTACTAACTTATCATACAACCTCTTGTGTGATACAAAATGGTTATTTATCAGAATTCTTTGATTATGAAAGGGGCTGCAGACAGGGCGATCCATTGTCACCATATCTTTTCCTCTTTGTGGCTGAAATCTTAGGATGTATGATAAGAAATAATGAAAAAATTAAAGGTATTGCAATTGATGATATGGAATATAAATTAGGTCAATACGCTGATGATACACAATTATTTTTAGATGGTTCTGAAGATAGTCTATATGCAGCTATTGAAACTATAAATGCTTTCTATAAAATGTCAGGTTTGAAAATTAATATTGACAAGAATAAAGCGATCTGCATTGGCTCAAAGGCAGGCAGTGAACAAACTTTGTGTACTGATTTAGATATAGAATGGTATAAAGAAGAGTTTGAAGTATTAGGAATAAAATTTACTCCAAATCTAATTGACTTATGGGTGATCAATACAAGGAAAAAGCTTGAAGAAATAAACAGATTATTGTCAATATGGTGAAAAAGAAGCTTAACATTGATTGGGAAAATTACTGTCATTAAAACATTAGCCCTTTCTAAATTAGTGCATATTTTCAGCTCTTTGCCCAACCCTCCATATGACTTTATCAAATCTCTTGAACAAATCTTTTTCAAATTCATATGGAATGATAAAAATGATAAGATTAAAAGAAGCACTTTGAAAAGATTAAAGACTGAAGGAGGATTGGGTATGGTAGATGTCCAAACATTTATTGAAGCTTTGAAATTGTCTTCTCTCAGATTTTACTGTAAAAAAAATTCAATTTATAACCCTGCAAATATTCCATACCATAATATTCTTCAATATGGATCAAATATCAATAAGATACTAAATATTGAAAACCCATTTTGGAAAGATGTCTTAAAAGCATGGAATAAATATTGTAAAACTTTCGGTCTTGAACAGTATAAACTTGATGATTTTCTTGCAGAACCACTATGGCTTAACCATAATAATAAAAATCCCTTTTATATAATCAGAAATTGGGCTAAAATGGGCCTTATGACAGTAAAGGACTTATGCGATGAAAATGGTTTTATGCCCTTTGATAAATTACAATTGAAATATAAGATTAGAGGTACAGTTTTAGATTATAACTATTTACTTCATATCTTGCCCAACTATTTAAAATCTTTAATCAAAAGCACCAAATTAATTCCTACATATAATTTGTATTTCAGTATTTACCAAAGAAATATTTTGAAGTATACAAAAGGATCAAGATTTTTTTATGATAAGTTTATTTCCAATAATGTTAAACTTGAGCTTTGTAAAAAATGGGAAGTGATATTTAATGACTATGACTTGGACTGGAATAACATTTTCAATTCATACAGACATGGCTTGAAAGATGTAAAACTCCTTGATTTTCAATATAGATTTTTGCAAAGAGTTATATATACCAAAAAAGAATTGTTGAAGATGCATCTTGTTGACAATGATCTGTGTGCTTTCTGCAAGGAGACTCCTGAGAGTATTTGTATATGTATATTGGGATTGCAGTGTAACCAAAAAATTTTGGAATGAACTTGAAATTTGGATAAAAAGGCACTTACAATCCAAAATAATTATTTCGAAATACTTGATTTGGTTTCTTGAAATAAATAATATTTTGATGAATCAAATCCTTCTCTCTGCCAAAAAATATATAAATTTATGTAACATAAAAAATTCAATTCCAAAACTGAGTAACTATAAAAACATTCTTCAAGAAATATATTTTGTTGAAAAATATATTTCCAAAAGAAACAATGAAATGACTGCATTCAACAGCAAATGGAAATCACTAATCCCAATATTCAAGAAATGATATTAATAAAAATTATATGGCTTTAAAAAGAGCCTTTTTAGCTCATATTATTTATTATGTTTGTTGTAAAATTTCAAATATTTCATGTATAATATACTTTTAATATGCTGTATAACCCTTGGGAACCAATAAAAAAAAAAGAAAAAAAAAGAAAAAAAGAAAAAAAAAAGAAAAAAAAAAAGTTAGTTAAAGAATGGTTATGTTACACACGGGTGATTGTCTGCCAGTCGTGAAGAAGCATCGTCGGACCCAGAAGGGGTGGAGGAGTGGGGGGGGGGGGGGGGGGGATTGAAAATGTAGTAAATTTTAAGAGGACATTTTTAATTCATACTTATACTTTTCCAACAAACTGTAGGGCAAAGAACCTATATTCAGTAGATATTTACATACATATTATTTTGTCCCAAATAATAGGCCTATTTTCAATAGTTGTTCTTGTGTAGCACCAATAGGATACATCTCGAGCAAACGAATTTCTGTATCCGTCCCTGAAGTTAAAGCCTTAACGTCCAAACTAAACCCAAATTACATGATATTTGCACTATGATTCAAAAGAAAGTGAGCAAAATTAAGGACAAGCCATGATCCTTCTCTTGTGCAGCCTGTTACTGAAATTAGCCAATCAACAAAGGACAGCCAAGGACAAAGCAAGTACGAAAACACCTTGGCCTGTGGTTTATTTGAAGATATATGAAGGAGAAGAAGAAGTTTTAATAAAGTGTCACACAACGTACATGCCCTTGGCGAGTTAAATAATATACGTATAGCAAGCTAAAGTTTCAAACAACAAGCGCTTAAATATAAGAATATGATAGTTTTGAAGTTTTAAAGAACACTATGGGTTTTTATAACAGCAATTTTTTGCGTCTAGACAAAGTACATGTGGTTTGGTGACTTGGGTAGACTGTAATTAAATATAGCTTGATACGTTTGTGCAGAACATTAAATTCAGTTAATAGCTTGCGTGTTTCAGCATAAAGGGGATTTGGTATCAGAGTAAGAGAGACAGTTACTAAGCAAGTGTTTCTCATATTGTGCAACTGTTACTTCAATTAGTCAACACCGGGGCCCAGGGCAAAGCAAGTCCTTAGACACCTTGACCTGTGGTTTATGTCCACCCGTACCGCTGAGGTTACATGTTATCTCTAATCATTGCCGTCAACTCGGTAACCATTGCCACAGGCGGCAAAAATGCACGAAGCAAAGATTCAGGCAAAGCCATGATCATTTCTAGTCTGACAAGAAACCGTAATACATTTTAAATTTAAACCTGTTTTCGTCAATCAAATAGAAAAGATTATCCGGGCAACTTATGAAATTCCGTTAACAAACGCAAAACGCATATTTTATATAAAACTTTTATACCCTTTACCCTATGTTTGTGCCTTTTGAGGCCATCAACTGAGACTTAGCAGATATATTGACACAAATAAAGATGTTTACTCAACGAAATAAGTTACGGAACATCCCTGCCTCCAGCATAAATATACTTTATTATTTTCATGATGTACAAGGTAAACTTTCTTGAAAGTTTGGGCGTTATTTTCTCTACCGTTGAGTTAACGTTCCGTACTATATGCGATGTTTAGTATGTTTAAAATCTAATTTATAGAACAGATAATTATAAGAGAAAATATTGCAAACATTGACGTCAATTACTTGCGTTTTAATATCCTATCAATGTTTTTATAAACCTTTTCGATTGTCATCACTTATGGTATTTGAGTAAATCTTTAATAAATTTTTTCAAACATACCACAAATCTTTAAATTGTAACTTGCCTTGCATGCTTGCTTACTTCTTATTAACTTCAAAAACAATGTATCACCGTCGGTATTTGTGTACACCTTGCTTTGATGGAATAAAAGAACTTTAAACAATTCTTTTCACACTTGATCACCATTGGAATTTGTTTTTTGTTTCTAATTAAATCCAAAAACCCATTTTTTACAAAACCTTGTTTCACAATGTATCAAAATTGGTATTTTTTCATCTATTTAATTTCTAATATTTGAAAATAACAGAAGCATCATTTTCTAGTTTATCGTCCGTAGTTTATCACATCGCCCAAAAATGATATGCTTCATGGCTTGAACGCACAGTTCCAAGCCGTTAGATATTACACAACCGCTATCAACATAACATCACATTCAAAATATATCAGACATGTAACTCGAGGGCGTGTGTTATCACCTGTTATCTTGTATTTCCCCTAATTAAATGACCTTATCTATAGCCCCGAGATGAAATGATCTCCTTCGCCATGTAAGACAGGAGTATAAGTATCGTCAACATCTATGGAATGACATTCTGAACTCTGAAGGACAACGCAAGGTAGGTCTCTATTTTGTCAAGAAATTAGAAAAAAATCAGCTGAGTTTTTGTGATATTGTAAGAAATCCCAAATTTCTCCCCATGTTTTATTACAATTTTTTTTATAAAAGTATTTTAGATAATCACTCGTTTGGTAAGTCTCATTTTTAATGATGGCAACTAAATATATTTTAAACCTTTTCTGGGATACGTACTCTTCTGGACCTTACCCATAAAGTATCCGTTTTAGTATTAGCTTTAAAGCAGGTTAGATTAACATTCAAAGGTTTTCTTTCTTTAAGTACAGTATCAGTCAAACATGTATTTACCATGCAGTGTATGTTATTACTTAGACTATCAAACTGCGTTTAACGTTACACGTTGGTAATCTAAATTGAAAAGAAATTTAATGGAACGTTGTTTATCACAAGGAAAGTCTTTTCAGCATGTAGTATTTTTTTTATGTTTTTATCTTTACGTTTCACAATTTGAGCTTGTTAAAGAAAACTCATGTGAATAGAATTTGCCTGTTAGACTACCAGTGAGGGTATGTCAGTTGACCGTTTTCAACCAAGAACCTGCCATATTCATTCCACTGAATCTCAGAGACTGTAGTGGTCTGTCTTTATTCGAATCCTAGCTTAAAACACATTTCGTACATTAGGCTTTGTGACTGTTTCATATATCTTCTATGTGCGCTTTGCGCATGATCTACATGGACAACAGCGCTTTATAGAAATGTTATGATGATGATGATAATGATGATGATGATGTGTTGATATATGTCACATTTCCATTTTTATTATTACAGATCAACAACCATGAACATGTTCAACTATATATCTGCTGTTTTCGTACTTTCCTGCAGTCTGTTCACATTAGCAGGTAAGTGAAGTAACGACTCGTCCTTATAATAGATGTTAAAGGGGCAGTAGCACGTTTTTTGACAATTTTGTATTTTTTATTTTCACTGATAATTCTTTTTTAATGCTAAATGTATTACTTTGTTATTGTCAAATATCTCATTACACAAACCAATCTTCCATAGTCAGAGAACAAATTATAAAGATTCACATAAAATCCATTGGCAGCCATTTTTGGTTGAACACCTTTAATTCATTTTGTGTAAGAAAAGAAATCGCATGACTGAACTTTACATTAAATATTTGATTGACTACTGCATCTCTTAGTTTAAATACATTTTAATTCAATTTGAATCATTTATTTTCATTTTCCTGACATCACCTTATATTTCCCCTAAAAACGTGCTACTGTCCCTTGAAAAGTTGCTTGCTATTCTGCTTGGCAATAGGCATAATATGATGAAGAAAACAACATATATAGCACACGTTTTTGTAAGTGTGCAGCTACTTATTGTAAACATTTAAAAACAAAAACAACAGACAAATCAATCTGAATTTTATTTTAAAACAATATTTGGTAGGGTGTTTATTATTAGACAATTACAGTATGCCCACATTTACAACAGGAAAAAAACCCAAACAGAAACGATTTAAAATCTTGGATTATACAGATTAGTTTGAAGGCCACAAAACGGTTTCCTGCTGATATTATTAAATCGGTCAATCGTAATTTGAGCAGCGTGTTTATTAGCGAGCATTTACAAGTCAAATGATCAAAACCGAAATGAATATATAGTAAATATATAAATCTAATCTAATATATTGTCCAAAAACACAACTTTATTATTAGCATATGACATTTCTCTTGCAGTTTGTCAGGACCCTTGTATCACAGACTGCGTAGGGAAAGCGACCGGAAACTACCAGTCTTGCACCGGATGTGGCGTATACGCAACCTGCGTCGGCACCAACTTTATTGACAACCGGCCTTGTTCGCCTGGCACATTCTGGGATGATAATGCAAAAAACTGCGTGTTCACTTCAACAACGTGCCCGTAAGTTGTTTTGAAGTTTAAAAAAAATATTTTTTAAGTTGCATCACTCACAATAGAGCTGACACACGTCAGAAAACCTTGATAAACCACTGTCGGAGTAAGTGTCACGTAATCTACTTGTAAAATATCAAATATTAAAATATAACTTAATTCATTCTCTCCCCACAGCGGTAGCTCACATCATGAATCCCTGATGAAATATACATATACGTATCACATTTGCTCCAAATTGTTGATATAAAAAACGTAAAAAATATCGAACAAGGCAATTGTCGCTGGAGCAGATTGTGATTTAACTGGTTTGTCAAAATTGGAAAATATGAAGTTGGGTTGTTAGATATGCACCGCAGAACATAACCATATCTTATATATGCAAATTTATATGATATTGATTATTTTCCCTCAGATATTGTGTCTCTGACTGCACCGGTATCCCCGACGGAGACTACAACTCCTGTAACGGGTGCAACGTGTACGTCACGTGCTTCCACGATATCACCTACAACAACAGGCCGTGTCCCGCATCACTTGTCTACGACCATAGGAAGGGAAGGTGTGACTTTACCACAAGCACGTGTTAATTCTCGACGTAAAGTTACTGAAATGGAGGTCAAGGTCAAGGCAATTTTTTCAAGGTCAACATGATGTGTTAGTAATGTGTCTTAAAATAAGCTAGGAAGGGATGGTGTGATTTAACAACAAGCACGTGTTAATTTTCGACGTAAAGTAACTGAAATGGAGGTCAAGGTCAAGGCAATTTTTTCAAGGTCAACATGATATGTTAGTCATGTGTCTTTAAAATAAGCTAGGAAGGGAAGGTGTGATTTTACATCAAACACGTGTTATTTCTCACTTTGACACGAACGTTACTAATATGTAGATCAAGGTCAACATAATATGTCAATAATATGTAAAATACGTAAGGATTGCCCGGTGTGATTTTTGCAAAAACACATGTTAAATCACATTTTACAATGAATTAAATGAAATGTAGGTCAAGGTCAGGTAAACGTAAAAGACATGTTCAAGGTCAACAGTGCATTAATGACTTGAAAAAACTTACGTTCTATCCATGCAAAACACAGGTGTTATAACGTAATTTACACGAAAGTAAGGAATGATAAATGTTTTTATAGATATACAACTTCTTTATTCTGTGTTGGCGACGTTTCGACATACATTCTAAAGTCTTTGACAAGCAATGATAAATGAGAAGAGGTGGGTAGGCATACATATACATGGCATGTTTTTAATATGTTGATATATCTACCCACAATAAATTCAATTTGTAGGTCAACAGTATGATTTTTCTTATCGTATCGACACTGATTGAAAGCTGAGAGCCCTCTTGTAATTTTATCTAATTTTGGAAGTGTATAATCATTTTTAGGATGGGTAACATGGTTTGAAGTTACTGTAGGTTTCTTTTCGATTGACTCCTGAACAGTGGTTCGATATTATTTTTCTGCATTTTATTGCACCGGAAGGGTAACTTGGTACTTTGAAAACCAAATAGTACTGTTCGGTATTTTAACTCAACTTGGATTCTAGTGGTTGCGTGTTCATATCTTGTATTTCTATTTTCATTATCATTTCTAAAGTTCATATATATTTACATTAAGTTATTTATCATTCTTTGACAACATAACATAATTGATTCTCTAATCATTTCCCATGTGGTTTTACATTTAACAAAGAGTTTTTATTTTCAAAATATTGTCACATAATGTCACACAGTGAACGCCACTATCAGTCAAGTATGTGTTAGGATTTTGTCTCAGAAACGTTTCATGTCAATTTGATGTTGGATGAGTGTTATTTATTTTCATATATTTGTATTAAACTATTCATTCAAATTATTGATCTTGTGTTTTTCTTCTTTAAAATATATAGAGAATCTCACCCAAGTGTCTTCTTATATCAAATATATCAACACAAGTTGATAAAAGTAATAAATATCCGAGGCTTGCCGAGGATATTTTTTCTTTTATCAACGAGTGTTGATATATTTGATATCAGAAGACACGAGGGTGAGATTCTATTTATCATCCAAAACCATTTGCTACCACATTTGCTTGAAAATGTACATCTTTGAACACTGCATAGCTCTAAAACTCCTATACCAGTGATGTCATAGCACTGTGACGTCATGGTGTTCATGACGTCATAGCATTGTGGCATCATTATGTTTATGACGTCATAGCATTGTGATGTCATTACTGATGATGTAAAACGTTTGTGATGTCATGTCCCTTCTATTGACAGGGCATTGTTCAAAATCTACTGTCAAAGCGATATCTCCTAGGAGATATCGCTTGATCTTCCACAAGCGATATCTCCTGTGGAACACAGTTTTGGATGATAAAATACGTTTTGTTGTTGTTAAACATGACGATAACACCTTTATGATCTGTGACCTACCTGGATATAGAGTCATGCTATACGGAAGGTATCGCACAATATGATTGACTTGCAATTAAATGTGCATGTATAAAGATCGTATGTGTACATGGGGGCAATGAGTGAGAGGAGTTTAACGTGCTTTCATTCAGCATTGTTTCATCTATTTAAAACATGGATACGGCTAACGACTGTCGGTATACAATATCCAAGATATCGTTTATAAACACCTTGAAGTTTACCTGCAATCAGCTATTTTAATATTAAACACACAATATTATAATCTTATTTGTATAATATCGTTTATTGTCTGGTTCTTGTAGATGTTTATTTGTATTCCATTGTATTGGTGAGGTATTCAGAAAAGCAAAGCTTTGCTTGTTTACCAAATCAAATTCATTTTTATGAATAAAAATATGCTTAACCCATTTAAAACAGATATTGCCATCCAAAAGAGAATAGATTAACATTGAAAAAATGGACCGAAAGAATGATGGAATCGGCAGAAAGTGAGGCATAGTGAGAGAAAAAGAGGTTTTAGAACAACTCAAATTTGGTCGGGTCTACCCCTCCGGCTTTGGAGACCCTACCAGGAGATCCAGCTGATATAGATCTCAAATTCGCTAAAGCAAACAAACCACCATGACACGATAAAGTATTGAGCCAAGCGGTGGAACTTGTATCTCAGATTCGTATATATGAATGTAATAATTTTTTTTATGAAATCCTTTAGGCGATTCATTGCAGATAGAAATGCTTTCCAAAAGCTTGTTTTACTGTGAAAGATTCCCTTGGTAACATCATGATTTTTTAAAATTCTTGATTGGTCACCATTTCTTTAAAAATATCTGATAGTAAAAACTTTTTGTTCAAATTTGTAAGATGTTCATACCCACATTACTTACACAGATAACATATATGTCACACCCACATTACTTACACATTACTTACACAGAGAGCAGATATGTCATACCCACATTACTTACACATTACACATTACTTACACAGATAACATATATGTCACACCCACATTATTTACACATTACTTACACATTACTTACACAGAGAGCAGATATGTCATACCCACATTACTTACACATTACACATTACTTACACAGATGTATGTCACACCCACATTACTTACACATTACACATTACTTACACAGATAACATATATGTCATACACACATTACTTACACATTACACAATACTTACACAGATAACATATATGTCACACCCACATTACTTACACATTACACATTACACATTACTTACACAGAGAGTAGATATGTCACACCCACATTACGTACACATTACACATTACTTACACAGATGTATGTCACACCCACATTACTTACACATTACACATTACTTACACAGATAACATATATGTCATACCCACATTACTTACACATTACACATTACTTACACAGATAACATATATGTCACACCCACATTACTTACACATTACTTACACATTACTTACACAGAGAGCAGATATGTCATACCCACATTACTTACACATTACACATTACTTACACAGAGGACATATATGTCACACCCACATTACTTACACATTACACATTACCTACACATTACTTACACAGAGAGCAGATATGTCATACCCACATTACTTACACATTACACATTACTTACACAGATGACATATATGTCACACCCACATAACCTACACATTACTTACACATTACACATTACACATTACTTACACAGAGAACAGATATATCATACCCACAATACTTACACATTACACATTACTTACACAGATAACATATATGTCACACCCACATTACTAACACAATACACATTACACATTACTTACACAGAGAGTAGATATGTCACACCCACATTACTTATACATTACACATTACACATTACTTACACAGAGAGCAGATATGTCACACCCACATTACTTACACATTACACATTACTTACACATTACACATTACTTACACAGAGAGCAGATATGTCACACCCACATTACTTACACATTACACATTACACATTACTTACACAGAGAGCAGATATATCATACCCACATCACTTACACATTACACATTGCACATTACACATTACTTACACAGAGAACAGATATGTCAGATAAGTTTATTTGGAATGATAAAAAGGACAAAATAAAAAGAAGTACTCTTAAAAGATTAAAGACAAAAGGGGGTTTGGATATGGTTGATATAAAAACATTTATTGAAGCTCTAAAATTATCTTGTCTAAGACTCTATATTAAAAGATCATCTAATAGTAACCCCGGTAATATACCATATCATGATATTTTCAATTATGGGGCAAATATTGATAAAAAAATTATTTCTGAAAACCCATTTTGGAAAGATGTTATGAAAGCATGGAATAGCTATTGTAGAAAATTCAGTGTTGACCGGGACAATATTGATGATATTCTTGCAGAGCCGCTATGGCTTAATCATAATTATAAAAATTCTTCCCACATTATCAGAAATTGGGCAAAAAATTATATTTTGATAATAAAAGACTTATGTGATGAAAATGGAATCATGACATTTGAGAAACTCAAATCAAAATATAAGATTAGAGGGACAATATTGGACTATCATTATTTACTTCATATTATCCCCAACGGCTGCAAAGATATTATTAATAATAAAAGAAGCATTCCGATTTATAATTTATACACCAGTATTTACCAAAGAAATATTATTAAATGTACAAAAGGTTCAAACATCTATTATAATAGGTTGATTAACAACGATGAAAACATTGAAATTTGTAAAAAATGGGAATCTGTTTTTGATGATTATCAATTAGATTGGAAAATTATTTTCAGCTCATATAGATATAGATTGAAGGATGTGAAACTGATAGATTTTCAATATAGATTCCTGCAAAGAGTTGTTTACACTAAAAGAGAACTGTTAAGAATGAATCTTGCTGATAAGAATATTTGTAGTTTTTGTAACGTTGAACCTGAAAGCCTCTGTCATGTCTATTGGGAATGCTGTATAACAAAACAATTCTGGAACGATCTGGAGCTATGGTTAAATGACAATTTACATCATAAAATAAAATTTTCAAAGTATTCAATCTGGTTTGTTACTTTTGATAACAATATTTTGATCAATCAAATTGTTTTAACGGCGAAGAAATATATAAATTTATGTAATATTAAGAATCTGCTATTAAATTTCAGCAACTATTTGAATATCTTAAAGGACATCTATCATGTTGAAAAATTTATTTTCAAAAGAAATGATGAAATGTATAAATTTGACAACAAATGGAAAACTCTAGTGAATAAATTGGATAAATAACCTCCTCCATAGCTCCATGTTCGTGATTTATATACTACAGTTATATTATCTGTACCTTTTTGTATATCTGTACTTTATTGTATTGTAACTTACTTCATGTATACCTGTACGATGTTACCATTGGGAACAAAAAAAAAAAAAAAAAAAAAAGAAGATATGTCACACCACCCTCACTTACACAGAGAACAGAGATGTCAGATACTATTCTGGTATACTCCTACTGGTCAGGCTTTGGATCAAAGTTTGATTTTCTCCTCTCCCTCTCTGCAGTATGATTTTCAATCAAAAAACATTTTCAGGACATTTTAGATCAAAATAGTAAATATTGATGAACATTATTATATAACGAACGTTATGGCAAGAATTATTTCAAAAATAATAGTTTTATAAGATAATCAAGAAATTTGAGGTAAAGTTGCATTTTTGACCAAAGCATTACATAAATTCGTACCTTTATGTTCCTCAGGTAATATAAGTATCATCAATCTTGATTGAAATATGATTTGTCTTCATCGACACCAACAATCTTAACTTTTGATACACTGCTGATTGATAAGCCGAACTCAAGAGAACACCATTTTACTTGTTACCTAACTGATTTTCAAGTATTTAAAAAACTTTTGTAAAGCAGTTAACTCGCTTTTAATATTTTGGTTTCAACCTGTTTATGTTTTACTCATTACTTAAAAAAAATATTTTTAGAAATCGAATTCGTGTAATATAATTATGTATCTGACATAACTCAGGTTGGAGTGTTACCTATTTTCTTTACTAGTTACTTATGTTGTTCGTATATATCTATATAGTATTCTCTGGTTTCTTTATCAGTAATTTTCATTGCAAGTCATGGCATGATACTAATGCACGTGCATAACTTTGAAATATACAACCATTTTGCTATGCGTCAAAAGCTTCACAAAATGCACGAGTAATACATGTGATTGTGAACATTAAGTCATGTGAACTTTTTACAAGATACATTGTTAAATCTTCACTTTCCAAAGGAAATATCATTAAGGAAATTAAAATTAACATCTTATAAACTCATTTGTATATTTCCTCTCAACGTGATGAAATAATTGACCTTGAACTGAAAATGACTCGAAATAAATTTACTCGTGATGGAAATATTTGCGGCACGCGTCACAAAACATGATTTTCGCGTGCAACACGGAAATAAAATTTCTTGCGCATTATGGTCTGTTTTCTCAACTCAACGATTTAAACAAGTGTTTTATATATACTCATAACCAAATGTAAAGCAACAATGATATTATTCAGCCAGACATCGAGGAATAATATAGACATAATGTTTAGGAAATATATCCTTTAATCAACACCAAATCCGGACAACAATTAAACGCATATCTCAATACATTGTATTACGTTAATTATTCAACTATATGTTCTTCTCCACGAATCTTGAAAATTTTGAAAATCAATTTTGACAGTTAAGTTTCGACGTCTTTGAAGAGAGAGCACAAGTTTTACGTACTTTCGTTAAAATATGACAAAAAGTATTAGCTTCATCTTCCACGACTCTGAAGACTGAGCACAGTATAAACGTATTACCTTAGATATAGGAAACGAATATGAGCTTCATTTTCGGCGACCTGGAAAAGTGAAAATAGATTTTAACCTAGTTTATCTAAAATAAAACAAAAAAATGAATTTCAATTTCGACTTTGAAAGCTGAGCACAATGTAAAAGTATAATCTTAGATATAGGACAACACATGGGCTTCCTCCTCGACGAGTGGGTACTTCTTATAATCAACCTGTATGGGTGGCCCATTGTTTAAACTGTATACATTTATTTTGATATTTAAAGTGAATTCAAGAGGTGAGACTTCAATAAAACATCTGTCTGTCTGTCTCTGGGGAAAGAATGGTCTTCACAGTTAATTACTCTTGCACGGGATACTTTAACAAACAACTTCATTTCCCATACCTTGTGAAATCCGTATCATCCAATGCAATACCCTTAAAGGGGGTCTGCAACCTGAATTTTTAACTTCCAGGTTTTATTAGCAGGGCTCCGAAAGAGTCGTTAATACTCAGTAGGGACAAAATCGTTTGGTTGTGAACCGCTTACAGTTGACAGCCGGTACCAAGTTTGTGTCATGTGACCCCCCTTAACCGTCTGGATGCTCTTGTTAACGATGGTCAATGAGGTTTCACGAGCCAGGTTGTTGATCCACTTTAACAAACTTAAAGTTGCCTAATTAGGGTACTATGATATGGGTACCTATTCGGATGTATTGTTAAGATGCATTTACAAGTTAGATGAAATGAAAATGTATAACACCAAGGGGACATTTTGCTGTGGAACGTGATAACTGTGATACGGAATCTATCTCCTCTATAGTCAATCCTCAAAATAATTTAGATTTAAAAAAGAACATTTTTTGCCCCTGAATGTATCAACTTTCAAATTATGAAATAAAGGGATCAATGTTCCAATTATGAAAAACAAAATAGAGAACAACATTATTGAAATAAAACATGAGTGTAGAATCCAAATAGGTCAAGATAAGGGCTAGCGTATGGTGATAATATTTCAGAGTAAGAAATAATTGTTTGATGTACACGTTTATACTGTATATTTGGTCAAAATTAAGAAATCATACATAATGAAAATTTTATAGGGGAAGGATGAATGTCAAATACAATGTTATGCATATTGATAAACAGAGAATATATATTTTTTTAAGGGGGTAAGGGAATATTTTTTGACAATATTTAAGACAAGAAGAAAAGTTTTGACATCTCCTATAAAATACACCCAATCGATGACTCAACAATCTCCTCGAAAATATATGTAAATATAGGTATGACAACAATTGGTTTAAAAACGCGATATTTCCATATAATGATACATGCGCAATTTAGATTTTGTACGGAGAAGATGTATATATAATTGTACAAGAAGAAATGCAGTGTATGATATGTAAGAATTACATGTTCTTGGAAATGAAACAAATGCAGAAAAATTAGAACCAATCATTGAGCTTTTATCACCGTCACATTGGTCTTTCAAACTCTTTATTGTCTCTTTAAAGGGGCAGTAGCACGTTTTTTGATAATTTTATAATTTGAATTTCTCACTGATAATTGTAAGTGAATGCTAAATGTATTATTTTGACAATGTCAAAAATCTCATTACACAAGCCAATCATCCATAGTCAGAGGACAAAGTATGAAGATTCACATAAAATCCACTAGCGGCCATTTTGTGTGAACACCTTTAATTCATTTTGTGTAAGAAAAAGGAATCGCACGGCTAATCTTTACGTTATATATTTGAATTATTACTGCTCCATTTAGTTTAAATACATTGTTTTTCAATTGAAACCATTAATTTTCATTTTCCTTCCATCACCCTATATTCCCCCTAAAAACGTGCTACTGCCCCTTTAACCTGTTGCTTATTCTGAAATTCCTTTTATTCAAATCAGAAAGACGAGAATTGTCCTTGTCCTTGTAATTTTTTTTTCGTGTGTTTTTTTAATTGTAATCTTTTGTTGATATTGTAATTTAAGATGTTGTCACTTGGAATGTAATAAACTAGGGTTACATCATGTCTTCAGAAGCCAAAAGGAACTTTAGAATTTAAAATAAAAATTTGTCATAAAGACATTTTCAAATGCAAAAATAAAATTGACGCAACTTCATTTATTAATGGCTTACCAACTGTGATCATTGGTCAATAAGCGAAGATATGATATGACAATTTAATATAACTCATAAATTAAGATATACCTTTCATATTTAGATGATATCATTGAAAAGAATGCTCAAGCATATACCAAAATTTATGAAACCTCATTTATAAAAATTCATGGCTCACGAACTGTGATCATTGGTTAAGTAAAGAAAATATGAGATGATAATTCAACATGTGGCAAAATACATAAATTAAGTAATATCTTTCTCATTTAGGTGATATCATTGAAAAACGTTTCACATCTACACAGCAAAGTTGATGCAACCTCATTTATCAAGATCCATGGCTCACCGACTGTGATCATTAGTAAAGAAAAGAAAATATGAGATGATAATTCAACATGTTGCAAAATACATAAATTTAGTAATAACTTTCATTTCTCCATCATATCATTGAAAATTTCCATGCTGTGCACAAACTGACAAATCTTCATTTATCGAAATTCACTAACTGCGATTATTGCGAAAATGAACAAAAATATGAGTTCATAATCTTAAATGTAGCAGTACTCAAAACCTTTCACATCAACATGATATCATATATATCTCATGCAATACCGAAATATTATACAAAGTCACGTGTCTTTGATTACTGGTATAGGAATGAAAAAAAATAATTAAAAATTCAAAACGTAAAATTAAAAAATCTAAAAAATAGTTCATATGGACGTAATAAAAAAGAGAAAAATCATACATTATATATCTTCATTTATCAATTTTCACGGCTCACCAACACCGATAAAGATTAAAGTAATTAAATATGATCACAACGGCCATTACGGTAGCATATCATACCCATATAAGTACCAAAAATCAGATAGGCATCTGCAGGTGTAATAAAGATGAGATAAACACCTTAGTAGATGTAACGAAGGGGCGATTAACACCTTATGTGTAATTATCCCCGAGGATGTATATCACTGAGGGGGTTATCAGATAAATTAGTATATTATTATGTCGCTTGTATAGATAAAGTGTTCATTTTACTATAAATATAATGAGAGTTCAAGGAGCATCATTAGTTCTCAATTTACCTGAGTCCAATCAAGACTAATTTGAGTAAGGTAAGTAGCGTTAACATTATTACCTGTGTTTTACCACTTCATAGGGGTTCTTTACTGAATTTGTTTGTTTGTCGATAGAGTATGGTTCAGGCACATACTCTCTTGAATGTGTTAATTTTCAAATCTATTGTAGCTTGCATTTAGATGTTCTGTTAGAATCTAGCAAAATATTTCATGGACGTGGTACTGATTGCAATGTGTTGTAATTTGCCAGCATCTGAACACGTTTGTTTTATTTTATGCGCGCTTCAATTTGGAATAATCATAGATGGCAACTCCTTTATTCATGTTAAAGGGGCAGTAGCACGTTTTTTGATTATTTTATATTTTTAATTTTTCACTGACAATTGTAAGTTAATGTTAAATGTATTATTTTGACAGTGTCAAAAATCTCATAACACAAACCAATTATCCATAGTCAGAGGACAAAGTATGAAGATTCACATAAAATCCATTGGCGGCCATTTTTTTGTGAACACCTTTAATTCATTTTGTGTAAGAAAAGGAATCGCATGGCTAAACTTTACGTTATAAATTTGAAGTATTACTGCTCCATTTAGTTTTAATACATTGTCTTTCAATTGGAACCATTAATTTTAATTTTCCTGACATCACCCTATATTCCCCCTAAAAACGTGCTACTGCCCCTTTAAGCCACGTTTCAGTCTGAATTGAACTTGTAATTTCTATAGGTAGAGCATAAATCTCCGTTGAGGTCATATTTGATATTTTTATTTAAAGGAACTAGGCCGATTTTAATCCAACTTTTTCGACCCAGCTGCTTGTGTCGTTGTCGAGAAACTTCGCTTAATATATGAATAAAGAAGATGTCATCCATATATTCCCTGTCCTTATTGTCAATATAACTTCTAAAACGCCCCTCAAAGGAGCTTCATTTTACTCCTATCATTTTTTGACTTGTGAAAAAGATCTTATTTATTTCTTAAAAACATCGACTAGAATAAAAAGTTCAAAATTAGAATTAAGGAAAATTATTTGTATATTGAACATGATGGGTCAAACCAATAATTCTTTACATTTTGTATTCATTTTGTTCATTTCTGTTGCAGATTTGTTTATTTCAATACAAAAAAGAAGAAAAATGGCATTTGGAAAAAGTTTAGCAGTCTTTGCTTTCTTTTGCTTGGCTGCAACCAACGGTAAGAATTTTGTCAATATCAAAGAGACTTACATGATAACTGACTTTTGTAAACGTCTTTTTTTCAATTCTTCTCAACCATGAATAACTAGACACTCATAAACCGTTTTAAAACCGTCATAGACTTCTGTCAACTGTATCATCTAGTTATTGACTTCAAACCAGGGGTATGTATAACTTTTCTTTGTGTTTGTTTCATTATACCAAATCTGTTTCAGCTCAATCCCCCTGCATTACTGCTTGCACGGGTCTGGAGGACGGACCTTACCAGTCGTGTACCGGATGTGACGTGTACGCCGTGTGTGTGGGAGAAATTCTGTACGACAAAGTACCGTGTGTTGGAGGCTACTTGTGGGACGATTCGTACAAACACTGCCAGCCTACCTCAGAGACTTGCACACCGTGAGTAGTGATAGTTATAATAGTTATGATTCGTACAAACACTGCCAGCCTACCTCAGAGACTTGCACACCGTGAGTAGTGATAGTTATACAAGTGGAAGACGTGGAAGTGGAAGTAGAAGAAGTAGTAGCAGTTGTAGTAGTAGCATTTGTAGTAGAAGTAAGAATAGGGTTATTAGTTGAAGCAGTTCTGTTAAAAGTATTAATATTAGAAATATCAGTAGTAGTTATAAAACTACAAGAATTTGTAGTAGTAGTGGAAGAAGTAATTGTCGCTGTCGTATTAATGTGATAAGTAGCACTATCATGATTATCAAAACTAATAGAATAGAATAGAATAGAAATATCAGAGCTAGCAAGAGTATTCAAATCTAAAATTTTGCAGATAACGTTTATGAGCACCAGATAGTATCATTATATTTATTATATTTTTTTATTTCAGTCCAACACCAACCTGCGTCACTTCCTGTACCGGTCGCTTGGATGGAGACTACCCATCATGCAACGGAGATCACCTGTACGCCACTTGTGTTTCCGGTTTCATCGTCGACAACAGACCCTGTCCTGGCGGCCTCGTTTTCAACGCACAGAAACAAAAGTGCGACTACTCAATCTCATCTTAAAACTTGATATGGTGAATGAAATAAAATGGATTAAATCAGTTATCTTTTGAGCTTTATCTTCCCTTTTTCTATTGTTTTATATACAAGTTAAAAATATACCTCCTGTTATAACACTTCTGTCGACCAGATTCCAAAACACTTACTTCCTCAGTACTGGCAATATAAGAGGTTAAGAAAGGCTGCCTTGGCGTTTTCAGGCTTGTGGGAGTCTGTGTACACAACAATCTAATCTTTTGGAAAGAATATCAGAACATTTAAAGACAATCTAAAAGGAATTTTGTCTAGTCTGTTGGGCGAGAATTCTAAGCCAAAAAATTCCCTATTCAAGGTTGCACAAGATATTAAGTGTTATTTGACCTCGACCTTTGACATACGCCATTTGTTCTGCCAAGTCTCAACTTTCATTAGTTAAATCTGTTTCAGCTAATCGTTTCTCTGATTGAAAAGTTCATCACAGTAAAACAGAATTTAGGTTTTTGAATTTTGCGCCTTTGCGGCTATGCCTTTTTTTTGGGATTGCCAGAACTGTGTCGGTGTAGCTTAAAACAAATGTGTGTTTACATTTATGGTTAAAAAGTTGTGTAAACCTTAGTATAGTTGTGTCATATGTGAGTTCGATTTTATCAGGTTATGAGTCGTCAGCTAACCCCTTCCACTTTCTCAACAAGCGTAATATTATCAATTATCGGTTTATAAGAGAGATAAAACATGATTCTTTGGCTACCGGCAACCATCCTTACTTCTCAATAACGTCCCGCGGATCATGTTTTATCCATAACTCAATCTGTTTAAAAAGTGCCGACTTTACCAATCAACCACTACTTTATCGCTCCTTTCGTTCGTTAACCGCTATTGATCTAATATAATACGTGTAATTATAAAAGGTGCTCTATTGTTATTGCATCTCCTGTACAAGTAAAATTTGACATTAAAGGGAATCAACAACCTAGCTCGTGAAACCAAATTGACCATCGTTAATTAGAGCGTCCAGACCGGTAAGGGGGGTCACATGACACAAACTGGGTACTGGCTGTCAGCTGTAAGCGGTTCGTAACCAAACGATTTCATCCCTACCGAGCATTTTCGACTCTTTCGGGGATCTGTTAATAAAACTCTGGAAGTTAAAAATTCGGAATGCAGACCCCCTTTAATAAAACTATAAAATAATTGATGAATTCACGATTCCTTATGATAAGGTTAACAGTTCTCAATACGTGTTTAACATTAATAATCTTACATGTTCACCAATTGCTTTGTCAGTTTCGCAGTTGTTATGACAATGCAAGCTTAAATGCATCTTCCCGTCTTATTAGTGATACAGAGTTCTCTAGTCCCTCAATGCTTTTTGTGATTATATGAATAAGCAATAAAACTCATTTTTTTACATTTTTTTGAACGTGCTGTAATTATGCAAATCCAATGTTTTGTGCAGAAAAGCACTTTTATTATATGATTGAGGGTGAGATACTCTGTTCTATCAGTGAAATAAACCCTCTATCTGGCTACAGTGGCGATAACCTTTATCGTCACTCTACTGAGTGGTGATAAACTTTATCACCACTCGAGTGACGTCAAGTTCAAGACTTTTACGTCATGTAACAATGGTCTGACGTCATGAATTTTCATATGACGTCACACTGTTACCGCGGTGACGGGCTCTCCCAAGCGGCCGCTCAACATGAAATTGGCCTTTTTTGACGTACTTAGAAGGATTTAATCATATCATAAATAGAATATCTGTCAATTCTTGACAAATACCATGTTGATCTCATCTCGTGAGGTAGACAAGTTAAATATTTTCACTCGTGGCTGCGCCACTCGTGAAAATATAAACTTTCTACCTCACTCGATGAGATAAACATGGTATTAGTCAAGAAAAGACAGATATCCTCTATTTAATTTACAAGTAAAATTTATCATATCGCGTATAAAGACTTTGTAAAGTAAACGAATGACATATCTTCATCAAGTAATATAAAATAAACGCCAGAAAACAATGTATTATTATTTCCGTACAAGCTTGGTGTATATACTGTAAAGAGAGAGTTATTGGTTAGGAGTCCGCTGTACAGGCTACGTCATACATTATCTCGAGTCACCTTTAACCTTTCACCTTTTATCCGGTTGGATCAGCAGCCTAACGCTTGCCGAGGTAAGTACAGCAGTACTGGCAGTTAAATACATAGCCCTAATGCATTGTAACATTCGTAGCTCGTATCATGAAAAAGAAATCAACATATTCGCCAGTATCGATGAAAACCTAACTCCGGCAAGCTCCGAGGCGACACGTCCGAGTTAACGCAAGTACTTGAAATTGAAAAATGGCGACTGGTTAATTTCTTCCTGTCCAAAATGAATGCATAAAGTCGGTACCACTATCAAAGTCTTATAAAGTCCGTACAGTTGATATTTGAATTTAGGACCTCGAATCGTCTACCAAACATACGTCTTGTTATTATAGGGAATCTCTTTCAATTATACGAATAGAATTTGTTCTAGATTTTCTGTGCTATTTTTAGTTGGTGCCTATCATCTTTGTTTAGCAGCCGAAGTCGTAGTAACCGTATTTCCTCTGCGTTTGTTGTAGACTCGGCGTAAATTCGAGACCAGCATCTTAATATTTGTCAATACATTAGAACAAGAATGTATTAATAAAGATGTATTCCTTATTGAAATGTGTTACCACGTTGTGAACTATTTTAGTTAGGAGAAAATCAAATTTATTTACGACTGGTTTGACCTAACCGCCAAAATTGGTCAAGGCAAAGTGTACTAGACTAACATTTAATCTCAGAAGTATGTTTTTCAATATTGACAATATTTTTAAACAAATCATGTATTATAACAAAATGGAGCCCCGAAGATGCTTTAACTGAGCAATCTAGACTTGCTATACTTTTCTAGACTTGGTTGGTCGTCGATTTATTTTTAGCTCATCTGGCCTGTAAGGCCCAATGGGCTTATGGCATGGCATGGTGTCCGGCGTCCGTCCGTCCGTCTGTCCGTCCGTCCGTCCGTCCATCCGTCCGTCCGTAAACTTTGTGGAATTTCGACTTCTTCTCCAGAACCATAAGGCCTAGAAAGCTGAAACTTTGTGTACAGACTCCTTGACCAGTGAGGATTATAAATTGTAGCTTAGGTGGCCCTGTGACCCCTAATAAGGGCCACAGGGGCCACACTCTAAAAACCTATTTTCATCTACTTCTCCAGAACCATAAGGCCTAGAAAGCTGAAACTTTGTGTACAGACTCCTTGGCTAGTGAGGATTATAAATTGTAGCTTTGGTGGCCCTGTGACCCCTAACAAGGGCCACAGGGGCCACACCCTTAAAACCTATTTTCATCTTCTTCTCCAGAACCATAAGGCCTAGAAAGCTGAAACTTTGTGTACAGACTCCTTGGCTTGTGAGGATTATAAATTGTAGCTTTGGTGGCCCTGTGACCCCTAATAAGGGCCACAGGGGCCACACCCTAAAAACCTATTTTCACCTTCTTCTCCAGAACCATGAGTCCTAGAAAGCTGAAACTTTGTGTACAGACTCCTTGGCTAGTGAGGATTATAAATTGTAGCTTTGGTAGCCCTGTGACCCCTAATAAGGGCCACAGGGTCCACGCCCTAAAAACTTATTTTCATCTTCTTCTCCAGAACCATAAGGCCTAGAAAGCTGAAACTTTGTGTACAGACTCCTTGGCTAGTGAGGATTATAAATTGTAGCTTTGGTGGCCCTGTGACCCCTAATAAGGGCCACAGGGGCCACACTCTAAAAACCTATTTTCATCTACTTCTCCAGAACCATAAGGCCTAGAAAGCTGAAACTTTGTGTACAGACTCCTTGGCTAGTGAGGATTATAAATTGTAGCTTTGGTGGCCCTGTGACCCCTAATAAGGGCCACAGGGGCCACACCCTAAAAACCTATTTTCTTCTTCTTCTCCAGAACCATGAGGCCTAGAAAGCTGAAACTTTGTGTACAGACTCCTTGACCAGTGAGGATTATAAATTGTAGCTTAGGTGGCCCTGTGACCCCTAATAAGGGCCACAGGGGCCACACTCTAAAAACCTATTTTCATCTACTTCTCCAGAACCATAAGGCCTAGAAAGCTGAAACTTTGTGTACAGACTCCTTGGCTAGTGAGGATTATAAATTGTAGCTTTGGTGGCCCTGTGACCCCTAACAAGGGCCACAGGGGCCACACCCTTAAAACCTATTTTCATCTTCTTCTCCAGAACCATAAGGCCTAGAAAGCTGAAACTTTGTGTACAGACTCCTTGGCTTGTGAGGATTATAAATTGTAGCTTTGGTGGCCCTGTGACCCCTAATAAGGGCCACAGGGGCCACACCCTAAAAACCTATTTTCACCTTCTTCTCCAGAACCATGAGTCCTAGAAAGCTGAAACTTTGTGTACAGACTCCTTGGCCAGTGAAGATTATAAATTGTAGCTTTGGTGGCCCTGTGACCCCTAATAAAGGCCACAGGGGCCACACCCTAAAAACCTATTTTCATCTTCTTCTCCAGAAGCATAAGGCCTAGAAAGCTGAAACTTTGTGTACAGACTCCTTGACTAGTGAGGATGATGAATTGTAGCTTTGGTGACCCTGTTGCCCCTAATAAAGGCTACAGGAACTTCCTTCAAATCTATTTTCATCTTCTTCTCCTGAAGTATAAGGTCTAGAAAACTGAAACTTGTCGCCTATACTTAATTTTATGATTGGTGACCCTGTGGCCTCTACAAAGGGGGAACCACATTGGCCACACTCTACAGCATAATTGTTGACGAAGCCTGATGAGCTACAGAGCCAATGGCTCTATTTTTGCTTTAGGGTCTGGATGACAGACTACAAGTGTACCTGAAATCTGGACAATATATGTATTGTAGGATAAGTGAGGTGTCCCCTAAGACTTATAGTATAATGGAAGAGTCCATTAGGAATCGGACCACCCAGTTTATATTAGAGACTCTGCCTCAAATCGAAAAAACGGTATTGGATTGAACCGAGGCCAGACCAACGTAGTTGATCGATACACACTCGTATACTCAACCGGGGCTGATTTTGTGCTTAAATGTCTAGTTATATGTCAGACTCTACACTTATATTTAGTCTCTGAATTTTTTTATAGTAAAAATCTTATTTTATTAAATTTTTAAAAGGAGCCTCAGACAAATGGAGATTTTCAGCCCATATCTAGACTTGCTTCCATGGGGTGAATTATATGTTTAAGCGTCTGTATGTAAGACTAGTCAGACTCGAACAAATGTAGTTTTTATCGAGAAATATATATAATATTTGTATAAAATTCCAACCTTGCTACAAGGATGTATAGTTTTGTGCTGGACTATTATTTTAAATGTAGTTCATCTGGTATAAAAGCAGTAGCAAGTCTATGATAAGTCTATGATGATCTGTATACTATGAATTGAAATGGAATAAAAAAAAAAAGAAAAAAAAAGTCTATGATAAAACTTGAGAGCAGTCAGCTTATTATTTTTTCTTCATTTTATTGTTATTATTGACCATTTCATTTCAGAGTCTAAGTGTTAGAATATCGATACCGGCCAGGGCCAATTAATGTCGAACCCATACCTGTAAAGGTCTAGTTATATGCGGGACATATTGATAAAGGTAAACGACTATTTCAGCCAGGGCTATCACGAAACCTTGGTTTGTGCTTGTACGTCTAGCTATATGCTGGACATATGCCACTGTATACGTAGTTTATGACGATTAAATCGTATTTCGGGCAGGGGCTACATCGAACTTAATCAATAATCCTGTATAGCGATTAACTTGATTTTAAAAGAAAATCGAGCCTTTGACAAATGAGACTTGTATTTCAAGTTGTGTATCTAGATTTGTTTTTCAAAAGGCTTTGTTAAGGACCACATATCACAAACTAAAATCTGGGTTTAAATACTTAAAGGGGCAGTAGCACGTTTTTAGGGGGAATATAAGGTGATGTCATGAAAATAAATAAAAATGGTTCCAATCTAAAGACAATGTATTTAAACTAAATGAAGCAGTAATAAATCAAATATGTAATGTAAGGTTAAGCCATGAGATTCCCTTTCTTACACAAAATGAATTAAAGGTGTTCACACAAAAATGGCTGCCAATGGATTTTATGCTAATCTTTATACTTTGTCCTCTGACTATGGGTGATTGGTTTGTGTAATGAGATTTCTGACACTATCAAAGTAATACATTAAGCATTAACGTACAATTGTCAGTGAAGAATTGAAAATATAAAATTGTCAAAAAACGTGCTACTGCCCCTTTAAGGTTTTTATTTAGGATATTCATTCTCTGCCAAAATAATTTAATAAAACGATTAGTTGATCTTTAAAAGTAAACGAAATCTCTTAAAATGTAATTTTGTTCTTCAATAAGCTATGTTAAAGATAAGATTTCATAAACTACAGTCTGGGAAGTAGCTCAAATGGTTTACCGTCCGCTCTCTTACCAGCAGATCGGGGATAGATAGCCGGTCGTGTCATACTAATTGCCGTTTTATCAGATGGGAGATGTCGCTTCCCTGCTTGACGCTTATAAATATACAAATGATATATATATTGTCCCTGATTAAATCTCTTTGAAAACAGCCTTTTGTCAAGATTTTGTCATATTTTGATTTTAAGCATTGAGTGTTACAGGGCTATATTTCAGGTCCCTTTTTATTATGATTGTTTGTAAGGCAAGTACACACTCGCGTATTAAGTTTAGGTATTTGGAATTAGTTACGTACTGTCTGTAAATTGCGTGCTTGTTTTAAAGTCATGTCATTTGGGTTTGTATAAAATCGACAGTGATGCGTCGTCAATCCGTCCATCCAGCGCTCCGCAATAAAATCCTTAGATACGCAAATAGTTTTAACACTGAGAAGACAGATACGCAAACAGTTATTGCTGTAAAACCGAATAGAATTATAACAGCTTGCGTATTGTACGCTTCAGCTTGTAAACACTAACTTATTTAAACATAGAACTGACACGAATGCGTTAACATAAACCTACATCGGTGCACAATCTATTGTTTACTTGGTAGGGAATTATAACGAATAAAGAGTTCATTAAACTCAACGAAGCCTATCCCTATCCCTATACTTTGTCTCTTATAGCTGGGCGGCTTGAATACATTTTACATTGTATCAAAATGCGTACCACATCTATGTACGTACGTACGTACGAGATGAGACGTAAATAGACAAATTCTATCTTTCGCAAGTTCTCTTAATTTTTGAAGTACAAAGTTATTGACATCAGTTGATTTGCCTCTACGGTTGTTTTACGCTTCATTGCTTTAAGTTTTTGACATGTTTATTATTATAATTTCATGATAAAGAGAAAGTCTATATGCAGAGATATCCATTCAAATTAAATAATGAGAGTACAATGTCATTTCTAATACCTCACGAGTACTTTCTCGTACTTTACTTCGTTTAAGATCTGATGATTGATCTCTTTCAATCGAACAAGGCTTGAGAACCGTCGGATCAAATATTTTTGTAAGCGTGTCTGTCATTTGTTGAATTTCGTTTAAGACGAAGCGGCTCAAACAAGATGAGATGAGATGGTGTGTTACAATGAGAAGATTTTATATAAAAGTTGTTTTGACATTTTTCCAAAAACGAACCAAGCTCTCTTCTTTTAAATCTAAAAAGAGTGGAGTAAACAATACACAAATACATTCCTGTAAAACATGTATTGTTCATATTTACAATTATTTTCAAGAGAAACACAGCGTGTTATATATTGTTGATATTTGCATTAGGTTTCCATTAAACGATATGTTTTGAAAATGTTAACTTGAGATTTTATATTAAGTCTACTTAATCGGCTCTTAAATTCACTGTATAACAATTTGTATCAGAAAACCACGATTAACTTTGGGCATTAAAAATTATAATAATTTATAATTTAAATTATAATAATTACAATTTACATTATTTTGAATGGATAAAATTAATGTGCATTATAGTATCATATATAATCTTTTAATCTCTTTTCAGACGAACAACGAAGACACTAGACCAAAATGAATGGCGCTACAATAACTCTCCTCGGCGTCGACATAGGACTTAACTTGTCAACCGCTCTGGTAGCAATTGTGTTGCCTCTTGTGCTCTATGTTTGTACCAGACGTCCAAAGGGGCTACCTCCCTTTCCTGCCACGCCCATCCCAATTTTGGGCAATCTTCAATCTCTCGAGAAGGACCCTAGGGCGCTCTTCAGTAAATGGAGGAAAAAACATGGCGATTTATTCAGCGTTTATCTTGGACCAAAATTATTCATCGTTCTAAATGGGTTCGACATCATAAAGGAAACTCTTGTTAAAAAAGCTTCTGTGTTTTCCGACAGGCCGTCGATCCCAATATTTGATCTCTTGTTGAAAGGAAAGGGACTCATTGCAACATCTGGACCAGAATGGAAAGCCCAGCGCAAATACTCTCTAACCGCTCTGAGAGAGTTTGGATTCGGTCGGAAAGGTACAGAGGTCGATATTCTCAAAGAGATACAACATGTTCTTGAATTCTTTGCAAGCAAAAAGGGAGCGAAATATAACTTTTCACATATATACAATATATCAACATCAAATGTAATATGCTTGACGATGTTCGGTCATCGGTTCCATTTTGAAGATGCAAATTTTGTTGCTTGCTGTCAAGCGCTTAATGACAGTGTCCAGAACATTTCAAATATAAGTATAATAAACGTTTTCCCATTTCTTGCAAAACTGCCAGGAACCTTACGAACTGAAAATACTGTCATTGAAAAGGTTGCTTACTTTGAAGAACATCTCATTAAGGCCGAGATCCAACAACACCTTAATGACTACGATGGAACGACTCCTGATTTCGTGTCTGCGTATATTAAAGAAATGAACGACAGGAAGAGCGCCGGTCTCGATGTCTCTGGGTTGAGAGACAACTTCACAGAAACGATAAGGGACCTTTTCATCGCGGGAACAGAAACAACAGCAACAACTCTCAAATGGATGATCCTCTTTCTGATACGTTTCCCAGAGGCCCAGGAGAAGTGCTTCGAAGAGATAAGGGACAACATCGGTTTGGAACGGTTTCCAACTCTGCAAGACAAACCATCTCTTCCCTACCTTGAAGCCATGATTGCCGAGACACAGAGAAGATCGAATTTATTGCCCTTTGGTCTTCGTCATGCAACTGCAGAGGACACCACACTGAGAGGGTACGCCATTCCGAAAGGGACAGCCATCATGCTCAATATGGACTCTGTATTGATGGACCCTGAAGTATGGCACAATCCTGAGGAATTTCTCCCCGAGAGGTTTCTGGACAAATCTGGACACTTCTACAAACCTGAATATTTCATACCTTTCTCTACTGGCCGCCGTGTATGTATGGGAGAAACTTTGGCCAAGATGGAACTTTTCCTTTTCGCCTCTGCTCTGATCCAGAACTTCAGATTCATGCCACCTGACGATGAACCGCTGCCATCCTTGGAACCTTTGGTATCAACTGGCTTATTACCTCAACCCTACAACATGCTGGCTGTCCGGAGGAGTGATGATTTTCCAAGAATTTCCTTGGAGGGCTAGTTCCTTGATAGGTTTCTGTATATTATTAAAAGTTGTAATTTGTCGTAAATATTTTGCTCTATAAGCATTTCCGTGTCATTCAAATCCATCTGGTACTTCTTCATTTACATGGAGATCTTTTCCAGTTTATATGTCTGTGTTAGTTGTAGAAAACTATGTATTACATGTATTACAGTATATTGGTTTTGAAGGCGATGTTGATGCCATTTTGGAAAATCTCTACTTACCGATGTGTCCCCTTTATCACATTTTGTTAACTTTAAGAGTCTGTAAAAGTAGGAGTTACATAATTAAGAAATGGTAGTTAGATCGTCCAAGTCAGTTTGGGCAATTTTAGTATAATGCATTCTAATCCCGGCTTTGTCACTTTGTGTTGTAAAACATTTTGGGTTAACATTTGATGGCTGAATTATTGACCAAGCGGCGCTTGACAAAGTTGTGTACTTATCATATCTATTTTTAGCTCATCTGGCCTGTAAGGCCCGATGGGCTTATGGCATGGCATGGTGTCCGGCGTCCGTCCGTCCGTCCGTCCATCCGTCCATCCGTCCATCCGTCCGTCCATCCGTCTGTAAACTTTGTGGAATTTCGACTTCTTCTCCAGAACCATAAGGCCTAGAAATCTAAAACTTTGTGTACAGACTCCTTGACTAGTGAGGATTAAAAATTGTAGCTTTGGTGGCCCTGTGACCCCTAATAAGGGCCACAGGGGCCACACCCTTAAAACCTATTTTCATCTTCTTCTCCAGAACTATGAGGCCTAGAAACCTAAAACTTTGTGTACAGACTCCTTGACTAGTGAGGATTATAAATTGTAGCTTTGGTGGCCCTGTGACCCCTAATAAGGGCCACAGGGGCCACGCTCTAAAAACCTATTTTCATCTTCTTCTCCAGAACCATAAGGCCTAGAAAGCTGAAATTGTGTGTACAGACTCCTTGACTAGTGAGGATTATAAATTGTAGCTTTGGTGGTCCTGTGACCCCTAATAAGGGCTACAGGGGGCCACGCCCTAAAAACCTATTTTCATCTTCTTCTCCAGAACCATGAGGCCTAGAAAGCTGAAATTGTGTGTACAGACTCCTTGACTAGTGAGGATTAAATAGTGTAGCTTTGGTGGTCCTGTGACCCCTAATAAGGGTCACAGGGGCCATGCCCTAAAAACCTATTTTCATCTTCTTCTCCAGAACCATGAGGCCTAGAAAGCTGAAACTTTGTGTACAGACCCCTTGACTAGTGAGGATTATAAATTGTAGCTTTGGTGGTCCTGTGACCCTTAATAAGGGCCACAGGGGCCACACCCTAAAAACCTATTTTCATCTTCTTCTCCAGAACCATGAGGCCTAGAAATCTAAAACCTTGTGTACAGACTCCTTGACTAGTGAGGATTATAAATTGTACCTTTGGTGGCCCTGTGACCCCTAATAAGGGCCACAGGGGCCACTCCCTAAAAACCTATTTTGATCTTCTTCCCTAGAACCATGAGGCCTAGAAAGCTGAAACTTTGTGTACAATCTCATTGACTAGTTAGGATTATAAATTGTAGCTTTAGTGGCCCTGTGACCCTTAATAAGGGCCACAGATTCTAATTTGTAACTTTGGTGACCCTGTGACCCCAAATAGGGTCACAGGGGTCACAACTTTAAAAACCTATTTTCATCTTCTTCTCCAGTTCCAGAAGGACTAGAGAGTTAAAAATGATATGTGCAGACTCCTTGGCCAATGGGGATTCTAATTTGTAACTTTGGTGACCCTGTGATCCCAAATAGGGTCACAGGGGTCACAACCTTCAATACCTATTTTCATCTTCTTCTCCAGTTCTAAAAGGAGTAGAGAGTTAAAAATGATATGTGCAAACTCCTTGGACAATGGAGATTCTAATTTGTAACTTTGGTGACCCTGTGACCCCGAACAGGGTCACAGGTGTCACAACCTTAAAAACTTATTTTCATCTTCTTCTCCAGTTCTAAAAGGACTAGAGAGTTAAAAACGATATGTGCAGACTCCTTGGCCAATGGGGATTCTAAATTGTAGATTTCGTGACCCCATGACCCAAAATAGGGTCACAGGGGTCACAACCTTAAAAACCTATTTTCATCTTCTTCTCCAGTTCTAAAAGGACTAGAGAGTTGAAAGTGATATGTGCAGACTCCTTGGACATTGGGGATTCTAATTTGTAACTTTGGTGAACCTGTGACCCCAAATAGGGTCACAGGGGTCACAACCTTAAAAACCTATTTTCATCTTCTTCTCCAGTTCTAAAAGGACTAGAGAGTTGAAAGTGATATGTGCAGACTCCTTGGCCAATGGGGATTCTAATTTGTAGATTTCGTGACCCCATGACCCCAAATAGGGTCACCGGGGTCACAACCTTCAAAAACTTATTTTCATCATCATCTTTAGCTCCTAAAGGTCTATTGAGCTGAAAGACTGCATGTAGACTCCTTGGCCAATTGGGATTCTAAACTGTAGGTTTTGTGACCCCATGACCCCAAATAGGGTCACAGGGGTCACAATCTTAAAAACCTATTGTTCTCCATTAGATGACAGTCTATGGCAAATTTATTTCTCCTTGGATATTTTAGTGTGGACTTCTTTCACTGTCTGATATTGGCGATCTAGAAATTGTTGAATAATAATACATTAAATTTTGTTTTGTAATTTTTTTATAGTTTTTTTTGCAATAGGTAACATCAGTTTCATTTTTAGCTCATCTTGCCTGTATAAAGCAAACTTGATATGATGCCTGATGAGCTACAGAGCCAATGGCTCTATTTTTCATTTTGCTGTTGTTTCCAACAAGATACGTATTGTCTGTATTTGCTCTATTAGTTTCTACCCAATATTCATCCTCTGATAATATACTACGTGGGTATATCCTTCTATTGAAACCGTTGATGTATCTCAGGTTGAAAAGAATTACCTTCCAGTCATCTAAGAAGTGAATACGGAAACACAAGGTTAGATATTTGTTAAGAATGAAAAGCTCACATTTATGCCAATGACAATATAAAGTTTGATGTTCCTTTCATCACGACATCACAGTAGATACAGTAGATACATCATGTGTTGGTAGCACTTCCGGCGGAAGTGGTCGGCTCACTTTGCAGAATGTCTTCGCTGAAAGCGGGTACTTTCCTTCATCTCTGAAGATGTTCTCTGAGTGAGATTAAATACAAAATGCGCAAATTCGTTTTTATAGAATTTTTGAATTCAACATATAAAAAAATTATTTTAAATTTGTTTCATTGACTTCAACCATATGTGCTATTCCCTAACATGTCATAAAAACAATTACAACTTCACAGTTTCGCATACAACATTAAGATGTTAACGATATCAACACCTTATTCGATAAAAATATGTTCACATATGTACCCTGTAGCTTCTTATACGAAAAGATCTTTGGGCAGTGTGTTCAGCCAGAGGCCAAGTGAAGTGTTTGCACATTGATATGAAAGTAACAAGTTCCTTTTTGTGCGAAGTGAAGCGCGTTTCAGGATCTACAAACAGTTTCTTACTGAGAGTCATACTTGGTTGTGTAGAAGCCAGAGCCAGAAGCCAGGGTCACGATAGTGTAAGCTCTTCATTAAACAAATATATTTTAACAAACCATTTTTTATTCCAACAACTGCATTTATTAAGTTTTGTAAAATTTTATAACTTATTAGACCACATGTTTCTTAGATACGTAAAATGCAAGATCTATATTCAAAATGTATTGAAGTTCAATACTTTAAAAATTATGTTCACTATATTCATTGTTTTTTCGCAAAATATTGCAAATCGAGAATCAAGTATTGTTATCTCATAATTGCGTTTCCTAAATAAACGCTTGAAAGCCTTCCTTGTCGGGCACGATTAGATTTTCTTTTCTCCGAATATGATTCCTATCAGACAGAAGTGCGGTAACTGAGACGTGGTGTGAATACACACATTATGATGACGTCACCGGAAGCGGGTTCGTATAATGCTTTGGCAAACTTATATACGTGGCGCCTGTCCAATACCTTTCTGAGAAATGTAGATTTCTAAGAACTGATATGGCTGATACAAAGTGCGTGTTGTGTAGGACATGTAAAGAGGGTTTAGTATTCTGCAAGCGAAGCATGGTAAAGGCAAACTGAAGAGCCTATCCGTGATCATGAACTGTTTAGCTCTGATATAAACCTAAATGTTATGATTGGTGATATGCGTTTTAAAGGAGCAGTAGCACGTTTTAAAACGTGATGTCAGGAAAATGAGTATTAATGGTTACAATTGAAGGACAATATATTTTAACTAAATGAAGCAGTAATATGTCAAATATATAAGCCATGCGATTCCTTTTTCAAAATGAATTAATTGTGTTCACATAAAATTACCGCCAATGGACTTAATGTGAGTCTTTATTATTATTGTTCTCTATGGATGATTGGTTTGTTTAATGAAATTTTTGACACTATCAAAACATTACATTTAGCATTAACTTACAATTATCAGTGAATAGTGAGATATAATTTTAAAAAACACGTGCTACTGTCCCTTTAAAGATCTTACATATTCTTTAAACAAAATGGTAAATATATGATAGAAACTTGAAGACATATAATTGAGATATTACAAGCATATTTTGGATTAGTAAAATGCAAAAATTTCATACAAGAACTAGTGATATTGACCTTTGACCTTAATTGTGAGTATAGAAGAATAAATCCCCCATAGGGAGTCGAAGACGTGTTAAGTGACTATAAGCTCCATGACTATACAGAATTATTTATAGTTCCAATGAAATACAAACCTTGATTGAGATGGAGTTATCAAGGCAATCAAAACTTATTAAGTAATCCAATATTTTAATTACAGAAATGCCATAGTCGATTAATGATATCACAACTGATAACACAAGTTTCTAAATTCAGTTTTTATAAATTGCTTAAAGTTAATGTTAATGTAACACATAGGTGCATCAACAAAGAAGACACTTTCTATGTGAAAATCAATTACCATGCCTAGTTTTTAACATATTGACAACATTTTAAACATGGTAGCGATTTTGATAGTGTAGATTTTATTTCTTACCACTGCCTACATTAAACACGGATATTTTAACACAACATTAACCAGACATCATTTAATTTATTCAAACTACTAAAAATATGTGTTATTGTTTACTAAATACATCACACGTCTCGTAAATTTAAACAAACTGTGATATGTACTTTCCTTTGCCAAGCGGTTTAATTTGGGTTTCGTTTGGACACCAATCAAATAGTCCCAGGGGAACTGAAAAAAATTAATTTTCATAATAAAACAACCATTCGCTAACAATATTTTGGAATAAGGATGGCAAAGATGGGGTCATATTCTTGAAATTCCGATTCTCTTAATTTTTATATAAATATTCCAAAGCGACTCTCTTAGCAAACAATGAAGTGCAAATGAACACATACGATTTATGCCTAAAGCTGAAAAAAAACCTTTAATGTCCTGCCAAAAAAATTGTGGTCAATGGCTAGGTATGTTATACGCATATGTTAAGGCAAAATGTTCAACTGATGTATCGAACTTTCTACATTTTACCTTCAGTGATTGAAAGTATTTAAAAACTGCTTGTCAATAAGTACCCGCACATAAGGTTCAACTTCATAGGTGAAACCACGATTCAAACAGAAGGTGTATTGAGTGATGCACCGAGGGAAGTGTGGGTATATCTGACTTATACTCCACTCCGGTCGAGTTATATTTGACGAAAAATAGCGGTCCACCCTTCACTGTGTATATATGTCTTGACTTAAATGGATCAAAAGAATATTAACAATACTGTTCTAATTACGTTTTAAAAAACATATACTGACTTCATTACTTTAAAACTTGGTACAAACTAGAAAATAACAATCTAAACATAGCACAACAAAAAGTACCGCTATTTGTATCAATCCTCAGTAGCTTAGTTGATAGAGGCGTTGCATCGCAAAGTAAAGGCCCCCGGTTAGATTCCCACCTTGGACGTTGCCATTTCTCAAAACAAATAAAAAGTTGATTTGCCAAAGTTGAAGATCTCTTTATCCTATTCAATGCAGGTGTGAAATAAAATGTAGGTGTATAAGAAAAGTTGAAGTGTATTGGTCAATAAAACTACAGTTAAAACAAGGAAACCATAGCAACGAGACCTGAAGTGGGGTATAAGAAACTGTGGGTCTGTAAGATCTGTTAAGATATTAAAAAATGTGAACCTTAACTGTCGGTGTTTGGCCTATTGGCCGATACTTATTTCCTTTGAAGTTTTTCCCGCAACATGAGGGAGGAAAACTTAAAATTGCATTACAGATTCGATCAAAAAGCATAGTGATAATAGTTCATACCGGTCTTTAGAAAGCAATTCCAGGGCTCCTACATTGTATACGTAGTTTTGACAAGTAAACTTTGAAACCAAATAGAAGCCCGGGCCTATGGTTGAAAAACCCTAGGCCTACTTGTATTCTGAATTTCTTTAAAGTTTAAGACAATCACATGGAATTATATTCCTACAACAATAAATAAAAGACATATTTTATATGATTTTTAGGAGCAAAACTGCTGCACCTACATATGAAACCGGAGCGCAACTCTTATAACTCACGACGAAAAAAAAAAAAACGAATTGAAAGAACGAGGCATCCTTTTCAATCGTTCAAAATGTTCAATTAACTTAACAATACGAATATCACTTTACACAGCGCAAACAGATAATGTATGTCAAGTCAAATGTGAAAGAAAATGTTTTACATTTAGTGTTGAAGTCAGAGACGACTATTTCATTTGACACACTCTGGAATAAGATACATTCCCATGGGATTCTCTTCGGATTTTTTTTCCGAGAGTTTTTTTAAACCCCGATCTTCAATGATACCCTTTGCACGGGATAGATCGTTCACGATAATCCAGAGTTTACGTTCCGATAGTATCTCCACTAACCTCTATAATCTACGCTGCCAATCACATGGCTTCTTTCATGATACCCCCCAAGAGAACACCTCTGGACTGTATTTTTTTTATAGCATGGCCTTTGAGTTTATTTATGAAAGAGTGAGTGAGTTTGGGTTTAAGGTGATGTCAGCAATATTCCAGCTATAAAACACATGGATGCTGCCATCTAAATTTAAGAGAATTGACAGATCCGAGAGAAAAACTGTGTAAGGAACTTACAACACAAGTTTTGCATAAATAATCGATGGAGGGAGATTTAGTTACTTCCTGTATTATGAAATGCCGTTATTATATGCGATCCCACTTGATTCAAAACCTTGTTGCGGTGTGGTGGTGTGTGTGCTTCGCCGACCCTGGGAGGTATGTCAGATGGAGCTCACATGCTCTATTGGTCAACTGGAAGAAACCAGACCAAATTTATGTCGTTCTTAAACCTGCTTTCTATAACTCTTTTTCGTCTGCTCTCTCATCCTGTCGAACTTCTTTCTCTCCGATCCTCATTTTTTTGGATGGCAACATCCACATGTTTAAAACAAAATGTGCTGATTGTATGGTAAACCCCAACTCACTCACTGATTTCTTTCCTATTTCTGACTCTGACCAAATGACTATCTGATTGGCTAATGAAAGACGGAAAGGCAACTAAGGGGAGGTAATTTATGAATCGCATTTAGCCCATATTGGTTCCAGAGGTTAGTGGTCCGGAGATATTATCGGAACGTAAACTCTGGATTCTCGAGAATGGAGATAGATAGGACAAGATATGTTACAACGATGTTTGACACTAATTTGAGATGGTATAGTTAACATCAAACATCGTCGTGCTCGATAAACTGATTACGTCTTATGAGTTTCCATAAGTAAAGATATATGGCAGATTGTCAAAGCCTTTGTCTTTTCAATACTCTGTCATTGCTAATCTGACTCAGCGCTGGTCTCAGCATAGCGTGACAAGGTTGATCTCTGAGGCCGTTCGTATTAAGTTTATTTGATAAAAGGTCGCGTTGGTCCTTCTTACTGTGCTTGTATTCTTCCGCTTCATTGGATCTTGGACCAGGAAGTACCACTGTCATATACTGTATCTACCAATTGCAGTAGATACATAGATCATCTTTCGTAAAGTTTTCCTAGAATGTTCTAACCGGTTTGGCACCTGTCCCGCAAAATGACGTTCATGCTACCAACTATGGCAATCTGTATTGTGTTCTTGCTACCAAATATGGCAATCTCATTTGTGTTTTGTTTCTCGCTAAAGCCAATCGATCTCCCTTAACGATTCACATATTTTGATTGGTCTTGTGCTTTGTTTCTCCCTTTTGATTGGGTATGTCTTTACACAGCTGAAACTATTAAATACACTAGAACACAAGACTGTCGACAATCTCCTGAAAACTTTGATCGAGACTGGGTTTGATATTTCTTTAAGATCGCCAGGATTGAAGACACATACACTAATATGAAGAAACTTTCCCTTTTAGTTGTATTTCTTTTAACTTTTGAGGGGACATTTGCCTTTGTCTTCAATCCGCCAACCATTGCGGAAGCTCCAGTGGCAAAAGAAGAATCGGCATCGTCATGTGCAGCAGGTAGGTGAACATAAACTAACAGGCAAAAGAAACCTAACACTTTAGTTGCTTTCATCATATACATAATCTTCAATTACAAATATTTCAAGTTTTAGACGTCGTACGCTAAAACAGAACAGTGCAGGCCTTTAGTTATCAATCAAAGAATACTTCTAGACGTGTTTGATTTTTTTGGGGGAAAATTGAAATTTTTTTTTTTTTTTTTGTGGAAAATTAACTGTAATAAACAACAAATGTCCATCGATATATAAGCTATATTTTACCAAAAAATTACAAAACAAGCCTTGTTTTCCACTCATTTACACCCTTTTTAACATGGTAGGGGTCATGTTGGTGTAAATTTAATTTTTTACCCCGGTCTTCTTTAAACAAAGATATCTTAACAAAAAATGAATCAATCAACGATCAATTCATATGAAATATTGTAGATATGATTAATGCTGATGATTCCATAATCAAATGCGTCATATATATTTCAAATCGTTGTTAAATCGAAACTAAATGAAATGTTAGGTTTCTTTTGCCTGTCAGTTTAGTATCGCATATCATCATCGCGAAATTCAACTTCTAGACCGCTAGGAAAGAAGTACACACCACAATTTCTTTAAAAATCCGTATTCAAAGGGTAGTGAAGTTCACTTTTCTAAAAAGTATTTGTACCGTATTCATTGTACATGTACTTGTTGCACTTTTTTGTGACCAACCCAGAGAAAATCGGACCAAAATTCATTTAATAGATGACTTTATTAGACTTTTAAGGTCGAATCATCTTTTTTATTATTGATTAGCGTGTAAATTGATATAAAACACTCTATCAACAGTTAAATTTCATCACGAACCGTAGGCAAGTATGACGATTGGGCTTTAAATGTACATATAAACTTCAGGTGTCATAATCGTGTCATTTTTGAGGTTATTCTTGTCTAGGGTAAACCTGCTTTCAACGTCACATCGCTTATTTATTTTTACTTTACTCTTTTATATATTTTACATTTTATACAAGACTCATAACTTGTAAACATTACGAACAAACAAACGGATTTGTAAAATTGAAATTTTAACAAATTTTGATTTAAAGATTCAAGCGGGATTCGAACCCACAACCTCTATGTTGTTTAACAGCGCTCTTACCGCCTGAGCTACCGAGGCTTGTTGTCAGCAAATGTTCATTTTGTTTTGTCATCACTGACACTGTAATTTTTATATACATAATGTTAATATATATTAAATTTGATTCTAAAACCTTATGCAAAGTGTATATTTAAAGTCTTTCGCGAAGAGCTGCTGTTAAACAGACAACTTGCAAGGATTGGCTGCGTTTGTGCGATACTTTCGATACCTACGGCCCGCGGGTTTCCCCTCACCCCTCATGTTTACATTTCACTATAACCTTTGGGACAGGTTAATATCCTTTACTTAATATCTAGAGACAGACATGCGATGTAACAAATTATGACACGTTATTTATTATACTTACACATGCAAGAATTTGGCGGCGTTTCAGTTGAAATAATTATGCGTTACTCTGTATAGTCTGTTTATTACGTCACACCACGCGAGTTTTATGGCCCCTAACCCAGGTGGGGTTTTCACAGCCGATACTTGCGCTGTCTAAATGACAGGCTAATAAAAGGTGTTTATTGGACAAATTAACAAAAATTAAGTCCAGCTTTTATTTTTTGGAAAATCTTTGAACGAAAAACGAGAAGTGGTAAGGTCGAGGTTAGTTGATGTTTAGAGACATTGTTGAACGCTTTACTTCAGGGAGCGGGAGAAACTTCCAAAACGTATGACAAAAACCAAAGTAAATATTTTTAATATATAAAGGAGTCCTTTGATTAAATGATTACATATCGGTTACACTATGAGAATAAATTTCCTAACATAAATGGTCTAAGAGCTGAACATATATACAGTTTCTATGTTCATGCATGACAATGACAGTTCACAAATATTATTTGAAGAGATGATTGGAGCGCAATGGTGTAGTGGTTAGCGTGCTGGCCTGTCACGCCAATGACCCGGGTTCGAAACCAGGTGGAGACACCAAATATTCGTGACCCCGGTTTTACACTGTGTTGTGTCCTTGGGCAAGGCACTGTATTCAAATTGTACTCAGTCTACCCAGCTGAACAATTGGGTACCTGAAGACGGGAAGTACGAACCTATGTGGCATAGTAGCGGCCTTGAAAGTACAATTCCGTCAGAGTGATAATGTACAGCCAATCAGCAGATATTAGGCTTTACAATGTCTTTATTATTATCATTATTGTGTTTGTAAGTTTAGATATTAATTTCCATTGCCTATGTTATTTCGTTTTTTTAAATATTTTTTTTAATTTTTTTTATTCCATTTCAATTCATAGTATACAGATCATCAAAGATAGACAAGGCACTACAATAATAGCATATAGTTATTTCGTTTTTGTTGATACAGTAAGCATCAAATCCGACCTTGGAGAGATGAGGGAGAAGGTAATGGCCATCTTGGACTTACTGGACCAGATCGACGCCAAACAGTCCGAGCTGACCAGTCTGACATCAAGCTATGAGAATCTGAATGATAAATATGATATACTTCTAGACGCCGTCAACCGTCTTCTGAGTCAAGAATGTAAAGGTACCATATTTCCTCTAATAAGCGCCGGGTCTCCAATAAGCGCCGGGCCTCTAATAAGCGCCGGGGGTCAAGGGTAGTTGAAAAAAAAGCGCCGGGCCTCTTATAAGCACCGGGTCTCTAATAAGCGCAGGGTCCTATCGATTAGATAAATTCTCCCTCAGTAAACATATTACAGGAATTCGTGGTAAAAGACGACCTCAAAGTTCTATGAAAGAAATAAGCGCCGGGTCTCCAATAAGCGCCGGGCCTCTAATAAGCGCCGGGGTGGGGGGGGGGGGGGGGGGGCGTAATGAGATTCTGATAAAATAAGCGCCCGGGCGCTTATTAGAGGAAATACGGTATGTCAAACACAACTCAAGAGAAGTAAATGGTAATATTATTAAAATGTCAGCAGCTTAAAGAGCTTTTGTTTGTAGTTTTGTTCATACCCACATGCATTGGGCTACTTAAACCGTCAGTCCCTATGAAACGCAACGTCGAACTGTGACGTCAAAGCATTGAATAACATAAGGTAACAATGAAAAAGTGATATGTTGACCATCATGTAAAATATGAACCCCGATATGACTGCCCTCGTATGTAATAAATCGCACCAACGTCGTCCCATGGGCTGATCAACTTTCATGAGAGGGTTCATAGGGACATAATTACTAAGTTTCCGGCTCTTATTTGAGTTTATGAAAATACCGTTTCTAGTGGATCTAGAATACTTTGATATCTAGTGAACTAGGAAACGTTGCTTACATTTTTAAAGTGAAAATGAGGTTTGTGAATGATCAACTGCTTGATTATCCATAAAACTTGTCTTCTTGATATTTTCAACTTCTAAAATGCCTCTCAAACAACTTATTTTTCATATAAGCCATCCTAATTCAACATATTTTGTACCGTAGGACATAAAGAGTTGACGACAAACAATCCCCATCACTATCCGACCGTGTGAACGGTTATTTGTTCCATCGGCCTGTTAACAGTTACTGCATGAAATTCTCAACCACTGTTCGAAAAAGGTATGATTAGCAAGCCTACATATAGAGTTTAAGGCGGTTAGCAAAAAGGTGTTGTCAAATGAACTTTTTAGTCCCATAACCATCCCGGACAGGCGTGTTTGTCTTAAGTGTGGGGGGGGGGGGGGGGGGGGGGAGGTTGTTGGTTGTGGGTGTTGGGGGAGGGAGAGATACAAAACTGATCCCCTGAACCTCGCTTCTACATCTGAATCCGCGTATGTACATCTTGGTTATTGTTAGCAGCGGACTCCCCGAGTGAAACACCTCCGAGTGGGACAGCGAACCCCTGTGTGGACGACTGTGTTGGGATGCCTGATGGAGACTACCAATCATGCCGGGCTTGTACCGTGTACGCAACCTGCAGCAATGAAATTCTGTACGACAACCGCCCCTGTGCCTCCAATGGTGATGGTGATCCTCTGCTGTGGGATGATAATAAGAAGAAATGCGAGTATACCTCCCCAACCTGTGATGATTCAACAGGTATGAACACACACCTTGAAGAAGGCTTGAACAGTCCTATTGGATGTTTTTGTCGAAACATTCTATTATATTTTTTTTCAACACGTACATTTTTTGTCATCTCAGTACAATAGCTTATAAAAGCCAAGCAGGATCGGTAAGTTGATTTCCAAAGCTTAAAATTTAGGACTTAATAAAGATCTCACCAAATTTTCAATTGAAACGTTACACCAAAATGTACTCTAAATTACCTAAAAGTAATTTCAGTTTCCGTATGTATGGGTGTGTGAAAAATCTTGGAGAATCCGCACTTTTGGTCTCCTTCTGTATACTTGTGCATTTCATTGATCACGCACTACGAAATGCTCATCACGCTTTACGCATTACATCCTGCGGATCACGAACTATGCGCTCATTGAAACTCATTTCTATTCTACAACTGTGCATCTTCACAACGTCACAGGCGAAACGAAAAAGTTTCTAGACTTTCCCATTCCTCCCTTGACATCATTGGCCGTAATTTCTGTGCTAGCATTTCAACCCGCTGCACGGAAGTAGAATAGTCCAATCAGAAGACAGCATGTTTAATGACCCGATTTGAAAAAAATACTTTTGTATGCGTTTTACAAGGGAGAGAAACACTTTTTTTTTGAGTGATACATTAATGTTTGTCTTCTCTGCATTCTCGGTGCTCATCAAAAACATAAAAACAACCATCCGGACTGAAGTTTGAAATTAAATTTCACTCGGATAGTTTTCAAAAAGATTGTCTGTTAGTATTTTGAATTTGTTCCCAATTTAAATGGCAATTTCATTGGCTATTGTTGAAAGAGCTGTTAAGGGGCGTAACTCGTGATCACGTTAGGTGTCGCTGCTCCGGATCACCAGTTTTCTACCTTGTGATGGCAAGGTCTAAACGAGGAGTTGCTTGATACGTTTTCACCTTGCCGTGGGAACATGACAACTGTGGATCAACGGATAGAATAATAATATAATAATAATAATAATATAATGATAGAATATGCTTGACCCTTTTTTTGAAAAACATTCAGTTTGATTAAAATAGACAAGTTCCGAAGAATGAAATTTTCAAAATATTAATTCTAGAGAGATTTAACATCCTCTTCACTAGGACTCAGTAGATAGCAAACATATAGAAAAAAGTTCGATTCTCAATATATTCAAAAACTTGTATTCCTTGGAACTAGGCCGATTTTAATCAGACTGAAAGTACATTATGCATAAAATGACTAATTATATATATTTATATATAATCTGTTCAATTATTCTATAAGCATTTCATACATCGCATCACTAGGTGCGCATGGAACCCCCAGCTTTATTCTTCTACTAGAGATAATCTAAGGGAGAAATAAATGCCAAATCTTATAGGGAACATGAATTCTGCATATAGTGACATTTAATATGAAATGTGTAACAACGGATAGTTCAACAGGTTCGATATTGACATGTTTCCCATTATAATTTACCTTTCAGTAAACAACCCGACTGAAAGTGAAACACCACCGAGTGGGACAGCGAACCCCTGTGTGGACGACTGTGACGGGATGCCTGATGGAGACTACCAATCATGCCACGCTTGTACCGTCTACGCAACCTGTAGCAATGAAATCCTGTACGACGAACGCCCCTGTGCCTCCAATGGTGATGGTGATCCTCTCCTGTGGGATGATAATAAGAAGACATGCGAGTATACCTCCCCAACCTGTGATGATTCAACAGGTATGAACACACACCTTGAAGAAGGCTTGAACAGTCCTATTGGATGTTTTTGTCGAAACATTCTATTATATTTTTGTCAACATATACATTTTTGACATCTCAGTACAATAGCTTATAAAAGCCAAGCAGGATCGGTACGTTGATTCCCAAAGCTCAAAATGTAGGACTTAATAAAGAGCTCACCCGATTTTCCATTGAAACGTTACACCAAAATGTGCTGCAAATTACGTAAAAGTAATGTCAGTTTCCGTATGTATGGGTGTGTGAAAAAACTTGGAGAATCCACACTTTTGATCTTCTTATTTATACTTGCGGAATGTGAATTCCATTGATCACGTACTCCGAAATGCTCATCACACTTTACGTATTACATCCTGCGGATCACGAACTATGCGCTCATTGAAACTCATGTCTATTCTACAACTCCGGATCAACGGATACAATAACAATAATATGATAATTTAATGATAGAATATGCTTGACCCTTTTTTCGAAAAACCATTCAGTTTGATTAAAATCGACAAGTTCGGAGGAATGAAATTTTCAAAATATTAATTCTAGAGAGATTTAACATCCTCTGCACTAGGACTCAGTGGATAGCAAACATATAGAAAAAAACAAGTTCGATTCTCAAAAGAGTTTATATTCCAAAACTTGTATTCCTTGGAACTAGGCCGATTTTAATCAGACTGAAAGTACATTATGCATAAAATTACTAATCTGTTCAATTGTTCTATAAGCATTTCGTACATCGCATCACTAGGTGCACATGGATACCCCAGCTTTATTCTCCGACTAGAGATAATCTAAGGGAGAAATGAGATGCAAAACCGTATACGAAACATGAATGTTGCATATAGTGACTTATAATATGAAAATTGTAACACAGGAAAGTTCAACAGGTTCGATATTTTGACATGTTTCCGATTTGGATTTACCTTTCCTAGCAACTGATGACATTGAAAATATCTCATTTTTCAGTAAACAACCCGGATACTCCGAGTGGGACAGCGAACCCCTGTGTGGACGACTGTGTTGGGATGCCTAATGGAGACTACCAATCATGCCGGGCTTGTACCGTGTACGCAACCTGCAGCAATGACATCCTGTACGACAACCGCCCCTGTGCCTCCAATGGTGAGGGTGATCCTCTCCTGTGGGATGATAATAAGAAGACATGCGAGTATACCTCCCCAACCTGTTTCGAAACGAAATAAGGATAGGACAATTCGAGGGTTTTATTCTATGGTGATTATTTTCTTTGTACAATCCTTTTAGAAAATAAACTAGTGTCCATAAGAAACGCTATATCATTTGTACAATCCTTTTAGAAAATAAACAAGTTTCCATAAGAAACGTTTTCAACAGTCAAAAACTGAAATTATTTACCGGATGCAGTTGTTTTTTAATATATTTGAAAAGCATATATAGTGTGATGTGGTATAAACAATTTCATTTTTTAGAAAAAGATACTTTTCATTTGAGACTGTTCAAACATTGTTTTTTTGTATGTTTTTGTTTTGTGGACGGAATGTTCGGTATTTAAGTTTAAATTTGATGTAATTTGGAAAGTGGTGATACAATGCACTTTATATGATATTGATTCGCTGACGCGTCCGTTTAGGACGTATAAAAAAATAAAATATTTATTTCTCTCTGATTGTCTAGTTGGGGAGATTCCAAATCGACGAATTGTAAAGTGTGTTTTCGAATGAGATAGTAATATTTCAAAATTTAAATCAAAGTTAAATGGCTTCAGCTTAGGATGGGTATCGTTTCTCATTTCTGTATTGCAATATAATACGATACAGAAAAGCGTATTGCAATACGTATTGCAATATATTGATACTTTTAAAAACTAAGATTTTGCATACTATATTGTAATATGAGAGTAAGGAACGATAATCGTTGCTCAGCTGTCAGACGTATTGGAAAGGGAAATTTGTCAATCACTGTTCATGACCTGTATACATATTTGAGCTATTTTCACAACACAACTTCACAATTTGTAAACAACGTTACGTAATAAAATGTTTTATTTGGTTGTGTTTTCTCCAATTTTAGATTAGAATTGTTTATTTTAGAACCTTCGATATATTGGATATTTTCAGAGGTGTGTACCGACTCGTATTGTGTTGTGGTTGTATTGCAATATACCGATTAAACTCTCCAACACTGGATAATCAAAAATGCATAGAATAACAACTCATCTTTGGGGGAATAAGTTTATTTTTTGAAAACTTGACAATGTTAATTGTTTGGCACTAAGGCAAAAATGCAATGGAAATTCCTCCAATAACACATAACTAACAAATTCAACGTAGTAAACATGGGTGAGGTGGGCGGGACAACATTGGCCGTCTGGCAGCCGAAAGTCATAAAATGGCGCCTTAACTACGGTCCCTTGCGTCACAAATAACAACAGCCGCTTATAACATTAATAAGGGAAATAGTTTCGGAGGAGTTCCCCCCCTTGGAATGCTGCTGGAAAACAAACAGAACTCAGTCAAGTTTAAAATCAAATAAATAATTATTTTCTACTATATCGATTATACCGCGCATCCTTAGCTTCAGGGGAAATCATGTTCCAATGTTTCAGTCAGATTAGTCGGCCATGGATTAACTCAACTTTCGATATTAATTCAGTATTTTATAAAGTTGACTTTGTTTATTCATTTCTTACCAAAACATTAAACTCCTTGGTACTTCATGATACGGAATGACAAATGGATTGATAATTTTCGTTCAAAAGTTTCGAGTTTGCGTCCTTAACCTATTTATTTGAACGATTCAATTCCTTTGGACGCTGCTAATGCCTGCAATATTGCCCATAAGGCGTTAAACAATAACTCACTCACTTAATTCCTTTGGGACAATTTGAGAGCGTACATGTACACTTTGTTGGGATTCTTTTGTTTTGATATTACCTTTTGTAAATAAATATTTCTTAAATTTGTTTAATGTTTTTCTTGTTATTAATATTCCATTAAAAGCTGAACCATATTTGAACAGCATTAATTTTGTTGCTTTGTTTGTATTTTGATCGTCTGAGCTTTTCATGAGTGCACTACTATTAACTAATATAAAACGATTAAAGTGACACAGAGTATCTTTCTTAAAATTTTATCTGGTTTTGATAAGCTACAAAATATCTAATATGCTGATTGAAGTCCATATCTCATCACTGGACTTGCAAATATATCCATTTATGCATAATATCTCTAAAATGCTTGATTTTATGGAAAAATCAAGAAATATCTCAAATACGTTAAATATTCGAAATTATGCATCCAATTAATCTACCTATTAGTTACAATACCCAATAAACACTATCGAATCGAAAATATCTTCCTGTCAGCTTATGACAAGGTTTCAAAATTACGTTTGGCGAATTTGCGCGCGCCACTCGAGCCACATTGTCCGGTTTTCGATCAAATCCCGACTTTGAATGGCCGTATTTTCGCTCTAATGTACTGATTGACCTTTAACTTGTTATTTTCAGTAACAGTTAGTGGTTCTTGATGTAATAACATCAATTTCAAAATTTGACATATGTGATCCTATCAACATACGCTGTGTCTCTTTAAATTCCTTTGTGACAATTCGAGGGGTAGACTTTGTTGGGACTATTTTGTTTGGATATTACATTTTGTAAATAATTATATAATTTTTAGAAATAAACTTTTATTTCAAAACTTGAACCATTTTTTATCTTCATTTGAATTTCCCTTTGCGTGACACTTTGATGAACAAGTAATTCATTATTTACGATAAAATAATTGTATTCAATGAAACGAATTCCAATTCTCTTAGCACCTTTGATTTGTTCAATATGGAAAGAAGTCATTATATACATGTGGATAATATGTAGATAAATGTATATTCTTGTAGACCTTTTGCCTCGTATTTCTTTGTTTTGGACTGCTTTAACAAACTACGCATGCTCAGATGCTTCAATGACATTTACTGTTGCTCTGTATTTCTGTCCGGGGTTTTTAATTGATATTTTGTCTCCCAATAATATGTAAGCAAATGAAAACTGAAAATTGTTGATAAATAATAAACAAAATGTGATTAAAGACATCTCTCTTCTTTCACAGTGTTGTCGTTTTCATTGATTAATCTTGCGGCGAGAAAGTTACTACCTGTGTTTTAAAGAATTATTGCCATTGGTTCTGTAGCTCATCAGGCTTCATATTTAATTTTGCTTTAGGGTGTGACATGTGGGTCTTCCCGTAGCAGACGTCTCAGGGCCACCAACGCTATAAATTATAATCCTCACTAGTCAAGGAGTCTGTACACAATTTTTCAGCTTTCAAGGCCTTATGTTTCTGGATATGAAGATGAAAAAAGGTTTAAAGGGCGTGGCCCTTATTAGGGGCCACGAGGCCACCAAAGCTTTAAATTACAAGGATTCTGTACAAAAAGTTTCAGCTTTCTATGCCTCATGCTTTTGGGGAAGAAGATGGAAATAGGTTTTGAGGGCGTGGCAAAATGGCAAAGTCCAAATTGTTGGCATGGAAACCAAAAATATAGAATTGAAACCTATTTGTAAACCCCAAAAGGCACATATACATGATATGAAAAGGTTTTATGCGAAATTAGGTGAAGATAGGTGAAACGTTACACAGTTATGCTCCGGAAACAAATCGCCATAGCCAATATGTCTCCCGACCCTTCGGGGTAGGGGACTGGAGAGGGGGGGGGGGGGGGGGGATATTGACATACAATAATATGGTAAATATAATAGGCCTCATCTTTTCTTTTAATATTTCAAACAAACAGGTATTTTTACCACGGGCCATTAATAGACTATTAAACAGATTTTACTCAAATATACCATTTCGTTTTGGTTTCATTGTTAAACTTAAGCAAAGAAAGATGAAAAGTAGATTTACATGAAATCAATTCATTCAGCTTTATCAAATATACATTAACTCTAATTTATTTTCTTCTTAGTGAAGACAGGGTGTTACAACATATTCTTAAAAACTGCAATTGACTTATGATAAATATATTTATTCTAAATGAAAAAAAACTCTAACTCTATTTCATTTTTTTTATATCAAAATTGATTCTTTATTAAAAATATTTTTGGAACGATATAAGTAAAATGTCACATAGGAATAGGATTTATATATATATATATATATATAAACTGAATACCAAAAGAAACGTTGCAATTTTAAAACTGAAATTTCGAAAACGATCTCATATTTACATTTTCATTTAAGGTGGCAATGAAATAGTTGAAACCCACACTTTCAAGTTGAAAACTTTTAATTGAGCAATATTCATGCATCTTTGCAGAAATGGCAAAAATGTCATAATCATGTGAGGTTTCTGCTGAAACCAATTGACGTGACGAACAAGTTTGATAACTTTTAATAATGAATGTTTGTCACTCCAAAAGTGAAAAAAACACCTTAAAAGCAGTAAACGGTAAAGCAAAAATATCGCAAATCCCCTCTGAAATTTACAAAATTGATCAAAAACAGCCCTTTTTACAAGAATCGGTAGTGTTCCTTCATTTCTAATGGTAACTTGATCCGGCTATACAGACATGTTGTGAGGATTGCTGACAACCCTGAAACACAAAAAACAGTTGTTTTTTCACTGCATGAGAGCCGATATCTGTGACGTTAGACCACCGCCAACGTTTTCTCTTAGTGACGTCAGAGATAGCAAACATCAAAGGTCGGCATGTTGTTATGTTCTCGTGCACTTTATGAACTTGGACAGATCTAATCAGAGCTCATCGACTGCTAAGTTGACAGCTATTGGTCACTAAACATCGAAACATGGCAATTTCATTCGAAGTTATAACGTCAGAATTGGCATGCAATAACATGATTTAATTGCGATTGTTGAGCTCTAAAGGCTAGTTACCATTTGTACGACTCAAAGATGTGTCAATATGACAAGTAAGACTTGTGTCCACACATTCCCATTTATGGAAAAGCTTCGATGCAGACAAAATGTAAAGTTGAACCTGCTGGCAGCAAACGTATTTTGACGTTTGACCTTTTTGGTTACTCATGGCAGATTTGGAACTTATAACACTCGGGCTGCTCAAACCTGGTACTTAAGTAGCACATTTTAGTACTTTAACGAAATTATTGCGAAAACATCATTTCAACGAACGTCTGAACAACCAAAATTTTGACCCCTGCCCACTTCAGATCAAATAAGTGCAAAACTGGGTTTCCCACCTTTAATTTGGATTCGCTGGTTGTTTAAACAAATGATTGATTATTAAGAGGTACTTTGTTTTAAATTTCTATCGTTTTTCATTCTTCAATCAGAATCATTACAAAATGGTGCAAAGTTTCTTTTGGTATTCAGTTTAAATTTATATATATGATAAAAAATAAAATTACGAGATTGGGAACATAAAAACATTCATATAAGCTAACAATATATATACCACGTTTGAATTCGATTTCCAAAGGCATTGTTATAATTAGTTTGACATTAGGATATTTTAAGTAGGCATAGTGAAAATTTTACAAACGTGCGGCTCCAAGTTTCGCATGTACATGTATGTGGGGGCGTGTATACTATTTATCATTTGGTTTGTATGGGTATGTATATAGGACGTCTTTAAAGGGGCAGTAGCACGTTTTTTGATAATTTTATATTTTAAAATTTTCACCAATAATTGTAAGTTAATGCTAAATGTATTATATTGACAGTGTCAAAAATCTCATTACACAAGCAAATCATCCATAGTCAGAGGACAAAGTATGAAGATTCACATAAAATCCATTGGCGGCCATTTTATGTGAACACCTTTAATTCATTTTCTGTAAGAAAAAGGAATCGCATGGCTAAAATTGAAGTTATATATTTGAATTATTACTGCTCCATTTAGTTTGAATACATTGTCTTTCAATTGGAACCATTAATTTTTAGTTTCCTACCATCACCTTACATTCCCCCTAAAAACGTGCTACTGCCCCTTTAAAGGACTTATGAATGTCAACTTCAAAGAAACTTTCTGAAACCATGAGAAAGTTTAAAACTTTTAAGAGGATGCATGTTTTATTGTAATAATATTCAAATCAGCTCCTGACATTTTCCTGACATCACCTTATATTCCCCTTAAAAACGTGCTACTGCCCCTTTAACGGGTGACTTTCTCTTTAAGTGCATTTTAAAACACAAGTATCTTTTAAAAAATCACGATAAAAAGAGGCAGCTATCCCTAATACAAGTGATATTTTCTATCATAATTATATATTCACCTTCGAAAACTAACCATTTGTTTTCAAACTTCGATGATAAAAATGTTGACGTTATCATACACCTTTGATCATTGTTATATAGCCAATGCAGATATCTTTATAGAATGTATACGTGAGTCATTATTTATAATATGATATATATAGGTGATAAATGATATAAAATTATGCATGCAACAGATTTTGACCTACAATTAACAATACCACCATTCTACAAGTTAATAATCTAAATCAACAAATCGTTATAGACGGTCACGATTTTATTAACATATAAAAGGTCGATCCCAACAACCAGGTTCCCGGAGATACAATCCAGGCTGGTGCGCTAAGAAGTATGTGATCAGTAAAATCAAACGTTGATTTCCACGCTCATTCAATAGAAACTATACGTAGGCAATACAGAAATAGAAACCATCGGGACAGTATTTCCGATACTACGGTATTGAACTCGCTCTGTATCATCACACGGAGCGCAAGTCTCGTTTCGCTTCGGTGGTAGACGAAACCAAGTCAGCGTGTTTCAATCTATTTATAACTAGGTCACGCGAGGCAACTCAGCTCGACTCAGGAAATGTATTGTTGAAAAGTGTAAACATTAACAAGGCGCAACGTCTCGTCATTTTAGATATATTGGATTCAACTAACGCGTAAACATGCATCTCAGTTCATCAACGACGTTGTATGCATTGTTAATGCTGTGCGGGGCCTCTTTTGGGAGGAAAAATGTGCTGTTCTTTGCTGTGGACGATCTTCGCCCGAGTTTGGGGGCGTACTCCGGGGATCTATCCCCTTCACCGACTGACCCTCGAATGTATACCCCAAACATTGACAGTCTAGCCTCGAGAAGTCTCGTGTTGGCGAGAAGTTACGTGGCTCAAGCAATCTGTAGCCCCAGTCGAACCTCATTGCTAACCGGCAGACGACCTGACACAACGAGAGTTTGGGATCTCAAACACTACTGGCGAGAGGTTGGCGGGAATTTTACGACGCTTCCTCAATATTTTAAAGAACATGGATACCGGACGATGGGAATGGGGAAAATATTTCATCCGGGTAAAAAAGCGTCCGGAAATAATGATCCGATTTCGTGGACCGATCCGTATTTCCTAGGAGAAGATTATTACAGTCCAAGTCACTTGCTATGGCAGGCGGTATCGGAAGCGGAAGAAGCTGAGACGCCATTGATTGATACTCAGATCGCCGATCATGCCGTAAAGTCCCTAAAAGAGGCGGCAGGGAAAGCGAAATCCGGGGAGCAGCCATTTTTCATAGCCGTCGGGTTTCATAAACCTCACACTCCATGGGATTATCCTCAAAGATTTCAAAAATATTATCCTCTTGAGTCTTTGAAATTGCCGGATAATTATTTCTCGCCAATTAATATGCCGTACGTTGCATGGCATAATTTTTCAAGACTAGGAACCTACAAGAATGTGATACCATATGATTTGCATGATGTTGGTGCAATTAATTACACCTTCCCACATAACCTCACATTGCTCATGCGTCAAGCATATTTCAGTTCAGTTAGCTTCACGGACTATAACATCGGGCGGGTAATGGCGGAACTTGATTCGCTCGGCTTAACAAACGACACTATCGTTGCCTTCTGGGGCGACCATGGATGGCAACTGGGAGAACATTGTGAATGGCAAAAAGAGACGAACTTTGAACTTGCTACTCGAGCCCCAATGATGGTTAGTGTTCCAGGGTTGACCGACAAAGGCGCTGTTACTTCGCAACTCGTAGAATTCGTCGATCTTTACCCAACGTTAGTGGAACTCGCAGAATTACCAAAAATTGGACTATGTCCGGAAAATTCAAGTAAAATTCTTGTGTGTACAGAAGGGAAAAGCTTTGTTCCCCTGATAGTAAATCCTGAGAAATCTCCTTGGAAGAAGGCAGCATTTTCCCAGTTTCCTCACGGGGGTGATGGACGGAACCGCCTCGATTACATGGGTTACACTATGAGGGCTAACCGCTGGAGGTACACGGAATGGCCACACTTCCGTAAGCATCTGAAACCGGATTGGAACAAACTTCGCGGTGTGGAGCTTTACGACCATTCAACGGATCCGGAAGAGAACTTGAATGTGGCAGACGACCCGAAGTTTGCAGATATCAGACGACATTTGAGCAAACAGCTAAGATTAGGGTGGAGATATGCCTCGTAGTGTTGTCTTTACATCTAAGTTACTTTTTTCCCAACATTAATTTTGTATTGATCGTAAGTTTTAAGATGTGTTGATCGATGATGCCACGATGTTAGACGACAGTTCAAAAAGCAGTTTCGGACTGCAAGATGGAAATGTCCCATTTCATGCTATTTACAAAGTTTTTGCTGTTTTGACATGCATTAATATTCCTTGAATGCAATAGAGTTAGATCTCCGAAACAGTATCATAGGGAAAACCACTGGTAGGAAAATAGAGTACTATGGTAGAGGAATATCAGTCAAACTTTGTTTTGGCGCAAAGAGAACATCGAAAAAGTAGACCCTGCTACTCTTTTTAAACTTTCTTAGTACCAAGTATTCGTATTTGCAGATATCGGGAACTTGTTTAGAGAGTATTAGCATCAAAAGCCAAATGAATCGATTATTCGGTTTATTGTGATAAGATATTTGAATAGGTCTTCAAGTGCATTTAACGGATGAGCATCAGTTGAAATTAAATATAGATTCAAATTTCAGGTTACTGTTTCACCGCGGTGATTACGATTCATTGTATTGCGGGTATTGTCCATTCAATAAGCCTGTTTGTCCTTGCGATGATTAAAGTAGCCTGATATAAACAGATTCTCTAGAGAGCAGTTTTCAAACACAAGTCAACCATTGGCGCCCTTAAAAGTTGTATCGTGATGTATTGTCATTCTGGTTTATCGGGCTATATCCCTGGTTAAATCCAGCCACTGTAAAAATGAGTTATTTTTTTATGTCAACTCTCTAAAACCTTTATCATGTTGTCTGTTGAATAAGGAGATGTGTTTGTTTACCAAAATCATTCCTGTAACATAATGAATATATATATATCATGTAAGATACCCATGGACTGACAGAAGTTATCAATTGTGTTGTTCTTTCTGTTGAAGTTTGATTTAAATCGATCGTGTTCCGGGGAAAAAAACGTTTCAAAATATTGACGCTACCGGGAATCGAACATGTTCTATCAGAGAGCTTCCCCTCCCCAAGGTCTGAATACAGCCAACCTACCTACATGTACATGTTGCTGTAACCACTTAGTGCAGACAAAACCCAATCGTCAGCGACCAAACCACATCGTTGCTTTTAGATAGAATTTAGCGACGATCATGTATAACAAATGGTATACTGGAGTTACCTGCCCCTTGTTTGTGATCCCGAAAGCTTTCGACGGAGTCCTTGATATTGACTAGATGACCTTACGACTGGAGTTACGAGTCCTTGATATTGACTAGATGACCTTACGACTGGAGTTACGAGTCCTTGATATTGACTAGATGACCTAAAGACTGGAGTTACGAGTCCTTGATTTTGACTAGATGACCTAAAGACTGGAGTTACCTGCCCCATGTTTGTGATCCCGAAAGCTTTCGACGGATTCCTTGATATTGACTAGATGAGCTTTCGACTGGAGTTACCTGAACCTTGTTTGTGATCCCGAAAGCTGTCGACGGAGTCCTTGATATTGACTACATGAGCTTACGTAAGAAGCTTGTGACAAGGTAGGCGCGGCCAGACCGTGACGGAGAGGAAACTCTGGAGGGTTGAGTTCATACTCTATGAGTCAATAGTATTTAAATTGTATTCCTCGGAGCAAAGTCGATTTCAATCGGACTTATTGAAACATGTCATGTTATAAACCAATATAATGTACATTTGTGCCCATATCATTTATAACCTTCTGTCTCAACATATGACTTTATATTTATATGTATTTGTTTCTTTCATCTATTTTGTACAATCGCAATGTCTTTCTGAAGTAAAAAAGTGTTTGACCGCCTCCCTGGTTTATGATTTAATTGTTGAGTTGTGCATATCTATATCTGACTCGTCAGTGTGGTGATTATCACAATTGGTAAACATGGTGTTTCGGCTCTTCGCGACACTAAAGGGCATTTGCTTATTCGACTGGTTCCTTGAAAGTGTTGCGCAAACAAAGCTGTAAGTTGTGTGGTAGGTCTCTTACAATCCATGGCCTCCTTTCACAAAGCAAAATTTACTAAGGTTTACCCTAAATCTCATTCTTACCATTGCACTACGGTGACCTTAAGCACTTACACTAGGGCTTTGTGGAAGGTAGTCAGGATCAACTAAACCTGTAAGTGACTCCGAAATCAAAAGGAAGGGAAGGTCAGGTTTTAATATCTGAGTTACATTGATATTGAAGTCTCGATATAAGAATAGTATACATTGTCATAACTACCATTATTATCTTAAATGTTCTGGTTTAAGAATTTATGGTTTCAGATGTTACAACCCGATTCGGAAATTCAAGGGCAAATAAAGTGAATATAGTTATTAAGGTAAATAGTGTGTTGCATCGAGTCACTATGTGCTCGTCCTAGAGGTGTTTGCTTTCTTAAATTACATTAGAACATTATGAAAGCTTGATTGACATATCATTAATGCTTGTTTCATGAGAAATCGTTGAACATGAATTATTACAGTTAAATATTTTGTAATTCTTCAACCTTAAATAATATTCATGATACTTTTGCTTTTTCACTTTTTAGTTAAAATATCACCAAATATTGCCATTGATTCGTCCTTGGGGGATTTATAGTGTAGATCCGTTGACCTGTTTCGTCACAAATAAAGCATACGGATTCCTACCTTTATCGTTTCTTTATCAAACTTATAAACCATAGAATGTGAGCAAAGGCAACTACCTATATAATAAATTAACCTTAAATCGTATATAAAGCCTATATAGATACGGAAACAAATATCACACAAGTTCTTAAGTTTGCTTCATTACGTTACGCAATACGCATACATTGCGTAGCATAGCGTAGCGATATAGAAGTATATACATGTATCTTAACAAGATGACTGAAACAATGGCTTTTATATATATTTTATAGACCAAAAAAGCCAATAATATGATAAATAATACCTAATTGAAGCATCACATTGAGCGCAACTAAACATATATATTTGTCATTTATATAATTTTATAATCACACATGCACATATATATTACATGCCTCTTAATTGGCGTACAGTGATGACGTCATATTGTATTACATCACAGTCTGTTGACGTAACTGGAACGGACATCAGTACTGGAATTGAAGTCAACTTTTGAGAACCCATTTCTACACATTTACACAATATCATTCAAGGGAACCAAGCGTATTGGGTAACTTTTCTTTTTGTGAATTTTACTTTCAACTTCGGAGTTCATGCATCTCTTGACGTATTTGGTTCTTCAAACTAAAAGCAAAAAAATATTTGAATGAGAAGTTATTTTACTTTACTCATCAGAACATGGTTCCTCATTACATTGATATCTTCTTTTGATAAATTTTCTTCACTTCAACGGTTTTCCTAATCTCGGTCCGAGTCAAGTCATCCACATTTCTGTGACACGTTAGAACCGAAACGATGATTATGTCATGGATAAGAACTTCATTTCACTTATCAACACCTAATCGTCCTCATCGGATGATGAACTTGACTCTTTCTCCTCCACAACGTCCTCCACAACTTCCTCAACATCCGTCATTGTCCCAGCATCCACATGTTCAACAGTCTCTGTATTCGTATTCGCATCAACCGGGTCCTTGAATATATTCCCTAACTGTTGTTTAACAATGTCAGTACCGCGGCCTTGCTTTCGTTTGCCTTCTCTGTTCATTAGCACGTTCATAAGAAACAACCAATCACATTCACGCACGACCCCAACCGTGACCTTTGACCTGTTTAACAAGCGGAGGCCATCTTTGTTTTCACTTGCTTCATCCTCGTCCACAACTTTATAAAGACGTACAAATCGGATTGTCATTTCAACTGTCTTCTCCTGCGCAGCCATTTCTTGAATAAAAGTCAACAGACCTACTGTCGTTGCAGCTTGAGGGGAATAATTAAGGAATATTTTTATATGGATGTCGTCGGCTTCTTGGAGAAGAGGGAGATCTTGCAGCCATTCCAGAAGCTGATCCTCTGCGCGCACGTCTTCATCCGGGCCCTTGTAGAACGTGTGTAGCAGAGTAGCGTCCCCTGAGTCAAGGCCGATTCTGCAGACGGCCGCTGTTTCTAATATTTCCTCACTTTCCTGGCAGAGTCCCGTTCTCCACAGAACCGAGAACTCCTTTCTTAGTGGCTCTAAAGGCATCTTCTGAAATGTTATGAATATACATCCATTCTTATTTTTAAAACATCTTATAACAACAAATCTCTTCATATCATATAAATCAAATTTATTACAGTGTCTAGGTTTAAATGTGTAACCTTATAGAGTCTTACTACAATATATCAAAACAATGCAACTAATTTTATACAATTAAACGTTTACCGTTAAATAAAGTTGTAACATTCAACCCCTGATGGTAGTTTTTTTAATAGTAACAGTGTCTCTTTAAAGTCGTCATTTCGGTCCCAGTGTCGTATTCAGGACGATTGCCACTATACAATGTCGATAAGCTGTAAATCTATACTTTCATGCGACAGTCTATACATCTCGTTTAAAATACACTATTAGTCAAATGTGACCCCCCATACACACACACCCTAACAACTCATGGAATGGCTCCCAAAGGCCTAGATTATCGAAGCTCTCATAGTGCTCAGAAAATCGTGCGAACCATATATTAACCTTAACTTACCTCAGAAAGATTCGAAAACGCAGGCCCTGGTCTGGTTAACAGAGAAAGGATATAGTATGTCAACAGCCTAGTGTGTAAAATATCGTCTCAACCTCAACATGTGGTCACCTTGGATAGGTCTCGGTCTAGGCTTTAAAACCCATCTATACATTGTGCATTGAACAATGCGAAATACAGCCTTACACTTGTACAATTCTGCCATACGACTGACATTTTAGTAATTATTGAACTATAAAATCACGTTTTATTTAATAGAGAGAGTCTACACTTTTATTCACACATTTCAAACCAAGAAAATAAGATCGGTATTGGAGAACATAGAAAAATTGAAAATATTCAGAATTTAGCTTATGAGTTAGGTCACCTTGACCCGTGCCAACGATACAGCCACCTAGCTTCACATCTGTGTTTACATCTGATATTGGTTTAGTCGGTCAGTAGACTGACTCAGATATTACGTGATGTATGTGACTATTTTTACAATACGCGTACTCATTCATCGTACATTATCTTATATACTTTACAAAGTCTCCATTATCTAAAGCAAATTGAACGGGCAGGGGCACGGTTTTTAAGAAAACAATATTTCATTTTTTTCTCAAATAACAATAGCGTATCATATTACTAACATGTACATTACTAATTACTCAAAACCTGTATTCTGTGGACATCACGTTTAAAGCACAAACTAAGTCTGTCATAACCTTTTTTGGTGTTCTTGTTCGTTGTAAACCTACAATATCTATCTTTTACAATTTCAAACATTATAAACTATATTTATCGCATTTACTAGCAATGATTTTCTTTAGGGCCTAACCCAAACTACTACCGATAAATCTTATTGTGTATTTATGAGGTTGTAAATATATTGACCCTTAGGCTAGGTTCCTCTTTTCAATGTCTTATCATTTCACTTTGGCCTCTATATCAAAATTTATTTACCTCCCGTATGTGTTTACACACTTCCTCGTTGAAGATCCCGGGTTTACAAAAGGGCTTTGTAAGTTAAGATAATTCCCGGGCAGTAGGGCTTTCGCGTGTATAAAAAAGTATTTTGATCAATCCGACAATTATTAAATAAAAGATTCAACGCAAGTCTACATGACGAAAAAGCGGCTTGTATATTGTTGACTTTCACAGTGAAAACATGTATCAAATTACGATACATTCTTGACGGATACATTTGTGCATTCAAAATGGTACACAAAATACCAATTTATGTTACAAACAAAAATGTATTAAATTAGAGGCTTCACGCAAGTCTATATTAGGGAGAAACAGAGATCGTATATTGCTACCTTTCAGTGATTATAGGTATCATCTAACGATAACATAATTGATGGATCTCTCTCAATACATACAATAAGGTACACAAAGTATCCACCAATTAAACAAGAAAGCAGAAATGTTGTCGGTGTATAGCGGATACAACTCGCCCGGCATTGTAAACGACAAATTTTGCTATAAATAGACCCAAAACAATGTCACACTGCTCCTGGATGTAGCATAGTATGTAGACGAACAAATACAATCTCCCATACGCTACTGTTCCCCGTTAGCTAACAATAAAGGTACGTGGCTATCATTGAGGATAACAAAGGAATAGACATGAAATTGTACATACCTTAACTTGTACTTTACTTGTATCAGTGGAGGGACGTGTACACCAAAGCTTGCTGATTCATCACATTTAGGACATCGACATTATCGCTTCTCAAGTCGACTTCGTTTACACATGTTGTGAGGCCAGCTTGTTTACACAAATTTTGTGACGTCATAATTGTGCACCAGGCTGGGAAGCGTCTCATTTTGCCTACGGCGCATTTTACTTACAATCTTACCAAATAAATGAACTAATTGTTATGTTTTTTGATAATCATCTGTCAATGACCTGTCACAATAATGACTGTGCCCAAAGGGTATATCATTTGGTAACTTTTAATGCAATATGAATTTATTGATTGACAAGTTATTTAATTAAGGGGAATGCTGTGATGTGGATAGGTAATAGAGGATTTGGTTCAGTGCCCAGCGAATAGATTAAAGGTATATGCAGCTAACAGGCATCAGAGTACGATAAAAACGGATGATATGCTTGATTTGAGTTAACACCCCCCTCCCATCAAGTAAGAACACAAGAAAACTGAACAAAAACAAATGAAAACAATCAAAAGATACATTAAAGGGGCAGTAGCACGTTTTTTGAAAATGTTATATTTCAAATGTTTTACTGAAAACTGAACGTTAATGCTTAATGTATTATTTTGATACTTTAAAAGTCTCATTACACAAACCAATCATCCACAATCAGAAGACAAAAGATAAGGATTCACATTAAGTCTATTGGCAGCCATTTTTTGTTTGAACACTTTTAATTCATTTTGTGTAAGAAAAAGGAATCGCATGGCTAAGCTTTACATTATGTATTTAAATTTTGATTAATTACTGCTTCATTTAGTTTCGATACATTGTCTTTAAATTGAAGCAATTTGTTTTCATTTTCCTTATATCACCTTATATTCTCCCTAAAAACGTGCTACTGACCCTTTAAGTTACCCAAGCTTTTAGCACTATGATATACATGGTAACGTTAAATCTTGAGTATCCAACACCTGTCAAATTTAATAGGCGCATATTTATAAAACTCGACAATGAAGTCATATTTGATTAGCTTTACAGTACACATGCTAACCTAAGCCAAAGTTTCAAAATGAAAAATGCTGGATTTAAATGCATATGTGACAATTAATTCAACTAGCACTTATGCCACTACTCCATTCACTCGTGTATGAATAATTTATTGTTATAAATTCCAGTAATTATATTTGCAGCCCGTTTCAAAGTCCTTTAGGCGGATAGAATATGATTTACTATGTAATTAGGATAATTTGTTTTACATTCATAAACTATTTTAAAATGTCAGTGATGTAATGTAAAATGTTTTTATAAAAATATCATTAAGAGTATGTCGTATGTATTAATTTTAACTTTAACGAGATAATATTCTCATTCAATTTTGATAGTAACAGTAAAGCGAAAAACTTAACAATGTATTACGTTATCTATTATTTATTGGTTCATAGATAGATAGCATTGTATTACATAAATGATATATAAGTTTTGATACATATATGATAATGATTCATTCTATCGACCGTTAAACTACTCAGCTTACATCATATTCACTGTCAAGGAATCCAATACAATAAAAAGCTTATCACACATCTGAACAGAGGGATTCATCAAGTAGTACCTTCCGTTATTTCCTGTCTAGAAAGGTCTTCCAATTTTATGACCATTGACTATCCAAAACGTTTTTAATGCTTCTTATAGTGGCTGTCCAGAAAAACAATCGCACCGACATTATTTGACCAAACAATTACCTCTTCACACTTTCCGTGACCAGAGATGATATTCAGTCATTAATCTTTGACCAGAAGGTTTTGCAGTGTTCACTTTCACTTTCTCTGTTCAAAAAGTTTTGCAGTGTGCAATGTGTTTCCATAAGGGTTGCAACTCTTCTAACGTTCTCTGTCCAGAAAGGTTGCAATACTTCCACGATTCTTTGACCACAAAGTTTCATCTTTACACGTTCTGTGACTAGAGATGTTGCTCCTATGCATTCATTCATTCATTTATTCATTCATTCATTCACTCACTCATTCATTCATAATCCAGAATTGGCGATTATTCATCATCGAACGTCTTGACTTTTGACAGGATAAAAACATTCAAAACGCATTTATTATTTCTTAAACCAACCAGAGCTATACTGACACTCCTTTCACATTCACTACCTCATTAGAAATGATTTTAGTTACTATGTATCAATAAAGTGCCTTGGGACAGTGTCCCACCTAGAGCAGAACTTGCAAAGAAAATAGCATTAGGTAAAAGATAACAAAAGCATAAAGATTGACATCGCTTAAAATAATTAAACCCTGGTGATAAAGATAAAATTTTACTTGCTTTGTAATGTTAATGATATCAACACAAATCTTTTGTTTTTTCTACCAAGTCACAAGTTGACTTTATGAATGTTATTGATTCTTCCCTTCTCATCTGCATCTTTCAGAAGCAACCCAATGTTTTGCATTGATTTGTCTTCTGTTTATTCATCACACTCTCCCAAGGATATTTTCTCCTCATGAAATGTCCATGTTTGATGGATGACACAGATTCCTGATAAGATTCCTATTATTATAGATTCATTATTGCAGGTAGGAAACCCACAAAAGCTTCAAGTTTGAAATCAACCACACAGACTGCAGTCCTCAAACCCCTGGCAACCATTTGACGGTGTTCTCAAGCTTCAGATTCCACTCAGACAAGGACCGCAGTGCAGTCAGGCGATCAAGGATTTTAGCAAATCGTAAAGATGGTTTAGAGTGATGTTTCGCTAGATGATGCAGCAAGGCGCAAACCACTCTCCAGTGCAACACCTCCACATGCCATGGCTTCTGTAGTTCACACCTATCTGGAAAAGTATACGTATATAAGATTACATGAAGAATTGAATAGTTAGATTATTAGTCATTAGATTGATTGAAATATGACTATATGAATGAATTTTTAAAAGGAGTGTTTAAATGTTCCGTAACATCTGCGAGGCTAACACTCGCGACTTATTTGCAACACTTTTCTGTATTACAACAAACATTCAGCATTCTGAGAAAATAGTGCAGTAACGGAAATAAAACTTCCGTTCACCACGCCGACCAACCTAATCATGGAGGAGGCATGGGAGACCCAGTAGCACTTATTTTATAAAAATTATGATTTGTTAAAAGTTCAAAGGAAAGATAGTTTGATAAGTGTATCATCGTCAGAGGGTGAAACATGACATTACTCAAGCCAAATATCCGTATTTGTAGTAGGAATTATCTAGTGTCAAGAGAATATTGCTGGCGATCATTATTGTGTATACACCGTTGCTCATTTGCTTTAAGAAAATTGATTGACTTGCCGAACTTTGTGCGTTTACTTTTATATCTTTCTTCAAGATATTGCCTTTTATTTAGTGACATTTGTTTTACCAAAGAAGACAAGCGTAATTCTATGGACGAACAACTTATATATTGGACCAAGAGGTTGTTCATCCATAGAATTACTCTTATCTTCCTTATACAATCAACTTCTAGAATGACACTCAAATAGCTCATTTGTTTTACCATTCGAGAAATCACCCCATATTTCCATAAGGAAACGTGCTACCATACCTTTTAACATTACGAATGTGCCTCAATAGATGTCATTGCTGATGTAAATAAGTGAAGTTTAAGTAATCAAAAGATTACCTACCTTCCTTTCGAAACATTTTTTTCATATTTTAGTAAGTATTAAATCCAGGTTGGATGGAGGTTTGTATCAATTGTTCGTTGACTAAACCTTTGTAGAAAAAAGATATATAAAGTATATAATAGCAATGATACAGGTTTAAAAAAACAACACGCAAGCTTCGTCAGTTTTACAAGATTAACGAGTTTTCGTAGTTTAGGTTGCAACGTGTGAACAATCACATTTTGAAATTTATTTTTATAAAGGACTGGCGTTCAATGTCAATAAAGATAGTGATTCGATCACTGATGTATATAGTGTAGACAAAACTCAAATCTACAAAATTATAATCCAGCTTCACATCATAACCATGATCCCTAACCCTAACTATAACCGATACCCTAACCCTTACCCTTATAACCATAGCTTAAAGACTAATATTCAAACTGTTATTTTGAAATTATTTTTTTTACTGCATTCGTGGTATGTTTAGCAAATATTTCGCGGCCAGCCATGAGAAGATCGAACCAAAATTCATTAAGAAGGAGACAGTTTACCAAAATGACAGAAACGCAAGCCCCGGCATGTCGACATGCAGGCGAATCCAGTGTGGCCATCTCACAATTTCCGATTCCTCAATATACGCTTGAAAGCCGTATTTGTCGCGCACGACTAGATTTTCTTTTCTCCGAATCAAGCACTAGTTGCCCCCCCCCCCCCCCCCCCCCCAAGTTGATACCCATCGGACGCAATTGCGGTAACTGAGACATGTGAAAACCCTACACACTTAATGATGATGTCACCGAAAGCGGGTTCGTTAAATGCTATGACAATTGTGCAGAGGATGCTATGCTTTGGCCGTCTAAATAGGTATTTTATTGATCATTAAAACATGCAAGTATGATATCAATATGAGTATTCTAAAGTCAAAGATTAGCCTACCTGAAAACAGTACACACATCGTTGCAACTAGGATTGCCTCCTCTTTGGAAAGTTGAAGGGTCTTCAAGGAGTCCGACATCTCAAAGACAGCCACTGTGAACTCTCCACCCCAGATGTCACTGATTTCCTCCTGGAGATAACACTTGCCGGAAGTCGTGAAGAGCAGCTTGAGTCGGTTGTGGTAGTTGTGGTAGCTTCCAAGGAAGAAGAACTCGAAACGGGCACCTTGTGAAGTCATAGTTAGCTTTTATTACGCATACTTATCTAACAATGACGCTGATGCTTTGCAAGTGGTTGGTTGCTTTCATGATGAATGAGATAGTGATGATACTGAGGATTGTTATGGGGATGTTGGTCATTATGGTGGCAATGATAATGATAATGGTGTTTGTGATGATGATCATGATGATTATGGTGATTATGGGGACGGGTCTGAACTGATGATAATAATGTCGATGTTGTTAATGGCGATGGTGATGGTACTGAGGATGTTGGTAATATTGATGATGACGAAGATGATTATGATGTAGTTCGTGGTTTTGGAGGCAATGGTGAGATAATGGCTATCATTCTGGATGTTGGTGATAGTGATACCAATGATGATGATAGTGGCAATGATGTTGATGATGGTGATTTTACTGAACAAATTATGTAACTGTGAAGATATTGGTTTAAAAAATCCAAGCAATAGTCTGCTTACTTTTGATAAGATTTGCCTTGTCATCCAATGAAAGCTTAACTATTCCAGGTATGTTCTCCACAAAGTTGACGTAGCACTGTAGGAAGGCAGTCATGGTGGAATCCAAGTATTTCATGGTATCTGGTCTGTTGCAGGGGAATATTCCAGTGGTCTGAAAGATCTCTTGGTGGCTTCTCTGAGGAGTGTCTATTGGCCCAACGACGTTCATTTCCTTAAATTGAATTAAAAACCAATATTATTCTAATTAATAATATCAAAGTTGCAAATAGCAATTGGTTTTAAAAGTATTACACATTAAGGAATATGTTTGAAATTGGCTAGTTACGGGCATTTGGCTTGGTATGTAGTGAGTATATACCATCTGCAGATATTGCTTTTGACAGAAGAGACAAAATCTTACATTTTCTCGTATATCCTCTTTGGTTATTCTGAGAGCCCGAAGCATTGAATCTGTGTAGCACTCATGTGCAGCAAGAATCTTGGAGATGAGAAAGTCATGGTCTTCACTTCCATCGTAATTTTTAGAATTATTTTCCGATGTTGATGAATTTTTCGTGTCACTTCCTATCCTGAGTTGTGTCGTCTCCAAAGAGGATATTTCTTCTTTTAGTTTCTGAAGTTCCAGGATATCAGCCGATTTCTTCTTGTAAGAATAACGCCCAGTTTTGATGGCTTGAAATTGAAGAGAGGTGGTGTATATAAGATAAGCAATATTCTGTGGACAACAACTTCTTTATTGTGAAAATCATGCCGTTTCAGTTATTTATATTTCTTGCTTGAATAAGAATTTAGGATTTCTTGAGACATTGTAATAATCATTGAATTAGAGGTTATGAGTTTTACTTGAATATTTTTTAGGGAAAACATGATGTGATTATCTGACGTTTACATTTAACATTATTTCTGCGATCATAATTTTTTGATTAAATGTCGTGCTTGTATTATCTAATACTGATAATCACATTACAGGAACAACATACGCTTATTAAATTCCAGAAAAGGTTTCCAAACATCCAAAATTTTACCTTTCCTTTAATATCAAGTACAATTATTTCAAAATCCTATCCTATAACGATTGTTCTCACCCTGAACGTTTATAACAATTGTTTGAACGCGGTAAATACGCCAAATGCACTATGGCTTGGAAATTGAGAACTTAGAGGATATTTGTCTTTTCTTGACATATACCATGTTTATCTCATTGAGTGAGGAAGAAAGTTTATATTTTCACGATTGGCGCAAATTTTCTGCCTCACGAGATGAGATAAACATGGTATTTGTCAAGAAAAGTCACATTTTCTATTTATTTTATGATAAATCGTTGTTTTTCTGTCGAAATTCAAGCGCATCTATACGTTGAATCGGCTCCGATGAGAGCCCGTCGCCTAAGCAACAACATGACGTCATGAGCGTGTCATTGCGTCAGAACATTGTTCGATGACGTCAGATCATTGTTGTTATCAATCACTTGTGACTGATAACACGTTCCATTGTTATTGTCACTAGTGACTGATAACACGGTTTATTTTTTATTTGATAGATCTCGATATTTCACCGCCAATCATATAATAAATGAATATCTCATACTTATAAAACATACGTCTCGTACTAAATGAAATATTTTAAAGTCATATTTAGGAAGTGACGATTCTCACCTTCAAAAGACATCCCCACCTGGCAGCATTTCTTGTACCGACAGGATTTGCAGCTCTTTCTCCTGGACAGAGTGACGTCACAGTTTCCTGTTCTGATACATTTGTACACCTCTTTCCTGGGCACAGCTCGGTGGAAAAACTCCTTGAATAACGAGAAATGGTCTAAGTGAGGTTATAGTTTCATGACATTAGCATTGTGGATAAAGACAATTGCCTCAGTGAGATAATAGTTGCATCCTGACATCAGTATCATATGACTGAAGAAGGACATAATTTTATGACATCAACATTATTACTACAGCAATGGTCTCGGTGATGTCATAGTTTAGTGACATCAACATTATTACTAAAATCGATGATAATTGTGAGTTTATTGGTTTTTGGCATCAGTATTAGGACTTAAAGCAAGTGTCTTTGTGAGATTGTAGTTTAATGACATTACTACGAGCTTTGCCTGGGTTTCAACTCTCTGACTACTAAGCATTATCATCATAGTTATCTATCTTCATAAACATATCTTGATTTTCTATTGAATATATAACATATAAGAAATTAAATTCACAAAAAGTGTAAAATACTGACAACATACAATGGTACCAAAAAGATGAAAAAACAGATGGGACAAATAGACTTACCTTGCAAGCACCACAAGTGTTGACACCATAGTGAAATCCCGTGGCTTCCTGTCTGCACACTTTACATGGTGGCAGGGGCATCTTGGCTTCCATAAGACTTCCTTCGAAGTTTCCTTGATTCCTTTGGTGCCGATAATTTGCTCTTGTCCTGTCTTCCTATGGCTTCCTCTGTCTTCCTTCGACTTTCCCCAACTTACTTTGGTGCCGATAATTCGATATTTTCCTGGCTTCTTATGGCTTCCTCTGTCTTCCTTCGACTTTCCCCAGCTTACTTTGGTGCCGATAATTTGCTCTTTTCCTGGCTTACTATGGCTTCCTCTGTCTTCCTTCGACTTTCCCCAGCTTACTTTGGTGCCGATAATTTGCTCTTGTCCTGGCTTCCTATGGCTTCCTCCGACTTTCCCCTGCTTCCTTTGTGTTGTTAATTGGCTCTTATACATGTACTGTGGTTCAGGCGTGTGTAGTGTTTTGTTTCTCTGTTCGAATCTTCTAAACAAATGACTTCGGTTGCCTGTACCTGTGTCGGATACGGCTGTTGCCTTTATGTGGATATACCTTCTGTTATTCTGCAAGTTCTCGTCCCTGTGGATCTTGATATTTCTATGACTTCTGTGGTCCTTGTGGTTTCTAAGATGGCTTCTTTGTTTGCTTTTGCTTTTAAAGTTTCTGTATACAGCATTTGTGACCTCCGTTATTCCTTTGTGCTTACCGTTGTTTTATGACCTCTGTGAATCAACAGTCACTTGCCATATTCTTGAATCGAAGTACTATAAGTAGCCCTCTCAGTTTTTCAGCATTTTGTGTCACATCGGTGGTTTCTGTTGAGTCGACATGTATCGCTACTGTCTATATTGTTTCTTCTCAGGTGGCTGGTATCCTTTGATTAATAACAAATACAAAGGATTTGTTGAGGTTGCTTGCCGGTTTCAGATTGCCTTCAGGATTTATTCCTGTGAAAGACATAACAATTTTCAAATGGGGTCATTATTACCTCTACAGCTACCCATCGTCTTAATTTGTGTTTTCTTAATGATTTTAATTTCGGTAATTGTTAATTAAGATAATTAAACATCAACAGCGTTCAAAATTTAAAAACTTATTAACTTCAGTGATCATTGACAAATCTAAAAGCAGCAGATGCCAGAACTTACATCCATAACATCGTATGAAAAATCATATACATATCAATGTTAAATAAGAACCGCGACATGAAGCTATGTAAATATGATAACATATATAACATCTTACATTCAAACACTCCAGAATACATTCCATAACGAGTATTCAACTATCCAAGAATCAAAAGTTCTCAATTCATATGGATTCCCCTTCAAAGGTAAGCTTGAGAGCTCTATCAGTAAAGGCTATGCAGGTTGGACTATAACTCATGTAGTTATTAAAATAGACATATGACATATGCGATCGTAAAGCAGAGGTATAGTCTACAACTGAAATGATTATTAAGATAATCTCATGTCCCTGTATATCGCGTGTCTCACTCGTGAAAAGTGAGCTGATTTGAATATTATTACAATTAAACATGCATCCTCTTAAAAGTTTTAAACTTTCTTATGGTTTCAGAAAGTTTCTTTGAAGTTGACATTCATAAGTCCTTTAAAGGGACAGTAGCACGTTTTAGGGGGAATGTAAGGTGATGTCAGGAAAATGAAAATTAATCGTTCCAATTGAAAGACAATGTATTTAAAGGAAATGGAGCAGTAACAATTCAAATATATAACGTAAAGTTTAGCCATGCGATTCCTTTTTCTTACAAAAAATGAATTAAAGGTGTTCACACAAAATGGCCGCCAATGGATTTTAAGTGAATTTTCATACTTTGTCCTCTGACTATGGATGATTGGTGTGTGTGATGAGATTTTTGACACTGTCAAAACAATACATTTAGCATTAACTTACAATTATCAGTAAACATTTTAAAATATAAAATTATCAAAAACCGTGCTACTGCCCCTTTAAAGTCCATAAAGCGGGGACTGAAATCCTAACATAAGTGTGATATAGATTCATATACATGTATTTTGACTCCTATACATTTTTGTCGATTGTTTCTATACTTTTGTATCTAATGTATCCCTACGAATTAGTGTTACTTCTTGAACGGACGATTCATAAACATGAAAATTCAGCAGCCCTTTAACATAGCATTCTCTGTGTAATTTTTTTACTGTTTATAGTCTTAGTTTCATTTATGTCAGTTCTAATGAATATATTTCAGTATAATCAAAAGTAAATTAAATAAATTAGAAACCACTAAATCTTTTCATTCATCATTTTATAATCCGAGTTGTCTCAGAGTTGAGTTTTATTTTACTTGACAACTGTAAAACACAACATACATAATGCGTTTACAGTTACAGTCATGATAAACATGTTTTACGTTTTCACGTCACACAGAGAGCAATTAAACTTCCATTTAATGTGATATTCCAGTTTTTACATGTTTCATTTATTAAATATTTTGTAATGAAAATTTCCACTTTTTAACAGTGAATAAACGATAGAAGTAAAATACACATCAAACAACTGCATTAAAGACCCATTATCAAACTGCAATATTTTAAAAAAGTATTTTACCGTATTTGTGGTATTTTTTGTTGCGACCAATAATGAGAAGGTCGGACCAAAATTCATTAATTAGGAGACAGTTTACCTAAATGACCGAAACGTAAGCCCTGGCATGTCGACATGAATGCGGATCAAGTGTGGCCGTCCTAAATATACGCTTTAAAGTCGTCTTTGTCGCGATAAACGCTATGGCACTTTTGCAGAGGGTAATGTACTTTTGACGTCGAATTAAGTATTCTGTTGATGATTAAGACATGTAAATATGATATCAAACTTTCGACGTGATATTTCTTACGAATGTTGTATTTGTTTTTCTCTACAGCTAAATTTCACCACGAACCGAATGCAAGTATGATAAAGGGGCTTTAAACAGTATGAAGAACTGTGAACCACGATACATGTCAAATGCGTTTCTTGGTTCCTGTAAAGATGATACTTACAGTTAAAGCTGCTTCTCCCTTGAAGTTGAATTTTTCGATATTTCAATTTTTGTCAACAAGAGAGAAGTGTCGATATCCTGAATTAGGTTTCAGTTTCAATTTAAAGTATTGCTGTATAGACAAAGTATAATTCCATTCCTGAAATCTCCGTTCCTCCGTTAAGAAAGTGAAATATCATCCCACATCCTCGAAATGACCTACACAATTCTGTGACTGTTTCAAACTCGAACAAAACTGTGATCCATGTCTGTCGTCACGTCGTGAAAAAGTGATGGGTTGTGAATAAGCACAGACTATGCAAATTCAGTCTTGCTGTAAAGATGGTGGACCGTACTTAGGGCAGGTCTCATATCGTCAGACAGTGGACTAATTTGTGCATGGTAGAAATGGTTTTGTATGCTATCAGAATGACTCCAAGATGTTACGACAGTCAGCAGATACTAATTGTATACATGTATTTTACTTTTTTAAATGTTTCAATGAACTAGAACCAGTCGAACATAATAACATTATTTCTAGAGTGAATGATGTTTTCTATGAGACAAAGTATGCCTCGAAAAAATGCATGTTGATGAAGTCAAATATTTCAAGTTTATAAATGGTGATGTTTAATCATGAAGTATTTGTTGTTGTCTTCTATTGGTTTTCAGTTCAGTATAGGGTATATAATTTGGTGGTAATCATGCTTAGAATCACAAACGAATATGGCGGGCACCAAGTATATTTATTTTTTTATATGGGACATAAATACCAAAACTTATTAATACTGTTGTAATATATTATGTATACGTCACATAACATGTGATATTTGACATTATTTAAATAACCATTTTAAATAAATTAGACGTTTATGGGATGACCAGTTTTGCGAATGATTTTAATTTAACTAAAGACATACAATTAAACCCACATGAAGAGTTCTGAAACATTATCTGTGTCACTTTTTGACATTAACTGTGCTCTTCCTTATTTTGAATGAGCTATATCTTAAGCCTTTAAACACTTTCACTCATGCTACAACAGTGCTTAGAATTGTCAAGTCTTGTGGAACATTCAGTTGCTGTTACATGTTTCATAAGTTCCTTTCTCAAATCAATATTTTTTTCAAATTTTAAAATCGTCTCAATTCAAACAAACACTTTCCACGGAACATTTTGAACCAATATGATAAGAGTTCTTATTTTCATCATATACACATTGTACGCATATGTGGTGTGACGCATTCCGATCTTGCATTGCACAAAAGAGGCATTGTTTCAAAACAAAAAAAGAACGATTTTTATAATTTATTGGATAAAATTAGAAATTAATTTTATTTTCGGTAGGTTATGAAATATATCATGCTATTTACCAAATTATTTTGAAATAAGAGTATTTTATAAATCGGTATGTCTTGTCAAAGGAAGATGGTTTGTCTCTAAAGAGTCGAAATTAAGACAACACCTTATAAAATGATATTTGCACTGATTTGCCATGTCATGTAACAAACTTTAAGTAGAATGTAAACATAAAAGGAATGACTTCAACATGGAGCACGACAGGATAACAGTTTCACTTTTTAAATATGATAATATTATCCAGACAGAACACAATATGTTCGTTAGTGAAGAGTGCACTAAAACATTGGTTTCACATATATGCACGAGTGATATTGAATTATGATGATCCATGCAAAATTTATATTCAAGGACAATTAATGTAACTTTTTTCTGTTTTAATCTTCATAGACATACTTGCTATATTCATAAAACAAGAAATAAGATATTTTATGTTTTAAGGGGAAGCAATTTTTAATGGGGAATATAAGGTGATGTCAGGAAAATGGAAAAAAAATCCAATTGAACGACAATGTATTGAAACTAGATGAAGCAGTACAAAATAAAACATATAAAGTAAAGTTCAGCCATACAATTCATTTTTCTCACACAAATGCCCGCCAATGGACTTTATGAGAATCTTTATAATTTTTTCTCTGACTATGGATGATTGGTTTGTGTAATGAGATTTTTGACGCTATCAAAGTTATACATTGACAGATACTCTATTTGTTATAAAACCTTCCAAAAAAGCCCAAACCGGCTAATTCCCTATTCATTTGAACTAGTTACGAAAAAGTTTTCTAGAGATTGATTTACATATCTCTGTTGACTCAAACTACAACTTGAGCTAACAACAGAGTTACGGTTTACCTAGACCATTTGACTGTGCCAAAATCAATGCGTGCATGACAGTCTCACAGTCTAAAGTCCCCTTAGCTCATGATAATCAACCACCTTATCCTTAAAGGGACAGAATCACGTTTTTAGGGGGAATATAAGGTGATGTCAGGAAAATGAAAATAAATGTTCCCAATTGAAAGACAATAAATCTAAACTAAAGGAAGCAGTAATAATTCAAATATATAAAAAAAATTATTAAAAGTTAAGCCATGCGATGTCTTTTTGTTTCAGAAAATGAATTAAAGGTGTTCACAAAAAATGGCCGCCAATGGATTTTATGTGAATCCTCATATTTTGTCCTCTGTCTATGGTTGATTGGTTAGTGTTATGAATTTGTTGACACAGTCAATATAATACATTTAGCATTAACTGACGATTATAAGTGAAATATTTGAAACATAAAATTATAAAAAAAACGTGCTACTGCCCCTTTAAAGAACAGTTATGAATGAGGTCTCTGGGTCTTCTTACTCAAATCACTTGATAAAAGACCATTAATCTAATACAAATGGGACCAAATGGTGGCTAAAATAATGGCTGTTTGGGCTGGGTTCTATAGACAAAATAACAACGGCTTCTAGAATTCTACGACAGCAATTACTTATTGAAGTAACAATATAATGACTAGTAACCAAGACAACTAGCAGTAGAGCGAGCAGTATATAAGAAGTAGTAGCAGTAGCAGCAGTAGCAGCAGTAGCAGCAGTAGCAGTAGTAGTAGCAGTAGCAGTAGCAGCAGTAGCAGTAGCAGCAGTAGCAGTAGCAGTAGCAGTAGCAGTAGCAGAAGTAGTAGCAGCAGCAGCAGCAGTAGCAGTAGTAGTAGCAGTAGTAGTTGTAGAAGTAGCAGCAGTAGCAGTAGCAGCAGTAGCAGTAGCAGTAGCAGTAGCAGTAGCAGTAGCAGTAGCAGAAGTAGTAGCAGCAGCAGCAGCAGTAGCAGTAGTAGTAGCAGTAGCAGTAGCAGCAGTAGTAGTAGCAGCAGTAGCAGTAGCAGTAGCAGTAGCAGTAGCAGTAGCAGTAGCAGTAGCAGTAGCAGTAGCAGTAGCAGTAGCAGAAGTAGTAGCAGCAGCAGTAGCAGTAGCAGTAGCAGTAGCAGTAGCAGTAGCAGTAGCAGTAGCAGTAGCAGTAGCAGTAGCAGTAGCAGTAGCAGTTGTAGAAGTAGTAGCAGCAGCAGCAGTAGCAGTAGCAGTAGCAGTAGCAGTAGCAGCAGTAGTAGCAGTAGCAGTAGCAGTAGCAGCAGCAGTAGCAGCAGTAGCAGCAGTAGCAGCAGTAGTAGCAGTAGCAGCAGTAACAGCAGCAAAAGTAGGAGTAGACAAAACATATACTCACATGGATTGATTCTCAGAAACATGTTTTTCAGAAGTTCCAGAAATTGTGGAATCAGACACTGGATTCAAATATATATCCTGACTTAAGCAAAAAACATCGCAATCAATCATAGAACCCTGTCACAATGTCCCAAGCTTATTTATAGTTGCGTTGGAGTGCTTGTGGATATATAGGCATTTTCCTAAACTTGATATTTTTATAGTCTTCTCATGAAAGTCTTATTTTAGTTATAGGTATATCTGTACTTTTACGTCCTATGAGATACCAAGGTAGCCTTTATAAGCCACAAACGTAACCAATTTACATTGTTCAAGATACTCTTTTTATATGATATCAATAATGGAAGGATGTTATACCAACTAAACTTGGTTTACCTGTTCTAACATAAGGATCCAAACTTAAGGAAAAGGGGTCGACTTTATTACAAGTAAGTTAAATAACATAACGTGCGAGATGGGGACATTGCATTGGGGACAAGGTCAGACTATTTTTTACAATAAAGAAGTTGACTATCAACAAAAGAGAATTTCTCTGAAAAAAAATCATTATTAAATGTAAAAAATTAGTAGAATCAACATAGTAGACGAAGTAGCAGTTAAATCAGCAGCATTAGTTATAGTAATAGACGAAGTAGCTGTTAAATCAGTAGTATTAGTTATAGTAGTAGACGAAATAGCAGTTAAATCAGTAGCATTAGTTATAGTAGTAGACGAAGTAGCAGTTAAATCAGTAGCATTAGTTATAATAGTTGTAGTCGAAGTAGCAGTAAAATCAGTAGCATAAGTTATAGTAGTAGACGAAGCAGCAGTTAAATCCGTAGCATTAGTCATCGTAGTACACAAAGTAGCAGTTAAATCCGTAGCATTTGTCATCGTAGTAGACGAAGTAGCAGTTAAATCCGTAGCATTTGTCATTGTTGTAGACGATGTAGCAGTTAAATCAGTAGCATTAGTTATAGAAGTAGACGAAGTAGCAGTTTAATCCGTAGCATTTGTCATTGTTGTAGACGATGTAGCAGTTAAATCCGTAGCATTGGTCATTGTAGTAGACGAAGTAGCAGTTAAATCCGTAGCATTTGTCATCGTAGTAGACGAAGTAGCCGTTAAATAAGTAGTATTAGTTATAGAAGTAGACGAAGTAGCAGTTAAATCCGTAGCATTTGTCATCGTAGTAGACGAAGTAGCCGTTAAATAAGTGGAATTGGTTATAGTAGTAGACGAAGTAACAGTTAAATCAGTAGTATTAGTTTTAGAAGTAGACGAAGTAGCAGTTAAATCAGTAGCATAAGAGATTGTAGTAGACGAAGTAGCAGTTAAATCAGTAGCATTAGTAATAGTAGTTAGACGAAGTAGCAGTTAAATCAGCAGCGTTAGAGATTGTAGTAGACGAAGTAGCAGTTAAATCAGTAGTAATAGTTATGGTAGTAGACGAAGTAGCCGTTAAATCAGCAGCGTTAGAGATTGTAGTAGTAGGAAGTAGCCGTTAAATCAGTAACGTTAGAGATTGTAGTAGACGAAGTAGCAGTTAAATCAGTAGTATTAGTTATAGTAGTAGACGAAGTAGCAGCAGCATTAGTTATAGTAGTAGACGAAGAAGCAGTTAAATCAGTAGTATTAGTTATAGAAGTAGACGAAATAGCAGTTAAATCAGTAGCATTAGTTATAGTAGTAGACGAAGTAGCAGTTAAATCAGTAGCATTAGTTATAATAGTAGTAGACGAAGTAGCAGTTAAATCAGCAGCTTTCGTTATAGTAGTAGACGAAGTAGCAGTTAAATCAGAAGCTTTAGTTATAGTAGTAGACGAAGTAGCAGTTAAATCAGCAGCATTAGTCATCGTAGTAGACGAAGTAGCAGTTAAATCAGTAGCATTAGTTATAATAGTAGTAGACGAAGTAGCAGTTGAACCAGTAGCATTAGTCATCGTAGTAGACGAAGTAGCTGTTAAATCAGTAGCATTGTTTATAGAAGTAGACGAAGAAGCAGTTAAATCAGTAGCATTAGTCATCGTAGTAGACGAAGTAGCACTTAAATCAGTAGCATTAGCCATAATAGTAGTAGACGAAGTAGCAGTTGAATGATTTTAATAGTAGTGGAAGTAGAAGAATAAGCAGTAAAATAGTACCATAAGCAATGGTAGCATAATGGTGTTAGCAAAACAATTAGCAGATGTGATAGTGAAAGCAGCTGTACAGATAAAAGTGGTTGTAATAGCAGAATGAGCAGTAGTAATAGTAGCATATGAAGTAGTAGTAGCAGCGGCAGCAACAGCAGCAGTAGTAGGAGTGGTAGCAGTAGTATTAGAAGTAGTAGTATTAGTAGCAATAGTAGTAGAAGAAGTGCTAGAAGAATTTGTAGTAGAAGTAGTAGTTGTTGTATTAATAGTAGTAGTAAAAGTAGCAGCAGAAGCAGCAACAGCAGTATTAGTAGTTGTAGTAGTAGTAGTAGTATTAGAAGTAGTAATAATAATAGTAGTAGTAGTAGTAGAAGTAGTAGTAGTAGTAGTAGTAGTAGTAGTAGTAGTAGTAGTAGTAGTAGTAGTAGTAGTAGTAGTAGTAGTAGTAGTAGTAGTAGTAGTAGAGAAGTAGTTGTAGTTGTAGTATAGTTGAATAATTTTAGAATTATTTTAGAATAGTGACAATTCCTTATCTAATCAATATCTTTACTTATGAGAATTGCAATGAGTAACTGTCGTATTCTTTTCACTAACAACGCACTGTGACAATTAGAAGCAATAAACAAAGTATTTATTAACAAACATTTACACTTACCTTACTTCCACAACACTCGTGATGCTACACCATTCACGAATGCTTTAACTAAAATATAGCCTACTTTATTTCAGTCTGACATTTTAAAATGAAAGACAACGAATTCATTAAATGTTAGAATTATCATCTACTTGTTAAAAAACATGACTTGTTTGAATATATAATATGAGGTTGCCATTCTCTAGGTTACGACTTAATACCCAAAATGACTAACTTTAGAAGGAAATGTTGATAAAAGTTAAACTAAAAATGAAATCATTTCTTAATAATTGTGTTTGTTGGTACATTTGTAACTCAATTTACTATATTGATAATTATATTAATTACTTTAAATAACTATTTAGTTAAAAGAACACACTGCCAATCATATTCATAGCATTTACTAGTATATCATCAATCTATATTACTTCAAAGAAGCCAAGAAACTCATACTAATCACATCACATAATATATAATTTACAGTCATAAAAGGCTGTTTTTGTCAAATATTATTGTCATGTTAATCATGTTTTAACTACGTCTTGGTATTGTGTTTGTTGTCATAACTGCGCATTAACACGGTGACCTTTTCCTTACCTAAACAAATAACGTGAAAGCCCATAAAACATTTAAATGAGACATTGAAACGTATTTTACTGGGCTCAAGAAGGTAAGAGAATTCGTACACTATTAAAGGGGCCGTAGCACGTTTTTTGATAATTTTTTATTTTCAATTTTTCACTGATAATTGTAAGTTAATGCTAAATGTATTATTTTGACAGTGTCAAAAATCTCATTACACAAGCCAATCATCCATAGTTAGAAGACAAAGTATGGCAATTCACATAAAATCCATTGGCGGCCATTTTGTGTGAACACCTTTAATTCATTTTGTGTAAGAAAAAAGAATCGCATGGCTAAACTTTACGTTATATATTTGAATTAATACTGCTCTATTTAGTTTTAATACATTGTCTTTCAATTGGAACCATTAATTTTCATTTACCTGACATCAATATATATTCCCCTTAAAAACGTGCGACTGCCCCTTTAAAGGTGTCCACAAAATGTTTTTTCTTTCAATAATAAATTGTCAAAGGTAACGTTTACATAGAAATTACATAATTCCATGTAGCTCTTTATTTCACATTGTGAGATATCTTAACATACTGTATTATATTATTCCATAATCAAAAACAGGAATTGGATTAACACATACACTCATAAATATATCAAAATAAACGGACTATTTCAAGACAAACCGCAGATATGTTTTATTAAATGTAACACACGAGTGAAGGCTGCAGTTCTCCACATGTAAAGTCGAATATATTAACATCGTTTTTTTAATTTAAATTTGCTCTGATTGCATTTTCTATCTCTTGAAACCAAAGAAAGTCATTCTTATTATTATATGCTGAACACAAATAATAATATGTGAAATTTGAAAATTTTGAAATTATGAAAATCACAATATTTCTTTATTGACCATCTGATAAAATAGAATCAATGAGAAAATTAAGTTATCAATCTTAAAAACAATTATTCCTAAGTTATTTTGTTTATCATATTCATTAACTCATTAGTATAAATTCAAAGGATAAATATAATGATTTGATAATCTTTGAAATCTTCGAATAATTGTAAATGAAATGAGTTGCAAGAATTGACATCATACATATATAAATGAAAGAAACTGATTTGATAGTTAATTATACATAAGGAAAAATAAATAAAAAGATTGATATTTAAAAATACCATCGTCATACTTACATGCGATTCGTGATGAAATAATAATCGTGTAATAATCATATATGAGTATAAACAGAAAAGTACTCTTGAATTTTGTTTCCACAAAAATATACCTCGATAGGTCTGTCCCTTTAACCGAGTGTGCGCTCTTCATTATCACATTGTCAAATGTAAATCAGCTAAACTGTAACGCGTTTCCATAGGAATATGTCATAATAATTTACTTTACATTTTATTGATAAACTGGAATGTTCTCTTGAATTTCGTTTCCAAATGAAAAAAATTGCAAAACTGATACGTTGACTTTCAGACTGCTTTGAAAGGATAAAACGCAACTTGAGGTAGATCTTAAATATAAATACAACGCATATTAAACATAAATACGACATGAATACAACGTTTGTTAGATACGTCAACAGTGTATGCTGTCTAGCGTAAACACGTATACAAACGTATGATACAAGTATGATCATTACTTTTACGGCATACAAAGTGTTTCTTTTATTTGTATCTTCTTTCAAAATTCTCTTTGTAACCCATAAAGCGTAGACATCGTGAATATCATTTCGTTATAGCGCAGATGAATAGAGCCGCATATTTTTACCAAGCAACGTGTAATAGAGAAGCGAAGATAATGGTTGGCACACCCGCGGGTTCTTATAACGGGGTATGTTACTTATATAGAAACATGGTGGACAATTTGGAATATGGATATACACAAAGTAAGTAATAAGTATATTTCGATATATCATTTATAAATAAAAGTTAACAAAAACTTAACGAATGTATATGCTGTGTTTTACATGACAAAACTAAAAACGAAGTTGAGTTTTAACGTTGCTGATTAAGACAGGAGCAAAACTCGTCAGAGATATAATTGACAAATCAAGTAAATGTCTTACATATAAATCACTATTTAAAATCACCTGTGTTTAAACATCAGTTATTAAGACTTGATGTAGCGAGTTTACAAGATGTATTTTTGACAAAATAAGTTATATTTGCAGTAGTTTGAATAAAAAATATGGTGTCTGGTTAATGTTTTGTTAAAATATCTTTGTGAAATGTAGGCAGGGGTAAGAAATAGCATTTATAAATACATGACCACTTTCATATTTAAAATGTTGTCAATATGTGGAAAAATAGGCACGTTTGTTGATTTTCACCAAAACATAGTGTCCAAAAGAAATGCTATTATACAAATCGCAAGATATCTTAATCCACTGGTGTTTGATACGACTAAAGCATAGTTTTATCAGTTCTTCAGACGTCTACTCACTAATATGTAACACTTTGAAACATTATCTTTTCATGTTTGCGAGAAACACGCTTTTAAAAAATCATCGATTTGGAATCTCCTTAACTAGGCGAGTTAGCAGAGAGAAATTGAACACTCTTGCTTGTTTTAAAACGTTCTAAAGAAATGACGCGTCAACGAACTTTTTTCAAATGAAGTGCATTATATCGACAACAATGTTTTTTACCTAAATTTCACACTTTATCAATTTTAAATTGAAATATCGTACATTCTGTGCAAAGGACAATTTGAAATTGCGATTTATGTAACATCAAAAGTATATTTTCCTGAAGAATGAAAATGTGCATACTTCTTAACATGACACAGGCCTGTCAAATAGACCCAAACCCCTCTCTGTCAGGTAATAAAACTTTGGTTTTGACGAAGTTGAAAACTTAGTATCGTTTCTTTTGGACACTAGTCTATGTCCTCCTTGGGGGTGAAGATATGTGTTATATTTCGGAACAATTTCGTAAAATTATATTTCATTTCATAAATTAAGATTCAAAACACTTAAAAGATTTCTTAAACTATGACTTATTTCTTGTTCTTATCTGTTTAAAAATACGATATGAAAAATTTGAATTTAAAATCTTACATATGCTTTCCTTCGCCTGTCAGTTAAAGAGGCAGTAGCACGTTTTTAGGGGGAATATGAGGTGATGTCAGGAAAATGAAAATAAATGGTTTAAACTGAAAGACAATGTATTTAAACTAAATGGAGCAGTAATAATTCAAATATATAACATAAACTTCAGCCATGAGGTTCCTTTCCCTTACACAAAATGAATTAAAGGTGTTCACACAAATGGCCGCCAATGTATTTTATGTGAATCTTCATACTTTGTCCTCTGACTATGGATGATTGACTTTTTTTTTGAGATTTTTGATACTTTCACAATAATGCATTTAGTATTAACTTACAATTATCAGTAAAAAAATTAAAATATAAATTATCAAAAACTGTGCTACTGCCCCTTTAATATCCAAATTTTAATTTCCAGTATTTAGTCGTATATAAATGAACATTCCAATTTTGAATGTTTATTAGCAAGTTGTTTTTAATGTTTCAGTCGCCAGATAGAGCTTCATAATGGCTGACACACAGGGTGAGTGTCTCTCTTTATTACGGGGGGTTCGGCGTTATCAGCGTCCCTTGACGAAGTCAAATATAATAATAATTGTTTTCAGAAACATTTGACCCTTGATCGTACAAGAGGGGGAGATAGTTGCCATTATCATCGTCTTCATCATCATTTAATGCCCCTGATAAAGTCATCATTATGATGGTTTTTAATGAAGACATTTATAATTGAAATCCCTTTACATGGTATTACTTCAGAAAACCCTTTATATGGTATTATTAATTAACTATCAATGATATGGCACTTACAATTTATACGGCCTGCACTATACGAATCCACAACTGGGCCAATACAGGAAAACTGGGCCAATACGAGCAAAACAGGGCCAATACAAACAGACTGGGCCAATACAAGTCTGAGCTTGCGCATACACACAAATGGCGAGAGTACGAAATTATCGCTTCAAAACTTTCAACATATATGACAGTTCATCAATCTCATTTATAATTTAGATTTCGGTAAAAATTAATTCTCTAATGTTGTGCAAGTAAATTACAAAGAAGTTAATTAATAAAAACGTCATTAATCAAGTTTTTCCGTATTGGCCCAGTTACAAGTCCTCGGTTTTCTGTATTGGCCCTTGGCTTCGCCTCGGGCCAATACAGCAGACCTCGGACCTGTAACTGGACCAATACGGAAAAATTTGATTAATAACATTATACTATTTCAGAGGCAATTGACCGAGACTTGGTGGTGACGGAGGGGGAGCTGATCGCCGTCATCGTCGTCTCCATCCTCATCTTCATCCTCCTCGTCGTCCAGATCGCTCTCCTCATCTACTGCTTCTGTAGGAGACGCTGTGCTGACAAGTGTAGGTGTTCATGTACATCACTTAGCATGATTATACCTCTTAAAGGGGCAGTCCTAAGTGTTCTTGTGGAAACGTAATTCAAGAGTACACAGTGATGCATTCTCTTCTTTGTCAAATTGTTCTCAAATGTTACCCTCATTACTGACAAGTGTAGGTTTTCATGTACAGCACTTAGCATGATTACAGCTGCGTATCTTAAGTTTGTTCACTTACCTTCATATTCTTATGCAAAATTCGTGTAATTTGTAACGTTATTGAGACATCATATCATTGTGAAAACGAAACCGATGATGATGAAATTTCACTGCATAAGTTTAATATTCAGTTTGTGTTGACATATTCGTATGTCATACTTAGTAGATAGCTGTAACAAATTACGCAGGTCATTGAAGTGACCAGGGGTCAAAATTTCGAAAACACTGATGTCTATTTTGCTCTACAAAATCCTTCATAAGTGATAAACAGCTTTAGATGTTATTCATATGTGTTCCTTTGCGCTAAGGCAACGTATATGTGCTGATTTTTCCCTGCAAAGTGTACATGGATGATTTTAATCGAAATTTAAGAAAATCTGAATTTCACAAATATGCCCCCATCTGTTTATTTAACCATGCCAAATGTCGACATTCAGCACAAGTGACAAGACGATCCCGAAATATGGTTTGGGAATGGTTATTGTACACATGGACAATTGATGATCTTCTGTAAATGGTCCTGGAGTTATTTTATGAACGTTAAAAAGAAACCCAAATTACATGATATTTGCACTAAGATCACAAGCAGGTGAACAAACTTATGGTATGCAACTGTATACCCCTTAAAGGGACAGTCCTATCGGGTCGTTTTTGCGGAAACGTAATTGGAGAGGACATAGTGATGCATTCTCTTCTTTCTCAAATTGTTAAATCCAGAACAAATAAAATCTTACCCTTATTACTTATTTGAAAATAAGTGTGAAAAATCATGTAATAATCACATATAAGTATAAACAGGGAAGTACTCTTGGATTTTGTTTCCACAAAAATACCCCGATAGGACTGTCCCTTCAAAGTACATTTTCTGAGTGAAAAGGGACATTTCATGAAATGTTTTGAAAAATTGTTAAAGAAATATTCAGCCCTAACCATCATATCTTTAGTATAGTTTTGTTCTGAACTATTATAGTGAAAGCACAAGACCGAAGATTTGACATGTTTTTAAAAGTCAGATAAATTGATAATGTTTTTGATATTTAAACTTAATAGCCAAATTGTTTTACACAATCGAGTTTTCCCCCACTTGAGATACATTGTTGTAGTCCGATTTAGCTACTTCATCAAGCATTGTCCGCCAAACCCAGCTCCATAAATTCTAAATTTGATTCAGATCAACAGTTTTGTTTCATATATATTGAACTGTGATCATGATTTATTACAGTTTCTTCCAGAACTTATTTTGGTACATTTAGGTTTATGTCAAGTTCACAGGTACAACAATTAGCTTATGTTTATTATATTTGTTACAGTTCCATGCTGCAGAGACAATGAAAAGAACATTGAAGATGACCGGTAAGTTTGTCTATGTAGTAAGTAGTAAGCAAGTAGACTTGTGCAGTGAATTAAAAATACAAATACAAAAGTCGATAATGAAGGATACAAATTCAATCACATCGTCACCTGTGCATTTTAAAATGTCTTGTAACTCATTTCCCTTTTTGCCAGATATTCCGCTTGATACTTTCAAATAATACTCCCATCGAGCCAAATGTAAATTTGTAAAGGTTACACAGGATAAATTATGTGGAACCTACAAGCTTACATTATGCGTATTCGCTGCATTTTCCAACGTCATTCTTGGGATTTCAAGTACATTCATATCGATGTATTTCACTCACAACATTCACTTCATATTCATTTTAACTATCTGTCTCGAGAAACTGGATCTCATTGATGTTGAGAGAACCATTGTTTCATTTCATGACATACGACACGTCACGTCATATCATTTATATCATGTTATATTATATCATATTATATCAAGCAATATTGAAATATATCTTATATACATTATCTTATATTACAGAGTCACTACTGTCTCCGAAGAACGTCTGATAAGAGAGGAGATTTTGCACTCAGAAGACGAGTAAGTATATTTCATTCATACATGTCATCACTTCCTAGTATTTCATTTAAGCGTAAAAAGTACAAACTTAGTTAGAAGAGGTGACCGTGCCAATGTGAGAATTATTGATAATTGATTACATTTCTTTCCATCGGTATCCGAAAATGTTTTTTTGTTGCAATTTTCAGGTAAAGAATGATTAAATGTTATATTTAACAATTTTGAAATTCTAAAATAAATGAAATATGGTTCTATTTCACCTATAAAAACCACTCCGTGAGATGTTCGGGTCACATATGGCAGACTTTATCAATCGTGTCATTTGTAGGAGAAGTATCGACTGTTGCAGGAATGAATCATTTTTAAGCCAATCAACGTTGTCTAACAACATTTTAAGAACTTTAAGTCGTTGTAATGATCGAAAACCGGACAGTGACGCGTGTCAATCAATCAAACGTAATTTTGGAAACTCGTCTACAGCAGTCACAACGACAGTTATTGGTTGAGAATGTTTAAGAGGTTATATAATTAGTATTCGTGTCAATTGGACGTGTGAATTTGGCTTTCACGACTGTTATGAGACTTCTTTAACAAACAAGAATGTATCATACAGTTGCCGTTTTGGGATGAATGTGTGAAATGTTTCGAATTTATCTCATTAATATACAATCTAGGGTCGTTTCAAAGCAAAAAAATATCATGTATTGAAAATTAATTTTCTTTAAGAAGTGTTATTTTGGTGTAGTTTTAACGGTTCTTATTGTTTATGCAAAAATTTGAATTGTAGATCGATTTCACAAGTAACAGTAAAAGAAACCGAAGGTTCCAACTAGAATGTGTTCTATGGAATATTTGGTTTAGATTAAACAATGATTTCTTGTATTTTGGTCTCATTTCCAGGAAACCGGAAGTTGAACATCTGATGGAGCATAGACCAAATCTGCTACTGATACAAACAGAACTTGATTTGAAAGATGAGAAAAAAACGAATGATGCAGACAAAGTAGAAAAAATTGGTGACGGTGATGAAGATGGCGATAAAGAAGGTGACGGGGACGGAGCTGGTGACAGTGACGGCCAAAATGGTAGCAAAGATGGTGACGATGATAAAAATGGTAATGGCAAAGGTGATGACGACAAAAATGGTGACGAAAACGGCGAAGGCGATAGAAATGGTGACGGGGAAGAAAATGGCGACTTAGAAAAAGCAGCACGGTAAATTGATGCTCTGATGTTAAAATATAATCTTGTTTATGTAACCCATTGATGTTGACATTGTTCTGGTCTGTATGATTTCATTTGTACAAGGGACATTCAATTGAATTAATATCAAGTTATCGTACTAAAAGTAATCTAATCATTCATCATTCAAAAATGAATTATTTCAAACATACTGTTTTGATTTTCTTATTGAGCGTTTTCGCCAGCTGTTTTAGTACCACGTTAAATGTGTATGGGTGCTTAAAATGGCTCTGTTATAATGCAGATGTGCTTGTGTGTTGTGTGGTTTCTTATATGACTTGTTCAGTCGTGTTCATCAAATGTCCATCCGGATGATATAGCTTTTCTTATCGTATCTTAAATTTCGTCTAGTAAATAACTGATGATGACGATAAAAATAAATTACATCAAAGTTTCCATCATGAACTAATCAAAAACAAAAAACACCGAAGTTCCCGTTCTTAAATGAATGAAACATATGTATTAAGGAACGTTTTAGAATTACAATTTAACTTTTTGGTTAATTTCAGCCGACTAGAGAGTCTACTAACTCCAGGAAGAGAAACTGTGGTTGAGCCTCGCATTGACGGGTCACGTGACACTAACCCGGATGTAAGACTTCTAGGACGAGAAGACCCAGGATTCGACCCAGGAACTGATAACAGGTATTTCATTGAACTGACCATCGAATGTCCTTTTTGTACAAAATGTAAAAAAATACTCCTGCTGAACTAATGACATTTTTAAAAATATCAAAACAGTTGTGATAGAGACATTTCTGTTTCTAAGAACCTAACGCTGATTTTAAAGTAGACAAGACCTATGAATTATTTATGTTTGCATATCACCCCGCCATAACCTTATTCATGTCGCAGATATTAAGACTATAACCAATTGCTAAATGTCTTTCAGATCTAACGATGAACAGATGAGAAAGGAAGATGTCAGACTTCAAGACCAGGAACTTGAACTTCCTGACAGGCCGGAACATTTCCCCGTTTGGAGGTATGTTATATCTTACCACGGTATTCGAGCAATTTTCCATCTCATGCATGTCCTACCTGTCGACGAAAGGACCACGATGTATCCATGAATTATTTGCAAGTTGTTTGAATCTTTATCATAATTCCCGGAAATTTTATGATTAAATCCCTATCATCATTTTGACTAAAAGGAATATTTTATAGCAACCACTATTTGACTCATGACCTTATCGTACTTTAGTGATTTGGGAGCTTCTGTTAACCAAACAAGTTATGTACCCTAGAGCTTAAGGTTCTTTGGTAGGGCCACCTGAGCTAGAAAGTCAACATTTAGAAGTCGGGCGAAATTTCAGGTGTTCTCAAACCTGCCCTCTATCTCTATCAATGCATTTCTTTTCGTCCGTTGCCGTCCCTTTTCCCGATCTATCCTCTCTTCTTTGGGTGACAACATCAAAGTGTTGAATAAATGTAATATTGTCGAAAACACGTTTAGGCCCAAGTAACCCATCCACTTTTATTTTCCAGCGATCCTGGTGAAATACGTGGACGAGGAAACACCCGCAGACCAATTACTGCAGATTTAACTGGAACCCCAATTGCTCCTTTCCGCTTCCACATCCACCCGATAGGCGTCATATCAGCCTGGTCAGATGACGACCCCAATGATAAGGGCAAGAAAGGCACTCTATATACAAGTCCAGAGGAAGACCAAGGTTTCCACGAAGGAAGTGTAAAGAAAGACTCCAACGAAGAACTTGAAGGATCCACTGATGGTTCTGGGCAAGCTGGAGAAGGAGGCGGAGAAGGTTCACAGCTTGGATACAAGCCAAAAGACAAGGACAGACGCGAGAGAGGTCGTGGTGGAAAAGGGAGGAATGCTAAGGCTAGAGGACCTGGTGGATCTGGATTGGCAGATGGAGGAAAGGGAACCGGGCGGCACCCTGAAGAAATAGATAAAGGTGGAAGAGAAAGGATAGGTCCAGACGGATCACAACTGGGAGACGGAGGAAGAAGGGATAAAAGGAGAAGACGTAATCGATATCCCCTCTTAGACGACAACAACAGAGATGGAAGGGGTCAATCTCAATTGGGCGACGAAGATATGGATAGGTATGGACAGACTCCAGAAGGGTCTTGTTTAGTTGGCGGAGGCATTGGAATACCATTTGGAACGAGGGACAGAGGCAAAAGTAATCGCGAGATGGATGGTCCTGTGAAAGGTCAAGGAGGAAAATCGAAAGGCAAAGGAAAAAAGAGACGAGGTCCTCCAGAGGGTGAGGGTGGTCGAGACTTTGAGGATGAAGAACTTGAGTCTGAGGCATCTACAGAAAGGGATCAAGAAAGAGGTGATGCAGCAGGAAAGAAGAAGAAGACGAGAGAAGGGAAGCAGAGACCTGGAAATAAACTTGGAAAGGATAATGATGGAGATTTAGAGAATGGTAAGGGGAATTTGGATGAACAAGACAAGGATGCACCGAATGATGCTAAAGTACATGGAAAGAAGAGAATGGTTGGAAGAAAAGGAGCTTCTCCAGCAGATAAGAAGACTGGGAAAGGAAAGGGGGAAGATGGAGCAAGAAGCAAAGATGGAAAGCAAAGATCAGCAAAGGAAGGCGAGGAACATCATGTTGGAGATTCAGGAATCAGTGACGAAAGAGACTCAGAGGAGTCCAGGACCAACGCAAGAAGGCCATATGGTGATGAATCTGACGTCAGCTCTCTGGACTATCTTGGTTTGAATTATTGGCCTGATAATATGGGAATATTTAGAGGATGGGAGACAGATACTACTGATGATGACATAAACATCACTAAAGTTGAATTTACCGCTAACAACAAACTGATGAAGTCTGGTAGCTTGACAAAGTCTTATGGATCTCCTGACCGAAAAGGAGACAGAAAGAGATCTCGCTCTCGATCCAAAGGAAGAGGAATACCCAGAAGCAGCTTAGATGAGGAACAGTATGACCCGAGTGAAGATTCCATAACTGAAAGTTCAGATCTCGAAGCATCTAGGCTAGGTCGTCCACCAATTGATGAGGAGTCTTTGGGTCATGGAGGAAGATCTGCCCACACACACAGAAGACACGACCCAAGACGAAAGAAGCATCACAGAACGCTACACCTCGGTAGAGGACTCCCTGATGGGGCTGTACTGGAGGAAGTTGAGGACGATGAGGATGAGCGTGAAAGGGCAGAGTTGAGGAAAGCGTATGAATCTCAACTACCGAGGAAAGAATTTTATAGGATGGCGAAAGGGAGAGAGGATGATAGAGAAAGATTTAGAAAGACCGGACCTCCAAAAGGAGATGAGAATATGGAGGGAGAAAGCTCTTCAATTGAACTGGAGTCTGGAAGATTTGAGGACATGAATGCATCTGGAGGAACTACAGGACATCATCGGAGAGGTACTAAACAAGGACGCACTTCAAAGGGAGGTAACTCTCTAACCGGAAATAATGCAGATGACGCTGAAGGGATCCCTGGACATAAGCATGCGTCGCTAAGAATGAAAGACAAACGTTCTCGTTCAAGAGGTCGACGTGACGCAACAAGAGAAGATAACTCTGGACGCACGCCTGACGAGGAGAATGACAGGTCAATACCGAGTACGAGTACGACAATAAGTGGGAGGTTTGTAGTTGAAGAAAGGAGACGATCCGGTCGGATGAGAAGAAAGGAAAGAAAGAAAAGAAGACGAAGTGGAAAGAAAGAAGAAAACAAGACGAGTTGGAACGCATATCTTGAGCATGACGCCAGCGGTGACCTAATGTCGCCTCTTGCCTTGATTTTCGTGGAGTCCGATGATGATTATCGTTAATTTTCAAAATCTAAATCTTCTTGTTAGGTCGTGCCATGACGATGTAATTGAAATTATTACCAAACTCTATAACATTGAACTGAAAACATGTTAAGGGATATTTTCAACTTTGAATTTAGAATATTAATATCAGTTTTCATAACTACTAGGGTTAAATAGAAGATGTGGTGTTTAAAGTATGTTTCCATGTGCGCTGAAATTTGCGCTAAGTAAGAATTGGATCAACACAAAATCTCATATTTAGTAGGTTGTGACCTCATATAACAACTGTTACAGGCGTTGCAAAATTTTTTTCGAAATAAAGGACCAGTGAAATAACATGTTCAAATGGAAAACAAGATTTAAGTATTTGAAATGCATAACATTATTTTAGTATTAACGTTATTTATACGCATTGGCTGTAGCCTTTTAAAGTTATTAAAAATCTGTAACTTAATTATTTGTATATATCTTCAAATTTGTCTATTTTACTATGATTACCTTCTGTATGTTTGCTTTTCTTATCAATATGTCTTTCAACTTTAGTTTCATTATATCTTTGCTTATTTGGAGGTGTTTTATATTCTAAAGATGCCAATTTGATTTTCTAGCTTAAAGTTCGTAGAACAAGTGGCTTAATTTAGTATTTGTACATGTTTTGTTTGATTATAATTAAGTATTTGTATTTTGTTATTTCCTACATTTTTGACAAAGAACAATATAATTCATTTAAGTTTTGAACTGTTTTGTGTTAACGATACTGTTTTGATGTCGAAAGTTTAACAATAATCTATATGAGAAGTTAGTTGAGGGTCAAAAAAAGATTATAACGAAATTTCGCTCTGATTTATACTTAATTTCGAGTTGTTGGTTTTCAGATGATTTACCTTTTGTACAAAACGATATTCCTCCCTTTATTAAATGTATGTCAATTTTTAATGCTCTTAGGTCTATTAAATTTTTAACCACCACCACACCAGTGTGTTCGAATTATTCCAACATACACTGAAGTTTAGGAACGATCTGAATTTAGCTAAAATGGAATATGTGCTGTCAGAAACTCAAATGCGATCACCGTGTACAAATAATTTTAAAAGAGAGCGGTTATCTGATTGATTGAAAGAAAGAAAGGGAAACCCTGTTGGCGACATTTTTTACTTTTGCTATTAAAAAGGCAGCGAAAATGCGGTGAGATTACATTTTATTACTTTGTTAAAGGTGCTAAACATTATCCATTTAAAGGGAGTATTTATTTCTGGCAGCGTCCTCTAAGGACTGAAATTAGCCTACTCGCCACAACCATGGTATATGATTTGGTGCGAGTAGACATCTTCCAAAAAAACTGAAATTTATCTTGACCTCAGAATAAAATATAATATACATGTTTTGCTAGATTATAACTAAAACCCTTTTTCTTCCATACACATTAAACAATGAGTTTTTACACTTTTTCCCGTTTAAACAGTGTTCTTTTATTCAAAAATTCAAATGAAACCTATTGAATTTTCATGAAACTTTGTGAATATATCACACAATGCATATAATTGTCATTTGTTGAGAAAGTGTTCCAAATCGATAGAGGATATTAAATGAGTGTCCATGACATACTATGTTTACAACACGAGTGCCTAAATATAAGTATTTCCCGATCGAGAGCGAGTGATATCATGATATTAGGAACGAGTATAATAAACATTGAATGTCACGGGCACGAATACTTTATTATGTTTATTACTGTGTTCGCAAAATTAAAGTAAATACTCTAAACCTAGCCTCCGCCGGCTCTATGGAACGCAACGTCATAGGCGAACCGCGACGTCAAAGCATTGTTTATAATGTGACGTAACAATGAAAACGTGATACGTTTCCCTAGGGTATCATATGAAAAAATGAGCCCAGATATGACTGCCCTCGTACATGTAGACTATAATATTTTTTATGATTTCAAATGGCGGGGGATATTCATAAGGAATTTTTTTCATATGATTTTTCAATTATGCTGATATGGAGGGCATTGCAGAAACCGAGAAAAATAACATTAAACTGTCTTATTCTTCATGACATACATTTACTCATTAATATCTGTTTCAATATAAAATCGTCCGGAAAGCAAGGTTTCCGGATATCTGAGGTCAGAGTGTACAGGCAATCCAAAAATATAAAGAAACAAGAAACTATAATCATAGTATCAAATAGATCAATACCTATTGGGGAATAGTATTTAAGACAGGTTAACACAGGTTTCAACCACAGTATCCAATAATTTCTTCATAATGCACAAACTGAATATACGTTAACCGAAAGTACCAAAAACAATATCCCAAAAATTCGTGAAAATGCACAAACTGATTGTAAGTTTACCAAAGGTTTCAAACACAGTATCCAATAATATCTTCATAATGCATAAACTGATTGTACGTTTACCAAAGGAGTATACAAAATCTTTAAAATACACAAACTGTTTGTAGGTTTGCCTGAGGTTTCTTTCACAGTTTCCCAAATATGGGCATTAGGTATCAGCTTCTTCCAATCACGATCTCCCGCGCCAGATGTAAACCGGAAGTAGAAGGATCAGGAGACATACGGGTATTCCAGCAGCCAATCCGTATATCCAGGGCATGGTCCAGAACGAGGCCGGATCTTGAGCACGTGCTGAAGAGAAAGATAATATGAAATCTCTCTAGCATACACATATGTAACCAAACGACTGCTAATTTGATTCCAGTAATACTGCGACAGAAATAAACTGACGCCCATAAGAAACTTGAATATGGAACACTATATAGAATTGATGCTCTCCGTTGATTTCGCAATGACAGAGTTGAAACCTCAACTTTCATGCTTAAAACCTTCAATTGAGCAATGTCCATGCAATTTTTGTGAAAATTGCACCATTGTTACAAGAATCGCCATTGTTTCTTCATGTCTTCAATTTATAATCCTCACAAGTCAAGGAGTCTGTACACAAAGTTTCAGCTTTCTAGGACTTCTGGGTTTGGAGAAGAAGTTGAAATTCCACAAAGTTTACGGACAGACGGACGGACGGACGCCGGACACCATGCCATACCATAAGCCCATTGGGCCTTACAGTTTCATTCAGTGTAAAAACATCGAGTAAATATATTTAACTGCGATTGTAGATCTCTCAAGACTTGTTACCGATTGCATGACCCCTAGACTGTTCAGTATGACGTGTTGGACTCTATTCAAACCTTCCCATTTATAGACAAGCTTCGATGCAGATTAAATGTGTCATTTGACGTTAATTTTTTTCGTTACACACAGCAGTTTTCGAAGCAATGATACACCGGTTGCTCATTCCTTGTACAAAAGTAACAAATTTTATAACTTACATGTAAACTAAAGTATTGCGTAAAAATCATTTAAACGATCGTCTTAAAATGAAATATTGACCTCTGCTCAACATAATTATTATTGATTATTAATTAAGTGAAAAGTTGGTTATCCCTCCTTAATTTTGATTGGTTTGGTATTTAAAGAAATTTTGGATCAATAAGAAGAACTTTGTTTCAAACTTCTATCGTTTGTCGTTCTTTAATCAGAAGCCAAAGAAGGTGGACGGCAGTTTAGAAAACTAATCTAAATACATATAAAATATGATTATATTCGGTTGCAAATGAATCTATTCAGATTGAAAGATAACATGATTTATTAGTCTTACTTACATAGAGGTTATTAAACGGCACCTGGGTATATAAGGTGATGTCAGGAAAATAAAAATAAATGGTTCAAATGGAAAGACAATGTATTTAAACTAAATGTAGCAGTAATAGATCAAATATATGATGTAAAGTTCAGACATGCGGTTACTTTGTCTTACATAAAATGTGAATCTTTATAATTTGTTCTCTGACTATGGATGATTGGTTTGTTAAATGAGATTTTTGAAACTTTCAAAATAATACATTTAGCATTGACGTACAGTTATGATGGAAAATTTGAAAATATAAAAGTTTCAAAACATGTGCTACTGCCCTTTTAGGCCAAGCACTGAAATTTCAGCACTCTTGTTCAATACCTTTGAGGACCAACTACTGAAATATAAGTGCTTGAGCCTCTACTCGAATTGTAATAGAATTAAATTCATATCAACAAATGACCTTACAGCTATGAAAATAGTTACGATCAGTTGATTTTATAAAAACTTAAATGCCTTATATGGCAGTCGATTGTTTTTCTATCCGTGAAAAGCTTGTGTGGAATGAGGAAGCTATGCTTCTGCCAAAACGGCAAGGTAAAAAAAACCAATAACAAACGAAAACGGTATTATTAAATATGAGTATTACTCGTTGAGGTGCCCTCAGTGCCCCGACCTCCTCTATAGTTTATATTGTGTATAATGATAGATTGTATAAACGCACAATGGGCTAATCTATAAATCAATAAATCGGTGTAGCGGTAACATTGCTACACAAGAGTCAAAATCTATTGTACAGAGGTTTGGATAACATTTAGCAGGTGAGAAGGACCACATGTGATTTTAAATTGCCATTATCATTATTGTTTGTGCTAGACTATTTAATGTCAGCCATCTAAAGTCTGTTTTTCAGATCGTAAAGCAAATAAGATAAATAAAGGACCTTTCTCAAGTCTCAAAAAAATATTTTTGAAAAATGTCAAAACTAGTTGCCTGAGCTTTAGATATTGTTCCGGACTTGTTTAAAATCTAAATTGAAAAATATAGTCGCAAGCGACGATAAACGGATTCAGCGCTTTCAATATGTACCACAAAGATAATGGTTCAACTTAAAAAACTTGAGTGAGAATAATTGCAGTAAGTACAAGCCGACTAAAGGCAAGGGTAAAGTGTCTGTGTAACTTTAATTTGAAACGCGTGAAGTTAGACAATATATTTCTATTTCTTGATTGCAGGTTACTTATACGGTTTATTTGATTTATTCCATGCTCAAAAGCGGTAGTAGTTACATGAAATTATGTGCAGAAATACTCAAATACCGGTAGTCAATTTTAGCGCGAAAATACGTGCAAGAGTGTCTTGAAACGTTGCATTTAATTTGATAAATTTGAAATATTCTATACTGCAAAATCGTTGTATTTTGTCTGACTTCTTCTCTACGTTTGTAAATTATTACTTACATTTTATTTTGATAGAGTTACTCCTAGTTTTCCCAACTGCGCATGCCCATGACCTCCCTTCGTCCTTGTTTGGGTCAATCAGCAAGGTCAGGTGATGTTCAAAGGGACCATAACTCGTGACGAAATACCTATAATTAAATTTTATGGAAAATAAAATGAACATTGCGATGATAAATCGGATAAAAATCTTTGTTACTTTTCCTGTATTGATATTTTCCAAATATAATACATTATAATCTCCTCTAAATATACCGTTCATAAGCTGATAAGTCGCCGAGTAATATGTTTATATTTTAATATGTTTAAATGATATGCTGTAAATGTAAATGTAAATAAACAAATCATAAATCTACAAAACCTAAAGCAAAATTTTTCAAAACGTTAAATGTAAAAATACCTCTTAAAATCATATTTATACGAACTTACTTATAATGACAAAAAAATTAGAATTTGTACTTGTTGTTTACAAGAATGACCTTAACCCTTCCGTAGAAATAACCGTAATGCGAATCCCAAATACGTCCATAAGGTCTGTCCTAATTCCCAAGGGGTTCATCGTGTGACCGTATTTCGCAGGTTTGACCGTATTGATAAACGAACCTGCCCCGAACACGTTCATTAACACATTACAGGTTCTGATGGGTTGGTTATGTTACTGTATTGCGCAGGTTCGACAAAGAATTGTCACGATTCCAAAAGGGCTATTTGGGCGACGGTATTAAGCAGGTTCGACTGTCTGAAAAACGTACCTGCCCTTTCTGTGCAGATTCCAGATGGTTGTTTCGCAGGTTAGACTTTATTGATGTGCGCACCTGCCCAAAATACGTCCATAAGGACTTCCTTTAAGGGTTTGGCGTGTGAACCATATCGTATTACACAGGGTTGACCCTATTGACAAACGTACCTACCCAAATACGTCCATAAGGACTGTGTAGATTGCCTAGTGTATGGTCGTATGACAATTACCGTATTACGCAGGTTCGATCCTATTGACAAACGTACCTTCCCCAAATACGCCCATAAGGACTGTGTAGATTGCCTAGTGTATGGTCGTATGGCCAATACCGTAATACGCAGGTTCGATCCAAAACCTGCCAAAAATACGTCAATAGCGACTGTGCAGATTTTTCGGGGGTTGGTTTGATTACCACATTACGTAGGTTCGACACTATTGGCAAACGTACCTGCCAAAAATACGCCCATAAGGACTATGTAGATTGCCTATTGAATGGTCGTGTGACAAATACCGTACTACGCAGGTTCGATCTCGGGGGTTGGTTTGATGACTGCATTACGTATGTTCGACACTATTGACAAACGTACCTGCCAAAAATACGCCCATAAGGACTATGTAGATTCCCTAAGGGTTGGTCGAAGCCATCAGGGGTTGTTGCTACCACAGCTTCATTACTCTGGAACCAGAGAACGTTGCTTGGCTTCTCTGTCTTGTTGACAGAGCACTTCATGGTGAATGGCTTCCCATGGATGGCTTCCTCGGTGGCTTCCAGGGAGATCCCTGAAATAGTCGTACCTTACATGTCATACTTTGACAATTGTTTATCGTGACATATCAAAACTTATCATAACATAAGGTTTCCTTATCACGCGATTTCGTATAATAATAGAATATAATACAAAATAATGTTTAATCAGTCATCTGAAAGCATGAGATCAAGTAGTATTACAATGAAGTATGATTATTTGATACCATATGAGTTTGGTAGATTTTATGGTTCAGTTCAGACATTGTTTCAGTTCAGATATTTGTGTCAGTCCAACCACTAGTAATTTTAGGTACCTTCTAAACCTGCTGTAAGAGTACACTTATTTCGGAATTTTATTGTATCAATATGGATATCCTTATGATTTAGATAATTCAAACTACTTTTTCTCACGTACACACTAATTATACACACAGATAGATTCTTGTGTCGTTTGTTGCTTGAGAACAACACAAGAGTCTGTGTCGAAACGTCGCATAAAATGAACAAAGAAGTTGTCATCCATATATTCCTCTGCAATTTTGTCACTCCAACTTCTAAAATGCCTCTCAAAGAAGTTACATTAAACCGTATCAACAGTTTTGATTTAAATCAAACATAAACCTGATATTTATTACATAAAACCCCAAAATACAACTTAAATAAAACAAGTCTTTAGATATGTTTTACATGACTAAACACTTACCATGTCCATTGGTGACACTCACGATCAGTAAACAAAATATTGACATAAGCTTAAGGGAAGCCATGTTGTCAACTGTATGACAGATATGATAACTGACCTTTGGCGTGATAACAATGTTATCGCGTCTGCTAAATGTAGTGATAACCGCATATATCAACCGCAGTTATTATGATTTGAATTACCCTGTTTGTCAATTGAATCAGACTATCAAACTTGAACCATTAAATACCTTTTCCCCTTTAAATCAAACATCTTTTCGACATCTATTTCAATGAAATAAGTAAAAAGGTGTTGGAATTTTTATTTGTAATCAATTTGTAAACAAATAATCACACCATTACTTAAATAACCAAAATTGACATATATGACTTGATATTCCTTCTATTTGTTAATATAAGGAAACTACTTAAGGCAGCTTTCTCTTTATGTGTGTTAAATTACAACAGGAACATAAACATCAATCATTTTGTATGCGATATTTTCAACAAAAAGGGAAACCACATTAAGTTTCCTCGGTCAATGAGTTTGGCGAGAGATATTATCACAGTGGACATACACATTGTCGATAGAAATAATTCTTTGGGTACGAAACAACAATAGCATAGGCCTGTGTCATAGGGTAAAATACAACGATGCCATAAGGTATAATATAACAATGTCATAAGGCAAAATACAACAATGTCATAAGGTATAATATAACAATGTCATAGGGTAAAATACAACGATGCCATAAGGTATAATATAACAATGTCATAGGGTAAAATACAACGATGCCATAAGGTATAATATAACAATGTCATAAGGCAAAATACAACAATGTCATAAGGCAAAATACAACAATGTCATAAGGCAAAATACAACAATGTCATAAGGTAAAATACAACAATGTCATGAGGTATGATACAATAATGTCATAAGGTATAATACAACCATGCTATAAGATATCATACAACCATGTCATAAGGTATAATACAACCATATCATAAGGTATAATAAATCCATGTCATATGTTATAATACAACGATGCCATAAGGTATAATATAACAATGTCATAAGGTTAATACGACCATGTCATAAGATGTAATACAATCATGTCATATGGTATAATACAATTATGCCATAAGGTATAAGACAAAGATGTCATATGGTATAATACAACCATGCTATAAGATACCATACAACAATGTCATAAGTTAAATACAACCACGTAATAAGGTATAATACAACCATGTCATAAGGAAAAATACAACAATGTCATAAGGTATAATACAACGATGCCATAAGCTATAATATAACCATGCTATAAGGTATGATACAACAATGCCATAAGGTATGATACAACCATATCATAAGGTATAATACAACGATGCCATAAGTTATAATACAACCATGCTATAAGGTATGATACAACAATGCCATAAGGTATGATACAACCATATCATAAGGTATAATACAACCATGCTATAAGATATCATACAACAATATCATGAGGTATAATACAACCAAGTCATAAGTATAATACAACAATGTCATAAGGTATAATACAACAATTTCATAAGGTATGATACAATAATGTCATAAGGTATAATACAACAATGTCATAAGGTATAATAAATCCATGTCATATGTTATAATACAACAATGCCATAAGTTATAATACAACCATGCTATAAGGTATAATACAACCATGCTATAAGATACCATACAACAATATCATGAGGTATAATACAACCACGTCATAAGGTATAATACAACAATGTCATAAGGTATAATACAACAATGTCATAAGGTATAATACAACAATTTCATAAGGTATGATACAATATTGTCATTAGGTATAATACAACAATGTCATAAGGTATAATAAATCCATGTCATATGCTATAATACAACAATGTCATAAGGTATACTATAACAATGTCATAAGGTATAAGACAAAGATGTCATATGGTATAATACAACCATGCTATAATATATCATACATTAATGTCATTAGGTATAATACAACCACGTCATACGGTATAATACAACCATGTCATAAGGTAAAATACAACAATGTCATAAGGTATAATAAATCCATGTCATATGTTATTATACAACAATGTCATAAGGTATAATATAACAATGTCATAAGGTATAATACAACCATGCCATATGGTATAATACAACCATGCCATAAGTTATAATACAACAATGCCATAAGGTATGATACAACCATATCATAGGGTATAATACAACCATGTCATAAGGTATAATACAATTATGCCAATAATTTCTCCTGGTTGTATCGTGCAAGGTCACGTGATTGTTCCTAAGACCAAAAATTGCCTTTTGAGATTTCTAACTTGAAATTTTCCATGTTTATTTGAATTATCATTTCATAATTTAGAATTGATGTTTGCAATATGGTCTAACTTTAACACTTGTGTACACATTTGTACCGAAATTAAATGTAATCGATACATTTCAATAGGCGTTTTTGTAGTTTTAGGAATCAAATTGATTAGAATATAGCTATCGATTTTGTTAATCTTTCCTCCTTGCGGGGCTTTACACAAATCAGATTTTACGTCTATATCATATCCCCATTGCAAGTTTGGCCAAACGAATGTGTTTTGCAGATGCTCAAAATGGTAGGTTTGAATATTCATTGAAAAGTTTGATTTGTTTACACGTTAGGACTATTTAGAAACATTTTTTTGCATTACAGTAGATTTCCTATAAAGTGGAAACTTGCCAATCCTACATTCCCCTTTAGCGATATATGAGTTAGTTCTGTGCACGGTGTATAAATAACAAATAGTATTGAAAGACGCATTTGCCAGCCTTTGATTATATATTTTTTTATACCATCGTTATGTATTACCGTGGGAAATAGCCATCACTCTTTCAATCCATTCGTCCGTCCGTTCGCATTATTGCGTTTCCAGAGCAGAATTTGAAAACTGTTAGACCTCGCTCAATCAATCTTCGTTTGTTATTACGTCAGCATGTGTTGATGAGTCTTTTGGTATTTTCAAATTCTTCCGAATGTTCTTTTGTGCAGTTTCCATAGAGACGTAACTTTATTTGGAACCTGTTGGATCTGTCATCTTCTGGTGATTCTTGTTTTGCTATGATAGGTTAGGGTGTAAAAGTATAAATGCCTTTTGTTCTCGACCCTAGTTTGTAGTTATGAGTTTAAGAAATCTATCATATTTTTTCAACCCTAATGAAACGTGTTCTTACGATTTTTGTTAAGTAAGAATTCAAATCATAAAGAGGAAAAAAAGTCAATAAACCTTTTTAAAACAATATGTATTTGTAATTAGGATAACATTGCCAATTTGATGAGATCTATACACGTGTACGTAGTGAAGCAATATAGATCTTAATTTATTGATATATAGAGATTATCTGTCTTTTCTTTACTAATACAATGTTTATCTCATCGAGTGAGGTAGAAAGTCTATATTTAACTTGTCTACCTCACGAGATGAGATAAACATGGTATTTGTCAAGAATTGACAGATATGCTTTTATTATATATGATGAAATCCTTCTAATTACGTCAAAAGGGCCACTGTCATGTTGAGCGGCCGCGGTAACAGTGTAACGTCAGATGAGATTTCATGACGTCAGTCCATTGTTACTTAACGTCAAACTCTTGAAATTGACGTCACTCGAGTGGTGATAAAGTATATCACCACTCAGAAGACAGACGATAAAGGCTATCACCACTGTAGCCAGATAGAGGGTTTATTTCACCGATAGAACAGAGTATCGTACCCTCAATCATATAATAAAGAACATTTAGTGGTTATTCTTAACGTTAAAGGGGCAGTAGCACGTTTTTTGGTAATTTTATATTTTGAATTTCTCACTGATAATTGTAAGTGAATGCTACATGTATTATTTTGACAGTGTCAAAAATCTCATTTCACAAGCCAATCATCCATAGTCAGAGGACAAAGTATGAAGATTCACATAAAATCCATTGGCGGCCATTTTTTTGTGAACACCTTTAATTCATTTTCTGTAAGAAAAAGGAATCGGATGGCTAAACTTAACGTTATATATTTGAATTATTACTGCTCCATTTAGTTTAAATACATTGTCTTTCAATTGAAACCATTAATTTTCATTTTCCTTACATCACCTTATATTCCCCCTAAAAACGTGCTACTGCCCCTTTAATGATGGAAATATTAACTTTTACCACACGGGTTGTTTATGGGAAGCTAAAAAAGCTGTTGATTTTGTCAAAACAACTATTACATGGGGTGTGTTTGGGTCAATTTGGTAGAAAGAAGAAGGATGCTACTGTTTATTGATATCATATGTGCTTGAATTGTTGATTTCTTGCTGTCCAACCTTTTTTGTATAATTACGTTACTAAGGTGAAGATCCTTATAGGCGTTGAGTTTTTCCTTATTCCTTCTTTGACGTAGCGTTTCAGTGTTTTGATTCGCTTCCTTATTGCTTATCTTGATTTGTTCCTACCTTATTAAAGAGCCACTCCGTGAGTTGTTGGTTGTCACATACGTCAAAATTTATCAATAATGTCGTGTGATCAAGAAATGTTACAAGAAACTATCATTTTAAAGGGGCAGTAGCACGTTTTTAGGGGATATATAAGGTGATGTCAGCAACATGAAAATTAATGGTTTCAATTGAAAGACAATGTATTTAAACTAAATGAGACAGTAATAATTCAAGTACATAACGTAAACTTTAGTCATGCGATTCCTTTTTCTTACACAAAATGAATTAAAGGTGTTCACACAAAAAGGCCGCCAATGGATTTTATGTAAAACTTCATACTTTGTATTCGGACTATGGGTGATTAGCTTGTGTATTGAGATTATTGACACTGTCAAAATAATACATTGAACATTAACTAACCATTATCAATGAAAATTTAAGAATATAAAACTATCAAAAAACGTGCTACTGCCCCTTTAAAGCCAAACGATGTTATATAGTGACACTGGGAAGGTTTGAAGTCACGATTAAGATCGAAAACAGGACAATGACGCGCGTCAATCAGTCAAACGTAATTTTGGAAGCTTATTAGAAGTAAGATATAAAAGTCAAAGGTTTATATGTTTGCTATGTTATATGACTAGAATCTATGTAAATTGAAAGAATGAAGTTCAAAGTTTGCACCGACGATGATATATGCCTGTTATAAGATCTTCATTGAAAACAAGAATTCTTTTGGGTATGAATATTTGAGATGTTTGGAACTTATATCATTAAGTATGTAATCTAAGTTCGTTTCAAAGCAAAAAATTATGCAATGCCACAGAAGGACTCTTTAAAAGAAAAGGGAAGCTTAAAATGATGTATTACACCACTATAGCTGAACAACATTGAAGTATCAGTTTTCATCCGTTGATGTCCAGATGGTTCGGACATTTGATTGATAGACATTACAGATACGAAAAGTTTAAACGGTTGAGCCTTTAAAGTTTTACATCATTGTGTTGGTATCTTAACTTAAACTTCTTTTGCAGCAGTGGCCTCAAAAAATGAAAGGGACCTTTATCACAGGGTTGATTGTTATTGGTTCCTTAACGTGGGGTGAGTTACAGCTTATACTTTGTTTCAAATCATGCTTTTTGTTAAATTTTATCAATGTTTATTTTTAGATAAGTACTAGAAAAAAATAGTCTGCACTATTTTAAAATATTTTTTTGTATATTGTCTAAAAGTCTTGATTTAACATGTTGAAATTAAGTAGTCCACATTAAAGTTGGAGTTTGGGTACCTCGAGGTTATCAGATCTATTAAAGGATACAGGGCGGTAGCTAATGTCAAACATTAGAAAGTTACAGTATTGTAACATGACTTCGGTAAATACTCGGTTCTGATTGGTTGATTTGAAGGATTTCCCAGTGTTGAATGGCAATGAACACCCGCAGATTGGCTGAGGCGAATCACCGCGAAAGGATACATTATTTGGTCCGCCTCAACATTAAAATGTTCTGATTCTCCAAATATTCGTGCCCGATTCACATTTTACTGATGTTGTTGTCATTTTCTAACTTGCGCATTCCCGTAGATGATAAAAATCCTTTTCTATTTGCTTTAGTTTTATGTAACTAAACTTTCTATTTGGCTAAGTTTCTCCTAATGTGCCGCCTTGTGCCATGCTAACGCCGTCGGGTTTAAACTAAATTTGCGATGTTGAATGACAATGAATCTGAGAAATCTTACAAACGCAACTATTTATCTTCTAAAAATAGGACAGACCAATCGACTACCAAGTACACAGTTCCAATAACTCTTATGAGCTCGTGGGAGCTCCGTCACTAGACTGACCCCCTTTACTCAGAAACATTTGAAAACAAGTCGATCAACCTGTTAGATACGAAAGCCTACAAGGGCCAAATTTACTGACAAAATTTAAAAAGATTGTATTTACAACTATTAAAGATGTAATAACAAGTTTTGAATGTTGTATATTCAAGTTTTGATGTTGTAATTATAACTTTTTAAAGTTGTATATTCAAGTTAAAAGTTGTAATTACAACTTTTATAAAGGTGATATTTAGGTTGTAATTACAACGTAAAAAAGTGTATATACAAGTCAAAAAGTTGTAATTACTACTTTAAACGGTGTATTAAGTAATAGTTAGACCATTCGGGCCTGTTGTCTTATCGTTTAAATGGTTAGTTAGACCACGAGCGCGTAGCGCGAGTGGTCTAACTTACCATTTAAACGATTAGACAACAAGGCCCGCATGGTCTTACTTACTTAGATCATGGCCACAAACGTAATTTATTAAACGCTGTCTTAAATCAAAAGATGGTATTATTTTTGTTGAAATGATTGCGAACTCTTTGACGGCGACCGTGTCACACAAGTAATTCACATCAAAACAAAACCATAGAGCTCGTGAAATTCGCGTTAGGTCGCATCCTCACGAGATGCACGTGCAGCTTCACTTTCGACATGCGCATGCTCTGAATTTGACATTTGGGCTAGGGAAATGGAAGGGGTCGGACGTATATTGACAGCTCTCTACCTTACGCATGTGGAACCTTAGAAAAGAAGTTTTGCTTGTGAATATGGTGAGTATAAAAACGATAAACAAGTTATTAATACAATCCGTTTCACGAAACAATAGTCTATTCAGTTGAGATATTATTTGAAGGCCATATTAGAATATTGGTAAGTGGCGACGTGCCGGACACCCAATTTGACCACTGTTTGAATAAGAACCGTTCATACTGTTCGCCATTGTAACCTCGCTGTAAACATTGTAAAAGCTGTGTTTGAAATGTTGTCATTCTATAACTGAATCAAGTTATGAAAGTATACAGTCCTGATATCGGCGTTTTTATTTCATTTACAGGTATCGGGGATAGCAACGTGCAGTCATCGCAATGCTACTACACGAATAGCTGAAAATACGGATGACGGGTGCCGAAATTCGATTGTGGAGATCCAATGAAATGCATTTAAAGGGATATCTTTTGAAATAAAGCTGTACATGCTTTTTCTGCGTAATGAGCCGAAAGGCTGCTTAATCTGTAAAATCAATTATGTAGTAAAATGCATATTATATTTTTGTTATGTTGTTTCTAATGAGGATGTTTTGATCACGACATTGTCTTGCTCATAAAAAGTAGTTCCGTCCGTGGTATAACTGAAATTGGCGTTACTTAGTTATACCATGGTTCACAACAAAGGAGCCATGATCGAACAAGTTTTAAAGTTGTAGTTACAACTTTGAAAGGTATATATTCAACAAAATACAAAATGTATCCAATCGTTTTCAGATACCCTTTTATAAAAATAAATCCCATCATTTTCAGATATCAACTATTTTACAATATATTCTCACCTTTTTAGATACATGTACCAACTAGTTTTACAATATAACCAATCATGTTAAGATACTCACTATGTTGACATTGTATTTCCAATATTTCCAGCACAGAATATCGACCTGTGTTCTCCTACTGCGGAAATTGGTCAAGGTTACAACATAACTGGAACCTTTGAAATTAATTCTTCAAGGGTATTTACAGGAATTCGTTGGAAAGGTAAGTTGGCCATTTCCGCCGGGGTGCAAACCCTGTCCACCGTTGTGCAAACCTTTCTCACCGCGTTTAAATGCCTTTCCACCGTGGTAAGAACCATATCACCGAGGTGCAAACCCTACCCATGGTGGTGCAAACCCTTCTCACCTCGGCGAAATTTCTTTCAACGGTGGTTAGAACAATTTGACCGAGGTGCAGCCCTACCCACGGTGGTGCAAACCCTTCTCACCCAGGTGAAAACCCTTTCTACAGTGGTGAGAACCATTTCCACAGAGAAGGTGGTTTTTAAAGATGTGTTTGCACCGCGGTAAGATGTGTTTGCACCGCGGTAAGATGTGTTTGCACCGCGGTAAGATGTGTTTGCGACGCGGTAAGATGGGTTTGCACCGCGGTAAGATGTGTTTGCACCGCGGGAAGAAGGGTTTGTACCGGGATGGAATGGATTCTCATCGCGGTGAGAAGGGTTTGCATCACGTTGGAAAAGGTTCTTTCCCAGGTGGAAAGGGTTTTCGCCGCGGTAGAAATGGTTCTCACGGGCAGGAAAGTGTTCTCACCGAGATGGAAAGGGTTTGCACGGCGGTGAGAGGGCTTGCATCCTGTTGGAAAAGGTTCTCAGTGCGATGGAAAGGTTCTCACTTCGGTGGAAACGGTTTCCTATACGGTGGAAAGTGTTTCCACTGGGGAAGGAAGGGTGTGCACCTCCTGAAATTTATGTATGTTTTCGTTTGCGACTCTTAAATATCATTTAACACTACTGATAAACCTATTTTACCTTTGAGTCAAGGTAATATTAAATTTGATACTATCGAAGAGTTGGTTTTGAAATTGAAATATATTTCCCAAGATTTCGAGAATGTTTTTGATATAATTAACAATTATTCTTATCATCATACACTTAGTCCAGGCATGTTAAATCTGTAAAAGTATGTCATTGCAAAAAGTGAATGTAAGTCGATATGTTTTCAAAGATTGTCATCATTAGCTTAACCGGGATATCGAGGATTGGTTTAATTTATTGTCATTTCTACAGACAGGGTACTTACTTGCACGAAAGATGACGATTGTTTTGGAAATGATAAGTATAAAGGAAGCAGGCACTACAACGTATCAACCCTGATGATTGTTTCTGTGTCGAAAACCGATGCTGGCCTGGTGCAAATAACAGTGCAATACGAACCAGGAGCAAGCGAGTTTGATGTTTGTAATATGGTCGTTGGGAGTAAGTTGTATATTAAAATTGTATGTTATCACTTCATCACTCCTCTTCTCCCGAGGCTTCCTCGTCATATATTTATCATCATCATCTTTATCTTTAACTTCACCATATTTATCCACCCTCCTCATCCATTCATCCTAATCCATCCATACTCAACCCATCTTCCTACGCAGAGCCTAAAAGGCAAGTTTCCAAACTGTCATTTTATGCCTTGCTGCATAGCCTTGAGTTTTCTGTGCTTGCTCTCTAGTCTGTAGGGGCACTATAGCAGCACAGAAAAGTAAAGTCTCTGCAGCAAGGCATAAAATGACAGTTTGGAAACTGGCCTTTTAGGCTCTGCGTAGGAAGATGTACTCAACCATCCATAGATCTATCTATCTATTCCAATCCATCCTCATGATTCTTAACATCTATCCATTCATTCTCATTAATTTATAACATAATATTGATATGCTTATCGGGTTTTCTTTATGTTTATTATTAACATTGACGTTGGTTTGTGTATTTGAACTTTTCATCAAGTCTAATCAAGGATGTTAGATAATTCATGATTTATCTGTTGACAAATATTCGTTTAATATGTTAAACCATAAAATTTTAAAATGTTTCTGTAGTTCAAATTTCAACATAGCTTCAAAACTTCGTATGTCGAAATGTATTTCATGATGTTTTCATCTTCTAGGCAAACCTTCCTGCGACATCAGTAGTTCAGTTAAATCCGATGACCTTGACCTTGGCAGGAACGTGACCTTGACCGTTGACCTTAAAGGTTATTATTGTTCAAAACCAATGGCAGTTTCCCTTACAACGGAGAATGACATATTTCCGACCATAAGAAACGAAACAGTCGAAGATTCAACTGATGACATCGTCAACGTGACCTTCCCGATGACCTTGGAGAGATTCGGAGACGTTTCCATGACGATGGTCTGTGGAGAAACTGGCTGGACCCTTCAATGTGATGGTGTACGGAGTCTGATAATGAGCAAGTTGTACTTTCGTGGTTTTAGGAACATTTGTTAATGATATTCATAAAGTTTAATTTAAACGACAAAGTTTTCCTAACTTATTTTTTTATTTCTGGATAGTTTTTCATCAACAACAACAAGAAAACGTTTTCATGATTTAAAAAAAATTACTATTCAGCTGTCAGAATTCGTGTGAACCTTACTTTTATCATGTCAAACATTGACTCTCATAATAACCTTTTGAAATTAGAAATGTTTACAATTAGTAGATAGGTACATGTTACATGAATATAGAAACTGTTGTTAGAAATACATTTTATATCAACAACATGAAAAGTATCGGGAAAAGGGCATAATCATAAACAATTCCAGAGGTAAGTATGTTTGAGAATCCCTACAAAGACTTTGTCCGACCACACTATTTATTTTTTCCACCACTTTTTCCTTTTCCTTACTACGTGTTTACAATAGACATAATCTACAAAGGACATTGAACAGAACAGAGTGTTTTACCAATTCCAAAAAACGTATTTTGTGTAAAATTCCCCAAACCAATCGATCAATACTTTAGAATCTCTTTTATTTGTGCGTGGATTCTATACATATATATATAAATTGTCCCTTGCCTTTTCAAATAAGTCAACAATTGCAGAAAGATCAAATAAAATGTTCTTCTTCTCAAAAGGTCCACCAAAATGCAATATAAGCAGTACATCAGACACCAACAACCTTGACCTTCACGGAAATGTGACTTTGACCGTGGACATCGCAGACTTCTACTGTCCAAGGTCAATTGAGTTTGTCCTAAGGACCGGAAGTGACGAAGAAGTATTGATAACCAATCATACCGTCGAAAACATCAGTGACGTCAACACAGACGTTGACTTTACAGTAACTTTAAGTCGACTGGGAAATGTAAATCTCAAGTATACGTGTGATAAAAGGCCAGTGACACTCCTTTGTGACGGCGTGAAAATTCTTGCAACAAGTAAGTTGATTAATTAGTTAATTAGTCTTCTTTTGCAACCATGAGCCTATTAACATCTAATGATTACATATATAAGAAAAACAAACTTTCGCCATTGGTGTTATTTTGTTTAAATGGTTATTATTGATAATCTGATTTTTTTTCTGATAACATGATCGTTGCCATTTTGGTGAATTTTGAAAATGACAAGGAGAAAGAGCATGATTGAGATATATTACTTTCCATAGTGAGTCAAATGATGTTTAAAGGACTACATAACCTGCTTTATTGATTAAACTTTCAAGCACAATGCGTAGAAATGAAACCGTGTTATATCCGAACTTTTTAATGCAACAGATAGAATTGATTGTATAAGTGACGATTATTTACACTATCATTTCTTCTTATTTTCAGGAGAACTAACAACACCGTACAAATCTACAACTGTAAATCACGTTTCTTCAGTGACTGGCACAAGTGGTAAATATTTACCAAAGGTTTCTCCATAAATGTTCAACGAAATTTGTAGTTAACACAAAAACGTTTATATGAAATCATTATAGTTATATAAAGTTTAATTAATATTAGATCATCATATAACGCCATTTTTATACATCTCGATAAAAATTTGAAAGGGACAATTCTATACCAAGATTGATACAAAACAGTTATTCAACAGATCTCTAAAGATTAAAATTATTCCAATGCAATTTATTAAAAATAAATATCAATAATTTGTAAAGATCAATATAATAGAAAAACTTTACCTATTAGAATTGATGTTATTTGTGACGATTGTTTACACTATATATTATATATTATTTTCAATTTTCAACATAAGTACTGTATGTAAGGATCAATATTTAAATGGTTTTTTTTTTTAAAGTTAGTTTACCTCACCATTTACATATTGAAATGGCACGTGAAAAACTTACGTAAAAACATTTTGGCCTGAAACTTTTCGACTGAGTGATCTGAATCAATATTTCAGGAAAGCCCACAACTTCACCCCCGGTCTCCGGGTCCATCTCTCGCAATAACGAGGGCCTCAATATACCGCTAATCGCAGGATCGGCCGCTGGGGGTCTACTGCTTATCATTATAGTTATTGTGCTGATCGCAAACAGAAGAAAACTAAAAGAAGTCGCAAACATCTACTTCGTCTCTAAGCGAGAACCGAGCATTCGCTACACGAGCGGGGAGATACCGGAAGAGTATCTACCGGAAGAGATGAAGGACGCAGTCGCAGCAGATGACATCCGGTTGGGAAGTTTGGAACAAAAGAGAGAGAAAACTGAGTCTTCAAATCCAACATTCTCGACCACTTCCGACGATCAGCCGTATGCCAAAATTGTCCGTTGATTAAGAATATATCTCATTACGACGGTTAACTTGAGTTAATTCTCCCTTGTCAATCTATGTAACAAGTTGAACCAGAGATTATCTGGGCTATCAATACCCAAGTTTAATTGAGTGAAACCAAAAAAAGTTATATATTTGGGGACGTTTTAAGTTGAGTACATTTTCTGTCCCATTACCGATTGGTTAGACTGGAGATAATACACTTGTGCGATTAGCACATGCTTCCAATAAAACATGAGTAATATTTGACTTCGTTGAAAAACGGAAGGGTGTTGGAAATTCCCCGGGGATTCGGAATTACCATGACATATGGCCCACTTATAACGGAACGTTTCTTTGGAACGATTGACCGCAGTAGCTTATGTACGTATAAAAAGCAACTTGTATAGACTGCACTTTACCCGCTTCCTGATATATTTGTTTCATACCGATTATTGAGGTATTAATATTTTGATCGTTTATCGTATCCTTGAGAAATTGTAGCAAGATTACTACTATTGAGCTCTTGCTTAAGAAGGAAATTAAAAACACCGTAGGTTTATCTCCTAAATGATTAAAAAACTATCTCAATGTTATGATAGGGAAAGAGGACAGATATTCCTTACATCTTAAAAATTGTATATACTATTCAGTGTTATAATGTTAGTATCTAGGGTGACCTTTGACCATGTAACGTTGTGTACGGCAATTATCTGTTTCTTTACCTCTGTCGAGGGCGAGACCGACTCTATATGTCGTATTATCTTTGAAAGTTTTTTGTAAATAACTTCAAATTTTTAAACTTCATTGGAAGTGAAAGTGTTGTCATTTTGTTACTTGACACTTTGATTCGTTGATGTCATGTAAAGTCAAAGGTGTGAAATATGTAGGATGATATTCTGCAATCAACTGTAGCTTTACGAGAGACATTCTCTCCCCAAAAAGGTAGATTAAGTTTAAGTTTAAGATATTACTCCAACCTGTGTTCGAAAAGCCGATTTAATGGGCTAGAAGCACAGGCCTCCGGGTCATTGAGCAATCATCCCTTTAAAAAAAAAAAAAAAAAAATTTGCAGCCTTCGTAGATACATACCGGTAATATTAACATTATGTATCTACGAAGGCTGTCAAATCTGGGGGTCATCTCAATTTTTTTTTTTTTTTTAAAGGGATGATTGCTCAACGACCCGGGGGCCTGTGGCTAGAAGGGATATTCATAATTTAATGCAGCCAAAGTTAGTTGTGCAATCAGCGACGTTGTTCAAAACTCATCATTTTAGCTACTCAATCATTACAAAGGCATCATGATGATTCAGGTGAAGGAGAAGACCGCTACTTTACGATCCCAGGTTAGAATCCATATTCTTCAGGGATTGGGAATCTTTGACAATGGGCCATTTTCAGGGTTTTTTGGTAATTTTCAGATTTTAAATTGCCCATGTCCCATTATATCAGTAGTAAATTTCAAAATTTTAATCACTGCTTCATCATAATTCTTATCTTCCTAACTCCAAACTACTGTGTTTTGTGTTTTTAGATTTGTGTCTTTTCTACTTTTTACTCAAACTTTTTTCGTTTTTTTTTCATACATAGGATGTAGTTTGCAACACTATTTCTCATGATTTTATATTCGTAAAAATCTTTTACGAACTCACTTTTTTTAATTGTAAATAACCTTTAATCTGCAAGTATGACTTGTACTTCGTTCAGTGTTATAGAATATCATCATATGTATGTTAATTGCTTTAATATTGTACACGATTTTGTTTTGATCCTTTTTTTCATTTGTATATTTGTCTCTGCCCTTTTCACCGATTTTAAACAATTAATGTGTGTAATTTGTAATCGTTTTTTTAATAAATAAATATAAACCAAACAACAATCTAAAAAATATACACTTTTATTCCTATTGATGAGTACATACATGTTGAAAGTCAAAAATAGCATATCATATTAGCATGAATATATGTTATACATCAAACGATATATACTTACATGTCACATGTCCTTCAATCTAACTTTCAATAATGATGGGCTTGACAGTTAATAATTTTAATTGTATGAAACAAAACAATTTATGGAGTAGACAATCAAATAACATTGAACACTGCACTTCCCTAAGACCCATAGTGCGGTGTTGTCATAAAATTGTGACGTCATTGTGTTTATGACGTTATAGCTTTGTGATGTCATTACTTGATGAAGCCGTCCAAATGATATCTCCTTTGTTATAACACGTGATCTTTCTCATAGCTATATCTCCCTTAGAATTTTGGATGATAACATGTAACGCCAAACACTTCAAAGTCAAGTCTAGAGCTTAATTGAATCTGGAGTAAAAGAAATAAAGACAATGAGCTAAGTTTAAAGTGACACAGAGTCTTTCTTAGATTTTTTATTTGGTTTTGATAAGCTACAAAATATCTAATATGCTGTTGAAGTTCATATCTCATCAATGGACTTGCAAATATATCCATTTATGCATCAAATCTCAAAAATTCTTGATTTTATGAAAAAATCAAGAAAACATCTCAAGTACGTTTAATATTCGAAATTATGCATCCAATTAATCTACCTATTTGTTACATACCTAATAAACACTATCGAATCGAAGATATCTTCCTGTCAGCTTATGACAAGGTTTCAAAATTACGTTTGGCGAATTAGCGCGCGCCACTCGAGCCACATTGTCCGGTTTTCGATCAAAATCCCGATTTTGAATGGCCGTATTTTCGCTCAAATGTACTGATTGACCTTTAACTTGCTATTTTCAGTAACAGTTAGTGGTTCCCGATGTCATAACATCGATTTCAAAATTTGACATATCTCTTTAAGAGTCATAAGAAGCCGGACTTAAGATTAATCTAAAGCCGTTGAAGCCGATCTTAGACCATCAGAAGATATAAACAAATGCCTAGGTGAATATTTAAAGGACAATCGGGCAGACGATTGGTTAAAATCTTTTGTTGTACATATTTGGTGTAGCAAGATGAAGGATGATTGAATTTGGATTATATTCCCCTTTCATTTGTGTCAATCAAATACGACTTTGTGACCGCTTTACAGATGTACAGTTTACTATCACATATCTTCTAAATAAACAACAATATGTACAAGAATACTTTTTGACAATTATTTCAAAACAATCTTCAAGTATGGACAAAGCAGTACAAATATGATATCACATAATCAGTTTTTTGTTTCAATGCTTCACTTAACAATTCTTAAAAAAAGCGTCTTGACAACATTGTTAACGTTAATGTCGAAAAGAATAGTTATGCACTAAAAAGCAACCTGATATTTAACATCCTGCTACATCAGCGTATATGTCTCCGCTAATGCTACATGATCCCATGATAACCTCCTATAGTCTTCTGTCGTATCGCTATATATAGCAAGCCAATCAAATGATGCCCTTTCAGCGATAGCGGCAAACTAGTTTCTTGGCTTCGTTCGGCGTGCTCACCTCGTGATTCAAATTAACCAATAGGAGTGCTATTAGATAATAAATCTGATTCTCATTGCAGTCTCCCGCTAAGCTCCAAATCACGCGCTCTTAGATTTCCACGTGCGACAACACTAGACAACAGTGTATGGAGTTCGAAATAGTTTGACTGAAAACAGACATGCTATAAATAGCGCTGAGCAACCACCCGTCAGCGATTACGACAGAAGACCATAGGAGGATATCAGGGGATAGGTTGTAGCATTAGCGGAGACATATACGCTGATGTAGCAGGATGGATATTTAAATAAGCAAAAGTGTATTTATATCAATATGTATATGAGATTGCTGTATACTCCAAACATCATGCATATAGTGAAACAAGTGACATAATGAAACTGCTAAAAAAGTTAAAAGCTTCATAAAATACGCCAAATTTAAACTGTTTGATAGCCTGTCATCTAGACCCTAGAGCAAAGATATTCAATTGACGACCACCCCAGTCTAGAAACGTATAGCAAGTCTAGATCACTCAGCTCTGAAATTAAAGCATATCTTGGACCCCTTTTTGCTATAATACATGAATTGTCTAAAATTATTGTCAATATTGAAAAAAAATATTCTGAGACTAAATTTTAGTCTAATTGTTTGATAGCAGGTTCACATAAGTCATCAATACACAAACAAACCAATTTCTTACAAAACATGTCAAAATTAAATATAATGTCATAATGCTTCATGCCATTTTATACACAAACTTGTATCACAAATGTACATAAATTACACAAGTTATCACCATTTGTCAATGCAAACATTTACGACAATCTATATTCAACCAAATGATCCTTTAAAATATATCCCATTTATTTTTCACATGTCCATGTTTAAAGGGGCAGTAGCACGTTTTTAATAAATCAAATACTTAATGTAAAGTTTAGCCATGCGATTCCTTTTTCTCACACAAAATGAATTAAAGGTGTTCATAAAAAATGGCCGCCAATGGATTTTATGCGAATCTTCATACTTTGTCCTCTGAGTATGGCTGACTGGCTTGTGTAATGAGATTTATGACACTATCAAAATAATGCATTTAAGATTATCAAAAAAACGTGCTACTGCCCCTTTAAACAGACCTTGGACAAATTATGTCCACATGTTAGTGTAAAAAACACAAAATGATAAATATCCTTGAATAAAACTATAGTTCAGGTAACACTGAACTCCAAACACCAAATCTGCCCTAAGACTGGTTTCATGCAGAAGCCTTGTATTAAGCATCCAATCATTTTTCGTATCCAATCTTTTAACTAGTGATATCCGTGACTACTGTTCTCTTCTGATCCAGTTAAATTTATTTCTAGATCACAACTCAAGAAAAAAATCTTTAAACGTATAATCATATACGTATTCATTAACTTTGTTCCTTATTTGAATACCTCTAAGATCACATTGATAAAACCATTATCCGTTGAAGTCATCTTTGTATTTCGTTAACTGATGCCATTAAGACTGCTTTCGTAAAATTTCGTAAAATGACGATGTTTTTTGGTTCAGTATATCCTAGCGCAGGTGAAAAAACATGACATCGACTTACGGGAAGAAATGATTTAAAGATATTTAATTTTGTAATCATCACATCTTAAGATATTTAATTTTTTAATCATCTCATCTTATCTGATTTTCATATTTTCAGTGAAATTATATATCTTTGTCAGTTATATTAAAATAAAACTATCAGTGTATTATACATGTATCTTGTCGCTAGGTTAGTTTAATAATCTTAAACCAATCTTGATTACCGTTAAAGTCCATCTCATTATCAATAATTTTATATCCGATCTTATCTCCAATGACTGTCACCATATCTGCCCATATACGCCGGCCATTTTTGTTGATCAAAGGGCAACGTTTTGGAACATTGCTTGTTCTTGTTTGCGGGATCCGTCATGGTCGAGTTGAGACACGTACATTTTATCCTGACCCTGCAATTAGAAATAAAATGAATAAAAATTAATTAATTAATTTTAAATCCCATATGAAATCAAATGAAATTGATATTTTTCGAAAACAAGTTTACTTCATTAGTTAGTACAAAGGTCAGAGACGTTCAACTCTTGTTTGTTCTCTTCGAATTATGTAACTTTCAACAGTAGCTAATATCAATAACCAAATGTTGCAGTTGAATAAGTCATGTTTGCGATTATCATGGCACAAAAAAAAATTATTAAAGGAAGGAAAAACTGGATGTTAAAAAGAAAGAATCTGGAACACAAAGATTGTCTTGCGATGAAACTCTAAGGTTGGAGTCAATTCTTAGACGATGTTTTTAGTAAAGGTAACTACATTCACGAAAACTTTAAACCATAAACTGAATTGATTGACATATGAAAAAACAATGGTAATTATTACAAAAGCCTTGTCTAGATATAAAAAAGTGAAATGGACGAGGTCATCATTTTGAGAATTTTGACAAAATGGCCAAGTCCAATCTAAAATAATTCAAAAACTTTCATAGGGTAATCTTGGGCATATTGCAACTGGACTTAAATTTTGACCACTGTTGAACGACCTCTTTGAAAAACTGACCACTGTTGAACAACCTCTTTGGGAAACTGACCAATGTTGAACAACCTCTTTGAAAACTGACCACTGTTTTAACAACCTCTTTGAGAAACTGACCAATGTTGAACAACCTTTTTGAGAAACTGACCTATTTTGAACAACCTCTTTGAAAAACTGACCACTGTTGAACGACCTCTTTGAGAAACTGACCTATTTTGAACAACCTCTTTGAGAAACTGACCGATTTTGAACGACCTCTTTAAGAAACTGACCACTGTTGAACGACCTCTTTGAAAAACTGACCACTGTTGAACAACCTCTTTGAGAAACTGACCACTGTTAAACAACCTCTTTGAGAAACTGACCACTGATGAACGACCTCTTTGAGAAACTGACCAATGTTAAACAACCTCTCTGAGAAACTGCTTACCTGCTTACCCATTTCACCTGACGAAGGGGCATGGAATAGCCCAGAAACGTTGTGATCCACAATAAACAAGAAGTTAACTTCTTTGAGAGGCATTTCAGAAGTTGGAATGACAATAATGCTGAGGAATATATGGATGACAACTTCTTTGTTCATTGTATGCGACGTTTCGACACAGATTCTTGTGTCGTTCTCAAGCAGAGAACCTCCTCTGCTTGAGAACGACACCAGAATCTGTGTCGAAACGTGGGATACAATGAACAAAGAAGTTGTCATCCATATATTCCTCAGCATTACTACTACACAACTGCGTGCTGTTAAATACTGGATTAAGTTAATTAGAATGCCAAGTCACCGTTATCCTCATCAATGTTATAAAATGTTAAAAGTAAATGATAATTGTGGAAAATACAGTTGGTTGTCAGATCTAAGAATGCTATTATTTACATGTGGTTTTTCTTATATTTGGATAAGCCAAGATGTTGGCGATGTTTCATTGTTTTTGAATATTTTTTCACAACGTCTGAGAGACATATCTTTTCAAAATTGGCAAGCAAGTATAAATAATTCAGAGTTTTTAAGATTCTATAGTAATTTCAATTCTCTCTTGGAGCCAGAAAGCTATATCTGCAGCTTAAACGACATCTCATTGATTAGATCATTTTGTAAATTCAGAATTTCTTTACACAATCTAAGAGTAAACTATTATCGTAAATCAAAAGATAATGTTGTAAAGAACTTTGTCTGTAAATTATGTAACAACGGTGCACTAGAAGATGAATTTCATGTTTTATTTGTTTGTAAAAAATACTCAGAATTTCATGTGAAATATATTCCACCAATGTCAAATATTCACAGTCTCTTATGTACGAAAGATGTTAAAACCATAAAAAATGTTGCCGTATTTTTGAAGAATATGTTTAAGTTACGGGCAAATGTCACGTGAGATCCCGTTGCATTATTTCCACTTTATTGTACTTTAGGCCATGTGGCCCATATACAAATAAAATTCTGTTCTGTTCTGTTCTGTTCTGTTCAGCATTAAACAAGAAGTTGTCATCCATATATTCTTCAGCATTAAACAAGAAGTTGTCATCCATAAATTTGCCTTTACTTGCTTACCGATAGACAGTCATCTCTCCCATGTGTACGTTGAATGGGTTGTAGCTGGACTGAGACTCGTAAATCCCGTTGTCGTCCAGTTGGTGGTCACTCTCCTCCAGACACTCATCGGTGACCACTCGCTCATAGTTGTCGTGGTCAAGCCCGTAGTACTCGTCTGGAACACAGTGGTCAGTCATTATGGTCAGTCAGATAACCAATCATTGGCAATGTCCACTGGTGAAAGTTATTGGTAAAAGTCACTTGTAACAGTCATTGGTAACAGTTATATCAGGTAATAGTCATTTAAAATAAATATTTAGTCACTGGTTACACTTATTGGTAAAAATAATTGGCAATAGTCACTGGTAAAAGTTATTGACAATGGTAATAATCATTGGTAAAAATCACTGATAAAATTATTGGCAATGGTCAATGGTAATAGTCACTGATAATAGCCACTGGTAAAAGTTATTGGCATTAGTCATTGGTAATAGTCGCTGGTTACGGTCACTGGTAAAAGTTATTAACAATGGTAATAATCATTGGTAAAAATCACTAATAAAAAGTATTGGCAATAGTCAATGGTAATAGTCACTGATAATAGTCAATGGTAATAGTCATTGGTAATAGTCATGGGTAATAGTCACTGGTAATAGAAATTAGTAACACTTCGAATCAATCGTTGGTACATGTAATAATCATGAGGGATCCTATGATGAAGATGATATCTCACCTCTAAACTAAGATACTGAGTACTTGGGTCCGATACTGCACCATTGGTATTGAAGGTCAAAAACTGGATTTAAGGGGGTATCTTTACGTATTTACTTGATAGATAAAATACTTACTTTTAGGGTCAAAGCGTTGTTTTTCTTTTGCCATTTTGTCAGCTATACATTTTTGATCCCCTGGAAGAATAGATTGTGTCTTAGCAGGATAGAACCACCATGTTGCAAAAATAAAGTCCATGGTGTAATTGTAGTCCGGGTGATCCGGCGGAAGTGACGAAGGGGCCAGAGTTCCGGTTGAAATTAATCGTTGAGTTCCATCACCGTCATGAGGTCCAACATGGCGTCGCTTCCGGTTCTGTTTCATTGACGGGATATCACTTTTCCTTTTCTTCCGTTTCATAAAGATACCATCATAGCGACCAAATCCCGTTTCTCTTCTCTTTGTTTCTTTGTTAAGAAGTTCGTCCAAGTGTTTTAATTTCTCTATATTCATAAAACTTATTTCATCTGCTTCTCGCTTCTTTCTCATGAATTGGAACTTCTTCTTGTTATCATGTAAGTTACTGTCCACACGTTTATCTACTGTTTTCCGCGAGGATCGATATCTGTTATAATCACGGTATCTATTTTTATCATTATCATTATTATCATATTCATCATCCCTGTCATAATAACCCGGATATTGGGGTTGCTGTTGGTAACCATAAGGAAGCGGGTATAAATCCTGCCCGTATTGACCTCTCTCTGGTAAACTTCCGGTTGACATATAGCCGCCATCTTGACCTTGACCTTGACCTTGACCTTGACCATGACCATGACCTTGACCCTGACCTTGACCCTGACCTTGACCTCGGTATTGCGTTCCTGGCCCACCGTATGAGTAGTCAACGTTGTCTCTTGACTTTGAGGATCTGTTTTTGTTTATTTGTTGTCTTTGTGGCAGCATAGGACCTTTCTTCCTGCTTGATGTCTGTTCATTTCGATAATGGGCCTCCGGTGATATGAACTCGCTTGAGCTCGCTGGGTTGAATTGGTCTCCAGTTTCACTAAGTGTTGGCTGAAATAGAAAACACGCAAATCTTCTTTGTTTTGATCTAGACGAGTGCCTTGAATGAAATTTTGAATTTCACAAAAGGTTGTCTGAGATAGAATATACGGAACTTTATATTTGGAGTTTTGGATTTAAAGGGGAAGTAGCACGTTTTTTGACAATTTTATATTTAAAATATTTCACTGAAAATTGTAAGTTAATGTTAAAGGTATTATTTTGACAGTGTCAAAAATCTCATTACACAAGCCAATCATCCATAGTCAGAGGACAAAGTATGAAGATTTACCTAAAAACCATTGGCGGCAATTTTGTGTGAACACCTTTAATTCATTTTGTGTAAGAAAAAGCAATTGCATGGCTAAACTTTATATTATATATTTGAATTATTACTGCTTCATTTAGTTTAAATACATTGTCTTTCAATTGGAACCATACATTTTCATTTTCCTGACATAACCTTATATTCCCCCTATAAACGTGCTACTGCCCCTTTAAACAAATGCTTTGAATAAAGTTTCAATCTCACTAGGTGATCATTCTGAAATAGAATAGACGGACATTAATATTAATATTAATAGACATTGTTATGGATCTAAGCGAATGCCTTAAAAGAAGTGTTTTATTTCACCAGGTGTTACCTGAATTAGAAAACTTAGAAATGACATTTATTTGAATTTAAACAAATGCCTTGAATGAAGTTTTTAATTTCACAAAACGTTGTCTGAAATAGAAAACACAATTTTCGGGGTTTTGTGTATCTAAAAATAGCGATGTGATGCACACGAGGACTTATGAGAGTTATAACTGACACTCGTACTCACCTTCTTGATTCCAAGCACTTCCGCAATGTTTCCAGAATATTTTTCATCAATATCCAAATGGCTTTTGATGTAGTCTATCGAAACCTGAGTTGTATTAATCCAAACAGAATGTTCGAGTTTCTTTCTTTCTCCTGAAATAGAATTAACATTATTATGTAAAGTAGTATATGATGTCATAGTACTTGTGTTCCTTTGATACTATCACTTGTCCGTTTCTTAACAAAAGCTTTAAAGGGGCAGTAGCACGTTTTAGGGGGGATATAAGGTGATGTCAGGAAAATAAAAATAAATGGTCCAATTGAAAGACAATGTATTTAAACTAAATGAAGCAGTAATAATTCAAATATATAATGTAAAGTTTAGCCATGCAATTGCTTTTTCTTACACAAAATGAATTAAAGGTGTTCACACAAAATTGCCGCCAATGGTTTTTAGGTAAATCTTCATACTTTGTCCTCTGACTATGGATGATTGGCTTGTGTAATGAGATTTTTGACACTGTCAAAATAATACATTTAGCATTAACTAACAATTATCAGTGAAAAAAATAAAATCTAAAATTATCAAAAAACGTGCTACTGCCCCTTTAAAGACCCTTCCAATCGGCTCCTGATCCGTAATATGTTAATTTGGGAAAATGTCTTAAAACGCCGTACTATCATTAATATTACTTTTTATTGAAAATATATATTTATTGATAGAATATCCTCATACTGACAATGATTAATGATTACACTAAACGACAATGCATGGTTATACTGTAGCAAGGCGTTTTACACTCGTAGCACCGATTAATGGCTTCACTTCTCATATTTTTACCGAATGTGCACTATTCTTTTTTGTCAAAAATAAATCGACAAAATGTTACACTCATGAGTAACAAGTTTTAACTTTTGTGCTATAATCTGTACTAATACCATTATATGTGTAAACGTGAATGTCCCCTTGAATTTCGTTTCCACCAAAAAAAAACCCCGATGGGCAGTATCACGTTTGTAAGGTAAAGAGACCGATTGCAAAAAAATGTGTTTTCATAGACGGTATAAATTCTACGTTATCAACATCTAACCTTGGTTGATCGAAAAAAACACGCGAATCAATTATGCAAAAACAATTGATTAAAGGTTTTCCACACTAAAATGTCTCCCAGTAGTTTTTGCACGAAAACTGATAATTTCTTCTATGATTACGGTTAATTGGGTTGAGCAATAAAAATTATCAACCTTTAAAGACAGCACATTGGTGATAATCGGGGAAATTTTGTCCAATGAATGCTACAAGGGAGACTGGTTATAGAAGGCGGTGTTGTTAAAGGGACAGTCCTATCGGGATATTCATTGTGGAAACGCAATTAAAGGGACGTTTCAGTTTATGCATTAAATGCTATTAGTACATGTTTATATCACAAAAAAAGTTACATGTTACTGGAAATACCATTTTTATTGATAACTTGATAGAGAAAATTCGATCGTTTCCACAAGAAATACCAAAAAGGACAGTCCCATTAATTAACAAGGTTATATAGTTAACATTTAGACTTTTATAGACTTATGGAAAATTCATCTCTTACCTGAATAATATACCGTTTTACCAGGCACAGCTATGCGGGAATTCAGTGCGTAGACTTTACTGAAGCCGTTCGTTTTGAATCGAAGTTTGCAAAAATCTGATCGACTTTGTTCGTGGACGTTTGTTCCTGAAATAAAAATCATATGTGATTATAAAATAGATTTTTCACTGTTCACGAGTTCTTTTACTACCACTAACAAAGTGCATACTTTACAGATTATACAAGCGCTTCAAACAATTGAAGTTAAAGTTTCGAAAGAAAGTTATAGAATGAGAGAAGAATGTAGGCAGAGTGAAGGCAGAGTATGGGCAGAGCGATTTTAGAATGAGGGAAGAATGTGGGCAAAGTGAAGGCAGAGTATGGGCAAAGCGATTTTAGAATGAGGGAAGAATGTGGGCAAAGTGAAGGCAGAGTATGGACAGAGCGATTTTAGAATGAGGGAAGAATGTAGGCAAAGTGAAGGCAGAGTATGGGCAAAGCGATTTTAGAATGAGGGAAGAATGTGGGCAAAGTGAAGGCAGAGTATGGGCAAAGCGATTTTAGAATGAGGGAAGAATGTGGGCAAAGTGAAGGCAGAGTATGGGCAGAGCGATTTTAGAATGAGGGAAGAATGTGGGCAAAGTGAAGGCAGAGTATGGGCAGAGTGATTTTAGAATGAGGGAAGAATGTGGGCAAAGTGAAGGCAGAGTATGGGCAAAGCGATTTTAGAATGAGGGAAGAATGTGGGCAAAGTGAAGGCAGAGTATGGGCAGAGCGATTTTAGAATGAGAGAAGAATGTAGGCAGAGTGAAGGCAGAGTATGGGCAAAGCGATTTTAGAATGAGGGAAGAATGTGGGCAAAGTGAAGGCAGAGTATGGGCAGAGCGATTTTAGAATGAGTGAAGAATGTGGGCAGAGTGAAGGCAGAGCCAGGGCATATTGTAGGCAGAGTGAGTAGAGCGTAGACACAGTGGTGACACAGTGTGGGCAGAGTTAGGGCAGAGTGAGGGCAGAGTGAGGAAAGAGTATGGGCAAAGTGAGTCAGAGCTTGCACAGAGTAAGGGCAGAGCGTGGGCAGAGTTTTTGGCATAACGTGGGCAGCGCGTTCGAAGAGCGTGGACAGAGTATTGGCAGAGCGTGGGCAGAGTTTTTGGCATAACGTGGGCAGAGCGTTCGAAGAGCGTGGACAGAGTAAGGGCAGAGCGTGGGCAGAGTTTTTGGCATAACGTGGGCAGTGCGTTCGAAGAGCGTTGACAGAGTATTGGCAGAGCGTGGGCAGAGTTTTTGGCATAACGTGGGCAGAGCGTTCGAAGAGCGTGGACAGAGTATTGGCAGAGCGTGGGCAGAGTTTTTGGCATAACGTGGGCAGAGCGTTCGAAGAGCGTGGACAGAGTAAGGGCAGAGCGTGGGCAGAGTTTTTGGCATAACGTGGGCAGTGCGTTCGAAGAGCGTTGACAGAGTATTGGCAGAGCGTGGGCAGAGTTTTTGGCATAACGTGGGCAGAGCGTTCGAAGAGCGTGGACAGAGTATTGGCAGAGCGTGGGCAGAGTTTTTGGCATAACGTGGGCAGAGCGTTCGAAGAGCGTGGACAGAGTAAGGGCAGAGCGTTGGCAGAGTTTTTGGCATAACGTGGGCAGAGCGTTCGAAGAGCGTGGACAGAGTAATGGCAGAGCGTGTACCACGGTCAGAGTGTAGTCAGAGTGGGTCACAGTACGGGCAAAGAACGGGTTCAGTGTGGGCCAGATTTCTTACCCTTGACGAAGCTGTACTTCCCTCCCTCCCCCTCGTGATCCTCACAGTCTGACACCCAGTACAGGAAGATGTCGCTGCCCCTCCCCTCCACTCTCATCGTGATGGGGGACGCCTGGGCGCCAACGGTTGCTCGTACAGGGGCGTCCAACAGAGGGCGTCCTGTCAGACCGTCCAGCACTGTTGTCTGGAGAGGTTCATTAGTAAGTTTAGACGCCAAGTTTTCAGACACGAAAAGGATATACAAAGAAAGACACGATAAGGGTATACAAAGAAAGATACATTTAAAAGAACAACATGAAGAATAGGGAGGCGAACACAAAGGAGAAGAGAACAGCACAGACAAAATAGGAGTCGAAAAATAACAAAAACGTAAAATGATAAAAGAACAATAAGCACTCAGTTTGCAATTGTAATTAACGCAGAAATCCACTGACGTGAACAGGGAATTCATGAAACCGTTTTGCTTTTATTTTGGGAAAACGAAATCGATATCATATTCCATATAATTAGTTTTGCTGCAAGGATGTCACGCCATGATTCATTTTTACAAAGTCGTTTAGATTCCAGTGCTACAGAAATATGCTGTTGAAAACTACTCCGGTTCATTTTTAACAGGGACTAACTTTTTAAAAGTTTGTAATGGTTATGTACAAATGATTCAATATACCTGTGACGTATAGTACACCGGAAATCCGGGTCCTTCTGAAAACGAGACCATGAAGTCAAGTGTGTCGTCGTTGTTGAAATATCCAGGTGCCGGAGTGCTGAAACATATTATGGACAATTTAAAAATACTTTTGACCAATATAATTACACTTTTATATGTTCACTTGATATCTCATATTTATTATTTTTTATTAGGTACATGTATGTAGTTTAATAAGCATCAAAAATGAGTGTAATGTAAGTCCGGTAAATCCTCGTTACTCTCCATTCCTTAATAATAATGGGCTTCGGCCCCATTTGACCTCAGCTCGATTATTGTCAAGGAAGGGGGAGTAACTGATTTCGAGTAGGACGTAAACAGCAAAGATTGCGCTTGCGCACAGCCGGACAACTGGGGTTGCACAACGAAATTCAGCGCAATCTAACCTGGAAAACAGTCAAGCTGTTCAATCTTACTTCAGAAAACTTAGGGTCGTTCCACAAACAACCTTAACATTGAAATTACCCCGTAGTGACCCTTTGAAACACACTGAGTCAACCTTAGTCTATTATACCATGATTCTTGACAATGACGATATGGATTCACTTCCCGAGGTAATAAGTGGTTCAAAATTGTAGAAACTTATCGAAATTAGTCAGAATAAAACTACGAATAACTTCTGCGAATAGATATGAACGTTTACGTCTTTATTGAAAACATGAATTCATCATAATATTTGTGTATTCCTATGTTTCTTCAAATTGATTTTGAACAAATCATGATGGATTCGAACCTAGACCTTACCAATATGTCTCGGACTGTGGAATGGTATAGTTCCAGAGCTGATGGTAGTCGTGACCGTCAAAGGCGACGGTAGTCGAGTTGAACATGGAGGCGATGATGTCCACGACCCCATCACCGGTGATGTCAACCAAGACCGGGGGTGTCATCACCCCTTTGAATGGGTCCGTGTAAAGCGACACTGCCTGGTAACAGAGAGATGGATACTATTCAAAAGACTTGATAAGATAATCTAAGACACAGACTATTGGCAGCAGTGATGATACCTTGAATCTCATCACAAGTGATTTCAACCAAGTCCGGGTGTCTCATCACTCAGGGGTCCTTTAAGAGCGACAGAGAGGAACCGAGAGATGGATACTATTCAAAGACTAAGACACAGACTATTGGTGGCAGCAGTGATGATACCCTGAATCTCATCACAAGTGATTTAACCAGGAAAGTGGGCTCCATAATTCCTTTATGGAGGATCTTGTAGAGAGACCACCGTGTAACTGAGATTTGTCACAAGGGTAAGCTAATTATCAGTCATGTCAAACAGGAAAGAAGAGTCATCACTTCCTACAATCCCACATAGAATTTGTTTGTTAACGTGCTAAGGCCTCGTGTGAAGGATACAAGCCGACCCCGAAGGCTTTCTATCGAAGGCAAAGTCCTCTGCCCGAGGGTTTGTCCATGGGGAAGGGCTTTAAGAAAAATAATTATCTGTCATATATAACGTACATAATCATTTTCAAAAATAAATAAATTCATATACATTGGACAATATGTAATTGGATTATCATCTCGACATGTAAGGGACGTTTGAATTTTAATTATTGACCTTTCATCTGTGTGACAGATATTAACATGAATGGTAAATATAATTTCTAATTTTACAAATATCCCTATCTTTTTGTCCAGTATAGATATAATAAAGCATCATTTTTTGTCAATATTGCACCCAACCAAGAGATTTACAGTCAGATGACCTAAAGAGACCCGAAACGATCGATCAAAAATACCAATAGATAATACTATTGCAGAAAGTGTGATACTAAATTAAAAACAATGTAACAATGTACAAATACTCACCCGACCAACCTGTCCCTTATAGAGATGATCTAGGGAGTTGACTTACAGGAACCCGACAACGATTGACCCGAAAAATTACTGGCAAAGCTTCACAGAAAGTGTGATCCTTAAATATAACAATATTACAATGTCCAGATACTCACCCGATCGACCTGTCCCTTATAGAGATGATCCAGGGATATGACCCACAGCGACCCGCTATGCGTCTCCCCTCCCGTCCCGAAGATGACCATCCTGGTCCCGTCCCTCTGTGTGTACATGACGGGGGACATGTAGGTCTCTCTCTTGTCCGGGACCCCCACCCACCTCAGCACCTCCCCCGTCCGTCCACTGAAGAACATGAGGCGCCCCGTCAGCCGGTAGTCGCTGCCTGGAGAAGAGAGATTCCGATTACTCCGTGTACACGTGTGAAATAACTGTTATAGTCAATTTTTTTTAAACAAGTTGAACCCCTGTACTTGCTATATTTGTGGTTTCATAAAAGTTTATGACATTTGGGTCAGAGTGATCAGGCGCCCCGTCAGTTTACAGGTGAGAGAGATTCAACTAACCCTCTCAAATCAATCAAAAAATAAAATCAAACCAAAATGGCCGCCGACAGTTTTTGCTTGTGGTCTTCATAATCTCTCTAAGGACTTTGGGTAATAAGATTGATTTATGAGATAGGTGAACCTCTAAAGATACTATATTTGGCATAAATTGATATTTTGTAAAATTTGAAGACTTGAAATATCACAAAAAGTGGTACTGCCCCTTCAATCGCTTTGTAAATTGTCATTTAAAGCCTATTTTCATTGAAAATGTGCTACTGTCCCTTGAAGAACAATTTATTAAAAGGTCTCACCAGGTTCCTGAAGAGGGTCCCCTCCATGCGCTGCCAAAACGTCGACGACGCCGTCACTGTCGAGGTCTGGGACGAACTGAGTCGTGTAAACATTCATGATTCTATTACGAGCTTCATTCTTGCCGAAATCCCAGAGCATTGTGCCTTTCTTGCCGCTCACAGCACGAAGAACCTGAAAAATAACCGTACTAGTCAAGGGAAATCAGATCTACTTGAAGCGCTGGTAAAATCTCCGAAATAAGTAAGAAGGGCGCATGGTAACCGGGGATGTTTTTCCCATCCCAAGGACATGAATTGCTTAGAAACAGCGTTAAGAAGACATTTATACTTAAAGACTCTATACTAATTCTAATCTACGTCTTTCTTACGCTGTTTTAAACGATATATTTCTTGTGATCGGAAGAACTATCCAAGGGCTCAACTTAGTTATTTCGGAGATTTTACTAACGCTTCAAATAGAGCTATTTTTTCTACCTGGTGCATCTGCTCTACACAATAGAGGCATCAAAACATTCCTCATTTGATAACCGAAGGATAGGATGAGTTGGTTAGAGTTTCCTCTAGTAGAAAGAATTAGGAAAGTAATATAGGGTTAATCAAAGGAATACCACATGTCGATCTAATACATTAACTAATACTATGGACTACTCTAACGAAGGAAGAAAATAAATTCCCAATGGACAACGAATTTTATATATCCCGCAGAACGTCTTTGTCCTTCGTTAGAGTATACCTCACAACATGAACTTCATTTATTGATGTGTTGATATAAGTCATATAAACTTTAACTTTAGAACATAGTACAAACACTGCAGTCAATCAACGGTTTGAGAATTGAGAATTGTTTGACATGCGTAGTGGTCTCCCTTTTCTGAAGATCAGTTTCTGATTTTGGTACAAGAGAATAATGTTCAATTTAAAATATCTGTTCTTTATGACTGGAATAAAGTACATCTGTTTTTTTTACTTTAACGCACCAGTGAAATGTATTTTATTTGTTAATGTGTCTGATCAAAACTTATAGACAATACATTAGTTCGCTTGGATCAACATAACCTACTGGTCAATAATCCGAAATTCATTATAATTTCTAGAAAATCGAACAAAGGTCGTTTCAAGTTCCTTCATTTCCTGATCAGGTACAGACTTAAAGGCGGCTCGTAAGATGTAATTTATTCCGAAGGACGTTTAGGAACCGATATAAAAGGTTTCTATCACCAAAACCTAATTTCCGTGAAGTCCCAAGTTTACAGCGGATTATTTTTGAAGGACAAAACGTGCACTGGGTAATAAGATCCAGAGGAAATCCTAACCGTTATCCCTTCTAAAGTTTCCACTTGTTTCCTACTTTGTCGCCTGTATGGATTGCTGAACACTGTGATTTAAATATATCTTTATTGTTCCCAACACATTGTCCATTGGAAATCTATTCTGTGCATTTTGCACCGGTTATCACAATAATAATCACGATGGGTTGACTCTTGTTCTTATCAGTTCTCAGAATACGACATTAAAAACTTGTAATATTAGTAATAGAAATGATAATTTTAAGTGATTACTTTCTTTAGCCTGACAGTCTTTCGATATAATTTTTGGGCATTTGAAGATAATCCTTTTCATAGAAACTACAATGTTGAATTTTATACAGGTTTGTATATCTATTTAATACAGACGAGAAAGACGAGATTTTCTGACGATTCTTCCAATTCGAATGCCATTGTATATCAAAATGTGTAAAATATATATACATGTATATATTGTAAAGCATATAATGTAAAATTGAAATATTAAAGGGGCAGTAGCACGTTTTTAGGGGAAACTAAGGTGATGTCAGAAATAATGACATAAATGGTTCCAATCTAAAGACAAGGTATTAAAACTAAATGAAGCAGTGATAAATCAAATATATAATGTAAAGTTAAGACATGCGATTCCCTTTCTTACACAAAATGAATTAAAGGTGTTCACACAAAAATGGCTGCCAATGGATTTTATGTGAATCTTTATAATTTGTTCTCTGACTATGGATGATTGGTTTGTGTAATACGATTTTTGACACTATCAAAGTAATACATTTAGCATTAACTTACAATTATCAGTGAAATATTTTAAATATAAAATTGTCAAAAAACGTGCTACTGCCCCTTTAAACCCAAAATTCCAAATATAAAGTTCAGTATATTCTATCTCAGGCAACCTTTTGTGAAATTCAAAATTTCATTCAAGGCACTCGTCTAGATCAAAACAATGTAGATTTGCGTGTTTTCTATTTCAGCAAATTCTCAAAAAACGTGCTACTGCCCCTTTAATCTATATAAGTACCTCACTTACATAGTTCGCGTGCGTTTCTTGTAAAACATGTATTCCGACCTGTAAAGATACACCTGATTGCGTTGATATACACACGATTGATTGAATCAATGAGTTCTCTGGTGTGACATCGAGCCCATCGTGTTACAAGCCCCCCAAGAAGGAATCAAACTTTCAAATCAGCGCTTATTTTGTTTCACAGGACTGGATTCATTACTTGATATTCAAGAACAAGAGCTTCACAACTGAACAAACTTTTCAGTACTGATGCGTACGTTCATCCTCGATAGTCCAGAGTCAACGGTCCGATTATTCTCCTAGGTTATCGAGGGTGGTATGTGTTATAAACTGACAGGCAAAAGAAACCTAACACTTTAGTTGCTTTCATCATATACATAATCTTCAATTACAAATATTTTAAGTTTCAGACGTCATACGCTAAAACAGAACAGTGCAGGCCTTTAGTTATCAACCAAAGAATACTTCTAGACGTGTTTGATTTTTTTGGGGGGAAAATTGAAATTTTTAATTCTTTTTTTTTTGGAAGATTAATTTTAATAAACAACAAATGTCCATCGATATATAAGCTATATTTTACCAAAAAATTACAAAACAAACCTTGTTTTCCACTCATTTACACCCTTTTTAGCATGGTAGGGGTCATGTTGGTGTAAATTGATTTTTTTTACCCCGGTCTTCTTTAAACAAAGATATCTTGACAAAAAATCAATCAATCAACGATCAATTCATATGAAATATTGTAGATATGATAAATGCATTCTCGAAATTTCATCAGAACGTTACCTCTGGATTATCGAGAATGTGATTAATGTTGATGATTCCATAATCAAATGCGTCATATATATTTCAAATCGTTGTTAAATCGAAACTAAATGAGGTGTTAGGTTTCTTTTGCTGGTCAGTTTATATTTCTCGAAAATTATCAACTCTCTTGTTATTAAGATTAGAAAGAAATATACACTCATTACACTCACACCTGAGGCTTTCTCCACTTGGTAAACGAATGTAAATTAAAATCTGCCCTGTTCCGAGGAATAAAAGTTAAAAATATTAACTCTATGGGAATCGAACATGTTACTTCGATAGGTATCCTCTCCACTGAGTCTTAGTGTAGACGATTCTCCGTGCACTTTATATTTTGAATATTTTATTCCTCGGAACTAGGCCGATTTTAATAAGACTGACAAATCTAACTTCGAACCTCAAAGTCAAAAGTCATTGAAAAATGAAAATAAAAAATCATGAGGATAAACTGAAATTAAAAATTAAAATAATTTTGAAGACTTACTCCGGCTCTACCTCCCCCGATGCAGTCATTCACCCCGTCTCCGTCTAAATCAGCGTCGCAGTTCAAGGCAAATACTTCGTGATTTGTATAATGCCGCCATAATTCTTTTCCCGTTTTTCCGTCAAGGGCGATAACTCCACCGAAGCAAGGGAATGTGCCGTTGAAATAGATATCACAGAGAAGATTTGGTACCCCGTAACCATCAGCACCTACATTGGGAAAAGATAGAGACATTTAAATCTATGGCATTGTTAAAATTAACCTTCAACTGGTTGAGATTTGAGAGAGATGTGAATTTACACTACTGTGTAAAATTAAGTACCCGAAGTTGTCCAACATTACACGAAACTAAAATCACGTCTTTTTTCATAAATGAGTAGCTAAAACTTAAGTAAATGGATAAGAGTACAAAATCATTAACAACACATGGTCTATTATCATAACTGAGTATTAACAAATTAAGATTTCCTTAAACGTAAGAGTACAAAGGCACTTAAAACACATCGCCCAATTTCATAACTGAAATGATGAAATTGCTTTACAACGAGTTTTACAGGTAGAGTTTAAGGGTTTTGTCGTCTGAAACAAGTGTTCGTGATGGAATTGCACCAGGTTGACACTTGAATCAAAGACAGACTTACACTTGAAGGACCTAATAAGGCTTTTACGAAACTCGAGACACAATAACTATTCTTCTCTATCGACATAATGCGCACTACAAGACTTCTCAAGCAATAGATCAGCGAACGACCTTTAAGAAACGAGTTAGGGATAGTGATACACATATGTCCTTGTTTGGTGTCAATCCCTTCAAATGTCGGTGAAGATTGCGAAATGCTTACTGTTTTCCCTTATTAGACTTGTATCAAAGGCTTTTTGTGACTTTTCGTTATTTGATCTTGAAAAATAAAACATACCATTTCCAGAAAATATTTCATGACTTGTATTTATAATGTTTGAAGACCGTACAGGAAATTGAGATTAATCAACTAAAATGTTAAAACAATCAATAATCAAGTACAAATACGATGTAGATAAAATATACCCTCCAATATACAACAATAGGCTTATAAGATTATTCTCAATTTCTTGTTAACCCATGTACATGTAAATTTGAATACATACTTCAAATACAATATTAACAATGAAAATAATTCGAGTAGCAATTGACTTATTTTTAAAGGGGCAGTAGCACGTTTTTAGGGGGGTATAAGGTGATGTCAGGAAAATGAAAATTATTGGTTTTAATTGAAAGACAATGTATTTAAAATAAATGGAGCAGTAATAATTCAAATATATAACGTAAAGTTTAGCCATGCCATTCCCTTTTCTTACACAAATTGAATTAAAGGTGTTCACACAAAATGGCCGCCAATGGATTTTATGTGAATCTTCATACTTTGTCCTCTGACTATGGATGATTGTCAAAAATCTCATTACAGTAACCGATGTCAAAATAATACATTTAGTGTTACCTTACAATTATCAGTGAACATTTTAAAATATAAAATTATCAAAAAACGTGCTACTGCCCCTTTAAGGCTAAATAAATGAAATACAATGAGTTATTTTTCGTGATATAGGACATGCATGTATACCAACTTAATCATATTTGAAGAGATGAAATACATTGTAGATTGTTGGAAAATAAAGTTAACTAATATTTTCTAGTGTTCACACACATGGATAGAGAACATTTTAAACTTAGCAATGATTAAATCAAACCATATAAATGTGTTTTTGCTAACTTGAAGTCAATCGCAAAACCTTTTCGTTCGTTTAACTGAAATTTAAATATTCACAACGTATCAGATAACTGATATCGGAGCTCAATGAAAATATCTGGATTCGACTATCTCAAGACGAATATAGAGGACTACCTCATCTAAAAAATCTCAGAACCATATAATGAACAACTTCATTTATCAAACATCTTTAAATGGAAGTGATCCATAACCATTCTTTTGAATATATGATTAACTGAGTAGTTGAATTTAAAGCTTTAATCAAAGAAAGTAATGGGATTTGACTTTATGCCGAAAACCACTTTAAATCCATTACATCATATTGGATCTGATTTGGAAGTTTTAAGTTTTGCCAGGGTATTCGATTGGAATTTAAACTGATCGCTAAGGTTGATGTTTGTGAATTGGCTTAACTTGACAGAAATGATTTTTCTTGTCATTTTGCTCCTCATACATTTATTTCAGTTTTCCGATTGTATATCTTTAGCATATACCATTGCTATTTTTTATTGTTATAATCAAAGGATATGTCATATATTTAGTGGTAAATAACTTCAATTTCATTTGCTTGCAATTAAATATTTTTATTTATCTATTTCTTGAAATGTTCAAATAAACGTACCACCACAACCAACAATCAAGCAATAATGTGGATAAGTAATTACATGTAGTTGTAGAATTGCCTTGAGTTAATATTCTCTTCGTTGTCAATACCGGAAGGAACTGAGGAAATTACATTATCAGTTCGTGTTATTAGATTGGGGATTTAACAGGATTACTGGGTACAATCACTTGGTTGATACATGAAGGACAATTGCAAGAAAATGAGTGAATGCGACACTATTCGTTGTTATGTTATCTAGGTTTTTTGTTAACAACTAACGAAGGGGTTAAGGGGCAGTAGCACAAGTTTTGTTAATCTTATACTTCCAAATTATACAATTTCATATCGTTAATTCTTCCAATCTTAAAAAATATATATAAGTTCATGCAAAATGTATTTCCCTCAGGATCAAACATCTCAAACTAAATCTGATTATCCATAGAAACAGTCAAGCATCTAGCGAAAACTGTTTGCAGCCAATCTGTGTGAACACCTTTATGAGTGGAGAAATGGATTCAAGTTGCTTAATCCTTATGTTTGCAATTGTTTAAGAACTACCACTTTTAATAGTAAAGATTATCACGCAATTGGTATCATATTTTTTGTTTTCGTGAGTTTTCCTCGTTTACCTATAAAAACGTGCTACTGTCTCTTTAGTTAAATTTTGTCACGTATACGTTTTATTGCTGTATTATATTAGACATTTCAATGATAATACATTTACAGTTCAATGTTATACGTTTATCGTTTGTAGTGAATTTAAGGTTAAGATGTTTTTATTGCTGTAGTACATTAGACATTTCAATGATAAAAATAGGTAATTTCTACATTTCTATATAATTAGCAAATACAACAGTGACTCCTTCATCCCCATACATCAACACACGATTTTACATAATGGCTGGCCCATAAAGATGAGCCTGGAATCGATATTGATTTTATGTGAACCGAACTGGACCACAACAGCTCCAAGCGTCTCAATGTAATAACACTCATTAAGTTAATAGACAGATCTGGTAGTCAAATCTTCTCTAAAGGATGCCAGGGGCAATCATGTCTCTTGTTTGTCTGTGTGTCTTTCATGCGCATGAGGAGGGGGTTTGGAAAGGAGGCAGAAATCTTTTGCGTAGAACATCCTGTAGTTTATGTGCTAAAACCAAATGTTTACAAGATAGTTTGCACTGGTAAAGTAGCATGTTCAAAAGATTTTACTTCGGGTTTTGCGAGTGGTTCTTGAAAGAAGTCGTAAATGTTTAAAGCCAAGCTGAACAAGATTACAGCTCTCGTGTTTGAATTCTGCAGACGATTTCTAGAGGTAGTTGGTCTTGAGAAAAGTAGAGCCATTGGCTCTGTAGCTCATCAGGCTTCATTATCAATTATGCTGTAGAGTGTGGCCAATGTGATTCCCTCATTGTAGGGGCCACAGGGTCACCGACTCACCAATCGTAAAGTTAATTATATAGGCGACAAGTTTCAGTTTTATAGGCCTTATACTTCAGGGGGAGAAGATGAAACTAGATTTTAAGGATGTTCCTGTTGCCTTTATTAGGGGCAACAGGGTCACCAAATCTATAATTCAAATTCCTCACTAGTCAAGGAGTCTTTACACAAAATTTCAGCTTTCTAGGCCTTATGCTTCTGGAGAAGAAGATTAAAATAGGTTTTTATGGCTTGGCCCCTGTGGCCCTTATTAGGGGTCACAGGGCCACCAAAGCTTCAATTTATAATCCTCACTAGTCAAGGAGTCTGTATACAAAGTTTCATCTTTCTAGGCCTAATGCTTCTGGAGAAGAAGATGAAAATAGGTTTTTAGGGCTTGGCCCCTGTGACTCTTATTAGGGGTCACAGGGCCACCAAAGCTACAATTTATAATCCTCGAGCTCACTAGTCAAGGAGTCTGTACACGAAGTTTCATCTTTCTAGGCCTTATGCTTCTGGAGAAGAAGATGGAAATAGGTTTTTAGGGCGTGCCCCCTGTGGCCCTTATTAGGGGTCAAAGGGCCGCTAAGGCTACAATTTATAATCCTCACTAACCAAGGAGTCTGTACACCAAGTTTCAGCTTTCTAGGCCTAATGCTTCTGGAAAAGAAGATGAAAAGAGGTTTAAAGGGCTTGGTCCCTGTGGCCCTTATTAGGGGTCACAGGGCAACCAAAGCTACAATTTATAATCCTCACTAGTCAAGGAGTCTGTACAAAAAATTCAGCTTTCTAGGCCTAATGATTCTGGAGAAGAAGGTGAAAATAGGTTTTTAGGGTGTGGCCCTTATTAGGGGTCACAGGGCCACCAAGCTACAATTTATATCCTCACTAGTCAAGGAGTCTTTACAAAAAATTTCAGCTTTCTAGGCCTTATGCTTCTGGAGAAGAAGATTAAAATAGGTTTTTATGGCTTGGCCCCTGTGGCCCTTATTAGGGGTCACAGGGCCACCAAAGCTTCAATTTATAATCCTCACTAGTCAAGGAGTCTGTATACAAAGTTTCATCTTTCTAGGCCTAATGCTTCTGGAGAAGAAGATGAAAATAGGTTTTTAGGGCTTGGCCCCTGTGACTCTTATTAGGGGTCACAGGGCCACCAAAGCTAAAATTTATCATCCTCACTAGTCAAGGAGTCCAGGCTTTCCAGGCCTTATGGTTCTGGAGAAGAAGTCGAAATTCCACAAAGTTTACGGACGGACGGACGGACGGACGGATGGACGGACGCCGGACAACATGCCATGCCATAAGTCCATCGGGCCTTACAGCCCAGATGAGCTAAAATGTCGAAAAAGCCGAACATTTAAGGACGGACGGATAGACTGATTGAATATATCCTGACACAATGACATTCATTTTTCTCGACTTTGATATACTGAACAATTTATTTTAATAGTTTAAAGGATACTCACCGGTTCCAAATCCATAAATAACATCCAATACGCCATCTTGGTTCACTTCCACCATTCTAAAAGAAGACTCCGTCATCATTTTTGGTATCCCCGTCGTCCAGACATCTTCAACCTCGATATTATCACAGCCAATCACGTCCAAGTTCTCAAAACCCTTTCCACCAACCACCTTCTGTTTTACAAAAGCGTGTCTATGCTGGTACTTGTTCACAAGAAAGAGAATCAGAAGCATCAGACCACCAAGGGAGATAACCATACACAGGAAGTACAAAATTGGCCGGAAGAGCAGACGACATTTACAGTCAGGCCTTCGACTCTTCACTCTTGCCCGTTGCCTAGGATGCATGAGGGGTTTGGTTGCCATGGAAACATCCAACATGGGATCTTCCACAAAAACATCGTCATCGTCGGAATATTCTCCGTCGTAACCATGGTCACCGTAATCGTCTTGATATCCGTTTCGTTCTCGAGGAGCTTTCTTGCTAAATATAACCTTTGTATCCATGGTGACAGGTTTGTTGCCTTGGTTACCAGATAGAATTACGAAAGCCAATGACACTGTTTACACAAAAGTGGACCTTTTGGTTTCCATGAGTGCTATTGCTATGGTCTTCTGTTCTTTATAAATCCGAGCCTATCTGGAAGCCATAATGATTTGGTAGTTGGTACATTCAATGTTGTCTTGCAGTTGGTCCGGTTCCAAATTATTCCACTGAGAATATTTTCGAAATCTGATGTATTCCAAAGTCTCCAATTAGTGTATCATCCACACCTAAAATAAGAGAAAGTTTTGAAATTAGAGGCAACTCTCATTGATTTCAGTAAAGCGATGTCGTTAATAAACAGTAGCATGATGGTCATCATTGCCAATGAATTGTTAAAGTGAATTAAAATAATTTTATGAAAATAACATCCCACCTGCAAAAATACGTTATTCCAAAAATATAACGCTAAAATCACTTACCTGTGATTTATAAATCAAGAATAAGTTTGAAAGTAGAATTGTAGATCAAATAATCCAGGGCAATTATTCTCGATAGAAACGATATCGTTAAAGTAGTAAGTGTACTTTTGAAATTGAAGACCCACACAAATGTTCATCGCTATTCAAATCATCTTAAAACTATTCCAAAGTACGTCATATTTCCACAAGCCAACATCCTATGAAATCATTTCGAAGTAAGAAAATGTTGGCGTGAGAATCGAAATTGAGTTTTAATATAAGATAAGAACAGATTTCATTTATCTCGGCCTCGGGTATTGACTTCAAGAACATAATACGACGCCTATTGTCAAAAATAAAATCAATGGATAATCACGCACGGTATCATAATCGAATTTCAACCAATCATCTGTTTCATCTTTTGCAACGCAAACAGTGCATGTATCACACGACTGGTGACTATTTGATGTTAGTATATAAGCCATATCATGTTCCTACGATGATACATGATCTGAAAACTACACATTTCTTTAAAGTTCACCTCAATGTACACTGTCAACAAACGTCATTTGAAAGAAAAAGAGCTGTTCAAATTTCAAGGATTATATATCAACCATACTTTTTCGTTATATGACAGCGTTAGTAAACTACCTGTTCTGCATAACCAGTTTTTACGCCTTTTTATGAATAGTGACGACTGTTCCACTATCGGAGGTGAGGTGAAAACTGTTCACCATAAGTCATTTGAAAGAAAAAGAGCTGTTCAAATTTCACGAATTATACATGAATATAAACCGTATGCTTTCGTTATATGACAGCGTTAGTAACATTCCTGTTTGGCATCTCCAGTTGGTGGGTTTTTTCGCCCTTTTATGAATAGTGACGACTTTTTGATCTTTTGAACTGAAAAATGTTTTGAATAATTGGTGTATATCAAAGGCACCTTTGCTAGTGAATAGTCCTAGGGTTGATATAGTGTAGCGGTCCTGCGATACCGAGGATGAACAGTAGCCGAGGCGTACAAGCGCTACTATATCTTAGATATGCAAAAATCGATAGGCAATTACCCATCAGCCAAGATATATTTAGGGCCATGTAAATATACAACCTGAAACATAATATCTCTCCATGGGTCTATATTGATTGGTCTGGGCTGCACATTTATGACACGATCTCATTACTACGCCTTGATTGGTCGACTAAGGACCGAAGAGAGCATGTATTGGCCACAATACCATTTATCTGACACATATAATAAATCTTTATTAGATATGTCGTTTTGATACGAGCCAAAAGATCTAATGCTTGAGTCAAACTATCTCATTATACCTGCGTGCTCACCCAAGAATGATATACATACACAATTAAAGATCATAGGCACCATTTACAAATATACTTGCTTTATGACCAGGTATACACTACGAGACTATCTTTGTGTCAGTACCATAACGATACATACATTGTTTAAAAGATTTACGTAGAAACAATAATGTATTTTTATCAGTAGATTGCAACAGTGTAATACATTTATGCTTAGATGGAGAATCCTTAAGATATATACTTGGCGTCCGTCTATCCACCCTCCCGTCCGTCCGTAAACGTTGTGCACTTTCGACTGATTGTCCAGAGGCATAAAGCCGAGAAAGCTGAAACTTTGTGTACAGACTCCTTATTGTGATTTATAGCTATGGTTGCCTTGTGGCCCCTGATAACAGGCACATGATCCACATCACAAAAACCTATTTTCATCTTCTTCTCCAGAAGCATAAGACATAGAAAGCTGAAATTTTGTGTACAGACTCCTTGACTAGTGTGGATTTTAATTTATAGTTATGGTGGCCCTGTGGCCCCTCATAAGGGCCGTTGGTGCCATACCCTTAGAATCTATTTTCATCTTATTCTAAAGAAGCACAAGACCTAGAAAGCTGAAAGTTTGTGTCCAGACTCCTTGTCTAGTGCATGGGGATTTTAATCTATATCTTTGGTTGTCCTGTGGCCCCTTATAACGGAAACAGGGGGCACACCTTTAAAACTTATTTTCATCTTCCTCTCCAGAACCATAAGGCATAGGAAGCTGAAACTATATGTGCAGACTCCTTGACTAGTGAGGATTATTATTTATAGTTTTAGTGGTTCTAGTTTTAACCAGAAAGCCAGTGGACACTGGTTCTTTTTATTTTTTCCAGAAGCTCAAGGCATAGAATGCTTATGTCTTTTGTAGAGATTTTGTAATTAAGATATTAAAATGTACATTTGATGACCCTGTGGCCCCTATTAAGGTAGGAACCACATTGAGCATACCGCAGCCAAATCAAATATGAAACCTGATAAGCTCCAGAGCCAATGGCTCTATTTTTCATTTATGAGATGATATTCGTAAACATGTTATGTAAAATAACAGACATCGTTGAATATAGTTTCAAAGATATGTTTCAAAGAGGAAGTTTTCTTCAATACCACTATACAATTCAAGTTTACTACTTTGAGAAATGTCAGTCAAAGACCACGCAGTGTAAGGAAGTAAGAATCAAGGTTGATTGATTGATATGTACCTCTGGTCACGCTAGTCTTTCAACACAAAGCTCAAAGTGGAATATAGTTGATGTTTATTGATCCGATAATGAGAAATTCCTCTACACAACTTGATTTATAACATCTATTTGAGGAGAAGAGGCATTGTTTTTCTACAGTCTCTTTTTTAAAAGACAGGTTTTAAATTCAGAGACCTTAAAGGGGCAGTAGCACGTTTTTTTTATAATTTTAGATGTTAGATTTTTCACTGATAATTGTACGTTAATGCCTAATGTATTATTTTGACAGTGTCAAAAATCTCATAACACAAACCAATCATCCATAGTCAGAGGACAAAGTATGAAGATTCACATAAAATCCATTGGCGGCCTTTTTTTGTGAACACCTTTAATTCATTTTGTGTAAGAAAAAGGAATCTCATGGCTAAACTTTACGGTATATATTTGAATTATTACTGCTCCATTTAGTTTTAATACATTGTCTTTCAATTGGAACCATTAATTTTCATTTTCCTGACATCACCTTATATTCCCCTTAAAAACATTCTACTGCCCCTTCAAAGAGGCAGAAACACGTTTTTTTATAATTTTATATTTTAAATTTTCACTGATATTTGTACGTCAATGCCTTATGTATTATTTTGATAGTGTCATCTCATAACACAAACCAATTATCCGAGAACAAAGTATGAAGATTCACCATGGCGGCCATTTTGTGTGAACACCTTTAATTCATATTGTGTAAGAAAAAGGAATCGCATGGCTAAACTTTACATGATATATTCGAATCATTACTGCTTCATTAAGTTGAAATGCATTGTCTTTCAATTGAAACCATTATTTTTTAATTTTCCTAACAGCAACTTATATTCCCCCTGAAAACGTGCTACTGGCCCTTTAATGGGACAGTACTATCGGGTTATTTTTGTGCTCTTCTTTACCAAGTTGTCAAATGTAAATCAACAAAAATGTTACCCCCAATAACATGTTTTAACTTGGTTGTTTTATAATCATGTACTAATAGCATAAAACTGAAATGTCCCGTGAATTTCGTTTCAACAATAAATTATACGACTGTCCTTTTAAATGAAAGACCTAAGTACAGTTATAAACTGGAATCTTTACCTCACACTAAAATGTCCACAAAGGGTTTGTGTTTGATTCAGAAAAATTGTTCTAAGACTACGGATGATTGCTTAAGGTAATACAATTTTGCCCTCTGAAGTAAATATATTTTATTTTAACTCTGATATAATAATGGGGATGTATAATAAATATGCAAACGAAAATAAGCAGCATTGCCCTTTTGTCAAACAGCAAGATGAGTTTAAAATTGCATATTTATTTTCGAGTCCCTGGCTATTCTCTTCGTTTCCTTGAAAATAAAATCGCTTAGACACTCAATGTCATTTTTTTTTTATTTGAACACGCTCATGTCATGAATAATTACGTCTTCAAGTTGTCTATTGTCTCTCTAGTAAGAACAATATTCTTGTTCTTGTTCAAAGGAAGACCTAGATATACAAAGCTCTTACAAAGCATAGCATGCGTACCTTTCTATCTGAATTGATTTTATGTGGTAATAATTGATGATACACGCGAACCTTGTTTACTTGGACCTTGGATAACCGGAAACCTTTTCTTTCCGAACGATTGTTCTTAAGTTAATGTACTCACCTACCTCGTTCTTTCGGACACGGACGGCGATTTGTTTAACCATGTCTATACATTTGTACTTCAACTTTGTATATTTCAACTATACAATCCTGCGTGCACTCTATGGTATTTTCAATGTGAAAACATCTATCAAATGAATATCTTGAGTACACACTGAATTGAGTGAGTGAACTTGGGAAGCACTTCAGTCATAAGCGGCATGTGAACTGAATTGAAAAGCTTTCGTAATTATTGTCATTATCTGACATATACTTATAGTTATGATTGTCTATCACGATTGGCGCCATTATACTATGATAAAACATCGGAATTTTCCTTTTAAGAATACGAGTTTATACCATGCATTTAGATTAGTTTATTGATTTGATGCAAATTTATAGGGGAAAATAAGTAAAAACAATTATCAACAAAATCCTTTTTAATCAGTTACTTGTTAATGATTTAAAACAATTACAATGTTCCAACTTTTCACAATATGAGTATATTTCCCTCCACAAAACATCGACAATTGTGCACAGAAAGTACGTCTTAGTGCAATATCAAGAAGTATTGGCCATGACTATAAATAAATAATGCATCATTTCCTATATAGATGCGGATAATATCTTTACTTGTCACTTGCAGTAAAGGTCAAGTCATAGATATGAATATTGCAGAGAGAATCTTCATAACGTGGACAATCATCACGCAGTCAGTGTGTGTGAAACGATTTCAGACTGGTGATCCGTTTCACTCCTATACTGAGTCTAGAAAGGTCTTGTAGAGGGTCGCGTCAGCCCACTTATCGAATTGACCAATCAGAACTCAGCTTACCAAGCTACAAACGCATTATGTTAGAGGGTCATAGGTCGCAGAACGGTCGGCTGACGCGACCCTCTACTAGGCCTTTTTAGACTCAGTATAGGAGTGAAACGGATAATATTGAGGCTAGGTTTATTTCGACTAGTAATGAGGTAAGTCCATGGTTCTCAAGACGTGTGTAAACAATATTGACCGAGGACCACGACATTCTTTAAGCCTTAAAACAAGATATTGACAGGGTACATCAGTCATTGGCTATGCATACTCTACGTAAACGATTTATCAATAAAATAATAGAGGTATTTTTATTTGTATATTTAGGACTATGAACAGAAGCGTATCATTACATTAACGGCTAAGATTTTGACGAAATTGTAATTTTAAAGGTATTTACATCATTGGACTTAGGGTAAGCGTTGGAGACCTACCTTTTGACCAATCAGATGACGAGTAAAAGTTTTATTTTTCGTAAGATGCTCCTATTATTCTTCAAGGAGGTTCCATTTTATGTGCTACGATATCAACCGACAACAATTAACGAGATCAAAACTTCCGCAGCTTAAAATAAGAAATTTGTATCATAACACTCTTGAATTAACCAAAGACCTCTGTAAGACTACCGAAAGTCTAATATTAGCCTAATGTCAGATCAGGGGGTCATGAAACCAGCTTACACTAAGGTTAACCTTAGTGCCATCCTTTTACATTGACACTGAATCTATCTTGGGGACTTAAGACCAACTAAGGTTTTTGTGCATAGGGACCAAGATCCAAAATTTCAAAGCTCTCTTTTTATTGTTTAAGTATTCATTATTACCACAAATCGATATTCGATTAGGACAACTTTTGTGCTAAAAACAATTCCAAATTTCCTACCACTTAACTGCATAAGAATGTGAACATCAAGTCCTCAAGCAAATGGAATTACACTTTAACTGCTTACAGTTAACATAAAACTTCCAAAGATGACAAAATATGCGAGTTAAGCTAAGGACGTCTATAAGAACAAATACGGTATTTTGTTGAGCAGGAGAATACAAGTCTTATTCATGCAGTGACATTATCCGTAGATATCGATTGACTTAACGAGTCATTATGTGTACGTACAGCAATCTCGTTACGACTTTATCATAATAATAACAGGTCGATAATGAAGGGAAATTGTGATTATCTGAAGACAAATTTCTCAGAGATGATAAAAGAACAACTTGATATTGGCATCGGAGAATTTCTTGATTATCTGCCTCCAGACAATGGGCTATAGGCCATAATACCAATTCCAATATCATACAAATTTAAAGGATTTGTGACTTTTTGTTTATTCATCTATAATCCCGATAAACCATAAATGATGAATCGTTTTGTTCAGATGATTGATAATTTTGGTTGATTCGCTTGTAATCAAAAGAAATTACGTTTTGAAATTAATTCATAATCCTGATAAATAATAATTGTACGTAAATGCTAACTGAATTTTTTTGATCGTGTCAAAAATCTCATTACACAAACCAATCATCCAGAGTCAGAGAACAAATTATAAAGATTCACATAAAGTCCATTGACGGCTATTTTTGTGTAAACACCTTAAATTTATTTTGCGACAGAAAAAGGAATCGCATGGCTGAACTTTACATTATATATTTTATTAATTACTTCTTCATTTAGTTCAAATACATTATCATTCAATTGGAGCCATAATTTCTATTTTCCAGACATCACCTTATATTCCCCCTTAAAACGGGCTAGTGCCCCTTTGAGGGGAAGTGTGTTATAACACTTTTTCCCGTTATTTGCGTCTCATGCATTAAAACTACAAACCTACTGTTGTCATCATTGGTGAATCATAAACCAATCTTTTATGTTACGATTTTAAATGTAGTTTCAGGTATATAATTTGAAATTGAATATTGGAAAACTCCTTTATAAGAAAACCTCATGGTGCTTAAGAATGAGAAGACATATGTCCTGACTAAAAGATTGAAGGGACAGGAATTCCCTTTGCCTCAGACCTCGCTTCATCATGATAAAAAACTGTGCCAAGTAGAATCAAGAGTTGTATCGTCCTACGTGAGGTGTACGTGTGTATATTCCTCAAACTAGAAGCAGCAATTTGCTTAGGGAGTTGAAACAGACATGAAAGAGAACATGAAAAAGAACATTGTTATTTTCATCGAAGAAAGCAATTTCAGCAATCGACGTAATTTTGATACGTTTTCAACAAGCATGAAGAGCGCCTAAAATGCCACAATAAGATCACCGGACATGTGCGATGTCGTGTTACCACTCATTATACCGAGAGACAGCGTTATAACGAGGTTTAAGTACGTGTAACAACAAAGATGCCTTTTCTCCGAATTGCCAAACACTTATGAATAACACAATTTGGCATCGTTATTCATAAACACGCCATGATGTTAGTCCGTTCTAGCTAACTTTACAACCGATTTCATATTACCAAGTAAAGTCCAACTTGCGAAAAATCAGGCCTTAACAATACAAATCCATAATAATTCTTGTCAATTGTTAATTGTAATCAGAATTATTAATACAAATCTAGAGTGAATGAGGAGTATCTAATCAATCATAAAACGACAGGTGGGATGTTTACCTGAAAACCAATTAGCTAAGTAGGGAAAGTGTTATTGATTGGTTTCTAACAATGTCGATACCAGGTCATAAGCTTAAAAAGTAAATAAACAAAGAATATTTTCAATAATAGTTAAAACAAATTTTATGTTAAATGCGGAATTGGGACAAAACATTAGAATAGAAAACTCTATCGATTAAAACGTCCCGTTGGAAATTTGCCAACTATTAGCATTATGACATTCGACATTATGCATAAGTTATTCAATGCACAATATATAATATGTAAACTGAAATTCTCAGTCACCACGAGGACCTGTCTGTCAAAGAAAGACATCCATCAGATGCAATGGTGTGGTATTTTTACCTAAACATACGCTATAGATTTTATAAGAAATTCTTCGTTTAATGAATGCATCAGGAACAATGCATATGAGAATGAAACCATTTTAAACTATAAAGGCAAAACTAAGTTATAATTGCTAAAAAATGGGTATTTTTTACTCACAGATTATGTGTTCTACCGTGTACAATCCATGGCGGCCATTTTATTCCGCGAGGCATCAATGGACAATGACGTCATTGACAGAATCCACTACGAGCCTCGTTTTGAATTCATGACGGCCGATATTTCCCTTATGTTTGAATGTAGGATTTTAAGGAAACTATGAAAGCCTCCGGTCCCGAATGACAATAATCGATAACGATACGGAGAGCTGTTGTCTTTGAAAATGCTGACAGGGTTCAGCGATATCAAGTAGTATTTATTATTGATTAAGAAAAATTACAAGTCTGAACTCTACCGAAATCAGGTCTGGCAGATTTTTTAATGATTGATCTTCAGACTAGTAAATACACCCGGGACTGTTTCCATTGCTACGGTGGTTCAATTATAATACCAGATTAAATAATGTACATAATATCGAGAGACTATTGTCTTCATATGATTTTTTGAAACAATCAAATCTCACTAATATTGTCAGTGCATTTTGTAAAAATAACGATACACTGATTTAGGATAACGAGAAAAGTTTTGAATATCCGGTGTATTTGTTGGAATTTGATACCATTTGTATTTCGTTTAACACTGCATGTCGACCTTATTTAAGAGAACTGAGACAAGAAATCTATTTTGCCGCAACTACTTTGTACTGTCGAGCTATATTGGCCTGACATAAGAGATTGTATGATGCATCAGCGAATGTTGATTAACACGCTCATATTTTTCAGACAATAATAACGCGAGATCGACAATAATCTTCACTGTCGCCGCTATGCCACGGGTGAGTATTTTATAACACCATTGATTAAACGAGATAAAAGATTTATTTTTGGTCGTCGTGATATCATGAACTGCCGCTGTACCATTCTCGGGCAAGGTCGGAATGATTAATTAATAATCGATATCGTCCCCGCTTCACAAGCAAATGGACACTGCCATCGTTGTCAAATTTGTCAGGGATAAGAAGACAGACGCTCAGTGCTTGGGCATTGGACAGACGTGCGGTATTGACTCTGGACGTAATGGTCGACTACTGTTGCTATAGTTACCGGGGTTGCTCGTTAACGCGGTGTATAACTTGATAAACACCTGGTGTGTTAACACCGGTCAATGATGGACAATCATTACCGGCTAGGGTTGTGGAATAGTCTTGTCTTTTGTCTTGGATATTATGTCTTAATGGGAGTTCTGAAGGTGGTAATGATGTTACGATAATGATGATGATGATGATGATGATGATGATGAAGATGATGTTGATGATGGTGATGATGATGGTGAAGATGATGACGACGATGTTATTTCTGTCTTGTTGGGACTGATGATGATGACGACTGATGATAATGCTGATGATGTCGAATTTAATTATAATGACGATGATGACGGGGGTGGTGTTCGGTGTTGCGGTGAAGAATTTGGGTTTAATGTGCAGCGAACCACATGACGCACAAGTTGTATTTATAAACATCCGTTTACTTTCTTTGAATCAAAATATAAAAGGCATTTTATCACACCTCAACCTTTATTTACCATTATTTATTAAATTCATTCATTTCATTCATTATATCAAACAACCTTTTGGGAAAATAACGCACTTTCTTTATAAAACCTGTGAAGTTTCAGACATTTTGTTAAAATGTAAGAACTATGAGGTAAAAGGTTATAACTGCGATTAATTGTAACAAAATGGTAATTGTAGTAAAATGTTAATAGAGAATTTATAATCCAAGATCACGCAGGTTTTATTCGAGCTTATAAACAGCTGAGAAAAAACATATTGGAAATATATGATATTGTGATATCCTTTAACTATTACGACCGTGTTGAAATGTATTCTCATTTACCTCGATAAGTGTGAATTTGTGTCTTTCGGCTTGTTGCTGAACTATTGCCGTATGGACCCGCCTTCCCAGCTCAAGCTACCACTAGTACCTCCCGGTGTTTCTTGTCTGAGTAATATTCTGAAGGCGTCATGCGAAGTGACATGAACTGTGAATTTCACTAGTTTTTGTCGATCAATGGCCCGCTTTAGCAACGTTTAATGTAGAAAATTTCCCTTGTTGTATCACTTATTTGATGGAAAGAAATGCCACATTATTGAATCCTATAGGACATACTCAGGTCAGAAACGTCGCGTTGTACGAATGTAGGGTCCGAACTCATTTGAGTTTTTGTATAACAGGAGAGGAATGAATATTAGATACCCTTAAAGGGGTAGTAGCACGTTTTTTTAATAATTATATATTTTAAATATTTTACTGATAAATGTAAGTTAATGCTAAGTGTATTAATTTGATAGTGTCAAAAATCACATTACAAAAGCCAATCATCTATAGTCAGAGGACAAAGTATGAAGATTCACACAAAATCCGTTGGCGGCCATTTTGTGTGAAACACTTTTAATTCATTTTGTGTAAGAAAAATGAATTGCATGGCTGAAATAGAAATGAAATACATTGTCTTTCAATTGGAACCATTAATATTCATTTTCCTGACATCACCTTATACTCCCCATAAAAACGTGCTACTGCCCCTTTAAGTGGAAATAAGGGGATAAATAGATATGTAAGTTTTAGAGTTAAACACACATTTTCCAGTAAAAAATGCATTATATTGTTTCCGACTAAGTAACACTGAAGGGAAGTGCAGCTGAATAAAATACCCATTGAAGCGTCCTTAAAATGACATGGGTCAAATGAGAGAAGACTTCATAAAGAAACAGTTCTTGAATGTATGTGAATATACGTGATCGCAACGTTTAAAGGTACATGCTTACTCTTTAATCGGGAACATTGTAGGCAATAGCAAAATGTCATGCTTGTTATTAAGCAATGAAAACAATTATTCAATTCAATTGCCTTAATTAAAACTTGTTAAAATGAATTCTCTGCTATTTCAATCCACAATGTCATAATAAAATAAAGGTTTGAAATATTCTTTTTGCTTTTCCTCATTATTGTTAAGTATTTTCTTGTTTACAATTGTACTTGCTATTTTTGAAACAAAATTTCGCAATCTGATACTTTTTGCTTTTTAGTTTTATTTTAATTAAAATGGTTTCTTGTTTTTACTTTACAATGGTACAATCTATTCATTAACAAAAAACTTTCATCCTTACACTGATGTCCTTTGCCATTGGGTTTTAAATCAACCCTGCTCCAGGAAATAAAATTATAGAAATACTGATTCGATTTGGGTTCGAACTCCATCCAGACGGTGTTTCCCGGAACAGGGTCGAGTTTGTTTGTGACTAAACAATGGTGTAAACAAACAAAACTTCGAAACAAACTCATTTTGAAAAAAATATGATGAAGAATCACGGGCCTGATTTGAAAAACAGTAATCAAATTAACTGCTGTAAAATCGTCGGACTTGAAAGTCGAAAATACTTTAATGTAACTATTTAATCTATTATTTTTACTATTTTATCCCTTCAGTGCTGTAAATTGTTCGATATATATATGTATGTATTCTCAATGTAAATATGTGGTGTAATAGTTAGCACGCCAGAGCCCCGGTTTGAATCCCGGTGGAGACACCCAAAAAATTAACCTGGCTCTCAATCTGTGTTGTGTAAGGCACTTCATCCACATTGCACTCAGTCCTGTTATAGTAGGTACCTGTAACAGGGTGTACTGAGTCTACTGACCTACGTGGTCGTGAGGAGCGCTTAAAAGCAGCTGTGAAGGTACAATCCTCAGGGTAATGATGCAGGTAGCGCTTTAAGCATGTCCTAGGACGTGGAAAAGGCGCCATATAAATATCCACATTATTATTGTTATCATTAGTGAATATCCTTCGTATCAGAGGTTCCTCTAGCGGACACAACTATTAAAAGTGAGACAATAGAAGGGTAGAACTACATTTCTGATTTTATTAATCGTTATTGTTTATGTAAAGTGATTTAAACGTGAAAATGTTTGATTTTATTTGATTAATATGAGTTTGAAATTGATGAAAATGAAGGAGACTATGTTCTTATTGTCATGATCAAAGATTACTTTTAAGGATTTTGCTATTGCGATTACTGAAAAATACTATACATGTACATAAGTTTGAATTAGCTATATGTATTTTGAAAGGCTCGAGTTCAAAGGGAAGTCATCAATAAAATCTGGAATTATTTTTTGTGAAACATCAGTATTTGAAACAAAGGGTAAAAATTTCATTTAAGCTTGTGTTCATTATATTAAAGTAACACACATAGATAAACATTGTTCGGATTTTATCAAATTGTGGCATTAAAGTTATAACATTCAACGTAATAAACAACCACAGCAGAAAAAAATGAGTCTGTCCATAACCTCGCGAATGGATCCGGAGTTACCCGAAACAATTCGACATCTGCCGAGCAGAGCCGAGGCGATCTGAATCCCAACGTAACGATCCGAGTCATCTATCCCGGAAAAAGTCGAGAGGAACCAAAATGTCTCATAACTTCTCGTTGACCTCCGAGATCTCGGCGTTATTACCCAAGGTTCTCGTTGTCATTTCAATTTCCTGTACATTTAAGCCTGAGTTCACTTGTCCCAGCTTGGATTTGGCCTTTTCTTCTCTCTTTTCTTCTCTCGCTGTAAATAAGAAAATTCATAGAATCATAGAAAATAGTAATAAAAAATCGGAGGAATTGCATCGAACAGATTATGCCCTCTGAAGATGCCCCTGTACAGATTCTCTTTGTTTTGCACCGGAAGGAATGCTTTGGTATTGACAAAAAATATTAAAAAATAGGCAATTTTCTCTAACAACTTTGAATAAGGCTAGTCATGCCTGATGATGAAATTCTAAAAGACATGTGAATATGTATCATATTCAAAACCATTCACTTTGAGAATATAAGCTCTAATTTCATTCACATATACCAATGGTTGCTTGTGCATATAAACCCTCGTACATTTATTACGGAAAACATGGCCTATACAATGAGCTGACTGTAACACTCTGTTTAATGTGTAGTCGGGACGGCTTTGCATTGGACGTATTGAGCAGATGAACGTTATATTGATATGATTGCTGAAGAAGAACTATTTATACTCGGTTTATATTAGCTACAATTTAACCTTATCATTTTTACCAACCCATATTCATTGATTTCACTGTCATTATTATATATTTGACAATTATGACTGCCCTCGTTTAAGTATATTTTTTTACTAACCTCTTTTCCTGTTTTCACTCCACTTGTTGCACGCCATACCCATGACGACGATCAGTGACAGGAGGATGGTCGCTCCCATCATGGCAGGCACAGCGTATATAACACCCATACCCAGGTGTTGGGGGATACCTGTAATAACGATATACAGATATAACACCCTTACCCAGGTGTTGGGGGATACCTGTAATATCGATATATAGATATAACACACATACCCAGGTGTTGGGGGATACCTGTAATATCAGTATACAGATATAACACCCATACCCAGGTGTTGGGGGATACCTGTGATAATAATATTTATTACCCACGTGGTACTTCGTAAAGGGGTTTCATAACAATTTGTAATGACACATCGGTCATAACACATTTAAGTGATTTGATTGGCTAGTGATGACATTGTCCGGACTACTTTATTCATTCATAAAACGAACGTATTTTCATTCACAAATTTCGAATGGCACTGAGTGAGTCGAAATCATTCTTCAAACTGTCAGTTTATTTTTTAATCTTAGTTCTTACTTACCGAAATGCTAAGGAATAAATCGGAGGACAAAATAAAATTAAAATAAGACATCTTACTGATATCTCAAGGCTCATATATAAAACACAGCACAATTTGCTCACCTAATTACATATATTTGATCCGTGTCGGTCAAAAATGACACAGAAAGGCTTTTCTTGTTATCTATAGGATATAAAAACAACTGAATATCCTTTAGACAACATTAAATCAAAACGAAGCGCTTTTGAACAATAATTAGCATCTTAAACTCACTTTTAAGGCGGTTGTTTACACATTTTGGTGAAAAGATACAGGCAAATGTCGGCCGCCATGATACGCCGTTGATCAAAGAAAGATAACTCTGACATCTTTCGAGCAGATAGATTTTATTTTCTCGTACGCTTCGTTCATGACTAAAGTGCTTATTACTTTTATTTCACCACACACTATGAATTAACGTAGGATAGAATTAAGAAAATTTATGTGAATATTTACGGTCGTAATATTATATTATTTGAGGTTGTGACGTGGTTATATATTTATCCCCCGTTCTGTTTGTTTATAGGCACAATAAAAAGTTGCTTAAAAAAGCAATAAATCATCTGAAATGCAAGGTGGTTATAAATAAGATACAAAACTCGTTCACCTTCCATATCAAGTTTATGTCCCTCGTGAAATAATTTAGTTTTGTCACTCGCCAAGGCTTGACAAAGAAAAAATATTTCACTTGGGACATAAACTTGATATGAAAGGGGAAGCTCGTTATATATCCTATAAATACAACTCCAATGCCAAGGTGTTGGGGGATAACTGTAATGATGATATTAATATTACACCAATACCAAGTTGTTGGGGGGTACCTGTACTAATGATACATATAACTCTCATCCAAGGCGTTTGGGATACCTGTTATAAAAAAATCATGTAACACACATAACCAAGGTGTTTGGAAATATATGTAATAAAATGACGTGTTACAAAACAAGGTGTTTGAAAATATCTGTTATAAACATCCATGTAACACCCATACCAAGGTGTTTGAAATACCTGTAATTATAATAAGTGAGTATTACCTCATTCAAAAGATTCCACGAAGCCCGTATTTCCGATAAAACCATTGTTACAGGTGGTTTTAAAATCTTAGATTGGTGATAATTGCGTCCTCCTTATGTCATACCTGGACAAAATGACACAGATTCTAAGAGACTAATAAATCGATGAACAGTAAATGAGAGAAACAAGACCAATGAGGAACAGGAAATGAGAAATAAAGACCAATGAGGAAGGGGATATGAGAGAAATCTCGTCCAAGGGTGAAGTGAGAAGAATTATTAATGCATGGATGTCATCGGCAGTCTATAGAAAGACCGACAGAAATATTTCACTCGCCAGTAACATGTTTACAACATTTACAGCTATTTAAAAAATGACAACCAACGGCATAGTGCCGAGAGACATGGACAGTCTATACCAAGGTCAAAGTGAAAACAACCAATTCAGAGAAATATAGAGATTCAAAACCGATGAAGCGGCAGTTAAGATAAAAGATAGAGTGAAAGAAAATAATAATTCAGGAAATTCATGAGAGAGTGTTAAAGTCAAGCATATGAATAGAATTATAATACTGAGATATAGGGAGTGTTAATATCAATGATAAAGTAAAAGGAAATAATAAAAGTGGTAAAACCGAAAGGTTGGAAAAATGAAATAATTAAACTGCGAAAAGGAAAGGGGAAGAAAAAAAGGGTGAAATGAAGGTAAATGATAATATAGGGAAATAGGGTGTCTTAATGAAAAGGATTAAGTGAAAGGAGATAACAATTTAGGGAAAAGAGAGTTATGAGGTCAAGAATTAAGTGAAAGGAAATTATTATACAGGAAAGTTGAGCGTCTTAATGTGAAGCGTTAAGTGAAAGGAAATAATAATTTAGGGAAATAGATAGTGCTAAGGCAAGATTTGGTAAAATGAGATAAGGTACAGGGAAATAGAAAGAGTTAAGACTATACTTATTGTGTAAAAGGAATCTGGATTATTAAGGTCTGGGATTGAATAGAAGGAAATAATTTATCGTGGATTTACAGAGCTTTAAAGCAAAGAGAAAGAAAATAATAATACAGGTAAATACAGACTGCTAAGGCCAAATGTAGAGGTAAAAAAAACAGGATAAAAAGACAGTTTATACAGAGAATGAAGAGAAAGGAAATAATAATATAGAGTGCTAAGGTATAGTATTATGATAAACGATATAATAATTCAGGTGAAAAGAAACTGTTTAGATCATGGATAAAGAGGAAAACATACAAAGATCAAGGATGAAGATGAGGGAAATGGTAAAACAAGGAAATGGAGATAGTTAATACCAAGGATAAAATGAAAGCAAATAATTTGTAAAGGTAAATATACATTGTTAAGACCATGGATTAAGCAAAAGGAAATAAGTTGTTAAGAGAAATTGAGATTGTTTAGGCCAAGTATTAAGGGAAAGGAAATAATGAGATAAAGGTATATACAGAAAGTCTAAATGCAAGGTAAAATGAAGGAAAACAATGATTCAGTAATGATAAAGTACACTGTCATAGCAACATGTTTACGCATTATTCGCCGCTAAAAAAATTATGTGCATTCTTAACATAGAATGTTTCTTTTGTGACCTAAATAGCCTTGTTCCATTTAATGTTCACTCAGTCGAGTAAGTTTAAATAAATCATCTTAGGAATTTGTTTCAACTTTGAACAGGTTCGTCATATGTGAAATGTTTGTGGTACAGGCTATTTTAACAACTATTTGAGGAGTAAGACATTTACATAACCTTTAACCTTTAGTGTTTTTTGTGTTAGGGTACTTACCTGATAGAGGGTTGGATTCATGAAGATATATTTATAACATGCCTGGATGATGTAAGACGTTTTTCAGTTGTGTAATGTATTTCATAACAGATAGGATGTTCGATAAAAAGTGTCGAATTATTAATAACATAATTTATAGTATACCTCCCTGCTTATGTTAGAAATTTCTAGTGCACGCATTCTCAATAATATATGTAAGGATAATTACATCTTTAAATTCTTAATATCATAATGGTCTTGTTAAAACTAATTACTTACCAAGTAACCATACCGTCCCATAATATGTACATATATTTCAACGTTAAAAGGGATACGATTTCGTGAGCAAGGCTGATAATTTCAAGAAAATATCAAGGTTAGAACCCAAAGCGTATTGCTACAATGTATCTTTATATCTCTAGACATCCGTAAGGTTCTTCGGAAGTTGATAAGGACTGAAATAACTTTAGGCAAGTAAATTGGCAATTTCTCGACAAATAACGATCATATATACATGTATTAAAAATGATTAAGCTAGTCTTTGAATTGATGTTTTTCGACATGGCGTAATACAAGATTTTGTTTAACTGCTTTTTTTCTTATATAGTTTTTTCTTTCAAAATAAAAAAATTACAGATTATATGGTTGTATGCAATTTTATTCACTATATTCAACTTAATACGTTAATATATGTGTTTGGACAATAGTTTATTTATTTTTGCCAGAGCACGAGTGAAGAATTACATCGTTGCTAACCAAATACATGAACAAACCACGATAGACTGCAGGTGAATCTCGAAAGGACATTTTTGAGGAAAACCATCTATAGAAAAATTATGTCTTAAAGAAATTTCCTAAACGTGAACAATTTATGAAATGATTTATCAACTATATGTAATTGTCAATATTATGAATATGTAATGAAATAATTCATTTGTGGTAAAAAGATCTTTTCTAGGCACCAAGATGATATTTTGTTGCATGCCAATAGGCTATCTAAGTATGACAGTTTTAGAAAATTTGCAAGATATGTCTATTTGAAAATACGATTCAAATTTGTAAGACTATATCTGTTGTTGATTAGTGCGTCACACATAATGCTTAATTTAGTAACACTTTCACATAGTTGCCTTTTAGAGTTATTGGCTAAAAATGAAAGAAATGATTTCAATTTAAAAAAATAATTAAAACACTTAATACTTAATACTTACAACTATCTCAATCTTAATATTGAACATTATTATTACATCAAAGAACAACATAATCTGAGTTTCATAACACAAATTAATTGAGATATCGTTAGCTGAAATATTCAAATTATTTATATTCACCATTGGCGTGACATGTTCCTATGCATGCAAAGATTAAGCTCCAAAAAGTCTTCATTTCTACCGATGTTGTATCCTTGTTATAGATGAGACTCCTTTCAAAGGAGTAAGGATTCGCTTGTAACTCCTTAGCGGAGTCACACAGCGCGGAGAGTTCACGCACAGGATACCGGAGATAGCTGTGTTGCCTAAATGTTTGTTTTTCTTATCATATTCAGTCGGACTGTAGGAAGACATATATATTATACAGGTTACTGCGGCATTATATATCTACCTCAATACTACCAAAACCTTCACACTGATGATTCTTAATTTTAGACATTGTTACCATTCTCTCCCCACAGAGGCAGATCAAGTAATGTTGATTTAGCGTCTGTTATATTACGCCGAGTTTGTGGGGTAGAATGGGAGATGCCTGATTGGAGGCAATCAAAATTAGTTGTGCAATCAGCGACGCTGTTCTTAAATCATCATTTTGGCTACTGAAACAAGGCAAAGGCATTGTGATATGCACCACCCTTTCCAAGCGAAAGCCTTGTCATTTGATAAAGAAATTCAAATGCATTGTGATGAAAGTTTTTTCCGCCAGGGGAAACTCCACGGATTTCGGCGTATTAGAACAGAGGCTAAATCAACATGACTTGATCTGCCTCTGTGGGGAGAGATTGCATTGTTACATGTCACAAAGCAAATGTGAAGATATGGACCCACTACTATATGGAGGGCGCGAAATGAACTGCATCTTTATATGAAGATGATATTATAAGTTACCATGTGTCCACCAATTTGAAATGGAGATTTATCATGAGTTAAATATCAAAGTGAATGCTTTAAATCCGGCTTGAAAGATGAGATTGGTCAAAATGGCGACTTAAAAATATCAGTGCTACTCTTTTTATTCAGGTATCTACAAATATAATTTTATACAATCGCAGCGCAGGGTATAGACGGAAATTGCGGATTAACGAAACAAATAAAATACCGAGCAGTGCTTATGACGTCATAGCATTATGATGGCGTCATCACTAATAATGCGTAACTTTTGGGATGTATTGCTGGGTATTAGTCAAACTAAACTGTCTAAACGATAAAGTTTAGAATGATAAAAACGTATATTCATAAACTTATTTACAGAAAGTAAAAAACCATAAACAATGTTTGTAGTTTTTATTAGATTATGTAACAAAACTAAATATATATGTAATTTGGATTTAAAATGTCGATCTCCTGAAATTCATAGGGACGTTTTTCAATATTTACAAAAGTAAATATGGTAATAATGTCACTGTTGTATAAACATTGAAGTTAAGCGACATAAACTTAACTTGAGTCAAATATGATTTGGGCTCCAATTTGAGTCACATGAAAAGAGTAACCTAAGTATACATGTATGTCTATTTATCAATCAAAATAAAGAAATGGCATAGTTGATTACTAAAAGCAAACTTCAAACATCTTATGAGGAAAATTGCATTGCATTCATACTGCTACATAAACGTACATGTATTTATACCCTCTGAACTCATAATTCTAAAACACACCAAGCCAAAAGCACCATTAATTACTTTTCATTATGATGTTTAAAGGGACAATCCTATCGGGATATTTTGTGGAAACAATATTCAAGAGAACTTCCCTGTTTATACTTGATAATGATCATTTTCGAATATGTTACTTTGGTTTTTATAGATTTAACAATTTTACAAAGAATACATCACTGCGTCCTCTTGAATTTCATTTCCACAAAAAAGTACCCCGATAGGACTGTCCCTTTAACCAATAATTTTCCAAAACAATGAAGTGTCGTTCTGCATGTTTTCTTGAAGCAGATATATCGCACATGTCATTCTAGAAGTGACCCTTTTGTAAGATTAAAGTCATATAGGTCGATGGTAATCTAAATAGAAAGGCAAAATAAAGTACACATCATACTTTGTTTACATTTACGTAATATCTAGACATATGATTTAACCAGTTATAAGACGTTAACAATAACACATATTTGCAATAGTTTAAATAAATTGGTATCTGGTTGATACTGTGTTAAAATATCTTTGTTTAATAAAGACAGGGGTAAGAAATAGAATTGTCACAATAATGACCCCCACATGATTGAAATGTGAAAAAATAGCCACATTTAAAATTTATTATAAAAATTATTTAAAATCAATTTTGGAGCAATTTAGAACCAAACAATTTCATGTTTTAAAACCAGAAAAAATTATCTTAATGATCATTAAACTCGAAACACGAAATATTTGTATTTGAAAATGATAAATTCAACCGAAGAGTGTACTTTCTTTTGCTTGTATGTTATGAAGCGATACCGGGCCTTTGGCCCGAGAAATATCAGAGTATTGTATGAGCTCTGTGGAAAAGATATGCTGTAGCAAGTGGAATGGTTTTAAAACTTTTTATATGTATTAATGTTGAAATACCATGCCAAACAATCAAATGATAAAAAAAAATTCATTTGTGTGCAATATTTACTCTTTGAAAATTATGTCAAACAGGATGCGGGTGACATTGGCGTTGAGATTATTGGAAAGGAGGTTGTCGCACTAGCAATTTGGTCATTACTTGAATACAATGCTGATTAAATGCTATGAGAAACCTTCGAGGATTACTGTGAAAATAATAATTTTGTCATTTTGGTTTATAAACAAGACACAATTATTTCCAAATAATGATTAACAGTGTTATTTGGAAAAACAGTAACATTGGTGTTGAATTAAGTCCCGAACAGGCACAAACCGGACGAGGGGTTGTGACAGGCTCTACCATTGGATAAGATTTTATCCAATCATCGACAAGCTCTTCCAGAATTCGCAAAGGAAGCGTACCGCTGTCCAGTACAACAGAATGAAATTCCTTTAGGTTGAAACGGTCACCTGAAAATGAAAATGATTTTTTAAAATAAAATCTTGTCAAAATCATGTAACGTTCTCTCTTCTGAAAATAATAATTTCTACGTTTAAGGGTTAAAAAGACATATTTCATCGATTGACTTATCTAATTATTCTTATTAAATTTTCAAATTTCGCTTAATTACAATTTATCCAAACATTCTATCAAATGATATATTCGCAGTTTAGTTTGAAGATTATAGCTTTCTGTCTTAATTGAATTTGTTAAATAACATCAATTCCATAGTTTATGGTGACCTAATAATGTCAATAAACCTCTCCAGTTATGTAATTTTTGTTATACAAAATACAACTCTTACAGATATTTTGTAAATCCCTATCATTTCATTAATTGATTAAAATCTCGCAACAATACATAACGTTATGTACAGCTTCATATAACATTTTGTACAATGCTTAGCCAGAAACCTTAATACAGAGAGAGTGAATTGAATAAAAATGTACACAAGAGAGAAGTATCTTCTCGTATTTGGTCTCAAAGGTTCTGCTCTTTAAACACACACCAAGCTCCTTTTCTGCTCTTGCACGCAGTTCCTTAATTTTGAGTTCCCCTATCTTATAAGCCAGAGCCTGTCCAGGGATGCTGATGTAGCGGTCAACCTCCACCTCGACGGCAGTTCGGGATGAAGATGTGTAGTTCATGAAGTAGTCAATGGCGTCGTCACGTGTCCAGCTATTGGAGAAGAGCTTAGTTACTGTCCATTTGGGATGAAAAAAGACAACGGACTCTAATATACCATTAATCATAGTAATTATGTCCATTTTGGATGCAAAAAGACATCCGACTCTCATATCAGTGTAATTTTACAAATTGTCAGTGTACAGTGGCGTTAATGATTAATTATTTTGATGAAGCGTGTACCATGAAAATAGTGTTAATGGTGTGATCACATGACCAGCTGTACCAGATGACGTTTAGTTAATGCCGATGCGGGATGAAGAAGGCTCTGATATACAATAATTCATCAAAATATTCCAAGTTACCGGTGTACAGTGGTGGTCATAATTAATTATAGAGAAGGAGCGTGTACCACGGAAATGGAATTGCATGACTAACTAAAGACTCTTCAACGGAAAAGATGTTAACTGCATCGAGATAGTCAACGGAAAAGATGTTAACTGCATCGAGATAGTCAACGGAAAAGATGTTAACTGCATCGAGATAGTCAACGGAAAAGATGTTAACTGCATCGAGATAGTCAACGGAAAAGATGTTAATTGCATCGAGATGACCCCCAACTCCTCCCCCCCCCCCCCCCCCCCCCCCCGGGTCTTATTAGCACAGAGGTTTGGTCACCATTTTATGACTTGATCTACCTCTGTATGCAGAGATGGTCTTATTTGTTACTAGTTTGGAAAGATAGAACATCAGAGAAGAAAAATGTCAGTTTACTTAAAAGCGTGTATTCCTGTGTCAACCACAAGCCTGCAAGCACGAAAGATTTCATCAGCGTAGCGCCCCATCCTGAAAGCATGAGGGAAACAAGTTAAAATTTGATGACAGGTCATGAATACTGTTATAGAATGCTGATGACTGAATTACTTCATCTTTCTAAAAGAGTCATGATTTCTTTAGGAGGTTACAATTAAGATCTTCGTCGTCAGTGTTTCTTAGTTAATGACAAACTCACAGTTCATAGTCATCATCATAGATTCCCATCTCCTCGCCAAGGTACTCTGTGTACAAAGCCCAGCCCTGAATGGACATTTATATGCATTATTTTACACAGTATTAACAGGTTCTTCATGATAGCATAGAAACAAGTATGAAACTAAACTCTAGTTGTGTCATCATTAATAGAATAGTCTGAGAGCTCACATTTACTGTATCATTATTTGATTATTATGATTTAAAAATTGCAAACTACATTAAATCGCTGAAAAAACATTTAAAAAGAAATTGAGATGTAAAAGAATAGCTTGTTCCCCTTGATAAACATGTTTCCTAGAAAAGATACAACAAAGATGTTAAGGATGTGTATGGTCTATTCTTCAGGAGTCAGTGATGACATGTCAGTCCTTATTTACAAATGATCAAAAACGGAAGATTTCATATTCATTTTTGAAAAATGAACATGATATTTTCCAAGGCGTGTCATTTATTGTCCATTTAACATTTAAATTATCAATTTAATATCAAATTTCTGAAAACCAGTTGCTATAGAGATAAAGTTGAAATGTAATAGGTTGGTAGATGAAGCTATATGCAATGCAATGCCATGCATGGCTTATGTCTCAAGTCCATTAGGGGTTTTATGATCTGATGGAATATAATATTTACTCACCTCGACAAAGGCGGTATAGTAGGGGAATAAGAAGGGGACTCTGCTCAGACCACTGTATATCATTTTCTGTCTGAAATCTGGGTTGTCAGTGGTAATTGCTATGCTTATCTGTAATTAAATATATAGTATGATGAAACGAACAGATGACAAATCTACAATAACAAACATAAATACTTTCCGTTACACATACTGTAGCTCTAGGACAGTTATTTGCAGACATTTGTCGAAGTTCGTTATGCATTTTTAGATGTTCAAATAACATTACATGCATATGATGGTTTGTGAACAATAGAACCCAAAACATCACAACTATAAAACTTCATATAAACTTCCATACATGTAGTTATATACGTTCTTTAAATATCTTTTAGATTTACACATGGTTATGGTTATGTATATGATTCATTGCACACTACGTTACTGACATATTACCTTCAGAAACGATTCAAGCATAAACAAATTGAAGTCACATGATGTTAGGAGGTTCTGGTTCTAGCAATGCTTCAAAGTCTTTTTTATGTGATTTATTTCTTTAGAAAGTATATCAATGTTGGTGAAAAGCTTGATAAGAATCTTTCCGAAAAGAATTTGAAGAAAAATCTTATAACCTCAAAATTATCTTAAATTTTCAAAAATAATCTTTAAAGTTAAAGGTAGCCCCGTACATGCATTCGGGTGTGATCAAAACTACAAAGAAATACATTTTTAGCTTCAGACATTTAAAGTTATTCAAAAATATAAATACTACATGAGTGTTCCTTTAATTATTTTGAGTAGTATATGGATACCCAGGTTTCTACCTGAAAATGGTGTCCTGGGTTAGCCTCATGAAGAACCAAAGCTTTAAGTGTAAAGTTGAGGCTGCAACGGAAGTATATTCAATACATAATGTAAACATACTCCTTCATTGCTGTTGGTATAAGTATGAAAGTATTTAACGAAAACACAATGACAATAAGGAATGGTCTCAATTATAGCGACAGATAGTTGTCATAGGAACGCTTCACTTCATCATTATCTCTTTTTCTCACTATGATGCAATATTTCAAGTGGTTTAAAACCTGTGTTTTGCATTTTAAATATGAAACACGAACGAATAATGTGGATGAAAGTGATGGTTCCTGAGATCCACTTGCAAATTTAAACTGGAGTCAAACGTTGAATTATCAAAATGATTTACGTCCAAAATTAACATTCTCTTCTTTTATAGAAAGTGGTAGATAATATTGTCCAATACATAAAAACAACCAATGTCAACCAAAACAGACCATCAGTATAATTTAAAAACAACATTTACATTGGCTGATAGTCACGCATGCGTATTTACAATATAAGTTATCACATTGCATAGCGGGTTACATCGGTATTTATTATTCCCGCGAAAGGTTTTATGCAACGAGCGGAACGCGAGTTGCATAAAACCTTTCAAGGGAATAATAAATACCGATGTAACCCGCTATGCAATGTGATAACGAATTTATCTTACCGAATGTCTAAAACTATTGTTAAAAACACAATCAGAAGTGAACAAAACCTTTATTTCAAAACAACAACAAAGGTCCGAGTCACGGCATACTGGTTGATCTATGACCTTATCATGTGACTTTGAATGATTGACGTGGAAGCACGCTTTACTCGCGGGGTATAAGGGATTTATTCTCCCTCGGTGAAGGTGTATATGGGAATTTGTTAAGGGTCACGTGAACCAATCAGAGATCGAGATTCTTACATGAGGTAGGATAATGGCAGTTCTCATGCGTCAAATTGGAAAGACACTTTTATTATCTTCCAGGGACTGATACAGGATATTCGTTTGGGTGCGATGGGCCTGATTATTTTCACAGGCACAACTATTGATATATTACTTTGGATCTGAGAATATGTGTGTAAAGGTTAAACAGCTTTTATCATAAATGGGAAATTAGCCTCTCAACATTTAATATTTTTAGAACTCTCTTGGGAGGGTCGCATCCCCGCATCCCCTTCTAGATCTGCCGATGTCTTTCTATATCAAAAAGACTTCAAGTCTGACTTGTAGAGAAATGTTATAATGTTACTGTTCATCAGGTCGCTTCACGTTTGCCCAAAACACCCCAGGTCGCGTTCCCTCGGGATCCCCGGATGTATAGGATCCTCTTGGACCATCGTTCACCATCTCTCGGACCCTTTAAATAAATGATGAAATATTGAATTATTTTTTCTAGATCATATGATTTTTAAAGGGGCAGTAGCACGTTTTTTGATAATTTTATATTTAAAATATTTCACTGATAATTCTAAGTAAATGCTAAATGTATTATTTTGACAGTGTCAAAAATCTCATTACACAAACCAATCATCCATGCCATAGTCAGAGGACAAAGTATAAAGATTCATATAATATCCATTGGCGGCCATTTTGTGTGAACACCTTTAATTCATTTTGTGTAAGAAAAAAAACTTGCATGGCTAAACTTTACGTTGTTTATTTGAATTATTACTGCTTAATTTAGTTTAAATAAATTGTCTTTCAATTGGAATTATTAATTTTCATTTTCCTGACATCACCTTATATTCCCCCTAAAACGTGCTACTGCCCCTTTAAATAGAGGACATCTTTTGTTTTGAGTGTGATATCACTTATCTCTCATCGAGTGACGGGGTAGAGCCAGTATTTTCACGAGTGGCGCAGCCACGAGTGAAAATATAGGCTTTACCCCGTCACGAGATGAGAGATAAGTGATATCACACTCAAAACGGAAGATATTCTGTTTATTATATGCCTCTGTGGTCGAAAATGTGTTAATTTATGTCCAAAAGACTTTGACTCGAGATTTTTCTGGCGACGTCATACCATTGTTGATCGTAACTTAGCGACGGCGATGACGTCGCGTTGATTGTAGAAGTGACGTCAAACCATTGTACACATGACGTCATCCCCTCTGTGATATTTTCACTGACTTGAAAAAGTGATATCACACTCAGTGGCGAGAACACTTTTCTAGAACTGAGAAAACTCAGTCTCTCACCGCTTAGCATATAATAAAATTAAATTTGACATTACGAATTGAAGTGAACAGTGAAGACTGTAGTGATGCATTGGTAAACATCATCACCTCAACCTAAATCCTTACTTTACAATTAAACATGATATCTCTTCAAGGATTTGACATATGTTATCAGTAAGGTAGCTTGGGCACACAAATCAATTGAAGTGATGAATTCAATAAAGTATCTACTACTACTGCTACTAAACATTTGTATAGCGCCAATATCCAGCTCAGAGAGCGCTGCTCAAAGGCGCTTTGGCTTTCCCTCATTGGATATCAATCTTCGTGACACTTCTTTTACCATCTCGACTCCCGGGGGAGCATACAACACGTGCAGTCATGTGACACACAGCGTTAATGTCACTCTCAATCCTTACGAGGTACCCATTTACAGCTGGGTGGACTGGGACACATAGTCAAAGTATTTTGTCCAAGTATACAGCACGCTGCTGTACCTGCAACTAGGTGTCTGCACGTTTTCATGTTGCCACCATCTGGTCATTTACCAACGGATTCGTGGGTTCTTTTAAGTGCACAGGGTTGTGTACTGTACACTCGGGGTTGTGACAACACTGAAAGAGTCTGCACAGAAAGTTGACTCCAAGGTTTTTACACCCGGTCACAGGCGGGGCTCGAACCCGGCACGTCAGGCTTGCTAGCCTGGCGCTTTTGCCGACTCGGCCAACGCGCCCTACACAAGAGCAAGTCTTGAAAAAATAATCTTGTGGCTTGACGAAATTGAAAGGGTGATACTTTTCCTCTTTGAAAATAATGATATTGTATGATCGTGATTTTTTAACAAAATAGATATAAATGTAAGTAGTTTTAATATGAATTAGCAATACTTACTCTATAGGCAGATCAGGGTTGTTAGAGAAGAATTCAGGCAATTTTGGGTCTATGACATCAAATATGAGACGGCGGTACTCCTCCAACAACTCCTCCTATTGTGACATGATATATGATATATGACACTTTCATAAATGTTTATACAAACAAAATGAGTAAATGAGCGAGAAAAAATTCTCTTGATACAAATAGTTAAGTTCGCAGCAAGCTTGCGTTGTCTACTCTACTCCTGTTGTTATACTTACTTTGGTATCAAAGGTGTAGCGAGTATCATTTGCAAAAGAACGAAAGTAGTCCCCCGGCAAACCCTCGTAGCCTTGCTTCTTCATAATCTAAAACACAATTTTAATTTTTTAATTTTTTTAAATAAATATTAATGATAAAGATTGATTATTGAAAATGTTTATAATGTTTCCATAAAACATAACAACAGAACGATTAAAATATCAGGATTCCGTATGCAAAAAATTTGGTAAAAACTGTGTACTTAATTCTGCACAGTACTGTACCTCCATCATATTACCGGCTATTCTTTCCACCTCCCTCAATCCGATATCATGAACTTCCTGTGCGGACATTTCCTGAGACAGGTACCATCGTATACAGGCCTCGTAGAACTCTAATCCTCCTTCAAGTGTGCTCATTCCGATTCCTGGTCGGCCGTGTGGCATGTATTCCTTGGAAATATAAAAAATAAAGCAATTTGGTCTTAAATTTATAACCATGCCAAGAATTATCTATAACAAGTCACATTCTACATAGCCATATCAGTGAGATACACGACATAGCATCATCTACAAAGTCTGCTGAGATATTACTCTTAGTAATTTTTCTTTATAACAATAAACTACAAATCCCTGATTTCATCAAAACATTTCTGTCGTCCCCAAAATATTTAACCGTATTTTCATGATAATGTCGTGTTTGAATTATCCTCATCTTGTCCAGACTTTTAAAGTATATTTTATGTCCGCTTGATAAAGTCACTACTAGTTGGGTAGAAGTATGTACATGTACATGTACGCCTAAGGATGACTGACAGGCGGTTCGAATGTATATAAATCGACCAAAATTAATTTGTCGAACACCAATGGCGAACACCCCCCAAATCCTTTCGAATTCCTCGTTCCATTACGCAGCATTCTCTCCCCACAGAAAGAGGTCAAGTCATATTGATTTAGCCTCTGTTATATTACGCCGATTTTGTGGGGTAGAATGGGAGATGCCTGATTGGAGGCATTCAAGTTAATTGTGCAATCAGCGACGCTGTTCTTAAATCATTGTTTTGGCTACTTAGTCAAGGCAATAGCATTGTGATATGAACCACCCTTTCCATGCGAGAAGCGTTGTCATTCGATAAAGAAATTCAAATGGATTGTGATGCGGGTTTTTTTCCGCCAGGGGAAACTGCCGGAACCAACGCGTAATAGAACAGAGGCTAAATCAACATAACTTGATCTGCCTCTGTGGGGAGAGAATGTTACGCAGATAACTTGAAAATTAGAGGGAGAATTTTTGTGGATTTTTTCCTCTGACCTTCATCCCTCATTTTATGCGTTTTACATCTTGAAATAAAGAAGTTGTAAATCCATAGGCACTCTTGCAATAAAGAAGTTGTAAATCCATAGGCACTCTTGCAATAAAGAATTTGTAAATCCATAGGCACTCTTGCAATAAAGAAGTTGTAAATCAATAGAACTTGTTCTCATTCATTTTACAAACTTCTAAATGCCTCTTAAAGAAGTTTTACATTTTATTTCGAGGAGGCGGCTGTGTTTAGTTATTGCCTGGACTGCGGAAGTATTTTGTATACACAACAGTGTAATTAATGACATTTCTCGCTATTAACATAACATGTAGCTAGTTGCATGAAGCATACTTAAAGCTTTGGAATCAACTCACCGTCTCAAAGAAAGTCCAAAGGTCACGATATGCTCCCAAAAGTTCGTTCACTGCATCTGCTCCACGGTTCTTTATATCTTGTCTGTTAGAAGAACGTAAAAAGTTATGATCTCCTCGACCCATAAATTACTAATTTGCCTGACGTTGACGTCAATTTTATATAAAAAAACAACATTTACATTGAGATATGCCTCCATCGGGAGACGAATTCCGTTTTAGTTTGACCTAGCTTCCCCTTTCTATCACAGTTTGGAACTAAATATTTACCATCATACTACTTAATTGTCATCTAGTTTCTCAAGAAACAGCAAAATAAACCTTTCTTTCTAAATATCAAATATTTTTATGGATAACAGTTCTTGTATACATTTGTATTGAAACATGGCATATACTATGTTGCAAACCTCTGAAAATACAAAAAAGAAAATCACAGTGTCTCAAAAGTTTATCGTTACTTTAGAGCCCATTTGTACGTTGATTTAGATACTGAATATATATATAGTTCTGTTGTTATGTGATGTAAGCTAACAATGCTGATACTGCAGTTTTCGTTTTGTATTGTCCTCCCTCAATATTCGCTTCATAAAACTGCTATTGACCATATTGCTAGTCTGTCACTATTAAAGGGGGTCTCAACCCGAATCTTTAACTTCCAGAGTTTTATTAGCAGGGCCCCGAAAAAGTCGTAAATACTCGGTAGGGACGAAATCCTTGACAAACTTGGTACTGGTTGTCAGCCGTAAGCGGTTCGTAACCAAATAATTTTGTCCCTACCGAGCATTTACGACTATTTCGGGGCCCTGCTAATAAAACTCTGTAAGTTAAAAATTCGGGTTGCAGACCCCCTTTAATATACCAATTTTTAACTATTTATGTATCAGTGAAAATATATATAACCGGTCGTCAATTGCCCTTGTATGTCACGAGCCGAAGCTTTCAAGAGAATCGATATGGCGTTTATAGATGGTGAAGAGCTTGTTCTGTCATGGACAAGTGAATTTATATTTACAACCTACTAGTCGCGGTAAGATTGGTCAGTTTAACAACCATGCTGGAAGTATTCTGGGATGTTTGTGAAATGAACATGGATAAGAATATAAATAATCAATGAAATGATTGTTCTTTAAAATGTTAAGATGTATAGATGTTAAAGGGGCAGTATCACGTTTTTAGGGGGAATATAAGGTGATGTCAGGAAAATGAAAATAAATGGTTCCAGTTGAAAGACAATGTATTTAAACTAAATTGAGCAGTAATAATTCAAACAAATAACATAAAGTTTAGCCATGCAATTCATTTTCTTACACAAAATGAATTAAAGGTGTTCACAAAAAATGGCCGCCAATGGATTTAATGTGAATTTTCAAACTTTTTCCTCAGACTATGGATGATTGGCTTGTGTAATGAGATTTTTGACACTGCCAATATAATACATATAGCATTAACTTACAATTATCATTGAGATATTTGAAATATAAAATTATCAAAAAACGTGCTACTGCCCCTTTAAGATGGAATCAAACTATTTCCTACTCGTCTCAGAATAGGTTCTACAAGCAACTCTTTTGGATCGATTTTAGTAAGCGGCCCGCTATATATTAATTAGAAATCAGGTAATGTACCTTTCGAACTAGTCAAAGGAGTAGTAGCACTATTTGGGGGAAAACATTTTTAAAAGGATATATAAGGAACTTTTTTTTGGTCATCTGTGTTTTCTTAAGGGCATCAATATCTCATCACATATACTTAACCAAATTACACTTAGTAGAAGAAGAAACTACCAGCATTCCAAAACTTATAAATGATAACGCGTGAATCAAGCCTCGATCGTGTTGGAAAAGATTACGTTCTCTATAACTTTATAAACTTCTTTAATTGCATTTGATGATAATTTTTTTGTGTGTGCATATTTTCGTAAACTCAAAAACAAGAAGGTAAAAACCTTACTTTACTGCTGGGTCAAAGGATATTTGATCTAGTTTTTCCATAAAGGGGGTGTAAAATCCGGACTCGTTTAAGGGCACTTGTAGCCGCTCAAATTGTTGCTGTACTCTACTCTGCAAAAGAAAGAATGGAGATGGTGCTCAATGTTAACACGCGTGGTGAGGGATCAATACATTTTTTATTCATTATCATTCGTATCATTTTGATAACATTTGGGATGCTTAAAACGCTCTTTATTCGCTTATACACTTATGTCAAAACATGTATTAGTAAATATTTATAGTCTTTTATGGTATCTCGATTTTTCCATTTCTATTCTCACATGATCCTGATTATTACCAAAGAGTTTTTAAAATGTCTTGTTTTTGTGTCTTGAATTTGGAGGCTGGCATTTGAACAATTTCAAGCATCCCATTATGGAATGTTATTAGTTGAATGAATGTTTGAATTACACTCCATAGGTAAATGTACATTTACTAGGCCCTTTCATAGGAATTTCACAAAATCAAAGTTTTAAAATCATATAAATGTGAGAAAAGTGTATATATACCATAGAGTGGTTGTTGTTTGTTCGTCCAAGTTCAATAGCCTCTCTCATCAATACTTTCATCTCTTCGAACTGGCATAAGACGAAAATTGAATCAAAGTGTTTCTAAGAATTTAAACATCCGTCTCATATATATTTTCGTATAAAATTCCCATACACCAACATTTGATTGATAAGATTCAAAATTTCTGTCATAATATTGATCTTATTAGAAACAAAACAATGTTAAAATCACTTTAAACGAAAGCTTTGCTGGTGTTATGCAAGTGTTATGAGGGTTGAAAATATATATAAAGTACAAAAAAACTAAAGTAAAAGTACCTGTTGAGGAAATTTCTTTAGTCGTTCAATGTAGTTTTCATAATCTCCTCGGGTGTAAAATGGGAGGCTGGCAAGTGAATTGTCAAGATTCTGTGGTCCTCCCATAAACGACACAGGGTTCAGATGTTGGTAGCTGAAAAAAACATTCAATTCAAAGCATCCTGCTAACTTGTCCTCTCATTCAAGCCAAAAATCTTTATCGTCAACCAAAACAACACAAACACCACCAAGCAACAACACCACTACCAGAGTACAAATACAAGTCCATTGCTTAAGGCATTTCATTTAAGCTTTAGAAAGTAAATGTTAAATTAAGCAATATAGAACAAGCTGTCAGTGATACGAGTATTCTCGCTTGAAATATGTCAGGGTTCAAAAACTCTGATGTAAACTCCCGGGCAAAAGAAAGGTTTCACCTCAGTTGGTTTCGATTTTACAACGATTTGAAATATATATGACGCATTTGATTATGGAATCATCAACATTAATCATATCTACAATATTTCATATGAATTGATCGATGGTTGATTAATTTTTTGTTAAGATATCTTTGTTTAAAGAAGACCGGGCTTAAAAATGAAATTTACACCAACATGACCCCTACCATGTTAAAAAGGGTGTAAATGAGTGGAAAACAAGGTTTGTTTTGTGATTTTTTAGTAAAATATAGCTTATATATCGATTGCCATTTTTTGTTAATTAAAATTAATTTTCAAAAAAACAAATAATTAAAAATTTTAATTTTCCCCAAAAAATTATACACGTCTAGAAGTATTCTTTGATTGATAACTAAAGGCTTGCACTGTTCTGTTTTAGCGTACGACGTCTAAAAATGAAAATATTTGTAAGTGAAAATTATGTATATGATGAAATCAACTATGGTGAAACCTTTCTTTTGCCCGTGAGTTTAGCAGGATGAGAGCTCCAATGATTAATGAACCCATGACTCAACCCGATCATCCGTAGTTGTAGGAGAATTTATCAAGCATCAAGCAATACCTACTAGCGGCCAGTTTTGTGTGAACACCATTTATTTATTTTAGAAAGGGATATGCATACCTCTACTGAACAAGCCACATTCATTATAAACTTTATAACATTTAACATTTTTAAAATTATAAAACTTCTTTTTATCAAAAACATCGCCTTGAAATTGGCTATATTTCTTTTCGGTCCGGTGAAATAACCTTATTTCTTTTCAAAACGTGCTACTGTCCCTTTAATGAATTTTATCATGCTCAATCTTAAGGTGACATTTCTGTTTGCGACTTATGGGAATAAACCCATTGTTCTTTTACTAACTACACATTTGAAATGAATAAATAAATATATAACCAGTATATATAAATGACAATAGTCTATCAAACAGTTAATAAAGATTTATCGCTATACAGTTGCATTCTTTCAAAATTTGATTTCATTTCCTTTTCTTTGAAATAGATAAGCAATTTTATGAATGAAAATTATCAAATCAAAAGTAATTTGTAAAAATCCCAATTTTGAAACGTTTGAGATGCATTATATCATAATAATGAAATGATAATAATATATTATGTTAAAACAGAAATATTCTCTCAAATGTAGTTTTTACAGAAATACCTCGATAAAACCGACTCCTTGATGATACATGTATTATTATTAAAATTTAAAGAACAGTAGCTGTGTTATTCAATGTACTTACTCAAACCACTGCCAACCTTCAGTGTAAAGTTTAAGCATATCGTCCATGATCCTATAGTTGATCGAATCAGCTTTACTCAGATCACTGAGGGAAATATTTTTCAGTTGCCCATAAAATTCGTCCGCCTTCATCTTTGATTATGAAAGAAACAAATTACGTTAATATTAGTATTCAGCAAAGAAATGCTATCGTTATTTGCTACTGTTGTTTGGATATACGAAGCAACATCTACCGCTCTTTTAACTTTGTCATTATTACAAATACATAAAATCATATCATATGCTTTATTCTGCTATTCATTGTGCCATTTTTAACTCCAATTTTGCAATTGTGGTGAAATATTTTGGAATTTGCTATGAACATTAAAGAGAATGGTGAATGAAGTTCTGTACAGCACAATTGCCATTTTGAATTATTTGGAATATAAGTATATTGTGAATATGAAATTGTAGAAATTACTTTCATAAATAAAGGGTCGGTAACATTTTAACAATCAATCAAATTAATATCATATCCAAATCTGATTGATATATGATGAAATACGTAATCAACAAATCAAAACTTATTTTGAGTAGTAATACATGTTAATGAGTTTGGGGAGGTTGTGTCAAATGTATTTTTGTTTGATTTAACTGTCTTTAACAGAACAGAAGATTATTTTATTTCAAAACGGATGGGGATGTGACGATATGTATCCGCCATTAATCATACATTGAGGTACAAAAGAAAGTTTCGAATTTTGAATATCATAAAGGTATTTGGTGCCTGATCAGCGCATCATGACAATAACTCAATGTCATACATTCAATAGTTTGAACGAATTTTTCGGTGTCTGGTTTAATGTTTTATAAACAATACCTGGTTCTTTGTATGCAGGGGTAAGAATAAAAATTTATACCTACATGTACATGACCCAACCATGTTTAAAATGTCGTAAATGTGTGAAGAATAAGAATCATTAATTGATTGTAGTATAAACAATTATGTTTCACCAAAATATATTTTTAACTCTTGTGATGATAAGGCTTTTTGTAAAGGAATTATAAAACCACTTAGAATTATTTTTTAGTGACGATTTATCACCTATATTCGTCAATTATAGAGTACGACCTCAAACACTGTCTTGAAATATTAATATTTGGAAATCATACATTTGATAAAACAGAACGAGGTGTATACTTTCTTTTGTACCTCAGCGTACGTTTCATCGAAATGTTATAATTGGGGACATCAGCAGGCCTCTCTCACCTTTCTCATTGCAAAGTTGGTCTTGTTCATAGATTCAACCTGGTCGTTATACTTATGAACATCGCGAGCTGTTGCGCCCAAGGGACTTTGTTCCAACTGCCATGCGAAAAAGTCGTTGTGAAGTTTGGCGAAATCTCTTGATGGCGTACCTACGGAATTCACACATTTGGAATTGTCTCAACATAAATGATAAAAAAAGGAGACAGGGAAAAAAGGGAAAATGCTTTATCAAAGTGAAATAAATATTGCAATTATTTGCATTAATCGTCAATGCAGATTGCTATTTTGATGAAAGATAATTTATTTTAACAATATTATTATTGAAAAAAAAAGTTATCATTATCTTATTTTGCTTGAGAGCGATGTATATTAAACTTAACCAATAATCACATCTAATACTTTAGTAATGATACAACTTCATAGCAAATGTTTGAAATTGACACATTTAAAGAAAACAACAGCGCCAGAGAAGAAGCCATAAAAAGCTAAATTCAATGTGCAGAATTTATTTTTACACCAGACCATGTCAAGCAGCAATAACGAAATTATCCCTACTTGTGTATCGTGATTTATGTTTTTATGATTTCATTGTGTTCAAATGCAGATTTATAGCCCATCAAGATGTGCTTAGTAATCTGGGACCTTTCTAATATGATTTATTGTTTTGCGTATTGCATAACATTGGGTCCTATGATGTAAGAAGGCCTATTCCGAACAATGCAGTGTTGTTTGAAAGAAAATATACTTGTTTGCATTTTGCGTAAATTTAACGTTCAGTTTCTCTGTTCATAACAGTAACAGATGTTCAACGTTCTTGAAATATAACTTATATACAAACATTGTTTCACAAATATCCTTTTAACGAATACCTCTTCCCTTTTATGAGGGAAAATTAAAATACCCTAAAATTACCCTATTAAGAACTCCGAAACAACTGTGTAAAACAAAGAATTAGTATCGTTCCTCACATCTGTATTGCAAAATATTGCGATATGGAAAAGCGTATATCAAAATGTATTGCAATATATTGGTTCTTTTCAAAGTCAAGATTTTGCATGCTTTCTCATCTAAATATGAGCCTTAGGAAAGGCATTCATTGCTAAGCTATCAACCATTTTGATAAGGGAGATTGTCACAACACAATATCACACTTTTTAATAACTTTCCGTTTAATCACATTTAATTCAGTTGTGTTTTCTGCAATATAAGATGGAGATTGTTCATATATTGGATATTTTCAGAAGTGTGTACCGATTCGTATCATGTTGTCTCCGTATTGCAATGTACCGATATTTCGATGATACCGCGCATCCTTACTAAAACCTCTATGGATTACAACTTTTTTATTCTGAGACTGCGACGTTCTGATACAGATTCGTTTATTGCTCAACTTCAGTTAAAAGATACATAGACGTCTAGAAAATATATCTTAAATAGTTTTGTTCTTCTTAACCAATCTTAAACGTGCATAGGAATCTTTAATTTAGCACCACTTATGTATGTATGTATGAAGAATAAAAACGATTTGTTGAAACTTCGATGACTTTATTCATGTATGTATGTATGTAAACGTAATTTACTTACCATTGCATATTTGAAACGTTGATAAAAGGACACAGATAAGATAGTATGTACAATATCTCATGATGATCTGTAACAGAAAACGGAATAGTTTCAAACTGTTATTTGTGAAAATCTCTAGAAATCTCACAACTGTTCAAAGTACAAAGTACAACAGTTGTACGATGAATCATTTCCTATAGTCTCGTTATCTATGCATGCTTCATCCACGAATGATCAAAACATTTCCGTTTACTTTTATCAAATAAACATATTCATTTATATTCAACATGTTTGTGAGAATAAAAACAAACACCTAAATAACTCACAATCGACAACACAAATTTGATTTTCCATATTTTTTAAATGTCAAATTAATCCTTCATATGGACGTTTATGGTCATGGGGAGCTTATTGATTTTAAGAACGTAACATTGTTGTGACGTCATTCCTTATATGAGATATTTAGCTTGAGAAATGGATTCAAGCTTAAGATTTAATTACGCCGTGAAGTTAACACATGACGAGAACCCAACCTCACACATATCCTGTTACACTCGCATTCTTTGGAAAAGTGATGAAAGTCAATTTGATGAAAATGCCACAATCGAATAATGAGTTCTTCATACTGGCCCGAATTGGATACAGAAGTGTAATATTTATACGGCTAAATTAAACTAGTGTAATACCAAAGTGCAAGTATGACGTCACAGTAGTTTGTTGTTACGTCATAATTTAAGCGCGCCGTCACAATGGCTGCCCAGTCGCATAAATGTTAGTTTCAGCAGGTTGACGGCAAGTTTGCTTGATTTTTAGAGCAGGTAATAAACAGAATACTAAACTTCCTTCCAATTATTGCTAATTCTATAAAACTCGTGAATGATTTGGCATCAAACTCGCTTTCGCTCGTTGTATGCAAAATCATTAATCGTTTAATAAAACTAGTATTAAATGGAAGGTCCTTTAGTATCCTCTATATATGTGAGTCATTGTCTTCAATATGGTTGACCTCAGGTATGAACTTACTACAAATTCTATACAAACATCAAATAGGCCCTAGCCTAACCTACGACATTTCTGTTTGAATATTTCTTTTATGACGTCGGTATTAAGTATATTAATTCTATTTTATGCATATAAAAGTATATGCTGTCACATAAAGTTTACATTTAAATATTATCCAAGACTCACCTGAAGAACTTCTCACCTGTCTCGCACCTGTATGGACCTACCTGTCTGTGTATCTAGTGTCATACCATAACCACAGGTAAAGCGGGTTGCTACCCCTCTTGAGTGTCTCTTCACGTGATCGTAAACTTGGAACTCGGGACTCTCAGCGCAACATTTACAAGAGACAATCTTAAAGGCACATTGTCACATGGGACTACATTCATGACACATACGATGGCCAACTTCGTTGCATAAGTAGCGTTATAACGGCCAGTCTTAACGGCACAATGTCACATAGTGAATAGAGCTTCATTTATGTCACATAAGACTTCGTAGCATAAGTAGTCTTTAGAAAGGTCAATCTTAAAGCCACATAGAACACAGAGAATCAGTTATTTCACGTACTATATAATGGCCAACTTCGTTGCATAAGTACTAGCCTTTAGAAGAGTAGCTTCGTAGCATAAGTATAAATAAGAAGAGTCAACCTTAAAGGTACATTGTCACATGGAATACAGAGCTGCATGTATGTTACGTATGATGGCCAACCTCGTAGCGTAAGTAGAATTAAGAAGAGTCAACCTTAAAGGTACATTGTCACATGGAATACAGAGCTGCATGTATCTATGATGGCCAACCTCGTAGCGTAAGTAGAATTAAGAAGAGTCAATCTTAAAGGTATATTGTCACATGGAATACAGAGCTGCATGTATGTTACGTATGATGGCCAACTTCGTAGCGTAAGTAGAATTAAGGAGAGTCAATCTTAAAGGAAAATTGTCACATGGAATACAGAGCTGCATGTATGTTACGTGTGATGGCCAACCTCGTAGCGTAAGTAGAATTAAGAAGAGTCAATCTTAAAGGTACATTGTCACATGGAATACAGAGCTGCATGTATGTTACGTATGATGGCCAACCTCGTAGCGTAAGTAGAATTAAGAAGAGTCAATCTTAAAGGTACATTGTCACATGGAATACAGAGCTGCATGTATGTTACGTATGATGGCCAACTTCGTAGCGTAAGTAGAATTAAGAAGAGTCAATCTTAAAGTATATTGTCATATGGAATACAGAGCTGCATGTATGTTACGTATGATGGCCAACCTCGTAGCGTAAGTAGAATTAAGAAGAGTCAATCTTAAAGGTACATTGTCACATGGAATACAGAGCTGCATGTGTGTAACGTATGATGGCCAACCTCGTAGCGTAAGTAGAATTAAGAAGAGTCAACCTTAAAAGCACATTGTCACATGGAATACAGAGCTGCATGTGTGTTACGTATGATGGCCAACCTCGTAGCGTAAGTAGAATTAAGAAGAGTCAACCTTAAAAGCACATTGCCACATGGAATACAGAGCTGAATGTATGTTAGTATGATGACCAACTTCGTAGCGTAAGTAGAATTAAGAAGAGTCAATCTTAAAGGTACATTGTCACATGGAATACAGAGCTGCATGTGTGTTACGTATGATGGCCAACCTCGTAGCGTAAGTAGAATAAAGAAGAGTCAATCTTAAAGGTACATTGTCACATGGAATACAGAGCTGCATGTGTGTTACGTATGAAGGCCAACCTCGTAGCGTAAGTAGAATTAAGAAGAGTCAACCTTAAAAGCACATTGTCACATGGAATACAGAGCTGAATGTATGTTAGTATGATGGCCAACCTCGTAGCGTAAGTAGAATTAAGAAGAGTCAATCTTAAAGGTACATTGTCACATGGAATACAGAGCTGCATGTATGTTAATATGATGACCAACTTCGTAGCGTAAGTAGAATTAAGAAGAGTTTGGAGATAAACATACTGTTTTTGGAAATCAGCGGCATATAACGGAATTATTATAGCTCTAAATTTAATTTAAAGTCGAACGCGTAGCGTGAGGCTTTAAATGGATAATTTAGAGCTATAATAATTCCGTTATATGCCGCTGATTTCCAAACACAGTATGTTTATCTCTATTCTACCATAATAGCGATTTAAAATTGAACTATATTCTTTCGCATTGACTCAGGTGTGCTGTGTCATGATGCCCGTGCACGATTTCCACGGAGCGACATTCACACAGTGTTGACGGATTTGGTTATCTTGAATTACGTTATAAATAGAAGGCCTCGGAGATTACCGACAAATATCCGAATGCTGCAAAGGGAGCTTACTCTATTAGGTAGACGTTTGATTATTTTGTCACGGTTGTTAGCGTTATGTTAAGTTCTGCATATATTTACAAACTTGACGTCGGTATAATTGCATTGGTGTTGTAAATAAATATAAGTTAAGTGTATGCCGCATTTCGATTCATATTCGCATGAAATTCTGTCCAGTTAAACTTTGTCGAGCCCGTTTTGGTCTTACACTACAGAATGATGGATCGTGCGAACGGGATATCTGAACTGTTGTCAGTGTCGTGTATTGTACTGGTTTTGACAGACTGCAAGCGTTAAGCTTGTCGAAAGTTTGAATAAATTCTATAAATAATGTACATACAACGCAATAATTGCATATTTTGTGAACAATTTCGACACAACAGCAATTTTTCAGAAATACTTGTTGCTAGGCAACAAATGAATTCTTGCGCATTAGACGAAGTAAACAGTGCACCGTATAACCAAATTATACGCCCTCTGATTTTTCCATGCAGCCAATCAGAAACGAATATTTTGCACATTAATGGTAGAATCAATCTTAAAGGTACCTTGTCACATGGAATACAGAGCTGCATGTGTGTTACGTATGATGGCCAACCTCGTAGCGTAAGTAGAATTAAGAAGAGTCAATCTTAAAGGTACATTGTCACATGGAATATAGAGCTGCATGTATGTTACGTATGATGGCCAACTTCGTAGAGTGAGTAGCGTTTAAAAGAGTCAACCTTAAAAGCACATTGTCTCATAGGGCATAGAACTGCATGTATGTTACATATGATGGCTAACTTCTTAGCCCGAGTAGCGTTTAGAAGATTTAATCTTGAAGGCACATTGTCTAACGGGGCATATAACTGCATTTTTGTCACATACTTCGTAGCATAAGTAGCGTTTCGAAGAGAAAATAATTAAAACATATTGTCTAATAGAGCATTTTGCTGCAAGTTTGCCACCTCAAGGGATTTGTGAATGGAAAAATGACTGACACTGGGGTATTTATATATGTCTAAAGCGTTTCAAGCATGTCAGATGTGGTGTGGAATTCAGCGCATAAGTATCCTTATTTATATACGTTGACTACTGTACGAAATCCACCTTTTTGTCAGAAAGTGTCTAGTTCAAATCTGTATAAATACATCGATAACTCGTACGTTTGCTGATTTCGTTAATTAGATTATTGTTTTGTTTTTGTATGATTAAGTGGTTAGTTTAATGTTTGTGAAATAAGATTGGAATTCGGCAATACCAAACGATTTAAGGAAAGCCATAACGATGAAATGTATCTATTGTAGCACTAGATAAATCTTAAGTTATATCACTGCCACATTTCAGTCCATAAAAGTCAACCTATGACTTTAAATTCGATTCCTTTATATGTTTTTTTAATAATACACATTTGAGAAATTGAATGGTTGATAAATCTATTTAGCGAAGTTTTACTTCCCATATATCAATGCTATATATCAGTCCATAGATGTCACCTATGACTTAAAATTCGATTCTTTTTTTGGTTTATGGTTTTATCACTTTATTTCTTTTTAGTGGGTACAAAAAAAAGGTACAGCAATGTTTCATTTCACAAATGATTTGTACAGAACATGTAATTGATATACGAATAAAGTTTCTACATAACTAGGTTGTGGCAAGATGACCAAAATGAGATAATGAATCATACGTTAACTGCGATAAAGCGTTTGATTAATTAGGGAAGGAAATATATAGGCGAGAATATCTATTCTTTTGTCAGAATGAGAATAAAATTCAGAACGTTATTTGTTCTTTCTTTGAATTCAAGTATATTTTAAGCATTTATTCTTAAACAAGTTACTGCTTTGTTCTTAATCCATTCAAGTAAATCTTGCCACAATCTTTTGACATTATACATTCGTTAAATAAATGATAAATCGATCCTATTTCAACATTATAAACTGTACAAAGTGGAGAATCTATCAACTTGTATCTATACACATCTTGGTTGTGATGCGTAATGTCAATAACTGATTACAATATAAACCTAAACTTCATATGATCATGTGAACCAACTAGCACAGAAGAAATGTTAGGAAGGACAGGTTGTTTATCAGTTTACTATGACTACTTGCCGCCCACGACTGTAATATAGCCCAAAATTTCAACTCCATTTCAGTATAGTTGCTAACAGGTTAATGTCATGATTTGTGATCGGACAATTTCGCACGTCAAAAACGAAAATTTATTAACATCAGACCAAAAGACAAATTGGTAGTGTTTATTAGGTTATATAACTGGTTTACATGGCATTATCGAAGGTTGGTCACCTTTTTCAACTTAGTAAGTATATAAATGCTGATTGTATAATAAAAAGCGATATGTGGCCTTTGCATCCTGTCTCAGGGTACGAACGTTACGCTTACTCCACTAATATAGATTAGTGGAGTAAGCGTAACGTTCGTATCCTGAGACAGGATGTGGTCTTTGATGACATAGATATGAGTAAGAGCTCCGCAGAAACATATATACTTATGTAGGGGGTGCAATGCAATGCTTCTATCGTTTTCTCACAAACTCTGTCTAATATCATATGTAAATGTTGAACAGAGTATGAAATGCTCCAGTTGTATAAAGGTCATGCCTTAATAAATTGATCAAAAAGATAAACTAGCTAATGCACATAGTTCTTGTTAACTTAGACCCTGTTTTGTCACATTCAGGAATGGAATGTCCATCGAAAAAGGACTGCACAAATATATAAAAACTGTGTGCTTTGCAAAACTGCTACATTTGTTTTTTTTGCGTCTCAAATGCAACAATTCTTATCTTTAATATTGAACTATTTGTAACCCTTCTTGGTGTGGAGAATGATACACTCGAACAGAGTTTCTCTTCCTGTGAACTAGGCAAATTATTTCAGAAAAAATATTATAATGTGTTTGTCCACACGGTTATAATCTGTTGTTAAACTTGTATCCTTGCGCGACTTTCAAATATATTATAATCGTGTGGACAAACACATCATGAATTTCATTTCCTATAACTTCCGATTTTGGAATTTCAAGGATTTTTATAACAAAAATCAAGATTAAATGCAAAATCAAATTACAGCGAAACAACTGTTTGACCTTTGTTCAACACACCCCTATAAGCTCCGCACACTTTAGTACCGCTTCCCTTATGTTAGTTTACTAACAAAAATGAAGGTCATAAAAAGATTATGAAATATATGAAACAACTTTCAACATATTATGCCAATCAATTTTAAACTTTTAAACAATTTTTAAATATCTAATCTTATCGATATCAAGTCTAAAGATAATTGTTAAAACAGTATATCATTGTTGTTTGATCGCTTTGCAATGCTACATTGTTAAAATCATTTTAAATGTCAGATGACCATGTTACGGCACATAAGCATCAGCATTTGCACAAACACCACAACCGTTTTTTTGTATAACCTCCACTTAAGGGTTCATTGAAATGTATACAGGTCACATGAATTCTATCAGAAGGGAGAATATCGCTTTCATTTCAAAGTTTGACTTCATTTGAATAATATCAATGAATTTATACGGAGAGCAATAGCTCTTGTAGTGATATACTTTCTAAAAGTTTAGAAACATTACGATAAGAAGATAATTAACAAGATCATTTGTACAAAAACTATAATTGGTGTTGAACTCAGTGCAGAACAGCCACAAATGGGACTAGGGGTCGTGACAGGCTCTCCCATTGGGTAAGATTTTATCCAATCATCGACGAGCTCTTCTAAAATTTGCAACGGAATTGATCCGCTCTCAAGTACAACAGAGTGAAATTCCCGGATGTTGAAACGATCACCTGCAAATTATGTAAACATGATAATGTTTCTTCATCAAAATCATCAATATCATGCTAGTGATCAACATCATAATTCTTACCATCTTTCCAATTGTTATGATTTATACAAAGTTTCAACCAAATGACCTACTCACTGTTTGCTGTAAGATTGAACTTTCTCTGTATTTTTTAATACTTTGTTTAGTTTGGAAAAGGGTCAGAACGACCAAGGCATAATCTGTAGAGACCAATTTAAGTGAATAAACTTTTAATTCCTGATAACCCCTGATTATTTTATTACAATAAATTATTGCAAATGCATAACCAAAGAGCAATTTTGCAAATGATTAACAGTATTCATTTAAAGACAAATATCTAAAAGTGAGTGAGTTATTATTTTACGCCGCTTGGGCAATATTTCAGCCATTAGCGGCGTCCGAAAGTGAGCTTATTTGAATATTGTCAGTACTGACCTTGTTACTGTTACTTTACTGTTACTAAGTTCTTTCACTGCTTTGTAATTTTTTTAATTCATTCATTGATATCATAAATGCAAAAAAAAGGCTGTACATGTCATCTCGAATTTCGTCTCCAAGAAGGTGCCCGTCTCCCTCAACACTTACCAAGTTCTTTCTCTGCTCTTGCACGCAGTTCCTTTATTTTGAGTTCCCCTATCTTATAAGCCAGAGCCTGTCCAGGAATGGCGATGTAGCGGTCAACTTCCACCTCGACGTCCGTGCGGGACAGGGCAGTGTAGTTCATGAAGTAGTCCACAGCTTCGTCACGTGACCAGCTGTGGAAGATGACCATTAGTTAATGTCCATTTGAAATGAGGAAGAAGAAGGGGGTCTGATAAACCATTATTCATTGTATTCATGCCAATTTGCAGTGTACAGTGGTGTTGATAATTATTCATAGAGAGAACGCGTGTGCCACGGTAATAGAAGGAGCACCTAGAAATCTATTCCGAGACTATTAAGCTAAACATCGTTTCATAATTTATTCACTAAAAGAAATTGTTCTATGGCAGAATTTGCGTAAAGCATTTTTTGTGGACATTTCTTAAGTGTACCAATCATTATTATTGTTATCCCATATGTGGCAATTCTTAGGGTCTTTTATTTTACTGTTTACCTTTTTGGTCAACACTGAAAGAAAAAATTCAGTTTACTTGAAAGCGTGTATTCCAGTATCCACCACAAGCCTGCAGGCACGGAAGATTTCATCACTGTATCGCCCCATCCTGAAAGCATATTAGAAAATATATAGAGACTGTTTCATTGTTTTTGCCGAATATCATTTCTATCTCACTTCAGGAGATGACAATGAAACAATGAAATGGTCTTTTTAATATATAATTTTAAGATCATAAAACGCAGTCGGAAGGCATAGTTTCGCTGTTGTGGTGAATGACAGTCTATCAACTCCATTTATCCTTTCTCAGTAAAAATTTGTTCGATATTTAATCACAAATGGTTTGGGGAAAACATATTATTTGTGAATGTTTATTAAAATCAGATCCAAAATATGTTTTGGGTTTGAACTAGGTGAAAAAAGACTCCTTCCGTATTTTGGAAAGTAAGTTTGGACGCGAACTGATACAGTGAGTGAAGCGCTATGTCGGTGTGACAGATCTCTCGCTCCGTAAATTTATTTGCGATAAAATGAACAATAATTAACAACAGCAACAATATATGAACTTCGGTGGCTTTTCGATATCCAAGTATACATTGACACTGCAAAATGTTAACAGTTACATACCGAAAACATCGTAAACAGTTGTTTTTTCTTCAATCCTAAACTATGCCGTGACGCGAGGCGTGCGTTTGATTTCCACAAACGGAGATAATCGTGTTTCAAAGGGAGGTAATAGGTTCGGTCCTACTTTTCTTACCGCAGTGAAAATATGGATCATATTTTCACTACAGTGAAAATATGACTTTCCACTGCTTTTCTTAAAATATGGATTATATTTTCACTTCATAACTCTATATTTTATTGCTAATAAATAATAAATTATCTTTTGATTGATAGATATTAATATACTTTTATAAAATGTATATAAATGCATTATTGAATCTTTCAGGAATTTTCAAGATTTCTTAAATCGCTTACTCTTTACAGTTAAGATCTTCGTCATCAGTGTTTCTTAGTTAATGACAAACTCACAGTTCATAGTCGTCATCATAGATTCCCATCTCCTTGCCAAGGTACTCGGTATACAAAGCCCAGCCCTGCAAAGAACAGATTGAAAAAATACATACACGAATTCTCATTTTCATGAAAGAGGTGTGAGTTCAGATTAATGCCACTATTAAGAGTATTTCATTTAAATCACGGCTGCTATTATTGTATTATTGCAGGGAGAAAGCCCGCTGATAAACCTGCGAGCATCAGCTTGAACTAGGAAGCCACGGGTGTAACTATGCTGAAAGTTAGTGTAGCATAATTGAATGGATAACATCGGACATCACAGTTATTCATAGATATAAACATATCACTCAACTTAGAATCAAATTGTTGTCATCATACATCATTTCTAGTACGTGAAAGGACTCTCAAAGCTGAGACACAAATTAGTTAATCTTAATAAATTGAATGTACGAATAATGTCATACATAATACTGATGAACATTCGGAAATAGAATTGGTCAATAGTTCGTGATACCAAGCTTATTTTAAAGCCGCTTCATTCATAGGATCCTAGATAGAAATTTAACGAATCTCAAGCATCTACCCTTTGAGAAGGATAAACAAGTTTTCGAGAAAATTTATGATACATGTAAAAAAGTTAACAAGACAAAATGTATTTAAATGTATGCAAGATTACTAAAGCCATAAAGAAAAGTTAAAAAAGCGTCATAATTAAAGCAATTGGCCATGGGAGTTGAAGACACCTACCTATCGGCTTTCATCCGCCATCTTGAAATTTTAGCATTGCGAGAAAACAAATGTGCTATATTATGCTAATTCATTAAAAAATAACTGATTGGTTGATAGAAGAGAAACATATTTACAATTAATTCATAATAGAATTTGAATCTCGTTTGCACGAAAACTACCCCGATAGGTCTGTCCCTTTAAGATCTGATGACATGAAAGATTTTCCCACCTCCACAAACGCGGTATAGTCAGGGAATGAAAAGGGAACCCGACTCCCAGCGTAGTAAATCATTTTTTGTCTGAAATCTGGGTTGTCTGTGGTCAGTGCTACACTGATCTGAAATTAAATACAGAGTAATTCTATAATAATCATTTTGCATGTTTCCTGTGTGCACATATTCACGATTAAAATCGAGCTGATCGGTCAAGGTTGAACATTTCAATAAGCATTACTTGCATAACGCTTTTTATGATGATAATGGTGGTTTTTTTTTACATAAATTACAATCCATCCTGTCTCAGGGTACGAACGTTACGCTTACTCCACTAATCTGTACCCTGGGCTCAGAAGCTTTGACACCTTCTCGATAAAATTTCAACGAGAAAATGATTTGATTGGTTATATCCCAAGTCGGGCCGCGCGAGCGAATCTAGCTACTGAGCCCAGGGTACAGATTAGTTCGTACCCTGAGACAGGAGGATTACAATCCGATTCAGACATGAATTTTAATTCGATAAATGGACATATTTGATAGTCCTATTCTTACCTGAAAGTGGTGTCCCGGGTTAGCCTCGTGTAGGACCAGGGGTTTAAGGGTAAAGTTGAGGCTGCAAGGTGAGGATAATGATACAAGTTTGTAGTATTTTTTAAAGATTCAAGATTCATTTATTTAGTATTAATGGCCATGAGGCCAACAGTACAACATGTGTAGAATACATGCTGGATAGTATAAATATTATTTGTAGTATTGATAGTAGTAGTAGTAGTAGTATTTGTGGTTGGAGTAGTAACAGTAGTAGGGGTGGTGATGGTATGTGTAGTAACAACAGCAATAGTAGTGGTAGTAGCAGTAAAACGTAAGTAGTGATAGAAGTAGTAGTAGTACACGTAGTGGTATAAATAGTAACAATTGTAAAGTAGTGTTAGTAACCATCAATGTAGCAGTAGTGATAGTAGTAGTAATACTTGTAGCAGTAGTAGTAGCAGAACATGTCGTGGTATAAGTAGTTACATAAAAGTAGTACCAGTAGTAGTATGGTAGTAGTAGTAGGAGTAATAGTAGTGGTAGAAGTAGTAACAATAGTAATAGTAGTGGTAGTAGCAGTAAAAGTAGTGATAGTAGTAGAAGAAGTAGCAATATCGGAAATATTAATGATAGTTCTAATAATAATGTTAGTAGTAGTAGTAGTAGTAGTAGTAGTAGTAGTAGTAGTAGTAGTAGTAGTAGTAGTAGTAGTAGTAGTAGTAGTAGTAGTAGTAATGAAATAGTTATTATAGTAATTATAGTCATTGTAGCCATAGTTTTGTAATAGACATATTTCCCAAAAACACAATTTGAAATACCAAAAATGTGTTAACATTGATGTAAACTTCTACTTCTACAGATCATCAGGTTGAGTATTGAGACCTTTGATAGTACATTCATAATAAACTAATATGAAATATTGGCAATTTGTTAGGAATTGTATTTCATTATTAAAACCTTGCTTCTACAAATTTTGAACCATAACTCAAAAGAGTAAAACACATTAAAATGATACAGCCATCAAGGACAGCAAAGTAAAGACTATTTTCTTTTCAACGTTTAGCTAAGAAACTGGAAACTGATTTGGAAAGAAATGTTACAGTTCATGAGGGCGCTTCACGTTGGCCCAAAATATCCCTGGCCTTGTTCCCTGTGCATCGCCTTCTGTATAGTAGCCACCGGGTCCATCGTTTATCATTTCTCGAACCCTTCAAAAAAAATATATATATCTGAAAATACCAATAAACAATGAATTTGAAAGTACTCTTCAAATCAAAATATAAATCTGAAATTACCTTGGAAGAAAAACATAAATCTTAAAATATCCAAACCCCAAAAATCTAAAGGTACCCTTCCAACAATTAAGCTGAATTGTACTTTCAACGAAAAATAAATCTGAAAACACCCCTTAAACATAAAAAATAAATTTAAAAGTATCCTTAAACAAAAATTAATAAATTTGAGAGTACTTTTTAATGAGAAATCTTAAGAACCCTTTAATCAAGCAAAAATAATTCTGAAGGTACAATTTCAAATTTCAAAATCGTTTCCTGAACCAAATTTAAAATAGCGTGTAATATACCACTAAATGATTAATTGGTGCAATCGTTTCCTTATTATGGTTTTAAAATAAAACACCAAAAGTCTTCAACAGATTTTTTTACATATTTTTGGTCAGGAATGTCAGAAAAACTCAATAGAAGTGATAAATTCAGCGATATACCTACAAACCTGTATGTTTTGAATAATGCAAGAGCGTTGTCCATTCTTATGGAATAAAATAAGTAAGACCACTTACTATGGGACAAGAACAAGGTAGAATTTTTGTGGAAGAAAACATACAAGGTGATCGTTATCGATTTTCATTGTTAACATCGCTTTTATGACGATCATGATGTGAACATCAATATAAAGCAGAGATAGTAATAACTAGCAAATATTACATAAATACTTATTTTTAGAAATATTTTTAGAGCATGTCATTTTGTCTTATAAATTTGATAAATTCTAAAGATAAATACATTTTTTTTAAAAGCATTTCTCTACCTGAATACTTACTCTAAAGGAAGTTCAGGGTTGTTCGAAAAGTATTCCGGCAATTTCGGGTCAATGACATCAAATATGATACCACGGTAAAAGTCTAGCACTTCCTCCTGTCCAACAGAGATATTATTATGAAATAAAATATTTATCTAGTATGAAATAAAAGTATACAAATAAAACCTTTACTCACGATATGTTCATGACTTAGAAATAAAAAATAATATAAGATTTAATGAACAATGAACAAGTGTTTTTAATATTACCAAACGTTTCAGAATTGACCTTCATTGAGTTCTTTTACTACTTGCCTAATTATTTAGAAAATAGTTTGCCGTGACTCAAAATACACATGTAAATAAACAGAGACAACCTTATTCTTGGATGAACATAACATTTCTCAGATTACCACATAAAATGAACCAAAAACTAGTAAAACATGTACTTTGAGTTAAGCTTTGACACATACAAAAGGGCAAAGTTGCATCTGACTGCAAATCAACTAGGATTCATTCAGTTTATTTGGAAATGATATTGTAATTTTAAATGAATATATTCATAACTGACAAGTAACCAGGTGTTAACACCTTACCAAACACAAGGTTACATTTTAAGTGAGTGAGTGAGTTAATATTTTACGCCGCTTTGGCAATATTTACAGTTCAAAGGGGCAGTAGCACGTTTTTTGATAATTTTATATTTTAAATATTTCACTGATAATTGAAATTAAATGCTAAATGTATTATTTTGACAGTGTCAAAAATCTCATTACACAAGCCAATCATCCATAGTCAGAGGACAAAGTATGAAGATTCACATAAAATCTATTGGCGGCCATTTTTGTGCGAACACCTTTAATTCATTTTGTGTAAGAAGAGGGAATCTCATGGCTAAACTTTACGTTATATATTTGAATTATTACTGTTTCATTTAGTTTAAATACATTGTCTTTCAATTGGAACCATTAATATTCAGTTTCCTGACATCACCTTATATTCCCCCTAAAAACGTGCTACTGCCCCTTTAAAATACGTAGTAAAGTATTCTAAACGTACATCTTTAATTGAGGTTAAGGGCTAGTTGGCGCTGTTAGCTTTTATTCTGCATCAGTACTTACTTTGGTATCAAAGGTAAAGCGAGAATCATTTGCAAAGGAACGAAAGTAGTCCCCTGGCGTACCCCTATAACCTTGTTTCTTTATAATCTGAAACATAAAATAATGATTGGTTATTTAAAAATATATTTACCTTCACATTGTCTTACTTTTGTCAATGCCGGACAACAGAAGGAAACAAAAATCGATATTGGACATAAAAATCGTTATTATATTTCAAATTATATTCATTTGTATGTTTAATTGCTATAATTTTGAAAATAAAGGTGTGAGACTATAACCTTGGTTTTTATCATCAAAAACACCAACATAAAATATGTTATTTATATTTCCATTGTGTCTGAATTTTGTCCTTGTAAATCATTTAAATTCTAAACCCTTAATGAACGACTCTGAACGGTACAAACAAAACCTCAGAACTTTTATATCCTCATCTTCACTGAAATCCAGCATAAACAAATTCAGACAAAGAATCTTCCTTACATATAAAATCTAGTTGATCAAGATTTGTTTATTCGTATTTCTCAAACATCGCCCAGATATTTGACAACAAAGTGTAACACCATCTCCCTATAGGTTAATTTAGATCTGACAACACCGTGAAGATACAGCTTGAAGCTCTTATCCTCCATACATTTTATCTTCAACTCCTTCTTTCATTTGTTAAAAATAGAGCCATTGGCTCTGTAGCTCATCAGGCATCATATCAAGTTTGCTTTATACAGGCAAGATGAGCTAAAAATGAAACTGATGTTACCTATTACAAGAAAACCTATAAAAAAATTACAAAACAAATGTATTATTATTCAACACTTTCTAGATCGCCAGTATCAGACAGTGAAAGAAGTCCACACTAAAATATCCAAGGAGAAATAAATTTGTCATAGACTGTCATCTAATGGAGAAAAATAGGTTTTTAAAATTGTGACCCCTGTGACCCTATTTGGGGTCATGGGGTCACAAAACCTACAGTTTAGAATCCCAATTGACCAAGGAGTCTACATGCAGTCTTTCAGCTCAATAGACCTTTAGGAGCTAAAGGTGATGATGAAAATAAGTGTTTTAAGGTTGTGACCCCTGTGACCCTATTTGGGGTCATGGGGTCACGAAATCTACAATTTAGAATCCCCATTGGCCAAGGAGTCTGCACATATAATTTCAGCTCTCTAGACCTTTTGGAACTTGAGAAGAAGATGAAAATAGTTTTTTAAGGTTGTGACCCCTGTGACCCTATTTGGGGTCACAGGGTCAACAAAGTTACAAATTAGAATCCCCATTGTCCAAGGAGTCTGCACATATCAATATTAACTCTCTAGACCTTTTGGAACTGGAGAAGAAGATGAGAATTGGTTTTTAAGGTTGTGACCCCTGTGACCCTATTTTGGGTCATGGGGTCACGAAATCTACAATTAAGAATCCCCATTGGCCAAGGAGTCTGCACATATCGTTTTTAACTCTCTAGTCCTTTTAGAACTGGAGAAGAAGATGAAAATAGGTTTTTAAGGTTGTGACCCCTGTGACCCTATTTGGGGTCACAGGTTCACCAAAGTTACAAATTAGAATCCCCATTGTCCAAGGAGTCTGCACATATCACTTTCAACTCTCTAGTCCTTTTAGAACTGGAGAAGAAGATGAAAATAGGGTTTTAAGGTTGTGACCCCTGTGACCCTATTTGGGGTCATGGGGTCACGAAATCTACAATTTAGAATCCCCATTGGCCAAGGAGTCTGCACATATCGTTTTTAACTCTCTAGTCCTTTTAGAACTGGAGAAGAAGATGAAAATAGGTTTTTAAGGTCGTGACCCCTGTGACCCTATTTGGGGTCACAGGGTCACCAAAGTTACAAATTAGAATCTCCATTGTCCAAGGAGTCTGCACATATAATTTTTAACTCTCTACTCCTTTTGGAACTGGAGAAGAAGATGAAAATAGGTATTTAAGGTTGTGACCCCTGTGACCCTATTTGGGGTCACAGGGTCACCAAAGTTACAAATTAGAATCCCCATTGGCCAAGGAGTCTGCACATATCATTTTTAACTCTCTAGTCCTTCTGGAACTGGAGAAGAAGATGAAAATAGGTTTTTTAAGTTGTGACCCCTGTGACCCTATTTGGGGTCACAGGGTCACCAAAGTTACAAATTAGAATCTCCATATGCTAAGGTACTTGTACACAAAATTTCAGCTCTCTAATGTGTATGGTTCATGAGGAGAAGTCGAAAGTGTCAAAAGTTTACGGACGGACGGACGACGGACGACGGACGACGGACGGACGACGGACGACGGACGACGGACGGACGCCGGACGACGGGCCATGCCATAAGCCCATCTGGACTTTCAGTCCTGATGAGCTAAAAAGCCGTTAGTTATTTTCATCACATATTGTTTTGCTTTGAAACAAACAAAAAGGACATTATTCATGATGAAAATACAAAAATCTAAACGACAGTTATGTGATAGTTTTCAATAATTAAAAAGAAAACCATAAAAAAAACCCAGTTATATATAGTTGCGAATAAAGCCAAATTTACATCAAATTTACACGAATACTAGTTATAAAACCTTTTAAACATTATCAACTCGTTACTCTCATTCTTACTGGTTAAGATTAGTTTTCAAAATTATGTTTGACTGATAATCACGCATCACTGTCAAGTTTTCGGTCAAATTCACGTCAAACATTCCTGTTTACGTCGAGTAGCTTTAAAATGATACTTTCCTCATAAGTCGATACTACTCAATAATATGACACTACAAGTAAAGTAAGATATAAATGACAAAAGACAACACACGGAGTGGCTTTTCAAATAGTTCATTATATTGTTCCTAATTTGTTTCCATAGTCTTTTCCAACTTCACTATGTCCCTGTAATCTCTTTTTCGGTTTTTCTTGAGCATTATTCATGATATCAAGAACCGGTCACTAATGTTATACAAAATTGAACCTACAATTCCGTTTCCAATCACATTTCGTAAAAACTGTGTAGTTAATTCTGCACAGTACTGTACCTCCACCATATTCCCTGCTATTCTTTCCACCTCCCTCAATCCGATATCATGAACTTCCTGTGCGGACATTTCCTGAGATAGGTACCATCGTATACAGGCTTCGTAGAACTCTCCCCCTCTCTCCAGTGAACTTATACCGATTCTTGGGCGGGTATATGGCATGTACTCCTTGAACATTACAAAGATTTAAGGAGTTCGAACCATAAGAATGTATACATTATCCATTACACTGTGAAAAAAACATTACAATAGACTTTAGCATCGATAAACATACCAAAGGGTTGGTTATATGTTATCATCATGGTAATATTTATAAACCCCATACCTCTAATTTACCCCATAACACTTATTAGTATTTTCATTAAGGCTTACATAACTTATGCACAGAACGAATGTTTTATTGAAACAACATCGCTGTTTGTAGATATGTATTCTTTTTGCAGCTAATCAAATTTCTTTGCGAAAACACTGTTATACTTTCAGATACATATATCTAAGATATTGCATGCATTGATGGGTGAACATTTGGGACCTTTTTGCCAGGATTTAGTAAGAGGGCGTCCAATATTTGTGTATCATCCGATTGATTAAGTGTTTGATAGACATTGCTAGCAAATTGAGTCACGTTTAAGGATCAAAGTTATGGCCAAACTTGGTTGTCCGGACTTTCTGTGCCGTTTGTCTTCCGTCTTGTTTTGCTTGATGCACAAGACTCATAAAGCATGTAATTACGCTCTAATCCATTGCGGGCGGCAATCGAGTGGATAGTATCATTTAGTATTTAGTATTTAACAAGATTATCTTGACTGAAATGAATAAAATGATTTTTCAACTTATCAAAGTTTTCAATTGCGTATGCAAATAAAGGTGACAAGAGCACAAACAAACAAACATCTCACCGTCTCAAGGAATGTCCAAAGGTCACGAAATGCTCCCAAAAGTTCGTTCACTGCATCTGCTCCTCGGCTCATTATACCTTGCCTATTAGAAGAAAACTTATAAAACAATCTTCAAAAATCAAATTGAAACTGGTCAGATGGGTAATATATATATAACTGTAAAACTTAACCGTTACGAATTAGATTTCCTTTTGACCTGCAGGAAATTAGGAAGAAAACACTGACCATCATATAATTGTAAACATCCTGCAGATAAAAAAAACCTTCTCACTCATGATGACCACCTTTTTATTATAATGATGACAACTTCTTTATTCATGTTAGGCGACGTTTCGATACAGCTCAGTCGTTGTCAAGCATATCATCCTTATCGTTATTGTATTACCAACTTCTAAAATGCCCCTCAAAGAAATCACCTTTTAATACCCCAAATGGTAGTGACATATTCTTAAATAAATTTCGCCTTGCAACGATTGTTGTAGCACGAGTTCCCGTATTTTCTCCTGTGACGTCATAATCCCATTGTCCGTGACGTCATGGTACCCGACCGGCCCGTTTCTTGGATATTTCTAAGATGGTAAGATGAAATGGAATCGGTAATAAAGAAGTTATTACCGTTGGACGTGTTTCATCTTACACGGGCAAGTAATACCATGCTCTTTCTCACTGATGCTGATTATAAGAAATAAAATTCTGTTCAAATGGTGGGAAGTGAAAATAGCCGGAAACTATGATCGAAATATTGTAGAAACGTAAAACCGATTTATACAAAGATTAAAACTTGAAAACAATGCAACTGCAATGTAAATATATACGTTTATATAGCACGTGTGTCTTGTTCAATTCGTTGAATTTTTCGTCATCGTTGCTTTAATCAAGGAGACAATACCGTTGACATCGATATATCTTTTGATAATCGATGTTGGTATGGTGCATCAATGGTGCTAAAACTCGATTGACTTGTTCAATCGACAAGACAATACCGTTGACATTGATATATATAATTGGTATCGATGTTAGTTTGGTGCACATACTTACTTTGATGATGGTCGAGCTTTTGTTAGTTTCATATTATAAGTTATACCATTCAGAGGCGGGGTATTTGGGGAGATATCCGCCTCGGCTCGTCGCATAACACCTAGCGAGAGGCGAATATCTCCCCAAATACCCCGCCTCTGAATGGTATAACGAATTTATCCTACCGAAAGTTTAAACAAAACGCATTTAATATGAAGATAAAGAGTAAGAACTGCGTAAGTTATTTTACTTATAGTTTGTTCAAAGCTACATATCGGTTGATCAAAAGTAACCAGCTTGATCATGTGTTCGAGGTAACATATATTGTACATTTCAAGAAGCTCAAACTGCACGCTTTCATGCTTTTTATGTGCCGGGTTAAAAATGATTTATTACCCCGCTCAAGAGGGTGATATCAGTATTTATTCAGGGTCACGTGGACCAATCAGAGAACGAGAATCTTTCATGAGGTAGGATAATGTATACTATATATCATTTGGTCATTTATAGTCGTTCAATATCCAAGGCCGAAGCAATAATGAGAATCAAAATAAGGTTTATGTATATTGAAGAGCTCCTTTCGCCATGGGAAAAGTGAATTTATATCCCTTCAATAGCACCTAGTACGGATCGGAAGATAAGTCAGTTTAACGACCATGCTGGAAAGCATATTAATAGTAGCAAACTCATGCATATGTGGTCGAAACAACACCAATTTTAGTCGAACAACGGAAGGAACAATTAAAATCTGTACGAATCTTTTGAGTTCAACATTTGTGTGCTAATGAGTTCGGTTCAGCATAATGTGCAATACAAAATTGAAATAGTGTGAATCAAAGTAAAAATCTGTTTCGGTTGGACTGTGTCAGTCTTGTTTAAAACCAGAACTCCTGAGAGAGGGCTATTTTTAGTTCACTGCCTCCCCTCTAGGTGCCCCTAGCTCCCGCTAATGAGTTCGGTTCAGCATAATGTGCAATACAAAATTGAAATAGTGTGAATCAAAGTTAAAATCTGTTTCCTTACCTCACTGTTTCGTCCACAGAGATGTGGTCGAGTTTTTCAATAAAGGGGGTGTAAAATCCCGACTCGTTTAAGGGCACCTGTAGTCGCTCAAACTGTTGCTGTACTCGACTCTGCAAAAGAAAATATTGCCCAAAAATGCCGACTAGATTTAAGGCATCTGGAGTCGGTCAAACTGTCCCGTACTCTACTCTGCAAAAGAAAGTATAATGCAGAGTGTTCCACACGCGTGTGTGGGTAATGAATAAAGGAATCCTCACCGTAAAAGATCATCGCCCTTTTCGCCATTTTGATAGGACACATGTAGTATTTTTCCTTTGTAAAATCATTTTCATATCAAATTCTCAAATATACCGTAAATCCTTGGATAATCGCCTGCCTTAATTAACGCTAGGTCAACGACCCGTTTGAAATTAATAATCTCCTGCCTTGAATAAATCGCCTGCCTTGAATAATCGCCGGGTAATTTTATAGATGTTCACTAACCTTTGAAGTTCTCTATTTTCAAAAAATTTCTAGTATATTTGCATACTAAATATACATTCTTCCATTGGTTTGAGTCTCAATCGCATATATGAAATGATAATGACGGTTTGTTTCATGTTTTGAAAAAATACTTACATACATTCAGCTGCCTCGAATAATCGGCTGCCTTGAATAATCGCCGCGACAAATCATAGTTTGAAATTATTAAATTATTAAGTATATAAATTATTAAGTTATAAAAAGAAAAGTCCAACGATTGTTCCACATGGCAACACTTGCATTCAAAAGGGTTTGAATAAGACATTGATGAAGGTTATTGGTTGATTTTCCCTTCACCCACACTTCATACGAAAACAGAAGTTTTTAATCCCGTCATCAGGATTTAATAAAGTCAAGGCAATGTTCAGAGAATGATAAGAAGAGATTTGACCTCTGTTTCCATACACAAACGAGTAATAATAATAATAATGATAATGTGCATACTTTTATTGCGCCTTTTCCAGGTCCTAAAACATACCCAAAGCGCTACATTATTAACCCGTAGGAGTGTACTGTCACAGCTGCGCTAATCACGACCACGTAACTCAGTACATCCATTTTTCAGGTACCCATTTTAACAGATGGGTGGACTGAGTACAACGTGGATGAAGTGCCTTGCCCAGGGACACAACACAGGATGAGTTAATATTATACTTACCATAGAGTGGAAGTGGTTTGTTCGTCCAAGTGCAACTGCTGCTCTCATCAGCGATTTCACCTCTTCAAACTGGCATGAGGAAAGTAATAGGATTTAAAGGAGCAGTAGCACGTTTTATAGAAAAAAAGGGATCTTACGAAAAGAAAATGTAAAATGCATGACAACGTTTTTAATTCAATACAACCTACTGCAAATGAAAGGTGTTCACACTAAAATAGCCGTCTGCATTTTGACTGGAAACTTGATATTTCATTCTTCAACTGAGGATGAAAGGGTGGGATAACAACATGATCAAACTGTATGTTTCTATCAAAATTGCTACATAAGATTTGACGTTTCGTCAATACATTTTTGATTTTATCAGAAATTAGACAAAGTACTAATGACTTAATCGAATCTCTTTAAGTGCTAAAATGTGTTACATTAACTTAGACTTACGACTATCATAGTACCAAGAGAGCTTCGAAAATCTATGTGTTAAAAAAGTGTTAAAAGCTTGCCTTTGCCAGTGTTATGAAAGTCTAAAATCAATCAATCCTCAACTTAAGATAAACAAAATAAAAATACAAGGGGAAATATTTTTTCTAAAGTATTGCACATGTTGTGTCATTAGCATAAAGAGATAGATGATTGTTGTGGTGTAAGTCCCAAAGAAGTCCCATCTGATGGATACAAATATAGGTACAAAGAGAAAGAAGGAAAAGTAAATGAACCTGGTGTGGATATTTCTTAAGTCGTTCGATGTAGTTTTCAAAATCTCCTCTAGTGTGGAATGGGAAGGTCGAAATTAGCATATCCAGGTTCTGTGGTCCTTCAAGGAAGCTAACCGGGTTCAAGTGCTGGTATCTGAAAACACATCCAATTATCCAATCATAATCCCAAACTATCCACAGGGGATATTGCTTTTTGAAGATAAGGTGCCTTGGAGATATCGTTTTGACAGTTGATTTTGAACAATGTACAATCGTTTCACATAATCAAGTAATAACAACACAATTATATAAGACGTCATGCACAAAATGACATCACAATTGAATTAACGTCAGCGCATTGGGAATCATTTGCAAGTGTTCAGATATGATAATGACGTAATGAAACATGATTTTAGGCATTAAAAAGAATTTCACAATCGTGGTTCGTCATGTCTCTGTTACTTTTATCAACTCTTGTTGTATAATTGATTTTATAAGGCATTTTGGGAGAGGTTTACTTTTAATTGAATCCTGCTAAATCAGAGTACAATGTATATCAACCACTAAGAAAATCCCCTGATCTCCTTCAAGGCAAATGCCTCGTTTCGCCAGCCAATCAAGCGTTTAACATTCCAGCAATAGTACAACGCGGTTGAGTTCGAGATTTTTGCTTCAAGCTCCTGTACATAACGACCTTTCATTGACAGATACAAACTTGACATAACAGTGGAGAAATAGCTTTTGGCTTGAAAGGAACAGGAACGCGCTTATAATGCAGAAGGCTGCAATGCATTAACGATTCCTTTAGTACCAACTCATTAAGTGACTTTTCTTTTGGTTCCAGTCCGGCATCTTTTTTTGGCTTTATAAATTTGCTGTTTTTTACTTAATAGTTTGAAATATACACTGTATTTCTTAAATGTATTGCTTGCAATACGTTATAGAAAGAACTATAGTTAAGTAGTCCATTTAATAAGACTGGTACCTTGTCATAACGTAGCGTATCATATCCATTGCCCTGGTGAATTATTTTGATTCTAGACACATTTCTCTTTGAAATTGATTAAGTTTATATAGTATTCAACTTGTCAAATCTAACATAATGAACTTTTATGTTTTAGCTATTGTAATTGAAACCTTCATTTGAAATTTGTCCTCACCCCCCCCCCCCCCTTTAAACAACAGCCTCTTTCAAGATTTGAATAGAATGTAAATAATGTTCCAGAAAGCACTTACTCAAACCACTGCCAGCCCTCTATGTATACTGTGAGTAAATCGCCAAGAATCCTGTAGGAAACGGAATCAGTCTTGCTCAAATCGCTTAAGGAAATATTACGCAGCCGAGCGTAAAATTCGTCTGCCTTCATCTTCAATGATGTAAAATACAAAACAAGTTTTATTTTTATCTATAAAACATGGTATCAAATTAAAATATGTTACTGCCTATAGTCTTATATATCATAACCTAGAATCCTAAAGACAATCTTTTAACACTGTCTTCAAAATCTGTTACCAAATAGAGTTGTTTTTTAATACAAGACCTTTCAAGAAGAATTCAACTTCCATGAAGACATAATGTTTTCAAAAACATTTATCTTGATAAGGTTGCTTCTGGAGAAATGATATTACTGTTTTTTAATACAAGACCTTTTACGAAGCATTAAACTTCCGTGAAAAGATAATGTTTTCCAAAATATTTATCTTGATAAGTTTGCTTCTGGAGAAATGATATAACTATCTCCGTTTCAATCATATTAATCACTCGTGTTTTGAACTAATTACCCATCGAAAAAAATTACTTTTAGAAGGAGGGTTGATAAATAACCCATGGGTCTGTGCCAATATTTCATTAGACATAAGTTTCTCAAGGTCACTCACCTTTCTTTCTGCAAAGCTTGTCTTGTTCATAGACTCAACTTGGTCGTCGTACTTAAGGACATCGCGAGCTGACGCGCTCAACGGACTTCTTTCCAGCTGCCAAGCGAAAAACTCTTTGTGAAGTTTGGCGAAATCTCTTGATGGCGTACCTACGGAATTCACACATGTGGAATAGTATCAACAAGCGAAAAACTCTTTTTGAAGTTTGGCGAAATCTCTTGATGGCGTACCTACGGAATTCACACGTGGAAAAGTATCAACAACAACATTTTAAAAATTATGCAAGATCTATTGAAGTGTGATTGTATGTTTAAATTCATATATGTATATATTTTTTATTCTGATACAGGTCACGATTTGTACAAACATATGTTTGGATTATAATCGTTGTGTTAATCCTTTTTTGTCGAAAACTTGGTACTTAATCATATTTTAACCAAATTCAGCAATTGGTTACAGCAGTTAATGATAACACTAAGCCTTATTAAACTTCGACCGTCGGAAAAGGAATTCAAGAAACACATTCAAAGGAAAGCAACAGCGCCCTTAAAATAGTGCTACCTCAAAACCCAGTCTGATTAAAATCGACTGTGATTCGAGAAAAAAATGTGTAAAAATATTGTCTTTAGTGGGGTTTCAACTTCAACCAGCCCGGCTTTCCTCTCATTCACAGAGCGGATGTTCTGGGTGGTTAGAGTCCCGATTGAGACAATATTTTTGATATTTTATTCCTTTGAGTACGGTCGATTTTAATCAGACTGCCTCAAAACAAAAGGCGTAAATGCTATTTTTGGTTTCAAGTTGTTTACTTTATCCCATAAACGATATATAACTTAACTAAACAACGAGCCGGTTGTAATTGCTTAGAGTTTTTTAAGATTACAAGGTGGTGTATTGTGATTTATGTTTAATGATTTCATTGCCTTTAGTTACAAAAGTATATAAGATTTACCGCCTCTTTAGATGTGTTTGGTAATCTATTATCTTTACAATTTTAAAAAAGTATGATAAAATTGTGTGGTATAATAAAAGAGGGCCTTAAATGGGCAGTAGCACGTTTTAGGGGGAATATAAGGTAATGTAAGGAAAATGAAAATTAATGGATTAATTTGAAAGACAATGTATTTAAACTAAATGAGGCAGTAATAATTCAAATGAATGACGTTAAGTTTAGCCATGCAATTCCTTATTCTTACACAAAATAAATTAAAGGAGTTCACACAAAATGGCCACCAATGGATTTTATGTGAATCTTCATACTTTGTCCACTGACTATGGATGATTGGCTTGTGTAATTAGATTTGTGAAACTGTCAATATAATTCATTTATCATCAACTTACAATTATCAGTGAAATATGCAAAATATTAAATAATAAAAAAACGTGCTACTGCCCCTTTAAACGACATCATACAGTGTTATCCAAAACAGTCGTTGATGTTGAACGTTCTTCAAATAAAACTGTTTAACATTATGTTAAATCTTCAAAAGTATAATTCAAACACATCCCACATCAAGGTAAATATATATATTTACGAAATTAACATAAGAATTCAACCTCAATTCATGGATTCAGTCAATGTAGTAGTCAAGAACATGTGTAGCCTAGATGTCAGTGATGAAACATTATTAACGTGTTAATGAATGAGTTGTTGAGCATTACATCTGTATGTTATTACTTACCATGGCATATTAGAAAAGTTGACACGACGATACAGAGTAGAGAGACCGTTTGATCCGCCATGTTGATCTGTAACATATGGAAATAGTTTATTTGTACATTTAAAGACAGTGTTTGTTAAGCGTAGGCCCGTAGGCCAGGAACCGACAGTTATTCACAAGGGCCCACACTTTTCAATATATGTAGGTCCTTACAGGCTTACAGATTTGTTTATATGATACTGTTCCTTTATAACATATTTCCCTGCCAAACCCTCATACCTATCACTCTAAACTGATAACAGTGTTGTATATTTATGAAATAATAATACCAAGAATATTATTATTTAAGAATAAGTCAAATCAGTTCTGATAATGAATGCCGACAGTTTCGGAGTTGGGCCCACTGTTTTTCATATCTGCGGGTCCTTATTGACAGGCAGTTTTTGGATGCTTATTTCAAACACTGTTTAAAGAACTCACATTTATCAAAACTAATTAACGTATAATCATTGCTACTTTTTAGATGTTTATCACTGATTGATTGAAACGATTATTCCCAAAACTTATTGGTCAGTTTAATTTAGCAAAAAGGACTTCTTCTTGTCCCTATCGGGTTTGAACATAAATGGAAAACAAGAAACTTTGGGACATGAGCTTTACTATTGTGTATTTCGCAAGACACCTCATCCTCAGTGCAGACAATTCCTTCCGCTAGGAATATAACATCACTGAACAGTCTCAGCACTAGTTATTAGACTTAAAACTCGTAGAATTTTAAATCTACAAATTGAGGACCATGAGGTGTCATAAATGATTTTTTGTAATAAATAATAATAATCATTATAAGGTTAGAGCTACTCACCGGGTATATTCTCACCTGCTCACCTGACGGGCACCTGTACCTACCTGTATATGCGTCTAGTGTTTCGCCACAGTATAACAGGGTTTAGCTCCTTGAATCCCCCTTGACGTGATCGTTAACTTGGAAGGCTCAAATCAGGTGTAACCGTAACAAGGTCAATCTTAAAGGCACATTCTATTTCAAATACTATATTCAGATTCAGATATGTATAGGCTAGGGCTCGTCACGATACAGCCATCAAGCGGGCTAGGTGAAGCCTATTTGTATGATATACATGCATAGGCAGGTTTCTTACCAGACATCAAAGTAACAACTTTAGGCAAAAAGGGATAGGTTTATAACATACGAAGATAGATCATACAGAGAAAACCTGTTTTATCCTCTATAGTACGTGAGATAATATAAGATGTCTTATTCACACTCTACCTTTTTCAATATTTAATTTATGTTAGCTAAAGCGAAACTGTGCGAGAGCAATACCGAAACGTTTTTTATTTCTGAAAACACTTAAATCTCAACACGAAATACCTGTTTATATATCTTCTCAGCTTGCAGTAACAGATATCGTCCTTCTACATACATACTGTGTGACCTAGCCATGTTTCAGACAGTAAAGACTCACAATAAATAATGGACTGACCCCAACACACACCGCCGCAACCCATAGCCTATTATTCAGTGAAAAACTAAGTTTTAAGGCCCAATTTATTCCTATGAGAAACGCCCAGCAACTTTCAACATTAAAACTTTTTAAACAGGCATATATATTCATGAATACCAAATACACTTCCCATTTACATGGGTATTCGTTATGTAACCGATCAAACATCATCAACTCAAAACTCTCATTCTTACTGCTATAGATGTTTTAGATTCTTTCTGCTTTAGATTAGCTTTTCAATTCAACAGGGACGGAGACCAAATACACACATCCAATTCACATGGATTCTAGTCATGTAACCTATCAAACATTATCGAAACGTTATCATTACCCTGACGGAATAGTACCTTCGATGCTGCTAGTCAGCGGTTCGCGCGACCGTATAAATCCATACACTCCTATGTTCAGCTGGGTAGACTGGGTGCAGTGTGGGGTGGGGGAGTGCCTTGCCAAGGACACGACACGGAATAGGCCCAGGTCACCTCCACCGGGATTCGAACCCGGGTCTTTGGTATGAGAGGTCAGCATGATTATATTTACCACTACACCACAGTGCTCAAACTCCGGTGAAGAAGCAAGAGGTTTTAGGATGACGAGTCCAACAGTAACAGAGACATTGCACTTGCAAAACAGTATCCCAGCATTATGCTATGTTGGGTCAGTATAGAATAGCTCTCAGAGGAGCAAGAGTGCAATATCGTTACGCCCCCATATCCCTCACGGTTGGGTTAGTAAGCTGGAAACTAAGCATCCCACGTACATGTGTATAGACACCAGTCTCACTCGTGTAGTACCAAAGAGTGCGAATCCACTGTCATTACGGAGTCTAGCACTCTGAACGATCGACAGTCACTTACTGATGACTCAATAGACCCAATGCGAAACAGAAGAGCATATGGTTATCTAATCAGCTCACAGTATACATCCGTTCAAGAGCGTATCTCTGCTCGATTGTCAGACAGACACTCAGTCTACACTGCCGAGTAAGAAGCTAAACACCATGCACCGAGACTTGCAGGAAGTCTCAGCAAGGTCAAAATCCTTTGTCTCGGGGCAGGGGGGTAGCAGTACTTACCGAATCCCTCAGTGTATGGGAGTCACTAGCTTCAAGGAACTCTAAGAGTAGACCTCGTATGCTCCGTCAGATCTTGAAACAAGTACATACGCTTGAGAGATCACAGGGCAAAGAGATAGAGCTGTGCTGGATACCATCTCACGTGGATCTCCCGGGTAATGAGAGAGCAGACAAACTGGCACGTGATGCGCTAGACTTAAAAAAAATCCGGAATTACACGTACGCCTCTAGCAATGTAAAGAATATGCTCAGAAGTTCTTTTTCGAAATAATGGCAAAAAAGACGGGATAATAGTCTGACTAGATTATCGTAGTCTCTGCCCCATTGTGAAAGGCATGTCCAAGTGCCTCCTTCGCAGGCAATTCAAGGCACTTAATCTACATTGCACTCAGTTCACTCAGCTGTACAAATGAGAACTTTTTTTAAATCAAGAGTATCAGCTTTTACCTTCAGGCCGCCGCTACACAGTGCCAATAACAAGGACTAAAAGAGCTCGAACGTCTTTTATACCTCAAAGCATTTCACTTTTAAATAATTGTTGAATGTCCATTTATCTTCTTATTTATTTGTAAACCACACGTCTTATCATTTCATAATGATTTTAAAAAAAAACTCATATTGATTTTGTTATTCATTACTTTTAATCTATGTCAAAGCTCTGTGATCCAAAACGAATTTCTTTTAAGGTAATAAAGTTTTGTCTATTGTCTATTGTCTATTCAACAAGAAAGATTACGAACCCATATAGCTGACCCGAAAGTACAATTCCTTCAGGGTAAAAATATACTTTGCATCGCCGTTGGTTCGCCCTTTAGCAGTCCTGGGTTGGATACTAGGCGTTGAAGTTATTCTTATTATTAATGTTATTATTGCGCATGCGCAGGCGACGTAAATCACATTACTCAGGTTCAGGCGTAATGTCACTCTGCTATTGGCTGCCAGTCGTAAAGCTTCATGTGAGCTATTTCAAATTTGTATCCTTTGGTTTTAATGGTTAATAAAGGTGATTATAACTAAAGTAAAGTTAAAGGATGAAATAATTATCATTCTGAAATACACTGTTGCATTTAATTGTCATTCTAAGCAATATTTTATCACTCGTAATTGTTTCTTTTTTAATTCATTTTGGAAATACGTATTTGGTGATTGAATATGATACTATTTAATCTACACAGGTGGTTCTTGGTCAGGTGACTTGCACTACACCGTTGTCTTCCAAGTACAGCATTGCAGATGACTTTATTTTATTCAAAATACCATATTTTAAAACTCCGACTGACTATTGTTGTGAAAATTATTTGAGAATCCAGCCTGGCGAGAATTGACCAAGTCAAATGAATAAAATGTTCAAAATGTCTACCCTTATCGTCTATACACTAGATCTGACCGCGTCCCCGAAGGTCGCATGATTTTCTATCAGTTTACTGCAGGTGAAACCTGGCTGTTAGTGGACCAATCACATCAACGCGCTTCATCATGGTTCACAGGAGTTACTTGCCCTTTGTTACTGATACCGAAGGCCTTTACCGGACAACTTGTCGTTGGTTAGTTAAGCTTATGTCCAAATATGCAAGCTATGGGGTTGCAATTGGGCCCAGTGTAGAGGAAACAACTTGACAGAATAAGTTCGTTTCTCGGTATTTCCTTGGCTTGAGACGGTCGAACACTTTTGTATAGTTTTCCGAAAAGCATACAAATATATATTCTTCATATCTTAAGATACTCGTTCTAAAATTTAAGAATTTGGTGAACAGTTGATTGATCTTTCTAATTATCAGTTAAATACTTTTAAACTAAATCGCTTTACTGAAAATAATTGTACAATGGTACATAAACTCTTTCAAACTCTCTTCCTATACAACCATAATAAATTCCTTTTTATTGTTATTTTTTAAAGCAGTAACACAATTCAAAGGCGCCCAAGTGAACCAATGTTTAATATTGGACAGTCAATGAATATCTAGCGATAAAGTTCGCATTCAGGTAGTTTACTACATAAGTTATTAGGACCATATGTATACATTTTTTGTTGATTCTAAGAAACCGGAAGTATTCAATAAAACGCTGCATCATATCGGCACCTCTTAATATTTAACACACAAGCATGATTAAAAAAATGGTAGCCGATGTGTTTCATGCAACAACGCCTATTCTGTGTATACGCTTTATGAGAAGATCCACATATTTCTAAACCGGATTGTTTAAATTTTGCACTCATTAAACTAATCTGAGTTTGGGTTGATCGTGTATTTGTTCTCAGCACTTTACTACTGCAGCTGTTTTCATCAACATATTTTTCTTCGTTTTGTGCAAACTCACCCTTCTTGTTCGTCTTTTTATCTTTTTCATGCAGGTCAATTAAACAGTACTATGATAATTTCTTGCTTTAATAAAAAGTCAAAGTAAGAAAAATGCCCTAAAATAAACCAAAAAATAATACCATCGTAGGAACCTTACCTAGTCAGATCTCCGGAAGTGTTTTATAATTGTTTACCATGGAAAATTTGTCACTAAGCGCTTTAGGCATGCAAAGTCCATGTATACTGCGCTATATCAAAGGTCTTTTAGTTTTATTTTAATTATTCATATAAGTATCATCCATATGAATATGATTTATGTAATGGAGAATGCATGAGGAGGAGTGAGTTCGTGAAAGTTTTACATTTTAAATATATTTTCCAATTTTACCATCAAAATAATAAAACTTTCGGTGCTTACTCGTTGCATTTGAGATACAACTTTAAAGGGACAGTAGCACGTTTTTTGAAAATTCTATATTTCAAAATTTTCACTGATATTTGTAAGTCAATGCTTAATATATTATTTTGACAGTGTCAAAAATCTCATTACACAAGCCATTCTTTCAAAATTCATTGGCGGCCATTTTATGTGAACACCTTTAATTATTTTGTGAAAGAAAAGGGATTTGCATGGCTAAACTTTACTTTATATATTTGAATTATTACTGCTCCATTTAGTTTAAGTACATTGTCTTTCAATTGAAACCATACATTTTCATTTTCCTGACATCACCTTATAATTCCCATAAAAACGTGCTACTGCTCCTTTAAGACGTTAATATATATTTTACGTGCCGCTATTTGATTGACTGCGAATACCTGGCACTTCACGTGCGCATCACGCTTCAACCGCCATGGCCAGGACAGTCAATAAGCAGGGGATCCTTAAAAATAATCTGCTTTTAAGATAATTGTGACGTCACCATCATGAATCAAACTATATTATAACAAATAAACATAGATATAGTGATTCAGCTTGATGCTTGGTCTGTCACATAATATATTGGCCCAACATCCTGAATTTATCTGACATTGTTTCTGACTCTTTTACTCATAAACGTCTCACAAAAACAGGTATATGTCTCTATAATAAAAATCTTATTTAAAGAAGGCGAAAAAACTTCAATATTAACAAAGTGTACACAAACTAAATGCATAGTTTCAAAGGTTCTTGTTTTTTTTTAAAAATTTGGGAATATCAGATATATTCTTTTAATTAGAATTAAATAAGAATAAGAATTAAAACATCAACACATTTTAAAACAGGAAATAATTTTAATTTACACAAATAACATAAAGCTCCATTAAATAACTTATATCTAAAACAAAAAAACATAGAGGCAAAAAATATGTCTGAAGAAGAGTGCAGCGAAAACTTGCTTCATGCTCATAAAACAGAATTGAGTATCAAATTTTGAGAATTGCTTTTATTTGCATCCTGTTGGAAAAAAGTCAACTGATGACTTACAAGTGCAATTGAGTATTTCGGAATATCCTTTCAATGAAGTCCTTAATAGTTTTCCTTAAAGGGGGTCTGCAACCTAGCTCGTGAAATCGTTAATGAGAGCGTCTAGACGGGTAAGAGGGGTCACATGACACAAACTTGGTACTGGCTTTCTGCTGTAAGCGGTTCGTAACCAAACCATTTGGTCCCTACCGAGCTTGTCGACTTTTTCGCTTTTTCGGGGCCCTGCTAATAAAACTCTGGAAGTTAAAAATTCATTTATACATATATCATAATGTACGTCTGATCCTGGAATCACTAAACATTTACGAATTTCCCTAGTAGTTTTCTAAAGAAAGCTATAGAAAATCATCATAAGTAATAACGCAATGAAAAATCTTTACACATCATAGACTATAATAATAATAAAATTTTGTATAACCGGGTCCAGCATGGCATTCGTAACGGACAACATGGCACACTCCTTTATTCATCCTGCTACATCAGCGGATATGTCTCCGCGTTAGGCTACAACCTATCCCCTGATATCAGGGGATAGGTTGTAGTAACAGGATGTCGTTAATTAGAAAAAGTCAAAAATGAATCATACAAGTCAGAACACCAACAAAAACACATATTGTTATAATAAACATATAAAGGAGCAATGTCATACCGCAAAACTAAAAATATAAAATTCACAACATAAGTAAATAAACTATTAAAATATGTCATTTAGTGGTGTTGCTTAATAAAATCGTTTAAAAATGGGACCTCATTATCACCTTTTTAAAATTTTAACTCGCATTGTTGAACTGGTAACTATAGATCCCACCAGTGTTTCGTATGAAGACACTGTAGCACTTTTTAAAAAGTTTTAGAATTTTTTAATTTTTCCAAAAATATGAGTTATATTTTTATATCATATAATGCGAAAAAAGTAGAATATTCGCATTTTAGAAGCATGTGTCAGAAACCAGTCGAAACTTGAAAGCGGTAATCATAAATTTATTTTGAAAATATCTTAAGTATCACAGGTACGGTAGTGGATTTGCGTAGCTAAACCAAAATTAACACGCTTGTTATAATTATTCGTTTGTAATTTCTGGATTCGTTATTGGTAATAGAATATTCGTTTTCTTGATATCCCTTTAGCTTTTTGTCTTGAATAAACAATCAACAATGGTTCAAACTCTTTATGACAGTTGTGTTTTAAGGGCAAAACGTTCTAAATACTGCATTGGTTTCAATTAATAATTATTTTTTAAATGATTAGACCATCTGTGAGGTGATGAAAAGTCAAAAGACGTTGTTCAATATTCCTGTTTCGTTCCAAGGCTACTGTCATGTAAGTTATTATATACAGAATATTTAACATTTACATCAATCAAATTGGCCTTATTTTAAACCCTACCTCACAAGTACCACCAAAGGAAATGTTGTATATACAAAATGTTTAAACATACCAACAGTCTTAATTCTTGCTTAGTGTGAAATAATTCTTGTCATTATTTCTGCCACTTAAATTCAAAGTTAATATTTAACGTTAACGTTTATGTTCACCATATTGAATTCAAAAATGAAATTATTATTTTCCGTAAAGTGATATAAGGAATAGTAAATGGAACATTTTAGACATTTGATGACAAGTATATCATTTCACGAGAGCTATTAAAGGGACATTCCTATCAAGGTATTTATTGTGAAAACGAAATTCAAGGGGACATTTTAGTTTATGAATATGATGCTATAGGTACATGAAAAAACACAACCTTGTTGAAACATGTTAATGTTGCGGTATCCCCTGTGCTCTTCGAATTTCAACACCTAAATGTAATAAAACAGCCTACTGAATATTTTTTTGAAAGCATACACAGGTTGCCACTTATTGTCAGTTCAAGCGATGTCCTATCCTTAAATGTTGAGCACCAGGCAAGCAAGCAACATCTCCCATCTTTTAACGTCTTTTGGTATGACGCGGCTGAAAATCGATCACTGGACGACAAAGAGCAGTAGCTCTTTCAACACAACGACTTCCGGTATATATCCTAACCTTTAGTTCATTGAGAGAAAAGGGCCCTCTGTATAAGATCTCTCTTGCTGTCTGTCATCTGTACCCGAGTCCCACTGACGAGCTCGATCTCCACCTGACAATCATCCTTATCCGGATCAATCCCGAACATCGGGTACAGAACTTCAGGAAATCTCTCGTCAAATCTTTGCAGGACGAATCCCTTCTTCAGATCTAGGAAAGCCAGTCGACCTGCGGCCAGGTCCAAAACAACACCGAACCTGAAGAGAGGATGACAAACTTAACAACATCAAAACTGAAAGTAAATCAAAAGTCGTCAGAAGATGACACATCTCATCGGTCCCCACAAAATCAGAATATCTATCTTACAGATGTCTAATATTGATATAGAGCAAAGGTCTACTGTCGAACTCTTAAGTTCCATAACGCCCAAACTAAAATACGCAGACGTTTAAATTCAAAGAGGCACATCTACATACGCAGACAGATCAATTGCCAAGTTTTGTTGAACCATTTCTAATAGATTTGGAGTTATGCTCCGAAATTCTAAGAAACGTTTAAATGAAAACCATTTAAAAGAAAAAGAAGTTGAAATCCCAAAAGGCACATCTGGACAAGTTGAACACAATAAGTTCCAAAATTATCTGGAGCACTGCTGGCATAAGTTCAGGTAGGGAATATTCTCACCTGAGTTCTGTGGTAGAGCCAGGCAGGTGCTCCAGGGTGTTGTCCCAGCACTTCCGGACCCTCTGCCCATACCTGAAGACCCTGGTACAGACCCCGGGTCTGTGGGTGAAGCAGTCGGCCACGGTGACAGACCATGAGTGGGGTTGATACTTATTGTTGGAGAGCAATGGCTGGATATCCAACTGAGACTCCTGGCAATCAATAGAGAAAATATACAGATTCAAAGGAGAGCACTTGTAATATAGTAGGGTTTCCCCAGTTGCCTGAAAGGCCCGATAGGCTAATATCATGGCCTGGCATGGTGTCCGGCGTCCGTCCGTCCGATAATCGTGCATTTTTTACTTACAAAAACGTTAGAAAGCCGAAAACTTGTGTACAGACTCCTTGCAAATGAGAGTTATAATTTATAGCTTTGGTGACACAGGGGTCACAACCTTTTTTCTTTTTTTTTAAGAAGCATAGGGCCCAGAAAGCTGATATCTTGTATACAGACTCCTTGACTAGTAAGGAGTATAATTTAAAGCTTTGGTGACCCTTTGATCCCCAAAACGGACCATAGGGGCCACCCACTTAAAACCTATTTGGTCATATCCTGAAGCAAAATAATTATAAAGCCTGATTAGTTACAGCTCAAATGGCTCTATTTTTCATTGGGTAAATGATAAACTGACTTACAACAATATATGAATTTAATCAAGTGTTACCTGACATAACGCGATTTCAAAAAGAGGCTCCCAAACTGTCACTCTGCCTGTAACGCGCAACCGCACATGCGCTTCCCAGTATATTGTCAGGTCTTTGGGTTTGTTCTCTTCCGAGTTTCTAGGTGTCAAGTCTTTGGGTTTGTTCTCTTCCGAGTTTCTAGGTGTCAAGTCTTTGGGTATGTGTTGGATGGGTATGCTGCATGTTCCCTCGTAGAACTTGAACTCCCCGGGGTCTTTGTCCTCCACTGGTTTGGCACCAACCTTCAGTTTAACTGGGCGATCTCCAAACACTGTCAGCCATAGATTGACTCTTTTTTTGTCGAGCTCCATGTTTGGACCTGAAATTAACGGAATGACTTATTTTTTACCTACGAGGGCAGTCATATCGGAGTTCATATTTATAATATGATGCCTTAGGAAAACATATCACTTTTAAATTGTGGCATAAAAAACAATTGTAATTTAAATTTTGATTTCGCAAGCATGGTAATAAACAGAATATTATATTCGTACCAATATGCAAGGTTAATAGGTACTTACAAGATAATTGATAAATCAATGGATACGTTGATAAATGAGTAAATATTTTCTCACAAGATAATTGATAATGGATCCGTTAAAAATAGGTAAACATTTTCTCACAAGATAATGGATTATGGATCGGAAGATTATTAGGTAAATATGTACTTACAAGATAATGGATAATGGATCGGAAGATTATTAGGTAAATAGGTACTTACAAGATAATGGATTATGGATCCGAAGAAAAATAGGTAAAAATGTACTTACAAGATAATGGATTATTGATCCGAAGATTATTAGGTAAATATCTACTTACAAGATAATGGATAATGAATCCGTTGATAAATAGGTAAATATGTACTTACAAGATAATGGATTATTGATCCGAAGATTAATAGGTAAATATGTACTTACAAAAAAAAATGATAATGAATCCGTTGATAAATAGGTAGATATGTTCTTACAAGATAATTGATAATGGATCCGAAGATAAATAGGTTAATTATTTCTCAAACGATAGTTGATAAATAGGTTGATATGTTATGTATACTCACAAGATATGTAGCTCGACTTGTCGCTATCGACTGTGCCAACGATATGTATGGGATAGCCAGTCTCTGTTGGCATATAATAAGTAATGTTTGAAAAGAAATAATGTCACTTAAAGACATGTACGTGTAAAGAACGTGTCATGTGTTGTTAATAAATGAAATTACCATTTTTTTAATAGAGGCAGATACAGTCAGTACTATTATTCACATACATCAACAAAACAGTAAAAAAGAGATCACTGCATTGAACATTTAACAATCATCACATGTATACAAAAAACGTAAATAAAAAATTGGCTTGTAAACTTCATCACGTTAAAACAGGATTATTTTCTAAGTAATAAATGCAAAGTTGACCAATACTGAAAAAAATCAGTTTCTGTAGATATGAAGACATATCTCGATGAATCATAGTAAGTATACTTATTTTTTTATTTTTTTGAGTATTCCAAATAAACATTTATACCATAACTGTAAAAATACTACTCGGTTAATAAAATGATTGTATTTACAGGATTATTGTCCTTTCATCCATTCCCATAATGATAATGAACTTTATTTATGAACTGAATCAAACCATGATGATAAAGGGTGCCAATAAACAGGTGACGGGTCTGAATGTCAAAAATTATTTTCTGCGGTCAACTTAAATGCAAATTTTCTTCAAATATATTGATAGTTGAATACATAAATATAAAATATACAGTTATATATATTTAAGATTGCTTTGTTCCTTTATCTGTCTTCTTAATTCAATTTTACAATTGCATACAATACAATATAATAAACACATAACCATAATGTTACGGTTCAAATCGATAGCCAAAAGACCAATTGAATTAAATGGACATTTCAACAAATGTTAAACTTTCCGACTTCACCAAGGAAAGCAATAAATACTAGTTAAATGTCATAAGGTGCGGTTACTCACTTTCTTCAAGTCGTTCACTCTCTCTTTGGAGATTTAAGAGTTGACCATTATCGGCTCGTATGAACTAAAATCATTAAGATTGTGATTGACATCAAGCAAGGAAATATCAATTTTGTAATCAAAAATTTCCTGTTCGTTGTTAAAATGAAGTTTAGACGTGTTTTGTTTCGTTGCATATGGATGTGTAATATTTTCAAAACATAAATGGTTGAAAACTAAGTATCTCTGTACATCATGAAAAGTCTCTGAAACGATCATTTTCAGTTGATAATAATATCATAAACATAAGGTTTTTGTAGCACTTCATTACGTAGATTAAGATCTAAAAAATGGGTTGATGGTGCTTGGCTGTGTTTTCATTTAAGTAGTTCATAACTTTAACCTAAATATTCACCAATCCAGGCCTTATCACACACCTCTCAGTACGATTTAAACGTAGTTTTTAATTATTTCATTTCAGAATTTGATTGGCAACCAAGCTAAAAATTTATGTTAATAACGCTTCAAGAAACAATATGAAGAACATTTCATGGTGCATTTACAAAATGTATTGTGTTTCTATACAAACAACAACAAGCTGACAATAACCAAAAAATGCCTATAATTCAAATTTTGGTTAATAATATTATTTGCCTTTTAGATTTATAAATTTGTGTACGGATATCAATAGTTTCATTATTTACAGAAAATAAAGATTGATTGATGGAAAATAAAATATGAATTGATGGATTTACAGAAATCAGTATTGACTTTAAACTGATATATCTTGAAGGTAGAACTTCTTGCAACAAGGTAATACCGCTTCTAGAAACATTTCATGGTGCATTTTCAAAATATTATGTGTTTCTATACAGACACCAACAAGCTCGACAAATAAACATAAAAATGCCTATAATTCAAATTGTGGTTAATGATATATCATTTGCCTCTTAGATTTATAATTCGTGCAGGGATATCAATAGTTTCATTATTTACAGAAAATAAAGATTGATTAATTGAAAAAAATATATTGATTGATGGATTTACAGAAATCAGTATTGACTTTAAACTGATATATCTTGAAGGTAGAACTTCTTGCAACAAGGTAATACCGCTTCTAGAAACATTTCATGGTGCATTTTCAAAATATTATGTGTTTCTATACAGACACCAACAAGCTCGACAAATAAACATAAAAATGCCTATAATTCAAATTGTGGTTAATAATATATTATGTGCCTTTTAGATTTCAAAATTCGTGCACAGATATCAATAATTTCATTATTTACAGAAAATAAAGATTGATTGATGGGAAAAAATATGTATTGATGGATTTACAGAAATCAGTATTGACTTTAAACTGATATATCTTGAAGGAAGAACTTCTTGCAACAAGGTGATTTTACCTCCTTCATCATCTGCATAAGGTCATGTTGCTTCAACTCTCCATGTTGATAATGTCTTGAAAGATTCAAACTTGTCTTGTATTTACATCTTTGATCTGTTCGGCCTAAAAAAAAATACAAAAAATGTTTCTGGTCTTTGCATACATGCGAAAACGATGCGATTACGCGGATTGTGTTTTATTTCCATTTTTTTTATCTTGATTATAAAAAAAAATGAAAAAAAAAAGTGGATCACTTTATCACTTTGAAGGCCTAAACGATCAGAAACGAGGCAAATACATGAGTACCTTTTCATTTTTCTCCCTGAACTTCTGGAAAAGAAGCTTGATTTAAAGGGGCAGTAGCACTTTTTAGAAAAACAATCCCCTTTCAATCATTTGAGGTAGGGAAATGAGTTGGTTTAAATGAACATGAAATGTTCTGCCTTCTTTAATTTAACATATTGTACTGCAAATGGTTATATATATTTTCGAAAGAACACGACATATTTTAGCGGAATTTAACTTTATTTTTAAACCTAATATTGGTAAGACATTATCGGTTTACCTGTTGAGAAAGATTTGGTTGCAGCTCCCATAGAATGTAAGAATTGAAAGCCGGTTGCCTCCTGAAAGTGAAATCTGATGATAAATGAACGTTCATAAAATCAGTTCAATATTTGTTCATATAAAATAAATTTGATTTTAACAGTGCTCCAGATACGCTGTGTATTTGCGTATGTTTACGCAATAAAATCCTTAAAAACCAATATAGTTTAAACGCATGGAGTACAGATACGCAGACATTTTCTTTTAAACCCAAAAGAATCAAATAACTTGCGTACATATATATACGCAGGGATTTGTAAATGCTAGCGTAGTCGAAACTGAAATTGACACATATTGATATCATAACTCTTCAAAATATCAATATCCAGTGCTTTAAACATATTCAAAAGTATCATTAAATTTTAAGGATAATTTTATATGCAGAGAAATACCCATCATTGTTAATCTTGAGAATACAATCTCATTTCAAGTCTCATATGGAATACTCAATTGTCCGAAATCATGGGAGTACAAGTTTACTGATGTACACTATCAAAATCGACAATACTAAATTGTTACCAAACGAGGGAGTAGATACCCAAAAGGTTCAAAAATTAACTCTAGCACTGTTTGTCATATATCCAAGAAACTGATAAAATAGGATTTCTCGTTCGAAGAATACATCGCTTGTGATTCCGAAATGTAATAACAGAATTAACAGGTACAGCTGCGTATCATGTTCACTTACCTGCGTTTTTCTTGCAAATATCATGTAATTTGGAATGTCTTTGAGACATCCTAGCAATGCGAAAACGAAACGGATAATGTTGAAATTTAAGTACATAAGTTTGCGTTAACATATCTTACCTCAAAGATAGCCGTAACTAACTTGGCAGGGCGTTGAATGACCAGGGGTCAAAATTTCGAAAACACTAAATTTTGTATTTTTCTCTACAAAATACTTCATTATGGATCAATAGCTTTATACCTAAGTCATATTTTTTCCTTTGCATTAATGCAATGTAATTGTACTGATTTCTTTCTTACAGAGTTTATGGAATATCCTAATTCGAAAGATAAGAAAATCTGAATTTCACAAATATGACCCCATCTGTCTATTTTATCATGCCAAATATCTAAATTCAGTACCAGTGACAGGACGATCCCGAAATATGGTGTGGGAATGATTATTCTACTAATGGATAATTGGTTGTCGTTTGTACATGTAAGTGCTCCTGGAGTCAAAATGAAACCCAATTTACATGAACAAACTTAACGTACGCAGCGGTATATGGACTGTCGTTCATCAATCATTCTATAGTTCTAAGTTGTTAGTGCAAAATCGTAGAAACAATTTCATTGCAAAGAAACTTACAGTTACAAATGAATTTAGTTGACTTGCTGCAAGTTTCTCTGTAACACTGTCTATCGAGAACTCCAGTGGTAGAAGGTCGTCCATTCCTGTGTGTGGCAAACATTTATCACGAATTATTGTCACCGCACAGTATGTTGAAAATAGTACTCATGATAAATTGTTTATTCGTTTGAAAGGAACAATTTGAAATGCACGAAATATTGACCAAAATATTTGTAAAAATTCGCAGTCCCAGAACAAATGACAAAATTAATTTAAGGCTCTTCATTACAGAAAGTACATATGAAAGAGTCTTTAATTCTATTTTATCAAATATACTTTAATATAGCTTTAATTCTATGTAGTATATTGATATTCTTAAAGATACACAGAGAATGTTGATAGGATCACATATGTCAAATTTTGAAATTGATGTTATTACATCGGGAACCACTAATTGTTACTGAAAATAACAAGTTTAAGGTCAATCAGTACATTAGAGCAAAAATACGGCTATTCAAAATTGGGATTTTGATCGAAAATCGGAAAATGTGGCTCGAGTGGCGAGCGCAAATTCGCCAAACGTAATTTTGAAACCTTGTCATAAACTGACAGGAAGATATTTTCGATTCGATAGTGTTTATTAGGTATTGTAAGTAATAGGTAGATTAAATGGGTGCATAGTTTCGAATATTAAACGTATTTGAGATGTTTTCTTGATTGTTCCATAAAATCAAGCATTTTAGAGATATTGTGCATAAATGGACATATTTGCAAGTACAGTGATGAGATATGAACTCCAATCAGCATATTAGATATTAAGTAGCTTATCAAAACCAAATAACATTTTAAGAAAGATACTCTATGTCACTTTAACATGAACCTTTGCCTGAATATGGTTAAAACATACGTTCATCAGATTCTTCAATTTTCTTCCTAGTTATCTCGAACATCTAGAAAAAGAAAATCCTTAATAAAATATGGTATAAATGGTAATGTTTGAATTATCAAAGATAAAAATAAAGTTTTTGACGTCGTATGCAAGAAACTGACAAGTGCAAGAGATAACTCAGTTGCAAGAAAACACATGTGTTTTTTGATTTGTGATTACATGTTGTTTTTTTTTTCAAAAAAATGTTTCAATAAAACAAAAGCTTTTTAGGTATGTCAGTTGTATCTTATCTTAAATCAATAAATAAGCCTCATTCTTTACACATTGACATTTCAAACATTTCAAATATTTTGATGAACCATCAACTAGACAACATGAAATTCGTTTAAAATACTGCAAATATGGGCTATTTTGGTAATGTGATAAACAAGTTCATCACATGCCAATTACATATTTCATAAATTGAAAATAACTGAGGTGTGTACTTTATTTTGTACTTCAGTTTATATATAAATGAAACCAATATAATATGGGACAATGCTCTGTGGTAAAATAGTTGTATCTCACCCTCTAAGATATCAAATGTAGAATGGTATAGAACTTGATATCATGACACCAGTTAAGTTTCAGGTAAGCAATCATAATAATCATAATGGTCATGATAAATTCAAATAATGAATATTTGCACGAAAAGATTAAATAAAATGAATAAATATTATAAAATACAGCTCATGAAGTCTGACTATCTTAAATCTAATTTATTCGCCCATTTATTGGATCGGTATTTATCCTTAATATAGGAATGCTAAATTCAAGATATTTACCTCCTTCAGATTAGATAGCTTATCCCTTATTTCGTCTTCTCCTCTGAATTCTGCTCGTTGAAAAAAACTTTCATGTAGAGCTTAAACACCTTAATGAAATAAGATGACGTCACAGTGATGTTATATCATAATGACATAAATAGAGATTATTACCCGAGGAAGTCGGTCATATGACTTTTACGAAACGAGTGTGAATTTTTGTATTACCCGAGCGAGAGCGAGGGTTCTATACAAATTTTCACGAGTTTCGTAAAGGTCATATGACACTTTCGAGGGTAATAATTTCTTTATTACCGTTTCTATTCCATTTTACCATCTTAGAAATATCCAAGAAACGGACCGCTTTCCTTGCGACGGCCGGCTACAGTGACGTCACGAACAATGACGTTATGACGTCACAGGCGAAAATATCGTTGCTAAGCAAAAGTGATATGTGCACTAGTGCTCATATTGAAAATATGTCACCACTTATTTTCAACCGTACGGGTAATACATAGAGATTATTAGCCCAGGAAGTGTGTCATATGATTTTTACGAAACGAGTGTGATTTTTTTATTACCCGAGCAATTACCCGATGTCATAACACCATTGTTCGTGACGTCACTGTAGCCGGCCGTCGTAAGAGAAGCGGCCCGTTTCTTGGATATTTCTTAGATGGTAAACTGAATAGATTCGGTAATAAAGAAATTTTTACCCTCGGAACTGTGCACGAAACTCATGCAAAATTGTGTATAACCCTCGCTATTGCTCGGGTAATAAAACAAATCACACTCGTTTCGTAAAAGTCATATGACACACTTCCTCGGCTAATAATCTCTATTACTTCTATGACCTCATTGAAACAAACTTACATGTAGAGCTTAAACACATTTTATCAAATATGTTGACATCACAGTGACGCTTCATCGTAATGACAATCAGTATAAATGCTATGACTTTATTGACATCCCTGCTTCAGATCCCCAATGACATTTTTTGTTTCAGATATTAAAAGATAATCAGATAAAAATAACTATGCAAATATCAGAATTTCCTACTTATGAATCAGAACAGAATAGACGTTTGTCATATAAACGCACTTTTGTTCTCATAGTACAATGCTGTTGTGATGTCCTCAATATAGGGACGTCATAGAATTGTGACGTCATATTTTCTTTCTTAATACCAATGTTTATAATAATGCAGTTGGTTATTTTATATCAAACATCACAAATTTGAAAAATCATTACTTCATAACGATATTATCTGAAACGTTATAGTAGATCAGTAACGGTCAAGTCGAAAATCTATACGTCACACCGTTCAGACATTTGAATGCAGATGCAATGAACATTTAAGACATCAATTGATCAAATGATAAAGCTCGATAGCATGACACAACTCCGATTAATAAAGACACGACTTACCTTCCTCACTTATCTCCCTTTGTATGTGTTTTTCATAGCTTGTTTGTTTGCCAACTTCCTATGGGAGAAGAATTAACCAATATAACAATGTACATATAAAACAAATGAAAACAATAGTATTGAAAACTCTTAAATTGTTTCATTGTATCTTCAATACTAAATGTTATATATGACAATATATATATATGAACATAATTAACATGAACATTTATCAACCTACTATAGTGAGTGAGGGAGTTTAACGTAGCTTGAACAACATAATAGAAAGTGTCTTGTGACTGTGTCCTTTACTCATATCTCTGTGGTATAGAAGGGGTCAAACATTTTCTTTTTTTATTCTTTTGTTATAAAAATCTATTGACTTTAACTTTAACTCAAGAATTTCGATTCAAATATCACATTGATCCAACAGGTGACATGACTGTTTCGTTCAATGTAATTGCTGGAATAGGCTAATATCTAATATTAATGTTGGAGTGCATTACTGAAAGCAACTGCAACTTTGATATCATGCCACAAATTCAGGATGATTAAGTTAAAAGAAAAACAGAAAATTAATATTTCATGTGAAATATAAGCAACACGAAAAAAAACAATAAGCGCAAAACAAGCAAAAAATTAAGTTAACCTACATCTCTTATCTATTACCAACCCTTTCTAACGAGAATAGAACGCGAGACAGGAATAATATACCAATGTTCAAAATAAAGTATACAGCTTATTAAATTATACAGACACTCATGCCACAAATACAGGGTGATTCGGGTAATATAAGAAAAGAACATTGATATTTTCGTGTGAAATGTAATTATCACAAAACAAATCTGAACAAAGGAAAACGTCTGTTAGCCTTCGTCTCTTATTTATCACCAGCCCAGTCTGATGAGAATATAAAGTATTCCTTAGAATAATATACTGGCGTACAAAATATTAAATGGTAAAGAAAATATCATTTACTTCAATTCTGTAGTAAGTAGATACTTAGGCCTTAAGAATGACACCATAGGACATTTGCTATCATAATCGATACTTTCACTAAAAAAACGGGGTTTTTTTTTAGAGCAAGGGAAACAAGGGGAAACCATTTGTTAGCCTTCGACTCTTATTTATCACAACCGAGTCTGATGAGAATAGAAAGTATTCCTTAGAATAATATACTGGCGTACAAAATATTAAATGGTAAAGAAAATATCATTAACTTCAATTCTGTAGATACTTAAGCCTTTAGAATGACACCATAGGACATTTACTATCATAATCGATAATGTGACTAAAAAACGGGGTTTTTTTTAGAGCAAGGGAAACAATGGGAAACCATTTGTTAGCCTTCGACTCTTATTTATCACAACCGAGTCTGATGAGAATAGAAAGTATACTGGCGTACAAAATATTCAATGGTAAAGAAAATATCATTTACTTCAATTCTGTACTAAGTAGATACTTAGGCTATTAGATGGCACCATAGGACATTTGCTATCATAATCGATAATTCACTAAAAAACGGGGGTGTTTTTGAGAGCTTGCAGAATGTTATCATAGGTCAATTTTCATTAGGTGTGACATACATAGGCCTCAATATCGACAATCACTTAAACACTGTACAAAAAAATGACATTGAAAGTGGGTAATTGAAGGTCTGCGTGACATGTTGCCATTATACTCGCGCAGACATCGTTCTACTTGTTGCATGGTGAGACTCGGTAATCTATAGGTTTATTGACGGAGGTCGTTTGATAAGTTTTATTTATGGGATCGTATTTTATGGCATTTATGTCTATAGGACATGCTTGTCACGGCAAAACAGCGACGTGTGTGTTAAACAAACAGGCGTTTGTCAGTCTAGCCAATAAGTGTGAGGGTAAAGGTAATCCTGTTGGTTAAAAATGCAACATCCCTGTTCATTCGTGTCTTTCATTTTGATCGCCCTAGACTCTCCCCACAAATAATGCTACAGCAACGAAAAGTAAAATATGTATGGACTTGCTAAAAGTTTACTGACATGTCTTTTAATACACGATCTGATGTTGTTTTTGTACAGGGAAATCCTTCGTTCAGTTCTTATCATTCAGTAATGTCAACAACTCTGTAGAAACGCTAAATCAATGTGGTGCATTTCAATTGATAACATTGTTTCGAAAAGTCAGAAAACAATTGGTGGTAGGGTAAATGTGCGAAGTAAAGTTGTAAAGAGGAGTGTTTATACGCCATACGTCAGTATTTTCAAGAAAAAACTTACTTCTAAACAAAGTTAGTACTAACCTTTTCGATGGCAGGAGCAATACTTTCTGTTGATGGCGATACTGGAAAGTAATACTACAGTTTCAAACATATTGTTGTCTTCTTATAAAGCAGTAAACACGTTGTCAATTGATAAGAGTGGGTTGCAGAGTAATCTAAATACTGTATATAGGAATTACAGAAATAATTTTAGATCTCTTACACTGAATTTAGATATAAATATATAGGGGAACTTTCTTTTCATACCCGAGACAACAATAAGGATGTCAGTATTTTTCGGCTTTATGCTTGTCTGCTTGATTATGGTAGAAATGACATTATGTCACTATAACCTTATCAAAATGCTTTTAAACGCTTCATTAAGTTAATAGAATGGGTATCAATGTGTAAGAGCTGTTAATCTTACATACACATACATACATAAAGATACTTATATAGCGCTAAAACCAGAAAACTGCCCTGAAGCGCTGTGATGAACACATGAAAATGTCAGGCAGTCAATCACATGCAATACTGAAATAATGTGTTTTAAGTCCGGATTTTAATCTCGGAAGTTCATCTATGTCTCTAAGGTGATAATCTTACATTTTAACACATTGTCTAAAATAAGCACTTACCATTTTCAATTTCAATCTTACTTGACTCATACTCTATGGTCTTTTCCTAGAATAATAAAAACGTATTATCATAATGATCATATAAATTCCAATCTTGTGATTGTGATTGTGTTAGTGAATAAATCGATAAAGATCAAACGCCATTCAGCGAGAATCACTCTCATAAGTTGTTAATAGATTTCAATTATTAGTCAAGTTCCATGATTATGATTATAAATGATAAAAGATATATCATATAAAAACTTTTAAGAACTAAAATTGCGTACCTTAAGTTTGTTCACTTACCTGCATATTCTAGTGAAAATAGAATGTTATTTGACATGTCTATGAGGCGTCTTAGCATTTTGAAAACGAAATGGAGCTCTGAAATTTCACTACATAAGTTTGGATTCAGTTTACGAAAACATAGTCGTATGGCATGCTTAAAAATTAACCGTAACAATTTTGGCATGTTACTGAAGTGACCAGGGGTCAAAATTTCGAATACACTTTTGGCTATTTTCCTCTCTAAGTGATGAACAGCTTAGGTCCGAGTCAGATTAGTTCCTGTGCACAAATTCAATGTAATTGTGTTGATTTGTTCTCAGAAGGTCTGTATGGTATATTTTAATCAAAATTAAAAAAATTTAAATTTAAAAATGATGACCCCATCAGAATATATAAATTTTAACCATGCCGAATTTCGAATTCTGCAACAGTGACCAGTCGATCCTGAGATATGGTTTAAGAATGGTTATTTTACACTAGGACAATTGGTGAGTGCAATCATTTAATTGATGCCCAAACGAAACCCAAAATTCATGATATTTGAACATAAACTGAAGCACAAAAGAAACGTCACCATCAGTAAACAATCTTTTCAAAATTGTTTATAAAACGTTATTTTTCTGCTCATTATCGGTGTTAAGGCTTCATGAGAAGCTACAAAGCATTTATTGTCAAGCATGCAACATTAAAAGGCACTAAAACTTTATTAATTTCCAAAAATGTCACCTTTTGCCTTTGCAGTACTGTCAACATGTCATTTTGTTGCTTTTCATTGAGCTACTTTTGAATGAATTCCCATCTGTTTGACAGAGTAGTATATTCTCGGATCCGAAACAGACATTTATGCACTTCCAACGTTCCACAGATTCTCATAATAAGGGTCTCCGGAGGTCATTTTCAACAGTTTCCATAATGACCTTGAAAGGTCAGAGAAGGTTGAATATTCAGTGACGTCATCTCATGACAACATTCATTCCAATGCTAGCATGATACAAACTATTTTCCAGTTGATGACGTCACCATGAGAAATTTCTTCATGGCTCGAAGCAGCCGTAAAATGAACTCTTCCCTTGGGGTTATCACCCTTGGAAACAAGATTTTTTATGAGTTTGACGTCTGAACAACATGTGTTTTGTGATTAACTTGATACCACCTATGACTATTGGCATTGATAACGATCTTTGAATTGAGAGTTGACATTTCCCTCCCGAGCAAACGATCCAAACATCTTTTTAACTGTTAATTGTAGTTTGATGGGTGTTCTCTTTTTCTTACATATTGATGTCATATGAAAGATCAATTCTACACCAAAATTATGCCCAAATTGCATGCACATATTTTTTTTAAAGAAAATGCAATTTTTTGTGCAAATTGTGTATTTTTTACCCAAAATTATATTGTGGAACCATGTTGGCGCAGTGAATTATTATTCTGCATTAATTAGACATATTTTACCAGTCTTGGTAAAAATATCGTCATGAATCAGAGAAATATTGTAAAAGGTAGAAAGGTGACGTTTCTTTTGTGCTTCAGTTTAGATACACTAGCAAGTGAACAAACTTAAGGTAAGCAGCTGTATATCACAATCATTTGATTTTCGTGAAACTAACATTTTTCATACTGACGGGAGAATCTTCATCTTTCTGCATTGGTTCAGACAAAACTGAAAGGCAAAATAAAATGAGTATTATTCAGTTGTGTTCAGTTAATTCGTTTAAACAGGAAATGTTCTGGCGTAAAAATAATTCAAATATTAAATTTGTAAAAAAAGGTAAGACATGGAATAATTGCATGATAAAGCTCGTCGAAATATGATAGTGCGACACAACTCCGATTAAAAAAGCACGACTCACCTTCCTCACTTATCTCCCCTTGTATTTGCTTTTCTTTGCTTGTTTGTTGGTTAACGTCCTAAAGCAAGAACAATTCCTGTATGATACATGTATGATAAGGAATTGACAAAAAGGAAACTCTATCAGTTATTATTGTGTCGTCATTACTAAACGCAATAGGTATATGACAAATGTGTTCAATAATTTATCAAGTTATCACAAAGTTTTGCTTGTGTCAAGATTTTCTCATATCATAGTTTGATAAGCACAGGTTCGGCGTTCTTATTAGTAAATATCTTGTTTGAAAAGATTTTCTGAACAAAATTATTTTGAAATTTTATCGATCAAATGAAAAAAATAAATAAATAAGCAAAAAGTGAGCGTGGCTCCCTAATACCCCCGACTGTGCATCCCTGACTAACTGAATTATTTTATACTTTCAATGTAGTCATCTCTTGCACAGCATTTGACCCCCAAAGAGGAATTGAGAAAAATGACTAATAAAAAAAATGGAACTTTGTTAAAAAAAACACACACAAAAAAACCTTATCAATTTTAGTTTTGATTTGGCACTGCACCGCTCCTAGTAGGGACGAAGACACAATGCAAAATGTGAAAAGAATCAGATGAAAAGTTTTTATCGTAATAGGTTGGACAAATCTGATATTGGAAAATGACTACCAGGTATGTTCAAAATATGGAAATTTGTCAAAAAAAATGAAATATCAATGAAATTTGTTGTAATTTCGCACCGCACCCAACCTTGTAGGGTAGAAGACATGTGCAAAATTTGAAATCAATCAAATGAAATGTTTTCCTTTAATAGGTCGGACAAATCTGATATTGGAAAATGACTAAGTTCAAAACATGGAAATTTGTAAAAAATATCAAATATAATATTAACGAAATTAGCTGTAACTTCGCACTGCACCCCTCCTAGTAGGGTAGAAAACATGTGCAAAATTTGAAATTAATCGGATGAATAATTTTCTCGTAATAGGTCGGACAAATCTGATATTGGAAAATGACTAAGTTCAAAACATGGAAATTTGTAAAAATTTCAAATACTAAAGAAATTTGTTGTTACTTCGCACTGCACCCCTCCTAGTAGGGTAGAAGACATGTGCAAAATTTGAAATTAATCGGATGAATAATTTTCTCGTAATAGGTCGGACAAATCTGATATTGGAAAATGACTAAGTTCAAAACATGGAAATTTGTATAAAATTCATACAAAATTCAAATGTTAACGAAATTTGCTGTTACTTCGCACTGCACCCCTCCTAGTAGGGTAGAAGACATGTGCAAAATTTGAAATAAATCGGATAAATAGTTTTCCCGTAATAGGTCGGACAAAAAATGTCCTCGGACGGACAAATCTGATATTAGAAAATGACTAAGTTCAAAACATGGAAATTTGTAAAAATTTCAAATACTAAAGAAATTTGTTGTTACTTCGCACTGCACCCCTCCTAGTAGGGTAGAAGACATGTGCAAAATTTGAAATTAATCGGATGAATAGTTTTCCCGTAATAGGTCGGACAAATCTGATATTGGAAAATGACTAAGTTCAAAACATGGAAATTTGTAAAACATTCATAAAAAATTCAAATGATAACGAATCTTGCTGTAACCGCGCACTGCACCCCTCCTAGTAGGGTAGAAGACATGTGCAAAATTTGAAATTAATTGGATAAATAGTTTTCCCGTAATAGGTCGGGGGAAAAATGTCCTCGGACGGACACACAGACACACAGACACACACACACACAGACGGAATCATTGGTATTACTAGATAACCCGGACCGTTGGTCGGGGGTATAATAAATAAATTTATCAAATGAATATAAAAGCATATTGCTAAATTAGGCATGCACGAAGAACGAGGTTATAGCCTCTTCTTACTTCCTGGTTCACGCAATGACTGCGTGTCGTTAGCTAGATTTATGTTGGAAAAAAGCTTGATGGGTGGGTTAGACATTGACGCGGCGCAAATATGAAACTCGTTACTTCTGGGGACCTAATTTTTCATTTATGAATTGTCATATAAGACATATTAGTACTACCGACATGCTTTCTGCTTGAATTACCTCTATGATGGGAGTCTTTTGTTCCTTTTCTTTCACAACTGAAAATACAAATAAAAGTTTAAGTTCACTTTGTTTTCTATTAAAGCAGTTAAGAATGGAAAATCAGTGTACTTAATTTGAATATCATAAAATAGGTAATTAGGTCTACACATTATTTGGTGAAAAATGTGTTGGTTGCAAATTCTTGGTTGACAGTCGTGAATTATGTTGTCCATATTTTGAGCTCCATATTCTTACTGCCATGATAAAAATAATATTGTCCTCATCCTTTACCTAACCTGTGAATCAACATGGTGTTAAAAATAAGTTTGAATGATGCGTATCATTATTCACATTATGTGATAGAAACGACATGGTGTCACTATCATCTTATCAAAATGCTTTTAAACGTTTAATAAAGTTAATAGAATGGGTGTCAATGTGTGAGTGCTGTTAATCTTACATTTTAACACATTATCTAAAATTAGCACTTACCATTTTCAATTTCAATCTTACTTGACTCATCATCTATGGTATTTTCCTAGAATGATAAAAAAAACTATTATAATGATCTTATAAATTCCAATCGTGTGATTGCAATAATGATTAAATCGATAAAGACCAAACGCCATTCAACAGGAATGACTCTCATTAGTTATTAATATATTTCAATCATTAGTCAAGCTCCATGATAATCACTATAAATGATAAAAGGTATATAATATACAAACTTTAAAGAACTGAAATTGCGTAACTTAAGTTTGTTCACTTTCTTGCATATTCTAATTAAAATATCATGTTGTTTGAAATGTCTTTGAGGCGTCTTAGCATTTTGAAATCGAAATGGATAGTTCTAAAAATTTCACTACTTAAGTTTGGATTCATTTTACGTTAACATAGTCGTATGGCATGCTTAAAAGTAAACTGTAACACTTTTCACATATTATTGAAGTGACCAGGGGTCAAAATGTCTAATACACTTTTGACTATTTTCTTCTCTTGAACAGCTTAGATCCGAGTCAGATTAGTTCCTGTGCACAAAATCAATGTAATTGTGCTGGTTTTTTTCTCAGAAGGTCTGTATCGAATATTTTAATCAAAATTAAAGAAAATTGAAATTTAAAAATGATGACCCCAAACTGTCTATTTAACCATGTCAAAATTCTGCACCAGTAACCAGACGATCCTGAGATATCGTTTAAGAAAGGTTAATCTACACAAAGACAATTGGGGATCCTTTGTTGGTGTTACTGGAATAAATTAATTGAAGCCCAAACCACCAAAATTACATGATATTTGAACATAGATACACTAGCAAGTGAACAAACTTAAGGTAAGCAGCTGTATAACACAATCATATGGTTTTCGTTAAACTAACCGTTTTCATACTGACGGGAGAATCTTCATCTTTCTCTATCGGTGAAGACAATACTGAAAGTGAAAATAAAATGAGTATTGTTCACTTGTGTTCAGTTAAGTCGTTTATTACAGGGAATGTTTGAGTATTATTGGGGTAAATGTTAAGCACTACATTTGTTTGTAAAAATATAAGAAATGAAATAAATGAATGATAAAGCTCGTTGAAATATGATAGTACGACACAACTCCGATTTAAAAAGCACGACTCACCTTCCTCACTTATCTCCCCTTGTATTTGCTTTTCTTTGCTTGCTTGTTGGTTAACGTCCTAAGCAAGAACAATTTCCCGATATGAACACATATACGATAAGGAATTGACAAAAAGGTATTGGAAACTCTAATCAGTTATCATTGTGTCGTCATCACTGATTGCAATAGGTATCTGACAAATGTGATGACAAAAAAGTATTGGAAACTCTAATCAGTTATTATTGTGTTGTCATTACTAAACGCAATAGGTATATGACAAATGTGGTGAAGAAATGTGTTCAAATATTTATCAAGTGATTTCAAAGAATTGCTTGTGTCAAAATTTTCTCATATCATAGTTTAATAAGCAGAGGTTAGGCATTCTTCTTCGTAAATATCTTGTTTTAAAATACTTTCTGAACAAAACTATTTTGAAAATTTATCAATTTATCAAATGAATGTAAAAGCATATTGCTAAATTATGTATGCATAAAGAACGAGACTATGGCCTCTTCTTACTTCCTGGTTCACGCAATGACTGATGTGTCCTTAGCTAGCTTTGTGTTTGAAAATGGCTTGATGGGTGGGTTTTGAAATTGACGCGGCGCAAGCAAGAAACTAGTTGTTTTTGGGACCTAATTTTCTATTAATCATTTGTCATATTAGACATCAAGCAAAATAGTTGTACTACCGACATGTTTTCTGCTTGAATTACCTCTGTAATGGGAGTCTTCTGTTCCTTTTCTTTCACAACTGAAAATACAAAAAAAGTTTAAGTTCACTTTTGTTTTCTATTAAAGCAGGTAAAAATGGAAAACCAGTGTACTTATTTTGAATATCATAAAATAGGTAATTAGATTTGAATCAAGCAAGTGGACATTTCTATTTACAACTGAAATCAATATACCAGTAACTCATCCTCGATTATCCAGGGTCAACTTCCGATAATTCTCCACTTTAGAGCCAGTGTCAAGTACAAAACTTTCAAAAGTGATTGGTTTTGATCAAAAATAGTGAATGTAAGCCTCGGATATTTGTTACTTTTATCAACTTGTGTTGATATATTTGATATCACAAGACACTTTGGTGAGATTATCTTTTTATTTGATGAACCAGTTCTAACGACGCCTCAAAGTTTAACGACGAAGCGAAGGTGTGTCACGATGAAGCCATCTGATACGTCCGCTGAGCGAGACAGCTATTTGGATGAGAGGAAAGTATAGAGTCGAGTCCACGTTGAACCAGAGTCTATAGTGAAGAATTATCGGAAAGTAGACCCTGCATTTTCGAGGATGCTCAATTGGTCATCTCTAGCGTTTCTAGTACTGTTTATTTTAGAATATCTCACCATCTTCCATGTAGGATATTTTCGCCGTTAGGTACGACTTCTTTTCTTTGATTCGTCTCCAGGACTAAAACAATAAGAATGCTGAATATGGAGACAATAAGAAGGATTCAAGCAGTTACGAAAGAATCCCTTTGTATTGAAAGACCATAATATAATATATATATGAATGAATGAATGCATGTATGCATGCATGCATGCATAGTATGTATGTATGTATGTATGTATGTATGTATGTATGTATGTATGTATGTATGTATGTATGTATGTATGTATGTATGTATGTATGTATGTATGTATGTATGCATGCATGTATAGTATGTTTGTATGTATAGTATATGTGTTTGTTTGCGTATTGCACAGAACAGACGAAGGAGGGGTGGATGGATATGTGTATAAAGTTTACTATGACTATTTATTAAAAAATAACACATATATATATCACCTTGCCAAGTAAGGGAAACAGTTCTCTCTGTCCGGCGAGTGCTTCGTTAAGACGCTCAGAGAAATTCATGCGATGTGCATCGGAGGTGGTTTCACTCTCAGGATCTAAGGAAGACAGTCGTAATCTTTCACTTTCATTGCCTTATAGTCAGTTCTACAACAAATTTTGGTTGAGTAAACAGCTATTCTCACAATATAGATACCAAATTAGTGAAAAAGTGAAACATAAATAGGTTGAATTTGAGGAAAGACGACCCAACAAACATACAATATGCATAAGTAATTTAAAATCAAAATCTCAAAGTTGCAAACACAACTGCATAATATCATATATTTGCAATTCAGATTTCAAAATGATAATCTTATCGCATCCAAATTAGTAAAATCAGAGTTAAAGGTGATAAGATTTTTCTAACGTACCATCAATATCTTTCACCTCAGGAAACTCCGAGACGAGTTCAAGTTGTTGGTACTTCTCAAATAAAGAAAAACGGTAAAACAAACATCATATACAAAATACGTTGTTTCTTTCTTATGTAAGTTTTTTCAATTGCAAAGACTGTTCTTGACGAAAAACATATACTCCTTTCAGTATATCAGTTAAACGTAATTAAGAAACTTATTGAAAGCATTCAAAATGACAAATTCGAGTTTATACTGTTCGATAGGTTATATTACTAGTAACCATGTAAATTGGAAATGTTGATTTACCTTCCACGAACATAAATGACATTTTCAGATTTTCGTTGAAAACAAGTATTTATCGTGTATTTTTTAATAACCTTAATATATTCCAGTCATAAGTGGATGGTAAAAAGTAAACAAGACAGGAGTGTAGGAAGAAGAATTAAATAAATACATGACATATAAATTTCTTTCTTTTTCGTCTCATGGATTGAACAACCTCAAATTGATATTTTCACACAATGTAGGACTTCATTTCCATCAGACAAAACTTTTAGAGTTATTGAAATATATTTACCATTACACATGTTTTAAGATTGGTCTTCAAAACATCTAAAGTGTCGAGTTCTTGAAGAAGATATTTCAGCCCTATCTTTTCTTCATCTGACAGAAAATGACAAAAAGACATTGTAAATAAGGCGGAAAAAAAGACGTCATAATTATCATAAACACATGAGAACAGTCATTCCCTCTCAACAGAGGCAGATCAAGTCATGAAATGTTGATACAGCCTCTGTTCTATTAAATTATTATTATTATTAAATCCGTGGGTTCTGGCAATTTCCCCTAAATTTCTCTACTTAATCCTTCACTAGTGATCAAAAGACCAAAACATTTTTGGCACTGGGTCAATGTAATAGTGCTGATTATTCTCTCAAGATGTCGATATTGAATACACGAACGAAATTAAAGGTAAATAAAAAATTAAAAGGATATGACAATTCTTCTCAATTTCATCATGTCAGAACATTTATTTTTTCAATAGAGACCAGATGGACCGTAAATAATGTTAATGAACATTTTACACATGGACAATAGGTGATCGTCGTTTGGTTCTGAAGTTAATTGAAGTTAAATCGAAATTACATTATATGTGCACTGTGATTTTAAGCATGTGAATAAATTTAAGACACGCATCTGCACTTTAAGTGGCGTGCAACATAAATGGAAAGTAGCATATTTAAGGTGAATAAATAGATATAACAAAATATAATAAAAGTAAGAAATTAGCATTTAGCATTAACCTACAATTATCAGTGAAAATTTTAAAATATAAAATTTCCAGAAAACGAGCTACTGGCCCTTTAATACATTTGTCATAAACTAATATTTTTCAAGAAAACTTTTAAACCTTTTAAATGTTAATCTAATCCTTTTAAAAAGCCAGTAGCACGTTTTTAGGGGGAACATAAGTTGATGTCAGGAAAATGAAAATTAATGGTTCCGATAGAAAGACATTGTATTTAAACTAAATGGAGCAGTAATAATTCAAATATATATTGTTAAGTTTAGCCATGTGATTCCTTTATCCTTCACAAAATGAATAAAAGGTGTTCACAAAAAATGGCCGCCAATGGATTTCATGTGAATCTTTGTACTTTGTCTTCTGACTTTGGATGATTGATTTATGTAACGAGATTTTTGACACTTTCAAAATAATACATTAAGCATTAACGTACAATTATCAGTAACAAATTTGAAATATAACATGTTCAACAAACGTGCTACTGCCCCTTTAATATCCCACTATTAAATAACATTAATTTCAAAGTTGCCTTGTCAAAAACTAAATATTCGTAATATTCCCTGTTGATATACTCAGGACTGAACATTGATGTTGTATACAAGAAAAAGACGGTGATCTCGAAATGTCGCAGTTTCAAATTTCGAAGAGCTTTTTCGGGTAAACTGCTTGAGCGGCATTTTAGTAATTGTTAGTGTTAGGAAGAACAAGAAATATCATTGTGTCATCCATTGGTACCTACCTGATGCTAGGATACAGAGAAGGCCTCGTTGTCGCTCATGTTGCTGAAGATTAAATAAGATTAACAGCGTCATGAACGATTACAAAATATGACAGGCATTATGTGTGTATCATATAGCAGAAATCAGATTAAACCATTTTTATCAATATGCAAAAAAACGTAGGAAATTTTATCACAAACATGGAATCTATACCAAAAAAATTATTTTTAATGTTATGTTATTTCTGCAATTTTCTAATATCTGCATTAAAATTCAGGTTTAAAAGTTGTTATACCTTCTTGATGGTCTTCAATTGATCCAGTTTCTCCTTGGACGATTGGCACTCTGTTAACATGACTTTAATGTTCATTGTCACCCAAAATACAATTAAAAAATGTAGGTTCTTGCGTTCAAATTAATTTTTTTGGTCTGTTAAGAAAATAGTACATATATACATATATATTTATACTATCACTCAATTTGACAAATTATTTCAAAATACCTTTTGTAAATGTCCAGAGACGTCCTTTGCTGCGCACAAAAACCGAACCTGTGTCATCAATAATGCAGAAAAACTTCAACAGATCCGAGGTTCCTAACTCATCCGATGTTTTCACGAAGTGATGTTGTGATCTGAAAGTATTTAAAGCAATTAGGGGTAAAAATATCGCTTCTATTTCATTTGATACATTTTGACACATGCTTATTTATTTTTCTTCCATTCAATGAACAAAAGCTTAGTCTGTGTACTAATTGTTTGCGGACTAGCTGAGATAGGTTACTGAAGTGGTATCCTCCACTGTACGCAACTTGACTCCTACCTGAGCTTCTCCCGTTCCTCCAGGGATCCACAAACCACCAATGTCGGAATGATTCTGTTCAGTCTCAAAGCTACTTCCACCATCAACGTTTTTGCGCCAGACCCTGCTTCAAACTTAATCTCAACCTTTTGTTTATCAAGATTTTTCATGAAAATGTCAAATTGAGGTTCAGTCAAAAACCTCAACGTTCTCTCCTGAAAATGTCCATCCATTTGACTAAGAACCTTCGCCTCAGACATCTTAATCAAGAAGGCTTCCGAACACATTTTGTACCGCGAATCATTCATTACGAGAGAGTCCTTAGTAACGAACAAAGAACAATCCCTAGCAATGTCTTTGATGAATGAGTCAACAGCCACTTGTTCAGAAAGAAGTGAAGCACTGGTACATCCATATAATACCTCGATATTAACATCAAGGTACCTACTAAGCGCTTGAGTAACCCCTCCAGCACATCCTGTGTTATAAGCAGTAGCTGCATCTCCAACAGTTCCCTCCACAATGGTCAGAATCACCATGGGCTGATGGGGCAGCAGTATGAGGACATCGCATAACACACTCTTAGGTCTTACTGTTGCTGCTATGTCAAGGGGAACAGCCAAAGAATCACACACAAAGAGAAGTCCAGCTTTTGAAGACAGTTTCTCTAGTGGTACAGCAGGGTCAACAAGGTTCTGAGTATTAAATATACTATCACCTTCCAGTATGTCCAGTAGCCTGTTTGTGATGCTTTGTATTCTCTCGTCAGGCGAGGACACAATCGTTTTGATACTGTCTGGAATGCAGATTTAGAGAAAACTTTAGGTTTTTATTACTTAATAAATTTATCTTCTATTTCCATTAATATTTGGGCAGAAAATCGAATAATTTTTTCAATGTGTCTTTGTTTTACATTGTTGACACCTTGTTTTAGGAAAATATCAGTGTAGTTATACAGCATTAATAACCAAGAGTTGACATCATTGCTGCCGATAAGAGTATGCATAACCACACGTGCATTAAGACAAAAGACACAAAATCAAACAATTAAGTAAACATGAAACATCAACTTTTTCCTTTTACAATTAGAAGATAAATAGTTGTGTTTGTAATATTTCTGAGATTCATTGTTATTCAACACCCGCAAATTTAGTTCAAAATTGACGGCGTTACCCAGGGTTTTAAATGCCTAAATTTGCGGGTTCTGTGAGATTCTGTGTTTTTAACGGACAACACTATCTATCCTTAAATTCTACCCATGAAAACGTTGACACCTGTCAAACAAGAAGAGATGTGACCTTTCAAATGTAGCTATGGAAATAATAGTGGAAAGATCATCTTTCCAAATTTGGAAACATTGGAAAGTTGTGGAAAGGTGGTTTGTTTCTGGGAACACTCTTACCTTTAGGGCTCCAAGTTCGGTTTATATCAGACAAACTTGTACCTATTTGCATCAAACGGGGACAGAAGAAGTCCAAACTGCTGACACGGAACTCAGTTACCCGATTCCTGTCTACCTTCTTCTGTAATTAAAATAAAGTGTGTTCCGTTAGGGCAAGGAAATGAAATATTACCTGTAGGCATAGGGCCTTGATCTTGTTAAAGTGACACAGAGCATCTTTCTTAAAATTTTATTGGTTTTGATAAGCTACAAAATATCTAATATGCTGAATGAAGTTCATATCTCATCACTGGATTTGTAAATATATCCATTTATGCATAATAAATGAATCAAGAAAACAATGAATCAAGAAAACATCTCAAATACGTTTAATATTCGAAACTATGCATCCAATTAATCTACCTATTAGTTACAATACCTAATAAACACTATCGAATCGAATATATCTTCCTGTCAGCTTATGACAAGGTTTCAAAATTACGTTTGGCGAATTTGCGCGCGTCACTCGAGCCACATTGTCCGGTTTTCGATCAAAATCCAGACTTTGAATGGCCGTATTTTCGCTCTAATGTACCGATTGATCTTGAACTTGTAATTTTCAATAACAGTTAGTGGTTCCCGATGTAATAACATCGATTTCAAAATTTGACATATGTGATCCTATCAACATACTCTGTGTTTCTTTTATCTTTTATTCTGTCAATGTTGTTCAACACATTCATGTTGTTCTTTTTGACTCTCTAAATAGAAATTTGCGTCACTGTTTGGTTCAGCATATCGTAATTAGGTTATCAGTCTGATACTTCACATTCTCATTTATGGTTAACTCAACAAATAATGTGGGGCAAGTTATTTACATAAATCAAGAATATCAAGAATATTATTTTTACGGTCAACCAGCATTCGATGATGCTATACTGATATAAAGATGATTTTTTACATTCTGTATAATTCATTTCGACACACTGCCAGTGGGGATAACCTTAATTGATGACATAGACAATGAAGTTTAAAGATTTAAGCTTAAAAACTTCAAAAACATTCATTGCATACAATGATTGTTGTTACAACAAGTACTAAAGGAGAAATCATACCTTTAAATGATTCATCCTTTTTTCTGGTAATTGCGAAGAACCATTCCCTAAGCGTCAGTTGGCATACCGGTTCAGTTCCACTCTTGTACCAGTATGCTAAAGGACCAGACTTGTCGTAAAACACAAGTCCCCTCACAGGCCTGGATGAGATGACAACAACACATTTGCAACGGTTTTCCCTTTCCGGAACAAAGTTTACATTCACTATGTCCTCTTTTGATTCATTTCCAAGGTAATCACAGACAAGAATCTTTTCTCTAATTATCCTCAGCAATGATGTTTTGAGAGACTCTCGATTGGCAATCTTTAAGGATTGAACCACAGGTACTCTGGTTATGTAAGGTACTAATTGTACCTTCTCGTTGACACCATAAAAGAAGGAGCCTCCTTTCTTGAGCTTGCTATGGGCGCTAATGTACTCAGTCAGTCGCAATGACCGGATGTCCTCAACAATATCCCCTGTTAAGATTCTTTCCTTGATCCTGCTTTTAAACTGAATTTCTCTGTTTTCAGTCAAGTTCTGTGAAATGTCATTGGTAAAACAAACCTTGCTGAGATCAGGAAATTCTTCCTTGAATTCTTTTTTGTCAGTCAAAAACTCTTGCAAAAATGGTTGGTTAGCTTCTTGAAGACTGACATCCGTTGCAATCTTCGTCTTGTAATCGACTGTAGTCACATATTTAGATTTTGCGACATACAAAGCCATATACTCGCCAAATTTATTCAGTTTTGAATGTGTGTTCAGCCTCTGCTTCTTATAAACAGCATCAAACTGTTCAGCCCAAAGCAGATCACTGAGTCTCCCATCTATGAACTCATCAAGCGCACCTGTGTTATTGTCCTGAGGGTCAAAACCAACAAGATGGATGATGATAGTCCCGGACACAGTGTTCCTGAAGGCAGACACGTACTTCAGCAACTCCTTTAGCTACAGAAATTAGAAATAACAATACAATTATGATGACCCTATGAATGACATGAGATTGTCAATAAATACACATGATGAGGATGTGATGCAAGGTAGCAGATGGTATCAAGATGAAGTAATCAGCAAATTGCTTTCAGTTTTGTCCACCGCCGCTACAGCAACACTCGTTCAAAAGGCAATAACTTTTTCCATTAAGCTAGTTTCTAACCTAAGCATCAAGTCAAGGTATTGACAAGCGAGGGAAAAAACTGTATTCCAGTAAACCAGAAAAACATTAAAACAAGAACAAATGAAATGCAAATCGAGATTCCTTTGTGAATTTTGCAACAAGCATCGTCTTAATCACAATAATGAATGATTTTGTGTATGCAAGAAGGCAAAGATATTTAGATGATTAATTACCTTTGCTTCCCTTTTCTTTCTCTTAGCGTCCTTAAGCTTCCTCACAGCTTCCTGCGTCAGATTCCGTGTATCCACTCCAAAAACGTAGTTTACATGGACGGCAAGTAACATTACCAGCTATTAGAGTCAGTTTCTGAAATTATCTGCCCTTGGCTCATAAAGTCAAATTGAAGCGCCCGGCGTTACGGTTGAACGGCGGCCAGTGCTGCTGTGCAGCCCCCACAGGGGGTTAATCTCGTTGCATCATATAGGTTAAGTAAACAAGCATCTCTTATCGGGCAGACTGAGCTCCTCTCCTTGGTCAAGTTTAGCGTATGTACAATCGTGCTCTTAATAGTCTGTCGTCCAGACCCTAAAGCGGAACTATTTAATCCATGACCAACCCAGTCTAGAAAAGTATAGCAAGTTTAGATCGCTCAGCTTTAGGTCTGAAGTTTAAGCAATAATAATAAGCAATGTAATAATTAGCAAAAAAACAAGGAAGTTTTTGGTCATCATGAATTGAATGTAAGTTATTCGGAAGTGACTTCTTGTATTTATATAAAGTCTCGTTTCATTCAACATGTGAATAAGCTTCTCCGGTTTACGAACTTTTGTATTGACGCCTAGTGACTTCAATAACTTCCTGATGTCGGCATCGCTCATTACAAAAAAATAAGATAAAGGAAAGCATAAAAAATATTTCATAGAAAAATAAATCTCAGAATGCTTTCATAACAACAAGGTCGCCCAACAAGCCTAATCGGTCTCTACTTCTTTGTTCTCTTGATAGCCACTTGTTTACCATATATGTGATGTAATGCATTGCATTTAGATACTTGTGTCAAATTTGACCGATTATTGACTAAGTAGTTATGATATATGCACCAATTGACTTCTTTGAGTGGCCTTTTAGAAGTTGGTATGCTGCAGGAATATAACTCACTTTGCAAAATAAAATTGTATAGTTGAAGTCCATATAAATTATCTTCGTTTATGAAACAATTGTTGGATGAAAAACTAAGCTGTACATGCTCATTCAAATGAGCAATATCTTTTTTCCATATAAGAATAAATATATTCTAGCCAAAATAAAGTAAGTTAGGTTCATTTGCAATATTTGTCATTATGAATAATGATCTATTTATTCCATTATAAGCTGATATTTAATTAAAATTCCAATATCCTCAAATGACAATGTCCGTTATGTTTATGTCTAACATGGTAACAAGTATAGCTAAACCATCATTTGTCCACAACCACGGTGCATTAGATACGAGCCTTTAATACAGTCTAGGTCCTAATTCTGCAAGTCTTCATTTGAAATGAAAAGCCTAAAGAAAAATATTATGAATGAAGGTATTTTAATATTTCACTCTTACCACGAATGTTAAATGCAAATTGATATACACAGTTCCCCTTTTCACATAGTGATATTTGCTTAAGGTAACTGGACATTTAACATAAAACCAATTGGTCTTTGTATTGTCTGCCGAGATACGCAGTGGTATTCAATACTTTATCTCATCGTCAGACTATTGTTACTCGTTACATGATATTTTCTCCTGTCCATCTTTGGAACTATGTATTGGTCTTTGATATAATTTCTATTGGTGGCGTTTTTAACAATACAAATGAATTTGATTTAAAATTGTAGCAGTATATCTAACAAGTGCATTTTACTGAGTTAGACACTTGCGTTAAAGACACATGGAACACGAATTAATATAAAAAAATTAATTACTTTTGCATTAATTTACTTGCAACCATATCTGGACGACTGTGGAGAAGTACTGTATGTAGGACGACGTATTCACATATTTAATTAAAGTGATATAATAGAACAAGAAAACTTACATGTTCAGAGTTGGTTCTGGAAATTTTCAAAAGTGTATCTGCTTCAATCAACTGATGTGTGCGTTTTTGGCAACACTCAAATTGTGTTCAGATTACAGAATGCAATCTATTTAAGATACTCAGTTGCATTGCGAATTGCATGTGTATTCAAATTGATAGAAACATCAGAGTTGTTTAATGATATATCACAAGTATTCATACATTACCACAGTTTCTGCAGATTTCTAAATGTGAGCTTACACAATGTGCTCAAAGTGAGATAAGCAGCACAGGGTTATATTACAATACAAACATAATTAAAGAATACCCACTGTGACGAGCTAAGACCACTCAGGCCGGGACTTGTGATTAGCGAGGCGTGACACAGAATCATTCAGTTATTCTCAATTTTCTAATGATCTGGGAACAATGGGTATTTACGTTAAAATGATTTTGATTTCACCTAATTGAAGAAGAATATTTCATCTTTGGAACCCAGACCTTGAATTTTAAATCCTAAAAGCAGAAATATATCATTATGTCCGTGACAGATACTCACTTCGACAAGATTTCATCCAAATATACATGTTTATAAGGGCCGATATGAAATGAAACAGACATTTGAAAAAACGCTCGGGAACAATCAGAAAAATTGTTTTCTGAAAACTAAAATAGCCATTTTAAAGAGCAAAAATTGATCATTACGAATATAACCTTGAATTAATTTTAACCATATTGGTTATTAAGTAACATGAGTATTAAGAACTGCTTCTACAGTAATCTTCTACAAACGCATAGCTCTGGCGAGTGGGATTCTCACGCATGCGCAAAAGAGGGTGAGTATAATAGCTGGTAATGTCAGCTGGACCTTTGCAGTGGACAAGAAACTGTCTCAGAGCTTTCTTGCCTATGGGCTCCTGCTTCCTGCAACACGATGTTTACAAGTTTAGAATTTGTATTGATTGTAAGAATACTGTTTGACTATATATATACGTCGATTACACTTCTGCTTGAGAACGACACAGGAACCTGTGTGCCAAAATATGTCCCCGAAGTTTGACACCTGATTCCTGTAGGACACCCTGGCCTTAGGAGATCGGAAAAACCTTGGGTAGACATTCCAAATGTGGGGCACTGAGGAAGCTGTAATTCAAGATGGCGTCCAAGATGGCCGCTGCATACTTATAAACCATATAACTCAATCTGTCTCTGTCCTAGAGTGTTGAATTTGGTGTCTTTTCCTAGGTTTTCAGGGAATCCAATGGAATCATTTTGAAGGTACGAAAAGTAACAGATAATGGTGAACTCCAAGATAAACGCCAAAATAGCCGCCGAATCCTTCCGTCCAGCATATTATAATTGATCTAGGAGAGTAAACTTAATGTCCTTACAGGGGTTTTAAGGGTCACTAGTTACGGTAGGACCATTTATCGAATGTTTAAATGTTTAATTCAATACAAAGTATCTTTTATCAGTATTGTTATGTAGACTTACCTAGAAGAAGGCATAAGTTTTTGCAAGCATTGGTGTATCTGAACACTTTTTTTTATCTTAGTTTCTCTGCAAGATATGTTGAATTACCCTTAGACATGTTTACAATGAAAAGTAAATAACATCGCGACCACTGCTGAGATAACTACTGTGCTAAAATTTGACTAAAATTGTCAAAACGTATGGTTTGGCAACACTGACCCTGATCTCTCTTAGATTAAAAAGGTGATTTGAAAAAAGAACATTGATGAAAGAAAGGATCCTTTGAGAAACTATGAAACAAATATATTTATGAAAAAATTTAAAGACAAATTTTATCGGAATAGGGAAACCAACACGAAACAGCTCTATTGGTTAACCTTGATCTTCCATGCATCTCAGGATCATCACACCACTACAGCCCTTTTCACACGGCCCCTTTTTCTTATGTAAGTAAACATGCTCATTTAAGTAAATTTACTTAAAGTGGCAAGTGAACGCATTTTATTACCTGAATACATATACTTCTTGAGTTGATACACCTTAGTAAAAGTATATTTACAAGAACCCTAGAGGTCTAGTAAAAGTATATTTGCATATAAGTATAAATACTCCTGGAGTGTTTGTGGTCATGTGAACAGAAGATCATGTTTGCTTAGGTGAGTATTTCAGGAAATAGTTAAGACATAAATAGAGATCATTGAATGCGGTTACATCAGTATTGCATCACTGTCTAGAAAATGTTACATTCTAATCACAGTTTAAAGTTTATTTATACCTTGCAAAAACAACATGTGAACATGATGTAAATTTACGTTTACTTATGTGAGTATATTTACTCTTGTAAGTAAATTGCTTGTGTAAGTATATTATGTGAAAGAGCCTTTAAAACTTAAGTCTTACGAGCAAGTAGCGGAATGAAAAGAGATCATAAAAAGAGTGTTTATTATTATTGTACCCAAAAGAAATAAAAACTTTATGCCTTGAAATATGGGAAGCACCGAATTTTTACTCACTCAAAATCAAAACACTTGATGTGGTAGTTCAGCCCTCTGTGTCTTGTAAGTTGGTCCCTTCTAATGCCATCTCCACAGTAGAAACATATCTTACTTTCATCACACGAAGACGAGCTGTTGGAGGATGGGGACCTGCTTCTGTGATACTCTGGGGGTGGCCGGGGACTCCTAGGTCTTATATAATCTCTGCGTGAATGAAATCTATTATATTCTCCACTATCATCATATCTGCATAATTATTGTTCTTACAAGAGTATTCTGGAACCAGAGGTTTACATTTTTAAGCTTGTTTCAAATAGAGACTTGGTACGTACTCTGTGTAAGTTCAGATGTATGAGTCACAAACTTAATATACAGCAATACCGTTATGATAAAAATGTTAATACTGACCTACTCAAATGTACAAAATGTAATTATGGCGTTATTCAAGATGAATTTCATTTTTTATTAGTTTGTCCATTTTATGAAATAAGTAGAAAATTGCTGTTACCAAGCCATTTTCATACCAATCCGACAAGGGAAAAATTTAACTTGCTTATGGCTTCACAAAATATTGAATATCTTAAGAATCTTGCTATTTTTCTCAAACGTAATTTACCTATGTAATATACCATCTCGATGTTCATGCGCTCTGATTATATGTACATACGATTTTGTACTTTTGGCCATGAGGCCTTGAATACGAATAAACTTTCACTTTCACTATGTTCCCTTTCATACCTTGTTTTTGACCTTCCTCTTTCCTTGTTTCCGTCACTCATTTCGCGCCAAAAAAGAATTCCACATAGTTTTATCTATATTTCAAATCACCGCTTGTCTTCTCTATCATTAAATGGAGCAGTTTTCATACCTTCTTCCTTGATTAATAGTACACGTGTTGTCTGATTTCATCTTGCGTTTTTCTTGAATATGGATTTCACAAAAACCTCATTGTTCTTTCCATTTTTCAATTCAACAACTGCTAATCGTATTGTATATAAAGTTAATATCCTTGATTCAATACACCGTCTTCGTTCTACAAACACACTGGTGTAAAATAGGTAGCTGTCGAGGTTGATTGTAAGGTCTATTACTGACGAGCTTGTATATATAGATATGATCACTTTGCACATATCATGCACAAATACGTAGTGGTATTCCCAAGGAAAATAACTTTACATGTAGAGCGCACGCGAGCTGTTCGTGTTTAACTATCTTGTACGCATACATGACTGCCTCGACACAAAGAGAAAGAGCGGAATGTCAAACTTGTCTTTACCCATTGATTTTGCTTTGCTCTTTGTGAATTGTATATTATAACGCGAACTTGTTAGTCAAGGTTTGCATTGGTTTAAAGGGGGAAGAATCACGTTTACAAGGGGACAACAACTAAAATAAATGTTTACAATTTCAACATAATGTTTTTTTATCAAATGTGGCAGTTTGACAGTTCTATTCCCATTTCTCTAACACAAATGATGTATTGACCATGACGACTAATGTTCCTTTTATACTTGGTATTTCTTTTATAACTTGAGATAATGATGCCGAGTTATGAGTCCTCAAAGAAATGATACAATTGGTATAGATTAAATTTCATTGTGGAATGTTTGAAGAAATCAAATTTTCAAAAACCTGTTTACTGCCTCTTTAAACACATTTTAAAAGGTGGTATAAAATGAGGCCTGTGCTATTTTGCGTTGTCATAAGCTAGATTGAAACTCGGTCTCAAAACGCTTGGCTTAGATATTGTCCTTTAGTAACCCCTTATCAAATACAAATCCAGGAAATTTAAAAGAGAGTTTGGGGTTGGGTGATAAGGTAGGGCCTGTGTTACTATTAATAAAGGGGGTTGGGTGTTCATTACAGGAAACGACCTTGTTGAGTGTGATATTTCAATTAAATTGTCAAGGAGGAGATCGATCAGTAAGTTAAAACATTTATATCGCCTTAAATGCATGATGTTATAAAACATTTTACACATTAACTGTCCATCATCGGAACTCTGTATTCGCATTCATGCTTTCACTTACAAGTTTACATGTTTGGTCATTGGATAAGACCATAGAATTTTCTTTTGGCCATTTGTACATTTTCTATCGTTTTGCTAAACGTTCGTGCATTTTAGACAACATAAACAAAATGTTTGATTTATCAATAAAGAGAAATTTTTTAAATATCTCCCTTTTCCAAGATTTATCTTATCTCTTTTCTTACGTCTGGCATATGTTATGCAACATTATTATTGGTATGAACTTTAATTCAAAGTTCTCAACACATTGTCGATGATTTCGAGTATTTTTAAGCAAAATGTATATATATTGTATCATTTCGAAAAGAAAATCGCCTGCCTCGAATACTCGCCAACCTTGAATAATCGTGAGCCTGTGTCGAATCGGTTGTATAATGAAATATATATAAAGTAAACAATCTTCGGTCGATTTGTCAAGGATCTATGGTATATACTTTTAACTCAAGGTAATCTTTCAGGTGTAAAGGGATCGTATATGTTCAGTGTGAATAGATTGGGTGAAGCCCTACATATTTGATTACTGCCTATATCGGTATCTGTAGTCAGGGCTATACCGTGACGCATAAATTATTCCTTTTTAAACTAATCACATGTCTGCGAAGAAGAATTTATAGCAACAACACACTGATGCATGTAACAATAAGTTATCGATCGTATGTTTTGAAGTTGGTTTTCCAGGAACAACAGAATTGTTTACACACGTCCATTTCTCGGAAAACGACTGGCTGTTCGTAAGTCACGTGAGATCAGGGGACTACCCTAGTATGGTTGACGGGTATCATCTGGTGTCTCGTGTCTCGTTAGCGTTTAACCTACAGAGCTTATGATGAGACCGTAAAGTGATATTTACTGCAGGTTTGTATATTGGAATGTGTTGGCGTATGTGTGAAGTAAGGTTATGTTTCCATTATGTACTGTTACTGTGTGGACACTGCTCTAATATGCATCGTTCATACCTTTGCTGTTGGGCAGCTTGAGTTGCCTCCCTTTGTATATGTTGCTATTTATAGTGAAGAGGCGTTTGCTCTAGACAAATAATCAGTCTCTAAAAACATTTTATTCTAAAAACGATTAATTTATTTATAATCAGAATGGATCGACAAAAAAATGTCTATTTCAGTACTTCACTGCAGATCTAGGCTTTCATTTCGATAGGTGAGGCATTTGTTCAAAAAAAATATTATGAACAACAGTTTGAGTGTTTTACTTCACGTTTGCTTTTGGGTACCTTCTTGTTGACTTGCAAATACCTTCAGCTCCATGTCTATTTAAAAGTCAAATATTTGTTGACGACAAAGTGATTACTACTTAGTTTTTATCTCAAAAAGTACAAATGAAAGCTAATAATTAATGAATTGTCCATTGAATAGTTATCTATAAAAAGGTTGATTCATTGTCAATATGTTTGCTGTTAGAATGAACACTCCAATGTCACCATTTAACGTGTACCAATGACATTGAAGAGTTCGCATCACGTGATAAAAAATTCACCTTACATTAACGTCCACCACCAGTGAAGATGGTGTTAAAGGGGCAGTAGCACGTTTTTTGATAACTTCATATTTTTAAATTTTCACTGTTAATTGTCCGTTAATGCTTAAGGTATTATTTTGAAAGTGTCAAAAATCTCATTACACAAGCCAATCATCCACAGTCAGAGGACAAAGTATGAAGATTCACATAAAATCCATTGGCGGCCATTTTGTGTAAACACCTTTAATTCATTTTGAGTAAGAAAAAGGAATCGCATGGCTGAACTTTATACATTATACATTTGAATTATAACTGCCCCATTTAGTTTAAATACATTGTCTTTCAAATGGAACCATTAATTTTCTATTTCCTGATATCACCTTATATTCCCCCTAAAAACGTGATACTGTCCCTTTAAGGAAGTTCTGTACCTATAGGGTATATGACAACAATTGAAGAGTCTTACTAGCCTGGCGCTTGCCAAGATCTCACCATGAATAATTAAGTTTTATTAAACATAGTTAAATCGGTAAATTAAAAATAACGAGGGTCTACGATTTTGAAAAAAAACTATCAAATGGGATAACAGGGGAAGACACGAGACGAGTGAAAATCTCAAGACAGTTTCACGATTTTTAGAGCTGCCCAATGGCATTCTTAAAACTTAGATAGATGTGTAAGTAAATCTGTTATTGGGTTTGGAGGAAGGATGATATGGATTTAAGAGTCACGAAACAACGTTCACAGTAGTTACTATCTTTGATCACAGACTGATTTAAGATGTCAATAATCCACATGAAAGACAAAGGCGGAGCCAACCTAACCTTCCGACAGGTCGGGGACATGCGGTTCTCTCCCCTTTGTGCCGAGAACATACTTCCTGACCTGCGCAGACTACAACTCCGCGATGATGACCTACTAATTGCTGGCTTTATGAGATGTGGTATGTATGTGATTTTACAATTTAATGACACTTACGTTAAACTTAGGTATTTTAGAACGAACCGAAATCAATATACGCCTTCTCGTGATTTAACCATAATAGTTCACACTAATATATATATATATAAGTAATAAATGAAACATAGATAGAGACTCGCGTACATGTAGGCAAAATAACGGCCTGTAACAGTTGCCAAAGTTGCAAAAGAAACGCATCTTGATTGGTCCATAACTTGCCCTTATTTTATCAGTTGATTTTAAGTCGTGGAAAGGGTCAGCTGAATTTAATGACGGATCTTTACAACAACGTTCACCTAGACTGAACATTTCCACACAGGTACGCACTGGGTTTGGGAGATCGTGAACATGCTTCTGAAAGGTAAGGCAGAAACGACCAAGGGAATGAAAGAAGACTTAATGTTGGACTACCGACCAATCAGCTGGCTCGATCAATACCCCTCCCCGCGGGTGCTCAACACACATCTCAGATTTAAGTATTTGCCAGATGACCTCAAGAAGAAGAACTTCCGTGTCATTTACCTTTTGAGAGACCCACGTGACGCCATTGCATCATGGTACCACATTCAGGTCAAACACGAGGCGTATGAGTACAGCGGAAAGTGGCACGACTGGCTACCCGTACATCTCGAGGGCGAACGTGAGTTGTTTGCAGTTGATATGATGAAGATAGAGACTAATGCGTTTGAATTTATTGGCATATCGTAAATGTTGAGCCAAGTCGTTTTTTATATCAGTAACAAAAGCTCTAAACACCCAAGCCACTCTCATTTCGATCCATTCATTTAGTCCAATTGTAAGTCAATAGCATCAATCATCTCAAGTTCTGGGACCCTTTTCATTTTTGATTTAATATTTCAATAATCTACTCTCTTTTTAACCTAAAGGTAATCAAATTGCATTTGAATTGTGTTCTTGCAAACAATGTCTTTTTCTTAAAGAATACATTTTGGTAGCAGTTGTCCTCCTTAAGTCCAATAATATAACTGGTTTGCGATTGGTTGGTAAGTGTCCGACGGCAGTTGTCCGGTAGGTAAGTGTCCGGTGACAATTGTTTGGGTGGCAATTGTTTGGAAAGGAAGTGTCCGACGGCAATTGTTGGGATGGCAATTGTTTGGAAAGGAAGTGTCCAACGGCAATTGCTGGGATGGCAATTGTTTGGAAAGGAAGTGTCCGTTGGCAATTTCTTAGATAGCAATTTTCTGGAAAGGAAGTGTCAGGTGGTATTTGCTTGGATGGCAATTGTCCGGAAGTAAGTGTCCAGAGGCAATTGTTCAGGTGGAAGGCGTGAGGTCATCAAATTTGCTAGTTTTTCTCGTGCACTTTCAAAATGAGATTTAAGATATTTTCCAATTTTCCATTTTCCTCATTGAAATTTTCAAAAAGGTAACTGCACTAACTTTTACTTCCAGTTGATTGGGGCACATGGTTTGAACACGTGAGAGAGTGGGAGGAGGCGATGGATTCTCATACCAATCTACACGTGCATCTATGGTACTACGAGGACATGCACAAGGTAAAAAACATGTCCTCATCTGATAGGTTATTATCTGATCTGGGTTGTAATTGTGATTCTGAGACCCTTCAACTGAAACATGATATTGATTATCAAATCGTTCGAAAATTAATGATCATTCGACTGTCCTCTAGAACCCGTCGGAAACATGATTTTATTGATCAATCGACTCTTCGCTGGAACAAATTTGAAACATGATGTAAATTATCAATCTACTTTCCTTTTAGAACCCGTTTGAAATATGATTTAAATAATCAATCGACTGTCCTCTAGAACCAGTTGGAAACATGACTTCCATGATCAATCGACTACTTAATAGAACCCTTTGGAAACATAATTTAAATGCTAAATCGACTGTCCTCTAGAACCCTTTGGAAACAAATTTTAAATGCTAAATGGACTTTCCTTTTGGAACCCGTTTGAAATATGATACCAATGATCAGTCGACTGTCGTCTAGAACCCTTTGGAAACATGATTTAAATGCTAAATCTACTGTTCTCTTGAACCAGTTGGAAACATGATTCCAATGATCAATTAACTGTTCTCAAGAACCCGTTGAAGGAAGTTCAGAAGCTCGCAGAGTTCCTGGGAACAAGAACAGACGGGCACCTGCTGCAGGAGATAGTGGACAAGTGTCACATTGACCGTATGAGGGTGGACAGACTGCAGTACGACTGGCAGGACAGGGGGGAGAGTGTCCACTACGTCAAGGGTGAGTAGAGATCGGAAGGACATCTTCGGTGTCCCAGCGTGTCATGTCTAAATCCTCTAAACTATATCACTCTGGGACTGTTCATCCGGGAAATCTTGCTGAAAGTACCTGTCCTTGATTTTAGTTAGGAATGTAACTTTAAAACACGGGGTTAGAGGGTACGTGGGCAAGAAAAAATACCTTTCACTGGTTCAAATAAAAACCAACAAGGTTTGGTTCCATTAACTTGACATCATTCTGTTCGAGGGTGCTATCAAAGGGGACATCTTTTCTCAGAAACTATTTAAGATAGGATAACCAAATTTGCTATGTGTCTTCCGGGTATTAATACCTTGATGTAGTGTGAAAATCAGAACCGCAAATTTATTTTTACGGAGTTATTGTCCTTGTTCCGAGTTTTTGGATTCTGTTCGAGGGTGTTTTCAAAAACTGTTTGACATAGGTTAACCAAACTTGACTGCTGGTCAAAGAGATAATCCAGTTCTTTGTCATTGGTTGATTTCCTAGAATGCTGGGTAAGTGGTTAGATGTAACAAGGACTTAAGGCACGTTAACATTACAGCTATAGTTTAACTAGATTGCTAAGCAATATGGAATTGGTGAGGTAAACAAATTATATAATTCTACTCGTGATTGCGGCACTCGTGAAACTATTAACTTTGCCATCCTCTATTTTCCGTTTCCAGGTAAGATTGGAACATGGAAGGAGCAGTTTACAGTGGAGCAGTACGAGATGTTTGAGGCCATGTACAGACAGAAGATGAAGGGTTCCAGGTTCTATGAGCGATACAGAGGAACTGTAGACATTTTGTGAACCAAAGTTTTATTTCAGAATCTATTAATGTGACCGGGTAATATATAAGCATTACTACTGGCCTTGGCTAGAGGGATATCTCTTTAGCCGAATAGGTAGAGTGTCTGCCTCTCAACCCGGACGTCCCGGGTTCGAGTCCCGGTTGATGTGATATCACAATCACTTCTGTTGTAGTTTGCGCCCAACCTGGGGTCAGTAGGAACGTTTTTATCACACTCTGCACAAGGACCTTGTATTTCACTAGGGAGTCCTAATTCGGAGACGATTGAATTGAGTTCCAATGGTCGACAAAGAACCGTGGTTCTAACTGGTTCTTAATGGTCTATTTAGACGAATGATATTTCGTCTTTGATCATCTTTAGTCTTTCCTATGAATAATAGAGCCAATGCCATTTTTTTTTCAAAAAACGGAATGTTACGGGAATGTAGCCCATAGTAAATAATATTCAACTTTGGGCAATTTTAACATTAAAACACAAGACATAATAGGAATATAAAATGATAATAAATTCAATAGATCTGCTGTCTTGTGCAGCACTCCATTACGGTTGACAAAATAACGTAGACGGAAAATTTATTGTCATTTTAAGAATAATGTTATGGCCTCTAAGGTCCTCAGTATACCCGTTTTCGCTATGGTTTCATGTGTTACGTCTTCAAACGTACTTGGAATGGAGTGAGGAGCGAAAGTAGGCGAGACACGATCAAGACACATATTTATTTTAGAACGTCCAACTTACAACAAAGGGAGGTAATCCAGGCACGGCTAATATACTTCAAGCGTATACCGCTACATAATGGAAGGAAAATGATGAACTGTGTGAAAATGTGACTCAAGTGTGACATTTTAAGGGTTTTTTAACCGTGTTCGTGGATACGTAGACAATGGCTCTTAGAAAACCATTAAAGGAGTCAATGTGTGTTCGAAAATAGTTGTCATAGTCTTTATGAATATGAGGTTCGGTTTTTTTTTTAGATCATTCAATCAAATGTTTGAATTGTGTAATTAATGCTGTATTCTTTTGAGGATAAGGAATACTTCGTATGTTTCTAGAGAAATCTTTTTAAATTATTCGATCGTTTCCGGTATAAAAAGTTTATGGAAAATTGGAATTAATTATTTAAAAAGTTACAAGATTGCTATCTGGTTCTCCAGGTCACAAGCGCCTGTAACAATATAATAGGTGAAAGATACCCTATATATATATAAATGATTCAAGGCAATTCACATAGTCATGGGCTCGAGCGGGCGATTTTTTAAAAACGATGTTTATGGCGAAATAAAAATGTTCAAGGTAAAATTTTTGATATGGATCGAATGTTTACTTACTATTCTTATCATTTATTGTCACTTTGCCACTAAACTATGCCTTTAAACGGCCGTTTGAGACTTTTTTCGTCTCCGGGCCGCCATTACCGTCTCTTCGTCGCGGAAGTTGACATTCTCGACCTAGACGCTCCGGGCTTGAATGCGCCGTGCGCTCTGATTGGTCCAATGCACAAATCACAACAAGAGCACATGTCGAAGCTGTCGCAATGGCGGTGCTAAACGAAAGGCAGTTAGAGGCCTATAACATCATTGAAGAAGGGCACAACCTGGTTGTCATCGGTCAAGCAGGGACTGGCAAATCTGTTTTGATCAGAGAAACGCAGTCACGTCTGTCTCAGAAAGGTTTGCGTGTGTCAGTCGTGGCCAGTACGGGAATGGCATCAACCCAATTTCCACGAGGGATAACGCTACACTCTTGGGCTGGACTCCACGACGCTCACCTCTCCAACCAGGAGTTACTGCGGCGGTTGCCTGGACATACAGCCAAGGGGATAATCGACACTGATGTCCTGATCGCCGACGAGACGAGCATGACGAGTGCCAAGATTTTTGACCAGGTATGTTCAATGAGCAATTTTAAGATAGGTGATCATTATGTACATATACCCTAGTGTTACCTATATCCGTGGTAATGGAATATATTTCAATGTATTGGAGTGTTGACAATTACAAACATTATGAACATCATTTATTGAAAGAACATATTTTTATATTTTATACCTTTGCGTTTGACGAACATTTTTTCAAATTCATTTTTTATGTCACCTGTTTTCATGGTTTTTTTCTTTGCATGACAATACAACAAAAGCCACAATTTTATTTTTCATTGTTTTTAAAAATTAGGTCGATGGTGTAGAATATAATTTAAATCCTAGATGTCAAATGTTTATATAATTTCTATATCATCATTTTAAGTTATTTCACTGTCACAAATACTCAGCCTAATGGTTGAAATTCTGGAAAAGAAATTATATGGCAACTTTCTATCTATAAGGTAAGAAAAAAAATTGGAAGCCAAATGACTTGCAGAAGCAAAAGAATATATATGACCAATCCAAAAATTTTGTTAGGGATACTTTACTTTCTTTGCAAATAGCTAAAAATATATAAGAAATAGTCTTTCTGTGATTTTTTTTAAAGAGAACAGGGATAATTCTCTGAAATTATTTGATATAAGATATATTTTACTTGACCTATCTAAAACATTGTATGACATTTCTAGAAAGAAATACCTTTTTTTCAAAAGCACCCAGAAAAGTTTTTCCAAAAAATATTTTGTGAAAAAGAATGAATTATCGTTCTGTTTTCATCACTCAAGTGAGGAGTAATTTGATAGAAACAAGTGAGATATGACATAATTTGTAAATATGTAGAAAACAGGTTACTTGAACACTTTTTTCTCTCTTTGTGAGTTTATGAATAATCATATTTGCTCAATTCCATAAAACATAATATTTTATCTGTTAATGTATATGAACACTTGTTGCATTGTCTGGAAAAAATTGCTAAAGTTAAGTTTAAAGTCATAAATATGTAGTAAATATTGTTAAAATAAGTAAAACAAAATGACAAAATAAAATATTTTTCTGACCTCTTGAAAGAGGTAAAAAGCTAACAATGATTAGTTAAAAAGGGCATTAAGTAAATTGTAATATTTTCATAAACAACTTTGATTTATTAGTGTTCTGTCAACATGTCAGAACTTTCTATACATACTTAATTAGACTGGGTTACATTGATTTGCTATAAGTATCATCAACTCCCAAGGCAAGACAGATTCAATAAGTTGTTATACATTTTGGACACAATTTTGAAAATATTGAAATTATACTAAGAAACACTACAAAAATGAAAATGTTGGGAAATGACCCCCTCCCAAATTCAAAATTTTGCTAAATATTTCACCAAAATGACTGTCCATTTTATAAAAGAGAAACTTGAAATCATAGCATCAAGAAGGTTTCATTCACAAGGGTACAATTAAAAAAATTTCCCTCCTGCCTTTTGGCACCTGGAGACATGTAATTAGTTTTGTCAGTAATTCTGTCATAAAAGATTAACAATTGTTGCTGTGCTGACATAATTTTCCAAAATCAAATCCTTTTGATGTTTAATTTTGAACATCTCAGAAACATATGACAGCATGGAATGTTTATGTATTCCATTACCTAATACTACCTTCATTTTTCTTACCATTTCTTATAATGAAAGCAGTTTGGGTTGTAAGTTTCCAGTAAATAGTTGTCTCAGACAAGATAGATAGGCATAACAATTTATTTAAAGAAATCACATTTGTATATGTTTGGTCATTAACAGTGTAAAGAACTTTTGAAGAATATTTTATTCCATTGACAAAAATTGTGAAGTTATTTAATTGAAATTGAACTGAATTCATATGAATTGATTCAATATTATTACCCAAGTTCACTGATTGGCCCATGGCCTCTGCCTCTTCCATTCTACACAATGTATGCTATGAGTATGAAGTTTAGTAATGGTCCATTTCAAATGCAGATATTACTAAAAACCTTGAAAATGGCCAATTATCAAAGGTGTCTTTCCAAATCCCTGTATGGTTGTAACCTATTACCCTTTCTTGAAATTCTGTGATGACTGTCCTTTTGTTGATCTGAAAGAAATGTTTCAGACTGAAATATAAAGGTGAAAATTGGATTCAATAACACCAATTAAGACATTTAAGTTTTATTTATTCTATAAAGGAGATTTGATATGCAGAACTTATAAAGTTTTACTTATTTACAACAATGCATTGACAATGCATAAATATGGTTGTAATCCTCTTATACATTTCAATCAATATGAATGTTCAATACTAAGTACTCCACCATGTGATTAAGAGTGTCACATTTACATTTTCATTTGTAAATACCAGCAACTCAAAGAGAAGTGTTTTGTTTGAGGTTTTGATCATACCCACATGCATACCTGAAATTTAAACTGTAATTTTTTGGATAACTGGATTAATTTTGGAATTTAAAATTTTTCATCACATATTTTCAGGAAAATGTCCTCAAAAAGCATATCAGTACCAGGGATATCATTTCCAAAACAATAAAGTAACCAAAAACAAGACAACTGAACTTGAGATATCTGACATCATATGACTTTTATTTTAGAAGCCTGCCTTGTTTCAGACATCAAAGTGCAATACAGAAACTGCATCAGGCACAGAATGTGAGTCGAATATATATCATATGTGAAAAATAGTGGGGTTTTTTTCATAGAATAAATAACTGTAACCATGCTCTGGTATAAAGAGGACACTATACAAATGTTCCTTCGATTCTTTTGAAAAATATATAAATTGCTCTTGATTTTGAGGAGAGAACATTTTATTCATTGCAATTACTTTATTCAGAAACAAGAAGTTGTAATCCATATAGAGTTATATCTTTATTTAACTCCCAACTTCTAAATGCCTTTCCATGAGGATATATTGCTCATGTCAATTTTGTTTTGCAGGTAGAATTTATTTGTCGCAGCGTCCACCAATCAGACCTACTCTTTGGGGGTTTGCAAGTTATCTGCGTTGGAGACTGGTTCCAACTTCCACCTGTGGCAAACAAGTCATCAAATGACCCGGGGCAACACTGTTTCACCTCTAGACAATGGAAGCTGATGTTCAAGCATAAGGTGGTTCTAAAAGAAGTGTTTAGACAGACAGACCAACAGCTGGTTAGAACAATAAATGAAGTGGAGAGAGGGGAACCATCAGATGCCAGTGTTAAGTTTGTCAAGAGCTTAGAGCGCCCTTTACCTGCTGGAGAAGATGCCACTTACTTGTATGGAACTAACTTTGATGTTGACTGGCACAATGCATCGGAGCTCAACAAACTTCCAGGTGTGATGAAACTGTACCGGTCAGAGGACAGTGGTGATGTCAAGAGACTGAGCTATGTAACTGCCAAGAAGTCCCTGTACCTGAAAGTTGACTGCCCGGTTATTCTTTTGAGGAATATGGGAAAAGGTTTGGTGAATGGGTTGCGTGGCATTGTTACTAGTCTGGATGAGGATGGACCATGTGTGAGGTTTCCTCATGGAACAATCAAACTACAGCATATCCCATTTACAGTTTACAACTACCAAACTGGAGCTCTGGAAGCAGAGAGGCATCAATACCCAATAGCACCTGCTTTTGCATTGACAATCCACAAAGCACAAGGTTTGACATTACCTAGACTAGTTGTAGACTGCAAGAACATCTTCAGTCCAGGTCAAGCCGGTGTAGCGATTGGGCGTGCTGTGAGTGCTGAAGGCCTTCAGGTTCTCAACTTCACATCAGCATGTTGTCGAAGGCACCCAGAAGAGGTGTATGGCTTCTTCGAAGAACCTGGTAGTCCCATACTTGAGGACCTCACCTGTTGTGAAAAGGTATGTTACATATGATAAGTAATTCTTTTATACAGCTAAACTTATAAGTGCTCTAAATAAATAAAAATTATGAATAAGAGTATTCATTATTTAACAAATACATTTCTATCACCAATTATTTACTGCATTGGGTACTAATTGAATATTTTATCAGAAATATTACTCATATAAGATTTTCCCCCATGCATCATGCATGATTATGAATTCGCCTTTAATGTTACTCAATTTGAAACAACAAGAATTTCCCTTGTATTATTCAGTCTTACTTTTTGCTTCAGATTCAATATGTTGAGGAGAGGCCCCAAGATGAATCCATGGAAGTTATCACCTTTCCAGAAGACGATGAGGAGTATGATGAGGCTGACATGCAGGCAATATGTGACCTCGAAGCTGAACATCAAGAAACAGAGGTACATTATAACGTGCAAAGTCATATTCAATGCTATAAATAATCTAACTGTACACTAATAATCCCTTAACAGTAAAACAACTTTAATTTCACAAATTTATTGTTCACAATTTCTTCATAATTTATTTGTTGATCTATGTCAAGACATGTTAAGATGACACTTGTTTTTTTATATATTAAAAGTATTATAAAATACTTTATGTAACATGTACCATAATTACTGTGGGTAAAACATTTAATGAAAATGACTGATCATTTGGAAAAATGAAAATGATTTAAACATGTGTTAAGAGTTACCAGACTAAATAAATTTCTGTGACATTTAAAAAAGATATTGAATATTTTCGAACTATGCAACATTCAAATAACTTGTTGTTTTTGTGTTACAGGATGTGCCGTCGCATGAGAGTCAAACCAAAAAAGTCCAAGATCCCAGTAGGATCTTCACTTGTGAAGAAGCTGTCGAAGCCCTCTTGTCGGTCAAGCCTACACACTCCATCACCAAAGAACAAAGAGACTTAAATGAAGCAATAGACTTATTGAAAAAGTCCCCTGATAAACTCAAAAAGTTCTTCGAATACCAGTACTCTATTATAGACAGCATGTGGTCATCAAAAGGCAAGGGTCAGAATATAAAGGATCAAACACGATTCCTGCACAACTTTCATCTCCACCTTAGCTCTGATGAATACAAGAAGGACTGCTCCACTCTATTTGCTCCATGTCCTGCTCACCTGCCACTAACTGGACGACTGATTACTCACCTCAGGAAGTGTGTAGAGGATGACAGAACTTCAGCGGAGGAACCGATTGAAGAAAACTACCAAAAGGCTGATATCCCGGTGACAGGTTTTGCAAAGGTTCGCTATGTGGGCGGCTATGTTGTAGCAAAACTGAAACAAAAATTTGTGAAGCTGGTGAGAAGTGCCTTACAATCATACATGGTGCTGGATTCAAGAAGCAAGACCTCTGTCGATATTCTACAAGGCGTCACAGTTGGTCACGAAAACATCAAAGATGTCACAATATATCCGGAGAGCCTGTCAGAAACATCCAGGAAACAAAACTTAACGTTTGGATTAACAAACATTGATGACAAGACCTTTGAGTTCTTTCTGGAAATGGAAAGGAAAAGACTGCCATTATACAATGAGAAGAACCTGAGACTTCACCAGGCAAATATGTTACAATACATACACGACAGGATGAAATCTGATAATGATCTCCTGGCCATGTTTACGTCTACTTTCTTGAGAGATGTGACTGTTTTTTCATACTATCAAGATCAGACAGATGATGTTGGAAAGATTATGGATAATGTTCTTAATCTTACAGTTATCAGCTCAGAATTATTTGACTTGGTCATTGACAAATACCTTGGTGTCACGGATGCTGAGTATAGGAGGAAGCTGCTGGCTGAACGAGGACGCAAGAAGACAATGGAGCACAGAAAGCAGGTTTTGTTGCACAAGACATCAAAGGCTTCGGCAGCAATGACATCGCTAACAGGAATCCAGCAAGATAGCACACCAGGAAAACAAGCTTCACATCTGAAAATGAAAGGCCTGGTTATGCAAGACTCAAGACAGCTATCTTGCTTCAGCAAGGATGACCTTATCAAGATTGCTGGTGCTTATGGTAAACAAATCAGCAAGCTAAAGAAAAAAGATGTACTTATACAGACTGTTGCTGAGATAATTATATCTTCTGAAGGTATGCAGCACCCAGAGAAATTTACCTGTTTGCCAAAGGATCTTGATGATGACAACAGCATAGATGACCTTCCCAGTAATGTGGCAGCAGCTGAGGCATCCGGCATGGCATCAGTACAATCAAGGGATCCTGTAAAACCAAGCATAAATGACAGTCATCAAGGAATCAATGAGTCGACATCTTGTGGAAAGGTAAAGGGTAAAGGAAAGGGTAAAGGAAAGGGAAAGGGTAAAGGAAAGGGAAAGGGAAAAGGAAAAGGAAGAGGTAAAAGAGCCCCAAAAAAATCAGAAGACAGTGATATTGACATGGAGTTCTGTGGTGTTTGTGATGCGATGTATCATGAAGAAGATGATGAGCCCTGGATAGGATGCAGTTCATGTGACAAGTGGTTTCACAGGTCATGTGCTAAACTGTCTGATGATGTTTTGTGGGAAAATGTTTGTAAGGAAGGCGATGATTGGAACTGTGTGTATTGCAAACTTAACTAACACTGTGAATATCAAAATGTAACACTTCAATAGTTTGTGCCTATATACTTACATTACATTCTTAGTTTTTTGCAAAGATGGTGGAATGGCAGAGCACCATGGTTCTTGGAGACCTTTCCTCTGGATGCATTGGATTTCTTTGAAATTGTACTTTGGCCCAAAATGATGCTGTTGTTCGCGTAGCGATATTGGAAGTAGTTCGGATTTGCCCCTGAACCATGATATAATCCTCTTTGTTGTGAAAAATGATTTTCAACTATGTCACTGTTGATGTACATCGGTGTAACTGTGATGTTCAAATTGGAAAGTGCCATCTCTACAAGTTTGCCAAAGCCTGCTGTCAAGAACTGAACATCCTCCATTGTCTCCCAAGACATGACCTGTGTTTTGGTGGCACCTTTCTCCCACTTCGTGAACCATTTCCTGATGTCCCTCAACTGCCGTAACCGCTCATCTGACAAATCCTTGATGGGTCTCCTGTCATGAAAAATGTTGATCAACCGGCTTGTTTGCCCGAGAAGTTCAAGTGCCCCATCAAATGCATCACTGTTCCCAATATGCTTCTTGTAGGCCTCCATGAGGTTCAGCATGTTGTCATCAAGAACTTCCTCGGCCAAGTGGTTCCTCATAAGCTCTGCCTTGTTGGGATGCAGATGTTCATTTGTCAGCTTGTGATGAATAGCTAGGCCATGCTGCTTGTCCCACTCATAACAGTCTATCCACATTTTCCAGACAATTGGATGTCCATTCATCAAAAGGTGCCTTGAATGCCACTTCTGATGGCCGCTCTTGAGAAGATTATTCCTAATTTTCTTGAAGATGTGACTGGGATCTGCAAGGAAATTCACTGGCAAACCATGATATGGATTGGCCGCTGCCATGTCATTGAATGATGGTGATCCGGTAAAGTGCATTTTTATGAAACTTCTATTAGTTGAAGCACCATCAACAGAAGAGTAAACCACGTGAAATCCCCATTCCTGCAGTTGCTGAACAATTTCCCAAAATGACGAATAGATTTGTGTGGCATTTGCCTGTTTGGTTGGAAAATGGCAAACAGGGAAACGAAAGCCAGTCAATCCGTGGAACACAAACTGCAAAACGTGGTTAGCAAGAGTTGTGTCACCTGATGATGTTGTAGATTCCGTGAGTCCAACAAGTTTCACTTGTCCTCCCTTCTTCAGGATTTGGAGGTCCTCCTGGATGGACATCTCATCGAGAATAAGGCCACCATAGAACCCTTCTTTGGGAAGATTTTGATGAGTAGCTTCCATGAACATCCACTTGAATACATCCTTGTTAATGCCTGCCTCCTGAGCCACAGCATTCTTGTACCTTTGAAGGGTTGATATTGACGGTAATACCAGTGATCCACTTGTAGCAAGCTCTTCATAGGTCTTTGGGCTTCTTGTCCAGAGAGGGAGACAAAGTTTGATGGTTTCAAAGTCCCATCGACGACCGTGAACATCCTTGATGTTGGAATTTTTTAGTTGGCTACCAAAAAAACTCATCTGAACATCAGTGAGGAAAGGTGCCTTTTCACGTATTAAAGATATGATATCTTCAGTTGACGTTGTTGAAGTAGCAAAAGGAATGTCTGGGGAAGGCGCAGGTATGGAGTATGTGGAAGGCGCAGGTATGGAATCTGTGGAAGGCGCAGGGATGAAGTCTGTGGAAGGCGCAGGTATGGAGTATGTGGAAGGCGCAGGTATGGAGTCTGTGGAAGGCGCAGGGATGGAGTCTGTGGAAGGTGCAGGGATGGAGACTGAGGAAGGTGCAGGGATGAAGTCTGTGGAAGGCACAGGGATGGAGTATGTGGAAGGCGCAGGTATGGAGTCTGTGGAAGGCGCAGGGATGGAGTCTGTGGAAGGTGCAGGGATGGAGACTGAGGAAGGCGCAGGGATGAAGTCTGTGGAAGGCGCAGGGATGGAGTCTGTGGAAGGCGCAGGGATGGAGTCTGTGGAAGGCGCAGGGATGGAGTCTGTGGAAGGCACAGGGATGGAGTCTGTGGAAGGCACAGGGATGAAGTCTGTGGAAGGCACAGGGATGGAGTCTGTGGAAGGCACAGGGATGGAGTCTGTGGAAGGTGCAGGGATGGAGACTGAGGAAGGCGCAGGGATGAAGTCTGTGGAAGGCACAGGGATGGAGTCTGTGGAAGGCACAGGGATGGAGTCTGTGGAAGGTGCAGGGATGGAGACTGTGGAAGGCGCAGGGATGGAGACTGTGGAAGGCGCAGGGATGGAGTCTGTGGAAGGCGCAGGGATGGAGACTGTGGAAGGCGCAGGGATGTAGTCGGAGAAAGACTTAGTGATGGAGAAGTCTGAGATAGTGTTATGTGTATCGGTGTGTTCTACCTTGTTGCGCAGCAATGATCTACATGAAATACATGCTTGGGCGGACTTGTGGGAGTTAAAGTCAATGACTTTCCTACATGAGATTGCATAAGCAATATTGTCATTGTAATGGTTCTTTTGGACAACAATGTTTTCCTTGTATAAACTTGAAACCTGTTTGGGTATCACACCCTGACAATATCTCAGGGATGTAAGGGATGTCAACAACGTTGAAACAGAAAAACTGCTCACTGATATTGGAGAGGTGACAGAACAGTATTCTGTGATAACCTTGCCCCCCATTGTGATCTCTACACTTCCACTATCATGAACCTCTATCTCAATGATGACCTTATTTCCATTACATGTCACTGATGTGTATGTGCCATACCTCAGAAATGTATCATTTTTCTCTAGGAGAAAATAACCATCTGGTAATTCAGGTGAGATGTGTGCAAGTGAATATTGATGCTCTGAATGTTGTGATGATGAACGTTTAGCTATTCCCATGTACATATAATCATACTTCGTCCAATCTTTGGGCCTCCTTTGCCTGCTCCGATAAGAATTTGGGAAAGCAGAAGTAATGTATTTTCCTATAGTTTTCTTATGACATGTGCCAAAGAATTCACTAAATGCATTATATACCTCTTCAGCTGGTACACGCTGACTTGCATCATTGTAGTAGTTGTCATGGAACCTGAAAAGAAATTTAGTTTAATTTGTTACCATGTGTTGCATATTATATATAAAAGACCTAATTAAATCATGGTTGAAAGTAAGTAGGGCCTCATTGTGTAAAGATATGTTCTTACATGTAGGGGGTTGTGTGTCAGGTTTTTCATTGGGATAGTAAGTGGTAAGATCCTAAGCGATGGGATGGGGGTAATAACAAACATTTATATGGATTGATGTTGTTTCTTAATGATAGTTTACTTCAAAATATACTTAATGTAAGGTGTTATCGAGAAATAAGAAATTAAAAGTAGGGTGTTTTTTCTACAGTGTTCCATGTTACATTGGCATCACTTAATTTCATTTACAGAACATTTCTTTGTAAAAAGGTTACATGTGAAATAGTTTCTTGGAGGTTTTAAATAAATTATAAATACTATTCATTTTTTCAATAAAAGAACTCATTGTGAGTTCAGTTAAATCCTTCTAATTCATGGAAATATCTGTTAGATCAATATTTAATTTTGCCTTAAGGGGCAGTACCATATGAGGTTATGATAGGAATATTCAAGATTCAAGATTCAAGATGTTTATTTGTAGAAAGGCCAGAGACCCAAAGTACAAATGAGATTACAGAAAATTATTACAGAGTTACCTTTTTTTGTTTTATACACTCAAGTACATATTTAAGGAATTTTGCAAGATTTAAGAGAAAGGAATAGGAGATAGGAATTTGAAAACAAATGATTCCAATTAAAAAATATATATATATATATATAATGTAAAGTTCAGCCATGCAATTCCTTTTTCTTACAACAAATGAGTAAAATGAAATGCTGCCAAAGGTCTGTATGTGAATCCTTATAATTGTTATCTGACAATGGATGATTGGTTTGTGTAATGATATTTTTGACATTTTTAAAATGATACATTTAGCATTGACGTACACTTATCAGTGAAATATTTAATGTTCAAAAACATGTTACTGCCCCTTTAAGGTTAAGTTTTTTCAATTATACTTTTCTATCTTTGTAGAATCAAGGTATACTCACTAAACTCAAAGCCTAAAATGTATATGACTGGATAATTTCATGATGTAAATGATTGTTTGTTCCTCATTATTTGTATTTACCCGGTAAGTGAATTCCTGATTTAATGTGCTGTTTTCAAAATAAATATTTTTTAAGTTTCCACAACATCTGTCATGTGGTCATTTGATAACATTCAGGTATCCTTTGTTTCAGGAAAATGAATATGGACATTTGTGAAATATTAACTTATGAAATTGTGTTTTCATTATACAAATTCTTGATTAATCTTGAAAATCCAGTTTTGGTCCAGTTTACTTATATAATGATACATAGTCACTGTTCAACTTTGTTAGAACTCCTTGATAAGCATAAAAGGCAATTGTCAAAGTTTAATGAGCCTTTAAAATTAAAATGTGCACAATAGAGGGCCCATGAAAAAGTAATATTTATTTCAGACTAAAGATTTTTAATATGGACCTCTCTCGATTTATCCGTCATTTGCATTGAAGGTGTGTATTATGTAACAGGAAATGTGACAGGTATCCTTGCTTGCCTTGTCCCATATTAGGGTGGTACTATTTCTTTCTCAATGTGATATCAATAAGATAATCTCAACTTTTTGGGGGAAAAAATTGATACATTATAATAATTTTTTTTTTTTAGTTTAATGACATCAATTAATTATACTGAGTTACAAGTATATGTGACTGATGTAATAGTCATGCACCTAAAACTGATAAGAAAATAATAACCTATTTTATTATGGTATACTTTTAATGATATATAAAATTAATTAATATTTCTTTCTTAATTAAGGCAAACATAATAATAAAAAAATCCTTTAATAATAATATATTTCAAATAAAATGTAAATACATATAAAACACATAATACATCATAAATGATAAATATATGGCATTGCCAAAATTATGTACATATATAAAATTATTTTTTCCTTAAAAAATTTTTTTTGGATAAATACTCACCACGAAAGTATGGATTTCGTTGACATTGTATCACAATGTGTAAAGAACACCCCTGGAATTATTTTTTTCAAAATTCCCGCTGATTTAGGCCTAGTGACGTAGTGCTTGCATTGGACCAATCAGAGCGCACGGCGCATTCAAGCCCGGAGCGTCTAGGTCGAGAATGTCAACTTCCGCGACGAAGAGACGGTAATGGCGGCCCGGAGACGAAAAAAGTCTCAAACGGCCGTTTAAAGGCATAGTTTAGTGGCAAAGTGACAATAAATGATAAGAATAGTAAGTAAACATTCGATCCATATCAAAAATTTTACCTTGAACATTTTTATTTCGCCATAAACATCGTTTTTAAAAAATCGCCCGCTCGAGCCCATGACTATGTGAATTGCCTTGAATCATTTATATATATATAGGGTATCTTTCACCTATTATATTGTTACAGGCGCTTGTGCTCCAGGTACATGTACATCAAGCAAACCAAATCTGTTAGTATTTGTGTATGGGGCATTATCAAGGTAGATATAAAGACGAAGAAGAAATGTTTATTTTTGTGTCACACCACAATCTAACCATTAAATACATTACATAAAAACATTAAAAATGAAGAATTTTAGGCCCAGCCAGTAAATGTCTTATTATGAGACACATATAAACATTTAAAAACAATATACGGATAAGAATTCAAAATGAATGTACATGTCATTATATAAACATTTAAAAACAATATACGGATAAGAATTTAAAATGAATCATTATTGATGAATATAACACACATCACACATGTATAAGATAATGATAATTTCTTAAATATAGTAAAATCTTGAACGTAAGACAATATTGTTAAGATATTCTTCTTGTATACATTTGGTTAAGAGTACAAAGTCCCTTCCTGTTCGTTGAATGTAACACTGGATTAGATTCGTTTATAACCTATATCTGTACAGATAATTGGTACATTAATATGACATGACATAACATTACCATAGAATAATTAGGTCTGGTTTCGTACCTCTGTAACCCCGCTTTCTTACCCTACGGTTGGGTTTACTCGATGGCCGCGCCCATAAGGGAAGGCAGGGGGAGGAGGTTTCAAGATGGCGCCGCTTAGCATCTCTTATCATGGGGATGTTTCCAAACATACTCTTTTTTTATAATTTTATTTCTTTTCAACAGGTACAATTTTTACATAAGCAGGCGTATACTTGTTCAACTCACGATAGACATTCAAATGTGACTAATATAACAATATAAAGTATAATATTTGGGTTGTAAACGGGAGTTGTAAGGGATTAGTTAAATAGGCAATGGCATAAAGACCAGTATTTCATGAATTTGGTGTAGTCACATGTTGAGGGTGATAAATATTTGTCAATATATTAAAAACATATTCTTAGAAGTATTTCTTCTTAGGAGTTTTTCGTGGAATTTCCCTAGGTCTAGACACATTCATTTGAGTCCAGTGAACGTGTATGTGTTACAGTCGAAGTCTACAATCAGACAATGTGTACAATGACTGAAATAATGTTATGCATGTTATGTTAGCCACTCGGAGCGCCACGTAACGTTTAGGTACCAGAATTCTTAGATCTCTGACCAAAGAAATCTCAGCTACATGTAAATAAGATCATAGCAAAATTATTTTGATTCATATTCAGCAATTTGATGTGAAATCGGATATGCAAACAACATATGAACATAAATGTTTTAAGACTTGAGGTCGATGAATCTTTCTGTCTAAGTAAACCTAGCCTCAATATTACCCGTTTCACTTCAGTAAAGGAGAGAAACGGATTATATTGAGGCTAGGTTTACTTAGACTGTGAATCTTTTTACATCAATAAATTTTAGCCAAGGAGAATAATTACCACTCTGTCTCCACAGATGCAGATCAAGTCATGAAATGTTGATACAGCCTCTGTTATAATACGCCGAGTTTGTTGGATAGAATGGGGGATGCCTGATTGGAAGCAATCAAAAGTAGTTGTGCGATCAGCTACGCTGTTCTTAAATCATCATTTGGGCTACTGAATCATGGCAAAGGCATTGTGATATGAACCACCCTTTCCATGAGAGAAGCGTTGTCATTTGATAAAGAATATGTATTTTGTTGCAATTTTTTTCCGCCAGGGAAAACTGCCAGAACCCGCGGATTTCGGCGTAATAGAACAGAGGCTGTATCAACATTTCATGACTTGATCTGCCTCTATGGGGAGAGAATGAATAATAATTTCATGCGTATAAGCGAAATCATATTCAGCAGGCAACTCTGAAATGACTCTCAAAATTAAGGACAGGCTTAGTGTTATGGTAATATACATACAAATTCACGTGTTTGGCATATAAACACATTTCAAAACATGGTTTGAGTAGAACATGTACGGACTATGTATAAAGTAAATTTTGCACTGTAAGCGAAATCATAGTGGTCACACGAGTCGAAAAGAACCGAAAGGTTCTGGGATATAAAATCAATAATCTAACACATAAGGCAACCTAGCTGTTAACACATGCAAATAAAAACATTTCAGATTCTTTATTATGATGCAAAACATAAGAAATTGTTTATCCAGTTCGTGTTGGTTAAAATATATATGGTTTTTTTTATAATATATGAATTACGAAAGTTATACATGGTTACTTTTTTGCAATTGAAAACTTGGTTTAAATTAATAACTGCAATCCCAAAGAAAATATTTTAAATATATATTGGCTGTATTTTCTCTGATATATCTATATGATTGATATTAGATATAAAATCATTCTGAAGCACCAATTGTGATCTGGTTTAGCTCAAATATGGTGCATTTGTATCCTTGTTTTAAAGGGGCAGTAGCACGTTTTAGGAGGAATATTAGGTGATGTCAGGAAAATGAAAATTAATGGTTCCAATTGAAAGACAATGTATTTAAACTAAATGGAGCAGTAAAAATTCAAATATGTAACATAAAGCTTAGCCATGCGATTCCTTTTACTTACACAAAAGTAAAAGTGTTTACACAAAATGGCCGCCAATGGACTTTATGTGAGTCTTCTCACTTTGTCCCCTGACTTTGGATGATTGGCTTGTGTAATGAGATGTTTGACACTGTAAAAATGCATTTAGCATTAACTTTAAATTACCAGTAAAAAATTCAAAATAAAAAAATATCAAAAAACTTGCTACTGCCCCTTTAAAACATTGTTGTTGTTTTTTCTGATTTCACCACATTGGTATCTATCGTAACTCTCGCTCTCGGATGTCATTGTCATTGATCTAGATGAATGTTTGTGAAACATTATCGCAAGCTTGGAATGATGTAAATTCATAACTTACTTTACTTTTGTGTTTTAAATTTAGCTATTTATGTTTTCCTATCATTTAAGATGAAAAATAATGTACCATTTGACGACTAAATGTATTGCAAAAGCAAACGACTAATAAAAATTGGCGCATATTTTACAAAATAACCTGTTTGTTTTCCGAAATCTTTTAGGAAACCTTTTACCAAGACAGTTTAAATCATCATTCACATGGATAAATGTTTTATTGAAATAAAATACTATTTAAATCACATGGACAAATTAACCACACGAGTTAATATACTATTACTATAGTAAGTAAATGTAAATTTGAATAAAGTTTAAATGATACTCGCAAGGTTAATTTCATATAAAAATCACTGAAATTTCATCATTTGAGACAAGAAAATTAAAGCATAGACAACAACTATGTTAAGAAAATATTTTTTTTAAATTTTGAGTAAAATATTTCTTCATTTCCATCAGGTGACATATATACAGTGATAACAAAATTGGATACATTCCTAACCGTTTAATGACAAATAAGATAAGGCAGCGCAAGTTTAACTTACAAGTTCTGAAATTCATTTCTCATATAACTTCAGACTATGAGCGATATGTTCCCTTCTGATTGGATCTAACAAGATCATGTGACCGATATACATTTGGATGTGATCCTATTTATGTTGTTATTCTTACCTAACCAAAACACAACATATAGACCGTGGGCCGAAGTAATAAATTGTGTCAAAGTGCCTCATAAAGTTCGTGAAGAGTATAACTTAATTTGAAAATTAAGATAGGCAATACTAGACCTCAAAAAGTGAATGTTCTACTAAAGATCCAGTTTCATTTTTTAGTAAATTGCTTTTAAATGTTCAGCTATTTGTTTATGGTTGGCATAGCGACGATCACTTGTCGGCCAATCAAAACTCTCCTTAGCCTTCAGTCCGGTAACAAAAATGGCCGCGCCCGTAAGTGGACGTGCATGTCACAGGGTAGATCCAGTCGATTGTTATCCTGCTTGCTGTCTTAACAATACGTTTTGGGCTAGGTTATCAATCTTTACAATCAGAGGAAAGTCTAAGATCTTAGTTTATAACTATAATCCTAAGATTTACCGGCATTGTTCGGCTCTGACCTCGTGATCGCATAGCTGCTATGAAAAAGTTTATGTGAGGCAGAGTACGACAGGCTACCAAAATAAAAAGTGGCGATTAAGTTTGTTTGCATGTTACATAAAAAGATAGACACTTCATTCTCATCTCTTCCAAACTTCGAAATTATTTGTTAAAATGACTTCGATATATTAAACAGAAATCGTTTCTAATACAGTAACTGCATTTTTCTTTTATTAGTGTAATGGGTTAATTTTCAGTCAGATAAGAAATAACATGTCTATTTTAACAACTTGATGCATTGAGGAGAAAGTACCCATGTTGGAATATTATAGATGAGACCACTGAATATCATTTAATTAAACTCAACATTTGTACAATAAAGCATGCCATAAATCTAAAAGATTACCTTAAAAATCATGAATAGGAAGTGTAGTTTTGTGTGTTTTCAGTTACTTTCTTTCACCTCTGTAATTCAGAACATCCAGGGTAATATATAAAAGATTATTTTCCATAATTTCTTAATATTACCGAAAGTTTAAAAAAGTCAAACTTAACTATTTTAACTGTTTTCTTTTAGCAAATATCATCTGAAATTAAAAATTAAAATAAGTCATCATATTTCATGATTGAAAAACATGCAAACATGTCACAGATATGGTTTTATATAGTGTGTCCTGACTCACAGGAATATCATCAATTTATAGTCTCATGTGCTTTAATAAATGCTTCCCTTAGAATTTTCTCATATGTTAATTATTTTTACGCTGTACAAATCACTAAAAACAACTAACATAATTTCTACTTTTTTAAAAATGAATTAAAATAAAATAAAGAAATCACCCTCTATGCGATCAATACAATTACATTTTTCTAAAAATGAAAAGTGACAATTAATATTATCATCTCAAGATATGGTATCGTGTAAAGTAAAAAAAGAAAATAACTGGAGGGTTTTTGGAAAAAAGTTTGAAAATAATGACACTTTGTTTCCCATTAAAATCAGTATTTTTTCGCAAGCAAGATATATATCTAAATTAACTATTCCTGTGTGCACCTATGAACACAGAGCTGAAAATGAGCCGCCTACTGAATTAACACCTTTTTGAATTTGTCCACAAAAGAAAATCAATATGACTTGCCAAAAACACATGCTGATTGAAAACAGATTACCTGACAATACCTGCAGCAGGCCTTTGAGTCTATAAACAACAAATACATGATGACACAAGTATAAAATCGAGCTTGTTTGGGTTAGTAAATTTCATGAAATGATGAACTTGAAGAAAAAGATTTATCAAAATGCATTCATCTCTAACTGGTCAAAAATCAAAATATTATTCCAAAGTTATGTTTGTGTTAATCTAAAATAAAAACAAGTCATACATCTTTTAGTTATTTCTGTAAATACCCCCCAGAAAATGAAAAATGTCTCAAAATTTGGCAAGTCACTATTGTAAAACAACTCCTGTTTATAGCAGATTATTATAAAGAACATTGAGCCTTTGTCAATCATAATTTCTTCATGGATATATCCATATCGAATAATAAGTGTGTGTCATTGATTTGGAAAGGTCTGCTTAAGCTTATGGTAATTTTCAATGATAAAGGTAAAGTTCTTACCCTAACATTAATCATGATCTTACAGTTTAAACTCCTAAATATAAAAAAACATAAGACCATGTTCAACTTCATAGCAAATATCCTTAAATGTCAAAGTTAAAATCTAGCCCAGTGTCTTGTTGCAAAGGTTTTTATATTTAGGTAAACGTGATTTTTAGGGCCTAAGACCTAAGATCAAAGGAATGTTTGACCAGGAAATAGTTGTTTAATATTGTTTTAAGTTTCAATAAGATCAATAACCAAATTGAGTAGTTTTACAAACTGTTGAAATCATCATTATCTGTCATATAAGATAAATGTAATTGCATGCTCATCATTTTATGTTCTGCCACAGTGTGTATGATGAGAGCAATGTCTTTTTACTAAAACGTTAATTTTAAAACTTGCATGTCAACCACATTGAACATTCATTTTACAAAACAATGAAACAATTAATACATCTTCTGTCAAGGTTCGCAGTTCAGATTTAAGCATTCAACAGTCTTTCTTTCTAAGATTTTATGGAGCAATCTATATCAGTGTATAAAATTTAGCCTGTCCGCCAGACCTTAAACTGGCTACTTTTTGTCAGGACTGGTTACTTTTTGGTCAGGACTGGAAACTTTTCAAAAATTTCTTTATTTTCCCATTAAGGAATTGACCAATTAATTTTCAGGACAGGCTAGATTTCCAATCTATTTTATACACTGCCTATATGGTCATCAATTAATGAGTTACTGCCATACAACTATACACATCTGGGCTTAAATTGCCAAACACATTAAATACAAATGAAAAGATGTGAAGAATAAATCCACACCAGCAACCCATCTAAACCCAATTGATACAATACTATGACATCACAAATTTGATGACCGCACAGTGACGTCATAATGGCATACATATATATATATATATATACTAACCTCAAAAGTTATATTTTCTGTCCGTCCGTAAATTCTGTCTTATCAGTGTGAAAAAACTGTGCAGAATGATTTGAAAAGTGCATGAAGTTAGTAAGACCAATTAGCTGAGAAGCGTCATGGCTTGGGCAGTTATGTAAAGGGATTTCACTAGGGCCAAAATCTAAAGGCTTAATCCCTTAATGTACCTGCTAATTATAAAGCTAAAAAGAGAGAGAATATTCATAATATTAAAATATTTTATTTACAATTAAATACATCTGCCACATAAACCAATTCACAACATTGAAGAGACGTCATGTATCAACGTTGTTTAAACGTTGGAATAAAATGTTGAAATGCAACGTTCTTTCAACGTGGCTTTTTAGCTTAACCAATTCACAACGTTGAGTGGACGTCCTGTTTGAACTTTGAAGTACCATTTGGATAAGACGTTGGAAACAACGTCTATACAATGAAAGTTTTTGAACTAACCTATTCACAATGTTGAAGTGATGTTTTGTTTCAACGTTGATTTGACGTTAGAATAAGACGTTGGTGAACGTCAAGTGAATTAACCAAGTGGCAATGTTATATGTACGCCTCTTTCTAACGTTTTCTCAATAGTGTGACGTTTTGTTGACGTCATTACGACGTCCGAAAATAAACGTAATCAAAGCAAAACGTTGCTACAACGTTAGCTAACGAGCCCCGAAGGCGCGAGTTGATTATTTTTACGGATGAACATATGTTCTATTATTGAAGAACAACGCTTTAATTGGCGCAACACAGTGGCTGCCGGGTGCACAATGCTCAAATTTTCTTATATATATATGTATATGTATATGTATATGTATATGTATATGTAGTGAGGCCAATACAGTGTTATTAAGGATTCAGCCATAAAGGCTGAATCCTTATTGTTATTGGCGTGTTTTTTATTATTATTTTTATTAATCCACGAAAGTTTGACCAAAGATACAGCAAATACGACTGTAAATGTAATTGCATGCTCATCATTTTATGTTCTGCCACAGTGTGTATGATGAGAGCAATGTCTTTTTACTAAAACGTTAATTTTAAAACTTGCATGTGAACCACATTGAACATTCATTTTACAAAACAATGAAACAATTAATACATCTTCTGTCAAGGTTCGCAGTTCAGATTTAAGCATTCAACAGTCTTTCTTTCTAAGATTTTATGGAGCAATCTATATCAGTGTATAAAATTTAGCCTGTCCGCCAGACCTTAAACTGGCTACTTTTTGTCAGGACTGGTTACTTTTTGGTCAGGACTGGAAACTTTTCAAAAATTTCTTTATTTTCCCATTAAGGAATTGACCAATTAATTTTCAGGACAGGCTAGATTTCCAATCTATTTTATACACTGCCTATATGGTCATCAATTAATGAGTTACTGCCATACAACTATACACATCTGGGCTTAAATTGCCAAACACATTAAATACAAATGAAAAGATGTGAAGAATAAATCCACACCAGCAACCCATCTAAACCCAATTGATACAATACTATGACATCACAAATTTGATGACCGCACAGTGACGTCATAATGGCATACATATAGCAAGAGACTCATTCTATGCAAGTCATGTTGAAGAATTCATGTATTCTTAATTCTGATATTTGAAATTTTATATGCAATGTATTCATCATTATTTAATATCATATTTTGATATGCATACTGTTGATTTATTTACTACTTTACAACAAATAGTTCCTGTACTCGAAAAAGAAGAAAATCTATGAGGAAGAAAGTGACTCATCTTCAAATAAAAAGAGTGCATAACTTTCTTTATCTGGGTCATTCATTTTATACATATTTTATTCAATCTATTGACCGAATTATGGAAGAACTACACTACTGACAACACAATTTTATTTTTGAATTAGGCATCATCTAAAGTGACCACCGTCTGAGTTAGCAGTAAATTAAGATCTCTCACAAACATATGATATAATCATCTAAGATGATGTCTAATTCAAAAATAAAATTGTGTTGTCAGTTGAACATTTGGTTTTCGGAAAGGGGACTGGCTACTGATTCTTGTGATCTGTAATGTATGAAGTATCACGGGTTCAGGTCGTGTGTCATACACAGACAAACATGAATGACTCGGAACGTCTCCGAAGATTCATGCGCGCGGACGCCGAACGGTGGTCACTTTTAACAATGCCGCATATGAAAATGAAATTGTGTTGAAAGTAGAACATTGCATTTTCAGAAAGAGGAATTTCTACTGATTCCTATGATATGTAATACATGTAGTCACGAAAAAAATGAGGCAATCTAAAAAACTAGCTGCATATCGTGTTTCGGCCCACGGTCTAATAGTCTAAGTGACCTCCTGTTTCACTTTGTTTGGACGTAAGACGTTGGAATATAACGTCCTTTCAACGTTGGTTTCTAACCTAACCAATTCACAACATTGAAGAGACGTCATGTATCAACGTTGTTTGAACGTTTGAATGAGACGTTGAAATGCAACATTCATTCAGCGAGGGGTTTTAGCGTAACCAATTCAAAACATTGAAGAGACGTCATTTATCAACGTTGTGTGAACGTTTGAAAAAGACGTTGAAATGCAACGTTCATTAAACGAGGCTTTTTAATTTAACCAATTCACAACGTTGAGTGGACGTCATGTATCAACGTTGTATGAACGTTCGAATAAGACGTTTGATTGCAACGTTTTTTTTAGCGTGGGGTTTTAGCTTAACCAATTCACAACATTGAAGAGACCTCCTGTTTCACTTTGTTTGGACGTAAGATGTTGGAATATAACGTCCTTTCAACGTTGGTTTCTAACCTAACCAATTCACAACATTGAAGAGACGTCATGTATCAACGTTGTGTGAACGTTTGAAAAAGACGTTGAAATGCAACGTTCATTAAACGAGGCTTTTTAATTTAACCAATTCACAACGTTGAGTGGACGTCATGTATCAACGTTGTTTGAACGTTGGAATAAGACGTTTAAATGCAACGTTTTGTTAGCGTGGGGTTTTAGCTTAACCAATTCACAACATTGAAGAGACGTCATGTTTTAACGTTGTATGAACGTTGGAATAAGACGTTTAAATGCAACGTTTTTAGCGTGGGGTTTTAGCTTAATGTAACAGGGTTAACGTGGGTCAACAGATGACAACACTTCCTGTGGGGTGTGAGAACGTTTATTTCCTTAGAGTAAACGTGTAATCGATTTGATTTGACACCCTGTAACAACAAATATAATAATATAATATACATCACACAATATCGCATAGTATACATATTGATACACAAAACATATAATTCAATACACAGCAATATAAATATGGTGATGATAAACTATAAAACTATGGTTACTCATTATATGAATAACATTATAATATATAGCACATACTCTGGAAATATGATGTGCTGTTACATAGTACATATGACGTCATGATAATTCATATGTGTATAATATGAAACTGATCACATCATCACACATTACGTGATGATACTATTTACATAAATGAGGTAAAGGATATTTCATTACACAGGCGAAATGATAATTATGATAAACATATGAAATATATATATACATGTATGCTACACATACCCTGTGGGTGGTACAGAGGTGTGATCACACACGTAACAGTACCTGCTGTGGAATCTCGGGGTTTTGCTGTAGTTAAAATAATACACTGATAAATAATAGTTATGTGGAATATATTTGTAATATCTACATTTATGAAGAAAGCATTTATTCCACATCCACATTATTATACATCAATATAGCAATTTTATTAAAACACATTCTCTTATCTCAAACTCTTTCAAAAGGGATAGAACAGTTAAGAATATATTAGAAGCATTTATTTAGTGTTTTGAGCATTACAATAAGAAGATAATGCATAGCACACTTACATGCTATACTTGATAAATACCTATTTAGAATATGATAAATAGATATGCTTTAATTATGAATATATATACTGCAATATTACTTTATACTAAATATATATGTATTAACCTCAAAAGTTATATTTTCTGTCCGTCCGTAAATTCTGTCTTATCAGTGTGAAAAAACTGTGCAGAATGATTTGAAAAGTGCATGAAGTTAGTAAGACCAATTAGCTGAGAAGCGTCATGGCTTGGGCAGTTATGTAAAGGGATTTCACTAGGGCCAAAATCTAAAGGCTTAATCCCTTAATGTACCTGCTAATTATAAAGCTAAAAAGAGAGAGAATATTCATAATATTAAAATATTTTATTTACAATTAAATACATCTGCCACATAAACCAATTCACAACATTGAAGAGACGTCATGTATCAACGTTGTTTAAACGTTGGAATAAAATGTTGAAATGCAACGTTCTTTCAACGTGGCTTTTTAGCTTAACCAATTCACAACGTTGAGTGGACGTCCTGTTTGAACTTTGAAGTACCATTTGGATAAGACGTTGGAAACAACGTCTATACAATGAAAGTTTTTGAACTAACCTATTCACAATGTTGAAGTGATGTTTTGTTTCAACGTTGATTTGACGTTAGAATAAGACGTTGGTGAACGTCAAGTGAATTAACCAAGTGGCAATGTTATATGTACGCCTCTTTCTAACGTTTTCTCAATAGTGTGACGTTTTGTTGACGTCATTACGACGTCCGAAAATAAACGTAATCAAAGCAAAACGTTGCTACAACGTTAGCTAACGAGCCCCGAAGGCGCGAGTTGATTATTTTTACGGATGAACATATGTTCTATTATTGAAGAACAACGCTTTAATTGGCGCAACACAGTGGCTGCCGGGTGCACAATGCTCAAATTTTCTTATATATATATGTATATGTATATGTATATGTATATGTATATGTAGTGAGGCCAATACAGTGTTATTAAGGATTCAGCCATAAAGGCTGAATCCTTATTGTTATTGGCGTGTTTTTTATTATTATTTTTATTAATCCACGAAAGTTTGACCAAAGATACAGCAAATACGACTGAAGGAAATACAACCAAACTTTACAATCTGATAGCCCTTACCCTGGAATCGGGGCAGTAAGCTTTTGGGACAAATCGACCAGTACATTAAAGGTCCAGTTCGATTCCAAAATCGAAAATTTAACATTGATTTTTTTTCAAAATGCACTTAGAGACCTGAAACGTTTTTTAAAAGATGCGCAATAAAAAATAATGTAAAAAAATGAAATCATGACCAATTTGTAGGTCACGTGGTTTGGCCGCCATCTTGCTTTTAATGCATTTTTGACCATTTCTGACCCCACCCACCTTTGAAAATCTTCTTCTCTGAAGATACTTGCACTAGAGAGTTGACATTCATACTGAATGTAGCTGAAGTATTGTAGTGTAAAACTTATGTTTTTTAAGATCCTAACGTCAATACTTTTCTTGCTGTGACCTTTCAAAGTTGACCAAAATCTAAAAATCGCAAACTTCAAGGGCAGATAACTCAAAAACCAGACCATAGAATTTTATGATTTTTGCATGAGAGTTAGACATGACCAAGGTCTTTAAATTGAAAAAATAAAATCGCTCGCGAACAGTCATTTCCGGCCGCCATTACGCATTTTCCTAACATGGGGTCAGCTCCGACAGTAAAACTGTAAATGATACTTTCCAATGCTGTTGTAGCTTATTGCTTCACAGGACTTTCATGAAACTTTCAGGATTGATTGCTAACATTATTATCTATAAAATGCATACGTCATATGTACCGCTGAATCCTGTTGTCGTCGCTTGCGACTATATTTATTATTATTATTATTATTATTATTATTATTATTATTATTATTATTATTATTATTATTATTATTATTATTATAATAATTATTATTATTATATAAGACAATATATTGACGTCATCACAATGGATTAAATCATATTAATCCGGAGTTACATTAAGAAAATATGAAGAAAAAACAATCTATTTAAAACTAGCGGTAATGTACATGTATACGTCCCCTTAATTTTAACTAGATTGAAGAAAAATACCTGTTTTGTAACAATTCATAATTCAACAATTCAGCTTTTGTGAAAATGCCACACCAAGAGCAAGCGCCTGAGAGCAGACCTTATACAGAAACGCTATACCAGATTGCATTATAAAAAAAAAACATGTAACTTCATCATTCAATATGATGCCATAAACTTGTAACGCTTGCATAAAAATAATAATAATAGTAATACTAATTTTAACGCCTAGTATCCAGTCCAGGACTGCTCAACGGCGATACAATGGCTGTACAATGTATATTACTACCCTGGAGGAATTGTACTTCGAGTCAAGCTACTAAGCGCTTAGCGCGACCATATAGGTCCGTACTTTCACCATGTTCAGGTACCCATTTATACAGCTAGTGAATTGAGTGCAATGTGGATGATGTGCCTTGCCCAAGGACACAACACGGTGTAAAGCCCAGGTTACAAATTTTTGGTGTCTCCACCTGGATTCGGCGTAACCTCTACACCACCGTGCTCCACGCATGGCAGAACAAATGGAATATCAATACAAATTGATAACTGTTTCAAATTTCTGAACAAAGCTTACAGACTGCACTGCGTAATTACATTGTTTTATTTTTCTACATGTACCGTGTGTTGCATTACCTTTTCGTAAAGTTGATAGTTATACAGTTACGGTTTTGCAAAAATATCGGGGTTTGTTAGCCTATATGTCGCATTTTTCAATTTTATTCTGTAACTAAAAGCTTACAGAACTTGATTACGAAGTACCGGCCGTATAGAACGTTACTCTTCCACGTGATCGCAATATCATGACATGAAAAACATTAATGCATACATAGCGAAATTATATATATGCTTGAAATGTATCAGTGATTAACCATAACCGAATGACCTGGATATCTGTAAACCTTACCAAACGCGTTTATTAAGGACGGAGATAGAACAGAGGACGCCAGTCTATCCTAGCAGTGCATATATCAGAGCAATGGCTACCACTGTAAGACGTTGTCAAGTTGATTATAAAATTCTTCAAAGGCATTTGGAAGTTGGTGTGGTAATACAAGACAAATGTTATGGATAACAACTTCTTTATTGATTTCTCACGACGTTTCTGGGTCAATTCTTGTCCCTTCTTCAGGTGGCCCGTCGTGAGAAATCAATAAAGAAGTTGTTATCCATAACATTTGTCTTGTATTAAGTTGATTATACTTAATCTTGGATTCCATGAGTACGTTTTGCACTTCATGCCTGTTGCGTGATGCGTGTTGCGTGATGCCTGTTGCCTGTTGCGTGTTGCGTGATGCCTGTTGCCTGTTGCGTGTTGCGTGATGCCACTCACGGTAAGATAATGTCAAATTGATCTATTTAAAGTCGGCCTGAACCTTTTGGTGATGTTGCTGACGGGCACTCTGTAAAATGCGGGATATTATACTTACGTATTGATTCCTTGTGTTAGTTTAAAATTGCTCTTGATGCGTGTTGCCTATAGCTAATGCGTGCTGGGCGATGCGTGATGCGTGTTCCTTGACGCGTAATGTCCGATTCCATGTATGCGTAATAGTGTGGCGTGAGTATCAACTTTGACATTAAATTCTTAATGACTGAGTATTCAGCATCTTGCACTTAAATAGAAGACGTCGATTTCATGTACGCGTAATGCGTTATGCGTAAATTGATGCCCATATTTGGTCTCTGTATACGCGTATATTTTTGTGCGTTCCCGCGAACACGCACTGCGCGTTGCGCATAATGCATAATGCATTAAGGGTACTTGGAATCTATTTCTAAAGTTTAGTGGAAAGTGTTTATTAATTGCGCACATTATAGTTCATGGAATGCCTGTTTATAGAGACAAATACTTTACTCTTTGTGCGGATTCAAAAAGTTTAAAATCAAAATCAAATGTATACATATATATAGTTAACCTTATTTTTGACTTCTTGTGACAGATAAATAGTTTTAGGAATATTACTAATACATGACTGATTAGGCCTTTAAACATTTTTTCAGATACGTTTTGGCATGAATACAGCCAGTGAAATAGAGCGAACATCTAGCACTATCCCAGCGATGGATCGACTACAGAAAAGAAAGATGGCTGCTTCATACAAGGGGAAGATCACCTACAGTATTGGCATGTACATCTCCAGTTTCTTCTGTGTGAGTATGATGGCTCCATTAATTTTGTTATCACTTTATTTCTTTTCGTAGGGTACCATACATTGTCCTCTAATAGATATGATCCACGTGTATATAAACATTTTCAAAAGTATCATAATTGGTTTGCATGGTATACATTTTCATCAATCTATAGCTGCAGAAATAAGTCACAGTTATCACAATTGGTTTACACGGTATACACTTTCATATTCAAAATGAAACATCTGTTATGTGATCGTGTGCATATAAACAGTCTGTGGCATCACTTATTTGACTGGATCAAAAGTAAAACTGATGTCAGTTTGAATCCAAATGTTACTCATATATTTTTCGGTTACAAAGAATAACGAAATGACGTTCTAAATTTGATTTTTACCGTTACAAAACATTTCATTTACACCTATAAACGCCCAAAAAAAACTCACATAGAGGGCCTACAATCAGTTCTACGGGAAACTTATAACGTAAGTAAACAGATACTCTACACCGAATGCAGATACGAACAGTTTATGTCACTTTTGGTCTTCATGCCACACTCTTTTTACATAAATTACTTCCTATTGTTCTACTATATGATGGCTCCATTAATGTTTATTCAAATGCTTGAAAGTACGAAACAGCGGTCGATAGATTCTGTCCATTACTTTAAATCATTTTGTGGTCTAATTTCTGCAATAGGACAAAAACCCGCAGTCATCGCTTCCTCCGCATGATTGAAATCTGTGTTTAAAGGGGGTCTCCAACTTCTAACTTTTAACTTCGAGTGTTTTATTAGCGAGGCCCTCTCCGACCCTCTCGGGGCCTCGCTAATAAAACACTGGAAGTTAAAAATTAGAAGTTGGAGACCCCCTTTAAATGCCTCAGAATAACGAAGTTGCTCACATGTGAAAAATCAGCATAGTAATATAATGAAAGTATTTAACACTTTTTACTAAAATAGTGTACCGTATTTCCTCTAATAAGCGCCGGGTCTCCAATAAGGGCTGGGCCTCTAATAAGCGCCGGGGGGTCATAGGTAGTCGAGAAAATAAGCGCCGGGCCCCTAATAAGCGCCGGGGGGTAAAGGGGTGCCGAAAAAATAAGCGCCCGGGCGCTTATTAGAGGAAATACGGTAAGTTGATTCCATGAACGCGTGTTGCGCTGTGCGTAATGCGTAAAGTGATACCCATATTTGGACTGCGTATATGCGTATTGCTCTCGTGAGTTATCCGGCGAACACCAACTACGCATAACGCAATGAGGACAAATGGAATGCCGGCCTTAGTTGATTTCGTGCAAAATTTACCCCTCACATGATATAAAGACGATTCTAACATGACTCACAATCTCGGTTTGATATCAGATTTAGGGGTATAAATGCAGTACACACAATACCTAAATAATACAACCGTTACACATGTTCCTGGGTCTCCTGGTTCCTGGGTCTTGTTCTGCTTGCGCTACAACAAGGCCCGGGAACCAGGTTGAAAACAACATCGCAACAGGTTTAAAGAGTTTTTGACGCGGTTTTAAACAAAAAAATTCAATCCGACGAAAGAATATGAATAATCAATAGGAGGTTAAAATGCTATTCCCCTTTAAATAAATATAGTTATTTTATTTTTTAAACAAAGTAACAGATAAAATTGCTGCAATTTCTTTAAAGAGGCAGTAGCACGTTTTTTGATAATTTTATATTTTAAAATTTTCACTGATAATTGCAAGTAATTGCTAAATGTATCATGTTGATTGTGTAAAAAATATCATTACACAAGCCAATCATCTATAGACAGAGGACAAGTATAAAGATTTACATAAAATCCATTGGCGGCCATTTTGTGTGAACACCTTTAATTTATTTTGTGTAAGGAAAAGGAATCGCATGGCTAAACTTAACGTTATATATTTGAATTATTACTGCTCCATTTAGTTTAAATACATTGTCTTTCGATTGGATTTATTAAATTTCATTTTCCTGACATCACCTTATATTCCCCCTAAAAACGTGCTACTGCCCCTTTAATGGCTCTTTAAAGGGACCATTCGAGCGGGGTATTTTTTGTGGAAACGAAATTCAGGAGAACTTTCCTGTTTACAATTATATATGATTTTTACATGATAATTTCACACTTAATTTCATATATGATTGTGAGAAAAGCATTTTCGTTGTTACAGATTTCACAATTGACAAAAAATAAAGTTTATCGCTCAAAAAATAGAAACACCGTGAAATGAAGGCAATCATCGAAGCTACGATCGTGGAATGCATTACTACGACAAAATGCTGTCGCAACTGATAGCTTTTATCATGAATAATTTGTAAATTTGCTCCTCTTCTATCATTCAAGTAGTTATTACTTAATTTTGTTAATGAATAAGCATGTTACAGCACATTTGTTTTCTCGCAATGCTAACCTTTCAAAATGGCGGACGAAAGCCGCTCAAGTGGTGCCTTTAAATGTTTGTCATCATCGTTATTCATTTATTGTTCCGTTGCTTACTGATTACATTTTGTCTACATTGTTTCAATCGCTGAACACAAACTAAGCAGCTGCCATAACCGCCGAGCTGAATCAATTGTTCCATCATAATTATTAGTTTAGATTAGTTATCGTTAGATATTCATATTTTGTGATGATGTGAATATGTAATGTAAAGGCGTCTGATATGTATACCAGACATGTTTTATGTATTTAGAGCTTGTCACGTAGTGATAATTGATAGCAGAATTGTAGAGACTTGTGCTTACACATGGTCCTGTGCAATGCTCAGTTGACCGCTATCAGTGTAGTTCAGCAACAACGGGCGCAGTTTGCTGGATGAGTGGGTGTTCCGCTGTTGCGAAATAAACTGAGAGTTAGAAGGGTCAATCCCCTGCCTCACATTGATACACGAGTTGTGAGATTCGTGGTGTCACCTTGTACAAAAGATTTTATTCAAATTGTGTCTCCGTTCACCCAGCAGTACAACTGGGTACCTAGTTTGGAGGTGAACGCAATGTGAAGATAACTATACAGCGCTAGTGCTGATATCCTCCTATAGTCTTCCGTCGTATTGATGACGGGTGGTTGCTCAGCGCTATTTATAGCCTGTCTGTTTTCAGTCAAACTATTTAGAACTCCATACACTGTTGTCTAGTGATGTCGCACGTGGAAATCTAAGAGCGCGTGATTTGGAGCTTAGCGGGAGACTGCAATGAGAATCAGATTTATTATCTAATAGCACTCCTATTGGTTAATTTGAATCACGAGGTGAGCACGCGGAACAATGCCAAGAAACTAGTTTGCCGCTATCGCTGAAAGGGCATTATTTGATTGGCTTGCTATATATAGCGATACGACAGAAGACCATAGGAGGATATCAGGGGATAGGTTGTAGCATTAGCGGAGACATATACGCTGATGTAGCAGGATGAATGTGAAGATAACTCAATTGGCAGCTCGGTTGCATACTCCAATGTTCAATTTCTCTTTATTCAGGTGTATGTAGGCCATCGGCCCATAATACAATCATTATGTATTTCTAATACAACCACCAAGAGGCTTCTTCGTAACATATTTGCATGATAAACATACATAGCCAAATTACGTAATACATAAATGTTGTCGACAGACATCAAATTATTAAATTTATACATTGAGGGATGAGTGTAATAATGATGAGGAATATATAATATACGGAGATGGTCATAGGCAGAACAAATAAGAAGGAAATGATATTCATCTTCAATAAAATCCTCCGTACAAATGTGACAAAGTCTAAGATGCCATTGTTTATTGATATATCTACCAGTTTCAATATTTAATTGATGAGAACTGCAAGAGCAATACGGAATTTCTTGATATTTATACAACTAAGATCAATCTCAGCACAAAATACATGTTTATAATATGAATATGAACAACTTTTGGAGCTAGCCGTTAAATGATTCGTGCCAGCCCTGTACATACATATCTTGCGCTCTTGCCATGAATTCAGAAAGAAAGGACTCGAAGAGAGAAATAAACTGACTATCCCAAACAAAACCGAATCCCATACTATTCAATAGAAACCTAAGCTTAGAGGCCCAATTAATTTTACCATGCGAAACATCCAGCAACATTAGATTATAACACTTTTAGGTAAACGAGACACTGGCATGTTCAACAACTTATACCAGTATTTAATACAGCGTTTGTAGGCATATATAAACATGGGATATCTGCCACATTCCCCACGAACAACCTGATTGGATGTAGATGATTTAACACCAAGTAAATGTTTACATGCCAGAGTCTGAACTTTCTCCACACTTGAAGTAACATTACAATCTAACCCCCACACCTCCGCCCCATACAGGAGAATTGGTGTTACCTTAGAGTCAAAGATTCTAAAATATACTTGGTGATTCAAAGTATTTAACTTTGATAAAGACCTAATGATACTAAACAAAGCCTTTTTTTATTGCAACATAGAATTGTCGAAATGTTTATACCAGGCAAGCGTGTGAGAAAACTGCACACCCAAGTATTTATATGAAGAAACACATTCTATTTGAGAACCTCCTAAAAACCATTTCTCTTTCTTAGAAAGCTTTCCACCTTTTCTAAACACAACAATTTGAGATTTATCCAGATTAACTGTAAGATTATAATCAATACAATGCTGTTCCAGAACATGTATACGTTTTTGCAGACCATAAATACTGTCCGATAGAAGGATAACGTCGTCTGCAAACAAGAGAAGGAATTAGGGCTGTGCAATATTATCGCAATACCAATATATTGCAATACAGATTGTTCAATACAATTATTGCAATATTATTTTCATTTAACAATATATTGCAATATTATCAAACAAACTAATATCAAGTCAAATTGATTACAAAATCTTGTTTTAAGCCACAGTAACATGTTAAACAAGCAAGAAAGTTCCTTTGGCGTGCAAGAATATGTGTTGAGCTGTTGAAAAAATTATAGTAATCATTTTTAAATATGCATGTCATCAACATTTAATTCAAATTTTACCTCTCTGAGTGGTAGTCCATATTTCAAATGATTTGAAGTGCAGTGACTAAAATGTATTATGTTTAAAATAGCATGAAAAAGTATGAAACGTTGCTCACAGAGTTCATGCAATATATTGCAATATTATCGCAATACACGAGCTGCATATCACAATATATTGCAATATGAAATTTTATGCAATATTCAGCCCTAGAAGGAATAATTGAGTTAACTCAGGATTTGAGAGTTAAAAGAGAAGAGATGTTTGTCCTTACACCAGGGTAATAAAGTTGATAAAAAAAATTATCATGATAGTGTAAATTCTATTTCGTATCCCTGCCTTCATTAAAAAAAGATATTTTTACAAAATATTAACAAGACACCATTTTCTTAAATTCAAACTAGCGCAAATATGTGTTATTGTTAACCTGTCATAAGTAGTTACATCATGCTCACATGTATCAAAGATATTAAGTAAATTTAATCTATGGTGTAAACTTTCATATGTTTTCAAAATATTGTGAACTCTTTGAGAGACATTGTAATGATTACGACTGCCACATAATTCTTCATTGTGAACACTACCTGTACAACAGAAATAGTTTCTTTTCAAAACTAATAGATCTTTTTTATGTCAATATATATGTTGAAATAGAATTATTATCAGAAGATGAAACGCTAGCTCTCTTTTCTGGAGGTGAAATAACAATAACTGACGATATGGATGAAATGTCATGGAGATGTATGATTGTTCTCTTTTGTTATTATTTGTACTCCATGCACCCGTCATTGAACTGTACATTTTAAGTCTTCCGCCTTTAATTTCTATGATATCTTGTTATTTGTAAAATTGTTTTTGAAAATATTGTATGTATTAATGTGTAGTGATCTTCGGACACACATCTGGAGGAAATAAAGACATTCATTCATTCATTCATTCATTCATTCATTCATCATGATCACATGTATCAAAGATATTAAGTAAATTTAATCTATGGTATGAATTTTCATATGTATGCCTGGCAGTTTAGATAAACAACTGTGAACCCACAACAACAAACAAAACCGCAATTAAAATGGCATGATTACAAACATGGTCAGTCGTAAATGTTACAACCAAACCAAAGCAAGATACGCGTTTCTTAAAGGGGCAGTAGCACGGTTTTTTATAATTTTAAGTTAACGCTAAATGTATTATCTTGACAGTATCAAAAGTCTAATTACACAAGCCAATTATCCATAGTCAGAAGACAAAGTATGAAAATTCACATAAAATCCATTGGCGGCCATTTTGTGTGAACACCTTTAATTCATTTTGTGTAAGAAAAGGGAATTGCATGGCTAAACTTTACGTTATATATTTGAATTATTACTGCTCCATTTGTTTAAATACATTGTCTTTCCATTGGAACCATTAATTTTCATTTTCCTGATATCACCTTATATTCCCCCTAAAAACTGCTACTGCCCCTTTAAAAGGGTGGATATAGTAAGAATCCCAAATCTATTCCAAAATTGTATGATCACCTGTCAATCATTGAAAATAATTATCGAAAATAGTTATGTCCTTTCAACAAGCAAAACCTTCCTTATGTTGCAAGATAAAAGATGGTTAGATATGTGAAAGTCATGTTGATAACACAACGTTAAGTGCGTAGTTTCAGCACTAGAGCCGTATTCATATTTGGTGAAAATTCAGTACCTCTTGTTCTATAATTCTTTAAAAAAACATGAACTAGATTCTCTTATAACTAATTCAAAACTGGAAGATGCTGGTCAAGTCACCTGACCTCCACACTATTTTCAAGGTCACGGCAGAAGTTTGACTCCAGTATTTTATTTGTGCGATATGTTGTATGACCAAAGGTACAATGTTTCATTAGCTTTAGTGGCATGACAAGTGCAGACAATAAACATTAGTTTTACATTGTTCTTGTTGTTATCATCTTCTCCACCTTGTGACAATTACTTCTTTTACTTTAAACATTTCAGAATAAACGACAAATATACACTGAAATTACACAAAGCACGTATCTTCCTTTGACAGGTGTGGGTAGTTGGCCTTAAAGGACCCGCCTTCATTGATCTACTTGAGATCACTGGTGTTGACACAAGTCGAGGCGCCTACTTCACTGCAGCTGCTCTATTTTAATGACAATTAAATGTTTAACTTTAAATATTTCAGAATACACGACAGATATACACTGAAATTGGAACTAAGCAATTCTCATACTTTGACAGGGGTGGGTAGTTGGTCTGAAAGGGCCCGCCTTCATTGATCTGCTTGAGATCACTGGTGTGGACACAAGTCGAGGTGCAGCCTTCTTCACCGCCGCTGCAGTAGGGGCTGGGGTGGGCAACCTGGCAGGTGGCTCCATCTATGATCGATACAACCGGCATATTGTCCTCTTTATCTCGGCCTCCATGTATGCTGTGACCTTTGCCCTCATCCCCTGGTGTAGCGAGTACTGGACCATGGTGCTGTGCTTTCTGCTGCATGAACTAATCAATGGAGCTGCTCGCTCTGGTAAGATGAGATTGTCATATAGTTCCTGGAAAAAAGAGTTCATGACTTATTATTAATTGAATTTTTAATCAAAATAAATAAACAGAAGCCCTGAACAATACTTAAGTTTCAGCCATTGAGGCATCTAGACTTGCCAATATTTTCTAGACTTAAGAAGGCTCCTTTAATTATTTGTTTGCTTTGGGATCTGGATATCAGACTATGATAATATCTGTACGGTTCATTTTTCGTAATCCAGAGTGGTTAAAATTCCTACGAAAGATCTACACAAATGTTTCTTCAGGTAGCATTTCAAAAGATAAATAAGATGATATCTTGTGAGGTCGATTCCAAAAATACGGTTGTTCACTTGAAAGATATTTTTGAAAGTAGACACTTTTAATTTCAAAATATTGCATCATCTTTATGTGGGATTGAACCACAAAGCGTGTATGGTATCCAAATGGTTTCTCTTCTTTCTTGCAGGGATCAATGTGGAGATAGTGGAAGAATGGGGGGACAACAGTAAACCATACATGATTGCTCTCCATTTCGCCTTCTCCCTTGGTGCTAGTGTCTCTCCCTTTATTTTGGAACCATTTCTCCACAGAAAGGAGGACGCATTTGGGAATGATACAAACGTTTCATCTATTCATCTTTCTGAACCTGTGGACCAAACATCATCAAGAATTTCTATCCATTATGCATTTCTCTTAGTTGGACTCCTGTCGTTTTTGTCATCATTTGTTTTCCTTTTGAAGTATTGGTATGAAAGAAAGCTTAAGAGAAGAAATGCTTTTTGCGACAAGAACAGTAAAGCCAACCCTACAAAAGTACTTAGGAACCGCCGTAGATTGCCCCTGAAAGTGTTTCTCATTACTCTCGTCCTGTTAGGAATGTTTTACTTCTTTCTGGACGAGGTTGAGGATACGTCGCCATCGTTCCTCGCTATATTCGTGGTGAAGCAGCTGGACTGGACGAAGCAGTACGGATCAGGACTCACCGCGGCCTTCTGGGCGGCCCACACAGTAGGACGAGGAGTCGGTATAGGATTGGTGAAGGTGCTGAGTGACCTCCAACTCTTCTCCTTCACTTGTGGGATGCTTTGTGTGGGCCATGTTAGTCTCCTCCTATCGGCGGTATACTCCTTTGGTCCCGGTATATGGATCAGCGTTATTGTAATTGGTCTCTCATTGTCTTTAGTTTTCCCGGCCAGTCTCTCTTGGGTTGAGAAAGATTTACTTCCTCTATCAGGAAAGCTCATGGGTGTCATTTTTCTGGCGCTCTCCCTCGGAGGCTTGGTTAATCCTCAACTGATAGGAATTACCATGGAGTTGTTCTCGCCGATCTGGTATAGTTATATTCTCTGCGGAGAAAGTGTGTTGTTTTCTCTGTCTTTTATTGCTTTGGTTATCTATGCCAGATGTGGACTTTCAAAATATCATCAACAAGACGATAATTTGATTAAATCGAATACTATGGCCTTAACCGGGGGCGTAGCTAGGTGGTAGAGTGTCCGCTCGTCACCCGGAAGACCGGGGTTCGATTCCCGGTCGCGTCATACCAAAAGACGTTAAAAGTTGGGAGTTGTTGCTGTCTTGCTTGACACTCAGCATTGTAAAGGCAGAACAACGATTTAACTGGCGCTGCACTGTGGCTGCCGGGTGCTTTGGCACAAGAAAAATTTCCAATATGTATGTATGTACTGAGGACAATAAAGTGTTATTATTAAAGTTATTAAAAAAATTAATGGAGGTTCGAAAAAATGATGAAGTGTGACACAGATTTATATAATCTTAAAGAAATAGACCATGTTGACGTAAAATATCTTTTATTTCATGATGTCATGCCTCAATGATAAAAGATCTAAAGTCGATGATATATTGTCTATAACCGACTTTCCCTGCTTATGGTTGCAGTACTGCCCAAGCGTCATCCTATGTTTTCTTAAACTTCATGTAATTTATCCTTTGATGTTTTGTTACCTTATTCTGTTGTTACTGTTATTGTTTTCTCATTATCATACCAAACTGTTTAAATTGCTGTATTCCTCATTTTTCACCATATGCTTGATAACGGTATAAGAATCTATACCGAAACGTCGCCACCATCCAATAAAGAAGTTGTTCACCCATAGAATTACTCTTGTCTTCGTTAAAGAATAACTCACTCACTCAATATAACCGATTTAAAAATAGAAGACCACAAGTAATATACAGGTACCAATAATGTAACATATATTTGTTGTTTAAGTAATAGCAAAATAGAAAGATCATCACAGGAATGAGTTATTAGTTACAAACGAACTCCCTGGAAAAACACGTTTCACTTATTTAAGAATTTAAGTTTACATTTGGAAACTGAACATAAAGAACTAAAAACTAACTTAACTAATACCTAAATCGTAAATACACTCTCTTTCTGTTTGTGTTTAACGGTCATTGAGTTTCAGTAGATCGACCTCAACATACATGTATATTTACTTTTACCTGTTAAAAAGTTTTGACAGTGACATAAAGCACAGGCCGCTGGGTCTTATAAAGATGTCATTATTCCGGCTGAAAAAGGAAAGGACTGTTTTGAGACGACCCCTTGATTTCAACGCCTTTATAGTTTCATAGTATAAAGAAACCCGTAAGGTTGTACCCTCCCTCGTCGCCTTTGTTGTCGATTACATGACATACATTCAATGTAATCTTTGTGTTAACACATACTTGGACACATCTCGACACAAATAACTTTTTCAATTTCTGACATAGAATTTTTACGCTCAATGTGTGCACATACCATTCAATCTGATTTGTATTCATCATATGTAAAATATTTCAGATGCATGTAGCTGCCATTTTTATTTTATTCATTAACTCGATTTATTTTTCGATGGTTATTGAAAATTAAGCCTTACAATAATTAACATCACAAAAGGCTAAATGTTTCTTTTCTATAATTTTCAAAAAGAGGTCTAGTTGAAAATTCTTAAATTACAAACAAAGATAATATATCAAAAGAACTATAATCTGTGATGTTTTCAAGCTTACATAACATTGAAACGATTAAAAATACGACAGAAGAGGTGATTAGAATCATGAGATTAGATTGCATAAATATTGGTCATTGCAATTGTTTAATTTGGTAAGGTGTTAAGACTCCCTTTCATAACAAGAATAGGTTATTATACATTTACATATTCTTATGTCGCTTCTATCTCCTTAAATGAGCATATATATATTGATATATTTCATACATGTAGTCTCACATCATATCAAACCGATTGAACTTTCATTTTCAATATTGATCTAATAATTCACCATAGATTAATATGATCTAGTCTCAGTTTTCCTCAGCCAGTGTCAAAGTCTAAAGTAGATATCATGAACTGCCGTGTCTCGAGTATATAGAGATTATTACCCGAAGAAGTGTGTCATATGAATTTTACGAAACGAGTTTGAATTTTTGTTTTACCAGAGCGAGAGCGAGGGTTATACACAAATTTACACGAGTTTCATAAAAGTCATATGACACACTGCCGAGGGTAATACTTTCTTTATTACCAATGCTATTCCATTTTAATCTCTTAGAATTATCCAAGAAACGGGCCGCTTCCTTTGCGACGGCCGGCTACAGTGACGTCACGAACAATGGTGTTATGACGTCACAGCCGAAAAAATACCGGAACTCGCACTACAACAATCGTTGCTAGGCATAAGTGATATGTGCACTAATGCTCATATTGAAAATATGTCACCACTTATTTTCAACCGTATGGGTAATAAAATTATATACTCCCTGGTAAACGTAATTGTAGCTTCAGAATGGGGGACAATTGCAGTGTTTGTCATGTTGGCAAGAATGAAGGGATGGAAATGTCATTTACCATCCAAAAACTGTGTTCAACAAGAAATACAGCTTGTAGACGATTATGAAAATGATATTAACATAAATTGATTATAAGTTTTTGTAAAAGACGAGAGGTTTAATCGATGATTATGTTCTGAATTTCATATTTCGATATTAAATTATTTTATTAAGAGTAGAAATATGTTTCTAGTGTCTCATAAACCAGTTTTTGATTTCCATTGTTTAATATTTTGTGTCATTTGCTGTTCGTAGAATTTAAACCGCGAGGCAAAGGAAAGTACTACAGTTTGTTTAAATTTACTTAATATCTAAGAGACATGATGTATTAAGTCATGGCACAAAAACACATTTTTGCAATAGTTTGAATAAAATAATTGGTGCCTGGTTACTGTTTTGACAAAATATTTCTGTTTATTGTAATCAGGGATACGAAAAGAAATTCCACTACAATGAGATAAGCACGTTTATTGTTCCTTGTTGAAATATCAAAATTGATTTTGGTACACTTTATTTACATCAAAATTCATTTTAAATGTATTCTTTTAAGGATGACTTAATTCTTGTTCTTAACTGTTTGAAAATATGACATCAAAAGCTCGAAATATCTGTCTTTGAAAATCTTGAATATGATGAAATCTACTCACGTGTGTATGTTCTTGTCAGTGTATAATAATATCTTGAAAATAAGTTAGTTTTGAGTTTTGTTTTCAAACCAGTCGATGATGAAGATATTTTTTATTTTTATGAAGACGTTATTATATTTTATCACTCTCCCAGGAAAAAACATGAAAATCAGAGGCCTAAGAACAGATCCTTGACGTACACCACAATAGCATTTGCACTCTATTTGACGAATAACAACAGTTTGTGACCTATTGTTTAGATATGATTCAATCCAAAAATGTCTGTGATCACCATTTCAAGCTGAAATAAAAAAAATTGATCCAAATTGCCAAATGCAGCTGATAGATCTTGGTGTGTTAATGCAGCAATATTCCCATCATCAACTCGATTAATCAGTTCATTAATGACTCACAGCAAAACAGTTTCTGTACTGTTATTATAACCAGATTGGAAGGGGTCTAGGGAACAAACTCCAGGTTCAAAATTGGACAGTAAGTTACAAGTTTGCTGATCAGAAATCACAGATTTCTTTGATTCTCAAGACGTGTTTGGTAGTTCACGTTGCATTACTATTCGTGTCAATATTACGCAAACAACATTTGAATCATGTTTATAAAAATGTGAGAAACATACATTTATCATTCTCTACCGACAGAGGCAGATTAAGTCATGAAATGTTGATACAGCCTCTGTTCTTACTCGCCGTAATCCGTGGGTTCCAGCAGTTTCCCCTGGCACACCACAATACATTTGAATTTCTTTATCAAATGACAACGCTTCTCGCATGGAAAGGGTGGTTCATATCACAATGCTTTTGCCAAGATTCAGTAGTTAAAATGATGTTTTTAGAATAGCATCACTGCACAACTAACTTTGATTGCCTGCAATGTGCCATTTCCCATTCTATCCCACAAACTCGGCGTGATAGAACAGAGGCTGTATCAACATTTCATGACTTGATCTGCCTCTGTGGGGAGAGAATGTACATTGATATGTGTTTTGTTTTTCTTGGATAAAATCAAATTAGTTTCAATTGTTTAATGCATAAGCATGTATAGATTCAACGGTACCATGTAATTTCTCACAATTCTCCCAAAGCCCGTTGCATATTTATTCCAACGTCGTTTCATTTTCATTTTAAAAAAGAAATATTCTATATAAGAGAAGTAATATTTATATTGGAGGAATAATATTGTTTATTCATTTATGATGCTAAGCTACGATTGAAAAAGTCCACTTCATGTTAATTCTGGTCACCGATCATTTATATCATATAGGATTGCTGCTTTCATTTAATTTTCACAAATTAATTTAACATTTTCTTCAAGCCAAGATGGTCAGGTCAAATAATTACGTCTGAAGAATTAATTACCCACGTCAATGATGGATAGGTCACGTGATCTATTATACGCATGCAGAAAGACATAGAGAAGTCGTGTCCGCGGTATAGCGAGGTTCGCGGCGACCAGGAAGATATAGGCCGCGTTATACCGGGGACAAGGAAGTAAGTTTATGCGTGTTGTCGGAACATTCACATACACAGTCGCAACATGCCGTTCAAGGGTTTTGCGAGTTTATTCGGATTTAAAAAGAAACAAAAACAAGGTAGGTAATTTTTAGAATCAATATTAATATAACATAGTATAAACCTTATGTCACTGTGACATCGCTGTCCTTTGCTATAGTTATAACGATTCTCTTGATTTGCACACTCAGTGTTGTCAATACAATACTTCCGTTGTAATCGTAAGCAGAATCTATGATTTCACTGAAGTCCTCACTATAGTTCATCTGGCAAGTGTAAAAAAGTTGTAATTCATTCCTTGTGATATCATCCACATATACATTTCACGATGCATGTCAGACGATTAAACTGTTATGCACACCATTCAGTGAGGCATGTTAAATAAAAAACGCCGTTAAACTCTTTTGTTATGATTTTATACAATGGCAAGTCGATATCAAACGAGTCACAAAGATATACAAGTACAGAACAGGAACTTGTATAACCCACAGTTGTTCAACATTGCAGTGCATAACAGTGCATTTTTTTCAAAGCAATTCTAGAAAATTCTTTTTCTAAGACATTTTTTCCAATATTTAAGAATTTTTTTCAGAGTGTTAATGTTTGTTATCGATATATTGCAATAAATTCGCTTTCTGTGACGTATTGCCGAAAATAATTCACCTTTGAACAAAAATGTTCTTAATGTATTTTAAACCCTTTAAGGATATGTAGAGATACGATGAACTATGTCTATAGAGCCACGTGAAAGAAGTATAGATACGTCAAAGACAGAGAAGTGTTAATATCTATATGCTGAATAACTTGTTTAGAATTAATACAAGGTCAAATTGTATATAGGCGGATAACTTACACATTGCCTCAAAGCCTTATCACAATGTAAATAATTTCAAGGGGCAGTAGTACGTCTTCTAGGGGGAATATAAGTTGATGTAAGGAAAATTAAAATAAATAGTTCAATGTATTCAAACTAAATAAAGCAGTAAGAAATAAAATATATATTAGTAATGTTAAGTTCAGTCATGCGATTCATTTTTTCTTACACAAAATGAATTAAAAGTGTTCACACAAAATGGCCGCCAATAGAATTTAAGTGAATCTTTATAATTTGTTTCTCTGACTATGGATGATTGGCTTGTGAAATGAGATTTTTAACATTATCAAAATAATACATTGTAGCATTAACGTTCAATTATCAGTGAAAAATTTAAAATATAATTTTTTTTAAAACGTGCTAATGCCCCTTTAAGGTACAATTATCATTTGAAAATGTAAAATATAAAGGGATGGTTCTATACAGATTTGGTGTGAAGTTGAGGGGATATTTAGGTTCGTACTTATACAATGTACATATCAATAATCGTGGAACATGATCGTTACCTCAACTAGCTGAATCGCTTCAAAAAGGGTAAATTCTGGATGCTTAAGATTTGAGCATTCACAGTGAAACGTCCATGAACATTTAGAAAGAAAAAGAAAAACCGCATCGTTGCTCCGATTGTAGCAAGAGGTAAATCCTTTCATGAAAAGACATTGCTTATCAGTTTAATGATACGTTATTATTGATTAAATAATAGTTTTTTAATTTACTCTATCAATCCACATAGTTCATCATTATCAAATTGTGAAATTAGAACAAAAAAGCAGTGTTCCTTTCAGTTTTCCTAAATCAAAGAATAAATTGTCCAAGTCATTTGCATATTGGGATTTGCTCGCATACATACTATTAACCATGTACCAACAGGTTACCTATCATTCATTACTCCACTGTAATTGTGATTCTTTTAGGTTCATTAAAGTAATAGAAAATAAACAAAGCAAGTAATTATTTTGAAGATACAAGAAAGTATTATTTTACAAAAATAAAACTACACAAAATTATGAGTATACTAAATTAAAGAAACAATCAGGAATAAACTTATTAAACTTTAGGTTTGAGGGCCATAAGTTTATATATCGAAGAATAAGACTTTACTTAAATATTATGATAAAATATAAGAACTTTCTTTGTATGAATGTCACACACAGAAATGAGTGATTGTCGTGTAGATATGAGTCTAAAGGAAGTAAGTATAAGTAGGTAAGGATATTTCAGTTTCGATGTTGCAGCTAATTTCATATTCCGAGAAGATGAGTATATTCAGAATGAACTATATCATAAAACGCCTTCTTTCAATCGGAGTTGACACGCTATTGCATACAAAGGTCAACCCTTAAAGGGGCAGTAGCACGTTTTTAGGGGGAATATAAGGTGATGTCTGGAAAATGAAAATTAATGGTTCCAATTGGAAGGCAATGTATTAAAACTAAATGGAGCAGTAATAATTCAAATATATAACGTAAAGTTTAGCAATGCCATTCCTTTTCTTACACAAAATGAATTAAAGGTGTTCATACAAAAATGGCCGCCAATAGATTTTATGTGAATCTTTATACTTTGTCCTCTGACTATGGATGATTGGTTTGTGTTAGGAGATTTTTGACACTGTCAAAATAATACATTTAACATTAACTTATAATTATCAGTGAAAAATTTAAAATATAAAATTCTCAAAAAACGTGCTACTGCCCCTTTAAAACATCTTCAGACTGATCACTATCTAACTGATAAAAACACTCTGATATATATTTATTAACATGTCAAAACATGTAGAAACTGATCCTTTATATGAATTTATCAAAAGGAGAAATTATGATTTCGTGTTTTTAGTCCGGTTAACGATACGAATTACCTAAGATCGTTTATTGTTTCAAATGTGAATTTCCTATATTAATGTTTTCATTATAATAAGTTATTTACAAATGAATAATTTAATCAGAACATGCTGGTTTATTGATGATTAAAAGAGACATTTCGCTCACTGTGATAACATAAATAACAGAGTTTCGATGAATTTAGTTTCCACAAAAAATAAAAAGATAGGACTGTCCCTTTAAAGGGGCGGCTTTATCAAGTATCAACAAATTTGAAATTCGTTTGTATTACGCGAAATGATTAGATTGAAACAATGCTTCAACTATTTTAGATGACAAATTCCCTCTCATCCTGTATAGAAAGTAAAATATATACATCTTTATCTAATAATGTCTTTGACAAACACAACGAGACGCTCTTTAATTTCAAACACACATATCTATAACGTTGTCTAAAATAAAAAAAAACCACCAAATAATATCTGTTACTGGGAAGAGATTAAATTTAGTTGTTTCATGAAATATCATATCCTCACACCCACGTTGTAAAACATTTGTAACAGATGATCAAGTTTCCGGATTAGTTATTCACAAGATGGCGATCCGGAAGAATCCAAAAAATATATAAGATATATACCCACTCCGATGTTAAATGACCGTCTCTCAAAGCGCAAAATTTCGAATCTGGATGTAGTTTGTAATTCAAAATTACATCTAAAAGGTAATTTAGAGATGTCGAGCGAAGTCACAAAAAATGTAATTTGTTACAGACTGATGAACGTCCAATACATATCCTATAAAATTACAGTTGCAGTAGCTAACACTTGCAGCTATCCCAAAGGCAAAACTAATCACTTGATTGATGTGTCTTTCAGAAACGTTAATGTTAATGTCACAGATCTAAGGAAGTGTCAATATGTCCCTGTCACGGGGTCGACGGTTCAGTCAGGACTGACGTTAAGATGGTTCAGATCGTTTTAATTTTTGTGATGGGAGTAAATTAATTATGATTTAAAATTGTGAAAGTCTTTTTTCGAATGTAGATGATATTGAGAATGAAGAAAATCACGATAACAGTAAGGTTCTGCCATTCTCTCCCCACAGAGGCAGATCAAGTCAAGCTGATACAGCCTCTGTTCTATTACGCTGAAATCCGTGGGTTCCGGCAGTTTCCCCTGGCGGAAAAACATTGCACCACAATCCATTTGAATTTCTTTATCAAATGACAACGCTTCTCGCATGGAAAGGGTGGTTCATATCCATTGATTCAGTAACCAAAATGATGATTTAAGAACAGCTTTGCTGATTGAACCACTAACTTTGATTGCCTCCAATCAGGCATCTCCCAATCTATCCCACAAACTCGGCGTGATATAACAGAGGCTGTATCAACATTTCATGACTTAATCTGCCTCTGTGGGGAGAGAATGAGGTACTGCCGGAAATGATAGAAAAACGCTTTTCCGGCCTTAAAATAAACTTAACATACATATATATAGAGAAAACTTAATAGCTAATATGAACTTGTCCGATCACTAACTAGTCTAGCCTGTCGTGATTTCAACTTTAATATCACATGAAAGGTCTCTCTACGGGAAAAGATAATTGATTATGATTGAAAGTAGTATCTACAGAAAAAAAAAATTCGAATGTACATTGTAGATGATATGGAGAATGAAGATGACAACAAGGCATTGTTTATCACTGGAGAGTTTAAAGGGACAGTAGCATAAGGGGATGTCAGGAAAATGAAAAATAATGGTTTCAATTGTATTTAAACTAAATGGAGCAGTAATAATTCAAATATATAACGTAAAGTTTGGCCATGCAAATCATTTTTCTTACACAAAATGAATTAAAGGTGTTCACACAAAATGGCCGCCAATGGATTTTATGTGAATCTTCATACTTTGTCCTCTGACTATGGATGATTGGCTTGTGTAATGAAATTTTTGACACTGTCAAAATAATACATCAAGCATTAACTTGCAATTATCAGTGAAAAAATTAAAATATAAAATTATCAAAAATCGTGCTACTGCCCCTTTAAAGGGTTGCTTTGGTACTGTGAGGCGTAGACAATGCTTTCTTCACATTCACTGGTGCAGATAATAATGTTAATATTTAACTCACATTCTACTTCCTTTACCTTATGACTCGAATGATTGATACTCCCCTGAAATTATATCTTTAACATTTATGATTTTTTTCTTTCAAAGATATTGATCTTACAAGTTGGCGCTTTGTGGGCTGATAATGCCGAATCATTATTTGTCGCGATTAAAATTAGGTTACACTCATTAACTTTTTTCCAACTCCGGCTGGTTTTAGCTACCAACATTGGAGTCTCTTCGCCGTTTCGTTACGCACATGTTTCTAAAACAGAAGCAAGTCGGAGATGTAAGCCGATAATTAATTTGAACAAAGTTATATCCATGACGTACATTTTAACCATTTTAAACAATTTAGACGTTACGTTTGAAGATAGTTCAGAAATAGTTTCATAGGAGAGGTGTTAAAAGGGTCATTGCTAATTAGCTGCGTCATTGAGCAAAATGCTAGGATCCACAGTTTGCTTAAAAAGTTATAAATATTGAGTAAATATTTATATATATATAAATATTTAGCCTATATTTGATTGTATAATTTCATTACCAATTTGTTAGGATTCCAACACTGATAATATAATATTCCTTATAATCGAACATATTCGTGCAGCTAATATTGAAAAATAACATTGTTTCTGAACGTTTCTATGATGTTTCGATATCAATTCCGAAGTCTTGTCTGACAGAATACATTATTCACGAATTATGTAAATGTATGTAAAGTATGTTATATAATTCAGTAGTATATTATTCAACTCACATATCTTATCAATAGTCTTAATAGGTCAAACGGAGTGTACCAGGAAATGTTGACTTCCCCGTGATGAATATGTTGAGAATATAGATAGTCTAATGTCAATGAGTTCAATGGTGTCGTGGTAACTCTGCTTTAAATTTATTAGTCTTATATGTTATTGTTTGGTGCATTTTAACACGTTTTTGTTTGTAAAATATTGTATGTCTCTCATTAATCACTAAGCTATTGGTCGTAGTATTTTCTGTACATAACATATGTGTTTTACAATGTTTACAACCGACGAGTGAGACAGAAATAAAATCTCCGTTTTATTTTTTCCTTCTTCTTGTTCTCCTTCCTCTGCCTGTCTTTCACTGTCTTGTCTACCCCTTACTCACTGTATGTCTACCAAGGTATTCTGTCACTGTGGGTCACTGTACGTCTGTCAGATTCAGTCTCTTATCGCCTGTCTCTCACTGTCTGTCTCTTTATGACTCTCAATATATTTCTGTTTGTCACTGTTTTAGAACTATTTGTCACAATTTATTTACCTATCCCTGTCTATCGTTTCTGTCTGCCATCTCCTGTATGTCAATCGCTGTAACTGTATGTTTGCCTGCTGTCTCCTGTCTTATGTACATCTGTGTGTCACCGTTTGTTTCTCTGCTGCTTCCTGTCTGTACGCACCTCGATCTGTATGTACCTCTGTATGTACCTCTGTATGTACCTCTGTATGCAACTCGATCTGTATGTACCTCTGTACGCACCTCGATCTGTCTGTACCTCTGTATGTACCTCTGTATGTACCTCTGTATGCAACTCGATCTGGCTGTACCTCTGTATGTACCTTTGTATGCAACTCGATCTGTATGTACCTCTGTATGCAACTCGATCTGTATGTACCCCTGTATGTACCTCTGTATGTACCTCTGTATGCAACTCGATCTGTATGTACCTCTGTATGCAACTCGATCTGTCTGTACCTCTGTATGTACCTCTGTATGCAACTCGATATGTATGTACCTCTGTATGCAACTCGATCTGTATGTACCCCTGTATGTACCTCTGTATGTACCACTGTATGCAACTCGATCTGTATGTACCTCTGTATGTACCTCTGTATGTACCTCTGTATGTACCTCTGTATGTACCTCTGTATGCAACTCGATCTGTATGTACCTCTGTATGTACCTCTGTATGTACCTCTGTATGTACCTCTGTATGTACCTCTGTATGCAACTCGATCTGTATGTACCTCTGTATGTACCTCTGTATGTACCTTTGTATGCAACTCGATCTGTATGTACCTCTGTATGTACCTCTGTATATACCCCTGTATGTACCTCTGTATGTACCTCTGTATGCAACTCGATCTAAATGTACCTCTGTACGTACCTCTGTATGTCACCGTTTGTTTCTCTGCTGTTTTCTGTCTGTATTCACCTCGATCTGTATGTATCTATGTATGTACCTCTGTATGTACCTCTGTATATACCTCTGTATGTACCTTTGTATGTACTTCTGTATGTATCTCTATCAATCTGTAACAGTCTCTGTAACTCCATTCAACCCGCGCTGTAACTCTCTTACCTCCTAACATCTTCACTATTTATATCGTCCTATTCTCTGCAAACAATTGAATTAGTATGCTGCTCGCTATGCGAGAAATGAGCGTTATGGCGACAAAAGTTTCGGGCTAAATTTATCTGTAAATTACTTTGTATCTGTTTACATAATCTCCTCTATCTATCTATTTCCCTGTATCCCCTTTGTGTCTCTCTTAGCGGGCAAGATAACGTATCTATTATCCAATAGGGAAAGATAGTAACTGATAAATCAGGAACGCAAACATTCCTAGTGGCTGCACTTATGTACGTAACACACAAGGCAGGAAACTCGTGATGGTGACCTTGGGCGATATTACACATACCAATAAAACTGCGTTTTAAATGATTAAATACAAGACACATGCAACATCGGTATGGTCAAACGGTGGTGCTTAAGAAATGTAAATATATACATATATAACCGACAAAAATGGTACTATAAACAACGAAGCTCCTTTAATTATTTTTAAGAGCCATTCCGTGGTTTTCATCATACATGTATATTGCTTTTCTTCCATACGAATAAGAAACAGATCCCCATGTTAAAATTTAGTGGATTTTTCTGATTCAAAATAACTGGAGGATTTACAAACTTGTATACATTTTGATATCATTTCAAAAGTCACTTGATCTATTTCAACGATTTGCAAACTTTGATACATTTTGATATCATTTCAAAAGACACTTGATCTAATTTGACAATTTACAAACTTTGATAAAGTTTATATCATTTCAAAAGAAATTTGATCTATTTCAACGATTTACAAACTTGGCCAATACATTTTGATATCATTTCAAAAGAAACTTGATCTATTTGGACGATTTACAAACTTTGATAATTTTTTGTATCATTTTAAAAGAAACTTGATCTATTTGAATTTCATTTTGGCATTTCAACAAAAGTGACTCAAGCCCTGGCATTTCCAATACACCACATTGAGAGAATAACTAAACGCGCTAACAAGGATGTGGATCTCTACACAAACACTCGTTAGTTAGTCATAGTTAAAGGGACTCATCTTTCATTGTTTAGCATTACACTTCCCTTTCCTCGTATATTTAGAAAATGGTTCTTGAAACCTGCTATATAAACATCAAATTGTATAAAATGCATTTCTAACGTGCTCTGTGTTGACACAAACTCCGTTATGTTTCAATGACAATAAACTCTGTATGCTTTAAAAATGTTATTACAAGTATACAACATGTCACGTGAAAATGAATATATAAATATGGGGGAAATAAAAATCCACACGTTTTTTCAGCAACAAGAGTTGCTTTATAATCAACATGACAATTTGGTTGTAGAATTGTCGTACTAAATTATAGAATCATAGTTTTGCAGTAGAGGGGAGAACATTTCATTCAGTAACGTTTCGCATCATTTTTTCATTCGCACCAATAAAGTTAGAGTGTTTTTAACAAGTTAAATTATTCTGATAAATGAAAGGGAGTATTGGTAGTTGTTATGTGAGTGATTCCATTCTTTCAAGCCAACTTGTGGAATTTTAGTATTGGCTTTTAGTCAAAAGACACTTAGAACTTAAAACTTTGAAATTCTGAGAGAAAAACACAAACTAAATTAGAATGGTTTATTTATAAAATATAGTCAGCGTTTACTGTAATGATCCCTTGAAATCAATGAGAATCGTTTTATTAAAGGGTTGAACTCAAAAGAATTCAACATTTATTCAAAATCGTATGATTACAACCATTTCGTTAAAACTTGAAAATGTAAATGCAATTGACTTCTTCATTTTGCAAGATAAAAGATTATTTGATGTGTAAAAGTCAGTACGGAATGTTGTTTTGATATCTGAAACCAATGCAGTGTTTATCACCTTTATCAACCTTTCAATTCACAGGTAATACATAGCGTTGTTCGTTTACTAATTTCATATAAGTAACGTACATTCGAATTTATCACAACCATAATATAAAAATATTAATTTTATACTTACTATATATACGACATTTATTGTTTTTAAAAACGGTCGGCGACAGTCAAAAGATAATATGAATTTTGATTCTCTACAAATATATAGGCAGCCGTTTTAAAGTTTTTAGGCAACTTTTTAATTATATGTACAAATTATCAGATGTAATGCAAGTCATGTGATTTTGACCTCATCTATCATTAGTTATATGTCTTCAATTAATTCTTAAGTATATCTATTATTATCATAATTTTGACTTAAACAAATTGCAAAATATGAAGGTAGCTGTTTATTTGATTGACAGAGATGATTATTGACATTATGATTTAAGTTATTAAAGTTGAATTCTGAAGACTCAATGAACTAGACAGATTATTCATTTGAAATAGTTCTGTCAGAGGGAATGTTAAATACCGTTACTGTATTACCACTTGTCGTCGAGACACGTTGCGCTATGGATTGTAGATTTGATGACTCTCATTTTATCCCCACAGAGGTAGATTCAGTTAAGAAATGTTGATTTAGACCAGACCTCTGGTTTTCGGCAGTTTCCCATAGAAAACAAAAATGGCCCGCACACTATTTGAAAACTTCAGCTAATGAAAACACTTCTCGGATGGAAAGGGTGGTTCTTCTCACAAGTACATCGCCATGATTAAGATGCCAAAATTATCAATTTTTAACAGCGTCACTGATTACACTGCTAAGTTGATTGCATCCTATCAGGCTTCTTCGTTTCTAGTCCAAAAACTCGGATAATTGGAACAGAGGTTTGATCAACATTTAGCGAATTGATCTTTTTCTGTTGAAAGAGAAATGATAACTGAGAAATGAGAAATGACTCCAAAAAGAGTCATAGTGAAACAGCTTATTGGCGTTGTTTTCTAGACAACATAGAGTCTTAAAATCTTAAACTTAAAAGCTAATTGGAATAATACATCATGATGTGTTCATTTTCAATTCTGGTAATACCTAAAACGAGTATATGTAATGTCGACAATCAACATTATAAATCCGTCTTTCACAGAGTTAGGTAACATTTTCAACCAAATATGGTTTAAACATATTTATTTCAGTAAAGAATTGGATTTATTGTGACCCTTGACGTTTAGTAAATTGACGACATAAGATGATCATGGTCAAGCAATGCGATCTTGAAACTCTATCTAAACAATTAACAGTGGAATTTCGCCGAAATCCCAAGTTGACAGCATGGGACAACCGGTATTTACGTACTTTCCAAACAATCGCCGGTCTTATTCTAACCTCCCAGTTACATTCTAATAAAGGTAATAATATGACTGGTCTCATAACCAGACACGGTAGAAATAACACCTTTGAAAGCAACATTCAAAAAAAAAATTGACATCTCAAGGTCATATTTCAATTTTCATATTTGCCTCAAGCTTTCAATTTCTTCAGTACGACCTTTGATTTGAAATAAAGCTTCAAGATTTGCCTTGCAAAACTGTGACTACGACTACAAAGCAATGTAAATCGGGCAAAGTTCGACCAACCCTACATGACATCCTTTCTGACGTAATTTGAAATTCCGTGTATCAATCAGTGATGTAACACAATGTTTCAACGCTTAAAATAACTCAGTAATGATCTGTCCAACCGCTAGCCGGAGGACATCTCGGACAGGTAGCCCGGAAGCGCCAGGTATGTGAGTGTCACTATAACGCTCAGGTGTGTCTCTTACCTGCCTGTCCGAGGCTAGCCCGTGGCGAGCGTAAGGTCACGTGGGGTCACGCTGCACGCAACCCGGAAGTAATTGCGCACAGTGAGAGTTTTCAGTGTTATTTAGACAACATGCCGCGAACACTAAGGGAAACGTTATTAGGATGCTTTAGGAGAAAAACAAAAGGTAGGGGAAGTGTGTTTATCAAAATATCATTGTAAATATTGATGTTCAGGAAAGATGAGTGTTAGATGGTCAAATTATTTAAAGAATAACAATTGGTAGGTGGACATGAAAATGGAAACAGATGCTTGTTGTCGATTAGCATCATTGATTAACTTTCCTTGTTCTGTTTACAACGTATACTATTGTTGATGGTCTTGTGAAGAACTATGATGTCACTGTGATACAACGGGACTCGAACCTCGAGTTATGTGGTCGGGGGTTTCTCTCTCCCACCATCTGAGTTAGAATCCAGAATAGTTTCTGATATTACTGTTGAAATCTGCCACTCCCAAACCATATAATAATAATGTTCATTACAAAACGCAATGCAAATTCGTTATGTTCACAAGAGTTGGCACCCCGTTTTGGCTGAAATACTGCCCAAGCGGCGTTAAACAATAACTTACTCACTCACTTGTTGATACTTTGTTTCGATTTAAATCATTAAAAGAATATTATCTCGTGTCAATTATTTTCTTCTCTTTTATTGATATATGCCTAAAAACGGAGTTTGGTCTGGTTACCAAATGCTTCCTGGTTGGTTTAGACCTGTTTGTACACTATATCAGATTCTATCAATATTTTCAGTTACAAGGAAATAATTATGGCATATATAACAAACATATATGTTTAAGATGTAATGTAGTGATTTGTTTATCTCAAAACTTTAAGAAAAACCATTTGATGTTCTTTATCAGATTTATAAATTACACGAGTATGGGGTTATTAGCATCTTCCTACGCAAACCCAAAAACCCAATTTCCGAACTGTCAGTTTTGTGCCTTGCTGCCGACCCTTGATTTTTCTGTGCTTGCTCTCTAGCTTACTATGAGAGAAAGAAAAAGGGTCCAATCAGAAAGTAACTGGAGGTTGCTAACAATCGCCTGTAGGGGCGCTGATCATCACAGAAAACTCAAGGCTCGGCAGCAAGGCATAAAACTGACAGTTCGGAAACTGGCGTTTTATGCTTTGCGTAGGAAGATGGGTTATTAGAGGAAATCTGTTTTTTTTAATCAAAATTCATCAATCAACATTGTCAAAATTGGCAGATGCCGATTAATCAATTATTACTTCCCATGATGTATTCAAAGAGTCCGTTGAAACATCTTGTCGTGAAATGTTTAGCTCTGACAAATATTGGTATGAGTTCGACTGTTATATGAATCAAACGTCCTTGAGTCTAGATTAAGTAAGATTTTTGAGAAAGTATTGAAATATTAATTCTTCGCACATTTTCTCAAAACACAATAGGGCACCTTTTTACGTGTTCAGCAACAATGATCGATTGCTCTGCCTTGATCAACTTTATGTATTTTGATTTCTTGTCGATTTTTCTTCTGATGATGTAAATCTCGTTGATACGAGCTTCTTTTTTAGTGTGCTACATGTCAAAAAGCATTTTTGAACTCCGACGAATATTCGTCTTTTTGCGAAAAACCTGTTTGTTGTTTCGTGTTGAAATGAAAGATCTTAAAGCGATCTATTCTATCCCTTGTAATGATTATAATATAATTTGAAACGTTGGAATGCTTCTGAGAACCTTGATATTAACCACTGATAATCTCTATGTACACAGTTGTCAAAATGACAGTAAACATCCTGCCATGAAAGCATCTTTTCCTCTGATTGGTCTACATGGATAAAATTGATGATAGTTGATGATAACTCAAGACTTAACTCGTTAAAGGGACAGTTCTATCGGGTTTTTTGTGGAAGAGGTGTTACAAAGGACTTAGTTTTGAATATGTTTGGTTATTACATGATTGTCCCACACTTAGTTTAAAATATTATATTATATTATATATTAGTATTTTCAATTACGGGATGGCGGGGTACGGGATAGCTCAGTCGGCAAGAGCGCCGGTCTCACGTTGCTGAGGTCCGGGGTTCGAATCCCATCCAGGCCAAGGTGTAAAAACCTAGAGTTCACCTCTGTTAGAACTCTATAAGCGTCACCCTGGAGCCCTAGTGTGTAGTGCAACAAAAACTACGCACATAAAAGATCCCACGAATTCATGTCAGTGGCTGAATGGTGGATATATGAACACGTGCATACGCCGAGCTGTCGGTTATCAGCGTTCAGCAGTGTTGGAAAACACTTAAGCGCTAAAAACAAAGTGAATTCATAATTGTGCTAGTCTCAAATCTTTGGTGCTTGGTTGTTTCAAGCAACTTGGTTACAGACATATGACCAATTTATACATGTGTGTGTCACAAATATCATAAATAAGTATTATGAAAGTAAGTACAATGTATTTTAGTTTCAAAAGTGTAATAAAGAATTGTACTTGAATATGTCATACTGGTACAGTCATACGAGACGCTGAGAGAGAGCCCAACTTCCGTGTTACGTAGTAAATAGTAACCTATGCCGAGGTTGATACGGGATATATCACCCCGAGGGAACCGAGGGGTTATATTTCCCGTATCAACCGAGGCATAGGTTACTATTTGCCATACACGCCGAGGAAAACATAGTTAAATTAATGTTTTAATCGTTGTTGGAACGCAGTAATGTCAAAATTAAAGGAGTAATTGCCCATTTATCACATTTCGTCCAATACATTATGAATGCAAGACAGAGTACACCCCACGAGCATAGCGTGGCAGCAAGAACAACTTATCCGTGTGCAATACTTTGCACGAGATTTACGAGCTCGTCTGTTGTCGTGAAGATCGCATTGTCCAATCAGCAAGCAATGTCGCGGTGACGTATGCGCCTGCGTGTAAATGCACGTGCTCTTATCATTTGACTTGACAAAGCGACGAGACAGCAAGGATAGTTTCAAGATGGCCAACACGTGCTTGTCGGAGTACTCTTACAGCGAAGAAAACTTAATGGATAATATTTTTCGAGAGCCCAGCTCAAGAAAACGCTACAGTAACTACATACGTCCAATAAAGGAACAATTTTCGGATATTTGCTGTTGGAGCGCAAGTGTGTGAACAGTGGAATGTGCCGGACTATCCATAATCAACGCATATTTTATTATTCACTGGATTATATTGTCATGTTTGTGTTACGATTCAGTTGGGCATTCTTTGAATGTTAATGGATCAGCGACACGTCTTTTCCAGACAGAAACACATCTGCAGCTTGTGTACACGGATTATCCATGTTGAATGAAGGTAAGGGATATGTTAGTCCAACTGCATATTTCTTTCAATGAGTGCAAGTTTTTAATACTAGCATTACATGAACCATTAGTTCACCTGTCAAAGTCTTAAAACATGGTTGGCATGAGCTATTGTTTGTACTCATTGTTGAAATCAACATTTCTGTTTCGAAATTTGTGTGCTGAGATTGACGGAATTGCTACTGTGTTCCTAAATAAGTGTTCACCATTAAAGATATATTGGCATTAATGCAAAAGAAACATTTGAGCGTTGAGTATAAACTTTTTAACATTTTAATATAATGATGTAAATTAAGTGGAATTATATTTTTTTTACAGGTAACAAGTGGATTAAAAACATCAGGGATTTACAGGACAGCATCTACCGAATTACGGAGATCACCCCGTACCTGCACACAAACCGAAATCACGCCTCTGACAGAAAACCAAACTGTTGAAGGTTTCATGAACTAATATAGGAGTTGACAATGTACCGTTTTCATGAAAGAATAAACAAATTTAAAGCTTGTCATGTACTTCATACGAAACCATTGATAAAATCGTTACCCACAGTCGATACTGATCATATTGACCTAGGGAGTTATGAGATATCTAACCTTTATGCCATCTTTCGACCCCATAACATTTATACGGAGGTGTTTTTTTAAATATTACTAGAGGCGAAGACGAGAGTAATATTTAAAAAACACCGACGTGTTTTAACCGAGGGAGGATACTGAAAGTCGAGGCGAAGCCGAGATTTTCAGTATCCGGACGAGGATATGATTTAGCTAAATGTATGACGTCACGAAAGGTTGGATATCTCACAACTCCCTAGGTCATTGGCAAGGTCTGATATCAAATAATGCCCTAGGGCGATATGGATGAACAACCGATGATGACGTCATAAGAGGTTGATATGAGAATGAACCAATGTTAAGGGAATGGGACCATATCATCCCTAGGTGTGTATGTAGTAAATAGTAACCTATGCCGAGGTTGATACGGGATATATCACCCCGAGGGAACCGAGGGGTTATATTTCCCGTATCAACCGAGGCATAGGTTACTATTTGCCATACACGCCGAGGAAAACATAGTTAAATTAATGTTTTAATCGTTGTTGGAACGCAGTAATGTCAAAATTAAAGGAGTAATTGCCCATTTATCACATTTCGTCCAATACATTATGAATGCAAGACAGAGTACACCCCACGAGCATAGCGTGGCAGCAAGAACAACTTATCCGTGTGCAATACTTTGCACGAGATTTACGAGCTCGTCTGTTGTCGTGAAGATCGCATTGTCCAATCAGCAAGCAATGTCGCGGTGACGTATGCGCCTGCGTGTAAATGCACGTGCTCTTATCATTTGACTTGACAAAGCGACGAGACAGCAAGGATAGTTTCAAGATGGCCAACACGTGCTTGTCGGAGTACTCTTACAGCGAAGAAAACTTAATGGATAATATTTTTCGAGAGCCCAGCTCAAGAAAACGCTACAGTAACTACATACGTCCAATAAAGGAACAATTTTCGGATATTTGCTGTTGGAGCGCAAGTGTGTGAACAGTGGAATGTGCCGGACTATCCATAATCAACGCATATTTTATTATTCACTGGATTATATTGTCATGTTTGTGTTACGATTCAGTTGGGCATTCTTTGAATGTTAATGGATCAGCGACACGTCTTTTCCAGACAGAAACACATCTGCAGCTTGTGTACACGGATTATCCATGTTGAATGAAGGTAAGGGATATGTTAGTCCAACTGCATATTTCTTTCAATGAGTGCAAGTTTTTAATACTAGCATTACATGAACCATTAGTTCACCTGTCAAAGTCTTAAAACATGGTTGGCATGAGCTATTGTTTGTACTCATTGTTGAAATCAACATTTCTGTTTCGAAATTTGTGTGCTGAGATTGACGGAATTGCTACTGTGTTCCTAAATAAGTGTTCACCATTAAAGATATATTGGCATTAATGCAAAAGAAACATTTGAGCGTTGAGTATAAACTTTTTAACATTTTAATATAATGATGTAAATTAAGTGGAATTATATTTTTTTTACAGGTAACAAGTGGATTAAAAACATCAGGGATTTACAGGACAGCATCTACCGAATTACGGAGATCACCCCGTACCTGCACACAAACCGAAATCACGCCTCTGACAGAAAACCAAACTGTTGAAGGTTTCATGAACTAATATAGGAGTTGACAATGTACCGTTTTCATGAAAGAATAAACAAATTTAAAGCTTGTCATGTACTTCATACGAAACCATTGATAAAATCGTTACCCACAGTCGATACTGATCATATTGACCTAGGGAGTTATGAGATATCTAACCTTTATGCCATCTTTCGACCCCATAACATTTATACGGAGGTGTTTTTTTAAATATTACTAGAGGCGAAGACGAGAGTAATATTTAAAAAACACCGACGTGTTTTAACCGAGGGAGGATACTGAAAGTCGAGGCGAAGCCGAGATTTTCAGTATCCGGACGAGGATATGATTTAGCTAAATGTATGACGTCACGAAAGGTTGGATATCTCACAACTCCCTAGGTCATTGGCAAGGTCTGATATCAAATAATGCCCTAGGGCGATATGGATGAACAACCGATGATGACGTCATAAGAGGTTGATATGAGAATGAACCAATGTTAAGGGAATGGGACCATATCATCCCTAGGTGTGTATACATAGATATGATGTTGTCAGTTTTGTTTTCATGTCTCCCTCTAAACGTATACAATCATAACGTAACAGAACTGTGTCACTCAAAAATATTTGTTTAAAAAATGTCTGGTTCTGGTAACGCACTGTGTCACGTTTTCTTAGTGCAATGAATATTATGGATGAGTAATTGTGAAATATGTATACGATATATAAGTTCCAAGTAAGAAAAGAATTGTACCTTGCTAAATTAAAACATAGCAAACAGCTACAAGACACTGTACGGGCACGATTTCCTATACTTATATATATGGTCAGTTTTGTTGCCTTGTATTCCGCAAAACTCATAAAATATCACTAAAGTTCATTTCATTTATAAGTCTCGTTTCTATTTCTTAAAAACGTCGTCCCACGTAAAGGGGTCTCACAATAGAAAACAAACGTTTCAAATTGCAAGACAATAGTGTGTTTTCAAATACAATGGCTCGTTTCGGCGATGGCACACGAACCCATATCCCTCCTTTGAATGTTAAAGGGTGTTCACACATAGACAGCAGTGTGTAGTTTTCGCTTGACACGTGACACATTTTCTGTTTTGCACCTACTAATATGTTTAACGAGGAAAGTGGATTAGGACGCTTACGGGTAAATTTTAAATACAAAATGTCCATAGTAAAAGTTTATAAAAGGACCTGCAAACATCAAACGAATACCTTTGGATCAAATACATATTTACCCCATCCTGTCTCAGGGTATAATGTATACGCTAACGCTCCACTTTCACATGAAAGTATACGTTATGTGTAGGATCAAAACCAAGCCAGAGGTGTTGTTGATAATGTAAGCCCGCGGCAGAGGGAAATTGGAAAGGGCCGACAGGCCCGCCCCAATTTCCCGAGGCTGAGGGCTTACATTATCAAACAACACCGAGGGCGAGGTTTTGATCTAACTTATGAACCGAGATAAACCGTAGTAACAAAATTATTTCAATAATAAGTATAAAAATGGATTCATTGATTTTTACTGGTAGGGAATCACCATGAGCAAACAGAGAGCACATCCGCGCCCTGCACGTGCTTTGCGCTCGCTACCCAAGCCGTGAACGTGAAATGCATGCGCTATCTGCCTTGTGAAGTTCACATGATTGTCACTGTGGAAAATACATCATTGTTCTCGTGGGCCTTTATAGCCGAGTTGTCAAAGGCGCCAGTTTAGTAAGCGAGTGGTGCAGAGTTCGAAACCAGGCATGCGAACATTATATTTGTGATTTGTCAAAATTGTGATATTTTGTGATGGTATTTATTCGAAGAAGGACTTTGAAACAAAGTATTTCAAAACGTGTATAATCCCTATCAAAATAAATTTCCGATAAATTCTACAGTAAGCCCCGGGCTTTCCTAGAGAAAGCCCTGGGCATTCTTGGAGAATGTCCGGTAAAAGAAGAACCTAATAGAACAATAGAGTGACGTCACTGGAGGTTTATAAACCCTGAGACAGGATGATATTTACCCATATTTTCCCCTTAATTGGAAGTCATACTGAGTTGGCTAAAGAATCATTATTGACTCACGGATTTAAGGAATCTCACGATAGGGGTGAAGATTCAGTGTGATTCACGTGCACTTCCCGTTCGTCATTGAGCAGGGCAAGTGATTGTCTCATGCGTAAATGTACCTGGTGAACTCGACGGGTCCATGCGTTTCACGCATTCTCAAGTTTAGCGATGCGCAAGACCTGTTTTCCCTATGCGCGAAGTTCTTAGCACTTCGTTCGCGCATTTGGGAAATTTGAATATTTGGCATACGAATGTGTCATTAGATGTAATGAAATAATACCACTAAATAATTGGTGCATTGGCACGTATTGAAGCAAAATATTAGAATAACAGCCGTGTCACCGTGTCAGTTTAATGTACCATACGGATGTTTTTTTTAAAATGGTCACATTTGTTTTCACAAATGATTATGTCTCAGTGCACTGCGCTCTGCTAATTATGTATGCTGTTTTGTTGAGTAATCAAGCATCTTGTTCACTATTGTATTTTGTGATTTATATCATATACCATCAGTGTATTATAACCATGTCTTCCTAGAGCTCTTCCTCTGGTCGACAACCAATCTGAACCCATCAGCAACTCTTCTGAATTACCAAAACGAAATAAAACCAGCAGTCATACAGACAACCTGAAAACGGGTTCAGCAGGACCTTATGCAAGAACCATTATTGCTCATAATATCTGTGCCAAAATACCGACTCTGTTTTAAAATAAATTCAATTTATATATTAAAATAAAAAACTTAACTTTTTCCTAATTTAGCAAATCAAATGAATTATTACTGAATCTTATTTCGTTTCAGAACAAAAAGTGGAGCGCGTGCACCCGTATGATGAGATTAACGAGAAGGACCTTCAGGCCAATAAGTCGAATCAGGCGCCTAAACGAAGGCCCCGGATGTATGACGAGATCGAGATCGAGATCGGTGACAACGCTTCGGTTCCGACAATGGTCGACAATTCGAGCCAACCGGAGGTAGGCAGTTCGACAGGTACGCTAGCGTTGCCAGTCTTTTTTCAGTCTTAAATATTATCCGTAGTCAAGCCGTTCAGTTCAATAGCAATATTTTTGAAAGTTTTGACTTTAAACGATACTTATCAGGTGTTTATGTAATTGAATGAATGAATGAATGAATGAATGAATGTCTTTATTTCCTCCAATGGTATTTAACGGTGCACATTGCAATATTTACAGGAGCATTGTTTAGAAGTAATTACTCAGAGAGATTCTCACATCGTAAATATAGTTAGAGAATTCAAGTATTACAGTTTGTCTATCTTCATTTGTAAGGCCATTAATGTCAAGGGGTGCACCACAAAATAGTGCCAAGAGATCGTCATCATCTAATATTTCAATATTCACATAGGCATCTATATCAAGTATGTCAAGTAGTTTTAAATAGAAGTTATTTCTCTGGCAAATCCAAGATTCACAATGTAGGATGACGTGTGCATCATGGTCATAGCAGTGTTTATTACAAAGTGTACATTCGTTTGAAAATTTTGCCTTAGAACCAGTTTGTACAATTAGTTGTATATGGGCTTTGTAATCTGGGTATAGATCAATAAGAGTATAGAGTCTATGCATATTGAGGTTTTGGTGTATCATAGCATATCTTGACATATCATCTCTTATGGAGAGTCTCAGTTTCCATTGGGTTTCTTCAAAAGAGAAGATAGACTTAAAAACTAGTTTACGCCATACTGTTTTAAGGGGGGAAATACCAGTTCGTACATAGTGTTCAACATACTTTTTTTGTGCTGTACATAATAGAGTGTTGCTAGTACTGCGGTAGTTAGTACATACATGAATATTGAGTGATAGAAATGCACAAAACAAAGTTTACATTGGCGTATGAAATGTTGATATATATATAGAAAGACAATGAAACGACCATGTTTCTTGACCTTTGACATCACCGGTGTTCTACTTCAGGCAAAAAGGACACTTAACTACGTCGAAGTTGACGTTCAGCCTCAGAACCCGGATGCAAAGATCAGGAGGTCAGCGCCTCCTACTCACTACACCACCATAGATGTCGCTGCTACTTCCGGTGAAAGGAAGATATCAATATCAGACTGAACATGCATGTATATAAGTAGGACTATCATTATTGTTATGAACTTTCAAATGGTCGATCTATATCTACGATTTGAAAGTATTGTTGATAATGAACGTTCCTGCTGATTTGAAAACAGGGTAACGTTTTGTGTTAACGATGATGCGATGAAAATGCGTTTTTAAAATTTTAGAAAATCTTGTATAAAAGATTAAAAAATTTAATGTAATGAAAAAGGTAAATTGAAAAAGTTTTAATTTTGTTATTTTAAGGTTAAACTAAATACATGTCTTTGAAGTCATCGAAGTAGATTTAACCAAAGAACTAATGTAAAGCTTTCTTATGGTATATACATGTATCTATATATATTATTGATATTAAGACATGATATTGTAGGCTAACTGACTTTTGCTCCCTACATATTATATTATATCTATATATTCAAAATTTGAAGGAAAATTTAAATTGAAAAATCTGATTTTTAAAAACTTTTTAAACTTTTATTTCAAGAATACAAAGGGTATCAATCACATAATATATTTACATTTAAAAAATCAGATTTTTGGTATGCTATTCAGAGATTCAGATATTTGAATTTGAAAGGGGGTTCACATAATCAAAATGAGGGGCTCACCATAGGGATTCGCAATTCTATCATGCAATTTATCTGAAGAATTTCATTTTACAAAAAGGAGTGGATCAATTCTCAAATTCTCGTTCCGTCATTGTAATTAAACTGTATAGGCCTATATTTGCAGTTCATATCAATTGAAAGTAATTATATGTACAAGACCATCTATATAAGAATAACTTATGAAAAATTAGTCTAAAGGTCGATTGTACATTAAATTAGTATGTTTTTAAAAGCTACGCATTATACAAGTATTTTATCCTATTCTTTGATAGAGGGCGTGTAAATAACATATCGTGAAGCAATATGCCTAATCTTCTGGGGGTTTTGGGGGGATTGGGAGAGTGGATTCTATTCTTTTTTAATTTATTTCACATGAATATTAATTTATGCCAATTGTTTCATCGTTATATTTGGGATCACACTATCTTCAATAGTACAGATATAATTAAAAAATTCATCCTGAAAGGGGTTATGATAATCGATATCGGTTATCGTTCGATCTGATAAATATATCGATACTTTTTTATTTTGGTTATTAGTATTGTTATCGTCATACTTTTCATTCTGTTCAAAATTCAAGGTCTGTGTCCCTTTAATTTGTCGTTGTTTTTGCTGACAGAATTTAGCGTTAGGAAATAGTTGATAGAACGTATTGTGATGTTTTACGAATAGACTGCATGTTTATAGACCGTCTTGCAACAGGTTATGATTGTTGAAGTACCGACAATGTTAAACATGTTAAATAACTGTTGCAAGATTAATTTTAATTAATTTAGATGAAATCGTTTTATTTTAAAATTTTACATAAAGCTAGGACATCATCTTGGCCACATAATTAAATTTGATCTATTAAATCACTATTTTTTAATGGCAGTCGATTAATCGACATATATAAAATATTTTTAGTAATTGTTCCATGTTGAAAGTGATATCTTTGCTGTAACTTGTTGTTTGAATATAACACTGAAATAGTTGCAGTTTTCTTCATAATCATCGGAGTACTAAAGGAAAATTATAAATTTGTAGCCGAGATGATTCCTGTTATTATAAATGACGTTGAATAGCATTTCAACCAATACCTAAGTAGTGAAAATTATTCTACAAACAGTTATTCAACATGTAATTCAATTGGAATTCTTTACTGGTGACTCATTTTTGTCCGGGTACTGTAGATTTATAGTGATTTGTCGTGGTTTTGGTATAAATGAAACTGAATATAACATAATGTACAGATACCTTCTTCTCCGAAAATTTCTGTTCTAGTTGTAAACTATTTTTGACTATCCTACTTACCATACTTAACAACGATAAAATAGATGTGGCGATTGAAATCGTCTTCTAAATTTTGCGAACAAAATATCGATACTTTTCTATGTTGGTGACAAACTTCAATGTTGATGATTTCTTCAATATAACATTTGTTTCAAACTAACATCGGGATACTGTGTTTGTTCATTGGGAAATGTTGATCTCTTTGACAACTATGTTTTTGATTAAAGTAATCTGTGTTTTTCTTGGTCCAAATTGTGTTCTTAAATCACAGAAAATGATGAAGTTTAACCTTAGTGATTAAGGCAATATTATGGAAATACAACTTCTTTGTTACGTGTTGGCAACGTTTCGACAAAGATACTTATGTCATAAATGATAAAGTTTAATATTAATGTTGAAGGCAATATTATTGATAAACAACTTCTTCATTCAGTGTTGGCGACGTGTCCCCAAATGAAACTATTGTTTTAAGGCCTTCCTGTTACATCAGCATATATGTCTCCGCGTTATGCTCCAACTTATACCCTGATATCCATCGGGCCAAAATCCTCTTTTTTCCAGCAAGTGATAAACGACATTCGTATCTATGTCGAGACGTTGCCAACATTGAAAAAATAAATTGTATATCGATAATATTTTCTTCATCACTCAACTACTATAATGCAAATCAAATAAGTCATTTAATGTCAGTGCTTTCACTAATAGTTTAACATCACAGAACCCCCGTTATCGTAAATAGAATGTTGGTTAAACGTAGGTAAAAGAACCTTATCCTTCTTATATAGAAGGGCATCTTCCTACGCAGAGCCTAAAAGGCCAGTTTCCAAACTGTCATTTTATGCCTTGCTGCAGAGACTTTACTTTTCTGTGCTGCTATAGTGCCCCTACAGAGTAGAGAGCAAGCACAGAAAACTCAAGGCTATGCAGCAAGGCATAAAATGACAGTTTGGAAACTGGCCTTTTAAGCTCTGCGTAGGAAGATGATAGAAGGGAGGATGTTAGCTTTGTTTATTTTACCTACTTCCACCACCTACATTTTATTTACGATATAGGGCTCCTTTGTGTTTCATCTTGACTACCTGTTGATGTACATACTTCTCATTATTCATATATTTCTCTGTAAAATATCCCCACTCTGTGAATTGAAATTTTTGTTCATAATCCTGTTTGTACATTTTCAACCTTATTTTTTATTTATGTCTATTGGTTTAATTTTTTTCTCAACAAGACGGTCAAGATTTTCGTACATTTGATTTTTTTTCAAATAAAGTCTTCATTTACTAAGTTCTGACAGTGTTATGTGTTTCTTCAATTCGTATGTGCGTGGCATTTATAAAATCTCATTGAATATCTTTGTTTATAGTTTTGCTTTCTTATTGTCGTTTTATTAAGGGTTGAAAATAAGGAGTTTTGTACGTGTTACTAATAACATATCTGCATGTCTGTCTGTTGAATATAACCTCCTCAACTGCCACGGGAATATATATCATACCCTTACCAACAATTCCGTGTGCACGTCACAGGTGTACATTTTTAATCAACTCTAACAGCAGTTCTCTTTGCTCTTTTGGAAATTGAGTGCACATGACTAGTGGACTCTTATTCCTGATCTCAACCCCATTGAACACATATTTGATTCAGCTGATAAACAAATGCAAGGACATGACCCTCCTGTACTGCTGAGGACTTTGTGGCATAATTGCACGCGGAATTGCACACAATACACCGTATTCAATTTAAATGTTTAAAATATCTCACATTTCTCACATTTCTAGTCCTTGAACATGTACCAAAGCTTCCTTAAACAGTCGAAGCACTTTTTTAACAAAAATATTTTCTTAGAATCTTATGGTTATGTTTGAAATAGAAAAATACCAAATCTCATTTTCAGACAGAATAACGAATAAATATTTCCAAAAACATAACTAATTTCCTTTTTAATGAATATGCATTCACTAACAAAGAAACCAAAGTCAGTTTGGTAAATTTTTACAATTTTCACTTCAATTATTGCATGATCGGAAATAGGACAATTGACCCCACCCATGAAGAATTGGCGATAACTTATTTATCATTAAAGTTAAAAGTTACAGGTCTGCTATTTTAGCACAAAACACTAAACTGGTGGAGTGTTACAACACAACAAAGCAAATTTCTCTGAACACGTCACTTTTTATGATATTCAAATTCAAAGAGGTGTAACATTTCTTTCGGCGTTCAGTTTACATTTTTTTCTCAACAACCCGAGGAATATTACATCTTCTCAAGCATCCTTTTCAAGTACCTTGTGTTACATAACACCTTCTATACGTCCTTAGAAGTGTATAATCCTTTCAACACACTGAGGATTATACATTCTTCTAACTCCACTGAGAAGCATACAACCTCCGTATTTCCCTAGGGATTATACAACAGCCTGAGGGACTTGATTCTAAAATCTCTATGATTTTGGAAGTTTAACATTAAAGAGACCCGGTAAATACGTAATGGGACTATAACATTGATCTAAAAATAGTAAAATACTTATCATGAAAACTCGTTTTGTGAAGATTTGCTGAAGCGTACGTAAAAGTTCTAGAGATTTCGTGCTTTAAGGTGAAGCACGTTAACCAACATGACTTGCACAAATCATAAATCACTAAGGACCTCTAAAACGTTTTAATGATAATACAAACTGATTTCATATCCTGTAACTAATTAAGATCAATGATGACCTTGATGTTTTGCATAACATTCCGACTAGCCTTGTACAGTCTGTTTAAAGTCGACCGCATAAAAGCTTCAAAATATTGACGCTTTCGGGCCTCGACCGTGTTCAGTAAGAGAGCTTCCCCTCAACAGGGTTGCCGGGTTGGGTTCGAACCCCGATAGAGTCAATAACATTTTTATTCTGTAGTTGGAGTTACCGCAACAGCTCTTGCTGATCATGAAATAAAAAAGTTCCCATCATTTATTCTGAGCTTCCAATGAAGCCACAAGAAACGCTAAAGGAACTGGTCATGAATTCAAGTGAAGCAGTTGTTTATGTATATAGGACGAATGATAACAATATTCAGGACTTTCTTTATATTCAGAATATCGTTGTTTTTCTCTTCACAAACATTCCTTTACCTGAGTTGATGAGTATTCCTTATGATGAGCATATGCGTTGATGGTTAATCGATTACAACCATAATCAATTATTAAAGAATAGGCGACAATTTAATCGATCAAAACCCTACAACTACTTTGTGGAACGGCACCAAGACCTAGAGGTTCGACTTGCGAACTGTCTCTAGTTTCGACACGCAATTGTGCATCTTTACTAATTTGATATACCTTGAGTTTTTCCCTTTTAACGGCGATGTAATGCTTTTTCAAAATACTTATGTAAATCATTCATCATAAATAATCTTCTAGAAAATCAAATGCGAAGACTAACTGAAGCGGACATAAAATATTTAGAAGTTTGCACTAATGGTGGCAAAGCCAATCTGTAAGTTGCTCGAGACACTAATATATATCAATGGTGATTTGATCGAAAAGTACCAATTGTTGCTAAAAGGTACCATTTAAAGATAACCATATTGTACAGTCACAATTTAATGGTATACAGCCTCGGTTATGATGGAAACCCGGACAGGGGTGCACGTCAAATAGTTAACCCTAATCTTTGAAACTTTTCTGAAGAATCAATAATAACGTTTATAAATTTATAATGTTTAATAAGGTATATTGCTGGTATCTATGTTAATTTAAAGGTGATGCTATGATTTCAACATAACTAATTAGGCTACTCATCTTATAGATCACGTGCAGAGTTTAAGATGTCATCGTATATAAGATAACATGTAGGCCTAGATATATATATGGGATTTGTAGGCTGAAATTACAGTCACGGTTACAAATAGATTTATTTACAAAATACAGAAAAACTTTCAGTCTATTACCGAGCATCATTATCATTTGAATTACGACATATTGGTGAAATTCACATATATATTTTTTGGAAATTTCCTTTTAAAAGTTGATTTGTTATACAATTTCTTTAGAGGTACCAATAAGTAATTTCAAGTTTACATATGTAATTTGTTTTATTCTTTAAACATATTTCACGCCATAAACAAAACATAACTTAAAATAGTTTTAACATCACAACATATCGAACATAGAAGAACACATAAATATTGCCTATGTTCAATTACGGAAACGGATCCGTAACCCCTTATTAAATAGGGTTTCACTCAGATTTCATATGACTAAAATATTTTAATTTTGATTTATGCAAACGTCAGAGGAAGATTTTACATTTGGATGATAAGACTAGATTTTATGGAAAATGTATCGAAAGATCACTCTTTCTCATAAACTTATACGATATGATATATCCAAATAGCCAATTAAAGCTAGCTCAGTCGGTTGGGTTCTTGAACATATTTCCTGCTTTTTGGGGTTAAAACAGCACAGATCTCTGCATAAGCAGCATTTTCTTTAAAAAGTCATCAGTGATCAGGCTGTATTTATAACAAACCTTTTGAAAAAGCAAGTCTATAGATCTTAAGAGAAACAGTTAGCCATTCTCCGAGGCTCCTTTCTTATATTTAATAAAAATGATCGTTTTTGAAAGACCGATTTTAAGTCTAAGTTGTGTTACCGATTTAAACAAGTCCTGCCAAAATTTGCAAAGACTTTCTCTGTCCTACTGAACATATTTCCCGCTTCCTTGTGAAAAGACGGCCCATAAAGCTTTGTAAAGTTTTTATAAAGGTATAGCTCTATAAATGAACGAAGGAAGGGAGATAACTCTATACACCAGAGAAGCGGAGAGGGAGGGACCGACATGTGTATGGAAGTGGTCCTGTGGCTGTCACTGACGCTAACAGGTAGGCAGAGGGGGAGGGGTGGGGCGGAGGGTTCTTATTACTACCAGGTAGACGTCTAAGGGGTAGTTCAAACATTATATTGACGAAATGGCTTTGACAGTAACTTGAATTATTGCATACGATAGTACACGGCTTGACTCTTGAGGCTTATATTACGAGTAACGTAGAGGGAAACTCCTGTCTCAGAATGATGTATTGTAGGCCTACGATTAGACGATCATGCTCGCCTCGGTACTAGCTCCCCGTCTAGCCTACGATGTGTCCTCACACAGATCCAATGGGGTTGCAGGTAGAGCCTCTCGACCTACGAGTAAGGGTACTGCACATATATCATTCAGTGCCCGCGACATGATTAATTTACTGCATTTGAGAAAACACGATCATTGTGCGATCAGTTCAAGTTCATTTGGTTCAAAACATTAGAAAGTCGACTTGGCCTAATTTATTGGAATGCGGAAACATTTCTCCAGACAGTACAAAAGATATTTTGTGATCGATTTCTCACCACAGCTATATAGTCAATCATACATCCCTTTGTCTCTGACAATGGTACCCCAGGTAACCAGTGATAGTGAACTCATTGTCCTTAATCAATTCCATTATTAATATGCATCGGGAAGTTGTTGCAAAGGTAAATATCTTAACGTTTAGAACGAAAAGATAAATAAATCTTTCACTCATAAATCAATATCTTTCCTACAGTGTGGCAGGGAAAACAAAAGCAGATTTTTTTTTTTAAATGCTAAACTTACCCCCGGGCATGTGGTCCTGTACCGTATTTCCTCTAACTATAACACCCGGGTGCTAATTTTTACAGCACCCTATGCTTATTTCTAAAATAGATAATTTAAGTTTGTTTTAAGCCGTCTTTAAAATGTAAAAATGTAAAACCTTTACTGAGGGAAAATTAATTCAACGGTTCAGACCCATCGCTTATAAGAGGCCTGGCGCTTATTGGAGGAAATACTGTATGCTATGCTCAATTGACCACTATCAAAGAAGTTCAGCAAGAAAGGGTTGGCTCACTAGTTTGGTGGGTTGGTGACCTGCTCATTGCTGGATAATCTGAGAATTTGAATGAATGATTCTCTTCCACAAACTGAGGCATGAGTTGAGAAACTTAATTGTGGGGTCTCTGTTTAATGCAGCAGTAAAATTGGTTACCTTGTTTGGAAGTGAAGGCTATGTGATAGATAAACCTAAAAGTGCCATACCCTGGGTATTAGGCTCGCTGTGCGAGGATACAGCATTCAGCAACAGAAGTTTCGGTCTACCTGGGTATGTGCCTTGGATCGAAGCGTGTCTCTGTTTACTCAGCAGTACAATTGGGTACCTTGTTTGGAAGTGAAGACTATGTGATCGATAAACCTAAAAGAGCCATTACCTTGGTAAGTGTGTTAGATGGAAGCATGTCTCTGTTTATTCAGCAGTGAAATTGGGTACCTGCATTGTTTGGAAATGAAGGCTATGTGATAGATTACCCTTAAAGATGCTATATCATACTTGCAATATTTCTAAAAGTATTTTTAATGTATACGTTGTATTTTTAGAAAAATTTAGCGACCAACCTTGAGAAAATCGGACCAAAATTCATCAAATAGGAGATAATTTACCAAAAAATACCGAAACGGCAGTCGACATAAGGGCGAATCAAGTGTGGCCATTTCACAACTTCCGGTTTCTAAATGTACGCTTGAAAACCGTCTTTGTCGCGCTCAACTAGATTTTATATTCTTTTTCTCCAAATTAGGTATTCGTTGCTGTCAAAGTTGATACCCATCGAACGCAATTACGGTAGTTGAGACACGGTGTAAATCCTACAAGCATAATGATTACGTCACCGAAAGCGGGTTCGCTAAATGACATGCCCTTTCTAGGAGGGGTACTGTGCTTGAAGCTTCGAAATAAGTATGTTATTGTTGATTAAACAATCGAAATATGATATCAAAATTTCGACGAAAGATTTTTCTACAAAGTAATGTATTTCATTTCTCAATAGCTAAGTTTCATCCTGAACCGCTTGCAAGTATGATACAGCATCTTTAAAGCCCCATATCCTGATTAAGTGGCTTAGGTCATAGCATGTCTCTGTTTATTCAGCAGTAAAATTGGGTACCTGGTTTTGAAGTGTAGACTATGTGAAAGATAAACCTCAAAGTGCCATACCCTGGTTAAGTGGCTTAGATGGAAGCTTGCCTCTGTTTAATACAGTTGTAACAGACGTGGATATTTGTATAACTGAAATTTTCCCAAGACTTTGCGTTGTGATTTTTAAGACAATGTCCACGCTGTTTCCCAGATTCGGGATGTAGCTTTTGCAATAAATAACACACAAGTAAATTACCGTCAAGAATTTATTACAACAAAAGTAAACTTTACAGAATTCAAACTCAACAGTGACTGGGAGTAGTCTTATTATAGAAACATGAAAATTAAACCCTACTTCTGGAACTAGTGTATTTGTGTGGGTGTGTGTCTGCCGCGGTTAACGTGGTAGATAGTAAAATATAAGCCTCCCGCCCAACCCGTGACTAAATACTAATTTACCCAATTAAATCCTAATTAATACCTATTAATTCCTATGTCAAATTTTCCCCCCCGCACCACCCGATACTAAGCTAACCTAACATCTAAAGATACACGCTATGGGGGAAGGGTCAGCTGTCTCATACCGAGACAAGAACTGTCCAATCACTGGACAAGAGCTGCAATATACATTGCAAGGGGTCGGCTGTTCTAACAGAACAAGTCTCACCTAACGCTAGGTAATATACCGCTAGACACTGACACAGCCGTGTGCGCTGCTTTTTATACCCCTAACTTGGAATGTACCATTACATGTAAAACACCCCTATATAAATGGAATGACCCAATGCGTGCGTCCAATCGCCGAAGCACGAATCATAACCGGAAGCCCCTCACCGCATGGAACAAGTAAGTAAATACTATCTCCTTTGCCCCTTACACCCTAAATACCCGTAAATTACCCGAAATATAATTAAATATGTTAAATAAAACTAGCCCCCGTTACACAGTAGTAGAACTCGGTACCTGGTTTTGAAGTGTAGACTATGTGATCGATAAACCTTAAAGTGCCATACCCTGGGTATGTGCCTTAGATCGAAGCGTGTCTCTGTTTATTCAGCAGGGAAATTAGGTACCTGGTTTGAAAGCGACAGTCATGTGAAAGATAACCCTAAAAGTGGCATTCTGGGTATGTGGCTAATGCTATTTTCTCATGCACAACTTTTACACATGTATGCAATATTACTCTTATGTAAATTTACACATGTATGTCATAGCAAATTTGCTATGGGATCGCACTAATATTTAGCATCAGGGGTGTGTAACAGAAATTGAAACAAATCAATATACGTAGGGAGTGGGTATTGTTATTTAAATGTTGTATGCATTTGAATATTAAATATTTGTAATTTTCTGTGTGTAAACTTTTAATTGTAGAATGGTAGATGATAATTTTTATGCCCCTGAATCGGAGATTCCGGGGGTATATTGTTTTTCACCTGTCCGTCTGTCCGTTTGTCCACAAAAACTTTAACCTTGGTCATAACTTTTGATTGGTCAGAGCTAGGTCTTTGATACTTGACATATGGATCCCTTGTGATGAGACCTTTCAGATGACACCATGACATTTGACCTTGTGACCTTGACCTTGACACAGCGAGCAGGATGCATCCGGGGGGCATTCGTGTTTCACAAACACATCTTGTTTTAATTTTGTTATTCATCCATTCAATTTCTATCTATTATTATGGAAGATCTGTTCGCACACTGCCGCTGACAGCTGAGAAATCTTCTATTCTAAATTAGTTTGGGACTAGTATTTGCCCTCCATGATTGAAATAGTTAATATTGAAATGCACAGATGCCTTGTCATCATGTCAGACATAATTCGTTACATTGAATACAATGGTATCGTCTATAAGAATTAAAAGTGCATCACCGTCAGACCTTCTTATAATTATAATTCACATCAAATTATAGTTCTTGCAACTTTGAAAGCATTTATATTGAACTATAGAATAAGTTCATCCATCCTGTCTCAGGGTACGAACGTTACGCTAACTCCATTAATCTGTACCCTTTGCTCAGAAGCTAGATCTGCTCGCGTGGCCTGACTTGGGATATAGCCAATCAAATCGTTTTCTCGTTGAAATTTTATTGAGAAGGTGGCGAGAAAATGATTTGATTGGCTATATCCTAAGTCGAGCTGCGCGAGCGAATCTAGCTTCTGAGCCCAGGGTACAGATTAGTGGAGTTAGTGTAACATTCATTCCCTGAGACAGGATGAAGTTCACCACTAAGAATACTTGCCATAAACCTAACCCTCACCCTCTCACTTACCCTGACCCTCAACTTAAACCAAAACCTAACCCTAACCTAAAGTACAGTTTAATAAAACAATACACAATGAAAAAGGGTGGCAAACCAATTCTATAGTTACACCTTTTTTAGCTCATCAGGACTGAAAGTCCAGATGGGCTTATGGCATGGCCCGTCGACCGGCGTCCGTCCGTCCGTCGTCCGTCCGTCGTCCGTTCGTAAACTTTTGACACTTTCGACTTCTTCTCATGAACCATACACATAAGGGAGCTGAAATTTTGTGTACAAGTACCTTAGCATATGGAGATTCTAATTTGAAACTTTGGTGACCCTGTGACCCCAAATAGGGTCACAGGGGTCACAACTTTAAAAACCTATTTTCATCTTCTTCTCGAGTTTCAGAAGGACTAGAGAGTTAAAAATGATATGTGCAGACTCCTTGGCCAATGGGGATTCAAATTTGTAACTTTGGTGACCCTGTGATCCCAAATAGGGTCACAGGGGTCACAACCTTAAAAACTTATTTTCATCTTCTTCTCCAGTTCTAAAAGGACTAGAGAGTTGAAAGTGATATGTGCAGACTCCTTGGACAATGGGGATTCTAATTTGTAACTTTAGTGAACCTGTGACCCCAAATAGGGTCACAGGGGTCACAACCTTAAAAACCTATTTTCATCTTCTTCTCCAGTTCTAAAAGGACTAGAGAGTTGAAAGTGATATGTGCAGACTCTTTGGACAATGGGGATTCTAATTTGTAACTTTGGTGAACCTGTGACCCCAAATAGGGTCACAGGGGTCACAACCTTAAAAACCTATTTTAATTTTCTTCTCCAGTACTAAAAGGACTATAGAGTTGTAAATGATATGTGCAGACTCCTTGGACAATGGGGATTCTAATTTGTAACTTTGGTGAACCTGTGACCCCAAATAGGGTCACAGGGGTCACAACCTTAAAAACCTATTTTCATCTTCTTCTCCAGTTCCAAAAGGTCTAGAGAGTTAATATTGATATGTGCAGACTCCTTGGACAATGGGGATTCTAATTTGTAACTTTGTTGACCCTGTGACCCCAAATAGGGTCACAGGGGTCACAACCTTAAAAAACTATTTTCATCTTCTTCTCAAGTTCCAAAAGGTCTAGAGAGCTGAAATTATATGTGCAGACTCCTTGGCCAATGGGGATTCTAAATTGTAGATTTCGTGACCCCATGATCCCAAATAGGGTCACAGGGGTCACAACCTTAAAAACTTATTTTCATCATCATCTTTAACTCCTAAAGGTCTATTGAGCTGAAAGACTGCATGTAGACTCCTTGGCCAATTGGGATTCTAAACTGTAGGTTTTGTGACCCCATGACCCCAAATAGGGTCACAGGGGTCACAATCTTAAAAACCTATTTTTCTCCATTAGATGACAGTCTATGGCAAATTTATTTCTCCTTGGATATTTTAGTGTGGACTTCTTTCACTGTCTGATATTGGCGATCTAGAAAGTGTTGAATAATAATACATTAAATTTTGTTTTGTAATTTCTTTATAGGTTTTTTTGCAATAGGTAACATCAGTTTCATTTTTAGCTCATCTTGCCTGTATAAAGCAAACTTGATATGATGCCTGATGAGCTACAGAGCCAATGGCTCTATTTTTTGTGTAAACTTTTCTTATGATCCCCCCACTATCTATCGTGATAAGTAGTTGACTAGTCGGTGAAATAAGTTTGCTAGTTTTCATGTGTTTGATGTTTCATACTAAATTTCTATGATAATAACGTTAGTCTCAGAATATTAATGAATCACAATTTTGTTTATCATATTTAGGAGATTAACCTAGTGTGTTTGAAAATCAGAGACATGTTATACTAGATTTGTAGCGAGTAAATTTTGAATTGAAACCAAACGCGCACATACTTCCTGGTTGAGATAATGAAGAGATTTTAATGGATGTGTCATACGACAGATTTTTTTATCAGAGCGGTGTGATTTTGAATATGGAGGCGTACAAATGAAAAATATAAACACTTTTTTATTTTATGTCGTGAGGTTCAATCAGGGTCTGCGAAAGACCATGGGAAACACAGAAATATATACAACCTAAGGGTGTAAGCGGAAAGGGCTTGTAATGTGTTTTGCAAATAGACCAAGATCTGTTTCTCTGGTTTAGATATGATCTTTACAGCTTGATTTACGATATCAGTTAAACTGATGAACCCAGTGATCTTACTAACAATGTTTCTTTACTACCGTATTTCCTTAATTATACACCTGCTTTGAAAACATGCCCTTGCAATTTTATAGTTTTCTGAAAAAAGTAAAAGCCTGCCTTAATTAAACGCTGGGTAAACAGAATTCAAATTCTACAATTGCTGCTCTCTTCAAATACTAGATTTACAAAATACGGTAATCGGGACGGTATGCCCGCTAAAAGCTTTGTTTCAAATAGTTGCCTGCCTCAAATAGACGCCTATTGTGTATCCCGTTTGAAAATAATACCTGGCGTGTAATTAAGGAAATACGGTATTTGTGAATTTTAGATTTCAGATAAACTGAGATAGACTCATACCAACAAAGGAATATAAAATGTTAATAAACTTTGAATAAAGGAGACATAAAAGGATAAACATTAAAAGAAGTGAGTTATGCCTTGGATGACGACATTGTTGACATGTCATGCAGGTCATGTCGTATATGAATCCAGGTGGGCTTATATTAACTATCTGTTAAAGTCAGTTTGACCCCATTCAGGTGACTAATCATTGATTGAAGAATTGATTCTCCTTAATGGTTCAATGAACACATCTATTAAACCAATAGAATTTGAAAAAAAAGCCAGCCACCATTATTTCCAATGTAGTTTCTCATCAGTTCCTTTTCACTTGAGCTCTAAGTGAATATGGTTTTTAGTGGTATGTCGGTGGTAGGGGTAGGAGGTAATGGGTTTGTTGGGTTGGTTTTGAAAGAGGGAGTTCTTTTCTGTTGCATTTTAGAATATGTTTTTGAGATGTTTGAACATGAAGGATTGTCAATAAGCTTCCTGTTATTTTGTTTTTGAGAGGATTAATTTATTTGGTTACGTTTTATGGTTGTGCTACAAGGTATAGGAGTGTGTGACATGAAGATTAGCTGGAATGTATTCTTTTTCATTTTCATTTTGGTTCAAATATAAAATATGAATTTAATGTCCATTGTATTGATCAAAACTCCACGGACTGATACATACAGCCTATTATTTAAATGATGCTGTGGAATTCGCACTTATCTATCATGTGATCCCATGTAAAAAGATTGTCTGGCTTATGTAAATGAGTTCGCTACGACTTTTATTACTTACCTGGTTGTTTGTCCTACTTTGTGTGTGTGCGTTGTTGAATATACTTTCACGAGAGGCGAAAACAGAAACATTCAAGCAGTGTTGATGTGCCTTTCTGAATTCAACTTTTTGGGGTTTTTATTTCTTGCTGTATCATTAAAAATAAAACTTTACTGGGGTAATACATTTTGGGAGGAGAACTAAAAAATGCAAAACCAATAAAATTTACACTATGCAACAGTCATCATATGTAGGTTATATAATTTTTTAAATTATTTGAAAAAACTTCACATTACACAACTAAACATTTAGAAAGGTTACCTAGCAATAGAGCTTCTAAATCAGTGTTAAGTATTTTCCAACTTTTTACATTGTCTCTACCAAGAGGTTAACTGCTTTAATCATTTCTGTCTAGATCTAGCTCAGTTTCATGTGAATCATATTTTTCCATGTTTCAAGAACGCCCTAGCAATGAAAAGTACCTTAATTTCTCTATCAAATCTTCACTCAAATTTTCTAAGCTTTTCAGAAAAGGTCTCTGGTTGAATTTTTTAACACTTTGATTACTCATTTGGCACTATGGTTAAAATGTAATTATCAAGAACATGTGTAAATCTAATGAAACGTTCTCTTAGATGAACACAAAATAATGGCAATGTTCTTATCATGAAGATATTCTGAATTATTAACTTTAATGGAGGTAATTCCACTTTGCAATTATTTTGTTTTAGCATATACTGGTTTTAAGCAATGATTAGGAAGACTAACTTTTGGCTGAAATTTTAGAAGTAATTTGAATTTTGATCTCAGTCATCATGTACAGAGACACAGAGTATGTTGAAAGGATCACATACTGTATGTCAAATTTTGAAATCGATGTTATTACATCGGGAACCACTAACTGTTACTGAAAATAACAAGTTAAAGGTCAATCAGTACATTAGAGCGAAAATACGGCCATACAAATTCGGGATTTTGATCGAAAACTGGACAATGTGGTTCGAGTGGCGCGCGCAAATTCGCCAAACGTAATTTTGAAACCTTGTCATAAGCTGACAGGAAGATATATTCGATTCAAAAAAGTTTATTAGGTATTGTAACTAATAGGTAGATTAATTGGATGCATTATTTCGAGTATATAACGTATTTGAGATGTTTTCTTGATTTTTCCATAAAATCAAGCATTTAAGAGATATTATGCATAAATGGATACATTTGCAAGTCCAGTTATGAGATGTGAACTTCAATCAGCATATTAGATATTTTGTAGCTTATCAAAACCAAATAAAATTTTAAGAAAGATACTCTGTGTCACTTTAAAGGGGCAGTAGCACGGTTTTTGATAATTTTATATTTTAAAATTTTCACTGATAATTGTACGATGATGCTAAATGTATTATTTTGATAGTGTCAAAAATGTCATAACACAAACCAATTATCCATAGTCAGAGGACAAAGTATGAAGATTTACCTAAAATCCATGGGCGGCCATTTTGTGTGAACACCTTTAATTCATTTTGTGCAAGAAAAGGGAATCGCATGGCTAAACTTTACAGTATATATTTGAATTATTAGTGCTCCATTTAGTTTAAATCCATTGTCTTTCAATTGGAACCATTAATTTTCATTTTCCTGACATCACCTTATATTCCCCCTAAAAACGTGCTACTGCCCCTTTAAATGCTCTCTAAAGAAAGTTTTCTGTTTCCATCAAGACACAAGATACAATACTGTATAAATAGCAATAAAACAGTTATCTTTTATTGGATGAATTCATTACTGATGATCTGCTAATGCATATCTCTACGAGCCGAATTATCACAAACACTAAGCTACGAAATAGAAGATTGTATAGATTTGTAAACCTTTGGCAAAATCTGACGACAGCAATCTTACGAGAAATTTTAGCTTTTCATGCTGAATCCCTTTGAAACAGATACAAATTATTTACGAATTGTCAACAAATATTGTACGAATTGTACAAATAATTAAGAATCAGTTGTGAATACACTAGGAATTTCATGAATAAGATACTATATTACGAATAATGTACGAATTGATTTATTAGTATTTCGAGTAAAACCATCAAAATTATCAACCATGAATTTCCAAGAAGTGGTTACGAACTACACGAATTAGTTACGAAGAGTTTACGAAGCAAATACGAATTTAAACATTTTGTGATGATTCATGACCATTCATCTTGTAGTGAAATAAGGGCATAAGAATAGTTTTCTACTTAAAATGTTGTAAAGGGTTGATTAAAGAGAACAATTATCACATTATACTATTGTTTGGTATGTTTCCACAAATAATACCCCGATAGAACTGTCCCTTTTAAAAATATTCGACCACTGTTTCAGATCTTTATAACACCTCTGTGTGAGATAGCGATGGTGTGAGTTTGGCTTTCTAGAGGACATCCTGACATTGTAGACGTGATGAGATGAAAGTGTATCGCCTTTGTTGTCCTTCCTACATGCAGGCTTCACAATGTCGCTAACAATCGTTTCAGGCCGTTGAATATTGAAAAATGTGAGGCCCTTGTATGGTTGACTATCCATCATGGCTAGGTTAACTCTTCCTCTTACTGTGTACAATAGCAACTAAATTTTGATATATTATTGATAATATCTGTAAAATTTTGTCGAAATAACTTTTATTCATCCAACATTTATGAAATCAGATATATTTAGGCCTACGAAAAAAGTTATTTGTTTTTGGTTTCAGAGTCAGTTTAAAACCCATGCATCAAAAAATTTTTCTCCAGATGTTGAAGGGGCAGTAGCACGTTTTAGGGGGAACATAAGGTGATGTCAGGAAAATGAAAATTAATGGTTCTATTTGAAAGACAGTGTATTTGGACTAAATGGAGCAGTAATAATTCAAATATATAACGTAAAGTTTAGCCATGCGATTCCTTTTTCTTACACAAAATGATTTAAAAGTGTTCACACAAAATGGCTGCCAATTGATTTTATGTGAATCTTCATACTTTGTCCTCTGACAATGGATGATTCTTTTGTGTAATGAGATTTTTGACACTGTCAAACTAATACATTTAGCAATAACTTACAATTATCAGTGAAAAATTTGAAAAATAAAATTATAAAAAAACGTGCTACTGCCCCTTTAAGGGAAAAGAATTTATCTTTATTCCCATGGCCTAGAAAATCATGGACATGTCAGTTCATTTAGCCCTCAAAGAGTTTTTCTTCTATAAAGTGACATGATTTTTAAAAAAATTTTTTTTTTCATTTTTGGTTATTTATTTATTTATTTTAAAATGTTGTTATTGAAATTACATCACCATTGACTGGTTGACATTACTGAACTGAACTTGAATAGGATGAGAAATTGTGAACCTTATAACTTTATTTTATAAACAAACCTCATTGCCAAAAGTTAGATCTGGGTCAATCATTTTTTTCCCTGAGAGTTCAAATACGAATAATTTATCTTTATAATAACAATATGGAAAAAGCAATGAATATTATTTTTGAGAAGGTTAATTGGACATGCTAATGTTGTTAGGTTGCTAGTAATTCAATATTTTATTCCCTGTTTGATTGTTTATCGGAATTGAGAAAAGATGTCAAAAAGAAACAATTAGCCCAATTATAGTTTCTTAAATGAAAATACATCTTAAATGCAGCTATCTACTATCAAAATTGAAAGGAGCTCACTTAAACTGTTAATTTAAGAAACTGAAACTGCGGTGATTTAGACTTGTTACAATAACTTACCTTATTAGACCTATTAAGCCCCCTGGGCGGTTAAAAAATTGGAAAGAGGGGATGCTTATTAAAATGTCTTAATCATTCAGTCGAATGATAAAAATGTTTGTATATTCTTGATCTGTATATTGTCTTTTAGCGAAATGTTGCAAATCCAATTAACGTGATTAAAGAGGAGGACTGATATCAAGACTTCAAATAATTTTTTATGTAAAATTTCATAGGTTTTTCATGTAAGGTATGCCTGGAGAAGGGGAGATTAATGTTTTTTTGTTAAAAGCACCTATAGAGGGCGCTTATAGGGAGAGGGCGCAGATTACCTTAAATACGGTAGGAGGCTTTACCTGCAACCCCACTGGATAGTATGAGGCTCGCTGAGTGAAGATACAGCATTCAGTGACGAAAGCTTCGGTCAACATAAACTTGCATGGGGCAATTAAGATATTTTGTTTCAGGGGCTGTTGGACCGACTACAAAACTATTAGGGATGTCACAATACAGGTACTTCACGATACGATATGTATCACGATACTAAGGTCACAATACGATACATATCACGATACAATAAATGCAACATTATTACGGTGAGATACAAATTCACAGATTTAAATTTAATTTTGTTATGAGAATAATCGGAGTCGCCAACACTTAAACAGAAAAACAAGTCAACTTCTTTATGAATGGTCATTTAATCCTCTGTTTTCCATCTTAAACATGAACAGAAAGGCTATCTCTTGATTTCTTGATTCGATATTCACAAAAAAGTTGAACGATATTCATCAAAACTTGTATCACGATACACTGTTACTGTATCGTGTATTGTATCATGAACTGTACCACGGCGATGCATCGATGCATCGGTGTATCGTGACATCCCTAGAAACAGTGGTTATTATCCAATTGCTAACAAGCGCCCTCTGGTTGCAGGTGTGTGTGGTTTGCCGGTGTTGGTGGTCCAGAACCACACGAGCGGGGCGGTGGGGCGCTCACCCCTCAACCTCACCTGCGACTACTCCAATACTCAGTATCGCTTCCTTGACGTGAGTTGTACTCCTCCATCTTGGAACAAAAAATGTCATATCTGGTTTATACTTCTTTGGAAATAAGGGAGATTATTTCATGGATAATCAACTTCTTGATTCTTTGAAAGTACTTTTCGACAATGAGCCTCATGTCATGAAGCAAATAATGCTCTACATTAGAATATATGTCGAAACGCTTGAAATGGGTGATCCGCGATTGAATGTGATCATAAATAGTTTTGTTATCACTATTCTCTCTCTATCAGTTTCTAAACATTTCTTAATCTACTTTTATGTTTAAACAAAAGGGAAAAAAATTCTTATAATTGTATTCGTGAATAATTAAATAAAATAAAATCTGCATCCCTGGTGATCTCCTAGGGTGAACTCCAGGGGAGGTTCAGGAAATTCTTTAGGAGTAGTGTCACGATTGCAACTGTTGAAATGATAACTTTGTATCATAGCATTTTTATAAGCATAAGTCCCCTATACTACACTTTTTATGTATTTATATCATGTATGAGAAATAGGATTGTCAACAATTTCAAAATTTGGACTCCCTTGGAAGGGGTGCACAACCCTGCACTATAGTACCTGGCACTATCTGCAAATGATCTCATCCACCTTCCTTTCAAAAGACTTGAATCTTCCACTTGTATCCCTCTCCAGGTCACAGCTCAAAGTGTTTCATGGAAGAAGATCAGTGATGGTGTAGAGACACTCATATTCAGCAAGACACAATTCAGTACAGGGCAGTTCTTTGCTGGCTGGAAAGGAAGGGGAGTTATTCTCAAATCCTTCTTTGAAACTAAGCAGGCGGACATCCAATTGCCGGCAGACGTGTTGAGGGGTTCAGACGAAGGCTTGTATCAATGCGACCTACAGGACCAAAATAACAAACACTACAAGGCCGACACACTTGCAACTATCTACCGTGAGTTTACCTTCCTTATCACTCTGATTTGACTCTGTTCTGAGCAGTGATAAATTTACCCCCGAATCCTGCTTCAAATACTCGCAAAGTTTTGAAAGAACTCATAAAAATTTAAGTTTTGAGTCATGGGATGCAAGTTTTTTTTGCTTATAGTTATACATTGAAGGACTCATTTTAATCTGCAAGGACTCAGCAGCTTGTATTTGTAGATTGATCACGGTCAGAGGAATAAAAATTTAAAACATTGACTTTTGATGATACAAATTTGTTCCTTCCACACAATCTAAAAGCAGCAATGTACTTGAAAAATGGAGAAAGCTGGTGACTAATCAATCACAAATTAGCTAACCATTTCTTCATTGGGGGTTCTGAATAGCATTTTTCCCCAAAAGTAAAAATCAGATTCAACTTACTATTAAAAAAATTGATGTAATTGAGTGATTATTTTCATAATGAAGTGATCTTACTTTCCTTGTACAGATGGCCCAGATTCCATGATCGTCCATGACGACGGGACACGGTTCCAAGTTGTCGAGGAGCAGAACCTGACACTGTTCTGTGAGGCCGACTGTAACCCGCCTTGTAACTACACGTGGTACTTCCTGTCTGAAGAGCTTGACTCGGACGATGGAGAGCACTATATACCTGCCAGCACGCGCAAGGACGCGGGAAATTACACGTGTGTCGCTGGAAACTACCTCAGTAGCAGTTCTACAGTGGTTGATGTTGAGGTCTTCTGTAGGTGTCAGCTCTATATCTTTGATTTCAATCTCAATAAATCAGATCACTATTCAGCGAGTTTGCACCGTAAGCCAGCAAACCAAGCTTACATTGTTGTATTTAAATGACCTTACAGGTCAGTCTGATGGCTTTATTAACAGAACCTGGTCAGATCTTTACGGTAATGAAGTGAAGCAATATAGATCTTGATTTAATCAGATTGCTTTGATTTATATTTTTAGCTTTTTCAATCATCATGCCTAAGGGGAATAGTTTTATAGACTCATGGCATGGTGTACATTGTTAAGAACTGCTCATTCCTCTTTTCCTCCATCTTCCCTCTGTCCATCTCCCTATTTATCATTGATCGGTTTCAAATCCATCTGTTTATCTGTCCACCAATCTTCCTATAATTCATCCATTCATCTATCCATCAAGACATCAATCAATTTAATCACCTTTTATATCCATTCATCCATTTATGCATCCATTCATCCACCCTTCCATCAATGCATTTATTCACCCAACCATCCTCCATCCATTTTTGCATTCACCCATCCATAAATGTTTTTCATCCATCTTTGTATATAATTTATTCTCGTCAAATAGCTGATGAAACTTTGAATATAAACATCCATCTAACAGTAAGATCTAAATTTAACACATTTAACTTAAACTTCCTAGAAAAATTGATTTTTAAGAATATTATAGAATTTGAACTTTGACCTCTGTCCTTTCCAGACGGTGCAGGCCACCATATATGGTTCGTACCTCCACATCTTTCACAGAATGTCACCGAGCACAACACCTTTGAAGTCACATGTTTGGCGAACTGTCATCCAGCTTGTAGCTTGACCTGGTCAAGGGGAGATAAGCAACTCGTCCCATCAGTAGATGGCGCTGTGAAAATCGTCAACGTGAGCAGGACGGATAGTGATGTGTATACGTGTCTTGCAGAAAACCATATCACCAAGGAAACAAAGAATATACAACTTAATGTGCAATGTATGTTTGTAGGTTTTAAATGAACAGAGCTCCAGATAGAGCGCGTATTTTACGCAATAGATTTCCAATTTACTCAATTAAAAAATAATCAGGGAGTACAAAAAACGCATGAAATTCACTTAAAACCCATTTTAAACAAATATCTTGCGTACTTTACTCAATTAACGATATCTGCTTGCGTACCGCGCTCATCAGCATTCAAACTCTACAACAGGGTGAGCGAAAGCGCTGTCTACAACTGTTTATCGAAACAGTGAAACGAGTCTGTAGTCACGTGACCACTAGAGCGTAGTTTGATTTGGCGACTCGCAGTCACGTTCATAAATCACAAGGCCAACCTTACCCGTTGTTTGATAAGTTACGTGAAGGCACATGCGTCAACTCGAACTCTGAGCTCTCAATCAAATGAAGTAATATAAGAGATTCGAAGTGAGAAAAAAGCTACCAATTCCAATCCAAAATCAAAACTATTCGACTTTTCCAAAGCAGGTAAAGCTAGTAGGGGTTAAAATAAAATCATGTCTGTAGTAACTGCCTGTGATAAACTCTATTTTTATAAAATTTATTTGAGATTTTACTATATTCTGAAATTGTTATTTTCATAGATATATTGTTGACAGATTGAGCAATATTTCATACAAATATTAAAGAAATGGTAATGAAAGACCTTAATAATGCCTATCCTATCCCTTCTGGCTTGAATTAATAATGAATTACAACTTAAATGTTCTTTGAATTAACAATAACTATTATTCATTGAATCTTCCTTTATTTCCTTTTGTTTTGGAGGCCAAATACCCAGGCGTATATTACTTTCAATTGTAAAAAAGATGTGCACGTACACATTTACACTTAATCAATTAGGTCAAGTTAACTCATTCCTGTTTGAAAATGTAAATTCTATTGATTACTCAATAAGGATCAGAAATTATGAGTAAATGTACTCAATTCCTTAAATTTCTGAGAGTACAGAAAATTAAGCTTACTCCTCAAAACATGCAAATACTCAAATATATTCAAACATAGGAGTAAAAACCCAATTGCCTTAAAAGTTATCTGGAGCTCTGAATGAACTCTCTAATGAGGCAGTGAATGTTTCCATTGAGAGTTTTTTTTCCAAGATAAATTTAGAATTGAGATATTTTATAAAAATATATATTTAGAATGTGTAAACAGTTTTAGTATTAAAAAAGACAAAGCATATTCTTTACAATGGTTCTTCTTTAGAAAAGATTATCAAACTATAAAAAAGATTATGACAAAATAAAAAAAACCGTCTTCATAGTTCAAGTGATAAAAAGATAAAAAAACAAAGTCTTGAAATGATTTAAAGGGGCAGTAACAAGTTTTTGGGGGAATATAATGTGATGTCAGGAAAAATTAAAATAAATGTTCCAATTGAAAGACGATGTATTCAAACTAAATGCAGCAGTAACCAATAAAATATATAATGTAACCTTCAATAACGCTTTTCCTTTTTCTTACACAAAATGAATTTAAGATGTTCACACAAAAATGGCTGCCAATGGTCTTGATGTGAATCTTTATAATTTGTTCTCTGACTAATCTGACTGATTGGTTTGTGTAATGAGATTTTTTACACTATCAAAGTAATACATTTAGCATTGACGTACAATCATCAGTGGAAAATCTAAAATCTAAAATTGTTTAAAAGTGCCCCTTTAAATCCCCCACGGGTTTCACAACATTCAGTTTTCATCATTAGGTCTTTGTGACATTGCCATGCAGTGACGTCACAGTCACGTTGTATCTTTTGAATATATATATATTTACTATATGTACCTACCTTCAGATGGTATCAGGGTATGGTTAGAGCTACGAGGAAACAGATATGATGATGTAGTAGGATGATCAGTGATATACAAATATATATAACTCTAAGTTCCCATGCTCTTGGAGTATGGATAAATTTATTATCATTATCATTGCTGGTATTATATTATCATTATTATTGTATACCTACCTTCAGATGGGCCAGATTCAAGCGTGGTTGTCTCCCCTTCTGAACACGTGATGGCAGAGACAGAATCTGTAAACTTGACCTGCAGTGCGACCTGTAACCCAAACTGTTCCTTTACCTGGGTCAAGGACGGTCAGGTGCTTGCTAGAGGAAGATTTCTCTCCCTTGTCAATGTCAACCGACACCAGGCAGGAAGTTACACGTGCAGAGTTCAGAACGAGATTGCGGAGACAACAGCCAGTGCCAACATCAATGTGCAATGTGAGTATTCAGAATAGGCTAGCTGGGATTATATGACTGCTTCATTGGATATTTTTTCACTTTAAATTTTGTCAGGTATTTCAAACAAAATCTACTGTACATGACTGAGTAAAGGACAAAAGTTTTATGGACATGTTTATATTTAAAGGACTTATATGGTGGGAAAGGGAGTCAGTTTTACCTGTATATGCTTTCAGACAATTTTCCTATTTTTCCTTATTCATCAATTGTGGAACCCCAATCCACATAACTAAACACAATTATCAAGGTAAAACCAGACAGATTATATTTCATCAGTACAATTTCAGATCACTGATAGACTATCACTGAAAACAACTTTTAATAATTGGCGCCGGATTCTTATTTTTGCAAAACTTTTTATTTCAAATTTAACATGAATTGAAAAACGAAACTTGTCTAAACTTCTATAACTTTATCACAAAAAACATTGTTAAATTCCTACGTGAACTGACACAAGTTGCATTTTAAAAGTTCATATTTGAATGCCTATCTGGACCATGGGAATATAGTTCAATTCAAAAACATCAATAAAAATCTTGATATGTGAGTCTGAAATTGACGTTGGTTAAACCCGGCAAATTACTTTTCTTCTAGACCTAACCAATATTTGACACACCTGATCAACAATAAACTTGTTTTTCCATTGAAATTGCAGACCAACCATCAATAACTTTAAGTACTAGTCGAGGTAATACCACTATATTGGAAGGGGGGACAGTCAAGTTTCAATGTATGGTCAAGTCCAACCCCACCCCTCGTGTAACGTGGACTAACCTGTACACTGAAACCATCGTCAAGCAAGAAGACACGACACGTGACAGCGTCTACGTCATCACGGGAGCCGAGTGCCATGATCGTGGTCTATACCAGTGTATGGCTGACAACGGAATCGGCACTCCAGCATCTAAAACTATTCATCTGGATGTCAATTGTAAGAATATTCATTTATAATATGATATAGAGTGAGATACGGTTTCTTCCAGTGAAATAAACCCTCTATCTTGCTACAAGGGCACTCCAGCATCTAAAACTATTCATCTGGATGTCAATTGTAAGAATATTCATTTATAATCTGATATAGAGTGAGATACGGTTTCTTCCAGTGAAATAAACCCTCTATCTTGCTACATATTCAAAAGTGTGACGTCATGAAACAGTGGTCTGACATAACAAATTCTCATATGACGTCACACTGTATCTGCGGCAACAGGCTCTTCAACCTGACCGCTGAACATGAATTTGGCCGTTTTGGGCGTAATTAGATGGAATTCATCATATGATAAATAGAATCACTGTCATTTCTTGACAAATGCCATTTTTATCTCATCTCGTAGAAAAGTTTATTAATTTTACTCGTGGTTCCGTCACTCGTGTAAATATTTACTTTCTACCTCACTGGATGAGACAAACATGGTGTTAGTCAGACCCTAAGCAGTCAGATGGCTTGTTCTAAGAAATTATGAATGTTTACAAAGGGATGGGACAAGTTGGATGATACTTCGTCTTCTGTGAACTTCAAGTTATTATAAGACTTTGTATGGGAACAGTTTTTGTCAAATTACATAATGAAAATAATTAATAATAATAATAATTTTGACGCCTAGTATCCAGTCCAGGACTGCTCAACGGCAAAACAATGGCAATACGATGTATATTATAAACCCTGCAAGAATTGTACTTTAGAGTCAGCTTCTATAACTATACATGTATATACAATAAACTTAGTTTTGCTTAAAAGGTCATGTTGATGTCACATCATCATTCTTATGACAAAATCAGCATTCACCACCATGAATTTCAACTTAAAAGCAATTTCTCCTCAGGTGTGCCCCGACTGGAGAAGCATGTGATCATCAACCGACAGGTGCTTGCTAGAGTTGGGAGACAGGTGTCATTATCCCTGTCGGTCCTCGCCTTCCCCGCCCCCAAGTTTATCTGGTCCCGACCTGTAGGGTTTGGGGTGCAGAACGTTACCGGCCCCCGCTACCAGGAATTCCATAACACAACCACTTCAACACTTACTATCTCTGATGTTGTTTTGAGTGACTACGGCAATTACACTGTCGATGTCATGAACAGTGTCGGGAGCCTCACTTTGGATCTGCGTTTGCTAAGAGCAGGTGCGTAGTTTTTGTTGAACTATCACTTCTTGTCATTTAAATTTTAGGTTTTATAGGGATCAAGTTTTCATTAATTATCATAATTCAATCAATAATGATGATGCAAATTAAAAAGAAGAGAAGATGCATTTGGGATATTAACAAGCTATGACCAGTCTGATAAAAATCAAGAGTGCCCGAGGAATTTTTTTTTATAAAAATAGCGAGTTAACCAAGATTCCATTTACCTTGAGTTTCCTTCACAATGGTCTGAATGCATCAAAGCTTGTCGCATGAACTATAGACTTAACAAGTGCCAGTTAGCAGAAATCCTGAAACTTCAGCGAATTGTGAGTCCATTATGAATACCAGTGTTGTTCCTAGAGGGGGTCCTGGGTACATTTTCCCACCCTTTTGGCTTGTAGTCCCTTAGAATTATCAGATGTAGGATACTTTTACCATTGCAAAGGAGCCCCATTTGCTAAAATATTGCCAAAATGACCCCCTTAGCTGATCACCTAGGAACAACACCGAATATCGTTATCATTGTTTAAATTTGCACCAAGTTGTCTCCCCTGCTAAAACAACTTATCCTAGTCTTTTAGACTTTTTTAGTCTTTTCTCGTCATTTCTAGTTATGGTCTTTTTGCTTAGATTCCCCTGCATCCCCAGAGTTCTTCTATTGTACGAACCACGATGACACCCGTCTGGAGCTACACTGGGTGTCGCAGGAGGACCACGGAGCTGCGCAGAGCTTCCACATCATGTATGAGACCCCTAGTGGCCAAACCATGAACCACACCTTAGGTTCCAAGGATCAAGGGGAGGGAAGCAGTGTGTTGACCAATATCACCGATCTTGCTCCCTACACGCTCTACAAGTTCTACTTGACGAGCTTCAACAAGTTTGGTCACAGTGGACGTGTGATCACGACTTGTAGAACTGCTGTGAAGAGTGAAGGGGGTGAGTATTTCTTTTTACAAATGGCTGATTACAAAAGATATCACTGAATATAGGCACTGATGCACACCTATGTGAATAATATCAACTTCACTTTTGCATTCATAGGAAAATAAACATTAAATATGAATTTATGTAAAACAAATGCACTTTTCTCAACATGATAAAATTTTATTCACCCTTCAGTGTTGTTCCAGATGGGTCCTGAAAATTACTGTTTTCTATTTTTGGCTTGGTGTCCCAGAATATTTTTAGGAGTAGGATACTTCTACCTTTGCAACGATCCCATTTATTCAAAATTAGCCATGTTAACCCCTTAGCTGGCCGACAAGGAACAGCACTACCCATTGGCGGATCCAGAGGGTGTGTGGGGGTGACCCCCCTCCACCACCAAGAGAGTTCCAAATATAGATAGAAAAAATCTTATCAAAAGTTGTGCTTAAGACACCAATCCACCCCTGATACCCTTTGATCTATGAGAGTTTGGATCATTCAGATAGTGGAATGGTCTGGAAGGGTATTATTCCCAAAATTCCCATGTTCATTGGATAAAAGGTTTGCCATGTCTACATAATGAAAGTTTGAGTGAGATGGAAGTTTGACCGTGATGGAAAATTGTTGTTTACTAAATCCCATGTAAAGTTTGACAATCACAGTCTAAGTAAAGGCTTAGTAGAGGCTAGGTTTTCTTAGACTGTGACAATCACAACGTAAGTGCTAACTGCCAATTGTGAACCATAATGTCTTTTTTGACCATGTAGGTGTGGATATATTTGCATTCCAACTACTTTTCTTTTCCAATGTTCTGTAAAAATTAGAGTGAGGTGGTATTTTCAATTTGGTGCAAGCTGTTTGACCTATCCAAAACAAATCCAACCCTCTGTGAAAAAAAGTGTTTATCCAAGTGTAACCTTCCCCTTGTCCACTGTATCCAACCGGTAGAGTCGCTCAATTTGGACCTCTTGAAAAGACTTTTATACTTATTTACTATGGAGGATAGCAATTTCATTCATCTAATGTGAGCATAATTTTTCAGCAATCCGATTTGTCGAGAACCGGTCATCATGACAGTCAACACAAAATGATATTGACTTGACCCCGTGACTCCAAGTGCAACCAAAAGTGATATTGACTTTGGTTACTACAAATAGAGTTGATGACGTCAACTGTTGTCTCATGACGTCATGCTATTGTCATCATGACATCACTGATTTGTCCTTGGTCAATATTGTTTTCCTCAGATCTATAAAAACAGGTATTGACCTCATAGACAAGATAAACTTCATTGAGGCATGTATCATGATATCTGAAATTGGTCTTAACTTAAGGTAATTTTGTCGTTTGAATGGATTAGTTGTTTCATTGATGACCGGTTCGTGTTTTCATTACAATTATGACCGACACAAGCGGGGCATTTCATCGGCCTTTATTGATTGCTTGTTAGTCAACTCAGGCTTGTTTATCTGTTTGTTTAGCAATTCTTTGATTATCTTTAATCGGTCAAATGACTCCTTGAATGTCCGACAGGTCACTTTTTCAATCGGTCAAACTGGATTCCCAATCGGACATGTCCGGCAAATAGACCGATTTCTGCATCCCTGGTCTTAAGTAGTCCATGCTGATTTATCTGGAAATTATCGGAATGATCTTTCTCTCCTATAAACAGTACATTTCAGCATATTCAAGGGCTCATTTTGAAACCATCTCATGTTTGTATGTTGCCAGTGAGCCACCCCCTGACATTCCTACAAGGCATCGGTGCCGGGGTCGGAATCTGCCTTCTTCTCATCGTCTTTGGGTTCTTGGTCATGTATGCTATCAGGAGGCGATATGTCAAGTACCAGGGTGAGTCTATTTATATATTGAGGGTGACCATAAGGTAGAGTCCAAAAAACACTCTTCTATGCAGAAGTAGAAATTATTTGGTTGTTGATTCTGGATCTGATATCAAATTTATGAAAACAATATTTCACCGACGCATTTTTAGTAATCACTTTATTCAGGTCAATCGTGACTGTGTAACAGCAGGTCCTTGTCATCAGCTAGAAGCACTCGTTAATTCTAAAACATTAATTAGAAATGATGAGCTATAGCTATAATATCATTTTGTAATCAGTAGCATTGTCACTGATAACAGATCAAAACTATCATTTATACTTAGCTAAGATTTATATTTGAGTAGTGCTCTATTGGGTTAATGTCAGGGGACATCATGCCATTTTGAGTATGTGCCTTGCATGTGGATGTCTATAAAGGTCCCTTATTATTATGTTTTTAACAAGTGTAATTAAACTATGAAACAATAACACTGCAATGAAATACTAAATTTATTATTTCTGGGTCATATGTCTAATTGGTGTAATGTGACTAAAATATTATTACGCAACAAAATATTACAAAATATATATTCATCTTTGTCATCTTACCCCCAGGGTTACGGCATGGGGACTTCCTTCTGTCTGCTCAGCAATAGTCATCTGCTTCAGTCCAGTCTGTCTAGTCACTTCTAGTCACTTCTAGTTGCTTCTAGTCACTTCTAGCTACTTCTAGTTGCTTCTAGTCGCTTCTAGTTGCTTTTAGTTGCTAGTCTATCTGTTATATGTTTGCTGTTGGAAACAATTTGCTTGCTACATTTACAAATCCGAAGATTATGTGTGTATTGTGTATTGTGTAATTGATTTTCACATATATATTTTCTCTGCTTAAGGTATTTCAAATTCTCTGTGTCTATTTGCTCAGCATATTCAATACTTTGGGGTTTTTTTTCTAAGCCTGTTGAAATTTCAAAATACTCACAACATATATTTGTTCACCCTAATATCTATGCCACTTAGTCTGTTATTTATTTTCTAAGCCCATTTTATATTGCAATGGGATATGGTACGTTATATTGTAAAGAGTTTTCTCTATCATCACAGCCAAATGGCCTGGTCTCAAAGATATCATGATTACCAAACTAAATAAATTAAGATCAACAGGTTGTTTTATTTTGACATACTGTTGATCTAACATTAACCAATAAGGTGGGCCGTCCTGATGAACTTTGACATTTTCCTGCTGAACCAATCAGAAAAACTTCCTCTTAGGAGCCTGATTGTGCACAGTTGAGTCTGTTAGTGACATCAAATTTGATTGATCGATTCAGAATTTCATCGTTGCACCTAAAAGGTCACCAGAACAAGCTCAGGGTTTGGATAGCGCAGTGGTCAGCGTGTTCGGCTTCGGATCAGGAGATCCGCAGTTTGAATCCGCCAGGGGCTCGGCAACTTTGTCTGCAGTAGAGAACTGTTCTACACGCAGTAAGGTTTGGGTGCAATGCTACACTGAATTTCAGAGCAGTATCACCAATGGTTAGCTAGTTCCAGCCAATGCTTGCAGGTTTCACCGCAATTCATAACCACTATTGTGTTGGGGGTTTTCTCTCTGTCGTGATATAAGTGAAATACTCTTAAAAGCGGCGTTAAAACCCACCTTACCTTAGAACAAGCTTTTATACAAGTCAATGTTAGATTGACAGTATTAACAAATAATGAAATGTTGATATAATTTATTAAGATTGGATGATCATGAAATATTTATTTTGTCCATTTCTCTCAATGCATTATGGTTTCCCGACCTCAATTTACAGACTTTTCCCAAACAGACAATAAACCAAAGGGGTCAACTATGTAAGTATGATTAATATAGTGTTTACATTGTGGTGATGGTTTGTGTTTTATTTATTTCACTTTCCTTGGATTCTTATGTTATCATTTATCTTTTGTAATTTTGTAAATCTCACATTTAAGGGACAGGAGCATGACTTTTTATGTAAACATATTTTTCAGATAAACAAAGGGATCTCATTAAAACGAAAATACATGTTATCAATTACAAAACTCTGTCTTTTTATCAAAAGTGAAATGATAAAATGAGTGAAACAGGTTTGGTTAAATAATTTAAATTCATTTCCCTATCCTGAAATGATTTAAAGGTGTTCACACTTAAATTACTGCAGCCAGCATTTTTTGTTTGAAATTTGAAATTATGGCTTCAACAACTGATAATTGGATTGTTTCACATGAGATGTTTGACCTAAACTAATATATATTCAAGAAATACAGTTTTTAGAAATGTGCTTCTTAAATACATTATCTTTCATTAAGAATATTTAATGGAAAATGGCTTGGATCACTTTGTTTACTAAAAAAGTTACCTGTGTTACCAATGCTGACTATATTATCAACATACTACGTATCCCCTAAGGTATAGGTGGATATTAACAGATTGTATAAAGGTAACTTAGAAATTTATTTTCTTGGAGCTGAAGTAAAATATTGAAACTTGGTATGTGGACCAATCAAAGTGTTGATTTTTGGATTTCAACTTCTTTCTTCTTTGTTATGTTGTAATAGGGTAATTTGAACTTGAATTACCTGATTAATGGGACTGATGAGATATTTCCTCTTCTGCTGACTCTTGTTTAGAATCGGGGAACCTACTATGTTGTCTAATGGTATAACATGTTTGCTTATTTTGTATCATTTGTTTCTGTTTATCAATTGGTTGTGTTTATCATTTCATATCTGAGCTCAAATATATGTGTATATCATTTGATTTGTGAAAATGTTTTGTGTTATTTAGTTTTTCTAAAAATTGATGTTGTGTTCACTTGTACATGTTTTTTTGATTATATCTATTTTCTGCTTGTTTCATGTTTTGCTTTCTTTATACAACTACTTGTTAATTTCTTTTTTAATTCAACATTTCCAATAAACCACATATTTTTTTACTTGAGTCACAAATTCAAATCACTTATACAATTTCAACAAAGTGTGTAAAGGTGAAAATTGATGCTCCTATGCTTCAATCATTGCTTTAAATCATTGTTTTATTTTCAAAAAATAATTGTAAAATTGATTTTTCTCTGCTGCCTCAGTGTTAGATGTATTCGTAATGACAACATTGTCAAGATGTTGTCATCTATAAACTATGCATTGAAATTACACATTTGATGTTAGGGTCTGAAGAAGCCGCCCTAACAGGTGGCGAAACGTAACAAATTAAATTAAAAAATGAATATTTGTGTTTTTCTATCTGTTGGATGGTTCCCCCCCTTTAACTTTTATACTTCTGGTTTAACCATTAGTCTACCATCCCGCATCCTTTAGTGGATCCAGACAGATAACACAGTAACGTCAGCCGCCTTCTCATACCGTGGAAAACGCCTAGAGACCACATTTGATATTTATCTAACATTTCGACCAAAGAGCCACTGACCAATCAAGAGAGGGAAAAAGTTTAACCATAGACAATTTCTGAAAATCTGGGTGCTGAATTGTTAAAGAAATTAACAAATAAAATGTAACCAAAAGAGGAAGTTATGTACAACATCGTCTTCATAAGACCTTATTTATATCTACTTTAATTAGATAAATCAATTTGCTATGTAAATTTTTCAAATAAATACTTTGAATAAAATTGTTTATTTGAGTCACACGCCTGGCTAAAGGTGAGTTGAGTGATTAAAGTCATTGTCTCAGTCTTGCAAGGCACTCCATAAAAAATAATTGTTAGTATGTCCTATAACCATGATGTCTTGTTGGTCGACAAGCCTTATAATTAAAATGTCATTGTCAAAATAGATTATGAAAATCCCACCATAAATCTCTTGCAGATAATTCTATAAGGAAAAAACAAACTTAAAGGACAGTCTTATAGGCATTTTTTATGTTGAAAAATTCAGGAGGACTTTTTTTTTAATACATATATATATATGTGAATACTACATTGTTATTTTACACTTAGATATGTTATTGAGGTTAACATTTCAGTTGTTCAAGATTTAACAATTTGAAAAAGATAGTAAAGCACATCAGTCAAAATGAAAAACATCAGGAAATGAAGCCAAACATTGCAGGAGATACAAGTGTGGAAGGCCAAACAATGACATAACTGACAATTATATTTTGAGTTATTTGTTAATATGCTCATATTGTTTCAACCAATATATTATATATATAAAACATATCAATAATTGAGCATAAAACAACAAGATTTGTTATCTCATATTGCTAAAATTTCAAAATGGCGGATGAAAGCTGATAGAAAGGTGTCTTTAATGGATATCTACAAGTGTCCAGACCAAATTCCAGGCTTGCTTTTCAGGAAATTTTACAGCTGAATTGCAATGAAACAAAAACTTGGCACAAAGTCGATTTAAATCAAACTTTACACTCAGACACTCTCTGTAAAAAAGTGACTTTAATTCTCTCACTTATTGGCACTGAAGAGATTTGTTATTCCTTAATTAAAAAAATAAAATTTATTGTTCTGAGATATATTGTGAAACATATCATGAATACATCATGATTATTCTGATCGTCAAGTTACTAGATAACTTGTGTATATTTAATGAACACTTTTTCTTATCATTTTTATTCTCAGAGATAAACATTCCACCTGGAACAATCTTCATGGAGACAACGAGAATCATATCGCACTTCAGCCCTTGATGATAGGTAAGTCTTACAAAAATATCTCTACTCAGAAATTATTAAACTTTTGTAAGGAAAGACTATTTTTTAATTTTGGAAGTTTTAACTCTCCAATTTCATACTTTGAAACATTGTACATCTTTTTTGTCATTATGAAAGATCGAGGTTGTTTAACTGATAAATTAATTTTACAAGAAATGCCTTAAGGAAAATTGTATTTTAATTAACACTCAATACGATGTTTGTTTTTTAGGCTCCAAGCTTTCTGACTGGGACAAAAATCTATGGAAGTCAAAACAGACTAACTCAAGGGATTTAGACTAAAGCTAATGGATTTTCAAACAGACCAATCTATAGGATAAATACACAAAAACTATGGATGTTCAAAGAGGCCAACTCAAAAGTTTTAAAGTGTGAACTATGTAAGGTGAAACAGACTAACTCCAAGGATTAAAGGGGCAGTAGCACGTTTTTGATAATTTTATATTTTTAATTTTTCACTGATAATTGTAAGTTAATGTTAAATGTATTATTTACAGTGTCAAAAATCTTATTACACAAGTCAAACATCAATAGTCAAAGGACAAAGTATGAAGATTGATATAAAATCCATTGGCGGCCATTTTTGTAAACACCTTTAATTCATTTGTGTAAGAAAAATGCAATCGCATGGCTAAACTTTACGTTGTATATTTGAATTATTACTGCTCCATTTAGTTTAAATACATTGTCTTTCAATTGGAACCATTAATTTTCATTTTCCTGACATCACCTTATATTCCCCCTAAAAAAGTGCTACTGCCCCTTTAATGCCTCCTGAATGTCAATTACCTTGTGATGAGAAAACTACAAACAGGCTCAAATGTTTTAATGAGCCCTGATTACACCTTTACATATCATTTTTATCCCACCGGTATGTAATACCTTGTTTCGTTTCATATATATTAGCTTATACTATTATGAACCTTGCTTGAAAAATTTACAATTATCTTTCAAAGGTTTACATCTTATGATCATGTGGAACCAGTGGGATATGTCATCTTCTGATGACTCTTGTATTTATTTTTCTATTTTATGTTCAAGTTTTGAGCAATGAGTCAAGTCACAATATTTGTTGTTTGAATGGCACTTTCTTGCCTGGGCCTCGGAAATTAGATTACCGTATTTCCTCTAATACAACCCGGGCCTCCATTACAACCCGGGCCTCGAATATAACCCGGGGGGTAAGGGGGTGCTGACATTAATACAACCCGGGTCTCGAATAGAACCCGGGTCTAACATAAATACTGGTATAATATGTCGATAGTATATTCTTCACGGAAACCGTATATTGCAGGGATTGATACGGATTTTGATAACAGAATGAATATCAACAGAAATGCTACGAGATATGTAGAACTAGATCAATAATTTTCCATGAAAACGTCATTCCTAGAAGATTTTGAAACGTCAATTCAGACCTGAAGAAATACAACCCGGCCTCCATTATAACCCGGGCCTCGAATAGAACCCGGGGGGTAAGGGGGTACTGAACGAAATAGAACCCCGGGGTTGTATTCGAGGAAATACGGTAATCCAATGTTAAATATAAGAATAATGACATGTTTTATTGTAATCAATATTGTATTTCTGAATCCATGACAAATTCCTACAATGAAGAAGGGCCTCCTTTCACAAAGCCCTAAGGTGATCATAAGTCATCCAGACCCTATGGCAAAATTAAATAGAGCGTTTGTAAGTCTAGAAACAAGTTGCCTCAGCCATAGGCATTGTTCAGTATTCCCTTTTTATTTTTTTCATAGCAAATATTAAAAAGTAAAATTTCAACAACAAATTTTTTCTTCAGGGACTATATGTTAGTCTAGCCTTAGTGTTGTCTTGTTTCATGACTGTGTATTTCTATAGGAGCCTTTGTACAGTCTAGGTCTTAATTCTCCAAGTCAGTCAAATCAGTCAAAGATGTTTATTGTATGAAAGGCATCCGGTACACATATACAAAAGAGTTACAGTATGGTACATGAAAGTTAACTAATACATAGTTACGTAAAACAACATTCTACTACATGTACAATACCTAAGGTTTTACTAATTGCTTTATGAGAAGATCTCTCTTTTCTAATGCATGTTTTATATATAATGCTAATTGAACAATAATAGCTTCGTTATTAGTTTGCAATAAAGAAGTATAAGCATCATTTGGTTGTTTATCTAAAAAGTGGAGTGGTATATATTTCTGTCTTAATTCAAAATAACAAGGGCATGAAAATGTAAAATGCATTTCATTTTCTACTCCTTGGTTGCATAAAGGACAAAATCTTTTTTCTTTATCGATAGCTGTTTTCGTCCCCTCATTGATCATTAAACTTAGCAAACCCAAGCGATATTTTACAAATATTTTTCTTAAATGATATGAAGTTATTATTGATAAGTATTTTTCTGGCTGACTGACTACACAGAAATGAAAAGCCTCAGGCATAAAATGATACAAAAAAAGGGTACAGTTATTACAAAGACAAAATTAAAGTCTAGCCTTAGTGTAATGTTAAAGAATGAGAGTTAAGGTTAACCTTAGTTAAGGTTGCTTCATGAAAGGAGACCCAACTGAATGATATGTATATGTTATGAAGTTTATTTTTCATTGAGCAAATATCAATTCTATATTGAGAATGATCAAGGTTATAGATATTTACCATGTTAAAGCAGGCTGTTATTAATAGTCATCAAAGCCTACTATTAAATATACTGGGGCCTTTATTTCTGCCAACCTTTACTTTTAATATTTATTGCACAAAACATGTGCATCAATAAGTCATGGTTGTGATATTTCATCTATCACTTTTTGTAAAAATCAACAGGTGTTTGATTTTAAAAAATCGATTTTTGAAATTTTTTGCTTATTGTTCATATTGACATTAAGCTATGTGATGTCTATATTATACGTTTATATTCATGTACGTTTCACTGAGGACCAAGAGGATTTTTGGCATACTGTATTTTTTCATAAAATTCATTTAACAATATTTGACCAAATAATATTTTACTGAGGTTGCAAATTCAGATAACATCTAAAATATCAACAATAAACTAGCCAAAGGTTTAAAGTTGATTGCTAAAAGGCATCGTTTTATTTGCCAAAATAAATTGCTACATATAATTATCTCAACTGCAGTTATCATATTAAACTATTATGATAACATTGCCATTATTTTGTGGTCATCTATATAAGCTATGCATCAAAATTACACATGTCCTGGATATTTATGTAACATTTCAACCATGGTGCTTATATAATGAGCGTTTGAAAAATAGTCCAATCATAGCCATTTATTGAAAATCATTTGAAAATTTGAGGTTTGAATCTCGGCATACAATACATTAATAATATCATTTGTTAAAAACATACATTTACGGTAAGTTTGCTGTAAAACACCATTATGTTTTATCAAGTACAGCACCCTTTTTAGGAGATTTCAAGTCTCCGGTGCAGTATGTCGGAGAGTTGGCACATTATTATAAATTCATTGGTGAGATAAGCCAGGAATCAATGAAATTAATATCTGTATTTTGACTGAGTGAAATTGAAGCATCCTGCTTCAAAACGGTATATGTCTCCGGGTTTAGCTACAACATATCCCCTGATATCCATTGGGCATAAACCCTCAAGTGAAATCACACTTTTTATCATATGATGTCATCATTTTACATGATGAAACAATACTTTGACATCAAAATATCACAACGCAATCTTCTTTGTATAAGACAAACGTTGTAATGAACTTTGTAATTGTTTTTGAAAATATGATAAATAGAAAATGTCTAGTCAATTAGCATGTCTATCTCATATTAGCAAGTAGAAGTTAATGTTTAAACTTGTGCCTTGGCCATTTATGAAAAACTACATTTCTACTCCATTTGATGAGATAAGCATGGTATTCTATAAGAAATGTCAAATATTCTCTACAGATACAGCAAGGCTGAAGTCAGCTTGTGGTTGAAACAGGCTCTTTCTCAGGTGTCTCGTTGGTAGAACACTTCAGATTATGTTATTTGGATCTATTTTGTACACCTTTTTACTTGTATATGTTGTGTATATTTACATTCACTGTTAGATTGGATATTTATATATATATCTAAATATATATGTTGCTATATATGTTTGATATGTGCACAAGAGTAATTTACAATTTAAACTTATGTTCATTTGAGATGAAGTATGAATGGCTATATAAATGTTTATATGATGGATATCTCTTATCTTTGACATGATGATGAATCTCAAATATGTTTTTGAACTTATAGCTTTATTTTGTCACATAAAAATGTTTGACAGTGGAAAATAAAAACATATATCAATATCTCTCTGTTATACATGATTGGTGATTATTATTCGGTACATTAAATAAATTACCTTTTCAAATACTACTGGTCGTTTTATTTAAGAAATAAAGTTTGCTCTACCCCAATGTGTTTTGTAATAAAGTATAGTTTTGCCCTGAACTATTATAGTTAAAGCACGAGGACGGTAGTCCGAGTGCTTTAACGTTGTAATAGTTCAGGGCAAAACTATACTTTATTACAAAACACATTGGGGTAGAGCAAACTTTATTTCTTTTCTAAGATACCAAACTTATTTGCAGGGAAGTATAAACATTCTTATAATTTCAAATTAAAATATTGTTAAAATAACTTAGATTATATATCCATGAACAGGGCTAACTGCTGGCTATTCCATGTTTAGAACTCACCCCCTAATTCAAAAATATTGTTTATTGGTGAAACAGTTGATTATGTTAATGAAGCACTTTCATTTTCTCATTTATAAAGTTTAAAATTTTATTCACTTGTTGTTTTTTCATTGTTCAAACAAAACAGAAATATCAGACTTCTCATTTTTAATAAAACGTTACTTTTGAACAGCCAAGTTGTGCGATCATGCAGTTCGGGCCACACTTCCCATATAAGGCTTATCACGTGATTGACATTCCACAAAGAATTATGGGTATTGTTTGCAAGGAAGCGTGTCAGATGTACCGACCCTAGATCTTTGCTGTTGTCATAAAAGTTGTAGTTAATGGTACCACCGCTAATATCAGCTGACTGGAGGAGCTGTACACCATGAAAAGGAGTATGTACAAACTGTATTGGTTGAGCTATATGGCACGTTGCTTGGCAGAGACGGTTGACGTGTGTCAACGTCACAAATGCTACGGGGCCCCGTGACCTGACGTGGAATGTCAACGTGGTCACTCGACAAGCATGTCGGAGGCAGAGCATTGGTCGCAGCGTTGTTCCTCTGTAAGATCGTGTTGTTATGTAACTTTTCAACGACTGCTCATTTCTGTGACCAGTGACGGACATGAAAGTTTGGCCATCAGTTGATAGGGATGCGCCATGTTGATTGATAGAACCGAGATCAAAGGTTACCATGGGCACGCGTGATAACGAGGGGGCAGCGGGGAAGAGCGGATAGCGTCATTCAATTGTTACGTCATGTAAAAACTATACCTTTATTGTCTGATAAAGTACTTTTTTTTCGATTGTTCTAATCGCTAGGCATCTTAGAAACATTTATATTAATATTGTACACAATTTGTAGACTTTTGTATATTTACATTCACTGTTAGATTGGATTATTTATTTATATATCAATGTTGCTAGATTTGGATATGTGCACAAGAGTAATTTACAATTTAAACTTATGTTCATTTGAGATGAAGTATGAATGGCTATACAAATGTTTATATGATGGATATCTCTTTCCTTTGACATTATGATGAATCTCAATTATGTTTTTGAACTTATAGTTTTATTTTGTCACATAAAAATGTTTGACAGTGGGAAATAAAAATGTTAAACAAAATCACTCTGTTATGCATGATTGTTGATTATTATAAATTTGATTATAATAACACTATATTTGATACGATTATTTTTCCTCTTGAACAATAATAATAATTGATATCATAATTTACTTTTCTTGAGGGGATTATGATGAAATATTTGAAAGAAGTTTTTTTTACCTAAATAGTGTATTTATTAGACACAGGAACATGTATGCTTAAAATCTGTGTTAGAAAAGGGTATATACACATAGACCACATCCTACTACATTATTAGTAAGGTCGGGTCTATGAGTAAATATGTCTTTCTTCTTTTAAAGGGACCATTCGAGGGGGGTATTTTTTGTGAGATAAGCATTTTAGTTGTTAGATTTGACAATTTGAAAAAAAATAAAGTGAATCGCTAAAAAATTAAAAACATCGTGAAATGAAGCAAATCATCGAAGCTATGATCGTGGAATGCATTACTAGGACAAAATGCTGTCCCAACTGATAACTTTTATTATGAATTATTTGTAAATATGCTCCTCTTCAATCAATCAAGTAGTTAGTACTTAATTTTGTTAATGAATAAGCATATTACAGCACATTTGTTTTCTCACAATGCTAACCTTTCAAAATGGCGGACGAAAGCAGCTCGATTGGTGCTGTGAGGAACAATTCAATACGATGTGATATTCAATAATATATTGTCACATTTATCAAAATCAAAGCAGATGGATCAAAATGTTTCTCTAATTTTTTCTAATGTTGATTTTAAATCTTCAAATTATAAGAGAGTACCCTCTATATTTTCATTTAAAACAACAATTAGACAAAGGTATTTTATTTTACAAGATTTAATTTGAGATGACATCGATGATTATGTAATGGACATCCGGTGTAAACATTGACTCGCTTGACTTGTTGGGTTGGCAGATACCCCTCACTTGGCCTCTAGTTTTTGACCTTGTGTATTGGGCGACCCCCTTCTTTGACCCCCCAATTTCTGGCATAAAAAACTCGCCTTATACATTAAAAGATACGGTAGAAACGATAGTGAATGTAGGTCAGTGTCAATATAACATGATTAGATATATCAGAGAGGAGGACCTGATAAATGGCCATAAAACGTGATATCTCTGTTATCATCAAAACAATTCATGCTTATGTCATGCTTATATATAACTTGAACATGTTACTGCACACACAAACACACCGTAATTATACCGTATTTCCACCAATAAGGTATTTATTTTTAAAATGTCAGTGCAAAATCAGGACATAGGCCACCCGGACAAAACCCACCTAGGACAAAACCAACCCACTTATTCGTTATAACATACTAATTATATGAATATGATAATTCTATATTATGATGTCATATCATATTATTAAGTCATATGTTCATTTACCAACAATAATCTAATAAGATATATGATAAATAAGACAAATACTGTGAAAATTTTAGAAGGTGGTTTCTTTCATTATTAAAATAAGGTACTTTGTTGTTAAAAAATGTTTTTTTGATGTCAAAATATTGTGAAATACATTTTCACCACAATCCATTTTAATTTCTCTATGATGAAAACGCTTCTCGCATGGAAAGGGTGGTTCAAATCACAATGGCTTTGCCATCATTTAGTAACGAAAATGATGATTTAAGATCAGCGTCGCTGATTGCACAACTAACTTTGATTGCCTTCAATCAGGCGTCTCCCATTCTATCCCACAAACTCGGCGTAATATAACAGAGGCTGTATCAACATTTCATGACTTAATGTGCCTCTGTGGGGAGAGAATGAACCCTGGAGGCCTCCGGCCATTATTTTCTAGGAATGGATAGTTAGTCGAATATTACCCTATACAACATATAAAGAAAAACAAAACTTTTTAAATAGTTAAAAGCTACAAGGTAGACAAAACAATATAAACAATAAACAAGCTCGTATTTGATGTGCAGTATTGAAACCCTAATTCCCTAAAAGGTAGTTAAAGTCATAACATCTGCATAAATACGAGCGATTTTCGGTACATTCGGCAAAAGAATTCTAAACTTTCCAGAAACATTTCAAAGTGTTACACTCGTTGTCGAATACATTCGTTCCACGAACTGTACGAAATGTTTAAATCCTTTCGAAACAGCGTCGCTGATTGGACAACAAACTTTGATTGCATCCAATCAGGTTTCTTTCTCCCTTCGCTTTGATAATCTCCAAAAACACCTTCATCAAATTTCCCCTACAGCTTATCAAAAAAAAAAGTTTTGGTTATTGTTGTAATTGCCTGTAGGGGAACTGGGATGTAGGAGTTTTGGGATATAATCTGCTAGGCTTGTCTTACAACAGATGTTATATCAGGAGCTTCGGTAATTAAGCTTGTAATAATATCCTTGCTAACTTAGAACTTAGAACGTAATCATATAGCATGATAAGATTAACAGTGATCAAATAATATCAAATATAGTATATCAAAAAGTGAATTGAAAAGTAAACGAAAACTGAGTTTAGTTACATGTAAATAATTAACAACTAGAATGGTAATTATAGGTAACGTTTTATTATATATATATATCCCTCGGGATTCAAATAATTTCCAGACTTTTGAAGTCACATCTGCCAAATTTCATTGGTATCTTTTCATTGAGAAGTACTTGTTTGGTATTTTTTTTCTTTTTGAAAAATTATTATCTAACTTGCTAAAAGGGAAAATTCCTTTAAAAAACGTTTTACTACGTTTCGATATTTGCATCAATGAAATTCGGATGTTTTGGTGCCTAAAACCCTGTTTACATATGCTGAAATATGATGCTAAAATATTTTAATTTGTAACTTGAATAGATATTTTCTATCAAGAGAATTGATAATATTTTTTGCAATTTAACTCCAACAAAAGTAAAAGAGAATTTAATTTAGACTTTGGAACCAATAAATAAATCCAAATCGTATAACAAAAATTGTGTCAATAATTGTTTCAAAAACAGATTGCAATTTCAACACTTCATTGGTTCCTTAATAAGCTTGAACAACATTTTATTCCTCTCACAAACCCAAAGTTTATCACGGATTTTTTACATAAGTACAATAGCTATTTTGGTGAAAAATCAACACCAATACAATTTGAGTCGTAATTTATTCATATGACACGTTATTTATATGAAAAAATCGGTCAAAGATTATACATGTTTGTTTTAAAAGCCTAACAGTGTTAAAAGATCTAACAATAGTGACATTCTTTGAATTATGATTTTATTTTTAAAAATCTACACATTTAAAATGATATACTGAAATGAAATGTATGTTAGTTTACTGTAAAATTCGCAAGGACATATTTAAAGCTAAACTTTTTAACTTTCTAAACTTATCAATTTGTCGGTTTCCGGGCAGAACTCAGAACCCGTAAGGCTTACAAACTTGAAATGTTAAGTTATCGCCACACATTGTTGTGCCCTTTTGGGATTTCGACATTCTGGAGATTTTCATTTTTTCCGTTTAAATCTCAAATCTCAAACCTCAAATCTCAAAACACAAAAAAGATTAGGTTAATGGCATGGTACATGGACATGGTGATCGTCATATGTAGCTGTCCCTCTTGGAACCACAGAAACTAGTTATATTTACTGCATGAAGACCGATAACTGTTTACATTAGACCACCGTCAACTGTGTCTATCGGTATGAATACATACGTCACTTAAGATTGGACAAGTGTACTTATATTTTAGCGACTGAAAAATGTACAGATTCCGTTTACAAGAAATGGCATTTCTATTAATCATTTATTTGGTGACAACATGAGATTCGAATACATCCTTAGAGTCTTTCAGTGCTTGTTACGCTCTCAAGGCTGGTCACAGATTCAAAGAGCACAATAAGAATGACGTCTAAGCTGCAAACACACCAACTTGTGAATGAAGAAACGTCGATGCATATTCTACATGAAGGAAGAACATTCGACTGGTGACGTGATTTGTTCTTTGACTTTTTTCGCATCAAGAGGAATTTTGGAAATGGTTACACTCGAGTTTGTCAAATTTGTTAAGAATATATAAATATGTTTATAATTAGCAAAACGTAATCAGTAACGAATGTCTAGAAAAATATAACTTCATCAGTCAATAAGTTGTACGATGTTTTGAACAATGATGGTTTTCTAAGTTACTTTATCTAAAAACATATTTGTTGATATGTCTTCTTGAAAGAAAGCAATTAAAACAAGTCAGTTGCAATCGATCCCGGAAGTCGAACAATCCTCGATTTACCACATGACAGCTAAGTATGATTATTACTAAATATATATATATGCATGTCAATAACGACACCCCTTATGTAATCAATGCAATGGGCGAGACAGTTTCATATGTTCTTAACACTAAATTAGATGCAGAATATAAACTCATATCACATGATACCAACACTCCCCGGTATCAAATAACAATAACCAGTGAATACGTATTGACATATTTTTGGCGATTACGCCTCACGTGTGTATTGTATACGTCTTATAACGGGCAAAGCTCAAAGCCCACGCGCCGCTGATACCGTATAAATATCGTATCTTATGTCATACAGGTCGCCACAAGCTCGTATCTACCAGCCAATAACTCTCTTTAGGAATATTAATCGCTCATCACTTGTCACACTTACATTGTGACAGTCAGTGCACTTATTGTCTGTAGGAGCCACACATGTTTGAACTGCGCATGTCAATATGGAATGGAGCGCTCAGGTACGTGCGAATCAAGTTGCGCCTGAAGTGTATGGCGATTATTCCAGGGAAAGCAGCACGTTTTTTTCTATATCTTCTTCAAGTTATTTTCAAATTGATTTCGGTAAATGATAAATGAACCATCTTTGTACCACGTAAACATATCTTTTATTCAACAATTATCAACTATTAAACAAAACCTTTTGATACCAATTTTTGAATGCACATTTTAAAGGGGCAGTAGCACGTTTTTAGGGGGAATATAAGGTGATGTCTAGAAAATGAAAATTTATAGTTCCAAATGAAAGACAATGTATTTAAACTAAATGGAACAGTAATTATTCGAATATATAACGTAAAGTACATTTAGCATTTACTAACAATTATCAGTGAAAAATTTCAAATATAAAATTATCAAAAACGTGCTACTGCCCCTTTAATCTTTTTCGATATTGAAAGGGGTCGCGTATATGGTATGTTTTTAGATCTGCTACTTTAAAAAAAATAATCCTTGTCTTGCAATTGGTGTCAGTTAATTTAGTTTTGTGAGCCATCAATTTGATTTGCTTAAACCGTTTCACTGCCCCTATATCAGTGAAAATTTCAAATATAAAATTATCAAAAAACGTGCTACTGCCACTTTAAAAGAGGTATAAAAACAAGTATTTGGTCCTGCTTTGGGAAATTTGCTTACAGCGGTAAGGTTTCCTTTGAAATTAAATTTTTTCAAATGCGACAAAATGGACGTTTTGAGTCCCGAAAAACAAAAAGATTTCATTGGATGTATGTTTCTTAACAATATTCAATGGTGTTGCTACATGCTATACTATACAATACTATTTGTTTGAGACCTATCGATATAACAACAGCATATTTTCTGGATAGCAACTTCCATATTGTGAAAATTCTTACTCTTTCATTAATTGGAATATGGAAGATATCGAAGTTGGGTACATATATGTCATAAATAAAACATGTAAAGAACATAAAATCAGCGTAAAAGAAAAACACGAGAATTAAGACTTTACTCCGAAACATAGTAATTTTAAAAATAAAGAAGTTGTTTTCCAGAAAATCGTGCTGTTCTTATGTTCACCACTACTTAATGCCCTTTCAATTTTCCCTTCCAAATCTGTTTCCCTATCTCCCTATAAAAGTATAACCTTAACCAAACTCAGATTGTCTGTAATCTTTTCAAACACCTCTTTAATATTTGATTTACAAAACAAAATTATCTATCCCGTTTAAATAGAATTTTAAGCATTTATCGTCATCACTACATGTGGATATGGTGATTCTAAGAAATATCATTTCATAACTACGTGAGTAGGTAAACAACAACAGTATCTGATAGAGAGTCGTGTAGTTCAGAGAGTTTTTATATGCCAACAGTTAGATAACAGGATCATCATTGTCGGGTGTCATAGATAACCCAGTGTTACATAAAAGGGACAGAGAGGTTATGATATAGTGATTAAAGGGGCAATAGCACGTTTTTTGATAATTTCATATTTTAAAATATTCACTGATAATTGTAAGTTAATGTTAAATGTATTATTTTAACACTGTCAAAAATCTCATTACACAAACCAATCATCCAAGATTCACATAAAATCCAATGGCTGTCATTTTTTTTGAACACCTTTAATTCATTTTGTGTAAGAAAAAGGAATCGCATGGCTAAACTTTACATTATATATTTGGATTATTACTGCTCCATATAGTTTAAATACATTGTGGTTCAAATGGAACCATTAATTTTCATTTTCCTGACATCACCTTATATTCCCCCTAAAAACGTGCTACTGCCCCTTTAAGATGTAGTTATACCATTTACATATTTGATTAATATCATTGAAATTTGATATGATCTTCACTAATCGCTATTGATCTAAAATTAGAATTGAATATAAAAAAATATGAGCGAATGAGATCTTGTTTGAATGAGTTTTGACAAAGTGATATAATTACAGAAATATGTACATAACTATTTATTTTATTGATAAAGTATAAGTTTCGTTTACTTTATTAATTTACCAACATTCTCTACTCACAGAGATAACTCGTGTCATCGAATCCTGATCTCATCTCTGTTTAAATTAGAACAGTTCTCGGGTTTCCAACACATTTACTAAGCGGCAAATAACTGCACATTAAAAAAATCAACAATTTCCTTCAACTGAATATGATTGCAAATAATCAGTTCTGTGTTCAAACTTTATATGCCAAGAACCTTTCTTATTTCAGAGGTTAGATCAGAGTTGCATGACTTGAGCTACGACTTTTGGAAGAAATATTTTCAACAGGATGATGACACTTTACAAGTTGTAACCAACCATTAACATATTAAAAGCATATCTAAAGTTGGTATTGTAGAAATTAATAAAATCCGACCAAATGGTTTGATATGTTTTTAATGAGATTGAACATTGATAACATCAACATGCGACTGTAGCATGACGCGGTTGCAGGACGATGGTAGGAACAGGTTTGATCAATAACATGTATACTGGACATTTTGGATATAGTGGAATTATGAATATTCATATATTTGTTCAAATGTTAATTACAATATCCCTAAATTATTTTTGACAAGTTTATTTCTATTTCCAAAGGGAACTTGTCTATAAATCTTTATTACACAAAGGCAACGCCAACGGTAGTAAATGAGCTATATGGACAATAATGCAAATTTATTTATAGCAAGATTGCAAGAATTATTTTGATCAAGTGAGATAGATTATGTATCACTTTGGTGTTCTTATTACACATACGTTTCTTAAATTGTGTTATAGATTGACATTGGGTATAATATTCATTAATGTGTCAGTAAAAATAAGAACTCTGTAGGTATTTTAACTAGGTAGCAAATGTATTAATTTTTTCCGTTTAAGCATGAAAAGTTTAGATTTTTCAATGATTATGAAGATTATTTGTAACTGAACATGGTTGAACGGTGAAACATTCACAACCAATAACACCATAGACTTACATTTAGTCTCTGAATTTTTTTTAGTAAAAATCTTATTTTATTAAATTTTTAAAAGGAGCCTCAGACAAATGGAGATTTCAGAGCAGTCCAGATCTAGACTTGCTTCCATGGGGTGAATTATATGCTCAAGGGTCTGTGCATAAGACTAGTAGCACCATAGAATTAATGCTTATACATGTTTGTAAGTTGCATGAGATCTGTATGTCTCTGCTTTTATCAGATGTAATTTGCCACATTTTGTTTCATAGTCAGTCTAAGTAAACCTAGCCTCAATATTATCCGTTTCACTCCATTACTGAGTCTAGAAAGGTCTAGTAGAAGGTCGCGACAGCCGACCTTCTGCGACCTATGACCCTCTAACGTTATACGTGCGAAGGCAGACTATTCTGGCTTGGTAAGATGAGTTCTGATTGGTCAATTCGATACGTGGGCTGACGCGACCCTCTACTAGGCCTTTCTAGACTCAGTATTGGAGTGAAACGGATAATATTGAGGCTGGATTTACTTACACTGTTTCATAGTGTTTTTAAGATCATTTTACTCGATCGCTTGCACATATTTGCACAGTAGTAAAATTAATATTTCATATTGCTTTTAGTTCGCTATTGATATCAATCGAAATCTTGCAGAATGTTAAATTTATCTATCTGTACTTGCATGTGGTCAAGTTCAATATTAACAAAACTCGACGATTGAACACGTATGCACAACTCTTATCTGACTAAAGGTCTGTCACTTTGTATAAGGTTTCTGAGATATATTTCAAGCTTGCAGACACATGGTTTTAGTTGTCTGTACTGCACTATGGTTAAACTCTAAAGGTAACATATGTCCTTACACGCCTATAAGGATAATCTCATTCGGTGGCTTGCGGATGCGGTGCATAAACAATGGAATCAAGTTTGTAAATGCACCCTATCCGTCGACACCCGTCTGAAAACGCAACTGTAAAAATCATGTCTACACTGGTGTGCAGAATTAAGTACACTGCTGGCGTGAATGGTCACGGTATTACATCCCTCTTACACTATCTCGTACAGTAGTGAGCAGAATTAAGTACACCGTTGACGTGAATGGTCACGGTATTACATCCCTCTTACACTATCTCGTACAGTAGTGAGCAGAATTAAATACATCGTTGGCGTGAATGGTCACGATATCTTCTTCTCGTACGTTAATGAGCAGAATTAAGTACTATGTGTCCTTGAATGGTCAGGGTGTTGTATGCGTCTCTTTTCATTTCTTTTCAAAGCTTTTCGTAATATATGTTAAAAGTTGTCATTAATGTTTGCAAAATGTGTGCCATAAAACTTTGTAAAAATGTTGAAACAGCAATTTGGGCAATTTAGGACAAGGTGTACTTAAATTTACGATGCAATGAATATACCTATATACCTTCCCAGTGCCATGTGCTTGGGAGTTTCTTACAATTATTTTGTTACTACGTATTTTGCTTGAGATATAATAAAAAAATATAATCATATTTGATTATGATATTGATGAGTGTTAAAGATCTTTAAGCTCAAAAATTATAAGCAACTTTAAATACCTTGATGACCCTAAATATCTAGTAAACCACAAAAACCATGGAAAATGTGAAGACCATTAAGACCATGAAGTCCAATAAACCACAAAGACCATGGAAAATATTAATCCCATGAAGTCCATGAAGACCATGAAGACGAATAGGACCATGAAGACCAATACTTCGTGAAGAGATTGACCTTTTTGTTGTGTGATAGATGCTGCATTTGCTGATGTTCAGTACAGTAAATGCATCCTCTATTTCAAAAGCAATAAGGGTTTGAACAGCCACTACGTCGACCAATCAGAAGCGACCAAAACGTGGATATGTTGAAGATGACATGGTAAGGTGTTATATTTCAGTTTTATTTTAAAAGCAATATTCATGATTATATGTCAACAACTTTTAACATCTACTAGTGGGGTTACAGTAGATCTATAGAAATATATGTTTATGCTTTATTATAACATTCATGTTAAAAGCTTGAAATTGTAGAGAAAATGGCTTAAATAAATTGAAATAAAGAAAAACGATTTTATATAAATTAGTTAAAATGAAATAACATTCTTCCTCGTTTTCTTTTTTTTAAATGTCGTTTGAAAAATATAAGTTTATGTACAAGAATTGATGAAAAATAATTTACATAAAGGGTGAAGGTTGCTGATATTAAGATGAATTAATTGATGAAAGTAGTTATTTATTAAACAAAAGTTATCAATATTTCATATGTTAAACACTGTCAGCAATTAAATTTCATGTAGGTGGAATGTATTATCAAGTAGCCAGATTTTCTTTCCACTTAGATAACAAATGAATATTATCTTAAATATATTTGTTAATACTTTAAAATGTAAAACGAACGTGGCGTTGGTGTAACACAAAAATGCGCACCAGCAGAGTTAGCTCGATTTTTCATAATTTCTGTCACAAGTACGGATAATGAGGTTCAATGATGAATTTTTTTACCCTCTGAAGATAACGCATTTAGTTGAATAAACTGAAATGAATATTTGAAAAAAAGTCAAAAACGTGCCACTTCACCTTTGATTACTGATCCTCTGAGGTTACAAGATTAGCATTAACGTGCTGAGAGCTGGGTTCGAAGAAAGTCGGCGAATCAGTGTCAGCCAAGGGTTACACACGCTAGAAAGATTATATGATTAGTATTTGGTCCCTAAGTCAGAGTCCATTTTCTTTGTGTTGTTAAGGGGGTTGAATGAAATGCAGTTATCCGATCTTTTCGAAGTCTATACTCAGATACGTGATCATTATATGTTAATATTAGTTTTTATTCTATAAGCTATTGTCTAAAACACGATTATTCCCCGAAATGTAATGAAACAGCCATACAAAAGAAAGTACACAACGCAGTTTGTTTTATTTTACGTTATATGTTTTGTTAAACTATTTTTGTATAGTGTAGAAAAGATTGTACTGTGAGAAATAGGATTTTACTTATCATAACCCCTGCCTTGCTTAAAATGTTGGGAAAATAAGCACGTTCATAGATTTTCACAAAAAAGCCTCTCTGTTGATAAACATATGTGTTTTATCAAAATTAATATTGGAACAATCTTTCAACATGTAAATTTTCTTAAAATAATAAAACACTTCAAAGTATTCTTGATTTTACTCTTGTTCTTATCAGTTTGAGAATACGCCATCAAAAACTCGAAATATTTGAAATTTAAAATCTTACATACGATGAAATCAACTGTGTACTTTCTTTTGCAAGGCAGTTTATGACAAAATGGGTTTGAATGTTTTACTACCCGAGCATAAGTTAAAGTTATACCTAATTTTCATGCACACTCAAGAGTATTAACGATCTTGTGAGTACATTTAAACTATTGGGTTAAACCTTTGTCTTATCATATCTTTAGATTTTTATATCTATTTAAACATTCCGAAATGGCATGGGATCAATTAACCAAAATAGGCATAACTCTGAATTCGTGTGCAAATTTTGGGTAGGAGTAACAAGTTCAGCTTCAATAGAAACAGGAGCACAAAATATGAAGATATGCAGCAAGTCTTATACTCGCCTGTGGTTGACACTGATTCAACTAATAACTTGCAAGGAATTTTGAATAGGCCATTTGTCCTTGAAAGAACACTATTGAACATCACATTATTACATCAATAATTCCATTAAGTTCCTCAGAACCAATATGGAATATTTCTATGGAAATGTAAGAAAATCAGGGATACTAAACGATGATCCCTGCATAAAGTTAAAGAATGGTTATTTTACACGTGGATAATGATTTTTCCTTGGAAACTAAACCCATGATACATAAAATATGCACTTAGATACCAAAGCAGATTAGATGAACAAACTTTAAAGGGGCAGTAGCACGTTTTTAGGGGGAATATGAGGTGATGTCAGGAAAATGAAAATAAACGGTTCTAATGGAAAGACAATGTATTAAAACTAAATGGAGCAGTAATAATTCAAATATATAATGTAAAGTTTAGCCATGCGATTCCTTTTTCTTACACAAAATGAATTAAAGGTGTTCACACAAAATGGCCGCCAATGGATTTTATGTGAATCTTCATACTTTGTCCTCTGACTATGAATGATTGGCTTGTGATATGAGATTTTTGACACTGTCAAAATAATACATTTAGCATTAACGTACAATTATCAGTGAAAAAAATATAATATAAAATTATCAAAAAACGTGCTACTGCCCCTTTAAAGCAAATAACCGCCTCCTTGCGTTAAAGAGTATACAGTGTACTAGTTTGTATCAATATTGGCAGATTCTGCCTGACCATTATTAAACGGTGTCAAATTTATAGATAACACGATTTGTTACTTTATGATATAAATATCTCCACTATATAAAGGTTTGCCTGCCACATCCCCGACCAGAGAACAGAGTCCATTGGTCATAGAATACAGCACAGCATAGCAGGGACAGGACACCAGACAGATGGACGCACAGACAGCTCGGGAGGGTTTCCGGGATAACGCCTTGAACACCTTCCCGCTGAAGGATGATCCTATCGACATCTTGTTAAAAGAAACCTTTTCCATTTTCATATTGTCTGAAAAATAAAGGGTTGTGAAAGGAGTTTGATTAGACTATAGAATTATAAAGCAAGGCTTGATTTTGATCATTCATTTATTATGTATAGGCTAATCCATATCTATATACTATATCATATATATATTGTGGTGAGAACTACCAACTCCTCATCTTCCCACGGCAAGGTGAAAACGTATCGAGCAACTCTCCTCGCTTTAGACCTTGCCTTCACAAGGTAGAAAACTGGTGATCCGGAGCAGCGACACCTATCGTGATCACGAGTTACGCCCCTTATCAGCTCTTACAAAATAGCCAATGAAATTTCGGAACAAATTCAAAATACTAACAGACGATCTTTTTGAAAACTATCCGAGTGAAATGTAATTTCAAATTTCAGTAAGCATGGTTGTTTTCACGTTTTTGATGAGCACCGAGAATGCAGAGAAGACAAACATTTATGTATCACTCAAATTAATTGTTTCTCGCCCTTGTAAAACACATACAAAAGTATTTTTTCAAATCGGTTCAGTTAACATGCTGTCTTCTGATTGGACTATTCTACTTCCGTGCAGCGGGTTGAAATGCTAGCACAGAAATCACGGCCAATGATGTCAAGGGAGGAATGGGAAAGTTAAGAAACTTTTTCGTTTCGCCCGTGACGTTGTGAAGATGCCAACTCCTAGATGTCCTTCATGATCAAGAATCTGTAGAATTCTGATTCTGTATTTTTCTACAAAAAAAATCATCAAGGTATTTTTTTCATAAAGCGAAATGGTGAGAACGAAGCTGAGTTTTTGGTAAGAAATTGCAAGCAACAAAATTCAAATACATAAAATTCTTTAATTAATTTTTTTAATTTCAATGAAATTTTTTGGGTTTTTTCTTTAAAATATAAGCGAAATAATCTAAATAAATTTAGATTGACAGTTCCAGATTTGTTTATACTGTCGATCTGTTATGACCAGTGAGAGATGTAGTCCGGATGACCTTTCGTGTGCACTAAAATAAGAAAATCGCGAATTTGTATTCTATATCATGTTTTTTATCAATCAAATTCGGCCTCAACATCGCACATATAAGTGTGCACGGGATAGCTTATGTCCTGTTCTCAATTATGGTGTGGCGACTGATGCATCTTGAAAAAAAACATTTTGTTACTGATAAGGAAAATGTTAAGGTGATTATATTTTGGTTGAATGGAGTACTTTTGATTTCTATGATTAAAAATATTTACTCTTCTATTTAATTCTTTGGAAGAAATGAAAGAAATTAGTACAAACGAGTCTTTAGATAAACAGTTAAGTACGCAATCATTGACAACTAGCAACTACACAAAACAATTGGAAAATTAAAAAAATCATTATCTATTAATATATCCTAGCAATCGGTTTATTCATTGAGATGGTCGCTCGGCGTTTTCCGAATGAAGAACTCCATACAGCGTCAATTTGGAAAAGAGTGCGGTTGAGCGGTTGAGCCTCCAGCAAGATTGGACATCTTTTCTGATTGGCCGAACGGCTGGTCAGAGTTCAGTGGGACAGCCCGCCTTATTAGTCAATCTCAGATCAACAGTATGACTAAATATGAACCTGCTGATCTAAATTTATTTAGATTGTAGGTGAAACAAATGATTCAAATGGAATATATGTTTATTTAAAAGGTGGGAACTAAGCTGAAAATATTCACCTATACAAAAAGACGAACCGGGGGAATATGCAAAGACAGGCTCAAATCTTTCACACTTCAAATCCAGTGTCTTCGTATTATATTTCATATGTACATCTTCACCAAGACTCCCTTTTCCAGTGGCTATCATTCCAATTTTCCAACTTATCCAGAACTTCTGTGAGTGGTCACAACCTTCTGCGGAAGCAACCCTGCTGGTCAGGCGTTTTCTAGTGTTACTTATTCTTATGAAGCCTACTGTGTTGTGGTAGCCTCTTTCCACAATGTCGTAAGTGTTTGTATCGCAGTAGAGTCGCACGAACATGTCCTTGCACCCTCTGAAGTGGTACTCAAAGTAAGCATTTCCAGATCTCACGTCATCTGTTCTCACTTCCATATCCCTCGTTAAGTACAGGGACCATACTGACAATAGACAAGAATATAATAATACTAATAATAATGGGCATTTATAAAGCGCTATATCCATACACAAGGTGCATGCTCAAAGCGCATTGAAAATATGAAAATTTAAGGTGATGAGATGAAATGCTATGAAATAAAGCCTAAAAGTAATATGAGCATACTGTGTTGTGCTGTGTAATGAATATGAGTAATATAAGGCTGTAGCACGTTTTCCCAATATAAAAGAAAATGCGGAGCGGCCTTGATATAAGCTCTTCGGAGCTTGTTGGTAAATTCATTCATGTATATATACATATCATGAATTAAATATGTTTAAATAAAAAAAAATGATCCCGATAAATACAAGTTTATACCAAATGTATCATATAGGGTCAAACTCTCATTTCTTAATCGGATAATCTGTAGAGGAAATAGCGAAAACTGCTGGAGGTCATTCTAGTTTAAACACCTATTATATATTCGTTAGAGAAATGGATTATCAACTCTTAACTGTCATTCTGACTGCTGTAGATAAGTTTCCCAAATACCGTTTGACTGATTGACGCGCGTCATTTTTCGGTTTTCGACAATTTTCACGACTTTAAACCTTCCTAATAATGCTCTACAACGTCGATTAGCTGTATAATGATACTTTCCTAAAACAGTCGACACCATATATAGAGTTTGGTGTATGTAACCACCGTCAACTGACTGAGTGGCTCTTTAAGAAGAAGAAATTGTCAAGCTTAAATCAAAAACATGGCTCTTTAAGATATAGTCTCACCTCGGCAGCTATACTACCGGTAATTTCCTTGTATATTTATCATATGATCTGATTTACTGTATCATTTATATATAATTATTTTTTGAAGACATGTAACTTATTGTACAGTTTATTCAACTTGTTCTCTATGTCACTTATGTGAATTATGAGAAATAAACTTCTGTTCTGTTCTGTTCTGTTCTGGAAAAAGGTCCTTCTTATCTAGTTACATTCACGGGGAAATATGTCATTTTAGCGATATCAAAATGCTAATGGAACGTTGCTTTCTAAGGTCTTATTTACGCCTTAAAGGGGAAGTAGCACGTTTTTAGGGGGAATATAAGGTGATGTCAGGAAAATGAAAATTAATGGTTCCAATTGAACCACAATGTATTTAAACTAAATGGAGCAGTAATAATCCAAATATATAACGTAAAGTTAGCCATGCGATTCCCATTTCTTACACAAAATGAATTAAAGGTGTTCACACAAAATGGCCGCCAATGGATTTTATGTGAATCTCCATACTTTGTCCTCTGACTATGGATGATTGGCTTGTGTAATGTGACTTTTGACACTGTCCAATTAATACATTTAGCATTAACTGACATTTATCAGTGAAATATTTGAAATATTGAATTGTCAAAAAATGTGCTACTGCCCCTTTAACGAGACGTCTTGGTACTGGATATTCATTTGTCCTATCAAACTCCATACCTCATTTTAAAATTACCAAAGAATAGAAAAAGTTAATTGCAGACAAACAATGGCTTTTGAAGTTGAAAGATGGATGATATGTCCCAGTTACCTACATGTACCTAGAATGTATGAATTATGAAATGCGGTAGTCAAATCGAATGATACGCATGTAATTACTTTATCGATAACATAAAGATAACACATTGAATGCATTAAAGCAAGGATGTTGCTGAAAGTGTTACCATGAAACGTTAATGTCAGTCCATTGCGATTAAAGAGGCAGTAGCACGTTTTTAGGGGGAATATAAGGTGATGTCAGGAAAAGGAAAATTAATAGTTCCAATTCAAAGACAATGTATTTAAACTAAATGGAGCAGCAATAATTTAAATATATAACGTAAAGTTTAGCCATGCGATTCCTTTTTCTTACACAACATGAATTAAAGGTGTTCACACAAAATGGCCGCCAATGGATTTTATGTGAATATTCATATTTGTCCTCTGACCATGGAAGATTGGATTGTGTAATGAATCTGACACTGTCAACATAATCCATTTAGCATTACCGTACAATTATCAGTGATATATTTGAAATATAAAATTATCAAAAAATGTGATACTGCCTCCTTAAGACACACGTTTCTATAATAATTTATCTGGGCTGTTCCATTATTTTAAAGGATAGCGGCCATGTTACACATTATTTGTCAACCACGAAAAGTGTTGCCAGTTTGAAGCGTTCTGTCTTTTGGGAAATCTGACTTTTGAGAATTCTGTCTTTTGGGAATTCTGTCTTTTGGGAATTCTGTCTTCTATTATCTGGGCTGTTCCATTATTTTAAAGGGTAGCGGCCATATTACACATTATTTGTCAACCACGAAAGTGTTGCCAGTTTGAAGCGTTCTGTCTTTTGGGAAATCTGACTTTTGAGAATTCTGTCTTTTGGGAATTCTGTCTTTTGGGAATTCTGTCATTTGGGAATTCTGTCTTTTGGGAATTCTGTCTTTTGAGACGATACCGTAAATAATTCAATACAATACACATTGAATTCGATTAATTTATAATTTTGCTTTCTATTTGTAGATATCTCGAGATAAGAAAAATTATTAAATTTTACCTTGTTGTATCAATGTTCCCATAATCAATAAAAATATCTGAAATTAAAAAATATAAATTAGGCTATTAGGCATGTTAATGCCATTACAGAGACATTAATTACTCATCGTTATAATCTGGATTTTAACACAAAAACAAATTATATCAATATAACCGAAAATCTTTATAGATAATATTTTCCTTGATTAGATCGTTTAAACTGATCAAACGAGCCTTAGTGTTTCTGTTGTTGGTGGTTGATTTAAACCGCTTAAGTTAGCTCATCCATGTTTTCATCCAAATTGTTTTATATAGGGACTCGAAGAGAGGTGGATTTTTCGGAAAGAAACTATAAAGAATGTCCCGAGGTTATTATATAAATGTAAAGTCGGATTCCAATGGGACCCTTCAGGGCCAAAAGTTTTTGATGGTAAAACTGCTTATGACAACTGTTCTGTCTTCGTTTTCCTTTTAAGCTGACCTTTCCGAGAAAATAAATGCAAAAGCTACAAACCAAAAAACTTTGAAAAATATACCATTTTCTCCTAGTTTTTGACCATTGTCGTACTAACCATATCATCATATGATGGTTTCCAAGATATATGACATTTGTAGGCCTATGTCAAAGGGTGAAATTTCAATGACGTGGCAATTGGTTATTAAAGTGCGGGACGCATATACGGCCCCCAGCTGGGATATGAAGTAATAGAACTGAAACCAACGGTTTTACAGGCAACATGGATTTTACCTTAATGCGAATGTGAAAGGTGTCAAAGAAGGTAAATAACATTACACAGTGTTTTTGTCAAAATATAAGGAAAAAATCTTATTTTTAATACCTTATTGCTGGTCACTCGCCGATGCTCATGCACCGTTTAACATACATTAACATAAAGGGGCAGCAGAACGTGTTTATGGGTAATATAAGGTGACGTCAGGAAAATGAAAATAAATGGTTCCAATTGAAAACAATGTATTTAAACTAAATTATGCAGTAATAAAACAAATATATAATTTCAAGTTCAGCCATGCGATTCCTTTTTCTTACACACAATAAATTAAAGGTGGATTTTATGTCAATCTTTATAATATGTTCTTTGACTATGGATGATTGATTAGTGTAATGATATTTTTGACGCTATCAAAATAATAGATTTAGTTTAACGTACAATTATCAGTGAAAAATTTGAAAATATAAAATTGTCAAAAATCGTGCCACTGCCCTTTTAAAAGTCATATTATCAAGTTTATATTTTTGAAAATTACAAACAACTGAGAGACATTATACAATTATATTAGGATAGAGCAACATTTTAATGATTAATTCAACTAAGGGTTCTCAAATACGACTTGCACTTGGTGGATGATACGTTTCACATCTTGGGAGGCTTTAAAGGGACAGTGGCACGTTTTTTGATAATTTTATATTTCAAAATTGTCACTGAAAATTGCAGGTTAATGCTAATTGTATTAATTTGACAGTGTCAAAAATCTCATTACACAAGCCAATCATCAACAATCAGAGGACAAAGTATGAAGATTCACCTAAAATCCATTGGCGGCCATTTTATGTGAACACCTTTAATTCATTTTATGAAAGAAAGAGGAATTGCATTGCTAAACTTTACGTTATATATTTGAATTATTACTGCTGCATTTAGTTTAAATACATTGTCTTTCAATTGGAACCGTTAATTTTAAATTTCCTGACATCACCTTATATTTCCCCTAAAAACGTGCTACTGCCCCTTTAACAAAACATTAACCAGACATAAATTTACTACTGTTTTATTGCCCACGTGTCCTAACTTATTACATCACATGTCTATCACACCAGATATCAAGTTAAATGCGGCGTGTACTTTCTTTCGCCTGGCGGTTTAGATTTACGTATTTATATCTTTTGCAGCAAAGTTGAGTTTAAAAAACATGAGCCATCTGAAAAGCATATGACACCTCACTCATCAACCTATTTAACAGAAGCAAACACAAAGAAGATATGTAAACATTGTACAAACCTGAATTAATGTCGTCTTGGGAAACACTCTCATTGTGTCTGAACCGCTGGGGGACCCAAACAATGAAAGCATGATATGCGGAATATTTCAGTTTTAAATAAATTATTCTGATAATCAGACCAATGCAAATAAGATTAAATATAAATATTGAGTCTGTTACTATGGGGATGTAAATTATGTATGATAATTTAAGTAAAATTGAAAAGATACCGAAGATATTTTAGAAAAGGTATATTTTACGCCAGAAAATGATTAGAATCAAATGCTTAGTAACATTTTTATTACACCATTTTAACATTTTAAGTGATGTAAGTATCAAGCATTTGATCAAGATTGATTTAAACATATTCTATTGCTTAATTTCAATGAATATTTCTATTGGGATAAGTAAGAGCTAATATAAATGTCTCTCAAATTCAAATTCCACCTACACTAAGTTTAAGCTGCATTGACATACTTGCATGCGGTTCGTGGTGAAATTTAGCTATTGAGAAAAGAATACACCACTCGGTAGAAATATCCTACGTTGAAAGTTAGATATCATATTAACATGTTTTAATCAACAATAAGATACTTAAAGGGGGTCTGCAACCCGATTTTTTAACTTCCAGAGTTTTATTAGCAGGGCCTCGAAAGAGTCGTAGGGACAAAATTATTTGGTTACGAACCGCTTACAGCTGACAACCAGTACCAAGTTTGTGTCAAGGATTTCGTCCCTACCGAGTATTTACGACTATTTCGGGGCCCTGCTAATAAAACTTTCGACGTCCAATGTAAGTTCCCTCTGCAAGAGTGCCATAGCTTTCAACGAACCCGCCTTTGGTGACATCATCATTATGTGTGTAGGTTTGACACCGCGACTCAATTACCGCAATTGGTATCAACTTGGGCGGCAACTAGTGTCTGATTCGGTGAAAAACCAAACTAAGCATGTGAATGAATTGTTTCCACATTAAATACCCCGATAGGACCGTCCCTTCAAGAAAAGGGGTTTGTGATATGTTTAATATTTGCAAATCCTTGTCACAGAATGCTAATGAATCCCTATTAATATCTGTATACCATTTCATAAATGATACAAACCGATTTTTAATTTCTCTCCTTAATCTGTACCAAATACAAATGTAGACAACGTTGAATATTAATTTGAGTTTTCTATGAATAATTGCAAAATTTGTATTTCCACCAATGCATTTGATATCTGAATCGTTTTGTTTTTCAGAAGCATTTATATAGGCATTTGATTGTTTGCTTATCCGTTTTCCCTATTGTATATATATTCTGAATGTTGTGTATTTTGTATATATGTTTTATGGAAATAAAATGCTGTTTAAATCAATATTTGTTTTGTTAGACTTCTTATGCTTCCGGAGAAGTAAATAAAAGTACCGAGGGTACAGAAGCTCACCTAAAATGAATGATGTGGTAAAATGTTTTAATTATACATGTAACCATCTTTTATATAATTGATTATGGCTGACATCATGATTTTTTCATCTTTTAAAATACTAGTCTTCTTTTGGAAACGACTAGAGCTTGAACAAACATTAATACACGAATGATATAATCATGATAAGTTAACAAGCAGTAGGTTTTTGTATAACTTTTTTTGTATATCTATGGCTGAATTGGTGACCATCTTGTACTTTTTAATCTTCAAAATGCTACTTTTATGTGGGCATCCGTATTAATTTCATTATGATATCTTGATTGGTTTAGGTGTATCCATTTAAATGTCATTCATTACTTACAGGATGGTGGGCACCTACATTTGTTTTGTAGTGAATCATTAATATGATTTCAAGATTATTTCACTGATGGTTATGCTGCATGGGATATTGAGAATCCCAAAAGTACAGATTTTTCAAGGAAAATGAATGACTGATTGAGAGGAAAGCCATAAACACAGCAATGCATAAGACACGTTTATTTTGTTCACATAATAATTACATGTCAAGTGACCATGAGATGTCTTTCATTAAAGTATCAATTTATTTAACACTCATACAGTACTATAATGGTAAACATTTTTGCATTGTCAAATCAACAGAGATATGACAAATCAAATTTCCTTACTTTTCTTACTAAACCCTTTTCGATTTGCATCTGCATATTTATTCCACATCAACTTATCATGTAGATTGCTAAACACAAAGCTTATTGTAGACAAGTTTTGTGTAAGTTGTTATTCTTAGAAAGAACATATCACTGTCATGAGAATACAAGTCCATAACTTTTATTGCATACACATGGGCCATGGCCATATAGCATAATGCTCTACCATATCAATTGGGTCAGGTTGATTATGCAACAGACTAGCAGCTGACACTGTGATGCTAGCAGCCTGCCTTGGGATGTGTATTAGCATAGTGGAATATCTGAACTCTGGTTGACCCCTTATGTGTGGTATTTAAAGGAATATATTCCATATTTAAGATAATATTATGATTAGTAAGTTCAAATTAGAGAATTTATATGGTGCCAGTGATCACTTGATGAAAGCTTAAAATTTAATAATAATGATGTGTCATCTGCAGCTGAAAAGTCAATATGGCTGCTATTGCGGCCATCTTGGATTCTCAAAACTGAAACCTCTACCTTTCTGTGTGGAATCACTATAGGTATAACATACTACAATATAAAAATGATATCTAGATTGGTTTAGGAGAAATAGTCTTTGTCATGAAATCTAATTGAAAATTCAATATGGCTGCCATGGTGGCCATATTGGATTCTCAAAACTTTAACGTCTACCTTTCTGTGCGGAATCACCATAGGTATAACATACTACAATTTCAGAATGATATCTGTATTCGTTTAGAAGGAGTAGTCTTTTTCATGAAATCTAATTGAAAATTCAATATGGCTGTCATGGCGGCCATCTTGGATTCTCAAAACTGAAACGTCTACCTTTCTGTGAGGAATCACCATGGGTATAACATAATACAATTTCAGAATGATATCTGTATTCGTTTAGAAGGAGTAGTTTTTTTCATGAAATCTAATTGAAAATTCAATATGGCTGTCATGGCGGCCATCTTGGATTCTCAAAACTGAAACGTCTACCTTTCTGTGGGGAATCACCATGGGTATAACATACTACAATTTCAGAATGATATCTGAATTCGTTTAGGAGGAGTAGTCTTTTTCGTGAAAGTTTACGGACAGACAGACGGACGACTGACGAAGCGCCATGACATAAGCTCACATTTACTTTGTAAAGGTGAGCTAAAAATAGCACAAAGTTTACCGATGGACGGATGCCAGACACAATGCCATGCCATAAGCCAATCAATCTAAATAAATTAAGCTCGACAGATTTTCACTACGTCCAACAGTAGGACTTAGTGAAAATCTGTTGAGCTAAATTTACTGAAATTGTCAGCCATGGGTCTTGCAGGCCAGATGAGCTAGAAGAGATCATTTTTTGTTCCTGAGAAGGAACATAATCATCAAGATAATATTTTTTGGTTGGAAATGAAATAATTTGTACAAGCGAGTTTTTAATAAAAGAGAAACCCCCCTTGCATGAAGGTTTTCATAAAAACTGACATGAATCATGCTCTAACTTTGTGATTAGTATTCTCAACATCAGTATCTGTGAGATGTGCAATTAGTGTGTGTCATTGACCACCAGCAACTACACTTAAACAGAGACATTGTCACTGTAGCTCATCATCCTTCATATTCCATTTTGCTTTAGGCTATTCTAAATGTGGTTCCCCCCTTAGTAGAGGCCACAGTGTCATCAAATGTGCATTATAAAACGCGACAAACACTGCATTGAGTAAGAAGGCTACCCAATCTCCAATTGATAATTTCGGGTATATAGGATCCTAAGGTTCATCAAAGCCTTTCTTAGGGGCCACAGGGCCATCAAAGCTATAAATTATAATCTTCACTATTTAAGGAGTCTGTACACCAACTTTCAGCTTTCTAGACCCTATGCTTCGAAAATGCAAAAACAAAGTTACGGACAGATGAACGGACACAATGCCATGCCATTGGCCCATCGGACCTTGCAGGCTTGCTTAGCTGAAAAAATAACCTATTAATACATCCAAGCAATCGGAGTTAATCATTGAAATGGTCGCTCTGTTTTCCAAATGAACATGAACTCAATACAGCATCCATTTCATAAAGAGTGCCATTGAGCTGTTGAGCCTCCAAGGAGATTGGGCTTATTTTTGATTGGCTGAGTTCAGCAGGACAGCCTGCCTTATAGCCCCATTTCACTGAGCGACTGAAAATAGGCCAAATGTTGTCATTGACTCGTAATTAAGCGTCTTTGAGTCCTCTTTAGTCGCCTCTGAGCGTAGTTGAGTCTGTATGGGTCTGTATGAGTCTTGGAGAGTCGGGAGGTCAAATTTTGTCGGGAGTGGGTTTTTGAACATGTTCAAAAACCCACTCCCGACTTTTTAAGTCCAGCGAGGTTCGTACTTTCAACTGGAAATTCCAGAAATTCAATTGACGTCGTATTGAGTCGTATGTTGCTCGTATCTGAGTCTTATTGAGTCGTATGGAATCATATTGAATCGTGAATAAGTCATACATAGTTGGATTGAAACGTGGTTGTCGGGTGTGAGTCGGGAATGGTTCTTTCCCTAATTTACACGCCGCCTCTCTTCCAACTAGTGCAAACACATGTACGACTAACCAATACTCAAAGACGATCAGTGACGACCCGTTCCTGACTAATCATAACAAAAAAGTCGGCGGTTGTTGGCGTTTTATATGCCCGATTCCGGTCTAAAATTTCCGATTCTATCGTACATGGATCGTACGTGAGACGTTTCTGTGTCGTGAGGAGTCTTCATTGTCGTGAACGAGTCGTAAATAAGTCGTTCAGGTCGTGAGTGGGTCGACAGTGAGTCGTTAGAGAGTCGGAAATGAGTCTTTGTCAGAGTCGTGGTGGTGACTTGGTGTCGTGAAAGACTCGGCAGTGAGTCGTGAACGAGTCGGTCTCAGTCGTATTGAGTCGTATCTGAGTTTAGATGAGTCGTAAGTTCCTCAGTTTATTGTCGGGGGTGCCTCGTAGGTCTGTCGGGAGTTCCTCTTTATTGTGTTGTATGTCAGTCGTGTATGTCGTAGGTAACTCTTACGAGTGTCGTTAGTAACTCGTAGAAACATCAAATTTCATAATTTGACCTGTATTTGCTCCCGACTCATGCCAACAAAGTCGTAGTGGAAAAGTCGGGAATAGTCGGAAAGAGTCTTGAACACTTTTCAAAGTCGTAGCTCAGTGAAATGGGGGTATTATCAGTGAAGTTAGTTATTGTTTAATGCCGCTTGGGCAGTATTTCAGCCATTAGCGTCATTCTAGTTGGTCAATTTTAGATCAACAGTGTGACCTGACATAAAACCTATTGATCTGAATTTATTTAAATTGATCAGGTCATCAAAAGTGGGGCATAAATACACAGATTCTTAGTAGCTAATCATATTGTATACTTCTCACTAAAAAAATAAGCAAACCAGGATACTGTTTTCAAAAAATTACGTACACATTATGCAATGGCAATACATTAATGTAGGCAGAGTAACTTTTAGAATACATAACCTTAAATCAGATCATTAATCCCATTGCTTGAACAAAACAACCCTCATTAACATACAATTTAGACAAGATGCATTTATTCCAAATTTTATACGTTGCTAAATTGTTTTGGGTGAGAAGTTTACCTGCAAATAATTCTAGGTAAATCAAATTTGCTGAGCTTCAAAACAAAAGAAAATCCTCTAAAGAGATAGACAGAGCATTTATTTATTTATCAATCAATGTCACTTTGGGCTGTTACAAATACATAAGAAACAGATATATATTCTCTCTTATGTACAATATCTCAAATGGACAAAGTGACCGATAGCCATTGAAATCTATTTACAAATGAACATAAATACAATTGATGCAAAAAAAGTGTAATTCATAAACATGATTAACAGTCTCAGATCAGTCAATTTTTGAAATTATCTCCAAAATATGATATTATATTAGAACTCTTGAAAAAAACACCACAATTTTGACTTTATTAGACAGAATGAATTTTACATTTTTATGAAAACTGACACTCGTACATACAGCAATATTTGAAATAAGATCAAACAGCGTCCCAAACATGAATGGTTAAATGCGGTTGCTTCAGTGAATCATTAAAAGAAATTAATCCATAGTTACGACAACAAGTATTTGTCCAAATAAGGCAACTACCACTCCCATATTCAATATACTATGGAGTTTTGCCGCTGGGCAAAATTTCAGCCATTGGCAATGTGTATTGCAAAATTGAAGTGTTAATGGTAAAAGTTATATATGAATATTGAATATTCAGGGCGATCTGTACTTTTTATGCCTGTGCAGGGTTCAAGTCTCATTACATATTTGCAACCTTATTTTCCTGTACATTTTGTTTCATAACCAAATTTGGAGAACAAAACATGCCTTATACGCATAAATTATGTAAATTGTTTTAGTCATCCATGAATTCAGATACATTGAAACATCTATTCCTTATCATTTGTGGAAGTCAGTGAGTCTTAATGCCTCTTAGAAAATATTTCAGTGTGTGGTGTCCTTGACATTTGAAACTTGAAACAGAATATAAATATACATCCTGACCAAGGTATTGCTAAAATCAAACATTCAAAATGTTAACTTCTTTTCAAGGGAATATATTCAACAATATATCTCAATTTTGGAAGAAAATATAGCGGTTATAACCGGTTCACCAACGAGTCTTGTTTGCAGGTTAATATTTACCTATCTGAATCAGTTTTAACCAACGATCGACAAACAATATTGTTGAGGCCCTTTTAATAAATGGAACACCTTTGTGATGATAACATTTTAAGTCTGTATTGAAACAAGAGTTTAAAGTAAGAAATAAATCAAATGTTTGGCGATATATTTCAAGGAGTTGTATGGGTTTGAGCGAAAAGACTTTTAACACTACAACTCAAGAATTATCCTTAAGTCAGTTAAGGATTCAAGACTGACGAGTTTGAAGTATGACATGAATCAAATATTCAGTGATATATTTCAAGGATTTGAAACAACTTGAGAGCAATCCACAAGACAAACAAAGATGCAAGGACCTCTTCGGCTATAGTTTATTATAGTTATGTATGTACACACATGAAAATATCAGCCCATTTTCCCTCTTCTATGTACAACATCATTCAACTCTCTTTCCTTGGATGACTTTCTACTCAACTTACATGACAATGAAAGGTTACATATCAGAATGTGAATCGCCCCATCTCTTTTGGCTTAACAAATTTTAACCATGTGGTCTTTATAGTGGCTTGGCTGCTGATATTATGAAATATAAATAACTCAAAATAAACTTTCCATCAATGAGGAAAGAAAAGATGATGAACCAATAAGAAACCAGTATAAAATAGGATTTTGGGTCCGTTTTCATAATTGTTGGGTTGAAATGGCAAGAACTCAACCATCAGTATTATTTTCTCTTTAACACATTAAGCCCTTCAGTATACTCATTAAAAATAATTCAGGACCACTCTCACTTTTAACAATCATGTTATGAGTCCTTTTGAATAAAATTTAACATAAATAATATTATTCTCTGCTTGAGAACGACACAAGAATCTGTGTCGAAACGTCGCATACAATGAACAAAGAAGTTGTCATTCATATATTCCTCAGCATTATAAATATTAGAGTTTCTTAATTTTAAGGGGGTTTAGCATCTAAACAAGGGCAAATATATAACATTTTTATCAAACAGATTTCTTGATCAAATAAATCAGTTTATCAGACCTTAGCAAGAGAGCAAAAGGTACATCAGAATAGGAAATTCTCAACATATATGACTTGTAGCGTAGTTTCGTCCAGAGATTGAAATAACAAATATGGTTACCTTCCAAAATAAATAAACTTAACACAAACAGTATGAATGAATGAATACAATGCATGAATATATTTGAATTTGACAATGCATTGCAAGATAGCTGGAGCATTGCTACTGCTAACTTCATAAACCCTATGTTACAGAAATGACTATGCTGCTACAGAAATATTTTCTGCAGAGGCTGTCCAGGTTGTTTTAACAACACTGAGATCGCTCACGCAGATATATCACAACTCTTTATGACCATGTTCCCAGGAATCAAAGTTTCAAAATAATGACTTTCGAGATACAAAATTTCAAGAGGTTTCCTCTCCAACAGGTTTGACAGTAGCTTTGCAGGTCACCATTTTTTAAAAGTAAAGTGCAGGCAAACCCAGTGTTTAAAACATAGCCCATCCGCCAGTCCTTGACTGGCTACTTTTTGAAAGAACTGGTTACTTTTTGGTCAGGACTGGTAACTTTTCAAAATTTTTCTTTATTTTCCCCTAAGGAATTGGCTAATTAATTTCAGGACAGGCTAGGTTTCCAATCTTTTTTTTTTATACACTGGCAAAAGCAAGTCTGACCAATCGAATCATTGCATTTAAAAACCAGCTAGCGGTGATTGTGTTGTAGGCATGGATCACAGCACATATATCCCCCTTGTTACTAACACCAAAGATTTTGCGTGAGGCCTGGTGATTTATTAGCTCAGCTTCATCAGGAAAGACTGTTCATATCTCGATTAATTTTGAAACTTTTATTCCTCGAAATATTGTCAACATCACCAGCTGGTCAACCAATGATTTTGGGAATAAAAATATTCGGCAACATAACTCTTCACGGAACAACCATCAGGTAACATCAGGTGAGATTGTGAAATTTGCTCAATCAACACTTGATCACCAAAAAAACTACTGGTAGCCCTTCATCACGATCTTTAGTTTTTGGTGTAAAATTAAGTCAATTTTCCATATATATCATGTGACTTTCGGAAAAAGTTGAATAATAACAGCTGACCAAAAATTACCAGACCAACTTCTAAATGCCTTTGAAGAATTTCAACTGGTATCCCTTCATCACATTTGTTACGTAGTTGAGTCAATATTCTATATTAGCTTATTCTAAGTTCAGCGAGCACTTTCAAACGGAGATGATTGTTACAGCACTCCCGCCCACACATTCATGCTTTAGAGTAGATGACATGCAGGCATATGTAGGCATGTAAATATGTTTCTTAAGTTAACAACAAAGTTCTTATCCTAACATTCCCATTACACGATCTCGTATTTATCCACGTAGAAGATGACCTCGTCTGAATACTTGACGGGTTGTTCGTCATCCACGTACCGCACGTCCATAACCTGCAGAAGATAATCACAATATCAATCATGTCACTCACATCAATCATATCTGAAACATACTTATGAACATAGATAAGAACAGAACAGAACACAGATATCGACAAGCCACATTTTAGTTATACTTGGTTACCCAGAGCCTAAAGAAGATAATCACAATATCAATCATGTCATTCACATCAATCATATCTGAAACATACTTATGAACATAGATAAGAACAGAACAGAACACAGATATCGACAAGCCACACTTTAGTTATACTTGGTTACCTAGAGCCTAAAGTTTCATTGCTCTACTATCTTTTACACCTTTTAATCAGGAAAATCTGTACTCAAATGTACTCTGTACCTTGATTTGAACAGGCAAAGGAAATGCCTACGTGGGCCCCTTAATAAGGTACAGTAGAACACGGATATAGCAAACTCGGATATAGCGAACAATCGGATATAGTAAACAAACTTTTAAGTCCCGTCAAAAGCCCTATGCATGGCACCCAAATGTGAGGAGAGAACACCAGATATAGCGTACTAAATTCTTTGGTCCTTTGGAGATTGTTTTATCCGTGTTCTATTGTATTTTGCTTTAGTCTTGATTTGAGAAAAATGCCTTAGAATTCCGAAATGGTTGATATGGTATACCATCCTTTATTACACGGCTTTTGAACCAACTTGTTGCAAATCACAGACAACAAATTTATAATGTTACAAAATAAACACCTTTAATTTGTTCAAAACAATTCCCTGAGACAGGAAAGAAATGAGCACTCACCTGAATATCACAATAAGACTTTTTGGAGATGAAGGACACATTGACAGGGAAGAAGTCGTCGGGATGTCCAGCTATTGAGAACTCCATACTCCCAGACTTGTTGGAGGCGTTGATGACGGGCATGTTCCACTCAATGACGCGGTTCCGTGAGTTGTACTCGTACTGACCCTCGCACTCACTGATAATAGGTGCTCCAACACCGGATCTGTGCATAGTAATCATGTGTTATATAGCCGTGCCAAGGAAACTCAAAATCCAGTACCAAGCTACACAGAGTTAAATATACAAGAGGTTTAATTCACGTAAAATACTTTGAATCCTGGACCCATAGCCTTATGGGTCAGCCTCAAAATTGAAGGTCAAGTGCCGGTTTGAACACCAAAACCCTGATAAAGTTAATTAGTCTTTTATTCAATTTCAAAATGGATACATATGCAATACAAAACACTGTTATTTGACTAACATGCTATCCCTAGTTTGTAAGGTAAATATCTATTATAAAGTTATGTAATAGAAGTGATAAATATTTGATAAAGAAGTAAGAGAAAGCAGTTACTCACGGACAGGGTATTGTGATAAGGACGTCCTCCAGCTCCAGTTCTGTCCTCTCCAACTCGTACTCTATGTTCACATCACAGCCACTTCCAGTCTCCGAGGGCCAGCAGTTGACTGAAACAGGTGACACAAACAGTGAGGTCTAATTTTTGCATTTATGCAACAATTGAAAACTATGATCTCTCCATCTTTGAGATAAGCAAGATTTCTTAACTCTTAATAATAATACTAATTTTAACGCCTAGTATCCAGTCCAGGACTGCTCAACGGCGATACAATGGCTGTACAATGTATATTATTACCCTGAAGGAATTGTACTTTCGAGTCAAGCTACTAAGCGCCTCGCGTGACCAAATAGGTCCGTACTTTCCCCATGCTCAGGTACCCATTTATACAGCTGGGTGAACTGAGTGCAATGTGGATGAAGTGCCTTGCCCAAGGACACAACACAGTGTTCTTGTTCACATTTTTCTTATGCCAAGTCAACCGTAATCTATTCAGTTACTTACCACATTTCAGATGAGAGGAAATAGCTTATAATGAAAACTTATTGGTTTTCTTTATCCAGAAAACTTGCTACTTCTTTCAACGTCACTTCCAAATGCACTTTAAAGACCACATTTCTTTGAATCAAGTCTCTGTTTGGTTAGTGAGGTTCAGCGGGTTCCACAAGATATTACAATGTAATGACAATACATTAAAATATTCACTAAAGCCTTATATGTATCAGTGTATCAAGTCATTCCTATGGGGTAAGGAGGTTAAGCAGACAACTCACTCGAGAGAGGCATGAGTCCCTCGTCTTGTGAACTCAGTCTCCACTTGAGGACGCCGATATCGGTGTTTAGCGGGAACGGTTTGTCCGGGTTCTTCAGTCCTATACATGACGAGCCCAGGAACAGCTTCTTGTCTATGTTAGGGTGGGTCTGAGAAGAAGAGCATAAATGATTTGTTAATATTGATGTCGTTTCAAGTAAAGTAGGTTTATTTTTTTATAACACTCTTAACAAAGCAATTTCATGTTACTTTATTTTGTTGTTATACAAATGTTTCAATGAATGATTGGATGACTGTTATTCGCACTAAACTACGAATGTTTCAAACAGCAACCAACCTGCATTTGGTGTTAAACACATGTTTCAATTAATGAAAGGATGATGAAATCTAGTTAAAACAGCAACAAACCTGCATTTGGTGTTATACACATGTATCAATTAAGGATAATGAAACATACTTTAAACAGCAACCAACCTGCATCTGTGCACCCTTGGTATCATCTTGCTTGACCCCGATGCGAATACGTGCGTTCTTCTCGTCGGTGATCTTCAGTTTGATCATGCCGTGGATCTCCATGCTCTGCAAGCCTCCATCGCGACCAGCAGTCAGGGTGATCTTCTCCTCCACACATATGTGAACACTGCAGAGAAAACGGGAGTCAGTACATACTTGCATCACTGCATGAGTTGCTTCTTTAACCACAAATATGTGAACACTGCAGAGAAGAGGGTTGAGGAGTCCCTGCCTCTCTAAACAAGTCTGTGTTCCTAAGTGATCAACCGAGGTCGTTTTGACATAATTTCTGAATGGTAGGAGTATCATTTTTTTCAAAGGGACAAGCCAAAAGGGTAGGCAAATTTCCCCAGGACCCCATCTAGGAACAATTCGGTTGTGAAAGAGTTAGAGGAGCTCTATGGAAAATTTCCAAGCATGTATACAAATTAACTAGCATCAATTGCAACAGTAAGATGAATTTGAAAATCTACACAAAACACTTGCCATTTGAATAGGGCTATGGCCTCAGCCTTTGCTTCTGTGCTTCACATATTTATTTGAGTTACCATAAAAGCATGAGCGAAAAATTCAGATAATTTTAGATAGCTATACAAATACTTAAATCGGAAATAGATGATTTATTGTTTGATCAAATTGTGTGAGCTTCAACTTTTGAAGTACCATGTGCCAGGTACTTCTTGATAGAATTAGAATCACTTCAATATTCCTCACTTTCTTACGAGAATACTCATTGAGAGTGAGACTCGCCTTATGATGAGGTTTCAACAATAACAATACTATCTGTCAAAAATTTTGATTTGCTAGTGTTTATGAAGTCATTTACTTTTCTCAATGGTTCCAATATGACAAATGTCAAACATTCTGAATTTTAAACAGGAACTTTTATCACCAACTAATGTACCATAAAGCTAAATATTATATCATTATATACATATAAACAAATATTGTCATATAAAAAAAAATAGAGCCATTGGCTCTGTAGCTCATCAGGCATCATATCAAGTTTGCTTTATACAGGCAAGATGAGCTAAAAATGAAACTGATGTTACCTATTGCAAGAAAACCTATAAAAAAATTACAAAACAAATGTATTATTATTCAACACTTTCTAGATTGCCAATATCAGACAGTGAAAGAAGTCCACACTAAAATATCCAAGGAGAAATAAATTTGCCATAGACTGTCATCTAATGGAGAAAAATAGGTTTTTAAGATTGTGACCCCTGTGACCCTACAGTTTAGAATCCCAATTGGCCAAGGAGTCTACATGCAGTCTTTCAGCTCAATAGACCTTTAGGAGCTAAAGATGATGATGAAAATAAGTTGTTAAGGTTGTGACCCCTGTGACCCTATTTGGAACTTGAGAAGAAGATGAAAATAGTTTTTTAAGGTTGTGACCCCTGTGACTCTATTTTGGGTCACAGGGTCAACAAAGTTACAAATTAGAATCCCCATTGTCCAAGGAGTCTGCACATATCAATATTAACTCTCTAGACCTTTTGGAACTGGAGAAGAAGATGAGAATTGGTTTTTAAGGTTGTGACCCCTGTGACCCTATTTGGGGTCATGGGGTCACGAAATCTACAATTAAGAATCATGATTGGCCAAGGAGTCTGCACATATCATTTTCAACTCTATAGTCCTTTTAGTACTGGAGAAGAAGATGAAAATAGGTTTTTAAGGTTGTGACCCCTGTGACCCTATTTGGGGTCACAGGGTCACCAAAGTTACAAATTAGAATCTCCATTGTCCAAGGAGTATGCACATATAATTTTTTAACTCTCTACTCCTTTTGGAACTGGAGAAGAAGATGAAAATAGGTATTTAAGGTTGTGACCCCTGTGACCCTATTTGGGATCACAGGGTCACCAAAGTAACAAATTAGAATCCCCATTGTCCAAGGAGTCTGCACATATAATTTTTAACTCTCTACTCCTTTTGGAACTGGAGAAGAAGATGAAAATAGGTTTTTAAGGTTGTGACCCCTGTGACCCTATTTGGGGTCACAGGGTCACCAAAGTTACAAATTAGAATCCCCATTGTCCAAGGAGTATGCACATATAATTTTTAACTCTCTACTCCTTTTGGAACTGGAGAAGAAGATGAAAATAGGTATTTAAGGTTGTGACCCCTGTGACCCTATTTGGGGTCACAGGTTCACCAAAGTTACAAATTAGAATCCCCATTGTCCAAGGAGTCTGCACATGTCACTTTCAACTCTCTAGTCCTTTTAGAACTGGAGAAGAAGATGAAAATAGGTTTTTAAGGTTGTGACCCCTGTGACCCTATTTGGGGTCATGGGGTCACGAAATCTACAATTTAGAATCCCCATTGGCCAAGGAGTCTGCACATATCGTTTTTAACTCTCTAGTCCTTTTAGAACTGGAGAAGAAGATGAAAATAGGTTTTTAAGGTTGTGACCCCTGTGACCCCAAATAGGGTCACAGGGTCACCAAAGTTACAAATTAGAATCTCCATTGTCCAAGGAGTCTGCACATATCATTTTTAACTCTCTACTCCTTTTGGAACTGGAGAAGAAGATGAAAATAGGTATTTAAGGTTGTGACCCCTGTGACCCTATTTGGGGTCACAGGGTCACCAAAGTTACAAATTAGAATCCCCATTGGCCAAGGAGTCTGCACATATAATTTTTAACTCTCTAGTCCTTCTGGAACTGGAGAAGAAGATGAAAATAGGTTTTTAAAGTTGTGACCCCTGTGACCCTATTTGGGGTCACAGGGTCACCAAAGTTACAAATTAGAATCTCCATATGCTAAGGTACTTGTACACAAAATTTCAGCTCTCTAATGTGTATGGTTCATGAGGAGAAGTCGAAAGTGTCAAAAGTTTACGGACGGACGGACGACGGACGACGGACGGACGCCGGACGACGGGCCATGCCATAAGCCCATCTGGACTTTCAGTCCTGATGAGCTAATAAAAAACAGTTACATGCATTTCACTTTATGCATCGATCTTTAATTATTAGATATAACTGCAAATTGGTATATCAACATTTCAGATTTGTCATGTTCTCAAAACAAAGCGTTCTTGCAGAAACAGACCAAGAAAAAACCCAGACTTCAAACTTAGCTATTACTGATATTATTGAACCATTTTTTTTTTTTTTTTCATGTTGTCAATAAAGCTGCAAGTTAATAAATTTCAAATGTTATCTATGGTTGTTGAAAACATAAATCATTTGCAAATTGTGAAAACACAGGGAAGCAGCTATTGCAAGAAGGTTCCCACAGCCCTAACAGTGGTCGTCTACATATAGAGAGATAGTACATGTATAACCTTTGGAAGAATTAAATATTAAGGGATGAACTTTATCTATTCATCTTTTTCCAGCCATAACACAGCAGTGGGAATATATCTTACTCTACTTCTAAACTGTACAAACCTCTTATATGTGGTTTTTCACTAATGTCATATTCTGAGACAATGCTTTCCCAACATAAAAAAGGAAGATATTTCCCTAAATAATTAAACATGTACTTATCTCTATTGAAAGTATCCCATTTAAAATCAATGAAATCTTTTAATTCACATTGTTTAGAAAAGTTATTTTTTTATGAACAAAGATATTGTGAATGCTTATACTTTATTAAATAATAGAGTGGCATGTTTCTTATCATGCATAGATTATTATTAGACTAAAAATATTTTAATAAATACTTCTGATCGCTCCTAAAAATACTATCTAAATTTGTCATTTTCAAATAATCAAAAAATAAAAGACCTTACATGAAATGTAACAAAATAATTTCTAAAAATAAAAAACAGAATCAGCAATTCCAATCTCTGAAGACATCAAGATGGTGATTTATGATGATTGATTTCCTCAATTAACAGGTGTCATCATCATGTTCTGCTTGAGTGATTCTCCATCCAGAAGCTAATTACTTTATGACAGCTGATTACAAACAATTGTGCTCAAGCTGAACAATTGAACATTACTCCCCACCCAAACAATACTCAGTTTGGCAGCTGCATGGTTTTCAGGTTTGATTTTCAAGTAGAAAAGGGTAAGAAAACAACAAAAGAAAATAAAAAGCCTGTGGCAAATAATAAAATAGAGCCATTGGCTCTGTAGCTCATCAGGCATCATATCAAGTTTGCTTTATACAGGCAAGATGAGCTAAAAATGAAACTGATGTTACCTATTGCAAGAAAACCTATAAAAAAATTACAAAACAAATGTATTATTATTCAACACTTTCTAGATTGCCAATATCAGACAGTGAAAGAAGTCCACACTAAAATATCCAAGGAGAAATAAATTTGCCATAGACTGTCATCTAATGGAGAAAAATAGGTTTTTAAGATTGTGACCCCTGTGACCCTACAGTTTAGAATCCCAATTGGCCAAGGAGTCTACATGCAGTCTTTCAGCTCAATAGACCTTTAGGAGCTAAAGATGATGATGAAAATAAGTTGTTAAGGTTGTGACCCCTGTGACCCTATTTGGAACTTGAGAAGAAGATGAAAATAGTTTTTTAAGGTTGTGACCCCTGTGACTCTATTTTGGGTCACAGGGTCAACAAAGTTACAAATTAGAATCCCCATTGTCCAAGGAGTCTGCACATATCAATATTAACTCTCTAGACCTTTTGGAACTGGAGAAGAAGATGAGAATTGGTTTTTAAGGTTGTGACCCCTGTGACCCTATTTGGGGTCATGGGGTCACGAAATCTACAATTAAGAATCATGATTGGCCAAGGAGTCTGCACATATCATTTTCAACTCTATAGTCCTTTTAGTACTGGAGAAGAAGATGAAAATAGGTTTTTAAGGTTGTGACCCCTGTGACCCTATTTGGGGTCACAGGGTCACCAAAGTTACAAATTAGAATCTCCATTGTCCAAGGAGTATGCACATATAATTTTTTAACTCTCTACTCCTTTTGGAACTGGAGAAGAAGATGAAAATAGGTATTTAAGGTTGTGACCCCTGTGACCCTATTTGGGATCACAGGGTCACCAAAGTTACAAATTAGAATCCCCATTGTCCAAGGAGTCTGCACATATAATTTTTAACTCTCTACTCCTTTTGGAACTGGAGAAGAAGATGAAAATAGGTATTTAAGGTTGTGACCCCTGTGACCCTATTTGGGGTCACAGGTTCACCAAAGTTACAAATTAGAATCCCCATTGTCCAAGGAGTCTGCACATGTCACTTTCAACTCTCTAGTCCTTTTAGAACTGGAGAAGAAGATGAAAATAGGTTTTTAAGGTTGTGACCCCTGTGACCCTATTTGGGGTCATGGGGTCACGAAATCTACAATTTAGAATCCCCATTGGCCAAGGAGTCTGCACATATCGTTTTTAACTCTCTAGTCCTTTTAGAACTGGAGAAGAAGATGAAAATAGGTTTTTAAGGTTGTGACCCCTGTGACCCCAAATAGGGTCACAGGGTCACCAAAGTTACAAATTAGAATCTCCATTGTCCAAGGAGTCTGCACATATCATTTTTAACTCTCTACTCCTTTTGGAACTGGAGAAGAAGATGAAAATAGGTATTTAAGGTTGTGACCCCTGTGACCCTATTTGGGGTCACAGGGTCACCAAAGTTACAAATTAGAATCCCCATTGGCCAAGGAGTCTGCACATATAATTTTTAACTCTCTAGTCCTTCTGGAACTGGAGAAGAAGATGAAAATAGGTTTTTAAAGTTGTGACCCCTGTGACCCTATTTGGGGTCACAGGGTCACCAAAGTTACAAATTAGAATCTCCATATGCTAAGGTACTTGTACACAAAATTTCAGCTCTCTAATGTGTATGGTTCATGAGGAGAAGTCGAAAGTGTCAAAAGTTTACGGACGGACGGACGACGGACGACGGACGGACGCCGGACGACGGGCCATGCCATAAGCCCATCTGGACTTTCAGTCCTGATGAGCTAAAAAATAATGATATAGATAAAAGTTTTTTTTCATTTTTTAAAAATATTTTCAGTTGAAACACTGTTTTTGGAAAGGATTAACAGATATTCTATTTATTACATGGAAGTCACAAAACAACCAATTTCATGTCGCACTGCTGCTTGGAGGAGCCAGTCACAATTGTAACAGTGTGACATCATATGAGATTTTGGTAAGACTAACCTTTGTTTCGTGAAGTTATACTCTTGAACTTGACATCACTCGAGTGGTGATAATGTTTATCGCCACTGTAGCCAGATAAGGGGTTTATTTGACTGATAGAGCAAAGTAGCTCACCCTGAATCATATAATAACTGAGTTTCTGTAATGTAAGCAAGAGCAGATAAGTAAATGACTTATTACACTAGTGAGTCGTAACTTTGACGGGTAGAATATTCACATACAGAAGTTGTAGCACCAAGACTTATTTAAATCTTGGAGCAATTAATTACCTTTCTTGATTTGACTGTGGTGTTGAGGCCTTTGCTACTGTGCTTGACATGGACTTGTTAGAATCAACCACTCCTGAAATGAGGGGACACCATTAGACATAGTATATTATATCTATCATACATTGATAATCTTATCTGAGAACAACATTAGAGATACACGACATGATAATGAACAAATGTAACCTTCCTTATATTTAGGATAGTTTCTTATATTTGTATATGCAATCTCTGTATCATGATACAAATCATTGACTTTGAAATTGTTTATTTTCACTAATTATCAATAGGGATGTCACGATACACCAATGCATCGTCATGGTACAGTTCCTGATACAAAACATGATACAGTTAACTGTATCAAGCTACAAATTTTAGTGAATATCGTTACATTTTTGTGTGAATAATGAATCAAGAAATCAAGAGTTGGTTAAATTCCTTGTTAAGATAGCTTTCATATAGATTTAAATGACTTTCATGAATATAATGCTGAGGAATATATGGATGACAACTTCTTTGTTCATTGTATGCGACGTTTCGACACAGATTCTTGTGTCGTTCTCAAGCAGAGGAAGAGTAATGTCTGAGAACGGCACAAGAATCTGTGTCGAAACGTCACATACAATGAACAAAGAAGTTGTCATCCACATATTCCTCAGCATTATTGTCATTCCAACTTCTAAAATGCCTCTCAAAGAAGACTTTCATGAAGAAGCTTATTTTTGTTGTTACTCAGATAAGTCTTGTTTCTAATATTAGATTTTGATTCCTGAATTTGTATGTCACCGTAATAATGTTGCATTTAGTTGTATCGTGATATGTATTGTATCGTGACCTCAGTGTCCTGATACGTATCGTATCGCAAGGTACCTGTATAGTGACATCCCTTATAATCAAGGTGTATGTCAAGATTTCATATTTTTTTAAATTCCTGAAACCAGGGTACAAAAATTGTGCCAAAATGAGAAAGAATGCTATGCATCTTATCATGAAATGTTTGTAGATCACAAATCTAGCAAATAACACTTACTTTCTCCCTCTGATGCAAGCTGACCAACAAATGTGTCGACATCCTTCTTCTTGGTGCTAAGTTTGAGAGCCCTGCTTGAGCCGGCTGGTTTACTGGAGAGATAAGTCATAGGTAATGAATTTCTTCAGCAAAATTAAACAGAGCTTGTATTTGAAAATAACACTATATACCCCTGAACATATGACATCAAATTAGTCAAATTAGATGGACTCTAAAAAACCAACAAAATTATTATCAATAGAAATATAATTTTTCAACTATGTGAAAGCGAATATATCTGTTTAATGATTAAGTCTGTAACCCAAAGATCAAGATTTTAAGTCTTTGAAGGATATAAAGAAGTGGTTCACAAAACAGCAAGACCCCGCCTGATAAAGGAGCAAGTATATACTCTCAAATGAAGGTTTTCACAAAGTAGAAAGTAAAACCCTGGTTGTTTCCTTAGTTAGCATGTTCTACTAAATCAATCACACTAACATAAAGTCAATGGAATCTTCTCACCTTGGTTGTGAATATGATGACTTGATGGGTTCCATTGGTGTCGAGTCGACGATGGAGTCGTTCCTGTAGCTTCCACTGCCAAAGCCTCCGGAGCTGCTGATGCCTGACGATCTCCCTTTGGCCATGTCTCTCTGTTTCTGTTGTATCTCCTTGGCTCTCTTCCGCATCTGGTCCTTCGCCTCCCGCTCTTGTGTCTATGAACAACGAGTAGGTCATAGTCAGAGTTGTTCCTAGGTGACCAGCTGAAGGGGTCATTTTGGATAATTCTGAGAATGTGGGACACTTTGCAATGATAATGGTATACTACGTCTCAAAATTTTAAGGGACATCAAGCCAAAGGGGTTAAAAAATTCCCCAAAGATACCTTGTAAGAACGACAGTGGAGTTAATTATTACCTACAAGGCACTGAGAAATTATCCCTTAGATTAATTATTCTTAGATTTTGTACCTTTGGTCATAAACAGAACATTATTTTCTGTAAAGGCTGTGTACATAACATTTACAGTTTCTACATATAATAAGATACATCTATCATCAGGTACCTGTCGAACAGCCTGGAACACCTTCTCTTCATGAGAGTCCATCTCTGTAAATGTGCGGATCTGCGCCAGGTTTACATTTTCTCTATACCCGAGGGCAACTATTTCATCAAAGGCAAAGATGAGTGAAAATGATTGGTCCACTATCTCAGACTCCTCCATATTACGACAATATTCTGGAATCTGAAAAAAGAAGAAGAATTCATAAAGAAATAAATCACTTATATTGCTTTATCACAAAGAAAACCAATACAAACTTCTTACTTCAAAAATGTTTTTATCTTCAGATGATTACTTCTTGTAAAATAGGAAAGCTTAATTATTGAAAATATTCATGTCTAACTGAAATTATTAATAATTAAGCTGTCATCTGCGACATAAAGCTCTTTGTAAATGTATGTCAAGAACTTCTACACAATTTTAAATGAATATTACAAAATTAATTTATTTGCCTCTAATAAAAATTCATGAACTTCAATAAAAAGGCACATTGCAGTTCCATGGAGTCACATATGACAAATTTTATCAAAACTGACATTTCATCTAGAGAACTGATTGTTGCTGAATAATATCCAGGGATTAGGAAGATATCCACAGGCTTTTTGGTAATTTTCTGAATTTCAAATGGGCCATTGCCCATTACCGTATCCTTGCGGGTATATGACCACCCTCGAACTAAAGCCCACCCCCCATTTTTCAGGGTTGAGCAGGTTGGGTTCATTCTCGGTTTATAGCCCACCCCCCAATTCTCGGGAGTGTGACACAATCGATGTCAGACGATCGAGTTAGCGATGTTAAAATTTACACCGGAAGCAAAATGCACAAGTTTACATCGATGTCATTTCTTGAAAAATAAAAATATATTGTCCTGTTGTTGTCTTTAATGACTATATACATTGTCAATAAATAAAAATAAAACAATATATTGTTTTTGAATAGTCATGCATCATTAACGTACTGTTAAATTCCAGCAGAAATCACGATGTATGTGGCTTCACTTGCATCAGCGATCGGGAATTTAAATATTTGATTCCCAAAATATAATCAGGAACTATCGCTTTATAAGGCTTGTTTTCCATTCTAAATGTTTAAAATGGCATATTTCCAAACTTATTTATCATATTTAATCAAAGTTCAAAGATATCTTTGTCAAATATATATACCTTCGCGAAAGCACGTTGATTTACTGTACTTGGAATCTCAATCGTAATTTCTTGACGACAAATAACATTATTAATATTCTTTCGTGCTCATTATCATAATAGTTGCAAGTTTTCTTCGAATTTTATATACGTAAATATTTCAATTAACTGCATGTTGTTTTGGAAACTGTAATATATATCGAAAATGTTAAAGAAATATTTGAATATTTAGACATTTAATATTGTATCGACAATATGTTGTCATGAATTTATTACAACCACGTTTCAGTTTCATACATCGTTTTCAAATCGACTTGCTGATTGGTTGACCTACATTTCTGGGCCAATGAAAAGGCTTGTAACAAATATCTCTCTATCCGTAAACACATGCAGCAAAAGCTGTCGACTGATTATTCACGTTCGTTTTTCATGAGCATAATATTATGTAATCTGATTAAAACAAACAACAAACAATGTAAGTTAGCATTTACAATTTCTTTTATCATTCTTTTTAATAATATACGTCTGGAAAAAGTGTCATTTGATATTTAAGAAGACCTGAACAACAGTCAAAAGTATCGATGTCAATTTTCAATGCAACTCGCATGAAGGATTTTCTTGGTTGGTGTCACTCGCGGTTTAAAGCCCATCCCCCAATTTTCAAGATATTTGTTTGCCGGGCCCCCTGATCTTATACCCGCGAGGATACGGTATATAAATAGTAACTTCAAAATTTTAATGGGCCATTTTTTCATCCAATGTGCAAAATGGCCCATGGCCCCTGCCTTTCCCAATCACTTAATATCATTTAGCACATTAATGTTATACGGTTACAATAGGAAGGTAAGAAGCTGCGATTACAATTCAAAACCGAACAATTACCATGTCAATCATCATAACATGTTATTGAAACTTGAGAGAGAATTTACAGTTATTGAGAGTCAGAATGACAGTAACGAGATCGTGTTTTATGCTTAACAATTATTCCTTATGGCAATCTGCCAATAATACAAATTACTTAGATTTTCATGAAATGCAATTATTTCTCACATATTTGCCATTTTGAGGTGCATTTGCCAGATTTAAAAAAAATTGATCATAAATTTTAGTATTCAGGTTCCATCAAAGATGAACAAAATGTTGAAAATCATACACTGGATCTAAATGTAAAATAAATCCTTGGTCAACTCACAACTTTAGCAAACAATCTGAGAGTTTCCAGATCCTCCAAGATGTTGCTGGCTTTGGTGGTTATGAGAAGCATGTAGAGTTTTTCCAGGGGTTGATACACATATCTCACACTCTCAGTCTCCACAAATGTGTGCTGCTTTCCTGTGTTCATCAGTTTAGGAAAAGCAGCCAACAAGCCCTCAATACGGGACCTGTTCATCTCCACAAACTGTCGGGATATTATGGCTGGAAAAAATAATTGACAGTTAAAGTGAGTGAATTAATGAGCTTCTGTTTGGCACCCTTTGGCTATATAACGATCATTTATATCAAGAATTAAACGATAATTGCATCATTTAGCACAGATGATTTTCAATAAACATGCATCTCATTCTTTGTTCAGTTTTGAATGATGTAGATTATGTGTGCAAAAATATCTGATAGATTAAAACATTAAGGTTATATATTTAATAATTATTCATTTATAGTTTTGATTTTCAACTTGTATGTAGGGAAAAGAATCTGGAATTATTGAAACATGCATTACCTTTACCAGCCTTGTTGCAAACGGCAGCCGCAAGCAGAACCTATGAAAAGCGAAGAAAACGTTCTTAAGATATGTTAGTTATACAACTATAATGACATGTTTTGGTAACAACACTTTAATCTGACAGCCAGATCCAAAACTATAACATTGAACAAGTCCATTTCATGACTTGAGAGCCTAGTTCTAAAATGAAAGGGATAACGAGAAACAGTCAGGCCGAGGGTAAAATTGTGAGAAATAACAAGGATGGTGTTTCATAGGAACAAAAGCAATCTGTATTTAGTACAAACAGTTAAACATATTCCTAAATCTCAATCTTATTTTCTTGAAAATAACCATATCACAAATTATTCAAGAATGGCATTGTAAATAAATACTAACATTTTCCCCACAAGTTACAAACCTATTTCATTGACAAATAATTTGACACTAAACAATAATGCAGAAAACGTTAATTACAGATGACTACTGATGAGGAATCTGTGCAACTGCATCATATGTCATAAATATCAGCAGTTTGTCTGAGGACACTTCCATGATGTGAAACGTCAACAGTTACACGACACCGGCTTAATAAAATGTTACAAGGTTGACAATAGCTTTTGATTGCTTAAATTCTCAAATATATATTACAAGAAGCATACTTACCATTGTTAAGCTTTAGGTGTGCTCACAATGTACGATATTTGTATCAGATGCACATGAGAAATATTGCAAATTACACTTCCACTACTCCAAGATGGTGGTGGCCACGTCGTTTTCGCTTGTGTTACTGCGCGATAAAAAGCAATGGATGAAATTCTATCTAAGAGTAAGTAATATATGCTTAATAATACGTCAATTGAACTGTGTTGAATAAAAACGCCACTTTAGATGCAACGTAAATAACCTAAACAATCTCTGTCGAACTACTTTTGCTTGCGTTACGATAGCCACGTCACGAAGCCGGAAGTAGACTTCGATACTATTATTGCATGTCAATATTATTTTCTGAACACATATCTTGTTTTTACAATTGATAAATATTCCCATATTATTAGATATCTTTGAGTGGTAACCATTATTGAAATTAGTAAATATTGTTATAAATATTATTAACCAATCGTGTGCCAGTGTTTAAACTCTCGCTCATCTGTGATGGCGGCCACTGTTGATTTCTTACAAAGAAGTGTATGAATCAAATCGCATGAAGGATCTGGCACTACTATTTGAAGAATACGCAGCATTAGAAGCATTCGAAATATAAAGGTACGTTTACATTTTTGAAGTTACTCTCTGAATGCCTAACATCCATAGTTGATCAACAAGACCATTCTGTCAATTTTGACAGGTGTTTGTTGACATTTGTCAGGTCAAGTCTTTACAATAATTTTGAGTGTATTGATATAATCCAATTATCTTTATTAAAAAACAACATTTCGTCATCTCTACCAAATTAAAATAATAAGGTAATCAAACTTATTTAACAATATTTCCCTCTACATTCAATATTGTAGCATGGTCTAGAATGCATTTTACCAAATGCACATATATTGTGTCATTTCCAACCTTTTTAACCCTTGAATTCATGTTAGACCATCTTCTTTAGCCCTTAGATTATCCTTTTTAACCTCTGATCCCTGCCAATGATCTTTTAGGGTTAGTTTGTCTAGCGTAAGGGTTGGTAGCATGGTTAAAATCACTTGTCCCCCGTAAAGTGCAGAACTCCCTAAGAGTGTCCTAAATTTGTTTGTTTTGTTAGCGCATATTGCTTGAGTTAAAAAAGGTGAAACGTCCAGATTGGAACTGGGACGGGACTTAATTTCCTCCCGGGTACCTGATCCCCTCTTACCCCACCCTCCCCCAGTGTTGATCTTATAGGGGGTCCTAGGGACATTTGCTTACCCTTTTGGCTTGGTGTCCCTTAAAATTTGAAGTAGGATACTTTTACTATTGCAAGGGGTCCCATCCACTCAGAAAAGGCCAAAATGCCCCCCTTAACTGACTGCTCCCCTGGTACCCGTCTTAACACTACAATGAGTAATTCATCAGAGCAGAATAAAATATGTTGTGTTTTCAACTCTCAACATCCACCAAGTAGGGGGCAGTCTGGGCACATTTGACATCTCTTTACTTTATTCAATGTTGAACTACAAATGAATAAAATATGTTAACAAAAGTGTTACTTATGTTTTACCAAAGTTGGTACAGTCAATTAAACACCATAGTACATTGTCAGTTTGGTTTAACACTATGAACACATGAAAGCAAGTGACTTCTGTGGAACTGGTGTCATTTTGGTGAGTCAACGTAGAAATGTGTAACTTGGTGCTCACAGACTTGCTGCTTTCTTATCGGGCAGGAAAATGAGTGTTTTACATTTTGATTTCTTCAATAAGTAAGTTATGTTAAGTATGAAGATGAAACTGCTGGCTGTTATTTTTGTGTGAACAACCTTTAATCATGTGTGCTAGGGAAATGGATTCAGAGAGCTTAACCAAACTTACAACGACCTCTTTTGAATTATTAAAATTGACTTGCAATTTTTAGCTTATCTTGCCTGAACGGCCCGATGGGATAATGGCATAGCATGGTGTCAGGCATCCGTCCATCTGTCCGTTATATTCAACTTTTTCTCCAGAAGCATCAGACCTAGAGAGATAAAATCTTGTGTACAGACTATTTGACTAATGGGGATTATAATTTACAGCTTTGGTGGTCCTGTGGCCACTAATTACTGTTGGGAATCGGTTGAAATTTTGTAATCGATCATCAGTTGGGGGTAACCAATCGATGATCGATTAATAATCGGTTACATGAAGTTGCATTTTGGTGTCTAAGATTGATTCCTTCATAAGGGTAGAAAAGTTTAAAAAATAAGTTTTCTATTTTCTTGCTTGCATTTTCACTTGATCCTATATTTGGAAAACAAAAATAACATGTTTTAGTAATGAAATCAATAAGAATCATTCTTTTAGTAATATTACTGACAATTATTGTAAAAATATCTTGATTTTTATCAGTAATTGATTAAATCGATTACAGAAAGTTGTAATCGATTATGTGGTCAAATGGGTCAACCGACCGATGCTCGACCAAATCGATTAATCGGAACACCACTACCACTAATAGCGGCCACAGGGGCCAACCGTAGTCGGTCTAACAGCCCCTAAAACAAAAAATCTTTAAAGACCCACGCAAGTCTATATCATTGTAGCAAATCTATATCACTGCCATTTCAGCTGAAACCTTATGTACTGACCCCTTGACCTGTGAGGATTATTATTTATAGCTTTCATGGCCTTGTGGCCCCTAATAAGGGCCACAGAGGCCACACCCTTAAAACCTATTTTCAACATCTTCTCCTGAACATAAGGACTAGAAAACTTTGTGCACAGACTCTTTGACTAGTGAGGGTTAAAAATCATTGCCTTGGTGGCCCTGATGCCCCTTATAAAGGCCACAGGGGCTTTGCCCTTAAACCTATTTTCATCTTGTTCTCCAGAAGCATAAGGTTTAGAATTGTAAAACCTTGTATACATACTCCTTGACTAGTTAGGTTTACTATCCCCCGCCGCGCGAAGCAGTGGATATAGTATTTAACTCCGTTTGTCCGTCCGTACGTCCGTCCGCCCTAGCCGCTACTTGTTAGCACTATATCTCACAAACCCCTACACCTAGAGCCTTCAAACTTGGCATCAGTCTTCATTGGTGGGATACACAGACACCAGTTGGTTTTGGAGACCTTGACCTTTTTTTTCAAGGTCACAACAGGACTTTGATGTGTACGTTAAGCCTTTTTGCGTGATATCTCACAAACCCTTGACCCTAGAGTCTTCAAACTTGGAAATACACAGACACCAGCCTGTAAGGCCCGATGAACTTATGGCATGGCATGGTGTCCGGCGTCCAACCGTCTACCCGTCTGTAAACTTTGTGCATTTTCGACTTCTTCTCGAGAAGCGAAAGGCTAGTGACTAGTGAGGATTATAAATTGTAGCTTTGGTGGTCATGTGGCCCCTAATAAGGGTCACAGGGGCCACCCCCTAAAAACTTATTTTCATCTTCTTCTCAACAAGCATAAGGCCTAGAAAGCTGAAAAACCTTGTGTACAGACTCCTTGTGTAGATGTCACGCCCTTAAGCCTTTTCTTTTTCCTCTCCGGAAACAAAAGACCTAGAAAGCTGAAATTCTCGTACCGACTCCCTACTAATGAGGATTGTAATTTATAGCTTTTTTGACCCTATGGCCCATTAAAAGGTCTTGGTGAACCTTTAAATCCTTTAGTCTAAATTATTAATTCAATATTTGAACAATTATAATTTCTGAATTAATTTCCAGCATCTGAAATCACATCCTCCTTATACTTCATTTTTTGGATTTGTGACCCTGTAACCCCTACAAAGGGGGGACCACATTGGCCACACTCTACAGTTTAATGAAATATGAAGCCTGATGAGCTACAGAGCCAATGGCTCTATATTTTTAAGCACGATATCTCAAAGAAACCTTGCTTTCAGTCTTCATTATCATTGTTCATTGAAAACGCAGATCCCAGATAGTTTTGGTAACCTAGACATTGTTTTAAGAACTACGAGACACCAACCCTGATGTGTGGCAATCCGTTTTAGCCGATTTATCTCTTGTTGTGGGAGACATGGTCACATAAGTGATCCCTAATACAGGCCACAGGGGCTATGCTCTTAAAACATATTTTCATCTTCTTCTCCAGAGGCAAATAGCCCAGAAAGCTGAAACCTTGCTCAGGATTATGATATATAGCTTTGGTGATGTTGTGGCTCCTATAAAGATCTTTAGGGGCCACGCCCTAAAAACTTATTTTCATCTTCTTCTCCTGAAACAGAAATCTGAAATCTTGTGTACATACTCCTTGACTAGTGAGGATTAAAATATATAGGTTTGGTGGCCCTGTGGCCCTTTATAAGGGCCACACCCTTATAACCATATTTAATCTTTTTCTCAAAAAGGCCTAGTAAGCTGACACTTTGTGTGCAGACTCCTTATTTAGATAAGGAGGATAAGGAGGAATCCAAATTGTACATTTGGTGACCCTGTGGCCCAAAGTAAGTGGGGAACTATATTTGCCACACCCTAAAGCAAAATTGAAATGAAGCCTGATGAGCTACAGAGTCACTGGCTCTATTTTTTTAACCTGTGGCCCCTACAAATGGGCGAACAACATTTACCACATCCTAAAGCAAAATTGATATGGAGCCTGATGAGCTATGAAATATGGCTCTATTTAAAAATATATATTTTTTTTTTTAGATCCAACTTCTTTACATCTGCTCCTTTTAACCTCTTCCATGTCATCAACACACCAAAAGTGCTGAAATTTTGTCCAGGCGGCGTAAAACTTAAACAATAACTCACTCCCTGTCATCAATCTTAACTGGTACCGGGTAGGCTTATCTGGGTATCATCGTTTCACAAACATACCCAGTCTAAGTAAACCAAGCCTCACTATTATCCGTTACACTGCTATACTGAGTCTAACAAGGCTTTGTTGAGGGTCGCGACAGCCGACCTTTCTGCGACCTATGACCTTCCAACGTTAAACGTGCGAAGGCACACTATTGTGGCTTGGTAAGCTGAGTTCTGATTGGTCAACTTGGTCACGTGGGCTGACGCGACCCTCAACCAAGCCTTGTTAGACTCAGTATAGCAGTGTAACGGATAATAGTGAGGCTAGGTTTACTTAGACTGCAAACATACCTTGATTGGTTTTGTTGATCAGTCAACTCTTTGCATCTTCAAAGTGCCATTTCAACAGATATCTGACTTTAAATTTGGAGGTTTTAGGTTTGTTTCCTAGCTGTTTTAAGAAACAATTCTATACGGTTACTGAGTGAAAGGAATGAAAAGCAGTCTTATCCTTGGCACTATTTTTGATTTTATGTATCTTCAATCAGACAGAGTTACCTCCCTTATATTAGAAAATGTCTGAGTGGTATAATATGAACAGATTTTCCTTAAACATTTCTTGCCACTTTAGCAAGCTACAATTATTGGTCATTACATCTAGCAAGTACCTGAATGAGGTCATGTTCCGATGACACTTGATGAACTATGAACCGACGAAGAACAGAAAGTCAGTTTTAAGACAGTCAAAAACAGGGTATCTCTGTATCTTGAATACTGTCACTTGTTTGCATTTTCCCCACTATTGTAGAAACATTGACACAACTAAATAAATAATTTGCTATTTTATGCGCTTGCATGACAAAGGAATGGTGTGTAATTAGCTAGAAATGATGACAAATCATTACAGATTATTTTAAGTAGGGATGTCATGATACAGGTACCTTGCGATACGATACGTATCACGATACTGAGGTCACAATACAATACATATCGCGATACACTAAATGCGACATTATGACGGTGAGATAAAAATTCAGGTATCTATATTTGATATTCCTAAAATGACTTTTCTGAGTAACCAGCATATAAAGACATAAATAAGCCAACTTCTTCATGAAAAGTCATTAAATGCTATATTAAAGCTATCTTAACAAGGAATTTAACCAACTCTGGATTTCTTGATTCGATATTCACCAAAACATTTTACGATATTCAACTAAAAATTGAACGATATTCACTAAAATTTGTATCACGATACAGCTGGAATGTATCATGTATTGTATCGTGAACTGCACCACGACGATGCATCGATGCATCGGTGTATCATGACATCCCTAACTTTAAGTAGTGTCTTGCAGCAGTCACTCCTGCTTCCATAAGTTGCCCAGAGCTTATCCTGCAAGGTGAGGTGAGGTGATGTGGAGTTTAACACCACTTTCAAGAGGATATCACTTATATCACGGCTGCTAATATTATTGCAGGGAGAAAGCCCACAACACTTTTGTGGCTATGCATTGCGGTGAAACCTGTGAGCATTGACTGGAACTAGCAACCATGGATGGTACTGTGCTTCAAGACAAGACTTGTGCTTGTCTTAATGAGAAGCCTTGCTGTATTTGTCAACTTTTTCTATGACAGTTCTTCAGTGTATTGCACCAGAACTTGATGGTCCAATAAGAATTGTCCTACCTCATGTAGGAATCTCTATCTCGGAAAGGTCCAACTGACCCTGGATCACTATTGATATCAACTAGGACATCCCCAGGTATTTGAGTACTCAAGCCTGAGCTTGACTCTCGTCCATTTTCTTAGACTCGAGGACTCGAAAATGAAGTCACCATTCACTTCTATTTCGCCATCTATTTCACATCTTCAATCTTCCCTCTCCAATTACCAATTGTTCTGTGTCCTATGTTAATGTGGTTCCGTGCAGATGTCGGTGTCATAATGCATTGCTTGATGTGTCCAGGGAAACTTGTATATCTCTTCTCTTGCCTCAGACAACATTGTTTATTGACCTTCTTGTACTTAAATTTTGTATGCTTATCAAAAGCAAAAAATGGACTTTTGCAAAATGAATCTGTTGACTTATGATATTCATTCTGACGTATGTGAACTACAAAATCTAACAAGGATCTCATTTGGAATTTTATCCAATATATATCTTGCTCGTCATATTTCATTTAATTCAAACAAAACTATTGTATTTAACAGATTGTTTTGTAAGCATAAATCTTGATTTTAATGTTATGAATCCAAGTTATGCATGAAAGAACAAAAAGATGTGATGGTTTTTATAAGTATAATAAGAAAGGTAGATAAGATAACCACAAAATAAAGAAAATATATTCAATAATTCATTTTACTGTTAAACTTCACCTTCCAAGATTAACCAACTATTAATTCTATGTCTATGTCTAAATACGATAACATTAAAAATCTAAATAAAATATTTCATTTTTATATAGGAAAACCAAGACATTCAAGATGTAGTTCAGTCCATAGTTTCTTTACATAACTCTAGCCCATCTTATAACAGTGAAGTGTAAGCCTTATAAGGAGAAGAGCTTGAGGCAGTGTATACATGCACATGTCTCCCAAAGCAGTCCTTATAATGAGGTGCAGCATCAGTTTTAGTCCAGGATCTATTAATATGAACAGCACCAGTGCATGGCAGGCTGAGGGAAAGAAAACAAGTCATTTCCTATCTGGCATCAGATACTCTCTCACACTCTCCCTCTCTCCTCTCCACAGTGGCAATATCTTCTCCATTATCATCTGCCGTCTGCTTCCTGTGGCCGTCTGCTACAAATACAGAATGTAAGAAAAATATTTGTGCAGACGTTCTGGGCCATACAAATTGATTGAAGATTTAACAGGGATGAGAAAAGCATCCTATTTTCAGCTGATTGGGTTGAATTGGTCAGGTTCGGCTAGGAACGGGGATAATTACGGAAAGTGAGGAGCGTAAGTGTATGTGGTAATCAATGCCAGAAGGTACCAGTGGCTGACACTGAGTCAGCTGGCGCCAAGGTTGGTCTAGATATGCTGAGTTGACCCTGCTTGCTTCTGGCCTTGTCCCGGATGGTCACTCAGAGGGAATTATTGGACATTCCTGGTTTGAATGTGAATGGAATCTGATCTAGAAAAGGTTTGACCACGGATCAATGATTTCAGCTGATGGCTTGTGGCCACAGTTATGGTTTGAGGACTTGTAATTATCCAATCCATGAATGAAATATTGTGTAGCCATATTGTGAGTGTAATTGTGAATGGAGAAATTGATCGACTTCTCGTTTGGTGTTGACTCCCTGGTTGTAAAATTGAGAACATAGCAAGATCATTGAACTGCATGTTTACTTCATAATGATTGTGTTGGGAAAAATTGAGCATAACTTTTGATACCTATGGTCGGATCATGAATCTAGATTAAACAGATTATGTTTGGAGTACTTTTACAATAATCAACATCAAGAAACTGGATTATCCCGTCCCGATTATGACGGTACTACTTTCCTGGATTAGATGAAACGGTCAGATTATGACTGCAGAGTTGTCCGTGGTCAGTTTGGATAATGTGCTCACGGATGATCACTCTTCAGCCATGTAGTTTGCTATGGTCAAGCAAGTATCCCTTCCTTTAATTTAATTTGATTAGTTGTCATGAAAATTGTATCTTGTAATAGTAGTACTTTATTTTGTTTGTGTTGTGATTATCAATGATTTGGTGATAACTAGTTTTCATGACAATCATTGTGATTTTAAATGGAATAGTTATGATCAGTCATCATGACAAATGTATCTTGTAATAGTATCATCTTTTTTGTAATGTTATTATCAATTGCTTAATGATGATAAGTTGTCTTGACAGTTATATCTTGTAATGTTATCACCTTATTTTGCATTGTGATTTTCAATGGCTGAGTGTTAATAAGTTGTCATACAATTGTGTTTCATTATTGGTTCACCATATTTGTACTTGTTGTGTAATCAAATGGCTTAGTGATGATAAGTTGTCCATTTTATCTTGAAATAGTAACTCCTTTTCTTGTTCATGTGATTATTTATAGAAAAATGCATGTGTTCATCTGTCAATGATCAATATAGAATAAAATTTTTAAAGGGAAATAGCCCTAACAACACTTTGTTATGGCTTCCGATCTTGGTAGTTGGGGAAATTAGTTGATTAGACTAAACAACAATGAAATAGCAAGGCTTTTCACGCTCAAGGCGCTGATCACTTCTAGTTTGTTTTTTTACCAAATATGTTCTCTTCTTTAAGAAGGATGAATTCTTTTTAGATCGGGAAATCTTTCCCTTCCCCCAAACAAAATTACATCACGGCAACTGCTAGTTCTTCTTTGCTTCAATACAGACTTAGAGGAAACAGGTGCCACAATTCTCTCGCCTCCAACATCAAATATTGATTTTTCATTCCAAGGCAAATCGAGGGACGATAGGGTATTTTATTGCTGTTTTCAATGAAATTACAGCAGGTTTTCTGTTATGAATCGTGTTGATCAGTCAATGATGTCAACCTATTGATTTTATTTTCTCATATCTTAAGTGTGAGTCCTGTTGAATGTGACCCAAATTTTGTAGTACCAGTTTACCAGATATTTTCCCTTTCTGAGATCAATAGTTGAGGCAGCTCAAAGCATTGACCCACTGAGGGGAGGTCACTCTAACTTGGGGTCATTGGTACTAGGTTATTCAGGTTTAGGAGCCACATTATGGAACCGTTGTTCCTGTGGCTCTCTAGAATCGTCTCTTGTGTATTTTAGGCTTTTAGAAATTAAATTTGTTGTTCATTAGTAAAAGCAATTCTTTCAAAAAGACAACTGTAGGTTCCTTGGTGAATATGGGTTACGTTCAAATTATATGATAAGTGACCTTGACCTATTCTTTTGTCGCCTGATAAGACAATTACGTTGCTGAGCCATTGTCAGTTTTATTCAAAGTTACTCTTCTTGAAATGGCTTTTGATTTGATGCCATTATCTATGGTTCAAGAAGCAAAATCTTTCTTATACTAAATCCATACTGCAAAGTTCCAATAGAGAGACATTTGATGGCTTGATTAAAATAAAATATTCATATGTTTAAGGAATTAAATTAAGGAAATTATTTTGTCAATTAAAACAATAGACAAAAGTCATCATTTCCAGAGTAAGTAGCCTGGTACAACAGGTAAAAAACACTGAAAGCTATTCACTAGATACTTGAAAATTCCATGAGAACGAGTTCATGAGAGAAAAGGTGAACCATCCTTGCAGTGTTACATAACCAGTTGTAGCGGTGAGTGATTCAGTGATTGCATGACAGATCAAGGTGAATATCATCGATGAGTGACTCACTCCTACAGCATGTAGGGAAACGTGTGGTTGCTGTAGAATAGGTCGGGCCAAACTTGCCATATAATGGGCGCAATCATAGGTATCATGAAGCCATATGATATTTCTGTGATATGTTTGATATCAAACTGTTTTGTGTTTTCTCTTATGAATTTCATTTGGTAGTTTTTCTGATATGTTTGAAGAAACTGTATAAACCTGTTTTGTGTTTTTTTATCATGAAAATCTAAGATTGTTTTTCTTTTATCTATGAAATCCTGTATAAACTGTTTAATGTTTTCTAGTCATAAAAGTCAGATTATAGATCTTCTGATATTTATGAATAAACTGTATAAAACTGTTGTGTTTTCTCATCATGAAAGTCATGATTTTTCAGATAAAATATGAATAAGCGGTCTGAAACTGCTTTGGGTTTTCTTATCATGAAAATCATATGATAGTTTTTCTGATATATATATAAAGAAACTGTATTAAATTGTATCATGTTTTCTTATGAGGAAAGTCAGATCATACTTTTTCTGATACATTTCAAAACTGATAAAACTGTTTCATGTTGCAGGACTAAGCAGCAGGATTAGCTGTGTAGTGCGCTTTGAGGATCTGCCGGGATTGCCCATGTTCTGTGCCAGGTAGGTCAAAAGCTTCTACTTGTCAAGCATGGATACTCCTCAGGGAGTTGATGTCCAGGATACTCCCAAGGGAGATGCTGCTATCTTGAATCTTGTATACTTCTCAAGGAGGTGACATCTTACATCTTCTTCAGGAATCTGAGATCTTGTATACTTCTCAGGGAGTTGCTATATTGCATCTTCCTCAGGGATGTGTAATTATGTATACTTCTCAGGGAGTTGATGTCCTGCATCTTCCTCAGCTTTGTGAGATCTGTATGATTCTTAGGGAGTTGCTATATCATATTCTCCCAAGTGATGCAAGATCTTGTATACTTTTCAGGGAGTTGCTATAATGCATCTTACTCAAGGATGACAGATCTTATGTACTTCTCAGGAAGTTGCTTTATTGCATTCACCTCAGTGATGTCAGATCTTGTATACTTCTCAGGGAGTTTCTATATTGCATCGTCCTCAAGGATGACTGATCTTATGTACTTCTCAGGGAGTTGCTATCATGCATCTTCCTCAGGGATGTCGAATCTTGTGTTTTCAAGGAAGATGATATTTTTTATATTCTATACAAATATGAAATGTTATACATACTTTTCAGGGAGTTGCCTTTTTACATCTACACTGCTAAATTTTACTTTCTCCAGAAAGACCAAGAAATTGTTCTGGATCTACAAATGTTTTCCTTTATCACCTTCATTTTTGTGTATCAGTATTTTGGGTTTGTTTCAGCCATAGGAGACAAGTTGTTGTGGTGCTTTGTCAGTAAATTTGTCATGTGTTGTGATTTTCATTCCTTGAATACTTTGCCTCTCTTTGTCGATATATTGCCTAAGCTGATCTTCAAGCAGTGTTGTATTAACTGTTGTTGTTAAATGTCAGAAATAAAAAACAAACTATCTGTTGCTTCAATCTTCGCAATCAACCTTCAATTTCAGAGAAGTTCTATATCATTGACATCAATGTTGTTTGTTTGGTGTTGGTTCTTTGATTACAGTTGTGTATCATTGGCTACAGCTAATGAACATTTTAAGGAAATTTAAATCAAACAAAAGGTTGAGCATCCAAGTTGTAACTACTTTTACAAAACTATTTGTAACATGTTTTATTATAGTACAAGTTGCATTGAAAAACAGCAAGGACGTGATCAGAAATTAATCAGAATACATAATATTAGTCTCTTCCTTCATCCATGTAATTCTGTTATTAGAGGTTTGAGTCTTAACCACCTTCCGACCAGAAAGTTATCTTTTTACCATATATGGTACCATGACACTCAAGGGGTTAATTATCAGCCTGCTTGTTAAATCAACTTCTCAAATTGGCACTCAAGGGTTTAGGGAATTATTTACTGATGCTACAGCGGAACATGATGGCAATTAGAAGTGGCCTACTTATCTTATCTGCAAGAAGGACATTGCTCGAACAGGAAGGATGTTTTTAGTCAATTTTACTCTTAAAACAATTTTCTTTTTCCTGTGTGCCCTAGATTAGTGCCTCAAGCTGCTACAATGTGCTTAGACAGCTGGGGTTTTATTGGTAGGGTTGTGGGGGTTGGGGAAGAGCAATTACCCATGAGGAGGGGGGTAACATCAAGGCAGCTATATTTCAATGAAAGTAGGTGTATGGGACTTTCTCCCATAGTAAATTACGTCCAGTCTGTGTAGTGTAGAATTTGATGATTTGCTTATTTAAAAATAACCCTTTTGTGAAGATATTGGCATGTCAAATTTTTGAAGTTCAAAGAGGTTCAGGTACTTGTATGTGATGTTGATTTATGAAGTAGAAGAACAGTTAACCGTGTGCCTGCTGAAGTGAAAAACGTGTGCATATCTAGATTGTAGTTCTACAAGAAATTTCAAAAGCACAGACGATGAGTCCAATGCTCTTTGCTTACTTAAAATGATCATCATGTTTACAGTCAACTTCTAATCCTACAAGCTTCTGATATCTTAGCGTTCCCTTGTATCCTTAAATTTGACACGTGTTATTCAATCAAATTTAGATATGCATTTCACAAGAATGCTTTTAAAGGCACAACTCGATCGGCTTTCATCCGCCATCTTGCAGTGTTAGCATTGCGAGAAAAAAAATGTGGTGTATTATGCTAATTCATTAACTAAATTAAGAAATAACTACTTGATTGATAGAAGAGGGGCATATTTACAAATAATTCATTATCACATTAAAGTTATCAGTTACGACAACATTATGTCGTAGTAATGCATTCCACAATCGTAGCTTGAGCGATACACTTTATTCTTTGTCAAATTATTGTGGAACTGAAATATTAACCTCACAAACATATTTGGCAATAAGTGTGAAATTATCATGTAATTATCATGTAAAAATCATATATATTTGTTAACAGGAAAGTCCTCCTGAATTTCGTTTCCACAAAAAATACCCCGCTCCAATGGTCCCTTTAAGTGATAATGTAATTTCTTTCAGTAGCATCACTCCTGGAATATGGTAGATTTCCAGAGAGATTTTGACTTAAAAGATGACCAAGAAAATCCCTTGACATCTCCAGTTACACTTATGAAACAATCTCAATAAAGTCCCAAACTTTTCTTCATGGATTAGCCCAAGAATACCTTAGGAATTCGTTTCAGAGAGTATATATATTCCTACCCTATTTTTGTGTTTGAATCCTTCAGTAAATGTGTGTTTCCGTTTTAAGAAACTTTGTATCCCAAAATACCTTGACTTTGAAAGATCGTAGCAATGATGCATTCAGCCTGACAGTTGTAATTATGGAAAGTGTAAACAAGAGATAAAAAAACAACCTGAGTAGTGAAAAGAAATGGCTGTTTTTTTTTAAAGACTATACAATTTGTAACATTATCAAAAGTTAGCTATATAGGATTTCCAAAATGAATTAACTTTTTTGATGACATCTTTTCTAATGAGATGTATTTGAAAGGTCGATTTAATTATAGAAATAGTAATAGGAGGAAAGGAAATAAGGTTTTGTAGAGAGAATCTTGATTAAAATTGGCCTAGTTCAGAGGAATGAAAGTTTTGAAAATTAACTTGATCTAGAATCGAATTTGTTCTGTAGGGTCTGACTGCAGCCCCATTGATCCCATGTTCTGATGTAAGCTGAGTTAACCAATACCAATCACAAATTGTCAGCTGAAAGCCTTCAGCACCACCAGAAAGGGGCAAGTAACTCCTGAAAAAATCAATCAATGTACAGGGCTGCGGTAAGAATTTCGTATCTGGAGTAAGATATTATTTTAAATTTTTTATTTCTCAAGCTTCTTAGATTTTTATTAGACTGGAGGACCTACTGAATCAGAAGTCTATTGGCAATAAGGATGAAAAGAAACCTCACTCGTTGATTAAAGTTAGGTTCAATAACAATTAAATGAATTAAATTAAAAAGGATATGCTTAGGATAAGAGACCTATCCAGTTGATGGAGGTAGGAATAGAAGTCTACAGTCAGAAATATAGCCAGCAGTCAGCAAAAGTTTGTTCGTCAGCATAAGTAGAAGAGAAAATCTCTAGTCAGCAAAGGTAGTAACAAGCTTTTTGAAATATATTAAGAACTCTCCAATCTGTTGAGATAGAAATAACTCTAGTAAGCAAAGGTATAGCAGAATTATTGAAAAAGAATTGTAGAATTGGAAATCTCCAGTCAAAGAGCTAGAAAGAACTCTCTAGTTAGCAAAGGTAGAATTACAACTGTTAAAATAGATAAAGAACTCTCCAATTTGTGGAGGTAGAAATGAATCTCTAGAAAGCAAAGGTATAGCAGAATTATTGTTGGAAGAGAAATAGAAATCTTCAGTCAAAGAGTTAGAAAGAACTCTCTAGTCAGCAAAGGTAGAATTTCAACTATTAAAAAAGATAAAGAACTCTCCAATTTGTGGGAGTAGCAACAACTCTCTAGTAAGGAAAAGTAATGAAAGAACATTTACGGGTAGAAATAGAACTCTTCAACCTGTGGAGGTAGAAACAAGCAAAGGAACAAACAGAACAGTTTTGAGTAGAAATATAACTCTCTAGTCAGCAAAGGTAGGAACAACTAAAGAACTCTCCAGTCTGTGGAGGTAGAAACATCTCTCTAGTAAGCTAAGGTAAAGCAGAACTGTAAGGAGTAGAAAGGAACTCTTCAGTCAAAGAGTTAAAAACAGAGCAACAGTTGGCAGGAATCCAGATGAGCAGTGTTTTGTTCTGCCAATAGATCAAGTTTGCTGCTGGAATGGCGTTTATTGAGTTCAGTTGATGGTGAACGTGAAAGATGTTTGGAAAAACAAAAACATAAATCAAGGGTGGTTTTATACCTGTTTCCTCTAGCCCTGGTAATTTTGGTCTAATCTGTTAAGTGTGTGCAAGCTAGAGAAGTAAATCTCAGGGTACTTAACCCCTCAGCTTTTAGTCTCGCTAGTAGTAATAGTAGCATCTGGTCTGGTCATCCCACCTACTTGCCATTTAACTACTTTTAGACAAGTGGAAACACTTACTGATACTTGCAGACATGTGCAAGAGAGTACAAGACATGAAAAAGTGAGAAATAGATTTTGAGAGCATTCTTTAAAAAATTATGAGGATACTTAAAAATTGCTGAATCCACACTAAGGGCACGCCCAAAGTGCTACAAACATTATTACTCATTCTGGACTTAAATATCTCTGGCTATTAAGAATATTGAAGAAATCTGACAACTTTCAATGACAGCTTCAAAATTCACTTCTTAAGTATATATATGGCCTTTATCTGATTGAGGGTAGGATAGCACAGTGGTCAGCGTATTCGCTTCAGATCAAGAGCTCCGTGGTTTGAATCCTGCCTGCAACCTTGTCTGCAGTAAGAAATTGCTATACATGCAGTAAGGTTATGATGCAATGCTACAATGAACTTCAGCACAGAACAACCTGCTTAGTTCCAGCCATTGCTTGCAGGTTGCACTTAAAGCATAACCACAAAATTTGCGAGCTTTCTCACTGCAATGATACTAGCTATTGATGCGCGGTATTATCGATATATCGGTATATTGCAATACAGAAACAACCTGATACGAATTAGTACACACTTATGTAAATATCCAATATTTCAAACGTTTTAAGACGAGCTATTTTTATCTATAATTGCATAAATACACAACCAAATAAAACATGATTGATGGAAAGTTCTTAATGAAGTGGGAAGTTGTGTTGTGAAAACAGCTCAAATATGTATAAACAAGATAGCATGCATTCTTGAATTAAAAAAGTACCAATATATTGCAATATGTATTGCAATGCACTTTTCTGTATCGCAATATATTGCAATACAGAAATGAGGGAGGATACCCATCCTTAATACTAGCAGCTGTCATTATATATGAAGTACTCTTGAAAGCGGCAATAATCCCAAATCAGCTTACCTTTCCTTAGTGTCTTTGACAAACTACTGGTGCAAGGTGAATGTTAAGGCTTATTTAAGGACTGCTTTTTTCTTCACAGAAAGACTGTAAGCAACCTTTATGAAAATAACCAACTAGAGATTGAATATTTAGTAAAGTTAAGAATACATTTATTTGAAAAAGAGACTAATCAGCTTTTCTCACTTTCACTCATTAGTGTAATCAAGATCTCATTAACGAAGTGTACACCCACAACTAATGAGGCCTAAGAGACATTGTTACTTGGAAGTTTGACCTTTCTCAAATGTCAATAGATGATATGTGCCACATAGCACAGATAAATCTCTCTCTTTGCTGTTCTTATTTTGAAGCACTAATTAGCATTTATTAAAAGAGTGTCTTCTATTTGTAAATATTTCAGCATCAACACAGCAGCAAAGATAAAAGTTTTTGTTGTTCATTTTTGAAGCGACTTTAACAGTGTGTAAAGAAGTTCAGCATAAACAATTAGGTCAATTCTTTTGATACCAAACTTTTTTATTCTATGGTCAGCATATTGAAATACCTTTTCTACTCAAGCTTGTGTCATCATTGTTTTTATAATGCTAATGAAAATGACATGTCCAACCTATGATATTTAATTTCCTGCAAAACAGCCTTGCTTTGTCATTCCAGCAAGAATTATTTCAATGACATTCAAACGCTGATGTTGACCCTTTCTTCTTCTGTAATGTGTCTAGAACTTCAGCAGTCCTGCTGCAATTGACTGTGTTTGGTAAAGAAGCCCTAAAAACAGCCTAGTTTTTCATTCACCAAGTCTAGACATAATATGTATAAAATACAAAACTAAAAAATTATGAAAAGCATTTCCTGAAGATAAAGTGTAAGTTAATGACCAAGGTCATCGTCATTAGCCTCTATCTTACACAAAGATCAACCAATCACATCATTCGATACATCCTACTGAAATTTCACACTCCTGTTGATGAGTTTCAATCTTGAAAGTTAATAAGTTCAACACAATTAGTCATGTCAGTTTGTCATTCATCAGGTGTGGGTGAGACAGATAAATATCTATATCATGGAGCTGATGATATATGTCAAGTTATGATTTTAAGGGATAAAATATTTATTGTTGAAATTATTGTGGTATTAACAGCTTCTCTTTTCAATCCAATTCATCTGAAATGAATATGTATGTAACTTATTGTATGTAATATCAATTCATTTAGTCATAAATATTCAAGTGTAACATTTATTATCAAAAGAGTCCAGCCTCAATATAGCTTCAATGTCACACTAATAATTCATTGAAAGATTTGATGAGATTCTTTATGAAATTGCCCTCCTGTCAAATAGTATCAATTTCAACACTTTGCAGGGAAATATTTTTCTATTGATCCCTTAACTCATTTAATCTCCATTTTTGAAATATGAGATTGTCGATGAAAAGAGATAATAGGTTACCATGACAACAAATAATTTCATGGTGATGCATGTTACCCAGGTCGTTGACATAATGATGAAAAGAGACATAATTTCCTCACTTTCCCCAATTTTAATTACAAAGTTATTGATTTTTCTAAAGAGAGTGATTGAACACAAGGTTTATGGGTAATTTAAACCTGTTGGATAGCTTAACCCTATATGGTGAAAGGACATCAAATTGTATCCATTGAGAAATCAGATTGTTTTATTTTATATCGCAGAATGAACTTTGTTATGGTTAATTTTTATTCTGTAAGACATTGATAAAAAACCAAATACTTCAGTTGAAAGTTGAAATATTTTACTGATGATGCAGTAATAATAAAAAAAAATTTGACTTCTGTTGAGTTATTGGTTTTCCTCGCTTGAAAAAAATTGCAGCCATTAGTTGCGTTTACCTTTAAACAAAGTCAATTACTGTTGTATGATATGATTTATGCACGTAAAACTTTTCAAACATCATTGTCAATGTTGTCAATCTTTCCATCAAAGCAACTTTGATGGAACAACAAGTTTATTCTTTGGATATATATAGCTCAATGACTTTATCTTCAGTATTCAATTTTGTTTAAGACTTTTTTAAGGATATCAAAACTATGCTAAATATATCAACAACCTTCAATGATTTTTGTGTTATGAAGCAAAGTGTTTCCTCCACATTAATTAACAAGGGGAGTAACTCCAACTGTCAAGGCCAACAATCTCTGAACATTCGGGCTAGACAAGTGTCACACATTGAACCATGGCACGGAGAGGGTTAATGAAACCACATCAAGCTTATTTAATCTGCCCACATGTCGGCAGTGGAGTTCAAGCACTCATGCATGGAGTGACAAGGCTTTTGTTAATCCGGAGGCTATGATGTGTAATGTAGCAGTTCTGAACAGCAGAGCAAATATAAAAATGTTCAATGTTGCAGGAATTTTCTGTTTCATAAAAATAATTGCTTCATGTCAAGGATGGAATATTTTGGATTTTGAAATCATATTAATTGTTCATCTATATATTATGATGCTAGAGTTTACTGTTATATTACAAAGTGTTTTTACTCTTTGGCAAGAAATTATCTGATAAGTTGAGGATGAAGTCATCTTTGATTTTGAATCCATACCAATTGTTCATCAGTAGATTATTATGGTCGAGTTCACTGAAATGCAAAAAAACCGGCTAGTACCTAGTTCACACCAACGGCGAATGCCGCGCTTTAAATTGGCGAGCAAAGCGCTGTCATTTTTGTTGACTTTTCCTAAAATATCATGATGTCCTAAGTAATGTTACGCTCAGATAAGCTTTTCTATTTCCCGACTTGTTACGGTTCATCACGCTTTAATCCCGCTTTGATCAGGCTTTGTTACGCTTGAAATCACACTTTGATAAGCTTTATAATGCTTTATAACGCTTTATTACGTTTTGATGCGATTATGACGCTTTAAATCAGACTGATACGATTATCAAGTTCAGTTGTGCATTGTTACGCTCTGTTAAGCTTTGTTACGCATTGGAAAATGTCGAGATCGCCGATTTCATGCCGCTTTTGATCCAGAGCCTATATAAAGATGCAGAAGATCCACAAAATCATTGCATCTTTGACTCCAAAACAGGATTGCAGAACAACAAGATCCAGAAGTTCCAGATGTACCAGAGCATGATCCATCTGAAGAAGACATGATATGTGTATCCCTGCTGTATAACTACATCCTTGAGCGTGGGTATTGTAGGAGAGCGTGAGGAAGCTTGCCAAGCGTAACAAAGCCTCTCAATTCGTGGGAAAGCATGAGAGTCCTTCATCAAAACGTAACAAAGCGTAACAAAGCTTGTCAGAGCTTGATGAAAGCGTCTGACCTCGTGTCAGATCTTCATGCCAGATCGTAGCAAATCGTGAGACATCTTAACGAAGCGTGTCAAGTGGTGACAGACTGGGGTCCCCGCTTTGAACCAAGCTCTGTTAAGCTTTCCTACGCATTTAGTCAAGCTTTGCTGAGATTTGTTACGCTTTGTTAAGCTTTGATACGCTTTGATACGCTCTCGGCGCTTTAATCAATTCGTGACAGAGCGCCCAAAATTTTTAAACAGTTTAAAAATTTTGGGCGCTCTTGCCGAATGTCCCGCTTTACTCCAAGCTTTACCGCGATCTGTTACGACCCTGACGCTTTAATCAAGCTTTGGTGCCGCTTTCCACGCCGCTTTAAAGCGCCATCAAAGCGCTGTTGGTGTGAACTTAGCATAAGGGGTAATTGATAATTGCTTGGAGTTACCAGTTTCATCCAATGATCTGGACTCGTCAGACTCCAGAGGTCGAGTTAGCTGTTAGATTACAAAGTGCGACAAGAATATATCTGTCAAAGTTGAGGATGGAATCTGGTGTATCTGTTCTGTAGATGCTCTAGTCCATTTCTTAGTGGTGTTTGAATAACCATGACAAGCACATCATATCTGATACATACTAGATGTATCAGGAGTTATTGTACCCTGTTGTTTTTTGTTATTCAACCTTGAATGGCATTGACAAATTATAAGGCATTAGGTAAATATAGAAATTCAAACAAGTTTATCAATATTTGAAGATTAAAAATTGGTTAGGTAAGAAAATATTGCCTTTACAAAAGACATTATTTTCCGGTTCTAACATTGTAATTCCTGTCTTTATGATATTTCACTCACACTGTTATTTGGTTAAGTCAGCGCGACCAAGGCTCTTGCCAAGACTGGGATGACTGCCAGAGTACTTTGAAGTTATCAATACCAACATCAGAAAGTAAAGGAGTTATCTGAAACATCATCAGGAAATAAGAGAAATGTTGTAAGGTTTGAGTTCTTCTTTTTGGTGATTTCACCTTCTTTTTAACTAATGACTTGTAACCAGTCTCTAATGACTTATTGTGTAAGCAAATAGAATATTATTGGTCAATCAAGGAAATGATTAAGATCTTAAAATTTACTTAAACATTGGCTAGGGTTTTGGTCTAATTGAGGTCTCGTTGTCTACGGGAATGGTTCCAATAACAAATATTTACTGAAAAATTTGCCCCCGAGTCCTGCATTAGATATTCATAAGATTTGCAAAGGACACATCAACATTTTACAGAAATTTCTTTCACATTAATTCTAGTACAGTTAATTCCTTAAGTCTTCAGAGCTGTTTTTTCAGTGGTAGAATCTGAGGTGAGGTCTTTACTGGAATGATTTCAGCAGTTAAGGGGTAAATAATGGAAAGAGCTTTGCTATATGAAACAAGAAGAAGCAGTTTCCTGTCCCAGAATAGTTCTCCTTGAGTGTTGTGTTGTAATAGCCTCTTCCTCTGCTGTTGAAGAACTGCAACTACACAAACCTATCTGCAGGCGTCTATTTCACCACTGTCTCCCTGTAATAGATTTTCAGCTCAAGACCCTTGTTTTTGTGCCTCTTCTGGTCTTAAGCAAGAAATTATGAAGAAAGTGGTTTGTATCATTAGGTTTCAGCTCTTTGATTGCTATGAAATGAATATTGCTGTTGGGCAGCCTATGTTGACTCCAGCTGTAAAAGAGTTAAGGATAGATTTCAAGGTGAAAGATATCATCAATTGTTGCATTTAATTTATTTGTTTGATTTGTTTCTGTAAACTTTAAATTGTTAGCTCATCAGGTCTGAAAGACCCGATGGGCTTATGGCATGGCATGGCGTCCGGCGTCCGTCCGTCCATCCGTAAACTTTTCACATTTTCATCTTCTTCTCCGAAACCAATGACTCGAGAGAGCTGAAATTTGATGTACAGACTCCTTGGCCAATGGGGATTCTAAATTGTAGATTTCGTGACCCCATGACCCCAAATGGGGTCACAGGGGTCAAAACCTTAAAAACCTATTTTCATCTTCTTCTCCAGTTCCAAAAGGTCTGGAGAGCTGAAAAGTTGTGTGCAGACTCCTTGGCCAATGGGGATTCTAAATTGTAGATTTCGTGACCCCATGACCCCAAATGGGGTCACAGGGGTCAAAACCTTAAAAACCTATTTTCATCTTCTTCTCCAGTTCCAAAAGGTCTAGAGAGCTGAAAAGTTGTGTGTAGACTCCTTGGCCAATGGGGATTCTAAATTGTAGATTTTGTCACCCCATGACCTCAAATGGGGTCACAGGGGTCAAAACCTTAAAAACCTATTTTCATCTTCTTCTCCAGTTCCAAAAGGTCAAGAGAGCTGAAAAGTTGTGTGTAGACTCCTTGGCCAATGGGGATTCTAAATTGTAGATTTTGTCACCCCATGACCCCAAATGGGGTCACAGGGGTCAAAACCTTAAAAACCTATTTTCATCTTCTTCTCCAGTTCTAAAAGGTCTAGAGAGCTGAAAAGTTGTGTGTAGACTCCTTGGCCAATACCGATTATAAATATTAGTTTTGGTGACCCCTTGACCCCAAGTGGGGTCACAGGGGTCAAAACCTTAAAGCCTATTTTCATCCAAATGGGGTCACAGAGGTCAAAACCTTAAAAGCCTATTTTCATCTTCTTCTCCAGTTCCAAATGTCTAGAGAGTTGAAAAGTTGTGTGTAGACTCCTTGGCAAATGGGGATTCTGAATTGTAGATTTCGTGACCCCATGACCCCAAATGGGGTCACAGGGGTCAAAACATATTTTTATCAAAAGTCTGATGAGCTACAGAGCCCATGGCTCTATTTTTCACTTTTACCTTCACAAACATAACAAATCTTTAATTTACAATACTCATGTCCAGTCATTTTGAAAAACTTGGTCATACTTGTTATAAATGAAATGAATGATAAGATTATGATTATGCAAAATTTAAAAAGAAAAAAGTTCATTCATATATTTCTTTTTTCTTCTCTATAGAATCAATTGTTTTTTCTCCAAAACTATGGTTTTGGTAAAGTCCAAATTCTTCTTTGAGATGCTAAATCTAATTTCTTTTAAAAACACAGTTATTTTTGTCAGATTGCTTACCGGGTACCTTCTTCTCGTTAAATTCCAGGTGCAAATCAGTGTCAATAATGTTATGTGTGTTTTTGGTATACAGAATTATCAAAATGAAAACCTTGAATGTAGATAAAGATTTTAGATCTCAAATTTCCAATTCAATTTTAAGCAATAGACAGTAGAAATGGGCTTAAACTATAATTCAAAAATTAAGTTTAAGATTTTATGGATATCAAACTTCTTCATTCACAGTTCATACAACTTGAAAAAATAATATGCCACAAAAAGAGTCATTTGTAATATTTTTGCTTTGATATCAATGTTTACTTTGCAAAAATTGTAAAAACCAAATCTGCTCTTCTTGAAAAAACAAAACCAGCTAAAAAGAGCTAACCCATTTCAATTTGTTCCTCAGACGAATAATTACTCTCTTAAATATGAAGGCAACCCCAGGTGCATGTAGGGTAATTCCAATCCAAGATGGCCGACACCCTGATGGGTTGATCCAAGGTGGGAGCTGATATCCCAGAATTCATCATCTGCAAGCTCTGAACAGGGCCTCACTGGTATGAGATATGCATTTTAGGATGGTATGTGCACTGTATGTTTATTGGCATCTGAATTATTGGCAGCTTCCTGTGCAGGTACCTCAAGCTGGGTAATGTTTTCCAGACAGTAGAGATGGCTTTTTAGTTAGTCTGTTGCTGGTATTATAATTAAAATGTTAAAACTTAATTATGTTTTTATCCCCCGCAACAACGAAGTTGCGGGGGGTATTAAAATGGGTACCGTCCGTCCGTCCGTCCGTCCGTCCGTCCGTTACACTTTGTGTCCGGCTCATAACTTTGTAACTAATCAACCATTTCAATTTAAATTCGTCATGGAAATGAAGAAACATGTGATAATGTGTCATGAGGAACAATTTTCTGAAAATCTGCAAAAAATATTAAAATTTTGGAGAAAAAGTGGTAAATTTGTAAGAAATCTGTTACAAGTCCCGTCCGGCTCACAACTTCTAAACTAATCATCAAATATTGATCAAATTGGATATGTAGATTCATAATCATATGAAGGTGTGTCATGAAGAACAATTTGGAAAATATTTTCATAAAATTTGGCCTTTTTTGGCCAAAAATGAGGACTCTGTTGGAAAACTGTTTCAAGTCCCGTCCGGCTCACAACTTTTAAACTAATCATCAAATATTGATCAAATTGGATATGTAGATACATAATCATATGAAGGTGTGTCATGAAGAACAATTTTGATAATATTTTCATAAAATTTGCACTTTTTTGGCCAAAAATGAGGACTCTGTTGGAAAACTGTTACAAGTCCGGTCCGGCTCACAACTTCTAAACTAATCATAAAAAATTGATCAAATTGGATATGTAGATACATAATCATATGAAGGTGTGTCATGAAGAACAATTTTGAAAATATTTTCATAAAATTTGCACTTTTTTGGCCAAAAATGAGGACTCTGTTGGAAAACTGTTTCAAGTCCCGTCCGGCTCACAACTTCTAAACTAATCATCACATATTGATCAAATTGGATATGTAGATACATAATCATATGAAGGTGTGTCATGAAGAACAATTTGGAAAATATTTTCATAAAATTTGGCCTTTTTTGGCCAAAAATGAGGACTCTGTTGGAAAACTGTTTCAAGTCCCGTCCGGCTCACAACTTCTAAACTAATCATCAAATATTGATCAAATTGGATATGTAGATACATAATCATATGAAGGTGTGTCATGAAGAACAATTTTGAAAATATTTTCATAAAATTTGCACTTTTTTGGCCAAAAATGAGGACTCTGTTGGAAAACTGTTTCAAGTCCCGTCCGGCTCACAACTTTTAAACTAATCATCAAATATTGATCAAATTGGATATGTAGATACATAATCATATGAAGGTGTGTCATGAAGAACAATTTTGATAATATTTTCATAAAATTTGCACTTTTTTGGCCAAAAATGAGGACTCTGTTGGAAAACTGTTACAAGTCCGGTCCGGCTCACAACTTCTAAACTAATCATAAAAAATTGATCAAATTGGATATGTAGATACATAATCATATGAAGGTGTGTCATGAAGAACAATTTTGAAAATATTTTCATAAAATTTGCACTTTTTTGGCCAAAAATGAGGACTCTGTTGGAAAACTGTTTCAAGTCCCGTCCGGCTCACAACTTCTAAACTAATCATCACATATTGATCAAATTGGATATGTAGATACATAATCATATGAAGGTGTGTCATGAAGAACAATTTGGAAAATATTTTCATAAAATTTGGCCTTTTTTGGCCAAAAATGAGGACTCTGTTGGAAAACTGTTTCAAGTCCCGTCCGGCTCACAACTTCTAAACTAATCATCAAATATTGATCAAATTGGATATGTAGATACATAATCATATGAAGGTGTGTCATGAAGAACAATTTTGAAAATATTTTCATAAAATTTGCACTTTTTTGGCCAAAAATGAGGACTCTGTTGGAAAACTGTTACAAGTCCCGTCCGGCTCACAACTTCTAAACTAATCATCAAATATTGATCAAATTGGATATGTAGATACATAATCATGCAACGCGTTGCATATGAAGGTGTGTCATGAAGAACAATTTTGAAAATATTTTCATAAAATTTTCACTTTTTCAGCCAAAAATGAGGACTCTGTTGGAAAACTGTTACAAGTCCCGTCCGGCTCACAACTTCTAAACTAATCATCAAATATTGATCAAATTGGATATGTAGATACATAATCATATGAAGGTGTGTCACGAAGAACACTTTTGAAAATATGTTTGTTAATACATATGATCAAATTGATCTTGGAGATCCAAATACTTAAATATTTTTGTTTGATTTTAATTTTGTCAGTTTACTCGAATTATGCCAATGAACATAAAGTTGGTATCATTTATTTTTTTATTAGAACAGTTTCCTTCATATCCTGGAAAAATTGTGTTATTTTGAGCGGCAAAAATTAATCAGAAATATGAAAATGAAAACCTATACATATTGTGCAATTTGCGGGGGATATAGCTTGACCATGTCAGCTGCTTGTTGTCATTATCATAATGTTGAACTCTAAAATTAGTTTTCTGCAATTTTAAAGTTTTTTTGGAATGTTGAATTGATTGAGTCAGCTAAAAACATATCATGTGATTTTGTTGTTAACATAATGTTGAGTCAATTACAAAATGGAGAAATATCATCTTAGTAAACAACTTCTAAAATAATTGGTTACATAAGAATACCAAATTTGTATAGTGTCCTTAAAGTGACAATTTTTGTTTAAAGTTATTACTACTACAACAATGACCGAAATGACATTTCTAAAAACCTTTTTGTAGGAAGGTAGATTGAGAAGTAAATCTTGTCAAATGAATTTTACATTATCCAAATTAAATCATAGATTAGTCATAACTCTCTGGCGAATAATATCATACATTTGAAGAAACACTTTCACTATCTCTAAATGATGATTACATCATACTTGCACATCACATCAATGGGATTTTTATTAGTTCTGTAATAGAGCACCTCTTTACAAATTCAATTAAAGTGAGTTTCTCTCCAGGATAACTGCCAGTTATTACCAAGCTTCTCAGGTGTTTGAAGTTCTAATAAGGTTTATGCTCTCTTCAGAAACTCTGTTAAAAATGTAAGTACAACATTATCAGTTCCATACAATTCCCAATGACAAATAAAGGAAACTACAACTTGTCAGAAAAGAGAGTAATCAAGAGGTGACTCTCATGTAAAGAAAGCTTTTCTCAAATAATGAGATGTAGGTAAGGACTTCCTGAGCTCAAGGTATGCTAAGACTATTATTTCTCTGAAAGTAACTGTATCATAGTAGTATGCAGTTTAGAATTCGTTTTTTTTTTAAACATTTGTTATAGTGAATGTCAATTGAATATTTGTAAAAATTCAACATTTGATAATTTAATTTGACCTCACCTCAACCAAACCAACGAACCTCATCCAATCTCACACAAGTTCACTCCAACTATCCAACCCCATTGCACCTCACCTACCTCAACCAACCCTAAATAATCTCACCTCGCCTCGCCTCACCTCACCTCAACATAACCAACCCATCTAATCTCACCCAACCTCACCCCGACCAACCAATCATATCTTACCTCCCCACCACCCAAACCTCAATGCTCAACCCATCTCTACTCACCCTAACTGATACCAACCTAATCGAGCTTGCCATTTACATCACCCAACCTCACCCTGACCATCCAATTCTCACCTTACGTCACCTCAGCTCACATCACCTTACATCACTCCACATCACATCACATCACTTGACATCACCTCACCTCATTATATCACCTACCTGCCATCAAAGGTCATTTGATTGATTTATTTCTCTGTCATCTTCAAACTTTTATTCAACTCACCCTAACCGATACCAACCTGATCCAGCTTGCTGTTTAGATCACCCAACCTCACCCTGACCATACAATTCTCACCTAACGTCACCTTAGCTCACAACACATCACATCACCTCACCTCACCTCACATCACATCACATCACATCACATCACATCACATCACATCACATCACATCACATCACATCACATCACATCACATCACATCACATCACTTGACATCACCTCACCTCATAATATCACCTACCTGCCATCAAAGGTCTTTTGATTGATTTATTTCTCTGCCATCTTCGAACTTTTATTCTTCCAATTGTTTTTTATGCCAAGATAATTCCATTAAAAGAAAATTTGTCAAATAATTTGATATAAATTTAATCATTGATGTTGAACATGCTTGTCATTTATCATTTTGTCCTTTCCACTTGTCATTAATTGAGAGATTTTTGTGTTATGAATTCTCAAAGTGGTGCCAGCTTGATTAGAACAATAGGCTGAATCTCTTTTTCTTGAATATTGTTTCATCTAATCAAATTGCCATTCATTAGATCTTGTTTGTAATCATTTTAGTTAGAAATTGGAAAAAGAGAATACAATTATACTGTCACAATTGATAAGGTTTCCTGCTATCTTGTTGCCAAGTCTTCTGTGCATAAAGACAAATAGTCAGATATATTTTTTCATCATTTTGAAAATATTTTATAAAAATGTCTCCAGATTTGATATATTTCATTTATCATCCTGTTGTCATGTCTACGAAGCAAACAGAAATAGCATTTATAAGTGTATCATCTTTTGGGTTTTGGTGACCTGTTACTGGCAGAATTGATGCATAGCAAACTATTTCATGTCACTCATTTCGTAATATGCCATGCTGTTTCACGAAAAAAGTGCTGTGAAAGTGTGATATGGTTTTGGGTTAAAGGGGCAGTAGCACGTTTTTTGACAATTTTATATCTTAAACATTTCCCTGATAATTGTAAGTTAATGCTAAATGTATTACTTTGACAGTGTTAAAAATCTCATTACACTAGCCAATCATCCATAGTCAGAGGACAAAGTATGAAGATTCACATACAATCCATTGGCGGCCATTTTGTGTGAACACCTTTAATTCATTTTGTGTAAGAAAAAGGAATCGTATGGCTAAACTTTATGATATATATTTGAATTATTACGGCTCCATTTAGTTTAAATACAGACGTTGGACAAAAGTATTCGCACGATAGCGCCGCGCCGCGTAATGTGCATTTTCAATTGCAATTTGCGTCGCGTTTTTTTCAACAACAGCGTCTTTTTTCGGTAACACCGGTTAGTTTTATACAATGTCAAGGTCAGACAGATTACCGGAAATAAATATTTTATCGTCTGCTAGCGTCTGTCGTCTGTTATAAACATCGATCCAAGATGGGTCGGAGAAGTTCTGAACTAAGCATAGGTCATAAAGAAAGCATTGTAAGTCTCATAAATTCCGGAAAAAGTTATGGAGAGGTAAGCACATTGCTGGAAATACCAAAATCAACTATCTTTAGTGTTTACAAGAAATTTCAGGAGACCGATACAGTTGAAAACAAGCCGCGAAAGGGAAGAAGGAAATCAATAGATCGAAGGAGTTCGAGACAACTCATCAGACTTACTCGGGAGGACAGAAAGGCCACACTGTCTGATATTACTGCAAGATTTATTAATGTGACCACAGTCCAAGTCTCAAGCAAGACTGTCTGGCGTTGTTTGAGGGGGAATGGGTTTAAAAGATGCGTATGCAAGAAAAAAATCCGAATACGGGAAGTCAATAGACAGAAAAGAATTCGATGGTGTTTTCACAAAAGGGCATGGGATATTGATAACTGGAAAAATGTAATTTTTTCGGATGAAAGTCAAATAGTGATCGGGAGTGATCATCGAATTTATATTTGGAGGAAATCTGATGAGGCATGGCTACCTGAATGCATCTCGCCTGGAGTGACTAAAAAATTTTCCGTAATGATATGGGGATGTCTTACTTACCATGGTGTAGGGACACTGGTAAAGGTGGACGGTATTATCAACTCACAAAAGTATGTGGACATTTTGGATACAAATTTGTGGCCAGTGGTTATCAGGCATTTTCCGAATGATAATTATTTATTCATGGATGATAATGCACCAGTGCATAGGTCTCGATTGACCACCGCCTTTGTCAATGAAAATGAAATCCCTAAGTTGGATTGGCCTGCCCAATCGCCGGATTTAAATCCCATCGAAAACGTGTGGCTTGCAATCAAGCGGAAATTGAAGGATAGAATAGAACCAATCTCAAACACTGGTGAACTTTTCGAGGCAATATTTGATATTTGGACACAATTTTCACCGGATTACATCCAGGGTCTGTACCGCTCTATGCCAGAACGACTGAGCCGTGTTCGACGGGCTCGAGGTTACATCACTAAATACTAAGGTAAGACAAGCTTTAAACATAACTTTTTGTGTGGTTATTTGATGAGTTATGATAGATGTGTTGTTATTTCTGTGAAATCAGAACATCCGCTGTTAAATTCACCGTCTAACACGTTTGTTTACATCGTACCGGTGCAACCGAAATTGCGCCCCGCCATATTGTGACGTCGCTATCGTGCGAATACTTTTGTCCAACGTCTGTACATTGTCTTTCAATTGGAACCATTAATTTTCGTTTTCCTGACATTACCTTATATTCCCCCTAAAAACGTGCTACTGCCCCTTTAAGATGTCAAATTTCATCCCAAAAATTGAGTTGGACTGACATCAAATGGGTTAAAGAGATATTGTAACATGGCATTCTGTTTGACTACCCCCAGCAAGGTATTGAATTAACATGTAATTTTCACCCCATAATTGACTTGCACTGATGCAGTGGCATGATCACTGATGGGGTTGCACATGCTTTGTGATTCAAGTCTTCTACAGAGTGAAGTTGTTCGGAATTCTAAAGTATCAAAACATTGAGTGTTTAGAAAAATGACATTTTGTATGAAATACCACATTCTTTTTTTATTTATATTTATTCACACAGATTGCACTCAATTTTACAATATAGATGTTGAATATTTTTAAAGTTTGCCTGATAACTAATCCTGGTTGAACTTTCTAGATGTGTCGTTAATGGAATGATTGATAATTCTTAAGGCTATGATATTTTTGAGGTAAAGGTATATGTAAGATACAGTATTTCCTCTAAAAAGGATTAAATCATCCCCAATATTTATACAGGGGTTGAAATTTAGTCCTACTGCAGTTCTAGCCATTCAAACTAGTGCATGACTGAGAGTACTAGCCCAGATATGGACTAGGCAATACATCTACATATAATAATATTTTCTTAAAATTTAAATAGTCAATCTACCTACAACTCATTCCTTTTACAAGACCAATATCTTTTCACTAGCCATGGGCTACCGGATAGTGCTACTTTCAAACCCTGTTATACCAGTTTAACCACATTTCTTACCAATTTCGAGCCAGCAAACAAAGACAGTTCATAAAATGATTGAAGTCAATAAATGAACAAACTAGTTGAGGCTGTATTTTCTGGTGCTGTCAGACAAGATATCCTGTATATCCACTGTATCCTTGCAAGATATCAGTTGATATTCTTGGGGTCACTAGGTGCAGGGGAAGTGTGGTCGGTTGATAATTGCTGTTCGTCAAGTGTTTCCTGACTGTATGTAAAAACTAACAGCTTGTTCCGATCTGATTGTGAACTGGGCAACTTTATTCAATTCTGTGAGCTTTCAAGTATCAAACTGTGTTTAACTGACTATTGGTACATAACTGGGTAGAAGAAATTTTAGAATTTTGTTAGTGTCTATAAACCCTATTTATGCAGATATCAGATACTATGGGATCTTTTCCCTACTGCCAAGAAGAATATTCTTTGTTTATGAGTCCTGCAATAAGTGTTGTTGATTCCAAAATTGGAATTTGTCTTAATTGCTAAATGAGAAGTTATTGTTATTGTTAGATTGTGACAGTTGCTATGTTCGCTCGGCTTGATTGGTCAGTGTTATTTCCTTCATCATCAGTGGATCTTGTCCTTTATGAGTGGTCACTTGTGGTCAATGACACTGGTAGAATTGTTTCGGTCATTTGGGAGAGGATAAAATGGTAATGGTCAAATGGACGATGGTCAATTTGATGAGACCAGCAAGCCATCTCGTTAAACTGCTGTTCATTTGCTCTTCTATCTTTGCTTAATTGGTTGTTGTAATCTGGTAGAATTTTGGTGAATCTTTCTCACATTCATATTGTTCTGTTTTCACCAATGCGTTTTGATTCTGTTTTTTTTCACAGCGCCTTTTTAGTCAACATCAAGAAAATGATTGTCGAATATCTTAACTTCAAACCTCTGACCTCGAGTAATTTTCATGTTTAAAATTTATTTAAGTTCATTTTGAGGAAGTTATTTCTTTGCCATTTATTTCCTAAGCATAAGTAAATCTTTTGTGCTATTTTGTTTGCAAATATGTTTTGAAGGAAAGTCTTTCTGAATAAATAACAATGACAGTAATCTATTAATATCAGGGTTCCAATCACAATTAACACAGTTTATAAGGCTTGTATATCTTAACCCCAATGTTTATTTATGGATTGTAAACTCCCTTAGTTTTATAGCCTGAAGACCATGTTATATTTGTCCCTTGATATAAATGATTCATTACCTACATTTTGACAGATGTAGGTCAAGCTCGACCAATTTTAGAATTTAATGATTGATGTGATTGTCAATTATTCTTTCTTCTTGTTCAGGAATAAATTGCTCTTTTACTGTCTTATTTCTGAGTATGAAATAAGGCTCCTCCAACAGCCCTGTACCTGGTGACTATTAGTGTGAGCTGGCAACTTTTTGAGGTTTTTCTTAAATTTTACCATGTAAATCAACAATATACCACTTTTGGACTGGCTTTTTTCCAGGCTTATTTCCGGGGACCTAGCTCAGTGGTAGAGTGTCCGCTAGTCACCCGGAAGACTGGGGTTCGATTCCCGGTCGCGTCATACCAAAAGACATTAAAAGGTGGAAGTTTTTCTTGACACTCAGCATTGTAAAGGCAGAACAACGCAGTAACTGGCGCTTCACAGTGGCTGCTGGGTGTCATGGGGCAAAAAAAAAACAACCCGATGTACTTGTAGTTAGGACAATAAAGTGTTATTATTATTATTATTATTACACTGCTTATTTCAACTCAATTACATAGTATTTTTAGACTAATCAGTGATAAATTTCTCTGCTAGTCCTTCTTCAAATACTCATTAAATTTAGAAAGGACTCATAGAAATTTAAGCTGTGAGTCCTGGGATTCATAGTTTTTTTTGTGATACCATATGCTTACTTATAAAAGGACTCATTTAAATCAGCTTGGACTCACAAGACTTTTTGGTAGCAAGTCCCTTGACTCAGAGGGTCATATCTGTAGATTGAACACTGCTAATCATTACCAGTATCTGAACTGAAGATTGTTAGTCAATTCTTTAAATCATAACCATATAAAGTTTATCTACATCTTTACTTATCAATTTTCTTTACGAAGGCAGTGCTCTTCCTAGGTGATCAGCTGAGACGATCAGTTTGCCCTATTCTGAGCATATGTGGCCCTTTGCAATTGTAGAAAGATCCTACTTCTCAAAGTTTTAAGGCACACCACACTAAAAAGATTGACAAATTTCCCCAGGACTTTCTATAGGTACACCACTGAGAAAGGTTTAGATTTGTGAAAAGCTTTTCAATAATGTTTGTATAATTATGAGAAACAATTAGGGGTTAGGGTAGGTAAGGAACTGAAATATCCATATCTTTGTTAGAAAAGTTCCTTATTAAAGCTTTATAGTCTTCTAGGTCAGTTCATATCAATTTATATATCTTTATTATCTTTTTATCTTATCTATATCTTTATGTTCATATTTATGATAGACTTTTCCCCCATTTACCTTTAGAACTTAGTCACAAGCAGTTTTCTTTACGTTATGTGTTCTTTGAAAAGTTGATGTGTCAACTTAGAAAACAATTTTGAAGACAAGATAATTTTTATAACCTTTAAAGAGATTTGCTGTACATAAACAGAATAAAATGGTATTTATGTGGCTGGGTATGTAATATTGTGATTGATCTCAATTGGGTGTATCAAACATTAAACACAATTGATAATTTTTCACCTGGAGAAAACTGCTACTAATGTTAAAGAGGATACTAAATCATAACAAAGTATATCATTATTACAAAATTGGATACCTTGATATATATTGCCATATTTGTATATGGCCTGAAGATGCTCCTAAATTGAGCTGAAAGTACTAGCCAGTAAAATGGATTCATTCAACTTCTGACTTATCTTTTTAATATATTGCCATATATATGTTAAAATATCAGACTTTTTATTTGAGTTGTTGACATAAGAAAAATTATCATCATTTTATGAAAGAATCAGATAATCATATTAAGCATGAAATTCTGTTATACACATTTAGTCCATACACAATTAAATACTTGAAAAGCTTTTTTGAGATAAAAATGAATAGCTTGAAGCAGTGGAAATTTGAATTATGAAAAAAAAAAAGGCAGATTTTTTAATATTGAAAGATTGGTAATAAAAAGATTATTTTATAGAATATACTTACAGGTTGTGCTTTCAAATGCTTAGTGAGGCTTCACTGAGGAATATGTAATGAATATTTGATAAATGGTTAAAAGAGATATTTGAAAAATATGGTGGGGTGTCTTTACAATATTGACACCTGACCTCGACGTGGCCTGATAATAACTGGAATACAGTATTCTTTCTTTAAATATTGATAACCTATTTGATGTCCGTGTGACGTGCATGTGACTGTCACACACACACAAATAAAAGAAAATTGAATATTTTATCACAAGGTCCTGAAGGCTTGTTAGAAAGCATATGAAACATTGATCACTTCATCGCCTTTAGACAATGTATTTTACTTGTTGCTATCGATATTTCTATATGAGTATTAACGACATTTGAGTTTGCATTGGTGAGCAAAAGATATTAGACTCGGTTTCTGAGTGTCTGTTCACTCTTAAAAGTGACTTTCTCTAAATAATTGGGATTATTTTAATCACTGATCATAAGAAAACAATGTGTAGGATTGGTTTTAATATGTTACATACGACAATATTGAAATTATAAATATATGGGAAAAAATATGAAAGTTATGAAATTTGATTTATCAAATTTCGATCATGTATAACGAATGGTACAGAAGTAGTGCGTAGTGCGACAAAAACTGCGCACTCAAAAGATCCCACGAATTCATGTCAGTGGCTGAATGGTGGATACATGAACACGTGCATACGCCGAGCTGTCGGTTATCAGCGTTCAGCAGTGTTGGACAAACTGCTGTGACTATGTGTCTCAGTTCACCCAGCTGTGAATGGGTACCCTGTGAGGCATAGAAAGGTCCCTAACCTGAGCGCCACATATGGATGCCGGTTGAATACTCCTCAGGGAGTTGAATTGGAAAAATGATCGGACGGTGAAAGAATGCCTTTGACCAGGGGAAAAATGTAAGCGCCTTGAGCAACAACGAGTGGTTGGATATGTGCGCTATATAAATATCCATATAATAATTAAAAAAATAGAAAAATACAGAAGTCCTTGCAGTTGGATAGATGAGTTAACATCAGAACATGCGACAAAGGTAGATGTGGTCAGACCATGTTGGAAAGAATATCCCAGTTGGATTGAATTAAACTCATTTAGTCAATATTCAAACAATTTTATTCCTCAGAACATGGTTGATTTTAACCAGAATGTTGACTGTTCCAATATGTATACCCAGAATATCACAGGGATAGAAGATATATACAGGCTCTGTGTATGTAGGTTAATGTACCAGGTTATAAGAAGTGTTTATTCCCTGGGAACAATTAACAGTATCACCTTTGTGCTATATCAGGATGGTTAACAGTGTAATGTAGGGTGTCTGTTTTCTCTGTTATTCATATATTCTGGGATTCATTCAATGTTCATCCTTGGTTATATATAGTTATCCAGGGTGAAATGTTCCAATGCTCCTAACACTATATTATCATGGGAAAATTGTTTTTACATGAGTTGATGGGGAAAATGGTGTTTGCATGAGTTGATGGGGAAAATGGTGTTTATATGAGTTGATGGGGAAAATGGTGTTTATATGAGTTGATCGAGAAACATATTTTAATATATTGCTTTTAAAGGCACATGCGCAGGGATTTGAATTTTATATTTAAAAACAAATACAAGGCAGGTAACAACCTTTACATAAGGCTAAATCATCTTTCCGTATGTATTTTAGAAAATATGTACACACTTCAAAGCTAATAAAGGTTAGAAGGACCGGAGGTTTGGGAAACCACAAACCTAGAAAACAACAACACTGTCATTCTCTCACAGGGATTGGGAAAGGCTTGGGCCATGGGCCATTTTGCACAATGGGTTAAAATAGGACATCAATAATTTGAAGTTTACTTTTGATACTGTGAAATGGTTCATTCAAAATGCAGAAAATTAAAAAAAGTTGGAAGAAGACCAATTGTCGATGATGTCTTTCCTTGTTTTCAAAGAATTGATTGTGCAAGGGCCAAGCACTCACTCCCTAGAAGCTGAATGTAGCTCAGATCCAGTGCACTATCTGCTTATCTTGATGGATGTTCTCTGCACCAGCCTCAGTGCAGCGCCGCCATCAGTCACAAAGGGAGATAACCATGACCTTCATCTGCACTTGCAGAAGCAATGGATCTAGATAATCTATATCTAGATAATGGTAGACAGATATGTTCTTGGTATGAGGGTTCAAACTCTCTGAACTTGTTTGAAAGTGAATATGGAGGGCATACGCGAATAACTTAAGTTTCGAGACTAAATTGAAATAATACACATGCATCAAGTTTGTATAAGCACTTGCAGAAGCAATAGGAATTTTAGGAACATCAAGATAATGGTAGACAAATATGTTCTTGATATATAAGTGAACAAAACTTTCTGAACATCCTCAAGAGTGAATATTATGGACAGTCACAAGAAAAAGTGACAAAGGGAGATAACCAATTACCTGCATGCATCTGAACTTCGTGAGTAATTGGGATTATCTAGATAATGGCGGACAGATACGTTCATGGTATAAGGGTACAAATATCTCGGAACTTGCTCAGAAGTGAATATAGTTGGCATATGAAACAAATACTTCTATTCAGGATAGAACAGAAATTATGGACACATATGAATTGATGATCAATCAAGGTATCAAAAATCATTTAGTACGGTACTCAGAAGAACTATGGTTTGCTTTTGGTAGATAAATTGATCATCATCAATCAGAGTGAAGATTGGAGGGTCTAAATCTGGTTCTATTTGCTAACTTTCATTCATTTCATTAGATTCATCTAAATCTGCTCAAACTCTGAAGAACTTTTGGTAGTGAGTCGTCGCAGGACTAAGCGGGTCATATCTGTAGATCGATCACTGATTATGGGTGATGTTTAAATCAGGTGTTAGGATGCAAAACCTAAGAACTTTAGCCTAAGTGTATGTTGCAAATGCAAATTATCAAGGGTATTGTTGATAGGGGAAATGACTGGCAAAAAGTGTTCAGATATCAGGGTACAATACTTGAAACCAAAATCCTAAGTGGATCTTTGAATGTCAAGTGTAATAGCAATTGGGATTGTGTTTTATCAGTAACTGTTACAATAAATGCAGGTATATAGGTGCAAAACTTTCAATATGTTCTCAAGAATCAAATGATAATACTCATTTATGGGTATGGGACATGATGAGCTACTTGTGAAGTATATAAATCTTGATAGAATGATTGATGGTTGATGTGTATGTAGATCTAACTATCTTTTAAGTGTTGTGACGTCTATACAGTTCAAATATACTTCTGCCTAAGAAGCAAAATGAAATAGATTGCTTAATATATATTGTAGATCTGAATATCTTATAAGTGTTGTGACGTCTATATAATTCAAATATACTTCTGTCTAAGAAGCAAAATAAAATAGATTGCTTAATTTATATTGTAGATCTGAATATCTTATAAGTGTCACTTCTATACAATTCAAATAATCTTTTTCCAAGAAGCAAAAGGAAATAGCTTGTTCAGAGATGAGTGAGGTAAGGTGTGTATTGTGGACTTAACTATCTTGTAACTGTCATTTCTATACAATGCAGATAATCTTTTTGTCAAAATAGCAAATGGAAATAGCTTGTTAAGAGATTGAGTGATATCTCTAAAGTATGATGTATGATATTGAATGTAGGTGTGTAAGTACTCTCATGTCAGGTAGATATACAGGTGTACGTACAGGTGTGGAGGAACTCAACGACTTTACTGAAATTACCTGTACTTTGTCAAGAAATGTTAATTGCTTTGATATGTGCCAAGTAAATTTCAAATGTAGTCTTTCAGCTAATTTTCCCTATAAAAAAGTCAAATTTATTTTTAAAATATTCATGAATATTTGTAAAAAGAGTTTTTAGGTCTAGGACAAATTATACACTTGGCATTTTTGAAAATATTTTTTCAACAGTTAATTTTCACCTTTAAAAAATTATAAAAATTTGGATTACAAAGATTCATGAATATTTGTATGAAAAATTTAAGTCTGGAGCTGGGCAGTACTGAGACAGAGAATAAATGTATTGGTTGTTCTAATCATAATTGTTTATAAATAATGATACAGCAGTGAAGATTAATCTCATCAAGCTGTAATGGATTTTGGGTACAAGACTAATTCTCTACATGAAAATTTGTACTGAACATCATTATAGCAAGTCATCATGTCTGATGACCTGCTGAAGAACCATAAACATAATAATGAAATGATTAAATCTTGGGAAAATTGGAATTGAAGATGAAGTCAACTTATTGGACTGTTAATGAGATTTCTGGGATGTGATTGATGGGATGTGTTTTTGCTTGTCATTGAAAAGGATGTACTTGTTGATGGTCATTATCGCTGTTTATTGAAATAACTATATTAGTCTTGAAAGAAAATGTATCTCTTTCTGTCAGATCATAGCTTCATACTTGTTGATGGTCATTATGGCTGTTATTGAAATAACTATATTAGTCTTGAATAAAAAATGTATCTGTCAGATCATTGCTTGATACACAATTAACTGTACAAATGATCATACGGGGTTAAAAATTTATATTAGCTTTGGTAGCCAAAGGGAAGTAATGTTTTTTAACTGGTAATCCAAAGGACTAGTAACATTTGAGAAAAGTTGATCAATTTAATGTTTTTGACAGGCTTGAAAATGTGCTGAATCTATGAGTTTTGAAATGCCCTTGATGAAATGGTCAGAAATGACAACCCTTGTGATGTACATGCGATAAGTAGAGATCATAAATGAAGAAGTTGGGTGTACAATTATTGGATCTTCTAAAATGTGTAATCATTTCAATTTTATCAGTGCCACCCTTTCCTAAATGACATGGTAAGCCAGTATAAAATCTCACTGTTCATGTCATAAAAGAAACAGAAACCAAAAATTTGCTATGCAAAACTGGTATGTGCACATGTGCAAGGATGATATTTATGACACTGCTTTTGTTTATCATTAGTGACACTGAGTATCTGTAGAGTAGATATTAGGTGCTTAAAAATTTATAAATGTATCATGTATGTTTTTATAAATATTTGTCATAAATACGTTAATTTTAGACATGTGTTGAAGCTGCTAAAACACTGCCAATTTCTCATATTTTAAGGAATTAAGGAAACAATAAAAAATTTAAGTCTATTTCAGTAACATTGGCTGTCATAAACCTTATTTATTCGCGATTCTTTGACCTTATTTAGTGAGAAACAAAATGCATAAAAGGCAAGCTGTGTACAGTTTCTCTGTATAATGAGGCCCCTAGGGGCTACATAACATTGTTTACAGCACTAAGTGTTGCTGAAAGGCCTTCACACATCAAGTGGTAAACATATGATGTTATTGTCCTCTGGAGGCAGTTATTATGTTATTGTCTCCCGGTGTGGTACTGTCGATGTTATCTCCCGGTCAACTGTCCAGCGAGTGGTCAGTGATGATGTTATCTACCTGTGTTGTGTATATCTCACAGGTATGACATGTGCTTATGTCTGTATCACCTGACTTGGAGGTATAGGACAAAACTCGTCAAGATTTTTATCTACATGACATATGAAGAAATTATTCATTGAGATCTGTTAAATTTTAATAATTTTTTGGGTTTTAGTCAAATCAGCGATTAAGGAGGTTTAGCTGTAGTCTTCTTGATGTAATGGATATCTGTATTTATAAATTTTAACGACATCAAACATAGGCATTTAACTCATTCTATCATGGCACAATCTGTATTTTAAGCAACAGCTGACTTTTATTATTCATTTAACAGTATGAAATAACCCTGAAAAGTAGCCAGCCTAAAAGGATTTCTAGATTTATATAGTAAAATAGAAGAAAAATCTCATTCTGATGTAGATTTTGTCAACCTTATAATGTGTATGATAAGCTGATATCAGAAATATTCTATTCATTGATTTGAGTTCAGATGCTTTACATAAATAAGCAATTACTGCAAGTGAATTAAGACTTTCATTGTTTATGGAACATTTTTCTGCCAAAGGCAAGGAATATTTAAACTATAATAAAACAGATATATTAATTTATATGAAAATCAGATTGTGAAATTAAGTTAAGATATTTCACTCTTTCTGGAAACCTCTAGGCCAAATATTGCTTTTTTAGATTTAATCAATCTTCTTGTGTGATCTCATGGAATAAAAACGAAAAATATTCATCAATATGAAAATAATATTTGAAATGCAAGAAGCATATGAAGACTTCTCGCTGCCTGTCGGGGCGGGATAGCACAGTGATTAGCAGGTTCAGCTTTGGCTCAAGAGGTCTGGGGTTCGAATCCCCTCAGGGGGCTTGGCAACTTTGTCTTCAGTAGAGAGCTGTTCTACATGCAGTAAGGTTTGGGTTCAATGCTGCACCGAATTTCATTTAGTGCCACCTATGGTTGGCTAGTTGCAGCCGATGCTCACAATGTAATATAAGTAAAATATATTAAGCAGTGTTTAACCCCAAATCACCTTACTTCTCACTGCAGGTAGAACCCTCTCCTACCAAGGCCACATATTTCTGTTCAACAGGTGTATGTAGGTAGTGTAGACTGGAATGTTTATTGTTATTACCTGTGTATGCGACCAGGTGGAACAATCTACCTGTATATTTCATACCTTTGTGTACATACCATTTGTCATGTGTCACTAAGTTGTACCTATGCAGCAATGAAGGTGTAAGATAAATGTTTTTTAGAATTGTTTACTGCAAATGTCTAGTGTTTAGATGTTTTTAGAATTTAGGTTGTTATTAATCAAATGTTTGTAAATTACACCAACTACCATGAGTCAACCAAATTGTACTGCTCGAAAAAGATTTTTTGGGTTAAATATTTTGTTTGTTGATTAAAACATATAAATACTTTATCAAACTCTCAACATTATTTTTCTACCGAGTGATTTATTTCTTTTCTCAAAAGCTAAATTTCACACAAATCACATGTAAAGATGACGGTGCATCTTTAATACAGACAGGAATCTTTTTTTCAGGGACTATTTGTAAGTCTAGAATAGCAGATAAGGTATAAATGATCTCTAGGTCAAAGGTTAATCATTTTTCTGGCCTGAAGGAGAGAAGGAAGCGGAAGAGAGGAAAAATGAAAGCCATGTGTTGTAAGTTATAACACTAGAAGGGTAATAAACTTCTGTTAATACCCACTGGGTGATATGGTTTATATCATCACTGCTACCGCCTTAGTTTGTTGTACAAAAATCTAGTCAATGAGTAAATTATAAAAAATATGAATTAGTGAAATGATTTTCCTAATCTCAAATTCTTGGTCTTGTAAATTTGTAAAACTAGAACTGGCAATAAAGATCTAGACTGTATTAAAGACTCCTGTTTTGTAAGGAGAAAAAGAAATGCTTATGATATCTTTATGTTAATTGGTCTTAAAAATATTACTTGCTGTATCAAAGCATATAGCCATTATATTATCCGGCCTTGCGTTTTGGTCATGTAAATAAATATAATCTAGACTTTCTAAAATAGATTCTAGGCTGTATCAAATAGTATTATCATATATAGTCGTTAATCAGGCCTTGCGCTTTGGTCTTGTAAATAAGTAAAATCTAGATTTTCTGAAAGAGATGCTATCATGTTTCAAATGCTTCTATCATATATAGTCATGCATCATACCTTGCGTTTTAGTCTTGTAAATGAATAAAATCTAGACTTTTTGGGAGAGATTCTAGACTGAATCAAATGCCTCTATCATGTATAGTCATTCATCATGTCTTGTGCTTTGTGTATGTACAGGCTTTGTGTCATGGTTACTGTTTCTGTATGTCCAGGTTTGTATGTCATAAATTCTTGTTTGTATGCATGACGGTCAACAGCTTATCGACATCGTTAACGAACAGAGGTGTCCAGTATTTATGTAAATGAGCTATTAGTTTCTGATTGTTTGATGGATGTGTTGACCTGATTGTTGCCGCTGTATCTGCATTTCATTATTCTCTGAGGGTATTGAAACTGGTTCCAGTTTTGGATCAATGTTAATGACTCATTAATGACTTAATTGCTGATTAACATAACAGGCAGTTGGATCTAGATTTAGGTCAAGTGCCTGGATTTATGCACATATTTTATGAAAGTAGCACCTTGTTTGAAAGCCAAATATCCTGGACACATATAATTAGGGAAATATCGAAATTTTGAAATTATGAATATTTATATACTTCTTCATTTACCATATGATGAAATGTTATTTTTGATCTACAATATTCTTACTTTTTTATCTCCAGTTTATGATTGATTTCCAAGTTTTCTTAACTCTTTCACTCCTACGAGCAAGAAATCAAAACATACTTGTTTCCTTTTTGTGAAATTGAATATATAATTCATATTTGAAAATAATGAATTTGAATATAAATCTTCTTATTTGATAATAATGAATTTGAATAAATTCCATATTTGAAAATTATGAATTTGAATAAATTTCATATTTGAAAATTATGAATTTAAAAACATTTCCTTATTGATCTGACTGATGAAGTATAAATCATGAAATTTAAAATCCCTAACTTATTTTGTACAGTATATATGTGTATAATGAAAGCACATGCCTTTGACTGCAATCACAACTTATCACGCTACTATGAGGGGTTGATATGTGAATGTAATCCCACGCATGTCTCAGGGCTTTGTGTAGTGGACATGTGAGCTGACTGACCAGCTAATCCCTCCATCTGTGGGTGTGATAGTCCCTCATAACTGACCATCTCTCACGGCTACTTCGAGTGGTCAACAAAGAGGTAGAATATCATAATATTGAGACGCCATCTTCAATACCTGCTGGGTCATAAATGTCTGTGAATATATGTCGGGAATTATGGAGTAGGCTCTTCTATTATGGACTAACATTAAATATCTGAAAGAAATGTGCTAAAAACTAAGTAGAAATTGAATTTAGAGATGTTTTTCACCCTAAATCTAGACTTGCTTTTCATAAGTTTATGTTTCATAATGAATTAAATTTTAAGAACAGCAGTCTTTGGATAGAAATTGTCTTTTGATCAGTTGTTCAATAGATTGAAAAAGAAAAACTGATACTCTAAAAGTGCTTTTGCTTTGAAATCATTTAGGATATATGAATATATACAAGAAAATGTCTTTCTAAATAGCTTTTTATGACAGTGGGATGTTGTTTTCCCATATCTAGACTTGCTTTCCAAGAGATTCAGGCTCAGGTGAATTCAAGTTTCATGTCATGAACAACATGAACATCATGAACAACAGTCTGTAAGTTGGACCATGTCTTGTGATTAGTTGATTAATGAATTGATAAAATAGCCATGTCTGTTATTATTTATTTGCTGTTAAGAGACATATAAAGGAAAAGAAAAATATTCTCCCCAAAAATCCCTTTTTGACGGTGATTAGCTCGGCAAACTCTGATTCATCACCTTAGCTCCACACACGTTGATTTTCACGTCTGCTACCTGTAGGTTATCGACTACAATTCCCAGGCAATTTGATATTTGCCATATCTTCCGAGCAGACGGCTTCCTTTGTGTGCATGTCACGATGTACAGGACTCGACACCTCCCAAGTCTCCGTGTGACCCCACATTGACTGACCATCCAGCCTGTCCAGAACTCAACTCCCCACACATACTAGCCAGCCAACGAGCAAGTCAGGCAGGAATTTCTCTACCTCCTTTGTAGGAGATCTTCTTTGTGTAGCGTGCAGTGCGTGGAGTACGCACACAGAGGCTGTGTAGAGTACGGAGCAGCAAGTAGTGTTTTTGCTCTTTGGAGGATGGTTGTTGTGATACGAATGTCGCACTAGGAGGGAGTTATACCTCGTACTTCGCAGTAGGAGGGAATATACCTTGTCTGCCGGATGTGTGTCCACAGTTTGATGTAATATCTGTGGACATAACCGGGTCAACTAAAGGTCGGTTACCTTGTTCCTCTCATTGGATCATAATACTACCTGTGTGTGATACAGACGTGGGCTAATACTCTATCAACACTGGGGGCTGGTTGCTGGTAAGAGGAATATGTTCTGGTTTTACCTAGAAGATTTACAGCTCTGTTAATATCATCATTTAATCTAATCTTATTGATATTCTGCTGCTAATTCATAAAATATCGAGATGTGATAATATCTTTATCATTCCATGGGCATGTGTTGCTTGACTTGGAAATATAATTTCCATCTTTGTTCTGAATATAATTATATGATACAGCTTTGCTTATATCAACACTTTATAGGTGTCCACATCTTATGGCTTATTCTTCCAGATATAAAACTTGATTCATGAAATATCATGGTTGACTACATCCTTTTCTATCTGGTTTTGCTGAAGAAGGAAGAGTTATGCAGGTTTTTTTATTCTGAATATATAATGAGGTTATTTAAATATCAAAATTTATTCTACTTTTGATGTGTATGTTGCCGTATTTGTCACACTTTCATGCATAGCTGATAGTAGAATATAAGCTCAACACTTGCATTTATTTTTAGGTAATATGGTTCGTATTGTCATGCCAACTTCTGCCAAGCTTTGTTGTATGCTTTTGAAATGATGCCAACTTTATCAGAATGATATGGCAGTGGTGAGATACATGATCATATCAACACCATTTAGCTACCAGTGAGCAGCATACCGGTAACTGAATTATTCAATTGTTAATGATCTGAAAGCAAGTGAGGAGTCAATAAATGAAGTTGGGGGTGTCTTCTCAAGTGCAAGCTGTCTATAAAAATTTGTGGGGGAGTTTGGTAGGAGGGGAAACCTCCTCGAGAAACCTTTGTTATTGTGCCTATATAATTTCAAAGTTTGTTACATTCTAGTTAGTCTTTTTTTTAGATTTTCTGCTCTGCAAAAGTGAACCCTAATTCCATTGACTGAGGAATTTGTATTTGTACTGTTACAGTCAGATTTTGGACTGAGAATGCCAACCAGTGTTTGTATTTGGCCAACAAGCAGCAATATTATCTCAGTTCTTTGCTTCCTGTAAATTGTTGATCCTCACACGTGTAACAAATCCTGGGATTTTAAAGTTTTGTACAGAATTGTAATGGAGGATTGTTCAGGTGTGCAACCTTCCAGTGGTTTGAACTTCAACAATTTAGCTAATGAAAGACTTAGTTGGTTCCGGTTGACCAGCCAGGAAGGAAGCAATATGACCAGCAGGTCTAGGTGGTAATGAAGCATGTGTAGATCAGGCAGTGAGTCATATTCAGCATTGATCTATGGTCTGTCAGGTCTGCTTCTCATGGCATACCAGGGTTGGCATCAATCATAGAGGCATCCATCTGCTTCAGTCAAGGGAGTCTTGAGTATGGTTCCATATTTATGGTTATTTATGTCCAATTCAAACTGATTTGAAATAATTTCAAAATGCATTTGATTGTATGAGGCATCAATCATAGAGTCATCCATCTGCTTCAGTCAAGGGAGTCTTGAGTATGGTTCCATATTTATGGTTATTTATGTCCAATTCAAACTGATTTGAAATAATTTCAAAATGCATTTGATTGTATGAGGCATCAATCATAGAGTCATCCGTCTGCTTCAGTCAAGGGAGTCTAGAATATGGTTCCATATTTATGGTTATTTATGTCCAATTCAAACTGATTTGAAATAATTTCAAAATGCATTTGATTGTATGAGGCATCAATCATAGAGTCATCCGTCTGCTTCAGTCAAGGGAGTCTTGAATATTATTGCATATTTATGGTTATTTATGTTCATTTCAGAAGAATTTGAATCTTGTGTTGAAATTGGATTGGAAAGGCCTTTTTAGAATCCCATGATTCAGCAAGGCATCAATCTAGAGGCTTCCGTCTGCTTCAGTCACAGGAGTCAAGAATATGGTTCCATATCTATGGTCATTTATGTTCATCTAAAATTATTTTGAGTTTATTTTGAATGACCTTTTTGAATGACCTGTTACGTATGGTCGTTCATCAAAGATCACCAATATTACCATTCTTTTTAAAATAAGCAACAGACAAAAATAGTTACAGCGGAGAAGACAATTTAAACAGGGCAATAAAATGTTTTCTTGTTAACATGACCATATACTTTTGTGTATTTCCTTTTGTGGAGATATAGAGAATTACCATCAAGGTACGATTGGTTACAAAATATCTGCCCAAGTGGAAATAATGTTTATAGTCACAAGCCATTATTACCCATTTTCATTCCTGCATATTGAACACTCAGAGTGATTTTGCTCTTTGTAATTCGGTAATATAAGTGTAAACTTAATTAAAGGCCTAATAAGTACTAAATTTGACAGTTTATTGCACTAGCGCAGTCAGTGTGAACTATGTGATCCTCTGTGTATATAATCAATAACCGCTATTGATGTGAGTGTATTGTGTCTGTACGTTAGTAATATGTCACAGAGTTCACTAAGGTAGTTAAACACCGCCAATAATTCCTGGTCTGTCATGTAATAACACCTGTTAACTCACTGTATAATATCCTGTTGTTGAATGTCATGCTTGATAAGGAATAAGTTGCATAGCTTTGAAATCACGCTTCACCCACTGTGATGATATAGTCCTGATCATTTCACAATCTTTTTTATGTAGATGTTTATTAATATTGTATGATTATAGATAAGAAAAATTATCATGTCTGACAATGTCAATGATCATTTCATATCTTAACATTAATGTTTATAAATTTTGACATTTGATTTTAGCTAGTGTGTATTATCAGTAAATGATTATGGCTTATAGTCATTTCAATATCTCTTTATTTATTTAAGCTGAGATGATATCTACACGCACTGCTCCGAGATAAGTTTTCTCCAATGTATTACATTTGACCAACTTCTAACAGTTATATATAGATGCTGTTCCCTAGTATATATATGTATTTCAAGTGCTAGGAAGACTTCCAGTTTGCTCAAATATCAATATTCATTCAAATTAAGATGGTTTCTAATTCACTGCTCTGTAGATAAGATTTCTCCAAGGTGTTGTCAATGCCTTATACAAATTCTCACAGTTATCAACATGATGTTCAAATCTGTATCAACTGCTAGTGAGAAGCAACCTATTTACTCAAATGGAGAGATGATTTCATTTTCCTCAAATAACAATATTTATACAAGTCAAGATGGAAATCTAAATTTGGCAATGAAGATCAGCCTTCCCCATGCTGTGGTCATTTTATCCCTTTGGTCAGTTACTCCCTCGTAATCCACTGCACGTTCTCTAAATCCCCTCCTGATCTTCGCGTGTGGAAACCTCGGTCGAGGTGGGATCATCTCCAGATTATTGACAGTTGGGTGACCTTGACCTTTGTGCTAGCACGGGATACTGCCAGCAGTGTGTACAACAGCAAGAACCCACAGGTTTTATCCCTGTCGCTAATTACGCATGTTTAATTGGCTCAAGGTGCTGTATTCTCTTGCTCATGTGTTAAATTTGACCACATTCCTTGAGCCATTACCTTATCTTCTGCTCAGGTACAAGATGTTCACCGTATCCATTGACTGAGAAGTTTTTACTTGTACATGTAGGATATTGAGTTGGAATTCTTAGTCACTTATTATGCATATTAATTCACTAATGGTGCCGTATTCTCTTGTTAATGTCTTGAATTTGACCACATTCCTCGAAGAAATTTTACCCAATGCTCAGGTATAACATCTTCACCGTATCATTTGACTGAGAAGTTTTTACTTGTACAAGCAAGATATTGATTTGGAATTCTCTGTAGCTAATTACGCATGTTTAATTGGCTCAAGGTGCTGTATTCTCTTGCTCATGTGTTGAATTTGACCACATTCCTCGAGCCATTATCTTGTCTTCTGCTCAGATACAAGATGTTAACCGTATCATTTGGATGAGAAGTTTGTACTTGTACATGTAGGATATTGATTGGGAATTCTCTGTCGCTAATTACGCATGTTTAATTGGCTCAAGGTGCTGTACTCTCTTGCTCATGTGTTGAATTTGACCACAATCCTCGAGACATTACCTTGTCTTCTGCTCAGTTATAAGATGTTAACCTGCCTTAGAGACTGAGGAGTTTGTACCTTTACATGCAGGATATTCGAGTTCCCTGTCGTTAAATACGCATATTTTAATGGTTCAAAGTGCTGTATTCTCTTGCTCATGTGTTGAATTTTACCACATTCCTCGCGACATTCTACCTTGTCTTCTGCTTATGTATAAGATGTTAACCGTATCCCAGTGTTTAAAATATAGCCCATCCGCCAGTCCTTGACTGGCTACTTTTTGGTCAGGACTGGTAACTTTTCAAAAATTTCCTTTATTTTCCCCTAAGGAATTGACCAATTAATTTTCAGGACAGGCTAGGTTTCCAATCTATTTTCACACTGCGTGACGATATTCCTTGACTGAAGTTTTTTCCTCTAGATGCAGGATATTGGAGTTCTCTGTCACTAATTACACATATTTGATTCATTAATGTTGCTGTATTCTTGTATTCATGTGTTGAATTTGACCACATTCCTCTGAGAAATTCTACCTTGCCCTATGCTCATGTATCTTGAGCATAGTATAGCAATGAGCTTACCCTGCATAGACTGAGGGGTCTTATACATTTGCTTGAGTCGGAGCTATGTCGCTGATATTATTTGATTGGTTCGAGGTTACACCATTTTCCTGTTATTAGTTCAGGAGATTACTTTTACCTACCACATGTATTTATGTAAGGTTTCAGGCAGTATAAGGTATGTAAGCTTTTGAATGGGAGTTGGGTGGAGTGATGGCTGCAAGATAAGTTTATGTTGTATGAGGCTTGATCTATGGATTATGGGAGATTTGTGACCGATTTACCTCAAATCATGACACATAATGAAGTTATTTCAGAGGCTTTTATATATAAGAGCTACCATTTATAGCATAAGAGCATTTATCTGAAAGCATTATTTGACAGGCTCATGCCTCATGTATGTAAACCACATCCAAACGCCCTTCAAAATCCTGATACAGTCTGTGGGTTGGAATATACGAGCTTGCACCAACGAGCAGCTGTTACACAAGTTATCTCCCTTTAGTGTATCCCTCTACTGTCCTCAGCCTTCACTAACGAGCCTGCCTAATTAATCACCACATTCCTCCCCGCTTCACCCTCCTCTACCTGCCTTGTTATTCTGCTTCTGCAAATTTAGTTTTTACCTAAATTAGATTCCGACATTCTCCCCTTGGTGGTTACGGCAGGTCGACTGAGAATGATGGGAAATCAATGAAGGGAAATCTGTTGATTTTTTTCGCGGCACATCACGGAAGACATGCAGTTGTAGCTGAAAGGTTTGAAAGTTCCCCCACAATGAGCTCAGTGTGGAATTGATTGGGATATTGGATCATTTTTGCGAGGTTATCGTGACTAATGTTCTGTTTTGTATTTATCTTTATGAGTCAGAAGTGCCTCCTTGCCTGTGGATTATCAATGGGCGAGTGAGCATTGTGGTTGTTAAGCTGCTGATCATGTGTTGGATCAGAAATCTTCTACTTTTGTACACTGCCTTGAGATTGCCATCAGAATTCTGTGTGGAGCCTTCTCAGCTTTTCCCAGTTCTTTTACAGCCTTCTCAGCTTTTCCCAGTTCTTTTATGACCACTTATCTGACCAAGGCAAGGAAATGGTTAATTGTTTTCTTTCTTCATTATAGACTATTTTGTATATTATGATATTTTCAAGAAAAAAACATCTTGATTTGTTTCTTGATATATGACAGACCAGCCTCTTATTGATTTGTACTTGGCAAAGTACAGAAAAACTGAATACATTCTTGTAATTCTTTAAAAACTGTAATTTCTATTTTAACATTGATGGTGCCAAAATCGGCAAAAGTTGCTGAGAAAATTTACAATGTAAATTATCCAACAAATCAATCTTGCCTGCCATTCCTGTCACTGCAAATTAAACATGTCTTTTGAATACAAGTTACCAACCCATCATGTAAAGTAACATTCAAGAACGTAATTGAAGTCAATCCATTGAAAGAAAAAAATATGTTTTTCTCCATTTCTCCTGCCAATCCTGTTTGGCAGCCACTAGGAGGAAAGAAGAGAGCAGGGATTGGCTACAGGGATGATTAGCAGTGGTGATATCATGAAGCCTTATCAGGAATGGAGAAAAACATTGTCTCTGTATCATGATAGCTGGTGATAATAAAATGCCAAGGAAGCCATCAGTTTAACCAGTGGCAGGCTGGTTTTGATATTCAGGATGGATGGATGAGTAGATGGATTCGTGGAGTATTGCATGAATTGGTTGATGGGTGGGTGGATGGATGGATGGATATGATAGAGGAATAAATTGATGAATGGAACCAAGTCTATCTATGTCTTTGTTTGGATAGATGAATTTTCAGTGTAGGAAGTTGGAGTAACATGTTGTTTCTTCTGTTTTCTTTAGATTTTTTTGACTCAATAGATCAGCCATCATTGTGGTGTAGTAGCTCAATCAGTATCTTAACCAGAGTTAAGGATTCCACTTTGTTAACAAAGACAAATTATCAAAAACACAGGATATTCCATACCTGAATCTTTGGTGATCACATACCTATTTAGGATAAGGGATATTGTTGAATAGATGAATTGATGGATTAGACTGACATGGTGATTCTTTTTTCTTACCCAATTTTGACTCAATATATCATCAATCAGTCAGTTAAGAAAGACACATCATGAAAGCTCAGGATTTACCAGACAGGAATCTTTTAGCAATAGCTGCATGATACAAAGTTGAGAAATATTTTCCAAATTTCCAGGGGTTGACTCACTTGGGTTTGGAACTTGTGGAAGTTAAATCAACAAAGGCCTCTCCTTGCCCTAGGTCATTGACCTAGTAATAATATGTCCCAGTCTGTATCACACATGTAGTGAGTTATATTGTGAGTACTGTTGCTTTCACCACTGTTATGGTCCGATCTACACATGTGCTTTGTTATGACGCGGCAAGGTGCCGTTATTGTTCAGTTCTTGTTGTTTAGGAGTTATACAACTGCTTTACTCCTCTTTGTTATGTTTCAGGGTAAAATATGAGAACCAACCTTCAAATATATTTGTATAAATGAATCTCGTATTCGTGATTTATGTGTTGTGAAGGTATTTATGATTGAGTTTGAACTGCTTTAACCCTTTTTGTTTCTATTCAGGGTAATATTAGGACCTATCTTCCAATGGATGCTTTATTATGAATCTGGTTTTCATGATTATTATTTTGTGAGAAAACACCATTTTTGACTGATGAAGTTACAGGGGCAGAGTTTGTGTACAAGTTATCTTGAAAATTCTAGATTATCAAGAACAAAATGTTGACGTTTGTAAAAGTTAAATTAAATATTCAATCTTCTTTTGGAGGTATATCAATCAAGTTGAATGGCAGATTGAAAGGGGTTTGTAGGTACTCATAACTGCTCATTGAAATTCCATTCATCTGAAAATCCAGTTATTTCAGGAAAAGTGGGATTAATTTTCTCGTATCAAGATTTGTTCAAGGTTTTTCCTCGGAAAATAGTCAAACAAAGTAACAAGTAGAAAAATTGACTGATTTTTATATTTAATGAATTGAGGAAAGTAAAATCCTGTAAAACTGGTGTGGTGATACAATCTGTCAACTGTTGCTAGTTGCTAGGACCTTGATGAAGTTGTAGTCAACCTCAGTGTGTATTCAGTGTGCAGTGGTTTAGAGTGTGATAGTTTGCTTGTAGCAGAGATTTACCGAGAGTAGCAGTATGTGTGGTAATGTCATACCCACACCTGAATGGAATTCCTCGGCTTACTCTAGTAAACTGTCACATTATCTAGATCACGACTCCACAATAGTTCTGAAATGTCTACGTTTAAATCCCAACTCACTCGGCCTTTCAATCCCAGACCTTTCAAAATAATGTAATAAATCTATTAATTCAACCCTCAAATTTCCAAAAGACTTTCAGAAGATGACTAGGGTTGAACTATTTTTCACTTTTATCACTAATTTGGCACTATTGTTGAAATGTGTGATAGATATTAAAAACATTAACAATTGTAATTTTAATGAATATGCACCTATAAATTACCACATAATAATTGCAATGTTGCCATTATGAAGATATTTTGAACTAATGCAGTTGAGATGATTACACTCTGCAATCATTTTCTTTTAAGCAATGGTTTAATCATTCATAAACTTTTGGCACTAGGTTGAAATTTAGAAGTGATTTGAATTTGTGACCTCAATGAAATATTATGTGGTTGAATTATTGGAGATGTTGAATTAATGGAGAAATTACGGTAGTTATTTCTCTGCCATTCAGGAGAAGCTGGATCTGGATGAAATGAAGAAGTTAACATATTCTCTTAAGAATTGTGTTTTCAAAATTTAGATGATGTTCGCTTGAAACCTTTCTTTTCTTAATCACACCACTTCAAAATGCCCTTTCTTTAACCGCCTAATGACATAGAACCCAAGGATGTTTAACCAATCACTTATAACCTTGTCATCTACATCTACATCTACATCTACATCTACATACATCTACATGTATATTCATCTACTTCTACATCTACACTTGTTATTGATTACAACATCATCTATCTGAAGTTTAACACAATGAGACTAGTTTTTATTTCATTTTTCTTGTATGTGATATTATTGATAAAAATTAAAGACCCATTGTTGCTATATCCTGACTTTCTGTGATTTAGAAATTAGGTTTCCTTGTATTATTCGATTTAGCTCTCTTGTTGAAATATCTTCCTCATTATATCGGAAATGAACACAGTCACAATTAAAACCTCTCTTAATGTACACTTATAATCTTAGTGTTATTGGTTCAGATGAAATTTCATTATCAAGAATGATCAGTGAAAAAAATATTTTCTTAGATATTGATTGAATAAAAATGATAAGGAATTAATACTCAATAAAATTGGATAAACTACATGGACCTCCATTGATATGATTTCAAAATTCAAAATCAATTTTGTTGAAATCTATCGGTTGTGGGATTCTAGAAGTTATGGCACTATCTGCAGGCTGTGGAAGAAAATCTTATCATTTTTTGGTTGTAATTATTCAAAATCTTGTATAAAATCTGAACAATACTGTATTGATTGGGAGTCATTCTGAATCTGTGGTTGATTTCCATCAATATAAGGAGGAAACCAAAACTGGGAATTTCTTTTTGATTGAGGCATTAAACGACCTGCATAAAAGCATTGGATAAAGAATACACCCTTGCCTAAGGCCTGTACAAAGACCTTTATTGATTTTTCAGTAACGACATGTAGCAATGCATTTTACACTCTTTGTTAATGAGTAAAATTTCAGTTGAGGGAGGGTTATTGTTTGATGATTTTTGTCAGCGGCCTGTTGATATAGAGGCCTGTTTTAGCTTTGTATTTTTCAGAGAGCAATCCTTTCTTATAGTTGTATCTGATAACTGATTCCATTGTTTTATGTTTTATCTGCTACCTGGATTTTCTTGCTGGAAGCTCACCTGTGATGTTCAACTGATTATCAATTATTCATGCAGGAGATATTAGTCATCAGGTAGCTTTCAATAGGGCAGTTTGATCAAGTGAATCAAGACTTATACAGGTGCAATTAGGAGAATAGGTATGTGTCAGAAATGTGAATCATTGATCAGTTAATGGAGGTCAAAAATGTGAATCAGGGATGTCAAGGTGCTTATACGTACATGTTAATAATTGGGTAATGAAGGTCCATAATGGTCATCACCTCAGGTGATAGAGATCAAAATGTGAATCATTATCAAGCAATGAGGTAAAAGAAATTGAATCATTGACCAGGTTATTGTGATCAGAAATGTGAATCATTGACAAGTTTATTGAGGTCTGATATATGAATCATTGTTCAGGAAATGTCGGTCAGAAATGTGAATCAGATATTAAAAGTCAAGGTGCCTATGCAAAATCAAAATGTGAACCTGTAACAGTCTAATTAAGGTAAAAAAAATATTATTTACGGTTAAAACAGGTTGTGGAGATGTGAAATAAGAGTTAGGTGTGTTAAGGTGTCTGTATGGGATCAAAATGTGAATCAATATTCTTCCAGCTGAGGTCAGAAAATTAAATCATTCTTCAGCCAATGTAGGTCAGAAAGGTATTTTAGTGAACTTTGATGTATGTGAATCAAGTTCCTTGTTGAAGTAATAAATGAGCATACACATTTTGCAAGCTGTGAATCACTTTATTCTGCCGGCCATAAACTGACTTTGTTCATTTTTTCCCCGAAACATAGACAATGATGAGTCTAAGAATAGAAATGCAAATTTTTGCAATTTGAAAATTAGGTACATCAACAAATACGATTGATACCTGCAGTACATACTGCAAGAGCTTAAGTTTCTGATGTTTGTTTTCCCTTTGAGTGTGATGACCACCCCATCTAGAGCCATCACTGGGGAGAGAGGTGTTTATTATTGACGGAGATGCCAGCGGTGTTGAGTCAGGGAGATGTGCTGACAGGCACCTTGTCTTGTCTCACACCTGCTTGTTTCTCTATACAGGTGATGATAGGCTACATATCGCCCTCTTGTCGACAGGTGCCCTGTAGTATATCAGCTTTGTATACTTTATCATTTACCTGTTTAAATACATTGGTTTATTATAAGATTTGTATACTTTATTATTTACTTGTTAAAATACCTCGGTTTGTTACATAATTTATGTTCAGTTGATTTTGATTTCTTGATTAAAAGAAATGTATTGGTTTTAGACATAATTTGCAGTTGTTGAATCAGTGTTTTCCTTAGGTTTATTAATGTAATAGTCACCATGACAACCTGCCATGACAAGCGGGTGTCATGAACATGTTTTGGGAGTCAACTTGAGGTGGAACTAAGGGGAACTGCTACAATATGGTACTCTTGTTACTGTCCTGTACCGTTTTAGTATGTAAATATCCATCAGCTCAGTTGTAAAAGACGAAATTTTAGAAGATGGAAATATCAAGACGACAAGGAGTTTTATGGATGATCAAATTCTTTATTGTGAACAATAGCAAAATTTCGGCAAAGATTCCTAAGCCATTTTCAAGTACTAATTATATCACCTGTAAAGGACTAATTATCTCACCTGTAAAGTACCAATCATCTCACCACCTCTATACCAAAACAATCTTCTCCTTTGAGAATATTTGTTCAACAGGTGTCCCTTCTATTCTTCATGGCTGTATTTTGGAACAATCTGCCTGATATCCTGGAGTTCCATCACCCCATGCCCAGAAGAATGTTCCTCTATGATTGACTTACAAACACTTCTTGCTGTATATCATCATTTACAGCTTTGTTTTGGATTCTTCTGTCAGAGAGTAATGTAAAAACTTGTAAATAATATTAAGGTTCCATAAAATCTGTCATTAGTTTTGCCTTTTATGATTGTCTTGTCATTAAATCCATTGGCCTGTTACTAAAAGATGCTCAGAATGCAAGCATTGGACTTTATATCTTCTTTACAGCCTTCTGTCTGATTTATTGGAGCAATATCTCTGAACTGACCACAGAGATCTCCATTATACTGGAACTATTTTAGTCTTTTATCCAAACCCTAAACCAAAAAGACTTAAAGGAACATTCTTAGTCAAGAGGTTGGCAAGTCTAGATGCCTCAAAAATATTTTGAAAATCAAAAATCAAAATAATAGAATTAGTCATTATCTCTTTTTTATTCCATGCACTAAATGTGAGTCTAGAGCTATTAAGTAGTATCTTCAAAATCACATTTGTTGTTTCTTGAGATAGTTGCTGCAACTTGAGTAACATGCCCTTCAAAAACCTTGTATTTGGTGTTGCCTCCGCAGAATTCATTGACATGACCTTCATGGGTTGCACTGACATATCTTCCTATAAATAAATTGTTATGCTTACTTTTATTTTTCGTAAAAGCTCTGCAGCCAGATTATTTTCACCACAAATGTTTTATGGAAAATGTTTGCAACAAATGTTTTATGGAAAATGTTTGCAACAAATGTTTTATGGAAAATGTTTGCAACAAATGTTTTATGGAAAATGTTTGCAACAAATGTTTTATGGAAAATGTTTGCAACAAATGTTTTATGGAAAATGTTTGCAACAAATGTTTTATGGAAATTGTATTCAAACAAATGTTTATAAGGTTTCCTAAGTAAGTGGTTCAGCTGATACTGTTAGATTTCTATTATTTACATCAGTTTTCATCTCTGTGTGTGTTAACTGTTTTCTCATGAGTTGCTGTTGCTCTAATAATAGTAAGAAATTATGATACATAGCAGCTTGAATACACCTTATGCTTATACTAAGAAAGAATCTGTGGAGCACAGTGGTGTAGTGGTTAGCATGCTGGCCCCTCACGCCAGAGACCCGGGTTCGAATCCCGGTGGAGACACCAAAAATGTGACTTGGGTCTCATCCTGTGTTGTGTCTCTGGGCAAGGCACTTCATCCACATTGCACTCAGTCCACCCAGCTGTTTAAATGGGTACCTGGAAATTGGATGTACTGACCTACGTAGTCGTTATTAGCACTTAGTAGCAGCTGTGAAAGTACACTCCATTGGGGTAATAATGTAGCGCTTTGAGCATGTCTTAGGACGTGGAAAAGGCGCAATATAAATATGCACATTATTATTATCATAATATAATGACAATTTCAGAAAAGCATAAAGTTAATTAAAGTTATCATGAATAAAAGAGTCGATATTTGTGCACCTTATTCCTACTCAAAAAGAATCTTGAATATAATGACATCTTCAGAAAAGCACTAGCTGCAAAAGCTCCATAACTGCCCAAGCGGTGCTAAACAATAACTCGTTCGCTCACTCAGAAAAGTATAACAATAACGGGAGCTATCGTGAATATATATAGGAGTCCATATTTGTGCACAGCAATCATGTCAATGTATGTTATACTCTATCTGCAAAGGAAACATTTTCTTTATTTTTCCAAGCATTTGATAGGAGTTCATATACACTTTCGTGCCAAGGTGTTAAATGATGAGCGTAGACGTAAGAGATTGGCACGGGATTGATGGGTTGTAAAAAAAGGAGCTTGTGTTTGTTTTGTATTTAAGTTACGCTTGAAGCTGATTCTGCCATCTTGTTTCTGAACCAAATGTAACGTTTGAGCAAATCTGCGTAACTATATCTGCGTCTGTGCAATTGTTCATCACCAGATGGCGTTAGGTGGAGCAAAGCATCATGGGTACTATATCATCTCCATTGCTAATAGTCTGGCACTTAAAATGTGATACCTATACATGTTTGGGGCTGGTGATTGCTTTTGTATGGGAGAAACATGGATATTTATGTGAACACTACAGGGATCTTGTCTTTCATTCTTATCTTGTCTCTCTACTTTACATGCTTGATACAAGCTGGAATGTTCAACGTCTTATAATTCTTATTATAGACATGCTGATTAAACATGTTTAGGGCTGTGGGATAACATGCTGTTCTGAAGACCATGGATTTCTATCATAATTCTAAGAAAGCCAGGGTCAAATAAAGTTTGTTGAAACTTTGAAGTTTTGTCATAATGTTATTTAAAAAATGGACACAGGAATCTGCTTCGAGATGTTATCTCATGATGAATGCACTGTTCTTGAGTTCACATGTAAGATTTATTTTACAATTACCACATGGCCAGCTCTGTAAATATCTCACTTCTGGAATCAACAATGCTTCTGCCTTTTAGCTACTTCCTATCTGCAGACAATGTTCCAATTATTCTTCAAATACAGTGTTTTTCTAACCTTTGTTTTAAATGTCATACTTGGACCACATTAGTTCTTCCAGAGGAAATTCGTAACTTCTCTTTGATTCATGGTAACATCAACTCGAAGAGAAATCTGAAAGTAATGACAAGGAGTTTTGGCATTCAAAGATTGTATTCAAAATGCTACGTTTTTTGTATGGAAATATTTAGCCTTCTAAACTTTTTTATTAATTTACCTAACCTAAACATATATACTTTTCAAATTATATTTTTCAATGAAGTTGACAATTAATTTCCTACCTTGTCCAAAAAGGAAGAGCAGAGACAGCATTTTGAATTCCTGTCCTCCAAGAACCATGTTTATCACAATATTTAGATTAACCCTCTCAGTGCCATGTGCGTAGGCAGAAGCATGTTCATTGTACATTGTACAGCAGATCGGTTTACTGTAAACCCTCCACTCTAACTGTGACTCCATCTCTGTGTGAAGGCTTTACGGGTTTACTCAGCTAGGTAAATATACAACACAGCTTCTTGTGTTTGATTGATAAAGACAAAACCAAATTCCTTACAATGCTCAGCTAGTGTTTTGTTGAACAAACCATGAAGATTACATTTTACTGTATGGCTCAGATGGTAGGTATCTATTAGATCAATGTTATGTTGCATTTTTTGACTTCCTCTCTTGTTCTGTTAAAAAATTGGAATGTTTTCTACTATCATGTTTTTGATACCCACTCTATGTTGATAGCCTAAGTGTTAAAATAATCCAAAAAACAAGGTTCTTATTCTTGGTCCCCGGAAATCAACTTATAGGTCAAATATTTATTAGTCATTGTAAATCCATTCATGGCGTCAACAACAGTCATTTATTTTTTCACTCGTTTCAATTGGTCATCTTTTTTTCAAGCACATTGTCCTAATTTATACAGTGACATTCTTGTATGATTTAACTAAACAACATATTTTGTGTGTGAAATATCATGTTTAATTAACCCATGAGACATTTAAAACCCTGGACTAACTACCGGTAATTGAAATAAATATGGTTGATATCAGACTTACACTGTTTTATTAACTTGACTATTCAAACCTTATTGTCCAAAGAATTCCACCCTGGCAACAATATAAGTCAAATATCTTGACCAGATCATAGAATATTTTTCACCATTTCTCAGCATTCTTCTTCACCTAGTCCCAGCATTCTTCACAGTTCTGTGGTCAGTCATCTATTATTAAGTACATTGTCAGATTTCACAGATCAACTCCCCCAGCATTGACAGGTTCATGGATGAATGAACCCTTAGAAAAGCTCTGTGTTATTTTTGTCACTTTTATGTGTATGTACGTCACTTCTAAGACTAAAACTGAGTCCAATTTGGCTATTGAGTATATCTATCTGGAACCCTTTCATCCCTAAGAAACCAGTTACAAATACATTTAGGGCTGGTTTCTGGCTTGTAAGGTTGAAAGGGTTACAAAACTGTCGTTTGGCTGTTTCTGTTTCCTTCTTCACTAATAGGCAGTAAACTTCTTTTGCCATAGTTTTAAAACAAATTTCACATCTAAATACGCACCTTGCTCAATTTATAAGTAATACCAAGATATGTTTGTAATCTGCTTAATGGGGCGGCGCTTATCCATGGAGGTTATGAAGAAAGTGATTAACTGTAAATTACATGGATCCACTAAAGGATGCGGGCAATCACGGCTAATGCGGTTAAGACATTAGAAAAATAAAATTAAGGGGGGGTGAAAGCCAAACATATAAAAGACAGCTTCAAAGCCAAAATTTAGTTACGTTTTGTAATCTGAAAGATATAAATTTCAATCTTCGTAGGTCCGCAGTATGCTGATGACTAAGTTTAAATGGTTTCACGTCCTGAACCCTTGAAAATTTGTGGTGATTTGAGATAATTTGGGTCTTGGTGAAAATGGACACCGTGAATCTGTCACCCAAGGGCATGGAAATACCCTTTCAACTGAGTGACCTAGCCCTATGTGATCTATGTCTTATAATTATATCGTCTTTCATCTGACCGACCCACATTTAACCAGTGACCGTAACTCAACAATACAATACCTGGTCAAAGAAGCATGAAATTACAGGTACAGTTCTACAAGTCACACAAATGATCAATAACTCAACAATTTAATACCTGGTTGTAGAAGCTTGAAATACAGGTAAGATGTAAGACAGTTCAAAGAGACAAACAAAGGTGAACACAGGTGTGCAGTAGTTTAAAATTCCTGTCGGCTTTCTTGTCTTGACATGTTATAAGGATTCTTCAATAGAATATCTATTTCAAAATTGTTTTAAAAATCTTCCTGTAAGTATGCATTACTTTTGATAAGCTATGAAGATTTGATGTTGACATTTATGAATGCTTAAGAAATAACATGCATTGGTCCAAAACACCACCTCATTTAAAAGCAAAAAAAACCCAAAAGTCATGACTGCTTTTTCCCCCATGCTTTGATATTTGAACCTCTGTCTACATGCATGCCTTCATACTGTCAATTTAGTAACTAAAATTTCATGCTATGTCCATTAATTACAGTTCATATTTTAAGAGATTTAGTTACGCTTCTTGATCAGCTTTCAAAAGAGGTTCATCCTAGTTTCTTTGTAGTATTTCTAGTAGATCCTCACTCTTATTGATTCTCAAGAATTAACCTCCTGCATGCCCTTGGCAAATGCATGCTCATTTCTTTAGAACTAATCATGTGGCAATAACCAATCAAGGTTCAAAAATATTTTTCCATGACCCTTTGGGTGTTAAGGCATTGTTATGATTCTAGTTAAGATGAAAGTTAAGGGGTTTAGCCATTCTCATTATTCTGTTGAAGAGAAATTGGTTTAAACATCTTTGTGACTCACATCTTTGCAAATCCTTATTAGTGAGTTGTAATGCATTGGCATGTTTCGTTTTACCAACAAAAGTCTTTTGGATCAAAGAGAATAGATTCTTTATCTTCAGAAACTGCTAATGCTACTCGGAAGCAGAAATTAGAATAAGAGATTACTCATTTTTAGCCGTTTGTGGATAAATATGTTCAAGGGATTGCTGGTTACAGAGTTTTGGCTGCAAATGGTTGAAATATTGCTCAAGCGGCATGAACTCCAACTCACTACAAGTCTTTGAGAAAAATTCATTGTCATGTTATAAGGATTCTTCAATAGAATATCTATTTCAAAATTGTTTTAAAAATCTTCCTGTAATTCTGCATTACTTTTGATAAGCTATGATGATTTGATGTTGACATTTATGAATGCTTAAGAAATAACATGCATTGGTCCAAAACACCACCTCATTTAAAAGCAAAAAAACCCCAAAAGTCATGACTGCTTTTTTCCCCATGCTTTGATATTTGAACCTCTGTCTACATGCATGCCTTCATACTGTCAATTTAGTAACTAAAATTTCATGCTATGTCCATTAATTACAGCTCATATTTTAAGAGATTTAGTTACGCTTCTTGATCAGCTTTCAAAAGAGGTTCATCCTAGTTTCTTTGTAGTATTTCTAGTAGATCCTCACTCTTATTGATTCTCAAGAATTAACCTCCTGCATGCCCTTGGCAAATGCATTCTCATTTCTTTAGAACTAATCATGTGGCAATAACCAATCAAGGTTCAAAAATATTTTTCCATGACCCTTTGGGTGTTAAGGCATTGTTATGATTCTAGTTAAGATGAAAGTTAAGGGGTTTAGCCATTCTCATTATTCTGTTGAAGAGAAATTGGTTTAAACATCTTTGTGACTCACATCTTTGCAAATCCTTATTAGTGAGTTGTAATGCATTGGCATGTTTCGTTTTACCAACAAAAGTCTTTTGGATCAAAGAGAATAGATTCTTTATCTTCAGAAACTGCTAATGCTACTCGGAAGCAGAAATTAGAATAAGAGATTACTCATTTTTAGCCGTTTGTGGATAAATATGTTCAAGGGATTGCTGGTTACAGAGTTTTGGCTGCAAATGGTTGAAATATTGCTCAAGCGGCATGAACTTCAACTCACTACAAGTCTTTGAGAAAAATTCATTGTCATGTTTTGGTATTAGGAAGATTTTTGTTCTTGTCTTACTGAAGTTACTCATTATTTCTCTCTGTTATTAGGTACCACATAAATTTTTAAAATGTAAAAATTTTCAGTTTGTATTCTAAGAATTTTAGTTAGTAACACAGTTAATAACATGAGTGAGGATAAAATATTGTTACCATTTCAAAAGTGATACATATGTCTGGGAACAAGATCTTATCTTGCTTTCCAGGTAGTCAGTAAATCAACAAAGATAATTTCACAGAATGACAAAAATGCCTGAAATCTCATCCTGGATTGATACAAAATGATACCAGCAGCATTTCAGACAAGCAATGAGTAATTAAATGTTTAATGACATGTTCATTAGTGTTAATTATCAAGCTGGGTGGTCGTCAACCAATTATGCCCGTCCATCTATTATATGACCATTGAAGGCCATGTTAATTAGCTGCTTCCCGTCATAACTTGTTTCTTGTCATGGAGACATGGTTGACAAAATGTCAGACAAAGTTCATGGTTGATCCCTGACTGCATGTGTGAATGGGGAGTTAACTCCTGGATAATATCACACAGTGTTTGGGCAGCTTATCTTGCATGCAGCAGAGCGAGGGTTAAGGACTCCACACACTGTTAATCTGTTGCATGAGCTGCAGGTAAATATGCAGAGCTGCCATCAACTGCTGGCAAATCTCTCCGATGCAGAAAAATGCAGAAAAATTCCATCGGGATACATTCATTTATTTACTCATTTGGAGTTAGATTTGAGTTTGAAGATGACGTGAATGAAATCACTTCTTTCAAGAGATTGAGGCAGGAAATATTATAAATTCAAGGTTAGTTATTTGAATAATCATTATTATGATGATGACATTGTGATATGTGAATGAAATCATTTCTTTCAAGATAGGCAGGAAATATTATAAACATGCAAATTTAATGTAAGTTGTGAAAGAGAACATTTTGATATTCGTAAAATTTGTAAAGGTATTTAGCTTTCTCTTACCAATCAAACTAAACTGTTGTTTGTGTTGTTAAGTGAAAAACAACGTTGTTTGATGTCTCTAGTTTGACAGTGAAAATATTAAAGATAATATGCTTCGGCAAGATTAACAGATGTCATGTTCAAGATCAGCATCTTTATCCTACCCAGTAAGGTTTACCTCAACACCATCTAGACCCATCTGTTGTTTTATTTTCGTTGTTGATTACTGAACAACAACATTGTTTGATGTTTGAGAGTAGGTCTCCAGTAATCAGTGAGGCATGAAAGACTCTCGCTGAACCATGACTGTTTACAGGTAGCCGTCACTCTCAGGTGTAGCAACTGTGTCAGTTTATATATACAAACATACATATTCCCATTTAATGGCCACATCCATTAAAAGTCAGCCTTGAATTTCATGGCCTAACTAAGGCTTTTCTTGACATCTTCTTTTGCGTCATCAAGTATATGAAAGAAGCGATATTTTAGCATCTATACCAAAAAGTGTCACTTTCTGAATTTCAAATGGGCCATTGCCCATTTCATCAATAGTAACTTCAAGTTTTAATGGGCCACTTTTTCATATAAAACTATGATGCTCTAGTGGAACTTCGGTTTCAACCAGATTTTTTATGTGGAGCAGAGAGTTCCAAAAAATTAAGAGCTTGATATCAAATCTTAAGTCTTTATCATTTATTTACTTACAATTTTATACTCCTTTACAATGCATGTTGTTCTGTTGGTTCTGAGTGTAATTTTCTTCAAATTTGCTCATCACTGATGACTCCTTGGTTAAAAGTCATCTATTAGTCTGTCAATCTAAAACCTTTAAACCATGCCTGTAATGATTGACTTAGAATTACCTTACCAAGAACATGTTATTTCAAGTTAGTTACTTCAATGAAAATGCCATTAAAACTCTTATTGATGAGAAGGATCCTTGATGTTGAATCATGATGAACACATCAGTTAAAGGTCAAGGTCGTGCAGCTCTTTGATGGATGCAATAAACTCTTATGGCACATCTAGGATAATAAACTCCTGTATCGCCTTTCTAATAGCCAGGTGGATGATACACAGACATATAGAACCAGATATCATATACAGTATACATTGCCTTCAGTGGGGAGCCAGGGATTGTGAAAGGAAGAGTTCAAATATTGATTGAAAGAGGGGAAATGGTGGTCACACTTTGAGTCAACCCTTTGAATTGGCGATTTTCAAATCCCAAATTGGGTTTGAACCACAACCAGTCAGGCACCTTTGCATCCGCCACTGGTCTTATTCCTCGACTGTTATACTCTGACTGTTATATCCGTGATTGTTATATATAGATCTATATATATGCAGGTGTTGGTAGATATAGCAGCTTATACAACCAGTGATTGTGCTCCGTGAAGGAGATAGGGATGTTTACATCAGGCTGTCTCTATGATGAGAGATTCTGATTGGTTACAGGTTGTTCCAATTACAACATTCTGCCACTGGCGCTTTGATGAGGTATCCACTAACGTAGAGTATCCTTTGTTGTTTTTTCCTTTGCTAAATCTTGTATTAGGATTTGCCCCTCCTTTCCTTTTAACTCCTACATACATTTTTATGCCCCCAAATCGGAGATTCCGGGGGTATATTGTTTTTCACCTGTCCGTCTGTCCGTCTGTCCGTCTGTCCGTTTGTCCACAAAAACTTTAACCCTGGTCATAACTTTTGATTGGTCAGAGCTAGGTCTTTGATACTTGACATATAGATCCCTTGTGATGAGACCTTTCAGATGACACCATGACATTTGACCTTGTGACCTTGACCTTGACACAGCGAGCAGGATGCATCCAGGGCCATTCGTGTTTCACAAACACATCTTGTTTTCTCCTATTACAGAATTTTTTGCTCTATTTGTATAAGGTCATTGACAGGATATCCGATGCACATTTTAGAAATTTTCTCTTATATACCCTTGTATATTCTCTCTTTGGAAATATGTCTTCATCAAATGTTACCTTGAGCCATTGGACCTTAGGAATCACGTAACATTTTCAAGATCCCTAATATTGCAAGTTCAAGGAGGTGAAGTGACATATGTCATGTATGTCATGATAACTAATCTTGTGAAATTCATACAAAATCTAGAATTCATCTCACAGTGAAACTGTTTCTTTTAATCTGTCATTTCCATATTGTCATTGGTTGAAACGTATTGGATTATGGTAGTTCATCTCTCATAACAGAAAAACATTTAAGGTCAAGAAATTTGAGATGAAATTAGTGTCTTGGCAGGTATCGTTTGGAGATTGACACTGAGTGACTATACAACTCCAATTTCATGTCACATACTCGTATATCTTGTTAATGCTTCCGGCAACACTTAAATACAGACACAACCACATCTCCCGCCCACATTAAAACTTGCATCAACCGTATCAATATCACAGGCTTCTGATCTACCTTCAAGTAACCAACATTCTTTAGTGCATCATTAGTGTGAGACTTGTAGGTATGGAATATCAAGTATATGTCACTGTTTCTTATTTTGTCTTGATTTGTATTTTTGTGAGTAATGTCCCAGGTATGTTGTAAAGTGGAAAAAATTGAGTGAGAAGAACATAACTTGGAATTGTTAGTAATATACACTCCAACACCTACTCAACCTATCGTAAAAAATCATACCCTACCACCGCAGGCCAAACTCACTCACTCACAAACTCGCTCATCAACTCCACTCATCAACTCCACTCATCAACTCCACTCATCAACTCCACTCACCAACTCACTCACCAACTCACTTACCAACTCTCTCACCAACTCACTCACCAACTCTCTCCATAATAATGTCACATTTACTGTATCATTTATATCATATCATGACCTAAGTACCATGATACATATGGTATCATACCTGTATTGTGACATCCCTACAAACTATACTGTGAACCAGAGGTTTAACACAGCAGACATTGCTACATATATAAGTAAAAGATCAGGGGTATTACCTCACTAATCCATTCCAAAGTTGTCAATCCCTGTAGCATGTTCATTTAATCCCTTCTGCTGGTTTTTGACCAGACATCAAACTGTAAATTGGTTGTGTAGATTTAGGGAGATTGTGTCTGTTTGTTTCTATCTCGTGTTTGTCAACAAACTCTTCAATTCAGAACAGTAATACAGAGACCTCTTGTTGTTCTATTCCAGTTTTACAATTCTGGATGGTTACACTGTTGTGTTTATTCATTTATGATTATTTATTCATTAGATTAAATTATTCTACATTTCTTCTTATATCTATCATCGTTATCGTAAGTTTTGGGTTACTGTGATTTTTGTCAGTATCTTCAATTGAAAATGGCAACAATTCACATTTTTCAAGATTCAATAATCTATATAAATTTTGAAGATTCTGTTGTTAAGTGTAAGGCTTGCACCTATGACCTTTATAAAAAGATCTCAAACCAGCTAGAATATTCTCATCATCCATAATCCTTAACATAACGCAATTGATCCATATACCACTGAGGTGTACACAGCATTTCATAACAGCAGTGCAAGTTATAACCTATTATGCATTGAGTACCTGTTCTTGAGCAGTCAGACAGAGAATGAATACAGATGTCTCTGTGTATATATATATCTATATATAAATGCTCCATTGTTTACCTTCTACAAAGTGTCAAGGACAAACAGGATAAATAGAGAAACAGGATAAGAACAAAACAACAGCGACAGGTTGGAAGTTCCTCCACGATGTAAAAGGTCAACATTTAAATTTCCCAAATGAAAAAATTATTTGATAAGAAATCCCATATTATGTGATAAGAAATCCCATATAAGTATCTACATTCAACTAGAAAGTAGGATTTAATGATAAATTCAGTCCTTCACACTGTGAAGTAAGAGTGAAATCATAAACAAAATCTTGGGATTATGAGTGTTAGCATATGGAATATGTCAATATGAAAAAACAAAATGGCTGACATCCCTCAAAGCCAATAGATTTGGAGATTTAAAGACATGTAGTGTACATATAATGGATTTAAAGGTATGAACACTTCTCATTGGGTTACCTTTACATCTGATTTATTATTAGCCAATCAATAATCTGTGTCAAATATTATATTGAGAGAATTATATAAGCAATTATTATTGTTATTCTTGGCAATAAGTTGACTTAGTTACATAACAGTTACCATGGATAAGTGACTCAAAGGTTGTATATGGGAAGATATTGCCTGTTTGCAAACCTGGATAGTGCATAAAGGGATTTGAATAAAAGGGAGGTAACTCTGTTTGCATGGATGAGTGCAAATGTAAGGATTAGCCTAGATATGCAGAAGTAAAGTGTGCAGGTTGTGTTATATAAATATTACATAGAAGTACCCTGCAACTTTCATGGATGGGTGAGTTCATGGCACTCATACTGTGAAGAAGTACCTCCATTAAAGGGTTCGATAATGAAAACAATTATGTTTTTTTAGTTAGGGCAGTTCAATCGGAGTATTTTTGAAAAAAACTAAATTTGTTTAATTGTTGTTGGATTTGAAAACAAGAAATAGATCATATGATTCAACCTACTAAGAGTCTTTTCTGGTGACATGATATAAATACCTTCATTTTCCATGAGTGTGTTCCTATATTTGGATAAACCAATATTGCAACATCAACAAACCTAGAGGGTGTGGGGCGGTGCTCTTTTAAAAAGATTCCAAATATAAACCTGAGCATTTTAGTTTGTTAACAGATGCAAAAAAGGGAATCCCCCTATATTTGATAAAAAAGTCCTTAGTATTAGTATTATATGTGCTCTAATTTTGAATATGACAGTCAGATATTTATTTGTATTCTTTTTCCTTCCATTTGACTACCACTTGAGGTGTATGTAATTAAAAGGTTTCTAAGTACAGTCAGAACAACCTGGGAGGCTTATTCAACTTATCTGCACATGTAGTGAGTGTATGTTTTTCAACACGCTATAGAAATACGGAGTAGATTCCACGGATGAATGCTTTCAAGGTGATATGCAGGTATTAGCCGAGATTTACTCTGCACACTGTTTGTAGTGTTTACGGGCCAGGTAGCATATACACTGACTGACACCTGTTCGACGGATTGTCTTACCTGTTGGATTCTTGACAGGTGAGTCTGTGTTGTTTTGCTGGAATGATTCTGAAAATTAGATTCTTCATTTGTATAAGATTGGATTTGCAGAGTATGGCTTTATAAGGCAGTGCAGGGATTGGGAAAAACATTTTTGACAATGGGCCATTTTCAGGGTTTTGGAAAATTTTCTGAATCTCAAATGGGCCATTGCCATTACATTAATTGTAAACTTCACAATTTTAATGGGCCATTTTTTCATCCAATGTGCAAAATGGCCAATTGGCCCCTGCCTTTCCCAATCACTGGGCACAGTATAACAGGAAAATATTTGGCAAAATTTAAAGGGATTATTGGTATGCAAACTCTTATTCATTTTTGAAAATACTTTTGATTTGAAGGTTGTTGCCTTATGATTGTGTATATTTTGGAAAAGTTTTACCTTTTTGCTGATGGTATCATTTAATTGAGTATTTATAGAGTATGTTTTAGTTCTGTTTCCACAATCCACAATTATTGTCTTCCTTTAACTACTGAACCACTTTCGCCTGTTTCTTGCTTAAAATACCTGGTCTTTGTCAATGCTATTGTCATGGTTTCTTGTTTTTGAGGTTCATATAATTCATGAGCAATAACATACCAAAGGGTATTGTAAAGGGGTTAAAGTAACCTCTGTAACCTTCAAACTGTCTCTAGCGCTAAGCAATTGTGATGATGTCAAGAATCGGATGTCAAATTCTCCTTTTTGAAGTATATTCTATTATTCATATATTTGACACAAAGGAAATAGGAGAAAGAGGACTCCACATTGTTTATTGATTGCCAGGTCCAAGGTATTATTTTCATATCATTATAGCCTTAGTATTCTCAAATTAAGCCTCTCCATATGGAAGCAGTGTTGTTCCTAGGTGGTCAGTTGAGGGGGTCATTTTGGCCTTTTCTGAGTGGATGGGACCCCTTGCAATGGTAAAAGTATCCTACTTCTCCAAATTGTAAGGGACACCAAGCAAAAAGGGTAGGCAACGTCCCCAGGACCCCCTCTAGGAACAACACTGTGGAGTATGTATGTTTTTACTTGGTAAAGAAGTAGGGAGTATATGTAGGTTGTAGAAGTATGTTTGGGTCATCGTGACATGATTACTTTCAGATCACTAAACTCAACTCATCCTGGTCAGGATTTGTAATGATTGTGTAAATATTAACTACCTCAATTTTCTGCTGCTTTCAACCAGGTCAACTTCTCTCTCAATCCTTTCTGAGCTTATCTGATTGGCTCATTGTTGAATCACAAGAGCACATATTTGATGTACCAAGCTCAGTGGGGTACACACATAAGATATATGTGACCTTGTTGTCAGGTACATTATCAAATTTATCACATGCATGACAATATAGATGTTCCCGGGACTTTGTGATAAGATCTAATTCTTCCATTGTCATGTTCAACGTTCAACATACCACAGACATTTACACCTCTTTTTCTGCTTGAGAGTACGTGACCCACTCATTCTGTTTGTATATACAGCGTATTATGAAGTTTTGTTCACCACCCTCTGTGTTATCTTGTCTTATCCATTGTCATTATTATAGGCTACCAACCCATTCTTTATATACATTCTTTGGGATATAAACCCTTTATTTACATAGATTAGAGGTACGAATGTGGGTTACCCTGTTATGAAGATGTGTTGACAACCCTCTGTGATGATATCTCATTTTATCCATCATGGAAGAACACTACTGGCAAGTTCTAAAAGGGGCAGTAGCACGTTTTTAGGGGGAATATAAGGTGATGTCAGGAAAATGAAAATTTATGGTTCCAATTGAAAGACAATGCATTTGAATTAAATGGAGCAGTTATAATTCAAACATATAATGTAAAGTTTAGCCATGTGATTTATTTTTTTTATACCAAAAATGAATAATAGGTGTTCACACAAAATGGATATAAAAGTATAAAAAAACTTGCTACTGCCCCTTTAATATACATGCGGATGGGATACAAACCCTGTATTTACCTATATTAAAGGTAAAGAAGTAGTTACCTTGACCAAGAATTTTTTTTTTTAAAAGATGTGTTGACAGCCTTCTGTGTTGAGATCTCATTTTATCCGTCAGGCGTGACTATACTACCCATTCTTTACATACTGTTGGGATACAAACCCTGTATTTGCTTACATTATAGGTAAACAAGTGGGTTACCCTGACCAAGAAGTTCTATTGTTATCCCCAGTGAACTACGCCCTGCTAGATGAGCAGTCAGTGGATGATGGATGTACTATCAATCTCTCACTACAACAATCCCAAACCCAAAACTCAATTCTCTTTTGCCGTTCATCAAACAAAATTTTGATACAAATATTACACATTTAAATATCATCATCCTGCTCCATCAGCATATTTCTTCATCATTCCTCCTACCATACCCTAATACCTATTAAGCAAAATCCTACTACAGTGATATTCCTAGCTGATCACCCAAGGAATTATTTTGGATTATTCTGAGTATGTTGGACTCTGAATTTATTCTGAGCAATGGTAGAAGTATGCTACTTCTCAAAATTTTGAGGGTTCCGAAACTAAAAGGGTGGACTATTTCCCTTGAGGAACAACACTGCTACTATTGAACAGTGTTCAAGTCTACCACGATCCTTTATTTGGGTAAAGATATTATGCAATCAATACCTTTTTCAACATACAAGTCAAAGGAGGAAATGCTCTTGATATATTTCAGCTAAATCCTGAAACAAAGATTGGATTCCACCAGCAACACTTCTCAAAGGAATGTGATTTTTGGAGACTTTAGTTGCACTAAGCAAGGGGAGGGTTAACTAACTGGGACATATTTTCTGGACAACAAAGAATGTTGTTTGGTGAGCTAAGTGGTAGGAATTTCTTGCTGCAGTTAGGTATGGCTTGAGGTCATACAATGTTTTTTCTCAAACATAAACGGGGAGACTTGAGGTGGAAGTAAATTATTTCCTTATGAGGAAACACTGTCACTGTTTTCACTTGGTCATAGGTGGTCCCTAAGAGTCAATAAATGTTGACTGCTCTTGAAAAAGACTTTCTATAATTCCTTATGAAGGTTACTCAATGACCAATCTGTCATCAATACCCTACGTTAAAAATAATTTGTTTAAAGGAGCCTTTTCAAGTCTACAGTCTGTTTTCTAAGAGTCAAATAAATGTTGACTGTTCTTAAAAAAATTACTTTCTATGATTTTGTGTGAAAGGTTACTTAATGACTATTCTGGCATCCATACCCTAACTTTAAGAAAAAAAATTAAAGAAGTCTTTAAAGTCTAGAGTCTGTTGGTAAGTCTAGTTTCCTCAGCCTGAAATCTTTTGTTTCATATCTTAAAATCTTAAAATTGAAAACAAAATCAATCATAAAACTTATTTTCAGGGACTATATTATTATGTCGTAACCCATGACCATTGACTTACAGAGTTTTGAGTTAGAATTGGAGACATGTTAATGTGTATAATGATCAATGAGTCAGAAAATGGTTCCTATATTATTGATCCATCCACATTCTGTTGTCTTGATGTCTGTATTCACGCCTCATCTCTCATTATCTGCCACACAGGGATTATTGGATTATCTGACCAGGCAAGTTTAACCCTCTCCTAGCTGCAAGCGAGATAAGTTGCCGATCATGTGTACATATCAGAGTGCATCAGTCTCACACTGCTGTACAAACTTGTTACATTTGAAGTTAGCCAGTTGAGGATAATAAGATAGCAGAAAATCTGTCTATATCCTTATGGAACAACAAATGTAGTCCCTAAAAACTTTGTTAACATTTTGATGTGTTTTATCATATATATTTGCATGATTAGTGTGACAATTTGTTCTTTATTATTAATCCTTCTTTTCATTAAGTTGAGCCATAAGGGTTAAAGATGGTCATGCGATAGATGGTAATTAATTCATGTACATTTTCTCCAAACCATGACTTATATCATGTAGTCTCATTCATGCTTCTAGTCCCTATACCCCTAATAGTAACTCCTCTAAAGAGTGATTTTATATTATCTCTATTAGCTTTTTATCATAAAGGCGTATTTCATCAGCCTCCACAACAAATGTCTGTTTAAAATCTGACACTAAGATGCTTAGTAAAAGATTAAGCGTCCTCCCAACAATGAAATATTTGATGTTTAACTGTCATGCGAAAATATAATCCCGAGGAAAGTACATGATTCAATGCTAAAACATTAATCTTTTACCTGAAATTTGAAAAAGTTATTCCTCCTCTACCAGATTTGAAAGTAGAAGACTAATTAAGAGATATATATTTGGATGACAACTTCTGTTTGAGCAGGATTGACTTAGTGGATTGTGGATTGACAAGGAAAGGCAAAACCCAAAATTTCAAGGCTGCCCTGCTTTTGCACTACAATTGAAATAATTTTATGCAATGTTTGGACAAAGATTCTTGAAGCAAACTCTGAGCCAAAATGTTGCATATAAAGAACCATAGCGATGCTTATGATGGCTGCGGCAATGTTGGAAAACTGCAAATTGTGGAATGGATAAAAGTGGATAGGAATTACATGAAACGAAATATGCAAAAAGTCTAAGACATGACTAAAGCTCCTGATACAGTATCAGTTCAATATGGGTTCCCATCAGTCTGATAGTCACCAGTGATATCGCCCAGCAGGGAAGTAATTAGGACAGACATGGAATATTGTATTGATGCTGTCCCTTATAGCTCTTGTATTCATGGTGCTTGATTAGACCCATTTAGTCCATGTTGATGGCCATTCTCATTAGTTGATCAGTCGGTTCCATCTTCCTACTCGATATTGGCCAGGAGGCTCAACCTATCAAGGGCCTGCTTTGTAAACACTAGCCATGCTACAGTCATACAGCTTGTTGCCTCCTTTTAAAGACACCTATATATCAGCTTTCATTCGCCATCTTGAATTTTTAGCATTAAAAAACAAACACATTTGTTGTATAATGCTGATTTATTAACACATTGTTAAGAAATAACTAATTGGTTGATAAAATATGAACGTATCAGTTATGAAATTGTTTTGCTGTTATAAGGGGTTTTATGCTCAAAGCTCTGTTGATTGGCTACATTTCACAATATTTTTCTTTTTGAGTGAGCTATCACCGACTGAATGGTTTCTGGCTAAAGATATTCTTTCCGCGCATATAGAGGATATCTTTTGTTTTGAGTGTGATATCACTTATCTCTCATCGAGTGACAGGGTAGAGCCAGTATTTTCACGAGTGGCGCAGCCACGAGTGAAAATATAGGCTTTACCCCGTCACGAGATGAGAGATAAGTGATATCACACTCAATACAAAAGATATTCTGTTTATTATATGCCTCTGTGGTCGAAAATGTGGTAATTTATGTCCAAAAGGCTTTGACTCGAGAGTTTTCTGGCGACGTCATACCATTGTTGATCGTAACTTAGCGACGGCGATGACGTCGCTTTGATTGTAGAAGTGACGTCAAACCATTGTACACATGACGTCATCCCCTCTGTGATATTTTCACTGACTTGAAAAAGTGATATCACACTCAGTGGCGAGAACACTCTACTAGAATTGAGAAAACTCAGTCTCTCACCGCTTAGCATATAATAAATACTTATAGCCTGTCCTCATTTCGCCTACACTTATTTCGCCTACACTGTTATCAAAACACAGTTATGGGTGGATGCACATGACAGATACACCCTGACCCCTTAAAAATAATGAACTTTTCCATCAAGTTAATAAAAATAACAAGGAAAGAATAGCTGTGGAGTGTGATATTTTATTTTGCATCCCATGATGGTTGGATTTTGTTTACTGAATATGATAAATATATACATCAATCAAAATACATAGTTATAGCCCCATCTTGTAAATTCCATCACTTTACTGGGTCGTTCATTATGTGACTGTTATTGACTTTAAACCAAATGAGTTTTACATAACTTATCTAATTATCATTTTATCAATAATGCATTATGTTAGATTCTTATGATGTAATTTAGATTTTGTAATACTGGAGGAAATATAATGATTCCCTCTCTCCATATCTCTAAGGCTTCCAATCCAATTTATCAAAGAGTCTTTCCAAGAAAAATATTTCCACAGGCAAACTACTCTGCTAAAAGTCAATGAACTTGTGTATATGTTTGAACAACTTCCTTCATTAGTTCTTCAATCAGGAGAAGCTCATTTAATCACAGGTAGCTAACGATACAAAATCTCATTTAAAATCATATCAGTTCATTTTATTAAAACTAAACATTAAAACATATCTTTAAAGATTAAAACGTTTCGATGAAATCGTGCTAGAAATGATGAAATTTATTTGAAAATTCAAAGTAGATGATACAAGCGAGAAAAAAACAATCGTCAAACGTTGCATATTTCCTTCATGTTCCCTGATGCTAGCCTGAAGATTCAACTTTTATCACACTTAAAAAAATTATCTTATTTGGTTTTGCAATACTCATTATTTGTACATAACCAAGCTCCCTAATAAAGATACCAGGCCTATTAGCTGTTGTGTAATTCCCAGTGGGATAAGTGTTGATAAGGAACTCTTCTGTGCTGGAGTCAGAAATATGTCTTTTTTGCATATCCAGAGCAGTTTCTGCTTTTAATTCATGTACCTGCTGTTAACAAACCCTATGATAGCCAACATCAATTATTTCAGTATTATTTAAAAATATATGTTTTACTGTCTAATACTTTTTTTTATTCAAAGGCAAGGAGATCTTTTATGTCCTTGTTGTTAAATTATAAATTTTGAAGAATATTTCAATAAGGCAATTGAATCAAGAATACTTCATTGAATTTAATGAAGTTGTTTTCTAAATAGATTTTCTTTGGTCCCCAGTATTCTAGAAAATTGGCCCAAAGTTTGCAGTAATCAAAGTCAGAATATTTTGGATAAAACAATACAAAAAAAGTTAGAAATAAATAGTTATTACTATTATCATTCAATATCTGACAAAAACATGTATGTATTTAAAACAAAACAACAAGCAAAACACAAACCTTTATCCAATTTTGATATTGACATGAAGAAATATTACCATTATTATTTACCACTAAATCTGAATTAAGCTCTGTTATATGCAGTATAATTTCCATTTGATATTCAAAATACCACTCATAATGATGGGCAGTTCATGGGTAGAAATTATCAGCCATTCAGACGAGTAAATTCTAAAAGTATTAGCTCACAAACATTCATCTAGCCTAAAGCTTTGACATGATCATATCTTGAATCTGTCAGGCGTTATTCTACTACTACTAGTACATATAATACTAATCCAACATCATTTCTACAAGCCATGGGCTAACTGACAAGTGCAAACTTCTAGCCCTGCAGTATGTAACCTCTCTCCTATATAGAGAACACCCATCTGGAACATTATGAAACAGGTGACAAGTATTTATTCCCATGCTCAACCAAGCTTGACAAAGGAGGTGGGCTGTAGCCTTATCAAACGAAGCCTTGAGATATTATAGATGACAGGTATGGATTGTAGACCCAGTTGAGGATATTTTTATTGACAGTTGGCCCACTTACGATTTCATTAGGCCACCATTAGGGAGGAAAGAGCTCTGGTTTGAGGTGTGTTGGGAGGTCTTAGTTCACATGTCATGGTTTGAGATTGCCTCTGTGATTTGGTTCATCAGGATGGAGGGATCTGGAGATTGATTGGGGTTTGTGATGTGATTTGGTTCATGAGGGTACCATGGAGAATCTTTGACATTGATTGGAGTTTGTGTGTTGATTTGGTTCATAGGATGCCTAACGATCCTGGACACTGATTCACTAGGATTTCAGAGAAGGGCCTTTTTACATTGAATGGAGTTTGTGTGTTGATTTGGTTCATAAGGGTACCATGAAGCATCTTTGACATTGATTGGAGTTTGTGTGTTGATTTGGTTCATAGGATGCCATGAAGGGATCCTGGACACTGATTTAGATTTGTAATGTTATTTTGTTCACTAGGATTTCAGAGAAGGGTTCTTTTTACATTGATTGGAGTGTGTCGTGATTTGGTTCATAAGGTACCATGATGGATCGTTGACATTGATTGGAGGTTTTTTGTGTCATGATTAGGTTGATATGAATGGAGGGAACCTGGAGTTAGATTGGAGTTTGTGATGTGATTTGGTTCATGAGGGTACCATGGAGAATCTTTGACATTTATTGGAGTTTGTGTGTTGATTTGGTTCATAAGGGTACCATGAAGCATCTTTGACATTGATTGGAGTTTGTGTGTTGATTTGATTCATAAGATGCCATGAAGGGATCCTGGACACTGATTTGGATTTGTAATGTTATTTTGTTCACTAGGATTTCAGAGAAGGGTCCTTTTTACATTGATTGGATTGTGTCGTGATTCGGTTCATTAGACACCATGATGGATCTTTGACATTGATTTTAGTCTTTTTGTGTCATGATTAGGTTGATATGAATGGAGGGATCCTGAACATAGATTGGAGTTTGTGATGTGATTTGGTTCATGAGGGTACCATGAAGAGTCTTTGACAGTGATTAGAGTTTGTGTCACGCTTTGGTTTATAAGAATACATCAGGAATCCTCAACATTGATTTGAATTTGTGTCTTGATTTGGTTCACAATCATTTCCTATGTAAGGATCCTTTGACATTGATTGGAGTTTTTGTCGTGATTTGGTTCACTGTGATTGCCTAGAAAGAACTGGATGATGCTGGATGTTGATTCAACATGCATGTGTAGCTAAGCTTGTCTTGTGAGAATTTACTGAGTGGATAGGGTTCTTGTTCCAGATTTATAGATTTGCTATTGCTCATCTGTATTGAGTGGGATTAGTGGTTTAACTAGAAAGATATTCATTAACTGTTACCAATTTTGATTGCTTCGTGTGCATAATTTTTGTGTAGAAAGTCAGAAATTGAAATAACGAGAGTGGATAAGAAGAGATGGTAGACCAAGGTTGAAATCAATTGGATGTAGACTAAAATTCAGTCTCAGAAAAGAGCCTCAGAAACTTAGCTCAAATTCAGATCTAGACTTTCGTTTGAACAAGTTGTATAATTGTCCAAATATTATTAGCTAAGCCTGAATGTTAGCCCTCAAATGGATACTAAATTTATTACACCCAGTAGCATCTGTGTGGTGCATTATTGAATGACAGGAGATAAGTTAATTAACCTTCAGCCATCTAGATGTTTATCAGAGTTATTCCATGCTCTGTTGCCCCACAGCTGAACTGGGTTAATGGACGTTTCTCCTGTTGAAGTTAGCAAAGCTGTAACATATCAATCGATTTGGAAATATTTGAAAAAAATTCATTATTTGGTGATATATCTTTTCATTGAAGTATGTAATTTCATATATATTTTCTGTATTTAGTAATCATACATTATAGTTTCTGAATGCTATTCACCAACAGTCAATATTTTTGTCTATATATGTTCATGTGTACATATTGATTTAATTTGGTACTTTTTACTTTAATGTGCTGCACTTGCTGTTTTATACTTTTGTTGTCACGTCATCAACATTCATTTCTTGCAGACGTCAAACCAAGAAGTAAAAACTAACAAGATTCAAAGAAGAACAATATATCCACAAGCAGACGTCAAAGGACATGTTGAAAAAATGGGATTAGTGTAACACAACTTGGAGAGGATAACTTGGTTTTTACTCAAATTCACCGGAATTCAAAGAGAAGGTCTTAAAATGTGCAAAAAGTGTCATTCTTTGGATCATGTGCCTTTGGATTGTACCGAGTGTGTTTTTCAATGATGTAAGAGTGAGGGTCACTTTTGAACCTCCTCGACTGAAGAGCGATGTTGGAAGTGCGAAACACAGGAGCTGCACTTACCTCCCTTGATGCTAAATTTAACACAGGGTAAATATGATGTTCATGTTCTAACTAACACACTAATATGTTTTGGCAATATTAATTTACTAATATCCTAAACAACTCAATATTTTTAACTTCATTAGCCATGGAAATGATACATGTTTTCTCCTCACAGAAAAAAATGAATTTACAAAAGAGCAATTTACACAATTCAAATGTTAGTTTACTTTTTGTTACAAACAAGAAAACTGATTGTTAATGACTTAATTCTAATCATTTAGCATTTCAGATCTTTATTCAACAAAAATCATCAAAATATCATTCTGACTTACTGCCTGATAAATGAAATATTATTTCAGAATGATCCTCAATCTCCTACCACAAATTACCTATTCAATTGCTTCTAAGTGACAAACAATGATATTAAATTATGGTTCAATTAAAATTCAAACTTCTGTAGAAAATTCAAACAGTTTAGTAGATCTTCTAACGTAGTGCTACATCAACTGAAATTATTTTGAAATTACCGTATTCGACCTATTAAGCGCCCTGGGCGGTTATAGAATTGGGAAGAGGGGGCGCTTATTAAAAGGTCTTTATCATTCAGTCGAATGATAAAAATGTCTGGATGTTATCGATCAGCATATAGTTTTTATCAAAATGTTGCAAATTTAATTACCGTGATTAAAGAGGAGGACTGAAATCATGTTTTCAAACCATTTTTTATGTAAAATTTCATAGGTTTGTCATGTTATGTATGCCTAGAGAGGGGGCGTTTAATGCTTTTTGAGTTGAAATCACCGTTAGGGGGGAGCTTATAGGGAGAGGGCGCTTATTACGTCGAATACGGTAGATTGACCATCTGGAAACCTGATGATGTATTAAACGTCTGTTCGTGAACTGTTTTCGGTCCTGGTCAAGTCTTCTGTCCAAACAGTCTTTGTCTGGGAGTCTTGCGGCCAGTCAAAACAAACCTTTAATGGTCTCTCAAGATCCAGTGAAAATATGTCCATTTGACCTTTTGATGAAAGAAGTTTAAATCTAAAGTAACAGAATAAGTTCAACATTTTCAGTTAATAATATCTTTAATTTTTGTGAAATTTGTCAAAATGTTTTTATTTATATAAAACTTAATTCGATGACTGGTCTACCCATGATGGAGAACTTCAATATAAAACCTCGCCGCTAATCGCTGCAATACTTCCAAAGCGGCGCTAAACAATAACTCATACACGCCTATATAAAACCCTTGTTGCAAAAAGTGTCAATTTTATCAAAATTTGCATTTGCAGGACAGTGTTCCAATTTTTGATTTTCTTCACTGAAAGCATCATGGATGAATGCTAGGACATACGGTCCATCAAGGTGTCAAAATTTAAATTCTGGCATTTCAAGACAAATTTCCCCTTGACTGAAAGTGCCAGCTGGTCAGCAAATGACCACTGAAAGTAGATCTCAGCTGAAGGGTCAGTTTCAGATGACCCATGGACAAATGGGTAAAAAGTTAAATGGTCCTTGGCAACCAAATAAGCAATTTTTCCAGATGATTTGCAGTCAAAAATGTAAAGAGAGGATTGCAAAAACTTTTCAGGGATTATTTTTGGCATGGTTTGGAATACTTTCCCATTGATATGATGATAATCTAGCAGTAACATTATATACTACCTTTGAAATAAAGCAGCTAATGTCCTTTAGATTTTATTTAGTCAAAATTTCAAAGGGAGGATTGCAAATCTTTGCAGGGATCACTGTTTGGGAAATTTGTCCATTGATATCATCAAGATTATACCATAAACAAAACATCCTATTTGGAATTTCCTTTTTAAATAAACATTTAAATTTTGAATTAATAAAGCATTTGTTACAGGCAGAGAGAGGCGTTTTGCTTTAATTGAACTTTTATCATGTACCCAAAATTTTTACTACTTGAAAGTTTCAATGTCATGTTGAATGACTGCTAAAAGTCCAGTTGCATTTTTGAATTTCGTGTCAAATGCCTGTCTAAATTTATTTTCAAATTTATTCACCAGACTCTATCCTCACCCTTTCGTAATTCGTATTCAGGCCCCTTTAAACCACAGAATTCCCTCATAAAATATATCATTTTGAATCAAATTATTCCATAAGAAACACAACTGTATTTCAACATTTAAAAAGTTCACTATTTAAATCTACTGTAATCTAAATCTAAATTGATCAATTTAGACAATACATGAAGTTCAGTTTGACATTTCGAGATGTATAAACTTCTTATATTTCAAACCTTTACAAACTTTGTGTACTTAACATTTAGACAACTGCTTTTAAAAGAAGAAAATGGACACATGTTTGTATGAAATGGGTGGTGAAGGACAATATCAGAGAGATTTACATATAGAATTACCTCAGAAATGTCAGCGAAATCTGCAAAAGAAAAACTGTTGTGTTTGGCATTTACATTAAACATGTCATCAACAGCGACACCAAATATCTGTTATTTCATCATCAGAAATGTGGTCAATTGAATATTTGGCATATTAAATACCGTATTCGACGTAATAAGCGCCCTGCTCCAATAAGCGCCCCCCAAAGGGTTTTGTAATTATAGGTCTAATAACCGCCCATGTACCAGTCGTAATAAAATTATAAATTTAACGTATTCACTTTGTTTCAAGAGAAATTAAAGGATACAATAGCGGCAATATGTGTTATTTTCTACTCAAAAATGTGTAAGTATGTTTTAAACGTCTGTATCAGTTATCAAAGACAATCTATTCACAGTTCCATTTGAGTAGTCTTTATTTTCAGTCGTCATTCACTCAACTTTAATAAGCGCCCACCCAAGTCAATTTTTTAAGCGCCCTGGGCGCTTATTACGTCGAATACAGTAAGATACAAACTGAATGATTTAACATTGAAAAAAAATTAAGAAATTTTGTTTGATTTTACCTTGAAAACAGGTTTTCAAAATGTTGATTCATTTAACCTTGAAAACAAAATGTTTGTTATCTAAAATGTAAATGAATGTAAAAATTGGTTGTAGGAAGAAAGATTTTGTTATCTAAGAGAGGTTTCTTTTCTTTCTAATAGAGATAATTGATGACGAGGGAAATAAAAGTGAAAATTGTTAGGCATGACTGAATTTATGCATCGATCCTTACTTAGTATCTGAGAATTTCTGCTTTAAAATGTTACTTTTCAATAAATGTCCATCTGCAATAGTGGTGTATCATAACCTCAAGTGGTAAGTTTTTGTGACCAAAGTCGAATTCCACTGAACCAATTACTCCATATTACAGAATCACAGATAGATCCTTCAATCTCGGAAATGTCACAGACACTGTAGAGTCAGTATGAAGCGCTGTGGACTTTTGGTCGGGACATATTTCTCATGCTTCTGAATTAAATCTTAATTGAGGCAGATTTAATTAACTTTTTGCTGAGATGAACTTGTGAGACTTGCCTACCGGAGTGTTACTCCGTGTATAGGAGTTATCAGAATTCAAGACTCAAGTCTAGTCTGGATCACTTACTTGGATTGTGAGCTGAAAAGGTTTCGATTGAATACAATCTTGAATAACGTCTGATGATATAGTACTCAAACTGAGGACCCTGGATAGATGGCGAGATATGCAAGAAAACATCCACAGAGTGTATAACCAGGTTTGGTTCAGTTTGCAAGGTGAAGGTCGTGGGTGATGTTCTGCCACCAGCAGACAGGAAAAAGGATATTGTTAAAGTAGAAAGGATACCACCAAATAACGGATACAAATTTGTCAAGGTGAAGGTCGTGGACGACAATTCTCATGTTGATGGAATCTGCATCAAGTATGTTTGATGTGCAAAACATCTATGGAACCCCACAGATACCACGCAAGCGGCCATGTTTGCGTCCCAGGCGGATGACCCTCATTGATCTAAGGTACATCTACGCATATCCCAGAATGCCTCACTTCTTGCTAGTGTTGCATGTCTGCACATCCCGCATCATGGATTAAAATGTGTTGTATATAGACTGCACCGTTTCCTTGGTTACCGCGACTGAATGTAGATGTTTTTGTTTTCACCTGTACGCATTCTTCTTAAAGAAATCTGACTGTCTGCCAATCTGGTTTTGAGTTGCAAGTTCTGTACCAAATATATTTATGAGCCTTAGTTGTTTTTTCAGTTTTGATTGTTGTTTCAGTAGTGTTTATTATCCGTTTGTTTCGCTTGGTTTTATTCGTGTCTGTCTGTCATTGATATAAAGATCTGTATTATCCTGAGATGCTTGAGTCAATGTTGTATATATCATATATCATCTGTGTATGCATGGATGTATGTTTCATATAGCATGATAAACATAATCACACGTTTCTTTTGTTTCATATGTATACTTTGAATTTCAGGTTTTGTTAAATGGTATTTTTTTACATAGTCTCATCATTTCAGATTAAAATATAGCTTCAAGAACTCATGTACATCATCATTGTTTATTTGGTTATGTCAAGGGATTGCTTTAGGCAGTGTTTAAAATATAGCCCGTCCGCCAGTCCTTGACTGGCTACTTTTTGCCAGGACTGGTTACTTTTTGGTCAGGACTTGTAACTTTTCAATTTTTTTCTTTATTTTCCCCTAAGCAATTGACCAATTAATTTTTAGGACAGTCTAGGTTTCAAATCTATTTTATACACTGCTTTAGGCCCTCTGAAGTTGTTGCACTTGGTGTCTAAGCCTATAGGAGTTACTTCCCTTTATCCATTTACCCATCAATACATGTGCGTTGTTATAATGTAGAACCAAGGTTTGATATTTTCCTCTCAAATATATGCCTCAATTTAAATCATAATTTAGTAACCATCTGTGCATAATGATAAAAAAAAAATCTGAAAATAATGAATAATGAATGATTTGCAGGGGTCGAAATTAGTCCTATTGGGGTACTAGCCATTCAGACTAGTGCATTCCTGAGAGCTCTAGCCCAATGAAATTCTGACTAGCCAAACACACCGATATAATGGTATTTTCTTTTAATTCAACTAGTCCTTCAGCATTCCAGTCATTGCACTTTACTAGCCCAGCATCTTTTGTACTAGCCATGGGCTACCGGACTCGTGCTAATTTCAAACCCTGATTTGTATCCAATGTATAACAAATATTTTCAGAGCTCCTTTTTTATCTGACACATCTTACTTATTTTGTCAATGATTCAAGGCATACAAATGAAACTTGAGATCTGAAACTGGGGCATGATCATTACTTTAACCCTCTTTCTGCCATGACATAATCAGGGGTACTCAGTCACTCTGTGCTTTCAGGGAAGAAAGGGTTACATTCAAGTCCAAGGGTTTGGTTTTATTGTTTGTTAGATGTCATTAAGGAAGTTGAGATAGTTTCTAGCAGTTTGTAACATGAGAACCACTTTAAACACTCTAATTGGTTATTTAAAGTGATAAGATGTTATGGGTTGGGCCTAATAAACACCGATGAGTGTTGGTTTTGTGACAAGGGTGTGGTAATTTAGATTACATGATTAGATTATTTGACAATGTCAATTATAAAATTTTCAACCATTTGAATTCATATCTCTTGAATGAATTTCTGATTAAAAATGCCATATGCTTGAGGGATTTACAACTACATAAAGAAGTCATAGCCTTATACAACTATATTGTTTGACATTGTTATTTATAACATTTTCAACAATTTGAATTCATATCTCTTGAATGGATTTCTGATTAAAAAATCATATGCTTGAGGGATTGCAAGTACCTAATCAAGTTACAGATTCGTTAATTTCTCATTTGAATGCTGTGATAATTGCTAATTGGAAGGGTAATTATCACATTACATGCCTCTGTTCTCAATTAACTAAATCATCTGTGGTTAGCAGCACAGAAAAAATCATTGATTTTTTGGGCACAATTTTTTATATTATTTTTGTCATTATCTCTATAGTATTTTGAACAACAACATCGTGATTGATAACAAAAATATTATAATACAATTTTAGATTTAAATGTAAATATTCTCATAAACAGATTAAGGTAAAAACTAAAGCATGATTTCAATATATGGCAGCAAATTCATCATTTTTGTACAAACTTAAAAATTAATAGCACACATAGGTAAGCTGGATGATATGAAAACATTATGTATTATTTCATTATATCAAGTATAAAAGTTGATTTTTTGTTAAAGGATAAAGAGTCAAAATGCATTGAATGAATATCTCCATGTATAATAAGACAAAGACAGATCTATACAATGTGTTTTAACCCTTACGATGCGGCTATATATTTTTGCTCTACAAGCCCACTTGGCGGAATTGTTTTGTCCGGTGCCAGCCACCGTTATATCCTGATTAACCGCTTCTTTATTTTTGTGCGCGGATATACATATGATACATGGAAATAAAGACAATTCTCTCTTCTATACGATGATGTAAAAATTATAAAATTATCTCTAATGGTTCGTGAGATATAAATGCCGCAAGGTGGGTACCCTCAATCATTTTGAGGTAAAAAAAATTTTAGCGCCACTTGTCGCAACGCTTGCCGCTTCTTTATTTTTGTGTGCGGATATACATATGATACATGGAAATAAAGACAATTCTCTCTTCTACACGATGATGTAAAAATTATAGAATTATCTCTATTGGTTTGTGAGATATGAATGCCGCAAGGTGGGTACCCTCAATCATTTTTGAGAAAAGGTTTGATATTTTATATCCGGGAGCAGCCAAGACTGCTTGCAGTCAATATTTAGCCTTATCCTGAAAGTTACGGATTTCGCCAAGAGGGCTTACGTGCCATTTTATATTTGGCCCGTAAATATCACGCGCCCCGCATCGTAAGGGTTAAACATATTTATTTCTATAAATATACAGAAACTGGATTGGCAAACAAGCCAATGGCTTATATTAATGCCTCTCCATAACAACATAATATGTATGCGACGTTCATAAAGTCTGATTACAAACGTATAAATAATAACAAGCAATGTATGTGCACTCAAAGCTTCCGAATGGCTCTTTAAAAATGAAATGATTAGTGTTATCATGAAATTATGATTATAACGATTAAATGGAAATCTAAAAATATTAAGAATATATAGGCAGAATCAGTGTTTGAAATAAGCAATAAAAAAACTGCTTGTCAATAAGGACCCACAGATAGGAAAAACTGTGGGCAGAACTCAAACTGTCGGCATTCATCATCAGTACTGATTCACTTATTCTAAAACAATAATATTCTTGGTATCAGTATGTTGTAAATACACAACATTGTTATCAGTTTAGAGTGATAGTTATGAGGGTTTGGCAGGGAAATTTGTCTTACAGCAAGTATTGTTAGAAAGGAACAGTATCATATTTATAAAATAACTGTGAGCCTGTAAGTACCAGATATTGAAAAGTGTAGGCCCTTGTGAATAACTGTCGGTGTTGGGCCTACGGGCCTATGCTTATTTCAAACACTGGGCAGAATAATGATACAAGACCCAATGAAAAAAAATAATGAAAAATTTGTATTTTATGTACATATTTTGTATAATGTAATGTGGTGAGACTTAAAAAAGCTATCTGTAAAAATATTGAAATTTTGGAGATCAAAAGTAATATTTCCATGAGCCTCAACATACTGAATTAAAACATGCCCATCAAATCAACCCTAGCCCTGCGACACCCTTCTAATCACATATTGGAAGCAAATTGAATGTTCTGTCAATTCAGGTTGTCAATTCTGTTAACAAGACGACAGTGCGGCAACGACTCGAACAGTTTGGAAATTCTGAAAAGCGAGTGTAGAAGTGCGTAATTTTGGGCTGGTTTGTGACTCACATTTAGGCTGACTCATTCGCCAATGTTGGAAACACTGAGACCAAACCATCCTCTCTCTTCACCAAGGCTTGTTCTAGCCTTACCTCTCTTGGAATGATATCTCGACTTGCCGTAACTATCATCATTGCATACGACTAGAAGACAGTCTTATTGAGAAGTCAATCTTAGAGAGAAGCCAAAAGGGATTGAGTAAAGGCAAAAGAAGTAAGTCTTAAAAATTTGTCTTTCTTCAGCCAGGCTTGTGCTAGGCTTACTATTTGAAAAATATCTTGACTTGACGTAACTATCATAAATGCATACGACTAGAAGACAGTACGTCTTATGGAGAAGCCAATCTTAGAGAGAAGCCAAAGGGGTTGAGTAAAGGCAAAAGAAGTAAGTCTAAGAAATTTGTCTTTCTTTAGCCAGGCTTGTGCTAGGCTTACCTCTATTTGAATAATATTTCGACCTGATGCAACTTTTATAAACGCAAATGACTAGAAGACAGTCTAATCGAGAAGCCACTCTTAGAGAGAAGCCAAAGGGGTTGAGTAAAGGCAAAAGAAGTAAGTCTAAGAAATTTGTCTTTCTGCAAGAACTTAATTTCTGGTAAGGGACTTATCTACCGGTATTCTAATTTCAAAAGAGTCCAGAAGACATTTTTCATCAAGAAGCCAAAAGTGTTGTGCAAAGGAGAAAGAATCAAGTCTAAGAAATTTGTCTTTCTGCAAGGATTAAAATCTGGTAAGAGAAACCTCTATTTTAAGTTAAAAGAGATTATTTCAGAGAAGCCAAAAAGATTGTGTAAAGACAAAAGAAGCCAGTCGAAGAAATTTGTCTCTCTAAAAAAGCTTGTAAGGATCTTCTATTTTAATTATAAAGAAAGTTACAGAGCAGTCAAAAGGGTTTTGAAGAGACATAAAAGTAGTAGCTAGACTTTTCTGCTGAGAGGTTTTAAGATCCGGTAAGTGAATCCTCTATTTTATTTGACAAGAGAGTCTAGAATCAAGTCTTTAGGAGAAGCCAGAGAGGCCATAGGGACTGTGAAAAGGCTAAAGAAGTTGGTCTAACCGCAAAGAAAGTCTTAGCATTTTTTTTGCACAGAGACCTCAAAATCTGGTAGATTTTATTAGTAGCCAAAAGAGTTGTGCAAATAAAGACCTTAAAGTGAGTCTTTTATGGATATAAAGTCTAATAAATTTTTCTTCACGGAGGACTTAAATCTAGTAAGGGAATCCTCTATATTTAGTTGAAAAAAGGGTCATGTTTCTTACAAAGAAGCAAAAAGGATTGTGTAGAGATTAGAAAGCAAGTCTTACTTGGAAAGAAAGTCGAAGGATTTGTTCTCCTCTGAGTGCTTAAAATCTGGTAAGGGAATCGCCTATTTTAAGTTGTAAAAAGGGTCTAGTGATGTTATAGAAAAGCTGAAAGTGTTGTAAAAGCAAGTCTAGAAAGAAAGTCTTTGCAATTTGTTCTTTTGCGAGAATGTAAAATCTGGTAAGGGAATCCCCTATTTTTAGTTTAAAAAAGGATCTAGTAATCTTATAGAGAGGCCAAAAGTGTTGTAAAAGCAAGTCTAGAATGAAAGTCTTTGCAGTTTGTTCTTTTGCGAGAATGTAAAATCTGGTAAGGGAATCCCCTATTTTTAGTTTTAGATCTTATAGAGAAGCCGAAAGTGTTGTAAAAGCAAGTCTAGAAAGAAAGTCTTTGCAGTTTGTTCTTTTGCGAGAATGTAAAATCTGGTAAGGGAATCCCCTAGTTTTTAGTTCAAGGAGAGTCATGTGGTAACAGCATGTTCCATTTGCATTTCCTAAAAACAGCACCAAAGAGATGATATGCAAATATGTTTATCAGATTTCAGAGTTTCATGACTATCTTTCTTTATTTCCATATGAATGTTTTTGGCTTTAATCAGATTTCATGTTATTGCAAATGAAGAACTTTATCTTATTCATTTATGTAAATGATTTGATCGAAGTGATTTATTCTTTTATGGTATTTTATTATGCTTTTATGTTCATTAATGTAAATTGTTGGTGAAGAGTACTCAAATCGTTCCCATTAAGAACCTACCTCTATCTTTCACAGAAGGATCTTATCAAGTCATCCTTTACTTCGTAATTATCTGCTGATTGAAACTTCTTCATTCAAAAATCTGAAAAGTTTGAAGTATGAAGTTTTAGATGCATATGCAAACTGAGCAAAGTGTCATAAGGTATTACAATGCATTAACGACTAAACGAAACATTGATTGAGTCAATTTAAACAGATGTTAGAAATAGATTTGTCCTTTAATTTCTCAGAAACTTCTTTCAGAAAAAAGCATTATATTTTGCTAAATTTGACTTATGCAATTTCTATCATTTGCCACCCATTTAACTCAATTCAAACATTTAATAAACTCAATATTTTTCATATATTACATGTATTAAAATGTGGTCAAGATATAATCTGTAGTGGCGTAGTCTGTCATCCAGACCCTAGAGCAAAAATATTCAATTGAAAACCATCCATGTCTAGAAAAGAAAAGCATGTCTGGATTACGCAGCTCTGGTTGAAGCTTTTTTTTTATAATACACAAATTGTTTCTAAATATTGTCATTATTGAAAAATAATACTTCTGAGACTAAATGTTAGTCTAGTATAGTTATCCAAAGCACCAAAATGAGCCATTGACCTTCAATAACCCAATGACTCAAAGAAAGCCAACAAAAAATCTTCCTTTGTTGTAACATTCCATCATGTTTTTAATATGTGGTGAGATAATTACAACTTAATTGCCACTACGGCAATAATCAATTGATTAACCCACGGTGAGCCGAATGCCTCTGACTCTGTGTGTCAGACAGACTGATAGAGTGCTGCAGCTATTGCACGGGGTATTATCACTCATAACTCCCTATCCATAGCAATACAGCGTATCTCTATTGGATAACTAGTGTAATAAACTATATAACCACAAGCCAGGCTGGTAGCTCCCAGGGAGATAAGATACAGTTATTACAGCAGATTGTGCGAGGGTGCACTTGGGTTGGGTAATGTCAGCGGTGGTTAGTTGCTTCCTGAAACTGTTTTGTGGAGTACAAGCTATGAAATAGTTTTGTTGAAATCCTCTGTTAAAGGGCAGAATTATCCTTGAACTATTTGATAAATCAACTATTGTTTACTTTTGAATCTTTCTATAAAGGGGTATCTAAGCAACTGATGATGATAAAAACAATCCTTTTGTCCTATCTATCCCCCCACCCCCAACCAAAATTTTAAGGAAATACAATATAAAGAATTAGTTTCTTTTATGATTGTGACAATCCCCAGAGGCAGAACATGGAAGATGCAAAAAGCGTTCCCAGTTAGCATCATAATAAAAACATTTCCTTTGTCCTAACAAACCATCTCCCCCTTCCCCAGCCTCCACCACAACTCCCCAACCCACCCCCCACTCTCTCAGGCAATGCAGTATAACAGTATGGACAGATGAAGGACTCTGTATACCTGAGACTCCCCAGATGCAGGTAGCTATTAGCAGAGATCTGCCAGTGTTTATACCTGGCATCCCTCCACTGTTGGAACCAGATCCAGAGAAATGGGGCAGAGTTCAACCCAGGATGGAATACTTCACTTCTCTGGTCTCTGTAATGAGGCGCTGTAAATGTCCGCTGTAATAGACATACAAGATGAAATAGACTGCCTCTTTGAAGATAGAACAGAATTAACCCTTTGCATACAGATTTGGGAATTTGAAGGGATATCATCCACCTCGGGATGGAATACTTCACTTCTCTGGTCTCTGTAATGAGGCACTGTAAATGTCCGCTGTAATAGACATACAAGCTGAAATAGACTGCCTCTTTGTAGATAGAGCAGAATTAACCCTTTGCATGCTGGTTTTGGAATATGAAGGAAAAGCATCAGTCCAACTCAGGATGGAATACTTCACTTCTCTGGTCTCTGTATTGAGGCACTGTAAATGTCCGCTGTAATAGACATACAAGATGAAATAGACTGCCTCTTTGAAGATAGAACAGAATTAACCCTTTGCATACAGGTTTGGGAATCTGAAGGGATAGCATCAGTTCAACTCAGGATGGAATACTTCACTTCTCTGGTCTCTGTAATGAGGCGCTGTAAATGTCCGCTGTAATAGACATACAAGATGAAATAGACTGCCTCTTTGAAGATAGAACAGAATGTTTAACTCTATGCCTGCAGGTCTCAGAATAACCTGAGATAACATCACTTGTCAAATGTCTGTTTTGATAGACATACAAGATGATATGAACTGCCTCTTAGAAGTAAAGCACTGTTAGTCAAACATTTTGTTCAAATACTTAACTCTACACCTGCGGGTAATAGAATATTTTACTATAACCTTGTTTGGCCACTCAGAATGTTTAACCCTATGTCTGCAGATCTCTGAATATTTAGGGATAGCATCACTTGTCAAATATCTGTTGTTATAGACATAAAAGGAAGGAAATTGGTTTTGAGACATTTTGTCAGAAAAGGTACAGGTCTTTGAAAATAGCCTCGTTTGGCCTCGTTTCTGATCTTTTCAGACAAAAGTGATGCAATGTCTCTGATATTTTTATTACAATAACCATTTTTGGTAAATAAACATTGTCTATGAAGGCCTACATTAACAGAAACAGTTGTAATTTAACAGTCCATGTTTCAATGTATTTCTAGCCTATAGGAATAAAGTTCCAATTTTTTCCCTTCTCAACATTATTCGGTGTAAATTATTATTTATGTTTTCGACAGGTTGTATAATTAATCGGAGTGAGAAGTTGTTGGGTATAGCTTGAGTGAGAGTTGATTTATGTATCATTCTGTGTGATACACAGATACTGATGATGGATAAGTGTTTATATTCCATATCCTGTTTTGGTTGACAGTGTGGGTTAAGAATCTTATTATGAATCTCTGCAAAATAAACCTGGATTTAATCTGCAAAATTTATCTGGATTTAATCTCTGCAAAATAAACCTGGTTTTTATTATCTGGTAGTTTAATGTGTTTTGCATGTTGTATACATATACTGATAAGAAACTGTTAAGAAACAGGGCTAAAGGGTTTGTACTGAATTGTTAGTTGTTAGATATGACAGAAAAAGATATGTTTTAACAGATTTGTAAAAGAAAAGAGTTTTTTGGATTGTCTTCTACTGGAAATTACAGAATTGTTGTCAGGTTTCTAGCAGCTCTTTTTAAATCCATGGTATGCAAAGTCCACAATAACAAAAGAAAACAGGATTTTCGTTTGACCTTTTTGACTAAAAGTGAGATATGGTAGAAGAAAACAAAGATGTTGCACTTCAGAAAATCCACCGATGTTGCCACTTCAGTGACCAACTTTGTCCTTCGGTCTGGACTCATCAGACTGAAGGGTATTGGTTAATCATGTGAGCATCACTTTGTAGAGATGTGTCGGTTGTTCCTTGTGTTAAGCAACCTGTGATATCATAATTAGCAGAACCTGAATATCAGAAAGTATTTTGATGTGATGATAATTGTCCCGAGAAAGTCAGGCATGAATGGTTCATGATTCAAAACAAAAGCTGCTGGGTTCGAAATTTCAGCATTTCAAAGAAAAATAAAATATAAAAAAAGGCTAAAGGAGAGGATAGCAAGTTTACCTTCAAATACTTTGGGTAAATTTTGGCTGGTAAATTTGGAAGGTATTCTTTGAATTTACCCAAAATTGAGAAAACTGAACTTTTGAACTGGTAACTTTTCATTTCCTAATTGCAATTTCAAAAGCGAGGCCTGTTGGATATCAATGCACAACACTTGTGGCCAGGTCAAGAAGAAGTGAGAGATCAAGAGTGTGCTAAGATTGCGGAAGAAAGGAATAAGGAAACGGAGAAGTTGAAGATAACACCAGGGACCTATTACGTCCAGATGGCTGATGGTTCTGGTGGGCTGTAGCAGGGATATACAATGCATGCCTTGGTCTTATCAGTGTAAACATACACATATAGGTCTGTTTCAGGGGTGTATTCTGTGTGCCTTGTTTTTAGTATTGTAAACAATATGATGATCTGTGAAATAGCTGTGCATTCGTTTAGCCTTGTTCTTTGTACTGTCAAATTTTGAATCTTTTTCTTTGTTTTAAATCTATCCCTTGTGATCATACATATAGGTCTTTTGCAGGGGTATATTCTGTGTGCCTTGTTTTTGTATTGTGAGATTATGAAATTGGTATCTTCCTATTTTTTGTTCTAAAATCTACCATTTTGACGGTCATATGGGTCTATTATCGGGTTAGCTGATGATAGGTGTCTGAAAAAAATGTACTGCAATCTCATCGAAATTGAAGGTAGTTGTTTAGTTATTCTTATTCTTATAACTCAACATAATGGAATACTGCCACAGGTAAAGCAAACTAAGTATATGCAGTTACTTCTAGTTCCATTGCATTTATTCTTGGCAGTGTAATATAAGTCTTGATATGGCTGTTGATATAACCTTCAATACTATGGAGGGATGATATAATACATAACACAGACTGTGAGGTAACACATTAACTGCCATGATGCCAGGGATGCAAATAGGGATGAGGGCCATGGGATGATATAATATCCAAGGACGTTCCATGTCCCAAACAGATGGAGGGGCAAAACATGTTTTCAAAGCCAGCGGTAATTTTCTTTACTTACACAGAGGAGTGCCTGGTAATTCTATATAACTCAACTTTACCCCCAGCTTGGCTAGGCTAGGCTAGTCAGAGTCAGAACTAGCTGGACTAGGGAAGGGGGAAGTTGATGTGTGGTATCAGCTCATGTCTCCTGAATGGGAAATATTTCTTGTGACTCTTGTCACTTGTGTTGGATACAACTTCCTGTGGTTGTGTTTGTTTCATAAAGAGCTTTGTGATTGTTCTTTGTAGAGTTGAATTTAGAGGATTTAAATCTTGGACTTCTTGAAGAATTGTTCTCTGATATACACTTGTTCATCAGGGAGACTAAAGTGTTGTGAAGAAATCGTCTGAATATTTCATGTTATCATCCTGGAGTACATATATACAAAATACTAGGAAGGGTAAAATCCTTTGTCTTCTTGTCTTTGTGATACCTACAACTTCTCAAATTATTGACAAAGAGTTCTTTTGGATTTCAGTGATACTCATTAACATTTATCTTTTATCCTGTGGTTAATATACCAATAACGCTTCGTCGTTTGACATCAGTTCATTTATTATTTTGTTGAGAAATCTTCTGCCAATCCTTCACATGCATGACTCAACTCTTGTGAAGACTTTCTAAGCTTTTTATACCTAAAAGGTTACTCAGGTTCTTGAAATATAATACAAAAAAGCTATAAAATTTAAATTTTTAATGGGAATCTGAGTTGTCAGCTTCAACAATTCCTTTTCAAAGAAACACAAATTCTCTTAATGTGAGGATAAGGATATTAGCTCAGATGAAATACTGTTGAATTGTGATTCAGGAATTAGCAGTGAAGTCTGACAGTTTGAGTGCAAGCCTTGTAAGGAACCTGTCTCCTGGGAACTAGGCATTCCAGATTTCTCCTACAGAACTCCAAGCAGAGTGTTGTTCCTTTCTTGAGCCAGCTATTATCACATGGCTGCTGTCAGTCTCTGCTAGTGAATATGGACCTGTATTGAACCCATGGCCGTGCTATAAGGAGGAATAATCTCACAGATGGCTGGATACATGCTCTAGTGTCTCTCTTCTCCACTTGTGTGGATATTTTCATCCTGGAACAGTTTTTACATGCGGATACTTCCGTCACCAATTTTCAGACAAAGTTTTCATTTGGAGTCTGCCACAGAAGACTGAGAGCTGTATAAAGGGAATATTGTGTTATAACGAGGTTTGCCAGATGGTGGAATAGCCAGTTGAGATTCTGCCACAGGATTTGATCATCTGTAATTTTGAAAGGATTTATGTTCCGATAGCTTGATTAGGTGCTGGTGATTACAACAGGGTCATGAGGTCAGAGTGAGGAGCTCGGCATTTGCAGTGTTCCACTTCCTCTTGTTGTGTAGTGGAGGGAGGGAGGCTTGGGACGGATGGATATACTTCATTCCCTGCTCTTTGTTTTCCCATTCAGGAGAGCTGAATAATGACTGGCTGGTTAGGATTTAAAATACAGGATTTACCCTGGTGCAGAAAACACTGAATATGAAGAGGTAGGAGATGTGATGACATATTTACTCTGCATGTTGGTTAGGATTAAAATTTACTCTGCATGTTGGTTAGGATTAAAACTTACTCTTCAAGCTGGTTAGGATTAAAATTTACTTTTCAAGCTGGTTAGGATTTAAACACATGATTTACCCTTGTGCAGAAAACACTGAATATGAAGAGGTTGGAGTTGTAATGACATATTTACTCTGCATGTTGGTTAGGATTAAAATTTACTCTTCAAGCTGGTTAGGATTAACATTTACCCCTCAAGCTGGTTAGGATTTAAACACATGATTTACCCTAGCCTGGTGCAGAAAACACTGAATATGAGGAGGTAGGAGTTGTGGTGGAATAGTAACTCTGCATGTTTGTAAGGATTTAAACAATGATTTACCCTGAACACTGAAAATGAAATGGTAACAGTTATGACGACGTATGATTACTTTGCATGTTGGTTAGTGTATAAAACACATGATTTATCCTGGTAAAGATGTTGGTTGAATTTGAAGAGGACGGAGTTCGGATGACATATTTACTCTGCATGTTGGTTTGGTTTAAAAACCTGATTTACCCTGGTGCAGAAAACACTGAAAATGAAGAGGAAGGAGTTACGATGACATATTTTCTGAGCATGCTAGTTAGGATTTAATCCATGATTTACCCTGGTGTAGAGAACACTAAAATGATTAGGTAACAGTAATGATGATGTAATTATTCAGCATGTTACGATTTAAAACATGATTTATCACTGTGCAGAAAACATTGAATATGAATAGGTAGGAGATGTGAAACCTGTCAGTGTCAGATTCAGAAATTTCCTCAATTGAAAGGCGGCCTACCAACAATATACATCTTTATGAGCAATTATTGAAAAATTCCAGGGGGAGTTTGCTTTGAAACCCCCTTTAGAACCACCTCTATTATTTTCTCTCTCTCTCTCAGCTGATTATCCATAGTCTGTGTTGAATTTGTGCCATCGAACTAAAAGTTTAAATTAACAACATGGAGATTATGTAGAAGGAAAAGTGTATATGCAAAATCTCTGAATGTCTGTAAAAGATTCAGAAATGTTATTAAATTGACACAACAAGACTCTGTGAACAGTGTACAATAAGAAGTAATTCTTTTATAAGTAACAGCACAAGACTCTTCAAATATATGAGTGACTCTTTCACAAGTCTTTCAGAGAGTCTGGAATAATATTTCAATGACAGAATAAATCATCTGAAGATCTAGTAGGAGAGTCTAGTCTTATGCTTCAATGATATAAGAAGTAAAGATTCTGAGTGTTTAGTGAGAGAGTCTAGCCTGATACTTGAAGCAGCTGTTCTAGTATTGATTCAAATGTCTCTGTGGCCGGTATTTCTAGACTAGAAGAGTTCTCCTTTCACAGGTAGACTTTCCATACTTCCTCCATACAACTAGGTCTCAAATATTACCTGGGCCTCATACAACCCGAACCATGAATATAATGCAGATCTCGAATATATAAACCTAGACTTGCCATACTTGATATATGCAACTGGACTAAAAGATAATGCAGACCTCAAATATGAACTGGAACTTGAATATAATGTGACCTCGAATATAACCTAGACTCTCCATTCTTCCCATATACAACCATACTAGAATATAATGCAACCTTGAATATAACATAGGCCTTTGATATAAACTGGACCTTGAAGATAATATGACCTCGAATATCACCTAGACTTACCATACTTCCTATAAACAACTGGACTAGAATAAACGCAGACCTCCAATATAAACTGGGCCTTGAATTAAATGTGGACCTTGAATATAAAGCAGACCTTGTATATAACCTGGGCCGCCAGTATAACCCAGGCTGTGAAGTGCTAAGGTAGATAAAACTTGACTTCAGAATAATGGTAGGGTAGGTAGGTAGGTAGGTAAGTAGGTAGGGGTAGTTGGTTATGAATGTATTTAGGGCGTACGGTTGTAGTCACGGAAATATTGTATCTCTTGACAGAGTCTCTGGGATAAATCTGACGTGATCAAGGAACTGAAAACATGACAAATAATTGCTAAAGTAATCATTCACCAAGAATCTTTTCTTATGTCAAAAAGTATGAAAAAGTGCACTGTAAGTAAAGTGGTAAACTGGTAGTGGCTCATTTTGATTATTTATAGATATTGCATAAACCTCAATTTGCGCATCTATTTTAGAATTTGTTTCATCTCCAACATTATATGTTACATAACAACAATTTAATATTATATTCAACTTTCAAAACACAATGATATATTATTAATATCACAAGAAGACAAGATAATTTACACCAAGAGCTAGTTCCTGCCTGATGTATAATTGATTTATCTCTCGGCAAGTTGGCTGGTATGCTGTGATATTCAACTTGACCTGTCATTCCGAGGTCACTTACATCACTCCTAGCTCTCCATGCTAGTTTCTTAGTTCAGTGGACAGATGGTCTAGCTCACTTCATCTGTTTCCTGCTTTGATGAAACTATCTCTCATCATGATAATTGTAATTTTACAAATTTATGATGGAAATAATTCACAATTATTCAATAAAATGATATTTGTATATGGTGAACTCAGACTATTTAACCCTTTAAACTCATTTTAATTATTTTGCTAATGCCTCATGATATGCATACAACTTATGTAGACCAAAGTTTGGTTAATGAATTTTAAAACAAAATTCAATGCTTGGTCAAGCAGTTTAATATAGTGTTTAAGCCTTGACTTGCATTTTATGAACGAGACCTTAGATGAGATACTCTAAATCATGTATTAAAGGATTTGATATTCATGATGTTGTTCTAAAATCGAAAGCTTTCAACACCAATTTCTGACGAGATCTTATTTCCAATTGCACATATGTTACGACATTAAATGTCAGACATGTAAGATGTAATGTGAAGCGAAGATCTGAAGAAGATCCTTGACATTTCTCCATGCAAGGAAATTCAGCAGCATTCTCAGACATACCCAGATGGTGTACAAGGGAAGTAATTGCAGACCACTGGTGTGAATATACAACATGGCCCAGTGATATTATGTTCCCGGAAATGTGAATCTAGCATTTAGGCAAGCATTTACTGCCGTGCTGGTATTTGGCATTGTTAACCTTTCCCCTAGGATTTGAAAACCTGCAATGTGTAGATGATTGTTGACCAAATGCGCCTTTGGTAGGGACGAGGTTAATGTTCATTGTGAACTGGCTAAGACTAAAATTTGAGTTTTACTACAATGCTGGTATTTGGCATTGTTAACCTTTCCCCTAGGATTTGAAAACCTGCAATGTGTAGATGATTGTTGACCAAATGCGCCTGTGGCAGGGAGGAGGTTAATGTTCATTGTGAACTGGCTAAGACTAAAATTTTAGTTCAGCATTTACTACAATGCTGGTATTGGCATCAACCATTTTCCCAGGATTTGGAAACCTGTGCTTACAGCTTTTAATATGATTTTTGACCAAAAAAATCCTGGTTAAAAGAGGAAAGGTTGATGTAAATTGTGAGATTAATTTAAACTGAGATTCAAATTCAGCATTGACTACATGCTATGCTGGTATTTGGCATAACAATTTTCCTAAGAAAAGAAAGAAAGAAGCTATTCCTTTTATTGATTATTGTTGACCAAATGCACCTGTGGTAGGGAGGAGGTTAATATGATCTGTGCAACTGGTGAAGACAAAGAGCTCAGCATTTACTACATTGCTGGTGTGTGACATGGTTAATCTGTTCTCTATGAACATGCATCCAGACCCTAGAGCAAATATATTCAATTGACGACCAACCCAGCCTATAAAAGTATACCAAGTCTAGATCACTCAACTCTAGAAGTTTAAGCATCTTCTGGTCTCCTTTTCGTATAAACCATGAAGTGCTTAAAATTGTTAGTATTGAAAAAAATTCTGAGACTAAATGTGTCTATGGCAGGGAGAGATTAATATAGATTGTATTCAAGTCATGACATCATTAGAGTATAGCGGAACATTTACCATGCCGAAATTTCACCAAGTTTAAATAATTAATCTAAATCCTGAAAAACATTAACTTCGGTTTAAGGTTATTTTCATGTAAAAACTTCACCATTCCTACCATATCAAGTCAATGTTTATTCAAAGAGTGACAAGCCGATGAAACCGTTTCCTGCACATGCAGGAAGATACAGAAGAGACGCTGATAGACAGTTGCTGAATGGTTTCTAGCTCTGTCACTATGTCTGCAGTTTGAGAACCTGATTAACAATTCCTGGATAAGAGCCTTGCTCATCCATACACAGATCACTTGATAGACTGAAATGGAAATATGTTGAAAAGCAACTATACAGTATAAAGAGAAAGGAGACCAGTGAAGCTTCAAATCGTACTTGATGAGAGGACAATGATAAAGTCTAGGTGAGGTTGGTTGTATATCTGGGGTTGTGACCGGGGGTATGGTGTCTGGTATAAATGATAAAGTCTAGGTGAGGAAGGTTGTATATCCAGGGTTTGACCGGGACATGATGTCTTGAAGACTAAATTTAGGCTCTGAAATGGAAATGTGTTGAAAAGCAACTATACAATATAAAAGAGAAAGGAGACCAGTGAACCTGCAAATCATACTTGATGAGAAAACAATGATTAAGTCTAGGTGAGGTAGGTTGTATGTCTGGGGTTGTGACCAGGGTATGGTGTCTTGTAGATTAAATTCTAGTCTCTGAAATGAAAATATAATCAAAATGCATCATTAATTGAAAGAGAAAGGAGCCCAATGAAGCTGTTCTTTAGACTCTAGACTTGGTACAAAAATATTGTCTTGGGTGGGTCTTTAAAGATATTTTCTTTCAGGGGCCGTTAGACAGACGAGGTGTCTGGTATAAAGAGAGATAAGGAAGAGACTGATGATGTCCCTCAACACTTTCTCTCTTCCTTCCTTCTTGTTGAAATATTGGCTAGACTTACTTCAGTCTTTAAACTCTCTCTCTTTCTTTTTTTATTGAAACATCGGCTAGACTTACTTCAGTCTTTAAACTCTCTCTCTTTCTTTTCTTATTGAAACATCGGCTAGACTTACTTCAGTCTTTACACTTTCTCTCTTTCTTCCTTGATGAAACATTGGTTAGACTTACTTCAATCCTTACATAAGTCAGTAAAGCCGCCATCGTTTTTGTGAGTATAAACTTCATAGGTTTGAATAGCAAAATATGTGATTGATTTCAAACTAAACCCCTGGCTTTAGGTTTAGATCGGAAGTTAAGATTGTTAAGAAAGTCTTTGAATAAAACACATAATATGGTCTCATGGCATAGTATTCCCTATAAATGAATAGTATTTTATCTTTTCCTTTCATTAGTGGACAGTACTGCATAGATAATTTTGTTTGTCTTGAATATTCTACAACCCAGTCATTAGACTTTCAAACAGCTCCTGAAACAGAATATCTGTAAAGACCAACGCTAGTCTACATTGTTGTAGCAAGTCTAGATCACTGCTGTTTCAGAAATGACCAGCTTCAGTGAGCTCCTCTCTCTTCTTATATTTAAGTATTTCCAATTAGATATATTTTCAGAGAGTAAGATAAAGTCTAACTTGGACCAACCTAACTTGAACAGGAAGACAGTTTACCCCCAGTGCAGGATATCATTAGCTGTGCTTATTGTTTCTAGCTGGTCCCTTAACCCTTGTAGTTCTAGAAACATGCCTAATAGAACTCCTTTGTTGTCTCCTTTCACCATTGGCAGAATGGTCTTTTAGCTGGTCCCCTAACCCTTGTAGTTATAGAAATGACAGCATTATTATTTACTTACACCGATGACAGAATGGTCTTTGAAGTCAAGTTCATCATTGTTTTTTCCAGCATCAGACTTTTTACAGCATCAAGTGATCGCAGATATGGTGCAGTGTAGCTAGTATGATGTGGATAGATTAGAATACTGATAAGCAGGGAAATCATTGTTATGACATTTGATAATCTTCTGATTACCCTTGATTTTTTACCTTCCTTTCAAAATAGGTTATAGTCTTGTAAAATGGAAGCTTTTGTATTCATCTTTAATTTCTGTACTAAAATAATTTCCATACATCTCAATGCCGTATATGTGGTACCTTCAACTCAATATAATCAAGCTATTAAGCCTTAGTTTCTAGAACTTAGTACATCATCCAAATCAAGCCTCTAATTGTATGGACAGATTTCTAATTGTATGAAAGGATCTAATTAACCTCCATGGTGCCAATGCTCATATTCCGGTCTCCCAGGGAGATGAAGGGTATCAGTGACTGAGTTATCCATCATTTGTCATGATTCTCATCAAATGGTTACATAACTCCATCTCATGTAATACCTTGTGGGTGGGTCATGTTTATTGGTGAGGAAATTGCAAAATGGGAATAACTTTGATATCTGTGAACAGATTAATTTTTTTTATAGCATTCACTAAATAGTGCTTAAAGTGATTAAATCATTGAATCATATGCCACACTTCCAAGTGTAATGATTTCTTATTTCTATGTTATTTGAATCAGAACATAGCATGGGCAACATTTCTTTGAATGACTTGACACAGTAACACTATGATAACTGATCCATTACAACACAGATCTATATACCTATATATTCATTATGCAAATAGCTAAGTGCATTGCTTTTTTTTCATGAAATGATTAATGAATTGTCTTATCTCAACAAAGTACAAGGTTATGAGGGAGGATTTTAGAACAAACATCATGCCTTTTTCTTATGAATACTAGTCATTAAATGATTACTATAAAAGGAATTTTAAGATAGATCTCAAAATGTCTGCCATGCATATTACCAAAATATGAAGTCTCATATTCCATATCTCATCATAAAGTTGAAGAAAAAAGTATTTCCCAGATATCTCATGCGTATGCACTGCAAATGCTTAAATGCAGGTTTTTTCATGCTGATATGCAGGGGAAAATCTTTATAAACATGTAAACAAAATTGGATCTTCAATTCTTTTTGTCATATATATTATTTCTAGAAATTGTTTATAAACCAAAATATCAAATGTCAATGTACATGCTGAAATTGACGTTTTCCATGCAGCAAACAACCTTTATAAACATGTAAATATAATATGATCTTTAGTTCTTTTTGTCATACATATCATTTTGAGGAATTGTTTATATTCCAAAATATCAAATGTCAATGTACATGCTGAAATTGACGTTTTACATGTTGATAGGCAGATCTGTCTGCTATGCACATGTACACAAGATGAGGTTTAGTTTCTCTTCTCGTATCATTCTCAAGAAAGCACGCTGTGGTTAGGTCGCTCTGCATCATCCTCTCTCAATAGCAGCCTTTGTACATAAATTGTTAAAAATTTTCAGATTCTAAGTTTCCTTTTTTCAAATTGATATCAAAGGTTAAAAAAAAGCTGGGCTGTACTGCCTTGGAAAGTTAAGAATGATTATGAACTTTTTAAAACTTTATTTTTTATTATTCATCTAAAATTGCCACGATTTGAAATTTTTATGAACCAAATTTTCTGTCAGAGGTTGGAATGACAAAATGTTTTATTTGAAATTCAAAATATAAAACTCATATATCAAACACTCCTTTGCAAAGTTAAGCATTTTATGAACTTCAATCAAGATTTTTTTATTCGGGGAAACACCATTTACTTCAAAATATCAATCGTGTTTTCAATTTTGCGATTTAAGATATTCTGTGTATTTAGATATCCATACATTAACCCACTGTTTGCCATATTTAGCAGTCTTCAAAATGAAAGTTGTTCAAGTATCTAGTCGATGATTCATTCAAATTGAACTTTGTGTTGTACAGATATTAATGATTATGACTTTGGAAACATTTTATGCAAACATTGTTTTAAAATGAAATATCATATTTCAGTGTTGGTTTCTTGATAGCAGTGACATTCTTAGGTGAAGATTTTAGGGTCATTTTGGACAATTTTGAACAAATGAGAACTTCAATAAAACTAATGGTATCCTGTTTCTAAAAATTGTAAGGAGATGTAGGATCAATATTGAAATATACAGTGTACTTAGTGATGGTTAAAGTGGACCTGCTTTAGCTTATGTCCATGTCCATATAACAAAAAGTTGTGCAATCTATTTTGCTGTTAGCGATTGAATGAACCAGGATTGTGCAAGTGGGTTGATGACATTCTGATTCTGTCCCATTTGGTTCACTTTGATGACCTTCAAGCAGCAGTAGAGGTCATCCACACTGAGGGATACGTCACAACTAGACTTTCATGAAACTGTTGATCTAGACTTGCTACAATAATGTATACTTGCATGGGTCTATATATACAACACAGATGTATATATTTTGTTAAAGGGCTGTTAAACAGACAACTTTCTCATATCTGGAGCTAATTACATGTCATAAATATATATGATTACCGTGGAGCGCGGTGGTGTAGTGGTTAGTGTGCTGGCCTATCACGCCAAAGACCCGGGTTCGAATCCAGGTGGAGACACCAAAGATTTGTGACCTGGGTTTAACACCGTGTTGTGTCCTTGGGCAAGGCACTTCATCCACATTGCACTCAGTCTACCCAGCTATACAATTGGGTACCTGTATACGGAAAGTACGAACCTATGTGGTCGCGCGAAGCGCTTAGTAGCGGCTTTGAAAGTACTTCCTTCAGGGAAATAATGTACAGCGAATAAGCAGTGCTTGCACTGGATATTAGGCTTAAAAATGTTCATTATTATTATTATGATTGTGGTAGCATGATGTCCTCACCTCAGTTTGACTGCTAACAGTCTTGTTCAGCAACATTGGGTCTAGCTTGATGAATGGGTGGGTGACCCAAGGCTGAATGAACTGGGAGGTTGAAAGGTGACTCCCTGCTCCATGTCAAGACATTAGTCGAAAGACATATGGTGTCACATTGGACAAGCAACTTTATTGAAATGATGACAGTATACAATGTTGCAATAATTGAATATCAACCAAATGGTTTGGTTGCTGTAATTCATGTAGTATATATGTGTATGATTCTAAAAAACATCTAACTTGTTATGATTGCCTGACGCATTTACTACTGAAATATTCATTATATCTTTAAATCCAATTTCATTCATAAAAACAATGTAAATAGTCAACCTTTGAATCGTAACAGAAACTCTTTAGGTTGAAAGTGTTGATAGGCAAGTATGTTAACACATGGAGGTTTTGATAAGAAATATAAAAAAATCCTAATTTGGAAAATAAGTCTGTAGAATATATGTAGAGAGAGATGCATGTTTGATAGTGATATGTACGTCACACTGGGGCGGTGTGATAATGTAGTGATATTGTATGATTATGACGGGGAATTGCGCAGTTGCTTATGATGATGAATGATAATGTGTACTGCGGCTAATAAACAGGAATTGGGATGTATGGAGAGCAAGATAAACTTAGATGGCGTTGAATGATGGATGAAAAGTGTTATGTTGAGAGGTTCTAAGTTCTAAGAGGATTTTTAATTCAGTAAAAATGCAAAGGTTGAAGGTTTTGATTTCTCTGTTTCTTGTTGAGATGAAGGCTGGGTGAAATATATTCTGCACTGAAAACATTTAACTCAAAAACAAAAGTTAACAACAACCTTATAATCAATATCTTAACATATCGATTATGATTATGAACTATCCATCCATCAATCTACCCCACCATCAACATACCCCTCCACCTTCCTACCCCACCATCAACCTTACCCCACCATCAACCAAACCTACCATCAACCTATACTCCACAACCTTCTTTTCCCACCATTAGCCTACCCAACCATTTCCTATCTACCCTACTTTCAACCGAACCCACTTTCAACCGAACCCACTATCAACCTACCCCACCATCAACCTACCTCACAACCTTCTTACTCCACTATATTTAACCCATCATTACCCTACCCAACCATCTTCCTACCCCACAGGCTTCTTTCCCTACCATTTCCCTACCCAACAATCAATCTACCCCACCATCAACCTTACCCCACCATCAACACACCCCACAACCTATCCACCCTATCATCTAGTAGACATCTATCTCCCCTGCTGTCTCTCTAGCCATCTCACTCACAGTCAGTTTTTGCTTCCAGACTTTAGAGATCTTTCAGTGTTTCAGGCATACCCTGCATTCCATCTGTCAAATCCTGTGGAAATGTAATTCATTCTGGGGAAAATAGCTTTTTTACTGGGATTCTCAGGTGGTTAGCAACATAAAACCTTTTCAAATAAAATCTTGCCGATGTCAGGTTTATTTGAAAGATTCACATGCCATTATGTTCAATGTTTGTGCTGTAATTTGAGTTTGCTTTATGTTGTTTGAAATAAATTGTTGTACTTTCTGCATGTTGTATGCAATTTATATTGTATCTTTTGAATGATAAAAACACCTATGACATAAAAGGATCTGTTTTAATCCAAAACTTAAGGAAAAATTATTCATTTATTGCAGGAAAACTATGTTGATTCTTTATATTCTTGAATTCTTTTGATAAGATGCAATTTACAATATAGATGACATGTGTTTCATGTGACAAAGCTATCTCTCCCTGGAATGTGTTGCATTGTACATATGAATAAAACTGCATGATTTGTATTTATTTCCCACCCATGTTAGAAACTGCAGTGGGATATTTATGAAAAATATTAAACAAGTGTCTAACGGGTGTACATACAGTTTAAAGTCTTGATGTCACAACATAATGGAAGCAGAAAATTTTCAGGAATCATATTTCAGCAAATATTAGACAATTATGCTTGATGTTTGATTATCATTTTGTATCAAACTCGCATGTGTTTCATACTCATTTGAAAAGATAATAATAAATGTAAGCCTGTTTAGTATCTGTCTATACAAGAGACTTATTGAACGCCCTCTGTTACAGAAATGTCCCACTGACTGAAGAAGATGCCCCACAACGCAAGTCAAGCGCCGGGACTATCCGCTCGGAGAGCGGGGCCAGTCAATATTATGCCAAGGTGAGTTATTACATCTTATTTATTACCTGCTATGGGTAGTCATATGAGTTTTCATATTTCATATGATCCCCTAAGGCTAATAATCACTTTTTTATTGTAAAGTTGCATAATACAAAAGAGTGCTTTGATGTCACTGTTCTTATGCCGTTATGCAAAGGCGGCAGGTAGTCCACCTTAACAGAGAAGTAGATTTAAAATATTATCTAAAAAGATTTATAATATGGTAATTAACAGAACATATTATATTAGTTTAGGCACTCATGGCATAAACATAGTATATCACGGATACTCATATAATATCATCTTTCATTGTTGTAATAGTGCATGTTTCTTGTTTGCACCCAAAAGAATGATTTTTGTGCTACCAGATCACATCACAATTAGATTATGCTTCACATTTAAATATTTTTTGGGTAATGACTACCAGTACCATCACTGTATTATACATACTTTTGGTGAAAATAGAAACGTTTTCCCTTCATGAGCTTCAAACTGTAGCTGAAGTATAAAGGTTTCATGGCTGACACGTGCTCGTTTAATACCAGTACCAGCATTGTACTATACATTCTGTTGGTGATAATAGTAAAGTTTTCCCTCCATGAGCTTCAAACTGAGGTATAAAGAGTTCATGGCTGACATGTTGGTCTTCATGAAGAGATCACCCCCCAGGTGAACAAGATAACCTATCTGATCCGTCCAGACCAATCTATCAGACTGAACTACAGAACAGATGTTGGTCCTTGCTGATTTACTTGTCTCTAACTTTCAGTAATTGGTGGTCAGACAGGGTGCCTATATTGGTGTCAACTTGTTCATAGTTTAGTTTGGTTTTTAAAATTTGCAGTAGATGAAGAAGTTAAAATATACTCTAATTGCTTTAGACTGATCTATCAGGCTGAACTACAGAACAGATGTTGGTCCTAGCTGATTTACTTGTCTCTTGCTTGCATGGAATAGGGTTAAACAGGGTGCCTATATGGGTGTCAACTTGTTCACAATTTAGTTTCAAATTTTATTCTGCTGTCAGTGAAAAAGGTAGCATTATATTTCAATCGCTGGGAACAAATGATTTAATCTATGAGGATGAACCGAAGAATATATGTTGGTCCAAGCTGACTCCAGTAATGGGGATCAGACAAGTTGCCTATATGGGTGTCAACTTGTTTAAAAGTTTGTTTAATATTTATGATTTGGCGGTAGGTGAAAAGGTAGCATTATATTCCATTTGCTTTGAATAAATCTATCAAGCTGAACTACAGAATAGATAGTGGTCCATGCTGATTTATTTGTCTCTTACTCCCAGTAATTGGTGGTCAGACAAGGTGCCTATATGTGTGTCAACTTGTTTACAATTGAGTTTCGTTTTTAGAATTTCGCTATATTTTTTTAAAAGGTAGCATATACTCAATGCGTACTGCTATTCTGTGATGTGATCCCTCTATTAATGTATTTATTTCATTGCTTTTTAGCGTTTCAATGTTTTCTATGATAGGCATGACCCTTGTGATCAAACAAGTAATGATTCACAATTAGTAGTAAAATAGATAAAAAAAAAGACATAAGATTCGTCTTGAATATGCAGTTCTGGTTTAAATTTTAACCATTTCATTTCCAGACTAAAACCATAATTGCTAATGGTAAGAGAGTAGGATCTGTTATCTATAAAACGTTTGACCATTAGGCCTATCAACATCTTGACCATAAGTCAGACTGAACACTTGACCAGATGTTTGCTTTAAGGGCGATTTATCTGTTTTCAGTACAGGTGACTTGCTAGTAATTGGTTGGTCAGACTGACCGAAGTGACCTGTGATATACTGCGTATTTCCCCAGCCCCTTGACTGTTGAATAAATTATTCACCCTTGGGGCCCAGCTCATTTATGGGTGATTTAAAGGAACTTTTTAAAATGGGGGTTCAAGCCTCTTCTCTGTATTAAAGACTGACAGAAATGAAATGAAGCTATTCCTTCAAGACTTGCATCTCAAAGATGTTTTACCCTCTATAGACCTAGAAGAAAATAAACCATACACTGACATTGATCATGTAACAGCGCATGTAGATTGTAAGGTAGATGAGGTTTTAGAGGTATGTTCATTTACCATTCAACGAAAGTACAAGAATGTTCAAAGATTAAAGACGTTTAACAAAATTCAATACTTCAAGGAGTCTGCTGGTTGAATAGAAGATGGCCCATATATTTACAAGTGGCAGAATAAGGGTTAATGATGCTCTTCATCCTTCGACTGTCACAGGAAGTTGGGTGATGTTGCTACTTAAACCACTTTACAACTGTCGCCTTTTAGCTTTTAAACTCTTTAGAATTACCTAATGGACCTTTGTTTATAATGTTCATATAATCAAGTAGATATTTATATATGTTCACATTTTGAAGTGTCCATATTTTCAGTTGTTTGGCTTTGAACCAAATGCATATACTTCACAATGATAGTAAGTAATATGGTATCTAGGCATTAACCCTTCACCAGTGAATTCAATAAAATTGAGTGCAGCCATGAAATGCTTGCCCTAGCGCTTTGCCTGCTTTCAGTATGATTACTGGTCGGGAGTTGATTATTTGCATACAAGGAAGTCAGTCCTTAGCCCATGATAATATATTTTGAATCAATGAAGATGGTTATAACATTCTTCTCTGGCACTTTTAAACTGGTACCTGGCCACATATCTGTGTATTTCAATATGATCCAGTAGCCAACTTGAGCCAATTTCAGCTTGCAGAAGGTTAACTTTCCTCCAATGAATTGAAGGTTATAACTGCCTTTCATTGCATTCAAGGAAAATAGTTCATGACCAGAGCAAATTACTTAATGAGCTTGTGAAAGTAGGTTTATGATACTAGGGATTCAGAGTGATGTTTACTTTCATGTTGTTTATGAGAGCTTCAATAAGGAAGTTATGTTAGTGGCTGCTTGTTTGTGGTAGGTCATGTTATAGAATCTCATCTATTTTAGCGTCATTTGGGATCTCAAGTTGGGTAATGGACTATATGAAATGATTTGGTAGTGTAACAGTGAATGTCAAGTAAGGTCCTTATATCTTTGTCCAATAGAGGCTTGATATCAGGCTCACAAATGTAAATGTGTCTGTTTCTTTTGGTTGGGGGAATTGAAATTAGTTACATTCCTGTAGAGACTTTAAGAAAACTGTAGGTGTATCGGTTAATACACCTACAGTTAAAACAAAGGAAACCATAGCAACAAGACTGGAAATGGGGTATAAGGTGCTACATTCACTGAGCTCCTGACATTGTTGTCACAAAAGTAGAAAGTCTGAACTGTCACTAGTCAGTAAAATGTTCTCATCAGTTAATAGCGATAGTCACTCAACACTTTACATCGTTTTCACGAAAAAAGGGAAGTCAGAAATGACACTGGTCAGTCTAATATTCTTGTCAGCACGTTGCAATATTCATCAAAATCTTGACATTATCACATAAGTAGGAAGGATGTAACGTTCTCTGGTCAGTCTCATTTTCTTGTCAGATGGTAATGATGACAACTGACCTTCAGGTTTGAGTGACACGAGTTGTGGACTGACAGGTGTCAGAATTGGGAGCATCCTTGTCACTGACCTTCAAAACTTCTACAAATTGTTCAATCTTACCTTTAAAATTCATCCAAATTTGAAATATAACAAAAACAACATAATTGTACTGGACTACACTTTTTCCATTACAACTTATTCAAGTATCATGATCTTACCAAAAGAAGACCTATTTATGTACATTTTTCTTGTCTGAAAAAATAAATCATTGAGTTCTTATCATTGTCAAACTATGTTAATGTTCCAGAAATTTTCAAATTTGGCTTTGATACAACCTTTTTATACCTATGTGTAGTTGATATAAATTGAGACGTTTCATAAGAGCAGTGTTTAGTTTTGTTACCTTAGTTTATCATTATAGGATATGGATTAATGTCCTCATGTTTTGTTATGAATTTGAAGCCCAATATCTATGTTAAAATAACAGAGGATGAGGTTAAGTGTAAAGAGACGACTCAGTGAATGATGGCCGTCAAAAATCACAAGCTCCTCACATCACATGTCTCTGACTCAACTCCACACACTGACACTAAATTCAGGAAGGAGGATAGTTGTTTATGACAAGTTACTGCCATGTATAAAACTACAATTTGGGGTGATAAATTGGTTCTGGAATCTCAGGTAAAATAATTACACACCTTTCTTCCTCATGTTTATATAACCAAATTGTTATCTTTTTATTGAGTTTTCTCACTAGTATGTTTTCTCTTTTATTTCCTATATACCACTTTTGCTCTGAAATGACAAGTATTTTCACAATGAAAGAATTGTTATCTTGAAGTTCTAATTTTCATTAATTAATGATGCTAAAGCATGATGATTTCAATAAAGATAAATTAACTTCTTGCCTTAGAAGCAATGTTTTTTCTGTCAAATATCAATTATGATATTTATTGTATGGAAGAAACTAATCAGCAATTAATAAGTCGAATTTGACTTCTTGTGTTATTTGTCAACTCAGTTTTGGACAAGATTTAGTATTTGATCAAAGTTTTCAAGTAATATGTTGATTGTTGATCTATTTTCATGAAAATTGATGTAAATATCTAGAGCCAGGATGTTTATCAATCAAATCAAAGGTCAATAGCAGGTCAAGATTGTCTAAAGCAAGTGTTGAATCTCTTTCATTATGTATGTATACTGTGGTTAGGTCATAGTGCCCCGAGTCTAAGACCTTCACAACTCTCTGAAAGGGCCTATAGGACATTGCCATGGAAATAAATGCATTTATCTTTCCATGTCATCATTTATTCAGTGTATCCGGGATATCATGCTTCTGGCTTTGAAATAGTGGCAGTCTTGTAGTGTGATCTGTGTGCTGTGCCGACAGTTTGGTCTTGTAGATTTGTGAAGTCTGAAGTCAATTGAACCTGCACTTCAGACGTTTTTCTGAGTTGTACTGACTTTGAAATAGTGTCAGTCTTGTAGTGTGATGCCAGTGCTGTGCCGACTGTTTGCTAACTGTATCAACAGTCACCGAGTTTGATCTTGCAGATTTGTGAAGTCTGGTGGTATCAATTGAACCTGCGCTTCAGAAGTTTTTCTGCCTGGTACTGACTTTGAAATAGTGTCAGTCTTGTAGTGTGATGCCAGTGTTGTGCCGACTGTTTGGTCCTGCAGATTTGTAAAGTCTGGTGGTGTCAATTGAAACAGTGCTACAGAAGTTTTTCTGACTTGTGCTGACTCTGAAATAGTGGTAGTCTTGTAGTGTGATGCCAGTGCTGTGCCGACTGTTGGTTTACTGTATCAGCAGTCACCAAGTTTGATTTTGTGGAATTGTGAAGTCTGATTGTATCAACTGCGCTTCAGAAGTTTTTCTGACTTGTACTGGCTGGATGGTTGTAGTCTTGAAGTGTGATCTGAACACTATGCAATATTGACTGACTAGAAACAGCCACAGGATCTTTGTCTTGAGGATTTGCATAGAGTTTGATGATTTCACCTTATACTGTGCTTCAGAAATTTCTGAGTAATGCTAGCTAGGAAATGTTGACAGTCTAGATGGTTACCTGGGGGCTTTTGCTGACTGTTGGATGAGAGTTTAGAGTTTAGCCTTGAGGATTTGCATGAAGTCTGTTTGGTGTAACATTGGTTTCTTGACAATGGAAAAGGTATAACATAATCCAAGACAATTGTTAGGAGACTTCATTCCATCATGACCAGCTAAAAGGATGGATGTAAAAACCATGTTTTAAGTTTGACCAGAGATATATCTATTATGGTCATACAGCAACATACAGTAATTCCTCATTGTCTTATGTGTCATTGTGCCGAGAATGGCCAATAGACTGGATTATATGGCTGACTGAACAAGACAAATCAGAATAGATTTCCTGCTCCAGACCTGAGACATTCACGTTGATGAATTTGGTTTGACGTCAAGGAAATCTTGTGGAAGACATTCCAGTTTTGGAATATTCCATTACGAACCAAAAAGGTTCTTATATACCACATTCTGATGTTGGATATTGTGACGATTGATTTAATACATTGAAATATTGGTATCTGGTGCCAACAAATGACATACATATCCTGGTACTTGAGACAACCTGTCAACCGTAAAAGGTTGTTTAGAAAACTTCTTAACGATATTTTATAACATGAAATGATAAGAACAGAAACATTATTGAATTCAGTTCAACATCTTGTTGAAGATTTACCAGATACGAGAATATTCCATGAGGATAATGCTAAAAGCTCTTTGATGTTGGATATTGCGGTGACCACTAGCGTGAAATATTGTCAGGTCCTACTTATCCTGTATCTACTTGAGACAACCTTTCTCAGACCCTCAAAGAAGTTGTTGAAAGGAACAATTCTTACACCGAAGACACGAGCAATAAACTTACTATATGGTTGAATGACATCGTTTGCTAATCAAAGTCAGAGACATCCGAGACGCCATTATCAAAGAAGTCACTTGAACTAACAAGAAATGATGGAAAATGGTACATAAGTCAATAATCGATAGTAGAATGGTTTGGAATTGATCAATTCCAGGGATGTTCATATACTGAGATATTTTCTTGCATGGCAAGGACAAGCGATAGACTTTTAGGGTTGAGCAAAGTATGGAGACATAAGTGACACTGGTATCAAGGAAGTCGCTTTGACTTACAGGAAGTCTGGTGAAGGAGGATGATGGATTAGTCAATAATGGATAGCAGAATGGTTCGGAATTGATCAATTCCAGGGATGTTCATATACTAGATATTTTCTTACATGGAAAGGACATCCAATAGACTTATAGGGTTTACTTGCTATTTCTTTAGCAAAGTATTGAGACATAAGTGACACTGGTATCAAGGAAGTCGCTTTGACTTACAGGAAGTCTGGTGAAGGAAGGTGATGGATTAGTCAATAATGGATAGCAGCATGGTTCAGAATTGATCAATTCAAGGGATATTCTAAACTGGATATTTTCTTACATGGAAAGGACAAGCAACAGACTTTGGTTGACTAATCGTTGTCTAATCCAAGTATTGAGACATAAGTTACAGTGGTATCAAGGAAGTCGCTTGGACTAACAGGAAGTCTGGTTGAAGGAGGATGATGGATTAGTCAATAATGGATAGCAGAATGGTTCAGGATTGATCGATTTCCAAGATTTTGTGTATACTTGGTCTGTTTTACATGGAAAACACAAGCAAGAGGCGTAAATTGTTGAATCACATTGTTTCCTGCTCAGAGTCTTCAGACATCCGAGACACTATTATTAAGTGACTTGGACATGATTGAAGTGGTTTAAGAGGATACAGTAGACAATAATGGATAGCAGAATGGTTCAAAATTGACTGAATTCCACGAAAAGCTCAAGCAATAATTACTTTATGGTTAAATGGCATGGGTTCCTGCTCATAGTTTTCAGACATCCGAGACACTTTTATCAAGCAAGTCACTTGGACATGAAGGAAGTAAGGAAAAAAGATACAGTAGTCAATAATGGAGAGCAGAAAGTTTGAGTGATTTCCAAAATTTTATTTATACTTGATCTGTTTTGTGGAAAACACAAGCAATAATTACTATTTGGTTGAATGACGTGTCCTACTTCAAGTATTGCAACATTAATGACACTGGTATAGAGGAAGATGACAAATAAGGAAGAGAATGGTTCCGGATTCATCAATTCATTAGATTTCATGTACACTTGACATTTTCCTACATGAAATACAAACAATATAGTTACTATATGGTTAAATGACATCGTATCCTGCTCAAAATACTCAGATTAAGAGATTATTATCAAGTATTAGTCACTTGGCCATGTAGGAAGTGGATGTAAGAAAATACAGTTTTCAAGAATGGAGAGCAGAATGTTTCAGGATTTAACTTAATCTGTTTTTTTGGTTGAAAACACAAGGAATAATTAATTTGGTTGGTTGGCATCATTCCTACTTCAAGTCTTCAGACCTACGAGACACTATATTCATGGGAGTTGCTTGGACATGACAATGAGTCAATAATGGATAGCAGAGTGTTTCCAGATTGATTGATTCCAGAGATGTTACGTTTGATGCGTGTCTGGGATCTTGTTAGATGTGATGTACACATCCTGTTTATGTTTACTGGAGCTGTTCCAAGATAATGTGATGGACTCATGTTTGTTGATGTAGATTAACTCAATATGAAGCTTATGTGCCTTATAAAGCTCTGGGTAAGTAAAGTCATTTTGATATAAATTGTCAATAGATTCTTGGAATTTATGGCAAAACTCATGTAACAGGATAGTTTAGATAGACTTATTGAGCTCTAGTAAGTAAAATCAATTTCATTATAAATTTGTCAATTAATTCTTGCAATTTTGAACAAAAATTATATGTAATTATGGATAAGTGTATGAAAGGGATGGAGCTAATTGTCGTTAATGCCTTTTCATTACCAATGAAATGAGAAATATTTCTACCTTTTGATTTTTATAAAAAATAGCGTAGAATAAAAAAAATGTTTTGATTGGAATTAAGTAAATAAAACAACCTCTTGTTTTTGATAATGATTAGACATCCACTATTTCATATGAAATGAAGTCACACATTATAGCTTTGTGTGACTTGCAGAAAGAGATCAGAAACCTGTAACAAGTTGACCTGTCTCTGTGTTATTTGATAAGCAGTATTCTGTAATTGAATTGAGTCTGGGTCAGTTCGCCCTCGGAATCAATAGTGTTTTCATCCATCAGGTCATCATGATAACCTTCTGTGAGGAATTGTTTGATGTTAGAGGGTCTTGACCAGTCTACGGCTTCCTCTATATCTATGTCTACGTTTATGTCACATTCTATATTGATATCTATGTCTACATCTATGCCTATGTCTATGTCTTAGTCTACATTTATGTCTACAAATCAACTTCTGTGTCTTTATCTATATACATCTGTCTACATCTACATCTACACCTTTACGTACATCTAAATCTACATCTAAAAAGAAAAAACCTACATCTTTGTCTTTATCTACATCTATATCTACATATGTAATGCTACACTGAATTTCAACGCAGTACCACCTATGCTTTGCTGGTTCCAGCCGATGCTCACAGGTTTCACCACCATACATAGCCACCAAAGATTTTAAGCTCAATTATGAATAAAAATAATTTTCTGACCATGTCAACGCTAATAAGGACCACATCCTTATGACCAATTTGTTTCTTCTTAACCAGGTTTAGTTAGCTTAAATAGTATGTACAAACTTCTAAGCTGATAGGATTTGTATTTGAGAGCAGTGGTGATCCTTTAGCCCAGAATATGGAGTCCCTCTTGTCCCTTGTGTAGTTATGTATATGAAGCCTGATAAGCTGCAAAGTCATTGACTATCTTTTTAAAGTGAGGTAATATTGGATATCTATGTACCCTGTGAAGCATAGAATGGCCCCTAGCCAGAGCGCCACATATGGATGCCGCTGAATACTCCCCAGGGAGTTGAAATGGAAAAATGATCAAACGGTGAAAGAATGCCATTGACCAGGGGAAACAATGTAAGCGCCTTGAGCAACCACGAGTGGATGGAAATGTGCGCTATATAAATATTCATATAATAATAATAATAATATCGCAATTTTGAGTCTTAGAAATCATCTTTGCAGAGAGATACATAGGCCTTCTTCCCTTAGTGTATTGTTGAAATACTCAAAATGGAATACAAGCCCTTACTTTTTAGATTTACATCTCCCATTGAACAATGCATCCCTTTCAGCAAAACTGTTTGGACTATCACTTTCACCTATTTAAAGAATTTTATTTTTTCTTCTTCAAGCTTTTTAAACAATGTAGCTTTGAATCCATAGAACTTACAGAACATCAGTCTATGCCATGCAGCTTTAGATGTCTGCAATCAAAGGCTCTTTGTGATAATATCAGCCCTATACCCCTAAAACTTTGCCTATACAACTTTATCAAGGCAAAGTAAAACAAAGCCTGGAATATCTGGAGCCAAATCTGACAATTTGTCTGGTAGTCTGGCCTTCTAACCTAGCAATACCATGGAACAGGGGCTTGTCTCAGATTGAGTAAACAGATACACTGTTACATTTCTTACAGAAGAGCTGGTACACAGGCTTGGCTTGATGTAGACTTACCGTATTCGACGTAATAAGTGCCCTGCTCTAATAAGCGCCCCCCAAAGGGTTTTGTAATTATAAGTCCAACTAGGACTGCCGCGGCAGTACTTAGGTCTTCAAGATTCCTGTTTGACCTTCACATACTGTTTGACCTTCACATGCATGTTTGACCTTCACATGCATGTTTGTTAAAGAGGTTTAAACCACACAGACCAAAACATCACTTTTTAAAATGCAAAGTTTGACCCTTCCTCCTGACCGGAAGTGACTGTTCGCGAGCGATTTTATTCTTTTAGCTTTAAGACCTTGCTGATGTCTAACTCTCATTCAAAAATCATGAAGTTCTAAGGTCAGGTTTTTGAATTATCTGCCCTTGAAGTTGGTGATTTTCAGATTTTGGTCAACTTTGAAAGGTCACAGCACAAAAAGTATTAAGGTTAGGTCTTACAACTTTACGATTTAAAGAAAACAATACCTCAGCTACATTCAGTATGAATTTCAGCTCTCTAGTGCAAGTATCTTCAGAGGAGAAGATTGTCAAAGGTGGGTGGGGTCGGAAACGATGAAAATTGCACTAAAAGCAAGATGGCGGCCGAACCACGTAACCTACGAATTTGCCATGATTTACTTTTTTTCATTATTTTTCATTGCGCTTCTTTTAAAAAAAAAATTAAGTCTCTAAGTGCATTTTGAAAAAAAAATCAATGTTAAATTTTCGATTTTGGATTCGAACTGGACCCTTAATGAATGAACCGATTTTGCCCAAAAGCTTCGCACGTCGATTCCAGGGTGAGGGCTATCTGCATGCCAAGTTTTGTCAAATTTGCAGCAGCCGTTTGAGCTGTAGCTTTCTCACAAAAAAAGTACAAATAATAATAATAATAATAATAATAACTAGGACTGCCGCGGCAGTACTTAGGTCTTCAAGATTCCTGTATGACCTTGACATACTGTTTGACCTTCACATGCATGTTTGACCTTCACATGAATGTTTGTTAAAGAGGGTTCAAACATACTCAGCTAAACACCACTTTTCCGTATGCAAAATTTGACCCTTCCTCCTGACCGGAAATGACTGTTCGCGAGCGATTTTATTCTTTTATCTTGAAGACCTTGCTCATGTCTAACTGTCATGCAAAAATCATTAAGTTCTAAGGTCTGGTTTTTTAGTTATCTGCCCTTGAAGTTTGCGATTTTGAGATTTTGGTCAACTTTGAAAGGTCACAGCACAAAAAGTATTGTAGTTAAGTACTTTAAAAGAAAAGATTTTAAATTACAATGCTTCAGCTACATTCAGTATGAATTACAGCTCTGTAGTGCAAGTATCTTCAGAGAAGAAGATTGTCAAAGGCGGGTGGGGTCGGAAACGGTCGAAAATGCACTAAAAGCAAGATGGCGGCCAAAGCACGTGACCTACGCATTTGTCCTGATTTCCTTTTTTTCATTATTTTTCATTGCGCTTCTTTCTAAAAAAATTTCAAGTCTCTAAGTGCATTTTGAAAAAAAAATCAATGTTAAATTTTCGATTTTGGATTCGACCTGGACCCTTAATGAATGAACCGATTTTGCCCAAAAGCTTCGCACGTCGATTCCATGGTAAGGGGTATCTGCATGCCAAGTTTAGTTGAATTTGGAGCAGCCGTTTCGGCTGTAGCTCTGTCACAAAAAAAGTACAAATAATAATAAGGAAAAGAACTTGAAGAAACCGGATAATAACAATAGGTCTTCACGACTTTGTCTTGAAGACCTAATAATAATAATAATAAACTTGAAGAAATCGGATAAAAACAATAGGTCTTCACGACTTTGTCTTGAAGACCTAATAACCGCCCATGTACCAGCGGTACTATAATAATATATTCAGCGTATTCACTTTGTTTCGTAAGAAAATCAAGGATGCAATAGCGGCAATATGTGTAATTTTCTACTCAATAATGTGTAAATATGTTTTGAATGCCTGTATCAGTTATCAAAGACAACCTAAAGACAGTTCCACTTCAGAAGTCTTTATTTTTTAATCATCATTCATACCACTTTAATAAGCGCCCACCCAAGTCAATGTGTTAACCGCCCTGGGCGCTTATTACATTGAATACGGTACCTAAAGAAACCAGCATTGGAAATTCCTTTTTGTACCTGCAAGCAAAATGGCTTATGGTTTGAAAAATCAACTGGCCTTTGTTAAATTTTGGCAAGCCCTTTATTTGTCAGTTAGTATTTTAAAATCACACAAGCCCTATTTCGAACAATCTAAGTAACACTGATTGAGATAGACTTTAATAGAAATTGATATTTTATCACAAAAATAATAATAGACATCTTTAGAATTATTATTTGAAAAGTTACGGTAAAATATGAGTTTTACAAAGGATATTGATGTTTTATTATGAAAATACTATTTAAAATCATTTGAAATAAGTTAAAATCATTAATTGAAAAAAATCTAGCCAGACTTAATTCAAAGCTTATGAAAAATATGAGTGTTGCAAAGTATGTTAATATTTCATAACCAAATATTAAACATTATTATATAAATCATTTAATTTCTCATCAGCCTGAAAAAGGCAATAGCACGTTTTTAGGGGGAATATAAGGTTATGTCAGGTAAATAAAAATTAATGGTTCCAATTGAAAGACAATATATTTTAACTAAATGGAGCAGTAATAATTCAAATATATAACGTAAAGTTTAGCCATGCAATTCCTTTTTCTTACACAAAATGAAATAAAGGTGTTCACACAAAATGGCCGCCAATGGATTTTATGTGAAACTTCATACTTTGTCCTCTGACTATGGATAATTGGCCTGTGTAATGAGATTTTTGACACTGTCAAAATAATACATTTAGCATTAATTTACAATTATCAGTGAAAATAGTAAAATATAAAATTATCAAAAAACGTGCTACTGCCCCTTTAATTCAAAGTTCTGAAAAGTTTGAGCCTTACAAGCTACAAGATATTCAGAGGAGTGTTGGTAGTTGAGAAGGATGATTCACAGTTGGGATTGTTTACGATCTGTCTGGTAAACTCATCTACTGTCTACAGTATGCTGACGGATAGTCAATGAGTTACTGGTTATGCTTTGGAATCTTTAATCTTTTGAACAACACCTTTACACCTTAACCGTTTCAGATCAACACCTTTTACCTTTTAAGGTTCTTGAAAGATTGTAACAATGAAATCTGGAAATCTTTTTATTTTGATACCTTGAAATTTGGAAGATTGGAACTTTGAAATCTTGGTTCCTCAAATTTTAGTACCATGAAATTGTGGATCCTTATATTTCGATACCATGAAATCTTGGATCCTTGCTATTCAGTTCAATGAAATCTTTGATGTTTGCATTTTGGTACCTGATGTCATAGAACCTAACATTCTGGCAGCTTGAAATTTTGTATCCCTGTATTTTGGTATTCTGAAATCTTGGATCCTTGAATTTTGGTATCATGAAATCTTGGAACCTATCTCAAATCTTTGATCCTTTACATTCTTACAGCTTTTGGATACCTTCATTTTGGAAATTTGATATCTTTGAACTTCTCTTCATGGTCCCCTATAATCATGGAACCAGTAATATCGGAGCTTCAAAATTTTGGATACTTGCATTTTGGTACCATAAAATCTTGAATCTTTGCATTTGGGTACCATGAAATCTGGGAACCTACTATTTATTATCTCAAGTCTTTTATCCTTAGCATTCTGGCACCTTGAAAATTTAGATCCTTTGATCTGTCATATCTTCGAACTTTGCAATATGGTTCCCAAAAATCTTGTAACCTTTCATTCAAAAACATCTTCGAGGATGGGGGTGTAAATTTGGTAACCCAAAATATTTTAAGTGTGGTCCGGGGATCTGACAGGAAAGGATTGTTCGCTAAATACAGTATACATATGCTCTGGTTTATCTACCAATGGGGACATGCATACACATGAGTTTCACTTGACCATGATAATTGCTGCTTTTTCTACTTCTGGGATGACGCCCCAACTTTAATTGGGGCGGATCTGTTAAGGAAAGTTATTTATTACATACATATCTCTCTGGATACAGTTGATGGTGATAAACATTCAGTATAGCTTTTGGTGTCATTGTTTTAAAAAAGGGATTTTGTACTGCTATTAATGATTTGATATGATCTAATTTATGATTTACAAAGCATATATAATTTAATGATTTCCATATTTGGTTCAGTATTTTTAGCTCATCAGGACTGAAAGTCCAGATGGGCTTATGGCATGGCCCGTCGTCCGGCGTCCGTCCGTCGTCCGTCGTCCGTCGTCCGTCCGTCGTCCGTCCGTCCGTAAACTTTTGACACTTTCGACTTCTCCTCATGAACCATACACATTAGAGAGCTGAAATTTTGTGTACAAGTACCTTAGCATATGGAGATTCTAATTTGTAACTTTGGTGACCCTGTGACCCCAAATAGGGTCACAGGGGTCACAACTTTAAAAACCTATTTTCATCTTCTTCTCCAGTTCCAGAAGGACTAGAGAGTTAAAAATGATATGTGCAGACTCCTTGGCCAATGGGGATTCCAATTTGTAACTTTGGTGACCCTGTGACCCCAAATAGGGTCACAGGGGTCACAACCTTAAAAACCTATTTTCATCTTCTTCTCCAGTTCCAAAAGGAGTAGAGAGTTAAAAATGATATGTGCAGACTCCTTGGCCAATGGGGATTCCAATTTGTAACTTTGGTGACCCTGTGACTCCAAATAGGGTCACAGGGGTCACAACCTTAAATACCTATTTTCATCTTCTTCTCCAGTTCCAAAAGGAGTAGAGAGTTAAAAATGATATGTGCAGACTCCTTGGCCAATGGGGATTCCAATTTGTAACTTTGGTGACCCTGTGACTCCAAATAGGGTCACAGGGGTCACAACCTTAAATACCTATTTTCATCTTCTTCTCCAGTTCCAAAAGGAGTAGAGAGTTAAAAATTATATGTGCAGACTCCTTGGACAATGGAGATTCTAATTTGTAACTTTGGTGACCCTGTGACCCCAAATAGGGTCACAGGGGTCACAACCTTAAAAACCTATTTTCATCTTCTTCTCCAGTTCCAAAAGGAGTAGAGAGTTAAAAATGATATGTGCAGACTCCTTGGCCAATGGGGATTCCAATTTGTAACTTTGGTGACCCTGTGACCCCAAATAGGGTCACAGGGGTCACAACCTTAAAAACCTATTTTCATCTTCTTCTCCAGTTCCAAAAGGAGTAGAGAGTTAAAAATGATATGTGCAGACTCCTTGGCCAATGGGGATTCCAATTTGTAACTTTGGTGACCCTGTGACCCCAAATAGGGTCACAGGGGTCACAACCTTAAAAACCTATTTTCATCTTCTTCTCCAGTTCCAAAAGGAGTAGAGAGTTAAAAATGATATGTGCAGACTCCTTGGCCAATGGGGATTCCAATTTGTAACTTTGGTGACCCTGTGACTCCAAATAGGGTCACAGGGGTCACAACCTTAAATACCTATTTTCATCTTCTTCTCCAGTTCCAGAAGGACTAGAGAGTTAAAAATTATATGTGCAGACTCCTTGGCCAATGGGGATTCCAATTTGTAACTTTGGTGACCCTGTGACCCCAAATAGAGTCACAGGGGTCACAACCTTAAAAACCTATTTTCATCTTCTTCTCCAGTTCCAAAAGGAGTAGAGAGTTAAAAATTATATGTGCAGACTCCTTGGCCAATGGGGATTCCAATTTGTAACTTTGGTGACCCTGTGACCCCAAATAGAGTCACAGGGGTCACAACCTTAAATACCTATTTTCATCTTCTTCTCCAGTTCCAAAAGGAGTAGAGAGTTAAAAATTATATGTGCAGACTCCTTGGACAATGGGGATTCTAATTTGTAACTTTGGTGACCCTGTGACCCCAAATAGGGTCACAGGGGTCACAACCTTAAAAACCTATTTTCATCTTCTTCTCCAGTTCTAAAAGGACTAGAGAGTTAAAAACGATATGTGCAGACTCTTTGGCCAATGGGGAATCTAAATTGTAGATTTCGTGACTCCATGACCCCAAATAGGGTCACAGGGGTCACAACCTTAAAAACCTATTTCATCTTCTTCTCCAGTTCTAAAAGGACAAGAGAGTTGATAGTGATATGTGCAGACTCCTTGGACAATGGGGATTCTAATTTGTAACTTTGGTGAACCTGTGACCCCAAATAGGGTCACAGGGGTCACAACCTTAAAAACCTATTTTCATCTTCTTCTCCAGTTCTAAAAGGTCTAGAGAGCTGAAATGATATGTGCAGACTCCTTGGCCAATGGGGATTCTAAATTGTAGATTTCGTGACCCCATGACCCCAAATAGGGTCACAGGGGTCACAACCTTAAAAACCTATTTTCATCATCTTTAGCTCCTAAAGGTCTATTGAGCTGAAAGACTGCATGTAGACTCCTTGGCCAATTGGGATTCTAAACTGTAGGTTTTTGTGACCCCATGACCCCAAATAGGGTCACAGGGGTCACAATCTTAAAAACCTATTTTTCTCCATTAGATGACAGTCTATGGCAAATTTATTTCTCCTTGGATATTTTAGTGTGGACTTCTTTCGGTGTCTGATTTTGGCGATCTAAAAAGTGTTGAATAATAATACATTTGTTTTGTAATATTTTTATAGGTTTTCTTGCAATAGGTAACATCAGTTTCATTTTTAGCTCATCTTGCCTGTATAAAGCAAACTTGATATGATGCCTGATGAGCTACAGAGCCAATGGCTCTATTTTATTAAATCTTTTAGTGCATTGGTCAAGCAAGGGATTCTACTGCTTCATGATCTGAGAAATGAAGTAGAATTTTTTTTGATGATTGGCGTTTTTGGTTCAGTATGTTTAAATCTTTTCTCTACTGCCTCATGATCTGCCAAATGATGCACACAAATAAAAATGATAAAGATTATGTTCTATGTGATTAATTCATAAAAGATGAACACTGTTCCTGCCACTCTTTCTTTGTACCTTTTTCTCTACATATACAAATGAGAAAGTGTTCATAGCCCATTGATCAGATTTTGTCAATTTTAAAAAGTTGCTATGACTGAAGAATTGCATGAAACTGCAATCTGGTAAACCTAGAGTCTAGGGTCCTTCTGTGGAGTTACATGATAGCTAGTTCGAAATTGATTGAATATTCAACCAGGGATTTTGTTGTAAATGATCAATGATCATGAGGTATACTACCAGTGTACAACACCATTTCATGATAGTTAGATAATGAATAGGTAAAATAGTTAAAAGAGAATTCTCTTTTCCAAGGTTGAGGCATTTTCAAGGTGTGTGACAGCTGCTCTTGTTTTGAGTCCCGATGTACTATTTCATGTTAGCCAGTCAATGATTAAGTTAAATAGTTAACTAAGTATTCTGTATTCTCTATTCCAGGGCGGAGGTATTCTCCCAGTGTACGACAGCTCCTCCAGTTTGGAGTCCCGATGTAGCGGCGGAAGCATGAGGATCCGTCACGGCACCAGGTTAGTATTGTGAATTCTGGGTACATTATTTTCAAGAATACAACCCTTGGATTCTGTTTTCTTCAGAATCTTCTTAAGCCAAGATAGCATCCAAAGTGCTGATTTTGTTCAAGGAAATACGATCATATTCATATTCATATTCATATTCGACCTAGGGCATTTTTACCACAATGACCCCGTGACCCTGGGTTCTGTTCAAGGCCTGGGAAAACCTTCATAATCAGGAGTATTGTATGTGTAGGATCTAAACCGAGCCAGAGGTGTTGTTGATAATGTAAGCCCGCGGCAGAGGGAAATTGGGAAGGGCCGACAGGCCCGCCCCAATTTCCCGAGGCTGAGGGCTTACATTATCAAACAACACCGAGGGCGAGGTTTAGATCTAACTTATGAACCGAGATAAACCGTAGTAACAAAATTATTTCAATAATAAGTATAAAAATGGATTCATTGATTTTTACTGGTAGGGAATAACCATGAGCAAACGGAGAGCACATCCGCGCCCTGCACGTGCTTTGCGCTCGCTACCCAAGCCGTGAACGTGAAATGCATGCGCTATCTGCCTCGTGAAGTTCACATGATTGTCACTGTGGAAAATACATCATTGTTCTCGTGGGCCTTTATAGCCGAGTTGTCAAAGGCGCCAGTTTAGTAAGTGAGTGGTGCAGAGTTCGAAACCAGGCATGCGAACATTATATATGGATTTGTCAAAATTGTGATATTTTGTGATGTTATTTATTCGAAGAAGGACTTTGAAACAAAGTATTTCAAAACGTGTATTATCCCTATCAAAATAAATTTCCGATAAATTCTACAGTAAGCCCCGGGCTTTCCTAGAGAAAGCCCTGGGCATTCTTCAAGAAAGCCCTGGGCATTCTTGGAGAATGCCCGGCAAAGAGGTTTATCCGGTAAAAGAAGAACCTAATAGAACAATAGAGTGACGTCACTGGAGGTTTATAATCAAGGAAATAATATAAATGTCAGTTTAGTATTGATACATAGTAAGATTGATGAGGTACTTGCTGCATCAGGTTCTTCCTGCTATAAGGTCGAATCTGAGTCGAGACTTTGAACAAATTTGTCCTTTTCATACTTGCCAAAATCTAATATTAAAACTATCAATATCAAATGAGATATTTTGCCATCTCAAACAAGCAATATGTCCTTTTGCAATATTTGATACATGATTCAATACGATATCAAATGAAGTATTTCTTGATTTTTCGTATTTTCAAACAAGCAGTATGTCTTGTTGAACAAGATTAGAAGATAGAGTTTGAATATTAACATTTCTCCTTCCTGTTCCAGTGGAGTGTTTGACGGATCAACACGCTTCCCCAAGCTAGAAGAATGTGCCCACTTCCACTATGAATCTGTTGAGCTTGGACCCTTGGAGGTAACATTGCTGCTTACCGTCTTTATGAACCTTAACAGTCTGATAAAAATGGACCATGATCTTAGGAATAAAAATGTAAACAAATTCTATCAGGGTTGGAACTGAATCCAGTGGGGATATCCTCTTGGTCATGGTCTGAATACAGCCAACCCACTCACATGTCGCTATAACCAATTTTGTTCAGACAAGACCCATACAGTCATTTGCAATCAAGTCACATTGAAGTATTTAGGTAGTGTTTAGCAATCGTGAATAATGATTGATACATTGGAGTTAATTGCGACTAGTATGGTACCAAAAGCTTTTGAAGCAGTCTTTGCGATTGACTAAATGTGCTTATGTAATAAACACTTGATAAAGATGTGTGTGACAGACTAATATCATCAATGTTCAAATGATTTTTGGTTGTGCCATCTTGAACTAAGTTCTCTGAACTCTCTGATATTACCACTATGTCACAGTGACTGTGCTGATGGAGTGTTTGATACGTCTTTAAGTTATCTCTCTGGATCCCCTAGAAGTCAGTCATAATAATTTCCTAAAACTCATGCAAATTTGTGTATTACAAAATCTCGCTTTGAGAGTGCAATAAATCAAACTTGTTTAAAAACCATATGACACACTGATACATTAAGTAATCTGTGTGTCCGCACTGCCAGGTGAAGCTGATAGAGTGGTTTGATAGGCCTTTTAGTGATCTCACTGGATCCTCTAGAAGTCTGTCATAATACTTTCCTAAAACTCATCCAAATTTTGTTATTAACCACAGTCTCACTTTGAAAGTACAATACTTCACACTTGTGAAAAAACCATATGACACACTGACTCAGTTAGTAATCTGTGTATCCGCTGCCAGGTGAAGCTGTGTGAGGAGGACAGAGAGAACTACCACCACAATGAGGAGGAGTCCGGCGAGTATTCCTACCTCATCCGCGTCTCCTCAAACGGCAAGGCCTGGAACGTCCGCCGCACCTACGCCAACTTTCGCATGCTCGACCGCCAGCTGCACAAGTGCATCTTTGACCGCAAGTTCAGCCAGCTCTCAGAACTGCAGAAAGATGTCGAAACTCCCAGTAAAAACAATAAGGTTTGTGTTGATGTCATTTGTTCCCTATTCCTTTGATATTATAAATGGTAGACGTCACACCTTGTGAAAAATGAGAGCCATGCTTTGTATTGACCAGATCCACAATGTCAGTTAGGTCTCAGAACTTCAGAAAGATGTCGAAACTCCCAGCAAAAACAATAAGGTTTGTGTTGATGTCATTTGTTCCCTATTCCTTTGATATTATAAATGGTAGACGTCACACCTTGTGAAAAATGAGAGCCATGCTTTGTATTGACCAGATCCACAATGTCAGTTAGGTCTCAGAACTTCAGAAAGATGTCGAAACTCCCAGCAAGAACAATAAGGTTTGCGTTGATGTCATTTGGTCCCTATTCCTTTTATATCATAAATAGTAGACGTCACACCTTGTAAAAAATGAGAGCCATGCTTTGTATTGACCAAATCTTTGACCATAATGTCAGTAAGCTCTCAGAACTTCAGAAAGATGTCGAAACTCCCAGCAAGAACAATAAGGTTTGTGTTGGAGGAATTTTTTTCTATTTTCTCAAAATTCATCGATGGTTCATCCCTCAGTCTTATGTCTGTGCCAAAGTCTTTTTTCAAAGAAAAGATTGAAAAAATCCAAGCAGGAAGGATGAAGTTTCTATTTGAGATATTAGGTCAGAATACCTTAATCGTCGGGTTAACCACAAACGGGTTTGATGGTTAACCCCTCACCAACTGAACCATCTCTTGACACTGCAAAAATTTGTTGACACTTCAAGCAAGATACAGAAATACATGGAAAATCTATGTTTATGGAATTCTCAACAAACACTATGTATATCTTATATTGTAGAAAATCAGATGTTCACTTTTGACTTTGCAACTTCTAAAACATGAACTTTTTACCTCACTCAATGAGATTATCATGGTATAAGAAAGTTATCCTCAAACAATTTGCCTCCATGGGTAAATAACAGAATTATACTTGAGAATGAATTATTCTCTCTGGATTTCAATTTACCTACACCATTATCACAGACCAGTGTTGTTGTCATGGGGATTGTTCTCATAAAATGATGTCATTGATGTTTGTACTCAGAAAATGATGATGTCATAATCTTTGTGATTCATATCTTGAACCCAACTTGCCTTGTTTTCGATGAGTTGTGTTATGAAGCAAACAACACTGAGCTTAGTGGGGATTTTATGACTCATAAAGTAATATGACAAATCCTCAGAATCAAGTGGCTTCTCCCTAAAATTCTGTGGAGTTAGTTCCTTATAATGTAGTTCCTTAACACTTGGAAAGAGTATTTGTGGTTATGTTGTACTGGAAAAAAGACAATATGAATTCCAGGAAATCTTATTGGTTTTGAAATAAGGAAACAGAAACGGCATTATTGTGTCTCTTGGGTGAAATTTGACAACATGACCTTGATGTTTACTTTGTAAACAACATTATTACACATGGACAATATGATCTAAAGGAACTTAAATGATATTTTGCTAACATGAATGTACAGAATTGTGATACTGGGGAAGAGAGTATATTTTGAAAAGGAACTATATTTTTTCAAGGGAATCAAGAAATGACATTTTATGAATTGAATCAATTTTAATTGACTTTGGTATTGTTGGAAACGATTTGCATGAAATCAATTTTTGGATTACTCTATCACTTAGTAATCAGAGTCACCTCGATATATCGTCTCACAATCAAAGTCTGTCATGGAAGAAGGGAGATAACTCTTGGACAATCCACAAATCTCTATGGGTGCTTATGAATATATTTGGAGTTTTGGATCCACATCTGAAGTTCAGTTCCTTTCTCACACAGAGCTTTGAGGGAGTGTTTAAAGAAGATAAGAATGTTGATGGTTCAAACGCCAGAAATTTGAATTCAAATTTTACTTCATTAAAACATGATTTGTCATAGGGCAGGTGTCTTCATTTTCAAAATATTTTTATTGATAATTGACAATTATTAATGAATTCATGATAACCTTATAGCAACTTAATGCGTCTCTGTATGAATATCCAATACTTACTTTATTTATCATTGTTTTTAAGAAATAACTTGATATTACTAATTACTACTACTATTTATTAACAATTATTTATTTATTTTATTGCAGGAGTTGCAGAAGGTTTTGAGACGATATCTGCGCCATTTCTCCGAGATAGCAGGAAGCATGATAAATTGTGGATCTGTTCTCAACTGGCTTGAGGTGGGTGAAGGCAAAGTTGTACAAAAAGTTTTATTACAGGAATCAATGAGTGACAAATTACTCTGATTAAAATCGACTGTATTCGGAGGAATCAAATTAGGGTGACAAATTAATCTGATTAAAATAGACTGTATTCTGAGAAATAAATACCAAGATATTGACACTTCTGGGATACAAACTTGTTCCATCAAGGAATTTCCTCTCCACAATGGTCGGGTCCTTGTTTGATTTCAAGTTTTATCACCTAAACATAATGAATAACAGGATCATATTTGCGTTAACATTTAAAATTACATTTTGTAGTGATTGTTATTTGTGCATTATATTTTTGCATGAATATTAAAGAATCGAACTTTCACAATTTGAATAAGTTTTCAGTATAGTGTGAAGGCAAATAAGTTGTTCAAGAAGTTCTATTACAGGAATCAAGTTAGGGTGACAATTTCTTAAATATTGATGCTTCTGGGATACAACTTATTTCATCAAGGAATTTCCTCTCCGCAATGGTCACCAGTCCTAGTGATATAAGTTTTATCACCGAAACCAAATGAATAACACAATCGTGTTTGTGCTATCATATATTTTTGTGTGAATAATTAAAAAATCTTTTACAATTTAAATACAATATACAACTCTGCTATCATAAAATAATGTTGTATTGTACGATACCCTATCGATAGTTTCTTGTCTTGTTTAGATTGACAACCGAGGTAACCGACTTCTAGCGGTGGACGACTCAGGAATCAACACTCCGGCTATAGCCGCCGCACACGTGGTCAAACGCTACAATGCTCAGGCTGTCGACGAGATCTCTCTTGATGTGAGTAGAATTTTATCTGAAATCATCATTGTTATTATTATAATTAATTGGTGTCCATTATTCATTTGATTTGGATAAGAAAGGATGTCAAGCCAATTTACTTTTTTTGTTTTAGTATAATTGACAAATGAAGTCTGGGACATCTTTTCAAGCAAATAATAATGTACTGATTCGACGCAATAAGCGCCCTTTCCCTCAAAAAAACCCTCTCCAGACTTACCTTACATGACAAACTTATGAAATTTTAAATAAAAATGGTTTGGAGACTTGATTTCAGTTGACCCTCCTCTTTAATCACAGTCATTGGATTTGTAACTTTATGCTAAAAAAATACACGTAGATCCAGAATTTACAAACATTTTTATCATTCAACTAAATGATTAAGACATTTTGATAAGCGCCCCCATTCTCCAACTTTTTAACCACCCAGGGCACTAAATAGACCGAATAAGGTAATATTTTATTTGTCCAGAATGTTATTGAGATGCTCCCTATTTCAGGTGGGTGACATTGTGTCTGTGATAGATATGCCTCCAGCAGATGATACTATATGGTGGAGAGGAAAGCGAGGATTTGAGGTAGGGACTGTCTCAAAACCCTATTCCATTTATTAAGCCATTTAAGGAGAGAATGATTCAAAGTATTTTTTTATCAATAGTAGTTCAAAAATTCTTTAGATGAAACAACATGATTTATAAATTCTGAATTTGACTTTATTTATTGTCTTATTCAACTTTTCAAGCAGCATCAAAAGTATGTATCCTAAGGGGAAAATGTTAAAAGGGTTTTTTACAAAGTAAATATCTATTAAATTGACTTTTTTGGTTTGCTTTATGGTAAGCATGTGTGGGGTACCTCACTTTTAAGAATTATGAAAACGCTGTTTGTTAAGAGAAATTTTTTAAAGTAAAATTTGGTTTTGAAAATGAATGATCCTTATTTTTGAAATAGTCAAATGTTAAAAAAGGATGTTTAAAATATCAAAATTTAACATATTTTCCCCAGGTTGGATTTTTCCCGAGCGAATGTGTTGAGGTTATAGGAGACAAGGTGCCCCCCTCCATGGCCTCCCGGATACCTCCCCCTCCTGCCTCGAAGAAACCTTGTAAGTTGATTTGTCGATCCTTCAGATAACCTTTGACCTTGTGATAACTCATCTTTGAATATTTACAAACCACTGCATATACTCAACGACTATTTCTGAAGCACCTAAAAATCTGATTTTTTGTAATGAGAGTAATTTAAGCAGCGGCAACATTGTTGTAATTCAGAATTCTGTTAGTCCCTGTAATCATAGGTTTGCGTTGAAAATTTAGTTGAGTAAACACTGAGAAGAGAACACCAACTATTCAAAATTTATGTTATTTTTTGTTCACTAACACAGAAATTTCAATCGCTGCTTTTGAAGTGTATTTTAACTTTGTGGGTTGAGTATATGCTCTGTAAATTGCAGGCTATCTAGACAAACTCCTTTTCCATAAGTTTTAATTTCAGCAACTCCTATGAAATCAATTAAAGGTATCAATTATCTTCCCAATCGGAGATTTTAATTTGCTTTGAAATTGAATTTGATTTCATTATAATTTTATTGAATTGTTTTTGCTATATTTTTGGTTTAATTCTGATGCATGTTAAAACTGTTGTTTTTTTTAGCCAAAATTATAACAAATTGCTTTTATATTGTTTATAACATACTTGCATGGAGTTTTATATTCCCATATTATCCTACTAAAGATTGTTAAGGTAAACCTTTTGACTGTTGACAAAACTAAAATATTGCCTTTTTACTAAAATCAGTTCTAAATTTCATATTTTCAAAATTGTTAACAGAAAACATGGAACTCTTTGTTGAATGTTGAATTATGGTTTTTGTATTAAGCCAAAAACTGGCTAACAATAATAACAATTTACCTTTGAATATATATATATATATATTGCTTATATCTATATATATGCATTCTTATACAATAGAACTCCTTGTTAAGAGTTAATAGAGCTTGTGTAATTAAAAACATATTATAGGAACCCCCCTTTCCTCAATTACCATTAACCATTCCTGAAGATAATTGTAACATAAAATAGCATAACTAACATGTTAACCCCCTTCCTTCTATTACCAGTTATTATTCCTGAAGATAATGCCAAGTGTAACATATAGAGCATAACTAACATGTCAACCCCCTTCCTTCTATTACCATTTACCATTCCTGAAGATAATGCCAAGTGTAACATATAGAGCATAACTAACATGTCAACCCCCCCTATCCTTCTATTACCATTTACCTTTCCTGAAGATAATTGTAACATATAGAGCATAACTAACATGTCAACCCCCTTCCTTCATTACCAGTTACCTTTCCTGAAGATAATGCCAAGTGTAACATACAGAGCATAACTAACATGTCAACCCCCTTCCTTCTATTACCAGTTACCTTTCCTGAAGATAATGCCAAGTGTAACATATAGAGCATAACTAACATGTCAACCCCCTTCCTTCATTACCAGTTACCTTTCCTGAAGATAATGCCAAGTGTAACATATAGAGCATAACTAACATGTCAACCCCCTTCCTTCATTACCAGTTACCTTTCCTGAAGATAATGCCAAGTGTAACATATAGAGCATAACTAACATGTCAACCCCCTCTGCTACAAATTACCATTCCTGCAGATAATGCCAAGTGTAACATATAGAGCATAACTAACATGTTAACCCCCTCCCTTCCATTACAAGTTACGAGGTTTGCCCCTGTGTGCCTTATAGTGCATGTGTGTTTGCGACTGTGCATGTTGTTTTTGCAGTGATGAGAAAGCATGGCAAGTTGATGAGTTTCTTACGGACGTTCTTCTCCACACGACCAGCTCGAAACCAGCTCAAGCAGTCCGGTATCGTCAAGGAGAGAGTTTTTGGATGTGATCTCGGGGAACATCTCTTGAATTCGGGCAACGAAGGCGAATTGAGTGAGTACACTAATAGTATCCTGCTTAATTGGGGTATATGTTTCTGCCTAGCCTATACACATTTCCTGATCTACATCGAGCCACAAGCTTCATAGCTACCATTGAAATGATTCCCATCCAGCATAGAAGCATGGATGAGGGATTATAAAAGTGTTATTCAGATCAACCAATTGGAGAGATTTCTGCTGCCGCTATTGCTGAAAAGCTCACAAACAACATTTTATACAATGTCCACAAGAGCAACCGCACAACAATTATGCATGGAGCTCAAAATAATTTGTTCCACTGCTGCCTCATTTGCTAAATGAAAGTACAGGCTATGTAACTAGCCCTGAGTAACAAAAGGTTTTGGATGGTGGATATCAGGGTATTTGTAGGAGCAATGCGGAGTCATATAAGCTAATGTACCAGGATAACTAAAAAGATTTTAAAAGTTAATCTCTTTAGTATTTAAAGGCCTGATGGACTTATTGCAGGCCTTATCTTTTGGGATGCTAACATTTATATCTAATCTTAGATCGGATAAAGCCTACATTTTTACTGGGCCACGCTACTGCTGATATTACTTGCTAATCCTGTCACTCTATGACACACTGAAAACTAGGAATATCCTGTATATATAACAGTTACATGTCTGTGTCCTTGTTGCAGTTCCGCTGGTGCTGAAGAGCTGTACGGAGGTTATCGAGCAGCATGGGATCGTTGATGGGATCTACAGACTCTCGGGGATCACCTCAAACATCCAGAAACTCAGGTCAGCTCTCCAACTGACCCCCCCAAAAAATGCAAATTTGCTCTAGTGTAGATGAAAATATGTTTTCTGAATTGTGTGGTATGCGAATAGATACAAAAAAAAAGAGGATCTTTTCCCTTCTTTTTTTTAAGTTTGGGGAAAATTTTCCAAATAAGTCAAAAGTAGATGAGGAGATTCTGTAAATCAATATATATATATATACCCCAGACAGATCATCGGGTATACAGAAAATGATGTAAAATATGATTTCAATCAATATCAATTCCTACCCCCTTTTCCCCTTATCATCCTTCAAGATACTGAAGTAAGTGGGTCACAGAGTAGGTAAGAATAGCCCGTCTTTCTAATGCTGGAACTGTTATTTATATTTTCTACAGGCTTGCGTTTGACGAGGACCGAGTCCCGGACCTGACGGCCGACTGCTACCTGCAGGACATCCACAGTATCAGCTCCCTCCTCAAGATGTACTTCCGGGAGCTGCCCAACCCTCTCCTCACCTACCAGCTCTACGACAAGTTCGCTGTGAGTATACAAAATCATCCTGATGGTTATCTGGGTATTCAGGTCTGCTGAAGAGTCATATTACAATCTTCTATGTTCCTAATCATAAAAGTTTTCAAATATTGATGCCTTCTGTATATGGACTGGTTCAAATAGTAAAATTTTTGAAAATTACCTATCCCCTCTTCACGGCCTCTTGGTCTGATCCTTGTCAGAACAATTGAACATTCTATTTTTCATCAATGAGGATTACAGTTTTATAATTTTGATGCTACCCAATTAGGACTTGTTACAATAGTTCTGATTGATGGCTTGATTAAAAGGGCCTGTGATTTGTGGGATATCAATACACTAACATAATATACATGTATATTGAAGCAATATATATAGATCTTGATTATTGAGATTGCATTAACCCATGATAATTATTAAACCAAACAGTTGTCACTGTCCAAGGAGGATTCGTAGTGATAATCTCAAGTACTTGATTTATTTGATATAACCAGTGTTGTTTGTTGTTTCAGGATGCTGTTCGAGATGAGGAAAACAAGTTGTTGAAGATTCACGACGTTGTTCAGCAGCTTCCTCCCCCGCACTACAGGTGAATAGATTTACCCTCTAGTGAAACATAACTAGGTCCATATGCATCATATGTGCACATAGCACTATTGCCTTGTTACTATGCTCATTTGGTGATTTGTCATAAATTATTAAAAGATATTTGATTGATCCTACTTCTGGCTAAATATTATATTTACAAATGTAAAGACGATACCAATGCTACTACATTTCAAAAAAGAGCTGCAATATTATTACACAATAGAAAAGGTTAGATACTGGAATAAGACTAAGTTTATTGAATTCGGGGAAAAATGGGCAATTTATTTCAAACTTTTGGAATCTTAAGTACTTAGGTCTATAGGGAATGCAAAGGTGTGGATGTGTGAGTGACTGATATGTATTGTCCTTTATTTTCTTATTATGTGTAAAAAAACTGTGTCTTTTCTATTGTATACATGTATGTATATAAACTGATTACAGGAATAAAAAAAAGAAAAAAAAAAGAAAAGATATTTGATTGAGATACCAAGCAAGGTTAGAAATTCCCTAATGGTAAAACATAGTCAGTTTCATATGTGCACATAGCCTTGAAAACCTTAGTCTTTCCATGATTTGTTATAAAAAGTTATCTGGTTAACATGTTACAGGTGAATAAAATTACTCTCGTGGTGAACATAACTAGGTCCATATGCATCATATGTGCACATAGCTAGCACTATTGCCTTGTTACTATGGTCATTTGATGATTTGTAATAAATCAAAAAAAGATATTTGATTAAGAAACTAAACATGGTTAGAATTTCCCTAATGGTAAAACAGCCAGTTTCATATGTGCACATAGCCTTGAAAACCTTAGTCTTTCCATGATTTGTTATAAAAAGTTATCTGGTTGACGCACTACAGGTGAATATAATTACTCTCGTGGTAAACATAACCAGTTTCATATACATCATATGTGCCTTCAAAATCTTTGTCATCTAATGAATTGTAATATTGTTAAACAATATTTTGCTTCTTATATGGAATTTTAGTAGTTATTGACCAAAATATTATCCACTGATGAGATGTACTTTATAGAACTATGACATAAATGTCATGAACCTCAGGAAATCTTTTTTGTTTTGTTTCTAAAGTGATACACGAACGGGTACGTAGTAATGATATAACATCACCTATTTGATTAAAGGAGAAAAGATATGATTAACACATGGAGTCTATGGCCTGATGATGAACTCCTCAATCCAGTTGATCCAATTAGCCATAATGGTGTAAGCGTGCCTGGTGCTGCAATATTCAGCCATGGTGGCTTCATTGTTACTACTGACAGCATTCTAAACCCTACTCACTCATGCTATTCTTTACATCTTCAGAACCACAGAGTACCTGATGCGCCACCTGGCTCGGGTGGCGGCGTTCGGCCCCGACACTGGGATGCATTCCAAGAACCTCGCCATCGTCTGGGCTCCAAATCTTCTCAGGTACTTCCCTTGTTTCCTCAACATCTTTCTTACAAATCTCATTGTTAGTAAAATGGGAAAGTTTTTCAAGACTGTTCAGAGTTGCATAAAACACTACATTTGATGCCCTCCGGAATTGCTATGGTTTGAGGCTAATGCTCCCCCCTTGGCTGATCCCTTGGCCAGCAGCCTTTATGTAACAATAATAATAATGATAACTCTTTATTTCGCAATTCAAGTAAAATTGGAAATTGTGCACTTTGCACCCGACAGCCACAGTGCAGGGCCAGTTCAAGCTTCGTTGTTCTGCCTTTATAATGCTGAGTGTCAACGACAAATCGCAAGTCTTTTGGTATAACATTGCCATGAATCAAACCAAGGTCTTCTGGGTGATGAGCAGACACTCAACCAGCTGAACTACATCCCCAGTTATCAGAAAGCCCTTCTGACCCTTGGCCTTCATGAGGTTTGAGGTTTAATCTCTCTCATGTTACCTATGTATTGCAGGTCCAAGGAGCTGGAGATGGGGGGAGGGGCAGCAGCACTACAGGGGGTGGGGATCCAGGCTGTGGTCACCGAGTGTCTCATATGCTACTGTGATATCATCTTCAGTGATAAAATGCCTTCTTACTCATCACCGGAACTCAAGAGTGAGTACTTTCTCAGAATATATATCTATAAATCATTTATTTCAATTCAACCCACATATCTTTTAAATTTTCAAGTGTTTAAACTCCAATTTGTATGTTGTTATAGATTTTTTATAATTTTTCACAAGAGCTCTGTAATCCATTATGACTGATCAAGTACCCAAAGGTACAACAACTTACACAATATTTTGAATAATTGAGGTTAACCATTGCTTCAAATCTTTTGCAGAATCTCATAAAAAGCCCCGTCCCAAGTCCCTGGCGATCTCGACCCCCACACGGTTGTTGTCTCTGGAGGAGGCGAGGGAGAGGGCATTTCTAGGGGGTCTCGACCCCAATCGGAGGTACATAGATGTGGGAGGGGGACCTGACTCTCTCCCCTCAAAGTATCACACAGTTATAGATGTGCACGGCTACAAGTAAGTAACTCATAGATGTCGCTCTGGTATTTGTAGATGACATGGATGTTGATAATTATTATGGATTTGTGTAGGCCCATAGAGTGATATACAATTATGACTTATGTTATCAGTGATGGTTTCTTCAATTTCAACTATACATGTTTGATAAACTTTTTGTTTCATTGATCATTTAACATTTTTTTTAAATTATTTTGTTAAATTAAATTTGATTTTATGTGAATATGTTGTGATAGTGGGTCCACTATCAAATCTTTAAAAAAGTATCATGATTAATTACAACATGCTCATTGTAAGCTCGATCTAGACCATTTTCATGATTGCTGAAGCCAGTTCAATCATCTTTGATTGCTCAAATCATGAAGTTTCATGTTAGCGGCTATTTCTTGTTTTATATGATTTATATAAGTTTGATTTTATGTGATTATTTTGTGACACTGTGTCCACTAGCAAATCAGTATAATTATTTATTACAACATACCAGTTCAATCATCCCTCCCTGCTCCAATCATGAAGTTCAATCTCTCTCCTACAGGAAGAAAGCCAACACCGTGAAGGAGACTTCCTCCAAGGGCAACAAGAAGTCTCCGGTGAGCGGTTGGAAGTCTTTCTTCTCCAAACCCCGCTCCGGCAGTATCAAGAAGGCTCGCAAGTCAAGCATGCAGGGAAGCAGTAAGGAACTAGGTATGTGTGATTAATGCCAATTCCCCACTCCCTTCTCCCCCTTGTGGCTCATAAGTGGTGGATAATTTTAGTTTCTTGGACCAGATTAGTCATAAAATATCTACGAATTATCTACGAATGTTGCAAATTGAGGAAACATCTAGTACAGATTAATCAGTAAGTTATTATGAATTATTCCTACATGAGTCATGATATGGTATCCTATCCTGAGAAAATATGAAGTGTATTTTTAACTGTGCCTTATCTATTTCTTAAAGTTCATATAAAAGATGTTCATGTTTCATAGTTTTTCAGCATTTGGGTAGTAACTTTGTGTTCCACAGGGTTTGGGAAAGGTATTGTCCATAGACCATTTCCATTTTGCACATTGGACGTTCAGTGACCATTGACTATTTACTAAAAATCAATGGCCAAATTCAGAAAAAAAAAAAAAAATGGATGATATGGCCCATTTTGAAAGATGTCTTTCCCAATTACAACAGCCCATATACATTCAGACAATAATGTATTGATGATATGGCCAATTGTGAAAGATGTTTCTCCAATCCCTGGTTCAATGATCTCACACTAATACCTATTTCTTGCCCTCCAGACACAGTGAGTCTGGGAGGAGTGTCGGGCAAGGCCAAGGCACTGACGGAGGAAGACGTGCACAATTGGAAGAAACGTCTCCGAACGGCGAAGAGTGCAGAGTCTCTTCTATCCCTGGCCAGTTCTAGTCGCAGTTCCAGCAGTCGATGCTCCAAGATCAACGATAATCTCATGGTCGTCAACGTGTATGGAGGTATGGAACAAATTTGGCTGAAAACTTTAGCAAAAATACTTCATAGATATGAGTTCAATGTACATTACCTTATAAATCAATTTCAACTTATTTTGACGAAAATATGCTAATTTTAATTCAATCCCCCTGAATGAAATATTAAGCCATATAGTTTACCTCAGAACTAAAAAAGAGGACAAGTTCTGATATTTGTATCCATCACAACAAATTGATTTCTAAATGTAATTGTTACTTATTATGAATCATACAATATTTTTGGCAATTTTGCAACTAGACACAAAATTTTGCAACTTCAAACAAAAGAATTATTGGAATGAGGACTTTTATATTTTTTATAGAATGATGATCAAATGACAAGGAAATTACTGTCACATTTTTAAGTAGAAAAATAAACCATGTGACTTTATTTTGACACTCTCTCTTTTAAATTTAGTGTATGATGTCCATCTTCTAATCACCTTCTTTTATATCTGAGTGATGGTGATTTTCAGCTGATCAGCTGAATTCTGCTGTTTTGAAATTGTCCTAGCTGTAGTTTTCTTAATAAATGACCACCTAGGAACTTCAATCCATGCATTTTAGCTGTTGTCAAAATATTTATTGCCATCTGATATCTGAGCTTTTTGATACTATAAACTGTGTTTATTCTTTCAGAGGAGAAGCTTCACTCGACACACCACAAGCGATCTCTGTCCTCTGATGCTACTGCTATTCTCCATCACCATTCCTACGATAACCCCTTCACCGATCACGGGAGAGAGGTGCCCATTGATGTGGATCTCTCTCTTGAACCACATGGTAAGTGTATTTGCTTTATTGTTTGTAGTTTACGACATTATGACCCTTTGACTGTAGAATTTGTTGTGCCTTTTGTCAATGATTTTTTAGTACATAAGGCTCTAAGGCCAAGCCCTGAACAACAACTCACTGCTAAGGAAAGAAATAATTTTAAAATGTATTATCCCTTCATAGGCTTAGATAAAAGGTTCCTTGTGTTGTATTTTGTTTACAATAAGCTTTCAAATAAGCCCAGTCACAACAATAGCATAAATGATTTATGAAATTACGCAAAATAAATATGAAACTGGTCTTCCCTGCAACTGATGTTTCTCTTCCTATACAAATAGTGAGCTTTAATCCTTTTAAAAGTGGGTTTTATAATCTCTATAATGCTGAATGAATATGATTTTACTGTCATAAAAACATATTACATCCTGAAATAATACCTTTCAATTTGACAAAAAAAAATTTGATGAGATTTTTCTCATACTACCCAATTTCTAGATGTTGATTATTATATTTGAAAATTGAACTCTGTTTATCTCTTTCAGGTCGAGGTATTGACCCACGTCAGACAGGTAGAAGGTCAAGGTCGGAGAAGCGTAACGAACCTGAGAGACAACAATCGTTCATGCGTGGTGACTCGAAGCGGAAAGCTCTTCACCGGAGAACTCCCTCTGCACCAAACACTCCACGAAATGAGAGGAGCTCAAGTGAGACCAGGAATGTTTCATCAAAACACAAAACTTCCTCACAACCAGCCCTGGAGAGTCCTGAACTGCAGACGGGAAAATATCACTCGTCTCCCGAGAGTTGTGATGAGGATGAACAGACCGACAAATGGCTCGGTAGTTTTGTTGGTGATTCTCCACAAACTCTCAAGAAAAAGTCTTACCAGAACGGTGATGGTAAGCCACCCAGATCTGCTGATGAAGTGAGCCCTCAGAAACGATGTGCCAAAATGCCTCCTATTGGGAGAAAGAAGCAGAAAGCTAATACAGAGAAGAATATGAACTTTGCTTCAAGTGAGGAGGACATCCTTACTGTGCAGCTCCCTGAGAGTCCTGGAGCTAGAAGGAAAGGTCAGGGAGATGGGAAGGAGAGTGCCGAGAAGAAGCAGGAGCCAATCATCACTCAGTATTTCTATTCCCGGACTCATGATTATGCAGAAATACTGTCTGATGAAGAATCTCAGCAGAACGGGAGCCCTAAGTGTAGAGAGACAATGATTATGGGCTCTCCATCTAGCATGAGTGAACTCATCACACAGCTAGATGATAAGCTGACCTCACAGGGGATGCAGTATGGAATCTACGAGACCATCCCGTCTCCACCAGAGAAGACTATACAGAGGTCGCCTGAAGGGAAGGTGATTGAAGACAAGCATATTCCCCCTGTGCAGGAGAAGACAGAGAATCTTCCTAACCGCCCTATGGAGTTCTGTTCTATCGGACCCCATGACTTTAAGGAAATCAAATCGCCAGATTCTCAAAAAAGTATAAATTCTGAAATTAAGAACTTGGAGAAGAGTCTGCAGGAGATGAAGCAGAGTCAGCCTCAGCCTCAAATGTCCAAGTGTTTAAGTGTTCCTTCTGACATTGCCAAGTCCTTGGAGAATGTGAACGTAGGGAGCCAGTCAGACTTGCTCTCCTCAGTGACTATAAGTGAACTCTCTCAATCTGTGGACAGCTTCAACCTCAGTCTGTGTGACGACAGTCCGATGGGTGAGGCTAGAAGGAGACGCAGTGCCTCTTTGGACAGCCTCACCGACTCACCGCTCAGCCGCACTCTCAAGGAGATCAACATGCAGATAGATAACGCCTTCAAGAGGAATGTAGACAGGGCTATTGAGCTGGAGGAGGAAGGCTACCAGAGACATGAGAGTCCAGTTGATGATCTTCCACCTCTTCACATCTCCGAGGATCTCCTAACCCCTACAAATGCACCTGAATCTAATTTCCCTGATATCCCTGATTATGCTCGTATTGATAAGACAAAGACTTTGAAATATAAGAGTGAACATCCTGACCAGGAGACTGCTCCTAAGATGAGGTTCTCTCCTGTTGATCAAATTGAAATTGTGTCTGGTAATGTGAAGATTGCCCCTCCCTCCACTCAACAAACTTACTATGATCGGGCAGGAGCAAGTAGTACTGGGACAATGAATGGACAATTAGGTTCCGAATCAAATAACAATAATAAGCATTCATTTGTGGAACGCCCCGCTGACCTTCAGATTGTTTCTGCACCAAGGGTTCTGAAGGCTCCAGCTAAGTCTAAGCCTGATTCAGGTTCTGGTTCTGAGATGGGGTCTCAAAGAGCTGATATTTGTTCTCAGGGGGACTCTTCCTCCTCCAGTTCCTCCTCTGATTCATCCTCAACTACAGACTCAGAGGACAACAGTGAAGTCAGTATTGAGTATGTGTGCCACAAGAACTCTCATTCTAACCAGCCTATTCAAGGCTTTCCTCAGAGTTATTCAGAAAGCCATATCTCTGAAACAGCTTCTTTAAAATCTTCCTCAAGGCATAGCAACATAAGTCTGCCTACTCAAGGTTACTCAAGTGGGAAGGAATCTGACCATGATTCTGTCTCCTGGAGGGACAGTCCAATCTTTTCTGACAGTGGAAGCATTACGCCAACAAGCAAAACCTTCCAGGGAAGTCCACAACACATGAGTCATGGGAGTCCACAACATATGAGTCAGGGGAGTCCACAACACATGAGTCATGGAAGTCCTGCAAGCTCTCATAGGTCAAGTCCAAGACAGCCCTACCCACCTGGGAGTGGTAGCTCAGTGGAAAGCAGTCCCCGACTCAGTCCTCGACCAATGCCTCATGTACCCCAGAGTCAGGTTGTGAGTCCTGATATGAGGTTCATTCAAGGTGGAGACAGACTAGTTCTCCCTGGCGACTTCTACTGTACCAGTGACCACCCTACTTCTCCTCTTAGTCCTCGTCATCAATACAGAGATCCCAATACTCAGCATCAGATGTATCCTCATGCAAGTCAGCAACCACTTTACCCAGGCCCAAACTATATGGCCAGTGTTCCACCAAGTCATGTGCATTCATCACCATCACTTCCAGAAGTCCATGTTGTTCATGACACAGTCACGCTTGAAAAGCCGACAATTAAACGGTCAACCACAGAATCCAAACTTGTTGAAAAGTCATACGGGCATAATCCTGAAGTTTCTGATGCTTATTCATCCAGAACCTTCCCAAGGAAAGATCCGGACAGGAGGTTACACCAGCAGAGAATGCAATACAGAGATGCAGACTATGTGAGGGAGAGAAATGGGGAGTCAATGGATGTTGACAATATTGTGTGCAATATGTCAGGCAGTGCCAGGTCTGTGCCAGAACATGTGTCAGGTAGTTCCTACTCTTATAGTATTGACTCAAGTCGTGAGACAAGAACAGTGAATCCATGTCCATCTCCTGATACTTCTGTTACCTTCACCCTCAATCCCCAGTCAAGTTCAGAGACAATGGAGGTTGAAACCTCAGTGACACTTTCAGCTGGTTCAATCAAACCTTCCTTTGTGGAGAGAAGGTATGAGCATTCACAGTCCTCAAGTATGGAAACTAAGATTGTGAGGGTTGAGGGTTATAGTGTTCAGCCAGAAGTTTTCGAAAATGTTGTGAATTCTGAAAGAGAAATAATGATGACTAGAGATTCAGGTTTAATCAAAAGTCCAGTTCCTGCCAAAAGAAAAACTGTTCCTGTTCCAAAGAAACGGCAACAGAAAAGTCATATTCCCCCAGAGTGTAGCGACATGCCACCGTTATATGGAGGGACCATGACTGTGCCAACTGCTGTTAATGCTAGACTCCCTTCACCCCAAGAACCAACTGAACTTGCCCCGCCAAACCATGAAGTTGTGGAAATCAAGAGATCAACTGTAAAACGATCTGACCGATCAACTCCACCTAGAACATATGGGCAGGATAATATTTCTAGAACTGTTGTAGTTAAGGAAATTACTTCAGAGAAAGGAGATGCCAAGTTAGTGATAGAACGCAGAGCTGACATGACAAAAACTATTCAAACGGTTCGGGCAAAGAAGGTTCCTCATCCGCCTCGACAACTGGCTGAAGCTTTTGATGACATGTCAGACTCGGTGACTCCAGATCTGTCCAGTACAGGACCTTCAGATGCTGATCCTTCAGGGATATCAAGTCAGGAGGATGATGTCTTCTCAGATTTAGACTCTGCGCGGAGAAGGCTGCCTCTTCACCCTAGGTATACACCTGATAAAGATGTGCTCATGATAGAGGAAGATGAATCTGTTCCTTATCTTTATACAAAATCTAAACCAAAAGCATCTCCCAGACACATTGATGACATGATTGGAAGTCGTTCCTCCTTAGATGAGTCTGTGCTTCAATTGGCAGCAGAGAGACATGATACCTTTGGTCCCGAGGATGGCATGTATGGAGAAGGTGAAACATACTGCACCGGATCTCTGAGGGTTAAACGTAGCCAGAAGATGCAGTCCCTTGTTGATCTATTTGAGAAGGGCTCTGATCAGAACCTGGCAGAAAGCTCTAGTCCAACCTCCTGCAATGAAGACTGTGCTCCCTCACCTCAACTTTCAATGTCGCTGCCTTCAAGTGCCCTGAGACACCTTGAGCGAGATGTGGATACTGATGATGAAGCTTCTGCTCCTTCTCCAAGGCTTGTCCACTCAAGTCTGAGTCGCCGTTCGAGGTCACGGGAGAGAATGAGACGCAATGGAATGGGGTCAGATAAGGAGAACAGGCTCACATCTCGAAGTCCCACTCCAAACAGGCAGAAGGTGGCTCATGAAAGATCACAGGACGACCGTAATCATCCATCATCACCAGCAGAAGTAGCCAGAGAATATCGAACAAGAAGGAAAGAAAAGTACAATAGTTTCAGCAAGCCTCCCAGGTACAGAAGTGGCTCTCATGGGCGAACTCAAAGTGAATCATCAACATCAGAATCAGAAGGATCTCACTACTTAGATGGATCCTTTCACAGCAGGTCAAGTGATCCTAATGCCAGCTCTGGAAATGAAAGTGTCTTGAGAGATAAGAATAGGACTCAGCAGGACCGTTCCAGTGCTGGACCGAGGACCAGTGTGGAAGGGCAGGAGAGGTCGGGCAGCAATCTGCAGAGGAGGGGAAGCATCAAGGAGCTCATGGACTACTTTGAAAGACAGCAGTCTGGAAAGGAAGATGAGGAGGTCAAGATCGAAGCGCCTTCACCTCCCGTCAAACCAAGAACAACTCGTACTCGAGTAAGGAGTGTCTCGCCTGCCCGTGGGGTTGTTACACGCCCTTCACCTGAGGCCACGACTCCGCCAAGCTACAGGTTCAGTCTGGAGATCCCAAGCTCCACAGCAATAATCTCCGATGGTGGAGGGGTCAAGTCACAACCACTCAGGCTAGGTCCCAAACCCTTCTATGGAGTTAAAAAGTGATCAAAATGGTCAAGAAAAACTTAAGATATGTCCAGGTTTGAGCGTACAGGATGAATGTTATTTATGAAGTTTAAGCCACTCAGGTTTGGTTCCAAACCTTTGTATGGAGTAAATAGGTGATCATATTGGTCAAGAAGAAAAATGTTGTAAAGAAAGGTTGAAGAAGGATTATTATGTGTGAAATTTGAAAAAGAATTATGAGTCATGGTTTAACCTTTTTTGTTAAGGCTGGGTTTGAGAATTACGTACGGAGAAATATTTATTTGAAAAAAAAAATTATCAGTCATGAATTTGGTTAATTTGTTTTGGTCCATCATTTTCAAAGTCAATCATAGAAGGACATCAGGTTTAGGGTCAAGGTTGAAATTGTTGAGGCAACAGAAGTGCAATTACAATTACACTTACAGAAATATCAACAAAGAGGTTTGATAGACGAGAAATAGATAAACTATGATGTGCCTGGATTGTAATTACACATTAGAGATATATCAGTGGCCAAAAGAGTATCGGACAAACTTTAAAGATGCATAGAAAGAACATTTTTCTAGTCTCTGATCTGACATTGTACAGTGTAAACTCCATGATACTTGTGAATGAAATCAAAGATGAAATCCTCTGTATTCTGTGTCGCTAGCAGTGTCTGAGAGAGAAGTGAGAGTGTTTCTTCCCACTTTGCTTGTGTGTATGTACTGCTGCGAGTTGTTTCCTAATACAGCGAGTGTTTGTGATGGTTCTTAGTTAACAAGTGCTAATGTTTAATTTGTCGGAGTATATTATTTATGAATTTTATCAATGTCTTGCCTTTTATTTGTATTTTATTTATATGTAAATCAAAATTGTCGCAATGGATTGAACAAAGTGTTTTTACCCAAAGCATTTAGCAAAATGGTATGTCACATATGTAAATATGCTCCAAGTTCATTATCCATTGTGAATAGCTCATAAGTCATTTTAAGCAGTTTCTCTGCTCATGCCAAGAAGTGTAATATACTTTTGTTGTACATTGTAACATTGTAATAATCTCTTAACATGAACAAACAACATGTCTCCAGAAATTTGGGCATGGTTCTGTATATATGTTAAAAAATCTAAAATGATTGAACGTACGAGCAAGGCTATTGGGGTGAGATTTTAATTTGAATTATGTAGCTCTTTTCACTCATAATAACCATCGTTTTTACCGCAATTTAGAATGAGAAGTTTTACGACATCATTTCATTGAACTTGTCATTGTTGTCTAGGCCTCAGGGACTATTTCTGTTGAATCTCCTCTACATAATAGTTCCCTTTTCCTCTTTGCATCTTTGAAACCTTTTGCCAAAAGGACAATGTCCTAAACGGTTTCAATCAAGTATCCCTTCCAATTAAGAAGACAGAAATCTGAAGCTATACCAAAATTGTCATCGATGGAGCCCCTCTCTTCTTTATGCAAACCCTTTGAAATTTGTAAATTTCAAAAGTTAAGTGAGGATATATATGATGAATTTTAATGTCTGAGGTTAAAATCTGAAACTATACCACAAAGTATGTGGTGTCATTGATGGAGCCCCTTGATTCTTTAAACAAACCCTTAGAATTGGTTTTCGAAAAATCAAATTGCAATTGCATTTTATTAATCAATTAAGGACGGATACTTGAAAAATGGTCTGAGGGTTTTATCAATAGTTTTCATTTTCTCCAGATTCATAAGATTGAATTTAATTGAAATTCGTCCTATAAAAGAGGGTTTTATCTTGTACAGTTATCCAATAAAGAAAGTACCATGTTTCTTGAAACGGGGTAAGTTTTGATCCGAGGTCTTTTTAATTCATCATTGACCTTAGGTATCTTATTCATATTCCTTATCATCAGGTAGACATTTAAGTAAAATCTACTGAGAGATTTTTTGTTGAAGCATAATAGAATGCCCACATCTTTTTAAATCCCCATCAATTTCTACATTTTTATCGACATCGATTCATTGTTAGATGTGAATTTCAATAGGGATTGTCAGGCTAAGGTTTTGTCGCTCATCTCCCAATATGGCAACATGCATAAGAGTGTTTTGTTTTTGCAGAATATATAAGTAACTTAGCTAGCACAGTGTTGTGTGTGATTTGTAAGTAGGGAAAAAGATTATACGTGCAATATTCAAGTTCTATTGTGCCTTTAACCAAAAGGTATTAAACATTAGACAGAAAACATTGCATGAGGCCTAAGATATACATTTTTGTTTTGTAGGAATTTTTTTATGACCTTAGAAATATGGGCATTTTCTGGGACACTTGATGGAAAATTTATGTCACTTATTACAAAGCAATGTTTTTGATCAAATGTAAACCTTTTAAAACAAATTCTAGTTAATCTGTTGCCTTCCATTTTCCTACCCTTAAAAGAGTAAATGTGTTAGAACAAAAAAAAGAGAGGTAGTTTCAGCTTGGTACAAGATAATTATAGTTCGGGATGATTTGGTGATGAGATATTAACCCCCTTTGGGTGATAAACTCGGTTGGCATAAACTCTTGATAAAATAATTTCCTTTTAAAACAGTTTCAGGCTTGTCTCATAAAAAAATTGCAAAATCAAAAGAATTTGATTATGTATGGCCTAGTGCCATAGCTGTATTAAGTCATGTGTGTAGACTTTCTTCTCTTTCTGGAAGTTTAGCAACAACAAAATTAACCCAAGGAAACAATTCGTGAAATGATAATTGGCATCTTCGATAGGATTTATGCAGTCTGTTATTTTATTCATGTGTGTAAAATATCTTCTCTGATTGAATATATCCACTGTTCACTGTACAGGAGGGGAACACTTTTTGGGCCCAGGGTAAAAGCATGAAGTCTTTCAGGAATGTGATTAGACAAACTTTTGAGTCGATGATAGGCTTTCAATAAGTGTTCAAAATAAGTTTGGTTAATTTGTTTCATATATGCAAAGATTTGAGCTGGAAAAAAATTATGACTGAAACTACTGTATGAGATAATGTTCATACACATGAAGTACACCAGATTGGAAATTTCATGAAATATACTGAAATAATAAAATAATGCTACTTTGATGGATACAGCGACATAAGATTGGGTCTGTAGATCATTACTTTTATAGATGGGAAATAGGGTTTATATTTGTCCTAAGAAAACAAGTAATGCCACTAATTGATAAAATGTTGCCAAAGCGACGTTAAACACAAACTCGCCCAAAAAGTAAAATGTGTTGACGAAGAGTGACATTGAAAACTTTGATGAGAAGATGCCCAAGAGATTTTCCTCTTCCTGATGAACTTAACAGTTAAAGTAACTTCAGAAGATGAGAAAGGAAGGAAATAATCAAAACATTATCTCGAATGAAAATACATATAATAAAATTGGATTGCTTCATGTTTAATCGGTCTTCGTAGTATGCACATAATATGCACTATTGAACACTTTGGTAGTTGTATGTCCACTTTGTGATTGAGCCCTGAAGGCGTTAGGAAGCCGCTAGTGGCTGGAATATTGCCCAAGCGGCTTAAAGCTCACTCACTCACTCACTGAAACTGTTATCTGGCCTCAGTCATGTAGTGTGGCTATCAGAGGATCCAGAGCAAGATCTGCATCAAACCTTGAATATTGAATCTCCCTTAAAATCACACATTGCACATAGTATTATGTAGGACATAGTATTTATTTATTTGTTAACGTCCTGCTTTCAAACAACTAATTGTCCAACTGCATGCTTAAGAAGTATCAACTACATATGATTCTTCCATATTTTGAAATGTGTACATTTAACTATGAAAATTTGTCATATTGGTTTTTGGGAGGTTTTTCATGAAAATGTTTGAAAATTTGTAACCATGTTCACTTTCGCTGACCAATATTTTTCAAATAACCTCATGAAATTAATTAAGATTGTGAAACTGAGAAGAGGAAATACAAACTGAACTAGTTAAAGAATTTTGACCAGCATGGTCGTTTGTTCATGTTGCCATGGGAACCTGTCCTTGTATGTTAGCCAATGATACTGAAGCGAGTGTGCAGTGTGTCACGTGACTCAGTAAGATAGATGTATGGAGCCGAGGTACAACTCATAATAAATTAATCATTTATAACTTTTGTGTCCGTGTTATTTCTTCTTTTAACAACCATTGAATGAATGTACTGAACTCATGAAACAAGGTTTGGGTGAAATGCTACACTGAATTTCAGTGCAGTACCAACCATGGTGGCTAGTTCCAGCAGATGCTCACAGGTTTCACCGCCATGCATAACCACAATAGTGTTATAGTCTGCCTTCGCACGTAGAACGTTGGAGGGTCATAGGTCATAGAAAGGGCGGCTGATGCGACCCTCTACTAGGCCTTGCTAAACTCAGTATAGGCGTGAAACGGATGATATTTAGGCTAGGTTTACTTAGACAGCGGTTTAAACAAGCAAGTACAGAACAACCTGCTTGCACCACATCAATATCCGCCATTGTGAACAAAAGTGTTGTTAGCAATTTTTCAGCTATAACACATTCTTCTGCTAGATCCGTTATATCTTCCTACGCATAGCCTAAAACGCCATTCGGAACTGTCAGTTTTATGCCTTGCTGCGTACCCTTGAATTTTCTGTGCTTATATCAGCGCGATTGTTAGCAACCTCCAGTTACTTTCTGATTGGACTCTTGTTTTCTCTCATAGTAAGCTAGAGACCAAGCACAGAAAATTCAAGGGTCTGCAGCAAGACATAAAACTTAAAGTTCGGAAACTGGCGTTCTAGGCTTTGCGTAGGAAGATGGATCCAGTACCGATACACAGAAAGTTTGAATACCAGAACTGATTATTTGTTGCACATGACAACGATTCTCAGAACTTATTGCTTGTTACACATAATGACAATTCTCAAAATTCAACTTTTTTATCTGACAGTTGTTTTTTTTATACCATCAACTTCTAGAATGCCACCCAAACATCTTTATCAATGTATATGGTTTCGTTTCTTTTGCCCTCGATGAAAGGTGTCAGAGGTATTTAATCAACCATTTCACTGATCAAATCATTTGTCAACCTTTTACAAAGAAAGCTAACGCAGGTATGGTGAGCTATATTTATTTAATTACAGAAAGGAATACAGACAAAAGTATTTCGTAACATAAGATGTGGGTAAATTTTTACGTCTTCTTGACGGGTTCTGACTGATTTTATGAATTACATGTAACTGTAAATAGTATAGCAATTATACATATGATTCGGCAATTGGCTCAATGCGGGTCAACTTACAAAAATATTACGTGATAATTTGGGCCAATACGATACAAACTAAAACAATAGGGACAAACTGGGCCGATGCAAGAAACACTGGGCCATATTTGACAAATTTGGTTAGTACAGTTCTGAATTGCGCATGCAGACAAACAAAGGTTTCACCACTTATAACACTTCATCAATGATTTTAGATTTTTATGAAAACGGACTCACTACTTTCAGCACAGATTGTTGCAATGAATATATATATACAGGTTAATTTAAAAACATGTCATAAAACCAAATTTGTAATTAGTAACATTAAAGCCATAATGGTTATCATACCACACGAACCTAGACTTACAAGTAGGCCTACATATACATTAAAAACATTCAACATGGTTATAAGGTTTGGATTCAGAATCACTAAGAATAACCAACACCGGAACTAACGCGGCGTATGGTGGATAAATGTTCCGAGGACCGTGGTGACTAACGGGATCACATAGAAAGCGATTTGTAGCTGTTTTGTCATCTTTTTTAATGTGAGTAACATGTTACTAGTTTTCTAATTGAATGTGATACCATTTTCATAGGTAGAGATAGCAAGTACATGTATGTTAGTAACAACAGCATTGCTTTCGTGTTATTCTACACGATTTAATATTCCCTGGTGTAGAGAACAATAATAACATACATTTAAATACGTATGTGTGAGTAAAATAAAAATGTGATGAAAGTTTAGAAGTAAAATAACAAAATAATAAATAATAAATAAATAAAACTTATCTTTCGATGTTGCTCCTCGCTAGTTCCAGTGTCAGTGTTAGGCACTAATTCTAGAGGAAAAAAAATTTTCCAAGAAAATTACAGACTATCAAAATTCCAGCCCCCCCCCCCCCCCCCCCCCGAATTTGATATGACACCAATGGTTCAGGTCCTCCCCCCCCCCCCTCCCCACTGAACAAAAATTGTGAAACCTCGCCCCCGCCCCCCCCCCCCCCCCCCCCACTGAACGAGGAAAATTATTTTCGGAAAAGTCTCTGCCCTTAGGAAAATAACCTCCCTTTTTTTTTATTCCTCAAACCCTGTAACAATCAAAACTCAGCAGCCAGGGGACTGCCAAGTCGACTTAAATTCAGTCTGGGTTACAAGGAAGCCTTTTTTAAACAATAAAATACAGACAGAAACTTTCACACACCATTCACACCAATACTAGATCAATGTCAAGAAGTTAGACATTAATGATTCAGTCGTCTTTGAATAAACAATGGTGAATAACCCACTTGGCATAAAATTATTTTTTGCAACTCTTTAGAGTTAGCAGGTATAGAATTGCGACTCTGAACAATTACTTTATAAGGAACTCTCTTGGGTGGGGTGCCCCATTTACCCCCAACACCCAAAATCTGGATCCGCAAATTTGAGGTACAACCCAAAAAGTTAATTGCTTGCTAAGCTAAGACGGAGTCATTTACATGAGGACACGGTCATTGGTCACTGGGTAGTGAATTATTTGTCTACCTGTTCACACTTGTTGAAACAAACCTTTTGAAATCAAAACTAGAAAGTGTTTTTCCCCGTAAAAACAGATGTCTCCCCCTTCCTCAAATGATTCAAACCTCTAAACAATACTATCATAAAGCACCATTAATGTTCTCTGTATATATAATTCAACTTGAATAAATAACCTATCAACTCCACAATAAAAATATTCAAAATTTGTTTCAAATCTCAAACCTCCAAAAGGCACATCTACATGATATGGAGAGACAGTATACCAAGTTTGGTGATGATCGGTCACATAGTTTTAGAGATATGCTCCGGAAACGAAATGGGAACGCCGACGCCGACGCCGACACCGATACCGAGGGGAACTCAGCTAAAACCAATATGTCTCCCGACCCTTCGGGGGGAGACATAATTTGGAGGAAGATGAGCTAACATCGCCTCTTATGCGATATCATGGTTGACGACTTCATGTCAATCCAATACCTGAAAAGACTGCATCTGTTCTTGGAGTGCTTGGTGCTTCATTCTTCCTATCATCTATCCACTTCCTCCATCCAGTTGAAGTGCACACTGGCGGTACGATGATCATCACCACCCTGACAGAATTAGTCTTTCAGAGCTTCCAAAGCACTACAAAGTCACGTGCTTACATTAATGCAGGCCACTACATACACAGCTGAGTGGAATGAGTGTTGTGTGGGTAAAATGCCTCCACCGAGGGACACACACAATGCCAAGCTGAGGTCGTCCAATCGTCGTGCCTCTACCTTGATTCGAACCCAGGCAAACTGCATAGGGGACCAGCACCCTAACCATTGCGCTACCTGCGGATAATAAAAAGATCCCTTTACAATATTACTATTTCCTCAATACATACATACATTTTCGGAAATTCGGGTTGTGCCAAAGCACCCGGCAGCCACAGTGCAGCGCCAGTTTATGCATTGTTCCGCCTTTACAATGCTGAGTGTCAAGCAAGACAGCAACAACTCCCACCTTTAACGTCTTTTGGTATGACGCGATCGGGAATCGAACCCCGGTCTTCCGGGTGACGAGCGGACACTCTACCACTGAGCTACGGCCCCGGATGGGGACACGATTGCCGATATAGAGATGAAATAGATCCGATGAGTGTACCAGCACTGAGGCATTGTCGTGAACGTTATAGTCCATGATTTAACCATCAAACTTGTAAGAGAAGGGTTGTGAACTTTTCAAGGAATTCGTTTGGCATTTGAGGCAAGGAAAAGATGAGTTGGTACCTGGAACCGACCGGAAGTACTTTGTTCAGTTATAAAGGTATCTTTAGAACAGTTTCCCTTTTTTTGGGGTCGAGAAGCCATGGTTGATGTAGTCTCTAATCTATTTGGTCGAGAAGCCACGGTTGAAACAGTCTCTAATTTATTTGGTCGAGAAGTCACGGTTGATGCAGTCTCTGATCTATTTTGTCGAGAAGCCATGGTTGAAACAGTCTTCAATTTACTTGGTCGAGATGACATGTTTGATGCAGTCTCCAATCTATTTCGTCGAGAAGCCATGGTTGAGACAGTCTCCAATCTATTTGGTCGAGAAGCCATGGTTGATGCAGTCTCTAATCTATTTGGTCGAGAAGCCATGGTTGATGTAGTCTCTGATCTATTTGGTCGAGAAGTCATGGTTGAAACAGTCTCCAATTTATTTTGTCGAGAAGCCATGGTTGAAACAGTCTCTAATTTATTTTGTCGAGAAGCCATGGTTGAAACAGTCTCCAATCTATTTGGTCGAGAGGCCATGGTTGATGCAGTCTCTGATCTATTTGGTCGAGAAGCCATGGTTGATGCAGTCTCCAATCTATTTGGTCGAGAAGCCATGGTTGATGCAGTCTCTGATCTATTTGGTCGAGAAGCCATGGTTGATGCAGTCTCCAATCTATTTGGTCGAGAAGCCATGGTTGATGCAGTCTCTGATCTATTTGGTCGAGAAGCCATGGTTGATTCAGTCTCCAATCTATTTGGTCGAGAAGCCATGGTTGATACAGTCTCTGATCTATTTGGTCGAGAAGCCATGTTTGATGCAGTCTCTGATCTATTTGGTCGAGAAGCCATGGTTGAAACAGTCTCTGATCTATTTGGTCGAGAAACCATGTTTGATACAGTCTCTGATCTATTTGGTCGAGAAGCCATGGTTGATGCAGTCTCCAATCTATTTGGACGAGAAGCCATGGTTGATGCAGTCTCCAATCTATTTGGTCGAGAAGTCATGGTTGATGCAGTCTCTGATCTATTTGGTCGAGAAGCCATGTTTGATGCAGTCTCTGATCTATTTGGTCGAGAAGCCATTGTTGAAACAGTCTCTGATCTATTTGGTCGAGAAGCCATGGTTGATGTAGTCTCTGATCTATTTGGTCGAGAAGCCATGGTTGAAACAGTCTCTAATTTATTTTGTCGAGAAGCCATGGTTGAAACAATCTCCAATTTATTTTGTCGAGAAGCCATTGTTGAAACAGTCTCCAATATATTTGGTCGAGAACTCATGGTTGAAGCAATCTCTGATCTATTTGGTCGAGAAGCCATGGTTGAAACAGTCTCTAATTTATTTGGTCGAGAAGCCATGGTTGAAACAGTCTCCAATCTATTTGGTCGAGAAGCCATGGTTGATGCAGTCTCTGATCTATTTGGTCGAGAAGCCATGGTTGGAACAGTCTCTAATCTATTTGGTCCAGAAGCCATGGTTGAAACAGTCTCCAATCTATTTGGTCGAGAAGCCATGGTTGATGCAGTCTCTGATCTATTTGGTCGAGAAACCATGTTTGATGCAGTAACTTGTCGAGAAGTCATGGTTGATGCAGTCTCCAATCTATTTGGTCGAGAAGTCATGGTTGAAACAGTCTCCAATCTATTTGGTCGAGAAGCCATGTTTGATGCAGTCACCGATTCCAAATGACTTGGTTGTGACAAGTTTCCCGATACTGTCTCCAATTGATTTGATCGGGCACCTGTGGTTGAACTACTGTATCCCTTTGAATCAATTCCATGTCTTTTTCTTAACAAAGTCCTGTAGTAGGATCTGCAAAATATGTAGATGAGTGATTCCCTAAATGGCCTGTAGTTTGCAGCATAGATCAACACATTCCATATGCTGTTGGACAAGATGCACAGAATCATGACCTGGACCACCCAGTTGGGAGTACTACTATGTCCAACAGACAAGTTCCAAAATACTGCCACAACAAAAGGAACGAAGGAGATACAAAATACTGCAGCGCTTAGTACACTCATCATGGACAGCTTGATTGTGTTTCTTGATATAACATGGAACCCTCCTTGTCCAATGCGTCGTCTCCGTTGTTTCACACTGTGGACGATTAGTGAGGAACAAACGATAATGGTGATGAAAGCAGCGGCAATAAAGACCAAAGACAGTAAGGTTTCCGAAAGATTGCGGTAGTCAGAGAAAGGCATGGCTGCTATCTCATTGTAATAGAAATCCATGTCAGGAAATGATATCAGAAGCATCCTAATCACAGCCAGCACGTGGACAATTACACAAGCTAACACGTACGTGCATTTCTTCACCCTAGCATACATAAGAGGAAACCTGAGACACACCATTCTATCAATGACGATGGTTGCCACATTGAAGAATATGAGGCTCACGAGATACGCGATGAAGCAAGCGGCTATACCCATATGTTCCTCAGGATACGCGAACCTGTTGAGTAAGGCCGATGGGAGGGAAATGACCACGTTGAACAGACCCATTGCAAAGTCCCAAAAGGCCATGTGACTAATGACCCATAAGGTAGGTTGTTGCAGTGATTTGGTGCTGAAGATGACGAAGAGTACAACACCGTTTGAGACCATGACAAGCAGCCCCACTACCAGGTACATGACTCCCAGGAAGATGTTGTTTGATGGCTTTGGTTCATCTGGAACTTGTGCAGTGAGGTTCCCAGATTCCATGCCAGTCGTTGTGTGTCTTCAGTGGCGATTATAATTATAAATAACGAGTAGGTGAGAATGGTTTAACGTGCTTTCACAAGGTACATGACTCCGAGGGGGTGTTGGTTGTTGATTTTGGTTCATCTCGAACTCCTCTACGAGGATCGCTTGAATGGTATATTTACTATTATCTACTATATTCCAGATGAATTGGAGGGTTCCTTTTGTAGATCTTTAGATGGAGTACAATGTCTTAAGAACTGGAGTAGGCAATTTGTTAATCTTGGAAAGCATTCAAATGTGTAGTATCTTTTAGTTGCTTACAAAAGTAGACGCGTCACATTGTTGACTTTTAAATTAATTTAAAAAATTCATTCTTCATTTGCAATCTATGGATGGTATACTTCAGACCTCATTCTGAAAACAAACAAAAACGTGTCAGTAAATGACGTTTTCGAGGTAGGTTTCTTTTTTATATACGTAAGTTATAAAGTTATAGAGACCAGAAGAAAAGATATTGCATTAAGAATGAAAATCTTAAACGACCGTTTTGCTTCATGCATCAGCAATGTCTATACTGTGTAAACGTAAGAAATCAGTAAAGGTATAGATATTCCTTAAAGAGGCAGTAGCACGTTTTTTTTAAATGTTATATTTTCAAATTTTCACTGATAATTGTACGTTTATACTTAGTGTATTATTTTAGAAATCTCATTACACTAACAAATCATCCATAGCCAGAGACCAAATTATAAAGATTCACAGTCTTCCAGAGTCTTTCAATTGGAACCATTTATTTTCATTTTTCTGACATCACCTTCTATTCCCCCTAAAACGTGTTACTTCCACTTTAATATTTGCTTGTTCTTTTAACATAAATCTCAAACATTCTGTTAAAAGAAAGCTATTTTCCAATTTCTTTTGTATTTGCACAGGTATAAAGTTGTACAGTCAATACCCTGATGACGTAACTTGTGTATTCCTATTACCATTCCATATGTTTATTCGTAACACTTATTGTTTTTGGCTCTAAGGAAAATAAGGTAACGTGTCTTTTGCCGTTGAGTTGAATACCATTGCACAAAAAGAACCATTATGTGAATGAAAATTTGAGCATAAAAAATATGTTCTATAGCCCTACATTTAATATATCCGAATACATATATATATCATATTTGACTTGGATCGAAAATGTTTACTATCAAATACTAAAATAACTTTGAATGGGAGACCATTATAGTTTTATAAGTAAAACCCTTTAAAGGGGCAGTAGCACGTTTTTTGACAATTTTATATTTTAAAATTTTCACTGATAATTGTTAGTTAATGCTAAATCTATTATTGCGACAGTGTAGAAAATCTCATTACTCAAGCCAATCATCAACAGACAGAGAACAAATTATGAAGATTAACATAAAGTCCATAGGCGGCCAATTTTTTTGTGAACACCTAAAATTCATTTTGTGTAAGAAAGAGAAATCACGTGGCTGAACCAAATATATTTGATTTATTACTGCTTCATTATGTTTAATAACATTGTCTTTCAATTGGAACACTTTATATTAATTTTCCCAACATCCCCTCATATTCACCATATTAATGTGCTGATGTCCCATTAAAGTACAAATATCTTTTTCTTAATTCTGAGTTGCTCGAATTGAGTTGTTCGTTATACATAGAAGCTTGTCATCCAAATTTGAAATAGGATTGTTTATGATATGATGAGTGTAAGTGTTTGTTTAAAGCATACTTTACTAATCAGAAAAAAATTGACTACAAGTTATAAAAACTTAGAAAACCCTAATGGGTACATTTGATATTATATAAAAACTAGAATAACCCTAATAAGTACATTTGATATTATATACAACTTTGAAAACCCTAATAAGCACATTTAATATTATATAAACTTTGAAAACCCATGTAAGTACATTTAATATTATATAAAACTTTGAAAACCCATATAAGTACATTTAATATTATATATAACTTTGAAAACCCTAATAAATATATTTAATATTATATAAAATTTTGAAAACCCATATAAGTACATGTAATATTATATAAAACTTTGAAAACCCTAATAAGTACATTTAATATTATATAACATTTTGAAAACCCTTATAAGTACATGTAATATTATATAAAACTTAGAAAACCCTAATAAGTATATCTAATATTATATAAAATGTTGAAAACCCTAATAAGTACATGTAATATTATTTAAACCTTTGAAAACCAAACCCTAATAAGTACATTTAATATTATATAAAATTTTGAAAACCCATATAGATACATTTAATATTATATAAAACTTTGAAAACCCATATAAGTACATTTGATATTATATAAAACTTAGAAAACCCTAATAAGTATATCTAATATTATATAAAATTTTGCAAACCCTTATAAGTACATTTAATATTATATAAAATTTTGAAAATCCTTATAAGTACATTTGATATTATATAAAATTTTGAAAACCCTTATAAGTACATTTTATATTATATAAAATTTTGAAAATCCTAATAAGTACATTTAATATTATATAAAATTTTGAAAACCCATATAAGTACATGTAATATTATATAAAACTTTGAAAACCCTAATAAGTACATTTAATATTATATAAAACTTAGAAAACCCTAATAAGTATATCTAATATTATATAAAATGTTGAAAACCCTAATAAGTACATGTAATATTATATAAACCTTTGAAAACCAAACCCTAATAAGTACATTTAATATTATATAAAATTTTGAAAACCCATATAGGTACATTTAATATTATATAAAACTTTGAAAACCCATATAAGTACATTTGATATTATATATAAACTTAGAAAACCCTAATAAGTACATTTGTTATTATATAAAAACTTAGAAAACCCTAATAAGTACATTTATTATTATATAAAAATTTGAAAACCCTGATAAGTATATTTGATATTAAATAAAACTTTGAAAACCCTAATTAGTATATCTGATATTACATAAAATTTTGAAAACCCTAATAAGTAAATTTAATATTATATAAAACTTTGAAAACCCATATAAGTACATTTGATATTATATAAAACTTAGAAAAGCCTAATAAGTACATTTAATATTATATAAAATTTTGCAAACCCAAATTAGTATATTTAATATTATATAAAACTTTGAAAACCCATATAAGTACATTTGATATTATATAAAACTTAGAAAAACCCTAATAAATACATGTAATATTATATAAAACTTTGAAAACCCTAATAAGTATATTTAATATTATATAAAATTTTGAAAACCCTTATAAGTACATTTAATATTATATAAAATTTTGAAAATCCTTATAAGTACATTTAATATTATATAAAATTTTGAAAATCCTTATAAGTACATTTGATATTATATAAAATTTTGAAAACCCTTATAAGTACATTTAATATTATATAAAATTTTGAAAATCCTAATAAGTACATTTAATATTATATAAAATTTTGCAAACCCTAATAAGTACATGTAATATTAAATAAAATTTTGAAAACACTAATAAGTACATGTAATATTATATAAAACTATGAAAACCCTAATAAGTATATTTAATATTATATAAATTTTGAAAACCCATATAAGTACATTTAATATTATATAAAACTTTGAAAACCCATATATGTACATTTAATATTATATAAAATTTTGAAAACCCTAATAAGTATATTTAATATTATATAAAGTTTTGAAAACCCATATAAGTACATTTAATACTATATAAAATTTTAAAAACCCTAATAAGTACATTTAATATCATATAAAATTTTGAAAACCCTAATACGTACATTTAATATTATATAAAACTTTGAAAACCCGTATAAGTACATTTGATATTATATAAAACTAAGAAAACCCATATAAGTACATTTAATATTATATAAAATTTTGAAAACCCATATAAGTACATTTAACATAATATAAAACTTTGAAAACCCATATAAGTACATTTGATATTATATAAAACTTTAAAAACCATAATAAGTACATTTAATATTATATAAAATTCTGAAAAACATAATAAGTATATCTAATATTATATAAAATTTTGAAAACCATAATAAGTATATCTTATATTATATAAAATTTTGAAAACCATAATAAGTATATCTAATATTATATAAAATTTTGAAAACCAAAATAAGTATATTTAATATTATATAAAATTTTGAAAACCCATATAAGTACATTTAATATTATATAAAATTTTGAAAAGTAAAATAAGTATATCTTATATTATATAAAACTTTGAAAACCCATATAAGTACATTTAATATTATATAAAACTTTGAAAATCCATATAAGTACATTTAATATTAGATAAAATTTTGAAAACCCTAATAAGTATAATTAATATTATAAAAAGTTTTGAAAACCCTAATAAGTACATTTAATATCATACTAAATTTTGAAAACCCTAATAAGTACATTTAATATTATATAAAATTTTGAAAACCAATATAAGTACATTTAATATCATATAAAACTTTGAAAACCCATATAAGTACATTTGATATGATATAAAACTTAGAAAACCCTAATAAGTACATTTTGTATTATATAAAATTTTGAAAACCAATATAAGTACATTTAATATCATATAAAACTTTGAAAACCCATATAAGTACATTTGATATGATATAAAACTTAGAAAACCCATATATGTACATTTAATATTATATACAACTTTGAAAACCCATATAAATACATTTAATATTATATAAAATTTTGAAAACCCATATAAGTACATTTAACATAATATAAAACTTTGAAAACCATAATAAGTATATCTAATATTATATTAAATTTTGAAAACCATAATAAGTATATCTAATATTATATACAATTTTGAAAACCAAAATAAGTATATTTAATATTATATAAAATTTTGAAAACCCATATAAGTACATTTAATATTATATAAAACTTTGAAAACCCATATAAGTACATGTAATATTATATAAAATTTTGAAAAGCAAAATAAGTATATCTAATATTATATAAAATTTTGAAAACCCTAATAAGTACATGTAATATTATATAAAATTTTGAAAACCCATATAAGTACATGTAGTATTATATAAAATTTTGAAAACCCTAATAAGTACATGTAATATTATATAAAACTTTGAAAACATTATATAAGTAAGTAAGTATATTTAATATTATTTACGTTCGTTGATAAGATGGACCGAAGATAACAGATATGGAAATATAACAATAGTACAGTAGCCTCTTTGTTTTGATTGTTGTGGATTTGAACAATTTTAAATATGTTCTGATTTGTATGAATAGTCAGAGCTGCATTGTCACGCAGAAATAAGTCACAAGATAAGTTCAAATTGGTTAAACTACATAAATTTCAACTCATGACCATTCTTTCTAAATAATATTATTTACAATTAAATAAATAATGATAAGAATTTTAACAATTTATTTCTACATGAACAACTCAAGTTATCCAAAATACCGACTCTAAATAGATCATAATGAAAGTGACTACACATGTAACGTAGTTTTGTGAATAAATAATGTTGGTTTTGCTCAGTCTGTCATCGTAATTTTTTGGAGCAGTATAACGATTGTTGATGAAAGGGTAATGTTGAAAACGATTAAAGGTACATAAACGTACATCTACGTCGCTTTCTAATTGACCTAATTAGGAATTAATGCATATAATCACGTAATATCACTCTCAATTGATGCAATAAAATGCTTATTGATCTTTTTAATTTGCAAAAAACAACGAAAAGTCAGCATATACTTACATAATATATAGATCGTTGACTTATTCTAATCTCTAAACTAATAAATATTCAAGTTTTCTTTTTAAAGAATATCTCAAACTTCACCGTTTTCTTAACGCCATATCTTATCTTAAAGGGGCAGTAGCACGTTTTTAGGGGGAACAAAAGATGATGTCAGGAAAAAAAAAACAAATGGTTCCAATTGAAAGACAATGCATTTAAACTTAATGGAGCAGAACTAATTCAAATATATAACGTAAAGTTAAGCCATGCGATTCCTTTTTCTTACACAACATTAATTAAAGGTGTTCACACGAAATGGCCGCCAATGGATTTTATGTGAATCTCCATACTTTGTCCTCAGACTATGGATGATTGGTTTGTGTAATGAGATTTTTGATACTGCCAAAATAATACATTTAGCATTAACTAACAATTATTAGTGAAAATTTCAAAATATAAAATTATCAAAAAACGTGCTGCTGCCCCTTTAATATTTGAAACTGTGTTTATTCCTGTAAAGGGGGCACTCATTATTTATCTAGATTGTTAATATTCTTTAAATAACTATCTCTATAGAATCCACTAGTATGGATCTTTTGTAATATCGAGAGATATTCTCTGATGTGCCTTACTTACATAGCTAAAATATTGGTGCTCATGTGCCTTAAATTTAAATGATAATGATAATATTAAATATTAATCTACTTACGAACAATATTCTTGTGTCACTAGGCGATTTCAAGGAGTGAATGATATCCCAATAGAAATGCGCTAAGATAAAAAAAAAATTTGTTTTCTTTTGTCGCAGTGAGGAGTTGATCGACGCCTCTCAGACCGTGGTTAATCTTTTTAACAAATTAGCTTGATTATAAGACCGTACGTGTCCGTCTATAGACATAAAAAATTATGAAATTGATTTTCCAATGATTATGACACCCAAGTGACTTATTAAATATTATTCCTAATTATAAGCATATGTATTCTATTATGGATATAGCTATTAGCAATGTTAGGCTGAACTAGCTCCTGGCGAATGTCGTTTTTTACCAGATGCTCAAGAGTATGCTACTTAAGATTCGATTTCGCATTTGTAGATCATTTCCCATTAAGAGACGGTGTTCTGTAAAGGGGGTTAATAACAATTTAATTACATAAATGACACTCGGTCTGTTTATTAAGCTTATCCAAACATATAATAATAATCTGAATCATATTTCTCATATTCCACATGAAATCGCAAGTGCACTTAATGAGTTATGAGAGCATAAAGTATTTAAAATTTCGGACAACAATACTGGAACATATAAAAAAAGAAATAAAGTCGTTTACTTCTCTGTAAAATATAAAAAACAGTTTTATTTTAGCAAAATAATAAGTCATCACATTGAGAAATGTTTTTTTTTTAAATTCGTTAAAAGAAAAATCAGCAAAGGGAGTAGATACAAATGATTATTTAATCTCCAATGTCTTAATAAATAGCACAGCAAAACAGAAATTGTAACTCATATTCGACATTATCACTGCAATTTTAAAATTTCCATTCTCCTTCCCAACAGGTTTTACTTGAACTTAGCTTCTTATGCAACCATAAGCTTTTGTTTGTAGTTTGTAGTTTGGAGCGCGGTGGTGTAGTGGTTAGCGTGCTGGCCTATCACGCCCAAGACCCGGTTCGAATCCAGGTGGCGACACCAAAGATTTGTGACCTGGGCTTTACATCGTGTTGTGTCCTTGGGCAAGGCACTTCATCCACATTGCACTCAGTCTACCCAGCTGTACAATTGGGTACCCGAATACGGGAAGTACGGACCTATTTGGTCGCGCGAAGCGCTTAGTAGCGGCTTTGAAAGTACAATTTCTTCAGGGTGATAATGTACAACCAATGAGCAGTGCTTGCTCTGGATATTAGGCTTAAAAATGTTCATTATTATCTTATTATTATTAGTTTGTGATTGGTTAACCGAGCTTACCCTGAAACATCTGACTTTCTTTCAGTGCATGGATGTGAGGGATAGGTGAGCATGCATACCTGCATTTGCCAACCTGTGCTTATACGGAGACAACGGTTTTAAACTAAATTTGCGGGTGTTGAATAACAATGAATCCCGGGAATTTTACATACGCAACTGCACGTGTTGTATGCTCCCCCGGGAGTCGAAATGGTAAAAGAAGTGTCGTAAAGACTGATATCCAATGATCGAGGGAAAGCCAAAGCGCCTTTGAGCAGCACTCTCTGAGCTGGATATTGGCGCTATACAAATGTTTAGTAGTAGTAGTAGTAGTAGTAGTAGTAGTAGTAGTAGTAGTAGTAGTAGTAGTAGTAGTAGTTGTAGTAGTAGTAGTTTATCTTCTAATTACATTATCTCATACTCTTCTAATAGCGATTTTGATTTATCCGTTGACAGTGTTGCTCCTAGGGAAATTTGTCCATCCTTTTCTGGATGTCCCCTAACATTGTGAGAAGTATTTTTTTCTATCATTGCAAGTCCTAATAACTCATGACAATGCTGATTAACTCTTTTTGTTGTATTAAACGAAGAAACGTTATTATTTAAATGTGTCGTTTTTTAATGAAATGAAATTAGTAAGTACTATCATAACGAGTCAAATAAAACAACATCGTTTGAACTGAAAATCCTGATAACAACCAGGCGTAGTTAATTTGTTTACACAAGCTTGCTGTAGAAACCTATACATTTATCAAGTTCTTTATAAAATACAATAACGGCGTTTAGATACAGAGATCGAGATTTTTACACCGTTTTCAAACCTTACTGTGGAATTTACCAGTCTAAAACACTTGTTTTGATTCACGTGGTGGCACGTGGTCCTTTGCAATGCTCAGTCGACCGCTATCAGAGTAGTTCAGCAACAACGGGCGCAGCTCGCTGGATGGGTGGGTAACCTGTTGCTGGATAATCTGAGAGTTTGAAGGGTTGATTCCCTGCCCCACACTGAGACATGAGTTGAGAAACTTGTGGTGTCACCCTGGGTAAGTGACTTAGTTCGAAGCGTGCCTCTGTCCACCCAGCAGTAATTGGGTACCTGGTATGATACGATGGTAGTCTGAATTTGAACCTCGAGCGCCTGACAGGCGACCGGTTGTATTCTCCTTAGGGAGTGTTCTGTACTCGTTGACCAGGGGTAATATGTCACTCAGCGCTTTGAGCATGCAATGTGCATGGATATATGCGCTATATAAATGGACTATTTTTATTATTATTACAAGAAAGTAGAACTTCGGGATTCATTGGTTTCCTTCGAGTATCCGGTGGACATAATATTGAATTGATTGTATTAAACAACGAAATACATTTCATGATTTGATTTGCCTCTGTGGAGAGAGAATGGCTGTTTGTGTGTTTTCCCAGTCTAAGTAAACCTTACCTCAGTATATAGACCTTTCTAGACTCAATATCGAAGTGAAACGGATAATATTGAGGCTAGGTTTACTTAGACTGTGTGTTTTCCTCTCATGGCATTGCCAAGCATTTGAATAAACCAGGACGATTCCTCAATGAAAGATCGATATGTGATATTATTTATTGAGGTGTACGATCCTTCTCCAATTCTTCTCCAATCGTCTTAACTTGTATCGTTTTCAAAATCGATTTGAAGAAGTATTCAGAAGTAACAGGTCGCGTCAGTCGACATTTCGGTGACCTATGACCCTCCAATCAAACGTAAGATGGCCGAATGGATTTATCCAATCACTATTCCGTCCCATATTTTAAAGTTTTATGCGAATACAGAATATTGCGGTTAAGTAAGATGTGCCCCGATTGGTCAAATCGATAGGTGGACTGACGCGACCATTTACTGTACCCTGCAAGGAATTCTAATTTGTGCACCGCAATCTCTTTCTTGTATATAATTAATTTTGAATATTACAAGGAAAAACAATTCTTTTGTCGTGATCATTTATTATTATGTCTTTTGTATTTTTATTTTTATTCAAATTGAATTGTTAGAATTGCTTAGAAAAATCGTAACAATTATTTTAAGTAAAATAATAAGCTACTCTGAAAACTAACTTAATTTTTAAAAAAATACTTGTGTATGCTTTTTACAAGGGAGAAGAAAACTTTATTTGAATGGGAAATCAATTTCTACCATAGTTTTCATTGTATTCTTGGCGCTCAGTAAAAAATGAAAACAATCCAGCGGACTGACGTTTGTAATTAAATCTCGGTTAGTTTCAAAGATTGTCTCTTTTTGCATTTTTAATTTGTTCCGAATGCAAACGGCGATATCTTTGGTTATTACTGAAGGAGCTGCTACGTTTCACAAGTTCTCGGCGTGAAGGCAAGGTTGGAGACGGAGAAAGTAGCTCAATACGTTATAACCTTGTAGGAGAAGATGCTACTGTACTGAATAAAGAATCTGGATGTATTAAATATTTAAGTTAAAGTTCAGTAATTCATTTACCACAATCTGGGGAATTTAAATTCAGCCATCATGCAGGGATAAATTTATCTGCGAGTCCTGCTTCAAATACTCATAAAATTTAGAAAGGACTCATAGAAATTTGAGCTGTGAGTCCTGGGATGCATTTTTTTTGGTAATACTATGGGCTTACTTATTAAAGGACTCATTTAAATCAGCTTGGACTCACAAGACTTTTTGGTAGCGAGTCCCTTGACTCAGAGGGTCATATATGTAGATTGAACACTGGCCATGTAGATTGTATTTTAAAATAGCTGATTTCATGGCGATATATCATAGTGAAATATCTTCGTTATGTATAATTAATCTTATTATGTGTTCATGCTACCATGTACCATGTAAAGTTCAGTGGAGATTATCCAGACAAATACCTTTCTTAAAGTAACTGTGCTCGTCATGTTTCCATTGAAACCACAAAGGATAATTTGAATATTTTGTAGGTCTAACCCTAAAAGGGCACATGCATCAAAACTAAACATTATAAATTCATTTGTGCATATTCATCTAATGGACAAAATGATATAAGTAAGTGCTATCCAAAACGATAAAAAGACGACAACAAGGTTTGAAACCCCGAAAATTACCTGGTGTAGTTTATTTTGAAACATACAACTTACGGTAGTAACTTTCATATATCAACTTCTTTATCAAATAAAATGGCAACGTTTAGATATAGCATCTTCCGCACGCATCGGGCGAGATATGCATTTATAAGAAATTCATATTCACCCTTGCGACAGAGTTATGTCCCTTGCGTCAGTCCAACTCGAACTCGAAGAGAAATTTAATTTCTAAATAATCCCTTAGTTGCGTTGTGACAACATTCATAAAAACGATGCGTGAATATAGGTCACCAAAATACTGCGTAGAATAAGGCTGTATCTCTCAGTTTCTATTTAGACACCGCATCGTTTTATTACAGTTTTGTGTGTTCAATTGAAATATATCCTCGCTTTTGATTGGCCTACACCATAGCTCAATAATCAGGCTACTCCCTGTCACAACTTTCCCGTCGAGTTGTCGCAAGGGTGAATATGAATTTCTTGTAAATCTCGCCCGATGCGTGCGGAAGATGAGATATAGAGGTATACATTTTTACACCGCTTTCAAACATTTAAATTGGAATAACCAGTTTCAGGCAATCGTTTTGATTAACAGTTGACAGTAAACAGAGATGCAGTTGATGCTTTCGAGAATCCCTGCTGACGGCCCGTATAGATTGTGACGTCATAGGTGAACCGTGACGACAAAGAATTGTTTATAACAAGACGTCACAATGAAAAGGTGATATTTTGCCCTAGGGCAACATATGAAAAATATGAACCTCGGTATGACTGCCCTCGTAGGTAATACATAGAAATTATTACCCTCGGAAGTGTGTCAGATGACTTTTACGAAACGAGCGTGCATTGTTGTATTACCCGAGCGAGAGCGAGGGTTATACACAAATTTGCACGAGTTTCGTTGAAGTCATATGACACACTACCGAAGGTAAATTTTTTTGTATCACCGGTTCTATTCCACTTTACCATTTTACCGTAGAAATATCCAAAAACGGACCGCTTCCCTTGAGATGGTAGGCTACAGTGACGTCACGAACAATGGTCTAATGACGTCACATGCGACTCAAATACGGGAACTCGTGTTACAACAATCGCTGCTAGGCAAAAGTGATATGTGCACAAGTGCTCATTTTAAAAATATACTTATTTTCAACCATAATGGTTATAATGGAATTGATTGTATTAGACATATAAACTGAACGGTCTATAGTCCTACCAACACTTCAAGGCGTGGCTTTAAAGATGCTATATTATACTTGCAATGTTTTTAAAGTATTTTTAATGTATACGTTGTATTTTTAGAAAAAATAAGCGACCAACCTTGAGGAAATCGGACCAAAATTCATCAAAAAGGAGATAATTTACCCCAAAATACCGAAACGGCAGTCGACATAAGGGCGAATCAAGTGTGGCCATTTCACAACTTCCTGTTTCTAAATGTACGCTTGAAAACCGTCTTTGTCGCGCTCTACTAGATTTTATATTCTTTTTCTCCAAATTAGGTATTCGTTGTTGTCAAAGTTGATACCCATCGAACGCAATTACGGTAGTTGAGACACGGTGTACATCCTACAAGCATAATGATTACGTCACCGAAAGCGGGTTCGCAAAATGACATGCCTTTTCCAGGAGGGGTACTGTGCTTGAAGCGTCGAAATAAGTATGTTATTGTTGATTAAACAATCTAAATATGATATAAAAATTTCGACGAAAGATTTTTCTACAAAGTGATGTATTTCATTTCTCAATAGCTAAGTTTCATCCCGAACCGCTTGCAAGTATGATACAGCATCTTTAATTAAAGATGGACTGAAATGCTATATGGCAACTTTCGGGATTCATGAAATAGTGATAACAATTTCACATGGACTCAACTTTAAATTTCTGAAATCGACCTAGAAACGGCTTAATTACGACTGTATAAATAACACCGCCTAATTAGGCCGGCGAACAGAATAAAACGCACTGAAGCGTGACTGACTCGTGACGTGTTAGTAGGCGATGCGATACCCCGTTATGTGCCCTCGTTATGTAAAACAACACAAGCTAACAGTACAGCTCGATGTTTAACCGTCGATTAAACACCCTATACAAAATCCAAACATCTCAAACCTTCAATAAATCGGTAGTTTATTTATTCAACTGGCAATTTGTATTGATGAAAATGTAAGACCCTGATTCAAAACGAAGTTGTGCGCATAATGCTACAGCGTGTAGATGGTCTCGCTTTGCGCAATGTTGTCATAAGACTGCACGTGAGAACCCGGAAGTATTTTCGTCATAAACAATTGCTCACGTGTGAACCGTTTTATCTTCGTGCACAGTTGTTTGTTGTTATCGAATATAACTTTAGTAGCACAACAGAAAGGATGTTATTATACAATACTATTTTTTATACATTTAAACCAATTTTTAAAAAATGCCTTTGACTTCATTTTGTAACAGGATAAAAAAAATATACGTTTTTCTTAGTTATTTCATTTAGAGATGGATAAGTTACAATTCTCAATGAAAGGCATGTATTGGATGATGACTGATGTCTTGTTTAAAACATTATTTTAATAGGGCATTTCACTGACAATCTTAATGTTTTCACTCTTGTACATAGAAGAGATATTGTTCACAACAATACCCGATACATGGCCCAACAGAATGAAGATTTATTAAATGAACCTTATTCAAAATAATTATCAGATAGAGCAAAAAAAAGTATTTCTAATTTCAACAGGTTATAATTTACCAATCGGAAAAAAAAGGGACGTTAAGGAATACAATTGCTATTTGATGTTACCTAATAAGCTGATGTCATAAAATAGCCAGGTGTTGATGATTGTGCATTATATAACCTACCTGCTATAGTCATCATTTCATAGCTTTTAATTAGGAAACAGACAGGAAATACGATAGACAATAAAGTAATTGTGTAATAGGTGAGTGTCTGATCTAAAGAAAGTAAATAACACCTGCAGACCAATGTCATTGTTTATTCAACCTTTTTACACAACGTTCAAATCTAAATGTGAGCATTGTAAATTCGGATTATTACCATAAATCAGCCAAAAACTTTGTGCTATGTTTTATACTTTACTAATCACTTTTTTCTCTGCATGCCAAACTGTTCATTCAGTTAAAAATGCGAGCTCGAAACAGAAAATCGGTGTAGTGATCGGAACACGTGAGTTCGATGTAGATTGTCACATTGCTCTGTTTGACCTTACACAGCGGGTCAATTTGGCGTGAAACGATCAATGTGATGGGAATTTGTCTACGGAAACTTCATCAGGAGATATTCTAGGACAGTTGACAGCAACACAATAATATGACATACTGTTAATCGCTTGGAAAACGCAGAACTACGGATTTCGCCTACCATTTTCCATATAAGCAGACGAACGCTTCGCCTACTGCCACGTCACTTCCGGTATCCCCTGCCCGTGACCTCTCAGCCTTGTTTTGGTTTGTCGCTGGACGGCGACGAGCAGACGCCTTGTTACGCAATGTTTACTTAGCTGTAGCTTCATTGAGAAACTGTGTATCGTTGCTGTTTTGGCCTAATATTTATGTTATATAGTTATTTGACCAATATCTTATGAAAAATATATTTAAAAAAGGTTATACAGCGGCTCTTTAAAAGGCACAATGTCGTTGCACATAGTGCCAGCCATAGTCATTGACTTCTCGATTTTTCTCTGGAACGTCAAACCAAGCAATGTTGCTCAAGATGCATTTGTTAAAAAGTCGATTTTTCTTATATTTAATTATAAATTCTACGCTGACGCACACAAACTTCCTTTTTTTCAGGCATGATTTCATACATTCTTTTATTGACTTTGCAGCAGCGATGGCGGTATTGTAACCTTTAATCCCGTAGCTCGAATACACTGTATAGCCGTCTCCATATTCTCTGCAATCTACAGTAGAAAAAGGTACATACATTTCAGAAAATTTAAAGGGGAAGAAGCACGTTTTGTTAAGATTTATTTCTTCAAATTTTCACCAATAAAAATAACTTAATGCTAAATATTCAATCCCATTATCCGTAGGAGTAGAAGAAATTATATCACGTTATATATAGCAACTGTTCGTTGTATCAGCTTTAGTCTTTTGAGGTAGGGGATTAGATTCGCATTCTTTAAAGGGTTAGTAGCACGTTTTTTTTAATTTTTATGTTTTCAATTTTTGACTGATAAGTGTACTTTTACGCTAAATGTAATATTTTGATAGTGTCAAAAATCTCATTACACAAACCAATCAGCCATAGTCAGAGAACACATAAAAATTCACAAAAAGTCAATTTTTGTGTGAACACTTTGAATTCATTTTGTGTAGTAAAAGGACTTGCATCCATGAACTTTACATTTTATATTTGATTTATTACTGCTTCTTTTAGTTTCAATCCATTGTCCTTCAATTGGAACCATGTTATTTTCCTGACATCCCCCTTAAAACGTGCTACTTCCCCTTTGAAACAGCATGCCATTGACAAAACAAAAAACCTTGATTCCACATTTAGAATGTTAATGTTTCTGCTTACGTCAAAAAATATTTTGTTGTTTTGTTTGATATCTCTATGATGTTACATTGGTAAAATTTTCATATGTGCTCATATGCACCTAATAACTATTACTTTAGAAACGATTGCTTCGGCGCATGTTCTTGTAGTTCTTCGTGATGTCATTGACATAACTAAAATCGTTCATCTCTAAAGGATTAGCTTTCCCTTGCAATAACATCAGACCATATCAATGATACTGTACGGATTTTAATGAAACAAACGGTTATTAACATGATATTACACTCGAAAGTCAGCAATACTACGCAATCGTATGACAAATAAAAAATATACGCTGATTTGACAAGATGATGATAATGAAAATAAAAAACGCGATGCTTAAAAAGGAAAATATTATTTTAACATTTATAAAAATATCAATTACATTTGCATCTTTTAAATATAATCATCCTACAATATCAGCGTAATCGCCGCGGACGCTCCTACTATATGCGCCGATAAAAATAAGCTAATGTTACAGGATGTTTAAGAAACTGATCATCTTTATTTCTTCGGACCGACAGCTAACAATATCCTACCTCATGTAAGAATCTCGATCTCTGATTGGTTCACGTGACCCTGGATAACTACTGATATCACCCTATTGAGCGGGTTGATTATTTCAAAATTTCAAAATTCTACCCCAGCCCAAATTTAGATCACGCCTTCAAAATTACTGTCCCAACTCTTTCGCTCCCCTTTTTGAAACTTTAGTAAAGGCTGCGGCCAGAGTGCGAAAACAGCCCCGCTGAAAGCGCTCTTTAAATCTAAATTCATAGTAGTAGGGTTGATAAATTATTTATACCCGTCAAAACAAAGCATGACAAAAACGTGCAGATTGAGTGTCTTGAAATGTACAATGTATATTAGACTTTGGCGCGTCGCATAACAACAAGCATGAGGCTACTATGTCCCAATGTCTGAATGGAATAACACATATTAAACATAAAACATTGGAATGTGTGAAATAAATATATTGAAATCAACTCACGTTTGACACAATCGTTACTGGAGGGCAGATAACTGTATCCCACAGCACATCGACAATAACCTTGGATACAGTCGGACTTCTGCATTGAGCATTCTGTTTTAGCTGAGCACTTCATTCCAAATTCTGAAATAAGTGGATTTCACAAAAATAATTCTCAAATAAATCAGTCAACATCAACATAATTTACTAACTATGTTTGTCATTTGCTAAAATATATATTTTTCGTTACAGCATTAATGATTGACAAACGTCCATCAACGTATGCGATCATGAAGTTCAACCAAACTAAGTCAATAAATCTAAACATGAGTATGGTTGGCGATAAAGATAAATCTATTGAAATGAACTCACGTTTGACACAATGGCCACTGGAGGGTAGATAACTGTATTCCACAGCACATTGACAAGAACCTTGGATGCAGTTGGAGTTCTGCAGTGAGCATTCTGTCTTAGCTGAGCACTTCATTCCAAATTCTGAAATAAGTGGATTTCACAATGATAATTCTCAAATTAATCAGTCAACATCAACAGAATTGGCGAAAAATATTTGTTGTTTGTAACAAGCGTAGAAGCAAGCAGAGCTCACATGTCCCCGCTTCCCTCTGAAGTCAAATCATGTTGATAAAACTATAAAACACCTTAATATTTTTTGTTAAATTGATTCTTAATGGTATGTTTGTAACAACCTTACAAATGTTGTAAGAAAATAAATAGTATCTACTTACTTTGGGGACAGATTGTTTTTATCTCCCCTCCCCGAAGAAACGGGAAGCAATCCTGATCCGTTTGCATGGATTTCTCATTGGACTGAAATATGTAAAAGTGTAAATCTCTAAAATTTATGTCATTATTTTAAAAAAAAACCACGTTTCTCTATGATATTATTAATGGTGATGAGTATAACCTACACTCTTGTGTGGACTACACGATGCAAGTGAGTTAATCTCTAAAATTTGAGCCATTATTTCAAGCATTAAACATAAAATAAAAAAAGAAAATCTTTTCGCAATTTCAGAATAATGCAATCTAGTTAAAACCAGCTGTAATGTTATCGTCCCCTAAGTCCTTACGTTACATCTAGCTACTAACCCACCTTGTCCGTGTCACGCATGCGCGGAATTCAGCCAATGGAAAAAGAACTTTATCATGTGAGCGTATTTTTCCGGAAATCCGATTGGTCGAGAACCGGTCACGTGACAGTCGAAAAAAAGTGATATTGACTTGACCCCCGAAGAGTCGTGGGTCAAACCGCTGTTTCATGACGTCATGCTATTGTTATCATGACGTCATTGACCCGTCATTGCCAACGATCGAGCCCAAATATCGCTCATTGCTGTAGTTTATTTTTCTTTTTGTTTTTTTATTTAGTCCTCGGTCAATATTGTTTTCTTCGGCTATATAAAAACAGGTATTGACCGAACTCACCAGTCCCTAATTGTATAATATGAGCTCTTGATATTTCAAATAGGGGCGGTCCGTAATTTATATTGTTGAGCATTCATAATCTAGAAAAGTAGGAAAATATTAGGCGCTATTTCAGCTCCGTAGTGGAGTTTTCGCTCGTCACCCGGAAGACTGGGGTTCGTTTCCCGGTTTCGTCATACCGAAATACTAAAAAAGGTGTGAGTTTTTGAGGCCTTGCTTGATACTTGATGCATTGTAAAGGCAGAACAACTGGCGCTGCACTGTGGCTATCGGGTGCTGAGGAACAAAACAAGTTTCCAACATGTATACTAGGGACAACAAAGTGTTATTATATAAGGACAATGTACCTTAATGAGAGAATGAGTTTTATTGATCGCCCGTTGAAAATATCGCTAATTGATAACTTTATAGAGGAAATTATATGAGTGTCCATGACCATCTTCCCACGGCAAGGTGAAAACGTATCGAGCAACTCTCCTCGCTTTAGACCTTGCCTTCACAAGGTAGAAAACTGGTGATCCGGAGCAGCGACACCTATCGTGATCACGAGTTACGCCCCTTATCAGCTCTCACAAAATAGCCAATGAAATTTCGGAACAAATTCAAAATACTAACAGACTATCTTTTTGAAAACTATCCGAGTGAAATTTAATTTCAAATTTCAGTCCGCATGGTTGTTTGATGAGCACCGAGAATGCAGAGAAGACAAACATTTATGTATCACTCAAATTAATTGTTTCTCGCCCTTGTAAAACACATACAAAGGTATTTTTTTCAAATCGGTTCAGTTAACATGCTGTCTTCTGATTGGACTATTCTACTTCCGTGCAGCGGGTTGAAATGCTAGCACAGAAATCACGGCCAATGATGTCAAGGGAGGAATGGGAAAGTTTAGAAACTTTTTTGTTTCGCCCGTGACGTTGTGAAGATGGTCCATGACAAACTATGTTTACAACACGAGTGGCTAAATATTAGTATTTTCCGAGCGAGGGATATCCTGATATTTAGGCACGAGTGTCGTAAAAATATTATGTCATGGGCACGAATATAATATTCTGTTTATTACCGTAGTCCCAAAATTGAAGAAAATACCCAAAACCTACTTCTCAGCATAGACAGACTATGCCCTCCCGTATAGATTGTGACGTCATAGTGGAACCGTGACGTCAAAGGATTGTTTATAATGTGACGTCACAATCAAAAGGTGATATTTTGCCCTAGGGCAACATATGAAAAATATGAACCCCGATATGACTACCCTCGTAGGTAATAAACAAAGTTATTACACATTGTTTCATGACATATCGCGCAGACCGAATGAAATGATGTCATATTGACGCCATACTCGTCAAGCATAACGTCACAATCTTATAGCGGCGTTGGTCATGTCGGCGAATTTCTTCACATTTTTCTAAATTAATTCAGCGAATTAAGAATAAAATACTAAACTCAGTCGAGTTTAATTTCTTTTTTTATGAAACTCATGAAATGTATCGGTATTTATCTCGCTTTCGCTCTTTTAATACCAAACATCTCACTCTTTAAATACAAATTTTATTAAACGGGTCATCGTTTAGTAATCTCTATATGCCATACATGTTAATGAACTAGATTGTACAGAGAAGCATCTATTTACTTGAACAAAATTTATACAGAAAGAAAATGTACCGTTTTTAAATCATCGTCTTTTGCAGTTATCTCCGAGTCCTGACCAGTTGTTTTTCCTGTGATTAAACCGCAGAGCAAGTCTCTTGAACTGTTTTTGATGTTAGGACACTCTTTTATTTGTTCACACATTTTGAGTCCAATTAGCCGTAACTCTCCGTTATCCTTGGCCATGGTAGCTAGGGTCAATCTTGCTAACACAATGGTGAAATGTACCAAATTCTGTCCCTCCATTATCTGCCAAACAGGAATGCTTAATCAGAAGTCCTTTCACTCAAGATGCTTCTATGATGATCAATTTAAAGGGGGTCTGCAACTTGAATTTTTAACTTCAAGTGTTTTATTAGCAGGGCCCCGAAAGAGTCGTAAATGCTCGATGGGGTCAAAATTATTTGGTTACGAACCGCTTACAGCTGACAACCAGTACCAAGTTTGTGTCATGGATTCCGTCCCTATCGAGTATTTACGACTATTTCGGGGCCCTGCTAATAAAACTCTGGAAGTTAAAAATTCAAGTTGCAGACCCCCTTTAAGATCTGAGGCGACATTACATGTATTTTCCCCCAAAGTATGCTTTATCAGTGGTACTTCCGCTCCAGATGCAATTTCCCCTTGAGTTCTGAGACGACGACTTATAATAATAATGATAATGGTTATTACAGACGATTTATAGGGCAACATTTCCATGCCCATGAAAGAGATATAGCCGCCGTGTCTGCTCCCACAGTAAAACCAACCAATTGGAATTGTGAGATTATCTATTAAGATCTTAGAATATCCTCCCCCTTTCCCCATTGGACGTACCGTGGTTACAATCGATTTGAAGTATTATTTATCAAGATGACTGAAGAAGAAGCTTTTGAGTCGAAACTAATCACTCAATTTTTTAAAGTTCACGGCTCAATATACATTAATAAAAGATGAATTGAAAACATCTTTCCAAACATCAACTCATAAATAAAACTAAACACGTATATCATCCCTATCCCTGCGTGCAGTTCAAAAGGGTTCGTATGAATAATATATTGCACCGATTAGATTGTTCTACATATTTTAAACTATATTTCTCAAGGAAATTGCAAGTTTTATAACGTGATATATCATATAAGAATATTAGAATGTTCACAAATAATTTGTTTCGAGAACAACGAACAATATCTTGTGATGCCTTTTGAGAATTTTTTTCGCTAAATTAAATTGAATAGTAACTTCTTTTTGTTACTACCCTGCTACTAACATTTAGAAGTAATAAATCAGAATATGAATGTTTGGTTTTATTCTTTATTTATCAATCTTATTAGCCCCTTTGATCAGTATTTAAAGGGGCAGTAGCACGTTTTTTGAAAAATTTATATTTTCAATTTTTCACTGATAACTATAAGTTAATGCTAAATGTATTACTTTGATAGTATCATAAATCTCATAACACAAACCAATCATCCGTAGTCAGAGAACAAAGTATGAGGATTCACATAAAATCCATTGGCAGCCATTTTTGTGTGAACACCTTTAATTCATTTTGTGTAAGAAAATGAATCTCATGGCTAAACTTTACGTTATATACTTGAATTAGTACTGCTCCATTTAGTTTAAATACATTGTCTTTCAATTGGAACCATTATTTTTCATTTTCCTGACATCAACTTATATTCCCCCTAAAAACGTGCTACTGTCCCTTTAAGTGACAACGCAGTTTAAGTCTTATTAGGCTGAATGGATTATTTCCGTTATTATTCGGCAGTTGAAGATATGTAAAGGATAAAACACGAGAACGAGATTATGCTTTGGATTCAAAACCTGAGGAAAGAAAGCTTTGTGGGGAGTAAGACAGAAAGCGAAGCTGTCGCGTAATTTTTTTTAATTACAGGTTTTATTTGATTTTGATTGTTGAACAAAATAATGAGCTGTTTGAGTGGCATTCTAGAAGTTGATGGTATAAGGAAGACAAGAGTAATTCTATGGATGAACAACTTCTTTATGGATGGTGGCGACGTTTCGGTATAGATTCTTATACCGTTATCAAGCATATGGTGAAAAACGAGGAATACAGCAATTTATACAGTTAGGTATGATAATGAGAAAAACTAACCTAACTGTATAAATTGCTGTATTCCTCATTTTTCACCATATGCTTGATAACGGTATAAGAATCTATACCGAAACGTCGCCACCATCCATAAAGAAGTTGTTCATCCATAGAATTACTCTTGTCTTCCGAACAAAATAATGTAAAAATAAGAGTGCTTTTTGATAAAAATTTATCCAAAATTTTGATGAGAAAAATAAAGGGAACTACAAAAAAACATGCCTTGTGTATTTTTCTAATCAGTTCAAATCGAAATAACTTGAATTTCAAAAATGTTAGAACAACTGAGAATAAGGGCAACGATAAACTAAAAAAATAAGCTACTCTTAAACATCTTATTTTGGAATAATTCTTTTGTATGCTTAACATTTTTAAAATATTTATAAAGTTTGTCATATGTGTCTGCAAAGAACTTACGCAGTGGCCTTTTAACCTAAAACGGGCAAGAAACCATGATCTTTGAAAAGATGCCAATTAATATTCTTCAGTTCAGTAATTTGGCTAAAACTACCAGCTATCAGGAAGTGAGTTAATTTTTAACTCAGTTGATAAATCATAGGAAAGGTTAAGCTTCCGACTTCATAAAATAGGCTTAAAGACAAATAAAATATGGATGAGGTTGAACTTTTGTATTGACGGACTTCGTAAAGAAAGAGAACAAAAACAGCAATATAAACTCGTCCTACGACCTAAAGCAACATGTATAATTTAAATAAATGAGTTTGAAATGAGCTGAGAAATGATATTTGATAGTCAGAAAGTAGAAAATAAAGGATCAAACTAAGTTTTAAAAATGCACATGGCAATCAACGTCAAGAAATTGTAAACTCTATAACGATTATACCGTAATTCCTGATCTAGAAAACACAGAAATAGATCGAGAATTACGCTAAATATGTTTTATTTCTTGACTGATTTCGTTCAAATTTGAAATTCTTTATCATAAAATATTAAATCGACATATGTGTGCAAAAATCCAGGTTTTGGAATTTTATTTTCTATTATAGGGATTTGAGATTCGAACCCCTGTGTTTTGTGTTTTCTTTGAGTTGGGAACATCTTCTATCATCTTATCTGTTACTAACCCTTTGTGTCATAAATTTTCAACGCAGTTATCGTTGTGTTCCTCTTCAATGGGGGCATCATATGGGATAACATATCCTTCTGTCTATAACAAATATGTGTGCATCGCTTACATGTATATGATAGAACTCAAGTCTCTTGTGACCAGGCGGAATATCAGGCGTAAGGAAACGTCTCGGGTCACAGAAATAATGTGGAGTGAAACCATATGGAATTTTCTTTTTAAAGGCAATGGATTTCTCCAATTATAACGAAACTCGATTAACAGATGAAGAGAGGCTAAATAATCATGACACATCATCTAGTTCTTTGTAAATTTCGTCTTTAAGTCAATGTTTATTTTATCTTTTAGGCTCATGTTTGAGAGCATGTTTTTAAAGAGATATTGAGCTTTACATATTTTCCAAATATATACGGCCAGGTGTTAAAAGGAAGCATCAACTTACTCACAGGTATCTTTCTTACACAAATTGTAATGTCAAGCCTATCGCTTCTGTTTGTTCTTTGATGATAATGGGTCTAACAATGTTATATTTGGGATAACACTATATTGAATAGTACTCATTCTTGTACTATTTTCGGGCCGAGTCCCATGTGGGATTCGAACCCACACCCTCAGAGTCAGGCAACACCGCCAGCAATGACCATACCAACTCGCCCGTTTCGTCATCCGCACAAAAGGTTTGTCTGATGTACGATTTTAAGAATATCAATTGAACCACTACAGACGACACGTTAAATTGATACAAAACTTTATTTGAAATATAAACACCGTCTATCATTTCTTTTCAATTGAAATAACATAGATTTGTATAAAAAAAGTTTCGTCCTGAGTAAAATTGTTTACATGAGCATTATTTCCCAAAGAGTTTAGAACTTGGTAACCTCCAGTTCAGGCTCCTCCACAATTCTGTTTTTGTTCAGGACTTTGCGAACCAGGATTACCAATGATAGAAACGTAATAGAGAACAGAACACTCTCGGCACAAAGGACGTAACTATACCACATGGGGGAATACAAATCCATTGTAACACCGATAATCTGCGGATTAGCTAATCCTCCAAGAGCCAAGGCCACATAGATGATGCCCAGAAGCTTCCCAGAGAGCTGCACAAGCTCCTTCTCGGCCCAGGTCAAGCTTGCAGGGAACACGACAGATATTGCAAGACCAATTGCAACGATGCTGATCCAAATCCCAGTGCCGAAGAGATAGAGGCCTGACAACAGGAGCCCGACCTGGCCAAGACAAAGGACTATGCAGCAAAGGGTAAAAAGCTGGACATGGGTGACGAAGTTGACGATTACGATGCCGATCCCTCGTCCTGCAGTGTAGGACGCCCAGAAGGCCGAGGACAAGCGGTTGCCGTCTGTCTTACTCCAGTCCATCTGCTTCACCACGAAAATTGCCAGGAAGGACGGGGACGTGTCCTCGACCTCATCCAGGAAGAAGTAGAAGACTCCGAAGAGGAAGAGGGTGAGGAGGAAGAGACGCAGAGGAAGGGTCCGCTTCTGTCTGTGGGGTTCCTCGATTCCGTCTTTGTCCTTCAGTTGGCTTCTCCGAACACCGCTTCTCCCTCGGCGCTTGTCATGGAAATACTTGATGAGGAAAACGAAGGACGAGACAATAGTGAGGATCCCGCAAATGAGGAATGGGTACTTGATGTTGGACTCTGTGTACCGCTTTGGAGGTGTGAGGGTGTCGATGCCCGGTCCTGTGGAGTTTGGGAATGGAGGCATGGTAGATGTGCTCATTGTGACATTGTCGTCTGCGATCTCCTGGGAGAGGAAGGGATCCAGCAGGAAAGGAGAGATAGTAGCACCCATGGAGAAGGAGAAATGAAGCGCCTGCATGAAGGGTTTACCTTCGTCTCCCCACTCTTCCACTATCTCCACATTGGAACCTGGAAGTAGACAGATTCATTATTAATGTATTTTGGTATTTTGTCATCGTAAGACACTGGTGTTAGTCCAAATAATCACTTTAGCTAGCCTACAAACGACTCAATACTTTTATATCCATTCCCACTTCAAAGAAAACAAATATCCACATACGAGAACTGCCAATTCCAAAGCATGATAATTATTGGCACGAATATTCTATGTCAAATTACCGTTGAAGAATGTGCATTATCGTGCATGTGAACAGCTGAGTTTTGGTGCCAAATGTTGGTTAAATTGCGGAAATCTAGTCAGTTTTATCATTTATTGAATTCAAACTGTCTTCTCAATGTTATTGGCTTAAGAAAAATAATGTTTTGTTTTAACAGTTGGCATTTGGCATCGGTTTGTTGGATCCGTTACTAAAAGTACTTGGTTTGATTCGCAAATGTGAATCTGAGGTCATGACGGGTAGTCTATTCGTTGAAAATCGTCTCATTCATATACTTTATTTGACAAGGTTTGGAGATATCCATTTGATATTTATTTCGATTTTTCTACCTCATTTTGGGATTTGACTTCACCTGGATTAGTCAATAAGTCTAGTTGAAAATAAACGTTTACTTAAAACTCATTATTAAAATTGATAGTCGTTAACCCCGTAAAAATGTGAATATTCAATTCCAAAAGATCCATTATACAGTAAGAAGTTGTAACACAATCAAGGGGAGACAACACTAATGGTGTATAATACACAAGAATACATCTCTGACGGTATACAATACAAGGGTACATAACTCTTAAGGTTTAAAAAGCAAGGGGGCATATAACTAATACGGCAAAATTGAAAGGAACACAGCTCTGATGTTATACAATACAAGGGGACATAACTCTTACGGTATGATTTTCAAGGGAACACAGATCCCATGGTATACAATGCAAGGTGACATAACTTTACGGTATACAAGGGGGCAGAACTCTTTCGGTAGACAATACTAGGGGATACAATCTTAACTGTATACAATACAAAGGGACATAACTCTTAATGTACAATATACAAGGGACATAATTCTTAGAGTATTAATGTAATACGGAGGTACTACTAATACGGCAAAATTAAAGGGAACACAGCTCTGACGGTATAAATACAAGGGGACATAATTCTTACGGTATAAGATTCAACGGGAACACAGATCTCACAGTAAAAAATACAGAACATTACGGTATACAAGGGGACATAACTCTTTCAGTTGGCAATACTAGGGGACACAATTCTAACAAAATTCTTCAGGTGTAAAATGCAAGGGGGCATAACTCTAACGGTAAACAGTACAAGGAGCATAACTCTTACGGTAGAAATACAAGGGGAGACAACTCGGAAAACAATTTAGGGCGCACAACTCGTACAGTATACAAGGAGACATAACTCTTTCAGTATGCAATAGTAGGGGACAGAACTCTAACTGTATACAATACAAGGGGACATTACTCTTACCGGATCTCGCTGCTCCAGTGACGAGTTCATGCAGAAGAAAGATGAGGACCATTGTCCAGTACATAGAGCACCAGGGAATGATGGCGCACGTCACTCCATACAGACTCATTGAGATGAAAAGAACAATATGGCGGTTAAATCGGTCGTAGGCAGCGCCTCCGAAGAAGTTGCCTACTCCTGCCCCCACAGCTGCAGCTGTGAAGAAGGCAGCTCCCTTGCTTGTTCCAACTCCTGTGATTTGTTGTAGGTCCAAGAATGCCGGCCCCTTCAGACCAACCACCCAGCCCTGGAGGAAATTGGGATTAGTCAAAAGTAACAATAATAAAATTAAAACTTCGGATATTCGCCAGCAGAATTTGATTTCTCTTCTGTGACTAGAAGAGGGTAAAGAGGGTAAATTGTATCATGTATGAGCCGTGAAATTCTGTACATTTACTATTTTTGGAACTGTCTTGGAGGTGGTGCGCTATCCCCACCAGACCACGGACAAAAAACACGCGAACAATAATCCTGACCGTGCATAATAAACCTCACTCTGGACAATTAACCCTAATCGGATAATAAACCCCAACTGGACAATAACCTCAACCCCGCACAATAGACCTCACCCTGGACACTTAACCCCAACCTGGATAACTAACCCCTTCCTGGAAATAAATCTCACCCTACCCAATAAACCTCTCCCTTGACAATAATCCACAGCCTGGACAGACAACCTCACCCTGAACAATGAACCCACTCTGGAAATAAACTTCATCCTGGACAATGAACCTCACCCTGGACAATAAATCCACTCTGGAAATAAACTTCATCCTGGACAATGAACCTCACCCTGGAAAATGAACTCACTCTGGAAATAAACTTCATCCTTGACAATGAACCTCACTCTGAACAATGAACCCACTCTGGAAATAAACTTCATCCTGGACAATGAACCTCACCCTGGACAATGAACCCACTCTGGAAATAAACTTTATCCTGGACAATGAACCTCACCCTGGACAATGAACCTCACCCTGGAAATAAACTTCATCCTTGACAATGAACCTCACTCTGAACAATGAACCTACTCTGGAAATAAACTTCATCCTGGACAATGAACCTCACCCTGGACAATGAACCCACTCTGGAAATAAACTTTATCCTGGACAATGAACCTCACCCTGGACAATGAACCTCACCCTGGAGCAAAAAAACTCATCCTGGACATTGAACCAACCCTTGACAATTAACCTGAGGGACAGGTTATGACTGCGTACTAAGATAATACGAAATAGATCCTTACAGAGAAGAAGCTTGTTAAGTAAAGTCCAATCATGTAGTAGAACTTGTCTCTGTAGACTTGACTCGACATCTTCAACCGGAAACGCTGCCATCTTGACTTCTTTTCAACTTCCGCCGGAAGTGGTGTATCTGTTGCTGTGGTGTCAGACTTTGTATCCGGCGAAGTCATATTCCTTGACAAAAAAGCATGTGATAATGTAAATACAGTTAAACCTGTTCTACTATCTCTAAATATGGATATAGCGCTTTATAAATGCCCATTATTATTATTATTATTAAATAGAACCCGTGATTGCATTGTATCTTCCCGTTTTTTTTATTAGGGATTTTAAAGCCCAATTGTCACACTTGCATATCTTAAAAAGTATTTTTACTGTATGCGTTGTATTTTTAGCAAAATTTTGCGACCAACTTTGAGAATATCGGACCAAAATTCATTAAATAGGAGACAGATTACCGAAATGTAAGAAATGTCGACATGAAGGCGAATCAAGTGTGGCAATCTTTTCAAGCGTATATTTTTATATATTCCTATTTAATGACTTTTGGTCCGATCTTTTCAAGATTGGTCGCAAAATATTGCTAAAAATACAACGAACACAGTACATACATGCACTTTAAAATATTGCAATATCGCAGTTAAATAATGTGTCTTTAAAACCATTGATTGTATGTATAAAACTACCATTTTAAGTTCTCATATAGAAGCTAAGGATTCCATTTTATTTCCACAAATATAAAATACATTTACACTTTGATCCTTTACATTTGAAACATAACTAACAATTTAACAGTCGCTGCCAGTTGTTTGAAAATCATACAACGCCATAACAACGTGTTTAATTTTACGTCTTTCCAAACTTGAACTTACGAGACATTTCCCAGTTTCTGAAATATTGGAGATTTTTTTCTCACTAGTTCTTGACCATTCAATTGATATTTGCTCGATGTATGTGACCATTTTGGGACAAGTTCACGAATATTTATTTAGCCTCTATTTCAATTTGCTCGGTATATATGACCTCTTTCCCGGAGGGTCATGTAATAATATCGAGAGTGTCATTAAATAGTCACCAAGACGTCACTTTGTAACGCCACAGTTTATTTGACCTCTCCAAAGGAAAGTATAAATAACCTACATATAACTCGTTGGGTTGCGTTTTGGCGAATATAACATTGTGTTGGCTTTTCGTTTGAGGATATTTCTTTCTGGATAACCCAATGAAATGTTAATTTCATATGCAGCCTAATTTGTAATTTGGCATGTCTAAAGAACATTCGAAATAACATTCTTTGTCTCGAGTTTGTGTTATTTGCGTTGCTTGTTTTCCGTTTGTATGGTAGACGTGATTATAGTCCAAAACTTAAAGGGACAGTACTATCGGGGTATTTTTGTGGAAAACAAAATTTAACAGGAAGAAGTGATGCATTCTATTCTTTGTCAAATTGCTAAATTTAGAACACCTAAAATGTCACCCTCACTTACATATCCAATAATAAGTGTGAAATAATCATGTAATAATAATATAAAAGTCATTCTCTCCCCACAGAGGCAGATCAAGTCATGTTGATTTAATCTCTGTTCTATTACGACGAGTTTGTGGGATAGAATGGGAGATGCCTGATTGGAGGCAATCAAAATTAGTTGAGCAATCAGCGACGCTGTTCTTAAATCATCATTTTGGCAATTGAAACAAGGCAAATGCATTGTGATATGAACCACCCTTTCCATGCGAGAAGCGTTGTCGTTTGATAAAGAAATTCAAATGTATTGTGATGAAAGTTTTTTTCCGCCTGGGGAAACTGCCAGAACCCTGGAATTTCAGAGGCTAAATCAACATGACTTGATCTGCCTCTGTGGGGAGAGAATGTATAAGAGTATAACCAGGGAAGTACTCTTAAATTTTATTTCCACAAAAATAATCCGATAGGACTGTGCCTTTAAAACTGTGCCTTGAAATGGTCAATACATCTAAAAATTTAAGAAAAGGAGACATAGTGTTCTTCATCTAAAAATGATCTCTCAAGTCTTCTTATAGACTTGCTTCGGCTTTTATCTTATTTTCTGGACGACAGACTAGCGCGATTACAAAACGTTCGGAAACAAGACGTGACAAGTACTTCGACAAAACGCAACCTATTTACATCAAGAAGCAAATTTGAAATTCAGAATGTCAGTGTCTGAAATTGAGTACACACAGCTTGGGATTTGTCCACACAACAGAGATGGCGCATCGTGATACCTACATCAGTTTTAAGAATAGACATGGTCACAAGGAGGTCATGAATAAACATTTATATATATGTGTACAGCAATATGTCGTGTGAGCAAAGTTTTTTTAAATTCGCTTTTAGAGACTTACTTACCTTTGGCAATACTTTTGATTTGCGAGAATGTAATTAGTATTTTTGAAATGAAATATCTGTGTTGTGACATGCATCACATGAAACTATATTGACTAAAACAATAAAGCAGGGGATGTTTTAAAGGGGCAGTAGCACGTTTTAGGAGAAATATAAGGTGATGTCAGGAAAATGAAAAAAAAAGAAGTTGACAAATCCATAGAATTTATTATTCATCTTAAAGGGGCAGCAGCACGTTTAAGGGGGAATATAAGGAGATGAAAATTAATGATTCCTATTGAAAGACAATGTGTTTAAACTAAATGAAGCACCAATAATTCAAATATGTAAAGTAAAGTTTAGCCATGCGATTCCTTTTTCTTACACAAAATGAATTAAAGGTGTTCACAAAAAATGGCCGCCAGTGGATTTTATGTGAATCTTCATACTTTGTCCTCTGACTATGGATGATTGGCTTGTGTAATGAGATTTTTGACACTCTCAAAATAATACATTTAGTATTACCTTACAATTATCAGTGAAAAATTCAAAATATGAAATTATCAAAAAACGTGCTACTGTCCCTTTAAGATATGATCGGCTTACTTCAAACTGTGCCACAATGCAGATAAATGAATCTTGTCACCGAACTGATCAATTTGTCCTTAATTAACCTAAAACCTCTTTTGAATAGATATATAGCAATAGTTTTTTTGTGTATAATATACTCAGACCTGTTTTTGTTGTTGAGTCGTCGAAGATGTTGATTTAACAACCGTTGAGTCATCAGATCTGTCATTGCACATGTGCACATATGATGCTTAAGGTTATCACGATTTGTTACACGATATGATTAATAACAATCGTTATGTAGTGTCCTTTAACTGTTTAATTTGTTGACTAAACAGTCTGTGGAGTAAATCTTGTTTAAATGTGATCTATATGTTACACTTGGCTACGAATCTGCGTGCATGCACGTAGTAAACAATTTGTTAACTTATTTTAATGAGATTGATGTTGAGCGGAAAATACCATCTCATCTTTGCATACATGCATACAGTCGAGCCTCGAGCGTTTATCCGGTTACGCCTGAAAATCGTCCGGAAGCGAGTCGTCCGGTTATTTGAATCAAAACGATTAAATGTGTTTGGTATGTATAAGGTAAACGTTTATTAAAACACTAGGACAAATTATCACCTCAAATATCATACCTAATTTATTGAGATTGACGTTGAACGCTATAATTACATTTCCTCTTTGCACATGTGCATATATGTAAAATATGCCGCGACTTCTTTCAACTAAATCTATCTTACATGGTGATCGTTGAATAAATAAGGAAGATGAATGAGAATTTGTTATGAATTTGCTGTAAGTTTTCCTTTAAAACCCTATATAAATATCTCCAGTTACCATTCAAAAAGCATGACATTTATTTTCAAACGTCTTTTCATTTTGCAGGTACCAGGTAGCAATGTCTGAACAGCCAGGAAAAAACAGGTTCACGTCACGTCACATAATTAGAAAAACCTTTGTTTTATGACAGGGGTAAGAAATAGAATTTTCACTATTATGACCCTCTATCTTTAAAATGTTATCAATATGTTTTAAAAAAACGGGCATATTTATTGATTTTCATGTAGAAAATGCTTCTAGTTGATGAACATTTGTGTTTCATCGAAGTAATTTTCGAAAATAATACGTTCATTTCATATTTGGAAATATGATATAAAAACACTTAAAAGAATTCTTTTAATCAGTTGTTTTTATCTGTTTTAGTAGGCCATCAAAGTTTTTAACCTGGCTTTACAAACCGAATTCACCTGTCAGCATGTCTGTCTGTCTGTCTGTCTGTCTGTCAGCATGAAACTGTTTTCCTAAACTGACTTTAAAAATAGGACGAAAGTGGGTCATGAATATTATTTAAAGAAATATACCTGTTTTGCTCAGGTCGCATATCCAACAATGACATTATCGTCCTTATTCCAAATCGAAATAATGAATGTTTAAAAACAAGAAGTTACAAAGTCAAATTTACCAAAGCATAACAGTATTTTAGCCCCTAACATTCAAATCTGCGAATCTTTTGTTTCGTCAGTAGAAATATTTTCTAGACGTTCAAGCTTGTAACATTTGGGCTTATATAACAAACACGTTCCCTCAGTCTTACCCTCTCAATGATTATGGGTGAATGGTATTTATCGTAATCACTGAAAAACCAAACTGCTTATGCGACATAAAACCTCTATGAACACATAGCAAAAATACTTATAAACGTATAAACAAGTCTTATGAAGAAATCATCGATTGAATGCAAATTAGAAATAATGTCAGTTTAATACTGGTAATAACATATCCAAATTTACTGAAGCCAAATGACAAACATAAAGTAAAATACCGTTAAAGGGGCAGTAGCAGCTTTTTAGGGAGAATATAAGGTGATGTCATGAAAATGAAAATTAAGGGTTCCAATTGAAAGACAGTGCATTTAAACTTAATGGGGCAGTAATAATTCAAATATCAAACGCAAAGTTTAGCAATGCGATTCCTTTTTCTTACACAAAATGAATTAAAGGTGTTCACAAAAAATGGCCGCCAATGGATTTATGTGAATCTTCATACTTTGTCCTCTGACTATGGATGATTGGCTTGTGTAATGAGATTTTTGACACTCTCAAAATAATACATTTAGCATTAACTTATAATTATCAGTGAAAAATTAAAAATATGAAATTATCAAAAAACGTGCTACTGCCCCTTTAAATCTTCGAAGCAGTTTGGTGAAAGAATTGTTTGTTTCGTTACGTCAGTAAAAGCCTTTTCTAGATGTAAACACTTGTAAACTTAAATTAAAGTCATACGACAAAAACCTCCCTTTGTATTTCTGTTTTAAATAAAACTAAACATCCAACAAAGGATAATATAACGTACATTTGAATGTACATAAACGTCCCTAAGGTGACAAGAAGAAACCATGTATTTTATGCAAATTGAAAACATGTTCTGTTATAAATAATAAGAAATCAACATGTACCTCAAGATGTCAAGAAAGAAACTATATAATTTATGCATATTGGAAACAATGAATGTTATAAATAATAAGACATCAACATGTATTTCAATATGACAAGAAAGAAACCATGTATTTTATGCAAATTGGAGACAATTTCTGTTATAAATAATAAGACATCAACTTGTTCCTCAAGATGTCAAGAAAGAAACCATGAATTTCTGTAATAAATGATAAGACATCAACATGTGAGGGCTGATATAACTTACAGTACCTTTAAATCCGCGAAGGCTTCGTATATGTGAAACGACTCATAAACCCGTCAACTCTACGTCTCCGCTTTCCCGAGCGTTCTCTCGATTCATTTAAGATCAGAGTACAAGAGGAGATATACAACAGGGGATTGGGGATATACAAGTGTTTACATGGGTGTCTGTAGCACCAGATATACCTACCTTGTGAAGTTTGTGCAAACATACGCTGACCATGTTGCTAGATGAGACATGTTTGAATATATTGCTAAAAACTTGGATCCAAGATTGTCTTTCATTTCCTTGAGGTTATCATAAACAAAATTCAATAATTGTGTCAAATATTGATCATGATACACACTTAATAATACTTAAATATTGAATATTTGGATGTTTTGTGTCTTAAACGCTGCCCATTTATCTATATGAGCTCTGTTCTAATATATTTCTGAAAACTTTGATCTAAGATTAGGTTTCAAATTCTCGTAAATAAATCGTAGATCATAAACATTAGATGTATTCTATTGATCATGAATATGTACTTCTAAACATTTAAATATTGAATATTTGGGTGGATTTTCGTGTCGAACATGATCTATTTGCCCATAATAGCTCTCATCTAATATATTGCTTAAAATGTGATCCAATGATATCTTTCAACACCTCTTAGATAAGAAATAATTCCATAGAGTTCCTTAAAAATCAATTAATGTTCAATATATTCCTTATATTGATCCTTGCACGTAAAGTTGATATTCTAAGAAGGAAAAATGTGCATGATGATTATGAAAAATGAGTGCATTGTTTTTATGTAACATGCACTTATGAATACTGAATACTGAATGTGTGTATGTTTGGTTGCTCAAACACTAGAACACTGTAAAGAAGATTAATTATAGTGATTAAAAACGATTAGCATATTCTCAATACATAAAGAGGTTACTCAACAACCATTGATGTTCTTCAGAAGACTGAAGTATAGTTACTTGTGCGATGCGCACATATACAAGATAAATGATGCAAATTTCACCGATAAATGATTTTAAAGAACCTGTTCTATCGACTTCCGGTGTGTGATTGTGTTTATCTGGAACATGTCGACTAAAATGCGGATCTTCGATCAATTTTATTCTTTAATTAAAAAATAATATATGCATAATGGAATATCCGTACATGTATATATACAAGATTTATAATAAGACTTCCTTAGCCGATGATTAGCTTCACTTCTACTTCTATGTTTTTTTTACCAAGGTGCGTTCTTCTTAATCAAGGACTTCCATTAAAGAATCAAACACACTAAATTTGTCACACTTGGTAACATAGGTAACGTGGAAACGCATGTACCATCTGTGGGGAGCCGGACATAAGATCATTCATTATAAAACACTTTTCTGTGGGAAAGACAACAAAAATGTATTTTAAATTTTACGGCATGACTTCTTAGTAGGTCAACTGTTAACTGAATATGTGACGCTTTTCGCTCAAGGTATTAATATGCAGCATTTGCCTGAGAATATATCATTGGTTTGTATATTAATAATGATATTACGAATATTTGTATTGCATACATTCCATCCAATAAAATGCTCAGGGCGCAACCAACAAATATTGCCTTGATGGAATTTTGTTTTCAAAGCAGTTTACGAACCATGTTGGTCCGAACATCCATTTTCCAGTTACCCATTTTAACAGCTGGATGAACTGAGTACAATGTGGATGAAGTGTCTTTCTCGGGGACACAACATCGTGTAAGACCCATATACGAACGTTAAAAGGGAAGTAGAACGTTTTTGAAGGAAAATATCGAAACCAAAAATAAATGCATAAAAAATAATAAAAAAACTTTCCAAAAATAAAAAAAAAAATAAATGCGTGACAATGTTTATAAGTCAAAAGTATCATTTAAAAAACGAACATTCTATGTCTCCTATAATCACAAAAATGGCTACATACAGTTTTCGCTTGACATTTGATAATTTTGTTTCTGACTTCAGATAATGACTATGGTGTTGAAGATAACATTAATGTCAAAAAAGGATGTTTAAAGGGGCAGTAGCACGTTTTTTGACAATTTTATATTTTCAATTTTTCACTGATAATTGTAAGTTAATGCTAAATGTATTCCTTTGATAGTGTCAAAAATCTAATTACACAAACCAATCATCCATAGTCAGAGATCAAATTATAAAGATTCACATAAAATCCATTGGCAGCCATTTTTGTGTGAACACCTCTAATTCATTTTGTGTAAGAAAAGCAATCTCATGGCTTAACTTTACATTATATATTTGATTTATTGATGATTCATTTAGTTTAAATACATTGTCTTTAGATTGGAACCCTTTATTTTCATTTTCCTGACATCACCTTAAATTCCCCGTAAAAACGTGCTACTGCCCCTTTAATGGGTAAATTTTCGGAAACATAATTTAGTAAAAACGTGCTCCTTCCTTGTCATAAGTAGCAGTACCCAAGAATGGCCCTGTATTGAAATAAAGCGAGCATTTGAGATACAGCAAACATCAAAGAAGCTTATATACATATACCCTTACCTACTAACCTACTATAGGGGCAATAAACAATAGTGGAAGACCTCAAACACGCGTGTCACATGCATACATGTGTATGTCTACTCACATGACATTCCGTGTCAACTCTGCCATCGTGAGCAGGCATACAAAAATGTTTGACTTACAACATAAGCCTACATCTAGGACACGAGTCAAGGGTTCATAGATGGGTATCCCATCTTAAGATGAATAATAAAATTCTATGGATTTGACAACTTCTTTATTTCATGGAATGCGACGTTTCGGTGCAGATACTGACACCGTTATCAATAAGGATGCGCGGTATTATCGATATTTCATCACGGATCATATAATAAATCGGTATATTGCTATACAGGAAGAACATGATACTAATCGGTACACACTTCTGAAAATGTCCAATATATCGACAATTTTAAAATAAGCTATTTCCATCTAAAATTGACAAAACATACAAACAAGTAAACGTGATTTTATGGGAAATATTAACAAAGTGTGAAGTTGTGGAAATACCGAAAACATGTATACAGGTCATACAAAGTGATTGAAAAATATCCCTTTCCAAAACGGCTCATATTAAGATAAGATAGCACGCAAATTGCCATACACTGTTCTCTATCGTGATATATTGCAATACGGAAATGAGGAAGGTGTCGGCATCTACACTATAGTCTGTAATCCAGACCCTAAAGCAAAATTTTATAAACTTAAAGGAGCCTTTTTAAGTCTAGAAAATGTTGGCAAGTCTAGATATTGTTCAGTGCTTCTTTATTTTATTTACATAAGAAATTAAGATAAGATATTTTATTCGATAAAAAACACAAAACCTGAAAACTCCAGACGACGTTATCAATGGTCAGTGACCGTTTTAGGACTCGCATGACATGCATGGAGTTTTGAGAAAATAGTTCGTGTTTTGACCTAATTTGCATCTTTATCAGATTTTGAGGCAATCGGATACCAAGTTTATCAGATAGCTTTATTGCATCGATAACACCCTCCATTATATGATAATAGAGTTATACATGATTTCAGGGACTTTATGTTACTCTAACTGAAACGTTGCATTCCAAGAAATAGAAAAGTTGACAAAACCATAGAACTCTTCCCTATTCACCTAGAAAACTGCTAAATGTCTCTTTTAGAAGTCAACTTTAGATGTACAGAGCATTTTCGTGGTATCATACCTGATCTCAAACCTTGCAAAAAATTATATTTGATGAAAAAAAACTTAGATTGAGAAATAAATGTGTTATTCATTTGAATGATAGGATGATATATATTTATTGATGAAACAAAACGTTTTAAAAGCATGAAAATATTGTTGGTTTTTCTTTGCTTCATTAATTTTATTAGATTCTGCTTTAAAAAAACGACTGTTATCCTGATGAATAAATGTATTACCCGAACCAAGATATGTAAACAATTAAAATGTTTATTTATGGGATTTAAACACTTCATATAAGGAGTCTTAAAAGTGAAAAGATAAAAGACAAGCGGACGCCCAAAGATGTCCCATGACATAAGCCCCATCAAATAAACATATGCACTCGATTCGTAAAGGTCACGTGACTCTGTGTAATGATCTCTTAAAATCATAATATTGATTGTGATAATGGTTTCAGATAAAAATTATATTATACTCACACTGGTTCGTACATGAATGTACTCTTCTGTTACGTCAATATGGTAAACAAACTTCAATTCATTACACTGCCCGTTTCTCAAAATTTTCAGTTATCGTTTGGAAAAAGCTTGAGAAATATCCATTCTGGAAGGAGAATAGACCTGTCTGTAGAGTGGAATATTCTTCTCTGTACACTGACGAAAACGTTTCAATTTACCGTGACGCCTTTTTACATATATTAAATGCATACCGGCAAGGAGATATCGTGACCTACCTTATATATGAAGAAGGAAGTATTTGACCAGAACAATAAGGTTATTAAGATCGACTGAAATAGTCAATGGCCTCTTTCGGGATTCATAAAGAAGGGATTGAAATTTGCCATAGATTCGACTTTGAATATCTACAAGATATTGTGTATTTGAACCAGAGATGACAGAAAAGCAAAATTGACTTGACATCAAACAGTTGTTTCATGACATCATGCTATTCTGATAATGCCGTCATTGGCCTGTCCTCCGCTAACAATTTGGCATTAATACTGTTCACAACTATAGTTTTTTGTTCTCATTTTGTATTGTTACCACTATATAATGAAACAATCATCAACTGGTTAATTCGGCCAGTACCTGTTGTTATTAATTAACTATCAATGATATGGAACTTATATAATTTATACGGTCTTCACAATACGAATCCACAACTGGGCCAATACAGGAAAACTGGGCCAATACGAGCAAAACAGGGCCAATACGAGCAGACTGGGCCAATACAAGTCTGAGCATGCGCATACACACAAATGCCGAGAGTCCGAAGCTATTGCTTCAAAACTTTCACCATATATGACAGTTTATCTATTTCATTGATAATTTTGATTTCGGTAAAAATTAACTCTTTAATGTTGTGCAAGTAAATTACAAAGAAGTTAATTAATAAAAACGTCATTAATCAAGATTTCCATATTGGCCCAGTTACAGGTCCTCGGTCTTCTGTATTGGCCCTTGGCTTCGCCTCGGGCCAATACAGCAGACCTCGGACCTGTAACTGGGCCAATACGGAAAAACTTGATTAATAACATTATATGATAGACCTTAAGAAATATATATTGACCTAGGATAAGTCAACAAACCACATATCAAGAAAGCAAGCAGCCATCATGATGAAAGCATGACCCCAAGGAGTGACCTGACCTCTAAGCTTCTGATATTGAAAGCTTCTGCCGTGGAGTCCTTGTCAGTTTGCATCAAATCATAGGACTAACAGGACTGTTTTCAGTCCTTCTGGAGGAACTGGAATGAGTTGAGATTCTTTTAAATATTCTATGCCATGAACAACAAGGATGAATTTACTCATGCTGAAACCGTTGCCATTATCATACTGAGATTCAGTACTTGCCTTTGTTAGACACTGCAACGAATATCTATTATATGAAACTAGTGTAATAAAGCTGTATATATGACGTCAAAATAGTGTGTACCGTATTTCCTCGAATAGATGCCCCCGGCGTATATTTTTTCGTACCCCCAGGGTGTATTCGAGACCCAGCGTCTATTTATTGTAAGTTGGACACCTCGTCCACGTCACACGTAGAGGGAGAATACTTTGTTCGCATTTTTCTATGGGAGCATTAATTAATCAACTTATCACCCAGCGTGTATTCAAGGCCCGGCATATATTCGAGGAAATATGGTAGTTATGAAATCAAATGTTTGTACCGTTGTCATCAATGCCAGCTTATAAGGGGGAATCTTAATTTCAGCACATTTTCGACAATTATCAGTGTATAAAATAGATTGGAAATCTAGCCTGTCCTGGAAATTATTTGGTCAATTCCTTAGTGAAATAAATAATATTTTTCAAAAGTTACCAGTCCTGACCAAAATGTAACCAGTCCTAGCAAAAAATAGTCAGTTTAATGACTGGCGGACGACTATGTTTTAACACTGCAATTATACTTGATTAATACTCGAGAGTAATAAACAGAATACTAAACTTACTTCCATTTAGTACTAGCTTTATGCTAAACTTGTTTTCTCTTGTTTAAAAAGAATAATATGAAATGGAAGGCTGCTTAGCATATCTTCTATATATTTCATGAGGATAAAAAATGACAAACAACAAATTATTATGAAATGGGACTTCATCAGCATTTAAGACATACATGTATATACAATACAATCACCACTTATACTTAAAGGGACATTGTAATTTTTTCATTTTTGTGTACGGTAAATTAGAAGTTATTCCTGTCTATTCTTACATTCAATAATAATCCTGAATATTCTAAAATGACATATAAAAGACCTTGATTTGACATTTTAAAAACTTATCATTAACATTTTGACAAATAAAAGTTGAAACAATTTGTGAATACACAAATCAAGTTAACTGCCCTAAAAAATCTTGGTCAAATGTCCCTTTCAGTATTCATACAGCACTTTAATGTTGTTAAAAGCTTACATAAATGTATATACAATGTTAAGAAACACAAACTATCAATACAGATAACTCAAATTCAAATAATTATATCATAGGTTAATAAGGGTCCCTCTTAAACGATCTGCCTCATCATAAAAACATTACAAAATTAACCAAAATTGAATTTTATCAAAAGAATAAACGATCTAATGGAAATCATATCTGAAGGTTTAATTTTGTTTTGTTTATTGCAGAGTTGTTTATATGTATGATAATATCGCACATATCTGAAGGTTTAATTTTGTTTTGTTTATTGCCGAGTTGTTTATATGTATGATAATATCGCACATATCTGAAGGTTTAATTTTGTTTTGTTTATTGCCGAGTTGTTTATATGTATGATAATATCGCACAATAATAAAAACCTAAATGTTGATGCACACAATACACTCATAAATAATCAGCTTCATTTTTTAGTATATTGATGGGATATTTTCTTCAGTATGTAATCTCGATCATCATCACAGGTTCATATTAAATGAAAAGTATCCAAAGAAGTTAAATCTAAAAAATATGATAAAATAAAACATAAAAAAAAAGATTAAATGGCTATTAATAGAAACTAATCTTTTAAGCAATCTAAATAAAACACATATAAGTATTTCCTGTAAACACCTTCACTAAACAATAAATCACTAACTCCTTCTAAAAATATATCAATCCAAAGGGTATCCTGCCATTAGTTACACGTGCCATTTGTCACACACAAGAAAATTCCCAGTTGTTACACACTCAGCTTGGGAGGTAATCACCTACATACCTGTAACAATAATGAACTAGTCCAATCTCCTCATTAGATGAAAGATCAATGGGATTAAGACCAAGCCCTAAAGGGACACAATCATTCAAAAACTTAATTAAGAAAAAGAATGTGGAACTTTGATAATTTTGAGGTGTAAATGAGCATAAAACAACTAGAGGCTTTACAACAGTAAAACAATGGACGGACACTGTTTCATCAACAATAAATTTCAATAAAAAGAAGATACAAGATTTGAGTATACCGGTAATAATCTTAAGGCTCATACCAAGGGAAATGGACGGCACATTCAAATGAGTTGTATGTCAAGAACAAAAAATGTTTAGCAATTCAAATATTGCATGTATGTATTTCACTAGAGTGAAAGAAATATCATATTTACCCAAACTTCCTTTATTTATCCACATTATTTAAAAAAGAAAAACTAAAATTTAACAAAAATTAACTTGATTTTATAACTCATTTTAGAAACAATTTCACGTTTGGTCCAGAAACAACTAATTCATTATTTCAAATAAAAGAAAATGAAAATTTCCGAAAGTGACTAAATTAATGATCCTGAGCATAAACGATAATAATTCAAGGCATCACAGATAGAGGAATATAATTCTCGTGGACATCACAGTTGTAATACAAGTTTTATTCTCAAACAAATTATTTTCAATTCATCACGATTATCTACTTCATATGGACGGACAAACAAAAAATTGTAAAATTCAATTGTTTGTGAAGAAATATTGACCAAATACCACTTTGTATATTAATCATACTCCCAAGTCAGCTAAAACCAGACAACATATTTAGAAAATATATATTTAAGAGACAGCCATTCATTATATATTAACAGTTTTCTGCCGAAGAAGTCTCAAATTTTAATTATGAAACAAAAATGGGAAATTCAAACAAAATAATAACATTGAGGCAAGTGATGTTGTTTTGCTTAGCCCATGGTTAACATAAAGTATATCATATTTTCATAAAGTTTCAGGTTAACTATAAACAAACAAGTATCTGAGTTCAGACTAAAATGAAATTTTAGGTTTGATATACATCATAAAACTAAAAGGTAAAAAGATGCTGTATCATACTTGCAATATTTTTAAAAGTATTTTTAATGTATTCGTTGTATTTTTAGAAAAATTTAGCGACCAACCTAGGGAAAATCGGACCAAAATTTTATTAAATATGAGATAATTTACCAAAATTACGGAAACGGCAGCCAACATAAAGGCAAATCAAGTGTGGCCATCTCACAACTTCCGGTCTCTAAATATACGCTTGAAAACCGTCTTTGTCGCACACGACTAGATTTTATTTTATTTTTCTACGAATGAGGTATTCGTTGCTGCCAAAGTTGATACCCATCGAAAGCAAATACGCTAGTTGTGACACGTTGAAAATCCTACATGCGTAATGATAACGTCACCGAAAGCGGGTTCGTTAAATGCTATGCCCTTTCTACAAGGGGTACTGTGCTTTGGGCATCGAAATAAGTATGTTATTGTTGATGAAACAATCTAAATATGATATCAAAATTTCGACGAAAGATTTTTCTACAAAGTGATGTATTTCTTTTCTCAATAGCTAAATTTCAGCCTGAACCGCATGCAAGTATGAAACAGCATCTTTAAGTTAATCACACAAAAATTCTACGTTTATAATTAACTTGGCATCAAATATTAGATAAAGCTTGAATACATCGTTGGCAAACAGCAGTTCACTATATTCAAGGCTATTTACAAGTTTTAAAAAAAGAATTCTAATTTAATTTTCAGGAAAAAATTAAACCTGTAAAATAAGGCATATGATAAAATCAATCAAACTTTCAATAGATGAACATGTAAGCATCAAATATATTCTTGTAATCATGTCAAATGTTTTCTCAGATTCTATATAAATAAACTTGTTCTTTTTACAAATATTTGTTCCAGAAATGGTTTGACTTCAAAATAGTTTCAATGACTTCTTGAATATTTCATGAAATTGATAAAAAAAACTCCCGATTGATTGCAACCAAGTTTAAAAAATTAATCACAAATAAAACCACATTCATTCAAGAATTTAAAAAATTGAACAACCAATTTCAAATATAGAATGCACAACCATCACTTTGTTGTTTGTCAACTTATGAAAAAAAAAATTGAAAAAAAAATTGCAGTGTATTTAAAATTTGGCATTGGTTAGGCAAAAGAAAAGATTGTGAGAAACAACATTAATGTTAAATGAAAGGAAATACAAACAAATAAATTGAATAAGCACTTTAATTAAATATGTAATGAAAATACTTATAATAAACTTGGTAAAAATGAAGCGAAATCTCTTGCAGTTCAAGCATATATACAAGCAATACAAAGATAAAACTTGATCTAAGGACAGGTTCTATCATAATTTTACCAAAATGAACTTAACAAGTCCCTCAGGGCTATAGAATAGGGATACAACATATACATGTACCTCTTCATCCCTGGATATGTAATTTGATTTCATATCACCAATTCTATCCTTATTAGGGATTTATGAAAAACAAATTATGAATATCATAATATTTCTTAGCCACTTGATGAAATAGGAATCATAAAAATCAAAATTTCTATACCTGACAAAAATTATTTCAGATATTATTTTGAAATTATAAATATCAAAATATTTCTTGACCACCTAATGAAATATTTACTTAAAAAAATACAATTTCTCTAACATATTTTGTCAGGTATATTGAGGTACTCTTGACTAAAAGTCATTAAATAGTCTCAGTTTTGCAAGGAATATTTATGCATATTAGGAAAGCAGTTCATCACTTCATCAATCTCTTTTCTGACATTTGTACAATTTCCAGAAATAAATGTAACCAAATGTTTGAAATTTTTATAAATCAACTGTAGAAGTTCTTAAACGAATGTGCAATGTTAAATGGTACATTATGCCATTTCACTACTTCAAATGAGGGAAACATCTTCCCACAATAATTCACCCCAAACCATGTTATTTGATACATAATTTTTTCATCCGCAAACATCTCTTGACATCAGAATGGATAATGACATATTTTACCCCTTAAGAGACACAAAGTATGTTGATAGGATCACATATGTCAAATTTTGAAATCGATGTTATTACATCGGGAACCATTATCTGTTACTGAAAATAACAAGGTAAAGGTAACTCAGTACATTAGAGCGAAAATATGGCCATTCAAAGTCGGGATTTTGATCGAAAACCGATAATGTGGCTCCAGTGGCGCGCACAAATTCGCCAAACGTAATTTTGAAACCTTGTCATAAGCTGACAGGAAGATATATTCGATTCGATAGTGTTTAGTAGCTATTGTAACTTAAATAGGTAGATTAATTGGATGCATAATTTTGAATATTAAACCTATAATATGTTTTCTTGATTTTTCCACAAAATCAAGCATTTTAGAGATATTATGCATAAATGTAAGTCCAGTGATGAGATATGAACTTCAAACAGCATATTAGATATTTTGTAGCTTATCAAAACCAAATAAAATTTTGAGAAAGATACTCTGTGTCACTTTAAGATAATACATTTGGTATAAACTAGTATATATTGGGTCAATTTTGAAAATATAAAATATGCATAGTTTTCACAGTAAGTGGTGCTTATTATGTTCATTATGGTAACAATAACAGGAAATGATTATAAATTTTGGCAACTTTTCATTGTCTTAATAATCAGCAAATTGGGAACACATCTGAAACCAATATGAAGGTACAGTTATTTATCACAAATGGATATATTTTGATAAAAAATATCCTTGAATATTTCTAGCTCATCATCTTAATTTAATTTTTTTTAATATTGAAAAAGGTTTAGTTCAGCATCAATCATATTAAACTATGTAGTTCAAACAACCAAGAAATGGACAATTGGCAATGATCATCTCACTCTTTATCAAAGACAAACAAATATTCATGGATCAACTTGACTTGAAATCAATTGTTGAAAAATATTTCCCTAAATAATTTTGGTATTCTAACTACAATCCAATCACCTTCCACATTAAGCTAAATAATAACCTATATGTTATTAAAACAACTTCATTTGAATGAAAGTATATCATATTAATCTTTTGCTCAAACTCATTGTCATAATTTCAATATTTATGAAATAATTTTGATGTGTGAAAACGCTCTTTCTTGTAACACACATTCTTGTAGATTTTGCTGAATATATTTGATATAAAAATTCTCATCATAATTTCAGAATGTCTTTCTTCTATGTTTTATCTAGACTTATTGAAGATTATCTACAATTTGAATCTTTAATACAATTTGATATTCCAGATATAAATTACAAAAACATATTTCAGCATTTGGCTACAATCCATTGGTAATCTTGACAGTAAATGAATTTACTAAATTGTATGTGATTCATTTTTCACTTACTTATGAAGCAGGGTCACCTAAATCCACTACCATACAAAAACAATTAGCCTTTTACCTGCTAACTAATTAATATCCAAAACTTCTGATTGCCCAAAAACGCATCCTCGATAATCAAGCGCTTTCATTCCGATAAATCTACTCTACAAGCCCTGGAAAACTTTACGGGGTTTAACCTCAAACCCATTTACCTCCTTTTGCAATGACTCAGCAAAACGCTTGCTTTCTAACAACCAATAAGATCACTTCTAAAACCAGCTTTCTATCTCTCACTATGCCTTTCATTCCGCCTTTTCTCTCGTCTTTTCGATCCCTTTCTCCCTGATCTGTCTACTCTTTTTGGATGGCAATATCCACGTGTCAAAAAGCTAAAAAATTGCTGATAACACGTTAAACCCCAACTCACTCACTCACTTGATGTCGCGAACGTTCGAGTTATTTACGCACTTGGTGTCTGCGTTTCGTTTCTGATTGGATAACATGTATGTAAAGGGAGATAATTGGATTTGAGGTAAAACCCCGTAAAGTTTTCCAGGGCTTGTAGTGTAGATTTATCGGAACAAAAGTGCTGGATTATCGAGGATGCAAAAAACGCTGAGTGGCTAAATTACTAGAAATAAACTGCTTCTTCATCAAAGAGCAACCACAAACCATGTATGGCAACAGAAGTCACTTTTTTATGAAAGAGGCTAAACAAAATCAAAAACCTTACAAAGTATTAGCCTATCAATACTAACCTGATCATTGCATAACCATTCTGATTGCATAAATAAACATTACTGAACTACATAAAGAAATTTAGATAGAGACTAACAACAAACACGTCTTTCATAAGTTACAGTACCAAGTAATACACAATTTATGAATAACTTCTGTATTCTGTTGTAACCATGGGAACCAAAAAAAGATAAAAATATAAAAAAATTCAAAAAATTCAAAACCAGCCAAATTTGATGAGTCAGCTCAGTTAAATATTTAAGCTCAAACATACATGAAGCTGCCAAAAAAACCCACAATTTTCATATATTACATCAACAATTTAAGAAAAAATAAGTAAACAACTTTACTTTACTTAAAAAATAACCACAACCAGCCAAATGTGATCAGTCAGCTACGAGTATTTGGCTTTATTAGCTCCGATTAAAGTTTAATAGTTTTATAGCAACACACCTTGCATACATTGCGTAAGCAAGTTCAGAGAAAACAAATAAACAACTATTCAACTTAAAAAAACAACAATCACCCAATTTGATCCCATAGCTATGAGTAAGCTTTTTAAGCTCAGAATAAAGTTTCTTAACTTAAAGGCAACATACATTACATAAGTAAGTAAAGAGATTATGACCTAACAATTTGTTTAACTTAAAAAATATCCACAAGCAGCCAAATTTGATCAAACACCTACGAGTAAGCTTTATTAGCTTGAATAAAGTCTCATAGCTTAAAAAAACACCCCTTGCATAAATTACATTAGCAAGTTAGAGAAAATAAATTAACAATTATTCAACTTGAACAATAACAATAATAACCCAAATTTGATCAGACATCTACAAGTAAACTTTACTTTCTCGGAATAAAGTGTCATAGCTTCCAGGCACCACACATTACATAAGCAAGTTATAAGAGTTAATGAATTAACAATTTCTTTAACTAAGAAATAACCACAACCAGCCACATTTCAATCAACCAGTTTAAGAATTATTAGCTCGGAATAAAGCCTCATAGCTCGGAGGAGCAGTAGCTTCAGTTTCTGAAGTGGAGTTGTCTCCCCTTAAGCTTATAGGTGGCAGCACTCCGTTGCTAGTGAGGTTGCTACCCAGGGGAGGAAGGGCACTTGTTGTTTCTGATGACAGCGAGGGGAGCTGACCGTTCTGTAACAAAATAGGAACATCAGAGCAACTCTCTGGTTTTCCGTTCTCTACCCACAGATCATATCAAGTCATTAATTATCGATCGAGCCTCTGTTCTTATTAGACAAAATCCTTGGGTTCTGGCAGTTTCCCCTACAGCACTTTGATCCATAATCCATTTGAATCTTTTTAGCAACAGACAACACTTATCACAATGCTTTTGCCATGATTCAGAAGCCAAAATGATGATTTTACAACTTTGATTGCCTTCAATCAGGCATCTCCCATTCTACTCCACAAACTAAGGTGAATAACAACAGAGGCTTGATCAATAATTCACGTCCTGGTCTTCCTCTGTTGGGAGAGAATGTGGTTTAAAGACATGTTCATAGATACAGAACCCTTGGAATTGGGATTATTACACATATTCAAGCCAAACCCCAAACTAGAGTTTTTGGTCACATTGATCCACAAAATGAACCCTTTAGATTTGCCCTTTGTGCATGGGCGGTTTTTCCAATATAAATGGAAGGGGGCATGTTGAAAGTTTCAACTTGAAACTCCCTGAATCCAGCATCAAATTTCGAAAAAAACTCATCTCATTTGTCACATCACCACACAAAATTTAACAAAAATACTTCAAGAAGCATAAAATGATGACTTACCTTTTCAGTCCTTGTGTTGGAAACCACAAAGAGTCCGGTGAAGTCTGGCGCCGTCCCCCCGAAGGTGGAGCAGTTACCGTAGCTGTGTGATCCGAAGTGGTTCATAGTCCCACCTTGTTCTCCTATCTCCGGGTTCTGGTTCTCCTCCCCCGTCATTATTCCGATCTGGAACCAAGACAGGGGTCGAAATAAGGCTTATCACAGTTATAGCCATTCTGAATAAGGCCTTTCGCAAACTAATACCCAAAAACCAATCCAGCTAGCCAAAAACATTGAATTATAGATATTGTCTCAAAATTAACAAGAGTCATCAGAAGATGACATATCCCACCGGTTCCACATGATCGTAAGATGTAAACCTTTGACACGTTTCTATGGAAATAATAAAAAATAAAATTTTCAGAAATGTGAAAATATCAAAAGGCACCACTTCAGTAGGTGGGCAATACACATGTAAAGTTTCAGAAAGATATGTGGACCGATTTTTTAGTTCTGCTCCGGAAACGAAATCTTTCATGAACAGAGTCCAAGTAAGAGCCGTTTCCATGGAAATAATAAAAAATAAATTTTTCAGAAATGGGAAAATATCAAAAGGCACCACTTCAGTAGGTGGGCAATACACATGTTAAGTTTCAGAAAGATATGTGGACCGGTTTTTGAGTTCTGCTCTGGAAACAAAACCTTCAATGAACAGAGTCCAAATAGGAGCAGTTTCGATGGAAATGATAAAAAATACATTTTTCAGAAATGTGAAAATATCAAAAGGCACCACTTCAGTAGGTGGGCAATACACATGTTAAGTTTCAGAAAGATATGTGGACTGGTTTTTGAGTTCTGCTCCGGAAACGAAACAGAGTCCAAATAGGAGCCGTTTGCATGAACATGATAAAAAAAACATTTTTCAGAAATGTGAAAATATCAAAAGGCACCACTTCAGTAGGTGGGCAATACATATGTAAAGTTTCAGAAAGATATGTGGACCGGTTTTTGAGTTCTGCTCCGGAAACGAAACCTTTCATGAACAGAGTCCAAATAAGAGCCGTTTCCAACGAAATAATAAAAAATTATATTTTCAGAAATGTGAAAATATCAAAAGGCACCACTTCAGTAGGTGGGCAATACACATGTAAAGTTTCAGAAAGATATGTGGACCGGTTTTTGAGTTCTGCTCCGGAAACGAAATGATTACGGACGGACGGACAGACGGACGGACGTACAGACGGACAGGGTGATGACTATATCCCACGGTATTACATACCGGTGGGATAAAAATCCAGAGGTTCTCAACCTCCTGCAAACATTCCCCCCCTCCTCTTCTCCCCTTGCTCCCCCTGCGGATAGCTACATATGTTTTGGCGGCTTTTAACCTCCTCTTTGTTTCAAAATAATGACTAGTCCTGCGGACTACTAGTTCACATATTCTACTAGCCCGGCATATTTTCTTCTGGCCATGGGCTAATGGACTAGTGCTAATTCAAAACCAACAAGATTTATTTTTTATTTGATGATGTTAGTGATATATACCCTCTATCTGGCTAGCAGCAATATCTTTTTTATACATTATTTAGACAAAAAATAAGGGATCTGGGAACTTCAATGCAAATTAAGTTGGAAGTTGATAAGTTTGACATTGAGCTAAATGCATTAGAGATTAATTGCCACATACTACTTAAACAGTATGTGATCAACATGCAAACTAACACTTATCTTTGTACCCTTATTCGAAAACAATCACTAATGCAGTTGAGGTGAAGAAACACTCTGAGACAGTATCTAATTAACTCGAAAATTTAAGAAATTTGGGTACTACAGATAGTAGGACATAAGTATGCCAGGTTGCTAAGCGCTTGGTAAATCCAAAACATAAATAAGGCACTTTTGGGCAAACTTTCATGATAACTTAGGGTTACTAAGAGACCCAGTGGTTGTTGACCAAAATCAAAAACATTTGTCAAATTCCAAAAAGTATACCCTATAAAAAAAAATCTCTGAAAATTCGTTATTGCACCAACTCCAGAGGACAGCCAGACCACCTTTTTAAGAAAATTTTACCATTGCCGCATGCGGAAGGGCTCTGGAAAGGGTGGGGCCTGACTCTGTATGGGCCATGGAAGGCCTGCCTTTGCTATGTGGAGTTGTTTCCGAAGGGGACCCTCAGACTGCTAGGAACTGGCAGTCTTTCCACAAGACACACACAGAAAGTGTGCTATGTGGAGTTTGTTCAGAAGGGGACCCAGAGATTGCAATATTTTAAAGTGTGGTGCAGCAATGAATTAATTATTTTGTCTATTTATTGGAGTACTTTCCACAAGACACACAGAGAAAGTGTTCTATGTGGAGTTGGTTCAGAAGGGGACCCAGAGATTGCAATATTTTAAAGTGTGGTGTGGCAGTGAAATAATTATTTTGTCTATTTATTGGAGTTCTTTCCACAAGACACACACAGAAAGTGTGCTATGTGGAGTTGGTTCAGAAGGGGACCCTCAGACTGCAATATTTTAAAGTGTGGTGCGGCAGTGAAATAATTATTTTGTCCATTTGTCTGAATCCCTTCCTCAACACTCACACAGAAAGTGTGCTATGTGGACTTGTTTCAGGAAGGGACCCTCAGATAGGTAGTTTGGAGTACTTATGCGCATCTCCCATTGTCATATCAAATTCAATCCTGATGACGTCACCTAATGATATGCAATACTCTCCTTCACGTGTTTATGTGCTTCGCCATGCGCTGGCTGAATATTCTTTGTGTGCATTGGACATTAAGGTTTTAAACCATCTAAATCATTATCAAAACTGAAGTACCTCATGACTCTCGGGTACATGGTATGTAAACAAAGCGATCACGCCATATAACATAACACATTGGATAGAGAGTACGGCAAAATAAAGGGTTATCTATGTTATAAAATGATGTAGTAGATCATTTTGTTATTACTAGTAAGCAGCATGTAAACCTTGCGACAACGTTTATATTTGTTCTAATCTTTTGTGGAGGAAAATTATTATGGGATAGGGACCATTTATTTTAGCAATGTGAAGCAATAGCATTATTTTAATTCCTAATATTCTATGTATCCTCTTTAAAATTATAAATAATAATATTTTCACAACTATGTTGAAACCATGAGAATAAAAAAAGTGAAATTAAGAAAATAAAGATCATTCTTGAAGATGATGTTGTTTCACATTGTTGAAATTGATATGCAAATTAGAAAATTCATATTTTTGTCAAAGGTCGAACTATTATAACTCGATACGACATTGATATCTGTTGGAATGAACATATGCAAATTACTCAAACTTATCCTTTGAATTACTGAAAAATTATAAGTGTTTTTACTATTAATATTGTAAGATAAGTTGGAAATCGTTTCTCCGGCCCCAGGAAAATGGACACGATGCTTTCATACATTTATGACTGGAAAAAATCAGAGGGCATTTTTCCCCACGTTTTTCCCCTTTGAGATGTGTAACGTAGTGCAGCAAAATTAACAATCTCATGCAAACGAGATTTGTTTTAAATGCTATATATTCACTGACAGTTATGTCTTAGAATTCTTTGCTTGTGCAATTTGGTATTCACGATTCAATTTATGTACTGCATTAGTAAAAAGTCTTATTTGCCTACATTTACTTCATATCATTGAACTACTGAGGACATTTACGACGCATTAAGTGTTAAAAGTTAGACATCATAGTTTTTACTTATCTTCTGATCTTTATTTAACTGATTGTGATGAAATATTACAAATAATATTTTCTCTTTGTTTGAAATGACTGGCCCCTACATTCATCTGGTCACGTTACTCATTTCTCTTCTGACCCACATATTTGAATATGCAGATAAAGGTCAACCAGTGTTGGGGCGGGGCGTATATCTCCTGTCGAAAGAATGTAAACAATAGCTAACAATATGAATGTTTTTGGTCAATTAAGTCCATTTCCCCTTTGAATTTATGTGAAATTAATTGGCTGTGTTCTGATGAGATGTTCTTTGATCAGTAAAAAGTGTAAAACTATATTTCATTCATTTGAATTTTTTATCCGAACTACCTACCTCAGACGTACTGCAAGGAACTCAAATATTTTAAAGTGTGGTGCGGCAATGAATTCATTTCCTGGTCCATTGTCTGAGTCCCTTCAATTATACTCACACAAATTTGCCATAAAAAGTGTGCTATGAGTTGTTTCAGTTTAGGGGACCCTCAGACTGCAAGGAACTCAAATATTTTGTTAGTTTCCATTTTAATTCTTGTTACACAGAAGACTGATTTCAAATATTGTTAACCTGGCAGAGTGAAGCCTGAAATCTATAATTGATTCCTATGTTCATTTGACACTCATCTTGTCATTTCATTAGTTTTCAATTAAAAGAAATACTCCTTAAATAACAACAATGAAAAACATGTATGATTGATGAAACAGGGCACTTAAAATAAACACAATTATAAAAACAATGGCACTAAACAATATAACTTAAAATGATTATGAATTATTAAAAAGAAATTATTGGTACTATTTGTTGTTTGCTTAAACAAAACCAATGGCACTTTTTCAATTTCAAAGCTATGCAATAATACATTTCATCAAAACACCCTGCCATAAACAATTGTCTCAAATCCTAGATTCCTTACACCATTCAATACATTGTGACCACCTGATTGCCTGGACCAATCAGAACTGCTCGTTAGTCTGTGTGCATAACACCACTTCCACTTCAAACCAGTCACTAGCAAGAAGACAAGATGGCAGCCATGATGGACATAGAGATTATATCTAAATCACAGCTCATTAGAGCCCCAAATTGGCATTTCTACAGTTACTATTACCAAAGTGAGTATATCTTATGACTGTTCCCAATTTATATTCCCCATTTTTATGTTATAAATCATAAAAGAGTGAGTAAAGTGTTTCTTAAAAATTGGCTTCACTGTCAAAATGACAATTGATTTCAAACCCTGATTCTTTTTGGTTGTGTATCTTGCTTTGTCATGTCAATGGTTATATTATTGAACCTAAATTTTGCAAATTTGATTTGATACTTGATGTGTCAGTTTGATTCTTTTCCATGATAATTTTCAGCCCAAGATGCATTGTTAACAACAGTGTGCACTAGACCATGACTGCCATGAACTTGGACACAGGAAGTGATTATGTAATATCAGGTAATATTACAGCCAGCAAGCTGACCTAATTCCTGTATAAGCATCCAGTAGAGCTTTAGATGTAATAGACAATTTGCCAGAAGCTGCAATGAATTTGAAAATATATAGACTTGATTAACTGGCATTTACATTTGTAAACATCTAAATAGGTTGAATCTATATTGGAAATAAATGTTGGAGTAACTTGATTTCAAGGGGATTAAATGAATGTTCAAGTGTGTCCATTTCTGTTCAAATGTATCATGCATTGCACAATTGCCCTTCATTTTTGATTTAATTGATTTTAACATTATATGTAAATCATAAATATTAAAAAAAGTTCTTCATATAATAATTCTTCTGAAGCCTGAAGGTATAATATCAATCTGTATGTTTTATTATTTTATGCATGACATGTTAAAAAAACAATTCATCCATTCACTGTCATATTCAAAGTGTTTATTTAAGGTGATCAATGAAGCTTACAATACACAGACCTGGCAGAGTGAGGGAATTCACAGGATAACAAGACAGTGTCAACACTGTAAGTACTCTGAATTGTTAAATATACAAACAGATTAGGAAATAACAAATGAATTTACAGATAAGAGCCACAGTGCAATTCTGTTCTTAATTGCTTCCCAATTTTTATTACTCAACCAAGCCTCCGTTTTAATAACAATAGAAGTAAATATGATAAATACTTATTATGTACTATTTATACTCATATTTTTTTGTGCTCAAAATCTATATTCATAGTTTTAAAATTATAGGCATCCTTTTTATGCCGTACATGAATTAAATGTGTGTTTTGATCTGAATGTTGTATATTTGATACTTTTATGACAATGAATGTAAAATCATCTGATAACAGAAAACCTCATAGATAAAGAATACTAGTTAATAAAAGAATAAAACTTATTTACTAGTACTTAGGCATGTATTGGAGAGTCATTGTCAGATATCATACTGAATAATCCTGAATGCTTTTTTTATTATTCAGACTCTCATGCAAGTTCTTTCATAAATATTCAAACTACCTATAGAAATTTAATTATTAGTTAATCATTCTATTTACTCTCATCTAAAAGCAAATTATAATATCACGTCTCTTTCAATAATAATGCAAATAACTAATACATTTGATGTTGAAAAAACACTATAATAGTAATAAAATAATGCCTTTAATTTTCTAGTGATGGAAATTTGACTTCTTACACTATGAATGATAATGAAAATAACACCCTCGCAAGATAGTTCTACCAAATGGATATATGACATACTAGTAAATCAATTTTTGAATTGGTCATAAATGTAACAATTTGAGTTAAATGAAATCATAAGATATTGACTTTTCTTCTCTTTCTGACAGGTCTTTGACAATAACATCATTTCTGTTTTTAGGAGCTCAGCCTGGATAGAGTAATCCAGAGTTCATTATGATGACAGCTAGTGTAACAACCACAGCCACGCCCATCAAAGATTATATCAACAATTGGTGCCTGTCGAACAGGGACCATCATGTATTAAAGCTTAAACTTAAAAACATAGAACCGCAAATTTGTTTTGTTTTTTGTTATCAATTGGCAATTATATGCATGCAGTAAGTAAAGTCATATATAGCCTGCCCTAAGAGGGTTGCTAGTTTGTTATGATCTTGAATCAAATCAGTATTTTAAAGGGGCAGTAGCACATTTTTTGATAATTTTATATTTCAAAATTTTCACTGATAATAGTAAGTCAATGCAAAATGTATCAATTTGACAGTGTCAAAAATCTCATTACACAAGCCAACCATCCACAGTCAGAGGACAAAGTATGAAGATTCACATAAAATCAATTGGCAGCCATTTTATGTGAACACCTTTAAATCATTTTGTAAAAGAAAAAAGAATTGAATGGCTAAACTTGACTTAATATATTTGAATTATTACTGTTCCAATTAGCTTTAATACATTGTCTTTCAATTGAAAGCATTAATTTTCATTTTCCTGACATCACCTTATATTGCCCGTAAAAACGTGGTACTGCCCCTTTAATGGCTTAACTTGGAAAAAAACCATTGGTAAAAAAAAATATGGTAAGTTACTGCAACAAATCATGTTACAAAGGTTTTTTTTACGTTTGTGACAAGTTTTAATTTCCTTTCCGAAGTATTTGAGTTCTGGGAAGGGACTTATAGCCTAAGTTCTGGAGTGGATAGTGAAGGTTTATTGCCTTTCCGTACCAATGCCATAACTAAGTTCTGGAGTGCATAGGGAAAGTTTATTGCCTCTCCAAAACCATGCCAAAAATCATGCTCAAGAGTGCATATGAAAGGTTTACTGCCTTTCCGTACCAATGCCACAATTACATTCTGGAGTGCATAGGGAAGGTTTATTGCCCTTCCGTACCAATGCCTTACTTAGGCTCTGGAGTGAATAGGGAAGGTTTATTGCCCTTCCGTACCAATGATAATAATAAAGTTCTGGAGTGCATAGGGAAGGTTTATTGCCCTTCCATACCAGTGCCATACTTAGGCTCTGGAGTGCATAAGGAAGGTTTATTGCCCTTCCGTACCAATGCCGATAATTACGTTCTGGAGTGCATAGGGAAGGTTTATTGCCCTTCCATACCAATGCCAATAATAAAGTTCTGGAGTGCATAGGGAAGGTTTATTGCCCTTCCGATCCACTGCTAATAATCAAGTTCTGGAGTGTAAAGGGAAGGTTTATTACCTCTCCGTACCAATGCCATGAACCAATTCTGGAGTGCAAACGGAAGGTTTTATTGCCTTTCCGAAACAATGCTACAATCATGAAGCTCTGGAGTGCATAGGGAAGGTTTTATTACAATGGTTTTGGCATTCTTTCCGAAAGCAGTCCATAAAATTGCTCGCTAGATTACTGAAGTGAATGTGGTGCAGAAAGACAACCACAAACACCATCCAGATTTGGTTCCCAATCCCCTCCAGAGGTTTCTTGTGGATACACTCTGGCAATGGTAAAATTTTCTGTGGCAAAGTTATAGCAACAAGGTTTCAAGAGATTTTTTTTTGTAGGGGAAATTAATTACCCTTGGCAATAAGTTCAAACCAGTACTTTTGACATTAGAGGGTTCTTTAAAATACCTGAATGACATTTACAATCTACAATTATAAACCCTTTATTCATTAATTTGTTAATTAGAAATTCTACATTCACTGTGATTTCATCAGTTCCCTTATTTCACTCAACCAAGTAGCATTAAAGTTTGCAATAAATGCCCTTATCACAACCGTCATGCAGAATTATTACCCATGCTCACCTGGGATGTTCGGATGTGGAAGGGGAAGTTTGAGTTGGCGGCGGATGGTCGAGTCAACACCTGGTAACAAAATCCACATCACTTATGGCAGGGAAAGGATTCCTGTAGCTCACAAAAACGTCGTTATTGACAAAAATAGTGTCTTGTTAACATTTGTTTTCTTTTCTATGCTCCAGGGCCAATTCGATGAAATCAGACCTTCTTGCTGGTTTGTTTTGCAAACTAATTTCATATGCTGACTCACTCCCATATATATTTTTTCATGTCAGAGATCAATATTTATTGATTTACTTTTTGTTAATCCAATTTTATTACATTCATTTCTTACCAAGAAAAAGAGGTGGCCGAGGATAGAAACAAATTGTTCCACTCCGTTGACGGTCTTCTCACGAGCCCACTGGTTTATCACATGCATAGCAATCAGGATCACAATAGGTCCTGCCCAAAACCTGCACAGAAGAAAATCAAGAAAAGTGAGCATGGCTAATTAACACAACCATGCTATTTTAGGGCCAAAAAATCAAAAACTTTTGGTTCTCTGGAATTGGAACCCCGAATAGGCAAGATGTATACCAAATTTGAAGTGTCTGAGATAAATAGTTTCAAATTAAGATCCGGAAACAGATCAAAGTCAGAAATTTGGTACTCCGGAATTATAATCCCCAAAAGCCATATCTGCACTACATAGGTAACAACCATACAAAATTTGGTATTTCTTAGTTAAATAATTTTCAAGTTATGCTCCGGAATCGAATCCGGACGGACAGACACCCTGAGCGCTATATTCCTCCGACTATGTCGTAGTGGGGGGTATAAAAATTAAAAAACACAGGTAATCTACCCCCGGTATAAATCATTATCAGAAGACAATAGATATCAGTGATCGAGCCTCACCAGAGGGTGTAGAAGATGAAGAAGGGGTAGTAGAAGGCCCCCTTCCCGGGGAAGTTCTTGAGGGTGAAGAAGATGGAGTACGTGAACCACGCCCATCCGATGAGGCGCATAGCAACGATACCGTATCCAGGGGGACTCTCGTACATGTACAGAACCAGGCCGGGGTCGAAAAACTGCAAAAAACTCATAAAAGTTATTTTTGAGGTGGCGCCAGATGACCTGTCTAGGATCAGGATTTATAACTTTCGGATCCATGCAGAGCTTAAAGAACTATAACAAAAAATAAAAGTAAAGGTGGCACCAGATGACCTGTCTAGGAGTGGTTAGATCGGGATTTATAACTTTCGGATCCATGCAGAGACAGAGCTCAAAGAACTGTAACAAAATAAAAAATAGAGCCATTGGCTCTGTAGCTCATCAGGCATCATATCAAGTTTGCTTTATACAGGCCAGATGAGCTAAAAATGAAACTGATGTTACCTATTGCAAGAAGACCTACAAAAAAATTACAAAACAAATGTAACGATTTCGGAATAGATTTCCTTACCCAAATGATTTATTATTATTCAACACTTTCTAGATCGCCAACATCAGACAGTGAAAGAAGTCCAATAATGGAGAAAAATGGATTTTTAAGATTGTGACCCCTTTGACCCTATTTGGGGTCATGCGGTCACGAAACCTACAGTTTAGAATCCCATTTGACCAAGGAGTCTACATGCAGTCTTCCAGCTCAATAGACCTTTTGGAGCTAAAGATGATGATGAAAATAAGTTTTTAAGGTTGTGACCCCTGTGACACCAAAGTTACAAATTAGAATCCCCATTGTCCAAGGAGTCTGCACATATCATTTTTAACTCTCTACTCCTTTTGGAACTGTAGAAGAAGATGAAAATAAGTTTTTAAGGTTGTGACCCCTGTGACCCTATTTGGGGTCATGGGGTCACAAAATCTACAATTTAGAATCCCCATTGGCCAAGGAGTCTGCACATATAATTTCAGCTCTCTAGACCTTTTGGAACTTGAGAAGAAGATGAAAATATTTTTTTAAGGTTGTGACCCCTGTGACCCTATTTTGGGTCACAGGGTCACAAAAGTTACAAATTAGAATCCCCATTGTCCAAGGAGTCTGCACATATCAATATTAACTCTCTAGTCCTTCTGGAACTTGAGAAGAAGATGAAAATAGGTTTTTAAGTTTGTGACCCCTGTGGCCCTATTTGGGGTCACAGGGTCACCAAAGTTACAAATTAGAATCCCCATTGGCCAAGGAGTCTGCACATATCGTTTTTAACTCTCTAGTCCTTCTGGAACTGGAGAAGAAGATGAAAGCAAGTTTTCAAAGTTGTGACCCCAAATAGGGTCACAGGGTCACAAAAGTTACAAATTAGAATCTCCATATGCTAAGGTACCTGTACACAAAATTTCAGCTCTCTAATATGTATAGTTCATGAGGAGAAGTTGAAAGTGTCAAAAGTTTACGGACGGACGGACGGACGCCGGACACTGGGCCATGCCATAAGCCCATCTGGACTTTCAGTCCTGATGAGCTAAAAAGTAAAGGTGGCGCCAGATGAGTCCTGTCTAGGAACGGTTAACAACAGGCTGATCCATGCAGAGACGAGGCTGATAAGAGTTTGAAATGAACTAAAGAATAAACTGTTATTGTTACATACAGAGTTATCTGCTGAAATAGAGCTTCCTAGGATGAACTCCACACATAGTGATACATAACATTGAGTTTTGACCACCTACATTTATCCAATAAAGAAAGTACCAAGTTTCTAAAAAACTTCTTAGAAAACTAAGAAAGTTCTATGTAGGCTCTATGAATACCAAAACAAAGTTATGTATGAGGTGGCGCCAGACAACCTGTCTGTGAGCGGTTGGATTAACAGCACGCGGATCCATGCAGCGAGTTTGAAATTGACTAAAGGATAAACTGTCTATATGGAGTTGAGACCACCTCAGCCTAAGAAGGCTGTATGATACTGTTGAACTTACGTTAGCCTCCCAGACGAGTAGAACAGCGTAGACGACAGTGTAGACACAGCCGAAGATGGTGAGTTTTACAGACCCGAGCGAGCTGAGTTTGCCGCGTGTTATAGTGTACCCCTTGGCCATGAGGATCAGCATCAACAGGTAGATGATCTCACTCGCTGATGAGAACACTCGCGCTGCAACACATAAAAAACTTGAAATATCAAATCATTCATCCTGCTACATCAGCGTATATGTCTCCGCTAATGCTACAATCTATCACCTGATATCCTCCTATAGTCTTCTGTCGTATCGCTGACGGGAGGTTGCTCAGTGCTATTTATAGCCTGTCTGTTTTCAGTCAAACTATTTCAAATTCCATACACTGTTGTCTAGTGATGTCTCTAAGAGCGTGTAATTTGGAGCTTAGCGGGAGACTGCAATGAGAATCAGATTTATTATCTTATAGCACTCCTATTGGTTAATTTGAATCACGAGGTGAGCACGCGGAACGAAGCCAAGAAACTAGTTTGCCGCTATCGCTGAAAGGGCATTATTTGATTGGCTTGCTATATATAGCGATACAACAGAAGACTATAGGAGGATATCAGGGGATAGGTTGTAGTACTAGCGGAGACATATACGCTGATGTAGCAGGATGCAAATCATTTCTCTTGATACTTTTATATACTGTACAACTTACCAGCCCTTGATTTGAATAAGCTAATGTAATTGATGCGTTGATGGGACCTGCTAACCTCCAAAAATACCTTTACAATTATCTAAGGTCTTAAGCCTACACTTTGTGTTTACAGCCTTTAGACTACTGTAAGTTCCTGAGCATGTACTTAACTGATTAAATGTAAGAATAACCAAAGCAAAAGCTTCTCGTATGAAGCCATAACATTGGTTCAAAGCCAAAAAAAACACATTCAAGAGCAAGTAATTTAAGAACAAATTTTCTCGATGAAAAGTTCCATGGGTGAGAAAAAGTAAAACTAGAGGACATTTAGCCCTTGATTACAGCAAATTTTTCTCGTATGAAGTCATATCATTGGGTCAAAGCCAAAATAACCACATTCAAGAGCAAATAATTTGAGAACAAATTTTCTCAATGAAAACTTCCATGGGTAAGGAAGTAAAAGAAGAGAAGGTAACGGTGGATCAAGCGTCGATTTACCTGCAACTTTGGTTCCGCGCTCATCCCGCCCATATTTGGAGTAGCGCCCATACACGATGCACATGAGGAAAAGGTGGAAGGTCCAGAGACCAACAGCAGCCATGTACATCTTGTACGTTGTGTGGAAAAGTTGTCGGTTTCTTAGTACAACTAAAAAGAAATAGTACATTAAGAGTATTTGAAACATCAGAAGTGACATATTTTCAATATGTGCAAACGTGCAAATGTGTGGGTTCTTAGTACAACTCAAAGGAATAGTACATTAAGAGTATTAGAAACATCAGTAGTGACATATTTTCAGTATGTGCACATGTGCATATTGAACATTTTCTTGGCAACAGCATTACTTCCTGCATTACTATTATTATAGTTGATCGACTAGCGGCTTCAATTGGATCTGTCCCTATGATTAAAACGGAATATAATTGTTGAAAAAGACATTATTACCATTAATAGTCTATGCTGAAAGTTATATCTACAGTGAGTGAAACATTCCATAAGTAATCCTTATTTTCAACAGTTGTGGGAGATAAATCATGTATCTAATAACTAGCGAAAACTGCTGGTGGCCATTCTTATAAAAACACTTTTTGATCATATGATAATGGAAAATAGATATGTGTAGCCTTAGCAAACATGTAATATTCAATTAGAGCAGCCAGTTTTCATGAATAAACGTTTGTTTCCAATTCTTTTTACCTTAAAAACGTGTTACTTTCTCTTTTAGTGGATTTTGTTCTCACCTGCACATATTATTGAGATGAACACTATGACAATGTAGGCCAGGAAGAAAGCAATATCGATGGGCAGGATATCTGAAAATCGATATAAACATTTATAAAATCTTATTTTTACTGTTTTTTAAATAGAAATATTACGCAGAGATTCCTGATAAATTAATCCATATTTACAAATAATGCACGTCCTGTGCATTTATGACTTGAGTTATGACTATATATCAATACATAAATGTACATCAGACGATACAAGTATTGTGATACAATGTCTACAGTTATCATAATACATACTGTTTACATAAAATTATGTAACCTAGAAACAAGATGTTTGTCAAAGTTATGGGATTGTTGTTTTCATGAAACACCATGAAAATAGTGTATCATGACGAAATGAATCATAATCAAAACGTTATTTCTAAGAACTAACTAAGACAGTTAACTAATTAAACAATTCAATTCATGAATTTTCAAGCATACAAATTCGCCGCTAATGTCTGAAAAAGTGTCCAAGCGGCGTTAAGCATTAACTCACTCACTCATGCACACAAGATAACAATTCAAGACAGCCCAAAAATATTTGTAATAGTTTTTACCCTGATGTTGGATAATCAATACTCACAAAATTCATCGGCAGAAAATTCGTAGTGGAGGACGTCATGATCATCTTCCCCGTTGGTCATGTGCATAGAATAGTACAGGTTCAACCCCTGTGCCTGAAATTATCAGTCTCTCTATAATTCACACTTCGGAAACAAGACACAAGAACCTCCAGATACAGGAATGGGCATAATCAACTTCTATGAATGGCATTTGAGAAGTTTGGAAGCAATAACGAATGACAAGTATTTTTATGGATAGACAACTTCTTTATTCAGTGAGTGTAGGAGACGTTTTCACTGCTTAACAATGTTATTCGTATCAATATTAAAACACATTGAATTCTATCAGAAAAGGGCTTTTTATGAAAATTTTCTGTAATCAAATTGTACTATAATTTCATACGTAGGTTCTAGTTGGTGTGTAGTGTGTGTGTTGAATGATGTAAATGTTTTTTCCTTTTCCTTATCTTTGTAAATCCTGTTATTTATTACATCCAACCTAAAACTGTTCTTTTTTATTCATGCTGTACAATTTCAAGGAAATAAAAAAATAAAGAAAATATATTAGTATCCTTGTCAAAATATTGCATACACAGAATTAGAAGTTCTAAATCCATAAAATAGTTGTCATTCATTAGACACAAACATCTCCAGGGATTGCGAAAATCAGGGGAAATGAGCCATGGGACCATAATTTTCCACATTGGATGAAAACAGGGCCTAGTATTATTGTTTTCAGTTTACTATTGATATAATGGGCAATGGCCCACTTGAAATTTAGAAAATTATTAATAACCCTGAAAATGGCCCATTGTTTAAGATGTCTTTCCCTATCCCTCATCTCTAGGAGCATGTCTTGGACCTTTAAGATTGAGAGGGTAATTTAAATAACCTTAAAAGGGGCATTCTTTATTAAAATGTTTGAGAAGTTAAACTTAGGAAGCAATAACGAATCACAAGTATTTTTGTTGATATACAACTTGTTTATTCTGTGTAGGAAACGTTTCAACTGTTTATTTTCAAGTGCTGATCAGAGAAACATAGAAGATCTGATGTTTCGACAAAGGATAGATATCTAAAGGAGCCCTTTATCATACACAAGTTTTGCCTCAGCCCAAAACAATTATTTAAGACTTCTGTCAATTTCAATAAAATCAATTCTTATTTTGTTATAGCCAAATATTTCTCATGCCAATTTATGTGAATACATAAATGTTGGAAGACAATAGTTAAGAACCCAATAAATGGAAAGACATAAATCATTAGTGAGAATAAAGGGGTGACTTGTCCATAAACTCACTGTAAAACAGCGTACACACACAAGTAAGTAATTTAAAACCTATGAGCCGACAGGTATTATGTATATGTTTAGTTGTTGCTAAGCATTCACAGTAACCAATTGGGGCCATAAATATTATGACGCATTCAAACTCGTCTTAAAAGATTTGTTTCATTATGTTAAATCTAGATCCGAATTGTAGATAAAATATTGGATATGATTCATAGGATACAATTCAAAGGAAATGTGGTTACCTGTTTTAAATCTAGGAGTTTGAATAAATAAGATAAAAGTATAAAATAATAGTAATATGATATTTGCTATTTCCTTAACTTGTTGACTATATAGTGAATATATTATCCTGAAAGATGTTTGTTGGAAAATACATTCCACATGTAAATTTTTCGACAAAACAAAACAAAAACTTGCACAAATAAAAACGCCTAATCTAATGTTCAGGTGCAAATTCAGTTGAACCAAACCTTTTAAGTTTCACTTCAATAATAGCAGAAATGAAAACTGTAAAATGGGAATTCAGACTTTTTAACGATTGTTGTACCTAAAATTACATTAAGTATATAAGGTGATCTGATGATTTACAATAGCCTATATCTAAACACCCGTCATGCTATGGGCATAGTGTATGAGATTCTTTCATTAGAGAGGGAAGCAAATCTGTTGATCCATTATCCAATTATTCATTTGTCATTCTATCAATTAGTCCTTGCATTAGAGGCTTAGTTCCAGGTGACTCTCTATCGATTAGACTATAGGCTCATGGCTTTGTCTTCGTGTATCTTGATATGAATATTGATTTGTATTCAGGTACCTTGATGTTACAAGATGACAAATACTATCTCCAGGAAACATGTAGAGAATATGTTTGAGCTGTAGGTGGCTGTCGTAGGACAACATGCAGGTAGAAGATTGGAATGGATATAGTTAGAAATGCTATTTTGGCAGATTGTACTCTTGATTTTAGCTGCTACTATTTATTAATTATAGAAAATTATTAACAACACATTAGGCACTAAACATAGGACATCACTTATTTCATCCAGTCAATTCTTCCAGTATAACCAAATTCTAATTTTGAAATTTTGGTGTGGGTAATTAATTTCAAAATGCATAATTTATCTGACTTGTACAGAAAAATAGGAAGAATAATGAATTGCAAACTCTTACATGTCAAAAGCACATTTAACAGAATCAGGCTGTGCAAATCTATATCCTATCTCAAATGTTGAAAAGATGTTCAACTAAAATGGCCGCCAGCAGTTTCGGTTGAGACTTGATAATTTTTTCTGCAACTAAGATAATCTGTTTGAGTTATGAGATGTATGAAGATGATACTTTGGCTTAAACTATTGAAATAAAAAAAATACATAAATGTAGGGTCTAAGTCTTTGTTGAATTAAATAATCTCATGCCTTGAATAATCGCCGGGTTTGATTGCGCAATTACTTTTGAATATCACCTTATTCTATGTATTTCTTGCATATTTACATATTTTGAAAACGCATAACCATTGGTACAAATGAAAGAGTCTAATTCAATGTTCATAATAAGAAATTTTACCCTGTCGCTTCAATATTTCAAAACGAATACACATTATCATTGCTTTGAAAAGAAATAATTGCCTGCCTGGAATAATCACCCAGTCAAATCGGTGCTTGAAATTGATAAAAGGCGGGTGATTATTTAAGGATTTAAAGAGGCAGTAGCACGTTTTTTGGTAATTTTATATTTTAAATATTTCACTTGTAATTTTAAGTAAATGTTAAATGTATTATATTGACAGTGTTAACAATCTCATTACACAAGCCAATCACCCATAGTCAGAGGACAAAGTATGAGGATTCACATAAAAACCATTGGCGGCCATTTTTGTGTGAACACCTTTAATTAATTTTTGTAAGAAAAATGAATCGCATGGCTGAACTTTAAGTTATATGTTTAAATCATAACTGCTTCATTTAGTTTAAATACACTGTCTTTCAATTGGAACCATTTATTTTCATTTTCCTGACATCACCTTATATTCCCCCTAAAAACGTGCTACTGCCCCTTTAATGTATTATGTTATTGATAGGTCTATGAGTTCAATATGTGTGGTTCTGCCGTATAGCTCGCTCCAGGATATGGTATTGTTCACCATTCAAAGACCTCAGTGCTTGTAACTGGGTCATCTGATTTCGTGCCTTTGAAAGTTACATACAGGTTCATGAAAAGATCACATAACATTAGGGCAGCTTACTCAACATGAATCGTATGTTTCTGTGTGCAGTCAAGCTTATGACAGGGTGTTATGAAACAACTTCAACAAGAAAAAAGTGAGCATGGCTCACATGCCTCCACAATCTCTTTTACACTGTAGGTCATAAGTCAATTGTTTCTGGGACTAAATATCTTTCACCTAGAGGTTTCTGAGAAAACTTGGGAATCAGAGGGGGTGGGGAATCAGCTATACTTTACTTGTAGAGCATATAAAGTATTCAGCGTCGTGAGGGTTAACAAGAAAACAGTGAGCATGGCTCACATGCCTCCACAATCTCTTTTACACTGTAGGTCATAAGTCAATTACTTCTGGGACTAAATATTTTTCACCTAGGGGTGTCTGAGAAAACCTGTCCCCATGGGAGCCTCAGAGGGGGTGGGGAATAAGCTATGAGTGTGTGTGTGTGTGGGGGGGGGGGGGGGGGGGGGGGGGGGAGTGAGAGAGAGAGATGCACCTTTCAAATTGGGATTGGGGTGGACACCCATTTTGTTTAAAACCTTTATTGTTCCAAATGCATATTGTCATAGTTCAAGCATGATTTCAAAGCTACCATCTTCTTTTATCTGACTATAAAGACTAGAGTGTTCTGCACTGAGTGACTTCACAGAGCAGTGTTCAATAATATATAAATCAATATTGTCATGACGCCACTAGAAGTTGCAATAAACAACTAATTTTCATTCCAAATAAGCGTAAACTGACTTCAAGTTTTATGTGAGTTTCAATTTAAATCATTACTCTTTCCATTCAGTTGTCATAACATTTTGCTAAATTCACCTATTACGGTTTATCTCATAATTTTTTTAAAATCAAATTAGAATTTTTGAAAAATTCAACTTATATACTCAATTGAAATAGTTAAAATGATTTGAGAAGGATAGCTGAATAAGTTAATTATGTTTAAGAAATCTATTTATTTATCAAAAGGATTGTCTTGCAATTGCTAACATTACAGTTTTTTTTGGCCAGAGATTCCTTGAAACTACTTGTTCAGACTGGCTTTAAATCTGACATGTCTATTCCAAATCTACAAACAAGGAAGTTAGCTTATTAGCAACCATAGAGACGAATTGTCACGTAACAGATCTTTAAGACATATGACCTTAATAAGACTTTGCACAAAATTACAGGAGATACGTCAGTTGTTAATCAGGTGTGATCAAATCTTTGAATGTCATTATAAATATTTTAGATATGAGCAAATATTAATTTGGAAAATTAAAATCCATCTATGAATTCATTAATTCAATAAATATACGGTCTAGAATCACAGTTTTTAAAGTGAACTGTTCTTAAAGGGCCTGTAGGATGTTTGTTTGGAAAGACAGAGGTCAACAAGATCATTGATCAACAAGGTCATCTATAATTCTATAAATTAAGAATCCCCATCCTCTAAGAAGGCTTTCAAAAAATTTTCAGTATTAAACGCCTTTTGCTTTTTGAGAAAATTATGAAAATAGGCTTTTAAGGCATGGCCTTGAAGCTCTTATGATAGGGCAAAGGGTCACCAAATCTATAAATCAGAATCTCAATCAGCTAAAGATTCTGTACACAATCTTTCATCTTTCTAGGACTTTTGCTTTGTTGGGAAAAGGTCAAAACATGAAGAACTACAGCGGGTGGTCATATTATTATCACGTACAAGTGACGTCTTTCCCATAGACATGCATGTTAATTAGCTGTTGCGAGAATAATCATCACAAATTTAGTTGAAATATTTTTGTGATTTTTTTGCAGATAGCTTGGAAATCATTGCAGCTATATACACACAATTTCCATTTCCCTTTTTTATTAATATTAAGAGAATTGCATGTCATTTAATAGCACATATGCAACACACCAGTTACGCTTGACATGGCCGTCAATGGGACATTCAAATCGCAAGTTGTACATGCGATGTTACAACAAGTGTCATTTGATAAATAATTAACGGATGTAATTATGTATGAATAGAGCAGTTCCTTGTCGAAAATGTGACGAACTCTTCGTGAAAAATTCATGAACTGTTCACGAACAATATTCATGAAGTATTCACGAATTATTCGTGAACATTAAATGGCCAAAAAAAGTTCACACACTGTTCATGAACAAACTTCATGAAGACTTCATGAACAAACTTCCTGAAGACTTCATGAAGAAATTACGAGGACTTCATGAACAAATCATCTTATGCTTAGTGCAAAATTTGACAGCAATCGGATCATCCTGTCTCAAGGTACGAACGTTACGCTAACTTCACTAATCTGTACCCTGGGCTCAGAAGCTAGATTCGCTCGCGCGGCCTGACTTGGGATACAGCCAATCAAATCATTTTCTTGAGATGAGAAGCCGGCGCTTGACGACCTGTGTAAGTAATGGTTTGTTAAGGGATAGCAACATGAGGATCCACTTAAGGATACTGAGGCGGTACCAACGGGAGTTGGGTATAAATTAAAGGGAGGAGAGAGCCGCCATCAACCCAGGGTTGATGGCGGCTCTCTCCTCCCTTTAAATCATTTTCTTGTTTGAATTTTTGAGAAAATGAGATGAGAAGATAACGTTCGTACCTTGAGACGCAATCGGATTATTTCCTAATTAACCCTCCCGATGCATCGATATTTTGCTGCTCTCTGGTGCTTCTCCGGGCCTCATAGGCCCACTTTACATTTAGATTGCTAAACAAGCCAAAATGATGATCAGAAGGTGAAAGCATATCTACTGTTCAAACACAAACATTACTGTATTCCCTTCAAAATTAAAAGGAATATAGATGTGATTTATTATTTTTAGTTGTTAATTTTCACATTTATTAAATTAATAGATTCGTTTTTCATCTTCTTTACTTAATATTTACATAATAAAACTAGAAAATGTGTGTCCATGGGACACATATGGCCCGCTAACAAAAAAGACCTTAATGTTTTCAATCATAGAATTTTAAAAAATGAAATAAGATATGCACACCTTTAGCTTCAATTAAGAACAATCATTATTAAACTAAAGAAAATTTAAAATACCCAAAACAGAATATAAGATGCACAGCTTTAGGATACCTATAAAGCATGTTTGGAAGATAAGCGCAGTCTATCCAGTACTTTTTAAAGTAGAATGGACAAACAACATCCCTTATCATACCAATGTGAGCAATCAATCAAAAATTTAAAAATAAAATATGAGATGCACACCCTGAGGATGCCTACAAGCCATGTGTGCAATTTCAATTAAATATGTTGAACGTTTTTTGAGGAGTGGATAAATGATACCCTGTATAGAGTGGTTACGTACGTATATACGGACGTACGAACGTATGGACAACCGAGGGTAATCCTATATGCCCCTGCCATATATGGCGGGGGTATAAAAATGCTTGAACAAGACAAAAAAATGTGAATACATGCATTGAAGCCAAATTTCAGGACTGTGTACCATAGTAGATAATTCTAAATTTGTATTCAATATTTCATTTCTAAGAAAGAGCAACACGTAGCCTTTCGTTTCGTCAATTAGTTAATGATAAGATTTTGTAAGTGAAAATTTCATTCCCTGGTTAAACCATTTACTATACATATTCATGCATCCAAATACATGATCCGACTGACCTAGATTGTGAAAATAAATTTATGATGAACAATATCCTGTATGAGTATGAAAGGCATGTGTGGACAGTTAAGTGCTAGGTCTTACTGCAATTTTAGTGACAAATGTTAACAAATTACGAATTTTGTTCGTGTAAGTGCAATACGGTTAACTATCTGATTCTATCTTTCAAAGACGGGTCGGAATCGTTATGAGTATGCATACTATCAACTATGGTGTCTTATACAAAGAAGTCAATATGGCAACAACCTCTGACAAATTTAGTTTTCATGCACTAATGTTATGGTTAACGGTACCTCTTTTATAATGAGCTTAGGTCCGGAGAGAAATGTTTAAAATAATTGATATTTTTCATACAAATGTCCCACAGAACACTTACTATAGAAATGCTAATTTCAAGAATTTGTGACGATTGTAATGGTATTGGTAAAACATTATTGTTGACCATGGGCCTCAGAGGCCCCGCGGAGCACTTACCAACTGTAGATTTGTAAATTGATATTATATTTCCAAAAAAATATTGTGAATCATCTTATTCTGAGAAATTGTTTTGTTAAAGGATTTACAGGAATACATGTAATCTGGATACTCTAAAATCAATACAACGATTTATACAGAACTTTAAAGTGACTAGCTAGCATCGGGAGGGTTAATCATAATTATTCTCCAAACTGTTAATTAATTTAGAGGTCTACCATGTGAATCATGTTGCTTGTACGTAATAATATTTCCAACCGCTGTATATGGATGGGGGTACGAATGAAGGATGCCCTTGGCTTTTCAGGCCAATAGGTAAACTGTGCTAATTCCCCTTGAAGGGGCATACCATATAAATCCGTACATACTGATCATGATTTTATGCCAAGATACAATCATAAAACAGAATATGTAATTGCTTCAGCTATAATATGATATGTAAGCCCTATTTTATTGCCACAACAAAGCCTGTTTACGTTCATAGGTCAAATACACACATTTGTATACAGTCAGACCCCGATAATCCGTCCACCGATAATCCGAATCCCGCGGTATCCGAACGGTAGCAAGCTGTAACCAAACTAATCTCTATATAAACTCATTAATTGTTGATTCATTAATCCGTTGCTTCAGTCTCCGTATCCGGACGGCAATCAGCTGTAACGGATAAGTTAATTATCACTTTTTCTGCTTCATAAATCCGGCCGTTCATCAAAAGCGTTCGGATAAGTGATAAGTTCACACTGATTGGATCGGTAAACTTCAATGACAGTGGATTGACACGTGAGTTGAGCTTGTCGGTAGTTTATGTTGTAATAAATTGAGATGTCTCACTTTGTGTTTCTGGAGCTTGTGATTGTTGTAAATGAAGAGACAAGCCCCTCTCTGTCGTCCGAAGAGATCGTTACCATGGTCACTAACGAAAGCAGTCAAGACGAGTCAGATGACGAACCTGAAGCGACGCCTCCTCCCACTGCCTCTCAAATGAGGGCATACATGGACTCCATGATCACGTACTTTGAGTGTGTTGGTGATGAACAAAACTTAGAAACTGTTATCGCTTTGCGTGGGTCTTTCAAGCCACTTAAACTTAGTACCCAATCTGTGATCGGCAAGTTCTTCAAACCTGAATGTAGGTATGTGCAATTATTGTTTTATTGATATATGTATCCCAGTTGTTATGTGTATATGAAATAAACTCATTTGATATTCAAAATACGTTATCTTCTGTCTGTCAGTAACTCCAACTTGTTTGGTACCGTATGTTTCAGTAACCCGAATGTTTCACTATCCGAACGATGTTGATGAAAAACGGCAGCGTTCGGATTATCGAGGTCTGACTGTACATTCATATGTATGTAAGCAGGGTTCTAAATTAGTCCTATTGGGGCACTAGCCATTCGGACTAGTGCATTCCAGTGAGCACTAGCCCAAACTAGCCAAATACACAGATATAATCATATTTTCTTTAAATTCAACTATCTTTTTCACTAGCCATTGGCTACCGGGCTAGTGCTAATTTCAACCCTGATGTAAGTATGTAGGACTGAACTTTTGTGATCTCTTTGTACGAAAGTAGACAACATAAAAGAGACTTTATAAGCAAAATAGTAACTTGACAGAACAACTTTTATATTGAACCCTATGACTATCAAATATGCTAACAAAGTAAGCTTTATCACAAATCAAAAACATACTATCGTATTGGACCTATTAAGTGCCCTGCTCCGATAAGCACCTCTAAAGAGTTTGTAAATAGGTCTAATAACTGCCCTTGTATCAGAAGTTCTAAAATAATAAAGTCAGTTCAACAACCCCTTCAGATGAGAAACTAGTCCATAGGAGTCAGTGAACATCAGTTTACAGGGAATATAAGTTTACCAGTTATCAAAGACAATCTAAACAGTTCCAATTGAGTAGTCTTTATTTTTAGGCTGTCATTTGCACCACTTTAATAAGCGCACACTAAGTCGATTAGCGCCCTTGGCGCTCATTAGGTTGAATATGGTAGTTGCTAGTTTTTAAATTCCAAATTAAACAATAAAAATATTTTGAATGAGGAAGGTAAAGCAACAGCATTTTGTGCACACTTGCAATTTAAACACTCTGTATGTAGAGCCTTCAGCTACTGGCAACATTCACTGGGATTATGATTTCGTTGCCTATTTTAATGTTTCATTGTCAAGGGAATATATTTATGTGGCCTGACCTCATTTCGCCTACACCTCATTTCGCCTACAGTGTTATCAAAACACAGTTATGGGTGGATGCACAACACAGTGACCCTTTGCACTTAGTGTAGGCAAAATGAGGGTTTTTTCAGGTGTAGGCGATATGAGGTGTAGGAGAAATGAGGGCAAGCCATTTATGTTGTCTTTTCTACATTTTCCACAGCCTTGTGAGAACTAGAGAAGCTGGAAGATCTTAATTTATCGAAATTGACTTACCCCCGACTTGGACTGTGAACACCTCGAGACAGCCACATACCACCATCTTTCCCTCATAGATCTGAAGGTTCTCGACCCTGTGCAGTTGTAGTAATCCTTCTTGTCTTTACGAGTGTACACGGAACATCCCGAGTACCTAGACGTCTGGGTGAAGCTTGTGTTCAAGGATATGATTTGGTGATTTTCTGGATTCAAAACAGCGACCTTTGCCGAGCAGTTCTGAAAAAGTGGATGATAGCATGTGTCATGCATTGATAAACAGATTTTCTTGATCAAAAAGGGCAGAATGATAGCATGTGTACATCTTCCGAACGCATCGGGCGAGATATGCATTTACAAGAAATTCATATTCACCCTTGCGACAACTCGAAGGGAAAGCTGTGACAGGAAGTAGCCTGATTATTGAGCTATGGTGTAGGCCAATCAAAAGCGAGGATATGTTTGAATTGAGCACACGAAACTGTAATAAAACGATGCGATTTCTAAATAGAAACTGAGAGATACAGCCTTATTCTATGCAGTATTTTGGTTACCTATATTCACGCATCGTTTTTATGACTGTTGTCACAACGTAACTAAGGGAATAATTAGAAATTAAATTTCGCTTTGAGTTCGAGATGGACTGACGCAAGGGACGTTACTCTGTTTGTCCTACAGGGGGCCCTGATAGAGTCACAACTTTCCCGTCGAGTTGTCGCAAGGGTGAATATGAATTTCTTGTAAATGCATATCTCGCCCGATGCGTGCGGAAGATGGCATGTGTATTGATTCGTAGAATTTGGACAAAAAGGGAAAATTTTCAGCAAAGCTTTGTCTACAGTTTATGCTATGAGTAAAGATTGATTGGATGAAATCAGTCTTTGATTGCATTGATTGAAAACCTCTGAGGTTTTGGTACAGCTCTCATGTTAACAGTATGAACTAGTGTTTGTCATATGATGTTTCAGATATGTCCTGGATCTAAATCTTACTTAAAGACTTAAAAATTTAGTACATGTATAGTACAAATAAGGTAATTTAAGAGTTTACACTCCTGAGAGGTTTCTTAAGCTGTCTTATGCAAGGGTTTGGAGATTTTCAGTATTAAAACAGCAATCTCTAAAACAACTTTCAAAGTAGAGAGTCCACAAGCTGAAGTAGATTAAATGCAATGACTCGTTGATTTTCTCAACATTAAAGGGGCAGTAGCACGTTTTTAGGGCGAATATAAGGTGATGTCAGGAAAATGAAAACTAATTGAAAGACAATGTATTTAAACTAAATGAACCAGTAATAATTCAAATATATAACATAAAGTTTAGCCATGCGATTCCTTTTTCTTACACAAAATGAATAAATGGCCGCCAATGGATTTTCTGTGAATATTCATACTTTGTCCTCTAACTATGGATGATTGGTTTGTGTAGTGAGATTTTTGTCACTGTCAAAATAATACATTTATCAGTGAAAGAGTTAAAATATAAAATTATCAAAAAACGTGCTACTGCCCCTTTAAAACTGTACTGACGGTACAGAAAAGTATCAAGTTAACCGAGGCAACTCCTAATATCTTATCATATGATAATATGCTGATGTAACAGGATGGCTTTTAAAAAGGGGAATCCTACCTTATTAGATTTATAAACGGCAGGCCACTGTGAGCTGTCATCATAGTACAGCAATATCTCCTGGGTTCCATAGTCCTGTGAAAAATAACCCATGTCATATTTAACATAAGTGCATTATCATTAGTGTCCTGATTTCCATAGTCTTTAAGACAAAAACACACCATTTCATGTGAAAAATAACCAGTGTCATATATATCATAAGTGCATTATCATTAGTTGACTAATTTCCATAGTCCTGGAGACAGAAACACATCATTTCTTATGTAAAATAACCAGTGTCATATGTATCATAAGTGCATTATCATTAGTGTCCTGATTTCTATAGTCTTAAAGCCAAAAAAAACACCATTTCATTGGAAAAATAACCAGTGTCATATGTATCAATAGTGTATTTAGTGTTTAGATCTAAATAATAATTAATGCCTAGGATAAAAAGTCGATGAGCCTTAGACACAAGAGTAGGTTTTCACAATAAGTCACATGATTTTGTCCTTAAAGGGGATCAACAACCTGGCTCGTGAAACCTCATTGACCATTGTTAACAAGAGCATCCAGACGGGTAAGGGGGGTCACATGACACAAACTTGGTACTGGCTGTCAGCTGTAGGCGGTTCGCAACCAAAGGATTTCGTCCCTACCGAGTATTTACGACTCTGCTAATAAAACACTGGAAGTTAAAATTCAGGTTGCAGACCCCCTTTAAGTCAAGCTGCTTTGAAATTCCTTTTTTAGAAAAACGTCCAAATCAGTGACTTCTTTAATGATTTTTTTGATGGTCGAAGATAAAATTTGATAAGACCTGGGACCTTTTAAATCACTGTGGAATAAACAACTCATTCAAAGCTAATTTTTTTATCTTGAAAAACTGTTACTATATAACCAATTGTTATAACTTCTATTAATGAGCGCATAGGTATACATACCACTGGGTAATCAAACTTGTACACAAGTGATCCTTTCGTCGAGAGGAAGCAAAATCGTCCCAGAAATTCCCAGTTCTGAAATATAATTTGTTTATTAGAAATCAACATTTCACATGACATCAATGATTTTTTTTAAATTACAAAAGGTTAAGAAAGTAGTTACGTAGTTTCAAAATAACTCCTAAATCACAAAAATACACAATGTTTTAAAAGTTTACTCCATCACAAATTTATTCAAATTTGGCTTCTCTTATATTTGCTATTTTTAAATGTTGTTCAAAGAATTACGAAAGTCAGGTATTTGATCCTTTTTCTTAAATATTGTAAACAAACTGACTGAAGAAGGTGACAACATCGATCCATCTTAGTTTGAATGGATGGTATTTTAGGACCGTCTTATGAAAAATGAAGAGAAAATTTTTCTTGACACAATATTAATTGACAAATTTTGACCATGGAAATAAATATCTACATATTTCAGTTAATTCTGCATATTGCTATCATATTTGTGTTATTTATTACAAGTAAGTTAATTTTATGTGGAGCACAGTTGTGTAACAGTTAGCACGCTGGCCTCACAAGCTCATGGTCAAATTTTGACTATGGAAATAATTACGTATGTATCACACTTATGTTATTTGTTAAAAGTAAGTTAAAATGTGTGTGGAGCACAGTTGTGTAGCTGCAAGCACTGACATCACAAGCCGATGTTCAAATCCCGGTGAAGACACCAAAAACTAGGTAAGACACTTCATCCACATTGTACTCAGTCGACCAAACTGTTAAAATGGGACCTAAAACTGGATGTACTGACCTACATGGTCACTATTAAGACATCAAAAACTTATGACCGGGGTCTAATCCTTTCTTGTGTCTCTAGGTAAGACACTTCATCCACATTGTACTCAGTCGACCAAACTGTTAAAATGGGACCTAAAACTGGATGTACTGACCTACATGGTCATTATTAAGACATCAAAAACTTATGACCTGGGTCTAATCCTTTCTTGTGTCTCTAGGTAAGACACTTCATCCACATTGTACTCAGTCGACCAAACTGTTAAAATGGGACCTAAAAACAGAATGTACTGACCTACATGGTCACTATTAAGACATCAAAAACTTATGACCTGGGTCTAATCATTTCTTGTGTCTCTAGGCAAGACACTTCATCCACATTGTACTCAGTCGACCAAACTGTTAAAATGGGACCTAAAAACTGGATGTACTGACCTAAATGGTCACTATTAGCGCTAAGTAACAGCTGTGAAAGTACAATCCCTCAGGGTAATGATGTTTAGCACTTGGAGCAGGTGTAAACATGGAAGAGGTGTCATATTAGTATCCACATGATTATCAGTTGGTGTTAAGCACCGCTTGGGCAATTTTAACAGCCATTAGCGGCAAGTTGATACTTATGATAGAGCATTTAAGACACCTTCACTCTTTTCAGTACTATTACAGTGAAGACAGCTGTGGAGAAACCTGTGAATGCCACCTTGAACTAGTCAACTCACAACAAAATCAAATTTCATTGTTTCATTGTACCAAAACCTAAGTCCTGCTGAGACCAGCTCCATTTCTAAGTGTAAAATAGGAACTTTTTCAATAGAGTCTCATCCTTAGTTAATTGAAACATTTCTGTAACAACCTGTCAACTGTATTTGAATACGTCGATCTCAAGGTTCACAAAAAAAAAGAAAAAAAAAGCAATAGTGTATTATTGTTTAATTTCATTGACTTGATTATCATAAATGTTTCTTGCAGTTCTACAGTTCTCTACAGTTACTACAGAGGACGATGTTGCTAAGCCAATGCATTTGTTGACATCAGAGGAATGCATACAGACTCTGACTGTCCTGCCCATTAGCCACCAAATGTCAGTGCATTGGTCTGATATACAGTGGTGGGGTGAGGTCATCTGGGGTTCAAGGCCGCTGTCAAGAGTATCTCACGTAAACCACGGCTGCTAGTATTATTGCAGGGAGAAAGCTCGCAACACTATTGTGGCTGTGTATTGCAGTGAAACCTGAAAGCATCTGCTTGAACTAGGAAGCCATGGGTTGTAATGGGCTGGAATTTAGTGCAGCAAAATAACAATGCACCCAAACCTTACTACATGTAGAAAAGTTCTCTACTGCAGAAAAAGTTGCCCAGCCCTTGGCAGGATTCAAACCCCAGACCTCTTGATCCGAAGCTGAACGCGCTAACCACTGCGCTATCATCCCCATAAAAAAATAATGAGTTAGATATCAAAATATATGTCAAGAAAACAAACCTATCATGCCTTTATAATGTAAATCATATTTGTAAATATTTTCAAACAAACCATTAATAGTAGGGCTGCAACGATTCACTACGATGCATCGAAAATCGATTCAGATTTATAATATCGAAAATCGATTCATGATTCAAAATTTCGATTTGATTCACTTTTAATTTTTTTGGCTAAAAATAATCCAAATTTTACCTAAATTAGATCTTGATATATTGCATTCGCGAGTGTTAACAAGTCACATAAAGATTTTAAACCGGAAACCAAGTCTACAATATGTCAATATGTCTACAATATGTAACGTAATCAGTGATTGGTTAATATCCTCATCCTTGAGGCTCTCGGCCAATCAGCGTGGTTTATACATTTGCCTTAGCAGCGCTGCATGGCAATGGTCGAGCAATATGGCCGAATCGAATCGAAATAAATCTAATCGAGCTGTAAAAATTTAAAAATCTAATCGAAGTTGTCTAGGTGAATCGTTGCAGCCCTAATTAATAGTATGCATGCATACATTGCATACTGTTAAAGGGACAGTCCTATCAGAGTCCTTTTTGTGGAAACGGAAATAAGGAACATTACAGACATGTGATATTTTTTCCAAGGAGTGGTGGGAGATTTGGTTAAAAAAGGTGGGAGATTGGGCCCCAATGGTGGGAGATTTTGCAAAGTCTACAAATATATAAAGAAACGAGAAAAAAGTCTTCATTTTGTTAATATAAGCCTACTTTAGAGAAGCATTTTAATGAAATATAATGTTCATATTCAAATTCTAGTTGTATTTTTAAATCACTAAATAAGATTTTTTTTAAATTTTGTATTATTGTGGCTCCATACAATGCAAGATAATTCACATAATCAATTCAATACATAACAAATCACACAATAAATCCAGCACTAAGAAAATATTTATAATTATGTGTGATCAAAATAAAACAAGACTAAATATTTTATTTTGTTTGAAATATTTGTGGAAATAAAAAGATTAGCAAACATGTGATATTGTGGATCTGGATTGTAATTGTAAAACAATGTACATATATATGCCTGTATAGTTTCATATTTCAAACATTTATTAGATATCAAACATAATGATAATCCCACTTCTTCTGTGCACAGTCAGATTCATAGTTGAAATAATTGACGATCGGAAATTCATCCTATATTGCTGTTTCAAAATTCAAATAGTTCAAACATTTCCACTAGACAAATTTCTACACTAATTCTTAGAAATGGTCAGTATTTCAAATTATTTCATTGAATGCCTTCTGAAAACACGAGTTCAGTTGCATTTGTTTACAAAACGAGCAAAGCATAAACAGGAAGTGGAGTTGATGTTAGTGGTGAAAGTGTTTTCCTTATGACATATTCACTATAAGAGATATATTTTCTAAATAAAAAAATTATCGTTTATATATTTTTTCATTTATTATTTATTCAAATATACTTCATTGATAGGAGCTTGTCATTATAAACTGGAAGATAATTTGGTTGTAAAAAGTATTTATTTGATTACAAACCATATTGGCAATGTTACTAGTCGTCAAGAAAATACGGTCTAGATCGAGGCGGTGTTTGAAATGTATTGTGTCTCATGAGATGATAATCAAAATAAATTGCCATGTTTCTCTAAATAATGGGATAAATATTTTGGAAAGGATATTGTATCATTTATTTGTTGTCTTTGTTGGTTTACTGTAATTGTGATATATTGTAAACAACCCATAGACATTAATTTATCAAGTTGTACGGACTTCATGTGGTGTAAATATTTAGCAGTAACTAATCCACACAACACCGAGGCATTTGAAGCACATGTTCCCGATCATATCTTTTACAAAGACTATCTCAAAATTGTTTATAATAGCTTTTTCTCTCGATGTTTATTGCAATAACATAAACTAAATCTTTTGTGTGTAAATTCATTACATTTATCAGATGCTGTCAACTTAATTTTATCATGAAAAGATCGCTGAAATCATCGAGTGGAGCTTTGAGGCAGGTTGAAAAACGATCTTTTTGCTGATTTGTAAAGTGTTTTTTTTAATACAGAAAGTTATGAAAAAGCGGTAGATTTTGACCTTATGTCGGGAGGGCGGGAGAAGGACCTGAAAAACGGTAGACTCCCGCCAAAAGCGGGAGATATCACATGTCTGACATTAATGTTGATATTGATACATATTTGTAACACAATTCAGTTTTTACATGTTACTTGGTGTATCAGTTTTGTTGATTTATATCGGACAACTTGATAAAGTAGAGAGCACTGTGACTCAGTAAAAAAACAATGAGAGTAGAAGCTATTGATCGGCTACGTGTATTAATAACCCTGTTATAGCATTGTTGTTTAAGCTAGTCATTAACCAATGTAAATGTGTGGATATTCATAATCCATATATCTTTTTTTTATAAAAGGTAGAATTGGAAAAAGAATAGCAATCAATATATCCTTGTGTAATGGGTTTTTAGTCAAATAAGGAATACAAGTTTTATTTGAAAAAATATCCAAATGCATTGAGGGAGACTACTCTTAATCATTTGTTGCCATATTATCTAAGAGAAAATTGATGAAAACCCATTTAATTTACTATTTGTACAACACAGTAACTTTATAACATAATAACTTTGGAATTAGTGTCATGTGTTTTCAGTCACTCTGTTATTCAGAATATGTTCCACAATGACACAGAAAGATGACTTGATCTGATTGAAACAATCTATTAAGTAAGTATTTTAAGTAAATTATAAATAACTTTGATTCAACATGTTTCATAATTAAAACTTAAAAAACATGAAAGATATGATTAAGAAGGTGACCTAACTATTTCTCCAACACAATTATCAGTTCTGATAGTCTCATGTGCTTTAATAAATGCTATTATTACCCATGTAATAATGCATAAAGGGGTTTCATAACAATTTGTTATGACACATATACAGGGCTCCAGATAAGATGCGTATCTGCGTAAAATACGCATGGACAATTTAGATTTACGCATAAATTATGAAATCAATGAGTGACAGATACGCATGACTTTCTGACAATACTAGTCCGATTTTATTTACATGTATATAAGTAATTGTAAAATATTGATTTGGTTCAACATAAATTATTTTTTTACATCTCGATAAGAATGTCCAGCTTTTACGAAGAGATTTTCAATTTTATAGAATGAGCCTGCGGCCATCGATCTAATCATCTTCATCCAAGCCCCGACTGAACGTTTCTATAAAGCAAGTCTAGACTATGTTGTTCCTGTAATCAGTAGAGCAGGTTCAGGGCTGCTAAGTTCACATGTCTCTTTCAGAAATAAAATGTTGAAATTGGTAAAATATTTCTTAATTTTTATTCATTTGCTATTTTACTCCTCAATTTAAAATTCGATGAGTGAAATACTCCTCACGATTTTACATGTGCTATTTCACTCCTCATTCTAAAGTTAGCTATCTATTTTATTGTGTTTTAGTGTCTCATAGGCCATTGTTGACCGGACAGCGTGCTATATTTGCCGTTTATATCTAGTCTGAAGTATATGTACGTTGTGTGACACTTAAATAAAATATTTTTCTTCTTCTTCTTTCTTCTCAAGTTTGAGATACGCATGAGTCCAAATAATTATCTGGAGCCCTGTATATGGGTCATAACACCTTAAAGTGATTTGATTCAATGATTGGCTAGCGGCATTATCCGGACTACTTTATTCATTCATAAAAAAGAATGTGTTAAACAGTTTTCATTCACAAATTTTAAATGGCACTGAGTGTATCGGAGTCTTTTCTTCAAACTTTCAGTTTATCTTATGAATCTTACCTACAGAATTTATGAGGAATATATCGAAGGACAAAAGAAATACAATAAGACATATTACTTACATCTCAAGGCTCATTTTCAAAATCAAAAGGATTTAATTTCATTAACAATGTCATGAATTTGATTCGTGTCGCTCTAAAATGACACAGAAATGCTAGCTTGTTAAATAGAGGATAAAGATACAACTGATATTTGATATAAATATATTCTTTAGACAACATTTAATCAAAACGAAGCGTGTTTGCAACAATGATATTCATCTTTAACTTACTTTTAAGGCGGTTGTTTGTTTTTTTTCACATACGTTTCGTCCATGACTATTGTGCTTATTTTATCTAATACATCTAATACAACACACTATAAATTAACGTAGGATAGTATTTAGAAATGTGAATTTTAACGTTGTTATATTATAATCTTTGAGGCTGTGACATGGTTTTATATTTATCCTTGTTCCGTCTCTTTATAGGTACAATAAAAAGTTGTTTAAAATGCAAAAAATCATCTGAAATGCAAGTTGGATACATAATTCGTTCCCCTTTCATATCATGTTTATGTCCCTTGTGAGATAATTTGTTTCGTCACTCGCCAAGGCTTGTGACAAATTATTTCACTTGGGACATAAACTTAATATGAAAGGGAAAGCTCGTTAGATATCCTATAACTCTTTGAGTTTGTTCATATTATCTTAAATTGTTTTGGGCACATTAGGAAATCATTCAAAACCATTTAGGTAACTCTTAATGTTTTGAAAATAAACTTGTTAAGAAATAACGATATTGTACATATGATGGATATATTTTTTTCTTAAAATGGTAAGTGAAAAAAAAAATATCACCTCAAGATATGGCATAGTGTAAAGAATTACAAGAAAATTAGCTTGAAAGTTATTAGTGCAAGGTTTGTAAATAAAAGACTTTCTTTCCCATAACAAATTGATATTAGTAAATTTCCTTTCCTCCGTGTTTTAGAGAGAAATAAGGCCATTCTTAAATGTAGACTAATGATGTTTAAAAATATTTATAAATGTTTGCAATTCTAATCATTGTGTTCTAAAATGTTAAATGACTTGTTCTTAATCAATGCAATTGAATTTTACTGTAGTTCTTAAATTATATGGAAGTTACATAGTGAAAATTAAAAAGTGCCTTGAAAGTTATTTAGTCTATTATAATTTGAAATGAAATTATCTGTAGTTTGAACATCATATTTCCTTTAAATATATCACACGTGATATATAACATAAATACTTAGTATAAATTTACTATAGTCAAATATGGTTCACGGTTTGTGTTTACAAATGTTACGAAAGACATGTCCAGGCATTATCACTGATTATTGCCTTGGTCGTAGAAATTATGAAAAAAGATATCAACCATTTATATACTTACTGTATTTGTGTTTAAGTTTCCTTCAACCCATTTTGCTTCGGAAAATGATAGTATCAAAGAAAGAACGAAGCAAGTCAAGAAGTATAAGCGTACGGCCATTATTTTCCTATGTCAACTATCAAATGGTGTAGGTCTATAATCCGCCATGACAGTTATCTAAACCACGTGACCGCAGCCATGGCAACAGTAAACAGGTGCCCGCTGGCATTATTATAAGGCGAATTTCTTAGTCTAACGGATCACTGAGTCTCTGTTAGTAAGAAAACTGAACCGTAATGATTTTATGGGATCACGATAAGATCACACCTCTATTAAAAGGAACGCTTGGATATATCTAATCTTGTGTTTTGAGTCGCCTTTGTTGTTTGCCTCAAATACACTCGCATTACCTTGATTCGTGGATGTATATATATATATAGTCTAACATATCGATCTATATGTACCTATACGATCTATCTATAGAATGTAAATAATGCACTTGGTATTGATTTCTTTGAACAATATATATCTACGTCATCAACACTATACATCACAGGGATTATATCGCTTAGAAGTGATGCCAATTAATAACAAGAAAATAGTTTTTCAAATCTTGTATTATTTTGTATTTTATGATTTTAACAATATTTTGTAGACAAGACCTATTCAAACCTAAGCGATATATCACTGTCATTTTAAAGTGCCGTGTCTATAACACTGGACTTAACATAACTGTCGAATTGTCTTTAAACTTATCAATTTGATTCATATATAAAATGTAAACAAATTATATAATTTTTTTAGCACCCATGGATTTGAACAATAGCAAAAGGCTATCATAATTTTACGTAAATCTGTTCATACTCTAAAACGAGAAATGTATATATCACAATACAATATGTGTTCACATACATGTAATCCTAGTATATCTGGAATTATACTTATATCTATTTACATATAGTTTATTGTCTCAAACTCTTTAAGTCTCTCATAACCCCTTTTGGGTAGCATTTGTAAATTTACACTTTCGGTATGTAAAACGTTGTATTTTAAGTTTTTAACATATGTGTTTCAAATGATGAGACTCTAATAAACTATATTGTAATGTAATATATATATATCGGTATACATGTTCATACAAGGCAAAAAGTAGGCAAAATATCACCAATGAATCAATGTTTGTTATTAGAGAAGAAAGTCTTTTCATCTAATTTATACTTCTATTGTATACTAGTTAATGAATGTAAATCATAAAAAAAATGAAGACCCATTTACAGGTCCTCTACAGTTATCATTATAAGATCTAAGATCAATTTACTTATACTAATATATTATGCTTAAGTCATAGTTTCTTTTGAAATGACTTATCATAGTCGAATCAATTGCAAAAGATAAATTGCAAATACCGCATTTCCTTAATTACACGCCGGGCGTCTATTATTTTCAAACGGTCTACATCATAGGCGTCTATTTGAGGCACACTTCTATTCAAGGCAGGCGTCTATTTCGTAAAAAGCGAAACCGTTTAGACTATTTTGTAAAAAAAAATCAGATAATTTAACCAAAAAGAAGCGTTTTTATATATAAAACTTGGTTTACGCGGCGTTTAATTAAGGCAGGCGTTTATTATTTTCAGAAAGTCTTATACAAGGGCGTCTATTCGAGGCAGGCGTATATTCAAGGCAGGCGTGTAATTAAGGAAATACGGTAACGATGGTAAAATAACGGCAGCTGTCTAGATAGGTGAATTCATGGAGCCACCACTGTCATTAAGCTATATAACAAAAGGTTTTTATAATTGAATATATAGTGTCTAAATCTGACCCCCCGTTACACCATCAACATAAGTAATGCTTATATGTCACGTGTGTACCTACGAACGCGGAAGAACTCAATCTTGATAGTCTTTTCGTCGAACTCGTAGTCACATTAACCCTACACTTATATAGAGTTATGTCCTAAACAATAGGTTATATATACATGTTGATCGTTCACACCATTGAACACCCAATTAAGTGTTGTATGACTATATACATTAATCCTAAGACCCACAAGGATAGGGTGCGTGGCGTAACATGCTCAAACAAGATTTAAGCTGTTTCATTCGTAGTAGTATAGCCAATCTATCAAGATATTTCATTGCTCTAAATATGTTTGTATTGTATACATGTACTAATCCACTAATGTACTAATGTATGTATGTATGTATGTACCAAATGTATGTTCTAACACACTAATGTACTAACGTATGGGTGTGTGTAGGTATGTACTGTACGCATGTATTAATGGATGTATGTATGCTCGTAAGCCTGTATGTTTGTAAATATGTATTGATATGGATTATTGTGAGGTGTGTGTGTGGGTGTGTTTTATTTATTTATTTATTTTTCTCTTCATTTATATGTATTACAGTGTTATATGTGATCCTAATGTATTGTCTCTTGTAGCCTTTTGGCGGCTTTTACATTTTTATTGTATGCATTATTGAAATATTTTTGAATGTAAGGGATGAGACAAAAATAAACAATTTCTCTCTCTCTCTCTCTGTCTCTCTCTCTCTAAATGTCGTATCGCTTCAGTGCACTGGATAATGGGACGAAAACGAAATGACCACATAGTTGACTGGTTATCTTCAAAGATTGACCAAGTTTTGCAATTCTTATAAAATTTCATTGCAGTTAAAAAAATGCAATACGGATATCGTCCTTATTTTCATCAAGTATCTTTGAAACTAATGTCTATGACAAAAACGCTTCACTGCGACAGTTATCAATAGTATTCGAACATATTTTGAAGTGAAATTGATATACATGACCTAGACAAGTGTCACGAAAGTGATAACAAAAATCAGGTTTGGTAAAAAATGCGCGGACATGTTGGTCTCTTGTGAATCCTGATGATATATATACTGTTACGGCAAGCAAGGAGTGTACCTGATTTACTTCTCAGATAGTGGCCTTACAAACAAGAGATATACGTCATCTTTGTCAGTTATGTCTGACAGACCTGTGACAACCGCTTGTCAAGGTGAGATATGGGGTTTATCGCCGCTTTCAAGAGTATTTCACTTATATCGCGGCTGCTAGTATTATTGCAGGGAGAAAGCCCGCAACACCATTGTGGCTATGCATTGCGATGAAACCTGCGAGCATCGACTGGAACTAGCAACCACGGGTGGTACTGCGCTGAAATTCAGTGTAGCATTGCACCCAAACCTGACTGCGTGTAGAACAGTTCTCTACTGCAGACAAAGTTGCCGAGCCTCTGGCGGGATTCGAACCATGGACCTCTTGATCCGTAGCCGAACGCGCTAACCACTGCGCTTTCCCGCCCCACCCCTTATCAAACGCCTGACAGTCTTATGTGCTTCACATGATCTATCTTCCTTATCAATATTTCTGTACATGCTTGCAAATAAACAGCTGTTTTTGCTACACATTGACAGCCAGCATTTATGATATTTGCCTTTTGGAAATAGTAATTTTATATGATTTGATTTTACTGATAATCCTTGAGATAATGCCTGAATTGAATAAACGTCGAGTAATTGCCTCGTTGGAATAAATAATCGCCTGTCCTTAACAACAGAGCGTTGTTGAATGTAAACCATCCCTACTTTTCTACTTAGTTGTGTAATACATAAATGGTTTTAAGGCACGCGTAACTATTGATGAGAAAATATTTCAATGTTAATAATAAGAAATTAAATGGGTGTTTTGGTTTATTTATTGAAAATTACGTTGAGTATTTTTAAAACCATGTTCATGCATTCTCTAGAAAGAAAATGCAGCCCTCTGACCTATTCTCCTTGTGATATCCCTCAGATTAGACATATGATATCCATTTGTAACACTGTTTCAAGTATTCTATACAGAAATGTGTAAATCACTTGTTCTTTTTCTGTGAGCTTGAGTTAGTAAAAGGTGGCCGAGAAAAAATTATCAGTTTGTTAAATATCGCCAATTAATAATTGTAATAAATAATTGTTTTCGAATGTGTCAAAGGCACGTTTAAAAACCTTCTTCAAATTACCCATATGAACAAACTTAAAAGTCTACGATTCTATGCTAAATTATTATTTTCAGAAGGGCAAATATTCCACTAAACCCTTTTATCCCGAATCGTATAGAAGACTATTGTCAAGCAAATCAACAAGCGGCCATTTTAGTGTGAACGCATTTCTATCAATTGTGCTAAGGAAATGGATTCGAATAATTTAACAGGACGTTTGATTTTAAATTTGTTATAATTCAACCTTGATTACGATACCTGCATTCCCCGTAGGACGTACTACAGCGTCAGTATGAACTCTTCTCTATAGTTTTCAATCTCTGAAACCTTATAATGACATTACACGGCAATACAACAACACGGTTTAACGATAATATTGGCGAAATTCGAAACCATTTCTCATTATTTCTCCAATTAGCTTTGTTAGCAGTGTCGCTGTATGTCAACCACGGTCTTTAATTATCACGTTGCTTTTGATATCCACATCGATTCTATTGAGTTCATTTAAAGGGGCAGTAGCACGTTTTTTGATAATTTTTAATTTTAAAATTTTCACTGATAATTGTAAGCTAATGCTAAATGTATTATTTTGACAGTGTCAAAAATCTCATTACACACACCAATGATCCATAGTCAGAGGACAAAGTATGACGATTCACATAAAATCCACTGGCGGCCATTTTTTTTGAACACCTTTAATTCATTTTGTGTAAGAAAAGGAAATCGCATGGCTAAACTTTACATTATATATTTGAATTATAACTGCTCCATTTAGTTTAAATACGTTGTCTTTCAATTGGAACCTTCAATTTTCATTTTCCTGACCTTACATTCCCCCTAAAAACGTGCTACTGCCCCTTTAAGGTGCGACTTGGCTAATGTTCATATATATGCACTGACTGGAAATTAAGAAAAAGGTATCAAAATATCACAAGAACAGAAACATTATTACGTTATTATACGTTGATACTAACGAAACCACCAATTAAGGAGAGCTGTCTGATCCATTTTGCTATTATATTGTGCGAATAATAGGGAAGACAAATGAATAAACGCGGTTTGTGGGTCTTAATGTTTTTATTGGATTTTAATGGTATATGTAATGTCACACTATAAAAAACTACGCTATTGATATGGGTTATCATTTTATCCTATAAATAAACTACCGGGCAAAAGAAACGATACCAAGTATAATTGACCAATAAAAGACAGGAAATAAATGACACATCTTTTATTTCATTTCCATTATGAAAACAGATAACAAGTTCATCAAACAATCACATATTGAAGTCATTCAGGTCAGTGTATTATGACGTACAACTCCTTAAAGTTCACTCATGAAATTGTCCTGAATTCGATCAGCACCTAAAAATAAAACACCCATAAAAACAGGTTTTTCAGTATCTTGTATGGCCGCCACGGGCCTCGATGCATGCCCGAACTCGTCGTTGTGCTGAGAACACCAGACGTAAGATAACACGGTCTGGTATTCTCTGCCATTCCTCTCTCAGGGCCTGGCAAGCTCTTGGAGGTTTCCTGGAACCACGGCTCTTTGACGGACTTGTCGATCCAAATGGTCCCATAAATGTTCGATGGGTGACAGGTCAGGTGACCTGGCAGGCCATGGCAACACGTTGATGTTATTTCTTTGCATGAAATCCCTGACAATACGGGCTGTATGGGGACGGTCGTTGTCCTGCTGGAACAGGGTTCTGTTGTTGTGCTGTTGCAGGAATGGTAGGAGCACTGGGCGGAGAATCTGATCGATGTACCTCTCTGCATTGAGGTTCCCATCAACCACAATGAGATCAGTCTTCCCTTGTCCGCTAATTCCGCCCCACACCATGACACTGCCACCGCCAAAGGGTACCACAGTCTGAACACAACAACGTCGCCAACGTTCACCACGACGTCTATACACCCTCGCTCTTCCATCATTTCTGAATAGTTGGAAGCGACTCTCATCCGAAAAGATGACTCTTCGCCAGTTCCGGGCCTGCCACTGCCGAACGTTACGTGCCCACTGGAGACGTTGACGTCGATGTCGAGGCGTCAGATGCACGCCACGGCCGGGTCTGTAGGCGCGAATACCATGTCGTCTCAGACGTCTGGCCACTGTTCTTCGACTGACAGCATGTCCAAGGCTATTCGTCGCTGATTCCGTCACTGACAGGAAGCGGTTCCGCAGATGAAGAATTCGCAAATGGCGGTCTTCGTTGGCGGTTGTTACGCGGGGTCTTCCACTCCTCGGCAAGTCTACTGTCCTCCCTGTCTGCCTGTACCGTCTCATAAGCCTGGTGATAGTAATACGGCTGCAACCCAACGTCGTAGCCACGTGTGCATGCGTTGCACCCATCTGTATCATCCCGACGGCCCTCTCTCTCTCTTCTGGTGATAATCTTGCCATGTTTCCATGTACAGTTGAAGAAATGGTATGTCGTCGAATGATAAGACACATCTTTTATACCCAAATGATGCACGTGCAACATGTGATTTTCATGTAAAAAAATCTCGCTTTAATGCAATTTCCCGGAAATGGATCGCCAAAACGCAACATTTTTCGTGACACATATGATTACTGACATAGGGGAATCATTTCAATGTCGTGTATTTACATTTTCAACAGTTTTGTAAAAATATATTAGATCTGAAAGTTTGGTATCGTTTCTTTTGCCCGTTAGTTTATATATTCTCAGAGGGTCGCCCGTCTCATTACTCAACCCCATTATATATCATTTAGCGAAAACTGCTGGCGGTCAATTTACATGTGAACACCTTTAAATCGTTTGCGACAAAAGATTTCGTCTCGTGTAGCTTAACCAAAGCGATTCTTTACAGTTGTGTATCATTGCACGCCTAGTACCCCAAGTTGTCTAATCATGTAGGACTGTACCTTAAATCATTATTGGAATAACCACGTTTCACACAAGTGAGCTTACAGATGTTTGTCTTTTCGATTTGACTTAACAGAAAAATATTAAAAACTTGAAAAATGTGCATAAATAAATCGCTTTAAATGTTGAAATTGACTTATACTTCAAATTTGAACAATATGTGTGAAGAAATGGATATAGAAAAATATCTCGAGTTGCTAAAGCAGGAATAGCATAGAGTATCTAGAGCATAATGTATGATCGAAATGTCTCAAAGTTATTTTTGAATAAGGTCATGTACGAAATTTCGTTGGAAAATTCATTGATGCTTACAAACTCTAACAGAATTCTAAGGAAGCGTTCGTAAAATCTGCTGTTCGATCTCTTGCTCGACCTCGGCAGACTCGATGTCTTAGCTTCGCCTTGAAGTTGCTTATCCATACATATCTACAATCTTTTTATCACGAATAAGAAATTAAAAAGTTTTGTTTAATCAGAAGAAGGAATCAAAACGTTTACTTTGTTTTGTTATCGTTATACATATGTATGTGTGTGAACGTAAACTAATTAAGTATTATAAAAAAATATTTGATTATGATTAAACTAGGTATAAATTAATGTAAACTGATGTTAATGAAAGCTCAATAACGTGTCCTTTTATGGGATATTCAGATGGATGCTATCTTTTGTTAAGCAGTTTTCAAAATGACGCAAAATATAATTGCCCTTTGTCTAAACGGATGTTTGTAGGCATGTTTCCTTACTTGATATACATATGTACATCACACTCTTTCATCTGCTGTCAATATTGTTTATACATGTATCGCTGGCTTCCTCACTTTGTGTTTATATACTTCGATGTATCTTGTATTCACCATATTCAAAATGCAAAATTAATTTTATATATTTTTTTAACCACTTTCGAACTTTTATTAACTTTACTTGGGTGTCTATGACCTATTCTAAATTTAATTCCCCCTTTTTTTGGAAATAACTACGGCATAGACCCAACGTCGGCGACATCACCGTATGGTGAAAGAAGACGTTAAACTCCAACCCAATAACAACAATGTATTCACTATTCACCTGACGAAGGGGCATGGAATAGCCCTGAAACGTTGTGATCCACAATAAACAATAAGTTGTCATCCATAAATTTGTCTTTTACTTATACGCCAACTTCTAAATGCCTCTCAAGAATCTTGACATAAAACCTTCTAAATTTAAGGTGAATAAATACGGCAGGGTCATTTTTTTTGTAAATTTTAAATATGCATGCAAAATTTACCATATCAAATACCTCAATATTCAACTCGATTATTCGTAGTTTAGCTTAAAAGCTGATGTATGCCAAGTTAGTGTGAACACCATCAATCGTAACACGTTACGCTTGTTTTTTAACAGCTTCTTTTGATTAAAAAAATGTTTTTAGTAACATCGATTTCTGTTTTCGCGAGTTCTGTTTATGTACATATGAAACGTGCGGCTGCCTCTTTAAAGTTTAACCAAATCTGCAATGACGTACATAAGCGAAGATGTCAACATGCAGTCCTAATGCATGACAAGCCCAGATTCAGTGACAAAATGTATTACCTTATTAAAAATTTTAAACATAAATATTAACTAATGAAATTATTGAACGATCCTGTTCAACCTTGTATGGGACTCTTACAAAGTCATCACAAATGAACAGGTTAAAATAAAATAACATCAAATTGATACAAACTTAAAGGGGCAGTAGCACGTTTATGGGGGGAATATAAGGTGATGTCAGGAAAATAAAAATTAATGGTTCCAATTAAAAGACAATGTATATAAACTAAATGGAGCAGTAGTAATTCAAATATATAACGTAAAGTTTAGCCATGCGATTCCTTTTTCTTACACAAAATGAATTAAAGGTGTTCACACAAAAAATAGCCGCCAATTGAATTTATGTGAATCTTCATACTTTGTCCTCTGACCTGTGTAATGACCTGTGTAATGAGATTTTTGACACTGTCAACATAATACATTTAACATTAACTTACAGTTATCAGTGAAAATTTGAGAAAATAAAATTATCAAAAAACGTGCTACTGCCCCTTTAACAAATCTGTGATGAATATTGGTATTCAGGAGACTGCTAGAAAGGCTACATGTTTTTATTTACGGTTGTCATACAGGTTTAGAAGCTTAGTTCACTGCAACAGGACAGAGGTAAGGCAGTTTATAAATATCTTGTGCATTTAAGCTTGAAAGTTTGCGTAATACGTGACTATTTGTTTCACTTTTAACATAATTGTCAACATCTGTAATTTAGTAACCTCCAAAATCATGTTTAGAAGCTTAGTTCACTGCAACCGGACAGAGGTAAGGCAGTTTATAAATATATTGTGCATTTAAGCTTGAAAATTTGCGTAATAAGTGATTTTTTGTTTCATTTTCAACATAATTGTCAACATCTGTAATTTAATAACCTCAACACGTATTTTCATGTTGTTCGTCTCAACTCCAAAACGGAGTGACTCTTTTTAATGCTGTATACGATTTTTTTTATGATTTGAGGTAAGACATCTGTCTGTCTGTCTGTTTGATGTTTGCTATACTTCATCAAATTACATTGTACATTTAAATTACACATGTGACATCAGCCTATTGTTCTCTCGCTATCTCTGTTTTAGTAAATGAACGTTGCATGACGTTTTTCACTCAGATTTTAATTTAATCCTTTAATTTAATTTCAGAGAATTAAATGTTATGTTGTTAACTTAGCAGTAAAATATGAGTGATATTTAAGCCCGGTAATATCATGTTTGTCTTTATTTATTCAAAATATATTTTGAGAAATCGAAAGGGTACAGTGACATGGTAAAGGTTTATATTATTTGTTAGTCAAATGTTATTTTGGATCTTAAAGTCTATACATATTAGGCTGTTTTTAGTTGTTCAACGTAAAATCTTATACACAATTATTTTGTGATTTGGGGATGAATTGTTTAGATGCTTTGACATCATATCACCATAAATGACATTATATTTGCGTCAAGGCCAATGAACATGCGAGAATCACTTCTCATCTTTTATCTGATTTGTATACATTGTGGGAAAGTATTTGTTGAAGCAACTCGGGGACTTTGTATCATATATAAGAATGTGACTTGAAAATCCGGTTTAGGGGCGTAAAACGACAATGAACACCATTGTCGGGACGAGAAAATAGAGAGATAATGTTCCACGCAAGTGTTGAAAACAATAACAGGTGATATTAACGAAAACATTTACACGATGCACTAAACCAGACAGTTAGTTTTGTGTTATAGACAGAAAAGCTTTGTGTTTGAGAAACGCAGTGTGAGTGGAATGTCTAGATTGAAATTAAGAAGCTATGTATACGCATAAACGTTATTGGTGTGTCAGACGAAATAGACGATAGATAGTATTGTGTATGAGAAAAGCATTGTTCACATGAGTGCTGAAATGTATAAAATGAAATTAAGGAGCTAGGTATATTATCTTAAATGATACTTATCAGTGACAGTCGGCTCTTCTCGAACGAATGACACCATTGTGAAAGTTAGTTATGACTCAACTCACGGAGGGTACGAGGAACACGATATCGTAACTAAACGTAGGTATAGCTTAATGTAGAAACATCATTATAAAAATTCGATTCATGTATCGTCTGAATAGAAGAGTGAAATTTAAATGTATAAATTTACAAAAAGTGCCGAAAAGGGAGAGCATAACATAGCATACTTCCCGTCCGTAATGAGCGATGGATTACTTTCAAACTACAACATACGCTTCAATGTCACGCAATCATATACTATTTCATTATTATACGTTTAAAATAAAAGTATAAGTTATTCTCTTATAAAAAAACTACACAATGAATCGTGAATGAATAATGCATGTCCTGCGCTATTATTGATAATGCACATTACCTTCACGTCGATGGTATGCAACCAGGTATAAATTTCATATTTACACATTCTTTAAAAGAATTCAATCGGTTACACTACACACTTCGAACTATGTAGATATTAAAGGGGCAGTAGCACGTTTTTTTGATAATTTCATATTTCAAATATTTTACTGATAATTGTAAGTTAATGCTAAATGTATTATTTTGACAGAGTCAAAAATCTCATTACACAAGTCAATCATCCATAGTCAGAGGACAAAGTATGATGATCAACATAAAATCCATTGGCGGCCATTTTTTGTGAACACTTTTAATTCATTTTGTGTAAACAAAAGTAATCGCACGGCTAAAATTTACGTTATATATTTGAATTACTACTGTTCCATTTAGTTTAAATACATTGTCTTTCAATTGAAACCGTTAATTTAATTTTCCTGACATCACCTAATATTCCCCATGAAAACGTGCTACTGCCCCTTTAATAGCTCACCTGTTCGCATGTGCTCCATGACTCAACTTGATCTTATTACACCGTGTCGTTAGTTAATACTTCGTAATTATGTTTATTTTTCACTTTATTATAATACGCAAGCACAACTGGCAAATACCCAAGGCTTCAGCCATTGTTAGCTTCAGAAGTAGGGATCCGTACAGAGAGGTGTGGGTAATTGTAACAATGACTAATTCTTTAGGCGATTATCGATATGTTACATTTACGGTTTAGTGAGTTAATTCGAATTAAGATGCAGAAAATGGGATAGAATGTATATAAATGGACTGAAATGAATTTTTGTGCATCATTGGAAATATTTCGTCTACCACTTATGGTTGCATTGAGGGGAATACTATTGTTAGTAGCACTGACAAGCACAGGTATATCACGGAAGTATTTCAGGTTGTTTTGATAGGGTAAGTCCTGTTTATCACCATTTTATGTTATTATTTTTGTGCTACTATATATGATATCATACATCTATCATTGTATAATCAAGAAAATGGTATAGTAGGTTTTAATAAAAATTCCCTCTATACAGACAGATTTTTTATTACAGCCTCACCTCATTACAGTAACATTTTATATACAGTGGAAAGCGAAATAAAATTGTAACGAGCCACCCAACATAGAGTTACGGAAGACTATTAAAAAAGCGCATATAACTTTAAATATACATACTCTGTAAATAAATTAAAATATATACAAGCTTATGCAAACGGGCACTAAATAAAAGTATAGGTCATAAACTATATACAGTTACAGAGCAACATTTAAAGACAGTCAAAAGTCAACATATATATAATAATGCGATTTAAAATACATAGACATAGTTAAAACGTGTAAGTTTTGAAATATATACATCTGAATATGAAGATGATGTCAACCGTCTGTTTGTTGGTTAAAAACGAAACAAGATATTAATAAGTGTTTTTAGTTGCATTGGACGTTTCAAGCATAAACAAACAAAAAAGCTAAACCAAAGAACTATCATTTTGAAAATGTAAATTGAAAGTAAACCAGAATTTTATATATTTGAATAATTACAATTGAGTAAGTATATTATTAATGGTATTTTATACTTCGTTGATGTCTTGTTGCCAATGACTCCTAGTTTGTTTAATTTCTTCCAATATTCTGAGGTTTTTTTCTGGAAAAATAATAATTTGCACTTTTAACGTTTTACCGCCCTTTTGTGTCATTGCAAAAACCAGTGATAATCGGAAAAGAAATTTGTGATAGTTTGACTTGCTTTTTGACAGAAATGTCTTTTACAAATTTAAATCTATATCTTGAATTTTCTCCTTTGTAAGAGATCATTTGTCGGTAAAAGTATCCGTACAATGGAGTACTGGAAAATAGTCCAGTTTATTAAATCATTTGTTTGTAAGGATTTCTCCAAATTTCATTATACTTTGAATTATTGACGTTGAACTATAGTTTTATGTGACAATTGTTGCCTTCTTCCAAGTGATTACTGAATATGAAAAAAGTCATATAATATATGTGGTATAAACGGTAAAATTGGCCACTGTCGGATTATATTTTACAGTTATTTTTCACTGGTCGCGTCCTGTCAATTTTACAAAAGTAATTATATATTGTTTTCAATTTTATTTTTGGTCATAATCTTTGGATTTGGAATAAAAAATATGAAATTCATAAATTTGATAATTAAAGATGTTATCAATATAAAACAACTTGATAAAAAAATAAATTTGTTCATGCATTTTGTCTGTAAGTTGACTTAAAAACAACCAATAGGATCATTTTCACTATCCTATCTCAACTATTTAAGGAGATTTTGAACCGACTTTTTTCTAAAAGGCGTGTTTTTCAAGAGCGTTAAAAGATATATCTTTGAAATTAAAAACTTAGTTTAGTTAATTCTTGAAAACATGAAATAACCCCGTTTCAGCCATAACTACCACTTGTAGCTTAATCTATCATGCATTTTATATGGTATCGTTTCTTTTGCCCCTGAGTGTAAAAGTGGGAGTGAGACCACCCCTTTGAAAGGTGTTCACCCAATACTGCTTAATAAACTATATATAATAAGATTTATCAGAAAATGACATATATTCCATCCGTCCCTTATGAATCAGCATATCTTGAAATAATGTACGATTAATATAAAGGACCAAGTCATCTGTTCTATTCCAATATCAGAAGAAGTTGAGAATCCTAATAGGCACATTTCCATATACAGTAAACACGGATATAGCGAACTCGGATATAGCGAACAATCGGATATAGTGAAAAACATTTCAAGTCCCGTCCCTGTATAATATCATTTAAATTATATGCGTATAGCGAACACCAGATATAGCGAACTAAATTCTTTGGTCCCTTAGAGTTACTGTACTGACTGATCCATATTTCAGGTTCAATGTGCTAGGGGTAAATGTTTCTGAGCTATGCTCAAGAAACAAAGTTCTTAGTTACGTTTCCTTGGAAACCCGCAAAAATAAAAATCCGAAGAAGTTGAAGATCCCATTAAGGCACAACTACACATGCCGATTGATCAATATGTGAGTTTCAATGAGCAAGGTTGAAAAGTTTTTGGCTTCTCCATTTGCATTATAACATCCCTCCCTATCCGTCCCCGCTTATCCACTGTCCTTGTCTTACATATGTTTCTTTTTTTACCAGGATTTCTGAAGCGCCGACATTCACCGGAAGTGCCTGACAACGTCCCTGACGCGGAGCAGAAGTGCAAGACGAGGACCGGAAGTTTCAGACGTTCACCGGAAGTGCTAGGTGTTGACAAAAGTGCCTGACGCGGAGCAGAAGTGCCAGACGAGGACCGGAAGTTTAAGACGTTGACCGGAAGTGCAAGGTGTTGACAAAAGTGCCAGACGAGGACCGGAAGTTTTAGACGTTGACCGGAAGTGATAAGAAGCCATTTGCCACTTGTCATAAGGACAGAAGTTCCTACCTCTCCAGGATGGCTATAATGGATGTCACCATTTTGGGCGTTGTAATTGGAGTGAGCGTTTCCTCCATACTTCTAGCGATTGTTGTTGCTCTTCTAGTGTACTGGTGTATAAGTCGTCTCCCATCGGAGTTACCTCCCTTCCCAGCCACGCCTATCCCGATTTTCGGCAATTTGTTTTCAGTTAAGAAAGATCCAAGAGCTCAATTCAGTCAATGGAGGAAGAAACATGGCGACATATTCAGCCTGTACCTCGGATCAAACCTTACCGTTGTCCTGAACGGGATTGACACCGTCAAAGAGGCTCTGGAAATGGACGTGTTTTCGGACAGACCAAATATCTCTTCGTTCACAACTTTGCTTCGGGGAAAGGGTATAGTCTCCACATCTGGTTCCACTTGGAGGTCACAGCGTTCATTTTCCGTAAATGCCTTGAAGGAGTGTGGGTTTGGACGTAATGACATGGAAGGTAGAATGATTGAAGAACTAAAACATGTCCTTGATGTTGTTGAACGTAAAAAGGGGATGGAACATGATTTTGCCGAACTCTTCAACATTTCAACATACAATGTTGTTTCCTTGATGGTTTTTGGACACCGATTCGAATATGAGGATGAAAACTTTTTGGCGGCTTCCGAAGCTCTGAACACTGCTGTGACAATCTTTACAAAGTTGAAAATATTGAACCCTTTCCCATTTCTTGCAAAAATACCAGGAAGCCCGTTTAAAGTGGAGACTTTTTTTAAAAACCTTGATTTCTTTGAAGAGCAACTCTTGAAACCAGAGATAAAACAGCATTACGACGCATACGATGGAACGACCCCTGATTTTCTTGCAGCGTACATCAAAGAAATGAAGAAAAGGGAAAGGGTTGGTATTGATACATCAGAACTAAAAGAAAACCTCCAACAAAATTTAACGGATTTCTTTATAGCAGGAACAGGAACTATAGAAACAGCATTGAAGTGGTTGTTCCTCTATCTGATCCATCACCCGGAAGTGCAGGAGAAGTGTTTCCAGGAGATTCAGGACAACATCGGCCTTGACCGTCTTGCTACATTGGACGACCGGCAAGCTCTTCCCTATCTCCAAGCAACAATTGCCGAGGCTCTGAGAAGATCCAATATTGTGCCGTTTAGCGTAGCCCATGCCACAGCAGAGGACACGAAGTTCAAAGGGTACAACATTCCAAAAGGAACAATAGTTATGATCAACGTGGATTCAGTTTCGATGGACCCGCAGCAATGGCCTGAACCTGAGAAGTTCCGTCCTGAAAGATTTCTGGACAAATCTGGAGCCTACGTCGAGCCTGACGCCTTTATACCTTTCTCTACCGGTCGACGTGGGTGTGTTGGTCAGACTTTGGCAAAGATGGAACTGTTCTTGTTCTCGGCGGCTTTGATCCAGAGGAACAGGTTCATGCCGCCCGAGGATGAACCGATGCCAACTTTGGAACCGACCATAGGTTCGGCTGCAGTGCCCGTACCTTACAAAATGAGAGCAGTGCCAAGAGAATCACGAATGGAAGTTAAATCTGTACAGGATTGCTCAACGGCAAAATAAATATAACCATCTAAAGATGTAAGATATGTCATCAATGTGGGATAAATGCAACTTATATATCTTTTTAGAAGCCAACTGTCGTCATTGTTTTCAAGTAAATTTCGAATCATTTTGTCATGTTTGTTTACAAAACCGCTCTTTTGGAAAATTGTCGTTTTGGAATATCCTTTTAATAACTTGATAATCATATTTCTAAATATTCAACTTCATTTAAAAAAATATTTGGAATTTAAAACCTCTTATCTCTTATGTGTTTGAAGAGAAATAAAACCTTTTAGGCCAATACCCAATGAGTGAATTTGAGTAAATCTGTTTACAAAGCATAGCCTTCTACATGTAAATGTCTTTCAAATTCAACAGCAATTTTCGCCTTAAAAAAAATAAGGTGACATTATTTTTGCCGTTGAGTGTATTTACGTCAGCCTGTGTGTGTGAAATCGGCTAACGGTGATATGTAAATTGATTTTGAGTTCAGATTAAAAATGTTGATTGATTCTGAAATTTAACGTAAATGTCACCAAATCATGATGAAAAAGGCAAACAATTTGTTAAAATGCTACAAAACTAAATTGAGCATCACATAGGAATGTCAGAACATGTGTTGTAATTATATTCCGTAATTATCAATCTGTTTGGTATTTGGAATAGTCATATTAGTTGAAAGACAGCACAGTTCCCGTTAAAAACCATTATGGCTTCAAAGCTTAAGCAACAAGTAGAATCTTGAACACTCAGTATAATTTCTTCATGTGAAGATCTCTTCAAATATATATACTTGAAGAAGCTTTGAAAAAAACGTTTATAAACAAAATATGGTTGGAAAGTTTGGAAAGTTTGGTTATGAACATTTAATGACTTCAAAGCGTCACTGAGGTGACTATATGATGTTATAATGCGTGATCATACGATTCTGTTATTAGTAAATGCTACACTTGGTCTTTGTCTGGGTATCCTACGATTTGAAACCGGGGAATTTTTAATTTTACCAAAATTACTTAATCTTATTTAATTTTCCTAATAATTCATATTTTTGAAATAAACTCGCATCTACGGTCAACATATGAAAATTAAGAATGTATAATGTAGTTGATCTTTAGCTTATCGGTGGTTTCGTATATGCGCAACAAAACATATTTTACAGAGAATACTTCATTCATTATTATCTTCACTTACAGGTGTTAGGTTGATGAAATTTCACGATCGCTTCTGTAAATATTCGTTATCAGTAAAACAAACATAATTATAATCAGGTAGCTGTTTATATATTAGATGAACCATGCTAAGAGGGCATTATTAAGGATTAGGATATAGGATTTACCCACTGGCCTACGGCTCTTGGGCAAATACCCCGATTAAACGTTTTTATGCCCCCGAATCGGAGATTCCGGGGGTATATTGTTTTTCACCTGTCCGTCTGTCTGTCCGTCTGTCCGTCTGTCCGTCTGTCCGTTTGTCCACAAAAACTTTAACCTTGGTCATAACTTTTTATTGGTCAGAGCTAGCTCTTTGATACTTGACATATGGATCCCTTGTGATGAGACCTTTCAGATGACACCATGACATTTGACCTTGTGACCTTGACCTTGACACAGCGAGCCTTTTCCGAAAACTTTAACCTTGGCTATATTTTCTATACTGTCAGTGCTAGGTCTTTGATACTTGACATGTGTATCCCTTGTGATGAGACCTTTCAGATGACACCATGATATTTGACCTTTTCCGTCCGTCCGTCCGTCTGTCCGTTTGTCCACAAAAACTTTAACCTTGGTCATAACTTTTTATTGGTCAGAGCTAGCTCTTTGATACTTGACATATGGATCCCTTGTGATGAGACCTTTCAGATGACACCATGACATTTGACCTTGTGACCTTGACCTTGACACAGCGAGCATTTTAAACTTTAACCTTGGTCATAACTTTTGATTGGTCAGAGCTAGCTCTTTGATACTTGACATATGGATCCCTTGTGATGAGACCTTTCAGATGACACCATGACATTTGACCTTGTGACCTTGACCTTGACACAGCGAGCCTTTTCCGAAAACTTTAACCTTGGCTATAGTTTCTATACTGTCAGTGCTAGGTCTTTGATACTTGACATGTGTATCCCTTGTGATGAGACCTTTCAGATGACACCATGATATTTGACCTTTTCCGTCCGTCCGTCCGTCCGTCCGTCCGTTTGTCCACAAAAACTTTAACCTTGGTCGTAACTTTTGATTGGTCAGAGCTAGCTCTTTGATACTTGACATACGGATCCCTTGTGATGAGACCTTTCAGATGACACCATGACATTTGACCTTGTGACCTTGACCTTGACACAGCGAGCAGGATGCATCCGGGGGCATTCGTGTTTCACAAACACATCTTGTTTTCTTCTGAAATAACGTCAATAAGGCTGCATATGACCAAAGACAGTTTTCCTATATGCAACGAATCAACGAAGTTTACAGAAATATTTGATAACGGAACCCTTTCATAAATTCGTACATCCTTTAAATGTTTTTAAAAAATGCTTTCCCTTCTTTATAAAGAGTATACAATTTGTGAGTTGTTTGTAAAAGGGGTGAATACTAAATCTGAATAACATGAAGATATTCTCGTGCAAATGTAATTTTTTTTATAGCTATGGGAAATACAAATGAAATGAAAATAAGACAGTTTGTTATTCTTGTGATCTCCAGGAATGTAATAAATGTTCCATTTTCAACTTTTGGAATACAACTTCTGTGTTGAGAAATGACATGATGTATCGGGCATCATGCATTCATCTTCATCAGATGAGATAAATCAATCTCCTTATGTATGTAAACTCGAAATATCAAGTAAAGGTTCCTGGAAAATAGATTTATCCCACGAAGAGAAAAGGAAATTGAATTCAGTTTATTTCAGATAATTAAAGAAGTCCTAAGGATATACATGTACAATGTTCTCTCCAGATACAAGAAACAATTTCCCTAAAGCAATGAATGGTGGCCATAATAAAAGGCCGATACAGTTTCCGCTTGAACTTAATACCTTTTTATGACTTCAGACAATAGATTTGAGTAATGAAGTCTTTGATTTGGCATAACAGTTAGGCGCCGGGCGTCTAATTTCTTTCTAAAGGCCCAACAATGTTACGCTACACAACTAGTGAACACGTACCAAATCTCTATACGCAAGCCTCTGTAGTAGTCTGTACCAATTTCCGTTCCAGCTGAGTTTTTGGGCAAGAATGGAATATGCCTGATCAAAGTTAGTTGTGCAATCTCCCACGCTGTTCTAAAATCATCATTTTGGCTACTGAATCGTGAAAAAGGCATTGTGATATGAACAACCCTTTCTATCCAAGAAAAATGTCGACATGAGTTATTGTTGCTTCCATTTCGCAAAACTGTATCGATTGTGTAATTTGATTGAGAAGAAGTGACATGCAAACCAACTCATTTTAAGGCTTTGCAACGTTGTCTAATTATAGGGTTTTTAATGAGTCTTCAAGTAAATTGTACGTCGAATTTCAGTTTCTGCGAACATGTCAAAGTCAAAGATGTTTATTGTATGAAAGGCATCTGGCCCATATACAAAAGAGTTACAGTATGGTACGTGAAAGTGAACTAATACATAGTTACGTAAAACAACATTCTACTACAATACCTAAGGTTTTACTAATTGCTTTATGAGAAGATCTCTCTTTTCTAATGCATGTATGACTGGTTGTAGATTTTGATTGATAAAAAGTATTTATGTTTGACACTTCAAACAATTATGATATTAAACTTCGTATTAAAACTTAAATATATCTGCTCACGGAGATGCTCTTTAAAGGGGCAGTAGCACGTTTTTTGATAACTTTATATTTTAAAGTTTTCACTGATAATTGTTTGTTAATGCTAAATGTATTATTTTGACAGTGTCAAAAATGTCATTACACAAGCCAATCATCCATAGTCAAAGGACAAAGTATGAAGATTCACACGAAATCCATTGGCGGCCATTTTTGTGTGAACACCTTTAATTCATTTTGTGTCAGAAAAGGAATCGCATGGCTAACCTTTACGTTATATATTTGAATTATTACTACTCCATTTAGTTTAAATAGATTGTTTTTCAATTGGAACTATTAATTTTCATTTTCACGACATCACCTTATATTCCCCCTAAAAACGGGTTTTACCTATATGCAGAAGATGCTTTTTGCGGAAAGAGCACACTAAGGTACACCAAGTCAAGGGAATTTCAAAGTCATAAAAGCAAGCCCAACGTGATATGGTATTTCGCCAGGTAGCCATACGGATACTGTAAACCATTATCTGGAATAAGTAGACCGTCACATACCCAAGTACAACCGACCTACTTATTATATAGAGAAGATATACATGTTACATAAAGGACAGAGGAAAGGGGGATTTTATTTCGGTATCTCTCAATTATAAGGAGGAGTAACATTTCAAAGGTAATTTTTTAAAAAATGAAATCGACGGGATACTGTCGTTTGTGCATGTGTGTATCCTTCTTCACTTATAAGTATTTAGTCATCCATGAATTGAATACAGGCGAAGGGGAAGGAAGTTCACCTCGGGTGTTGGTTGTTTGAAATTGTTTTGGCGATAGTAAACAAGGCGTACTGTCCCATTATTTAAATTTACTTATTTAATCTATGGTAGATATTTCATGCGACGGATATATGATTTGCATTCACAATAATCAAAATATTCATTTAAAAAATCCTATACATTGGATGTACATCTAAATCTAGAAGATGTATACTCTGCGTACCTGAATACCTTTTCTCTATAAACCTGCCTGGTGCAAATACCATGTAATTTGGGATGTTTATGACGCATCGTGGAATTTCGAAAAGAAACTGAAATCACTACTGAGGTTTATATTAGAATGTGCAACACTTCGAAGTCAACCGTACACATTTTGGCAGGTCAATAAAATTACGATGGATAACAAATTTCAAAATTATCGGAAAGAAAACGTTCTGTTATATTTTTGCTCTACAATGTCCTTCATATTTGATCAAAAGTATTCTAACGCAAGCCATACAGCTGCGTATCTTAAGTTTGTTCACTTACCTTCGTATTCTAGTGCAAATATCATTTAATTTGTAACGTCTTTGAGACATCATATCATTGTAAAAACGAAACCGATAATGATGTTATTTCACTGCCTAAGTTAGGATTCTGTTTGCGTTGACATACTCATATGTCATACCTAGCAGATAGCTGTAACAAATGTGGCAGGTCATTGAAGTGACCAGGGGTCAATATTTCGAAAGCATTGATTTCTATTTTGCTCTACAATATCCTTCATAAGTGATCAACAGCTTTAGATTTTATTCATATGTGTTCCTTTGCGTTAATGCAACGTAACTGTGCTACTTATTTTCCTACAAAATTTACATGGAGGATTTAAAACGAAATTTAAGAAAATCCAAATTTCACAAATGACCCCCAATCTGTCTATTTAACAATGCCAAATATCGACATTCAGCACCAGTGATAAGACGACCCCGAAATATGGTTTGGGAATGGTTATTTTACACATGGGCAATTGATGATCTTCTGTAAGTTGTCCTGGAGTTATTTTATGAACCTCGAAACGAAACCCAAATTACATGAAATTTGCACAAAGAATACAAGCAGGTGAACAAGTTTATGGTATGCAGCTGTACGTGTTCCTTTGCACCAAGTCAATGTAGTTGTACCGATTCTTGTGTCTGAAAGATTCGAAAAGAACTTTTTTCAAACTTACTGTAATGTAAATGTAGCTGTACTGATGATTTTCTGGACTGTGTCGATTTGGATTGATAGAATGAGAATTTCAACAAACTGGCACCTCTTGTCTATTTCATCATGCCAATATTCCAATTTTACACAAACAATTGTGAACTTTTGTCATTCCCAACAAGTTAATCAACTGTCGTCCAAACCAAACCAGAATATGATATTTGCATTAAAAGACAGAGGAAAGTCAACAAACTCGAAGTATGGAGTTGTATTGTTGTATGTTCTGAAACAGTCGACCCTGGAATTGTTAATCGTCTTTAGAATTACAGCTTCATGAAATGGGCGCGCTGTTCTTTTGTAATATCTTGTTAGGATAACTCTGAAAAAAAGGTGATGTTGAAAACAATTAAAACATTAAGGGTATACAAATCGTTTCTCATACAGGTGGCTTTGATGTTTTAGGATGGATCTTCTTTAGCCTTTGGGAATGATAAGACACATATACAAATCTCGGAACTAAACATACATAGTTCCTTTGAAAGTTCAAATATGTGAAAATGTAAACTCACTTTATTTGCATAATCGGACAAAGAACTTTGTTTCTCTTACAGATCAGAATGCCGGTTTTGGCAGCTGTTTGGTATTCCTCTGAGAGACCTGCTTGTAATCAGATACAACCACATACTGTCAAGACATTCTTTGGGCAGATTCGGTCAGACCATTCTCTCCCCACAGAGGCAGATCAAGTCAGGTTGATTTAGCCTCTGTTCTATTACGCTGAAATCCGTGGGTTCCAGCAGGTTCCCATAGCGGAAAAAAATTGCATCACAATACATTTGAATTTCTTCATCAAATGACAACGCTTCTCGCATGGAAAGGGTGGTTCAAATCACAATGCATTTGCCTTGATTCAGTAGCTAAAATGATGATTTAAGAACAGCGTCGCTTATTGCACAACTAACTTTGATTGCCTCCAATCAGGCATCTCCCATCCATACCACAAACTCGGCGTAATAGAACAGAGGCTAAATCAACCTGACTAGAGAATGCGATCAGACCAGTGTGCCCCTGTTTCTCTGCTGAATTAAAAGATCTCGCCTGGTACTCACAACGCTCAACCTGCTCGGTTATCTCCTCAGTTATTGCCTTGTCCAAAGTCAGGACAAAAAATGAACAACTCACGCAAAAAATCATCGTCGATGTACTTCCACAATATCATCCCTGTCTCTATTCTGTACTTTAGAAGAAAATGTATATACAAAATAGACTCTGCTGATGAGCAGTCTTGTCCTTTGGCCTTTGCACTGATCTGATCAGGTTGATGACAATTTTACTTCCGGTTGAAAGGTGGCACAATGAACTTAATGTTTGCCTTACCAATGCTGATTAAGTTTTCCACAAATCTTTACTCATCTGGCCTCTAAGGCCCGATGGGCTTATGGCATGGGATGGTGTCCGGCGTCCGTCCGTCCGTCCATACATATTTGGAATTTCGACTAGAAGTTGAAACTTTGTGTACAGACACCTTGACTAGTGAGGATTATTAATTGTAGCTTTGGTGGCCCTGTGGCCCCTAATAATATTTTTTTTCTTCTTCTCCAGAAGCAAAAGGCCTAGAAAGCTCCTTGCCTAGTCAGGATTACAAATTGTAGCTTTGGTGGCCCTGTGGCCCCTAATAAGGGCCACAGGTGCCACACCCTAAAAACCTATTTCCATCTTCATCTCCAGAGGCATAAGGCCTAGAAAGCTGTAGCTTTGTTTACAGACTCCTTGACTAGTGAGGATTAATAATTGTAGAGTTTGTGACCCTGTGGCCCCTACAAAGGGGGAAACCACATTGGCTACACCCTAAAGCAAAATCAAATGTAAAGCCTGATGAGCTATAGAGCCAATGGCTCGAAGTTTTGATTTTGATGTAAGAAATTGGAGGGACTGTGGCTAGGACTTTTTAAAAACTGTCATTTTCATAGCGTCTATATCTTTGTAAACTCCCGCCAAGAGGTTGGCTAAATTCGATATTTTTTGTTTGATTTTGAATGAATGAATGAATGAATGAAAGTGTTGATTTCATTCGCTAAATGTATATCATTTAGAAACCCCTCCACCAGAGTATTTAAAGGGGCAGTAGCACGTTTAAGGGGGATGTATTTAATACAATGTATTTAAACTAAATGAAGCAGTAATAAATCAAATATATAATGTAAACTTTAGCCATGGGATTCCTTTTTCTTACACAAAATGAATGAATTCCCCCATGGATTTTAGGGGAATCTTCATACTTTGACCTCTTACTAGGGTAATTGGTTTGTGTTATGAAATTTTTGACACTATCAAAATGATACATTTAGCATTAACTTACAATAATCAGTGAACATTTTAAAATATGAAATTATCAAAAAACGTGCTACTGCCCCTTTAAGGCATCCAAGAACATTATGATTTACAAATTACAATGAATAAACAAATAACAAACCAATTACTTTGATATTAAAAAAAAGTGTACTAAGTTTGAGTTTGTCTGAAAAATCCAAAATAGTTGTACATGTCAATGTCAGTCAATAGTGTTATTTTTCATTTACAGTTCTTTAGAATGAAAGTGGTAAATAGGCTTTTTTGGAAATGGGAGGGAAATTTGTAAAGCTAAAAGCACATTGCAGAGGGGGCATTCGAACCTCCCCGATTGAAGCAGCCACGGTTTAGGGTTAACAGTATTTATTGAAATTGCGATAAGGATCTTATGAATTTTGTAATTTTATTAAAGTTGTTATGGTAGTCCATACTGAATTATGGTTACGGTTTACGAAAAGACACGTTTACAATGATCGTTACAATAAAATATTTCTCACATACAGCACTTACCATTTTGATTATGAATACACTTCACCAACATGCAGAAAAGAAAAGCTTTCAAGCACAGATGATATTTATGTCAAGGGGGAAGGACAAAGAAACTTACTTACAGAGTCCCTTCTGAACTCAAATAAAATCCGAATCCTTCGAATAAATCCATCAAACGTGATTCTAAGCCGTCTAAACTGAATGTAATTCACGTGCGTGCGTTTGCACGACATCCACCCTCAATGAGCCACAACAGGTTGACGCTAATAAACGCGCAATTGGCTTAGAGTGCAACTACTTGTTGGTGAAAATAAGAACTGTATTTGAGATGAGCTTTAAATAATGAAACTGTTGAGTATAAGAAAAATAAGATTTTACTTTCTTGTAATATCATAGAGCTGACGAGAAACCCTTTATAATTGTCACTAATTAGAAATTCAAAACAATTCTTGATCTGTGCACGATTTCTTCAGAAAAATTAAAAACTTCATGAACCAACATACAACTCATGCTAACATTGCCATTTCAGAGTTTGTTTTGGCATCACATGTCATTCTCATGGCCAAACAATACATACATATCTCAATAAAAATAAGTGATCTTTTGACTGCCTTGTAAGCACTGCCAAGAATGTTTTCAATGTCGAAAAAATATAGCTTGTAAAAGCAATACTTTGTCTTCCTTCCTTGTTAATGGAAAGCGCATATGATTTTTTTCTTAAGCCAGTATTTTACGAATGCTTCACCTTGGTATCCGATATACTGACATGTCTCCTCTGTTTAGGTCTTCTTTCGTACACATAATGAAATAAAATGAATAAAAAAAAGTTTTGAAAAAACCAAACTACAATGATGTCACTGTTTATCTTGCCTGCCCCAGGGAGCTCCAGTATTTTTGGGGTCAACTACTTCAGTGGAGAGCGCCTTGACCTGTGTCCACACCCCGGTGGTTTGTCGTAAGATGGCTAATTATCGCCCGTCTCTATTAAACCCTTTGCATTGCCGATCTGTATTTGTAATGTGACATATTATATGCATTTTCCATGAACATATCGTACACAAAAAGCAATACAAAGAATCGTCGATTTCAATAGAAAGTTTATCATTTTCAAGCTTATGCAAAAGCACATTAAAAAGGAAGAGATCATTTTGTGGCTGCAGGGTAGTTTTCACAGAGACCGGGTTTCTGTGTACCGCGATCCTCCTGTGAGGTATCATCATGTGGCTATTCTTCTCTCAAATGTCAAGAAAGAAATAGGTTTGCCTTCTTTTGAGTATCATATAAACTAAAATCCAAAAGAAACGTCCCCTTTTGTTTTTTCAAACACATCAAAGATCACGAAAGATAATTAAAAAATGACACTATTCTTATATATGCCAAGGCACTATCTGAAGAAACACATCGCTTAAACGCACAAAATGCAGTGGTTAAGGTAAAAAAATATCGTTTTGTTAAATTTTTTGTTCTATCGAGAATCGAGAATCAAATATAGAGGGGACGTTTCTTTTGGATTTTAGTATATTAATGTTGTAGAGGAGGGGGTTTATTTCATCTCCTTAAAAAACGTTTTATGTATTGTATGGTATGTATTACCATGTGATAAAATCATCGCCGTCTGTCCGTAATCATTTCGTTTCCAAATGTATATGACGTAGCTCATTGAACATTGCGATATAGATCAGTTAACATGTGTTGTGCCTTGTTGGGATTTTCTATTTTGACGGTTAAAAAATGGAAACGTAACTTAAAAGTGTCTTTCTGGATCATAACTCCAAAGCTGTTAGACATACCTCATGAAACTTGGAATATGGATCACTCAGCATGTGCCTTCGAATTTATAATTGTGACACTTTCAGTGAAAACATAACTTAAAATTTCGTTTTCGGAGCATAACTTCAAACTTAGTAGCTAACCGAAACTTGGTACATGGATCAGTCACATGAATGTGTGCATTTTATGAGTTTCAACTCCTTTTGATATTTTTTTTTGGTGGTTTCAATTGATATGGAACGTATAATTTCGTGAGATGACTTTACTCTTTGTATTAATCTTATATATTCTGATTTATTGTGGACTGGTTTGATATGTAATTTCCTGAATACTCCTGTTTCCATCCAGCGATCCCAGTATAACCAATCTAGTTAAAACCAGCTGTAATGTTATCGACCCCTAAGTCCTTACGTTACATCTAGCTACTAACCCACCTGGTCCGTGTCACGCATGCGCGGAATTCAGCCAATGGAAAAAGAACTGGCTGATCTCTTTGAATCGGACAATCTAGTTAATACAAGCTGTTAGAATCGGTCAATCTAGCTAAAACTTGCTGTTATGTTTATTTCCAATAAGTCATACATTAAATCATTGATATTTATGCTCATATAATGTGTAAAATGCAATATAAATCCTAACGACGCCCGATTCTAGAGATCAGCCAGATCTTTTTCCATTGTTTGATTTCTGCGCATGCGCGACACGGACCAGGTGGGTTAGTAGCTAGATGTAACGTAAGGACTTAGGGGACGATAACATTACAGCTAGTTTTAACTAGATTGCAGTATAACATATCGTATTTGGATTCTACTCATACTTATGCATACCGAATGGGAATACTAGTTTTTTGTAAAGCTAAAAGCACATTGCAGAGGGGGCATTCGAACCTCCCCGATTGAAGCAGCCGCGGTTTAGGGTTAACAGTATTTATTGAAATTGCGATAAGGACCTTATGAATTTTGTAATTTTATTAAAGTTGTTATGGTTGTCCATACTGAATTATGGTTATGGTTTACGAAAAGACACGTTCACAATGATCGTTACAATAAAATATTTCTCACATACAGCACTTACCATTTTGATTATGAATACACTTCACCAACATGCAGAAAAGAAAAGCTTTCAAGCACAGATGATATTTATGTCAAGGGGGAAGGACAAAGAAACTTACTTACAGAGTCCCTTCTGAACTCAAATAAAATCCGAATCCTTCGAATAAATCCATCAAACGTTATTCTAAGCCGTCTAAACTGAATGTGTTTCACGTGCGTGCGTTTGCACGACATCCACCCTCAATGAGCCACAACAGGTTGACGCTAATAAACGCGCAATTGGCTTAGAGTGCAACTACTTGTTGGTGAAAATAAGAACTGTATTTGAGATGAGCTTTAAATAATGAAACTGTTGAGTATAAGAAAATAAGATTTTACTTTCTTGTAATATCATAGAGCTGACGAGAAACCCTTTATAATTGTCACTAATTAGAAATCCAAAACAATTCTTGATCTGTGCACGATTTCTTCAGAAAATTTAAAAACTTCATGAACCAACAATTATTACAAGCTGTTAGAATCGGTCAATCTAGCTATAACTTGCTGTTATGTTTATTTTCAATAAGTCATACATTAAATCATTGATATTTATGCTCATATAATGTGTAAAATGCAATATAAATCCTAACGACGCCCGATTCTAGAGATCAGCCAGATCTTTTTCCATTGTTTGATTTCTGCGCATGCGCGACACGGACCAGGTGGGTTAGTAGCTAGATGTAACGTAAGGACTTAGGGGACGATAACATTACAGCTAGTTTTAACTAGATTGCAGTATAACATATCGTATTTGGATTCTACTCATACTTATGCATACCGAATGGGAATACTAGTTTGTACTGTTAACATTATGCTACTTAATAACTGACAACTGACTCAACGTTACATTTATTATTCAGTTAAATCCGAATGCTAAATACCTCTTGTAATGGATACGATATCTTTGTCTACGGCTTTAGGAAAGACATAGATTTACTTACATGATTTCAAAATATTTTTGATTCACTTTTAACTCCATTAAAGTGGTTGCTTTTATAGATAGACATATCTTCAACTGTAATATTGGTGGTAAGTAAGTTAAGCTGGTGAATTATTTCTCGGTATTTCAACCATGAAAATTTGTGTAAAACATCATGGTAACCTTAAAATACATTTTGTTATACATGTATGTGTAAAATAGCTCTCAAGCAATAACGAACTCATCACTTGTAAGTTGTATGTATTTTGTTGGATATCGTGTTTTTTAGTAAACCATTTATTTTTTGACCAAGTAAATAATTCTATGATATACCACATTCAAGATGATTCACTGATTTGACCGTGCAATGTAAGTCTCCATATTGATTATCAACTTTGTTTCGATGATGGTAACATTATATCCCTCGGAAATTGTCGTTTCAGCTTTCTTGATAAAGTATGTCGGGATATTCATTTGATCACAATTCAAAGAAAGTCAAAAGCGTGTTTCTGAACAGATTCTTGTATAAATGGACAATTGTCATCACTTTAACAATTACAATATTTCAATGCTATGTTACAATGAAATTATCAGATGAACATTTTTCTTATTTCATATTAACTTCGAGCAACCTGCTTTGGCTAGAATGTTGTTTATTAAGATATATCAATGCATTTTATAACACAAAATTATGACCTTGTACAGAAACCATGAACTGACTTCAATTTCTTTTCTGGTTTTCGACCTCAAATAATGAAATTTACTTCTACTTCTAAGTTGAACTTTTCAGGCAGTTTTGCTTCACAGCTTCTTACAATAACTTTATTTTTTTCATTCTCAAGGAACACACAAACCATCATTGAATAGACGATATATTACAGAACAGCAAGACCTTGGATAATACCCAGGAATTGACTTTATCTTAATTTCTGGGTTTGACCTCAAATAATGAAATTTACCTCTGCTTCATGGGTGTAACTAGGTTTGTGGAAGTTTTTGCTTCAGCCTTCCTACGATAACGTTTGCACACTCAAGGAACAAAAACCATCATCGAATTGAGGAAACTGCTACTCTCAAGGGACGATGAATATCACCACTGCTTCATTCGTGTTGTTGTTTCATGACTTGGTTATAAACCAGTTGGAACACTTCACTGTCAAGCAGACCTTCCTGCAATGTGCCCAGTACTGTGTGCATGAATACAGATGCAGGTCCGTGTTTTACCATGAAGAGATGAAGCAGTGTTTACCACATGAAGCAGTTCTCAGCAGGAAGGACGCCAGGCTGGTGAGGCGTCCTGGATACAAGTACTTCAAGAGTGATGTGGTTTGTAAGTTTTTATTTCCGTTTTATGAATTTGTTAACATGAAATCTTTCAAAATAACTAAACATTCGATCGAGTTTAGTTTTGTGATTTACAAAAAGATACACGGTATTGCTAAAAAAATATACATTACTGGTTTCTTTTGCAGTATTTTGTAAGTTTTGCAGAAATCTCAATGAGTTGTAATAAACACGTTAAGGTGAATTTGATATATGACTTTGTCGACATACATAGAAATATAACAAATGCTCGTGTTTTACAGTGTATACGTAATTTTTCAGCAAATGGAACCAAAATTTAAGCCAAAACAATAAAGAAGTCATTGAATGAAAACGTTGACGTTTTGGTGATGCAAACACGTGCCTGACTGAAATTATTGCCATTGTTTTCACTAACGACAACTTCATTACAATAAAAAAATGACTGACGATAGTGTTAGATTTTCCTTTATGATCATAGCTTGTAGGATTCATGATATATTTGATTTGGAGTAAATAAAAGAAATACAACAAATTTTGGAATAAAGAAGTCATAAACTATAACACCATTCTAAATGGCTCACTGACGCCGCTTATTGATTAAATATTGCCAAATTAGCGCTTAAGTATAATTCTCTTACTCATTACATATGGCTCATATCACTGCAAAGCGCACGGTTGTGTATGCTATGCATGTGAAGATGCCGGTTCGAATCCGGGGACACCAAACAATTTCGACATTCGTCTCATACTGTGTTGTGTCCCCGGTCAAAACTCTTTATCTACATTGCACTCAGTCCACTCAATTCCGTCAGATTAACAATATTTAGCTCCTTGACCATTGCCTAGCAGATTTAAGCTCCGAAAATTCAGTCAGAGTAGTAACTTGAAATGCTTAAAGCAACTGCATGGCAAATGCATTTCACCATATCTAAGATTTATTTCTTCTATAGACCCACACAACACATGCTTGGATGTCAAGCTGGACAACCCCGAGTTGACAGATGGTGAGTATGAGATATTCCCCCTCGCCCGGCAGTTTGAAGGGAAAGCGGCCAGGATATATTGTGTGATGAGTGTTGAACCCCCTCAAGAATACGTCTCGCTCAATGAGCCCAACTTTGGGAAGTTTCCTAACAAAGTGTCCAAATTATTGGGATGTGCGTTTCTTGGGGAATTTGCCAGCGGTCAAGATGTTGAGAAGAAAACTGGAAAAGTCTACTTCAACAAAATCAGAGTTCTACCCCATGTAAGTATGAAACAAAGTCTTGAAATAATAAACGTTTTTGTTCCGATATTTTACAACTAAATGAAATGATTTTCATATTGATCTTTTGATAATGATTTATTTGTTGATTAGTTATTTTGCGAAAAAAAATCGTTTAACTGTTAACTGCGCAATACGTCGGATTTAAATTCACCTATAAACTCACTAAACTTTTGCTTCAGATATGACTTTTATAAGTCGACATCTACGAGATTTCTACGATATAACCTGGTAACATGTTTCCTGTCATGCAAGGGAAGAACCACATCAGAATGCAACTTGTGCCTCTGCAAGATGATAGAAATTCTGATTAACGTTAATTTTTTTCCCTTACACAAGTTTAAAGTGTTAATAATAATGAGAAAATGTGTTCAACACATCTCCTGAGTGGTCGATTACCTTCAAATATAAGGGCATTTTTATCGCAATATTTGTTTCTGTGTATCTCATTGAGTGAGGAAAAAATAATTTAATAACGAGTGTCAAAACGTAATCATTTCAATTTAATACATGATCAAGGTTTTGAATCGGTTCGAGAATGAGCTTATGTACAATAGAATATGTTATAAATGACTAGTGACTATTAACATTAACATTTGGTGATCCTGTGACCCCTAATAAGGGACCATATGGGCTACATCCCAAATACTATCCTACCGGAAAGCAAAAGGCATAATAAACTAAAACTTTGTGTTCGGATTGATTAGGATTGTAGTTTTGTTGACCCCTGGACCGTTAACAAGATCCACATGGAGAAGCTATTTTCATAATACGTATCCAGAGATCAAAGAAAGCTGAAATCTTGTGCGCAGACTCCTTAGCTGATGGAGTTGATTATCTATAGAGTTGGTGACCCTGACCCCCCTCTGTTACAGACAATGGCTATCGTCCGAAATGATACCCGCTTCTGTGTGACGAAGAGGGAGAATGCCTGTATGTACGGTAGATCAGAAGACTGTTTCAGTCAATCTTGCGGAGCCAGGGGAATTTTTAATGGAAACACAAGAGGTACCGGAATGAAGTTCAGCAAAGAGGTTTGTGTCTTCTTAGTATACCCATCAAAGATACTTATCTTGATTTTGTATATTAAATACAATGATCCTTATGATGCTTTCATGCTTTAATATTAATGTGGTATTTAACTTTGTTGTGTATTAAGTTTATCATACACTACTTTAAATACATTATGATATAGGAAGATATTTATATATATTATATGAAATGTTATGATAAAGCCAAAATGTCCGTATGAACAGCCGAATATCGAGGTCAAATTAAAAAATCTTGGTAACTTATAATTACTTTATTCTTACAGAGCTTTGAAAATAAAAGTATATATACATTACATTAGAAGGATCGTTAAGAAGAGAGTCAAATGACAACAAATTGTTTTTTTGCTGAAACGCTTTTTGAAGAAGATGTAAAACTTTTCAACATTACACGATTTTTTATTCTTTTAAAGCTAAAATGGAAGGAATTTGGATGGAAAGCCCACGAACCAAGTGTACATTGGTACAAAGATGATTATGAGGTTACAGTCTGTTGTGGAGGCAAATGCGGTGGATGTGACGTGGTGGGGGAGATGTTGCTCCATCCACATCAATAGCAGTGGTAGTTAGTGGAAACACGTGTGGTTGTTGTAACGTTGTGTGGGAAATTCTGGTCTATCCACATCAATAGCAGTGGAAATTAGTGGAAACAGATGTTGTTGGTGTGACGTTGTGTGGGAAATTCTGGTCTATCCACATCAATAGCAGTGGTTGTGAGTGGCGTCAAGTGGAATTGTTGTGAAGTTGTCGGGCAGATGCTGCTCATCTAACAACAGGTATCCGTAGAGGCAAGTGTGGTTGATGTAACCTAGTGGAGATGTAGATATGTCGTTGTGGGGATAGTCTACTCTATCTATACACATGGTATTAGAACATACGTTGAACTAACTGTGAAGGACGTTACTTCCTTGCCTAACCCCCTCTCACACTAAGCATGCGTGCATAGTGACGAACTTCTTTTGCAAACACTTTTCTTGAGCCCAAAACCTTACTCTTTGTTTTAAACATGCAAAGAGAGACTTGGTACCCACTAAGTTCAACACCCACAGCAGTGGGAGTGAGTGGAGACCAGTGTGGTTGATGTGACGTTATGTGGGAAATGCTGCTATATCAACACCAATAGCAGTGGTATTCAATGGAGGCAGGTGTGTTTAATGTCACGTAGTGGGGGAGATATGACTTTATGGGGGAATCCTGCTATCTATACCTATAGTATTATCATTGCGGAACATATGTGGAGCCCCAAAACTCTACCTGTGTTTTAAACATAAAGAGAGGGACGGGTATAAACCGCAGACGCCGTGAGAAATCATGTTTGGTGTGACTCGGTAGTTTAAGTTTCTACATCGCTTGAAATACATTCAAGGGTTTCTGCTGCGTTGCAACCATCAATACAGTCCATTCTCTCGTCGCTCTAGCCAGAACCCCGAACCCCTGTGTTATGTTTAAAGTTTAAAGTCGTTCTTGGATTTCCTAGTGAGTCATTGTGAGTTTCCAATGCGCCATTACAGCCTTCAAAAAGACTCACTACACGCTTTGTTGAATTAAAAGGCTGGAATAACGCTTTTTGTGTGACAGGGTTTAATGTCAAGTAACCGCTAAAACGTTCAAGGACGTTTACAATATTTGCAAAACATTCGATTTTTAAAAGGAAAACGTTAATGATAAGGGTATATGGATCTGTTAATCAAGGGCTCATCAACAACAAGTGAAGAAGCGAGCAAAGCTCACATACCCCCGTTCCCCACTTTGTTCAAAGAATTTCAAATAGTAAAACTGATTAATATTTGTTAAAGTATGATAGTTGAGTATACAGTAAGTCATTGTGTAAGTCTTCTTTCAACTGAAACCCAAATACCGAATTCATTAATAGGTTTTACAATTAAAAGGGTACATCTAGAGATAATGGTTGATCTTTGTTTCAAATTTGAGGTAGTTATCATGAATATTCTACGAGATGCACTGAGGACAAAATTATTTTTGTTGAGTCACTTTGTAAGTTATGTTTTCCAAAGAAACCACAGAGAAGAAAATCCATATATATCGTTTAACTCAAACAAGGCATATCCAGCAATCATGATTGACATATGTAGCAAATTTGGTGAAGCTGAGATGTATATTTCATGAAATATGTTCAGGACAAAGTAATTTATCATAGAATCACTGTTTTAGTCAAATTAAAAAAATGTGACGGTCTAATCCTCAAATGACACATCTAGGGATCATGGTTGATAATTGTATGAAGTTTGGTGAAGCTAGCATGAATAGTTTGGGAGATATGCTCCGGACAAAAGACTTGGTCAAAGAGTCACTGTTTTACATGTTTCCATGGAAACCACAAAAAATAAAAATAATTTGTTGGTCTTACCCTCAAAGGGCACAACTAGGGATCATGGTTGATAAGTGTATGAAGTTTGGTGAAGCTAGCATGAATAGTTTGGGAGATATGCTCCGGACAAAGAACTTGGTCATAGAGTCACTGTTTTAGTCACGTTTCCATGGAAACCGCAACAATGAAAATTCAGAAATAGTTCTAACCCTCCAAAGGCACAACTAGGGATCATGGTTGACATCTGTATGAAGTTTGATGAAGCTAGCATGCATAGTTTTGGAGATATGCTCCGCACAAAACGACTTCCTCAAAGAGTCACTTTTTAGTCACGTTTCCATGGAAACCGCCAAAAATTAAAAGAATGTGATGGTCTAACCCTCAAAAGGCACAACTAGGGATCATGGTTAACATGTGTATGAAGTTTGATGAAGCTAGCATGCATAGTTTTGGAGATCTGCTCCGCACAAAACAATGAAAATTCAGAAATAGTTCTAACCCTCAAAAGGCACAACTAGGGATCATGGTTGACATCTGTATCAAGTTTGATGAAGCTAGCATGCATAGTTTTGGAGATATGCTCCGCACAAAACGACTTCCTCAAAGAGTCACTTTTTAGTCACGTTTCCATGGAAACCCCCAAAAATTAAAAGAATTTCATGGTCTAACCCTCAAAAGGCACAACTAGGGATCATGGTTAACATGTGTATGAAGTTTGATGAAGCTAGCATGCATAGTTTTGAGATCTGCTCCGCACAAAACGACTTCCTCAAAGAGTCACTTTTTAGTCACGTTTCCATGGAAACCGCAACAATGAAAATTCAGAAATAGTTCTAACCCTCAAAAGGCACAACTAGGGATCATGGTTGACATGTGTATGAAGTTTGATGAGGCTAGCATGCATAGTTTTGGAGATCTGCTCCGCACAAAGTTTTGGGACGGACGGACAGTCGGACAGACGGACGGACGGACGGAAAGAATAAACGCTATATACCCCCGCTTACGCTGTAGGGCGGGGGTATAATTAGAAGAAAATAATTGGCTGCAAATTAAGATTCTATTAGGAGATAAACATGCAGTGTTTTGAAGAGGGGCATATAACGGAATTATTATAGCACTAAAATTTATTCAAAGTCGAAAGCGTAACGTGAGGGTTTGAATGGATAACTTTGAGCTATAATAATTATGTTATATGCCGCTGATTTCCAAACACAGTATGTCTATCTCCATTTTACCATAATAACTACAGTAGAACATGGATATAGCGAACACGGATATAGCGAACACTCGGATGTAGCGAACACATTTTCAAGTCCCGTCCCTATATAATATCATTAAAATTATATGCGTATAGGCAACACCGGATATAGCGAACTAAATTCTTTGGTCCCTTGGAGTTCGTTATATCCGAGTTCTACTGTAACAAAAATTTAACTATATTCTTTCGCATTGCCTCGAGTGTACTGTGTCATGATGCCCGTGCATGATTAATCATGATGTACTGCTCAAACTTCATAACAAATGTACACATTTGTTTTCGAATCATTTTCTATTGTATATAGTGTTACATGTAGCTTACATGTTACTTGTCCTTTAACTGTGTTAACATGCTTGTATTCTTCAAATTGAAGGTAATAAAGGAAATCTATCTATCTATGGCTACCAAAACTGAATGTATATCTTTAACTAATAAAATATTTGGAAAACTGGGGGAAAAAATGAAAGCGTGTATGATTTAATTTATTTGGAAAACCTTCTTTAGTTTATATTTATAGAAATTATCAACATTTAGGTCTAAAAAATATTGTCTTATGACACTGTATGTGATCCATGTATGTATGTGACACCAATAAGGATATAGTTTTCTTGTTTCAATTTATTTCAAACTTTTGATGTTCAGGAAAGAGAATATTTAACTCACGTCGTTAAAGATCTTTAAGATCCAGATAAAGTCATGGTATATATCTTTTAAATATATTGAGAGTTAACATCGCATTCAAAGCACTCTACCCAATGTTGGTTTTTTAACTATGTATGATCAATTCTTTATGCATTTTTGAATGAATTACAAAAAGAGGAGAATCATGTGACTTTGCGGGTGGTCAAAAATTGTCCATGAAAACCAAGTCCAGAAAAATCGCCATTGTTCCTGACAATTTTTTGGCGTTTTATAATTTACCGTATTGAGGCTGATGTGAGACCCCATCGTCAATGCTATTTTAAAATGCCGTCATAGACGTAAAAAGCTAAATGCCTGTATCGTGTTTTAACGTAATTACGTGGAGACCAAATGCAAGTGAATTCAAAGCTATTCAACTCCTCAAGGATTGTAAACCTTTATTCAATGCAAATGCTAAATGGCCTGAATAATTTCAAACGTTTTAGAGTAACGGCGATTGTAAAGGTCATATTGCTTGACATTGATTAAAGACGATTCCACATGCTTGAGTCAATGAGTCAACCCCATATTCCCGTTTATGAACAGACCTCCATTAAGCTAACCAGGAATAAAGAGAGTGCAATAAGATGACGCCACAAAATCCTTTTAACTTTCGCCCAGGAAATGGTTCATAATGTGTTTACACTCGTCTAGAGCATATTTCAATCCACTGTCCGGTATCTTTGATCATTGAGTGTAAATAGCATCAAAATGAATGTTTTCTATTTAAATAGCATCTCCACCACCCGTCTTTACTGACACCAACTACTATCGATATGGGTATGGATAGAGCAGCATCTGGGGTGCGCCCCCTTATAAGATAATCCCAAAATAAATATACATAGTAAATATTGAAAGCATTTTTCTTATTCATAATATATAATATAACAGACAAGTAATTGTCACAAACGTGATCATGTCCCCCGCCGCAATCAAGAATATTTCATTCAATTGTTATTATTCTTATGAGAATGTCATTGGTTTTCAGCATCTTTGACATGAAAGGTCACCCAAATTGATTGGCGTTTGCATATTCCAAAATAAAGATTAGTACAGATTGGTGCATGCATATTCTCCAAATGATTGGTACCAATTTGAAGATACTTAATACAATGGTTCACAAGATATCGCGCCAACAACATTTAAAAAACAGTCAAAATGACGTCATGGTCACCCAAATCAATTGGTGTTTGCGTATTATTCAGATGAAAACTGGTACCAAGTGTGAAGACTCAAGGTTGAAGGGTTCATGAGATATGGCGCTAACAACATTTTCAAAACTGGTCAAAATCTCGCCGTGATCTTGAAAATAAGGTCAAGGTCACCGAAAACTTTTCAGGTCTGCGTATTCCCCAGATGAATACCAGTACGAAGTTTGAAGATTCTAGGTTGAGCGGTTCATTAGATATGGCGCTAACAACATTTTCAAAACTGGTCAAAGTCTCGCCGTGACCTTGAAAATGAATTCAAGGTCACCGAAAACTGTTCAGGTCTGCGTATTCCAAAGATGATGACTGGTATCAAGTTTGAAGATTCTAGGTTGAGTGGTTCATTAGATATCGCGCTAACAAGAAGCGGGATGGACGTACAGAGCTGAATACTATGTCCCCAGCTCCGCGCTTCGCGGCGGCGGGGGACAATAATGGCGGACAGGGAACTTTTTTCACAAAAAATTAACATACATATTCTTTGATACAAAGTTATGATTCCATTTGTTGTATTTATGACACCAAAAGAGAGCACCCCTCTCAAATGAAAATCTGCATCTGTCCCTGCTCAAATCTTCTTTTATGGATGTGGATAGAGCAGCATCTCCCCCACCACGTCACATCCACCGCACTTGCCTCCGCATTCCACATTGACTTCCAAGCCATTGAGGTACCACTTTACCTTTGGATCGTGAGCATAGTCCCCGAATTTTTGCCACTGCAACTGTGAAAATCAGGAAAATAGAACAACAAGAAATACACCAATCAACAAATTGACAATAGTTTACAAAGACCTTCAGTAGCTTTTGATACAAATTTCGTTTCAATGCTCAAGCGATGTATACTTATTGATCTCATGTATATGTTATGTTAAATTTTACCTGGATTAATTAATAAGATTTACTTATGTAATCAAGTATTTAGGAACATTTAGGTTGTGGAAGCTGAATTTAGTTACAAATAATATATTATTACCTCTATAAAACTGCCATTATATAAAATATGTCTAATAGTTTCAACTTTTATATAGATCTCTCACCGTTGCACCATGAAGATGAGTGTAGATAATTGCATTAGAGGATTGAAAAAACGCAAATTTATGTAATTGGCAATGATAAACTAATTCATTAAAATCTAATGACTGTTTCCCAAAAACATTAACGTAGAAAATGTTGTTTGGGTAAAAATGTCAAAGCTTTTAATGATGATCAGAAACTGGACAAGGGGTTTGCAAATAACTCAAACGTAATTTTGGAACTTTTCTTTGCAGCAAACACATGGACAAAATTAATATTGCTTGCTTGTAGTTAACAGATCATACAACTAAGTACCATCTAACTTGGAAGTTAAATTTCGATATTTACTGTCAATTACTAAAACATAAAGGTAAAAGTTGAAAATACTTGACAATTTAAGAAGAAATGTATTGGCTACTCACATCCTTGTTCAGCTTCATGCCAGTGTCTTTCAGGTTTGAATTAAACACTCCAATGCCACCACAGTTCTTGCTATAACAGTCTTCTGACTTTCCATACAGGCAAGCATTTTCTCTCTTGGTCTCACAGAACCGAGTGTCGTCCCGAACAATTGCCATTGTCTGAAGAAAATAATTGTAAATAGGCGTATTAAAGGTCAACAAAATGTGATATCTAGAAAATCTTTTTAGTATAAAGTGTTGAATATTGATTTTATTCACATTTCTTGGCATACCATCGTGACCCGTGGTCACTAAATATCATTCACTAAACCTAATATATTAATTTTGCGTGCAAAGGGCAAAGACAGCTTCCAATTCCTTTTTGTACTATGCTGAAACAAAAGATTAAAGATAAAACTTCTTATACTTATTTGTACGAAAATGTGATATTTGGATTTTATCTTGAACTTTGTTTTGTCAGCTTGTACTTAAGATTGCAATCAATCACTCATACTTGTTCAGAAAAGCACTTAAACTAAAATCACAAACCTTAGGAAGGATGCGAACCTTCTTGAATTCAGTTCTTCCAGTTTTCCATTCAATGTCCCTTCCGCTTACATAATTGCCATAACTGAGACAGCCCCAAATTTTTGACTGCATGTTCGGGAATATGCCGTAGTTTCTCCGGTTGAGGCTCACATATTCTTCTGGAGGGTCAACACTCATCACACAGTATATTCCAGCAGCTCTCCCATGGAACTGCTTTGCTGTTGGGTATATGTCGTACTCTCCGTCTCTCGCTTCCGGATTGGCTTTCTTCACATCCACACATGTTTGTGGTTTATCTAAAATGATCAAAGAAAAAGATTGATGTTAAGATAAGAATTCGGAAGTATCCTTGTGCCGCAGTCAAAATTTATTATCCCCTAATTAACAGAAACTATCACATAATTAGGAAATACTAACTCCTAATTAGGAGGTAAATATATTAGGACTTAGTATCTTCTACTTAGGACTTAGCATCTCCTAAAAGGACTTAGTATCTCCTAATTAGGTGATAGTTTTTTTCTAATTAGGTGACAGTAATGTCCTAATAAGGCGATAATTAAGTCCTTATTAGGTGATGGTATCTCCTAATTAGGGCATAAAAAGATTATGACTGTGGCACAAGGATGCTTCGTATAAATCTTATAAAGTTGTGAAAAGATAATGAGGAAGTTTGTTGGCCGTTGCAGTTTACATCATTTACAAAGAATGAGAAAGAATTAGGGGATGCTATCTCCTAATTAGGTGATAGTATCATCTAATAAGGAGTTACTAACTTCATATTAGAAGATAAGAATTCCTGATTAGGAGATAAGTAACCCCTAATTTGGACTAAATTATCTCCTATTTAGGACTTAATTATCGCCTTGTTAGGAGGTAATAACTCCTAGTTAGGTGAAACTAATTTAATTAGGAGAAACTATAACCTAATTAGGATAAACTATCTCCTAATTAGGAGATAAACAAATAAAGACTTAGTCTCTTCTACTTTGGACTAGCATCTCCTATAAAAAGGACTTAATATCTCCTAATTAGGTGATAGTTTCTCCTAATTAGGTTATAGTTTCTCCTAATAAGGTGATAGTTATGTCCTGATTAGGCAATAAGTAAGTCCTATTTAGGTGATGGTATCTCCTAATTAGGGGATAGAATAATTATGACTGCGGCACTAGGATGCTTTCGTATCATAGTTTCTGACAAAGTTGTGATGAAATAGGGAAGTTTGTTGAATGTCAATCTGGTTAAAACTAGCTGTAATGTTATCGTCCTCTAAGTCTTTACGTTACATCTAGCTACTAACCCACCTGATCCGTGCCACTCATGCGTGGAAATCAGCCAATGAAAAAAGAACTGGCTGATCTCTTTGAATCTGGCGTCCTTATGATTTATATTGCATTTTAGATATTATGAGCATAAATATCAATGATGTCATGTATGACTTATTGGAAATAAACATTACAGCAAGTTTTAACTAGATTGACCGATTCTAACAGCTTGTATTAACTAGATTGTCCGATTCAAAGGGATCAGCCAGTTCTTTTTTCATTGGCTGATCTCCGCGCAAGCGTGACACGGACCAGGTGGGTTAGTAGCTAGATGTAACGTAAGGACCTAGAGGACGATAACATTACAGCTAGTTTTAACTAGATTGGTTGAATGTTCATGTTTATATCATTTACAAATAAGAAAGAAATATCATATGAATATGTTCAAAAGGGACAGTAGAGTTTTGAAGGTATAATATGTATCTTGCGACGACAAAGATATAAAAAAAAAAAAGAAAAAAAGAAAAAAAAAGATATAGATGTACAAAGAAAGTAACCTGTTCGACAAAGTCTAATGAATCTACTTCCCTGTATCAAAATATTTATCGGTGTTCAAAGTAAAGTACCGCCAGCGATAATTTCTCCTACTACTAAAGATATCTCGATAATCGTGGAAGTCGACTAATGAGATGTTTGAATGACTGAAGATAAAACGATTAGCTTAAAATGATATGTATTTGGAACATTTTAAGAAATAAAGATAAAAAGAAACTGAATTTCCTCTTTAATAAAGAAAAGCACAAATCGAGAACCTCATGATGATATTTACAAGGTATTGAAACGAAACACTTACAGATTTTGATACAAGTACATTTAGGCAAAACTTAAAAAACTTATCCGCAATTATTATAATTTTGAGAAATGCTGTGTATCAAAATGTAAATCACTGATTACGGTAACAAAATTCGACCAACTATATATTGATTTTGAAAGTTGTCATGTTCGAAATTCATTACAATGGAAGCAAATACTTACAAATCAAGTCACTCTTGAAGTACTTGTATCCAGGACGCCTCACCAGCCTGGCGTCCCTCCTGCTGAGAACTGCTTCATGTGGTAAACACTGCTTCATCTCTTCATGGTAAAACACGGACCTGCATCTGTATTCATGGACACAGTACTGGGCACATTGCAGGAAGGTCTGCTTGACAACGAAGTGTTCCAACTGCTTTATAACCAAGTCATGAAACAACAACACGAATGAAACAGTGGTGATATTCATCGTTCTTTGACAATTGCAGATTCTTCAATTCAATGATGGTTTGGGCTTCTTTAATATACATAAGATTATTTCACAAACTGCAGAACATTTTGTGAGGTCGAAAACCAGAAAAAAGATAAAGACAGTTCCTGGTTTCCTCAATTCATTGTTGATTTTGTTCCTTGAGTATGAAACAGTTTTTGTACGATCTGTCAACCAAACACTTTTACAAAACTTAGGAAGCTGAAAACAAAACTAACAGCTATAGCTAAAAGCACCTTGCTATGCCTAAAGTCGATTTCAGATAGGAGTCAATGGAATGTAAACCTCTCAAGTTCTCAACTGACATAAACCTTGTATATTATGCATAGTTTGAGTTCTCTTACGTGTTTGAATGCTAAGCGACAAAATGACAAAACACCAACCAATACCTATTAATCATTTCTGAATGTTATTCAGATATAAAGAAATAGTGCTGAATTAGATTTAGATGATATGGATACATGATGTGGACGAATCAAAACCTTAAGTATAAGGTATCAGGTATGACGTTACAAAAGTATGTCCATGGAAACCATAATATGCCATAACACAATAATTGTTTGCAGCTTGTTTTGAATTGCCAGCAATCGGGATAGTGGCTGTAGACATTTTACAATAATTCGTCTTCATCATCATATTGGAACCCTGTCAAAAGTGTTGTCTTCGTATTACCATTGCTTGATCATTGATACATTAAAAATACAATGCTAAATTATCTCCACCTTTTAAAACAAACATATTTTAAAATTGTAACTCAAATTTTCTTAACTTAACTTGATAATAAAATCCTATAATATGAAATCTCCCCCATTACCAGTGTAATCGGGCGAGCAATATTTTCCGATTTTCAAGGTGACCTAGCTTAATCTGTGCAAATGCCAAGAGGTATAGAGATATGTATAACGCAAAGAACCATTGCACAGGGCATATTTGTAAACATTCCAGGGTCTCTTTTAACAAAGAATTAAGGTAACCGTAAGTCCTTCAGGAAACCTGAGTGAAGTTTTAAAGGATCGGAGTTAGGTTCAACCTTCTTAAATATATGTAGCAATCTCTACTGATATTGCTGCTAAAACCTTATCCGAAAATAAACGTACAAATAAATCTTTAAAAAATAACCTTGCATTTCTGTTTTCTGAATAAATCTATACTTTTTTAGATCCCTGTCACGCCCAAACAGGTCAGTAAGACCACATAATGAAGACGCTATGTTTAACATTTCATGTATGTTTATTGAATTTTATTACTTGAGTACAATATACTTATCTAGTAAATGTGTGTTCGTTTGTGGTACAGGAGATCTGTTAAGCGAACATTCAACATCTCACAACTTGTAAGGGGGGGACAGAGAGGTTCGACTCCCGTTTAATGGCTCGGCAGTTTTGTCTACAGTAGAGAACTGTTCTACATGCAGTAAGGATTGGGTTCAATGCTACAATGAATTTCAGTGTAGTACCACCAATGGTTCTCTAGTTCCAGCCGATACTCGCAGGTTTCACCGCAATACATAACCTCAACGTGTTGCGGGATTTCTCCCTTAAATTATACTAGCAGCCGTGATATAAGTGAAATACTCTTGAAAGCGGCGTTAAACCCCACATCACATCACGTGCACCTCAACTCATAACTTGTATAACTTGAACTGCTATGGTATTGTTATATGTATAATAATGCACTTAAATGTTGATTTTCTGATTTTTTGACATTTTCAAAAGTATGCTTACTAAGATCTCGATTTCTACCACTTCATAAAATATTTTCAAAAAATAGTTGAAACGTTATCGAGTAGCACAACTTCCATACAGAAAGAATGTCGAGAATGATATCAGTATAAAATAGAGAAGGATAACTGGAAGATCAAATAATGTCTTAGTTCTTTTGATTTTGGAACACTTGAGTGTTAACAATTTTAGATATAACAAAGATACAATTGGGAATATAGCAAACTGTCACATTTGGTAACATAACAAAGTCACATTTGGAAACCCAACAACGTCACATTTTGGAATAACAAAGTGTAACATTTCCAAACATAACAAAGTCACATCTTGGAATAAGAAAGTGGCACATTTCCAAACATAACAAAGTCACATTTGGTAACATAACACAGTCACATTTGGAAACACAAAAACGTCACATTTTGGAATAACAAAATGTAACATTTCGAAACATAACAAAGTCACATCTTGGAATAACAAAGTGGCACATTTGGTAACATAACACAATCACATTTGGTAACATAACAAAGTCTCATTTGGAAACACAAAAACGTCACATTTTGGAATAACAAAATGTAACATTTCGAAACATAATAAAGTCACATTTGGGAATTACAAAGTGTCACATTTGGTAACATAACAAATACACTTTATGAAATATCATAGTGTCACATTTTGGAAGATAACAATGTAACTTTTGGAAATGTTTTGGTGCACATTTGGAAATGTTTTGGTGTCTCTTTTGGAAATGTTTTGGTGTCACATTTGAACATATTTGGAAATGCCATATTGTAACATTCTATATGAACTAGTAAATATCTGATCTGATATGACGTATCGAATAGTTGTTATAAGTGCCATAGTGCATCCAACGGGTTTCGAAAAACTTATTTTTGAAATATTTTAGATAATGTGATAAAAGCGCTTTGCTGCCAATTCTATGTTTTAATACAAGAATTTGGGAATTTATTTGCAAACGAACTCCATTTCTCAGCACTGGTTATCAATGTATCCCTTTTGATATTGAAAAATGAAAAATTAAAAATAAACTACGACTTAAATTATACAAAGGATGTTATTTGTTTGAGAAGTATCGATTGATGATGAAAAGTATCATATTAAGTTAATTGGTTTGGAACAGTGACAATAAGACGATATTTAGTCGTCATTATGACCGAAAACTCTACATTTTACATTACAGGCCAGACTTTTCCAAAATAAGTGAAGAAATGATAATAATTCTCATGGGAAAAAGGCGATTCTTTGTCAGTTTGTTTAAGTTAACCCACATAACATGAAAATAATTAAGATACACAAGCAATTCAACAACTTAACTCTGAGATGTACCGACTGTTGCAGGAAAGTACCATCTAAAAGACAATCGACGTAGTATAGTAGCGATAGGAAGGTTTGAAGTCGTGATGATGATCGAAAACCGGACAATGAATCCATTGTCAGGCCCCACCAGCCAAACACAGCCGAATATAGCTTCACTGGCAGATCTATATCTATATCAGATCTATACATGTTATGGCGGCCTAATGGATACGTAACAACCAGTTTCAACAAATTGCAGATATTTACCTGTTATGTCATGACTTTGATTTGTATTTGCATCTATACAATTATAGGCAATGGCTGTGCAAATATATCAATATATCAATGTGCAATCTTCCTATCTCTTTCATCATTTGCTGATTTTAATGTGAGCTATAAAATGTTTCATTAATGAATTGCTTACATAAATCTTTTAATGGGTTACGTTCAATGTTGTGACATCCACCCCACTTGTCTCCAAACACCCCAACTGCAATGGATGTGGATAGAGCAGGATCTCCCAAAACGTTACATCCACCCCACTTGTCTCCAAACACCCCAACTGCAATGGATGTGGATAGAGCAGGATCTCCCAAAACGTTACATCCACCCCACTTGTCTCCAAACACCCCAACTGCAATGGATGTGGATAGAGCAGGATCTCCCAAAACGTTACATCCACCCCACTTGTCTCCAAACACCCCAACTTCAATGGATGTGGATAGAGCAGCATATCTCCCAACCCATCACATCCACCACGCTTTTCTCAAATCACAAATGGCGGATTCAGAAGTGAAGTGTGGGGGTGCGCCCCCTTATAAGATAGTCCCAATATATATATATACATAGTAAATATTGAAAGCATTTTTCTTATTCATGATATATAATATAGCAGATAATGGCGGACAGGGAACATTTTTCAGTAAAAAGTAACATACATATTCTTTGATACAAAGTTATGATTCCATTTGTTGTATTTATGACACCAAAAGAGAGCACCCCTCCCAAATGAAAATCTGCATCTGTTCCTGCTCAAATCTTCTTTTATGGATGTGGATAGAGCAGCATCTCCCCTACCACGTCACATCCACCGCACTTGCCTCCGCATTGCACTCTGACTTCCAAGTCATTTAGGTACCACTTTACTTTGGGATCGTGAGCATGGTCCCCGAATTTTTGCCACTGCAGCTGTGAAAATCAGGAAAATAGAACGACAATAAATACACCAATGAACAAATTGACAATAGTTTACAAAGATCGTCAGTAGCTTGTGATACAAATTTCGTTTCAATGCTCAAGCGATGTATACTTATTGATCTCATGTATATGTTATGTTAAATTTTACCCGGATTCATTAATAAGTTTTACTTATGTAATCAAGTATTTAAGAACATTAAGGTTATGGAAGCTGAATTTAGTTACAAATAAGATATTATTACCTCTATGAGTCTACCATTGTAAAAAGTATGTCTAATAGTTTCAATTTTTATATAGATCTCTCTCACCGTTGCACCAGGAACATGAGTGTAGATAATTGCATTGGAAGGATTAAACAAACGCAAATTTATGTAATTGGCAATGATAATCTTATTCATGAAAATCTAATGACTGTTGCCCAAAAACATTAACGTAGAAAATGTTGTTTGGGTAAAAATGTCAAAGCTTTTAATGATGATCAGAAACTGGACAAGGGGTTTGCAAATAACTCAAACGTAATTTTGGAACTTTTCTTTGCAGCAAACACATGGACAAATATTGCTTGCTTGTAGTTAACAGATCATACAACTAAGTACCATCTAACTTGGAAGTTAAATTTCGATATTTACTGTCAATTACTAAAACATAAAGGTAAAAGTTGAAAATACTTGACAATTTAAGAAGAAATGTATTGGCTACTCACATCCTTGTTCAGCTTCATGCCAGTGTCTTTCAGGTTTGAATTAAACACTCCAATGGCACCACATTTCTTGCTATAACAGTCCTCTGACTTTCCATACAGGCAAGCATTTTCTCTCTTGGTCTCACAGAACCGAGTGTCGTCCCGAACAATTGCCATTGTCTGAAGAAAATAATTGTAAATAGGCGTATTAAAGGTCAACAAAATGTGATATCTAGAAAAACTTTTTAGTATAAAGTGTTGAATATTGATTTTATTCACATTTCTTGGCATACCATCGTGACCCGTGGTCGGCATCTTTCATTCTCGGGAACTAATTTAATTGAGAGTTATCTCCCTTTCAGGCCTTGTCGAACTACCGCTAGTGAAAAGAAGTTATCTCCCTTAGACCATTAACTTGCATTATTTCCAGTACAATTTCCATATTTCACAAAAGGTGAACTAAAATTACAATTATCAAAGTTTAAGATTACATGTTTTTGAAATGTTGAGTAACGTGGTTTCACATTTGAGGATGAAACTGGTCCTTTTGTGAAGTGCTTAACTGCAGTTGAACTGTAATATACCATCTTATTACAAAACCCGCTATATCATTCACTAAACCTAATATATTAATTTTGCGTGCAAAGGGCAAAGACAGCTTCCAATTCCTTTTTGTACTATGCTGAAACAAAAGATTAAAGATATAACTTCTTATACTTATTTGTACGAAAATGTGATATTTGGATTTTATCTTGAACTTTGTTTTGTCAGCTTGTACTTAAGATTGCAATCAATCACTCATACTTGTTCAGAAAAGCACTTAAACTAAAATCACAAACCTTAGGAAGGATGCGAACCTTCTTGAATTCAGTTCTTCCAGTTTTCCGTTCAATGTCCCTTCCGCTTACATATTCGCTACCACTGATACAGCCCCAAAATTTTGACTGCTGGTTCGGGAATATGCCGTAGTTTCTTCGGTTGAGGCTCACATATTCTTCTGGAGGGTCAACACTCATCACACAGTATATTCCAGCAGCTCTCCCATGGAACTGCTTTGCTGTTGGGTATATGTCGTACTCTCCGTCTCTCGCTTCCGGATTGGCTTTCTTCACATCCACACATGTTTGTGGTTTATCTAAAATGATCAAAGAAAAAGATTGATGTTAAGATAAGAATTCGGAAGTATCCTTGTGCCGCAGTCAAAATTTATTATCCCCTAATTAACAGAAACTATCACATAATTAGGAAATACTAACTCCTTATTAGGAGGTAAATATATTAGGACTTAGTATCTTCTACTTAGGACTTAGCATCTCCTAAAAGGACTTAGTATCTCCTAATTAGGTGATAGTTTTTTTCTAATTAGGTGACAGTAATGTCCTAATAAGGCGATAATTAAGTCCTTATTAGGTGATGGTATCTCCTAATTAGGGCATAAAAAGATTATGACTGTGGCACAAGGATGCTTCGTATAAATCTTATAAAGTTGTGAAAAGATAATGAGGAAGTTTGTTGGCCGTTGCAGTTTACATCATTTACAAAGAATGAGAAAGAATTAGGGGATGCTATCTCCTAATTAGGTGATAGTATCATCTAATAAGGAGTTACTAACTTCATATTAGAAGATAAGAATTCCTGATTAGGAGATAAGTAACCCCTAATTTGGACTAAATTATCTCCTATTTAGGACTTAATTATCGCCTTGTTAGGAGGTAATAACTCCTAGTTAGGTGAAACTAATTTAATTAGGAGAAACTATAACCAAATTAGGATAAACTATCTCCTAATTAGGAGATAAACAAATAAAGACTTAGTCTCTTCTACTTTGGACTAGCATCTCCTATAAAAAGGACTTAATATCTCCTAATTAGGTGATAGTTTCTCCTAATTAGGTTATAGTTTCTCCTAATAAGGTGATAGTTATGTCCTGATTAGGCAATAAGTAAGTCCTATTTAGGTGATGGTATCTCCTAATTAGGGGATAGAATAATTATGACTGCGGCACTAGGATGCTTTCGTATCATAGTTTCTGACAAAGTTGTGATGAAATAGGGAAGTTTGTTGAATGTCAATCTGGTTAAAACTAGCTGTAATGTTATCGTCCTCTAAGTCCTTACCTTACATCTTGCTACTAACCCACCTGATCCGTGCCACGCATGCGCGGAAATCAGCCAATGAAAAAAGAACTGGCTGATCTCTTTGAATCTGGCGTCCTTATGATTTATATTGCATTTTAGATATTATGAGCATAAATATCAATGATGTCATGTATGACTTATTGGAAATAAACATTACAGCAAGTTTTAACTAGATTGACCGATTCTAACAGCTTGTATTAACTAGATTGTCCGATTCAAAGGGATCAGCCAGTTCTTTTTTCATTGGCTGATCTCCGCGCAAGCGTGACACGGACCAGGTGGGTTAGTAGCTAGATGTAACGTAAGGACCTAGAGGACGATAACATTACAGCTAGTTTTAACTAGATTGGTTGAATGTTCATGTTTATATCATTTACAAATAAGAAAGAAATATCATATGAATATGTTCAAAAGGGACAGTAGAGTTTTGAAGGTATAATATGTATCTTGCGACGACAAAGATATAAAAAAAAAAGAAAAAAAAAAGATATAGATGTACAAAGAAAGTAACCTGTTCGACAAAGACTAATGAATCTACTTCCCTGTATCAAAATATTTATCGGTGTTCACAGTAAAGTACCGCCAGCGATAATTTCTCCTACTACTAAGGATATCTCGATAATCATGGAAGTCGACTAATGAGATGTTTGAATGACTGAAGATAAAACGATTAGCTTAAAATGATATGTATTTGGAACATTTTAAGAAATAAAGATAAAAAGAAACTGAATATCCTCTTTAATAAAGAAAAGCACAAATCGAGAACCTCATGATGATATTTACAAGGTATTGAAACGAAACACTTACAGATTTTGATACAAGTACATTTAGGCAAAACTTAAAAAACTTATCCGCAATTATTATAATTTTGAGAAATGCTGTGTATCAAAATGTAAATCACTGATTACGGTAACAAAATTCGACCAACTATATATTGATTTTGAAAGTTGTCATGTTCGAAATTCATTACAATGGAAGCAAATACTTACAAATCAAGTCACTCTTGAAGTACTTGTATCCAGGACGCCTCACCAGCCTGGCGTCCCTCCTGCTGAGAACTGCTTCATGTGGTAAACACTGCTTCATCTCTTCATGGTAAAACACGGACCTGCATCTGTATTCATGGACACAGTACTGGGCACATTGCAGGAAGGTCTGCTTGACAACGAAGTGTTCCAACTGCTTTATAACCAAGTCATGAAACAACAACACGAATGAAACAGTGGTGATATTCATCGTTCTTTGACAATTGCAGATTCTTCAATTCAATGATGGTTTGGGCTTCTTTAATATACATAAGATTATTTCACAAACTGCAGAACATTTTGTGAGGTCGAAAACCAGAAAAAAGATAAAGACAGTTCCTGGTTTCCTCAATTCATTGTTGATTTTGTTCCTTGAGTATGAAACAGTTTTTGTACGATCTGTCAACCAAACACTTTTACAAAACTTAGGAAGCTGAAAACAAAACTAACAGCTATAGCTAAAAGCACCTTGCTATGCCTAAAGTCGATTTCAGATAGGAGTCAATGGAATGTAAACCTCTCAAGTTCTCAACTGACATAAACCTTGTATATTATGCATAGTTTGAGTTCTCTTACGTGTTTGAATGCTAAGCGACAAAATGACAAAACACCAACCAATACCTATTAATCATTTCTGAATGTTATTCAGATATAAAGAAATAGTGCTGAATTAGATTTAGATGATATGGATACATGATGTGGACGAATCAAAACCTTAAGTATAAGGTATCAGGTATGACGTCACAAAAGTATGTCCATGGAAACCATAATATGCCATAACACAATAATTGTTTGCAGCTTGTTTTGAATTGCCAGCAATCGGGATAGTGGCTGTAGACATTTTACAATAATTCGTCTTCATCATCATATTGGAACCCTGTCAAAAGTGTTGTCTTCGTATTACCATTGCTTGATCATTGATACATTAAAAATACAATGCTAAATTATCTCCACCTTTTAAAACAAACATATTTTAAAATTGTAACTCAAATTTTCCATGATATGTCTGAGTCTTAACTTAACTTGATAATAAAATCCTATAATATGAAATCTCCCCCATTACCAGTGTAATCGGGCAAACAATATTTTCCGATTTTTCGTATGACCTAGCTTAATCTGTGCAAATGCCAAGAGGTATAGAGATATGTATAACGCAAAGAACCATTGCACAGGGCATATTTGTAAACATTCCAGGGTCTCTTTTAACAAAGAATTAAGGTAACCGTAAGTTCTTCAGGAAACCTGAGTGAAGTTTTAAAGGATCGGAGTTAGGTTCAACCTTCTTAAATATATTTAGCAATCTCTACTGATATTGCTGCTAAAACCTTATCCGAAAATAAACGTACAAATAAATCTTTAAAAAATAACCTTGCATTTCTGTTTTCTGAATAAATCTATACTTTTTTAGATCCCTGTCACGCCCAAACAGGTCAGTAAGACCACATAATGAAGACGCTATGTTTAACATTTCATGTATGTTTATTGAATTTTATTACTTGAGTACAATATACTTATCTAGTAAATGTGTGTTCGTTTGTGGTACAGGAGATCTGTTAAGCGAACATTCAACATCTCACAACTTGTAAGGGGGGACAGAGAGGTTCGACTCCCGTTTAATGGCTCGGCAGTTTTGTCTACAGTAGAAAACTGTTCTACATGCAGTAAGGATTGGGTTCAATGCTACAATGAATTTCAGTGTAGTACCACCAATGGTTCTCTAGTTCCAGCCGATACTCGCAGGTTTCACCGCAATACATAACCTCAACGTGTTGCGGGATTTCTCCCTTAAATTATACTAGCAGTCGTGATATAAGTGAAATACTCTTGAAAGTGGCGTTAAACCCCTCACCTCACCTCACCTCACAACTTGTATAGCTTGAACTGCTATGGTATTGTTATATGTATAATAATGCACTTAAATGTTGATTTTCTGATTTTTTGACATTTTCAAAAGTATGCTTACTAAGATCTCGATTTCAACCACCTCATCAAATATTTTAAAAAAATAGTTCAAACGTTATCAAGTAGCACAACTTCCATACAGAAAGAATGTCGAGAATGATATCAGTATAAAATAGAGAAGGATAACTGCAAGATCAAATAATGTCTTAGTTCTTTTGATTTTGGAACACTAGAGTGTTAACAATTTTAGATATAACAAAGATACAATTGGGAATATAGCAAACTGTCACATTTGGTAACATAACAAAGTCACATTTGGAAACCCAACAACGTCACATTTTGGAATAACAAAGTGTAACATTTCCAAACATAACAAAGTCACATCTTGGAATAACAAAGTGTAACATTTCCAAATATAACAAAGTCACATCTTGGAATAACAAAGTGGCACATTTCCAAACATAACAAAGTCACATTTGGTAACATAACAAAGTCACATTTGGAAACACAACAACGTCACATTTTGGAATAACAAAATGTTACATTTCGAAACATAATAAAGTCACATTTGGGAATTACAAAGTGTCACATTTGGTAACATAACAAATACACTTTATGAAATATCATAGTGTCACATTTTGGAAGATAACAATGTAACTTTTGGAAATGTTTTGGTGTCACTTTTGAAAATGTTTTGGTGTCACTTTTGAAATGTTTTGGGGTCACATTTGGAAATGTTTTGGTGCACATTTGGAAATAGTTTGGTGCACATTTGGAAATGCCATATTGTAACATTCTATATGAACTAGTAAATATCTGATCTGATATGAGGTATCGAATAGTTGTTATAAGTGCCATATAGTGCATCCACCGGGTTTCGAAAAACTTGTTTTTGAAATATTTTAGATAATGTGATAAAAGCGCTTTGCTGCCAATTCTATGTTTTAATACAAGAATTTGGGAATTTATTTGCAAACGAACTCCATTTCTCAGCACTGGTTTTCAATGTATCCCTTTTGATATTGAAAAATGAAAAAATAAAAATAAACTACGACTTAAATTATACAAAGGATGTTATTTGTTTGAGAAGTATCGATTGATGATGAAAAGTATCATATTAAGTTAATTGGTTTGGAACAGTGACAATAAGACGATATTTAGTCGTCATTATGATCGAAAACTCTACATTTTACATTACAGACCAGACTTTTCCAAAATAAGTGAAGAAATGAAAATAATTCTCATGGGAAAAGGGTGATTCTTTGTCAGTTTGTTTAAGTTAACCCACATAGCATGAAAATAATTAAGATACACAAGCAATTCAACATCTTAACTCTGAGATGTATCGACTGTTGCAGTAAAGTACCATCTAAAAGACAATAGACGTAGTATAGTAGCGAAAGGAAGGTTTGAAGTCGTGATGATGATCGAAAACCAGACAATGAATCCATTGTCAGGACACCACCAGCCAAACACAGCCGAATATGTCTTCACTGGCAGATCTATATCTATATCAGATCTATACATGTTATGGCGGCCTAATGGATATGTAACAACCAGTTTCAACAAATTGCAGATATTTGCCTGTTATGTCATGACTTTGATTTGTATTTGCATCTATACAATTATAGGCAATGGCTGTGCAAATATATCAATATATCAATGTGCAATCTTCCTATCTCTTTCATCATTTTCTGATTTTGATATGAGCTATAAAATGTTTCAAAAATGTATTGCTTACATAAATCCTTTAATGAATTACGTTCAATGTTGTGACCTGATATTATTTGTGAACGAACCTTTCTTCTGAATTCTAAAGAATGGGAATTAATTTTATCATTTAAATATCATATTTATCAGAGCGGAATCAAGGCAGAAAAAGGCATATTACTTTCTCACAAAATGTGCATCGATTATTGAGTAGTGTGATATGAGCCAATTCTATAAATTTTGGTAAACCTGCCATACATTATGTGATTTATGCAAATGTTGTACCGGAATTTGCTGAGTTAACAAAAACTTTAAATTTTCAAAAATAAAATATTATGAAAAAGATAATGACAAATATTTATCAGAATGCAAAACTAAAAAAAGAAAATTTTCATAACTTGAAATTTGAGATAAATCACTAATTACCATGTCCAACTAATGTTGTAAATGACACATAACGACAACAATGCATTTATTGAAGCTTTATTTCACTTCATTTCCTTTCGTCCTCTTCAGTTTTGAAGCTGGCTCGAAGATTTCTGGAAATAATAGAATACTCATTTAACTTTTTTTTCAAAAATAGAACAACGAATTAAAATGTTGAAATATGTTAATTTTTATAATGGCAATATTTGATGTGTTTACGTTGCACGTGCATGTATTTGATCACATAATTACATATTACCACAAGCATTACAGTGTTGCAGTGTGTCATATGTTTACGTACTTAACCTTAATCCATTTCTCCAACATTTTACAATATATATCCAGGCATGTGTTCTGCGGCTTCCAATCAAATTCCCTATCATCTCACAATTTACAATCATTGGCATAAGTGCACATGTGTTATTGGGTCAACCGAATTTGAAGTCAATAAGGTTTTTTTACACGAAAAAGTTCTAAATTACTTTTCTTCTCTGAATATGAGTGACATCCCTCTGATTCTGGAAAAATAAATTTACATTGCATGTCGTCAATGCCGTCATGTGACCAATAGGCCAATCAGAAATATGGGTATTCATCTATTCAAATAAAAATATTTCTGCAGGCACATGATTTCAAGCTTCCTCCTTAAAGCAAATATCGCATAAATTTCGAGGAATAACTAAACTTGCTGCAGTTAAAATATCCTTGAGGTTACACCTGTACCAAAACTATTTTAATTACTCAACTATGAAACTTGACACAGAAGTACGACTTAAGTCAGTGCAAGAAATTGTGCCATGCAGGGGAAGCTGTTAATTTTTCCCTAATATACAAAAAATACCCCTAAAGGTAGAAATAGGATATACATCAATCACTTACCATGTTAGTTATTTTCTGCTTCCATGAGAAGGTGTCGCAGACCTCGGGTCAGTGCTGAAACATTGTGATATTGTTAGCATAGGTCAATAGTACCACAATCATTATTGATATTCTGTAGGCCATGAAATAAAGGTTAGTAATGGATAATATATGATAGATAAATAGTACCGCAATGAATATAATGAAGATAATGGATCTTAAAATCAATTGTTGCATTTAATGCATAGAAAAAATCACCTTACCAGTATATGCCTAACGTAAAGAAAACACTCTGGTGTTACAAATGATTTCCATGTTTTCTCAATCCTAACCAACACAAAGTAGCACTGTCAATTTATTTTGAGCCCCCTTCTACAGTAAATGTATTCAGAAGAAACGTACGTAGTTTCTGCGCATCAGCCAAGGTTCCCTCTTCTTCCACAGCAGCCCTCTTCTTCTTTCCAAATCGAACTGAAAGTGTAGTGAAGAGTCAGTATGTCATACAAAATATAACATTTTTCTAAAACATATCTGTACATGAAATCGAAATTCCAATTGTGAATTAGCAGTTCGTCAGAAACATAAACACTTTTCGGCATGATATGTTATTGAAATAAAATAATCATTTATAATAAAAAAGTCATTATAACAGCAATTTTGTCAAAATTATTTACAAGTATATGCCATTAAAACCTTTTTCAAAATCATGACCAACATAAGTCATAAATATGAAATTTGTCAAAATAATTTGCACTGATATTTCCTAAAAACAAGTTTATCGAAAACATTACAATTTAAGTCATTAAATGATAACATGTAAGATTGTAATTTTTTAAAAACGTTTTCCTGCAAAATACGCTGTGCAACATAACCTAAAAATAGGTACAGTTTGGAAACCTGAATTTCCCAACTGCCAAATTATTCCTTACTATTAATATGAGTGACTTTCCGCCAATTTTAGGGCTGAATACCTTGTGTTATAATGGCATATCAGTGAAGTGAGCTATAGTGCTCTGATATCCAAATGCACTTACAGCTGAAGCTGATTAAACCATCGGTGCTGACGACACACAGGCAGAAGACAAGGGCGAGAACGAGGAGTGTGGATTTCATTTTTCTTGTTTCTGAAAAGGAAAATATTTACATCAATACATTGTAAACTTACATAGAAAGGTTCTTGTTCTAAATGATTCATATAACATTTACTTACAATATCATTGAACATAGTAAGCAACTCTATAGAATGTGTTTGCAATTAACCATAAGGTCATTGAATGTTTTTAAAGTCTAATAAATGAAGCTAAACATAAAACTTAAATTTACATATGTTAACAAATGTCATTTAAAGGAAGTAATATTTCTCACGCTTTCAGTCAGTATATAACACTTTGATAACAAGGAACTTTGAGAAAGCAGTTTCAATTAGACTTACTAATCAATTTGGATATTTGGTCAATAAGACATGAAGCTTCACTTTGAAAATTAGTAAATAATTTATACATACGGGTAAAACCCATCTTTTTGAAACATATGGTCGACATTTGTGTACACTGTACGTACAACGTCAATGTCAATGAAAATAGCAAAATGTCAAAACTAGACCAATATATAAAACAAAACATTTTTGTCAAAATCATTTACAATATTTTTCATTAAAATAATTTTTTTCTTAAAAGATAAACCACATGAAAACGTTGTTGAAAACAAAGCAATTTTGTGAAAACGCAAACAACTTGCATCGGATACTTACCAAGGAAATGTACTGGGAATCTAGGAAGAGAAGGTTATTATAGGGAATAGGTGGTAAATAATTACGCCAACAGATGAACCAATAAATCTTCGCATCAAAGTCTATCCAGGCAATCACATCATTTAATCTGATAAAACAATCAACCGTAATTAGAAATCACAATTCTTTGTGATTCATGTTGATAACAGGCAAAAAAAACTGATGTTGCCGAAAGAGTGAAGTGAATTTCAGACAGACAGACATGTTTATTCAGTATTTTGAGGCTCAGTGGCTTAGAGAACATATGAGTTTTCAGTCATAGTATTTGTAGTTGGTCACGAGCCTTTAATGAGGGTCTGACATAATACTTCGAATTCATAAGGTACATCAGTTGTTTAAAATAAGTGGCAAAATTATGAATAACATCAGGATTAATGGAACTAAGCAGATTGTATATCTTTTGTGGATTGACATGAAACGATTGCGCATTTCAAATACATATTTTTTCATGTAGAAAAGGCTTCACGGTCCAAGAATATATTAACTTCATCTTCGATGTCGCCTGAAGAACAGTATGAACATGTTCAATCTTTCAAAATATGATTATCCTTTTTAAAACATTGAATCTTCAGGGCCTGTGAAGGTATTCTAAATTTACATACTTAAAAGAGACTTATTATTAAGGACACTAATGTAGTTTTGACTGATATTTCTAAGAAAGTGGACAGTCGTCTCAGTAGATTAGAAGAGGTTGCAGATGATGTAAAACAAGATGGAATTGACGTCAGAAATCGTGTTGCTGATCAAAACGTACGAATAAAAGAACATGAGGATTCACTTGATAGAGCTGAAGCTCTTCGAGAAGGAACAATCTTTTGTTCTATGGCATTCCTGGTGACGTCAAGGAGTCCACAAGATCATATTAGGGAGTTTATATCCGACACCCTAAAGATTGTAAACACGTCATCAATAACATTTGTTCATAGAATTAAAGGTGAACTAAAATGGTCTATGGTCATTTTCGGGATTCATAAAAAGGGGCTTGCAATTTGAATTAGATTCAACTTTGAATTTTCGAAATGTGACGCAACCTGCCTAAATAAAGCTTTTAAAATACACTGCCATATTAGTCCGGAGAACAGAATCTATGGTCACTGAAGCGTGTCCCCAGCGTGTCCTTTTGTATGGACGAGAGCATGTTATATCTTGGCACAACAAGCTCATAAAGCTTTGTTTACTATTAAGAGCCTTAATCGTAAATCATATATACCAATTCGTGTGGCATTAAAAATATTTGATATGAAAACTACACCAATATTTATGTATGAAAGTGAATTATGGGGATATAAGGAAAGATTCAGCTTGAGATCGTTCACATATCATTTTGTAAATTTGTTATTGAATGTTAATAAATCTATCCCAAATGCCGCCATGTATGGTGAATGCGGCGGATATCCCTTATATGTCAACTCTTTTATGAGCTGCATCAGATATTGGTTTAAATTGATTGTCATGCATTGCTATATGTATCCCCACCAATCATATTTAATGTTAAAACTAACTTGTGACAGAAAACGTAACAACAGGGCATCCAACATAAAGCAGCTCTTATTCACTGGTTTTGAACATGTCTGGGGACAGCAGGGAGTGGGGGTTATAGATTTGTTTCTAAGATTGATAGACTGTGCAAGACAAATCTGACATTCAGAACTTATAAAGAAAGACTCTCTACAATTCTATTCCAGTTTAAAACTATCATTTACCTGCAACATGTACAAACATGAACTTAAAAACGCAAAATACAGGAAAATTTTGCTTATCTTTAGAAGCGGTTACAACCGTCTTGGAATACAATGTGTGAGAAAAGTTTTTTATGATTATGAAAGTTCTTATTCCAAATGTTCATTATGTAAGGTAACCGAAAAAGATACAAATTCTTATTGAATATCATTATCAAAAATACCAATCGCTTCGTATTGATGTACACTTGCAGTTCACTCATAATAGAAATATAAAAGGCTTGAAGTATTTAATTAAATCAAATGTTCATGTTAGGGAAATTCTTATAAAATGTTTTTCATATACGAGGAGAAATCCTTTAAAGGGCATGTGTGTAATTTTCATGTATCATATATCTTAGGTGTGAGTTATGGCCTTGCAACAATAACACGATTGAATTGAATATCGAATAGTTGTAATATGCGCCGTGGTGGATGAATTGAATTGAATATCGAATAGTTGTAATATGCGCCGTGGTGGATGAATTGAATTGAATATCGAATAGTTGTAATATGCGCCGTGGTGGATGAATTGAATTGAATATCGAATAGTTGTAATATGTGCCGTGGTGGATGATTTGAATTGAATTGAATATCGAATAGTTGTAATATGTGCCGTGGTGGATGAATTGAATTGAATTGAATATCGAATAGTTGTAATATGTGCCGTGGTGGATGATTTGAATTGAATTGAATATCGAATAGTTGTAATATGTGCCGTGGTGGATGATTTGAATTGAATTGAATATCGAATAGTTGTAATATGTGCCGTAAGGCATCCACCGGGTTTCGAAAAACTTGTTTGTGTAATATTTAAGATACTGTGATAAAAACCTTTTACTTCCAAATCAATTTCATGCTAACATTTGGGAAGTTATGTGCAAACGAACTCCCTTTCTCAGCACTGCTTGTTAATGTATCCCTTTTGATATTGAAAAATAAAGTACGACTTAAATTCTACAAATTATGTTATTTGTTTGAGAAGTATCAACTGATGATGAAATTATAAGGTTGATTGTTTATGATATTAAAGTTACTCGGTTTGGAACAGTGCCAATAATTAATTAAGAAGGTATAAAGTCGCCATCATGATCGAAAACGCAACATTTTGCACCACAGACCAGACGATTCCAAAATAATCTAAGAAATTTTAATAATTCTCATGGAAAATCAGGTGATCCTTTATCAGTTCAAACCCACACAGCATGATAATAACTAAGATACACAAGCACGTTCACAAACTCAATGAGAGACTCTGCGAGTTGTTGGGGTTCATAAATGACAAACTTTATCAATAATTTGATCGTGAAGTTTCTGCTGTTTCATAATGATCGAAAAACGGACAATGAATCGTGATAGTTGATCTTCAAAATTTAATTAGTTGTCAATTCATTGGCAAGACATCATTATCCAAACCAAAATGGATATGGCTTCACTGGCAGATCTCGACATGTTATGACGGACTTATGGACATTTAACAACCAGATTTGCCTGTAATGTCTTTGGTTTGCATTTGCTTCCATACAAGTATAACGAATGGGTGTGCAAATTTATCAACCAATCATACCACAATAAGTGCAAATGTGTCTACCAATCTTCCTATATCTTTAATCATTTGCTGATCTTAATGTGAGCTAAAAAATGTATTACTTACTTACATCTTTAAATGAACTCCGTTCATGTTTGGCGGTTGATGTTGAGAAATGATATCATTTGAGAATTGAGCGATTATTGAGTGTAATATTAGCCTATTCTATAAGTTTTGGTTAACCTGCCATACTTTATGTGAATTCTAAGAATGTTGTACTGGAATGTCTTTTGTTGAATTAACAAAAACTGTAGAATGCTCCAAAATAAGAAACAAATTTAAAAAATAATAATAAATTATCAGAATGCCAATAATCAGAAAGAACCATTTCATAACATGAAATGTAGAATAAATCACTAATAACAATGTTCAATAAATGTTGCAAATAACACATAACGACAACAATGCATTTATTGAAACTTTATTTCACTTCATTTCGTTTCGTCCTCTTACGTGTTGAAGCTGGCTCGAAGATTTCTGAAAATAGTAAAATATTTAATTAATATGTTTTTTTTAAATAGCACAATGAATAAGAAAATCTATAGCTTCAGTAAAAAGTATGTTCCATAACGAAAGTTTACATTTTCAACATATAGATTACATATAGATTTTTTAAATATGTTATATTTCAATGGTTATAATTGATGTGTTACGTTTCACATGCATGTATTTGACCACATAATTACATATCATTATGAGCATTACAATGTTGCAGTGTGTCATATGTTTACATACTTAGCATAAATCCATTTCCAATCCAATTTTCATCCATCTAGTATAAACCCAAGCATATGTTCTGCAGCTACCAATCAAATTCACAAACATCTTACAATAAACAATTATTGATTTAAAGTGAACACTCGATATTGGATCAATCGAATTTGAAGTGTGTTATTGTTTCTTCTACATGAAAAAGTTCATGAATTACTTTCCTTATCGAAATGTAAGATTTTTCAAGTTTCCTCCATAAAGCAGATATTGGGTAAGGCTAAAGGAACTACAAAACTTGTTGCATCCTTTTGCGGTTGAACTTTTAGAAATTTCTATTAGGTTACGCATTCTTTCCGCTAGGGGCGCTGCAGCCAACTGATTCCACTGTGCAAATTATGCCTTGCAAAGGAGGTAATATTTGTTTAGAAGATAAATAGTTGCGTTTGTAAAATTTACGGGATTCGTTGTTATTCAGAACCTGCAAGTTAAGTTTAAAAACCGACGGCGCTAGCTGGAAGTTTTAAACGCTTAAATTTTCGGGTGTTTTACAAACGCAACTATGTATCGATATTGTAACATGACCGTTAGTTATAAGCATTTTAAGAGAAAATTCTATTTTTGCGTAGGAAACTCTGAGTTGAAAGGATCTAAGGACTGATCCATTATTGTTATAGGTTTTCGCAAGCTATGAACAAAAGGGAATTCCCAGTGTTATAAACATTGAAATAGTGTTCTTATAGTGCAAACCAGTTGCACTGGTAAAAAATGAGATCAGTGAAATTTATGAGAGAGAAAAGGGTTATATAATTCATCAACCACTTACCATGTTAGTTCTTTTCTGCTTCCATGAGAAGGTCTCTCAAACCTCGGGTGAGTGCTGAAAACATTGTGATATTGTAAGTATACTAGGTAAATAGTACCACAGTCATTATGGATACACTGTAGGCAGTGAAATATAGGTAACTCATATAGGTAAATATAATATATAAATAGTACCGCAATGAAGATAATGAAGACAATGGATCTTAAAATCAGTTGTTGCATATAATGCATAAAAAAATTACCTTATCAGTATATGCCAAACATAAAGAAAAAACTTTTAAAAAAATGGTTTCCGTTTTTTCTAAATCTTAACCAATACAAAGGATAACTACGGTAGATGTGTTTAGTAGAAACTTACGTAGTTTTTGTGCATCAGTCAAGGTTCCCTCTTCTTCTACAGCAGCCCTCTTCTTCTTTCCAAATCGAACTGAAATTTTTAACAAGGAAATTTCTGCTAAATTATTAAGAGTAGCATCATTATGTCATTAAAAATATAATATACAGGATCTCGAAATTCCCATTGTAAATATGAAGTTTTTCGGACAAATTAATTTTTGATTTGCCATTTAAATGATTTTTTTGTCAAAATCGTCAACTGTGCCTTCAATGAAAAGAAGTGAGCAATAGTGCTCTTATGTTCAAATGCACTTACAGCTGAAGCTGACGAACCCATCGGTGCTGACGACACACAGACAGAAGACCAGGGCGAGAACGAGGAGTGTGGATTTCATTTTTTCTTGTTTCTGAAAAGGAATACATTCATTTCAATATATTGCAAACCTCAATCGACGATTTCTTCAAAATCTTTTCTCTAACATGTAATGATAATGGTACCATAAGCAAAACTGCAGACAGACAGAAATTTGTCAATAATAAACTGTAACGTCATTTGAAAATGTTTATTGAAAACCTAATAAATGAACCTGAATTTAAAATAAACATTTTACTACAATGAATTTAGATCAACGGGTTTTATTTTAAGACAATTTTAACAAAAATGGAACTGTCCATCAAATTTATTTAGATTGATGTTACTATTACATATGCTAACAAACGTCATCCAACGGAAGGCAAAACTTTCATATTTCAAACATACAAATCAAGTTAGTTGGGTATTTTGCCAATAACACATGAAGCTACACATGAAACTGAATTGATGAATATACCAAAGGATAATAAAAAATACATAAGCTAACAATACACATCAACGTCATCGTAAAGAAGCAATTCTGTCGATAACATGACAGTACTTAAAAGGGTCATTGTATCTTTATGAATTACTTACAATACCAGTCATTATTTTAAAATAATTTCTTTTTTCACAATCAAGAACAATATTGTCACCATACATTTTCTTCAAAAACAAATGTCCTAAAATCTCCCATTGTACATGATCAATTTTCTCAATAAACGTTCACAACATAGGTTATTTTATTTAGCAATTTTGTCATATGGATATTGTTAAAACAAATGACAATGAAAACGTTATTGAAAACAAAGAAATATTGTCAAAACCTACACACATCATCGTTTACTTACCAGGGAAACCGTACTTGGAATCTAGAAAGAGAAGGTTAATATAGGGATTAGGTGGTAACCATTACGCCAACAGATGAACCTATAAATGTTTGCATCAAAGACTATCGAGGCAATCAAATCATTTTAGTCTGATAAAACAATCAATCGTAATGAAAAATAACAATTCTTTGTGATTCATCTTGATAACGAGCAAAAAACGCTGATGTTGCGAAAGAGTTAGATTAATTTCAGATACATAGACAGACAGACGGACAGGCATGTTTATTCAGTATTTGAGGCTCAGTGGCCAAAAGTACAGTTGAGTTTTCAGTTATTGTAATTGTAGTTGGTCACTGGCTTTTAAAGAGGATTTGACATATTACATCATAACGTATATCAGTTGTTTCACATAAGTGGCAAAATTATGGATAACGTCAATATTAGTTGAACTTAGTAGATTGTACATCTTTTGTGGATTCACATTAGCGCATTTCAAATACTTATTTCTGCATGAAGAAAAGGCTTCACAGACTAAGAAAATATGGAGTTCATCTTCCATGTCGCCTGAAGAACAGTATGAACATGTTTAATCTCTCAAGGTATGATGGTCCTTTCGAAAGTATTTAATCTTCAGGGCATGGAGAGATATTCTTAATTTACATAAACAACTTAATAGATACTTATTATTGAGGACACTAATTTTTTTTTCAGACCCAAATACTGATTTACAATGGGAATAATGAGTAAGAAAAGAGGATGAGTCAAGTGATTCGTACAATCTATGTATAAAGATGTCTTTTATACGTTGCCAAACCATTAAAATTTCATTTCTCAATGGCTCAAATTAAAGGAAAATTTAGTTATATCTAAAATCTGATAGGTGATGTTCACAACATAATATAGCATGTTAACTGACTGAACGTTATGGTAAGAAAATGTGATGGTAATGTCTGTATGAATAAGTTATTTCAAATAGTGTGCCATCAACAAATAAAATTCTGTGGTTTAAAGTGGCCCTTGGAGGTTTTCAACAAAACTATTTTTTTAATTTTATTTATCTGAATTCATTTACTAATTTAAAAAATCGATATCCGCCCAACCGAACGTGTTGTTTTTTTATATTGAAACTTGAGCTTTCAGATTTTCGATTGCAATGAATTAAAAAATGTCCTAAACTGAAACTTTTTATATCTTCTTACAAATTTTCAAGACCTAATTTGCATAATATCACTTTAAGGATATATCAAACGCTGATGTTTTTTAATGTAACACCGGCAGCAATTACCATACCAGCACTAACCTTTGGGGACGACGGAGTTAATTTGGGTTCCCCAAATCCCGCATGGGACTCGGCCCGAAAAAATATTGCGATCCCAAATATTATGTCACAGTTGTTCACTATCTAAAAAGCATTTATCGCTAAGTCAAAGCTGTTGGTCATATGTGGGGACTTGTACAACCCTCAATGTAATTAGCGAAGTCAAACTATTTTCATAATATAAATTGACTAAATATTATCAAAATAAACGTTTCACGGCGTCTGGTAAGTCATGAGCATAACATAAATTAAAGTTACCTTTTTTATATTTCTGATTAAAAACTATATTCCTCAAAAGTTCATTATTTCGTATATGCAAACAAAACGTGATCGTATTCAACAATGTGTCGTAGGGATTTTAAAATAATATTTACCAGGCTTTTTCCAAAAATGATTACGAATCAAATTTTTTTTCAAAAATAAAGCCATTTGTTTTTAAAAAAGTATAGCCACCAGCTGGTTAACGTTTTTATCTACTTTTTATTATACTATTTATCGATAAAAACGTAGAATTGACAATCGATAAAAAATAGACTTATCAGTAAACCTTAGGTCATGAGTTTTCGCATGTAATAAATATATTTTGCTAATCATGTGTTTGTCTAACGTAAGGCGCATTTACTAACACGTAGGAGGACGCCATGTGTTGCACGTAAAACATAATGTGAGTCATTTGTGGCGAAAAATATAAATTGTTTTTTTTTTGCAGAAGTCAACATCCTCCATTCAACTTCATTTTTCGTTCAATGTGTATTTAATTAGCGAATAACACAGTAGCCCTTTGCAATTTCCCAAGCAATTCAATTTAACTCTCATACCATTTTGGTGCTACAAGAGAGAGCAAAATAACATTACAAAATTGCTTATACAGAGATACATGAAAACTCACTATGTCTAAACAGCAATAACTCCCCTCTTGCAAGACAAACGATATGTATAGGCAGGGATCTTAGAAGATGCATTATACTTCCCTGCTATAGGTTATATTATAAATGAACTATATACTTAACCCGATTTTAGGAGGAGATTGACTTTGATATTTACAAATAAAATGTGTCTTTTTATAGATCATCTTTCTAAGAATAAAAACCCATTGAATTTGATTCATGTAGATTTTCTGGCAAAACCTGCAAAATCGTACTGCAGAAGCGATTGTAAATTTTATACCACACATTGTAGTGGCAAGGTTTAAATCTCCTGCACATTTATATATAATATCTTATCGTAACTAAATTTCAGCCATGCGAATCATTTTTCTAAAACAAAATGAATTAAAGGTGTTCACATAAAAATGGCCGATTTTATGTAAATCTTTATAATTTGTTCTCTGACTATGGATAATTGGTTTGATTAATGAGATTTTTGGCACTATCAAAATAGTACATTTAGCACTAACGTACAATAATCGTTGAAAATGTTATAACATAACATTTTTTAAAAACCGTGCTATACTTCCCCTTTAATAAAACATCTGCCTGTCTGTCTGTATTGCATGTGTGTATATGTAAAGGTAATGTTTACATTGCTTCACTTATCCCCTATCGTCCTATCAACCCAAAAATGAGTCCTCTGGTCACCAGCCTTCACACCCAGATGGTGTTTTACACAGGCCGTAGAAGATAAGACAAGTATATGTTGAACGTGGTATAAGGTTTGTGTAGTAGGAAAGGGCTGTATTAGTGGTTTAATTTGTTTGTCAAGAGAAAGTTTATGGATAAACAACTTCTTTATTTGAGAGTAGCGACGTTTCGGTATAGATCCTTATACCGGTTTATTAACGTTACCTATCTACCAAATGGAACATGTAAGTACAAAATTATTTTTTAACCGACGTATTTTTGTGTTTAAATTGGTTATTTTAAGGTGATATTCATTCTGTTTTCCATTGATGCATTATTACTGTTATTATGGTATCTTTCTGCTTAACTTACATATATGTGATAAATTGCTGGATTAAGAATCGCTTCGGCTTCACGATAAATGTAGTTAAATTATGCTCTCAGGGGCTAAAGAAACGATAGCATTTTTTTAAAATGTTCAGCCATGCGAATCCTTTTTCCCCAACAAAAATGGCCTTCAATGGACTTTATGTGAATTTTTATAATTTGTTCTCCGACGTTGGATGATTGGTTTGAGTAATGATATTTTTGACACCATCAAAATAATACATTTAGCGTTAACGTACAATTGTCAGTTACAATTTGATAACACAAAATTTTCAAAAACCGTGCTACTGCCCCTTTAAGACGGTGAAATAGTTTTGTTACAACAGTGCCTCAGCTACATGTTAAGTCAAGCATAGAAGTTTAAAGAGACACAGAGTATGTTGATAGGATCACATATGACAAATTTTGAAAACGATGTTATTACATCGGGAACCACTAACTGTTACTGAAAATAACAAGTTAAAGGTCAATCAGTACATTAGAGCGAAAATACGGCCATTCAAAGTCGGGATTTTGATCGAAAACCGGACAATGTGGCTCGAGTGGCGCTCGCAAATTCGTCAAACGTAATTTTGAAACCTTTTCATAAGCTGACAGGAAGATATATTCGATTCGATATTGTTTATTAGGTATTGTAACTAATAGGTAGATTAATTGGATGCATAATTTCGAATATTAAACGTATTTGAGATGTTTTCTTGATTTTTCCATAAAACCAAGCATTTAAGAGACATTATGCATAAATGGATATATTTGCAAGTCCAGTAATGAGATATGAACTTCAATCAGCATATTAGATATTTTGTAGCTTATCAAAACCAAATACAATTTTAAGAAAAATACTCTGTGTCACTTTAAGCAGATATTATTGATTGCTATGTAAGGAAAAGCTTATTCAGAAATTGAAGAAAAACATTACTTTTAGTTAAACAAATCCTTTCTTGCAAGACTTTGAAAAACGATTTTTGAGAATTTTGAAAGTTAATACAAAAATTATTTTTCAGAGAACTGTTTGAATAATCCAAAATGGCGTTGCCAAGAGTCCCTTTGGTGTATGTCGGACTTGTTTGTTGTGTGACCTTGCTGACCTTCCTCTTCATTTTCACAAGGTTGGGAAGGAAAGATAACTCTAACAGTCTTAATTTCATGCACGATATAAGTCATCATGCTTCATTTAAACTCCAAGACCTTCGACTCACAAATGAATCGGTGTTATTATACGGAAGTGTACGAAATGGTGACAGTTTCTATAAACACGCAATTATAAAAATTCCAGAAAATATTGTGAGGGAGATGTTAAAAATCAGCCAAGCTCCTGAAAAGCATTTCGGATATAAAGAAATTATCGCGGACTCCGTGAACTGCGGTGAGTTAATTCGTGGAAATGAAAACGAATTGAACTTCAGCAAGGAGCGGATGGAAGTAATCTTTACTCCGCCCCTTCGTGTGGACATTGTCTTGAAAAAATGTTTAAATTTTAAACTTAATTTTGGCTTCATAACAGAACCCCTTTGCGAGGAAGAAGAAGACTTTCCTCTAGCATACAGTATATTGGCATCGAGAGATGATAACCAGATGTTACGGCTGTTGAAGGCGATCTATAGACCACAGAACATATACTGTATCCACTTTGAAGTCAACACTACTCGTGACGTCATCAGATCTATGACGTCACTTGCAAAGTGTTTTGATAACGTATTTATTACTGCCACATACATTCCAATGGAATCCGTGTCTAGCTTCTACCAAGAACTTGAGTGTCTGAGAGACCTGGCAAAGAAGAAATGGAAATATTTTATAAATTTAGACACATTTGATTATCCTTTAAAAACTAATTTACAACTCGTTCGACTGCTGAAATCTTACAATGGATCAAGTGACGTTCCAATTTGGAGCAAAGGGTGAGTTTATTTTCTTTCTGGTCAGTCCTTGACTCTCTCTGTAACTAATCCTACGCGCTACCTATTAGACTAAAATTTAGTCTATGAAATATATCATTTTTGAAACAATTACATGCTTTTCAACATTTTAATTTCTTTCTTGGTCTCATTTCATTTCATACATGTAAATTGCTGTAGCCTAGACTTGCTGAAGGAGAACCTAGACTGTATTAAAGGCTCCTTTTTATTTACAGTCCTGAAGCTGGACTAGCTACCTATCACCTGATATCCATCTGACAAAAACTGTCGTATCCCTACATAAACCAAGCCAATCAAATGATGCCCTTTAGTTTGGCTAATAAGAACTAGAGTAACTAGCCGTAACGAGACATCAGGATATATGTAGGAGCATAACGCTGATGTAGCAGGGTGTATGTAACTTTGATTAACATTTATGAATAAGTTTCATTGACGCTATGTACATTAATGCTGAGGAATATATGGATGACAACTTCTTTGTTCATTGTATGCGACGTCTGCTTGTGAACGACACAAGAAACTGTGTCGAAATACAATGAACAAAGAAGTTGTCATCCATATATTCCTCACCATTATTGTCATTCCAACTTCTAAAATGCCTCTCAAAGAAGTTATGCTATGTACATTAATACTCAAATAAATGATTTGAAGTATCAACAGTGCTGGTTGACATGTTTTAAAACTCTTTCATTTATTTAAAATATCTGTTGACATTAACTCATTTATTTTTACATCACTTTAGGGTTTTCAACAAAACAACCAACTCAAATCAAACCACGCCTGACCATATTACGCTCATTCAGGGCCCAGGGTACGGAATGCTTTCCCGTGATTTTGTTGATTTCATCTACCAATCAACAACTGCACGTGCTTTCAGACAGTGGCTGACAGGAACGAAGTACACCCCACGTGAAATATTCATCCCAACTCTAGCTTTTCTCTTTCAGCCAGATTTACTGTCATCGGGTGAATATCTTTTGTATTATAATTTACCATGTTAGTTATATTGAATGACGTAAAAGATTACATCATGTAATTGTTTTTTCGATGTTGAATGCTTTATTTGTGCTATTTTCAAATGTCATCATTTAACACTACTTGTATTCTGGACATAATATCAAAATCTTATTTACGTTTGACAAGATTGATTTAAGTGAAGATTGACTTTAGTCTTTACAACAAAAAACTTCAAAACTTTCAAAAAAGCAAATATCTTAAGATCATATCGAAATCTAATGGGAATAAACTTTGTAAGTTGTAACACAGTTGTATTATTTCTTTTGTGACTAAAAAGATCGTAAAGCATAAAATTATAATACTTTTCCAATAAAGCAGCTGACTGTAACTAGGCGAAAAGGAAAACAGGAATTTTAAAATTTCTTTAAAAATTGTAAATAAACCACATCATCATAATCAAGCATTGATATCCATTATATTGCCTTTTCGATTCCAGATACGGTTACAACGACATCTCTCGCCCGATATACTGGCAGGAATAACAACATTTCAGAAACATGCACAGGAAACACTGTAGACAAAGAATGTGTCTTTGGATTGGAAGAGTTACCGTTCTTGATTTCAAGACCGGAAGCCTTTGCCAGAAGGTTTAACTGGCGTGATCAGGAGTACACGTTTAGTTGTATGGAAGAATGGCACAGTAATATCACAAGGGACGAATTTCTTGGAGACGAATGTACAAGTAAGTTATAATGGAGTCCATTTTGGGCAGATATCAAATGAAAACATGCCTTTTAACGTCATTTGTCAAAACCGGAAGCCTTTGCAAGAAGGTTAAATTGGCGTGATCAGGAGTTCACGTTGATATGTGTGGAAGAATGGCACAGTATTCCACAAGGGTCGAACTTCTTGGAGATGAATGTACAAATACTTTGTAATGGAGTTCATTTTGGGCAGTTTTTAAATGAAAAGATGACCCTGATGCCGTCATAGCCTCCTCTGTGATGTGTCATGTGACTTGATGATAAGCATGGCTCGAAATGAAGACGTTTATTAATGTCGCTTACAACAAACATCATATAGTGTCGCAAAGCACAATAAACAGATTCAATGTCAGAATGGTCATTGTATGAGTAATATGTGTTCGCCTCACTGAATATGTGACATCCATCACATAACCTAATAATCATTAATTCTATCAATAAAAAACTATTGCCGCCATAATGTCCTGCTGTCGTTAGAGTCAGAAGGAAATTAAGAAATATACTATTTTCATGACCATGAATAGTAAACTGCTAACATAGGAGATGATGTTTTTAAAGGTCATCAGACAAATAGAATGTATGTGAAGATGGCTAAAACAACCGTTAAAAGCACTCAATAGGCAGTAATAGCCAAGATTTTCGCTTCTGCACCTATACTGAAGAACATCCCCTTCAGTGAGCTACAAAGATTGAAATGCATTTTGCGCGTGCTTCAAAGGATAATGATATATTATCTAAACAGCAAATAGTAACTTGACCAAATTATAACTGAAAAGTTAACATGACATATTTTTATTAACGAACAATCGATATCACATTTTCAAATTCATGACAATGATGTTGAATATAAGCACCGTTATAATTTCTCTGCCATAAAATGCTGCATATAACAAGATGTGAATATGTGAAGTTATAAACCATGATGAATCCAGAATACATAACCGGGTGTACGAATTGTTTATCAACCGGGATTATAGGCTTATATCGTCATAGTTTCATTAACCCTTGCACAATGAGGTCTCATATTGCATAAACTTTATTCTTGGGGGGAAAAGAACACTTTTCAATTCTATTAATTCACATTTTTTTCACATTAAAGTACACTAGATACTCGAGATACAATCAAACCGTCAGCCATTTTGTGAGCCTCATTTATCTGGACACTCATCAATCCGGATAATCGGAACCGAAAGTGAAGACCGCACGGAATCATTGTCTGTTGACTCCAGTTCGCTGAAAACAGACAGGTATAACATATCATGAAAATACTTAAATCCAACCTCATCAAATGTCAATGTTCTTAAAATATTACCTTTATTACATTACGCTGCTTTACACACACTTGTCATTATCAATAACTGTTTACAATACAGGAAAAGGTCTAATCTGTTATCCAGACCCTAAAGCAAAAATATTTAATTGATGACCAACCCAGTATAGAAATGTATAGCAAGTCTAGATCGTTCAGCTGAATTTGAGCATCTTCTGGGCTCCATTTTGTAATTATACATGATTTGTTTTAAAATATTGTCAATATTGGAAACTAAAATACTTCTGAGACTAAATGTTAGCCAAAAAAGGTCATGCAAATATGGAATTCGAATTCGAAAAAAGATTTTGTGGATAAACGTATTTGTAAGTTTAAAAAAAATTGGGTTATTGGCCTTTCAAAGCCCATTTGGAACGGTCAGATGTTGGCCTAGTACCAAAAGCAATCATATTATGTTAGTTATTAAATCAACTAATACAAATTATGCATTTATATAAAGAGATTAATACACAAGCCGAGGTGTCATGTGGTTGTAACAATACCACATGGTAGCGAGAGCGAGGGAAATCTAGTTTTTCTGGCACGAGTGTTGTAAAACATTATGACATCTCGCGAGTTTGTTATATTGTTTTTAATCCATAACGTCAGAAAGTCAGAATTTCGATTAATAGTCAAATGCATCGCCAATCGTGAAATAAATCGTTTCAGCGCGTATATGTCACGCAAATTTCAGACAACATAATTCAAACGGAAATATCACTTTTTGATTTTAACCAGTATCAGATGAAACAGTATTGTGAAATAAGTGAAATATCTAATCGATGATTTACAACAATGACAATCATGAACAGATAATTCAGTCGGGGGGGGGGGGGGGGGGGGGGGGGGGGGGAGGTATACTACATTTTCTTCAAGAATGAACAAATTCCTTTACCAAATATCATGGTAATATAATAATATTAATACTTCTACCTTATCATCCTGAAAGGAAGTTGTTTTACATGTAACAGACAGAGCAATACAGTAAACACACCTCATTCAAAAACGAAAAGAAGACAATATACAACGTTCAACTATAAAAGACGTATGTGGTTTATCTCATTATGTGGAAGTGCAAATCACGCTTGCTCCAAAAAAAAGACCCACATGTAGCTAAAGTATCATTTGGATTATATTATGAACTGAAAAGTATCCAAATAATAAAAATCGGTGTGGTTCATAACTTAAGTTCTTCAGTATAACTGCACTTGTACCTGCGTATAACATGGGAATATAACTCTGAAGATCACTTGAGAAGATGAAAAACGTTACTCAAATAGAAATATAAAATATATTCGTAATATTCGTTTCATATAATTATACCATAACTCTGTATGTGCATCGACATCATGCCTCATGCCCTACTGTGCAAAACTCTGGTAATGACAATTGTACAGAAGTAGGCTATAGTTTGAGAACCCTATACAAAATAATTGACATTGAGTTAAATAAACATTCTACAATAAATGTGCAAAGTACTCGTTTCTGATTGGCTGCTGTTGAAAATCAGAGGGCGTATAATTTTGGACGGGTTTTCCCTATGCGCAAACGCTAAACTTGGCCTTTGGTCGAATTTGCCATGAAATGAAATCACTATAATTCATAAATAAATAAAACGTGTTTTTGCATAGATAATAGACATGTAATGAGTCCTATTTAATCTGTGTTTGAAGTTGAACAATTCAAATCTTAAAACTCCCTCGCGCCTTGTTAATTAGATTCATATTAGTAATAGCACAATTGTAATTTCACTGTTATGTAATGATGAAGTAAGCTCACTCCACAATGTTAGTGTGTTAATCCAAGCAAATAAACCACGACAAAACTCTATTCAAACTCTCACGGTTGATCTGCCCAAGAAATCTTTCGTTTGACATTAGCAGGTGAACTTGGTTTGAGTAAAGGTTTGATTTCCTCAGTCGTAGGTTTATCTCTGAAATGTATATAAATGATACGATAAACAATAACTAAAGTCATGATTTGCTTACTTTTGTAACCAATTTCGTACAAAATAATTCATTTATCACCTTTTGTCATATTTGAATACCGCTGAAATTACCAGAAAACGATTCTTGTCTTCAAAAGGCTCGTTTCAGTGACATTTTTGTTTAAACTCGTCACATTGCAGACAACATGATATTTGTAAAAACTCGGACAAAGCTTAACAGAGCTCAACAGCGATAATTGCTCGATGGATCTTATCTTATCTTATGTGCATCGTAACCATGTTTATGTTTTACCACACGGACAGTTTATCAGGACGTCGTTTTTGAATGAAAAAATTATGAATATCATTTACGTACAGATATATTGCTTTGTTATCATTTATTCAAAATAAAAAGTCTATTCAATGTAAACATGTTATACATCGGGTAAAATATTTGTTTTTATATTGCATATAGTGTATAAGATTCCGCGATTCAAAAAGAAAAACTAAATAAATGCAATTCAAGAAAAGAAATAATTTCGAATTATATCACAATATATCATGACATTAAAATCACGGAGTGTCTTTTCAAATTGACATGGATGAACAAGTATTAACATTTTTTTTATTTTGGAATGAAATTGAGATATTTCGAATGTATATCACAACATATGGCATATACGTTCGTATCAGAGCCAGTATTTATCATATATTTGTTATTTTCGTTGAATGAAAATGAATTATTTCGAATTTATATCACAAAATAGGACATCTTAGTTCGTATTAGAGGAAAATAAATGTTTTTCAAATGTGTATTTTTAAATTTACATGGATGAAACAAGTATTTACAATTTTTATTTGGAGATGAAATTGAAATATTTCGATTTTATAACACAACATATGGTATATAGTTTCGCATCAGAGCCAGTTTTTATCATTTAATTATTATTTTGAGGATGACAATAAGATATTCCGAATCTATATCAAGATAATATTATATGGCATCTCGGTTCGTATTAAAGCCAGTATTTATTATATAGTGTTTATTTTTTTTATGAAAATGAATTATTTCGAATTTATATCACAATACATGACATCAAGGGTCGTACCGAAGTCAAATAATATGTCATTAAAATCACTGAGAGTGTCATCAAACTGACCTGGACGAGCCGTCAGTGAACACGTTATCTTCTCCCAGTGACGTATCCCCCTCGTCGTCCTCCGGCTGCTCCGCCATCAACTGCCTCAGACTCGTTATGGTGTTGCCCTCTTCAATGGCCGACAGCAATGGGGGCCGTGACACGTTGTTGTAGTGTTTCTCAAGCGTCTGTAAAATCTGGCCTGTCCGCCGTTTCCTTGGCAATCCTTCCGATTCATCTTCTTGAACAGACTCTACTGTGAACCTGTAAATACATGGGACGGTCAATAAGTCCATAGATGTGAGTACCGGTATACACCAAAAGCCAACTGTGGTGAGATACACTACTTATAGGCCCTTTCGAAAGCCAACACTCACCATTGATAATATACATGGAAGGTTTAGCCTGATAAACATAGCAACTCCATTAGAATAACCGAAATGTTTGTGCAGTTATCAAGCTTCTCACAGAGGGAGGGGTGAAGCGATCGAAATTCAGAAACATATGACATATGTGTATGATTAGGAGACACCTCAGACTTCGACTGAAGCAAAATGGTCAGCGTAGTCAGCGTGGTTGTAGCTACTTTAACGATCACCCACGGTCAGGATGGCCCTGAAGCCATCGCAGCTGATACAATTGCGTGGGAAGATGACTTAGCAAGGGCTAATTGTCGAATAAATCTCCTGAGAGCGTACCATTTTAAAGTGTTTCAACCATTATTCACAAACACTTGCAAATGTCAAAGGATTCGGCAAATGACTGCCAGAAATCTAAAAGAGAGGTTTTGGGTTCCTCTGTAAATTGATTATTTGAAATAAAAATAATACGGCTAGACAAAAAAGAGACTTCTACAGCTACAACCTAACAGTAAATTAACCTACCTTGGCGCTTTAGGCGATGGCGGCGGTTCAACCACGGGTGGTTTCTTTGGTTCTTTCTTAGAGAAGAAGTGTAGATTGAAGGGGGTACTGAGTTTCCTCCTCTTCTCCTCCTTGGGGGGCTGGCGTTCATCCACGTCTGTATTGGCTCTCCCCCTCCCCTCCATCCTCAGTCTCTCCAGACTGTCTGAGATCTCACCCACGTCTACCGACGCTCTTCTGTCGAATGGAGTCCCCAGTGAGGGCACCTGATACAGATGATTCTCATTAAAATCAGTTGTATGAATCTCATTAAATTCAGTTGTATCGGGGTAGTTTGTTACTAGAAAAGGCACCATATATACATGTAGATGAATCTCATTAACATCAGTTGTGTCGGGGTAAGGCTGTAACTAGGACTCTTAAAAATCCTTAAAATACGTTGCTATCCCGTTAGGATAATCACTGTAAGGAACACCAAATATAGAAGATTGAATCTCAGTAGACTCGCACTGTAAAGTTACTAGCTACAGCATATGTTAAAGATTATTTGAATCTTGCTGTCTGGGTCGGGTGGTTACCAAAGAGATACATTTAATTTACATAATTGAATCTCATCTAAGGTAGTTGTTCTCCGAGCTGGATGGTCACTGTAGGAAGCACCCCAAAAATAATTGAATCTCATTTTAATCAGTTATATAAACTCCTCCCCCGGCGTACCTGCAGATAGCCTGAGTGTCCATTAGGAACACTGTACCTCTCCCCTGGGGCGTATACGGAATGTAGGGTGTCTCGGGATCCGTACAGGGGCTTGCTGCGAACATACATTTTACAATTTAGCCCTATCCTTGCATTGAGTTTTCTCAGCAAAGTTTTGTCACTTGTATAACTTCACATGCTTTCAGCAAGTTGAAGAAAACGTAAAAAGGCACTTTAGATGGTTGGACTTTCATTTAAAAGTTGGCAAATTAAATTATGTCCTTTTGTCAAACAATGAACTATTGATTCTAATGATACTCTCTAAATCAAGTCATATCTCCTTCTTTCTATTTTTCTCTTTTTATATTTGTTTACGTTTGATATGGTCACAACTTCTTGTTTAATCATTGGAGTAAATGTCCAAAAGGAGATAAACCTTAAATGACTAAAGAACTAGGCACGGATCCAGTAAAACATCTACTTGGTTATCCTTTACTATACTCACTGTCTGAAGAGACTGAGCACGGATCCAGTAGAGCCACTACTCAAGGATCCTTTACTATACTCACTGCCTGAAGAGACTGAGCACGGATCCAGTAGAGCCACTACTCAAGGATCCTTTACTATACTCACTGTCTGAAGAGACTGAGCACGGATCCAGTAGAGCCACTACTCAAGGATCCTTTACTATACTCACTGTCTGAAGAGACTGAGCACGGATCCAGTAGAGCCACTACTCAAGGATCCTTTACTATACTCACTGTCTGAAGAGACTGAGCACGGATCCAGTAGAGCCACTACTCAAGGATCCTTTACTATACTCACTGTCTGAAGAGACTGAGCACGGATCCAGTAAAGCCGCTACTCAAGGATCCTTTACTTCGTCTTCTCATGCTACTAGTCTCTGGAACAAACATCCTCTGCTCTTCTAAACCAGCTCTGTTGAAGAAGCTACATTAAAGCAGGGTAAATCAAAACCAGGAGATAGTTTGATAATTCTTATGGAAAAGAGCATCAAAGAAAGACCCTTCAGGTCTAGACTTTTATAGCTTATCTCAAGATAAAAATACAGTCTTGGTGTTAATCAATACGAATCATGAAAGGTTGGTAAAGAACGTACGCAATATTAAAAGTTGATCCTAAGAAGTTGGGTTTCTTAGAGTGTTTGGACGCCTCGGTGTATGGTAAATCTGGCACTACTGGATCGTTCCAGAAATGGTCTTTGACAAACGGTGGGTGCTTACCGCAACACTGGTCTACCAGGAGGAACGATACCTGTCAACATATGAAATAAATTCAAAACAAATGGCTGATAAAACTGCATTCTAAAATCTCATTAAATTCAGGTCGACCTTCGCACTCGTACATCGCTGCCTTTGTGATCCTAGTACTGCTCAATATGGCCACGTTAAATTACCTCTTTCTCCAGCCAATCAGCATCAAGGAAAACGTCGATCAGTGATAGGTAGAATATATGAAAGGTTAAGAGTCGCAAGACTTGTCCGATATGAAGCGGTGCCTACATCTATTCTTAAATAATAATGTTGGTCATGTGAAAACCATCCTGCGGATTTAATTTGTTTTCAAATGAAAAATATAGGGGTATGATTTTGAATCAACTCACCGCAGTGTGACGATCCAATAACCAGTTGATGTCAAAATCATCATCATCCTCTCCGAAAGGGTTTATCAACTGCTCGGCCACCTATGGGATAAGGAGAATGTAAAAGCTCTATTTCTTTTACATACATATCTCACATTTCGCTTTTTCCGCCCCTTTGAATTTTTAATCTCATCATGACGTTTATATGGCCAAGAAAAAAGTATTTTCCAGATGTCGACTAGGAAAGAAGTGCTACTTTAGTACCATCGCCTAGAATGAAACTGTTTCTGTTCATTTAGGCCTTCAAAAATTCCTTTCACAGCGATAAAGTGATTACGTTCAAATTTGCTTTTAAATTGTGTTGTGTTAATCAAAAAAAGATAATGGTGTAATAAAAAACCATTTCATCAGTTCAGTCCCACTGTTAATATCAGAAACATTTATTTATTTTTTGGGTCATAACAAACATGATTTTTCTAAAGTTCAATGTTGGATACGTAGGCCCTAATGAATGTTACCGTTGGATGTTAGTAAACGACTTTCAGTTGTATTCTTACCTTAAGCCATCCCATGTAGAAGAAGAACTGCATAAGAGTAAAGACGGGAATGTAGAAGTCGTATTCATAGCCCTCGTAGTTCTGAGTGGGGTCCAGGAACTGCCTACCTAGCACACAGGCGGCGAAGAACATGTACACTGCCAGTGTCACGACCTGGGGAAAGGGGGGATAACTCTCATGTCACATCTGTAACCTGTACAGTCTTTTACAGACGATTTTCTTTGAAAAAATTACTTTTGTTAGTTTTGGAGTAATCTTACCATTTCATCAGGATAATGTTAGAAATATTGAAGGTAATTAGGCGGAGGCGGATCAAGGGAATGCAAAGTTTCATGAACTCTAAAGTTAATAAAACAGCTCTTTTTACCACAGACACATATTCTTTGATTCAAGGTAATCAATTTAAAATTGTACACTCAAAGGACACATCTAATCGAAAATCCTTTAACCGCATATGCATTTATTCCTTAAATTAAGCTAATGCTGGCAATCTGTCAAAAGGGGATAACTTTCATGTCATAAGTGTAATAGTTATGTTTTACTATGAAATGCATGCTTTAGGTTACAACCATCTATGAAATATATATAATGAATTTTGCTCTGTCTTTAGATACAAGCTTCTTAGTGTTTGCGAAAAGAGAAAAACAAGATAAATTATATTTACCTGTGTATAAACTAAAGGTATGGTAATCCAATCATATACAAAACACAGTGAACATTTATCTCTGAAAGTTGCAAGTTGCTGAAATAGAACAGAAACACAAAATATTACTTAAAATAGCATAAATAAGATCCCACTGAAAATATGGCGCAACTTTAAAAACATAGTTAGTACATTTAAAGCCAAAATAAAATCACATAATTCAGATCATGTTTAAAATTGGAGCATTCATTACTTTATGCATTCTCTCGACACAGAGATATGGTGTTGATTTAGTCTCTAAAAAAAGTAAAACTAGTCGATTTTGGTGGCGAGAGAGGGAGAAACCTGATTGGATGCAATCAAAGTTACTTTTGTCCATGGGAAATGTCATGTGACGTAAACCACCCTTTCTATGTTTTCATTGGTTGATTTTTATCAAATGGGTTGTAGTCCATTTTTGCCGCTAGGGGAAACTACCGGAACCAAAGTATTTAGCCTTATTCGTACAGATGTTGAAGCAACATTTTTTGCTTGGTCTACCACTATGGGGAAGCGAATGTTCATTGTGTTATTCACAAAGTATTGATGAGTGTAAGTGTGTTGTTAAAGGGGCAGTTCCACGTTTTATGGGGGATTAAAAGTTGATGTCAGGAAAATGAAGATATATGGTTCCAATTGAAAGACAATGCATTTAAACTAAATGAAGCAGTAATGATTCATATATATCATGTAAAGTTTAGCCATGCGATTCCATTTTCTAACACAAACTGAATTACAGGTGTTCACACAAAATGGCCGCCAATGGATTTTATGTGAATCTTTATACTTTGTCCTCTGATTGATTTGTGTTATGAGATTCAAGGTTGACACTGTTAAAATAATATATTTAGCATTAACATACAAATCAGTGAAAATTTTGAAATATAAAATTTTCAAAAAACGTGCTACTGCCCCTTTAAGAAGTTGTAGAGGTTTATATGTACTCTATATGTACTAACAGCAATTGTCGGGTGTTTAACCTTTGAAGAGTTTTGTACATTAATAGACCGAAAGAAAACATACAAGCTAAAGAATAAGCAGTGGTTTTAGGAATAGATCCCTTATATGGAATTACCTCGATGATCATGCGCAGACCGAACTCATGTTCGATACGGGCCTCCCGCCTGGCCTGAACGAGAACGTTGTTGGCCCACATTATGGGTACCCAGAACTTGTTATATTGACAATGTGTGTCGTCGAATATCATAGCTTCGTCTTTCGTTATGAAACCTGAAAATATTCATTGATAATAAATAAATTTTGCAACTGATAATAGCAAATCATAATCCGGTGTAACTGAAATGTTGCATTCATAATGCATTTCTATTAAATTGAAATTATTAGAGATACATATCTTTTAGGTAATGAACATCGAAATTGGTTTATCTGGATCAATACAGTACAAATTCTTGCACTTTCTTGCACCTCGCGGGAAAACAACCAATACCTTCAGAGTCAGGCAACATTGCACGAATCGCTCGTAAAATCATACGTAAATCCAAAAGATGTTAAAAGAAAAGTAGAAAAACCAACCTAAGTTGCTTCTTTAAAGTTCTAGAGAAGGAAATATCATGAATCAATATTATCATCATAGCTATGATTATGGTGAACATTATTCATAAGAGTTACTATGGAGATTACCTGCCTCGACAATGTGGTCTATACTAGGGAACCTCTTCATTACAGCCACACTGATCGACCTGCAGATGATGATGAGACCGAACAGCATGTAGCGAGCCACTGTCCGTCTCATTATCCGGGTCCTTTCATCCAGGCCCGTCAGGTAGGTCGTCATGATGAACAGCGTTCTGTAAGTAAAGTCAGGTAAGCATTGAAATCTTAGAGACTACTTTGTCATCTTTCAACGTGACCTCTGTTACAAGTGTCCTCTCTTTCGGCTTTTTAACAGTCACTCGGCATTGAAAATCGTTACAGTGACAGTGAGTCTTATTAGCAGCTAAGGACGGGGCTGCTTTCAGTATTTGTGCAGTTTCAAACACTAATCTAGTTTTATCCAGCAAATATCGTATAACGAGGCGGGATAGCGCAGTGGTCGGGTAAACATTGAACTATTAGAGGCCGGACACTTTGTTATATTACAACGTGACCTCTGTAACATGTGTCCTTTCTTGCGGCTGTTTTATAATCACTTGGCATTGATAATGGATACAGTGACAGTATGTCCTTAGCAAATATCTTATAACGAGGCGGGGTAGCGCAGTGGTCGGGTAAGCATTGAAATATTAGAGGACACTTTTGTTATTTTTCAACGTGACCTCTGTTACAGTCTCTTGGAATTGAACATTGATACAGTAACAGGGAGTGCTTATTTTATCCTATCAGATATCTTATAACGGGGCGGGATAGCGCAATGGCTATGCTTCGGATTAAGAGGTTCGGGTTCGAATCCCGCCGTCATGAAAGAACTGTTCTACACAGTACAGTAAGGTTTGGGTGCAATGCTACACTGAATTTCAGCGCAGTACAACCAATTGCTAGTTCCAGCCGATGCCCGCGGTTTCACTGCAATACATAGCCACAATAGTGTTGTGGGCTTTTCCTAGCAACAATACAAGCAACCTTGACATAAAGGAAACACTCTTAAAAGCGGCGTTAAATCCATAATCAACTCTTTATATCTCGTAAAACATTTTCGACTAAATTGTATCTTGTGGTTATGAGCGCACCGCACAAAAAAAAAGGATTCACATTGCCTTCGGGAACAAACCGAATGATGAGTTTGAAAATGTGACTGATAACACAACTTACTTGACTGCATCCTACCAAGATAAGGTATCGCTAGTCAAGAAATAGCCCCATTTGATACAGGGGTAACAAAGGAAAAATATACCTTACCTGGGTAGATTATATGAATGTAATATATAATTCTTTAGGGAGAAAGGATTTAGTTAGTGCCTTCTAAGTGCTAAGACTAAGTGCTTTCTTCTTATTATTATTTTTTCTCGTGTACACTAATCATTTTTTAAATGATTGAAAGTTCAAATCAATTCAACCACACCTGTCTGGCCAGGGCACGTTCATAAACTGCTGCCACCATCTCCTGACGACCAAGCTCACGTAGAATCCGAGAACAAACGAGACTGGGATGAGACTTGTGAAACTGTTGCAGTGGATAACGATTTTCTCAAATATTCTGTAATTGAAAAGCAAAAATGTAGAAAATTATAGAACAACTTAGAGTGATAATGATTATCGGACATGAGACACAAATACCAAATTACTAAAAGAAAAGCTCAGAGAACTAAGAATGCACAACCTTTAAGGGATTTTCAGTGGAATGTTAATTTGAAAAAGTCAATCTTGTTTCATAAATATGAACATTTGTGTGACATTCGTATGTTTATATTAATGAATGAATAATCAATAAAATCGACGATTTAAAATATTGTAAGGGCATACAATGTAAGCTATATCATGCCAAGATATTTTATTACCATTGAAGAACAAATAAAATGCATACACATGTTTTGTGCTTCTACTGCGTGCTTTTATTCAATTTGCCTGTAGAATTGAATTTAAAGTAGTAAAATGAGTTTTCATTCCATTGGTTGAGGCGAGTTACCATGGTTTGCCAGGGCTCTTTACAAAGATGATATTTTCATTTTGGTTAAATTTTATTCAAGTTATGAAAGAAAACATCGATATGCCCTTTGCATTTCCAATAAAAAGTAAAAGGGCACTATCGATTAAAATTTTTTTGGTTTCGTTTAAAACTATGATAAATTATGTTAAATGTCAAATTGTTAGTTTGGGTTCATATTCAAAGCTATCTCCTAAACTGTTAATAAAGAAGTATTTCCTAAAAACGTTATTTAAATTTATAGTAAACAAAAGAGGTTACAGTTGTTAACCTTGTCGAACACCTTCGTACCACGGATTTAATAAAACAGAACAAAACTAATGCATTTTACAAGGAAAATATTCGATAACCTTTACATATAATATGTCATATATAGTTTTTTTATATTACTGATTATTCAGTTATGGAAAATACATGGGTGATGAATTCAATACTTAATCAGTTGGTGAATAGCATAATTTATTTGACACTAAATTATTTTAAGAAATCTGTTTGATATTTATTGGTGTTTAGTACAAAATCAAGTTGCCAATAAACAGATACATAAATGATAAAATCACATACTAAATGGAGAACATGATGGATAAGGCTACTCTAATTTTTAGTTATTTGAGTGATCCTAAACTTACGTGGTTTGATTTAGATCATTGAGACTGTTCAATAAGGTTTGTAATTTTTCTTCTAGTGGTATAATATATATCTAACGGCATACGTAGCAAGAGAAAACACCACTCCAACATATTTCGTTCTTGGCTATTCTCCATTGTGAATTGACTCAATTAAGCATAACCGTACAGAGGAAATTGGTGATACATCAATTAAATATCAGATCCACTTTCGCATATTTTAGACTACGTATAAATAAAATAGAACATCTATAGCATCAAAGGCCGCTAACATCAAATTGTAAGATAAATCACTAATTGTTGCACCTGTGATGAAACACAAGCTCGACACAGGAGCATTCCATGATTAATCATAGCAATTACAAACTCCACACCGCGATGTATACCAGCACTTCCACTGGCTATTTTATCAACAATATCTGTACAATCGACGTCACACCTTGGACAGAACGATCAAATGACTGGTTGATATATCTAATTGGTATCAAATCCTATCAGCAGGGCTGTATAACAGTAAGAATGTTATTTTAAAAACAGTTTTGATTTGATTAATAACATTGGCTTTGGTGTTTAGAATAAAAGAAAATGTTATCGTTGGCCATCTTTCATCAAAACATGTTTCTTTGCGGAAGTTAAAAACTATTTTTGCTGCAGTGATTCTAGGGAGATGTTATCCGTTTTTACGTTTTCTACCTTGCGTTAATAAAATATGACTTTGCAACACCTATATTCTACCTCAAATGATACTAGTTATACCCGGTTATCATCTGTTGACATTAATGGTACCAAAACACTTTTTAAATAATTTTTAATTAATGTTTTAACAGAAGGTTTCTCTAACAAAACTATTTTGTGATATAAAGCTAGCGCTGATTTTTTTTAAAAACGTGCGGCATACTCCTTTTATGAAATTGCATTGTTCTTAAATTGAAAAAATGGCCCATGTTTATAAGATGGAATTAGGATAGAAATAAGTTATGAGTTCATATTTCTTTGGGACGCCTTGATACTGAATTTATTCATGTCAACTAAACACAAATATCAATAAATTTGAATCTGAATATATAACAACAGATATCGTGTTATTATGTATTATAAAGTTTGATTAAATTGTTTACCTACAACTAATATAAATTCAGAAGGGGTTAATGTGAAAAAGTTAACCTTTATAATACTTGACAATTTTATGAATACACCAGTGTATTTCGTAAAATAAATGAGTAATAATTTTTTAAATCTTATATTGTTAACGTTACATGAAATACGTGAAAATAAATGAGCTCATCTTCTATAGAAGATTGACCGAAGCAGAACTTTCGATGTTTATTTTTTATCATTATATATCAATACTTCGCGTCAGTAACCAATTAGCATATTTTTCAATTATCATTTTGTGCATTTTTCTGATACTTTCGTACTGAATATAAGCATTAGTTTGGCACAACGCCTTTCTGTATTGTGTAGCAATCCTTAAAAACTTGTTTACATTTGAATGCATTTTTGAACGAAGATAAACAGTACGTCAAAACTCATTACAAACGCACCTATTTTGCAATGATATGCATACGATAACGTCAGAGAGAAGGAGACGAGCCCAAAACAATAGGTTTCATACATAACTTTCCGTTATCGTGTCTTGTTTGTGTGACTGTTTCCGCAAGAGATTTTTCTTTTGCTTGAGTTAAAGCTTGAAATTATTTTGACAAATAGAAATTACGTTGTTTCATTTTAAAGAACCACCTCGTGTTCTTCTTAACATATATACCACATCAATAGTGTCTTCCGAACGGAAATTACAATATGACACTATAAGAACACCACCCCCCTCCAATTGAACACGGAAAGTCCTCCCTAATTTCTGCATCCACAATCAATCGCTTATCACTGAAGAGAACCGCAGAAACATACAATTCTGAAATTGGTGCTTCGGGCCTTTTTAAAAAATGATCAAATGACTGAAAGTACTCCTGTAAACTTATCAACGAAAGATAAGGTTGATATTGTTAATCAGGTATTAAAGCAGTATTCTTGACGCGTTACTTCCACAGCTCCACCGACATATCAATGCTGTATAGTTCCATTTTCTTGAAATTTATTTATTGTGACATATTTGTCGGTAGGTAATATGTAAGTCAAATCAAATGTTTTTCATTCAAATCGGCACATATCTACCCATAGTCATTTGGCACGGATCATAGTTAAAAAATATTAATTTATAAAAGCCGGAATGTCATCAAAGCCTGTCATGAATGTCCTCAAATTTCGTATTAAACTATAATCCATTATCCATTTCTACCTTCTCCCATAATACCTTATACGGATTAAGGTGAGCTTTAACTATAATTAAAATTACATATTTACATAATTCATATAGTAAGAAACTTAAAACTTTCAGAACAAACCAGTAAGCCTCACATTATAAAAAGTTTTAATTTAATAAATATTTACAGCAAGAACAAAATGATGATTGTGTCCAATCTTCAAGTATAATACAGCCTTCTATTCTCATTCATATTTCAAACGAACCCAGTTACCCATCATTTACATAAAATTTTAAATGTTTATAAATATCTTTAGTGCGGAAATGTAAAAGTTCTAAAATGCTGTCCCATCTTTCAAAAACCTCATTAACAAATTCCTAGAAGTGAATTTATCTACGTTCTTCTCTTGTACGTCAGTTATGAATGTAAAAGTGTCAGCAACAGACGTATGACCTTCTTCTAAATGGTTACACCAAATATATCGTGTGCTAATAATAACGTCATCAAAAATAATACTCTTCATTGAAACGGTTGGTCCCACCATTGGAATAGACTAATTTTCAGTCTCCGACAAATAGTTCCAAAAATTAATATTTAAGTCATGATTAGAAATGAGACTCCGAAAATTGGTTATTTCAGTTCATTGCAGTTTGCTAAACTTGCTCCTCGTGAGGTTGTTTTAAAGAGGAAGTAGCATGTTTTTAGGGGGAATATAAGGTGATGTCAGGAAAATGAAATGCCAGGTTCCAATTGAAAGACAATGTATTTAAACTAAATGGAGCAGTAATAATTAAAATATATAACGTAAAGTTCAGCCATGCGATTCCTTTTTCTTACACAAAATGAATTAAAGGTGTTCACACAAAATGGCCGCAAATGGATTTTATGCGAATCCTCATACTTTGTCCTCTGACTATGGATGATTGGCTTGTGTAATGAGATTTTTGACACTGTCAAAATAATACATTTAGCATTAACTTACAATTATCAGTGAAAATTTTGAAATATGAAATTATCAAAAAACCTGCTACTGCCCCTTTAAGGACAGAAAGTATTAAATATAACCTGGGTGTTAAATTACCATCGGAAGTGCATTCAACTCTAGATAAAGTTGTCATTGGGTATATTCCCGAAACAAACTTGGCAACTTTGTCTGCTATTAGATAATGATTTTAAATGGTTTTCATGTGGGAGAATGCTTTTACGTGCGGGAATGAATCCATTTGAGGAGATATGTGGTTGAGTTCCGATATCTGATGATAATGTATTAGTACTCGCCAATCGCAACTTGTTTGTTCTTTCATAGGTTTTGGTTTGAACAGAAAAGTAGTCAAATTCTATAATCAGGTAAGTTTTATGTGAATCTATCTTGATTAAATTATAGAAATATATCGTTTATGTCAGTCTATTGATTGAATCCTCTTATTTTGACATTTTCACATAAAACGTGCATACTCATTAATATAGGAAACCATACTTATTTTATATGAAATGATGTAATATCTAATGGATATGACGTCATGAAATATTGAATTTAGCCAATCGTGTGTTAAAGGGATGCAGCAATTAAACTCATGGGCAAAAGAAACGCTGGGTATTTTCAAACGAAGGATAAACAAATTATGTATGCCATGTAAATTCGATTTCGAATGTGTTTGATAAAAAAAATATTTGGAGAATTATTGTTCATAATTTTAACCATGATGGCATGGAGCGTTTTGTACTGTGGTTGTCTAAACACTGTTGGGGTGCTAACATTGCTGTTTTCAGGTACTTTTTTGTTAATAATTATTTTGAAATTAAGTTTGAATTTCGGAAGTGTATATCAGAAGTTTATTTGAGATACTGTTAATGAAAAACATCCACTTTGACTTTTCTGCATTGATATGTCTTCGCGTTATAACGTCTATAAAATGCAAAAAATGACCAAATTGGCTCTCCAATCTCGCTCATTTAAGGAGATAGCAAATTGATGATTTTTTGACACGCGTTTTCTAAGGCGCCATGCAAAAATATCAACACAAAATGATTCAAACAAGGCAAACATAGATGAGTTGACTTCTAAGGAAACTTTGCCACTCTGCTTCATTCACATTTATCTTACATGGAATAAAATATCCTGACATTTATGTTACCAGCGTTTCTTTTGCCCGTGAGTTTAGTCCAAAATGAAATTAGCATTGATAAAGACGTATAGCCTAATGACAAGACATAAATCAAACACAGATATTTCATAAAAGAAGGACGACATTTAAAGGGGCTGTAGCACGTTTTTAGGGGGAATATAAGGTGATGTCAGGAAAATGAACATTAATGGTTCATATTGAAAGACAATGCATTGAAACTAAATGAAGCAGTAATAATTTAGATATATAATGTGAAGTTTAGCCATGAGATTTCTTTTTCTTACACAAAATGACTTAAAGGTGTTCACACAAAATGGCCGCCCATGGATTTTAGGTGAATCTTCATACTTTGTCCTCTGACTATGGATAATTGGTTTGTGTTATGAGATTTTTGACACTATCAAAATAATACATTTAGCATAAACGTACAGTTATCAGTGAAAATTTTAAATTATAAAATTATCAAAAAACGTGCTACTGCCCCTTTCAGTTGAACATTTTCACTGTTCTCAAGAGTCCAAACAATTTATTGCTCACTGCTTTTTTACAGAATTTACGCCAGAAAAATTGACTTATGAACGAATGTTCGTTGGAGAATGTGGACAGATAAACATACATGCTGACACTTAAGAATGCTTCACTTGAACAGATTCAAAACTTAGCATAACCCAGTTGTCAGTGTGAATCTGGAAGACGTACCGTTTTTGTGCTTCTGTTAAGAGCAGGCGATACAGAAGACTTATTGAAGTATACAGAGCTCCGAACAGCATCATCTCCTTGAACATGAGCTTGTAAACGCTTCCTCTCCATGCTGCAAGGAGTTTAAGGAATCCTCCAAGTGAGGCTGTTGCAACCCGGTACTGGTATATGATCGTCATGGTAACGCGATGGAGTTATCTTTCCTTACAAGATGGCGACGTTTTTGGCGTTGTATTAACATGGCGGACGACGCATATCTGGAAAAAGAAAGAAACTTGTTACTTATTCGTTATGTTAAAACTTATGAAGATAAGATATGTTGATGGACATTTGAATTTTAATCGAAGTTGTATTTTCAAAACATTAACCTTGAAAACATCAATTTGTTTAACGAATAGACTAATTTGTCAAGATCATGACCTTAGGATCAATTTAATACTATTTGTTCAAATGTTACGAACGTTCATATATGTAATCACTATGCTCTCTAGATGTGCCTTTGTTATATCGGTCACGTTATCGATGATATAACTACATGTACAAGTATACCGTACATTAGTGAAGTGTTATGAAACGTTGGTTAAACTTAATTTAAAAGAAACGCCGCTTGGTTAATGATGTCATTTAAATGTTAATCATCACGTATGATAAATACCCGGACAATATACCTTGTCACGCGTCATATGATTATGATTTTAAAAATCTCATCTTAAACTGCAAGAATGACGGAATTGGTTTGATAATGGTTTATCACACTACAAATGATATACGTACATATTTGGCCTTAAAGATAGATATATGATCATCACGAGAGAAGAATGTACTTATAATACATTTTGCACATCGAAAAGCCAAATGATAAAAGCTTTTTGCTACTGTCATAATACTGAACTTAATAAACTTAAGTCTACATCACACACTTTCGTGTATCCCGAAGAAATGATAATGCAACAAGGAAAACGTTTAAACTTGTTCTGAATGAACAATTACGTTTTAATCATTAATGTTAAGAGTATATAAGTATGTTCATACCTTCGTGAACGTCACATTCATCAGACTTGATTTGTTCACCCTGAACTCTTGCACAAAAGCATCAAGAACATATTGATAGAGACTACATGGCAGGACTACCATTTCAAAATATCCGTGGAAAGGTTCAGTTTTGAACATTTTATGTCAAGGAACTTACGTAGAATGAAAACCAAATTCCAACTCTCCATCACGTGGGACGTTAACAGAAACAATACGTTTTCAAAAGGTGAAGGTCGTTGCCAAGGTTACGTCTCGTGATCGGAAGCCATATGTGAGCATTTTCTTCCCCGCAGTAAACACAAGGGGTCATTATAACGTTTAGTATTTGTTCAGAAATGTACACTTTTAGCAATAGCCTTGTTGAAACATTATACCGAACATGTTCACATGTTTTAGGGTTTTTAAATTCAGAAATAACTTTTATTAAAAAAATTAAGAAATTTGATAATACTTTGCACCTTTTGGCATGTATAAAATACCTTTAGGTAGCTTGACATATGATGAACCAACATTTTTAACCTCGGGTCGTCACTAGGACATAAGTAACCTTGAAATGTACCTTAAAATAGTTTTTTTAAACATGTTCATTTATCAATAGCATGTAATCCTAAATATACGTATAAGTATTAAATATAAGTAAAGAGAAAATGCCCTTTTAATTGCCAAAAACTTCAAAGCTTGATCGATTCAACCTAAAGTATTTTCGACAGACAATAACCCATGAAGCGGTAAAAGAACTTTTGATAGCAATGTCTATATTTTTGTAATCTCTGCAGGAGATTCATTAACTTAAAATCGTATTGGATTAAACTTTTTTTAGATAATTACTTGAATACTTGAAGTGATCCCTAATCAAACATTTTCAACATGGTTCCATCTTTAAAACTTCATTATACCTAAGAAATGTAATCATAACCCATAAAATGTTACAAAAAATTACTTGAAAATGTGCAACTTAAAGTAAAGTGAAGTTTGATGTTCCGTTTGTTTTCTGTGTCACTATCCACACTTTACACATTAAAAAATTTGAAATACACATTTAGGATATGTCATTATACTACTTATTCTACAACCACCACCACTGCTGCTGCTGCTACTACTACTACTACTACTACTACTACTACTACTACTACTACTACTACTACTACTACTACTACTACTACTACTACTACTACTACTACTACTACTACTACTACTATTACTACTACTACTACTACTACTACTACTGATGCTGCTACTACTACTACTACTTCTACTAATATTACTTTTCTAATACTAATACTACAACTACTACTTCATCTTCTACAACTACTACTTCATCTTCTACAACTATTACTTCATCTTCTACAACTACTACTTTATCTTCTACAACTACTACTTCATCTTCTACAACTACTACTTCATCTTCTACAACTAACACTACTAGTACTTCTTCTACTACTTCCTCTCCTTCTATTCGTATGCATGACTGTATGTTAATGAAGATACATGCAGTTTCGCAGTTAGTATCGGTTTAAGATGATCTTACTGTTATGACTTGTAATATCTACAAATTTGCATGTTTTAAATCATTTTTTACACTATAAACCTATCAAATACTTGTAAAGGTGCGATATCTTACCTGAGAGATAAGCTCGTGATGAACTCATTGTATCCCTCTTTTAGAATAATATACACCTGAACATTGCCTTATTTTCAAAAATGCAAATTGTTTCAGAATGCCTTTAGAGAACTTTTATGTTGACATAAAAATATTTTTGCAATTCAAATAAGAGGCTATCATTCATACTTCCTGTTTGACAGTTATGATATACTCACGCGGATCTAACCAAACACTTGAATCTCTCCAAATATATGTTTAGGGTAACGTAACATGGTACATTTATTCACCAGGCATGTAAGTCAAATTTTTAAAAAAAAGAGTGTCACAATTTTGATACTACACGAGCGAGGGTATGGCGCTATGTTGACGCGGCGAACAATTGTTTTGATAAGACGTGACAGACGAAGAAACAAGGTCACTTCCTCAAACAATGTTTATTACAAACGTGATATACCATTCAATTTGTTTAGCAATTTTACGCGACTCTTCGGTAGAGCAAGTAATATCAATGGATACTAAACGAACATCGGTAACATCATTATTAAACTAGTAAATGATTCGTTTTACAAAAGAATTCGTAAAAGTAATTTACAAAAACGACATAAGTACGTTAGTTTCTTAGTCTTAAACGTTGAGCATGAAAGACACATTATTTAGAAGGATGTATTTTTATTGTGGTGATTGCGAACTGATATGACGTCATAGGTATTGCGGTTTAATGATGTAACATTTCTGTTGAATTGTATGACTGAATTTTCTTGCAAGAAAACTAATTAAAAAAATGGAAATTATTATCTATATATTATTATATATTATATATATTATATATTGATAATTATATCTATTTATAGTTTTAAAGACAAGTATAACGCTCCCTCCAAAGTGAAACGTTAGTTATTATAAAGATTTTTCATTTTAGATACATGATCATTTTATATTGATAAAGACTGAACATATTCCATAATTTACAATGTTGCAACTTAACTTTGTACACAAATTATGTTCACTGAAATGACTTTTGTTACAAAAAGCACGCCGTGAGTACTAAAGTTTTTTTTTACAGCAATTATGTGTTCTGAAAGGGCTCTTTACAGAAATAACGTGAACTAAAAGAGCCTTTTTTAGGAATAACGTGTACTATACAGGTTTTTTTACAGGAATAACAGGTACTACAAGAACTTTTCCCAGGAAAACTGGTAATGGAAAGGCTTTTTACAGGAAAAGTTTTCTGAAGAGGCTTTTCACAGGAATAACGTATGCCGAAAGGGAATTTTACTGGAATAACACGACTGAAAGAGATTTTTACTGGAATAACACGACTGAAAGAGAACTTTAATAACACGACTGAAAGAGATTTTTACTGGAATAACACGACTGAAAGAGATTTTTACTTGAATAACACGACTGAAAGAGAATTTTACTTGAATAACACGACTGAAAGAGATTTTTACTGGAATAACACGACTGAAAGAGATTTTTACTTGAATAACACGACTGAAAGAGAATTTTACTTGAAAAGACGACTGAAAGAGATTTTTACTTGAATAACACGACTGAAAGAGATTTTTACTTGAATAACACGACTGAAAGAGATTTTTACTTGAATAACACGACTGAAAGGGATTTTTACTTGAATAACACGACTGAAAGGGATTTTTACTGGACTAACACGACTGAAAGGGATTTTTACTTGAATAACACGACTGAAAGGAATTTTTACTTGAATAACACGACTGAAAGGCATTTAACTTGAATAACACGACTGAAAGGAATTTTTACTTGAATAACACGACTGAAAGGCATTTAACTTGAATAACACGACTGAAAGGGATTTTACTGGAATAACACGACTGAAAGGGATTTTACTGGAATAACACGACTGAAAGGGATTTTACTGGAATAACACGACTGAAAGGAATTTTACTGGAATAACACGACTGAAAGGAATTTTTACTTGAATGACATGTACCGAAAGGGATTTTTACTTGAATAACGTGTACCGAAAGGGCTTATTACAGTAACAGGAATCGTTTTCTGAAGAGGCATTTTCCAGAAAGACGTGTATTGAAAGGGCTCTTTTTCAGGAATAACATGTACTGAAGTTATTTTTTACGTGAATAACATGTACTAAAAGGTTTATTTTTGTGTGGATGTAAAATCCCCTTCATAGCAGTTATCTAACAGTTGCTTCCTTCTAGTAATGGAACGATGTTATCTAACTGATAAGACAACGTCCCGCTGTTTGATATCTTAAATAATGATAGCATTTTAACGTAAAACGTTAGATATTAAATTAGCTTTAAGTGCAATATTTGAGGGAAAAAACTAAAAACTATGACATACATACCGCACGAAATAAGTTATGAAGAATGGAATTGATTTTATTGTTTAAGGGTGTCAATGTATGTATGGACCAGAGATTGTCATAATAACTTTTATATTCATGAAATCGTTTGACGAGTATAAATATCTGGGGAGAGAGTTACCTTACCTATCAGTGCTATCACCAAGTTTATTTTATGAAGTTACATTGATAAAAATACCAAATATTTGAAAGTATATGAACCATTGTATAGCAATTGAAAATATTTTCGATGTGCTTTATGCATATTTCATCTTGAATATTATTTTCTAATCTTTATTGATACATTTGGAAACTGAAGGATTAGTAAGGATTTCAATATTCTAGAAGAATGTTTTGTTTACACTTTGTATTTCCTGTAATCTCTTGTTAAGCAGCTTACTGAAAGCATGTTACAATATTTACAAAGTCATGTATATGTAGCCTAGTTAAGCCTGTATATTGGATTGCACTTTCAAACTACTAACATCGTTACCTAACAGAAGATGATAATAAGATAAAATCAACTAACCGGCATTTACACCTATAGATTGTACCATATAATCCACGTTATAAACAAATATTAAAACTATCTGAATAGTTAATCAAATTAAAGCTTCTTAATACTCTCACTGCATGAAAGTAAATTAATAATAATTTGTTGATTTAATAAGATTAAATTTTTTAAGTAGATCCAGTTCACAGGGAATATTTCTATTTATAATATGTGTTGTTTGTGTAACTTACACAATAAGTTCAACGTTTTGGATGGTCCTATTTTATCGCCGAGTATTGGATGGATATAACCATTTTAATGCTAATTGTATCGTTTCAATATAACGGTTTTAGTAATGATTTTGATCAAAAACAGGACACCGGCGAATACCAATGACTCAAATATGCACCAGTGATAGGTTAGTAACGTTGCATATCATGTACTGATGTACGTACGATTTCAAAATAATCCGGCTTCTGAGCATTATACAATACACTTGCTTGATTTTAATCTAACAAATAACAATGTCTTTTCTTCGCACTCTGCCATGTGTGTGTCTAAAGTTAGTTGATAAAAACTTAAACCAATACATAAAGCTTTTGTCAAAATAAGTTTCAATAGATAATTTTATATATAATTTCATGAAATTGTGACATGCACAGAACCATACCAACATGCGGGAGAAGCAATATCAGTAGATGAAGAAATAGATTTCAACACATTACCGTTCCCGAATGTTTATCTATCAAAGTAGACTTGGAGAACCTCCAGCTTTTACTTTCATCCATTGAGAGATAACTGGAAACTGAATATCTTCTATATGTTTCCTCTCATAACTGATAATGAAAACGCTAAACTATTAGATGAAGGTGTGTGCTTGTTACAAATCTGAATGTTCTGAATCTGATACAGGTGAGAAATATGAAATAATGTTGGTATATTTTTCTGCTTGATTTCATGATAATATCCTAGTCAATTCTTAACAAAACATCATCAAATCTTTTACGTCCGCGTAACGGGTAAAGTTAACAAATGGGTTTTTTAAATTAAGAATCCTATATTATGTTATTGTATTTTAATCTTATGAGTATTTGCACAAAATCCGGTTGTACCAACAGGACACATTAGCCTAAGTTATTACTTGAAGTTTGCCAATGACATTTAAACCATACCATATCGTACCACACGACACCATTCTATACCAAAGCATACCATAGCACACCATAGCCTATAGTAATCACGTTTAGTATGACAAAACCAAGGCAATCACACTATACCATACCATAACATACCATAACATAACATAACATAACATAACATAACATAACATAACATAACATAACATAACATAACATAACATAACATAACATAACATAACATAACTTACGATACCATACCATACCGTACCGTACCATTGATTACCATACCATACCATTCCATAGATAACCATACCATATCATAACATACCATAACATAACATACCATAACATACCTTACGATACCCTACCATACCATACCATAACTTACCATGCCATATCATACTATACCATACCATGTCTTACAAGGCTTTCTTTACAATATCATACTACCGGTATAACTATAAGATTTAAGTTTGATTTAGTTAGTTAGCTAGTTTAAGTTAGATATAAACTTTGGTCAAAACATAAGGAGGTGAAAATTTACTTACATTTCGATGATAAAGTCTCTTATACACGTTAAATTCACACCAACGTCTTCCGTAGGAACACATGGTAGGGACTGTGCATCAATTTAGATATCTCCTCATCTAAGTTTATCCAGAACGTTTATTTCCAACTTTTATATTACCCTGAGGCGAATGTCAGAGTGAAAAGTTCCAGCTCCTAACATCGTTGGTATAAGGAGCTAGAGAGAGGATTCGCTTTCAGTTAACAAGCACAAATTCCGTGATAAAACGCGATTGTTTTGGTTAGGTATTTTACAAACGTTTAGGAATCAACATGTTTTTTCTCGTTTGCGATTAGCACCTTGTGTTTTAACAGGTGAATAAGGGACAGTTTATTAACCGGATGTGACGTAATGTGACGCTGGCTGAAACAGATGCGCCGTTTCTTGTTTATAACCCATTCACCCCTTTTAGATTGGTTCTGTTATACAGACGTTTTGAGTCGTAATGTTTTCTGTTCAAAATTGGTTTTAGAATATTGTGATGAAACAAATTAGGAGAGTTGACATTATCATTATTGTTTAAACAACAAATCCAAGGATAATATTAGACTTTAACACTATTTTCATTTAATGAAACGTAAGAAAACATTTCCCAGAAGTCACAGAATAGCACAGGATGTCCTTGTTTTGTACAGACTGGAAACTGAGATGACGTCAAGGAAAGTCACGTGCCGCACGTGTTTTTACAGCAACGCGTGTACCTCCTCGGAAGGTAAAAGATCAATGTGCCTTTATACATAACATTAATGTGACCTTCAATCACACAGGTATCCTTAGTTCAGTATCAATTGATGACACTATGGTTAACCTTAGTGTTAGTTTCGTTTATGCAACACCCCTATAATCAGTGTTACGTTACAGATTTTAGCCAAGTTGTTCGTGCTTTCGTCAATGTTCAGCTGCAGTATGCTGAAGAACTTTCCAATGTATGCACTAGGCCTACTTTAGACCCAAACACTGACCCGAGATCGGCCTTGCAGGAGAAATTAGACTTATCGATATATATCAGATGACCTTTGATACAGACTGAGTTCAGTTATACAAGGTTACATAAATATTAAAAGTTTTTGCTGAAATAAAATATATATTTAAGATAGACTTCTTTGATTTATTTTGTTGGGAACTTGAGACCTAAGCTAAGAAAAATATAGAAACATATATCCATTGATTAAATAATATATTATATAAAGTTTACAACATGTCAAATTATGCAACCTGTTAATTTAATTATCACATATATATAGTTCATTATTATGAATATTTGCCTCAGAAAAACTCTTTGGAGGATAGTCGATTCTAAGGTAGAATTTTTTGTGTGACCTGATTGAACCACGATGTGGTTGACAACCTACGTTTGATGTCAACTAGACTTGCTGCGGGCTCCAATCTTATCAAGACAAAGATATGTTTTTATTCCAAGTTTCCAAACAAAAGTTTTCAGAAGATAATAACATTTTATTAGCGAATGAAACTGACATCCACCGTAAGTTTTGCAAAGTTGATCTAAACATGAGAGTAACGAAAATGTAGTCAAGAACGAAGTACAGTCTAAGCGGAAGTTTACATGTGTCGTCGATCGTCCGTTTACAGATTTATCTGCTGTGCTTATGAAATAATGCCTCTTTGCTTTGGTAGATTTTGATAGTGAAAATAACGTGAATATAACGGATAATTCATAGATTTGTGAAGAACACGGAAAGGGATGCATGCTCATTGCAGTGGGTGATGTTTTAATGCAATTCATGATGCGAATGTTCACACTTGATTCGTTGCTCATTGACTTAAGGAGGTTGGATACAAAATATCGAGGTATTAAGAAATAGCTAAATTTGGTCTTATTTTGTTGAAAAATATGTCTTGAATCAAATTGTGTCATAAAAATACCATGTCACCACAGTTTTTGTTCGAAAAAGGGCCCATCCGTTAGGGCACCCAATGATGAAAATACAATAATTTAAAAACTCCTTTAAAAGATAACTTTGGAATATAATTGTTATTGAAATGTTTTTCTATTAAGCCATTGCAGTTTGGAAGTAAACTAAGTCGGAAAAGGGGAACTTGAAACTAATATAAAGTAAAGACATGCAAATAACCTTTTTCTTTGTATGATTATTTTTGTAAAATATTATTCTTTTATGAAAAAAAAATCAATTTCTCGTATTAAGATTTTTTTGAAAATTATATATTTTATAGTTAATACACACTAGAATAAGATTAAAAAGAAAAAAAAGATATGTCACCAGCGGATAACAGAGATATTCACATTCAATTAAGCCACATCAATGAAAATCAACATCCAGGGGAGATAACTCTTCATTGTCAACATTACCCTTTTTAGAATTTTTCATTAGTTTTTAAGGTTAATTAGTGAAATAAATTTTATCATAAAACAAATACTTATGTTCACAAATATAACATAGTCATTGGTTTTTTTAAAACTAAATCATTATTTAATTTTGTAGTTTTTTAATCTCACACTTGCAGTGAAAAATAAACAAAATAGCATAAACTTTAAAATAGCTCAATCTGATTATCTGACTGTTGCGGATGTGCAGAAACAAAGGTATCCAACCTCCTTAAAATGTCGCATGATACCCCGGATACTTTGTTGTTCTTTTAGTCTTTTTATAAGTTTGTGGAAAATTAAAGAGATTAAGAGGTGAACTTTTAGATTAAAATATATAATTTTGAACGATATTGCACAAGCCGTCAACAAACTGCTTGTCAAGGAAAGCCGACGGGATTCTAGACTCGCTCCGGCTGCAGTAGGCAATTTTTTCACTGCCTATATTCATTTTCAACGGGAAAAAGTTTTTTCGACGGTGACCCCCATTTTTTTTCTTCAAATTTCAGATTCTTATATTGACAGGTTCATAATTTGAGAATTAAAAAAAATTCTAAATTTGGAAAAGTTATTTTTTAAGAAAATCTGTTCATTTTTTGGGTGAAAAATATGATTTTGTGTGACAAAAAAACCTGAAAAATTTATTAAATTGATTTTTTTATCAAACATTTTTGTGTTTAACATGTACAACTGTTTCATTTCTCACTTTAAGCATTAATATTTTTTTTTATTTCATGCTTACACAAAAATTGTGATTAAATACAAAATTTGATATTTTTTGGCTTTTTTCACAAAAATGTCATTTTTTAAATCGATTTTACTCAAAAACGAGCACGGTGACCCCCTTTTTTTATTTGATTTTTGAAATCAGCACATTCAGTTGAACAAACATGCTTATTTAAAAAAAAATCTAAATATTTTTATTTCTGCGTAGGGTATGTCCTTAAGAAGTATAAAATGGAATGGTAATTCTTTCCTCTTGAACGAAATTCTTGCATTTTTCTCTTTCAAGTTACAATGTAAATGACATGATGTTACAGATATGTCACACCTGACTTTTGGTTTCGACGAATGTATAGAGGATACTAAACGACCTTCCATTTAATACGTTAAAATATAACACATTAATGAAATATTCAATACACAAATTAACCTCATAATTGGCATTAATGAACAATTGTTTTCTCAACCCATCTGTTTTAAAAGATGGTTATGGTGATGAAAGGAATAACAAAGTAATATACGAATTCTTATCTATGTTTTGCTCACAGACAGATTAAAGTTTATAGCTTCAAATGTACAGGTAGCAAAATAAGTACAGAAAGTTCAACGCCCCGTGTTATTCAATGAAGAACGTGGATACTTACAAATTAAGTATTCATAAAATTTACCTTCTTGCAGCATTTTGACATTGTCTTGATAAATAATTAAGTAAGAATTAGGAAAAATTACGTAATATAAATTTTGAAAATACAAAACATCAACTCTCAGGCAAATATAACTATTATATTGTTCTGTACGAATGCTAAAATATCAGAATCATTTAAGAAAGCGGGCATATATTAACAATTTCAAGTGTCCAATGTATGACATAAATTGATTTACCTAATTATACCAAGAAATTCATTTTGTAGATTTGTCGAAATTCTATATCAGGCCATTGCAGTTGACCCAGAAAATGAAAGTTGTAAAACCTTGTGAATATCATAACTGTCACTCAACCTAGAACTCACTTTGTGCATAAAAAGAAAGGTTTAAAGACACTGCTGTACTTTATGAAATCATCCTTTTCACTTTGGAAAGCTTACTTTGACAATATAAAGACGATTTTCAATTAAGATTTATGAGCACAAGATTAAGATTAACACCCCGTGCCCCTTATGAAGACAATATTATGCAAATCTTTCTCAGCTTCTATTTTGGGGTGGGAAAACGTTGTCCTAACTTTCAGATTCAAGGTTATTAGCTTCAAAACTACTGTTAGAATAATCAGGTCAGTCAGTGAACGTCAAATGTGCTCTAATCAAGAGAACTGTTTTGTTGCATAAAAAAAAACTTTGCACCTTATATTAATTGTTTGGAAGTAAAATATCATCAGGAACGTTCATGAGATCTTCCAATCCATAAGGTGCAAAAATCATAGTTCCTCATTAATATTCCACTACAACTGACCTAGAAATTACCATTGGCATATTAAAGAGTACGACGTAGCACATAAACAAAAGTAAGATGCAAAATGTATTTTACCTGATATTCAATGTCTTAAAGTAAAAAGCGACTATGAACTTCATATTTAAAGGGTGCAAAATTATACATATCATTATATTCCACAATTATTGAGCTAAAAATTAAAGGTAACATTTTATACCTTTAAAAGACCAAGACTGAGCACATTAATCTGAAATTGTTAGGATCCTTACCTGATTATGAAAGTTAAGTGTTATTTACAACTTTCACGAAATGTTCATATACGCAAGAAGTAAGAGTATACTTAATGTTGAAAGAATATATTGTCTGATTTATGTTCCGCTAAAATTTAAATTCTAAATAATTAAAATTTCTTACCTTTTGAAGAGGCAAAGAGACAACTTGAGTTTTTCAGGATGCAATACGACCTACTCGAGTAAAGACAAATGTTGCCTAATTATGACTATCTTTACCTTTTGATGTAACTTGCGTTACGCTTGACTGAACTCGGAGACGAGCAAGCAGAGTGTGACGTCAGCAGAACAAAAAAACAAGTGTTTCTGTCAGAAAGGATATAAAACCTCATTCTTGAATGTCATCAGGGAGATAAAAAAAAGTCTCCCATCACCGGAGTTGAGTTGTTACATGGGTTAAAGAGACAGAGACGTTTGTAAGTTTAATTTTGAAAATATATTCATGAATAATACAATGAAGATATAGTTCCTCCGTTTAACATAATTTCTACCAATATATTTACTGTTTAACATAGGTCCAAAGAAGTTTTATTTTTATTTTATTCTTTTGAGTGGATGTGTTTTCTACATAAGAGAATTTTTTCCATAATTCTTTTCGACTTGACGTGATTTCAAACTAGATATGAACTTTGTCTTTTTCTAATTTTTAAATTCTTTTACTGTAACAATGCTACAAGAAAACATAAATGTAAATGATATAACTAAACGTATGTGTTAAGGTGCCGAAAATTAGAAGTGTGCTCGAGAACAAAACAATTCCCTAATCTGTTAATGGTATACATGTACTTTTGCCTTAAAGGGGGTCTGCAACTTAGCTCGTGAAACCTAATTGACCATCGTTGATGAGCGCATCCAGACGGGTAAGGGGTGTCACATAACACAAACTTGGTACTGGCTTTCTGCTGTAAGCAGTTCGTAACCAAACAATTTGGTCCCTACCGAGCATTTTCGACTCTTTCGAGACCCTGCTAATAAAACTCTGGAGGTGCAGGGTTGCAGACCCCCTTTAAGGCTTTTTATTGTTAAAAATGTATATTTAATGTTGAACATGAATCTTATGCTTACCTTTTTCTCTTTATATAATGTGTAACTTGTTATTTTAACTTTGCATAGTGCCTTAAATCTAATCTAACCTCGTTTACGTTTGTAAGTATGACTTATCATTGTAAAACTATACTCAGTGGCGCGAAAAGAGGGGTCGCGAGTTAAATAAGGCATGGGCGATAAATCTTATAAAAAATACAGGTTTATAGTTTTCTTGATAACTTGTAAAGTCTACAGACTACGTACAACTAAACAAGATATTCCATAGAGATGACTCCACATTCTTATCAAGGGATTCTCTTATGTAAGAAGCAATTGCTCATTGAATGTCTTGAACTTATGAGGAGTGTAAATATTTAAACTTTCACATTTTTATCAGGTACAGCGATTAGCGAGGAAACGTGTTGCAGAATGGTGCATTTTTCACGATGATGACCATCAATAATTTAAAATATTAAATCAAAACTAAAAAGATTCATTAGCCAAGCGTTGTATTCGCTTTAAACGATGTGTTTTAAAAGGTGTGATTGTTCGTCAGTCAGGAGCGCTATGCTTTTTAGCCGAGAAAAGCATGAAGCGCATGCGGAGAACACGGGACGCACCCTCAGATCACAGCCATTGATTTTCCCTGTCAATCGCAGCACGTTACGATGCACGAATCTATTTGATATAGAGCGAAATTGTTGTAGCGTTTTGAACAAATAAATCTTAAATTCAAATTAAGAATATGCGTATGGTAAATTTCGCTTTAAGTTAACGGGAGTTTAAATACAAAATCAAATGTGTTTAGCACATACATGACTCTTTTGGTTTCAAGGCTAGTCAATAATATAAATTGATGTACTCTCATTTCCCCACTTGCTTGAAAACGGTACACGGATCTATACCGAAAGGTCGCTTCTTTTTGCATAAAGAAGTTGATCATCCATTAAACTTGTCTTCTTAGACAATTAAAACTTAGAGGAATGTGTGCTGATAATAATGATAAGAAGTAATGTTATAAAAATTCCACAATGGAAAAAAGCACATGCTTAAGTAAACTAATGAATAATAAATGAAATAAACTAATGAAATAAGGTGAATAATAGAACAAGTCTTTTCTTTCATTTGCGGTGTTAAAATCAAGCTAAATTCTTTTAGAATTTAACGGTTTTTTTGCTAATTTTTTTACTAGAGTGGCTCTTGTCAATTGCTCAAATATATGGAAACAAGTTCAGGTTTCAAAATAACATTTCACAATGAAATGTGTGTTGGCGTTCATGATAAGCTGTTTCTGCACATAACAATTTCATTAAGGGCTTATCTTTATTACTTATCAAGTACACATATATCAAGTTGATAACTTGGAGCTTATTTCGTTATCGTAGGCAGTCTTGTAGTCAAACAGTGAAGTTTGTTTTGTTTAATGATAAGGCTAAATACATTAATTCTTCTGTTTTCTATTTTAAAGGGGCAGTAGCACGTATTTTGATAATTTTATATTTCAAATTTTTTACTTTGAATTGTACGTTAATGCTTAATGTATAATGTTGAAAGTGTCAAAAATCTTATTACACAAGCCATTCATCCATAGTCAAAGGACAAAGTATGACGATTCGCATAAAATCCATTGGCGGCCATTTTGTGTGAACACCTTTAATTCATTTTGTGTAAGAAAAGGGAATCGCATGGCTAAATTTTACATTATATATTTAAATTATTACTACTTCATTTCATTTAAATACATTGTCTTTCAATTGGAACCATTATTTTTCATTTTCCTGACATCACCTTATGTTCCCCGAAAAACGTGCTACTGACCCTTTAATGAATCAAGAATAATCAAGAAACACATTTCAATATTGAGGTTGTTGTAAACATATACTAAAACGGTTTTCATAATCTCTGCCTGATCATTGCTGACATTTTTACCTTTTTTATCTTCACAAAAGGGTGTTGTTAAATTTTCATTGAAAATTAATGGGATAAATATGTGAGATATTGAATGAAATCTCTGTGGTTGTTATTTTGATACGTAAGAAAAATCATATTGAAAATATCTCTTTAAGAAAACTTATTTTAACAAAAGATTTAGCGATGAAAAACGAATATGTCCTATGTGTTGCCTTGGCGTATCTTGCGCAGTGTTACAAGTTGATTAATATGCAGGCAAGATAAGCTACAGTAGATTTTACCTCGGGAGTTAAATCCATATGAATGTTGGTTCACGCCGAGTATGCTTAATTCTATAGTTATTCTGAGGTCTATAGAGAAAGGGACAACGTCGACAACATGATTCTCTAAAAACTATGCAAGCAGAGGAAGAATTACAGGATACCAGGACTTAATTTGGGATGTGAAAGGATAAAGTATTCAAACCAGGACTGGATTTTTGTGTTGAAACTATCAACATGCTAATATGTTTATTGACCACGGACGTCTGGATTACGATATAATACAAACTTTGGATACAGGCGTCAAGAGAGACAGTATGAAAAACAGTAAACCTTTTACAAGCAAACTGGTCCTTCTGTCATTGTGAAAAAAGAAACTTTAAAAACGACTGCGCTAACCAATGACATGCTGTTGAATTTAAGACGTTATGAAGATGAAAGTGAATATGGTATTAGGGAGCTTGGCTGTGTTTATTCATTCAATGGACGTCGACTCATCATAATCGATGTGGGAATTTGTTAGATTTCATCAAACTCAAATATCATACCATGTTCACGTTGTCCGTGACAAATCAGAGGTGTTTAATGAATAGGTACAAAACGGATACAGACTTTGGGACCATATTCTTCTTTCGGGGAGAATGAAATCGTAAGAACTGTCCAAAATATAACATGCTTTCATTTTGGACCACACTATCTGAATTGGTATAAATGATCCATTTAGCAGATTGAGTCCACTGCAGAATTCGAACTTATACCCTCAGAATCAGACAACATTCGTTTGCACTGGCCATACCATCAGTATACCCTCTCAACAACTAGGCCTTGACAACTTATCAAGATGGCGAGCATGAGTCAACTAGCAGACGACTTCTTCACGTGCACGTTGTGCGTCGAGAAATTCCGAGACCCGAGAACATTGCCATGTCTGCACACGTTCTGCAAGTCCTGTCTGAGCGTGTACATCAGGCAGACAATGGACAAGGGAGTTTTCAAATGTCCACTCTGTGGCCAAAATACGAGGTCAGAAGTTTCTGGACTCTCCGTTGATCAATGGATGGAGACTTTCGTCTCTAACGGGTTCATTACGAGTTTGCAGAAGATCACGGAGACCAGAAACAGCGAGAAGGCGTGTGATATTTGTAAACAGGAGCATGTTCTTATCGAAGCCTCAAGTTGGTGCAGAGAATGTCTTGAGGCCCTCTGTGAGGACTGCGAAAGAGTCCATGGCAGAAGTAAAGCATCGCGTGACCATCACGTGTTCGGCATGGAATATCTCGAAAACGAAGCTCTGGAAAAGCTCCTTCGACCTCGAAAGGGTCAGTTAATGTGTACAGAGCACAAGGGGAAGCAACTCTTGCTGGCATGTCTTAATTGTAAGAAATTCGTCTGCGAATCCTGTATTGCAGTTGGCCACTCGAGCTGCAAGAAGATCCAACCTGCCGAGAAGGTGGTTGTGGAGTTGAAGAATGATGTTGCCCTGTCCAGAGATAGGGTAAAAGCTTTCCGTAAGGCGTCACAGGATCTGTCAAGGACGTGCCAGGAAAATTTGGAAAGTCTCACAAAATCTCGCGATGCTGCTCTTGAAGATATCAGTGAGTACGTTCAAACTCTGATTCAGATACTGTTGGAGAAACAGAAGAAAATGATGACAGACGTAGAATCTCTGTACGAAAAACAGAGAGGGCACTTTGAAGAAAGATCTCTCAGCAGTGATGTCAGAGTTAATTCCCTTTCCAAGGCTGAGAGGTTCCTTGACAAGCTTCTGCAGTACGGTTCGGACGTTGATGTCCTAAACAACTTCGATTTCATCAACAATCAGGTTCTCTTCATCAACAAGCAACCGGTTGTAAATCATGCTCAAGACTCAACCACTATGACCTTCAGCCCTGACAAAAAGGTCAAGGACGGTTTAAAGTCTCTCTCCTCTCTTGGCGACCTCAAGCTGGCGAAAAAAGGTAAGAAAGCAGAGAAGGCAACAACAGATAGGAAACTGACACTTCCGGTTCTCCCTAAACAACCTTCAACTGCTAGAGAGCGGTCACCCAGGAAGACCCCATCCTCAGTCCAGAGCACCCCAAGGACGAAACTTGTATCTTCATTCACTGGCAGATCAAAGCAGGACACCATGAGGACCGACCTGAGAGGAATCCTGCTTCTGAAATCTGGAGATGTGGTAGTTATGGATATCCACTTCAGGAACAAACGACTGAAAAAGTTCACAGCCCGAGGCAAGCAGGTCTCCGAGACGGATATCGGTGAATGCCCTCACTCCATTGCGCTGGTGTCGCCAACGGAAGCTGTGGTCACACTACCGAAATCTCGCGAGTTTGCCTTCGTGACTGTAGGAGGAACACTGCATGTCACAGGCAAGATCAAAACACAGAAGAGCTACTTCAGTCTTGCTTCTTCATCAGAGGATGTCATTGCATCTGTCGGATTATCTCCCCCTGATCTCCTTTCAATAGACGTCATTTCCTGTAGTGGGGAGATCCTCCATAGCATCGCCTTAGACAGAGTCTCGTTCCCACGTGCACCTGTTGACCTCACATTGTCCCCTAGCGGCGACATTCTTCTCCTGTGTCCAAATAAGAACATGCTTACATGTATTAACATGTCTGGAGATTCTCTGTATGTCTTCAGTCCAACGAAAGCCCTGGATATACGGGCTCCTGTAGCGGTTACCACTGACAACCAAGGCCGAACCCTCCTTGTGGAAAGGTCATCAAGTACAGTACACGTCATATCCGGTGATGGCCTTCACCAGGGGGCGTTACTAAGCAGACGAGACGGATTGCGGGAACCCCTGGCGGCAACAGTTGGCGACTCAGGCGTTCTGGCTTTGACACAGAGTAATGGTGATGTCAAACTTTTCGCCATCAAGTAATGGACATCTTTAGTGTTTGACAGCAAATGACATGTATTACTTTATTGTCAATCGCCCGGCCAAGCGAATTTCATAATTGAGAAGTGCAAAGTAGAATAACGTTTTGAAGTATTGATAATATGAATCGATAAATAGTCGGTATAGAAAGAATCAATTCATCTTGAACATTGACTCAATTATTGGCCTTTGACGGTCCTTTTCAACTATCATTACAGGGGTATCTAAGTATTCACTCTCCAAAAACTAAGCCTCAAGTATCATGAAGTGAGCAGGTTTTTATAACTTTTTATAACTTGTTTTATTTCAGTCACCTTTATCTAATTAGAGAATTGTGCCTGAATTTTCTTCGTGTTCGTCATCCTCGATTTTTTAGATAAATGTTTTCTTTGTAATGAATCCATATGGCAGCAGTCGCTGTCAATGTATATCCCTAATCTCAGTATCAAATCTAAAGGATGTATGTTGGTGTTTGATCGTTCAAGAATATACTGATTATGATTTGCTAGTTTAATCGATTTAGTTTGTCTTTTTGTCGAACATTTTAATGTAAAGAAGTGTTGTGGTATTAATCAGTGTATCGATGAAATTAGACGATCGTGAGCACTGATGTTCATTATTAGACTATTCAGTCCATTGAATGTTACCTTACATGTACCGATGCATGTATTACCATTCAAATGGTACTTTACTTCAGCTTCAACGAGTTCTCTTTTTTTAAGGGGGTAGCATTTGCGTGCTTAATTTTAGACAAACTAAACCGGCATGATAACACAAATTCAAGTCGAAATCTTTATACAAGCTTTAAAGCTTTTTGAGTAACAAAATCTAGTTGTTATATCTCACCTTACATGTACGGGTGCATATGAAAACTGTAATAGTGTCAAATAATACATGTACTACCCTTCAATTGATATTTTACTTGCGCTTCAATAAGTGCCTCTCTCTGTAGGTTTGTTAGATTACGGATTTTACAAATTGAGTGCATGTATGTGTTCCTTATAGGGGCAGTAGCACGTTTTAGGGGGGATATTTGGTGATGTCAGGAAAATGAAAATAAGTGGTTCCAATTGATCGACAATGTATTTAAACCAAATGGAGCGGTAATAATTCAAATATTTAATGTAATGTTCAACAACGTGATTCCCTTTCCTAACAGAAAATGAATTAAAGGTGTTCACACAAAAAAGGCCGCCAATTGATTGTATGTAAATCTTCATACTTTGTCCTCTGACTATGGATGATTGGCTTGGGTAATGAGATTTTAGACACTATCAAGATAATACATTTAGCATTCACTTACATTTAACAGTGAAAATTTTAAAATATAGAATGATCAAAACACGTGCTACTGCCCCTTTAAAGTTTGACCTACTTTACTATCTTTCTGTCAAAAATTATGACTTTGTGAAAGGATTATTTCAAAATATGTTCCTAGCAAAATAGTTTGTAAGTGTAATTTGCGAATTTATACAAGAACGTTTTTGGCGTGCATAGATAGTTGCCGTGCACTGAGTCTATAAATTAAACGGGGCAAAATTCATGGTTATGTTTATGATATGTTCAATAGTTTTCTCCAAAAGTAAAATAAGTTTGATTACACATGTTTCTCAATTATCAGTTCTTCAATATGATTACCGAAATCATTAAATAAAAATGGAAATGACATTTTCACATAATGCTTAATTACATTACCTTTTCTAATCATATCAAAGTGATATAAGTCTAATGGTTTACATGCGATACCTTTAGAGTATTCATTATTTTATTTTTGTATCAACATAATCTCAAACTTAGTCTCACAATAACTCTGAAATGATTTGTTTTCAATAAATCCGTGAATCTGAAATTTGGATGAAAAGGAGACTGAAATTGAGCTCTCAAGTCTTATTATAGACTTGCTTAGGTTTGCATTTTATTTTAGGGTCCGGCTGACAGACTATCTCAAACTGTGTTGTGTATATATCTCATTCTGTCCCCCACAGAGGCAGATCAAGTCATGAAATGATGATAAAGCCTCTGAGTTGGGGAGCTAGAATGGGAGATGCCTGATTTGAGGCAATCAAAGTTAGTTTTGCAATCAGGCAACAGAAGTGTGGCAAAGGCATTGTGATATGAACCACCCTTTCCAGGCGTGAAGCGTTGTCATTTGATAAGGAAATTCAAATGGATCGTGATGCAATTTTTTCGCCAGGTGAACCTGCCGGAACCCAGGGATTTGGTCTTATTAGAACAGAGGTAGTTTCAACATTTCATGACTTGATCTGCCTCTGTGGGGAGAGATGTGTGTATCTTATGAAATTGTTCACCCTGACTTCGAGGTGAGGTGTGAGATTTTATGAGTGCTTCAACCATTCTTGTGCATTACCCATATGTAGATCCTTTTAATTCTTAAAGTCATAACCTCCTCCGGGAAACGTTTATGTAAATAGCTCATCACGTTCATCTCATATTGAGATTTTATATTTCTGTTTAGAAACTGTGCAACATGTTGTGTCTGTACCAATAAGGTGTCTTTTGTACAAATAGGCCTGTGGCCTCATAGTATCGAAATAAAAAATTTGATTGATTTGATTTGAGTCGAAATAAAGGTAACAACACAAACGTAACATCTCCCATCCACAACCCCCCCCCCCCCCTCCATCCCCCCCTCCCCGAATATATATCGCAAATTAACGTCTTTAACTTTGTCGTGTCCTGTACAGGAAGCTTATGCTTGTTTAATATGTATTTCCTGGTGTGTACTTGACTTGGACTTGATTACAAACGTGTTCCTGTCAAATTTACAGTTTTTTCAAGGTAAGTATTTCCAGTTAAAAGATCCGTTTTACAGGGATATAGGTGTCACTTATCAAGCGATCCCTAAAGGCGACCATTTTAATGTGATCACCTTCAAACAGCGAACTAATTGAACTTTGTACATTCCTTTAAGAAAACCTTGTATATAAAAAACGAATCGTCTTCAAAATTGGTAACATTTGTTTTGCTTTCAGCAAAAATCCGTGTATTCTCAGAATACGTCTTACGGTGCCTTTAATTTCATAATAAGACCTGAATTTTTGTTCTTTAAAAAAATGAAAATGATTATATTATTTTACATAGCAAGTTATTAAAACCCCTGCTGTCTGAGTTTTCATTTCCTACATTTTTTGGGAAAAGTTTTGGTAAGAAATCAAAACGGTCGAATTGTGTTTTATTCAATTCTGGCATTTTACATAATTAAGGCGAATATCCCTTTATTGTATCCTGCGACGTTCAATGTTACCACTCGTGACCACAGGAAATTGAGAATAATCAAATATAATGTTAAAACAATCAATTATCAAGTACAAATACGATGTTGATAAAATATATCCTCCGCATATACAATACGGCTTTATATCTTATCTACATCATATTTATACTTGATAATTAATTGTTTTAACATTATATTTGATTATTCTCAATTTCATATGCTAGTGCCTTTGTCTGCTAAAAAATAAGAGTGATAGTTTGGATCCGATTTGAGTTAAAGTGTTTGTTTACTTAAACCACTGTTTAGATTTGCAAAGTAAATATATTATTAACTTTGAAAATGGAAATATTCAACATACTAGTATAATTAATTAATTTCGCTATCTGACTTCCTGTTTTTGTTATCACAAATTGTTTTGCTTTTATACGAACATAACTATGATGGTATAATTAATTATATAAATTCAAAATATCTCACATATTGGTTCCCCAAATGGCAATTATATGATAAATACTTGCTTTCAATACAAATATGAAAATAGTCATATATATTTGCGAACGACAAATTCAGACGTCAAATTTACATGAATACTAGCAGTACATCCTAACAAGCATTATCGACTCGTAAATATCATTCTGACTGTTTTAAAGGGGCAGTAGCACGTTTTTTAGGGGGAATATAAGGTGATGTCAGGAAAATGAAAATAAATGGTTCCAATTGAAAGACAATGTATTAAAACTAAATAAAACAGTAATAATTGAAATATATAATTTAAAATTAAGCCATTCGACTCCTTTTTCTTACACAAAATGAATTAAAGGTGTTCACAAAAAATGGCCTCCAACGGATTTTAGGTGAATCTTCATACTTTCTTCTCTGACTATGGAAGATTGGCTTGTGTAATGAGATTTTTGACACTATCAATATAATACATTTAGCGTTAACGTACAATTATCAGAGATATAAAATTATCAAAAACGTGCTACTGTCCCTTTAACTAAGTTTCGAAAAATACGATTGACTTATTGACGTGCGTCATTGTCCGGTTTTCGATCATAATCGCGACTTCAAACCTTCCTGTTAGCACAATACGATGTCGATCAGCTTTTAAATGATCTTCTCGGTCAGTTTGGTAAAGTTTAATGGCACATGTAGGCCTATATGGCTGACGAAAACGCACGGAGTGGCTCTTTAAACAAATCACTCAAGCGTCATATATAGGATTGTTGAAAACTGTTACAGGGGGCTCGTCTTCTAGTCACCAGTAAATAAGAATAAAAGGACATTTAGCTGTCATGTACCGTATTTCCTCTAATAGGGGCCCGGGCCCTTATTAACATTTAGGGGGTATTACCCGGCCCCCGGCCCTTATTTGAGGCCCGGCCCTTATTATGATAATAGGTTTTCCAAAGTCAACTTAAGACCTGTATTCTAATTTTTGAAACAAAGACCTGTATTCTAATTTTTGAAACAAAGGTTACCGGTATACACGACATAGGCCTAAGTCGAATATACAGAAGGGAGTAATTATTGACTAGACCCGGCCCCTATTAGAGGCCCGGCTCTTATTCACGTTTAGGTACCTTTACTCTATTTCCTCCAGTCAAACGGATACAATGACGACCATTTCCATTTCAACGAAGTTTATTCATCCCCATATTGTGAATACGTTTATAAAAGAGTAGAATCGAACCACGCACGCTGGGCTAAACATGTGTTCATAGACGCACCCAGAAACACTCCTTGTGTGGAAATATTTAACGATATAATGTGACGACATTGTGAAATAAGACTGACCCCGGGATAATCCTGATCTCAGACAAAGGTATCAGATAATCTAATCATTCAATTAATAATAAACTCATCCAAATTTGTTTCATAAAAGTAAACGGCGAAGACCCGATCGCATTCTTTTATTGAGAACTGACATGAGGCAATGACCTGAAATCTAATTCATTCACGAGTTCTTCCCCTTGGATAGATGGCGCTATTAGTACTTTTGTGACCTCGCTTTTGATTGGTCAAACTCGCACTCAGGAAAACATTCCTGTCAAGGCAGAAAGTGTGGACGACAAAATATCGCAATTTTCTGTCGATTTTACACCTAACGGTAAGTTTTCAGACACAATATCCACCATTTTATCCTTCCAAATACATTTTCGTAACATAATACCGTACATGTATATCAAATCCACGCATATTTGGTTCTAATATGAGTTGTTTTCCGACCTTGTTGGCTGTAAAATAGGGTCACGTTAGAATTATTTCTGGCGGGATAAATAACCCGAAATAGATGCACATAAGACACCTTTTTTGTGTCCTTTTGACAGTTTTGTCGCTTGACATTGAATAGAGAGAAGCTCTTTCATACGTTTGTCACATTGCTAACGTCTTCATTTCAATTTGACAGGAACAAAGGGAGAATATTGAACAAACCAATTGACCTTGTCAGAACGAGTTGTTGATTCTGCAGGACTTGTTTACAAACAACAACGCAAGACACAGGCCATTGGTGTGTCTTGTTTTTTGCCTGAAAGTGCATTTGCCTGTCTGCATGTCTGAATCCGAGGACGCAGACAATTACAAACTGAACAATGAGAGAGGAAATTGATGCAGCAGTAGTCTTTCTTAAAAGACTGATGCAAAAATGTAATGTGATGCCATCAGCGAAGTTGGAAGCATTCTCAGATTGTCTGAGCACAGTTCTCGAAGACAGGTTCCAGAATCACTGGTACAAGGAGATGCCGGATCGTGGACAGGGATACAGATGTATCACGTTCAGTCCTGTGGAACCAACTGACCCAATTCTTGAACGAGCAGCGTTAAAATCTGGAATCTGTCTTCAAGAGCCGTTGTTACCCCTCGAGATGACCCTATGGGTTGATCCGAATGAAGTTTGTTGCAGGTAATTGTTTAGATAAAATCATATAATGTATTTGATTAACATTTAATTGGTTTTCTTTATTCAATTTACATGATGAAAATATTACATGTCTTATAGATAATTGAAGTGCATCAGGCAGAAAAGAGTGAAAACACATGCTGTGATTATCATGACATATTGTTTGGCTTTGATACATCCATAAATGACAAATAAATATATGATAGAACAAACCAAAAACATCTCAATTATTAATTCCAAAATGACAAATTTATGATAACACCTATTCAATGAATATCTAAAAATTGACTTATTTACAACTGCAGATGTCAGAATCACCCATTAAATTAACATTAATACAAGTTACAGGGTTTGCACAGGCTTGAAAAGGCCTTGATTTTTTAGACGTAGCTTGAAAAGGCCTGAAATTTGATTTTACCTTGAAAAGGCTTTGAAAATACAGCAAAAGTCTTGAAAAGGCCTTGAATATCGCTATTGTAATAATTCAAACCTTTATTAAACTTTGATTCAATAATAATCTTTATTAAAACCAATCAAACAATACTTTTTATAAATACGAAATCACAGCTGGCATGTCGTGTTTGTTGCTATGTTAGAGTTACTTCCCTTAGTATATATATACATTCACATAACTTCGTAATTACTCAATTGTTTCCGTGAATCTCGTGCTTGAGCTTGTGCTGTGTACAAAACCTGCTATTCGCATTTAAATGGCGGCAATGTGACCAGGCATTCGACAACCCAGTCATCATGGGGAAAACCGTGTTTAATAGTTCGTGGTTGGTGAAGTATAAGTGGGTCAGAGAAGATAACGGTCCTACGGCAGGCTTATTGTCAAGTTTGTAACAAGACTTTCGATTTAGCGAAGATGGGTGAAAGCGTGCTAAAATCGCACATGACCGGCGTTAAACACCAAATGAATGAAATGGCGATAGGTCAGTCTTGTATGTCTATGCCTTTGAAGTGGACGAAAAAGTTCATTGTGCCTGTGTGACATGATTAAAACAATACAAGATGATTGTGGGATTACATTTGACAGTTCCAAAATTAACTATACTTATTTGATTGCAAATTTGAATAAACTCGCTGTTAAAAAAGTGATTTGTTGAAGTTATTAAGTAAAATACAAGAAGTTAAGATATATTGTATTTCACTCATTTATGTTAAGCCACGGGAATAACCTACCAGTCTGTGTGCATCATATTGTTTTTTATTGGTGAATAGTAATGTGTATTGTAAGCCTTGATTTTGATAAGCTCAGGTGAAAAGGCCTTGAATTTGGGTCCTTAAAATCTGTATGAAACCTGAATTATATAACATATCATGTCCATTGTGGTTGACTACTCAACGCTTGTCATTGTCTATTTTGTTGACATAATACTGACTTTATACCTTCAATTGTCTCTCTACAAAAGCCCAAAGAGTTAAAATAAACCTTGCAGCACAATCTGTACTTCCTGATGAAAGGATACTTTTATTATAGATTGATGAAGTTCGCTTATGCTACAGTCTGATTAAAATTGACCATGCTCCGTGGAATAAAATAGTGAAATCTTTATCTGTTTTTAAACCAGCTGGGATATCCTTTCCGCCATGGTCTGAATGCACCCACCTGTTTTGCATGATTCTGTAACCAGTTTAGTACAGACAAAACCCACTCATAATCTATCCATTCACATAAATCTTTTTAGAGTCAGTGAGTGAAAGACTTGCAGCATATTTTTGCATTAAGTCACAGAACTTAAATAATAATGCCGCTTTGGTAGTGAAGGACTTTTCAGTTAAAGGTAACGTTTTGTAAGTCAAGTCTGACCTGACCTGAAACTCGTTTCACTTTGATATTGAGTCTAGCAAGTTGTAGTCGCGGGTCGCAATTTATATGTGCTAATGCAGACTATTGCGGCTTGGTAAGACGATCCCAGATTGGTCAATTTGAAAGATCGGCTGACGCCAAAATTGGAGTGAAACAGGTATAATTGAGGCTAGGTTTACTTAGAATGACCCATAATCATTCCTTTTGCTTTATTTGGAATATTTTACAAATCTAGCTTGTTGTTAATATTATTATTTTCATTCTACATTTGTCAAACTTTAAGGATAGGTATCGTTTTAAAAAACTTCCTCATTTACATGTTGGCATATATCGTGATTGTGATGTGATAACAAAAATGTATTGCTATACGTATTGCAATATATTCCTACTTTTACACTTTTAAGATTTTGCATGCTCTTTCCACTAAGGATGGATATCGTTATTCATTTCTGTATTGCAATATATTCCGATACAGGAAAGCTTATTGCAATACGTTTTACAATATATTCAGGGATCATTCTGGTTCAAAGTTTGAAAGGGAGAAAAATCTTCACTTGGCCTAATATAATGGGATTTTCAGAGAAAGCAATGGGATGTTTCAGAAGAAAAATAATAGTTTTGATATTTGCAATGAGACTTTCTCCCCTCGGATATTTTGATACATCAATTGGTAAATATCCCTAAATCCCTGTCCAAAGTGATCCCTGTATATTGGTACTTTCAAATTCAAGAATTCGCATGTTATCTTGTCTACATATGTCATAATAAGCATCAACAACAATCATCATTGCTCAGCTATGAGCTGTTTTGGAAAGGGATATTTATCTATCACCGTTTATTATCTGTATACATATTTGATCTATTTTCACAACACTTCTTCACACTTTTTTTTTAACTTTCCGTAACCATGTTTATTTGGTTGTGTTTTTGGGCAATTTTAGATAAAAAATTCTTATTTCTAAATGTTCGATATATTGGATAATTTAAGGACGTAGGTACAAATTCGTATCATGTTGTTCCTGAATTGCAATATACCGATTTATTATATGAATGGATTAAATCCACCTTTCTGATTGGCCAACTCGGTCACATGACAGCATTGACGTCAAGCAATGTCAACCTGTGTGAGTCGCTTGAGGTTGATATAACAATCCAAGCACCTCTGGTGTCTAAAAATAGATTACGTCTCGAACTCCGCACATCACATGTTACCCTCTTAATCAAGCAATATAAGGCATCGTTTTGTGACTGTGTTGAATTCGAGTTATGTCCCTTATAGTTTTAGGTATATTAGAGTGATGTCCTTTATTAACACCTAGAAAGAATGGTAATTAAAACTTAGTTTTTCATATAATAAAACAATTATGGACTTCAGATTCGGTTGATCCAATGATTTTTCGACCTTGGACACGTGAATAACACGTGTCCAAGGTCAGCAAATCATTGGATAAACCTCACTTGAAGACAATAATTGTTTTTTTCGACATTGACACGTGTTATTCACCGAGGCATCACATGATGTTACCCTCTTAATCAAGCAATATAAGGCATCGTTTTGTGACTGTGTTGAATTCGAGTTATGTCCCTTATAGTTTTAGGTATATATTATTAGAGTGATGTCCTTTATTTACACCTAGAAAGAATGGTAATTAGCAGCCCCGTCTAAGGACGGGGCTGCTATCAGTTTTTGTGAAGTTTCCATCGCCGCCGCCGCCGCACTCGTACTACTAGCTATAACTTTTTTCCCCTAAGCTTTCCAGAACTCTTATTCATACCTTACTCCTCATACCTCGGGGGAACGATTTTGACACGTTCACTTTCAAGGTCAAAGGTCAAGGTCACGAGCTATGTATTCACACTAAGAATTCCTTGTAAACGCGATAACTTGAAAAGTTTTTGTGCTATGAAGCTCTAAATTGGTATATATCATCCTTGGAAAAGTAAAAAATTTTGAAAAGGTTTTGGCTACAATCCGTCAAAGGTCAAGGTCACAGCAAGGTCATGACGTAAGCATGTTTTAGCGAAAATGCTTTATTTTAACTATGAACACTTTTAATCAATACATGATTGTTATACTCAATAAAAAGTGTTCAATGATTGTGTGACCTTGAAGGTCAAAGGTCAAGGTCATGAGATATGAGTTATTACAAAATGCACTAAATTGGGGTATAACTTTATCCCATTTAGCTTTTCAGAACTCATGAACATGTCTAAATGTTAATACTTCCAGGAAATCATTATGACATGTTCACTTTCAAGTTCAAAGGTCAAGGTCACGAGTTATAAAATCACCACAAAATTCTTTGTAAACACGGTAACTTGAAAAGTTTTTGTGCTATGAAGCTCTAACTTGGTATATATCATCCTTGGAAAAGTAAAATTTTTTGAAAAGGTTTCGGCTACAATCTGACAAAGGTCAAGGTCACAGCAAGGTCATGACTTAAGCATGGTTTAGCGAAAATGCTTAATTTTAACTATGATCACTTTTAATCAATACATGATTGTTATACTCAATAAAAAGTGTTCAATTATTGTGTGACCTTGAAGGTCAAAGGTCAAGGTCATGAGATATGAGTTATTGCAATTCCTTCTAAACACAATAACTTGAAAAGTTTTTGTGCTATGAAGATTAGATTTTGTATATATTATCTCTTGAGAAGTTCAACATTTTCAAAAAGTTTTGGGTACTAACTGTCGAAGGTCAAGGTCACAGCAAGGTCAACATATATGGAGAAAATGGATTAATTGTATTTTTAACACTTTATTTCATTACAATAATGTTATACTCAATGAAATGTGTTCATTGATTGTGTGACCTTGAGTGTCAAAGGTCAAGGTCACGAGAAAATTCCCAATTTGGTGAGGCCTGTAAAAGGCGGAACAGGGTAAGGCGAAACCCAAAGTTCCGGGGCTGCTCTGCTTTTGCGGTATCCCGCAAACGCTAATCTAGTTAAAACTTAGTTTTTCATATAATAAAACAATTATGGACTTCAGATTCGGTTGATCCAATGATTTTTCGACCTTGGACACGTGAATAACACGTGTCCAAGGTCGGCAAATCATTGGATAAACCTCACTTGAAGACAATAATTGTTTAATATCGATAATACCGCGCATCCTTACTCTCCACTAAATAATGGCAATAAGAAAACAATCTTCGCTCAACTTTGTTAGAAATCCGGTGTTTTAGAAAGGGATTCAATGACTATTATTAGCTTATAAATATGTTTTGTTGCTTTTTTCACAGCACAAATTCACTTTGTTTACAACTTTCTGTAGAATTATGTTTCATGAGTTTTTATACAGTTATAGATTGAAATTGTTAGTTTTTATATTTCTGCTATATTCGATATATTTTTGGCAGTCTGTACTGATAGATGTGTTGTTTCTGTTTTCAAACTACCAATATACATATTATAATAACGTGCATCCTTATCAAACTTTTATCCCATGTTTCAGAGTTGGAGAACTGATAGATGTGTTGTTTCTGTTTTCAAACTACCAATATACATATAATAACGTGCATCCTTATCAAACTTTTATCCCATGTTTCAGAGTTGGAGAACTTCGAGCTGAATACTGCATGGTCGCAACCATGAAGGACGGTTCCCTTGACAACAGAGCTAACACCCTTGATATCGTTGATTTCATCCAATCGGCGAAGGAGACGTATAACAAACAGCTGAACATCACAACAACACGCGTCAACTCAAACAACCGGAATAAACCCCAGGAGCCCCGACCATGGACACCCAACCTATTCAACCAAACAATCTTCTACGATAATCACAACCACGATGTCAACGGAGACACTGCAAATAATAACAACAACAAGAAATTTGCAAACCAAAACAATCGTGGTCAGTTCAACAATTTCAACAACCGGCCCTTCCCTTCTCTTGACAACGGACGACCGTTCATCCCCCCAGATTTTAGTATCCCCCCTCCTCCACCCCCCATGGGTTTCAAGCCCTGGCAGCCCCCTGGAGCCTATTCGCCCCCAGCGAAGAATAAAAATGCCAACAATTTGTTCAGGAATAAAGGTTTTAACAGCTTTAAGAATGGGCCACCACCTTCCCATCTCCCGAATGGTGATCGCTTTCACTGGCAAAAGGACACGCAAAAGGTCGGAAGTTAAAGCGGTTTGATCGTGTGTATCATTAATTTTGGCAAGGAAAGAATCCTTGGTCATCATTGAAGTTTTTAAGATGTTTCAAAAATGTACAAATTATGAAAATCAAAGCAGCTTGTTGAAATGGATTTGTAGATATTTTGAAAAGTTCGATCATGTTATTATTAACAATAGTTTTTATGAAATTGTTAAAAATAGATGATTGATTTGAATATTATGTGACTATTTTTGGTCTGGAAGAAATGTATAACTAGCATGAAATGTAAGATCCTTTAAAAAATAATTGATCAACAGAGTTGTGTGCAAGATCTATCATAAAATTATCAGCATTTTCAAGCATATCACAAACATCTCCATCCAACAAGAGAATTATTGCGGCATACAAATGCGCATTAGAAACCTAGTTTTGGGCTCATTTAGCAAAATGTAGAAGCCAAATCATTATCCTACCACAACCTTTTTTGCCAGTTCCTTCCCATTCAAATTATCCTTTCACACAATGTTGCAAAATGTTATGAATAGTACGGTAGTTACGAAACATAAATGTAGATGATATTTTTCGGATCCTAATCGCCATCAGTATTGTCGCCAATTTCATTGGTTTGGATTATAATTTCATTGTGTCTTAGAAATGTACGGGTAAAATAATAGTGCGAAATTCATGATGACTGATGAATATTTCATTTTGTACAAGGACCGAGCGTTATTCTTTGCCGATTTGTGATACCAATTGAAAAGTGCTTTATCACAGTCTGTGTGAAATGTTGCACATTGCTCTGATCAATTCTAAGACCTTTAACGATTGCTATGTGTTGTGTTGGCTTTTTTTATTATTCTTGTCCTATTCATTTCTTTAATTAATAATTGTTCAATAGCTTTAGCAATTTTCCTGTAAGATATTTGCTTTCAAGGGAGATAATTCATCAAAGGGAGACAACTCCAAATTATTCTTTCAAATCAACTGAACAAGTAGATTGTTATGACGGTTTAGTTTGTGTATTTGTATTTCATTATTTCTTTAATCAACAAAATATCATTGAGGTATAGTTATTAACATCTTCTCTCTGTGAAAATGTTTGCAAATCAAAGATATATTATGATATCAAATATTTTTCAAACAAATATATACTTGTATTGTTTTAAGAATGTCATGATTATAGTGTTGTTACAATATGTGGAGAATTTATTTATTAAATTTATTTGGTGTGTTTTTCAGATATGAGAATGTCTTTGATTTTGTGTATAACCATTATTTGTGTTAACTTTAACATCTTGATATTACGTTTTGTTTTTTAAGTCCTTGTTATTGACCATTTACTTAATGATTGGACAACATAAACTAACAAATGATGACATTGAATCAATTTGTGTTTATATTTACAAAATGGAATCAGATGTATCACAACAATTAAACAGGTCTGTTGATCCTGAAAATCTAAAACTAAAATATTGTTTATATCATGAAATGACAAACTCAGTTGATTTCAAGGAGTGGGAAAATATTATCATGTTTTAAACAATTCTGAATGATAACTCATTGAAAATTATAATGTTTGAATCTAGTCAAAGGTAAACAATTTAATGATTTGCCTGAGAAAAATGTATGTTCATCAAATGTATGTTTGAGATTTATTGATGATGACTTCAAGGTTTAGAGGTTGGTGCATTTTATGTTGTGTTTCCCTGGACTTTCCCTTGTATTTCTCGATAATTTGTCACAAAATCCATAAGATATCAACAATTTTCATGGTTTTGGAAGGCAGCAAATGCATTTTATGATCAAATTCTTTTGGATTGATAACATTTCATTTCAATATTGTAAAGAGGATGCCTCAAAACTATAAAATCATTTTAAAATCATAATAGTGGAAGAATTATCACATTACATTTTCGGTTCATTAAACCCTTTTATATATCTTTGCTCACTAATATTTACATTGTAATATTTTGTGTTATTTTATCGGAGCTAATAGTTTCCTAATCCCTGAAAGAATGTTATTTCATTTTTTCCTAAAATTTTTTTTTTATGATAATTGTATACAGAATACATTTTAATAAGTTTGAATTTATTATTGCTTAATTTGATATTGTTTCCTATTTGTAGCTTGTAATGTAATGTTTGGTCGCTTTAGTATTTTTTTTAACATTTGTATGAAATTTAGAGTTTAATAATTGGTGGAGTTTTTACCAGATATTTTGAGGTTTGATTGATTTTCTCGTAGCAAAGTTATATATAATCTTGATCGGTTATTTGTTTATGGTCTTTCCTTTATGAAGCTTGAACTCTTGTCAGTTTTATTCATCTTAAACCTCAAATGGTTTTATTTAAAATTTTCAGCAATACTCGCTTTCACAAACTTTTAATGGTTTTAATTTCATATCTATAAACCTTTTAAAACTTGTCCTTGATGTTATGAAACATTTGAATATTTATCTATCATTGTTTATGGAGACACAGCACAAGTTTAAATTAGTTGTCGGGATTAAAATATAAAACTTAAAATATCGAAAAAAATTCACTTTGAATGAGTAATTCATATAAAAAGACATCTTGAAATCAATTATATTATTTCAAAATCTTCTTTTTTGGCTATATGGTTGTCAATATCTTCAAATACTAAACATATAAGCATCTGGATTTGAGGATGGACTGGAAAATTTAACATATGTCTCAATTATATTTGGTCGTCATTAAATATCAAACAGAAAAATATGTTATCGGTTGTTTATTATTTATTTTTCTTGGATTTATTTACAACTACTGGTGAGGATTAGAAACATTTTTTTGCATTTAAATTTATTGTTAGCTCTGTTGTTAGTTGATAATTCGTTGTCTCAAAATTGTTCATGTATAAGAATGTTTTAGTGTGTCTCGTATATGAAGATTGGCATTACTCATATATTTAGCATCAGTATTTTCACTAGATTCATATATCCTTAACATAAACTTTCTTTCATTTGGATCAAAGATTTTCAGTGTTTTATCAATATTTCTCGTGAAATTGATAATTGCTAATTATTAAAAAATAGTTTGCTTCATTAACATTTTCTAAAAATGTTTTATGAACAAAATTGAACTTTTTGTATTGATGGCTGATTCCAAAATTAACTGCCAACTAAATATCTCTAGTTTTATCTATATTTTGTTAGTTAAATTGTGTTATGTTGTTACTAAAATTTGCTTTGAGGATTAGATATAATATCGTATTACCATTTCAATGTTTATGAATTTTAATATTTAAGAAAGTACTAAAATATTACTATCATTATCCAATAATTACACTTAACCTTTGTTTTTAGAATTCTTTAATTATTGTACTCAAGTTTCTTTTTTAAGAGTTTATTTTCATTATTCCTGTATTTCCTTAATTACATACCTGTCTCGAATAGACGCCCTTGCATATGACTTTCTGAAAAAAATAAACGCCTGCCTTAACCTGGGTAAATGGTTTCACTGATCAAGCTGAATTGACATTTAAACATAACCTTAACTCCCCAAAACACTTGAGTTTGTTAATTAGAATCCAATACTGAATTTCGGTAATTGGTATATGATATGCCAGACTAAAGGCTCTGTTTCACTACAAGCCTCATAAAGAAATAGACGCCTGCCTTGAACTAATGCCTATGGTGTATACCCGTTTTGAATTAATATATGCCCGATGTGTATTTAAGGAAATACGTTACTTTTGGTTAATTTATTTGTGAGTTAAGTTGTAGATGTCAAACTAAGATGTGTTATCATTCTTGAGGTGTTTGAAATAATATGGAAATGATAGTTTGTCTGACTATACATATCGCTCATTTGATACCCAAATTATTTGTTTGAATGCTGATGTTCATGATTTAAATTGTTCTGAGATTTCAAATGTTTTAACCAATCACTGTTTGCATTGAGGTTTGATAAATGCATGGAATTCTATTTATTGTATTGAATATGTATAATGTATGTTATCTTTGTGTGCCATGATTTTTATTACTAGATCTGTATAATGTACACTACCATGTTGTCAATTGAATATCATCTTTTATCTTTTATAATACACCAACTATGATTCAAAGATTGGAATTTAACCCTAGAATCTTGACCTTTTATCGATGGCGGATTTCATCTTTCATGATATATCAGTTATAATTCAAAGATTGGATTTTAACCCTAGAATCTTGACATTTTATTGATGGCCAATTTCATCTTTCATGATGCATCAATTATGATTCAAAAATTGAAATAAAGACATTAGATTCTTACATAATAATATCATTTGAAAATTTCATCATTGTTGATTCACAGGAATGATTGTATTTGAAACTTTGGAATGTTTTACCTATGATTGTTCAGCTGTACAAAACCTAATCACTCAAAGATTTTAGATGTAGGATTGTATGCCATCATTCAATGAAGTTTTATCAAACACTTAAATTTATTCAACAGCAAATTTCTTTGACAAATGTAAACATTAATAATATACACTGAAATGTTTCAAATATTTATTAATGTAATGCCTACTTTTCAAGCTATTGCAATGCCTCGCTTCAGACCCCTGAGTTTTCTGTGCTGATATCAGCGCTCCTACAGGCGAATATTAGCAACCTCCAGTTACTTTCTGATTGGACTATTGCTTTCTCTTATAGTAAGCTAGAGAGCAAGCACAGAAAACTCAAGGGTATGCAGCAAGGCATAAAACTGACAGTTTGGAAACTGGCGTTTAAGGCTTTGCTTAGGAAGATAGTGTTTTGATTTGTGGTTATTGAAGATGTAATTTTATTGTTTTATCTATCTTTTATTGTACTTGAGTGAACATTATGAATTTGATAATTCACTATCTTAATTTTAGTATCTCATGAAAGTTATTGCATAGTACCAAACCACATCATATTTGTATTGTTTTAGATTGATAAGAACTAAAATATATATATTTCTTTTAATGCAACAACAGGAAATAGCAAAATGGTGCAAATGTTATTCATTTTCATATGTAACTATGTCTTCTAAATTTGAGAGCGTAACAGCATGTAATGAAGCAATAGGCCAATGTGTGGAATTTATCTTAACCAAACAGGGCAAGACTGAGCAAAGCAATCATAGCAGTAGATTATGAATATGTAACATTGAACATAACATGCAGTGTGAAATACACTTAGGTCTGGTGAAAAGCTTTGAAAAATGTACTCTCACTTAACAATCTGTTAACTATGTAACATTGATTATAATATGCAGCGTATGAAATACTCTTGGGTCTAGTAAAAAGATTTGACACCATCAATCTGCAAGAAACTCTAATATGAAAATTTTGTTTACTCAAAATCAGGCAGCCAGGGGCTAGATTTTCGAAGCTCTCTTAGTGCTAATATAGTCGTAGGTCAATGTTAATGTATGGTACTTACGACCATTTTAGCACTAAGAGGGGTTTGAAAATCTAGACCCGGGGTGGCCTGTCAACACTCTCACTTATAAACAACTGCTATATTGCTCTTATAGATCTTATGCATGTACGGTTGGTTCCGATGACATGAAAACCAGCAGACCTTTGACCAATCAAGAAGATTGTAACTAAGCAGTTCTGACCTGTAATGCTGAGGAATATATGAATGACAACTTCTTTGTACATTGTATGCAACGTTTCGACACAGATTCTTGTGTCGTTCTCAAGCAGAGGAACGACAAGAATCTGTGTAGAAACGTCGCATACAATGAACAAAGAAGTTGTCATCCATATATTCCTCAGCATTATTGTCATTCCAAATTCTAAAATGCCTCTCAAAGAAGAGTTCTGACCTGGCTTCAAATCAACTTGATATGCGTATGTAGGTATTGGCATCATCATAAGACCTTGTTCATTTACACTTGTGTCTTCATGAATCCTTTCATAGGACGATGGTCTCCCAAAATGCTGATTGTATGCTATGGTTGAAGAGTTAAGATTTGCCCTGTTGTGAATTTGTCTGCATCTTCATCGTACACATGGTTGACTACTGTTGAGACCTCCTCCTCTACTGCTGAGGATTCCTTGTATGTTGGGTTGAGTTTCAACCCCAAATGTTTCTACATTGTTATTGGAATTTCATTTAGGTTTGATTTTCATGGTTCTGTAGTGTCATAGAGTACATTCCACAATCAGACAACGGTTTTAGAATTATGGTATTAAATTCTATCCAATGAAGATTTTGTTTGTGTTTTTTTTTTTTATTCAGAGGATGATCCAGGTTTCAAGGAATAAAAGTAAAGTGTAAAAATGTCAGGTGCAGTTAAATTGCAATCCTTGCTTTGTGTCCAAATGTCAGATGCAGTAAAATTGTAATAACCGTTGAAAGGAATATATATATATGTATATTACAAACGTTCAATGCAGGCTAAATGCATTTAATCTTGTGATGGAATAACAGTTACTAAATATCTGTTGTTGTCCAAGTGTCATCAAATTTCCAAAGAAAAAGTAACAAAATGTCTATTGCTATCAAATTTCCAAGGAAAACATTACAAAATGTCTGTTGCAATCTAGTTGTAATCCCATTTCAAAAGAAAAAGTAACAAAATGTCTGTTGCAATTCAATTGTAATCAAATTTCCAAGGAAAAAGTAACAAAATATCTTCTCTCTTTTTTTTCCTAGTCCAATTGTAATATATATTCCTAAGGAAAAAGTAAAAATATCAGATCCAGTCCAATTGTAATCTACGTACCAAAAGTTACAAATTGACAGATTCAGTCTTATTGTAATCACTGTTGCAAGAAAAGAGTAACAAAATGTCAGAAGCTGCCAAATTTTTTGTCATTACCAAAGGGATGTCATAGGGATTGCCATTACCCAAGGGATATCATAGGGATTGCCATTACCCAAGGGATATCATAGGGATCACCATTACCCAAGGAATATCATAGGGATTGCCATAACCCTAGGGATTGCCATTACCCAAGGGATATCATAGATATCGCCGAAGCCCAAGGAATATCATAGGGATTGCCATTACCCAAGGGATATCATCCAGATTGCCATTACCACAAGGGATATCATAGGGATCACCATTACCCAAGGAATATGATAGGGATTGCCATTACCCAAGGGATGTCATAGGGATTGCCATTACCCAAGACCTATCACAGGGATTGCCATAACCCCAAGGGATATAATAGGTATTGCAATTACCACACTGGATATCATAGGGATTGCCATAACCAAATTGGGTATCAAAGGGATTGTCATTACCCAAGGGATGTCATAGGGATTGACATTACAGCAATATCATAGGAATTGCCATAACCCAAGAAATGTCAAAGGAATAACCATAACCCAAGGGATATCATAGGAATTGCCATTACCCAAGGGATATCATAGGGATTGCTATAACCCAAGGGGTATCAAAGGGATTACCATAACCAAAAGGGATATCATTGATATTGTCATTACCCATGGAATATCATAGGGATCACTATACCCCAGGAATATCATAGGGATTGCCATTACCCAAGACCTATCACAGGGATTGCCATCACCCCAGGGATATCATAGGGATTGCCATTACCCAAGGGATATCATAGGGATTGCGATAACCCATGAAATATCATAGGAATCACCATAACCCCAGGAATATCATAGAGATTGTCATTACCCAATGGCTATCATAGGGATTGCCATTAGCAAAGGTATATCATAGGGATTGCCATAACCAATGGAATATCATAGGGATTGCCATAACCTAACCAAGATGATATCATAGGGATTGTCATTACCCATGGAATATCATAGGGATTGCCATAACCCAAGGGATATCATAGGGATTGCTTTTACCCATGGAATATCATATGGATTACCATAACCCCAGGAATATCATATGGATTACCATAACCCATTGAATATCATAGGGATTGCCATAACCAATGGAATATCATAGGGATTGCCATAACCTAACCAAGATGATATCATAGGGATTGTCATTACCCATGGAATATCATAGGGATTGCCATTACCAAAGGAATATCATAGGGATTACCATAACCCATTGAATATCATAGGGATTACCATAACCCAAGAGACATCATAGGGATTGCCACAACCGAAGGGATATCATAGGGATTGCCATAACCCATGGAATATCATAGGGATCACCATAACCCCAGGAATATCATAGGGATTGCCATTACCCAAGGGATATCATAGGGATAGTCATTACCCATGGAATATCATAGGGATTGCCATAACCCAAGGGATATCATAGGGATTGCCATTAGCAAAGGGATCCCAAGAGACATCATAGGGATTCCCAAAACCCAAGGAAAGTCATAGGGATTGCCTTTACCAAAGGGATGTAATATGGATTGCCCTTAACCAAGGGATATCACAGGGATTGCCATAACCCAAGGAATATCATAGGAATAACCATAACCCAAGGGATATAATAGGGATTACCATAACCCCAGGAACATCATAGGGATTACCATTACCCCAGGAATATCATAGGGATTTCCCTAACCCTAGGGATATCATAGGGATTGCCATAACCGAAGGGATGTCATAGGGATTGCCATAACCCATGGAATATCATAGGGATCACCATAACCCCAGGAATATCATAGGGATTGCCATTACCCAAGGGATATCATAGGGATAGTCATCAGTGTTTGAAATAAGCGTAGGCCCGTAGGCCAAACGCCGACAGTTATTCACAAGGGCCCACAGTATTCAATATCTGCAGGTCCTTACAGGCTCACAGTTTTTTTAACATGATACTGTTCCTTTCTAACAATACTTTCAGTGAGGCATATTTCCTTGCCAAACGTTCATAACTATCACTCTAAGCTGATAACAGTGTTGTGTTGTTATAACATTGTGATACCAATAATATTATTATTTTAGAATAAGTCAAATCAGTACTGATATTGAAAGCCGACAGTTTCGGAGTTGGGCCCACAGTTTTCCCTATCTGTAGGTCCTTATTGACAAGCAGTTTTTGAGGTGCTTATTTCAAACACTGATAGTCATTACCCATGGAATATCATAGGGATTGCCATAACCCAAGGGATATCATAGGGATTGCCATAACCCATGAGATATCATAGGGATCACCATAACCCCAGGAATATCATAGAGATTGCCATAACCCAAGGGATATCATAGGGATTGCCATAGCCCCAGCGATATCATAGGGATTGCCATAATCCAAGTGATATAATATGGATTGCCCTTAACCAAGGGATATCACAGGGATTGCCATAACCCAAGGAATATCATAGGAATAACCATAACCCAAGGGATATAATAGGGATTACCATAACCCCAGGAACATCATAGGGATTACCATTACCCCAGGAATATCATAGGGATTTCCCTAACCCTAGGGATATCATAGGGATTGCCATAACCGAAGGGATGTCATAGGGATTGCCATAACCGAAGGGATATCATATGGATTGCCATAACCCAAGGGATATCATAGGGATTACCATAACCCAAGGAATATCATAGGGATTACCATAACCCCAGGAACATCATAGGGATTACCATAACCGAAGGGATATCATAGGGATTGCGATAACCCTAGGGATATCATTGGGATTGCCATAACCCAAGTGATATCATAGGGATTGCCATAACCCATGGAATATCATAGGGATTGTCATAACCGAAGGGATGTCATAGGGATTGCCATAACCGAAGGGATATCATATGGATTGCCATAACCCAAGGGATATCATAGGGATTACCATAACCCAAGGAATATCATAGGGATTACCATAACCCCAGGAACATCATAGGGATTACCATAACCGAAGGGATATCATAGGGATTGCCATAACCCAAGTGATATCATAGGGATTGCCATAACCCATGGAATATCATAGGGATTGCTATTACCACAAGGGATATCATAGGGAATTACCATAACCTCCGGAATATCATAGGGATTGCCATAACCCATGGAATATCATAGGGATTGCCATAACCCATGGAATATCATAGGGATTGTCATAACCGAAGGGATGTCATAGGGATTGCCATAACCGAAGGGATATCATAGGGATTGCCATAACCCATGGAAGATCATAGGGATTGCCATAACCGAAGGGATATCATAGGGGTTGCCATAATTAAAGGGATATCATAGGGATTACCATAACCCAAGGAATATCATGTGGCTTACACTCTTAACTCTTTTAACACTCTTGAGATGATTTCAATTAATTTCTTTATATACAATTAACTCATCCCACTTTTGTTGCCCTAAATCTTAATTTTCTTGTTAGCCAAAATATATTCCGAATTCAATTGTTTGCATTTGTTGACTATTTCATAAGCGACCAATGTGGTCATGAGATAACCAACCTACACAGATGGTGGTGAAACAAAGGGGTTTTACACCTAAACACCTAAAGAAGGGTACTTATGAGTTAAGACCTATTGAAAAAAGAAGAGATACAACCACCCATGATGTGTAAGAAGTAAGAAGTACTAATTGTTGCTGAAAAGAATCAGTATAACAGACGTCAGTCAGTAAAACATAATTATGGAAACTTATTAAAAACACCCAGAAGAGCAGTTTCGAGTTGGTAATGTTTTATACACCACGTGGTGTGGTTATCAGGTGAATATCAGAGGTTAACTATTTCGTATAACCAGGCGTGAGATGGTTATATTGCATAACCTTACCTCTTCACATCCAAGTTGCGTTTGGTCGATGTGCTCTCGGTTTTTCGATACCACAAACAAGTTCGGCTTCGCCTCACTTCTTTGTGGTATCGCACCTCGCACAACTTACAACCACTGTGTTTTAGGATATGTCAAGGTACACAACACCTTGAAATGTTGACTTTGTATCAAACACATATTTACGTAAGAATACATAATATCAAAACAATTTTGAAACGTAGTTTATTTACAGATTTATAACTTATTTTCATATAAAGTGCATCTCATGGTGATATCATTTTGTGCTTTGTGCTTATCCATGTTGAATACAGACCTCAAGGTCTTCTAGTATTTTCATCATAACACTCACACACAAATTCACGTCGGCCCGTCTCGATTAGCTGAAAAGCTTCAGCAAGTAGGACACAGAATCCAAGTGAACAATGTTCCCAAACCTGTGACAAGCTAAACTCTGTTTCATTCATGTGGTCTTTGTTGAATTATCCATAAAAAGGTCAACTTTAATGTTGTTTGGATAGTCAATCAAATGTCCATATGTAGTCTCTGAAACTAAAGTGTAACGTCAGTTGTTGAAATTAAACACCGGTGATCTTTGAAAATTGCTTATCGATGTTTTACTTTATTGCTTAAAGAGACACAGAGTATGTTGATAGGATCACATATCGATGTTTGAAATCGATGTTATTACTTTTGATCGAAAACCGGACAATGTGGCTCGAGTGGCGCGCGCAAATTCGCCAAACGTAATTTTGAAACCTTGTCATAAGCTGACAGGAAGATGTATTCGATTCGATAGTGTTTATTAGGTTTTGTAACTAATAGGTAGATTAATTGGATGCATAATTTCGAATATTAAACGTATTTGAGATGTTTTCTTGATTTGTTCCCATAAAATCAAGCATGTTAGAGATATTATGCACAAATGAATATATTTGCAAGTCCAGTGATGAGATATGAACTTCAATCAGCATATTAGATATTTTGTAGCTTATCAAAACCAAATAACATTTTAAGAAAGATACTCTGTGTCACCTTAATGTTGATCTCTCTCCAGGTATTAATATTTTTGCTAATTTTATTTCAAAACATTTTGAATCTGACTTTTGAATAATGTGAGAGTACACGTTTTAATGGACCAATCAATCATGTTTTAAAAATGAATGTCGAATAATGTGATTAATTCTAAAAAAGAAACATGCTAAATTAATACAGTTTTAGAGTAATAATCTTATAAGCACCTTGTTATATTATTTAGCAATATTATGTACACATTGCTATATACATTACTAAATGATATTGAAAATAATAATTACATTAAGAATCATTTTTCAACAGCAAATTGCATAAACGGGTCATTCTACAAGATTTGGAAATTCCATGTCCGATGTGAGATACCACGTATGAATAATGTTTAAATGAATAAATAATTGTGAGAAAACTTTTATTTATAAAACTTACTTTATTCTAAACAATTGTTCATATAACACAAGTTAATGTTCATCTACATTAATAAACCAGCAGCAGAAATTAGGGTAACTCGTTATTTTAGCATGTCCGAATCTAAATGTTTGTTTCTTGGTTTGATGTAGACATTCCAAATTTGATAATCTTAAGTTAGTTTTGGATAAGTTTTGAAGGATGGACAATTGACAAAAGTTTAAGGCAAACTTGAAGCAGTTTAGTGGTATGAATTTTTTTAAATTGTCAAAACAAAGTGTCCACAATATTATTGTCATTACCGCAACAGTAACAAATTAGGGTTGTAAATACACATGGATCATCTCCCTTGAAATCCTCTTATCATGTTCAACTAGACGGCAACATTGTTATACTTGTGCCCAAGGGAGGTTTGTCAGAGTATCAGACTTTTCGTGGGATTCAACATTCTGTTGTTGGTATGTGTGTCATCACCGCAACACGTTTTACTACTTCACCAGAGAAACCAACCACAATCTATTCATATCTTAAGGATACCTGCTTGAATACAGTTCAGAATTTGTGACATACAGGTCATAATATGATTCTTGAAGATTAACAGACTTGAATATAAAGGAAAATGTCATCAATACAACAGTCATTACCGCAACAAAAACATTCTGTTGCGGTAATGTGTCATTACCATACATGTGATAAAACCTGTAATCCCAAGCAAAATACAACAAATGTTACACTGTTATGTCTTAAATGATACAAAGTTGCTTCTGTTGAAGAGCTAGGAATTAGAACATGACAGGAAAGGAACGGTTTTGAAAAATACAACTTATTGTCATTACCGCAACAGTCATAACCGCAACAGTAAAAAAAACCCAAATGTGTACATTTTTGTTCATAGTTGGAAAAATGTAGATTTGTGTTGTAACACAATAAAAACAGTCATTAACAACCTTTAAATACATACATAGTGCCTACAAGTTATGTATTGAGGTACTTTTCATATTTTTCCACGTTGAATGAAATTGAAAGATATAAAAAATCATAAATGCTATGAAAAACTTGAATTTTATTATGTATTTCTATTTTTACACTCAGTAGTATAGATTATAGTTACATGATATCAAAATAATTATAACAAAATTATTAGCAGAGACACATGAAGCTTAACACTTACAGAATCGGTATGTTTCAAATAACATGAAAATGTGAAATGTAATGTCATGTTCATAATTAAGATTGGGTGAATATGTTATCATTGTAATAAATCTCATATTACCAAACAACTCAAGTACTTGAACATTTTTAATATTTGATTTTATTCTTAAATTTTACTGATTCCCATAGTATGTGTCATTACCAAAACGACATGTCATTACCGTATCTTCAATGTCATTAAACAAACATCACGAATTTTATAGAATTAAGCCAATTATCATTTCATATAAATCCTTTTGATATTTGTGAATGGTTAAAGAAAAATTGATTTTATACTTTTCTGACAACTGTAAGAGAAATCGGCCTATGGATTATCCATTTAGTGTGTTTGCATTCCCGACAAAATGTATGAATTGTGTCCACAGTTAGGTATAACTACTATTTAATGCCAACATGTACTAATGAATTGTCAAAAATGTTTACCTGAACTAATATTCGTAACCTCTCGATGATATTTATTAAATGTGTAATAAAATTTTCTAAAATTGTTATTTTAGTTTCTGTTGCGGTAATGACATATTAAGATTAATGAGTAAGTTTCGACAAATTTACTGAAAAATGTTTTGCTCAGACATCTTTGCTGATGCTAAATGGCAATAATTAAAATCAAACTTTATTCCATTAAACAAGAAAAACATTAAGAAATTGACTTAGAATTTTTACAAAGTGAAATACCAAAATTTCCAAATCAGGTAGAACGACCCAAATATTAACTTGGTTGTTGACAGCTTGTTTTATACCGTGTAAACCCTCTATAACATACTTCAGCATTCAACAGTAAATACATGAATATACTTAAAAGTTCAACTCATCTTTACTTCCTCCTGAAAAGACCTTGAAACGCGGCCTTAATTTTGTTCAAAACATGAGACCACTTCATTTTCGTCTCCACCTTCAAACCATGTGCTTTCGATTGTGTACAGCTCGTGCGATATGACATTTACTTAAAACCCGTGAATCACAAGGTGAAATTGACAACGTCCGTACAGCAACACCTTTTACTTCATAAAGAGGATAATATTTGATGGACTGAATAGTATATTAAACATAATATAATCATTTGCCATAAATCAAAATATCGGTGAAATTTTTGACAAATTGTATTCACATTATACAAATTTCAGTTCAATGTGGAATTTTGGTGGTTTTTTATAAGTCGAAACAACTAAAAACAGATTGCTTCTTGCTCAGATTTGTCTGATTGACAACTTCGCCATGACATGCTCAATCTGCACGTGAAATTCGCGTATTATGCAAATGAAATGTTAAGAAGTTGAGTGTTGAAGTTTTACCCCATAACAACAAATATAAAATAACTAAATATTTGGTTGATGTTCTACTTTTGTTAAATTGCAAATTGGTAAAGTCATGTGCTGTATGTGAGATAATGACCACATCCTCGTGGCTATCGGATATAACCTTCTTGCTGTCGCTTGAAGGTTATATCCGATACCTACTCGGCTGTAGGTCGTTACCTCAACCATATATTTGGTTATACACCTAGTTTTCATGTAAAATGGACTTGTGATTTGGACTGTTTTAAAATATTGAAATCAAGTATTTATCATGTACATGCCATTTTGGGAGGAATATGTAGGAATTTTGAATTTGTGTCATCAAGCAAGGCATTTATGTTGGTATCAAAGCTAAACAACGTGTGTTGAAAATGACGGAGATGCTCTTAAGATATCTTGGAAGTCTCACGAGGATAACTGGCCTTCTTGGTTGAATATGCACTTCTCAAAAAAGATTGATCAAAACTAGGATGTGTTGTGAAGTCTCAATGTCTATAAAAACGGGACGACATGGAAAGACCCAGATGAAGAAATCCTTGGTTTTGGGTTGCCATTCTGGACTCTCACTTCCAAGGATCTTTTGGGAATTGGTCTTAGGAAACCATACGGACATGTATCGCTTAGAATAGCATTAGAAGACATATAGAGAATCTCATCTGATATCAAATATATCAACACAAGTTGATAAAAGTAACACATTTTTATTTTATCAACGAGTGTTGATATATTTGATATCAGAAGACACGAGGGTGAGATTCTATTTACCATCCAAACATATTTTCATCACATTTGTATGAAAAATCGACATCTTTGAACACTGCATATATAGCTCTAAAACTCTTAAACCAGTGATGTCATGCCCCTTCTGTTGACAGGGCATTGTTCGAAATCTACTGTCAAAGCGATATCTCCTAGGAGATATCGCTTGATCTTCCACAAGCGATATCTCCTGTGAAACCCAGTTTTGGATGATAAATAGGCCTACACGTTTACCCCCTTCCTGACTATTATTCAGAAAGAACTTTCCTTCTATCAAGTAATAGGGTAGGGTCTATGAGTATATAATGTCTTTCTAAAGCTGTTTTAAGCAACACACGTCCCTGTGCAGAAACTACACCAAAGGCACCATATGTTCCTCTGACATATCTCATCTTGGGATTTTGCTCAACAAACAACTGACAAATGGCAATGTTAACATTTTTGCAACCCAACTTTTCCATGCTTGCAGAAATGCAAATATTTCAACAATGATTGATTTTTTTGGTTATCGATTCAATATTATTTCTGGTTTGTTGTGATATGATTTTGCTTTACATATTTGTCCAAGTAATTTAATATTCTTCTCCTCTGTAGCTGTTGACAACCATCCAACAATGACGTATTGGAAGACGATATTAGTTTATTTCTTTGAGTGGTATTTAGAAATTGGAAGTCAAATAGGGAAGAATACTTATGGATAACAACTTCTTTATTCTGAGTACAGGACATTTTGATGCAGCTTTTTGTATCATTTTCAAGCTGTATCGAGTCGTGTACATAGCTTTCAGACACGATACCAGAAGCTGTATCAAAATGTCGTGTACTCAAAATAAAGAAGTTGTTATCCGTAGATATTCGTCCTTATTTTGATATTGCAGTTGAATTGTATACTTCTCAAAAGGAGTTCAAACCTAAAATTCCACCTCCCTATTCCGTACTATCGGAATCCCATGAGATGTGCGCAGGCGCAACTGCTTCAGTGCCATTGTGCCTTTGTTTTAAACACAGATTTATTTACTCTAGAGAAGTTTGGACAAAAACTTTCACTTTTACTTGTGGAGCAGTTTCTGAATTGGTTCCTACGAGTTTATGACCAAGGAAACGGAATATTGGAAAATTTGACTTAGACACGCGGTGTCTGTACAGTTTATATTTGTTTTGTGACCGAGAAGGCCCCAGGCCTAGGTCTACCCTGTCATGACGACTCTACCGGGGGTCTGACATGGAACTGAATGTGACATCTTCATTGATGAGGACATATTGCATGGTTCTCTGTTGAATCCCCCTGTAGCCGCTCAATGATTAATCCTCTATTATAATTGGTTTTCTTACATCTGAACAAGACGAATTTTCAATTGAAAGAATCATCATTATGGTAGCACTTTTTTGCTCAAAATGTTCATGGTAAATGCATATAACACGTTTAAACACCAACCCAACTCACAAAGGTCCAAACACATTACCTTTTGGTGTTATGGACCCTTGTTTTGGGCATAAATTTGTGATTTTCGAGGAGACTGTCATTCTCACTGTTCTTAAATATGGCTATAAATATATATGCTTTGTACACAGTGTTTGACGTCAGGATACTTTTTTCTTTTTATTTGCAATTGTATTTAAAATTTGTTAACCCTTTGGCAACTAATCCAGTTATGGAAAGTAAAAAGTTTTAAACTTATTATTTGGCGTCTCGGGCCAACTAGCCTGTGTTCGTCTCACGCTTCAGAAATTAATGTGCTTTATATGGAAAAAAAGAACAGAAAAGTTATTAAATATCTATTACTCTTGAAGGATTTAGTATCTATTTAGTGCAATGGGGTATATTTTGTGGAGACTAAATTCTCCTGTGTGGTGTTTATCGAGTTGTCAAAAATAAATTAACAAAACTTCACGCCCTGTAATATGTTTCACTTTGGTTGTGTCACAATCATGTACTAATAGCATTATATGCATAAACTGAAGTTTAATTTCGTTTGAACAATAAATAAAAGTACCGAGGGTACAGAAGCTCACCTTAAAATGAATGATGTGGTAATATAGTTTAATTGTGTAACCATATTTTATATGATAATTGATTATGGCTGCCATCATGATTTTTGTATCTTTTAAATTGCTAGTCTTCTGTTGGAAAAAATTAGAGCACGAACAAACATTAATACAAGAATGTTAATAAATCATGATTTGTTAACAAGCAGTAGGTTTTTGTATAACTTTTTTGTATATCTATGGCTGAATTGGTGACCATCTTGTATTTTTTAATCTTCTAGTTGTTACTTATATGTGGGCATCCATATTAATTTCATTATCTTGATTGGTTTAGGAGTATTCATTTAAATAACAATCAATAATAACAGGTGTTGTGACTCTTGAAGTCAAGAAATAGTCCCGAAAATCTCAAGAATTCTTTCTTAAAAGTACTTGTACAGTACTCTGACCAAAGTTTTCAAACACAATCACAAAAGTCAACAAGCTGGTTAATCCAATGTTAGATTAGTCACACTCTCAACTTCCAAAGAACTAAAAAAAGATGCACATAAACATTTGGAATATATCCCTCTGACACAAATCACAAATTCAGCTAGTGATAAGTCCAATTGCCAAAGTAAACTGTGTCCAGGTCAATGTCTCATGTGATTCTAACTGAAGATTTCTGAATATCTTAAATCTTGACATATGTTAGTGCAATCTGATTGGTCAGAATAGGCTAGCCACATGGGGGTTTATGCTAATTACTAGATATGATGACCTGTGATGACCTCTTGCACCTGCATGTAGCTTATGTAACTTATCCTCTTATGTAAGTTACTGTTATTCCATAATGTGAGTGTCTTCCCCTTAATTCAGTATGCAATACAGATATTAAGAGGGGAGTTGCAGGAGAGGGGCTGGAGGATAGGAGGGGAAAGGAGGGATAGAAGAGAGGTTTGCAGTGGAAGGACAGGAGAGGAAAGGGGAGGAGGGGAAGGGGGGATAGAAGGGGTGGGGGGTAGAAGAGAGGTTTGCTATAGAAATAATCTGGAGGTCAACTCAGTAATATGTTTATTGAAGTATTTTAATATTAATTGCATGGAAACAACAGTTAGTGTTGAGAGTGAACAAATTTAATCATTTTAAATGCTTTTGAAAAGGATTTGATTGAATTGAATGATCATTATAATTATCTAGATAATCATCGTTCAGATCATAATCAGATCCCTCACTGGCTATGTTATTTGGCCTTTTATGAAGTGTCAGGAATTATGTAACCCACTGATATCATTATATGTTTTATTTAAAAGGATTTATTAAAACACTCATGGTTCAGGCTGTTCGCAGATAAAGATGATTCATAAATTTGTTTGTAACTGTATTTATAGTGTTGATAAATATTACAACAAGTGCATCAATACAAATATAAACACATTCATTTGATTGACCAGGAAATGTATTCTTTTCAATGACTTTTATGAAATCTAATTGAAAATTCAATATAAATGACATATTGACCATCTTGGATTCTTGATAATAAAATGAATGCGTCTTTGTCAGGAATCACTATATAAAAAAATACTCACTTTTCAGAATGATATCTTAATTGATTTAGTAGGAGAAGTACTTGGCCTAAAATCTAATTGAAAAATAATGACTTCTATGTTGACATGTTGTTCCCAGAGCCCCTTCAGCATGATACAATTATCATTTAGTTTTACAGGTTTTCATAAAACATATGGTATTGGAACTGGAACCTGATACAAATTACCTCTTTCTACAATAACTTATGTAGATTACTGTACATAAAAGCAGATTCTTGACTTATTAATATTAACTCATCTTGCAGATTGTTGTACACAAAAGCTGATTCTTGACTTGTTTAAATTGTTATTTGTAAAAAGTATTATTATTAATAGAATACAAGTATACTTTCATAAAGTCAATTTATATACTTTCCATAAAGTCCATTGCTTAGATATGATAATTGCCATACATCATTATGTTGTATTTATCAATTAAGTAAAGATAACTAAGCAACATACAAGCAGGCAGGGCTGCTAGCCCCAGATCCTTAAGGAGAGGGTAGCAATTTGTGGATTTGGCTTTGTGTATTTGGAGAAGAATAGTGTGCTGAGCATGTAAACCTGAACTCTGGCTAAGCCCTTATGTGTGGTATTTAAAAACTTGACGGGAGAGAACATGTATTGTTGTGAAAAATATATATAATTTCACAAAACATAGTTAGCTTATGTCCTAAATTGATTTTGTGTCAAGAAGAACTTCTGTTAGATATAGAAATGGTACAAAAACTTTGTGTTTTTGCTTTTGACATGTTATGTCCTGTGGGCCTGTGGCCTTTTTGACAGAATAAAACTATATATAGAAATGGTACAAATATGAGTAAACACAGGAAATGGAACCTGATACAAAATAACTCTTTCCACATCAACTTATCATGAAGATTGCTAAACACAAAACTTATTGATGACAACTTTTGTGTAAGTTGTTATTCTTAGAAAGAACATATCACTGTCATGAGATTACAAGTCTAATTTCCATAACTCTTATTGCATACACATGGCCATATAGCATATTGCTCTGCAATATCAATTGGGTCAGGTTGATTATGCAACAGACTAGCAGCTGACACTGTGATGCTAGCAGCCTGTATCAGGATGTGTATTAGAATAGCATTGTGGACTCTAGAGGCATATCTGAACTCTGGTTGACCCCTTATGTGTGGTATTTAAAGGAATATAAGGGAAATACCATTGTTTAAAATTTAACATGATGTTTAATGTGATTGGGTTTTTGCAGCTGAAGATTTTAAGCAAATTAATTAATTACGTTTGTCTTATATCTTAATTTTTTTTTAAAAACACTTAAAAATATAGAACAACTTGCATGACAATCTTAAATATTCCATATTCAAGATAATATTATGATTAGTAAGTTCAAATTAGAGAATTTATTTGATGCAAGTGATCACTTGATGAAAGCTTAAAATTTAATAATAATGATGTGTCATTGCAGCTGAAAAGTCAATATGGCTGCTTTTGCGGCCATCTTGGATTCTCAAAACTGAAACGTCTACCTTTCTGTGCGGAATCACTATAGGTATAACATACTACAATTTAGAAAGTATATCTAGATTGGTTTAGGAGAAGTAGTCTTTTTCATGAAATCTAATTGAAAATTCAATATGGCTCCCATGGCAGCCATCTTGGATTCTCAAAACTGAAACATCTACCTTTCTGTGAGGAATCACCTTGGGTATAACATACTACAATTTCAGAATGGTATCTGGATTTGTATAGGAGGAGTAGTCTTTTTCGTGAAATCTAATTGAAAATTCAATATGGCTGCCATGGCGGCCATCTTGGATTCTCAAAACTGAAACATCTACCTTTCTGTGAGGAATCACCTTGGGTATAACATACTACAATTTCAGAATGATATCTGGATTCGTATAGGAGGAGTAGTCTTTTTCATGAAATCTAATTGAAAATTCAATATGGCTGCCATGACGGCCATCTTGGATTCTCAAAACTGAAACATCTACCTTTCTGTGAGGAATCACCATGGGTATAACATACTACAATTTCAGAATGATATCTGGATTCGTTTAGGAGGAGTAGTCTTTTTCCTGAAAGTTTACGGACGGACGGACGGACGGACGGACGGACGGACGGACGGACGGACAGACAGACGGACGACGGACGAAGCGCCATGACATAAGCTCACATTTACTTTGTAAAGGTGAGCTAAAAAACCAATAGGACTGTCCCATTAAGGACCTTCGATCACCTTAGGGCTTCTTGGAGTAGGCCCTGTTCAAAAAGACTTCGACTCATCATTGAGTAAAAACAACAAAACCAATATTTGCATAAATTCAATATTTTCTTTCTTTTACTTCAAATCTAGTCACATATAACAGCCAGCAAATAGAACAGGGAAGAAATTGAACCATAACTCAATACAAGCGGCTTTTACCAAGTCATTCTTTGCACATATTGGAGAAATATAGATATTAAGATGGCAGGGCTTGACTTAGGACATGTTAGCAAAATGCAACTTCAGACAAAATCAAGTTGCATAAATCAAGTTCCTGTTGCACTTTTTCCATATTTTTTGGGTTCATTTTCTTTCTTTTCTTGTAGGATAATGAACCGAGTGGACCATTATATTATTTATTACAATATTTGAAAGCAATGGCTTTGCCTTATTCAAGTAAAACATTCGATTTCAGAAATTAAAGTTGCATTGGAAATAAAAATGCACTAAATCAAGCCCTGGATGATAGATTTGCTTAGGTTACAGTGTTTCAGTTCTCAATCAAACTTGATAATTGTACAAGTTAATGACAACTGAAATTGCTTTTACAATTTTGGCATATACATCTGTAAGCTTTTAGATAGTCACATCCCAATGAAGTTCGATCTACAGTTATCTTGATGCTCAATGACAAAGAATTTTAGATTTGCTAAAGCTAGACCTTAATCAGAAATTCTGAAAAGAATAAAAGAAAAGTGATTCCTGTAAACTTCAACGTGTCTTATAGACATTAACTGTAAATTCCTTGTTCTTTCTCATAAATAATGTGCTTAGATATTTATGAAAAGAATAAAAGAAAAGTGATTCCTGTAAACTTCAAAGTTTCTTATAGACATTAACTGTTCTTTCTCACAAATAATGTGCTTAGATATTTCTCTTATACTTTGCACTTTTCTATCATCAAAAAGAAATGATATATGACAGCCCCTTGTCTTACTGCCTATACAATGATGTATGTACACCTTTAATTGGTTACGCACACAAAATAAGGAACAATAAATACCTACATACATAGATACAAAATTAACAGATAACTGTACAATATGTATAAAACCACAATGATATTGCTTTTAAGGATGCGAACGTTCATACGAGGTATATGCTGACATAGTTCAGACTTATTGATCTTAAAAAGAGAGGTATTACTCTACATTTTCTGTGAAAGAGGAACAGAAAAAATATATTATATATTTTCTTAAAAATTACATAAAATACCTATCAAACGCTACAGTTTCGATCATTTCAAGAGGAGCTATAAAATGAGTTGTCATTTTCATCTGAACATTACATAAAAGGAAAGAAAAGCAAACCTGTCTTGCATCATAAGGAAAGAAATGAACTGAAATCACACTTGCATTTCATTGTACCCTCTTTCTGACTGCTATCAGTCTGCATATATAGCATAAAATACTGATCTTTTGGAGAACAAATTGACAAACATATCCATGTTGTGAGGGCATCCTTTCCAAAGTCTGATTTTCTCAATTTTTGAAGTTACAATTTTCAAAAAACAGAGGGAATAAAAGTCATGTTTAGTGAAGACAATAAATGGAGAAAAGGAATAGTAGATGCTTAAATGAAGCTCTTCTGACGTTCGTTGATGAAGTTTTAGTCACAACATATCATACATCCAAAAACGTTTATGATTATTTTAGTGTTGTATTTCAAACTTTTGTTCCACCCTTTTGGAGCATATTGCATATTTTGATCACCTCTTCCCCTCCCTTGTGGGGTACTTTTCATTTTGGGCCCTCTTTTTGACATCTTTCATATTGTTTTCTTCTTCGAATACCCCAGCCATGAGAACCTACAACCCTTCCATCCCAACCCTTGACCGTTCTTATTTTATGTCCCTTTTGCTAGTAATTAAATGTTGTCCACCCTTTTGAGCGCCTTGAATTTTTTGCCCATTTTTGGAAGTTCCAAGCAATGAGAAAACCAGCATTTGATAAGGATGCCCTCAATGGTATTTGATAAAGCCCTCTCTGGCCAGTTATCTGGGTAGTCAATCAAGGTACCATGTACATACATACACACATGCATTATAAAGTCTAACCCTTCTCTAGGACAGATAATAAATACTTTTGGGTTGATAGGAGATCACAAAACTGTAGTCTATTATGACTTTCATTAAACTCAAACATTAAACTTATGCCATCGTTTCTACATAAATATGCATATTCATATGTACAAGTTTCAATGCAATGGTTGTACGAGGGTGAAATCTTGGATGGTTTTTACAAGCAGTCTCTTAAAGGGAGGGTTCTATCAGCTTTAAGGGTCGGCCATTTTTTTTGTTACATGTTTGGAAAAAAGGTTGTAAATCAACCCTTATATCTTTTAAATGGAAGAAATGTTTCTAATAGGATATAAATTAATTAAAAAAATTGTTCTTTTTCCATCTATACAACAAGACCTGAAGAATGTCTCAACATTGAATGCAATTTTCTTTTTGAATGAATCTGCACTAATTTATGTTGAATTTAAAAAATTTCAACATAAATGATAAACCACAATTTTGTATAGAGAATCATGTATAGACATTTGGCAAAAATTTACCCTCAGATGTTTTATTACAAAATACGTCCTGATAGAACTTCCCCTTCCAAGTGAACAATGTTGGATTCTATTCAGTCAGCCTGACATTTACACACATACACACATTAATATTGATCATATGGCAGAAATGTACATCAGCTACAGTGTACCCCCTCACAGACAGATGTAGGGGTACATTTAAAATGTTCATCCTTCTAGCGAATATATACTTTCCATTCTTGCAAGAAGCAAGCGGGTAGGTACACATTCAGTCTATGTAAAAAAAATGAAGGAACTTTTTTGTTTTCCATCAATATCATGGTAGTATAATATGGCAAGACGCGACTGTTTATACTCAAATATCGTCAGTAAGCACTTTCTGACTCGAACCATCTGCAAACGGGTGTTCTATATACAATTAACGCCAATATCCTCCGTGATGAGTCGCAGTAAATGCTTTGAATGGATTTCATAGCACCATATACAGCTAGAGTTCAAGGTCAAGGTCAAGGGTCAAGCACTGAGGGACACAACAGAGAGGAAGGGTCACTGACCTTGACAGACAGATACAAGGTCACATCTAAGCTACATATTGTAGAAACCTAAGCGTAAGTTCTGTCTTGACGTTTGTCCATTCAAGCACTGCAGTTGTGGTTTCCACTGCACAGAAGAAGAAGCACAGACCTCGAATTTATAAGAGCTGTATACATAGCTGGAACGAGACGTCGACAGAGTGGCCATTTATTCCAGTTTTTGTTTGGCCTCCATGACAGTTGCGTACATAAGTGTTACAGAAAGCTCAAGCATGAAATATGTCTGTAAAGAACCAATTCACAATCAATTTCACTCTTCAAATCATCAGATCACAATTTTTCGTAGAGTTTGAATAGTCAGACAATCTCTGCCTGGTTGGGAATAAATGTACAAAAATCCTTTGGCACTGGTCAGGACCAGAAACATCTTTGCCGTTGACTCAGATTCAACTTGGAATTGGTCGACAACAACAACAAAACTCCAGAAATGTTCCTTAAATGAAGTCCATTGTCTCACTTTATTACTTGTCTGAGAGTTCGACAACCTTGCATGTTCCCTGCAAGACTACTTCCAACAAGGAATTGTCTTTAACTATTGAATTTTATCACAATCCTTCAATTTCCACAAGGAATATTCATAACATAGTCAGATTCCATAGCTTTCAATATTACTCACAGCTTTCATATTAAGATAAACTGTCAGTTTTGTCCTTTGGCACTGAGACCAGTTTTGTCGCAATGGTCACCGATAAAATTTCGTCATTATGGTGAACAGAACATTTTGTCACTATGACCACAGGACAATTTTTGTCACTATGGCGACCAGAACAATTTTGTCACTTTGGTCACCAGGAGAGTTTTCCACAATGGTAATCAAGCAAGTTTTGTCACTATGACAACAAGAACAGTTTCATCACTATGACACCAGACCAGTTTTGTCACCATGGCGATCAGACCAGTACTATCAATATTGCAACATCACAAGAAAATAGTTACAATAGTGGCCTGCCAAGAAACTGTTGCAATATTGTTGCTATGGTAACCTCCAATTCATTGCACACTTTGGAAATGAGCCATGGTTCTTCAGACAAGGTTATTGACCAGAAACTGTTTCCTTTTACGGCATGTTATTGTTCTAGTAACCTTTAATCTGAAGTAACTGTAACCATTATTCTGAAGTCTTGCACGTGAAACATTTCCATATTGATATGATTAATTCTGGGATTGACCATGTAGGTTCTGCTCATGTTCAGTTGCCGATTTCATCATCCTCTATGCAATGGGTATCTGAAATGGACAACGAATATATAAATAAAATTTGATATAATAACTGTAAAAGGATTAGCAAAGAATAGGTCAACAAAAACTAAATTTTTCTATTTATTCACTAATTTCTAAATGTATTTTGAGTTCAAGATTTCGACACAAAACTTTTACTTACATATATCTATACTTGCTGACAAGTTTTCATATCTAGACTGAGTTTCTTATTTACAACACACAGACATTAAGCCAAAACATCATAAATCATACATTAACTTTTCATCTGTTGTTCTTCATATTTATATCATAAAGCCAAATCAATGCAAATTGCTGAGAACTCAATCTTCACTTAATGGACATTCTTGCAGTTGGTTTTGAAAATCTAACATGAATGATAATTTTTGCACAATGGCTCGTATATGTTCACATTCTCATACAGAAGAGGTACAACAGAATGCTTGAAACAGTGAAAGGATTTTTATGTGGCCAAAGTTATAATAAAGAAGTTGATCATCCACAAAGTCATTGTGTTCTCACTCTTTCTCTTAAACATGCATGGTGGCAGCACACATTCAGTCCAGTGCAACACTACATGTGATTGTGTATCATTTCAAGTGTATCCAAAGAAGCACATCATACATGCTGAGTACACACTGATGTATTTAGGGAATCCTATAGCATGGCTTCCAGAAACAAGTAGAACAAAACACTGCGCAAACCTGGGCCATGTTGCACAAAGTTTGAGTCCTTTAGGGCTAAGTCTAAGCCTGTGCAAGCCTAGGCCATGTTGCACAAAGTTTTGTTCCTTTAGGACTAAGTCTAAGCCTGTGCAAGCTTTGGTCATGTTGCACAAAGTTTCGATCCTTCAAGACTAAGCCTGTGCCATGTTGCACAAAGCTTTGATCCTTTAGGACAGAGGTTAAGCCTGTGCAAGCCTTGGCCATGTTGCACAAAGTTTCGATCCTTCCAAAATAAGCCTGTGCCATGTTACACAAAGCTTCGACCTTTAAGGACAAAGTCTAAGCCTGTGTAAGCCTTGGCCATGTTGCACTAAGTTTCGATCCTTCAAAACAAAGCCTGTGTCATGTTGCACAAAGCTTTGATTCCTTAGGACAAAGTTTAAGCCTGTGCAAGCCTGGGTGTTGTTGCACCATGCTTTGATTCTTTTGGACAATGTCTTAACCCATGCAATAGTGGACACTGTTGTACAAAGCTCTTATCCTTACGGACAAAGTAAACAAATCCCCAAATTTTTCAAAGCCCCATTATCATCACAATGAACCTAAATATCAAGGGTTGTGGGTTCCTGCAGTTAACAAAAGCCACATTTGTCAGAACCTCATAATCATTCCAAATAATCGACCAAGGGTTGTTGGCGTTGATACTTACATCGTTCCCGGAGGAATATGAATTATTGTTAGGAGGTTGCATTGGGATCCCGTACACGCTTCCATCGTGTGATCCGTACGTGGGATCATGATGGATCGGCAGTGCGGGGATGGTACAGTATATGTGCCCGTTATTGGCGGGGCTCGTGTAGCCAATTTGACTCTTTCCCGACAGCGAGGACCGCGTAGAACCGCAAGGACTTGTGGGAAAGGCAGCGGGCATTGGGAAATTAGGTCGGTAGTACATTGGCAGTTCGGTGACTGAAAGTGGGTCAAAGGCAAAGCATAAGGTAAGCACAAGCTAAGCAGATCAAAAGCATATCATAAGCAGTTCTGCAGAGTTCTGGGATGTGTCCATTCTGTTTTGGATTTAAGTGAACAGAAAATATTTAATGCCTTGTTTTGGTATCTTCAGATTTTCGATGAAAACATTTCAAATTCATTTTTTGCATGTAACTGTTTTTACTGTTAAAGAAAGGTAAAAAATTTCAACATTTTAAAAATTTTGAGGGATTTTTCCTAATATTAACTGCAATTTCATTATCAGGCAATGATTTGATAAAGGGAAATAACAATGATGGAACAGATGTTTTCAAATGATAATTGAACCAAAAACTTAAGTTGTCAAAAATGCAAATTCCAAAATTTTAATTTAACAAAAATTGTTCAAATTTTCATATTGCATTTTCTGGTTAAAACATCCCAAAACTCTGTCACATAACCATCTGTAAATGCATTGGTGGATATGATTGATGATTATATATAAATCTTATTAGGCAGTGCAAAATATACAGCACACATATGATTGCATTTATTTCCAGATCATTTCAAGGATATGATAGATACACACAATGCCTATATATACAGAACAAGCACGATAGCATATATTCAAAAACTTTCTTTGTAACTTTTCATTTCATATTCAATATATTTGATTTGTATTTGATTATTCAAGTATTACATTTATTTTGATGAATTTGATAATAAAAAGCATTCAATTTTGTTAAAAAACTTAAGTCAACTAATTTTCTACTGAACAAAAATAAAATTCAATTGATATTATTGATTGAACAAAATTAATAAAATCCATTGATATTATTGATAAAACAAAATTATTATATATAACACCATGACATATAATAATTTTTAGTCTTAAATGTACCCAAATAATTATTTTGTTTTAATGTCAAATTACAAAAAAGTTTGAAGATTAATCAAACAAGAACAAAAGCATCTATCATACAGGCAGAATTATTTCAAGTCTTGGCAATACTTAGATAAAAAAAATTTCCATTCCAAAAAAAACTTTTTACATGATAAATGACCTTATTCCAGCTTAGCTCATGTCATTTAAACAACACTTATGGAAAGAAAATTAACAACCCTTAACCCCACCTGATGAAAAGAGAAAATAAGTGACATCTGCTATTACTCCAAATAGATAGACGTATTTGAAGTTGTTAACTAAAACCAATTAAAATTTACCAGTGGGTGAAAAAAAGGCACATTTGAAATTTGATTTTTTAAAGATATAAAACTATATCATTTCATCATATAAATAACTTTCGATTTTAATTTTGTTCAATTTATTATTATAACAATAATCATTATGATTTCTTGCCAAGACTGAGAAAACCACACTTGCACACACATTAATTAACACATTATTAGTTGCAGATGCAAGGATCAGTAACAATCACCATGAATTAATATAAAGCAGTATTGGTGTATATTTCAGACAGGTAATTAAGACAGGTACGCACCTCCGTTTTGCATCTCACAGTGCTGGTACATTCCTGGGTCCATCTGGTCCGGACGACCACGCCCACCGTACCGCTTGGCTGAAAAATACGAGAAGGTCAACGTTTACAAGTTTTTAAGGATGTCATATATTTTCGAGAAATTTCTGCTTAAAATCTGAAGGTCCACATTTACAAGGTCATTTATTTTTAAGAAAAATGCCCTGAAAAATATGTGAAGGTCAATATTTTTAAGTTTTTTAGCATATCATTAGTTTCAAGAAATATTGGCTGAAAATATGCCACGGTCAACATTTACAAGGTTTAAGGATGTCATTTGGTTTCAAGAATAATCGGCTGAAAATATGCAACGGTCAACATTTACAAGGTTAAAGGATGTCATTTATTTTCAAGATATATCAGCTGGAAAATATGAAATAATATTTCTTTATGGTCCACTATACATTGTACATTTGAATTTGGTTTCTTCCCAGCACCAGTTCAAGAATTTTGTCCTTATAATGCTTAAAGAGACACAGAGTATGTTGATAGGATCACATATGTCAAATTTTGAAATCGATGTTATTACATCGGGAACCACTAACTGTTACTGAAAATAACAAGTTAAAGGCCAATCAGTACATTAGAGCGAAACTACGACCATTCAAAGTCAGGATTTTGATCGAAAACTGGACAATGTGGCTCGAGTGGCGCTCGCAAATTCGCCAAACGTAATTTTGAAACCTTGTCATAAGCTGACAGGAAGATATATTCGATTTGATAGTGTTTATTAGGTATTGTAACGAATAGGTAGATTAATTGGATGCATAATTTCGATTATTAAACGTGTTTGAGATGTTTTCTTGATTTTTTCCATAAAATCAAGAATTTTAGAGATAGTATGCATAAATGGATATATTCGCAAGTCCAGTGATGAGATATGAACTTCAATCAGCATATGAGATAGTTTGTAGCTTATCAAAACCAAATAAAATTTTAAGAAAGATACTCTGTGTCACTTTAAGTGTCAAGGAAGGCAGCAACAACTCATATTTGAATGTCTTTTGGTATGACGCAACAAAGTCTTCTAGGTGATAAGCAGACTCTCTACACACTGAGCTACACCCGCCATTACTCATTTTTCAAGTTTTTCCTCCTTTGAACTGGTTACAAGAGAACTGACAGCACCTTCATGTTACCAAGTTTCTAGAAATTCTCATTTGATTTTCATGCTGACAAAAGAATATATATACTCACGAAAATTTTCAAATATACGAGATTACCTTCCCTTGATGGACTCAAGCCGAAATTAAGATACAATTACCATTTGCATAAATCCAACGCCTACTCGCAATGTAATACGATTCATTTATCTCATTCTGGTCATCTTGCCACAATCTATTTATATTGATACATAATCCGTTATCAATTGCATTTATTGTACCAAACAATGTATTAATGGTGAAATGAAAAGCCGCTGTACCCATGAAAAAGAAATAAAGTGATAAAAAAAAAAAAAAAGTTTTTAGAACTGGTATTGCTGAGTAATTACCTTGATCCACCAGTTGTTTCTTTCGTTGTGACCTAGGGTAGGGTTTGTGTACGACGGCGCTGTAGTTGCTGTCCGTACTGTAGGGGCTCGTTGGTCGCTGGGGGCGATGGTGTTTCCTATACTTCTTACCTGTAATCAGGTGTAAATTGCTTAATGGTTGTAGTCATTGAAATATGTCATATATATATTCTTAAATAAGTCAACCATGAATAGAAAGTGTATGGTATAAGACACTCATGAATAAATGACATAGTGTTTGAAATAAGAAAGTCATGAAAATATGGCAGAGTGTTTGAGATAGAGCAATCATGAATAAATGGCATATTGTTTGAAATAAGACATTCTGAAGGCCAAGCGCTTCTGCCAAGACTGTTCAATTTGAATGTACCAATGTGTCAGTTTAGGCACTCTAAGAACCAAATTTAAGAGCTTGAAAAATTTAACGGGATTATAATTCTACTTCCATTGAATGTTAGTCTTAAACAGTGCCATTGGAAACAATGTATCAATGAAGATTATTTCATACACTATGACAAAATGACAAAAGAAAAAGCATTTCTTTGAAATATGAAAATAGAATATGCAGAAATGAGATATGACTTCTTCTAAAGGGTACAACAAGGAGAAAATAACGAACTGACAAACAAAATGCAGAACATAATAGCCCAAAATAAAGTCCTAATTAAAGAAATCTAGTTTAAACTTTGCTGCAATGTTACCAACTATTGTCAATTATATGGTTACTCTTCTAAAAACCACATACAATTACATAAATCCAAACTATCCAAAAATACAAATTATGTGTTCTATGTTTTTTTCATCCTCACAATAGTTTCTAAGGAATATATCCATTTGTTGTTTAACTTGTTTCTATAAAAATCATAGTTTTCCTAAGGATGACAGGGTTGCGGTAACATAAACAATGTTTGAACTAGATTGATGAAAAACAAGCAGTATGAATTAAATATATAAAATTCATTAGAAGTTTAGCATCCATTGATTGTTTAACTTGATTCTATATAGTTGATAGTTTCCCTAGATGGAAGTAAGACAGGATTGCGGCAACATTACAGCAGCGTTTGGACTAGTTTGAAGAAAAACAAGCTGCAGGATTCTTTATTCAAAATGATCCTCAGGACTCAGTTTGCATCACCCATCTTCTTACCAGTTTGCGGGTCAGTCACCGTTGTCCCTACTACTGTCATCCCAGAAAGTTCCGCGGCACGGGCGACTGCCGTGGCGAAATCAGTTTCTGCAGCGAGAAAAGAGCCTTCACTCGAACTGGCCCCACTAGATCTGATGCTACTACAACTTGTATTGCTTTGGTCTGTTACACTGGCCCATGACGCTAGTACCGAGCCTGAAGGGAATAACAAGCCGCTCAGATAACAGTAAAAAGACTGGGGCTAGCATGCAACCCTGTTTGACACCTAGTGACGTAGCCGGGCTTCATTCGCAAACATCATGATGATGGTGGTGAGGTTATGGTGATGATGATTGTGCAGGGGTGACATTTATTGTCTAGAAAACTATATGCAGTGTTGGATTGATTAATTTCCCGAAATGTTAGGTGGATTGGGAGGTCAAGTTCCTTACAGAAAGGGATCATTATCACTGATTGCAATACAAATTTAGATAGAAGTTTTCGTTTGTATACATGGGTACATTACCCTCAGAGCACAGCAATTGGCAAGACATAAGGACAAGAAACAGGACTATCGGAGATAGAGGGATTTGCAAGCTTGACATTTTTCCTTGTTAACAGTTGATTGTCTATTGTAGGTGATATGAGATTGTGTTTTGGATTGTAATGAATAGCTTTTGTTTTTACTTTCTAGAGACATAATTATGTCTACTGTTACAGATTCCAAACCATCTGTGTACTTGAATGTAATGAAGTGCTGTTGTTTTTACGTATTACAGTAACATATGTTTAATGGAAGAGATACGAGACCATCTGTATAGGGGGATGTAATGAATAACTCTTTTTTTACTTTCCAGAATCACATATGTCTATTGTTTGAGATACAAGATGGTCTCTGATGGGAATTTAAGGAGGTTCTTGTTGACCTACTGATGATTCGTTGAGTCACATGAAGATGGAAATGCTTCACAAGCATCAACTCTCTAAAGCAATCAAGTTAAGTCTACTACAGTGCATACTCCTAAATATCTGCGCAAACTTCACATGCACTCTGGCGCCAAAATGATGATTTGCTAGATTTTTTGTCCTTCGGATAATTCCTCCCTTTACACCTGATTTGAATGACAGTAAAGCTTGCTATATACCTAATGTTTATGAAATTCTTATCTAGGGTAAAGGGAGGCAATCAAAATTCTAGGAAATCACAACTTTGCATCCAGGGTTTTGTGTAAATGTTTTCGATGTTGACTCTTTGTAATAATAAAATATCTGCAAAAACTCTTCATGCACTCTGGCGCCAAAATGATGATTTGCTAGATTTTTTGTCCTTCGGATATTAGCTCCCATGATTTGAATGACAGTAAAGCCTGATTGGCTCTTGTTTAAAAATTTTTAATCTTGAGTAAAGGGAGGTTATCAAAATTCTAGGATGATAATTCCAAAGCAGCCAGTTGTTAGTCGCCACCCTGTGCAGTTCATTCAAAACAGAGCGAGCCATGCACAATCATAAACTTCCCAAGGAAATTCGCAAAACAAAACTATGTAAAACCAACAACATGCACATAAAGACACCAGTGCTTCCTTTTGAATAATTTTGCAAAATATTTCAAATAAAAATATTCAACATTTTTTTAAACCTATTTTTGATATCAACATCAATGAAAAGATTTTGAGATCCTTTAGTTGAATATATTGTATAATTGTTCTTTCAGAGATAAAACATCAATAAATCAATCAATCTCATTTTAAAAATACAAACTTACTCTAAAGGAAGCACAAAATTTGACAGTGTTACTAACGCCCATGCAGGTTGTTGTGAAATGAAATGAGTGAAATGAAAATATTACCAAAATGAAATATTTCTCTTTGATTTATCTTGAAATTAGGTTCCAACAAGGAAATGTTATAAAATGATCACAAGATAAACGTTGGGATACACTGTAGTAAGATTGGTAAAAAGAGACTTTGATGAGCTTGAGCTTAATGAGATGAGGTTTTAATTAGTCCAAGACTTACCGGAAACACTTCCATCCCCTTCTCCGTTCATACTGGAGTCTGGGGTCGGACAGTCTGTGAGACGATTGCCCTCCATGTCAGACTCTCCTGCGTAATCTTGCATGTCTTCAGACGTTGGAGAGTCAGCGTTCCTGGAAACAGACCAATCTGAGAGTTGCAATGCCTATCTTTGTGACGTCATACATATAGCACATTGTGGCTAGAAGTGGCTACATCAAGCATAATTGACCAGAGTTGCAGATCTTGCTTTGACTATTGATTATTGAAAAGAGGAAGGGAGGTTGGGGAGAACTGTTCCCCTCAAGTTCATCCATTTTTATTTGAGATTTTTCTGAACCCTCCCCTCTCCATTTGTTTGTCCAGTCATTCTAAAAATAATATTTTTTTGTATTCATTTGTTCCTTAAACGTTATTTGCAATGTGCAAATTTCAAAAAGTGAAGCTAAAAAAACAGACAAAACAAATTTAATTAAAAATATTATAAAATGGGGATCGAACTTACCTGCCATGGCACATTGGGCTGTGCATACACTCACTGGCAAGGCTAGGGAGGGAGGACTGACACGCCCTATCCATGAGAGGGTTGCCCTCGGGGGAGCTCAGGGAATGGGGACACATCCTGGAGGGCGGGAGAGGACCCTGTTCTGGGTCGCTTAAATGTCTTAGATCATTTTCCATTTGTTTTATTTTATATCCATGTAAAGACGTCGGCCCGTATGCGGCCGCTGCGCCGGGCATGTGCGCACGTTCTGCGTCACTATGATACATGCGCTGTGGGTATATGTGACAGTCTGGGTTTCCGTGACACGGGTACATGAACCCGCGCCCTGGTGACTGACCACGTCCATCGTGGCTCGGAGATTGTGGTCGGCCTCGGTTTAGCTGTGGTTTTGGTGAATATGGCCGACAATGGTCGTGGTGCATTCGTGGTTGAGTTCCAAATTCTGTATCAGAGTACGGTACACATCGGATATTAGCTGGCATCCTGTCGTGGGGCACCGGGCATGAACATGCCGATATTTTGGAAACCGGTGACAAGGGACTTCTGTTGTTCATGCTTCGTTGTCTGTCCATCCTGTTGAGGGTGTTCATCGGAGATTCTGGTGGACTCCCGATGTCGCTGGGTGGTGGGTGTTCTGGAGGAGGGGGAAGTAACTCTGCCCAGTTTACCATGGCTTGTTTTCCTTGGCAACATGGCTTCCCTCCCTTCTTCGTCCTCTTCACAGGCATCCCATACTCATCTGTGAAAAGACAATTTCGTAAACAAATGTGCCACATGTTTTCTACAGAGCCTATTCTTTTGCAATATGCAGCCCCAAACCAAAAAACATGCATATATAAAGGTGCCGATATCTTCAACAAGGTACAATGAACCACAATTTACAAGAAATCAGAATATCAATTTGTCTTATCTTCATAGAAGATCATGAATGCAACTATTTGCCATTTAGGGGGAAATGTTAATTATGTCCATAATAAATCTGAATGAAATTGACAAGAAGAATGTTTTTAAAAACATATTCTTTAATGCAAATGCCTTGCTACAGATTGAGAAAGATCATCTTAAACTAAAATTCTGACAGAGGGACAGACATACAGACAGTTCTGGTGAAACAGTTACACTGCCAAGTCTAGACTCCTTGCTTAAGGCACAACAACAGTCATTAAGATTTTAACACTGTTCGCTTCAGGGCTCTAACAAACTTTCAAACTTCAAAGTTAGACCAAGTATTTCAATTTTCGAAAATGATCCCAATTACCTAATATTAAGGCATCAATTTCCATATGATGAAAATCGTAATAAAGCACTTTATTAACCCCTCCAGAAAAAGTCTGCTGATTAGATGGTTAACAGCATGGGGTGGTCTTTAAGTGATTGTCAATTGGGGTCCAAAATGTACCCCAGGCTTTAATTCTAACGGCGGATCATTTGATAATGCCGCAGAATCTATTTTGCATCTTGTAACTGTTATCGAGGTTCCTAACACGCCCCCAGGCAATGAGTGTATCATCTTCATGATGTCATTAAGCAAATTGAGAAATCTAATTGGTTAAATATTTCCATGAATCTGCTTTTGCCTCGGGGTAAAGGGAAATTTATTATGTGTTGTAATTGTCTCGAGTCATTAAAACTTACACTGCCATAAACCACATTTTCCACTTGAGGCTAGGGGAAATTAGTATTTCACTTCACCAACTCATTAATTAAATGAAAAGAAGCAAATTTGGTGTAATATTCAAATCACAGATTAGGGTATACCAGTTTCAAACAGCTTTAAGGGACGTAATGCATTTAACGATTTGAGGCAACCTATTTTCAATGTCACTAAAGAATACGGGTTTTCATTTTGTCTTCTAATCCAGAGAAACAAAAGTAAAACTGGAAGTCATCATAACTTTCATATATATCTGTATTCAAACTCCCACTCCCTTTACCTGGACAAGATGTAATGCTTCAACTACATTATCCAATTTAAACTGAAGTTGATGTCATTAGTGTAATACCTTTCATACCTGTAGTCGCATTGCCATTCCCTCTATCAGGACAGGATATTATGCATTAACTATATTATCCAATTTTAATTCTGAGAAAACAACACTGAAACTGATTTTGCAATAAGAATATTGACTGCAAACATACTGAACCTCAAGTGTCATAATGATCATAACCGTAGTCAAACTGCCGCTCCTTCTACCATGACAAGATGTTAACCATCAACTATATTACCCAATTTGACCTTGAGAAAACAAAACTGAAACAGATTTTGCAGTAAGAAGATGTTATAAGTGTCATAACTTTCATACCTGTAGTCAAACTGCCGCTATCGCTCCCAGGGCTAGCAAGACACTGGATTTCATCATGAGCACAGCACCCAGTGTTGGGTCGACTATTGTCAGTGTTGGAATCGCTGGTTCTGAGTTCTGGCTTCTGGCAACTGTCTCCGGAACCACTGGCGCTGCTGTGGACGTAGGCGTGGTTGATTGGTCGGAATGCAGACTCCATTCCCTGCAACATGTACTCCTGGAGTAGTCGAAGAAAGAGAGAGGGTTAGTACGTGAAGCAGTAGTCAAAGAAAGAGAGAGCGTTAGTAGATGAAGCAATGGTCATAGTAAGTAGAAAGTGATAGAAAAAGAGTTAGTATTGTACAGGATTGATAGAAAGTACTAGAAAAAGAGTTAGAAGATGAAGCAGTGATCATAATTGGAAGAAAGTAATAGAAAGATATTACTAGAAGATGAAGCAGTAGTCATAGTTGGAAGAAAGTAATAGAAAGATAGTACTAGAAGATGAAGCAGACATCATAATTGGAAGAAAGTAATAGAAAGATAGTACTAGAAGATGAAGCAGACATCATAATTGGAAGAAAGTAATAGAAAGATAGTACTAGAAGATGAAGCAGTAGTCATAGTTGGAAGAAAGTAATAGAAAGATAGTACTAGAAGATGAAGCAGACATCATAATTGGAAGAAAGTAATAGAAAGATAGTAATAGAAGATGAAGCAGTAGTCATAGTTGGGAGAAAGTAATAGGAGAACAATGTGATAATTCACATTTGAATAAAAGTAATAGAAAAAGAACATGTTACAAGATCTATAAGTGACATTCTTTGTAAGCACCACAAGCCCAAAACATGTAAACCTTTGGTCCAAGCTTTGAAGTTTCTTTTTAATTTACCAAGATCACTCTTGGGCTGGCGATTTTCAAAACATATTTCATACACTGCATTTAGATTGTTAAGTTTCTGTCAATCAATTCTGTGTTTAAAATATGAATAAATATGACATCAGCAAACATAAAGGTTACTGTGACTCACGTTGGTCTGAATGGGCCTGCCCGGCTGTTGGCCTGTGTTGATGAGGGTGGTGGTAGCGTATGGTGCCACAGAGACCGGCGCCGAGTTTGGTTTCTGGTAGAAAGTCTTCATGACCCCAGCAGAGTTGTAGATGTTCTGATCCTTCAGCTCTACCTCTTTATTTCCAGAGTCCAGGAGTGAGGCTAGGTCTGACTGGAGCACTCCGTAACCTGGTTGTCATATTTATCATATTAGCAATGGTGCAATCGATGTATATGTAGCAATGGTGCGATAAAATGTACAGGTAATGTCTGACTGGAGGGTTCTGTAACCTGGTTTTCATATTAATCATATTAGCAACGGAGCTTTACAGCATATATGTATAGGTAATGTCTTAATGGAGCACTCAATAACCTGGTCATAATAATTATCATATTAGCAACGGTGCAATACAACATTCATGTATAGGGCAATGTCCTTGTAACTATCAACTTTTTGAAAAAAATTGAGCTGGTTATTTTTACAGCATTTGTCAACATCAATTGCTTGAAATGGTCATTTGGTTAATAAAACTTCAGAATCACAGACAAACAGTTGAAATACAAAATAATTTAAATTAGTAACAGTAACATCTGCTCTCTCAACTCAAAGAAAATGGACATGAGCCCAGCTGGACACGAATCAAGCTCAAGTACTCGAACAGCCAATTGGAAGCCCTATTAAGTAGCCTCTAAGATAGGGGAAACTGTATTAAGATTGATTAAGTAATATTTTTATTGCGTAAAGACTTTAAGTCATATGAACTCATCCCCAACAAGATGCAACAATAACTAAGATGTCTCAAGATTTAAATTATTTTTTTGAAAAGAGAACTTACCAGATAGGTTACTGTGAATGTTTCCGTCCTTCTGTGCGTACACAACATCATCTCGAGTTAACACATTACCGCCTCTGCAATGAAGATTGACAAAATAAATTTAAAGATTTCTAATTTTACATAACACATCCGTCTATTCATATCACACCATCGTCATGTAAGTTACTGAAATCAGAACTTGTAAACAACTGTAGTCAACAATTCGCGATAATCCATAATTTTTTTTCAAGAATCATGAGAGAACTTACCTTGCATTATCATCGGTTTTGTGGACTGGTACAGCTGAAAAGATATTAAATAATTTTATTATATTTGATTGATGTACATGTAAATTTGTAAAAAAAAAAAAAATTTTTTAACTTACTCTTTTGTAAAGATTTATTCATAATTTATCTATATTACCAAAAATTCTAGAAATGATAAACGTTAAATTAATGTAAACATATAGGAAGTCATTCAAAATTATTCAGTCTGTAAAAAATTTAAAGGACCCATTTTAACCGATTTTGGTAATAGTAAATCATCTTGAATTTAGATTAATCAGAAACAAATTAAGTTCATGAATTTTGAAAACCTTTGTTGTGATATACATAGAAATTCAACCACTTACCACTATACATTCCATTCTGTGCGAGCTTCTTTCTGTTTTTCCGTTTACGACATAACCACACGCTAAAGATACACAGCGCCAGCCAGAGAGTCCCTCCAATGGTACTGATCAGCATGCCGATAAACCACGGCTCTTTCATGATGTTCGGTTGTTCCGGGCCTGAAATAATAGAAAGGAGTTGAATAAAACAGGTGGTAGCAATTATATATATATATATGAGTATTAAAGAAGATTGATCCAGTCTGAACCATCTGATGTTTACTCTTTCCCATATACAACCTTTCTTCACGTGAGAAACCAACTCTCCTTATTTAAAATATATATATATATATATACACGAAAAATCCACAAGCACAACTCTCAACAACAAATATATTATATTTCACAATATATATATATATATATATTTTAAATAAGGAGAGTTGGTTTCTCACGTGAAGAAAGGTTGTATATCAGAAATAGTCAAGTACTTGACAAGACCCACAAAATGATCGAAATGAATTCATCGTATTAAAGAAGATTGATCCAGTCTGAACCATCCGATGTTTACTATTTCTGATATATTTATACATGTATATATATATATATGTATATAAGTTCACAAGGAGGCATTAAAGGGGCAGTAGCACGTTTTTTGATAACTTTATATTTTAAAATTTTCACTGATAATTGTAAGTTAATGTTAAATGTATTATATTGACAGTGTCAAAAATCTCATTAAACAAGTCAATCATCCATAGTCAGAGGACAAAGTTTGAAGATTCACATGAAATCCATTGGCGGCCATTTTTGTGTGAACACCTTTAATTCATTTTGAGGTAGAAAAAGGAATCGCATGGCTAAACTTTACAATATATATTTGAATTATTACTGCTCCATTTAGTTTAAATACATTGTCTTTCAATTGGAACCATTAATTTTCATTTTCCTGACAACACCTTATATTCCCCCTTAAAACGTGCTACTGCCCCTTTAAACCATCATCAACCTAAAATCATGTAGTTTTTTTCAGAAGATAGAAAACTTTTGGCATATATCATGTCATTGGACTATACTAATTATTAGTATTAGTACATTTATTTAGTATTAATTACTTACAGGTAATTATTTTACCTGCCTGGGGGAGGTGCAGATAAATTGATGTGAAGTTGAATGTGTACTGTTAAAGTTTTTTTTGTACGGCAGTATAATTAAGCTAATAAGATATCTTTGAAAACCTATGAACTTTCTTTTGTTTTAATGATATTTATTCATTTTAAAATTGAATTAGTGAAAAATGTAATTAAGCTTCAATTCAACCAATTATTTTGATTTTTTTTAGGATATGGTAATCACATTTTGACATTTTAGTTGTTTCATTTCGAGACATTTTTGTGAACGGTTTGACAACTGCGATTTGAAATTGAATTAATTTATAATGAATATTCATTTTAATTTGCAAAGAATTCATCAATCTTAAGATGTTTGCATGAATCTGAGGAGATAAAACTAGGAAAAATATAATAAAAACATCATATTGACAAATGTTTTTGGTCTTGTGACCAATGTCCATAGAATGTGTATTAAAACATGAGCAAACAGAGCAAATCTGTTGTACAAATCCAGACCCTTAACGAGAATTTTACGTCCTAATCTGAAAAAAAGGGCTCCTTATTTCAAAAACTGTAATTAAACTATCTGACCAGAACTAATTAAGATGGAGAAAGCTCATCTAACGAGGCTAGTTCATTTCCATCCTTAATAGGAATTTACTAAAAGGATTACATTCAAGGCTAAATGGATTAGAAAAAAATTTGATGTGATTAAAGGGATAGAATTTGTTTCGAGTGGGGGCTTGAGTTATAACAAAGTCACAAGTCAACGCATAACTCTTCTGAAAAGAAAATGAAAAAACGCTAATGGTAGGAATTAGAAGACATCGCCGAACAGGTTCGTTACTCGCACGAGTGAGCGTCCCTTTATTGGTTATTATGAAATTAAGAATGGCGTTAAGAAAACCGAACAATTATTGTCAGTCAAATTGTATCATTACGCCTGGCGAAATAAACACAAAGACCGGACATGTGACGACTGACACACTCTCACCGGGACCTCAATTAATTATCACGCCTGCTTCACCTTCTTAAAGACATTTCCAAAAGACAACATTGTACTTTTTAACGGATGAGATGGCTTTAGTTAATTAAACCACTTAATGAGTCCGCGCACCCCTATCGATGAAAACAAAGCAGTCAATCTGGGCACAATGAGGCGGGCTTCACCCGCTGTGCTATCGTAATCTCAGCTATTGTCCTGCTGTCATCTCTGCGTGAATTATCCCCTTTGTCCCGTGTGCAATCCCAACGACAGGCCGAGTGTCCTTAAGAAAATGAGCTCGGTGCTGAAAAAACTGTGTCCAATAACAATACTAAGATGACAAACTGTCTTACCTCTCAAAGAAGGACAGCCATTTTGGATGTATTATACTCTCAAACCAGAGCTCGGTGATTAAAATGGAAGTGATACTCAGAAAATCTGTCCCATAACAATGCCATTGCATTTCAAAGAACTGTCTAACCTTTTCAAAGAGGACAGCTTAGTTGGGAGTCGTAATTTACTCTCGATCCGAAGTGCCTACTCTCAAAACCAAAATTCTGGCCACTTCATATCTTGATGACAAAATCTCATTCCTGTGACTCACTCGTCTTCAATCTGCTTGTATTCTTTTCGAGATTTTTAGACCTTAACCCTTACCATTCTGATATAACCTCTCCCCCTAATTTCACCTTCCCGCCCCGTGAGGGAGGCAAATCAGACATGATTGATCGGCTGGACGTGAAGTTTTCTTCTCCAGGAATGAACAAACAAAGACAATTTCAAGAGGAAATGCCAGAACAACAATTGACAGAATGGCCACATGTGGCATTTCGGACGGCCAAATCCAAATTTGATGACATCCTTGTCCAAGCAAGCTAACAATTGTTTGATAAATTATCAGGCGACTGCACGTGAAAGAATTCAATCTTAAACACATTAGAGATGAGACTGTCTCCTTTCTCCATCTTGATCAACCCATGGACTCTGTTGACAGCGTACTGCCAAACTTAATTATCACAGATTAATTATGTTAATTTGGTCTTTAGTAAAGTCCCTATTCTGATTACTACTGTGGCATCATTTGAGATTTAAATTAAAGGTCAATTCTTTTAATCTTTTCCCAAAATTTGTTGCTTCATAATTTGTATACTTTTTAAAAATGTGTGACATCTTTATCATTTTGTGTTGTTAGGAACATATAAAGGAAACTGTTGTGACAGAGAAGTATAGAAATTTCCTACAAGAAAGGGTTAATATTATTTGAGGAATCTACATAAAATCAAAATTACAACTTTGTCATTGATCAATGTAATCTTCTTAAAGTTTTCTAAACCTAAACTTCTCCAAAGGAAAGTTATCAAGGAGATACGAGCCATGCACTTTTAATCATTAAGATTTTATCGGTTCAACACAAAAGGAACAAAAAGACGCCACCTAAAATATTCGAAGTGAAACAATGCCCTTTCGGCAGTATTGTTTTAACATTATCAGATCGTCGCCTTAAAGGCATAAAAAGGGCATATGCATTAACTGCAATGAAAGTTGGACATTTAAACCCCCATTTAGGGATGAGAAAAAAGAAAGGATCCTCTTTTTAACATCAACTTAACAATCCAATACTCTCCCAGACTAATTTATTGGGCTAAAAGTGTCGAAAATCTCAACATGGGTCGGTGTCTGAGAGAGATGACTCATATTTTAAGATTTTAATTCCGTTTTATTTCGAAGGAATTGTTGTGACCTAACCATAAACATGTTGGTTCCATAATCCCTACAAGAAAGGGTTGCTCTTGGCAATAACACAATTTTAAGTCTGTCGAAACAATATTGTCAAAGAGAGCCAAGTCAAAGATCTGAGGACGACAGATTTGATTTCTTTTTGGATCCATGATAGTCATTACAAAATCTTAAACAGGAAAAAAGTTGCTATCTCAAATTAAAGGACTAGTTCTATCAAGGATCCGCCATTTTGTTATTTCAACAAGATCAGCAATTTGCCTGAAGTGATTGCACCACTTGGGAATTTATGATAAAACCAAAAGGGATTCATCTAACCTTTGAAATGTTTAAATGAATTTGTTACTGTAACACATTCCTGAAAAACTTGAAGCCAAAGTGAAACAGGAAATCTTTGGAAATTAGCATTTTCTGATCCACCCTTGAAGACTTCTGAAAGACAGCTATTCTTTCAGTGTATGAATGGAGATGACAGAGACAGTTTAGACTTTGCCATCAAGATGAAAATTCTTGCACGTGAGTCACATTTGTCAAGTATAATTCTACCTCATCTCCTCTAAAATGTCGAGACAGGCATTGTAAACAAACACAAAAGTCTCGCACAAATTTCAAAAGAAAGAAAGTGGTACAACTGGACTGAAAAGATTGCATTTTTTATTCAATGGAATTTAATTCTATTTGGGATCCTTAAACCTGTTCCTTCTGACAGAAACAAACCAATGTCTTGAGAAAAAAATTCTATGAGGAGTACAATCGGATTGAAAAGATGACATTTTTTTATTCCATGGAGTTTAATTCTATTCCACCTCCTTAAACTTGTCACTACGATTGTAAACAAACCAACGTCTTGAGAAAAAAGTCCTGAGAGGAAAGAGTACAACTGGATTGGAAAGATGACCAATTTTGTCAATGACATGCTTGGCAAAATCTTCACCTCGACAAGACTTCAATTGGAAGCAGAAAGAACAATTGACAGACCGAGAGGGCGACCGATTCTTGAATCCCTGGAATTTCATCTTCAAGTGTCAATGACAAGCCCTGAGACAGATTCCCTCTCTGTGGAAAAATCTGGCTGATTCAAAGATTTCACAAGATGGCACAAATACCACAGGCTTTTCTTCCTTCAAGACAAAAGAGTGAGTGACAGGAGAAGTTAATTCCCCTTCTTTGCATGACTCATTGCCAATTGTTCCACTTCCCCCATCACTCTAGCATCCAAATGAACAGCGATTGTCTAATACGCAATTATGCATTTTGTGACATTCGGAAAATTTGAAAGTCATCATTCGGCTGGTCAATCATGAAATGGGGGGGGGGGGGGGGGGGGGACAAGGAATTTGATGGGGGCGAGGATCCTGATGAAGAGTCCAAACTGGACATCAGTCATGCTCAGTGGACCAAGTTGATGCTATTCATTAACAGATCAATGCAACAACGACTAAAATTGTTTGTTCTCAATTTGTTGAAAATTTTATCATCACTGAGCTGGAAAAACTTTTTCAAAATGCTAACTTAACTAACTTTCAATTCTTATCAATGTAAAAGTAATTTATTTGTTGTTCTTATAACATATTGATTAATTAAATATCAGAGAATTTGGTTTTAAAAATGACATGCATGACATATGACTGATTAATTAGATATTTGAATTTCAGAATATTCGATGTCTAAATGATATATAGTACCAATGAACAAATTTGCTTAAACTCTGCTTCTTCATTTGATATAATGGAATTTGAATTAAGTGGTACCAATTTCTAAGCTAAATACTAATTGACTTTCTAAAATCAGACCATCAGACTGCCATTGAATTCTACAAATGGAGGGGATTTGGATCGCCGATGATGACAGGGGTATGGCAAGGATGAGTGCTGAGAGTGTCTTTCTTCACTGCTGTTGCGGATCCCCGTCATGTTATATTCATCACGCAATAAATCATCACAAACGATTTTATAACTTTAATTGCCAGAAATGGATCTGACATGAGCCTTGCCGGTTTGTTTTTGGAACCACATCAGACCTCTACGGGAGGGATATCGCAACTAATTAAGATTTCTCAATATTGTGTCCTGGCCCCGGTCAGATTATGGATCACCATTTGAACGCTCCCTTCACTTGGTAATCACGAATTTCATTAAGATGCTTCGTTTCTGACACTTGGAGAGAGACTCGTGGAAGTCTTCAGTCTTAATCTGTTTGAGAGATTCTGTTATATTCTTTGTTTTCAGCCTTAGATAGTCTCGACGGACTAATTCAGAAAGTGTTTTTTTTTATACTATATATTAGGAAAGTTGTACTCACCAACTACGAATGTCTTGCTCCAAACTCCAAGACCTTTGCTGGTTTTAGCGGCAAGACGAATCCGATAAGTCAGCTCAGAGTCGATGTTTCTCACAAGTGCGCTGTAGGTTGTATCATTGGTCGAAAGGCTGCAGTTGTGTTTTCGATCGTTGTCCATACAGTAAATCTGCAATAGAAGAAATAGCTTAGAACTTAAAAAACAGGAAGTTCAGCTAGCGCCTTTGAACTAAAAGGCAGTTAACCTTATGTTTTTTTTATCTAAAAAGCAGTCGAACTTACGTTTTTGAACTAAAAGGCAGTTAACCTCACAGGTTTTTTTTTCAAAAAGCAGTCAATTTAAGTTTTTGATCTAAAAGACAGTTGAACTTACGTTTTAGATCTGAAAGATGGTTAATCTTAAAATGATAGTTAAAGACGCTTGAATTTGTGCCAATTGGTAGGTATAACAAATACTTAATCAAAGGAAGAAACAATCTGTGTGAATTCAGGCAAAATTGTATTACATAGGTTGAAGATTTAAACATAATATGAAAGATAATTACATCATATCCCTGAATGTCTCCGTTTCTCTGGTGTCGTGGAGGCGGTGACCACCGGATGTGGATTATAGTGTCCGTCTCCTTATGGATGATGATATTCTCTGGAGGCGCCGATGGCACTGAAATATGGTAAAGCAATGCGATGACAAATAATTCCTGGTCCACTAAATACTTATTATTCTTTTTGAAAAATCTGTGTATTGGATCACCCTTTCAGATTCACAGCATTTTTTTATTTGATCATCCAATTATGACAATAATTTTGATGATAAGATTTTAATTTGACGTCTCATCACAGATTATATATATAGATATAGATTCTTCAAATAATATTAACCTTTTCTTGTAGAAAATTTCTATGTTAAATGATAACATACTTCTCTGTCACAACAGTCTCCTTTATATGTTCCTAACAACACAAAATGATTCTTGTATTATATTCAAACGAAAATGAAAATCTTGGAATCTGTCCCTATAAAATATCCTCGATCGAAATCTCAGGAAAGGTCCCTAATAAAATATTACATCTTGTCTAATTGCTAATATAGTATTTGTCTGTCAACTCATTATCTATCCACTCACCAGATTCTTTGGTTGGTACTTTAACAGGGCTGCTGCATTGCGACTTGACATCGCCCCCGTATGCGCGGATACATATCTCGTACCATGCATAACTGTTAAGGGAGTGAAGAGTGTTGGATGTACTGTACGGGTCCAGAACTTTCTTGGTTTCCACGGGTCCGTAGGTCATTCTCCGAAGGTCTGTTATCATCTTGTACTCGATAACAAACCCACCGATTGCCTCGCGACCTTTCAGAACCTGAAACATCAGAATTTACTCAAATTAAAAACGGTTCATACATAAATTACAAGTTTTACACATTAGACTGAAAGTTTTAAAATAGGACATATTATCCATATTATATGTTTCACAAACAAATGATAAGTATCGAAAATGGCATAACTTAGGGGGGACAACTCAAACATATAAGGCTGCACACCATTTTACTTAAACCTTTGAACTGTAAATACATTTGTGAGTTAATACATTCATTCCATTCATGTCTATGAATTAGAACAAAATTTTAAGTTACATTTGATCAAATAAATGAAAAAACTGACCCTCCACGTGACTTTTATAACAGTTGCGTTGATTGCCTCCCCTTTCATGATTTCCACAACCATTCCGTCAAGTTTCTCCTTGATAACTTTAGTGGGAAGGTTGATCTTCTTGTTTGGCTTGCGACGTTCTGTAAAATAAATGGTTAGCAAAAGTTCATGAGATAAAGACAGAAGGTGAAGGTCAATATCAGACTTGGGGTCAAATAAAGTCACTTTCTGTCTACTTCCCCGTGAACTGCCATAGACCAATCTGATGGCAGGAAAAATGAACTTACATAAAAGACTAGTGTTATGAGTCACCAGTAACTATAATGTTCCGACCTCATCAAACAATAATGACACGTTCATCATGTAATATTGTTGCTGAGGAGATTTGATCAAATAATAATTCTTTACAAATGTTTTCTAAACTTGTGACAGAAAAAGACAAGGTAATTGAGAGTGGACAGTGTTACCTCTGGTCATCACTGGATCTGAGATCTCGCTGGGGAGACTGACGCCGTGCGAGTTCTTGGCTCTGACCAGGAACACATAGTGAGTCACGGGGTGAAGGTCATGAATAGTGAAGCTCTCGTGGGTGATGGAGTCTGCAGCTACAACCCAGCCCTGAGGGAACAATAGCAAGTTGGTTACATGATTGTGGAAGTCCAAAATCACAAAAATATTTCTCCTTACAGGGTTTAAAATTGATGCCAACCCAAATAAATTGGTATTTTTTCTTTCAAGAATGATGTCAATTGCTTTGAAAATGTCTGCATCATATTGGTAAAGTCTTGTTTGGGAGGTTGACAAGCTTTCGGTTCAGTCAATGCTAATTACTGACTGACTCAAATGATTTAGCACAAAAAAGTACAAGAATTAATGCTTTTGAAGATAGAAGATTTATAGAAATACCAATGCACTGATTGAATGAAATACTTGTTACAACATACCTCTTGAGTTTCGTGACTGAAGTACTCCACAATGAAAGCATAAGTTGGTGAGTCCCCTTTCTTCTTGGTATTTGGTTGCCACGTGAGGTGAACAGAGGTATCCGTGATATCCGTGGCAACTGGTTTTGAGGGTTTGCCTGGAAACGTCTGAGGTTTCTGCGTCCGTCGATAAGGACCTCGACCTTAATTGAAAATTCAATAATGACAAATTTGAAATCATCAGAATCTTGTTGATCTGTTGAATCTCATAAATTGGGTATACCAAAGGATTTTTTTGTTGTGTGCGGTTTTTAAAATGAAATAAAAACACTAAAATCCATCTGACAATTCTTGTAGATAATTAATTACAGTTAAACTACATCATCCAATCATTTGATGACACATCAACAAGAATTGACATGCACATGTGTATCATATGATGAATATGTTTTGAGTTTAGACCTACTTGTTATTGTGAGATAAGCGCTAGTTCCTGTTTCCCCAGTCTCGCTGACAGCCTTGCATGTGTAAATATCTGTATCGCTCGCTCGAACATCTGAAACGTGACAATAAACATCTTTATTATCAACAAATAATGAAGATAATTACAAAGAGATAACAATAACATTTACATATATACTAAGTTCAGACTTTGGAGTTATGCAGGTATGAAGGATATCAACATGCGAAAAGTTTACGGCTGACGCTTGACAGATGAGAACCCAAACAAAAAGTCTGCTTGGTCTTATATACATACATGATAGTTAAAAATATGATCAAAACAAGAATAAAACAGTTGCATCAACTAAGTACATTCTAATTGAAAAATATACTTAGAATTGACATACAAGCACAACATGCAGAACAAATCTAATTTTTCTACATAAGCAACAATGTTCACAAATCAAAGAATCTTACCAGAAATTTGAAGAGTTCCAGAATCCAGAATGACCAATCGTGCGTTGGTTCCAAGAATTGGTCTCTCATTTTTATACCAGCGAATGGTTGGCTGAGGATCACCGGTTGCCTGGCAGGGTAACATGGCAACCTCATCGGGAGGTAACGTCTGGTTCTGAGGTCCGATTTTGATGACAGGCGGAGGCCTTGAATCTTGCTCTGTGATGAAATTTAAATTCAAAATAAAAATTAGAATTGAAGATTTTCAGGGTCGCAAAAATCTTATTGGTTTGAATTTCAGCTGATGTTAACAAATTTTGCCATGAAAAGTCTCGCAGTTGTGACAACGTTATAATTTCAGACAAAAGTTGCGTAAATGTTGAAACTGTTTGTCCCAATCTATTGCAACAACATTCAGGTATGTCCAATGAGTTTCATATTTTAATTCTCTTTTAGGTTACAATACATCAAATTAATTTTGAACTTGCGTTTTATAAACAAAAACTGTGAATATTTCCGAACTTTGAAACAACGCATGTTTTGTGGTACCTTATCAGATATTAGTATCAAGTTTTTCTGACCACATAATAATTGTACTATGGTATTTATGAAATTTTTTTTTTTCATTTGTTGATTATATAAACATAATTTACCATATCAAGAGATGTTTGAAAACATCTATTATCTAATGTTGTGTTTGAGAAAGAAAAATTGAGAAAAAAATTGGTATATCTAAAGTTTAGATATAAATTCTTGAAATAAGGCAACTGTTTATTTAAAAAAATGTGGATTTGACGAAAAAATAATTTCTTATTTACATAGTGTATGATTCAACAAATGCAGGTCAAGATGATTTAGAAAAGAGTGCTGATAGTGACCGATATATATTTGTGAACGTGGGAAGAAAATATCAAAAGAGAAAATATATACGACCGATTCCATGACAACAAATCACTGCACACTTAATATACCAAACCACATGCACAACAGTTCATCAACTGTGTGATGATGACGAAGAAACGTGAAGATTAAAGATAAGAGATTTGAAAGAGAAATATAATTCAATTAGTGGTACGGTAAAAATTGTATAATGTGCAAAATGTGACGTGATTCACAATTAAATAACACTTGCCATTTGGCCTGATTTTCTCTGAAAAATAATAACAAGTTCAATTAAAAGATTATTCCTCGTTTGATTTCCCCCTTTCTATAACTTCAAATCAATCTGAATAACTTACGTCTAACTTCAATCATGGCTGACGCTTTTGCGCTTCCGATGACATTCAAAGCCTGGCAGACGTATTCCCCTTCGTCAGTGAATTCCACGCGCTCAATTCTAAATGTCCCATCTTCTGTTACAGACAATCGGCCACTCTTTTGGTTCGGAAACATCAACGGTTGCTCAGTTCCCTTACTCCAGAAAACGGTTGGCGCCGGGTTGCCCGTGACGACGCACTGTAGCGTTATGGTCCTTCCTAGACCAACCACTTGGTCCCGTGGTTTCATGAGAAAGGTTGGATGCGCTGGAGAGAAAAGAAATTTTTGAAATATTAGTTGGATTAAGAGTTTTTGGATTTCAAAGATGTCTGTTGGTGCTTAGTTATGTAAAAAATCTGTACTACTATTTACATATCGAATAATTTCCTATATACTAAACAAGATTTAAAACACCTAATCTGTTTTCATATTGAGGAATTAAGAGAAGAATAATCAGATCTTTTTTATCGATACCTGCATATATTTTCTGCAAAAAGGTATTATTATTGATAATTTCATTTACATATGCCTTGCTAATTTTGAACTGTATAGTTATGTCATTTTTAGCTTTCCTAAATAGAATTTAACACTATCTTTATCATTTAATATATATTTTTAAATAATGATAATTTTGATAATTACTTTGCACAGTGAGTCTACCAGCGGCTTCCACAGTTCCTGCAAGATTTTCCGCCACACAAATATACTGCCCATCATCCTCTGCCCGAACTTTCTCAATCCTCAGTGTTCCGTCGTTCAACTGTCTGGCTCTGTAACAGGACATCGAGAAACATTTAGATCTTTATGTGTAACTATTCAAATAATTGAATAAAGCATGAATAAAACAAAATGTTTCGCCTCATGATATCTAAATGATTTTACAGGAGCTTCAATGAAATACTTTCATCTGATTTACCTCCCTTAGATAGGAAAAGCAACAAGTTGGTAATATCACACAAGCTTTCTGCATTTAGCGATCAATATTTCGTAGCTGCCCACCAAGCTGCCGATGTCTCAGATAAACGGTAACCAGGCAAGATGGCACTGACCCACTTACAGACCATTCTGCCAGGAATAACCTCTAATAGCCTGGAAATTATTTTTAGAAGCTAACTAACGCAAGAGATTTGATGAAAATAGGGAACTTCCATTTTTTAAGGCTCATAAATGGGCAAAACATCACAACAAAAACTGTCTTAGAGCTGAGATGGTCATTTACCCAAATTCATTGAATTTCTGTATTTTGTGTCATAATTTGACAAGCTTGTCAATTGATACAATTGAATGACATATTTAACACCAAACCCTTATAAAATGTATTCCTAACTAAAAATTAAGCAACATCCACATTTTGTAATTCGCATGTTTTTAAGTAACGTTGTGTTCAAGCAAGGTTATTATTTCTGGCTACAACGAATGATGAACATAATTTGCTGAAAATATTCTTGTTTCTTCAGTTTTAGTTATTTTGATTTTGTTTCATTATTAGTGTGTCTTTGACTTTCTGTAACAAACATGTAGAGATACATCGATGATACAAAAAGAGAAACGATTTTTATACCTTCCATACGGAATGCGCTCGTCCTGTTTCTTCCATGTAACCGTTGGTTCCGGATCTCCAACAGCTTGACATTTCAGTTCCACTGTTTCACCCTCATTAGCAAGGATGTCATCCGGTAACTCTCGAATATTGGGCTTTTCTGCAAAATATTTTTAATTGTCATTTATTTATATTTTGACTTGAAATTATCTGCTGAATTCTAGCTACAGTTTTTGGTGAGCATTGTCTCATATTATGGCTTTCTCCTTCATCATTCCATCTGATAAAGAAGATTTTGTTATCCAGAATATTTTGCTGTTCATATGTACACAACTCCAAAATTCTTTCAGAGACTTTGAATCCTCTAACCAGGAGCATTTTTGTTGTCAGGAAATTGGAGATATAACACATGTCATGGAAAAGACATGACGTCATGACATTAGAAATAGCATCACCACACCATGACAAGGTATCTAGATATCAATATATAGGTATCAGACACATGAACTGAAATTTTTTAAATCTTTGAGATGGTTGGTAGGTTTTGGCTATGCAATATTTTCTGGATAACAACTTCTTTATCAGATGGGATGTGGGGATCGCAAATAATTAAGTTTGGTTTTGTAAGGCCAAGTGCCTATATACCAGGCTTGTTTAAACCCCATAAAAGCATATAAGAACCAAGTTACTAACCTAAAACGGTAAGTCTCGCTGCAGGGCTAGTTTTCTCACCACCCTTGTTCAGGGCCAGACACGTGTATTCACCAGCATCGGACGCAACAACATTTTCTATCGTCAGATCGCCCCCACTGCTTAACTTAAAACGCCCCTCAATTGTCAAAGTTTCTTCATTCTTCTGCCATAAGACTTTCGGTTCAGGTTCGCCTTTTGGAGGTTTACAGTGGAATGTGGTTGTCTCCCCTGTTGCCACGGTGATCGATGATGGCGTCTCACGGAATTCATCTCGTAAAACTGAAAAACAAATGATTATCAATCTTAAGATATTTACATTTTGTTTTCATATTCAACTTGAAACATTGAATATTGTTGAATTCAATTTACACTTTTCATATATCTAAAGAGATTAACAATTAAACGATTTTTTAATGATCGCTGCCACCGGCTATAAACTATCCCTACAGGTGAGAGGTTCAGCTCGTTAGTCTACCTGTGTTAGATCATCAGCAGGTATGGACTCGGGTTTACAAACAAAAACTGCCTTTGAAAATCTGCCAGGTAAATTTAGTTAAAACCCTCTGGTATCCATAAAACTAAAATGAAGATATTAATGAACCGACAGCAGTTTTTGATAACCGCTTTATGCAGTCTATACCTGGCTGCCAAAGGGGGAAAAGAATTTGAGAGGGAACATATGCTTATATGCTTATATCAAATCCAGGCGTGTTTTAAAGAGATATGGCTTGGTTCAAATGGGTGTACATGATGCTATGTAATTTAAGATATATTAAAATTTAAACTTTTAGCTACATGCATGGATATTTAATTTCATATAAAAACTGTCATAATCTCACAACACATTTTACAAGACCCAAAATGCTTTTGTTTGAACAAGAAGGCATTTTGCCAGACCTGTTATCATAATGTTATGTTTTGATAAAATGTTGTTTTGAGAAACATATGTTGCACTGTGGATGGTAAATAAAAAGAACAAAGGAATAATTCTCTAATGTTATGTGCACCTAATGACTCAACAGTAATTAAAATGTTAACCCATCATATCATAACAAACCTCTGCATTTCCCTAGTTTTAACTCATTTTCAATAAACTGTTTATTTCTTTATCATCATCTCATAACCCTCTCTGATTTATCAGTTCTTAAATGGAATGCTCAATTATCAAAATATTAACTTTTTTTTACTTTGTTACATTGGTCAACATCCTTATCTCAAACCTATGATTTAAAATGTTTTACTTTAACCAAAGCAATTATTTACAATAAAACACTTCCAACTGTAGATAATCATTAAACATAAAATCTAGCAAATCAAGCCTAGAATTGATGTGAAATAACCATTTGTCTTTAGTTCCTTTCGCATTTTGGGGGCGGGATAGCGCAGTGGTTAGCGCGTTCGACTCGGATCAGGAGGTCAGTGGTTCGAATCCCGCCAGGGGCTTGGCAACTTTGTCTGCAGTAGAGAACTGTTCTACACACAGTCAGGTTTGGGTGCAACAACAATGAATTTCAGTGCAGTACCACCCATGGTTGCTAGTTCCAGCCGATGTTCACAGGTTTCACCACAATACATACCCACAATAGTGTTGCTGGTTTTCTCCCTGCAATAATACTAGCAGCCGCGATATAAGTGAAATACTCTTGAAAGCGGCAATAAACCCCAGATTACCTCACCTCACCTCCTTTCTTATTTTAATTTTATTACTCATTTTTTCAGAAACTGAATTTAAATCTACACATCACAGGTGGCTGAAATATTGCCCAAGTAGACCTAAATAACAACTCACTCACCCCTTCTAATTATAAATGTATGTATCAGCATATTTTTATCAAAGGAGACAATCATTACCCATAACCTCAGTCAACCTAGAACAATGCATAGAGAGTGATGAACCATAACACTTGAAAACACAGACACCTATTCTACACAGTCAATGGTGAAGAGAGACCGGAGGTAGAACAATGGGATATCAAGTTGCACTTGACAAATGTAGAGTTTTATAAGATGGGAATGAAGGCATGGCCACATGTTGATAACCAAATGGGCTCTTTGCATTTGACCCCACGGCCCTTGTGTTTTTGAGTTGAAAAGTTTTAGGGCCATTTGATTTAAACAGTATCTTATTTCAATAAAACATGTAATAAATATTCAGAATATTAGGATATTAGAATATCTTCATCTAAGGTTGCTTTGAGTAAGAAGCCATGGTTCGCTAGTTCCAGCCAATGCTTGCAGGTTTCTCCGCAAAGCAAATTAAGTTAGTGTTTTGGGCTTTTCCTTGTAACAATACTAGCAGCCTTGATACAAGCAAATTACTCTTGGAAGTGGCATTGGGTACCTCACTTTGAGTAAATAGACACATTAGCAACACCTTAGGCAAATGGTTTTCAAACATTTGTATCAATATTTGGTGAAACAAGTGAAACTGCATGATTTGCAAAATATCTTACTTTTTTTTTTTAGTACTTGATGATACTCTGATAAAATACAAGATAAAAAAGAAACAAATTACATACAAATGTCAAAATAGTCAAGTTACAGAGGCCATCGCTGGAAAGTTCATGACAGCGCTTTCGCAGGCACCGAGCATCTGGCGCTCATTAAAGGGAGACAATTCTGTAAGTATAACATTTACAAACACCGACCTTGTTCCTCGGCAAGTCTTACACAACATTATCTAGTTTATTTTCCCCAGTTGCAAATCATTATTCACTCAAAGATTGCCATTCTGCCATTTCTATTCGGCGGTGAATATATCCATTGTGTCTCCGCTGACAAGACAAAATAGATTTAGAGAAGCTGGTTTTGCTCATAGCTGATTGGTGGAAAGTGGTTACACGTGGATCATATACACATTATTGCAACTTTGCTTGGTGAGAGGTATCAAATACACATTATTGCAACTATATCACTCTGTGAGAGTACCAACAACATAATGTGTTGTGAGGCTAGGACCACAGGTCTGTTTGCCTAAAAGCTTTCCAGATTAGTTAGGTGGGGTTAGGAAAAACAAATGCATTACTCCACATTGTCCTCTACTGATTAAGGAATGTGTGCAAAGCCGACTTAGCACTATGCTAGACCTTATGGAATCTTTACAATTTAAGCTATATCATTTTTACTTTTATTGATTGTTACTCTGAGTGAATTAAAAATTGCTTGCAGTTTTATTGATAACTAGATGAGTGAATTAAAGTATTAGACAGTTTGAGTCCTGGAACTTGAAAGTTCCACGGATCCAGAGATTTTGAAAAGGGGTGGTTTAAGCTATTGAAAAACGTTTGATGAATGTTTCCTTGCCAATAAAACATTTGTTTTATATCTAGACTGTGAACTGTAGGCTGGTGAGGAAGTCGATTCAAAGGAAATGACAAACAGTCAAGTTAGCGATAAACTTTGAAGAGAAGCTGGAATATGCAGACAGCTCACTACCACATGTTTGATGAACCGCCATGTTGGTTTTGCAATGTCTGCGTAGTTGTGTACTTACTTCAATGCAGAAAAAAATAAGGTTAAACAGTCTAGATGTGAGTTTTTAATTACAGTTCTAGAAATTATTACTTCAGGTAAAGATTAATCCTGAGTCATATTTCCAATTGGATTTGAAGATTTATCTTCAAATTTAAAACAAATAATGTTATGGCAACATAGAGAAATTCACGAAAATTCTGACTTTGACATTTTTGTATGCCTACATTTATAACCTAATAATCAAATAAACCTGCTATTTTATAAGGGCCAATGAACATCATATGATAACCATATACCCTGATATGTTTGCCCACAGAGGAAATCAAATCTTCATATTCCAAAGAATTGAATGACATAAACTGTACTTCCCTGCTATTTCATAGGAGCCACTGAACTTCATATGATAACCACATACCCTGATATGTTTGCCCACAGAGGAAATCAAACTCTTCATATTACAAAGAATTGAATGAAATACACTGTACTTACCAGCTATTTCCAATGTTGCGTTCTTGCTTATGGCACTTCCATGGATATTCGTAGCGTTACAGTAGTAAACTCCGACATCGGGTTTGTAGTTCTTGTTGTGAATCACACGGAGGAAGAACAAGTGACCGTTATTCAGGAGCATTCGATGAGAACTTGGATTTTCAGGGGAGGTAACTACTCGCCGCCCATTTCGGTACCACGTGATCTTAGGGGGAGGGTCGCCTTCGGCCTTACAGTTCAAGGTCGCTGGCTCATTCTTTGCCACGTAATCGTCCTCAGGGTGTTCAACTATCCGCGGGTTGTTTGGGTCACCTGAAACATAAGAATAAAACAATGAGTATGATAAAAGATAGGCAGAATAATTTCTCATATTTTGTTAGCTTAAATCATATTCTCAAATTCATTCAACAAATTGTTTACATGTTTGCAAAACGTATGCTCATATCTGTTCAACCAACTGTAAGAAATGTATGAAAAATATTTTCTCATATCTGTATAACTTACATTTCCCAAACATATTCACATATTTGTATAACAATTGTAAACATGTTTGCAAAATATATTCTCAAATTTGTATAACCAATTGGTACCATGTTTGCAAAATATATTCTCATATATTTGTTCAACCCATTGTTAACATGTTTGCAAACTATATTCTCATATTTTTTCAACCAATTGTTAACATGTGTACAAAGTGTATTCTCATATCTGTTCAACCTTTTGTAAACATGTTTGCAAAATATATTCTCAAATTTGTACAACCCATTGTTTATTTCTGGCACATGCTGTCAACATTTGTTAATTCAGTTGGGACTCATGCCGACCCTGATTCGATTAATGACATCACTTGATGAATGGCTTAATTTGCACCGAAGCAACCAATGTCTCCACGCTACAGAGTCGTCTCTCGTTTTCATGGTGCTGCCATTGTGAGTGCAGTGTGTATTAATCACTGTCATCAAGTCCCGCTGTCAGGGGCAGATAACTCAACAGTGCAGTATTTAGCGCCCCAATCTGTGCAGTCATTAGCCGCTTTAATGACAGATAGCTGTCCCGCAGTAACTAGATTGATATTTTCACACTTGAAGACGAGATTTGTAATCTGAGCAAGATGTAACCGATCAGGGAAAACTTCAAATCATGATAAACAAAGCCAGTTCACAGGCTAGATAAGAAAACAAGCATTGCCGTAATAATTGTTTCAAATATTTTCAAGTTCATTTTGATAATCAACTTTCAAAGAATAATAGCCATTCAAAAATGTGAACAATATAATAAGTCACAACTACTAACCTAATTTCATTTAATTTGAAAATTTGTTAAGCATTAAGATGAGACCAAGAACACTTCTCGAAAAAATTGTTTTAGTCTTCAAACCTAGTCCTTTCAAAGAGCAAAGTATGTTCCAAAGAAATATACAAAACCATTCTACATTTCCACAAAGCAGCAAAGGTCTTGATATGTCTGAACACTGTTTATTTTCCCCAACTTAGTGGTTTTCCATACAAATGTGTTGCATATCTCAAGCCATTATTCAAGAAGAAAGCTTTATCACCCCTTGGCTCCAGTGGTCTTTTGGGCAATGGCTTATACACGAACGTTTCCGATAGCAAAACACGAATCTCTCACTAGACTCGTTCCAAAGCCTTAGTTCTTCAGACTGAAAACAAAGCCGGCTTCTGTCTTTCTGGTAATGGTAAGAGATAGTTGAAGATATTAGGGGTACAGTATTATTTTGTCAACAAAGTGGCAAAAAGTGTTCAGTTAGACAAAGGTTGATGGCGTATGCTATCAACAAAGGATCATGGGAGGTCTCAATCCTAAGAGGTGGATCTAGTGGGGTAGTGTGCATTTGTAATTTACGAGAATATTCCTGTTATGCATGTAAAGAGCATAGATTATAACATAATTTAGTTATGACTGGTGCTTCTTGTCTTTTATAGTTTGCCAGCTCTGTTTTAATTTTTTTAACTTTTTCTTATTTATTTATTTATTTATTTATGACAAGAGTAATTCATTTGAGGAACAATCATCATTATCATCATCATCATCATCATCATCATCATCATCATCATCATCATCATCATCATCATCATCATTATCATCATTTGATAAGCAACTGAGGATTATACTTTTGGTGCAGTACATTTGACAATTGCAGTTATCACATATAAAAACAGAAATGTCCATCCACACAAAAATACACTGATAGAACAATACCTTAAATGTGTCATGGTTCAATGCACTCTGTAAACCGTGTGTCATCACCAACACTTAATCTCTAACCAATCAAAAGCTGACATTCATGACAGATCGCGCCTCCAAGAATTAATTAACTTTCGCTAATCAACAACAACTGTATCTAATCAGACAAAGCGGCAGGAATTCTCATATAAATTGTTGTTACAATTCTTCGTTTAGAATCCGTCCCAGAGGGCAGTCTTCCTCATATTGTCACTCAATGTCAAATATTGTAGCCTAATTTCAAATATCGTCTCAGTTGGGCTATGAGTGATTAAACTACCCCACCTTGGATATCGATGTGAGATGATCAAATCTGGGATTATATTAGCATGAAAATTTTCTCAATCATCATCAAGCAATAAATCATTTCATTCTGTCATACCTTTGAATATACACATCATGAACAAACGTAACATTAACTTTGGAACAGGGAAGATTAACTTGGAGCGCTACTAGAGAATGAGTTATATGAGATGATCGTAGATTGACATTCAATAGATGAGAGATCAAACTATACTTAAAATGAATGGATACTACCAAATCTTCTGCAATACAAACAGTTCTGTGGCAACAATTCAGGAATGGAACTCAATTGCAAGATAATTTATCTGAGGTAAGTTCTTTTTTAGTCATAATGCTGAAAGTGGTAATAGTAATGATGATAATGATGATCATAGTGATGATAATGTTGATGATGATGGTGGTGGTGGTGGTGATGATAATGTTGATGATGATGGTGATGGTGGTGGTGATGATGATAATTATGATGACAACGATGACGATGATGATGTTGTTGATAGTGATGATGATGATAATGGCTATGATGGTAATGATGATGATGATTAAGACGGTCTTAGCAATGACGATCAAATTGATGGATAAATGTTTTCTTCACCAATAAGGATAATTCATAATGATTCATCTCTCCTCTAAATCTTTGCAACATGTCCCGAAACAAAAATGGGAATTCATCATTTCATTATATATCTTCAATCCGAAGCAGACAGATGTGAAGGTTGTCGTATATCTGGGGGTTGTTAGTGTTTGTACAAGTGTATAAGAACAACTGGCACTCCACCCTTGAGACATGTGTTCATTCGCCTCCCAACCTTCTGTTTCCCATTACTAGATATTTCTCTAAACTTTGTTATTTCTCTTCTTCAATTGATTTAAAATGTTACAAAGATTTGTCAAAACAAAACAATGATTTCATGTCAAATTTTGTATAGCATCTGGATGAACAAGATAAAATCCTTAGCAAGTCTAGAGAGCGCGAAAATGCGAGGATTGGTTTTTTAATTTTCATAATTTAAAGTAATATTGGTAAATCTAAATTTAATAATATTTAGTCATGTCAAGGCAAAAAAAGATACAATTTGTGTACATTTCAGATGTGAAATGTTTCAGAAGTTACATCATTATGAGCATGCTAATAAAAATCAAAGATTGGTTTAAATAAAATTAATTATAAATCATTGCCTTTCTAGATATTAACTTATCTAAGGAATTGGCCATAAATGCACATGAAAACATCGCTAGATTTGTTCATTGAACGTTAGACAGACATCCATATGTTGATGGAAAGGAGTTAGTGAAGTGGTCACAGATTCAAGTATTAACAATCATCAAAGAAATAGGTCAGAAATGGGAGATGATTAACCATTTTGACACAAAACTCCCAATCATAATTGACAATTCATCAGTTTAACAAAATTCTTTATAAAAATAGCACATCCCACGTGATAATTCACACAATTGCACTGACAATGATAAAAATGATTTTTAAAAATTGCAATAATGATTTGGAAGAGAACTATAGAGAACGGTTCGCTTAATTATCGCCATCGAAAAGGTTCATCTAGCTGTAAATAATGTTTTAAGACCATCAAATGATACTGGTTTCCATGTTACATATTACTTGAACTAACATCAAACAGCTCTCTAAAAGGGTGTATTTGATTTGAAATAAACTCTCCTTAAGCTGAAGAACTTGAACAAAGAACAAGTGTGACGCTGATGAAAGAATTAATACATAGTCCCTTCTAATGATGGGAGCCTCATAACCAACTTTGAGTTCACCTAATCAAGCAGAATGTTATCCTCTAGGCATTCTATGAATGAATACAAAGCTTTTCCAAATAAACAAAACAAGTGCTAGAAAAGAACTGTAATACACCGAGCCCCATGAGAGAATTACCACGCAAGTAATCAAGTTAAAATTTAATGTGTAATGATATAATGAGATTAAATGTGCTGATGAACATGTTCTGCATATATCATTAAATTTAAAGGCACCATCACATATCCATAAAAGTGTATGACAGTGCCTTTAAGATAAACGGTGAAGAGTGACAGTGTTGAATGTAATATGCTATAAGAGTCACATGACCTCTATCATTACCATGTGACAGAAAACTATCATTGTGACTGATCAAGCGAAATTTTTTGTTCAGCAGAAATGATGATTCTTGTAAAAAGATTGTTAAAATTCATGTATGCTTGAATCTTCATATATTTTATGTAAAGTTCAAGAAAGAGTGTTGATTTACATTTTCAATCTGATTCAAGAAATTATTGGAAAAACTTTTTAATGTTGAATCTTCATATATTTTATGGAAATTGTTTTTAATGATTTCTTTAATCATATTGTAGGTGTACTCCTTCTTGAACATTTGGAAAATATTGAATTTAATGTAGTTCAACATTTTAAAGTTTTTCGAATAATTTCTTGAATCGGATTGAAAATGTACATCAACACCCTATCTTGAACATTTGGAAAAAGTATCAGATTAAACGTTGTTCAACATTTTAAACTAAAATTTCTTGAATCAGATTGAAGATGTAAATCAACACTCTTTCTTGAACATTTGGAAAAAATATCAGATTAAACGTTGTTCAACATTTGAAAGTTTTTGTTTATATCATCATGATCAGCTGTTGAAAGACATGGACTGGTTGCCACGGCGGCAAGGGTCCAACAACTGCAGATGTCTGTTTGACACTCCAGACATCATCAAGACCTTCACGGACCCCAACAGAGACCTCTAAAGACCCAATGTGAGACCATGTCAATGACATTCCCTCTCTCTATGGCGTGTAACCAATTCGTCTTGCCAAATCACACCTGTTTGTAGGACTACATATGGCATAAAAAAATCCCACCCACATTGACTTGACTTCATGGCATCGGCCTTTCAACATTGAGATTTATATTTCTGAAATTCTTTTGGGGTTGAATGTTGAGCAATTAATATGAAAATTGCTTTGTTTCAAAACTGACTAAAGGACTATAAAATAATATCTAAGTCAGCTTTCCCTAATTCAATTTTTAGACTATTGTCAATTGAACCATTGTGGGGTCCATGAAGGATTTAGCGAATGTTTTTTATAGAATACTTGGGAGGCCTAAGAGATGTTTACATAATGTAAAACACGCGAGAATAAGTAGCCCAGGATCCCATTTTTTGTAATCAACCCATCCTGATCCCCTCTGCATCTGTCTTTATAATACAAGCAACATAGAAAGAAGCACTCAGGGACAGTATGTGTTGAAGTTCATTCAAGGTCCACTGACACCTAGGGGGTTAAGTTTGAAGTCAACTGTCAATTATCATTTTGTAGGACAAACTCAACCAAGAAGTCAACCAGGAAGTAAATTATCATTTTGTAGGAAAAACTCAACCAAGAAAGTCAACCAGGAAGTGAATTATCATATTATAGGACAAACACAACCAAGAAAGTCAACCAGGAAGTGAATTATCATTTTGTAGGACAAACTCAACCAAGAATTGCCAGCTCTGAACAAGTTACTAGGAAGAAATGACTGTCACAATTCAAAATGAATTTTAAGAATGTCAAAAATTAAATTTGATGTACTAGCTTTGAGCTTCTATTCATTTTTCTCAAATCTAGAATTCAAAACTAGTTTTAGGGTATTCATTTGAATTAATGTTTGTCAAATTGTATGCAAGTGCTGCTTCACATTGTATAAAGGGTCTGTATGAAAGGTCTTGATAAAGGTCTGTATGAATGGTCTTGATGAAGGGTCTTGATAAAGGTCTGTATGAATGGTCTGTATGAAGGGTCTGGGGGTAGGGTCTTGATGAAGGGTCTAAATGAAGGGTCTGGATGAAGGGTCTGTATGAATGGTCTTGAGGAAGGGTCAGAATGGGTGGTCTTGATGAATTGTCTGGATAAAGGGTTTGGGGGTAGGGTCTTGATGAAGGGTCTGGATGAAGGGTCTTGATGAAAGGTCTGGAGGTAGGGTCATGAGGAAGGGTCAGAATGGGTGGTCTGTATGAAGGGTCTGTATGAAGGGTCTGGAGGTATAGGGTCTTGATGAAGGGTCTGTATGAAGGGTCTTGATGAAGGGTCTGTATGAATGGTCTTGAGGAAGGGTCAGAATGGGTGGTCTTGATGAATGGTTTTGATGAAGGGTCTTGGGGTAGGGTCTTGATGAAGGGTCTTGGGGTAGGGTCTTGATCAAGGGTCTGGATAAAGGGTCTAAAGGTAGGGTTTTGATGAAGGGTCTGGAGGTATAGTGTCTTGATAAAGGGTCTTGGGGTAGGGTCTTGATGAAGGGTCTTGATAAGGATCATGGTCAGCTGAAGACCTCTATTTGTCAAGGTGTTGCTAACATCCCAGAACTGGCCTCAGTGAGGACCCTTTGTCCCCTTATTTATAACCAACTCCCCATCAACTGCAATTGGACTGTGAAATAGTTTTCAGCGGATTGCAAAATGTGATTTCATCATCAAAGAGATTCCCATTTTAAGCTTGAGGGACCGATATTCTCCATATTACATCAAACGGTTCAAGGGGCACGGTAATACCCTCTCCTTTGAGATTTTATGGAGAAGTTGTAAAATTACAAATTAAATATTAATGCTGGCTAATTGGCGTGCTACAACACTTTGGGTTGACAGGGAGAAGGTTGAGAACTGATGTTGAACAAGATAGTCAAAAGAATAACAAATCCTTATTCCAGTTGATTTTTTCTTCTTTTACTTGTCAAAACTTTCATAGCCTTTTTCAGAGATTTGTCTTCAAGAGTGATACATATTTCATGTCTGAAAGGGCAGAAAACACAGTGATTCAAACTTGTTTGCAAATGTATTCAAAATAGCAGATTTTTCTGAGATCCATTTTCTTTATACATACTCTTTGCATAAAGAAAGTAATTTACACTTCTGTTATTGTATTGTCTGAAATCAATTTTGTTACAGATTATGACATATATAGAGTTTTTGAAGGTGCATAGAAAAAAATAATTCAAAATTTTGTAGTGTGATCAAAGCCAATTCAAATGAACAGATTTTGACTTATTTATAATATTTGAAACCATAATAATTCAAACTTTTAAAAATGTAGTCAAAGCAAAGTCACATTTTAAAAATCCATTTTGGTACAGAAAATTACATATATCATTTCTGAAGGGGCATAAAACAATAAGTGATTTGTATCAGGGTCATTTATCATAGTCAAGGCATAAGGTCTAACAGCTAGAATCCATGGCAGACTATTTCAAACAAATGGCACCATGCATAACCACATGCCTTCAAGATGGCCGATTCATGGGATTAGGTGTTTGATAAATGATCAGAAGGTCACAAGTTCAAGGACATTGATGGACAGTTCAAAAAGACAGTTTCGTCCCATTTCACTTCTTATGACAGTGATTTAGTCCTTTGATTCATAAAACAGCCTCTCATGGTCAGAAATGCCATGCAAGAGGAAATATTTTTTGAATTCTCAAATGATCCAGAACAAGAGGAATATGCTTGGAACCATTTCAGAACCTTTCATCTTAAATGCCATAAATCAATAAAAATATAAATTATGGCATGTTGAGAAATTATATTCTAGATTCCTGAATACTGTTTTTTTTATATTGCTGAAGCAATAGACAAATTAGGTTTAAATTTCCATTCTTCAACAAAGACTAAATTCTCATCTTTGAAAGTTCAAATACTTGAAGATTAATCTTCATTTTATCACTTCGCCATCTGGCAATGAAGGACTTATCATAAAACATGTGTCCAAACCAAATAAACAATTCCAACAAGCCTTTGCACAAATTCTTGTATTGCCATTCTACATGTGACAAATCAGTGAAATCACAAATTTTGCAAATTATTCAAAGTCCAAGTCACACATTTCAGCAAATTATTCAAAGTCCATAGTCACCCTAGCAATTTGTTTCTTGGGGGTAAATTAGCCCCGAAATTCCTCGTCAAGTAACATGTGGTGTCCAGCTCCACGGCCCTGACAAATGAGTGACCCTAAGGGGACACTTTGATTTATGGCCCCCATAGCCCGCTAGAGATCTGTCCCAACACCATGGATAATTAGCATCATAATGACAGGAACAGCCTTCTTCAATATGTTCCAATTCTAATGAGCCAAAGATATTGGCCTTCAAAAATTCTTGGGACATCAATTTCAAGATTCTAATGAGTTTGAGATATCGGCCTTCTAAAATTCTTGGAACATCAATTGCCTGATTCTAATAAGACTAAGATATTGGCTTACAAATTTTGTTGGGACATCATTTGCAAAGTCAGAGCTTGATATAATGCCTTTTGATATTGTTGTAAAATCTTAATTCACAATGATTTGACTTGTTGTAAAGAGCCTTGAATTCTTTGACAACCAATTTTGAAATTGTCAAACTGTGTTTGGTCTGTTAATTAATCTTGTATATCTATTATAAGATTGCACGCAAATGGCATTGAACAATTTTCCTGAATAAACATTTTTTTAGCCCTAAGTCCTTGACCATGAAAAAAGACAGATAACTATACAGTTTCAAACTTAGACTTTCTCAGAAAAAAGATTTTTTTAAAGGATTTAATGATGAATAACAGTATCAGGAAAACAATTAAGGTAATGCTTCAAGGCTTTGATTTTCAGTTTACTAATTCATAACATGTTTAGCTCATGAGTTCAAAGCTGGATAATACTCAGTTAAGATATCCTGCAATTACCATGCATGTCTACATAGTCAGAAAATCTTAGGAAGATCAAAGCTATAGAATGGTCAACACAAGGATATCTCTGAATTTATCATAGAGTATCTCCACGGTCCAAGAACTCTTGTTATGGATGTCTCAAGATGGCAGTGTGTCCAAGAAACATCAATAATGGTTTTGAAAGCTTCACTAGAGGAATTCCATTGGATACTTTGCTACATTTGTCCACTGATGCCTGAGTACTCCAATAACTGAGAAATTCTATTATTCTTTGTTGTTGTTCCATGTCTTGGAGACTTCAAGACTATCAGGAATTTTAACACCAATGGCGCCATATGCATACATTTCTAGACTCAATACTTGTCATCTTCAAAGATATCTGGATTACCAACATCTAGTCTGGGAACTAAAAGGGTGTTCGATATATTCATGTATTAAACAATGTTTGATAAATAATCCTTTCTTATTTGAATCAAGGGGGACAACCTTGTTGTTGTAAATTAACATACCAGCGATGGTGATTATCAATTTGGACCACTGCTTTTTCTCATAAATACTGAATTGATATGGAAGACAACCATTGTAACTTTGCAACTTATATCTGTATACCACAACTTGGAGGCAATCAATTTGTCGACTTTTACAATAAACAATTATTTTGCTCAAAAATCTTGAACATCCATGTTAAATGTTGTACAGAAAAATGAGAATCTCATACACTGGACCAAAGACGAGTATGTCATGAGGCCGCCATGCATCTCGTCATGAGACGTCATGCTTCAGTGGTCTCTGACGGATCTCCTACGATCTTCCATCATCATCTACCCTGGAGGTCTACCAAACATCAAAACAGTTGGCCATGGAGTTTTTTGTTGTGGCCCAACTGTCAAAACAGCATAAAGAATGGGCTATGTTTTGGACACTAGATTCTCAGCCATATGGCTATAGGTTTACAGATCACACCTTTAGATTGAGTATTTCTCATCCTTCTCAAAGCGCTGCTTATATTTATCCAAAACAACCTGTAAACAAAAACACTGTCTTTCATCTTGTTGTGATTCGAAAATGGATGTGAGGGTATAGTTTTTCAGGGATCGCTTTTGCAAGGATGTACATAAATGTTTACATGACAATGAACGGATGACTTTCTTGTCAGTTGGTTTGGTTAAAACATTTTTTTTAACAATGTGCACATTTGCCATTCAAAATGATTGATTACTCACCGAGTCTTTTTTTTGCAAAAAGGTAATATTTCTATAAATGATTGGCATACAATTCATACATTGAATATCTAAAAAAAACAAGAGGCAAAGGCTTAATGGTACACCTTCAATTATTTTTATAGTTTTGCAATATTCTTGAATTCAGTTTTCAAAGGGCATTTTTGTAGTCTGAAGTTATATCACATGGATGAGATTATTCTCACACTTCAATGTCCTTCTTGACTTTTGAAAGGCTTTTATCTTATTCATTCTCTTTCACATAGGAAAGAACACATTTCTTTGATTATCAGGACATTTCTTTTGTTTCAAAGCCAACTTAAAAAAAAAATTCACAAAAAATCTTTTCAGATCACCTTAACAGAATATTTGAAGTTCCTATACCAAAATTCTTTTTGAAGAATAAAAAGTTTTTATAAAAACTTTTTGAAGAGTACAGTCAAAGATTGCCATGAAATTCAATTGGAAACATACTTTATCTTTTTTAAAACATCTTACATGATGTGTTTTTCCATTGAAATGAACTCATACATCAAAGAAATTATCTCATTTTGAACAGGGCTCGACTTGGAAATAAGCTGTATGTTATATCCTTGCACAAATAAGCATGTAAGACTTGCAGCCATTGGGTGCTTCGTAGATTTTGTCGAGGAAGAAAAGGCTGCGATAATGTTTGGACCTTAGCCAACTGGTGACCCCACAAGTAGAATATAAACACCGAGGAAACACTATCACACGCTTGAAGAAATGCAAGATGGGTAATGTTGATTTGACCCCAAAAACGCAGCATGTAAACCTCAAGGTGAAAATACATCACCGCCTCATCAGATAATTAGCTTTCCTTAACCTTTCCCCTGCAGTGGGCAGCAATAGTTGCCGAGCATATGTTCTAAAGGTGGAAGTTAATCTTCACCTGGCAGTCATAGTATATTGCATGATACACTGTCTCTTGCCTGTGGTCATTTCATGAACATACCCTTTGCAAAGAACCTTTTAAAATGATAAACTTGAAATAATGAATGAGGAATAAGGTTTAACTCTCTAACTGCACGAGGAACTATGATAAATGACACCATAAAGATGTGAAATTGTGTGTTCCTTTTTTGCAGTATTTTTCATTGAAAAATGTTTTTTGTCTCCAAGTACATTACATTTTCAAGGGAATCCAACAGGATTCAAGGTTTACTCAGGACAGTGTGCAAGTACTATGTACCATGTACCATTGCAAGTAGAAAACCTTCCCTTCTCTGAATATGTATCATTGTGTAGAGATTACAACAACCATATATGTTTGTCAAATAAACAAACACCATGTGATTTGATTTGAGAGTTCAAAACAACATCAGCCACTTGAAAAATAGGTTTGGTCAACAAGAGAAAACCACCATGAATGCAATCTCTCAGAAACAATGGAACGATTCCTGGAAGTCTGAGAGTGTGAAGAACAACAGGTGCAATCAGAAAACATTTACCTAGGTGCATGATAGCACATTGCCAGCACGATATCTACGTAATATACATTACACAAAGGTGCGAACAACATGCACAGGTTATAAGCCAATAATGCTATAGCCATGTTAGGATCTAGCCACTGCAGTGAGAATGTATTGGCCAGCGATTAACTTTTTACAACTTCTTTATTTATTTCACACAACATTCCTGGCTACTTCTTGCCCCTTCATCAGGTGGATGGCTATTGCATACCTTTAAACTTAAAGTGAAATACCAATCTTGTTCTCTGTCAATAGGGACCCCTTGACACAAAGCGCTAAGGTACCTATACAAAATTGAGACAGTGCTAAGGCAATGCTAAAGAAGGATGCTAAGGTTAACCTTATGATAGATGCATGACGCGGAGGATATGGAATATCTTTCATGCAATTAATAAAATACCAATCCCTGTCAATAGGGTTCCTTGACACAAATCGCCAAGGTACCTTAATTCACCAAGATAAGGCAATGCTAAACTTTGGGGCTAAGGTTAAACTCATGATGGATGCATGCCTCTGACAATGCCAGATATCTTGAAATTGACACTTCCCAAAAAGGCACAAGAATTTGTACTAATGCTGCCTGTTTGAACCCAAAAATACCAACATTACTTAAGAAAATGGTTAAACAATAAGCAACGGTGATGAAGCCTGGAATAAACTTAGAAATGCCAAAGGGTTTGAAATACTTACTGAGGTTAAATACATGCCACTTTCTTTAGTGACATCTCTTGAAAAAGGATTATAAAAACTACTCCCTAAGGTTGAGCTAGTGTGGTTCTATATCCCATTTTTTCAAGCAAGTGTTCGGCAAGTTGCATTTTGCTGTCTTGTTTTCTTCGGAAAAAGAAAGTCGGTGCCTGTGTGGTCTCCCTTGGTGTCCGACTGTTAAAAGAGTTAACCTCTCAACTTGCCGTAAGTTATGTTCAGTGCTCCAACAACCAACAATAGGAGTCCATGTGTTGTGGCTAGTTATGGAGACATTTCGACATGAAAAATTCTCATAAGAATCTCTGGACAAAGCTCTGAGTTATGAATCATTTATTTGAACCATTCTTGGGATGCCAATTTACAGGACAAAAAAGTTGATAAAGGGAATAAACTAGATAGTTCAAGATTCAAGCCTTTGGCCTTTCTACAAATAAACATCTTGAATCTTGAATCTTGAATCTAAACTAGATAGTGACAAACCCTCGTTAAGGTATACATGTAGTTGGCAAAAGGAATCCCCCAGCCAATAAAAGGCATTTTTTCAAAGTTTCAGATGAGATGGGTAGTGTAATGATAACATCAATTCACCAAGCATTTCGAAATCAGGTATTCTATGCTTAGCAACATCATAAGCTTATCTTCCAAGAGACCAAATATATACATCTTTGCAAGGGTTAAACCTTTGACTAAGCTTCGGAAATGACTTAAAGATGTACTGTAGTACTGCATCAGATAGCCTCTCTAAATTAAACTGGATTAAGCACCATACCTACTATAAGCAAAAACTGGGTTCAACAGATACAAAGAACATTCAGTCAGCCCATTTAGCCTTTGATTGGAAGAATTTCAACAAATATTTCCCATCTTTGCCTCTTATGTCACCCGTATATTGGCTAATTTGTCTTCCCTTTCTTACTAGGATCGGGTTTCAGGAATGTGTCTCTAGTAATTGCATTTCTGGGAGAAAATTTCAACAAATTTCTCTGTCACCTTGGTAAGACAAATTCAGCACAGCTGTCCTTGTCTGTAGAGACTTTCAGGGTTTATTGCAAGTTCATTAAGGTTAGGTTACAACTTTCTCACTGGAGGTCTGACTCTCCCCCTCCTCTTGGTACATACAGTATGAGGGGAGGGGATTTTTAGATGGGTCGCTCTCCCCTACCAAACCCCTGTTACACACAATATGAGGGTTGTGGTCAGTCCCTCCCCCCACCCTCCCCCTAACCTTGTTACATACAGAATGAGGGTAGGTCCCTCCCCCTTCCCTTCCCCTTTCTCTAGCTCTACCCTTGAGGTCTATAAATTATGGTATATTTGATAAAGCGATCATTTTTCAGGAACTGGGAGTTAGAAACTTTGGACCTGTAAAATGCTTACTACACGAATGAGAAAGAATTCTATTGTTTTTCGACATCTTTGTTAAAAGAGTACCTTTTTTTATAGACGCTGACACAGACGCTGACACAAACACTGTTATCAAACAAATAAGAAACTTAAAAAAAGTCTTAGAAGATATCTAAGTATAGAAATTTTCAGAACTGAATCCAGACGTTTTGAATCATCATGCATCACAATGTTTTCAAAAGAACCAAAACTGTGTCGGAATAGACAGGTGTGAATACAGCAAGGCAGGGCGGAACATATGGATAGAACCCACAAGATGTGTCACTGCTGATCTGTTTATTATGATGGTCTTATAGCCTTAAATCTGTTCCTAGATCTGAAGAAAGAACGGTAGGCAAAGGTCCACTAACACTAGCAATCTGCCATCAAGCACAGATAAAAAATGTGATTGATAACCTAAGTTGTAAGGGAAGCGGTATATTTAGAGATGCTGCTTTCCTCACCACCTTCTATATATGTTTACCAGGTGAGAGGTGTTCTGTTTCCTTAAAAGCCTACAGGTATCTACTTCTTACTTTAAAACATCAGTTTTTAGTTGCAGATAACATAAATCTTTCAATTTCAAAATTATTAAATCAGTTTTTGCAAGAAATTCAAGTTTCAAAACTAGTTACAAAGACTACACTTACAGATGAGAGTTTTTCCATTTGGTTCGCATCATAAAAATTTTGCTTGCTTGCAAAATAGAAGAAAATTTTATATTTTAATGGGAAAATCTTCAATTAGATCTTAATATGAAAATTAAATCCAAGCAAAAATTCATTAGAGTCTAGAAAGTGCAAAAAAAGAATGAAGAGATATTGAGGCTTCTTTAGATAATATTTTAAATTCAGAAAATAGCTTTAAACAAATATTGTCATTTCAGAAATTTTGAGTAACAAATTTACAAAGAAAATAAACATTTTGAGAGGTATCTCAGATATGTGATTGGTCATATTCAAATACTGGGGTAGAATTTTCAAAAAGTGTTCCATTGGCCAAAAGTAAGTCTATAACAGCACACGCCAACAAGAAAACCCATCGACAACATATGTTACCTGGAAAACACCTTTTGCCAAAATATGTGGCAATAATAAATATTTCTTTTCCCATAAATATTTCAAAACTGTTTCAGAATGTTGTATTTACTTTGCTTAACTGAGTGCTGGCAGTCGGTAATGAACAAACCAAATATTTGGCTTTTCATAATCATTGGGCTAGATTACTTTTGATTTGTTTTTATCTTCTAAAACACTCATCTTTAGACATAAAATAATTCTTATACACTGACGCAGTAATTTTTTTCTATTTTCTATCTAGTATTTAGAGGATAATTGTTTTTGAATAAGAATTCCTGTTTTATAACAAAAATGAGTGATAAGATACTGAAAGTAGAATCCTATAAAAGAAATCTAAACTGAAATTTTGAAAAGATTTGATTTTTCATAAAAGCAACATAACTTGGCAAAGTTGTGGTTTAAAGATTATATTCATTCTCTTGGACAGACAAAGGTGGATATTCCTATTTGTAAAAAGTCTGATTTTACAATTATGTATGAATACCAAAATAAAGTTTATGGTATTTTTTGTTTCCTTTTCTTAATAGACATATTGCAGAACTGTCCCTTTTACACATCTGTTGTGATTAGAAGTTGGACCATATGGCAGGTCTTAATGAAATGTTTCTACCATATGAAGTCAACTTACACATATGTTCAAATATTTCAACAAAGTCTTGAAAACAAAGTGGTGTGACATGAGTATGTGTAACAGATCATGCATCAGGATTAACACTGAACACTTTGTAAAGATATGTTTAACACATGTAATTTCAGTTGCAGGTTAAATTTTAATCTTATTTGATATTAATCAAGTTGAGTTGTTTGAAAACTCAGTTGGGGTGTTAATTTGAGAATTCATTTGAGTATTTCACCATATTTAAACTTTTGTTCACGACAGAACCTGTTGAGGAAATGTTTTACTTATTAGGTTTTTTTACTTTAAGTTTGATGTGGTGTGCATGGCATATCTATTTGAAACACAAAAGCTGTTAAAACAAATAAACTTTTAAAGTTTTAGATTCATGAAACATGTGACAATACATTTGTGAAACCATTCAAACTGTGAAAGTTAAGCCTCCTAATTGACAATACGATAAAAGGATTAGAATTAGGGGTTCATGATCAAGACAGGTGAAGCTAATTAATTGAAAAAGCAGTTTTCTTCTTTTATGTATTTGGCATAAATTGACAATTAGCTGAAAAGAGTAGACTGCATGGCACAATGTTGCCAAATTGAATTGAAACGTTTCTTTTTATATAAGACAGGGGATGTTAGAAAAATGGTCAATTTAGAGCTTGAGTTACATTTTGAAATATTGAATTATCCCTAAAACAATTAATCCTTGAGCAATTGCCACTGAATATGCATTGTATTACCATAAAGATTATTTTTTTCATATTAAGTCTGTCCTTTATGAAGTTCTTAAAGAGCTTACATTGTCAGTCGGATTACTACTTGCAAATGTAAAATTTCTTGTTCTATATAGATCTATAGCTTCTTTGAGCGGCAATTTAGAATGACAATAATGAAGAGGAATATATGAATGGCAACTTCTTTATTCATGGTATTCAACGTTTCAACGATTCTTGTGTCATTCTCAAGAAGCAGAAGAACCTGAGAAACATTGCATACAATGAACAAAGAAGTTGTCATCCATATATTCCTCTTCATCATTATTCTGATCCAGTCCCTCGTGGGATTTGAACCCACACCCTAAGAGTCAGGCCGAAGCTCCGCTGCAACAAAAGCTAGAGATGAGATACGAGTTCAGGTGCTCGCAAACCAACGTAATAAGAAGATTAAAACGCCTTTAAACCCATGATACACAGCCATACAGGAAGTCGGGGAGCTTGTTAAGAAAGACACATGATGTTTTATTTCCCATGTTCATTTTATTCTGAGCTCTGCTGGATACAGCGGAGGAACTATTTTTTTGTACACTGCAAAGAGATGATAAACTTCATTCGTTATCTGAGATTGTTGAAGCCTTGTTACTGGCATTCAGCATTTTCAAAGTTTAGTGATGTTTAGATCAACTACAAAGAAAGATACAGAATCTTCATAGTTTTGTGATGTTTAAATCAAATGCTCTCTTCACTTACTGGATTAAACAATTGACTGACATGGAAATACATTTTAATTGTCATTTTTTATATATTTTTCATTCAATTTCAAAATATATATTATCAACCTTTCTTAATATATCATTCAATCCCTTCTTAATATTTGTAATAATTTGCAGACTAAATGTAATTACTAAACTCAAAATGTTATCAGAATTAAAAAAATTTCAAAATTTAATTGAATTTTAACATATTTAATAAATGATAATATATCACAAATAAACAATTTAAGGAAACATTGCCACATTCCCTTTAGGGAAAAAATAAATCTTACAACATCCCCCTTCTTAGTAAATCACAGTGCCAGCATTCTGAGGACACTAATGTGCCAATTATCTTTGAAATGGTAAATTCATGAAAATCATAAAGAACACAGAACAAGCACCGATGTCTGATTGCACAGATATAGTGCCGCTGATGTTACACATGATATATCATACCAGCTGCGTGCAATATTTCTGATAATTCCCCCCTTCCCTCATATCACCTTTTGGAAGTGTATCTGGCTTCTGCATTCTTTAGTCCTGGGGTTCTTTAACCCTTAATCTGCAGGTCTTAGAATATATCTTGATAGTTAAAGGTAATTTCCAATCCTAGATTTGAAGTGATTCCTGTTACTTGGCTCCTCTGTGTTAACTCATATTCTATTTTTACGGAGTATTCCCTGAAAGGTCAAAAACCTAGTTCCCTATTCTCCCAAAATACAAAAACCCTAGTTTCCTATTCTCCCAAAATACAAAAAACCTAGTTTCCTATTCTCCCAAAATACAAAAACCCTAGTTTCCTATTCTCCCAAAATACAAAAACCTAGTTCCCTATTCTCCCTAAAATACAAAAACCTAGTTCCCTATTCTACCTAAAATACAAAAACCTATTAATTTGATTTGCACTTTACCAAAACTTTGTCTCTTAGTATTGAAGGTTTGATTCTAGTAAAGTACTAAGAATTCATTTTGCACTGAAATCAGCATCTTAAGTCATGTACAACTGACATGTATACATACAATCCTACATTATGAGAAAGTTATATCTCTAGTTGTAAATCAAAACAAGGCTCCCTCTGTGTCACTTAGTGTGAGAATGCGACACCATAAGAAAGTTTATTTATGTGTAGGGATGTAGGTAATATGATGTAGGTAAGCTCGTAAACGCTAAACCCCACATGGTGATTGTGGAGTGCATGTTTGTCCCTGCATTTTATGAATGATGTGCATTCTTCCTTATCTTGATTTTCCATATTATGCCATTCAAACCAAAATTGTCCTTTAAGTGAGATATTGAAAAAGTTAATTATATTAGTGTCCTTCAATGAGTTATAAGAACAAAGTTATCAAACTGCTATTTTCTTTCTTTTCAGACATAAATGATTTGATTTTGTAAGCTCTCAAACTTTGAATGAAGTTAAAATCGACCCTTTTTTTATTTTTGATAGGAATAAATGATTGATCAGTCGTTTTAACCTGTTGAAATATTTTCCATTTTGTATAAAAAAATACCTTTAACAAAGGATAAATTTGTTATGATGATGAATATTATTGAAAATATCTTCTTCTTGATAGAAACAATAAGTTTGAAAGCAATCTTGTTTTTACCTGTAATAAAATTTCACATTTCACCAATAAAATCCTTTTAACAAATGATAAATAAAAAACGTGATACTGATTTTCATTTTCCCTTAACCATAAATGACAAGATACACATTTTAAGATAACCTATATAAGAATGTTAACATTGCTATTCTGGAATATTTCAAGTTGTTTTTACTGAGTATTTGTACTATTACTGCTGGAGAGGGCAGATTGGGAATGTTCATGATAGATTGAGAATCTCTGTAGATTGGGAATCTTCAATCCATCAGGCTTGAGGCAGGTTCATTACCAACTCATTACTCGAGTCACTTGCTCGCTCGCTGGATGATGAATGAGCAGGTTGGCTCATGTTTACTGTCTATATGCTACATAATTACTTCAATCTCACACGAAAAAGCTTCCAGATTTACAAGGTCACTGAAACACTTTTAAGTACTTTCTACTGTTACTGATATGCTAAATATTAACTTAAATCTCCCATGAAAAAGCTTCGAGATTCAGAACAAAAACCATGAAATTAAATATATTTTAAAAAAAGTTCACTCATAATTTATCCCTACTAGGCATATTCTACAAAAGTACCTCTTCAAAAAAACAATTTTCAAACATCCCATGAATACCTTAATTTTTACAGGCCTAATAAAGACTTTAAACCTCTTATCATCAAGCTTTTTTTAATAACATTTGATTTGAGAGGTCTTTCCTTACAACTATTAACATTAAGGAATTGATTCAAAAAATTTCAAATCCATAAACGAAATATAAATTTATCAGATTTGGTTTGGTTGGGGACGGATGGGGGAACGTTGACCCCTCCTCCCCCCCCCCCAATCACCAACCACCCCCCCCCCCCCCTCTCCCCCTTTACAAAATCCCCCTCTGGCACCCTTGTGCTAGAAATCTTCTCTCTTTATACCAGCACATCTCTGGTGGTGGACTGTTTATGTTGTTTGATTTCTGTATGTTTTCATAATCCACGCAGGTGTTGTTCAGCTAGATAATTCCTTCCTCCATATCCATACATGTGTTAAGTCTTACTTCAACAAGCACCTCATAGAGGTATATAATGAGCCCTAAGGCAAAATTAGGACAACTCATTTAGACACTTTGATTAGTTTAACTTCGTTAATCCTCAAGCTTCTAGACATGTCAACACATAATAACAATGCATTGTCAACTACTGTTTATCTACTGCCAATTTAATCAATTCATGTATCAGCTATATAAACTGACCAAATGTTAAAACAAGTAGATTCCATTTGGGACCTCATCGAGGTTGGATCTCTCATCCTAGCTCTGGCTTGGAGCTGGGGTGATCCAAAGTTACGACTGATGATACGACAAATACATCAGCTGTTTCAAGGCACAGACTAGCAGACATACCAAGTGAAATCGGCAAGACAAAGATAAAAACATCAAAAAGTGTAAGTATATTTTGCATTGTTGAATTTTGCCTTAGTCTTGATCCAGTGAAAGTAATTATGGTTTCAGGTTTGGAGGTCTGTATGGAGAGTAATTATGACAATGAAATCCCAGTCGTGTTCTGTCTCCCCAAATGTTAAAAGCAATTGCTGAGAACATGTTGTGCTCCACACTTGTGGATAAGGAGCTTGGATCAGTTTTCATTTGACTTTTCTTATGTCTGAAGTTTTCCAACAGGATTCTACTTTACCTACATTACCAATAGTAGTAATATGAGGGTTATGGGTCCTGGAGGAAGATGATGTTGATCTAGATCAGTTGTAGCTATTGTTTGTTTATTTGTTTGTATTGCCTGTGTAACCAATCGTGAACATAATGTTCAGTTGATTGCCTGAATGTTTTTTGTTGCACATATCTTGAGAAATGGTTTGAGCACCATATCTAGAGTGGAACAAGGGAAGATTAACAAATGAATAAATGATAATTCATTTCTATATTTTTTCTCATGTATGATTATATGACCCACTGATCAATTTTCCTTTCAGATTATACAGATGACCATTTAATGTATTATTTGTATATGTAATATATGTGTGTGTCTATGTAAGAAACAGTCACTCATTACTGAATCATGCCGAAGTGGCTCTAAACAAGCACTTAATCACTCACTGTATATATACAAATATAGGAAACAGCTAAAAAGGTTCCTTACTTTATCAAATGTGCTATTCATGTTAGAAAACAACATATAGTGCCCAAATTTTCTCTTATTTTCATATGATGCTGGCTTATACAAGGAAAGCTGGTGACAAGTAGACAGAAGAACACCAGGATGTACATCTAGATCTAACAAGAAGGTCAAGCCTCTATAGCAGGAGGATCTACATCTGATGTTCTTCATCATCCAGGAGACAACCAGCAACATGCAGTACAAGCTTGACATAATCAACAAACTAAGAAGAAACTGTGTGTGGAAAGAACTTACTTACTCAACGTGAAAAATACTTTCGCCTGTAGAAATAACTAAGTTTGGAGACCAAACTTCACAAGCGAGGGGAAGATATCATAGGATAGAAATTACCAATATTGATAAGCGAATTCATATCATACATATTAGTACATTTCACAAGATATATTTATTTTTGTGAAGTAAAACGCTTCAGGTTATCTGGAATAAGTAAAAAAAAGACTTGATACTCAGTCACATAGATTATCTTTAGGCATTAGCAGACATCTTATACACATATTCTTTTATTATCATTCTTATGGCAAGCTTTAAGCCCTAAGGCAAAATTAGGACAACTCATTTAGACACTTTGATTAGTTTCACTTCGTTAATCCTCAAGCTTCTAGACATGTCAACACATAATAACAATGCATTGTCAACTACTGTTTATCTACTGCCAATTTAATCAATTCATGTATCAGCTATATAAACTGACCAAATGATAAAGCAAGTAGATTCGTTTTGGGACCTCATCGAGGTTGGATCTCTCATCCTAGCTCTGGCTTGGAGCTGGGGTGATCCAAAGTTACGACTGATGATACGACAAATACATCAGCTGTTTCAAGGCACAGACTAGCAGACATACCAAGTGAAATCGGCAAGACAATGATAAAAAAATAAAAAAGTGTAAGTAAATTTTGCATTGTTGAATTTTGCCTTAGTCTTGATCCAGTGAAAGTAATTATGGTTTCAGGTTTGGAGTTGGGGTGATCCAAAGGAGTTGCAGTTTGGGAATCAAAACCTTACACATCTCAGGACTACTCCGGGGGCTGACTTACTACTTGGACCTTCATGCCCCTGGAGTGGAAACCAACTGTTATCTACATATTGTATCTATGTTGTTATGTAAGTCATTCCTGTAAATAAAGGTGTGCATATCTATTCCATGGACTTTGGATTTCTTCTGCCTAGAGTTAATTCCCCGTTAAAACTGGACAGTTAGACCATCAACCCGGAATATCAAAAGTTGGGGCAGATGAGGATTTCCTGGAACCCTGCCTCAGCCTTATGATAATATACACAGGCTCAGTAATTTAAGTTAAGTGCAAAATTAACTAACAGAAGTAAGTTTGCAAAATAACAATTTTACTCATACAATATGTAAAATGCCTTTCAAGGATATACAAATAGTACCGTTCAAAAGAACATAATTTCACAAGCCCAGTAAATCAACTTACTTAGACCCAAAGCCAAAGTTAGAACTAAGAAGAGTTAGATTTGCAAAAGAACTACTTCTCTGTTGTGAAGATCCAGCTTTTTCATAGTCAACATTTCAAAGTCAAAGTTAGAGCTCTTCACAGAAATATTCTGGCATGTACTAATATATATCCATTTTTAGGGTCAAAGTCAATATTTCTCCCTTTAATTCTCATTATACTAAACTCTTACAATCAGAACATTTATTTTGAATTTACAAGTTCTTGAAACAATAGTTACGTCTCACATAAATTTCAACAAATTTAAAAAGTTTTATAAGACTAGTTTGGTAATACAGAGCAAATAAGAACAATTTGTTTCTTTCTGATACTCTTACTCTACTCTACTCTTGTTCACTGTCTGCTGTCTGTATTCATGATGTATTATGTAAATCAATTTTGTACATACTAGGAGAGGGCATTTTAAGTTGGATAACTTGTCCCCAATCCTTTTCTTGTGAATAAAATATGTTTAAACTAAACTAAGAACAATTCACAAGCTGGTAAAAACATACAAAGCTCACAGATGAGTTGAGTTAATTATATCCACAAGGAATGCTATCATTTAACCCGAGTGAAAAGCAAGTCTTTAATTATCTCCCCTAGATACCATCAGCTACTTAACACCTGTTTACATACTTAGGAATGAACCCGTAGTGGATTGAGCATTTACTGCAAGTCTAAGATTTAATCATTTCAACCATATATCTCTCCAATGGGAATGTTGGAGTTGTAAAATAAGTATGAATTAATAGTCGACGGGGGAATATCACGGCAATAAGGAACAAGACAGGTATTTAATGAAGTGTGGAGACATGTTGTCTGGCAAGTAGTTTCTCTTAAGATAGACTTATATAGAAAAACTCTTAGAATAGATAGACAGACAATTGAATGAAAAAGATAGATGAAGATAGATCTATGTAAACAGACTGAAAATAAAGGAATGCACATTTGGACAGCAAATAGTAAATTACAGTTTTATTGTATTATTTCACATATGTGAAAAATTTAGCAAAATGTCTTTCCAATCGAATAGGAGGGTCCCTTTAAGAAGGTATAAACATCATTGAACCACCCTGTGTTGGATACGTAACTGCTTATATCAGATTTAGCAACTTTAAGAAGTTGCATTAGTTTTATCTCTTATCTTATCTGAGAAATCTAATCCTTATGCCTCAAACCCAAATTTCATCAAAATAAAACCTCCAGACATAACATTCGTGTATCAGAAGGAAATGTAAACATATGTTACACAATATGTAGACACAACACCAACTGGTCATTACCTAACTGATTCCCAGACATTAGGTATAGCTTTTCAGGCTAGACCTCAAAGGGTTAATAACCCAAACACAATGATAACTTGCAGTTTCTTAACTGTGGGGTTTCTCTCATATTTGCATGATATTACTTGGTATGACAAATTAGTTTTGTCTTAAGTCAGTATTTGATGTAATCAGCAGTTGGTATACTTCAAAGGGGTTCTCAAACCCTAACACAATGATAACTCCCACTTTCTTAAGTATGGGGTTTCTCTCATATTTGCATGATATTACTCGGTATAGCATTCATGCTTGGTCAACAGTAATCATTTGATATAACTGTCTATCCATCATAAAATAACTGGTTAATTTCAGATGATGCCACCTATAAAACTGGTCACATCAAATTGATTGTTTATACATAAATAGGTAAAAATTGCCAATTTTGGGGGTAAAAATAACCTTTACTTATGTTTTTATTTCCATCCTATGATATATTACCACAAACACCTAAACATTTGCTTGCAATGAAGATATCCAATGAAATCTAAAGAATTAACCCATTATCATTCACATCTGGAATCACAGGTTAAATATAATTTTTACCTTATGGCCTAAAACCCCATATGCTAAAACCTATGCAGTGTTTGGTGAGCAACTGACCACCACAAAGGCTAGACTCTATGTATGGTCAGGACAGCTGTCCATTCATTGACCATCATTGTCTATCAACTCACTGACCACCTGTCTGACTCAATCTCCCTCTATTGTCCCTCTTTGTAGCATTGTCTATAGATCTTGAGCAGGATTTATTCAATGGTTATTAATCGTCAATAGCTTTTTAGAAGGATTTATTCAAAGGTTATTAATTGTCGACCCCTTTGAAAATTTCAAGGTGCTTATAAGGCATTAATTATTGATCAAATTAATAAAGGTATGATAGTTAATTGGTATTAATTGTCAATAAGCTACTTTTTATCAAATGTTAATTATTTTTAGAAATTGCTAATTTTAACTGTTCTTGTTTATATATTTTCTTTTCTTTTTTTAAGGTCAATGTATGGTTTCATATAAATATATTTTACATCTTCTACAATACCATAGTTATAGTGATTATATTTATCTTAAAAAATAATACACTGAAACTCAAACTAAAATAAACAGTAAATAAACAAGAGGCCAAAACACAAAACTTTTGCTAAATAAAGGAAGCAACTTTAAAGTTTAATAGTATTCACATTTTTTACCATTCAAACTGACATTTAAGTTGGTAACCTTTCACGCTGATTTCAAAAGTGGTATAATAAAATTCCATAATGTCAGTCTGTGTAAGATGATTTATGTGTAAAGCAACCTTCTCATCTGAACCCTGGATTCTGGACCCCCTGCGATGCAGTCATTAATCTAATCCAGGTCCTGACATAAACCAAGACTAACCTACATATATTTTAGAAGCAGTCACAAGACCAAGAATACCTTAATGGTGCAGAAACAGATTTCTTAGACCAGGAATACCTTAAAGGTGCAGTAGCATGTTTTTATGGGGAATATAAGGTGATGTCAGGAAAATGAAAATCAATGGTTCCAATTGTAAGACAATGTATTTAAACTAAATCGAGCAGTAATAATTCAAATATATAACATAAAGTTTAGCCATGCGATTCCTTTTTGTTAAACAAAATGAATAAAAGGTGTTCACACAAAATGGCCGCCATTGGATTTTATGTGAATCTTCATACTTTGTCCTCTGACTGTGGATGATTGGCTTGTGTAATGAGATTTTTGACACTGTCAAAATAATACATTTAGCATTAACTTACAATTATCAGTGAAAAATTTGAAATACAAAATTATCAAAAAACGTGCTACTGCCCCTTTAAAGGTGCAGTTACACAGATTTTAGACCAGTAATACCTTACAGTGCAGTTACAATGATTTCTATCACAAACAAAATTTGTGTATTCATCAAGATATAAATGATTTTGATATTTTGTAGTAAATTTGATATTTTGTAGCATTTCATTCTGCCATACAAATAAATGAAACTGATTGGGAACAAAATCCAAAATAATGATTTAAATATTTCCTAGGATAAAAAAGGACCATGTACTACCTGGAATTTTAAAGTTTTGTGCATATTCGAAACTTGATACACTAAGGAAAGCTAAATAATTACTAGTAGAAGAAATTGTTGACAGTCTACGTTTAATTTCTGTCCCCATACTCAGATATATCTGTCGGCTGACTAGACTATCCCACTGTGTTAGCGCCCATGTTAGCCCATCCTCCGATATCACTCCCCATCGGAGTACCTTTGTCACTAGCGATCCCTCTACCTGGTTGTACCTGTGTCGCTAACGATCTTCTTACCTGGAGTCAGGTGTCGCCACTTACCTGTCAAACATTTACGAGAAATTTATTTGTACTCACAGGCAACCATTAACTCCAAAACATTAGATTCATTTGTACCCACGTGGCTGCCATTTTATTCATATCATCAGATTTATTTGAACTTAAAATATGAAGATACACAAGATTCATTTGTTCCCATGTGTCTGCCATTATATACAAAACATGAGTTTCATTTGTACTCACGAGGCTGCCATTACGTCCAAAACATTAGATTCATTTGTACCGACGTTGCTGCCATTTTATACATATAAGATTTATTTGAACTTATAATATGAAGATACACAAGATTCATTTGTTCCCATGTGTCTGCCATTATATACAAATCATATGATTTATTTGTACTTACAATGTGGCCATTACGTCCAAAACATTAGATTCATTTGTACTCACGAGGCTTCCATTATATACAAAACGTAACGTTCATTTGTACTTACACTGCGGTCAAACAAAACTTGATATTCATTTCGACCCACGCGTCTACTGTTATATACAAGCACAGACGAAACAATCTGCTGACATTTGCAATTAAAGCAATTGCCATCCTACTGAGGTTTTTCTTAAAGTCAACACTGTTCTCTTCTTACAAGATTTTAATTAATTCTATCAAATATTGCTTTTAGAATTATGCTTTTCTTTATATTAGTTCTGATTGTGTTTGTTTTGATAAATCTAGACTTCCTGATTTCTAAGTCTCTAGTTCAAACACAGCTATGCAGCAACAATTATAAAAATTTCATCTTCTGTTATCACAATGGCCAAAAAATCTGCTACATTCAATATGATTTCATATCTGCAAAATTGTATTTGGTGTACAACTACTTACAATGAAGATGATGAACCTTTGCAGAAAAGTTGTTCCTTCCATTCCATCTAACCTCGGCTTTGTAATGAAGTTTGTTTATTTATGAGCAAATCAAGGAGATGTCTCTTTCATTTACAGTGGATGAAACACATGCTTTTCTCACGCAACTCTCTCTACCAGTATTTCCTCTATTCGGGTAAAAAAACACATCAAATATGTCTTCTATTATCTTAAAGTATGCCATGTACATGATTTTACTGCATGATGCTAATAGCATTATTAAAATAACTTTTAAATTAATTATTTAAAAGACATGAATTTGTTGTCTATTTTGCTGGTGTGTGTCTTTTAATAACTGGTTGATAAGATAAAATATGATATTTATTGTCAATACACTGCATGTATGGTTGTATATTAACCATTTTTTAAACATCATCCTGAATTTCTGGAAAAGATTGTGTTCTTAACTTCACTTATGTTTGTAAAGTTAAAAAAAGAACCATCTTTCTGACTTTTTACCAGAATTTTCTTGATAAAACCATCATTACAGCATTTGCTCACTATTTGACAAATATACCATCTTTACAGCATTATTTCAAATATTTAAACCATTATATTAACTATTTGATCAAATATGTTTATTTGACTATTTTTTACATGCATTGAAGCATCATCATTTGAAAGAACACTATTATATGATATGCTCTCAAGCAAGTAGTATTTTGGCCGTTTGATCCCTTGCATTATTCCATGTTGACATTAGTCCATTATGGAGTTGTCTGGATAGAGAAATTGGCAGTTTGTTTGTTCTATAATATGCGGAAAGTGACAATTGGATAGAAACAGATTAACTTCGCCAGTTGCTATGGGATACCAATCTAGCCTAAGGCAAGGGAGAGATTTGGGTCCACATTTGACAGGTTATCTCCCCTAGGAGAAAATTGCAAGAAATTTATCTACCAGTTGATTGATTGACATTGACTGAACCTACAGTGGCACATATATGTCAATCTGTGTTTGAATACATGAATTTTATTATATATACTTCTTAAGAGTCATTTTTGTTATATATTTGAAATCAATCAAATTATGTTTAAGAGTAATGAAAATGTTCCTACAAGAAAACTTCATTATTATATTCAAATTTGTGAGTCAGATCAATTTGTTTTTTTAATTTGATTTAAGAATAATATCATGATGATTTCAAATTTGATTTTTTTGTAGTTAACAAATGATATAATAGCTATAATTAAAGATCTACTTTATCAAATGGTTTGTGATTTTTACCTATTGTAGATAAATTACGAAGTTTATTCCACACTTCAAAATATAACAGCCATTCATTGATTTACAAAATGATTAGCAATAGATGCTAAAATACATATTAACCAATAAAGATATGGTCTATCAGGTAAGCTATTATAGTCAAGCCTACCACAATAGCACAGCGGCCATCTTTCTTTTATCAGGGCTAAAAGAGATTCTTTACTCAGGCATTTGGGGATAAACACGGCTCCTGGATTAGGAGACCGATGCCCCTTGAAAAAGTGCACGAGACCATTGTTACATAAATATGTCGTTACAACTCCTCTGGTTTGTGTACTTAGTAGATGTAATTGTCCTACTTACGTGTATCCGTCTTTGAAGGATTGTATGTTCACATGTAATCAAGTTGACAAAACCAGCCAAACAGGGCAAATGAGGAGACATACTTAGTTTCTAAGTACATGGATATTTCTTTTGCATTTAAAGCTGTTGGTAATTTTACAAGATTTAAAAAATGATATGAAAAACATTCTCTTACAGATTCATAACACTTGATAATTACATTTTTTTTAACAATACAAGTCATGACATAGCTTAGAACTGTAAAATATTATCTTGAATGATTTAAGTGTTTAAAATTTGAATTTGATTTTAATTTTTACAGTATAAGGTTTCAAAGATTAATTAGTGAAATAAATAAGTTTGTTAATTTATATGAAACCTGATAATGGCTGTCTTCATGTATTATGTGCTTTATATATAAATATATAAGGTTTACAACATTTAAAACATTTAAAATATTATTTCAATATCTCTTATCTGAAAGCATACTTGTAATATGTAGTCATTTATGAAAAAATCTTTAAAAATGTAGATAATCCAAAAACTGAAATTAATCTATCATGTGTACCAAAGAATTGAAATTTAAGGATCAGATAGACATACAAAGGTTCATCTTAACAACACTGACATATTTTAACATAAAAATGCTTCAATATCAGAAGTAATCATTTTTTCTCCAAAGCTCCTAAGACATTACATCTGTCTCAGAAATATCCTCAGCAATACAAGCCTTATTTCTCTTAATTTTTTATCATATCTTCATATTTTTCCGAGCAATCTTACAAGCATGTTCTATCTCCTACAGCTTGAAGTGATCAGATGGTTCTATCTTTACAGTTGGGGCTGAGCTACATGCGGCCATCTTGGATCCTTCACTCACTCCTTGCAGTGTTTATTTAGATGCACTTCATGTTAGTTTGATGGTGTCAAGAGTTGCGAGGAGCTTACTTCACACCCCAGCTTGCATATGTCCAATGTGTTCTCAGCAGAAACACCTTGAAATATGAGCCTCCATACATCTAAAGGCAGATAATTACATAATCAAGAGTCTAACTATTGGCAATTAGACAAATTCAAGTAATTAAACATCTACAACTCGACTGTTTATTTACACACACTGCTACATGATCAGGTTTCAGATATTCTACAGTAGCAGATTCCAATGGGGTGGTGGAGGGTGTCTGGGTGTTAAATTGGGAGGGGTGTTCAAATTGATAAGGGTTGCACAGAAACTACATAGAACATGGGTAAGCTTTCCAAAACTTTGTGTCCACCTATACTACAAAGATCAAGCACTTTGGTTCCAAATGTTACTAATTTAAAGCCCTTGGTTCAGCAACCATATCTAACTTCACACTGATAAGGATTGTATTTATTTCACATGTCAAATCTCTACCTTAAGCGGATGATGATATCAAACCTGTGATATCATAAGTTTCAACAGATGGATATCACCAACAAAGAACCACAGAGTATACCCTTCTACCAGAATAAGCATGTAACGTCTTATCACGTGTAAGGAAGCAGATATCATCCCTTAGAGAACCATGGAGTATACCCTTCCACCAGAATAAGCATGTAACGTCTTATCACGTGTTAGGAAGCAGATGCAGATTTTCAAAGAATTGAAGAGGCTGCATTATCTGTTCTGGAATTAAGTTCGGTAGCGCCTCTAGAGTGTGCGAGCCATTATGTCATCCGAGAGATAAGCTGCAGCGTGCAGTGGACGAGGGTGGGGTTGCTATACTTAGGCTACTCAAGGTCTTTGATTCTCTTAATGGAATTGTGTAACAACTCTTGGAGAGAGACCCTTCATCTCTCAGTGGCTGTGGATGAGCTGCAACTGGCTTGATTAACTCTCTAAGAGATGCAAGTGGTTTCTGGAACATGTGTGGATCCTTCTGAGAAACTTGTGGGGGGGGGGGGGGATTATGGGAGGGGGATATGTTCTCTGATTTATGCTTTGTAAAACCAAGTTTAGTTTGGGTAATGATTAATATGCATATTGGGTGCATTAAAAAGATATGATCATTGGAACTGCGGTTAGAATTGTTCCTTGTGTATTTCTCAAGCCAACTTGTGAACTTTGCAGTGGTTAATGGTTACAATAGTTCCTTTTCTGTGTCTGTAGTCAACCTGAATGGAGCCGGCAATTTCAGATTTGCAAAGAGAGTTTTGGAGAGGATCCTTTTGTCTCAAGAAAAATATACCATTTACCTCTATCAATATAAAGTTAGGGATCGAATTCAGTACACTAGCAACAAACATCTTGGAGATTTTCTCTCAATTGTGCAGGTAGAGACAACCACAAATGCAGAAAGCAGGATGTCCTGCTAAGCACAAAATGTAAGTCACTATGGCATCCATTCTGTAATGTTAGAGAATGACAGTGATAGTCAAGGTTGCTTCAAAAAGTCCTTGGATTTCTATTTTATTATCAACAATAAAGCAGTTTTATACACATCCAAGATTCTCCAGGCACTCTAAACTTTGACCTTTTAATGAACCGACCTAGAAAATACACCACAGGATAAAATTAATGCCGTGTAAAAAATCAGCTGCTGTTATTTTGTTATGGGAACGAAAGAGAACAACTTTTTCTCATTAGGAGGTACCTCTGGTTGGAATTTCCTTGAAAGATGGAAGGGTTCCACTGGTTGTCTGACACAAAGAAATGACAAGAGTTGGGAAATAAAAACCTTGTAACAAGAAGTCACAAGAGATTGCAGGATAGGAGATAGATAAAAACAAAGGCCATGACTAATTGTAGAATTCTACAAATATTTCTGAAAACGGAACCGAAGACAAGGACCTCACCTGCTGACATCCAGTGTGGACATTTTACCGTTGGCGCCTTTGTGAGAATAGTCTTTGGCACTCTTCCTGACAATTCCAGGGCAATTACTCTCGGTCATATAATGTAGATAACTATCTTAAAGCGTGTTTGCCGCAAATGAACCTAGCATGAGATCTCACAGCGGCCTTGTGTATGGACCATAATTTTTCTAACTGCCTTTGTAGGGACGTGCCTTTTGTAAGCTCACGTGTGGCCCACCAAATTGATTTAGTATCTATATTGCAAATTGGATCGTTTGGCAGATTTGTGGCATGTGGGACATGGCCCAATTTGAAAGATGAGATGAGCAGTAATAATGATGCTATAAAATTTTGCAGAGGATATAAAAATTGTGCTTTATCATTATTTGAAATAAGTACACGCTTTGGTTGTCCTTTATTTTTGTCCAGAAGTTCCTATTAATTTGACGAGAACACTGTATATACATAAAAGCATACATACATATAAATACTGTTTGTCTGAAGTTTTAAAAATAAAAATAAAAATATTATTCATAGCGCTTGATGATTTCCCTAATGTTGGATAGAAAATTCATCTGTTTTGAAGATATACATGATGACAAACAAGTTTAATTAATTAATAAAATCTATCATAGTTGTTCATTTAAAATTTTCAATGATATTCTTTTTTTTTTTAAACATTCAACTATTACAATTTTTATTTCTATCAAGATAGTAATAGCAATCATCAATTTCAAAGATATTTGAATAATTAAAATTTATTTCAAACCCAAACCTCAAACATATTGATTAGCTCATAAGCTGCTAGAATATTAAACAATGGATGCACTAAACATAATCAACACAAACCAAGATGAGGACTTTAAACACACAATGAAAATTAGCCGCAAGCAATTATCTCAGGGACCAATTATGGCAATGTTTACAGTTGAATGGAATTGGCACCTTCAAATTATTTCAATCAGTCATCCCAGAATGTGTTGCCTCATTGTTACGTCGATTACTCAACCTATATTCAGTCTAAAATCTATATCCATGAATTATAAAGACCTGGCTATTAACAATTGATCCCTCGGGCCTGATTTCCAAATTATAAATGGCTTCATGTATGTAATTAATCCAATAGGCCATCTGCCTACATTTTGCCTCGATTATGAATTTAACAGAAATCTCTGCTTGCGGTTGTCAATTATCAATCTGGCGCTTCAATTTCATATTATCAATGCTTTTGAAATTTTAAAGGGTATCATTGATAAAACTTGATATTCAAACTTTAATCTTTTTATTTTGAGAAAAGGTATCATTGTCTATTAAGAGTTTCAAGGATATTACTTGTATTTCAAGTACAATTGTATGGTGAATCTGTCATAATTCTTACCATAATGGGAAAACCATTTGATAGTTCTTAATGAATTTAATTTTATAATTCAAGGCATTTCCCATTCCAAATAAATGACAGCCGAAATAACATTAAATACCTTGGATTTTTTTTATTAGATTTGAGGTTTTGAAAATAAATATTGGGTAAATGACTTTTTGACATGAGCCAGGGATTGGATTTCCGAAGCTCTCTTAGTGCTAAGATGTTCTTAGGTACCATATACAAATATTGGCTTAGACTATCATAGCACTAAGAGAGCTTCAAAAATCCAGGCCCAGATGAATAAGCTCTGTTCTTGTGTCCCCATGAATGCCTTCTATATATTGAACTGGCATGATGACAACTAAGAATATCTCTGTTTCAGCCTTATTGTTTGAACCTGACAGGGACTCTGATAAGATGTTCCTAACAGACAATCCCCAATTCATTCTGCAAGGAAGAAGATTTGTCTAATTAGTCCACAACAGGTCAAGGAGGTTCAAAATGGAGAAAGTGGTGGTTCCTGTCATCAGGGCTGAATATGAACTGGCATTTGATTGGCTGGTTTTTCTCCACTAAGAATGGGACTGGTGCCTATCCTAAGAAGGAGAATTAGCAAGACTGGTGCATATCAATACAAGGGCCCTAAACTATTACTGTCCTTGTCACTAAGCCAGAATAATCTGATTGAGTCTTCAGCTCTTCTCTAATGAGATTTCGTCCAGATCGTTTACAAGTGTAATATATGGCAGTGTTATGTTCTTCAGTTGCTGCCAGACCAAGACAAATTTTAGGAGCTCTATCAAGTCTACAAATCATGAGCTTTTGAAATATAGGATATCTCAGTCTTGTTTCTATATTTTTCGTATGAAAACGGAAAATAAAAGTGAATTCAGCAAAAAAAGATTTTACTGATATACAGACCAAGAAATCAACATTAGGAAAAGTTAATTTTAGATAACCTTACAAAACTATTACTCTCAGTTTAATTTCATATTTTCTATTGTTATAAAAAGCAATATTTCAAAGTTTGTTAAACAATATTTTCAAATTCATGTACCAAGAGTTGTGTAAGCTGACAGAGGATTTGACTATGTGTAATCGTGTTAGATATTTTCTGAATGACTTTTTCTATTGCTAGGTGATTAATCATACAACATCCAAGTCAATCTTATCCCAAAAAAACAGCTGAACAATGGCACTCGCTATATTCCCAATGCATTTCTCAGTTGAGACAGAACAGCAAACATTCATTTAGGAAGCGTTTGTGCTTGTTTTCATTGATACTTTGTCTATTAGTCTATCAACATGTCGACTGGTGCAAGCTAGTGAAAGCATGCTTCCACATACCGCTCCCCCATATATCACCCCACTGTGACAAGTTGTGCAGGTAATAGTATCACAACTATTCACTGGTGGCCATCTTGTTTTGACCTTCATCTTAGATCTATCATCTTACATTACCAGTCGACCTTCAAAGACTTTGATCATCAATAAAAGTTGTTAAAAATAGATAACTCAAAGTGGAACTTAATAGTATGTCAACAACATACCAGAAAAATAATTCTCAAATAGATTGCAAAATAGTGCTAAGGCTTAACAATATGATTGACCAAGCTGCAAACAAAGGATCAACTCTGAAAAAGAAAACACTGATTTATTATTCTCATAATTTGTGTGTGCTTAATTTTCCGTATTGGTTTATAAACATGATTTACCAATATGATCAAAAACTCATTGGTAGCTCAACAAGCAAATCCCAGTAATAAAGAATGATAGTCTCTGGCCTTGATAATTAGAATTCCTTGAAGCGAAGCACTGCTGACAGGTAAAATGGCATCTTGGGATGGATCCCTTTAATCACGAGTCTATCGTCTATCTGATCTTTCTTCAGGCTTCAGGCCTCAGCATGATTCTAATTACTGCCAATCACATTCCAACCAAATCTTCACTGCGTAGCTCTTGAATTAACAGGAAGACCCTGTTTTTGCTTGATGGTCAAATAGATACATAGGTTTTTCTCAGAAATAAGCTTCAACAGGATGCATTTTGTGACTCTGGTCTTTCGGCCATCTTGCCAGATTACTCGCTATACTGCCAATCAATGAATCAGCCCAATCAGTGACCTGACATATCTCTAATCAATTGATTAGGCCATTTGTGAGCATCAATTTTTCAGCCTTACTCAAGCCTTTCATTATCCATGTTTGAATATACTTTGTCATTACCAAGCTTAAGAGTCAGAGGAAGGAACAATTCTATGTTAAAGAAATATTAATCTGTTCTCGAGGTAGACAATATTTGAATTTTCAAAAGAACCTCTACTGATATTTTTTTCTAAACTAGACATAGAAGACAATATTGGATGAAGATATAACTTGGTGATCATATTATTTTTTTATTTGAGTCAAATAAATACTCTACATTGATACTGAGATATATTTTTGATATGATGATTTTCATGTTTTTTCAAATGTTGAAAATTTTACTGTTTTATTTTTTAGGCATATCCATGCTATGAATAAATATCAACTTTAAAAAAGGATTTTTGAAAACAGGGAATATTTGAACTTTAAAATAATGGATTTGAACTTTCTCTGAATCGTAATTGTAATTCCCTAAACACCATTGTTATTGCTGACACTTAAAAAACTTGTACCGAACCTTCATTAACTTAAATTTAAAACAGAAGAAAATGATCAAGGCTAATGCTAATGGGAATGGCAAAGCCGTAACTGCATTTGTCGACATAATCTTAGACCAAGGCGAGGAAACTTCAGTCACCTTTGTGCAGGAGCACAATTCAGATCGTATCGGTGCCTCTTTACAGCCGGGGCCCAACAATCAAAGCTACAAGAGTATCTGCAAATTTCTTCTGGCTTTGAAAAAGCTCAAAGAACAAAGCGCAAAGGGTTTGTATGAATTGTTTAAGAGCAAAAGGGATAACATTTCAATACAAATGATTTGAAAAAGCCTCTGCTTCGGTATAGGCTAAGCCTGGAGAACTTTAAAGATTAATTGGGGCTTGGACAGAAATAGGGAACTCTTCAAGAAAGGAGGTGGGTTTAGATATATTCCCTGGTGCCTCGGACAGACAGACTTCTATACCCTTAACCTGCATGTACAGGAATATCATTAACCCTTTAACTGCCCGTCATTAAATATTCAAAAGCCTATCTTAAACTGAAAAATAATGGAGCGAGAGAACAATAGGATGACGTCACAAGTGTAATTTAATTTTTGTTCATGTTCTGTGACTTGTGGAACCTTGATTATTCTTAACCCTTTTAATTTTCCTGCAGCTTCTAATATATTTTCTTTGCCCATATGTTTCTTTAGTTATTGTTTTAGTATTTCAAAATGTACCTAGGTATGGGGGAATGTATGAAAGAAAATTTTTTAAAAGGTAAGGAAATCAAGAGTTTAGCTTTGAAAATAAAGGATAATAGCAATAATTTATAAAACAAGTTTCACTTCAAGCTAATTAAATGTCAAAATAAGCCAAATTTGAGAAAGTCTATTCATGAGAAATTCACTATCATTGTCTTATTCTAAAAAAGCTTAATTTTCTGTTTAGTAACTTCTTGATAACAACAATAAAAGTTCAATGGCTTGTGAAAATTGTATAGTTTCAGAGTGTAAGCCAACTCCTTCATTAGGTGATAGCAAGTTCTTTATTTTGAAAAGGTCCTACAGATATCTTTTTTCTTCAAATTTCATAATTCAAAGTTTATAAAATGACCCTAAAATATCACAAATATTTGGCCAATTTCTGAAATGTCATCATTCAACATCCTGCTATATATCAGTAATAGTCAATGTTTGACGGCCTTCAGAACATAAACAATACATTAAACTTTTATCACATCGGTCATACGAGGACACCATCTTGCCAATCAAGGGGGGTAACTCAAACATGTGGTATCCATGATTTGGTCGCCCACAGTAAAAGTCAGAAGATAAGACATGCTTTAGGGCTACTTTATGTCTCTTACTGATAATCAATGATAGATTCACCGACTCTTGTTTGTCTTCAGACACCAAGGACAAAGTCAGGGTTGAGAGTAAGGGTATTTGATTCTCAATTTAGATAAACTTTCCCCCATAATGAGCTTAATATATTCTCCTCCTGATTTCCATGTCTCTTCAAATGCCAATTGTAAGAATTCATTGTTTATTCCTCTTTCAATTTTTCCAGATCTTGAACATCCTTAACTGTCAGGCTATTCAAAGGAAAATATATGTTTAGATTTTAAACTGTTATTTTAAAATGATACAAAATAGTCAATACATTTTTTTTTTCAATTTTGAAAATTTTGACACTGAAAAATTAGATTCCAAACTCTAAATATATCAGACCCTCCAAAATCTAGATGCTTGTATCTTAATTCTAAATATTTGGTCATTTTTGGTTTACTAAATATAAAAACAAGATAAAGATATTTACTAAATATCAACCAAATCAAATAGAAGCCACTTGTGTAAAACATGGCACAGAGATAACTGAGTAGGAACTTCCTTATCACTGATGAAGATAAAATAGAGCAGCTTATATATTTCAAATATAACGCTATGATTGTCAAAGATTTTTTTTAGATTTTGACTGAATGACTTTCATAAGCTTGAAAAACAGTCTTAGGTCTAAGGCAACAATCATGTTTTATTTATTTATTTCAGTTGCCGAAGCATGATTTCTCATGGTTATATGTGTGATAAAAGAAAGTTATTATTATTTTTTGTACTTCTTTTATTTCTTAAGATAACATCACACATCTGAGTACCTTAATTCTTTAAGAAACCATATCATATTTAATTGGTCACCCTTCCTTAAAGTAGAGATATACAAACATTGCTATCATTAACATTAAACTAGAGCTAATTAACTGGCCTCCTGCTAAGTAAAAATATCAGCCAATCAAAGAATAGCCTTCATTTTGACCGCAACTTCAAAAAGGTTGGCCATTTTGTTTGGGAAACTAACAGCAGGGCTAAGTCTGTATATCTCACAGATGGTAGAAGTGCTGCCGATCTTTTTTCCTAGAAATGAAAATATTTTGAGTTGGTATGATCAAATTTAAGGAGAGGAGAAGGTGCGAGGGTGTTAACACAGAAACCATAGCGGAAATGATTAGCCCAAAAAATATAAACAGTTCCTATAGGGCTTATGCATGTTCTCTACTTCCTGCAACCCTGTAGGCAAAAAGCTGAGAAAATATGGTTGCCTCTGGCCCATTTCATGGCGAAACAGCTTCCCTTACCAGACCCAAGAAGTAAAATAATAAACTAAATGTGTTTAAATGCTAAACATTGTTTTGAAATGATGTATCTTAAGCTTCATCATTTCCTATAGCAAGACCTTAGCTTATTTATAGAAACATAATTATTGTGCTGTAACATGACATACAGTTAATAAAATAGTTACCCATGCTGAAGAAACTATAATCTTTAATCGCTTAAATTCATAGTCAGATCTATCCTGGTTTATTCTTTTTTAAAGTCTGCTCATAGTGTTTTATTCATCCTACAAATAGTGTTTAGTCATCCTACAAATAGTGTTTTACTTATCCTGCAAATAGTGTTTTACTTATCCTGCCAATAGTGTTTTACTCATCCTACAAATAGTGTTTTACTTATCCTACAAATAGTGTTTTACATATCCTGCCAATAGTGTTTTACTTATCCTGCAAATAGTGTTTTACTTATCCTGCAAATAGTGTTTTACTTATCCTACAAATAGTGTTTTACTTATCCTGCAAATAGTAGTGTTTTACTTATCCTGCAAATAGTGTTCACCAATTTCATTCTGTAGTCACATTAAACATATAAAAATATTCATATTCTTATCTTGGAATAGTGTTTAATAAAGTGTTTTACTTATCCTGCTTATAGATTTCTTGTCCTACTAATGGTGTTTTACTTATCCTACAAATAGTGTTTTACTTATCCTTCAAATGGTGTTCACCAATTTCATTCTGTAGTCACAATAAACATATAAAACTATTCATATTCTTATCTTGGAATAGTGTTTTATAAAGTGTTTTACTTTTACTTCGTAATTATTGTGCTGTAACATGACATACAGTTAATAAAATAGTTACCCATGCTGAAGAAACTATAATCTTTAATCGCTTAAATTCATAGTCAGATCTATCCTGGTTTATTCTTTTTTAAAGTCTGCTCATAGTGTTTTATTCATCCTACAAATAGTGTTTAGTCATCCTACAAATAGTGTTTTACTTATCCTGCAAATAGTGTTTTACTTATCCTGCCAATAGTGTTTTACTCATCCTACAAATAGTGTTTTACTTATCCTACAAATAGTGTTTTACATATCCTGCCAATAGTGTTTTACTTATCCTGCAAATAGTGTTTTACTTATCCTGCAAATAGTGTTTTACTTATCCTACAAATAGTGTTTTACTTATCCTGCAAATAGTAGTGTTTTACTTATCCTGCAAATAGTGTTCACCAATTTCATTCTGTAGTCACATTAAACATATAAAAATATTCATATTCTTATCTTGGAATAGTGTTTAATAAAGTGTTTTACTTATCCTGCTTATAGATTTCTTGTCCTACTAATGGTGTTTTACTTATCCTACAAATAGTGTTTTACTTATCCTTCAAATGGTGTTCACCAATTTCATTCTGTAGTCACAATAAACATATAAAACTATTCATATTCTTATCTTGGAATAGTGTTTTATAAAGTGTTTTACTTTTACTTCGTCCTACTAATGGTTTTTTACTAAGTTCTCGAATAATGTTTTATTCAGCTTAACACAAGCTACCAAGCTTTCACTGTATTGGGATGTTTGGACAGAGGTAAACCTGTGTAAACTCCAAGTGAAAACAGAATAAATAGTTTATCAACTGTTAAGCCAAGCTTCTCTGATGAGCATCAACAATTTACACAGAGCAAACGTGGAAGAGTCTGAAACTAGTTTGTCCCTGGAGATATTTAGCAACTGTGATAAATAATGAATGATCTATGTAGAACCTACATAAATCTATACGAGCAAATTTCTAATTTTAATGGTCCAGGGATGATATAAATTGGAACTTTACCAAACAAATCATTTCAGGTTTTATTCATGAGTATACATAGCACACTAATACACAGTTATATGATGACATTTATTCTAGGGAGCTACACATGAAACTAGTCTTATCCCTATGAAGAATCCAGAAAAAGAATCTTTTAAGGTAGAGCTTTATTGAGGCTCTGAAAATTCATATCAGGGACCTTATCCACTCAAATATTGTAACAATCAGGCTGAATTCTTCATGGACTCCCAACTACCTTTTGAAATCTTATATTATCCCCAATTTCAATGTCATGATTGCTTAATTCTTCAACAAAACTCCAACAGTCTGTATTTGGTACCAATTCTTGCAACCAAGATCATAATATCAACTAAACTTGGATGCTAATGCTAACTACTTGAAAGTATGACTATGATAAGTACCAATTCTTGGATCCAAGATCACAAAATCCACTAAACTAAATGAAAAGTTGACAATGATATGGACCAAAATCTACCAAACTTGGCGCTACTGCTCATGGGATTATCAAAGCTGGATACTGGACTAAAAATACATGAATATCTTCCGGAATCAGATGTTCCACAATTGGGAGTCCCTTGATCACAGACATGAAAGAACAACAAATGCCAAAATATCTTCTCATTGTTGCTTCAAGAGCACATAGTAGCCATTGCCGCCATTCCACTGCAGCAGATTGCTGCCATGTTGTTACCATAGCGACTAAGCTAATATAGTCCACATTTCCTCTGACTTACCAAACTCACAATTACACCTTAGTACTAAAGAAAATAAGATTTGTTTAGGGACATGCAATTTGGTACTTTACTTCGTCCATATTTTTAACTGAAAAAGCCAGAAAAGAATTTTCATCATGTCCAAATATTACAACTTCAAGTCTTCTTGTAACCATAGTTACTTAGCTAAAATGGTCCAAATTTGATGAATTTTGTGATTCTCCAAACTCTCAAGTATTTCCTTCCTGGAAGAAATAAGAGTTTTGTATGGTCATTAATGTGAATACCCAAGATAAGATTCCACAGAATTCCAATTAAAAGCTAAACAGCTGCAAGGGTTGTAAAGATGTCACGGTACCTATCTTAGAATCCTGGGAGGTTTGTAGTTTATATCTATCTTTACTTCTCTCAAAACAACATTTTTCATTTCCGCTTTTATTACAACTTTCTGTGCTGTTGGCATCATTCTTTCAAGTTGTGACATCTGAATTGCTCTGTTTGCAGTAAATCCATAATATTGCCTTTATCAGTCTTCAGCATCTCAAACTATAATGCCAATCAAGGAAAAATATAAAATGTTCAGCTCCTAAAAGAAATGTTCAGCTCCTAAACGAAATGTTCAGGTTCTAAACGAAATGTTCAGGTTCTAAACGAAATGTTCAGGTTCTAAACGAAATGTTCAGGTTCTAAACGAAATGTTCAGGTCCTAGAAGAAATGCTCAGGTCCTAAAACTGTTCAGGTCCTAATAGAAATGTTCAGGTCCTAAAAGAAATGTTCAGGTCCTAAAAGAAATGTTCAGGTCCTAATAGAAATGTTCAGGTCCTAAAGAAATGTTCAGGTCCTAAAAGAAATGTTCAGGTCCTAATAGAAATGTTCAGGTCCTAAAAGAAATGTTCAGGTCCTAAAAGAAATGTTCAGGTCCTAAAAGAAATGTTCAGGTCCTAAAAAAAAATTTCAGGTCCTAAATAAATGTTCAGGTCCTAAAAGAAATGTTCAGGTCCTAAAATAAATGTTCAGGTTCTAAAATTGTTCAGGTCCTTAAATAAATGTTCAGGTCCTAATAGAAATGTTCAGGTTCTAAACTTGTTCAGGTCCAAAAAGAATTGTTCAGGTTCTAAAAGAAATGTTCAGGTCCTAAAAGAAATGTTCAGGTCCTAAACGAAATGTCGAGGTCCTACAGACATCTGGAGTGGGATATGTATCGGGTGTGATTGGTTTATCTGTGTGAACGATGTATGTGTATATGTAGATAAGTAGCACTAACAGTAGAGAGGTTGATGCACACTGCATCTGGGATGCATCGTAACTAACAAAGCATGACAACTGGTAATGCATTGCTTTTAACAACAGCTATGTTTAGTACGCTCATAAACTAAATGGGTGCAACCTATTAATTGTCTTATCACCTGTTTTATTAGTGAATTACACAAATATAAACTACTATTCTTTCCAAAACTTAAATAGACAGAGCAACATCAGATATATGAACATGATTATCAATAAACCCTTTACCTGTCTGGTTGGTGGTTGAACAGATATTTGGTGGTTAGATATTTGTTGGTTGACCATATAATTAGTGGTTGAATAGATATCAAAATGATTAAACAGATATATGGGGGTTGAATTTGTGGTTGAACAGATTTTGATGGTTGAACAGGTTATATGTTGATTGAACAGATATTTGATGGTTGAATAAATATGTGTTTGTATTGCACAGATATTTGCTGGTTGAATTGGTGTGTAGCTGAAAATCTAAACTGTATTTGAAAGAAGTGCCTACCTGCAGCATGGCTGACGATGGCTGCCAGTACAACAGTAAATATTCCAATCATAGACACTGTTTGGTGACAGCCACTGGTGATGCGGCTATCCTTCATCCTTCATGCTAGGCTGCACTTCCACTTGAAAGTAGTTCCGTCACAATCATCGGTACATCCACGTCTGGAAAACAAAATCACGTATAAAAATAATTGGACTAATAATTTTTTTATAAAAAAATAAACAAATTATAGGGGTAAATTGAAGGCAATGAAGATATATTTGTCAATTTGGAGTTTTACTTCAATGTTTGAAATATATGCATTCCAAATCTTAACTTCATAAACTATAAATAAAAGAGGTTATATTTGTCAACATATTGCATAAACTCAATCAAAATGTCAGACTTAAATTATTCATGGACACAGAAACTGATGCAAGAAATCCAATGACACTAGCTCGGCAATGATTATAGTGTATGTGTTATTGCTGTCTCACATAGCTACCCAATCTACCCCGTACTCCCCCTAAAAATCATGCATCATATTTCATTAGCTCATAGAGGATCCTATTTTTCCTGACTTGACTTTTTTAGGAGGAACTTTTTACGTAACAAGGATTAAAGGTTTGTCGCACAACCAGATCAAGCACCTCAGATGCTTGAAACCCAAACTGGAAAGTAATCTTTAACATGGTTTCAATGTAAGTGCTGAAAATATGTGTTTGCAATGTTGACATGATTAATTTCCAAGAGGACAAACAAAAAGACAAGCTAATCTGTCCCTTTTCACTGTGAAATGAAACACAGCACTGCTTATTTATACATGGCCGACAGGTGTACGACAGGGTTCTTTATTCCCTCCCTTGTCCTTAGGCCTGACTGCACACATTTTATGAGGAGAGGCTTAGGCCATGACAGAAAGAGCCTTGCAAAAGAATGGCTCATTAAAGTATTAAAACTTCAAGGTGCTGAATCTCAATCTACATGGGATGTTTTTTTCACAATGTAACTTTATTCTGTGACTGCAAATGTTGGTCATAATTTTACCATAATACCATGGTTTGTGCTTACCAAAGAATAAAATGCTGTGTGAAGTCATCTTGTGTAGGCCATCATGATTTAAACCTCGGTACAATGCTTTGTGCTTTGTGCAAAGAAAATAGGGCTTTTGTACTTTGAGAAAAGAAAATGGGGCTTTTCCTTGTATCTGGCATCTTGATTTTCTCAAATACTTGACATGTCCTGCAGATGAACAATGTGCTTGTTTATTGTGACCAAGAGAATGCCATCATTACTTCTGCCTTGCAAAATCATGACTTGTGCCCAGCAAATAAGAGTCATCAAAATAAAGAATTCTTCAGTGTGTTCACAAAGAATACAAATATTTTTAAGACAGTACCTTTAGACATCTGTTTTATCATTATCAAATGCCATAATTTGAATTGTGACCAAACGTATGTCACCCTAGTATTACAGCAATTTCAAGGTCCATCACCAAATGTATGTCACTTCAGTTTTACAGGAATTCCAAGATCCATCAACAAATGTATGTCACTACAGTTTTATGGCAATACCAAGATCCATCAACAAATGTATGTCACTACAGTTTTATGGCAATACCAAGATCCATCAACAAATGTATGTCACTTCAGTTTCACAGGAATACCAAGATCCATGACCAAATATATGTCATCTTATTTTACATGTTTACTAAGATCCATCAACAAATGTATGTTACTTCAGTTTTACAGGAATACCAAGATCCTTGATAAAATGTATGTCACTTCAGTTTTACAGCAATTCCAAGATCCAAGCCGAAATGTATGTCACTTCAGTTTTACAGCAATTCCAAGATCCAAGCCACAATATATGTCACTTCAGCTTTATGGCAATACCAAGAATCATGACAAAATATATGTCACTTCAGTTTTATGGCAATACCAAGAATCATGACCAAATGTATGTCACTTCAGTTTTACAGGAATACCAAGATCCATGCCACAATATGTGTCACTTCAGTTTTATGGCGATACCAAGAATCATGACCAAATGTATGTCACTTCAGTTTTACACTGATACCAAGGCCTGTGACGTTGATGGACTAGCTGTCAAATTATGCCTATCAAGTTGTTATTTTTTATTGCATGACTTTTTCCTCTTGCTGTCCTGTTTTGCGGTCATATAGATTATGAACCATTGTTTGACATTTGCCTAAAATGTACTTTGTGATTTGGACGAAAGTGGCATCTCATTTTCCAATAGTTCAGCTTATTTGTTTTCCATGTGACATTTGAACATGAACAGAAACAATTCATTAAACAAACCCCTGTGAAGTTGACCTGAGTATTAAGCCATTTTGAACTTTATAAATAAATTTCTCTTTATCTTGAATTCATGACAGATTACTTATAGATTAACTTATTATGTAATTTACAAATATCTTGATTTGACAAACAAAACCCGGAGAATTAGCAGTTTCGTCATTTTAGACTTTTACAACAGGTCCTTAAATCTTGCAAAAAATATATTTTTGGTTCTTCCTCGTTTTTTTATTTAGATTCATACATTTTGAAAAAGTAACCCTTTGAAAAGGAAAATAAAATCATTGGTTGCGCCATTTTGAACTATAACAAGAGTTCTTCTTATCCTGAAACCATGAAAGAACATCTTTATGGATGATTTTGCTTCTCATAATTTACATTTATGTAAGTTGACACAGCAGGGCTTCAGCCAAACCTATCATGCGTTTAATGATTGCACAGCAGACAGTGTACTTTGTGAAAACTTGTCAAATATTTGTATTCATGAAAGTTCTCAGTGTCACGGCCATAGATCGAGTACCTGTCATATAATTATGATCCCTCATCATTCACCTGTTTACCTGGGGCTAACGACTTTCTACACCCAGGTACCTGGTTTTCATGCCTCATTAGGAACCTAGTATTGTTTGCAGCAAATCACTCAGAATTAATATTTAAATCGTTGAGTAAAAGCTCAAAGGCAGGTGGTTGAGTATATTAAATAGGAACCATTACCAATAATTATCTATAAAAATGGTTAAGGGTCATTACGAACAGGTGGGAAAAAAATATATGAATTTACATGATAATTTTTTAATTAAGAAAGAGAAGATAATTAGAATTTAATTTCTATCATAGATACTTCATTCAAAAAGAGTTTTTTGCATCAACTTAATTAAAATGATGTTATACATACTTAAAAGTAACTGAATCTCTAAAAGCACCCATAGTAACGGAAAAATTTCAGTCATTTTTTAAATCTGATTTTGAACAAAAATATTTAAAAGATATTGAATGAGGAGAAATCCAGGTGTTGAATGTAAACAGATTATTTAAACCCGCTGCCATACAATTTTGATTTGACAACTCTTGCCTTGCTTTCTTACTTCTTGTTCAAGGCAGGATTTGTATGCAGGTTGGGTTATATTGTTGCTTCTTCTGTCAGGGAAGAAAGCATTCTGTACGATAGTGAATGGGACCCCACAAGTCAGTTAATCTCAATTCAGCCTGTATCTGGTGAGTTTGTTAGGATCGGCCCTGAGGAAAATCAAAACATTCGTCTATGGACTTGACTGCCATTGGTTTATTTGTAAGGTCACAACCCTGTGGTTTCTCTTTTTGAGCCTTGCTCAATATCACAAAGGTTCACCTTATTTTTATATTTATCATCAAAACATGACTAAATCAAACAGCTATTCGAGCAAATGAATAAAAACCTGAGTTAACAGAAGACACTTGATTTCATATTGATTCAATAATTGTCATCAAAACGTGACTTTTTCAAAGCGCAATTTTGGAATTCATAAAAATTAATTTGAGTTTCTCTAAGAAATACCGGTTAATTGATTACTCATGGTTTTTAATTTAAGGCAAAAGAAGTGGACAATCATCATCAAAATATAGGATTTATTGTTGATGGCTGAAAGTCATCGTCCAGTTAGAGGAGATAATCTAGACAAATACGTGCATACCATTAAAATCATACCTGATTCTTGTCAAAATTTCTTTATTGTATTTGCTCATTGATAACATATCACTCAATTAGTCATCTTCTCAAGTTTTCAAAACGAAACAAATTTCAACAAATAAGATTGATATTTCATAATCATATCTGTAGTGCAATATATCATGAAATCAATTGTTTCAAATGTTATTGTCACAATGAATTGCACACACATAGAGAGAAATTAAACTGTCACAATTTATAGACCACCTCATAAATCTTTTTCACTTTTTAAACCACCCATCAAATTTAAGTCTTAACTGAAGGAAGCTTTTCTCGGTATGGAGTCTGAATTGATACGATTTTCACAGCAGACTCAGTCTCCCGTATTTCTTTGATGTGTTTATTTTCTCCACATCCCAGCATGCATCACAGCTCGGAAAATTGACGTTTTAACCTTTGATATGGTTTGTCACCTTCGACCAATGTAGTGTAGAGTGTATGATTGTCCCTGTGCATAAGTCTGGAAAGATGCGACACACGTCACTGAATTTTCTTATTTTTTCAGAGAATGCTTTTAAGCTACAATTTTTCCCAAATCGCACATCAACAAAAGTACTGAATATATTGATATTTAAGGTCTACTGACCTCTTTGAGAAACCAATCTAACAACAAGTACATCAATTTAAAACATCTATTTTTTTAAGATAGCTTTCAAGCAACAAACTTTGCAAGTTATCATTGACAAAAGAGGAAAAGATTAAAGATATTTGAGGTCGACCAGTGATATTGTGAAACTTTTCAAACATGATTAACATGAATTCAATATGCCTGAAAAGATTCATAAGGATGATTTCTGGCAATATTTTTCAACTTGACCTTTTGACAAAAACTGGTTGGCCAATGAAAACACAGCAGGAGTGTATGTGCTGAATCGTTGGCTGCAGGCTGGGAGAGCAACTGAACCGCCATTATCAATAGGTTACCTTGACGACATTACAAGAGCTCTCCAATCTAGGAGGACAGAGGGAATATCTACACATACTCCATATTTGTTCCGCAGGGGTCTTCATTGGTGTTTACACACCAACTCAAATGCAATTTCTGATAACATTTATTGATTATTTAATAGAGATTACAATTTATGATGAACTTGTAGCCTGGTTGGAAGTGTGCAGTCGAACACTTGAGATAAGAAGAGGGTAAGGTTGAATTCTTGAGTTATGACAGGAAATGAACCTTCTGATACTTTTGCTATCGCTGAATTATCGCAAATATAATATAAAAATGTTTAAATTTGTTTCAGCGCTAAATCATTTCAATTTATGAATAGAATTCATAAACCTTGGAAGCCAGTTTACAGGAATCCCATTCATTAACAAAGGATTCTTTAAAGATGTGTCTACACATTTGCAATTCAAGTATATTCTTAATTATCTTTTACAAATAATGATTTTCAATTAACATGCTCATAGGCAGAATTTTGAAAATAAATATAAATATATATATATAATATTATACATATGATATAAATAAATAAATATATTTAAAACAACAAGAATTTAGCTAAATAATGTACAGATGAAAAAGATATCAAGAATTTTAAAAAATAAGAAAATTTTAAAAATAATGGATTGATAAAAAAGAGAGAGATTTATACTAAAGCTGCATGAAATCTAAAAGTGTATGGTTGCATTCAGGCTTTTTCAATAAACAAAACATTTTAAAATAATTGACATATCAGTCTCAAACACTCTCTCTTTTATTTCCAAATCTCAACTATTGGTTTACATTTGGAAATGAGGTTGTTATAACAAGTTTTTAACTGACATTAGGAAAAAAATGTTGTTACAAGTTCTTAGCATGCAATCTTTATTTAATTCCTTCAAACAAGAACCTTCTTCGCCCCTCAGCAATGTTGTTTTTCAATTTCACGATATCTTCTCAATCTACGTTGATATCCTAGCTTGAGAATGCATTTGACAGTGGTGTTAGATAACCTTTACCTAACAACTATCAACAATAATGCAAGCTGACTTGGAAACCTGAGTCGGCAGATTGGGCCGAGATTTCTCTCCAAACCCTACAGACTTGTCACTTTAACCACCACGATAAAAGGTCTCACAAACTGGATAAAAAGTCTCCAAGAAAATGAATAAATAAGCGCCTCCCAAACTCTACAGACTCAGACGTCCATTCTAATTACACTGATTGCCTTCTAGCTTGACCTTTGCCGAGATTCTTGCCCCTATTTTCAAGGTTTTCTGAGTCTGGGTAGAAATAGAAGAAAGAGAGCAAAAGGTCAACCGACACTGTCGCCTGTAAGTTGCAAACTGGGATAAACAACTTAGTTCCCACAATGCTCTTGTAATTTACTCATAAGTGTGATGACTTGTTAGGCAAATAGTTTCTTCACATATTCTGTTAAAAGTGAATGGAATTTCATTTTCTTGCGACAATATTCACAATTTGAGGGATGAGCGATGAAATTAATGTCGGTTACATGAATTTGTGGTACTTTCCTTGTTATAATGATGAGTTTTCTTTATATCAAAGATGAATGGAATTTCATTTTCTTACTACATATCTAGCCTATAAATTGCAAACTGGGATGAGTCTTTACTTGTTCAAAGAAGCCCTAGACTGAGTAAATGCATTGGCACAGGCGATAAAAGCTGCAAGAAGACCATTGTGACATGACAAAAAAATGGCCTACAACCAAGGCAAGATGCATGTAGACATATGCATCGAACCATCTATTTCATTATTTCATTCAATAGTATTATTTTCAGAGACTGAATTCAAGTCTAGCAAGGGACTGACTACAACAGTTGTAAAATAACCCAATTGCACTGAAACAACCAAGAAATTAAGCCGAGACTAAGCAGAAAATCTTGTTGGGAATAGTCAGGGTGCTGCACTGGCCCTAAAGAGAAACGTTAGCAATAAGATATGGAGTGTAAGCTGTTCTCACTTCTCCAGTTACATGCTATAGGGGTCTAGACTCCCTTGGACCTAGTTGCTTGCATGTTAACAACCATTTATGCTCCTGGGATATTTCCCAGTGCAGAATTTGCACCCGTTTGACATCCAAATCGTAACAATAGCCACACTGGAATCAATCTATTGAAATAAGTAATAAATTTTAACATTTTCAATTTTTCTCTATTTGAATATAGATTTATTTGTTATAAAGTTAAAGTTATAATTTAAAATAAAAACTTAAAATTATTAACGATGAACAACATCTAACCAGGATAAATTTGCATTCATTAATTAATCCAAGAATCTTTAAAATTAATCAAAGATCAATCAATTTATTCGGGAAAATAATAATCATTGTCAAGCTGAAATCATTTTCATACTACAAATGGTCACTAAAGACAATTATCATATGAATATCCAATTTTTCATTCTTATTGACAATCTGTCTTTATGTCAATAACATGGGTGCGTCCGAAAATTGATAAGGGGCGGAATGATCATTTTCCGTAGCTCAAAGCATGAACTAGGTAGCTGTCAAAATGAAATCATTTATCAGAGCAACAGTTTCCAATACATTAACCTCAGATTCATACACTATCCACAAATACGATCCTCTATAAGATTCAGACTACACCCAAAGCATAAAGCAATGAGCGTGCAAACGTACAACCCAAACTATTCACATATCATCATATTTAGCACAAAGAGCATATAGATATGCTCACATACAATATTTCTTAAGTATTTAACGGCTATTACCTTTGGTACCTAACCTTATGTTGAAATAAAATCACTACATATATCTTTCTTTAGTATATGTCAATAGGCTGATGGATTTTGTAAAGGGTTGCAGGCATCTTGTAGCACAAAGACTACATATATCTATGTATATATGCAGAAACAATTTCACATCGGTTTTTTGAGGCTGATAAAGGAATACTGAGGTGTTACCTTTGGGGTCTTGTCAGGTATAAACGAGCTTTGTTGGTTTCACAGGTGGCAACGCACAGGTGTACGGCAAGGCTGTATGCTTAGACCTCCCACATTTACTGACTCGGACAGATTTTTAGAATTACCTTTTCTTGAACAGTTTTTTTAGCTGAACTGACTGACCCAGTGGTTAAAGGACTGAATTACATCAAGAACATGTTCATTTTATATACCCACAATCTTGATTTTGAAAATTATGTTTTTTCTTTTTTGTACCAACTGACCCGTTTGTAATAGTCTCTTATTACATGGAAAATAGACCTGACAGACGATACAGCTTTTACAATATTTTCCAAGGTGTGAAATTGCACTGTTCAAAAGAAATCTTTTTTGTCAAGGGATATATGAGAAAACAGACAATATTTGTAGTAAAAAATTTACAGGTTCAAGACCCCAGCACAAACTTTCACAATTCTCTTTGGGCTATTATAGTCAAAATGTTAGTGTAGGTGTATTTAAAACAGCAAGAATTAAATATATCTAATTTAGGGTTCTCCATAAATACATTTCGATAATATTCAAATATTTTTCTACAATCTAAAAATTTTCAAAATATACTTATTTTCAGATTATTTTACCTGATTTCCTTACATATTTAACCAAAAGGTGATGTTGACAAGGTAAGGGTTAATTAAATCAACTTTTACTTTGATCTAGATCATAGGACTTCATCATCTTGAATCAAGGACACAGTTGACCACTGTCAAATATTTGTCAGGCCTGTACACATCATCTATCAAGTTGTAAATTTCACCAGGTGAGTTAACGAAGCTTTTATCTGCCCCTATCTCAGGTGTAGCTGAAGTGAAGAGCCCCTGGGGAGACTGAGTCACATCTAGCTGATAGGACCCCAATCGGGATTAGTTGTTAGTCAGGTCCTCAGTCTAACATAGTCCTTAGGGGACAGGATAATGTCCTATTTACGCTATCAATCGGCCCTTCAAACGCGGGAGTGTGAAATCACTGATAAACAACATCCATCTAGCCTCCCAGACTACCTCTTGAAATCACCCAGAATCATAGATGTGGTTTTGTTTATTACTCATATTGAAATAACCCAGAATCATAGATTTGGTTTTGTTAATAACTGATATTGAAATAACTCTGAATCATAGATTTGGCTTTGTTAATAACTGATATTGAAATAACTCTGTATCATAGATGTGGTTTTGTTTATTACTCATATTGAAATAACCCAGAATCATAGATTTGGTTTTGTAATTAACTGATATTGAAATAACTCTGAATCATACATTTGGCTTTGTTAATAACTGATATTGAAATAACCCTGTATCATAGATGTGGCTTTGTTAATAACTGATATTGAAATAACTCTGAATCATAGATTTGGTTGTGTTTATAACTAATATTGAAATAACCTTGAACTATTACCCCGTACCCAGAAGATTTGGCTTTGATTATTATTTATCCAAATATTTGAATAAAACAATTCTTTGAAAGACACTTAAGACTGAAACATAAGGAAAGCTAAAATTGTTTCATTCCTTGTAAATAAAACATTGAAATATCTGATTTAAACCAAATTATATTTTTAGTATTTCTTATCAGTATTTCTGTATTATTTTTCTGTATGTATGTGACTGCAGATATATTTCTTTCATTCTTTGTTGATATTCAGTGACTTATTTATTGTAACGATCATGATAAGATTTTCTTGACTAACTTCAAACAATTAATTTGGTTGAAATTGAAACAGATTTACTATCAACCATTTCCAAAAATATGATAGCCATTAAAGAAGTTACTTTTACTTTTACATTTTGTAAAATGATTTAAAGAAGAAGACTAGTGTTTTCCTTACCAACAATGATACTCTTTGTTTAGTGCTTTTTGTCTCAGAATCCACATACTTCCAAAGGAGGAAAATTTGTCCAAAACACTTCATAATGAGCAAGTTCAATCAAACACTTCAAAACAGAATGACAGCTACTGATTTTGCACTGAGGGCACATTCATTTATTTACTATTATGCAATCAAATTATCCACTTAACGACCTATAATTACTTTCATGTTGGACTTCAAAGACCAAGGTACCTTCCTTGTCGAGATAGCTCCTGGTAACCTAACACCTGTCCTCAGGTAAAATCTCGTTATGTAAGATTACAGGTAAGCAACACCTGAGGAGGGGGACTTGGGGGGACATCTGTTCTCACCTGTATGTCAAGGTGTTGGGGTCCTCTCAATTAACACACAATTCTCTCATTATTTACATCTATGCTCGTTAATCAAGTCAAAGCATTTCAACACATTTACCTGTTCAGGCATACCTGAAAATATGAAATTGACCATCTTATAATGAAAATTTAAAAGGAATTGGATTTCTAACAGATCAAAGCAAAACTTACCTGTATTGAAATGAAGGTAAAGAGTAAATGGTCAACCATATCTTTGTGTACCAAAATCATGTACATGAACATAAACATACAATAAATTAACTTCATCTATTATCTCAATTTTAATTTCCTGCACCGAACCTATATTAAACGTTTTTATATTTATCGTTTTTATAGAGATCGCTTTTATATTCAATGTTTTCTACAGAACAAAACCTAAAACCACATACACTCCAAACAGATGACCTTTATTCATGGTATTTGAAAATATGACAATATGAAAATATGAAAATGATGTATGCTCTAAAACTTGTATAACATTCCATGAATAAAATTTACATCAAGTTACTGTATGAAGATTGTTTTTGATGCCTGTAAGCTAAAAGCCACACTTTGTAGAACATAGATAATACTTCATACAGCTAAGTGGGTTGTCAATGGAATACAAGGGTCCTGTAAGAACTTATGATATAATCTATTTACTATACGCAGGCCACTTACAGCCCTCCTTGACCCTACGAAAAGGTGTGGCCCCAACCCGATCGGTTGTACATAAACACTGTGTATTACATAAAACACTCTTTTTATATATATCACTACAGTTGTGGGTAATATTATGTCTATATCACTCATCCCATTGTACATTATGGTGTACATATACATAAGACTATCTGCATGTTACATAGAAATATATATATCACTACAGTTATGGTGAATATTATGTCTATATCACTCATCCCATTGTACATTATGGTGTACATATACATAAGACTATCTGCATGTTACATAGAAATGTATATTTCACTACAGTTATGGTGAATATTATGTCTATATCAATAACCATCAATCATCCAACATATCATGTTGCTTAATTATAACATGCGCTGTCTTTTACTCACAGAACCATTGTAACTTATCTGTTTATGTAATTTAACTTTCTATATGTATTCATATTTCCACTATGTAAGTTGATAAAGCTTTAAATCGTCAGGAAAACAAAATCTTAAAAACTGTTCTACTACAAAAGAATTAGAATCAGAAACAGGCTATTGAAATGATTTCACAAGAATGTTACCTAAATCAAGTGAAGTTATTGTACTGGAAATGCACCTCTTGTACGTGTTTCCATCAAAGATATTTAACACTGCATGCCTATAAATACAAACTAACTGAATGATCTACCACATCATGATCAGCTGTTCAAATACAACAAGGAATTCATTCAATCTTTAGCCCTTAAAAACTACATTTGTGTAAATTTTCTTGAAAACATGAAAAACAGGATACGATCTTCAAACATTCAACGATCTTCAAACATTCAACGACATGTTATCAGTGTGATCTTGTTCAATATTCATCCACGAGCTCGGATCATGTCAGCGTGAAAATATGGAATTCATAAGCTCTCCCATTTCCTGTTCATGCAAGAAGCTTTTACGGGGATCGGTCTTCTCAATACATCTATAATACAGGCTTGTGTTATCACTCTCCAAATCACATGGACAATTGACAGCTATTAACGTGAATTTCACGAAATTAGCGACCATCACTGATAACTCTCAACAGCCGATCCTCAAAAGCTTGGTAAATACTGGGAAAGCAGGCTGGCAAATTTATGTAGGTTTCATGACAATCAAAACGCAATAAACAGCACTTTATGTTGATTTCACATAATGTCACCACAACATGGCTTGAGTGCACAACCGGATCGTTAAATGAGTGAGATATGGCCAACGTTTACCAATTGTTGGCAACGGGTATATGATAATTTTTACTTTACGACATGATGTTTTCCAGTGATAGAGGTAAAGTTTATGAATAAATTGACTTTACAACATGATGTTTTCAATTGATAGAGGTAAAGTTTATGAATGATTTGACTTTACAACATGATATTTTCAATTGATAGAGGTAAAGTTTATGAATGATTTGACTTTACAACATGATATTTTCAATTGATAGATGTAAAGTTTCTTAAAACATGATGTTTTCCATGGATAGACAATGATTTAAAGGGGGATCATTGAAGTCCTATTCTGTGTTTTCAACATGACTTCTGCGACTGATGGACAGAGAAAAACTATCTTTGGCTATGTAACCTGATTTACAGAGAGAAAGAGAGACAGACAGACAGAAAAACTGTGAGAGAAAGTGACAAATAAAACAGGGAAAGAGAAAGAGAAATATCATAAAGCCATGTCTATTCCTTGGAAAACAGTGATATGGGTATATAAATTGATGCTCACAATAATGGAAACAAGAAGACATAGTCATCAACATCCCCCGCCAGATTTGTTCTTATTTTAAATTAAGTCAGAACCTTCTCCTAAATACTCGAGTGTACTCAAAAATATCATGACACCAAACTCCGGAAAAATATTTGCGCAGTTCTGATTTTCGAACTCCATCAAGGTATTCATACCCTGAAGGCACACATCAAATTTGATGATCCTATCTGTAACAGTTTCTGAGAAAAATTAGCTCCTTTGAAGACACCTCGCACAGAGTCCCAAATAACGTAACAAGGGCTATAACTCCGGAAAAGATATTTGCGTGGTTCTGATTTTCGAACTCCATCAAGGTATTGATACCCTGAAGGCACACACAAAATTTGATAATCCTACCTTTAACGGTTTCTGAGAAAAATTGGCTCCCTTGAAGACACCTCGAACAGAGTCCCAAAAAACGTAACAAGGGCAATAACTCCGGAAAAAATATTTGCGTGGTTCTGATTTTCGAACTTCATCAAGGTATTGATACCCTGAAGGCACACACAAAATTTGATGATCCTACCTTTAACGGTTTCTGAGAAAAATTGGCTCCCTTGAAGACACCTCGAACAGAGTCCCAAAAAACGTAACAAGGGCAATAACTCCGGAAAAAATATTTGCGCGGTTCTGATTTTCGAACTCCATCAAGGTTTCGATACCCTGAAGGCACACACAAAATTTGATGATCCTATCTGTAACAGTTTCTGAGAAAAATTGGCTCCTTTAACTCGGACGGACGGACGCACACACGGACGGACGGACGGACGCACGCACGCACGGACGGAGCTCAAACCTATATCCCCCTTCCACTTCGTGGCGGGGGATAATAAAAGAAGGGGGAGATATGGCTATACAACCCCATATCTGTGGTTATAATCCAATGTTTGTCATTACTAGGGGCCATTTACAACCTAAATAGGAGCTGGTGGGAGCATAAAGACCATTAGGTCCTGATTTAGACCCTCCTGATAAACAAAGAAGACCGATATCTCTCACACATGTGGTGGAGGGGGTCGGGGCACATGCTGCTTTCCTTTAGATATCCTCCATCTTGGTTGGAGCAAGAAGCAGCTAAGGTCGAACCTCCTGTGCCCGTCACAATCTGACATGTATACACTATGTACATTGCAGCTTGAGATGTCAGACAAACTGTCCTTACTGAACACACATCTGTCCAAAATATGTCTGTTTTCAAGTCTTGAGACCAACCTCTCTGATTCTGTCTATTTCTGCCTCATTCCTTTGTTCATTAAACCTTTCCCTCTTTCATTTTGCCCAAAACTCACCCTACCCCTTGTTCTTTCCACTTTTTCTCTTCTTCTGACCATTCCGTCTCCTTTCTATCTCTCTGTCTATTCTGTCATCCCTCTATCCCTGTCTAATTTACCTTCTCTCTCTTCCTCTATCTATTGCACTGTAAATAAATCCTCTGTCTACTCTAGCACGGATCCCTCTGTACATTACCCTTTATACCTCTGTCCATTACCCTTTATCCCTCTGTCCATTACCATTTATCCCTCTGTCCATTACTCTTTATACCTCTGTCCATTACCCTTTACCCCTCTGTTCATTACCCTTTATACCTCTCTCCATTACCCTTTACCCCTCTGTTCATTACCCTTTACCCCTCTGCCCATTACCCTTTATCAATTTGTTCAATACCCTTTGTCCCGCTGTCCCGCTGTCCATTACCTTTTATCCCTCTATTTAAACCTCAACCTATCCACTCCCTTTCCTTCAGTACATTCAACCCCGCTCATTCCTCTCTACCTAAAACCCTCAGTCCATCTCACCCTCATCACCTCTCCATCTCCCTATTTCCCTCTGACCATTCAATGAGAGAGCTAACACATGCTGCTAGGTTTATATGTCAACATATGTTCTACAAGTTGAAATCTCCTCCATTTCCCATACATTCTGTGCCGACACAGATGTATCATCTACAATGGCTGTCAAGCCAGACACAAGATGCCATCTGTCAAGATCTGGGAATTTCTTCTTATCATGCTACTGTTTTTACTGTTAAGATTTTTATATAGGTACTTTAGATCGCAGGATTGACTTCCTCAGTCAAGGCAAATATCTTTCTTTTCCTCAAAATCTTTCCAATATTTTTTTCCTTTTTCTCAAGATCTAAGATTTATTTACATTCTTGTGAAATCTGCTAATCACAGATAAATTTTTTACTAAAAGAATTTATTAATAGATGAAGTCACAGACTTAGCCTGAATTTCTTTGCTCACAAGTTTAGAAGTAGATATATAATTGTACTAGAAGATTGCAAGTTACCAACTTCAACATTTCAAAGACACACTTTCCTTGCCTCATTGGTTTGTCAAGTCGATTACTTCCATGCTCGAAAATTTTGTTATGAGTTTGTAAAGAATTCCATGTTATTGCAAAGTCTAAGAACATGAAGACAAACATGGTAAACCAATCCAGGAACGTTCTCAGTATGAGTCAAAGAAGTGGTTCCATCTATTTTCTATTTTGGGAAAATTAGAAAAATATGACCTTTTTTCCCAAACTGTATTACTTAAACACACAAATCTCAAACCAATTCCCAGAATGCACTCTGAGAGCGTTGGGTGCTGTATTTGTAGCGGAGAAAACGGAGGGATCTGATTTCAGAGCAAGGCCCCTGCGGTGTATTGAGCATGCCTGATGTCATTGTGAGCTTAAGGATTAGGGTATAAACAATGAGAGCCAAACTATACACAGGGAGTGTGAACACATAACTAAGATATAGCCTCACTGCCACAATCGAACGAAGGATATAGAGAAAGGGTAGAAAAGGTGAGAGAGAGCGAGAGATAAAGAAAGAGAGCAAGAGGGAGAGACCAAGAGATAAAGGGAGAGACCAAGAGAGAGAGAGAGAGTGAGAGAAACGGGAGAGAGAGAGACAGAGAGAGACAGAGAGGGAGAGAGAGGGAGGGAGAGAGGGAGAGAAACGAGAGAGAAAGGGACAGAGACAGACAGAGAGACAGAGAGAGAGAGAGAGAGAGAGAGAGAGAGAGAGACAGAGAGAGACAGAGACAGAGACAGAGACAGAGAAAGAGAGACAGAGAGAGAGAGAGAGACAGAGGGGGAGAGAGAGAGGGACAGAGAGAGACAGAGGGGGAGAGAGACAGAGGGAGAGAGAGAGACATAGAGAGATCTAGGGAGAGAGGGACAGAGGGATATAGAGGGACCGAGACACACACACACCTACATTGCGAGACAGAGACGGACACTAAATTAAACATGATGAAAGATGTTGATAGAAAAAGAAATGAATAGAGAGATAGAAGGAGAGAGACAGACAGAAATACATAATAACAGAGGCAGCAAGGCAGATACAGTGAAGGAAATACACATCAGGCTACAGCTAGTAGCTAGTGGCTTCACTTAGGGTCAGTTTTGGACTTCAGAGAATGATAAGCTTGCCCTTCAGCCTATAACCCTGGTCCGCATGTGGTATGCTACACCGACATGTGCACAGGGGGGGATGGTTAGAATGGGAGGGGGTGGAAGGCAACAGAGATATATTTAGAGATAAATAAAGGAACTATAAGGTTATGAAAACATATTGAAAGCATGTTCGCAGAACTTGTAAGACAGAATGTCTTATTTACTTAACCCAAATTTTTTGTGGTCTGAACAGAGATCTTGAAGTTGCTCTTTGATGTTAAGGTTCCTATTTTCTCACTGGTAATTGGTTCCTGATGACTTTTGAATGTCTTTATGTATATACTTGACTAAATAAGTTAGGAATTTTATTATTGATATTCTATTATAATGTCAATGAATGTTTGTCATTATTCAGAATTGCATTATTTGCATATATATCCCTAAGTACTTTTTTGAGCTTTTTAAAATGAAATAGGAATACCCCATCAAATCGAAAGTTAAAAGAAATACTAAACCAAGACAGATCTTTAAAACAATGAAACACAACATTGCACACATGTTATGCAAAATGTTATGTATATGAAAAGTCTCAGTTTTCAGAACATTATCAAATGACAGAAACTTCAAGGTTTTACAAATATTGACACTCTGGTTCAATCAACCATTCAATCAAACATCTAAATAAACGTTTTGGAGTCAAAAAGATGACCTATAGTTTAATACTGCCAAAACCAACTGACGTGTGTACCACAACATGAAATTAGCTCAAATCCCTGGCCAAGCACCACATAAGTATATAATCTTCTGTACCTGTCATGGCGACATAGTCAATACTATATATTTAGCGGCTAGATAAAGCTGTTAGCATTTCAGGCTTAGAGAGGAGACACCAAACTATAAAGCGATTATAGTCAGAAACTTGAGCATATTTCGGAACACATTTATAAGTATATAATCACCCTTACTGTCCACATTTTATATCTATATACACCTATATATGTAGATATAAATATCTACTATCAGACATGCTGGCCACTCTGTAATAACTGATTCATATATCATGATGAAATATTAATATTGAAATTACTTTTTCAATGTGAATATTTCCGTAGTCAATGTTGTCACTGGTTGGTATGACTATTGAAATAAATGAGAAATGAAATATTCACTGAGCCATTTGTCTTGTAGAACTTCTTTGGAATTGAAATCCTTAAATATGAACAGTTTTAGATATATCCCTGACTCATATTTTCTGTTGGATAGACAAATCCATTTTTAGTGATTAACTAAGAAACTACAAGGAGTAAATCATTTTTTGAAAAGGGACACAATTATTTTTACTTGCAGACAGCATCAACAGTTTTCTTAATTGACTACAAAACTAAAAGTTAAAAACATGGCATATTAATACATATCATGAACCTTTGTTTCTGTTAAGCGTATGTATATTCTTAAATTGTAGTCCATATGGTACAGGAATATCATTGACAAATTTTTGACAATGGATGATCATGTTCTTTTAAAACTAGATTAGCGTTTGCGGGATACCGCAAAAGCAGAGCAGCCCCGGAACTTTGGGTTTCGCCTTACCCTGTTCCGCCTTTTACAGGCCTTACCAAATTGGGAATTTTCTCGTGACCTTGACCTTTGACACTCAAGGTCACACAATCAATGAACACATTTCATTGAGTATAACATTATTGTAATGAAATAAAGTGTTAAAAATACAATTAATCCATTTTCTCCATATATGTTGACCTTGCTGTGACCTTGACCTTCGACAGTTAGTACCCAAAACTTTTTGAAAATGTTGAACTTCTCAAGAGATAATATATACAAAATCTAAACTTCATAGCACAAAAACTTTTCAAGTTATTGTGTTTAGAAGGAATTGCAATAACTCATATCTCATGACCTTGACCTTTGACCTTCAAGGTCACACAATAATTGAACACTTTTTATTGAGTATAACAATCATGTATTGATTAAAAGTGATCATAGTTAAAATTAAGCATTTTCGCTAAACCATGCTTAAGTCATGACCTTGCTGTGACCTTGACCTTTGACAGATTGTAGCCAAAACCTTTTCAAAAAATTTTACTTTTCCAAGGATGATATATACCAAGTTAGAGCTTCATAGCACAAAAACTTTTCAAGTTACCGTGTTTACAAAGAATTTTGTGGTGATTTTTTAACTCGTGACCTTGACCTTTGAACTTGAAAGTGAACATGTCATAATGATTCCCTGGAAGTATTAACATTTAGACATGTTCATGAGTTCTGAAAAGCTAAATGGGATAAAGTTATACCCCAATTTAGTGCATGTTGTAATAACTCATATCTCATGACCTTGACCTTTGACCTTCAAGGTCACACAATCATTGAACACTTTTTTTTGAGTATAACAATCATGTATTGATTAAAAGTGTTCATAGTTAAAATAAAGCATTTTCGCTAAAACATGCTTACGTCATGACCTTGCTGTGACCTTGACCTTTGACGGATTGTAGCCAAAACCTTTTCAAATTTTTTTACTTTTCCAAGGATGATATATACCAAGTTAGAGCTTCATAGCACAAAAACTTTTCAAGTTATCGCGTTTACAAGGAATTCTTAGTGTGAATACATAGCTCGTGACCTTGACCTTTGACCTTGAAAGTGAACGTGTCAAAATCGTTCCCCCGAGGTATGAGGAGTAAGGTATGAATAAGAGTTCTGGAAAGCTTAGGGGAAAAAAGTTATAGCTAGTAGTACGAGTGCGGCGGCGGCGGCGATGGAAACTTCACAAAAACTGATAGCAGCCCCGTCCTTAGACGGGGCTGCTAATTATGATGAGTATTGACTTTTTACATTTTAAAGAAAATATATGATGATTATGCATTTTTTAATTGATAATGAAGAGTCATTACAACCTTTTATTCATAATATGCGGAGACTCGACACAGATTCTGCACGAAATCGACACAAGAATCTGAGTTGAATGTCAAATATCATAAATAAAGAAGTTGTCATCCATATATGTCTCTTCATTATCATCATTCCAACTTCTAAAATGCCTTTCCAAAGAGCAGTTAACTTGAAAAAATAACAATGTAGTACAGTGCCTTTAAGGCACCTGTTATCAGTCAAGAATCTATAGGTAAACCACCTCGTTCTGGACAAAGCGAGAGAAAACTTATTCAAAAACATGTTCTGGGGTCAAATTTCTCAAATTTCTTAGTCCAAGCATGCATATTTAATGTCGTTCTTAACAAGATGAAATTGGCCATTGTTTGAGGGTGTCAGGTTACAAATGCAATAGAATACGCCAGTCAATTACAAGCTTTTTATGCAGGTAATTTCTGCATATAAAGCACACCAAAGCACCGTGTAATTACAAGGTAAGCTGGTACATCTATATACCGGTACGATCATATTTCATCTCTTTCCTCTTAGCAACAGAATTTGTGGAATTTTTTTATCATAAATGTTAATCCGTTTCATATTAACACTGAAATTGAGGGATTTCTTTGAGTGAAGTTTGATATTTTTATATCAAAGCTTGATACATGGTTTACACTTTACAGACATAAGCAAATAGGAATTAAAAGATAATGTCAGTTTTGACATCAAAATGAAATATTAATTTCAATGCCTTGATAAAATAAATGTGATCATAATGACTTTTTGGCATTCATAAACAGCCAATTGAGTTATAAACATATGCTCTTAATAATAATGATAATGATAAGTTTAACGTCAAGTATCCATCTCTGGCGAGTTGCTCACCGACGATTCACTAATGTGCATTATTACCCTTAACACCAATTTTTATCAACGAGCAATGAAATAGCTGTTAAAATGTCAGACAATTACAATACATTGTTATTCAACTCATTTGCATATAGACAGAGAACCAGTAATGACACACTTAACCAAATCAATCTACTGTTGGTATCAGTATATATATATATATACACTGATATGTGTAATGCAACAACAATGTACATTTATCGATGTAGTACTATCTATCACAGCTTCATGTTTTATTTACATAATGTTCGCTGATAATAATCATACAAATCAGATCACACAATTGACCTAATTAACAACAAAAGGCCTTTTGATTAATTATCTTCACGAAATCTTATGTTCCATTAATATTTATGTTTTTATCTCACCATGTCACTATACAAGTCAGGATGGCTAAATGCATCACTTGAATGTACTTACCCAAGTAACTTGTGATGTGTTCTCACCTTTACTTCTCAATTTGTTAATTGTGCAAGCACAAGTCAAGGTAAAATATCAACCTTGTTAAAGAGACAGTACTTTCAATGCTATCAGAGGTTATCATTTCTTTTATTCATAATGTGAAGTGTAGGCAGTGTAATAATATTCATATGTGCACATGTCCACAAAGTAGCCTTGTAAGAATTGTTACAAAACAAGTTCTCCAAGTTTGGTCATCAGTTAGGTTAAAAATTTTTTTCGAAAAGTCTTATGACCCACCTCTCGCATGAAAATCTGTTTATTACAAAACATATAATGTATACTAACAATAAGACTTATGACGATACAGACATGTCCTAAAAATATGTATCACAATATATATAATAAAGAATTTATAAACGCCTTATATCCACGACATAAATAAATAGCGATATGATATTATGTATACCAAAAAGCCTTCAAAACATAAACATACCAACGTGATGAACCTCCTAAAAACCATTTCCAACAAAAGTTCCATTCAAACGGTCCCTTTAAGAAACTAGGCTTACTGGTATACCGATCATTTCAAACTGTTGTTTTATTAACGCTGTTTCTCAGTTGATAATGATCGTACAAATCAGCACCGCTAATTGACCTAGATAAGAACAAAGACCAGCTTACTTACGTGTGGTATATTTTATCCCCACAACCTCTTATGTTTTATTAATAAAGTTTATGTGACACCATATAGAGACATTCCTGTGACTTGACACTCGACTTACACATGACATAACGACAGTTTGCTGACCGGCCTTGAGGCCGTGAATTTGATATCGGACATCTGCTGCCCTGTCAGTAGTAAATAAAACCTAAAATATACTTCCAATTTGCGTTCCTGATATATTTAGTGTATGTCATACATGTTTAGACTTTGTTGAATGTTTACTATTATTGTGTTATATGTTAATTCTTTGATGAAATATATAGTGAGTGAGTTGGGGTTTAAGGTGTTTTTCAGCTATTTAACACGTGATGATATATAACATCTCTGTTTAGAAATCTAATAACTACAGCAAAGGATGTGAGTTCTATAGTTTGAATTTGCCAATATTTCCTAAACTCTCGACCTGAAGATATAGCCTTTGCAAGATGCTGACATACAACTATGTCATTATGAGGCTTACTCAAAACGGGAGCAATGCTTACTCAAGGTGAACTGTGGACTTGAGAATTATGATATTCAACTAACCCTTAGATTTGATTTAAGCAGTTTAAGATAAAACCTGGCGAGAAAATGACCACAAATCCATGTTATCATGAAATTTACTCAATATGTGAGCAAGGTTCTTGACAAAAACTGTGGTACATTACCCAACATTTCCTAGACTTTAAGAACCCAATTGATAACACCTGGTTCAGAATCTGACCACAAATCCATGTGATGAGGTTGACTCAGTGTGGGAACAAGGCTTACTTCATGGTTTCTTTGGATTTAAGAATTTAGACTTGCTGACTTGAGGATTAAGATGGCTGCCATTTGCTAGACTTGATATGAACCCTGGGATACATAACCATGACGAGAAACTGTCCAAAGACCCATTTCATCACACGGTTTGTTCAATATGGGAGGCATGGCCCTGGAAGTAAACTGTGGACTTGAGAAAGACGGTGTGTAATAATCAATACAGTATGATGGCCATATTTCCATCTATAGCATCTTCCCCTCCATCATTCATGTTGCCGTCTGCTTCAAGAGGACAGATGGGGGCCAGAAGGGGAGGGGGGACTGTTAGGAGGAGGGGGATCATTGAGGAAAAGGGGGTTAGCGGGACTGAAAGGGGGATTGTTGAGGGGTAGGCTGAAGGTACAAAAGGGTAGTGCAAAAAAACACAGGAAAAATATGAATATTCACACAATGATGTTAAGAAATGAGTCACTAAAATTTTGAATAAAGGATGATGTTTCAATTGAGGATGAGGCAAGAGCCATGATAAAGAGTTTGATATTAAAGAGGAGGATAGGTTATTGTTAAACTGAGGTACTAAAGATGAGCTTGACTGTGAAAATTTCAAAGCAGGGAGTGGATTTAGAAAATTGTATTTTGATAAATGTCATATGACAGTAGAAATGAAGTGGACATCATAAACATATTTCATACAGACACTAAGGAGTGTCTCTGTGTCTCATGATTGTGCCATGAAGGTGAGGGTTTGAATCCCACAATTTTCTCATCCCCAACAAGTGCAAAGAGTCATGTTGTCCAAATATCCCAAATATGACAATATTACATTTTATACTCAAAATCAGGAGAGATAAGACCTTGTGATAACCAGGCGAGGTGTGTCATCCTAAATATGACAATATCAAATTTTTGAATAAAAATCTGGAGTGTTTAGAAGCTTATAGTGATATGAGTTGAGATCTTTGCATGAACAAATTGTCGAAATTGGAGGAGGGGGGCAGTGGAGGATGACTGGGTGTGGCTTGGAGGGTCAAGTGAACTGAGGGGGGTCAATTGGGGGGGGACATAATGGGGGGGGGGGGGACATAATGAGGGGGACTGGACAGATGGGAGGGTTGACACTGGGGCACACTGGGAAGAGCATTAGGCTGCTGATAAACAATCCAGGTCAGAATTAAGTAGGGGTCCATCACATTAATGGGAGAAGTTTGTGCTGGGTACCCTCTCACTAAACTAATGTAGCAGTAAGTCCTATTATTTACATTATTAAGATGAATCTATACTTTTCATAAAAAATGTCTTCACATGTCCTGTATTGACACTATAAGGGTAAATCTGTGCTGCTTTTGTGCTTGGTATCCTGTCCTGAATTTTGCTTGGTACCCTCACAAGAAATGTAGTTGTTAGTCCCATCATTTGAAATGATGAAGGTAAAATTGTTCTTTGTAGTAAGAGGCCAGGGAAAGAACTTTGCTACTGATGGAACACATTGTACCTTGCATGAAGATTAATTGAACAACTAGATTAGGAATTTGCCTAAGAATGAACCCTTCCAATATGAACAGTAGCAATGTACCATAGGGGTCAATGATTAGGGATAGATCAAGTTCCCTCAAGATTTCATGTAAGACAGAGAAAGGCAGTGCCACTCTTTTGTTTCTGGAGGTGAGATCAGTGGGGTCAAAGAAGAGGTTCAATAGGTACCAGCATCTTGTGGGAGGAGGTGGTCAGATGAAAATGGCTGGGTTTGAACAAAAGATTGGGGTAATGTGAAAGGGGTGTTGGTGTTGGAAGGAATTGGGAGGAGTTTGAGGAGGAGACCTGAAATTGCGGAAGGAGGATATAGAAGTAGGATGAGGAGGGGATTTAGAAAGCATCGAGAGGGGATACAGAAAATGGGATAAGGAGAGGATATTGTAAGGAGGGGGAAGATGGATATAGAAAGAAGAGTATGGGAACGGTATATGACAAGGAGAATGAGGAGGGGATATAGAAAAGGGGATGAGGAGGGGATATAGAAAAGGGGATGTGGAGGATATAGAAGGGAGAAAGAGGATGAGTTTGGAGGTAGATATTGTAAGAATAAATGATTCAAAAAGGAAAGATGAGATTGCAATTTGGAGGTGACAGATCATAAAGAGGGTTGTAGTGGAAGATTCACGGTGGATGGTTAGAGGTATAGAAAGAGGACCATAAGCCAATGGGGAGGTTTGAGGTGGATATCTAAAGAATATGTGATTCTGAAGGGAAAAAAAGAGAGATTTCAATTGGGAGGGACAGGTAAAATCAGGATTGTCAGTGGAAGATCCCGGGGGTTTCGGGGGATTGTTGAAGAATGGCCCCACCTCCCAATCTCACATAAGTACAGCGGCAAGCACCCTCAGGATGGAGGGTACAAGGGTTTGGGTTAGGGGATATCTAGGGGTAGGTACTGGGTAGGGGGTCAGGGGAGGGGGACTATATTCAACTGACTACATACTGACAGGGTTGACAGGAAGAGCATGTTGTTGGGCCTCACATTACCTGGAAACATGAGACAATTTACCTGGCGAACAGGTACATCAACTCCTACATTAAGGACAGATCTTTGTTTCCTGATTTTGAAATCCAGTTCAAGTTTTTAACTACAATGAATTTGAAGATGTTTTTCAAAATGGTGATAATTCATAAAAACAGTTCAAAGTTTTAAAGAAAACTGTGAAATATCAAACCTTTTTGTTTTATACCTTTTTAAAAAAAAATTAATATACCATGTACATCATTTCAACATAATTTTCTAAACTGTATACATATTCTCGCAAGGACGTAGACACAGTAAAGACTTGAAAGGAATCTATAGAAACAACATTTACCAATTTGAGACACCGTTTTTTATTACCCAACTACACAAAAGTTAGCATGACTGGAGGGAATAATACTGAAATCCTTCCCTAAATGAAACAAGGTTTTATGGGCCATTAAAGCGATGTTTTGCTGGTTAGTAACAAACAGTGCCATTGTTTTTGAGTCTTCAGTTACACAGTTCTGTTAAACTGCTTATAAGTTTTATGTGTGTTTTGTTAAAGGTACGGGCAGACAGACTGCTTCTGAACACGTCTAAACATTATCACTCTTGTCTCGTAGGATAGGGTACAGACTTGCAAGCTGGAGGATGCATTCTAGCTGCATGCATGCATGGTATATGCATTCTTTCTTTAAAAGCAAAGATGGAATATGCATTTCAGTTTTACGGAAGGATGGTATGTATATCGGCAACTCTCAGGTATAAAGAAGTTGATTGGTCCCATACTTATCTGGATTTCTTGTATTTATTTAAATATACTTTTACTTATTTACTTATATTATACCTACAGTAGTTTAAAAATATAAATCTTTGGATATAAATTTGTTGTTGTCCCATAACTCTAAAATATTGGCTTGCTGCAAAAAATATTCAGATAGTTTTGAGGTTTTGTCTGTTTAATTAATCTAGACGGAAAAAAATCCCCGAAAACAATATCTGATAAATATTTTAAATTTAATTTTGTGTTTTCCCACTTTATTATTCAGTAATCATGAATTCTTGTCATGTTATCATAATATAACTGATAAATTATTTCAAAATTGATGTTTTATTCTTGTCACAAATAACAAAAACTACCTTGTTAAAAGTAGTAACATTTTCTGAACCTTTGTTTATATCCACAAAATATTGCTTAAATGTCACTTATGACTTCATTCTAAAAAAATTTAAATGTTCCACAATATTTGCATATGTTATATTGTCCTTGATGCACAATACAGTCAACAATAACCTTTGTATAAATTTATTGATTCCCTGACCGCTTTGCATAAAAATACCCATCTTTGTCTAATATGGTGGCTAGGGTTGACCTCGCTGAACAGACAGTTCTATAATCAAGGGTATGCACAGTGTCAGACAAACAGAGACCAAATGAGGATGGAAACGTTGATGATAGGATAATAAATGGAAAAGGTTTCAAGTTACAGAATAATTTGATCGGAGTTTGGCTTTGTTACCCCCACATGAAATGAGCCCAGTCAAAATGATGCTCTCAATTGCCATCAGTGCAACAATTTATCGCTGGATTCTAATCAGTGACTGTTGCTCGTGTCCAAGCTCAACATCTCTCATTTGCTTCTATAAAACCCCTATTAACCTTACACTTTTCATATTCTATGATTTCCTATTATATTCTACAGCCCCTTATAATTCATAAAAAAAATCAAAACTTTTTAGGGAATTTTTTTGTGCTTGTAGCCTAGATACATAAATATAATTTTCATATTTTATGATTTCCTATCATATTCTACAGCCCCTTATTTTTCAAAAAAAATCCCAAATTATTATCTGACATTTTTTGAGGCTTGTGACTCAAAGATGCATAAATGTTCTCTTTTGTAGAAAACCCCTTGATATTATAAAAAAATGTTTCACTAAATTTTGAATAATATTTCTAGCATACTAGTTTTTTTACAAGCTCTTGGAAACTAGATTCTGAGTTACACAAAGAGCTTTCAATATTAAACAACTGAATTAATTAACAAAATTGTTTATTATTTTCTTGAATCAGTACATTGCAAGTATGGTAGATGCTGGTATATTTCATTTAGCAATTTTGTCTTTGTCTTTCCATACTGTTCTATAGCTTGGTAAGATAACAAAGCTCTAGGAACATATTGATGTATTTCTATATCTTGTATGAAGTATTAAAATAGCCATGTGTTCTTTGATGTTACCATATAAACATTGATGTTTATTGTCAAAACTGTCACTGGATTTCAAAATCTCTCACTTCACAGCAACTAAAAACATCTAAACATGATGTTTATTTAAAAGGGTAATACATTTTCTGTAAGCAAACTGTAAGATTTGGGCAAGGATAGCATTAAGGCCCCTCTGCAAACAAAGCCATTCCAACCCTTTAATTGATTGATATTGACAACAATGAAATATACAAAGCTATTGAAATATGCCTGTAGAAACCTTACCTTCAATTGTAGAGAAATCCTTTATCCAAGGTAAATCCAAAACAATTGTATTACTCCAGTTTGCAAATGTACACTGAAACAAAAAGAAAGGCTCGTAAATATCAATCAATTGCTAGAGAAAAGTCGAACAGTGGCATCAATTATTGAAGCCTCTATGATGCGAGATACGAGAATGTAAACATTGGTTATAGTCTGTTATTCCACAAGGAAGAGTCACCTTAATCAATCTCACTGAGTAAATACGAGGTGTTAGCACATGGGTCCCTAAGTGTACCAGGCACTGACATCGACGACTGTGAAATCGACGACGCTAGAATAGACGAGCTCTGTGTATATACATGCATCATGGCTAGCAAACTACCACCTTTTGTGCGACTGATAGCGTAATCAGGGACTGATGTCCTAATCAATCATATCATTCCATTGGAAATACACAACATGGAGGAATCCCAATGCATGAAATATACATGATATGAACATCTTTGTTTACGTCCATATTTACCAAGGTTGCTCATCAATCAGTGTTCTGTTGTTTGAATACACAATGGCTCCCAGTGAAATATACATGAAACTAACATGCAACATACATGTATATCACACACAATGTGCAACAATGTTGTGCTTCACTTTGCCGTAATGTGTAGAACATCCCAGCGAAATGTACATGAAATAAACAACTCTGCCACATCAGATGCAACACTGTCCAACATCAAATTTACCATCCACAAATAGATTCTGGATGAACCAATTCCTCATTGCAGGAACATGTATCACATGCTATGTACAACAATGTTGTGACTCACAGTAGCATCACAACCAAATTTACAAACGACCGATTCCTCGCAGAATCAATTCCTGGATGTATCACCACAGCACCACAGTGCATCACCCAACAGCCGCATTTACCGACAGGCATCCAGCGTAGATTCCCATAGAATCAATTCCTAGTGCATCCTACAACCTAATCCCTAACCTTCCTCGAAGGATGCTACAGCAAAGACGCCACCAAAACATATTCCAGGGTCAGAAATACACACCAGTAAACGCTGATTTCACAATGTCGTCCATTTCATAGTAATTCCACAGAAAGCTTTCCACAAGTGATCAAGCCCGCTACCGGTAGCAAGTGAACTTTCTCTCGCGTTTCGTCTCCTCGACTAACTAAGCAGTACAGCAGTTCCCTCCACAGGCTAGCAAGAGCATTAACCAGCCCTAACACTGAGCCCTGCTTTCAGTTAGGCTTGAATGAATGAGAGAAGAAAGAAGCCCGTTCCCACTAGGGTCTGTCAATCACCGCCCCCCAGGATAGTCTGTTCTCATTAACCAATCAGAATTCGCCTGGCTTTGATTGACAGCTCTGAGATAATGAAATGGACCTGGGCTGTCAGTGTTATAATGAGGTCTGGCCTTATATCGAGGGATGACTATTTAGGCCCTTTCAATCAATGGTTTTATACAGTCTCTGCCATACTTGGTAAACAGCCTTTATGACTTGTAGATATTAGGTCCTAATAAACCATTAAGAGTTTATCAATAGATTTATAAGTATTATGATATTTTCTTGTTAAGTCCAATCAATACAACAGCTATGGATAAGTCCAAATCTCATTAATACTTAGATATTGTCTTAATTTAGAAGTTATATCATTGATAGAAAAATATTAAACATGAAATAAAATAAAATCAAGATTCTCTTACAAAAAGTAGTTTGTTAATTTTCCCATTACCGATAAATAAAACTGATATTCATGAAATTTATTATTAAATATTTGCTTAACGTAAGTGCTATTCTGTGTTATTGATAGTAAAATTGATAAAAACATATTTGGGTACTTTCAAGCCTAAAAGGTAACACATTATGTTTTTATAATCCATTTACTAAGGTAAATGTGATTAAGCTACTTAGACATTCAGAGTGATATATTAAACTGATGTATTATCAGATAATCACAAAGAGTGTTTGAATGAGGCCATTGGGAGTTTATAGCCTTTTCAGCCTAGTGTTGTTATAGTGAGGGGGCTGGAGGCAATCAGTGGTCAGTCATGGTGTTATAACGAGGGAGAGGAGAATGAGTTATGGGCAGGGTGGGGTTTTAGCTCTGGAACTGTTCTTACTCTCTGAAGAAATATTTAATACTTGAATCTATGAATCAATGTATAATTTTTTTTTAAATTCAAATTTTTTTCCGCAAAATGATTTACGGAATATACTTACATGATTTGATACAAATTTGGAAAAAAACAATTTGCATGGGTAGGATATAGTAAATACATGACTACTATACTAATATATACAATATTACCCAATACTAAGCTATGCACCCAGGCAAAAGTGTGGGAGGGGAGCATAAGTTACTTAGTCAAAGTCTCAAGACACAGAGAAAGGGGGGTGGGGGTGGTGGTGGGGACATTTATTTTATTTTCAACCACCACCCCCACCCCCTTTCTCTGTGTCTTGAGACTTTGACAGTAGAAGGGGATACATAGGGCACCAAGGAACATTTTCAGAAATACAGAATAAGCAGTTAAGAAGGGACACAACTTACTTATTTTGGAGGAGTATTTACAATCAAGGTTATTGGGACAAAGCTTTAATGAATTTCGAAAAGGGAAATAAATGAGAATTTCGAAAAATGTCTGAAATGGTTGGAATTTTGAAATCAACTTAAACCAAGGGAAAAAGCTTTCCAAGAATATTTTTATGAATCATTGGTAAGGTGCTGATAGGCTACCCAAAATATCATTACGATCTATGGGTAAGGGGGTACAAGCTAACCAAACATATCATATAAATCACGGGTAAGGGGCTAATAGATGACCCGAAAATTTTCTTATGATCCATGGGTAAAGGGGTACAAGCTTCCCAGAATTATTAGGTTAGGCGTCCCAGGAATATTGGAGAAAGGGGGATGTTAGTGGTCAAGATCATCACCGGTCAGTCATGGGGAGGGAGGTCAATTTGAGGGGGGGGTCAGTATGAGGGGATAGAGTGGCTGGCTGGAGCAGACTGGACAGTTTATGGGTTTCTAACTGGCCACACAATGACCATCCACAATGGGAGTGCTAAGCATGGGTTGTAATTGCTCATAAAACATGCTGAAACTGTGAAAAACTCAACAGATCTCTTATTTTAGAGGAAATACAAGATTTTATAGATTTCTCATCTGTAAATGTCGAAGTGCCAAAGCCAGGCGAGTCGTGTTGACATCAACCTTTGATAAATCATTTACCAAATGAATGGGGATACATTTTAAGCATACATGAAATAGTCCACTTGAAAAGGAGAAAACTTTAGATTTAAGGATGACTGACTGACATTTAAGCGGAGGCAGGAGGCTGGAACAATTGGAGGAAAGTTAACAACTTTAAAAAAATCAATATGGATTTGTCATATTTCCTTTACAGAGTTTGACTATAAATGATATATTTCATGTGTTTGTAGCTAAAAGGAAAAGTTCAAGGGGATAAAACCATTTTTATATGGTGCAAATGAAATGCAAAAAAAGGTTTGATTTTCTTATCTTGCATCTTGTTATGATAAAACATATACAATTTCCAACTATGATAATCAAACTAATGATAACAATTATCGTCATGTCACATTAAAGCATGGCTTTTCACACTGCTTATCAAAGTACGGTTAATTTCACTTTTATTAAATAATTACAAAACCTCTGTCAAAAGCAAACACAAATTGTTTCGAAAGAATAATAAGGGTTTGGCCCCTGAGTTAAAACCTTTCTTCAAGGACCCAACTAATAACAGTAAATTACAAAACCCATGTCAAAAGCAAATACAAATTGTTTTAAAAAAGATTAATAAGGGTTTGTCCACTAACCAACTTAAAAGAGTTAAAGAGACACAGAGTATGTTGATAGGATCACATATGTCAAATTTTGAAATCGATGTTATTACATCGGGAAGCACTAACTGTTACTGAAAATAACAAGTTAAAGGTCAATCAGTATATAAGAGCGAAAATACGGCCATTTAAAGTCGGGATTTTGATCGAAAACTGGACATTGTGGCTCGAGTGGCGCGCGCAAATTTCGCCAAACGTAATTTTGAAACCTTGTCAGGAAGATGTATTCGATTCGATAGTGTTTATTAGGTATTGTAACTAATAGGTAGATTAATTGGATGCATAATTTCGAATATTAAATGTATTTGAGACCTTTTCCTTGTTTTTTCCATAGAATCAAGCATGTAAGAGATATCATGCATAAATGGATATATTTGCAAGTCCAGTGATGAGATAAGAACTTCAATCAGCATATTATATATTATCAAAACCAAATAAAATTTGAGGAAAGATACTCTGTGTCACTTTAAACGACCATAACTCGTATACATCATAAACTAAAGCTATCACTTAATTTCTAAGCTATCAGAATGTTAATTGAAGGTTATTGCAGAATGTTATCTTGATATATCTACTAAATTTCATTTTTCTCTTTAACAGCTTTCAAGTAAAACTCTGGTGAAGCAATGAATAATATATTCTTCCTAAATTTAATCAATATCAAATAAAATATTTAAGGCTTTTTCCAATGGATCTACACGAGGTAAATGGTACGTTATCATGACATGGAAACTGCCAGGGCTGTAAAAATCTTTACATAGCTAACGAGTTTATTTTTCATATATACTTTAAGGCATTATAAAACTCCTCCTCCCAGAAGAATAAATTTCAATTTTGAAGGTGCTATTCTTTGCATGCATGTATGTAATATATATATCTATATACTCAGCGAAATAAGTTAAGGACAATGTAATATTCTTTATCCATAACTGACTCGAGTTATTCATTATAACTTTTATTCCAAACTCAGTATGTCAAACATGGCTGCAACTGGGAAGTTACTACAAAAAACATAACCGCAAATGAAAAACATAATATTCTATGTTTTGAATAAAAGAAACTTGTTAAATATACTTTTAAATGCAAAATGTCTACATGCAAATTTCAATGTTGAAGAATTGTAAATCACTACAACTCTAAAAGACTTAAAAATTTAAAATTGGGATGGTCCTTGATTTTGTTTACAGAGTATTTATATTTAGATCACTTCCTTTCTTTCTCTTTGGTTTTATGAAAGGTAACAATGATGTTATCATTTTAAAATTTAATGTGTATATTTTAGGAAACTATTGTCTCGTAGGCCACCTGGCCGGAAGCTGTTTTTAATTGATTATCTAATTTGATTTTACTTCTTGTATGTACAGCTTGTGACACTGTAATAAAATAATGTTTCTCTTTTCTCTTTTCTCTTTAATATATACAACACACTGATTATGTTCATTTTGAAATTTCAAATATTGCATCAATTATCTTCTAAACCTATCCACTTGCCAAACCCCTATCCACAAAGTGTCAAATCTGATGGTAATCAGGCCTAATTAGGTTAATTAATTACATGCTTACTGTTACTTGACACAATAAACAGTTGGAAATGACATAATAAAACCATCATATGCTAATTAGACCCAGCATCAATTAAGATTTCACTTCTTAAAAGTTCTTCAGATTTAAGTATGTATGGTCCATATATTGAAAAGGGAGAGATAACCTGACTGATTTTACAAATTTGCATGTACAGAAAATAAAATCTTAAATATGCTCAAGAATATAATTGCTTTGTTCTTGTAAAATCATTAGTATATAAACCCTCTGAATAAAACGAGGTGGTAGGTAGGTGATTTATACATGTTGAATCAAATGATAAGAATGATATACTTATTATATGCTAGACAAAATATATTAAATTATATATTATTAATAAAAATATGTTAAATTTATATGATAGATAAGAGTGTCAAGAATTGAAGATCATTATTTATCATTATTTATTTTGATTTATATATAAAAACTGTAATACACCCCTTACTTCTTTTGTCCAATAGAATCTTTGATTGAATAAGAAACTTTGTAATAAAATGTTAAATTCAAAACCAAATTACGCTGTTAAATTTCAAATCTAATTTAGATAATATGAATAAAGAAAAGCTTTTAAGCATATTTTCATAAAATAAATCTAAATTTAAAGACAAGTACCTTAAGACTGCAAATTGACACTAATCGTTGGCCTCAGACACACCTTGTTGAAATTAACAAGCAAAATACGAGCACCCATCAATCAGTCATCTTTAGAATTCTAACAAATAAATAATCAGCAAATGTATCCCAATTGAAATTGACATAAAGTGACAACTCAAGACACATGGAGGGTGTTTATTATGCAATATACAACAGCTAACCAGCCAATCAGAATGCAGGAAATCTTGTTATATCCCAGCAGGGTACAGACAGCTGTCAACTCGTGTGTTACGTAACGTAATTTACCACCTACTGGTTCCTGGGCTTGTTTGCAGATTAGAGTTCTGTACCCGACAACATCACTCTCGTATTTACCCGGTAAATACCACCGATACATACTTACAACGTCAGTGCAAAGATTAATTCCTTTGGGTTGGTTCTTGGAAATGCCATAACCTTTTTTCGTCATAAAAACGGTCTTAAACACGATTACCTGTATTTACATCTTGTCGCTAAGTCACCTGAAGGGCTCAGGTGAATCAAGTATTTTTAAAAAGTTTTTCACAGATTTCAGAAGATGGAAGAACGAAAAAAAGAAGAAGAGAAGTAGTCCGTCAGTCAGACCCTAGAATAAAATGAAAGCCTAAGCAAGTCTATAATAAGACTAGAGAGCTCAATTTTAACATTGAAAATGAAATCTCTGTCTCCTATTCATATTTTTTTCTTTCAAATTTTAGATTTATTGAAAAAAATTCATTTCAGGGTATGATTTTTAGACCAGAAGAGAAGAAGAAGAGTTTATTAAAGTGTCACAAAATGGTAAATGTACATAAATTTACAAGTTTAAATTTCTCACATAGGCTTGAAATTCAATGTACATGATCTTGCCCATACAGCCCAGGGACAAACGTTCAGAAACTGCATATGACCTATGAAAGACTTAAATTCATCCCTGATCAATGAGCACAGAACAATCCCTGAGAGGCATTCCCTATCAAGCAATCATCTTTGAATTCTAACTACAATACCAGGTACCCAGTTTGCTGACTTTTAGACAACATCACATTTCAATGAATTGATACAATAAGTCAATTAACACATTAATTAGAAAAAAAACATTCTAAAAACATTTTTACAACAAAAGTTCACAAAACTGAATATCTTTATCAAAATGAAAATTCAAACTACAATGATAATCAACATCAAAGGAGTGGTTAAAACAGGAAACTACCGATATTCCTTGGACACTGTCAACATGAACCTTTGTTTTATTCAAAATCATCATGAAAAATAGTTTCAAGACTAAAACTGTCCAATTTCCATGTACATGCATGGGCATAACATTTTCATTCAAAACTCAATAATAAACAATTTAAACATTTAAACTACCCATTTTCCCTCTCCACATTTAATTGTATGTTTCAGAAGGAGCCCTCAGTGATGTCAAATGCATAATGAATTTGATGACAGTCATCTGACTGCAATTGACAACGAAATTAACATAATCTTGTTCCTTTCAACAGTGCTTACAACATCTTCATAGTAAGCCTCATTACAACGTAATAAGCTATTCATTACACACTCCCATTATGCAACACTTTGTTGTTACGTTCGTATCCCTAGCGATTACTTGAAATTCAATTTCCTGATTGGTTGATGATCGTATTGTGTCAAGTTGGCAATCCATGCTTGATTATAGGAGTTCTGCAACACTGGGTACATATAACACAGAAAACAATTTAAAATTTTAATATAATTTTTTAAATTGTTTGAAAACAGATTATATTAAAATTATGTTCAGGGCAACCATCTGTAAATTTTTAGAGTCTTTTGATACGACTCCCAGGGCTGTCTTTGATTAGGATGTTAATTTCATGTCAAACGTTCTCATGATTTGGGCTGAAACCTATCGGGAAAAGATCATACTTTAAAATTGTTTGATAATAACTCTTTGTTTATAGGTTGAATTAAAGGGGGGGGGGGGGGGGGGGGTAACTTAAAAATTCTTCGTTGACAACTTGAAAAAAAATTGTCAATAATTTGAAAAATCTTTTTCAATAACTTAAAAATTCATTGTTAATGACTTTAAATTCATTGTAAATAACTTGAAATTTCTCTAATTATTCACTGCACTATAGTCCCGTTGACAGGGTTTAAAATATATTGTTTTGACACAATTTCAAACACATATGTTTGGATTACTTATTAATCACCCTGAACTAAGACATGAACTTCCGCATTTCTATAAAAGTTACTGACCCATTACAAAGTGTTTCTCTTATCGAAATCACTCCTTGTTTGAAGTAAAGCTCGATTTAAAAAAAAGGCAGCTGTTATCATTAAAAAGGCTGGGAAAGTAGTTTGGGATTGGTTTCGACAAGTTGGGAGTGTTATTTTAAATTGAGCCTAAAGTATGTTCTGAACTTTGCTCTTCATTCTTTCAATGTAAGATTCCAAATTTCATTCAATTGTACCAAAAAAAAGTTTTTATAAATTAAGATTAATGACAAAATTAATAAGATAAAAAATCTACTTACATCACAATTCTTTGTAAAATTTACTTAAACTACTTTCAGAGATGCTGATTTACAAAATAAGTCATTCAACAGAACGATTAACAAAAGTTGAAAATTCAAATGATAAAAAAATATTTTGATGATATCTATATGATTTGTAACTCAACTGGATGATAAAATTGTCTGAACATTAATTGGTCTGGGGACAAAAGACTCATGAATGAAACAGAAAGTTTTTTTTAACTTCAATCATGTATCAATGTTATGAAAGAAATGTGAACAATGAGATCATGAATCAACCAGAGTCTGTGCCAAACCTGATTGTTCTAAGAAAAAAGAATCATGAATGAGACAGTGAGTTTTTCCAACTTCAATCATGTATCGACATTTTGAAATAATTGTGAATGATGAAGTCATGAACCAAACAGAGGCTGTGCCAAACCTCAACATCCACACAATTTGTCAGTTCTACCTGAATTTGTTCCTGAGCAAAAGGTCGAACCAATACTTGAAAGAAACTATAGGGTTGATCAAACCAAAACACAAATGGAAGTTGAAAGTCTTTGTCTTTCATCTTTAATATCCTGAATAATTACAAAAGCAAGCACAGCCCACTGAGATATAGAAACTCCTTAATCAAAAAAGCATTTGATGTCCAATTTCAGCTTAATCCCGAAGACATTGTCCTGAAAATGCAAAGCTGCTTACATCAGTTCGCGCATGAGTGTTTTCACCGTACGTTCACGTTCACCATCTGACATGGTGAAGTTTCACCTGCGACCTAAAGCCCACAATACCACGAAAACAATGCTGGAAACTAGGATGATCGTTGAGGTGAGATGATCCCATTTTAGTTTATCAATAATTCTTTGTGGTCGAATTGACGAATATTGTATTGTGCCAAGCAGGATAAAAGTATAGAGGCCTTAGCCAAGGTGATTTCATGACATGTTGCTTCTTTAGAAATTTTGACAGCCCCAGGGCTGTAGCTGGATAATTGTTTGAATGAAAATGTCAGCGCTTGATGATGATTCTTTTGTGATTTGCAGCCACTTCATAATGTTTGTAGTTATGAAAATTGGCCGTTTAACAACATTTCGACAACGCTTAGACCTACTTATGATTATTAGTTAAAATTTATAAAGAGTTGATCGTTGCTGTTTCCAAAATTACAATGAAATAATTGTATGACCTCTTTGACCTTTTGCTTAGATTGTTATCACTAGGTTGAATGTGTTGAGGAAATTGTGTTAACCGCTTTTATACTAGGTAAAAGGAGTTTTTGTTAAACTTTGACATCCTATGTCCACATTAATAACATCTGCGAAATATGGCCAAATGTCTTTGTTGAATTTCTATAATTATAATATATATATGCAGAAATAAATAAAGAAATGAGAAATGTTAGAATGCAGTTTATTCTGATATATTTTATGGAGTCATATTTCACATCGATTTATCGATTTTCAAACAATATTTGCCTTAGTTCCATACATTTACATAATCTAAGGCCTATGATAGATGTTAGAACTCTTGAAATTCAAGTTCAGATTCTTATTTTTGTTAATTAATTAACAAAGTTCACATATATTTCAAACCAGAAAAGTTTTTTTGTAAAATCACAGGAAATCATATGTAAGAAAATTAGTTTAAAACAATTTGATTCCAAAATGCTACTCGAGAAATCATCAACAAAAGAACCTGTTATATGAAAATTGGTTTAGAAAATTGGAATTTTGAAATATTATGTTTTATCCTGTACCAGATAAGACAATGGGTGATCAATAAAGAAGAAACCATGATAGACTCTCATGCAAAACTCCCATTTATACAATACTTCTTTCAATGTAATCACTTCATTTCCTTTAGCAGACCAAACTAGTTATTACAAAAAAATAGACGAAAATCATAGACATGATAAATGATTTCAATCCCCTCAAAATTTCAAGATACAAAAGATAATTAAATCTGTTATTTATTAAAAACGATTCCTTTCTTTGTCTTTTGGGGACAGATCCATTACTTGTGAAAACATTGTCTAAAATATGAAATTATCAAACAATATTTTACAAAATTATTGCAAAATGATGAAAAAACTTTTATGGGGATTTCTTTGTCTTAAATATTTTCTTGTCAATGACAAAAGACCTTGCGTTGGTTTCTGGAGACTTGAAAAAAAAACTATAGGCCGTCATGTGATCGGCCTATGCTGTCATTATCACTTCAAATTGTGTCTAATTCAGCGTAACGTTCTTATAATTTCAGTTCTAACATGAAGAAACCATGCAAGAGACAATTAGTGCAAAATTAAGTCACACCGTTGATGAAAAGAGTGAACTGGGGTCCCTTATTACAACGGATTAATTATTTTTAATCTTGTTGATATTAGCGTTGATCGCGTTTTTGTTCATCTTACAACTTATTTTCCCCCATTGGTGATTGAAATTTTGTTAAATGATGTAAATTTTAATAAAATTCCATAAATTGATGTTATTTCATTATCATTTATGATAAATGACATCAATTTCACTTGAAAATTGAAAAAAATTATTCCAAAATAACGTTGTTGATAGAGAAATAAACATAGACAGAAATTATCCTTTATGTTTTAGTAAACATGCATATGATAGAATTGTTTCAATCTACACATGCACAAATATTTTTCAATGTCATTTTGACTTTGCAGAAAAGGTCATCTTTAAACCCCAAAATGTCAAATATTTTTTTAAATTCAAATTTCCCATGTAAAAATGTCATTGGCAAAAACTTCAAATGAACACAAAAACATTTGGACTTTTCATCGAACATCAAAACTGTAAAAGGGACACAGAGAATGCACTGTCTTTTCATAAAAATCTAAAAATAATGAGATGTTTGTGACTGCAGTTATCATTTGCCATGTTCTCTCACCTGAAAACTCTAATTAACAGGTGAGTCACCAGGTTACAGGTATCAAAGAGCCAATATCAGACAGCAAATATTCATAAACAGCAATCAGATTCAGAAAAACTCAATGATACCATTGTAATTTTTTTTTATATATTGAACTAAAGAAAATATCTTACAATTGAAAATTACAATGGTCCTGTACTTAATTTGTTGAGTATATTATGTTTAAGCTTTTAATGTTTTCCTTATTTGATATTATACATGTATCTTCAATTTTTATTTTTGTCATTTAATGTATAAAGTTTATTTGAGCTTATAAGAGGTGTTATTGTATAGCATAAACTGAGATCATGTTACGAAATGATCATGAACAAGAATATTTCTATCCATGCATTGAATGATAATAGAATATACGTCAAAGCCCATTTAATGACATTGAACCAAATCTCTGAATAAATGTGATATTGGCAAGATAATGAAATCAACATGCAACAGCTGCCAATAACATTAGCAAGCCTAATGATGTCAGTGAAATCAAGCATGTCAATTTCAGGTTTCACAATGCAAGTATTAGGTTTCATAAATGACGTAACTCGTCGATTGCATTAAGTGGTCGTCAATATCCATATTTAATTATTCAAATGTGATGCGATATGATGTCCAGCTGAGAGGACCGGTGGTCAAAGTGTCGTCTATTGTCACAAAAGCTTGCCGAGAGTTTGATACCAGCAAGGCGATTGTCAAACGAAGTGATTATGCAATGTTGTTGTGTCCATATATTGGCAGTTCGTCAATAGACACATACCAGAAACAAAGGGTCAGTTAATCATATCCTGGATGTCATATAAAACTGAATCTGCATGTGCTGTCCAGCAGAGATGACCACTGTCCAAGCAGTTAATGTGAAATCCTTTGTCAAATCGGTTTTGCAATCTATTTATCCAGAATACAAAATGACTTATTTTGCTTGTTGTATAAGTATATCATACAATTTCAAATCTCTTTAGTATAATCTGTCATTTACCTTTTGTCAAACTTCTTGCTTCAAAGTATTCTTTGAGATTTTCTTTTATTACAGGTTGCATGCTAGACGTTAAAATAACACTGACTTAATGATGAAATTGTATTCTACACTGATCATAAACAAATTTTTGGTAAATATCACGGTTCTGGGAAGACAGGTTTTAAATGAAAATGGTTAGTTATAAGCAGATATTATAAAATAAATTACAAATTTGAGCATGGATATTGAAAAATTTATATTGGTTGCCTTTTATGATTCTGAATATCAAGTTGACATTCTTCTCAACTTTTAATGATGAACTGTTGAAAGAAGTAACACACAGACAATAGAAAAATATTACTTTGCAACAGATAACCAAACTGGTTCTTAAATGAATTTTAAATGCAATAGGAATCCTATTATCATGAATTCTCCCAAATGTTTAATGAGTTCCAAGTGAAAGAAGTAACACATACAGACAAGGTAACATGTCACTTTGCAGAGAGAAACAAACTGATTCATGGAGGAGTGTATAATGCAATAGGAATCCTATTATCATAAATTCTCCCAAACTTTTAATGATTTCCAAGTGCAAGAAGTAACACAGACAGACAAGGAACGTGTCACATGTACACTGACACACCAAACTGATTCATGGATGAATGTATAATGCAATAGGAACTCTATTATTATACATTCTCCCCAACTTTTAATGATTTCCAAGTGAAAGAAGTAACACATACAGACAAGGAACGTGTCACATGTACACAGACACACCAATTGAAGTCAATCAGAGGCTGCAACCCGTGTCTTGCAGAGACAATGGTCTATCTTCAGGCCATACCATTGATACGGAGGTGGACTTAGGCATAATGCTAAACAAAACATAGCGGAAGATCGAGTGTGGGAAGGGGGATTCTCTGGTATGTAGGTGGTTATTATACCTAATTGACCGCTGGTGGACATTCAATTGGAGGTACTCTGTGCTAGGTGAAGAATAGCCACAGGACATGTTCGCTGGTTGGGAATATTCCGAAAATGACCTGCGATATATCCAGGGGATATGTTGTGCTGGTGTCAAAATATAATGAGATGATTATATTTGCTGGTTGGGAATATTCTGGAGATGGTCCTCAATGGTTGACTTTTAACCAGAGGACATGTTTGCTGGTTGGCAATATTCTGAAAATGACCTGTAATGGTTGACTTTTAACCAGAGGACATGTTTGCTGGTTGGCAATATTCTGAAAATGACCTGTAAAAGTTGACTTTTAAACAGAGGACATATTCGCCGGTTGGCAATATTCTGGAAATGACCTGTAATGGTTGACTTTTAACCAGAGGACACGTTTGCTGGTTGGCAATATTCTGAAAATGACCTGTAAAAGTTGACTTTTAAACAGAGGACATATTGGCTGGTTGGTAATATTCTGAAAATGACCTGTAATGGTTGACTTTTAACCAGAGGACATGTTTGCTGGTTGGCAATATTCTGAAAATGACCTGTAAAAGTTGACTTTTAAACAGAGGACATATTGGCTGGTTGGTAATATTCTGAAAATGACCTGTAATGGTTGACTTTTAACCAGAGGACATGTTTGCTCGTTGGCAATATTCTGAAAATAACCTGTAAGGGTTGACTTTTAACCAGAGGACATGTTTGCTTGCAATGGTCTGCAATGATCAAAGTATTACAAGAGGATATGTTGAGCTTGTTTCAAATATACTGAAAACATAAAGCCATGATTCTTTACTGGATGACGTTTAGCATGATAGTCAAGGTACTCTGCAGGTGAACAATTATCCAGGGAAGAATCTTTGCTAGGCATCAAATTCTATACGACATCAGAGGATATTCAGGTTAACAAATAGTCAAAAGGACTGTTCTTGTTGACAAATATCCAGGTTTTCTACGCTGATTAACTTTAAGCCAGATAGCTAAAGGTCATCCTATACATCTAGCCACGGGGAGGGACTAAGTCTATGGTCATCTCGCCTGAGAAGACACCAACTGGACATTACCTAGTTTGACCATTGGACTGACAATTGGCCTTGGGTGTTATTCTTAGGACTGACACCTCTTTGGTTTGTTCACTGACCATGGTGATGCGGCTGTTGACAAGTGTAATTGATAATTACGTTGATAATTACGAAGATTTGTGTTGTGGGAACGAAAGACATGGAAGCAACTGTTGTTGACTGCTTCAAGAGGTGCTTGTCGTGTCCATTGTTCAAGCATTGAGTCACAGAAGCAACAACAATGATGCTTCACAAAGGATTTAATGGAAATCCTTTAATGGCCGTTACTATTAGTCGTACAGAAAGTAGAACGAGATTAAGTCTTGATAATAGGTCTTGTAACATGCTTCTTCCTTGACCTTCTGGCGACCTTGACATTGTACTGGGCTGATCTGTCTTCTTTGAAACCTTGATTTGAGTTACGAGCTGACATCAAAACATTGATTATAGCAAGGACTATTCATGTCAAGAGGATAAGACCTTGTAATCGCTAATGTCCTTGTGGTCATCTGAAGTAAAGGCATGAGCATCTTTTTTTCTCTTTAAAGATTTTGTTTGATGTATAAAAATCAGTAAATAGTAGTCTTGACAGTAGGAGCTTGTAGTTAAAACAAGTTTTCATTTACAACAAGGTTAGAAAAGGACAAGATGTTTTTGACACATATTTATCAAGGCCATTTAATTTAGCAAATTGCTTTTCATACCTAAAGCAATATTTTCATTATGTGTTATGGACCACTGTGATATTATTTGCAACAGAAATAAAGACATTTTCTTCATAGAAGCTTTTTTAAAAAAATTTATTCTTCATAATGTAGATATATAATTAAATTTCGAAAGAATGAAAGAGCAAATTTTGCAAAAGGGGACCAAAATGTTTGTATAACATTGAGAAAGAACTTAAAATCTAGTACTTAAAATCTGGGGTTCTTTGCTTTTACACAAGTCTGCTCTAACCATATCAAGTACCAGCTTAAGTTTTGTCGAAAAGGATTCATTATATTGTCAGTTTGTTGAAAAGATAGTTTGATATTTATTGCCAGCAATTGTAAACAAACATTTCACTAAGTATATACCTGGTTCTGTGACACCCCACATACCCAAGCAATAATCAACCCTGGTATCTCGAAGAAATTGATACCTCCATGATAACTGGGTATCGTACACAGCATTAAACCAGAACATTTAACATTAAAAGCCTTTTAGAAAAATATCACACATTCCATTAGGGGTTTACCTTAATATTGGTATTCAGCAAAATTCAAATTTTTGAAAGCCTTTCATAAATTATTACACATTTAAATCAAAGATTCGGTATAACCTATCAAATATAATCCCTTGCTACGCCCCAATATTTTACCATCATCCTCAACCTTTAGAGATACGACTGTTGCGTATACAACAAAATTTCATATAGATTAAGCCTTAAAAAAAATATAACACATTTGAATCAACGATTCGGTATAACCTATCAAATATAATCCCTTGCTACGCCCCAATATTTTACCATCATCCTCAACCTTTGGAGATACCACAAAATGTCATATAGTTTAAGCCTAAATAGAGATTATTACCTGAGGAAGTGTGTCATATGACTTTAACGAAACGAGTGTGAATTTTTGTATTACCCGAGCGAGAGCGAGGGTTATACACAAATTTGCACGAGTTTCGTAAAAGTCATATGACACACTTCCGAGGGTAAAAATATCTTTATTACCGATTATTTTCCATTTTACCATCTTAGAAATATCCAAGAAACGGGCCGTTTCCCTTGCGATGGTCGGCTACAGTGACGTCACGAACAATGGTGTTATGACGTCACAGGCGAAAAATACGGGAACTCGCGCTACAACAATCGTTGCTAGGTAAAAGTGATATGTGCACTAGTGCTCATATTGAAAATATGTCACCACTTATTTCCAACCATATGGGTAATAAAATAAAATATTACACATTTGAATCAAATATTGGGTGTAACCCATCAACCATAATCCCTTGCTCCGCCCCCAATATTTTACCATCACCCTGGCCTTTGGACAAACTTGAGACTGTTGCGTATTTAACAAAATTTTATATGTTAAAAGCCTTTTATATAAGATCACACATTCCAAATCAAAGATTGGGTGTACCCATTCAGATATAATCCTTGCTTCACCCCCAATATTTTATCCTCAACAACCAAACCACTGGCCAGACTTACGAGTGTGAAGACGTCACCTGGATTAGTGGTGTCGGTAGACATGAATTCGATAGTTTTCACGCTTGCATCCAAGCATATTGAGAACTGGAGACAAATCACATCAGCCAATGTCGGCCTACAAGGATCGCAAACAACGCAATGTGATAGTGTCTAGCTGGCCAAGAAGTTAATCCAACGATTTGTCATTGTCCCGTTCAAGGCGCGAATTAGGTGTTGAATGAAACATATCTATATATATCATTAGATATCAATATATCTCATTAAAATGATACCTGCAGCAAGTGTTGTCTGAATTTTATTTTTTTTGGATATCTACATTTATCCTCTTCATCTTTAAAACTATATATATATCATATATACAATTGGTCACATGATTTGACCAAATTTGTGCAAGTTTGTATATGACAGTCTCTCCTTTGGGTAATAAAGTATTCGCACTGCTTTCATAATAGTCATATAAAACTCTTGGGTAATGACTTCTCTATTTGTGATATGTTTTATTCATCAAAATTTATTCAGAAATAAATGCAGAACCTTTTCTTTAATTCGGTTCATGTCTAACGCCATAACGCCATGAATGTATATAAACATTATTTGTGATATGTCCTATTCATCAATATATATTCAGAAATGAATAATAATTTTTTCTTGAATTTAGTTCAAATCTATCACCAACCATTTATATGGACATCATTTGTGAGTGTTCAGAAAATTCAGAACTATTAACACATAAACACCATTTGTGATATCCTTTTAAAAAAATCATTTTAAAGGGGCAGAAGCACGTTTTTAGGGAGAATATAAGGTGATGTCAGGAACATGAAAATAAATGGTTCCAATTGAAAGACAATGTATTTAAACTATATGGAGCAGTAATAATTCAATATACATAAATGTAAAGTATAGCCATGCGATTCCTTTTTCTTATACACAAAATGAATTAAAGGTGTTAATTCACACAAAATGACCGACAATGGATTTTATATTAATCTTGATACTTTGTCCTCTGACTATTTATAATTGGCTTGTATAATGAGATTTTTGACACTGTCAAAATAATACATTTCGCATTAACTTACAATATTATTATCAGTTAAAAATGTAAAATATAAAATTATCAAAAAACGTGCTACTGCCCCTTTAATTTAGTTCATGTCTATCACCATGCATGTACATGTACATAATTTGTGATATGACACCAGCTGTCATACATCACTTTCATACTCAACCAAAACTGCTTTCCAGATATCATCTTTCCCATATTTTTGAGACATTTTTAACGCCAGTCTTGAAAGACGAAAGATGGTAATTATATTCCAGCTCTTCAATGTGACGATTAACATATGTTATTGCACATGTGAACTCTCTGCCTATGACATATGGCACGTTTAATTTTCAAAACATCTTTAACGTTTAAAAGAACATACTGACTGTTTAAATTATCATTAAACGTCAGGACACAGTTTAATGACTTTCATTTTAATATTTCTGTCTCTTAAAGTTGGTTATTTATATTTTCAAAATAAATATTAAAAATAAGCTCTGATAATCAAAACAGAATTCAAATCATGCCCATTGACTCATGGGAATAAAAAACATTTATGGTAACGATAAAATAATACTATTTCCCCAATGACTGATGAGAACTGATATAAAAACCGATGGCAGTCGTTGAGTGCAGGTTATAGCCGATTGACTTGAATTCCTGTTTAGATGCATCGGTGCAGTTACACAATTCATAATAGTCGGTTGTCAGAGATCTGGAAAATGTTGTACTATTTTCCATATGACTAATCACATCTCATGTTAATATTGGATTTTGTTTCACAGTGTATACAGAATAAAAACTCGCCTAGAAATTCATACATTGAAAATGAAGAGAATTTTATTTCATAAAAAGTAATATGGTCTAAATAGGATAATTCCCAATTATAACAGCCTCATGAATGCATATTGTCTTTTTTGTAATGTTTCTGGGCATAAGTTTAATATGTTTTCAGAAGTTGCCATAGTTTGCGAAATGTAATGATTAGTCAAAGTACAGTACAGCATGGACTGATCATTTTGTGCTTACAACCAGTATTTAAAATAGCTGAATGCCCACAAGCCAATTGCAGGTTATATTCAGATTGGTTTAAGTGCAAAAATTACCTACGAAAGCCTACCAGGCTTAAAGAATATTTAAAAAACATTAAGAGCCTACACATTGCAAAGCTTCTTAATATAATTTTGAACACAATCAATAATGGAGGCATATACCAAAAGAACTCCTTAGTTCTCTGCCTACAACTGAATGAATTCATAAACTTCTTTTGTACAGAAAAATTAAGTTCTCTCTATGAATAAAATTCTTGGATTAGATGCAATAGAATTTCAAGAAGGCATAAACTTAACTTGTTATAAATTTAACTTGTGCCCAATCCTGTTCGTAAATGAATAAAATATGTTAAAACAAATGAATATGACAAAAAAAACAAAATTAGGTTCTCCCGTATAAGCAAAAACATAGGAGATATTTCTCGTGTAGTGAGAACAAGGACGAGATAATGACACCATTATATCCCTGTAGAGCACATTGAGGGGACGAGAAGAGTCACATTAAACCTGCACACAATCAAAGCAGTCTGTGATCTGGTCAGCGAGAGAGATGGACGTTGTAATGACCCCAACTTGTAAAGACAGCCGTACAACGCATAAATCTCCTTCCCTTCTCTACTGGACGTTAATGGTCAGTTTTATGGGGGGCTCATGATGGGGGAACACTCTTGAACAACTGACCCCCCTAGCTAGCCACACAGGGAGAATCGGGGTGGGGGGATGGATGGAGAGAGGAGCGAAGGATGGAGGGAAGGGAGAACTAGGAGGAAGGAAGAAGGGAGAGTTGATGAAGAAAAAGATAGAATAGTAGTGATAGAAAAAAAATAGAGAGAGTTTGAGAAGGAAGATGAGGAGAGAGAGAAGAGAGGGGGAGAGAGGGCGAAAGAGATAAAGAGAGAGGGAGAGAGAGAGAGAGGGGGGGAGAGAGGGAGAAAGAGATAAAGAGAGAGGGAGAGAGAGAGAGGGGGGGAGAGAGGGAGAAAGAGATAAAGAGAGAGAGAAAGAGAGAGAGAGAGAGAGAGAGAGAGAGAGAGAGAGAGAGAGAGAGAGAGAGAGAGAGAGAGAGAGAGAGAGAGAGAGAGAGAGAGGGAGGGAGAGAGAGAGAGGGGGAGGGAGAGACAAGAGAGTGAAGGAAGAGGGAGAGAGAGAGAGAGAGAGAGGGACAGACAGACAAAGTGAGAGGGCGAGGCAGAGAGAGAGGGAAAGGGTGGATTTCCGGATTGCATTGCAGCCAATGTTGATAAGTTTCCCTGTAGTACATCACTGCTTTATTTACAGTTGTTCTCTTAACTTTAAATGTGAAATTTTACCTCTTTAGCAAAAAATTGTTTTGAAGTGTTTTAGTTATTGATAATGATTTTTGAAATCGTTATGATATAACTGTTTAAAAGCAAATTGTTTTCTTTATTCCTATCGTGAAAATAATCAATTCCATCATGTAAAACTTCATACCATTAATGTTTTGAATGTGACAAACGTTTGTCATAATAAATCCTGCACTAAGAAATGTCAATTCACATCAAATTATTCTATATAAACGGAAAAACTTTTATGGCAATGTTGAATAATACGTTTTCCCTGAGGACATAGAAAATGCACTATAAATGCTGATAGCAGTCATTGAGTGTGATTGTCAACTGATTGACTTTCAGCATCAACTTTATGTGTAGGTGTTTCTTCTTGAAATTTACACTGAATGATGTCAATTTCTTCAAATTTCATAGATTCAGTAAATGACTTTGAATATCAATAACAACTTATGCTTATATTCATGTATTTAATTAACAAATGTAAATAAATCAACAGGAAAAACAACAGTACATCTTATAACTCATCTCACATAATTTGTAGAAGCTTCTGATATATCACATCTAAATACAAAACCAATTCAAACATTGAAATGATTATACACAAAACAAAAATCATAACATTTTAAGTGTTATTAATTTTTCAACTTAATCTTTAACGCTATCTTTACGACAATTCGGAAATTGACGTGTTATTGAAATCAACATGACAGCTAGGGTGTGTCATGGCGGACGAAGAACATATGTAAACAGTTACTTACACACATATGTGACACATTCTGTTAATCCTTCCGTGTTAGTTACATGGTTATATCTCACATAGGAATTAACCTTTGACCTTTAGGATGCTTCTAATATATTGGCTTTATGGTTTTAGGATTCGCTCGGCTTGCATCAGAGTTGGTTTATGCCATTTTCAAGACATTAATTAGCTGTGTGTGACTAAGTATTTTGATATATTCTCACATTAGCTCCTTATATGTCAAACATCATAAATTTTGTGCCATAAATTCTCATTAACCCGAAAATGGATTGCTCAACCATTTTTCCACAAAATTTTATTGTCTTTAAGTGATCTTAACGTTAGAACATAAATTATTTATTTGACTTTTAAGTCTTTAAAATGTTTCAACATAATATTTTTCATTTCATCTCCATAGATTTTCTTCAAAATTAAAATAGTCTTTAGGCATTTTGTAAAGAAAAATTTCTAACAAACTTAATTTTTTAAAAGTAATTTGTAATATTTGGGATCACATTGATTACAAGGGTGAAAATAGATTTGTTGATCAAATCAATTCCATAGCTTGATTCCTCATCCTACAAGTGACATATCACCAGCACTGTGTGTCACCCTATATTAACCACACAGCCATCCCTGATATGGCACCAATAACTGCGATAAACTCATCTTGAAAAATATTTTTTGAAGAAGCATGATGCTTAATTAGCAATATCAAACTATCACTGACTAAAGATGAATATCTTATTTATGTTCAACTCATAATTTACAAAAATTTAATCTAAAATTTTTACTCTTTTATTTCTAAAATATCTTGTAAAATTAAACATCCTGTTAACAAGAAGTTTTCAGAATGTATAAAAGAAGGTTCACATGGCCAAAAAGGCAACATTAACCACCAAATGATTTTGATAACTTGCAGGAACTGCATGTAGAAGACACATTAATTATCATTTTTTTTCCATAAACTTGCATGTAGATGAAGAAGGTACTTGCGCTTATATTCTGTACAGACCATCAGACGCAACAAAGAGTCTCCGTGAGATAAATATAACTATTGCATGTGCCTGGATTGTAAATCTTACGTTATAAAAAACTCTTATAAGAAGACCGAACCATTAGTGAGATATTCTCGAGGACTTGGAAAACTGATTTATCGTAAGTGTCCATGTTTAAAGCGGCATCTTTGGTTCTGTTCTAGGCAAACAGGTTCCTTGTAATTTACTCACGTCACAGGAATATATTTATTTGATTATTTTAGTACAATTTACAACGAAATGTCTGAAAGTACGTTGTATACTTTTTATTCTATCTAGGAATTGCTACGAGGATATGTACTTGTAATAAGCTGGACAAAAATAATTTGGGATATATGAAAATGTTGGAAAAATGAATATTAATTCATTTATCAAACTTGAAATCATAATGATAATATTAACAATATCCCTTATTTGGTCTGGTATATTTTCAACAGAAAACATCACTAGAAACATATTTTTGTAATTCCTCCATAAGTGCATTGTTTGCTTTCATGCAAGTATTAAGATAATGTGATGTATTTCTAAGTTATTTCAACATTTTAAAAGATTTTTAATAGAAACATCTTTATTTGATTTTTTGAATATGAATCAAAAAGGATTTTTTTTTAATGCTATGAAGATCCATATATTTCAACCTCATTCAAAAATATTGTCTGACAGAATACCGACCATAGAAATATATTTGTTCTTGAAAATTACAGTTTAAATGAATAACTCTTATTAGAGTTACCGATAAATATCTGTGACCATGTTATAATGTCTTTCAAATCAGATCAGCTTACAAACACAGAATAAACCTATTCACATTATATAACAACTTGCAAATAACCAACCCGCGGTATAAAACAAAAAACACGAAGAGAGTATATGTCAGATCTATATATATTGCCGGGGGCGCCCTGCCTTCTCATAAGATTTATTTGTGGAATAAGACAATCGTCACTAGCGATGAATTTGTTACCATGGAAACTAATCCCGGGGCTGTAAAATTTTCACCTATAATCTCCATCATATTGATTCTAGCCTCGTTTGATTTGAACGGAAGGTAACTGGGTAAATAAATTGTTCTTACCTTGGGCCAGTAAATTGTGATAAATTGACATAAATGCCACTGTTCAATGAAGCAGAAATTTTATTACTTGCGTGAATAAATGATGTTGTTTTTCAAGATGAAAATGATATTCATATATGATTGAAACATTCATTCTGCTTGAAAACTTTGAAAAGTATAATTTTCAATCTACTGCATAAAATGTTTTTCCTAATATATCATTTTTGAATTTTATACATGATCAATGTATCAAATTGAATTCCTTAGGCTTATTGCTAAATCTTGACATTATCGGATAACTTTTTGTAAGTTTAGAATGAAACTTATATTTCAGCTATCAACTTAAAGTTAAATGTATTAAAAATGTTTTCAGTACTTAATAGTCTTTTTTTAAATGGAAACATGTTTTTAACATTGTCTCATGACATCTAAATAAACACACAGTCCCTGAAAACTCGTCAAATGTTTTGGCCAAGAGAAATAAGATTTTTGAGATGTTAATTCATTCCAAAAGTCGACTTTCTTTTCAAGAGGTTTCTCTTTGGGCAAGGCAGAGTACAAAAATATCAGAAACTACAACCGGTGGTTTAGATATCTCTTAACATACCAAATTTGAACCTAAAATGTGACAAAATTGACCAAATTGTACTTTCAAAACTTTTTTTGTATGTTTACATGTTTAATGAATATTTGTACATTTCTTTTCCTCCATTTCTTTTAAAAGAGACATCTACTGAAAAAAGTAAACAGTAAAAAATCCAAATGTCTTTGTTTCTTAAAAAAGTGCCATGGCAGCAAATAATCTTGTTCAGATGGTTTATTTTTCCTCAGTCATATCAAATGATGACTTTTACAATAATATATCCTAAATGACAACAAACAGAATATCCTGAATAACCCGAACAAAATATCCTAAATAATCCAAACAAAATATCCAAAATAACCCCAATAAAATATCCTAAAAAACCCAAACAAAATATTCTAAATAACCCCCAAAAATAATCCTAAATAACTGGGGAAAAAAAATCTAGATTAGAACAAAATATTCGAAATAACAACAAAATATCCTAAATGATCAAAAACAAAATATCCCAAATAACCAAGAGAATATTCTTCACTTAAATGGGACTGATTACGGCTTTTATGGATATAAAGGCAAGGATGGGAAGTCCCTGAAAACTTGGTTGGAGTTAGTTAATAAATGACGGCTGAATTCACAACATTAAATTGCAGGACATTTAAGGAGCAATAAGGGGTAGGTTTTATAGCTTTAAAACTAAGACCACACTCAGCTTTGAGACCAGATCGGACATAAAAATGCAATAAAAATAAACATTTCAGAAAAAAGAGTAACACTTTCAAACAAAAGATGCTGAGATTAAACAAATAGTGTAATCCATTTAAACAAGTTTATGCCTGCAGTGTGTGAAATTGGAGAAAAATACAATTTTTACTGCAGTTTTAACGATAGACTCACACCTTTTGATAAACTTAAGCTTTCTCCGGAGAAATGCCTCATGTTTGAAGATTTATTTGTTTATGCAATAAAAAACAATTTTGATGTTTGATAAAATTTAAGTTATTTCTGAAAACGTTAACAGATGTTTTTCTTCAAATGAACAAACTATCATTGTCACAGCTCAATGCATTTAATGTCAACTGAAACTATATCGAAGAATAGATAACATCAATTCTATAAAATAAAGAATTCAACCTTGATAGTTTGTAGATCATATATGGGCGCAATAACCCTGAGGCAGTTACTAACCACTTATTAGCGTTTACATATAGGTCTGTTCTTTCGATGTTCTGGTACCCATTTGTAACTCTGGGTGCAATGTGGATGAAGTGCCTTGCTAGAGACAGCATGAAACCCTAGACATAATTGTTTGGTGTGTCCATTTAGATTTAAACCCTGACCTTTGACATGAGACCAAATCATGCTTACCACTCCACCAATGTGTTTAAACATTTACAACTCTTGACTTACGCTATTGTTTTCTGTCTTATGAGTGACATATAAGTTCCATTGACCAATAACAAAGAGAAAACATCAAAATACATGTGGTGTTAGTTCATACATCATCATGTAAAACGTACAAGTACCAAACAACTGTCAAGATGGGATAAACATTTAGCAAAGGACATTATGCCAATAATGGATAGAGAACACGTGTAATATAAAGTATTGTAGGATGCATACATAAGATCACTTCATTTCATACATGGTAAGTTTGGATATCAAAACAATGGAGATGATACAAACAAGCAGTAAAGGACATTATGCCAATAATGGATAGAGAACATGTGTAATATATAGAGATTATTACCAGAGGAAGTGTGTCATATGACTTTTATGAAACGAGTGTGAATTTTTGTATTACCCGAGCGAGAGCGAGGGTTATACACAAATTTGCACGAGTTTCGTCAAAGTCATATGACACACTTCCTCGGGTAATAATTTTGTTATTACCGATTATTTTCCATTTTACCATCTTAGAAATATCCAAGAAACGGGCCGCTTCCCTTACGACGGTCGGCTACAGTGACGTCATGAACAATGGTGTTATGACGTCACAGGCGAAAAAATACGGGAACTCGCGCTACAACAATCGTTGCTAGGCAAAAGTGATATGTGCACTAGTGCTCATATTGAAAATATGTCACCACTAATTTCCAACCATATTGGTAATAAAAAGTATTGTAGAATGCATACACAAGATCACTTCATTTCATACATTGTAAGTTTGGAAATCAAAACAATGGAGAAGGTACAAACAAGAAGCAAAGGACATTATGCCAATAATGCTTAGAGTGTAGATGTCATTTACAACGAGGCACGTAATATGGACACAGAGTACGGAATGAAAGCGAGGCTCCAGTTACCCAATCGGTAGCATGATGACAAGAATATACAGCTGTCAGAGAACCTCACGTCATTTGCGAAACAAGAGATGAATTTCTCGGGACGTAAATATGTTATTTTTTTCCTGGGTTGAGGTCTTTGGGGGCAAATGTGTCCTTACAAACCTACCCTGGCTTTGTTGCTGCCAATTTGTGGCTACTTTATGAGACAGCAGACACTCTCTTAGTGAACAGGCTTTGTAACTTGTACAACAGTGAATTATGACGTACAACAAGTTCTTGGTTTCAGGGGATGCTTTTGGAAAGTGTTGCCAAATTGGAATAAAAGCCTAAAGAAAAAAATTTATTTTCAAATCTCAAATGATCATGAATAGCTAAAATGGTGACGGCGTAAGTCAAATATTGTCAAATTTTATGATCAATATGAAAGTTATCATTGTATCTTTAAGTTTAAGTAACCTTGTGAACTGTCCGGACATTAATCTAATATATTAATTCATTGTTAAATGAATAGCTGATATGGTGGTGGCGTTAGTCAAATGTTGTAAAATTAGATGACAAAATAAGAAATTTATCATAGCATCTTTAAGTTTTAGTAACCAAGTTGTGAACTGTCCTGACATACATCTAATCTCTACATTCATTGTATGTAAAACCCCATGTTCTCTTTTGTCACAGTAGAATGTAAAACGTATTTACGAATCAAAATTTTCAAAGAAATAGTTTGTGTGAATGATCTTGTCAATGTCATACAGGCTTAAAGTTGCATGATTAAGATGAACAAAAAATCTCAAATTGAAATCAATCTTCTTTTTCACAAATTTTAACATTTATGTATAATACAGCAAATTCTTTAAGTGTCATTTTAGAATTTTGTATGATGAGGAAATGCAAATTCTACATTTTTACAATATCTCTATTGTAAAGTCAGCTGCTAATGGCTTAAATACTGACAAGCGGCATTAAACAATAACTCCCTCACTATAGCAAAGTGATATAATGTTTCAGTTTTTATAACTTATATCAAGTATATCACTTAACAAGAACTCTCTATACAAATCAGAAAACTATTGACCTTTATTTCACCTCTTCTTAAAATGTGATATCAAGTTGTTTCTTTGTTTATTCCATCATATACTTATTATTCATTGTTTTTGAATATATATGCCTTCAAGCTCAAATGGAATAGCTGATAAAGCTAAATTGGAATGTTATATTTTATAACTCATATTTGTCCGCAAGGTATTTAAACGAGAAGTGATGCATATCATATGATAACAATATATGTTGAAGCTGTACTATATGAATGCATGTCAAAAAGAATTTACAATTAAAGGGGCAGTAGCACGTTTTTTGATAATTTTATATTTTAAAATTTTCACTGATAATTGTACGTTTATGCTAAATGTATTATTTTGATAGTGTCAAAAATCTCATAACACAAACCATTCATCCATAGTCAGAGGACAAAGTATGAAGATTCACGTAAAATCCATGGGCGGCCATTTTGTGTAAACACCTTTAATTCATTTTGTGTAAGAAAAAGAAATCTCATGGCTAAACTTCACATTATATATCTGAATTATTACTGCTTCATTTAGTTTCAATGCACTGTCTTTCAATTAGAACCATTAATGTTCATTTTCCTGACATCACCTTATATTCCCCCTAAAAACGTGCTACTGCCCCTTTAATATATCATACCTGTTGCAATTATTGGACATTCTGAAACCCTTTTTAAATATTTGTCATTCATTATGAAAATGTTATAGAATAACAATATAAAAGCAAGTCTAGATTTTCATATTTAAATCTCACTTCCCCGACACTACTTGTTTATATTAGCATTGTAAAGTTACGAAAAAGCATAATTCAAGCAAAAACCAGCAATTTAAACAACGGACAACGCAACATGTAACACTCAGTAGTACGCAACATCCCTTTGTGTTACATATTCAACATGTGACCTGGACCCACATTCTACTGACCGGTGGTCTGTGTAGTGTCCATGTGGGGTCAAGTCAGCTGTCAATACCACATGGTCGAGTGGCCAATGGGGCGGTCAATATCTACTGAGCGGTCATTTTATTCAGACAAAGAAATAGGCTAATTTTTAAAAGGCAAATTTTTTCCATGAAAAAAACACATCTTAATTCATGATTATGAAAAAAAATCTACACACTTAACCACAAAAGTTCAGTATCAAAACTACATGAATTTCCTTCATAACCTAATACCTAAAAATTCAAATTCAAAAGGTAGATCTCATGAATTCAATCTTAATCAACGCCTCCCGAAAATGCACCCCCTTCACCCCCATGACCCCCCAGGGTTCACATGGCAACCAGTCCTGAGGGGGTGAAGTTCTACATGCTGTCTAAATTACAACCCCCAGGGACCTCTCAATTCTACTGAGGAGGACTTGGCCTTGTTAGGGTTAATAAGCTGGAACATGTCAGATTAGGGTAGACACCATGGTAATTGAGTTCCCAGATGATACCAATGTTACACAGTGGAGATATAACAGTCTACCCTTAATGCTGTAGTGAAAAATATTTTAATGCAAAATTTTCCCATTGCTGAAACATATTCTTTTGATAAGTAAGTGTAGATTTCTGATGAAAATCGCATTTTTCTAGATCATTTTCCATTTATAAAAAAATAATTTTTTAGTATTGATTTTTCAGTTTTGGGTCATTTTCAATGATGAAGTGTGATAATGTTTGATCTTATCATAAGCATCTAACCTCAGGCTTAAGTTGGTCAATTATTTCAATTTTGTTCAATTCAGGTTAATTTGGATTTGAAATCCCCATATTTTGTTTAAACCAAAGTGCATATTCATATGTAATTTTGTTTATTTTGTTGAGGTATGTGATAGAATAGAGTATATGCAACAAAGTCTCTCGACCAATGAAACGGTAGAAAACACCAACTATCAGCTTAATGTCATCCACGCTGAAAAACCAGCTCTTGAAAATCAATTGTAGATCTTGGATGAAAATCCGGAATCCTATTCTTCTATAAGCATAATTTCTCACTCTTTAATAAAATGATAAATTCTGCAAAAAAGAAATTTTACTTAATGATTAATACTGTGAAAATGATAGATGTCCGATCAAAAATAGAACTTAAACTTTAAAAACCTTGAACGTAGGAAACTAAAAGGTTGTCATATTGTAAAATGAGTTACTAAGTGCTATTCTATGAAACATTATGTACCTGGAGGCAAGAAATGTATATATAAGACAAAATGACTTATATAAGCTTTTACGCCTCAAAGCTAAGAATCTAAAGTGACATATTAAAAACAATTTATTTCAAATGAGATTTTGATGCGATTTGCAAAACTTTATAATGACATTCACACAAGTTTTTAGGAACTATTACATATGAAAATATATAATTTAAAAGTAATACATCAATTCAGACAAACTCTTCATGTCTTTTAACTCCAAATATTATAAGTATCGACAACATATTATTATAACCCTTCAGAAATACAATTCTTTGAATCAATTTGTCCTACATTATACATTCAGGTGCAATAAAACATTATTTTCAATTTCAGATAATTACATGAAATATAAGTATTTTCAAATTCAGAAATGACTTGTTTTACATTAAATACATAGCCTTAATGGACTTGATGAGAGTTAAATAGATGGTCTATTAAAACATATTTGAGTAAATCTTCCTTAATCGAAACTAATGTATAAAATAAAGCCTATATGACAGACTGAATGTAGTTAGTTGGGTCTGGCAGATTTTCTTTTATGTCTTTGTTTAATTTTGTCTCAAAATGTACAAAATTGTAATCATGATATGGTAACTTTTCAGGATTATTTCAAGCACTGCTGAAACAGTGGCAGATCACCATTACCGGGGTTGAACCACAGAGGTGGCATTCCCATTAAAAAATACTGTATATGCCAATGCAAATCTTGAAATAGTAATAAATTCTTTGTCTGTTAGACAGAGTTAGTCCTGCTTCATGACTGTGTATTATATAGGAGCCATTAACAGTCTAGGACTTAATTCTGCAAGTCTAGATTGACTGGACACACATAAAATGAAAAGCCTGAAGAGATAAAATAATATAAATGAAGGTACAGTCATTGTTTCAAATTTTTCATAGAGTAAATTTTAGTCTAAGACAAAGCCTGAGATCAAATGGAGTTGGTCACATTTAGTAGTCACATCTAGTGCAGTCACATCTAGAGTCACATTTGACCTTGCCGACCCCATCTGTTTCAATTTTGTTTTACACTGAGTGGCACCCATCAGTACAGATACTATTTTCCTGTAACTGGTCAGTAGATGGGAAGTGTCAATCATACTTCCCTGACTGACCAGTGGTCTGAGCATGTGATGAGAGAAACATGGAACCCTGGGGAGGCAACACGCTTCTCTGGACACCGGTCAATTGTTCTGGCTGCCCCCTTTGGAGAGTTGCTCTCCCCTTCCCACTGCTTGCTTGACCAACCCCCCATCCCTGAACCTATACTTTGTTTAAGTTTTCAGTCACAATGGTCAGAAGGTGCTTCCTTTGAAATCATGTCCCCCTCCCTCCTCTTTGGATACTGGTCAGTTTATTTATTTCAGAGTTTGTACCTTCCAGAAAGTTGCTTATTGTTCTCATTCTGCCCCCTCTAGCTGCTAGACCCGAAACCCCTCTCCCATCAAGATGTCTGCTGCCCCTCCCCATCCCCTTTACTTACAGGGACATTGGACAGCAGATGTCCATACCACACCTCCCTTCTCTGGACAACCCTCTGTATGTCTGTACCTATAACCCCAAACTCAACCTCTTCCACCCCACCAAGTCCTCTCTCATCCAACCCCCTCCCCGTTCCCCAGCATCAGTATTTGACACAACCCCTCCTCCCCTCCACAAACTTCCTGAACTCTGGACAGAGATGGTGTTGAGATGAACAAGAACCCCTGGAGACATGCTTGTTTGGACACAAGGCACTGGTCAGTTGTGATTAACCACCCTTAAACTCTAACTATTCCCCATCTCTATTTGGACTGTGGACAGTTGTCTGACCCCTCCCCCTAAAATAAAATCAGCGGCTGACTCCTCATCTATACCCACCCCCCCCCCCCCCACCCCCCCCCCCCTTCCCTAAAAATGATCATGCCTACACTATTTGAGTTCAGTGCTTGACCATCACTCCGTCCCTCTCCCCCCTAGCCTTCAGTTCCTTGACCCCTGGGGGTCAACAAGCAGCTACAATCTGTTGTACCAAAATACTAACCGCTGGGGGTGGGAGATAACATTCCTGTAATTCATTAACTTGAACATGTTGAAGAAAGAATTTACTAAATGAGAATTGTTTTCATTAGTCTTGACAGGAAAAATCTGTTTTCCCAATTAACTATAAAAAAACAAATTCCATACATGATACCTCATGTTTTTTAACAATATAAACAAATATATTTAATTTCATAAATGTATTTATACACTTAAGAACTTAGTTAGGGACCATCCGATAATCAATATTGGAGCATCAAATGGATCATCATATAAACTTCAAACATATTAATATAGACAATTGGAGTGGTTCTTAACTTAATTTGTTTAGTATATGACTTTCTTCAAGAATACAATTTCATGTCTAATTCAACTGCTCCAAAAGATGATGAAAGATAAGGTCTAACACAATAAGTTTAGTTCTACAAACCATCCCCAGAGGATATATGCTGTTGCACTGTTGCACTGAGCCTCTGTTGCACCAATACGACCTGAAAATGTTCATATCACAGACTATATTTCTCTCACTATGGGGCACCACCGAGCAGTGTTATGTCATGTTATGAACACTGCTCTGAAAAATGTTCTTCGAAGTTGAAAGATAATCTTTGGTGCGAGTAGTTTTTAATTTCATGCCACTCTTGTATCAAGTCCTCTGGGACCGATTTCTGCATCTTCTCAGGAAGTCAAACTGAGTTAAGTCACAACTTGACAACAAAATTACTTTTCCTTATAAGAACAAATTATCATTGCGGGTCATTCAGTACTATTATTTCAGGAGTTATTTCATGTTCGAATCGATGAGTTCAATAAATGTCACATTAAATCAAAAGCCTTCTTTTGTGAGGGCTCTGGGCACAAGGCAGTTTAAGACGAGTTCTCATGTTCTATCTTCTTCCTTCATTTCCATGTTTTGTCTAAATGACAATTTCTTGAAATTCAAATTTGACATTTTCCCAGAGCTTCGTGACTAATCACAGATTCTATGCATGCAGATTCTTTTCTTCTTCGGCCATGAAAATCATAAAACCATCGCCATGGAAACATGAATGAAAACAGGACAATGCAATTTTTGCTGCTGCTTTGCCCAACAACAATTAATTTGTTTCCGCATTCCTCCCCATTGTACTTCATTGACTGAAACCAACTGTAGAAGAATATCAATCAGTTTCTAAAAAACAAAACTGACACCCAAATAAAAAACATTTCCCTCCCTAAAATTATAAACATATCCCCTTAAAAACACATCCCTTACAAATCCATATTTTGTAAAAGAAAAGATAAGAGCAGACTAAGCTTAAAACCAACTGTCGAGAAATATTTTGTTCGCAAAAAACTAGTCACATCCATTACACATTATTTTACTAGTCCCTTATCCTTACAACCTGAAAATATCCCTCCTTCCAATAGAGACGAAACAGGTCTATGCATAAGCCAACTGTAGAGTAAGAATTGTCCTAAAAACAGTAGACCTAACACATTCACTGACCCTCCCTCCCTCATCCAGTTGTTACTCAAATCTCAATCCCTACACCACTGCCAAAACCCTTATTTAAAAAGACATCACTAGATGTCTCTGGAAAACCAACTGTAGAGTAAACATTAAATTTTGTCACAAAAAAAGGCCCAAACCATTTGCATGTCAAATACAAATCCTCACCTCTACACCTCTGTCAAAATCAACCCTTCAAAAAATCTCTCTAGAAGTATATACAAAACCATCTGTGTAGTAAAAATGTAATAAGCTGTCACAAAAATGGTCAAATCCAAACTCAAACCCAAACCCCTTCACATACCTTTCCTCCAAAAAATATCTCTAGAAGTCCCTACAAAACCAAATGTGAAGTAATAGTTCGTCACATAACAGTAAAACCCACCCAAAGTACACCCTCTCTATTATATATCCCTCCCTCCCTTACTACTCCCCCACCCCCCTCATTGCTTCCCCCTCTCCCCAAGGGATCTGCTGCCTGCCATAGACTCTCTTGGGTCAAGAACAACTGTCAAGCATGGCCATGTGCTTCTCTTGACAAATACATCTCCAGCACTGAAGAGTTCCAGTCATGACCTATGACCTTACAGCTGACCTTGGCCATGAGTTCAAAATCTGAAATGGCCATTCCACTGCCTGCAATTGTTTAATTGAGTCCATTCTGTACATGCGATCAGACTTAAAGAATATAAAAAGATTGCAGGCTGGTCTATAAATCTGACGGGCTGTCAGTGAGTAGATGCTTGGACTACAAGCGTGGATTAATCAATATCACAGATGATTGGATGAGGAGGGAAATCTTGAGGTTGGAACAGCGTCCGTTGTGGTTTGATGTGCGACGAAATTCAGAAAATTTGACAAATTACGGAAATGAGTTTTATTCATATCGATACTTCATTTTGATGAATGAAATGCAATGTTTAGCAAAACGTAACATGTTACAAATATCGGAAATGAGTTTTATTCAGATGAGAAAAAAGTTATATGTTTTTTGTTTATTCATGAAACAGGTATGGGCCATTTCCTTTGCCTGTATGGATAGTGTTTCATCAATAATTATTGTAATCCATAATAAGTGTCATCCATTATGATGATTGTGAATCTATCAATGTGTGCGAAAATTTGAAAGTAAACTATGGTCACCAAACCCAAACTTGAAATCCATAGACTGTAAAAAGAATTCATTTACCAATTACAGTACAGAATCCCCAGGCAAATAGAACTGTGAATCTTACTCTAAACTTGACTTGAAGAAATAAGTTCTGGTATAATTATTCAATTATCATGAACTACCACCTGTGGTTTAGACTGAGCATTTTCTGAACACCCCTTTTCATAGGCATAATTGTTTTTATACTCTTGAGTGACAATGTTGTGAAATTTACATATCAAATAAAACAAAAACCAAAACAACAATAAAGCCTGAAGAGAAATTGTAAAGGATCCAATAGAACAACCATCATAATAACAAATTGGCAACAGGTTCCAAATCTAAACAATAAGATCTTCAAGTGTAGGATCGATTCAATGGAACAATCAAATCAACAAAATCCATTAGTGAAAACAATGGAATAACCAACAACAACCAAAGTAACAAAAAATCCACAAGTGAATGTTTGTGAATTCATAGAACAACAACCAAGGCCACAGTGAAAAGATTGAGGAATAAATATAGAACAACGACAAAAAGAACAACTAACTCCATGAGAGAAATTGTTCAAGATTCAATGGAACAACCAAGCAACAAATTCCACAAGTGAAGTGGTTCATAAGTCATAGAATACAAGCAAAACAAAATGGAACTTCAAGAGACCTGGCTCAGAGTCCAATCTGCCCCTCGCGACCTTTAACCTCCAATGACTTCACCCAGTCTACAGGAACATGAATCTAAGCCCACCCACATCACGTATTGTCTGAGAGCTCTCTTCTGTAGTAGATAGGGGCTAATTTAGGCAGGTGACGATATGCATTGAGGAACACGTGGGGTGTACATACTTCTCGGATATTTTTTGTGGAGACCTGGAGATAATCTTGCAGGGCGGGACAATGGTTATCAGGTCGTGACACACCTGAACAAAGCCTGGATTTGTTTATCTGTGGGCGGCGATTAGCGCGCTCTTCGATGGAAGAGATAAAAAAGTTGTGACTTCTCTCCTTTGCTTTTTATTTGAGAAGTGACATAGTTTTCAAAGGTTTGAAGCTATGTCCTTGGTGTTATTTTCTTATAAAAGTGAAGGGTATTTAGATGTTGCATGGTAGATTAGAATAGTAATTTCTGGACAAATTGTCTGTTTCAAAATTAAAAAGTTTTCATTTCAGCGTGCCATATGTCATTGTGATACATAAATAATAATGAACATGAAAAGGCATATTGAGTTGAATTCTAACAAATTCTACTTGGTGACATTGAAATAAGGGTGAAAAAATTAAATACCTAACAATAATTTTATATTTAATTTGGTGACATTGAAATAAGGGTGAAAAAATTAAATACCTAACAATAATTTTTTAATAACAAACAAATTTTCCCTTGCTTATTAATCTGTCGACCTAAATGAAAAATACCTAAGAACAAGATGGCAGAAGTAATTCCTAATTACAAAGCCGTATAAAAGCATTAGTGAAAGAGGGTGTCATGGCTCCTTGGTCAGAACAATTCTATCTTCTTTCAAGGAGAGCTCGCTTTGTGTATTTTGGCCACTTTGTTGTTGTTATAGGTTAATGAGGGGCTGTTTTAACAGACTGAACAGGAATTAGTTTGAGCATCAGCCATCATCTAGAAACAGACAAGTTTGTTTCTTTAGTCTTTATACAACCGCCAATTAACATCCAACGTGAAAGCTATGTTTTTGGACAAGTGAGGCTATAAAAGAGCAATTATCAAGTGACAGCATTTGTAAGGTGCTGAAAGGAAAAATGGCAAATCCTTAACTCTAACCTAGGCTGAAATTGTAAGACAAAAACTTTTTCAGAGAAATGATAATTTGCAAAGTTCTGAAAGGAAAACGGGCAAAATTGCACTTAAATCCTAAACTGAAACTGAAGTCGAAATATTTGGATTCCAAAATGGTATTCACATCAGAGAAATGAATACACATCTTAGCAGAAGACAAAAAACTAATGAACCAAATTTTGGGATGGTAATTGTGATCAAAAGTATTTGCTAATTTTCAAGTTCTGACAACATTTGGAAGTAAACATTGATCAGATTTCAAGTAATATGAGATGCCAGTGATACAAAATCTACTCCTCTTATTGGATTTAGAAGATGTTCTTTGTGCGATGGTAGAACATTTTTGAGAACTTAATCCAGAAATCTAGGACAAGTTCAACTTCAAAGGGAATTAATGAGCTGTGCATTTTAACAGATTACGAAGAGTACCAAGGTCAAAATACATATGTAATTAGAACTGCTCTAAAGTTCCACCAAACTTTTCCCTTGTCAGAAATAGTTTCACGGCCGTTCACAAGTTTATATAAAAAGATTTAATGAAGTTAGAGGAAGGTATTTATGTAAAAGAATTACAGATATGAATGTTAATACTAAAAGGGTTGCAAGAAAATTAATCAAGAAAATGTCCAAGTATTCATTTAATATATTGACAAAATTAAAAGATATGATTTCATTTAAATTATATTTTCAACAATCATACTAAGTTTTTCTATGCAAGCCATCTCACCCTTAAATTTTTTAATTTCCTAAAGCAAACAGCAAGTTATATGCACTTCCTTAAAGTTATTTCAGGAACAATAACCCACTGTTTGTACAAAACCATTGTCCATAAACTTTCAAAAATAGCCGTCTCAGCTATAAAGGTTTATCATTTGCAATATAAAATTCTAATTTATGTACAGTGTCACTATCATTTAACCTTAAAACAATATTCACTTTATCCCATGACTGTTTTTACACTGTTTAACCTCAACCTAGAATAAATTATTTTTTCACTGCGTAACCTCTACACATATCACAGGAAGCATTAGCAGTGTTTACCTCATCTGCTTGATTTCATTATAAATCATTATAAAGCTCAAGCAAGCACTTGATGCTGGCAGAGAGTGTAAATATCTTTATCCCTCTAAATAACCAAGTGTAATCCTTGTTCATCCAAATAAATGGAATGGAAAGTTAAATAAGGGTATGAGGCAGGGAGGTTGCCTGCAACCTATTTTGTTGATAGAGAGAACAAACGAGTTAGTTATTTTATCTTAATCATAGAATTAACAATACAATGACACAAGGAAATTGTTTACACCATGTAGTTCATAAAAAATGTTATAACTTGATATTCAATTTTGCTGTAAATGCAATTAACAGTTAAATGAAGGTATTAAATGGATGTCTACAACATATGCTGTTGATAGTAATTAAGAACAAAAGTATTAACTCATGTGCTTATGCATAAAGGTTCTTTGATCTTAATCATAGAATTAAGAATGGGTTGAAGCAAGGACATTGTTTACACCATGTTGTTCATTAAGAAATGTTCATATAAATGAATGACTTCAATAACTATACTTTCAAACAAAGGAGTGAGTACCTTAAAGAGTAAATGTCAAAATTACTCTCTCTCTAGTCCAGCTTCAGGACTGTAAATAAAAAGGAGCCTTTAATACAGTCTAGGTTCTCCTTCAGCAAGTCTAGGCTACAGCAATTTACATGAGGAGACAAAGAAATAAAAATGTTGAAAAGAATGTAATTATTTCAAAAATAATATATTTCATAGACTAAATTTTAGTCTACTCTCTCTCCTACACAACTGTTCTCCTGTTTAAAAGTTTTTACCCACGTTAAATTTCAGATCAACATTTCAAGACAATATTCATAACTGTACTTTGAAATCAAAGAAGAACGTACTTCAAAGGCAAAATATCCAATATATATACTTCTAATCCACAACTGTTTCTATGGGGGAAAATTTACACCCCCTTTAATTTCAAATCAATATTTCAAGATCATATTCATAACTGTACTTTGAAACCAAAGAAGAAAGTACTTCAAAAGCAAATATTCTCCTTCTTAACCTCAACTGTTTTTCTGATCAAAAGTTTCAGAGAAACATAGTCCATGAAATCATTTTACCACCTTGAACAGAGTATGTACTATATTCTGCACAACTTGTCATACATAAAACAGATCTACCTGCAATTTCAATCAGCTCATCTCGTCTTGTAGATCCCACACCTGCCTAACAGGTGTGTACCTCGTTCCGATCATAAATTTGTTCAAGGTAAAACAGCCAGGTTATGCTTTATCATCTGTTAAGGAATGGACAAAAGGTGAAATAGTTCTGAGGCAATAATGGATTTGTTAGTGGTAAAATAACACAATGTGTTAGGGTTGAAAATGTTTATTTTCTTATATGCAATCATAAAGTGAGTCCCTTGTTCCAATCATAAATTTGTTCAAGGTAAAACAGCCCAGAAAAGATTCATCATTTTTTAAAGGAATAGACAGTCAAAAAGTGACCAAATCTTTATGCAATGTTAAATCGGTAAAATAATACAATATGGAATGTTTGATTTGAGTCCTACTTCAGTACCTTGTTCAAATCATAAATTTGTTCTCGATAAAAACAGCCCTCTTATGCATTCATCAGGTAAGAAATATAGACAATCAAAAGATGAAAAACTTCTGATACATTGATAGATGGTTTGTGGTGAAATAAAAGATTATGTGAAGGTTACCTAAATTAAATTCCTTATTGCAATAAAAAGAACAGCAAGATTTTCTGGGTGATGAAATTTTTATCCAGAAAATTTTGCTTTTTTATGTATACTACTTCCAAATATCCTTCAAAGACTTAATTGTATACATACAGAATGTGGATTTTTCTAATACGAAATCAGAAAAAAAGTTATCTCATTGGCTTAAAAAATGAATTTCAAAGAAATTCCAAGAACATCAGAAACGTTTTATTGACAGATAAATGACCCATCTTGGTTGATAAGGGTTTAAGTATCTTCCTATAGACTTGCTGAACCTTGAGCACCCTAGACTGTATCAAGGCTCCTATCTCATATACAGTAATGAAGCAGGACTATGGAGGACTTGAAGGAATCCTCTTCCTCATGACCCATTAACTCACTAATATGTCTGGTTTCACACTTCCATGCATAAAGATTCATATCTTGCTTTTTCAACAACATTGAGATTGTAATCTGGTCAAGGTATAAAATGCTATATGACAACTTTTCATCTTTTTTTTGTGCAATTAACCCCAATGCAGTACTTGTTTTAAAGTGTTAAGATTGCAATCGGCACAAAGATATAAATTTGCTTGCTGTGAAGGTTTACAGTTTCTCACAAATCTCATTTGTCGGCAATGCCCTACATCTACCAAAAATGTCTATTTTTCAGTGGCTGTAGCCAGATCATTTATATCACTTGAATGTTTAGACATGAATCAAGTAAATTGGCCACTCAGAATGAATGGTACTCATAAATTTTGCAGCTTACGATCATGACATGAATGTTGAAATATGGTATTATATTTTCTGCTTCTCTTAACCACATTGCTTCTTATATTTTACATTATTCTTGTAAAACATATCCCAGTTTGAAATTTGACACCGAAAACAGTGCAATAACAATAATTTATTGATATTAGAAACTCTTGGAAATAATTTTTTTTTATATCATTTTGGAGAAAAAGTAATTGATATATAACATAAATTGAATTCAAAACGATTAAATAGTACTTCAATTTGACTCTCATCTACTTTGAGTATCAAGAAGATGTTTAAATGTTTCAGATAACTTGATGTTTTACAACCTAAGTTTTTAATGCTACGTCTTCCAAATAACATCTGGGATCACCTCAACGAGACCCAAAGTGGTGATTGGCATAAAAGTTTAATCAAAATCAGTCTTGTTCAACCAGAGGTGAAACCCAATGGATTCTCACATGTAATTAGTGGTGAAGAAAACATTCTCAAGGGACAGTTAATGCTTGTTTTACCAAGTGAGACTATTTTCCAAACCACTGATTTCAGATGGTATGATGATGGTGGTATCTTGGTATCTGTTAACTTCACATAAAATACACTAGTTGAAGGAAATCTCAATCCCTTTGCAATCCCAGATACACCAAATCGTACATTTTTTCAAGATAATTTCTCAAGGTCATAAGAGTTAAAGTTCAATTGTCTGAATTTCAAATGTCACCATCAAACCTGCTATTACCAATCAGATACATATCAAACAATTTCCATCTTTCTGAAATTTGAAAAATGAACAGAAACCACAAAAAGCGTTTCCAAGGCAACAGGTTTAAGCTTCACATATGTTATAAGATCAAATGACAAAGAAAACATGGTTCCTTCCTAGATGCCAAAAACATTGGCCGGTCAGTCTGGTGTTTTTTATATTTATCTTTCCTTCCTTGTAAAACAATTTCCTTTTCCCCACATGAACAAAATTCTGGCTTTGAATGATATCAACTTTGGTTACAATGAAGTTGATTCCTCGTATAATTAATTAAAACAGCTGGATCAAAATCATACTGTTTTTATTAGACACAATCCTGCATTCTCTCTGGAACTTTAAATCTTAAATTCTAATGTTTACATTTGTTTGCTGCTTTGAATGACCTCAGAGAACACAAATACCTGTGAAATTTAACTACAAAACAATTCCATAAAGTGAACTAAAATTCATTGGTCATCTTTATGTCATTGGGCATCAAGGGGTTAATAAATTGGGACAATCTATAGTTTCTATCAAGACATACATTGCTATATTCATGTTTCTAATACTTACCCTTTAGCAATATAATCTTAGAACATTTAGATATTCATTTGCTTGTGGCAAATGGATAATTATTGCCTTTGAATAAAAGTTGTCATTTTAGTAAAATAGGCCATCTTAAATATTTTGAATTCAGAGGGTTAATCCAACAAGACAGGAAAATGTGTTTCTTTGAGTTAAACCCTGAAAAAACACACCCAACATTCTAAAGGGCAATTCTCTGAATTTAGCCCAGGCAAGCTAGAAACCTTTTCAAACTCTTTGATGCTGTTTAAGGTTTTTGATTGAAAACACATTTTATAAAATAAGATTTGAAAGATGATAAATTAAACTCTTATGTCTTATCCATAAACACATGTAGGCAACTCTTTGATAAAAGAAACCAAACAATCTTTTAAATAAACAAAACAGAGGAAGTGTTTTTTTACAAAACCTAAACAAAGCAATTGAAGAATGCTAGTCTTAAAACAAAGTTTTTATTATTAGTTTCCTGTACTGAAGGCATTGTACATGAACTATTTATTTTGAGATGAGTGCATCTTTATCTAGGCACAGCGCCAGTATGTGTTATTTCTACAGGTGGGTTTGACAACTTTGATAAATTACCTCCCTTTGTCTCCCACCAGGTGGCAAAACTGTTTTCAACACAGCAGCCATCTTGGAAAAAATTTAAGAACAAAAAAGTGCTTTTGCTACCTTAGGCACTAAGTTTTCTCTAAAACTGCTTACATTTCACTAACAGTTTGGCAAATGTACTTTTCCAAACTTTTAATAAGAAACATTCCTTTGACTGTGTTCTGTGTTTCTTCAAGGTATTACAAAAAATCCTCTTGAGAATATTGATTATCTATTAAATATCTTTGCCTTAGAAGAATTTCCTAATCTTATTCAAAAATAGGACTTATTTGAACAACCATATCTTGGATGCAATAAAGTCAATTTCATCATGTTAACCAAATCCTTACCTATTGAAAACTCATCAGAATTTAAACAGGATTTCAGAATTTAATTTACAGGCATTCACATAATATTACCACATTTCAAAGAACAGGGTTAGAAATATAAAATTAGAATGGAATTAACCTCATAGTGTACAGAATATTACCAATTATAAAAGAAGTTTGGAAAATATAAATCTGGTGGAATCAACTCAATTAATGTCAAGGTATACAGAATATTCCGAAATAATAAACCAAGTTTTGAATACTAAATTTGATGAATACAACGCAACCTCACAATATACAGAATATTACTACATCATTAAGTAGATGGTATATAAGATAGAAATTTGATGAAATCAACTACACCTCATAATCAACAGAATAGTACAAAATCACACAAAAAAAGGGTTTTGACACAGTATTTGAGGAAATCAGCTAAATCTCATGATAAACAGAATAGTACCAAATCACAAAATAAAGGCCTCTAAGATAGATTTGGAATCATTGTAACCTCGACCAAACCCAGTCACCAACACCTGAATCCGATTCTGCCAGCTCCAATAGCGTGGTAGGCATCAGTCAAATAGTGGAAGTCTACAGGGTGGTGCTCCGACAGCCCTATAGTGTTAATTTTCTTCTTTCCTAATTGCCTCCGTTTTTTAGGGTCTAATGTTAAAAACATTGAGTTAAACATACCGCAGCCACTATTGCAGCCGAGGAACCCCACCCCTGGTAATTCTAGATGAAATCTTTGCCTGTAAAAACAGGTAAAAATGTCAAATGCTAACATTCTCTGAGTTTTTAGACTTTTAAGAATTCTGGAAAAAATCTCACCCAAGCCTGAATCGTGAATCTTTCATTGTCTCGTGAAAGGAGATTTATTGTTCGAGAAGTTTTTCAATAAGGAATTATTTGCGATAAATAATGAAGCCCACAAAGTTAAATGCCTGAAAGTGTTAACAAATAGCCAAGAGGCTATCAAAGTTAGGATTTATAGAGAAGTTACTGCTCTTACATCCAAAGTAAATAAATCCTGAGGTTTCAGGAATCCACATTTGAACAGAGCAACCGAATTCCCTAAGGACCAATCAAAAAGCTACATTCATCTCACTTTCCGTCATCATGTATCCTTGAGATGAGAACTGTCTGGGTATACTCCCAATGGAGTTAAAAACCAATCACATAAAAAATGAAAGTTGACATATATTCTTTTAATATCACATGCATACCATCAGTAACAGCAAAAGTTAGAACTTAAAGTTCTTCTTATTTCAAAAATGGTTATGACAAAAACTTAATCAAAACTTAAGTAAGTCACACATTTGCATATAATCATCATAAACAAATTGTAAAATATTTTTTGAACAAATACTCAAGAACAGAAGTTTCTCACATATGAAACAGGACAAAAGAAACAGAAAAAAAAGAAGAAAAAAGATAAAATGAAATATGTTATTCAAGTTTTGAAATTATTACATAAAAATAATTAAGACAACAAATAACAGTGGCAACTCGTTAGATGGTAAAGTAAAAAACTTTCAAAAGTGATGATTTTTTATGTCGCTTGATTACTTTGAAAACAAAGTATCGGATAAGCATATTGATTTCTTCATGAACCTTGGAAACGTTACGTAACTGGATGGGACTGTATCGTTTGCATACTGATTTTCAATTACCTTCAACGAGGCTCAAATGAAATATGTATGGTCGACCTTGTACCAGAAATGATTGACAATCATTGACTAGATGAGAACACCAAGTAGACAAAGAAAAGCCTTCATATCAGAATAACAAGAAAGAAAGGATCAAGTCATCAACATGACTCTATCGTCAGTACCTTAACCAACAATAAAAACATGTTTCTCCAATGATTCACCTAATTTGCCTTACAAAGACAACTATCTGTGCATCAAACTGCCTTTCTCACAATAAACACTCAACCACCATTCCACTACAGACCATAGTGCACATGAAAAAGCCATGTTTGCTGCTCAACCAAAACAGAGGCTTCAAGAAGGCCAGTATGGAGATGGCAGTACACATAAACAAGCCTGTTTGTATGGCTTCACATCTCCCGCTACACACAAACACAGAAACCAAAGAACCCTGCGTCCATAACATCTTACAATAACTCAGAAACCCATTCCAGAGCACCTTTCCGATGCTGCCATGTTGAACCAACTTCTGCCATCTGCCGTTGCCAGGTACCAAAGCCTGAATGTTTTTATGTAGGTCTGTAGAATGCATGTGTTGTGAATGTGGACCCATCTGGAAGCGTTCTTTGGGCGAGCAATCATTCCAGAAAATTGTTCCACCATCAGCGCTAGTCATTATAGCAAAATGGTGCAACACCATTGGCGCTGTCCATAATGGTAAAATGGTAGCAATAGCACTCTTTGTTTTTCTAATGAGTAGATTTTCATGATATTATTCATATTCACCTCTTCAGTAAAGAGGGAACAATATTCCAAAATCAGCCTTTTTTATACTTGAAAAATGGTGAATTTTTTTTGGATCAAGTGACACTTCCAAATAAGTAGAATAGTAAATGAGTTCTGATTTAGAAATTATCAAATGAGGTAATTAGTCAGTTCTGAAAAGGTATTGATTTAAAAAACAACAACTATATAACAACCAATTTTGTTATCTATTACCTTTGAAACCATATATTACTCAATAAGTGCTATCCATAAGTATTAAGCACAATAAATAACCCCTCTCAGTGCGTGTTATCAAAATGATAAAGAACATAATTATATTCATAATTGTTAAAGTACCTTATTTCGTAATCATGCTACCTATCATCATAAAGAGAACACATAACATATCATGAAATCTTCTACAATGATTGCTTTTAAAATGGAAAAACCATAACATTTCGAATTTGGTGCTACCAATAAGGGTATAAGCACATAATATTTAGTATGACATAATGCACAGTTGGTGCAAAAAGGTAAAAGTACCATATCTCATCATTGGCACTATACATTACAGTAAAAGCAATATATTCCACCCTCTGGGCAATACATAAGGGTTAAACCCATATATTCCACCATCGGGCTATACATAATGGTATAATGCAAATATTCCACCATCTGGGCAATACATAAGGGTTAAACCCATATATTCCACCATCAGGGCTATATATATATAATGGTAAAACAAAAATACGCCACCTTCGGGCTATACATAATGGTAAAACCGATATATTCCACCATCAGCGCTATACATGAGGGTAAAACCAATATATCCACCATCAGCGCTATATACATGAAGGTAAAACCAAATATCCACCATCAGCGCTTTACATGAGGGTAAAACCAATATATCCACCATCGCGGCTATACATAAGGGTAAAACCAATATATCCACCATTGGGGCTATACATAATGGTAAAACAAAAATATGCCACCTTCGGGCTATACATAATGGTAAAACCGATATATTCCACCATCGGTCTATACATAAGGATAAAACCGATATATTCCACCATCAGCGCTATACATGAGGGTAAAACCATTATATCCACCATGGGGGCTATACATAATGGTAAAAGCACAATATTCCACCATCAGCGCTAGATTTTGAAGGTACCAAAAAGCACTTAAAACATTTTGTTTGATAAACGACCAGATTGACAAGTCTCAAGTGCATTAGGACCAATCATGCAGGTCCCCGCAATCAGATCAATTTCCAAACGGAAAAGTGGAGAGCATTCGCAACCTACATGCAACCCATTTCGTTCTTTGTGGGGTCAATCCTTGGAGCATTTGATGAACTCTGTGTCTATTTGTTTAGCTCATCAGAACTGGACAAGTACGAATCAAGAGCCCAAGGATCATCGTAGAGCACCCTTAATTATCTCGAGATCAGCGCACAAAGAGCGCCAGTCACCTCAAAATGACCCATAATAGAGAGTATATGGAATTATTTATACCAACGACTATGTTCTGGTTCCAGTAAAGAGAAAATGGCTTTTGAGGGCTGCGTCATTACACTTTCATATTAACATCCTTCCTCTGAGATATTCTACTCAGACATGCCAATCAGTGGTCTCCTATCTACATGAGTAGATTATTTATTCAGGGAGGTCCACAAAATATTACTTTAACTCTTTACCTGTTGGTTCAGAAATGTGCCTTACGAAACGGGAAATATAAATGGAATTTTTTTTAGAGCCATTGGCTCTGTAGCTCATCAGGCTTTATATTTGATTTTGCTTTAGGGTGTGACCAATGTGGCTCACCCCTTAGTAAAAAATCTACAATTTATAATCCTCAGTAGTCAAGGAGTCAAGTTTCCTAGGCCTTATGGTTTTGGAGAACAATATGGAAATAGGTTTTAAGGATGTGGCCCCTGTGTGCCATGCCATAAGCCCATCAGGCTTTACAGGCCAGATGAGCTAAAAATTAAAAAAAATTCCCTGTGAAATTCCCTTGTCGGCAACTTTTGATTTCTGGTACTGCATCGAGAATATTGATTGGCATCTAAACCTGAAATGTTGCAGGTTTCTAAACAAGTCCCTGATCTATCTTGGTATATTCTCTAAGAAAGAGACTTTTGTCTTCCATGAACTAGCCTCTCTTCCATTTAAAGCTAATGACTTCCTGATTCCTGTAATTTTGACACACTGATACTGATTTAATAAGAATATGATATTTAATTTGCTCCTGGTCACTTGTAAATCGATATAGCACAATATTATTACTTTCGACTTTAAATGATAAGGTTATTCTTCCTTATATCCTTCTCTATTGTAACTGCTTTATAAATAGCTCTTGACTTTCCATTTCAATTTGTCTTAATCCCTCGCATAGATTTTATTTTCAGTCAAAAGAACAATTTTTTTTTTTTTAAAAGCTAAAATCCCATCAATAACTTTCGGTTTAACATCTTTTTAAACTCACTGTGCAATTTTGTCAAAGTGTAAAAATTCAATTAAAAGGTTTTGTTAAAAATAAGAGCAGCAAATCTTTACAATGTTCCAAAAACAGATCTTCCTCAAAGACTGCCAGTAAGTGATGAGTAAATAAAAAGACCATTTTTAAATACCACGTGTTAAGTTCTTCCAGATCAATGCCATGATATTCTCATTTTCCGATCTTCGTTGTCAAACTTTAGACTGAAGAGAAAATGACATCCTTACACGCACTGAGAAAAACATGTTAAATATTTTAATATTCTTTTGAAACCACTAGTGATTATTTTGATATTTAGCTAAGCCATCCCCACATGATGAGAAATTAAGAGCTTTACTCTTTACATGTGTGTTATAGCAAAGTAAGCTTGATTCCAAACTGGCCGAGAGCTTAAATCTTTGTTAAGTTTGTCATCACAAGTTAAGTTTAGGAATTAAACATAAATGTATCATCAATATTGACGTTGTTCAATATTTTCAATTATAATTCAGTCACACATAACAACAAAAAATTGTTTATTTAAAAAAAGTTTGGTTAGAGACAAAATTAGCTTTATTGAAAATATAAACTAATTTTAGCCGTAAACTGCCATAGAAGAAAGCCTTCAACGCTGAGATCAAAGCAAAGCTAAGAAAACAGACAGACCTGAAGCAATTTCCATCTTTCTGCACAAGCACAGAAAAAACAAACAAAATCATTTGATACTACCTATCTCCTTGTATCCATAAATAGCTTCCCCTTTCATATCATTCCACAGCTAACTTTTACACATACCCTTTGACCTCCGTGCACCTATTACCATCGTGTGGGAGGTCTACAGTGAAACAATAAACTAATGAATCATCAATATTTGTCTTATCAATCTGTCTTATCATTCTTATAAGCAATGTTAGGTAATGACATGAAAAGTGGATGTCTTTATGTCTGGATGGGTGGATGGGTGGATTGCTTGGTGGATGGGTTGATGGATAGATGGATAAAGGATGGAATCAAGTGAATGGATGGGTGGATTGGTGGATTGCTTGTTTGATGGGTTGATGGATAGATGAATGGAAGGATAATAGATGGGTGGATGGATGGGTTGATGGATAGATGAATGGAAGGATAATGGATGGGTGGATGGATGGGTGAATGGATAGATGAATGGAAGGATAATGGATGGGTGAATGGATGGGTTGATGGATAGATGAATGGAAGGATAATGGATGGATGGATGGATGGATGAGTTGATGGATAGATAAATGGAAGGATAATGGATGGGTGGATGGATGGGTGAATGGATAGATGGATGGATGGGGAAATGGGGATAGGGAGATGGGGGATGGATGGATGGGTGGGTGGGTGGATGGATGGGTGAATGGATGGGTTGATGGATAGATGAATGGAAGGATAATGGATGGATGGATGGATGGATGAGTTGATGGATAGATAAATGGAAGGATAATGGATGGGTGGATGGATGGGTGAATGGATAGGTGGATGGATGGGGAAATGGGGATAGGGAGATGGGGGATGGATGGATGGGTGGGTGGGTGGGTGGATGGATGGGTGATGGATGAGTAGTCGGATGGATGGACGGATGGATTGGTGAATTGGCCGATGCATTGATGGATGGATGGGTGGATGGATGGATGGATGTGGGTATATGAAAATTTTTATTAACAAATGGTTGGCTAATTTGAATGTTCATATTAACAATAAATTTTTTAACATTAAAAATAGAGCCATTGGCTCTGTAGCTCATCAGGCTTCATCATCAATTATGCTGTAGAGTGTGGCCAATGTGATTCCCCCTTTGTAGAGGCCACAGGGGCACCAATCATAAAATTAAGTATATATAGGTGACAAGTTTCAGTTTTCTAGGCCTTATACTTCAGGAGAAGAAGATGAAAATAGATTTGAAGGACGTTCCTGTTGCCTTTATTAGGGGCAACAGGGTCACCAAAGCTACAATTCATAATCCTCACTAGTCAAGGAGTCTGTACACAACGTTTCAGCTTTCTAGGCCTTATTCTTCTGGAAAAGACGATGAAAATAGGATTTTAGGGCATGGCATCTGTGGCCCTTATTAGGGGTCACAGGGCTACCAAAGCTACAATTTATAATCCTCATTAGCCAAGGAGTCTGTACACAAAGTTTCAGCTTTCTAGGCCTTATGGTTCTGGAGAAGAAGATGAAAATAGGTTTTTAGGGTGTGGCCCACGTGGCCCTTATTAGGGGTCACAGGGCCACCAAAGCTACAATTTATAATCCACACTAGCCAAGGAGTCTGTACACAAAGTTTCAGCTTTCTAGGCCTTATGGTTCTGGAGAAAAAGATGAAAATAGGTTTTTAGGGTGTGGCTCCTGTGGCCCTTATTAGGGGTCACAGGGCCACTAAAGGTACAATTTATAATCCTCACTAGCCAAGGAGTCTATACACAAAGTTTCAGCTTTCTAGGCCTTATGGTTCTGGAGAAGAAGATGAAAATAGGATTTTAGGGCATGGCATCTGTGGCCCTTATTAGGGGTCACAGGGCCACCAAAGCTACAATTTATAATCCTCACTAGCCAAGGAGTCTGTACACAAAGTTTCAGCTTTCTAGGCCTTATGGTTCTGGAGAAGAAGATGAAAATAGGATTTTAGGGCATGGCATCTGTGGCCCTTATTAGGGGTCACAGGGCCACCAAAGCTACAATTTATAATCCTCACTAGCCAAGGAGTCTGTACACAAAGTTTCAGCTTTCTAGGCCTTATGGTTCTGGAGAAGAAGTCGAAATTCCACAAAGTTTACGGACGGATGGACGGATGGACGGACGGACGGACGGACGGACGGACGGACGGACGGACGGACGGACGCCGGACACCATGCCATGCCATAAGCCCATCGGGCCTTACAGGCCAGATGAGCTAAAAACAAAAAATAGAGCCATTAGCTCTGTAGCTCATCAGGCATCATATCAAGTTTGCTTTATACAGGCAAGATGAGCTAAAAATGAAACTGATGTCACCTATTGCAAGAAAACCTATAAAAAAATTACAAAACAAATGTATTATTATTCAGCACTTTCTAGATCGCCAATATCAGACAGTGAAAGAAGTCCACACTAACATATCCAAGGAGAAATAAATTTGCCATAGACTGTCATCTAATGGAGAACAAGCAGCTGACATGGTCGAGCTATATCCCCCGCAAATTGCACAATATGTTTAGGTTTTCCATATCATATTGCCGATTATTTTTTTTCGCACAAAATAACACATATTTTCAAGGATATTAAGGAAGTTGTTCTAATCAAAAAACTAAATGATACCAACATTATGTTCACTGTTGGGCATAATTCAAGTTAACTGACAAAATTAAAATCAAACGAATGAATTTGTGTATTATGTATTTTGATCTCCAAGATCAATTTAATCATAATATGTAAACAAACATATTTTCAAAATTGTTCTTCATGACACACCTTCATATGATTATGTATCTCCATATCAAATTTGATCAATATGTGATGCTTAGCTTAGAAGTAGTGAGCAGGATAGGACTTGTAACAGTTTTCCAACAGAGTCCTCATTTTTGGCCAAAAAAGTCAAAATTTTATAAAAATATTTTCAAAATTGTTCTTCATGACACACCTTCATATTATTATCTATCTCCATATCCATTTTGATCAATATGTGATGATTAATTTAGAAGTTGTGAGCCGGACAGGACTTGTAACAGTTTTCCAACAGAGTCCTCATTTTTGGCAAAAAAGTCAAAATTTTATAAAAATATTTTCAAAATTGTTCTTCATGACACACCTTCAGATGATTATGTATCTTCATATCAAATTTGATCCAAATGTGATGATTAGTTAAGAAGTTGTGAGCCGGACGGGACTTGTAACATATATCTTAAAACTTTACCACTTTTTCTCCAAAATCCTAATATTTTATGTAGATTTTCAGAAATTTTTTACTCATGACACATTATTACATTATTACATGTTTCTTCATTGCCATGAAGAATTTGAATTGAAATGGTTGATTAGTTACAAAGTTATGAGCCGGACACAAAGTGTAACGGACGGACGGACGGTACCCATTTTAATACCCCCCGCAACTTCGTTGTTGCGGGGGATAAAAATAGGTTTTTAAGATTGTGACCCCTGTGACCCTATTTGGGGTCATGGGGGCACGAAACCTTCAGTTTAGAATCCCAATTGGCCAAGGAGTCTACATGCAGTCTTTCAGCTCAATAGACCTTTAGGAGCTAAAGATGATGATGAAAATAAGTTTTTAAGGTGTGACCCCTGTTACCCTATTTGGGGTCATGGGGTCACGAAATCTACAATTTAGAATCCCCATTGGCCAAGGAGTCTGCACATATAATTTCAGCTCTCTAGACCTTTTGGAACTTGAGAAGAAGATGAAAATAGCTTTTTAAGGTTGTGACCCCTGTGACCCTATTTGGGGTCACAGGTTCACCAAAGTTACAAATTAGAATCCCCATTGTCCAAGGAGTCTGCACATATCGTTTTTAACTCTCTAGTCCTTTTAGAACTGGAGAAGAAGATGAAAATAGTTTTTTAAGGTTGTGACCCCTGTGACCCTATTTGGGGTCACAGGGTCACCAAAGTTACAAATTAGAATCTCCATTGTCCAAGGAGTCTGCACATATAATTTTTAACTCTCTAATTCTTTTAGAACTCTAGAAGAAGATGAAAATAGGTTTTTAAGGTTGTGACCCCTGTGACCCTATTTGGGGTCACAGGTTCACCAAAGTTACAAATTAGAATCCCCATTGTCCAAGGAGTCTGCACATATCACTTTCAACTCTCTAGTCCTTTTAGAACTGGAGAAGAAGATGAAAATAGGTTTTTAAGGTTGTGACCCCTGTGACCCTATTTGGGGTCACAGGTTCACCAAAGTTACAAATTAGAATCCCTATTGTCCAAGGAGTCTGCACATATCACTTTCAACTCTCTAGTCCTTTTAGAACTGGAGAAGAAGATGAAAATAGGTTTTAAAGGTTGTGACCCCTGTGACCCTATTTGGGGTCACAGGGTCACCAAAGTTACAAATTAGAATCCCCATTGTCCAAGGAGTCTGCACATATCACTTTCAACTCTCTAGTCCTTTTAGAACTGGAGAAGAAGATGAAAATAGGTTTTTAAGGTTGTGACCCCTGTGACCCTATTTGGGATCACAGGGTCACCAAAGTTACAAATTAGAATCCCCATTGTCCAAGGAGTCTGCACATATAATTTTTAACTCTCTACTCCTTTTGGAACTGGAGAAGAAGATGAAAATAGGAATTTAAGGTTGTGACCCCTGTGACCCTATTTGGGGTCACAGGTTCACCAAAGTTACAAATTAGAATCCCCATTGTCCAAGGAGTCTGCACATATCAATATTAACTCTCTAGACCTTTTGGAACTGGAGAAGAAGATGAAAATAGGTTTTTAAAGTTGTGACCCCTGTGACCCTATTTGGGGTCACAGGGTCACCAAAGTTACAAATTAGAATCTCCATATGCTAAGGTACTTGTACACAAAATTTCAGCTCTCTAATGTGTATGGTTCATGAGGAGAAGTCGAAAGTGTCAAAAGTTTACGGACGGACGGACGGACGACGGACGACGGACGGACGACGGACGGACGGACGCCGGACGACGGGCCATGCCATAAGCCCATCTGGACTTTCAGTCCTGATGAGCTAAAAATTAATAATATATAGATAAGTCAATTCCAGGTCACGACATCAAATTAATTTCTGACCTTTTTTATTGTTGATTATGAAAATTCACAAATGAAAATGTTTTGTATAATAAAAGTTTAAAAATTCATCACAAGGACATAAATGACTCATAAATGACTATGCATGCATTTTCCATTCACTTCTTCAAATAAATATATGTGTATACATAATCTAACAGGATATCGAGAAAAACTATGCATACAATACCACATGCGTAGAGTACAATATACATATTCTTGCTTCATGACAACTGTGAACAGTACAATACACAATCTAACTGAATTGAGACCATCGCTAATGGTACGCCATATTTTGTGTTTTCTCAGGTGGGCAAATTGTTGTTTTCAAACATGTTTCTCCATTACTTGCACCCGTCTTGGGTTAAACATTGAGTAAATAGTCCCCAACCTCACAAACCTGGCCTGTTTTTGCCTATAGCTTTTAACGTATTAGCGAGATATTTACACCTATTAGTAAGCGCACTGCTTCAAGATTTCCTTAGTGTCACAGATTTTATAGAAAGCCATCAGGGGGGCCTCTCAAAAGCATTCAAGTCATTATTGGTTTTGGGGATTGTATCTACAGAGTTGTCGGGGTTTATCTAGCTTTCAGCAAAAAAGAGACATTTTGAGTCTTGTTGTTTAAGATTTACCCCATTCATTTCTATGCAGAATCTAAAAACTTTCCCTGCTTAGGGAAAAAATAATTTCTTGAAAAAGGATATACCCATAGTGACTATATGCTGATTTTCTCTGAAACAGTCTAGATGATTGCAAAATGAAAGTTTCTGAGCCTTGTTTTCAATATGAAATGCATGAACAAAAACACAACATTATATATAAATGATAATCGTGTAAACAAGAATTGATATATACTCACAGTTTTCCGCAATTCTGTTATCAAATTCTAATATCCTGTTCAAATCCTGAAAAAAGAAGAAAAAAAAGATATAAAATATATCATTTGATTTTAAAAACAAAACAAATAACATCTTGACAACAGCATGCATTAACATGTCTTCCTTTTGAACGTCACAAATATCCATATATAATGTAAAATAATAACATTTGTTCACTATCTGAATGGCATATTTCAATCAGGCAAGATGAACAGATTAGAGATAAAAAATAGTTTTGAAGACCATTTAGCTTATATCAAAGCTGCTAATATCATATTGCAGGGAGAAAACCCGCAACACTAATGGGGCTGTGCATTGCAGTGAAACCTGCACGCATAGGCTGGAACTAGAGTTCCTAGGTACTATGCTGAAATTCAGTGTAGCATTGCACCCAAACCAAACTGCATGTAGAACAGTTCTCTACTGCAGACAAACGCTAAGGCCCCTTGAAAGGATTCAAACCTTGGACCTCTTGATCAAAATCCACTGTGCTATCCTGCCCAATTTTATCTCTCAAACTTATTCAAAATAAACAGAAACATTAACAACATTACCAGACCTATTGACAAATATTTCAATCCTCCTGAATTCAAACCCCAAAATCTTACGTTATTGCAAAATGAAATATGAAATCAAGCCAAAACTTCTGGAAGTTATCGAAGCTCTTCTTACAAGGAGACAGAAAATAGCTGTTTAGCAAATCTCTGTAGCCTGCATAGGAGACTCAAAGAACAGAGGGTTTGATCCTTGGGGCGCAAAGTGCTATAAATTAATCAGTCCACCTATTAAAAGTCTTCAGAGGACAGATCAGTCGAAAACTAGAGGCGATGTGTCTCTCCAGAGAACTTTTTTCTTCTTATGTTGTAAAACAGTCAACAAACATTAAAGTCACTTTGTCTGTGTCCTGTTATTTATTAGTTTATTCTGTTAATACATATAGATTTTGTATTTTTTGGGCAATTCAAAACTACTTAGAATTGTATTATTTATTGGGTAGTTTGAACTTTGAGATGTTTTGAGTTGAAAACTATTATTCATATGTTGAAATACAAAGCTGACAATTTTAGATGATCTCATAATTTAGTTTGGTTATCCATGCATGTATTTGCCAGATTAAAGAGAGACAGAGAACGTTGATGGAATCAAATCAAACTTTATAAATGATAGTATTTTATCGGGAGGTACTGCTTGTTTGTGAAAATTACCATTTCAAAGCCTACATATATCTTGGTTCATTGAATTTTGGGAATTTGTCCTAAACAAAACAGACAACGGCATGCTCAAACATGTACTCAAACATAATTTGAATTTATTTTTTTCAAAGAAGATAGGAAGAATTTGTTGACAGTGGTTTGCTATGGTAGAATGGTGAATAACATTCATGTAGCCGTTTTTAGAGATCATCATTGAAATACGTAAATATCATGATTTTGAGATTTCATTGATGAACAATTTATGCGATAATAAACTCTGGAAAAAATATTTTGGCTCCTTATTTTTTCAAATATCTATAAATATGAAATATTTGGCGTGTTACTTTAAAACTTTTAGTCTAATGTAAATCATACAGCAAACAAATCATTTTGGTTAAGCTTATAACTAAATAATTAATATCTATCTGTTTTTTTCTACTTTTTCCTGACGTTTTGTTTTGGAACCTCTGTCATAATAGATTATGGTATGATAATATAGGTAAAGATAGAAATATCAGGTAACTTCCTTGAACAACATAAAAACGACCTTTTAGCTAAAATGATAAAACAAATACATTTTCTAGGACTTTTATGTCTTCCAAATCATTTGACATTTACGAGAAAATGTTTTTATGATTTAATCTATCAATTTTGTGTTTGTTAAAAGGCGATTACATATCTGGTTCCAAAATTAACTGAATACCTACAGAAACAAGTAAGGCCTATATTGGCTAACTTGAAGAAATCATGTTCCAGATTTCATAGAATGTTATCAAATATCTTATTAAATCATTTTATAAAAGATATATTTTAAATCAAAATGTAAAAGAGATAATCATATTCAAATATCATATTTGAATAAATCCTCCTTTTTCAATGATTATTGATTTTTAAAAAAATTCACAATTTATGTCAGTTAAAGAAACCTTCCACAGATAAGGGTTCATGTAAACACGAATCCAGACATAATTTTCGCCCCATCAGCCAAAACAAAAATAAAATTTCCAAATATAAACATGTAAGTATGACTATCTATCAGCCATGTGTATACATAATCTAATCCAGGTTTCTACCTGTGAATCAGACAGGATATGATACCTGCATGTGTTCAGCACTTTCCTAATCAGGGGGCTTACCTGCAATCAGAACACACCTGCAGATATATCTGAGCTACATATCTCTCTGATATACGTGTGATATATATATATATATCTAAGGCATACCTGCGATGTACAAATATCTCTTTGATATAACTGCAGTTTTTTCTTTCTTTCTATCTTCTCTTCTGCTTACTATTTGATTGCATAAGTTTACCCTCTTTAGCCTCTCATTTTACATTTTGTATCTCAAACATTTTCCTCTTTAACCTCCCATTTCACATTTTTTATCTCTAGTTCAATTAAATTTTGTTACCAGTTTATCATTAATATCATAAAGCCCTTGCTCAAACCATGTACATACATGTACATGCTAAAGGTTATCCAACCATACCCTTACCCAAGTCTCCATTGAAAAATTAATTTACAACACCTCAAATTCACAAACTCATATCCCAATCATCTTCAATATCGTTATATATAGTTACCATGAAAATACAATCATAAAAAGTTAGCCATTGGCTTTGCATGTACACATCATTAATTTAACATAAGAATCGTCACAGGGTCACCTAAGAGGGGCCATAGAATTACAGAATCTTTCATTTTTAGGGTGCGGTCCCTTTGGGTCTAAGTAGGGGGTCACAGCATCACCATCTATTAATCATAATCCCCATCACCTAAGAAGTCTGTACTCAAGGTTTCATCTTTTTAGGGCATAGCTGTTGTGGCCCAAATTATTCTACAATTTATAATCCCCATGTGCTATGGTACACATTTGAATTCTCAAGAGCCAATTGGTCTTGAGAAGTTAAATGTGAAAAGTTTACATATGGATGGACCGAGGTATGGACAGTTGGACAGACAGAAGGAAGGACCATACCATAAGCCCATATACTCAAAACCAACCCTTGCCCATATTCTCTATCAAGAAATTTATTTTATATATACATCACATCAACACTCCAACCCCCAACCACACAGTCCACACTTGACCATTGACTCCCTCACTCTGATCTACCTATCAGGAAACTCAACCCCTCTTCCCCTTACCCTTTACCCCCCTTAACTCTATAACGTTGGAGGGTCATAGGTCACAGAAAGGTTGGCTGAAGCGACCCTCTACAAGGCCTTGCTAGACCCTAAGTATAGGAGTGAAACGGATAATATTGGCGCTAAGTTATCTTAGACTGTCGATCTACCATAAGACGTAACAAACATAATGTGATAAAGTTAATAGAACTTTTAGGCATAGCTATATTTGAATGTCATAACATTCCAACAAAGGGAGTATGCAAAGCAATTCTATTTCATAGATATATTTCGAACATCGAACTTTTCAATATGTAATTACACCAAATCCTTCTTCTTTCAAACAGGAAACACATCTACATCCCCCTTCACCACTATTTGATATACAACCACATGTACACTGCTACATGCTTACATACTTATATACTTACATACAAGCCTACTCGGTCAGCTCTATATAAATCTTACACAAATAAATAGCGCTAGGTGTGGCCCCCTTGAAATGATAGAAATATACATGACATTACACATACATTGAATTTGGTGATTGTTTGTAAATAAAATTACCCTTTCTTGTAGTTCCTTGTCATTATAAGCTTCAAAAGGGTTTTAGATAGGTTAATTATAGCGATAATCAATTACGTTTCAACTGAGGTTAGACAAGCTAATGTATCTAGATGCATAACTTCTTTGAGAACTAATTTAGAAGTTGGATGGAATAATGCTGAGGAGTATATATGGATGACAACTTCTTTGCTCATACATTATTACTCTTTCTCTGCTTGAGAACGACAAAAAAATCTGTGTCAAAACGTCGCATACAATGAACAAAGAAGTTGTCATCCATATACTCCTCAGCATTATTATCTTAATGCAGATGAAGATGTTTCTGGAATGATTTTACAAATAAAAAAATTGGCCATAATAGATATTTGTTTAAATTTTACAGAAGAATTGTAATCCTTGACTGTTTATTATGGAAAAGTAAATGCCGATGTCAGCAGAATCTTAGCTAAGGTAGATTTCTTTCAACATCCATTCTATTTACAAGGTTCTAGAATAGTCATTAAATATTCTTTATAACCATTTGCCAATCACCTACATCAAGACATGAATGCTGTATGTAACTCACCAATGGCGCTATATGACCATTTAATTCATTAAGCAAAACTATGATATCAATAGCAAAAATAATTTAGCACATTTCTTACTGCAAGATATATTTGGCACCAAGCACATGGCATTCAAGAGTTCTTTACCACCTTTAGTCTTCAACCACAGACCAAAACCATATCGGCCAGATTGCAGTGATAAAGCCACAACACTCACAATGTCGAATTAATATCCTTTGAGGTTTTTCATTGTCTGGGTAATTGCATCATAATGGGATCCTTATCTCACAGCAACATTGTTACAACATTCTTCAAACGAAATCACAGAAGAAATTGTCCAATTGTCATGATGTTTTTATTCTTATCATGGAAAAATCTGATGAATATAAGCTATGATATCTTGTGGCTTGATACAAAAACTAGATACAAGTGTTTGTCTGGCTACATAATGAACGCGTTCGGATAAAACAATTCACGATGCTTTGGTCTTTTTACTTTGAAAAAGGTTTTGTTGTAGGCGTTGAACTTTCATATAGGAATAATGCATACTTATAGATTAAATCATCTCATTATCTGTAATTTTTGTGTCACATTCAGGAAAAATATTTTGCTACCAATTGAATAACCACCTTTAAGTGATTCCAGTTAGGAAAAAAGTTTTTCGTAGTTAAATCACAGGCTAAATTAAATTGCTTTAAACAAAATTTATTCTAAAGATTGTAATGCACTCACATTTCCCTTTTTATCTTTATGAAAACGCAGTATCTTTAATTGCTACAGGGCCTTAATAGTTTTTTTTTAAAATTCAACCTCTGACACCAAAACCAGATTCAATCCTGGTACAAAAATCAGTCATGGATGGACAAACATAATCCATTGACCAGTCACACATGGGCGGACATGATGTATAGACCTGTTGCGCCTGGATGAAACTGACCATACTGTAAAAGTTAACGCATCCTCCACATCTGCAGTGGGCCATCCTGGAAGTCATAAAACTGTAAAACAGCACTGTCCAATCAGGGTTCTATGTTTTACCAGACTTCCTGCAGAGACGAAGTGTCTGTAGACACTTGAGTTTGCTATATACCCAGTATTTACCATTTAACCTTATTGAATCTATGCCTTAGAACAGTGGCCTCATTCTACTCTTGAGTTCATTTTTTATCAACTATTTCAAAACTGTATGATGTAGCTGAAAATTCTTCAAAACTGAATTTTTTTTAGAAGAGCAGAGCATTGTTCAAGAAAAAAAATAAGAAAAGGACTACAAAATTTTACCATGATCATGACTTAGTGACAAATCTTTAGTCTGTGATCCAGGGATGCAGAAATCGGTCTATTTGCCGGACATGTCCGATTGGAATGTATCTTTTTATGGAATTCATGTTTTTAAAATGTCTTATTGTCATCATTATATATATATTTATTGTTATTAATGTATGTTATGTAATGCCATCAGTAAGGGATTGAGACACATTACTTCTGGGTCGACTTATACGTCGACTTGTCCGATTGGCAAAAATTCGAATCCGTGGTGTGATCCATAGGTATTTAATTTATCCAAGTATTCTGAAATCTGTTAACGCTCATCACCATTGCCCTCAATGTTTTTATATATCAAGAAGCGATACAGATCCCATCACTGCCATTAGCCTATAATTCCCATGGCATGGCTCTTTAATAACCGAAATGTGAAAATTATGTCACTGTGGGATAAGATAAGCACCATTTATATTACTTATCTACGATATACTCATGTTCATCAATCTACAACCACAAGTGTAAGATTTTTTTATTTAAAACTTATCTTTATTAACCATGGTTTTAACAAGGATTAGGCATGACAAAAAATCATCACTATCTGAAATCACTGATCGTAAAAACTAGGGGGCCCAAAATAACCCCAGTACCGACTCAAAAGATAATTTTGGCTTAAAGCATGATGCCCAGGTCATTAAACAGTCAGATTTTATGTGAAAATGAGCACAACACAGTTTTATATCATAAACGCTTCAAAAATCATAGAAAAGATAATTTATAAGAACATGAAAACCGTAGGGTAACAGGAAGGTAATTTTTGTATTAAATGTGATTGATAATGACATACAACGTAATTTGCTGTAATCACAGGGGGTGAGATAGACTCACTCATAATATTGCTGGGGAAACTACTCTGATACAATAAAGGTTGATGATTGACTACACGCAGTCTTTTAACCCTCTTCCTATAATGATTAGTTGCCTCCTCTAAAGATGTTAACTCTTTACCTGCCAGTCCCTCTTTCTGTCATGAACAAGATTAGCTCCCCTCTTCATAAACTCTTAGATGTTAACCCTTTACCTGCCAGTCCCTCTTTCTGTCATGAACAAGATTAGCTCCCCTCTTAATAAACTCTTAGATGTTAACCCTTTACCTGCCAGTCCCTCTTTCTGTCATGAACAAGATTAGCTCCCCTCTTAATAAACTCTTAGATGTTAATTAACTCTTTACCTGCCAGTCCCTCTTTCTGCCATGAACAAGATTATCTCCCTCTTCATAAACTCTTAGATGTTAACCCTTTACCTGCCAGTCCCTCTTTCTGTCATGAACAAGATTAGCTCCCCTCTTAATAAACTCTTAGATGTTAATTAACTCTTTACCTGCCAGTCCCTCTTTCTGCCATGAACAAGATTAGCTCCCCTCTTAATAAACTCTTAGATGTTAATTAACTCTTTACCTGCCAGTCCCTCTTTCTGCCATGAACAAGATTAGCTCCCCTCTTCATAAACTCTTAGATGTTAACCCTTTACCTGTCAGAACCTCTTTCTGTCATGAACAAGAAACTGCTCCTCTTTATAAAATCTGTCGATGATATGTGTTGAACCCAGAATGTTCAAAAGGACTATATGTATTATGGCTGACTATTTCTGGATTCTTCATTTGATTTCATATTTCATGTGTGGATGTTCATATTGTTCACATGCCGCCAAGATACATTCTCAAGGCGCTACTGACAATTATTACCCTGAAGGAATTGTACTTTCATAGCAGCTACCAAGTGAACGATGTAGGTCCATACATTCTGTTTTGTACAGTTTACTTTGCAATGTGGATGAAGTGCCTTTCCCTGGGACACACAATAATGTAAGATAACTCATTACTTTTGGGACCTAGAGTATTTTGGAAGACTGTAGTTTACCACTGGCTGATCCAAGCTGTTAATCTTCAGCAACTAGGGAATGATTCCTATAAACTTGCAGTTCTAAATACCATAACATTAAAGATTAATAGTTAATAGGTTTATGATCATATGAGATGTCCTTGTCAATTTTCAGTGACCATTTCTCAAATTTCTCATCATTTATCCTTAGGGCAAAGACGATAACACACACTATTCTAAAGGCTGAGTAAGATATTTGAAAGAATACATATCTAAATAGTTATCAAACAATGCAAGAGATGAAACAAGTACATGGCAAAGTCCAACACTTTATCAAATAAGTTTACATGCATAAATAGAGGTTTGCTGTTTACAGAATTCAAAATATTTATACAAAAAAATTATTGGATTGAATAATATCTTTGAAGTTGGTTTGTTATCTTAAAGTTTTGTGAGTAAAATGAGGGTTTTCCTGGAACTATTTGTCCGGTATGAGATATAAAGCTTTGCCAGACTGTTCACATCCCGAAGCAAACAAGTTGGTAGTTCTCCAAAAATTTGGACACTGTGGAATTCAGTCTCAGGAACAAATTAAACAACATGAAAGACTCTTCTAAACTGGAGGTAGCTTTGATATAACCTCCCATGATGCTCCCCATATGGACTAGGCGGCCATTTTGAATTTGCTTTCTACCAAGGGACAGCCATTTTGCTTTCAAAATGAATGAATTTCAAATCAAGTATGGTTCCAATTTTCATAGCAAGTTGTCCTAAGTGGTATTAATTGTGCCAAAAGGATAGAATGATGTTGTGTAAATACTCGGTTTCCGCATTCACGGTCGTTTCATCATGTATCGACACATGTTTGACATGTGGTCACATGACCCTCTTAAAATATACACAAACCATCGCACATATCAATTTCAGATCGGACATTGATAGCCCAATCGGGAGGCTTGTGGTGTCAGCAAATGTCACCTTAAAGTGATAATATTTTCCCAACGACTATTTCACATGAAGATGAAAATGCTTTTGAATATAGCTTGTCTATAGGGAGAAAGTATTTGTTTCACAAATGACTGAGGGAGTCTCAGAGAATAATGAAAAAATCATAATCTGAACAAGTTGAATCAAACGTTTGTTTCTATAAAGACAAGTTTGACTCAATTAGAAAAACAAGGTTTTCATGACTTGAGTAAATGTTTCAAAGAAAACTAAAATTGGTCTTATAATTATTTCATGCTAATGTGTTTGCTTCGCCAAAAATCCATTAACATTTTCTTCTCTATAAAGTTTACCGGTGTCATATTTCTCAACATTTTAAAGTTTATTGCCAATTTGTAGATAATATGTTAGGACATAAATAATCAACAAAAAGACAATTGTATTATTTTCATACTAATGGCTATGTATAAAGGTTTTGCGAAATATTTTATGAAATGAGAATTTAACAAAATGTAAAATTCTTCTGCCAATGAATTGAAACACAAATATGAGCTACATAAATTATACGAGTGTTTTTACTAAATTGAGAAAAATAAAAAATTGTGATTAGCACATTTTCCTATTTCTGAACTCCTTAATGCAACAAAACGTGATCCCTTGACAATTTATTTTTAACATTTGAATTTTTACAAGAAGTAAGGCATAACTTTTAACCTGACAAACAACGTTCCCATATGCAGACATTTAAACAATATTTCAAAAGATTTACAATTCATTTGTGGACTTTGTTTATCGATATATTTGTTTCAATTTAACTTTTTGATTGGCATTAATCTCGATGCAAGTTCAGAATACCATAGCACAATACTACTAAAAAAATCCTTTTAACCAAAAGACTCTAAAATATAAAATCAATTAAACTGGATGAATTGACATTGTATAAATCCACACAAATGTTTGTAATCTTTTAAATGAACGAGCTTAGAGATTCAATTCAAGCAAATCAACATTTTTAATGAAAACCTCAAATATTCACTCAAGCAACCACACTCCCGCTTGGTTTGAAAACTCATAAATCATCCATTATCAGATTCAATTTCTTTGAATTCATTGTCTTTATTTGGACGCTGCAATCAGAGCCGAAAGCGAAGCCTAAACTTGAGCAATTAAACACGGACACGAGACTAAGATTAATATGAAAGTTTTCACTTCATCCTGAACATAAGTTGCTGCCCTTTTGGAACTCTCTCTGATAAGGAGTTAAAGAAGACAGTTGATGAATAGAAACAAATGCCCAAATGAGTTTTCTCTCCGAAATGAAGCAAATCAGCTGACTGGAGTAGGAATCGGTCTGTTTCTTCATTAATCAGAGACTGGGAGCGAACCTTTTGACCAATCCAGGAAATTGAAGATGCTTATCACAGAAAGTTTCTCCAAGTCCTGGTGCCAAGTGTTTGGTATAACTGATGTCTTTGAGAGTTGGTGCCAAGTGTCTTGGTATAACTGATGTCTTTGAGACTCAGACCAAATCTCTGGGAGCGTTATCTAGAGGTCAAACTGCTGAGGTCTTTGAGGAAGGAGTAGACAAGTGCTTGACAATAGACGTCTCCCAGAAGGACTTAGGGTATTGTTTGCATATTGTTCATGTATTGTCAGTCTCCCAGAAGAGCTTAGGGTATTGTTTGCATGTTGTTCATGTATTGTCCAAGATTGACAACGTCATTGAGTTCTGTGTGGAGGTTAAGAAGTGTTGTGTGACTATTGTTGATGTTTTGATGATGTACTTGCTCGGGATTGTTGTATGTATTGTTCATATACAGTTTGTGAACATGGTATGTATTGTTGATGTTGATGTTGATATCCTGTTGATGTATTGTTGATTGTTGATGTATCGATGATCATTGGTGTGTACTTATCAATTGTTGAATTATTTGTTGATCAATTGTTAATATATTGTTGATTGTTGTTGATGATTTGTTTTACTGTTGTTGATGAATTGTTTATTTGTTGTTGATATATTGTGCGAGAGTTGGTGTTTTGTTGATTGGTATTGATGTATAGTTGATGTACTATCATTGGTGTGTACTGATATATTGTTGACATATTGTTGATCAATTGTTAAAATGTTGTTGATTGTTGTTGATGATTTTTTTACTGTTGTTGATGAATTTTTTATTTATGGTTGATAAATTCTTGATGAAGAGTTGTTTTGTTGATTGGTATTGATGTATAGTTGATGTACTAGCTGTTGTTAGTGTATTATTGACATTTTGTTGGTGTATTTTTTTTCATTGGTCACACATCAAAGCGTCACAATACTTCAACAAAAAGCATTTCTGAATCATGTATTTTTGGTGTTTTGTTCATATTCTCACATGAGAGCAATAAATTTGATATCAGTTACCCCATTGTTTGTGGGAGTATAGTTAACAATATAATATCATAATTGATTCTCTTAGTCCATGTATTTATGGTGTATTGACAATGATTATCTTGAGGTACCACAATTAACCCTTTACCTCCTCCTCCAGAAGTATGTCTTGTTGAGGAGGTTTATAGCTATGGCTGTTCTCAGATTGTCTGTGACACAAGAATTAAATCAAAAACACATCTGACATGCCTGACCTTTCTTTCATCTCAAACTTAAAGTTGAGAGCCAAGAAAGACAAAGGGTTATTCGAATATGAAATATGAAACTTGTCACAGGGGTGTTCAAATAGGCTACATGGATCAGGTATCTGGTCGCAAAAGGGATCATTGTTTCTTTTAAAAATATAGAGATGTATTTATTATGAAAATAGGAGAAGATCAAAATTTGCTGATACAGCAAAAACCTCTCCATTAAATTTGACTAACTTTGATGTCCAGATATAAAAGCAGAACAGAATACCATGATAATATTGACTTCAGTAATTTCCTCTTCTCATTTTAGGTTTCCCATCAAAATGTGAGAAATTCATTCTCAGAAAATTTCATAATTCATCATAGGGAGAGGACAGTTTTCAACAACATTGGTTAACAATGGAACCTGTCCTTAGAAGAAACATAAATAATTCTTTAAAGGGAAATATCTAACTTTACTATTTTTAAATATTTGAATGTGTTTAAGTCCAAACTGTTTTTATTTTCATATTTACACTTTATTTACTAAGTATGATCAGACATTTGAATATGAGTATTTCAAAAGGAAAAGGAATATATCCAATAAGATCTATTGTGTTGTACAATTATGGAGAAAACAATTTTCAAGTAACACTGTATAATTTCTTCTTCAATTTTGTACAAAATAAATAAAAATAATGAACATTTTTAAGCCTAATATCCAGTGCAAGCACTGTTCATTGGTTGTACATTATTACCCTGAAGGAAGTACTTTCAAAGCCGCTACTAAGCGCTTCGCGCGACCACATAGGTCCGTACTTCCCGTATTCAGGTACCCAATTGTACAGCTGGGTAGACTGAGTGCAATGTGGATGAAGTGCCTTGCCCAAGAACACAACACAGTGTAAAGCCCAGGTCACAAATCTTTGGTGTCTCCAAGAAATTCTAAGAAGCAGTTTCAATCCTCCTATTTGAACCAAAGGAACCTCAAGTGAATCATAAAGTGTAAGTGACCAATCCACAATGGAGATCATGTTTCAGTAATTCACTGGTGCGGATGTAATACGGCACTTAGCAGTACTATTTACAATGTTAATCACCAACAAACCAGTCATGTGGTTCTTAAATATCATCGATATCTTTGATAGAGACAGTCAGACAGAGTGTTGTATGAAATAAATTTCATAACCACTGTATAAACTTTTTGTCCTTTAAAAACTTGAAATTATTAATAAATGAGAGTACAAAGTAATCAATTATAATCTTAGAGAATTTAAATGTCCAAACTTGTTCAGTATATATAAAAAATTACATCATAATCATATATAATTTTTTTAAATATGAATACATCAATAGCAAATAATTTAAAATGTTATCAACAAAAAATAAAAACTTATTTTTGTTGTTGACATTATTAGAATCACTAATTTCATATAAAAATCTGCATTGCCATAATATAAAGCTGAGAGGGAAAACAATAACCAAATTTTAAGAAAGTTTTATAAAAACTTAAGATTCTTGTTAAGAAAGTTAACATTTACTAGAATTTTCTTTCAAAATAATTATATCTAGAATACATCCAATTTCTCTTCTCCCCTTGAGGTTAAAGTTTATGTTTAATGGTTCGTGCATGAAAGAGGAAAGAGAAATATGTTAACGAACTTTCGCAAAGATTGCTGTTAAAAAAGACACAGACAGAATTATATGGACATAGTCTGGCTCCTTGCCACCATATATTCAAATTAATTGCTTGGGATGAAACATTAAGAAGAACCATGATCCCGATTTACGCAAAGAAACGGCGATAAACAAACAAAATTTGACAGAGTTGTTCGCGATTAACAACATTTTTTTACGCAAATGGTCATAAATGTTACAATTGTTTCGAATCCCATTGTTCGAAGTAAATGAATACTTCTGATAGATGGAAGTCCCAGACCTTAATTAAACTAATATGCGAACATGTTAATTAAGTGCATTCTTGCCTTTGATTGTCTCGTGCAATCTTAGTTTGTTTTGAAGCTATAAAATGATAATTTCTATTGTGGTTGCGCGAACAAAGACCGCAGCCTCACAATACGCCCTGTTAAACTTCTTGGGTAGAACTCATATCCTTGATTACAATCTCATGTAATTAATAGAGTTTAACGAATGAGGATTAAATCTTTGTGTCACCAGTCAGTTGAGATCAAAGATTTGAGAAAAAAACTTAACTTGAAATTACTTTAAAGAAAAATATTTCCAGACAAATGATTTTGATTAATTATCATTGAAAATTTTAAGAATTAAATTCTACATTAAAGAAAAATATTTCCAAATAAATGACTTCGTAAAAAAATTGTCAAAAGAAATCAAGAATTTAATTCTTTTAACAGATCGACCTTGTCACAAAGGTGAAAAGTTTAAGAAATACAATTCTAACTTTTTCAATAAATTTTTTCAGAAATTTGTTTGATATTCTTTCAAATTATTTTCACACATTTTCACAAAAAGTACACAAAATCCTGTAATAGTACAAATTCTAGCAAAATGGACACAAAATGCATTAAAGGATTAATAGAATCTAAAGAAATATTGACATATTCTACCAAATCCCAATTTCATACAAAACATACACATTTCATTCTTAATCTCAAATTAAGGCAAAGAATTAAAAATATTCGTTATTTAAGAGTTCATTCATATTTTAGAAGAAGATTCTCTTAACAGTTCACCCATTTAAATAAATACTCGTTTCCTATTCCTGATGGTCAATTTTCTCTGCAATAACTGCCATAAATAACCATTTTCTCCTCAGGATCGTAAAGAAGACGAAGAAATCTACACTTTAATCCCAAAGGATCCCGAGACCCACGAAGAGACTCCTTACAATGCGAACAGTCTCGAGGATCGAGACTTAGTGGCTCCATCTATATTGGGCTTGTATCAATCACTTAATCAAACGTTATTAATAAATCATATAGTATCTATTAGTGTCGGCCATGTTGCTGGGTGCGAAGACGCAGATGGTAGGCGAAAGTCCTCAGAGATTCCTCGTACGTGCGAGACAAAATTTAATTTGTACTCAATGGACTTTGAAGTCATGAAGTTGATAGTCTTCTCTCACTGCAGGATTTTTTTAGATTTCTCGGAAAAGAAATTGATTTTTGGCAAGGTTTTACTTCTTTATATCATATCTGAATGACATCAAATTCAACTTAAAATTAACAATCTTTGAATAAATTTTATAGTCTTTTGTTACTTTTGTTTTTAAATTTCTTATTATTAATGGCTAATCTAAAGAAATCCTTTCTCTTCATAACCTAAACCCTGATAAAAATTCTGATAAAATTCTGATAAAAAGACTTTGATAAAACAATATCGAGATAGAAATATATTATTATATAATGGCCTAGAACATTAATATTTTATGCTGTCATTAAATGAAATAGGGCGAAAAAAACACTATACAATTGAAATAAACTATAGAACTAGCTAGAACTAGAATGCTTAATTTTATATTTATTGAGAAACAATGTTTTGACAAAAATCTTTATTTCATAACAAAAAAATTAAGTACGACACATGTCCTAAATATCTTTGATCAGATAATATCCTTAGGTTCATGTGATTAAAATAAAGTGATGGATAATTAAATGAAGAGCTAAGGTGTCTGTTTCTATCGAGAATTTAACCTTTGACCTACTTCCTGCAAGATGCCTGCCATGTGCACAGAACCGCCCCTACCATGCAGAGGGTTAAATTTGTTAACCCCTTGTCGGCTGAATCAATTCTCAAGTTTTTTATTCTGAAATTTTTACCTTTTTCTGTGATTATCTCTAAATAGTGATTCCCAAAGCTTGCCATTTAGTAGAATACTTTTAATGTAAATCCTTCTATTCCTCACAAAGTTTCTTGGCAATTAACTTCTTCTAATAATTTGTTCAACACTTTGGGTATGAAAGCATGTAGAAGAATGGTGGCATTAGCTCGGTTGGTAGGGCATACGCTTTCAACCTAGAGGTCGGGGTTTGATTCCGGGCCGCGTCATACCAAAAGACGTTTAAAAGATGGAAGATAGGCAGACAATGAAATTCTGACATAACTATAGTTATAAGAGTTATTATTGTTACCATAACTATAAATTATTTCACTGATGAGATGCAAAATTAAGATACAAATTAATGCCTACAGTATCAAAGAGTCCAAGAGTTTGACTCTGCCTTGCCATGAAGGGGAAGCCAATCTGCCTGCTGATAGTATAGCTATACTTATATATAATTCAAATCCACTGTTATTACAGACAACAGAATCCTCAGAGAAATCTGGCAAATGATAAAGTTGATTTAGAACCTTCTGAGGATTGTCTCATGATAATAGTGTTTCCTTTATTATACCAAGTAAGGGCAAAGTGTTACTCTTATCTGCCCCTACCAGGTATATTCAACAATAGCTCATTAGATTGGAAGTATGATACTAAAATAATCTTCTTTAATATTGTGAATTTAGACGATATCTTAATAGTTATTGTTCTTGAGTTTCATTGAATGCTTAAAACAATACAGAAATCATAAATGGAAATATGTTACATTAACTTAAAAAATTGCAAATTGCCTTGCTTGTTTAAGAGGGAGCTAGTAGAAAGTTTTAAGTGGGAATAAAAGGGGATGTCAGGAAAATGAAAACAAATGGCTCCAATTGAAAGACAATGTATTTAAACTAAATAAAGCAGTAATTTCATCAAATATATATTGTATTCAGACATGCGATTTCTTTTTCTTGCAAAATATTAAATAAGGTGTTCACACAAAAATGGCCGCTTGACACTTTCAAAATAATACATTTTGCATAACGTACAATTAACAGTGAAAAATAAAACATTTTCCAAATTTTGCTACTACCCCTTTAATGACAGTGTAGCATAAAATTTCATTAAACCGCCAAACCAGTACTTCTTTAGTTACAACTGACTTAAGTTAACAAACATTTGAGGATATATTTCTCTAAAAATCCTCGTTTATACAAATTATTCATACTCTCAACTATTTTCATTTTATTTAAAGCAATTTACAACAATTTCAAAACATTTAAAGCAATTTACAACAATTCTCAAAAGCATTAACTTCAAAAACTTAAATGTCAAATTTTTAAAATTTGAACATGAATTTAAAATTTTAACATTACTTAAACAATTGCCTATTATGTTAACATAAGAAAAAACATGTTTTCCTTCAAAGAATTCCCAAATGGTCGTCAGCAAACCTGTTATGTTGTTTCTGTCTGCAAATGTCCCAAGACAATTCTAATTCAGTTTAGGAGCCATTCCACAAAGTGAGTTTTGCCAAACAATTGATACTAAACAGATTATAGCCTCTCTTCAAATTAACAGTCAGAGTTTCCCATGAACAATGTATAGAGGCAGGCTTTTCTCAACAGCGACAGAGGTATAGCTATTGTTTGATAGTGAACAATTAGAAGAAAGTCAAACATCTGATATCAAACAATAAAGTGAGCCAAATCAAACAATTGTTTGATATCAAACTATAAACAAAATGAAAAAATCAACCAATTATCTGACATCAAACATTGGACATCAAACAATCATCCGATGACAGTAAAATTGTTTTACAGTGCATGGTCATGCACATTTCATCTTAGGTGGGTAAAGAAATGTTCAATAAAAAGTCAAAATTCATCAAAATAATGACAATTAAAATTAAAAATTCACATTTTCAAAAGAAAACTATGATCCACTATTAGAAAAAATTAAAGTCGTTTTAATTTAAACGTCCACTGTTTAAACTTAAAAATAAATAGCTATTTAATACCTGCAAATTCCAAAACAAAAACAAGCATTGTCCTATTGTAACAAATTTAAAGTAAAAAATATGTCCTTCTACTTGACATATAATCTCCAAGCAAACGTTAAACCAAAATATCATTCTATATAAAGTCAATGTTGTCACCTTATTGCTCTTCATAATGCTAATGTCAAGGTTCTTATTTCAAAAATAATTGTCAATGATTAACAATAAAAGTCAAGCAAAGGCCATTGTAAGAAATTTGAAGTCAACGCTATGTAACTGCTAATAGTTCCAGGCCATCTTTCCTGTGTGAATAAAAGTTTCGAAGGCGATTGTGAAATCGTTGATTTCAGCAGCTGATATGACAATAGCGGGACATCAAAGACAGGGACCCCCTACAGAGAACCACGCCATCTGGTGGACACCGCAACCTTTCAGTATCGTCCCATAGAGTCATACCAACTATTTAACAGCTTTGTTAATGTTTTAAGCACATAATTGTATTGATTGGCTAATATTTAGGGTCTTGTATTAGCAAAAGGTTTCTCAACCCTTACTTATACAGTTTTGGATTGGAAAAAGATTTCTTAACCCTTTATCTACAGAGATTGAATATAAGGCATCTGGTGGACAGCGCCACCTTTCAGTACCGTCCCATAGAGTCATACGGAGTAACTATTTAACAGCTTTGTTAATGTTTTAAGCACATTATTGTATTGATTGACTAATATTGAGGATGTTGGATTGGTAGAGGGTTTCTTAACCCTTTCTCTACAGAGATGTAATATAAGGCATCTGGTGGACATGGCAACCTTTCAGAACCGTCCCATAGAGTCATACCGAGTAACCATTTAACAGCTTTGTTATTGTTTTAAGCACATAATTGTATTGATTGACTAATATTGAGGATGTTGTATTAGTTAAAGGTTTCTTAACCCTTATTTATGGAGATGTAATTCAGGGCATCTTGTGATAACTTTTAAAACCAGCTTCTGAGTCACACAGAGAAGGGCGGTAACTGTTTAACAGCTTTGTTATTGTTTTAGGGCAGGTAATTGTATTGATTGACAAATATTGAGGGTTTTGGATTGGAAGAAGATTTCTTAACCCTCTCTCTACAGAGATGTAATATAAGGCATCTGGTGGACACCGCAACCTTTCAGAACCTCCCTATAGAGTTATATGGAGCAGAACATTAACTATTAATCAGCTTTTTCATATTTTAGGTCACAAATTGTATTGGTGGACTATAGGGGTAGATTTTGGTAGAAATTTGCTATCCCTATATCCTAAAAAGTTTGATGTAAGGGTATGGCCATTCAAGAAATTCTTATGTCAAATTATAATATTGATTGAAAAAGTTTTTATCTGTGAGGCTCATTGATTGGTTGATTTAAGTTTTTCTGAACCTTTCAAATTCTAGTTGCCAAACAGATTCAATAACTTAAAACTAATTGTCTTGACTGTTAATACAGCATATGAAGGGTTAAATCAAATGAATCTAAACTGGAATCAATACAAACCATTGAAAGTTGAACATGAAACCAATGATCAGATTCAGCGATGATTCAGCAAGAACCAGGTGTCAGCTTCGTGGATACAATAGCAAAAAGTGAAGTGTCTGAGACTGATTATTAATCCAGCATATGAGGGTTAATATCAAATCAACTAAAAAAACTGGAATCAATACAAGCAATTGAAGATTGAACATGAAATCAATGATCAGATTCAGCGATGAATCAGCAAGAACCAGGTGTCAGCGAAATGGATACAATAACAAAAAGTGAAGTGTCTGAGATTGACTTTTAATCCTGCATGTAATGGGTTAAATCAAATGAATGTAAACTGGAATCAACACAAGCAATTGAAAGTTGAACATGAAATCAATAATCAATGATCAAATTCACGAATGATTCAGCAAAGACCAGGTGTCAGCTTAGTGGATACAATACCAAATGTGAAGTGTCTGAGATTGACTTTTAATCCTGTTTGTAATGGGTTAATATCAAATGAATATAAACTGGAATCAATACAAGCAATTGAAAGTTGAACATGAAATCAATGATCAGATTCAGCGATGATTCAGCAAGAACCAGGTGTCAGCTTAGTGGATACAATAACTAAAAGTAGAGTCTGGCTGCACTGGACAATAAGTCCAAGTAGGATACGGACAATGGCTGGAGAGTGGACAATAGTTCTAGCGGTCAGACAGATTGCTGCTTATTTACTCTGATCATCCTGCACATGGCTATCGAATCACAAGTCACTCAGCGCAAGACTGACGGATAACCTTCCACAAGATGCACTCTGAGAGTCTGTTCCTTGGCATGTTAGTTTGAATAGATGTTTGCTTTAAAGCTTGCATCCCTATTGACTTAATGAGAATCACTCAAAGCCTTAAGACCTGCCTGCAGTTGATTAAAAGGCATTGGCAACAGTGTGTCCATATTCTATCCGTTTCCATCACAACATGTTCCGTTTCTAAACAAAAACATCCAAAACTCCTAAAAGTACCAAATTGAACCCATTCATGTGAAATAATGCTGAATAAGCATTCTTACAAGTGGTCATACCCTAATGGAGTCTGTTGAATTAAAGATATCTGATTACTTTTTGGAACTATTTGACTGAATTCTTTAAGCTTTATGCAGACTGTCTGCTTTGCTTCCAACTTACTGACTTCAAGAATTCCTGTTTTTAACTCCAAAGACATGGAGTCTAGAGTTGCTCATGTTTAACTATGATTCAATTGATTCAGAAAGGCAACATTGCAGTTATTTCTCCTGATTGTAATTTGTGATATACGCCAGACTCAACCTGTCTCAACTGCTAAATATAAAAGAAACTTGATATTTTCAATATGAAAGCTTTATGATGTTTCCTGAGATAATTTTTCCATTACATGCAGTCAAGCAGAATTGACATCATTTCCAAAATCTTTCCATTAAATTGTCAATCTACATTTCCTCAAATATTGCTTTTTTTAATCTACTCAAAAACATAAGCTATAAGTAGAGTAGCAATCAATGATAATTGTTTTACACTACAATCACTTTACATTTGATTAACCTGATTACAATCTTTCAGTCTTAAGAAATTCTACACATTTCCATAAAAGTGAAATAAGAATCCAATGGATGACACTGGTGCCATTTATCAGTACTATTATCCTCAAAACTAGTAATTAACATACACAATTCAGCTTACAAACTCTGCAGAGTGTGATTGTTTCAGGAACAAGCTGCCACAAAAAGCTACACAAATCTTCTGAATGGAACAAAAACAACACTAGTTGTGAGGTAAACCCTTTGAGACAGGACAATAAACAGTCTTCATTATCAGAGCACTACAAGCAGTTGTCAAGAAAGCCTCTGGGATTGTTCAATATGGTCGCCCATCTCTGGTCTATTGGTATGTATAAGGATTAGCATACAGCTCTCTGAGGTTCCCCCTAGCATACAACTCTGGACAAAAAAGGTCAGATACTGTCAAGTAAAGGAATTGAAGGTCAAAGTTCATATGACAGAGGTCACAGTTACAAAATTGTATCATTATTGTAACATTACAACTAGGTGGTTTGGGATTAAATAAAAATGATCTATGAATAAGAGAATAAATCTGTTTGATTTATCAATGTTTTTTTATGATAATCTGTACGTTCAATAAATATTTGTGGAATAAAATCTAAAAGGACAGAATATTTGCCTTGTGTCCTTTATATTTGTTTCTTATTTTCAATTTACTGCTACAACTTTTTTAGTTTATTTGAGGCATTGTTGCAACACATAATATATCTAAACTTAAAATGCAAATATTATTTTTCTTACAAAACAATCATACATTTCATTTGAGACAACACTGAAGAAGAAAGAGCAAAATTTAATAGGCTTTAAAAAATGAGAAACAAATAAATATGAAAATCTCCTCAAGTTGAGAACTGGAAATCAAGTTTTCGTATTCAAATGACATTTCAAGTTATTTGAGAAAACACCTGACTCGTGGAAAAAAAGGTGAAAAGTCAAACAAGGTCTCGAGTGCGCTCCCGTCTTAAGTCTGATCTTTCACAAGTAAACATGTTTCTAGTAAAAAGCTTCTCGCGCCGAGAAGATTCGGGGACATGGCCGGATAATCCTGCACAGGTATCACCAAATATTGATATAACCCTCGTCTCTACCTCGTCAGCGTACCTGAGCGCTCGTTATCTCACCTGACTCAGGTAAGAGGGAAAGGTGGCTGAATCGGTTCTTTCAAGCTGCATTTGTCCTGTCTGTTCAAACACTGACTTGCTCAGAACTCCCTAACTCTATTACTAGAACAAGGATTCAGATTTTTCTGAACGTCAATTTTTTTTGTCTAGCCTAAAACTGGAAAGGTGCGGTAAACTAGTCACACAATTGACAAGAGGTTTTCCCTCTGTCTGTTCAAACATTGACTTGTTAAAGTCTTTATCTCCATTGAGGGGACATGCAGTCAAATATTGGTTTAACTTTTACTATGTAAGTGGTTGCTTAAGTGTCTTCCTCTGTGTATGTTGTGGTACTTAGATGTTGTCCTTTGCCGTGATTGTTTTTTGAGAAAATATTTTTTGTTGATACCTTGATCCTTGTGGTTCTCTTAGATTACATCGAATTGTATCAATGTGGTTATATTTTATTTGTTTCCATTATCAATCTTTTTCTGTTTATTTCTAAAATTTTCACACACTTTGGACATCAAATATATTTATGTAAAAAAAAATTAAAAAATCAAATGACACATAAATGATATCAAAATTATGACTTCTAGTCTTGTTTTTTTATCATTTAAAGACCTGGATATATATAGATTTGATTTATAGGGAGAAAAGAAATAACATTTAATTCTCATCTAGGAACTGAAAAGGTATTTGAAATATTTAAAACTTTTAAGCAATGTACATGAATCCCTCTTAAAAGTTTCAGTCTAAATGATTATGACAATTGTATGTATTTATTGCAACTATATTGAACATATTATATTTTTCTCAGTTTTATTTCCTTCCACTCATATTTCTAAATGATTCTCTGTCATATAAATAATTTCCTCTATTCATTTTTTCAAGAAAATCGTGAGCATAAATGTCAAAAAAAAATTGACCTTTATTTTGAATAATTCCAAAGTATCATTTGATCTCTGAATTTACCATAAAAAATATTTTTGCTTTCAAGTAAAATATGCACATAAATGCTATTAAATTTTGAACTTCTTTTCAAAAACTTTGAAAGTATAGTGTTTCTATACATTTTGTTATTAGTGCCTATAATTACATACCATACTTAATTGCTTCTCACTTTATAAAGCTTCGTTTTCATTTCAAAGTACATTCGGTGGATTAGATGTAATAGATGAAATAATCATTTAAAATTTATTAATGTTTCTTTCTGTTTTTACTTAAAGAATATTGTTTTCTACACATTATATCTTATTACATGTTTCAAACATAAACAATACCTATATCAAAAGAAATTCAATTAAAAGTTAAAACATATTCACAAAGGTCGATCATGAGCAATGCACGATGATAATAATAATGATAATAATTTCATTATAAAAAAAAATCTCAAAATTTGTAAAAAAAAATCTCAAAATTTGTAAAAAAAAAAAAATTCACAATATCAGTTCAAAATTCTTAAAATCACAAAAATACAATTAATAAAAAAACTATTTGTGAACAATTTTAGTAATTAAAATTAGATAAGTGTAGTTCCTAAATTCCAGGAAATAAGTAACATATGACTGATGGTCAGACGTTGTGTGCACCTGCAAGTTTATTAATTACACCTGAATACCTGGGAAAATTACCTGAAAAAACAATTACCTGTCTGAGACGAGATGAACAACTCAACGCAGACCTCAAGTCAAACACATTACTTGCCATTCTTACAACGTACAATGGGTTTAACCTCACACCAAATAGCAAAAATACCAAGTTGGACCGCACAAGTCGAACTACTTTCTTGACTCTAAATCTGTCCGTTACACCAAAGTATGCTACGTATGAACCAGATAATATCATCCTGCCAATTGTATCATAAGAAAACTGTTACAATGTTAAATTTGGGATTACACTATCTTGAATAGTACAGATTCTTGTACTTTTTTCGGGAGGAGTCCAATGCGGGATTCGAACCCACACCCTCAGAGTCTGGCAACATCGCCAGCAATGACCATACCAACAGCAGTGTATAAAATAGATTTGAAACCTAGCCTGTCCTAAAAATTAATTGTTCAATTGCTAAGGGGAAAATAAAGAAAAAAAATTAAAAGTTACCAGTCCTGACCAAAAAGTAACTAGTCCTGGCAAAAAATAGCCAGTCAAGGACTGGCAGACTGGCTATATTTTATACACTGCCAACAGCTAACCAACTCATCATTTCGCCATCCACAGTTATCTCTTAAGAAAACTGTTGAAACTAATTTATGACAAATCATGCTTGAAACACTTTAATTTCCTCCTTAACTAAGAAATATTTGAATGAAAGCAAACTGGGGTCTCTAGCCTACTAGTAATACCAGAATCCAGACAAGATTCAGTGGCCAATCCTTTGAGGAGCATTCAGGGGTTTGAATCCTCATTTAAAAAAAAACTATTTCTGAAATAAGCCCCTGTAAAAAAGGTGTAACTTCGTTTTTCAAAATCCCCAGATGTCACTTACAGTTGAGGTACTAGCTAAAGAACAACTAGCGTAATTGATTCAAATTTTCTTGATCTTTGATTTGTCTTCAGCTTGAGAGGGGCCAGGTAAAGGGTTAATTCATAAGTTTCTCAACCCCAAACCACCAACATCAAAGTTAGGACGAAAGAAAATCACTTCAGGTTACCTTTACCTTAGAACTGAATTTACAATATGTGTCAAGTTCAAGAGTCTTGATTAAGTTTTACAACCATTGAGGGTCAAGAAAAGTCTCTTTGTACTAACCTAGGCGATTGACATGCCCTCCTGGTTACTCATTAGCTACTTTGACATCATAGACCTCACCTAACGGAACCAATGATTTATCAGACAATTGTCAGATGTCTGTTTATTGCCCTGCCAATTAAAAGTGTCCTGATATACGAGAGAACTGTAGCGCTTGAAAATCTTTGTATTGCTTTTACTTCACAATGCTTTGAGAGTTCCTCCTCATCAAAGATTACAATCAACATATGGTGGTTCTTCATTGTGACATGTAATAAATTGTAAGATCCTTGTAAATATGCGTTGTGATAGGGTTTAATATGAGTCATGTATTCCGTCATCTTAAGATCCTCTTTTCTTTTTTTATGGCTTATCACAATCATATAAATTTTTCAATAAAGATACTGCAAGAATATGTCTTCACAATTCAAATTTCTAACCAAACGTGGCCAATTTCAGTTCTCATAATTGACCTTACTGAGAGTTCTGGAGGACTATTCTTTGTCACATTTTCAATCCCAGCAAAAACTATTCCCTCAATAACACGCTTTAAATGGGGTGAATAATCATATAATGAATAATCTATTATTACTGTTATTGTTTTCTCATTATCAAATCCTTATGCTTAAATATTCATTTCCTCCATATGCTTAAAGATCGGTTCATGGATCTATACCGAAATGACGCTAGGGTCAATAAAGAAGTTGATCATCTATAAAACTCCTTGTCTTCTTGATATAGATTATTAGACAGCAAGAAGAAGAAATTTCGATGGTTCTTATTATTGATAATATATCATATTTGCACAAACTATGCAAGTTTCAGAAAAAAATTCTAGCACAAACCGAGTATTTTCTTATAATTTCAGAGAGTTTATTAATGGATAACATATGTGGGTCCATTTTCTTAACAATCCAAGGAATCACATCCATAAATTATAGTTTATCCTTCTACCCACGGTAAGTAAAACATATATTCATTTATCTCTTTACACATGAATTAAAACATATGACCATTAATTGACATTGATAGTTGATAATTAGAATATGCATAATAACACAATCTAAAGTTTCCGTAAGATAATATGATCATTATGAATAAGACATGTATATTTCTTTCATGAAAATACAATTCCACTTAATTTCACATAAATAATTAAATTAAAAATAATTTAATTTGATTCCTTCCACATTGCAAAAACAAACTTTTCGAATTTAGTAAAGTAGATGGAAGAAATTACAAACCATCAATATCAAAGCTCATATTTCAAATTAAATTTTTTCAAACTTAATGGTAAAAAAAGTTCTTAAGCCTCACATTATGAAAAAACTTTTAGCAATATATAAGCTAAGTTAAAAGAACACACTCAACAAAGGTAATAACAAAGGTCCCAATAAATGTTTTAGTGTCAATTTCTCATATCACTTTGAGTGATATATACAACATACTTGTCAGCTATTGACAACAAATGGAGTGTATTACACTAGTAGCACATAAAACTCTAAATCAGACATATGAAATACGAGAAATCATAAGTATATCTATTCATTTATATATCTATATGTACATATATATAACATGTAATATCACAAGTAGATAAGGTGAGAGATATTTTCCGGTTGTTTACGAGGAACTTCTGTTAGGGTTATATACTTTTATTGTCGTGGTATCAACATATTCTACTTGTACTAAGACGCTTGACATTATAGGGGCAAGAGCACATTTTAAAAAAATTTATCTTTTCCGATTTTTGGAAGAGGAGTTTGACAGTGAGACATAAATGTTCCAATTCCAATGAACTAGAATGAAAAATCTGGACAATTCGGAATCTTAACTGACCCTACACTATATGCAAAGTCAAAGAAAAACAAGCAAGGTTATTGAGACTAATAATTGTCATGGATGTTCATTTTTCCAATGTTTGGAACAGAAATTTGACAGATGAGAGTCACAAATGTTCCAATGGCAACAAACAAGACGAGAAAACAAGGACCTTGTCTGTCCCCTTCACTTTTTTGCATACAGAGGTAAAGAAAACAAGCAAAGTTACAAATAATGCAAATCATAATTGCCATGGAAACTCATTTTCCAATGTTTTGGTTCTGCTGGTATTCCGGACAAACTACTTTCCATAACCCGGGTGTGACTGGGAGAAAAGAATATTGTTGATAATGTAAGATGCATGCGGTTTTTTAACCACAAAAACATGCCCCAGAAAAAAAACTATTTTCCTTTCGCTAATTCCACTGAGAGGAGTCTTCGTTCCCAAAGAGAATTCTTAAAAAGCAATTATGAGTGAGTCAACGACATGTCCCATGTTGAGAAAAAAGGGTCTAAAACATCCCCATATATTGCAAAAAACGTCTGTTGTACATGAAAATCTATTACGCCCACCCAAGCTTTTTAAGAGCATTTTTTTGAAAATGTTTTTTTCATTATTGTATTTTTCCATTGTGAGACTAACTAGATGGAGCTGGTCACATCTGTCAGCTATAAAAATCTTTGAAGAATTCGTCTCACTGTATCCTTAACAAATGAACAACTAATGTACCGTATACCATCGTCTTTGTCAATTTACACCTTTTTTTACGATCATTGGAAAAAAAATCTGGTTTAGGAAGAAAACGTGTACTTTGTTCTTGAATGACCATTAGATTACCTACTTGAAAAAAATCATTTAAAATCAATCAAATTAGAAAAAACAAAATGCTCTTCAATAGGTCAAAAAAATTTGGAGAAAATATTGCCTACACAAGTAGTAATTTAACACAATTTACATGTAAGCTAACACTTTTGTGAAATGTATATTTCCAAATAGGAAAGACTTGAAAACTAAATAATTGAATTAAAAGATTGATTCTTAAAACATTGAAAAGTGGGTAAAGATAAAAACTGGAACATTTCCGAGTTGAAAAATGCACACGATGAAAAAATTGCAAATTCCATATATAGTGCATCCATTAAGAAAATAAACACGACAATGTAAGAAAACAAATCTCATCTGTTTTGTATTGTCTGGTAAATAGCATTAGAACAATTTAGTTCTGCGGATATTGGAGACGCCAAACTCGTAAAAACCATCAGGACACTTCAGACACATAAGTGAAGGTATAGAAACCAACAATGGTGCACTGTCTACAGACGGTTCCTGAAACAAGGAATCGGTGCAGGTTTTATCTGGGAATGGTAAATTCTTAAAGACATATTCTCTTTCAGCCCTTGAGCTTCTCAAAAACAGTCTCAGAATTGGGTCTAACCAAAAATGGTGCCATTATGTAGACAGTTCCTGAAATAAGGAATCGGTGCAGGTTTTATCTGGGAATGCTAACTACTAAAAGACATACTCTCTCTCAGCCCTAGATCTTCTCAAAGACAGTCTCAGAATTGGGCCTAACCAAAAATGGTGCCATTATGTAGACAGTTCCTGAAATAAGGAATCGGTGCAGGTTTTATCTGGGATGCTAACTTATAAAAGACATACTCTCTCAGCCTTCTAAAAGACCAAGAATCGGTATAAAACTCTCCCTCTTCTCAAAGACAAAGAATCGGTATAAAACTTTCCTCAGCCCTCTTCTCAAAGACATGTTCAGTCTCAGAATTGGTCCTCGCCATTATCAATGCTGTCAGACGACCATCCTAAAAATCGGAAAGTCTTAAAAAATTCATAAACCTTTAACATTTCATAGCTATGTGTTTTGTGTCTGACCAAAAGTAATTGACATCACCATATTTGTTCCTGTCAGGGACTAGACCACCCATTATTTTTTTAATGATTATGAAAATTGTAACAGAAATTCATAAACCTTAAACATTCTAGAGCTATAAATTTTGTGTCTATCCCAAAGAATCTGATACAACCATTTTCATGGACGTCAAAAGATCACCCAAATTTTGGAATGATTTTAAAAATTAGAGACATGTTTCGTATCTGTCATATGAAGAACCAAATCCATAAATCATAAAGCCTTTGAGATGTGCATACCAATGCTTTGTATATTTTTGAAAATCATAAACCTTTTGATAGCGCCAAGGGATCAACCTAAAAGTCATAGAAATTGTAAAACAAATCAGGAGGTATTATGACATCTTCCACGAAATTGATTTTAACAAAAATTCATGACTGTCAAAAGACAACTTATTCTAAAGGTTTATTTATATTCCATAACCCCCCTCCCACCCCCTCAAATGACCATGCATTGGAAAGATAAAAATTCCTTTCAACCAAATCGAAGGTCAATTTTATTTGTTCCACATTAATTTTGTACTTTCTACACTTGCATCATCACTATCAAAGTAAGGGCCATACTAATGCAAACACTTTTGAAACATTTCAGAGGTGTTGGGTATAGAGAACCAACCTTCAGGAATAATTCTATCCTATTGGACATACATTAACTTTTCTTCAAGTTTTGGGTAATAACTAAAACTCCTCTACTAAAACAGCAATAATATTATCATGATAATCATAAACAGATGTACGTTTGGTTAACGTTGAACTAACTTTGTTTAAAAATTCTCAGAGTGTTCAGTAAACCATTTGCACTTTACGGAGGCATCCAAGTAAGAATTTTATCACTGTAGGCCTTAACATTGCGAGGAAAAACAAAACCCTGCAATGTTCATAAGCAATGTAAATGCTTTACACATGTTTCGAGCTATTAATACGTGTAACACTGGTGCAAAAGGTAAAGCTATCACTTCGCAGGTAATTTTACTACCATTTTTACAAACATTTCCTTCTTCTAATACAGCCCAGCTGTCAGGAGATAGTTTGTTGTGTAAAGATTTGTGGAAGATTTTGCAGAAATGCAGGGGTCTTTGCAACAAGCATACAATAACACATATGTACGTATAAAGATAATATGCTTGACCCCTGACCACGAGCATAAATAATGATGTTTTGAAAATAAATAGAGGTGTTACATTTCAATATTCTGGTGCATGCCATCAGACAGTTTGGAGAAGCAGTTATCCCGATTTTCAAATTATTTTTATTACCAAAGTGTCGAGCATAATGTTATCCTTACATGATTAAAATTCTATTCTTAGTGATGTTTACTGGAAAGGTATTTATATCCGGGGAGTTCGACAAAATATGTTTTTATCTCAATAATGTTACCTTTCCATGAAAGTTGAATATTTACGATGATAGACCCAATCCTCTAGGTACTTTGCATTTCAGGTTAAAGAAATGAATTTAAAGAATCTCAACAAAAAGAGTTCCTAAAAGATCAAACCATGTTACAAATATGAGAATCAGTTTCCAGACACAAAAATAGCTGCCAATGATATATTTGATTGATCCTTGATTTATTTCTTCTATAACTATGCAAGATTGGATAGAGTAATGAGAAGTTTACCACTCTGAAATTAATACATATAACATAAACTTATATCAATAGATTAAATCGAAAATTTTAAGAAATAATTTTTTTTAAAATGTGATACTGTCCCTTTTAATTGCTAAAAAATCAATTAAAAACTAAAGCATGGATATCCCCCTCTCTTATGAAAAACCATAGCGCATCAATCATGTGGACCCTTATCGTCCATTATCTCTGTTACCATATTCATATATAGAACCTTAGAAAACAGGATTTGCAAACAGCAAAACTTAGGAGCCCTTAAAATTGTACACCCTAATTAGAGCAACCTTCAGATACCTTTTAGCTTAGCACCCAGGGCACTTATTAGGTTTATTAAGGTCTTCCCTCTTGTCCTCAAGTGTTGCAAACATGTGTTGAACAGTCACTTAGAAAATAGAATACGGCACCATGTGAAGTTCGACCTAATTCCAAAATTTGAAACAAAAGCCATTTGGCTTTATTCCTTGTACATTGAGGTCAGTTGGTTTATTAAAATAAAAAGGGAAAAAATATCTAACTAACAAAACATAATTAGGGGGTTGTGAATTTTTAAAATGACAGCACTGTTTTCCAAATATTGTCGCGTTGAAAGTTCCATCATTAGGGTTTCAGCAGTGTGTCTGTTACATAATTCAAACTTTCTGAAATTTCCATTTAAGTTGAAAATTGTTTGGAAACCATATTGCAAGCATATGTGACAAGTGTGGTTTAATGTTTAATATTTCTGGGCACGACATCATTATGTGGAAGTTCACAACAGATGGCACAGTCTTACAATGGAAACAGTTGCATTATTTGTTAAATATACCAAATTGGCTCATGATGCTTTTTCCAAATAGTTATTTGAAATGTAAATTGGCCAAATGTTTTTGATGAAATAAATGCACAAGATGTTGAACATATTACTTGAGTATTCCATACATACAACTGTATATGATTTGTAAAATCCAAATTGGACAATTTGTCTCAACATTTGCAAATTTTTTCAACATTTACCAATTTTTTGATAGAATTATTATCCAACAATTTCCAACACAATAGAAATAAATATCATCTGTGAAACCAATTGTGGATTTAATAATTGAACATTGGCGCAGCAACTCTGACAGTCATTGGAAACAGCACTTAAGTTTTAGATTCATCAAATTGACTTATTTTCAGGAACATTACTGTAACAGGCATCCCATTTCAATAATTTTTAACACTGGCCTTTTCAACCTCTGCAAATTGATATAACCTTTACAAGTCATCAATAACAGGATGGTTATTTGTTCTACAAGCAGAAAAAGAGAGGGTCTACATACTCTCCCAGTCTCAGACCTATAGAATATTAATAAACATCATTTCCGTTCCGTGTTTTCCTAGGTGAAGTCATGTTGAAATGGACTCTGTGAAGAGATGATAAATAAATACGTTCATATATGACCTTTAACAAGAATTTAGTCATAAGTGTTAACAAGTTCCGTTCTACTAAGATAGATCAATAGTTAACTAACAAAGTGTATTTTCTTTTTCAGGATAGCAGTTATTTTTTTCTACATTTTCTAAAAAACATCACCATCACCAACATTATCAAAATGATAATAATCATCAGCATCATCATATTGATTTATCTATAATAAATGTATTTGTCATGCAATATCATCCTATCCATTTTCAGTTTCCATTCCATCTCTCTAAATAATTCTTGCCCTCATAATTAATTAACAGAGAACATTTATCCCTATCATATTTATTATTTACAAAACAATCTTTCTTTTACGTAATGTTATTATAACCTTTATATACTGGCATCTCTTGTTTCACTTATATCGATCAACTCAAGTTTCTTGTTCTTATGATTTATTCATGTGGTAATATATATCATAAACATTATATTTATTAACTTTGTAAAATAATGTATTTATTATATAATGTCATATAAGCCTTTCCATACATCTTTGTGTAAATAAATATCAAGTGTCTCAGGCTAACTAAGAAATAATGAAACAGTTACATTGTATCATCATTTTCCTAAACCAAATTTTTATTACGAATGAATTAATGCCGACAATAAACAATATTTTGGTCTGTTTAAAACAATCTTCAAGGTATCATTTTCATAGAAGCATTTCATCAAAAACATCATAAACAGTTAAAAGAATGCCAAATATGTATGTATAACATACCTCCTTTTTATATTGAGTACATTAAAACAAGCGTAAACGTCATGGAGTTTACTTAATGTACATTAAAATAAGCTCAAATGTCACAGAGTTTATCTTGAAATTCTTTACATTCTCAAAGTTTTAAAAACTTTCGTTGTCTATGGAACAACATTGAAAAAGCATTTCGATAAAATAAATCATCTTTTTATAACAATGGTATTTTTTTATTTTCCTTGCCTCATATTTACAACAACATAATGTATTTTCCCTTTGATGGTTAGATCCTATAAAAATATTTTGGTAAATTTTAAACATACAATATCAATATATATATGTCCCTCGGCCACAGTTTGAATTAGAAATATTAAAAGGATAATATACATATTTAGCTCCTTTACAAATGAGTTTACATAAATATTTCACATGTATGTAAGTCAAACAAGACCCCATTATGTTATCAAATTCAAAATTTGATTGTTCAAATGAAAACACTAATGTAGTATCAATACAAATACAAACTTGTAATTAATTTTATATAATATTGAAAATCAGCACAGTTTTCGTATGATATAAATCAAGTTTCAAACAATTGATTGTAAAAAAAGAAAAACTAATAAATATCATTTTGAGTAACATTTTAAAAACTATTAAAATTTCTTTCCATCATATATAAAGTATTAAAATTAAATAAAAAACATAGAGCACTGCAACAAATCAGTATATGATATTCATATTATCTATCTATTACTTAATTTTGAAAAGTGGATGCTTTAATTTTTCAACACCCCTTCCCCCCCCCCCCCCCCCCCCTGGCGCTTATTAGAAGCGGGGCTTAATATATAGATTTGGCGCTTATTTCTTTCATAGAAAATTGAAGCTTGTTATGAGTCTTTAGAAATGAATATCTGTTAAATGTTTACTAAAGGAGCAATAATGTTTTTGTTAGGACCCCGGCCGGCGCTTAATTTATCAACTACCAATGTCACCCCGGCACTTATTAGAGGGCCAGTGCTTATTGGAGACCCGGCGCTTGTTAGAAGAAATATGGTTACATGTATTTTCATGGAACAGTTAAGAATACCAACAACGATCCGATAGAGAGTAAATGTTCAGGGGAACTATTGTGATGTTTTAATGTCAGATTCGTAGATCCTCCAACATTTAGACTGAGGTAAGTATTGCCATAAATGTCAGATCATCTCTGTTTTATCAATCTGTCTCCTGACCGACTAAAAATTTACTAAATGTGACCCTGAAAACGAAGCAATGTGATCCAAAACGTACTGGGATGTTTCACTCAGTAATATGAAGTAGAAATGGTAAAGGTTCCATAATGTTGTGCATGCATATGTTGGGTGAATGTTTATTTGTACTCATTGTTCTTTTTGTCTCTTTAATGTCAACATTGACAAACTACCAAAATTTGATCACTAAACTACCAAATAGATCCAACTAAAAATTTGCCTGATTTGACCCTGAGCACGAAGCAATGTGATAAAAAAACTACAGGGATGTTTCACTCAGTAGTAGGAAGTAGAAAAGTAAAGGTTTGATAATGTTGTGCATATGTTGGCTGAATGTTTACTTGTATACACATTGTTCTTTTTGTCTCTTTAATGTAAACATTGACACCCCAAACTACACAAATTTGATCCCTTAACTACCAAAATGTGATCCAAAATTAAGAGAATTACTGAAATTTATTGAGATTAAACCAGCATCCACAACATGTTGCTCAAAATGAAGTTATAACAACAAAAATAGAGCCATTGGCTCTGTAGCTCATCAGGCTTCATCATCAATTATGCTGTAGAGTGTGGCCAATGATACCCCCTTTGTAGAGGCCACCGGGGCACCAATCATAAAATTAAGTATATATAGGCGACAAGTTTCAGTTTTCTAGGCCTTATACTTCAGGAGAAGAAGATGAAAATAGATTTGAAGGACGTTCCTGTTGCCTTTATTAGGGGTCACAGGGCAACCAAAGCTACAATTTATAATCCTCACTAGCCAAGGAGTCTGTACACAAAGTTTCAGCTTTCTAGGCCTTATGGTTCTGGAGAAGACGATGAAAATAGGATTTTAGGGCGTGGCCGCTGTGGCCCTTATTAGGGGTCACAGGGCCACCAAAGCTACAATTTATAATCTTCACTAGCCAAGGAGTCTGTACAAAAAGTTTCAGCTTTCTAGGCCTTATGGTTCTGGAGAAGAAGATGAAAATAGGTTTTTAGGGTGTGGCCCCTGTGGCCCTTATTAGGGGTCACAGGGCCACCAAAGCTACAATTTATAATCCTCACTAGCTAAGGAGTCTATACACAAAGTTTCAGCTTTCTAGGCCTTATGGTTCTGGAGAAGAAGATGAAAATAGGTTTTTAGGGCGTAGCCCCTGTGGCCCTTATTAGGGGTCACAGGGCTACCAAAGCTACAATTTATAATCCTCACTAGCCAAGGAGTCTGTACACAAGGTTTCAGCTTTCTAGGCCTTATGGTTCTGGAGAAGAATATGAAAATAGGTTTTAGGGTGTGGCCCCTGTGGCCCTTATTATGGGTCACAGGGCCACCAAAGCTACAATTTATAATCCTCACTAGCTAAGGAGTCTGTACACAAAGTTTCAGCTTTCTAGGCCTTATGGTTCTGGAGAAGAAGATGAAAATAGGTTTTTAGGGTGTGGCCCCTGTGGCCCTTATTAGGGGTCACAGGGCTACCAAAGCTACAATTTATAATCCTCACTAGCCAAGGAGTCTGTACACAAGGTTTCAGCTTTCTAGGCCTTATGGTTCTGGAGAAGAAGATGAAAATAGGTTTTTAGGGTGTGGCCCCTGTGGCCCTTATTAGGGGTCACAGGGCAACCAAAGCTACAATTTATAATCCTCACTAGCTAAGGAGTCTGTACACAAAGTTTCAGCTTTCTAGGCCTTATGGTTCTGGAGAAGAAGATGAAAATAGGTTTTTAGGGTGTGGCCCCTGTGGCCCTTATTAGGGGTCACAGGGCTACCAAAGCTACAATTTATAATCCTCACTAGCCAAGAAGTCTGTACACAAGGTTTCAGCTTTCTAGGCCTTATGGTTCTGGAGAAGAAGATGAAAATAGGTTTTTAGGGTGTGGCCCCTGTGGCCCTTATTGGGGGTCACATGGCCACCAAAGCTACGATTTATAATCCTCACTAGCTAAGGAGTCTATACACAAAGTTTCAGCTTTCTAGGCCTTATGGTTCTGGAGAAGAAGTCGAAATTCCACAAAGTTTACGGACGGACGGACGGACGCCGGACACCATGCCATGCCATAAGCCCATCGGGCCTTACAGGCCAGATGAGCTAAAAACTCAAAATTTACTTTTCAATCTTAGTAATATTGAACTTCATGAATTCAGCAAAGTAAATCATTGCTTAAAAAAAAACCTCTTAAAATTAAGCTGAATATTGCTGGTTTTCTCTTTTAATCATTTATTTCAAATCTATCAGTACTAAAAAAAGATAAGATCCTTTAAACAAAATCAATAAGAGGAAAAAAAACTCATCAATCGTCATTCCTTACAAGAAGCTAGCTTATATCTTCCTTCCTTAAAAATTAAAAAAACTTCAAAAAATAAAATATCTAAAGTAATCAGCTTAATCAATCAGTTCCTTAGAAAAACAGACTTTATATAGCTGTTTCTTTATTGGTTTGAGTTGATGTTTATCAAATATATAATCTACCAAGCATACATTCTCAATAAGCATATAAAACCATATCAAATGAAAGTCATTTTTGATGTTGGGATGATGTTGAAATGACATAATATCTAATGAGAAAATTTCATGTAAGAACAACTTAATTGGTTTCATAACATTTGTACTCTTATACCTTTTTTCAAACATAGATGATAAAATTTTAAGGTCTATGTTTTTAATACTTAAAAAGCAACAAGGACCATTCATGATTTAAACACATTAACGGAAAATCTAAAATATTTTTATATATATTAATGACATGACTGGACATAAAGGTAAATTGGCATTTGTATAGATGATATATATTTTTTTTTTTTTTTTTTAAATTCACCATGACATGTTCTACATCTTGTAGTTTTGGAGCGGTATTAACATAAGCTTTTAGCTTGTTTACCAATCCAATTCTTTATTGAAATAAATATTTTTAAACCATAAAGGTAAATTGCTCCACTCATATGGCCACAAGTCTTATCACTGGAGGAAGGCCTGCAATAACATTGACTTTCTGCAAAGAAATGAAACCTGAGAGCATTGGCTAGAACAAGCAAACTGTGGGAGGTAATGCACTGAATTTCAATATAGCACTGCACTGAGATCATGCAAGGAAGTTTGACCTCGGCCACCATGGTAGTGAGGGGGTTAACATAATGAAATGTCAAAATAATACTTATCAATGTCGTTGTTCAGGAGAGTAAATCAGACACTGTTTTATAACACCAAGATGCACCAAGTTTTGCAGCAATGGAATCAGAGATGGTTAATGAACAAAATGTCAGAAGTGGCTCTAACCAATCTCGTCTCTGAGACATCTCGTTATACCATCTTGCACTACATTGATGTAACACTGAAGTTTAGCCCTTGGTCATGAAGAGTTAGGTTCCAAGTTTGGCTGTCTGGATGAACAAAATATTCATATTTCAAGAAATAGATCATGATTATCTGACTTCAAAAAGTACAATAGATCAATAGGGAACAAGAAACCACATTTCATGAATCCATGTTACGGTTTCTGTCAATTCAGTGTTTGCCTTATCAAATACATTCAGAATGATTACATTATTTTTACAAGTGTTTTTGAAAATAAGACACTACACAGTTATATATAGATTAAGAAAGGTTCCCTAAGCAAAGGTGAACAGAAAACCGACCATAATTCAAAACCAGAGACAAGACATAACAAGACATAACCAAAACCAAAACAACTTCTTAACAAATGGTTATCCATTGTCGCTCAAGCACCCTCTTATCTGATGCCTCTCATGGCTAAAACACATTTGTGTCTGATGTATTTTTTTGTCATGATCCCAACACAACAAGGATCAACAGACCATGCTAGAAATCTTTGGTGTCTGATACCATTCTTGTTCATGAAACACAAATTAACTGATGGTACTTGATATTATTGCCAATCATAAAACAAAAGATAACCATTGGTAATAGAACACCATGATGTCTGATACCAATACTGCCTAAAAAATAGAAATAACCACTGCATGGTGGTTAAACATTTTTGTGTCTGAAACCAATACTGCCCATTATAAAACAAGAGATAACCACTGGTGTTCCAACACCTTGGTGTCTGAAACCAATACTGCCCAATATAAAACAAGAGATAACCACTGGTACTAGAACACCATGATGTCTGATACCAATACTGCCTAAAAAATAGAGATAACCACTCTGGTGGTTAAACAATTTGGTGTCTGAAACCAATACTGCCCATTGTAAAACAAGAGATAACCACTGGTGTTCAAACACCTTGGTGTCTGATACTATTCTATTTAGTTACTTAATGATACCACTCTAGTTAACAAAACACCAAGAGTTAACCATCGGTGCTTAAACACCTTGGTGACCATCTCTCCTGCCCATGCATACTTTGACAAGAGTTAAGCATCATCACAATGGTGTCCGATACTTTTCTTGCCCATGATACAATAAGAGTTAAGCAGAAGCTCTAAACACAATGGTGTCTGATGCTGCTCTTGTTCCTGACAAACCAAGAGTTATAACCGTCAGTGCTAGACCACCATGTTTCTGGACAAGCGGAATCAGGGGTCGACTCCATCATCATAAATCATACATTTAGTAACAATTCCTAATTGTGGCAGACAGGCCTGCTTCACACAAGAAGACATACCTTTAACGACTGACGGAAGCCCTCAGGTAATTATCCCAGCTACAACGTACAGGTAGCACGTCTGTTTAGTTTCAAGCTATCCCACAATGCAACTGTTATCCTACACGTGTAGGGAACTCACTTCCTCTGAAGTCTCTTCTTTGTAGCCCTCGTTAAGATTCAGCTGACCGTGGCCTGAAAGAAGAGAAAAACCTGGTTAACTTCCTTCCGGAGAGGGTAAGTGAGGAAGAGAGTGAAGAGAGTGAAGGAGGAACAAGAGTTATACGTATAGGAATGAAGAGAAGTGGGGGAGCAACAGATTTTGGAAGGGAATGAATTAAATAGCATAAATGCTTCTTCAACTTTGTCTATCTATTGAAGCCTAGAGAACAAAATTGTAATCTTCCTTCAGGAGAGAAATAGACAAGGAGAATGAGGAATGACTGAGAGATTGACTAAATATATATATGTTTCTCCAACATTGTGAATGCAACTTGCTTTCAAAGCACATTTTAGCAGTGTGAACATTATACCTGCACTATATAAATGCTAATAAAGATGGCTATTTATATGGAATTTGCAAGGGACATAGCTAATAGAATTTTCAATGACTGCTAGACAAACTGAATAAAGAATAATAATAATATTGTTGGCAATTGACTTCTTACTTGTGTGGTAACACAGTACCTGATATGAGGGGAGTGGGGAGAATAGGGGTGGGAGCAGGGGGCAAGGCTGTTAGGGGAGGGGGTGAGGGGTGAGGGGTATCAGGGAATGTGGAGTATGGTGGTGGGAAGGAGTCGAAGGTATATAGTCAGGGGAAGGGGGTCAGAATGGGGTTGATGGGAAGAGTGTGATGGGGGTTAAGGGGGTGGTGGGAAAGGGTGAAGGGGGTTAGGGGAAGAGGTAAGGGTTGTCAGGGATTGGGGAGGAAGGGGTGAAGGGGGTCTTTGAAGGTCATCCTGAATTGATCATAAAGGAAGCCTTAGAAAAAAATTAGTTATCATCCCGTCTTTCCATTTGATAGATTTGTATTTAGTAAAATGCTCAATCAACAGAGCGTGGCAACTGTGAAAGGGGGAGCAGTAAAAAATATGATACAGAAAAAATAACTCTAGACTTCAAGTTTGATTAAAAGGATGTTACGGAGACTTTGAAAAACATTATGACTATAAAATGTCTTATCTGCTTGTTTTGGTTTCAATTGAGTATATATATAAACATTTTAAGCGCATTCCAATACATGCCAGATAGCTTGCCGACAGCAGGGAATGATGGAATGTTGAAGCTTTCAGAATTAAATGGGAGGGGCATTGAAAACTTGAGTGAACTTAATTGTCAGTCATCATGGCTATAAACTTGTTGAGAAGGATTTAGGGAGCTATTCAAGTATGTTATTAAAATTGCCTAATGAAAAAACTTGTCAACAGAAATTAAAAAATCATCAATATCAAAGTAGAAATTTTTAATGGAAGAAATTTTTGAACATAAATTGACAGTTGAGAAAGGGCAGGTATTGTATAATTATTCATAAATATGCTATTTGCATAACCCAGATGAAATTTATTGAAAATTTCAACAATTATTTCATTAAATTATTGTCATTAGCATAACCCTGTTTATGATCAAGTTTGATATGAATAAATTAAGAGTAATATAGTACGTTATTCAGCGAAACTCTACCTTGATCAAGTTGAATATTATAAAGTTATCAACAAAATTGATTGCTCTTGTTATCAACATCAAATTTCAACATTTCTCATTATTGATAATCAGAAATAGACATCCTTTCTGTCAATCAAAACGGACCTGATAAAACCAGGCCTGCTATATTCAAACAACCTCTCCATTTTCTCTGCACCTAGAAACCTTTATCCCCCTCCTCCAAAAAGAGGCAATTACACGTGAGAAAGAGGCTTTGACATATGTGCAACACTGTTTCATTATACAGTTCGCTCAGTGACAATATGTCTGCCTTTCAGATGGTGCATGGATAAAAGCAGAAACCCCTTCAGGGAGATTCCATTGCTCTTTTGGGGTATCAGGTTGTCCTTTTTTCCACCAATTTTCATTTTTTCATTCTCCACAGCATCGAATACTCATCTTCTGAAGACATTTGAAACTTTCTTCCAAATTAAAACAGCCCTTGACGTAACATTGCCCAATTTCAAATAGATTTCACTCAAATTTCTACGTTTTTTCCCTCTTTGAAATATGGACTATTCCAGCACTTGGGTTGGTACTAACTGGCTGTTAATACTCAGCCAGGCAACTCAAGTGGACATATGGGCTTGGAGTTCTAACTTATAACATACATATTAACCGCACAGTGCCTCGTCTTATTTATTCAAGATGGTGTTCGCTAAATTAGCTCCCTCTTGGTTGGTTTAGCCTCTTAGAGGGATCAGAATTCCTAAAAACAAAAATATTGGCATTTTGAGGTTAATCCTAAACACATGACCTCATAATCCAGATACCAACAGTTTTTATGTTCTTTAGCCACTGAAACCTTACACTCTAGAAGATTGGTTTAAGTCAATTTTTACTTACATCCAAGTGTTGGCCATATGCTTGGCATATTTATTCCACATATAAGTTTCATACAAAATCTTACGATTAGTTTTCATGATTCTGCAATAATTTATAGCATATATAGCAAATTTATGACACCTATGTCCATTACGTACATATGAATATTTGGTACATATCTTCTACATTTGATTATGAAATAAGTTTGAGGTTTGTTGAATTTCCTTTGTGCGCATATAACAAATATTCATGATATTTTTAATACAAATGTTATTGAATAATGTTACCCCAACCAAGTAAATGAAAGATTATTTGATCAAAAATTCAAGACAGAAAGCGTAAAAATGATCAACTTTTTCTTTTTACAGAGTTTCTATGAATTGTTATCGATGTATTTTCTGTTTAGAATTTATATATTCATTGGTATCCAGACATATTGCATTTTTTTATATTGAAATATTGATGCCATGTGGCTTTAGTATTCAAACATTCAAAAGTTTTGAACATACAACGATAAGAACTGAATATATTTATGTAAATGAAATCAAACTTGATGATTTCAATTGATTTCTTTGTATTTCAGATTTCACAATATTAAAAGTAATGAGTAAAAACTCCATAAATATGCCAAAGTCTCGAAACATGGGCATATCTATCACACTACTCGCCAAAAAATATATTGATTTTGGATTTGATAGTGGGACAGAGGAGAGAAAACAAATAAGATCTTAGGAGCAATGGTAAATGTAAAATAACATTGGGCTCATACATATGCCAGAGAATTCATTACAATATTGCCAGTTTCAAAAGAAAACAATAAAGTTTATCAGGGACCAGTCAGTGTTTTGATTGGAGGAGAAAGTATGCCGGAATGCATTTCACGTTGATTTCATCTTGGGTTAGTTAATGGCCTGCCAATCTAGAGATCTGGTGGAATGTATTTCACATTCATTTATGTAAGTTTATCATTTGATTATAAAGGCAATTTTATAGACTAAATTTCAGTCTCTGAAATGAATATATATATAAATTGCAACTTAGTATTCAGTTCACGAAACAGTAGTGATCTAGGAATATGTCACAATAATGTGGCCTGACATCGATCTTTACATATATATATATATTTCTTATTTTTGTTATTTCTTGCTTTTAGACAGACTTGCAATTGTTTAAAACAGTGTATCAGTAAACCAATGACATTTTGCTTGGTGAAGATTATATGCAGTAATGCATTTCTTATTAATTTCAGAGTGTTAGAATTGTTTAAGAAAAAATGAAATAAGGTGATAAATATTTTTAGATTGATTCAAACCCTCAGAGAAATGTAATTATCCACAGTAGAGAGGCCTAATTGTTGAGTTGGTAAGCTGAAAGTAAAATCAGTGCTGACAAAAGTACCCAACTTCTAGGCCGTGACTTCGAATCTTGGAATGAAAATGCCTAAAGTATACTTTTGAAATATTCAGTGTCATTAAAATTTGTGTGGTCCTCAACTATCCTTGTTGAGTATATAGAAACCTTAGTTTTCTCCTCTGCTTAAAAGAGGTATACAAGTAAAACAATCTTTACAATCTTGTAGATTTGGAAATTGGCTTCAGTCCACTTAATCAGCTAGTGAATATGTCATGTTCCTCTGTTGACTGATAAAAGTGCCATGTGTTTGTTGTCATGAGTCGTGAGCATGTCACTTCAGCCAGTAAATAAGCCTTCGTACCAAGGGAAAACTCCGCTTACCACCGATCAATTCTGTCATATTGCCTCTGACACGGAATGCCTTTTAAGCTCTCTTTATAAAAGATTTTTGATGTCAGGGTTGTGGAGCATCAAATTCTTAAAATTTACAGTCAAAGATAATTTGAATGAGTATTGATTTTCTTATCTTTTTCATTTAAAATAGATCTTGACACAATGTAGAGCGAGTTAAAATGACCTTATTCATTTTGGTTAACTTGTTAAGATTTTTAAACAAATCTGAATCGCCTTCTTTAACACATTCTGTTATTAAAGTAAAGAGAAATATATTTAAACCAGCATTAAAATCATTGAACTTGTTTAATCTGAATCGCCTTCCTTAACACATTCTGTATTAGAAAAGTAAAGAAGATATTATTTTAACAAGCATTAAAATCATTGAATTCAATATCTTAATCTGTAACAATATTTAATACAAATAATTTATGAAAGGAACAAAACCATAAAGAGACAATTCTGGCTTGGACACTTGCCCCTCTCAGCATTTAAAGACTTGAAGAGTTAAAATTGACACATTCTTACACAGTGCCTTACCAAAAACCCAAAGAACTTCAGGATAAAAAAATAGAGCCATGGGCTCTGTAGCTCATCAGACTTTTGATTAAAATATGTTTTGACCCCTGTGACCCCATTTGGGGTCATGGGGTCACAAAATCTACAATTCAGAATCCCCATTGGCCAAGGAGTCTACACACAACTTTTCAGCTCTCTAGACCTTTTGGAACTGGAGGAGAAGATGAAAGTAGGTTTTGAAGGTTTTGACCCCTGTGACCCCATTTGGGGTCATGGGGTCAGGAAATCTACAATAAAGAATCCCCATTTGCCAAGGAGTCTACACACAACTTTTCAGCTCTCTAGACATTTTGGAACTGGAGAAGAAGATGAAAACAGGTTTTTAAGATATTGACCCCTGTGACCCCATTTGGGGTCAAGGGGTCACCAAAACTAATATTTAGAATCGGTATTGGTTATATATAAGGAGTCTAAACACAACTTTTTAGCTCTCTAGACCTTTTGTAACTTGAGAAGAAGATGGAAATAGGCTTTTATGGTGTTGACCCCTGTGACCCCATTTGGGGTCATGGGGTCAGGAAATCTACAATAAAGAATCCCCATTTGCCAAGGAGTCTACACACAACTTTTCAGCTCTCTAGACATTTTGGAACTGGAGAAGAAGATGAAAATAGGTTTTTAAGGTTTTGACCCCTGTGACCCAATTTGGGGTCATGGGGTCATGAAATCTTCAATTCAGAATCCCCATTGGCCAAGGAGTCTACACACAACTTTTCAGCTCTCTATACATTTTGGAACTGGAGAAGAAGATGGAAATAGGCTTTTAAGATTTTGACCCCTGTGACCCCATTTGGGGTCAAGAAGTCACCAAAACTAATATTTAGAATCGTTATTGTCCAAGGAGTCTACACACAACTTTTCAGCTCTCCAGACCTTTTGGAACTGTAGGAGAAGATGAAAATAGGTTTTTAAGGTTTTGACCCCTGTGACCCCATTTGGGGTCATGGGGTCTCAAAATATACAATTTAGAATCCCCATTGGCCAAGGAGTCTACACACAACTTTTCAGCTCTCTAGACCTTTTGGAACTGGAGGAGAAGATGAAAGTAGGTTTTGAAGGTTTTGACCCCTGTGACCCCATTTGGGGTCATGGGGTCACAATATCTACAATTTAGAATCCCCATTGGCCAAGGAGTCTACACACAACTTTTCAGCTCTCTAGACCTTTTGGAACTGGAGAAGAAGATGAAAATAGGTTTTTAAGGTTTTGACCCCTGTGACCCCATTTGGGGTCATGGGGTCACGAAATCTACAATTTAGAATCCCCATTTGCCAAGGAGTCTGCACATCAAATTTCAGCTCTCTAGAGTCATTGGTTTCGGAGAAGAAGATGAAAATGTGAAAAGTTTACGGATGGACGGATGGACGGATGGACGGATGGACGGATGGACGGACGCCGGACGCCATGCCATGCCATAAGCCCATCGGGTCTTTCAGACCTGATGAGCTAAAAATCAAAGGAAATAAAATTTCCTGAACCCAAGGCTACCAGAAGTGCAAAACCTCTCTTGAATGTGAACTTCAGGATCAAAACACCTATAAAAAAGCTTTTTACAGGAATAATAAAGACAAAGAGCAAATCCTGGCTGACACATTGCCCCTCTTAATATTTAAAGACTTCAAGGGTTAAAATAGGCAAATTCTTCAACGGCATCTTTAAAAAAAAAACCAAGAACCTCAGTTAAAAATCAAAGGGAATACAATTGCCAGAACCCAAGGCTACCAGAAGTGCAAAACCTCAGCACTTTGAGATTAAAACGTAAATTTCTAAAAAAATTACAGGCATGAAAATTACAAAGAGACAATCCTTGACACTTAAATTGCCCCTCTTAGCATTCAAAGACTTGAAAAGCTAAATTGGACAAATTCTTCAACCTTGCCTTTACCAAAATACCTAAGAACTTCAGGATTAAAAACTCCAAGGAAATCCAATCTCTAGAACCCAAGGCTACCACAAGTGCTGAACCCCCTTGCAAGAGAGCCTCTTCCATATGTTGTGTTATCTACTTGTGGGAGATTCAGCTTCCATCCTTAAACCTCTCCAAGACAATCGGTTCCTGGAAGTGATATTCCTCCGAGTTACTACGGTTACAAGACAAACCAATGGAGGAACATCAGCAAACATGAAAGGTTTGCACGTTGAACACGGTCCTTGCATGACGAAACTGAAGGGTTACCTTACCATAAGGTAAACACGTCATACTAAGGTAGAATAAGTATTTTTACCATTCTCGACCGAGGAGGTCTTTAGGAAAATACAGATGGAAGCGATTAGGTGGGATACGGGATACTGCTAACATGTCTGGAAAGTAACATAGACTTGCTGGGGTTGTATTTTGACAACCAAAATAAAGTGCTTGAGATATATTCCAACAACCAACCAAGACTTACTTAAGAGGAATTATGACTTTCTTGAGATATATTCTGACAACCAACCTAGACTTTCTTGAGATATATTCTGATGAAAAGAGATGTAGACTATGTTCTGATAAATGATAATAGTAAAGCTGACAATTAATTCAGACTTGCTCTTAATTTTCATTTTGCAGTTAACAATAATTTTAGTAAATATCAGATTCTTAAATGTTTCAAAACATTTCAAAATAAAAATGTTCCTGCAAATCATAATTTAGTGTATTTGTAATATTTTATAAAAATTTGACAACACAAAAATGCTTAAAAAAGATCTAAAGGAAAACATCTTTTAACATCAATTTACATTAATACATACATGCCTATGAAACTTTTGAATATTTTTGGGAAATGGTATCAATAAAATCAAATAAATAGGCCAAAATAGATATTAATTTCTTCAGAGTATGAAAAAAAATTAACATCGATCTAACTGACAGAATTTTCCAAAAAGAGTTTGATGTAGTTATAAGCTAAAGGATCAATTTGAAAACTATGTTTTTGAGTTTATGTTATGTAACCATTATTAATTACATTTTTTAAATATATAAACTAAACATAATGAGACAAGAAGAATAATCCATTGTGCATTGACATTAATTTTTGTCACTTTAACTACACAGTTAAGATTGCCCCTCATTTAATAAGCAAAAATGTTTTATGATAAATTGGAAAAATATTTTACATTATAAATTACAAAGTCAAGATTGCCTTTATTTCATTCAAATATCTTAGTCCATTGTGAATTCAACATTCAACCACAAAGTCAGATATCTCATGATATCCCCAGTAATATTTTTGACACTGTCACTTCACAAAAATTCCCTTAAGTGTCATGTACAACAATAATTTGTATCTCAGTGGTCTGGCTACTGTTAAGAGGCTTCGTTTTTACCCATGAAAGGAGAAAAATCTTTCAGAATCAATAAATCGCCATTCTTCCTTTCCAAAGAATTAGGCATGTTGTATTGTTTTTCTCCGAGTCGTCAAGGGAACTGTCAAGTCGATTACAAACCGCATCATGATCAAAACACTTCAAAATGCATTCCCAGATTTGTTTTTAAATTCTTGCTTAGTTGTTCATGTCTGTCAAAGGGAGATAACTCCCGGAGGCAGGTCATGTCAGCAATGATCACAATTATTCCATAAAGTCGTCCTCAGTAAATTCCATTAATAGAACTCTTCACACCTGAATGCAAAAAGGTACAAATGGAAATGAGAATTTCCCCCGTCTGTCGTCTGCCGATCCATCAGAAAGTTTTTGAATTTTTGGTACCATGCCAAACTTGTTTCTGACAAAAGTGTTTTGTCTTGAAAGGCTGAGTTAGAGATATGATCAGAGAGACATCAAAATACAGATAAAATACTATTTCCCCTGGCAGGAGCTTGGCTTAGGTTTGATTTTTTAAATCCTTTGCATTCCGGAAAACAGGCTACAGGTTTTATGGTTATCAGTTTAGGCAAGTAGGTATGTCTTCAAGTATAGACCCACTGTCCTTAAGTTCTGAGTTTGGATCCACCACTGACAGGTAACTGATAGCAGTAAAATAAATCAACCCTTATCTTTAAAAAATGGTTAAACTTCAAATATAAGTACTATGAGTTTGTCAACACTTGATGTAAAAATGTGTCTGAAGTTTTTTCTGATCGTTTTGTAAGAATGGTAAAATTCACACTTGGGATATGTATTTCAACACCTCATTTCAAACCTTTTGTAAACTGTTCTAAAGAAAAATGGTTAGTTTTTCAAAATTGCTTTTTCTACATAAGCATATAGGTTCAGCAAGTTTGTTTTTTTATACACACCTCTCAATCCAAGAGAGAGCAGTTAAAATTTCATCTCCAAAAACATTTTTCTTCATTGTTGTCAAAACTTTTGTACATGATTATTGATTTTGTTTTTCATTTTCAAAGAATTGCTTTTTAAAATGAAAACATATTTTCAGTGTGCTAGGCTTTATAATTAACGTAAAACATACACCAACACGTCGCCAGTGTAGCTTTTATGGCAAGTAAATGTATTTATTCATAACTTAATTGGCCATTTGAAAGTCAATTGTTTTTCCAAACATAACTGCACTCAATAATTCAAGAATTGATTGAATAATGATCCACATATTCTAAATTTATTGTCCTAATTAGTTGAAAGTGAATATTGCAATTAAATTTTCTTATATGAGCTTGTTTATCTTTCAAACTAGTTGAACGATAAAGCTTTTATTATGAGACTTCTTATTAGTCAAAGAATTGCCTACACAATCAAAATTAATCAGTCAGAAAGATATATTAAAATAACTTTTTTATAACTGATTTTTTCACAAGATAAAGATTTTCTATTTTCTAAACGAAATTTTAGGATAATGGTTAATTGTATTTATACATTCTTTTATGTGTGAAAAAGTTCTTTGTGTCGAGATCATACAAATATAATCTGAATTTCAAGAATTTCTAAACTTGTTTAGAGGATTTTCAGAAAGTGTCAAAATCATTTGCTTTAAAGAAAAACAATAAATAACAAACATCAGAGGATAAATTCTTTTTGAATTCTTAGCAAACAGACTTCATTGCAAATACAAATATGAATTGAAATTAACAAGATTTTTGTATCAAATGTGTTAAATAACACTCCTTTTTTGATAGTGGATCTATTGATCATCAAATGTCTGAACAACACAATCATTAGATAATGTTGTTGGAAATCTCAAAATGCTTGCACACATTTTACCTTGTATCTGTCAAAAATGATTATTGTTTTAGAAGTGCAGGTAAACAAATGTGAACACCTGATCAGATACATCTTAATTTTTCATAAATATTTCAAGATACTTCTCAAATTCCCTATGATAACGTATGAGATGAAATATCATGATTGTTTGATACTTATAAAACATCTGCACACATGCACTCTTCAAAGAATACCTTATTATTTTGTTATAAATGATGAAATTTTAACAAATGTATGACATAATAAATACCATTTTCTAAAATTTACCAAAAATTTAATTGATAATATTTCCTAAAACATGTCAAAATATATCTCACATATTTAAATATGAGATGAATATTTTATGTCAAACATGTCACTAAATATATCTCACATATTTAAAGAAGCGATGATGATATATTCATGTCAAACATGTCACTAATTATTATTGTTATAATGACCAATAGTAAACCAACACAAAGCAAGACATGAAAATTTCCACCAGAGACAAAATAGCGATCACGTAGCTAGATCAGACTAAGACTAAATACTGGGGGCAAAATACAGGAGTGATTGTGATCTTCTAATAACCGCAATGTCTTGTGTCAAAACAACTCTCAAGCTGATAAACCACAGATAAATACTACTTTCCTAAGAACAATAGCAGACAAATACTACTTTCCTAACAACAATAGGAGGATAAACGTGGAATGGGACATATGGGGAACTAATGATATTTATCTTCTGGTCAATTAGGTGTTCTGGCAAATTTGACTTTGATTATGACAAATAAATGTTGTATACATGACATTTATAGGATCCGGAAATCAACTTGATGTTTTTTGGCTAGGTATTTTCTTATAATGTATATAATTTGTGTGTCAAACTTGGCATTTAATGATGCTTTTTTACTCTTTTTGCTTTGTAAATGAAGCTTTTCTGTACATTGTAAATACAATAATGGAGAGTTTTTGGTTTGGTTTCTCATTATTGGATTTGTTTTTCATTTCATTGTTTGCTAGAATATAATTTTAATGTTCAAAATATTTTTTTCTCCTTGTATTTTTATAATACATAATAGATTCGAGATAGACAACTTTTGAGAAATGGTATGATTTTTTTGTGAATTTATTTTGATACCTTATCTCTACTCAGTTTAACCTCTCAGCTACTGAAGACATTCAGGTAATGCAGGTCACCTTTCCAGTTCTGAACCATATACCCACTGTTGCTGAACCTAACTGACAGCAATCTCTTTGTATAGGATACAATGTACCAAAAAGTACTCCCCCTTGTATTCTTTATTCAACTATTGTTTCCATAAAGATTAAAGGTGTCGCACAATCTTTATTCCGCAATAAAGTATAGTTTTTGATTGACATCATGAAACATTTGTCCATCACGTCAATAACAATTGTACTTTGACATCACTATAGCCATGACACTGAACAAGGATTTTCAAATTCCTGGCAAATAAGATTGATAGAATTTGTTTATCTTGGAATATGATAAGTTTGGAAATAAAGTACAGTTTGACACTGAACTATCATAATTGTGATGTCAAACCACGCGGCCTTGTAACGGCACAGTGGTATAGTAGTTAGTATGCTGGCCTCTCACGCCACAGACCGGGGTTCGAGTCATGGCGGTAACACCAAAATATGTGACCCTGTATTGTGTCCCTGAGCAAGGCACTTAATCCACATTGCACTCAGTCCACCAAGCTGTTAAAATGGGTACCTAAAAACTGGATGTGCTCATAAATGCGGTTGTGATAAGCGCTTAGTAGCAGCTTTTTTAAGGACACTCCTTCAGGGTAATAATGTAGGTAGCATCTAAGGATGTGGAAAAGACACAATATAAGTATGCACATTATTATTTATCAGAGCTATACCCATCTGCAAGGTGCTGGTCTCTTGATTTATACCAAAATCTTTAGATAGTAAATGAATACATTTTAACAAACAGTCATACAATATTTTCATATATCATATCTCTTACCAATTATGTTGTTAAATTACCTATTTGTGACTCATTACAATCTAAACAGTGATGTATATCTGAGGCGAGCGTGTCTGCATGTAGATTTCAAGGTGTAGATTTCAACCAGGTGTGATAGACCAATCGTTGATAGCGACAGTGAGTGACAGTTCAGTTTGTCATGTAGATATTTCTGTATTGTCACTTGCATGTGAGTTGAAACTGATCTCTGCCCATATGGTGTCTCTTTCACTGACACAGAGACATAACTATTTCTCAAGGTCAAAAACAGTACACTTGTAGTGCAGATTAAGCTTTTGGAGGAGAGCCTGTAGAGGCTGGGGTCTGTTTTGAAGTGAAACCTGTACCTATACCATATATGATGTGAGGGAACCATTAATCTGATGTAACTGCACTCATTTTAAAGACAAGAATCTTTTTAAAATTTGTTTGAAGGATGACAGATGAAAAAAAAATCTAAAACTCTACGACTCTTAAAGTGACAAATGTACAATTTCTGTAATTTTACTAAAAATCATAAATTTTCCAATGAAACATATTACCAGCTCTTAACATGCATATTAAAAGAAGCTCACATTATTCATAACTATTTGGCATGTATTTGATGGGCATTTTCTTGTTCACATGCTTCAATGCAACAATGGCGAGCTACATCAACATAATAGTTGAAATTGATGATTACACAACAACTCCAAACAAATCTGGTAAAAGTTTCAACGGCAGGAATGTATATATCAAGTCATCGGGGTACACATATTGGTTGCAGATTTCACTTCAACATTACAGTTTCCTCCAACTAACTCCATGTTGCTATTGTTTCTTGGGCATTTCCAATATGGAGGAGATTTGGTTCAGGCAGTACTTAAGATCAAACACTTCTTATCTAAACCATGGAAGCCAAACGTTTCAGTATATGTGACTACCATGTTACCTGTAATAAGTGCACTTAGACTTTTTTAGCAAGAAAAAAAGTGACCAAATACTTTTTTGGAAACAACTGGGATGGAATTTAACAATTATCAGAGATTTGAAGCATAACAGTCTATTTTACTTGATGACAATTGGTTGCATAACAAGACAAATGTATGTTGACTCATTTTCATTGAATTCAGTTCAAACCTATCATTCATACCTTGCTGCTCCTCTGATCCAAGAAGGGCTCTATAGGGTTTGTGTCAGGCCACCTTTGGACTCCAGTCAATCAGAGATGTGACTAGAAAGCTATTATCACAATCCTATATCTTAGCAGGCCTCTTGCTGCTCTGATCTGAAAAGTGCTCTATAGGGTTTGCGTCAGGACACCTTTGGACTCAGAGATGTGGCAGATGAAAGCTATTACAGCATTCTTTTATCAATGTTCACTTGGCACCACCCATCCAAAGCGATACTCAGATCAGAAACACTTATAGGTCAAAATAATTTCAAAAATATTTATCAAAGCCCTGTAGGACCATTAGAGAGCAGGAGTGGATACAGGATTTTGGAGGCTGCCCTTTGGGTGTCATAAGTAACAGTCTTGAAAAGAAATATTTCTCAAATGCCTATAGCTTTTACAGAAAATCTTTCATCTAAAGTTTCACAATTTTTTACTTGTGCTTATATGGGGCAAATATGGTATATGAAATTTACATCAGTGTGAATATTATGGAAGACATTAATTGTATATGTGAATGGGTGTAGGTAGTTCAGTATGGTTGTAAAAGGGGGGAAGCAGGAAATATAACTGGGTGAATCAATGAATGAATGGAACCAACAGTGAATGAACCAGTGTGAAACGTTGATGTAGGTAGTACATATATAATATATGATGAATGAAAGAGCAAACTGAAAAACATATATTCTCAAAATACAGTAGATATAACCAACTCAAGGGACCAACGAATTTAGTTTGCTATATCCTGTGTTTGCTACTCGATCGTGTTTAGCTGTCATAAATAGGGCTTTTGAGGGAACTTAAAAATATGTTCACTATATCCAATTGTTCGCTATATTGGAGTTCGCTATATCTCTCTTCAACTGTATGTTTTCTCTTAAAAAAAACTTATATGATGCTAGTGTTTAATCAAAAAAGGGCTGTCATTCATAATAATTATTTTGGACAAATAAGTTCTTAGTAATAGATATATCATGAAATATTACATTATTCAAATTGCATATATTCTCATTTGTCCAGGAAAATACCATGAAAATCTAAACATTGTACATGTTTAAAGTGCCTTATTAAAACAAAATTACTAACTGATGTTGATTAAATCATTAAAGGCACTTAGTACTAATTATCCCTGGCCTGATGATCATGTTTCTAAAACAGCATTATGGTACTTGGTTCCAGACGTAAATCTATCCAGATTCTGTCCAGCCAATCCAGGCCTGTTCCAGTTAAGAAAACACGTAAACATGCACGGACATCCTGCACGCGGGGTGAGGAAGTGCATACAAGTGGTGCATGTTGGGATAGCTGCGAAATGGCATGTTCGATTGACTAGCATCCCGCTTCACATCGTAAGAAAATAACTACAGATTCCTCGTTGAATCTTCATATAATATATATCATGGAAATATTTTCAAACAGAAAATATACTAACAAGCTATTTGTGAACCATAGCTCAATTTGTATACTTCAGGATTATATTCAATAATCTTAATGAAATTCTTTGAAATTTATGACCACTGGTTGATTGCATGTTTATAAATAATCTATTTTGTTATATATTTTTATATTGCAGCTATTTAATAATAACTGTTTCGAAATGATCATTAAAAGTTTAGGAAGTTTTTTAAATCTTCATCTTCAACCTGATTTAAATTGGAAACTGAACAAATAAAGATCATAATACTATCAGATGATGATTTTTCTGAATATCATAGCTCATTTCATGATTGGCACACTGTTCCTTTGAAACTATAAATGAAACTTTAAGGTATAAACTCAATTACAAACCCTTTTTGTTTAACATGCAAAACTTTTTTAACAGTTAAATAGAATATCCCATCCCATTTCCAAAACAAACAAAGGTTCGCTGTTTGAATTATGGTTCACTAATCCAACATTTAAATTGTTGAATTAAAAGTCGTCTTAAGCGTGATTGATGACTATCCTATCAGAAAATTTGTCAAACAAAACTGTGTTTTATCAAAATAGAATATCTCGGTTTGTTTGAGTATGTCATTCAAACCAGTAGGGTGTCTCAGCAATGGTGAATTGAATATCGTGAAATCTACGACACCTGCAGTCGATTTAGCAAAACTGATAACCCTGGTGAAAAGGTTTAAGAATATAGCTTTATTTTGTGAATTAATTGTATTCATAAAATTTATCTTTTCAATGAAAGCAAGTTGCTAATCCAATGGTTTAACCAGGACGACAGGGAGCTATAGATTAAATCAATTGAAGATCATTTCTCTAATTTATCTTCTCTTTTTCTTTTGATGTAGAAGATGAACTGTCAATAGAGTTCATTTAATTAATTTCACTTTCAAAAATGAATATTGTAAAATTTAAGAAGTTTTTATTTGAAATGCTTTTTTTCTATTCGTTTATCTCGTTTTCTTCATAAGGTGAAGCTTATTTAACTGTTAAAAGGCTTCATACATTTTATTAAAATTTCATAACTAAGATTTTGTTTAATTAAAGATTTTTCTTTATTCCTTTTTTGAAAAATATGTCTCTTTAATGACAAAAATCAAATCATGTTGATAACTTTCAAATCAAAGTAAATATGATTTGAGATAATCATGTAATGAAAGAATTTAATCTCTCTTTTCCATAATATCTTTCACTTAATTGATATCAGTACAAAAATTACACCCGCAAAAAGAAGATAACTAAAAACCATAACAAAATCATGTTAACAAGATTTGATTTCATACATCCAAGGCTGGAAACAAATTCTTACTTGATACAACGTACATTATATCATAAAGTCACGTTAGATTATTGTTAATTGTCATTATTGTATATTTTAGCCTTTTTATATCCTGTTATATATTCTGTATTACTACTGTGCTCAATTCATGACAATCCAAATTCCCTTCCAAGGGCAATAAAGATTTATCTTATCTTATCTATCTTATCCTATTTACAAGAATCACACAATTCAGAAAAATATATTTCCTACTTTTTGAAAAACAAGCATTTAAATTTTACATCTAAATAAACCCCCATAAAATAAATGTTAATGTTTACACCATGTTTCACCCAAGACACTTTTAATATAAGAAAAGGGATTCCAAATGTCATAGACAATGACATAATGCCTATAAAAGTAAAAAAAAAGTGAAAATAGACACCAATGAGCTTTCTTTGCATTGAAGATCCAAGCTGTGATGATTCTAACCATATCATTTCTTATACTTCATTCAGATTTGACCATAAAATTTGAGATGAATTGAATGTATCAACATTAACATCAGGATAGTAAACCACAATTTTTTAAAAACAAAATGTTTTTATTTTTAGTGACAACACATAAAACCAGAAATGGGAGTAAATATCTGGTAATAGGAATCTTATATGCTATAATAAAGATTTGAGCTCGTATTACAATTCTTGATAAGAACTGTTTCAAGAAATTTAGCACTACAATAGAAAGCAAGCAAATTATGTACGAAATAGAACCTTGTATTATCTGTATATAACCTCATCTAATAAAGACAGCTTTCATATCTTATAACTAACATGCTGTTTATGTCTGAATGAAAATTGAAACTATAGATTGCCAAAAATATATATATATATACTTTTTGAAATCAGTCTTCTGAAGTTATGGAAGACATCAAATGGTTAAAAATTAGTCAAGTCAGTTGGAATCTTGAGATCATGAGAAAATAATCACGCCCAAACCTTTTTGTTATGTTATCATTGTTCGGATCGGCACATCCTCTCAAAAACTCCTTGTGCTTTTTATCAGGTATGAGAGAGCATTAATCAAACTTAATAGGGAAGGTAAAAGATGTAGATGTAAGAATTCTAAAACCATGTTAAAGAGAGGATGTCATCAATTTCACGACCTTCAACGACCTCAGCCGGCTCTTATTAGGTACAAAATGACAACAAGTAGAAAAAAATTCTTATATTGTACTGACGCAAAAATTGAAAAAAGTAACACTATTAGATGTAATAATTCTATAACATGTAAACCATGCTAAATTGAGTTTCATAACCTCGCATGATCTCAATGTGATTGCCATCAGGTGAAAGGCAACAACAATTAGAAGGAAAAAATTCTTAGTTGTCTTATACATTGCGAATGGTAAAAATCTTAGAACTGACAATTCAAAAACTTAAAAACCATGTTAAAACGAAGATGTCATCAATTTCATGACCTAGCTTTCTCAACTTCAGTGCGCTTGTTATCAGGTGAAAAAATGACAACAAGCCAAAAACAAATCTTTCACTTGTCTGATGCTTAAATTAAGAAAGGTAACATTCTTAGATTTAAGAATTCTTTAACTTGAAAACCATGTTAAATCGAGGATGTCATCAATTTCATGACCTTGTTATCATGTGTAAAATAACGGGCCAAAAACAAATCTTCTACACTGGTATACAAATGCATGAACTGGCGGTAACAACCTTACATCAAGAATTCAAAAACACGTAAACCACGTTGAATCGAGGAAGGCATCATGACCTTCCAAGACGTCAGTGCGCTTGTTATCAGGTGCAAAATGACAAGAATTAGAAAGCATTACCTTTCGTTGTCTTATGCAGTGGGAAAGGCAACAATCTTAGGAATTAATTTATTAAAAAAATGTGTAATCAAGAATGTCCTAATTTTTATGAAAGACAACCACAATTAGAAAGCATTTCTCTTAGTTTTATTATACATTGGGAAAAGTAACAATCTAAGAAGTATTAGTATTAATTCAAAAACATGAAAACCATGTTAAAACGAGGATGTCATCAATTTCTTGGTCTTCGACGACCTCAGTGTTCTTGTAACCATGTTTAAGAAGACAAGAATTAGAAAACATTTCAGTTGTAAATAATGCATCGGGAAAGGTAATAATCTTGAATTAAAAAAGTTTAATCAAGGATGTCATCAATTTCATGACCTTGCACAACCTCAGTGCGCTTGTTATCAGGTGCAAAACAACAACAATTAGGAAATATATTTTTAGTTGTCTATATGAATTGGGAAAGGTTACAATCTTAGAAGTAAAGAGTTCAAAAACATGTAAGCCATGTTAAATAAAAGATATCATCAATTTCATGACCTCAGTATGTTTGTTATCAGAAGGAGATGACAACAAGTTGAAAACAATGTGCGCGATGCCACGCTATCTGTGAAAGATGGCCGCCGCAGATTGAGATTTATTACCTCCCCTACTTACAGGATATGGGGGGATCCACCTAGGTGTTGTACATAACTCCAACGCAAACTCAACACGTTTATCAAATTCCAAAATTCAACCACCATAATTCTTGTGTAAACACTGACATTCCAACCAATTCATTTCCACCAAAAAGATTAGATAATTGTGTCATGTTTGATTTATTCATCAAGCATTCGAATTCAATGTGTTTTGAGGAAAATTTAGGTTATTTTGTTCATTTAAATACATCTTAAGGAAATATAAAATATAACAATTAACAATTTGAACCAGAAAATACCAGAGGGGATGATTAAGAATGTATATGACAACATAAACAATTCAAAACCATAAATGGTGGTGGGGGTGCTGTAAAATTAAAATAAAAGTTGTGGATAGGTGATATTGTACCAGCTTCGTAAGCTTAACTGATAATGTTGGTCTACTTTTTCCTGTTATATATAGTAAATAATTGTCAACTCGTCAAAGACAATGTCTGATAGCGTTTAAAATACAGTAGAACTCGGATATAACAAACTCCAAGGGACCAAAGAATTTAGTTCGCTATATCCGTGTTCGCTATATCCGTGTTCTACTGTAGTAGATACTAAGGATGGTGTGAAAGAATATCATTTCTAATTTTGATTGAAACAGCTTCTCAGATAATTTTTGAATGAAAAATAAATATGTATGTCAAGTAAGGCAAAAGCCAAAATTACAGATTTCTTTTAATGAAGAGGTATCTATTACAATAATATTAACTCATTCAAATGATGCTATTTGATATTTTAAAGAAAAGGTATGACATTGAAGACTTAAATCCCTTAAAAGCTGCAATAGTGTTGATGCATTATTCTTAACTAATAACCATGTTAATACCACTAACTAAAAACATGTATCATACAAATAGGCAATGAAAGGAGAAAAACATTTTTTTCAAGGTAGTTAAAAGAACAAATCAATCCTCTATATAAAAAGATATAATAGTTTAAAACTCACAAATATCTGAACCTTCTTGTATAAGGGGTACGACTAGCATTACACGAAAATCCTAACAGTGTTACTCTGACAAACCACAAACATGTATTTACAAACAGGTAACACCCTAATTCAGGTTAAGGTAATATATCTTCCAGAACAGATTCAATACCAAGTCCAACAGACAAGTATCGAGGCAAAATCCTAATTACTTCGTACACGCGAAAGAGTAGATCAAATTCTGTAAAGCTTGACCTCTAAGTAAGACATCGTGATCGGCAGATAAACCAGCGAAGCTATCGATGTTCCTCTCTCGACACTACCGATTAATCACCCCTAGATAATCCCAGATTAGAGAAGGGTCCTCTGATGACTTCCACAATCCCATAATTCCCTGACAATCAGGAGCAAAGACCAGCGCTCGTGGGAGGTGAAGACAAGATGGATAAAAACAAATCTCTACTGGTACAGTAAATAGTTTGATCATCATGAAAACAAATTCATGTCATTTGAAAACGATCAGGTCTACGTTGAAAGAATAAAGTTTGGTGAGCTTCTGACCACATATTGAGTCTTGAAAGTATACTTTTCAGCTATTTGTTGATCACAAGAAAATCTCTACGGGTATAGCAAATGGTAATAGGCCATCAAGAAGGTTGGGAAAGCAAATTGATGTCATTTGGAAAAGCTCTGGTCTTTGTTGCATGAATGACAGTTGGATACTTCTGAAAGATTTTGTTGAGTTGTGATGTTATCGTCTTGACTACATATTTTGAGCTATGTTATGATCACAAATATCTCTAGTATTAGAGCAAATAGTTATCTCTTCAAGGGACTGGAGAAAGCAAATTGATGATCTGGTCTACATCGTGTGAATGATGTTTGGTGAGCTTCTGACAAAATTTAGCAGTATCATGACGGATCTTCTAAGTCTATATATTTTGAGTTATTTGTCGATCACAGAAAATCTCTATGGGTTTAGGAAATAGTAAGATCTTCAAGGGCTGAAATAAATTTAGAGAGCACTCTTCTCTATCTAAAAGTGGTTGCGAAAAAGAAGGCACTATAGGAGTATTATTATCCTGGTCTAACCCAAGCTGACATAGCAGTTGCTGGAGCATCAAAACCAATACAACTCTTTACCAGGTACCCATTTCCTGCTGGGCAAAAAAGCAGTCTAAGTAAACCTAGCCTCAATATTATCCGTTTCACTCCTATACTGAGTCTAGCAAGGCCTAGTAGAGGGTATAGCGTCAGCCGACCTTTCTGCAACCTATGACCCTACAACGGCAGACTATTGTGGCTTGGCAAGATGAGTTCTGATTACCGTATTTGTCCTAATTAGCGCCCCCTCCCTAATAAGAGCCCCCTATTACAAATTTCCATATAACAGAGCCCCCCCCCCCCCCCCCCCCCCCCCCGTTCAGAATCCCGACAAAAAGTGCCCCCCCCTTACTGGGGTATCCTAATAAAAGCCCCCTTTGGATTTTTGCAAGGACCAATACGGTAGTTGATTCGATATGTGTGCCGACGGGATCCTCTACTAGGCCTTTCTAGAGTCAATATAGGAGTGAAACCCATAATATTGAGGCTAGGTTTACTTAGACTGGGCAAAAAAGCCACATCTGGAATTAAATATCTTGCCCATTGTGATATCTTGAGTCTCTAAAACTAATGTCTCAGTGTGGGGCAGGGAATCAAGATACCTCAAAACTCTCAGATTATCCAGTAATGAGCAGGTCACCCACTCATCCTGCGAGCCGCACCCATTGTTGCTGAACTACACTGCTAGAGGTTTCCCAGAATATGCACAGGACCACAAACTACCACTAATCATCCATTTTGTCCCAAGTACATCACTACTACTTGTAATCCTTCTATAGATGATATTAATCAGCAAAAATAAACAACATATTCACTAAGCTAAAGCTTTGCATGACTGATAAGTTGATATTTATTCCGATACTTCAGAGACTTGTCAATACCAACACACTGAGTGTAAAAGCTAAATCTGAATAGTCGTGATTGTCATCTGATATTATCTGAAATTCATCCAATTGTTTGATTTCTATTCCTCTGCAATATATATGCAACTTTTTTTCTTTCTACAAGTACTTTTTTAGAGAAAAATATGAAAATCACCAATTTGTTAATAGACTTTAGTGCAGAATATATTTATGGTGCTGCCAACAGGTCTGCAAAGGTCCCTTGAGGTTGTAAGCAATAATATGAACTTATTCAAAATATTCTACGTTGCAATCAGTGCACTCAGAATAAACTTTATTGTACAAGCTAAGTATATTCAACAAGATTAAACTAAGATAGGTGGAAATCGACTTCTGAAGTTCAGCAACAATTGGAGTAGCTTGATACTGGATTGGTAACCTACTTCAAAGCTTTACACAAACAAAACTTTACCAACGTCAATTTAACTCATTTAAATTTAAGCAACAATTAAAGAGGCAGTAGCACGTTTTTAGGGGGAAAATAAGGTGATGTCAGGAAAATGAAAATAAATGGTTCCAAATGAAAGACAATGTATTTTAACTAAATTGAGCAGTAATAATTCAAATATATAACATAAAGTTAAGCCAAACGATTCATTTTTCTTACACAAAATGAATTAAAGGTGTTCACGAAAAATGGCCGCCAATGAACTTTATGTGAATCTTCATACTTTGTCCTCTGACTATGGATGATTGGTTTGTGTAATGAGATTTTTGGCACTGTCAATATAATACATTTAGCAATAACTTACAATTATCAGTGAAATATTTAAAATATAAAATTATCAAAAAACGTGCTACTGCCCTGTAAGGGGGCTATACATTCCTTGATAGCTAAAACAAAACCATTACTTATTCATTGAAAAAGAAATTCAATAATCATTAACTGCAAAATGCAAATATCTGATATCATCAATATCTTAGCTAGAAAACATAAATGGAAAACACTTAACCAGACTTGTTAATTCCATAATTCATTATCCAAGTAACCAAGTTCAAACTCAGAGGTGAGATGAGTATAAACCAATTAAAGAACTGCAAATATAGCTATGCATGAGTGCACCAATATTTAATCAGACAATCAAATGTCAATAACTGAAAATAATATAACTAATCCTTTGAAAGAATCAACCATAGGAAAAAAAGGTATGAAAGCACAGAAAAACATCCTTACTATATACACTTGATTCTTAAAACAAGTAAAAACAAATTTACAATTGAAAGTTTTTATCCTCATCAATGTAACAAATAAAGATCAGTGCAGGTTTATAGATATTGACAAGTTTACAAATATTCACAGAACAATGAAATATTAATTGAAAAGTTGATAAATTGAGTATGTCGTTATTCCACTTAAATAACTATTATCATTCTATTATTACGGGAACCATAAAACAGACTATTCTTGTGTGCAAACAGAAATAAAAATGCAAAAAGCATAGAGACACACTAGAAAAAGACGCATTTATGACCAAACTAGCTTTCCATTCAAAGAAGAAGGGCAATAAAACTACTGTTGCAGTAAATCTACATAAATCTTATTGCTTCATTGCATTTACATTATGTAAGTTTGGTTTGCTTCATATATTTTATTCATACTTATCTTCATGTGGAAGAAGTTGATTGTCAGTTTCAGAGAAGTAAGTTATACAGCCCTTGAAATATAAGCAGTTAACAGAATCATTCACAAATTCTGCAATTGTGCTTTTATATATGCCCCCATTACACTTTTAGACTAAAATTTAATAGATCTATTTTTTGTAGTTTACTTATTTAACTGCCTTTAATTATTTTCTGACTGGAGATGTATAGTATTTATTGGTACACATTAAATTTGTGAAATTGATATATAAATATATAAATATAATTATAATTATTCAATAACACATATGAATTCATCACTGAAATGTAAAATCATGATGTTATGAATAATTATGTAAAATGAGATAATCTGAATACTTAATTCTTATAACAAACATCATTTACGAACCTTGACATTGTAAATAATTCACTTCATTTTTTTGTTGAATAATTTATAAATGTGTGGACATTCCATCAGTCAGTATATTTATTTAATATACACTCTACAATAACCTTAAAAGTGCCATAACAATTTAAAATAGTGTTATTCCCTGCCCAACTCACTCCCTCCCTCACTCACTCACACACTCTCACTCACTCACTCACTCACTCACTCACTCACTCACTCACTCACTCACTCACTCACTCACTCACTCACTCAAACACTCACTCTCTCACTGTCTCACTGTCTCACTCACTCACTCATTCACTCACTCACTCACACACTCACTCTCTCACTGTCTCACTGTCTCACTCACTCACTCACTCACTCACTCACTCTCTCACTCACTCACTCACTCACTCACTCACTCACTCACTCACTCACTCACTCACTCACTCACTCACTCACTCACTCACTCACTGTCTCACTCACTCACTGTCTCACTCACTCACTCACTGTCTCACTCAATCTCTCACTGTCTCACTGTCTCACTCACTCATTCTCTCACTCTCTCACTCACTCACTCACTCACTCACTCACTCTCTCACTGTCTCACTCACCTTCTCACTGTCTCACTCACTCTCTCACTGTCTCACTCACTCACTCACTGTCTCACTCACTCACTCACTCTCTCACTCTCACTGACTGACTGACTGACTGACTGACTGACTGACTGACTGACTGACTGACTGACTCACTTATTCTATCATTAAGTAGCAAGAAAATTATTAAAAGTACAACATATTTTTATTTCAATTCAAAAACAAAATGAAAGCTGCCTCAGCCGATAGAACGGCCTCTTTAAGTCTACCGCTCGACTAGGTGTTGGCTGAGAATCCATGTGTATATACGAAGGATTTAGCTTTGTAATCAAGTGGCTTAACTGTCCCAGACAGTTGGAATTTACTCACATAAAACACTCTCTGGTGGACATGTTTTTCAAAATGAGATTAATCTTCGTCAATACCATAAACCAATTCAACACAGGAGGTGTCATCCTAGAGATAACTCATCTCTCACTTTCAGCTAGACTGGATTAAGTCTCTACTTTTGTTTTTTAGAGACTAGTGTAAAATATGATGAGACTGAAATAAAGTCTCAACTTCTGCTTATTAGAGACTTGTTGTATAAAAAAATGAGACTGAAATGAAGAATCTAATTCTGCTTTAAGGGGGAGCTTAATTTTTTTTTTTTTTAATTAATTAGACTGAAATAAAGTCTCTAATTTAGAGACTTGTTGTATAAATAAAATGAGACTGAATTAAGTCTCAGGAACTCCTGCTTTCTGGAAACTTGTAGTGTAAATAAAATGACACTGAAAGTAAGTCTTATGTTTGGTGTGTGTAATGGTATTTTTGACACTATCAAAATAATACATTTAGCATTAACTTTAATTATCAGTGAAACATTTTAAATAAAAAATGTAAAAAAAACCATGCAACTGCCCCTTTAAATAGTTGCAATCATACAATTCCTGAGTTAAAGTAAACTATCACCCATGAAAACGTAAAGATACAAGTTGCAAGAAGCTTATCGGTGGTTACTATCTACCCCATCATCTTTAGTGTCTAGTTACACGGGTACATGGGTGGCAAGAGGTACTAGAGCTACACAACATGGCGCTTGAGTAACTTACACTAACTTGAAACTTATATACACTTACATAATCGCTTAAGTTTCTTGTTTGGTGCAACTTACAAGATGTCATAATGACGTAGTTTTCTGATTATGTTACCACAGCTACATTGTTTCTACCAAGGATATTGAGTATGAAGAGCTCATAACCTAGCTAGTACCTTAATTTCCTTCTAACTGGTTATTCAAAAAATTCATAAATTGATCAATTTCACTTTTGTGCTGGCCTGTTTTTTTAGCTTATTTCAGACACTGCTCAAATATAAGGTTAAGGAATTTCTTTCAGTGATGAAACACATCAAGACCATAAAGAAAACCAATCAGGGAAGACAAAGTTTGTTTATATAAACTAACTTGATTTAATCTAATAAAATAAAGACTTTTGAAATATCTTTTGAATTTATCCAGAAAAGAGCTATTTGTCAAATATAACTGAAAAAGATAAAATGGTTATTATCTTTGGCCTGCATTACTGGTTGCACATGTACATGCATTAAAAACTTAAAAAATTAATTCAAAACAACTTATAAATCAAAATTGTAAATATTACCTCCATACTCTACTCAATACAGCATACACAACCTGCATTTCTTCACATGGTAATTCAAGACGCACAAAGTTTTCAAGGAATGCATTTGTCACCTTATTTTTATGTGTTTTCACACTAATGCGGACAAGCATTAAGCGAGAGATTTAGCCAGCCCTGGTCTCTCCGGTAACAGACATGATAAACTTGACAGTCTGGGGGGTCCTGACAATTGCCGGCAATCTACCAGTAAATAAATCAGCCCAGCCATTATCAGTGGAGATATTCTCCTAGTGGTCTGTCAGCAGCAAGCTCAGCAGAGTTATCTCCCTTAGAATAGAGGAGAGCCATCTTGGTTTAGTGCAATCCATTTCTTTCTACTTAGATAGATTTTTTTGGGCTTTTAGGGTAAAATTATTAATAATTCCAATAAGAATTTAAGATTAAAATTTTCAAAATGTGATGACATGCATATTGGCTTATTTTTCATGATATATATAATTAAGGTACCTTCTTGAAGTATTTATTGGTTGCACAATCTCTTATTATAAAACAAACTAATACTTTGAAATTGAACTGATATGCTAAATTATTCTTTGATTGGTTGTTTGCTAATATGATATTATTATGATATATTGACATTATACATGTATGAAAGATAAGGACTGGTATCATTTTCTAGATTACAATTATTGTACTGGAAGCTAGTTTATTATCATTGTCTGAAAATCATTGAAGTTACTCTGAAAAAGAGTATTGCTTCAAAATCACATTTGCTAGGTTTAACATGTTATGTTTTTGGGAAGAACAGACTCACCATCGGCTTAAAACAAACGTGAGATTTTTCAAACATTATTCAGAGGGTACTTCAAATTTCATAACATTGTGATGCCTTGACAGAGACTGATCAAAAACAATAGTTACACAACGATTGCCCAACAACTTTCGTTCATTATCCTATTAATTCAAATTCTCAGACAATGGCCTTGAAAGAGGATCCTATTCTTTCAATCAGTCCGCCCCGCGTAATTTGGATTAAACACGATCACAAGCGTTGGTACGTGTTTGCGTAACATTACAAACTGAATCAGAACATTTCCCTGGCATTTTTCGTCCTGAATCAACTGTTTAGATGTGCCCTAAATTAGCATAGCAAAGACATGCTATTGACGATGCTTATTAGCGCAAGACTGGCACGCGAAACCTGAGATTTCAAAATGAGCAATCTTTTCAAAAAGTGCATTATTAGCCCTGGCTAATACATCAGGCCCACGGCACTAATGACGGAGCTGGCCCTGTGTCCACGTATGAGCGGTTGGACATTAGATTGACTGACAGATCCGTGGGTTGATGTTTGCTGGTTTGTAGTGGTCTCCTTGGTTAAACATGACTCATATCTCATCTTTGGTGGACCAGGGCATTGCATCTCTTACGTTTTCATAACAAACTCATGATGACCATAGTGGTCAAATTTTCTTTATTGACGACAGTATGAATTTTCTTTACGAATATTTAGGTCATCACCTGTCATCATTATTGTTCCACATACTAGTATGTTTATAACCATATTGGTCAATCTTAATAGACTCAATCTTATTTGACAAAGTTGAAGGGTACTGGACAACGTACGTTCTTCATTACAACCTAAAAAAAAAGAGGGGGGTAACCATCATCAACCCATGAAGTCAGCCGCCAAAGGAACAGGAGGGGCTGATTTTTGCAGTTATAATATTATGTTTTGGGGATTAGACCCCCTTCATCAGACAACATTCATTACAACCTGTCACCAACAATATACGGAATTTTAAAGCATTGTTATCATTATCACATATATGTTTAACTGGATGTCCATATTGGTTAATCCTGAATGGACAACAAAAATCAATACTGCAAAACTTTCGTGATCATCAACAATACAAGGAATGTTTTGGCTAATTATTATCATAACATTGCTTTTGTTTTTATGATTGGCTTGGGATGACCATACTGGTCAATTGCATGGATAAAGATAACAGTGACAAATACTGAACAAAATACTGACAATATTTCGCCTATCAAAGTAGATTGAACTATGATTCACTACAAGTCTTATCATTTAGAAAAATATGATATCATTGACAAAAAGCTTTGCATTTGAAACTTGTTGTTACTTTACAAAGTCATATACAAATTATTATATTTTTGGTGTTCATGAATTTAATTATATTACTTTTTGATTGACTTATATACTATAAAAATGTTAACATTATTTTTTAAATAGTGTTCATATATTTTGAAATATATATCATTCCACATTAGATCTTAAAAATTTTAAAACATCCATTTTAAAAATTTAGTTTCAATATCATAACTAAAAATCACTACTTTATAAAAAAGTGTCTTTGAATTATAAAAATCATACTTGACAGTTCAGCATCAAAACATAAAATGCAATGAAAATATCTCATTTTTTAAACGAAATATTTCTACTCCATTATTACCAGCAAAAAATAAGTGATCAAAAGAACTGATTTTTTTATCAATTAGTCTCTACAGGTTTTGTCAAAATAATTTGACGAGGGATATCTTTGACTCAAACAGAGGCTCAATCACGGGACTCGAACAGATCTTTGCGTAATGGCATTCCAGCTGACCCTTACAAGATCCTGACAAAGGCCTGCAGTCTTCCGGTTCTGGAATGGCTTCCATTGTTCCACCCTTAACCCTTTAAGCCAGAATGCAGATTGTAATGCCATCATTTGGAACAATAATTCCACCATAATTAATGCCAATCAGTGCAGCCGACCACTTGTATCCCCTAATGTGGGGGAATTCAACACTATGACAACCAGTAACCTCATTTGCCAGTCTTGCAATTGACATGTGATCCATGATTTATTTCGTGTGGTGAGCAATGTCTAAACCATACAGAGTTACCTCCCTTCACAAGACTTCAGCCATCTTTGAAGAATGTCTTTGACAGCTAAGATGGCATTAAAAGCTGGAATTATCATAAGAGACGGGTCTGACAAAATGTCCCAAGGCAATAGGGCTCTAAAAGCTCTTAAAACAAAATTGAAGATTATTTTTGAAACCTTACATTGCTTAAAGATACCTGGCATGCAAGATACAGAGAATCTCTTATTAACAAAAAGATTGATTTCTAAAGTTAATTAATCTAAAGATCAATAAACAATTTTCAATGTGGTAAAAATTGAAAAATAAGAAATAGCTGTATTTTAAATTTCATGAAGGAATCATTTAGCATTTTTTTTATGGATTAGAAATGCTAAATGGTGATTTATTGTCAAAGTGAAGTATTAATATGATCTACAAATAAACAGAAGTATTTTTTTAAAGATAATAAAATTACAAGAGAACCTTACAAAACATAACATTTTATATGAATAATTAATATATGAGTTTTCTTGAAATTGAACACATGTATATATATTCACATTTCTAGAACAGGCACTATATTCACATGTTCTTCCAAATTCATATTTATAGTCCCAACCATTTCGTTATGTGTTAAAATATTTCCAAATACAATCCTCATTTCCTAAATGGAAGTACCGTATCCTTGCGGGTATAAGACCATCCTCGAACTAAAGACCACCCCCCTTTTTCCACGGTTGAGTGGGTTGGGGTCATTCTCGGTTTATTCTTCGGGTTAAGTCTACAAGCGTAACACATGTTCTTCCAAATTCATATTTATAGTCCCAACCATTTCGTCATGTGTTAAAAATTTTCCAAATACAATCCTCATCTCCTAAAGCGAAGTAAGTCTACAAGCGTAACTAGAAGGCACATCCAGTGTCATACTAACTAACATTTACCAAACTACAACATCAAAGTGTTTGTAGAAATGATACCAGGCATAACCAGAGGGATTCGAACATGATCAGAGGAACTATCTCAACTAACGAAGAATCTTTCCCATCAGCAATACCTACAAGTTGTTGCCAACATCATAAACTCTCAAGTCTGCCATTTGGACTTGGCAATTCTCGCTAAATCTAGCTTCATTATTTCCTCTCGTTAGGCCAGTTTTTGCAGGGGGGGGCTCAGACGCACAATTTATTGTCATCATATCGGCTGAAGATTGGGAAATGTCTCCAGGGGTAGACAACTCTGTCTGGCAGACATGTACAGTTCATAGCGCTTGTTAAGGATTACAAGAAAGTGATGCCTTCAAGGGCAGATAACTCTTTTCACCAGACATGTACAGTTCATACCGCTCGTTAAGGATTACAAGAAAGCGTTGCCTAACCCGACTCGCAGGGTTAGATCCGAATATTTAGAGCCTGAAGCTACCTCTACGCACCTTCCTTTTAAGTTTAAGTGGAATTCTGGGTAAAGGTCAGATTTTAGCTCCGTTTTAAAGCCTTGGAAGATCTCGTTAATTCTTAGCTAAAGGCTGAGAGGGTTTGGTAGCTGTCAAGACTTAATTAAGTCGAATTGTGGATGGACCTATTTCTTTGTTGTTGTCTACTGACTTGAGACAATTGTCACATCACACGATGATGGCCCATCCCCTCTAGCTAGGCTTATAGCTTCACGCGGTAATGATTTGTTTACTTCGCTGTGGTTTCGCATTTATGCCCTGCTCGTAAAAAATTGTCTCGATCCTGCTTGTGAACACGTGAAGGGGTTTAAATACGAGGAAGCTTGTAATTAGATTTGTTCTCAAAATCTTTAATGGGTCCTGTAAACAACGATTATCAAATGATGAGAATTTTTGACAGAATTTTGTAAAAAAGAAACACAATAACATCAGTACCATACACATATCTCTTTAGTATCCAATTTTAGTGGCTAATTTACAGGTGTGAAGCTGTTTACAAACAGATCTCAGTATCTGTGAAAGATTAATGGTTATTGAGTGGGTATTGATGGGATTGAGGATTAGAGTTAAGGATATAAATAAATATAATTTCAGTTACAAAAGACACATATGTGTTTGCAAGGAGACTAATCATTCTGTTATATGATAATGACTTGTCTCTTTGTAAAAATCATTAAGTTTTTTAAAAGTCATAATTACTACAAAATTAAAGACCGATTTCAGCCCAGTGAAATTAAAAAGGTGTACGTAGGAAAAACAAACATGTCAAGGGTATAATGTTTTGAAAACAGACTTCAAATCAGATGTCACAAACAAATTACTGAATATTTTCGACTAAAAAAGTAAGAACAACCTGTGGTTACAACTCAACTTGCTTGAAGCTTATCAAATTAATTAATCAAAAATGTCACAACTTAATTAGCAAGGCGGTACAATTTGCTTCGACAAGAGATGACAAATTTGAACAGTGAGTGACAGTCCATTTGACTGTCCTCAATTCATTTATATCCATTTGGCCGAAAGGGGTCTCCAAATCAGGAATTCCATCACAAAGAAGCTAAAACGCGACCCGCGGAACATAACAGGTTTGACCAGTAATTCCAACGCCAAATTACTCGCTGCACATGACATCTCCAGTCCAGTGTTAGAGACAGACCCCTGTATAATTAGGATGAGAAGATTAGCCGCTCCCCAGATTAAATATTTGCCTATGACATTAGAGTAAAAGTTAGAGAAGTTTGAAGCAAGGGACACGAGTTTCTCCAAAATGACACAATGGTGGTCGTGATCCCATGTGCGCTGGCATCCATCATTGGTCTGCAGAATAATGTGTAATCCCACTAAATATCCTTCCCATGATGTCCTGGTGATTTCTGGAGGAAATTAGGAGAAGTTCTTCTCCTTGAGAGAGCTTAGGACTACTCCTCCAGCCAATGGGATCCATCTTTGGTAAATGAAATTTGCCTTAGGGCTAACACAGATTTGGAATCCTCATGGAATGGACTTGCCAGTAAATGCCGCTACATGCGACTCCTCAGGTTGGACCTTTAGGGACAGTTTTAACTCTTCATAGTCAGAATTAGATTTTCAAATTTCACTTTCAATTTGGTGAATGAAATTTGCCATAAGGCATGAAAAGCTTTTTATCAAATCTTCATGAGAGGGATTACAGTTCGCAAATATCAAAGTATTAAAATTTGACTTTCTGTAAAATGCTAACTTTTGATAGAAAGTCAGTCTGAAGTTTTAAGTTTTGAAACACAATTCATTTTTTAAGTTGTAATTAAACAATGTAAAACACTGTATTATGAAATGGCTTGTCATTTGAAAAATTATGTTGCTTGTCAGTTTTACAGTAAAATTGCTAGTAACTTGTACAGGAATTGCTCATCATGCAAGTAAAATCACTTGTTATTTGTACATTAACGATGCTTGTTCCATGTTCAGCAATACCACTTGTCACTTGTCACAGTGAGATTCTTGTCTAGACTTGATTGCTAAAAGCAGTGTTTGAAATAAGCTAAAAATATTGCCAGCCCAAAATTGGTATTTTGTAAATTATAATGGTAAAATTTAAGGAAAAGCTCAAAAAGTTACCAGTCCCGACCAAAAGTAACCAGTACCGGGCTGTCGGACGGGCCTTATTTCATACACTGCTAAAAGACCTAGCCTTACTAAAGGTTCTTATTCCATCCAGTCATTGAGCAAATATTTCAGTTTTAAAGTTACAGGTTAGTATGCAAAATATTAAGAAAAGGTTATTAACCCCTTTTCTGCTTAAGGACCATGCTCTTCCCCAGTGCTTGATGTTAAGGGAATAAAGACATTAAACAAAGAAATTGCCTAGTTTGGCATGGGGGTTAATGATAGGTGGGAACGTTATTAAATTACAAGTTAAGCCGTTAATAGAAAATAGGGGCATTTTTTCTCCACAAGCAACAAGATTGATGTAAATCTGTGGACAGACTGCAGAGACCCAATGTAAACTAATTGAGAGTGATAATGGCAGCAATATTAATTCCAGTGCATGGATTTCTGTATCTTCGCCTTGCCATAATGGCCACAAATTGATGACGCCGAAGCGATGGCACGTACAACTCGAAATTGACCATTCGGTTATCAAGATGGTCAAATGTAGTCGACATCGAAATTGACAACTCCATGATGGATGAATTCATGACATTCAATTGACCTTTGACATGTGACCTCTGACACTGCATACATTAATGATCCACTGATTGATTTAAGGCGAGGCCCTACTTGCCAAATCTTCAAGTTTCTAATTTCTCTCCCTTCTTTGACAAATCGGTTAAAAAATTGATATGATCATTGCATTGAAGGAAGTGATTTATAAAATTCCGATGCTAATTTCTACAGATTGCATAACCTTGATTTCTTTATGCTATTTCTAACTGTCACCCTTTCCATGGAAGTAATATTTTATCTTTTGACTTCCTAGAATCATAAACATTTTAAGCAAATTATTTGTTTTCATTTATGACACGCAAGGGACAACTTTATGCAAAGTAATCTGTATTGCAAACAATTTCCATCCTTTGATGTGCAGGTTTGAATTACAATAAGAAACTCGTTAGTGTGCATAAACAATGAGAAGTGATTAATAAACCCAACAAGATAGGGGCAGTTGATTAAATTGATTTTTAAGTAGTGGTGTATTAGGAATAAGAATTTGGAAATATTCACCTTGTCAGAGACTAATAATTGATAACATGCATGTATTTTACAATAAAGTTATAGTTACCATGCATTTCTTGTTCTTGATATTCTAGTCTTAGTTTGAAGTAGAGATAAGGAAATGCAAATTTAAGCAGTTTTGACGATCTGGTTTATCATCGTCTGATGAAGGGGGTCAAATGACCCCTGAAACGTCACAATTAAAATATGGAAACAGCCACGTCACTCCATTAATTTCTATCTCTATCGCATAGGTTAGCGCCGCCCTCACTTTGGTTTATTTCAGTCTTTATCATATAAGTAATAAATATGAAATGACAATCATTTTCCACAAAATTCACGTTTCCATATAAATATATATATTCTATTAAAACTAAAATAAATTTGTTGCTGATTCAGCAAAACTTATTTTTGAAATGCATCTAAGGTCGTTATAAACTTGGGTACTTATCAAAGTCTTAAAAAATTAAAATAATGTATAATTCTCTTGCCGTGTAATGTACCTAATTACAATAAAGTTATTTTTGAACAGCATATGTTCTGACAAACTCCATATGTTGAAACAAACTCTGACACAACATATGTTCCTGCAAATAATATATGTGTTATGACTCATACATTATTGAACATAATTTTTGCCAGCTTAGTAGACTTAATCATATGCTTGTTAAACATTTACACTTAATTAGCCTGAATATGCAAATGAATATGAATAATTAATAACCAGACAACAATGAAACAATTTTTATAATTTTGAACTTCTAAAATATATTTCTATTGATGTGTAGATTGGAATGTCATTTTTCCATATTAAAATATTCGCATAATAGAAAAACAGTATGTGATTTGAATATATATAATTTCCTTTGTTGTTCATAACAAAATCACAATGAACTTAAATAACATCCCAATTTATTTAGAAACTTTTGGAATGGTATAAAAAAAAAAAAATTCATAAAAGTCACTTTGCTTAATATCTATGCTCATGCTTAATATCATGAAAATTATCCAAGAGATGTCACCTACAGATACTTCCACAATGAAAATTATTGTCAAATCAATTAATCTACCGGGTAATTGCCTTTGAAATATCTACAAATGATTTAAATTTTGACTAAAATATAAGATCAGACTAAAGTTATCAATCAATAATCTTTGCAAAAAAGTACACGATTTGATCTTAAAGACACACTTCAACCTTTAGGAAGAAAATCCCCTGTCATAGGGATGCTTGTGAGTCACCCTCGACTCAGCCTTACAGAGTCAGCTCCCTTGTCGTACTTAGGTGATCAGCAAATCTATTTCATCGACTGACGATAAAGAGCTTCATGATTCCATTGCTTAGAGAAGGGCAGAGAGAACCACACCTATTGATTATCACATCGTGGAATGGTTTTACACTAAGACATGTTCGAACGGTACCCATGATGCATCAGTGACATGGCGGAACGAGTGCAAAGCTTTTAAACTGATTGAGAGTTTGTTCTCTTACCTTGATAAACCAACCGGTCAGAGTAATCCAGATTGAATCTGAAAACAAACATATATTTGTAAGTTTTGTGAAATGTATATTGTCATCAATATTATATATGAATATGCTTGATAATTCACACTAGGCTAGGCAAAATAATTACTAAAATTACAGATCAATATCTAAAAACAGGATTGAGGTAAAAAAAGGCAAATTTTTGTTGTCAAATTTTGTTATGAAAAGCTTCAGGTATGTAAATATAGGTACAGGTAGAATAAGAATACCAAAATTACTCCTTTTTCAGTTTATGGGTAAAATTTAGCAACATTTTATATTCAGGGGCATTCTGTGCAGCCTCTTTTACTTGTGAATCAACTCAAAATGTTTTGTGTTCTTCTTTAAATTTTTAGAAAGATATTAAATAGATTGATCTATGGTAAAAATCTTATGTGTAGAATCATGATCATTGTTTGTCTTATGGCATAATATAATATAAATAATATTAAATATATTGATTTCTAAGAAATGACTTTAAATGGTAAATACTAAAATAATTGTTAACAGCTCTTTCAATACATGTTTACATTTTGTATTGTTACATCATAGAATATTGATGTGTGTAAGCATATTTATTGTTTAAACCTTTGAGAAACAGCATTGTGTTTTTAATGCATGATAACTGCAATTGTCAATTTTCAAATGGAATATTTATTATTTGCCATTATCATAAAGTTATCAACACATAGAATTATCAATTATGATCTAATCATTTGATTATATCAAAACACAAATCTTCATCACCTTTATCATCAAAGAAATTCCTTTAATCTATAGATTTTATACCTTTATCACAATATCATAATGCGATTGTTCTGTGCATGACGCATTAAAATAACTGATATCAAAATTAATTTGTGTATTACGAATCTTCGCCCTTCCAAGTATCGATGCTTACACAATGTATCTCACATTATAAATAACATATATATCAAACTTAATTAATTTATGTATTACTATCATCTTCCCTCTTGAAAGTATCAACACGTACACAATGGACCAACATATAAGGTGCTATTAAATCAAATTACTTTAAAATTAATTCACTAAAATTGCTCACTACGCCATAATACATTGCTTTTACAATATCACATAAATACCACACATAAACCCTCTAATATAGAGTTATCGACTGGCGACAGACAGTCAAAACTTAAACCCAGAACCAACAAGCACCTGACAGTTACGACTGATTGAAGTATGATCGGCTCCCGAAGAAATGACCACCACACGAAATTGAGTGGTCAATGGCTGATTGACCGGTTCAAATTTCACAAGGGCATGAGGAGAACAATAAGACACCCATGTCTACTCCGAACAATTGGTCTCCGTTTCACACAATAGGCGTTCATTACAGTCCTGTATTCATGGATGAATCTCCGTTTCAAAGCTGGCGAGAATCGACCATTGTTTTGTCACTTGATTATGCGGGTCATTTTCACTTTCTGTGTGTACGCTGGTGGACGTTGTATTAAATTAAGCCATATTAAGCCACTAAGCCTGTCCTAGTCTTTCTGTATGTCAGCCAGTCTGGGCAACAGAGTTGTCTAAATCTATTGTACTATTCACGTGTTGCATTAGCGCCGATAGCCTACTTGCTAATGACTTGACGAGTTTTATATCGTCTTGAAGAACTATTGCAAAATAAATATTTCATTTTGGATCATCAAATGCAATTGCATGATTCTATTTTCATATATTAATTAACCTATCGCCAGACGAGAGATAACCACGCCCCTTGAAATAAAGGGAGGTAACTCTTGTTATGTCCGACAAACAAAGGCACGTTGTCACTGACGCGAGCGTAACGGACAATGGTATTCCGTTTGTAATAACTGCCTAATTATAGAATGCAGAACAAAATAACCGATTGAAAAAGTTTCTGTATGGTTCATTATCCTAATTTCAATAATTTTCAAACACATTTGACGAATATATTGTTTGTGTGCAACAGAAAACAAATGCGGAAGTGCCGATTATGTGGTATGACGGACATAAGAGTTCACGAAGATTTATAGGAAAAAATGACATATCTGATCATATAAATAAAAAATCTTTTATATGTTTTGATGAACCAATCCATTACGCTTTTGTAAATTCATATAAAGTATATGTACCACATTCCTCCGACCCCCGACCCCGGCGCCCCCTCAAGATAATAAACAAAAACAATAACAAAAAGTGCAGATGCTGCTTAATATTGTTTCCGGGATGCGTACTATATGTCAATTACGACAACAGAAACAACTACGTTTATTCCTTGTTATTATTCATTTTTTACGTAATAACATCAACAGTTCATGTTGATTTTTGAAAACCTATAGGCTATATATTGTAAGGCGATTGTCAAAATCCATACTGTCAAAATCACATATACACTGTATGGGATACGCGACAGCGACAGGTGTCTTTGAACGAGCAATTCGCGACGGTGCGTTGAACGAGCGTATATATATAGCTTAGACTTAACGGCAAAGTAACTTAAAAACGACGAAGGGGCCTTCCATAATAGTAATATTCATTTTAACAGGAAGACTAAAAATATTTTTTATATTTCATAATTTTCATTAGCCACTTAACGGCCCCGAAACTCAGGGGCCGTTAAGTGGCTAAATTTTCATTGCTGTGGACTAGTGTAGATACTATATAGTTTATATGCTTCGATCAGCAACATGTCAAAACTTAAAAACAAAGCTAGGTTGATCAGATATTGGGAAAGACAGCTTTGACAATGACCTATTACAGACTTTATATAAATTTTCTGCATATGAAATTGGCCATTGCCCTTATATCAATAGTAAGCTTCAAAATGTAAAGGGTCAGTTTTTCATCAATTTTCAATTTCCCAATCCTTGTAAAAATGCCAATTAATCAAAAATTTCAAATGAATTCTTGATTTCCCCCCTAGAAAATATGAGCACTTTTCAATTAAAAAGATTAGCTATGTTTATAAATTCTAAATGACATGATCAGCCACTTGAATATTGTTTAAAGGCAATATTATTGAAGATTTGTGAAACATACTAAACAGTTTTAGTAATATTTGATAAGCACAGTAATGGTTTTGTTAAATTATGCATACATAGTATCTGTGGATTTATTGTCCAAAATAGTAATAAGCATATAACTCTGATACTTTTTAATTTGATGATATCTTAAGATTTTGAAATACAATATATATTGAAATTATTTGCCTATTTGTTCCAAACAACATAAATGTATAATAATCAAACTATTGAAAATTATATATGTTGATGACAATATTTCTTTTATTCTTAATTTTAACATTGCATTTAGAGTTAATTTTCTATCAAATATAATCTTATATAAATCCTTGATAAAAAGTGCTAGCACTAGTTTTCAATGTGAGATCTTTTAAGACCTTAATTAATAATTATTATTCATTTATACCAATTTTTGAGCGATAATTTTATGTTATCCGTGCTAATGTTGTAATTACATAGTTCATATGATAATTCACGATGTCTGATAATTATATACACGAAACTATTCAAACGACAAATAACCAAATAAAGTTTTGCTTGAAATCTACCGTGTGTTTTGAAAATGCAGTATTTCATGGTTGTTTATGCCTTCAATGAAAATCAAACATGAACTTAGAGAATGCAAAATATGTCTACAAATTAGTACAAAATGCTCCAAAATGAATTAACAGCAACAGTCATAAATACTTACGATACCCTCTGTTCATATTTTATTCATAAGTATGTTGTAAAGAAATGGAAAATTAATTCTTGGTCCGTCACCGCTTCGAGTTTTCCCGTTTCAACGTCTATTTGCACTATGTGATACAACCTCTTCCGAAGATGACACATGTTATCATCTTTATCTGGGTTTTACGACGGTACTCAAGAAACGAACTGCACAAGTCTTGTGTCCAAAAAGCATTTTCTGACATCGGATGCAGAGGAAATCAAACAAGGAAGTAAAACACGATTCTTTGTTTGACGGACAAAATGGCGTCGGCAACGAGGCCAATGGCGCAGTGAATATATGACGCTCTATGATTGGTCGGAAAATATATTTGATTGACAGGTGGCGATAGGTTAATTGTATTATAGTTATGATACATATTTTCTTTGTTGTCATTGTCTTTTTCATCATCACTACCATCAACTCTGCAACCAACATCATCAACCACCATTGCAACATCATCATCATCATATCATCATCATCATCATCAACCACCATTGCAACATCATCATCATCATCATCATCATCATCACCATCATCATCAACCACCATTGCAACATCATCACCATCATCATCAACCACCATTACAACATCATCATCACCACCATCATCATCATCACCATCACCACCATCATCATAATCACCATCACCATCACCATCACCACCATCATCATAATCACCATCACCATCACCATCACCATCACCAACACCATCACCAACACCATCACCATCACCATCACTACAATCAACTCTACAACAATCATCATCATCATCATTACCATCAACTCTACAACCATCATCATCATCATTACCATCAACTCTACAACCATCATCATCATCACTACCATCAACTCTACAACCATCAACTCTACAACCATCATCATCATCATCACTACCATCAACTCTACAACCATCATCATCATCACTACCATCAACTCTACAACCATCAACTCTACAACCATCAACTCTACAACCATCATCATCATCATCACTACCATCAACTCTACAACCATCATCATCATCATCACTACCATCAACTCTACAACCATCATCATCATCACTACCATCAAATCTACAACCATCATCATCATCACTACCATCAACTCTACAACCATCATCATCACCATCACCACCATCATCATCAAACGTGTCTTTATCATGACTAACTAATTCATTACTACTATTCTTCTAATTCTACCAATTAACATATAAATAATATAATTCAAAATTCCGCACTAAATATCAATCTTTTAAAGTAGCCGGTCAAGAGGTCATGATTCACCAATAAAAACCATTACAAATTAACTGATCAATAACGGCCACTGTAAAGTGACCAAGGTTAAGTCACTACACTGACGTTAGTAATTTGCGCGTGAAGTTCGTGACATACGTGTGGAGTGGTGAATGAATAACAACTGATGTTACAACAACACCACACGACTAACGGCAGAAAGAGGCCCTAATTCACCATGACTCATCACGCTTGACAGGCAGAGAGAGATGTCCCATAATGCCTTCTTTAACCCGTAATTGTCAAATTGGATGAAGGGAGACAACCCCTGAAAACTTTGATGATGGAATCAAAATAGATCCGAATGGTTGGAGGGATTTTTTAGTTCAAACTACCCTCCCTCCCGCTCAATCTATTTCAATAGTTCAACATGTTTGTGTATTGTTCTCTGTACATGATATTGAAAAGGTTGGTTGTTATTTCGCATGATTTTGTAAAGTTTTGTTGTACGGAAAAGATTGGATGTTACTCTTTTAATTAAAGTTTTTTTATAACAACATCTTCCAAACGTACCTGAAGCATTGAATGTACCTCGATATGAATATTGGCAATATTATAGTTTTCTTTTTGGCTTTATATACTAAATTTCTCTTATTGTTCCTTGAAAGCTCAATTCAACAACTTCAACATAGTAAGACTAACAATCAAAACTGATAACAAGTTTTTCATCACAATTAAGGTCTTATGTTGAAGATATAAAACTGTTTCAAGAAACTTGCCAGAAACTCCTCAGGAAAGTAGTATCATTAGTTAATTGCCAGCGTGTGTTACGTAACAGCGGAACAAGAATGCAGACATATATTTTATCGGATATGTCCTGGATGGAATGTTCTGATGTAGGTATCCATATTCCTGGGTCTTGTCTTGAGCGAATCTTGACGTAATTGCCAGCTTTATTGTGTCAAGGAGTTGTTTTTAGAAGCAGACAAAATTACTTAAACGTTGGCGTTCATTATTCGGGAGTTCTGAACTTGAGAGGTTTGTTGACAAGAAGGAAGAAATTTTGAAAGTTTTCCAATGCCAAACCCGAAACATCTGTTCCGATCTGTTTAAAGCCCTAATTAGATGTCTTGGGGAATGTGTTAGTTCACTTAATTTACTTCTTCATGTTTTTTACAAACAAAATGAGGTTTAGACAATAAAAAACATGATGAATATAGTTAATTGCCCAAAATGTTCACATTTTACATATGGCTTACATAAATGAACCTTTACTCTTCTTACACAAAACATAAGATCTTTCAGTCTAAGTAAACCTAGCCTCACTATTATCCGTTACACTGCTATACTGAGTCTAGAAAGGTCTGGTTGAAGGTCGCGTCAGCCGACCTTTCTGCGACCTATGACCCTCGAACGTTATACCTGCGAAGGCAGACTATTGTGGCTTGGTAAGATCAGTTCTGATTGGTCAATTTGGTCACGTGGGCTGACGCGACTCTCAACCAAGCCTTTCTAGACTCAGTATAGCAGTGTAACGGATAATAGTGAGGCTAGGTTTACTTAGACTGAAAATCTTTCAGCATACTCACAGCCTTGTTTGTTCTGTGTCCTTGTAAAATCCAAAATTCAACAAATATAACATCATGGATGGTGCACTGCTAAAACATTCTGATGGACCAATTTACAGGAATCCGAGCTAGTAAAAGTGCAGGTATTACCAAAGGACTTTTAATCAGCTCAAGAAAGGTTGCCAAAGATACAATTGAAAAGGCTAATGGATCGTTGCTTTTTTTCTACTTCTTTTTGAGACTTTCAAATACCAAGAGACCAAATATTATACCGCATTTTAAAAAATATAAAACAATTGTCATCCAGTATCATAAATTTTATATACAACTCATTCACCTTTCACAAGATTATATAAGTATAATTTCTTTTAAACATTTGATATTTAGAGACATTCTATTATCAAGAAACTAATCAAATTCACCATCTATCAAAAAATCACTGAGTAAGATTTTTTTTATAAAAGATTCCACGTACAAGCTTTACTCTACCTTGTTGCTAAATAAAGCTTCTCCGACATTCCCAAATCAGCTATGCAATGAGAAAAAGCTGCTACTTTTTCTCACCTTTGAAAAAAGGTGGCTTGACAGGTAGAAAATAGGCTTGTAATTATTTACTGTTTATCTTAAGCAGGTAAGTTAGGTCATCGGCTGACTACCGTGAGGGTCGTTAGAGAAACACACCTGGGGGAATCTGTTAAATGTGAAAAATACATACTGGAAAAATTCCCCCCAAAAGTAGCTTAGGATATGTTTTTAGGAAAGCAGTTTCTTCTCAAGTCATGTCCAGTTTACCTCGTTTTAATAATTTGTTGATAAATGACTTATTAGGAACCTTGGGGAATCTGTTAAATGTGAACAATACATGCTGGGAAAATTCCCCCCAAAAGTAGGATATGTTTTTAGGAAAGCAGTTTCTTCTCAAGTTATGTCCAGTTAACATTGTTTTAATGACTTGTTGAAAAATAACTTTTTAATTTAATTTTTAGAAGTAATTATTTTTCATACATGTAGAAAAATAAAATCTAGTATATATTCTTTGGATAAAATGAAGCTTGAGAAATGTGTTTTCTGGTTAAAATATAAAGATATTTCACTTAAAATTCATCAGATGTTGGAAGTGTCTCTTTCATTTTAACCTGTCAATTCAATCATATTTTTGTTACTGAAACAATCTAAATAATTCGACAAACTATTTATCGAATGGAAAGAAGATGCAGGATAAATCTGAATTCATTCTGATAAAAACACTAAAACTTCGCAACATTACTCTTTCTATGTCAACTCTTAACACTTAAAAATCAATGGCAAAGAAAGAAGCAGAAATATTTTTCTTTAACGAAACACTGGCGTTGAAGAGTTTCCTTGTTACAAGACAGACCAAATGTTTTATAAGAAAATAAATCTATCTATCCTGTCAAGTTAAACTTGATAGTTTTCCAGCTAAAAAGTTTTTAAAGAAGCGAAACAGTAAACACTTTATCTTTTAGCGCATCATTCTTTTACTGTAAACCATAAAAACGGAATGCTGAGGGAACGTCAGTTCGGATATTGTTGGGCCCTGTCAGAGATTTATGCAGTAAAAAGTCTCTCAGATCACTTTCAAAACCTTTTCTCCCACAATTCATCTCCACTTTTGCATTTGGTCACTATAAATTGCATTTTATTTTTTGGAGGTTTATTGAAAAAATAAAAACTGAGAAATTTATCTTATTTGTTAGAGAGGTTTTGGTTTTGGTAGAAATAATATTTGAATCATGTTTTAGGTAGTGTTGTTGAATGTTGAAAAAGAATTAATTTCTGATACATTTGTAACACAATTTCCTTTTTTGATAGCCACAAGGGTCGCTTAGAGATTCTGAATAAGAAAATCAGATATATTCCACAAACAAACTTCTCTAATATCATTACAATGTCTAACTTACTTATTTAGGACAATTAAAAAATATAAAATATTGAATATACTATTTCAAGTTAACCTTTGCTGTAGCACTAAGAATAACAAAATCTCTCATCTAAAATACAAATTTGTCTGAAGTCCTTAGTGTATGTGATGTATATTTTTTACTAAAATCATAGAATCAAATGTTCATATTTCAAAATGTTTTTTTTCTTTAATGTGTAGCACCAACATCATTTAAAAAAATAAATCGACATATTAAATTTAACATAAATCTATCAAACAAATTGTAAGTTTCCAATTGATTTTAAAAAGTATCTCAAAACATTTTTTTCATCAAAAGTTTCAAGAAAACAGAAAACAACTGGGTTTTTTTTCATGGCTTAGTGTATGTGATATATATTTTTTACTAAAATCATAATATCAAATTGTCATATTTCAAATGTTTTTTCTTTCAAATATGTAGCATCAACATAAATTTTTTTTTTAAAAGGAATACAAAATCTAACATAAATATATCAAACAAATTGTACATTTCCAATTGATTTTAAAAAGTATCTCAAAACACATTGTACATTTCCAATTGATTTTAAAAAGTATCTCAAAACATTATTTTCATTGAAAGTTTCAAGAAAACAGGAAACAACTGGGTTTTTTTCATGGCAAGCCCCTCGAGTCATACAGCCAATATAAATCATGTGAAACTACAGGTGTAAGGGAGTCAGTTTCAACTGCGACCTGCATTTCCCATCATCCTCTACTTTCATCGTTCATTTCACTCCTAAACAAGGGAGGTAATTGGCCAAGACGACTGCCCTTTTGCCCGCACCGCTTTTTATACACATCACTTGCAACAAAGAAAGAAAAATGTTAAAGATAGAAAAGATTGAATCATTTGAGCTATGAGAATATCCATCCAGTTTGTTTCAAGCTTGTTAAGTTGAAAATCTTAAGATTTTATATGAGCAATCTGAAAATAAGTGAAGAACTCAAGACTGCATGCGAACAATCTTGAAACATGTTAAGAACTCCCGACTGCATTCGAACAATCTCGAAATATATGCAGGTTTGGTGCAGATTTTTTCCCCTAAGATATTAGGAATGATCAAAGTTGAGTAATGATCAACCTGAAGTTTTATAAATACATTTTTTTTCAAACATTAATTTAATTTATATTTATACTTAACTAAACTGATAGTTGGCAAAAAGTTTAACCATTTGAATTTAAAGAATTTACTTGACAATGCACATGAAATGTATATAAATCATAGTATTCTGGATAATAAGGTCATAACAGATGATAATATGACCAGCTTGGTGATTAAATGCTTCACCCTTGGTGTCAGAATATTGGCAAGATGGATTTTTAAAGTTTTAAAAGTTAAAAAAGAATGATGATAACAGAAATCAAGATAGTAAAACAAGTCAAGATCGTAGTAAAGACGAAAAAAGTTAACAATGTACAACTTACAAAACATTTCATGATGAAATTTCCTGAATTGTTTGAGCGAAGAAAATCCACAAGACGCTTCATTGGACTGTGTTAGAAAGTCATAAATGTAAGAAAAGTTTGATGGTTACAGATGGAATTCAAGTCACGAAAGTAACAAAGGGCACTCTGCAAGAAACAAAATGATTGATGTCACTGCATCATGATTCTTGCATTGTTTTTAGGTAAGATCACAGGCCTCCCCCATTTGCCTAGTTTATGCAGCATCTACCCAGTACATTTGTTCAGGCATCAATAGCAAAAGTGCTAAATGTAGCCATTACTAGCAATACCCCCCTCTTTGCCATGATGCCACAAACAGGATAGAGAAGATACAGTAGAACACGGATATAGCGAACACGGATATAGCGAACACTCGGATATAGCGAACAAATTTTCAAGTCCCGTCCCTATATAATATCATTAAAATTATATGCGTATAGCGAACACCGGATATAGCGAACTACATTTTTTTCCTCACTTGGAGTTCATTATATCCGAGTTCTACTGTAGTTTAATGTATTTAATATAAGTCAAATAGCATTGAGAATAGATCAGGGCTAAATTGTACTTGATTGCAAAAAAAACTCAAGGCTACTGTTACTGAACAATGATGAAACAATTGAAATTCATTTTAATTTTTTGGACATATATGCATGAACATTGGTTATATTTCTTAATCCATGTTACATGTGTCTTCATTTTGTAATTCATAAATTCCATGACATTTGGAATTATGATGAAATATGATCAAAGATGTGACATCTCAATTTATGAATTTTGCAAATTCCAGGACAAAGATGATAATTTTTAACTGAATGAAAATGCCATTGATATTCATCAAATAGCTATTAAAAACGTGCTGCAATGCGACCCACCTAATTAGATTTCCATATGTATTCAAACGAGGGAGGGGATTATTTTTTAATAACTTTTTAACCATAATTTCCATCTTGGAAATCCATCACGAGGAGCACCGTAAACACCACGTGCCCCCAAAAAACATTCAAGTCTGAAATGTTCATTATCATTGCCAAAATTATGGAAAACTTGTCACAAGAAGCCGAGAAAATTGGAAATCCAGTCCTTGTGGTGACCTGAGGTCACCGCATAATTATCAGTTCATAACTGAAGCTCATTAATGATCTTTTTCACAGACAACAAAAGTATAAACATGGCACCATTTCATGTATCAAAGAATATGATATTGTCGTTATTTTCTAGCATCATCATACACAAATTGTTTTGGTATGTACATGTATGTACCTATCTTTATCACAAAAAGTTAATGATTTTCAGATTTTCTTCTCCCTTTTTTTTTCTAGATTTGGTTGGAAAAGTTGGTATATACTTAATTGAGTTGTTCATAAATGGATAAATATCTAATATTCTTTTGCTTTAGTAAAAGTACTTTAAAGGGGCAGTAGCACGTTTTTAGGGGGAATATAAGGTGATGTCTGGAAAATGAAAATAAATGGTTTTAATTGAAAGACAATGTTTTTAAACTTAATGACACCTTTTATTCAGTTTTGTTAGAAAAAGGAAACGCATGGCTAAACTTTACATTATATATTTGAATTATTACTGCTTCAGTTACTTTAAATACATTGTCTTTCAATTGAAACCATCAATTTTAATTTTCCTGTCATCACCTTATATTCCCCCTAAAAATGTGCTACTGCTCCTTTAAGAGGTAATAATTTACTTTTTAAACAAATTAATGTTAGAATAATTAAAAGTCATAGATTTAACTTGAATTGTTTAAAATTCAATATTGCTTAAAATATACATGTATGAATTATAATCTTTGTTGATTTATCAACTGAGTGTTTGAAACATGTTAATGAAAAAAACTTAATCAAACAACTGAATTGAAATAATCAATTCAGCTCTGAATATCTGAATGAAAGGTAACACAACATTATATTACACAATGAAGAGGTGTATCTTCTTTCTTTGCAATTTGACATAAGTTTTAGAAAACCTTTTCTTAACTTTTTATGTTAATGCAAACACATCAAATTGTTATTTATGATGTTAGATGGATCAAAACATACATCATTCTCTCCCCACAGAGGCAACTCAGTCATACCCGAATTAGCCTAGCCTCTGTTCTATTACGGCTAATACACGGGACAGAAAAGTAGAAATCTGATTGGAGGCAATCGAAGTTAGTTGTGCAATCAGCGACGCCGTTTCAGAAGGGGTCATTCGCAAAAGGTCGGCTACTCCCGGCTATTCCCGGTGATTCGGCATTCAGGGGAGATAACTCTTCCTTCAACAAAACATCACTTTTTTACCTTCTCATTAGTTTTTATTTGGTAAATTATTAAAATAAAATTTATCATAAAACAAAGAACAATTTACACAATTATAAAACAGTATGTTTCTTATGAAAAACCCTATCCATATCTGATTTTTAAATATTTTCCCTCTCACACTGTTAATGAAAAATAAACCTAAAGGCATGATACTTTCGAAAGTCACTGTCCGACCGTTGAGAATCCCCAAAGTCGTTGTTATCCAAAAGGTGTTTTCATTGGCTGCAGATAAGGGAGCTATCTCAAGTTAAAACTTTTTGCCGCTAGGGCAATCTGCCGGAACCCCAGGATCTAGGCGTAATGGAACAGAGGCTAATTCAGGTATAACTGAGTTGCCTCTGTGGGGAGAGAATGAACATACATTGGACATTAAAATTGTAAGATACAATAACATGCCCTTTAACAATCAATAAAACTTACTTTATTATTGAGGAATACAGTAACTTGTCTTTAACAATCGTTATTTGGCCAAAACGTGATATTTGCACATGTGCAAAAAATGGAAATTATGTCACTATATGACATGTATCAACTTATTGGTTATACATATATGTAAGACCTTCACATTTCAACATTGAAGCCTTGATCCCCAATCTATAACAAATCAAGAAATAGGACTACCGGTATTTAGAGAATAAATACCCTTCGTGATAATCGATGGGGTTTTTGTTTGTTACCCAGAGTTATCCTAAAGTCATACCACACACAATAACAATTAACCCTGGTCAAAAAGAGGCAGCTCAACTTGACAACACGTCCCATATAAATATTTTTCCAAGTTGTCTTTTCCTGTTTTTCCATTACTTAACATTCAAACAACTCAGGGGAATTGATTTTCATGACAATAACACCAGCGATAATGTAGCAAAACTGGAAAGATTGGGGCAGTCTTTCAGCGTTTATTTCAAACCATGCCATTGATCTGGTATTGTCCATTCCGCATGCTTTTATAAACTCCTCACAGGGCTTGTCAGCGCTTTGCAAGATGGAGACCCCTCCAGGCACCGTTCTTCGATTTCTACCCATCCAGCAATAAGCCCGTTTTTTAACTTAATTCTCGACCAATGAGAGTAAAGCATGCCATGTTACCCACTGGCAAAATACGTATATTGAACGAGAGGGGTGGCGAAACAAACATACATTCTATGGAGACCCGAGATTGTCAATAAAAGGGAATATATTTCTTATCACGAATTGCCACAAGCGCAAGGACTGTATTTGTTTTCGTAAAAACTCCATACATTGAAATGAGCGAGGTTTTCACCTAGCAATTAGTGACACTAGTTCTGTCATAGCTTATCAGATTGTCAGACTGTTTGTCAGGGATGGAACCGTCTAAGACCGTTATTCTCAGAATAAACAGTTAGCGCCAACGGCAGGAATTGGTATTTCATCTAGTTCCTGTAGGTTTCTTTGCTGAATTGGATAATCTTTACTTCTCATATGTTTTAATAACCTTTTCAATTTATTTTTTCATCTCTCTCATGTTTCACATTAGTAACCCAATTAAATGAAGTCCTTATAAATTGAACATTATTTGAGTGTAAAATGTACAAAGTTAATTAACATATTAATACATATCTTACTGAGAATCTAATTATCATCTATTTTGCTTTAATTATTTATAACATTTTTGGATACATTAGAAATAGTTAACACTTGAAGTTGCAAGGAAGTTACTTCTCTCAGTGTTTCTTTTGGAAAATGTTAAGCTTCTTTAATTTCAATGAATGTACACATTTTAAACAATATGTTAAATTGCATGTATCTTCTTAATCATCTCTCATAAAAGATGTGTATATCTACTGAATCACAAATTAAAAATACAAAGGTTTTTCTATTGCAGGAAATTGACCTTTAAAAACACAATATGAAAATTATATTATATCCTCCTAAATATGTCAATTCATATTCATCAAATTCTTACTTATCCATGCAAAAAAAGTCTTTGCAAATAATCCTTTAGAACTACATTAATTTTGTTCACATAGAATAAAAGAATAAGTCAAATAAAACAGCAATACATTGATGATTATATAACATTCATGGCTTAACACATAACATCAATTACACAGCTTTGACTAACTTGTAATACACAACATATAAAAACGCATGTTAGACTAAACACGATTGCTCTTGCAAAGATGGTCTTGTGGCAAAAAAACATGAACATGAGAAAAAGTCTTCTTGAAACATCAAACATTGGCAAACAATTAGGGGATCCATTTTCCCTTGCCATTCCGACATGTTTTCTCATTTTTTTCCCGAACATAGATAAGGAAAGTGCAAACAAACGAGTCTGTGTTACGGGGTATATGTAGAGCTGACTCCTCTCTCAACGAGAACTTCCATCAAAGCATTTTACTTTCAGCAGATCTATCTACTACAATTGAAGTTTTTGTTGTCTCCCGTATCATGCATTTTACCTCTTCACAAACAAGCATTTTACTTTCAGCAGAACTATCTACTACAATTAAAGTTTTTGTTGTCTCCCGTACGTATTATGCATTTTTCCTCTTCATAAACAAGCACATAATTCAGCAGATCTATCTATTACAATTGAAGTTTTTGTTGTCTTCCGTATTATACATTTTACCTCTTCACAAACAAGCATTTTACTTTCAGCACAACTATATCTACTACAATTGAAGTTTTTGTTGTCTCCCGTATTATGCATTTTACCTCTTCACAAACAAGCACATAATTCAGCAGATCTATCTATTACAATTGAAGTTTTTGTTGTCTCCCTTATTATACATTTTACCTCTTCACAAACAAGCATTTTACTTTCAGCACAACTATATCTACTACAATTGAAGTTTTTGTTGTCTCCCGTATTATGCATTTTACCTCTTCACAAACAAGCACATAATTCAGCAGATCTATCTATTACAATTGAAGTTTTTGTTGTCTCCCGTATTATACATTTTACCTCTTCACAAACAAGCATTTTACTTTCAGCACAACTATATCTACTACAATTGAAGTTTTTGTTGTCTCCCGTATCATGCATTTTACATCTTCACAAACAAGCACATAATTCAGCAGATCTATCTATTACAATTGAAGTTTTTGTTGTCTCCCTTATTATACATTTTACCTCTTCACAAACAAGCATTTTACTTTCAGCACAACTATATCTACTACAATTGAAGTTTTTGTTGTCTCCCGTATTATGCATTTTACCTCTTCACAAACAAGCACATAATTCAGCAGATCTATCTATTACAATTGAAGTTTTTGTTGTCTCCCGTATTATATATTTTACCTCTTCACAAACAAGCACATAATTCAGCAGATATAACCACTACAATTGAAGTTTTTGTTGTCTCCCGTATTATGCATTTTACCTCTTCACAAACAAGCATTTTACTTTCAGCAGATCTATCTTCTACAAGTGAAGTTTTTGTTGTCTCCCGTATTATGCATTTTACCTCTTTACAAACAAGCTTGTCTTTGGAGCCTCACACACCCTTTCTGCAGAAACAATCATTGTTTTTTCAACTAATAGAACATGCTACGTTTAACTGCAGACACAGAATTTATTGTAAAGTTTTCACTTGTACTAACTGTCCGTCTATAATATGGTCCAAATGGTCCTACATTTTACATACATGCAGTATGTCAATAATCTAAAATTTGATTTAATTATGTTGAAAATAGCTTTCTCATAATTTTACTAAAGAGGAAAATCTGATACTTATGATTTATCTAAAATGATCTTGTACAATGTTGAATAGTTGAACATTATGTTGCAGATGTTAAACACGTTAAAGGTTATCAAAAATTCTACAAAGGTAGATCATGGTAGAACAGAAATTCTTGTTAAAAGTCTTAACAATTATGCAAAAAAAAAAGAAGGTTTATATATTATATAAAGTTCAAATTTTTCAAACGCCCCACTTAATTGAATAACATTATTTTTGTTCTTTAGTGGTTTAATCAATGTACACAGACAATATGGAGCCTTGGAAGAAATCTAAAATAGGTTTAAATACTTTATGAGAAATTAAGTCAGTTATGTAAAATAAAAAATAATCTATAAATTTTGCTTCCAATCTTCTGGGTTTTTTCATTGTGATGTACCACTTGTTGTAAATTCGCCTTCAAAATATTCATTATTCAAATTTAAAATTTTAATTTGTTTCAATGTTTTCTATTCTTCAAAGAAAATCTAATTTTCCTTTACAAAACTGATGATAAAAATTTGAAAAATTTCATTTAAATTGCATCCAATTTTGTGAGAATATTTAAAGAATCGAAAAAATACTTTTTACAATCTCGCCCTATAAGATGGAAGCCTTTGAACATCATCGACTCATAAGCAAAACCAGACTTAATCAACTAATCAAGTTACTCCCGGAAAAAGATAAGCAGAATTTGTCTTCAATAATATATAACTCATTCGATAAGATGCAATTCCAGCCATAGTGTTCACCTCATTTAAATTCACATCTCCCAATCACATCATTTCTTACCATCTCGTAAGAAATTAAAAGCAGTCGAGCATGAAACGTCTTCATTACATTTTCATTATTTGAGGATGAATTCCAGAAATTTCAATACAGAGTATGCCCTTTAGCTGTATAGATTCATTCAAGCAAAAAAAACTTCATTTCAAAGAGAGTTTTACGAAATCGACTACAATTTCTAATATCGTGAAAAAAAATTCTGACCATATTTTATTACACAATATCAATCGCAATTAGAATTAGAAAATGAAAGTTGATCTTAATAACTTTAAATTGATTCCAACCACCTTATATATCCAAAAAATAATCATTTTTGCCCTATCAGCTATGTAATATCATATCTTGATGTTGGCAATATAGTTACAAGTCAGCTAGATTGAATTTTGCTTTCGGGGAAAGACTATGATGAAGTCATATTGTGATAAATATACCATAAGTACCACAATAGGGATGAATCATCAATTCAACAGGGGTAAACATTTTGCCCTTGACGATATCTGTCAATAAAATTAGAATTTTCATTCATCTTTTACAAAAAGAAATTTAATTGTTTAACTCTTCAGTTAACTTTACCATTTGAAAATGGAAGTAATTTTTTGTAAGATGCTGTTTATCATTCATCAAATGAGGCAAATTTAGGCAAAACATTTTAGGCAAAACATCATACATGGGTTTAATGCCTCTTTCAAGAGTATTTTATTTATGTAACAGCCGCTCATATTATTGCAGGGAGAAAGCCTGCAACACCATTGTGGTCATGCATTGTGGTGAAACCTTCAAGCAATGGCTGGAACTAGCGAACCATGGGTGGTACTGCGCTGAGGTTCAGTGTAGCATTGCACCTAAACCTTACTGGGTGTGGAACAGTTCTCTACTACAGAAGTTGCCAAGCCCTATGCCTGCTTCGAACATCAGACCTCTTGATTCAAAGCCAAACGCATTACGCTATCCCACTCCCTATTTGTAATATGACTTTACTTCACGCTGAGTGATAAAAATAAAAGAATCTTGTTTATGAGACTTTGAATCTTGGGTTGTTTTTTAAGTCTAGCTAGCAGGATTGTTAACTTTCAACACCTTGGATATTAACTGCTTCAATTGAAGAATATTTTTGTTGACACCAAACGATCAAATACAAAATTCAGACTTCTGATGTCTTCTTATATTCACTCTAGTGTTAGCATGTTCAGATAAGAATGTTTATAGGCATGATAGGAATGTGGGATATACATGTCAATAACACACTGCAATATACACTGGAGGTGTGATATCAGTGAAATACCTCCCACCTTTCGTCATCGTCAAGTGAAATATACAAGATATCGACACCTGAACTTGTTGAATCTAAGATTATCTGGGGATTAAATGTAGGCTATTAACGATCATATGGCCTTTGATCTATGGCTTTTTAATTAATCTCTCTCTCATTTCTGACTTTATTGTCGAAAGTTGTCTGAAGTTGACGTGTGTTGATAACGGCCACCTGTGTTTTGTATCAATAAGAAAGAAACGAAACAAGTTTTGGGGTGAAATACAACTTAATTGAGTATTGAAATTACATTCTTTTAAACATTTTTCTTGAAAAAAATGTTAGTGTTTTTGCAATAAATGTTTTTTTCTGAAAAACAAAAACAAATAAGATTATTTATTCTGCCAAGCACTGTCAAAATTATGTTTTGGGTATTGGAGGGGTAGGGGTTAGGTTGGAAGGGATAGAAATTGATGAAATTTTAGTTTCAGTGAATTGTTACTGTATATGACTTCACACATAGGTATGTATGGGAGGGGGTGGGGGTAAGGTATGGAGGGGTAGGGATAGGTGACAAGATATGTTCCTGGGGGGTTAGGATTACTATGTAAGTCGAGGAAACTACCTAGTCCAGGGGGAGATAGCTGATTTCCTCACATCACTGGGGGTAAAAGAAGTTAATTCCATCAAATCCGTTTTTATAGAGAAGCTCTAAAACTCATATCTACTTGTAAACCCTTGAGCTTATACATAATCACATGGACAGATCGGATTTTTGTACTTACATGGTATCATTAGAGCCAGGCTTTACAGATAGCGTGAATTCATTTTTATCTAGAAAACTGTTAACATTGAAGAAGACTTGTGAATTGTGAAACTTTTGGAAATTATTTTTTCTTTTTCATTTATTGCATTTTTATGCCGACCTGCAAGCTTTTTTTTAAATTAACGTGATACATCTCACAAGCTGTAGAATACTGAAAACTTTTTGTGAATGGAATTTATTATAAAAATGATTTGATTATCAAATTGCCTTAACAATGTTGTATTGATACTAATACTGTTTAATATACTTACCCTGAAATACTATGAGAGTAAAATAACCAAAACAAAACAGGAGTGAAATTTGTCACTATTAAACAAATTGTTTTGTACAATGATGACTTTGTAGTTGGTTGGGTTATTACTTCTTAGTTGTCAGTAAAAGACATTATTTTAAAACATATTTTTGTACAAAACTTTACCAAAATCTTACAGAACACTTTTAAGTTCTTTCTTGTCACTAAAACCAGCAACCAATTTCAATTTGATTCAAGGTTACAAGAAAGCCAGAGCTTGAGAAATATCAAATTATTAATTCTCCGCAAAAGATCATCTGTTGTCTTGTGATATGTGCTTTTGCTCTATAGTCATAGGTGTCATTTATTCTAACAAACACATTTTCCCTATCTAAAAATATGCAAACATATTTTCAGTACCTTTATTCTAAGTAAACATATTGTTTTTATTCTGTTAAAAAGTGAGCACAATTTCCATAACATTCTGTATGAAATAAATGGAATGTTAAAGCACTTATATCTTAGACTTGCGTGTCAATAATTGTGTAAAGATTTTTAATCCATAAGCACAACATTACTCACAATTAACATGCCAGGATAAATTAGGAATGTGCTCATTTTCAGGATATTTATTTTTTAGAGAAAATTATAACGCATTGATTGATTAATAGCCGATTATTAAATTACCTCTCTTTATTGACTAAGTAAACATCACATGTAATTACGTCAATGTCGACGCCATCGTACTTAAGCGTTCGACGTAATTAACAAAAAATAATTATGTGAGATAATTAATGTTGGGATAAGAACATAATTTTGCTTAAGTTAACTACCTCAATGATAACCAACTTAAAATAAATCATTATTGACTTACTTTCTAGAAATTGACATTATTAACAAAAACAATTATCAGAAATATTTTTGCACAGAGATTATGCTTTGATTTTGGTTAATTAACATAGTTGCTCATCATATAATTATTCAATTACTTAAAGGACATCAACATATTAACTTACTTTTCAGATTATGAAAACGAACAAGTATGATGTATAATTCACAAATCAAACTCATATTTATGATAAAAAAAATTCATAATGAAGGTGGTGGCAGGTTTTCCTGTGCACAACCAAGCTTGATTGCTTTAAGTGAAGTTCAGCATGTTTTGGACGGCTCTTCAGATGGATGCATGGGTGACCCCATGGCTGAGTAAACTGATAATTAGAAGGGTGATTCCCTGCCCCACACTGAGACTTGAACAAGTATTGATATTGTTCCAATGTATAATGTAAATATCACTGTATAACCTATAACTTCAATCATGGAGGAAATAAAGGCAATGTATCTAAGTGACTTATTCAATATGTTGCCCTGTTCACCCAGCAGTACAAATGGGTACCCGGTAAAAGTTGAAGTAAATGTAACACTTGAGCAGCTTTACTTGTGTCAACATGCAAGTTGAGATTTGAAGCTATCTATTGCTAATGTTATCATTATAACCAAAACTTTCAACATTGCAATAATGTCTCTTCACATTATACAAATATGTGATTTCATATCCTCATACAATTGTAATTAATAGAAAAAGAAAAAGTACAGATATAAATTTCTAAGATGTGAAAATACATAAGTTTGGAGTTGATATATTCTCTGAAGTGCTGAATGTTCACAATAAATGAGTAATGAATGAATCTTGCATTCAACTTCCAAATACCCTTTGAAGACATTGTTCATATACACATTGATTGACATAATGGTATTTCAATTCCATCTATATGTGTGCCATCATGTTTCTTCTTCTAGAACTTGTTATGTAATGAATATTATGACATGTATGACGCTTTTCAAAAAGAACTTTACCATAAACAAAATCTTTTCAAAATGTTATAAGAACTTTTTGAATTAAGAAAAGCCTCTACTTTTAAGGCGGAGAGAGAAAATGGGACACATATCACAATATGCAGCTGCCAAAAGCAACAGCAAAGATTATTTTTCCTTGATATATTTTAAAATGTTCTTAAATATCACTATTTCAGTCTTCAGCCTAATTAAAATTGTGTTTTTCTACACAGCATGAGGATGATATTAATTAATAAGTGAAGTATGTTTTACCTTAAATAGAAAAGAGAATACCTTTACCTATATGTACCTGTTTTCAGTGTAATTAAAGCTTTTTAATCTTGAACATCTAAGACACTCTTATGAAGTTTCTAATAAACACGCTAAAGCCAATATTGTTCGCCCTTGAGTGCTAAGGTTCAAAGGGGATCATGTTGGCAATTGACAACTCATAATTCATATTTTTATGAGAGCAAACATGTGAACTAATAACAATGACACGAAATATCACACAAGTACTTTGTAGGTCTTCTTTGTATTTCCTAGAAGTGTCATAAATTAGACTAGGAGTTCAGTCATTGAATTAAGTTGTTGGTCAACTTTTTGTTGTAGCATTTCTTACAAATGCTTGCTAGTCTTCCTAACACTTTACAGTTAAAACACTTCATAGATATGTGAATTTAATTAAATGTGTATGTTGATTACAATATGATATTATTTGGATGTACAGCTGTGTATCTTAAGTTTGTTCACTTACCTTCGTATTCTAGTGCAAATATCATGTAATTTGTAAAGTCTTTTAGACATCATATATATCATTGTGAAAACAAAACCAATAATGATGAAATTTCACTGCCTAAGTTAAAATTCAGTTTGCGTTGACATATTCGTATGTCATGCCTAGCAGATAGCTGTAACACATTTGGCAGGTCATTGAACTGACCAGGGGTCAAAATTTCGAAACACCGATTTCTATTTTGCTCTACAAAATCCTTTATAAGTGATCAACAGCTTTAGATCTTATTCGTATGTGTTCCTGTGCGCTAAGGCAACGTAACTGTGCTGATTTTTTTCCTACAAAGTTTACCTGAATAATTTTAATCTAAATTTAAGAAAATCCGAATTTCACAAATGTGACCCCATCTGTCTATTTAACAATGCCATATATTGACATTCAGCACCAGCGACATGACGATCCCGAAATATGGTTTTGGAATGGTTATTTTAAACATGGACAATTGATGATCTTCTGTAAGTGGTCCTTGAGTTATTTATGAACGTCAAAACGAAACCCAAATTACAGGATATTTGCACTAAGATCACTAGCAGGTGAACAAACTTTTGATATGCAGCTGTACATTTGGTTGTAGAGATCAACCTTAAGAAAGATACTTGAGTGAGTGTATGATAAGAGAAAATACTTCAGGAGCATTTCTCAAGAAAACCTGTTTGTTCATTTATATGATTATTATTTAGTTAAAAGTTTCTGTATAAAATACAAATCTTTAGAATTTATACAAAACAACATCTTTTTCATAAGTATATAATGGCATAAAACTATTAATGAGATATTTTTTTAGAATTTATCATTAGCATAAATTCCAAAATATATCATTTAGGCATAAAAGTTCTCAACATTAACACTAGGATAAAAAAGTCAATGTTTTATATCATTTAACAATAGCCAAATCAAAATTCTTGTCCAATATTCTAATTGAGATTATCTCCAAACAACAAGAGCCTAGTTTAATCCTTTATCTATAAAGCACACACAATAAACCTCTTACCTTATAAACAATCAGAGAGTCCTACTGTTTTCCTACAACAAACTACAGGCTTTGTAAACTTGGGATTATACGTTTACCCAGACTGATATGTCAAGAATAATGCTAACAATAAGCGATGAAACCTACCAAACAAACACATCGTTCACAGTTTACTAATGGCAAGTTCTTATTCTCTAGGCTGGAATGTCGCCGTTTGACGCCACTTTGAAGTCTCTTCTTGAGTTGGGGCTGTAATCTGCCACCAAAGAGGACCTTTAGTCAGATAAGGTCTCCACTCAACATTATGCACTTGAACTAGTTGTCAGGAGATAGTACTTAAAGCTGGAATGTAACTCTCCTGGAAAGGAAGGTAGATTTGGGTGGGGGTTGTGCTAATGGTTTTACTTGATAAACAGCTACTCTGTCTTGATAGATTGCAGAAATAAAGTAAAATTCTTGAATTCAATGTGATTTATCATTACTCATGGCTTTGGTTTGTTCATGTGATAATTAAAGTTAGATATAAATGTTAATTTATTATTTTTGTTTGTGCATTCGAAATAATTGACCGCCACATTTCGTTTTTTATACAATCCAACTTTTGATACCTCTAATGTTTATATAACAATATGTCCATCACTTAAATTTTTTACCAATTCATGCTTTAATCATTTCATAATTATATTATATATACCTCTCCATCATATCCATCAATTATCATTTCTTTTCATTTACATTTATATTCATCCATAAGTCAGGCGCGCATGCGCACAAACTTCCTGTTTCCTTTCTTTGACGGCCATTGTCTTTGTTTACATTTTGCTCACAACTTCCTGACCTTATCGTATCGTACTCCTGTAATTCATCAACCTGTCACCAGCCAATGTGATCATAGGATAGTATGGCAGATAAACAAGCCAGACAAAGGAGACAATCCAGTCGTGGTCGGCAAGCCAAGGCGCCAAGTGCTTCACACACATCGTCAGCTCGGGTCGTGACCTCGCCATATCTGACTGCAGAGCAACTTCGCTCCAGACTTCGGGAGATTGGAGTAGCAGCACCAGTCCAATGGTCCAGGAAACAGCTGTTACAACTCTGGAAGGAGAATTCCACAGAAAGATCCCAGATAACTGCCTCAGCCACAGTGACTTCTACTGAAGACGACACAGTAACATCAGCCCCTACCAGTTCATCAGATAGTGTTTCTCGTAGAGAATTCAATGAACTGAAGGAATTAGTGAAATCGGTACACGACAATCTCCAACGCCTCGGAACATCAGGATCCACTACCCAAACAAGCCAAGCAGCCACGCAGGAGACTGAAACTGAAGAGTTACCATCCCTTCCACCATCACAGACAGTTTCATCTAACAATCTTCCATACATCGACTCCATCCCAGCCAATACAGTCAGGAAGATTAAAAAAGGTGAATATGTCAATTTAGCCACCTTATTGCAAGATGAGGTCGGCGACTTCAAGCACCAGGAGGTGAACGGCGAACAACAGCCCGTCAAGATGCAGTCGAAAGTCAATCGACCCCTTACTTTGCAGGAATTCCTGGAAGCTTTCGACATCTTCAAATCCTGTTATGCTGAAGGAAACATGCAGCTAAGGACTGACCTCGACAAACATCAAAGAGTGTGCCTCGATATTGCCAAGCTGTACCCAGGTCCAGCCTTTTACAATTATCACACCATGTTTGCTAAGCGAGTAGCAGCATACCTTGAGAAAGGGCAGCGTATCACCTGGGCTGAGAAAGACATTAGAATTTGGTCAATCTGTACTTCGGGACTCAAAGCCAAAGTTTGTGCGGTGTGTAATTCTTTAACCCATACAACAGATTTCTGTCAAAATCAAGTGTTCGGACACAGATATCCAAACCAGCCACAAGAGTTCAACAGCTTCAGACGTCCTACCTATGATTCCCACGGGCGGTCACGCGTCCGACATCAAGGAAGAGAAGTGTGCAATAACTTCAATGACAGGGGATGTGTACGACAACAGTGCAACCTGGCACATGTTTGCATCCACTGTTTTGGTAAACACAGCCAAGCTACATGTCATAAGAGACACAACGAAAAGTGACTAAATCCCCTTCAGCAGGTCCCTGACGTGATAAGTACCCCTATACGTTCAGACAGTTTCTCCAGGGAGTTATTGTACCATCCCGATGTAGTATTTCGGGACTTTGTGATGAATGGACTTGAACAGGGCTTTCATCCCAAACTGTCCTTTTATCCAACCACTAACATTGTGTGCAAAAACAATTTAAGTGCCAGAAAAGAACCTGACATTGTTACAGAATTAGTCCACCAAGAAGTTTGTAAAAACTATGTCATTGGACCCTTCGAGGCACCTCCCTTCAGTACATATCGCATAAGCCCCCTCGGAGTAGCAACAGGGAAATACAGTCTCAAGAAACGACTTATCCTCGACCTCTCGGCGCCCCATGACTCAGACGATGTACCAAGCATCAATGACCTGATCAGCAAGGACGAGTGCTCCCTGAATTATGTGACCATTGACCAAGCAATTTCTAAAATAGTTTCCTTAGGGCCAGGTTCTCAGATGTGCAAAGCCGATATTACTGACGCCTTCAAGCAAGTCCCACTTCATCCTACGTCATGGCCTTACTTCGGGTTCAAATGGGACGGACTATATTATTTCTATACCCGGCTGGCTTTTGGTTGCAGATCCAGCCCTGTGATCTTTGACACTATCTCCCAGGCTATTTGTTGGATACTGTCCAAAAACTACAATGTTGGCTTCATTCTGCATCTTCTAGATGATTTCCTGACAATTGACCCTCCTCACTACCATGCTGAAAAGACTATGCAGACTATGCTCAAAGTTTTTGATACTCTTGCAATCCCACTCGCATCCCACAAAACTACAGGCCCTGTCACTGAAGTAGAATATCTAGGAATAACCCTTAATTCCACGACCATGACAGCAAGCCTCCCTCGTGACAAAATCAACAGACTAGCGGACATCCTGGCATTGTTCAAACAAAGAAAGAAGTGCACAAAGAGAGAACTCCTTTCATTGCTGGGCCACCTCAATTATGCCTGTCGTGTTATTACCCCCGGACGCTCCTTCGTGTCCTACCTAATCAGCTTGTCAAAGAATGTGTCTAAATTGCATCACCACGTCACCATCTCCAAGTCCTGCAGAGAAGAAATGGCAATGTGGGAGAAATTCATTAGGCAATGGAACGGGATCTCTATGTTCCACGACAATTTTGTGACCCACTCACCTGATATCAACCTATTTACAGACGCTTCCTCCACAATAGGGTACGGTGCCTACTTCGACGGAGCCTGGTTTGCTGATACTTGGCCATCACAAGCTGTCGACAACGGCCTGGCCAAAGACTTGTCCATGGCTTTCTTAGAACTATACCCCATCGTCTCAGCAGTGATGGTGTGGGGCCCCAAGTGGACCTCTAAGCGTGTTCGATTCCACTGTGACAATCAAGCTACTGTCGGTATTGTTAATAAGGGCAGGTCTAAATGCAGTAACATTATGTGCTTAATGAGAACTCTGTCCTGGCATGCCGCTAAATGTAACATTATTGTATCTGCTACACATGTGCCCGGTGAAAGAAACAACATTGCTGACTCACTCTCTCGTTTGCAGATGACCCGCTTTCGAGCCCTGGCGCCGCTGGCAGACGAACACCCGACCCCTCACCCAGCCTACGACGCAGTACTGTGGATCTGAACGAATCCCTCCAGCTAATGTGGTCTGCATCAGTAAGTCAAGGCACAAGATCAGCTTACGCAACAGGATTCTGTTGTTACAAGGCTTTCCTATCCAGTGAGCATGTTATTCCCTCTACCAAGTGCCAGACTAAAGATATCCCCTTTGACGAATTCCACCTCACATACTTCCTTGCACACTGTTTCAAGAGTCTTCAACTAGCGGTGGCCACCGTCAAGACATACCTAGCAGGTATCCGATTCTACGCCCTGCAAGCAGGCGCTCCCTGTGTTTTAGCTGAACAACATACTCCAGGTTGTGCCAGGATCCAAACTCTCCTCCGCGGGTACAAACGCATCCAAACCCCTACTGCTCACCCAAGACTACCTATCACGTGCAGTGTCCTCACCCAACTAGTACAAGCATTGCAGAGCAGCCTCTTCGGGCACCCACTGGATCTCACCCTGGAAACTATGTGTACGATGGCCTTCTTTGGGTTCCTGCGTTGCGGCGAGTTCACTTGTGGTGCTACGTTTAGCAAACATAACAACGTGTGCCTAGGAGACATAATGATCGATCCTCAGTCAGCCCAATATACCCTACATCTTAAGTCTTCTAAAGCAGACGTCTTCAGGAAAGGTGTAGATGTGCGTATATTTGCAACAAACTCTAACATTTGTCCAGTGCGCAGCATGTCAAAACATGTTAAAATCAGGAAAGACCAAGGAGCCCTTAACAGCGACCCCCTATTCGTGGACCAAACCCTCAGACCTATGTCCCGTAAAACCTTCCTCGAGTGCTTGGACATAGTCTTACGCAGAGCAGGATACAACTCTTCCTCGTACTCTGGTCATTCATTCAGGATCGGAGCAGCAACATCAGCAGCCGCAGCACGCATCGAAGATCATCTCATCAAAACTCTGGGCAGGTGGAGCTCAGACTGCTATACTCGCTACATCCAAACACCCAAGGAAGTCTTACAGCAGGCCCAACTATCCATGGGTTCTACTCATTCCAGATGAGCGAAGCAGTTACGTGCGACCCTCTACTAGCCTAATAGATGGTCAGTCATCTTCTACCCCTTCCATTTTGTGTAATTCCATCAATTTCATCATTGTGCCGATGTGACCTAGCAGCTACCTTAATCTGCCTTCCATGTGATATTGACGACTGGAGTATAAGATCGGTAGTCCTGGTATATGGTCTCTATCATGAACTGTGTGCGGTTACATTCTGTGAGAATCTGTGCAAAGATCCTAATGTGTTGTGGACCATTGCCACCGTGTATTATACCATGGACTGTAGCTAGCTTAAGGTTCATTCAATACGTGAACACGTGTGCCTATCCAATCTCATGTATCACAGACTCTAGTAATTCATTCAGCCATTCATATTAAGTTAAGTTATTCGACAGGCTCCAGAACTTAGCATGGACTCTCATATCCAGTGCGCGGTCTTAACATAGGCTACATAACTTAGCATGGCCTCCGATATCACGTTGTGAATACCCTTAGCACTGTACATAACTTAGATAGTCTCAGTTTCCAGATAGCCTTAGCATGGACTCTCATATCCAGCCGTGAAGTCTATACGTGGGCTCGCAGCTAAGCATGAACTCTGATATCCAGCTGTGTATAACTACGGACTGTACATAACCTAGCACGGACTCTCATACCACGTTGTGAATACCCTTAGCACTGTACATAACTTAGAATACTCTCAGTTCCAGATACCCTTAACATGGACTCTCATATCCAGCTGTGAAGTCTCAACGTGTGCTGTCAGCTAAGCATGGACTCTCATATCCAGCTGTGATTAACTACAATACTGTACATAGCCTAGTATGGACTAGCATATCATGCCATGAACATAGAGGGACTTTACTTGCTCAGTATAACGCTTATTTCAATGGCGTCAGACTATACTGAGCTTAGAATTGGACTCTCATGTCCAGCTGTGAATAGTGTATATGTAAGCTTTGCCTTAAACGTATATTCAGCCATGGATACTAAGTGACTCTCCAATTCAGCAGTGACACCGACAGGCTGTAAGCTAAGCACGGACTCCTTTATCCAACTGGAATACTAGCTGGTGTTCCTTTTCCATGTGCACATTTTTATTTAATCAGACTCTGTGTTGATCTAACTCTGTACGGATATTACTTCTGGAGTGCAATTCCCATCCTCTAGTCTGCCTTTTCATCGATGGAGTCCTGCAATGTATTAACATATTTATATCTCATGTTATAATCCATATTATAGTGCCAAACTAACTCCATTCTCATTATTATATTATTATTATATTTTTACATGACTTAAATTATTACATCATTCTCCATCATGTGGCAGGTTCTTAATGCTATATTCTTTAACACTATCTCACTATCCACTTACCTCAATTACATGTACATACCTTTACCTATAATCCATTCCTTGGGGGCTCTCGGTTTTTCATTCTCCATATCCATTCCATCAGGCCATTTAAAAACCTCATTTGGGCTCTTGCCCCCAACTCATAGGGGAGGTAACCCCGCCTTACTATTACACACCTCTCTTCCTTTGCATCGCCCGAGTTCCACGAACTCCAGGGCACAGGGTCGCGGTTACCTCCCCATCCAAAATATTCATTCATTAACCTAACGAGACAGCCCCCAATGTTTGCCAATATATTTTTACTTATTAAAACCTTTCTATGATGCATCTGGTTATGTCATTATTTCGAAGCACAAAATGTTAATTTATTATTTTTGTTTGTGCATTCGAAATAATTGACCGCCACATTTCGTTTTTTATACAATCCAACTTTTGATACCTCTAATGTTTATATAACAATATGTCCATCACTTAAATTTTTTACCAATTCATGCTTTAATCATTTCATAATTATATTATATATACCTCTCCATCATATCCATCAATTATCATTTCTTTTCATTTACATTTATATTCATCCATAAGTCAGGCGCGCATGCGCACAAACTTCCTGTTTCCTTTCTTTGACGGCCATTGTCTTTGTTTACATTTTGCTCACCCGCCCACCATCCCCATTTCATACACCTTGGGGCTGTTTCTTAAATACTACCCGTCTTAGTCATGGAGCACCGCCTACTACTTAGCTCGGGTCCAACGACCCCAGGGCACCAGGGTGCGGCTCCATTGTACTCAGACTCCCCCCATATATATACTCTTCAATTACGCAACCCCACCTACTAGCAGCCCGGGCCCTCCACTGCGCCCCAGGGCAATAGGATGCGGTTGTTGGTATTGCAACCCCACCTACTAGCAGCCCGGGCCCTACAATGCGCCCCAGGGCAATAGGTCGCGGTTGCCAGGGGGCAACTCATAGGGGAGGTAACCCCGCCTTATGTAATACTTCTATATATATATAAAGATATTGTGAATTTTTAATTTATATCATGCTGAGTAACTATATAGCATTGTTGATGTTAACTAGAAATCAAGGTGTTTAATTGTTAAAAGTAAATGGATTTGGAATAAATCCAGTTCTCTAAGTAGGATATTGTGATATATATATCCGCTGATGTGAATAGATGTGCATTTACATCAAATATTGTCTTAAATATAGGGATATCGGTTGTTTTGTGAATTATTGTTACATACCTAGAGATGATCATTTTCTTCAAATTGCGACAAAGATGCTAAACATGTTTTATAACTCTATTGTAAAAATCTTTCAAGTGTTGCCATAAGTTTATTACATTTTGGGCCAAACCAGAGATATTCTAAGTTTGTACTGAATCAAAGTAAATCTAAAACTTTCGTTGTTGAATCTTTTGGGAGTGATTTTTACATCTAGCACAGACTGATTTTATTAGATTAAGTAATTTCAGATGATATTTTATATGTAATATTAAACTCCCACAAAGCAAAAATAAGAGAGCATTTTGTGGTGGAAAAACACTTCAGATATAATCAGATTTCTTGTTTCTAACATCAGCCATATCTGATTTCAATTTTTTAGAAGTGAAATGCCAAATTTCAAATACATTTTTCAAGATAATTTGATAACTTTGTGAAACATAACACATATGACTTCCATTTTTAACAAAAACTCACATTTACATCTCATATGTCCTTCCAAATTATGACATAATAATCCTACCACTAAGATTTTATCTGAATAGGAATTCATCCTCACCTTTTTATAAACATTATCAGCATGTGAGAGTGAATGTATTTGTTTAACAAATGAAGTCATAATTGCATTTGTGAGGTAGACAGTTAGCATAGTTTATTTAGTGTTCCCACCAGGTTCGAAAACCAGGTGGAGACAAACATACACTGTGCTGCCACGGCAAGGCACTTTATTCACATTGCACTTGGTGCCAAAACTGTACAAGCTATAGGCCCACCATAAGATAAAGATTCCCTTTTAGTGTGCAAAAATGTACGCTTGAAATATTGAAAAGGTTACAATGACATAACAAGGATATAAATATAAAAGAGTTAAATGCATGTACATAAATATTTCATATGATTGTTCTCCTGTTCAAGCTCTGTGTTGATGTAAAACAAATTCCTGAAAAGGCAATAAAGTATTATTATTATTATTATTATTATTAATCTGATTAGCTATAAAATATTTAATACTTTTGATGCAATTATTTCGATTTAATGAGAGTGAAAAATGTTTTTAAAAATTCCACAAGTATAGTTAAGTTTTTAAATTTTTACACTGTTTTTAATTAAATCTCTTTCTTTAACCCTTTAATTCCCAAAGGCAAATTATCATGATGCAGACATGTGGTTTTAAACTGGGGAGTCAAAATGAGCTTAAAAATTTCAGTGTGTAAAACACTAAGGAAGCCATTTCTGTTATTGCGTCATGGGAATTCATAACTCTGTTATGTCCGTTATAATTTCTACGAAAACATGACATGACAAGCGTGAGCCAATCAGAATGGAGTGTGTATTCTGTGTAATAGGCTTAAAGTGTGAATAATCTTTCATTTTTACTTTGATAGGCTTTGACATGTTAAAGGGTGCAAAATTGAAACAAATCCTAACTTGCTTTTCACAATAACTAAAGCCGTATAAGATTTGGTTTAATTGTATCACAGCTTCTGGAATTTAGAGTTTTTATTTTGATGGTTTGATAAAAATGTTCTGCTATTTGCGGACAAACAAATAAATACAACGTTTTATTCTTTAAGGTTCCGGCCATTAAAATCTTCTTCCTTGATAATCAATGACCTTGCTTTGATCCAATATCACCAAAAATGCTTCCCAACCTGTTTGATTTTTTATGACACTAACTAAAAAAAACAATTTTAGTAGGTTGAATCTCATTTAAGAATGATATGTAATATCTGAAAACTTTTACCATAAGCAAACTGCCCCTTGTTGGTGTTACCAGACAAGAGGTCGTTGAAAATCTTACTAACCTACGACCCTACGAAATGAACTTATTTGGTTAAATCTTTGGGTCTTGATCATTTAAAAATGACAAAAAATACCTAAAATAGCTCATTCTAAGCCCCTTATAATTGCCTGTTGTTGGTGTTACCAGACAAGAGGTCGTTGAAACATCTCACTAACCTATAACATTAAAGTAACATAGTCATACTTGCATGCGGTTCGGGATGACATTTAGCTATTGACAATATAGATACATCACTCTGTAGACAATTCTTTTGTCGAAATTTTGATATCACCTTACAATAACATACCTATTTCGACGTAAGAGCACAGTGACCCCAGTAAAAAGGGCACAGCATTTAACGAACCCGCTTTCAGTGACGTAATCATTATGCATGTAGGATTTACACCGTGTCTCAACTACCGTAAATTGTGTTCGATGGATATCAACTTTTGAAGCAACGAATATCTTATTCGGAGAAAACGAAAATAAAATCTAGTCGTGCGCGACAAAGACGTTTTTCAAGCGTATATTTAGAAACCGGAAGTTGCGAGATGCCCACACTTGATTCGTCTTTATGTCGGGTGCCGTTTCGGTCAATTTGGTAAATTATCTCCAATTTTATGAATTTTGGTCCGCTTTTCCCTAGGTTGGTTGCAAAATTTTGCTAAAAATACAAGGAAAACAATAAAATTACTTTTAAAAATATTGAACTCTGATTATGTTACTTTAAAATAATCATCTCATTTGGTAAAAAAAATATAAAATATCTAAAAAATTAACTATAAGCAAACTTCCCCTTGTAGGTGTTAATAACCTACGACCCTACATAATTGATCTCATTAGGTAAAATTTTGGGGTCATTTAAAAATTATATGTAACATCTCATAACTTTTCGATATGCAAACTACCCTACATAATTGATCTCATTAGGTAAAACTTTGGGGTCATTTAAAAATTATATGTAATATCTCACAACTTTTCGATATGCAAACTGCCCCTTGTTGGTGTAACCAGACAAGAGGTCGTTGAAACATGTAACAAACACGTAAATCAATCACTCCGAAACGATGCGAACTTTCTAACATGTTGAGTCAGAGATGGGCCAAGATACAAATAATTGGATTATTACAGATTTTCCCCGATTCCCCAACAAGTTTTTCTCGGAGCTGTCCGAACTGAGATAGTCTGATGTGTCAATCTCGCGGCGATGTTGATGTCGATAATGTGACATTGCGTAATGAACACTTGTAATTTGCATCCACGTCAATATGCCATGTCGATTTCCCTGTCCGAAGGAGAGCCACATTAAAGGGCATCAACGTTTAAAAACTAATTTTTTGGCTTATCTTGCACGCATGATTTTCTTCACATAATAAATTGAAGAATTTCAAGATTCTGATCTGCAGGCAAAGGCTTCAAAAGAATTTTCAGAAATTTGATTCTCAATTTTTTTCCAAGGCTTGAATTTTTTATATTCAGTCATGCTTTTAAGTGGATGAAGTTTTGTCAGTTGCTTTCGACTTTCCTGCTTTAAAGTGAAAATGGAATGATATGGATTCAAGTAAGCAAATATAGACAACCAGCATAAATCTTATATACCCATAAAGATTAATAGATTAAAGAAGCGTGTCATATGTTTTTGTGAAAGAATGAGCCAAATCTTTTTCAAGGTTTGTAGAAAAATAGAGCCATGGGCTCTGTAGCTCATCAGACTATTTAATGGAAATAGGTTTTTAAGGTTTTGACCCCTGTGACCCCATTTCGGGTCATGGGGTAACCAAATCTAGAATTTAGAATCTTCATTGGCCAAAGAGTCTACACACAACTTTTCAGCTCTCTAGACCTTTTGGAATTTGAGGAGAAGATGAAAATAGGTTTTAAAGGTTTTGACCCCTGTGACCCCATTTGGAGTCAAGGGGTCACCGAACCTAAAATTTAGAATCCTCATTGGCCAAGGAGTCTACTCACAGCTTTTTAGATCTCTAGAGTCATTGGTTCTGGAGAAGATGTCGAAAATGTGAAAAGTTGAAGGATGGACGGATGGACGGACGCCATGCCATGCGAAAAGCCCATCGGGTCTTTCAGACCTGATGAGCTAAAAGAATCACAAAATATTTTTGGTCATATCTGTTGAGACAATGTCTAATACCCTATTGCACTTTCAAACAAATACTGACATGATGAAAAGGGAATGCTTAAGACATAATGCTTATTGACGCATGCTGTCTAACCAAGTCGAAAATCAAGTTATTCAAAAATATTATGTCACAAATTGAAAAGCAGGGTGAAACTGCACATCATATGAAATAAATAAAAAAGTTGTCATTAATATAATTCTCTGGTAAAATTATGATTGTTCTTGATATATACTCTGAAACCAGCTGTATTAAAGTTGAAGAATAGAAAGGCATATTCCTAGTGACATAACTATGATCCTGGCTTAATGATATTCCTTGCTAACGTTCTCTGAAAGCAGACTTGAGTTCTTCAGGTGAAATACCAAAGACCAGACATGTTTGCCCATCACCGAATGTCAATATCCCCAATGCACGTGAGATGATTTCCACGTCCCTAATGACTCTTTTGTCGCGAAGGATGAAAGATCAATGCTATAACGAGGATTCGGATAGGTTTGTGACTCAACAGGCTCTCGTCCAGTTGTTTTTTCACCGATGACAGACCATTTTTTCAAATTATGCTCTCATTATGAGTTTTAGGGGTAATTATTCAGTGGTGTTCTTGTCAGGAAAATTACACTTCTAGAAACTTCAAAAACATTTTTCTAACATGTTTCAGGATTTCTTTCTTAACTTAAATTAATTCCTCTTAAAATATTACACTTTTTAACAAACATTTTGCGAAAAGTCAATATTAATCAAAATTACGATGAATCACGCCTTCCCCTTATGAATTTTGCCAAGATTTTGAGTGTAATCAATTACACATGCCATTGACAATATCAAAGTTGGAATTAATTATTTTTTATTTTTTTCTCAGCAATGGACCTTATGAATCATGTGGACAATTCATTTCCCTTTAGCTAAAAAGAAAAAAAATTTATATCTATTTTTCAAAAGCATGTTTGGTTACAAATAATTATATTGATATTGTAATATTCAGACGTTGCCTATATGAAAAGATTCAAGCAGAACACACTGTCATACTTTCTAGATGTTGGTATTACAAGGCAGAAAAGTTTTTATTATGAATAAACAACTTTTCATTTCACATTGTAAAATATTTCAAACATATCTTGTCACTCCTTAAAATATGGACTAGTTGCAAACTCATTGTTACAGATTGACCAATGCAAGATGTCAGACTTTGTCGAAAAACTTTGATTCTTCACTTAAAGGTACAGAAAGAAAAAAGACCCCAGGAAAATGATTAAATAAAAAACAAAAACATAAACAACAATGTTCCCAACTGTTCTCATCAAATAATTACCAATCAAAGAAACAGTCTTTACGAACAAAGACTAATTACGCTAAAGAACTTTGACATTTCGTTCTCTCTATAATAACATTTATTTCAATTCTTACCTTCTTAGAAGATAATAAATTAAGTTATACTTGACATAATGTTTTCTCTAAAAATAAGTAAACATCATTAAAGACAAATAATTACCAAAAAACTTAGACCTCATGTTGTCTAAGATTTATGTATGACATGTCAATGTTCTAAAGGACATAAAAATCTTCTTTTAGCCTGACCTGATGTCGTAGCTTTCTGCAATAGACGTCCGCCAATCAATAGTGTCGATATAGGTGATACTCATTTGTGAGCAAATTACTTTAGAATATATAGAGGATATCTGTCTTTTCTTTTGTTGTCTCCTGTATTATGCATTTTACCTCTTCACAAACAAGCATTTTACTTTCAGCACATAGAGGATATCTGTCTTTTCGTAACTAATACCATGTTTATCTCATCGAGTGAGGTAGAAAGTTTATATTTTCACGAGTGGCGCAGCCACGAGTGAAAATATTTAACTTGTCTACCTCACGACATGAGATAAACATGGTATTTGTCAAGAATTGACAGATATTCTATTTATTATATGATTAAATCCTTCTGATTACGTCAAAAAGGCCAATTTCATGTTGAGCAGCCGCTTGGAAGAGCCTGTCACCGCTGTAACAGTGTGACGTCATATGATAATTCATGACGTCAGACCATTGTTACATGACGTCAAAGTCTTCAACTTGACGTCACTCGAGTGGTGATAAAGTTTATCACCACTCAGTAGAGTGACGATAAAGGTTATCGCCACTGTAGCCAGATAGAGGGTTTATTTCACTGATAGAACAGAGTATCTCACCTTCAATCATATAATACAATTTGGTAAAGCTTGGTTAAATTCCAGTCTATTAAATTCATAGTTTGAATAATTGAATGCCTAATACACAATATTTTGTCTTGTTTCATGTAAATCAGTAAAATATAGACTTGATAAATGAAGACCTAGACTTAATTAAGGCCCTTAACTATAATCAGTCATGGAACACAACTAGATAATACTTGGAAAACATTTCTGTCATAAACAATAAGAAAAGTAGATAAATGTAATTCCAGTATTAGACGGCAACTTAGCAGGTGTAGGGTAAACATTTGAAAAATGTTTTTACTAAAATGCAATCATAGAGAGCCTTAATGGCCTTACAGGCCTATGAAATATAGAAATGGACTTAATGAAAAAAGCAACAAAATGTATGCATTAATAGACAAAATTGCATTACATTTTAGCAATATGAATTAAAAAGCATTTGGAAAATGTCAATTAGTAATGATCAGCAAGTTTTAAAAAGGGATAACACAAACTGAAAATGTTCATAAATTGTTCTCCAAAGCAATTATCAAACAAGGAAACATATTTTTAAATGTATTCATGAAATTGAAAAGGTTTTGCAGGTGCTCCCTTTGCCCATAGATTTAAAGTGAACCCGATACTACGAGAGATTGTGTATTCATAGAAATATTCATGTACAATAAATGATCCACAGATAGCGATCCACATCTCCTGTCACGATTGGTCAGATATAATATCATATTTGACCCCTCCAAGTGGAATTTCCTCGGAGTTCGATGATCAGAAGATATGATCCAGCCATCGATCCATTTGAAAGAGGGACATCTGATAGAAATGGATTCCTCATCAGCATATTAAGACAAATCATTTTTCAGTATTGGTCTCTGTTAGCATAGTCACTGTGAACACCTTTAATTCATTTTGTGTAAGAAAAGGGAATCGCATGGCTAAACTTTACGTTATATATTTGACTTATTACTGCTCCATTAAGTTTAAATACATTGTCTTTCAATTGGAACCATTAATTTTCATTTTCCTGACATCACCATATATTCCCCATAAAAACATGCTACTGCCCCTTTAACATGTAAAAAACAACATTCCTTCTTGACCAACATGTCACCTTTGAATATCATCTACATTAGAAAAAAGATGTTTTCGTTTATTCCGAATCTTAGATTTAAAGCATGAATGAATGCACAAGATGTTCAATGATACTAGAAAATTAGTAAGGATTATACATATAGACTAAAATTTAGTCTATAAAATATTTAAAATAATTACTGTACCTTCATTTATATTATTTTATTTCTTGAGGCTTTTAAATCAGTCAATCTAGACTTGCAGAATTTAGACCTAGACTGTATAAAGGCTCCTATATAATACACAGTCATGCAGCAGGACTATTATACATACCGTAATTTCTTTATTAATTCGACTTCTCCAATAATTCGACCACAAAATATTTTTCTGAGGTCATTACTTCAAATCACTTCTAAAATTTCAACCAAGTGCCAAAAGTTGAGGCTCATATATGATCCAAATATTGCTTGAAATAATTGGTTCATTTGCTTAAAAAACAAATATAATGTTTTTCTTCTGCAGTAATTCATTTAAAGCATCTTGATCATGATAACACTGCCATTAAAATGTAGTCATCTATAAAAATTATGTATTAATATCACACATATTAATCTAATATTTCGACCATAGAGCCAATTGAGCCACCAAAAGGGGAGAATAGTTCAACCATAGACCTTTTCTGAAATCTTTTTAAAATTCTAGGGTCAAATTAATAGAGAAATTACGGTAGTAAAATTGTATTTTATAAAGCCATCATAATATAATGGCTCCAGAGCAGGCATTCAGTGTGAGTCAAACCATTTAAATGTTATACATGAAATAAACACATTTTTTTCATGAATATGTTATGCACCAAATAATCATCTTTTCATTTAAGAATATCCACAAAATAATCAGCACATTTTATTTTAGAATATCTGTTATGCCTAAAATTATGAATATATTTTATGAAAAAATATGTTATGCACAAAATAATCATCTTTTTGTTTAAGAATATCCACAAAATAATCAGCACATTTTATTTTAGAATATCTGTTACGCCTAAAAAGAAGAATACATTTTATGAAAAAATATGTTATCCCTAAGATAATCAGCAAATTCTATGTCAAAAGATGCTCTGAAAACAGCATATTTAGCCATCAGTGAAACACGTTTTTTCCACAAAAGACAATGAAAGCATTGTGTGCGGTACTGTAACGGAAGGGCATGACTCAGACTAACTCGGTTATGAATGAAGTAAGAATAAATAAGTGATTGAATGAATAACAATGAACAAGGTCCAGCAAGGCCACAAGCTTTTTACGGGGCCTGTTACACTCTGCGCTGATGACTCATGTTATTATTACTATGGTCGTAGAGCGGGAGGCAAACTGCGTCCAACAGTTATGGACGCGACTGATGCTCCCCCGACCTTTGACCTCCCTTACACATGATAAGATTCAGTATTGACAATGCCATTATGTTTCACATTATTTTACATGCTTCATTACATGTGGCATTTTTGTTTTACAACATTTTCTCGTTTTTCACATAAAACTGCGCCAAACTGTTGAATGTGGCACATGCGTGCATTTGATTTGAAATTATTTTCGTAAAATCTTCAAAATTTACACCTGACCAGAGAAATCAAATATAATCGTTATTTTGTGTTTCAAAAAAGATCTGAAAACTCGGAATAAAGATAAGGAATGATTTTAATGTTTGATTTTACAATTCATGTCCCCTTATCAACATTTTATCAAATATTATGAAAGATAACATGAAAATATTTTATTGATTAAATGTGTTTCAATTTTTAGAGCAAGACTGCTTGACGTATTTGTGAGGAAAATTACTTAAGGGATTATGAATAATTACCGTTATCCCCTTAACTTGAAACTCGACGACATGCCTGAATGCACGAAGCTTATAAAACAAATATAGCAAGCAGCGTGCTTCCATATGTAAACGACAAACAAATTGAAAGAAAGCTTGCAAAATTGTTATAACGAAGATGGAAAAACATAGGCCAACTTGGCATACAATTTTTGTCACTTATGTAAAACGGAGCGAAAAGGGAACGAAAGTGGCATCCCATGTTTCGTCAATGATAACAACGGAATCAATATCAGGAACAAAGCAAACTGTATCACGTCAATTTCAACATCAAAGCATGTGGATTGGACAGGTGACTGTCAGATTCTTTATCAAAGTTGTTAACGAAATACGCAACTGTTATAGCGTTGTTAGCAATTTTGCATCCCTGTCTGCCATGAATTGTTCATTGAAAACTTGATCGATCAGCAATTCCGAAGTTGAATGTAATTGCATGTATCTGTGATACTTGCTCTGATTGATTAATTACTGTTGGTCAAACTTTAATAATTAGAAGTAGTGAATTTGAATTTAATTGCATATTTACACTCAGGGACAAAAGAAACGATACCAACTTTCCAAAAGAGTACAGAACAAAATCCTGTTGTAAATGAAATGCGACTACGAACCCTTGTGATAGACAAATTAGTTGTGAAGAAGTACTAAGAATTTCAAACATCAAAGTATGATATTTATAACTCTGTGACTGTTCAAATATACGAGGGGTCAGAAAACAGCTTTTTAAATGTTATTTCTGGTCATAATCTTTTAAATTGGAATAAAAAAATTATGAAATGTAAGATGTTATCAATATAAAAAACCCGGGTAGAAGTTAATTTCTTCACGCATTTTGCCTGTATGTTGGTTTAAAAACAAGAAAAAGGGTCATTTTCTCATTCCTATCTCGTCTAGTTAAGGAGATTTTAAAACGGCGTTTTTTTGAAAGGCCTGTATTTCAACAATATTTCAAAAGCGTTAACAGATATAGCTTTGAAATTAAAAACTTAGTTCAGTTAGCTCTTGAAGAAACAAATTAACCCAGATTCAGCCATAAATAGCACTCGTAGCTTGTCCTATCATGTATTTTATATGGTATCGTTTCTTTTGCCCCTGAGTGTATCTATGACACTTCCACATTACTGTTGGCTAGATATTAATAATTAGCAGTACCGAAGTTGAATGTTATTGCATATTTAACAGTGATACTTGCATTGTTGGCTGAATTTTAGTATTTAGCACTACCGAAGTTGTTTGTAATTGCATATTTATCTGTGATAGATGCACTGATTGTTTAATTACTTGATAAGTAATTAGTATGAGGAAACAATGATTAACTATCATGTTTGACAAACAGTAATCGACTATTAACAAGAAGTGGCCTAATTCCCATTACCAATCTGACCTAAATAAACATTTCGTTTGTACTGTTATAAATTAGCTTCACCAAATTTATTATTGCAAATATACTATGAGTCTAGACCGTATGATATTTAAATGAAATCAATATTATACAAGAATGATATCAATATGATACAAGAATGATATCAATATGATACAAGAATGATATCAATATGATACAAGAATGATATCAATATGATCTTGTTTGATAGCTTATTTTTCAGAGTCTTCAGTAAAACCAAAAATATATACTCAACAAGGTATATTAAGGAACACTCAGACAATTCAATATTATCCTAAATGGTTCCAATAATAAGATATATTATAATCTATATAAAAATCAATTTGAAGTATTTGACATTTTCTTCATCTATTTTTTTGTTCCAATGGTTACATCAAAATACAGTCAAAGGTATTAATTCATGAATATTAAAAGCTGTCAAAGGTAAAGATGAATATTAAAACCTGTCAACGGTTTATATGAATATCAAGCAAGTAGAAAATATCAAACATCATTAGTTACTACAGTTGGAATGAGTGAAGTCCATTTTTTTATGAATTGAAGTTTTCAAAAAACCCAATCCTTAACTTTTTTGTTAAGAACATAACAATTTAACTTTTTCCTTTTAATAAGACACCTTATCAAAGGCTTTTCTGTCACCCATGTAATCTGTATTGTAACACTTAGCAATCACTGAAACTACCATGTGCAATAAGTGTTTTGCTGTTTATAAGCCAGGTCAGAATAGCCAACAATACCTCTGGTTTACATAACACAAATCAACAAGATGTGTTTGTGAAACACGAATGCCCCCGGATGCATCCTGCTCGCTGTGTCAAGGTCAAGGTCACAAGGTCAAATGTCATGGTGTCATCTGAAAGGTCTCATCACAAGGGATCCATATGTCAAGTATCAAAGACCTAGCTCTGACCAATCAAAAGTTATGACCAAGGTTAAAGTTTTTGTGGACAAACGGACAAACGGACAGACGGACGGACAGACGGACAGGTGAAAAACAATATACCCCCGGAATCTCCGATTCGGGGGCATAAAAAGGCACCCTATTCTATTTTTATCCAAATATGTTAACCTTGATCTTACCGTAATATACTTCATTTAACATATTTTCTTTAAAAAGTACAAAATATTTTTTTCTGTTAATAATGGATGGTCAGAAAGCCAGGAATAATACATATTCTAAAGGCATATTCAAAGGGCATAAACTATTATTGAGTGTCCCTCTTAATTCTTTAAATGGAATTAATTCCATTAAAGAATTCTGTACCAAGATATCCAAGTAAACTGGTACAGAATTGATAAGATTGGACCCATTAACTGTAAACTTCACCACCATTAGTTCATTTCCTTCCATTCTGAAATCTAAAACCTTCTCAAACATCTTTCAAGCCGCGGAATACAATGACAAATCAATACGTAAAAGCGATATTCTTTGTAAATGGAAAAAAAATACTTGAAACCTGGAAAAATATTGTCTTTTATTCAAAGTGAGATTATGATGATTAAACAAGTTTTTTGTAGCCCTGAGATAACATACAATTGTCCATTTGTTGATTCTGGCTGTTGCATTTGCTGAATTGAGTTAGTCATCACACCTCTCGACAATAACAGCCTGAATTAGACGTAATTTCAAAGTTACGTTCTACCCTTATCCATAGAAGTTTCAATGGCGCTTTTGGAATTCTGCAGAGTTTGGTAATTTGCAAGCCTGATGCCAATCTCCCAGCAAACAGTGCATTGCGTCTTCTGAATGCCGTAGTAAACACCGCAGAAGCTTTAAGCGTGGAGAAAAACTTTCTTGAAAAGATCGTTTCGATCTGACCCATGTTAAAATATTCAAAGTTTGAGTTTGTTTAGTTTGAATAAAAAAATACAGTTCATTTCAATCGATGGCCTTGTCCGTTTTCTACATGAAGACCAACAAATGTGAAAAGATTTTGAAATGTTGATTGGAAAGTTGTTTAAAAATATTTTAATTTGATGACATTATATCAACTCTCTGCAATTCAAAATCATTCACTGTTGGTTCGACAGCTTCATTAAACTATGATCTTTAACAATACAATGCTTCTAAACATTATCATTCATTCTTTTATAGAGCTGTTTGAGTGGCATATTCTAAAAGTTGATGAAAAAAAGGAAAACAAGTGTAATTCAATGGATGAACAACTTCTTTATATGACAATGATCGATCTTTATACTGTTTGCTTAAGCTTGAAAAGGTATAAGGATCTATACCAAAATGTCCCTATTGTCAAACAAAGAAGTTGTTCATCCATAGAATTACTCTTGTCTTCCTTTTTCCTTTATAGCTAGTTTAACTAATTTACGACCCGTATCACTACCATGTTACCAAAACATTATCATTTATTTGTTTATTGCTAGTTCCACTAAACTATGACCCTATCACTACCTAGTTACCAAAAGATTGTTCATTTCTTTAACTTTCAATCAATTGATTCACTCACTAAAACATAAACTTGTACAAAGGAACTTAGTCCAATTACAAAGAAGAATGATATTGTAAAGCAGGTCGGTCGGATGATAGTATTGATTGTGTTTTGTTCCTAATTTCCGTGTTTCCTGTTGAAAAAGCGTATTGATCAAATGAAAACGACAATGGTTTTTAGACGAATATATAACATTAGCTTAAGTACAAATATTAATACAGAAAGAAAGTCCCATTGGCTTTCTACTTTTAAGACCATTCACCTTTTTCATATGACTGCGTATTCGCATGTCCGATTGATTTCTTTATCACTTTTTGTTCTGCGATAATGCCTATAATCATATGCACTTTATGGGATATTTGTTTAATACAGATGTGATTTTTCATATTGATTGACAGGGATCGACAGTCGACTGTCTGTATCATTTATAGATTCTTGTCAAACATGTAAAATTATATGCCTTTTATGAGATTTTGTTAAATACAGAAGTAATTTTTTTCAAAACTCTTTTGATTTAAGAGTCTACAAGATTAGTATATGAGAACTATTTAGAAGTGATTCTTCAAACATAACTTTTAAATCACTGATTTTTTTAGGGGTTTTAAAGATCAGTATTTCACAACCATGATAGAAATGTTCTTTTTGGTTTAATAAAAAAGTAATTTTTCTCCTTGTTCAATTCATTGCATGTAAAAAGGATCTTTGATGAGAAGAATAAAGTCCCCTAGCTTTCATATACTACATGAAAAATCTCTTTTCAAATAGAACAAAGAAAACCTTATAGATAAATCTACTTCAAAATTCTTTTTGCAATTCTTTAATCAACTGGTATGAGTTATTTGATATGTCACAAAGATGTAGAATGACTGGTCTTATTTAATAGAAGTCGGATTCTGACTTTTGTCATTCATGAATATATATTCTTTATCTTGGATCCACTAGCATATATCCAAATTTAATGTAAAGGATCAAATACTCCCTAAAGCTTTATTATTTTAAAATATTCCTAAAAAATAGAATATACCACAGCCTACTATAGATGATCGAAGTGATATTTTACATCGAGAAAATATCGGTAGAATAAAATTATCGACACATTCTTCACAAAGTAAATCTTTCCTAATTCTTGAACAGTTGTGATGCAAAATGATAATCCTGTAAAACACCGACATTTTTAGGGAAACTTTTTCAACGAGATACCTTTATGAAATCCTGTACTTAACAGAAAATTGACATCTTTGGTTGTTTTGAATGTAAACAAAGTTATTAAGGGATGAAGCATAAGCCTATCACATCAAAGAACATTGAAGGAGGATAACAACATGTTCACAAGAACGATTACTCTCCTTATAAACTAGAGCTTTAGCCATCAGCGTAATCTTCACAATTGCATGTTCCTCACTTGTTCTTAGGACCAAAGTCTGAGACCAAAAAAAATGTCAAGAACAAAAGATAAAATTTTCTGCAATTGGGCTTTTTTTTAGCAAAGACTCGGAATAGAGATCCTTTAATAGGAACAATATTCAGAAATTGAAGTTTTTTTTAACAAATGTCTCAGAAAGCAAGAAACTTTATATAGGAAATATTTTTCAGCTAATGTGTTTTTTTAAAATGTTGTTCCATTCAACTTTGAAAATATCAATACGACAATAAAAAATATACTTCATGAATAAAGATTCAAGGCACTTTTTCTGGCGTGAAATATCGCTTGTGTAGACAGAAATTCTCATTGGACAATTTTGCTGTCCAAGATTGATCTCATTCATTTCATTTTGGCATTGTTATGTAACCTTTAACGATACACGGAGACATAGAACCTCTACCTATTCTGAAAAAATATGGTGAAATTTACAATGAAACTAATGTCTAGCTTCAAAATTCCTTTCGAACATTGTACCAACAAAGTAAAATGCATCATTCAACCAATGTAATCTTTTTAAGATAATCAACCGTTTTTTTATAAAGAGAAAAACATTGACTGACTTCATCACTCAAATGTACGTTCACATAAACAAACATAAAAGCACAATATTCTCAAGTGGCATTTAGCATAAAGCATATGTAAAAATGCATCATTTCATCAAAATATGCCTTCTATTGCTGAAAGAACATCTCGAGTCGACCCAAGTCTTAGATAAGATGTATCTGACATGCAAGAAGTAGATATATACATGATTTATCGTCCATTTCAAAGAGAAACTGTAATCTATTTCGGCATGCTATCAGCGGCCTGTCATCCAATAGCCTCGTGTCTTCAACTACTGATCTAAATAAAAGGTTTGAGTTTTGTAAGACATTTGTTTTCTTGATCAGGTCTAATGTACTTTAAGTATTCAGTATCCATTTGACTCTTCAATTATAAGATCGAGACACTCCTGGATTTTCATCACGTATTGTTTTGCTTGATACGAATGTAAATGGCATAGTTCATGATATATATTCAAAATATCACACACATTCATTTCCCTAGTCTGTCATCCAGACCCTAAAGCAAAATATTCGATTGACGACAGACATAGTCTAGAAAATTATAGCAAGTCTAGATGCCTTAGCTCAGAAATCAAGGCATTGCTTGGGCTCCTTGTTGTTTTACTATTTGTAATTTTAGTAAAATGTTGTTATTTCTGAGACTAAATGTTAGTCTATCATTTCCCAAATGTCAATTTTATAATAAAACCTTGTTTTGAATGTAATGAAAATCTTCATAAAAGCCTGATTCACACGTCAAACATACATGAATACTATAGTTACACAACTTGTCAAGCGTTATCAACTCACAACTGTCATTGTGCCTGCCTTTAGATAAGTTTCCAAAACTAGGTTTGTCTGATTGACGCAACAATTTGACAAAGAATAGAATGCATCACTACGTCCTCTTGAATTTATTTCCCCCAAAAATACCCCTAAAGGACTGTCCCTTTAACAGAAAGATCACTCCACAATGAAGTTGCGAGCTTCCTCCTTGGAAATTCCTAGCCTACCGGTATATGTTACTGGTAATAAACTTTGCTTGAAATGATTGTCTATTCATCTCGTATTTCAAATTTATCTTATGTCAAAACTATTTTTCATTTCATAAGTCTATTTTATGATGATGAAGAGACAAATTCAATCTCCTCTTGTAAAGATGTGAATAAAGTATATGTGACACTTGATTGTCACCCAATCTTTTAGAAAGATTTCAATTTGATAAGAACGAACTTTGTATTTTTTTCTAATTTATTTACATTGGTTTTGGAGAAAAATGTTTGCTGCAGAATAAACTATATGTCGCTCTTCGACATTTCATTCCATTTTGAAGAAGAATCTTTCACAATATAAGCAGAAAGATGTCTACCTAAGTAAATGAATCCAGATTCCAATTTCAGTTATATCAAAGTTTTCCATGAATTTGATCAAATTCCATTTCCTAATAAGGTCCATCACAAATGCCAAGGCTTTCAATTGGACTGCCAACTTTCTCAAAATTCTATCTCACTTTTACGATAAGAAGATTTTTTTTCACAGTGATATAGTTACTTCAACAGTCTCCGATTTGCCCTTAAGGGCATGGGGGTTGCCAAGGGTTACCATGGACTTTAAAAACGGAGAATCAATTTTAATATACCTCTTAACACTGGAGGGTTTCAGTTATATGATTAGTTGAAGTGCAAAAAAGTAAAAATAATTCATCGAACTAACCTTATTCAATAACTGAGAACTCGTAACCGCGATCTCTTTCTTGCAGTAGCATAAAGAGGTTTTGGAATTGTAACAGATAACATACTGCAATACATATAGAATAGTTATTAAAAAGATCAGATGTCCATGATTTTCAAACAAACATGTCAAATGTATCTTTTATAATATTTCCAAAAATAGTGCAAAAGATTGTAAATGTAGTTCATTTAACTTCATTATACAATCCATTACCTCGTTTTAAGGCAGCCATCTCATCATGTTACTTGATTGAAATTGTTATTGCACATCACATGATATTTCATTCAGAAAAGTCTTGAACCTCTGATAAATACTCTGAAAACCGTTTTTAAAAATAAAGATTAGAAATAGATTTTTTTTTTTAGTAAAGTCTTTTGATAAATTTTTACTGTGCAAAATTAAATCACATATTTTAGCATTATGTTTTGCTCATAAATATTTTTACATTTTTGTCGAATTCAAAAAAGTGTATTCAGATCTTTTCAAGATGTGAATGATTCCAGAAACAAACTTCAATTCGATCCAAAAAATTACTCTGCTGTATGGAACTATCAAATCCTGTTTGTACAATTGATATCTCTCCCCACTTAATCTCCATCTATGGTATTCAGAAAGATAATGTTTACTGACAACTTATTACACAACATAACATCATCTTATACTTCACTTGAATGGACCAATTCAGTGATCATCAAACTAGCTCAGCTGCGTAAAGAGTTCATCACAATTTTCTTTACCATCATCAATAATTTCTTTGATCTTTTCAATATTTTTTCCAGTTTCTGATCAATATTTGTTTCCAATCAATTAAGTCCGAAATGATCCCCATTACTTACTCAACAGATCTCCAGGGGAGATAACTCAATACGAGAACATCAACAGAGATTCGATATGTGTTCAAACGGCGAGATCTTGACGTGAGAGCAAAGTCTCGAGACAAATAAGAACTATCAAAGGTGAAGATGATGCTTTCAAATACTCATCCCTTCCTGTCACCTTGCACTAAAAACATCTTGATTTTCTCCACAAAACCTAGAAGGATTGGTGACAGGTAATTTGACGATTTTCTACCGCTTATTTGTGACCCTTTCTCCGGCTACCCAAAAAAGAACTCTTCAGTAGAAGGAGATCAATAAATAGCACTGCTCAGCGGCCCGCTTGTCACAAAAACCTGGAATCTAGACGAGCTCAATCGATGGTACTACTCATGTGACAACTAATCTCAAGCATGTAAAATCCAGTTGCTTAATAGACACATGTCCAAGGGTAATGTCAGATGACAGACACACTATTAAGATTAGTTGTAAGGAAAATGTGATTTCGTTTCTGAATGCAAAAAGCATCCATCTTGGTTTAAAGCAACTTGCAAATGTTTTGATAGATATTTGCCACTGGCAATTGAGAATCTAGTTTCTCAGAATAGGAAAAGTAGTTTGTTTTCGACTGGTTTCCAATACTACAACTTTTTTTAGAGAAACAGAAAAACATTTCTCAATTGTAACTCCTTAAGGCATCCAATCAAATTGAAAAAGTATCTGGAGTGTAAATTATCTCCTTTCAGTTGCCAGGGACTTTTTGTTTATTTGAAAATGAGTTGAAATAATAAATATTTATAATCTTAAAACTAGAGCGATATGATGTAAAAAAATTATTCTTTTCAAGATAAGCTCCTGATTACTTTATAATGTTTCGATTAACTTAAATATTTCATCATATATTATTTGTCTGTAAAGCCTATGATAAACTTAGAACTCAATATCTCTACAATTTCACATACATTTCTCTGTCGTAAACCTTCTGGAAAATTCAAACTATGATGTGATCTATAATGTTGGTTTATACCTATATCATGTTCAAAAACTTGTCAATAACAGGAAGTAACCTGCAATGGATTACTGTGCTCACTCAAATGCATTCTGAAAATTGCCTGTATTATGGGCCGATGGCCTCTGTACTGAATAAAACTGTCTGTCTGTCTGTAAATATTTTATAATCATCAAGATATTTTTTAACAAGTTTTAACTACACGACTAATTATAAATCAAAGGATGCCTCTAATTGAGTAAAAAAAAATTAACACATTGAAATTATTCATCATGAACATCATTCTCTTGACTCAGTTTTTAAAAAATGATAAACTGGGTTGTGAACTTTTGAAATAAATTTTCAAAACTTATTTGATATTTGCATTATGTGTTTGGCATGGTCATGAAAACTTAACTAATAACACAAATTTATTATTTTTTCTGAGAACCATGTAAGATTTAAATCAACATTTTGAAATTATATTTAACAAAGATTTCAATTTCAATCACTAACACTGTCTTCATAGATGATGAATTGAGTATGTGACTCAAATTACAAAGTCTAAAATCCAAAATTGCACAATATATCACACATTTCGATTTCAAAATAAATGAAACTATTAATCTGGTTCTAAATTTTTTCAAGATCGTATTAAATTGGCGTCTGTGACTCATATACTCCTGTCAGGAATCAATAAACAATCAAATACTATTTCCCATAAGACTACTTGTGTTGAAACATCCCGTCACGTTTCCCTCATGACTACTAATTACAACGCTTCCTATGCAATAAGACGGTCTTCAAAGGTTGAAAGCCGTATGTTAGGACTAGGCCTGTGTAAGCTTAAGTGTTTCATAGCTAAATCATCACACGCTTTATCGACGATGCATGTCCACCAGATGTTTTATTGTATATTTACTACCCTCCGTGAGAAAAAACAAAATCGGTCCAACTGACTAGAAAATCAGCATGAGTCAAAATGATATTCGTTTCGCAATAAAATAATTTGTTAGGAAATTAAGATCTCGTTATTATGATTGCAAAATTACTAAAACATATTGTTGATTTTTTTATTCGTAAATAGTTTATTCATGGCAGTGAAATACTTTTCAAAGTGTGAATTGAAATCAAATGAAACTGATTCAAAATCAATTCCAAAGCGAAACAAAAACCTTCAGGATGTTTATGGTTTCCTTTATTGAGTAAATATGTACTTTTTTCTTGTTCATGTGGTGCATAAATTGAATTTAAGATTGATAAAAAAGATGAATAATTTGTGAGTATATGAGAGGTTGACTATTTAACAATTTTGAATATTGCAACATATTTTGAAATTGCATTTTTTACTAGTAAAAATTGGACTTAATTCAATTCTACAACTGGCACAGAAAAAGAAAGTTCTTTAGTTAATATAATAATCCAGTTATTTAAAAAGACAAAAGCTTACCTTCTTCTGTTAACTTGAATGTTTATCAGTATCCGTGGTAACCAGGATTTTTGAGGATTTCTGAAAAACAAAAAATTTCAATTTAGTATGTTGGTATTACTTCAATATTCAGAGATTTATACCTCACCTTAATTACTCGTATAATTAAATTAGAAGATAAATAGTTGCGTTTGTAAAATTTCCGGGATTCATTGTTATTCAACACCCGCAAATTTAGTTTAAAACCGACGGCGTTAGCCGGAGGTTTTAAACGCTTAAATTTGCGGGTGTTGAATAACAATGAATCCCGGAAATTTTACAAACGCAACTATTTATCGATATTGTAACATGACCGTTAGTTATAAGCATTTTAAGAGCGAACTCTATTTTTGCGTAGGGAACTCGGAGTTGAAAGGATCTAACGACTGGTTCATTATTGTTATAGGTGTTCGCAGCTATAAAGAAGAAGGAATTCCCAGTGTCATAGACATTAAATAGTGTTCTAATATTGCAAACCAGTTGCACTCATAACGATGAGATCTTATAGTTTTCACTGTGGAATTTACGATAGAGAAAACAGTTATACAATTCATAAACCAACAGGAACAAACCCGACTGAACAAATATCTTTAACTCGCCCAGACCGTTGTGACGGTGACGCGATCATTATGACGTCATAACCGTTGGCCTTTGTGACGTCGTGCCATTGGAACGGCATTCGAAAGAAACCGGCCGCATGGCTCAAGGCGGCAAATTAGGAGAAACTTAGCCAATTAAGAAAGTTTGGTTACATAAAACTAAAGCAAATAGAAAAGGATTTTTGGCATCTACGGGAATGCGCAAGTTAGAAAATGACAGCAACAACAGTAAAATGTAAATCGGTCACGAATATTGGGAGAATCAGAACATTTTAATGTTGAGGCGGACCAAATAATGTATCCTTTCGCGGTGATTCGCCTTAGCCAATTTGCGGGTGTTCATTGCCATTTAACACTGGCAAATCCTTCAAATCAACCAATCAGAAACGAGTATTTACCGAAGTCATGTTACAATTGTCAACAAACAAGACCAATCCTATTGATATCAATCACCCACATCAAATAAAGAGTTTCATTAAAATATTCTAAACTTTTTATGTCTTGAACTGGGCTTTCCTAACTCTTAAAAAGAATTAACAAAATCCCTCATTTGCTGGGATTTAAAATGATATTAGTTAATAGCAATAGAATATCCATCATTGTAGGTCAATACAGTTTCCAAATATTTTATCTTTTCTTATTATCAATATCTATCAACCCTTTTGAATTTTCTTTCGATATCTGAGCTGAAATGTTAGCTGTATCTATTTTAATGCATGCATAGTTGCATTTATGCATACAAACTTTAATATTTAGTTTGATTCAACAATATAAAGAATTATATATGAAAAATCTTGCATTTTGCAAAATAAGCTAAAATGGTTTGAAAATATAAATCATCTTTTTTCGCCACTACATAAACAAAAGGATTCAAATCATTTGAAATTGTAACCTTTTTACATTGCATATATATTTATTTATATATATTTCATTTCATTTCAAGAAAATGATCCAAAATCCCAGCTAATTTTCATACAAAGACAAGGATTTATTGCTCCAACACAAACAGAGTATTATTGACTCAATTTCCATATAGGCAGATGGTTTAGTCCTTTTATTGAACGTCGATGAATACTAATTAAAGCTTTGTGAATTTCGGGAAATGTAGGCGGAAAAACAACAATTCCACACGAACGCAAAACAAACAATACATATACACAGTCAGGTACGAATGAAATATGAGAAAAAGTAAATATTTTTAATAAATGACCAACAAGAGCGAAAGGAAACTGATTTATTGACTCTGTTATATTTATAATGGACTTCAGACCAACTGTCAATAATGGCCAATCGAATAATTAGGAAACGCACATGACGGAAGGCAATGCCTTCATACACAAAAGATGATTTTACAATTAATGTCTGAAATGTTGTTCTAAATCTTTCTTTCTTTATCTATGAATGAACGATCGTTATTTGTTTATACATGCCAGGATGTATTTTTGGGGTATTATTGACGATTTAATTTCGCTTATAAAAATTTGGTGACAGTCATTAGTTACATTGAGGTAAATCTTATGTTCATGAAATCCGTTATAAAATGAGTCTTTAAAGGGGCAGTAGCACGTTTTTAGGGGGAATATAAGGTGATGTCAGGTAAATGAAAATAAATAGTTCCAATTGAAAGACAATGTATTCAAACTAAATGAAGCAGTAATAATTCAAATATATAACGTAAAGTTCAGCCATGAGATTCATTTTTCTTACAAAAATGAATTAAAGGTGTTCACAAAAAAATGGCCGCCAATGGATTTTATGTGAAGCCTCATACTTTGTCCTCTGACTATGGATGATTGGTGTGTTTAATGACATTTTTGACACTGTCAAAATAATACATTTAGCATTAACTTACAATTATCAGTGAAAATTTCAAAATATAAAATTATGAAAAAACGTGCTACTGCCCCTTTAAATGCATATGACAGGGCGTATCTTTTTAAGGTGTCAATATAAATATACTTGGGACAAGTTAATATTAATGTAGGAATTTACATGATAAACATTCTTTGTTTGTCGACTTTGCTAAGAACAAGCCTCAACGAGGAGTGACATCATTCTGAAAGATCTCCAAAACCAATTCATGAAATAATTCATTGGAAGATTTGTTCTGTTTGTTAAGACGGCAACTTGCACTTACTTGGAATGAAATGTACTATGAGAGATCGTCAAAACAGAATTAGCATGAACTTATTCACGAGGAAGGTTTGTTCGCGTTGCTACCGTTGCTCTCGACAAAGACCTGCTACAGACCTTACAGAGACCGTTCCACATGTTATACACACAACATACAAACCAACAAAGGTAAAGTTTAAAACGTATGCTCCCTGCTATAAAGCCCACTACTGCATATTGACAACCTTTGTTCAATCAACACCCGGGGATCACGCTGCTATTCAATATTTCACAAAATCTATGAACGCCATGGAGAAAAGACGCTAAAAACGGTTCATTTAACAGACTCAATCGCAGCGATTTCAGTCCATTGGACGGAGATTACTGTCCCAGTAACAAAATTTGGGTTTGATTGAAACGAAAGATGAAAGTAAAACGCATTTCTATGGTGTATGACGAACAATGGTACTAAATGCACTATTCTGACACATGTTGCATAAAACAACCAATATCTAACAATACAAATTTTCAGGTCAGTAGGGAAAGATGTTGATTTCTGATTTTCTCTATTTCTTTGTTGATTTTCTCTATTTTGTTGTGTTGGTTTTCTCTATTTTTAATTGATTTGTGCTTTATACACATTTCCATGGTGCATAATAAGCACTTATAGATAGGTAATAATGATCTCATAAGTAAAACAATACAGATCACTGTTAGACAAACATTTCATAATTGTTTTTTAAATTTTGGTAATTTTGAAAGCTTTGAAGATCTGAATATCAATTCATGTCAAGTGCCCATTTTGAATTGATATGGTTCTACACCTAGTGATATAAAGGCCTTATGGTTTAGATACTCTTTCAAAAACTGCAGTTGTTAACTTGAAATAAAATGAACAAATCTTTAAAAATGTGAAAAAAACATAAAATATCAACTATTCGAATGTTTATTATCTATCTTTTATTTTTACCTGTATTTTTCTTTGATGTTCAATGAATTGTTTTTATACATTCACATCAAGATAGATAATTTGATTGGGGAAGGTAGAGAGGAAACATTTGTAAAATATCATCAAAGAGACTAAAATTCTTTAAATGTAATTCAATATATTCAATGTTTTTATGTCACTAAATTGATATCTAAATCATGCAACATCTGAATTCATTTTTTAATTTCTGATTTCACGCATGTTGTGTCCAATCGTCGCGAAACTTACAAAGTAAAAGAAATGTGCAACTTCAAGTCAAAAAGTGACATCTGTCATGATCTAGTATTTGGTTACGGTTCAATCGATAAAATCGTAATTCATCTCGGCTACTCTAAATAGAACCGGTGAAGCGGAACTGATCGGTATGAATGGGGAAAATCATTTTTCATCTCCATATTTTTTGCTTTTCTTCTGCTTTAAAGGAGACAGGAGAAAACGCAATTCTGAAAGAAATATTTCGTGTCTCAGCTCCAATTGAATGTTCAATTATACTTGACATATATATCTTTACAATCAACTTGAATATATCATTTTACACACATTTTCTATCACAATGACTTATAATATTCTTAGTTGTTTTACTTATTCTAATGTTACGTACAAGGATTGTTGCATTGGCAATTGAAAAACGGATATTGAACAATTGAGTGCTTAGTTATTAAAAGTGAGGAGGGTTCACAATTGAATGTCACATTAGAATAAAAAAAAATTCTTTAGAACTGCTGTTTCATAATTGAGCAAAAGACACAAAAATCACAGAGACGGGGGAGGCATTTGTCCATGTTAAAGATGAAGTAAGGGTACCTGGTGGCTATCGGGATCAATTAAAGGATACCGGGCGGTACGCTAATGTAAAGAAAATGTTACAGAGTAGCGGGGGTGTACATCCAAACCAATAGACAAGCTGGTGTAAAAGTTGCAGCACTAATTCAATCACATTTCAAAACCTTATCAAACATAGAGGGTCAACTCTTTCTTCAGAACCTATTATCATGTCGTACAGTTGTTCCAAGAAGATCCCCTTTTGGTAAATGTCAACCCTTGGCTTTATGTTCCTTTAGATTTGGAGAAGAAGGATACTCTAACTCAACCCATTGCAAAGGGTCCTCTCTGACCAGAAAAGCTCAAAATATTAATAATAATAATAACTAGATTAGCGTTTGCGGGATACCGCAAAAGCAGAGCAGCCCCGGAACTTGGGGTTTCGCCTTACCCTGTTCCGCCTTTTACAGGCCACACCAAATTGGGAATTTTCTCGTGACCTTGACCTTTGACACTCAAGGTCATGCACACAATCAATGAACACATTTCATTGAGTATAACATTATTGTAATGAAATAAAGTGTTAAAAATTAAATTAATCCATTTTCTCCATATATGTTGACCTTGTTGTGACCTTGACCTTCGACAGTTCGTACCCAAAACTTTTTGAAAATGTTGTACTTCTCAAGAGATAATATATACAAAATCTAAACTTCATACCACAAAAACTTTTCAAGTTATTGTGTTTACAAGGTATTGCAATAACTCATATCTCATGACCTTGACCTTTGACCTTCAAGGTCACACAATAATTGAACACTTTTTTTTTTAGTATAACAATCATGTATTGATTAAAAGTGATCATAGTTAAAATAAAGCATTTTCGCTAAACCATGCTTAAGTCATGACCTTGCTGTGACCTTGACCTTTGACGGATTGTAGCCGAAACCTTTCCAAAATTTTTTACTTTTCCAAGGATGATATATACCAAGTTAGAGCTTCATAGCACAAAAACTTTTCAAGTTATCGCGTTTACAAGGAATTCTTAGAGTGAATACATATCTCGTGACCTTGACTTTTGACCTTGAAAGTGAATGTGTCAAAATCGTTCCCCCGAGGTATGAGTAATAAGGTATGAATAAGAGTTCTGGAAAGCTTAGTGGAAAAAAGTTATAGCTAGTAGTACGAGTGCGGCGGCGGCGGCGATGGAAACTTCACAAAAACTGATAAGGACGGGGCTGCTAATAATAATAATATCACTTTATTATCCTCAGTACATACATACATTGTCGGAAATTCGGATTGTGCCTAAGCACCCGGCAGCCACAGTGCAGCGCCAGTTAATGCGTTGTTTTGCCTTTACAATGCTGAGTGTCAAGCAAGACAGCAACAACTCCCACCTTTTAACGTCTTTTGGTATGACGCGACCAGGAATCAAAACCCGGTCTACCGGGTGACGAGCGGACACTCTACCACTGAGCTACGTCCCCGGTAGGTAAAATGACCTCAAAGTTGACAACCTTTGAACCAGACTGCGATGATGTTGTAGTGTGAGTTCGCAGTGTAATATCATCATGACATTTAACATTGCTCATAGATAAAATTTTAAACCTTATACTTTTGCCCTCTTTGGTAAAATACAATATACTATGATACAAATAAAGCATATTAATGAAGTGTTTTGAATAAGTAAATTGATATTGCTACAAAGTATTTAATTAACCATTAGCCCTTTCTATTTTTCATAACATTCTATTTCGAAAACCTGCCGCAGATAAGAGAGAAACCAGCTTGCCTTTCAACTAAGTTAATTTATCATGTTACCATAGCAAAATAGATTTTTCTACATCTTATTGATTTAAAAAATGTTTCGTTAAGAAAGATCTGTTATCACTAAGTAAACGTGTATTATCAATAATACATTATGTGAAATATAACATTATATCACTGCTTGAGATATGTTTAAAACATCAATGAAAAGACTAACAAGAGATAAACATTCAAAGGAACAGTGTATATAATTAAGAAGGTTTTTATCAATCAAAATTGCTATCTGATCATATTCAAATGTTTTTGAAGATACATCCCTCCTGGTTGCAAAAAATAGAAAATGGACCATGGGTTCTGCAGCTCCTCGGGTACCGAAATATTTAATTTCTCTACGGTTAAAAACTTACATGTCAAATAATAAGACATTGCCTGTGAAGTACTGTATCTATCATTGACAAAATAAGACAGGGTTGACAACTTGCAATTTACATGATCATGTTTAGAAATATTTTCCTTAAGATAAACCTTTGAATTCTAAGGAAAAGCCCTCAAATAGGTTTTGAGGTAGAGGCCGCTTTTCTTCTGCTCACTACAAAGCTCAAAATAGTATTTATAGCAGCCTGTAATATGCTTCCCCCTTCCCCCCTCCCCCCCCCTCCCCCCCTTCAACACCCTAACTCCCCCACTCAAATAGGCCTGATGAGATAAATTTGAAGTTTGTGTCTTGTGCAAAACTCAAACACCGTGTTTGATGTATGGTAAATTTTTCATAAACAAGTGTTGTATACCAAGTAACCTTGATTTTAAATCTTCATAAAAAGACATGTTGACCTTATTTTTTACAAAGGAAAAAAACAAAAACGATCTGCATGGAAAAATAATCTCAACATGCAATTTTGCTATCAAATCACACTTAGGTGAATCTTGCCAAACTTTTGCTCACATTTTGAAATTTTGATCGAATTGACAATAATTTAACAAAATGTTTTCAACTTAAAAACAAGATTAAAATGTCATCACTTACCCCCCTTGGTCAACAACCTAACATTTCTTTCAACGCAAAAGAAAAATTTCTGCCTCGTCACATTTTGAAGTGGCGTTGTACAAAGAAATCCAGATGTCGTTGAAGCTGTCAAAAGCCTATCCAGCTAAAACATACATATATTCAATTTTCTACGATTTTTTTCGTACACGGATTACCCCACCTGATGTGACAAATCCGGCAGTCAAAACATGCACGATGGCGAAAAAATAAGCAACACTATTTAAACGGCAAACAAGTGACAGTTTATGAGCTTGAATTGATGCATTAACGCGAAATTTGAGTTACCTCCCTTGGAGATTGTCATCTTGCATAAAATTATGTTTTTTGAGCAAATTTTAAAATCCTGACTTCTTTCTTTTCTTAGTTTGAAATAAATTTTGATTTTAAGATATTTGAGTTAATATGAATGAATTCAAACAGTTTCAATAATTAAAGCGTGAATTTGATATACATATTTCATGTTAATTGATGTTTCAATCTTTACTGTGAATGATCGCTGATAAAAATAAAGACAAATCTTTAATGAAAAGTAAGAATAACATTTAGCTTTGTTCTTTTGTTGTTTATATGTCTTTTAGGCAAATCATCAAAAATGCAGGGAAAAAAGCATTATTTTTTACATTGTAAACATATTGTCAAATTACCAGAACAATTTTCAGTTAAAAGGACAATATATTTTCTTATTTTGACTTCAATGTTATAATTAGTCCAATAATCCAAAAGGCATGATTTTTTTCTATTTTAACATATGAATTTGACTTCAGTATAATATTTCCATAATCCAAAATTTAAAAGCTTAATATTTTTCCTTTTGGCTTATTCATTTGTACTTCAATTTCATTTAAGGTGAACAAATGTAATCTAACCATTGCAACTAATATTAAGTCTTGAGAGCATACATGCTAGCTTGATTACAGGAAAATACCAGACAGGCCTGCTGTATTCTATTCACTGTCTTGCCTCATTCAATATTAAACTGAGAGGAATAGATTATTTTTATAGAGCCCTCGTGCATGGAATGCACATGCCGGTCGATGCATATGGGAATATGTGCACATGCACGTTGCTGCGGAAATAGACATGCACGCTAACATAATGAAATAAATTTCTCTATCAAAAGGTCGATGCTTATATATAAACATGGATCAAAACCAGAACAGACTGTCCGAAATAAAGTTTAATCTTCTGAATGAATAAAAATTTGAATTGATATGCCAAATAAATATTAAATAAATCTAATATAATTTGAAGGAATGAAATGTTTTGAAACAATAATTGAAAACTAGACAATGAATGCAACACTGTTTCCAACCAAAACCTATTTGAAAGAGAGTTTTAATTTGGGCTTTATCACGATATAAAAACCAATTTGAAATAAGAACATGATGAAATGACTGCCATCTGACGTTCATGAAATATAAGTCATCATTATCACTAGTTGTCAAGAATCTAGCATCATCGATCATAAACAAAATGGCAGGAAGGCAACACACGCCCTAAAATCCCAAAGGCGAGAAAGGAGGTTTTAATTAAGAGGAAAATGTGCGAATTGATAGTGAAAGGTTTCTGCTGAATTGTTTTGTAATGAAATATTAACTGTTTGTGGAAAAAATTTCAAAGTTTCGCTCAGAATCTATTCAATGAGATCAGCGTTCCGCAATTTGTTTTTGCTTGAGTTACAAATGTGTGGCTTAGAGTAAAGGAAGGATTGTATTTCATGTGATAAATTCATCATAGGGAGTTACATCAGCTTCGTTACACACTTCGTAAATACATGATTCTCCAGAGAACAATATAACTGTGCAACGTTCTCTACTGAATTTCTAAAATTGTGCTCGAACAGCCAGTTTGAATTATTTATTACACAAGGACAAAAACACAGAGTTACAATATCAATTACAAAATACTTGGGAAATGACTGAAACCCAAATTCATCAATTAATATTATATGGTGTTGATGGCACTACAAAAATAAAATTCCATTTCTCAAATCATAACGGAGATTAAACGATACTATTACCCTTCCAACTAGTTTTATTGAATTACTTTAAAACGATCACTCTTCTCTGATTAAAATGATTTTTTGCAAATTTGAATGCAATTCTTGTTTCATGGCTACATTAACGCTAAGAGAATTGACGACTTATTTAACTTCAGCAATCAGCATGATTTTCAAAATTAAAAAGGTCCAAAGGGAATCAGAAGCCCAATTTCGTTTCTTATACTTCTGACAAAGGGCTATAAATAAACCTTTTCAATATTTTGATCCACATTGACCCCATTACTGAAATTCTTTTTTCAAATAATTACAATATTTACACATAAAAATATTTAACATGCATGAATAATTCTCTACTAAATATCATATTTATGTTCGAGATTGATAAATATTTACAAATATTGAACAAAAATTGCAAATAAGAGAGATTTACACAGATCAAAGGCATGTGTTGCATTAACCGAGTTTCTGTGGTTACGAGTAATGTCATTTTGCACACATTCAGTAATCTGCTAAACGATTTTTATACGAAAATAATCGGGCGTGTAATTGCGCTGTAGCCAATCACCTGGTGTGGCTGGTTCCACATGTCAAAGCATCCTATCGATAACAGTTCGCACAATTCATCCAAACTTTCATATTTCAATTTGCCCCAGGCTTATTTAACTTGGGAAAGTTTCAGATTTCTATCAATACATTTCAATCTGGTAGTGGCCTGGAGAACATTTGAATGAGTTTTTTATAACGAAATATGGTGGAGAAAGTGATGTTGAAACTTTGAGGGAGGGGGTGGTTCAGTGAAACTGTTTGGCAAATGTTTTTAACAAATTGGTGAGGTGGAGCATGTGGATGGAAGTTTTGAGGAGGAGGTGGGGAAAAGATTTGTGAAGGGGTTTGGGTGGGGTATTGGAAACACTGGTTGAATGGTTCACTGGTAAGTTTTTGGGGGTGGCAAAATGAGTAACATCAGAGGTTTATTTTGGGTTATTGGAATGACTGGTTGAATGGTTGACCAGAAAGTTTTTGGTTGGACAACATGTGTTATATGAGAGGTATAGGTGGGGTATTTGAATTACTGGTTGAATGGTTGACTGAAGGTTTTGATGGTTGACAAAATAAGTGACATCAGAGGTTTATTTGGGGTATTGGAATGACTGGTTGAATGGTTGACTGAAGGTTTTGATGGTTGACAAAATGAGTGACATCAGGGGTTTATTTGGGGTATTGGAAACACTGGTTGAATGGTTCACTGGTAAGTTTTTGGGGGTGGCAAAATGAGTAACATCAGAGGTTTATTTTGGGTTATTGGAATGACTGGTTGAATGGTTGACCAGAAAGTTTTTGGTTGGACAACATGTGTTATATGAGAGGTATAGGTGGGGTATTTGAATTACTGGTTGAATGGTTGACTGAAGGTTTTGATGGTTGACAAAATAAGTGACATCAGAGGTTTATTTGGGGTATTGGAATGACTGGTTGAATGGTTGACTGAAGGTTTTGATGGTTGACAAAATGAGTGACATCAGGGGTTTATTTGGGGTATTGGAATGACTGGTTGAATGGTTGACTGAAAAGTTTTTCGGGGTGGCAAAATGTGTGTCATATAAGGTTTAGGTGGGGTATGTGATAGGCTGACATAGCGGTTTGTTGGAAGGTTAGAGAATGGGATCTGGTAAGGTGTGTGACTAGAAGATTGGGTGGGGAAATGCTTGGTCGCTTATCTGATGGTTTGATCAAAGAATCATGGATGTATGACAAGGGTGTTGGGTGGGGTATTGGAATTGATGGTTTGGTCAAAGATGTGTGAAAATGGGTTTTGGTGGGGTTATGTCTCAGTGGTTTACTTGATGGTTTGATCAAGGAATCAGGCATGTATGATAAGGAAGATAGGTGGTGTATTGGAACTACTTGCTCAGTGGTTTATTTGATGGTTTGATCAAGGAATCTAGAATGTGGGACAAGGGAGATGGGTTGGGTTTTGGATTTAATGGCTCAGTGGTTTATTTGATGGTTTGATCAAGGAATTGGGAATGTGAGACAAGGGAGATGAGTGGGGTATTGGAATTACTGGCTCAGTGGTTTGTTTGATGGTTTGATGGAAGTATTGGTCAAAGATATTTTAGAGTGGGGTTATGGTGGGGTATGGAAATGATTGGAAAGGTGGTTTACTGGATGGTCTGTACATGAAGATGTGAAATTAACATGGCACTAAGTCCATTTGGGTTTTGGGAGTTTGAATGGGGGATGTGCAACAAACAGGTGCATACTACTTACCAGACCACTTACTCCTATCATAGGGATTTACATAAAATATCAAGCCTCACGCAGTGACACTTGTTTCAATATCATCAATTGAGCAATATCAGAAGACGTCTTTGGAATTGATTAGATAAATAGCACTTAACGCAACCTAAATATGATAACTTTATCAAAAAACATGAAATATTGCTAACCATCAAGATTGGTTGTCTGTCAAGTAGTTTCGAAGTGCATAATCAGTCATATTGGAGGAAATTTCTTAAGAGGCAGATAAAATATGCATAGAGTTTCAAAATCAGATGTTCTTACACATGGGATTGCCAAAACATCTATTGACAAAGTGCAATTGTTAGAATGTAACTGGAATCAATTTTGGAAAATTAGTATGGTAGGTCAATTAATATTATTACTGGTAAACAGTTAGTGGATTCAGTCGAGGCTTGGTAGCGGTCGTTGCAACTGGATAACCATATACAGAGAAAATTAATGCTTTATTTGAAAGAATTCATTCATTCTGTTAAACAGAGCCCTCAAGAATCATTGACAAAATCAATATGAAAACTGAACGGTTATTCCACAGTAACAAAACTTTTACTTTAAAGAGAGTTAAATGTTGATAAGGAACAACATGAAATGTTATTCATCCCAATGAAAATAATTTCACTCAAAGAAAAGAAATCATAAATGAATTTTTTAACATATGTTAGCAAGATTTGAAAATAAATAGTGAAAACTATCTTTAACTAACAACTTGAAGAAGTTAAGGATAGCGTTTTCAAATGTAATTCAATTATTTGCATATTCAGCACCCTAATTACAGGATTTGCATAATAAATCCCTCACATAGGCCTTCGGGAGTGATAAAAGTGGAATATACATTGTATTATTCTAAAGCTTTACAATAGATCCTTGGGGAGAACTACGTTCACATTTAACATAAAATAATCATGAATAATTCTTTCAGCACTGTTTTATATACACCACTGTGTTGGAATGGATGAGATAGGGCTGGACGGTTACTGGTAATGGCCCCTAGGGAAACTTTAATAGTCGAATGTTGACACAGTTTAGTTCAACCATGCTTCAAAGAATTCACCTAAACAAACAACCAACATTTATTGATTTCCTATACTTGAAGCTTCCATGTTCAAGGTTCTTGTCGGATTTCAAAGCGTTTTGTTCAAGGATTTTGACATTAAACATAAAATTTAACTTCAAAAGCAATTTAAAATCTCGGATTCAATATTCTATTTTTCAGAAATGAGTTCATGTAAAGAATTTGGTAACAATTTGAAGCAAATTTTTTAAAGAAGAAGCCCTCATTTTTCAACATCTAGTGTTTTATTTCAATTTAATTATTTTGAAAAAACGCCAATATCAATTTCACACAAAATATGATTTTCACACAGTAAGGTTATATATCCATATTCCATTCGGATGATCTTGTTTGAGAATCTCTAACTTCATATTTAGATGAGCATAACCCAACAGGACAAAAAAAGAGGATATGGTAAATTAGAGTAAAATAAGATTTAATTTCCTGGGTAGATTTATTAGACTGATTCAAGCCATGTAAATATAATATTCAGTATCTCCTCTTGGTCAGGCTAAATAATTGCATTTGAACCAGACATGAACTGGATTCCAGTTACCTGTGCTGATTGACAGTTTAATTATGGTTGCTCGTTAAGAGTCGTCTATTTCTCGTCTATATCAGGTGAAAACAGCTGATCAGCTGCGTTAATGCGTCCATTTCATGAATAATCAACTGTAATGTCAGAAATGTCATAACATCGCATGTTCAATTCGTCACTCTCACAAAGAAGTAATTAATAAAATTATTCATCTTATATTTCATTCCATTACTTGGATATTAATAAATTAAAGAAAAACAAAGCTTTATTGTCATAAAAGTAGAAAAAAATGTTTTTCTTTTAACCAGAATTTAAATTCTTGAAAGGTTTATATGAAAATAATATTTACAAAAGCATCTAAGTTAATAGAAAAATTAAGGTCTTTGTAACCAAATCATATGATTTTATTCTCAAAGCTTTATGAAGACTGATATGTTGAAACCAAATATTATTGTGAAGCTTTTTTTAAATGAACAATAATTCAATATTAAAACAGTATCTTAAATCATCATAAATCAAGCCTTAAAAGCATTCATTCAAACAATTTATTTCCCCAAAGTATACATTTGTCAGCTTAGAAAAACTAAAACATGTATAAACATTTAGAACAAACTTTAATTTTGACATAGTGCCATTCAGGCTTGTAGCAAAAAAAGGGGAGATAACTCTTATCTGACCTATTTTCCTGACAAGGCGTGGTTGCTATAAGCAACGATAATAGAGACATATTTGCCTCAGAACTCTATATCTTATAAAAACGTGCTTCCTTTGACATCGAGGGGCGATGAAAGGCTGATAAGGAATAATTAATAATATCTCTTAGCTGTGAAAAGAAGATAAAATTTTATCTAGGTTGTGATATAGAAGCACAAACAATACAGCAGTAGGCATTATATAAATAAAACCTCAAGTTGTTATTTTTCTTGCTTATCATTGAGAAACTTAGCAAAAGAAAACTCAGCTTGCCAAAAAATAGATTATAAATTTGCCACAAGTTAAACTTTAAATCTTGGAAAAATATGTTTAGTTGCAAAATTCTGATTACTTAAGTTACTCAAATACAAACTCCCGAGCAAAGAATACTTGAAGTAGTAAACAATCAAACATCACATCTTTCAATGTTTGAGAAAGTGAAATAATACTCATTCCTGCAAAAAATCTTTCAATTAACATTTCTGTTCCTGTTCCTTAACACGGATTTAGTGTCAATTGCTGCAAAATAGACTCAAACCTTCAAATAAAGAAACTGTTGTCCTCACAACTGTCATTATACTAAAATGAATTAAACAAGCATTGAGCCCTACTTAGGTCACCATTTTCACCACAATCATCACCATGATCATCATCCGCATCACCATCATCATTTTCATCATCACCATCATGAAATCAATCACACCACCATCATCACCATCATCATCATCAGTATCATTACCATAATCATCATCATGAATTCAATCACACCACCATCATCACCCTCACCATCATCATCTTCATAACCATCATCAAATCAATCATCATCATCATCACTATCATTACCATCATCACTATCATTACCATCATCATCATCATCATCATCATCATCATCATCCTTTTCATTACCATCATCATCATCATTTTCATTACCATCATCAAATCAATCAACATCATCATAACCATGCATAACCATCATCATCATCATCATCATAACCTTCATCTTCATCATCATCATCATCATCATCATCATCATCATCACCACCATCACAATCAACAAAGAACACTTTAAAGGTTTCACTAGGTTCTCTTACAGTCTATATCCTAAGAATAAAAGCATTTCAAAACCTCAAAATAAAAGATTCTGAAAGCATATGGACACAGGTGGCTAGCCTACGAGAGAGTGACAGAGACTGCAGGGGAGAGACAGCGAGACACTTCAGTTTTATGATTCAATGACAGGAATATGATAATTACAAATCCCAATCCCTTGGAACAAAAGCCAGATGTTCTCAACCTACCTGTCAACCAACTAATTGTTCTTGTCCAGATCAAAAGACGCACAGTCTCACAGGAATACACTGACACATTGTTCAGTGTGCAGTTGTGTTTGGCTTGTGTCTCATTGCATGTCAATCGAAAATCGTAATTAATGATACTGGTTATTTTCAATATATTGCGTATTGTATTTGAATCTACTTAAGCATATATTCAACTTTCTGGTATTTTCAAAACAAGTAACTCATTGCATGTCAGTCGAAAATCGTAATTAATGACACTGGTTATTTTTAATATATTGCGTATTGTATTTGCATCTACTTAAGCATATATTCAACTTTCTTGTATTTTCAAAACAAGTAACTTCGACGAGAAGTGATCTTCCAAATATGTGAGTTATATCAATAGTTATAATCATGTGAGAGAGCTTTCAAACAGTCCCAAACAATGGACATTGACACAATTGTGTTTAATGTGTACCTAGGATCAACGTCAATCTTTTTACAAATTATTGATCAAAATATCTTTGACTCATAAGCTGTATACTTATCATGCTAGAGTTTTCTTTGTTCTCTGCTGTTTTCATGTGCTGTTCATAATGTGCTGTTCTCTTCTCATAATGAGCTTTGTTCATAATGTGTTTAATGTTCTATGTTCACTAAGTGTTATGTTCATTATGTGCTTTGTTCATAATGTGCTTTGTTCATAATGTGCTATGTTTACAATGTGCTATGTTCATAATGTTCTATGTTCATAATGTGATATGTTCATAATGTGCTATGTTCATTATGTGCTTTGTTCATAATGTGCTATGTTCACAATGTGCTTTGTTCATAATAGGCTTTGTACATAATGTGCTATGTTCCTAAATTGATATGTTCATAATGTGATATGTACATAATTTGCTATGTTCATAATGTGATATGTTCATAACGTGCTATGTTCATAATGTGCTATGTTCACAATGCTTTCTTTTTAAATTATTCCTGCATCTGCAACTCAGGAACATAGATGCACTAAATAAACTTGTGTTCCAAATTTATATATGTTAAGAACATGTTCTTGTTCATAATGTGCTTTGTTAAACTTTTTCTCTAATAACCTGTTGTTGCATCTGACACAAAGATACATAGATGTGTTAACATATTTTATCACAATTCTCACAAACAAACAAATCTTGTTCATAATGTGTTTAATTCAAATGTTTCTTTCTTTTAACTTGTTCTTGCATCTGACACAAAGGAACATAGATTGTGTCCTCTAAATATCGCAATTTTCACAAAACAACAAAATGTGTTCAAAATGTTCTATGTTCAAAATATTAATAGTTGTTCATATGTTCATATGTTCTTGTCACTAGACCCCCATTTGCATCCTTTGAAAAGGAACGCATTTGTGTTCAAAGTGCACACTTTAACATGTCTCGTGCTCAATGCGTACATGTGCTCAAAATGTCATGTCTGTTAACCCCTCGTGCATCAATCACAAAGGAACTACATCATGTGTTCAAAGTGTTCAAAGCACGTCTTGTCAGCTCTTAATGATAAAACAACAAGCTTCAGCCATTGCATAGAGAACACCAAGCTCCTCGACAGCTCCATTCATATCAAGTGTGTGAGGAGTTTAATAATTCATAAACTTGGCAATTGTTTGTCAGAAAGGAATGACTGTTCGTTGCTGTGTCGACTAATTGAAATGTCCTCTTTCTGAATTCTTTTTTAGTCCACAGACAATTAATGAAATTTGATTTAGCTGTTCATGTAAAGAGTTTATTCAACATGGCTGCCATGTTGTCAGATACAACCTGACACATTCTTTCCAACCTGAAGTGATTTTATTTCTGAGGTCTTTAACCATAAATTTTTTTATAAACTTAAAAAAAAAAATGTATGAAAATAATCAATTGTATGCGAATGTATCATGATTTTATAATGAAAAGAAAGCCTCGTAAAAAAGGAAGTCAGAATAAAGAGAATTTTTTTATTCATGTCACATATGACTTAAAATAAAAGTTATAAATTATTATTATGTTTGCAAATTGTTTTAACCTTAATTGAATAAATCCTTTCAATTCAATTTTGAACTTAAAAGAATTGTTGACAGGGGAAATTCAGAAGATTCTGTAAAATATTTTTCCATATTCTAGAAACTATCAATATTGCACAGACTCACTATTGTCTGTAGTAAATGCATCATAATTTAGTAAATGTCAACTTTTAAAGAATTTCTGATATTACCAATATATGAATTATGTACAGACCCATTAGCTACGAATGCAAGAATACTTCACTAATTTCAGAGACTGTGTTAATTATAGCAAAGTTCTCTATTTAGGAGAATAATATAAAATGTAAACAATGCATTATGTAAGGAAAGAATAACTCCTTTAATTCTAAATAACTTTACATGTTTTATATAGTATAACATAACAATGATGTAGTTAACTTCTTCATGATTCTGTCTTAAACAGGCACCATATATAGATTAGGTCCTCTTAAAATAAGTCTAGATTGACTAAATACGCATGAAAAGAAAAGTCAAAAGAAATTCTTTTAAAAATTATTCTCTTGGCCTCTGTTTGCTCCATGATTAACAATTGTTCAATTGAACTTTTAACAATAACTGCCATGATGATAATGATGATGCTGATGTTGATGCTGATGATGCTGATGATGATGGTGATGATGATGATGACGATGACGATGATGATGATGATAATGATGCTGATGATAAAAATAATGATGATGATGATGATGATGATGATGATGATGATGATGATGATGATGATGATGACAAAGGATGATGATAACGACAATTATGACAACAATGACAAAGAACATCAAAAACTAACTAACCAGCCATATAAATACCTTTTATCAAGTAATATTAGACATTTCACTTACATCTAACAGTAATGTATTTCCATGTTTTACCTCAACTCTAAACAGTAGCGGACAGACATTGTAAAAAAAAAATAACACTTTCTTTGATTAATAATGATGGGATTTTGATGAGGTACTTGCCAAGATAAGATGTTTTTCCTCTCCGACCTTTAACCTTAGCTGTTTAAGATGCCAGACTTTGTATATAAGGATCTTACTACAGGGCCCAGTGAAATTGAGAGCAATGTCAGAATGTCAGAATGCAACATATATAGATTTTTATCTACATACATATCTTCCATGAGATATTGAACCTTTAGCTGCCAAAATATTTGGTGAGTTTACCCTACAGGAATCACAAGTAAATGGTTAAGGAGTAAATAAAATTAACAATATCTTCTGAATTTTCTAAAAGTTGTATGTATACATGGTAAACTCATATGAATTCATCACAACCATTGAAGTTCATTATACCTAATAACTTTAAACTTTGCTATTTTCAAGATCTTATTGTCACAAAACATTAGTTTTAAAACTTCTACATATTTTGATAATTTCCTAATTCACATTTAAATTTGCATCATTAAAACCTCCTCCTCAACAATGCCATTCCACAATTGGCAGACAATAGGGCATACGATAATTTCAACAAATTCATCTTTGACTAAAAGTGACAAGATGATTGCCCAATTCCATTGTGCTTCAATCTAACCCTATTATAATCAAGTCTGATCTAAGACCGATAGGTTGTGCGTTAACGATCAACTCAAATACAAGACTCCAAACATACAAGTCTCCTTAGTGTCACAAAACACAACGTAGACTATCGAACAAAATGGAATTGATTACGCTAACGAGAAAACAGCGCGGAACTAGCCATTTGCAATGGAACCCCACAGAGTAAGGTATTATCCTCCCCTATACCTATTTATACACTCCCAGCTTCCAAACCTCTTGAAACAACGGAGATCATTGATTGGCTGAGAGGAAACGACCAATGATGATTGTAAAAAATCAAGCGTTTTGTCTATGAATGTGAAGTTAAACAAACTGGCTCCTTTCGAACAATAAACTCAGTCAACAGTTATCTCCTAGAGAAAACTTGACGATCATTACCCGTAGATGCATCTATATAACGAAATGGTATGACTGCAAATCGTTGAGAAATCAACAGTCGCTGGTCCGTATGTAAATAGTGTCATTTGTTTCTCTATATTTTGTCAATATTGTCAATCATTTGCTGCTGTCTTGATATCAACCCGTATCATTGTGCAATCTGCAAGTGGCTCGCACTCAAATAGCATGGAACTCCTGTTTGCTTTTACATTTCATCATTGATTGGATATCGTTATGTAAAAACACTTCACAAAGTTTTCTTCAACTACATCTAGAAAGTTTTTGATAATAAAGTGTCAATGTGTTATTTTCATAAAAGCATTGGGATATCGAAGATAATTTATCATTTGATAATAAATCTAATTCATCATAATTTTATCTAACCTTTAACTTCAACAAGCTGTAAAGTTAATCAGAAACTTGAACATAATTGTATTGCCTATGATAAATCAGATTGTAATTCTGAATATCTTTTTTATTCATTTTTAAAGCAGAAGCACAAAATCTAAGAACAAAAATATATTTAAAAACACATTTTAAAATAAGTGAAAATTGCTTTTTATATAGAATTCAATGGAAATGCCTTAAGACACAGATACAAAACAAAATACGACATTAACCATATTTCCATATTCCTTATTCCAAACCTTTCACTATACAAGGGATTTAAATGTCTGATAAACCACTATGCACCAGTAGACGAAAATCCTCAGGACACTTTGACGTATACTTAGCGTACTAGCTTTTGTTGTTTGGTTGAGCGTGAGAATTCACCATTGAAGCCTCTATGCTTTGGATCAAACCAAAACATTCACCTAGTTCGATTCTGATATCTGTTAATGTCTGTATTAATTCCGCCCATTCCACATATATAGAAACCTCAGATCACCATTGTGCGGTGTTTGAGCAAGTCAATAATGATGTTGTTGTATGTATATAGGAGACCAATCACTCGCGTAAATAATAGTCAGCAATATTCTTTATTCCTTGCTAATACCTTTTATTATTTGCATAAATACGTATATATGTCAAAATTTATAACCGTGACAAGGTAAGCCGATGTCTGTCATAGTTATTTCGGTTCAATGAAATATGATATTGTATGGATGTACAAGTGACAGTTCTATTGTATGTTATTTGTACACCCATCAAAGATATATATATATATACGTACATCACCAACCCATAAAATATATGAAGGAAAAAGTATTGTTGATATTTTTGGATCAACTTGTGATTCATTAGGGGAATCTCTATAGCGTTAATCCAATTTTTAACAACATCAAAAATTATGTATGGTTTAATAAAGATATCACTAAGAATTTTAATTTGATTGATGAAAAATTTTCAAATAACAATGAGCAGAGGCTCATATCAATCTTCTTCAAATAATGAACAGGAAATGTTATGAGATAAAAAAATTCAAATTAAAAACCACAGTGCTAATCATCATATAAATATTTCTTCAACTTATTAAGATATAAGCAGCAAAGTTTCAATAATTGATACAAAAAGATAATATGACATATATCAGTCATAAATCTCCACAACAAATAGATGTTCAATGTCACCTTTGTAAAAGGAATGTTTTCTTTGTTTTTTCAACTCTCATTTCAAATTGTCTTCCAATTATTGATACAAAAGCGGCAATGCTTTCATGAATGAACCTGAACATTTTTTTGACCTTTGACCTTGTAAATCTCGTCAGCAATTAGTCGAATGTCAAGTCCCTAAGCCACACCTGTGAAGAGCAGACACCTGATCCGGGACCTAACGATGTCTTTCAGGTAAAAATGCGACTAACGACCAAAATCGGCCAGGTATGTACAACAAGGCTTGCTCTCCCACCTGCGAACTCTTTTGAAAAGAAGTACAAAAGATCTCGTTCTGAACAAAATTACAACTGTCAGACGGGAGTTAACATTCAAACATCTATTCACCCGCGACACACTTTAATACTTTTGTCAACAAAGTGAAGAAATAACTTGGTGTTTAAACATAAACAGCACACCACAAGCGAGTTTATTTTGTCAAAGGCATTACTGTGAACCTTATCTATTTAAAGAGTGCCTTTAACGAAAAATCGTATTTGGAGAAAATAAACATAGAGACTGTGGAATACATCAAAATGTCATTTACTTTGAAAAGGGGTTTTAAAAGTTTTCTTTTCAGTGGTTGGGGCTTGCGAACTTAGAGTTCATTATTTTCTCTACAAACATGTAAAATGTTTATTTTTCAACTCAATTCAGCACTTAAATTTACAGAAATTTGTACAAAGAATTAAGAAGTTTTTCTATAGAATGCCTGAATTGTGAGGTTAACATACCATAAGAGATTATATTTGGTTTCTCTGTTGAAATTTTTACATTCCTGTGGAAGAACATCACATATGTTTTTAAATACATTGAAAGTATAGAGCAATAAACCTTGAATGTTGCTTTTGTTACTCTTATTAAACATAATTTATGATAATATATTTGTTTAAATCTCAAAATATGAAAAATAACAAAAAAACTTTCATCAAGCCGAAGATATAGAAGAAAATCGATTTCCAGATTTCATGGTTCTGAGAAGCTACCAAACGATTTCTTTAAGATATATAAATTAGTTATGCATAAATTCTAAAGAAATATATTAAGAAAGAGAAATTAATTAATTTTACATGAAGTGTCATTGTTTATTGAAACTAAGTCTATATATAAGTCGTTATAATGTCACAATCCCGACTCCGAAACATAACCAATATATGACCATACTGACAGAAAAAGGGTAAAACAAAAAATAAGTGAAGCAAAATATAATTTATAAATATTTATTTAAAACGTGCGTCACTGCTTCAAAAAGGATTGTGAATTTCCTCTTGCGGCTATTTCCTCCTGTCACGTAGATAATTCTAATATTGTATCTCCATTTCAACATCTCAGGTAAATTGACGGCAGGTGAATAGACGACTTGTCGACAGTGTCTTACCTGTGACGAGCAATCAGATCAGATCTCACCTGTCAGGGAATGATTGCCGCAGGTACGCTGCTCAAAGTCAAATCAAGTTCAAGGTTTTTATATGCAAAAAATTGAAGGAATGTATATTGAAATGGCTTGTGATTATTGTCTTCTCGTAAGATAAAATGGTATTTCATCTGTCTGAAATTAGTGATAGGAGCTAGAGAGAGGAAGAGCAAGGGTTGGGGGGTGGTAATAGGGGTGACGGGAAAGGGGAGAGATACTTGCACTGATTTCATCATATTTTAAGTAAACACATTTCATACCAAAAAAAAATGAAATTGATAACATCTACCATGACTAGTACTCAGGTAAATTGACAACATGTGATTTGACGATATGTAAATGTCTCACCTGTAAAAGCAATCAGATTTTATCTCACCTCTCAGAGGGGGCAGGGGGAGGGAACATTGGGGCATTGACGCAGTTTTTGTCTTGACACCTATAGCTTGGAATTCTTTTGGGTTCATATTTTGATATGCAGAGATGTTGGAGAAGATATAAAATATTGGGATGATATATCCTCAAATCATTTCATAAAAAGAAGGTTGGTCATCTTAATTGTTTCTTACACCACTTATAACTTGAAGCCTTACAAGAGACTTTTCAACGAACATTGATTATAAATCTGCTGATCAAGATTGTCTATATGATCATAGATAGGTAATGAGTGATACTAATAGTAGCATATAGTGACTCAATGCCTCAGACTATAGTAAGTTTGCACTCAAGTCTCATTCATTTTCATTTGAGTAAGGAAAAGGGATTTGAATTACTTAACCAAACTTAGAAATTCACTTAAAACTCCTCGATTAAAAAGGATTGTCTTGAAATTTGGAACATCTGTTTTTAGTAACCATTGATTCTGATACAGTGCCTTTAAGTATAGCAGAATATCTTGGACCCAGGTTAAGGGGGCAATAGCACGTTTTAAGGGGAAATATAAGGTGATGTCAAGAAAATGAAAATTAATGGTTCCAATTAAAAGACAATGTATTTAAGTTAAATGGAGCAGTAATAATTCAAATATATAACGTAAAGTTTAGCCATGCGATTCCTTTTTCTTACACAAAATGAATTAAAGGTGTTCACACTAAATGGCCGCCAATGGAGTTTATGTGAATCTTAATACTTTGTCCCCTGACTATGGATCATTGGCTTGTGTAATGAGATTTTTGACACTGTCAAAATAATACCTTTAGCATTAACTTACAATTATCAGTGAAAGTTTTGAAATTTAAAATGATAAAAAAACATGCTACTGCCCCTTTAAGGGTTAAATCTGATGGTGATGGGCCCTGTCAATCTTTCTTCAGTTCAGATTCAGATATAAAATATCAAAGAAATCATGAGTGATTTGATGACATCAGCAGGTGAGAATGTTTCACCTGAGTTGTTGATTTCAGAATGTTCAAGGTCAACAGGGGTCACATGGATATCAGTCATATCTGGGTCAAGTTAATATCTTCCCTTAGGATCACTAAAATTATCTGATGAGTGGCTTAGCACAATTTATACAAATATCAATAGAATCATCTGATGAGTGGCTTAGCACAATTTATACAAATATCAATAGAATCATCTGATGAGTGGCTTAGCACAATTTATACAAATATCAATAGAATCATCTGATGAGTGGCTTAGCACAATTTATACAAATATCAATAGAATCATCTGATGAGTGGCTTAGCACAATTTATACAAATATCAATAGAATTGTCTGATGAGTGGACGAGTATACTAAATTTTGAAATTTCCTTTCACAAAACAACCTTTACTAAGGTTAGTTTAACTTTTATTCTTTAACATTTCACTAAGATTACCTCAGTGTCTTAGGATCACCTTAGGGATTAATGAAAGAAGGCACTCATATCAATAGATATGCATAAAAGGGACTTTACACTATTTTTTTGAAATTTGTTGTCATAAAAAGAATTCAATCACAATAAATCTCTGGCACTTAAATTGACACAAGAATTCAACAAGATCATGCCTCTTTGGTACAAAAACAAAACTTTTAAATGTAAGAGCTTCATTTATAACTATCAAATGGTACTTCATGATTTAGCACTAGATTTCAATATAATAGCATAAAAGAGAAAATAAAAAACTTGCTCTAAAAAAAGTTCCCTATCACTGATCATTTGCACAAAGGATTAAAAAAATAAAAACAAATCAAATCACTGAAAAAACATCAAAGTAAGTATGCACACACAAGTGTTGTTTATCAGAGCCTTTTTTCTGCTTGAATAATCCTAAAAGAAAAGGCACTGGACAAATAACTTAGCTGAAGATTTAACATCAAACACAAGAACGACAGATTGACGTTCAAAGACTTTTGTTCTATTGCATCAAAATCAAAGGAAATTTATCTCGAGATTACCTGGGTGTGTAAAAGATCCATTCGCAAACATAAACTTTAAAACGTTCCACTTATAACTACTCACAACTTCATAATATCTTTAAAGATAGACTTAAACAGCTAAAGCCTACTTAAGATGTAAGAAAAATCATGTTCCAGTCCTCCTTACATTCTAACTGCACTTAAACGATATCAACTTTCACCGACGAGGAGCTTCATGTGTACCTACGTATGAAATATACAACATTGTTGTACTTGTTTGTACCTATACAAATACTCCTGATTCCCCTTTGGAGAGAAATTAGTTTTTAAGTGATTTAAAAAAATATCAAATTTTGATGCATGTAGCAAAAATACTAACATTGACAGAAAGAGAGAAAGTTAAAAATTGTCTTAATTAATTATATTTTCTATTTTAATTTATCAAAATGTTTTGTGATTTTCATAGTAATTGATAAAATCTAACATTTCTATTTTATTTTTTTAAATATTTGTTATTTCAAGTCCTTGTAAGATTGACTTGTTTCTCTTGCTTGACAAAATTAACATTTTCTGTTAGTTAACATTTGCAATTGAAATCAATCTTACATTTTTATGAACCATGCAATCATACATCTTATTTCTTACTCTGCTAAGTGAGATGAATGTTTAACCATAAAATCAATGGAAAACATTTGAATTTGTGAAAATATATAAAAAAAACATATAAATTTAAAAACGAAAAAAGGTAACATATATTTATCCCCAAATAAAAACATCTTAAAGAGTGCTGCATCGTAACAGTATCAAAATAAATAGCCAAAATAATGCCATATATTCTAGAAGAAAAAAATTCTCAACTACATCAAGAATACTCGATTGCAAATCTCAACGGAACAAATCTCTTAAAACATGCAAAATATGTGACAAATATTTATCACTAACATATGTTCTTTTCAAAAACAAAGATTTCCTAAATAAAAAAACACTTAAAGATCAACGAAAAAAACATGTGCCAAATATCACCAATAAATATACATATAATATACATTGCGACTTATTTTCTTAATCTTGTGTTAACAACTCAATAAAAAAATTGCCAAATATGTGACAAATATTTATCATCAAGAAGATATTTCCTGTTACACAACTATAATCTATCCAGATAATATCTTGACACTAAAAGGTACCCGTATCAGATTTGATGACATTTCAGAGAAAGCAATGTCAATTTCAGCTGAAATAAACATACCACCCCCAACGGAGAAATATATCCAAATATTATAAACAGTAAAGAGACACATAGTCTACATAATGTTGCTCTGATCTTTTCACAGTGGCGCTCTGCTCGACTTTTACTTATATTGTAGGTTTGTGCTTTATCTCATGCTAAACAGACCTTATCATCAAATTCTTTCTGTATCATTGAATTCTTTCTTTATCATGTACTTTTCATTGTGGCATGGGACCAGTGTATGATATAATTTTTTAAGATCACAAGCAACCCGGTTGTTTTCAATGTTGCTAGCCCAAAAGAAAAATTACTAGCCCAATTAAGTAAAGATAAAAAATGTTTTCTGATATTCATTGTTTTAAAATCAAACACAACAGAATTAATTACAAAATGTAATGAAAAAAAGTCAAAATATTTTTGATATACCAATCCACACTATCCAACCGGGCTATCATTACTTTTTTTTTACTAGCCCAGGCAAATTTCAACAAGCATCGGGCTACCGGGCTAGTGGTTATTTCGGACACTGCATGGGACGCAGCTAAAGTTTTTGTTATTCATTCAGGTTTTTTTCAATATCAAACATTCTGAGAAGTCTATTTACTGGAATAAAAATTATCATTAATAATTTTTACTTTTGATAGGCAATTCTTGAATAGTTTGGAACCGGTTAGGGAGAGATTTGATACAACCTAAATTTACTTCATAAAAATATACCAAATGAAATTTTAGAATTGATTCGTTCGTTTCACATGTTGATATTATGTTATGGCTGAATCAGCAAGATGCAGGCAGTTCTTTTTTAAATAATTTGGCTGATAATTTCTTTTCCAGCTTTAAAATTTAAAGTGCAAAAAGCTACCATTAGATTTAAACAAGGCATGACAAAACATCTTCCAAAACTATTTCATTTCCTATCTTTCATCTCCTCATAAATGTACACGAAGATATATAAACTTTATTGTCCGTTCATTTTGTTCATAAACACATGTTTGTAAAATCATGAGAGTTGTAAGCTTTCTTAAATACCTAGTTAATACAGTAAATCTTGCCAAAACGAGGCTAAATATTACATTCATAACCTTAAAGGACAAGTGCCATTTACTAAAAAGCGAGTTAATCTATAGCTCAGGATCTACGCTAATTTCAAAAAGATCTCAGCCTTGAAATTAGGAGGCGTTACCCTGAATTTGTTTATGCATACCACCAAAATAAAGTAAATTTGAACCAAAATTGGATTTGATGAAAAAACTTGATTTCCTTAAATACTTGATTATACTTTATTATTGTAACTTTTTATTTGACATAAAATGGCAATTGGATTTCGAAATTTGAAAAAAACATATGTATAGATATTTGAAAGAAGATTGTTATCTCTTTCTTTGATGTTTTGATTTAAGATAAGATTTAAAAGTTTCTATGGTCGATAAATGAATCATTTGAATAAAAGGAATACTCACACATTCTTTACTCGTTTAAGTTATCATTAATCAAGTTATCCTATTATGTGAATGATTTCAGTTAACAATACAAGAACGTGGGCACTGCTTTATATAGTCATAAAGGCTCTTCAAGAACCAATGGTAGTAAACCAATTATTTTCAAAAATTAAAGTAACAAAATTTACATAAAAAGTTTTGACCCAATTTTTTAAAAATAAACATCATACAAATTACTTTTTTTTAGGGAGAAGTTTTTTTCCCAAAACAAGAGGGTTGTACCCAATTTCCAAAAACGAACATTTTTGCACAAATATTCAAAAATATTATTTGACCTCTGAAGCAGTTCTTACAAAAAGCTCAAGCTATCAGCAAGTATTCGGCGTAAAGGATTTTTCGATACGATCGACGACAGAAACTTGTTACACAAAGAACAGCTCTATACAGTCCGTGCGAAATCAAAAGAACCAATCAGGCGTAAAATTTCTGCTGCTTTCGATCGTCGGCTGCTGACTGTTGCATCTGATATGAAACGGGCGACTTCATGAAAGCTTCTCGTCATCGTAAATAACCAATAATACGAACACGAGAGGAATTAATAGCAAAAGGGGCGGAACTCATTTGGGATAGGCATGCATTAGTAGGCAAATGATTCATGAAAGACCGAAATGCACGCACCTAAATACTCAGCTAAAATTCATGAACTGTTCTCGCGTAATAATCGTACTTCATGACCGAAATGTGATATGAATAAAAATTGGAATCATTTTAGCAACAATGTTTTCAATTGGAAAGTTGAACCATTTTAAAAAAATGCTATTAATGTGTTCAATTGGAAAGTTGAATCCTTTTAACAACAAATGTTCTTAATGTGTTCATTACAATTTTTATCGCAGCTTTGCCAGTTTACAAATTCATTGTCATGTAATGAAAATACACTGGGTCTAGATGGGAAAGAAACTATTTGCAATTGATTGTTACAAGTGTTGGATTCAACTTAGCAATTAAACTTCTTCCTTTGTTAGTGCCAAATTATTAAAGTAACATCTATGTATATATTTTTATAAAATGTCAATATATGGTTTTATTATTAAAAGTATTTTTATTGACGAAAAAATAGTTTACAGGCATCTTAACTTGTAGGATGGTGTATTATCCTCTGAAGTAAATCATATTTTATATGAATGTGATTATATTATAAATGAAAAATATTTGAAGAGATGCATTTTTTAAAGTGCTGTTGTGCCATTGTTGTGCTGTGTTATTAACAACAGCCATCTGTCATCATTTTCGTTAAGTTAAAACATATTTGTATGTCAAAATGCCCTGTGTGTATGTTACTTTTGACTGAAACATGCTGAGTAATCATAAAAGTAATTTACGCAAATATATGTCCCTTATCATTTAAGATTCATTTAAAGATTAGTGCCTCCATTATCCTTATTTCCAGTTCATAATAGACTTTACAGGCTTTCAAATTGAAAAAAGAGAGAGTTTGGGTTGGTCTCTTTGGTATGAATTACCTCCCTTATGTAACTGGAACTCTCTTGAAAAGAAGGTAAAGAAATCTGTAAAAGCACAGCCTTACCCTTTCAGAAACGTATACCTGAATCCATCTTCTAAATTACCCAAAACGTGTTCAAATTCTCCTTTTTAAAATGAAAATTCTCCATTTTGGCCCCTAAAAAACTGTATTCTGTCACTTTTCATTTAGTGTCGAGTCTACTTTGAAATCAGAAAGCTAGATTGGAAATGTGTTCAGGGCTTTTTCCCTCCTTTTCCCAATTTTGACAGCACTTAAGAAACTGGATGGATTTTTCCTCACGAGCTTTTCCCATGCAACCTTCTGAGTAGATAATCGAAGGAAGTGAAAGAATTTTTTCATCCAAAAACAATAAATATCTACCATCTGTTCATACAAAACAGAAGTATTTTTTATTTTTGTGAACCACTTTTGAAACATTTGAAAACTGAAGAATTCAACCATTTGGAAGGTAACAATTAAAAGTAGGATGGCAATGTCACAGCAAATTAGTTTCTTTACTGAAATGTAAACACATTGTCTCTTGACATTTGAAATTTTCTTGATGAATGAATTCATTTATCACTTTGACTACACTGAAATATTTTTTAAGAATTACTGTATCTCTTTTTATTAAGGGTTTGTTGAGGTTAAAAATATGGTATCTATGTTGATATTGTCTCATGCTACGACTATCCAGTTTAATCAATGCACATTCAAACTTTTTGTTAAACATTATCATCTATTATTTACCAGTTTAAAGGGGCAGTAGCACGTTTTTAGGGGGAATATAAGGTGATGTCATGAAAATGAAAATAAATGGTTCCAGTTGAAAGACAATGTATTTAAACTAAATGAAGCAGTTATAATTTGAATATATAACTTAAAGTTCAGCCATACGATTCCTTTTTCTTACAAAAATGAATTAAAGGTGTTCACAAAAAAATGGCCGCCAATGGATTTTATGTGAATCCTCATATTTTGTCCTCTGACTATGGGTGATCGGCTTGTGTAATGAGATTGTTGACAATGTCAATATAATACATTTAGCATTTACTTACAATTATAAGTGAAAATTTTAAAATATAAAATTATCAAAAAACGTGCTACTGCCCCTTTAACATACAAGTTTTAAATTTTATAAAAATTAAAATTAAAATTATTTTAATTACCCATCAAGACACAGTTTCATGTGATAACTTCAGATAAGAATATTGCTATTCCATTTAAGAAGAAATACAAAATATGAAATTGCCACAAAAGTTTCATAAACATGAACTGTAAATGTATTGCACTCATTTAATACATATCAGTTTGAATAATAAAACAGTAGACTGTAAATGTATTACACTTATCTAATACATATTAGTTGAATAATTAAAGGGGCAGTAGCACATTTTTTGACACTTTAATTTCTTAAATTTTTCACTGATAATTGTAAGTTAATGCTAAATGTATAATGTTGACAGTGTCAAAAATCGTATTACAAAAACCAATCATCCATAATCAGAGAACAAAGCATGAAGATTTACTTAAAATCCATTGGCGGCCATTTTATGTGAACACCTTTAATTCAGTTTTTGGTAGAAAAAGGCATCGCATGGCTAAACTTTACATTATATATTTGAATTATGACTGCTTCATTTAGTTTAAATGCATTGTCTTTCAATTGGAACTATCAATTTTCATTTTCCTGACATCACCTAATATTCCCCCTAAAAAAAGTGCTACTGCCCCTTTTAACAGTTTCCTTAATAATTAAATCTCCTAACAGAAACGGGTCAGGATAAAATGGTCAAATATATCATCCCAAAGTTTTCCATAATGCAAATGTTAAATGTTTTAGTGCAGATGCTTAAAGTATACATTGTTGTCATGGTGATAAGTCAATTAATATCTACTGCGATTCTTAATAGGACAAAGTCATAAGATATTGCATATGTTTTCAACAAATTGTTCAGTTTAATAGCCTTAAGACTAGATTCGTGTTCATTGATCAGACAAATTCTGTTATATTCATAATGAAATAAGGATAATTGACAAATGAAAAAATGGCCCATAAATATCTGAACTAATCATAACATATCGACAGCCATGCATCCAGATGTCAAACAAAAACCAATCCATATATTTGAGACCTGCAACAGTTCCAGTTTGATTAATCAAATCCTATCAAGTTCCAAAGTCTTTAATTCTGACAAGTTGTAGAAATGATCATTTACAAATCATTTGACGAAGAAACTGCAATGACTCACTCCCCCTTATTCCAGGAACTGATTCAAAGACTTGCAGGAACCAGTGTACGTTACGAGGCGCTACCGATAATCAACACTCCAAGACCAGTGATTTCAAGCACCACAGCTAAATCTGCCTCAATTCCTTCCCCAATACCAGCCATTATGGCCCTGCCAAAAAACGGTAACTGGCGCTAATGTCCAACCATGCAATTTCTTCTGTCTAAGGATCAGTGCTGATAACAATCGGAATGTATCATTGGATGTGGTACGGTGCTGTAGTGTCAATAACAATTGAAATGTATCTTTGTATAGGGAATCCAAAGGTAGCACTTTAATGATGGGGATATATCATGGAGAAGCATTGTACTAGACTTACCGTATATGACCGGGTATAAGTAAACCCCACCTATAAGCCGACCCCCTTTCTAAATGTTTTCAACTGCATCATATAACCCAGGTATAGGCCGACCCCCTTCTTTGACCCCCTAATTTATGGTATCAAATTCTCGGCCTATACCCGGTCATATACGGTAAATGGTAATGACAGTCCGCATGTTCGTGTCTTAAAGTTGGTACCAATTGTTTTGGGACTGTCCATGATATCACAACATTTTTATTGAGTCCATATTGACACCACCACAGTGGTGTGGAACAGATTTTGTTGGCTTGTTATATCTTTGGTACTAAAGTCAAACAATGATTTCAGTACCAATAAGGAGCCAACTTAAATAAAGATGTCAGGCATAAATATATATACTAAGTAATACAGTGTCCAAGAATAATGTCAGTGCAATTATTAACTCACAATAGCACCAAAGGTGTCGGTCATATGGGTCCAAGAATGACTTCAGTACAGTCATTAAGTCAACATAGCACCAAGGGTGTGGGTTATATAAGAAATGTAGCATAAAGTATCAAAGAATGACTTCAATACTGTCATTAAGTCAACAAAGCGCCAAGGGTGTGGGTTATATAAGAAATGTAACATAAAGTGTCCCAGAATGACTTCAGTACTGTCACTAAGTCAACATAGCATCAAGGGTGTGGGTTATATAAGAAATGTAACATGAAGTATCAAAGAATGACTTCAATACTGTCATTAAGTCAACATAGCATCAAGGGTGTGGGTTATATAAGAAATGTAACATAAAGTGTCCAAGAATGACTTCAGTACTGTCATTAAGTCAACATAGCACCAAGGGTGTGGGTTATATAAGAAATGTAACATAAAGTCCAAGAAAGACTTCAGTACTGTCATTAAGTCAACATAGCACCAAGGGTGTGGGTTATATAAGAAATGTAACATAAAGTGTCCCAGAATGACTTCAGTACTGTCATTAAGTCAACATAGCACCAAGGGTGTGGGTCATATAAGAAATGTAACATAAAGTCCAAGAATGACTTCAGTACTGTCATTAAGTCAACATAGCATCAAGGGTGTGGGTTATATAAGAAATGTAACATAAAGTCCAAGAATGACTTCAGTACTGTCATTAAGTCAACATAGCACCAAGGGTGTCAGGCATATTATCACATGTGACACAGAATCCAAGAATGACTTCAGTGCCTTTATTAAGTCAGCAATAGCGCCAAGGGTGTTTTACAGATTAGCACATGCGAAGCATAGTCCAACAAAGTACTGTTATTGAGTCGACGCTAGCGCCGAGGGTCTCAGGCATATTAGCACATGCAATCAAGTGACAAAGAACGTGCATACCAATAAACATGTCATGTCTTGAACCAATCTGGCTTTCATGTTCCTTATTGAGTTAGACAGGGCATTATTGAGTGCCATGTTCGCTCCAGTAGAGCACTATGTTACTGTTGCATAGAGAGAAATTACTTGTAGAAATTTATCTCATAGAAATGAATCTATGGATGTCAGAAAGTTATAAATATGGCCATGATCAAATTCAGTTTTATTGGCAATTCTTGGGAATCAGATTAAGTAAGTTTGTACATTTATAGCTTGTTAAGTCAATCAATGATGAATGAAATGGCGACGCGGGACTAAAATTAAATTATCGGCCATTCCAGGAATGCTCAAAATTGAATAATATATTTCTCTCCTCATATTCACCGTCAAGAAATTCAATAATATACATCTTATTTCCAAATCAATTAACTTGGAAGACAACTTAAAAGGAAAATATGAAATGACTAATTCATTGCTAAATAGCTTTGAAGATAATTTTGCATGTTTTATGGAATAACATCAATTTTTATATCATTTCTGCCTTTCAACTCCATTTGTCAATGCAGTTTTTATCAGATCATTTTTCGCACAAGGTTTTATTGTATATTATTCAGTAATAATTTTGTAAAAAAATATTCATGTTATCTTTTCATTTTTCATTGTATCAAGCTGAGTGGTTTTATTTATCATTTTGCTTGTAAAACTAACAATATGTTTTATCAAATATATCTTGTTGAATTTTAATCAAAGTAATGGTTAAACCTGGGGTTTTTTTTCAGTTGTAAAATCAGACTGAAAATAATCTATTTGTATGTATTTTTGTGTATGTTTTTAAAATCCCAAATTAATCTATATAATGAATAAATCAACATTAAGTCTGATAACACAAATACTTATTCATTTATCTGAACATACAACTAAAAATATTTCCCAATAAAATATTCATTATAGCTTTACAACCGTAAATATTTTTTTGTGATCATATTTCAGAACAATAAAATAAGAATCAAATTCTATTTTAAAGTAACTTTTATTCAAAACCAAATACTACGGTGACCCAATGTGATTGTATCGTTCAGAAGACACCATTTGCGGCCATATAAATATCGCCCTCTTGGATAGCACGACAGTAGCTTTTAGCAGAAGGCCATTAGTACTAGAATACCAGGAAGGAACCAAAGACATTTCGGCCAATCGTAAACATGGCACGATCTGAAAGTGTCTGTAGTGCTGACAAGCTAGTATACCAAACTGGACATATGGCAACTTGACCATGGAAGCCCCCATGGAATGAGCATAACCTCCTTCCCTTGCATAACCGTCTGAGATAGCCGATAATGCGACTGCACGCTCTTCTGGCACGTGGGTCCGCATTATAGTCGGCGAGCCCTTGTAGTTGTAACGCGTGCCCCGTAAACAGAGGGCTGTGTGTTAAAATAACAAATCTTTGCGTCGGTGTTTGATTAAATATGGACAAACATAACGGAGAAAATCTCCACTTTACTTCTAAATCCCTTCCTTGAGAAAGCCGGAAACGGGGGAATGGTAAGAAGGGGGTTATCGTTCTGATATCTTGGTCTGATGACTAAATCCCTTGATAAACAAACCTGGCGCCCTCTCAGAGGATAATGCCCGGTCAAGATATATCATCTTCAGCTGCTATTAGTTATAACTCATGACCTACCTGCTTCAAAGAATCCGCTGTATACCTGGTAGATTCCAATGGCACGGGTATTTGCAGTGTTTGGCAGTGCGTTATTGTTGGCTAATCCCACACGTGGTGTAATGTTATCAAATCCGTTGAATATGAAATCCGTTATGCATTAACTGCACGTGAATCCCTTATAGGATCACATTTTCTGAAAGGAAGAATAAATCCAGTTGAAAGACCGTGCATGACGAAGCATATAGTCACAGTTATATATTATCCTTCGAGACACATGCACCGTAAAATCTCCTTTTTGTGAAATCTGACGGTAGCGTGTTTACCACTAAAACTAGTCGTATACACAGCGGTTTGTGTATATTACGTACCAACACATAAAACACCGTGTAGCGAAATCGACAAGCCGAATTGACATCGCACGGTTCCCTCGTGGGGAAACAGACAAGCTGGGCCAGATTGACAGTTGCCCCGCCCCCTTTCACAAGCGAAACGGATGAGTGAGCAACGATATCCAATAGTCAGTGTCTCCGCTCGTTGCCATGGGTGACAAGCATTCCCTGCACGCGCAGCCAAGTCTTTGAAGTAGAGCGATCCATCATGCAGTTTGCCTTGCTCGCATGTTGGAGAAATACGACCTAACGCTAGCAGGATTCTAATGAAAATCGCGGCGGGAAGATGAAAGCGATGTTGGGCTAATCTTTAGCCGAGATGAGACTTTGTAGGACGGTCTTGCACGATAGTGGTATTGCGTGTAATACATATGAATTGATGTGTATATTTTATTTCGATAACTTGCTACAAAGGCGCGTGGAATGAACTCTCTAGTTCTAATTACATGGATTACTGTTCTGTGGTAATTCCAAATGTGATTTAAAACGATGTTTACAAATATGCATTGAATTACAGCAGTAAATAATACGTATGTGGATCGATGTAACCCAAAGCGGTAGGGAAAGGAGGTTTCGGGGTGAAATAGTATTGTATATTAAAATGGAAATGAATACTTATAAGATGATAACTTCTTCACTGATTATTTAGGGATTGTCACGAATTGATGGACCAAAGATGTATCAATTCATCAAATAAGGCCAAACCCTCCTGGTCGAGTGGCAGGCTTCATTCATAACCTTGCTGATTTGGTACCTTTTATGCGTCTTAGTTATATTCCAAACGAAACTGTCATTAAAGACCTAAAATTTGCGATCAAAATACACACATTATTTTCATCGAATGCACGGATTATCAATTGATAACTCAAGATATCATTTTCCAAATACTCATGTGAGCCATTAACCGCCTTGACAATAAAGTCCTGACTCAGTACCCCAAGGAGCTGTCTACAAAGTATATCATGGATAGTAGCAAGGCTGTAATGAACAAATGATTGAGGTCGGCGCTAGTTATGAACTTTTACAAAGTATTTCCAGAGATTATACTATCATCTAAGGTTATGACTGAGACTTACCTGTATAACATATTCATATTGAATTATACCACCCTGGCTATATAATTTAGAACTTGAGGTAAAGACGCCACAAAACGTCATAATATAGCAATGTAAAGACGCCACAAAACATCAAACTATAGCATCGTAAAAGAAACAGTATTTTTTTAAACAAATTAAATTTTAACACGTAAATATAACATTCCTCTTCACCCGTGCCTCCGCTAATGGCTCTAATATTGCCAAAGCGGAGCTAAACAATAAATCAGTCACTCAGTCTTCTCCATTCTGCATTCTCAACCTACGAAGGGTAACCAATTTGTGTTCGCACAACTTCTGTTGCAAGTATATTATTTTCTGGGCTGAAATACAGAGTCCTGATATGTTGTGTGTTGCATTATGATAATATGTATGTTACATTATGATACTTTCTGTTACATTTCGATACTTTGTGTTTCATTATGATCATGTGTATGTTACATTATGACACGTTGCGTCACATTATGTAACTTTGATTGTTACATTATGAAACATAGTGTTGCAGTACGACACTTTGTGTGTAACATTATGATACTTTCTGTTATATGATATACTTTTTGTGATATTATGATACAAATGAACCGTTCTGTTACTTTGTGCGGTGTTGTGTTGTTTAGTGATAGATCGATCATATCCCTTAATGTTATTATGTGATGCATATGAAACTTTCTTATGAATTGTGATACTTAATTATATACACCTTGATACCTGTGAAACAATTTGATGGATTATCACACTTAGTAAATTGATTTGATTCATTGCGAAAAGATCAAGAAGACATTTTGTAGGAAGATACGTTCCTACTCTGTATGTAGCCTTAGAACAGGAGTAGTGGTCAGCTGATTCATCAAACTGAAGAAACGTTCTTGGCCACATCAAGGAAAAGAGATGCCACCAAAACGTATCTACTTTTTATGTTTTGTCACTTGTTTCTAGGAAATATTGTTACTACTGATATGATACTTTCTGGTATTTTGAAACGTGATACTTTGTGAATTATTTCAATGTTTTATAATACACATAGTCACAAAGGCCTTACTTTATTATTTAGGGAAGGCCTGTTGATAGACAAATATATAGCCTCCGAAAGAAGAATCTGAATAAATTTTTAAAAGTCATTTGAGAGGCATTTTAGAAGATTGTAACGTCCAGAAGACAAGGATTTTTTTATGGACGATCGACTTCTTTTTTGTACGTTGATCATCCATTAAATGCCTCGTCTTCTGAAAATTTAAGAGGTTTTGAAGAAAAGGTCTCCGTATAATGAGTCAAAAAGGTATATTCTATAATTAAGAAGGATCATAACACTATCATATTTTGGATCACATTATCTGCAATAGTCGGTTCTTTGGTTTCGAACAGTACCCGGAATCAGGAAACACCGCGATGACCAAATCTCATTTAAATCGGACGGAAACTTATCACTTGTATCAAGAAACGCAGCGAGGTATAAGTGATAATTTTCGATCTGATTTGAATGAGATTGGCGATGACCGTACAAATCCTGAAAAGTGACTTGATCCAAAAAGTACAAGAATCTGTACTGATGCATAAAGTGGGATAGAAAATATGATAATGTTACATCTTTTCACTAACTCAATGGTATTGTCTCCAATTAACAATGATCCTTGCGTAAAAAGTTTGTCCCTGTTTGTTCAATGACTCCTATAATAGTGTTAGACAAATTCATTCATCTGATAATTGTTCTATATTTTTTAAATCTTCAAAATATTTTACCTATGCCATGTCTCAACGAGATATACCGATAAATCATATGTGTATCTTAATACTTTTGGATTGAATTGTTTAAGTATACTACATGTTACTCCATTGTATATGGTCTGAGTCCTCACATGCAAATAAACATCCTTGACTTTGAACAAGTTTTGGGCAAGGATCTGAATGACTGATTAGCTTGCCTATTATGTTACAGAGGAAACTGAAGAGGGAAACTAAAGACTGTACTGTCTACAAGCACGGGAAACAAATACACCACTGGTGTATCTACACGTATTGTGTACACGTGAGTGGACCTGTCTGGTTGTAAATGTTGTCTTAAAAACAGGAGCTATTGATAAACGTACACTGCACGTGAAGCGGTTTGCCATAAGCGGAAACTTCACACCTCATTTTAGTCCATAGACTTAGGTTGAGTCTCTGATATGAATTGTTCTCAAATTCAAAATTTAAAATGAAATGTTAATGTTGTGTTAAAGACAAGAGCTGTCGATAAACTTGTACTACAAGCTAGGGGAGCGGTTTGCCATATCGCGGAAACTCCACACCACATCTCTGTTCTTAGACTTGCTTTGAGTCCCTGCAATGAATTGTTCTAACATAATTCAAAATTTAAATTGACATAGAAGATACAGATGATTGCTTTATTTCCTTGAATCGGAAACACTAGCCGTTATATAGACTTCTCAAATTCTTCAATGAACCTTCTCTAATAACTTAAAAAATGAAAAAGAATAAAATGAATTGTGCCATTCTGAGAGTTCTTCGTTTTCTAAAAAACGAGCTAACAAGTTTTATTTGTAAGACTTCTCTAGATTGACAGCTCGTCTCTGAAATGATTTTTTCCAAATAAAATTTAAAATATTAAATATTAATATAAAATATTACCGGAGATAAATACAATTTAGTTTAGATGTGCCTGTTCGGGATGCATATATTTTCCTGAAACAGACATCGATTCTCTTCTTATAAACCCCTCAATCAAACCGAATAATAACTCAAAATCAAATACTTTTCAAAAGGTACCTGTCTGAGATTTTCATTGTTTTACAATGAACTACCAAGTCTTCTTGTAGATATTCCTGCTATTGTAGAATATGTATGGGGAGAACTTCTCTCTGTAATTGCGACCTAACGCAAGCCTGAAGTTTCAACCTTTACAAAGAATAAAACTAGGAGTGTAGACATACACGTCTCGAATATACGATATCTTTTAATTTCAAATAAATGCTATAACATTTTGTTTCTATTTGATACCTCCAAATGTGACATGTACATAACGATCAAGCCTGACGAGAACCGTATCAATGTAGGACTTGTATTTGGAGAACTTCTCTCTGTAATTGCGACCTAACGCAAGCCTGAAGCTTCAACCTTTACAAGGAACGTAACTAGGAGTGTAGAAATACATGGCTCGAATAAGATACCTTTTTACATTAAAAATATGCTATAACACTTTGTTTCTATTTGATACCTCCAAATGTGACATGTACATAACGATCAAGCCTGACGAGAACCGTATCAATGTAGGATTTGTATTGGAAGAACTTCTCTCTGTAATTGCGACCTCATGCAAGCCTGAAGCTTCAACCTTTACAAGGAACGTAACTAGGAGCGTAATACACTGCTCGAATATACGATACCTTTTAATTTAAATAAATGCCATAATATTTTGTTTGTATTTGATACATACAAATGTGACATGTACATAACGATCAAGGTTGACGGGAACCGTTTCAATGTAGGATTTGTATTGGGAGAACTTCTCTCTGTAATTGTACCTTATGCAAGCCTGAAGCTTCGACCTTTACAAGGAACGTAACTAGGAGCGTAATACACTGCTCGAATATACGATACCTTTTAATTTAAACAAATGCCATAATATTTTGTTTGTATTTGATACATACAAATGTGACATGTACATAACGACCAAGGCTGACGGGAACCGTTTCAATGTAGGATCTGTATTGGAAGAACTTCTCTCTGTAATTGCGGCCTAACGCAAGCCTGAAGCTTCAACCTTTACAAAGAATAGAACTAGGAGTGTAGAAATACACGGCTCGAATAAGATACCTTTTTACATTAAAAATATGCTATAACATTTTGTTTCTATTTGATACCTCCAAATGTGACATGTACATAACGACCAAGGCTGACGGGAACCGTTTCAATGGTACCTCCTTTCATCCCAGCCTGGTACCAATTTGTACGGCTGAATAGTAAGCTGTTTAAAGATTATAATAATTAAACAAAGTTGAAAAAATGGTGTGAATATAATTATGGTTTATTCTATAGCCTATCTTCATGAATGTTTTTTTCTATAACCAATCTTCATGAGTGTTTAATCGAAATCGAATCTTCATGTACTTTGTAGCAATGTTTCAGTTTCTTATACTTTCATCCCAGCCTGGTACCAATTTGTACGGCTGAACAATAAGCCGTTTAAATATTATAATAATTGAACAAAGTTGAAAATTGGTGTGAATATAACTATGGTTTTCAATGTTTATTCTATAGCCAATTTTCATGAAGTTTTTTTTCTATAACCAATCTTCATAAGTGTTCAATCGAAATCGAATCTTCATGTACTTTGTAACAATGTTTCAGTTTCTTATACTTTCATCTGAGCCTGGTACCAATTTGTACTGCTGAACAATAAGCCGTTTAAATATTATAATAATTGAACAAAGTTGAAAAATGGTGTGAATATAACTATGGTTTTCAATGTTTATTCTATAGCCTATCTTCATGAATGTTTTTTTCTATAACCAATATCCATGGATTTTTATTTTAAATGGAATCTCATGTACTTTGTAACAATGTTTCAGTTTATTATACAATGGTGGATGTTTGGTATCGTTTGTCGAGCTCTCCGCCAAAAATATTTCTTGTACATCTTGAAGAAGCCGATTTAGCATTTGTGAGATATACAAGAATATGATAGCTTGTAAGAAGATATAAAAAGGCTCATAATTTCAGGAACTCTATTATTCATATGATGTAATGTATTATGACTCACACAATTTACCGCCGATATTGTAAAAGCATCACACCTCATTATGTTAACAAAACACACTCACTAAAAAGAATTATAAACAAACACATTACTTCGCCATTTGCTTCTTCAACTCTGGGAACAGGAATAGCCAACATTTAACGTCTCGTTCTAAGTAATATTATATGGCGAATCTATTTCTGAAAAATCGAAAACGTTTTAAGAAACATAGAACTGTGACATTTGCTTAATCCAACTTTTGAAACTGGAATGACCTACATTAGTTGTCTCGATTTTAAGAAATATCATATAGCAATTTTATTTTGAAAGAATCGAAAAAGTTTTAGAAATATAGAACATATGCGCCGAGTACGTTTACGCATGGCTACTGATGCGTACACTCTAACGCAAGACTGCAAAATATGTCGCATAAGGTCTAAAGAAGTCTTCAGGCGGTTAATATGGGCGCCAGCTGGTCAGGGCGACGTTGTCAAACCCTTGCGTATTAATTACCTTCTACTTTCCCCTTACAATAAGATATGGTCGACCCAAGCCATTCAAAAACCGTAAAAGCACATTTTTCACGTTAACAGCGAGGGGATGAAATAAGCGATCGTTCCTTGTCACACCCCTGCGCACCAAACTGTTTTCTGGTTTGATATGGTATGGTCTGCAGACATCGAATATGGGTACTAGGAATTGAAAAGGCACCTTTTTCTGAATAGTTTTGTTCTATTCGTAATTCTTGTTGAACATGGCAGTGTCTGCAGACATTGAATATGGGTGCCATGAAGTGAAAAGGCCACCTTTTTTATGAATGGTTTTGTTCTCTTCGTAATAAAATCTTGAGTCAACCAGAGATTTCATTTTCAAACCATGAATCGGTAAAACAAAAAATGTGAGACGGGAACGTTAGAAAGAACATTCCTTTTTTGTTCTTATTCGTAATAAAATCTTGAACAAACGTGAACCTGAACTTTAAAGCTATAAATTGTGTCCTTGTTGTTTCTTTTTGAGAGTTATTTCGTTCACATTTTGATTAAAACCGTCGACCAGTAGAACAAGACGCAATTAATTGTGATGAATTAGCAGAAAAACGGTGGTTCGAACAGTTTTAGAATCGTGGGTGGCCAGTTTCTTTGGGGTTTGAAACTAACTTTTTCTTTGAATAAACTTTAAAAAAGTCATGTTTAACGCTTTTTATCCATGGAAGATGGTAGGTCGACTCGACCAGTTTCTTTCACCCTTTTGTTACAATAACTTCACAAAGCATCAGGCTTCAATTTCATTATCGCTGACACATATTTCTGCAAGAACATGCATTTTCTGACTGCAAGAAATATTGATAAGACTGTTGCATCTTGCACGCTTCCCTTCTGATACATTAAAGCAGCTCTACGAGTAATACATCTCCCTACGCAGAGCCTAAAACGCCAGTTTCCGGACTGTCATTTTATGCCTTGCTGCAGAGCCTTTACTTTTCTGTGCTGCTATAGTGCCCCTACAGACTAGAGAGCAAGCATAGAAAACTCAAGGTTATGCAGCAAGGCATAAAACTGACAGTTTGGAAACTGGCGGTTAAGGTTTTGCGTAGGAAGATGCGAGTAATAACAACCCACGGAATAAAGTGACGTCTTCGTAACTAAACTCTGTTCAAAATGAGCACCTTCTGGGCAAGAATCTTGATTGTTGTGCCTAAGACAAACTACTTACAATCAGCCTGGCACGAGTTGATCTCGTCACGCACCGTAAGAGAAACACGATATTTGATTGGATAAGAATAAGGACGGTTGTATGTTGCAAATTTTCAACTTGTAAGAGAGGTTTCGCGGGAACATATTCCTGTGAAGAGAGTATGAGAAAAAAACATTTCCTTGAAGTAAGATGATGTTGCGAGGATATTTAAAATGTCGTATTCACTAGAAAATATGCTTATCTTCAACCCCCTCAACATAAAGCCGCGTTTGAATCAAAACTAAAAGAAAAGCTACCACAAAGCAAGTTATCTTGTTACAAGAAAGCCACTGCTAAAATCACTCAGAACAATTATGTCGTAATGGCGGCATCCTGGCAATTCTAAATTAGCACCAAGCGTAAGTCAGCTTGCATCCATCCGACTTCTGTTTTGTCCTGTTTGGGATCACATCCTCAGAAAAACGGATCCTTTGGCCATGTTTTCATCGTCCACACAACGTCGGAGCTTGGCGGCCATTGTTCCGGAAAGGGAGGTAATTACAGCACGACAGGACTGGCGAAACATAAGGGTATCACTTTCCGCAATTGGACCATCATTCCTTGGCGCAATTTTCACTGGGTATTATCTGCTGCGATAGCCCAATTTAGACAGTTTTCACGCCATTACGGCCCCCATTTTAAAACACGTGAATAATTTGACGGTAATTAATCCAAAATATGATATGCCCCATCGAGCATTGTTGTGGATGTCACTTCATATATTTCAGTCTGGGGGATGTCAGTTTGTCCCCGCGTGTAAAGCGAATATTTGGATTTCCTGCGAGTGGCAATGGGCGTAATTAGTTTAATTAGAAAGATTTAGTTTCACATCCCATGCTTTATATCCTTTGCAGTGGTATGTGTTGAGCGCAGTGGTGTAGTGTTGTGTCCCTCGGCAAGGAACTTCATCCACATTGCACTCAGGTCACTCAGCTGTTGAAATGGGTACCTGAAAACAGGATGAACGGACCTACGTGGTCGCACTTAGGGTAATGATGTAGGTAGCGCTTCGAGCAGGTTATTTATCAGTGATTTATTTTTGTCAGTGAACCGTTGTCAATATGTAGACCTTGACGTGTTTAGATTTACAAAGACTATGACGAACAATATCATTTTGCTTTTGCACAAAACAATTATCATATATGATTGTGTTAAGTTCAAATAATTTTCATATTCATAAAAATTATCATAAAATATTACACTTTTACAATTTATCACTTTAAATGTGAACCAAAACAAGGCCTAGATACACGTGCTAAAGCCGAAATACACATTCAACTTGTACTACACCAGTCACTTTTTTTCACTTCACTCCATCGCCTTTAAAAGATCATTCAGACGACAAAAAGCAAAACAAAGGACGCTGAGTGCAATTCTATTGATGAACATCTTCTTTACGTTTCGGTATAGATTCTCATACCATTTTCAAGCATAAGCGAGTACTTCTCGATGATTTAACACCATTGATTATGCTTAATGCATGTATGTGATTCGAACAGCTTGCAGCATGTAATTTTGTAGTTTAAAATTATAAATTATATAATAATAGCTCCACCACAACAAGTATATTCAGGAGCCAGATTTCTGTTTGTTAATTAGGCATAGCTTGTATCAAACCGATAGTACGATCATAGTCACAGTCTCTGACACTTCAGAATAAAATCACGAACAAAATAATCTTTAATGTTCAAATTTCAAACAGTTATTCAAAGTCTACTGATGTAAGCATTCTTGCTATTTAGGCCTTAGTATACATTCATAAAGTTGAATGAAAATGCTTGAGAAAATAAATTAATGTGAAAATCTTACAGTTACTACGGTTAGTTTCAACTTGAAACACTTGATTGAATGATCATGACTGAGAAAATGAATGACTGAATGAATTGAATTTCTGCATTTATAATCAGAAACGGAAAATCATGAAGACTGAATTTTTTAGCTGGGTTTCATCTACGCACGATTCTGACATATCTAAAGAAAACGTCTCTTTCACATGTTTTAGAATAAAGATAAGAAAATTGGGATCATGATTTGAATGAACAACGGAATAAACGTTCACGGAATAACCATAAACAGAACACAAAGGCAAAACAACATTCATTTAAGAATTAGGACCAACAAGAATTCCAAACATATCAAATTTCAAAATTTGGACATCAAAGTCAAATGAATAACCGAGTGTATGAATAAATGAGTGGACGAATGAATGGACATCTGAGAGGAATTCATAGAAGACTCATAGCGTTATGTCCTCCAAAAGTGAGGGTAGGAACTCTCCAATAATGCCATTTGACTGAAGAGAAGGGGCACAAGCAAAGTCTTCTATCAAATTTCTCGAGGTTACAAAGACCCGCTCTCACTTGTATGAGCGCATTGTTGGGTGCGTGAAATACCAGCACATTTCGAAGTCCGGTTCGTTCCGGTTCATCGAGCACGTGCTAACTCCCGCCTAAGGACAATGTCCTGTCATCATTAGCTGGTGATGGCTTTGTTTCCTGTTCCCGAATTTCGGTAAAATCTGACAAGTTCCGTCACAATAGCGCTTCGTATGTCCTGCAGGCGGAATGTGAACTGGTCGAATATTGCTTCACTTCCTCTAAAGAAATTCCAAGCAAAACGAAGGAAACTGAAGAGAATGGTTGTAAAGAGCCTTCACAATGGAACTCCTTGCACCGCATACCCGGGTCAAAGCTACGGGAATTAGAGTCCAGCGCTGCAATAGAGTTCGATCTGGTCCTTCAACGAGAAGAGATGACCCCCATTGCTTTGATAAATGCATTCCAGACGAGACACTGCCATTGATTCGGACCAATATTTTAACACACTGTCATCAAAGAAACAATTGTCTTCCAATATGTTATTCACCAGAAACAATCTCGCATAAAGACGAAATCGCGGGGACTGCAACCAGACGACATTTTTCAATGACGGTTCTCTCGGCGCGATCATTTCCTTCCAAGAACGAGATCTTCATAAGTTGAAGAGCGGCCTCGTCTGACCTCGGGCAGCAAAACAATAGCACTACAGCCTGGTCTGACTAAACCTCTCGTTGAACAGCCCACCAGGACTGAAACAACATCCCCACCCAACAACAAACACATAAACGCCTTGCTGTGATCACGGGAAACAAGAATCGTCTCTGTTGTTTTTGCTGATAGTCTCAATCGAACTTGTTTCATTATGCAGCATTCGAATTAAGTTCTGTCTTTCATAATTCAGCACCTTTTGGGGTTACTAGGGCAATTGAGTTTGCAATCTGGCATCATCTTAAAAGCAACGCCACTGAATAAATAATGTCCAAGCGGAGTTTAACTCCAACTCACTCTTAAAAGCAAGTTTGAAAGAGTAAATAATTTAGATTATGGCTTGACCGTCTCTCTCCAAGGAGGTTACTCTAATAAGTTACAACGGGGCTATATTTCCCGGTTCTTTCTCCTTCGCGATAAACTTCTCGATACAGAAACTGTCCCCGTGTATATCAAATCAAAGATCGCAATATCCAACTGATTTACCTTGTGAGAAATATGTGCGGACCACACCAGTAAAGAAACTCTAGCCTTCTTAACCTTCAATAGAAACTGGTCATTTAAATTTCAAACATCGATTGTAACATTCTTAAAATTTCAATTTTTAACAGGTTGAAGAAGAAGAAATAATTTTAATTTGATTGGCTAGGGGAAATGTGATTCAATGTGTCCTTTGAAATTGATACATAATATTTTTTATGACTTTTTAAACAGAAACAGAAAGAAATTTCCCCCCGTTAACTAAATTCAATTATGGAAAACATAAGACTTCAATTCACTTGTGATGATGTAAACTCTGTTATGGAAGGATACCCGGAAAGTGCTTCACTAAATAAGGGTACTCGGGAAGGGTACCAAAGATGTTCTCAGCGAATGAAGTTACCATAGATAGAAGTGTCCCTTCATGGAAGGGTACCATACGTGCTCTACGAGGCATGGGTCCAAAATAAGAAGAATACCTCAGAAGTGCTCAACTAGGGAAGTTTACAAGAAGTATCCCACTATTGAAAGGTATCACAAAAGGTGCTCCACGAGGATTTGGTACCCCTGAAATGATGCTCCATTATCGAAGAGATGCAAAAGAGTGCCCAACAAGGAAGGTAATATAGAAGTGTCCAATGATTTAATGGTAGCACAAAATATGAGCCATGAAAATCCCGAAAATGTTCCCATAGAGAAGGATACTTCAAAAGTGCTCAACTAAGGAAGGTACCATAGACGTGCCCCATTATGGAAGGGTACCACAAAAAGTTATCAACGAGGAAAGATACCAAACACATGTCCCGTTATATTAGGTACCATAATACGTACTTCACGAGGTATGAGAACCCTGAATATTTTCCATAAGGGATGGGTACTTAAAAAAAATTAACTTGGTATGAAAGAAGTGTCCCATTATATAAGGGTACGACAAACGTGTTCCACGAGACATAGGTACCCCTAAATGTTCCTTTAGAAGAGGGTACTTTCTCAACCGAGGAACTGTCCTATGACAAAATGGGGCATATTCATGTGATGGTCAGCAATGGACTCTTCCTATGCATGCAGTGCACGCACTTATCCTAAAAAGAACTGTAACAGTTGTTATTATTGACAAAATCGACAGGCAAATGGCTATCTCTATATCAACTTTTCTTTTGCAGACAGGCGATTTTGTGTCTTTAGAATTTATTTCGCTTCGTCTTAATGATTAAAAATCTTCAATTGAACTTCTATCAGATATGTCGACAATACATCATTATGTTGACTTTCTGATTGTTTTACAAGCTTTATTTGCACCTACAAGAAATACGTCTTCTAAAAGCAATTATCGAGTTCTCAAGTTTTGTTTATGTTTCCTGTCGATTTATTTCTTATTTGCCGTTTTTATCCTCCTTTTCATTATGACATGGACGTTTAAATGAAAGCGCATATCGTGTTTGGTGAAAAAGAGAATATATTAATTAGGTTCGCATTTGGTCTTTCTCACAACATTCAAAAGAAAAGCAAATTGCTTGGTCTATATTTGTTATTTTCGTGAAATTTGATGCCGTTGACATTTTAAAACTGGTTCGAAAATGTTGAAAAACGAAAACAGAACCTCAACAACAACTCATTGAGGGATCGTTGAACTGCTCCATGATATTGTTAAGGAGCTTTTTACACAGTCTAGGTCCTTTTGAGGAAGTATAGAGTTAACCCAAAATGATAGACCAAATATTAATGACTGTTTACACCAAAGTTGTGCATTGTTTCTGACAAAACAAATAGAAGACGAAAAATTATATAAATGGAAGAATGTTCGAGATTGTTATCATCTTCTTATGGTCTTAAGAACGAAAACCATATTATTTCATGGAATACATTCAGAGCAAACAGGCATAAATGGAGGAAACTATATATCTTTAATCATATGTAAAGTCACCATTAAGCCGCTTTAATGAATTGAAAATATTCTTTAATTTCGCATCCAATAACACTGTTCAAACTGTCAACACAGGGACGATCTATTCCTGGTCTACCAAAAAACTTGACAAGACCCTTTGGCCTTATTCAGTGCTAAGCCAATGATGCACTTCGTTGAATAATTGGGAATTAACCCTTCTTCATCAAAAGGATGTTTATTCTTTTGAAAACAAAGGGTCTTTGACGATGATACCTTTAGACCAAAGGACTTATACATGTCAACGCTGATCCAAAGTAACAAACTCCAAACTCAAACAAAAGTTTATTTTCCGCCTCAAGTTATTACTCTTCTTGGCAGTCTAAAATGAATTGAACAAATCCGACGCATTTCAAATTTTTCCGAGTTTAAATTGGATCACGCGGGAGAGCTAACAAATGCATTTTTGAACCAGCTATTGAACATGTACAAAGTCGAACACATTTTCGTCAATGGAACCGCCATGTTCCAACTTGAATTATGGTCTTTTTAATGTACCGGAAGAAGAAAAATGCCAGTCTCGGGCAAAACTGTCTGCGAACTTCCTGTCATGTCTAGATCATCTAAGCCGGCGTGAAGGAGTATTGATAAATGACTTGAAATGAAAACTCGTATTTTAAAAGGTGTGACTGCTTAATTACCACTGATTTTGTCCTTTTGTTTCGCGGACGCCCGAACTAATTTACGAGTCGTTGAACATGTACGATGTGTGCGGAGCGGGATCCGTGATTTAGTCGCGATGAGGTGCGTATTAACACAACAGAGTCGCCTTTGATTCATACGCATTGTGCAATTTCAATTAGCGACCAGCCAATGACGATTTGTTGATGAGGGTTTCGTCGTGGTTGAGAAATGTAATTTTAGTAATGACCATCTGGTCATAATTATGTCACATTATATCATAGAACCGGGGCGAGGTTGAAACAGCTAAATGTTAGGTCATGACTTGAACTTTTTAGGGAAAATGTAATTTGAAAGAATCAAAATATCTAATATCCGTCAAATCGGAGAGGCACATTACCAAAAATAGCATATATGCAGCAGCGCAGTATCAATCGTGATTATTAAAGACAACATTTGCTTTGGTTTTAATCACAACCTCTAAAATGAGTTGATGTTAGGCTATTAATAAAAACGAGACGAGGCTTTGAAAGGACGAGTGTAACATGATAATAGATTTCATAAGACGTTTTGAGACCACTGTTGATGTATGTATTACCCGTATTGTTTATGTTTCCACCCTTTAAATCTATTTGCGATGGCCGTCGTCTGAAACACGCTAGTCAATTGCTTCAAGACGTCATACATATATACCGGAACTCTTGGTTGCCAGGCAAAAGTGATATGTAAAAGTGCACATACAATACATATGACATTGATTATGCATCTCGAAAATACGTCTTTAAAATTGAAAATTAATCGAAGCAATACTTCCCGATAATCGATCCACCATAATTATTGGAGCAATGAAAGTCTGTACTATGTAACGTACATAGTTTTACACTTTGGGGTTAATACCTATCACTTTCCATGGATGTCGCAAGTGCCTGTGCTCTTCACTTAGCTATGTAACCTTTTTAATGGACATCAGTATATGTTCGTGAGGTGTTAACCTCCCCGTTAAGGAGGACATCAGGAGGGAAAACTCATTCTTCAGTCGGTTCCAACAGTCTCTGCTAAAACAATCAAATTATGACTAATTCACGTAAGAAAAAATATCTTTTCTGGAACCGCAAACAAACATGCGGAGATGATGACATCTAAACAGTGTGGTAGCAAAATGAAGCATTATCAATCGGCGTCTTTGCGTCTATATTTTTATCTTCGACGATTAACTTGCACAAAAAGCTCTAAGACTGTCATGAAATAGCCCGAGTATTTACACAGCCCAATGCCGAAATTTGATTTCTCTAAGGATCGGGGTTATCAGTTAAAAGCGAGTTTTTATACGCCTTACCGATTGAATTTACAACAAGATGGAAGTAAATGCCGATTGTTTGAGAAAAGTGTTTTAAGCTTATGCTTTTTTCTCCTCGCATTTCCTTTGAAACCAAACGCCGTTGTTTGATTTGGCGCGATTATGATCTTGCTATGATTGTGAGGACTAAATAACGAATGAACCAAATAACACATGTGGAAGTGATTTTTCGCATCTTGTCAATTTCAAGGGATCGGGTTTTTAATACAATTTGATCAAGTTTCAAATGAAATTCATCAATCGTCTTTTTAAATATCAAATTCTTACTCTGGTGCTGGGTTACATAGTTCTATTGAAATGAATTGCAGAACTTTTCTTGAAATTCTGACAGTGAAGGAATGTCAATAAGCGCTTAAAAGTTATGAGAAGTAATCTTAAAAGTTATGAGGTGATATAAGAATTATAATTATGTTTATTTAAACTATGTGAATTTTCAAACTTATTGACGGATAGAAAGTACGCTTAACGTCTGTCATTAAAAGCGCTATATGGCACGTTTTGGGATATCTTATTTGAAAAAATGTCCTCACTAAATACCAGTTTATTTATAATCTATTTCTTCTGAAATTCAACATCTAATTACGTAACTCGAATTAAACTGTGAGGTATTAAGTGAAGAACGAAAACACCATGCGGCCAGATTATTGTGAACACCATTTAATCATGCAAGTGCGTGTGATTATTCTGCATAACTTACCAAAATTGGTTTGATCGTTTTAGATCTCCACCTTTTAACTGATTGTTTTTCAATTGGTATCACGTGTATGTCTTCAGTTATTAGCTAAAATAAGACTGTACAAGAAAACACAATTTATTGAAGTCTTGAGGATATACAATTGACACACATATGAAAGGCACTTCTTTTGGATAACAACTTCTTTAATATGACATCAATGATGTATTTCCTGAATTTCAACTTCTAAATACGTCTCAAATACGACCATGAAAGGATTGCTTTTGATCAAAGAATATGGAACATTACTACATCGTTGTACATGCTTTAAGTTTCCTGTCCATGTCTTTTCTTATATCTTATATCATTTTATCAGGAATGAGAAATAAGAATCACAACATTTACTTTTATTTGTTTGGAACTGTCTTGGGAGGGGTGCTCCCATGAATTAAAACACCACCAAAGCTAACATGAAAACGATTTTAGCTGCAACATGGCCATGCATGGCTCCTTTACACATTCAAATGATAAACAGAAAACCTCAGATTTACCAAAAATTGCCACATTTTCTGATATAAATCAAATATTGTTAGTACAAAAACAAAGCATAGTCAATACCTACAAACAGAGCCATTCAACATAACTCATTCTTACTTTTTGGCCTTTTCGGTAGATGCCATTTTTTTTCGTTTTGTTCCTTATGTGACATCACGATGTGTTGAATTTGTTGAAATTTGTCAAGCAGGTATATCTGTGCATTTATTGGAATTGAAATGTTGTAATCACACCCTATTACCTTCAATTTGATCCTATTGATTTTTCTATTGTGCCTTTATTAGAAATACAAAGTTGCAATTTTATGTCAAGTCCAATGTCAACAACAGCCAATTCTCAAAAACTCTCCTTAAATCATTAATACGACCCTAGCAGAAACGTAAACATACAACTGGAGACTTTCTGACACATTTTCCTAATTTTCACAAGCAATAAACTTTAAAACGAAAATTTTACTTTACAAGTTTCTCGTAAAGTATGGCAGAAATCGTGCGGAAACACCTTTGAAAAGTTTTAAGACACTCATTCGCTGACAAATTGTCAATATACGGCGACAGATCATATTAACGCTCATATAAGAGTTAATAGTTTATACATAAACACGGAAAAAATCTTCTGACGGTAAAAATCGATCAAAATTACTGGAAAAAACATTTTTTGGGGACAACTTGCGTTATCTGATACTTTTCAAACAGAAAATAAAAGTCAATTTTGAGCGACTTTTTATTGAAGAACTGTTCACCCGAGGAAGATGTTATGAGTTAGGGAAAGTGTTTTTGAACATGTGGAGCGTTTAAAGTAATTTTAAACTTGAAACTTAACTCTCTCCGGTACCTTTTTTAGTATAAAAATCAAAGTTTAGAAAAAATATATACGGACACATTGAATATACATTATGAAAATATATATGTACTGTTAACAATTTTGTAAAGTAAAGATGTATAATTGTGTTTTAATTTACTAGGATTAAAAAGGAAGTAATCATCGCGAATTTGGCAATTACGCCATCAAGCACATGTCGTTAATCAGTGCAATGTTATTTCAGAATAAGAAGATAAGATAAGATAAGATAAGATAACACTTTATGATACATGTAAAACTTAACAATAAGAATTCAATACTATGGAAGGATAATACTATACAATACAATATAGATAAAAAAAAAAACACACATACATATTTATATAATTACACAAGCCGCACAAAGCAGTTTTGAGATATCATCAAAAATGTTCAGAACTCTTGTTTAGAATTGAAATACTCGAGGGTATGAATGATTTCCTGGTTCGATTTGACCTATTGTAAGGAACATTAAAACGTTTTCCAGATGGCAAAAGAGAATATTCTGAGTGTAAGACATGTGTTGGATCCGAAATAATTTTCCGTGCATGTGTTAGCACAATAATCTAAAATCTGTTGGTCCTTACGTCTATTTGTTGTTTACTCTGATAACCTTTATAACAAAATGATGAAAACAATCTGAGGCAAAAAAAATATATTTAATTTTTCGTATTATTAAGTAATGAAGCAGTTATGATAATGCGTGACTAGTCCAGCTTCAGGACTGTAAATAAAAAGGAGCCTTTAATATAGTCTAGGTTCCCCTTCAGCAAGTCTAGGCTACAGCAAATTTATGAAATGAGACCAAGAAAGAAATAAAAATGTTGAAAAGCATGTGATTATTTCAAAAATAATATATTTCATAGACTAAATTTTACTCTAATGCGTGACTTGCATTGTTCAATGTTGAAATATCGCATTTAATTTAGCGAATACTTTTCATATATATGCCCTTGACATAGAACAGAACAAACCGATTCCGTTGGTTGGCAAGAATTATCAACACTTTTGGCACGCATGAAAAGCATATGAGCTTAATTACAAAATGGGCTACGGAGACTGTCAGTGAAGCACGTGCAGTTTATGCTCTTAGAGGGATTACGTGTTTCTTGCAAAGTTAAATCAATTTCAAGACGTCTAATGAAATATTTGTATTAAAAAGGACAATTGTTTTCGTTTGGTCATTGAGCTTTGAATAGAGGTTATTTAAAGAATATACTCAATTCGAAAGTGTAAATGTATTTTTCAGTGAGGTATGAATATACAACGAACTCGAAAAGAATAGCAAGATTGAAAGAATGATGTCCAACCATGGTCGTAATGGTTTCCGTTAATGTTTCATAATATTATCATTTAAATTCTATAATACATACTTCTTTAAGATTGGTTGATCAAATAATTAAATATGAAATGTTACATCTTTAACAGACTGTCGACTTGCCATCATTCATATTCAAATGATAGGGAACAACATTATAAAAAGAAAACCGGTCAAACGTAATTCAGATTTTGTTTAGCAGAAATTGTAATTAGTAGCCATTCGTAGCATTTCTACTGACGACATCTTCAAGGCATTTTCTACTGCCGATATCTTCAAAGCATTTTCTACTGACAATATCTTCAAAGCATGTTCTACTGACGATATCTCCAAAGCATTTATACTGACGATAGTTTCAAAGCATTTCTACTGACGATATCTCCATAGCATTTATACTGACGATGGTTTCAAAGCATTTTCTATTGACGATATCTTCAAAGCATTTTCTATTGACGATATCTTCTAAGCATTTTCTACTGACGATATTTTCAAAGCATTTGCTACTGACGATATCTTCAAAGCATTTTCTATTGACGATATCTTCAAAGCATTTTCTATTGACGATATCTTCAAAGCATTTTCTACTGACGATATTTTTTCAAAGCATGCTCTATACTGACGACATCTTCAAAGCATTTTCTGCTGACGATATTAACAAAGCATTCTTACTGACGATATTTCAAAGCATGTTCTACTGACAATATCTCCATAGCATTTATACTGACGATGGTTTCAAAGCATTTTCTATTGACGATATCTTCAAAGCATTTTCTATTGACGATATCTTCTAAGCATTTTCTACTGACGATATTTTCAAAGCATTTTCTATTGACGATATCTTCAAAGCATTTTCTACTGACGATATCTTCAAAGCATTTTCTACTGACGATATCTTCAAAGCATTTTTTACTGACGATATTTTCATAGCATTTCTACTGACGATATTTTCAAAGCATTTTCTATTGACGAAATCTTCAAAGCATTTTCTATTGACGAAATCTTCAAAGCATTTTCTATTGACGATATCTTCAAAGCATTTTCTACTGACGATATCTTCAAAGCATTTATACTGACGATGGTTTCAAAGCATTTTCTATTGACGATATCTTCAAAGCATTTTCTACTGACGATATTTTCAAAGCATTTTCTATTGACGATATCTTCAAAGCATTTTCTATTGACGATATCTTCAAAGCATTTTCTACTGACGATATCTTCAAAGCATTTTTTACTGACGATATTTTCATAGCATTTCTACTGACGATATTTTCAAAGCATTTTCTATTGACGAAATCTTCAAAGCATTTTCTATTGACGAAATCTTCAAAGCATTTTCTATTGACGATATCTTCAAAGCATTTTCTACTGACGATATCTTCAAAGCATTTTCTACTGACGATATCTTCAAAGCATTTTCTACTGACGATATCTTCAAAGGATTTTCAACTGACGATAGTTTCATAGCATTTTCTACTGACGATATCTTCAAAGCATTTTCTACTGATGATATTTTCAAAGCATTTTCTACTGACGATATCTTCAAAGCATTTTCTACTGACGTTATTTTCAAAGCATTTTCTACTGACGATATCTTCAAAGCATTTTCTACTGACGATATCTTCAAAGCATTTTCTACTGACGATATCTTCAAAGCATTTTCAACTGACGATAGTTTCATAGCATTTTCTACTGACGATATCTTCAAAGCATTTTCTACTGATGTTATTTTCAAAGCATTTTCTACTGACGATATCTTCAAAGCATTTTCTACTGACGTTATTTTCAAAGCATTTTCTACTGACGATATCTTCAAAGCATTTTCTACTGACGTTATTTTCAAAGCATTTTCTATTGACGGTATTGTCTGTACGAGACTCATGTAAGAAAAACTTTGAAGTATTTTGGATAAACATCATACATGGAGGAAAACTAAATGCATGTCGTACCTAAACTTCTACACGAAGCTTACAACAGACATTCGAATCATTCTGTGACAACTCTTCTACGCGAAGTTCTGACCAGATATCCTATGGATCTTTCTGTTATGACTCTCATATACAAAGCTCATAACAGGTATTATTCGTATCAATTTGTGAATATTTCTGTTACCGCCCTACTACAACAAGCTCATGACAGATATTCTTCGAATCGTTCTGTTACAACTATTCTACACGGAGCTGACAACAGACATTCTATGAAACATTTGCTTCCCCCAATTCTGTATTCTACGAAATATATTTCCAAAGACTTTTCTGGCCTCCAACGTCCTTGTAAGTATTCTTTCATTTCGAACATATTCGCAATTCCCTATGTAGTCCGTCGCAGATATTGTTAAATGAATTTACTTTCGTAATTTTACAATATCATATCGCATATATTTTAAAGCATTTATAGCCAAATTGTACAAATACATTACATCGCATATATTTTCTGATCTTGTCTATGATAAGAACTTGTAGATATTGTTCCAAAGCATATTCCGAATATTAGGCTTATCGAATACTCTTTGAAAAGGTAGATATTTTTTTAAAGGCTCGATGTCATTATTCTTCGAAATGTAGATATTTTGTAAAAGCTCAGTAAGAGAGTCGCATATCGCAGATATGTTCAAAGCCTTTTATAGCCTCCTTTTTACATGGAAGTTCCCTCTGATCTGCTTAATGCAGATAATCCCGAAACCATTTCCAGGACAAAGCTCTTTAAGATTCTTTACCTGCTTCATCCAGAATCTTGCTAATTGCGCTATGTACATCCAGAAAGCATCATCTCCTAATTCGCCATTCTAAGCTAACTTCGTTATAACGCAAAGCAATGGAAAACGTTTTTTACAATAGATTACCACATTGTCAGTGTGGCATGATTGAAATGTGTTCATCTAATATATTCATTTCTAAAACTGGTTCGTTTGGTATAGTGATCGTATAAAATTTGTGTCCAAAATTTCGCGGTATAATGATGAAGGATATTGTAAAATTACCTTAACCATTATCTGTAAACCAATCTCAACATCTATAAATTAGCACCAAAGCTACCATTAAAGAGAGATTATACTGTTTATGTATTATTACCATCGCTGTCTAAAAGACTCTTTCAATGCTGTAGTTAGTTTATAGGTAAATATGATCTAGCTATAAAACATGATATACTAATATGCCTTGCTGTTAAACAGAGATAACTGGTTGATAAGACAATTACAGGCTGAAGAAGGAATAAAATGGGTTTTACGACCTCATGTCAGACATTGATGATTTATAAGCTGTAAGGAAGTAGTACATTTTGCAAGTGTTAGGGAAATAGTATTTTTGTTTTATGTGCAGTGGTGTCTCAAGATCAGGTTACTTCTGAAAGATATTTAGTAGTTCAGGAAAGTAGCATATTTATCAAAATGGAACATGTTTATAAGGGAAATAGTATTCAGGTTGAATGTGGAGCAAGAAGAATAATGTCTGTTATGCTTGAAAGAGTTAAAATTTTACATAAAAGTAGTATATATGTCAAGCATGAACACATCTTTTGAAAATATGTTGTGGTTTACTAGATAAATTGTCTAAACATAGAGTAATGTTACAAAGGAAATGTTAATGTGAACATTTATCAGAATAAAACTCACCGTGTCTTCTGTGGTTGGCTCCTTGTGGTATTAATGTTGCACAATAAATATTTGTTGCATTTGTTGCATCACTCTGTTAGTTTTATGAGCTTGCAAAAACTACACAGGTATAAACCTACCATGAAATAGATACATTTCACTTAAAACTAGAGGGTGGGATAGCTAGGTAGGTAGGTGAATTTGGCTCAGGATCAAGAGGTTTGAATCCCGCCAGGGGCTCTGCAACTTTGTCTGCAGTAGAAAAATGTTCTAGCATGATAAGATTTGGACGCAATGCTCCACTGAATTTCAGGGCAGTACAACTTGTAGTTTGCTTGTTCAAGCCGATGCTCGTAGATTTTACCACAATGCTTATATTACCACAGTAGTTTTGAGAAATATTTCCCTGCAATTATACTAGCAGCCGTGATATATAGAGGATATCTGTCTTTGAGAATTGACAGATATTCTATTTATTATATGATGAATTCCTCTTAATTACATCAAAAACGCAAATTTCATGTTGAGCGGCCTCTTGGTAGAGTCCGTCACCGCGGTAACAGTGTGACGTCATATGAGAATTCATGACGTCAGACCATTGTTACATAACGTCAATCTCTTGAACTTGACCTCACTCGAGTGGTGATAAAGTTTATCACCACTCAGTAGAATGACGATAAAGGTTATCGCCACTGTAGCCATATAGAGGGTTTATTTCACTGATAGAACAGAGTATTTTACACTCAATCATATAATATAAGTGAAATTCTCTTGAAAGTGGTGATATACCAGAAATCACCTCACCTCCTTGAAACTTGCTTTTTAGATAAATTTTCATTCTATTCTCAAATGTTTTAATTTCTTTTACATGTGATCAGGCAGGATGTAGTGTCCCTAGTGACTTTGGTTAATAAATGTGTTCCTAGTGACTTTTGTTAATAAATGTGTTCCTAGTGACTTTGGTTAATAAATGTGTTCCTAGTGACTTTGGTTAATAAATGTGTTCCTAGTGACTTTGGTTAATAAATGTGTTCCTAGTGACTTCTTTAAGACCAATTCTAGTCCATTGAAATTCTTAAATCAACCACTGTCCAGAAGGCCACAATAGCTTATCAATATGTCATTTAAATATTTAGAACTATGATACATAAATTACATACAAAAATCGTTGAAACCAGAATATTTCAAAAATGATTTTAAACATAAAATATGACATGTATGGCCGTCTCATTCAACAGATCAAAGATGTTTTTTAGATTGAGCACTCCAAAGTAACGTCTGGGCCGGATGATTGAGAAAAATGATTTAACAAAATAATTTTTTCAATTAAAAAGTGAGTCTTCTGAAACAGGCAATTTGTCAACATATTCATGTTGCTTCACCCAAATCACTGCTAACGACCTCTTGTAAGGATGTTTCGGATTTTTTTCATAAATAAATCCCAGATCATCACCGAGACAGTCAAGGAACTAATTTAGAAGATAATTTATACTTCATCTTTGAGAGTTCCTTGCAAGCAAATTGTTCGTTATTCACTAAAAGCTCTCAGTGGTCAGAAAATTCAACAGCACCAGTAATCCCTGACCACTTAACGAAGCTTTGGACATTTCCACAAATTCTTTGATCGGGGAAATCAACGACTCCCAAACTAACCTAGCTTGTCACTCAAGCTATAAAAAATTCATAGAAAAAAGCAAAAAATCTGCACTTTTCAAAAATAAAGTCATTTTAACAAGTTGCATGAATTAATGCTGTAAAATCACCTTAAAGCCTGAACAGCTTCTTTGATATGCGCACATCGAAAATCCATTTAGAAAGGGTAAAATGTTTAATCGCTCCAACATTAGCAGAGAAAATGGTCAAAATCATGAAGATCAAAGGCTGAATGTATTAGGAAGGACAGATGGATTATTTTTACGTAATATTATTTTGATTTGATAGTGAAGATGTTAAAAAACCTTTTACTACCTGTTCTAAAACTGAATATTTGAAATTTGAGTGGTATAAAAAAATAAAATTCTTTTTTATTTCACATTTCCTTCCCGTAAATTCATATAAAATAATTCCTTAAATGTAACTATCAGTGAGAAATAAGACAATTCATAATACTATCTATATTTGATAGTGAAAATATTTATAACCCTTTTTCTACCTGTTCTGATGCTGAATATTTGAAATTTGAGAGGTATTAAAGAAAATCATTGTTTTATTACACATTTCTTTCCGGTAAATGCATATGAAATAATTATTCAAATGTAACTATCAGTGAAAAAATTAGATAATTCATAATACTATCTTTATTTGATAGTGAATCACTTATTTTACCTGTTCTGAATATGAAAATTTAAAATTTTAGTGGTATCAAAAACAAATTTAATTTTTGTATTTCACATTTCTTTCTCATAAATTCACATGAAATTGTTTTTTAAATGAAACTATCAGTGTCCAGATCAGATGTAGGCCATTTCATGTACATCGGCAATACACACATCTTATATTTATTCCAATAACTGGGACTATATATCCAGATAACCTGGAAGCTGTATAGGTCAACTTGAACTGAAAACTGTATTTCCAATTCATTCTAAAACAGAACTTTTTCTGAGTCTACAAAAGATTATATTTATCACTACTTCTATAAATAAAATCCAAAAAAAAAGACGTATAAAAAATATCAAAAAAAAGATATATAAAAAAAAAAGAAAAAAAGATATGAACAAAAAATCCAGACATGTTAATAATTATTATAACTTTTGACTTTGAATAGATGTTTTTCTCTGTTATAGCATTTAAAAACATGTCTGTGGATATATTATATATAGTCAAATCAAAATAAATGTTCACAGTAGATTGACATTTCAATCAAAATTTATTTTTAAAGAAGATACAAAAATATTTTTGTTATGCATTTAGCAAAACTTTCTACCAGTTTACAGACACAATGAACCCATAATCGCATAATGAATGCCCCCGACCTGGTACGTAATATGATCCTTTGCGGGACAGACAAATATCATAAAGAATATCTTCTTTCCCCAAGCTGCTACTTGAATAGTGGTCAGCCCACTCATCTGTTTGAAGTATTAATAGTTGTAGGGAAATTAGTGTTTTTGAAGTCTTGAGTATTATTAGCTGTAGGGAATTAGTATTTGTCTAACATGCTATAAGAGTATTAGTGCAATATGTCATCATAGTGGTCAATTTCTCATACTGACCGCAGGGTAAGAGGACTGACCATAATAACAGCACAATTCATCGTCTAGTTAATCCCAGATCAGACTATTCAAAGAACACCATCTGTCAAACCCTCGCCCCTCTCACAACCCCTTTTCAACATCTCCATCCTGAGGAAAATCCTTACAATATCTCACCCTCCCATCATGGTTACAATTATGATCCTGCTGTTGACAACCCACCCAACACCATTCCTGTAAACTTCCTCACTACAAACCCCTCACATTTAACCTCCTTCCTGTAAACTTCCTCACTACAAACCCCTCACATTTAACCTCCTTCCTGTAAACTTCCTCACTACAAACCCCTCACATTTAACCTCCTTCCTGTAAACTTCCTCACTACAAACCCCTCACATTTAACCTCCTTCCTGTAAACTTCCTCACTACAAACCCCTCACATTTAACCTCCTTCCTGTAAACTTCCTCACTACAAACCCCTCACATTTAACATCCTTCCTGTAAACTTCCTCACTACAAACCCCTCTCACATTTATCCTCCTTCCTGTTAACCTCCTCATCCTACTGTCAACCCCCTTTTTGGATTCCGTTCCGCAACATGGTAACTCATTATGGCAAAACCAAAGCCCATCATGGTAAGACTCCATCCAATCATGAAAAAGACCCCTCTCATCATGGTAAGACCCCACCACATCATGGTAAGACCCCACCACATCATGGTAAGACCCCACCACATCATGGTAAGACCCCAGCCCAACATGGTAAGACCCAACCCCATCATGATAAGTCCCCACCCACATCATAATAAGTCCCCACCCTATCAAGTCGGAGACCCCAACCCCAATCATGGTAAGACCCAGCCTATCATGTTGGATCCTACCCCATCATGATAAAACTCACCCACATCATGGTAAGACTGACCCACATCATGGTAAGAAGCACCCACATCATGGAAAGACTCACCCACATCATGATAAGACTCACCCACATCATGTTAAAACTGACCCACATCATGTTAAGACTGACCCAAATCATGGTAAGAAGCACCCACATCATGGAAAGACTCACCCACATCATGATAAGACTTACCCACATCATGTTAAAACTGACCCACATCATGTTAAGACTGACCCAAATCATGGTAAGACCCAGCCCCAATTAGGTAAGACCCCACCCACATCATGATAAGTCCCCACCCACATCATGATAAGTCCCCACCCACATCATGATAAGACTCACCCACATCATGGTAAGACTTACTCACATCATAAGACTTACCCACATCATGGTAAGACTCAACCAAATCATGGTAAGACTCACCCACATCATGTTAAGACTCACCCCACATCATGATAAGTCCCCACCCACAACATGGTAAAACTTACCCACATCATGATATGACTCACCCACATCATGATAAGACTCACCCACATCAAGATAGAGCCCAACCACATCATGATCCCAGATCCCAGCCTATCATGTTGGATCCTACCCCATCATGGTAAGACCCCAGCCTATCATGGTAAGATCCCATCCCATCCCATCATGTTGGACCCTACCCTATCATGGTGAGACCCTCCCCTATCATGGTGAGACCCCACCCTATCATGTCAAGACCCTACCCTATCATGGTGCGACCCTACCCTATCATGGTGAGACCCTCCCCTATCATGGTGAGACCCCACCCTATCATGTCAAGACCCTACCCTATCATGGTGCGACCCTACCCTATCATGGTGAAACCCTACCCTATCATGGTGAGACCCTACCCTATCATGGTGCGACCCCACCCTATCATGTCAAGACCCAACCCTATCATGGTGCGACCCTACCCTATCATGGTGAAACCCTACCCTATCATGGTGAGACCCTACCCTATCATGGTGCGACCCTACCCTATCATGGTGAGACCCTACCCTATCATGGTGAGACCCTACCCTATCATGGTGAGACCCTACCCTATCATGGTGAGACCCTACCCTATCATGGTGAGACCCTACCCTATCATGGTGAGACCCTGCCCTATCATGGTGAGACCCTACCCTATCATGGTGAGACCCTGCCCTATCATGGTGAGACCCTGCCCTATCATGGTGAGACCCTACCCTATCATAGTAAGACCCCATCCAATTCTGGTAAGACCCCCATCCCATCATGGCAAGACACCAACCAGTCATGGTAAGACCCCAGCCCAACATGGTTAGATGGCTTTTTCCATGTACCGGTGTATACGGTGTAGTAATATAACGCATATGTGGCAGTGCACTTTGATTTTTGTTTTTCTGTAATTCTGTAATATGATGTCATTGTATGTCGGTATGTCATGCCTGTATCAAAAATATTGTAAAAAAAACCAAAAACATGGTTAGACCCCGACCTACCTAATTTTGAGGAGGAAAGGCTGCAACCTGTTTTGCAAGTAACCATAAAGCCTACATAGCAATGAGGTATAATCTTTGTTTTTCGTAAAACATTTATTCTTACTTAGGGCATTGCCACGAGGTATAATTTTTGTTTTTTTGTAAAACATTTATTCTTACTTAGGGCATTGCCAGTACAATATCATAAGTTTTGTATATTACTATTTTAAAACAAAAGAATAACCCTGATAAATTTCAAAGATTTCCAAATCGTTTGATGCTTTGTTCACCATTTTTCAAACAAAATGAGTCAATTTAAAGTCGAAAAGACTTTTTCATGAATGAAAACGATAACAAAAACGCAATTAAGACCTCTCGTAAAAAAAATGAACGCCTCCCTTAGAAAATTAACATTTTGATCTCACAATTTTCTAAAATATCAACCATCAAATTCTAATCCATTTTGAAAGTAATCAAAACCCTTGATAACAGAAGGCCCTCTCTGGTGATGTAATTAGAATAATTAGTTAATTATTCCGTGGACACCCTATTATTTATGATGTCATTACGTTTGATCTTTACAACAGCATACCCGATGAATTTCTAATTGTTTCGTTACACCACTAACCCACCAGCAAAGGTAAAATAATTAAATTACGAGTGTGAACAAGTGTAAATTTTTGTTTAAAATTAGCAAGCTTCAAAGGGTATTCAAACTTGAATAAATTTCTGACTCAGTTTATGCCTAAGTGAGCCATTGCCAAATATGGTCATGCATCCCCTTGAACAATACGTTGTTTTTTTAACATGCCTTTTGTTCACAAATTAATCCCTCTGTCAAAAACAGCTGATTCCGTTTTTGTCAATTTACTCAAATATTAGAGGAGTTCATTATACAGTTTTTATCTTTTAATTACCAAAAATAACATCTTTGTTCTGATTAGAAAAGTTGTTTTTCATCTCATAATGTTATTTTTTTGGAAATAGAATTAATCTGTAAATATTACACTTGAATTTCTTTATCTGAACAGCTATAGAATTTGTTCTAAAGGATCAAAGGCTATTTGTTGTACATATAAATTTGTTAAAATTTTGTCAAATTAATTAATCGATTTAATTATAATTGATAGATAAACATGAAAAAACAGTGGAAACAATAGAGGATAAATGAAAAGTGAAAATGTCCTCAAAATATTTCTATATAAGCAGAAGAAGAGTTATTGTTTAACCAGAATATGTTTACCAACTTTTGGGTTAAATTTTTAACGTTTGATGGGAATTCTTGTGATTGATTTCATCATTCTACGGTCAAACTTACCATTGTCTACCTTTTATGTAAAGAATAAATTATCAAGCATTAAAGAGATACAGACTATGTTGATAGGATCACATTGTGAAATTTTTGAAATCGATGTTATTACATCGGGAACCACTAACTGTTACTATAAATAACAAGTTAAAGGTCAATCAGTACACTAGAGCCAAAATACGGCCATTCAAAGTCGGGATTTTGATCGAAAATCGGACAAGGTAGCTTGAGTGGCGCTCACAAATTCCCCAAACGTAATTTTGAAACCTTTTCATAAGCTGACAGGAAGATATATTCGATTCAATAGTGTTTTATAGGTATTGTAAGTTACAGTAACTAATAGGTAGATTAATTGGATGCATAATTTCAAATATTAAACGTATTTGAGATGTTTTCTTGATTTTTCCATAAAATCAAGCATTTTAGAGATATTATACATAAATGGATATATTTGCAAGTCCATTGATGAGATATGAACTTCAATCAGCATATTAAATATTTTGTAGCTTATCAAAACCAAATAAAATTTTAAGAAAGATACTCTGTGTCACATGAAGCAAAAGTTGCTGATAGCAATTGTTGTGTGAACACATTTTGATCATTTCTATTAGGGAAATACATTCTTGCACCAAACATTCCCTTCCATTCGTCTGTCCCTTTCAAGATATGAATTAACCTTTTGAAATATCATTTTGAATTTATCTGCCCAAAAAAGCAACAAGGTTTTACTTTCAAACTATCATGGAAAAACAAACAACATGACAATTGAAATGAAACAACATTCAAACAAATCGAAAGTATACAAATTTTATTGCGAAGAGAAATGATAAACCTTGTGAACAACAACAAAGTAAACACAGCACTTTTAAAGGTTCCAGATATCTGAAAATAAGAAAAAGAAAAGAAATGAAATACATTCACATTCAAAAACTACAAATTTGAAAGAAATGAAATACATTCACATTCAAAAACTACAAATTTACAAATTTACAACAGTTTTGACAGTTATCATCAAATTGTTACAATGACAGCAATAAGAAAGACATCAAAAACATTGAATGGCATGCAATTCATTGCAATATTACTTATATACTGTAAATCGATGAATAATCGATCGCTATCCTTGAATATAAACGTCAGGTCCATGACCTCGTTAAAAAAATAATTCCTTCCTAGAATAATCGCCTGGTTTAATTAACTTCACTTACTTCATTTTCAAATTTCTTCGAATTTCTGTCATATATGCATAGTCATGAAAGTCTTAACCTTTGGTAAGTGTTTCTATCACATTATACACAATTAAAATTTCTTGAAGATTTTTGCTTCATTATTTTGTGAAAAAATGCTTTCACAAATAATGGTTTAATAAGAGCAACCATTTGCCTTGAATAATCGTTGGGTCAAGTCTGTGTTCGAAAAATATTCATAATTGCCAGGCGATTATTAAAGGATTTACAATATCAGTGTTAACCCATACTCATATGACTGTGTTATATAAACTATTTATCAATACATCATCATGTACAATATATCACACCAAACAAGTTTCAACAAGACGAGGAAAATGTTTGTGGATGGATGGATGGATGCTTGGGTGGGTGGGGAGATATATGGATGGATCGATAAATGGATTGATTGATGAATGGATGGATGGATCAATGGATGGAGAGAGGGATGGACGGAAGGATCAATGAATGGATGGATCAATGGATGGAGAGGGGGATGGATGGATGGAGAGAGGGATGGACGGAAGGATCAATGAATGGATGGATCAATGGATGGAGAGAGGGATGGATGGATGGAGAGAGGGATGGACGGAAGGATCAATGAATGGATGGATCAATGGATGGAGAGGGGGATGGATGGATGGAGAGAGGGATGGATGGATGGATGGAGAGAGAGGGATGGATGGATGGAGAGAGGAATGGATGGATGGATGGATGGATGATGATGGATGGAGAGAGAGGGATGGATGGATGGAGAGAGGGATGGATGGATGGAGAGAGGGATGGATGGATGGATGGATGGATGGATGGATGATGATGGATGGAGAGAGAGGGATGGATGGATGGAGAGAGGAATGGATGGATGGAGGGATGGATGGATGAATGGATGGATGGATCAATGGATGGAGAGAGGGATGGATGGATGGACAGCTGGATAAATGAATGGATGGATGGATTGATGGATGGAGAGAGGGATGGATCAATGGATAGAGAGAGGGATGGATGGATGGACGGATGGATAAATGAACTGATGGATCAATGGATGGAGAAAGGGATGGATGGATGGAGAGAGGGATGGATCAATGGATGGAGAGAGGGAAGGATGGATAGAAAGGATGGATAGACGGCTGGATAAATGAATGGATGGATCAATGGATGGATGCATGTATTGATGGATGCATGGATTGACCAACAGACAGATGGACGGACAAACAGATGGATGGATGAACAGACTATAAAAACTGAGGATTTGACCTTGAACTATGTTCAGAAGATGTTGAAGTTATTTGGATGCCCCCAGCTTCCACCTGCAGTGTTAAAGCCTACCACTCTAATGAGCATCTATAACCTATCCAGGGGACTACAGCCTTATAATGAGTGACTAAACCCTACCCAGTAGAGGCCTTTCCATGTAATTAGGGACTTTTGCCCTATCTTAGAGGGAATCTGGGACCTACTGGCAAGATTTATACAATGCAGACACTTCCTCACCAACTCAAGAGGTTTATGATGCCTCGGGTTATTTGTTAAAAGGTTACAGCCATTGTTGCTTGCACGAACATATTTCTTTATGATCTGTTAATATGGACGACGAGCCAAAATAATTGTCTTATTTCCTGGGTTTTGTGGTAACCTCTCCAAATCCTTATACCGCCAATGTAGTTCCAAATATACTTGCTGCAGGTTGCCTGAGAGAGATTTTGTCTCCGACGTTAAATAAAGTTGTGTCCTATGTGTCACACCAAATCATGCACAAATTTCTTTGTAAGTTTTGAAATATACATTCTGTGAAAAATTTGAAATGATGATAAATGTTATTTAAAACACAATTTGAATGTTTGTGTGAAATCTGATAGTCAGTCTCTGAAATAATAATTCTATAAAACGATTATTATATTTAAATTAGTAAAGGAGCCTGTTTGTAGTTCAATTGCTCTTTGAGAGGACAAAATATTATTACCCACTGTTGGGTGTTAAACTAGTTTGTGTCGGGAGATGCATGATGACTAATAACATTCAAATTTTCATGTCTCATTCTATCATCAAACATTTAATACCCTTCTTTCTTCCCATAAGGTCTGTTTTGATTTGTAATCAGAGGCGAGGCTAAGGTAGACATGCTAAAATGATTAAGTAACTATCATAATTGAAATTCAGTCTATTAGTACATTTCTTTTTCCCCATAAAGTTTGTTTTCAGAATTATACTAGGCTAATTCACCCACTAGACATTGTACAATGTACACCATTCACTTTTCTTAAACTCTTTTCAAAATAGTTCCTTCAATTTTGTATGTGTTATTAGGTGTAGTTCTATTCATCATTTTGCATTGCGATGTTACAACAAAGTTGTAATATAGTTTTTCTTGAATAAAAGAATTCCATTCCATCACAAAAGAATCATTGAATTGTCAACATAGATAAAATCTTCTTTATGTAAAGCAGCTACAATCAAAACAACCCTAATCAGTAAACATGATGGTATCTGGTAGATTTAAATTTAACTTAAAGATTTAATTAAAGATTTAAATTTCAAAGCGTCTAAAGTTTAAAAAGCTTCTTCAAAGCGGAGATGTTAACCTCGTAATCAATGGATCCTCGAACAGAATAGGAGCCCACCTAAGTTTTAAGCCCTCAACATAATCAAAAGATTTTTTTTATCTAAGAAGAGTTTGGTTTGAAAGGTTCTATCCAAATGTAATTTGATTAGGAAAAAACCAACCTTTGTAACATGTCGCACGAAGTGATAATGACTTTGTTTCAATGATAGAACTATGTTAAGTTCAAGGCAAGATCGAAACTTCTGTTTCTGAATGCTGTATCCTCGCACAGCGAGCCACATATTACCCAATGGGGTTGCAGGTAGAGCCTCTTGACCTAGTTCAAGGCCAAATAACCTCTGCAGTTGAATTGATTTTAAAACATTTAATTTTACAGAAGATTCCTTTTGGCCACTTTTCCAAGCTAAAATGGTTGTTGTTTATGGTTTAAAAAGCATGCAGGGAAAACTCTGTACTGATTATATACATTTTACGGGGTTTTTTTTGTTATTAGTGATTACTTGAAATTTAAGCTTTAACTGATAAACTATCTGGATAAAAGTTAATCTCAATAACATTTCGATATGCTGAATATGAACCTTTAGATTAAAATGTAATGTAATAATTTCAGATCTAAAGTTTGTTACTTTTACACTGTATATCAATGTGATTATTGCTTTGATGATCTTTCTACTCTAACTAATATTCAAAAAGTATATATGTTCATCTCATACTATGTTTTATTTGTTTGATAATGAAATGAAGAGATAATGTAATCATAGATCAAATACCATGTACAGTAGAACTCGGATATAACGAACTCCAAGGGACCAAAGAATTTAGTTCGCTATATCCGGTGTTCGATATACGCATATAATTTTAATGATATTATATAGGGACGGGACTTGAAAATTTGTTTGCTATATCCGAGTGTTCGCTATATCCGTGTTCGCTATATCCGTGTTCTACTGTAATTGAAAAGAAATATGAATACTATTCAATATATATAACTTGTCATATGTAGATAACAATACAATAGATTGCTCTTAAATATTTTAATGTTGAAATTTTTGTAATACTCTGTTTGAGCTATTCTCATTTCCATCAATTACAAACTTAAATTTTTTTCGTCTGTTGTTCTCCTTGAATCATGCTTTGATTTTTATATTATAAATGTTAATTAACAAATTCACAGTCCAAAGATGATGTCAAATTAATTTATTCTAATAAGCCCATTATGTCACGAAATATCAAAAGTCCCATTTCAAATAAGTATCAGAGGATAATTTAAGGATAATTTAAGGTATAATTTAAGGTAAAATATGAATAAATTGGAAAAGAAACATTCAGACAAATAAGTTAAGTCGGTCACTACACTGCAGTAATGTATCATGTTGGTCTGGCTAATCAAAATATTCGCTGTTAGTTTACAAGACTGAAATCTGTAGAATCAGCTATAAGGGACAACTCGTGGCCGCAAAGTCAATAGCATTAGTAGGAATCAGCAGTAGATGGACGATTTCGGCCGAATGTCCAAATAGTAATAGTTGCCTAAAGGGGTATGTACGGTTAGGCGAGTCTATAGCAAACAAAAGGAAAGACTTGTTTGTTATTAATGATACCAATAGGTCTCTAATTGAGACAAAAAGGGTAGGAAGGTTGGACACAGTGTTGAGATAAGAATGCCCGGGATGGTTTGACTATAAATGGTCATGCCGTCCAATACCGTCCAATGTTAGTGACCACTTGATAGAATATATTTGTATTCTTGAATAAAGTTAGTCAGTCTGGTGCGGGCTGTCCTGAGGTTGAATTGAGTCTCTCCTTCTTGTGTGCTGTGCGGTGCCGTGTTGCATGTGAAGTACTTGAAGTCCACTCGAGTGTCCGGTGTGGTCAACAAGCGAACATCCCTTTAATTAAATACGTACCATCTCGCTGCATAACATCATACACACCGGGTACCTAAATACACCCGTGGACATCTGGCGGAGCTTGCGGGGTACGACCTAAGAAAATACTTCAGTGCCACTGTGATTTCCGTTCTGAGGAACATACCATCGCTCCATCTTCAGTGCTCAGGAACATATCACCTACCACCGCCTACCTCTCCATTCTACAGCACATAGGATCTAGACAATTGGTTGTCGGAGGACAGCAGAAAAACCAGGTGAGATAACAAACATTTCATATCTCTACCATCAGACTCACCAATTGTCGCACGTTCTACTAAAAGCCTTACTGCAACCAATATCTTGACATCAGACAATGCTATTTACGCCACAGTTAACGCCCATCCGGCAGGCCTCTCGTCCCCCTGGTCGACTGACAATAGCACAAGCAATCAGAGTCAACTGTGACGACGAACGTGAAGTTCCAAGTATAATGGCAGGTTACAGACTTAGCCCGTGTATCAACTCCACCGGATGCTCACCCTACTTCATGGTATACGGCCGGGAACCACGACTTTCCATTGATAACATCCCTCAACCTATCTCAAATGATTTACCAGCACAAATCAACACCGACCTCAGAGAACTTATCTCCAACCTTGAAATAGCACGCAAAATAACTAATGCTAACGTTGAATCAGCACAACTGGAATACAAACGCCGTTTTGACGTTAAAGCTAAATCTCGTACCTTACAAGTTGGACACAGGGTCTGGTTAAAACGGGGTAACCTTCTGCCGCATGTGTCACGCAAACTGCAACGACCATACGATGGGCCATACTATATAGTATTTGTGTATGACACCCCAAACTACCTCCTCCGACGTTGCGGTGACAACAAACCAGTTAGAACGGCATTACACGCAAATAGGTTGAAACCATGTCATGGTCCAGACTGTCGTCCACCTGAACCACCCCTTCCACCCGCAGACATGGATGCAGATCAGGACACTCATAGTACTGAGGACCCAAACGAGTCCATCGTCCATCACGAGACTGATCAAGAGACAGAGTCTACCTGGTCCCCAGAGGATGAGCTTCCGCTGTCAGTCCTACGAAGAAAACTCACACAAGCGCGAGAAAGCCACCAAGAACACAAATCGGGATTCACTCCGGAGACAGTGGAGATCAGAAAGGCGAAGCATATCGGTGGTCTCAAACATTACCTAGTTGCCTTCAAGGATCAATCAGAACCACAGTGGATTGCACAAGCAGCTCTACCGGCGCCACTGATAGAAGATTTTCATGCACGACGAACATGGGTAGGGAAAACAGGGGTTGCAGTGGCCAGAATGGAACGTTTGGCTGAAGAATGCAAGGGAGAGACAGACAAACAGAACGAATAAATGGACTTAGATGACCCAGTCCGATTGTAAATAAATAGTCTAGAATTGCTACTACACTATTCAGCTTCCCCATTCATGCCTCGATAGCTTCCAGTATTGTAAACAGACTACGTCACTGACCACAGCAAGGGTACCTCGTTATATCCCACCTGAACCCACAACGTTAAAACATACACCGTGATGCGAGAAGGCCCGCTGATGAACATCTCACACCACTGCAGAGAGACGAGACAACCTGTGAGGCGAGCGGTAGTGCCAGTCCACACCTTTTAACGAGGCGAGATCGAAGGCCAGGGAGCCACTGATACCATGCAGTGCCTGAGGCAGTGCACACCAAAATGGCATACAGAAACAACAAACAGACCAGACTGCCAGTGACCACAATCATTGTTGGTCGAACTCAGCCCCTTCCCCCATCTTGAATATTGACGACAAAATAATTTGATTACATTAAATAACTCTTGTTGCTTTCTTAGGTAAATAATTTGTTAAAGTAACTTACTTAGAAAAAAAAGGCAACATTAGTACAGGAAATACTAGGAGCCTTAATTGTATTTTTTTGGAAAGATAATATATGTAACGTACGCTTATAAAATTGACACCTGATTGCAATAGTATTCGAACTAAAATACATTTAGTATCAATATTGACCTATAAAGGCAATAAATCAGTTTATTATAAGAATACTATATTTAGCCTATATTTGGCAAAAGGGAGTCATATTTCATTATACTACAAATGCTTGAACGCCGATCAAATTGATATTTAGCTAATTATTGCCGAATTTATCATTGGTAATATTGAATTTTACATTTTTTAGGTATAGAATACAAATTACAGTAAAAAAAAAGACAGGGCCATATAACAACTAAAACAATAATATTGAAATAATTCTTATAGTGTTATTGAAATATAGATCTGTGACTGATTACAATGTTTCAAAGTTGGGTGATTTGACATAATAAGGAGTACTATTTTAGATTACAAATGATTGTAATATTGTTCTTGTAATTCAGGGAAGAAACATTGAAACATATCGCAACGCAGCATTCAGTACCATATCAAGTCTAAATAAAACAACATAAGCAAATTATCGGACGGACATTATCATATAGAAATACATTGCTGACGATGTCGATATGCCGGAAAATGGTAACAGTGTTCTGTTAATGAGATGTGATGTAAAAGTATATGTGAGTGTATTGGCGACGCACTGTCAATGTGACTTCATGTAGGAACTGAGATAATGCATAGGGCGTCTGCAGTAACCTGGATTGCAGTGATTCTGGGAATCACTGGGGGACTTACCATTGTAAGTCTGCGCGCGTGTGCTTGGAGCACAACCACATGTGGAAAAGGGACAAACGAGGAGTTTGTCAGAGAAAAAGGGTATGGCCAACCCTTTTCTCAATTGCAGCGACATAATAGCTAGTCCTGTATAGTTAAAATTGGGAACAGCATAGATTTCCAACGTCGACCATGTTTGGGTGTGCTAACATGATGTTTGCCCTCTAAACTGGGTTTAGAGGTGCGGGTTGCCTGTATACTCAGGTTAACGAGGATTTATTCCGGAAATTCTGCCGGGCAGGTTCCGATGGACGAATACCAGAATGCGGCGTTCTGCAAGGCAGAGCATAATTCTGAAGAATCTTTATACAAGGTTACGGTTTTACAAGGTAGGCACCTGTGCATATGTACCTAGATGAATTCATACGGAGCTCATATGAAACAGAGGTTACGTGGTTAACATGATCACTTGAATATTAGGGACAATGAATATAGTCTTGTGATAATATTGATATGGTCTATGACTTGATATGTGATAAAACTGAACATGGCATTGCGAATATGAGTAATGACGATATAATGCAATAATCAGTAAAGCGAAAAAGGATACTAAAACTTTAGAATGAAGATTAACATGATTTGATATGGAAGTTTAATGTAACTTATGGACAGAAATAAATGATATGGCATCAAATTAGACGTCAAAGCATTCACTAACGGGATATGGGCGTACTACAAAAAAAAAAAGGGTTTAACATTTAGCATGTTAAGATTAACTGATGGAATATAGTGTATTTCCGACAGCCAGTTATACGGTTATTATTGTTCAAGCCAGGTAATTACCATCCCAAATATTGAATCAGAGTCAACTTTATATTGTAAGACATATATTTTTATATAAGGAAGTTTGTTGCAGCACGATGCGTCTGGCGACAGTGCTGCTTTTTGGTGTACTAGTTCTATCATCGACAACGATGGCACTGTCCTCAAAACCTACGAGTGACAGACTACGACTGCACTATGGGGTCATGTTTCAACACATGGGACGCCTGCAGCTGTTTGGCCAGACATGGGTTCATACTTATCAATTGGATATGCCAAGTCTGTCTGACGTTCCCGTGACATATCCGTGGCACAATAAATGTGTTACTCATCACCGGACTAACACTTCCACACAGAACCCACGATGTGCAGTGGCTATACGGCTATCGAAGAAAATTCTTGCTTACACTGATGCAATGAGGCGAATTGCTCACACCGCACTGAATGAATCACTTCGGGCGATCGCCGATGTGGTTCCTCATTCTCAGCCACCAAGAAGTCGGTCACGAAGTAAGAGAGCTTTCCTGTCCTTCCTAGGTGATATAGCTCACAGTCTCACGGGTGTTGCCACAGATGAAGAGGTACAAAGAGTGGAACATCACCTCCAATTGCTCGCTAGACAACTTCATCTCCGGGATGGTGCTTACAACGTTTCAAATCACATCATGGCCTCCGTTATGGGACGCACGAACAAGAGGATGAATAATCTGCTGTCAGCATTCAAGGCCGAACATGCACGTGTTTTAGAGATCGAGTCTAGTCTTGCACATGAGACGTTATGGGTGGAACAAGTGATTGGTACGCTGCTACAACTGGCGACAAAAGAAGTACATTGGGCTATCCTAACCATGGCTGACGTTGCAAGAATACAACGCACGACCAACTCACTGCTACATTCGCGATTGTCAGTGGACCTACTACCCCCTCGGGCTCTCCGTACCACAATAAGACAGGTGTCTAGAAGTTTGGAAGAGAACCACCCACGCTTCAAACTACTATACACTGGATTGCAATATTATTATGAACACTCAAGATTTCTGACTAGTCGTCGTGGGAACAAAATCTTTATCTCCCTATTCCTGCCCGTGACCTCGAAACAGAGTGACTTCCAGCTCTACCGCACCTTGACCTTTCCCGTCCCAGCACGAGTCAACTCATCGGACGCCACAGTTGTACAGGGAATTAGTGAAGTTTTTGCCTATTCAGCAGCGGCACAACGCTTTATGGAGTTTACAGAGAAACAGTATAGACAGTGCCACGACCATTCCCATAAACCCTGCATTGCCATGCCGGTTGAGATATCAATCATTCGCCCAACCTGTACAGCTGCCATATTTGCAAACCGCATAGACTTAGCCCATCAGCTCTGCGATTTTCACCTTGTTCCAAACGGCACCATGATAAATGCTTTGGAGTTGTCAACAGGCCAACTACTGCTATCAAGAATCCCTGAACTGACGTTCTCCTGCCAAAACAAAGCAGAACCACGTTCCGGCTGTCACTTCTGCCTCGCCCCAATCCCGTGTGACTGCACAGTAGAAGTCGGACCCTTGTTCCTTCCACCGAGACTGGATTCCTGCACTGACTTGGGATCAGTGTCACAGTTTCGCTATACTGTCAACGTTGCAGTGCTGAGCCACTTCTTCTCGTCTGATGACATCCTGGACCGATTGCCTAATCTTTTAGCGGACGAACCACTTGCTTCCAAGACAGCTGAATTCAAGTTAGCCGAACACAAATATAAGAATGCAATAGGAATAGACAAACAGATCCGAATCAAGCTACGGCATGCTGTCGACAGGGCTAAGGCCAACCAGATCATTTACACTAACCCGGCTGACCCCATTTACTTAAACAACTTAGCTGATATCCCTGATCAAAGTGTAACCCAGTATATTGTCTATCTTGCGCTTGCTTTCATGGTACTCCTAGCCATTAGCATTGTGTTCCTTCATCGCCGAGTGCAGCTCATGCGGATGCAACTGATAGCTCATGCTCACGCCGCAGTGGCCTATGCTGCAACTACTCCACCATGGGTTTGGACGCCCTCCCCTACGGCTCCGACCACCACAGAACTGACACTGATAGACCGCTACCTGATGCCACTATGGGATCTAGAGGTGATCGTACTTGTAGTTATTTCTGCTCTCGCCGCTGTCCTGCTCTTCTATACAGCAAAACGGTTCTTCTCCACTAGGTCAACATTGTATTTGTCTTTCTCGGCTCTCCACACTACGGTCCGTCTGCCCCTCGTATCATTCTCTGCTCCCCCAGCCACTGTGACGCTCACTCACTCCCAGATCTCCCCTGCAGCCGTATCTGTCAACCAGAGTTGTTGCCGTGCTGTGGTTACACTTAGTTGGAAGTCAAAGGGTATTGCCATTGAGAACGGACTGACGGGACATCGCATCTCACTTCCCCGATCGCTTGTTGTCTCCACATGGACTGGCCGTCAATTGACAACCATCCTCCGAACAAACTACCTACTTCACCTCTATCTTGTGTACCAGGGCACCATCTACCCTATCCATGCTGGACCCCACCAACTGATGGAACCCACGCCAATTCTCGTCCCCTGCAACTACGAGGCTTCCCTCCTTCCTCACGGCTCCCTAGACGAGGAGACAGGACCACTGAACGCCGAAGTACCACCCATCCTTTACTGATACGTATTTATCTTTTTCCTACATTAAAGATAAACGGTGATAAATTCACCCTTTCTAATTATTCCGTGTTATAGCTCTAATAAGAGGCATGATGGATATGACGTAACTTGTTTCCTGTAGCGTAATGATATAACCTGATGAATATGACGTAACTTGTTTCGTGTAGCGTTATGATATAACCCATCTTTAATGATACTATATGAGTTGAATGTTTGCATGCATTATAGCATATATAGACCAGCATACTGTGTGTTAACTCCTGTCTTGCAGATCCGACTTGCGCCTCTCACCACTCATCCACATCCTGTCAGGCACCCACTGGAATGTTGATCAATGTTGACAACCGGCTCCACTAAAGCCGTATAAGGGACTCCAACTGCTACAGGCATATCGCCAACATGGACCCTTGGATCAGCCTGACGAATTGTTTTAACTATGGATGACTGGTGTAAACATGTACCCTGGAACGTCACTGTTGCATGATTGTCTGATAACTAACCACTCATACTGTTAATGATTACATTACATTTTTACAAGGTAAAAACATATATATTTTGATTAAATCGATAAAATAAGAATTAATAATCATGAAATGTTTCTCAAATCACAAAACAAAAAAAACTTTTATAGACCTTTGGTTTCAGCGATGAATCCTATTTTGGACTTTCTCCAAATATTTGCTTTACTGCCGCGGGGCGTGTCAGCACGGATCCAGAGCCCCCGAATTGCACATGTCCTGGCTGCCGCTTCACCGACAATCAGGGACATGTATGCCCTGAACGAGGGTCCTGTCATCAATGGCCCCAGAAGTAGAGGGGTCACGCGCAATATCTTTTGGGCCATTATTTTATACCTGGCCGGTCTCAACGTCACCTTCGTCAGGACAATGATGGAATATGGTGAGGTTGAATGTAGCACCGTATTTGCCCTGTCCCTCCTTTTTAATAACTCTCAATTGACAACGACGGTGTGCTCTGCACTTTTAGATAACCCTTTCCGTGTCAGCCCGGCCCTTGACGAACTACTGTGCACCCTACACTCTGCGGGCACCAATGTGTCAGATACATTTAGTACCTGTTTTGCCAGTATCGAGGCCCGCATCGGCATTCCGGTTGCGGCTCTCAAAGTAATGTCTTGTGACCACCGGGTTGATACCCTGGCATACTGGACAACTGCCCTCCGTCCATATGTCATCGAACTTCGTCGATGGGCAACCTCGCAATCATGTGCTTGGTGCAGACGAACTTTTACGGATAGGGACAACTGGGATTATGAACAGCCTGTGCCTCTCCCCTGCTGCTTTACCACTGTCCATTTGGCATGTAGACTGCAGGAAAGTGTGAAATCGCCAAACTATTTCGCTTGCCCAGGCTGTAACTCCCCTTACATAAATGGTTCCCTCGACCCCCTCTTCCTCCATGCCCATGACCAATACATTGAAGACCTTAGGCGCCCTAACGTTAGACCACGCTGGCAGTGCAATCTTGCAAGGATTATGCTCTCCGCTATCCCTCGCCCCTCCACATTTATCGACACAACGCCCCCCTCCCCACATGCTCCACAACTAGACTCTCTCTTACATGACCAGATATCGACGCACAACACAACGACATCGACATCTGTCCGCACCTATTCCTCCTGGGTCCTACACACCCTTCCCCGACTATTACAACGTCAGCAATGTTCCCAATCAGGGTCATGCTCCGTCTTTGACCTTCGCTCCGCCTCCCCCTCAACTGACTCGGACACAACAATGGACCGTCCCCAGGGACCTGCCAGCCCACCGTCTCATCGCAGGTTCCCAACCCGACATACGGCATCCGACACGAACTATCCCTCTGACTGACGGACTCGCTAATACCTTCAGCCTCACCAGTCACCTATTCCTAGTCCTACCTCATCATACCACCCCTATTAATATAATCATCAACACGATTTAGAGCTGAGGACAGCTCTTCTTGAGAACCAGGGACACTAGAAATTAATGTTAATATCATCATTTTTTCAAAACCAGTTTGCATATAAAAAAAAATTCAAATCTATAAAATATGTATTTTGCTTAAACATCTGAGTGGCTGACAAACCTGACAACAGGACGAGAAGGGATCAAGCATAATTTTTATAATATTGTTATCTGCAATTGTACAATTTATAGAGTGCCAGTTATTGTTATAGGATGTAGCCTGAAGTAGCCAAATTGTATACCAAATATATACCAAGTATAATTTTGTTGTTCATGTGAAGTGTATATGAAAAAAAGAAACCGACGGGCATACAAAATAACTGATATTGTCCATCCACATAAAACCATTTAGACAACACTATCTCTCGACTGTGTCCACGCTTCAACCACGGGGATTTAGGAGTAGGGGAAGGACAACGGGTTATTTCGGAGCACGGGTCGTGCTCAATCGAGCAACCGTGAGATATCAGAGGATAATTTAAGGATAATTTAAGGTATAATTTAAGGTAAAATATGAATAAATTGGAAAAGAAACATTCAGACAAATAAGTTAAGTCGGTCACTACACTGCAGTAATGTATCATGTTGGTCTGGCTAATCAAAATATTCGCTGTTAGTTTACAAGACTGAAATCTGTAGAATCAGCTATAAGGGACAACTCGTGGCCGCAAAGTCAATAGCATTAGTAGGAATCAGCAGTAGATGGACGATTTCGGCCGAATGTCCAAATAGTAATAGTTGCCTAAAGGGGTATGTACGGTTAGGCGAGTCTATAGCAAACAAAAGGAAAGACTTGTTTGTTATTAATGATACCAATAGGTCTCTAATTGAGACAAAAAGGGTAGGAAGGTTGGACACAGTGTTGAGATAAGAATGCCCGGGATGGTTTGACTATAAATGGTCATGCCGTCCAATACCGTCCAATGTTAGTGACCACTTGATAGAATATATTTGTATTCTTGAATAAAGTTAGTCAGTCTGGTGCGGGCTGTCCTGAGGTTGAATTGAGTCTCTCCTTCTTGTGTGCTGTGCGGTGCCGTGTTGCATGTGAAGTACTTGAAGTCCACTCGAGTGTCCGGTGTGGTCAACAAGCGAACATCCCTTTAATTAAATACGTACCATCTCGCTGCATAACATCATACACACCGGGTACCTAAATACACCCGTGGACATAAGATCAAAAGTCCTATTTCATATCAAATCAAATCAAATGTTTTGCCCAAAGGGTTCACTTATGAAACACATAAATTTGAAACGCTTTTGTTATTCGTAACAATACAATTACAGTGCATTGGTAAACACATACAAAAACAAGGACAGATTTTCAGCAGATCACCCTTAAACAAAAGACCAAATGCATCTATGAATTGCAATCGCTACTTGATGAAATGGATCACCGTCGTGATTTTTTTGTGGCAACATGTCAAGTCCTTAGGGAAACACTGTCGTATGAGCGATCACCGCCGCTTTCATTAACTGGGTATGATACCGTGTGGCTCGAAACTCGTCAACCAAGTCGTCGGGACACTATTCTATTGTGTTATCAATCATGACAAAAGATTAATTTCATTAAGAGCAAAACTATCGAAAGGAAGGGTTTGTACTCTACCTTATCAAAAACGCAACTTGGATAGTGTTTTCCTGAAAACAATTAACAACTGATTATATGATTCAATTTATTTTTTGGAAAGGTTTCATCTAAAAACTGTGACCGGTAATAAAAAGGGCAAGGATTGATGACGGAACGGGTTTAGACACATCTGATTAAAATAATGAAATGGGGAAAACGGAATTGTTTTAGTCTTCGACTCGGAATCTGTCAGGGTTGTAAACGATCCATTGTTGTGGTTGGACTTTATTATATGCAGGAAAAATACTCATTTCTGTTAAACAAATCATTTTAATTTCACTTTAAGCCTGGCACTGATTTTCTGAATGGCATTCTGTAATTGGAATTAGCATCTAATCTGTTAATGAACTAATTAATGGAGATGGAAATTGAATTAAAATAGCCCTGTTAATTAAAACAGACAAGTTCACTGACGGAGATAGATAAGAATCCTCATCCAATCAATTAAAACAGATTTAAAATTTTTAATTTCCAGCATTAGCAAAAAGAAAATCCATCTTTGTTCGGTCTTTCCAGCTGTGTACCTAAGTTAATTCACTTGCTAGTTTATCTTAGTGCAAATATCATCTATTTTCAGGTCACTTTTGATGTCAGTTATATAACTTCAGCAGGTAGGTATTAAAAAAAGAATTAGTGTCCACGTCTAAAATGAAAGCAGAATTCATATTTTCAATATTTTCAACATATTGGTCACCTTGCACCTTACACTGATGGTGATGCATACGTACAATAAAAGAAACAATTTCTTTGGGATAATTTATTTAATGTTATGAGTACGTGATTATAACACCTCCAAGTTAAAACTTGTAATTGGGGGTAATGTTTTTCTTGCTTGCCTACCATGATATTGAAAACTGACTGTCTCAGGAAAGATACATGCATAGAAGGGAATCTTTATCATTTGGCAGTTAAAACAATTCTAAGTTTCATCAACACACTCAATGGCTCTTTAAAATCTATTTATTCAGATTCGTTGATTTTACTGCTACAATTCCAATTGGCCAATCAACAGGAAACAAAGTTAATTGCTTAACAGGGACTATCTTGGTTAGAGATCTGTTTTCTCGTAATACTAAAAATTCAAGATGGGGGATGAAAGCCAATAGATAATACATGCTACAGCAGTGACAGCAATGTTGTAACTACCTGTGTGTGTGACCTTTGACCCTGTCGAAAGGGTGCCAATCGTAGACAGGAAGTTGAATTGACAACAGGAAGTGCAGTGAGCATGCTCGGAAGAATGGACGAGCTGGGAATCCAATTATATCAGAGGAAATGTAACTTAGAAACTAGTCCATGACTCCTTACAGGGTTATGAAGGTAGCACTTAAAGGATGGTACTGTCACGAGTTTAGTTAATTGATGTCTATTTTGACTGACAAAATTCCCATTAAATTTGAGATGACCAGCTTGCGTGAAGCAAGAGTTACTTCCCTTGCCAGACAAAGCTTCCTGTTTCGACAACAGAATCAATGCAGCGCTGGTCGAAATGAAATCCCACAAAGATTTAGCCAGCAGCACATTTAGACTCGTCATCCCTCCTTCATTAGTGGAATAGTCCCAGAAACAGCCTTAGTACAAGTGACACTTTTCAAGTGTCCACATTAGCAAGCTAAAGACACTAATGTCATCAGTGTCTTTTGTCAAAAGTTTGAATTTTCAATCTTCAGAAACTGAAGAGTTCTGTTTGAGTCGCTAAGCCTAGCTGCGAGCAATTTACAAGATTTTCAAACTTGGCCAATAATTATTGTCTTTCTGAAGTTATGGAACAAAACTGATATAATACCTTGTTTGTTACTGAGAGTAGGGCATAATGGCCTAGATAATTTTTGGCGTCAATCTTAGCAATTTTCAGCTCTGTTGTGATGTAGCAATTCAAAGAAATGTCATAAAAAATGAAAATAGCAAGATTATAGAAAATTGTTGATTTCTGTTTTATTTGGTGAGATAATGTTTTTAGGTATCATTTCCAAAATTGATAATTCAACAATAACTCTGGATTTTGTATGGATTTTGTCACTGAAATTGTGTTAGAGTTTTTAATTTTTCACAAAAATCATCTGTTTCTGGATGAAATAACTCAGGCTACCACTAGAAGCTGAACAACTGTCGTTAAAATTAATAATAACTCTTTATTGTCACTAAAAAGTAAATATAGATATTCTTTTAGTTCCAATGGCACCGAGCAGCTAGAGAGCAGCACAAACAATGTTCTATTTTTATATTAGGAAGGAACCAATATCTCCCAACCAACATCTTCCATCTTTCAACATTTGTTGGTATGACCCTGCTGAGAATTGAACCCCTGCTGCCTTGGTGAAGAGCTGACACTCTATCAGCTGAGCTGTAGTTTCTGATTCTTGTTTGCTTTATTGCACTCATTTTTTAAAAAGTTTAGATGGCTAATGTCACTTATCACAAATGCTAAGGGTGTTATGTACAATATTTACAAGATTGAACAATTTAACTGCCAAAATAATGGCTAAACTGTAATGAGTGCAGCTTTTAAGTTATGTTATAAAATGTTAATGAAGGCATAATGCACCAAACTTTAGCAATTAAGTCAGAATAATCAGTTCCGAGGAATTATAATAATCCTTCATTTGCTTTTTGTTGGTAAATTAAAGTTGAAACCTTTTATTTTAATAAGCAAATTCATATAGAGATTAGTAATTTGAAAAAAAATCTCTATATGGAATAAAAACAACTTTTGATTTTGATTTGAAAATTTGAATATCAAACAATGAACAAAATATGTTACAAGTGTAATTTCTTTTGATAACAACACATGCCCAATTCTTTTGTTGAATATGAAATATTTTTCAATCAAACAAAAGTTTGGTGTAAGGAAAACTTTTACTAACAAAGAACAAAGACTCTTAGTCAATATAGAATAAGAAGTTTTTAATTTGTATCTGCGAGCTATTGAATGACTGGTAGAGGCAAACAAAGAGCATTATGGGTACTTCACAAAATTCATTACAAACGAAACATCGCTTTAGGCTTATTAGGTTTAATATTGCGTTTTCAATAATCAAAGTGTTGCACTTTTAATATGTTTGTATCACCATAAAAACCAATATTAATTCCAGAAATGTAGCTTCTGATCGTTGACATTCAAGATAAAACTCGTAATAATAATTATCCCTCTGGCGAGACTATGAAACCGTAAGTACCAGAGGGCAAAAAATTATTAATTTTGAGACATTTCATTCCACACTGATTGGAACTTCTTACACACGATTATGCTGGGCAGAAAGTTTTCACCTTCATTGTGTAATTTTATGATATTTCAGAATGCTAACTGTATCTGCCACTATAACAATGACATTGACTGCATTGGGTTTAGTAGGACACTATGCCATGAAATATTTAAAAATGAAAAGAGTTTTTTCACCTTTCTTATGAAAATATCTAGTATATCTCATCAAGTAAAATAGAATATTCCTTTTAGTTTGTATATATAACATCACTCCCTAACTGGATGACATTTAAATTGAAAAATGTCAAATAGACTATTTATTATCCATTGGCTGGAAAAAAGTAGTGACATATTTTCAATATGAGCACATGTGCGCCAATCACGTTTGTCTAGCATTGAATGTTTTAGCACTACCTTACATATTTTAGTCTATTATTACCCATTGGCTGGAAAAAAGAAGTGACATATTTTCAATATCAGCACATGTGCGTGTATCACATTTGTCTAGCAACGAATCTTTTGGCACTACCTCACATATTTTTAGTCTATGACATCATAAAACCATTGTTCTTGATCTCACTGAAGCCGGCTAGAATGAAAATTGCCTGCAAGAGGGAGTTGATCCCGAGACCTCAAGGCATGATCACTCTAAGTTACGTTGAGTATCACACTGACAATCATGCTTTCAAACCTTGTACAGGGGAAACTTCCTGATATGACAAGTTTGTATTCAATTATCGTCAATGTTTGAAACTCTTACTCCCTGGAACAAATGGTAAAATTTAATCTACTACCATGTGAAGGGGAAAACTTCCTGATATGACAAGTTTGTACAGTAGAACACGGATATAGCAAACTCGGATATAGCGAACTCGGATATAGCGAACAATCGGATATAGCGAACCAATTTTCAAGTCCCGTCCCTATATAATATCATTTAAATTTTATGTGTAAAGCTAACACTGGATATAGAGAACTAAATTCTTTGGTCCCTTGGAGTTCGTTATATCCGAGTTCTACTGCATTTGATTACCGTCAATGTTTGAAACTTTTACTCCCTAGAACATGGTAAAATTCAATCTACTACCATGTGAAGGGGAAAACTTGACCCTGATAGAACAAGTTTGTATCTGGTTGTCAATATTTGAAACTTTTATTCCCTGGCAAATTGAAAGTTTAATCAGATTTCAGGGTAACTCGCTTGATGTCGTGATCACTTCAACTTACAGTAATTTCTCCATTAATTTGACTTCTCAAATAATTTGACCACAAAATATATTTTACTGAGGTCACGAACTCAAATCACCTCTTCAATTTCAACCAAATGCTCAAGTTTGAAGTTTATGCTCTTATGATCCATCTATTTCTTAAAATCATTGTTTAATTTGCTGAAAAAATATTGGAAAGAGTAATTACCTCAATTGCAGTAAATAAATTAAAATATCTTAATAATGACGACATGCCATTATTATGTTGTCATCTATAAAAACTAGGCATTAGAGTTATACACATGTCCCATATATATCCAATATTTCAACCATGATGCCAAAATGAGCAGTGGAAATTGAAAAAAGTTCAACCATAGACGCTTTTAAAAAAACCTTTTGAAACTTTAAGGGTTGAATCAATAGAGAAATTATGTTACAGTAGACCACGGATAGCAAACACGGATATAGCGAACACTCGGATATAGCTAACAAATTTTCAAGTCACGTCCCTATATAATATCATTAAAATTATATGCGTATAGCGAACACCGGATATAGCGAACTAAATTCTTTGGTCCCTTGGAGTTCGTTATATCCGAGTTCTACTGTATTTTGAGTATCACACTTACAACCCTGGCACCTCTTTGTAAACTGGCCAACATCAAACAAAGGAGGAGAATCGTTAGGCATTGTTTTTACCTGCATGGACACCTGTGATATCCTCATACAGCAACGTTGGGGTCGATTGAACAGAGATCAATTACTCTTCTTTGTCTCGGGATGGAGCGATCCTGAAGACAATAGATTAAATTCTTAAAGTCAAAGACAGGATCAAGTTTCCAACATGTCAAAGGCTCTGTAATTTTTAATAATGTTTTTGCAACTTTCCTTACTTATCTAAAAACAAATTATCATTGCCGACTGGAATATTGCAAGCCAGGTATAGGTTACAGCCAATTTATATAAATACTGGATATTAAATGAGTGGCTGTGTAATACAATCTTTATGATCTCAGCGCCTGAAGATTGGTATTAACCAAACATGGCTAAGAAAATGGAAAAATCATATAAGGGATTTTAGTAGTTAAAAACTTGATAAATAATTGAGAAAATATTTTCTCTCTTAGAAGCAATTAAGTTGACATTTCTGTTAGAAAAATTTATCAAATTTGATACACGAAATTCAAATCATATGTCATAAAACTCTTAGACAGTATTAAGCTTTTGCAGATGCATGTATGGTACTTAAGACTATCTTAGTGTTTTAAGGGCTTCAAACATCTTAGCGTTTGGTTCTCATTTCAAGTTAGGTTTTAAAAGAAAGCGTTTGAAAGAATTTCAGACTTTCAAGATTGTTTTTTATCAGGATTTTCATTGTAAGTTCAATCGACGCCGTCTAAGGACCATTTTATTTTCAGAAAAGTTGGCAAGGGTGGCGCCAGTTTGGCCAGTCCAGTCCGATCAGATTTTTAAAAGACTCCCTTGTTACACCTGCCAATTAACCTATCAAATTTGTCAGCTAAATTAAACTGACAAATTAGTTTTTAATCCGATTTAATTTCCTTTCAATTGGCTCTGAGAGTATTACCCATAATGCTTTGAACAGGATGAGATCAATGAGATGGGTTTGAACCCAGCCCTTTATAAACTGCCTGACTCACCGTCAACCCACCGCCTTCATCATCGGTGCCTTGCCTCGCCAATTAAACGTCCTTATACGTCTTCTTTTTGGGGAATTTGAAAAATATCTGATTCAACTTGATCCCTGCTTGAGAAATACTTCTGCTGCTTAGAATATGAAATCGAAATTTAACCAAAACCTACAAGCTAATGGTTGTTTAAAGATCATGGAATGTCCTTGTTTTGGAAGATATAATTAACTTTTATTTTTTGGTCCCTGGACAGTTAATGATGAAGTTATCACTAACTTAGCTTCTATTTTCTCGCAATATATTCACAATTTTGAAACATTAACTTATATATAAAACCCTCTTTGAGACTTTGTAATTTCTTTATGATCTTAATGTTGACTATATAAATATTTCAAAAGAAATGTGTGGGCATCTTTGATACAAGAGAAGTTCTTTACAACAGTTGAGTACTGTCCCTTTAATCAAAAACTTAATTTGACATTTCAAACATCTGAATCATGAATGAAAAATGTGATATTTCAGAGTTGTTTTATTTTCATATGAAGATAAAAATGAATTTTTGTTGACGAAAATTGATGAGTCGTAATTTCAAAACCCTTTTGAAATACACAAAGGAGGGGTGACGGAAAGTTTCGCTATTTAGATTTAATGCTCATTTATCTAGCAAACTGACAACAATGTATTTTTCAAAAATGATGGTATTAAAGATGATTCCAAAATTTTACAACAGGCCTATATTCAATTATAACCAATCACACGATGACAAATGAGAGGTTTAACAAGGCGCCTTCCAGCAAATTTCTCAAGATTTAATTAATCAACTTTCAGACTTTGCCGGTTTCTTCCTAAAAAATTCGAAATGATCATGGACACTAATTTGTCAAAACAGCCAATGACATAGTGTCATGTTAAGAAAACTTTTGTATTGAGGATTCCGAGATATGAGATAACATGAAATAAGAGAAACAATGGAATGATTGATGGGATGTCCGTTTACGTGGATTATGAAAATTAAATTTCCGCTACGGAAATACATTTTGTAACGAAGATGTCACCAATGTTGATAGAACCCACTCTAAAAATAACTACACCTTAAATTTCAGTTTTGAAATGACAATTTAAAATATTTGTTTTCTAAAGTAGAATTTAATGCTTCTATGTACTGAAGTCTTCAGATATGTAATGAATTTCTTGCAAACAGAAGGGTTACTAAAAGACTCAGAAGTGATCTAATATGCATTGAGATGAATAGTTATTTTGATGAACTGTGGTCATCATAAGTCCTTAAAGGTGTCAAGATGTGGCAGCCAAATCGCATTATCACAAATTTTAATTTTACATCTGATTAATAGTTACTTCAATTTTGATAAGTAATCTTAAAACTTTTAAAATGTAATTTAATCAACTTCAGTTATTTCAAGTCTATTTGGGTGTTTAGAAATGGAAGCCAAATTCATTTTCACCAATCCTCAATATTACATTAATTATTATAACATTTTTTTAATTCCAAGGCCTAAATAAGATATTATGAAAACAACCACAAAGAAAGGTTAATGTCAGTACATTAATATCCTCATTGATAATTAGTTCATCAATGGTCCAAGCTCTGTAAATAACATTTTAAAAGAACGAACATAAAAATGTCAAAATGCCAGTACATTAAAGGAGTATAGTTGTTGATTGACAACATGCAATGTTTAGTTTGAGACCCCTACTGGGAAACATCTTAAGCTTGATAAACAAGAAAAGTTATATTAAAAAATGCACATGCTCTTTGATAAAGATTGGAATCAAATGCGTCAAAGAACAAAACACCCTTTAACTACAAGGATCTTTTTTAAGGCATGTAATTTTGTTTTGGAGTAGGAATCTGTTCGTAATATTATGAAATATGTTAAATTTTGACAGCGTGCCAGATGGGAACACATATCCCATCATACAAAGCATGACCTTACATCAAAAATATTAACTAATTATCGGCTAATTGAAAATCTCAAGGATGAAATTTGACACTCGTACAAACTGCAACAAAAAACAATTATCCGCAGTATAATGTGCATATACCGTGTCAGTGAAATACATGAAACCATAAATAAAAAAAGCTATTTTCCGCATGGATGACTCTCCGAAGCTCCTCATTACATGTTTAACATTAATAAGGATAATTAACAACAGCTTGGAGGTTTCCTAATTTCGTAATTTTTACGTGATTATGGATGATAAAGATGAACCCAAACAACTTGCTATTACGTAATATGTATATGATTGTCTGTTTGCTAATAATTGTCATTGTCAAATGCAGATAATTACTTGAATGGTGGTGTTATATGGTTTTGAATACTAACCCTAAAACTGCTTTCATAAATCTCAATGAAATGTTTTCGGTGATTTCTCTCGCGACCTGAAATAGTTAAAGCATTCAAGGCAAAATCAAAATCTAAGTTTGATGAAAGATATTCCAATATTGTTCTAACTCAACAAACAAATTACGCGATCATTTTAGTTTTGATATATATCACAATTGCTTCAACAACAAAATGAAATATGCAATGAATCGCTACAAAACATACAAAAATTGACAAAATTACATAACAAAGAAGTGATACCCAGTGGAAATAGCAAGGGTCAAGCAATGATCAGCACTTTCAAATGAGCAAATGCAAAATGAAAAACTCAATACGAAACTGCACATTACCAAGGTAGGTCAAATCCTGGCACTGTCTGAGCGAGTCTATTGATCTAATGTTTAACAGGGTACTCAGTTGTGAGTTGAAACATAATGATAAGCCTAAGAATCTAAAATTCTTAAAGAATATTTTAAATCATAAACTGTTTGTGAATTTTACAAGAAATGATATTTATGGTGAACACATCAAAGAGAAATCTTAAAGCTTCGAATGTGCATCCACAGTAAGAGTGTTGTGTTGCTTGTTTAAATGTTCTGATCGTCACTTTTGTAGCTTTTTGCTGTTTAAATGGTGACCCCTTTTTCATCCTCCTTGCCTTATATCCCATAATATTCAAAATAACACAGCTACTAGAATTATTGCAGGAAAAAGCCAGCAATACTAATGTGGCTATGTATTTCACATAGAATAGTTCTCTACTAGAGACAAAGTTGCTGAGACCATGGTGAGTTTGAACCCCGGACCTCTTGATCCAAAGCCCAAAAGCTATCCCACAGCTAGTGTAAAGATTTCCTTCTACATGACATTGGAAAATATGGAACCTGCTCCCTCTGTGTAAAGCTTGTGAAATAATTGTTTGCTTACTACTGTATGATTGGCCAGTCTGGCGGCAAGGATATAAATGGTCATCACATAATAAGTCTTTCTCATTCTACTTTCATATTGTAGTGAATTGAGGTGAAATGCGATGATTCAGGGTTTTAACAGCGCTTTCAAGAGTATTTACCTTATACCACGGCTGCTAGTATTATTGTGCAGGGAGAAAGCCACAACACTATTGTGGCTATAAGCATTGCGGTGAAACCTGCTAGCATCTGCTGGAACTAGTGAACCATGAGTGGAATTGCGGTGAAATTAAGTGTAGCATTGCACCAAAATCTTACTGTTGCCAAGCCCCTGGCGGGATTCGAATCACGAAACCTCCTGATAACAGAGCCGAACACGCTAAGCACTGAGCTATCCTGCACCCTGTAGTGAATTGATGATAGATAGATCTTAAATAAAAGCGCTTAAACGTGTCACACTTCTGTCACCATATTTTTAAATGTTCATATCCATTATCATGAATATACACTGTAGTAATAGCTGTAATTCCGAATAAGCTGATATCTTAAAGGGGCAGTAGCACGTTTTTTGATAATTTTATATTTTAAATTTTTTACTAATTATTGCATGTTAATTCTTAATGTATTATTTTGAAAGTGTCAAAAATCTCAAGCCAATCATCCATACACAGAGGACAAAGTATGAAGATTCACATTAAATCCATTGGCAGCCATTTTGTGTGAACACCTTTAATTCATTTTGTGTAGAAATAGTCGCATGGCTAAACATTACTTTATATATTTGAATTATTATACTGCTCCATTTACTTTGAATACGTTGTCTTTCAATTGGAACCATTAATTTTCATTTTCCTTACATCACCTTATATTCCCCCTAAAAATGTGCTACTGCCCCTTTAACTAGAGATGGTCAGACAATGAACCAACTAGGTAAAGCGATCTGGAACTGATTCAACCAGACAAGATCGATAATATTGTCTGGAGGTTAGTAATTACTCTTAATTAGTCTCATAGAACATTCTTTTAAGCATTAACAGTTAACCTTTTACATGCCGGGTTAAAAGTATTTAATCTTTCAGGTATCTTTGTTATTAACCCCTAATTTACAACTTCATGTATTCATACCATTAGGGGTGACTATTGACCCCCAAGGGACTATTGCGATAGCGATAGTCTATTGCAGGGTACTATTGCGATAGCGATAGTCTATTGCAGGGGACTATTGCGATAGCTATTGCGATAGTTTATAAATAAAGGAGATAAAAACAATTTTCAAGAAAAACAGTGTTTTATTGAGTTTGTCGCCATTTTGTAACTGGTCGCTCTTAGCAACATTAAAGGTAACTCATGTTTTCCTGTTGCTTATTTTAGCTCGCGGCGATCTGTTTGCTGTTAGCCGTTTCCAGTATTTTCCAAATGTAAAAATACGTGTTTGTGTGTGGATTTTACTTTTAACATTCAAGTAAACAACTGATTTTTTCAAATTGTCGATACTATCATTAGTTAAGACGTGCTATCGATACTATTGATCGTTCTAAAAAAGACTATCAATAGAGTACGTACTATCGGCAGAGCAACTATCGCGATAAGTCGATAGTTCGATCTATCGTTACACCCCTAGTAATCATAATGAATTCCTTCCCTCATTACTGTAAAGTATTTTAAATCAAAAATTCTTTTTCAAAAGTTATAAATTATGTAACACTTACCGTACAATCTTCATTTTTAATACCTCTGACAAACATTAATATATATATCAACATACTGGCACTTCTTGTAATTCTTGTAATTTTAAGGGATATAGTCCAATTGGAGTATTTTTTGGAAACAATTCTGAATATATATAAAAGCGACAGAATTTCATTGTAAGCCAGTAAAAAAACTCTTTTCAATTTTCAAAGTTCCAAGGGTGTTTAATATGTTGAAAGTAACGTCATATTACTTCATTTCATGATAAAGGGTAAAGAGTTAAACATAATTAAACAATGGTTGATCTTCCATCCCACTTAATTCCAACTTGGAGAAATAAAGTATGAATGAATGTTGGCAGGCTGTGATATTTGATATGAGCAAATTATTTCAATAAAAGCTTAATTTCATGTCACATTAGAATAAATGGAACATTTTTTTTATCTAAATGGAAGCGTTTTTATCTCATAACTGGGTCAGAGGGACCTAGGGTATGTCAACCTTAATTTCCCTACGCGCATTTCTCAATTAAAATATCTTTCATGACATTCTATGACTCAAAAAGATTGAAAGAGATTATTGCAAGCTTAAATAGACTTTATTGACGTCTTTGCTTTGTATTTTCATAAAACAAAACATGTGTCTTTATTAAAGGAAACAATGTTGATACTTATCATTGAAGGTACCACTGGCCTCAAAATTGGGGGGATTATCCTTTTTGTTAACATAAGATAGTATACAGTTTTTCATTATTCTAGCATTACTAAAAGGTGATATTTTGCTGGCCTTGATTTTATGATTTGAAAAATATTTATAAACACGAAAATTTATCAGTGTTCTTCACAAGGAGGTTGCAAAATCCTTATTTTTGAAAGTATTAGAATGATGAAGATAACTTTATATCCTTATTATCATTTTAAAAAGATTTGTTAAGTTTTGAGTTGGCTGGGATTACAATTGATAAAGACACCCTATAAGTCAAAAGAAGGTTTTGATTTAGATACCCTGCCATGCTCATTTGATCGTGGGTCAGGTCACATAGAAATATCAACTTTTATCCCATTTTTATGGCCATCCCCTTCACCTTGTAGTACTGATGGTGAAATGAATATGTTGAAACCAACTTTTACCCCTTATAAATTCAAGAAATAAAGCCTACTTCAATACAAATGACCATTGCCCTTTGACTGTGTCACCAATTACAAAAAATGAGTTCAAATATTGATTCAATAATAGGAATCCTTACACCAATTAATATGTAAAATGAACGATTTGACAAAACAGTGTAAATTGTAAACAAAAAATTTACATAATGATAAATAACTGCATACGTTATGTTACTACAAAATGTTTAGCTTTGTGTTTACAGAATGCAGATGTGCAGTAAAAGACTCTGAATAAAAGCCCATATGCCAAAAGCCTATCTGACATATGATAAATTGATAAGTTTTATAAACTAAAATAATGATAATGAGGATATCTATATGGCGCCAGCGGCCTCCTCAAAAAGTGACTTTGTTTCTTTATCCAAATTTTTTCTTAATCTTCTCCTGTTACAGAGAATGCCAGTTTATTCTTTTTTAATTGTCAGTCATAATTAACCGCATGTAGTGATGAAAATGTGTTTTTTCTGAAACAGACAGCAGTGAACCTTATAGAGTAAAGGTGGCAAGTCTCTATGGTAATATTTAAACGTCCCTCTGTGTCTACAAGTGAAATTTGACAAGTTCTTAAGTCTGCACTCAGGTCAAACTTCTGTCATTATAATTAAAAGAGGATAGTCAAAATTAACCAAATTGAAATTTAACTTCAACCTCAAATGCAAACTTTTCACCACATTTAGCAAATGAGAAATTAGTAAGCTTGAATCCTAAATGAAAATTGATCCTTCATATCTCAACAACAATGCTCGAATCAAATTGCCATGATGGCTTGTTCCGCTGGGCATATTCAAGGGCACTACAGTCATACGACCTTTGACATGGTCTTCCAACGTATTCATGGATCCGTTAAGGTAGACAACAGAAATAGCCCCTTCACACCTTGGTAGTGATTATTAAGATGCAATTAGTGTGCGAAGAAATACACAGTGTCATTCCTCTGTCTGTCTGTCTGTCTGTCCATCTGCCACTATCCCAGACGATTTTACCCTTGCCCCCAGAGACATCTGTCATCCCCTAACACTCCAATCCCCCTCCCCCCTCGGTCCCCCTTCTCACTTGGCCCAGGACATTTTGGTGCCAGAAGGATGGGGGAATTTAATTTGGGACATTTTCTCAGAGCCAAAAGAGACATTGCAGAATGGTGTCATGCATTTGAGAGTTTTGGACATTCCTGTTGTGTGAGAACATTTTGAAGGTTTAAATGAGAAGTGGTTCAAATTCCTGTTATTCAGTATACAAGATTGTAAGTTTATTGATGGTTTGAATCCATGTTATTCAAAATGTAAGATTTTGATATATGAAATTAAAAGCATTTAACTTTAATAAAGATGTTAGATATATGTCATACAATGGGGAGTGACTTTTATTAGTATCTAATTTGTTTCTTTGAATGATATAAAATTAAACTTTATTCATTTGTTTAGGCTCTTTCTAATATCTAATATTCAATGTCTTGAAAATTATAATAATTTACTAAACCAAGAGAAAGAATTAAGCACCTCTTTTTAATATTAAAGATATAACATTAAATCGAGATATGAATTTTATCTGAACATATTTGCTAACAAATGTGCCTTTTGTTTTAATTTTCTTTGCAATGAACAATGGTTTATCATCCTTTTATCAAAACTCATGGTTATCAAACTAAAATGTTAATTCTCAATGACACATTAAAAAGGCCTTTTCTTGCCTGTCAGTTGTAAAGATGTCAAATTGAAATCTCACCTATCTAAATTATATCATTTTCTCATTATTTTCAAAATAATGGAAGTTGTACCTAATGGATGTCGTCTTCATCGGGAATATCATGTGACAAAATAAAGGCAATTGATTGGATTAGACAGGTTGAAACTCTTTTTTTGATAGAGGAGAGATAAATTGAGCATTTTGGATAGATAGTTTATTCATCAAATAAGAAATGTAATGTGATGAGAAAATGTTTCAAGTGATGTTCAAACTGATTAATATTTCAAAAGCATTTTAATTTTTTTTATTGCATTGATTTAATCATTACATGTCACATTATAAACATTCTGTAAGTCAACTTTAATGGCATAAGGCGGCAACCATAACATTTTTATACTGCTCGATTTGCCAAACAAACGGAATAGATGTTGAAAAATAGTCAATACCAATTTCAAAATAATTTGTTTTCCTTGAATAGGTACCTCTTACCCATGTGTAAAATGTATTGAACTATTTTTAATTACATTTTCTTAAATGGTGACTTTGAGAAAATCAATTTACCCTTGAACATAGTATATTGAAAATCATTCAGTCTTGAACACATGCATACATGCACGCATGCCGTCACCGATCGTGCATATGCTGCATTCGCACAGCTTGTGTCATGCCACCGTTCGTTGTCACCTGCGTGTGCACATGCACATTCGATGCTCATGCACAAAGAAACTGCAAAACTGATGCAGACGAAGAGAAATGATTCTTATCAAAACTGGACGCTGGATTAATGCTATCAATAATTCTAATCATTTAATACGGCAGTTGCTCGTCTGGTTTCAGCACTTCCTGCTTCTTTAGTTTAATTAAGTTTTACACTCTCGGAGACTGTGAGAAATAATCCGAGAAATAATCTGGGTGATGAAAGAGATTACGAAAAGTCCTTCTGTAACGGCATTGGAGCATGTGACATGGAAGATTGAGTTTATACACTACAATCTCATGACTGTCACACATCCTTCTATTTATTGTAAATTTTTCAGAAACCACAAAATATTTTTTAATAAACTTACGTATAGATCTTGATCAAAGCTTAAAGAACAGTTTTTATGTTACAATGATGTTAAAATGGGTTAGTCTAACAATTAGACTATGAATTGAAAATTTGGCAAAAAATAAAAATGTAATGAAAAGGAGACTGAGATTTCTTCATTTACTTACAACTTAGCTCTCGAGTCTTGTTATAGACTTGGTTAGGCTTTTATCTCATGTAAGGGTCAGGCAGACAAACAAGAAATGGATGTCAGTAATATAGGGCTCCTATGAACTCTGAGAAGAATAAAAAGCATTAGTTTATTGAGGAGAGGGGGGGGGGGGGTCGCAAGGTTAGATGCAAGACCTTAAGATCTCAACGATAAGATGGTACGTAGGCTGAAGTATCCACTTTGGTCTCACTATTTGAATAAAAAGCATGGTTATTTCCTATTATTTATTTTGTTTTGGTACACACCTTTACTCACGAATGTAGAAGTTCAACAAAATAAAACAGTGTAATTCTTTGAAAGTCATTTAGAAGTGATGAGAACAGCAAGATTTTCTGGATAACAGAAATATAGATTCATTGTATATGCTTACAACATACTTTATCAGACCTTATAATGGGGCCTTGGTGTTTTCGCAATATTTTACCCATTTAAATTACTTTGAAAAACAACTTCATGATTTTAATGACATTTTATTTGGCCTTGCGACGAACATATTCAAAACATCGCCAAATGATAAAAATTGATAAAAATGGTTTCCCTTTAACACATTAAATTTAAATGGTTATACATATCATATTACCTTTCGATTACAATGAAATAAAGTTTGACTCAATATGCGTCACTGAGAAAGTTTCAAAATTAACAAAAATTAAGATTAAAAAAGACAGAAAAAAACTTGACCTTATGACAGCAACTGAATATATTAATCAAACTTTCACTCAATAATGTTAAACTAATTCAACAAACATTTCTATTACGATGCCTGTAAATTTGTCTTTTTGGTTGAATGAATTTGTTATTGCGGCAAATATCAATACATTAATTCTCTTGAACTATTGTAGATGAGTGTTTAATATGGATCCTGTTGGAAACATGAACAATAATTGAATTTTTCCATAAATTTAAAAAAATTAAAAAACAAAAAACAATATTTTCAAAACTTAAGTGTTGCACCATACAATCAATTACGAACGTAATGAATTAGAATTTGCGATCATTGAATGACATTCTTTTTGCAAAAAACAATTGGTACTCTTGTTTCCTCTCGTTTACAAGACGGTGTCAAAACACTTCCTATCCACGCAGAATCTAACGTAAAATGATTTTTGTTACCGTGGAAACAGACAAGCTTCGTCATCACTGACAATAGATAATTATGCATGATAACGAGTATCAACATCAGTGAATGTGAAGTTCACTCAAGAGGAAAACGTTTCCCCCTTTGGGAATTTTCCTGGCATTAAATCAGCGTTGGTTTCAACGTGTTGCTTTGTGGGATACGAACATTGTTAACCTTGATTTAAATGACGGCACAAGTCAATGTTTTGCTTCATTTGGTTTTGAAATTGAAAGTAGAATGATGAATAGGCTATTTGCTACCATATTCTTAATGACTCAACTTTGCCGCATTTCTTTTTCCGCTTCATCGAATCTTATCTCCATTTCGGTAGTGGTAATATGAGTTTGACATCGCCATTCAAACTCCAAGAATGGATGAAAACGGACGAAACAGCCTTCTTAGAAAGTTCGTGAAAAACGTGTTGAGTCCCAAAGACCTTGATCACTCAATTTTGTTCGAATTTTCATCTGTATGGCCATGACAAGTGAAAAATGGAATTTTTTCCGAACAGATTCTCCTAAAATCAAAGATGAAAGAGATGGAAAATGTTCAAACTTCTTCTGTCAAGATGAGGGAAATTACCAGCGATGTTCCAATATCGCAGCGTTCATCTTCATTTAGTTTATAATGACAAATGCCTGTGCAATTATCTTGAAAAAATAATTCAAATCTTTATTCAGAAATTGTTTCAATTCAATTTGTTTTTCTTTGAAATTAAACTGTCAAAATGAAATCAATATGTAAAGATTTGGAGTCTCTCTTCTGAAATTTTTTTGGACACAAAAACCCTTTGAATATTATAAATTTGATGTGTTTTTAATATAGATTTCTAGTATTTTAGTCTTTCACTGCATGCTTATCATTGCAAATTCTGATATTTACATATTTCTGATATAACAGACGGAGAAAATGTTATTGGAATGATTAGTGTGCATGCATGGTTGACCAATACTGTAAATGAATAAAAGGTTCTTTTTATCTTTTAAAATTATTTTTCTTTTTGACACATCGATCAGATCTTTAGGAAGGCATATTATTCATTTTAATAACAAACAAATTGTTTTTAAAATAATTAAAATTGTGAATATATGTTTATTAAATCCATTAACCACTATTTATTAGACAAAAGCCTGTTTATATGAAATTTTGTCTTGATTTTCTAATTGAGCTTATCTTTTAAAATTATTATTTTTCAATTAAAGAAATTGCATTTACATAATGATCAAATGAGATAATGGCCTGCCTTGAATAAGCCATTGATCGTTGATTGAAATTGGCAATTATTCCAGGTTCAGTGATCAATCTACAGATATGACCCTCTGAGTCAATGGACTCGCTACCGAAAACTCTTGTGAGTCCAAGCTGATTTAAATGAGTCCTTTAATAAGTAAGCACATAGTTAGTATCACAAAAAAAACTATGCATGCCAGGACTCACAGCTTAAATTTGAAGTAAATTTCTCCCTGCAGGTTTTACAGTTTATAGACATATATGTATATCCAATAAGATATAATACATGTACTTGAAATAAAGAAAATAAACAATTCATAAATAAAAGAAAATTTCTACATTTTTAATTATCCATGTCAGATCGTCTAATTACTCGCTACCTCTTTGAGTCACTACTGCAAAGTTCAAAAAGTCATAAACCTTTAATCATTAGTGCCTCCAAACACTAGCTTAAAGAACGCACTTACGTCTCCGACAGTTATGTTTTTTTCCTCCATTGCAAAATGGCCTGCACTTGAGAAAATGGGTTTTATTTTGCCATCCATTAGATACAGTGATCTGCGTGGAATAAACTATTAAGTTGAGTTAGAAAGAGTATCAAATTTCACCACAAAGAATGATGATAAAATTCACTTAATCATTAAAGCATCCAGAATGTCTGGATTCTAATGGAACAGATGATTGAGGGGATTAACTTTTAGATATAAAAAAACGATGTAGAATTTGAGATATTTGTCGTAAAAACTTGAAAATTACGATGAAAAGGTCTCATAGTATCAATTATATTTTATGTTGCATAGTTTTGAAATAGAAAATGAGTCTGATATTAATTATGATGTATTATGTTTTCATAAATTTATTACTTACATTTTTAAACATCAAGCATTATTTATATCAACTTTTTCCATCCATTATTCTCCTCAGCCATGAAATAAAACTTATAGACCTTCTGACAAAAATTTAAATCGAAATGTTTGAATCAAATTTTGGAAAATTTATCTGTTGTTATCTATAAATTTCCTCAGGACATTCATCACTACATAGTTTTTATAATGATTGATCTAGTAATATTCTTATAAAATCTAGCTTAATGTTTGAATAAAATATTTACAACAGCTTTTTTCAATTAAATATTGGCAAATATTTCTGTATCATATCATTTGCTGGTTTTCTTTCACTATTCACTAGTTTTGATAATGAATTATCTTTGCTCCATTCTACCAAAAATCTGCCACAATTTTGACCAATATTCTGGTTCCAAGAGTTATTACAGAAATTCCTGTCTTTGAGAGGCCATCTTGGTCATAGTCTGGGAACCAACGGAAATTAAGAGTAAATAGTTCCACAGAAAACTTGTTTACTGACTTTGGCGCTAACAAATTGATTCAATTTCCAGTGTGCTTTTTGAGGCAAAGTCTTTGAGAATGTAGAGTGGTTCCATTTTAGCCCCTAGCATTTGGTCAGCGCTGACAAAGGGGGATAAACCATAGAGAAGAGATAATTGAAAGAATTGTCAAATTTCTCAAGGGGTAAATATTTGTTATTTTTAATCTTTGAAAACAATCTGATTTGTCTGATTGCGCTACATGTCCGATAAAACCATAATTGCCAATATGTCAAGAAAATATGATTATCCATGACATCGATTGACAAGAATTTAGTCAAAAATGCAAAAATATTAATTTTGTGACTGACAATGAATGGCATTATTTTGCATAGGAAGTAGAAATGGCAGCAAACATGCAAGCGAATAAGTGGCCTAATTATAGGGCACTCTATCATTTTTGACAGAGACAAAATATTTTGGACATTCTTATTTGTTCCCTTATACTAAATATATTTATATTTTGAGTAATATATACATTTCCAATTAATGCAGCTTCATAACAAAAGTTTGTTCACCTTCTAGTGTATTTTATTGAAATATCATATAATAGGGGTTTGATTATGATTAAATAACTTCTATAGAACTGACAAAGGATCATCCATTGTCTATTATTCAATTTATTGATTAATCATTATTCCAAATTAATCTGAATTAATATTTAAGATTGGACTTGTTCAAATTTAGACCCCTAGTCATTTCGATGACCTGCAAAACTTCAAAATAATCCTTTTTGTCTTCACAAAGCTGCAATGCCCCAAAGACATTCCAAATTTAATGATATTTGCACTAGGATATATGCAGTAAGGTGGACAAACTGTTCAATGCACAAAATGTTCCTAAGATGAGCATAATATGGATTTACACATCATTTTCGAATTCCATAATTATCTTAATCTTCTTGAAATCTTATGTTTTGGACAGTTATCTTTACTTAGGTTGGCATTGGTGAAAAATAATATTTCTTTTGTATATATTGCTTTCAAGGAACTCAAGGGTGACAGTTTTGATGTTACTTTTCAACTCAAAACATTCAATGCAGGGATTTTTAACGAGAAATAGAAAAATACTATGGACCCAGATGCTCACCCTGCCCTATCCCATTATATCTCATTATCATTGCTTGTCATGTCATTATCATAAATCATGTGAAGGTAAAATAAGAGAAGGAGTATTTTAAGGATCAAAGTCCTTATTAACTCTTACCTGCAGGTTAGGTATTTTTGTATGATGGTATATCTATAGCTCATTGACAGTCTTGTGGGTTGGGGTGGGTGCGATGGATGGGGTAGGTGGGGTGGGTTGGTTTTTCGATTTATATATCATCCATTGGGGTGGGATGAGGAATAGGTGGGGACAGGGGTGGTTGGAATTGTATCTTTGATTGATTTGAAGGTGAGCAAGATATTTTTTTTATGAAAAATAATTGTATTATTTCTAGTACTGTTCTTGTAAGTACTTATAAGAAAATGTATCTCATAATATTTAGTGGCCATCTTTCTCTCTTGTTTGCAGTGAAACCTGTTATGGAAGAAGAAAATAAGAAGACCTTTGAAAGGCTTTTTCTTAATCAAACTACCTAAATTTACCCATACGAAAACGAGTTGTCTGTCGTGTCTACTGTTTCCACGACTTGTTAGAAGGGGGTCCAGGTTTCCTTTATAGAAATAATACAATTTTTTTGTATATATCCTGCTCACCTTCAAATCAATCAAAGATATAACTCCAACCACCCCTGTCTCCACCTATTCCCCATCCCACCCCTATGGATGATATATAAATCGAAAAACCAACCCACCCCACCTACCCCATCCATTAAAGGTCTGGGTTTCCTTTATATCTGAGATATATGATTTTGGCAGCAATTTGGGGGGCTTATGCATTAAAATATTTGGTATACTTCCTACAAATCCTTTCTTATTCCAATTACATGTATACTTCCTGCAAACCTTTCACGTTAGCATATCCATAACCTTTCACTGAGCAATTCTGTGCTTATCTCTTGGTTTCATCAGTAAAGATTCCGTGTTGTTCATTGTAATGGATTTTTAAAAAAATAATGACGATACTTGAGAGATATAATAAGATTTTATCTTGGGTTTTCAAATAAACTTGCTGAATTAAACTTTCATCTTATTTTAGGGTCTACCTCTGAATCAGCAGATTTAGTGTTGATATCTTATCTTAATTTATTCATGCATTTGCCACATCATAAATGTTTTTAATATCTTCTTCTCACTTCAAAATAATAAAAAATTCAATCCATTTCAGTACCAAGGTAGGCCAGAGCATTGTGAATATTGCAATGGACGCAGATGCACTCCCTGCCTGATCCCATTATTGTACCCTCATTTACATAAAATTTCACAGTCCTATTGTCGCCCTCATTATTTAACCATCAGGACCACATTCATAATGGACGGATAAATGAAAAGTGAGCTGAAATTAAACTCGTACGGTGACAAGATATTCTATCACGACCTTAGTCAGTCACACCATTCTTTCAGGTACCAAAAGAACAAATATTTAACGTTGACGTGTGTGTCGCATTACACGTTTAACTAAAGTTCATATTCTCCTTAGGTTTCTCTTCCTTCCCAGAGTTCCAATCTGTTCCAATTTTTGGTAATAATTAGATGATTTCACGCTCATAAGTTCCCATTTTTCACTGTCAACTTAGTGAAACTATTGTCATTTAGTTGCTCACATGGCTGGTTGTGTGGAAACAGATTGCTGTGTGAAGCTCTGCCTGTCAATGACTTATTTGATAATTATATTAATTAGTTTCAAGTTTGACCCAAAGACAACTTGAAAAACTCCTTGATGGTCGTCATGTCAATTTTTCATTAGTAATTGCACTGTCGGTCATAATTACATCAGCTTTTGGTATTGCTGAGTTAAATGGTACCCTTGTAGTACATGCCTACCAAAATAAACGCTACAAAAAGCAGTGACATGTACACACAGAATAGATAATATCCCATCACAAATAGTGTTATGTTGCTCATTGAAATTGCTGATCAATGCTTGAATGATGCTTTTCGAGCTTTTATATGTATATATCTATTTTGTGATGTAAACAACATGTAAATAATCTGTGTAAAAATGTCAACTTGTACTTTTATGTCAGTATCTATGAACAGAATTATATATTTTCAAGATCTTGAGAATAATCACACATTTTTAAGACTAATGACAAAAGAGTTCATATTCAAACAAGAAATTATTTCATAAAGTGGTTTTTGAAATTAATATTTACAAGGAACTAAAAATGAGACATACAAAATCAGACAGTACTGTATAAAGTAAAGCAACACAAAACGTTTCTCGATTAAAGGGGCAGTAGCACGTTTTTGAGGGAATATAAGGTGATGTCAGGAAAATGAAAATTAATGGTTCCAATTGTAAGACAATGTATTTAAACTAAATGGAGCAGTAATAATTCAAATATATAACGTAAAGTTTAGCCATGCGATTGCTTTTTCTTACACAAAATGAATTAAAGGTGTTCACACAAAATGGCCGCCAATGGATTTTATTTGAATCTTCATACTTTGTGCATGATTGGCTTGTGCAATGAGATTTTTGAAACTGTCCAAAAAATATATTTAGCATTAACTTACAATTATCAGTGAAAAAGTTAAAATATAAAATTATCAAAAAACAAGCTACTGCCCCTTTAAGGCGTTGACACTCACTTCTCAATTAAACAATCATGAACAATGCTTGTCACTTAATGATCCTAATTAACTTTGACGTGTGATTAAAACCCACCTTTGATGCTCTGGACAGTGTTGCGATGCCCAAATGAAAAAACAACACAGACCTCTCCAATTATACTGGAGACACAAGGTCTATTGGTTTTAATAATTCTCCTATTTTACGGAACAAAAGACTTAAGGGGATCCCTTACCTGGGATTTTGGGTCGTAATGAGATTTTGAGGAATATCTGAAACATGTGATATTTTATCCGTTTTGCTTCATCAGTGTCTAATTAAGGTATTCAAGATAATGAGTGACTTACAAAAAAATCAAAGGATAATATCCGATTTCAAACAGATTGATTTTGTATTACTCAACAGCGGTGCAATAGACTAGCTATGTTTATTAGTTGGGGTTCTGTGTCATGCTAGTTTCTTTGCTTCAGATATGAATTTTTTAATCTTCAAAAATACTTAAATGTAGAGAAAATACCTAGATAAGCTTAGGTTTCCTTATACATTTTGTGCTCATCATGTCTGAAAGACCCGATGGACTTATGGCATGGCAAGGCGTCTGGCGTCCGTCCATCCGTAAACTTTTCACATTTTTAGCTCATCTGGCCTGTAAGGCCCGATGGGCTTATGGCATGGCATGGTGTCCGGCGTCCGTCCGTCCATCCGTCCATCCGTCCGTAAACTTTGTGGAATTTCGACTTCTTCTCCAGAACCATAAGGCCTAGAAATCTAAAACTTTGTGTACAGACTCCTTGACTAGTGAGGATTAAAAATTGTAGCTTTGGTGGCCCTGTGACCCCTAATAAGGGCCACAGGGGCCACGCCCTTAAAACCTATTTTCATCTTCTTCTCCAGAACTATGAGGCCTAGAAACCTAAAACTTTGTGTACAGACTCCTTGACTAGTGAGGATTAAAAATTGTAGCTTTGGTGGCCCTGTGATCCCTAATAAGGGCCACAGGGGCCATGCCCTAAAAACCTATTTTCATCTTCTTCTCCAGAACCATGAGGCCTAGAAACCTAAAACTTTGTGTACAGACCCCTTGACTAGTGAGGATTAAAAATTGTAGCTTTGGTGGCCCTGTGACCCCTAATAAGGGCCACAGGGGCCATGCCCTTAAAACCTATTTTCATCTTCTTCTCCAGAACTATGAGGCCTAGAAACCTAAAACTTTGTGTACAGACTCCTTGACTAGTGAGGATTAAAAATTGTAGCTTTGGTGGCCCTGTGACCCCTATTAAGGGCCACAGGGGCCACGCCCTTAAAACCTATTTTCATCTTCTTCTCCAGAACTATGAGGCCTAGAAACCTAAAACTTTGTGTACAGACCCCTTGACTAGTGAGGATTATAAATTGTAGCTTTGGTGGCCCTGTGATCCCTAATAAGGGCCACAGGGGCCACGCCCTAAAAACCTATTTTGATCTTCTTCCCTAGAACCATGAGGCCTAGAAAGCTGAAACTTTGTGTACAGACTCCTTGACTAGTAAGGATTATAAATTGTAGCTTTGGTGGCCCTGTGACCCCTAATAAGGGTCACAGGAGCCACGCCCTAAAAACCTATTTTCATCTTCTTCTCTAGAACCATGAGGCCTAGAAAGCTGAAACTTTGTGTACAGACTCCTTGACTGATGAGGATTATGAATTGTAGCTTTAGTGGTCCTGTGACCCCTAATATATATAAAGCATAATTGATAATGAAGCCTGATGAGCTACAGAGCCAATGGCTCTATTTTTGACTCTAGAACTGATGACTCTAGAGAGCTGAATTTGATGTACAGACTCCTTGGCCAATGAGGATTCTAAATTTTGGGAAGGTCATGTGACCCACTCAAGAGAGGCTGTTCCTTCACTTCCGTGTCCAAAATCTCAAGAATTCTCATATGTAAAATTCATGGGGCATATTTTCAAATAGATGTAACTGAAAAATAGTAAGGTCAATGAATAGTATTTTACTTATTTTTTTATCAAGAGTTTGCATATCTTACTGCTGCTAGTGGTTAATAGTGATCTAATTCAGTTGTAAGGGATTGACAAGCCAAGGACCGATGGCCATTTAACATTGAAGTCTAGGGGGAAAAACTGTTTAACGACACTTAAAAACTAGTGTATGTTGCTTCAAACAAAATCTTGTACCAAAACATTTGAAAACACTTCTTAACTTGCAATTTAACTGTTCTCAATAGTTTATGTGATACACTTCATGCAGTTGAAAATAAATAAGAATAAAAAGCTTACCATCTTGTTCTTGTTTTTATATATATATTACGAATGAAATATTCTCATGAACAAACATTGCAAAAACAATCTTCATGGCAAAATGCTTTGTGTAATGAGAATAACAATCTTTGGAAAAAATTATCAAGATTGATATACAAAACTTAATAAAGTGATGTTTTTTAAATAACATCCTCGCTTCTGTTATTTTCAACCTAACAATTATATTATACTTACTAATTTTCCCTTTTGAGAGCTATCAATCATGTTCATTTTCTCATTATCAGGAGAAGTTTCAACAGCTCAAATAAAATATTTGTCATATTTATTTTATTAAAACGAAAGCATGGTATGAACAAACAATACAGGAAATGATTGATGATTGAGGGTCTCAATTTCAGAAAATAACCTACCGTATTCGTCCTAATAAGCGCCCCCTATTACAAATTTCCATATAACAGAGCGCCCCCCCCCCCCCTCCCCTTCATACATAAAATGGCCTATCTACTGCTTTTCCAATAGAGTCCGAAGTCACTGTATTAGTTTATCCGGGCCTGTGAATGTGTGGTTGCACTGAATGTCCACGATCGACCTACTTTCATTCACGTTCAGAATCTGAACAAGTGCTAGTTTCGCTTGTCTATAACATATTCCTAATAAGCGCCCCCCCTTGCTGGGGTATCCTAATAAGCGCCCCCTTTGGATTTTTGCAAGCTAAGCGCCCAGGGCGCTTATTAGGACGAATACGGTATATGCATTAAAAACATGAAGATTAGGTCCCTTTGTTTCTTAGACAAAATGATATCTACAATATTATATTTTCTTAAACCATCGATCTTCACATTTTCAAATGTTAAAAAATATTTTTAAAATTGTATAACTAAATTTCATAAATAATATATTGACATTTGCCTTTTGATTTTTTTCTATGAATTTTTTGAACAATTTTCCAATAACAAATTTTAAATTTTCTAATGAAAATTGCAGTCTTTTGCAGGGAATAAATGGTCATTAACAACCAGACTCCCAAATATTCCACTCAACAAACCATGCACTTAAATTATGAATCAGAAATTTAAATCTTTTCACTTTTCCAATAGTCACTTGCATAAATCCCTAGAACAAAGAAATGGAGGAAAGGAATCTTAGAAATTATAATCTGGCAACACATTCAGCTTGCCTTGATTGTCATCTCTCACCTGGATTTCTAAGTAGGGATCATTAACAAAGAAGGTGAGAGAAAATCTCCCAGCTTTACCCTTTGCTTAAGAGATATTTGTTTGAGTAAAAATGACCTTATGATAATTGGTGACTGACTTTGAACTGCATTTTTTTAAATCATTAAACCTCAAAAAAGACAAGAAATGTTATAAAGATGAACAATTCCTATAGTTTAAAATTAATTTAGAATTCACAAGATTTGTGATATCTTGTTTTATTTTAATGACAATTAAGAATCTTTAAAACTACATAATATTATATTCCTAAATGTAAAAAAAAAACAGTATAAGAATCTATACTGAAACCTCGCTACTGTCAAATAAAGAAGTTGTTCGTCCATAGAACTACTCTTGTCTTCTTAATATATGAATTATAATGTTGTAATGTGAATGAATTGTACAGCAGGTTTTCGCTAAAAAAATGTGAAATCAACTCATAAAAAGACATGAAAATTTGTCGATTTAGAAAGACAACGGTTTAAAACATCCTTTCATAAATGAGAATAAATTGGAAAGTGAGTAAAACATGCACTTCATCTACCAAAGAGTCTTGGCAATTTAAACAAAGTTGACTTTCTGATGGGATTCACTCATGGAAAAAAGATCATTGATTTGTCTTCTCTCACCTGCATTTTAAGCAATGATCAATGACAGTGAGGGAAGAAGAAGAGATCCCTGCGACAGACACACAGGGATTTTTCATTTCATTGTCTTCCTAATCCTCTGCAAGACCAGTGCCATGAAGCAAGAGTCATTTTACAGCAATTGATGCCTGATATTGGATCTGTCTCATGTCCTTAAAGCCCCAAGGACCAAATATGTGAAGAATTGGTCGCTAAAAAACAACCTGTCTCATGTCCAGCGAGCCCCCAGGACATAAATGTGTGAAGGTTTTCATGTTTTTGTTGGTCATAACAGATGGGCTCAATCTTACCAAACTATTTCATTATTCTCATATTTGCAATCTGAGAAACTAATATCGTGTCTGGCATTTCTTCTGAAAATTATTAATTTTGAAATTTCAATTTAGGCTTTTTCAAATTTGAAGAATGATCATTATTTTTTTAGTTCATGAAGAAAGAAGGGAAATCTCTGCTATGTTTTGAACAAGTTTTGTTATGCGACAAAATGCTATCCAAATGTCATCAAACTCTATTTCTCTTTGTAACATATTTTCAATTTATTCATAAAGTAATGATGAAGCTTTTGTCTAAACTGAAGAAATATCATAATTGAAATTACATCATTGCATTTATAAACAATATTATGTTGCTATCGAAATACCATTTTCAAACAATTTAGTATGTTTCAACAAAACAGATTTCTTAATTTATCCAAACAAATTATTTAGCAATCATAAATATTAATATCATCAAGATAAAATATCATCAAGATAAAATATCATCATAAATATTAATATCATCAGATATGTTGTCTACAAAATTAATTATCAGAAAACAGGTTAGAGGATTACGTACAATTATTTCAAGTATTATTTAAGTAATAGAGTAGCCCTAACCATCATGTGTTTTGCAATAAAGTATAGTTTTGCCCTGAACTATTATAGTTAAATAACGAGGCCGAAGGCCGAGTTGTTTGACGTTATAATAGTTCAGGGCAAAACTATACTTTATTGCAAAACACATGATGGTTAGGGCTACTCTATTACTTTTCTAGTATGTCGATTTTTACTCGATTTAAAAGCTATTTCTACTCCAAAATAAGCAAATTTTATGAATCACATTCGGCCGCTAATTTAAACTCCTTGATTAGGGCAAGTGATAATGACGTCATAGCCGATTGTTATTGACGTCATGTCCCATTGTTTCATGACGTCACTCAAAAACTATACTTTATGGCGGAATAAAGGGTGGGCGGCGCCTTTGATCTTTGATCTTTGAACAATACTAGAATGGAATGTAAAAGACTATATCCTTCAACAGTGTTTATTTTCAAATTGCAAAATATATATAGGAAGAATGTTTTCCATATGTATGAAACAAACAACACTTTATCAAAACTTTGAGCATATTTCTTTAAAAAAAACATTTTATTCATACAACGCGATTTGAACTTTGTTGATAGAGGTATTAATATCTGTATAACCAATAGAGAAACAAAATCATTTCAATAAAAGTCAGGAAAGTACTGTTATTTCCAAACTAAGGTAAAATACGACAGACATTATCACATGTTTATGTGGACAATCATGTTGCTAATTAAATTCAAGTTAACGTACCAAATTTAAAACTGAAAGAAGTTTTGCTCAGATGTTGAATAAAATTAATATAAAAAATTTATAATAAATTGAAAACAATTCTTTTGTCTTTGAAAATTCTGTTGAATTTAATGAAGAGAATCAATTAATTTATATGAATGATGATATTTCACAAACTTCCATTAGCAATAATTTGAAATATTATAATATTTAAGACATTCTTCATATTTCTAATCAGGGGATGAAAATGTTTTTATGCAAATGGAGAATTTGAAATTTTTTTCAATTTTGGTTTTTAAAATCCTAGAAAGAAAGTAACAATGAAATTGAAGTTAATATTGTTGTCATCTTCAGACAAAATGGTTTGAAATATCAAAACAAATTAAATGAATAAAATATCAATATAAACAGGCCATCAGCACTAAATAGGAATTAGCCCTTCCAATCTTTGAGTTTGAATGTTCTTAACCAGGATCCAAAATTAAGTATAAGTCAAAATGGTATATTTCCATAAATTCATAAGCCTCAATTTGATTAAAAGGCAAGAAACAAAATTGTACAAATAAATAGGTATGTGAGAATCATTTAAGTCAGAGTGCCAATGGGCCAAGCCTTATAATATATCTGCCAATGATAAACAGGATCATCCAGAGACCAAACATACCTCTAAGTGCCAATGGTTGCAAGCCTATATCTGCCAATGATAAACAGCATCATCCAGAGACCAACCATACCTCAAAGTGCCAATGGGCCAAGCCTATATCTGCGAATGATAAACAGGATCATCCTGAGACCAAACATACCTCAAAGTGCCAATGGTTGCAAGCCTATATCTGCCAATGATAAACAGCATCATCCAGAGACCAACCATACCTCTGGTGCCAATGGTTGCAAGCCTATATCTGCCAATGATAAACAGCATCATCCAGAGACCAACCATACCTCTGGTGCCAATGGTTGCAAGCCTATATCTGCCAATGATAAACAGGATCATCCTGAGACCAAACATACCTCTAAGTGCCAATGGTTGCAAGCCTATATCTGCCAATGATAAACAGCATCATCCAGAGACCAACCATACCTCAAAGTGCCAATGGTTGCAAGCCTATATCTGCCAATGATAAACAGCATCATCCAGAGACCAACCATACCTCTGGTGCCAATGGTTGCAAGCCTATATCTGCCAATGATAAACAGCATCATCCAGAGACCAACCATACCTCTGGTGCCAATGGTTGCAAGCCTATATCTGCCAATGATAAACAGGATCATCCTGAGACCAAACATACCTCTAAGTGCCAATGGTTGCAAGCCTATATATACAGATATGTGCCAATTATAGAAAGGATATAAAAAAAAAATGTTCATAAGTCTATGCGCTAATGGTGCAAGACTATAAATATGTATACACGCCAATGATCATCCAGAAACATACATCTAAGCGCCAATGGTGCAAGACCATAAACATTTATGTTTCAATTAGAAGAAAGAAACTTCCAGAGATCAAATATAGGTCTAAGCCCCATGGTACAAAGCTATAAACATGTATTTGTCAATGATCAAACATAAGTCTCAGCGCCAATGGTAGAAGACCATAAACATTTATGTTCTAATGATTAAAAGGAACATCCAAAGACCAAACATAGGTCCAAGCACTTTGATGCAAGGCTTTAAACATGTTTAGGCCATTTTTAGAAATTAACATCCACATACCAAAGTTAAGTCTCAGCACCAATGGTACAAGACTATAAACATATAGGTGCCAATTATAAGAATGAACATCCAGAGACCAAAGTCAAGTCTAAGCGCCAATGGTACAAGACTATAAACATATAGGTGCCAATTATAAGAATGAACATCCAGAGACCAAAGTCAAGTCTAAGCGCCAATGGTACAAGACTATAAACATATAGGTGCCAGTTATAAGAATGAACATCCAGAGACCAAAGTCAAGTCTAAGCGCCAATGGTACAAGACTATAAACATATAGGTGCCAATTATAAGAATGAACATCCAGAGATCAAAGTCAAGTCTAAGCGCCAATGGTACAAGACTATAAACATATAGGTGCCAGTTATAAGAATGAACATCCAGAGACCAAAGTCAAGTCTAAGCGTCAATGGTACAAGACTATAAACATATAGGTGCCAGTTATAAGAATGAACATCCAGAGACCAAAGTCAAGTCTAAGCGCCAATGGTACAAGACTATAAACATATAGGTGCCAGTTATAAGAATGAACATCCAGAGACCAAAGTCAAGTCTAAGCGCCAATGGTACAAGACTATAAACATATAGGTGCCAGTTATAAGAATGAACATCCAGAGATCAAAGTCAAGTCTAAGTGCCAATGGTACAAGACTATAAACATATAGGTGCCAGTTATAAGAATGAACATCCAGAGACCAAAGTCAAGTCTAAGCGCCAATGGTACAAGACTATAAACATATAGGTGCCAGTTATAAGAATGAACATCCAGAGACCAAAGTCAAGTCTAAGCGCCAATGGTACAAGACTATAAACATATAGGTGCCAGTTATAAGAATGAACATCCAGAGACCAAAGTCAAGTCTAGATCTAAGCGCCAATGGTACAAGACTATAAACATATAGGTGCCAATTATAAGAATGAACATCCAGAGACCAAAGTCAAGTCTAAGTGCCAATAGTGTAAGCTTCTCTTGCCATGTTAACAACTGTTCCACAAGAGTTCCACACCTGGCCTAAACTCTATCATGCATGTGTAGAAGAACTTGAGGAACGCTCAATAGCTATTGTAGAAACAAGCTGGGGCTGTGAACAAACTCTCAGAACACAACAGATGAGAAGTTTGTAGCCGTGAATGTTTACCGTCAACAATTGAAAAACACTCTGACTCTTGTAGAATTGTCATTTAGACCATAAGGAAATAATAAAAAGACAGTACTTCTGTTATTAATAGCAACATATGCTTCATTCCAAAAACTATTATGTCTTTCCGAGTGTCTTTGCGCTCTTGTAAATCAATATTTGTGATGTTCATTCCACGTTTTTTTACAAAGAATTTGTTTCTCTTTGAGTTGAAAAACTTTTTGGTATTGTGTTCTTTTGCACAATGTTTACGATCTGAAGATACACAGCAAAAGCAATAAATACATTAAAACACAAGGAGTTATTTCAGGAACCTTTGCAAATTTTCTGTTTATTGTCTTAAACAGAGGAAAGCTATTTGTAAACATGTTAGTTTTTGTCTTAAAAAATGTATTTAAAAGTCGTATATTTTCTTCAAAGGTAAAAGAAATTATGTTATTGATAAGCATTAAAAACAAGACCATATAAGAGGGAAAAAACAAAATGCTTTGTTTAGATTAAAATCCAAAAGACTTGAATGTAAGTGAAAAATTTAATATTATATGTACAAAACAAATGGATAGTGTTTTGATACTTGGGGATAGATTGAATTAAAACATTTCAGTCAGTGAACCTTTTTGCAAGACAACTACAATTCGTGAACATCAAAATTGTGGAGAAATTATAAAAAATTATTATATACATGTAAAAAAAGAAAATAGAGATAAGATTAGAATAAAAAGATATATAATAGAGAATACAAAAATTACGTCTGTTTAATAACATTTCTTTGAAACGAGTGGGCGGTTTGATATTTCATGAGTTTCATAAAAATATTATTTAATTGGAATTAGTTTATTCTTCTTATTTACTTCTTCTTTATTACTTTTTTAATTGAATTAATTGTCAAAATTATATTTTTTTGCAGCCATGACCATTTCATGCATATAACCATAATGATATGTCATTCTGACATCACATCATTCAATCAATGTGGAATAACTATAAAACTTGTTATTTCATAATGATACATTAGACTAAATTTAAGATTCTAAAAATGAAAATATAATCAAAATGCAACTTTTTATTGTTCAAAGAGAACTGGTCCAACTGAAGCTATTCATGGCAGTGACCTAGACTTGATACAATAATAATACCGGTAATACAATGATTTTGTGGGTCTTTAAAAGATATTTTGTTTAAGGGGCTGATAAGACTAATGATACCTGTATAGTTTCTGAAATACAAAGAATCATAGTTTACAAAAAAAAGTTAAATCAGATATTGCCAAAATAATCAAGACCATTGATAACAAAACACTGAAGATAAAAATTATTGGCTTGACATAAAAAATCCTTTTAAACAATCACCAAAAAGAAATAATTGCATGATAACCAACATCCTAGACAAGATATCAAAACATTTTTGTAACAATAGCACGCATCTGACAGCTGTCCATCGTGTTTAACAGTGTGAATATGGACACGTTATAACAAACTCCTTTCTGACCGTCCATACAGCCTTGTTAATTAGTAGCGTGCTTCAGTACTAGCAATCACTGCCTGTAAACAAATGGAAGCCTATTGGATTGGCCTGACCCTCGGGCTATACCTCTACCCCTAATGACCCTGTCCATCTCCCCCTCCCCCTCCCCTGGTTCATCCTCTATCCCTTAAAGGGGCAGTAGCACATTTTTTTATAACTTTATATTTAAAATTTTCACTGATAATTGTACATTAACGCTAAATGTATTATGTTGATAGTGTCAAAAGTCTCATTACACAAGCCAATCTTCCATAGTCAGAGAACAAAGTATGAAAATCCATTGGCGGCCATTTTTTGTGAACACCTTTAATTCATTTTGTGTAAGAAAAAGGAATCGCATGGCTAAATTTTACATTATATATTTGAATTATTACCGCTCCATTTAGTTTAAATGCATTGTCTTTCAATTGGAACCATTAATTTTCATTTTCCTGACATCACCTTATATTCCCCCTAAAAACGTGCTACTGCCCCTTTAAATGGGACATTCTTGATAATCACAATTGCTGAATATGAACTACATTTAGTTTGTGAAAAAGTTTATTCCAATAAATTAAAAATTATCATAAAAATGAACATATAAAAGGAGTGTTAGACATTCTCAGGCTCTCTGGTCTTCTAATATAGACTAGGTTTAACTTTTTTTATTTGGATGAGAGAAAATCCTTGTTGTGTTGTTTTTTATGTTACAGCCCTCCCTTTCATGCTTTGTTAATTTGCCTTTCACTATCAGGATTGGCTTGGGAAAAAATAGGATAATGGATAAAACGCAAAGCAAATGTATCTCATTTTATCAAATAGGGTCAATACATATATATATGAGATCTGAGATTATCTTTTTATCTTGTTTCTCTTCTTACTTCAATTTCATTTCAAATATTTTTTGTTTTCCATTTTTATTTCCCAATTTGTATACAATGTGTTTACATGCATTCATGTAATGTCATATGTATGTACAAATACACATTTTTCAACAACAAAAATACATCCTACATCATTTGTTAATAAGGTTGTGAAATGCTGACAAGAAAGTATAGAATTTGGCATAGTTGCAGTTTGAAAAAGCTATTGTCTTACTTGTCTGATAATAATCAGTGATTTTCTTTTGAAGGGCTTTGAAATGTAATTGTTTGTTTGCTTTACTTGAATTGTATATGTATTGTTTTGTCACCAGAGAAACAGCATTTAAAGGATTATTGTTTGCCCCTTTAAAGCAAAAAATGATATTTTCATTTGTTAAACTTATCCTGCCATCTGAAACTGTACCAAGCCATTCTGCCAACCAATTCCATAATTCAGTTACATAGTTACACTCACATAGTAAATGTACAATATTCTCTTTTTCTATTTCACAAAAAAAGCAGAAAGGGGATTCAGAGTATCCAATCTTGTATTTCATTTCAAATACTTAACATTTAAACAAATCTTTTTCTGTATGTAATATTTACTTAGTTCAGAAAAGCAATTATTCTAAACTAATAATATATCCAAAAAGTGAAAAGCCTCTATGCCAACCGCTCTCCCACTCCTCCTAATGACATCCACTTTCCTAGCTCTAATGAGTCCCTCCCCAATAATCATCACCATCCCTCAATTGCCATCCTCCCTCAATCTTGACCTCAGGGGTCACCGAATGACCTTGAGGTCATAATTCACCAATAGTGTTGAGACTTGGCACACAAACTTAATGGTCCGTGTAAAATTTTCCAGTTGACTTGATGTTCCAAATGAAAATTTATTGGCAGCCAACTTAAACAAAGCGATGGTATGCCAAGCGATGTCAATAAGGAAGTTGAAAATTATTCAAAATTGTTAAAATTTCTTTTTAATAAATAGTTTCTCCTTGAATTGAGGACACTCTGCTAAAAGCCTCTCTTGGGGCTAATGGTTTGAGAAATATTTCCAATTTGTTTATTAATCTGAGATTAATTATTTAATCTAGGTTGTCAGAAGATGGAAACTGTTCATAATACCATATGCTCCAAGTCTTAAACAAGATCGAGACGTTCGTTAGGGTTCATAATTAGACGACAAATTGAGGCCTAGGGTAGTAGAAATTAGGGGGATTCACAGGGCTTGTGGCAGTAAGAGTTACACTAAGAACTTTGTTCTCTTTGCAGAAGTTAGCTTTTATTATTTTTTAAACTGAAAGAGTCCTTAACCAACATTATCATTTTGGTAAATGATTTTCTGTGATTTTTCTATTCTTTGTATACAAAAAAAGTTCCCTTTGTAAAAGTTACATCCATTCTATTTTAGGTGATCCATACATTACACTCAATGTAACACTTGAGACCAACATATGTCCATAGGTATAATAAAATTGAAATTATTACCATATATAAACACTTTACAGAGGAAGGATTGTAGGTGATGTAACACCTTGGGATGTCATCTCTGAGTTTGATCAATTCCATGCTACACATGATTACTCAAACAAATGGAAATCCTTTCAAAATTATAATTTTCAGACTTTCTTAATTGTGTGGGCCGGTATTCATAAAGCTTCTAAGAATTTTCTTAGTTTTTTACTACCGGTAAGTATTTGTTAAGAATTCTTAGTTTTAAGAAAAATTCTTAGTTCTTCACTTAAGGAAGACTAAGATGAAAACTTAGAATTATTATGGAACTAAGAAATTTCTAAGAAAAAATCGTAAAGCATGATGGGATCGTGTGCACTGGTTTTGAAGGCATGGGAATGACGTTTCGGAAAACCCCTTGTCTAATTATAGTAACGGAAACGAACTCTTAATAAGAAAAGTTAGAAAAAACGTCTTCTTCATAGCAGACGTTATTTTCTCGGTCCTATTTTCTCGGCAATACAATGGAACCTACAATAAGCCAACAGAAGGGATTTAGTTATGTTGTGGTTTGTGTGAAGGGTTAAGTCAGGACTACACTAAGTCTAACCTAGGTAGTTATAACCAATCAGAGTTCTTAATACTTCACATTTGACATCTTTTAGACTCTTCATGTCAAATTAGGGGATAAATCCATTCTGTTTTTTATTTTTTATTTCACTTGCAAAACAACGGTACAGTCCACTTTCATAAAGAACACATAACAATTAAAATGTCATTGCATACAGAAAAAACGTGTTTAAATAGACTCATCAGTAATTTATTGAGCATATTAACAGATTTCAATGACGTCAATGTTACGATTTTTTACCTAAATACATGGGTCGACCCATCACCCCTACAAGAGCGACAAGGACTGACCAAATCAAGGGACGTTACTCTGAAAATAGTTGTTCACTATGTGTCGGTGAACTGTTTCAAACTTAGTGGAAGCTGTCAAGAAAGTTAAATTTTGTGTCATGGTTTGGGAGACTATGACAGGAGAAGTGGTCATTTGTAAATTAGAGGTAGGGGCAGTGATAGCATTCGGCGAAATTAAGGAATAAAGTCGCTTCCGTTCATTTGACGAATCGCTGTATACATGACTCTATGAGAGATGTGTGATCATTGATTTTGTTTATGGATCTGTGGACTGTGATTAATCTACATTGCGAAGCAGTAAGAAACACTTCAAACAGGTACCAAAAACCTGCTTATTCTATTAAAATTTGTAGGTGTTTCAAAATGTCGACAAGTTTATGATATTGAAATTAAAAGTGTCGTCGCCAACATGTCTATTGTTATAGAAAGTCGCTGAGTGCAGATTGTATACGCATGCGCGGAGGATTTTGAAGCGGTCGTAAATATTTAGAGGTGATTATTGGCGAAATAATTACTCCAAAATGTTTATGAGTAACCAATCAGAACGCAGTATTTTCAAACTAATTTTCGTGTCATGTTAGAATGTGTATTCAGTCAATTTAGACTTAAGGAATAGGGACCTAGACTGTATTAAGGCTCCTTTAATACACAGTCATGAAGCCGGACTATAAGTCACCGTGTTTTGCTAGTTCAACCAAATTGATTCCTGCGCCCCTATCCCTGAACCCATCTCCCTCCATCTACGGCCTCCATTATCCCCCTCATGTCCAGCTAATGGAAGAGTCAAGCCAACTGACCAGTGGTCAGCGAGGGTCAGACACCATTATTTCCTTCTACAAAGCAGGGGACCAATAGGATCAAGGACAGGTTGGCAAGTTTAGATTCCCCAACCTTGGGACGTTAGCTGTTCTGATTCCCAGATCTTAGGATTTTGGTTGTTTAGATTCTCCGATCTTAGTACTTTGATTGTTTAGATTCTCCGATCTTGGTACTTTGGTTGTTTAGATTCTCTGATCTTAGTACTTTAGTTGTTTAGATTCTCTGATCTTGGTACTTTGGTTGTTTAGATTCTCTGATCTCAGGACTTCAGTTGTTTAGATTCCCTGTTCTTGGGACTTCAGTTGTTTAGATACCTCAGTCTTGGGACTTCAGTTGTTAACATTCCCAAATTGTAGGACTTCAGCCGTCTAGATACCCCAATCTCGGGCTTCAGCTTTTTAGAAACCCCAATCTCGGGACTTCAGTTGTTTAGATACCCAAATCTCGGGGCTTCAGTTGTTTAGATATCCCAAACTCGGGACTTCAGTTGTTTAGATACCCCAAACTCGGGACTTCAGTTGTTTAGATACCCCAAACTCGGGACTTCAGTTATTAAGATATCTCAATCTTGGGACTACAATTGTTTAGATACCCAAATCTCGGGCTTCAGCTTTTTAGAGACCCCAATCTCGGGCTGAAGCTTTTTAGAGACCCAAATCTCGGGCTTCAGGTTTTTAGAGTCCCTATCTCGGGGCTTCAGCTGTTAAAATACCCCAATCTCGGGACTTCAGTTGTTTATATACCCCAATCTCGGGGCTTCAGCTGGTTTGGATATTTCAAATTGTAGGAGTTTACATGTTTAGATTCCTCAATCTTAAAACATTAGATTCTCTGTTCTTAGGACTTCAAGTGGTTTAGATTCCCCTCCCCTACAAAAAAAAATCTCTTGAAACCTTGTTGCTGTAACTTTGCCACAGAAAATTTTACCATTGCCAGAGTGTATCCACAAGAAACCTCTGGAGGGGATTCAGAACCAAATCTGGATGGTGTCTGTGGTTGTCTTTCCGCACCACATTCACTTTAGTAATCTAGCGAGCAATTTTACGGACTGCTTTCGGAAAGAATGCCAAAACCATTGTAATAAAACCTTCCCTATGCACTCCAGAGCTTCATGATTGTAGCATTGGTTCGGAAAGGCAATAAAACCTTCCGTTTGCACTCCAGAATTGGTTAATGGCATTGGTACGGAGAGGTAATAAACCTTCCCTTTACACTCCAGAACTTGATTATTGGCAGTGGATCGGAAGGGCAATAAACCTTCCCTATGCACTCCAGAACTTTATTATTGGCATTGGTATGGAAGGGCAATAAACCTTCCCTATGCGCTCCAGAACTTTATTATTGGCATTGGTACAGAAGGGCAATAAACCTTCCCTATGCACTCCAGAGCCTAAGTAAGGCATTGGTACGGAAGGGCAATAAACCTTCCCTATGCACTCCAGAACTTTATAATTGGCATTGGTACGGAAGGGCAATAAACCTTCCCTATGCACTCCAGAGCCTAAGTAAGGCATTGGTACGGAAGGGCAATAAACCTTCCCTATGCACTCCAGAATGTAATTGTGGCATTGGTACGGAAAGGCAATAAACCTTTCATATGCACTCTAGAGCTTGATTTTTGGCATGGTTTTGGAGAGGCAATAAACCTTCCCTATGCACTCCAGAACTTAGTTATGGCATTGGTACGGAAAGGCAATAAACCTTCACTATCCACTCCAGAACTTAGGCTATAAGTCCCTTCCTAGAACTCAAATACTTCGGAAAGGAAATTAAAACTTATCACAAAGGTAAAGAAACCTTTGTAACATGATTTGTTGCAGTAACTTACCATATTTTTTATAACCAATGGTTTTGAATATATTGCCAAGTGAAGCCATTAAAGGGGCAGTACCACGTTTTAGGGGCAATATAAGGTGATGTCAGGAAAATGAAAATTAATGGTTTCAATTGAAAGACAATGTATTAAAGCTAAATGGAACAGTAATAAAAAATATATAAAGTAAAGTTTAGCCATGCAATTCTTTTTTTTTTCACAAAATGATTTAAAGGTGTTCACATAAAATGGCCGGCAATGGATTTTATGTGAATCTTCATACTTTGTCCTCTGACTGTGGATGGTTGGCTTGTGTAAAGAGATTTTTGACACTGTCAAATTAATACATTTTGCATTGACTTACTATTATCAGTGAAAATTTTGAAATATAAAATTATCAAAAAACGTGCTACTGCCCCTTTAAAATACTGATTTGATTCAAGATACTAGCAACCCTCTTAGGGCAGGCTATATATGGCTTTACTTACTGCATGCCTATAATGCCAATTGATAACAAAAAACAAACAAATTTGCTGTTTTATGTTTTTAAGTTTAAGTTTTAATACATGATTGTCCCTGTTCGACAGGGACCAATTGTTGATATAATCTTTGATGGGCGTGGCTGTGGTTGTTACACTGGCTGTCATCATGATGATTTCTGGATTACACTATCCAGGCTGAGCTAAAAACAGAAATGAGGTTATTGTCAAAGACCTGTCAGAAAGAGAAGAAAAGTCAATATCTTATGATTTTTCATTTAACTCAAATTGTTACATTTATGACCAATTCAAAAATTGATTTACTAGTATGTCACATATCCATTTGGTAGAACTATCTTGCGAGGGTGTTATTTTCATTATCATTCATAGTGTAAGAAGTCAAATTTCCATCACTAGAAAATTAAAGGCATTATTTTATTACTATTTTAGTGTTTTTTCAACATCAAATGTATTAATTATTTGCATCATTATTGAAAGAGACATGATATTATAATTTGCTTTTAGATGAGAGTAAATAGAATGATTAACTAATAATTAAATCTCTATAAGGTAGTTTGAATATTTATGAAAGAACTTGCATGAGAGTCTGAATAATAAAAACAGCATTCAGGATTATTCAGCATGATATCTGACAATGACTCTCCAATACATGCCTAAGTACTAGTAAATAAGTTTTATTCTTTTATTAACTAGTATTCTTTATCTATGAGGTTTTCTGTTATCAGATGATTTTACATTCATTGTCATAAAAGTATCAAATATACAACATTCAGATCAAAACACACATTTAATACATGTACGGCATAAAAAGGATACCTATAATTTTAAAACTATGAATATAGATTTTGAGCACAACAAAATTATGAGTATAAATAGTACATAATAAGTATTTATCATATTTGCTTCTATTGTTATTAAAACGGAGGCTTGGTTGAGTAATAAAAATGAGCTGACAGAAGGCTGGAGGGAAGCAATTAAGAACAGAATTGCACTGTGGCTCTTATCTGTATATTAATTTGTTATTTCCTAATCTGTTTGTATATTTAACAATTCAGAGTACTTACAGTGTTGACACTGTCTTGTTATCCTGTGAATTCCCCCACTCTGCCAGGTCTGTGTATTCCTTGATCACCTTAAATAAACACTTTGAATATTACAGTGAATGAATGAATTGTTTTTTAACATGTCATGCATAAAATAATAAATAATATAGATTGATATTATACCTTCAGGCTTCAGAAGAATTATTATATGAAGAACTTTTTTGGATATTTATGATTTACATATAATGTTAAAATCAATAATATCAAAAATGAAGGGCAATTTTGCAATGCATGATACATTTGAACAGAAATGGACACACTTGAAAATTTCATTTGGTCCCCTTGAAATCAAGTTACTACAACATTTATTTCCAATATATATTCAACCTATTTAGATGTTTACAAATGTAAATGCCAGTTAATCAAGTCTATATATTTTCATATTTCATTGCAGCTTCTGGTAAATTGTCTATTACCTCTACAGCTCTACTGGATGTTTATACAGTAATTAGGTCAGCTTGCTGGCTGTAATGTTACCTGCTATTACATAATCACTTCCTGTGTCCAGGTTCATGGTAGTCATGGTCTAGTGCACACTGTTGTTAACAATGCATCTTGGGCTGAAAATTATCATGGAAAAGAATCAAACTGACACATCAAGTATCAAATCAAATTTGCAAAATTTAGGTTCAATAAAATAAACATTGACATGACAAAACAAGATACACAACCAAAAAGAATCAGGGTTTGAAATCAATTGTCATTTTGACAGTGAAGCCAATTTTTAAGAAACACTTTACTCACTCTTTTATGATTTATAACATAAAAATGGGGAATATGAATTGGGAACAGTTATAAGATATACTCACTTTGGTAATAGTAACTGTAGAAATGCCAATTTGGGGCTCTTAATGAGCTGTGATCTAGCTATTATCTCCAGTTGTTTGATGATGTCTATCAGGGCTGCCATCTGGTCTTCTTGCTAGTGACTGGTTTAAAGTGGAAGTGGTGTTATGCACACAGACTAACGAGCAGTTCTGATTGGTCCAGGCAATTAGGTGGTCTCAATGTATTGAATGGTGTAAGGAATACAGGATTTGAGACAATTCTTTATGGCAGGGTGTTTTGATGAAATGTATTATTGCATAGCTTTGAAATTGAAAAGTGCCATTGAATTTGTTTAGGCAAACAACGAAAAGTACCAATAATTTCTTTTTAATAATTTTTTTAAAGTTATATTTTTTAGTGCCATTGTTTTTATAATTGTGTTTATTTTAAGTGCCCTTTTATCATACATGTTTTTCATTGTTGTTATTTAAGCAGTATTTCTTTTAATTGAAAACTCATGAAATAACAAGATGAGTGTCAAATGAACATAGGAATCAATTATAGATTTCAGGCTTCACTCTGCCAGGTTAACAATATTTGAAATCAGTCTTCTGTGTAACAAGAATTCAAATGGAAACTAACATAATATTTGAGTTCCTTGCAGTCTGAGGGTCCCCTTCTGAAACAACTCCACATAGCACACTTTCTATGGCAAATTTTTGTGAGTATAATTGAAGGGACTCATGCAGACAATGGACCAGGAAATGAATTCATTGCCGCACCACACTTTAAAATTTTTGAGTTCCTTGCAGTCTGAGGGTCCCTTCCTGAAACAACACCACATAGCACACTTTCTGTGTGAGTGTTGAGGAAGGGATTCAGACAAATGGACAAAATAATTAATTCACTGCCACACCACACTTTAAAATATTGCAGTCTGAGGGTCCCCTTCTGAACCAACTCCACATAGCACACTTTCTGTGTGTGTCTTGTGGAAAGAACTCCAATAAATAGACAAAATAATTAATTCATTGCTGCACCACACTTTAAAATATTGCAATCTCTGGGTCCCCTTCTGAACCAAGTCCACATAGCACACTTTCTGTGTGTGTCTTGTGGAAAGAACTCCAATAAATAGACAAAATAATTAATTCATTGCTGCACCCATGCCAGTTCCTAGCAGTCTGAGGGTCCCCTTCAGAAACAACTCCACATAGCAAAGGCAGGCCTTCCATGGCCCACCCAGAGACAGGCCCCACCCTTTCCAGAACCCTTCCGCATGCGGCAATGGTAAAATTTTCTTAAAAAGGTGGTCTGGCTGTCCTCTGGAGTTGGTGCAATAACGAATTTTCAGAAATTTTTTTTTATAGGGGAGCTACCTCCAAAATTAAGTTGTTTAGATTCCTTGATCTTAGGACTTCAGTTGCTTTGATTCCAGTCAATATCATTATTCAAAAAGCCTAGACATCATGAATACATGAGAAGACCCACAAAATATAAAATGGAAATAAGTTTAATTTGAAACAAAACAATTACTAAATTTTTGTCTATCAGGATATCTTAGGTCTGGATGGAGTTTTTTCTCCAATGTGTGAAATAAAATTTACAAAATGGTGGCAATCTTTCGAGCTTATTTTATACACTGTATGCATACATTTCTATTGAGAACTGAATCAATACAAGTCCATTATGACCACCATGTCCGGCTAATGGTGGAGTCAAGGTAAGTGACCCATGGCCAGAGAGGGTCAGACAAGTTGACCAGGAGTGACCATTGATGGAACTTCTCTCACACCCCTCGATAAATGTGACAATATTTCATTTTTATGTGCAGTCGCTTCATTAGAGGTATTGTTCTACTTATAATGGGTCTGGGTTTAGGATCGAGTTTTAATGTTAAGAATCATTCACGTGAAAATGATGATGGTATTTGTAATGATTTGATGATGGTGATGATGATGATGATGATGATGATGATGATGATGATGTTGATGTTGATGATGATGATGATGGTGATGATGATGTTGATGTTGATGATGATGATGATGATGATGATGATGATGGTGATGATGATGTTGATGATGATGATGATGATGATGATGATGTTGATGATGATGATTGTTTCAGTTCATTGTTGAAGTTTCTTTTAGAAATAAATGTCCTTAAGATATATGTAACATTATGATATTTTGGATCAAACTATCTGCAATAGTACAAATTGTTGTACTTCATTTTGGTTGAAACCCTTGCAGGATTTGAAAACAGACTCATATTAAAGGGGCAGTAGCATTTTTTATGGGGAATATAATGTGTTGCCAGGAAAATGAAAATAAATGGTTCCAATTTAAAGACAATGTATTTAAACTAAATGACGCATTATTAATTCAAATATATAACGTAAAGTTTAGCCGTGCGATTCCCTTTTCTTACACAAAATGAATTAAAGGTGTTCACACGAAATGGCCGCCAATGGATTTTAGGTGAATCTCCATACTTTGTCCTCTGACTATGAATGATTGGCTTGTGTAATGAGATTTTTGACACTGTCAAAATAATACATTTAGCATTAACTTACATTTATCAGTGAAATAGTTAAAATATAAAATTATCAAAAAACGTGCTACTGCCCCTTTAAAGGGGCAGTAGCACGTTTTTTGATAATTTTATAATTTGAATTTCTCACTGATAATTGTAAGTAAATGCTAAATGTATTATTTTGACAGTGTAAAAAATCACATTACACAAGCCAATCATCCATTGTCAGAGGACAAAGAATGAAGATTCACATCAAATCCATTGGCGGCCATTCTTGTGTGAACACCTTTAATTCATTTTTGTAAGAAAAAGGAATCGCATGGCTAAACTTACCGTTATATACTGGAATTATTACTGCTCCATTTAGTTTAAATACATTGTTTTTCAATTGAAACAATTAATTTTCATTTTCCTTCCATCACCCTATATTCCCCCTAAAAACGTGCTACTGCCCCTTTAAGGCAACAATTACCATGCAGCACTTGACATCTTTCACTCCTGTGTAAAAGGTATTTTTAGTTATGTATTTCAAATTAAACTCAACTTATTCTGAATGGCTAATTTGATAATTTGCCTGATGATATTGGATATTTAAAACACAAATAGGAGAAGGCAAAAACTCTAGAATGATATATGATTATCTTCAACTTCATATCAAATTCATAAACTGTAAATAGATCGACTTATATTCAGTCTCTGAAAAATAATAATTCTCATAAACAATAATTATCAAACATAAGAATGAAGCCTAAGAGAAATGGCTTTTTCAGTTCTATTTTTCAGATCTATACATATGGACATGCTTTTCACTAGGTTTTGTTAATGTTTAAGATTATTAACGGCAGTGTAAATGTAAGACTAAACCACTAGTAACACGCATAATTATCTTATTTTACAAATATTTTGAGATAGAAGTGATTTTACTTCAATATCATTATTCAAAATCTAAGAATTCAATGGTCAATGTTTCACCTCTGTTTCATTTAAATATCAATGTAATCTTGATTTACTTTATTTATTACAACCATAATCATCTAATTCTACAATTATTTATAAATACTAGTATGGAAATGGTTAACATCACAATCTCCGAATCTAATGCGCAAATACATGGCAATGTAATTTCCACTCGGCATGTTATCAGAGAAATCGCAACTCAAGTCATCCCGCAGTGAATCAACGGTCACTATACACCATGAAACACTTTATCAAGCTGTTCTTATCACCACACAGAATTGCTGCACTTGTATGAATATGACACCTAATATTGACAGGGTTGAAGGCAAAGCTTTTCATTGTAATTAAACAGTGCCATTAATTTGTACAAGTAATTCTTGCTTCCGGTTCGATAGATAGCGGTCAGTTTGGTTCGAGAGGGAATGACCTGATCATATTGACCACTCATATTTCATTTTTATCTGACCATAACGCAGTCTGGGAATGGACACTGGTCAAGCTCTATCATATGCATGGTTAATTCATTTATCAGTTACAAATCTTGTTTTACAATGATTGTTTATATTCTGCAACCAGAATTTTGATTGTTTGCTATAATTAACATTTTTAAAATTATTTTTTCATTGTGATACCTGAATAACAAAAGATGACATTTGCTAATCTCAGTAAATTAAAATGTGAATCTAATATTTAATATTGCGACAAATCACAGAAAATATCACCCGAATTGAGTCTACTATATTTTAATAAAAAAAATTGAGATTTAAGTGATTTATAAATATTTCAAAACATTTTCTTAAAAATTGATTTAAAGAAATTAAAGAAAATTAATGTTGATATTATGTTTAAATATGCTGATATCAATAGCAGTAATAGGCTATTATAAAGAAGAGGATGACGTTTTTGGCATTTTTTCATATTTTGTGGTCATTGCAAGATCACTCTCAATTTAGGCCCACTCTCCCACATTTTCTTAACCAGATCTCCCACCACTCCTCGGAAAGAATACCACATGTCTGATATTATAAAGATTGACATTTGGGCTATGTTGGTCTTTTTACTTATGTTGTATAGGTTAGATCAGAAACTAATTGATATAAACCCAAAGTAATATTTCTGCCAAAAATATTTTGATTTAGTTAAAAGAGAATAATAATTTTTGTAAACAACTCTTCTACCTTGAAATATATTTTCAATAATTTTTGTAAACAACTCTTCTTAAATGTACCTTGAAATATAATTTCATTACTATTTTTAATTAAACCGAAATGAGGAAATAAATCCACTTCAGTATGTTGAAAGTTTTTTTTATGGTCAGCCTAACAATTTCAAATACTATAGGGTTATTATGGATAATACAATTCTTAGAATAGCAATTATGAAATATTTGCAGTCAAAATGGCTTACATTGATTTAGTTAATCAATGTTTGAATCAGTTTTCAGAATTTTCTTGATAATAATCTTAAAAGCAGCTAAAAACTCAATATGGGTATTCCTGCTGACATGTTTATTTCTATTCATCAACTTTCTCAAAAAACATAACAGCTCCTGGACTAGTCCGAAATGATCTCGTTCACAAAAGATGGTCATTTCAGCCTAACAGCATCAAATCCAGACCATAAAATAAGAATAAAATCTCGCCCTAGTTAAGATAGTGAACAAATCGAAATGACAAACAGTTAAATAATTTTACAACATTTCGAACATGACAACACGTTGATCTGCAAATACAAACGATGACCTTCAAATAGTCACCTTTGACTCTTAAGACAAAGTTCCCAGAAACAAGATCGCATAATTTTGGAGGATTAATCTTAAATCAAAAGTCAAATTGCTGAGTTCAGAGTATTCTCATTGACAAAGCTTTATAATCATGCATAGCGACACTCGCCGCGTATTTTTATGTAAATGGAAAGAGATAAAATCAGATCTGTTACGAGAGGTGGGTGCTAGGAAATTACCCAGAATCCCGAGTAAGACTCGACACAGCCTTCCGTGCTATCAAAATTAAAATCATCGCTGAACCATTCAGTCGTTTTAATCAGTATTATTCTAAAGAATGGATAAATTTGGGTGCATTTGTGAGGCTGTCTTGTTTTGACAATTCAGACAGAAATTCACTCTTTTTTTTGGTAAATTGGCTTTGAAATATGTTCATATCATAGAGAGGGATCAAATTTCATACCCTCTCATGATTTCTGTCATGGTATGTTTATCATCAACTGCCCTCAGTTTTAAATTTTTAACTTAAAATATGATATGTTACCAAGATTAAAATTTTTAATTTTAAATATCAATGAATAATTCAGACCATTATAGTTTGTAAATGTGAACCGAATGTTTTGAAATATTCAAATTTCAGTTAAATGAAAAAAATGAAAGCTTAAACTAGTCGAAATCACATAACATTTATATAGGTTCTCCATATTTTCAGAATTAATTTTTTAGAAAACATAAATCTGAGTAAAAAATATATAAAATTCTTTTGATGAAATTCACTCATCTATTGTGAAATTGCACCAAAAGAAAAGGGGATCTCCATATAGCCACATTTTATCATAACTGCCTTTTTAAAAAAAATAATTCTAGAAACATCCCTGGGCTCGAATTTGGTTTATCATGGTATGTCCTTGTTGATGAAAACTCTGAGTCAAGAAAACAAGATTTATCACTTGAGATGAAAGAAATACATCAATATGAGCCATCTTTGATTTCTTCACAATCCTATTTCCAAGATTATGAGATTTGCCCTACAAGTGCAGAATTTGTATCTTAAAGCTTTAACGGATTGCATTATGCTTTCATTTTTTTGTAGTTCTGAGAAAATTATGATCAGAAGATATAACAAAATCTTCTGTCAGAGATACAGATCTTATATCTGTCTTTGAGTGGCAAAACTTTGGCAGAATTTTCAAAAACAACTGCTAATTCTTATAACAAAATTAAATATCTTGCCTGAAATTATGTCAAACACAGTTGATATAATATTGAGTAAATGACAATATTGAAAGATAAAGGATGAAACATTGTCAATCGATCTATAGGGTACGTTAGGATTCCCAATTTTTCTTTTTAGGTTTTCCATCCCTGGCTGAAGCTTTTCCCCTTGTTACTATGTTTGACATACAGTGACTCATACAAGCCAAAAAGAAGTATTGATGTTTATGTGAAAAATAATATACACAAATAAAATATCAAAAACATTTATGCATAAAACCAGAAAGATCCATTTTGAAAACACATCATGAGCTGATTTGATAGTTAACAAATGATTCCAGTTGCCAATTAACAGATGTTTAGAACTTCATTGGATACAGATAAAGATGTCATATTTTTCTGAAAATAACAGGAGTTGCATGTTTGGTTTAACTCCTATTTAATGACTAAATAAAATTTGATCGGTTATAACAGTGCAGGGTCCTCTTAATTAAGTCTACAGTCTTTACAGTTTGTTAGTTATTGTAAATAGCGCTGCTTTGAAAATATTCCAGCCATTTGTGAAAGGTGCATGGACTTAATTCATCTAAACCAGCCACTTAGGCATATGATTTAAAAATAGCAGGCAAAGGGTTAAACCTCTTAATGATACTTCCATCTTTACAGTTAGTTAGTTAGTTATTGTTTATAGCACTGCTTTGAAAATATTCCAGCCATTGGACTTATTTCATATAAATCAGCCACTTAGGCATATGATTTAAAAATAGCAGGCAAAGGGTTAAACCTCTCAATGATACTTCCATCTAGTTAGAGCTCTGATGATCTCAAAGGAGTTTATATGAAAAAGAACATACAAGAGTAAAGCTCTTAATGGCCAATAATTTTAAAGGAACGCAATGACATGACCTAATCTTAGAGAAAACTATAAGCTGCTAATCTATAATAATGTGATGCTTTCCCTCAATAACATACAAAAAATATTATAACACATGACATCAGATACAAACAATACGGGTTTTAATTCTTTTCCCTGAGTCTGTTTCCGAGAAACCATTCATCATAACTGTCAGTAAAACAAAGGTTAGGGCATATTTTGCAATTTTTACTCCTCTTCAGCCATCTTGTCAGGAGAGTTCTTTAAGGGCGGATAACTCTGATTGAGCACATGGTTTTGATCCTTGACCTAATCAAACTGACTTCTTGTGACCAGGCAGATTACTCATTTTTTCAACAGAGGTTTACAAGTGATACATTCTCCATTGATTAGTTGTGTGGATGACGGTACTGCTGGATCACAGTTGAAATCACTTTTCACTTTTCTTGCTATATGATACAAATATCTTATATCACATTTCATTGAACCAATGAAAACTACACTTAGATTTAGTATATGAAATACGTTTTCAAAACCATTTTAATACGTGTTTCTTGGTATTCCTGTAAATTCCCTCAAGATATACTAAGCACTAATAATGTAGGTGGTTTTCAAGTTTTCAGGTACACATGTAAACAGCTGGATGGACTGGGTGAAATGTGGATGAAGTGCACGGGATGAGACCAAAGTCTGGTGTGAGAGGCCAGCATGCTAACCACTACACCACTCAGCTACATTCATGCATAAAATGATTAATCCCCTTGAATTTTGTTTGCACAATAAATACCCTGATAGGGCTGTCCCTTTAAGCCATTAAATTATTTTGAGCTATTCCTGAAATGAAACTGAAATGAAAGTGTACTTCTTGTTTTTTCCCAGCACAAAATAGTTTGGCACTAATCACATTACTTACCGTAATTATAAATATACAAAAACAACGTTTTTCAAAAGCAATTGTTCCTTATAATGTAAAAAATATTTTTTGGGACTGGTTGACGATGAATATCATCTTTTGCTTATATGTCCATTCTATAAACAATACAGATCTAAATATATTCCAGCCTTTTATTACAGCCCTCCTTCTTCTGTTAAATTCCAAACTCTCATGAGGGTACAAAATACAACTGTTCTCAAGAAAATGTGTATATTTCTAAAGCTGAGCCTACGTTAACAAAATTGTTATTTCATATACCCTACACACCATATCATTTATGTATATGACATCTGTTGTATTCTTGGCCATATGGCCTTCAATTCTGAACAAGAAGACATAGTCATCAACATCCCCCGCCAGATTTGTTCTTATTTTAAATTAAGTCAGAACCTTCTCCTAAATACTCGAGTGTACTCAAAAATATCATGACACGAAACTCCGGAAAAATATTTGCGCGGTTCTGATTTTCGAACTCCATCAAGGTATTGATACCCTGAAGGCACACATCAAATTTGATGATCCTATCTGTAACAGTTTCTGAGAAAAATTGGCTCCTTTGAAGACACCTCGAACAGAGTCCCAAAAAAACGTAACAAGGGCAATAACTCCGGAAAAAATATTTGCCCGGTTCTGATTTTCAAACTCCATCAAGGTATTGATACCCTGAAGGCACACACAAAATTTTATGATCCTATCTTAAACGGTTACTGAGAAAAATTGGCTCCTTTGAAGACACCTTGAACATAGTCGCAAGAAAACGTAACAAGGGCAATAACTCCGGAAAAAATATTTGCGCGGTTCTGATTTTCGAACTCCATCAAGGTATTGATACCCTGAAGACACACATCAAATTTGATGATCCTATCTGTAACAGTTTCTGAGAAAAATTGGCTCCTTTGAAGACACCTCGAACAGAGTCCCAAAAAACGTAACAAGGGCAATAACTCTGGAAAAAATATTTGCGCGGTTCTGATTTTCTAAATACTCGAGTGTACTCAAAAATATCATGACACGAAACTCCGGAAAAATATTTGCGCGGTTCTGATTTTCGAACTCCATCAAGGTATTGATACCCTGAAGGCACACACAAAATTTGATGATCCTATCTGTAACAGTTTCTGAGAAAAATTGGCTCCTTTAACTCGGACGGACGGACGCACGCACGCACACACGGACGCACGCACGGACGGAGCTCAAACCTATATCCCCCTTCCACTTCGTGGCGGGGGATAATAAAGTGAAGTGAATATTCACGTGCACCAAACCACCCTAAAGGAAAAGGGTTAAACCCTGCATCAGCCCCCCATAGACTGTCAACATGGTGTCTTCCTTTAACAATCACAAATTTGCTAGAAACAACTAGGCCCTGATAATCCAACCTTGCTGCATAAACTGCAGTCATTAAGGGTATAAAAGAAAGTTGGCGTTATTGTTACTCAATAGCCAGGGTTTGTTGCCCTGAAGCCACTTAATTCCCACAATGTATCAGCGGTAACCAAAAGAAAAAATCTTTTATATGACACCCATTCACATTGGAATCGCTTTCTTGGCCCAAACTGCCATGCTGGGTATAAGAATAACCTCTACATCAGTGGTAACCAAAAATTGGGAAATTCTTTTTTTGAATCATCAATTCAAAGTGTCCATGCTGTGCAAAAGAATCTTCTTCCCCACCATTTCAAAATGTCTTTCTTTCACCTTACGTCACAATCTTGTTCATCAATGAATGCAAATTCCAATTTCAGAAGATTATGATTTTAATTTCCGTCCATCCCAACGGGTGTTTCAAAACATCTGCTGAGAAAAAATCATTATTCCATGGCCAGATTTTAATCACAATAGCCATGAATCTTCAAATCCTATTTCTTAATTACTAAAACACAACAAACAATTTTCACGCTTAAGTGATTTTTTAATTTCGCGTAGCTTCAGGGTAGGGTTCAGAATGAGATGCACAGAAACTGATGCAGAAATTTCAGGCAGCAAGGTGGCATCAATGTGGATTAAATTTTCTTGCTCAAATTGAATTTCTGAACGACTTAAATAGCGGTATCCTTGGGTGAAAATTCCTCCATGGTTGAAAGAAGCGTTGAATATTAGGGGAAATAAATCCATTACCTAATCTGAATCTGAAACTGTTTTAATTATCTTTTTTTAACATTCACATCTGGGGCTCAATTGTTACAATCCTTCGATTAACACATTGACTTCTTCAAAGGGGTGATCTCTTTTGTTTACAAAATAAGTTTAGCTGTGATAAACTTGTCCTAAAAATGTACATTATGCACAAATGGAAATAATCTCATCAGTGTAATGCTAAAAATACATATTAACAAAATATGCAAAGGCAGAATAGTTTGCCTTGTCTTATCCCAGTTATTTTTGCTTTGCTTAACACTTAATTGTAAACCTTGTAAATTGTAAATAATATTTCATAATTGATCAAAAAGTAATTTCTTTATTAATTTGATCTCTCTAGTACTTCTGAAACATAAATTGTAAAAATCTCGACCACAAGCCAAAAATTTAAAGTAAAAATTGTTTAATCACTATTTATTTGTAATATTGTATCAATTTCAAAGTGTAATTGTCCCTTCTGCAGTTATAGATTTAAAATATCTTTGTGATGAGGACATTGTCATTATAATGTTGTCATATATAACTATGCATCAACATTACGCATATTCTTGACATTTTGACAATAGTGCAACCAAGATAAAAAGTGAAAATTGTTCAACCCATAGACATATTCTGTAAAATCTTTTGAAAATCTTTTTAACGTCTTTTGGTATGACGCGATCGGGAATCGAACCCCGATTTCCCGGGTGACGAGCGGACTCTCTACCACTGAGCTACGTCCCCGGTATGCAGTATATTTGGACATCAATGTCTTGAAAAAGCTATCTAACTTCACACATCATAGACAAACAGTTTAAGATAATCTAAATAAGAAACAATGACCTCCCCTTTTCAAGTCCTCGAGTCCCAAAAATGTACTGGAGCAAAGCTAAACCAGACTCTGGAAGGCCTATTAAATAATAATAGCTTTCTTATACCACGCATATATCCATGACAGAGCATGCTCAAAGCGCCATGAGTATTATTACCCTGGAGAGATAGTACTTTCGGTGCCGCCTATTAACAAGTGCTCCACGCGACCGTATAGATCCATACTTCCCCCTTGTTCGGGTACCCATTTGTACAGCTGGGTGAACTGAATGCTATGTGGATTAAGTGTCTTGCTCAGGGACACAACACAGAATGAGACCCAAGTCACAAATTTTTGGTGTCTCCACCGGGAATAACATCAGACTAGCAGGCCAAGGGTTAATCATTACCACTGCAGGGGTATTCCTACCACATGCCAGGTGCAGACATCTTAATTACTTTCACTCAATACATGGATTAACGAGTTGGGTCATTAATTGCGAATCAGCCTCGGCCATTACTAGAGAAACAGTTATCGTCTAGACACAGTCTGGCATGTCTCTACAGGACCAGTTCCAGAGAGCATCAGGATTTTGCATTCCCCTGCATGCACTTCAAATGTTAAAAAAAATATACTGTTTATATACCAAAAGATGTTAAATGATAGTATATGATACGGCCTTGCTTGACACTCGATCAGCATTATGAAGACAGAACATTGCTTGAACTGCATGCGTTGTATGTGGCTGTCGGGTGCCATGGGCACAAAAAGAGTTTCCAATGTACAATGTATTGCAAACAATAAAGCGTTATAACCTACACATATATGGATATTTCAATTTAATAATATTGAAAAAAAATAGTCGTCCGAGGTAATTGTTTTTCTGATTAACAGTGCATGTTGATCCATATCATAATTTTTCTGTCATTTTGAAAAAAGGCTTTTCAATATATGCAGTTTATCAGTATGTTTTGTGTTTTGGTATAACATGTACATCTTCTTAGGTCAGTAATAACTGATTAAATCATCCAGATTCATTCATACCGATTCGGCGCACATCATGTCAACCTTACAACAATTGTTTTCAATAAAATCAATGTGTCTATTTGTCTCATGCTTAGTTCTAAAACTAATTCACAAAGGTGACAAATGACTTACCTTGACAAAAGCCCAAAGTAAATTCCCCTCACTCTGTAAGATAATTTTAAGATAAGATGAGTTATGATTAATTAAGATAAGATATGTTTGATGAGATGAGAAGAGAAGAGAAGAGAAGAGAAGAGAAGAGAAGAGAAGAGAAGAGAAGAGAAGAGAAGAGAAGAGAAGAGAAGAGAAGAGAAGAGAAGGGAAGGGAAGGGAAGGGAAGGGAAGGGAAGGGAAGGGAAGGGAAGGGAAGGGAAGGGAAGGGAAGGGAAGGGAAGGGAAGGGAAGGGAAGGGAAGGGAAGGGAAGGGAAGGGAAGGGAAGGGAAGGGAAGAGATACATTAAGATGAGGTGAGGTGAGGTGAGGTGGGGTGAGGTGTGGTGAGGTGAGGTGAGGTGGGGTGAGGTGAGGTGAGGTGAGGTGAGGTGAGGTGAGGTGAGGTGAGGTGAGGTGAGGTGAGGTGAGGTGAGGTGGGGTGGGGTGGGGTGGGGTGGGGTGGGGTGGGGTGGGGTGGGGTGAGGTGAGGTGAGGTGAGGTGAGGTGAGGTGAGGTGAGGTGAGGTGAGGTGAGGTGAGGTGAGGTGAGGTGAGGTGAGGTGAGGTGAGGTGAGGTGAGGTGAGGTGAGGTGAGGTGAGGTGAGGTGAGGTGAGGTGAGGTGAGGTGAGGTGAGGTGAGGTGAGGTGAGGTGAGGTGAGGTGAGATGAGATGGTCGAGGCAAGGCAAGGCAAGGGGAATGTTGGGGAATTTAAGTCAATATAAAATTCAAAATGTTAAAATGATAAATACAAGGAGACTTATTGAATTCTTTTACAAAGGTATGATAATGAGCATTAAAGTTTAGTGAAATTAGTAAAGACAGTGAAATTGATGATGGTACAAACAACATTTTCAACTGTTTGTGTTTGCACAGGGGCATATCATAACATCAACCTGACTGTAAAAGTTCAAAACATTCATAAAAATTCATGTGAAGGGTCATTCATTATTGTTATACCATTAACTTTCGCTCATGGAGTTATGAGCTCATGAATTTAATCTCTATTATAGGATAAGTAATTTTTTCTCACTTTATGATATTCTTGTTAAGTTTATTTCTATTTCTCAATGACCGAGAGCCAAACCATCATTGGATAGAGAACACGATGACAGACTGTACACAAGCTTTAAAAAATAGAGCCATTGGCTCTGTAGCTCATCAGGCTTCATCATCAATTATGCTTTAGACTGTGGCCAATGTGATTCCCCCGTTGTAGAGGCCACAGGGTCACCATAAAATTAAGTATATAGGCGACAAGTTTCAGCTTTCTGGGCCTTACACTTCAGGAGGAGAAGATGAAAATAGATTTGAAGGACGCTCCTGTTGCCTTTATTAGGGGTCACAGGGCCACCAAAGCTACAATTTATAATCCTCACTAGTCAAGGAGTCTGTACACAAAGTTTCAGCTTTCTAGGCCTCATGGTTCTGGAGAAGAAGATGAACATAGGTTTTTAGGGCGTGGCCCCTGTGGCCCTTATTAGGGGTCATAGGGCCACCAAAGCTACAATTTATAATCCTCACTAGCCAAGGAGTCTGTACACAAAGTTTCAGCTTTCTAGGCCTCATGGTTCTCGAGAAGAAGATGAAAATAGGTTTCTAGGGTGTGGCCCCTGTGGCCCTTATTAGGGGTCACAGGGCCACCAAAGCTACAATTTATAATCCTCACTAGTCAAGGAGTCTGTACACAAAGTTTTAGCTTTCTAGGCCTCATGGTTCTGGAGAAGAAGATGAAAATAGGTTTTTAGGGCGTGGCCCCTGTGGCCCTTATTAGGGGTCACAGGGCCACCTAAGCTACAATTTATAATCCTCACTAGCCAAGGAGTCTGTACACAAAGTTTCAGCTTTCTAGGCCTCATGGTTCTGGAGAAGAAGTCGAAATTCCACAAAGTTTACGGACGGATGGACGGACGGACGGACGGACGGACGGACGCCGGACACCATGCCATACCATAAGCCCATCGGGCCTTACAGGCCAGATGAGCTAAAAAGGTTAAAAAAAATTGTGGCAATGTGAAATGATCATAGTTTCCTAGGGACATTTTGTTATTTGTCATACATGCTACTTCATAATTTTTTTTAATGCAAATAGCAGTTGACACAAAAAGTTGTATCATCTTTCACTTGCAAATCTGACAGTTGAGTTAATGAAGATATGATTTAAACATATTTTATTCATGATATGTATATATACATGAATGGATTGGCCAACAAGCTAATATCAAGGCCGCTTCGATACAGTTATGAAGATATCTTTTGGACATAAAAATACAACTTCAAATTGTCATCATCAGTCACTTGTATGGCAATGTAATCAAATCTTTATGGAAAATGCACATTTATCTAGTTTCAAAATTTAAAAAAATGATAGTGATCTTTATCTAAAAGTGTGTTCTGAGTGTCTTTTAAATTTTTCACCATATTTCACTCAACTTCCTGAAAACAATGTGAACAATGGGAGAGAACTAATTGAGAATATTGATTCAACTCTGCCAATGAACAATTTGACCAGGTAGGATTCAATTCCAAAATTCAAAGAAAATGCAATGGATGCATATCAAAGAGAAAATTGCCTCAATAGACCCATCACTCCCACTATAAACCCACTAAGCAGTGAGTCACAGTCCAGCTAGAGACAGAGAAACAAAGTGAAACAGAGAGACACAGAGACACCAAGCAAATCAAAGATTTCTTTGTATTCTTAAGGTGCTCATCAGCAGACAATGAAGGAGTTCAGCAGGGGAGATAACTCTATTAAGCTGACATGTGTCATCATTGACTCTTCTGTGATGGAGGTTAAAAATCATGTGACATTACGCTCTCCAAGTTCTTGTCATCTTCAGCAAGAGAGAATTGGCTTTCATGATGAAGAATACAAGAAATAAATTGATTTTTTTTAAAGGAGGTGAGATGACATGGGCTGCTTTTAAGATTTTTCACTTACAAAATGTTCTGGACTGACTATACCAATTAAAGGGACAGCTAGTCCTATAGGGGTATTTTTTTAGGAAAAATAATGTGATAATAGCATTATATACTTAAACTGTAATGTCCCTTTGAACTTTATTTCCACAATAAAATATCTTGATAGGACTGTCCATTTAACAGCTAACTTACTTGATCACTGTATAAGCTTTGTAAAAAAAACACTACATGTACTATTTGATTGCATATAGTGGCCAGGACCCAAATATGGCAAATAATATCATTCATCCTTAACTGCATGCATGCATGCAGACCAAAGTATCCAGTTGCATACAGGTAAATATAGATGTAACAAATAAATTTTGATTACATTTATAGATTAAACCGTAATGTAACAAATAAACTTTGATTACATTTACGACCCAGACCTTTATCATTATTTTCTTATGTCCTTGCTGTCATTTGTGATAATGAAACCATTTATGAAGATAAGTATTTACATTTCTAACAACTTGGTAATTAGTATTGGAGAGGTAATAATGATCATGATGAACAAACGACTCTGGATGTCTATTACACGTGATTTCTCTTCAACATTTGTCTATAGCATTTATGCTGAACAATTAGTTTCGTCTGTATCAATTATGTCTGATATATATATATATATACCGGTATATAGAATGTCTTATATGAGACAAATATTACTGATAACAACTTCTTTATTAATTTCTCACGATGTTTCTGGGCCAATTCTCGGGTGAAAAATGTTTTGTATTGTTTCTGTAAAGATCAAAGTTACATTCATCCCTATATTACAAAATGAAATATATACCGAGGTCGCCCTTTACTCCATGATATACAGTATGAATTCAAGTGGCAAACCCATTTGCTTCCTAACATTTTCTATGCACATGCATGGAACTAATATAAAGAAAATTGTAAACAGAATCCTGAAAATAGAGTCATTGGCTCTGTAGCTCATCAGGATTTACATTTGATTTTGCTTTAGGGTGTGGCGAATGTGGTTCCCCCCTTAGTAGGGGCCACAAGGTCACAAAATCTACAATTATTAATCCTCACTAGTCAAGGAGTCTGTACATAAAGTTAATCTTTATAGGCATATGCTTCTGGAGAAGAAGATGGAAATAGGTTTTTAAGGTCCGGCCCCTCTGCCCGCTATTAGGGGCCACAGGGCCACCAAAGCTACAATTTATAATCATCACTAGCCAAGGAGTCTGTTCACTAAGTTTTAGCTTTCTAGGCCTTATGGTTCTGGAGAAGAAGATGGAAATAGGTTTTTAGGGTGTGGCTCCTGTGGTCCCTAAAAAGGGCCACAAAAGCTACAATTAGAAGATAAATAGTTGCGTTTGTAAAATTTCCGGGATTCATTGTTATTCAACACCCGCAAATTTAGTTTAAAACTGACGGCGTTATCATAATAAGAAGATACCAATTGTACCTCATTACCAGTGTCCACAATACTGCTTGCATCACAAAAACCCAAACTGTGATATTGATAGAGTAAAAAAATCACTTATATAAAGGATGCTTCCACACAAAGAAAATAGAGAGAATTTTGTCTGATTGTGGAAAATCTTGTTGTGTTAAAACCGAACAACTTTAAAAAGAAGAATGCACACTCGATAAAAAAACCAATAAGAATGAAAAGTTGAGCCAATCATCTGTGTTACGAGTGTAAAAAACCTTGTTTTGGGCAGGTCTTATAAAAGCAGCTTTTTATTGAAACAGATAAACAGGATCTAGGAACGTGGTTGCTATGACAGGGCCTCTAAGCTGACACATATTGCCATTTATCCAGAGGCTTCATCTTAATGTAATAAGATAACATAGCTTTAAGGAAAAAAATGAAAATTTGGGTAATTTAAAAGAAAAGTGTTGGTATAAGAATGCAATGAATGGAATTAAATTTTGATGCCATCAGACATTAAATCCATTGGTCAAAGCATGATCATGTAGGGTTTATCAATTGTACTGTTATATATTGTGGAAGTCCTTTATTTACAAAAAAACACCAGCTATAAATACACTAATCTAAGGTGTAATATCTGTAGTATGTGAAATACTATTAACAATAGAATCATGTGATAAATAACTGTTTATAATATACCAATGTCAGACTATAGCCATTGATGAAGTAATAATCTGACTGTTCACCATTAATGGATTATCGTTAATAGTCTATGAACACTGTTTGAACACCGATTGTGCCATTAATTGCAGTTTATGATGACATGCATAAGCGTGAAATAGACATCTGACTGACAACACATCAGATTAGTGCATCAGAATTAAATGATTGTAAAATCATCTCCACCTGGATTAAACCTGGACCTCGGTGTTGAGAGACAGGAACTCTACCAATCAGGCTAAAGAGACATCCCTCTGGCCAAGCCCAGTATAAATGCTTATATCTCACCCTTCCACATTAGCAGGATGTATCTAATGCATCCTTTTTGTATGAAAATAATACAATTCCAAAGTGTATGATTTTCTAAAATCATATTTCTGTAACCCAAGGAATACCATTTCTTTGAACAGATAGTACTTCAAACCAATTTAATGTTTTGGATTTCCAAAACTTGATGTTCACAATCAAACAACCTCCTCTCTTAGATGTTGATGGTCAAATCAACAGAAGTGCATTATTGGAAAATGACCACATATCTCTCACTAATCTCATTCAAATGACCATTAATGGATTATCCTTTATAGCCTGTCAACACTGTGGCTGCTGATTGTGTTGTTAATTGCAATCTACACCGACATGTACATGTGTAATATAAACATGCTACTGACAACACTAGGATTTAGACTGGGCTAGTATTGACAACAACAATGGCTGTTTTTCATGGAGACAAGGCACATAAAACCAGGACTGGTGTTATGATAACTGTGAGAGACTAGTACTGCATTGAAAGTGGATAGCACTTCATTAAAGGGTGGATAATGGTTAAGCTTTGTTTGATCATTGGCATACAATACGATGTACAAATAATGACGGATGAAATGATTTATTGTTGCTACTGGGATGAGGCAGAGAAGGTATTTAGCTCCAATGCTTTTAATTATCCTTGCGGAAGAGTTTTGTAAATTACACTTACACTTTTATTAATGTTAACGAAAGTAATAAAATTACCTTTGGAATTCTACAATTGATTAATGTTTATAGGATTTGCTTGATCACTATTTATTTCTGCAGTTAATTCATTAGCTATAACTGTTCAATGGATCAACAAAAGCCTTCGGACCTTTTTTATAGTTATTATAAAACTTAAATATAATGTACACATAACAACATATTGATCGCAGAAAATGACCCTAATCATATTTCTCGAAATTCTGAAGAAACAAAATGACTATATATGACACTAACAAAGCATTTTTAAACTAAAACATCCTCCAATATTTGAGTAAAGAGATTGAAAAGAGAGACATGGGCGGAAAGACCAGATGGGCATTGTAATGAGTAAACATAAAAGTGTGAGGTGCACGTTTTATAAACATTGTTTTGATTGGTCGATCAGTGACATGGTCGTGTGAGTTCATGTGAGGTCATGGCACATGCACGTGTCCAGGTGTGCATGGCTAATTGGAAACATTATGATTTGTTTACGTGGGAGGCAAATTATTGATCTAGATGAGATTTACAGTTCTTAACATGGGAATAACCTGTGCAAGTATTGTTTAGGTCAGGGAAATAGTTATTCAAGTTAATGTGAATGTATGTAGTTATTGTCATCACTGCCATTATATACTGGAAAAAATATTTTTCGGAAATATGCAATTAATGTAATTATGAATTAAGATAGTTATCCCTGATTATAGCCTTTTGAAATGAATTTGTTGTTGTTGATAAAAACATAACCTGATATTCTTATATTTTTCATTTTCTATCACACCTGTTTTCTTCTATCTATTTTGATGAAACACTTTACAGAAAGAAGAGAAATATTTCTCACATGTCTAAAGTGTCGACGTAAGATATAAATTGCATGATAAGTTTATCATGAAAACATGTCTCTCATTTTATTATTATTTTAGAAATATACATAAACAAGTCTTTACGAATATATCCTTAAATGTGTTTTCTATGAAAACATTGGTGAAACTGATGACATGAACTGTTAATCAAATTAATACCCCATAAAATATCCAAAGAAATATCAAAGGGGTGTAAAAATAATCAAAACATGACCAAAGCAGGCTTTGTTTAACATCAAAACAATTCAAAGCTGATTTTAATGCAGATGCATTTCAAGTCTCTAGCCTGGGGGTACACACAAATGAAACAAAACTTGACGTCAGTTTCATGTCAATTTCAGTTTGATCCACCTAGCATGGTATTAGCCTATGGTTCTCTGTTTTGTAGGTTTTTCCAATGTTGTCAAGGCAGTCATCCTCATCCTCATCCTGATCATCATCCTCATCATCATCATCATCATCATCATAAGCATTATCATCATAAGCATTATCATCACTGTCATCCTCATCACCATCAACATCATCATCATCAAACATAACTAATGATTGCAAACATCTAAATGACCTAAAAAAATGTATATAGATGACAACACTCATGAAAAATAAGTATTAATAGTCGCAATTTTAGCTTTTGAAATTAAATTCTACAATACAAGGCAAATGGTATAATACTTTAATATTTAATATTTAAAAGAATTTCATCAAAAATAAATTAATGCATAAATGCAAGCTTAATGGTTCCCTTGAAACTTTATAATGCTTTGTAAAACAAACTGGTTTATACCTAAGGCAAGAGATTACTGTGTTTGCAATATTTCTATAATGTGCCTGGTTGAAAAACTGTCAATGAAGATGTAACGTATACATATAAAATCATGAAAGTCCAAAAATATCCCGATAGGACTGCGTGTCCTTTAAATGTATGACTAGGGTCGTTTCATACCATTGGGACATTATAAATGATTAACATATTTGTAAACTGTCTCTTTCAAAGATAAGTTCATGTATTTTTAATTGCCCCCTGGAACTCAAATTCAAAAGAAGAGAAATCTGGATGATATGTCATGCCGCAGAACTATTCAAACTCGCGACATGGTTTGTAAGTGCAGAGAGATTTAATTAGGGGTCAGCTATTGTGCGAGCATGTTCCAGCCCCTTAGGACATGCACAAACCATGTTCTGGCCCCTTGAGACCTGCACAAACCACATGGTCATTGTCTGTAGAAATTAGAACACTAATTTCCAGAATAGATTAACTTTTCTTGAAGACGGTTTTCATTGTTTGTGACCCGCGACATTAATTTGAAGATCATCAACATTTGAATGATAAAGGAAACAGATTTCTGGATGGTTTGACTTAGTTGACTGTTGTCTTGCTCAATGATATTTGTTATAGATAATATTTCACGTTTATTTGAAAATCATTACCATTTGAATGACATAGGAAACAGACATAACGTTAGGTTTAGATTATTCTTGTCTTTGCTTAAAAATATTTATCATAGATGATAATACACATCTGTTTGGAAATAAAAACATTTTTAATGGTTATGTTGAAGGATCAAAACAGATACCAGGTATGTTTTCCCCTGCTGAATGATCTTGCTTATAGATGATATTAAAAACTTATTTTGAATTTTTTTAAATTTGTGACTTGCACATTTGTTTGATTTGTTAGACATTACAGGGTATCAATTGGTTGAGTATCTTATACTCTCCATTGGGTTGGATTGTGCTACTTTTGAAATACTTATTTATAATATGGTACAATTAGTCTTTAATGTCCTTGGTATAATTCATTTTAACCATGCATTGGGCACTTAATGAAATAACAATGTATTAATTCATCTTTTAATTTTTTCAAGGAAACATTCATAGTTTTAGGTCAGGTACAAATTACAAGCACTGACTGTCCTTAGAGCTTATCTACTATGACACCAAGACTTTAACAAAAATAAATAACAAGTGCAATAACTGGTGATAACCTTTTTTTATCAAGGATGAAGTAAATATTGTTTAATGATCGAATGAATGAATGAATGAATGAATGAATGAATGAATGAATGAATGAATGAATGAATGAATGAATGAATGAATGAATGAATGAATCAAGGAACAAATCAATGAATGAATGAATGCACTATTTGCAGTTAAATATGAGTTCTTGTACCTTTTTGGTCATGTAAAACCCAGATACCTATTGTCTGGAACCAATTACTGTATTATTGCAGAAAGTGCTATCTGAAACAGAATTTTCTATTTTCTATTTCAAATCAACATGTATGGGTTTTTTTGCAGTTATCATAAAACAGAAAAACTGGGCCGAATAATACAATGTATCAACATTGACAAACAACCGTTTTCACCCCCAATGGTCATGCAATGCCCTCATCAAGGAGAACAAATAGTAAATAAAGAAAAATAAGGATGCATTGTATTATTGATATATCTGTATATTGCAATACAGAAACATAACATGATATATTTTGGTACACACTTCTGAAAATAAGCATTATATAGGACGTTTTAAATTTACCAATTTTCATCTAAAAATTCAGAAAAACACAACCCAATGAAACATGATTTTACAGAAAGTTAGAAACAAGGTGTAAACTTGTGATGAAATATTAACAAATATGTTTTAAACTCGTAACAAACCATTCACAGATACAGCGACAGCTGAGCAATGACTGCTGCACTTATCACTGTTATTTAATCAAGGGAACATGCAAAAATTATACAATTGAAAAGTACAAATATACTTCAATACATATCGCAATATACTCTAGCTTCTATTGCAATTCGGATATGAGGAACAATTCCCATCCCTAATAGAAAGGCCATGTATCCAGACTATGACTGACACTTCTGATGAGGCCTTGACAAACTTATTCACTCCAAATGGTCAATACAAAGTTAAAAGAGAAAAAAAAACTAAACATGAGCCAAATTATACAATGTTTCAAAATTGACAATAACCATATTCATATGCACACCAATGGTCAATGGCCTCATCAAGGGGAACAATACTCAATATAGAAAATAAGGAGCTGTTGTTTTATTGAAAAACTGGGCCGAATTATACAATGTATCAACATTGACAAACAACCGTTTTCACCCCCAATGCTCAATGCCCTCATTAAGGGGAACAATACTCAATATAGAAAATAAGGATGTGTTGTTTTATTGAAAAGCTGGGCCGAATTATACTCAATATAGAAAATAAGGATGTGTTGTTTTATTGAAAAACTGGGCCGAATTATACAATGTATCAACATTGACAAACAACCGTTTTCACCCCCAATGCTCAATGCCCTCATTAAGGGGAACAATACTCAATATAGAAAATAAGGATGTGTTGTTTTATTGAAAAACTGGGCCGAATTATACAATGTATCAACATTGACAAACAACCGTTTTCACTCCCAATGCTCAATGCCCTCATTAAGGGGAACAATACTCAATATAGAAAATAAGGATGTGTTGTTTTATTGAAAAGCTGGGCCGAATTATACTCAATATAGAAAATAAGGATGTGTTGTTTTATTGAAAAACTGGGCCGAATTATACAATGTATCAACACTGACAAACAACCGTTTTCACCCCAATGTTCAATGCCGTCATCAAGGAGAACAATACTCAATATAGAAAATAAGGATGTGTTGTTTTATTGAAAAACTGGGCCGAATTATACAATGTATCAACACTGACAAATAACCGTTTTCACCCCCAATGTTCAATGCCCTCATCAAGGAGAACAAAAGTAAATATAGAAAAATAAACCATCTTGTACAAGACCAAGACTGGACGTAAAAAGATGGACTGACACTCCTGATGAGACCAAACACTGAAGAACAGATGGACAGGCCCGAAGCTATCTCCAGAAACAATTAATCCTAAAATCACATCTGACCCGTACAACACTATCCTAAAACACAATCTTGTGGCCATCAACACAAAAGAGTCCTTTATGAGAGGCAAAACACCCATTTATGATGATTCAAAGCACTTCAAAAGGACTGCTTGTTTTTATAACAAGAAATAAACTCGACTATTGGACCAACTGAACTCTGTGGAATTGGTTAGGAACCAGGAATGGTTAGTCTTGTTGTCTTTGATAAACGTCTAACTGTTGTCTATAAGATTGCCAAATACCTCTTATCTTGCAATTTAAAAACAAATCTTTCCTTGGAAAACACCAATTCATTTGTCATATAAAAAACTGGATATTTGAAGTTACTTGAAAATTCTTCCCTAAAAGAGTACCCATGACATTTCTTACAAACATTTAAAATTGCTTTTAAAATATACTTTCCTGAAAGAGTATTATACAGAGGACATTTCAAACAGTTTTAATAAAAATCATTTATTTAAAAACAAAATTTCACGAAAAGTGATGAAAAAAGCACTGTACATTTGAAATTACTATCCCAAAGGAGTACCTGCTAAGGAGTATTTGCTATTGGTAAAACAATATTCTAAAAACCAGTTCATTTGTCATAGAAAAACAAGTACTGTATCAGTGCTCAAGATAAGCTGAGTATCTGGTTATTTTACGCAATGAAATCATTTAAAACGCAATTGAATCTAAATGTGCGAGTTCAGATAGTACATGTTCTTCATAAATTGAAAGAATCAGTTACCATGCGTACTGAACACAAAAACATTTCAACACTAGCGTATTCATTGGCGGAGTATAGCTTTTCATCAGTGTTTGATACATTGCAACGTCTAAGTGTTCTTTTTAAGTTGTGATGATGTGTAAGGAGTTCCTAAAACTAAACAGCAGTTTTGGTTGTGTAAAACAAAGCCACTTCATTAAGGACATTTATGATAATGTTATTTGTACAAAATAAGCTCGTTTTGTAATATAATATGAGAACAGTCTCAATTTCATATAGAATAACCAATTGTTAAAGATCTAAGGAGTATCATTTGCTAAATACGCTATCACAATGAACTGTAGGCAATGATGTCCAAATCGAGGAGTAAGTACCCAAAAGGTCCCAAAATTATCCGAGGACTGCTGTATATTTAAAATGACTTTTTAGAGACTTTCTTCCTTCTTAACATCAATTTTTACTTTATTTAAAAAAAATACCTAACCCTGTCTCTTTAATACACTGATGAAATTCCAAGGACCTCTTCGGTACCAGGCTGACAGATTGGTTTCAGAGCTCTTTGACAGGTCGGACAATAAAAGTGATTGTTTTTTTCTCGGAGCAAATCTGTGTTTGTATTGTGGGATTACTATTGATTTAGATGCTTGCTGATATCGCCAATTTATGAGATGATATTTTTCTCCTTGTACATGATAAGCTAATTTGACTGGTGGTTGTAGTGCATGAAGAAAATTTAAGGTACTCTAATAATAATACAAGGTTTTTAACATAAGCAGGGATTCAAATTACATATTATTTAATACTTTTCAAAAGGATTTGTCATAACTGATGCACAATATAAGGTTTGAGAAGTTATATTAGTTTAAAGCAGTTGAAGGAATTTAATGAAACAAGCTTTTCAACATGAGTAGGTATTCAAATTTACTATTATTTGATTAACTATTATTAATACTATTCAAAAGGATTTTTCAAAATTGATGTACAATATAAGGTTTTAGAAGTTAAAAGAACTATTATTTTAGTTAATTCATCAAAGGCATTAAGAAGTTGGTGTGATAATTCAAGACAAATATCATGGATAGGAACACATGTTGTGAGAAATCAATAAAGAACACATATTTGTATTATTATTTGAGTAACTATTGATAATACTATTCAAAAGCATTTGTCATAATTGATGTACAAGATAAAGTTTAGTAACTCTCTTTCTTGTCTTGTAGCTGAATTAGACTGGAATGTATACATGAATTGAATGCTATATAACAGGTATTCATAGATGGAGTTAAAATCATAATTTGATTTGATATATAAATACTATGAATTATAAACTTGACAAAAGAACATTCCCAAGGTGACATGTTAGATGCAGGGATGATTGTACAACTTTCATGTCAAGACTACTTTAAGAGAATTTCGTAAGAATATTTTTAACAGATATACATGTGACATATATTTGTTCTTTACAACACTCAGGGACAGAGAGCTCTCTCTTGACCAACTTCTGTATAATGATTCCTCAAGAAGATATCATTGCTCAACGTCAGAGCTTAATTATCGAGGTACATTCTCCCGATAACAAGCAATGGAATACCATCAGATACGGCCTCCAAGAAGTCTTGTGTCATTGACCAATCAAGATTGGTGCTTTTAAGGAAGTCACATAAAGGACTATCTGTCTTTTTTATCAAGGTTACGACTCCTTCTCAATCATGCCACGGTTTCTCAGAACCAAAATCTTTCCTTCAAAATGTCAAGATCTTTATCACGAATCTTGAGACCAAACTTAGCCTAGAACAATGGCCTAGTGACTTAATTAAGGCATAATTAGAGCCTAACAGTTGTTCACCTCTGGCATGACTCGCAGACCCAGTGATTAACAATATTTTGGCCTTAGGAATCGGTTCTGCCGTTGGCGCCATCCTAAGTGTTATCACATAAAGGCTTGTACTTTTGGTGCATTTCAGGACTACTCACAAAAAGTTAGTCTTCATTTGAGATTATTCTTAGCAAATTGGTTGTACTATTGGAGCTTTTCTGGTACTGTCGTTATTACTACCAGTATTCCTATTGTGATTGTTGAAAAATAATTTTTGTCAGTTAGAACTTGGTGTGTCACTATTGAATTCAGATAAACAACAATGAGACAAAGGTGTTTAATTTTACAAGACTAATATTGAAATGACAGATGATTGTGTAATTTAATTCTAGCGTAAACACTAACTTGCTTGACAGTTCCTTGGCTGGCAGATACTCGCTTGGCCTCTACTTATTTATCTAAAACAATATATTCTATCAAAAACTTGCCTTATACCCCATTATATAGAGTAACTGGGTGTCCTTTTATTTCTATTATATTTCTTTTCTCAAAGTTTAGATTTGCTGGCAGTTTCAATTCAGACTTTTAGTGTAAGACTACATTTTGTCAGTCCAGAATCATAAGAAAACCAGCATTCATGCATTGGGATTGAGGGTAAAGGAAGAAGAAACTCGTACCAATCACTGATATTGAACAATATGCAAGACATTTAGATAGACCTTATCTAGATTGGTTGAACAATTAGTGCCATTCCAGGATATTTAGCAAATCATTATTTGAGTTGAGGGCAAGGATTTGGAAGAACCAACAGACTGATAATGAATTATAAGCAAAGAATATGTTGTATCATATTTTGTGCACATGTATTTACCAATGGTGCCGTGCCCTTCCAGGATTGAAGAAAAATCATCACTTATACCAATACTGCTTTTCTGGAACTGTTGGCAAATACTGTACTGGTCCATTGGAACTGTTTTTGAACTGTTGGCAAGGTTTACTGTAAAACATCTCGGGTCTAGTAATGGAGGAATCGTGTTCACATCGGACACAGTGTTGGAACCTCGGCTTCTGATTAAGGACATTAAATTGGTTTTAAAAGACCGGGTCGACCAATGTTTTGTCGTAGAAGCCTTTGTGAAATTATTTGCCTTTTCGTTGTCTGCGATCCTAACAACATTAGAAAGAAATCAATCGGAAAATTACTGACATGCCATTTGCATAACTATTTCTCACTTTGTCACGTAGGAAAATTGCTACAATTAGCACACTGAAAGGAAAGAAGAGGTTTCATAATGACCACTTATTATGGTAATTAACAAAGTGAATATGTTTTGACTGTGTCTTAACGATATTTTATTACCAAGAGTGTTAATTTTGTCAAATAGTCAGTCTTAAGTTAACTTAACAGTTAGTTTCTGAACTTAATGCAAAATTTCAATGCAAAATGTTTGGTGTGAACCAATTACAGGAATTTGAAGATGTTACATGAGTTATTGAAGTCACACATATGATTGGTGTCACTTTTTTTTAGAAAATATACTCTACTGCTTAACAAACCCTTAATCAAAATATAAATATATCTAAGTCAGTACATTATTCATTCGTGAGACAAAGAGATTTTTGTAATAAATAAATTGTATTCTTTGTTGTTCTATAACTTCTTATCTGTCTTCATGTTCATGCTCTGTCATCTTTGGCGAAATGGTAAATCATCGATGGACATTCAAAGGAGAAGGTATTCTAAGTTGGATAACTTGTTCCTAATCCTCTTCTTCATAAATAAAAATATATTTAGTTTTCATTGCTCAAATTTGGTGCTCAAAAACATTATGATAATCTTTGCGAATATACAGGTTTTTTTTTAATCAATATTTTATTCATGAATCCCTGGTTACATTACGGTCAAGGAGTCAGGGGGATTCCTTGCCGTTGTAGGTTTGAATACACAAATGTATATAATGATACAGGATTCAGGTTTTTATTTTTAAAATACATTGCTTGTGTATGTGTGTGTGTATGTATTTTAAAAAGCGAATATACATTTTCGTGGTACAATTGTGTCTCCACTTTATCGTTTGTACGACAATTGCTTCAAATTTGTGTCGTCATCGTATTACCCTCGTGTGATCATCTGTTCAATGGGTTTTACATGAAAAGAAAATAGAATGACATCATGAAATATCTCCTGCGGAACACAGTTTTTGATGATAAATGTGATTCTTCTTCTTATTAAGAAAAGATTTTATTATTTTTTTGTTCTGTCTTAAAACCTATAATTATCCAGGAATTGAAGATTTGAGAGAATAGACGATTAAGATATACTCATTATAAAAAATACTCATTATAATCACAAATTATTTATTTATTTTTTTATTTTTGTATATAAGTATTATTAACAATTCAAACTAATTTCTTTAGGAGCCACTCTTTGAGTTGGAGTCACATACCAAAGTCTTTAGATGGCCTCACTTGCTTCAAAAGCATTGATTGTTTGTATTAAGACTATCATTTCAAGTCCAATCAGTTTTTATAGTGACAATATGGGTATAAAGAAATGATTATGATCACAAACCAGACAATGAGGCTCATCAATTGGTCAAACGTTATTTTGCAAAGTTATCTAAGGCAACCAGAGAGAAACTAATGATTTGATCGTGTTTGATATATAATATAAATACAAGCCTCCATGTGATCACTTGTTCTGTGCATAAAATAGGCTGTTTTAGATTTTCATGAAAAATAGTTTTCATATATTTGTCATTAACTAAAGACATTTATATATAATTGAATTTTTTAACTTTTATTACCATATATAACCAATAGATTCATATCAAAGTAAAGGAATATGTCATGAAAATCATGTAGTGCCATGGCTCTTTAACTGATTTCAAAATGTTCCAATCCAAATTACAAAACTTTACAATAAACTTATATAATTCATCTGATTGTCACATAATTATTTCAGCTTAAAACCAATTTAGGCTCATGGCTTTGGACTTGACAGATTCAATCATTTCTATTCATGAATAAATTAACCATTTTTTAATTACACAACAATTAATTGGTTAATTATGAGAATGACATCAGGTCAATGGTTAAGTTTTCAGTCATTCAGCCCTATTAGTAATCCAATGTTTTCAATCTCCAATACAGTTTATAGTAACTCGGACATATTTATGGGGTAATGTTGAATCCAAATGATTTCAATTTGAAATTACCTTAAAATCTGCAATGTCTCAAAGTCATTTTAATTCTCAAAATGGACAAAACCTTTCCTTTCAATTCTCCAAGGTGCACTTAAGCAAGTGCAGGTGTACTTAAGTGTGATTTTCTCAAAACCTGCATTTAAATCTGGCAGGGAAATAACCAATCGATTATCTTTTATGACCTTCCTTTTTTGCGAAACAATGGCAATAATTAGATTAAGGCCATCACGTTTCACTTCTAATAAACATGATCATTCTATAACCAAATTACAAATGAGAGTCATCAAAGTTGATCTTTTTGGATTTAAAAGAAAGATTAAAGGTAATCCGTGCTGATGATTTTCTTTTAAACTAAAATTGAGTTTCTTGAAATGTGCTGATTTTGGGGAGGGAAAAGATGAGGCATGTGCATTGCAAGAGCTTGTAATTTGAAAATTAAGGATCTATATTTTCCCTGAAATATATTCGTTGACATTTTTGTGAGGGTTACCCATCCTTAATGATATAGATTTTACTTTTTCCCTTAATTAAGAATAAAAAATTTAAGTAATTATAAGCTATCAAATATCTGTAGAATAATTCCATATTATTCTATCAAATGAATTTTGTAAAAAAACCAATGGGTGAATATTTATTTAGTAGTTACTTACAGTTCATGGTCTGTGATTACAAAGTGACTGCTCAGAAATATTTGATACTCATAAACTATGCAGGTTAACTCCAAATAGTAGCTCAGTTGTTTGAGAGGCATTTTTAGAAGTTGGAAATATCAGGAAGACAAGGATTTTATGGATGATCAACTTCAACTTTAACTTGCAGGCACAAGAAAAAAAGTTTTGTGGATGATAAAAAAAAGGAGTTGATCATCCATAAACTCTTTTTTATTTTGCCAAGAGTACTTCCATCAAAATACAGCACCTATTATCATAGTTGGGAGAATTCCTGCATGACCACTGTGGTTATGCAAAGCAGTGAAACCAGTGAGCTTAGGCTTGATTGACCCAACAGTTTGTATTTACTGTTATCTACATAATATCTACAAAGGAAGAATAAAACATTGGCAGATGCAGGGGTTGGTTTCAAGGGTCAACCCTCCTCTTTCTAAATTCTAAAACCAAAACACCTGGGACTAAGCTGGTAGAGAGACAGATCGTCACCTGGGAGGTCGGACTTTGATTCCCGGACAATCATACCAAAATATATAAAAAATGGGAGATGCTGCTTCCTTGCTTGGTGCCCAGCATGATAAGGAGAGAACGCTGCTTGAAATTATGGTGCTCTGTGGCAGCAGGGTGCCATTGGCATGAAACAAATTTCCAAAATTTCAATGTAACCTTAACAATTAAGAATCAGTATTATAAACAATAAACCCTGTGGGTGAACAACCCCTTTTCAGAACGCCTTTGTCCCTTCCAAACCTCTTTTATCTGCATTGTGTGTTCATTGTATTGCTCTGTCTGTTACATGTAAAACAAATTCCCTTCAGGGTAATAAAGTATTATTATTATTATTATTGATAGCTTACTCCATTGTATACCATCTAGTTCTATTCAGAAGATGGAGAAAATCTCTTAACTCAAGTCCAAATCAAACTTTGTCATTAGCTAGTTATGAAAATGTTCATATTGTTGGGGATCTTTGTTTTTCAAATGAATCTTTTCTTGTGTTACAAGCAAGATTTAAAGAATTTTCCAACACCTATTTATATGAGGATCTGTCACAGGTATGAACAGGGTTGCCCGTTCAGGTATGAACTGATTAGCTTGTTGCTGAACTCCATATTTCATTTGGTAAAAATCAGGTCATGATCGAGTTTGTGATCCAGTTATATCAGGATATTCATAATGGTTGTGAAACATATGACTACATACAAAATGTGACTTCAAATTCTCAAAGGAAGACGGGACAATTATATGATAAGAGAGAATTGCTATCAAAACAATGACAACAACAAAAAAACGATCCCCATAACAATTAACTACATCTCAAAGTAAAAATTTTTATAAAGACAAAATAGCAAAACATATACAATCCCTTTTGACAAAGTTTTTACAATACACATATTATCCTTAAGATCATTCCAAATTTTCACTTTAGAATTTTTTTCTATTCTACATCAAGTTAACATACACGATCAGCCACTCCACCTGACATTAATGAAATTTTCTGCTTTCCAGCTCTACTTGGCAAATCAGTTTTACTCTTAATCATCAAATTTGGTTCTATGATAACCAATCAACAATTAGATTCCCCGAACGGAGGGGGAATTCCCCCAGGAATAACACGATCAAGAAGTCTCAATGGTTTTGTCTGAAAAACTCGGATGGCAATTAGGAGTGATCTTGGGACCACCCTGAGCTTAAATGAGGAATTTAGCTTCACTCCCTGCCTCTGTGCTGTGGTATACTAGACGAGCTCCTATGTAATATTGTTAGAGACCCCCAGGATGCTGTTTAATTTTCTGCTCACAATATGTGCTGTGGTATACTAGACAAGCTCACATGTAATACTGTTTGGTTTCCATACACAAGAGGAATTTAGTTTCACTTTCTGCTCACAGTATGTGCTGTGGTATACTAGACAAGCTCACATGTAATACTGTTTGGTATCCATACACAAGAGGAATTTAGTTTCACTTTCTGCTCACAATATGTGCTGTGGTATACTAGACAAGCTCACATGTAATACTGTTTGGTATTCATACACTGGAGGAATTTAATTTCACTTTCTGCTCACAATATGTGCTGTGGTATACTAGACAAGCTCACATGTAATACTGTTTGGTATTCATACACTGGAGGAATTTAGTTTCACTTTCTGCTCACAATATGTGCTGTGGTATACTAGACAAGCTCACATGTAATACTGTTTGGTATTCATACACTGGAGGAATTAAGTTTCACTTTCTGCTCACAATATGTGCTGTGGTATACTAAACAAGCTCACATATAATACTGTTTGGTATCCATACACAAGAGGAATTTAGTTTCACTTTCTGCTTACAGTATGTGCTGTGGTATACTAGATAGGAATAGTATATAGGTGTAGTATTGTAAGGGACCAGCAGGAATATCACTTCACCCTCAACTTCTGTGCTGTGGTATACTAGATTAGCTCAGGTGTAATGATGAAAGCATTTTAAGAGAAATTATGAGTCACTCTCTGCTTCTGAGTTGTGGTATACTTGACGAGCTCCTATGTAATACTGTTTGCAACTAAGTATCTATCGATTAAAAGGAATTTATTTTAACTTTCTGCAATTAGTAAGACTTATATAAAGTCTCTGAAAAATATTTCTTAAAAAAATATTTATTTATCAAATCTGAAAAGGAGCCTCAGAAAAATGGCTCTGTAGTTCACTGCAGATCTAGACTAGCTTTTATAAAGGTTTTGTTAGATCAAAATAATATTAACTACAGTCTATGTATAAGACTAGCAGTAACAAAAGTTTGTGCTGTGGTATACTAAATGAACTGAGGTGTAATACTGTTAGGGATCATCATTAGCATTTAAAAGGAATTTAGTTCTACACTGCTTCTGTGCTGTTGTGTACTAGATGAGCTACAATGTTATCAAGTCTGGTAACCATCCATTAAGAAGAATTATGTTTCACTTTCTGATTACAGTATGTGCTGTGTTATACTAATCAAGTTTAGGTGTAATAACGTTAGGAACCATAGTGAGCATTTTAAGAGGAATTTATCTCTGCACCATCTTGAAGAATTTAGCTTCACTTTCTGCTTCTGTGCTGTCATATACTAGACGAGCTCAGGTGTAATAACGTTAGGAACCATAGTGAGCATTTTAAGAGGAATTTATCTCTGCACCATCTTGAAGAATTTAGCTTCACTTTCTGCTTCTGTGCTGTCATATACTAGAGGAGCTCAGGTGTAATAGCGTTAGGAACCATAGTGAGCATTTTAATAGGAATTTATCTCCACTCTCTGCTTCTGATATGTGATATACTAGATGACTTCCCATGTAATACTGTTTGGTAACCATCCATTTAGAGGTATTTAGTTTTACTCTCTGCTTACAGTATGAGTATACTAGATGAGCTCAGGTGTAATAATGTTAAGGACGTTTGTGAGCATCCACTTTCTGTTTCTGTGCTGTGGTATATTCTCATGTAATCCCGATTGGGACCACCTTAACTTTGAAAAAAAATTAAGATTTGGTCTATAATGTAAACAAAAAGAACGAATCGGACCAGTCATATGAGAAGTCATATGTGGTAGGCTGTGATTGGCTTTAAAAGAAGTTTTGTCAGTTGAGAATGTAATGTTTGTTTTCTAAGTCATTTAATGATTATTTCTGCATTTCTTAAACAAATGAAGTATCGATATTGTTTAATCATATCCTTTATTACTCATTTCTCCATTGTGTAGTTCCCTGAGGATATATGATTTTCAGTTAACTAGACCATTTTCATTGTAATGTAATGTTTATACCAGTACTTGACATAAGTACTGAGGCACAAAGAAATTGTATAGAGTGGCGCGTGTTCAATGGCTTACATAAATACTCCAACGAAAAGTTTTTATGGTTTTCTCCTAGCTGCCACCAAAATTTAATTTTAAATCCATTAAGTTTATCACACAGAAAATAGATTTTGTTCTTATTAGTCAAAAGACATGTTTGAAATAGTTCATGTATCTTTAAAAAGGATACATGTATTCTCACAAGTAGTCAAATCCCTTTAACTTTGATTTCAGATACTTTCTGGGTAATAGAGAAAATCTAAAAAGATTGAAATATTCATTTATCTCTAAAAATCTTAAAAGATTAAAATTTGGAATCACCAGAAATTCACCAATTTTGGGATTCTGCACCCAAATGGACCAGGAAATTTGAATTAGACAGGCTTAATTGAGTTGCAGAGACACTGGATTAACATTTTAACTCACAAAGCACATGAAATAAAATTTTGACGGACAGTCACTTAACTCGTGGGTTAAATACACAGAAATTGGAGAGTGAATTGGCGACAGAAATTTTGGCACGAGTCTCTCAAAATGAAAATCACCATACAACTGATAAATGTCCATGGAATGAATTGCCTGCCATCACAGTCAATTTAAATGGTCAAGGGTTCCAAATGAGAATATTTTTCGATTGAAAAGATAACACCCTTTTTCCAAAACAAAAATCAATTTTCCGTGTTACTATAGTCATACCAATGTACATTTTTTTTATGACAAAAGTTATACTGGTTTTATATTAAGACTGCAAAAGCTGAAATCATGTAGCTATTTAAAAAAAAATTGCCATTTGTGTTTGATAAATAGCTAATCTCAAGAACAAGAATGGACAAAAATACTAATAGTACCTGATTGTACCCCTTTATGAGCCTTTAGGAGCCTTCTTAAGTCTAGAAAATGTTGGCAAGTCTAGATGCCTCAGCTTCAGAATAAATATAGAAAAAATAAATTTAGCCATGAACTCTTTTTCTTTCAGGGACTTTATGTTAGTAAAAAATTTCTTGTGTAATTTTGTTTATATTCATAGAATTTTGTAGGGATTGAAAGGGTGTGAGTTCACATACCTCTGGAGTTGTGTTGAGTTCTGAATGCCTCTGTGGTTGCAACAGAATGAATATGGCTTAATAAACCAAGATAGGGATTTGGAATAATGACAAAGGATTACATTTCATACAGATTTCATATTTTGGTTTTAGTAATAGCAAAAAAATCAAAACATGTTTTATAATTTTCTGAGATCCAAAAGCAGATGATTAGAAGTGACAATAAAATTGCAAAAACTTTGGATTTACAATATTGTGTAGAGATTCCTATCATCAGGGAAGCAAATGGTGTGTGTTTTATGATCACATTCATGATCACCAAAGTCTGGATTGGTTTTTCTGTCTTGCATGGTATTCCCACGAGGTGAACAGAAATCACACTTGCACCCCACGACTCAGAAGTTATTGCCCCTAAACTCAGAAAAGCTGTCCAAAAAATCATAAAAAGGAATATTAACTTTAATGAAGCAAAGTAAAAAGGAACTGATTATTTTGTCCACAAATAATTTCAAAGGAAATTGCAAAGAACAAAACCTATTTTTCTTAGAGATATGAGAGGGCTAAAACTCACTGGAAAATATTTGAAACATAAATCTGTTCTCTCTTAAATCGTTACATTTGTTTGATAAAGCTTGTGGAAGACTTGTAACATTGCAAATTTCATTTCCTTGCCTTCATGATGACTTATACACACTAAAACGAAACCTTTGTTCTAAATTTTATTTCTTCAAATTTTCCGAAATATAAATACCTATTAGTCAATGTGCAATGTATTATCTTCAGAGATAAAACATCCCAAAACCCAACCAGATCAAGTGGAAATTATCAAGTATCATAAAAAACTGCTGCACCCATTTTGGAGTGAACATATTCTTATCATTTGCATTAGGAAAAAAAGTTCATAGATATTAATGGGGCAGCGCAAAATGAAAAAGTCAATATGCAACATTCTTAAATTCTTTAATGTTGCTGTTTTGTTTTCGATGCCTACGTAAGTAGAGCTATTTTGTGATTCTATGTCGTGCATTAATGTGAAAGTTTCGCTGCTTTTGATGGTGTTTCGATTTTTTTCTTTGGAAGGTCTGAATTAGGTGCAACCTATATTGTGAAGAAAGCTCACAATTTTGTGAGTAGATGCATAGCAGTGAAACCTCGAAGCATTAATTGAGTTGAGCACCCTTGAACTACAATAAGCATGTTCTTTCAAGGTATAAAGCACGTTAATTTGAGCTAGCCTTATAAGCATCAAAACAACACATTCAAGGGTCATGCATTGTTTCTATATTCATATGTCCCAATCCTATATCCTAATTATATATCTTTTTCTACAGATCAATACAGAAAACTTTTATTGAAAATTATTTCAACATCAATTAAATGACAATTTTTATTTGAAACAGATTGAAGTTAATAATTCTATTCAAAGCATATACAAACAAATTTATCAAATTGATCAAATATTTAACGAACAATACACTAATTAGTTCATTTCAAACTCAATTCAAAATTTGTAAATTTCAAACGGAAACAAAGATGTCAGCACAGAAGCTCGACCAGTCAGCTTTGAGTACGCAGTAAATTCAATTCAGGCAGTAGATCAATTGATTAAGAAATTAATTACACATGAGTTGAAATTAATTAGTATTTTTTATTACAACACCTAGTTTAAGTCAATAACTAACACCTTGGCTGACCGTTCCAAATTGATGGGCTATTGTTCCAACGGTTTTATCTGCCTTTTACCCCTCGTAAATCGCCAGCGCTACAATAACAATAGGGATGGCTCTCCCCATCTTGCCCATGTCCCAAAGAGACAAAGACGTGAGATTTACGACTCTCTAACCCTGTACAATCAGAGCATGAATGGAAATGTACAATTATTGACAATGCTATTGTTGGTGGGCTTTATTAGGGCTATCTAAGGCTTCGTATCGCTCCCTTAAAACAATTGCGGAAGGTTTATGGGAATTACATCGTATTCTTTCCCTTGGATTTAAGAGAATAACAGAGATGTGTTTTTCGGATTAGAATTAATGAAATAATTGAAAAAATAATTAAATGATTTTATCTTTGTTTTCACTTTACGAGAATACTTCTGATTTTGTCTATTTGTGAGAAAACTTGTTTGAATTTTCTATTGTGATGTAAAATCTTGTTGAAAGTAAAACATATGAACGTGTTTGAGATTTTCTTAATTTACTGAATCAGAAATTATAATCAGTAATTATACTTGAAATAATTTTTTTGTAGAAATTGATTTGTTTTTATGTGTATTATTTTACTAATCTTCTATTAAGAGTAATTCTGCAACTTGCTTAAGCGAGAGAATATGACTTTACGGACATGATGATTGTTGTAAAAAGTCATATGACACACATCTGAAGGGTAATAATTACTTTATTTTATCCAAATGGTAGTGACATAATATTCATATGAACACATGTGTGAATATAATTTTTACCAAGCACAATTGTTTAAGTTTATGTATTTGTCGGTGACATTATAAAGCCCTTGCTGGTAATGTCACTGTAGCCGTTTGTACAATGGAGGTTATAGTATCCATAGCATGTCTAACTCTCTATAGTATCGACAGTTTACTCAAAGCACTTGTAAAAAATCAATTTCAAAAGTAAATTTCACACAACAACACGTCTTTTTACATATTAAAATACTGGAACAAAACAAACAGATAGTTGATTGATAAAGATAGCATCCAGAAGATACAGTCTTCATGTTGCAAATTTAAACGTTACGACTTCTTTATGAGAAGCCGAGTTTGAAATCATTGCAAAAAGTCCACAAACTCTGCCTTTCTTTATTGATAAAGTATCACAATAAATCTATCTTAATAGTACCCTGTAATACACTATCGCTATTTTAATAGTTACCTCACAATAGACTGTCACTATCGCAATAGTCCCTTGAGGGTCAATAGTCACCCCGAGTAATCACAGTAATAATTATACAATCTGAAGTGTGTCATTAGACTAATTTGAAACTCATGCAAATGTTTGCATAATTTCACTTCAGTCTAAGTAAACTTAACCTAAATAATACCCACTTCATTCCGATATTGAGTCCAGCAAGGTTTAGTAACCGGTTGCGTCAGACAATCTATCGAATTGACCAATCAGGGATTGTCTTACCAAGCCGCAATAGTCTGCATTTGCGCATATAACGTTGGAGGGTCATAGGTCGGTGAAAGGTCAGCTGAAGTGACCTGCTCCTACATCTGGCTAGACTCAATATCGGAGTGAAGCGTGTATCATTGAGGCTAGGTTTACTTAACCTGAGTTTCACCCTCAGTTGTTTTAAGCAAAAAATCTCCCTTGTTTTGTAATATATAGTCACATGACATCCTTCTTTGTGTAAGGGTCTAACAATGTGTAGTTTAAAAGAAATTAAAATCCAAACATACGCTTTAACCAAATGGTTTTTAAATAAAAAAATTATGAAGTATGAAAAAAATGAAATCCAAACATACACTTAAACCCAAAACGGGGATATTATGAAGTATTATCAAAACAATGTACTTAAAACGAACCCAATGACATAATGAATATTAGCCAATTAACATTGTAATCAATTAGTTTCACACATGCAGCCAATTGCCTGTAAAATTGATGCTGAAGAGGTGTTAAGATAATTCTCGAATTCATAAACCCCAAAATGACTAACACATTCTCATTTGGCTATACTTGTATACAGGATATTTGCTCTCGAACTGATTATAATTGTTGTTTAATTGTTGTTGAATTGCCGAGGTTGGCTACTTAAGAATGTTGAAAATGACGCAAGATGACAGTTGTTCAAATTTATGAAATGTTTAAGCCCTTCCCTATACACCTAGCCCTTTCATGTTCTACTCAGCATAGGAATTAATTTACTTACTCGAAAATATTTGCTTTTTTTTGTAACGCTGGAGATAAATGCCTTTTTACACCAGTCATCACTCTAAAATAAATATTGGGTTGGTTGATATATAGCACCTTTAAAGGGGCAGTAGCACGTATTTTGACAATTTTATATTTTAATGTTTTCACTGAAAATTGTAAGCTGGTGCTAAATGTATTATTTTTACTGTGTCAAAAAGATTCACATAAAATCCATTGGCAGCCCTTTTTTTTTGACACCTTTAATTCATTTTGTGTAAGAAAAAGGAATCTTAACGTTATATATTTGAATTATAACTGCTCCATTTAGTTTAAATGCATTGTCTTTCAATTGGAACCATTTATTTTCATTTTCCTGACATCACCTTATATTCCCTCTAAAAACGTGCTACTGCCCCTTTAAACATAAGTGTGTGTTCGGTTTAAATTTAAAATTTCCTTGCTATCAATCCAGTATAACATGACTTTGATTTTGAAACACACTAGGTTTTTCTAATAATGTTGAATTCACTAAAGGTGTGAAGATACATTATTCCTTGATAGAACATCAAAATAGATGTTGATAAAAAATCAAAATCATTGGAGTGACCAGCGGTCAAACTATTTAAAACACTTATCATTACTTTTATCTACAAAACCTCTTTAAATTATTGATAGCTTTTAACAGAAGAAATGGTTTTGTTTGCACTGAGCCAATGTGGTTGTGTTTATACTATTCATGGAGAGTCAATTTGGAATTTTTCAATCAAAATTTAAGAAAATCACAATTTCTGAAACATGGCCCCTCCTGTCTATTTCATCATACAAAATCATCATTTCAAATTTGCACGAAAGACCAAACAATCCAAAAATGAATATTTTGTGTCCTTACACAGCGACAATGAATCCCTTGTCAGTTTTCCCAAAGGTATTGAAATGAACTGACATAATGTGCATACTTATATTGCGCCTATTCCACGTCCTAAGACATGCTCAAAGCGCTACATTATTACCCCGAAGGAGTGTACTTTCACAGCTGCTACTAAGCGCTAATCACAACCATGTAGGTCAGTACATCCAATTTTCAGGTACCCATTTTAACAGCTGGGTGGACTGAGTGCAATGTTGATGAAGTGTCTTGCCCAGGGACACAACACAGGATGAGACCCACATGATATTTGAACTAAAATACACTAGTAAGTTAATAAACTCTTGGTATGAAACAGTATTCATGTGATCTCCCTCAAGAACAGTGCCAATCAAGTCATTAGTTAATCACTTCACAACCCCATACATGAAGACAAACACTGGTGTTCTGTTACTCAGAAACTAAGGTATAAATTCAAGGAACATCAAGCGAGTTCTGATCAAGAGGTGGAAGGTGTTAATCCGCCAAAGGCACGGCAACTTTGTCTGCAGTAGAAATCTGTTCTACACGCAGTCAGGTTTGGGTGCAATGCTACATTGAGTTTCAGCACAGTTCCACCCATTGTTTGCCAGTTCCAGTCAATGCTCACAGGTTTCACCATGATACATAGCCACAATACTGTTGCAAGATTTCTTCTTTTAGTAATACTAGCAGCCGTGATATAAGTGAAATACTCTTGAAAGCAGTGTTAAACCCTAAATCACCTCATCTCACTTCTTAAATCTAGGAATTCTTGGCAAGCATACAAGACACACAAAAAACAAAAAATAATTTTTAAAGAAACTTTATTATATTTAAAAAATATTAGAAACAGTAATCCCCTAGGCCAAAGAGTCTTTACACAAGAGTTCAGCTATTAGGAGCTTATGCTTCTAAGGGAGAGGATAGATTCCGATTTTAGGTGCATGGCTCCTGTCAGAGCCTCTATATCTAAATTGTATTTCAAGTACGGATCTGCCAAAGCAAAATAATATTTTTTGTTTCAAACAGCATTCATGTCTTTTCTGTTTTCCTCGACACCCTACATGCTGTGATCAGACTTTGTTGCCAAGTTAACAGATTGTTGAAGTCTTAAAAAATGATGTTTCTCTAACTAAAATATCATCAAAACTGATGAGCTTAGAGTTGAGATTGGTTTGCTTTTATAAACTTCCGTCAAGATAAACGTGACATGTATAGTCACTCCCTGGTTGAGGAATAAATCTGAGCTATGTATAGCCATGACTGGCGCTGAGTCAGGGTGCAAAAACAATAGCAAAGCAGAAAAGAAAGTAATGAATAACAGATAAGAAAAAATCAGCTTTAAAAATCACCAGATATTCTTCTTTGAAACTTGATCCCATATGTTTGGCTTTTTATTCCCAAATTGAAGGAATGAATGTTTAACAATGGCATGTTAAATGAATCAGCAAAAAAATCTCTTTCAAACAAGATGCTACTCTCTATCCTTTCCATTCAGAATTGCAAAACTTCCGAAAAGTTACCGATTCCGCTTGTAAACATCTGGCGAAATGAGGAGTCACAGCACCTGCAGTGGCAACCTCTACCCAACTCATGTTCCGCTTGCCACCAAATGAGGCAGAAAATGAGACCTAATAGCTTTACAACAGGCTCTTCAGAAGACTAAGGCTGGATATTTTACCATCTGTTCAAGACAAAATTTGGGCGCGCTCGGCTGAGAGCCCAGACAGATTTCTTCAATATCATCCTTTTTTTCTGCGTGTTTGTCTGGATTTGTGTCTTTTTTCTCATATTTTTTATTCAGTAAATAGTGTACTCATTCATTACGTTTTTCTAGGCCCGTTTCCTGGTGTGTCGTGTATTTCTGACATATGATTGGCACCGCCATTCAGTTCTGAAGATTTCCACAGAGCTGAAAAGATTAATATCGTGTAAATTAATAATGACAGTGCTTTGGAACAATCGCTCTAAACTACTGGGGCTAGCTGTCTGATTATCAGGGGAGTTTTACAGACCATGCAAAATGCTGATAAAGCAAAATTATCACATAAGCTGCAAGGAGCTCTAGAATATGTGACTAGATTTGAAATATGTTTGTTTTGTGTTCTAGACTGTCCTAAGGCCCCTATATCGCTTTCTCTTTTACTTTGCCCATGACTCAGAATCATAAGTGTCAACAGGGATGGACCCAAGGTAACAACGTCTGGAGGTAACTGGTTTTTATTTTAAATCATTCATAATGGATGAAGCCAAGAATAGCCTCCCCTTTTTTTGATAGGTGTAAATTAAATTGGGCACCTCAAACAGGAGGTGTTGATCTACATGGTCACTTTTATTGCTATAAGTAGCAGCTGTGAAAGTACACTCCTTCAGGGTAGTGGAACATATAGTGTTTTGAGCATGTCTAAGGACATTGAAAAGGCACCATACAAGTATTAACATAACTTGTATTAACATAATGTAAGGCAATTCTTCCACAATCAATGAAAACAATTATTTTGGGCTTGTGTATTGATAATGTCACTTAACATCTATAAGATATATCATCTATTGTAAAGTCCATTTTCCAAGAATTAGGCTGCCATGCTCATTCTTTTGCAATATCTTAAATCCTATAATCACAAATGTCATAATCTCCAACAATGTTTTATTAAATAAGTGGGGAGTAAAACACAAGCCTGGGTAAATCAATTAATGTCATAAATAATGTAAGAATCACAAATATCAATAAGATAATGAAAGCCATACAGAAGCAGATATCCTATGTTTTATGGAAGATTTGGGCAGTAAAAGACTACCGGAAACGTAATGGGATTAGCCATCAACAGAGGTATAATTACTCTATACGATCATTTTGCACGGCAATTTCATCACGTGATAGCCAACAGCGATGCTGTCAATCTTATTATGTAAACAGAATAGTACTATTTATTTCTCTTTCCTTCATAAACTCTGAAACTCAGATTCATATGGCACAGTAGACTAACATATATTTCCCTGGTAAAAGATAGATCTTAGCTAATTTCATTTATTTTAAATTTTGATTTCAAATAATACAAAAAAAAGGCCTGAACAATACTTTATTTCAGGGACTATATTCCGTCAATCTAACTTTGGAACACGAAAATGTCACTGTTTTTTTTTTTTTTTTTATTTTTTTTTTTTTTTCCATCTTTTTCATGTTTTACATACATTCGGTTTGAAAATGTCACTGTTGTTAGAAAAACCAAATGATAGTTTCTTAAGTAAAATCTTTAAAAGCTGAGATGAAATTAAGAAAATTCAACACCATATTAGGTCGCTCTATATAATTATGGGGTAAGCCTATTGAAGTTTCATGAATTGTGTTGTATAGATGTAACTTGCAAAAAAGCGTGTTCCAAAAGTTAGGTTGATGGACTATAAGGCAAAGTACAAGTAGTAAATAATGACCCGGTACCGAGGGGTTATGGAAAATAACCTCACGAGGGCGTAGCCCGAGCAGAGGTTATTTCCATAACCCGAGGCAAACGGGTCATTATTTGACTTACACTCCCGCGGAAGACTCCTGCAATAGTTTCAACTTAATTTGTTTATAAACAATTAATTTATAAACGTTTTACTGATATTATTCGCGGGTTTGACATTTCTTGATAAGACAAAATACTTAAATTACCCTCATATTAGGGTTTTAGAAATAAACGCTTGATTTCTTACAATAAAAACTATTTTATTACGGTGTTTCAACTAAATTGGTTTACATACAAATAATTGAAAAACGTATTAGTGATCCATTTTGCGGGTTTGATATTTCTTGATGAGAATACTATTTTAGACTACTTACAATACATCCTGTTAAGGGTTTTAGAACTAAAAACTTGATTACTTACATTAAAAACTATTTTATTGCAATACTAATATATATTTATAGGGGAAAATAAAAAACCAAACATGACACACACAAATTTACATCAGCTGGCATGGATCCACGGTAGCTCAACAGGTACGAGCGCTGCTTGACAACATAGAGGTCCCTAGTTCGAATCCCACCTTCGTGGTTCATAAATCTTAACTTTCTTGTTTGATTAAAAATACAAATTTTACAAGTCCAATTGTTTGCAATTGTTTACAATCTTATAACCGACCAAGGTGGTTATGAGATAACCAACCTACGCGGATGTAGCTCACGGCATATAACATTCAACTAAAATAAAGGCAATAACTTCTCAATGGGTGTAAGGGGTAAACACCTATAAGAAGGTAGTTATGAGTTAAAACCAATTGAAAAAAGAAGGGATATAACCGCCCAAGGGGTGTAAAGCTAAATAATGACTGGACCTGCAGATTTAAACATTTAGGCATCTAGTCTTGAATGAAGTGTTTTTTTTAATTTACAGTTTTAAAGTACAGCATTTTTTATCAATTGACTCAATGCAAATATCAAAATCGCAAATAGAACAGTTCCTTTAACTTATATTAAAAGACATTTTAGAATTCTGTTCTTCTCAAACACAGCAAGAGTACTTTGTGTTCTTATACAGGTTCAGCAGCTATGTGTATGGCTCTGCTATGGATGGGTGACAATATATCAATATACATGAACTAATCGTTTACTAGATAATTTCAGGTGTAAAATCCTTAAGGAGTTTTAAGGAGACATTTCTTCTTATACCTGGGTGAGTATATATGAATCCCAATAGCATGCATGAACAGCATATTGACAAAAACAATACATTTTTAAAATTTTCATAATAGTGAATATGAGGGGAAAATCAAAATTTAAGAAACACAGCATTCAGTTTTTATGATTTATGTAACCACATGAGAAGCATTCTTTCAAAATCGATGAATTTTAGATGTTAAATGATAGATTATGCATTCATCCACAAAACAATCAAGAAATGGAATATAATTATACACAACATCTCATTAGATCTGACATATTGGCACAAAACCTAAATATTGATGATATTTTCATCCGATAATGTTTCAGGGATGATTCGGTTCGATAAGCGCCAAGAACGGATGGCGCCAGATTGTCTGCAGGTCTTCAACAAGTGTGTCTATTGTTTAAGTGGTTCCTTACACTCGCATCGTTATTAAGTATTAACCTTGCACTTTTTTCAAAAAGTTCCATGGAGAATTGTCGGCTATGCCACAAGAAGCAGTCTGGAAAACCTCAAGATCGGACGTAAGTGATCGAGCGCAGGAATCTAGTTTGGAGTTATGCTAACACACTTTCGAAGAAATTTGACCGTTCTCCTAACACTTTAAATCCAATATTCTTCATAGCTTCATTTTTTTTATTTTCCTTTGGGAAATTTAACCAAAATTCTGTGTCAGGGTCTTAAACATGTGGATTAGTGGTTCCTTGTTACAAATTGTAATACTTGTAAATTGAAATCGATGAATATTTTTTATTTTGAGTTTAGCTTTTGAAATGAAATGAATTTTAATGAAGTATGCAAATAAGATTGGTCCAATATTGAAGCAGTTTTAATCATCCCAAGTGTGCAAAATTAAAAAAAAATTTTAGATTGATTCTTAGGGTTACTCTGTGTAAATAATCACCTTATGAATTCATTTACATCTCTATTGAATATTTTAAATACAAATAATCATAAGGTTCTAGAATTATGTAACTAGGGTACGTTTGACAAGAGGGATGTTGTTTGAATCTTACAAAGGGTTATAAAACTGCCTTGAATTAGGTTCAGACATTATGGAATTAAGGTTGGATAAAGAATCCTTTCAAAGCTTGTTGTTTAAAGTTGTTTGAGAGGCATTTTAGAATTTGGAAACATCAAGAAAATAAGGAGTTAATGGATGATCAACTTTATTGTAGCAACATTTTTATAGATCCTTATACCAAACTTGAAAACCCAAATTGTCTCATGTATACTGCATATATTTGCCTTGTATATATTAGGGTTTATATGAACACTTGACAAAAAAAATTCATAAAATTTTCTGTTAAAAATGATTTTATGATTTTACACAGGAAATTATGTGCAGGCAGTGTTAACAGCTTTGGTTCAGCAGCATTCTGAGAGAATGCACTGTAATAAAACATCAGTTCACTGGGTCATTTTAGTACATTACCATACAATCAATGGTTTGTTAGTTTCAGCCAGGGCTTGCAGGTTTCACTACATTGCACTGACATAATAGTGTTACAGGCTTTCTCCCTTCAACATACAAGTACTGATAAAATGGTCCATTATTGAAAACTAAAAACCTCAAAAAATAATCTAAAAAAAAAAAAAAGTGGTTCTTAACCTTTTTTGCTCAGTATATAACAGCCTAACTCAAATCACCCAATGAGATATTATACAGTTAAGCAAAGATGGTGTCCACTACATTGTCTGTTTAGATTAAACATTGACTCGTCATTTTGAACTGATGGCATTTGCAACTAGACATCGTCTATGACACGTCCATTTCATCCTGGCGAAGAACTTTGTATAACCAGAAGGCAAATTACTGGTTTACATGATAGATTAGTTCTGTTAAACGCCATTTGACATAGACATATACTTCATCTAATTGTTCACGCTTCTTTTAAAGTTAATTTGTAAACTGATCCGGTGCTATTTTGAGTTGATAGCTCCAGTTTCAAGCTAGCTCAAGGCGTGTGTATACTATGACAGATATCTTGTTGGTGTGTATTTCATTTTGAATACATGACTGTTGTGTCAGCATTTCTTAAGGTTATTTCTCTTGTTTGAATAACAATGCTGTTAACATGAGTGTAATTGCCATTAACAACTTTGTTGAAATGTTAAAGAGCTATTCAATATCATATGTACAATATATTGTTGGTTTGGTTTTTATGACAATTTAAGTGCTTAAGAACAAAATATGGACGATGAAATTACACCTTAATTGGGCTTTTCATAATTTATGTCTTCTTTTCAAATGTTCTCATCATAGTCAATATGAAAGAATTTAGAGTAAAAAAATGCTTTAATTTGGTTAGAATTAAGGCATTTCATGTTGTTTGACATTATCAGAAACACATAGTACATATGTTCTTGTATTCTCATTCTGCAGACATATTTTTGTCATCACATTTGTTTCAACATTTTCACTCCTTTTAAAAGAATCTTAGTCTCATATAAACTTTTGATCCAGTTGCATTTGATGTTTAAAAGAAGTTTTGTATCAAAAATACTTTTAAGTAAATCAGGTAAAATATTCATTTTCGGTTAAAGCATAAACAGATTCCACTTTATTCATCATCAAATCTAATCAACCTGAGATTATTTTGGGCTATTCCCCTACAAAAAAAAATCTCTTGAAACCTTGTTGCTATAACTTTGCCACAGAAAATTTTACCATTGCCAGAGTGTATCCACAAGAAACCTCTGGAGGGGATTCGGAACCAAATCTGGATGGTATCTGTGGTTGTCTTTCCGCACCACATTCACTTCAGTAATCTAGCGAGCAATTTTACGGACTGCTTTCGGAAAGAATGCCAAAACCATTGTAATAAAACCTTCCCTATGCACTCCAGAGCTTCATGATTGTAGCATTGGTTAGGAAAGGCAATAAAACCTTCCGTTTGCACTCCAGAATTGGTTAATGGCATTGGTATGGAGAGGTAATAAACCTTCCCTTTACACTCCAGAACTTGATTAATGGCATTGGTATGGAGAGGCAATAAACCTTCCCTATGACTCCAGAACTTTATTATTGGCATTGGTATGGAAGGGCAATAACCTTCCCTATGCACTCCAGAACGTTATTATTGGCATTGGTACGGAAGGGCAATAAACCTTCCTTATGCACTCCAGAGCCTAAGTATGGCATTGGTATGGATGGGCAATAAACCTTCCCTATGCACTCCAGAACGTTATTATTGGCATTGGTACGAAAGGGCAATAAACCTTCCTTATGCACTCCAGAGCCTAAGTATGGCATTGGTATGGAAGGTCAATAAACCTTCCCTATGCACTCCAGAACTTTATTATTATCATTGGTACGGAAGGGCAATAAACCTTCCCTATGCACTCCAGAATGTAATTGTGGCATTGGTACGGAAAGGCAATAAACCTTTCATATGCACTCTTGAGCCTGATTTTTGGCTTGGTTTTGGAGAGGCAATAAACCTTCCCTATGCACTCCAGAACTTAGTTATGGCATTGGTACGGAAAGGCAATAAACCTTCACTATCCACTCCAGAACTTAGGCTGTAAGTCCCTTCCCAGAACTCAAATACTTCGGAAAGGAAATTAAAACTTGTCACAAAGGTAAAAAAAACCTTTGTAACATGATTTGTTGCAGTAACTTACCATATTTTTTTTAACCAATGGTTTTTTGCCAAGTTAAGCCATTAAAGTGGCAGTACCACGTTTTTAGGGGCAATATAAGGTGATGTCAGGAAAATGAAAATTAATGCTTTCAATTGAAAGACAATGTATTAAAGCTAATTGGAACAGTAATAATTCAAATATATAAAGTAAAGTTTAGCCATTCAATTCTTTTTTCTTTCACAAAATGACTTAAAGGTGTTCACATAAAATGGCTGCCAATTGATTTTTTTTTAATCTTCATACTTTGTCCTCTGACTGTGGATGGTTGGCTTGTGTAATGAGATTTTTGACACTGTCAAATTGATACATTTTGCATTGACTTACTATTATCAGTGAAAATTTTGAAATATAAAATCATCAAAAAATGTGCTACTGCCCCTTTAAAATACTGATTTGATTCAAGATCATAACAAACAAGCAACCCTCTTAGGGCAGGCTATATATGGCTTTACTTACTGCATGCATATAATTGCCAATTGATAACAAAAAACAAACAAATTTGCGGTTCTATGTTTTTAAGTTTAAGTTTTAATACATGATGGTCCCTGTTCAACAGGGACCTATTGTTGATATAATCTTTGATGGGCGTGACTGTGGTTGTTACACTGGCTGTCATCATAATGAACTCTGGATGACTCTATCCAGGCTGAGCTCCTAAAAACAGAAATGATGTAATTGTCAAAGACCTGTCAGAAAGAGAAGAAAAGTCAATATCTTATGATTTTTCATTTAACTCAAATTGTTACATTTATGACCAATTCAAAAATTGATTTACTAGTATGTCATATATCCATTTGGTAGAACTATCTTGTGAGGGTGTTATTTTCATTATCATAGTGTAAGAAGTCAAATTTCCATCACTAGAAAATTAAAGGCATTATTTTATTACTATTTTAGTGTTTTTTCAACATCAAATGTATTAGTTATTTGCATTATTATTGAAAGAGACGTGATATTATAATTTGCTTTTAGATGAGAGTAAATAGAATGATTAACTAATTATTAAATTTCTATAAGGTAGTTTGAATATTTATGAAAGAACTTGCATGAGAGTCTGAATAATAAAAAAAGCATTCAGGATTATTCAGTATGATATCTGACAATGACTCTCCAATACATGCCTAAGTACTAGTAAATAAGTTTTATTCTTTTATTAACTAGTATTCTTTATCTATGAGGTTTTCTGTTATCAGATGATTTTACATTCATTGTCATAAAAGTATCAAATATACAACATTCAGATCAAAACACACATTTAATTCATGTACGGCATAAAAAGGATGCCTATAATTTTAAAACTATGAATATAGATTTTGAGCACAAAAAAATATGAGTATAAATAGTACATAATAAGTATTTATCATATTTACTTCTATTGTTATTAAAACAGAGGCTTGGTTGAGTAATAAAAATTGGCTGAAAAATGGCTGGAGGGAAGCAATTAAGAACAGAATTGCACTGTGGCTCTTATCTGTAAATTCATTTGTTATTTCCTAATCTGTTTGTATATTTAACAATTCAGAGTACTTACAGTCTTGACACTGTCTTGTTATCCTGTGAATTCCCTCATTCTGCCAGGTCTGTGTATTGTAAGCTTCATTGATCACCTTAAATAAACACTTTGAATATGACAGTGAATGGATGAATTGTTTTTTTAACATGTCATGCATAAAATAATAAAAAATACAGATTGATATTATACCTTCAATTAAGAATTATTATATGAAGAACTTTTTTTGATATTTATGATTTACATATAATGTTAAAATCAATTAAATCAAAAATGAAGGGCAATTGTGCAATGCATGATACATTTGAACAGAAATGGACACATATGTACTTGAACATTCATTTGATCCCCTTGAAATCGAGTTACTCCAACATTTATTTCCAATATAGATTCAACCTATTTAGATGTTTACAAATGTAAATGCCAGTTAATCAAGTCTATATATTTTCAAATTCCTTGCAGCTTCTGGCAAATTGTCTATTACATCTAAAGTTCTACTGGATGCTTATACAGGAATTAGGTCAGCTTGCTGGCTGTAATATTACCTGATATTACATAATCACTTCCTGTGTCCAGGTTCATGGCAGTCATGGTCTAGTGCACACGGTTGTTAACAATGCATCTTGGGCTGAAAATTATCATGGAAAAGAATCAAACTGACACATCAAGTATCAAATCAAATTTGCAAAATTAAGATTCAATAAAATAAACATTGACATGACAAAGCAAGATACACAACCAAAAAGAATCAGGGTTTGAAATCAATTGTCATTTTGACAGTGAAGCCAATTTTTAAGAAACACTTTACTCACTCTTTTATGATTTATAACATAAAAATGGGGAATATAAATTGGGAACAGTCATAAGATATACTCACTTTGGTAATAGTAACTGTAGAAATGTCAATTTGGGGCTCTAATGAGCTGTGACTTAGCTATAATCTCTATGATGTCCATCATGGCTGCCATCTTGTCTTCTTGCTAGTGACTGGCTTAAAGTGGAAGTGGTGTTATGCACACAGACTAACGAGCAGTTCTGATTGGTCCAGGCAATCAGGTGGTCACAATGTATTGAATGGTGTAAGGAATCTAGGATTTGAGACAATTGTTTATGGCAGGGTGTTTTGATGAAATGTTTTATTGCATAGCTTTGAAATTGAAAAAGTGCCATTGAATTTGTTTAAGCAAACAACAAAAAGTACCAATAATTTCTTTTTAATAATTTATAATCATTTTAAGTTATATTGTTTAGTGCCATTGTTTTTATAATTGTGTTTATTTTAAGTGCCCTTTTTCATCAATCATACATGTTTTTCATTGTTGTTATTTAAGGAGTATTTCTTTTAATTGAAAACTAATGAAATAACAAGATGAGTGTCAAATGAACATAGGAATCAATTATAGATTTCAGGCTTCACTCTGCCAGGTTAACAATATTTGAAATCAGTCTTCTGTGTAACAAGAATTAAAATGGAAACTAACAAAATATTTGAGTTCCTTGCAGTCTGAGGGTCCCCTAAACTGAAACAACTCATAGCACACTTTCTATGGCAAATTTGTGTGAGTATAATTGAAGGGACTCAGACAATGGACCAGGAAATGAATTCATTGCCGCACCACACTTTAAAATATTTGAGTTCCTTGCAGTCTGAGGTAGGTAGTTCGGATAAAAAATTCAAATGAATGAAATATAGTTTTTACACTTTTTACTGATCAAAGAACATCTCATCAGAACACAGCCAATTAATTTCACAGAAATTCAAAGGGGAAATAGACTTAATTGACCAAAAACATTCGTATTGTTAGCTATTGTTTACAGTCTTTCGACAGGAGATATACGCCCCGCCCCAACACTGGTTGGTGATCGGAAAAAAAGTAACAGGAAAAAAAGTAACGGAAAAAAAGTAACAGTTTTTGCTAGGAAAAAAAGTAACAGGAAAAAAAGTAACAGTTTTTTGTTTTGTTTTTTATTTCATGAGGTTAATATATACAAACTATACTATACAATCATATTATTTAAAGCACTATTTTCAGAACAGAAAGACTTCTTGGGACAGGAGAACTTTTTCTATGGTATACAAGACTGCGTTTAGTATTCTCCTCTGTTACTTTCTATTACCTCCATACTGAAGATCTGATAGACTTGAACATTATAGTGCACATTATATATCATAAATGATGAAACCTCTCTAAGCTTGTTAAAAAATATTTTTTTAAATTTTTATTTTATTTTGTTAAATATTGTTGATTAGCTTTCCTGATCAAAGGGGTTAAGTTTTGATAGGTAATTATTAAGTAAATGAGTGAGGCCAGTATAGTAAATCAATTAAGGGAGAGTTTTATGTCGAAATAATTGAGCAGGTGAGAAGGAAACAGTTAATACCAATATGTAATAATGTTGTTTTAAGTAACAAGTGTACATTTGATGTTAAATGTGATGTTAAGTGTGATAATCTTCTTTATTCACAAGATTATCAACACTAATCCTTATATAATTCAAACTCAATTTCCTACTAAAGTGTTTCTTTATATAAGAAGTGTTACTTATTTTCCTGTTACTTTTTTTCCGTTACTTTTTTTCCTGTTACTTTTTTTCCTGTTACTTTTTTTCCTACATTCCACTGGTTGACCTTTATCTGCATATTCAAATATGTGGGTCAGAAGAGAAATGAGTAACGTGCCCAGATGAATGTAGGGGCCAGTCATTTCAATCAAAGAGAAAATATTCTTTGTAATATTTCATCACAATCAGTTAAATAAAGATCAGAAGATAAGTAAAAACTATGATGTCTAACTTTTAACACTTAATGCGTCGTAAATGTCCTCAGTAGTTCAATGATATGAAGTAAATGTGGGCAAATAAGAATGCAGTACATAAATTGAATCGGGAATACCAAATGGCACAAGTAAAGAATTCTAAGACATAACTGTCAGTGGATATATAGCATTTAAAACAAATCTCGTTTGCATGAGATTGTTAATTTTGCTGCACTACGTTACACATCTCAAAGGGGAAAAACGTGGGGATAAATGCCCTCTGATTTTTTCCAGTCATAAATGTATGAAAGCATCGTGTCCATTTTCCTGGGGCCGGAGAAACGATTTCCAACTCATCTTACAATATTAATAGTAAAAACACTTATAATTTTTCAATAATTCAAAGGATAAGTTTGAGTAATTTGCATATGTTCATTCCAACAGATATCAATGTCGTATCGAGTTATAATAGTTCGAACTTTGACGAAAATATGAACTTTCTAATTTGCATATCAATTTCAACAATGTGAAAAAACATCATCTTCAAGAATATTCTTTATTTTCTTAATTTCAATTTTTTTATTCTCATGGTTTCAACATAGTTGTGAAAATATTATTATTTATAATTTTAAAGAGGATACATAGAATATTAGAAAATAAAATAATGCTATTGCTTCACATTGCTAAAATTAATGGTCCCTATCCCATAATAATTTTCCTCCACAAAAGATTAGAACAAATATCAACGTTGTCGCAAGGTTTACATGCTGCTTACTAGTAATAACATAATGATCTACTACATCATTTTATAACATAGATAACCCTTTATTTTGCCGTACTCTCTATCCAATGTGTCATGTTATATGGCGTGATCGCTTTGTTTACATACCATGTACCCGAGAGTAATGAGGTACTTCAGTTTTGATAATGATTTAGATGATTTAAAACGAGAATGTCCAATGCACACACAGAATATTCAGCCAGCGCATGGCGAAGCACATAAACACGTGAAGGAGAGTATTGCATATCATTAGGTGACGTCATCAGGATTGAATTTTATATGACAATGGGAGATGCGCATAAGTACTCCAAACTACCTATCTGAGGGTCCCTTCCTGAAACAAGTCCACATAGCACACTTTCTGTGTGAGTTTTGAGGAAGGGATTCAGACAAATGGACAAAATAATTATTTCACTGCCACACCACACTTTAAAATATTGCAGTCTGAGGGTCCCCTTCTGAACCAACTCCACATAGCACACTTTCTGTGTGTGTCTTGTGGAAAGAACTCCAATAAATATACAAAATAATTATTTCACTGCCACACCACACTTTAAAATATTGCAATCTCTGGGTCCCCTTCTGAACCAACTCCACATAGAACACTTTCTGTGTGTGTCTTGTGGAAAGAACTCCAATAAATAGACAAAATAATTAATTCATTGCTGCACCACACTTTAAAATATTGCAATCTCTGGGTCCCCTTCTGAACAAACTCCACATCGCACACTTTCTGTGTGTGTCTTGTGGAAAGACTGCCAGTTCCTAGCAGTCTGAGGGTCCCCTTCGGAAACAACTCCACATAGCAAAGGCAGGCCTTCCATGGCCCATACAGAGACAGGCCCCACCCTTTCCAGAGCCCTTCCGCATGCGGCAATGGTAAAATTTTCTTAAAAAGGTGGTCTGGCTGTCCTCTGGAGTTGGTGCAATAACGAATTTTCAGAGATTTTTTTTTATAGGGGTTGTTAACAATTAACGGTAGGTGATATTGTTTAAACAACACATCGATGTAAACAATGCTTTCACAACTTCATAACATCCCAAAGCTTTTAGTCAAAATGAATACATTGCTGTATGTGTTATCTAAGTCAGTGTTCTTCCTCTCCCACCCTAGACGTAAGTACATGGCTGTGTAAATTTTTCATTTTTCTTAATTAATAAAATTTGATAGAACCGAAAACTAGCAGCAAAGAAATTCTTCTCTAAAATAATGTAAATAATAAAATGAATTGTACCATGACGAAGCTATGCTAGCTATTTACGATGGGCTCAAACACAATCTTCAAAGGAAATTGTTGTATGTAAATGTTTCCAATCATATCATTTCACTGAACCTCAATGGATATCTTATGTCATCTCAATGACACAATTCACAATGCAACACTTCACCCAAAAACTGAAAATGGTCTACATCAGAATTTCTAATAAGAAACATTATACTAGAAAATTATGGGCTGGCTATCTTTGTAAGAAATAAGATATTTCTGACTCAGGAGATCAAAAGAGAAATAAAAAATAATTTTGAAAGACTGTCATCTAGACTGAAATTATGTTTCATGGTTATTTCTTCTTGGTGAGTGATTTTCCAATTTAAGAATTTTATTTTCTAAGATTTCAGGTTAGAAGTTTTACAGAGGAAGGGAGATAACCCAATTGAAAAGTTTTGTTTTAAAAATGAAGTATTCTTGTAGAATTGAAATGGAATTGTCTTTACTAATACAGTAAAGGGGAATAAAATAATTAAAACTGAAATGAACATTTACATTGGCAAACATCCACCAAAAAGTATATATGAAAATTATATTATTTTCATAATTTCCCATAAATACATCACATATAATTGTGGTGTTATTTTTATATGTATCTTCTGATTTCTAAAATTAAACCCTCAATGTTTCCTTTTTATCATAATATTTCATTTCAAGTTATGTTTGATACTTTTGCATGGTTAAGATAAGATAAGACTTTATTATCCCAAGGGAAAGTATTTTTGCATCAAAACGGCCTTATATACTTGGTACACAATGTACAACTATATACAAACATCAGATGATCAAAATTACACATCAATAAAACCAACATATAAAAATCCTGTAAACATACTTAAAAAAAAGTGAAGAACATACTGGTCAAAATACTTCATAAAAATTATAGATGATGATAATACAAAGTAAATTGAAAATTCATTGAGTGTCATAGCGCAGAGCCAGTTCAAGCAATGTTCTATCCTCATAATGCTGATTGTTAAGCAAGAAAGCAACATATCCCATCTTTTGATATCACGCAGCCAGGATTTTAACAATGACCTCCTTGGTGAAGAGCAGACACTCTACCAACTTAGCTACATTCCGAACATGAACACATTGTTAGATATAGTTAATCAGAAGGCTGAGGTGAGGTGATCTGGGGTTTAACACTGCTTTCAAGAGTATTTCACGGCTGCTAGTATTACTGTAGGGAGAAAGCCTGCAACACTATTTTGGCTATGTATTGCAGTGAATCATGTGAGCGAGCAGCTGGAACTAGCAAACCAAACTACTGTGTTGAAATTCAGAGTAGCATTGCACAAAATTTCTGTATGTAGAACAGTTCTCTACTGCAGGCAGAGTTGCTGAGGCCCTGGCGGGATTCAAACCCCAAACCTCTTGAGCCGAAGCCAAACACGCTCACCACTGCGCTATCCCACCACCTAATCAGAAAGGATGACAAAGAATGTTACCATGACCTAATATTCTACAAGATCCACTTGACAAGAAAAAAACGTCCATTTTGCTCTAAAATGTAATCCAATAACTATGTTCTAATGAAGGCAATCTACACCCATAGTGGGTAGGCTTCCTATTCTGTGATCTTGTGACTTGCCCCATTATCGCTTGATAAGTTTACGCCACACACCCATTTTCTTGTGGTTATTGCCTATCAATACAAATTATCTCCCCTAATGCCCTCTTCTGTGTTGATCCACTCCCAATAAAGCAGTACATGCAGCGAATCTAAATTTTATACATTAACGACACATTGCTTTATGCCTCAAAAACTACCGTATTTCTTTCAAAGTATTGGAGAAGATAAAAGACAATTTGGAAGTTGTGTATAGATTAAGGATTAAAAATATTTCTTATTCTAAATGTATAGTAATGCAATGTTTAAGTTAAAAATGAGAAATTCCCTAACCGCTATTGTATATTGAGTTTGAAAACAGTTACATGCATATATATATATAGCATGCAAGTAAATATGTAAAATTTTGAAAAAAATAATAACGTATTGGTTACGGTATTGACTTTTTTTAAACGCTAGATCTGTTTGATAGCATTTATTTTATTCACCTAATTCTTCACATAAATATTTAGATTTTGTCTAACTAGTTCAAAATTTCAGAGAGCAGAAATTTTTTCAGAAAACAGTTTTTCCTTGAGTTTCAAAAAATGCATTTTCTAAATAATATGCACACTTGTCAAAGTCTAATCCTTCCATTCCTTAGAGACCAGATTTGTCAAACATGTTCATGCTAAGTGACATCCACTAAATTTCCTAGTGGCGAGTGACCAATGGACTTTGCAGAGTTAATTCCCTTAGTCTCAAGGGAGGCGGCCATTTGCAAAATTTAGTGTTTATAGATGAGATGAGTTAGATGATCTTGTTTAAATGTTGCATGGTATTCCATATTTATTGATAACAATGTCGGAAATAATTAGCAAATGACATAACCTTCGACACCAAATAGTCAAAAAAATGTCTGATTGAGATGGATTGTGTGGGTTTTTTATTAACCAATTGTCCCTTGATAGTTAGTCTCACTTCAGAGTTATCATTTGTCATTAGTTTGTCAATAATCAGACTTCTTCATCCAATGAACTTGTAGTTATGAATCATCAAGTGACAAATTACAAGACCAAATACAAATAGAACTTTTTTTCAGAACCACACAACATCAATTTCCAAGTAATTGGATGAATATGTCCTATTTTTGGTAAAATACCAAATGAATTTTAACAATACCATGCGTAACAAAGTTTATTATGATGAATGCAATATGTTATCTATATTGTTGATAAATTACAAGAATTAAAAAAAATCATTGATGAAATTCTTATCATAATAAATTTCATTCTGTCAAATACAAAATGCTGGATCTATATTTGATGCATATGAATACATATAGAAGGAAGACAGGATAAAGCCCTGAGAGAAGAGTTGTCTTGGTCACAGATCCGTTCATGAACTTACGTGTTCAGACACATGGTAGTTTTTGTCAGTATGTGTGCAGGTTCTGTTCTATGACATCACAGAGTAGCCTGGACGTCACAGACCAGTTAGATGGTTACAGAAGGTACCAAAATAAACTATAGTCTAATTCAGATTTAAATTTTGCTATCGTTTTGAAAACGTTACTTTATGAAAACAAGATGTGTTTGTGAAACACAAATGCCCCCGGATGCATCCTGCTCGCTGTGTCAAGGTCAAGGTCACAAGGTCAAATGTCATGGTGTCATCTGAAAGGTCTCATCACAAGGGATCCATATGTCAAGTATCAAAGACCTAGCTCTGACCAATCAAAAGTTATGACCAAGGTTAAAGTTTTTGTGGACAAACGGACAGACGGACGGACAGACGGACAGGTGAAAAACAATATACCCCCGGAATCTCCGATTCGGGGGCATAAAAAGGGTATATGTAGTTCTTTGAAATGTTCACATACTTATCAGACTTATCATTATCATAAACAATCTAATTAATTACTTGATGGCCAAGTAGCTAAAACAACTTTAATACAGAGAAGACACACCATCATTCTCCCTGCACACTCTCCGTGATAGGTCCCCAGTGATTGTATTAGCACAGAATCCAAAACACATCTCAAATTACTGCCAGTTCTATCCATTCATTCAATAATCATGTCATTCAGCCTGTTTAACCAACAGTTTTATGTGCAATAACTGTCATATTCAGAGTCTGGGTAGTGACAAGTCAAACGTTAAGAAAAAAGAAGACATGGTCATCAACATCCAAATAAGTTTTCATTAAAGCTCCAAATATGTTCCTACATGGGCTGTAGCTCTGTAATATGTAATTGCATACATCTCATTTTCTTACTCCATGAAGGTATTGATACTATAAAAACACACAGCAAGTCTTATCTTAAATAGTTTCTGATAAAAGCTGTCCCCTTTGATAAATAGCATACATAGCATCCAAAGATCTTCTAATAATTTTGCACAATGAAAATAATATTGCATTTAATTGTATGGCTCTATCTGTATCGGGATATATAGTGATATTGCGAAGATATTGCACAGCTTTTGTCATATACAAAGAGAGTTCCAAATATAGTAAATGTTGATAGTCAGTTTTCCTGCATCATAACGGGTATACAAAAATGTGTATAGGGAAGAGAACTTCAATTCAGATATATCTTTAACATATATTCTTTGATCCAAAGAAATATATTTTACAATTGTACCTATATGAATCAATAGGGCGCATCCTCTCAAATAGAAATCCTTTATTGACCTCAGTGATATACCTAATGAGTTGAAAGTTTTTTTAATCTAACAATACAATCAAGAAATGAAAGAGTATAGACAGTTTTGTTGTCAAATTTCAAAAAATATATTGTTATGCAAATTAAACCATTAACCTGCAATATATTGCAATAAAATACTATTGCATTCATTGTATTGCACAATCTGTATTGGTATATATTGATATTGGAATAATTTTGCACAATGAAAATAATATTGCATTTAATTGTATGGCTCTATCTGTATCGGGATATATAGTGATATTGCGAAGACATTGCACAGCTTTTGTCATATACACCACACAGAAGCAGTAAAATGTTTTTGACTTCACAGCCTCTATTGTGACTTACTTACTAATTGTCACAGAGTCAAGATTTTGAAGTTATATGCATATATAATCTCTACTGACATCACTCTATTTAGGAAATAGAGTAGACCTAACCAACAAGTGCATTTGATAAAGTATAGTTTTGCACCACACTATTATATAGTAAATGCATGAAGCTGAAGGTGCCAAAACAGATTTCACGATTAGACCATAAATCTTAGTCACAATAATTGAAGATATGGAATTGAATTTTCTCAAAACAAATTTGGTAAAGACATTCCTGCAACTGCAAGACAAATCTCACGTCCCATGGGAAACATTAGACTTTATCAACTGCCAGGGGGCGCCACTGGTTATCAAGATGATGATAGAAAGTCGAGGGACTTGTCATGTGACGACTTGTCATGCACACGATCTGTCATCTTGACATGACGCCATGTCATGACATCGTTATCACAGAATTCCATGTCAATATCGGTTAAAACATTGCTATGGTCGAAATGATTGTAATTTCAGAAATAATCATATGCATATTGTTATTACATAATTCTTTTTCAATTCCAATGCAGTCACTATGTATTTGTTGGCAAATGTTATTTGATGTCATTCATTTTATCCATTGTTGTCACAACAAATATATTGGTCAGTTTCAAGGTAAACATCGCAGTAGCTCACAATTTCATATAGTGTGAAAATCCAAAATTTATTAAAGATGCTGTATCATACTTGCAAGCGGTTCAGGATGAAACTTAGCTATTGAGAAATGAAATACATCACTTTGTAGAAAAATCTTTCGTTGAAATTTTGATATCATATTTAGATTGTTTAATCAACAATAACATACTTATTTCGAAGCTTCAAGCACAGTACCCCTCCTAGAAAGGGCATGTCATTTAGCGAACCCGCTTTCGCCGACGTAATCATTATGCTTGTAGGATTTACACCGTGTCTCAACTACCATAATTCGATGGGTATCAACTTTGACAGCAACAAATACCTAATTTTGGAGAAAAAGAATATAAAATCTAGTTGAGCGCGACAAAGACGGTTTTCAAGCGTACATTTAGAAACCGGAAGTTGTGAAATGGCCACACTTGATTCGCCCTTATGTCGACTGCCGTTTCGGTATTTTTTGGTAAATTATCTCCTATTTGATGAATTTTGGTCCGATTTTCTCAAGGTTGGTCGCTAAATTTTTCTAAAAATACAACGTATACATTAAAAATACTTTAAAAAATATTGCAAGTATGATATAGCATCTCTAATGCCTTATTTTGTACCTAACTAAATAAAAATAATTATTTTGTCTGGCCTTAATCAATTTTGTTACAGACACGGCAGTTTCCCTTAATTTCAGAATTGTTTTTGTCATCATACTTAATTCCGCAACTATTTCATGTTCAATATGTCAATAATAGTAGTAGACATTTTTATTGCAGTCATTTTAAGAAAGATTTTTTTATGGTCTTTTGTATAATAATGACAATATTCCATTACTATTTTAATTCTACACAAGACTTGCAATACGGTAGTTGACATTTTTATTGTCACTTCAGAAATTTGTTTTATGCCTTTGCATATATAATTCATTGTAATAATAAAATCCTCTCAAATTTCTACATAAACATTGCAGTAGATGACATTTTCGCATTTATTCAAGTAAAATGTCATTACTTAATTTATTGCAAAATAGACCCCAAAAAATGAATAAATGACTTACAATGAATAGAGGACTCATTTGTCTCTACTATACAGCTAGAAAAATGACAAATTCTTGCATGATCTGTCTTATTGCAAGATTATACTTCAAGCTCCCAAAACTCTTATCAAAAACAGTGCAAAAACTTGTCATTTCCTTATTTACAAGTCTTTTGTGAACCAGACCACTAGAGATTTATAAAGCCATTGAATCAAAAACACTCTATAGCACTTACAAAACAGCACTAACATATGGATTAAAATTTTTTCTTATTTTGCATAGTTTTATCACGTTTTTCTTCAATGTCAGCTAATATTCTTTCATGAAATATGAAGCATATTACCATCATAACCAATGGTTTATTTAGATATTTGAAAGATTGTACTATATTTTTATGCAAAAATGCTGAAAATATTAACTTACAATATATTGTAAATCCTTGAATAATCGCTTGATGATTATCAATTTCAAACACTGATTTGAAACGGCGATTATTCCAGGCAGGCAATTATTCTTTTAGAAGCTATAATATGTTTATGAAAAAAAAATGGAAACAGAACCATCATCATCGCAAATTACTTATTGTGATAATTGAAATAGAGTTTGGCAAGACATAAATATACACATGAGCCAGATATACTTAGATAAAAAGGTGATATTCAAAGATTGTTCACATTGTTCAATCAAACCCATTTATTCAAGGCAGTAATTATTAATTTAATGGAGGCCTTGGACCCGGCGTTTATTCAAGGTAGGCGTTTATTTGAGGATTTTTTGGATTTAAAGGGGCATGCAGTAGCACGTTTTCAGGAGGAATATAAGGTGATGTCAGGAAAATGAAAATGAATGGTTCCAATTGAAAGACAATGCAATTAAATTAAATGGAGCAGTAATAATTCAAATATATAATATAAAGTTTAGCCATGAGATTCCCTTTTCTTACAAAAAATGAATTAAAGGTGTTCACACAAAATGGCCGCCCATTGATTTTAGGTGAATCTTCATACTTTGTCCTCTGACTGTGGATAATTGGTTTGTGTTCTGATATTTTTGACACTATCACTATAATACATTGAGCATTAATGTACAATTATCAGTAAAAAATTTAAAATATATATTAATTATCAAAAAACGTGCTGTACTGCCCCTTTATTTGATATTAAACCCAGATTGTGAAAACAATATGGAATTGTTTTGACTTTTAAGTGTTGTCTTTTAACAGGTTCTATACTTATATTGAAAAGGACACTAAAAATGTTTAATTGATTTATTCAATGAAATTAATGTAATTGTTTACAATTTCAACAATGAAAATGGTTGAAGGTCATACTTAAAAGTGCAAACTGAATAATCTGAAAAAGGTCCACAACTTGTTTCAAGGATTCTAACACAAAATCTGACACCCATTTAAATATTGCTTTTCTTTTATGTGTATCAAGTATCTTAAAAATATTAATCATAAATTTCAATCGAAAGCATGCAAGGGACTTAACATGAATCATCGTGAGATTTCACAGGAAATTAACGGAAAATATGAAAAAAAAACTACAATGAATATCATTTTCAAATTGGAGTTTTTTAGACACTCAGTAATTTCAATTTATACTGCAGAACACGTTCAGGAGATCACTTTCAATAATATAATATTATCTTCAACTTGGTAAATAAATTCTTTAGCTGAAGAGTGATAAATGCTGAAATTTAATTCAAGCGTCTTTGAGGAAAAACAAATCATAAAATGAAGCAAATGAAAAATCATTATATTCTGGTCAAAGGGAGGTAACTCTTAATTTTAATGTTTTTGAAAAAGTTAATGATAATGATTTTTTTTTCAAACAAGATTTTGAAAATTATCCTAGAAATTATATGCACCTTTAAAAATGCATGATCATACATCATTCACAATTAATAAATACTCCCAAGTTTAATTGAAATCCAACTATTTACCAGACTTTCCATCACATGATATTTCATCTAAATGCAACGGAGGTGAATCTCATCTCAAAGAAAATGAAACTTGAATATTTGTATGTTTTAATGTCATTGATGAAGAAAATAAAACTATTATTAAGCTTATACACATGTTGAAAATATTAATGAATATAATGTACCCTTTGTTTAAGTATATATACGTACTGAATATTTCTTTTAAAAAGTATCTAATTTTTTCTTTTTTTTCTATACACCTGACAAAAACATCAAACATTTTCAAGATGGAGAAGTAAAATAAGCTTATATAGCCTTGGCTAGTAGAAGAAATAACTGGTCAACAACCATGTAAAATGAAACTGATATAAACTTAAACTTTGACTATGGCAGGGTAATTGCATGTAACCATTACTATTTCAAAGAATTGAAAATGAAATAAAAATACTTCCAATAGACTTGTTTAGTTTATAGATATTAATTTCATTAGAATAATTAAACAAATTATTGAAAATTTGGTTGATGAAAAGATAATAGTAAAAGTATTACACAGAGAATCATACCATTACATGTGATATAAAATAAAATGAAAAATTCAAGCTACAACACTAGCCTTTGGCGCGTCGCATAACACCAAGCTAGAGGCTGATATATTCCCATTTCCCCTAGTCTGAATGGTATAACTTATATTTAAAGGGGCAGTAGCAAGTTTTTAGGGGAAATATAAGGTGATGTCAGGAAAAATGGAAATAAATGGTTCCAATCTTTAGACATTGTATAAAAACTAAATGGAGCAGTAATAAATCAAATATACAATGTAAAGTTAAGCCACGCGATTCCTTTTCTTACACAAAATGAATTAAAGGTGTTCACACAAAAATGGCTGCCAATTGATTTTATGTGAATCCTCATACTTTGTTCTCTGACTACGGATGATTGGTTTGTGTTATGAGATTTATGATACTATCAAAGCAATACATTTAGCATTAACTTAAAGTTATCAGTGAAAAATTGAAAATATAAAATTGTCAAAAAACGTGCTACTGCCCCTTTAATATACCATCAATGAATGTTTCAAGGCAAAACATGATATTGAAAATCAGAGGCCGCTCTTAAAAACAGAGTACAGTATAAAAAATCTGTTGACTTGAATAAGATCAAGGTATAGTCAGAGACTGATTAAGGTTAAACTTAAGTCCACTTGATGTTAAGTATAACTGACAAGTGGGACCAAGAGACAAGATAGTACACCATAAAGATAGCTTGATCTGTCAGCTGTTTTTATGTTACCTACAGAGGGTCATTAAAGGTAAGTTCACATACTCTACAAAGAGTCATCAAAAAACCTTTGGAGAGTAATTAGTTAATCATCTGTGTAATTAAAATGGTATTTTTTCCTTAAGAGTCTTAAGCCAGGACATTGCCATAGTTCAAAGTGAACTTTGGGGCTGATATATTACAAATCATGGAATCTATGTTGCAGTCTTTTTTAGTTTTAGTGACATTCTACTGAACAAACATTAATATATCATACACACTTAAACCTAAATGTCAACAACTTACTTGACCTAATGACTTTTACCTTTTTTATAATAAATATTGATATCATTATTTACCTTTGCTTCCCTGGTTATTGTAGTGCAACAATTATTTTAAAAGCAAATTCGGTGATTTGAGTTTGTGAATAAAGCTTGTGAATATCTGTCTGACACAACTAATGCAGTTGTTACATCATATATTTTTTCCTACATATCAGAAGAGACTGTTGTTGAAGGAAATAGAAATACATTCCATTCAGCTTGAGAACAAATGTACAAATGTACAGCTAAGCAACTTGCCACTTGGTGGTTGAGTTGGTCAACTATTGGTCAACTTTTGATATATATATATAGTCAGTCAGTTTCCTCGGTCCTGCCAGCCAATGACTCTGGCCAGGCCATTTCTTTACGATTACTATTTCTGCCAAAACATGGATGAGTATTTTTCATCACTGAAAACATCACAGACTTGTAGCACCAATTTTGGGAGGGCGAGGGAGGTGGGTGGAGTTATCATATATTTCAGTAGGAGAAATATACTACAAGACAAAAGTTTAGACTCAGTGAAAAGTGTCATGTCCTATTTTCAATCGCTTATATCTTAAGAACTAGTGACTCTATTTTTCATTTCTCGGACTAAACGCCGTAACAATGATTTAAAGAAAGCTTGGACATTTTAATCACCCCCAATAAAGAAAAACTGTCCTCATAACAATGGGGGTCGTAATGACGCCAAAAATTTGACTTTTCAAAAAAGTCCATGGACTTTACCTGAGCATTTGTCAGTTAAATTTCATGGTGGACGTGTTAATCAAGATCCGTTAATGACAAATGCTTGACACTTTGGTAATGAGTTAAGGTTTGAGAAAGCATAAATCAATTTTACCATACCCACCAATACCACCAATACCACCAATTTCATAGCATCATTTGATGGTGAGTCTAAACTATTGTCGCGTAATATATGTTGGATGTCATTCTGTTCAAAAGGGGAAGGGGGTCAAAAGTTACAGTTTCTTTGCTCAGTGTGGTGGGTTTGCGCGAGAGGACAAAAATGGTTAAATATTAAATATAACTGCATACTGTCTTAAGGTTGTTTTATCCATCAGCACATACATAGTATTAGACTAACATATAGTCCCTTAAATTAGTACTTTAATTTTCATTGTTTTAAAGGGGCAGTAGCAAAATTTTGATAATTTTATATTTCAAATTTTTCACTGATAATTGTATGTTAATGCTTAATTTATTATTTTGATAATGTCGAAAATCTCATAACACAAACCCATTATCCATAGTCAGAGGAGAAAGTATGAAGATTGACCTAAAATCCATGGGCGGCCATTTTGTGTGAACACCTTTAATTCATTTTGTGTAAGAAAAGGGAATTGCATGGCTAAACTTTACGTTATATATTTGGATTATTACTGCTCCATATAGTTTAAATACATTGTCGTTCAATTGGAACCATTAATTTTCATTTTCCTGACATCACCTTATATTCCGCCTAAAAACGTGCTACTGCCCCTTTAAGGTCTGGATAACAGACTAACATAGTATTATCCCATTATGCTATAAAAGCCACTATCTCTTATGTGTGAAGTGTGAAATCTCAAGAAAAAAAACAAAGTGAGACGTCCACAGATACCGGTGAAAATCGTTGAAATCTGATACATGTCTGGGCAAGGACAGATGAGCAACTAACAACACTACCTGTCTTGTCACTTTCACTACTGATTGATTGCTAATTGATTTCATCAGGGATCACTTCATCTTTCATTCAAATTTATTTCTTTTTAATGTGTCTCCTCCCTGCTTTGCCTGTGTGAAGAACATAGGGAAAAGGTGAACTTCTCTGTACTCAATTCTCAATAGTAGACATTTTGATAGAGTTTCTGCAAAATTGGTCTTGTGTAAACTGAGCAAAAAATAAGATTTGGCAATCAAATTTGCCAACATTCATAGTATCTTTTTTTCTCCAAATAAGTCAGAATCATGTGAGGAGATTCTTTAAATCAACCTAATATATTTTTGGCCTTATTATAGAAACTTTGGTTAGAATCCTTGCTAGAAGTTTAACATGTAACCACAGTCGTTGAACTAGTTATTATACCATCAGTTGCCTTCAACGTGCATGAAATTGTAATTTTGGTTTAAAACAATATTTTATCTTATGAAATTTATACAATTTTACACAATTTTATTCAGTTTTTCCCTTATCCCAGTTTCACTTTGGCCAGGCACAATTTCATTTGGTAAATGTGTTTTGTTGTGATTTTAGTTTGCTGCATTTGTGTTTCATGCATTCATACAGTGCTTTCTCTCTTCCAGTCAATTATCACCCATAGGGTTAGAACAAGTAGTGACATATTTTAGATATGAGCACATGTGCACATACACTTTTGCCTAGCAACTAAAGTTGTAGCGCGGCTTCCAGTATATTTATGTCTTTGAAGTCATAAAACCATTGTTCGTGACGTCACTGTCCCCTGTCACAGGCAGTTTGATGGATATTTCTATGAGAATACATTAGAATAGAACCGGAAATAAACAATATATCCCACTCTGAAGGGTGCCATATGACTTTTAAGAAACTTGTGCAAAACTTTGCTCAATTAACACTCTTTTCGTAAAAGTCATATTACACACTTCTCAGGTAATATCTCTATATATGGAATTAACCCTCTCTGCTAGAGCCCATATATCATGAGTTTCCATAACCTTAAATTAGTCTAATCAAAGAGTTTTAACCCTTTTACCCCTACCAATAAGCAGACTCAAAAACCTATTTATTACTGTTTTGTTAGGGGTGAAAGGGCAAGGGCATCTCAGGCACCTTTAATGTACAATGAAATACATATATGCATAAACATCTTGATAAAATATATAAATATGAAATACCTGAAATTATTCATTTATAAATTTTATTTCACAAACTTTCTTTTTTACTTTCTCAATTTATTCTAATGCAAAACTCTTTACACTTTGTGATCCTTAGATAAAGAAGTTTTGATGTCACGGCATATTTTTTACGGGATAAACTTTCTTTGCTCTTAGTCTAAAGTTTAAACATTGACAGAGTTGAGAAGTCTTTCTTGAAGATTAATTCACTAACGTTTCAGTTCAAAAACCTAAAAAAAAACTTTCAGAAAAGAATCTTATGCAAAAATTTGAATGTCTAAACTAAAAACTGCACACCTGTCAAGCTAATACAAAGAAATGATTGTATTAAAACCTTTTCACATAAAAAATGTTTTAAGGTAACGTGGGTCTAATCAGTCTTTACGCAACGCAATTCTCTCGAATTAGTTTCGCTTTCGCAATCTTACAATGTTGTTCTAAGTAATCAAAAAAGAACATTTTGCCTGAGCCAAACTGAAAGCCTCGTTTCCAAGTGACAATTCCGCCATATTTTTCAACTGTTGCGCTATAAAAATGTGAAGGGGTTAGTTTAAACAGCGACAAGTTGACTCCATAGAGTCACGCAAAAGTGACTCACAGCCAAATGAAAATTTATCTAATGCTCCAACATTCAACAATTCCCTCAGATTTGTGAAATTCCCTTGAAAGAGAATAATCCCCTTGGACGAGATAATTTTGTCGTTTATTGAATTTACATTCCAAATTGAGACAAATTTACTTCAAAGATTTGGCAACGACTGTTGTGAGCAGCTTGAGTTTGAACAATAGTCAAACAATACATGTTGGCAACATGTGGAACAACACACACAGAGATTATTAGCGAGACAATTAAATTATACTAATGCATATTCTCAACATGTTTTTCTGTCGAATTTATGCCAACCCTTTAATAATACGACCTCCTGTTAACCCCGCTTCTACTAATGTGAAATGTTTGTTTGTTTTTGATGTGGTTAATGAAATTTGGATTCGTGAAAAAGGGCTACAGTCCCTGACCATTAATTAATAAAAATTGAAACGAGAAAGTTGAAAGACATGACTCATGATCATATTTTATGTTCAAATTGATTTGTTATCTTGACAACACATTGATTCTTTTTACACAGTGGTCTAGTGGATAGCATGCTGGCCTTGCACGCCAAAGACCTGAGTTCAAATCTCTATGAAGACAGCAAAGATTTGTGACATTGGTCTCATGATATGTTATGTTCCTGGGCAAGGCATTTATCCACATTGCACTCAGTCTACCCAGCTGTTTACCAGGGTTAACAGACCTATATGGTCAAATATAACACTTTATAGTTGCTTTGAAAGTACAATTCCAGGGAAATGATGCAGGTAGCACCTTTAACAAGTATTCTAGTATTGTTCCCGTAAAGATAAAAGGCGCCCCCCTTTCCCCTATTCCGCAATAAAGTATAGTTTTTGAGTAACGTCAGGAAACACTGGGACATGACGTCAATGACAATCGGCTATGATGTCATTATCCCTGGCCCTAATCTATGAGTTCCAATTCGCAACCGAATGTGATTAATAAAATCTGCTTATTTTGGATTTTTTTAACTATTATAATTCAGGTCAAAACTATACTTTATTGCAAAACACATGATGGTTAGGGCTACTCTATTTCTTAACTAGTTTCTAAAAAGGTGCATCGGGCATATCCATAATAACAGCGAACAATTACATGTATTGTTAGTAATTATTAGTAAACTCACCTCTGGGACGAAACGCAGCCCCTCTCTTCATTCTCCGAATGAGCCAGCAGAAGTCTAAATAAAAATAAAAAGAAATAACCTAAGTCATATTCACCATTAGTGGTATGCAGCTCCTCTCTTCACTCCTGGAGTTGTCTCCCTTTGACTGCCTATGTGGCAGCCTCATATTCTCGCACTGTAGGTAACCATCACCTGGAACAGTGAGGGGAGGAATTAGTACTCTCTGGGCGGGCGTTTATCGTTCGTCCCAGAGGTGAGTTTACTAATAATTACTAACAATACATGTAATTGTTCGCTAATTATTGGCGTAAATCTCCCCTCTGAGACGAAACGCAGTCCCGAATTTTACATAAAGGAGGAGGGATCCAGGGGATGTTAACCCCTTTACTTTAATGCCAATAATCCTTTAGGATACAATGATCATTATTTATCTCTTTAGATCTATGTATTGCAGTACCAAAAACAACTCCAACAACACCTCATGCAGTTCTCCCGTACTTTATTATCCTTTCACCTTAACAATATCGTTAGGAGTGAGTGCACACCACTTGGTTAATGAAATAGGTAAATCTCTGAATATGACGTAATCCAACACACCTATGAGTATGTAAACCATACAGTATTCTAGTTCTTTCGAACCCGTTATGACGTCACTTCCGGTTCATGTTCCGTCATCACTTACTGATGACGTCACTTCCGGTTAATCCCTAGCTTTACGTCATACTTAGACATACTACCTAGGTGATAGAGTTTGGTGGATATACCAGTCCACAACTTAAGTGTAAATAACTACGTGTAGTACCTTCCCGTAAAACCTTCACCATAACTCAATTCACAGTATGTTCTCACCTCTTAAGTTACATGGTGACTCTAGAAGAGGTCAGTCGTCAAAAACCTCCTGACGACCCCGACCCCCCCCCCTCCCCTCTCTTTTCTTGTACTTGTAAGTGGTTTAGGCGGAGGTAACATGCTGAGCCGCTACTAGCGGACCCAGATCACAAATTCCGTCTAGAGACTGAGCAATATCTCGAAGGTACGATGAAATGAAAGTGTTCGATCCTTTCCACTGACATGCTGAGACAAGTTCTTTGATAGACACAGATTTCCACGCCGATAGTGAAGAAGCGAGAGCTCTAATCTCGTGAGGCGAGAACTTGACATTGACAGAATCCTGATCAACTGACTGATAAGCGAGTACGATGGTCTTCCTTAACCAAGACGAAATGGTATTCTTTGAGATCTCGGAATCCACCGCTGTCTTGCATGAAAGAAATAATCTCCTTCTGTTCCTCCGAAACGAAGCAGTTCTCTGGAGGTACCATCTAAGAGCCCTAACTGGGCAAAGTAGTCTATCCTTGTCTGAGCGAGAGGAAGATGAAGGTAGAGCTGGTATCTTGTACACACGAGTACCTAACGGTCCTAGAGAAGCTGACTGGTTCTTGGCTAAAAACTCCGGGAGCGCACGGCAAGAGACTTCCTTGTACCCGTCTGAAAATCTGATAGAGGAATTGTCGATCGCGTGCAACTCCGATACTCTGGCAGCAGAAGCAAAGGCTAGCAAAAAGGCAGTCTTAAAAGAGAGAAACTTTAGTGTGGTAGAGTTCAAAGGTTCGTAGGGTGCTTTAAGCAGTGATTGGAGTACGATCCTTAAGTCCCACTTGGGAAAAATCGAAGGTGTGGACATATCCTTAATCTGAAAAGATCTTAACATTCTGTGTAGAGATTGATCCGTTCCCACCGATAATCCTTGTAAGTCACAAACAGAAGCTATGGCCGATCTATATCCTTCGATGGTACCGTGCTTAAGTTTTTTAACATCTCTTAAAAACAACAGGAAATCCGCAATCATGGGAATGGATATGGCTGAATCTAACAGTCCCACTTGCTGTCTCCAGCCGGAGAAAATCTTCCATTTGGCGTCGTATAATTTAGATGTGGAGGGTCTGACAGATTGTAGGATAGCACTCGAAGAATCTCGTCCGAAACCTTTAGATGAAAGCGATTCCTTGATAGCCTCCACACGTGAAGATTCAGTGCCGATAGATTTCCGTGAGTCTTGAGCGAAATGGGTTGGTACAACAGCTTGTCCCACAACGGCAGTTTCAGAGGATAGTCTGTTAATAGATCCAGTAGGTTCGGAAACCAAGTTCTCGTGGGCCACGCTGGCGCTACCAGAAAGATGAGACAGTCCTGAGTCGAGATTTTGGCTAACACATCTGGGATGATCTTTACTGGAGGAAAGGCGTACGCTGTCATCCCTTGCCACGATATCGAGAGAGCGTCCACTGCCCAAGCGTTTGGGTCTGGAATAGGACTGACGTAGTTTGGTAACTGGTAGTTTCGACTTGTAGCAAAAAGATCGAAAAACGGGGTCTCCCACTTGTTGACTATCAACTGGAATGCATCCTCGTGAAGAGTCCATTCCGTCGGAATCACCTGTTTGCTTCTGGATAGTGAGTCCGCTAACACGTTTAACCTGCCTGGGATGTGCCTGGCCCTGAGGTTGGCTCTGCACTGATCCGCTAGAGAGAACAGCTGTACGTAAAGGCCTGTATCGACGTAAGAAAACCTAGGAGGGACATCCACTTCCTGAGAGTCGTGACTCGTACGGCGAGAAGAGAGAGAATCAGTTTGCGGGTTGTCAGCCAACGATCCTGTATGGGGAAAATAAAACACTTCTCCGCATCTAGTATCGCACCTAGGAACTTGATCTTGGGTGTAGGGGTTAGTTCGGACTTCTCCGGGTGAACTATCCATCCTAGATGAGTAAAGACATGTATGGCGAACTTGGTCTGTTTGATTAGCATCACTGTAGAAATGTGCCTTCCCAGAAAATCGTCCAAGTACCCATGGATCGCAATCCCTCTCATGTGTAGAAAGTGTAGGATGGGTTTCATGACCATAGTGAATAACCAAGGCGCGATTGACACTCCGAACGGAAGAACTTGGAACTGGAATCTTCTTCCGTTTACGGCGAACCTTAGGAACTTTTGTGAGTGCTTGTGGATGGGTATATGCAAATATGCGTCCTTCAGGTCCATGCTGATGAATTTGCTGTTGGGTTGGACGAGCTTCCTCACATTCTTCAGCGACTCCATGGTGAAAGTGGGAGGGAGCTGAAGGAAATCCTTGTTGAGAATCTTTAAGTCTATTATCATGCGCATCTCTGTCGTATCGCGCTTCGGCACCAGAAACACTGGTGAGTAAAAACCTCGGGACGAATCGAGAGGAGAGAGTTCCACAATTGCCTCCTTCAGCAGGAGCTGCTCTATTGCCAGTAGAGCAGCGTCCAGACGCGGTCCTTGTAAGAAAAATCTCCTTCCCATCGGATGAATCGCTAGGGGCGGGCGCGTCTGGAATTGGAGCTGGTACCCGTCGGAAATCACAGAGTTGATCCAAAGATCCGGGGTGATGAGTTGCCAGTTCCGTGCGAATCGTTGCAGACGACCCCCCACTGGGGAGGAATCGACTGGCGTCACAAAATCGAAATCTAGAGAGGAGTCCATGGGCATAGCAAGATCGAAAGGGTGTAGGTTTGGAAGACCGACCGGGAAAGAGTCAGCGACGGAAGGTATTCTTGGCTCCTCTGTTTCCTCTGCCACGAAAACTGTACCTGGGAGGAGGACCTTGACTCTCCTTGGGGGTCTGAGGTTGAGTAGGAGGGGGTCGAGAACGCTCAAAGGGCTTACTAGCTCGGTCGAAAGCAGAACGATGGAGGGGGGGTCGGGGTGTAGAGTTGGGCTGTCCACGACGACCTCGGAAGGAACCACGTTGGTTTCTGGTCTGAGCTAGCAGAGCTGAGGCGAGTTGCTGATTGAGATGTCTGTTAGTCTGAGCCTCCTGAGAAGCGATTGCCTGTGCGCACTGTCCGTTGAAAATAGAGTCGGAGTTCAACGGCTGTTGGAAAAGATCCTCCTTCGTGTCGACAGGCAAATTCCTAACGGATCCTAACAGTTGTGATCTTTCAAGGGCAGTTATACGAGCCAGGGAGGCAACTTGAGCTTGGGTGGCGTCCCCCGCGGCCTGGTAGATAACTTCCAAAAAGGAGTGGGCGAGGGCAACCTCCTCTGCGCTCATGACAGTGAGTGTCTGGGGCTTGATCCCTTCATAACAGTGAAAAGTCGGCGGAAGAAGTTGTCTGACACCAGCCGCAAACCAGTTAATGTAGGACAGAATGTCAACAGAATTCCTAGCCGCGGCGTCCAAGTCCTTCAAGTCCTTGCGAGGAACAGACAGTTTATCTCCTTGGAATCGAGGAAGAGGTTTAGCATTAAGTCGGGCGAAATCTCTGTCAATATCCGGAGCGGCAGCTGGTAAAACCCGATCATGAATTACGTAAGAGTTCTTAAGGGGAAGCTTAGATAAGGAGGAAGCATCCTTGGCCTTGGCGAGATTGGCATTCACGATGTCGAGTCCGTTCTTGACCACTGTCGAGTGGGGTAAAGATCGCTTGGGTGCCCGCTTAGGAGGAAGTATACCCGTCGAGCCGAGCTCCTCAGGTAACGGCTGATCCAAAATCTCATCAAGTGAGGACGGCTGAGTGCACGGTTTAAGTTTATACAAAAGATCAATTTTCTCAACAAAAGTCCAGTTCGGGACTAAGTCCGGAATGTCCGAAGAATCAACTGCAGGAATGATTGCTAATCCTTCATGAGAGTGGAGTTTAACGTCAACGGGCTGTTTATCTTCAGCTTCTAAGTCCGTCAAGATCGGGAGGAACGGCGGATTAGATACGTTGACGAAATCAAGCGGCTCCTGTTTGTTTACAGTGTCACCCGAGCCGTGACCTACTGACCCCGAGAGGCCCGTGCCGTCCGTGGAGACTTGCTGCGTCCGTGAGCCAAGGCACGGATCACGCGTGCTAACCGTGTCAATAGCATCCTGGACCAGTAGCTGTGGCATTAGAGCCGTTGACGGGCTTATCACCCTGCACGCGAGACCCGCCCCGAGCCGTCCCAGAGCAGGGTACGGACAGGTTAACGGCGTCCACTACGTGTGACCCGCCCGAATCTGGGACAGAATAGTCGTCAGAACGGACTAAGGTCTTTTTCACCTGGTCAACCTGACCATCCTTAGGCAGGCCCGAGCCCGGTAAACACTGCCGTTTGGAAGTATCACCCGCCTTAACTACCGTGTCCTTAGGGTCGGCGGCCCGTTTAGACGGCTTAAGCTTGTCACCACGGGACGATTCAGAACTAGGAGGAATCTTACGTGAAGACCCGCCCTTAGCCAGGCTACTCGAAAGGGATTTAGAGAGAGACTTTTTCAAGGAGGCGATCTTTTCATCGTTTTTCCGTTCCATAGCTTGAAAATTGTTTTGGAATGAGGAGAACATTTCTTGTTTGAAGGAATTAAGAAACGCCGTTAAATCGTTAGGATTAGCCGTGAGATTTGCTACAGTTCCCGAAGGGGGGATAGGAGAATCCGATTCATGACCGTCCATAGCAGGGGGAGGAGTATGAGGAGCAATGGAGGAAGATTTAGCTTTCTTAGCACGTAACTCGCAGAGTTTAGCCCACGTATCTTTGTCTAAGTCACTACACATAAGGCAACGCGCATCAGGAAAACAAATAGGATTCTTATCACACAGAACACAAAGGGAATGAGGATCGCGATCCGACATGAAACGTTGACAAGACACACATTTACGTTGGGTAGCCATTACGAAACACACAAGACAGTACTTCGCGGAAAACACGTTGACAGTCACAGAAAAAAAATTTCACAAGTCACAAAAAACACAGTTCAAAGACACAAAAAACAAATGCGGTTGTCTGTTAAGACCCAATGTCGATATCACATACCATATAGTCCAAGAAAACACAGCACATGAAGAAGTATTGAAGAAAATTATCCAGACTTCTGAATGGCTTCCATCTCTAGAGCTAGCAGAAGAGAATATGAGGCTGCCACATAGGCAGTCAAAGGGAGACAACTCCAGGAGTGAAGAGAGGAGCTGCATACCACTAATGGTGAATATGACTTAGGTTATTTCTTTTTATTTTTATTTAGACTTCTGCTGGCTCATTCGGAGAATGAAGAGAGGGGCTGCGTTTCGTCCCAGAGGGGAGATTTACGCCAATAATTATGTATTTTTATCTATAATATGGTCAGAATTAACTCCCATGCTAATAACGGTCAACATTTCAGAAACATAGCCATATTGGTACAACATGATAGTATCAGTACACACATCTGAAAATATTCCAATATATATAGTGGCATTGGAGAATATCCCTCACATGGTCCCTTGTTGGTGAATTAAGTGAAAATAATTTCAACATCCAGCGAGAGTTAAACCAAGACCACTAGGCTAATTGAGAGTCAGACATTCTTAATAGTCAGTCAATAGAGACTATTTCATTGTTTTTGGCGAATATCATTTCTATCTCATCGAGTGGAGTGAGAAAGTGCTATTTTCACGAGCGGTGCAGCAGTGAAAATATGACTTTCTACTGCTTTTCTTAAAATATGGATTATATGTTCACAGTATCACCCTATATTTTCATTGATTTCATTCAAGATAATCAACCTGATGGAGCGAGGAATCTACCGTAAATCCTTGAAAAATGGCCATTTCAAACAATGTTTTGACCAAGCATGCAATCATTAGAGGCAGGCGATTATTTGACCCAGATAATTCTTTATTTCGGATCTATGATGTGTTCATGAAGTATTGAAATATTCAACAAAAATATCAGTACATGAGGAAATATCCAGTGAATATCAGGCGTTAAACAAACTATGAATGTCTATATGAAGAATAATAAAGTAACACTGATAAGTTGGTTTACAGTGTTGATATAAAACCAGCGATTATTCAAGGCAGGCAATTATTTATTTCAAAAAGGCTTTAGACTCAGTGAGGTGGGGGTTAAATCAAGTCAGGCGATTAGGGTACTTTTGACCTCACCCTGCACAACATTCTTATTTTAAAAGTACATCTAAAAGAGAAAGAAGGTCATTTTAAACAAAACATTTGCTATAAATTAATTCTACAAGGGCAAAATAAGAAACACACAATTCAATTTGGACTGTAAAAAAAATAATTTAAAAATGGTAAACAAAGTATGATTCTTGTTTGTTGTTGTCTTTTCATTATTATTTTGTATTTTTGCATAAATCCTTTTGATGATAACACAAAACCTTTGTATGTTACCGTTCGGAAAACAATCTTAGGGATTGTTGATTTTAAATCTTAGACTGAAATGTTATCTGTTTGGATATTAGACAATATAATTGGATAAGGATGGGTATCGTTCCTCATAACTGTTATGCATTATATTGCGATACGGAAAAATAGAGCCATTGGCTCTGTAGCTCATCAGGCTTTACATTTGATTTTGCTTTAGGATGTGCCAAATGTGGTTCCCCCTAGTATGGGCCACAGGTTCTCAAAATCTACAATTATTAATTCTCACTAGTCAAGGAGTCTGCACAAAACATTACAGCTTTCTAGGCCTTATGCTTCTGGATAAGAAGATGAAAATAGATTTTAAGGGTGTGGCCCCTGTGGCCGTTATTAGGGGCCATAGGGCCACCAAAGTTACAATTTATAATCCTCACTAGCCAAGGAGTCTGTACACAAAGTTTCAGCTTTCTAGGCCTTATGGTTCTGGAGAAGAAGTCGAAATTCCACAAAGTTTACGGATGGATTAAATAATCTGAAGGTAGATCTTATAAAAAAGCAAAGGTTTGTATAATTTTTCATTTTTTCTTCTCTTGCTTTTATTAAATTTATATTCATAACTATATATTACCCATTTGACATTTCAAAATTGTAAAAGTTGAATTTCTTTTATGATTTTTGATAAGTAAAATTAAACTTTTACCAAAATATCCCTGTTCAAATATTGAATCATAGAGAAATGGAGAAAAATATTGTCAATTTATTATTTCACAGGCAATTTATTTTGATAAAACTACAAAATAGTTTTTGTAAATTTCATTCAGTCTTTCTTGTCCAATTGATTCTCCACTTAAAAATATTTTCCAGAATGCTTTTTTACTTCAAATATGTATTTTGTCATAAAAACAATTCATAATGCTAAAGGCAGGCGAAATCATTAAAAATGACTTCAGGCAACTTTCAATTCAATATATCACCAAAATAATTTCTTAACTTTTTACTCTTTAAATTTTGAAAAACCTGCATGGCCCAGAGGAAGACAAATATTCGTCACATTTGTACTGAGGAATGAATCATCTAAGCCGTTTTCACAAAATAAAGTCAACTTGATGTGTCAAAATCAGTTTCTAGACCACATGAGCAGAGGCTTCAATGACTATGCACAATGTCCGATAATGTGTGTGTTTTGTGTGTTATAATTTGATAAATTTGTCGCATTGCCGCTTGTCACAAGCCCTCGTTACAAGGCACGCTGACATGCTCATACGACTCAAGTCGATTCTGACTCAGGGAGATTGAAGAAAGAAGAGGATTTGGACCATAAATTGAATTCGAAGACCAGATTTGATTTTCTATCATGGTAATGTTTCACTGGATTTGAAAATTAGAAAAAAACAAATAGAAATTCCTGAGAGGAATACTTGTTTGCACATCAAAGAATAACGAATGATCACCTAAATCTCCCAGCATGCAACAGTCGGTTTTAGTTGTCGTCAGTTACAAGAGTTCCGGTGTATGTCATGTCCATTTTTAGAGATGAGTTTGTCATTGTTTCCAATCATGCAACAGTCGATTTGTTTCGGAATGTGCAACCACACATGTTGAGTTTGTCAATATCCTCATCACCATCATGTCTATTCAAATAGAAATATCAAAATTCATGGTTCAAAAATCATTTGTGAAAAATGATAACACATTTGTGGGATGTATTTGAGAAAAGTTACATGTTATGATGAAAATATAAAAAATTATGTCACTGATAGCGTACAGATATAACTTTTTCATATGTGGAGCCACATCATCTGCAAATTAAAATTCTGGTATCTTTTAGCAAGATCATCATTACCATCCTCAGAATCAGGCAACACTGACCACACCTACAGCTTACCAACTGACCCACCAGGCCTTGACAAGACCAAATTAAGCCTTTCAGAAATATGTTTTTGAATCAGTCAAATTTTTATTCTTAGTAAACCTTAACTTCTTTTAGAGGCATTTAGAAGTTGTTAGATGATAAGAAAGAGTTCTCTGGATACCAACTTCTCTATAGCAAATAACTACTGAAATAAAGAAGTTGGAAATCCATAGAACTTTGGAAACACATATTTCCTGAACTTCATAAAAATACCATTTGCCAGAGATGAGCATGATGAGTTATCAATGGCACAACCTTAATTGTTACATCTCATAGAGATCAATGAATGGATATCTCTATCAAATTATCATTTATCAACGCAAACTATCACGTTTATGGCACATAACATATAGTTCAGCAACTTGGCCGATTGTTGAAAACTTGGCTAATTTTACTATGGTGTAAGTGAGATGTATAAAGAGGACAATAAAAGATTATCATTAAACAAATATTTTTATACTTACTATGTAAGATACTGCAGTGTATCACCACTGCATATATAATGAAATTACTATTGTTCCTAATAATTCCAATTTGGATGCCTAGTATCCAGCCCAGAACTGCACAATTGCTGTACATTACCCTGAAGGAATTGTACTTTCGAGTCAGCTTCTAATGGGATATGCATATAGGTCTTTACTCTCCCTGTGTCCAGCACCAATTCGTACAGCTGGTGACCTAGCTTAGTGCAATGTGGATAAAGTGCCATGCCCAAGGACACAAAGCAGATATGTTGCCTCATTCGGTACCACACCACCAAGCTACATATATATATGGAGTCCTTATGACCTTATAATTGCATGTAGTAAGGACATCACATGCAGTCTTAGCATGTATTGCCAAAATATTGGCAGGCAAGTCAAAAGAAATGAAAACTACCGGAAATACCATGGTCCGAAATAATACAATACATTTAAAAAGAACTGTGGTTAATGTTTTTCATACTAAACTGATATATTTATAACATTTCATAAACTCCTGTTGGCATGTTTATTAACGATGAGTAAGAAAGAAAAAAATATATCAGTTACCTAGTTTTACAGGAAATTACGTTTTGTTATTTCATCAAACCAAAACCAGAATCATTCTTGAAAAAAGGTGGATTACAACTGTGAAGTACAAAGTAAAAAGGAGTTATCAAGAAACTATCATATGGGTATGAAATAGATTAAACATAAAGTTGGGAATAAAACAAAATTCAAATTCCGTTCTCGTAAGAGTTAAAAGTTGCCTCACGTTAACAGTTCCCTCGTTTCAGGTTTATATCCAACTTGTGAACAATATTAGTTGTCCGGACACTAGCATATTACCACTGATAATGGGAGAATTCTATGAAGAGAGCATTCAGGCAAAGCAAGATGGCAGCCATGCAGTTAATCACATATAAGATGAATCTCTGATTGGGTAATAAATATCTTCCGTAAGACATTTATATCTAATCAATCGTTTGAGGCCACTAGTTCTGTGCCTTTGGGGCCTAATGGCCGCCATGTGATTGTGCGTTTACTTTGAACTAGTCGTAAGCAGACGGTATCAAAAGTGAACGTGTCTCGTGCTAACTACAGAGGAAATCAGGGGCAGATAACTTGACTCCAGATGATCGAGAATTTTGAAATTGAAAAGAAATGCTTGCAAAACTATTTGAAGTTTGAAAAGGAATTAAGTTTGTTTGTTCATATTGATTTTTTAGAAGTTGATTTCATTCTGCTTCAAGTCATTTATAACATGTTGGTGAATAAGGATAAACGACTATTCAAAAGTTAGATTAATTTTGGGGGTTGAGGACTTTAAAAGTAGATATTTATAAATAAATATTAATTAAATATCATATTATGTCTGGATACATTTGCAAAGCAGCCATAAAATAGTGAGTAATAAGATGTTTTTAGATAAAATCTGATGCTTAAATGAAGCAGAATCAAACCTAAAATAACAACATAATGGGTTTATTTTAAATGTTGTTTTCAATAATGGTATATTGTCCTCATTACATAGTAAATTCAGAAATTCTTTATATGCCAATGGCACCCGGCAGCCACAGTGCAGAACCAGTTCAAGCAATATTCTATTCTTAAATGCTGAGTGCCAAGCAAGGAAGCAACATCTCCAATCTTTAAATTTTTATCTCTTTTGGTATTACGGGGCCAGGAATCAAACCTGGCCTCCCGGGTGAAGAGAGGACACTCTACCAACTAAGCTACTTCCCCGTTTAAATCCAGGACCTGTGAGTCAAACACTCTACCAAATCAGCAAGAGGGAGATCCAGCTAGCAGCAGCCAGGTATTCTAATGTGAGCTCACTCTGTCACTTTCACCCTTAATGGAATGATTGGGGTTTTCATTATTAATTTCAGAATTGGGAGAAGCAAATTGAAAAAAAAGGCAACCAAACACAAGAACGATATTTATATAAAGATTGCTTGTATTTAAAGCCATTTATCAGATAAAATTAGAAAACATCTAGGTCTTGTTTTCATATTACAATTTCTTGATTTATTGATAGGTTACATTAGGCATGTTTCCATAATGTAGAGGTGGCTCTTTACACAGGTTGCCCTTAAAGACTATTTATATTGAACATTTGAAAGAATGAACAAATATCAATATTAAGAATTATAAATTCTTCAACTCAAACACCATCAATTGGTCATGAATCAACCCCTTGACAGAGTTGAACTTGATATGATTTCCATCCTGGGACCTGTAGATGTCTTTTGACCCACTTATATGTGTATCGGTCATGATGCGTATAGATTTGAGTGTTTATTTCCCCGTCCATCAACACGATGCTAAGCTTCTAGTCACATCCTCATCACTCAGTTATTTTTAATGGAAAATCTTTTTATTTTTTACAAATATCTTCAGTAAAGATTGATTTTGTCTTAAGTGGCCAAGGATAGGAGCGAAGTATTGGAGAAAAAATCTACAATTAATTAGACTCAAGTCAGACCATGAGAAGATTTGCAAATAGAATCGGAACTTGGAACAAACTCAATACAATCGTACTGGCTCAATTCGCAAATGCGCTTCTCTGCAGATTTTACCCTATTGAAAGAAAAGGAAAAATGTTGGAATAATTACACAAATGTCTTAACAATGAAGGATTTTGCCCTTATCACACTTTTATAAGAAGAGTGGTGGATTGGGAATATGGAATGTTCAAATCGGTCACTGGGGTGCTGAATAAGGGCATTGGAACTAGGGTATATGGGTAAGAACATGTATGGAGGTTAAGGTGAAAAGTGTCACATGATTTTTTCTTTAAAGGGGAAGTATAGGTGATGTCAGGAAAATGAAAATTAATGGTTCCAATTGAAAGACAATGTATTTAACGTAAGGTAAAGTTTAGCCATGCGATTCCTTTTTCTTACACAAAATGAATTAAAGGTGTTCTCACAAAATGGCCGCCCATGGATTTTATTTGAATCTTCATACTTTGTCCTCTGACTATGGATGATTGGTGTGTGTTATGAGATTTTTGACAATGTCAAAATAATACATTTAGCATGAATTTACAATTATCAGTGAAAATTTTAAAATATAAAATTATCAAAAAACGTGCTACTGACCCTTTAAGGTGTAAGGGTGTGAGGATGAAAAGGGTAAAATTATTTTTTCTTTAGGTGGGTATAAATAGTGTAAGGGTTTGAAGATGAAGCTGTAACATGATGTTCTTCGTAAGGGTTTCTGGATGTAAAGATGAAAGGTGTATCAACATATTCCTTTTTGATAGGCATAAAGGTGTAAGGGTATATGGGTGTGAAGATGAAAAGTGTAACATATATATTTCTTCTTTAAAGGGTATAAATGTGTAAAGTGTGAGGGTGTAAGGTTAATTGTAAAGATAAAGAGTTCAATATGAATTTTTTATGGTTGTAAATGTTTAAGGGTGTGAAGATGAAAAATGTCACATAATTTTCTCTTAGATGGGTATAAAGGCGTAATGGTGTGTAGATGAGAAGTATAATGTGGCCTTTTTGTTTGACTGGTTAGACTAACATTTAGTCTCAGAAGAATTTTGTTTTCAAAATTGACAATATTTTTAAACAAATCATGTACATAATAACAAAATGGAGCCCAGAAGATGCTTTAACTCCAGAAAGCTGAACAATCTAGACTTGCTATACTTTTTAGACTGGGTTGGTCCTCAATAGATATTTTTGCTTTAGGGTCTGGATGACAGACTATTGATGGGAATAAAGGTGTTTAGATGAATAGGGTAACAGAATGTTCTTCTTTGATTGGCAAGAGGGTGTAAGGGTTTAAGGGTGTAAGGGTGTAAGGGTGAGAATGTGAAAAAGTGTGACATGATTTTGTCCTTTGATTGTTATAAACAGTGTAAGGATGTAAGGATGTGAAAGGGTGTAAGGGTGTGAAAATGGCAAGTGGAACTTAGGTTCTTCTCTGTTTCAGCAGATATCGCTACCAAAGCTGACAATACATTACCTTGTGAGGCATTATTTTGTTTATTGTTGGGGAGTAAAGAATAACCACAGGTCGGTAAAGTAGGTCAGTAAAGTTGGGTGTAAAGGTTTGTTTTTTTCAACTTTTGTAGATGATGGTAGCATATTTTAAACTGCTTTTTATGCTATGGTTCTGTGCTTTTGTGAGAGGTTAATCTTGTTTTAAATTGTCCAAGTCATTTGTGACTGCTATAGAGACAAAAAAGTTCAACTCTGAAAACCTTTTCTGACTTTAGAAACTTGACAAATTGAACAATGAACCAACAATGCAATTCCAAATGAACTACAGCGCCAATGGTGCTATTCCTTTATTTTCCTTATGCATTATTCAATATCAAATTCAAAGCATAATTTATAAAACAGTAATACAATAACATTCTGCACACTACAATGAAATCACAAACTAATTTCCAAATTCTGATATACATTTCCTTCAAGCTATACTACCAATGAGGAAAAGCCATCAGAACAGAGAAGGGATAATTTGTAATGGAAACATTAGACTTCATTTGTAGATAAAATCCATTTTGAAATGTCATTAAGCTAGGGGTAACGATCTCAGGCTCTATCCATCATGCTTTCTGGGAGCACCTGTCAATTTAGGAAAAGAAATGTGCAACGATATCAACATCGCAATGAACGAGCCTTGAATTGGATGATTTTCTCTTCTCTATCAAATCATGGGCGTACAGCTTTCAGGGGTGACATTAGTCCTAAATCTTGGACTCTAGGACTGAACTTGGATTAAGTACAGTAGAATACGGATATAGCGAACACTCGGATATAGCGAACACATTTTCAAGTCCCGTCCCTATATAATATCACTAAAATTTATCATAGCGAACACCGGATATAGCGAACTAAATTCTTTGGTCCCTTGGAGTTTGTTATATCCGAGTTCTACTGTATATGAATGTTGATATATAAACTCAATATCCTTTATATACTATATAAGTTGTAAAGGATTGTTACCGAAAAGGACAACACAAGAGTTTGATTGTCTGCTTGTCTATTTGAAATCTTGAGCGAAATAATATTAATTGTATGTGTAAACATATATATGCTCAATATCTTGATGAAAGAAGTTAACCAGACCACCAAAGCATAAAGCTGTGACAACATGTGGTCTAAAATCTAGGAATTAAAGGATGATTAATCCAATATTTTGGATGGTTATGAAGGCTTTTTACAGAAAGGAAAAAATCTTAAGGTTATATGATTGCTAGTGTATATGATCCAGACAAAAAAAAAATGGAAGTGTTCATGCAGTCCAAATATACGATTTGAATATCTTAATTATTATTACCTGATTTTAAAATTTCTTTTGGAAAAGAATTATGGGAAGTTTTAAAGAAATGAACAAATCTCAAGTTTGAGAATTTGCAGTATATCTGTTCTTGAAGATGATGTTTTTCAATATTTTTACCATAATCATAATGAGGAGATTGCACTACCGGTACCCATTTTTACAGTGCCTTTCCCAGGGACATGAATTCAGGTCATAACTTTTTTCCACCGTGTTTCGCACGAGACCTTTGGTAATACCAGGATGCTAACCACTTCATCCACTGTGCTTCACCATGCAGTTCAAAATATATAGATAGTATTATATCATATATGGGTAATTTCATATCACATTCTGTATCAGCCCGAGACCCCAATATCAGCCCAAGAGCTTAATTTAGCTCCATAAATTATCTGTAGCATTGATATCATATTGTATTTGAAATTCTTAATTAATTCTTACTATGGATAATTGGCTTGTGTAGTAAGATTTTTCACACTTTCAAAATAACTCATTAAGCATTTACGTTCAATTATTAGTGAAAAATTTAGAATATAAAATTATCAAAAAACGTGCAACTGCCCCTTTAAAGGCTTGAGAGATAATGAGCAAATCTAGAACTTGATGGTTCTCTCTTGGAGCCATGGCTTGTGCAATAGATATACTCCATGATTTCTATTTGTCTGCATTTATACAAATTGCTTCTACGACAACCTGATGAATCAAGTTCCATAACAACCTTCTATTACTCTGTATCTGTATTCTGTCATATCATATTTACATTGCACTGTCATTTATCCCCTTATTACTTTTATTGAAGCAAATCTGAGATGGGAGTAGGATATAAATTTCAGTTTTGTCACCTGAATGCTGAATTCTTGGATCGTTAATATTTACGATTTTCTTGAAAGACAAGTATCATTTTAAACAAGTCTTGCCTCTTATAATGCATATCCTAATTTATTGAAAGAAAAATCTTCTGAGTAAAGCTCCTCAATACAGATTTATGATTGTTGGATAGCGTGTTATAAGTTTTCTAACCATTTTTCTGTATTTATTTTGAAAAATGTGAAATTTTCCTCAGATCAAAAGAGTTTTACACTGGATTAGTTCTTCAAAGAAATTATATTTTAGTAGAAAGTATTTGCCATTCAAAAATCAAGGATTGATGACAGAAGGAGAAAATCAATTTCCATTTCAATGTGCTTAAAGGGGCAGTAGCACGTTTTTAGGGGGAATATAAGGTAATGTCAGGAAAATGGAAATTAATGGTTCCAATTGAAAGACAACGTATCTAAACTAAATGGAGCAGCAATAATTCAAATATATAACGTAAAATTTAGCCATGCAATTTCTTTTTCTTACACAAAATGGCCGCCAATGGATTTTAGGTGAATCTTCATACTTTGTCCTCTGACTATGGATGATTGGTTTGTGTAATGATATTTCTGACACTGTCAATATAATACATTTAGCATTAACTTACAATTATCAGTAAAAAATTTTAAAATATAAAATTATCAAAAAACGTGCTACTGCCCCTTTAAACCAACTAAAGCAACAGTTCAAGTGTTATATAGAGATTTCGAAACGAAATCATCATCATCATTTTAGAATTACACTGGTAGTTGAACCAGTACATAGCAGCCATTATGGGGTGGCTATTTCATTCTGATGACCTTATCATAGAGGTCCTTTAAACAAGTGAAATCATACTCAAAGAGAACATTTCAAAGCCAAGAGTCACGAGTTGAGAGTCAGACACACTACCTGTTCGGCTAAAGAGATATCCCTCCAGCCGAAGAAAGAAGAGTTGCTTTTGACCACACCCTATCACAGTATATTATCTCTTGCAAAGAGTATGTATATAACATAGATTTTCAACCAAAATCATGCAAAATTATGCAAAAACATATTTTTTTCAATGTTTATACATCAATATTGTATAATAAAAACAAAGACAGATTTCTCACCAATTTTGCACAAAATCATGCAAATTTACAAAATAAATGTTTGTTTGAAAGTGTTTATATGCATCAATATACCGGTAATTTAAAAACAATTCTAATGGACTAAAGACATCATAAATTCACCTCTTGTAACAAATATATCAGTAACAATTTTTTTTATAAAAACATAAAAATTTGTGTTGAAACATCTTTTATTTATTTTATTATATAATTGTCAAGGTTTCAAACATCAAAACAGTAAAAACGACACACATTTCTGAAACAAACATCGGAAAACAAGACTGGAGACATTCCACAGCAGAGTATCATCTCCCTGTCTCCCCTACAACCAGTATCAATTTATGGATTTTCTGACAAGCAGGCCACGCAGTTCCACGTAATCATGTATTTATTGGCAATCATGTCTTTAGTTGAGACCACGGAAGATCCAAGCTATAGCTGGCATGGTCTTCCTCATGAAAGAGACCATCCTCCATATCTTATCTTAGAACTTTTTGTGACACGCCAACATTTATTACACTCCATTTAAAGTATTTCTTGATGATTTTCTATAATCTTTTTCTAATTTACAAAATGCCAACATATTTGATTGAGCATACTTGTCAGAATGACCATTCTGTATGAAACCCAAATTTCAAATGCTCGATGTAAGATCATTAAGAATAAGTGGAATTTCTATCTTCAAAGCTAGAGATTTTCTACTTCAAACAAGATTTGAGACTATTACATATCGTCTACTATAAATGATTGACTGGGATGGATATTTCCTTTAATTTCGCCTCGTTTACAATGTCTTTTCAAGTTTGAACAAGTAAACTTGAGGATGACAGTTTGAATTATCTGATGTTGCTTGTAACAAGAGTGAAAAGATGTTAGTTTTGAGGAAGAGATTAAAGAACAATGGTTAAATAATCAGATGGTTCTACTTGAAGAGAGAAAAAAGATTATCTTTTTTGAATAGACACTTCATAACTGTAGTTGAAAAAGTTGGTAAAAAATATTATTGTTTTTGCTAAAAATTAAATCAGCAAAGTTTTCAATAACTTTTTTTAGTCAAAATGATACAATTGTATTGCCTATAAAAGTAAAAAAATGTCTTGTTGAAAACAGATAGTGTTGAATAACTTTTGTTATTCAAGTTGATTTTTCTTGTTAATTTATCTTATTACCTACAAGGGTAGTAATATCGGGGTTCATATCTTTTTATATGATGCCCTAGGGCAAAATATCACCTTTTCATAATGTGATGTCATGTTATCATTCAATGCTTTGACATCATGGTTCGTCTATGATGTTGCTTAATTTCTATTAGGATTATGAGTATTTTCTTTAATTTAACTTCAGCAATAAACAGAAAATAATTTATAAGTGCCAATGAGGAACTATGTTCACAATACTCTTGCTTAAATTTCAGCAGACCTTGCCCCCTTTCAGGAAATACTAATATTAAAGCACTTGTGTGGTAACCATTGTATGTCATGGATACTCATATAATATCCCCTATATAACTATCTGACTAGAGTCAATAAAACAAAATCCAAAATCTAATCAGGAAGCAGAGGTAACTAATGAATTCACATGCCATAATCCAAATTTACTAGCTAAATTAGACTAAAGGCACTTACATCAATCAAAGAATCTATTGTTGTAAACAAATTTGTGTGCTAATCTTGCATTACTTTCATTTAAAGGGGCAGTAGCAAGTTTTTTTATAAGTTTATATTGTAAAAGTTTCACTGATAATTGTACGTTAATGCTAAATGTATTATTTTGACAGTGTCAAAAATCTCATTACACAAGCCAATCAGTCATAGTCAGAGGACAAAGTATGAAGATTCACATTAAATCCATTTTGTGTGAACACCTTTAATTCATATTGTGTAAGAAAAAGTAATCGCATGGCTAGACTTTAAATCATATACCGGTATATGAATTATTACTGCTCCATTTAGTTTAAATACATTGTCTTTCAATTGGAATCATTGATTTTCATTTTCCTGACATCACAATATATTCCCCCTAAAAATGTGCTACTGCCCCTTTAAAATCGTTTTGACATTAAGCCATCTTATTTCATACTTGAGAAATCAACATGAGCTTTTAAAAAGGCCTTTCTGAATGTTTAAGATCTGTCAAACATCTGTAATAAAGTGAGCAAAATCTCTGCTTTGAAACATTAACATAAAAAATAACAATCATTGCCATATTGTTTTGAGTAAGGAGTTTTGAGTGGAATTTCTCCCAATCAAGAAAATAAATATGAATCTATTTAAGTTGATAATCATCGAAAGTGGCCATTTCTGTCAACTGTAAGCTCCATTGAAATATCAAATATTAAAAGATGTCAATCAAATCAAAACTAATGATATAATTAGTCAATGATATTATTTGATTAGATTGAGAGTCTATAAATCGATTCCGCAAAGACATATTTAAGTGGATATTTGTAAACTGGAATGAAACTAAATATTGAAATATTACATTTTTAAAACTTATGTGACAGGTTGAGAAATAAGCATTCCTACTGGCTTTGGCTAGAGGGATATTTCTTTGACCAAGTTGGTAGGGTGTTTGCTAGTCTGTCTTATGATAATCTTAGTGACTTATGATTAATTATAAGGGACTCTTGATCATCCAACTGATTTTGTTAAGATAATCTAGGAGACTCATAATCAATCTTGTCACTTTTGATCAATCAATCTTGTGACTTATTATCAATCTTGTTACTTTTGGTCAATCTTGTGACTTTAAAATCAATATTGTGACTTAATTTGTATGACTATCTAAGAGACTTGTGAATATGTTAGTGACTCGTAATCATCTAAGTGACTTATGATCATGCAATTAAACCTTTGTAGTGGATGTATGCGTTAAAACCAACCAAACATGAGCCCTGAACATGGGAACCATACTCAAGAACGTTTTAGTGAGACAACCGTAAAGTTGCATCCAACTACTCTACAGCAATTAATTAATTACACAAATGATACAATACCTTCACCAGAAAAAAAAACATTACATCAATTGAGGGGAATAATTAATTTGGAATAAACACATTTAATCCTAACCATGAACATTTTATACTCTTATTTTTAAAACAATCTTTTAGGATGATCACACCTCTGTTTGCAACCAATTTGCCAAACTATTTGTTGTCTTCACCAGGATTTGAACCAGGGACATTTTAGTAGATGGTCTAAATACTTCAACTGTGCCAGCGTTCAATCAAATATTATACAGCATATATTTTCAATTCATAAATCTAACTTCATTAAAAATTTTTATCACAAATAAAGACCCTGTATAATAATGAGAATCTCTTTGGAGTAGGGCAAAACCATTTTAATCTGTTGCACTATATTGTTGCAGCAATTAGTGCAACAATCAACCGGTGCTGATGCAACAGTATTGTATAATTGACACGATAGGCTCATTATCACAACAAGCATGGCACAACAAGACTTAAACGTCCAAACCAAATAACAGCATGTTGTAACACATTGGCAGATTCATCTGAAGAAATGAATATATGAGCAAATAAAAACTTACCGTGAAGTTGATCAAAAACACAATTGTCAGTTTCAGTGCTTGTGTATTCCGTTAAGGCTTCAGATTTCTCTCATCTAACCACCAAGTTATAACAATATTGCCAGGAATATCAAAACAAATTGATGCCACGGCCAAAACGTGCGTCCATTTCCTCATTTCTCGATCAATAACTTGACCTCGTTATAACGCACAAGTTGGAAACATCACAGAAAGCCTTTTATCAATATTACGATTATTGAAATAGAGGTTTTACTTTTTCAAACATCTTATTCAACAATTATGCAACTTTTGACACCCAAGATATGAAACTTGAAGACAAACACAAAATTTGCTCTATATGGATGATATCGGTTTCTCATCAATTTAACTCAGGGCTGTAAGGGTTTTGCTTTTCTCGCAAAATTTAGACGACTTAAGCTTAGGTGATAGAAATATGAATGAAGGAGAGGGTTTTTGCCAAAGATGATGTGCCAACTTCGATGGTGTCACGTACCAAAACATAAATCTTCTCTGTTTCCTTCAGCTCGAGTCAGTTTGACAGGTATTTACTTGACTAGGGTCTTTATTCATGGGGGAACATAAACTTTACGATTTTCATGTTTAATCAAAATGGTATCTTTGGTGGCTAGTCATGATATTTCTTTGACGGGCATTCTAGGAGTTAAGATGATGAAGTATGATGAAGGCAATATTATGGATATTTAACTTCTCTATTCAAGATTATCATAGTAATGATATTATGTGTTGCTCACAAGGTCGACACATTACTGAAGAAAATACAATGTTTTCAAACCATCTAAATAAACATTACTGAAGAGTTAGGAGTTAAGATGATGAAGTATGATGAAGGCAATATTATGGATATTTAACTTCTCTATTCAAGATTATCATAGTAATGATATTATGTGTTGCTCACAAGGTCGACACATTACTGAAGAAAATACAATGTTTTCAAACCATCTAAATAAACATTACTGAAGAGTTAGGAGTTAAGATGATGAAGTATGATGAAGGCAATATTATGGATATTTAACTTCTCTATTCAAGATTATCATAGTAATGATATTATGTGTTGCTCACAAGGTCGACACATTACTGAAGAAAATACAATGTTTTCAAACCATCTAAATAAACATTATTGAAGAAACACAATGTTTGCTTAGACACTAATATTACTGAAGATTTCATTATAATTTTAACAATTTTGAGACTTTTTTTGAGGATTGAGGGTCATTGTTGACAAATCTATTTCTATCATGAAAGTTAGAATTATTCCACCATGACAATACTCAGTTTATTACATTTCAAAATAACTCATTCTTAAAAACAATTTGTTCTTAATGATATAAAACAACCATTAAAAAATTAAAACTTTGTATAAATAAATACATTTAGGTGACACAGAAATAAAAAATAATAATTAGTTGAATAAAGTTTGTAATATATAGTTACAGGGATCAAAAGAAGTTTAAAAACATCATTATAACAGCATGAGTTATAATAAATACCCTGTCGTTTCTGTTCATTTTGAGCCAGTTGTGCTATTCGAAAAGCAAATTTTGATTTGAATAAGTCACAGACATCTATCACATTCAACTAGAATTTAAATCTGTTTTAAAAAAGGTTATGAATATAGCAACAATGTAATTACATTTCGCATAGCCTATTGATTTCTATCAAAATTCTATCAATATTTGAACACAAATAATAGAGAAATTGCAGAAATCCTACAAACAATTTTTAGTCAAAGCAGAACCTCATTATCAATCAAAATTTTTTATTCTCTTAAAAAATGTCTATCATTTATAATTTGAATAAAAAATTATTAAAAAACGTAATTGAATGTTGTTGCACATGAATGCTATTTGTCCATATTTTTTCAATTTCTCTCTCAGTATTACAAAAAATCGTCTTGTCTGATAGGGATCTTTTATTGCATGAAGATTTTCCTAAGAAAATGACATAAAAAACATTAGTCTGAGAAATGACCAATAATAACTGAATTGACATTTGGTTGGATTTATGATGTATTACTTTGCCTGAGTGTTCAATACCAATCTAACTGACCAACCACTGTGCCGCGTTAGAAAACTAATTATTTCTCGTCTGTAATATCTCATTAATTTGCTCCACCCAACAAGAAAAAAACATATTCCCATATAGACCCAATAATCAATAAAGTTCTGTGACATTTTGCTCCAAAACATAACTGCGAAGCTGTCAATCTTTAAGATTAATTACCAGATGGGAAACTAATTTACACTTTAATTTAGAGATGATTTGAAAATAAGCTTAATTTTGGGGTATTTTTCTACTTTGAGACGGGCACCTTGTGCTTTTTCTTGGTTTTGATCATGGGGAATTAATCAGACTATGATTGAAATATTTTCTTTACCTTGTCAGAGATTCAGTGATAAATTATGATATCATGTTATAATTATTTAGTTTGTATAAATGGGTTAATTTTAGTATCAACAGTGACATTTTTGTCAGTTTTGAATTAAAAGAACTAAGTCTTCAAGTTTTTAAAGAGCCATTCTGCCATTTTCTTCAAATACTGCATGATTTGCTTTGATACAAAAGCATATGGCATAACTCATTACTTAAAATAATTCACACATTCATCCCAAAACGGCAATTAATTATTGGCATAAACTAACCTCTGGGACGAACTCCAGCCCCTTTCTCCATTCTTTGGAACGTGTCTGCAGAAGTCTAGATTAAAAATATAGATAAAAAATACTCTAAGTCATATTTACCATTAGTGGTATGCAGCTCCTTCCTTCCTAGTGGAGTTATCTTCCCCTGATCTCCCATGTGCTCATATTCTCTCCTGCACTTGTGCTGAGTGGATGTCTATGTAGAAGTCTAGATTGCTTTCTCAATTCAAGCCTTCTCCTTTGGGATTCAATTCCTATGGTATGTGTTGCCGACATTTGGTCATTTGAGTGACAATCGCATTCGTTTTTTGTGTCTGTGAACTGTGTTTTTGTGACTTGTGATTTTTTTCTGTGATCATCGGCGACTTTTCCGCGAAGCATTTTGTGTAACTCATTTCATCATGGCGTCTCATAAGTGTGTGACTTGTCAGCGTTTTATGTCAGATAAAGACCCTCACTCTTTGTGTGTACTATGTGATAAGTCCCCCATTTGCTTTCCGGATGCAAGGTGTTTGTTGTGTCGCGATCTGGAGGACGATGTTTGGAATAAACTTTCAGAAATGCGTGCTAAGAAATCTAAACAAATCTCTCTCAACCCTCAATCTCCTAATCCACATATTCCTACGGATAAATCGCCTCTGATTCCCCCTTCGGGCTCGGTTCCTGTGGCTCCTCCCACTTTTGATATCACGGCTTTTCTCACATCCTTTAAGCAAGAGATGGTCTCGTCTTTCAAAACTAGTTTAAATGAAATGGAAAAGAAGAACGATGAGAAATTATCTAACCTTAAGAAATCGCTCTCCTCGTCTAGATCCCACGCGAATAGTTCTACTAAGTCCGGCTCTTCACGGAAGGGTTCGGCTAGTTTAGATGACCGCCGTGAGCTTAAGTCCCAGTCCAATAAGCGGGCCGCCGACCCCGTGGAGACGGTTACGGCGAGTGATACAGTCAAAAAACAGTGTTTACCCGACGGGGGCCTGTTAGTTGACGGCCGTGGTGGCCAGAAATTGAGTACCCTAAACCAGTCTGGCGGCCTAAAAACCACAGAGCTGGAGGGGTCTCACGATGTTGACGCCGTCAACCTGCTCCGTGGCCCTCCGGGGACGGTTCAGGCCGGGTCACACGTGGGGGACGGCAAGCCCGTCAATAGTTCGTCTGCTACGGCTTCTGGCCTGGGCCAGGTTACCGTTAGCACGGACTCCACGCGTGACCCGTGCCCCGATCCGTTATTGTCTAGGCAGCGCACGGACGGCACGGACTCCGCCGGGAATCTAGGTCGCGGGTCGATTAAGGACACGGTTGTTGACAATAAGGGCACGCTTGATTTTGTGGACGTCCGTAACCCGCCGTTGATACCCATCATCACGGACTCTAACATGGAAGTAGATCAACCTGTTGATGTTAAACTCCATTCACATGAAGGCTTAGCCATTATTCCTCCGGCCGAAATTAAGGATGTACCGGACTTAGACCCGTCTTGGTCTTATTTGGAAAAAATTGATTTTCTTCACAAATTGAAACCATGCACACGTCCTCCCGTTTTGGATGAGCAAGTGGAGCGTGTATTACCTGACGAATTGGGATCGACTGGTGTGCTTCCTCCCAAACATTTACCAAAGAGAACTTTACCTCATTCCACCGTGGTCAAGTCGGGCTTGGACATTGTTAACGCGAACATAGCCAAGGCTAAGGATGCGACATCTCTTCCGAAACTGCCCGTTAAACAAGCCTATATCATCCATGATCGACTTCTACCGGCCTCAGCTCCCGATGTCGACAGGGACTTTGCCCGTTTAGATTCCCGTCCTAACCAGAGATTTGTTGGAGACAAGTTGACTGTCACCCGTAAGGACGTCAAGGAAATGGATCTAGCGGCCCGTAACTCTGTTGACATCTTATCCTACATCAACTGGTTCGCGGCAGGAGTTAGACAACTTTTACCACCCACCTTCCAGGACTATACTGGTATTAAGCCCTCCACTCTTACTGTCATGAGCGCTGAAGAAGTTGCCCTAGCTCACTCCTTTTTAGACGTCATTTACCAAGCAGTAGGCGATGCGACTCTTGCCCAGCTATCTTCTGTCGCTAGACTTACAGCCCTTGAGAGATCTCGTCTTCTCGGAGCAGTCAAGAATCTCCCAACGGATGCTAAGGAAGATCTTTTCCAACAACCGCTCAACACTGACTCTATGTTCAATGGCCAGTGCTCTCAGGCCATTGCGACTCAGGAAGCCCAAACTAATAGGAACTTAAATCAACAACTTGCTTCAGCACTCCTTGCTCAGACCAGAAATCAACGAGGCAATCCTCGTGGTAGGAGAGGTTTCGGCGCCACTACACCCCGACCCCCCCTCCATCGTTCTGCCTTTGATCGGGCCAAGTCCTACGGTCGACCACCCCCCTCTTCCTCACAATCTCAACCCCCTAGGGAGCCTCAACAGCAGCCACCTAGATCCAATTTTCGTGGCAGAGGAAATCGTGGATCCAAACCCTCGTACCGCCGTTGACTCCGTAACCGCTCCTTTGATTTTGTCAGACCCTTTCGAACCGGCAACGCCCACGGACTTTCTCATGGATTTCGACTTCATTACGCCAGTCGTACCCTCCCCGGTGGGGGGTCGACTACTACGCTTTGCCCGGAATTGGACCCAAATCACTCAAGACAAGTGGATACAGTCTGTGGTTTCCGAGGGGTACCAACTCCAATTCCAAACCCATCCTCCCCTGGCTACACACCCTCAGGGAAGAAGATACCTGCTACAAGGAAATCGTCTGGAATCTGCTCTACTAGCAATAGAGCAGTTATTGCTGAAGGAGGCTGTCATCGAACTCTCCCCCCTAGACACTTCGAAGGGGTTTTATTCACCAGTTTTTCTAGTCCCCAAGCGGGACACTCCAGAGATGCGAATGATTATAGACTTGAAGATCCTAAACAAGAATTTTCTGTTACCTCCTCCCAGATTCACCATGGAGTCATTGAAGAATGTGAGGAAACTAGTGCAACTGGACAGCAAGTTTGTAAGCCTAGACCTCAAGGATGCGTATCTCCACATTCCCATTCACAAACAGTCACAGAAATTCCTCAGATTCGCGGTAAACGGAAGGAGATTTCAGTTTCAAGTTCTACCTTTCGGAGTCTCCATCGCACCATGGCTCTTCACTATGATCATGAAACCCCTGCTCCAGTTCTTACACCTCAGGGGAATAGCTATCCACGGATACCTGGACGATTTTCTGACACGGCATCTCTCAACAGTGATCCTAATCAAGCACCTCAACTTCGCGATCCATGTGTTTACCCACTTAGGATGGATAATACACCCGGACAAGTCAGAGCTAGTTCCATCCCCAAGAATCAAGTTTCTCGGGGCCGTGTTAGACGCAGAGAAAGGTTTGATTTTTCCCGTACAAGATCGATGGTTGACTACCCGAACTCTCATCTTTTCTCTACTATCATCTCGGACGGCGACACTACGAAAATGGATGTCTCTACTGGGGTTCCTGACGTCGATTCAAGCCTTCACAGTCAGAGGTCGCCTCAATCTCAGACACACACAGTCCTGGATAAATCAGAACAGAATTCAGGAGCTCGACTCTATCATAATGGGCCCTCCACACGTTTGCCGGGAGTTGGAATGGTGGACTCAGGAACACAATGTGATTTCGGGAGCAAGATTCACAGACCCACCACCACTATATACCATCTTCACGGATGCGTCGCAAGAAGGATGGGGTGCGCATATGGACAATCTGGAGACACAGGGGAAATGGACTGTCCAGGAATCTCTTCTGCACATCAATCTCTTGGAGATGCTCGCAGTTATCAAGGCTTTCAACGAGTGGTGGAGGCTACTGTATCGAACCAGCATCATGATCGCGTCCGAAAATGCGACGGTAGTTGCTTACATAAACAAGCAAGGAGGGACCAGATCCCAGAACTTGATGTACCTAACTCGTCAGCTATTTCAACTCACGGATCAGTGCAAGGTAACACTCAGGGCAAGGCACATCCCAGGAAGGCTAAACGTGCGAGCCGATATGCTCTCCAGGAGGAATCAAGTGATCCAAACCGAATGGACCCTGCACGAGGAAGCATTCCGTTTGATATCGGACAGATCGGAGACCCCCTGCATAGATCTGTTCGCCACAAGCCAGAACTTTCGTCTACCAACGTACGTCAGTCCAATCCCGGACCCTCAGGCTTGGGCGGTGGACGCTCTATCCATGACATGGGACGGCATGATAGCCTACACATTCCCCCCATTCAAGATAATACCGGACGTATTAGCGAAGATAGCGACTCAGGATTGCTTGATATACCTAGTGGCGCCCGCCTGGCCCACGAGACCGTGGTTTACGAATCTCTTGGATCTCCTGACAGACTATCCTCTAGTCCTACCGTGTTGGGGAAATCTGTTATCCCAGCCGCACTCGAGGAGGAATCACGGCAACCTGGGGATGCTCAAGCTTCACGTGTGGAGGTTATCTCGCGATCCCTCCAGGAACAAGGTTTCGGAGGAGAATCTACGAAAGCTATTGTTAACTCTATCAGGCCCTCCACAGCCAGACTTTATGATGCAAAATGGAGAATTTTCACCATCTGGAGAAGAGGAAGAGATTTACTAGACAAGGATATCTCTATTCCCATGTTAGCGGATTTCCTGTTGTACTTAAGGAATGGAAGGAAATTAAAACATGGAACCATTGAAGGTTACAGATCGGCAATAGCTTCAGTGTGTGACATTCAGGGGTTATCAATAGGATCGGATACCTCCTTACACAGAATGATCAGATCTTTTCAGATTCAGGATATCACAACGCCTTCGATTTTCCCCAAATGGGATCTTTGCATTGTTTTACAGTCCTTACTCAAAGCTCCATATGAACCGCTGAGTTCGACTCCATTAAAGTTCCTTTCCTTCAAAACAGCCTTTTTACTTGCCTTCGCTTCAGCTGCTCGAGTGTCGGAGCTCCACGCGATTGACAATTCATCCATAAGATTTTCAAAGGATAGAAAGGAAGTGACTTGCCGCGCCTTACCGGAGTTTCTCGCCAAAAATCAATCCTCTTCTTCGGGACCTCTAGGTACAAGGTCTTATAGAATTCCAGCGCTACCTGTCTCTACGTCTCGCTCAGATAAGGAGAGACTCTTGTGCCCAGTCAGATGCCTCAGATGGTATCTGGAAAGAACTGCTTCGTTCCGTCGCAATAGGAGGAGATTGTTCTTGTCCTGTAAGCCTGCTGTTGATACGGAAATATCCAAGAACACGATATCATCCTGGCTTAGGAAAACCATTGTTTTTGCTTACAATCTCATGGATCAGGACACAGTTAATGTCAAGTTTTCTCCTCATGAGATTAGAGCCTTATCCTCATCGCTTTCGGCATGGAAATCAGTCTCAATTCAACAACTAGTATCCTCTTGCCAGTGGAAGGGATCAAATACATTCATCTCATCTTACTTACGGGATATCTCACCCTCACTATCAGGAATCAGTGATCTAGGACCCTTAGTCGCGGCTCAACACGTGACTTCGGCCTGAGACCAGTGTTATCAAGAAAGAGGAAAAAAGGGGGGGGTCGGGGTCGTTGGAGGAAATTCGACGACTGACCTCTTCAAGTTCCAACTGTATGTTTACAAGGTGAGGCCATACTGTGACTAAGTTATGGTGGTGGTCCGAGATAAGGGAACTTGCGGTATATGTTCGGCACTCGTTGTGGATTGGTATACCCACCAAACTTGATCACGATTTAACCTCAAACCGAATATGACGTAAGTTTATATTAAACCGGAAGTGACGTCACAACCGGAAGTGACGTAAGATAGAACCGGAAGTGACGTCACAACCGGAATTTCAGTAAGAATAGGTATTATTCTATTAATAGAATCAAATTACGTCATAGTCGGTTATAAACAAACCTAATATATTAACCTGTGGTATGCACTCATTTATTGGAATGATCGGTGATGGGAGAAATAAACAGGATTACTGCATGAGAGTTGGAGTTTTGGTTATTTATCCATAATATTCATGAGAATTCAAGAATCAGTTATTTTAATGGATTAAGAGAGTAATTGAATCTAATTATTGGCATTTGTAAATGGAGCACATCCCCTGGATCCCTCCTCCTATTATGTGAAATTCGGGACTGGAGTTCGTCCCAGAGGTTAGTTTATGCCAATAATTAGGAACAATTACAATGTATTGTTAGTAATTATTAGTAAACTTACCTCTGGGACGAACGTTTAATCCCACCCAGGTTTACTAAATTTACTAAATTCCTCCCCGCATGTTCCAGGTGATGTGTTACTATGGACTATGGCAGTTCGAGAATATGAGCACATGGGAGATCAGGGGAAGATAACTCCACTAGGAAGGAAGGAGCTGCATACCACTAATGGTAAATATGACTTAGAGTATTTTTTATCTATATTTTTAATCTAGACTTCTGCAGACACGTTCCAAAGAACGGAGAAAGGGGCTGGAGTTCGTCCCAGAGGTAAGTTTACTAATAATTACTAACAATACATTGTAATTGTTCCTATTGTCATAAATGTGCATATATATAACAGAAGTACTTAGAATAGGTGATATTAAAAAAAAAATTCACATTGCACCAGCAAACCCGGCGATTATTTATTTTAACAAGGCCTTAGATCCGGCCTAAGGCAGACATTAATTCACGGCCTTGTTACTAAAGAATTGACAGTATTTAAATTTCTGAACTAATAATCATGTTTATCAAATCTGGATAGGCAATAGCAATAATATGAGTAAAAGAAAGTAAAAGAATGGCATCTAATTTCATGTTCTACCGTAGTTAAAGAGCCACTTCGTGAGTTGTATCAACTGTTGCAAGAAAGTATCATTTTAAAGCTAATTGGAAGTTTTGTATATAGTGATAGTCTGTCATCCAGACCCTAAAGCAAAAATATTTGATTGATGACCAACCAAGTCTAGAAAAGCATAGCAAGTCTAGATCGCTCAGCTGAAGTTAAAGTTACATGATTTGTTTAAAAATATTGTCAATATTGAAAAAAATACTTCTGAGACTAAATGTGAGTCTAATACAGTGACAATAGGTAGGTTTACAGTCACAGTTATGATTGAAACCCGGACAATGATGCGCTTCAATCAGTAAAACACAATTTTGGAAATTTATCTCAAGCAGTCAGAATGACAGTTAGGGGTTGATTCTGTTTGATAGGTTATTTAACTAGTATTCAAGTAAATTGGACTTGTGAAATTGCCTTCCGCAAACATATATGACTGTTTTTAGATTTTCATTGTTTAAGATCTCCATTGAAAACAAGTGTATGACATGCATAGCCAATGGCAAGAGACCCTTATTCAATGTTCACAATATGAAATTTGCGATGATGATCAATGTTTTTAAAAAAAAATTACAAAGGCCATCATATAACATAGTTTCGAGAATAATTGCCTTCTTTGAATAATCACCTGACTTGAACAAAAGCTGAGGCAAATCAGTGATTACTCAAATATTCAAAGATTTACAGTACCGTTGTTTTCTATTGCACAAATTAAAGTCTATGTACTGTTAAAATGAAGAGATGGAACCTGAAAAAAGTTACAATTGTTGAAAAACACCTTTACACTTACCGTCAAAACTTAATAACAATCATAAGCTCCATTGAAATAAAAAGATCTTATTGTGTGTCTTCCCAAATTTTCCTTATTGAATAACCCTAAATAGATTTTAAAATCTTTTTTTTAATGCAGTAACTAACACCAAATGAAAATCTGTTATGAAGGAATCAGTTATATTTATTTAATATCTCTAGCAAGAGGTTCATACACCTTGCATCAATATTTAATCTGAAAAACAGATAATATTTTTGAAACTTAAATTGCATTACATTTCTTATGAATGTGGTTATCAGCTAAATTATCTGAACTACATCCTTCCATAACTTGAAATCAATAGAAGTTTGATTTATACCCGTAGTTCAAGGAAATGTAATTATCTTATTGACTCTCTGATAATGAGGAAGAATTCAATATTCTCATGCTTTATTTACATTATTACTTTTGTTTTGATAAAAGGGTCTTTTACATGCTTGTAATCAATAGGAACATATTTTTACCTAGACAGGGCATCAATACATTATAATTAGCTGGAATGATTCAGTATCAAAAGGGTAGGGAATATGAAGACTTGTTGTATATATGAGCATGTTTACTTGCATAAGAACATGAGTCATTAAAGCCCCTTTGTCATAGTTGCATCCGGTTCGTGATGAAACTTAGCTATTGAGAAAAGAAATACATTACCTGATAGAAAATTCTTTCCTTGAAAGTTTGATATCAAATTTACATGTTTGAATCAACAATAAAATACTTGTTTCGACGTCCAAAGTACAGTACCCTCTGCAAAAGTGCCGTAGCTTTTAAAGAACCCACTTTTGTTGACTTCATCATAATGTGTTTAGGATTAATTCACAGTTACTGCAAATGTGTCTGATGGCAATCAACTTGGGCGGCATTAAGTACCTGATTCGGAGAATAAGAAAACAAAATCTAGTCTTGCGAGACAAGGACGGCTTTCAAGCGTATATGTAGAAATGAAATATTGAGATTGCAACACTTGAATCGCCTTCATGCGGACATGTCGGGGATCTACATTTCATTTTGGTAAATTATTTCCTATTTAATGAAGTTAGGTCCGATTTTCTCCAGGTTTACAAATATACATTAAATGCAGTAAAAATACTTTTAAAGATATTGAACTTCACTAAACATTGAATATGGGGCTTTAAGCTTAATTGGTCACGTTGGTGTAGTGATAAGCATGCTAGTCTCTTACTCCAGAGGCCTTGGTTTGAGTCCAGATGGAGACACTGAAAATTTGTGATGTAGGTCTCATCCTGTGTTGTGTCCCTTGGTAAGGCACTTCATCCACACTGTGCTCAGTCCACCCAGTTGTTAAAATGGGTACCTGGAAACACCTACATGGTCACAATAAGCACTTAGTTAAGCAGCTGAGTATTGATGAAGGTGGCAGTTTGAGCATGTCTTAGCATGTGGAAAAGGCGCCATTTGAATATCATGAATGTCTTATTTCTTGCTCGTATTGTTACCTAGACAGGGTATCAATTATATATACATTAGCTGGAAACAAATTGATAGGGAATTTAGATTTGTTTTATATATTAGCATTTTACTTACATAAGGACATGAATCCTTAAACTAAATTTGAAAAGCAATATGGAGGTGAGGTGGTATGGGCTTATTGCTGCTTTCAAGAGCATTTCACATCACAGCTGCTTGTACTATTGCAGGGAGAAAGCCTGCAACACTATTGTGGCTATGCATTGTGATGAAACCTGTAAGCATTGGTTGGAACTAGCCAACCATGGGTATAACTGGACTATTCAGTGTAGCATTGCACCCAAACCTGATTGCATGTAGAAGAGTTCTCTACTGCAGACAAAGTTGCCAAGACTCTAGCAGGATTCAAACCAAAGACCTTCTGATCTGAAGCAGAACATGCTTACCACTGTGTTATCACACCCCCAAAACATTAGGGACTTAAATGTCTTATTACTTGCTTATATAAGATAAGGTACCGTATATTTCAATGTATATTTCAAGGCAAGTTTTTTATGCCAGAAATTTGGGGGTCAAAGAAGGGGGTCGACCAATACACAAGGTCAAAAACTAGAGGCCAAGTGAGGGGTATCTGCCAACCCAACAAGTCAAGCAAGTCAATGTTTACACCGGATGTCCATTACACGATCATCGATGTCATCTCAAATTAAATCTTGTAAAATGAAATGCCTTTGTCTAATTGTTCTTTTTAAATGAAAATATAGAGAGAAATATGATTGAAAATTCAAAATAACTTATCAATCAAAATTATCCATGCACCGGACCAAAGGAAATATTCAACACAGTAATGGGAGTTTGTTGACTGTAGCCTTGCTTGTTATCAGAAGCAAATGATAAATCATTAAATAAAATAACAAACACCGTAAGTAACATGACATTACACATGACATTTCACTTAAAAATTACCGACCTAAATTTACCCTTACGCAATCTTGTCAACACGTTGTCTGTCATGTCGACTGTTTAAACGACCTGCTAGAAGGGGGGTCGCCTTATTAATGAGATATATGATTTTGGCAGCAATTTAGGGGGCTGAGAAAGGGGGTCGCCTTATGTACAAGGTCGCAGTGTACATTGAAATATACAGTAGTGCAATATTCATTCAGCAACAGGAAACAGATACAATAACGATGTTCGCATGATTTATAGAATTGTTTCTGTTGAGACGCCACAATATTTAAATACCGCTGTTACAATGGAACTAATTGGATGTAGCTTAATTGGTATAGTGTCCACTCTTCACCTAGGGATAGGGGTTCGATTCAAGGCCAATTAAGTTATACCAAAAGACATTAAAATGATGGAGATGTTACTTACTTGCTTGGTGTTCAACATAATAAGGGCAAAACATCATTTGAACTGGCGATCTATTTGGCTGTATCCAAAATTTCTTAGTTTATCACACTGTGCAAGTTGTGACTTAATTCATGTGCCAAATTAAGTGTACACATATTTTATTCAACAAGGAAATGATGTTTAAACTCTTTCTGTACATGTATATGTCTGTTTGTAGATTTTCATGATATGATAGTTATTAATAAGAGTATAAATATTTTAATGATATCTTTTACAAGGTTTTGTTAAGATGAAATGTGACCTCATGTTGACAGAAATCCAATATCAGATAAGTAAATAAATCAGATAAATCTGCCTGTCAGCCATAAAACAATTTTGCCAAAAAATCATCTCTCAATGTTGACAGAAGTAATTTACAAAATGATATGCATTATCAAAAATCTTCTACGACTGACATAATATTTTCTGAGCATCATCAAATTACATCCATATACGTGATAACCCTTATTTCTGTGCTCTACAGAGATATATACTTGGACAGACGGATCCTCGTTTTTTTGCTCAAATCTAATTTGTTGAGACCATGTCTGTACAGCTTCCATTCATAACGATAATCATCCCATTTCCCGCCAATACCAGTTCAGTAACAGATCTATAATGTCTATGTAAGGCCATAATCCAAGCATTGGCGGAGAAATACTCCGATACCACGCCACCATCGGAGCAGAGATTGACAATTTCTGGAGAAGATGACATGAATCCAGACAAATGGACATCTTGAGATCCGCATACATTCAATTTGGACTCCATTTACATCGCTCGTGTCTTTTGTAATGGGATACATGATTACGAGACTTTGGACGCTATTATCAGAACCTTACCTCTTCTCCCAATATAAAGATTGGCAGATGGTTTTAATATGTCTCAAGAAAACCTTGCTTGAGCTCTTCTGGAAATTTACATCTTCCTACGCAGAGCCTAAAAGGCCAGTTTCCAAACTGTCATTTTATGCCTTGCTGCAGAGACTTTACTTTTCTGTGCTGCTATAGTGCCCCTACAGAGTAGAGAGCAAGCACAGAAAACTCAAGGCTATGCAGCAAGGCATAAAATGACAGTTTGGAAACTGGCCTTTTAGGCTCTGCATAGGAAGATGGGAAATTTATAGTGTCATAGTCTGTGGATATACAAACAACCAGTGAGACGATAGAGTTTGATATTGTGTGTATGTCTCGTTTTGTAAATGTAGTGTTAAAATTGATGTCTGGGTAGGCCCTTATTCAAGGTGAAAATTTTGGAACTTTGATTTAAGTGCAAGTTTCATGCCATATTGGTTGATTCTCTCATTTTGGAACTGTCGGGTTCAAATGGGCGTCTGAGTAGGGAATCTCTCAAGATTTAGCTACTGAAACTTTGATTTTAGTGTTACTTTCACAGTTCTAGAAGTTTGTTAAAGTTTTAGAGAAACATACATTATACTTGATGTCAGGATTTGTGAATCTTGCAGCATTCTTTAATCAAGCTATTGTTGTATAATTTGCAGTTGTTTGATATCATAATGTATTATTTTGGTAAAGTCATTTACTAAAGGCATGTCATTTAATATGGAAAAGTTTGATTTCTTATTTGGATCTCTATAATACATCTCTACTCTCAACTTATCTTTGTATTTATCAAGTGTACATTTTAAAACTACCATAAATGATACCATAACTGTTATAAGGGACATTTTTGTATCTTCTGCAAGTCTTGATAAAATGAAATTTGAGCTTTTATGTTGACAGATATCCAATATCGGATAAATATACAGCAAATAAATCTGCCTGTCAGCCATAAAACAATTTTGCCAAAAAATCATCTTTCAATGTTGACAGAAGTAATTTACAAAATGATATGCATTATCAAAAATCTGTTACGACTGACATAATATTTTCTGAGCATCATCAAATTACATTCATATACGTGATAACCCTTATGTCCGTGCTCTACAGAGATATATACTTGGATAGATGGATCCTTGTTTTCTTGCTAAATCAAATTTGTTTAGCCATGTCTGTACAGCTTCCATTTATAATGATAATCATCCCATTTCCCGCCAATACCAGTTCAGTAACAGATCCATAATGTCTATGTGAGGCCATAATCCAAACATTGGCAGAGAAATACTCCGATACCACGCCACCATCGGAGCAGTGATGGACAATTTCTGGAGAAGATGACATGAATCCAGACAAATGAACATCTTGAGATCCGCATACATTCAATTTGGACTCCATTTACATCGCTCGTGTCTTTTGTAATGGGATACATGATTACGAGACTTTGGACACTATTTTCAGAACCTTAGCTCTTCTCCCGTTATAAAGATTGGCAGATGGTTTTAATGTCTCAAGAAAACCTTGCTTGAGCTCTTCTGGAAATTTATAGTGTCATAGTCTGTGGATACATACAACCAATGAGACGATAGAGTTTGATATTGTGCGTATGTCTCGTTTTGTAAATGTAGTGTTAAAAATGAAGTCTGAGTAGGCCCTTATTCAAGGTGAAAATTTTGGAACTTTGATTTTAGTGCAAGTTTCATGCCATATTGTCTTATTCTCTCATTTTGGAACTGTTGTGTTCAAATGGGTGTCTGAGTAGGGAATCACTCAAGATTGAGCTTTTGAAACTTTGATTTTAGTGTTAATTTCACAGTTGTTGAAGTTTGCAAAAGTTTTAAAGAAACGCACATTATGCTTGATGTTAGGATTGGTGAAGTTGCAGCATTCTTTAATCCATCTAGTGTTGGGATGATTTGCAGTTGTTTACTCTCAACAAATCTTTATTTTTATCAAGTGTACTTACAAAAAAACACTGTAATTGATACAATAACTGTTATAAGTGAAATTATTGTATTTTCTGCAAGTCTTGATAGATGAAATTTGAGCTTTTATATTGACAGATATCCAATATCAGATAAGTATATATATTTCATATGAATCTGTCTGTCTGCTATAAAACAATTTTGCTAAAAAACATCTCTCAATGTTGACAGGAGTAATTTACAAGATAAGCATTATCAGAAATCTGTTACGTTTGACATAATATCTTCTAAGCATCATCAAATTACATCCATATACGTGATAACCCTTATGACCATGCTCTACACACAGAAATATATACTTAGACAGATGGATACTCATTTTCTTGCACAAATCAAATTTGTTGAGACCATGTCTGTACAGCTTCCATTCATAACGATAATCATCCCATTTCCCGCCAATACCAGTTCAGTAACAGATCTATAATGTCTATGTAGGGCCATAATCCAAGCATTGGCGGAGAAAAACTTCGATACCACGCCACCATCGGAGCAGAGATGGTCAATTTCTGGAGAAGATGACATGAATCCAGACAAATGGACATCTTGAGATCCGCATACATTCAATTTGGACTCCATTTACATCGCTCGTGTCTTTTGTAATGGGACACATGATTACGAGACTTTGGACACTATTTTCAGAACCTTAGCTCTTCTCCCGTTATAAAGATTGGCAGATGGTTTAAATGTCGCAAGAAAACCTTGCTTGAGCTCTTCGGGAAATTTATAGTGTCATAGTCTGTGGATACATACAACCAATGAGACGATAGAGTTTGATATTGTGTGTATGTCTCGTTTTGTAAATGTAGTGTTAAAAATGAAGTCTGAGTAGGCCCTTATTCAAACTGAAAATTTTGGAACTTTGATTTTAGTGCAAGTTTCATGCCATATTGGCTGATTCTCTCATTTTGGAACTGTTATGTTAAAATGGGCGTCTGAGTAGGGAATCACTCAAGATTTAGCTTTTGAAACTTTGATTTAAGTGTTACTTTTTCAGGAAGTTTGCAGAAGTTTACATCAGGAATATATTCTTGATCTCATGCTTTGTTAGTTTTGTGGCATTCCGACATCTATTTTGGCATAATTTGCAGCAGTTTGATATCTTATTTTCTATATATCAATTGTTTTTAAAACCACTTTAAGAAATAAACATATTTTAAGTGTGCTTTACTGTAAGTTGTGCGAACATAGAAACAGCCTAGAACAGCAATTCAACCATTAATACGCCATTTTGAATGTCCATAAAAATCCATTCAATTAATGAAATAAAATCAATATTCATGTGACACAAGTTCGCAAATGTTCATATAACAAGTAACAAATGTCTACCTCGTCTATCAAAGACATCTTTATTAGAGGCATCAATTTGACCAGAAAGTTTTAAAACCAAAAAAGAAAAAAGAAGTTTGTCACCCATCCAATGATAAACTACAATCATTGATGATGAACTTCATAGATTATGGTGCCCTTAATGTGCAAAGGATTGTGTGCCAGTTGTGTTACACTTATGAAAGTAATTAATAACCATTCATTAGCAAGAGCATCACCTAGGATCAGTTTATTTTTTTACATATTCTTTTTATCAAAGTATTCATGTCGAACATACCATTATATTGTTATATTGTTGTGAACCATTGCTGTTCCATCAATAAAAAAATCAAACTTTAGTATAGAAAGATATTATCCTAATGGAGATCTTGGATGGAAAGAAAAAGAATATATGACAGTAAAACCTCATGAAGAAATGAAAATAAGACAAGTTGCTATGAACTTAAATCCATAAAAAAATCTTAAGAGCAAATATACAAATCATGTTAGAAAATATGCAAACATATCTGAGCCATTTTAAAAAAAAATTCACAATGCTTTAAAACAGGTCCTTTTTTTACTATAACTTTTATAGCTTAAGTTTTATATTTCATAAGTCCATGAATATTCAGAGTAAGATTGTCTTCATAGTGTTTCATAAACCAATCTCCAAATTTCAAAAAGCTTAAAAACTCCAAAAAAGAATTAAAGTGTCTTCATTATATGCAATTTCCATCACTTTACATTTAATTTTTCAATGCTTGACACTATCCAAAGTGTAAAATGATCTCCATATTGTATAAAACGTCCACAAAACGTTATCATGTTTCCCTTAATCACATTTTTGTCCTCTTCCGCTTCACCAGTTAAAGATGATTTAACCTGGTTTGAATAGATCCACTCTTTCCTTTGCAGGCTTACATAAAACATCAATATAAAAAGTAATTCAATCAGCATTGGTAATAGACAATGAAAAACAATAACAATCTAATATTTCTGTAAACAACACCAGCTTCAAGGGAATGAACCATGCATGATTCATACTTTTATACAAAGTTCCTAAAATCATGAGTAAAAGATATGTCCAAAAATAAGAATGACGAAATATCTATCGAAGTCATCTGTTTTCATGGGGCTAAGAAAACATCTTTCATTGGAGCTTTCCTGATTGACAGTCATAAAAGGAGAAAGCGGCCATGATTGTATGTTTTATAACAACTAATTCCATAAAGATTATATTCAAGATTTTTACGGATTCTGTGAAGCAAGCTTGGATTTCAGATGTTATCTACATCTTTGAGCAAAATAACATCTTTAATCAAATTTTCCTGATCTGTTTGATAAAACCGACCAATCTAAGATCTCACATAAAACCCAGGAATGGGACCCTGAATCTATAGGCATATAAGAATGCATGGAAGCATTCTGTTTATTAGCTTAGCACAACCAAGATCACGTGCCATTGATAGATTATTGGTTGTTTTTCATCACTTTTAAAAATTTATATTTTAAATTGTGAATGTACATGTATATAACTTAATATTTTCGTTTTATATAAGGTAAAACAATATTTTAACAGATCTGGAGGAAAATATATAATAATATATATAAGCAAATTGCACAAACCAAAGTGGTTTTGTGTTGTTTGGCCTTGTAGGGGTTTGGAAGAGTGCTCAACATTGGTGAATGGAGTAAGATAAATGTAGTACAAAGAGAGGGAGCATATACATATATGTATATAATTATTGTAGTATATAAGTCAATATTTTCTACATTATCAAAATATTCTATCACTGACTAGAATATCACTGTGATAGAATATTTTGATAATGTAGAAAATATTGACTTATATACTACAATAATTATATATGTATATGCTCCCTCTCTTTATCTGAATTCCTTGTGAAGTGAAAATAAACTTTTGTCATTTATGAAATAAATCTTTAAATCCGATACTGTTGTTATATTCTAGCAAATTACACAATTTCCCTCTTGTGTAAGAGTTGAAAATGGCCTGTCATTGTCTTTAACACTGTCAAATGGTATTTTTTAGGATATATTGCTTGATCTTCCACAACGATATATCCTGTTGTCCAGTTTTTGATGAATAAATGTAATAATAACTATAATTCTCATTTCTCATCACCATAAACTTTTATGTGCTTCAATCTTACGTTATAAAAAAATACGTCTCCATATCCAACCTGTTTTCAGAACATTTTATATCTGGCCCTTAAATCCCTAAAAGAGTCTACATCAAACTTTGTCTCCTCGCCCAATCTTTCCTGAATATTATATATCTGGCCTTTATATCCCTAAAAACGTCTACATCAAACTTTGTCTCCTCGCCCAAGCATTTTCCTGAACATTTTATATGTGGCCTTAAAATCCCTGAATGGGTCTATTGGATCTATTGATAGACTGAGTGAGTAAGCGAGTTTGGGGTCAACGCAGCCCTTTTCCAAGATTCCTTTTTAGCAAAATGATGAATCTTTAGATGAGGTGAAGCCCAGAGGTTGCCAGCGGGTCTCGTAAAGGGAACGGGATTGGCAGGCGCTGATTAGCCTATATAACATACAGTTGATTTTACAGTTTCATCCGAGCTTCCATTCTATCAACTTGAGTTTTCTTAAGTGCACCATTCATGTTTTTGATATGCAAAGTTTAATTCTCTGAATGCTTTTACAGATTGGAATTTTGTTGTTTTTAAGGATGACAAGAGTAAGATGAATTAACTTATCTTGAACTTGAATTCTTCATCGATTTATTTTCCCCATTTGATTTTTTTTTTATGATGTGAAAAGTTTAATTCTCTGGATATAATTTCACAGATTAAACTTTTTGGGTTAAGATAAGAAGTTCAAGATAAATAAATTTGTAGATTAGAATTATTGATGTACTCTGCTTATTCGATTTACTCACTTACATTTAATGTTTTTGATTAAAGATTTTGGGATCATTTTACAATATTTTTTTTTTAAGATGACAAATATGAAATATGATAAAGAAGCGTGTCAAATTGAAAATGCTATCACTAAATTTCAATTTTTAAAAAACCTTTCGCACAGTTACTGTTTTTGTTATACAAAGTATAATTCTCTGGTTGCTTTCCCATATTTGGACTTTTGTTGATAACATGCATTGAGTGTAAAATGAAATCATTTCTCTTCAACTTTAAGTCTTCATCAAAATGTAAAATCATCACTACTTTCTTGTATCATAAAAAAGTAAATGGAAGAAATATGTTCCTCAACAGGAGTTTATCATAACGTGAAGCGAAACCTCTCCGACTCGGTAATTTCGCTACTGACGAGGAATTGCACACAGCGTACGTCACTTCCAAGTTGCAATGTACACACACTGCAGGCGTTATTCCGACCAATAGACACAGGTCTAAATTAGTTGCTGAATTAAACGCTGTAATGGATCCAACTTCAGGAATCCACAACGGATCAATCTTAACATTTTACGTATTACACTCACAAAATTTGCTCCTGCGTATTCCAATATTTTCCCTTCCCTCCAGCTAGTGTGAATCTTTACTTTGTGCAACAACTTCGAGATAAATTGACGAGCATTACCCAGGATGTTGATTGAGGGGCTATTGACATTGTCCACAAGCAGAGGAGCACCCTTCTATCAGTCTTTTCATATTTTCTTCCTCTGGCAATGAGATATATTCCAATATGATATGAAAACCTTGGAAGTGAATTGAGATGATTTGGGGTTTAACGCTGCTTACGAAGAAGAAGAACATTTCCCATATATCATGGAGCTGAGTTGGTAGAGTAACCGCTCGTCACCCGGAATACTGGATATCACTTATTTATTATTGCTTTGGGGTCCAGAGACCCCAAAGTTATGTAACATTTGATATTGAAAACTAATGGCAGAAGGTTCTCTCTATAATACTCTTGGAAACTTCAAAGAGAAGTTTCAGCCAATGATATTTGTCTTAAGCATATTCTGGTATTTCGACGACCAATGGACAGAGCTGTTGCAAATTTATACCCACGTGACCATGTGGGTGGTACGAAATAATTGGCAAGCTTTAATTCGGAAACTGATTATTATAATAATGTTATGATGTAAAATATATCGTAAATTTTCAAAAATATATGGATGAGCGTTTACACCCTTAAAAAATATCAATTTTGCATGTGCATGTGAGCTGTTTTGTAGTTATTCGGTGTATTTTTTTGCATTCCACATTCGGAAACGACATTCCATTTTTGTATCAACTAGGAATTCGGTTCCTTCAATTTTACGCTAACGCTAAATGTCCCGCCTTGTCAATGACTGATTGTTCACTCAATGCAATTTCAAAAAATAACGTTATGGGTGATTTGTTTACGATTAAAGGTGTCTTTCGAAGAAAGTATCGACACTTTCGACAGGGTCTAAAATATGATAAATTATCACCCAAAACTGTGTTTCAGAGGAGATATCGCTTTGAAAGTTGTAATTTTTCAGAAGAAAGAAACATTGTACTTGAATCACTCCCACCATGTGAGGTGTTAGATATTTCTAAAGATGATGTGTTAACGTCTTTTGCTAAGATAAATTCACATAAAGCCTGTGGACCTGATAATTTGCTAGGTGTAGTTCTAAAAGAGTGCAGAGTGCAAGTTGCAACTGGCTGATATTTTCCAAACGTTTTGTCAACTATCATTAAGTTTCCATCATGTTCCCACTCTTTGGAAAACATCAAAATTATCCCATTGCCAAAAAAGAAAAACAAGCCTCGGATATTTGTTACTTTTATCAACTTGTGTTGATATATTTGATATCAGAAGACACATGGGTGAGATTCTCTATATATTCTTTAATGTCATCCTATAATATAATGAAAATAATGATCTTGTAACTGAGATCTTTTCTCAAAATTTTAGCAACTTTCGGCTGTAATAGGATCAACACTCACTTAAGGAAAATTATTCTTGCAACATGTAATTAACCTGAAAGTCAATGGGAAATTCGTCCGGTTTAAACTAAATTTGCGGGTATTGGAAAACAATGTATCCCGAAAAGTTTACTAGCGCAACAATTTCTCTATTAATTAATCACTGACTCTTGTATTAAACTCACCGTCAGCTATCTTTTAAACCTAAAGCAACATAGATTTAAACTGCCATATTAATGTTTAGAAATTTTATATCATAACAATTTATATCATAATTGAGATAGGAGACGTATCTATCATTGGGTGGAATTTAAGCGGAACGAACGAGATGTTGTACTATGTACATAGTGTACTGATAACTATCACAACAAAGAGCAAAAAATATGCGTCTCCGATCGATTTGAACAATTTATTCAAGTAAAAGACCCCGTCCCCGTCCCCGTCCCCGTCCCCGTCCCCGTCCTCCCTAACCTAAATCTCCTGGTTCTATATAGTGATACATAACCGGGTGCCCCAAAGCTTGCCTTTTTAAAGGCTTTTCTTGTATGCTTAGCGATGAGAGACTGAGTTTTCTAAGTTCTAGAAAAGTGTTCTCGTCACTGGGTTGTTTTCAGTGTGATAACATTTATCTCTCATTAAGTGACCGGATGAAGCCGGTATTTTCAAGAGTGGCGCATTTATGAGTGAAAATATAGGTTTTATCCCTTTACGAGAACAAATAATATCCTGTTTATCATATGCCTCTCTGGTCAGAAATGTGATGATTTACGTCTTATATTCCTTGTGTGTTTTCCTCCGATGTCATACCATTGTTGTATTGTAACTTTGCAACAGCGATGATGTTATGTTGATTGTAGAAGTGATGTCAAGCCATTGTTCATATTACATCATCACTCGCTGATATTTTCACTGACTTGAAAAAGGGATACATAACACTCAGTGGCGAGAAAACTCAGTCTCCCATCACAAAATTACAAGTTATAAACTTAAAGGGCCAGATCGAGCGGCTATTTTCTGTTCCACAAATATTCGGGAGGGAATTCCCTTTTGCACACGACACGTCAAATTTTATATATTCGACTTTGTTTTCTATTTATTTTATGTTAATAACTATGTCATATTTGGTAATTTGTTCTAATCCGCCCTTCAAAACAAAAAAATTGCGAAAATAAATAAAGCCACTGACAAGCACATCGAGCGGTGATTTTGTTTGTTTGTGGAAACGAAATTCACGGAGGACATTCCTGTTAACTAATAAATACGATTTTTACATGATTATTTCACACTTAATTTCAAAAAATTCAAAATGTTAATGAGGTTATCATTCAAGTTGTTCATGATTTAACAATTTGATAAAGAATAAAGTGTATCGCCCCCCAAAAAGAAAAACATCGTGAAATGAAGCCAATCATCGGAGCTACGAGCGTGAGATGCATTACTGGCATTTACTGCAACAAAATACTGTCTTAACTGATAACTTTTATTATGCATCACGTGTAAACATGTCCCTCTTCTATCAATCACTTATTTTTTCTTGATTTACTCAATGAATTAGCATGATACAGTACATTTGTTTTCTCGCAATGCAAACAATTCAAAATGGCGGAGGAAAGCCGATCGAACTCGAAGCCTTGATCATGGCGACCACTAGGATTATTGTCAGCTGATTGTTTGGTCGGTGTTGTAGTTACTTGGATGTTTAATTTGTAGGAAATTTGTTAATAATGTTTGCATAAGAAAATTGACAGACAAACAGATTGTTTATTGAAATCTACATATGACACTCAATCAATGTGACACTGAGAAGAATAGTTGATTCGCATCGAATATTAAAAAAATCGTCAGCGCTGTCGCACTCCGAAATATACATAGTCCGTATTGCACTTTTTCGAACATAAAAACTTCATGTGATTTAAGTGACTAAGATATATTTTGGAAGAAAAAATGTTTTACTATGAGTCGGGTTGAGATTAGCAAGAAATCCATAAATTGATAAATATATATGTAAATAATTTTCATTTCTAATTAATATTGAAATATTGTGATATTAAATATTGCATTAAAATGGAAAAGAAATTTCACAAATAATTATCCAAACAAAATACTTTGTTTACATCAGAGATAAGCAAGAAATCTATAAATGGAAATTTATATAAATAATTATGTCATTTATAATATTGAAATATTTTGATATTACAATTTATGTTGTAGTTTTTTCGTATACCCCCAAGTCATAATAATTGGAATGAGCAAGACATAGAAATAAATAAATAAATGCCAAAATTCATTTGACACCCTGACACAAACGAGCCATGTTGTTTACATATAGCGTTGCATTATGGGAAGGGGCTTTTCTCGTGCTATTTATAGATCTAAAAACTATGACGCGCTATTCGAAAACAGCCTCGTTCCCGATCTAAAGCTTATTTCTCAGAAAGAGGCTCGATCGGCCTCTTTAAATGCTGATTCTCAAAACACCTTTTTTATCCAAAGTGAAATTATTTCTACAAAAGAAAAACTCAATCTATGTTCACTCAAAAAATCACATCTACTTGAAACAATTGAAAGTTAATTTCCACAAACAAACATTATGATAAGCTAACCCCAAAATGATTTGTCAAAAAGATTTTACCCACCATATTTTCAAATTGAATTATTATATTTTTAAAAATGTCTGCTAATGTAGGGTAATAAAAATACAAAATAATCATCACATTTTCAAAATACGGATAATTTATATATTTTTTTGTTATTTTTTAATAACATGTTAGCCTAAAAACCTTCTTCTAATAGGTGAGTAAACAAAAAGATATTTTAAGTTATGTTTGAAACTGTTTATTTGCAAATAAGGTCATCAGATTGCAAATAGGGTCTTTAAGTACAAAAAAATTCTCAAAACAAAGTTCAGTCTTTGAAACGACCTCGGAAAGTGAATGCAAATTAATTTCGACACAAACTATCCACTGATTTGCAGGTTGAGTATCAATCTATCTCCTCCCATGCCACTGATCAGCCTTCAATCGACACTGATCGCCAATTCGGAATGCGATCCAAGCGCTGTTAAAGACATCATATTCACTCATCCGTGAACATCTTGGTCCCAAATTACTGCGCAGTTTCAGAAGCCCTTGGCTAATAAAGACTTTCCATATTATATACAGCCTTTATCAGTTTATCAAAGTCACACACAAGAATACAGATCGGGAGGAAATAGATAGAAAACTGGTCCCTGGCGTACGCCACATTAAACCGAAAATACTTGAACAAAGCCAACAGAATCTATGATCGTGAGCTGAACAGAGAGTGCACATAAAAACTTAGCTCTGTAAAGCGTAAACTCAACGACGACGGTAATGCTTCTACCAATTTTATCAATGTCTTTAGATTTTAGAATAGCCCATGGAAGCTTTATATCGTTTTTGAAGCAAAATGAAAATTCCCTTGCGGCTATTGTATGCTTGATTTAAGTTTGACAAAGCTATCCCTTCAAAATTGTATCCTCGCTAAGAGTAATTTCCTTTCAACGGAGAGGATCTTAACCAATTTTTGTTAAAAATTTCTGCCGTTGAGTTTGATAAAATAGCACCTGATATTAAATTGCCGCAAATGAAGCAAAGCGGCGGGGTTTTGTTCAAAGTTTGCCATGCACACTCTTCAAATTTCACCGAATCAAAAGTATCTATGGACAGAGTGGTAAATGAAGCAAACTGAATGAAGTAATCCCCCAACAACATCAAAAGGCGTCTTGAAATGGTAAAGATTTGGAAGTTGTTGACTCTTAATACAAGATAGGAAATCATTACTGCGTACAGAAAGAGGAAATCTACCCTGAGGCACCGCGTCACCTGTGTCCATTGCCATGTGCAACTCGGGACAAACAGATCAAGAATCAAGCAGGAATATCTTGAAAGAAACATCACTTAGCTTGCAGAATATGTCCTGCCTTTAAGGAGGTATGACCAGGGTTATTTTGTAGCAACTAAATTCCAGTGTAAATCTTGCTTGTCTATTCATGTTTCATCTTATTCATTAATCATACTCCTAAGTCATAATTATCATAATCATCAATATCATGATTATCAACATCGTCGTTATCATTGCTCAGTCATCATTATCATAAATATCAAAACAATGTATCATGATTATCAACATCGTCGTTATCATTGATATCATCCTCAATCAGCATTATCATAAATATCAATATCATGATTATTAACATCTTATCATTGATATTATCTTCAGTCATCATTATCATAAATATCAATATCATGATTATTACCATTGTCGTTATCATCAATATCATCCTCAGTCATCATTATCATACATATTAATAGCATAACTTTTAATCTTATCAATATTATCCTCAACATTTTATCATTATCATTTTCATCACACTAATCATGATCATCATCTTTGTTGTCGTCATAATCAACAACATTAAATTTATCATCATCATCAACAGTGACCACAACAACAACAACAAATTCATCAAACTTATCATTATTACCACGAATATTCACGTAAATTAATGTATGATTTCAGCTCCAACACAAATACAAGGTTTTAGATTTGTTTTTCAATTTATAATTCCAACTGTTATATATTCAGCATTTAAAAATGAATATGGTATTTGTTGATTCACAAGAACATTAATGATATTTTTTCAGTTATCAAATCCATTAAAGGGGCAGTAGCACGTTTTTATGGGGTATATAAGGTGATGTCAGGAAAATGAAAATAAACGGTTCCAATTGAAAGACAATGTACTTAAACTACATGGAGCAGTAATAATTCAAAAATATATCGTAATGTTTAGCCATGCGATTTCTTTTTCTTACAGAAAGTGAATTAAAGGTGTTCACACAAAAATGGCCGCCAATGGATTTTATGCGAATCTTCATATTTTGTCCTCTGACTATGGCTAATTGGCTTGTGTAATGAGATTTAAGACACTATCAAAGTAATACATTCAGCACTAACATACAAATATCAGTGAAAATTTTAAAATATAAAATTATCAAAAAACGTGCTACTGCCCCTTTAAATGTCAAGAAAATTAAGACAACCCATTAAATTCAAATGGACATACATCCAATAAAATAGCTTTAAAATTTTCTTTCAATGAGTTACATATTTTGATATTTCTATTTAAGAACTGGGTTTATCCTGTAACTTCAGAATGATGTTTGAAAACCTCGATATGCTAGAACACCTCGCAGCTAGAGAGTAAAACTTGAATGCTCCAACCACATCATACATCACAGGAAACCGCCTTTTAGAACCAATCATTTCCTTTGCTGAAATTAGTCAGATTCAAAGTCAGCATTGTGACAAGGTTATACATCACTGTAGATGCCAATCCGCGGTCAGATCTACAGTGTTGACCAATCAAGGGTTATGACCTGGACTGAATTGACCAATCAGAGTTCACAGCTGAACTTGAACTGACCGTTAGTAAAGTCAATATATCTGCTTGAATGCCGTCAACATGCGCTTGCTTTTAACAGCGACTATGTGTCAAATGTTTACCCAACGCTACCAAGCACTCATCAAAACTCACCCTTGACCACTGGTCAAGAAAATAAATCTAATAAACCCCCTGCTCGGACATCAGCCTGATTATCTACTCTGCGGAGCCAACCAAAATTACCCCCTTCGGTGTGAAGGAAATTAATTGAACGGGCACATCAGCGCTTCGAATCTGATTGAAAGAAACGGCGCAATTTGGAGCAGATTTGATTTGAAACTTGGCCGTCCACTGAAGAAGTTGTCCCCAAGACTACATTGCATTACCTTGTGAGAATTGTCTCCTGTTGGCAGGTTTTAGATGGTGAAGTGGAGTAAATTTGATGATATATTCAGCTCCCCGGAGGCTTGTGTTGGACAAGTCTTTCCCTACATAAATGCTAGTCAGGTAGTCAACAAGTGAAGTGAATAAAATCGCAACTGCATTAACTTATTTCCTGGCAATTTAGAGCAGTTTTATGCAAACCATTTAAAAGTTTTAAATTTTTAAAAAGTATGTGAATGAATGTTGTTCACTTGACTCTAAATTTTTTTTTAAATAGGTTATTGAACTTTGATATAGAATTTGGATGTGTTACTTTTTATTTCTAGAAATGAAGTAAGATTATTCTTTAAGAAAACTGAAATGAGCAAGAGGTTAGACATTATTTAATGTAATGAATCAAATTCTAATACAGTGATTGAAATCATATATTGAGTGCCCTGGGTGCTACGCTTGAAAAAGGTTTCCCTTTTAAAATAATTCAATTTGAATTTTTTGTACATATAAATATTATATTGCAAAAACACATTTCATTACTTCAGCTTGGTATCGTAACTCTTGGGTTCTGGTTTAGCTGTAAAATTCGAGCATTTATATGTACCAAAACCTTACAATCATATAAACTCTATCCTTATTTTTTCATTTTTTTTTAATAACTGCACGAATCTGCTGCAGGGTATTACAATATTAAATCTAAAAAATATGAAAAAATTAAATGAATATACCGGTAAGTAGCCGTTGGAGGATTTCTCTTGATAATTTTGTTTCAAATTAATTTGAAGGCAAAGGTTGAATACGCTTAAATTTGTCTTGATGATCTTATAAGTTTTGGAATCTTGTAAACTTCACAAGAAAATTTTTGAAAAGGATAGCCATCAGTCAATTAAATTTTTTAAAAGCTTTGCCAATTTGAAAGTTCAAAGCTGATGCCAAAGTGTGCTTATGAAAATTTAAAGTGCCATTTTAGTATACATTAAAGAATGTTTTGATGAAGATATTGGTACTGGCGACGACCCAGTCCTAAAGTTGAACATCAAAAAGCAGTTTAATTGATCCTTGAAAGTTTTTAATACAAAACTTAAATCAGGCATACTGTCACTATCTAAAAATTCTCTGAGAATCACAAAATCTCAAAAAATCAATATCCCGTCCTAATAAATCATGACGGTAAATTAGCCAAGAATCTCGACTAAAACATCTTTAATATCAATAGATAAAAATGCCTTGAATGTAGAGGCAAGATTTCAGACAAAACTGAAGCGCCTCCAGCAAATTGCAAGGACACTAATTCTCACGACAACGTATCCTTAATCAATCTCCTGCTGTGTGAGTTTGCCACGAGCTTGTAACAAGATTATACATAGTAAGGGCCCCAAACTGATCCAATTCAGCCCTGTTTGTCTCCATCAGAATCTCTCACACAATATTCTAGAAACTTCGTAAGGACGTGGACGATTTTCATTTCAGCCCTGATTGAGTATAAATCAAATACAAAAGGTCAGATAGTAGTTATAATAAATCTGAATCTATATATCGAGATCAAAAGAGGCCCTTCGATACTGACATTCAAATTCATTTATATCACAGTATTGAAAGATATATATATGGTAACCTCAATACATTGATGTTATTACTTTCCACAGAAATAGATAGTTTAAGAATGATTTAAATGTAAAATGTTATAAGGAAATACAGCAACTCATTCAGATTTGATCTTGCCAAAGACTTGTGATGCGGTTGAAAAACATAACCCGGAGAGTTATTTAAATAGATATAATAGAAAAATATATTTGAGTATTTCAACAAAAAATATTTTCTGTCAGCCAAAATCATTAAATGATGTTTGTCATATGTTAGAAACTGAAGTTGCAATAAATTCAATTTCAAGCTATGATCAAGGTATGTCATGAAATATGTCAGAAATCTAGTGCTTCAACAAAACTCTTCTCCCAAACCCTTCCCTCTCCCTTCCATCCCTCCTGCTTTCCCCTCCCCCTCCCCCCACCCAAAACTCTTTTCCTACTCTCCCTCCCCTTTCCCTCTCCCTCACCCTTTTCCTTTCCATCCCTCCTGCTTTCCCCTCCCCTCCATTTTCTGCTTCCTCCCTCAAACCACTTCTCCCGCTCTCCCCCTCCCTCCCTTAAACCACTTCTCCCACTCTCCCTCCCCTTTCCTTCTCCCCCCTCTCCCTCCCCTTTCCTTCTCCCCCCTCTCCCTCCCCTTTCCTTCTCCCCCCTCGCCTGCTTTCTCCCATTACCCATCCCCTTTCCCTCTCCCTAACCCTTTCCCTTTCCATCCCTCCAGCTTTCCCCTCCACTTCCCTCCCATCATCTCCCTCTCCACTCCCTCTCCCTCTCTTTTCCCAGGACCTCTTAATTCCCTCTCTCTTCTTTCTCTCCCCTTCTCCCTCTATGCCCCCATCTTCATCCCCTCACCTCTCCCCCTTCCGCAATCCCCCAGGTTTTGGCCCCCTGTTACTTGTTGCACTGGCTAATACCACTTGAACTGTCTGTCTGATAGGCTGATTGTAGGATTTACAATAAGACCCAATCACAGATACAGTTACTTGAATATGTCTGGTCTTCGTAATTTACTTTCATAGGCAAATTACTTTATGGGGGACAAATGAGGTGAAATATTCCTTCCTTTGTCCATAGTGGATGCTATAACTTAATCTGACTATTTTCCCCCTGTATCAAGTTTTATGCGCCATGAGCATGCAGTAGTGGGTGGACACTGGCGCTTCTCAAACAGTCGTCATCATCATCATCATCATTTTCACCATCATCATCATCATTATCATCATCATCACCATCATCATCATCATCATCACCACCATCTTCATCACCATCACCATCACCACTACCACAACCATCATCACCATCACCATCATCATCATCATCATCATCATCATCAACATCATCATCATCATCATCATCATCATCATCATCATCATCACCATCACCATCATCATCACCATCATCTTCATAGTCATCATCTTCATCTTCATCTTCATCATCATCTTCATCATCATCATTTGCATCATCACCACCACCACCACCACCATCGTCATCATCATCATCACCACTACCACCACCACCACCATCACCATCACCATCACCATCATCATTCTCATCATCATCATCATCACCACCATCATCATCATTATTTTCATCACCATCATCATCATCACCACCACCACCACCACCACCACCATCACCATCATCATCATCATCATCATCACTACCTTCATCATCATCACCATCATCATCACCATCATCATCATTATCATCATCATCATCATCATTACCACCACCACCACCACCACCACCATCATCATCATCATCATCATCATGTTGCTCTCTTAGGTTGGTGGGTACAGTGGTTGTCACTCGGATCACCATCATGTACTGGGTTCAAATCAATCAGAATTTTATAATGCTACTCATAACAAGTTTTTTAATAATATTGTCAAGTATTTGTGGATAACAACTGAGAGCATTGCGTTTCAATAAAGGTTATTGTATCATTCCCATGCATAATGGTGTAGGCAGAGAATGGTTCATGCATTATATAACCATTAACATTTCATTTTTGAACATAGTTTAAATCAAGACTACAACTAAAATTTCATTTTCAGACATGTTTATTCAATTCAAGTACTCAGAATGTACACAACCCATTAAGATCTTTAAGTCATTTGTTTCATTTGAAGAATATTGTTTAAGTGTTTCAGTATATTTATTAACTGTATGGTGAGACATAAGCAGTGTCATTCTTATCATGTGTGCACATGTGGACATTTCTTTTGCCAAGCAACAATTGTATAAGGGCAATTCCTCATTTAGTTGTTTTTGACATCATATGACAATTATTCAATCATTCATTCCTTAGAAGATGTTACAAGAGAAGCAGAAAGTTTCAATGCAACAAATATGACATAAAATGAACATACCGTATTCGTCCTAATAAGCGCCCCCTCCCTAATAAGCGCCTCCTATTACAAATTTCCATATAACAGAGCGCCCTCCCCCTCCCCTTCATACGTAAAATGGCCTACCTCTACTGCTTTTCGAATAGTTTTTAGTTTATCCGGGCCTGTGAATGTGTAGTTGCACCGAATTTCCAAGATCGACCTACTTTCATTCTCGTTCAGAATCCCGACAAGTGCTAGTTTCGCTTGTCTATAACGTATTCCTAATAAGCGCCCCCCCCCCCCTTTCTGGGGTATCCTAGTAAGTGCCCCCTTTGGATTTTTGCAAGCTAAGCTTATTAGGACAAATACGGTAATAGAAAACCATGAAACTTGTGGAAGTATTTCTCTTAAAAGTCATATGACGCACTTCCTCGCATAATAATCACTTTACATTTAAATTCTTGATAAATTAATCCTTTTTTCTTAACGAAATATTTGCCCACCACTACATGATGACTGTTTATGATTTTCACAAATACATAAAGCCCTATTACAAAATGACACAACTATCTCCATTCACTTTAGAAAACATAGAAGATAGAGGTAGCAGTACACATATTGGTTTATCTAGTATAGGAGCTAATTATATCACATCAGCGATTAACATGCTAATTCAATCAACTTTGTCTTGGCTACATGTTTTCCCACTTATAGAATGTACATTCTTAATTGATAAATTAATATGTAAACAGAATAATATTGATTTGATAAGTCTGTTTATAAAGCAATAATAACACAATTGCTCAATTGGTAGTATTGATCACCCAAGAGTTATTTAGTCAGGTCATTCGAGCGACAAGCGAATTGAAAGTCAATAAAAAAATTGTGACAAGTCAAGTTGAAGAACCCCTAGCTAGCAAACTCAATACCGTAAGATATGTAAATACAGCTTTCAGCTCTGTAGCTCATTGGTTATCATGATAGGTTTTAGAGTTAAGCATAAATAAACTAAAAACATACCCAGACGGGTCTATCCTTTTAAAGGGACCATTCGAAGGGGGTATTTTTTGTGGACACACAATTCAGGAGGACTTTTCTGTTTACAATAATATATGATTTTTACATGATAATTTCACACTTAATTTCAAATATGTTTGTGAGGATAGCATTGCAGCTTGTTTTCTGGCAATGCTAACATTTCAAAATGGCGGATGAAACGCGGTCGAGTGGTGCCTTTAAGACTCATGTTAGTGAGGAACCAAACATTTTTACAAGATCTATTTGTTTTAAACATGTTTATTTCACTATATCCATATTATATATACAAATTGTGAAAGTGAATGGCCAACAAGGTCACAACACTAATACATTCTCCCTTAAACATTATATAAATACATATTTCATACATACAAAACCCAAATGTAGAAAATTAGACATACGTTTTCAACATGGTAAAACATAACAACATATAACATTAATGAACAGGAATATATGGATGACAACTTCTTTATTCATGGTATGCAATGTTTCTGCTTGAGAAAGACACAAAAACCTGTATCGAAACATCGCATACCACAAAATAAATTGAAACATGAAAAGAAAATTTGGAGTTGCCTCTAGAAGTGTGACGATACAGATTTTTTACGATACGATAAGTATCCCGATATCTCATAGCTATACGTTCCATACAATACACGTCATGATACGCTTTTTCAAGGTTTTTCGAAAATTAAAACTTTCGATAAATACTCTGATTTTTAGGTTTAAAAAGGCATTTTCAAGTCAACGATCCATATCACGATACAGAGAATGTATCACGATATGTGTATCATAAGAGTAAGTATCACGATTCACAAATACCACGATATATCATCACAGCTCTAGCTGCCTCTGTGCGATTTCATGGCTAGTAAAGATGATGCTGGGCTAGTAATAAGCGTTGACTTGTATTCCGAATGACTAGATAAATGTTTAGGAAGATATGTAGATGGATGTAGTTGTAGTTCATCCTGCTACATCAGCGTATATGTCTCCGCTCATGCTACAACCTATCCCCTGATATCCTCCTATAGTCTTCTGTTGTATCGCTGACAGGTGGTTGCTCAGCGCTATTTATAGCCTGTCTGTTTTCAGTCAAACTATTTCGAACTCAATACACTGTTGTCTAGTGATGTCGTACGTGGAAATCTAAGAGCGCGCGATTTGGAGCTTAGCGGGAGACTGCAATGAGAATCAGATTTATTATCTAATAGCACTCCCATTGGTTAATATGCATCACGATGTGAGCACGCGGAACGAAGCCAAGAAACTACTTTGCCGCTATCGCTGAAAGGGCATTGTTTGATTGGCTTGCTATATATAGCGATACGACAGAAGACTATAGGAGGATATCAGGGGATAGGTTGTAGCATTAGCGGAGACATATACGCTGATGTAGCAGGATGGTTGTAGTTTGGCTAATTGGAATGTGCTTGGGCAAGTACTCTCAGAAAATTTCTAGGCAAAATGGCTACTATGGCAAAAGGACTAATTTCAACCCCTGCATGTCAATTTCACAATTTGGCTGCAGGTATGGATTGAGACACAAATGTGTAGAACCTGTGAAAAGTTACAGATAATTAAAATGAAGTTATTAGACCATTATGCACTTTAAGCTAAGCTAACCTCATCCACTACAAACAATGACATGTTCTACAAACCTTATTGCTGAAGCAACATTGATCGCCTATTCTAAATTTTAGAATATTTACGGCTTATTGTAATATTGATCTTGCAAAGCAGTTGATTTTTGTATTTTCCAGTTGAATCAACCGGGTGAAATGTTAACTGTGGATCTGACGCCAGCTCGAAACATCAAAGAGTTGCAGCTCTTTGAAGTGGTGAATATTGCAGCTTAACTCGTCAGGCTATCGGTGAAGGTATGGAACTCTCAGGTGTTAATGAGACCGATTATTTCACCTGGTTAGATAGGTGTGTCAAATCACACTAGCTACACTTGCTGAATATACAACAACAGGCTACCTGATGATGAAGTAATATTCGGGTACTAATTAAACAATCAAAAGGTTTGGCTTCATATGCTTCTGTGATTAAAGGTATGCCACTCTCAGGTGTGAATAAGTTTACTTGACCGATTTTCTCACCTGGTAAAAATATGTGTCAAATCAAACAATCAATACCTGAAAATACAATAACTTGCTACCTGACATTAAGGTACTAATCAAACAATCAAAGGGTTTTACTCATAAGCTTTTTGATATATATAAACCCTCAGGTGTCTTTGAATTTAACAGAGAGATATTTTCACCCGGTTAGATAGGTGTGTCAAATCACACTAACTATTTTTGAAGAATATACAACAACCTGCTACCTGATATTTAAATACTTATCAAACAATCCAAGGGTTTTACTTAAATATGCTATTGTGATAGGAATGAAACTCTCAGGTGAAAATTAGTTTAACAGAGAGATATTTTCACCTAGATAGATAGGTGTGTCAAACCAAACACTCTATACCTGTTATTCTGAGATGTTTAACCTCTTTACCCCTAATAAGGATATACACCTAGTGTGTTTGAAAATCAGAGACATGTTATACTGAATTGATAGCGAGTGTATTTTTAATTGAAACCGAACGTGCAGGGCAGGAAGCTTTGAAAGCTCTCGGGCTGATATTAGGGTCTCAGGCTGATACAGAATGTGATATGAAATTACCCATACAATACTATCTATGAACTCTCAAAAAAACTATGAAGGTACATGTATTTTGGTATCATTCTTGAAGAGTTTTTCGATCCCCTATTTTTATGCAAACAGAAAACATGTAAAATCAATACGTGGACACATATTTACAGTTTTTCCTTCACCTCAACCGAAATACACTTACATCATAGATAAAGAACACATTATGTCTAGACGCTTTTGTCTTCAGTCATCTATTCCATAGAAAATTTGACAACATCATTACCAAAAACAATTCTTGGCACATCTCGTGGAATATTATGTAAGTCATCATGGTCAAAAAGTGCACAGATAAACGAGGCTAAAATACATTTGTCAAATAACTGAGACAGAAGATCGTATATCTTTTTGTTATCATAATAGGAATCCCTTATGACTGACACGGTCTGTATTATAAGTTGACAAAATTCATTTACTTGAGATAACCCATATCAACTTTTGTCCTTTTAGAGTATTTATCATAGTCGGAAAAACAACTTATCTTTGGATATGTGTGCTGTAACTTGTAAAGCTGTTTGATATAGTGTAATAACTTATATTCATTTATTTGATATGTTTGACATTAATATATTTGTTTTACTGTGGAGTAGGTTTTTATCATTTAAATTCTTATTCTTGAGTGAAAATCAAGTTTCAAAAGGTCTTTCATGATATGCACAAATAATCAAATTACAAATATTTTATTCCTCAAAGATCACCATTTTTAGACTGATAATAACTGACTGTCAATTAAATTGAATGAAAATTAATATTATTATCCCTATTCTAAAACTGACTTAAGAATTTTCAACTCACACTACAACCAAGGAGTCCAAAAAAATATATATATATCAACACTGTTCAAATAAGATAATAAATTATAAAGTTTTTTTAAGAATGTGTTGATTAAATTCAAGTCTCACTTTGCAATGTCAAGTCAAATTTTTTATATTCACGATATAGATATGACTGTTCAAACAAGCTTATAAATCCAAAGTACTTTCATTTGAATGCACTGATTAAATTCAACTCACACTGACTGATAGCCTTTAGTGCAATAAATCGAGTTTCCTACTCTCTCTTCAAACAAGAGATAAACGAAGGATGACAGCACAAATTTATCAAGACTGTATTTCCAATTCTTTTGCAGTAAAAACGGAGACAATTTCATTATCGGTATTGGTTTAACTACTTGATACCACTCTGAATTTCAATATGTGTTAAGATACCATGAAAAGAAATCCCTAAAGCCATTTGCCTCTCCGAGCTATAAAGCCAGCTTTTACCACAATTGCTATCAACTGGATTGCCGACCATTTCAATCTTTTTCCTATTGCATACATATTAGGTGGTTTCAAAAATCTGCCTTAGTTGAAGAAAATTCTTCCACACAGAACATTAAACACGGTTTTCTTCTGACTATGATGACAATAAAATCTTTCTGTTCCTTGAAAGGTAGTTATTTAGACCTATGTGATAGTGATACAATTGTTCCCCTGGGGTTTGTAGGTTAGCGTAGGTTTCGAAATGTTTGAACACCTTGAGTTTACGAGGCCTTTGGGACATGAGTTTGTGACAACACAAATCACGCGTGATGTTCTGAATGAGAAGATGAGAAAAGAGACTTCTGGGATAGAATTGATATCTCTAAGGGGAGATAAATCATGATCATTTTGGGAAACAACCTCTAACGAAATTAAGGAAAATACACTTGGGGTTTCTTGTAAACTACGTGGAGTTAAATACTTTGGATAATTTCTAACCAAATATAATTATTTATCTATAAAAAGACCCTTGGTATATGGTGAAATAATGTGAATGAATGGATGATTTCCAGTCAATGTGATATTGTCTATCTCCAAATATGATCTGCTACAAATAATATCAAATAATGTCAGATAAATCTGATTTTTATTGTATGACTTTAAAATTATCAAATATATGGAAATATTTATTTATTCAGCTGAATTTGCCAAATAATATTTAAACTATGGGAATGTTATCATTTAAATAAAAGTCAGTAGCTCGACCAAAAAATATGCCTTTGAAAATATGTTGTTTTTTATCTAGACAAGTTAGGATCATGAATATATGATTTTTGCTTTTTTTCTTGTCTCCTACAGTAAATATGTATTAAGAAAAACTAATTTCCGGTGAATTTCAATGAATTTACATTGAAAAGCTCTTAAATTTATCAAAATCTACATTTCATATTGTTTTAATTTCAATTCAAAACATTATGAATATCATGATGATTATCAAAAGTGAATTCAATTATTTAAAAATTATTTAGAAAAAGGAAAGACATGTACACAATCAAATGAATGTAATTATTTGAGGAATTGATGATTGCTTCCTTATTTGTAATTTGTCATAAAAGAAGCAAATTACATATGGGCACTCTACCACAATACCAATGTAGCTCCTGAATCAAAATGAACATAAAACCAAAATCTAATCCAATTCAATCCCAATTCAATTTTATTCTCTTTTGTTTTTCGTTATATGATATTCAAGGTTTGAACAAAATCAGATTTAATCCCATTTCGTTTCAAATTACTTTACCAAATTATCATTCCAAGAAATCTAAAAGCAACCAAATGAGTTGCGCAACAATGAAATGAAAACTTAAAAAGAAGAAACTTTCAAGTCAATGTTACAACTTTTTTGTTCAAACAAGTGTTTTCATCTTCAAAAGAATGTCTGAATCATCGCAACAGTGAAATTTAATTGTTGCAGGAATCGGTCTCCAAGACTCATAATGTAACCATGGCCTCGCTAATGAATATTTATTATGACAATTTCCAAACAAAAGTCATCGACGCCGTAGGAGGTACACACATAAACAAACTCTCAGAATTAACAATGTCGACTTTTCATCAATAAACTAAATTTCACTCAAGCCCCTAATTGTCATTTTCCCTAATTCAAATTCTCAGAAAGCTGGAGATCTTAAAGAAAAGAGCAAATTAAAGGATTGTTTCTTGAAATATGTGACAACGCAAACAAACATTAATTCTGCTATCGCTTTGGTCTTCATCACTGCTAGCCCGGTCAATGGTAACCACATTAAGTCTAATAATTAGATCAAATTGATTAATTACTCATTTGTTGAAACAGATCAATTTAAGTCGCTTCGCCCTAATTCAACAGCTGAAGTTCATGATATCATATTTTACGAATCATTTGCTATGATACTGATAAATGATGTCTTTCATAATTCGTCTTTTTTTCTTCTTCAAAGGAATTTTGAAGTTTAAAACCTTATTGTATGTCTTTCTTTGTTCTGTTTTTCAAGTTTTTGTTTAATTATGTGTAAATTCTGTTTTTATATTTTGATTTTAAAAAGTAAAGTAATTGATGTACATAATTGTACTCTCAGTCAGTGTACCTTATATAAAAAAAAAAGGCTTTTGTTTATTCAAAGTTTTCTTTTGTTATGAATGGTAAAATGGTATCTCTCCACAATTACTGTATCGTAACTATGTGACAATAGTATTGCTATTCGTATCATATCTTGAGGTACCTGTGTCGTGACATCCCTATTACCAACCAACAGTGTAATTTTTCGATTTTTGTCTTGTCACTTATTATTTGCACTTATACAAAAAATATTTAATTTAAAAAAAATTAATAATATTCATTGAAACTCTTTTTCAAAAGATTTAAAAAAAATCAACAACAAAAATCTTAACAAACATTTTTAAAAGTAATCATTGAGAAGCAACAGTGAAGAATTGTGAATGTTCATACGACCAGTCCTGACCCAATTATGTGTTCCTAATTAGCTAACGAATTTTGTTTACTCATGCAAATGCCTTGCCACCTGAATGCACACGATGTTCATTTAATTTCCATAAATCATCAGCTATTCTCCCTTACTCCTAGCCAAAGGAATTAAATCAGAATTACTAAATACTTCAAAAAGCGTATCAAGAAACATCATTTTAAACTGAAGCGAGAAATTAAGCCTCAACGACAATGCGATTATGTTTAAATTGATTGTTTTATGAGGCAAAGATTCAAAGCATTTGGCTGTTCTGCTTCGACGACTTTAGCCTCAAACATCAAGGGGCTTATCCAATTAAGCATGAAAAACGCAGATGAAATGTGCAAGGAATTTTTTCATAGAGATTTGTTTTTTCTCCAGTTCATATGCCAATGGTTTGAAGAGTGATGAAATGATACAAGTAATTTATTGTGATGCGTTAAAATCACATTGATGTTCATCTAATCATTTATTGTGATATGCTGAAAAGCCATTCATATTCACCAAATCATTTTAGTCATATGATTAGTTATCCTACGTCTCTGTTTGTTTATAGTCCTTATGAGGAAAAATTGATCTGGGAAAATCATGTTAATAAAGTGTGTTTTGTTATTCTGGTATGCCTAAAAGGATCGAATCAATATTCAACTGACCATCTATTCCATATGATTAGTTATCCAATCATCAGTATTTTATTTCTAAATGTTGGTAATGGCAACAGTGCCACCAAAGCTATAACAAAAATCCTCAATTTTCAATAAGTCTTTACACAAGGTTTCAGCTTTCTAGAGCTTTTTCCATAACGAGAAGAAGAAAATAATTTCTTCAGGCAGGGGCCCCTATTGTCCCGACTTTGAATGGCCGCGTATTTTCGCTCAAATGTACTGATTGACCGTTAACTTATTATTTTCAGTAACAATTAGTGGTTCCCGATGTAATGACATCGATTTCAAATTTGACATATGTGATCTTGTCAACATACTCTCTGTCTCTTTAAGGGGCAACAAGGTCACAAAATCTATAGATCAAAAACCTCGCATGTAAATAACTCTGTACACAAGATTATAGCATTCAAGGTATTTTTTTTTCTTTAAAGGAGTGAGTCAAGTTATATTGGACGGACATCTATTCACAGGTGCAAACCTACTAAGTACTGTGAGACACGGGGACTTTTGCCTGCTGCATTTCTGCCCTGGGCCAATCGTCTCTCCTTAGTCAACCTGGTACTATCAGATTCCCCCAATGTCACCATATTGATGCCGGCCTTAGCGAGGACACCCGATCTGCATAGAACGTCTGAAGACAGAACCCCCCCCCCCAAATCGTCCCCAGTCCAGGCCTCCAAGTAGCTGGATTACAGAAGTTTGCCACAACTCCTGGCCAGGAATCAAGGTATCTTCTTAAAAGGTCTCTCTGAGATACTTAGAGCATAGTTTGTCAATGCAGGAATAAATAGAGGATATCATATGAGTGTCCATGACATACTATATTTACGACACGAGTGCCTAAATATTAGTATTTTCCGAGCGAGAGCGAGGGATATACTGATATTTAGGCACGGGTGTCGTAAACATAGTATGTCATGGGCACAAATATGATATTCTGTTTATAACCGTAGTCCAAAAATTAAAGAAAATACACAAAACCTAATTCTCAGCATAAGCTGACTAGTCGCCACCGACCCGTATAGATTGTGACGTCATAGGTGAACGGTGACTCCAATCCATTGTTTATAACATGACGTCAAAATGAATAACTTATATTTTGCCCTCGGGCAACATATGAAAAATATGAACCTCGATATGACTGCCCTTGTAGGTAATAATTAATATTATCATTACGGGAACTATTATTAAAGGGGCAGTAGCACGTTTTTAGGAGGAATATAAGGTGATGTCAGAAAAATGAAAATTAATGGTTCCAATTGAAAGACAATGTATTTTAAATAAATGGAGCATTAATAATTCAAATATATAATGTTAAGTTTAGCCATGCGATTCCTTTTTCTTACACAAAATGAATTAAAGGTGTTCACATAAAATGGCCGCCAATGGATTGCATGTGAATATTCATACTTTGTCCTCTGACTTTGGGTGATTGACTTGTATAATGAGATTTTTGAAACTGTCAAAATAATACATTTAGCAGTATTAGTCAATTATCAGTGAAAATTTTAAATTTTAAAATTATCAAAAAACGTGCTACTGCCCCTTTAATATCTTCTAAGTTCTCAGTGTAATCAAGAAAGGAATGGTAGTGGAACTGCGCCGTGATCATTGTTATAGTAAATATCATGTATTAGTTCTTAACAGAAGGTACAGGTTTAACAAAATGAATCTCTCTAAACCACAATTATCAGCCTAACCAGCAAACTGACCTTTCATTACAATTGATCATGATACGTATTATTCGCATAGATTAGTTGTGTGATATGGAATTCACATGAGCACAAAAAATGATTGTCAAGCAACGATTGTTTTGGCGTTTTTTTAAAAGAAATGATCATGAGGTCCTTATAAGAGGCTGTCATGAGAAAACTAGACCCAATACCTTAAACTATTCAAATAGAATATGATATAAAAAAAACTCAAAACACTTTGTGCCTTATCAGTTACGATTTTTTTACAAATGCCATTACCCTCAGTTACAAAATTCAAACTCATATGGCACTGTTTCTTGGATGATAATATCTATTTAATATATTTTCCTTGATAGTTAACAATATGCCCGATTATCCTAATCTGTCTAATTCCGACAATCCCTACACAGAGTAAAGACAGAGTTATCCCTATGAACGAATCCTGCACTGACAACTCGCCACCAGGTGGCCAACCCCATATCATCACTGCCCTCGGGATTGTGAATTCTGACATTTTTTTCTACATTAAATTTACCCCCTTTTTTGTTTGCGACTTCTTTGTCATCCTTCGGGTGTGTCTATGTGTCGGTGAGTATAAATAATGATGTTTAAACAAAAACATACTATTATATTTTCCTTGGTGATCAGCTAAGGGGGTCTTTTAGCATATTCTGATCATATGGGACCATTTGCAAAGCTAATAGTATCAAATTTTTAAGGGACATCAAGCCAAAGGATGGACCATATTTCCAGGACCCTCATTAGGAACAACATTGCTATGCCCTAAAACATGAAAACTCCTTTATACATTTTAGTTTCAATATAAAAGTCTTCGAACAACAGACAAATATTCAGATATTCATGTAGACAAAAAGGACATGATTGTTTGGCATCAAAGTGGTCTGTACATCAGATGATATACATAATAGGATTTTCTGGTACAAGACTCGGCACATAGATTCAGGAATTAGTTGTGAGTCTAGACAAAGCAGACGATTCCCGATAGACTCTCGTTTACATCCAACAATAGATGTCAGAATTACTGCTATTTGCAACAGTTATTTCATGCCAGTCGGAAGTTGATTCTTCGAGTGTACTGTGTGTTGTTGCATCGATAATGGAGCTAAAACTAGGCAAGTGGAGAAGAGGTTCTTGGTCAAGTCTTCCGGTGAAATGGGATTTCAAAATAAATTTTCACCACAAATGCTAAGGTTAAGGGGCTGCTAATAAAGCGACCTTTAACCCTTTCATCCCAAAGAAACAAGTAGATAATAATTTGAGACTGATTTCTGGTTGGTAGGTGTGAAGATGCTAGAAAACAACCAGGGGGCTGGGGAGGGAGGGAGACTTGGTCCGGTACTAGGAAAGTTACAAAGATTTACTCTACCTAAGAAATCAGGGCTGCTAATAAAGGGACCCTTAATCCTTTCACCCCAACAAAACAAGTAAATGATAATTTGACACTGATTTCTGGTTGGTATGTGTGAAAAAGGTAGGAAACAATCAGGGGGCTAGGGAGAGGGGGAGACTCATCCTACAAAAGATAAAGTTTCCTTGGATTATCATTAAACAAACTTCCTTGCAAACTGTGTTGTAACTTGTGCTTTGATTGAAATAGCCAAATATTTTAAAGCAGGAATAACTACATATGGGGGTAACATATCAACATTCCAAGATTCTTTGAGCTAGGCTTTTATGTTTTGTTAATTCTGGCACTGAATCATATTTCTAAGTATTGTTTGCCATGAAAACGGCCAAATACAAAGGTAGAGAAAAGGTTCAAACATTCCAAAAAGCATCACTATAAGGGTAACGCTGTTTTTCATTGCATTATCATTTGAAGAACCCAAGGTCTTCAATTAACTGCCCGACGAAGGAGGGCAGTTGAAAAGACCGCGGACTTGTGCAAATGATGATGCCCTGTATAACAGTGTTACCGTTATTATAGCTAAAATAGATGGAATTTATTCTTTTGTACCGATTTTAATCTTTTACCTTTACCTTTAATTATATATGATTAAAAACGAGGAAATGAGCCGCCGACACACACTATGACGTCACAAGTGAAGGATGACGTCATAATTGCTTACGTCATCTGGTTGATTCCAACTCATATGGAATTCCAACTCATAACGGAATGCTAGCGTTTGCTCGATCAACGGCTGACATTCCGTACCCTGCAACTATCGAATTGATGCAATGACATGTTGATAAGTCACCCAAACATAAAAAACTATGATATTTTAGGGAAAAATTATCTTTGACAGAAATAGAACAAGTATTTGTCACAAAGGTGACAAGATCCCCCGCCGCAAATTGATGTTAACAACAAGAAGCGGGACGGACGTGCGGACGGACGTATACAGAGCTGAATACTATGTCCCCCGTGAAGACTCAAGGTTAATGGGTTAATGAGATATGGCCCTAACAACATTTTCAAAACTGGTCAAAGTCTGGCTGTGACCTTGAAAATGAGGTCAAGGTCACCAAAAGCTTTTCAGGTCTGCGTATTCCCCAGATGAAGACTGGTACCAAGTTTGAAGATTCTAGGATGAGCGGTTCATTAGATATCACGCTAACAACATTTTCAAAACTGGTCAAAGTCTCGCTGTGACCTTGAAAACGAGGTCAAGGTCACCAAAAACTTTTCAAGTCTGCGTATTCCTCAGATGAAGACTGGTACCAAGTTTGAAGATTCTAGGTTGAGCGGTTCATTAGATATCATGCTAACAACATTTTCAAAATTGGTCAGTCTCGCTGTGACCTTGAAAATGAGGTCAAGGTCACCAAAAGCTTTCCAGGTCTGCGTATTCCTCAGATGAAGACTGGTACCAAGTTTGAAGATTCTAGGTTGAGCGGTTCATTAGATATCGCGCTAACAACATTTTCAAAACTGATCAAAGTCTTGCTATGGCCTTGAAAATGAGGTCAAGGTCACCAAAAGCTTTTCAGGTCTGCGTATTCCTCATATGAAGACTGGTACCAAGTTTGAAGATTCTAGGTTGAGCAGTTCATTAGATATTGCGCTAACAACATTTTCAAAACTGGTCAAAGTCTTGCTGTGACCTTGAAAATGAGGTCAAGGTCACCAAAAACTTTTCAGGTCTGCGTATTCCCCAGATGAAGACTGGTACCAAGTTTGAAGATGCTAGGTTGAGCGGTTCATTAGATATCGCGCTAAACGCGCGGCGGGGGATAATAAAAGCTAACTATATGTATGACTACGCAATTTTTTCATTGAAACCAAGTGGATGCAACTGAGAATAATAACCCTTTAAAATATGTTTAAATCCTCAATATCTCAATGCTGCTGTATTGCCACGTACTATTTAGGATGATATATACCGAAACTTTGTGTCCTTTAGAAAAAGAAAATAATTAAATTGGTACAAAATATTTGAGTCAATAAGCTTATACAGTCGCCATATTTGTTAAGATTTTAAAACTGTATTCTAATGTGACATCACTTGGCTACGAAGTGATTTTGGTCTGTCGTCAGGGTTTAGCGGGCCATTATCATCTGCAGCGGCCTGCTCTTTTCTGATAACAAGAGGGCGTTTTCATGATAAATCCATCCATATTAGCTATATTACACAATAATGATTGTTTCAATAAGCATGGCTTTAGGGTTTTAAAATTCTGGTCTAGAAAGGAGGAATTCACAGTTAAAAAATATGCTGTCAACGATAGCCAATGGTGCTAATTAAACTTCATGCAGTCAGAGCAGAAAACTTATGAAGTCACAGAATCATAGGCCAAACACTGAACTTGACACACAGTCAATCCTATTTGAATTGGCCTTCATTTGTATTGAATTGATGATTAGATTTTAAAGATTTTTAAAGAATTGATAATATAGCCATATTAAAGTTTCTTACTTTTCCATAATTGACAATTTATTTCAAGATCAAACCAAATGAGTTTTTATCACTGAATAATTTGATTTTATGAAATGTCTTAATGACAGGTAGTACAAAAAGTCCTTTTACTTAATCACTTCATTTTTACAATTTTCAAATGAGACTCTCCAGAAGCATGTACAAAATCTTTTTCAGCAAAATTCAAAATAATTAATGAGCTGATATTGAAACCTTATAACAGATCAAACAAATCTTAGGAAATCTTTTTTAAAGAAAGACGTTTTTAGTTCCATTTAACTCGACTTCAAAGAAAATTAATCTCATATAAGAAAAAAGTTGAAAAGTCTAGATAAAATTTGAGGAAAGTGTATTATAGATATTCAGTAATATTAGAAAATGATTTTTCATTGATCACAACTAATCCAAATTTATCTTTTGAGATTTTTTGTTGAAGTGCTTGAGAAGGAAAGATGCAAAAAGCTTTAACTATTAAAAAGTATATGATATTTATTGAAGAAATCATTGCCTTTGTTCTGCATATATCAAAGTTTCTTTTCTTTAATTTGTTCACCAAAAGAAGAAAATGAATTCTGATCTCTCGAAGGTAATTTGGAAGATGGAAAAAGGGACCTTAAATGTTTGATTGATATAGTAAAGAGTATAGATTGATTTTTTGTGGAAGCCAATTTTACTTCTGAAATATCTTAAATGAAATCACAAATCTCACAGAGGTTTGAGTTGCTGATATGACTTAATACAAAATCAAAAACATAAAATCTTTAAATTTTGCGCTTATCATGAATTACTATAATATGTCGTGACTAACTTATATATAAAATTTGAACAAAGTCTGTGATTGAATAAAGATTTCAGAAAAGATTTAGACTTGTTATATAGAAAACGCAAGGTAGGACATTTGCAGTAACTTAAACCTCATTGAAAACCAATTTAATAAAATCTGGTTTGATTAAACTAACTTCATTCACATAAAAAATGTATTGAATTCGTAGTTCATTCTTTTAACTTTTAATCTTTTTAAAATCTCACATTTGAAAACTGACCCTTATACATAAGCACCATCCTCCTCTTTTAACAAATGCCCGCCGAATGCTCCTCACACCAGATTTGAAATAATTGTTAGTCAAAACATATAAAATTAATTCATAAGTGCTAGAATAGGCAAGATATCAGCTTTCTAGCCTTTTGCTGCTGGGGAATGTGAAAAAAGGGTTTAAAGGGTGTGGCCCCTTAGCCCATATTAGGATTCACCGGATCACCAAATCGTTTTTAGGACCCATAACTTATAATCCCCATCAGGTAGGGAATCTGTATACAAGGCTCAGTGTTGTTCCTAGGTGGTCAGATGAATTTGAAGGGTTCATTTTAGCCTTTTTTTTGCGGATGGGACCCCTTGAAATGGTGAAAGTATCCTACTTCTTCAAATTTAAGGGACACAAAACAAAGAGGGTGGGCAAATTTCAAAGGTTTCAAAAGTTCAAGGTTTCAGCTTTCTACGCTTTTTTAGTCTTGAGAAATAACAAAAAGTCAACAGACACCAGAAGCGATTAGATAAGTCCATCTGGCCTCCCACGCCAGAAGAGATAAAAAGTAAAGAATTAATCATTACAAGCTTAAAGGTCATCAGCAGGCAATTTCATGAAAGACAAGTAGCTTCTAATGATCTATTGATTAGTAAAGAAAATAATACACTAAATTTTTATATTTTTCTAAGTTGGCAGATCTTCAAGATGAACTAAAGATGGCTGTTCCAAAAATCAGTTTTAAAAGCTGAATATTTCAATGTATGGACAAACTAAGAAAGAAACAGTAAAAAGGAAACAGAGAAGTTAATAATTATTTTACATATATCTTTGATTCAATAGAGAAAATAAATTCTACAAAGATCAATCAGTCAACAAGATTTTTTACTGATTCAATTATTGTCAATATGGTAATACAAATATGCATGTGCTTCGAATTCTTTGTTGATGAAGCCTTATTCATCATCTGGTGTATACATGATATTTTTATCACATAGTATCACAACTTGAATGGTTACAAAAAGGCTTTTGAAAAAAAATTCATAAAGAAATGAGACGTTTACTTTATAAAGAATTTTTTTTTTGCCCAAAGGCTGTTGATAACACCAATCATGTAAATTGTCCAGTTCATTTACATTAATATCAATTTAAAGGGAATCAACAACCTAGCTCGTGAAACCATATTGACCATTGTTAATGAGAGCCGGTAAGGGGGGTCACATGACACTAACTGGTATTGGTTGTCTGCTGTGAGCATTTTCGACTCTATCGGGGCCCAGCTAATAAAACACTGGAAGTTAAAATTTCAGGTTGCAGACCCCCTTTAAAAGGATTAAAGGAATTTATTTAATCTAGGCAAACTATTATACAATGCATTGTATAAGCAAGCTCTTGATTTTGTAATTTACAGCAATTTTGTGGAAATGTCTATTTGCAATTTACGATGGTTTCCTTGGTCATATTTCAATGCAAGTCTTAGTGGTGTGTACATAGATGTTCGTTAAATGAACCTTAAAAGAACAATTTTGGTGTCACAAAATATCTATCATATGTTGTTTTAATTTGAGTAAGCAGTTATCCATTTTTACCCTGGAACTAACTTTAATAGACGATTTATATTGGATATATCCAATCAGCCATCACACTTTTGATTGAAGGGTCAAAGATTGCTGAAAGGTCAGCTGTTACTATATCTAGCTAAACTCAATATGGGAGTGTAGCAAGTATTATTGAGGCTAGGTTTACTTAGACTGCTGTGGGGGATAATATATAGGAATGCACACCTTTTTGCACATATGTCAATGTATAATTGTTGTCTTTTTATCAAGAAATGCAGATTTTTATTTTATGCTTATCAATAATGCAAAATAAATTTAGAGAGTTACAATTTTTATAACAAATATAGTTGCTGGTGCAATTTATACACTCAGTGGGAAGATTTATATTGAAAGTGTCACTGTTTGATGGCAAAATAACAACTTTTAAAATAATTTGGACATTTGTTTTTGCTCCTGCACATACTGCTGTTTTTTAAATATTAAATTTTTCTTTTTAACCTTTTAATTGTCATTAATTATACATTGAATTGTAAATTATGTGAGCATATTTCAAATCAAATAGATTGAAAATTATGGAAAGTCACTGCAGCAGGAAGCCTCAAATATAAGAAACTTTTGTTGACATATTTAATACAATTGGAAAGCTTGGTAGATGCTTTAATTGTTGAAACATCATTAACTATCTAATGTACATTGAAAAATATTCTAAAATATTTTAAAAAGTTTGAAAAGTAAGTCTTATTCTTCTGTTGCAGTAATCACACAAAGCTGTCTGGTTTACCAGTACATATTATACAGTGAGAAAGCTTGGTATGAGGTACTAATTGCTTCAAACATCATTAACCTTCTAATGTACATTGAAAAATATTCTAAAATATTTCCAAAACGTTTGAAAAGTTAGTTTTATTTTTCTGGTACAGTAACCACACAAAGCGGTGTGGTTTACCAGTACATATTATACAGTGAGAAAGCTTGGCGAGGTACTCTAATTGCTTCAAACATCGTTAACTATCTAATGTACATTGAAAATATTCAAAAACATTTTTATTTAACGTCAAATTTCTGGTACAATTACCAAGCCAAGCTGTCTCTTTTACATATTTGATACCATGAGAAAGTTTGGCGAGATACTCTAATTGTTGAAACATCTTTAGCTATCTAATGTACATTAAAAAAACTCTAAAACATTTTTTTAAAGTTTGAAAAGTTCTGGTACAATTACCGCACCAAGCTATCTTGATCTTTAATGACAGATGCAAGGACAAAATGGTTCACAATATTTACTCATTTAAAAATCTTGCTTCTATTGCTGCGTAAATTTGATTTTTACTGATGAACCTTTCTGGAGATTTAATATCTTCTGTGGAAAATGAAATCACCTAACCTTGGTACTGTACTTAAATTAAATCAGTCAAACTCTTTCAAAGGTCAAAAAATTATCTGCACCCAATTCATGGCCCTTTTTGTTTGCCCAATTTCCTAATAGAGCAAAAGCCTTGCCGAAATAGTATTGATCGCCAGGCTGATATATCGGGAGTACTTGCCAGAATGTCACAATACTAAGAGACTCTGAAAGACTCTTAAGGCGCCAAGCTCTTGGAGAATCCCACGTAAGTGCCGGCGGCAAATAACGGCATGAAAGAGCTGTAACAGGGATTTAGGAACACAAGCCATGGCATGGCCTGAACCTATAAGGATTACGGTTCCAAGGTAAAATCTCATTATCAGGGATTCCTGGCACTGCTGTAGAGACCATTTTGTCATTTTTTAGCACAAAATGGTACCAACACATGTCAAAACAGATTGAATTTTTATGCCTTTTAAAATGAATGGTCATAAGTAGGCCTTCATGTGACAAATTTAGGGATTTTTTCCAAAATTCATTATCAAATTGTCTTTTCTTCTGCAATTGTTTTAGCATCATGAAGAGTTTGTTTCACTTATCTAGCTGTGTCTTAATGCACGTTAAGAAGATGAGTATAAAGAATGTAAGGTGAACATAAGCCGATAATGTGTACTTTTAGTGAATTCCCATTGGAGTTTTGCAACAAGCAAAATGATAAATCTTTCAGTGATATTTGACCCATTTAAAAGTTGTTTTCCTTTACACGAGAGAAGACAATATTTCTTTTCTTATCAAGGTCATATTTGTGGGTTTCAAACAGCCATTTGACTATTTTTGTGGTGACATTTTTACTGAAGATTGAAGGAAAAAATGTCAATCTATATGAATATAAATAATAAAAAGTTTCTCTTTTTAAATGGAAATATTGTTTGAGAACCTGTTTCACCAGAGTATATTTTTAATCAAAATTTTAGAAAATATCATGTTTTTAACATACCGTATATATGTGTTAACAATGTTTTATGAGGCACTTGACTCCGGTCTAAAAAAAGTTCTGGTGGGGATGACAGGATGGGGATCCACTGGGTTAAAATTGAGTTGCATAACATTTAAACATCACCTTTTTATAAAAGAATTCTGCATATCTTGAAAAAAATCCTCTAGTAGCTCCATATGTCAAGTCTTTATTGGCCCTGACAAGGCAATATTAATGCTGTCTTTAAATATGATTTTTGGGAATTTCTAGACCTCTATCAAAGCAAAGATTTATAACTTTTGTGCTGTTAAATGAGAAAAATATACATATTTCATGTTATGCCAGAACAAAATAGAAGCTGATAGAAAAGTCGATTTAAATATTCTTTATTTAAATATGCAAGTCAAATAATCAGATAAGGTACAATATTAGGAGTTCAACCTCAATACCTTTCATAAAGACTAATCTACACAAAGTCTGAATATTAACCTGAGGCATAAGGACATCCCACTCTAATCAGTTAGTCCATGTGAGGGGAAACTTAACCTCATTCAACAGGTGTTGAATCTGCTGATAATCCTCACCGGGGGCTTCAATATATGTCTACAGACTGTAATCAAGTATCTAATCCAAATCCTCTCCATCATACTTATTAAAATCTACTTCTCGAATAAATACTTTTAACATTTGTGAACTCTGTTAATGTCACAGTTTGTCTAGGGTGTTTCCGTGCTTTATATTTTATCATTTCCATTGACTGCATGACTGAATTGTAACTGAACAGGTAGAGTGTAGGATTCTAAACCTGGAGGTTCTGGGTTCTAATCCCAATAGAAGTGAAAATATTGAATTCTTTATATTTTAGTTTTTGTAAAATTACATATCTTCACATAAATGCAAAATACGGGGCATATCAATGAATTTTCTTGCAAATCACCGTGAAATGTGCACAACAACAACATGCGAGAATATCTCACTCATTAGAATTATTACATATCATCTTATTGCTTTATCAACTTAAAGAGACACAGAATATGTTGATAGGATCACATATGTCAAATTTTGAAATCAATGTTATTACATCGGGAACCACCAATCAGTACATTAGAGCGAAAATACGGCCATTCAAAGTCGGGATTTTGATCGAAAACCGGACAATGTGGCTCGAGTGGGACGCATAAATTCGCCATTTGATAGTGTTTATTAGGTATTGTAACTAACAGGTAGATTAATTGGATGCATAATTTTGAATATTAAAAGTATTTGAGATGTTTTCTTGATTTTTCCATAAAATCAAGCATTTTAGAGATATTATGCATAAATGGATATATTTGCAAGTCCAGTGATGAGATATGAACTTCAATCAGCATATTAGATATTTGTAGCTTATCAAAACCAAATAAAATTTTAAGAAAGATACTCTGTGTCACTTTAAGGTCTTTCATCTTAATCCATGACGATGGGATTCTATTGTTTTTTTAAGTTGATTATTTTCAGAGTCATCAGCTCTTTGACAGTCCCAGTGATAGAGGTTTTAGAGGTTAGATCATAAAGTGTCTACACATGGTCATATATATATTCTTTAAAACATCTCAGATATTAAAATAAACTTGTGTACAGATTACTCTGCAACTGTTGTCAGAACTCAATACTTGACAGAAGTGGAGAGCAAGATTGTCAGCCAGAAACCTATTTCCCATATAAAGGGACAGTCCTATCAGCTTTGGGTCACCGTCTGTGATCTTGTTAGTTTAGAAACAGCTGTTCTTTCATCAATTTTATCATTAATTTAATATAACTTATAAGTATTGATAGATTATCCAGGCATTTATGATGATGAAGGATCAGACACAACCAAAATGGCTTGTAATGCCATAGAAAGTCTTGTCACACTCGTAGCGCTGTTGAACGGCCTCACTTCTAAGTATTGTTGTAATGTTTTTTACTGAGTATGCAGGTTTTTATGCCCCCGAATCGGAGATTCCGGGGGTATATTGTTTTTCACCTGTCCGTCTGTCCGTTTGTCCACAAAAACTTTAACCTTGGTCATAACTTTTGATTGGTCAGAGCTAGGTCTTTGATACTTGACATATGGATCCCTTGTGATGAGACCTTTCAGATGACACCATGACATTTGACCTTGTGACCTTGACATTGACACAGCGAGCAGGATGCATCCGGGGGCATTCGTGTTTCACAAACACATCTTGTTTTTAACAAGTTGTCAAAAATAAATTAACAAAAATGTTATCCCTCATGACATGTTTCAAATGGCTTTTGTAGTAATCCTGTATTAATAACATTTTAGAGGTTGAATGGAATGACCACATGAATTTCATGTTCACAAAATACCCTGATAAGGCAGTCCAGTTAACTGACAATGCAAGAAGATCAAGGGTAGTTTGATTGATGCACATGTAGTTATTAGCCATTAATTGCAGCGCGGCACATGATAGAAATAGAGCGATGCGCAAGGATGAATTCATTTCAATATTGTCCCCAGGTTGAGTCCTTTATCTAAGTTATGACTGAGCAATAACATTTTATTTTTGTTAAGTAAAATGTGGATAATATTTATTTTAAAAAGTGATAACAATTTTTAATTTCATGAAGACAAGTATTGATTAAGAACGTGAATGCATTTAGAATACGTAAATATAATCAACTAACACTATCAGGACTTAATTAGTAACTGTTAAGAATCGATGACTCTAAATGTGTTCTCCATTACTGAAGTACCTGAGAAAACTAGGGACGCGTATGGATACAGCTATCATTTTTATTCTTAATAATATTCTTGACATTGTCAACATTTGAAAGCTCTTTAAAAGCAACTACTTATAAGAAATAAAAATCAAATTCATGTATATTTTCATGTCCAAAATTAGAATTAGAAAGAATAAAGTATATTCACAAGTATTTTTACATCAGACCAAATTTGTACAAAATGAACACTCTGATTAATATAAATAAGCTAGAAATTGTCATGATTTTGTAAAATCATAATGTCCTATTCTAAGAAATAACATATTTAAGCCTAGAATGGTACGTAAGCTTTTTATTGTATCATTATGTATCAAATGTATCATGTATCATTGTATATATATTCATGTATGTTATGCTGCAGTCTGGAGCCTGGGTGTAATATAGTTCAGTTCAGTTGAGACACATATAGAGGACATTTTGGGACAAGGCAGCGCCTACCTGAGTCCTTTTGGTGAACAACAAACAATTTTTTTACTATGAAAAAGTAAACGTATATCAAGAAATATTTTAAATTTTTTTTATCTACACAATCTAATTCATTTCTTGCATTATAAATGAAATATGTATTATCCTAATGATTACTTACAGCTAAACTGTATTTTATTACGAAGCATATTTGCTAAAAAACTTATCTTCAAACTGTATTTTCTTTCATTGAAAGTACAATTTACATACAGGTACATTTTTTTGAAAAACACCGAGTGTGGAATAGTTTTCAATTACAATATTTCTTTCAAGTGTCTTGACAGATTAAATGAATTTCTGAAGTTGTTTTCAAAGAGTCTGTATTTCTTACATGTATGTAAGTTCCCAATTCCAAGATCAAAGCAACGTTTATAAAATTAACTTTTCGGTGATTAAAAAAAACCTCTAAGTGCTTAAAAGTTCAGTTGGAGTCTGTGACCATGAAAAAGAGGTGTTCATGTTCATGTTTTTTGGGCAAACATTAAAACCAAGAATATTTTGTCCAAATTTACACACAGACGAAAGCATTATCATTTTAAAAAATAGTAAAAAAAATCCACTTGTATGACAAAGATTTAAATTGACTTAAAAATGAAAATATTTGAATCATTTCTTTTCAGTAAAGAAACATACAAAAAATGTTCATTTCACTTTGATTAATATCGATAAGTACAAATAGATAAATAAATATCTGAGAGGATATGATTATGTAAAGGTATAATCAATTCAAAATATTTTTCATTCAACAGCAAATACATATAACAATGGGCGAATAGAATTATTACGTTTGTCTTCAATGTAACGTATAGGAGTAAAAGTAATTGAAGCGCCATAAAATATCTCCACCCTTCAGTGTGTTGAATGTTGAAGTCATGCAGTATCTGTTCAGGAGGAAACATACGCACATTTTGTATGCTACCCTTATCCAATATCTACTTTTATTTTACATCTCTGTAGGATTGATATGAATTTAATTATTATCAGTCACATTGAGGTATTTTGGTACATATTACTTAAATTGCAAATGTAAAATGTAGCCTAGGGATCTCGTTTTCAAAAAGAAATTCCATACAAAATAAACAATGCCTCAATTGTAAGTGATATCAGGATGTCTTTTGTCAACTCAAACACAAAACAGACGGAAATATTTTAATATCAAATATATCATTAATTCTAATGACATTTTGACTACTCAAGATAATTAGTAGAATTAAAACAAAAAAATTATGACGTCTGCTCGCGACCTTATATTGATCCTTTGAGGACTCATGCACTAAAGTAGGAATGATTTAGATTTTTTGACCTATATTCTTAACTAAATCTTTAATTAGATGAATAATCAATTTAGAGTTCTTGATGACATTTCTTTGTTTTCAATCGATTCAGATTAATTATGTTTTCCACGACAGATAGTGATTTAGACTAGTCTACGCTGTTTCAACGTTACATAGTGCCAACATCCACCTGAAAGTTATTTCTCAAGTTTTTTGTATCTTCTAAATATAAAATAAATTTACGAAACAATTTTAATTATTAAATATTGATGTTAATGCCACTCAAAAAGTAGAGCAGCAGATTTTAAAAATTGGCAACTACGACCTGAAAGAAAACATGTTTACATTTGTAAGTATGGACGTTTACTAACATAACGTTTTTGTTCAAAAATAAATTAGAAAATGTCGACAAAGTTTCAAATGCTGACATGATGCTCACTGATTTACGATCGACCATCATATTCACCTAAACCATGAAGTGGTATAGCTTTTGAAAGGAAAGTCGCCTAATCGACGAAAAATCGTTTTCCAAAATGTTGCGTGTACAAAATAAAAAATTAGCCTACCTGTGCTTCAATTGATGACATGGTTGGAACATTTCGACGTTTGGCCATCCTTCAAAGTCATCAGAAGTTTCTTGAGCGAATATGTAACACAATGTCGCCAAAAGTATATTTCATACTTCAAATATCGTTGACAGCAGACGATAAGCGTTGCAGGGTTCTGACGTCACGTGACAATGTCGTCTGCCGTCCAAAATTTGTACAGGTACCCGGATAATGATTACACAGGAGAAAAATATATACACGTATACGAAACGGTCACCAGTATCATTATGAATGATGTTTGACGACTTCCTTAAATTTTTCAGAATTAAAGACAATTTAAACTTCGAAATTGCCATATTTCTGTTATTAATTAAGAATCAATTAGTCATCATTAGTTCTTTCGAATTCCGATATCTCGTCAACATTTTAGTTCTAAAGATCTTGTTAACTTGGGGAAATATCACGATTAACCCACTGTAATTTAATCAAATTTATTTTTTCATATGTACATGTATAACATACTACAGGGACAGTATCACGTTTTTAGGGGTTAAAATAAAGTGATTTCAGGTAATGAAAAGAAATGGTTCCAATTGAAAGACAATGATTTCAAACGAAATGAAGCATTAATAAATCAAATATATAATGTAAAGTTCAGCCATGCGATTTTCACAAAATTCATTAAAGGTGTTCACACAAAAATTTCCGCCAATGTGAATCTGTATAATTTGTTATCTGACTATTGGTGATTGGTTTGTGTAAAAATTTTTTACCCTATCAAACTATTACAATAAATACTATAATATTACGATAATTATTCAAAATTTCGATCACTGACATATATAATGGTATGTATATTTGAGTGATAAGGAAACAGGAACACGATAAAGTGTACTGCGTGGAGGACAGTGGTGTATTGCCAAGCCAGCCGGCCTCTACCCGAACGCTCTGGTTTCGCATCCCGGTGTAGACAACAACAAACTGTAAACTGGCTCTCATAAGTGTTATGTCCCTGGGCAAGGCTCTTCATCCTCATTCCACTCAATTTCCCCGGCTTTCAAAACGGGTACCTGAAAACAGGATGTATGGACTAAGATGATCGCACTTAGCTATTGTATACTGCTTTGAAAGCACAACTCCATCAGAGTAATGATGTAGGAAGCGCTTTGAGCAAATTAACATGGAAAAGTAATCATATTTACAAATATCCTTTAACAATAACAGACAGACAGACATTTTTTATTCAGTAAGAGGCCTCCGGCCCAAAATACATTTACATCTATAATTGCATAATATATATGCGCATCTTAATACACTTTTATATAGATCTGTGTTTCTTGTCAACATAATATAAAAAAGACACACATCCTTAATGATATTTACATTTTTACTCTGTAAAAGTTTAATTAACAATAACATTATTTATGTATCCTAATGTGACCCTAACCATTTTCTTAAGCCAAATGCAGGGTATAAAAAAATGCAGGGTAATGTTTACAGTATATGTTGATGCTAAAGTAACTGATATCAAATATTATCAGATCAGGCTCATTCTTTAACTACCAACATTAATCAACCAGGACAAACAGGATTTAATCTATCGAAACCGAGGCCAAAGTGATGAATATTGTGCAAATTGAAGATTGAGACGAAAATACATCCCCAGCTGATTCTGTGTTTGATGTTGCTCACTCACTTGTTTGCTTCCACTGATGTCATAAAAAGCACTTGAGACGTTGGGACAAAAACTAGAAAAGTGTGTGACAAAAGCACCAGAACTGATGCACATTTTAGTTGGATTTTGGTTGAAAATGTACTTGGAACGACAAAGGTAAAAACATATAGGTTGAATGTGTTTACCATGTCATTACAGACATTACATTTCCAACTTGTCAAAAGTGAATTAACAAAGTTTGTATATACACATACACATATATAGATATTGATACGGGAGACTTTGAAGTGTTGCATATATTGCATATTGAAGTGTTGTCTATATGCATTGGTTCAAATTCAAACTTTCATACTGTAAAAAAGAAAATAAAGCTTTTTATTTTTCAGTTAAAAAATTTAGACTTCGTAGGACACTGACTTATACGAAATAATTAATATATTCCAAAAGACATGAAAGATTTGAAAAAAAACCGATCACGACAGCTGTGTTTTCTTTGTAATCTTGACTTTCAAAATTGACTTCTTTTGAAAATGTCCTTCGTGTGACTTAACATCAGAACGACAGCTGACGTAAATCCAGACCAAGAAGAAATTCTCTCAGAAGAAATCATCCGCAAAATTTAAAAAAAAATAAATAAGCAAAGATTTTGTATCAGACAAGCACTATTAACTATCTATTGATTTGAAATGCTAATGTTGAGAGTTTCTCTGTGAACAATCATCTGCAGTCGTCTGACAAAATGGAACATCGATTGATATTGGTATAGTTAAGTTTATGAAAACATCAAACACAAATCTCATAGCAGTCAATCTCTAGCAGATCAATTTATCTTTGATAAACTTAAACTTCATCACGGTGAAAAAATAATTCTGAAAATATTTTACTAAATTGAAAATGTTTTGGTTGATTTGATTACCGACCTTACGACCTCTCAATGGGAGTGGCAACTTAAGGAAAATTAGAAGTTGGCTTGTCAACAAAACTGTTGACTATAAGATATTATGGAAAGATACAATCCCGACTGAAAAGCTTGATCAATAACGTGTCAGTTCATCACAATACTGGTATCAGACTGGTATTGAAGTAGATTATTCGCTGGAAGAAGGAACGGATGGGAATCTTGATTCTTTTTAATTTTTCTCATTTCTTATCAGGCAACTTTTGAACTTTTTTCATGTATTGCAAAACCAAAAGTCTTCGGCAACGTGGTCCCAAGAGTCGTTGGATGAACCATGCAACAATGATTTCATAAAATTAAACTGTTCAACAATGATTTCATAATATTAAAACTGTTCAACAGTGATTTCATAATATTAAAATTGTTCAACAGTGATTTCAAAATATTAAAACTGTTCAACAATGATTTCATAATATTAAAACTGTTCAACAGTGATTTTTAAAACTGTTCAACAGTGATTTCATAATATTAAAACTGTTCAACAGTGATTTCATAATATTAAAACTGTTCAACAGTGATTTCAAAATATTAAAACTGTTCAACAATGATTTCATAATATTAAAACTGTTCAACAGTGATTTCAAAATATTAAAACTGTTCAACAATGATTTCATAATATTAAAACTGTTCAACAATGATTTCATAATATTAAACTGTTCAACAATGATTTCATAATATCAAAATTGTTCAACAGTGATTTCAAAATATTAAAACTGTACATGTTCAACAATGATTTCATAATATTAAAATTGTTCAACAATGATTTCATAATATTAAAACTGTTCAACAATGATTTTATAAAATTAAAATTGTTCAACAATGATTTCATAAAATTAAAATTGTTCAACAATGATTTCATAAAATTAAATTGTTCAACAATGATTTCATAAAATTAAACTGTTCAACAATGATTTCATAAAATTAAACTGTTCAACAATGATTTCATAATACTAAACTGTTCAACAATGATTTCATAATATTAAACTGTTCTACAATGATTTCATAATATTAAACTGTTCAACAATGATTTCATAATATTAAAATTGTTTCTGTAGAAACAAATTTTTTGTGTTTATATTATGAAATTATTGTTGAACAGTTCATTCAGCGACTCTTGCGTACCTAGTTGCCAAAGACATTTTCTTTTTCATTAATATTGGACAAGTTTAGCACCTTCATGCTTCATCAGCAAAAGTTGCCTGATAAGAAAAGAGACATTGTGTTTGTAAACGTAATCCTGTGATATGATAGTTATTATAAAGTATGCATTTATTATGGATATAGTTGTAAGGATTTCTGTACTTAAAGGTACAGTCCTTTTGGGTTGTATATTGTGGAAACGAACTTCAAGAGGAGAAAGTTATGTATTTTATTCTTTGTCAAATTGCTAAAAGTAGAACAACTAAAATGTTCCAAATGTTTTTATTATTTCATTATGTAAAGGTATAAAACACTGACATACCTATATATGGATACTGAACTATTATAGCCCGCAATATCTTGTAGAAATTGTCGAAGTGACGGTAAGAGTCTCATATTTAGTGTAGTTGTTAAGGTGACTTAAGAAAACATCACAAGAACTGTTTTATGTAGGTAAACGTAGCGAGCATTTTCAAGGTATTTTGCATTATTTGTAATACTAAGTGTAGAATAACATCGTTTTCTTGATAGCGTCAATTTGTCTTGAGCAAATATGTGATTGGAAGTTTCATGGTTTTCAAACGGAAAACTGTTTGAATTAAAATGACCCAACGTTACAAATGAAACTATATTCTTAAATGATATATCACGCATCAAATGTAACCTATACCTGGGCCAATACAGTCAATGCCCGTAACTGCTAACACAATAGTTTAATGTAATTGACTACTTTGAAAAATTAACTAAACATGATGAATTTAGAATAAGGACCTTTTAAATGAAAACCAAATCTATTGAACATTTGACCACATACGAGATAAAAAAATCTTCAATGTTAAGATGATTGTAAGAGTGCATATCGTTATTTTATATTATTCTTTAAATCTAATTTTCAAAGATATCACAAAATTTATGACTTGGAATTGGAACATTAAAGAACAATGATCATATTTAAAACAATTCTCAATGATTGACTCTTCTTGAAGGTCTGTGTTGATCTTTTTGTTTGCTTCAACAAGTTGATTTGCACATTTTACTGCTCTCGTAAATTTCCTCCACGTGAATGAAGCGACAGATTCCATGAAATACGAGACCAGAGTTCGAAAAAATGCCTCTCTCTAGAGAAATCATCAGTAATAATTCCTAGATGTGACAACTTTGACCAGTCAAGCATTAAAACAATTTACTCACAGCCTTAGAACCGCAGACTCAGTGCTACAGGGGTAAGAGTTCAATGTCCTAAAATCTTGGACGATCTGAAATCTCACATTGGTGAAACGATTTTTCGGAAAATAAGGTAATGAACTCAACTCTTGGATTCAAGACTGTTTTTGTGATCTCACTGATGATAATTTATGAAAACGACTGACAAAAAGGATACTTCATTTAAGATTGACACAGTTTGGTTGAACTAAAGCTTGAAACTATGGTCATCTTGTTCCGAAATTGTCAGAAGCATTTATGCAGTAAACTAAAATTAGTTTTCCTTATACTTTATTATTGTATGGAGTGTCGGGAGTAAAGTCACTTGTGGGATATCAATTTTACCAATGTATCGAGGTAAAATAAACCTGGTATTTGGGGGGAAAACTAATTTAATATTTCATTTATTATATTATAAGAACTTAAATTGTTGATTGTGAAGGAAAAATGAATGCACGAGGTCTGGTTGCACATCTTTTGGCAATCTTCGAGAAATGGATGCACGACTTTGAGAGCTCTCGTCCAATCAGAATCCACCTTATGAGTGTGATAAAAGTAATTATCTAAAAGTGTGAAATCATCTTTCTATGAATGGGACACCGTTGGTTCAGAACTAGGCATGAAGCATGATGAGTTTTTCATAATTGCTGTCAAATTAATGTCAAAAACTTTTTCTTCGTACCTTCATACCAATTTCTTAATGGGACAGTCCTATCGAGGTATTTTTGTGGAAAAAAAATTCAAGAGTTCTTCCGTGTTTATGCTTACATATGAGTATTACCTGATTATTTCACACGTATTTTCATATCTGTTATTGAGGGCAACATTTCAGTTGTCTAGGTTTAACGGTTTTGACCAAGAATAGAATCCGTCACTGTGTCCTCTTAAATTTATAAAAAAGTGATAATGTATTTTTAATATGAGCACATGTGCACATATAAAACCATTGTGCATAAATCACTGTGGCTGACCGTCCGAAAAGAGATGGATATTTGTTAAAACACTTAATAAGAAGTTATTACCCTCGTAATGTGTCATTTGACTTAAATGAAACTCGCTATCGCTCGCTTAATACAACCTTCACACTCGTTTTGTAAAAGTTGAATGACCCAGTTCGTCGGGTAATATCTCTATTTCTCAGATCTCCTCTATTCCTCAGTTACGGACAGTGATCGTCATAGACAAACAAAGTCAAATCCATTACGACTTAAGTCTAACTGATAACGATGTGCAAATTGAAGATATGAAGGCAAAATAAATTCTTTGGATGATTCAGTGTTTGTTTAGCTCCAGGCCTGTCTGCTTCCAGTTGAGTCATACAAACTTTCGAGTCGTTGGAAAGTTACTTGAATGAAACATAACAAGTACGTTATCATCGTCTAAAGCACTGTCAAATTAGTTATGGACACCAATTTCCATCATGGAGGCAGAAATGATATCGAATAGTATTTCAATAGTTTACATGTATTTGGCATTTTAAAGATTTCAAATACGATTTATTATCTTATGACTTGTTACTATTGTTTTAGGGTAAAATCATGCTTCCCAATTAGATGAAACAAAGGATTGTTTTTAATTTGAACATTTAATGGAATTTGGCTTATTGATTCTGTGTAGGAGAATGTTCGAAAACTGGCCATTAGTTTTGCACGTGGAGCATGTTTGAGGCCGTTAGGCCGAAAACATTCTCCACGTGCAAAACTAATTGCCAGTTTGAGGACATTCTCCTACTTAAAACAAAGTTTAAGTAAACGAGTTCCTGCTGTAAGAATGATCGCCACAACGCAACTTTTCATGTGCAAAACTAATTGCGACTTATGCTCTATATGTATTTCATGATCTTCTTGACTGTTAGTTTCAAACACTCCCCTGTCAAGTAAACATCAGTACAGAATAAGTTTGCAGAGTTCAAGTAAGTACACATTAATTCCATATGATTTATATTAATTTACTTCGTCGAAACTATAATGCATTTTGCACGTTTTACATTTACTGTATATTATTTAATTTCATTTGATATATTTCTTATATTTTAAAAGTTTAATTATGTTATTTATTTGCATATTTCTTTTTTTTTGTGAATAATAAACATAAGAACTAAGAAAGGATAATCCTATTGGGGAAATGGGATTAGGAGACAAATCTTAATTAAATGGGCAGTAGCACGTTTTAGGGGGAATATAAGGTGATGTCAGGAAAATGAAAATTAATGGTTCCAATTGAAAGAGAATGTATTTAAACTAAATGGAGCAGTAATAATTCAAATACATAACGTAAAGTTTAGCCATGCGATTCATTTTTCTTACACAAACTGAATAAAAGGTGTTCACACAAAATGGCCGCCAATGGATTTTATGTGAATCTTGATACTTTGTCCTCTTGACTATGGATGATTGGTTTGTGTTATGAGATTTTTGACACTGTCAAAATAATATATTTAACATTAACTTACAATTATCAGTGAAAAAAATAAAAATAAAAATTATCAAAAAACGTGCCCTTTAAAAAATTAAGATAATTAGTAATGACATAAGAATTCATATGTAGTACTTACTAAGTAATAATTGAATACCTAGCATTTAGTTAAGGCATTAAGGTACATTTGAATTTGGTGATTAATAATTCATTCGATGAAGATAATATCAAATTCTTTTTAGTATATAATTATGATATGATCTTGTTGTAAGGTATAAATAGTATAATCGTATATCAACTTAACGGTATCATTACATAAGTATTCCATATCAGGATAAAATCATCTTGAAAAGAAACATTTATCCAATAATAAGGACATATGTCCATCAATAACTATATATTCATCGTTTTATAAAGATTATGTTTTTAGTCATTTTATAATGTTTCAATAAAAATCAATAATGTTATATGTCTGTTTAACTTATTTGTAATATGCATTGTACATTCTAAATACTGTTTTAGATAGGATTGTTTTTTTTCGCATAACAGGCGTTTTATTTCCAGGTTCTTGCGTTTGAAATACCTTATGTTCGTTTTTGTTAGATAACTCTACTTTCCGTGCACTTATGTCCCTTTAAACTTTAATAAAATTTGGCGATGCTTGTTGGCCGGTTACGTCCAAGTCGCCATTAGTTTTGCACGCACTTTTGAATTTCAGCACTTTTCTCGGGATTCAGGCAGTTGCGTTCGAGCGCATTGATTTCGATGGCAACATTCTTGGCATCGGTCCAACAAACTATTGGAGACCTTCCGTAAATTAGTAAACTATTGGAGACTTTCACCAGCGAAGTACATGTACGAAAACAAAACTATACTAATGTTTACGTAACTTTGTTTTAAAAGCAGATATTACCAAACAAATTGATAGATGCAAATGAAAAATTGCAGATTATTAATAGAAATGAAGTCGAAGGAATTCTCTTGAGATCTAAAGCTAAATGGAAAGAAGAGGGAGAAAAACCAACAAGATATATAAATTTCTTAAACAAAGCAATATTAATTAAAACTTGAAAGTGAACAGAAAGAAATACTTACAAAAAAGGATGACCTAATAAACCAAACTAAATCAGAAAGGAAATCTCAATGAATTGCTTAAAGATATTGATATTCCAACATTAATTAAATAAACTGGTACAAAATAACTTTCACTGGGAGAAATATTATCTTAGGATACTGCGAAAAGAGAAACTCTGTTTTAAATATGATTATGTCAATTGTTAAGTATAATATATACAAAATGAAACAAATGGATAGATTACCAAACCTAAAACATATTAAAGAAGACATCAAGACAAGTAACCTGGTAGACCGCTATAATTCATATTCACAATGCAAGTATGATGACTTTAAAAAATTCTGGTCAAAATGTCATAATCTATTTAATACTTTTTGTCACCTTTTCTTGATGTACCTATCCATTACAATCTGTTTACCTGTATTTCCAAACTGTGTATATGTCAATACTGTTATGCAAATCATGTAATATTGTTATGAAATGAACTGATTGAATGCATTGTATGATAGAGATTTCAAAAATAAAAAAAGTTAAACAATTTTTTTTTTAAATTGGCTTAAGCGATTACTATGAAATTGTATCAATCAACAGTCTTACGCTAAGCTTAACAATGTTCAGTTACATTAAAACATACGTGATAAATTTATCAGAAACAAAAGTATCCAGCTCCGATCTTACTCATTCTAGCAATATATCCGTCTCTCGGTCTGGGTGAATGTCTATAGTGAAGTTCCATATCGGTTGATATAAAAACAGCATTCTTTTAAGAAACTGATAAAATAACAGACGAGGACAAGAGAGGTAAATTTCCTCTCCACTAAACTGATGCTGCGAACAAACTCTCACAACAAATCAGTCTCGATAAAGTTAGTTTTTTAAAACTTTTATTCCTCGCAACTAGACCGATGTTTTACCTGACTGAAATTATATGGGACATGGTATTATATCTTGAGTGTCACGATCCACTACTTTTCAGAAAAGCTTATCATACAAGATTTGATCTGTCATAAATACAAACATGACATGATCTAAAAAGACAGAAACGTTTCGCTCCATCGACGTCAATAAATATATCACGAACTGAGTGCCTTTATGTCATACATAATTTTCATCAAAATGTATTTCTACATTTTCTGAAGTACTTTTTAAGTAATGTCACATACAGTCCTAATAAAATCGTATTAACGAGGAATAAAAGTTTTAAGATATTAACTCTATTGAGAATCAAACTTTGTATTTCTTTAGGTTTCCTCTCAAGGATTTCATATCTCCTTAGAGTTAATACTTTGAATATTTTATTCCTCGGAACTAGGTCGATTTTAATCACAATGTCACAAACAACAACAAGATGACAGCCATTGAAGAAGTGTAAAGAGTCCACATGGACTAGATATGTGAAATTATGTTTGACCTCAAGTGCCAGGAGCAATTACTCGTCTTGAAAATTACACGTATTCCTCCATAGGAACAAATAAGACATGATGTTAAAAGATAGAAACGTTTCGTTCCATTGACGTCAATAAATCTATAACGGACTAAGTGCCTTTATGTCATATATAATTTTGATCAAAATGTATTTCTTCATTTTCACAATAACTATTCAAGTAATGTCTCATAACCTTGCAATGTCCTGTTCCCATGGGTTTTCATACCCTATCATTATTATGTTACAATGCACGCAGTTTGAGTTCGATCTGTACTATGGTTTTACATTTCTCGACTTCAACATGCCTGGTCTACAGCATCTTTCAAGCATGTGCGATAATGAATTCACTTGATAGCGTTTGGGTTTTTATTGTTGATCGCTAGAATGATCTTCTTACGACCATATATTTAAATTCTTATTATTAAATAACATTATCTAAAGACACATTACATCATCAATAGTGAACCTAAACTAATACTGTAACTATGTATACATACGGAAAAAAGTTAAGCACCCCTTTAATTCGAAAACTAAAAAATGATGCTATGGCAAAGTTACGGTACCGTGAATAAATTTAGGACTCTTAACATTAAAATGTTGATTTTGTTTATAATTTCTTCAAAGAAAGATCGTCAATGTAGACATTTAATGAAATTACGATTGAATTTGTAATGGTACTGAAATTTCACCCAAAATAAGTATGGCTGTAGTGCCAAAACTAGGCAATAAAAAATGGGGTTCAGACATCAAAAATAACATTTGTGTTACCAACATGACTTCCACACATCAAATCATCTCTTATCTTATAAAAAAAGAAAGTAACTGGTCGTTAAAATGGCATCCCTCTTTTCAACAATTATTGTCAATTATTGACGAACTGGCTGCAATCATACGATTTTGGAATAATCTTTGGATTCTTCTCAGTTCAATCTGTTAATCAAACAATTCTCATTGATTTCGAGGGGTCATTTCAATTGACACTGACCGTCTTTTGTTGATAAACCATTTTCCTTGAATTTTGGTTTTTGGAGAATTTGCGTTTTTGAAGGTTATTAGAGGTCTAAATAGTGACTTTTGACTAAAAGTTTGATACTAACGTTTGACTGGAGGGCTCGACATAATTGAATTACCCACATTACAACTACCATTAACAACCTTCTTTTCCCAGAATAATGTAACTTGTTTTTTGACATAAAACTACAACAATTTTATGAATGCAAATATCCAAAAGATGCAAAACGTTATCAGGATAAAACGTGCTTCCCTTAACTGCCAAATTATGGTTCTATCATACCATACGATTATTTATACAACCACATCGCCTTCTGTCTTATCAGGAAATCTTTGCAGCTTAAAAATTGTGGGGGTGCTTAACTTTTTTTCATATGTATATATTCCTCGAAAGAGACATTATACGCACACTTTGTTTCTCCCTGTTTTCAGATTGACTCAAGGTTTAACACATTGCTCTTATGAAATAGTGTTGGTGTATGTTTCCCTACTTACATTCAGTAAACCTAATTGTTTTGCTAATTTTGATTTACAACAATTGGCTCCTTATATACATTCATTGTACACATATGGATAAAGAACCATGATGTATATTGCTACATAATCAACTTATCATTGCCTAGAGTCAGAAGTATTTGTTCAATATTGGCAATATTTTTTATCAATTATAACAAAAAGAAGCCCAGAAGATGCTTTAACTTTAGACTTGGTTGATCTGGATGACAGATTAAACCTTGTTCTAAGTTGGAGTTTAAAAAAATTCTCTCCTTGTATTAAGGAACCTTAAAGCAGCGTTTTGTCAAATATTTCATATTCAGCACTAACATATGTATACCTGTATGGTTATTATCGGATCAGGCACACAGTGTTCCTTTTAGTAGTTTTTCACCTTGGAATTGTACGTTCAACACACAAGGTTGGAGGTAGTCACAACAATGGAAGCCAAGATGATAAATAAATTGATATTCTGGAAGAGAACTCAAACACAGACAATGTTGACACTTGTTATGTAAACATATAAATAAATACGATAAGAATGAGAGTAATAATTACAATTGAGATTAAGTATTAATAAACTTTATCAAAACTCTTTAAATCTTTCATTGGATAGTGTGTAAAATGTTTCACAATATAGAACTCCCCTTAACCTGTCTTAAGTTTCGTTAATCAGTGTGATCGGTTAATGTTTCATAATGTTTCATAATGTTTCATGTTTCACAAACATCTTTGTGTTAATATATCATTTAGTACACAACCATCTTGCATTTCACCAAATATGTTATATTCCAGCTATATGTATATATCTTCAAAGAGAGGCGTTAAAATAAGCCTTCTGGCTTGTTCGCAAATCTGTATTTCTTTCGAAATAAAAATACGTTTAAACCATGTTTCATAATCAAAACACATTCTAAGCTATTCTATGTGTCCATTTAAGTCAGTGTTCCCAAGTCACTCTGCAAAGGGAATTCCACATTCAATGGACAACGATAGTCTGAACTAGGAGCCTGTTAGCGCACAGGGGCAACAATGAGAGCCAAATGAGAAATAGATTGACAATCAGACTTGACTAACACTATCAACACTGTGGAGCAGATCATATACACAGACTCACAATTTGTCACAGTGTTAGCATTTTATATGTTAAAATAACAGGCCAGTATAGGCTGAACAGTATGCTAAAATATCACATACTGTGTCAGCTAAGAAAACTCCATGGATTTACCAATATTTGATCATATATTCCTTTATAACTTATTCCTGTTCAAACACATGGAAACAAAAAATTATCACACTCACATTTTGATATGACAACCTTAGTTGACAAAATTGATATTTATTTGCTTAAACTGCTCATACCTTATCAGTAATTAGAAACAGACAGCAGAATTTGTGTTTAAGTATTGCTAAACAAAGAAACAAGAGGTTGGTCCAACTGTTCAAATGCAATAATGTGTTATGAAAGAGAATACGTAATGGAATATATATCTAGGAATGACATTTTTTTCTTTTAGATTATATATCCATCGGAATTTCTAATAAAAGATGCAGTTTATAGTTATTCGGACATATTCAATCCTTCTTTGTGTTATTCGAGAAAATATTTGTTTAGTCGTGAAGAATTTTAGATATATTACATATTTTCAACTTAGTCTCTCGAAATCTCTTGTTTGGTTTTTGAAGTACTCTTATGTGATAATGGAGGATCATTGACTCAACCACATACTGCCCGAATATTTATTTATTATTTATATATAATATTTATTCACTGGAATATCTAAGGCATGGATAATCTTAATATTTAGATCTTACTTTGTAGTATGTGCTGTATATAAACTCGACATACGCCTTTATTCTTAACAGTGAATTTCACCAAGGAAGCTTTTTAATTTTTAGCAGGCAATTATTCTTAGTTTTTCTTTCGTTTAAAAAAGTTTTTTTTAGGCTTATGTCTAGTCATCATGCCTTATTTACATTTGTGCTGAAAAAGGTTATTTGGAAAATATAAGCCAAATATATAAAAAAAAGTAGTTCCCTTATGATATCATTTTAATTTAAGAGGTCAATTCTTCCTTATTCACCTCAATTACCTCATCTTACGTTTATGAAAAATGTATTAGCCTTAATATTATATCTAATTTCATTGTTTCATTTCACAAAAGTACAGAATGATACGGTATCAAAGCACCAGAATGGAAGAATAAGTTGTTATAAAATGCTGTTGGGTTTGTTTCATTGAATGGTCAAAGGTTAATTATTTGAAACATTTTGCCACTTTGACAATATGTTTTTTCAGTACAAATAGAGTTAGGAAAGCATCACAAAAGCACTTTATTTACTTACATATCATAATGAAATATTTTGATGAATACGAAAAGGAACCCATTCAAACATGCAAAATTACAAACCATGTTTGTTTTGCATAAAATCTACCTGTTGAATAAAATTTGTTGCACCAAGAAGATTTTAAACATTGTAAACGTTCGCAGTCTTTGTAAACCAACAACTTAAAGGGGCAGTAGCACGTTTTAATATAATGTGAGGAACATGAAAATTAATGGTTCCAATTGAAAGACAATGTATTTAAACGACATGGAGCAGTAATAATTCAAATATATAATATAAAGTTTAGCCATTCGATTCCCTTTTCTTACAGAAAATGAATAAAATGTGTTCACAAAAAGTGGCCGCCAATTGATTTTATGTGAATCTTCATTCTTTGTCCTCTGTCAATGGCTGATTCGCTTGTGTAATGAGATTTATGACACTATCAAAATGATACATTTAGCATTAACATACAATTATCAGTGAATGTTTTAAAATATAAAATTATCAAAAAATGTGCTACTGCCCCTTTAATTTTCAATCAAAAATACAATACAATTAGAAATAAATCATATGAGACAATGAGATTTCTCTATCTGGCAAACAAGAAACATTTGTTAAGTATTGCATAAGTCAAATTTCACAACTCATTAGTGATAACATAGAAATAAATGACGTCCCGAAGGTTGAGTGAGACCAATAGTTATTCCTTTTATTCTAAAATCGGACCATTTGTAAGCTGACCAGGCGCAGAATTTGTCTAGAGTTATCATTATCTCTCACAATCATATGATTGGAATCCGGATTTGGAGAAATAGTTATAAGCTTAACCATATAAGCTTAACCACAAATGTTTAAAAAAGATTTGCAATGAGCATGAACCTGTCAAGGAGACGTTATGCCTCACAATCTATTGACGATTTGGCACTCACTTTTCAGGAAAGGTAGACACTGGACTTACACTGAAGATATCAACTTATTTCTGATATTATTTGCAGCCGATATAGTCTTGCTTCCAGAGACCCCAGATTGATGACAACTAATATTAATTAGGCTAAGACCGAATTTCGTCCAATAGGGGATTCTCAACCTTCTCAAATCCAAAACGAGGCTAAGGCCGCTTCTTACTTCCTGCAGGTCAACGTTGACAGGACGAAGATTGTTGTGTTCAGGAATGATGGACAAATAAAAGTCAATGAAAAATGGAGATATGAATTTTGAAGTATCTGACCAATGATTATCTCAGAAACGATTTCGAGTTTGATGTTTCTCTCAGTATGACTATGTAAACTTTATCATGAAAGGGTTTTAAAAAGTCTTAATGTTTTGATAAAGATATATGAAGGTTGTGTTTCAGTCCAAAACTTAGTTTTGATAATTCGATGCGTTTATTGTATCCTCCTTTTAACTAGAGAAGTGAAATATGAGGAAGTACCAACTGTTGAGATATGGAGAGAATTCATATTTCTAGAAAAGCAGAAGACTTGTGAAGCTCTGTAAGGTGTGTGGAGAATAACACCCGTACTTGCTGTACATGGACAGATACGTTCATAGGATAATAGGGACAGTCTTATCGGGGTATTTTTTTTGGAAACAAAATTCAATACTAAAGCGATGCATGCTGTTGTTTGTAAAATGGTTAAAACTAGGACAACTGAAATGTAACTAACCTATTTGAAAAAGCTGTGAAATTATCATGAAATAATCATATATGATTACAAACAGGAAGTACTCTTGAATTTTGTTTTCACGAAAATACCACGATAGGACTGTCCTTTTTAATAATGGTTTTAAATCAAAACTACTAACAACTTGATATTGCAGACAGTGTACAACTTTTCAATTACTATGGATGTGAAACAGACGTCAATGGCAAGCGATTTTAAGAATATTTTCTTTAAGGTGTGGCAAGTCCATGAAATATTAATCATGTATGTTTAGCACATTAACACAACGGTGAATATAAAACCTTCTTACAAGATTGGCACAAGGAAATATCAAACAACCTTAAAGGGGCAGTAGCACGTTTTAGGGGGAATATATGATGTTAGGAAAATCAAAATTAATGGTTTCAATTGAAAGACAATATATTAAAGCAAATGAAGCAGTAATAATTCAAATACATAATGTAAAGTTTAGCCATGCGATTCCCTTTTCTAACACAAACTGAATTAAAGGTGTTCATACAAAATGGCCGCCAATGGACTTTATGTGAATCTTTATACTTTATCCTCTGACTTAGGATGATTGATTTTTATGTAATGAGATTTATGACACTATCAAAAAATACATTTAGCATTAACGTACAATTATCAGTAAAAAATTTAAAATATGAAATGTTAAAAAAAAACACGTGCTACTGCCCCTTTAAAATGTTGGTATAAATGTGTAAATGAAATAGGCATATTTATCGGGTTTGACAGATCGGAGTAGATTATACCTTGTGTTGATGAACAACTGTGTTGTGTCTAAATTAACTTTGGAATAATGTATTAACATAAAACTTCATTTTAAAAATAAATAACAACAACTTATAAGTATTCTTTGAATGGTTTTTAACGACTGTACAGTACAGTAAGACAGCAAAAACTGAAAATCATACATATGATATATTCAACTGACGTGTGGACTGTGGCTGGTAGTATATTCAAGAATTTAAAATACGGATTGATTAACCGAGTTATCAAAGACAAGTTTAAAATCATTCATTGCAATTTTCTATATACATGTATAAGTATGAAGTGATTAATCTTGATTCGGTAAAGATTACCCCTAAACTGTGTCCTGAGATACAAAACTAATTCTGTGCAATCATGCCATTATTCATATAAATGCATCTTTTCAATTAATTTCTATTATCAGATGTCAGTATAAAGAATTTGTTTTTTTATCATCACAAAAAAAGGATCCATAAAATATTTTGTTCAACCGAACCGTAAGTAAAGTAACATATAAAATCATACCAAGCCTACTAACTCTTAACTCGGCTGATCCTAAGCAAAAGGACGAAATTGCCAATCAAACAATAAGTGCTGTGTAGCAAATCTTGACATTAAAGATATCTCAACCTTTACGTTCACACTCGAAGGAAAAATAATAAATGATCTACCAGAGCAATGAATGATTAAGTGATGTGCATGATTCTGTAAGAAAGACTTTTTGAAAGAAAGGCCGAGAGGATTTGTTAGAATGAGATAGATTATATTATCTTAGACATATAAAACGAGTACCATAGCTAAGTGACCAGTTTTTGCTTTTACATCTAACAAGGCGAAACACTAACGCAAGGATCATTACACAAAATGGTCTTGTTTATTTCGAATCAGTCATCTTCAATCATTTCATCTTGATTGTGTTTAACTAAAATAAGAGATCACATTGACGCCCAACGATTCTTTGGAACATAATTTTCCTGCCTGATTGAAGTTGGCCTAGTTTGAGGAATAAAAGTTTAAACATATGAACTCTATCGAGAATCGAACTTGCTATTTCGATAGGTCCTCTCCACTGAGTCCCAGTGTAAAGGATTTCATATCTCCGTAGAGTTAGTATTTTGAATATTTTATACATCGGAACTAGGCCGATTACATAAAATTCCTGAAATATTCGATGTTATTTTTTAAACAGTGTCTAAACCTAAATAAGAACAATTAACATTCAGGGCGATATCCATATCTGAGTTCAATCTTGAATAAGAATAATATCCATTCTGGGTGAAACAACATTCTGGGCTGTGTCATCGTTCATAACTAAGACAATTTGGGAACATTTATCTATCAATGAATGACATTATTTTTCTCTAAGCAACAAACTTGCAGTTTTTGAGAAGTATGTGGACAAAGTATTTTACATTTAAAAACAATTATTATAATAGCTTTAAACAAAATTTAACAGCATTGAATTGAGGACATTATGTCTTATACAACCTGATGGTATATCTCAAAAGATGTCTAATTGTTAGCAAACTATTTTAAAATTTATCAAATTCATGAAAAGATGTTACATATCTTTCTTTAAATGGTTCCTCTTTTGATATCGACGCTGTATTTGTGACCAAAGGTTTCTTTAGTAGACTTTGGATATCTTGTGATCAAAATTTTGGCTGTTAACGTTCACGCCCATTCAACATAGTTGAGTTTCAGATCAAGTTATTAGTATCAAGGGTCTTCTACCATGTCATGTTGTTCATGTTTCATGAATCAAGGTATTAAAAAAATGGTGAAAAATTAATACAAAATGAAGAAAAATCTAGGTTTCTTGGTAACATGCATTTATAAATTTAGGAAACCTTTTAGAACAACTCCGTGTTTTTTTATGTTCATGCGAAACTGTAAAAATAATGTAAAAAAACCCCTAAAAAGTATCATCTTTAAGCAAATAGGATTTGAACAGAGACATTGAAGAATTAAGTCGCGGTTTTTATCGAAAACCGAACTCGCAATGGCACTCGTCAGTTAGGCCAACGTAATTTTAGAAACATATTTAGAGAAGCTAGAAGGATTGTTATGAGTAGAAAGTGTTTGACAGGTTATTCATCTAGTAACCATGTACATTAAACGTGTAATTTCCGCTTTTGTATATACATAACGCTATTGTGAATATGAATGTAGAAACCAATACGAAATTGTTTATATTATATACAATATTGTATACATGTATATACTTTGAACTGTATATGGGCCAGAGGCCTCAAGTACAATAAACACTCTTTGACTTTGACTTTGAGTAGGTTTTGATTCGAGGTCGGTTGGTTCATATTTGTCATTCAGGGATGAAACATGTTGATGTTTTGCATTTACAAAATTGCATAATGGTTGCATATCAAATACGTTGTTACTCTTCCTGACAGCCCCGAAAAATATTTTGAATATTGATTGTAAATGGAATTTATCCTGGCAATCATCAACAAGACATAAATCAACTTGATGCTCCCACCTGAAGCTCTCGGCGACGAGAAGTCAACCGGCATTGATTTTTTGTCAGTATTTCCTAAATTGAAAAAAATATCTTATGTCTGGGACCAATGAGTGTCTGTCAAAACATTAAATAGAATGCCTCTTGAGTCCATGGTCAGTCTGTTTGATTGATTCAAGGTTTAGAGTGTTTATTAGACGGTGCAAATAAGAAGCTCTCTCTTGTCTCCTATCAAATATTCACTGATCTGTTTTACTCTTCAAAACCCAACCTGAGTTGTCTTAGACAAACAATATCAATTCCGTCAGGGCCTAAGTCAAACTGATAACGATGTGCAAATTGAATATTAAGAGGTATATCAATTCCTTGGCTGATTCTGCGTTTTATTCGCCCACAGACTTATTTGCTTCCAGTCAAGTCATAAAAAACTGCTGACTTTAGGACATAAAGTTGGAGATACAGTATTTTATGACAAAATAAAACCCGTTTATTCTTTGTTGACTTGTGACCATTAACAGAATCGATACCTGGTATTATGAGAGATGTTTAATTCTTTAATTGACAACCGCCAAGATCTAACACCATTAGGATCTCTAAGTCAAAACAGAGAAATATGAGAATGAAAATCAAATATACATGTATCTTGGGACAATCAGTGTTTATTGGTTCACATAATGGCATGGAGTGTGTTAAGTCTACCACTAGAGGTTAGAGGTTTCAAGCAGAGTGTAATGAGAAAGAGGTAGATTGGTGTTGTTTGTGGCCATTTTTCTTACAAGTGCGCATAAGTTTAGTGACCATTTGATTGCCTTTGGTTGTGTTTTGGCTATGTGTTTTACGTTACTTGGTTTGCTGTGTTTTTAATCTGATGCATATTACCAAACAACAAAATTACTTATTGTACATGAGTCACCCAAAACAGCATAGGCGTGGCAATGTCAAAAATTACCAGCTGCTTGACAATGAGTTTTAACTATAGGTAAGTAATTTTCAGGAAACGTTTCACTTGGTTATCTAACTATTGAAAGTCCAAATCTTCGAATCAGAACTAAAGATAAATCACAATCACAGTGATGTGTATTGAAGAAACGACAAGAAGGAATGTGCTACAAAATAAAATGATTTGTTTGCTCACACACAAAACCGGAGTAATTTTGCGAGAGTAAAAACTCTAATTATGTAAATATGTGCTTAAGGGACCTGTTTCGTAATACTGTAAATACCTTAACGTTCTTAGATGTGTCGACCTCTTCTCCATCTTGCAATCTGATTGACTGAGGTATCGGTTATAACATTGACCATTGATATTCCTTGGATGTTCTGAGAATTCCGTGCTTTAATCTACGGTGTATCCACAGTCCTCAGTTGTTTTGAGTGATGGGATTTTGATTGCTTCTCTGTCGAAACTTTGATTAACTTCAAAGCAATACATAACAACTCAGTTGACGGTTCAAATACATTAATCACAGCCACTGTTTTATTTCGTTGTGACTTAACTGTCATTGTCTTTGGTTTCCAATTTTCTAAAAGCTTGGTTTAAATTCTATAACTCCTATATTCTCCTTGTTTCATTTATACTTACTTGCCTCAACTCGAACTATATATTATGCAAATTCCTGTTTTGGTAAGTGGACACTCTTACTCTAATTTTATATTTGGTCTACAAAATTCTCAATTAGTGAACAACAGCTTTCATATGTTTTCCATTGCAAAAGGTCATAGTTATTGTGCTGGTGTGTCTTTGAGAGATGGTAATGGATATTTTAATTGAAATTTAAGAAAATATTTATTTTGAAAAAATTAAGCCTTCCGTCCATATCCTCATGCCACAATGACCAGAAAACCTACTAAATAACTACAGTATGTCTTTTTCGAACTCAGTTCCCATGTAGAAGTTAATCTGACTTCTTACAAATAACTAACTAACTAAATAATTAACCCCAAAAAATATGATATTTGCACACGATATACGAGCAAATGAACAAATTTGAACAAAGTTTTAAGTAATATGATTTAAAACCACCATTTTGAAAATTTTATTAGGTTTACAATCTTTTCTATTGTTGTGGAACGTAATATTTTTCGTTGAGTTAATAGTAGATAATATTATGGATATATCATTATTATGGATGTAATTAGTAACCATCCGGAAATGGATGAAGTGTGATACAGTTTGAAAATATTTATTTTTGATTTATCTTATTTCAGTCGCTGAAACGTCTTCAAAGTAACAACAAATTGAAAATCTTTAATGGTTTTATAAGACAGTTAAGGATCAATCATCAATACTTTAATCGTCCTTGGTTAATTTGTTCAACATAAAGAGATAAATCAAATAGGCACTTGGTGAAGTCATACTCTATGTTCTCAAATAAATCAAAGATTTTCATGAAATCATGGCGAAAAAACAGGCTATTGAGTTTCAAAACTCATCCTTATAACGAAATCATGCACGTGAGTGCCCTATTCTTGGATCTTGTAGATCATGGTAATTTTCACCAACTGAACACAGTATACTGATTCAGCTTTCCAAGAAATTAGATAATATTTCTGTGTGCAATTTCGTCATATTGCTTGTACTTAGAACCAATGAATGTGGTCACTATTCAATTGGTTTATCAATAAAATCTTATTTTCTTTTAAAAAAGATTCACACTTGATCAGATTTCATGGACCATTTACATCACTAATGGTTCCAGTTTATCATGCACCAACGGTACAATTGTTGCACTTGTATATTGATGATAGAAGAAACTGATAGTGTTTATAGAAACCTTTAAACATGTCTGTGTCCGTAGTGGTATTTGACTACTGAAAGGAAAACTATTTGCCAAAATGGAATGAATGGGTAACATAGAAGGAGAAAGGACTCTGACACAGACAAAGTTTAAATAGAGTCGTTTGTTATACAGTTGGTGGGGAATATCCATATTCTATCAGTAGAATAAACCCGTCATCAGCCGACAGTTGAAAGTTCATGTTATGTTCACGGAGTAGAGATGTTGTATTGCCAGATAGTGCATTTTGAGTAACAAAATGTGAACACAATACAAATAATTATAATATCTGACCAACAAGACTTTTTCGTAAAAGACTTCGATGTATATCATCACCCCTTTTCCATTTTGCCATGAGAAATAGAAACAATTAACCATATGTTATGGGATTGTGAACTTATCGAAGGAAATAGACTCCTTGTTAAGCTCTGTACAATTGAAATTGGAATTTAAAAATAACATTTTTATATTAGGACTGAAAGTAATGTACAGTAATTTTGTAAATACAATCATTTTATTATTTATTTTTAATATATGTATTTATTCGTGTGTGCCGTTTTTGTATAATGTTGTATTTGTCTGTATCACAAAATAAAGGGGAAAAGAAATGTTACCCAATCTTAAGATGATATAGCTTTCGCGGCTGTCCCAACAGTCGATTTCGCACTGTTCCGTGTTATATGGATATCATATCCTAAGATTGGATAGCTGTTCATTTTCGTATTTTGGTGAGTATATTCATTTTGTGAAATTTGGTTTAAAATGGCTGAATGACATATTTACTTTGCATAAGCTCTGTTCAGAACACCATTCAACCGAAAGTCAACTGTTATGTTTATGTATAAAATGCAATCAGTTTGACTTGTGAGTCTGTATATGAGCTCTGCTCCACAGTGATGATAATGTTAGTCAAGTCTGATTGTCAATTTATTTCTCATTTGGCTCTTATTGTTGCCCCTGTGCACTAACAAGCTCCTGGTCCAGACTATCTCTGTCTATTGAACGTGGAATTCCCCTGGGAGAGTGACTGGGAACACTGTCGGACTTTTACCTTGAAATATACTTGTTCAGCATATGAAACAAAGGAGAAACAAGCAGCTGAACTGGTCGAGCTATATTCCCCGCAAATTGCACAATATGTATAGGTTTTCCGTATCATATTGCTGATTAATTTTTGTCGCACAAAATAACACAATTTTTCCAGAATATGAAAGAAACTATTCTAATTAATAAACTAAATCATACCAACTTTATGTTCACTGTTGGGCATAATTCGAGTTAACTGACAAAATTAAAATCAACGAATTAATTTATGTATTATGTATTTGGATCTCCAAGATCAATTTGATCATATTTAAACAAACATTATTTTTAAAATATTTTCAAAACTGTTCTTCATGACACACCAGCATATGATTTTGTATCTCCATAACAAATATGATTAAAATGTGATGATTAGTTTAGTTGTGAGATAGACAGGACTTGTAGCAGATTTCCAACAGAGTCCTCATTTTTTGCCAAAAAAGGCAAAATTTTATAAAAACATTTTCAAAATTATTCTTCATGACACACCTTCATATGATTATGTATCTCCATATCAAATTTGATCAATATGTGACGATTAGTTTAGAAGTTATGAGCCGGACAGGACTTGTAACAGTTTTCCAACAGAGTCCTAATTTTTTGACAAAAAGGGCAACATTTTATGAAAATATTTTCATAATTGTTCTTCATGACACATCTTCAGATGATTATATACTCCATATCAAATTTGATCAATATGTGATGATTAGTTAAGAAGTTATGAGCCGGACAGGACTTGTAACAGTTTTCCAACAGAGTCCTCATTTTTTGCCAAAAAAGGCAACATTTTATAAAAATATTTTCAAAATTGTTCTTCATGACACACCTTCAGATGATTATGTATCTTCATATCAAATTTGATCAATATGTGATAATAAGTTTAGATGTTATGAGCCGGACAGGACTTGTAACAGTTTTCCAACAGAGTCCTCATTTTTTGCCAAAAGAGGCAAGATTTTATAAAAATATTCAAAATTGTTCTTCATGACACACCTTCATATGATTATGTATCTCCATATCAAATTTGATCAATATGTGACGATTAGTTTAGAAGTTATGAGCCGGACAGGACTTGTAACAGTTTTCCAACAGAGTCCTAATTTTTTGACAAAAAGGGCAACATTTTATAAAAATATTTTCGAAATTGTTCTTCATGACACACCTTCAGATGATTATGTATCTTCATATCAAATTTGATCAATATGTGATAATAAGTTTAGATGTAATGAGCCGGACAGGACTTGTAACAGTTTTCCAACAGAGTCCTCATTTTTTGCCAAAAAAGGCAAGATTTTATAAAAATATTCAAAATTGTTCTTCATGACACACCTTCAGATGATTATATACTCCATATCAAATTTGATCAATATGTGATGTGATAACGGACGGACGGACGGACGGACGGACGGTACCCAGTTTAATACCCCCCGCAACTTCGTTGTTGCGGGGGATAATAACACTGAGAAACGAAACTTAAAGGGGCAGTAGCATGTTTTTAATAATTTTTTATTTTAAATTTTTCACTGATAATTGTAAGTTGATGCTTTATGTATTATTTAGACAGTGACAAAAATCTCATTACACAAGTCAATCATCCACAATCAGAGGACAAAATATAAGGATTCACATAAAATCCATTGGCGGCCATTTTGTGTGACACCTTTTATTCAGTTTGTGTAAGAAAAAGGAATCGCATGGCTAAACTTTACGTATGTTTGAATTATTACTGCTCCATTTAGTTTAAATACATTGTCATTCAATTGGAACTATTAATTTTCATTTTCCTGACATCACCTTATATTCCCCCTAAAAACGTGCCCCTTTAGCAAAAGATTAGCGGAGTCCACATGTAAAGTCATGTTGAAGAACAGTCATGATAATAAGTTCATGATGTGTATAACGCATGTTTTGGAGACTTTGCAAAGAGTTATTTGTCCTAGAATTAGGTTCAATGCTAAACAGATTAAGTCTGTTTTCAGATATGCGTTTTTTTGTTAAACAGTGCCTACATCAGACCAGAATACTTTTAAGTTTCGTAAATGAGAGTTGTGGAGTTGATGTTTGAAAAATGACGACTTGGAGGAGATTAATTTGCTATTTTTGATGAAATGTCATTCTTAATAACACGATCGAAATACAGTCGAATATATTGAAGGAAGAGAACCTAAAAATCAACGCAAAAAAAATTAAGAGCTATCTAATATCTTGAAAATAATTGTAGACTAAGGCATCAAAGTGAAACATTCAATTTCATTGCGTGTTTTCAAGAGTCTTCACCCTGTGATATCATGTCACCAGACAACTGTATTCTACATCAAGCTCGGAATTACATTACGTTTATAAATGATCAAACATTACCACAATAATGTTAAAACCTCGGAAACATGCCACTGATGATGTGGTATTACTGAAAGCACTTTAGAGAATGAAGAATTTTTTCCCCCTAAATATGAATGACATAAAGAACCTAAGTGTCTGTGATAGATTTATAAACGTCGAGGAAGCGGAACTGTCTGTCATTTTACATTACAGTTTAGAAGGGATGAGAGATGTATCTTGCAAGATCAGCTTGTAAGAGAATGAGGTTTATATAACTTCACACAATGATTCAGAAACTACAAAAGAACGCGGATATAGCAAACAATCGGATATAGTGAACAAATTTTCAAGTCCCCTCAAAAGCCCTATGTATGACAGCTAAACGCGAGTAGCGAAAACCGGATATAGCGAACTAAAGTCGTTGGTCCTTTGGAGTTCGCTATATCCGTGTTCTACTGTATACCTGATGCTATTTTATACACAGAATAATTGTTAAAAATGTAGATTATGTCCTCATAATTTTTATATATCGTTATGTTTGTTTTCTCAATATCATAATAACTCTTTAATCTCATGATGTACTTCAAGGACAAATTATTTTGCCTTCCTATTGTCTCTTAACTATTACACTATATAAAGATTCTGCCTTGGTTTGATTAAATAAAGAAGTTTGCTTTGTCATATCAAATTTTATTTTTTAAGTCCTTAGAAGCGTCTTCACATTATTAGGAGTCTTTATACACATACATACAGATTTCCGTATTTCAACTTTGACTTCAGTACTAATCTAACTTACCAACTTAAAACATATTGTTCTGTTTTTGAATCGTCAATTTCCAACTTGAATTGATCATCGTATCGTATAATCTTAATGAGGTTCAAAGCGCCATGCGTTGTTATAATCTGTACAAGACATTGAAAATGTAGACATGTCATCTCAGTGCAGTTTTAAATATCGTCTTCCACCTACGTTTAGTTAGAATTTCAGACTATGAAATTCAAGCAATATGCTTCCTTCTGATTGGAACTAACAAGGTCATGTGACCAGTGTAAATTTCAGTAAACCCTTAAGCGCAAACTTTGTCAGTTACACAAGTTTAACTTACAAGTTTCAAAAAGTTTATTACTGTTTGGACAAACATATTATGAAATTCTTTTCTTTAGTAAATGCAATTTGGAGGATAACCTGACAGTGAAGTATATATTTTAATCAAAGAAATTTAAAAAAAGTGTACTTTTTGTCGAAATGATATTCTGCGAGAATATTATATTAAGTTTTATCAATACTTTATCATAACAAATGAATATTAAAAAAACATTTAGCGATAGAATTTAGCTTTTGCTATAGCAATTAAACCATTATAGAGCACATTTGTACATAAAGTCAAATAAGGGCAGATAGTCTCTCCCAATAGTAAGAGATTACATTATTATTGACATACTCTGAGAGTGGTCCCATATTTATTAGGAACTGACACATTCTCTTATATAAATCTACTTTTACATTTCGTCGCCAGCCAATACATATTATATGGCCAAAAAATCTTCTAATAGATAAATATTGTCTTTACATTTAGAAGTTTTTTAAGATGACATAAATCTATGGAGGGAGAGATCAAAATGTTAAATATCGCACTGTAATAAAGTGGATTGGTTTCTCCTAGCAAAACTAATGAATAATGGCACATTTTGAAAAGAAATAAATTTGAATGAAATAAAATAAATAATTGATTAACTTGCCTTAAAGTGCCAAACTCGTTATTTTAAGTCCAAAGAGTTATCACTGAATTTCTCAATGTGGTTTCCCATATTTCGATTATGATTCAAAAGGAAAAAAGGGTATGTGTTGATTTTATTTGACTGGTAATGATTTATTGTGACAGCTCAATTTGCGCCACAAGTCGAGTAGATGAGAAATTTCGTGCTCTTGATCATGTCTGATACTTGTATGAGTTGCTTTTAAATCAAATAAAGTCTGTATAAAAGGTTTTCCAACTTGACATCATATTTTATGTCAGGTCGATGTGCCACTTAACCACATGTTAACTCACAGTTTACAGGAAGAGAAGGAATCTGTCTAAAACTTTTGAACGGTGTGATGAATTTTATATTTTTCTCTATGGTTAAATGTCCACATGGAAATTTAAAATCTATTTGAAATGAGATTTATTTGATTATACTTACAAGGTTACTTATATTTATGTTCTAACCTTAACCATTGGTAACAGTATTTTTTTATTCAGAACATCTTATTCGTTATGTCTATAAATATTGATTTTTTTTATGAGTGAAATACTTATATCAGCTGTTATATAAGTGAAATACTTTTGAAAACGGCGTTATACCCCAAATCACCTGACATCAACAAGCAATCAGAGGATGAATGTGTGTGCTTTCTGATCATGGATTTCATTATATCATTGTTTATGACCAATTTACCAATATAAAGTAATGTTTGATACTTCGTGACTGAAAGCAAACAGGTTTTTGAAGTTATAAAATACTGAATTTGTTTATTCAGTTGATTTATATCGTTTTTAAATGGATTAAATGTGTTCACGTTATCAGACGTTTTTGCTCATGCTAAGGTGTGCCCGTTTTGTATTGATGTTCCGGTTGGTGTCTCTCCAACCTGAGTCATTTCAGTTCAATCCGATTACATTGGATCTTCCAATATTCTGCCCATTCACCTTTGAACACTGTAGCAGATTGTGAGTAAACTGTTATCAATGCCTTACTGGTCAAAGGTGTCACATTTTGGAATTAAGCTCCCTCTGGACTCATTTTTCTTTGAACCTGTCATCCTGTTGCTTCATTCATGTTGACGAAATTTACGAGAGCAGTAAATGTGTAAATCAACTGGTTGGAGCGATCACATGGCTGAACACAGACTTTAACGAAGAGAAGAGTTTTTCAATGATCTGTGTATCATGAAAATCCAATGTGACCATGTTCTGTTAAGAGAAAATAGATACATTCTTTGAAGAATAAATTCAACGAAAGGAATTTCAACAAAGCGATTTTCCAATTACGATTACAGTTCTGCTGAACAAAATACAGTAGAACAGGGATATAGCGAACTCGGATATAGCGAACAATCGGATATAGTTTTAAATTTTTAACTCCCGTCAAAAGTTCTATGCATGGCGGCCAAACGTGAATAGCTAACACCGGATATTGCGAACTAAATTCTTTGATCCCTTGCAGTTCGTTATATCCGAGTTCTACTGTGTTGTTATGTGATCAACTTTCAGCAAAAACAATTGAACAGAAATAACTTTAAAATCTTAGTTTGAATTATTTTCATATGATTTCACAAACCATCTTTTACTAATTAAAAAGTTTTTTAATTGAATGGTATCTCATATACAAACAAGATCTTGTTTTTAAAAAACAGCTTTGGAGATACCGAAATAAATGCAAAAATTTAAAACAACGACATTGTATTGAAAATTTTATATATTCAATGTGATAATAAAGGTTTCATAAATGGTTAGTCTTTTATTTGACGTAATTCAAAGCTTCATTTCCTATTCATCATTATTTCCAAATCACGTTTAATTGATCTGCTGTACGTCCCATAAGACAACAGTTCCCAGATCTGAGTTATGCATGTTGCTGTTTGCTCTTTCGTGCCCACCAACACTCTATTGACTTGACCTGAAGAACTTTAATGTTCAGACAACTTTAAACCATTTTCATATTGATCCCCATCAATTGCCGAAAATATCAGACAACTTGAAGAGAGGTATTTTCTCCTCCAAACAACTAGTGGCGCAAACGTAACTGTCACAATAAACCATTCCAAGTCGAATAAAATCAAGATATTTTCATTGTAATTGTAAAGATGAAAACTTGATGGGGAAGAACGGGCATCATATGGCCATAAAATATATGAGCTTAAGTGACAAATCTTGGGACCAATTCGTTGCATCATATGGCCATAAAATATATGAGCGTAAGTGACAAATCTTGGACCAATTCGTTGCAAAAAAATCAATATCTTGTTCTTGCAAGTAAAATATTGTTTGCTTAATGAGTCAATGAGTCATCCATGGAATCGAGTGAATCAGGATTTCTCAACAAGCATTTTTCAAAAATAAATTCAATAAAATTCAGAGCTGAAATTCATATTACAACTATGGCATGTTTAAATTTATTTAAACAAACATAAACGGAAATTAAAGTACTCACAAAGAAAACATTTCGGGATTTTTCGAAGAAAAACTATTTCTTCTTATGGTTGTTCACATGAGACAGAGCCCGAAAAAGTACAAGAATCTGTACTATTCAAGACAGTATGATCCCAAATTTAACTTTGTTATACATGAAAGTTGATTTACTTTTACTTTTTGTTTGGGAATCTAAAGATATTTATTGCTGTACAAGCTTCTGAAAAGTGTTAGTGTTAAACTCTAATTCATAGGAAGATAACAAATTCAAAGCGAATTACAGATGACAAATGTGAATGGAACTTTTTATTCGTGAGTTGATAGAATGAGAGTCGTAGAGTAATCTAATTTGAATTCCTACCTCTAAGTCTAATAGTGAGGTTCTAGTTAGTTACGTCTCTTCAGCTTAACCACTTATTGGTACCAGATTGATTTATAGTTTAACCTAAAGTAATTGCAACCAGGACAATGAGCCTTGAGCTTAGGTTCGATTTAATAAGGTCAATGAATGAGCATTATGCAATTTTCTCAACTTTATTGATTCCTCTGCTACCCATTTCCCCTTTATTTAAAGTATTCGTAACTGCATTACACATAAACAAAAGATTAGGTAGGACCTTCGGGTTATTTAATTATGAATTGAATATGCTTTCTTAGTTCCAGTTAGTTGATTATTATAATATATAATTATAGCATTATGCGTGGTAATAATTTGGTAGTTTCAAAGAAATAAAAGAGAACCAGAATGATTTTAGTTTATTTCATCCATTTCAATACAACTATACTAAGCAAATATATAAGCTAATGCAATACAATGAAGACTTTAATCAAATTAAAATACGATTTCAACAACATCTGTCCAATCCAAACCCTTTTTGTTCGAAGTCATTATTTTTTCTGTAAATATTTTCTTTGCTATATACGATAACGCTTCTTTAAGTAACATGTTATGATTATAAGTTACCTGTTATGCAATGTTAATTGTTATTTCATTTATTATTTAGCAATATTCCAACACATTCGCATTGCAAAATACATTATAATGTAGGGAGTCGCCTAGTGAAGTTTTCTTAATTACCTTAATTTCCATGTTTCGGTTTGTGAGTTTTTCTCATATTTTGCTTCTCCCGTGTAAATCTAAGACACGATATTGTGAGCTTTTTGTTATGCAGCACTCTGATCAGTGCTTTGCCAAACTATGAAAATAACCACCAATTCTCAAACGTTTATTACATTTAACATCAGAAAGTGTTCATCCCTTAAAGGGGCAGTAGCACGTTTTTATATGCTTTTATATTAAATAAATTTCACTGATAAATGTAAGTTAATGCTAAATGTATTAATTTGACAGTGTCAAAAATCACATTACACAAGCCTGTCATCCATAGTCAGAGGACAAAGTATGGAGATTCACATAAAATCCATTGGCGGCCATTTGGTGTGAACGCCTTTAATTCATTTTGTGAAAGAAAAGGGAATCGCATGGCTACACTTTACATCATATATTTGAATTAGTATTGCGTCATTTAGTTTAAATACATTGTCTTTCAATTGGAACCATTAATTTTCATTTTACTGACATCACCTAATATTTCCCATAAAAAACGTGTTACTGCCCCTTTAAAACGCAAATGAAAAATGGCAATTATTTATTTAACATTTGCAAATGATTAAGTTGTCTTACAAAAAGACAAGAAAATATTGTCAGTGCAATTCAGCTCAACATTACATTTCGGAAAACCGGAAAATTAGAAATGAATGTGTTTGATGTTTACTTGAAAGGATGCAGCTATAATCGATTAGGATAGTAAATTATTAATTTCGGTTTGATATTCAGTATCCAAGACTTAAGATACTTAAACATCATGTGAATTTTGAAAAAGAATCCGTACAAAACAGATCAGTCTCTTTTAGACCTTCACATCGATGGTTTTAGTTGTAAATTTGAAATTCCTTTAATGATAAACAAGATTTTGATAAACGAAACCAAAGAAAGTTTTCGATAACAAAATACTAATGCATTTACAAAAAACCATTCACGTTACATCTGTTCTACATGAACTATATTCAAAACCTTTTAAATTTTTTCAATTCTGATGCTATTTTTACCTATTGTTATAATATGAGCCTAAATATTAACTTTGACAATTGAAAATTATATTTCTTACCTCATATATGTCTTTCCATTATATCAATATCCGATAAGAACCACATTGTAAACAAAGAATTGAGAAAAAATGATACTTAATGTAATAGATATCATTAGAATAGGTGACTAAAAATTCGCAATTAAGAAAAGGAAGTAAACAAATAAAATATTTTCATCTTTTGAAATACTTTTTGCAACAAAACAAGTTCTCAACAAAATCCCCTGAAAGTAATCAGTAAACATATGGCACTGCGATTTAAAAGAACGACTAGTGGTTAACTTCCATTTCCCTGTGATGTATTTGGTAAAGCTTCAATGCTGCAATTTACAGACGAAGAGAGATTAATCTAAGTAAAATACCTGGTAGGTGACAAAAGACAAGGTTAAATAACGCACTTGCTCGCATCTATCAAACTTGATGAATGATTTCAGCTTCCTATTCCTCAGTTCAGTGAACTCATGCTTGCAATTTATACAGTCGATGGCAATGAGTTGGTCAGTCATTCAAAATAAGAAGCTAATGAAGACTTATTTTCTTCGGTCCTGATTCAATGCCTGAAACAAAAGCTGCTGGATATGGAAAAGGGCCAGTTATATTCGGGGTGACCAAATCATGTGAGATGAGTTAGGTGATTTGGGGTTTAATGTCGCTTTCAAGAGTATTTCACTTAGGCCTTGGCACAGCTGCCAGTATTATTACTATCGTGGCTATGCATTGCGGTAAAACCTGCGAACATTTGCTGGTAGTAGCGGTACTGCGCTGAATTTAAGTGTAGCATTACACCAAAACCTTACCCCATGTTCTTTACTGCAGAACACAGTTGCCGAACCCCTGTGACAATAGAACCGCGGAAGCTTGATCTGAGCCGAACGCGCTATCCTATACCCTCCCAGTAATCTCACAAAAACCCTAGTCATGTAATCTTTGTGGTAAAAAATTGGTTTAGTTTTGTTCGTTATTTACAGTATAAGTGGATTGCAATGAGAAAATAACCATCTGAAAGGACCTTCAAGCAGATCGTCTATCAACATGTGATTGAAATTTACACTTCATCAACAAATATTCTGTTTATCATTGTGTTAGTTTTCTTAACTTCTCCACAGAAGAGTTCCGACATGTGAATGTTACTCACCATGCCCTTTTCATCAAATTGAGGTTAATTGAAATTTGGAAACCCAATTCTTGCACTGTACAGAAAAGTACATTTATTATATAAGTTTGGTAAATGGAAAGCTTTTAAAACTATTTTAAAACTGGGAGTGGTAAAAAGCAGCACTAAGACTGTCAAATTCTTAGGTTAACTTGAATGTATTGCATTTTATTAAAGCACACGTTTTTATTGATATGAAGTTACTATAAGCTTGTGAATCCTTCAACATTAAGGTTTGTTCCTGATTAAAGGATGGAGTTAATCAGATACGACAGAAAAGCAAATATCAAAATACCTTTACCGAACATTTCCGAGAGTGTAAATTGTTATTAAGGACCTATCATTTGCTTATTTTTATTCCAGTGGTTTGAGGTTATCAAAAACTAAAATGTTATAATTTCATAAAAATTATACTCTCGCCTCTTTATAATTTTCAATTCTTCCGATACCTGAAAAACAACATTTTTCTCGCAGCAAAAGTAAAAAAGCTTGACTGGTTCTTGATTGAAAAAAACATTACATTAAACACATCTTGGTCAGACAAACGGAACGCAAACAAAGAGATGATTAACCTACATGTACTTAAGTCTAACATTAACACTGAATGGTCATTAGAACTGAGAAGCATGAATTACTGCTCTCGTTACTGGGAATGCAATTTGAATGTGTTGAAACTTATAAATAAGGGATATCTGAATGAATTGTAAATATACTCAACTCCAAGCTTTATGGGATAAATATACATTATACAAAATAATTTATTGATAAATTATGATAATATGAATAAAAGAAATTAAATGCTAATGACATAAATGACCTATACAAGCACAAACACAATATTTCTTATTTCATGTATCTGTACTATTAGACAATGTATTGTGTCATGAATTACAAATGCTTTGGGGTTGACTTTTCAAGTTAGTGTATGTGAGGTTGTGTTTTCTTTAAGATGCGAACTTCAGGGCATGCATTAGCGTTTGAATCCATTTTTCTTACTTAACATCACCTTAGGGTACAAAAAGCAAAAATGCATAAAGAAGGAATAGCTTTGAAAAATATATCACATTTGATAGGTACACAATTAACATATTTTCATGGTCACAGGTAGAGTCCTTCAATTCATTACTATCGACCGATAAGAAAGCTGATATAAACATTCATATTAATCGTAATATGACTTTGGCCATGTCTAGATTCTTACAAGAATAAAAAATGGGACTAAACACATTATCGTTCAGGCACTTTTGTAAGATCCATTTAAAACAGAAGTACATAATACATAAACCAAAAATGAGATAACATTCGTTGATGCTTTAATTCCTGTTTTTGCTATCCTTTTGAACTATAATCAAAGCTGCTTCTTGATGCACCAAGTCTCTAAACCTATATATCATTGCCTACTTTTAGAGTTCTTAATTTTAACCAAGATTGTTATTTTCTCATATTTTAAAACAAGACTCTGAAATCACGTGTACTCATGAGACGAAAGAAAATCTTTTCAATAGAAAACCAAACTTGTTGATATTCCTGTTATTTGAATAGAATGTATTTAGTCATTTGATTATGTGACGTTAAGAAAAACATAAACATGGTAAAGATATTCTCAGGTTTTAGGTCAACATTATTTGAATGATTAACCGAAATTAATCAAATTAATCACCGAAAAACGTATTTCTACTTCGTCTCATATGGTGAACCAGATCATGAACATAACTAAATATGAAAAATCCAAATGGAGCTCAACGTTTTGGTGATGGTTTTATGTCTGTACCTTCAGACGTGTCAAATGACTTATGAATATGGAAACTGGCAAAAAGTGAATAAAAGCAGAGGCAGTCTGGATGAGAACAGTCACTGATGCTGATCACTGAAGCCATGTATTCTGAAGTCGTCGTTCTGCTTTTGGGTTCCCTGGTGATTGCTGTCTGTGAGGTAAAGGAATTTTGCACTCATTTAACCGTGTCAAGTATAATTTCTTCAAGTAGTCTATTTAGATGTATACTCACACACCCTGTTTGAAACAACTTTCTTATTAGTTGCTTGTAAACATGTCGGAATTTTGATTTGTTAAAATCAAAGGAGGCATATTAGATTGTTCGCAAATGGAACATTATCTCAATGGGGTCCAAGATGAATCGCTTGAAACCTATTTATATTCAATATGGCAGCAAAGACTTGGACTGGTATCGTTGGTCTCCCAATAGTCTCAGATTTAGAGTTTTTTATGATATAAAATTTTTGCACAATCTTTCTGCAGTCGAACAGTATCCTGCCTGAAACTGCTTTTAATTATCCCCATCTGTTATCAAAATTCCATAACGTGTTTAGAATCAAGTTGTTTTGTCTGATCATTTTGAATGTGTTTTCACATCTTTTAACTGTCAGATTAAAACACAAATCTTCACCAAAACTTAATGTTTGATTATTCAATAGTAATATTGTACTGGTTAACTGTTATTTCAATCCCAGGTTTATAACAAAACAATCTGGTATTGTATACTTAAACAGTAAAGCCCTATCATCTGATCTAGTAATACTGAAATTACACACAAGAATGCACAGTTCTGTCAGATGATACGCTTCTACTTAATAGACTGCCTCGTTAGTTCGTCGACGTTGTGTTTTGGTGTAATCCAAAGGTCTGATGTGCATGGACTATTATTTCCGACCGCTGACAATTAAGATTTCTTTTTTTTTCACAGAACAGACATACTTTATCGTAAAAGTACAAGCAGAATGTTTGATGCTTCTGAGTTAACTGCAACATAAAAATGTCTTGTCATTTTCATTGATATTTCACCATGGTAGTTGAGAGGGAAGAAAATAAAGAAAAGTAGAATTAGAGCCCAATTAATGTGTATATTGTCTCAGCGTAGCACTATTGCAGCGCTTATGCCTGCTAACTATCCATATACAGATTATTTATCAGTCACTGCACTGAATTATCAAGATTTTACTTCAAAATTATCGAATTTGAAAGAAACATTCTTATGTCATTTGTGTTCTTAACTTTATTTCAGACAGCAACTAATGATCAAGCTGGTCTAGAGGGTAGAGGTACGTTATTTTCTATGGCATTTTAGTAAAGTTGAATATATGAAATCACTTTGTGTGCATTGACTTTGGATAAAGAAATCAATTTCTTCCCCAGTAGCATTACTGTTTATAAAGAAGTTGGATATCTATAAAATTCTTGTTCAAATATATTTAATTTCATGGTTGGATCAGTCAAGTCGATAAAAAGGGAGGTCTAAAAATCCGTGTCATCTTTGGGGATTTTTACCATGTGTTATCAATGGTACCTATCTATCAAAATTAGTGCATGATCACTAGTGAGATAGTTTTATCATCCACTACATCCCGACAGGAAAGTGCAAGAGTTTTATGAACATCAACGCCTTTATTCACAATTTTGCAACAGTTAGATACAGATTCTCAGAGTGTTTTTAAGCATATGGACAGGGGGAAGAATTGCAGTATTTGCAGAGATATTTGATAATGAGAAAACAATTAGGAAAAAATGAATAACAAAGGCAAATCTGATAGACACGAAAAGCCACGGCAATTAACATAGAACGAATGAATATATTCATTGTTATCTCCTTTGTTGTGAATGTATACGTATCTGTATATATATATATACTGCATTTCACCCGCCTGTCCATATGCTTGGAAACGGTATAAGAATGTAGATCCAAGCGCTGCATTACTGTGAATGGGAAAGTTGGATATCTATCAACATTTTCTTTAAAGAGACACAGAGTACATGTATGTTGATAGGATCACATATGTCAAATTTTGAAATCGATGTTATTACATCGGGAACCACTAACTGTTACTGAAAATATCAAGTTAAAGGTCAATCAGTACATTAGAGCGAATATACGGCCATTCAAAGTAAGGACTTTGATCGAAAACCGGACAATGTGGCTCGAGTGGCGCGCGCAAATTCGCCAAACGTAATTTTGAAACCTTGTCATAAGCTGACAGGAAAATATATTCGATTCAATAGTGTTTATTAGGTATTGTAACTAATAGGTAGATTATTTGGATGCATAATTTCGAATATTAAACGTATTTGAGATGTTTTCCATAAAATCAAGCATTTTAGAGATATTATGCATAAATGGATATATTCCAGTCCAGTGATGAGATATGGACTTCAGTCAGCATATTAGATATTTTGTAGCTTATCAAAACCAAATAAAATTTTGAGAAAGATACTCTGTGTCACTTTAATACCTTGGAACTTCTAGAATGCTACTCGTACCGAACATGGCCATAATGACACTAATGACGCCATGCGGCTGTAGAGCTGTTTGAATCATCATTTGAGCTGTTTTTACACAAACGAACTTTTATGGTGAAACTATAACAAAAACATTACAACATAACTATACCTTTTCTAAATGAGAAATTCTATCTCATTGATTCACGTATACAAATATGGTACTTTATATCTTTGTCGACAGATATTGATGTAGACATGGCACTTGAGAGGAGGAGTGCTGATGAAGGGATGCAGGCAAAGGTATTTAGAAGTATAATAGTTCTTCAATCGCTTAGAAAATAATGACATATTTCTCTGAAAATGAATCTTTGGTGATATCAAAAAGCTTCTCTTTCGATTGCAGTAAGATGTGACTTGTGTGTACTTTTCCATAATATGATTTAGTTTGCTGTTTTCAAGTTTTACGTTTTCAATGGAATAGATATGTTTGTTTTTTACCTTATACTCTTAATGTTTTGAAGAGAAATTTTATAAAATTTAGTTATATTAAATCATTCTCAAGACACACTATAAGAAGATCGCAAAACTCTCCAATTCCAATTCCAACGTTAAGAGAAGGACTTACATGTATGCCCTCTCAAGGAAAATAAACGATTTACAGTTAAATGTCATTTTGCATCAAAGGCAATAGTAATAGACAATATCTAAAGGATACAGATTTTCAATTTAAAACAATTCTGTACATAAGGTATACTATTTTCAGAGAGGCAATCCTGGTACAAAAACTATCATAGGGACGGATACTTTTGAAGAGCAAAACTTCAAGTTCTTGATCTGATTGATACACATTCCTGTTAACTACCTCTTGTATCATGTTAATATCTTTTCAGAGAAGCAATGCTGGTCCAAAACTTACCAGAGAGGCAGAATTTAATAATGGTCCACCTGGACGTCATTATTTAGGTCCACCTGGTCGTATCTAGCCAACAGAGGAACATTGATTTGGCATATCAGTCAAGATGAAAGAAATAACATTTCAAAACATTGCTCAATAACAAATAAAAAACTTCATGAATACATTTGTGTTTTTTTTCTATTAGAACAATGATTTTGTAGACATTTGTGGGTGTAATTAACATGATGAATATGTTTGTCCTTGTTATTCATCATGGTAATTAGAAGTTTGTTCATTGGTGTGCCTTTATCATTATTTGAATTATTTTTTAAATATTGCTAGACTTTTACAATATCATGAAAAAAATAATGGTTAGTTATTGCAATTTGTCGCAGAAGTTATATAACTCTTTCTTTAAAATTTGTAAAACATTTGACTAAACTCTCCCGCAATATCAACAAGAACCTATTGCTATATCATACCAATAATGCGAACATTCTAGTTTAAATGTTTTGAATGCATATTGAGACAAGACTTCTACCAGATCAAAAGATTTTTACAACATTACAGACTAAAAGAGTTCTGATACAATGTAATATTGAGAGGGGTCTTCTGTAGGGTCTGCTGTCAGATCAAGAGAGTTATGATTACAATATATTATTATATAATCAGCAATGAAATATAAGGTTATCCAGTGAAAATATAATCAATAGTTTAAGGAAATCAGTAGAAAGTCATATTTTCACTGCAGTGAAAATATAATCCATATTTTCAATACGGTGAGAAAAGTAGAACCGAACATATTACCTCTCTTTGAAACATGATTATCTCCTTTAAGGAAATCGAACGATTGCCTCGCATCACAGTGTTGGTTAGAATTAAAGAAAAACAACTCTTTACGTAGTTTTCAGTATGTAAACTTTGCAGTGCTAATGTATCCTTCGATATCAAAATGCCACCCGAAGTTCATATCGTGTTGCTGCAGTTAATAATTCTTTATTTTATCACAAAATATATTTACGAAGCGAGAGATCTGTCACACAGACATAGCATTTTTACTTACTGTATCAGTTTGCGTCAAAACTTGATTTACAAAGTACATTAGAAGCCTTTGTTTTACCAAATTATAACCAAAAGCATATGTTGGATTTGATATTAAAAAACATTCACAAATATATATATTTTTCAAAAAACTTTTTTCCCCGTTAATATCGATTTATTTCTATCGTGCTATTTTTTTCCAAGAAAGGATAAATGGAGTTGCTAGACTGTCATTCATCACAACAGCAAAACGTTGCCTTCCGTTGTCTGACAACTGCATTTAACGATCTTAAAATTATATAATAAATAGACTATTTCATTGTTTACAATGTGGTTCTTATCGGATATTGATATAATGGAATGACATACATGAGGTAAGAAATAAAATTTCAATTGTCAAAGTTAATATTTAGGCTCATATTATAACAATAGGTAAAAAGAGCATCAGAATTGAAAAAATGAAAAAGGTTATGAATATAGTTCATGTAGAACAGATGTAACGAACAGTGAATGGCTTTTTGTAAATGCATTAGTATTTTGTTATCGAAAACTCTCTTTGGTTTCGTTTATCAAAATCTTGTTTATCATAAAGGATCTTCAAATTTACAACTAAAACCATTGATGTCTAAAAGGGACTAATCTGCTTTTGATTTTTTTCGGATTCTTTTTCAAAATTCACTTGATGTTTAAGTATCTTTAGTCTTGGATACTGAATATCAAACAGAAATTAATCATTTATTATCCTAATCTATTATAGCTGCATCCTATCAAGTAAACATTAAACACATTCGTTTCTAATTTTCCGGTTTTCCGAAATGTAATGTTGACCTGAATTGCACTGACAATATTTTCTTGTCTTCTTTTTAGACAACTTAATCAATTGCAAATGTTAAATAAATAATTGCCATTTTTCATTTGCGTTTTAAAGGGGCAGTAACACGTTTTTATGGGAAATATAAGGTGATGTCAGTAAAATGAAAATTAATGGTTCCAATTGAAAGACAATATATTTAAACTAAATGACGCAGTACTAATTCAAATATATAATGTAAAGTGTAGCCATGCGATTCCCACAAAATGAATTAAAGGTGTTCACACCAAATGGCCGCCAATGGATTTTATGTGAACATTTTGTTTAATGTGATTTTTGACACTGTCAAATTTATACATTAAGCATTAATTTACATTTATCAGTGAAATATTTTTAATATAAAAGTATAAAAAGACGTGCTACTGCCCCTTTAAGGGATGAACACTTTCTGATGTTAAAGGTAATAAACGTTTGAGAATTTAGGGTTATTCATAGTCTGATCAGAGTGCTGCATAACATAAAGCTCACAATATCGTCTCTTTGATATACACGAGAGAAGCAAAATATTAGAAAATTTGCAAACCCAAACATGGAAAATTAGGTAATTAGGTAAGATAACTTCACAAGGAGACTCTCTACAATTTCATGTATTTTGCAATGCGAATGTGTTAGAATAATGATAAATAATGAAGGAAATAACAGTTAATATTGAAAAACAGATAACATGTTATTAAAACAAGCTTTATCGTATACAAAGAAAAGGAAATGTGTACAGAATAAAAAAAAATTCGAACAAAAAGGGTTTGGATTGGACATGCGAACATCTTACAGATGTTGTTGAAATCGTATTATAATTTGATTATTTAAAGTCTTCATTGTATTACATTAACTTCTATATTTGCTTAGTCTTGAAATGGATGGAGGAAACTGAAATCATTCTGGTTCTTTTTTATTTCTTTGAAACTACAACATTATTACCACGCCTAATAATATAATTACCAAGCATTATTAACAAACTGGAACTAAGGAACATTTTCAATTCATAATTAAATAACCCGAAGGTCCTACCTAATCTTTTGTTTATGTGTTATGCAGTTACGATTACTTTAAATAAAGGGGAAATGGGTAGCAGAGGAATAAATAAAGTTGAGTAAATTGCATAATGCTCATTCATTGACCTCATTAAATCGAACCGAAGCTCAAGGCTCATTGTCCTGGTTGCAATTACTTTAGGTTAAACTCTTAATCAATCTGGTACCAATAAGTTGTTAAGCTGAAAAGAAGTAACTAACTAGAACCTCACTATTGGACTTAAAAGAAGGAATACCAATTAGATTACTATGCGATTCTCATTAAATCAACTCAAGAATAAGAAGTTCCATTCACATTTGTCATCAGTAATTCGCTTTGAATTTGTTATCTTCCTTTGAATTAGAATTAAACACTAAGACTTGTCAGAAGCTTGTACAACAATGAATATCTTTAGATTTCCAAACACTAATTCAACTTATCAAATATTCCAGATCTTACGAAAGCAGATTAAATATGCACACAGGTCAGTTACAAAAGTAAAGCAACTTTAATTTAACCAAAGTCAACATTAGTTATGAGACGAAAGGTTATTCGCAATAGGATAGGTCCTTAATAACAATTGTGAAATGTTTGGTAAACGTATTTTGATATGTGCTGGAAAAGTTATGTGGTTGTGGTGAAATTTAATTACTCAGGAATTGATTTTCGGTACTGCAAATGAGTTAATCTATCATTATATCAATACCAGCATTTGAAGCAGATTTTATATTCTGTGCTGGTAGCCGATCATATATTTTAAATAACTTTGATTAAAATGTAACCAAAGTATCATCTTATTGTTTAATTAAGACATATTTGTTGCTTTTTGGAATATGTTTCCACTTAGATACATGATGATAAATTTGTTACATTTTGTTCTCACAGTGGAAAGATATTTTTAACCATTAATCGGTAAATTGCTATTTCTAGTTTGAAATGAAATTGTTTGCTAATTTGCCTAAGAATATAATGATGCATTTTAGCCACGTCTAAAATATTTGTATTTATAACAATTCTGTTGAACAAGTGAAAAACGATAATGAAAAATAGTTTTTCTTTTAAAAAGTCACTAATTATTTTTCCTCAAACAAAATTTAATTGTGAACACTTTAACTTCTATTTATGTTTGTTTAAATAAATGTAAACATGCCATAGTTGTTTTATGAGTTTAAGCTCTTAATTTATTTAATTTATTTTTGAAAAATGCTTGTTGAGAAATCTTGATTCACTCGATTCCATGGATGACTCATTGACACATTAAGCAAACAATATTTCATTTGCATGAACAAGGTATTGATTTTTTTGCAACGAATTGGTCCTAGATTTGTCACTTAATCTCATATATTTTATGGCCATATGATGCCCGTTCTTCCCATCAAGTTTTCATCTTTTCACAATAAAAATGTGTTGATTTGAACCCTCACCCTCAAAGTCACGCAACACCGCCAGCAATGACCATACCAACAGCTAACCAACTCGCCCGTTTCGCCATCCACATATATGGAGGTCCAACAATCGGTAGTTAATGTGATGATGCTTATGTGATGAAAAATGATTTTGGATGATAAATAGAATCTCACCCTCGTGTCTTCTGATTTCAAATATATCAACACTTGTTGATAAAAGTAAAATATCCTCGGCAAGCCTGGGATATTTGTTACTTTTATCAACTTGTGATGATATATTTGATATCAGAAGACACGAGGGTGAGATTCTCTATGTATTAGAGATAAATTTCATTTTGATAGTGAACAAATATAACAATGTTATATTTGGGATCACACTATCTTGAAAAGTACAGATTATTGTATTATAAACTGCATTGTAATGGCTCTGCCAAAATATAAAACTATTAAAACACTGCTACAGAATGAGACCACTCTGATGCCAGGCCATCTCAATGGAAGCCAGGTCAAAGATTTAGTCTCACAATATTTTCAACAATTTTGATTAATCTTTGTGGTTTATAACCATTACTACAATTATAACCATATCACTCTATCATGTATACGTGAATGATTTGGCATTAAATACGATTACACTCTTTTTTTGTACTTATATTAATCTATTGACGAAAACGCTTTGAAAAAGGTAGTTAAGTATCCTCTGTATGTGTTATTTTTCAGTTCTTGTGCAACATATTTACATTGTTTCTCGTGAATGAGAACCATAAACGACTTTTTTATTCTATAATATCATTTTTGTTAGCTTTGAACCTAAAACGAGGATTCACTTTATGTCAGGTAAGTCAATTTTTGAAAAATACAAAGATAATATTAGATGTTTTGATATTGTTTAATGTCTTGACTATGTTTTAATTATTTAGAGCGAAAACCTGTTTCCCATCTATAAATTTTCAAAAAAATTGTAGATGTGTGATAAAATTTTAATACATTTTATTGAACTTGTGATGGCTTCAGAAATACTTTAAACTTTTGAAGCAATTCCCATCATGTGAATCGTAGATATTGCAAATTGTCGTCAAACACCAGATATTTTTTATTAATTGTTATATACATATGCGAGTTAACGGCGTCATCAATAGAGGAAGGTGTCAAAGAAGTGTCAATAAGTCTCGACCTCCTCTCTCATTGGGCAAAAACCTAAACAAACAGATCACTCGTGAAAAATGACCTATAAGAGAGTCACTTCCGTCTTGTGATGACAATGTAAACTCGCTTGATGCGAACTCTAATTAGCTCTATTGATGTTTTCAGCTAGGCGCCCTCTCATTCATATAGTGACCCATTGATTCCCAACATGCCAACTATTCCCGTTTTATATGTTACAAACTCTCCTGATCTGACAGGAGACCCTACAATCTTGCATGCATTCGACATTAAGAATATAATGTTTGCATAAATGGTATGATTTGGAGGTTACAATGATTGACATCGCCCTCTTAGGTAAGTTAACTTACAACTGATAAAGAAAGAATAAACCTACTTTCTAATCATTAGATATTGAGAAATCACACCAATGAAAAAACATCAATTCGAATTATGAATAATGAAAAAATATTTATATAAGATAGTTAGACTAAAAATAAGAGTATTTGTTCTTTTAAAAGACACTTTATTCCTGATACAGACTTTTATTTCTTTTTACAAAAGTTAAAGAAAGAATTTACTAACTTACTAACCATTAGGATATGTAACCCTTGTCTTTTAAATGTCTCGCAGGGTCTTAACAATATGGTCAGATTTAGAAAAATATCAACACCAATGAACAAACATCAATTCGAATGATGAATGAAAACATATTTATCTGAGATAAAAACACTAAAAAAGATTCTCTCTTCATTATCAAAACACTATATGCTTCACGCAGACTTTTACTGAAATCGAAAACAACACATCGTTGAATGTTCTTTTTCTTTTATTCTGACTGATATTCCTTAAAAAAAGAACTTCATCAACATCTTCTTAATAACCATTGCGGCCTGCCCAACCTTTCGGTCCATTTCGCATAAGACCTCTCGTAGATCTTCGGCGACCTCCTCCCATGTTATTTTTCTCTGGAGGTTGCGCCCCTCTGATACTTTGTAGCCCTAATGGTCGAGATGCCAAGACATCTCTGGTGTGAAGATCTCCGCCTCCACAGCCCTCACAAGATCCCGGTTCTGCTCTCTGAAAATGGGTGATATATGCGGTATGAAAATAGGATTTTGTATCAATAAGTTTATACCCAAAACAAAATCTGTTAATCCAATTAGATTATCTAATGCTCTTTGAATTTTTAGAAGTATCTTTAAGTTTGATCAACAACTTAAAATTTGGTGTTACGCACTTAACCGGATCTAACCCTATGATATTGTTTAATTGATGAAATGCTGAAGAAAGCAGAACATCTAAGCAATTATGTTATACCTCTCTCTTGGAATGCCAGAATTGTAATCAATAAATACTTATATATATATTTCATTTAAAAGCCATACATTCCTAGACCCTTGGGAGCCCTAAATTGTGAGTCAAAGTGTTTGCTACTTTTTTAAGGATATACTGTAAGTTTTCAACAGTTGCCCTCTTATTATGGTCATGGTCAAGCAGAAAGGTCTTCTTTAATCTAAACAATTTAAAATTCTTAAATGTTTTTCAAACGAAAATGGAAAATTGTTCTAAACATGGTGTGATATAATGCAACTGAGTTGACCACTTCAATATATTATACATGACAAAGTGAAATGAGTGAAAAAATTATTTACCCCACAGACAGCAACCGCCAGGGAACCCACAAGCAGAACGATGACGACTTCAGAAACCATGGCTTCAGCAAAGAGCATCAGTGATCTGGTGCCAAACTGACTCTGCTTTTATAAACGTTTTGGAAATTTAGATATTCATAAGTCAATGGTGACACCTGTAGGTATGTATGTCAAACCATTGCCGTGACGTTCGGCTTCATAAGTTCTTTATATTTTGCTATGTTTGTGACTGTATGGTTCACTGTGTGAGACGGGGAAACAAAAGAAAAACCTTTTGAATAATTGAAATAATTATAACAATAAGATTAATAAGATTTTTCTGTAAATTATCGAAATAATATTAAAATAAAACCGAAACATATCTGAAGCAAAGTTCTTGTTGATGTCAGATAATTAGATTAATAGCTATATATATTCCATTCAAATGAAAGCTACATCAACAAGCTTAATTTTCATTGAGTATAATTTTTCATTGAAAATATATTAAGTTCATTTTCCCGTCCCAAGTGGACATGTTTTCAGAGGGAAAAAAACAATCTAGATTATATCGAAATTAACATCAAACTGTTATAGTGAAAACAATATTTAAAGATGCTATACATACTTGCAATATTTTAAAAAGTATTTTAAATGTATACGTTGTAGGAGATAATTTAATAAAAATATCGAAACGGCAGTCAACATAAGGGCGAATCAAGTGTGGCCATTTCACAACTTCGGGTTTCTAAATGTACGCTTGAAGACCGTCTTCGTCGCGCTCAACTACATCTTATATTCTTTTTCTCCCAATTAGGTATTCGTTGCTGTCAAAGTTGATACCCATCGAACGCAATTACGGTAGTTGAGAAACGGTCATCCTCGATAATCCAGCGCTTTCATTCCGATAAATCTATACTACAAGCCCTGGAAAACTTTACGGGGTTTTACCTCAAATCCAATTACCTCCCTTTACATACATGTTATCCAATCAGAAACGAAACGCGGACACCAAGTGCGTAAATAACTCGACCGTTCGCGACATCAAGTGAGTGAGTGAGTTGGGGTTTAACGTGTTATGAGCAATTTTTCAGCTATTTGACTCGTGGATATTGCCATCCAAAAAGAGTAGACAGATCAGGGAGAAAGGGATCGAAAGGACGAGAGAAAAGGCGGAATGAAATGCATAGTGAGAGATAGAAAGCTGGTTTTAGAAGTGATCTTATTGGTTGTTAGAAAGCAAGCGTTTTGCTGAGTCATTGCAAAGGGAGGTAAATGGGTTTGAGGTTAATCCCCGTAAAGTTTTCCAGGGCTTGTAGTGTAGATTTATCGGAATGAAAGCGCTGGATTATCGAGGATGCAGTCCTAAGAGTGTGAGTAAATTGTTATCAATGCCTTACTGGTCAAAGGTGTCACATTTTGGAATTAAGCTCCCTTGAGGGATTTTTTACAAACTCTGGACTCGTTTTTATTTGAACCTGTCATCCTGTTGCTTCATTCATGTTGACGAACTATACGAGAGCAGTAAATGTGTAAATCAACTGGTTGGAGCGAACACATAGCTGAACACAGACTTTAACGAAGAGAAGAGTTTTTCAATGATCTGTGTATCATGAAAATGCAATTTGACCTTGTTCTGTTAGGAGAAAATAGATACATTCTTTGAAGAATGAATTCAACAAAATAAATTTCAACAAATCGATTTTCATATTACGATTACAGTTCTGCTGAACAAAATCCAGTAGAACAGGGATATAGTGAACTCGGATATAGCGATCATTCGGATAAAGTGAATTTTTTTAAAACTCCCGTCAAAAGTTCTATGCATGGAGGTTAAACGTGAATAGAGATTACCGGATATAGAGAACTAAATTCTTTGGTCCCTTGCGGATCGTTATATCCGAGTGTTGTTATATGATCAACTTTCATAATAAACAATTAAACAGAATTGAATTCAAAATCTTAGAGTGCATTATTTTGATACGAGTTCACAAACCATCTTTTACTTATTAAACTTTTATTTTATTGAAATTGTATCTCCTATACAAACAAGATCTTGTTTTTAAAAAACAGTTTGGGAGATACCGAGATAAATACAAAAATTAAAAACAACAACATTGTATTGACAATTTTATATTTTCAATGTGATAATAAAGGATGAGTACAACGTATTCATAAATGGTTAGTCTTTGACGTCATTCAAAGCTTCATTTCCTGTTTATCATTATTTCCAAATCACGTTTAATTGATCTGCTTTAAGTCCCATAAGACAACAGTTCCCAGATCTAAGTTATGCATGTTGCTGTTTGCTCTTTCTTGCCCTCCAACACTCTATTGACTTGACCTGAAGAACTATAATGTTCAGACAACTTTAAACCATTTTCATATTGATTCCCATCAATTGCCGAAAATATCAGACAACTTGAAGAGAGGTATTTTCTCCTCCAAACAACTAGTGGCGCAAACGTAACTGTCACAATAAACCATTCCAAGTCAAATAAAATCAAGATATTTTCATTGTAATTGTAAAGATGAAAACTTAATGGGAAGAACGGGCATTATATGGCCATAAAATATATGAGCTTAAGTGACAAATCTTGGACCAATTCGTTGCAAAAAAATCAATATCTTGTTCTTGCAAGTAAAATATTGTTTGCTTAATGTGTCAATGAGTCATCAATGGAATCGAGTGAATCAAGATTTCTCAACAAGCATTTTTCAAAAATAAATTCAATAAAATTCAGAGCTTAAATTCATATTACAACTATGGCATGTGAAAATTCATTTAAACAAACATATATGGAAATTAAAGTACTCACAATGAAAACATTTCGGGACTTTTTCTATTTCTTCTTATGGTTGTTCACATGAGACGCAGCCCGAAAAAGTACAAGAATCTATACTATTTAAGACAGTGTGATCCCAAATTTAACATTGTTATAAATGAAAGTTGATTTACTTTTACTTTTTGTTTGGAAATCTAAAGATAATTATTGCTGTACAAGCTTCTGAAAAATGTTAGTGTTAAACTCAAATTCAAGGGAAGATAGCAGATTCAAGCGAATTACTGATGACAAATGTGAATGGAACCTTTTATTCGTGAGTTGATAGAATGAGAGTCGTAGAGTAATCTAATTGGTATTCCTACCTCTAAGTCTAATAGTGAGGTTCTAGTTAGTTACGTCTCTTCAGCTTTTCAACTTATTGGTACCATATTGATTTAGTGTTTAACCTAAAGTAATTGCAACCAGGACAATGAGCCTTGAGCTTAGGTTCGATTTAATTAGGTCCATTAATGAGCATTATGCAATTTTCTCAACTTTATTGATTCCTCTTCTACCCCTTTCTCCTTTATTTAAAGTAATCGTAACTGCATTACACATTAACAAAAGATTAGGTAGGATCTTCGGGTTATTTAATTATGAATTGAATATGTTCCTTAGTTCCAGTTAGTTGATAACGTCTTGGTAATTATAGTATTATGCGTGGTAATAATTTGGTAGTTTCAAAGAAATAAAAGAGAACCAGAATGATTTTAGTTTATTTCATCCATTTCAATACAACTATACTAAGCAAATATATAAGCTAATGCAATACAATGAAGACTATAAATAATTAAATTATAATACGATTTCAACAACATCTGTAAGATGTTCGCATGTCCAATCCAAACCCTTTTCGTTCAAAGCCATTATTTTTTCTGTAAATATTTTCTTTGTTTTAATAATGAACCTGTTATGAGTTACCTTTTATGCAATGTTAACTGTTTTTTCATTTATTATTAATCATTATTCCAACACATTCGCATTGCAAAATACATGAAAATGTAGAGAGTCGCTTTGTGACGTTTTCTTAAATATCTAATTTTCTATGTTTGGGTTTGCAATTTTTTCTAATATTTTGCTTCTCCCGTGTAAATCTAAGACACTTTATTGTGAGCTTTTTGTTATACAGCACTCTGTTCAGCGGTTTGCCCAACTACGAATTTTCATTTTCCTGACATCACCTTAAATTTCCCTTAAAACGTGTTACTGCCCCTTTAAAACGCCAATGAAAAATGGCAATTATTTATTTAACATTTGCGATTGATTAAGTTGTCTAAAAAGAAGACAAGAAAATATTGTGAGTGCAATTCAGGTCAACATTACATTTCGGAAAAACGGAAAATTAGAAATGAATGTGTTTGATGTTTACTTGATAGCATGCAGCTATAATAGATTAGGATAGTAAATTATTAATTTCGGTTTGATATTCAGTATCCAAGACTTAAGATACTTAAACATCAAGTGAATTTTGAAAAAGAATGCGTACAAAACAGATCAGTCTCTTTTAGATCTTCACATCAATGGTTTTAGTTGTAAATTTGAAGATCCTTTAATGATAAACAGGATTTTGATAAACGAGACCAATGAAAGTTTTTGATAACAAAATACTAATGCATTTACAAAAAGCCATTCACTGTTCGTTACATCTGTTCTACATGAACAATATTTATAACTTTTTAAATTTTTCAATTTTGATGCTATTTTTCCCTATTGTTATAATATGAGCCTAAATATTAACTTTGACAATTGAAAAATATATTTCTGACCTCATATATGTCATTCCATTATATCAATATCCGATAAGAACGACATTGTAAACAAAGAATTGAGAAATAATTATACTTAATATACTAGATATCATTAGAATAGAAATTCTCAATTAAGGAAAAGAAGTAAATAAATAAAATATTTTCATCATTTGAAATACTTTTACAATGCAACAACTTCTTCTTTTCGCAACAAAACAAGTTCTCAAAAAAAATCCCCTGAAAGTAATCAGTAAACATTTGGCACTTCGATTTCCAAGAACGACTAGTGGTTAACTTCCATTTCCCGGTGATGTATTTGGTAAGCTTCAATGCTGCAATTTACAGACGAAGAGAGATTAATCTAAGTAAAATACCTGGTAGGTGACAAAAGATAAGGTTAAATAACGCACTTTCTCGCATCTATCAAACTTGATAAATGATTTCAGCTTTCTATTCCTCAGTTCAGTGAACTCATGCCTGCAATTTATACAGTCGATGGCAATGAGTTGGTCAGTCATTCAAAATAAGAAGCTAATGAAGACTTATTTACTTCTGTCCTGATTCAATGCCTGAAACAAATGCTGCTGTACATGTATATGGAAAAGGGCCAGTTATATTCGGGTTGACCCAATCATGTGAGATGAATTAGGTGATTTGGGGGTTAATGTCGCTTTCAAGAGTGTTTCACTTAGGCCTTGGCACAGCTGCCAGTATTATGACTGTCAAATTCTTAGGTTAACATGTAATGTATTGCTTTTTATTAAAGTACGTTTTTATTGATATGAAAATCCTATAACCTTGTGAATCCTTCAACATTAAAGTTTGTTCCTGATTAAAGGATGAAGTTACGATATGACTTAAAAGCAAATATCAAAACCTTTACCGAGAGTTTCATTTGCATACTTTTATTCAAGTGGTTTAAAGTTATCAAAAACTTAAATGTTATAATCTCATAAAAATTATACTCCTCTTTATAATTTACAATTCGTCCGATAACTGAAAAACAATATTTTTCTCACGAATCATAATAGATCACTAAATAAAACGCCAGCAAAAGTAAAGAAGCGTGACTGGGTCATAATTGAAAAAAATACATTAAACACATCTTGGTCCAACAAACGGAATGCAAACAAAGAGATGATTAAGCTACATATACTTAAGTCTAACATTAACACTGAATGGTCATCAGAACTGAGAGGCATGACTTACTGCTCTCGTTACTTTGAATGCAATTTGAATGTGTTGAACTTATAAATAATGGATTTCTGATTGAAAAGTATAAACTCAATTCCAAGCTTTATGGGATAAAATATACATTATACAAAATAATTCATTGATACATTATGATAATATGAATAAAGGAAATTAAATACTAATGACATAAATGACCTATACAAGCACAAACACAATATTTCTTAGTTCATGTGTCTGTTATATTTAACAATGTAATGTGTCATAAATAACAAATGATTTGTGTTTGACTTTTCAAGTTAGTGTATGTGAGGTTGTGTTTTCTTTAAGATGAGAACTTCAGGGCATGCATTAACGTTTGAATCCATTTTTCTTACTTTACGTCACCTCAGGGTAGAAAAAGCAAAAATAAGAAAGATTAACTTTATCAAGTTCTATGTCAATATTATTTGAATGATTAAACGGAAATAATCAAATTAATCACTGAAAAACTTATATCTACTTCGTCTCACATGGTGAACCAGATCAGTCATGAACATAGCGAAATATAAAAAGAACAAATTAAGCTCGACGCCATGGCGATGGTTTTATGTACATACATTCAGACGTGACAAATGACTTATGAATATGGAAACTGGCAAAAAGTGAATAAAAGCAGAGTTTGTCTTCGATGAGAACAGTCACTGATGCTGATCGCTGAAGCCATGTATTCTGAAGTCGTCATCGTTCTGCTTTTGGGTTCCCTGGTGATTGCTGTCTGTGAGGTAAAGGAATTTTCCACTCATTTAACCGTGTCAAGTATAATTTCTTCAAGTAGTCTATTTAGATGTATCCTCACACACCCTGTTTGAAACAACTTTCTTTTTAGTTGCTTGTAAACATGTCGGAATTTTGAATTGTTAAAATCAAAGGAGGCATATTAGATTGTTCACAAATGGAACATTATCTCAATGGGTCCAAGATGAATCGCTTGAAACGTGTTTATATTCAATATGGCAACAAAGACTTGGACTGGTATCGTTGGTCTCCCAATAGTCTCAGATTTAGAGTTTTTTATGTATAAATTTTTTCCACAATCTTTCTTCAGTCGAACAGTATCCTGCCTGAAACTGCTTTAAATTATCCCTATCTGTTATCAAAATTCCATAACGTGTTTAGAATCAAGTTGTTTTGTCTGATCATTTTGAATGTGTTTTCACATCTTTTAACCGTCAGATTAAAACACAAATCTTCACCAAAACTTAATGTTTGATTATTCAATATTAATATTGTACTGGTTAACTGTTATTTCAATCGCAGGTTTATAACAAAACAATCTGGTATTGTATACTTCAAAAGCCCTATCATCTGATCTAGTAATACTGAAATTACACACAAGAATGCACAGTTCTGTCAGATGATACGCTTCTACTTAATAGACTGCCTCGTTAGTTCGTCGACGTTGTGTCCAGGCACGTCTGTTTTGGTGTTATCCAAAGGTCTGATGTGCATGGACTATTATTTCCGACCGCTGACAATTAAGATTTCTTTTTTTTCACAGAACAGACATACTTTATCGTAAAAGTACAAGCAGAATGTTTGATGCTTCTGAGTTAACTGCAACATAAAAATGTCTTGTCATTTTCATTGATATTTCACCATGGTAGTTGAGAGGGAAGAAAATAAAGAAAAGTAGAATTAGAGCCCAATTAATGTGTATATTGTCTCAGCATAGCACTATTGCAGCGCTTATGCCTGCTCACTATCCATATACAGATTATTTATCAGTCACTGCACTGAATTATCAAGATTTTACTTCAAAATTATCGAATTTGAAAGAAACATTGTTATATCATTTGTGTTCTTAATTTTATTTCAGACAGCAACTAATGATCAAGCTGGTCTTGAGGGTAGAGGTACGTTATTTTCCATGACATATTAGTAAAGTTAAATATATGAAATCAGTTTGTGTGCATTGACTTTGGATAAAGAAATCAATTTCTTCCCCAGTCGCATTACTGTTTATAAAGAAGTTGGATATCTATCAAATTCTTGTTCAAATATATTTAATTTCATGGTTGGATCAGTCAAGTCGACAAAAGGGAGGTCTAAAAATCCGTGTCATTTTGGGGGATTTTTATCATTGGTTATCAATGGAACCTATCTATCAAAATGAGTGCATGATGGCATTTTAGTAAAAGTTAGATACATGAAATCAGTTTGTGTGCATTGACATAGAAATCATAATGTCACTTTTTATCATAAATGTGGTTGATGGTACGGGTACCTATCTATCAAAATGAGTGCATGGTCACTAGTGAGGTAGTTTTATCATCCACTACATCCCGACAATAAAGTGCAAGAATGTTATGAACATCAACGCCTTTATTCACAATTTTGCAACAGTTAGATACAGATTCTTAGAGTGTTTTCAAGCTTATGGACAGGGGGAAGAATTGCAGTATTTGCAGAGATATATGATAATGAGAAAACAATAAGGAAACAATGAATAACAAAGGCAAATCTGATAGACACGAAAAGCCACGGCAATTAACATAGAACGAATGTAAATATCATTGTTATCTCCTTTGTTGTGAATGTATACGTATCTGTATATATATATATATACTGCATTTCACCCGCCTGTCCATATGCTTGGAAACGGTATAAGAATCTAGACCCAAGCGCTGCATTACTGTGAATGGGAAAGTTGGATATCTATCAAAAGTTTCTTTAATACATTACAACTTCTAGAATGCCACTCGTACAGAACATGGACATGATGACACTAATGACGCCATGTTGCTGTAGAGCTGTTTGAATCATCATTTGAGCTGTTTTTACACAAACGAACTTTTATGGTGAAACTATAACAAAAGCATTACAACATAACTATAACTTTTCTAAATGAGAAATTCTATCTCATTGATTCACGTATACAAATATGGTACTTTATATCTTTGTCGACAGATATTGATGTAGACATGGCACTTGAGAGGAGGAGTGCTGATGAAGGGATGCAGGCAAAGGTATTTAGAAGTATAATAGTTCTTCAATCGCTTAGAAAATAATGACATATTTCTCTAAAAATGAATCTTTGGTGATATCAAAAAGCTTATCTTTAGATTGCAGTAAGACGTGATTTGTGTGTACTTTTCCATAATATGATTTAGTTTGCTGTTTTCAAGTTTTACGTTTTCAATGGAATAGATATGTTTGTTTTTTACCTTATACTCTTAATGTTTTGAAGACAAATTTGACAAAATGGAGTTATATTAAATCATTCTCAAGACAAACTATAAAAAGATCGCAAAACTCTCCAATTCCAACTCCAACGTTAAGAGAAGGACTTATGCCTTCTCAAGGAAAATAAACGATTTACAGTTAATTGTCATTTTGCATCAAAGGCAATAGTAATAGACAATATCTGAGGATACAGATTTTTTAATTTAAAACACTTCTGTACATTAGGTATAACATTTTCAGAGAGGCAATCCTGGTACAAAAACTATCATAGGGACGGATACTTTTGAAGAGCAAAACTTCAAGTTCTTGATCTGATTGATACACAATCCTGTTTACTACATGTACCTCTTGTATCATATTAATATCTTTTCAGAGAAGCAATGCTGGTCCCAAACTTACCAGAGAGGCAGAATTAAATAATGGTCCACCTGGACGTCATTATTTAGGTCCACCTGGTCGTATATAGCTAACAGAGCTCTCATGCTGTTATTGAGGAACATTGATTGAGAAAACAAGTTCTCTTCTTTAGGCATATCAGTCAAGATGAAAGAAATAACATTTTAAAACATTGCTCAATAACAAATAAAAAACTTCATAAATACATTTGTGTTTTTTTTTCTATTAGAACAATGATTTTTCAGACATTTGTGGGTGTAATTAACATGATGAATATGTTTGTCCTTGTTATTCATCATGGTAATTAGAAGTTTGTTCGTTGGTGTGCCTTTATCATTATTAGAATTATCTTTTAAATATTGCTAGACTTTTACAATACAGTCATGACAAAAATAATGGTTAGTTATTGCAATTTGTCACAGAAGTTAAATAACTCTTTCTTTAACATTTGTAAAACTTTTGACTAAACTCTCCCGCAATATCAACAAGAACCTCTTGCTATATCATACCAAGTATGCGAACATTCCAGTTTAAATGTTTTGAATGCATATTGAGACAAGACTTCTACCAGATCAAAAGATTTCTACAACATTACAGACCAAAAGAGTTCTGATACAATGTAATATTGGGAGGGGTCTTCTGTAGGGTCTGCTGTCAGATCAAGAGAGTTATGATTACAATATATTATTATATAATCAGCAATGAAATATAAGGTTATCCAGTGAAAATATAATCTAATTTTAAGGAAATCAGTAGAAAGTCATATTTTCACTGCAGTGAAAATATAATCCATATTTTCACTGCGGTGAGAAAAGTAGAACCGAACATATTACCTCTCTTTGAAATACGATTATCTCCTTTAAGGAAATCGAACGATTGCCTCGCATCACAGTGTTGGTTAGAATTAAAGAAAAACAACTCTTTACGTAGTTTTCAGTATGTAAACTTTGCAGTGCTAATGTATCCTTCGATATCATAATGCCACCTGAAGTTCATATCGTGTTGCTGCAGTTAATAATTCTTTATTTTTCACAAAATATATTTACGAAGCGAGAGATCTGTCACACAGACATAGCATTTCACTTACTGTATCAATTTGCGTCAAAACTTGATTTACAAAGTACATTAGGAGCCTTTGTTTTACCAAATTATAACCAAAAGCATATGTTGGATTTGATATTAAAAAACATTCACAAATATATATATTTTTCAAAAAACTTTTTTCCCCGTTAATATCGATTTATTTCTATCGTGCTATTTTTTTCCAAGAAAGGATAAATGGAGTTGCTAGACTGTCATTCATCACAACAGAAAAACGTTGCCTTCCGTTGTCTGACAACTGCATTTAACGATCTTAAAATTATATAATAAATAGACTATTTCATTGTTTACAATGTGGTTCTTATCGGATATTGATATTATGGAATGACATACATGAGGTAAGAAATAAAATTTCAATTGTCAAAGTTAATATTTAGGCTCATATTATAACAATAGGTAAAAAGAGCATCAGAATTGAAAAAATTAAAAAGGTTATGAATATAGTTCATGTAGAACAGATGTAACGAACAGTGAATGGCTTTTTGTAAATGCATTAGTATTTTGTTATCGAAAACTTTCTTTGGTTTCGTTTATCAAAATCTTGTTTATCATAAAGGATCTTCAAATTTACAACTAAAACCATTGATGTCTAAAAGAGACTAATCTGCTTTTGATTTTTCTTTTTTTTTTTTTTCAAAATTCACTTGATGTTTAAGTATCTTTAGTCTTGGATACTGAATATCAAACCGAAATTAATCATTTATTATCCTAATCTATTATAGCTGCATCCTATCAAGTAAACATTAAACACATTCGTTTCTAATTTTCTGGTTTTCCGAAATGTAATGTTGACCTGAATTACACTGACAATATTTTCTTGTCTTCTTTTTAGACAACTTAATCAATTGCAAATGTTAAATAAATAATTGCGTTTTAAAGGGGCAGTAACACGTTTTTATGGGAAATATAAGGTGATGTCAGTAAAATGAAAATTAATGGTTCCAATTGAAAGACAATATATTTAAACTAAATGACGCAGTACTAATTCAAATATATAATGTAAAGTGTAGCCATGCGATTCCCACAAAATGAATTAAAGGTGTTCACACCAAATGGCCGCCAATGGATTTTATGTGAATATTTTGTTTAATGTGATTTTTGACACTGTCAAATTTATACATTAAGCATTAATTTACATTTATCAGTGAAATATTTTTAATATAAAAGTATAAAAAGACGTGCTACTGCCCCTTTAAGGGATGAACACTTTCTGATGTTAAACGTAATAAACGTTTGAGAATTTAGGGTTATTCATAGTCTGATCAGAGTGCTGCATAACATAAAGCTCACAATATCGTGTCTTTGATTTACACGAGAGAAGCAAAATATTAGAAAATTTGCAAACCCAAACATGGAAAATTAGGTAATTAAGTAAGAAAACTTCACAAGGAGACTCTCTACAATTTCATGTATTTTGCAATGCGAATGTGTTGGAATAATGATAAATAATGAAGGAAATAACAGTTAATATTGAATAACAGATAACATGTTATTAAAACAAGCTTTATCGTATACAAAGAAAAGGAAATGTGTACAGAATAAAAAAAATTCGAACAAAAAGGGTTTGGATTGGACATGCGAACATCTTACAGATGTTGTTGAAATCGTATTATAATTTGATTATTTAAAGTCTTCATTGTATTACATTAACTTCTATATTTGCTTAGTCTTGAAATGGATGGAGGAAACTGAAATCATTCTGGTTCTTTTTTATTTCCTTGAAACTATTTTTACCACGCCAAATAATATAATTACCAAGCATTATTAACAAACTGGAACTAAGGAACATATTCAATTCATAATTAAATAACCCGAAGGTCCAACCTAATCTTTTGTTTATGTGTTATGCAGTTACGATTACTTTAAATAAAGGGGAAATGGGTAGCAGAGGAATCAATAAAGTTGAGTAAATTGCATAATGCTCATTCATTGAACTAATTAAATCGAACCGAAGCTCAAGGCTCATTGTCCTGGTTGCAATTACTTTAGGTTAAACTCTAAATCAATCTGGTACCAATAAGTTGTTAAGCTGAAAAGAAGTAACTAACTAGAACCTCACTTTTGGACTTAAAAGAAGGAATACCAATAAGATAACTTTGCGATTCTCATTAAATCAACTCAAGAATAAGAAGTTCCATTCACATTTGTCATCAGTAATTCGCTTTGAATTTGTTATCTTCCTTTGAATTTGACTTAAACACTAAGACTTGTCAGAAGCTTGTACAACAATGAATATCTTTAGATTTCCAAACACTAATTCAACTTATCAAATATTCCAGATCTTACGATAGCAGATTAAATATGCACACAGGTCAGTTACAAAAGTAAAGCAACTTTAATTTAACCAAAGTAAACATTAGTTATGAGACGAAAGGTAATTCGCAATAAGATAGGTCCTTAATAACAATTGTGAAATGTTCGGTAAACGTATTTTGATATGTGCTGGAAAAGTTATGTGGTTGTGGTGAAATTTAATTACTCAGGAATTGATTTTTGGTACTGCAAATGAGTTAATCTATCATTATATCAATACCAACATTTGAAGCAGATTTTATATTCTGTGCTGGTAGCCGATCATATATTTTAAATAACTTTGATTAAAATGTAACCAAAGTATCATCTTATTGTTTAATACATATTTGTTGCTTTTTGGAATATGTTTCCACTTAGATACATGATGATAAAGTTGTTACATTTTGTTCTCACAGTGGAAAGATATTTTTAACCATTAATCGGTAAATTGCTATTTCTAGTTTGAAATGAAATTGTTTGCTAATTTGCCTAAGAATATAATGATGCATTTTAGCCACGTCTAAAATATTTGTATTTATAACAATTCTGTTGAACAAGTGAAAAACGATAATGAAAAATAGTTTTTCTTTTAAAAAGTCACTAATTATTTTTCCGCAAACAAAATTTAATTGTGAACACTTTAACTTCTATTTATGTTTGTTTAAATAAATGTAAACATGCCATAGTTGTTTTATGAGTTTAAGCTCTTAATTTATTCAATTTATTTTTGAAAAATGCTTGTTGAGAAATCTTGATTCACTCGATTCCATGGATGACTCATTGACACATTAAGCAAACAATATTTTATTTGCATGAACAAGATATTGATTTTTTTGCAACGAATTGGTCATAGATTTGTCACTTAATCTCATATATTTTATGGCCATATGATGCCCGTTCTCCCCATCAAGTTTTCATCTTTTCACAATAAAAATATGTTGATTTTATTTGACATGCGGGATTCGAACCCTCACCCTCAAAGTCACGCAACACCGCCAGCAATGACCATAACAACAGCTAACCAACTCGCCCGTTTCGCCATCCACATATATGGAGGTCCAACAATCGGTAGTTAAGCTGTTGTTACATTCATTACCCCTCTGATCGATGTTAATTGCCGCAGCTCCCAAAGCTGAATGTATCATCCAAAACTATATATGTTCCACAGGAGATATCGCTTTGACAGTAGATTTTGAACAATGCCCTGTCATCAGCATAACAATGCTATGACATCACTGGTTTAGGAGCTGGAGGGCTATGCAGTGTTCAAAGATGTACATTTTTCATGCTTATGTGATGAAAAATGATTTTGGATGATAAATAGAATCTCACCCTCGTGTCTTCTGATTTCAAATATATCAACACTTGTTGATAAAAGTAAAATATCCTCGGCAAGTCTGGGATATTTGTTACTTTTATCAACTTGTGTTGATATATTTGATATCAGAAGACACGAGGGTGAGATTCTCTATGTATTAGAGATAAATTTCATTTTGATAGTGAACAAATATAACAATGTTATATTTGGGATCACACTATCTTGAAAAGTACAGATTATTGTATTATAAACTGCATTGTAATGGCTCTGCCAAAATATAAAACTATTAAAACACTGCTACAGAATGAGACCACTCTGATGCCAGGCCATCTCAATGGAAGCCAGGTCAAAGATTATTTTAGTCTCATAATATTGTCAACAATTTTAATTAATCTTTGTGGTTTATAACCATTACTACAATTATAACCATATCACTCTATCATGTATACGTGAATGATTTGGCATCAAATACGATTACACTCTTTTTTTGTACTTATATCAATCTATTGACGAAAACGCTTTGAAAAAGGTAGTTAAGTAGCCTCTGTATGTGTTATTTTTCAGTTCTTGTGCAACATATTTACATTGTTTCTCGTGAATGAGAACCATACAACTTTTTTATTCTATAATATAATTTTTGTTAGCTTTGAACCTAAAACGAGGATTCACTTTATGTCAGGTAAGTCAATTTTTGAAAAATACAAAGATAATATTAGATGTTTTGATATTGTTTAATGTCTTGACTATGTTTTAATTATTTAGAGCGAAAACCTGTTTCCCATCTATAAATTTTCTTAATTTTTTTAGATGTGTGATAAAATTTTAATACATTTTATTGAACTTGTGATGGCTTCAGAAATATTTTAAACTTTTGAAACAATTCACATCATGTGAATCGTAGATATTGCAAATTGTCGTCAAACACCAGATATTTTTTATTAATTGTTATAAAGATATGCGAGTTAACGGCGTCATCAATAGAGGTTAACTTACAACTGATAAAGAAAGAATAAACCTACTTTCTAATCATTAGATATTGAGAAATCACACCAATGAAAAAACATCAATTCGAATTATGAATAATGAAAAAAATATTTATATAAGATAATTAGACTAAAAATAAGAGTATTTGTTCTTTTAAAAGACACTTTATTCCTCATACAGACTTTTATTTCTTTTTACAAAAGTTAAAGAAAGAATTTACTAACTTACTAACCATTAGGAAATGTAACCCTTGTCTTTTAATTGTCTAGCAGGGTCTTAACAATATGGTCAGATTTAGAAAAATATCAACACCAATGAACAAACATCAATTCGAATGATGAATGAAAACATATTTATCTGAGATAAAAACACTGAAAAAGATTCTCTCCTCATTATCAAAACACTATATGCTTCATGCAGACTTTTACTGAAATCGAGAACAACACATCGTTGAATGTTCTTTTTCTTTTATTCTGACTGATATTCCTTAAAAAAAGAACTTCATCAACATCTTCTTAATAACCATTGCGGCCTCCCCAACCTTTTCCAGGTCGATTTCGCATAAGACCTATCGTAGATCTTCGGCGACCTCCTCCCATGTTATTTTTCTCTCGAGGTTGCGCCCCTCTGATACTTTGTAGCCCTAATGGTCGAGATGCCAAGACATCTCTGGTGTGAAGATCTCCGCCTCCACAGCCCCAATGAAATCCCGGTGGTGCTCTCTGAAAATGGGTGATATATGCGGTATGAAAATAGGATTTTGTATCAATAAGTTTATACCCAAAACAAAATCTGTTAATCCAATTAGATTATCTAATGCTCTTTGAATTTTTAGAAGTATATTAAAGTTTGATCAACAACTTAAAATTTGGTGTTACGCACTTAACCGGATCTAACCCTATGATATTGTTTGTACCAAAATCTTTCTAAAAAGGTGTGATACAAATGGTACAGTAATGTTAGAATAAAAATAAATGCCCCTCATAGTTTATAATGTTTGCCGTTGATGTAAAAGGACAATATTCTTTGAGCAGACATGTTTTCTTATATCGTGGTTATGAATGTTGCAATTGAGAGTTTTGCTATTTTGTTTAAGTCACTCTTGAGAATGACTAAATTTGCCATTTGTCAGAAAGTAAGAGTCCAAGGCCATCATTAACAAAATAACTATTCCTTTGAATTCAAAGACTTGTGTACAAAAACAGAGCAGATTATATACCAATCACGTCTTAATGCGAGGTTTTTGATATCACCAAAGTTTCATTATAAGACATATGTGTCACTATGTTCTGATTTAATGAAGATCTATTATACTTCAAACTACCTTTACTTGGATTCCTCCATCAAAACACCTCCAATCAAGGGCCATGTCTACATCAATGTCTGTCAACAAAAATTTTGTTATATGATAATTCATATTTTGACCAATGAGATTGAATTTCTCAGTTTTAATAAATATAGTTATTTTGTATTGCTTTTGTTATATGTTCACTGTAAATTTCATTTCTGTAAAGAAAGCTCTACTTATGATCCAATCACCTTATCAATGACATCAAGTCATTATGTCATTGATGGAACAGAATACTGTTGTAGTTATCAGTTGAAACTGAGAAAACTATTTCACCTGTGACAAGTCGGTTTATTTAATAGATAGAACCCAGTACTACATGAGAAAAAACGTGGTTAAAAAGAAAAAACATAAATTCCAATTTTGAGACCACCCTATTTTCACTTGACGAAATCATTCACTTCATTGTTATTTCTCCTGGGGGAAATTCATTTCTATATCTAAAGCCAATGCCAACAGGTTGCAATTGAATTCTATCAATAAACTGAATTTTCTAAAATGCCAAGAAAATATAATATACCTCTTCTTTTGAGTCCCGTTCGACCAGATGTTCGTGTCTGTAAGAGAGGAAATACAAATGATATCAAAATGTTCTTTCAAATTCGATTAAGTTTGAGTGACATACACATGATCACTTCAATGACTGACGAACTATCTGTATATATGTATATACCTGATCTCACTATATTGATGTATCTACATTGAAGTGCATAGAAAGGAAATGTAATGCATTATCTTAAATATGAAAGTGGGGTATCATTATCCCTATTTATATATCAGTTGGAATGAAATGAGTAAATAATCGAGACAATATACACTTTAAGTGGGCTGTGATGCTAATTTTTACAATCCATTTCGAGAATATTGCCAAATTTGTAGAGGCTATGGCTTTGAAAACTCATTGAAGAATGGCAGGTCCCAGCTAACATGTCGTCTTAGGAGATACCTCTTGTCTCCATAAACTTATCTTCCAAATTTTCCTTTCTTCCCAAACGGTACACATTTTCTTTTTAATATTGTATTTTTTAACACTAAAATCGAAATAACCAAATAACATACTTTGTCTTATGACTTCAATAAACAGCGAACCTTTCAGTTGTCCGAATGGCTTTGATAAATGTGACTATACCTATATACGGAACGTATTCAGAGCAAACATTTTGAATAATGGCTGACATATTCCCCAAGCGGCGTAAACAATAACTCACTTGAATAAGAAACATTACATGGCATCAGTATAATAATGTTTAGTGACGTTTTTCTTGATATTTATTACAAAATTCGGCCGTCAATAAGAAATAATGATACATCATACTCTATCGCATCATTCATGTCATAATACTGAACATTCACTATGTTTGGTTTTCTCTCTTTTACACTTCACCAGAGTAAGAATGTCCAAATGAAATTGGCTACTTTAAAATATATTTTGTTTGGTAGTAAACTCATATATTCAAAATTCAGTAAGTATTCAGATTGAGATAAAAAAAACAACTTAGTACTGTTCAGTGAAAAAATAAGGATTCTGTTAATTGTCACCATCACAATAATAGTGTACGTATATTAACAGAAGATTCGGTATAGATCAGACCTACAGATTATCACAGACATACCAACTGATGTAACTGCAGAGCCTTGTGTTTATTGTCTGCGAAATGTTCAACACTTCATGTTTTTTACAATAATCATAGGCTTGAAATAAACGTTCTTGACGACAAGGATAAGATATTTGTTGTTTTTTGTGAAGATTTGTTTTTTAAACTGACAGTTAAAAGCTGCCAAAACGCCTTAACATGAACAGTTTTTTTTATTTCAACTAGATGAATAATGTTTTTTCACATATTTAAAGATTTTTATAATAATATAAGTATTCGGCTATAAGCCATTTAAAAGTTGCCAAAACATGTAAAATGACATATTTAAAGATTGCTTTAATAGTATAAGTACATGTATTTGGCTGTGGTTTATCTATAGAAATTATTCAAAGACATGCAGAAGTTGGTTTGATTATATGAGACCAATATCATGGACATAACTGTATTCTTCATGTAAAATGTCTTTTTTATCTTTATTATTTTAGGTAAAAACTAATGAAATTATTTTCTAATTTTAATTTTGTATTTTGCAGTAAATTGTTTAATTGATGAAATGCTGAAGAAAGCAGAACATCTAAGCAATTATGTAATATTTCTCTCTTGGAATGCCAGAATTGTAATCAATAAATACTTATATATATATTTCAGTTAAAAGCCATACATTCCTAGACCCTTGCGAGCCCTAAATTGTGAGTCAAAGTGTTTGCTACTTTTTTAAGGATAAACTGTAAGTTTTCAACAGTTGCCCTCTAATTATGGTCATGGTCAAGCAGATAGGTCTTCTTTAATCTAAACAATTTAAATTTCTTAAATGTTTTCCAAACGACTATGGAAAATTGTTCTAAACATGGTGTGATATAATGCAACTGAGTTGACCACTTCAATATATCATACATGACAAAGTGAAATGAGTGAACAAAATCCTTTACCCCACAGACAGCAACCGCCAGGGAACCCACAAGCAGAACGATGACGACTTCAGAAACCATGGCTTCAGCAAAGAGCATCAGTGATCTGGTGCCAAACTGACTCTGCTTTTATAAACGTTTTGTAAATTTAGATATTCATAAGTCATGTTGACACCTGTAGGTATGTACGTCAAACCATTGCCGTGACGTTCGGCTTCATAAGTTCTTTATATTTTGTTATGTTTGTGACTGTATGGTTCACTGTGTGAGACGGGGAAGCAAAAGAAAAACCTTTTGAATAATTGAAATAATCATAACAATAAGATTAATAAGATTTTTCTGTCAATTATCGAAATAATATTAAAATACAACCGAAAAATATCTAAAAGTTCTTGTTGATGTCAAATAATTAGATTAATCGGTACATATATTCCATTCAAATGAAAGCTACATCAACAGGCTTGATTTTCATTGAGTATAATTTTTCATTGATAATATTTTAAGTTCATTTTCCCGTCACAAAGGGACATGATTTCAGAGGGGAAAAAACAATCTAGTTAATATCGAAATTAACATCAAACTGTTATAGTGAAAACAATATTTAATGCATAAATAAGCCCCTAAGTTCACAAAGCTAGCCAATCTCCTTTTGGTTGAGGTATTCTTCATTACTGTGATACCAACACTGTCTGTACCCTAACGCTGGAACTAGCGAGGTACATGTATACGGCAGAAAAAAGTATCTAACGAGGAGCCAAATCTACTGTCGAATAATCAACATCGCATTGGTCATTTTACGCACACATACGTATTTAAATGTATATTATTATCGTTCTCTACACCAGGGAATAATAAATCATGTAGAATAACATGAAACGGGGATGTTGTTAGTAACATACTTGCTATCTTTACAAATAAAAATGATATCACATTCAATAGTTATATGATTCCGAAAGCCTCTCACATGGAAGAAGAGGATAAAATCAATTTCTATGTTATCCTGTTTGTCATCAGGTTCCTCGCTGGGAACTTTCCTAGTTCGATGTACAGTTATACAAGTACATGTACTAATAGACCTTACAATAGTACCTAGACCTGAGGATGAGCCTGTTGTCCTTAAAATCAAAATATAAACAATAGTTGGAACTGATAATTTGACATTTGTCTAATACAATCAGTCGAAAGTATTGAATGAGGGATAGTGTTCTACCTCAATTACCTTTGACACAGTATTACAAGTTAGGAATACGGGTCAATTCCTAGCACACCTTTATGTCCATTAAATGGATATACATGTAGGATTGGATTCCAAGATATTGAAGGACTGTGTGCACATCTTTAAGTAGTACTGGTCAGTTGATGACAGTTATATTGACATCCTAAATTGGGAGGTGCTCTATGCTATCCCAACTAATTGAGTAAAGGACTCGATTCTGAGATATGGAAGGTTTGTGTTCGTGCCTATAAGGCTCACTGGTCAGCTTTAATGGTCAATTCCTAGATTGTGAAGGTCTATGATCTTGTCTGTACATGTATGTCTCACTGGTCAGCTTTTATGGTCAATTCCTAGATTGTGAAAGTCTATGATCGTGTTTGTATGTCTCACTGATCAGCTTTAGTGGTCAATTCTTAGATTGTGAATGTCTATGATCGTGTCTGTATGTCTCACTGATCAGCTTTAGTGGTCAATTCTTAGATTGTGAAAGTCTATGATCGTGTCTGTATGTCTCACTGGTCAGCTTTAGTGGTCAATTCTAGATTGTGAAGGTCTATGATCGTGTCTGAATGTCTTACTGGTCAACTTTAGTGGTCAATTCCTAGATTGTGAAAGTCTATGATCGTGTCTGAATGTCTTACTGGTCAACTTTAGTGGTCAATTCCTAGATTGTGAAGGTCTATGATCGTGTCTATATGTCTCACTGGTCACCTTTAGTGGTCAATTCCTAGATTGTGAAGGTCTATGATCGTGTCTGTATGTCTCACTGGTAAGCTTTATTGGTCAATTCCTAGATTGTGAAGGTCTATGATCCTGTCTATATGTCTCACTGGTCAGCTTTAGTTGTCAATTCCTAGATTGTGAAGGTCTATGATCGTGTCTGTATGTCTTACTGGTCAGCTTTAGTGGTCATTTCTAGATTGTGAAGGTCTTTGATCTTGTCTGCGATCTTTCTTAATGTCTTACTTGTCTGTGGTCGTGTCGATTCTTTGGCTCGCCTTTATGTCCAATAAATGGTATGAATTCCCAGTTTGTGAATGGCTCATTAACTATGATATGAGAATAAGACAGTATTTCGTAACGCAACTAATAAACAATACATACAAAGGACTACATACTGTATGTTTACTAAATAATCTTAAATCAAAACAATGAAATGATAATCCTTGACAAGGAATATAAACCCTCCCATCAACACCATTTTAAGATTAATTGAGTGAACACAATCAAACTGTGATCAGACACCACTGCATACAAACATGTACGTTAACCTAATGCATGTGTTTAGGTGCCAATGATGAAATGCATCTTAATTAATCAAACATAAAATATTACAAATATCATTACAAACTTCATTCTAATAGAATAAGAATCCTTTTTTTTTTTCTATTTTTATCTATTGTTAATTGATTATATTTCAGGGATTCTATGTTGTATAAGAATATACAAATACAAATATTTTATTTAGGAATTGAATGTAAATGTGTGTGTTTGCACTAGAAAATAACGATGTCAAAGCTACTTTCAAACTCGTATGAACCAAGAGATTTTCATGAATCCTTTTTTACCCTTAGAACGAGTAACACTGCGAGAGGTATTTTCCCACTTTAGAAACAAACTGTATGGGTTTTTTTTAATGGTGCATGAGCTGTATAGTTGCACTCTGATATGCTGAATGAAATCGCTTCGGTAAAGGCCAAGAATTTAGAGTTATCGACCTTATGTCATAATGATTGCCATGCTGATATGTATCTTCGCCAGATATGTAAACAACAGTTGCTGAATAGATAGATATTCTTTATTTCCTCCATAAGTTGAAGATTACGAGGTTCAAAAATGTTATAAACAGGATTTTTCACATAATACAATTATTTTACAATAAATGTTTCATTTTTGTTCACAGTAGAGCTAACAGTTAACATAACATTTTTTCAAATATCATATTCCAATACATGTAAGTCTTCACAGAAGACAGGTATCTCGCCCAAAAAACCCATAAAAGAACATTTTCTTCATTATTCCATAAATAAACGGACATCAAATTTAGGAAATTGATAAACCTAATTTTTAAAATAAAAATATAATTCAAGGGAGATTTTGATTTTATTTGAGTTCAATTTCTTAATTTCCATGTATCATATGTATATCCGCGCACAAAAATAAAGAAGCAGCCAATCAGGATATAACGGTGGCTGGCACCGGACAAAACAATTCCGCCACGTGGGCTTCTAGAGCAAAAATATATACCCGCATCGTAAGGGTTAATATCTTATTGAATAACATTTGATTTGATTTCGGACGGACAATGAAAGTAGTTCTGGTAGAGTTCACACGGGTATGAAAAATGTTTTTCATGAGTTTATGAGATATGAACTTTGGTCACATGACCGTGCTCTCAACAAATCAGCTTTCGAGAATATGTGTAAACTTCAGAGTCTGAAATTATATGTGAATAAGTAAGTGATATTTTGTAAGAAATTCAAAAAACAACATAGAAGCGGGATCGAAATGATCATGACAAATTCTCTAACTCCTGAATCATTTAATGTAAGTTGCGTCTTTATGAATGTTTTTTTAAAAAAAAATATCGTCCGAAACCTTAGTTTAACTCGCCTTAGCTGCATCGCCAAATATTGTATCAAGAAATGTGACTTCAAAGTACAAAATGAATAATAATCACTGGGAGCAGGATCATAAAGTTTATAAGTTGTGATCATATTTGTTATTCAAAAACGTATTTCTTTTGTACTACTTCGTCTCATATGGTCAACCAGATCGTCACAGTCATAGCGAAATAAAAAGAACAAATGAACTTCACTGTAAAATATAAAGAACAAATGAAGCTGAACTTCAGTGTGAAATATAAAGAACAAATGAACCTGAACAGAGGGACACTAACAGATGTTACTTTATCAGAATACATTATTTCCACTGTTTATACTGGTATCTACTATAATGCTCTTTTTACTTGGTAAATCCTAAACACAATGACATATGAAGCGGAACGTCAATGAGATGGTTTGACGTACATCCCTACAGATGTGACCATTGACTTATGAATATTGAAACTGGCAAAAAGTGAATAAAATCAGAGAAGTCCTAGCATCTGATCACTGATGTTGATTGCTGAAGCCATGGTTTCTGAAGTCTTTATCTTACTTCTGGTGGGTTCCCTGGCAATTGCTGTCTGTCAGGTAAAGAATTTTTTTATTTGTTGTCGCTTTAAACAAGTTTAGTTTGAAGTGGCTTGATCAGATGTGCCATAGCACACATTGTTTATAGAATCTTTCCTTATTTGCTTGATACACATTTCACAATTTTAAGTGTAAACATGGAGGTTCAATGCTGCATCTTGATCAACACCCTGAGAGGGTCCAATGAGTTAACCGCTTCAAACTAAATAGTTCTTCTTTGAAAAGCAGACAACAATATGACTTCTATAGAAATTGTTTCAATGGTTAAGGATTAAACTCTTATTTGGAATAATCTTTTGTTGCTTAGACCATCTGTTTTATGTTTTCTAGATAATTGAAGTGTAACAATAGGATAGTAATTAATTTTTAATTGAATATTGCTAAGGAATGCTTCTTTAACAAGGCACATATCAAAGAAAAAGACAAAGGTGCTGACAAAACAATGAAATAAATGAATGCGACATTAAAAAAACTATATAATTACAGTTCCTGTGATTTGGCTTGAGCGCTGCATTATTTTTTCTTCTTATTGTTTACCTGGAAAACACAAAGAGTTACAAAGTAGAAAGTGTGCATGCAAAATAACGAGGTTTTGCTAGTTTGTTTAGAGACAAACGAAATTCGTGAATACGTGCTTTGTGTGAATTTTAATTTTGAATTTGAACAAAACAACTGAATTCACTAAAATGTCGATATTATCTATAGTTAGACTTGGTATCAATGCTATTTTTTGTTTCTAAAAACGGCTATTGATAAAGTACTATTGGCACAGCAACTATCGCGCTAAGTCGATAGTTTGATCTATCGTAACACCCCTCCAACATAGTGATAATAATTTCTGCAGCAGCGTTTCAATAGTATGATATTTTGTCAGAGCCATTACAATGCAGTATTGTGCACTAATGAATACTAAGGCACATTGAATCTCCCAGCCTTGGATACTAAGCAATTATTCTAATTTGCTAATGGGGGAAAAACTGGCCAAATTGTGTCAACACATGCCCAAAAACTATATCAAAGCTTTTAAATTTGAAACAATTTTTTATGAAATTAAATTTATATATACTTATGTGTTTGGTGTGTCACTAACTACATAACTGAACTATTTTACTGAGCTTCATGATACATTTAGTGGACAACAATTTTGGTTATGACAGTACTGACTTTGATGACCACATTGGTATAGTAGTCTTCATAAAACGCATTCCCATGGCAAATGTATAACGCAAATATCAATACTGTTCACAAGTCATTGGGGTTTCCTTACCTGATATCAGTAAGTGCTTAGTAAGAAACTGTTTTGTTTCCATAATTAGGCAAACTCTCAGGTAATTTATTATCTCAATTAATAGTCAAGATATGGATTGTCTTATACAAACAGATATGTGCATGCGTGAACTGTTATTTGTGTGTATAGGAATTCGAACAAAATGTAAGTAACAACTTTCACCATGAATGTGTGTATGTATGTTGTCATTTCCAAATCTTAACATGATCATTCAGATTGTTCAGGTCCTGATGTGTACAACTGGCAAATGCCTCTTGTATGTGTAGGATCAAAACCAAGCCAGAGGTGTTGTTGATAATGTAAGCCCGCAGCAGAGGGAAATTGGAAAGGGCCGACAGGCCCCCCCCCCCAATTTCCCGAGGCTGAGGGCTTACATTATCAAACAACACCGAGGGCGAGGTTTTGATCTAACTTATGAACCGAAATAAACCGTAGTAACAAAATTATTTCAATAATAAGTATAAAAATGGATTCATTGATTTTTACTGGTAGGGAATCATCATGAGCAAACGGAGAGCACATCCGCGCCCTGCACGTGCTTTGGGCTCGCTACCCAAGCCGTGAACGTGAAATGCATGCGCTATCTGCCTCGTGAAGTTTACATGATTGTCACTGTGGAAAATACATCATTGTTCTCGTGGGCCTTTATAGCCGAGTTGTCAAAGTCGCCAGTTTAGTAAGCGAATGGTGCAGAGTTCGAAACCAGGCATGCGAACATTATATTTGTGATATGTCAAAAATGTGATATTTTGTGGTGGTATTTATTCGAAGAAGGACTTTGAAACAAAGTATTTCAAAACGTGTATAATCCTGATCAAAATAAATTTCCGATAAATTCTAGAGTAAGCCCCGGGCTTTCCTAGAGAAAGCCCTGGGCATTCTTGGAGAATGCCCGGCAAAGAGGTTTATCCGGTAAAAGAAGAACCTAATAGAACAATAGAGTGACGTCACTGGAGGTTTATAAATACATATATTGGTATCGACACAAGCCCTCTATTCTACCATGTTATGTGTTTCCAATATTGTTACTATCTTCTCATTGGTTTCTTTCATTACTGTTGTTCAATAGCTCTATTCTTTACAAGTCTAACGAGGTCTGCACTTCCTTGCCAAAATATGTTGAATAATGCTTGTGCTGTTTTACGACGAACTAACAAGATGTTCAGATCACACGCTGCTTTTCCAGTTTCCAAAATACTAGATAATGGGTAATGATTTTGTACAACATCGTGTGACATTCAGGGTATTTCATTGTAAGACATCAATGCATGAAAGAATACTATTTTATGGATAATTTTATCTGAATTGTACCAACTGAGTATTCTTTTATCAGTATCATGTAACACAAGCCTTGTGGTCGCTTTCCTTTGTATTTTACAAAGTCAGTTTCGTAACACAAACGTAACAATAATGCTTCTTTTGTTACTCCAGCTTGCTGGTGATATTGAGTCAAATCCAGGGCCACAAAAGCATGAATCTCATGACAAGACTCTAACTTTATTTCATTTGAATACAAGAAGCGTAAAAACTAAATTTGATTATCTCAGCGAATATTTGTCGGATAACCATATTGTTGGATTTACAGAAACTCATCTAGATAAACATATCGATAATGAATCACTTTATTGGACAGGCTACCATCACCCCGTTCGAAAAAGACAGAAACTCCTTTGGTGGAGGAATTATGATATATGTCAAAAATATATTTGCATGCAAGAGACTGCTTAACTTAGATAATACTTACGATGAAACAATTTGGATAACGATATTCCTACCAAGAAAACCATTAATTGTTTGTTTAGCTTACAGACCTGAATACAATTCTTTTGAATTCTGGGAAAGATTAGATTCAAGTATCGAAAATGCTTTAGACATTACCAGTAAGATAATCATAATTGGTGATTTGAATGCTGACCTGCTATCTAGTAGACGTATACATTTAGGAGATATTATGGTAACAAAAACTTTACATAACATTATAAATGAACCTACCAGGATTACGCAGCATTCTAGTACTCTTCTAGATCCAATAATAATCAGTGAAGATGTCGTTACTATTGATTGTGGAGTCATTGATTTTGAAAGAGCAATTAGTGATCATAAAGGCACTTATGTAACATTGACTACGAAAGTAAACACACAAATGTCATACTCAAGAGAAATAATGTGCTATAAGCAAGGCGACTATACATCCTTAAATGCACTTATTGATGAAACAAACTGGACTGAATTGTTTATGAATTGCAACAATGTAAATGAAGCTTGTGAAATATTTTACAAAAAGCTTAATGTATTCTAAACCTTCTGCCTGCTGGATTGTTTTTGCTTGGAGCTTCAAAAGCGTAAAATTTAAACAATGACGTCACATTGAATTCTATCATATTTAGCTTCTCCCTCCTTTCTAAAAAACATAATTTTAAAAATAAAATAAATTCTTGTAAATAAATTGATTTTCTTACTTGTCATAGTTTTTATTTTTCCCAAATAATCAATCAATTTTTTAGAATTAGGTTTATATTCACATGACAATGAATAAAAATGAAAAATTACACAAGTCATAATTTTGTACTTAATTTTCAAAATCGGACTATTTTGTCAATACATTTTTCTGTAGAAAATAATTTATATCAGTTTATTCAGAAATAAATTCTGTACCAGAAAAAAATTGTTCTGCACGAATGCGACTTTCTTCCAACAAACAAGAGCTTGTTACAAACGATGTTAGTTGTAATGATAAATTTTGAACGTAATTTCAAGCAGTCAAAATATTTATTCAACGATGCAATTTACTTCCGTGTTGATGTTTTTACAAATAACGTATCAATCAATTTCAAATCACACAAAAGTTTAAGTAATCGATTTGCCTTTCTATGTCCCAAATATAAGTATTAAATATTGTCGTTTTCATACAAACATACGTCCATCTCTTATTGATATCGCCACTAATGACAGATAAAAAAAGATCGTAACATCTCGCAAGATAGCGAAAATGTTGAACGATGACAATGCTGTTGAAATCGAGATATTTTGAGATCAGTGTCATCCTATAATTTTTCCACTTAAAACCAAGAATGAAATACATTTCTACAAATGACTGTTAAAGGGTTTACGGAAATTCATTGCAGAATAGATGCAAAATACATTTTAACTTGGATTGAGATTTCCTTCGCTACGGCGGGGCACATATCAAAACAGCGCCAATGATTTACATGACAATCACGTAGCCAATATTTTCTAATCGTATTTGTACAATAATTCTGGAACATTAAACAACAAAAAAACATGTGTGGTGTCTAAAATGTATTTTTTTACAATTCTAGATTTTTTTTTCGATTTTAAAACACCATTTAGTTTATTACTGCTAAGCTTGTTTTATGAGATACCCCCCATTCATGGCGTCATATCAGCGACATGCCAATGCCAATTTAGTTACGCGAATTTTTTTGGCGAAATTGTTTATACGAACAATAATTCTATTGACAAACAAAATTTAAACCTGAAATAGTTGACATGGATGTTTTACCAATCCTATTCGTACAAAAATTTCATATTTAAGCGACTTATTAATTTGAAATTAACGATTCCAGTGATGTAACATCGACAGTCGGCGGGATCAAGACTGCGCTATGCTCGATTTGTTCAAATGGCACGGTCAACGTGTTGGGGAAAAAAAATCTCGCTTGAAAATCAAGTACGATTACGGTTTATTTTTTATATATTTGAGCAAGAAATGTCATATAGATTTCATACATATCAAATACAAATCAAAACAGTCAAATAACTCACTCATATTTTATTGGCAAACGACATCTTCATGAAAATTCTTCATGACGACTATTTGACATCATGCGAATAAAACTAAATTGCAATTGTGTTGATTTGACTAATTTTATTTATTGATATGAGTTGTTATTTTCCACTCCAAACCGTTTGAAATATGGAGACAAAAATTACGACATTGAACTCGCTGAAATACCGTTATCAGCTGTTATGCCATCATTTGGCGCGAAGCGTATTATAGCAAATATATGAAGAAAACCATCTGTAGTCAAAATTAAAATAAAAAATTGCATTCTTTAAGTGTCAGCTTTAATTATACATTTTCACAAAAAGAACAAATATCTGATAATTAGATTACTTATTCTTGTCGTCCAAATCAGTTATTTCCAGCCCAGGTGTATTGTAAAAACATGTGGTGTTGAAAATTTCACAGACAATGAACACAAGGCGGTGCAGTTTCATCAGTTGGTAAACAGTTGACACAGTTGTTGCTAGATATGTCTGTGATCTTGGCCGAATCTTCATAATATACATAGACTTTAATCTGTGAAGATAACAATAAACAGAACCCTTATTCTTTCACTAGACACATCTATGTCTTTTATCTCAATGTAAATACTTAAAGTGACACAGAGTATCTTTCTTAAAATTTTATTTGGTTTTGATAAGCTACAAAATATCTTATATGCTGATTGAAGTTCATATCTCATCACTGGACTTGTAAATATATCCATTTATGCATAATATCTCTAAAATTCTTGATTTTATGGAAAAATCAAGAATACATCTCAAATACGTTTAATATTCGAAATTATGCATCCAATTTAATCTACCTATTAGTTACAATACCCAATAAACACTATTGAATCGAATATATCTTAGCTTCCTGTCAGCTTATGACAAGGTTTCAAAATTACGTTTGGCTAATTTGCGCGCGCCACTCGAGCAACATTGTCCGGTTTTCGATCAAAATCCCGACTCTGAATGGCCGTATTTTCGCTCTAATGTACTGATTGACCTTTAACTTGTTATTTTCAGTAACAGTTAGTTGTTTCCGATGTAAAAACATCGATTTCAAAATTTGACATTTGTGATTCTATCAACATATTCTGTGTCTCTTTAATGAATGATAAAATGTATGTGAGTTTACTACAAAATAGAAAGATATTTTAAAGGAGCCAATTTCATTTGGGCATTCTTACTCAGGAGAACATACATAGTGATTGTTCAGGATTATGACATGAATGATGCTAAAGTGGATGGTGTTTTATTATTTTGTATCGACTTCAGAATACATATCAAGAAGAATGGCATTTAACATCAGTTCATATAGAGATGGTGGATCTTATTATGAAACCACATAATGTTTCTTATTCAAATGAGTTATTGTTTTACGTTGCTTTGGCAATATTTCATTTTTTATTTCTTATTTCAAAATTCTTTTCAAAACGTTTGCTCTGAATATATTCCGTATATAAGTATAGTCACATATAGCAAAGCCATTTAGACAATTGAAAGGTTCACTGTTTACTGTAGTCATAATACAAAGTAGTTTATGTTATTTAGATGATGTTGTCCCTGCAATTTGGGCCTTTAGAAAAACCCTTAAACATTTAAGTAAAAGTTACTAGCATAGTAAATTGTATGCATCGGATAATGGCAGGGACACTTTGTCCGAGAGGCCAGTATGAGGCGGAGCCGAGTACTGGCTCGAGGACAAAGTTTCCCTGCCATTATCCGATGCATACAATTTACTATGCTAGTAACTGACTTACATCTCACTTAATCCGAGTACAATCAACCACAAAATTAATATTTTTAAATACAATTTTAATTTTCGATAACCTTCCAAGGGCCCCTTCACTGTTTTATGAATGAAGTTTGTAGTACTATGCATGATGTAAGAGCACGTGCTTCTTGCTTGTCAAAGCGCGAGGCACGTGCTTCTTGCGTGTCAAAGCGCAAGGCACGAAGTAAATGTTTTGGGCTTGCAGACTTCATGCACTCCATGAAAATGAGCCTGTTTCAAGACAAAGTTTCCCAGGTTGTCCATTTCTGTTTCGATTTTGAAGGTAGAAGACGTGTCATTAGAGTCCTCATAGACAGCTAAATTTTGACAGTGGTTTCTACTTTTGAAACGTTTCTCTTGGATTTCTAATAAAAAGGTACTTTAATCATTCCCATAACAAGTTTAGCCAAAAGAAATATTATCTTATCTATGAAATAAATTAACTATGTATCATTATCAAATTATTTTGGATATTTCTAGACTTATTTTCCTTACATAACGAAAGTTTTGGTGCAACACAAATCATATAATGTTTATTTCTTGGTATCGTTTTTTCTAGTCTAAACTAAAGTCTAAAGTGTTATTAGGTGATTTTAATATTTTGATTTGATTTTTGATATTTTGCAAAGTATAATGATTATTTTACAGCTTGTTTTATTTGATTATTGATAATTTCCGTTCAATTCTATGTCTATGTTGTTGATTGTTTTAAACCATGTGTAGGAAAGGTTTACAAAAGTGTCCTTGCATCAGATGGCAGGACTCTTTGGCCTAAGAGTTCCCGATATCGATAATGAACAGGACACTTTTATGAATGGTTGCCATGGACGACGAGGGCTAAGTGGGATGTAAACAAATGTATCGTTTTGGGAATACAAACTCAAGTTGGAAGATAAGCTTATATCTTCTAAGATGACACTTTAGCTGAGACTTGACATTCTCCGATGAGTTTTCAAAGCTTATGCCCATGCAATTCTAGCAATATTCTCGGAATTGATAATAAGAAGTCGCATCAAAGTCTAATTAAAGTGTATATTGTCTCCATTATTTACTCATTTCATTCCAGTTGACATATGGATGATGTTAGCTGACTCTTTAATATTAAATTAAAGAGTCAGCTAACATCATCCATATGTTATACCTCCTTTCTCAGCTCCTGAATGTAGATACACTGATATAGTGAGATCAGGTATAAACATTTATACAGATCATTTGTCAGTCATTGAAGTGATCATGTGTATGTCACGCAAACTTAATCGAATATGAAAGACTCATTTTGATATCATTTGTATTTTTGCTTCTTTTAGGTACCAGCACTAAATCAAGAGGGACTTCAAAGTAGAGGTATATAATATTTTCTATGGATATAGAAAAGAATTTTCCCGAGGAGAAATAACAATGAATTAACTGGTTTGGTCAAGTGAAAATAAGGAGTCTCAAAATGGGAAATAGTTTTGTCAGTTTCAAATGATAACTACAATAATGTTCTGTTGTCAACTCAACCTGCATTCTGAATGCTAATGACAAACATGAAATTTACAGTGAAAAGCAATAGAAATAATACATATTTGTTAAAACTGAGAACATCCATCTCATTGATTCATATAGACAAATATGATATATCATATAATATTTTTGTTGACAGATGTTGAGGCCTCTGAGTTGAGGTGTTTTGATGGCGGACTCCTAGTAAAGGTATGAAAGATCTTATTTCAGAAAATAATGACATTAATGTTTAATCATAAAACTTTGGTGATATCCAAAATATTGCATTAAGTAGTGATTTGTCCATAATCTGCTCTGTTTTTGTACACAAGTTTTTGAATTCAAAGGAATAGGTATGATGTTAATGATTGCCTTGAACTCTTAATTTCTAGAATGACAAATGGTTCATTAAGTAATTCGTTCCCAAGAGAAACTTAAACAAAATAGCAAAGCTCTCAATTGAAAGTTTCAACATTTATAAACACGATAAGGAAACACGTCTGCTCAATAGAATAAAATAATAAACTATGAGGGACATTTATTTTTATTAAAAACATTACTGTACCATTTGTATCACACCTTTTTAGAAAGGTTTTGGTACAAACAATCTCATAAGGACAGATCCAGTTAACACCAAGTTTTTGATCAGATTTTAAGAAATTTCTAAAATTCAAAGGGCATTAGATAATCTTATTGGATTAACAGATTTTGTTTTGGGTATAAACTAATTGATAAACAATCATATTTTCATACCGTTTATATCACCCTTTTCAGAGACAAGCTGATGAGGGCTGTGGAAGCGAAGGTCTTCACACCAGAGATGTCTTCGCATCTCGACTAGTTGAAGGGCTGCAAAGATTGGGAAATAACAATGGAGCAGGGCGAAGTGGAGCTCATGGTCTCACGCGAAATGGTTATTAAGAAGATGTTGATGAAGTTCTTTTATTGAGGCATATTAGTCAGAATAAAAGAAAAAAGAACATTCAAAGATGTGTTGTTCTCGATTTCAATAAAAGTCTGCAAGGAGAATACAGTGTTTTCATAACGAGGAGAGAATCATTTTCAGTGTTATTATATCTGTTTGTCATTATCATTCATCATTCGAATTGATGTTTGTTCATTGGTGTAATTTTTCCAAATTTGATTCATATTGTTAAGACCCTGCTAGACATGGAAAACATTTCCTAATGGTTAGTAGGTTACTGAATTCGTTCTTTAACTTTTGTAAAAAAATGGTTAGTGAATTCGATCTTTAACTTTGTAAAAAAACGGAATTTACCTTTCTTTTGAGGGCGATGTCACTCAATTACAAATCATACCAATTATGCAAACATTTTATTCTAAATGTGGACTGCATGCAAGATACACCGTAATTACAATGTATTCGGTAAGGGTCTCATGCCGGAGAGTTCATGACATTCAAGACAGGGCTACTTGATGAGAGAGGGCCTAACTGAAAAACATCAAGTTATTAGTCATGTTTATCATAATTTTTCATCTAACAGTGTTAGGATATTGTATTTACTCTGGTATTAATATACACCCTCGACCTTTGGGCGGGACATAATTAATAAACGTTTCATAACAAATAAACTTTTTCATAACAAATAAACCTTTTCATAACAAATTAACTTTTTATGACAAAAAAACTTTTCATAACAAATACACTTGTCATAACAAATAAACTATAATGAGGAAGCTGTAACGTGGGTGAAGATTACGGATGTAATCTGCTGTGGTGATGCGAGGTCTTCCTGAACTCGGGTGGTCATTTGTCTTGCCAGTCTGTAAGAGCTGCTAGTTTCGTATTGTTAAAAATGTAACAAAAACATTGTGACAAGAGCTTCAGAAGTACCCATCTTAATCAGACAAAAGGCATGTTTACACTGCTGTGCTTCAAGTTTTGCCACGATTTTGTAGATAAACCTGAATACTGCAACTTGTATGGCATCGTTTGATATCCAGAATTCTCCGTTTCTTTAGTACTGATGTAAGAAAACGTTTTTGAAACAAAACTTTAAACCAATATTTTGAAATCTTTTCATTTCTACCTCAAAGTTCAATGTCGCTGTTTTTGAACAGTAAAATACAGAATACAGTACATTACATATTACAAAAACGTAATTATCATTTCAATTGAAATGATACTTGAGAAATAGCCTACCCTTGATCTTGTCTAATATTAGCTTACTTTTGAATGAAAATGTGAGAGAGGTTTTCAAATTTTACATTGTATTTCATGTCAGGTCGAATTCAACTGAACACAGGTTTACAAACAGTTTAACAAACTAAGAAAGAGAATGACTAAAAGTATAAACTATTATTCCGATGTGTTAGGTCATATTGACTCAAGCTTGATTTAGAACAAATTCTCTTACAATTGATGATCTTCATGTTTGTAGCAAGTGATGCACTTCACAGATTCTTAACGTTTTCTAGACATTTTGCAAAGGTTCAACAAAATCAATGAAAGCTAGTAACAGACATATTTGTAACATTTTGGTCTGAATATCGTTGCTGAGTGTTGATTTGAAAATGAATCAGTTAACATATTTTTTCTTTATCTATCCAAATAAAATCCAAATAAAATGGAAATTGCTATCTGTCATTATTCTACTAAAACCTTTCAATGAAACCAGAGAACATATCTAAGAACATTTGTTTCTCGCTTCTCAAATCTTCAATTTGCACAGACTTAATCGCCTCAACTTTGGCCATATGAAATATGCTTTGCTTGTATAAGACATCCCATATCTTGACTATTAATTGAGATAATAAATTACCTAAGAGTTTGCCTAATTACTGAAACAAAACAGTTTCCTACTAAGCACTTACTAATTACCGTTAAGGTAGGAAACCCATTATCTTGTGAAATGTCTTGCTTCAGAACAGTATTGTTATTTGAAGTAGCTGTGCTTTATACATTTGACATGGAAATGCGTTTTATGGAGACTTCTTTACCAATGTGGTCATCAAAGTCGATGTTGTCATAACCAAAGTGTTTTTCCCTATATTTATCACGAAGCTCAGTAAAATATTTCAGTTATGTCGTTATTAACTCACCAAAAGCAAAAGTATACCTAGATTTAATTTCATAAAATGTTGTTTCAAATTAAAAAGCTTTGATATAGTTTTTGGGCATGTGTTGAGACAATTTGGCCAGTTTTTCCTCATTAGCTAATTAGATTAATTGCTTGGTATCCAAGACTCGGAGATTCGATGTGCCTTAGTATTCACCAGTGCACTATACTGCATTGTAATGGCTCTGACAAAATATCATACTATTGAAACGCTGCTGCAGAAGTTATGATAAATATGTTGGAGGGGTGTCACGATAGATTAAACTTTTGACTTTTTGCGATAGTTGCTCTGCCGATAGTACTTTATAGATAGCCATTTTTAGAAATGATAAATAGCATCAATAGCAAGTCTAACTATCGATACTGTCGACATTTTACTCAATTCACACAAAACAAACAAAACTCGGTCTTGGTGCCTGTAGATAGACCGCAGGGGGATTCGGGTAGGACAGATAGACGGTCTATCTACAGGCACCAAGACCGAGTCTGAGTACCTTAACCGGCTTATGAACTGAGGGAAGATTGCATTTAAAAAATAAAACAAAAATATAGCAGTTCAAACATACTCACACCCCTCTATGAAAATGAACTGGTCCAAATGACTTCATAGGTTTGTGACAGGATTTGGAAACCATTAATAACAATCGTTTTAAAAACGAATTTTAGTTATGTGTTAAGTAATCAAAAGCTGAAAAAACTATTTTCATTTAACTTTACAAACAAAAAGTTGACAGTAAATATTAGTGTCATCATCAGGCGACGCAGCCGATCACGTGACATTGTGCCCGTGCATTTCGTGACACTTGTGCTTAAAAGCAGATGTTATCGCGGTGTGACTGCAGCAGTGAGGTGAATCGTGAGAAGACGAATCGGTCTAAAATGGAGTCAGATGACGACTTATTTCTTACTCAATTATTAAAATTTACGTGTTTGCGATTCGGACGCCCAAAGAGCTTAAGCCATTTTTAAAGTAAAAGACGAAGGATCAATATTTATAAACGTCAAATTTTAAAGTTTACACTTTATGATTTCTGATTCCCAAATCCCGTTTTTATTAAGGGAATGTCACCCTCGGTTGCGTTATATCGAGGCAAAGAAGGTATGACTATAAATAGAGTAATTCAACTCCAATCATCATGTTGGTCTCTGTAGCCGAGCGTTCTAAGGCGTTGCTCTAGTGAGCAAAGGGTTACAGGTTCGAATCCAGCCGTCACAACTTGAAAGTTTTTAACTTTGAAAATTTTCGATATCAATTGTTGTTTGTTGACAATTGCTTTGTAAGTCTGAAAAATTATTCTAAGTTCATTCCATCATCAGGAAAGTCTATCTGACTTGGAGACCTATTACGAGGTCTATCTGTGATAGAAAGACAGATAGACCTCAAATGAGGTCTTTCTATCAGAGATAGACCTAACTTGATGTCGTCCGGGTCTTACATCCAGGTTATGGCATGCTGTTAAACAAAGGGATGACGTCACCAGAGGTTTATAAGTCAGGATAATCAAATTATCTGAAGTTTGAACCACATTTGTTTCTTTCGAGGTTACTTTCATTCACGTAGCAAGTGTCAAGAACGATAACTCTAATCGGCCTGTGATCACGGTGGGATTGTTCCCAGGGCTGATCAACTATGAGTATGTTGATTTGTAAAAGTTACTGCTTTCATGAATGTATGTATTGAATCCCTATGGTTTGTATGTGTTAATAATTACTAATGGATCAGTGAAATTCTTGTGCTTGGATAGATTTCATGAATATTTGATGGCAGCCATGTTTGTTTACAAACAGACAGTGCTTATTGTACCTTTGGAAAAAGCACAATCTTGAGATCACAATGAAATTTAACATGTAGATGAATAGTTTCAAATAATACTGCGTTTAAATATCAACCTGTAAGTTATATGTTGTACAGCAATATTCATCGTTCTACAATTTTATTTTTAACCTAATCGACATACGTTCGACACGTTCAATTTATCAATGAAACTTGAACATAGTTCCTTCGAAAATCGTCTTTCATTTTCTTAGGAACCCACCAATCAACGTTGAGAATCACTAAAAAGCACATGTGCGGATATAAAAAAAATATCCACTTGTGTATCCTCGCCCGTATGGGTAATATTTCTAGATATCCCTCATAAATTTTCTTTTACACAATGTAGAACAAATATGTTATCAAACAATCTCATTAAAATAATATCATAATTTTCTCCAGTGTGTTTTGCAGATAATAATTCTCACAAGGCTGCATACGTCAAGCCTTCAGGGTAACCTTTGATCGCTTGATCTGAGGAAGAGTTCATCCACCAATCAAATCTTATGTCTTTTAAAGGCTAATACTAGAGATTCAAGCGTTTTAACACAGTGCAGTGAAAAATTATAACTTCAGCTTACGACTTTTACCCAAAAATAGGGTAAAGTGATTTGCATAGGTCCCAACATTCACGATAAAATGTCTTAATCTTCGTATTTGTACATCGAATATGTGTGATATCAAATACAATCATCTTATCTTAAGGTTTATGTTAATTCTTGTCTTCTTTTGTGTGCAAGAATACTTATGGCTACAAAATATAACGAATTCAAAGAGCATACATCGAAAATAAGAAATGAAAGGGAACATTTAATGCAACGTTACTGTTCCTTAAATAACAACTATAGCTAGGTGTTTGAATTTGTCCCATTAATTAGGACAGAACATTATGATAAAAGAACATATATACATATGTATATTGTTTGCGTGGACTTATTCGTACAACAAAATGATGAGGGCGATATAAAGGACAGTTATAATAAACATTATTGTTATCAACATTTAGAAATAGTCTGAAATGTTTGTTTTCCGAGTTCTGAAGATTGAACATGTATGCCCGTAGCCACCAAATTGCCACCAACAGCGTTATCTGTTGCAGCTCCCGGTTGCTCTCAGCAGCCTGTTACAATATTTTCCAAATGTAATAATACGTGTTTTGTGTGAATTGAGTAAAATGTCGACAGTATCGATAGTTAGACTTGCTATTCATGCTATTTATCATTTCTAAAAATGGCTATCTATAAAGTACTATCGGCAGAGCAACTATCGCAAAAAGTCAAAAGTTTAATCTATCGTGACACCCCTCCAACATATTTATCATAACTTCTGCAGCAGCGTTTCAATAGTATGATATTTTGTCAGAGCCATTACAATGCAGTATAGTGCACTGGTGAATACTAAGGCACATCGAATCTCCGAGTCTTGGATACCAAGCAATTAATCTAATTAGCTAATGAGGAAAAACTGGCCAAATTGTCTCAACACATGCCCAAAAACTATATCAAAGCTTTTTATTTTGAAACAACATTTTATGAAATTAAATCTAGGTATACTTTTGCTTTTGGTGAGTTAATAACGACATAACTGAAATATTTTACTGAGCTTCGTGATAAATATAGGGAAAAACACTTTGGTTATGACAATATCGACTTTGATGACCACATTGGTAAAGAAGTCTCCATAAAACGCATTTCCATGTCAAATGTATAAAGCACAGCTACTTCAAATAACAATACTGTTCTGAAGCAAGACATTTCACAAGATAATGGGTTTCCTACCTTAACGGTAATTAGTAAGTGCTTATTAGGAAACTGTTTTGTTTCAGTAATTAGGCAAACTCTTAGGTAATTTATTATCTCAATTAATAGTCAAGATATGGGTTGTCTTATACAAGCAAAGCATATTTCATATGGCCAAAGTTGAGGCGATTAAGTCTGTGCAAATTGAAGATTTGAGAGGCGAGAAACAAATGTTCTTAGATATGTTCTCTGGTTTCATTGAAAGGTTTTAGTAGAATAATGACAGATAGCAATTTCCATTTTATTTGGATTTTATTTGGATAGATAAAGAAAAAATATGTTAACTGATTCATTTTCAAATCAACACTCAGCAACGATATTCAGACCAAAATGTTACAAATATGTCTGTTACTAGCTTTCATTGATTTTGTTGAACCTTTGCAAAATGTCTAGAAAACGTTAAGAATCTGTGAAGTGCATCACTTGCTACAAACATGAAGATCATCAATTGTAAGAGAATTTGTTCTAAATCAAGCTTGAGTCAATATGACCTAACACATCGGAATAATAGTTTATACTTTTAGTCATACTCTTTCTTAGTTTGTTAAACTGTTTGTAAACCTGTGTTCAGTTGAATTCGACCTGACATGAAATACAATGTAAAATTTGAAAACCTCTCTCACATTTTCATTTAAAAGTAAGCTAATATTAGACAAGATCAAGGGTAGGCTATTTCTCAAGTATCATTTCAATTGAAATGATAATTACGTTTTTGTAATATGTAATGTACTGTATTCTGTATTTTACTGTTCAAAAACAGCGACATTGAACTTTGAGGTAGAAATGAAAAGATTTCAAAATATTGGTTTAAAGTTTTGTTTCAAAAACGTTTTCTTACATCAGTACTAAAGAAACGGAGAATTCTGGATATCAAATGATGCCATACAAGTTGCAGTATTCAGGTTTATCTACAAAATCATGGCAAAACTAGAAGCACAGCAGTGTAAACATGCCTTTTGTCTGATTAAGATGGGTACTTCTGAAGCTCTTGTCACAATGTTTTTGTTACATTTTTAACAATACGAAACTAGCAGCTCTTACAGACTGGCAAGACAAATGACCACCCGAGTTCAGGAAGACCTCGCATCACCACAGCAGATTACATCCGTAATCTTCACCCACGTTACAGCTTCCTCATTATAGTTTATTTGTTATGACAAGTGTATTTGTTATGAAAAGTTTTTTTGTCATAAAAAGTTAATTTGTTATGAAAAGGTTTATTTGTTATGAAAAAGTTTATTTGTTATGAAACGTTTATTAATTATGTCCCGCCCAAAGGTCGAGGGTGTATATTAATACCAGAGTAAATACAATATCCTAACACTGTTAGATGAAAAATTATGATAAACATGACTAATAACTTGATGTTTTTCAGTTAGGCCCTCTCTCATCAAGTAGCCCTGTCTTGAATGTCATGAACTCTCCGGCAGGAGACCCTTACCGAATACATTGTAATTACGGTGTATCGTGCATGCAGTCCACATTTAGAATAAAATGTTTGCATAATTGGTATGATTTGTAATTGAATGACATCGCCCTCAAAAGAAAGGTAAATTCCGTTTTTTTACAAAGTTAAAGATCGAATTCACTAACCATTTTTTTACAAAAGTTAAAGAACGAATTCAGTAACCTACTAACCATTAGGAAATGTTTTCCATGTCTAGCAGGGTCTTAACAATATGAATCAAATTTGGAAAAATTACACCAATGAACAAACATCAATTCGAATGATGAATGATAATGACAAACATATTTATCAGAGATAATAACACTGAAAATGATTCTCTCCTCGTTATGAAAACACTGTATTCTCCTTGCAGACTTTTATTGAAATCGAGAACAACACATCTTTGAATGTTCTTTTTTCTTTTATTCTGACTAATATGCCTCAATAAAAGAACTTCATCAACATCTTCTTAATAACCATTTCGCGTGAGACCATGAGCTCCACTTCGCCCTGCTCCATTGTTATTTCCCAATCTTTGCAGCCCTTCAACTAGTCGAGATGCGAAGACATCTCTGGTGTGAAGACCTTCGCTTCCACAGCCCTCATCAGCTTGTCTCTGAAAAGGGTGATATAAACGGTATGAAAATATGATTGTTTATCAATTAGTTTATACCCAAAACAAAATCTGTTAATCCAATAAGATTATCTAATGCCCTTTGAATTTTAGAAATTTCTTAAAATCTGATCAAAAACTTGGTGTTAACTGGATCTGTCCTTATGAGATTGTTTGTACCAAAACCTTTCTAAAAAGGTGTGATACAAATGGTACAGTAATGTTTTTAATAAAAATAAATGTCCCTCATAGTTTATTATTTTATTACCTACGAGGGCAGTCATACCGAGGTTCATATTTTTCATATGTTGCCCTAGGGCAAAATATCACTTTTACATTGTGACGTCACGTTATTAACAATGGTTTGACGTCACGGTTCACCCATGACGTCACAATCTATACGGGCCGGCGGCGGCTATTCCGCGTATGCTTAGAAGTAGGTTTTTAAGTATTTTCTTTAATTTGGAGGCTACGGTAATAAACAGAATATTATATTCGTGCCGATGACATACTATGTTTACGACACTCGTGCCTAAATATCAGTATATCCCTCGCTCTCACTCGGGAAATACTAATATTTAGCCACTCGTGTCGTAAACATAGTATGTCATGGACACTCATATAATATCCTCTATTTATTCTATTGAGCAGACGTGTTTCCTTATCGTGTTTATAAATGTTGAAACTTTCAATTGAGAGCTTTGCTATTTTGTTTAAGTTTCTCTTGGGAACGAATTACTTAATGAACCATTTGTCATTCTAGAAATTAAGAGTTCAAGGCAATCATTAACATCATACCTATTCCTTTGAATTCAAAAACTTGTGTACAAAAACAGAGCAGATTATGGACAAATCACTACTTAATGCAATATTTTGGATATCACCAAAGTTTTATGATTAAACATTAATGTCATTATTTTCTGAAATAAGATCTTTCATACCTTTACTAGGAGTCCGCCATCAAAACACCTCAACTCAGAGGCCTCAACATCTGTCAACAAAAATATTATATGATATATCATATTTGTCTATATGAATCAATGAGATGGATGTTCTCAGTTTTAACAAATATGTTTTATTTCTATTGCTTTTCACTGTAAATTTCATGTTTGTCATTAGCATTCAGAATGCAGGTTGAGTTGACAACAGAACATTATTGTAGTTATCATTTGAAACTGACAAAACTATTTCCCATTTTGAGACTCCTTATTTTCACTTGACCAAACCAGATAATTCATTGTTATTTCTCCTCGGGAAAATTCTTTTCTATATCCATAGAAAATATTATATACCTCTACTTTGAAGTCCCTCTTGATTTAGTGCTGGTACCTAAAAGAAGCAAAAATACAAATGATATCAAAATGAGTCTTTCATATTCGATTAAGTTTGCGTGACATACACATGATCACTTCAATGACTGACAAATGATCTGTATAAATGTTTATACCTGATCTCACTATATCAGTGTATCTACATTCAGGAGCTGAGAAAGGAGGTATAACATATGGATGATGTTAGCTGACTCTTTAATTTAATATTAAAGAGTCAGCTAACATCATCCATATGTCAACTGGAATGAAATGAGTAAATACTGGAGACAATATACACTTTAATTAGACTTTGATGCGACTTCTTATTATCAATTCCGAGAATATTGCTAGAATTGCATGGGCATAAGCTTTGAAAACTCATCGGAGAATGTCAAGTCTCAGCTAAAGTGTCATCTTTGAAGATATAAGCTTATCTTCCAACTTGAGTTTGTATCCCAAAACGATACATTTGTTTACATCCCACTTAGCCCTCGTCGTCCATGGCAACCATTCATAAAAGTGTCCTGTTCATTATCGATATCGGGAACTCTTAGGCCAAAGAGTCCTGCCATCTGATGCAAGGACACTTTTGTAAACCTTTCCTACACATGGTTTAAAACAATCAATCAACAACATAGACATAGAATTGAACGGAAAGTATCAATAATCAAATAAAACAAGCTGTAAAATAATCATTATACTTTGCAAAATATCAAAAATCAAATCAAAAATCAAAATATTAAAATCACCTAATAACACTTTAGACTTTAGTTTAGACTAGAAAAAACGATACCAAGAAATAAACATTATATGATTTGTGTTGCACCAAAACTTTCGTTATGTAAGGAAAATAAGTCTAGAAATATCCAAAATAATTTGATAATGATACATAGTTAATTTATTTCATAGATTAGATAATATTTCTTTTGGCTAAACTTGTTATGGGAATGATTAAAGTACCTTTTTATTAGAAATCCAAGAGAAACGTTTCAAAAGTAGAAACCACTGTCAAAATTTAGCTGTCTATGAGGACTCTAATGACACGTCTTCTACCTTCAAAATCGAAACAGAAATGGACAACCTGGGAAACTTTGTCTTGAAACAGTCTCATATTCATGGAGTGCACGAAGTCTGCAAGCCCAAAACATTTACTTCGTGCCTTGCGCTTTGACACGCAAGAAGCACGTGCCTCGCGCTTTGACAAGCAAGAAGCACGTGCTCTTACATCATGCATAGTACTACAAACTTCATTCATAAAACAGTGAAGGGGCCCTTGGAAGGTTATCGAAAATTAAAATTGTATTTAAAAATATTGATATTGTGGTTGATTGTACTCGGATTAAGTGAGATGTAAGTCAGTTACTAGCATAGTAAATTGTATGCATCGGATAATGGCAGGGAAACTTTGTCCTCGAGCCAGTACTCGGCTCCGCCTCATACTGGCCTCTCGGACAAAGTGTCCCTGCCATTATCAGATGCATACAATTTACTATGCTAGTAACTGTTACTTAAATGTTTAAGGGTTTTTCTAAAGGCCCAAATTGCAGGGACAACATCATCTAAATAACATAAACTACTTTGTATTATGACTACAGTAAACAGTGAACCTTTCAATTGTGTAAATTGCTTTGCTATATGTGACTATACTTATATACGGAATGTTTTCAGAGCAAACGTTTTGAAAAGAATTTTGAAATAAGAAATAAAAAAAGAAATATTGCCAAAGCAACGTAAAACAATAACTCATTTGAATAAGAAACATTATGTGGTTTCATAATAAGATCCACCATCTCTATATGAATTGATGTTAAATGCCATTCTTCTTGATATGTATTCTGAAGTCGATACAAAATAATAATACACCATCCACTTTAGCATCATTCATGTCATAATCCTGAACAATCATGTATGTTCTCCTGAGTAAGAATGCCCAAATGAAATTGGCTCCTTTAAAATATCTTTCTATTTTGTAGTAAACTCACATACATTTTATCATTCATTAAAGAGACACAGAGTATGTTGATAGAATCACAAATGTCAAATTTTGAAATCGATGTTTTTACATCGGAAACAACTAACTGTTACTGAAAATAACAAGTTAAAGGTCAATCAGTACATTAGAGCGAAAATACGGCCATTCAGAGTCGGGATTTTTGATCGAAAACCGGACAATGTTGCTCGAGTGGCGCGCGCAAATTAGCCAAACGTAATTTTGAAACCTTGTCATAAGCTGACAGGAAGCTAAGATATATTCGATTCGATAGTGTTTATTGGGTATTGTAACTAATAGGTAGATTAAATTGGATGCATAATTTCGAATATTAAACGTATTTGAGATGTATTGTTGATTTTTCCATAAAATCAAGAATTTTAGAGATATTATGCATAAATGGATATATTTACAAGTCCAGTGATGAGATATGAACTTCAATCAGCATATAAGATATTTTGTAGCTTATCAAAACCAAATAAAAATTTAAGAAAGATACTCTGTGTCACTTTAAGTATTTACATTGAGATAAAAGACATAGATGTGTCTAGTGAAAGAATAAGGGTTCTGTTTATTGTTATCTTCACAGATTAAAGTCTATGTATATTATGAAGATTCGGCCAAGATCACAGACATATCTAGCAACAACTGTGTCAACTGTTTACCAACTGATGAAACTGCACCGCCTTGTGTTCATTGTCTGTGAAATTTTCAACACCACATGTTTTTACAATACACCTGGGCTGGAAATAACTGATTTGGACGACAAGAATAAGTAACCTAATTATCAGATATTTGTTCTTTTTGTGAAAATGTATAATTAAAGCTGACACTTCAAGAATGCAATTTTTTTTTTTAATTTTGACTACAGATGGTTTTCTTCATATATTTGCTATAATAGCATCAGTATTTGGCAGTGGTTTATACAACTGAAATATCTTTTGAAGTTATTAAAAGACATATATAAATTTATTTAATAATATTAGACTTATATATAATGGCTAACAACTTCTTTATTGACAACGTTTCTGTGTTACGTCTTCATGATATTGGTCTCCTGTTAAATATTTGTATCATCTTTTATATATTAGGTAAAAAGGTATGGTATATCATAACCTATTCTTTCTGCAGAAAGTTTGATTAAAAAAGTGTTAGAGAAAGCAGAAAATCTGAGCGTTTATCCGATGCCTCTCTCTTAGAAAATGAGAATAGTTATAAATGAATATGTTTATGATTATTTCTTTAGAAAATCACGAAATCTTGAAGCACTGTGAGACCTACAATACAAGTCAAGACGTTTGCTACCTTTTTAAAGGATAAACAGAAAGTTTTCAACAGTTGCCCTTCTTTGTGTTCATGGTCAAGCAGATAGGTTTCCTTTCATCTAATAATATAAGGGCCATTCTAGAGAATACAGCAATTTCAACTTCTGTTTTGTTGAAAAATTCAGGTGCCAATTTTTGGTTGATTTTGTATTTTATTATACGTATATTACACCAGCAGAGCAGTTTGAACAAGATATTCACATATAAAATATGTTTTAATATTTTAAAACTTCCTATCAAATGTCACTACCGCAACGACATTATAAATGTTTCTTTTGGAAAATGTTTTCAAGTTGTGTTCAATGTCATAAGAATTGACTGTTACTGATTATTGTTTCTTATGAATAGTCATTATTTTGTATTGTTTCGATTCGTAAATGAATTTTGGAAATATTTAGCATTACTGTCAACAGAGTTACAATGGCTGCAAAAGGTGCCTTGATAGAATACTTGCCACTTATGAATAGACAATATATCCCTTTTCCCTTTGCAAATGTTAAAATGAAACAAAAGAAATAATTGTTGGTAATATGTTTGATAATTTGTGACGTCTTGGTAGTGACATTGGTGTTGTGGTAGTGACATGTCGTTTTGGTAAAAAAATATGAAAAGATAAAGCAAACCTAGAATACTTAAACATAGTTTGTTTTGAGATATAAAGCCAATTAGTAAATGTTACAAGAAGTAAGATGGTCATTATTTCGATTTTTCTAACAACACTTTTTATTCTATTTACTCAATTCATTTTAATCAATTATTGCTTTGAAACATTTTGATATATTTCAACACATTTGAGCTTTCATGCCACTTGATTAAGAAATATTACAAATCCCTTAACATTTCATGTACACATATTTTCAATTTTTTTAAATCATTGAAACATTTTTTCAAAGTATGAACAAATATTCCATAATTCTTGCCAACTATATTATCATACTATCACCTAAAGTAATACATAAAACAAAGTGAAAATATTGTCCAAATTCATGTTGTCGTTTTTTGCGTCCTTGCGCTAATGACCGTTGCGGTAGTGACATCATGTTTAAATTTTGAAGACCGTTCTATGAAGTCATGCTCTCATTTTCTTAACACTCCATAAGAAGATACTTTGTAGCATTGAGGACATTGCAATGTTTTATTTGTTGCATCTTTCATGGGATTATAACAGTTATTGCATGTATGGTGGTGACATCTGTCATCACCACAACAGCAGTTTATGTTGCGGTAGTGACAGGTTTTTTGTGGTGGTGACTGTTGCTATAATGACATTTCTGTCTCTTCATCTTATATACATGTACACTCATAAGTAACTTTCTATATCTTTCTATATCTTCTATACTTTTTGCAAGAATGATCCAGACCTATATGATTTAAAAATGTACTAGGTTGTTTCTTTTAAGATTAACAGTGGATAAATGCGTTGCGGAATGACATGTAATAAAATCACTCCCTTAAATCATAGAGGGATTGGAAATTTTTCCTCAATGCTTTTCCTCAATTGCCATTTTCTATAGAAAGAACCCTAAACAATTCAAAATTATTAGATGTTTTTCAAACGACCATGGAAAGTTGTTCTAAACATGGTGTGATATAATGCAACTGAGTTGACCACTTCAATATATTATACATGACAAAGTGAAATGAGTGAAAAAATTATTTACCCCACAGACAGCAACCGCCAGGGAACCCACAAGCAGAACGATGACGACTTCAGAAACCATGGCTTCAGCAAAGAGCATCAGTGATCTGGTGCCAAACTGACTCTGCTTTTATAAACGTTTTGGAAATTTAGATATTCATAAGTCAATGGTGACACCTGTAGGTATGTACGTCAAACCATTGCCGTGACGTTCGGCTTCATACGTTCTTTATATTTTGCTATGTTTGTGACTGTCTGGTTCACTGTGTGAGACGGGGAAGAAAAAGAAAAACCTTTTGAATAATTGAAATAATCATAACAATAAGATTAATAAGATTTTTCTGTTAATTATCGAAATAATATTAAAATAAAACCGAAACATATCTGAAGCAAAGTTCTTATTGATGTCAGATAATTAGATTAATAGCTACATATATTCCATTCAAATGAAAGCTACATCAACAAGCTTTATTTTCATTGAGTATAATTTTTCATTGATAATATACTAAGTTCATTTTCCCGTCCCAAGTGGACATGATTTCAGAGGAAAAAAAACAATCTAGTTAATTTCGAAATTAACATCAAACTGTTATAGTGAAAACAATATTTAAAGATGCTACATCATACTTCCAATATTTTAAAAAGTATTTTTAATGTATACGTTGTATTTTTAGAAAAATTTAGCGACCAACCTTGAGAAAATCGGACCAAAATTCATCAAATAAGAGATAATTTAATAAAAATATCGAAACGGCAGTCGACATAAGGGCGAATCAAGTGTGGCCATTTCACAACTTCCGGTTTCTAAATGTACGCTTGAAGACCGTCTTCGTCGCTCTCAACTAGATTTTATATTCTTTTTCTCCCAATTAGGTATTCGTTGCTGTCAAAGTTGATACCCATCGAACGCAATTACGGTAGTTGAGACACGGTGTAAATCCTACAAGCATAATGATTACGTCACAGAAAGCGGGTTCGCTAAATGACATGCCTTTTCTAGGAGGGGTACTGTGCTTGAAGCTTCGAAATAAGTATGTAATTGTTGATTAAACAATCTAAATATGATATCTAAATTTCGACGAAAGATTTTTCTACAAAGTGATGTATTTCATTTCTCAATAGCTTAGTTTCATCCTGAACCGCTTGCAAGTATGCTACAGCATCTTTAATGCATAAAAAAGCACCTAAGCTACCCAATCTCCTTTTGGTTGTGGTATTCTTCATTACTGTGATACCAACACTGTCTGTACCCTTACGCTGGAACTAGTGAGGTATACAGCAGAAAAAAGTATCTAACGAGGAGCCAAATCTACTCTCGAATAAACAACATCATATTGGTTATTTTACGCACACATACGTATTTGAATGTATGTTCGTATCATTCTCTACACCAGGGACAATAACCAAGGAATAATAAATCATGTAGAATAACATGAAACGGGGATGTTGTTAGTAACATACTTGCTATCTTTACAAATAAAAATGATATCACATTCAATAGTTATATGATTCCGAAAGCCTCTCACATGGAAGAAGAGGATAAAATCAATTTCTATGTTATCCTGTTTGTCATCAGGTTCCTCGCTGGGAACTTTCCTAGTTCGATGTACAGTTATACAAGTACATGTACTAATAGACCTTACAATAGTACCTAGACCTGAGGATGAGCCTGTTGTCCTTAAAATCAAAATATAAACAATAGTTGGTACTGATAATTTGACATTTGTCTAATACAATCAGTCGAAAGTATTGAATAAGGATAGTGTTCTACCTCAATTACCTTTGTCACAGTATTACAAGTTAGGAATACGGGTCAATTCCTAGCACACCTTTATGTCCATTAAATGGATATACATGTAGGATTGGATTCCAAGATATTGAAGGACTGTGTGCACATCTTTAAGTAGTACTGGTCAGTTGATGACAGTTATATTGACATCCTAAATTGGGAGGTGCTCTATGCTATCCGAACTAATTGAGTAAAGGACTCGATTCTGAGATATGGAAGGTTTGTGTTCGTGCCTATAAGGCTCACTGGTCAGCTTTAATGGTCAATTCCTAGATTGTGAAGGTCTATGATCTTGTCTGTACATGTATGTCTCACTGGTCAGCTTTAATGGTCAATTCCTAGATTGTGAAAGTCTATGATCGTGTTTGTATGTCTCACTGATCAGCTTTAGTGGTCAATTCTTAGATTGTGAATGTCTATGATCGTGTCTGTATGTCTCACTGATCAGCTTTAGTGGTCAATTCTTAGATTGTGAAAGTCTATGATCGTGTCTGTATGTCTCACTGGTCAGCTTTAGTGGTCAATTCCTAGATTGTGAAGGTCTATGATCGTGTCTGAATGTCTTACTGGTCAACTTTAGTGGTCAATTCCTAGATTGTGAAAGTCTATGATCGTGTCTGAATGTCTTACTGGTCAACTTTAGTGGTCAATTCCTAGATTGTGAAGGTCTATGATCGTGTCTATATGTCTCACTGGTCACCTTTAGTGGTCAATTCCTAGATTGTGAAGGTCTATGATCGTGTCTGTATGTCTTACTGGTCAGCTTTATTGGTCAATTCCTAGATTGTGAAGGTCTATGATCGTGTCTATATGTCTCACTGGTCACCTTTAGTGGTCAATTCCTAGATTGTGAAGGTCTATGATCGTGTCTGTATGTCTTACTGGTCAGCTTTATTGGTCAATTCCTAGATTGTGAAGGTCTATGATCGTGTCTATATGTCTCACTGGTCAACTTTAGTGGTCAATTCCTAGATTGTGAAGGTCTATGATCCTGTCTGTATGTCTCACTGGTAAGCTTTATTGGTCAATTCCTAGATTGTGAAGGTCTATGATCCTGTCTATATGTCTCACTGGTCAGCTTTAGTTGTCAATTCCTAGATTGTGAAGGTCTATGATCCTCTCTGTATGTCTTACTGGTCAGCTTTAGTGGTCATTTCTAGATTGTGAAGGTCTTTGATCTTGTCTGCGATCTTTCTTAATGTCTTACTTGTCTGTGGTCGTGTCGATTCTTTGGCTCGCCTTTATGTCCAATAAATGGTATGAATTCCCAGTTTGTGAATGGCTCATTAACTATGATATGAGAATAAGACAGTATTTCGTAACGCAACTAATAAACAATACATACAAAGGACTACATACTGTATGTTTACTAAATAATCTTAAATCAAAACAATGAAATGATAATCCTTGACAAGGAATATAAACCCTCCCATCAACACCATTTTAAGATTAATTGAGTGAACACAATCAAACTGTGATCAGACACCACTGCATACAAACATGTACGTTAACCTAATGCATGTGTTTAGGTGCCAATGATGAAATGCATCTTAATTAATAAAACATAAAATATTACAAATATCATTACAAACTTCATTCTAATAGAATAAGAATCCTTTTTTTTGTCTATTTTTATCTATTGTTAATTGATTATATTTCAGGGATTCTATGTTGTATAAGAATATACAAATACAAATATTTTATTTAGGAATTGAATGTAAATGTGTGTGTTTGCACTAGAAAATAACGATGTCAAAGCTACTTTCAAACTCGTATGAACCAAGAGATTTTCATGAATCCTTTTTTACCCTTAGAACGAGTAACACTGCGAGAGGTATTTTCCCACTTTAGAAACAAACTGTATGGGTTTTTTTTAATGGTGCATGAGCTGTATAGTTGCACTCTGATATGCTGAATGAAATCGCTTCGGTAAAGGCCAAGAATTTAGAGTTATCGACCTTATGTCATAATGATTGTCATGCTGATATGTATCTTCGCCAGATATGTAAACAACAGTTGCTGAATAGATAGATATTCTTTATTTCCTCCATAAGTTGAAGATTACGAGGTTCAAAAATGTTATAAACAGGATTTTTCACATAATACAATTATTTTACAATAAATGTTTCATTTTTGTTCACAGTAGAGCTAACAGTTAACATAACATTTTTTCAAATATCATATTCCAATAAGTCTTCACAGAAGACAGGTATCTCGCCCAAAAAAACCATAAAAGAACATTTTCTTCATTATTCCAAAAATAAACGGACATCAAATTTAGGAAATTGATAAACCTAATTTTTAAAATAAAAATATAATTCAAGGGAGATTTTGATTTTATTTGAGTTCAATTTCTTAATTTCCATGTATCATATGTATATCCGCGCACAAAAATAAAGAAGCAGCCAATCAGGATATAACGGTGGCTGGCACCGGACAAAACAATTCCGCCACGTGGGCTTCTAGAGCAAAAATATATACCCGCATCGTAAGGGTTAATATCTTATTGAATAACATTTGATTTGATTTCGGACGGACAATGAAAGTAGTTCTGGTAGAGTTCACACGGGTATGAAAAATGTTTTTCATGAGTTTATAAGATATGAACTTTGGTCACATGACCGTGCTCTCAACAAATCAGCTTTCGAGAATATGTGTAAACTTCAGAGTCTGAAATTATATGTGAATAAGTAAGTGATATTTTGTAAGAAATTCAAAAAACAACATAGAAGCGGGATCGAAATGATCATGACAAATTCTCTAACTCTTGAATCATTTTATGTAAGTTGCGTCTTCATGAATGTTTTTTTTTTAAATTTTATCGTCCGAAACCTTAGTTTAATTCGCCTTAGTTGCATCGCCAAATATTGTATCAAGAAATGTGACTTCAAAGTACAAAATGAATAATAATCACTGGGAGCAGGATCATAAAGTTTATAAGTTGTGATCATATTTGTTATTTAAAAAACGTATTTCTTTTGTACTACTTCGTCTCATATGGTCAACCAGATCGTCACAGTCATAGCGAAATATAAAGAACAAATGAACTTCACTGTAAAATATAAAGAACAAATGAAGCTGAACTTCACTGTGAAATATAAAGAACAAATGAACCTGAACAGAGGGACACTAACAGATGTTACTTTATCAGAATACATTATTTCCACTGTTTATACTGGTATCTACTATAATGCTCTTTTTACTTGGTAAATCCTAAACACAATGACATATGAAGCGGAACGTCAAGGAGATGGTTTGACGTACATCCCTACAGATGTGACCATTGACTTATGAATATTGAAACTGGCAAATAGTGAATAAAATCAGAGAAGTCCTAGCATCTGATCACTGATGTTGATTGCTGAAGCCATGGTTTCTGAAATCTTCATCTTTCTTCTGGTGGGTTCCCTGGCGATTGCTGTCTGTCAGGTAAAGAATTTTTTTATTTGTTGTCGCTTTAAACAAGTTTAGTTTGAAGTGGCTTGATCAGATGTGCCATAGCACACATTGTTTATAGAATCTTTCCTTATTTGCTTGATACACATTTCACAATTTTAAGTGTAAACATGGAGGTTCAATGCTGCATCTTGATCAACACCCTGAGAGGGTCCAATGAGTTAACCGCTTCAAACTAAATAGTTCTTCTTTGAAAAGCAGACAACAATATGACTTCTATAGAATTTGTTTCAATGGTTAAGGATTGAACTCTTATTTGGAATAATCTTTTGTTGCTTAGACCATCTGTTTTATGTTTTCTAGATAATTGAAGTGTAACAATAGGATAGTAATTAATTTTTAATTGAATATTGCTAAGGAATGCTTCTTTAACAAGGCACATATCAAAGAAAAAGACAAAGGTGCTGACAAAACAATGAAATAAATGAATGCGACATTAAAAAACTATATAATTACAGTTCCTGTGATTTGGCTTGAGCGCTGCATTCTTTTTTCTTCTTATTGTTTACCTGGAAAACACAAAGAGTTACAAAGTAGAAAGTGTGCATGCAAAATAACGAGGTTTTGCTAGTTTGTTTAGAGACAAACGAAATTCGTGAATACGTGCTTTGTGTGAATTTTAATTTTGAATTTGAACAAAACAACTGAATTCACTAAAATGTCGATATTATCTATAGTTAGACTTGGTATCAATGCTATTTCTTGTTTCTAAAAACGGCTATTGATAAAGTACTATTGGCACAGCAACTATCGCGCTAAGTCGATAGTTTGATCTATCGTAACACCCCTCCAACATAGTGATAATAATTTCTGCAGCAGCGTTTCAATAGTATGATATTTTGTCAGAGCCATTACAATGCAGTATTGTGCACTGGTGAATACTAAGGCACATTGAATCTCCCAGCCTTGGATACTAAGCAATTATTCTAATTTGCTAATGGGGGAAAAACTGGCCAAATTGTGTCAACACATGCCCAAAAACTATATCAAAGCTTTTAAATTTGAAACAATTTTTTATGAAATTAAATTTATATATACTTATGTGTTTGGTGTGTCAATAACTACATAACTGAACTATTTTACTGAGCTTCATGATAAATTTAGTGGACAACAATTTTGGTTATGACAGTTCTGACTTTGATGACCACATTGGTATAGTAGTCTTCATAAAACGCATTCCCATGGCAAATGTATAACGCAAATATCAATACTGTTCACAAGTCATTGGGTTTTCCTTACCTGATATCAGTAAGTGCTTAGTAAGAAACTGTTTTGTTTCCATAATTAGGCAAACTCTCAGGTAATTTATTATCTCAATTAATAGTCAAGATATGGATTGTCTTATACAAACAGATATGTGCATGCGTGAACTGTTATTTGTGTGTATAGGAATTCGAACAAAATGTAAGTAACAACTTTCACCATGAATGTGTGTGTGTATGTTGTCATTTCCAAATCTTAACATGATCATTCAGATTGTTCAGTGTATAACTGCCAAATGCCTCTTGTATATATACATATATTAATATCGACACAAGCCCTCTATTCTACCATGTTATGTGTTTCCAATATTGTTACTATCTTCTCATTGGTTTCTTTCATTTCTGTTGTTCAATAGCTCTATTCTTTACAAGTCTAACGAGGTCTGCACTTCCTTGCCAAAATATGTTTCATTGTAAGACAAATAATTATAAGCGTTTTACCAAAAACTTTAAAAACATCAATGCATGTAAGAATACTATTTTATGGATAATTTTATCTAAATTGTACCAACTGAGTATTCTTTTATCAGTATCATGTAACACAAGCCTTGTGGTCGCTTTCCTTTGTATTTTACAAAGTCAGTTTCGTAACACAATCGTAACAATAATGCTTCTTTTGTTACTCCAGCTTGCTGGTGATATTGAGTCAAATCCAGGGCCACAAAAGCATGAATCTCATGACAAGACTCTAACTTTATTTCATTTGAATACAAGAAGCGCAAGAACTAAATTTGATTATCTCAGCGAATATTTGTTTGATAACCATATTGTTGGATTTACAGAAACTCATCTAGATAAACATATCGATAATGAATCACTTTATTGGATAGGCTACCATCACCCCGTTCGAAAAGACAGAAACTCCTTTGGTGGAGGAATTATGATATATGTCAAAAATATATTTGCATTCAAGAGACTGCTTAACTTAGAAAATACTTACGATGAAACAATTTGGATAATTCCTACCAAGAAAACCATTAATTGTTTGTTTAGCTTACAGACCTGAATACAATTCTTTTAAATTCTGGGAAAGATTAGATTCAAGTATCGAAAATGCTTTAGACATTACCAGTAAGATAATCATAATTGGTTATTCGAATGCTGACCTGCTATCTAGTAGAGGTAAACATTTAAGAGATATTATGGTAACAAAAACTTTACTTAACATTATAAATGAACCTACCAGGATTACGCAGCATTCTAGTACTCTTCTAGATCCAATAATAATCAGTGAAGATGTCGTTACTATTGATTGTGGAGTCATTGATTTTGAAAGAGCAATTAGTGATCATAAAGGCACTTATGTAACATTGAGTACTAAAGTAAACACACAAATGTCATACTTAAGAGAAATAATGTGCTATAAGCAAGGCGACTTTACATCCTTAAATGCACTTATTGATGAAACAAACTGGACTGAATTGTTTATGAATTGCAACAATGTAAATGAAGCTTGTGAAATATTTTACAAAAAGCTTAATGTATTCTTAAAAGATTGCATTCCCACAAAGACAGTAACTATAAGACCAAATGACAAACCATGGTTCGACTCAAGTTTAAGGAGAGAATGCAGGAAAAGAGACAGGTTACGAAAAAAAGCAAGAACAAACTCTGTTTCTGATATAGCGAAGTTCAAAAAACAAAGACAAAAAGTTAACATTAGAAATTTTATGCAAAAGAAAACTTTTATGCCAATGTAGACAACTTTCTTCTTGACTCGTATGTCGAAAACAAGAGCTCGTACTGGAAACTTTTACGATATTTAGTAAAGCAATCTGGCTCAGTTTCCTGCATACCTCCTCTAAAGTTAAACAACGAGCATGAAAGTCCATCTTGTTTTTCTGATTACGAAAAAGCTGAACGATTAAATTAGTATTTCCAGTCGATTTCCACATTAAGTGATAATAATAAGTTTCTACCATGTTTTAGAAAACGGATGGGTGCAATTTTTGACACTCTCGTTATAACCAAATTAGAAATTATAGATATCATTAACTGTTTACACGTGAAAAAAGCATCAGGTCCAGACAAGATAAGTCACCAGCTCCTACAAAATGTGGTTCATTCAATTAGTAATGTTTTATGTTTGTTATATAACATGTCTCTACAGGCTGGTGTGTATCCATCAAAATGGAAAGTTGCAAATGTCATGCCTCTTTTCAAAAAGGGAGATCCAGCTTTAGCTTCCAACTATAGACCAATATCACATATAAGTTGTGTTGGTAAAGTGTTTGAAAGAGTTGTTTTTAAGCATTTATTTAATTATTTTCAAACAAACAAACTATTGTACAAATATCAATCTGGTTTCCAACCAGGACATTCCACTGTCCATCAATTAATTGAGATATTTCACAAAGTTTGTGAGTCTTTGGACAAGAAAGAAAACCTATGTTTAATTTTTTGTGATGTATCTAAGGCATTTGATCGTGTTTGGCACAGAGGTTTACTGCATAAGTTAGAAAGTTATGGAATAAGCGGACATTTATTGGGCTGGCTAAGAAGTTACATAACTGCTCGGAGTCAAAGCGTATTTGTTAATGAATCATTCTCAAAGCTGAGGCATCTAAGTGCAGGTGTACCACAGGGATCTGTGCTTGGCCCTTTTTTATTTATTGTATACATAAATGACATAGCAGATGAATTAGATTGTCTAGCGCGCTTGTTTGCTGATGATTCTTCTATTGATTACTCTTCACCAGATACTAGACTGATTGAAATGAATCTCAATGCCAACCTGAGCAAGCTCAATATATGGGGTAAAAGTGATTAATAAAGTATAACCCTGATAAGACAGAAGCTATCATATTCTCGACTAAAGGTGAATTCCTTATCCCGAAACTTTATTTTGATGGTGTTAAAGTTAAAATTGTTGACAAACATAAGCATCTTGGAATAACCCTGGCAAGTAATGGGAAATGGGCGGATCACATTCAAACGATGATACAAAAAGTTTCAAAAATGGTTACCTCAATGCGACTTTTGAAATATTCGTTGGGTAGAGACACTCTCAATAAGATTTATATCATGTTTATTCGTCCACATCTAATATACGCTAGTGAAGTTTGGGACGGTTGTACTCTTGAACAGTCAAAAAAACTTGAACAGATTCAGTTACAAGCGGCAAGAATAGTTACTGGTTTACCAAAATATACAGCGATTAGATTTCTTTACTTTAAGAACGAAGGAGAAAGTGAAAATTGTGTTTGATGTATAAAATCCAAAATTCTATAACGCCCCAGTATCTGAACGAATTGCTACCAACAAATGTGGGTTCAAAATCAAGTTATAATCTACGAAGTTCTCAAAATAAATCAATACCTATCGCAAGACTTAAACATTCAAAAGAATCATTTTTTCCGTCGACGATCAGTTCATGGAATAACCTACCAACCACCATTCGAAACCTAGAAAGTATTTCACAGATTTAAATCACATATTACAAATAACAATGCCTGTGCGCCCACATACTTTTCATTTGGTAAAAGAAACCTTAATATTATCCATACCAAGTTGCGTTATGCAGTGAGTTGCTTAAACTTTGATTTATATAAAGTTTGAATAAAATATGACCCCAGCTGTTCATGTGGATATCCTGTTGAGAATTCTTATCACTATTTTTGTAAATGGCCAATGTACATTCAACAAAGCTTAAACTTAACGTTATCAGTAGAGCGCATATGTACATTCGCAGGTGTACCAGTTAACCTTAAACTTTTGTTGGAAGGAAGTGCCGACCTATCACCTTGTCAAAATATAAATGTATTTAAGTTAGTCAATAATTCATTAGTGAGACAAAGCGATTCTTGTAATATATCAGTTTTATCTTTTTTGTATTTTCATTTTCAATTTCTTATCTGTCTTGATGTCCATGCTCTGTCATCCTTGCAAAACATTTACTCATCCATGTACATTCTAAGGAGAAGGTATTCTAAGTTGGACAACTTGTTCCTCATCCTTTTCATCATGAATAAAATATGTTTAAATCATAAATCAAGCAAAGCATATTTCATATGGCCAAAGTCGAAGTGATTAAGTCTGTGCAAATTGAAGATTTGAGAGGCGAGAAACAAATGTTCTTAGATATGTTCTCTGGTTTCGTTGAAGGATTTTAGTATAATAAAGACATATAGTATTTTCCATTAATTTGTTTGGATAGATAAATACAAATATTTGAACTGATTCATTTTCAAATCAACATTCAACAACGACATTCAGATCAAAATGTTACAAATATGTCTGTTACTAGCTTTCATTGATTTTGTTGAACCTTTGCAAAATGTTTAGAGAATGTTAAGAATCTGTGAAGTGTATCACTTGCTACCAAACATAAAAATCATCAATTGTAAGAGAATTTCTTCTAAATCAAGCTTGAGTCAATATGACCTAACACATTGGAATAACAGTTTATACTTTTAGTCATACTCTGTCTTGGTTTGTTAAACTGTTTGTAAACCTGTGTTCAGTGGATTTCGACCTGACATGAAATACTATGTAAAATTCGAAAACCTCTCTCACATTTTTTAATTCATTCAAAAGTAAAGCTAATATTAGACAAGATCAAGGGTAGGCTATTTCTCAAGTTTCATTTCAATTGAAATGATAATTACGTTTTTGTAATATGTAATGCACTGTATTCTGTGATTTATTGTTAAAAAACAGTGACATTGAACTTTGAGGTAGAAACGAAAAGATTTCAAAATATTGGTTTAAAGTTTTGTTTCAAAAACGTTTTCTTACATCAGTACTAAATAAACTGGGAATTCTGGATATCAAATGACGCCATACAAGTTGCAGTATTCAGGTTTAACTACAAAATCATGGCAAAACTAGAAGCACAGCAATGTAAACATGCCTTTTGTCTGATTAAGATGGGTACTTTTTAAGCTCTTATCACAAAATTTTTAAAATTTTAACAATAGCGGTTATAAAATCGAAACTAGCAGCTCTTACAGACTGGCAAGACAGTTGATGAACTTGACTAATAACTTGATGTTTTTCAGTTAGGCCCTCTCTCATCAAGTAGCCCTGTTTTTAATGTCATGAACTCTCCGGCGTGAGACCCTTACCAAATACATTGTAATTACGGTGTATCTTGCATGCAGTCGACATTTAGAATAAAATGTTTGCATAATTGGTATGATTTGTTATTGAGTGACATCGCCCTCAAAGAAAGGTAAACTCCGTTTTTTACAAAGTTAAAGATCGAATTCACTAACCATTTTTTTTACAAAAGTTAAAGAACGAATTCAGTAACCTACTAACCATTAGGAAATGTTTTCCATGTCTAGCAGGGTCTTAACAATATGAATCAAATTTGGAAAAATTACACCAATGAACAAACATCAATTCGAATGATGAATGATAATGACAAACATATTTATCAGAGATAATAACACTGAAAATGATTCTCTCCTCGTTATGAAAACACTGTATTCTCCTTGCAGACTTTTATTGAAATCGAGAACAACACATCTTTGAATGTTCTTTTTTCTTTTATTCTGACTAATATGCCTCAATAAAAGAACTTCATCAACATCTTCTTAATAACCATTTCGCATGAGACCATGAGCTCCACTTCGCCCTGCTCCATTGTTATTTCCCAATCTTTGCAGCCCTTCAACTAGTCGAGATGCCAAGACATCTCTGGTGTTAAGACCTGGGCGTCCACAGCCTCGAGGCCCTGCTTGTCTCTGAAAAGGGTGATATAAACGGTATGAAAATATGATTGTTTATCAATTAGTTTATACCCAAAACAAAATATGTTAATCCAATAAGATTATCTAATGCCCTTTGAATTTTTAGAAATTTCTTAAAATCTGATCAAAAACTTGAAATTTGGTGATAACTGGATCTGTCCTTATGATATTGTTTGTACCAAAACCTTTCTGAAAAGGTGTGATACAAATGGTACAGTAATGTTTTTAATAAAAATAAATGCCCCTCATAGTTTATTATTTTATTCTATTGAGCAGACGTGTTTTTTTATCGTGTTTATAATGTTGAAACTTTCAATTGAGAGCTTTGCTATTTTGTTTAAGTTTCTCTTGGGAACGAATTACTCAATGAACCATTTGTCATTCTAGAAATTAAGAGTTCAAGGCAATCATTTACATCATACCTATTCCTTTGAATTCAAAAACTTGTGTACAAAAACAGAGCAGATTATGGACAAATCACTACTTAATGCGATAGTTTTATGATTAAACATTAATGTCATTATTTTCTGAAATAAGAACTGTCATACCTTTACTAGGAGTCCGCCATCAAAACACCTCAACTCAGAGGCCTCAACATCTGTCAACAAAAATATTTTATGATATATCATATTTCTCTATATGAATCAACAATCAGTTTTAACAAATATGTTTTATTTCTATTGCTTTTCACTGTAAATTTAATGTGTGTCATTAGCATTAAGAATGCGAGTTGAGGTGAGAACAGAACATTATTGTAGTTATCATTTGAAACTGACAAAACTATTTCCCATTTTGAGACTCCTTATTTTCACTTGACCAAACCAGAAAATTCATTGTTATTTCTCCTCGGGAAAATTCTTTTCTATATCCATAGAAAATATTATGTACCTCTACTTTGAAGTCCCTCTTGATTTAGTGCTGGTACCTAAAAGAAGCAAAAATACAAATGATATTAAAATGTGTCTTTCATATTCGATTAAGTTTGCGTGACATACACATGATCACTTCAATGACTGACAAATGATCTGTATAAATGTTTATACCTGATCTCACTATATCAGTGTATCTACATTCAGGAGCTGAGAAAGGAGGTATAACATATTAAATTCTTATTTAATATTAAAGAGTCAGCTAAAATCATCCATATGTCAACTGGAATGAAATGAGTAAATAATGGAGACAATATACACTTTAATTAAACTTTGATGCGACTTCTTATTATCAATTCCGAGAATATTGCTAGAATTGCATGGGCATAAGCTTTGAAAACTCATTGGAGAATGTCAAGTCTCAGCTAAAGTGTCATCTTAGAAGATACAAGCTTATCTTCCAATTTGAGTTTGTATCCCAAAACGATACATGTGTTTAAATGTTTAAGGGTTTTTTAACGGCCCAAATTGCAGGGACAACATCATCTAAATAACATAAACTACTTTGTATTATGACTACAGTAAACAGTGAACCTTTCAATTATCTAAATGGCTTTGCTATATGTGACTATACTTATATACGGAATGTATTCAGAGCAAACGTTTTGAAAAGAATTTTGAAATAAGAAATAAAAAATGAAATATTACCAAAGCAACGTAAAACAATAACTCATTTGAATAAGAAACGTTATGTCCACCATCTCTATATGAATTGATGTTAAATTCCATTCTTCTTGATATGTATTCTGAAGTCGATAAAAAACAATAATACACTATCCACTTTAGCATCATTCATGTCATAATCCTGAACAATCACTATGTATGTTCTCCTGAGTATGAATGCCCAAATGAAATTGGCTCCTTTAAAATTTCTTTCTATTTTGTAGTAAACTCACAAACATTTTATCATTCATTAAGTATTTAAATTGAGATAAAAGACATACAATGTAGATGTGTCTAGTGAAAGAATAAAGGTTCTGTTTATTGTCATCATCACATATTAAAGTCTATGTATATAATGAAGATTCGGCCAAGATCACAGATATATCTAGCAACAACTGTGTCAACTGTTTACCAACTGATGAAACTGCACCGCCTTGTGTTCATTGTCTGTGAAATTTTCAACACCACATGTTTTTACAATACACCTGGGCTGGAAATAATTGATTTGGACGACAAGAATAAGTAATCTAATTATCAGATATTTGTTCTTTTTGTGAAAATGTATAATTAAAGCTGACACTTCAAGAATGCAAAAACACAATTTTTTATTTTGACTAAATACAGATGGTTTTCTTCATATATTTGCTATAATAGCATCAGTATTTGGCAGTGATTTATACAACTGAAATATCTTTTGAAATTATTAAAAGACATATATAAATTTATTTAATAATATTAGACTTATATAATGGCTAACAACTTCTTTATTGACAACGTTTCTGTGTTACGTCTTCATGATATTGGTCTCCTGTTAAATATTTGTATCATCTTTTATATATTAGGTAAAAAGGTATGGTATATCATAACCTATTCTATCTGCAGAAAGTTTAATTAAAAAAGTGAAAAAGACAATCTGAGCGTTTATCCGATGCCTCTCTCTTAGAAAATGAGAATAGTTATAAATGAATATGTTTATGATTATTTCTTTAGAAAATCACGAAATCTTGAAGCACTGTGAGACCTACAATACCAGTCAAGACGTTTGCTACCTTTTTAAAGGATAAACAGAAAGTTTTCAACAGTTGCCCTTCTTTGTGTTCATGGTCAAGCAGATAGGTTTCCTTTCATCTGAGGGCCATTCTAGAGAATACAGCAATTTCAACTTCTGTTTTGTTGAAAAATTCAGGTGCCAATATTTGGTTGATTTTGTATTTTATTATACGTATATTACACCAGCAGAGCAGTTTGAACAAGATATTCACATAAAATATGTTTTAATATTTTTAAACTTCCTATCAAATGTCACTACCGCAACGACATTATAAATGTTTCTTTTGGAAAATGTTTTCAAGTTGTGTTCAATATCATAAGAATTGACTGTTACTGATTATTGTTTCTTATGAATAGTCATTATTTTGTATTGTTTCGATTCGTAAATGAATTTTGGAAATATTTAGCATTACTGTCAACAGAGTTACAATGGCTGCAAAAGGTGCCTTGATAGAATACTTGCCACTTATGAATAGACAATATATCCCTTTTCCCTTTGCACATGTTAAAATGAAACAAAAGAAATAATTGTTGGTAATATGTTTGATAATTTGTGACGTCTTGGTAGTGACATTGGTGTTGTGGTAGTGACATGTCGTTTTGGTAAAAAAATATGAAAAGATAAAGCAAACCTAGAATACTTAATTATAGTTTGTTTTGGGATATAAAGCCAATTAGTAAATGGTACAAGTAGTAAGATGGTCATTATTTCGATTTTTCTAACAACACTTTTTATTCTATTTACTCAATTCATTTTAATCAAATGTAAGGGACATTTGATCATAAACACACATTTATGCTAGATAAAAAAACTTAGAATCAATTATTGCTTTGAAACATTTTGATATATTTCAACACATTTGAGCTTTCATGCCACTTGATTAAGAAATATTACAAGCCTCTTAACATTTCATGTACACATATTTTCAATTTTTTTAAATCATTGAAACATTTTTTTAAAGTATGAACAAATATTCCATAATTCTTGCCAACTATATTATCATACTATCACCTAAAGGAATACATAAAACAAAGTGAAAATATTGTCCAAATTCATGTTGTCGATTTTTGCGTCGTTGCGCTTATGACCGTTGCGGTAGTGACATCATGTTTCAATTTTGAAGACCGTTCTATGAAGTCATGCTCTCATTTTCTTAACACTCCATAAGAAGATACTTTGTAGCATTGAGGACATTACAATGTTTTATTTGTTGCATCCTTCATGGGATTATAACAGTTATTGCATGTATGGTGGTGACATCTGTCATCACCAGAACTGCAGTTTATGTTGCGGTAGTGACAGGTTTGTTGCGGTGGTGACTGTTGTGATAATGACATTTTTGTCTCTTCATCTTATATACATGTACACTCATAAGTAACTTTCTATATATTTCTATATCTTTCTATACTTTTTGCAAGAATGATCCAAAACCTATATGATTTAAAAATGTACTAGGTTGTTTCTTTTAAGATTAACAGTGGATAAATGCGCTGCGTAATGACATGTAATAAAATCACTCCCTTAAATCATAGAGGGATTGGACATTTTTCCGCAATGCTTTTCCTCAATTGCCATTTTCTGTAGAAAGACCCCTAAAAAATTCAAAATTCTTAAATGTTTTTCAAATGCCAAAGGAAAGTTGTTCTAAACATGGTGTGCTATAATGCAACTGAGTTGACCACTTCAATATATTATATATGACAAAGTGAAATGAGTGAAATAATCCTTTACCCCATAGACAGCAACCGCCAGGGAACCCACAAGCAGAACGATGAAGACTTCGGAATACATGGCTTCAGCAAAGAGCATCAGTGATCTGGTGACAGACAGACTCTGGTTATATAAACGTTTTGTAAATTTAGATATTCATAAGTCAATGGTGACATCTGTAGTCTTGTACGTCAAACCATTACCATGACTTTCTGATTCATAAGTTCTTTATATTTTGCTATGTTCGTGACTGTATGGTTCACCGTGTGAGACAGTGAGGTACAGAAATACACTATTGAATAATGGAAATAATCATGAATAAGCATAACAGTTATGATTATTTGATAGTTTATTTAATTTTGATATTCAAAGAATAATATTTTTAATCTAACACATTCAAATTCATTCAATGTGTCTAAAACGGTAGGGTATGCTTTTTGATGCTTTTGAAAGTAATTCATTGTAACTGTTTGTGATGTTTTATGAATTATTTTCAATCCCCCTCCTTTCCTTCCATGCTTAGAGATGGGTTAATATTTGGAGCTCCTACGAATACTCAGATAGAGAAATGGGAAAATTATTATTATATGGATATATATATAGCGTGCATATCCAACCACTCGTGGTTGCTCAAGGCGCTTACATTTTCCCCCTTGTCAATGGCATTCTTTCACAGTCCGATCTTTTTTCCATTTCAACTCCCTGGGGAGTATTCAACCGGCATCCATATGTGGCGCTCAGGTTAGGGACCATTCTATGCCTCACAGGGTACCCATTCACAGCAGGATGAACTGAGACACATAGTCACAGCAGTTTGTCCAACACTGCTGAGCGCTGATAACCTACAGCTCGGCGTATGCACGTGTTCATGCATCGACCATTCAGCCACTGACATGAATTCATTGGATCTTTTAAGTGCGCAGTTTTTGTTGCACTACACAATAGGGCTCCAGGGTGACACTTACAGAGGTGAACTCTAGGTTTTTACACCTTGGCCTGGATGGGATTCTAACCCTGGACCTCAGCAACGTCAGACCGGCGCTCTTGCTGACTGAGCTATCCCGTAACCCCAAATGTGATATTTATCATTTCCAAAACAGTGACGTCTTTTTCAGTTGGAACGTGAACAAGAATTGACATTAGTTTTCTTGAAAATTGAAAAGGAAAATTAAGATAAAAAGGACACAGGACCAAAATTACAACATATATCTTTTGATATCTAGTAACTATAACAAATGGGCAACATTAATTTCCTGAATAGCATTTGTATTGGGATATAAAACAAGGATAAAACAGAATATGTGTCTGTATAATAATAATAACATTGACAATGATAACTGTAGTGCTTGGTATTTTGGTTTACAATTTGTTCAAATGTTCTCGTGATGGTTATTTTTCATTTATTCATTATTGAAAATAAGGAAGAGGTCACTTTTTTACCACAAAGATGGCATGAGTAAAGTGATGACTAGTTTAGTCTGAAATAAATTGTTTTGTCCAAATACAGCAGCATTTGTTTCAAGCATTGAATCAGAAAGAAAGAAAATGAGTCTTCATTTGAGTTCTATTTGGAAAGACTGTTCCATTCTGGGTCATCGACTGTATCAATTGCAGGAATGACTTCACTGATCACTGAAGAATAGGAACCTGTTATCATTTATCAGGTTAAACAACAAGCAAAAACATTTTGATAGACACGAGCAGTGCGTTATTAGCCTATTCTTGGCATGATGTCAAGCAATACTATTGCTGAAGGCCAAGGTCTATCTGTCCTACCCGACTCCCCCTGCGGTCTATCTACAGTGACCAAGACCGAGTCTGAGTACCTTAACTGGCTTATGAACTGAGGGAAGATTGCATTTAAAAAATAAAACAAAAATATAGCAGTTCAAACATACTCACACCCCTCTATGAAAATGAACTGGTCCAAATGACTTCATAGGTTTGTGACAGGATTTGGAAACCATTAATAACAATCGTTTTAAAAACGAATTTTAATTATGTGTTAAGTAATCAAAAGCTGAAAAAAATATTTTCATTTAACTTTACAAACAAAAAGTTGACAGTAAATATTAGTGTCATCATCAGGCGACGCAGCCGATCACGTGACATTGTGCCCGTGCATTTCGTGACACTTGTGCTTAAAAGCAGATGTTATCGCGGTGTGACTGCAGCAGTGAGGTGAATCATTAGAAGACGAATCGGTCTAAAATGGAGTCAGATGTCGACTTATTTCTTATTAAATTTACTCGTTTGCGATTCGGACGCCCAAAGAGCTTAATCCCTCCGTTGAGGCCATTTTTAAAGTAAAAGACGAAGGATCAATATTTATAAACGTCAAATGTCAAAGTTTACACTTTATGATTTCTGATTCCCAAATCCTGTTTTATTAAGGGTATGTCACCCTCGGTTGCGTTATATCGTGGCAAAGAAGGTATGACTATAAATAGAGTAATTCAACTCCAATCATCATGTCTGTAGCCGAGCGTTCTAAGGCGTTGCTCTAGTGAGCGAAGGGTTACAGGTTCGAATCCAGCCGTCACAACTTGAAAGTTTTTAACTTTGAAAATTTTCGATATCAATTGTTGTTTGTTGACAATTGCTTTGTAAGTCTGAAAAATTATTCTAAGTTCATTCCATCATCAGGAAAGTCTATCTGACTTGGAGACCTATTACGAGGTCTATCTGTGATAGAAAGACCTCAAATGAGGTCTTTCTATCACAGATAGACCTCAAATGAGGTCTTTCTATCAGAGATAGACCTAACTTGATGTCGTCCGGGTCTTACATCCAGGTTATGGCATGCTGTTAAACAAAGGGATGACGTCACCAGAGGTTTATAAGTCAGGATAATCAAATTATCTGAAGTTTGAACAACATTTGTTACTTTCGAGGTTACTTTCATTCACGTAGCAAGTGTCAAGAACGATAACTCTAATCGGCCTGCGATCACGGTGGGATTGTTCCCAGGGCTGATCAACTGTGAGTATGTTGATTTGTAAAAGTTACTGCTTTCATGAATGTATGTATTGAATTTGAGTCCCTATGGTTTGTATGTGTTAATAATTACTAATGGATCAGTGAAATTCTTGTGCTTGGATAGATTTCATGAATATTTGATGGCAGCCATGTTTGTTTACAAACAGACAGTGCTTATTGTACCTTTGGAAAAAGCACAATCTTGAGATCACAATGAAATTTAACACGTAGATGAATAGTTTCAAATAATACTGCGTTTAAATATCAACCTGTAAGTTATATGTTGTACAGTAATATTCATCGTTCTACGATTTTATTTTTAACCTAATCGACATACGTTCGACACGTTCAATTTATCAATGAAACTTGAACATAGTTCCTTCGAAAATCGTCTTTCATTCTCTTAGGAACCGACCAATCTATGTTGAGAATCACTAAAAAGCACATGTGCGGATATCAAAAAAATATCCACTCATGTATCCTCGCCCGTATGGGTAATATTTCTAGATATCCCTCATAAATTTTCTTTTACACAATGTACAACAAATATGTTATCAAACAATCTCATTAAAATAATATCATAATTTTCTCCAGTGTGTTTTGCAGATAATAATTCTCACAAGGCGCCATAAGTCAAGCCGTCAGGGTAACCTTTGATCGCTTGATCTGAGGAAGATTTCACCCACCAATCAAATCTTATGTCTTTTAAAGGCCAATACTAGAGATTCAAGCGTTTTAACACAGTGCAGTGAAAAAATATGACTTCAGCTTACGACTTTTTCCCAAAAATAGGGTAAAGTGATTTGCATAGGTCGCAAAATTCACGATATAATGTCTTAGTATTTCTTAATCTTCGTATATGTACATCGAATATGTGTGATATCAAATAAAATAATCTTATCTTAAGGTTAATGTCAATTCTTGTCTTCTTTTGTGTGCAAGCATATTTATGGCTACAAAACATAACGAATTCAAAGAGCATACATCGAAAATAAGAAATGAAAGGGAACATTTAATGCAACGTTACTGTTCCTTAAATAACAACTATAGCTTGCTGTTTGAATTTGTCCCATTAATTAGGACAGCACATTGCGATATAAGGACATATATACATATTTATATTGTTTGCGTGGACTTATTCGTACAACAAAATGATGAGGGCGACATAAAGAACAGTTATGATAAACATATTTTTAATCAATATTTAGAAATAGTCTGAAATGTTCGTTTTCCGAGTTCTGAAGATTGAACATGTATGCCCGTAGCCACCAAATTGCCACCAACAGCGTTATCTGTTGCAGCTCCCGGTTGCTCTCAGCAGCCTGTTACAATATTTTCCAAATGTAATAATACGTGTTTTGTGTGAATTGAGTAAAATGTCGACAGTATCGATAGTTAGACTTGCTATTCATGCTATTTATCATTTCTAAAAATGGCTATCTATAAAGTACTATCGGCAGAGCAACTATCGCAAAAAGTCAAAAGTTTAATCTATCGTGACACCCCTCCAACATATTGATCATAACTTCTGCAGCAGCGTTTCAATAGTATGATATTTTGTCAGAGCCATTACAATGCAGTATAGTGCACTGGTGAATACTAAGGCACATCGAATCTCCGCGACTTGGATACCAAGCAATTAATCTAATTAGCTAATGAGGAAAAACTGGCCAAATTGTCTCAACACATGCCCAAAAACTATATCAAAGCTTTTTAATTTGAAACAACATTTTATGAAATTAAATCTATGTATAGTTTTGCTTTTGGTGAGTTGATAATGACATAACTGAAATATTTTACTGAGCTTCGTGATAAATATAGGGAAAAACATTTCGGTTATGACAATATCGACTTTGATGACCACATTGGTAAAGAAATCTCCATAAAACGCATTTCCATGTCAAATGTATAAAGCACAGCTACTTCAAATAACAATACTGTTCTGAAGCAAGACATTTCACAAGATAATGGGTTTCCTACCTTAACGGTAATTAGTAAGTGCTTAGTAGGAAACTGTTTTGTTTCAGTAATTAGGCAAACTCTTAGGTAATTTATTATCTCAATTAAAAGTCAAGATATGGGTTGTCTTATACAAGCAAAGCATATTTCATATGTCCAAAGTCGAGGCGATTAAGTCTGTGCAAATTGAAGATTTGAGAGGCGAGAAACAAATGTTCTTAGATATGTTCTCTGGTTTCATTGAAAGGTTTTAGTAGAATAATGACAGATAGCAATTTCCATTTTATTTGGATTTTATTTGGATAGATAAAGAAAAAATATGTTAACTGATTAATTTTCAAATCAACACTCAGCAACGATATTCAGACCAAAATGTTACAAATATGTCTGTTACTAGCTTTCATTGATTTTGTTGAACCTTTGCAAAATGTCTAGAAAATGTTAAGAATCTGTGAAGTGCATCACTTGCTACAAACATGAAAATCATCAATTGTAAGAGAATTTCTTCTAAATCAAGCTTGAGTCAATATGACTTAACACATCGGAATAATAGTTTATACTTTTAGTCATACTCTTTCTTAGTTTGTTAAACTGTTTGTAAACCTGTGTTCAGTTGAATTCGACCTGACATGAAATACAATGTAAAATTTGAAAACCTCTCTCACATTTTCATTCAAAAGTAAGCTAATATTAGACAAGATCAAGGGTATGTTGTTTAGTTGATGTCTTATCTGCATAGCTGACGCTAGTATTATTACTATATATCTGCAATATTGATATTATAATTCTATGCTCAACGATGTGATTGATCTTTGTATGTTGACTTTGTACCAAAAACAGTGAAATAAAAATAAAAAATAAAAAAAGATCAAGTGTAGGCTATTTCTCAAGTATCATTTCAATTGAAATGATAATTACGTTTTTGTAATATATAATGTACTGTATTCTGTATTTTATTGTTAAAAAACAGCGACATTGAACTTTGAGGTAGAAATGAAAAGATTTCAAAATATTGGTTTAAAGTTTTGTTTCAAAAACGTTTTCTTACATCAGTACTAAAGAAACGGGGATTTCTGGATATCAAATGATGCCATACAAGTTGCAGTATTCAGGTTTATCTACAAAATCATGGCAAAACTAGAAGCACAGCAATGTAAACATGCCTTTTGTCTGATTAAGATGGGTACTTCTGAAGCTCTTGTCACAAATTTTTTTTTACATTTTTAACAATACGAAACTAGCAGCTCTTACAGACTGGCAAGACAAATGACCACCCGAGTTCAGGAAGACCTTGCATCACCACAGCAGATTACATCCATAATCTCCACCCACGTTACAGCTTCGTCATTATAGTTTATTTGTTATGAAAAGTTTATTTGTTATGAAAAGTTTTTTGTCATAAAAAGTTAATTTGTTATGAAAAGTTTATTTGTTATGAAAAGGTTTATTTGTTATGAAAAGGTTTATTTGTTATGAAAAGGTTTATTTGTTATGAAACGTTTATTAATTATATCCCGCCCAAAGGTCGAGGGTGTATATTAATACCAGAGAAAATACAATATCCTAACACTGTTAGATGAAAAATTATGATAAACATGACTAATAACTTGATGTTTTTCAGTTAGGCCCTCTCTCATCAAGTAGCCCTGTTTTTAATGTCATGAACTCTCCGGCATGAGACCCTTACCAAATACATTGTAATTACGGTGTATCTTGCATGCAGTCGACATTTAGAATAAAATGTTTGCATAATTGGTATGATTTGTAATTGAGTGACATCGCCCTCAAAGAAAGGTAAACTCCGTTTTTTACAAAGTTAAAGATCGAATTCACTAACCATTTTTTTTACAAAAGTCAAAGAACGAATTCAGTAACCTACTAACCATTAGGAAATGTTTTCCATGTCTAGCAGGGTCTTAACAATATGAATCAAATTTGGAAAAATTACACCAATGAACAAACATCAATTCGAATGATGAATGATAATGACAAACATATTTATCAGAGATAATAACACTGAAAATGATTCTCTCCTCGTTATGAAAACACTGTATTCTCCTTGCAGACTTTTATTGAAATCGAGAACAACACATCTTTGAATGTTCTTTTTTCTTTTATTCTGACTAATATGCCTCAATAAGAGAACTTCATCAACATCTTCTTAATAACCATTTCGCATGAGACCATGAGCTCCACTTCGCCCTGCTCCATTGTTATTTCCCAATCTTTGCAGCCCTTCAACTAGTCGAGATGCCAAGACATCTCTGGTGTGAAGACCTGTGAGTCCACAGCCCTCACGCTCTCCCTGTCTCTGAAAAAGGGTGATATAAACGGTATGAAAATATGATTGTTTGTCAATTAGTTTATACCCAAAACAAAATATGTTAATCCAATAAGATTATCTAATGCCCTTTGAATTTTTAGAAATTTCTTAAAATCTGATCAAAAACTTGAAATTTGGTGATAACTGGATCTGTCCTTATGATATTGTTTGTACCAAAACCTTTCTGAAAAGGTGTGATACAAATGGTACAGTAATGTTTTTAATAAAAATAAATGCCCCTCATAGTTTATTATTTTATTCTATTGAGCAGACGTGTTTTCTTATCGTGTTTATAAATGTTGAAACTTTCAATTGAGAGCTTTGCTATTTTGTTTAAGTTTCTCTTGGGAACCAATTACTCAATGAACCATTTGTCATTCTAGAAATTAAGAGTTCAAGGCAATCATTAACATCATACCTATTCCTTTGAATTCAAACAAATATGTTTTATTTCTATTGCTTTTCACTGTAAATTTCATGTGTGTCATTAGCATTAAGAATGCGGGTTGAGGTGAGAACAGAACATTATTGTAGTTATCACTTGAAACTGACAAAACTATTTCCCATTTTGAGACCTCCTTATTTTCACTTGACCAAACCAGATAATTCATTGTTATTTCTCCTCGGGAAAATTCTTCTCTATATCCATAGAAAATATTATGTACCTCTACTTTGAAGTCCCTCTTGATTTAGTGCTGGTACCTAAAAGAAGCGAAAATATAAATGATATCAAAATGTGTCTTTCATATTCGATTACGTTTGCGTGACATACACATGATCACTTCAATGACTGACAAATGATCTGTATAAATGTTTATACCTGATCTCACTATATCAGTGTATCTACATTCAGGAGCTGAGAAAGGAGGTATAACATATGGATGATGTTAGTTGACTCTTTAATTTAATATTAAAGAGTCAGCTAAGATCATCCATATGTCAACTGGAATGAAATGAGTAAATAATGGAGACAATATACACTTAAATTAGACTTTGATGCGACTTCTTATTATCAATTCCGAGAATATTGCCAGAATTGCATGGGCATAAGCTTTGAAAACTCATTGGAGAATTCAAGTCTCAGCTAAAGTGTCATCATAGAAGGTATAAGCTTATCTTCCAACTTGAGTTTGTATCCCAAAACGATACATGTGTTTAAATGTTTAAGGGTTTTTTAACGGCCCAAATTGCAGGGACAACATCATCTAAATAACATAAACTACTTTGTATTATGACTACAGTAAACAGTTAACCTTTCAATTGTCTAAATGGCTTTGCTATATGTGACTATACTTATATACGGAATGTATTCAAAGCAAACGTTTTGAAAAGAATTTTGAAATAAGAAATAAAAAATGAAATATTGCCAAAGCAACGTAAAACAATAACTCATTTGAATAAGAAACGTTATGTGGTTTCATAATAAGATCCACCATCTCTATATGAATTGATGTTAAATTCCATTCTTCCTGATATGTAATCTGAAGTCGGTAAAAAATAATAATACACCATCCACTTTAGCATCTTTCATGTCATAATCCTGAACAATCACTATGTATGTTCTCCTGAGTAAGAATGCCCAAATGAGATTGGCTCCTTTAAAATACCTTTCTATTTTGTAGTAAACTCACAAACATTTTATCATTCATTGAGTATTGAAATTGATATTAAAGAGCTATCCTGCACCCCAAATGTGATATTTATCGTTTCCAAAACAGTGACGTCTTTGTCAGTTGGAATGTGAACAAGAATTGACATTAGTTATCTTGAAAAATGAAAATGAAAATTAAGATAAAGAGGACACAGGACCATGTCCATTGTCGAGTGAATAGTCCAAATAATGTCTAAATGATTCATGCAAAACAAAAAATTACAACTTATATCTTTTGATATCAAGTAGCCATAACAAATGGGCAACATTAATTTCCTGAATAGCATTTGTATTGGGATATAAAACAAGGATAACACAGAATCTTTGTCCGTATAATAATAATAGCATTGGCAATGATAAACTGTTAAGCTTGGTATTTTGATTTACAATTTGTTCAAATGTTCCCTTGATGGTTATTTCTCATTTATTCATTATTGAAAATAAGGAAGAGGTCACCAAAAAGGAAAAGCACTTTTTTACCACAAAGATGGCATGAGTAATGTGATGACTAGTTTAGTCTGAACTAAAATGTTTTGTCCAAACACAGCAGCATTTGTTTCAAGCATTGAATCAGAAAGAAAGAAAATGAGTCTTCATTTGAGTTCTATTTGGAAAGACTGTTCCATTCTGGGTCATCGACTGTATCAATTGCAGGAATGACTTCACTGAACTGAAGAATAGGAACCTGTTATCATTTATCAGGTTAAACAACAAGCAAAAACATTTTGATAGACACGAGCAGTGCGTTATTAGCCTATTCTTGGCATGATGTCAAGCAATACTATGGTTGATTTCTTTTTGTCTATCAGTTGCAGAATATATGATTTACCAAGTACAATATCGGGAAATGAAAGTTATCAACATGTCTTACAGGAAAGTGGTATAGTTTTCAAATTGATATCTTCCAGGAGAATTTGATATTCTGTGGGGGGGGGGGGGGGGGGGGGGGGTACCTATTGTGTTAATATCAAGTTTGTCGTTTTACACAATGCATTGATAGCAAATTTGCACATAACAATGAAACATTGATATATTAAAATACTACATGTGAGGTAAGAAATGTGATTTTTCAGTTTAACAAAAAGTAAAATGTTAGGTCCTTATGATATGAATGAGTTGATATAGAACTTGAATTGAATTGAATTGAAGATATAAAGATAATTGTATTTAAATAGGATGAAAGGAAATTGGATAATTCTAGATATCCCTCATAAATTTTCTTTTACACAATGTACAACAAATATGTTATCAAACAATCTCATTAAAATAATATCATAATTTTCTCAAGTGTGTTTTGCAGATAATAATTCTCACAAGGCGCCATAAGTCAAGCCGTCAGGGTAACCTTTGATCGCTTGATCTGAGGAAGATTTCACCCACCAATCAAATCTTATGTCTTTTAAAGGCCAATACTAGAGATTCAAGCGTTTTAACACTGCAGTGAAAAATTATGACTTCAACTTACGACTTTTTCCCAAAAATAGGGTAAAGTGATTTGCATAGGTCGCAACATTCACGATATAATGTCTTAGTATTTCTTAATCTTCGTATATGTACATCGAATATGTGTGATATCAAATAAAATAATCTTATCTTAAGGTTAATGTCAATTCTTGTCTTCTTTTGTGTGCAAGCATATTTATGGCTACAAAATATAACGAATTCAAAGAGCCTACATCGAAAATAAGAAATGAAAGGGAACATTTAATGCAACGTAACTGTTCCTTAAATAACGAATATAGCTTGCTGTTTGAATTTGTCCCATTAATTAGGACAGCACATTGCGATATAAGGACAGATGTACATATTTATATTGTTTGCGTGGAATTATTCGTACAACAAAATGATGAGGGCGACATGAAGAACAGTTATAATAAACATATTTGTAATCAACATTTAGAAATAGTCTGAAATGTTCGTTTTCCGAGTTCTGAAGATTGAACATGTATGCCCGTAGCCACCAAATTGCCACCAACAGCGTTATCTGTTGCAGCTCCCGGTTGCTCTCAGCAGCCTGTTACAATATTTTCCAAAAGTAATAATACGTGTTTTGTGTGAATTGAGTAAAATGTCGACATTATCGATAGTTAGACTTGCTATTCATGCTATTTATCATTTCTAAAAATGGCTATCTATAAAGTACTATCGGCAGAGCAACTATCGCAAAAAGTCAAAAGTTTAATCTATCGTGACACCCCTCCAACATATTGATCATAACTTCTGCAGCAGCGTTTCAATAGTATGATATTTTGTCAGAGCCATTACAATGCAGTATAGTGCACTGGTGAATACTAAGGCACATCGAATCTCCGCGACTTGGATACCAAGCAATTAATCTAATTAGCTAATGAGGAAAAACTGGCCAAATTGTCTCAACACATGCCCAAAAACTATATCAAAGCTTTTTAATTTGAAACAACATTTTATGAAATTAAATCTATGTATAGTTTTGCTTTTGGTGAGTTAATAACGACATAACTGAAATATTTTACTGAGCTTTGTGATAAATATAGGGAAAAACATTTTGGTTATGACAGTACTGACTTTGATGACCACATTGGTAAAGAAGTCTCCATAAAACGCATTTCCATGTCAAATGTATAAAGCACAGCTACTTCAAATAACAATACTGTTCTGAAGCACGACATTTCACAAGATAATGGGTTTCCTACCTTAACGGTAATTAGTAAGTGTTTTGTAGGAAACTGTTTTGTTTCAGTAATTAGGCAAACTCTTAGGTAATGTATTATCTCAATTAATAGTCAAGATATGGATTGTCTTATACAAACAAAGCATATTTCATTTGGCCAAAGTCGAAGTGATAAAGTCTGTGCAAATTGAAGATTTGAGAGGCGAGAAACAAATGTTCTTAGATATGTTCTCTGGTTTCATTGAAAGGTTTTAGTAGAATAATGACAGATAGCAATTTCCATTTTATTTGGATTTTATTTGGATATTTCAAGAAAAAATACAGACTGGCAAGACAAATGACCACCTGAGATCAGGAAGACCTCGCATCACCACAGCAGATTACATCCGTAATCTCCACCCACGTGACAGTTTCGTCAAGTTGTCAATGGCATTTAGCATATATAGCATTAAAGTTTATTTGTTATGAAAAGTTTATTTGTTATGAAAAGTTTACTTGTCATAAAAAGTTAATTTGTTATGAAAAGTTTATTTGTTATGAAAAGGTTTATTTGTTATGAAAAGGTTAATTGTTATGAAACGTTTATCATTATATCCCGCCCAAAGGTCGAGGGTGTATATTAATACCAGAGAAAATACAATATCCTAACACTGTTAGATGAAAAATGATGATAAACATGACTAATAACTTGATGTTTTTCAGTTAGGCGCTCTCTCATCAAGTAGCCCATCTTCCTGTTTTGAATGTTATGAACTCTCCGGCATGAGACCCTTACCAAATACATTGTAATTACGGTGTATCTTGCATGCAGTCGACATTTAGATTTTTTTGTGTGCATTATTGGTATGATTTGTAATTGAGTGACATCGCCCTCAAAAGAAAGGTAAATTCAGTTTTTTTACAAAAGTTAAAGATCGAATTCACTAACCATTTTTTTTACAAAAGTTAAAGAACGAATTCACTAACCTACAAACCATTAGGAAATGTTTTCCTTGTTTTGTAAATGTCTAGCAGGGTCTTAACAATATGAATCAAATTTGGAAACATTACACCAATGAACAAACATCAATTCGAATGATGAATGATAATGACAAACATATTTATCAGAGATAATAACACTGAAAATGATTCTCTCCTCGTTATGAAAACACTATATTCTCCATGCAGACTTTTATTGAAATCGAGAACAACACATCTTTGAATGTTCTTTTTTCTTTTATTCTGACTAATATGCCTCAATAAAAGAACTTCATCAACATCTTCTTAATAACCATTTCGCATGAGACCTCTCGTAGCTCGACGTCGCCCTGCTCCAGTGTTATTTTCCTCTAGAGGATCTGCCCCTCTGATACTTTGTAGCCCTAATGGTCGAGATGCCAAGACATCTCTGGTGTGAAGACTTTCGCGTCCACAGCGCCCATTTCCCTCTTGTCTCTGAAAAAGGGTGATATAAACGGTTTGAAAATATGATTGTTTATCAATTAGTTTATACCCAAAACAAAATCTGTTTATCCAATAAGATTATCTAATGCCCTTTAAATTTTTAGAAATTTCTTAAAATCTGATCAAAAACTTGAAATTTGGTGATAACTGGATCTGTCCTTATGATATTGTTTGTACCAAAACCTTTCTGAAAAGGTGTGATACAAATGGTACAGTAATGTTTTTAATAAAGATAAATGCCCCTCAGAGTTTATTATTTTATTCTATTGAGCAGACGTGTTTTCTTATCGTGTTTATAAATGTTGAAACTTTCAATTGAGAGCTTTGCTATTTTGTTTAAGTTTCTCTTGGGAACGAATTACTCAATGAACCATTTGTCATTCTAGAAATTAAGAGTTCAAGGCAATCATTAACATCATACCTATTCCTTTGAATTCAAAAACTTGTGTACAAAAACAGAGCAGATTATGGACAAATCACTACTTAATGCGATATTTTGGATATCACCAAAGTTTTATGATTAAACATTAATGTCATTATTTTCTGAAATAAGAACTGTCATACCTTTACTAGGAGTCCGCCATCAAAACACCTCAACTCAGAGGCCTCAACATCTGTCAACAAAAATATTATATGATATATCATATTTGTCTATATGAATCAATGAGATGGATGTTCTCAGTTTTAACAAATATGTTATTTCTATTGCTTTTCACTGTAAATTTCATGTGTGTCAATAGCATTCAGAATGCGGGTTGAGGTGAGAACAGAACATTATTGTAGTTATCATTTGAAACTGACAAAACTATTTCCCATTTTGAGACTCCTTATTTTCACCAAACCAGAAAATTCATTGTTATTTCTCCTCGGGAAAATTCTTTTCTATATCCATAGAAAATATTATATACCTCTACTTTGAAGTCCCTCTTGATTTAGTGCTGGTACCTAAAAGAAGCAAAAATACAAATGATATCAAAATGTGTCTTTCATATTCGATTCAGTTTGCGTGACATACACATGATCACTTCAATGACTGACAAATGATCTGTATAAATGTGTATACCTGATCTCACTATATCAGTGTATCTACATTCAGGAGCTGAGAAAGGAGGTATAACATATGGATGATGTTAGCTGACTCGTTAATTTAATATTAAAGAGTCAGCTAAAATCATCCATATGTCAACTGGAATGAAATGAGTAAATAATGGAGACAATATACACTTTAATTAGACTTTGATGCGACTTCTTATTATCAATTCCGAGAATATTGCAAGAATTGCATGGGCACAAGCTTTGAAAACTCATTGGAGAATGTCAAGTCTCAGCTAAAGTGTCATCTAAGAAGATATAAGCTTATCTTCCAACTTGAGTTTGTATCCCAAAACTGTACATGTGTTTAAATGTTTAAGGGTTTTTTAACGGACCAAATTGCAGGGACAACATCATCTAAATAACATAAACTACTTTGTATTATGACTACAGTAAACAGTGAACCTTTCAATTGTCTAAATGGTTTTGCTATATGTGACTATACTTATATACGGAATGTATTCAGAGCAAACATTTTGAAAAGAATTTTGAAATAAGAAATAAAAAATGAAATATTGCCAAAGCAACGTAAAACAATAACTCATTTGAATAAGAAACATTATGTGGTTTCATAATAAGATCCACCATCTCTATATGAATTGATGTTAAATGCCATTCTTCTTGATATGTATTCTGAAGTCGATAAAAAATAATAATACACCATCCACTTTAGCATCATTCATGTCATAATCCTGAACAATCACTATGTATGTTCCCCTGAGTAAGAATGCCCAAATGAAATTGGCTCCTTTAAAATATCTTTCTATTTTGTAGTAAACTCAGATACATTTTATCATTCATTAAGTATTTAAATTGAGATAAAAGACATAGATGTGTCTAGTGAAAGAATAAGGGTTCTGTTTATTGTCATCATCACAGATTAAAGTCTATGTATATTATGAAGATTCGGCCAAGATCACAGACATATCTAGCAACAACTGTGTCAACTGTTTACCAACTGATGAAACTGCACCGCCTTGTGTTCATTGTCTGTGAAATTTTCAACACCACATGTTTTTACAATACACCTGGGCTGGAAATAACTGATTTGGACGACAAGAATAAGTAATCTAATTATCAGATATTTGTTCTTTTTGTGAAAATGTATAATTAAAGCTGACACTTCAAGAATGCAAAGACACAATTTTTTATTTTGACTAAAAACAGATTGTTTTCTTCATATATTTGCTATAATAGCATCAGTATTTGGCAGTGGTTTATACAACTGAAATATCTTTTGAAATTATTAAAAGACATATATAAATTTATTTAATGATATTAGACTTATATAATGGCTAACAACTTCTTTATTGACAACGTTTCTGTGTTACGTCTTCATGATATTGGTATCCTGTTAAATATTTGTATCATCTTTTATATATTAGGTAAAAAGGTATGGTATATCATAACCTATTCTTTCTGCAGAAAGTTTAATTAAAAAAGTGAAAAAGAAAATCTGAGCGTTTATCCGATGCCTCTCTCTTAGAAAATGAGAATAGTTATAAATGAATATGTTTATGATTATTTCTTTAGAAAATCACGAAATGTTGAAGCACTGTGAGACCTACAATACCAGTCAAAAAGTTTGCTACCTTTTTAAAGGATAAACATAAAGTTTTCAACAGTTGCCCTTCTTTGTGTTCATGGTCAAGCAGATAGGTTTCCTTTCATCTGAGGGCCATTCTAGAGAATACAGCAATTTCAACTTCTGTTTTGTTGAAAAATTCAGGTTCCAATTTTTGGTTGATTTTGTATTTTATTATACGTATATTGCAACAGCAGAGCAGTTTGAACAAGATATTCACATAAAATATGTTTTAATATTTTGAAACTTCCTATCAAATGTCACTACCGCAATGACATTATAAATGTTTCTTTTGGAAAATGTCTTCAAGTTGTGTTCAATATCATAAGAATTGACTGTTACTGATTATTGTTTCTTATGAATAGTCATTATTTTGTATTGTTTCGATTCGTAAATGAATTTTGGAAATATTTAGCATTACTGTCAACAGAGTTACAATGGCTGCAAAAGGTGCCTTGATAGAATACTTGCCACTTATGAATAGACAATATATCCCTTTTCCCTTTGCACATGTTAAAATGAAACAAAAGAAATAATTGTTGGTAATATGTTTGATAATTTGTGACGTCTTGGTAGTGACATTGGTGTTGTGGTAGTGACATGTCGTTTTGGTAAAAACATATGAAAAGATAAAGCAAACCTAGAATACTTAAACATAGTTTGTTTTGGGATATAAAGCCAATTAGTAAATGGTACAAGTAGTATGATGGTCATTATTTCGATTTTTCTAACAACACTTTTTATTCTATTTACTCAATTCATTTTAATCAAATGTAAGGGACATTTGATCATAAACACACATTTATGCTAGATAAAAAAACTTAGAATCAAGTATTGTTTTGAAAAATTTTGATATATTTCAACACATTTGAGCTTTCATGCCACTTGATTAAGAAATATTACAAGCCCCTTAACATTTCATGTACACATATTTTCAATTTTTTTAAATCATTGAAACATTTTTTCAAATTATGAACAAATATTCCATAATTCTTGCCAACTATATTATCATACTATCACCTAAAGGAATACATAAAACAAAGTGAAAATATTGTCCAAATTCATGTTGTCGTTTTTTGCGTCCTTGCGCTAATGACCGTTGCGGTAGTGACATCATGTTTCAATTTTGAAGACAGTTCTATGAAGTCATGCTCTCATTTTCTTAACACTCCATAAGAAGATACTTTGTAGCATTGAGGACATTGCAATGTTTTATTTGTTGCATCTTTCATGGGATATAACAGTTATTGCATGTATGGTGGTGACATCTGTCATCACCACAACAGCAGTTTATGTTGCGGTAGTAACAGTTTTTTTGCGGTGGTGACTGTTGCTATAATGACATTTCTGTCTCTTCATCTTATATACATGTACACTCATAAGTAACTTTCTATATCTTTCTATATCTTCTATACTTTTTGCAAGAATGATCCAGACCTATATGATTTAAAAATGTACTAGGTTGTTTCTTTTAAGATTAACAGTGGATAAATGCGTTGCGGAATGACATGTCATAAAATCACTCCCTTAAATCATAGAGGGATTGGAAATTTTTCCTCAATGCTTTTCCTCAATTGCCAATATCTATAGAAAGAACCCTAAACAATTCAAAATTATTAGATGTTTTTCAAACGACTATGGAAAGTTGTTCTAAACATGGTGTGATATAATGCAACTGAGTTGACCACTTCAATATATTATACATGACAAAGTGAAATGAGTGAAAAAAATATTTACCCCACAGACAGCAACCGCCAGGGAACCCACAAGCAGAACGATGACGACTTCAGAAACCATGGCTTCAGCAAAAAGCATCAGTGATCTGGTGCCAAACTGACTCTGGTTATATAACCGTTTTGTTAATTTTGATATTCATAAGTCAATGGTGACATCTGTAGTCTTGTACGTCAAACCATTACCATGACTTTCTGATTCATAAGTTCTTTATATTTTGCTATGTTCGTGACTGTATGGTTCACTGTGTGAGACGGGGAGGTACAGAAATACACTATTGAATAATGGAAATAATCATGAATAAGCATAACAGTTATGATTATTTGATATTTTATATAATTTTGATATTCAATTAATTATATTTTTCAATCTAACACATCAAATTCATTCAATGTGTCTAAAACGGTAGGTTATGCTTTTCAATGCTTTTGAAAGTAATTCAGTGTAACTGTTATATGTTTTATGATTTATTTTCAATCCCCCTCCTTTCCTTCCATGCTTAGAGATAAGTTAATATTTAGAGCTCCTACGGAGAAGAGAAATGGGAAAATTATTATTATATGGATATTTATATAGCGTGCATATCCAACCACTCGTGGTTGCTCAAGGCGCTTACACTTTTCTCCTTGTCAATGGCATTCTTTCACAGTCCGAATATTTTTCCATTTCAACTCCCTGGGGAGTATTCAACCGGCATCCATATTTGGCGCTCAGTTTAGGGACCATTCTATGCCTCACAGGGTACCCATTCACAGCTGGGTGAACTGAGACACATAGTCACAGCAGTTTGTCCAACACTGCTGAACGCTGATAACCGACCGCTCGGCGTATGCACGTGTTCATCTATCCACCATTCAACCACTGACATGAATTCATTGGATCTTTTAAGTGCGCAGTTTTTGTTGCACTACACACTAGGGCTCCAAGGTGACACTTATAGAGTTCTAACAGAGGTGAACTCTAGGTTTTTACACCTTGGCCTGGATGGGATTCTAACCCCGAACCTCAGCAACGTCAGACCGGCGCTCTTGCTGACTGAGCTATCCCGTACCCCAAATGTGATATTTATCGTTTCCAAAACAGTGACGTCTTTGTCAGTTGGAATGTGAACAAGAATTGACATTAGTTATCTTGAAAAATGAAAAGGAAAATTAAGATAAAGAGAACACAGGACCATGTCCATTGTCGATTGAATAGTCCAAATAATGTCTAAATGATTCATGCAAAAACAAAAAATTACAACTTATATCTTTTGATATCAAGTAGCCATAACAAATGGGCAACATTAATTTCCTGAATAGCATTTGTATTGGGATATAAAACAAGGATAACACAGAATCTTTGTCCGTATAATAATAATAGCATTGGCAATGATAAACTGTAAAGGTTGGTATTTTGATTTACAATTTGTTCAAATGTTCCCTTGATGGTTATTTCTCATTTATTCATTATTGAACATAAGGAAGAGGTCACCAAAAAGGAAAAGCACTTTTTTACCACAAAGATGGCATGAGTAATGTGCTGACTAGTTTAGTTTGAAATAAAATGTTCTGTCCAAACACAGCAGCATTTGTTTCAAGCATTGAATCAGAAAGAAAGAAAATGAGTCTTCATTTGGGTTCTTATTTGGAAAGACTGTTCCTTTCTGGGTCATCGACTGTATCAATTGCAGGAATGACTTCACTGAACCGAAGAATAGGAACCTGATATCATTTATCAGGTTAAACAACAAGCAAAAACATTTTGTTAGACACGAGCAGTGCGTTATTAGCCTATTCTTGGCATGATGTCAAGCAATACTATGGTTGATTTCTTTTTGTCTATCAGTTGCAGAATATATGATTTACCAAGTACAATATCGGGAAATGAAAGTTATCATCATGTCTTACAGGAAAGTGGTAGGGGGGGGGGGGGGGGGGGGGGGGGGATTAAAGTTGTTATATGTCAGAAGTATTTCAAATGTTGACAATGCTTATAAGTTTATTTTCTAGATGAATTTGACCTTCCTTAATAAGGATTTTTGAGGTACCTATTGTGTTAATATCAAGTTTGTCTTTTTACACAATGCATTGATAGCAAATTTGCACATAACAATGAAACATTGATATAATAAAATACTACATGTGAGGTAAGAAATGTGATTTTTCAGTTTAACAAAAAGTAAAATTTTAGGTCCTTAGGATATGAATGAGTTGATATAGAACTTGAATTGAATTGAATTGAAGATATAAAGATAATTGTATTTAAATAGGATGAAAGGAAATTGGATAATTCAAGATATCCCTCATAAATTTTCTTTTACACAATGTACAACAAATATGTTATCAAACAATCTCATTAAAATAATATCATAATTTTCTCAAGTGTGTTTTGCAGATAATAATTCTCACAAGGCGCCATAAGTCAAGCCGTCAGGGTAACCTTTGATCGCTTGATCTGAGAGAGATTTCACCCACCAATCAAATCTTACGTCTTTTAAAGGCCAAAACTAGAGATTCAAGCGTTTTAACACAGTGCAGTGAAAAATTATGACTTCAACTTACGACTTTTTCCCCAAAATAGGGTAAAGTGATTTGCAAAGGTCGCAACATTCACGATATAATGTCTTAGTATTTCTTAATCTTCGTATATGTACATCGAATATGTGTGATATCAAATAAAATAATCTTATCTTAAGGTTAATGTCAATTCTTGTCTTCTTTTGTGTGCAAGCATTTTTATGGCTACAAAATATAACGAATTCAAAGAGCATACATCGAAAATAAGAAATGAAAGGGAACATTTAATGCAACGTAACTGTTCCTTAAATAACAACTATAGCTTGCTGTTTGAATTTGTCCCATTAATTAGGACAGCACATTGCGATATAAGGACATATATACATATTTATATTGTTTGCGTGGAATTATTCGTACAACAAAATGATGAGGGCGATATAAAGGACAGTTATAATAAACATATTTGTTATCAACATTTAGAAATAGTCTGAAATGTTTGTTTTCCGAGTTCTGAAGATTGAACATGTATGCCCGTAGCCACCAAATTGCCACCAACAGCGTTATCTGTTGCAGCTCCCGGTTGCTCTCAGCAGCCTGTTACAATATTTTATGAAATTAAATCTATGTATACTTTTGCTTTTGGTGAGTTAATAACGACATAACTGAACTATTTTACTGAGCTTCGTGATAAATATAGGGAAAAACATTTTGGTTATGACAATATCGACTTTGATGACCGCATTGGTAAAGAAATCTCCATAAAACGCATTTCCATGTCAAATGTATAAAGCACAGCTACTTCAAATAACAATACTGTTCTGAAGCAAGACATTTCACAAGATAATGGGTTTCCTACCTTAACGGTAATAAGTAAGTGCTTAGTAGGAAACTGTTTTGTTTCAGTAATTAGGCAAACTCTTAGGTAATTTATTATCTCAATTAATAGTCAAGATATGGATTGTCTTATACAAGCAAAGCATATTTCATATGGCCAAAGTCGAGGCGATTAAGTCTGTGCAAATTGAAGATTTGAGAGGCGAGAAACAAATGTTCTTAGATATGTTCTCTGTTTTCATTGAAAGGTTTTAGTAGAATAATGACAGAGAGCAATTTCCATTTTATTTGGATTTTATTTGGATAGATAAAGAAAAAATATGTTAACTGAATCATTTTCAAATCCACACTCAGCAACAATATTCAGACCAAAATGTTACAAATATGTCTGTTACTAGCTTTCATTGATTTTGTTGAACCTTTGCAAAATGTCTAGAAAACGTTAAGAATCTGTGAAGTGCATCACTTGCTACAAACATGAAGATCATCAATTGTAAGTGAATTTCTTCTAAATCAAGCTTGAGTCAATATGACCTAACACATCGGAATAATAGTTTATACTTTTAGTCATACTCTTTCTTAGTTTGTTAAACTGTTTGTAAACCTGTGTTCAGTTGAATTCGACCTGACATGAAATACAATGTAAAATTTGAAAACCTCTCTCACATTTTCATTCAAAAGTAAGCTAATATTAGACAAGATCAAGGGTAGGTTATTTCTCAAGTATCATTTCAATTGAAATGATAATTACGTTTTTGTAATATGTAATGTACTGTATTCTGTACTTTATTGTTCAAAAACAGCGACATTGAACTTTGAGGTAGAAATGAAAAGATTTCAAAATATTGGTTTAAAGTTTTGTTTCAAAAACGTTTTCTTACATCAGTACTAAAGAAACGGGGAATTCTGGATATCAAATGATGCCATACAAGTTGCAGTATTCAGGTTTATCTACAAAATCATGGCAAAACTAGAAGCACAGCAGTATAAACATGCCTTTTGTCTGATTAAGATGGGTACTTCTGAAGCTCTTGTCACAAATTTTGTTTTACATTTTTAACAATACGAAACTAGCAGCTCTTACAGACTGGCAAGACAAATGACCACCCGAGTTCAGGAAGACCTCGCATCACCACAGCAGATTACATCCGTAATCTCTACCCACGTTACAGCTTCGTCATTATAGTTTATTTGTTATGAAAAGTTTATTTGTTATGAAAAGTTTTTTGTCATAAAAAGTTAATTTGTTATGAAAAGTTTATTTGTTATGAAAAGGTTTATTTGTTATGAAAAGGTTTATTTGTTATGAAACGTTTATTAATTATATCCCGCCAAAAGTTCGAGGGTGTATATTAATACCAGAGAAAAAACAATATCCTAACACTGTTAGATGAAAAATTATGATAAACATGACTAATAACTTGATGTTTTTCAGTTAGGCCCTCTCTCATCAAGTAGCCCTGTTTTGAATGTCATGAACTCTCCGGCATGAGACCCTTACCAAATACATTGTAATTACGGTGTATCTTGCATGCAGTCGACATTTAGAATAAAATATTTGCATAATTGGTATGATTTGTAATTGAGTGACATCGCCCTCAAAAGAAAGGTAAATTCAGTTTTTTTACAAAGTTAAAGATCGAATTCACTAACCATTTTTTTACAAAAGTTAAAGAACGAATTCAGGAACCTACTAACCATTAGGAAATGTTTTCCATGTCTAGCAGGGTCTTAACAATATGAATCAAATTTAGAAAAATTACACCAATGAACAAACATCAATTCGAATGATGAATGATAATGACAAACATATTTATCAGAGATAATAACACTGAAAATGATTCTCTCCTCGTTATGAAAACACTGTATTCTCCTTGCAGACGTTTATTGAAATCGAGAACAACACATCTTTGAATGTTCTTTTTTCTTTTATTCTGACTAATATGCCTCAATAAAAGAACTTCATCAACATCTTCTTAATAACCATCTCGCATGAGACCATGAGCTCCACTTCGCCCTGCTCCATTGTTATTTCCCAATCTTTGCAGCCCTTCAACTAGTCGAGATGCCAAGACATCTCTGGTGTGAAGACCTTCGGGACAGTCCCCACGCCCAGCCTGTCTCTGAAAAAGGGTGATATAAACGGTATGAAAATATGATTGTTTGTCAATTAGTTTATACCCAAAACAAAATCTGTTAATCCAATAAGATTATCTAATGCCCTTTGAATTTTTAGAAATTTCTTAAAATCTTATCAAAAACTTGAAATTTGGAGATAACTGGATCTGTCCTTATGATATTGTTTGTACCAAAACCTTTCTGAAAAGGTGTGATACAAATGGAACAGTAATGTTTTTAATAAAAAATAAATGCCCCTCATAGTTTATTATTTTATTCTATTGAGCAGACGTTTTTTCTTATCGTGTTTATAAATGTTGAAACTTTCAATTGAGAGCTTTGCTATTTTGTTTAAGTTTCTCTTGGGAACGAATTACTCAATGAACCATTTGTCATTTTAGAAATTAAGAGTTCAAGGCAATCATTAACATCATACCTATTCCTTTGAATTAAAAAACTTGTGTACAAAAACAGAGCAGATTATGGACAAATCACTACTTAATGCGATATTTTGGATATCACCAAAGTTTTATGATTAAACATTAAAGTGACACAGAGTATCTTTCTAAAAATTTTATTTGGTTTTGATAAGCTACAAACTATCTCATATGCTGATTGAAGTTCATATCTCATCACTGGACTTGCAAATATATCCATTTATGCATACTATCTCTCAAATTTTTGATTTTATGGAAAAATCAAGAAAACATCTCAAACACGTTTAATAATCGAAATTATGCATCCAATTAAGCTACCTATTAGTAACAATACCTAATTAACACTATCGAATCGAACATATCTTCCTGTCATCTTATGACAAGGTTTCAAAATTACGTTTGGCGAATTTGCGCGCGCCACTCGAGCCACATTGTCCGGTTTTCGATCAAAATCCTGACTTTGAATGGTCGTATTTTCGCTTTAATGTACTGATTGGCCTTTAACTTGTTATTTTCAATAACAGTTAGTGGTTCCCGATGTAATAACATCGATTTCAAAATTTGACATATGTGATCCTATCAACATACTCTGTGTCTCTTTAATGTCATTATTTTCTGAAATAAGAACTGTCATACCTTTACTAGGAGTCCGCCATCAAAACACCTCAACTCAGAGGCCTCAACATCTGTCAACAAAAATATTATATGATATATCATATTTGTCTATATGAATCAATGAGATGGATGTTCTCAGTTTAAACAAATATGTTTTACTTCTATTGCTTTTCACTGTAAATTTCATGTGTGTCATTAGCATTCAGAATGAGGTGAGAACAGAACATTATTGTAGTTATCATTTGAAACTGACAAAACTATTTCTCATTTTGAGACCTCCTTATTTTCACTTGACCAAACCAGATAATTCGTTGTTATTTCTCCTCGGGAAAATTCTTTTCTATATCCATAGAAAATATTATATACCTCTACTTTGAAGTCCCTCTTGATTTAGTGTTGGTACCTAAAAGAAGCAAAAATACAAATGATATCAAAATGTGTCTTTCATATTCGATTAAGTTTGCGTGACATACACATGATCACTTCAATGACTGATAAATGATCTGTATAAATGTTTATACAGGCAGATCTCACTATATCAGTGTATCTACATTCAGGAGCTGAGAAAGGAGGTATAACATATGGATGATGTTAGCTGACTCTTTAATTTAATATTAAAGAGTCAGCTAACATCATCCATATGTCAATTTGAATGAAATGAGTAAATAATGGAGACAATATACACTTTAATTAGACTTTGATGCGACTTCTTATTATCAATTCCGAGAATATTGCCAGAATTGCATGGGCATAAGCTTTGAAAACTCATTGGAGAATGTCAAGTCTCAGCTAAAGTGTCATCTTAGAAGGTATAAGCTTATCTTCCAACTTGACTTTGTATCCCAAAACGATACATGTGTTTAAATGTTTAAGGGTTTTTTAACGGCCCAAATTGCAGGGACAACATCATTTAAATAACATAAACTACTTTGTATTATGACTACAGTAAACAGTGAATCTTTCAATTGTCTAAATTGCTTTGCTATATGTGACTACACTTATATACGGAATGTGTTCAGAGCAAACGTTTTGAAAAGAATTTTGAAATAAGAAATAAAAAATGAAATATTGCCAAAGCAACGTAAAACAATAACTCATTTGAATAAGAAACATTATGTGGTTTCATAATAAGATCCAACATCTCTATATGAATTGATGTTAAATGCCATTCTTCTTGATATGTATTCTGAAGTCGATAAAAAATAATAATACACCATCCACTTTAGCATCATTCATGTCATAATCCTGAACAATCACTATGTATGTTCTCCTGAGTAAGAATGCCCAAATGAAATTGGCTTCTTTAAAATTTCTTTCTATTTTGTAGTAAACTCACATACATTTTATCATTCATTAAGTATTTAAATTGAGATAAAAGACATAGATGTGTCTAGTGAAAGAATAAGGGTTCTGTTTATTGTCATCATCACAGATTAAAGTCTATGTATATTATGAAGATTCGGCCAAGATCACAGACATATCTAGCAACAACTGTGTCAACTGTTTACCAACTGATGAAACTGCACAGCCTTGTGTTCATTGTCTGTGAAATTTTCAACACCACATGTTTTTACAATACACCTGGGCTGGAAATAACTGATTTGGACGACAAGAATAAGTAATCTAATTATCAGATATTTGTTCTTTTTGTGAAAATGTATAATTAAAGCTGACACTTCAAGAATGCAAAAACACAATTTTTTATTTTGACTAAATACAGATGGTTTTCTTCATATATTTGCTATAATAGCATCAGTATTTGGCAGTGGTTTATACAACTGAAATATCTTTTGATTATTAAAAGACATATATAAATTTATTTAATAATATTAGACTTATATAATGGCTAACAACTTCTTTATTGACAACGTTTCTGTGTTACGTCTTCATGATATTGGTCTCCTGTTAAATATTTGTATCATCTTTTATATATTAGGTAAAAAGGTATGGTATATCATAACCTATTCTTTCTGCAGAAAGTTTAATTAAAAAAGTGAAAAAGAAAATCTGAGCGTTTATCCGATGCCTCTCTCTTAGAAAATGAGAATAATTATAAATGAATATGTTTATGATTATTTATTTAGAAAATCACGAAATCTTGAAGCACTGTGAGACCTACAATACCAGTCAAAACGTCTGCTACCTTTTTAAAGGATAAACAGAGAGATTTCAACAGTTGCCCTTCTGGTGTTCATGGTCAAGCAGATAGGTTTCCTTTCATCTGAGGGCCATTCTAGAGAATACAGCAATTTCAACTTCTGTTTTGTTGAAAAATTCAGGTGCCAATTTTTGGTTGATTTTGTATTTTATTATACGTATATTACACCAGCAGAGCAGTTTGAACAAGATATTCACATAAAATATGTTTTAATATTTTTAAACTTCCTATCAAATGTCACTACCGCAATGACATTATAAATGTTTCTTTTGGAAAATGTCTTCAAGTTGTGTTCAATATCATAAGAATTGACTGTTACTGATTATTGTTTCTTATGAATAGTCATTATTTTGTATTGTTTCGATTCGTAAATGAATTTTGGAAATATTTAGCATAACTGTCAACAGAGTTACAATGGCTGCAAAAGGTGCCTTGATAGAATACTTGCCACTTATGAATAGACAATATATCCCTTTTCCCTTTGCACATGTTAAAATGAAACAAAAGAAAAAATTGTTGGTTACTAGTTTGATAATTTGTGACGTCTTGGTAGTGACATTGGTGTTGTGGTAGTGACATGTCGTTTTGGTAAAAAAATATGAAAAGATAAAGCAAACCTAGAATACTTAAACATAGTTTGTTTTGGGATATAAAGCCAATTAGTAAATGGTACAAGTAGTAAGATGGTCATTATTTCGATTTTTCTAACAACACTTTTTATTCTATTTACTCAATTCATTTTAATCAAATGTAAGGGACATTTGATCATGAACACACATTTATGTGAGATAAAATAACTTAAAATCAATTATTGCTTTGAAACATTTTGATATATTTCAACACATTTGAGCTTTTGTGCCACTTGATTCAGAAATATTACAAGCCTCTTAACAGTTCATGTTCACATATTTTAAACTTTTTAATGTAAGTATCATTTAACATTAAATTTTTTTTTAAATCATTGAAACATTTTTTTAAAGTATGAACAAATATTCCATAATTCTTGCCAACTATATTATCATACTATCACCTAAAGGAATACATAAAACAAAGTGAAAATATTGTCCAAATTCATGTTGTCATTTTTTTGCGTCGTGGCGGTAATGACTGTTGTGGTAGTGACATCATGTTTCAATTTTGTAGACCGTTCTATGAAGTCATGTTCTCATTTTCTTAACACTCCATAAGAAGATACTTTGTAGCATTGAGGACATTACAATGTTTTATTTGTTGCATCCTTCATGGGATTATAACAGTTATTGCATGTATGGTGGTGACATCTGTCATCACCACAACGGCAGTTTATGTGACAGTTTTGTTGCGGTGGTGACTGTTGTGATAATGACATTTTTGTCTCTTCATCTTATATACATGTACACTCATAAGTAACTTTCTATATATTTCTATATCTTTCTATACTTTTTGCAAGAATGATCCAGACCTATATGATTTAAAAATGTACTAGGTTGTTTCTTTTAAGATTAACAGTGGATAAATGCGTTGCGTAATGACATGTAATAAAATCACTCCCTTAAATCATAGAGGGATTGGAAATTTTTCCTCAATGCTTTTCCTCAATTGCCATTTTCTGTAGACAGACCCCTAAAAAATTCAAAATTCTTAAATGTTTTTCAAATGCCAAAGGAAAGTTGTTCTAAACATGGTGTGTTATAATGCAACTGAGTTGTCCACTTCAATATATTATATACGACAAAGTGAAATGAGTGAAATAATCCTTTACCCCATAGATAGCAACCGCCAGGGAACCCACAAGCAGAACGATGAAGACTTCGGAATACATGGCTTCAGCAAAGAGCATCAGTGATCTGGTGCCAGACAGACTCTGGTTATATAAACGTTTTGTAAATTTAGATATTCATAAGTCAATGGTGACATCTGTAGTCTTGTACGTCAAACCATTACCATGACTTTCTGATTCATAAGTTCTTTATATTTTGCTATGTTCGTGACTGTATGGTTCACCGTGTGAGACAGGGAGGTACAGAAATACACTATTGAATAATGCAAATAATCATGAATGAGCATAACAGTTATGATTATTTGATAGTTTATTTAATTTTGATATTCAAAGAATAATATTTTCAATCTAACACATTCAAATTCATTCAATGTGTCTAAAACGGTAGGGTATGCTTTTTGATGCTTTTGAAAGTAATTCATTGTAACTGTTTGTGATGTTTTATGAATTATTTTCAATCCCCCTCCTTTCCTTCCATGCTTATAGATGGGTTAATATTTGGAGCTCCTACGATAGAGGAGAGATAGAGAAATGGGAAAATTATTATTATATTGATATATATATAGCGTGCATATCCAACCACTCGTGGTTGCTCAAGGCGCTTACATTTTCCCCCTTGTCAATGGCATTCTTTCACAGTCCGATCATTTTTCCATTTCAACTCCCTGGGGAGTATTCAACCGGCATCCATATGTGGCGCTCAGGTTAGGGACCATTCTATGCCTCACAGGGACCCATTCACAGCAGGATGAACTGAGACACATAGTCACAGCAGTTTGTCCAACACTGCTGAGCGCTGATAACCGACAGCTCGGCGTATGCCCGTGTTCATGCATCGACCATTCAGCCACTGACATGAATTCATTGGATCTTTTAAGTGCGCAGTTTTTGTTGCACTACACACTAGGGCTCCAGGGTGACACTTACAGAGGTGAACTCTAGGTTTTTACACCTTGGCCTGGATGGGATTCTAACCCTGGACCTCAGCAACGTGAGACCGGCGCTCTTGCTGACTGAGCTATCCCGTACCCAAAATGTGATATTTATCATTTCCAAAACAGTGACGTCTTTTTCAGTTGGAACGTGAACAAGAATTGACATTAGTTATCTTGAAAATTGAAAAGGAAAATTAAGATAAAGAGGACACAGGACCAAAATTACAACATTTATCTTTTGATATCTAGTAACTATAACAAATGGGCAACATTAATTTCCTGAATAGCATTTGTATTGGGATATAAAACAAGAATAAAACAGAATATGTGTCTGTATAATAATAATAACATTGACAATGATAAACTGTAGTGCTTGGTATGTTGGTTTACAATTTGTTCAAATGTTCTCGTGATGGTTATTTCTCATTTATTCATTATTGAAAATAAGGAAGAGGTCACCAAAAAGGAAGAGCACTTTTTTACCATAAAGATGGCATGAGTAATGTGATGACTAGTTTAGTCTGAACTAAAATGTTTTGTCCAAACACAGCAGCATTTGTTTCAAGCATTGAATCAGAAAGAAAGAAAATGAGTCTTCATTTGAGTTCTATTTGGAAAGACTGTTCCATTCTGGGTCATCGACTGTATCAATTGCAGGAATGACTTCACTGAACTGAAGAATAGGAACCTGTTATCATTTATCAGGTTAAACAACAAGCACAAACATTTTGATAGACACGAGCAGTGCGTTATTAGCCTATTCTTGGCACGATGTCAAGCAATACTATGGTTGATTTCTTTTTGTCTATCAGTTGCAGAATAAATGATTTACCAAGTACATTATCAGGAAATGGAAGTTATCATCATGTCTTACAGAAGAGTGGAGTAGTTTTCAAATTGATATCTTCCATGAGAATTTGATATTCTGTGGGGGGGGGGGGGGGGGGGGGAATAAATGTAATTGATAAAAGTGGCAATATCTTTTAGAGAAACTTACAAAGAATGCATCAAAACAAGTCTGTATGTAAAGGTTAAGGTACTCAGACTCGGTCTTGGTGCCTGTAGATAGACCACAGGGGGAGTCGGGTAGGACAGATAGACCGCGGCCGAAGGCCAAGGTCTATCTGTCCTACCCGACTCCCCCTGCGGTCTATCTACAGTGACCAAGACCGAGTCTGAGTACCTTAACCGGCTTATGAACTGAGGGAAGATTGCATTTAAAAAATGAAACAAAAATATAGCAGTTCAAACATACTCACACCCCTCTATGAAAATGAACTGGTCCAAATGACTTCATAGGTTTGTGACAGGATTTGGAAACCATTAATAACAATCGTTTAAAAAACGAATTTTAGTTATGTGTTAAGTAATCAAAAGCTGAAAAAAATATTTTCATTTAACTTTACAAACAAAAAGTTGACAGTAAATATTAGTGTCATCATCAGGCGACGCAGCCGATCACGTGACATTGTGCCCGTGCATTTCGTGACACTTGTGCTTAAAAGCAGATGTTATCGCGGTGTGACTGCAGCAGTGAGGTGATTCGTGAGAAGACGAATCTGTCTAAAATGGAGTCAGATGACCACTTATTTCTTATTAAAATTTACGCGTTTGCGATTCGGACGCACAAAGAGCTTAATCCCTCCGTTTAGGCCATTTTTAAAGTAAAAGACGAAGGATCAATATTTATAAACGTCAAATGTCAAAGTTTACACTTTATGATTTCTGATTCCCAAATGCTGTTTTATTAAGGGTATGTCACCCTCGGTTGCGTTATATCGAGGCAAAGAAAGTATGACTATAAATAGAGTAATTCAACTCCAATCATCATGTCTGTAGCCGAGCGTTCTAAGGCGTTGCTCTAGTGAGCGAAGGGTTACAGGTTCGAATCCAGCCGTCACAACTTGAAAGTTTTTAACTTTGAAAATTTTCGATATCAATTGTTGTTTGTTGACAATTGCTTTGTAAGTCTGAAAAATTATTCTAAGTTCATTCCATCATCAGGAAAGTCTATCTGACTTGGAGACCTATTACGAGGTCTATCTGTGATAGAAAGACACAGATAGACCTCAAATGAGGTCTTTCTATCAGAGATAGACCTAACTTGATGTCATCCGGGTCTTACATCCAGGTTATGGCATGCTGTTAAACAAAGGGATGACGTCACCAGAGGTTTATAAGTCAGGATAATCAAATTATCTGAAGTTTGAACAACATTTGTTACTTTCGAGGTTACTTTCATTCACGTAGCAAGTGTCAAGAACGATAACTCTAATCGGCCTGCGATCACGGTGGGATTGTTCCCAGGGCTGATCAACTATGAGTATGTTGATTTGTAAAAGTTACTGCTTTCATGAATGTATGTATTGAATTTGAGTCCCTATGGTTTGTATGTGTTAATAATTACTAATGGATCAGTGAAATTCTTGTGCTTGGATAGATTTCATGAATATTTGATGGCAGCCATGTTTGTTTACAAACAGACAGTGCTTATTGTACCTTTGGAAAAAGCACAATCTTGAGATCACAATGAAATTTAACACGTAGATGAATAGTTTAAAATAATACTGCGTTTAAATATCAACCTGTAAGTTATATTTTGTACAGTAATATTCATCGTTCTACGATTTTATTTTTAACCTAATCGACATACGTTCGACACGTTCAATTTATCAATGAAACTTGAACATAGTTCCTTCGAAAATCGTCTTTCATTCTCTTAGGAACCGACCAATCAACGTTGAGAATCACTAAAAAGCACATGTGCGGATATCAAAAAAATATCCACTCGTGTATCCTCGCCCGTATGGGTAATATTTCTAGATATCCCTCATAAATTTTCTTTTACACAATGTACAACAAATATGTTATCAAACAATCTCATTAAAATAATATCATAATTTTCTCCAGTGTGTTTTGCAGATAATAATTCTCACAAGGCTGCATACGTCAAGCCGTCAGGGTAACCTTTGATCGCTTGATCTGAGGAAGAGTTCATCCACCAATCAAATCTTATGTCTTTTAAAGGCTAATACTAGAGATTCAGGCGTTTTAACACAGTGCAGTGAAAAATTATAACTTCAGCTTACGACTTTTACCCAAAAATAGGGTAAAGTGATTTGCATAGGTCGCAACATTCACGATATAATGTCTTAGTATTTCTTAATCTTCGTATATGTACATCGAATATGTGTGATATCAAATACAATCATCTTATCTTAAGGTTTATGTAAATTCTTGTCTTCTTTTGTGTGCAAGCATACTTATGGTTACAAAATATAACGAATTCAAAGAGCATACATCGAAAATAAGAAATGAAAGGGAACATTTAATGCAAAGTAACTGTTCCTTAAATAACAACTATAGCTTGCTGTTTGAATTTGTCCCATTAATTAGGACAGCACATTGCGATATAAGGACATATATACATATTTATATTGTTTGCGTGGACTTATTCGTACAACAAAATGATGAGGGCGATATAAAGGACAGTTATAATAAACATATTTGTAATAAACATTTAGAAAAAGTCTGAAATGTTCGTTTTCCGAGTTCTGAAGATTGAACATGTATGCCCATTGCCACCAAATTGCCACCAACAGCGTTATCTATTGCAGCTCCCGGTTGCTCTCAGCAGCCTGTTACAATATTTTCCAAATGTAATAATACGTGTTTTGTGTGAATTGAGTAAAATGTCGACAGTATCGATAGTTAGACTTGCTATTCATGCTATTTATCATTTCTAAAAATGGCTATCTATAAAGTACTATCGGCAGAGCAACTATCGCAAAAAGTCAAAAGTTTAATCTATCGTGACACCCCTCCAACATATTGATCATAACTTCTGCAGCAGCGTTTCAATAGTATGATATTTTGTCAGAGCCATTACAATGCAGTATAGTGCACTGGTGAATACTAAGGCACATCGAATCTCCGAGTCTTGGATACCAAGCAATTAATCTAATTAGCTAATGAGGAAAAACTGGCCAAATTGTCTCAACACATGCCCAAAAACTATATCAAAGCTTTTTAATTTGAAACAACATTTTATGAAATTAAATCTAGGTATACTTTTGCTTTTGGTGAGTTAAAAAGGGGGAAAAACATTTTGGTTATGACAATATCGACTTTGATGACCACATTGGTAAAGAAGTCTCCATAAAACGCATTTCCATGTCAAATGTATAAAGCACAGCTACTTCAAATAACAATACTGTTCTGAAGCAAGACATTTCACAAGATAATGGGTTTCCTACCTTAACGGTAATTAGTAAGTGCTTAGTAGGAAACTATTTTGTTTCAGTAATTAGGCATACTCTTAGGTAATTTATTATCTCAATTAATAGTCAAGATATGGGTTGTCTTATACAAACAAAGCATATTTCATATGGCCAAAGTCGAGGCGATTAGGTCTGTGCAAATTGAAGATTTGAGAGGCGAGAAACAAATGTTCTTAGATATGTTCTCTGGTTTCATTGAAAGGTTTTAGTAGAATAATGACAGATAGCAATTTCCATTTTATTTGGATTTTATTTGGATATTTCAAGAAAAAATATTTTAACTGATTCATTTTCAAATCAACACTTAACAACGATATTCAGACCAAAATGTTACAAATATGTCTGTTACTAGCTTTCATTGATTTTGTTGAACCTTTGCAAAAATGTCTAGAAAAAGTTAAGAATCTGTGAAGTGCATCACTTGCTACAAACATGAAAATCATCAATTGTAAGAGAATTTCTTCTTAATTAAGCTTGAGTCAATATGACCTAACACATCGGAATAATAGTTTATACTTTTAGTCATACTCTTTCTTAGTTTGTTAAACTGTTTGTAAACCTGTGTTCAGTGGATTTCGACCTGACATGAAATACTATGTAAAATTCGAAATCTCTCTCACATTTTTTAATTCATTCAAAAGTTAAGCTAATATTAGACAAGATCAAGGGTAGGCTATTTCTCAAGTATCATTTCAATTGAAATGATAATTCTATTTTTATAATATGTAATGCACTGTATTCTGTGATTTATTGTTTAAAAAACAGTGACATTGAACTTTCAGGTAGAAACGAAAAGATTTCAAAATATTGGTTTAAAGTTTTGTTTCAAAAACGTTTTCTTACATCAGTACTAAAGAAACGGGGAATTCTGGATATCAAATGACGCCATACAAGTTGCAGTATTCAGGTTTATCTACAAAATCATGGCAAAACTAGAAGCACAGCAGTGTAAACATGCCTTTTGTCTGATTAAGATGGGTACTTCTGAAGCTCTTGTCACAAAAAAACAACATTTTAATTTTTAACAATAGCGGTTATAAAATCTAAACTAGCAGCTCTTACAGACTGGCAAGACAAATGACCACCTGAGATCAGGAAGACCTCGCATCACCACAGCAGATTACATCCGTAATCTCTACCCACGTGACAGCTTCGTCAAGTTGTCAATGGCATTTAGCATATATAGCATTAAAGTTTATTTGTTATGAAAAGTTTATTTGTTATGAAAAGTTTATTTGTCATAAAAAGTTAATTTGTTATGAAAAGTTAATTTGTTATGAAAAGGTTTATTTGTTATGAAAAGGTTTATTTGTTATGAAACGTTTATTAATTATATCCCGCCCAAAGGTCGAGGGTGTATATTAATACCAGAGATAATACAATATCCTAACACTGTTAGATGAAAAATTATGATAAACATGACTAATAACTTGATGTTTTTCAGTTAGGCCCTCTCTCATCAAGTAGCCCTGTTTTTAATGTCATGAACTCTCCGGCATGAGACCCTTACCAAATACATTGTAATTACGGTGTATCTTGCATGCAGTCGACATTTAGAATAAAATGTTTGCATAATTGGTATGATTTGTAATTGAGTGACATCGCCCTCAAAAGAAAGGTAAATTCAGTTTTTTTACAAAGTTAAAGATCGAATTCACTAACCATTTTTTTACAAAAGTTAAAGAACGAATTCAGTAACCTACTAACCATTAGGAAATGTTTTCCATGTCTAGCAGGGTCTTAACAATATGAATCAAATTTGGAAAAATTACACCAATGAACAAACATCAATTCGAATGATGAATGATAATGACAAACATATTTATCAGAGATAATAACACTGAAAATGATTCTCTCCTCGTTATGAAAACACTGTATTCTCCTTGCGGACTTTTAATGAAATCGAGAACAACACATCTTTGAATGTTCTTTTTTCTTTTATTCTGACTAAAATGCCTCAATAAAAGAACTTCATCAACATCTTCTTAATAGCCATTTCGCATGAGACCATGAGCTCCACTTCGCCCTGCTCCATTGTTATTTTCCAATCTTTGCAGCCCTTCAACTAGTCGAGATGCCAAGACATCTCTGGTGTGAAGACCTTCGCGGTTACAGCCCCCAGGCCCTTCCTGTCTCTGAAAAAGGGTGATATAAACGGTATGAAAATATGATTGTTTGTCAATTAGTTTATACCCAAAACAAAATCTGTTAATCCAATAAGATTATCTAATGCCCTTTGAATTTTTAGAAATTTCTTAAAATATGATCAAAAACTTGAAATTTGGTGATAACTGGATCTGTCCTTATGCTATTGTTTGTACCAAAACCTTTCTGAAAAGGTGTGATACAAATGGTACAGTAATGTTTTTAATAAAAATAAATGCCCCTCATAGTTTATTATTTTATTCTATTGAGCAGACGTGTTTTCTTATCGTGTTTATAAATGTTGAAACTTTCAATTGAGAGCTTTGCTATTTTGTTTAAGTTTCTCTTGGGAACGAATTACTCAATGAACCATTTGTCATTCTAGAAATTAAGAGTTCAAGGCAATCATTAACATCATACCTATTCCTTTGAATTCAAAAACTTGTGTACAAAAACAGAGCAGATTATGGACAAATCACTACTTAATGCGATATTTTGAATATCACCAAAGTTTTATGATTAAACATTAATGTCATTATTTTCTGAAATAAGAACTATCATACCTTTACTAGGAGTCCGCCATCAAAACACCTCAACTCAGAGGCCTCAACATCTGTAAACAAAAATATTTTATGATATATCATATTTGTCTATATGAATCAATGAGATGGATGTTCTCAGTTTTAACAAATATGTTTTATTTCTATTGCTTTTCACTGTAAATTTCATGTGTGTCATTAGCATTCAGAATGCGGGTTGAGGTGAGAACAGAACATTATTGTAGTTATCACTTGAAACTGACAAAAGTATTTCCCATTTTGAGACCTCCTTATTTTCACTTGACCAAACCAGATAATTCATTGTTATTTCTCCTCGGGAAAATTCTTCTCTATATCCATAGAAAATATTATGTACCTCTACTTTGAAGTCCCTCTTGATTTAGTGCTGGTACCTAAAAGAAGCAAAAATACAAATGATATCAAAATGTGTCTTTCATATTCGATTAAGTTTGCGTGACATACACATGATCACTTCAATGACTGACAAATGATCTGTGAAATGTTTATACCTGATCTCACTATATCAGTGTATCTACATTCAGGAGCTGAGAAAGGAGGTATAACATATGAATGATGTTAGCTGACTCTTTAATTTAATATTAAAGAGTCAGCTAAAATCATCCATATGTCAACTGGAATGAAATGAGTAAATAATGGAGACAATATACACTTTAATTAGACTTTGATGCGACTTCTTATTATCAATTCCGAGAATATTGCTAGAATTGCATGGGCATAAGCTTTGAAAACTCATTGGAGAATGTCAAGTCTCAGCTAAAGTGTCATCTTAAAAGGTATAAGCTTATCTTCCAACTTGATTTTGTATCCCAAAACGGTACATGTGTTTAAATGTTTAAGGGTTTTTTAACGGCCCAAATTGCAGGGACAACATCATCTAAATAACATAAACTACTTTGTATTATGACTACAGTAAACAGTGAACCTTTCAATTGTCTAAATGGCTTTGCTATATGTGACTATACTTATATACGGAATGTATTCAGAGCAAATGTTTTGAAAAGAATTTTGAAATAAGAAATAAAAAATGAAATATTGCCAAAGCAACGTAAAACCATAACTCATTTGAATAAGAAACATTATGTGGTTTCATAATAAGATCCACCATCTCTATATGAATTGATGTTAAATGCCATTCTTCTTGATATGTATTCTGAAGTCGATAAAAAATAATAATACACCATCCACTTTAGCATCATTCATGTCATAATCCTGAACAATCACTATGTATGTTCTCCTGAGTAAGAATGCCCAAATGAAATTGGCTTCTTTAAAATATATTTCTATTTTGTAGTAAACTCAGATACATTTTATCATTCATTAAGTATTTAAATTGAGATAAAAGACATAGATGTGTCTAGTGAAAGAATAAGGGTTCTGTTTATTGTCATCATCACAGATTAAAGTCTATGTATATTATGAAGATTTGGCCAAGATCACAGACATATCTAGCAACAACTGTGTCAACTGTTTACCAACTGATGAAACTGCACCGCCTTGTGTTCATTGTCTGTGAAATTTTCAACACCACATGTTTTTACAATACACCTGGGCTGGAAATAACTGATTTGGACGACAAGAATAAGTAATCTAATTATCAGACTTTTTGTGAAAATGTATAATTAAAGATGACACTTCAAGAATGCAAAAACACAATGTTTTATTTTGACTAAATACAGATGGTTTTCTTCATATATTTAAAGATTGCTATAATAGCATCAGTATTTGGCAGTGGTTTATACAACTGAAATATCTTTTGAAATTATTAAAAGACATATATAAATTTATTTAATAATATTAGACTTATATAATGGCTAACAACTTCTTTTTTTACAATGTTTCTGTGTAAAATCTTCGTGTTATTGGTCTCCTGTTAAATAGTTTTATCATCTTTAATATTTTAGGTAAAAAGGTATGGTATATCATAACTTATTCTTTCTGCAGAAAGTTTAATTTATAAAGTGTTAGAGAAAGCAGAAAATCTGAGCGTTTATCCGATGCCTCTCTCTTAGAAAATTAGAATTGTTATAAATGAATATGTTCATGATTATTTCTTTAGAAAATCACGAAATCTTGAAGCACTGTGAGACCTACAATACCAGTCAAGACGTTTGCTACCTTTTTAAAGGATAAACAGAAAGTTTTAAACAGTTGCCCATCTTTGTGTTCATGGTCAAGCAGATAGGTTTCATTTCATCTAAGGGCCATTCTAGAGAATACAGCAATTTCAACTTCTGTTTTGTTGAAAATTTTAGGTGCCAATTTTTGGTTGATTTTGTATTTTATTATACGTATATTACACCAGCAGAGCCCTTTGAACAAGATTTTCACATAAAATATGTTTTAATATTTTTAAACTTCCTATCAAATGTCACTACCCCAACGACATTATAAATGTTTCTTTTGGAAAATGTTTTCAAGTTGTGTTCAATGTCATAAGAATTGACTGTTACTGATTAATTTTTCTTATGAATTGTCATTATTTTTTATTGTTTCGATTCGTAAATGAATTTTGGAAATATTTAGCATTACTGTCAAAGGACAATAAATCCCTTTTACCTTTGCAAATGTTAAGATGAAACAAAAAAATAATTGTTGGTAATATTTTTGATAATTTGTGACGTCTTGGTAGTGACATTGGTGTTGTGGTAGTGACATGTGGTTTTGGTAAAAAATATGTAAAGATATTAAGGCATATTATTATATAGGTTGTTTTAAGATATAAAGCCAATTAGTAAATGGTACAAGTAGTAAGATGGTCATTATTTCGATTTTTCTAACAACACTTTTTATTCTATTTACTCAATTCATTTTAATCAAATGTAAGGGATCATGAACACACATTTATGTGAGATAAAATAACTTAAAATCAATTAATGCTTTGAAACATTTTGATATATTTCAACACATTTGAGCTTTTGTGCCACTTGATTAAGAAATATTACAAGCCTCTTAACAGTTCATGTTCACATATTTTAAACTTTTTAATGTAAGTATCATTTAACATCAAATTTTTTTTTAAATCATTGAAACATTTTTTCAAAGTATGAACAAATATTCCTCAATTCTTGCCAATTATGTTATCACACTTTCACCTAAAGGAATACATAAAACAAAGTGAAAATATTTTCCAAATTCATGTTGTCTTTTTTTGCGTCGTTGCGGTAATGACTGTTGTGGTAGTGACATCGTGTTTCAATTTTGAAGACCATTCTATGAAGTCATGTTCTCATTTTCTTAACACTCCATAAGAAGAAACTTTGTAGCATTGAGGACATTACAATGTTTTATTTGTTGCATCTGTTTGCATGTATGGTGGTGACATCTGTCATCACCACAACGGCAGTTTATGTTGCGGTGGTGACTGTTGCATTAATGACATTTCTGTTAAAAATCATGTCTCTTCATCTTATATACACTCATAAGTAACTTTCTATATCTTTCTATATCTTTCTATACTTTTTGCAAGAATTAACCAGACCTATAAGATTTAAAAATGTACTCAGTTGTTTCTTTTAAGATTAACAGTGGATAAATGCGTTGCGTAATGACATGTAATAAAATCACTCCCTTAAATCATAGAGGGATTGGAAATTTTTTCTCAATGCTTTTCCTCAATTGCCATTTTCTATAGAAAGACCCCTAAACAATTCAAAATTCTAAATGGGTTTCAAACGACAAAGGAAAATTGTTCTAAACATGGTGTGATATAATGCATATGCAACTGAGTTGACCACTTCAATATATTATACATGACAAAGTGAAGTGAGTGAAAAAATTATTTACCCCACAGACAGCAACCGCCAGGGAACCCACAAGCAGAACGATGACGACTTCAGAAACCATGGCTTCAGCAAAGAGCATCAGTGATCTGGTGCCAAACTGACTCTGGTTATATAACCGTTTTGTAAATTAAGATATTCATAAGTCAATGGTGACATCTGTAGTCTTGTACGTCAAACCATTACCATGACTTTCTGATTCATAAGTTCTTTATATTTTGCTATGTTCTTGACTGTATGGTTCACTGTGTGAGACGGGGAGGTACAGAAATACACTATTGAATAATGGAAATAATCATGAATAAGCATAACAGTTATGATTATTTGATAGTTTATTTAATTTTGATATTCAAAGAATAATATTTTCAATCTAACACATTCAAATTCATTCAATGTGTCTAAAACGGTAGGTTATGCTTTTTGATGCTTTTGAAAGTAAGTCATTGTAACTGTTTGTGATGTTTTATGAATTATTTTCAATCCCCCTCCTTTCCTTCCATGAGAGATGGGTTAATATTTGGAGCTCCTACGAATACTCAGCTAGAGAAATGGGAACATTATTATTATACACTGACTTCCAAAAGAAACTTTGCACCATTTTGTAATGATTCTGATTGAAGAATGAAAAAGGGTAGACATTTAAAACAAAGTACCTCTTATTAATCAATCATTTGTTTAAACAACCAGCGAATCCAAATTAAAGGTGTAAAACCCAGTTTTGCACTTATTTGATCTGAAGTGGGCAGGGGTAGAAATTTGTGTTGTTCAGACGTTCTTTGAAATGATGTTTTCGCAATAATTTCGTTAAAGTACTAAAATATGCTACTTTAGTACCAGGTTTGAGCAGCCCGAGTGTTATAACTTCCAAATCTGCCATGAGTAACAAAAAAGGTCAAACGTTAAATTACGTCTTCTGTCAGTAGGTTCAACTTCACATTTCGTCTGCATGGAAGCTTTTCCATTAATGGGAATGTGTGGACACAAGTCTTATTTGTCATATTGACACATCTCTGAGTCGTACAAATGGTAACCAGCCTTAAGAGCTCAACAATCGCAACTAAATCATGTTATTGCATGCCAATTCTGACGTTATAACTTCGAATTAAATTGCCATGTGACCAATAGCTATCAACTTAGCAGTCGATGAGCTCTGATTAGATCTAACCAAGTTCATAAAGTGCACGAGAACATAACAACATGCCGACCTTTGATGTTTGCTATTTCTAACGTCACTAACAGACAACGTTGGCGGTGGTCTAACGTCACAGATATCGGCTCTCATGCAGTGAAAACAACTGTTTTTTTTGTGTTTCAGGGTTGTCAGCAATCTTCACAACTTCTTTGTTTAGCCGGATTAAGCTACCATTAGAAATGAAGGAACACTACCGATTCTTGTAAAAAGGGCTGTTTTTGATCAATTTTGTCAATTTTCAAAGGGGTTTCACCATATTTTTGCTATACCGTTTACTGGTTTTAAGGTGTTTTTTTCACTTTTGGAGTAACAAACATTATGGACAGTTATTAAACTTTTTCGTCACGTGACTAAGTTCCAGGAGAAACGTCACGTGATCATGACAATTTCGGCCATTTCTGCAAAAATGCATGAATATTGCTCAATTAAAAGTTTTAAACTTAAAAGTGTGGGTTTCAACTATGTCATTGCCAAATTAAATTAAAATGTAGATATGAGATCGTTTTTGAAAATTCACTTTTAAAAATGCAAAGTTTCTTTTGGAATTCAGTGTATGGATATATATATATAGCGTGCATATCCAACCACTCGTGGTTGCTCAAGGCGCTTACATTTTTCCCCTTATCAATGGTATTCTTTCACAGTCCGATCATTTTTCCATTTCAACTCCCTGGGGAGTATTCAACCGGCATCCATATGTGGCGCTCAGGTTAGGGACCATTCTATGCCTCACAGGGTACCCATTCACAGCTGGATGAACTGAGACACATAGTCACAGCAGTTTGTCCAACACTGCTAAGCGCTGATAACCAACAGCTCGGTGTATGCACGTGTTCATGCATCCACCATTCAGCCACTGACATGTATTCGTTGGATCTTTCAAGTGCGCAGTTTTTGTTGCACTACACACTAGGGCTCCAGGGTGACACTTACAGAGGTGAACTGGCCTGGATGGGATTCTAACCCTGGACCTCAGCAACGTCAGACCGGCGCTCTTGCTGACTGAGCTATCCCGTACCCCAAATGTGATATTTATCGTTTCCAAAACAGTGACGTCTTTTTCATTTGGAACGTGAACAAGAATTGACATTAGTTATCTTGAAAATTGAAAAGGAAAATTAAGATAAAGAGGACACATGACCAAAATTACAACATATATCTTTTGATATATAGTAACTATAACAAATGGGCAACATTAATTTCCTGAATAGCATTTGTATTGGGATATAAAACAAGGATAACACAGAATCTATGTCCGTATAATAATAATAACATTGACAATGATAAACTGTAAAGCTTGGTATTTTGATTTACAATTTGTTCAAATGTTCCCTTGATGGTTATTTCTCATTTATTCATTATTGAAAATAAGGAAGAGGTCACCAAAAAGGAAAAGCACTTTTTTACCACAAAGATGGCATGAGTAATGTGATGACTAGTTTAGTCTAAACTAAAATGTTTTGTCCAAACACAGCAGCATTTGTATCAAGCATTGAATCAGAAAGAAAGAAAATGAGTCTTCATTTGGGTTCTTATTTGGAAAGACTGTTCAATTCTGGGTCATCGACTGTATCAATTGCAGGAATGACTTCACTGAACTGAAGAATAGGAACCTGATATCATTTATCAGGTTAAACAACAAGCAAAAACATTTTGTTAGACACGAGCAGTACGTTATTAGCCTATTCTTGGCATGATGTCAAGCAATAATATGGTTGATTTATTTTTGTCTATCAGTTTCAGAATATATGATTTACCAAGTACATTATCAGGAAATGATAGGGGGAATGATCAGAGGAAGATTTCACCCGACAATCAAATCTTATGTCTTTTAAAGGCCAATACTAGAGATTCAAGTGTTTTAACACAGTGCAGTGAAAAATTATGACTTTAGCTTGCGACTTTTTCCCAAAAATAGGGTAAAGTGATTTGCATAGGTAGCAACATTCACGATATAATGTCTTAGTATTTCTTAATCTTCGTATATGTACATCGAATATGTGTGATATCAAATAAAATAATCTTATCTTAAGGTTAATGTCAATTCTTGTCTTCTTTTGTGTGCAAGCATATTTATGGCTACAAAATATAACGAATTCAAAGAGCATACATCGAAAATAAGAAATGCAAAGTAACTGTTCCTTAAATAACAATTATAGCTTGCCGTTTGAATTTGTCCCATTAATTAGGACAGCACATTGTGATATGAGGACATATATACATATTTATATTGTTTGCGTGGACTTATTCGTACAACAAAATGATGGGGGCGATATAAAGGACAGTTATAATAAACATATTTGTAATCAACATTTAGAAATATTCTGAATGTTCGTTTTCCGAGTTCTGAAGATTGAACATGTATGCCCATTGCCACCAAATTGCCACCAAGAGGGTTATCTGTTGCAGCTCCTGGTTGCTCTCAGCAGCCTGTTACAATATTTTCCAAATGTAATAATACATTTTTTGTGTGAATTGAGTAAAATGTCGACAGTATCGATAGTTAGACTTGCTATTCATGCTGTTTATCATTTCTAAAAATGGCTATCTATAAAGTACTATCGGCAGAGCAACTATCGCAAAAAGTCAAAAGTTTAATCTATCGTGACACCCCTCCAACATATCGATCATAACATCTGCAGCAGCGTTTCAATAGTATGATATTTTGTCAGAGCCATTACAATGCAGTAAAGTGCACTGGTGAATACTAAGGCACATCGAATCTCCGAGTCTTGGATACCAAGCAATTAATCTAATTAGCTAATGAGGAAAAACTGGCCAAATTGTCTCAAGACATGCCCAAAAACTATATCAAAGATTTTTGATTTGAAACAACATTTTATGAAATTAAATTTATGTATACTTTTGCTTTTGGCGAGTTAATAACGACATAACTGAAATATTTTACTGAGCTTTGTGATAAATGTAGGGAAAAACATTTTGGTTATGACAATATCGACTTTGATGACCACATTGGTAAAGAAGTCTCCATAAAACGCATTTCCTTGTCAAAAGTATAACGCACAGCTACTTCAAATAACAATACTGTTCTGAAGCAAGACAATTCACAAGATATTGGGTTTCCTACCTTAACGGTAATAAGTAAGTGCTTAGTAAGAAACTGTTTTGTTTCAGTAATTAGGCAAACTCTTAGGTAATGTATTATCTCAATTAATAGTCAAGATATGGATTGTCTTATACAAACAAAGTATATTTCATATGGCCAAAGTCGAAGTGATTAAGTCTGTGCAAATCTAAGATTTGAGAGGCGAGAAACAAATGTTCTTAGATATGTTCTCTGGTTTCATTGAAAGGTTTTAGTAGAATAATGACAGATAGCAATTTCCATTTTATTTGGATTTTATTTGGATATTTCAAGAAAAAATATTTTAACTGATTCATTTTCAAATCAACACTTAACAACGATATTCAGACCAAAATGTTACATATATGTCTGTTACTAGCTTTCATTGATTTTGTTGAACCTTTGCAAAAATGTCTAGAAAAAGTTAAGAATCTGTGAAGTGCATCACTTGCTACAAACACGAAAATCAATTGTAAGAGAATTTCTTCTTAATTAAGCTTGAGTCAATATAACCTAACACATCGGAATAATAGTTTATACTTTTAGTCATACTCTTTCTTAGTTTGTTAAACTGTTTGTAAACCTGTGTTCAGTGGATTTCGACCTGACATGAAATACTATGTAAAATTCGAAATCTCTCTCACATTTTTTAATTCATTCAAAAGTTAAGCTAATATTAGACAAGATCAAGGGTAGGCTATTTCTCAAGTATCATTTCAATTGAAATGATAATTCTGTTTTTATAATATGTAATGCACTGTATTCTGTGATTTATTGTTAAAAAACAGCGACATTGAACTTTGAGGTAGAAACGAAAAGATTTCAAAATATTGGTTTAAAGTTTTGTTTCAAAAACGTTTTCTTACATCAGTACTAAAGAAACGGGGAATTCTGGATATCAAATGATGCCATACAAGTTGCAGTATTCAGGTTTATCTACAAAATCATGGCAAAACTAGAAGCACAGCAGTGTAAACATGCCTTTTGTCTGATTAAGATGGGTACTTCTGAAGCTCTTGTCACAAAAAAAACCATTTTAATTTTTAACAATAGCGGTTATAAAATCTAAACTAGCAGCTCTTACAGACTGGCAAGACAAATGACCACCTGAGATCAGGAAGACCTCGCATCACCACAGCAGATTACATCCGTAATCTCTACCCACGTGACAGCTTCGTCAAGTTGTCAATGGCATTTAGCATATATAGCATTAAAGTTTATTTGTTATGAAAAGTTTATTTGTTATGAAAAGTTTATTTGTCATAAAAAGTTAATTTGTTATGAAAAGTTAATTTGTTATGAAAAGTTTATTTGTTATGAAAAGGTTTATTTGTTATGAAAAGGTTTATTTGTTATGAAAAGGTTATTAATTATATCCCGCCCAAAGGTCGAGGGTGTATATAAATACCAGAGATAATACAATATCCTAACACTGTTAGATGAAAAATGATGATAAACATGACTAATAACTTGATGTTTTTCAGTTAGGCGCTCTCTCATCAAGTAGCCCATCTTCCTGTTTTGAATGTTATGAACTCTCCGGCATGAGACCCTTACCAAATACATTGCAATTACGGTGTATCTTGCATGCAGTCGACATTTAGAATTTTTTTTTTGCATATTTGGTATGATTTGTAATTGAGTGACATCGCCTTCAAAGAAAGGTAAATTCAGTTTTCTTACAAAAGTTAAAGATCGAATTCACTAACCATGTTTTTACAAAAGTTAAAGAACGAATTCACTAACCTACAAACCATTAGGAAATGTATTCCTTGTCTTGTAAATGTCTAGCAGGGTCTTAACAATATGAATCAAATTTGGAAACATTACACCAATGAACAAACATCAATTCGAATGATGAATGATAATGACAAACATATTTATCAGAGATAATAACACTGAAAATAATTCTCTCCTCGTTATGAAAACACTATATTCTCCATGCAGACTTTTATTGAAATCGAGAACAACACATCTTTGAATGTTCTTTTTTCTTTTATTCTGACTAATATGCCTCAATAAAAGAACTTCATCAACATCTTCTTAATAACCATTTCGCATGAGACCTCTCGTAGCTCGACGTCGCCCTGCTCCATTGTTATTTTCCTCTAGAGGATCTGCCCCTCTGATACTTTGTAGCCCTTCAACTGTTCGAGATGCCAAGACATCTCTGGTGTGAAGACCTCCGCGATTACAGTCCCCTTGACCACCCTGTCTCTGAAAAAGGGTGATATAAACGGTATGAAAATATGATTGCTTATCAATTAGTTTATACCCAAAACAAAATCTGTTAATCCAATAAGATTATCTAATGCCCTTTGAATTTTTAGAAATTTCTTAAAATCTGATCAAAAACTTGGTGTTAACTGGATCTGTCCTTATGATATTGTTTGTACCAAAACCTTTCTGAAAAGGTGTGATACAAATGGTACAGTAATGTTTTTAATAAAAATAAATGCCCCTCATAGTTTATTATTTTTGCCTTTGATGTAAAGGACAATATTCTATTGAGCAGGCGTGTTTTCTTATCATGTTTATAAATGTTGAAACTTTCAATTGAGAGCTTTGCTATTTTGTTTAAGTTTCTCTTGGGAACAAATTACTCAATGAACCATTTGTCATTCTAGAAATTAAGAGTTCAAGGCAATCATTAACATCATACCTATTCCTTTGAATTCAAAAACTTGTGTACAAAAACAGAGCAGATTATGGACAAATCACTACTTAATGCGATATTTTGGATATCACCAAAGTTTTATGATTAAACATTAATGTCATTATTTTCTGAAATAAGAACTGTCATACCTTTACTAGGAGTCCGCCATGTAAACACCTCAACTCAGAGGCCTCAACATCTGTCAACAAAAATATTATATGATATATCATATTTGTCTATATGAATCAATGAGATGGATGTTCTCAGTTTTAACAAATATGTTTTATTTCTATTGCTTTTCACTGTAAATTTCATGTGTGTCATTAGCATTCAGAATGCAGGTTGAGGTGAGAACAGAACATTATTGTAGTTATCATTTGAAACTGACAAAACTATTTCCCATTTTGAGACTCCATATTTCACCAAACCAGATACTTCATTGTTATTTCTCCTCGGGAAAATTCTTTTCTATATCCATAGAAAATATTATATACCTCTACTTTGAAGTCCCTCTTGATTTAGTGCTGGTACCTAAAAGAAGCAAAAATACAAATGATATCAAAATGTGTCTTTCATATTCGATTAAGTTTGCGTGACATACACATGATCACTTCAATGACTGACAAATGATCTGTATAAATGTTTATACCTGATCTCACTATATATCAGTGTATCTACATTCAGGAGCTGAGAAAGGAGGTAAAACATATGGATGATGTTCGCTGACTCTTTAATTTAATATTAAAGAGTCAGCTAAAATCATCCATATGTCAACTGGAATGAAATGAGTAAAAAATGGAGACAATATACACTTTAATTAGACTTTGATGCGACTTCTTATTATCAATGCCGAGTATATTGCCAGAATTGCATGGGCATAAGCTTTGAAAACTCATTGGAGAATGTCAAGTCTCAGCTAAAGTGTCATCTTAAAAGGTATAAGCTTATCTTCCAACTTGAGTTTGTATCCCAAAACGATACATATGTTTAAATGTTTAAGGGTTTTTTAACGGCCCAAATTGCAGGGACAACATCATCTAAATAACATAAAATACTTTGTATTATGACTACAGTAAACAGTGAACCTTTCAATTGTCTAAATGGTTTTGCTATATGTGACTATACTTATGTACGGAATGTATTCAGAGCAAACGTTTTGAAAAGAATTTTGAAATAAGAAATAAAAAATGAAATATTGCCAAAGCAACGTAAAACAATAACTCATTTGAATAAGAAACATTATGTGGTTTCATAATAAGATCCACCATCTCTATATGAATTGATGTTAAATGCCATTCTTCTTGATATGTATTCTGAAGTCGATAAAAAATAATAATACACCATCCACTTTAGCATCATTCATGTCATAATCCTGAACAATCACTATGTATGTTCTCCTGAGTAAGCATGCCCAAATGAAATTGGCTCCTTTAAAATATCTTTCTATTTTGTAGTAAACTCACATACATTTTATCATTCATTAAGTATTTAAATTGAGATAAAAGACATAGATGGGTCTAGTGAAAGAATAAGGGTTCTGTTTATTGTCATCATCACAGATTAAAGTCTATGTATAATATGAAGATTCGGCCAAGATCACAGACATATCTAGTAACAACTGTGTCAACTGTTTACCAACTGATGAAACTGCACCGCCTTGTGTTCATTGTCTGTGAAATTTTCAACACCACATGTTTTTACAATACACCTGGGCTGGAAATAACTGATTTGGACGACAAGAATAAGTAATCTGATTATCTGATATTTGTTCTTTTTGTGAAAATATATAATTAAAGCTGACACTTCAAGAATGCAAAAACAATTTTTTTGATTTTGACTAAATACAGATGGTTTTCTTCATATATTTAGAGATTGCTATAATAGCATCAGTATTTGGCAGTGGTTTATACAACTGAAATATCTTTTGAAATTATTAAAAGACATATATAAATTTATTTAATAATATTAGACTTATATAATGGCTAACAACTTCTTTATTGACAACGTTTCTGTGTTACGTCTTCATGATATTGGTCTCCTGTTAAATATTTGTATCATCTTTAATATTTTAGGTAAAAAGATATGGTATATCATTACCTATTCTTTCCTCAGAAAGTTTAATTTAAAAAGTGTTAGAGAAAGCAGAAAATCTGAGCGTTTATCCGATGCCTCTCTCTTAGAAAATTAGAATTGTTATAAATGAATATGTTCATGATTATTTCTTTAGAAAATCACGAAATCTTGAAGCACTGTGAGACCTACAATACCAGTCAAGACGTTTGCTACCTTTTTAAAGGATAAAAAGAAAGTTTTAAACAGTTGTCCATCTTTGTGTTCATGGTCAAGCAGATAGGTTTCCTTTCATGTAAGGGCCATTCTACAGAATACAGCAATTTCAACTTCTGTTTTGTTGAAAAATTCAGGTGCCAATCTTTGGTTGATTTTGTATTTTATTATACGTATATTACACCAGCAGAGCAGTTTGAACAAGATTTTCACATAAAATATGTTTTAATATTTTTAAACTTCCTATCAAATGTCACTACCCCAACGACATTATAAATGTTTCTCTTAGAAAATGTTTTCAAGTTGTGTTCAATGTCATAAGAATTGACTGTTACTGATTATTGTTTCTTATGAATTGTCATTATTTTTTATTGTTTCGATTCGTAAATGAATTTTGGAAATATTTAGCATTACTGTCAATAGACAATAAATCCCTTTTACCTTTGCAAATGTTAAGATGAAACAAAAAAAATAATTGTTGGTAATATTTTTGATAATTTGTGACGTCTTGGTAGTGACATTGGTGTTGTGGTAGTGACATGTCGTTTTGGTAAAAAATATGTAAAGATATTAAAGCAATCCTAGAATACTTAAACATAGTTTGTTTTAAGATATAAAGCCAATTAGTAAATGGTACAAGTAGTAAGATGGTCATTATTTCGATTGTTCTAACAACACTTTTTATTCTATTTACTCAATTCATTTTAATCAAATGTAAGGGACATTTGATCATGAACACACATTTATGTGAGATAAAATAACTAAAAATCAATTATTGCTTTGAAACATTTTGATATATTTCAACACATTTGAGCTTTTGTGCCACTTGATTGAGAAATATTACAAGCCTCTTAACAGTTCATGTTCACGTGTTTTTAACTTTTTAATGTAAGTATCATTTAACATTAAGATTTTTTTTAAATCATTGAAACATTTTTTCAAAGTATGAACAAATATTCCTCAATTCTTGCCAACTATGTTATCACACTTTCACCTAAAGGAATACATAAAACAAAGTGAAAATATTTTCCAAATTCATGTTGTCATTTTTTGCGTCGTTGCAGTAATGACTGTTGTGGTAGTGACATCGTGTTTCAATTTTGAAGACCGTTCTATGAAGTCATGTTCTCATTTTCTTAACACTCCATAAGAAGAAACTTTGTAGCATTGAGGACATTACCATGTTTTATTTGTTGCATCTTTCATGGGATTATAACAGTTATTGCATGTATGGTGGTGACATCTGTCATCACCACAACGGCAGTTTTTGTTGCGGTGGTGACTGTTGCGGTAATGACATTTCTGTTAAAAATCATGTCTCTTCATCTTATATACACTCATAAGTAACTTTCTATATCTTTCTATACTTTTTGCAAGAATTATCCAGAGCTATAAGATTTAAAAATGTACTCAGTTGTTTCTTTCAAGATTTACAGTGGATAAATGCGTTGCGGTAATGACATGTAATAAAATCACTCCCTAAAATCATAGAGGAATTGGAAATTTTTCCTCAATGCTTTTCCTCAATTGCCATTTTCTATAGAAAGACCCCTAAACAATTCAAAATTCTAAATAGGTTTCAAACGACAAAGGAAAATTGTTCTAAACATGGTGTGATATAAAGCAACTGAGTTTACCACTTCAATATATCATACATGACAAAGTGAAATGAGTGAAAAAATCCTTTACCCCACAGACAGCAACCGCCAGGGAACCCACAAGCAGAACGATGACGACTTCAGAAATCATGGCTTCAGCAAAGAGCATCAGTGATCTGGTGCCAAACTGACTCTGGTTATATAACCGTTTTGTAAATTTAGATATTCATAAGTCAATGGTGACATCTGTAGTCTTGTACGTCAAACCATTACCATGACTTTCTGATTCATAAGTTCTTTATATTTTGCTATGTTCGTGACTGTATGGTTCACCGTGTGAGACAGGGAGGTACAGAAATACATTATTGAATAATGCAAATAATCATGAATAAGCATAACAGTTATGATTATTTGATAGTTTATTTAATTTTGACATTCAAAGAATAATATTTTCAATCTAACACATTCAAATTCATTCAATGTGTCTAAAACGGTAGGTTATGCTTTTTGATGCTTTTGAAAGTAAGTCATTGTAACTGTTTGTGATGTTTTATGAATTATTTTCAATCCCCCTCCTTTCCTTCCATGCTTAGAGATGGGTTCATATTTGGAGCTCCTACGAATACGTCAAACCATTACCATGACTTTCTGATTCATAAGTTCTTTATATTTTGCTATGTTCATGACTCTATGGTTCACTGTGTGAGACGGGGAGGTACAGAAATACACTATTGAATAATGGAAATAATCATAACATTTAAGATTAATTTGATTTTTTGTTATTAATTATTGAAATAATATTAAAATAAAACCAAAGTTGTTGTTGATGTCAGTTTATTAGATTAATAGCTACATATATTCAATTCAAATGAAAGATACATGAACAAGCTTGATTTTCATTAAATATAATTTTCATTGATAATATTTTGAGTTCATTTTCCCGTCCCAAGTGGACATGATTTCAGAAGAGAAATAACAATCTAGTTACTTTCGAAATAAACACCAAACTGTTTAAGTAAAAGCAATACACAATGCATAAATAATAAGGATGCGTGGTATTATTGATATTTATCGGTTTATTGCATCGTGATACAAATCGGTACACACTTCTTAAAATAACCAATATATCAAATGTTTTACAACGAGCTGTTTCAATCTAAAATTGCAAAAAACACAACCAAATAGAACATGATTGACGGAAAGTTCTTTTCAACGTGTGAAGCTAGAAAATGGATATACAGATAAAAAACAGTGATTGAAAAAATATCTCTTTCCAAAACGGCTCATAGCTGAGTAATAATGATCGTTCTTAACGCTCAATTTTAGACACGATAGCATGCATAGTCTTGAATTAAAGCAGTACCAATATATTGCAATACGTATTGCAATACGCTTTTCTGTATCGCAAGATATTGCAATACAGAAATTAGGAACGATACCCATCCTTATCCTTACATACATATTAATTTTCCTGAAAAGACAAACCAAAAGCAATTGCAACATATGGAACATTTCATTGTCAAAGTGTGAGTCAAAATAAAAAATGGGTTGAAATTAGTGTATGTCTTGTATGTCTTTGGTATTAAATATCCCATTCCACATCATCATAACATAACACTCTATATTTTGTTTATCACTTAACGTTCTGAATTGAGTATATTTGCAATTTAATCAGATATTAATAATTTATATTTTTCAATCTAACACATTCAAATTCATTCAACATGTCTAGTTCAGTAGGTTATGCTTCTCGACGCTTTTGATAGTAATTCAGTGTAACTGCTCCCTTCCATGCATATGCCTATATATTAAGTAAATTTAGTTATCCTACGAATAATTACAATCAATCAATTCAATCAGATATCCAAAATTCATCCATTTCAATATAACACATTTAAATTCATTCAAGGTGGTTCATGCTTCTTGACGCTTTTGATAGCAATTCAATTCAATTTGGTTAGTCACTTCATATTTTCATTATTTGCTTAGAGAAAAATATATTTTTAATCATCTAACGAAAGGTCATTTAGAAAGAAAAAGGGAACATTATGAAAAAAAAACAGACACATTACCAAAATTTATAACACTTTTTGTCAATAGACCGATCCATTAAGCCCCGCTCTTCAGTCTTTCGACCAATCGGCGCGCCGTATTTCTGACCTCCTGCCCCGCGATCGGTTCCTCGGACATCGACAAGCAACATGGCGGGCTGTCTGCTTGACGGAAGGAATGTCGCCGATACATTTTTAGAACGTAACGAGTCCTTCAAAGTGTAATATATTCCATGACAACGGGTCCTACTTTCCGGGAATCTTCATAACAACGGTATATTTGATTAATTTCGGAGATGTATACACTAATATTCGTGAGGGGAAAAAATGTCGAAAAAAAATTGTTTCATGGTAAGTTAACCACAGACATATTCAATAAACCGAATGAAGTACATATTTTCAAATAATACATGATTTCTAGTTATAAAAATGTAAATTAATTTTAAAAGTCAAGGTAAAACATGCCACATTCAAGTTTGAACAAGGCACTATAAATGAATAAATAGCAAACTTAAATATAATAATCAACACAATAATTATAATAAATGATTTTATCAAGTTTATGGATTAAGATTTAGTATCCATATTTATTTGTTGAAGTGTTATTATTGATTATGAATAATATATATTATCAGTGTTTGAAGTCAGAGCTAGGTAATTTTATTCAAATAAAGATATTGTAATGTGTCTTGGATTTTTGAATAATTTATGAAATATTTTTTTTCCCAATATTCTGATTTTACAAACATGTTAATAATTGAAATAAATTAAAATGTTTGATTGGTTATTCCATCAAATTATATTGCTTTAATATAAACATTTCAAATACAATATAAACAAATTACATGTATAGTCTCCATCAGTTCCATATTAATTATTGATAGTTTTCACACGGTAGATGAATGTCCTTGGTGCTGTACAGCAACATAAGGAATACTTTTGTTTTGTATTTTTAAAATATTTCAAACTGTTAAGACTCAGATGACTTAAGACTCAAGGGAGATAATTGACAGGTAGATCTACATCTCTGTCCCTGATAATGATAAAATTATTGAGGCTCAAACACTGATGCTTGGCTAAATTCAGGAATTACTTGCACAACCACATGTAAGAAGGCAATCTTTATATTGTTAGAAATTAGACCTAGATATGAAAATATTTTGAAGAACGTCACGTCGACTCTGTGTGGCTCGTGTGTTGCTATTTATAGACTGAATATGTATGGTAGCTTGTGAGATTTCTTCGGGGTCATATCTGCTTAGTTACAGTGTCATTACATGACAAAAACATTTTGAATTTTTTTTAACCCTTCCTCCTGACGGTACTAGGGTAGTAGGGATCGAGCCGTTCTCCTTATGTTAAAAACATATCTGTTACTACTTTTGTTCGAAATTCCTCAGTTTCATAATCACCGTATTTGGATAATTTCAATCCTTTTGAGGCATGACAAAACTTTCATTAGCCATTGTCTTCAACACACTACTCCGAGTCGACAAAGTGAACCTCGGACACTTCCGCATGTTTGTCCGAGGTTTGTGGTTGCTAGGTACGGTTGCTAGGGGGCGGGGCTTAATGGATCGGTTTATTGAATGGTGACACATTCAAAACTTAAAATTGCAACATCTATCTTTCGATTTCCAGTTACAAATGGTAAAATTAACTTCCTGAATAGCAATTGTATGGAGACATAAGACAAGGATAAAACAGAATCTTTGTCCGTATAATAACTTAATAATTTAGTAACTATAACAAATGGGCAACATTCATTTCCTGAATAGCATTTGTATTGGGATATAAAACAAGGATAAAACAGAATCTTTGTCCGTATAATGATAGAAATGTGGACATTGACACTGATTAACTGTAAAGCTTGGTATGTTGATTTACGATTTCTTCAAATGTTCCCTTGATGGTCATTTCTACGTTATACATTATTGAAAATAAGGAACCGCTCATCGAAAAGAACAAACACTTTGTTACCACAAAGATGGCATGAGTAATGTGATGAGTGGTTTGGTCTGAATTAAACTGTTTTGTCCAACTACAGCAGCATTTGTTTCAAGCATTGAATCAGAAAGAAAGAAAATGAGTCTTCATTTAGATTCTTATTTAGAGAGACTGTTCCATTCTGGGTCATCGACTGTATCTATAGCACTTCACTGAACTGAGGAATAGGATCCTGAAATCATTTATCAAGTTCAACAACAACTTGTTGACAATACTGTTTGTATATTTTGTAATGATACAGATGAAAGTTTAAGCCATGTATATTGGGAATGTGAGGAAACCAAACATTTTTGGAATGATCTTCAAATTTGGATGATTCAAAATAAATTTGAATTAAGTTTGACAAAATTTGTCGTTTGGTTTGGTACTTTAAACGGCCAGTTCGAGTGGGTATTTTTTGTTCCACAAATAATCGGTAGGGAATTCCCTTTTGCACACGACACGTCAAAAATTTTTATATATTCGATTTGTTTTCTATTTTTTAATGTTAATAACTATGTCAAATTTGGTAATTTGTTCTAATCCACCCGCCAAAACAAAAAAATAGCGAAAATTATCAAAGTCACAAGCACATCGAGCAGTGTATTTTTTGTGGAAAAGAAATTCATGGAAGACATTCCTGTTAACAAATATACGGTTTTTACATGATTATTTCACACTTAATTTCAAATATGTTCATGGGGTTATCATTTCAGTTGTTCATGATTTAACAATTTGACAAAGAATAAAGTCTATCGCCCAAAAAAAAGAAAAACATCGTGAAATGAAGCCAATCATCGGAGCTACGAGCGTGAGATGCATTACTGGCATTTACTGCCACAAAACATTGTCTTTACTGATAACTTTTATTATGCATCACGTGTATCCATGTCCCTCTTCCATCAATCAATTATTTTTTTCTTGATGTACTCAATGAATTAGCATGATACAGTACATTTGTTTTCTCGCAATGCTAACAATTCACAATGGCGGAGGAAAGCCGATCAAACTCGAAGCCTTGATCATGGCGGCCACTAGGATTATTGTCAGCTGATTGTTTGGTTGGTGTTGTAGTTACTTGGATGTTTAAATTGTAGGAAATGTGTTAATAATGTTTGCATAAGAAAATTGACAGACAGACAGATTTTTTTAATTGAAATCTACATATGACACCTAAAATGGCTAGGCTCAATGACACTGAGAAGAATAGTTGATTTGCATCGGCTTTCGAATATAACTAAAAAATTCGTTAGCGCTGCCGCACTCCGAATTATACACAGTCAATTGCATCTTTCCGAACATAAAAACTTCATATGAATTAAGTGACTAAGATATATTTTTGAAGAAAAAATGTTTTACTATGAGTGAGGTTGTGCGAACTGCGAAGTCGAGGGCGATGGAAATTCGCATGCGAGTAGACAAGAGAGAAATGTCATGCGGATTTATTTAAGAGACATTGCTACAAAATGAAATAACCTGAAATCTAAAAAAATTACGGATTTTTAACGGGATAAACATATTATTAAGTTTGCTTTAACAATCATGATTTGACTTGTCACTGCCAAAGGCCTAAATGCAACTGATTTTACTGTTGTTCACACGACAAAGATTTTTCTATGGATGAAATGACCCTATATACACATATAACCATGTAAATTCCAGGATATTGACGTAGTGACTGTTTTTAAAAAACGAAGGGCCATTATCAAATTTTGATGATCACTGAAACCATAGGTCCCACCCAGAATTATCCCTGCACACTACATTGCATTATGGGAAGGGACATTTCTCATTCTATTAATAGATCTGCTAAACAAATGACGCGCAGTGTCTAAAAATAGCTTCGTTAGTAGCCTTAGCTTATCGGTGAAAACCCGCTCGAACGGGCCGTTTAAGTACCCAACCATTAATTAACCATATTCTTCTTTTGGCTAAAAGACACATTTATGTTTGCCACTTAAAAAATAAGATTCCAAAAGTCAAAGACTTTGTTCACATTCTAAAAGATACCTTTATAGTTGAAAATTTCATATCTAAAAGAAATAATGACTTCATTAGATTTGAAAGAAAATGGTCTCCTCTATTCCTTATCTTTAACTATGATAAGACTGAACAGAAATGAGATTGTTTGTTTATTTTAATAACAAATTCAACTCTGTTATATATATCATATACTTGTATATCATGCTATTATGTATCTTGTAAAAGAAATCTATGGGAACAATAAAAAAATTTTTTTAAAAATTAAAAAAAAGTTCAACAACAATGAGCAGAAACCTTTTTATTCACACCACCAGCGCGTTATTTAGCCTATTCTTGACATGATGTTAAGCAAACGTATGACCAGGATTGATTTCTTTTTCTATATCAATTGCAGAATAAATGATTTGCGAAGTAATTTATCAGGAAATGAAAGTTATCAACATGTCTTACAGAGGTGTCTTACAGAAGTGGTATAGTTTTCAAATTGATATCTTTCATGAGAACTTATTATTTTGCGGGAAAAGTTGTTATTTGTCAGAAGTATTTCAAATGTTTACAATGCTTATAAGTATCCTTTCTATATAAATTCAAGACCTTCCTTAATTGAGAATTTTGAGGTACATATTAAAATAATATTAAATAGATAAAGTGTCTCTTTACACAATGCATCGTTAGCAAAGTTGCAAAGAAAAGTGAAACATTGATATAATGAAATGATATATGTGAGGTAAGAAATGTGATTTTCAATTAAACAAAAAGTAAATTAATATCAACACGTTGAATTTGAATTGGAGATTTAAACATAATTACATTTAAATTGGATGAGAGAAAATGAGGTCATTCTGGATATCTTTCATAACTTTTCTTTTACACTAATTACTACAAATAATTTAATCTGTTATCAACTCGTTATCAGCGAAATGAAACTAAGGAACACTCCACAATATTTATCAGTCATAATTTAATAACCCGGAAGTTTTACCTTTTCATTGATATGTGTAATGAAGCTCATGCCTTGAGTTAAAAGAGCAAGTTGATTAGATGGATTTAATAAAGTTGAGCAAACTTCACAACACTGATTCATTCACCTAATCAAATACACCTTATCCAATTGGTCTTCTCTTTGAATGTAATTACCGGAGTCGATCTGCTACCAATAAGTGGTTTAAGCCAATCTAGTTAAAACTAGCTGTAATGTTATCGCCCCCTAAGTCCTTACGTTACATCTAGCTACTAACCCACCTTGTCCGTCTCACGCATGCGCGGAAATTCTAATAAACGTTCACACGAGTATAAACTATTATTTTTATGAGTTCATAAGAAATAAACGCTTAAAGGGGCAGTAGCACGTTTGTTGATAATTTTATATTTTAAAATGTTCAGTGATAATTGTAAGTTAATGTTAAATGTATTATTTTGACAGTGTCAAAAATGTCATTACACAAGTCAATCATCCATAGTCGGAGGACAAAGTATGAAGATTCACATAAAATACATAGGCCGCCATTTTTGTGTGAACACCTTTAGTTCTTTTTTAGTAAGAAAAGGAATCACATAGCTTAACTTTATATTATATGTTTGATTTATTACTGCTCCATTTAGTTTTAATACACTGTCTTAAGATTGGAACCATTTATTTCCATTTTCCTGACATCACCTTATTATCCCCCTAAAACGTGCTACTGCCCCTTTAAGTGCGCAGTTTTTGTTGCACTACACACTAGGGCTCCAGGGTGACACTTATAGAGTTCTAACAGAGGTGAACTCTAGGTTTTTACACCTTGGCCTGGATGGGATTCTAACCCCGGACCTCAGCAACGTCAGACCGGCGCTCTTTCTAACTGAGCTATCCCGTACCCCAAATGTGATATTTATCGTTTCCAAAACAGTGACGTCTTTGTCAGTTGGAATGTGAACAAGAATTGACATTAGTTATCTTGAAAAATTAAAAGGAAAATTAAAATAAAGAGGACACAGGACCATGTCCATTGTCGATTGAATTGTCTAAATAATCTCTAAATGATTCATGCAAAACAAAAAATTACAGCTTATATCTTTTGATATCAAGTAGCCATAACAAATGGGCAACATTAATTTCCTGAATAGCATTTGTATTGGGATGTGTGAACACCTTTAATTCATTTTGTGTAAGAAAAAGGAATCGAATGGATAAACTTTACGTTTTATTTTTGAATTATTACTGCTCCATTTAGTTTAAATATATTGTCTTTCAATTGGAACCATTAATTTTCATTTTCCTGACATCATCTCATATTCCCCCTAAAAACGTGCTACTGCCCCTTTAAAACTTAGATCACATGACCATGCTCTCGACGAATCAACGTTCGGGAATATGTGTAAACTTCAGAGTCTGACAGTATATGTGAATAAGTAAGTGATATTTTGTAAGGAATATAATAAACAACAAAGAAGTGGGATCGAAATGACAATGACAACTCCTCTTACTCTTGAGTCAATTAGTATGAGTTGCATCTATATAAATGTTGTTCTTTAATTTTACAGTAAGAAAACTTAGTTTATATTAAAAAAACATATTCTTCACATAAAATTCATTGGTTAGTTCCTCAGCCAACCCTCAGTTGCAGTTCAACGTCATCGCAAAATCTTGTAATAAAGAATTGTCACTTCAAAGTACAAATTGAATAACAATCACTGGGAGCCAGATCTGAAAGTTAATAAGTTGTGATTATAGTTGTTATTCAAAAACCTATTTCTTCTATACTACTTCATCTATCTTCTTGTGGGTTCCCTGGCGATTGCTCTCTGTCAGGTAAAAAATGTTTTCATTTTTGTCGCTTTAAACAAGTTTAATATTTTGAAGTGGCTTGATCAGATGTGCCATTGCACATATTGTTTATAGAATCTTGCCTAAGTTGCTTGATACACATTTTTAAGTGTAAAAATGGAGGTTCAATGCTGCATCTTGATCAACACCCTGAGAGGGTCCTAATCTGATGAGGTAATCGCTTCAAACTAAATAGTTCTTCTTTGAAAAGCAGACTTTTGCCTCAATGGTCCGACAACCCTTTAAATTGATATCTGATTATCTTAGTTATTTTTGTGTCATTCAAGAGAGTTCAAATTTGTCCAATTCTGAGGTCTTATCTAGAAAAAAACGATCTGTTGAAACTTCGATGACTTTATTCACTAGTACTGTCAACCTTGCGGTATCTTTGTTGCACTGTGAATACAACTGTGATTTCAACTGACTCACGTCATTCACCTGACGATAACGATGATGTATGTATGTATGTATGTATGTATGTATGTATGTATGTATGTATGTATGTATGTATGTATGTATGTATGTATGTATGTATGTATGTATGTATGTATGTATGTATGTATGTATGTATGTATGTATGTATGTATGTATGTATGTCTAAGGTAAAAGTTCAATCAAGCGCACAGTCTTCATAGTAAAAAAGTGTTGATAAAAAACAACAGCACGCAACATTTTCTCCTACATGTGTCGATTTACTCTTAAGGGAGAATGATTACATTGTCTATGACGTCACGATATTATGACGTCACAATGCTGGACATGTAAAAGGAGCTGATGTAAAGATTGCGCTCTACCTGTTAAGTGATGGACAGTATTTCTTATTAAAGAATTCTTCCTTTATTTTGCGTATGATAGGATCATCTGTTGAAAGTTGGTAGAATGGGAAGATGTTCTTTAATTAAGGATTCAGCCATAAAGGCTGAATCCTTATTGTTATTGGCGTGTTTCTTTTTTTTTTTATTATTATTCCACGAATTTTGTGGTCAACTTTCAGCCCAAACCGCTGATGCTATCAAAGCAAAATTTCACAGGCTGGTAGACCTTGTTGAGGAATGGCCACAATAAGCTTTTTGGACAATTCGGCCCATACGTTAAAGGTCCAGTTCGATTCCAAAATCGAAAATTTAACATTGACTTTTTTTTCAAAATGCACTTAGAGACCTAATTTTTTTTTTTAAAGATGCGCAATCAAAAATGCTGCAAAAAACGAAATCATGGCAAATTCGTAGGTCACGTGGTTTGGCCGCCATCTTGAATTTTCTGCATTTTTTTCAAAAGTCCGACCCCAGGCACCTTTCAGGAATCACCACTCGGCAACTGCTGATACTAGAAAGCTGAAACTTACACATAATGTAGCTGAGACATTGGCCTATAACAAGTTTGTTTCAAAATTCAAAAATTCGAAATAGTTTTTTTTATAAAAATCTTCAAAGTTTGCACATTTTGCAATATTCAAGGGCAGATAACTCAAAAACCTCCCAGACGAATTTGATGATTTTTGCATGAGAGTTAGACATTAGCAAGGTCTTCAAGATAAAAGAATAAAATCGCTCGCGAACAGTCATTTCCGGTCAGGGTCAGAGGTCAAATTTTCCATTTTGGACATGTGGTGTTTTGGTGGGTATGTTTGAAATATCGTAGCGAATCAAAGGCGTACGATAACTCTTTGTTCTATACATCATATGAAAGCCAAAAGTCTATAGAATTTTTTAAAATTTGACAGTAAATTCCTTTATTTGTTTTACATTGATTTACGGCCCTTTGAATATTGTCAATTCTGCTTTCGTTTTGAATGCTTAGGATAAAGGTATGTTAAAAACGTCGTTACTCATCAGTGACAGGAGACAAATCATTGTTCCATATATCATTAGAAAACCAAAAGAATACACTATCTTTTAAAAATTAACAATAAATTCAGTTACTTCATTTACATTTAGTTACGGACCTTTGAATATTGTCAACCCTGAATGCATTTGATAACTGTATATTTGCAAAATGCGTAAGTCATCAATCAACAGACATATCTCACGAACCATTAGAGATACTTTTATAATTTTTATGTCAACTTGTAGAGAAAAGAATTGTCTTTTTTTCCATGTATCATTTGTCTATGCGCGCACAGAAATGAAGAAGCAGTGCGCGCTCTACTTGCGCTCCGGCGTTCGCTAATTGAACTTGTATTTAACTCGCGCACCTTGCGGCACTCATACCTCACGAACCATTAGAGATAATTTTATAATTTTTATATCAACTTGTAGAGAAAAGAATTGTCTTCATTTCCATGTATCATATGTCTATGCGCGGACAGGAATAAAGAAGCGGCAAGCGAAATATAAGACATCGTTCACACGCGCTAGTTGCGCTCCGGCTATCGCTAATATAACTTGCATTTACCTCGCGCACCTTGCGGCATTCATATCTCACGAACCATTAGAGATAATTTTATAATTTTTATATCAACTCGTAGAGAAAAGAAATGTCTTCATTTCCTTGTATCATACGGTGAGTGCCGTCGGTTAATTTGAGGGATAAAATAGAAAAACTTTACACTGATAGATCACATTGTCAATTAAACTCTTTGTTTGGGACTGGCAATAAATTGTCTAAGTGCGTCTCATACACTTTGATAGCCTTTGTGGTCAAGATTTAGTTTCAAGACCAAAGGCACGGGTGGGTGCGTAGGTAGGTACAAGCAAGTGTACCTTCCCTTAATTGAAAAGGGCATAATGACGGCCACTATCAGCTCTCGGGCTCTCGGGCTCTTGGTCATTAGATAAAGGGAGGCCGACCTGATTCCTGCCTAAATGCTCGGCAGATTCCACTCGCAAGGGTGTGACGTCCTCGATTAACTCTTTTTTCCAAAATGCCTGTCGCCCTCTTGAACTTTGAAATATGCATTTCCTCCCGGCCGCATGTTCTACACTTTGTGCTTGTAGACATTTCATGCAAACACGCTGTCCAGTCATGTACATTCGATTTTGGTCACTAAATCCGTGCATACGGCCACGGGACACCGGAAGACGTCGCTACAACGTTCTCTGAACTCAGAACAGCGCTAGCCTCGCTAGACATCGTATTTTCGACCTAAAACAACACACCAAGGAGCTCGAAATGGTCAAAAGCACGCTCTGACCTCAAACAACACATCAAACAGCTCAAAACGCTGAAAAGCACCCCTCCATACAATGAATTCATTCTCGGATGCGAGATTGTTTGTTTTGCCTTCGTGAATCCAAAGTCTTAGTGCTAAAATTCCATACAATTCACAGCCGACTCGCTGGTCCAGTGGGAAAAGCCTTGGCCTTTGAAACCAAGATGCTAACTTTTAGGGTTCAAGTCCAGCTTGAGCCAACAAACTGTTGCAGATCTAACTTGTTATTTTTTTGCTTAGGTAGAACATATTTTGGTCACATTACAGTTAAATGGCATGAAATATATATTTTTATGCAAATTGATTTTGAAATTAATGTCTATCAAAGTACATACACAAACACAGGCCTAAACGTTGAGTATCAAGTGAATTCTGGTCATTTTGATAATGTATTAGTTACTTTTTAAATCTCAGAAAAATACGTCATGTGAAGGTCAAACACTCTGTGAAGGTCAAACAGGATGTCTTGAAGAGCTAAGTACTGCCGCGGCAGTCCTAGTTCAATATGACATTTACGTTTGCAATTGACAGAGTCTTTTTGGCCTTGGTAATACTGAAATCGTGACTTTTAAAATTCGTCTGAACGAACTATTGACTTCATACATACATGTATTGCATATATTTGTCATACATATCATCACCATACATCGCTGAATCCGTTTGTCGTCGCTTTGCGACTATATTTTTCTTTCCTTTTGCGCATATATCTAAGTGTTCACTCAGGGGAATACAGCGGGTGTTTGGGTCCTTTATTTGTTGCTTATGAACCCTCACCCTTCCCCTCAGATATTCAGTTTGGCCAATATACTTTTCATGGCATCCCTGAGATGTGATTTGTAAATAACATTCCGGCACTGCAGTTCATGTTTGAATGAACAATAAATTGTGCATGCTTTTCAGAAAGTCTTATTGATTTCCCCTCCATCAAATGGTCGCATGTTCCACAATTCCCTCTATTGCATTTAGTGAGATAATTTCAGGAAGATGTTTGTCGAACCGCGCCTTAGAAAGTATTTGTTTCAGGTTCGAACTCTGTCTTTTACTTTTGATTAGATTGACATCTTTCATGATCATCTTCATTCTCTTCTCTTGTTCTGAGATCGGCATGTTCTGTTTTATGACGTCAAAGTACAAAATGAATAATAATCACTGGGAGCCAGATTTGAAAGGTAATAAGTTGTGATTATATTTGTTTTATATTTGCATGGTTACCTCATTTGATGCATTCAGGTCGCATTGACCCACAAGCACTTGAGGCATGGTTATTGCTCATATACTATATATAACAAGGCTTTTCAATGCCCTATTTTGATCCCCAAAATATATAATATTCTTTTGGTGACATCGGTTACATATCGTGTAACGTGTTTTCAAATACCTTATCTTACATTCGATATCGATCTTACATATATGTCACCCTCATAATTAGAGCTAACAAGCTATATGGTGAAGCTATATCCCCCGCAAATTACACACAATGTATCGATTTTACTTATCTTATTTCAATTTAAATTTTTTTTACTGTTTTGATTTATAAATTTAACACTTTTTCTAAAAAATTCCTATATTTTATGTAGATATTGTCAAAATTGCTACTCATAATACATTATTACATGTTTCTTTATTTCCACTATGAATTTGAATTGAAATGGTTGATTAGTTACAAAGCTATGACCCGGGCACAAAGTGTTACGGACGGACGGACGGACGGACGGTGCACATTTTGTTACCGTTTAATTATGTCAAGCTAGTCTTACAGCATCATCACATAACATCTTTTAGGGCCGCTTCTTTGATTTATTAAAAACACTGTCTATCTAATGCTAACATTTTGTTTTGTTTTCTTTATTTACCTCAAAGAGTGCAACTGTCAGTTTACTGCTTCTTGTTGTAATGTTGTAAAAGTTGAATAAAACAGTAGTAATAAGATGTCAATGTATGCTGTTTTTGAAATGAATAAATCATATAGTGATATATAGAGAATCTCACCCGAGTGTCTTCAGATATCAAATATATCAACACGAGTTGATAAAAGTTACAAATATCCGAGGCTTGCCGAGGATATTTGTAACTTTTATCAACGAGTGTTGATATATTTGATATCTGAAGACACGAGGGTGAGATTCTATTTATCATCCAATATCATTTTTAATTCACAACCAAGAAAAAACGAAACAAACTGTTTTGAAACTTTGGTCAACTTTACTTCCGTATGGCGTATGAATATCTCATCGATCACAGGTACAGCAGCACCAAGAACTGATTACGTCATTGAAACAATTATTAAAGAACAATACAAAATAGTACTTAAAACTTTTCAAAATATTGAGTCAGTTTTTATCACTAACTTTCTCCTGTTAGATTTTTTGGCCAGTTCAAATTATAGAATTACAAAAAAAACAATCAAACTGCAACTTTTAACAATTTGGAGTGAGTTTTGACTCTAAATTTGGAGCACCTCATTCACTCAATCAACAGTATGCGAGCCGAGATGGCGGGTGGACAGTTACTGGGAATCATGCTCGCTATCACTCTCAATGACAGGTCTACGACGCTTGTCAGCAGCATAATTGTTCACATTAATTGTGAAGGAACCTCCAGCAATGTAACTTGAGCCAAACACTGACTGAAGATGGTTCCGCTTTGAAGAAACCGATGTGGTGCTGGAAGCACATGTCGACACGGTCGACGGAAGAGCCGACATGTTTCTGTCAGCGACCTCGTTATAACGAGGGCCATAAGGCAGAGCTGGTGCACTGTTTACATTTCTCACCTCGCTATACGGAACAAGTTGACCTGGATTGGAATTGGACAATATTGAAGATATTTGGCTGTGTTGTGAATCACTGATGTGGGAATAATTGTTAATGCTGTGGACATTTTTGTGACCTGTGATCTGCATTATGTGAGATGGAGGAATGTTACTTTCCGTCAACTTTTGAACCAAGTGCTTTCTTGCACTGTGATTCGTGAGCTTCCGGTCACCTGTCAAACCTGCCGCGACAGCCATTCTTTTCATGAAAGATTCCAACTTGTGTATTCCAACTGGCTGTCTCTTGAACCAAACTGATTCAACAGATGGATTTCTCACAGTAGTCGTGGAAACATAGAATGGTGAATCAGGGAAAGAATAATTCCCGGGTCTCAAACTTCTGTACAATTTATACATTTCAATAGGGCAGCGTTCTTTTTCCGGAATGGACCACATCTTGGGCGTGATATGACGGGAATCAGACTGATCACCCTGTCTTGTTTTTGAAATACGCTCTGTCAGTTCAAGATACTCATGTCCGCTACTATCTTCCTTCAATTCCACGTCGCCCCACAACATTTGCTTGTGTTCATGACTGCCTCGGAGACCAAAATGTACAGTGTTGTTAAACCACAACGTGTTCAAGATAGACTCAGGTGAAGACACACCTAGTTGTTTACTGGCCCAAAGCTGCTCAATTTCATGATCAGTTATTGGAGCTGATCGATGAGGTAAGTTACCCTTTCCAAGTGACTTTAATTGTTTTTGTTTTGCGGACATAACTTCTCTGTATTTTGTAAATTCGACGCTGCTTCTCAAGGTATAACCATAGTTATGGCGACGAAGATATCCCTCAATAGAGGAATTAATCCCTCTTAAAGAATTCGTTTCAAATTCTTCTCCATCCGATTTTTTGGTTGATACAATAAACTTTGACAAGTAATTGTTCAAAAGGACAGGGGGTACTTCATGAATCAAACGAGTTTCACCTTGTGTCAAAAGAAACTGTCTTAGCAGATTTGTGTCCCTAAGTGTTTTCCTAGCAGTGTTTTTATTTTCCTGCATTGCAACTAGGGCATCAACATCCGCATCAGTTACTTCATTAAAGCGAGAGTTAGGTTGGACATTTGATTTCAATGTAGTAGCTTGTACCCCTGACGACGAGGATGTTGTAGATGACACAGACGTCTGCTCACCTGGTGTTACTGTTGATCTAGAATTAACTAGTTTCAGTCTTGTTTCCATTACTTCCACCTGCCAATCAATGCCATCAATGGAGCAAAGGTACACTCCATCCCCAAGGTAGGATATCACACTTGCTTGACCAGTACTATCTATGGTCACTTTGTCACCTTTCTGGAAGTCCACAATGGCAGCCATGTTTGTTTACTTCTCAGAAGGAAGGTGAAAGTAGTTCCAATAAGATTAACCAATCAGCAATTAGATGAAATTTGGTCAAAACGATATCTCCTAGGAGATATCGCTTGATCTTTCACAAGCGATATCTCCTCTGGAAGCCAGTATTGGATGATAAACGTTATTATGACTATCCCAATAGCACCTGTGGTTGATAAACGCGCCAAGACTTAAAGGGGCAGTAGCACGTTTTTTGATAATTTTATATTTTAAAAATTGCACTTATAATTGTAAGTAAATGCCTTATGTATTTTATTGACAGTGTCAACAATCACATTACACAAGCCAATCACACATAGTCAGAGGACAAAGTATGAGGATTTACATAAATTCCATAGCGGCCATTTTTTTTTGAACACCTTTAATTCATTTTTGTAAAAAAAAGGAATCGCATGGCTGAACCTTACGTTATATATTTGAATTATTACTGCTCCATTCAGTTTCAATACATTGTCTTTCATTTGGAACCATTTATTTTCATTTTCCTGACATCACCTTATATTCCCCCTAAAAACGTGCTACTGTCCCTTTAAGCTGGTATATTTAGCAGATTAATTGCAAACCCATGAAGGTGCTCTCATATGAATAGGAAATGCTTAAAGGGGCAGTAGCAACTTTTTTGAAAATTTTATATTTTCAATTTTTCACTGATATTGTTCGTTAATGCTAAATGTATAATTTTCAATTTTGTCAAAAATCCCATTACACAACCAAATCATCCATAGTCAGAGAACAAATGATAAAGGGTTCACATAAAATCCGTTGGCAGCCATGTTTTATAAACACCTTTAATTCATTTTTGGTTAGGAAAAGGAATCGCATGGCTGAACGTTACATTATACCTTTGATTTATTACTGCTTCATTTAGTCTGAATACTTTTTCTTGGAAACATTTATTTTCATTTTCTGGACATCACCTTATCTTCCCCCTAAAAACGTGCTACAGCCCCTTAAAGGAAGTCAACATCAATCGGTTACCAGAAACTCGACAGAAAAGAAAAATAAATCCAGCCCAAATCCGACCATAAGTTATATTGACTTGTGTTATCAAAAATTGACCCAATGATATCCAAACGTCATTTCTATATTTTCTGTAAATGGCTGTAATGTTTTGTCCTTTTTTATTTGCATCCGAGACATGAAAAAACAATTATGGATTGAAAATTCGGTCAACAGTCGTTTTAAAGATCCAAGAAATACAACGGACTTCGTCAAAATTCTTTAATTCCATATCACTTTGTACCAAAAGTACCAAAGCGTACCTGTAACATTGGATGTCTTAGCGAGCTTGGACTTTACCCTATATCAATAACCATACTCTCAAGCATGTTTAACTACTACAGAAGATTGATAAGGATGGACCATAACCGACTCGAATATGCTGCTTTACAAGAAGATAGACTTCTATCAAAATCATCTTGGGTCTCAACTATTGAGCAAATTCTTCAAAACGCTTTCCCTACTTCAAATATTGTCAACATATCCTCACTCCAATTTACAGAATTTATAAAGTCTCAATTTGTTAACTTGTATCTACAGGAAATAAATCAGCTTCCGTCTGATAAAGGAAAAAAACTTCGCCTGCTTGGGCACATTGGAGATTCATTTCAATATAAGGACTATCTATCGTCAATTAAGAACAAGGAGCATCGTAAAGTTTTAAGTAAATTACGACTTAGTGCTCATCAACTAGAGATAGAGAGGGGTCGATACAACAACATCCCAGCTGATAGTCGTATTTGCAAGCAATGCAACCTAACGGAAGTTGAAACAGAGGAACACTTTATATTGTCATGTCCTAAATTCCATAATAAACGTTCAGACCTCATCTGTTCAACAGGTCTGACGAATGCGGGGTTGCCAAAGAAAGATCTCCTAACTGCCATATTAAACCCTAAGAGTCACCATGCCTCCAAAACCACCAAATTGTTGTATGAATTATATCAATACAGATTAGGTTAAATGGCATGCAGTTTCATTGTGTATAATAGCATATCTCTGTTATTTGTTATGTATATATTATGTATGTCATGAAATTTGTTTATTCTCGTTTTGTACACTGCCCAAGAAGGGTGTTCTCTGTGCAAATAAATTATCTTATCTTATCTTATCTTATCTTATCTTATCATAAATGTATTTATGTATCTAAAACGTAATCAAAAGTGAGAGTTATTTTGATATAATTGTATTTTTGTATCTTTCAGAAACCAGTTATTGGTCGAGCTGGTTTAAATGGCGAGAGGTGAGATATTTAGCATTGCATTTTTTTTAAAAGTATGTGATAACAAGAGCCACCAGAAAAGATGGCTTATCCCCCCGGCCCCACCGAAGTTGAATGATCATTTTAAGCATATATTTTGATATTTTGATATACTGATTGTGTGAATAATGTTGTACCCCAAAAGGCAACAACATTAACCCCAATTTGCTTTTACTTAGATGTTATAATTAAGACAAGTTTTAACATTCAACTAAAAATTCTATCTCTTTAAGAAAAAATACACTCAGGCGTCATTAAAAAAATATAAGCAAACTGCAGGAGATCGACATCAGCATACATTTATGAGAATTACCTGATTGATACATAATCTCGTGTTTGACCATTTGTATCACCCCTTTTCACAGAGGCGATCATTATTATAAAAGTATCAGAGGGGCGGAACACGGATTGAAAGATTACTTTCCATTGGGTCGACGTCTTGACACCAGAGGTCTCATGCGAAATCGACCAAGAGGATGGTCCGTTGGTGGATATTGAGAAGATTTGATGATAATGATGAATTCCATTAATTCTCATGACAAATATTTTAATCGAGAATAACATGGTCCGAATGAAAGTTAATTCCGCATGGAAGTAATAGTTTGGTTTTGTAAAACCCTGGTTCGATTCCGTGTGGAGACACGCTCCAGTTTGTGATCTGGATCTCATACTGCAGTGTGTCCCTTAGCGGAGCCCTTTTTCCACTTTTTGCAAACTACTCATCTTACGAGTTCATTCATAATTTTTGTTGTTAATTGCAGAGTTGCTGTGACAACGCACGTGCAACTGCAAATCCAAGTAAAAAGGGTGTTGCAGGTTTATTGTCGTCACACGCATTGCTGAGAGTGATGTAGGCTATAACATTTTTCAAAATGTTTTGCAAATATGCAACTTTTTGGAAGTTTTACCTGAATAAAGGCAATATAAATTATATGTTTTGCACTTCATTCCTAGTTGGGAAAAACTTTAACATCTTTAGGATAACATACATTTGTCGAGAAATAAACGCGAAAAAACATTTTATTGAGTACTTTAGCAAAGCACTATAAATAGCGCTGAGTAACCACCCGTCAGCGATACGAGGAGTGGATCAAGGACAAAATGTTTTCACACCACAAAGAATAAAAGTGTCTTGATACCTCATTGCATGCTTATTGTTACAGATGGTTCTATTGATGAACAATTGTTCATTGGGAGAAGAATGTTAGCACCCTGTCTTAAAATCCCATTATTACTGAAGTCAAATTGCCTTTGACATGGCGAAGAGGGATAATACCATTTATTTTTCTTATCATATAACCGACAATTGAAGTGGAAGTTGTTTGATATTAGTTTGAGAACCCCAGGCATCGTTCTTGGGCCACTCCCTTCTTAATATAATAAATGGCCTGGTTGGTGAAATAGACTGTAATATGAAACTGTTTGCTGATAACATGTCACAACATATTGTAATGGACGATTCCAGCAATAGGCATAATCAGTCATTTTTTAATAATCAATCAAAATTAACCAAACTTGGTGTGTGGGTAAAACAAAGTTTGAAAAATAACATGCACTTTCAATTAATTTCAATTACAAAATAAAAAATTTCGTTAAAAAAATATTTGATTTCAAAGACACCCACCCTCGAAAAAAATAAAATAAATTTATTTTTCATCGATTCTTTTTCTTATACAAATATTTCTACTCATCATAAAAATGCCGTTGAGTGCTCAATGTCTTCGTTGTTCACTTGTCTATCAATTATGACTATTCAAAAAAAATTAAGTGTCGAATTTAGTATAAAATTTTGACCCTCCAATAGTAGTACCCCAATCACGTTTTTTAAACATGTCCTATTTTACTCTTGAATATTGTCAATAATTATTTAAATGTTCCACAAACTATGTTGTCACGGTCACTGTCATTGTCATCCGAGTCTGTCTAGCCCTAAAATGTGAAATTAAAGTTAACACAGAATATTTTACAACCGATTTAAGATGAGACTCAACTTTGCAGTTTAAAGGTCTCAAGATAAATGTACATATCGAGCGATACCTCAAATTTGATAAGCTTAAACAAAACAGGAGTATCATGTATTGCAAAATTAAAGTACAAGTTATCGAAATACCTTTTTAAAACTTTAAAAATACAAATATATGTATAAAAAATTGAAATTTTAAATTAGAAATTTCAGATATATAAAATGTCTAGAAAATTGATTTTTTTTAGAATTTAATTAATTTAATTTAATGTATGTGATTTATGAAACCAAGCAAGTAAAAAATCAGGCCTAAGAGTAATTGAAGGGTCCGTGTGACGGGGTGTCAAAAAGGACTGTTAACTGCAACCTAGCTCTTGAAAAAGACTCAATTTGGAATATTCTGAAAGCTGAGATAATTATCTATACCATGATATATGGAATGACACCATTGAATTTGGTTGCAGAAAGATTATTCACAATGAAATCACATAATTTTCGAGTTTGGTTGCAGTCCCCTATAGGCACCTGCAACCAAATTATTTTTCCAAGAAAATACATGTTTTTATCAAACAGAAGAGCCTGGGCTTGAAGAAATTTGGTTGCAGATGGAATATATGATGATTTGACAACTGTTGATCACTTACCTGGCTTTTTATTTACATTTCAATGACACATAAGCCACTTACCGATCGCTATCGAGTCCGGTTTTCGATCATGTCACATCATGTTTTGAAAGCGTTTCTGACATTATGGATAGAAATATTTCACTGACCTTGATTATTTTAACAGTTTCTATCATAAAGCATGTCATGGTAGGTACTTTTGACATTATTTGACCAAATTGATCCCTAAATTTCATTTCTGTGTTTCAACGTGCTCCCATAGCGAATTCGAATTGTTGTCATATCTCAAAACGATTCTCATTGGCTGTCAGGAATCCCTTTAATTGCAAAATGACTTTGATAGAAAATAAACATCATTGAGTAAGTTTAACAAATGGTTTCTATCCAAAAACAGAACAAAATCAATTATAAATCAAAAATTAGGAAATTTGATTTTTTTTTGGAAATGTTTGAGATTGAATCAACCAATTGTAGGACACGTTACATACCGCATGGCATTACGTCACTCACAGTGCGAGAGGGAATCTGTCAAAATGAAAATCCTGATTTGTTTTTGTTTTTACGTAAAATAAGGTAAATTATAAAACTCCTGCAACAAAACTTGCCTCTTTGCTAATTAACAAGCAACTAAAATCTCTGCAACCAAATTAGTGTTTGTCAAGACACGAAAAATGATGGATAATTGCTAGAAAATAATTTGGTTGCAGTTGCCTATAGGGACTGCAACCAAACTCGAAAACCACTCGATTTCATTGTGATTGTACGTTCTGCAACCAAACTCAAGGCTTCAAGGAAATGGTTGATTTATAGTAAATCATTTTAGCTGTGAGAATATCTTCATTTTAATCATTTTCAAGGAAAATGTGGCATTTTATTGATGTTTTAGATACCCCGTCATCCGGACCCTTCAATTACTCTTAGGCCAAAAATCACATTTGTACATGTAAAAAACAATTACTGTTGGGAAAAAAGTTCAAAAACAGTTTGTTATTGTGTCATATGTTGGTTACATAAATCTTTACTTATCCTTTATTATATCTGAGTTGTTGGAAAATATAAGTTAAAACTATCAAAGCTTTATCTTCTCAAGAAAAAGCACATTAGATTCGAGAAAGGTGTTCTTTACCATAAATTTAGTCGTAAAAAAGATGATTACAAACACAATCTTAGCCCACGCTTTTATCGTGACAGCCAATGAAAGCGGGCGATTGCATGTGGGAGTTACTCCGATTGAGACGGTATGGTCGTTCTTTTATTTTATTTGATGTGAGTACGTTGTTACAAAAATCCGATAGATAGTGCAAATTGTAGCTGAATAATTGTTCTACATCATGAATTCTTTGTAGACATGTGCGCTTTGCGAAAATACGTTTTTTACATTTCTGAAGTTTTCCTCCTTACAAAGTCAACATTTGACGTCACATAAATGAAAATCTAAAAATAAGTGTCTCTGGATTTGTTATTTTTTTTTCTTTTGAAGTATCTCGATTTTTTGTACAATAAGAGGCAACGGTACGAAAAAACGTAAAACCACCCCCCTGTTTTGACCCCGATTTCTAACCAACTTGTTAGGCCTGCGAGAAGAGTTGTCCTGGTTATCTCCCCTGTCTGGTTATCGCTGCAATCTCAACATTAAAAGCGATACAAAAATAACTTCACATAAGACGGTGCTGTGGCAAGAATATTTTAATGAGAGAGAGAGCAGTATAAACAAATCATGTCAAGTTACATTGAAATCAGGTTAAAATTCCATTAAAATGCCACTTTCTTGCTAACTTTTATTCAATCAAAGTTATCAAGACATCTCTGGTACCCAGACGTCGACCTACTCCGACGTTCCAATTTATAGGTTTCGTTGACAAGACATCTCTGGTACCCGCCCCTCTGACACTCTTTGTGTCTAGATCGCCTCTCTGAAAAAGGGGTGATACGTATGGTATAAAAACAGTGATTTATCAATTAAACTACGTGGCAAAAGAAAGTATAGGTCGGATTTGAAGAGTGATAAAGAAAACAAAACAAATTGTATCAGTATACTGTTGGTTTATACAAATGAATAGTTTCAGATCATCATTGAGGCACAATATTGTAAGCATACAACTTGCACATGATTAGTGGGCGGTCATTGAACAGTGGAGGGGTCCAGAAATCATACTTTTCAGCGATATCGGAATCGATATGTTTGATTGTAAAATGTCTGAAACGTTACACACCAGGTTTTAGTAGCTTGTATGTCCACCTTTGGCATCGGTGCAGGCAGTGCTCGCTTCATCGATGACGTCATACGTCTGATGGCGTTAGTTGATAATATTTGCAATACTTCCCTTAGAGATATTTCCATTACATTTATCGTCACAGGGGGCCGCTGTCTGTCAAGATGGTCCCATAGTTTCTCTATTGGGTTCATGTCAGGGGAACAGGCAACATTGTGACGGCCGTCGTAGTCTCTCATGTCGATGTTCAGCGAACATGAACATTCCTTTGAAGGAATGGTAAGATCTGATATCTGCAGATCAAAGTCTCTGTAGCACGGTGCCTCGACTGATGCGAGTCCTTGAGCTATTGCTTCTATTCACGCCGCAGTTAAGAATAATTTGATTGCGCAAGTGAATGTGTCATATGTGAAGATCTTACTGTTGCGTTGTAACGGTTCTGGGCTTGTCCTTGTTCCTGCCTGTTTGCTGTTCACTTCCGTGCACAAGAGCCTTCTTGCTATCTGCTCCTGTGTTGCCCCGATTTCTCACATACTTACAGCTCGCTCTCGCTCCCCTGCTGTTAGTCCTGGAGGTTCTTTTTTTGTGCTTTCACCAGCTATGTTTCCATTGGAAACTTTCCAACCTCGTGTATGACCATATCTATACTCTACTTCAGTACGTTCATCAAGAGCTAATGGCTTAAAACGTGATTTACCTTTTACACGTGAGTCATAGCACCATATATAACGAATCGTTTTCACGATGTGATAACTCCCTTCTCCTACTCAGACAATGAGTTTGTGAACAAATTTAGAAAAGTATTTTTAAAATTCCTTTTATAGACCTTTACTTTCTTTTGCCGCATAGTTTAGGTTATAATCATTAAAGTTCTAACAAACCAAGTAGAAGAAATTCAGAGCATGAAATTAAAACATATGTTCATATATATCTGGATCCAATAAGGTCATGTGACTGGTAAATAATTCAAAAAATAATAAGTGGAAGTTTTACAAAATATCCTTACATATTGACGTTTTGCACAGAAGCTTCCTGCTGTTTGTAAGGACTATGATAACAATGTAGCATTTTGGCAGTATTGTATCCATTATGTTTCCATAAATATTTATTTCAAAGTTTTATGATAACACTATTTATTTGTAAGTTAGTTAAAATGTCGATTAAAAAATTTCAATACAAAACTAGGTTTGGTATACTTCATAATCTTTTCTGTGAACTACATTTTGTCAGAGAACTCGCATGAGGGATGATTTGCATTTAATTTCAATTCTTTTCAGAAATTTCAGAATCTATAACAATTGATTTTCATTATTGGTTATGATCTGCTTGAAATTCAAAAGTTTTATATAACTAGGTGCGCAAGGATACATTACCTACTGATTTAAAAGTATATCCATAAAACATAATTTTAAGAACTGGAGTTTAATACATGGACATAATAAATGCGATATGGAAATACAGAAAAAATGTATCAAATATTCAATGTTTGCCAGTTTCTTGTATAATAAATTATATTTGGATGAGGTATTTGGCACAACAAATCAATAAACAGGGTCTGTTCACATTATGGAAATTTTCCCAAATTACTGAGATGTTACAGTGTGTAATAGTTAGAAATGCTCTTACAACTTCAATGGATTAGGTAATGAAGAAATATGATCAAAAGTTAGTTAGAGCCTTCACCTGGCTAAAAATAAATGGTTGCAATTTGAAAAGAGCATGATTCATGAAATCTTATCTTCAAATATTTGCCAGATTGCTTATTTGCCTGTGGTGGGTTGTTTTAATGTTTTAACGATATATTTTATGATATTATACACTATTTGAAATACCCTTTTCACCACATCCATGACAAAATATGGTAAAAATGTCATTTTTGATATCACGTGCAACCAGAATTTTGGGCTTAATTTGTCAAGGCAAGTAAAGTTGACAAATTCGTGTATGCAATATCGATACTCTGATTAGCTGAAAATGTGCATGCGCAAATTTTAATCAACAGGCTAGATGGGCCAGATAGGCAGGCAGAAATTATAAGATTTTATGAATTTTATTTAATGTTTCTTTGTTAAATATTATTTAAAATTTTCAAATTGATGTTACCATAAAGAATGAATATGTTCCCTTTACAATGTGATGAAAATAGCTTTTAAATATTTATTGGTATTTTTAAAAATCTATACACTAGTTCTTAAATTTTGAATTCAAAATTGAATTTTTCATTCTGAAGAATATGTAAAGATGTTTTGTCTGACTGAATAATTGCATTTGACATGAAAAAACTTACAGCCTTTCTTCTTTCTTACAAATAAGCAAACAAATTAAGAAAAAAACACTTCTAAATGCATCATAAAAGAGCCTGGTGATATCAATAGGAAACAAATGTCATAAAAAATTAAATTACCTTTGCTTGAAATCCTCCATTGTAATTAGTACCCCTGCTGTCCAGAGCAAATATATTATTTACATTTCCTCTTTGTCAAACCCTGGGATGCTACTTATCAGTGAAAGAGAACAGATGTTTTCAGTTTGTTACACTAGTTTCAATAGTTTCCCTAAAAACATCGCACTAACTTTGAATAGGCTTAAGAATGACCCCATCACGTCAGCAATAGCAATAAAATATCATGTCGTGAGCTTATTAAAATGCAAGAGAGGATGATATTGTTATCAGTCACTTGTAACTGACAATTTTTTTGTCACAGATAAAAAAACTAAGTATTTTACCAGAGGGCAAATGATAGATAAAGGGTACTTCAGTGAGATTTTCAAGTTTAGAAAATGTCATTGGAACCATTTTTAAATGACAAAATGAAAGAAATATCTGCTGAGAAGACAGAATAATATGTAGCTAAGAAATAACATAACTTGGTTGCAAACAAATAGCATAATCTACTGTTAATAATTATATACCTCTCTGGTGTGTGACAAAATGACGACAGAAATCAAATGCTCCTCTGGGTTTGTCAAAAACCAGGAAAGCATCATTGGAATGCTAAAATCATTTTAGAAAGAAATGACATGATAATATATTACCATATTCTGCTACTGAGAAATAACATAGCTCTGGTGATGTGAAATAGCAAATATCTTTTGTTAAGAAATAACATACCTCTGCTGTGAAGAAACAACATAACCTAATGCTAAGAAATAACCTACTTTTGGTTTAGTGAAATAACATATTTTATTGCTCAGAAATAACAAACCTCTGCTATAAATAAATTCTGCTGTAAAGAAATAGCATAACTATTGTGTGAAAAAATAACAAAATATATTGGTAAGAAATAACATAATATATTGGTAAGAAATAACATAATATATTGGCAAGAAATAACATAACTCTAGTGTATACAAATAATATAATCTGCTGATATTAAATCACATTACTCTGGTGTGAAGAAATAACATATTTTTGTGCAAAGAAATAACATAAATCTTGTGCATAGAAATACCATAACTCTTGTGTGAAGAAATAACACATTTTTTTGCAAAGAAATAACATAAATCTTGTGCAAAGAAATAACATAAATCTTGTGCATAGAAATACCATAACTCTCGTGTGAAGAAATAACATATTTTTGTGCAAAGAAATAACATAAATCTTGTGCATAGAAATACCATAACTCTCGTGTGAGGAAATAACATATTTTTGTGCAAAGAAATAACATAAATCTTGTGCATAGAAATAACATAACTCTGGTGTGAAGAAATAACATATTTTTGTGCAAAGAAATAACATAAATCTTGTGCACAGAAATACCATAACTCTGATGTGAAGAAATAACATATTTTTGTGCAAAGAAATAACATAAATCTTGTGCATAGAAATACCATAACTCTGGTGTGAAGAAATAACATATTTTTGTGCAAAGAAATAACATACCTTTAGTGTGAAGACGACGGCCAGTTGAACCCTTCGGTCGATTAGATAACTTGAATAGAGGTCAACAAAATGATTTTGATAACAATAACAAAATATTAGTATAGTAGTATGTTAGAGTCACAAAGGGTACGTTGCCTTAACAAGATCATATTTGGACAATGGTATATATATCACGATAAATATATTTATGTAACGGTATATATACTCACGTCGATAATAAACTAGACCCCTGATTATTTTACTTCAAAGACAATTTATTAATTTTAATGATTTAAATTGGTATTTCCTGAGTTCGCCAGTGTTCATGGACACGTTTTTTGCATTGCAGAAACACAACATTTCTTTATTAGGCTTCACGTGCAAGGTTCTGTTAAAATAAGTTGCACGATCCGCACGTGCGTGTTCTGGTATGAAAGGCTATGACACAAATCAGTATCCTCACTGTCATTGGAAAACCACGATAAGAATGCCGAGACTTACTTAACTACAGCAGTAACCAACTTGCAATTGGTAGAAAGGTTCCAACAGACTGGTCAGACAAGGGACAGTCCAAGATCAGGGAGACCCCGCATCACAACCCCGCAGGAAGACCGGTACTTGCATACTTTGCACCTACGTACAATGTAACCGCTTCCTGACGGCAACGTCAACGGCAAGAACTGCGTTTGGTCGCCGTCTTAGCCGCCAGACAGTAGCCAGACGTCTGCGTTACTTCGGTATTAGGAACTATAGACTGTTCTGACGCCAAGACATCGGCAAGAAAGACTACGTTGGGCACGTCAAGTACGACGCTGGCAAATACGTGACTGGCAAAGGCTGATCTTTTCCGATGAGAATAGGTTCTGCTTGTTCAAAAATGATAGGATAACCCGAGTTTATCGACGACAAGGGGAGCGAATGGCACCATGTTGCATCCAGGAGCTTGATCCTTTTGGTGGAGGGAGCGTGATGGTCTGGGATGGGATTCTAGCTGACAGAACTACTGATCTCGTTGTGTTTGACGAGACAATGACCGGTCGTTATGCCCTTTCTACGGCAACAACACCAGGGAACTATCTATCAACACGATGAGGCAAGGCCCCATGTTGCTAGAGAGGTGCGGGACTTCATGAATAGGCACAATATTAATGTACTGCCCTGGCCCCCACGATCCCCTGATTTGTCCCCGATAGAACACCTGTGGGACCATCTCGAGCGGCATATCAGACAACGTCAGCCACCCCCACCAACTCGTCAGCAGTTAATTCAAGCTCTGAGGGAAGAGTGGCAGACAATCTCCAATGCCGTCATCAGGCGCCTGACGTCATCAATGCGTAGACGTGTGTACGCTTGTATTCAGACACGAGCAGGACATACTCGTTATTGACATTGCAGCATGACCGCTCCAGGACTATTATGAAACTGAAATCTCTATATGCCTTGCTTTTGTAAACTGCAATATTTACCCCTCCTGAATATAATACGTCATTGCATTTACCAATACAAAATAAAATTAATGAACTTTGGTGTTTTGCTTGTCAATTGATTTATCTTTGTATTTCAATAAGTTTAAGCGATTAAGTCGTCATATTCCGCCCACAATCAATATTTTCTTAGGGGTCAAGTTTCTTTTGGACGTGAGTATATATAATTCACTATTTTTGAGCCTTGTGATTTTTGTCAAGAAATCAAAAACAATAAAGTTCTCTAAGACTCAAAATTTGAAACCAAACCGTATTATTTGATCAATCATGGTATCGAAATGCATGAGTAATAGAGAGGTTGCAGCCCAATATGATTGACGATCTATCATGAGTATTGAGTACGGATTAAAATTTGCGTTTAAATCGAATAAACTTGTCCAAAATTACACCCTTAATAGGTTATATCGTGATTTCATTTTTCTGTTTTGAAAACATGCACATTAAACAGTTTAATTCTTTAAATGTATTCAATTTGATAAAATATTGTAATAAATGTGGTTAATTGTAATGATGGTTGAGATAAAATGTCACTACAAAGTGTCATAAATATCGAACCATAGTATCTACATTAACTGCCAATTTTGGGGCACTAATCTAACCATCTGTAGATAGATGTTGTTGGTATTTTGCAAATTGCATATACAAAAATCTTTACACACGAAACTGTCAACGAAAAGGGCAGGAACGAGATTTTCTCAAAATACCTAACAAATTCCTTCAAATCATGTTGAAACTCTTAAATAATTAATAAAATTGCCTAAATGAATTAAATTTTACAGAGAGTTGCTTATGCTACGAGTTTTGATTTGATGTGTAATGGACAGTAGCTATACAAATATATTCTCTAAAGAACCCGCATGAACCTTTTTACTTAGAATATATTGTTTAATAACCTACGAGTGCAGTCATATCGAGGTTCATATTTTGCATAGGTTGTCCTAGGGCAAAATATGACTTTTTCATTGTGACGTCACGTTATAAACAATGCTTTGACGTCACGGTTCACCTGCTTTTTATACCAATGGCTCTTTCTGTTCACCTATGATGGCACAACCTAAACGTAGTCTGTCCATGCTCAGATGTAGCCTTGAGTATTTTCGTTAATTTTGGGACTTCGGTAAAAAACAGAATATTATATTCGCTCGGGAAATACTTTTATTTAGGCACTCGTATCGTAAACATGGTATGTCATGGACACTCATATAATATCCTCTATTAAGATTTAAAATACATAATTTCAATGGTAAGATGTTTTGTTCTCATGTGTTATTAGTCCAAATTGTGGCGCCAAATTCATATCATTGTATTGTTATTATTTAAAGCAATTATTGATTGGCATCTTTTTTGCAATGAATGGAAAAGGTAAAAAGGTACCTTTTACGAAGTTCTTTCCCTGACTTTTGTAAATGCTGCTGATTAACACTTTCTGCCAAATTCTCCTAAAAACGCTCTTTAGGCTGCTCCTGTTATGTTATGGATACTGTTACCTACATTATCACAACCTCTCAACCGGATCTGTTGACCTTTTGAATGAAATTATACGCCGAATAATCATTTTAAGACAGTAAACAATACTGGATTCAACACCAAACCAGAACTTCCCTAATATTAAAAGACTGAACTTCTTTTTTCTTTCTGCACATTAGGAACAATAACTGGTTCTAATGTTCAAATATCCACTCTTTGTCGTACGAATATTGAAATCTTTTGGGAGAAATTGGGTCTGGACGAAACAATCAAAATGAGTAAATAATGTGCTCTTATGAACATTCCCATTTCAGGCAACGCCAGATTTTAAAACCTAAGTGTTAATCTATCCTACAGTGAGGTTTCCATTTTTGACACTTAGACATTGCATTATTATAACGAAAAATAAACGAAAACAAAATTTTGATTTTTTTTTCTCAATATTTGCCTTTATTTCACTACAATTATCACATGCGTTTGTGCTTTCTACATCTTTTTTTGTCTTTTGCTTTATAGATTTCATAAAGTACACAATTGATTCTTAAACGAAATATTTGGCTAAATTGTCCCCGATGTTTACACTGAAGCTTAGGTAAACATGTAAAAATAACGTTCAGGAAAGGAATATGACACTTGCAATGTTGTATAAATCTTTCACATAAGTCCAATAATTTCAAAACCACCTATGTGTTTCTCTTTTAAGGGTATACACATAGGATATCTGTCTTTTGACTTATGTCATTATTAAATCTCACCGAGTGAGTTAATAAGTTTATTTTTGTCAAGAAGTTACAAATATTACTTTCATAGTATGGCACAGGCCTTGTTATTTTATCAAAATTTCATCATGTTCAAGTTCAACCGCATACAAGCGAGAGCAAAATGTGACACCACAAGAGAATTGTTTCGAACTCTTTAGCATGGTATTTGACATCTTCCTACGCAGAGCCTAAAATGCCAGTTTCCGAACTGTCATTTTATGCCTTGCTGCAGAGACTTTACTTTTCTGTGCTGCTATAGTGCCCCTACAGGCTAGAGAGCAAGCACAGAAAACTCAAGGTTATGCAGCAAGGCATAAAACTGACAGTTTGGAAACTGGCGTTTAAGGTTTTGCGTAGGAAGATGGGTATGTGAGGGTTTTACATGTTACTGTCACTCTTTTCATTGAAAAGCACATGTTCCTAATAATGTTGGGTTAAATTCCACTGTTAGAATACAGAATTATTGCCAATCGCATAAAAATGGTTACTCTCTATAGGTTCCCTTCATTATTTAAACATTAACATATTTTCAGGCAAATAGATCTAACGATGTGCTATTGTACAACGTAGTGGATCACTTTAAGATATGATACTTGACAAAATGAAAAGAGTGAAAAATTCCTTTACCCCACAGACAGCAACCGCCAGGGAACCCACAAGCAGAACGATGACGACTTCAGAAACCATGGCTTCAACAATCAGCATCAGTTACTGATCTCATCACAGACCGACTTTTATTCACTTTTTTCCAGTTTTTATATTCATAAGTGAATGGTGACACCTGTAGGTATGTCCGTTAACCAGCGCAATGAAAATCGGCTTTCTTTTGTTCTTTATATTTCGACGTGTTTATGATTTACCGTATATAGAAAAGGTATCAGCATAAACAGTCCTAAAAATAACGTCATCAACGACCATCATCACAGATATATGTTAAACCATCGATGTTCAGCTTCATATGTTCTTTATATTTCATTATGTCCATGACCGTAACGATTTGGTTCACCATGTAAGACGAAGCAGTATAGAAGAAATACACTTTTCAATAACCAAATTATTCATGTAATAGTTACCGACTGAGACCGAGGTGTTCAAGTTAGATGAACCCTCGCGCACGTGAATCATGAATCACGTGCGCGAGGGTTCGTCCAACTTGAACCCGAGGTCGAGGTCGGTAACTATTTTACACACCAGCTTATGTCAGCTGCTTGAAATGGACATTGTTCTCCAATTAGAGTCAATGTTTTACCTTCTTATTGTATATTAGAAAGATATGCATTTCAGCATTATCAAAACTGATTTCATGTTGAAAATGGATGAATATAGGGTTGAGCTAGTGTGTAAAACTGATTATCTTTCTCGACTCATCACCATGACTTTAGGCTTCCTTTGTGCTTTATATTTCCATGTTTATGACTTACCATAGAGACAGAGCATTACAAAGTTTTCCATATGTTTAAATATTCAAAGTGATTAAGGCAAAGACGGTGCAAATAGGTAGTTAAATAAAGTAATATTATCAGCAAGTGTATCCTTCTGTTACAGATCTTAGAATGTAGGTCAAACCATCATAATGTCGTCCAGCTTGGTTTGTTCTTTATATTTCGTTATGTGCGTGGCTGTGAGGATCTACTTTGCCATGGTAGATGAATCAGTATTAAAGAATCATGGCCTTGGATCTCAACTTGTTTCATTTGAATAGTTGAATGAATTGAATTTACCCTTGGAATATGTTTACATACATGATTTATCCTTGATTTGACACAATCAAATGAATATCTAATTTCTTTGCTATAGAATTTGGTTTGGTTTCTGGTTTTCCATAACACCTTATTTCACAAGCTTGTCTTTAAATAAGGGAATAAATTAATCTGAATTAATTCAACATCTCAAAGGCCATACAGTCATTTTTTAAAAGGAACAAATGACAACTTTAAGACTGAAAATGTCATGTGTATACAAGAAAATTTCAATTTCTTTTAGTTGAGTATAAATTTTATTGGAGGTAACGGTAAAAACATGTATATGTCTTGCTATGGTTGAGTCTTTTTCTGGTCCTGAATAACATGTGAATCTGATTTCACAGGCTTGATTAACTTTTCACTGGATAAGGTCTATGTGGACAGATTATCATTTACCATAATAAGTCCAAGTCTTAAATATAAAAAATAAAAGTCAGTATAAACAAATGTCTATACCTTCAGCGAGGCGGTTTGTCACTGGTTATTGTCAGTTTTCAGTTATATGTCCAGGACCGATGTTCTCAAATTATAAACAATCAAAGTCAGATATAAAATTATTGGATATCTCAATCAAAATTTACTGTTACTGCACAACCGGCCGTTGTTATTTTCACTAATTTAACCAAGAACAAATGTTCTCAAACCAGAAAGAATAACAGTGAAGACCTGCCTCAATGCCTCAATCCAGGCATATTGGTACAGATGACTTATGTCAAAGGACCAATTGCTCATCGGAAAAAGAATGTTACTATTAGAAACCATTTTATTACCTCACTCAGTCAAATCGTCCGTAGCGTGGTGCAGAGGGGTACATGTAGAACCATTCATTTCTTCTTATCGTCAAAGGCTAATCCGATCTTTAAGTCTGAATGGTATGAGGCCGAAGTAAACCAGGGATCCGTTCTTGGTACACTATTTTTCTTAGTAAATATAAACTGACTTAGTTGATGCAGAATCGATTGCAGATTGTTTTTGGTGACGACACGTCATTACATATAATTATTGATTATCCTCAAATTGCAGCCTAAACATTTAAATATTATTAAGGATTAACACAATATACCACAATGAGCTGAGCTATGGCAAGCACATTTTTTTATTTTTTTATCATATGGATATTTATATAGCGCGCATATTCAACCACTCGTGGTTGCTCAAGGCACTTACATTTGTCCCCTGGTCAATGGCATTCTTTCACCGTCCGATCATTTTTCCAATTCAACTCCCTGGGGAGTATTCAACCGGTATCCATATGTGGCGCTCAGGTTAGGGACCATTCTTTGCCTCACATGGTACCCATTCACAGCTGGGTGAACTGAGACACATAGTCACAGCAGTTTGTCCAACACTGCTGAACGCTGATAACCGACAGCTCGGCGTATGCATGTGTTCATGTATCCACCATTCAGCCACTGGCATGAATGATCTTTTAATCGCAGTTTTTGTTGCACTACACACTAGGGCTCCAGGGTGACATTTATAGAGTTCTAACAGAGGTGAACTCTAGGTTTTTACACCTTGGCCTGGATGGGATTCGAACCCCGGACCTTAGCAACGCGAGACCGGCGCTCTTGCCTACTGAACTATCCCGTAAACTTGATGCACATGAAACGCTATTCAATTTAGTATAAAGCGCTGTCCTAGGCAAAGCCTGACCAAAAATTGAATAACGTGCCTATTGATAATATATCCCCTCAAATAAACATAAGTAACACCGGGAAAAGTTAACCTCATTTGAAATTAAAAGGAATAGAAGACAGTCATTGTGTTTCTTGAAATGTGTTATACATTTTATCCATCTGATCTTTCGGATTGAGTTCCAAAAACGTCTCTGAAAATTATCCTTATGATCTATGAAACCTAAACCCTCTACACACTGCTTGGTGTTATACTGCTTTGCACTGGGCATTTTTCTCATGATCATCGTCTGTTGTAAGAGAATTAATCAAATGCAATAAGATACTTAGTGATTCAGTTAGCAGCAGTAGATAGGCAATACATTATTCCCATTTACGAAATATAACACTTTGATACAAATTTCAGACAAAGTGAAATTATTGAAGACATCGTCTAGGATGTGATGGCCCCAGCTATGATAAATCTTATCTCACTATCTGTAAACGATTTCATTTTCGAAACTTTAATGTTCATATAAGAACTTCTTAACAACATGGCTTTCTGGATACAATGTCTGCCAGTTATGTTATGACGCTAGTAAATAATTATGAAACTCAAACAAACAAAACAAAAAGCTGAAAACGGATTTGGAAATTTTGTGATGCTGGCAGGGAAGTATTTGTTGAACAAGTATTGTCAACTGAAAGTAGAGACTTGGCAAAAGCAAAAGTTAATACAAAACAAATTCTTAACCCTTCCTATGTAGTAGGTCATAATGAAGCATGTAAAAGGTTAATATATATTCAGAGCTTGAGTCGGGGCTGCTACATATTTTAGGAGATTCAGGTTAAAAGTTAAAGGAGAAGGGTTAATAAAAAACAAATTCTTAACCCTCTTACTTCCAGACTATGTGGTAGGTCATAATGTAGTATGTAAAAGGTTAATATATTTAGAGCTTGAGTCAGGACTGTCAAAAGGTCAAGGTCAAAATCTTGTGCGACCTCTGTTAGGGACGTTTTTGGTTGACATTCGTGTTCAATAGACTGAACATAAATCCTGTCACACTGTATCGAAATGTAACGATAGTCTTCCCCAAGCTTCCTAGCATGTTACATAAGTAACCAAGACAGAATGTCCTATCCCAAATGGATGTGGTCATCTAAAATTTGCTTTACCCACGAAAATTGAGTGAATGTTGCTGAAACAAAAGCCAAAACTTCCTAAAGGTATCCCGGAACACATAAGAAAATCTTGCAATCCTTGGTTATAATAGCCGCTCTCGCTAACTTAACAGTACAATATACGCTTATACCTTCAGAACCCAAGGGTTAAAGGGGAACTAGTACTTCGAGGCTTTCACACCTAATTGACCAACAGTTACGTAATGCCATAGCCGAGGAAAGAGGTCACGTGACACGGACTGGGCGCCGGCCAAACGAGGTGCGGTCATTGTGACCGGGGAATTCCCCTTAATGACATGCGGTCGTTGATTGGTTGAATCATTATCTTGTTCCTATCGAGCAATGAGCTGTTTTGTCTTAGAGAAAAGTTTTCGAATCTAAAATGACCCAGCGGAATAGAATTGAACAATCATTATGTTTTATCAGATGAAACAAATTTAACACTCATTGTCGTGTAGCTTCAGATTTTCAAATTCTGTATGGTATAGTTTTGTAACCAAAATGTTTTATACAATCTTCATTTATGCTTAAGTAACATCACAACAGTACAGTATTGAATAAGTTGGTTTAAACATATATATGCATGTTAAGGTGATCGGGAAAAAAGTAATGTTAATCATACATGAAATAGGATACGCAAACAACCAATAGGCTTATACAAATGCGTGTCCTTCAGAAAACAAAGATAATATGCGGATAATAACATCATATCGATGAACACAATCCGTACATAGGTAACAATTTGAAAAATAGTTTTTAAAGAGATCACTCATTTTAGAATAATAATCGGTCTTGAATAACTTCAACAACATATACTTGTTTTGAACTGGCAGAATCCTCTTCTTACATGTGAGTGCACCCGTTCAATTGTGTAGTTTTTTAAGATACCAGAATAAATAGCTATTATCCTACGGCAATGTTCTAATTTTCTGGCTGCAGCCTCAGATAAAAAAAATAGATCAAAGTTAAGTCAAGAGAGTCTATTACTCTTGTTGATAAATTGGTGTAATAGTTAAATGTTACTGTTTTCCAAGATAGTCAGATAGATAGTTGCCGAATAAAATCATCCTTATGTCAAATCAAACTTCAATACTAGGCATGCCCAGCAACATCTGCAAACTTATTACGTACCAAAAATTAAAACATTCACTCATATATCTTCGTGAGTTAATCATGAGGTGATGGACAATTTTTTAGAGTTCAATATCACATGCCAAGTCGATGAAAAATTTCCGTTGAGGATAAAAGGTTGATTATAAGATTATAGGTAAAAAAGTACCAGAAAAAAAAGTCCTCTGAAAAAAGTCCTTTTATCGTAAAAACAGATTACATTGATCTTGACATCAAAGTTTTTTTAAAGAATGCATCCTTGAGTATTAATATTTGAAAACTTTGTTTGTTTTAACTGAGAAAGTAATCTTTGCAATTGATATTGTAAAAAAAGTATGAAGTGTTTATGTATAATGACTTTAAATACATGGATTAAATTATTAAATTTAACCAAGAAGAATGTTACGATAACTAATTAAGGATTAAAATTGAGAGCTTAAAATTGTATTGAAGAACTCAACGACTTGAATGTGTGATTTTAGCTGACTGGATCAAAGCAGTTCTGCATTGTCATGTGAGTTTAGCTGAGTTAATCAAAGAAGGCTACTCTATCAGGAGATGCGAGAACTAACAATGTTTGCGAAGGGTGGAACACCAAGTTCTTCAACTTGGTTGGGCACCACCACCCAAGTGCCTGGCGAACCATCGATTGGTTCAAAAATGATAAATTTGTTGATGTTATGTTGAAATATTAATGTGATTCAGAAATGTCACAAATATCACGATATCATAAATGTATGTTGAATCAAATACAAAGTACATGTAAATAAACTTTTTAATCAAAATCTTTGGGTTTTACAAATAGGACTTCTTTCCTAGGCAAAATTAGGACTTTTTACCGGGACTTTTTTACCGAACACCGATTATAACCTTTCATAAAGATTTTTTTATGAATGTGCGTTGCTGTTGTTAAATTGAGTTAAGATTTAATCTTTGTCTAAATGTTTCAAATAGATCAAATATTTATCATCTTTCTTTAACAGGTATCATATGTCTGATAAAAATAAACATTTAGACAACCTACAATACGCCCCTGCTAAGGGTAAAAGAACTAAAACCCTGAATCCTGACATTAAAAACTATTTTATTGCAATATAACTTCCCAAGGGGTGTAAAGGGTAAATACCTCTAGGACGCTAGTTACGAGTTAAAACCTATTGAAAAAAGAAGGGATATGACCGCCCAAGGGATGTAAGCAAAAAAAAGCACCTAGTTCTGTTTCAAATTCGTGTTTTATTGAGTGAATTTAAAACGGAAGATTTTATTGCATCTTGGAAACACAATGTTAAGAAAATATGGATTCAGCTCGGAAATGGTATGAGGTCCGCTGATCTAGATTCAATATTATTTCTGAAATATTTAGAATATAATTTTATCTATAACTAGATCTGTATCAATATGGAAATAGGTGCCTCCTATTAAATAAAAATTACTATTGTATATGTGAATAACATTTTGAAACTCACCACTATAACTCTTTAAATGGGCAGTAGCACGTTTTTTGATAATTTTTTATTTTTAATTTTTCACTGATAATTGTAAGTTAATGTTAAATATATTATTTTGACAGTGTCAAAAATCTCATTACACAAGCCAATCATCCATAGTCCGAGGACAAAGTATGATTATTCACATAAAATCCATTGTCGGCCATTTTGTGTGAACACCTTTAATTCATTTTGTTTTAGAAAAAGGAATCGCATGGCTAAACTTAACGTGATATATTTGAATCATTATTGTTCCATTTAGTTTAAATTCATTGTCTTTCAATTGGAACCATTAATTTTCATTTTCCTGGCATCACCTTATATCCCCCCTACAAACGTGCTACTGCCTCTTTAACGATCGTTTACTTTGAAATTTAACTTTGATAGATATTACGATTTCTTTTCAAATGTGAACTTTTATAGATATTTTGAAGATGTGGAGAATGGGACAAAGCTAAATAAAACCCCACAATTTTCGATTTTCATGTGTTTGAAATTTCATAATTTGATTTACTTATAATTTAAAGATTAGGTTATAGTAGATATGCAAATATTTTGGGAAGCATGACAAAAAGGCATGTTCATTTGATATAAGACTTTTCAAACCGTAAATATTGATATAAGGGTAACGCTGTTTTTCAGGGCATTATCATTTGCAGAAGCCCAAGGTCTTCAATTAACTGCCCGACGAAGGAGGGCAGTTGAAAAGACCGCGGGCTTGTGCAAATGATAATGCCCTGAAAAACTGCGTTACCCTTATTATAGCTAAAATGGATGGAATTTGTTCTTATGAACGCATTTTACTCTTTTACTCTTAGTTACACTTGAACATGAACAAAAACGACAAAATAAGCATTGGGTCACAGCCGACACACACTATGACGTCACAACTGAAGGATGACGTCATAATCGCGATCGTCATCTGGCTGATTCGAACCCTACGGAATGTAGCCGTTGAATGAGAAAACTGAAGCATTCTTATCATGAAACTCTCTAATTGATGCAAAGATATGATTAATAATTAAACTGAATATAAGAACGTTAACTTTTTATGAAAAAATCGTCTTTGACAAATGTTGGATAAAACTTATTTACATGTAGGCTACGCAAATTTACCATTAACCCTTATAGTGCCCCAGGACCATATATGTGCCCCTCCCCCCAAACTCCCCATAATGCCGCAGGACCATATATGGTCCCTAGCCATAACCCAATATACAGCCTGGGCTGTTGAAAAAATCCTGCACCGATTCAAGTTGACAGTCATATTTTTAGAATCTATATAAACATAGCTTCAATTTGGTACCACGTTTGCAATATAGAACACAATATTAACAGAGATATCATGCTTTTTCACTAGATAATTCTATCGAGACACATATGGTCCCTGGGCATGGCCATTGGGGGTAGTTTTCTACAATGCAAATGAAAAATTATATCAATCAATTAAAGTTCACACCTATTTTTAAATAATCTCCATAACAAAGTCATCAATGTGATACCACTTTTACACTATTTGGCCAGATATTGACAGAGATATTAAGTTTTTAACAAAATACCATGATATGGACACATATGGTCCATGACCATGGCCGATAGGGGTTAATCCTCTTCAATGCATGGGTAAAAAATATCTCAACCAATTCTAACTGAAACCCACATTTTCAGAATCACTGTCAAATTAGATTTAATTTGATACCACTTTTGTACTACAAAACCTGATATTAACAGAGAAATTTGGTTTTATAAAAATACCTATTTGGGACACATATGGTCCTTGGGCATGGCCGATGGGGTTAATTTTCTCAAATACTAGTGTAAATAATTCACCAGCATAACAGACAAAATTTAATGAAACAGGAAAAATCCCAAGTATTACCAAAATCTACAGTATCTCTAGTTTTGAAATCACATATTGACAATGGAAAATGCATTCTAATAATTAATGAACCGACTTAATTAATTATTACTTTTGATTTGGTAAAAATGGCCATCATTCCTTGACTAAGGAAAATTACTATGATCCATTACTTGCTCCTAGATTTCTTTTTCAAATGTAAATTCTTGACAAAACATACTATATGGGTACTGAAATCGATATCATACACGAATATGGTAATCAATTAGCAATAATATGCAGCAGACCTTTCCAGAAGTATTTGGCAAACCAGCATACGTAACTGCCAGCTCTTGAATGGCAATAAACAAAATGGCCAGTCAAACTGGCAGCGGACAGAGTACATCTGATTCTAATTTGGATATTTTGTTACACCCACGATGTTTCGAGAAATGTAATGACTGATAAATTTTCTACAGTTGATAAACGATGTACAGGTCATGCGTTTCATTTGAATTATCGTAAATCCAAAAATTGCGGGGCCGCATAGTAAAACAGTCCAACACTTCGGGTCACAGACACATCTGATCGGTACAAAAAAGTTTCAAAACGATTCGCGACCTGACAGCCCATTTACATCGAACAAATAAGTAACGTTACCTGAAAATATCATCGAAAGATAGCATTTTAATTTTTGTTTATGTATGAGTCCATGTTTTCATGATTTGATGAGTGCAAGATTGCAAAACGTATAATTTTAAAATGAAGTACACGTTGCATTGCGCGGCTGTTTTGTTGACAGAATGGCGGTGACATTGTAGATACCACTTTCGTGAGATCTTATTTCTATTAGCTAATTTGGTACGGACGTCTGTTGGTTTTAGTGAAACGAAAGAGTACATCACATTACCATTTTGATATTTGTGTTTGCCTCGAAATGTGCTAAATATAGAATAAAATTTAACGGATTGCAAAAGTCATTTCCATAGCGTTAATTACTCTGGATAAATATATTTTAACCATGATTTTTTTCCTATGAAAATAACAATCATTATGTCAAAATAGTGTCATTCATATGTCATTGTCATATATTTTATATTTCAAACTTTGAGGATGATTTTAATCGATTTATTTGAGGAATAAACAAGCCAAGGATTACGAGAGTTTGTTTCAACTTCAAATCGAACCTTCATTCTGGCGCGGAACAATCACCTGTCGTCTGGTGAACAGCACGAGACACGCGAGTCGTGACGTCTTCGCATGTTCTGCCGTCATATCCGGTCTACTTTGCTCGTGACCATTAGCGCTATTTATAGTACGGGAAATCCCTTGTTGCCGAAATAAAAAAAATATTTTTAAAATCCTTTTGATTACAATGACAGTGACCTTGGCAATAAAAATCTAGATGATGACGGCTGACTCTTGTCATGTCGAGCTTTGGTTTTGCTGTCTTTCTCATTGAATTTGACATTTTCTTATATTTATCAAAGCCATATATATATCTTAATTAATATGATACGCTTACAATAATACTGAAAAGGAATAAAATGAAGTGGCATTCTGGAAATTATGTCTGAAATTTATCAGATGGAAAGTGATTATACAGTATTCCTTAAATCTTTCAAATGAAAAAAAAAAACCAGTGATCAGGGCGCATGTTTTCAATTTATTAGGGCCATCGCACATTTCCTATTGTAGACCTATAATAAATATCAACATGCATGTTTATTGAAAAAAAATACATTAATATAAAAAAATTCTGTATACATCCTCGATTTTTATTATATTTCATTCTATTTTCTCTATTAATTCAATCCCATTTTAACAATCTATTTTTTTCATTTGAATTATTTCGTCCAACTGATAAAGAGTTTTTACGATATTTTAATTTAAAAATTATGCAAAATTAAGGGGTATCTAGTCTCAATATGATTTTTAAATTGATTAATTTCTTGAAATATATTAAGAACATAGTTTTTTTATTTGTCATTGATTGTGAATTTATGAATGAATCCCTGGATGCAATACAACATCTGATATAATAGAGAATGTGAAACAAATTGTGTGCTTATAAAAGTTTGATCAAAAAACAAAAAGTTACTGGTCTATTCACCAATATATGATCTCAAAATTGAAACCCATTGTTCGCTGAGCTAGGGGCGTGGCCAGTAACAGACGACGCTGAAGAGCGTCAATGTTGGCTTTCGAAAACCTTGATAGAGATGAAGAACATTATAGATAAAAGTGTTGCTTGATAAATTTTAGGCACCCGAGAAATTTAAAGAGTAAACACTGAAGTACGACAACCTTCCCACCATATTTAATGCGCGAATTTCATCGTGCATAAAGCCGCGAGTGGACGACCCGTCAATCAAGTCGGCCGTTTTCGGGAAGCAGGCCTGTTTTATCTTTAAATATTTCATTTTCTTCCATGTCAAGTAAAGACATTTTATCCAGTTGATCGTATATAAAGTTTGCAACCTTCCTTTGTGTTATTCAGGGTATATTATAGTTAGATTTGTTATTAAATCTAATTTTGATTTTGATGATTTTTTTAACCAAGCTGGTGTTTTCCTTTTTTTGTTTTAACTCGAGAGTATAGTTTGATATACGTCTGGCAGTTACCAAATTTGCTTGATATGTTATGGATTTATTGAAGGTTATATTATATATATGTTTACCACAATTTAAACTGTGATTGAGATTGAAAATACATGCTAATGTTAAATCTATGTGGAAAAGGAATTCTGCCAATTACGCAATACCAAAACTGCCGTGATGTGTTCTCGCTATTTTTTCGCGCTTTTGTCTGATCGATCGTTTTGAATTTTCTGTTAGAACATACATGGAAAACTGTTCCAATAGTATGCTTATGAATTCTAATTTGATAATCTGTACTTTTTCATCGTTTTAGTTTATTGTACAACAATATATATTGAGTTGTTTATGCGCTTGCAAAAATGCGACTCAAATCATGATTCTGTCTGCTTGAAACTGCTTTTGTTTTCGACCTTGTGATAGCAACATAATTTCAGCTCTAATGTTTCCGAAAGTTATATCATTTTCAAGATCGAATCCATAACTTTCTGTGGAAGGAAATTCAGTCATGTGCACCGGCTGTGGAAAAATTGCAAGGACTTTGCGTGCACCGTACATTTACTGCACTTAGTTTGTCTATGACGTCACGGCGAACAATGTTCAACAAATGAAAACAAAAAGATAACTTGTATTATTTCGTGAACAATCGGTCGCATGTAGGAAGTAAACACATCAACGTGATCACTGAAATCCGCTTCCTTGATAAATGACAATTTAATTACTTTGTAGATAACGGCAATTTAATTACAATCGATGAAACAAGGGTATGCTAACGTTCCTCGGCTGAACATTTGCATGAAAAACGTCTCTGAAGTTTATAATTAGATTAAATTCATTTTTATTGTTGTCACTTATGATTTAAAATTATATTGACTGAATGGTAAACAACTCAGCTTTCTTCACTTAAAATTTCATGAATTTCCGAATATAGATAACGCCACAGGGACAATCTTTGTCAACGTTGACCAAAATCTCGAGTTTACTCCAAAAGTTAGCGGCACTGCGTGAGCGCATAGCGTCAAAGGCTGGGCACTATAAGGGCAGTAGCACATATAATGAGCTTTTTAACGAGACGGTTTTCGACAAAATGCATGTTATGAATTTTTTCTATTATTTAATTAAGTTATATTTACGAAAATAAAAAAAAATCTGTCGAGTAGTTTTCGAATGAATCACCGGTAAAAATAATCTTCTTAATTATGGAAACGTTTCCATAAATATGGCGGACAACCGGAAATGCATGACTCGCGTCTAATACACTTCACTTCCGCTAGTTAAAAACGATTTGCAACAATGGGAAAGCGTGGACGAGGACGACTTTTCAGCCCATCGACGATCAGATCAAAGAAGGTACAACGTGCAAAGAATCGCCGAGATCACAGTATTTTTCTCGGGGAAACCCATCAACGTTGGACCAGTTTGAAGGAACAACACGGCCCCTTACTCGCACACAGCGATTGGGCCGGCCGTCTACTTTATGCATACAAATGACACTTGATGCAGCCGTCACCAGAAGTAAGTCACATGGATTGTTTACGCTTTTTTATTTAAAGTCCATCAAATATGAATTTTTTATTATTATGCATAAGCAAACTTACGATATTTGTTGCGTGTTTCCGATTTATTATTCATAAAAAAAGCGAGGACCGAGGACATTTCTTCTTGTCTCGATTGATATTCATATGATAAGGTTGTCAATAGAAATGATATATATATGAAATTTGTTTGTACTGTTTTCAGTTAGATTTTAGGCTTTGTAATGGTTTGTAATTGTTTGTAATATGTTTCAACTCATTGTTTGGACTAGAACATCATGCGTCTTTTAATAAGATAGGAAATATCCCGCACACTCAGTTCCGGCATGTCTACAGTAGATATCCGGTTTGCAATGTAAACATATTTTTTATTATGGGTAAATCGTAGTTCTGTAAAGATACGACATGGACTATTGATTACTGATTATCAAAACAGAAAACAGAAATCTATGTCATTGTTATATTTAATTATTAAGATTGATAATCCATATTTATTTTAGAATTCATCTGTCATCAACACCATTATCTCCAATTTTGGTAAAGGGCGATGATTCAAGTGCAAGGTATGAAATTTCTATAGATGAATTTTATTTGCAAAGGCAGTTGCAAGTGATTTCTGAAAGATTCAATTTAACTTGACATTTACCAAAAAATCATCATTATATTGGTTTGCTCATCTTTTCATGATCACTCTCATCAATGTTCAATTTACAGGAATTGAATTATGAATTATCAGTAGTTAATAACTTTTAAAGGAATTCTCAATTATTATTTGAAAAGTAATTACTCATTACTCATTTAGCAGCAATGTGACTTGTGTTATGATGAAATGTTAAATGTCATTTTTCATTTACAGTGATTACTCTTCACAGAAGATCTTATTGGAAGACCCAATTCACAGGTATGTAGATTCTTATTAATTGTTAATCTCCCACAAAGAATAAATGAATGAGACTGAGCTTCGGATTGACAGTAGGTCCGGTTAATCTCCCCTCACCCCCCAAACAATGATTTCATAAATGGCCCATCATTTTTGCTGGGGTCCTACAGGCCCCATGTCAGGAGTTTAGGATATATGCTACTAACCTTTTTGAAAGAAAAAAATAAGTGTAAATATATTTTGGAAAATTTAGGTTATTGTTAGATTATGCAAATGTATTAGTAATTATAAGTTCATCTAAGGAGCAAGGAAAATTTATGTCAATTCCCTTTGGCCCCTCCAATATCAGAGTGACTGGAAAATGTGATCCACAAGAATTTCTGAAAATCTGAAGTACTGATGAGACAGGTCAGCAATTATGAAAATGTGAACAGTTCTAGTTTCATTATCAATTGTCTATTGGCAAATATGATTGATTTATTGACATTGATAAACATTTGATTAATGTGAGTATCAAATGTTTTAAGGATATTTTCCCCCTCACTGAGGTTTTTCTTTAATCTTAGTTGGTAATTTTAAGCAGATTCAACAATAGTTTATCTTTAGGGGCCCATCAGAGTTAAATCTGAAACAAGGATATTTTGTTGGCAGCCAGTATTTGAATTTGAAACAAGCAGCTTCCCACAGGCAGTACAGTGTTTGATGATCTATCTGCATTTTGTTGAACTTGAATAAACACAAGTATCATCCAAAAAAAACATAATGGATTTGTCCAATCTGTGTACAATGTGATGGTGATTGTTCCCCACAAATCTCACTAAACAATGACCATTTTAAGATTTGGTTCAGAGGAGGTTTGGATGATACATACTTGTGTGTCTGCATAGTACTTAATAACTTTGTCTGACAATAAATATATATTCTGCCAAGGGAGATAATTTTAGAAATGTGTTCAATTTGAAGATATTAACAGAATATGAAAATCATAACACAGATATAGTTACTCTAAGAATTAAAACTGGTCCTGTACATTATGAATGTATTCATTTCTTCTAATAACTACAGTAATCTGAATCAATATTACCCAAAAATCCTAGATGAAGGGAAATTGTGAATTGTTTTAGGCCAAAATTTGTATGTTTTGTAACTGAAAGAGTGTTTTGATAAAATATTCTTTTAATCATGAAACTCTTTGTCATTGAAATTTGTGCATATCTTTCAAAGTGGTTATATTCTGAGCAAGTTATATTTTTGATAACTTTGATTATTCAAGTCAATACAAATAAGGTCCCCCCACCCTCCCCCACCCATCAAAATCCTGGATCCACCACTTTGTATGATTATCATAACATTTATATTTTTGAAATTTATGCTTTTTTCAACTCTTTTGCTATCTGAAGTTTCTTATATGACTGTAAACATTCACACTCACACAGAGATAAATGTATTTATATTGCTGTCATTGTGATTTTATATGCTGAATCTAACTAGGGATAAGAGTATGATAAATACATAAAAATCCTTTCAAATCTTCAAAATGATTTCCAAGAGGCACTTACTCTATTATTTGAATACTGTGTGATGCATTGAGGGCAATGAAAGCAATGATTTGATGAGAAAAACAGAAACTTGACAGATGTATTAGAGAAACTTCATGAAACTTTTTCAACCAGTATCATTGATAATAATGATTGGAAGCACAAATTTCCTGTAGGTGTTAATGACTGTAGAAATTTTGTTATGAATGCATCAAACAAAATCAAGTTATGATAATAAATTTATGTTCAAGTTATGAGATGTGTTCATTTTATGAAAATTTGTGAAAATACTTTAAATCAATTTTAAAATTCAATGTTTATTTTGATACAGATTGGATTTAATTGGATCATTAAGTGGCTAGCCTAATATCTCCACATACCAATCAAATCTGATAATCTTCATATATTTGTGGACAGCAGTCAATATAATGTTTTAAACTTTCTATTGCAGGATGTAATCAGAGTGGAAGCTTATCCAGGATAGTGAGTTAGTGATCAGTGCTGGAGTGTGGGGCAGTCTGTGATATTCCACATGCAGTTCAGTGCTGAATTGTTGAACTCAACTAAGGAACAAACCCTCAAGAAACTATCACATCTCTTATTCAGGGATATTGTGAACAATACAAAGGCGCCTTCAAACTCTTTGAAACAATTTAACAGCAAGTTATGCTGTATTCAGAAAATAACTTGACAAAAACTTGTTATGATAATTTGAGGAGTTTATTCATTGTTTTGACATTTAGTGATTGCTACAGTATACTATCCCTAGCATCATCAAATAGGTATGAATTAAACCTGATGGTATGGGTTGTGAAAGTAACACAAGCTTAAAATTGATAAGTTTAAATATAGTCCATTTTAGTTATGATAATTTGAGGAGTTTATTCATTGTTTTGACATTTAGTGATTGCTACAGTATACTATCCCTAGCATCATCAAATAGGTATGAATTAAACCTGATGGTATGGGTGGTGAAAGTAACACAAGCTTAAAATTTATAAGTTTAAATATAGTCCATTTTAGTTAATTTATCCCAATTTTATAGTCAGACAGTAAAACAAATTTGAACAGGATTAAATCTAAATTGGACAATATCAACAGCGGCAAAGAGATAAAAACTTGAATTACTTTTTTTATAATGGTGAAATAGTATTGTTTAGATGTTTTATGTTAAAATAGGTTTGACCAGCCCCTATTTGTATTACTATTATTAACCAATAAATTCTAGTTCACTTTCATTACTTTTATATAAAAAAAGAGGTCTACAGATTTTATTGCCAAGGGCCCCAGAACATATTATAATTTGAGATAGAGCTTTGATATCTTTCACTTTATGGTTTTGAGAGGACTGAAGATCACCTTCTGATTGAACTTGTTGATTATCTCCCCTTAATCATAGTTTAATAAGTGTCATTTGGTTATCAGGAATTCATGCTTTTAGAGTTTGTATTGATAAAATTCTTTTACAAAAATGAAATAAAATTATCATCAATATATAATCTTAGTGGTTGCAACTAAGAATGATAATCCTTTAAAAATGTGTTTAAATCCGCGATAAATTAATGCCGTTCTATTGTCACATGATATTTAGGATGATATATGCCGAAAGTTCGTGTTCTAAGGTAAAAGAAAGTAATTAAATTTGTTCAAAATATACGAGTCGATACGCTGATACGGTCGCCATATTTGTTCAAGACTTCAAAACTAAATTCTAATGTGACGTCACTTGGCTACGAAGTGATATTGGCCCGTCGTCAAGGTTTAGCGGGCCATTATCATTTGCAGCGGCCCGCTCATTTCTGATAACATGAGGGCGTTTTCATGATAATTCCATCCATTTTAGCTATAATAAAACGTATATGCAGATAAACACACCCAAGAGGTTATTTCATTAGCCTATGATGTGAAAACATATTTGCATAAAGCATTTAGAGACCCTGCATATTTGTTGTACAACACTATACAATCATAGACTGGTGATGAGGTCAATACCTGTTTTTATAGACCCGAGGAAAACAATATTGACCGAGGACGAAGTCCGAGGTCGATATTGTTTTCCTCGGGTCTATAAAAACACCGAGGACGAAGTCCGAGGTCGATATTGTTTTCCTCGGGTCTATAAAAACAGGTATTGACCGAATTCACCAGTCTATAATTGTTTTATTATGTCTCGGTTAAAAAACGAAAAAGAAATAGAAAACTACAGGTATGAGCGGCATTTCGGATCGATTGTTGGCAAGGACGGGTCAATGACGTCATGATAACAATAGCATGACGTCATGAAACAACGGTTTGACGTCATCGGCTCTATTTTTAGTAACTCAAGTCAATTAGAAGATAAATAGTTGCGTTTGAAAAATTTCCGGGATTCATTGTTATTCAACACCCGCAAATTTAGTTTAAAACCGACGCAACTATATATCGATATTGTAACATGACCGTTAGTTATAAGCATTTTAAGAGCGAACTCTATTTTTGCGTAGGGAACTCTGAGTTGAAAGGATCTAACGACTGATCCATTATTGTTATAGGTGTTCGCAGCTATAAAGAAGAAGGAATTCCAAGTGTTATAGACATTAAAATTGTGTTCTTATATTGCAAACCAGTTGCACTCATAAAGATAAGATCTTATAGTTTTCACTGTGACATTAATGAGAGAGAAAACAGTTATATAATTCATAAACTAACAGGAACAAACCCGACTGAACAAATATCTTAAACTAGCCTAGACCATTGTGACGGTGACGTGATCATTATGACGTCATAACCGTTGGCCTTTGTGACGTCGTGCCATGGGAACGGCATTCGAAAGAAACCGGCCGCATGGCACAACGCGGCAAATTAGGAGAAACTTAGCCAATTAAGAACGTTTAGTTACATAAAACTAAAGCCCATAGAAAAGGATTTTTGGCATCTACGGGATTGCGCAAGTTAGAAAATGACAACTACAACAGTAAAATGTGAATCGGGCACGAATATTTGGAGAATCAGAACATTTTAATGTTGAGGCGGGCCAAATAATGTATCCTTTCGCGGTGATTCGCCTCAGCCAATTTGCGGGTGTTCATTGCCATTTAACACTGGGAAATCCTTCAAATCAACCAATCAGAAACGAGTATTTACCGAAGTCATGTTACAATATCACTTTTGGTCGGACTCGAGGTCACGGGGGTCACGGGGGTCAAGTCAAAATCACTTTCTGTCGACTGTCACGTGACCGGTCCTCGACCAACCGGATTGCCGGAAAATTACGTTCACATAATAAAAGTACTTATCGTTCAATTTTTTATTTTAACGTCATGAGCAGCTATGTTACAGACTAGACATTAAGTTCGATCGTTTGATAAATCGTTAGGAATAAAGTTCCATGACCACAATGAGGCAAATGGAGTCTGATTTCCAATAAACACCTCATCAAATCCTTCATTCTAGAGACAGACTGGTAACAAGGACCCAGTTCAGTCGATCCCTCACTAATAGAAGTGTCAAGCTCGTATATTACCCTGGGGTAATCGCCGAAGGTACATGGGGTAATCGCCTATTATTATTAATAATAATAATAATACATAAAAGTTATATAGCGCCCTATCTGCTAATAAAAACACTCTACGGCGCTTTACAACATAAAGAATAGAATTAGTTATGAAAACGTAAAAATGAAACATAAGAATTAGGGGTAAAACAGATAAGTATGAAGTGAAGGGTAAAACATGTAAAAGATGTAAACATAAAATATGAGCTTTAAGACCTTTCTTAAAAACGCCCAGCGAGGATGAGCATTTAAGCTTTGCTGACATGCAGTCAGAGCTTCTGTGACCATACACCACTGTACGTGTCTTTGGTTCACAGAGAAGAGACTCAGACTCAGACCTTAATGTCCTAGCAGGATGATATGGGATCACAAGTTCTTGCAAGTATCTCGGTGCCATACCATGGAGACATTTGTATGTGCAGGTCAAGATCTTATACTGGCATCTTTGTCTGACTTGGAGCCAGTGCAACATCTCTCTGATGTTACATCTCTCTATTGGTACGTATACAATAGATCCAGTACCCCGTCTGTTGGTATGTCTAAAGCAACGTTTGTCTGGTATGTACGCTAAATATGATGAATTCTTTATAATGGTGAACCTATTCGAACATCATTTTCACGGACCTTGGACTCAGTATTAAGTCTTAGAATTCCTATTTTTGCTATTTGCTATCACCAGCAACTTCAAAAAATTCCTTTATATATATATCAGCAAATAGAATTAGTTTTTTTTCCATTTTGTTATATCATAATACTGGTGATCAAATGATTGGTTGAAACGTTCTGATTTTAATGTCATGAAAACAATGCATGATTCATTTACTAATATTTTCAACAAGATTTATTACCGTCAGTAAAAGAATATAGGTTTAACCATGGCCCTTATTTTAAACTAACTTTAAACTAATCCTTAACTAATCTTTTAAGAAAGTCATTGTCTAAATGGCCAACGTTAAATATGTTGTCATACATAAAGCCATAATAACATGCGTCCATTTGTGTGTGTGAACAGCTTTAAATTATTCCAACAAGGAAAGTGAACTCACGTAGCTAATTCGTTGAAGAACCCCTATGATAATTGCAACACATTTATCTTGCATTAGGTTACATATGTTCTTTTTCCTAAATCAAGATTTTTTCATATCAACTTAACTAACTTTATTATAACCGGGCTTCAGCAGCTTAAATAACATTAAAAACTTGCTCTTTGTTAAACAATTTAAAAAAATCTTACATTGATTTGGCATTATATCAAAATTAATTGACAGTTGAACTTCGGATACACTAGCAAAGGTCTGCAGTTTAAGAGCTGAGAGTAAATTGATTTTAGTGCTTGGCTAGTCAAAGCTTTTCTCATCTTTGAATTATTGCTGAAGATTTCTTTTGAGGAACCCTTTCCCAGATTCGTGACTGGAGTTTTACGATTCTTGTTATCTCGTAGCTTAAGTCATGTGAGGCAATTTAGGAGAGGAGAAAAATATGTAAATCATTCTGTTGGAGTCAACACAAATTTCCAAGAAGGCTTTTCAGACGAGTGTAGTTTATTTATAAATTTATTTGACGAGTTTTTATTTGGTTCTGACAAGAACTTAATGTATAGAAACATTTAAGCAAAGAATATTTGAGTTAATTTATTTCAGTATTGTAATTAATCTTAAAGATAGAAAAAATACGATTGTCAATGATAAGTTATGTTAACATGCATGTAGTTTTTAAAAAATGAATTACTTATCATATTTAACCATCATAAAAAGGTCCATTTTATACCAAAAAAAATTGAACTTGGTGCCCGGAACCAACGACTGGCCAATGAAGCTCCACTCGTCATTTTGCCCACATAAAGCATGGATCATTGCTAGGAAGGGTCCATTCTCACTCACAGGGGTGATCAATTCATGTTGATCCAGCCTCTGTTCTAATTCTCCGAATTTGTGGTGTAGAATGGGAGATGCCTGATTGGAGGCAATCAAAGTTAGTTGTGCAATCAGGGAAGCTAAAATTCTTCATTTTGGCTACTTAAGATAGAAAGAACTCTCAACATATTGACTCTAAAATATTATTGTTTAATATTCTTCAAGGATTTCTAAAGTTTAAATGATGATTTTTCTAGTAATTTATGAACAATCTACATCCTTTTATACAGCATCGGAAGCTCTCATTGCAAGTATCAGACCTCCAGTCTGAATGGTGGAAACTGTTTCAAACATCATAATCGACTAAATGAGGCGGATACCATGTAGAAACGTGCTGATTTGCAATCTCCAACCGACTAATGGGCAAATAACAGAATAATAGAAATAATCATTGGAGTCGGCCAACCATCAGGTTTTCATGTATTTCTAAATGGTATCGACAAGGCTTAATGAGCTATGAAACGCCAATAACGCATCAGTGATTGGGGTGTTTAGTGTAGAAATTGCTTTAGTCTGACTGTAAAGGTGTTTCGTGTGAATAAATATTTCATGGATACAGCATAATAATATTGGAGAGTTTTGTATTGCGAAATATAAGGTAACGGGTTTAATGAACACGATTTTATGAAAAGATTGGATGATAAGATGACACTTTTTAGGAAAATTTTGTAAATATAACGTTTTGTGTTGTTAATAATATATCTTGAAAAGAACCGCTTAGAAACATAACATACCGCTTAAAAACATAAAAAAGCTAAAAAGCTTAATCAAGGCACTAACCATACCATGCATATGTTCAGGGTCAGCTTCAATCAGCTCAACCCCTTAATATGGATAGGCAGCGTATTCCTTATATGTTGACAAGATTTATATGATATTATTATTATATATTATATTACGTATACAAATTGAAATTGTTGTAACAGAAATGATTCTGAGTTTACATCAAGTGGGATTCGAACCTGGGAACCTCGAATCTCTATGGATTAGGCTATCTACTAGCTGAAGCCATCAGGAAGGCTTATGTTTCAGCCTGTAGCAGTATGAATAACGCTACATGTATGTTCCTTGTTGGCCACCAGAGTGAATACACCAATAACTACAATTTCTTCAACTTATTTGATCCAGGAAATGAAACTCTTAGGTTCTATGTATCTTTTCAAACGACAATTACCCGATTTCATAGTTTCAAACAAAGTTTGCACAGATGAAAGAAACGTCTTATTTGTGTGATCCTTATCGGCTTGCACCAGCTTGTGTTTTTAAATTCACTGATCGATATTCTATGATAACGTGATTGCCTATTTAAAGGGACAGTGCTATCGGGGTATGTTTTGTGGGAACGAAGTTCAAGTGGTGATAAGGCTGTAACGCCATTTTGAAGCAGACATAAAACTAAAAGGTACGATGTTATATATCGTTTTCAATTTAAAAATGTATAAAATGTTACCGAATGTAGTAAAACAATATCCCAAATTTTCAAAGATATTCTACGTCATTCAATTCAGCGAAAGGGCTCTAGTATAGACGTACAATTAATCTGCAATTTCGCACTAGTTAACCCGTTCGATATTGACACAGTTTGTTGATATTTCAGTATCGTCCTTTTTGTATGTATGTTTCACAGATTTACTTCTAAAATGTCACTAGTTAATCCGTTCGCATTGACGCAGTGTGTAGATAAACTCCTCAAAAGAAGAAACGCAACATAACAATTTTAAAAATGTTACTACTGGAAATTAGACAATGCAAGTCAAGTTACTTGCAAAATCACCTTTTCTTGCAGGAATTTCTGCCTTTCTTAGAAGATTTCACACGCTTTAGTTCGACATGTTTTGCACCCCAGGTTCTTGTTCTGTAGTAGAAGTGTTCGTAGCACATCAGTGACGAATGTGTCCCAACCGGATGTAACGGTTCTAGGCCGCGGTGATGAGTCGAGGTCGTCCCCTTCTGAGTCGATCTTAGGTTGAGTGTAACTATCTGTATCGTTCCAATAAACGTAATATTGTGCTCCTATGAACCGGAGATGTCTTTCTATTGATATCTGTGTTTCCTTAGCTTCAAGGTCCATTTTCGCTCATTGTCATTCAGTCTGTGGCATATTGGACGGTTCAATGGCATGTCGTGCGATTATTAAAATGATGAATACGCCTTGCGTTTTTTTAATTCATTGCATCTACTGATAACTAACATAAATGCACGTTCGTCACAAATATTAATCGTATAATAATATTAAGTCGTGCATACATTTTTTGCATGTAACTTAAAGTTTTGGCAATATGTTCTCGTTTACCTGTGATTACAAACAAATTCATTTGAAAATGTACTCGTTACATTATTTAAGCAAAAATGAGTCTTCGCATTTCCTTGTTTTGGTATCGTTATTTATCCCCATTAGTGTATTCACAGAATAACTCTGATGGTTTCACCCGTACTATAAAGAACTCAATGTTCCCGTGGGGTTTCCTCAGTTATGTCATCAAAGGCTTTTATAATGAGATATTTATACCTTCTGGTGCTTCCTTGATTCGCTACAAGGACTGCCGAGCCGTTCAACAATTGATTAATGGCCTGTTAATAGAATAAAGGGCTGTATTGTGTGAGTAAGTGATCCGTTTGTTAACCATAACGGTCGTCATTTTCTCAATTATTAGACGTAATTAGGCATCATGTAGCGAGATTGTACCTGGTTTGGTTACAAATATTTGGCAAATATATTCAGGTTCAAAGTACACATTGTTACATACGGAATTTTATTGACATACAATAAATTGAAACAAATATGTGTTTAATTGTGGTATTATGTCTAAAGCGATTTTTATTAAAACTTAGAGTTTTATGCTTATCAGTTTAGTATAGACACATAATATTGCTGTGAAACATGTACGTGAAAAGCTAGACAGCTTGACTCCTTTTTTCGCTAGAATATCGTTCGAGTATCATTGGAAACATGTCAAAAATGTCATATACTTGTAACATATTATATTTGCGATCAAACTATCTGCAATAGCAAAATTTCTTGTACTCCTTAGGGATCGAGTCCCTATATATTTGTCAAAAGTGTGACTAGTTTCCTCAAATCAGTACATAATTGAAAACTTCATAACCTTCATCTTTAACCAAGGGCTGTCATATCGGGGTTTATATTTTTCATACGATGCCCTTGGGCAACACATCGCTTTTTAATTATGACGTCATGTTGTAAACAATACTTTGACGTCAAGGTTTTTCCTATAACGTTGCTTCCTGTAATGGACCCAGCGGCTAGTTCGCCTATGCTGAAAATAAGATTTCGGGTTTTTTGTTTCACGACGCGAATATGGTAATAAACAGAATATCATATTCCTCCAAATTATATACTTTGACGTCAAGGTTTTTCCTATAACGTTGCTTCCTGTAATGGACCCAGCGGCTAGTTCGCCTATGCTGAAAATAAGATTTAGGTTTTTTTGTTTCACATCGCGAATATTGTAATAAACAGAATATCATATTCCTCCAAATTATATACTATGTTAACGACACTCGTGTCTAAATATCAGTATATCCTTCTCTCTCGCTCGGGACATACTAATATTCAGGCACTCGTAGCGATAGCATCTTATTTCATGGGCACTTATATGTTATCCGTTAGCTAATACTTCATTGGATAAGATTTATGCCCCTAATTTTCTTTGCTATTTACATTTCATAAAAAATATATAAAAACCTGTTTTAGCCATTCGCTTAGACTAAAATTTAGTCTATGAAATATTTTTAATAATTACTGTACCTTCGTTTATGTTATTTTAATTTTTGAGGCTCTTCATTTCATACTCAGTCAATCTAGACTTGCAGAAATAGGATCTAGACTATATAAAAGGCTCCTATTTAATACACAGTCATGAAGCAGGATTACCATTCTCTCCCCACAGAGGCAGATCAAGTCATGTTGATTTTTTCTCAGTTCTAATTCGCCGAAATTGTTGTGTAGAATGGGAGATGCATGATTGGAGGCAATCAAAGTTAGTTGTGCTATCAGCGACCCTGTTCTAAAAACATCATTTTGGCTACTGAATCATGGCAAAAACATAGAGATATGAACCACCCTTCATTTGTGGTGGAATTTTTTTCGCCAGGGGAAACTGCCGGAACCCAAAGATTCAGTTAAATTAGAACAGAAGCTCAGTATCAACATGACTTGATCTGCCTCTGTAGGGAGAGAATGTGTCTTAGCACATTGTTGACGGAATTTAAGATGTAAAACGCTCACGTGCTTTTATGCACGTGAGCCATGTTATAATTGACCTTATGTGGCTTCAGTTTACGGTTATGTTCTTTATTCCTTTTTGTTCACAGTTTTTATTATTAATATTCATATTGATATTTTTTGTGTGTTTTCGTTCTCATGTATAACAATCAGGAAAACCCTGCTTAACTGATCTTGATCTGAAATAGCAACTTGTTTATTTCTTTGAATATGTATAGATCAAAGCTTGAAAATAGGTCCAAATTCAAGGCTCTAAAATACACAAACAACAAGGCAAATTTGTTGCATCAAACTGTTGAAAATATATTGCATAGCCATACAGTACGTTCATCTGATAGAAAACCATCGATTATTTTTCAACAAATAAACAGTCGTATATAATGATATAAACAGTTTAAGCTGTCTGATACACGCGTAAACTTTCCATAACTACACTAAGTGCAAAAGAAACGATACCAATTTCTAAACGGCAAAAGACAAAATCTGTGGTCAGTGAAATGCGACTTTAAATCCCTGTAGTGGACACATGTGTAGATAAAATCTAATTTATATATCTTGTGATACAGCCTTATAAATGGTATTGAATTCATCTTCGAACTATTTTGAAATCGTGAAATTATTCTGAATGTCAATAAATGATGTGTGTCAATTAATACCGTTGGTATATTTGTGTTTAAGATTAATGGAGAAGTAATGAGGATTTTACGAGTGCTTACTAGGGTTTGGGGCGGTCGTTCTGATAAGCTGTCATATTTCTTCTACAACGGAGTGTTTTCAGTATCAAAGTTTCGATTTTCCTCTCTACACCTTTAAGGGACAGTAGCACGTTTTTAGGGGGAATAATAGGTGATGTCAGGAAAATGAAAATTAATGTTCAATTGAAAGACAATGTATTTAAACTAAATGGAGCAGTAATAATTCAAATATATTACGTAAAATTTAGCGATGCGACTGCTTTTGCTTGCAAACAATGATTTCAAGGTGTTCACACAAAATGGCCGTCAGTGGACTTTATATGAATCTTTATTCTTTGTCCCCTGACTGTGGATGATTGGCTTGTGTAATGAGATTTTGTCACTATCAAAATAATACATTTAGCATTAACTAACAATTTTCAGTGAAATATTTAAAATATAAAATTATCAAAAACCGTGCTACTGCCCCTTTAAACTTTCACTTGTTTAGAGAGAAAATAATAGATATCTATATCAGTTTATTTAATATTTATACATTTTTAATATCAATTCTGATTGCGTTTATTTAGTAAAACATCAATATTCTATTGTAACCGAGGAAACGTAAAAGTAAATATATAACTACGGATTTGTTTGTTACACGTTAAATTACCTTTTTTTAATTTTCATTTGGATCAATATGTTAGCTACACTGCATATATACGATACAGATAAGTGATATGTGAAAACCTACAGAAGCTTGTTTATTGCTTCAAAATGGGGATTTGAAGTTATTTGGAACAATCTTGTATAGTTGTATTCAGAAATGGTGGTTATCTCAAGAAATCAGAAAAATTGTTCTATAACGGAACACGAATGAATGTTGAATCCCACTATAAATATTTAGGTGTTGTTTTTACTACATTATTGATCTGGTCCAAGACATGTGAAACACTAGGTTTACAAGCCGAGAAAGCCTCGTTTCCGATTTTTAGAATATCAAAGATTTTCCAAATATATCCTTGAAAGTTGCATCAGCAATATTTGACAGTAAAATAGCTCCCATATTCTTATACGGTAGTGAAATCTGGGGTCATTCATACCGTCCTCATATTGAGAAAATCCATTGTTTCTTTTTCAAACGCTTCCTTTGTGTTAATAAAGCTATTTCTTCCAATGCTATACTTGGTGAAATTGGAAAAACATATTTATGTGTTAAATATTTCAGCAGATGTATAACATATTGGTGCAGAATATTACATATGGATGATCATCGTCTTCCGAAAGCATGTTATGATAATTATGTAAAGCAACAAGAGGATCATGGCAGCTGCAGTTGGGTCACCCATGTACGCTTGCTTCTGTTTCGTACTGGATTCTCATATGCATTGATTACACAAGACTGTGGTAATATTGATGTATTTGTTAATGAATTTAAACAAAGATGTAAAGATATTGAACTTCAGAATTGGCATTCTAGAATAACGTCCTCATCTTTTCTTAAATATTATGGAGAAATTAAATCTGGCTTGGAACCTGAGCAATACATTTTAGCACTGAATACTGATAAAGATCTTATTCGTATTTTATGCAAATTTCGCTGTCTGAGTCATAAGTTGAACATCCAACAACAAAGGTATAATATTGATACACAAATGAGTAAACTCTTATGTGACAAATGTGATTGTAATGTTAAACAAGAATATTTCATTTTTTACTTGTGTGTCCTTTCTATTCTGTACATAGACAATTGTATATACCCAGTTATTATCATACCTTCCCATCCGAATTAAGATTCAAACAACTTCTAACAACAACAAATGAACATTTATTGAAATCTGTTGCAATATTTCTTAAACGCAACCTGCCTGTGTAAATACAAATTTTGTAACAACACTAGATGTTATCCTGTCCTATCTATTATTTAAATGATTGTACTCTTGGCCATGAGGCCTTCAATACTGAATAAACTTCTTCTTCTTCTTAATTATTGCGATTTGTAGAATTTCGCAATTAAATATGAAAAGAACACATTTTCAGCAACAATTCGACAAAAGTACTTGTTTTAAGTACATGTTATTCAAATCTTTCGTTATATATGTAAAATTGATTAAGAAGTTTGTGTTGTTACATCTTTGACTACCATTGTATATAAATCACTGCAAAGTTATTGCCTGATGTGAAATAAGTGTTATCTTTTAGTTTGTAATAATAGAAATTTGTTCTCCATTTACTAAAAAATCATAACCTTTGTCAGAATTATGGATTGACAAGTCAGTTGCTCGCGAAATCAACTTCCTTTTTCTTTTCTTGCATGGCAACATGCTAATGAGTTTGGCTTTTTCATTTCCAAGTTTTGAAATGTAGCACTGTTGAAATTTCCCAGTGTGTTTCGCTATTTAAGCTGTAAATTGTACTTTGAATTAAATGACTCTCACAAGGCTCAGTATAATAGGGCGATTGCAGTTTTAAACTTTGTCACGCTGTCAACCAGGGATGGGCCGAGGCATTATAAAGCATCTTCAAAACGAAGTTTCTGACACTTGTCTTGTGAAATTGAAGGTAGTTTGACATTCTGAAAATATCGACCGTCTTCAACATGTCTATTGTGTTTCCGAGCCTTTCCATGCACTTCCACCTCGCTGATAACAACGTCAGAAGCAGTCGCTTGAAGGAACATGGAGGATTCTCTCCCTATCGCAGGGAGGACACGCTGTGCTTCTATTGTGGATTCTTGCAAGCAAACAAGGACTCTTTTTGCGTTTGCTGTGAATTCTTGCAAGCACACGAAGGCTTTCTGCGTTTGCTGTGAATGCTTGCAAGAAAACGATGACTCAGTTTGCGTTTGTTTTGACTGCCCGCAAGCACGCAAGTACTTTCTGCTTATATCGTGAGTGTTTGGAAATTTGGAAAATCATCGACTTTGTGAGTGAATACAAGCACACAAGAACTTTTCTTGCCTAGTTTCGAGTGCTTGCAAGCACATGAAATCTTTGATTTTTGATAACCTTTGAATGATTTTACAAATGTTGTCATAATGAAAAATATTCAAGTTTCACAGTGGCTGGCCGGTTTGACATCAATCCATGACGATTGTTGTTCCAAACGCTTTTTGTCGACTCACCTTTTTTTGTTAAGAAGATGTTTGCTTTTGCGTTGTGTTTTATTGTAAGTCAAGTGACAAACTGACAATGCAAGCGTGTTTTTACGTTTTTAATTTACTATTTTTGTACTTGCATTACTTGCGCACTGTTTTGACGTGTTAGGTCTATATTGCTTCATTGTCATTGTATATTGTCTTCAGGTTAATGACCAAGTTATGGATATCAGGGATAGACGTATATCCTATATCGTAAATTGTTCTTTTTTTGTAAAATAAAACATAATCAAATGGAATTTGTTGTTTACATTGTTATCATATAGTTAGAGAAAAAAATGGTTCATACTAATTCTATATTTCACCGTCCTACCAATAAACTTATTTCTAATCCGCTCATTCAATACCTTAATCACCCCTACTACACCGAGTACGGTAACTGCAGTTACCTTCTCCAAAACTGATGGAACAACAAACATCGCTGATCCTGAGTTTTCTTCAAATGCATTTTACAACAATCAGTGTGTATAACCGTACACCGGAACTAGCGAGGTGTACGGTGGAGAAATGTTGCTAGCGAGGAGCGTGAAAAAGCAATCATCGCCGTTTCATCAATTTTTTCTATGTTATTATCATGTCAATAGCTTTCCGAGACATAACTATTTATGTCATATCCTGTTCATAGTCAGAGATAGCAAATATGTTACTAACAACCACATTACTCGCAACTGTCATTGTTACTGTCCCTTGGATACAGAATGACAAGCACATACATTTTACTAAGTATGTGTGCTAAAATTACCACATGATGTTGATTATTTGAAAGTTATGAAGTAAAATATTACCAAACTTTCCATTTCGGCTCCTCGCTAGCAACATTTCTCCGCCGTACACCTCGCTAGTTCCGGTGTACGGTTATACACAGTGACAATACTAGGATATTTTCAGTCATATAAACTATGCGCATGTCTTGGGCATGTCCCAAAGATTGATCGAATGACATGCCAACATTCAGGTTTTGTGTATAAATATCACAATCTCTGTTTTAAAAACTCAAGCGACAGCAAGGTAACTTGATTATGTGGAGAAAGATGGAAGTGGAAGTGGAACATTTTATGTGAATATGAATAGAGGTAAGAAATAGTTACTAGCATAGTTATCAATTGGTATCAGAGAATGCAAGGACAGTCTGTCCGTGAGGCCTGTCCGATAGACTGTCCGTGCATTTCCCTATGCAAATTGATAACTATACTAATAACTGACTTACATATCACTTGGAACGAGTGAAATGGTAGTACCTCAAAACCCCTACAACTCATTTCCCCTACAGCTTATAACAACAAAGTAATGGTGAAATCAAAGCCCAAAATTAAAGATGTTAGAACATGTTTATTTTCACAACCATTCTTGGGCCCCTTTGAAAATTTATGAATGAAGTTTGTAGTACTATGGATGTGCCACTTGTTCGTTCGAAGCATGCAAAAATCGGGTATTAAGCACGGGACACGAAATGAATGTTCTGAGCACCTGCACATGCGTGAACATACGGGTACTTTGCAACAAGTGTTCGCAAGTCGTCCATTTCGTTCTTGGTTTTGGTTGATTCGGACGACAGTCTGATTAAAATCGACCGTGCTCCGAGGAATAAAATATAAAAAATATTGTCTCTATCGGGGCTCGAACCATTCGGGATATCCTCTCCGTCTCGGTCTGAATTTAATGCACCCACCTCTATCGCGTGTTGCTATAACTAGTTTAGCGCAGACAAACCCAGTCGTAAGCTATCCAATCACATCCTCGTTTTAAAATAGCGTTCAGCGGCGATTATGTTTAACGAATGTTACACTGGAGTTACCTGCCCCTAGCTGATACTGAAGCTTTTACTGCGCTCCTTGCGATTGGCTAGATGAGATTGCGTCAGAACATGCGGGTAATGGGGGTGCATTCAGACTGTGAATGAGAGGAAAGCCGGGCTGGGTGAGGTTCGAACCCCGCTAGAGATAATATTTTTACACTTTTTTTCCTCGAATCACAGTCGATTTTAATCAGACTGATTCGGACGACTTATTGTGCTCTAATACGACAGTAAAATTACGAATGTGGCTTCTCAAAACATCACAATCGTTCGTATTTCAACATTTAGGTAACCATAACATTCTTGGTATCTGTTTAAACTTAGTTGTTAAGATATTTGTTTGAAATATATAAACATGAATAATGTTCAATTAACTGTAGCCGTTAATTATTTGCGATAATTTGTATCAACAGGCAGTCTATGTTTATTTGATGGTTCCTTTACAATTTTAAGTGCAGTTCGCAAACTTAGTATGTTGATTGAAATATGCGTTTGCCGACAGCATCGATGAATTCAAGTAAGTCATAATCAAGGTTTGATTAATCATGAACATATTTGATAACACTTACATGATTTAGTCAATACTGACAAAAGCTGATGCTTTTTCTTTCATATATTTTATTTCGTCTTATTTAAAAGACAATTTCATAAGAGTCCTGTCATTCGATATCGATAATGAACAAGATCCTTTATGAATGGTTGCCACTGACAACTGTTTTTTATTGTTTTAAAACATTTTTTTTATTACAAAAAGATAGTACAATCAATCAATCAAGAGTAATACATGAAAGCGAATTGTAACGAGAAAAGAGAAGGAAACAGAAGAAAGTGGATAGTGGATAGCAATAGGGTGCAGGATAAAGAAAGATGACTCACGGTAATTTAGTCATTTTTGAAAGGCTTTAACCATTTTCTTTGGAAAAAGGGGTCATCTTCCGAAAATATATATTTTTCTAAATTGTAGTGATATTTAATGAAATGAATTAGGCGATTAAAATTTAAATCATCAGGGTTCAATCTTGTTCTATTGATAAACTCTTTTGTTATGATAAAGATGTGGTTTATCAATACATTTGCCTGAGGGTCTCCAAGTAGAAATTTTGTAATATTTATGTCAAGGCTGGTGTTTGTCTTGGAATAGTACCAGTTCTCTAATTTTGTAATGAGATTTTCAATTTTTTCTACATGAATAAAATAAATGTTCAATTGTTTCAATTTCTCTACCACAAAAGGTACATAGATTGTCCTGACAAATACTTATTTTGCAAAGAAAGCATCTTGTTGATATTATTCGGTGAATAAATTTAAATTTAAAATTTCTTGCCTTGTTTTCTATTGTTGTACCATTTATTATTTAAAGCAATCAGAGAGATAGTTTTCAGAAAGGATAATATTAAGCTTTGATTCCCACTTAGACTGAAGGTTATCTAAGGAAAGAACTTTGTTGGCACATAGTTGGGAGTACACAAACTTGCAATCATCAGAGGTACATATTTGTTTTAGAATAGTACATTGTGTATTTATCTCAGTGTCAAAATAAGTTGTTGCCTGAATAAGATCCAAGTTTTGTTTAGGTATATATTTCACAAATCTGAAATAAAGAAGATATGTGTGTTGAAGATTGAATTCCTGTTTCAGTGTTACAAATGTTTTTATATCACCAGTTGAAGAGATAATGTCCCCGATGTGTTTCATTCCGTTTCTATACCACGAGATGAATAATTTCATATCAATAATTGGAACAAAATTTAGAAATGGTAGGGATACAAAATCGTCAAAGGTAACAGTATCGTTTTTGCTTATACATACGTAACACGTCACTACATCTTTCCAAAAACAATTTTTGATTTTGCTAGCATATGTTATCAGTCTTTCTTTTTGGAAGTTAAACAAATCAATGTCTCCAAATTGTGATAATTATTCAAATACTAGGTCACAGGGGGTACTCGACTGTACAGGTAAAGCGGAAGTTGCACCTCTGCAACGTCCAATTCCTCACTGTACAGTGAAAACAAAACAACCCCGACTCCACGTTCACGGTTAGTTCTAGTAATATTCACCTTCGGAGAGTTGAAACGTGTAAAATATGAAACGTTTAAGTATTTCTCTACATATTTCTAAAGGCATAATTACGATAATGTTTCAATTCTTGTTATACTTGCCCATTTTAAGTGACTGCACGTTCGAAGCTAATGTCGCGATCGCGAAATTGACTGTTTAACTCATGTTTCGGACTATGTAGAGGTCATTTGATGATTGTTGTAACTTATAGAGTAAAATAATGCGTATTCAAAGGCCCATGTGGTGTATCAATGCTTATTTCATTACATTTAAAGAGAAACAAGACAAAATATAGACTGTACGCCCTGATGGACGTTGCACCGGCACTGTACGGGGGGTTACATATGATAACAGTTATACTGTACGGGGAGTTGGTACGTTATGATACAGGTCCCCAATACATTAAGGTGGATTTATTTTACTTTTATCTTCTCCTCAGTAACGGTAGTACATACAGACGCATGCTATAGCTCATTTTAAAGCTGAGAGATTGCTTCACATAAATAGGTCATATCAAGTATCAATTTGTAGCGGTTTTTAAACTACAGCAGTTTCAAAAATGATCTTTTGAAATAAAGGATTTTCATGCGTCACGTTCAAAGGGACACTACTCGGTTAGGAAATGTCGAGAATGAAATCTGTTTGATGCATTCTGTTCTACAATGATAGTTCAACAAGTTCACTACATGTCATTATTATATAAAAGTTAATATTAAAGGAAATATGTTGACATAAAGAGATTTTTTATATTTTTCGGCGATTTTAACATTTTTCGAGGGTTATTTTACTTTGAGAATTTTAGTTTAAAATTTTTACAGATAGAAATTTTATCGTTGATGTATTGTGAAGCAGATGTAATGAGTTGACATAAAAAAATATCAACAAGTCAGGATAATTTGTTTTCTGTCCATGACCGCTCCTTGAATATTGCGATTTTTGGAAAATCCTCTTTTTTGGCACATTTCAAAATTCCACAGTTTCTTTATTAAGTAAGATATCTTTAAATTGATTGCATTTTTACATGCGCTATTCCAAGCACAACCTTTGCTATGTTGCACTTTATCATGAAAATGTTGATAATTAAGGAGCTAGAGGGACCAACATGAAGTAGGGGTCTAAAATTAATCAAATTTCAGTGTTTTCAACAAAGTTCCAAAGTTCATTACTCCATTACTATTTAAGTAATCAAAACAAAACATACATCTTTGTATGTGGATAAAGAAGACCAACATTGTTTCTTATATACCTTATGAGTGAAATATCAATAGTTAAAGTGTTAGGTTTCATTACATTATACAGGGGTCTGAAACAGTCAACTTTAAATTACAGCCTTTAATCACATGTATCTGGCAAACGGTGATAGATAATTCAACCAAATTTGTTTCTGCTTCTAGGAATAATATTCTCTGAAGAATGATGTCATAGCTGACATTGGCCACATGGTGAATTTTTCTGAAAATATATCAAGTGAAATTTGGTCATTTTGATAATGTATTAGTTACTGTTTACCTCTTAGACAAAACGTCATGTGAAGGTCAAACACCGTGTGAAGGTCAAACAGGAATCTTGAAGACCTAAGTATTTACGCGTCAATCCTAGTTGAATTTAGACTTATTTTTCATAAGAGTTTCTCATTAAACTGACTTAGTTTCATATTAAAATAAACATCTCAGCGTTAATGGTTATATTAGATGAGTCACATTACAAGATAACTAATATGCATGTAAGTTCTGAACAGTGATTGATTGATTGCGTTGGTGTTTAGTGCCGCTTGAGCAATATTACAGCCATTAGTGGAGTGTGGATTTAAATGCAATCCTTATTCTATAAACATATGACAGTTCTCGGTTACTCTGTAAATGCGCAACTTCCCGTACAATCAGCATCCGTGACAGTCGCAACGTCCCTTCAGCGTACAGTTTAATTTTAGTCGAAATATTTAGCCGAAACAGTCAGAAATACTTGATTGGGCATTTATATAACGATATCCACATTCTATCAACTTATGAAAGGTTAATTTGAATGACTCCGTTCATCTAAATTGCTGTGATTGGCAAATTTAGACATATTTTCGTTAGGCTTTCGAACGCGATCTCAAGGACAGCTGAAAATCATCATTATACAGAGACCGAAGTTATGTTACATTATAAATGCAGTAGTTTACAAAGCAGTAAAGCTTCATCGGTCCACCAAGACAGTTTAAATCTGTTATAAACAACGTATTAACTAGAACTAACCGTGAACGTGGATTCGGGGTTGTTTTGTTTTCACTGTACAGTGAGGAATTGGACGTTGCAGAGGTGCAACTTCCGCTTTACCTGTACAGTCGAGTACCCCCTGTGTAGGTGCTGACATAAGCCTTTTCTTTCAAATAGTCGCTTTATCCATTTGGTCTTCATATAATTACAGAATGATAAGATATCTATCATTTTCAAGCCCCCCTTTGCATATTCATTTATCAACATGTTACGCTTAATCTTATCACGTTTCCCTCCCCATATAAACTTGTAAAGAATAGAGTTCAAACGTTTAAAAAAGTTTTTAGGTGGGTTGGGAAGCGCCATAAAAAGATGTGTAAAAAGGGGGATAATCTGAGATTTAATAATAGTAATTCTTCCTCGAAGACATAATGTTCTATTAGACCAGGAAAATAATATTTTCCTGATTTTTGAATTTTTTGCTCAAAGTTTAGTGAAATCATTTCATTTAAGTCGGTAGACCCGTGGCATCTTCACATAATTTTACATCCTTTCTGTCTTTGTAGTACGTTTTCGTAGGTAATTATATATTAACAAAGGGATCTTGAAATAAAACCCTGAAAGTTTGCAATCAATCACAAGACAAGAAGTTCAAACAAAAGTGTACTGAATATTGAAGTCAACTTAACTAAATCCATTTCTCTATCTCATATGATTAAAAGGAATTCCCACTGTCAACTGCAGTGTTCGCCTGATACTTGATAATTTCGGTTCCCTGGATTGAAAGTTATAGAACTGAAATATCAGAAAAATAGATATTCTTTTGGTCTTTTCTGTAACATTCACCGACTCCCTTCAGCCCCACCCGTAGTGGTGGGAAATCTACTAGTAGAAGGGAAATAGAATGTAAAGCGTGAGCAATTAAACAATGGTTTCATCTAGGGCCCTGTCGACTTCGCAGTTGTTGGCAAATCTACTAGTAGACGGGAAATAGAATGTAAAGCGTGAGAATTGAACAAAGGATTCATTCAGGGCATAAAAAGGCAGGCATTGCGCTAATGCCAACAATACTTTTAACATATGAAGTAAATTACTAACGGAAAAGTTATACCTTTGTAAAGAATATTTTATATTTTGTCTCATTTACTAAAGACTAAAGTAAACTGTTGTGCAACAAAAAGTACACGAGAAAGTATAGTAAAGATTACAACCTTTTTACTGTATTTAAATACGTTGTGTCAAGGCAACTTCGTGTCCATTAAAACGTGCTACTGCCCCTTTAAGATACCATAGACAGATACGGTCGTAATTTTGGCGGCTAGCATCGTTTGCTTTCTTGTTTCATTTTCACAAAGTATATAAATCATAAGGAAGTATTTGTTGATAACGGATTATATCATTTTTTGGCATGTGTGTATGTAAATAGTATCATATTATTCCATATGATGATCACGGATTATGTTTCATCTTATCATCTTGTAAAAAGTAAATGTTGTTGCTGTCAAGAAAGATACTGTTTTTACAGCATCGATCTATTATTAAGTAAGTTAAAAATGCTGTTTCATACTTGCATGCGGTTCAGGCTGAAATTTAGCTATTGAGAAAAGAAATACATCACTTTGTAGACAAATCTTTCGTCGACATTTTGATATCAGATTTAGATTGATTAATCAACAATAACATACTTATTTTGACGCCCAAAGCACAGTACCCCTTGTAGAAAGGGCATACCATTTAACGAACCCGCTTTCGGTGACATAATCATTACGCGTGTAGGATTTACATCGTGTCACAACTAGCGTATTTGCGTTCGATGGGTATCAACTTTGGCAGCAACGAATACCTTATTCGGAAAAAAAAAAAAAATCTAGGCGTGCGCGACAAAGACGGTTTTCAAGCGTATATTTAGAGACCAGAAGTTGTGAGATGGCCACACTTGATTCGCCTTTATGTTGGCTGCCGTTTCCGTAATTTTGGTAAATTATCTCATATTTAATTAATTTTGGTCCGATTTTCCCTAAGTTGGTCGCTAATTTTTTCTAAAAATACAACGAATACATTAAAAATACTTTTAAAATATTGCAAGTATTATACAGCATCTTTAAGTATTGTTTGAAGTACTTCATAAGCTAGCATATACATGTAAAAGTTGAATTTTCAGTATATGCTGAAGCCAAAATTGAATCCTCATTATGGCAAGTCAGGGATACTTCTATTAGTGATAAAAAAAGGTTTTACTTTTTTTTAAAACGTGTCTCACGAACGCAATCACATGCACGTGAATCCCGCCACCCATGTGTTGCACAAAGTATCAAATAATCACAAGTATTGGGCATTAAAGCATCGGTTCCGACTTCATTACCACTTGTTTCACTTCTCATTGACAATGGTACTAAGGAGAATTCCAAATGCATTGAGGTGGCAGATCATTGGGTTTCATCGGGCAGGACTTTCTTAAACGGAAATTGCCTGAAGAACTCACTTTCTCTTCACCGTCAATAGCCGTCTGGTCAGGAAGCATGCACAAACAAATGATGTGAGGGACCTTCCACGATCAGGAAGACCATAGGCTACATGTACCACGCCCCAGGAGGATAGAGCTCTGTCCCGACATGTTGGCTCTTGCCGTTTTATTTAAGCACCCATCTGAAACGGGCATGGTTACGTATACCTCATCGCCGCTTGAGCAACCAAACTCTGAGAAATCGCCTCGTAACTGACGGAAGGGCCAGAAGGATCATCAGGCGTCCAATGCTCAATAAACACCACAGACGTGAGCTTAGGTTATGATGTGTAGACAGGCAGAGGTTGAACCTGAGATCATGGAGGAGAGTACACTAGACCGACGAAAGTCGTTTCATCTGTATGCTGTTGATGGCCGAGCCCGCGTATGGAGGACCAGGTATATACTACTTGCCCCCAGGAAGATTTTGCCAAGGGTACCATATTGGGGGGGGGGGGGGGGGGGGGGGGGGTCATTGCAATGACCCCAGTACTTGCCACAATACCTTTGTTCATGGACAACAATGTCAGACCCCATCCTTCACTTGCTGTAAAACGACATCTGAAAAATAATGATGTAACACGAATTCCATGGCCAGCAATGTCACCTGATTTGAACCCAATCGAGCATGTTTGGGACAATTTGGGTCGTCGGATACAGAGAAGGGATCCTCTGTTCAAAACCTGAGGGAACTGGAAGCCGCTCTTCACGATGAGTGGCAGCGGATACCGATGGAACAATTAAAGAACCTGGTTAGGGGTATGCCAAGAAGTGTGGCTGCAGTTATTCGCGCATGTGGTGGCACCTCACGTAACTGATGTTTGGTGATTCTTGAAACACTGATTCACTTTAGCTGCTTTGATCGGGTGGCACACAACAAGAGCTTGTAGTGACAATACTTAAACATCCATGTGTTTTATTTTCGTGCACTTTTAGTGCCCACACGATTACAAATCTTCTCTTGCAAATGATCAAATGATTGTTCTCTCAACAAAAATTGGTTTTGCTTATCTTCTTTTTCTCAGTCTCGTAGCATACTTCAACGAAGTATACCCCTCTGTGAAAAATCAGGGGGTGCTTAAAATTTTTGGTGTGTACATATTGTATCCTCCGGGAATGACCAAATTTCTTAACTTTATCTTGACCAAACACGAACAAAAACATAGTTTGTAGAACAGCATGAGAATTTAGAAAATATTTTGCAAAAATATGTTTAAATAGGAATGTCTAAATTTCTTAACTTTATCTTGACCAAACACGAACAAAAACATAGTTTGTAGAACAGCATGAGAATTTAGAAAATATTTTGCAAAAATATGTTTAAATAGGAATATGCCTTAAGATGCGTTTAAAGAGTGTTAAACATGAAACAACATTTGTAGCAAATTCTTTGCAAACATTTGAACACAAACAACGGACAAAAGATAGAGGGTTATTTTTCGAATCATGTTGTTGCTATAAATAAAGAGGGGTGTATTATTTGCAGGAACGCGACAACCATTAATGAATTCCCTATCGTATCTTTTAAACACATTTAGGGAATCCTTATTGTTATTCGTGTGTTTTATTTACTTTCTCGTTCCACCAACATCCTATTTAGGATATAAATAAATATATATATGATATATATATAGTGAAGAAGTCTCACGTGAAGTAAATGTAGATATGATTAATATAATACTTCAGACGACACTTGCTGTAGTTATCATTTTAATGATGACTGGATGCGTTGCAAGTCTTTTCAACAGTGTGGAGTTCTCACAACATGGCGACGCATCCAGTCATCATTAAAATGATACCTACAGCAAGTGTCGTCTGAAGTATTTTATTTTTATATATAATATTAAAGATATACAACAGACGTTTCTGAAGCTTGGTAAAAGTAATCGTTATCGCAAATAATCCAACGTTGATAAAGTTGATATTTCCTGTCAAATTCCAAATCGTATTCGCATCCTCGACTATCATTCAATACCCTGGCAACAGTCTGATTATAATCGACTTTGTTCGACAAATTATTATTAAGAGAGAAGAACTTTATTCAGTATAAAGGCCACAGGCCCATGTACATTGTATTCATTACAGCTTATAATAATTTACGGTTTTTGGTGCTAGAAAATGAAATATTTATAATAAAAAATTTCCAAGTATCAACTCTTTCGAAGACACGGAATCCACTACACTAGGTCTGACAACATCGTCGTAGATCGCATGATTAACCAGTTTAGTGCATGCGAAACCATGTCGTTAGGGGACCATAACATCATCGAGCTGATAAGACCGCTAGCGGTGATAATGTTGAAAGCATGGTTCAAAGGAGTTATTTGCCTCTAGCTTTTCATATCTAAGGCCTTTTCTGGACACATTTTGATTGTTTAACTGAAATTACGTCAGAAAATGTGACCCCCGGAAATTCTGTCGGACCCAATGGAGAGGACACCTAACGATTTGATTCTTAGAAAGGTTAATATTTTGATATCGGAACTAAGCTGATTTAAATCAGACTGCCCCAGCAATGACCTACTATCCCAGTTTTTTAGAAAATGTATTTATGAACAGGTTTCTTTATATAAACCATTAAATCTTACCGAATTTCACTTATGTCTTACACATCAGATCAAGTAAGCTATTTTGTGTTTCACAAGCTTATTCATTTCAGGAGACCTGATTTGATATTATTTTTTACACCATTATAAGATATATTTGTTAATATCTTAAGGAAAGAGAATGTGATTATAACAAAAAAAATGCAATTTATATTAGTTTCTATATTTGGCGTGTATAAGCCAAGTCGCAACAAATAAATCATAATTTTGATACATTTCAACAGTTTATTTTGTTTACGAAGCTAAGAAACAGATGTCTTTCAGTTGAGAACACTTACACTGTGAAATCAAGCAACAACCTTTGGCCATGCTTCACATTGGTTCATCCATGCATGCACGTGTATTGAACTCTTTTAAGACGGCGGTGCAATTGATGACTAAATTGGAATGCATTACACGTGTTTGTCGCGATCTCCACGTGCGCTCTCCGCTTCTGCCGTCCAAAAGAACATGTTTCATGCTGACAAATGAAAATTCCTGTGTTGTGTGCCCTCAATAGCCCAGTGCATAAGGAGGGTGGCATGATCGAAAATAGTCTTGCCTTCTCAAACGTATATTTCGGAGAATTAAAATCGGTCGTTTTTTTAAACCATTTGAGTAGATTCTGCATAATCGAAAAGTGCCGTCCAAAAACACTTTTTGCATGCTGACAGCTAATCTTTCCATCTCTGTTTGCCCTCCACAGCCAAGCACTGAGTGTTTATTTTGAGAGTGGGATGATTTTAGAATTTTGACCCGTCCTCTCAAAAGATTGTTTTGAGGGGTTTAAAATCTATCCTTGATCAGTGGGTTTTCAAACTAATCCACTGTAAACACAATAGAGTGACGTCGTCACCATGAAATTACTGTCATGAAAGAAAAGATTTGTTGAAAACAAGACTATTTTCGTAAACATAACAATATGTATTCTATTCATATCATGAAGTATATCATAATTACTGATAACTGATATGTGTTATTTGCTTCTTTTTTGGGGGGTGTTTCAAGCTGCGTTTTTTTCCAAATTCATCCTAGCTCTGCAATCATATTATAACGAGGACATATATGGCTCAAATCAACAAATCAAAAATACCTTGGAAACATGGTTCTATGTATGCAATTAATCAGTAATACTTTTTTATTTTTCCCTTCAAATATGATAATTGTAACAGCAACTATGCCTATTATTAGCACAAGGCCAAGAACTATTTATAACTTACAAGGACACAAAGGTATTTACCTTCCTTGTGTGCTTTATAAGTATTTTATATACTATGAATATTAAGATATTTGTAACACAATTGCTACAATTCTGTATTTATTTATTTTTAGAATAGCAAGCGTGTTGATTATAAGAGAAATGTGCAAATAGCATCTATTCTGATGTACTTGTTTGCGACTCAATTCTGTTCGTTTGTACTATTTAATAAGTGTATGCATGTGTAGCAATCGCGCAAAATAGATTTGATACCTTCTAACAGAAAGAAAGATATATATTTTCGGATGCGAATACATGTACTGAGAGATTTATTATCATTTCATGTGATGTATGATTGGTTGTCATGAAAATGTGATTAATCAGTACACGTATGTCAGACAAGAAACACAGCTACTTTAGTGTAAGAAATAACGATATTATCTATTCTTATCATTTAATATGTCTGTTAAACTTGTAATCAGTAATTATGATATACTTCATGATATGAATAGAATACATAGTTTAACTTCTAGAATGCCACTCAAACAGCTCATTTAATATGTCATTAAAAAATTACCGATCATTGATTTCTGACTGTGATTCTTCATGTTTGTCAATCTCATTGACATAAGACCAAATGTCACTCGTAGTGTAGTAGCTTAGCGTCAAATTTTGGCCAAATTGAAAAAATCTGGCTTAAAGTATGAAACTTGGCATGAATGATCATTGGACATGTATGTATTCATTTTGCCTAGGATCCAAATTTTTCGACCGCGGGAACCTGGTCACGTGACCAAAAATCCAAAATGTCCGCTAAATTTCTTAAAAAATCATTTTTACCCATTTCAACCGTATTTTTAGTGAACTTTCAGACAAAATATTCTTAAGGTAATAAATATTATGACAAAAGAAGGACTTTTTGACATAAATTTTTTTAATTTTCCAATTTTGATGAATATTTTATAAGGAAAATATCAAAATTTCAGTTTTTGAAAAACATTTTAGGGTGGCTTTCCACTCTTCATGATTAATGCTTGTATTTTCATGTAATTAATTTCATAACAACAACGAGATGTAAGTTTTATTTATTAAACATTAGTTATGTTATTTCCATTGATTAAAATCCAAAGTCTGCAGTATATTGTTTCTATAGAAACATGTGGTTTTAGCGCGACGACCTTTGAAAACCAGCAGAACACCTTGTTAAGGATGTCCCCCTATGTCTGTTATGTAGATAGTCATTAAAATATCCTTTAGAAATATTAAAATGTTGAAATGAAATCAAACTGGACAAGTCAAGGTGAGTCTTGGCAAAGGTCAAGGTCATGGTATTTTCGCATAGATAAGGTCAATGTCAAGGTTGTCTCATAATCTGTGTTCTGCTTGAGAACGACACAAGAATCTGTGTCGAAACGTCGCATACAATGAACAAAGAAGTTGTCATCCATATACTCCTCAGCATTTTTGCAATGGTTATTATGATATCATGTCACCTTCAGTAACGCTTTTAATAAACAAAATATATTTATATATATACCTATTCACCTGTTGTCTGTTTAGTTCAACAAAGTATATGTGTCCTTAAATTTTGTAAAAATAACTTTTTTGTTTTGAGTAGAAATACACATAAATCTAGCCTTGATTACACAATAATGTCACATTTGACGGAGAAATATCAGATGAGAGACTTAATGGAAATACGTTAGAATAAAGATGTCATGTTTAATGGTTTGCACAATAAAACATATTATTTAAGAGATTGTAAATAAAGAAATATTTTTAAAAAATACAGTGAGCTTACATGTACAACTGATACTTACAAATAAATTTTATTAAGATTTTGTTTCAAAATAAACCCTAATTGTTTTATTCTCATGCATGGTGTGTTCTTATGATCAATTTTTATTTCAACTTCGTCACTACCTTAGAACAAAAAAGTCTGTCCAAATGCAGGAAAATCATTATTTCTATTGCCTTAAACGTTTGTAACGGTTCTAACATTCTAATCGCCTACATATCCTTCTTCGCTGTATTTAGCCTGTGGAAAATTCACAGTCAATGGTGCCGTTACAAGGTTGTGTTTTTGACACCTGCTATGGACACATACTATAATAATATAACTTTTAATCTTTTATATTCCAAATCGGATTGAATCATTTCAGGCTTTCAATCAAATTAGGTTTAGATAAGGTTTCAAATGTTAATTAATCTTACGTTTGTTTGTAACACATAGAATTACTCTTGTCTTCCTTATACAACCAACTTCTAGAATGCCACTCAAATAGCTCAAATAATGTTGGTATGAAATATGATTCAAGTTTCATGACAATGAATTGGAATTTCAATATGATATACATTGCATGTCTATGTAAGAGAATTTAGCATACCGCCATACTGTAGTTCTTTAGTTTAAAGGCGAGATTAATTAGCTTGGTCCTTAACTCACTAGCAAACACTCAATAGAGTTTCAGATTGACATTGAGTTATAATAATGCCATAATGTAGCATATTTGGAAAAAAAAATTCCCCCTCCAACATAATAATAATAATAAATAATATGCCAGATTTCTATAGCGCCCTATTTGAACTATTCTAGTTCACACTAAGGCGCTTCACAAGTCAACCACATCACTGTTCGAAGGCAGTGCTGAACAGATGCGTTTTGAGCCCTTCTTTGAAGCTGTTTAACGTTCCCGCCTCTCTCAAACTTGGTGGAAGATTGTTCCACAGTGTGGCGGCAGCCTTATCGAAGCGCCTGTTCCCATACATTTCAGTCCTTGATTTGGGCACGGTGAGCAGTGAAGCTGACTCAGATCGAAGCGATCGTGCAGGTTTGTATGGGATTACCAGCTCATGCAGATAAGATGGTGCTGTTTGATGCAGTGCTTTGAATGTGTGCATCAAGATCTTGTATTGGCATCTCAGATGCACCGGTAGCCAGTGCAACGATTTCAAGGTTGGTGATATATGATCCCGTTTTCTTGTGCCAGTGATCAACCGAGCGGCGCTGTTTTGGACTCTTTGTAATCGACTCAGCACGTTTTAAGGGATTCCATAGAGTAGAGAATTGGCATAGTCGAGCCTGGATGTTACCAGCGAGTGAACCAAAGTCTTACAGCCTTCCTCTGTTGTAACATAGGATAAACGCATAGAAAATTCGAAGCATAAGCTTAGACCAACCTTGATCATGCCATTGACCTCGACTTAACACAATGTGGTAAGTGATACATCTAATTAAAAAGTCCTATCGTTGTAAAATATTGTATCACTGTATAAACAGATCTTGATGAAAAAGATATATCCCAAAAAAACGAAAACATACACAATTTTGTCAACTATTTTTCCTTCTGATATTTATTGTCCAAAGAAATAAAATCAAAGGTATCGACTTTCGTATCCAATAATAAAGGGTAACAATAGCAATTGCAAATGTCACATAGATAACTGAAACAGCTGATCTTGAATTTATCATTAATTGTTTTATTGGTCAACTTTCTCAGCAATCGGTGAAATTAAAATACGATTTTTCACTGAGCAAATTAACAGGTGAAATGACACTTTCAGGCATATCATGCCACCATTGATTTGATGAAATTGTAGGGTGACCTCATAAGATCACAGCAGTGACAACAGCGGTCCAGATTTTTTAACACAACTTTCATAAGCTATATATAAATTGTGAACTTTGTAAGTATTTTTGACAATAAGATAAAGAACATTTGATAATACCAGTTTATGAATATCTCATCTGGTGAGGAAATATTATAAGACATTGTAAATCTTCAAAATATGAACCAAACTTAACGAGATTTACCATGACCTTGAACTTTGCCAAGACTCTCTTTGATTTTGCTTGCCCATTTTGATTAAATTTCAACATTTCAATATTTCTATATAGGATATTCTATTGATTATCTCCGTGACACGTGGGGGATATCCTTTAACAAGGTGGACTGTTGGTCCTCAGTGGTCGTCACGCTACTGTTGCAATAGATACAATATAAGGCATATTGTTTTATTTTGATCATAAGAAATAACAATAACTATACAAAACCAATGTTGAATGAATAAAAAGGACTTCTCATTATTGTTGTGAAAATAATTACACGAAAATGCATGCATTAAACATGAAGAGTGAAAAGAATTGAAGCCATCCTAAAATGTTTTTCAAAAACTGAAATTTTGATATTTTTCTTACAAAATATCCATCAAAAGATTTTTTTGTCAGAAAGGCCTTCTTTTGTCAGAATATTTATTACCTTGGGAATATTTTGTTTTAAAGTTCAGTAAAAATACGGTTGAAATGGGTAAAAATGATTTTTTAAGAAATTTGGCGGCCATTTTGGATTTTGGTCACATGACCAGGTTCCCGCGGTCGAAAAATGTGGTTCCTAGGCAAAATGAATATATACATGTCTAATGATCATTCATGCCAAGTTTCATACTTTAAGCCAGAATTTTTCGATTTTGACACTAAGCTACTCCACTATATGAAACTCTTTAGCAAAGTGTATGTAATTAATATTTCGTTTTAAACAATTGCACCATTTTCATTTTGTTAAATTCAACATAAAACAATTGAACTATCTTTTATACATACCCATACACGTACAAGTTCAGAGTAAAACTGTACCTTATTGCCAAACACTTTAATTGTTGAGGGTTCACATTTCTTATTCATGTACTCTTTTTTGCAAGCAAATGAATAGGCAGTTTGATGAAATAAACAATGAACATTTTTAAGCTTATATCCAGTGCAAGCACTGCTCATTGGCAGTACATTATTACCCTGAAGGAATTGTACTTTCAAAGCCGCTACTAAGCTACCACATATGTCCGTACTTCCCGTATTCAGGTACCAATTGTACAGCTGGGTAGACTGAGTGCAATGTGGATGAAGTGCCTTGCCCAAGGACACAACACGGTGTAAAGCCGAGGTCACAAATCTTTGGTGTCTCCACCTGGATTCGAACCCGGGTCTTTGGCGTGATAAGCCAGCACGCTAACCACTACACCACCGCATGATTTCTGATTATTTATCATGATTTCTGATTATTGAGCCAACCATTACCGTTTTCATGACACCAATACCAGTATTTTTAACATTCATAGATAATAGTCTTTAAAACATTCCACAGGTACTTGAACCTTTTAATAACTTTATATTCTAATTTGATTTTTACTATTTTTAACATGGTACTTCAGATTTCATGAGTTAAATAACAAGAATGACGTTTGACGTTTTGATTCACAACAAAATGTTTATGTTCATATTTTTCTTCTGGCTCCGTGACCTGCAGGTAAACATGTCTTAATTACTTGGTGTACATATGGCGCAGAGCCAGCTAGGTCAATATTTGTTGTGCTTCACTGTAGTAACAAGCAGAAGGTATCAAAATCTTGCAGGTTTCTAATTGGTTAATGTGAAGGGTATTTCCTCATTAATAACTCAATTTCCTTGATTTCCAGCAATAACTGCTACACTAATTCCTATTTGTGTAATTGCGAGATTATATGTGAAATGATGCAAATAAATTTTTAAAATGTATGATTTTCATTGATACAGTTACAATGAAGATCAAAGCATTTGGATATATCAATATAAAGATTTAATTAAATGCTGAGATTCATTAAAATGGGGAGTAAATTGCGGCAATTTCTTTTCTTTCTTTATTCTTTCTGTCTTTCTAATGCGTCACAGGCTTAGTCTCGTTTAACTTTTCCTTGTTGCAAAATGATTACCAAGGTGAATTCTGTTGGGTAACTGCTCATAGTTTTAAATTATTAAAAGTTTAAATTTCAACAGCTGTATCTCATGTTAAGAGAAGTTCTCGCTGAAGTTTGAACATATTTTTCAAGTTTGATATATGATTAATCTTTAAAGCAGAACATGGCACTTTTTAAAATCTTAACTCTAAAGAATTTTTTTCTCCAGGTACAACATAAATAATTTTTTTTACCATGTATGTTAACGTTTAAAGGAGACTTCACAGTGTAAATTAAAACCTTCTTTGGTTTGAACTTTGATAATCATTTTAACTTCAGGATTGAAAAATTAATACTTAAGAACAAAACAGCTCTTTAAAAAATATCACCATAGGAGGGTTAACATTTAATCAATCAGAATGATAATGGCTTTTATTGAAATTTTGATGCATTACCTACTGGTAACACATTATATAGAAAATAATAAACTATCCAAATCTTATAACATTTTTTATGAAACAAGTACGTGGTTCGGTAGTTATTGAGCGATAGCCAGTTAATGTCATTCAAGACTTTCAGTAAAGAGACACAAAGTATGTTGATAGGATCACATATGTCAAATTTTGAAATCGATGTTATTACATCGGGAACCACTAACTGTAACTGAAAATAACAAGTTAAAGGTCAATCAGTACATTAGAGCGAAAGTACGGCCATTCAAAGTCGGGATTTTGATCGAAAACCGGACATTGTGGCTCGAGTGGCGCGCGCAAATTCAACAAACGTAATTTCGAAACCTTGTCATAAGCTGACAGGAAGATATGTTCGATTCGATAGTGTTTATTGGTATTGTAACTAATAGGTAGATTAATTGGATGCATAATTTCGAATAATAAACATATTTGAGATGTTTTCTTGATTTTCCCATAAAATCAAGCATTTTAGAGATATTATGCATAAAGGGATATACTTGCAAGTCCAGTGATGAGATATGAACTTCAATCAGCATATCAGCATATCAGATAGCTTATCAAAACCAAATAAAATTTTAAGAAAGATACTCTGTGTCACTTTAAACTGTTAAAAACGGGCCTGAGTTAAGAATTCAATTTATTTCTCGCTGAAAAACATTGACAATATATTATACAACATGTAACCCCGAGGGGGTACACAATGCAAAAATGGATACAAAAAGATATGATGAGATAACATCGATACTTTGTTTGTTCAAAAACATGCGCAAAATAGTCATTTAATGACTTTAAAAACAAACATCATGTTTTCAATCTGTAAAACTTCTCTCAGCCAATCATAACCTGCCACATCACATCGCCCTTTCTCGCCTAACTGGTCAGGCTATTGCTATTGTTTACAGTATTGAGTCAAGCGGACACTTACTTAATGGCGTATAATTACTACACAAACAAAGAAAACAACTTTCCAGTATAACAGTTAGTTAGTGAGACATATAATGACGACATTTACTAATTTTGGTTGAATCTTTTTGACTGTTGATAGCTTAATCACGGCTTCTACACTCTACAGAGGGATCTAAAGTCAATTCATCAATGAGACTACATAGTATGTCATTGTACTTTGTTTCGCAAATGACGAGATGGCCTATTCTTCTCTAAAATAATATAAATGAATGTGGTTTAAACATATCTATTTAAAAAAAAGAAACGGGGTTGACAAAAAAATATGTTTATATTAATGCCACTCCCTAACAAAATAGTGACGTAACGTAAACATGGATAGATCAGTACACATATCATATACAGTGACAATTCTGAAACAACAATTTTCGAAAACATACAACAAAGCAATTTAATGCTCAGGCTTATATCTTAATTAAATGGTATAAACATAAGGATATTTCATCAAGGCTAAATCAAGGCAAGGCTATCTACACACTACGAAATATTCGGAAACAGGGTGTCATTAAGGCATCATGTAATGAAATTGTATTAAGTTGCCCTGTTCGCAATAGAATTCGATACACCTTTTGACACCATGTTTCATCATGTCTTGAGCGTTTCTAAATCAAATAAAGAAACAATGTTAGTTTACAAAGAGACAACTCATCAGCGTAAAATAAATACCATTCTATATCTTTGTTTCAGATAATGTTATTATACATTTTAAGTATTTGTAAACTCCTAACGCAAAGCAAAACTGCCTGAAATGATAAATATGTATACAAATATGTTTAAATGAACATGTTTAGTTTACATAACTTCTATGAGATATCATGTGACCAAAGCCTACCTTATTGAAGTAACTGTCAACGCGAAATACTCCATCTCATGTGTCTGTACTGAATGTGTTCATCTCAAAACAGATACAATGATAAATTCTAAATGTTTAATTTTTGATTGGAACTAGTTTGTCCTATTGTTGACCAATGGATGACTAGTGCTTTGACAACTTGGCGTCACATAGATTGGCAGACATGCTTTTTCTCTAAAACAACAACCTCCCCTAATTCTTGTAATAACATTGTCAAAGAGTGTGAAATATCCCAAGCGCGACTCCCGTAATTACACAATCAGTTACTATGTGCCATAACTGGTTAATTACTACTCTCATGTTTTATTGCCGGACAGGTGAAGCTTCCAAAATGTGCTAAAACATGTGTATTCTGTTACCACCATTGTCTGTTATATTTACATTGATTAGGCCCATTTCCGTTCTGTTTATGATGTCATAAAACACTTCGGGCATGCACAGTAAAGGCAATATCGTTCATACGATAGAATCCCTTTCCAGACTGTCAAGTTGAGAAGCCTAAAATTCGCGCACTTTGAAGGGCGATATCTGTGTTATTAGAGAGCCGATGAAAACGTTTTTGGGTGTTTTTTAAAGTTGGCAATGTTTTCTGTACATATTTACCAATTAACATGGAAAAAATAATGAGTTTTCTTGTTGTTTAATAAATTTGCTGACTTGACTCTTGCTGCCGCCCCAGTAATATTTTAAGGTCATGCTTAACAATTATGTCGTCATTCGGTCAACTCGTGATGTTACAACACAATGTGGAATAACACTGTAGAACCCTGTGAATTATTAAATCCATCAAATCCCAAAATATATTTTGGACATTGACTTAACATGTATTTTACATTACCCGATGGAACATAAAATAACACTTTACATCAAATGTCTGTATTCATAATAGTGTTTCACTTGGTCAGTCCAAATCTTATCTTGAATTGTTTGTGTATCAATCAGTAAATAATGAAAAAGGAAATTAATGTTTGATGTCATGATCAAATCCCCCTTCTCCTTGATTTATGTCATGTAGATCTTCCGCCAATCTTTGATTTTCTTGAGATATAAAATAAAATATTTAAAACTGAAACCCTATTAGAATGATTTTAGTGCGTTTGATGATTTATTAATAATAATTATAATAATAATAATAATAATGTACTTATGTAGCACCGAATTTCCAACCGGTGGCTGCTCAATGGTGCTTAACAAAGTTAAAAGGAACTAAAAGGGTTACTGGTTAAAGAGATAGGTCTTCAATGCAGAGCGGTATTATTTGGAATTACATATTTTGAAAAATATTTATGTATTGATAATATATTTAATAAACCCATGGTACATGGTAAAAAGAGATTTTTAAAAAATTGATCAAACCTTTTCTGATTTATTTAATGAAATGTTTTTTAAAGAGTCATACTCCAAAGAGAAGATATGAATATCATATTCACAATGAAATAGCTTTAAACGTGAATGTTCTTCAGCAACCTCAGTACAGACTCATTTTGTCGATGGAGGAATGTATTGAAAGTTACCTTTGATTCACAATACCTGGTATTGAATCTAGCTAGCCCTTAAAGAATACTTATGTCTTATGGCTATGATTTTTCTTAAATTTGCATCGTTTATATTGACAGGAGCTGAGCTAATCAACCATGGCAGACTCCACTATGGAAAGTTCAACTCACCGACAAATGGAATGGGAGACAGGCAATATGTTCAAGGCAGACTATGTGTGGAAAGTGAGCTAATTAATGCTTTTTAAAGGGAATTCTTTTTGCATTTAGTAGCAGTTGCCCTTGATGCTTGCTACTTTAAGAAAAGTATTTCATAAGATTGTCTTTTATCATCTTCTAGAGAAACTTTGAAAGACATATCACATAACACTGATAATCATTTGACTTTTATTGCTTAAATATTGTAAAAATGTCGGCACTTGATACATGTGATTTTGGAAGTAATGTTTCTTCTTTTTGGTTTCCTCGTTTTTAGTTGACATGTTTACAGATAACAGGTCACTGTGTTGTTAGCAATGTTTAAGGATGTTCCCTGTATTTTCAGATGACGTTGCTGGTAGTGTTCACAATCTGGATTATCCTGATGAATGGGATGCTGGTTCTGGGTCTCCTGAAGCACAAGGACAGACGAAACAACACCTACAACTTCCACATCATCAACCTCGCCATGACCAACTTCCTCTTTGGGTGCACAGTTCTTCCAGTCCGAGTCAACATTATCTCAACCAATGAGTGGGGCTTTGGGATCGAGATATGTCAGTTCTGGATCATGATTGACAAGCTACTGATGACAGTGTCCATCTTGATCATCCTGGTCATCGCAGCTGAAGGGTCAGTCGATCTGGCCATCCCTGACCTCAGTCCAGAATCAACACTTCCTCGGTGGGCAGTACTTATAGCCGTTCCGTGGATAATAGGATATGCCTTCATTATACCCTTCTATCGTCTTCGTTCTGACATCAGTATTGTTCATGGGATGTGTATAGCACTTATTGAAGATCTTGAGTTTGTGATTCCGCTTGTGACCTTCATAATCCCTGCTGCAGTGGTGTTGTGTCTTGCACTGGCAATAATCAACATGTTGTTTCTTCAGCGTCCGCCTGTAGCAAATATGGTCTCGGAAGAAAGGAGGAGAACATTTAGAAGACAAGCAACAGCGACCTGTGTTATTTCTGTAGTGTTTGTGTTGATGTGGTCGCCTTATGGTGTCACTGAGTTTCTCTCAAGCCTCAAGCTAAGCAGTCATCCTTCTTTTGGTTACACATTATGGGGAGCTTATGCCAACTCTGCAGTCACCCCTTTGCTGTGGTTAATTCTTCCAGATGTCAGACACGGATTCCGGGACTTGTGTTGCTGCTGTTGCTGCTGCTGCAAGGCAACTGACCTTGACATTCCAGTGCAACCTCGGATAGATGGCGCTAATATGAGGGTCATTGAGAACCAACATGTGGTATCAAGTCGTCTAGGCGACCTCCATGAGGAAGAGGGTCAGACATTTGTCTGACTGGAGTCTAGTTCTAGTTGATGCATGAATGTGACTTTGTGATGTTTTGGTGGAGTATTTATTACAAGTGTGAGTGTTGTAATGCTTGCTTCTTTCATTAGACTATATGGAGGTGAAATATGATAATAATGAGATCTTTCAGAATTCTTTCAATGCAGCAATATAATTGTTTGCATCTTCATAAATGTCTTTCACTGTTTTCTATCATGTCAATCTAAAATCATTTTTTTCTGTCAAGATTATGATTATGATAGAGGATTCTTTTTGATAACCATTTTACTAAATATTTTACAAAATGAGTAATCATTATTTAAGTCAATAAAGATTGATTCATTCTGGCATAATAAAGCCCTATACAACAACCATTGAATTAAGCACAAAATGATGTTTTGTCATGAAATATAAGCAATATGTTTACTTTATGGTGGTAAAACGAACATTGGGGTGCCGTTTTACAGGAAAAAAGCTTTTTTTAAGGTTTTCTAAAAAATCATTCAATAAAACATTAAGATAAGCTGTCAATTTTGTTTTGTCTTGAATTTGAGATTATAAGTATACTTAAAAGGTAATCAACAACTTGCAAAGGATAACAGTAATTTGATAGGGCCATATAACATTTACATTACAAAGTGCAAGATGGTTATTATTTTTTATGCAGGAAAAAATGAAAAATATAATCTTATGGTATTAAGCATTTCCTAGACATAAGTTTTTTTTGCAATTTCCAAACGATTATTATAAGAATCATGACTGCGATACCAAGTTCATACAAATACAGAGAACAGTTAGTTATTCTTTGGAAGAAGGAAACGTTTTCTTATTGACATTGACATTATTTAGATACGGTTTACTGTGGTTATTCACTAGTGATGCAAACTTTGAGATTCAGAGAGTCATGATTCAATGATACACAGGAATGAAAAGTGATTCATGTCGATGTCAAAGATGCTGTGAGCTCTGTTTTCGTGTCACCTACTTCAATCTTAGACGTATTTGATTTTATATAGGCTGACATGTATATTTGGAGCCATTCACAAAACACAAGAACATGGTTATCCTGAATGAAATGATAGTGTAAATGATTATAAATGTGTATTTCAGTTATAACTGTTATAAATTTGTACGGTGCCATTTTGATAACTTTTATGTAATAAATAATGATTTTAAAAGTTTATCAATCACCTTTGCTAATATTGATGATCAACACAGAGAGAATATCCAAGCTATCATTCACGAAACATAAATAGGCTTAAGCTCGAACTTTTGGCCTGTGTTCAATCTCATATTCCTAAACGCTATGATCGTTTTGAGAATCTAAGTCCTGCTGGACATATCATGTTATTCTAAACATTAATATGAACTTTATATATATCGATATGGTATTACCCTGTAAAACTAATGGATATAAGTTAGATCCTTGCTTATAATAAAATCTTTTGTTCAAGGTCTAGTTATCACAATGACCATAAATCGTAAATCGCCTCAAGTAAACTCACGAACACAGGTTCTACTCATTAACGCCTTTGGCCTTGTAATCAAATTCCAAAACTAACCTTATTAGTTGAAATGAGATAGAATGCCCAAGTGTATATTAGAACCACAAAGTTAATTGCCAAGTGTTGAGGGAGCTCCTCACGTCGCTATGTATGTATTTAAACGACATTGACAGCCATGATAGGTGTCGGTCGACTGTGTAGCGAGAAGCATGTGGTTTTCATGAAGCTTGAAGGAGGAACTGTATCAGATTGTTTGTATGTATGTATTTATATCCGGTTTAGAGTGTCTATTTGAAACTAACCTGGAGACATAATCGATATGTTCTACCATATCGTGTTCAGTGAAAGGGTTTACTGGAGAATTTTACATTTTAAAAACACAAGAGTGAGTGAACCCTAGCTTGAGGTTGTTTTAAAAAATCGGAAATGGTCTTAGACATTTCTTTGAACAAACATTAATCTAAACAGAGATACATATATGTAAATATACAGCAATTTCAAGGTTGTAGATATACATAGTGATAATAATATTGACACATTAGTCAGAATAATTGTTACATCAATAACTTACAAAAGATGTTAAGTTGAAAATTTGGTTTATTTATTAATTGGAAAAGATAAAAACATCACACTTTTAGAAATACTAATTTATAACTAAACGGCAATGGATGGAAACATGCAATCTCGGCAGAAATACTTTTAAGGTATGGCAGTTATGTAATACCTATTTTTCTGAAACAGACTATAACCTCGTGCGCCACTATTTGTGTACATAGTGACCTTGGAGAGAATGCGCGATAGCAGCTTACATACAGCAGATGTACAGTTGTTTATAAAGCTTGGCAGGTATAGATTCGCAAACACTATCTCTCCGCCCCAATCCCCTTCTCCCACTTGCCCCCTCTTCAGCTTTGTCCCTCTCCCCATCATGCACCTGCGATTGGCAAGTACTGGGTAAAAGGGACATAGGCACATGTTTTCTAAATTTTATTTTACAACAAGTTGCCAATTTATAGTTAATGAAATATGTATTATTTTCATATTTGTAGAAAATATTATCAATGGTAGCGCAAGTACTTCTGCATGGTAGCTTCGCATGAACACCTTTTTATCATTTGAGTTAGGGAAATACATTCACGTAGCTTCACCTGGTATAATACATTCGTTTCGGATTAAAACCAAACACTGCCTTAATATGCCCCCCCCCCCCCCCCCCCCCCCATTTTCATCACGTGGGAGAGGTTTCTCTTTGATATCGTTATAAGTCTGATCTGCACAGTTGAAAACGACAAGGGGATCCCGTCAACAAACTCACTAACATATGTTTAATGTGTAGTACTCAGAGAAGTGAGTTATAAATACATCAGTGCCTCAACCACAGCTACCGCTAAGGCTCTTTGTGTTCCAAGGCATAATGTTACATGCTTTAGGTTAGGTCGAGGGAAAGGTGTTTCTCGTTTCCATGAGTCAGCATTTTTGGAAGTTCGTAGTACCAAAGACGTCTTTGGTAGTAATGATTAATGCTTACTCTGTGATATACTAGTCATACGGATGTAATGAACATTTGTATATTATCTTCAAATCACTATATGCATGTGTGCATTATTAATTGTGACGTTTGAAATCAAATATTGAAAGCGATGCAATTTTTAGTTCTGTTATGAGCTTTAATGTGAAATGCACAAATGGAGTAACAAATAAAACTTTCATGATGTCTGAAGGCTATAATAATAATAGTTGCTACACATGCTCTGATTGATTATTTAGTTAGAAAAATGTTTTAATCTAGACTTTTTATGTGAAAAAAGTTAGTTCTGTTATGAGCTATGGTATGAGAAGCACAAATGGGGTAAAAAATAAAAATCACATGATGTCTGATGGCTCTCATTCAAACTGATGCAGCCTTGACGTGGGTGATTTTGTTGCTTTTGAAGAGATTATGTGGTAGTGAATGACTTTAAAATTGAAAAAATAATGTTCACAAATCAGTCACCCTACATGTATGTCAAATATTGTTGGTTTGAACAAAATTTCTTAAAAAATAGTTTCCTTTTGAGGTACAAAACATTTGAATTGTTGCAAATGATCATATCTACATTGTACCTAGATTATTTCGTAAATTCTTTTGAGTGGCATATTTGAAATATAAATATCTGCAACAAAAGTAAGTGTACTTCATGGCGAGTCCTAAACCGAATTCGAACCCATGAAGTCATGAACATGCGTCCTTTTTCAGCACTGTGAAACTGAATAAGTTATCAATTCAAGCACCAAGTCTTCAATTGAGACTAGGTCATTCAACGCACAGTTGAGCTATTTTTAATGCACACAGTACACCATTATAAGAAATGGCATAACTTTTAAGGGCTGTACGTATATATGTAATATAGATGAATATAGATATATTATTTGGAAAATTAAGAAGTAGCAGCACGAGTCTAATTAATGCACAGTTTAGCTTTTTTAAACTTCACACAGTACCACATTGATAGAAGTGGCACAACAAAAAGTGGAAGTACCTATACATGCACTAAAAGATATTACTTTGATGATTTAAAGGCAGCAATACTTGTAAGGTTGCAAATAGCATACTGCTTAATGAATTATCTAAAAGACATTCATTTCTATAACTAATTATTATTTGAATCGTTGACAATAAATCAATCAAGACTACATGTTTACTTTTCGTAACACATAAAATTTCTAAAATTTGATATGCATTAGAAAAAGTTTGGAATTAATTATTAATGAATTATGAAGGTAAACCGTTAAGCTTCACAGATTCAAGACAAATGTTTTTTGTTTAAAAAATCAACGATTTGCAAAATCATGAATCTTTGCGTGGACCTGAATAAATAAACATTCATCATAGCTAAAAATATTTTGTCAATAAATTAAGCCTGCCTGCACTATACAGGATTATATGATAAATATTATATACATTTTGAGATCATCGTTCCTTTGCTAGTTATATGCTACACCAAGATATCCTTGATGACCAACAAAATGATATTTTTATATTTAATCTGAGTGTCTATTTGAAACTTACTCAGACATAATCGACATTCTACTGAATCATGTACAGTGAAAGGGTCTAGTTGAGAATTTAACATGTTTAAAACACAAAAGAGAGTGAACCCTTGGGGATTTTTTAGAAAAAAAGAAATGGTCTAAAATTTCTTAGATATCCTTGATGACCATCAAACGGATATTTTTATATTTAATCTCAATAACATGTGCACCCTGATACCGTTTACATAATGACAGAATCATCTTTACGACACCATCTGCATGTACATTGCACCATATACTTTTCTTTATCATACTCGATCAAAACTTTATGTTTGATTTTTCCTGACATTCAAAGCTTAAACATGACATCCATGGGGGACAATACTTCACAACATCGAATTTGAAGATATTTCTTTATGAAACGAGTGTGAGATTTGATTATTCACGAGCCAGGCCATTGCTTCAGTGAATGTGACGTCACATTAATCAGTACTCATACTTTTTAAATAGTTGGAATCAACCAAATGTATACTCATAACATGTATAATGATTGATGCTACACATGCTCTGTTGGATTATCAAGTTAGAAAAATGTTTAACCTTTACTTTTTATGTAAAAACATAGGTGTTATGACATGAAGACCATGGGTCAATGTGATATACATTTTAAATTACATATTTAAACAGAAGAACAAAACAAGACATAGACAACTAACAAAACATACAAAGTCTTAAAATATACAATAATATGGCAATTCCCAACTTATCCAGATTTACTGCAACACAAGGCTTTCCTGATTATATTCATTATTCATTTATACTTTGTGACCATATTTCTCATCTTTAACAAGTAATCTCCAAGAAAGACACATTTTGATGTTTCGACGTCGATTTGACTGCCCAAAAAGTAATTAGTTCCTTTGTCTTCTGACGGCTCCAATTATACAACTCATTACTAAACACGTCACTACAGTATTGTGTGTCGGCATCGATCACTACAGTTGTTGTCAACAAACATGTTTAGTATGATCAAAGTTAAAGGTTTTATATAGACCAATCCTTTGATGAGCTTCTGGAAGCATTTTAAGTGGAAAGGAAATTGACGTCTTTGTTTCAACATTGAATAATGCGTGAAGCCAGAAATTCACTGGTTTTTAAGTTTTAAGGTTACAATTTCTCATTTGACAAAGAAAGCTATGACATTTTTGCAAATGCTATTGAACATTACTAACAAATCTTTCAATGGTTTCATGTTTTCGAAAAATATGTGATATATGATATAAGATATATGAACCTATTATATGACATATAACATATGATATGTAACACAACTTCTAATGTTTATTTGTAAGTCAGATATTTCTGTCAACACAATATTGAACGAACAATCTTTTTTCCGAAAGCTTGAATTCAATGTCATGTAAAAATTATTATTGAAAGAAATATTTTTTACTATGTAAGTACCAGTTAAACATACTTAAATATACCTTAGACATTAAAAACTTTTTTTACATTGAACATCAGGCTATTAAAGAATATGTTGAAATAGTTTTGATTAAAAAATTTCAAGATTTAATCACATTAAGGTTGCTTTTTATCCCCACTGTAAAATGATTAAACAGGGAGTATTGATTTCCGTTAGCAGTCGCAGTACCTTAGCGAAAGGTGTAAGAATACCATTTAAAAAGGGAAGCGATAGAACCTAAACCTGATAGAAATTTAAATTTCCTTTCCAAAATTACCAGTTTATTGTAGGTCAGTGACTAAAAGAACATTAGGAAAAAATCATATAACTGCAATCAAATTTCGTTTGTAAAACACAATTTCCTTTGAGCATCGGAAGGTGTTACCAGAATTTTTTAACACCGTTACTGATGTCTGAAACCCAAGACGTCAACCAAAATCAATTTCATTTTCCCTAGGGCATTTTTGGTGATCAAAATGTTAATCTTTGCGAAATAACCACAGAGAGGCACTCTTTGCATTGAGTTTAATCTCTGATATAGTTTTGATTAAAATCTTCCAGTTAATTAAATCTGCCAAACCGTACTTAATATCTGTCAGAAGAGGCGTAGAGAAATAGTTTTTAAGTACTCTTCAGCTTAATATCACAGTGGTTTAATTCTGATCAACATGCATGGATCAAAATACATGACCTGAAGCAGTTGTCTGATATTGATACAGTTAACCATATGATTCGCAAATCCAAGACAGAGTATATCAGCAACCAAGTCCTTGATGTGGAGACAGACGCCAGGAAACTCCATCGCCTTACAGCCAGTTTGTGCAACAAGTCGAGAGAATTATCTAGACCAGACGGACAGACAGCCAAGCAAGCTGCAACAGACATGTCAATCTACTTCAAAGAAAAGATCGACAAGATACACAGCAGCCTGACCGCCAATGGTACTCCAGACGACACGCCACCCACTGCTGACAAATGTAAACCTGAACATACCTGGTTCGACATTCACCCTTTTACTCCTGACGAGGTTAAAAAGATCATGAAGACATTGCCAACAAAAAGCTGTGAACTCGACCCAATACCCACAACTCTTCTAATGGAATCTTTGGAAGCCCTTATCGAGCCAATAACGAACATCATCAATATTTCAGTATCAACTGGATGTGTGCCATTCTCATTCAAAGAGGCTATTGTTCGACCTTCATTGAAAAAGCCTGGCTTAGACAAGAATCAACTGAAGAACTACAGGCCGGTCTCGAACCTCCCCTACCTATCAAAAGTTCTGGAAAAAGCTGTGTCATCCCGCCTGTCTTCATATCTGAGCTCAAACAGTCTTTTAGAGAAACACCAATCTGCGTATCGGGCCTATCATAGCACGGAGACTGCTCTTCTAAAGGTCACAAATGATCTACACGTAGCAGCAGACGAGGGCCAGATTTCATCACTCATCCTCCTTGATCTCTCCGCGGCCTTCGATACCATCAGTCATCAAAGGCTGATATCAAGACTGGAAAATGATCTCGGAATCAAAGGAACAGTCCTAGCCTGGTTCACTTCATACCTTTCTAACAGATGTCAACGTGTCGTGGTTGAAGGAGAAACATCACCTTCAGAGCTTCTTCAACGAGGTGTGCCTCAAGGGTCAGTCCTGGGTCCTATACTATTCACTCTGTACACCCTACCGCTCAGTGATATAGCCTCAAAGCATGGGGTAAACCAGCACCAATATGCCGATGACAATCAGCTATATCTATCCACCTGCGTTGACAATATAACATCATGCCTTATCAAACTCCAATCTTGTTGCTCAGACATCAAACAATGGATGAAAGACAACTTCCTAAAACTGAATGAGGAAAAGACAGAATTCATTCTCATTGGTCCAAAATCAAAACTCGGCAAGCTTGAGCAGCCGGTGTCCATCATGATAGGAGATGCTAATGTCACGCCTACACCTAAAGTCAAAAACCTTGGAGTCTGGCTGGACAAACATCTTGTAATGAAAGATCAAGTCTCACATATAACAAGAACAGCAAATCTACATCTGCGAAACATCAGTAAAATCAGGAACTACCTAAGCCAAATTGCAGCAACTAAATTAATCCTGTCACTTGTAATCTCACGAATAGACTATTGCAACTCACTTTTGGCAAACATCTCTCAGCAGCAATTAAGACGTCTCCAGATTCTCCAGAACACTGCAGCCAGAATAGCAACCAAGACAAAGAAAATAGACCATATAACACCTGTACTCAAATCTCTCCACTGGCTTCCCATATCATCCAGAATAGACTACAAGCTCCTCCTTCTCGCCTACAAGTGTCTCCACAACCTTGCTCCAGTCTACCTGTCAGAACTGCTTCCTCCCTACCAGCCATCAAGATCACTTCGCTCACAGCATCAACTTCTCTTCTCAGTGCCTCGCATCCACTCAACATCCTTTGGAAAACGATCCTTCTCACACTCTGCAGCGACTAAATGGAACTCTCTGCCACCAAACATCAAATCCTGTCAAAACCTCACTACCTTCAAGACTCAACTGAAGACGCTGCTCTTCAAACAAAACTTTGACTAAATAACTAAACGTTACAGCCACACACATCTTGTCTGCGCACAGAGCACTCACTTGGGTGGATGTGGCGCATTATCAAATGCAATATATTATTATTATTATTATTGATAACATCAATCGCTAAACCTGTGAGGAAATAAATTTCTGAATGGATTTTGTCAAAATCAATAATAAACGTTTGAATAACTGAATTTATGCCAATTTTAACTCTTTAGCAAAGTGTATGTAATGAATATTTCGTTTAAACAAATGCACCATTTTCATTTTGTTAGATTCAACATAAAACAATTGAACTATCCATTATAAATGTCAAACTACAAGTACAAGTACAAGTTCAGAGTAAAACTACACCTTATTGCCAAACACGTTAATTGTTGAGGTTTCAGTTTTCTTATTCATGTACTCTTTTTTGCAAGCAAATGAATAGGCAGATTGATTATGATTACCGATTATTTAGACAACCGTTACCGTTTTCATGACGACACTGCCAGTATTTTGTCATTCATAGATAAAAGTCTTTAAAATTTTCCACAGGTACTTTAATCATTTATTAACTTTATATTCTAATTAGATTTTTACTTTTTTTAACATAGTACTTCCATGAGTTTTATACCAAGAATGACGTTTGACCTAGTTTTGATTCACGAATACATAATTTATGTTCATCCTCAAGAGCATTATCCCTTCTAGATTATAACTCCTTTTCCCTCTGACTTCGTGACCTGCAGCTAAACATGTTCTTGATTACTTGGTGTAGAATCCGCTATGGCACAGGGCCAGCTAGGTCGATATTTGTTGTGCTTCAGTGTAAGTAACAGGCGGAAGGTATCAAAATCTTGCAGGTTCCTAGGTAATTGGTTAACGTGAAGAGTATTCCCTCATTAATCACTTCAAACAATAACTGCTACACTGATTCCTATTTGTATTACTGCGAGGTTATATATGAAATGATGCAAATAAATTTTAAAAACATATGAGTTCCATTGATACAATTACAATGAAAATCAAAGCTTTGGGATATATCAATATAAAGATTTTAATCAAATGCTGAGATTTATTAAAATTGGGAGTAAATTGTGGCAATTTCTTTTCTATCTTTGCTCTTTCTTTCTTTCTAATGCGTCACAGGCTTAGGTTCGTTTAACTTTTCCTTGTTGCAAAATGATTACCCAGATGTCTTCTTTTGGGGAACTGTTCATGATTTTTAATTTTATATCAGATTGTTGGCATAGTTAAAAAAGTATTAAAAGTTTAAATTTCAACAGCTGCATCTCATGTTAAGAGAACTTCACGTTGAGGTTTGAACATATTTTTCAATTGGAATATATGATTAATCTTTAAAGCAGAATATGGCACTCTTTTCAATCTTAACTGTAAAGATGGACAAATTCTCTAAACTGTAAAAAATATTTTTTTCTCCAGATAAAATAACATAACTCTTTTTTTGTTCATGTATGTTAACGTTTAAAGCAGACTTCACGGTGTAAATTGTTTTAAAAACCTTTTTTGGTTTGAACTTTGATAATCCATCAAATCAAATTGAATCTAGCAAGCCCTTAGAGAATACCTATGATTAATGCCTATGACTTTTCTTAAATTTGCAACGTTTACATAAACAGGAGCTGAGCTTATCAACCATGGCAGACTCCACTATGGAAAGTTCAACTCACCGACAAATGGAATGGGAGACAGGCAATATGTTCAAGGCAGACTATGTGTGGAAAGTGAGCTTAATTGATGCTTTTTAAAGGGAAATCTTTTTTTTTCATTTAGTTTCAGTTGCCTATGATGCTTGCAAATTTAAGAAAAATATTTCATAAGATTGTCTTTTATCAACTTCTCGAGAAACTAATTACATTACACTGATAATATTTTTGACTTTTGTTGCTGAAATATTGTAAAAATGTCGTCGATTAATACATGAGATTTTGTAAGTAAAGTGTCTGCTTTTTGATTTCTTCGTTTTAAATACAGAGTTTAAAAGTTCATATGCTTACAGATTACAGATTAATGTGTTGTTAGCAATGTTTAAGGACGTTCCCTCTATTTTCAGATGACGTTGCTGGTAGTATTCACAATCTGGATTATCCTGATGAATGGGATGCTGGTTCTGGGTCTCCTGAAGCACAATGACAGACGAAACAACACCTACAACTTCCATATCATCAACCTCGCCATGACCGACTTCCTCTTTGGGTGCACAGTTCTTCCAGTCCGAGTCAACATGATCTCAACCAATGAGTGGGGCTTTGGGATCGAGATCTGTCAGTTCTGGATCATGATTGACAAGCTACTGATGACATTGTTGATCTTGATCATCCTGGTCATCGCAGCTGAAGGGTCAGTCGATCTGGCCATCCCTGACCTCAGTCCAGAATCAACTCTTCCCCTGTGGGCAGTGCTTATAGCCGGTACGTGGATAATAGGAGCTGCCTTCATTATACCCTTCTATCTTCTTCGTTCTGACATCAGTATTGCTGATGGGAAGTGTATAGCTGTTATTGAAGATCTTGAGTTTGTGATTCCGCTTGTGTCTTGCCCTTGCAATAATCAACATGTTGTTTCTTCAGCGCCCTCCTGTAGCACTTATGGTCTCGGAAGAACGGAGGAGAACATTTAGAAGACAAGCAACAGCGACCTGTGTTATTTCTGTAGTGTTTGTGTTGATGTGGTCGCCTTATGGTGTCACTGAGTTTCTCTCAAGCCTCAAGCTTTGTGGAACCGTCCACCGAGCCGCGACTTATATGCGACAGTACGCGACCTTCGCGATCAAGTTGGTCGCAGCGGTCGTACCCATTTAGGCGACCAATTTTTTACATTTTTGAGTTTGCGGTTCCACCAAGCTGGCTATGCGATCGCATTATGACCAAATTCTGGTCACGTGTGACATTTCATGGCGAGCACGTTGAGACAGAGGTGAGACTGATGATATAAGTCGCTTAGATCGCAAATCTGTCTCCACAGGGTCGTACTTAGGTACGACCGAATTTGCGATTTTCTATGCGAGTGGCTACAATCATGTTGAGACCACCGCGACAGCTTCTGCAATTGCCTTGCGATCAAATTGCGACCGACTTGAGAGGTCAGCGACACTTTGTGCGAGCAATTGAGACTAGTGCGACGGTTTATGCAATCCTTTGCGACCATGTCACGATAGTTGCGAGTGTTGTGCGATCCCAGTACGATCATTGCGACATCTTAAACGACTGCATTAAGACATATGCGACCTCATCACAACTTTTTGCAAGACTGGTCGGGTCCAAAGTATAAATATAACTGCGAGCGGCTGATACCATGTAATTCTGAATCTGACTAGCATGCAGAGAAGATGGAAAATGAAATGGCCCTGATTGTTGCTTTGCTTCTTGGAACTAACCAAGAACTGCAGTATATAGGCGATTGCACCTTGGCTATTATGAGACACTGTCGAGGAAGAAGGAGAAGGCGTCGACGGCATGCAGTGTGGGTACGAGTGTGGCTCACTCCTTTGGAGAGACAAGAACACTGTCAGTACTATCATCTCGTCCAAAAGTTGAAGCAAGAAGATCCACAATTGTTTAGGAACTACATTAGGATGCATTGTATTAGGTTCATGGCGACAAAACATCTCTCTAGATGAACACCCGACTCCTCCGTGTTCCTCAAAGTGTGATCATAAAGCAGCCAAAGATCAGAGACAGTACCTCCAGGACTAGTTCAATGACATAGCTAGAGGGGCAGTGCCGTGGCAGGACAGGATGGTGACCCTCAGACGGACACCGCACAGGAAGACTAAGATATGTCATGAACATTCTAGCATGTGGTGTGATAAACACATCGTCCCATTAATGACTAATAAATGGCTGTCTATGGGATATATATCTTTGCCCTGGTTAATGCTTACATTAAGAAATACTGAAATTTATTGTGGGCTTGTTTGTCATTTATTGTAAAACTGAGTGAGTCTTGGTGAATAATGTGGCTGTAGTAGTCGTCTTTCAGTTTAATGATGCAATCGCTTTCTAAATTGAACTTCGAAATTGACAAGAATAAGTATGTAATCTCTGTTGCATATCATTTTCAGTAGTAGTACAAAGTCAAATATGATGGAAGACAACTTCTTTATTAGTTTGATACAAACAAATAAAGAAGTTATAACCCATATTTTATGTGTATCTTATAATACTACTAAAACTGATATTAGATTTGCCAGTATTCGTATTGGTTACGACGAGCAAAGATTAAGTCAGCAAATAACATCTTTAATTGTGAATAGATGTAGAGTTAAACTAATAATAAAACTATTGTACCATTTCGATCGAGTCCTTTGCCGGGTTACACACAAACAATAATTCAGCAAATCTCTTGTCTGATATTACAGTCAAGCGTATCAATTTCAATGAACATTAAAGGGAGAATTCTTTCAGGGTAAGGTGTAAAAAACAATGCAATTCTATAATAGAATGAATAAACAAGAATGTCTTTTCTATCTTTGATATAACTATCCTTTTTATGTAAGAAGATCCTTGAAGATCTTTTCGTTAGTGCCATAATCACAGCACTCTTGTTTGCAGTTAGGCGATTCTTCTGCGACTGCTAAAAAACTGCTACATGTGGATTTTTATAGAGCTGGCGTCGCTCGTGGTGCGCTCACAGAAGTGCTCGCAATTGGTCACTAATAAGCGCGGGAACGCTCGTCATTGGTCGCATCAAAAGACGGATCGAAATTCGTAGTTGCCTTGTGATCTCACTGGATCTTGACGGGATCACACTGGGTCTTGGTGGGATCGCACTGGGGTCTTGGCGCGCTCGCAACTGATTGCACTATTTGGTTGCCTGTGAAGCAAAGGTGCGACCCTACTGCATTTCGACACGATCACGCTACGAGTTTATGCGACTGACATACGACCCTACCAAGTTCTCAGTGAGACCTATGCGACCGAATTGCGACCGAATTTGCGAGTTAGCCATTAGTCGCATCGATCGCAGAAGTTGTGCGATTTTTGAAAACAGACAATCGAACTCGCTAAGCCCTCTGCGACAATATGCGATCCATAGCGAGGGAGGAAGATCATTTGTGAGAGTATTGAGATCTTTCCAAGATTTCAGTGCGATGTCAGTGGGAGTGAGAGAGAGTGTACACGACCGGGAGACAAAAATCGGTCGCAGTGACGTCGTAAGCTCGGTGGAATGGGGGTATAAGCAGTCATCCTTCTTTTGATTACACATTATGGGGAGCTTATGCCAACTCTGCAGTCACCCCTTTGCTGTGGTTAATTCTTCCAGATGTCAGACACGGATTCCGGGACTTGTGTTGCTGCTGTTGCTGCTGCTGCAAGGCAACTGACCTTGACATTCCAGTGCAACCTCGGATAGATGGCGCTAATATGAGGGTCATTGAGAACAAATATGTGGTATCAAGTCGTCTAGGCGACCTCCATGAGGAAGAGGGTCAGACATTTGTCTGACTGGAGTCTAGTTCTAGTCGATGCATGAATGTGACTTGGTGATGTTTTGGTGGAGTATTTTTTACAAGTGTGAGTGTTGTAATGCTTGCTTCTTTCATTAGACTATATGGAGGTGAAATATGATAATAATGTGATCTTTCAGAATTCTTTCAATGCAGCAATATAATTGTTTGCATCTTCATAAATGTCTTTCACTGTTTTATATCATGTCAATCTAAAATAAATTTTTTCTGTCAAGATTATGATTATGATAGAAGATTCTTTTTTGATAACCATTTTACTAAATATTTTACAAAATGAGTAATGATTATTAAAACCAATAAAGATTGATTCATTCAGGCATAATAAAGCCCTATACAACAACCATTGAATTAAGCACAAAATGATGTTTTGTCATGAAATATAAGCAATATGTTTACTTTATGGTGGTAAAACGAACATTGGGTGCCGTTTTACACGAAAAAAGCTTTTTTTAAGGTTTTCTTAAAATCATTCAATAAAACATTAAGATAAGCTGTCAATTTTGTTTTGTCTTGAATTTGAGATTATATGTATTCTTTAAAGGTAAACAACAACTTTCAAAGGATAACAGTAATTTGATAGGGGCATATGACATTTACATTACAAAGTGCAAGGAAAAAATGAAAAATATAATCTTAAGGTATTAAGCATTTCCTAGACATAAGTCTTTTTGCAATTTTCAAACAATTATTATAAAACCCGTGACTGGGATCTTACAAAGCTTCAGCACCATTGCAATAACAATGATAGAGTTAAATATTTTGATAAGAGACAATAAAAGGCTTTTTTAATTTAATTAAAGTTGCAGGATAAAACCAAGGTGGGACTTCATCTGATTATAAAATCAATTCTTCAATACATGTACGTTTCCAATAGATTGGTTAATTGGTGCTCTCTATACAAAAAAAGGCTAATTGTCAACATTAAAGCTTTTGGAAAGAGGTCATGAAACAATAAGAGATTCGTTTACAGAGTAAGTGGCAAAGATTTTATCGAATATTTATAATACATCGCAAATATTAGTTAAGGATGATTCTGATAATGTTATTTCGTATCCCTCGGAACATTAAAGCCTTTGGAAAGAGGTCATGAAACAATAAACAATCGTTTACAGAGTAAGTGGCAAACATTTCAACGAATATTCATTGTTCTAGCTTTCTGACTCTGATAATGTTATTTCGTATTCCTTGTACAGACAAACTCCAATCTTAATCAAATATCGGATGATAATAACTAAATCTTTATAGATCCCATCTGACTCTTGTCAGTAATAAGACATAGCATATGTAGTTCAACATGCTACATACAGCAACTGTAACAGATATGAGACTCATCACCTCATTTCAGATGAATACATTCCCAACTCTCAAAGACAACATGCTGAAAGTCCTTTATTTTGCTTCATACTGAGATTGTGATCCCTTAGAGTGTACAATCTAGTTGGCTTCCTCTTCACTATGGCATCGATATTTGGTATACAGTTTCTGGTTGCCTAACACTCCAACACAGTTGATAATTAGTTCCACCTAACGTTATTACTAATGTGCCATGATATAATGCTAAAATATATACATACCAAAGTAATTTTCATACTGAAATACGGAGAACAGTTAGATATTCTTTGGAAGGAGGAAACGTTTTCTTATCTCAAAACTTTGTGAATATACATTGACATTATTTAGATATGGTTTACTGTGGTTATTCACTAGTGATGCAAACTTTAAGCTTCAGAGAGTCATGATTCAATGATACACGGGAATGAAAAGTGATTCAAGTCGATGTCAAAGATGCTGTGAGCTCTGTTTTCGTGTCACCTACTTTACTCTTAGACGTATTTGATTTTATATAGGCTGACATGTATATTTGAAGCCATTCACACAACACAAGGACATGGTTGTCCTGAATGAAATGATACTGTAAATGCTTATAAATGTGTATTTTAGTTAGAACATAAATTTGTACGGTGCCATTTGGATAACTTTTATGTAATTAATAATGAATTGAAATTGTTTTATCAATTACCTTTGCTAATATTGATGATCAATGCAGAGAGAATATCCAAGCTGACGTTCACGAAACATAAATAGGCTTAAGCTCGAACTTTTGGCCTGTGTTCAATCTCATATTCCTAAGAGCTATTACCATTTTGAGAATATAAGTCCTGCTGGACATATCATGTTATTCTAAACATTAATATGAATTTTATATATATCGATATGGTATGACCCTGTAAACTAATGGATATAAGTTATACCCTTGCTTATATTAAAGGATTTCAAAACCCCATTTTAAGTAAATTATCCGTGTTTTATCCGTAAACACAAGTCGCCATGATTTTACGTCATATTTGCAATCCTGCGCTAACATTTGTAAACCGACTGGCAAATCCGACTTGCCGATATGCAAAAAGATCGGCAGCTCTCGACATCTTCCGTAATGTGACGTAATAGTAGCCCGTCAGTCTCGGCCGGGATGCACTGCAGTACAAGGCCTAAGTTGGCCGATGTCAAAGCAGTTAACAAACACTCTTTTGATTGATACTTTTTTGAGATTTATAACATAAAATACTCACAACATATCTCAAAGACATTAAACTTATTGTTGACTAAGTTTAATAATTTTAGCTAAAGATAAATGTGTGTTTGATCATCGTCATATTCATGCCTGCAGTCGATAGACTATTTTCTGTGTTGATTTTTGTATTACAAAGATGTGATATTTCAAAGAAACAAAAAATCAAATTCCAACTGACTATCAAATGTTTTTGTTTTTTAGGTTTATGTACTCTATTATTAATTCGAAGTCTATTTATAGAACTGGAAATTTGAGATCAGTTGAATATCACCTTCAGATAATGAAACAATAACGTTGATGTCTTTTTGATAAAATTGAACGTCTTGCAGTAACTTGGAATATGAGTACACTCATTTTCAGACACTTTTTTCTAATTATTTAATAGTGAAAACAATTACAAATTTTAGAAATATATGTCACATATCAGCAATTATATTTTTTGAAATACTTGAAACATCCCTTTGATTGTGCATATGATTTAAACATATTTATTTCCATAAATGGATCCGGATTGGCAAACAAGCTGACGCTTATGTCAATGCCGCTCCGGGATACAAAATACATAAAATGTCATGATGAATGTACAATAAATCATATTACATGTCTGAAAGAATAATACACCAATAAATTCTAGTTGTTTAGTTGATTGTGCATATCTATGTTACCGTAATTATTTTAAACAATATCTAAGTGATATGCTAGATGATTGCATATAATAAATGAAATGATTTTGTGTGATTATATTTTTTTCAATATTTTGGGAATGAATCAGTATTTGTAAGCATTAATGAAATGATAAACAACTATACATGTATAAAACAGTAATTAGGTAAGGCAGGGGCCATGGATCATTTTGCACATTGGATAAAAACAATTGGCCCATGAAATTTACTATTGAAATAATGTCATTTGCCCAAATACAGAAAATTGCGAAAACCTACAAAATAGCCCTTTGTCAATGATTTCTTTCATGTCATTTGATGGGTTTTATTTTGTCATAAAGTATAAAAAAGTTCAATAAATCGTTCAAGTATATGTGGCATATATTTTCAATAATTATAATTAAATATTCATAATTTTGTTGTTGTAATTTTTAAAAATAATAACCGTAATTCTACATTGCTTTTTATTTACCTTCTTGTATTTCATTGTCATCAATGTTTTATCATCATAATATTTGATAAGATTAAACAAATAGCGTTGTTCACATTGTTATTTATTGTATTGAGACTTTTTCTGAGATATTGCAGGTGTAATTGAATATGATTATGAGTAAATCTTATATAAGAAAGACAAAAATCAACCAACCTAGTCTCTGAGAACATGTAAAGTAGTAAACAAAAGAGCCGTTTAGAGTTATCTTTCTTGATACTGGCAACGTGATTGAAATCCACATCAAGAGGAACAAATGTTGTTCTAACTATATATCGCTTGATTATCATGGCATACAAAGTTGTTTTGACGCCTTGTTTGTAAGTTTCTCTTGAATATGTTGCCAGTTTTATCAGTTAAAGTTTTTAAAAAATGACTTTTTTTTTACATTTTCGTTAAAATATTTGTGCTGTCAAAGACACAATGGCGTGACGACCGGCCGTGCAGCCGATTCAAATATTTAGACTCTGTCTAGCTGTCTTTATGTGTCTTCGCCACCTGACATTAGCTCAAAAATCAATTATCAAAAGATCTTAAGAAATAGTTAATGCTGATAACACTTGCCGTGTGTTCGTTGAGGTCTACTAGTAATTTGATTTCGCTCTTTGAGCACGGCCACTCATTGACACAGTGCTAAGATATTTGATTTAGATGATAAAAACCTATCTAATAGAATATGATCTCCAATCAAATATGCCCCTTACCTATTAGTGAATAGGTCTGTGTTGATATATTTTTATCATCATCGTTTATTAGGTGCAACAACGTCTTTGTAAACTCACGCCGAATAACTTTCCCTTCGCTCGTATGTAAACAACTACACGCCTCTGGATTCGTCAGGCTACTATTACGTCACTGGTTCTTGTGCTCATTAAAGTTCGGAATTCTTCGGTTCTCGCTCGGGAAAAGTGACGCAGCAAGTTTGACGAAAAGGGAAAAAATTGTGAGCGCAGCGATGTTGCAGGATGAGTTGTTTGATCAAAACAATCTGTTTTAACTTCAAATATTTCGGAATGGGGTTTTAAAATCCTTTAAACCTTTTGTTCAAGGTCTAGTTATCACAAATGATCATAAATCGTCTCAAGTAAACTCACGAACATTGCTTCCACTCAATAACGCCATTGGCCTTGTAATCAACTTCCTAAACTAACCTTATTAGTTGAAAGGAGATAGAATGCCCCGGTGTATATTAGAACCACTAAGGTAATTGCCAAGTGTTGAGGGAGCTCCTCACGACGCTATGTATGTTATTAAACGACATAGACAACCATGATAGGTGTCGGTCGACTGTGTAGCAAGAAGCATGTGGTATTTATTTAGCTTGAAGGAGGAACTGTATCAGATTGTTTGTATGTATGCACGTACGTATGTATTAGTATCAGGTTTAGAGTGTCTATTTGAAACTAACTCGGATGAATCGTGTTAAAAGTCATCAATAATCTATCAAACGTTACTTTAAACAGACATGTGTTAGCAGATTCTTGAGAGGAATTTAGAATAATGTTAGAATTATGTCACTTAGAACTATCTATACATCTCTAAAAATTTGAAGGAAAACATTACTCAAAAACCTCAATAAATCAACCCCAATCAAAATATACAGACATACGTGCGTTTATGTAAAAATGTAGAATGTTACAGTTGTGTCACTTAAAACTACCTATTCATCAATTACAATTCTCTAAAAAAAGAAACGACAAACACAAATCTAAACAGAGATACGTATATATGTAAATATACAGCAATTTCAAGGTTGTAGATATACATAGTGATAATTGACACATTAGTCAGAATAATTGTTATACATCAATAAGTTACAATGGATGTTAAGTAGAAAATTTGGTTTATTTATTAATTGGAAAAGACCAAAAACATCACACTTTTCTAAATACTAATTTATAACTAAACGGCAATGGATGGAAGCATGCAAACACGGCGGAAATACTTTTAAGGTATGGGAGTTACGTGATACCCATTTTTCTGAAACAGACTATAACCTCGTGTGCCATTATTCGCGTACATAGTGACCTTGGACAGAATGCGCGATAGCTGCCTACATACAGCAGATGTACAGTTGTTTATAAAGCTCGGCAGGTATAGATTCGCTAACACTATCTCTCCGCCCCTCTCCCACTCCCCCTCACACTCTCCCTCTCTCCCCCTCCCCTTTCTTCATCTATGCCGCTCTCCCATCATGCACCTGCGATTGTCAGTTATGGGTTTAAAGGGCCAGTGGGACATATTTTGAAAATCTAATTTTCAAAATTTTGCCAATTTATAGTTAATGAAATATGTATTATCTTCATTGTCGTAGAAAATATTATCAATGATAGCGCAAGTACTTCTGGTGGCAATTTGGCGTGGACACCTATTTATCATTTGAATTAGGGAAATATATTCGCCTAGCATCACCTGATATAATACATTCGTTTCGGATTAAAGATGCTGTATCATACTTGCAATATTTTAAAAAGTATTTTTAATGTATTCGTTGTATTTTTAGAAAAATTTAGCGACCAACCTAGGGAAAATCGAACCAAAATTCATTAAATATGAGATAATTTACCAAAATTACGGAAACGGCAGCCAAAATATAGGCGAATCAAGTGTGGCCATCTAACAACTTCCGGTCTCTAAATATACGCTTGAAAACCATCTTTGTCGCGCACGACTAGATTTTCTTTTCTTTTTCTCCGAATAAGGTATTCGTTGCTGCCAAAGTTGAAACCCATCGAATGCAAATACGCTAGTTGTGACACGGTGTAAGTCCTACACGCGTAATGATTACGTCACCGAAAGTGGGTTCGTTAAATGCTATGCCCTTTCTACAAGGGGCACTGTTGGGCGTCGAAATAAGTATGTTATTTTTGATTAAACAATCTAAATAATATGATATCAAAATTTTGACAAAAGATTTTTCTACAAAGTGATGTATTTCTTTTCTCAATAGCTAAATTTCAGCCTGAAACGCATGCAAGTATGAAACCGCATCTTTAAAAACAAAATACTGCCTTGCATTTGGTTACATTTTTGGTTATAGTGGATAAATGTACATCCCAAAAAGTGCCACTTTCCCTTTAAAAGCGGCAACTGTTCAGAATGCCTCTTAAGCCTCTGCAGATATTCCCTTCTCAAAACCCTCCCATTTCACTATGCCCCTATTGTTACTAGGAGAGGTATTCTAAATTGTACACTTCCTATTGTTCCTTTATCAAACATCCCCCTCCCCCCCCCCCCCCCCCCATTTTCATCACGTGGGATAAGTTTCTCTTTGATATCGTTTAATATAAGTCTGATCTGCACAGAAAACGACGAGGGGATCCCATCAACAAACTCACTAACATATGTTTGATGTGTAGTACTCAGAGAAGCCAGTTATAAATACATCAATGCCTCGTCCACAGCTACCGCTAAGGCTCTTCGTGTTCCAAGGCATAATGTTACATGCTTTAGGTTAAGTCGAGGGAAAGGTGTTTCTCTTTTCCATGAGTCAGCATTTCTTGGATTTCGTAGTAACAAAGACGTCTTTGATAGTAATGATTTATGATTACTATTTATGTGATATACTAGTCATAAGGATGTCATGAACATGTGTATATTATCTTCAAATCACTATATGCATGTGTGCATTATTAATTATAACGTTTGGAATCAAATACTGAAAGCGATGCAATGTTTAGTTGTTATGAGCTTTGATGTGAGAAGCTCAAATTGGATCAAAAATAAAAATCCCATGCTGTCAGATATTTAAGTTTCAACCTGATGCAGACTTGACTTGAGTGATCTGTTGCTTTGGAAGTGATAATTTTGGTAGTGATGGCTTGATAAAATCATTTCCCCCTAAAAAATTGATGAAAATGTCCATGAGTACAAAGTTTATGAAACTGAAAAAATATGGTTCACAGATCAGTAACTCTATGTCAGATCTTGTTGGTATTAACAAAATTGTCAAAATTCGTTTTGTTTTGAGGTACAAACATTTGAATTGTTGCAAATGAAAATAACTACTTGATTGTTTCATACATTCTTGCATATTTGGGATAACAATATCTGCAACAAATGTACTTCAAAGCGAATCAAAAGCATAATTTCAACCCATTAAGTCATGAACTGGCATACTTTTTTAGCAGTCGGAAAGCCAACAGGTCATCGATTTAACAACCTCGCTTGATACGAATCAACGTGCGGTTGAGCTACTTTTAACATTCACACACTACACGACTGGTAGAAGGGACACAACAATTAAGGTCTGTACGCATATATATAATATAAATATATATATAAATATATTATTTGGATAATAAAAAAGTAGCAACACTAGGTCAATTATCTCGCAGTTTAGCTTTTTTAAACTTCACAAAATACCACATTAATAGAAGTGGCACAACAACAAGTGGCACTACGTATACATCGATTAAGAAGATACTTTTTGGATGATGACAAGGTAGCAGCATTTGTAAGGATGCTGATAGCATACTGCAAAATGAACTAGGTAAAATACCTATCTAAAAGACATGCATTTCTATAACTCATTATGATTTGTAATCGTTGACAATAAAACAATCAATGCAAACTCACATATTTACATTTCATAAAACATAAAATTAAAAAGTTGATATGCATCAGAAAAGGTTGGATATAATTATTTTAGTTTTTGAATGAATTATGAAGTTAAACACGTTAAGCTCGAAAAATTCAAGACCAATATTTTGGAAAATAAATTGAAAAATTGCTAATCTTCGCGTGGACCTCATCATCATCATCATCATCTTTATTTAAGCCTGCCCGCCAGCACTATACAAGATTCTACAATATATATATAACATCCCTTTTGAGATCATCGTTCCTTTGCTAGTTATATGCTATATAAAGATATCCTTGATGACCACTAAAATGATATTTTTATATTTAATCACAATATTACGGGGTAACCTGATACCGTCTATATGATGACATAATCATCTTTAAGATGCTATCTACATGTACATTGCACCATACACTTTCATTTATCATATTCGATCATAACCTTATGCTTGATATTTCCTGAGATTCTAAGCATAAACATGACATCTATTAAATACAATACTTCATAACGTCGAGTTTGAGGACTTAATGAAACGAGTGTTAGTGTGAGTGTAAGTGTGAGCCAAATTGCGGCTGCGTGCTGAAATTATGACGACTCACACAGTGAATGTGACATCATATTAGTGGGTAATCATGTGACGTTATAACTCAATGTGTGATGACATTGCCAATTTCAACCAAACAGAATAGTCTTATACCGGTTTTATAATTGCAAATCAACAAACTAAAAAATATATTTTTTGTACTTTTGAAATAGTCTAAAAATGTCTAAACATGTCTAAAAATAGTTGCTTTACATGCTCTGATTGATTATCAAGTTAAATCTTTCAACCTTAATCATTTATGTAAGAACACGGTGATGATATGAATAATTATTCCATAAGTCAGAAGGCCATGGACCCATATGACATACATTTGAAATTACATATTGCAAAAGAAGTACAAACAAGACATACACAATTAACAAACCATACAAAGTGTTATGATATACCCCAAGACCCAACTTATCCAGATTTACTTCAACACAAGGTTTTAGTCGGAATATTTCGTGTTGGAATATACCGTAATATGGCAATTCCCAACTTATTCAGATTTATACAATACAAGGTTTTCCTGATTATATTCGCGATTCATCAATGCTTTGTCACCATAATCTCATCTTTGACAAGTAATTTCCAAGAAAGATACATGTTGATGTTTTGACGTCGATTTGGCTGCTCGAAAAGTAATTAGTTACTTTGTCTTCTGACGGCTTCAATTATACAACTCATTACTAGACACATCACTACAGTACAGTGTGTTGGCATCGATCAGTGCAGTTGATGACAAACAAACATGTTTAGTGTAATCAACGTTAAAGGTTTTATGTAGACCAATGACATGACGAGCATTTGAAGTGGAAACGACAACAGCTTTTGATTGAAGTGGTTGTTTTAACATTGAAGCCAGAAGTTGTATTGTGTTTTTAACGTTTCTCATTTCTCATTCTCATTTCATTGCAAATGTTATCGAACATTATTAAAAAATCTTTCAATGGTTTCACGTTTTCGAAAAATATATGATATATGATATATGATAAATGATTAATTAATGATGGAAATTGAGAAGATGACTTTATTACATGTTGTTATCTTCATATGCAAAATATACAATTGAAGGTTCACTCATTGATTTGTCTACAAACATTTGTTTAAGTTAGATATATCTGTCAAGCTTTATTTCAATGTCATGTAAAGATTAGTATTGAAAGAAATATTTGTACTATATAAATACTAGTTAAATATACTTTAATATACCTTTAGACATTAGAAACTTTTTTATCTTGAACATGAGGCTATTTGAATATATGTTGAAATAGTTTTAAATAAAATCGTTTCAACTTTTAAAAACGTTTTTCTTAGGTTGCTTTTTATCCCCACAGTAAGTTGATTAAACGGGGAGTATTGATTTCTATTAACTATGTCACTGTACCCTAGTGAAAGGCGTAAGATTACCAATTAAAAAGGAAGGCGATAGAACCTAAACCTGATAGAAATTTAAATTTCCTTTCCAAAATAACCAGTATATTTGAGTCAGTGACTAAAATAACTTTAGGAAAAAATCATATAACTGCAATCAAATTTCGTTTGTAAAACACAATTTCCTTTGAGCATCGGAAGGTGTTACCAGAATTTTTTAACACCGTAACTGATGTCTGCAACCCAAGACGTCAACCAAAATCGATTTCATTTCCCTTGGGCATTTTTGGTGATCAAAATGTTAATCGTTGCGAAGTAACCGCTATTTTCCACACAGAGAGACACTCTTTACATTGAGTTTAATCTCTTATATAGTTTTGATTAAAATCTTCCAGTTGATTACATCTGCCAAACCGTACTTAATATCTGTCAGAAGAGGCGTAGAGAAATAGTTTTTAAGTACTCTTCAGCTTAATAATAATAAATAATAATAATGCATTCATAGAGCGCCTTGCTTCCAACTAATGCTGCTCAGTGGCGCTTAAGAGGTGGGAAAAGTTAGTGGTGAGAGTTGTAGGCTTCTTTGAAGAGGAATGTTTTGAGGAGGCTGCAAAATGAAGGGTAGTTTTCTGCACTTTTGATCTGCTGTGGCAGGTGATTCCACAAAATAGGAGCCTTCACAGAGAAAGCCCTATCACCCATCTTGCTGTTTGTGTGTGGGAGTACAAGTAGATTTATATCACATGATTTTTTAAGAAATTTGGCGGCCATTTTGGATTTTGGTCACGTGACCAGGTTCCCGCGGTCGAAAAATGTGGATCCTAGGCAAAATGAATATATACATGTCTAATGATCATTCATGCCAAGTTTCATACTTTAAGCCAGATTTTTTCGATTTTGACACTAAGCTACTCCACTATCGTCCCTGTCTGCTGGTTAATGTGCGTACTTATATTCCGCCTTTTCCACGACCTTAGACATGCTCAAAGCTCTATATTATTACCCTGAAGGAGTGTACTTTCACAGCTGCTACTAAGCGCTTATCACGACCACGTAGGTCAGTACATCCATTTTTCAGGTACCCATTTTAACAGCTGGGTGGACTGAGTGCAATGTGGATGAAGTGCCTTGCCCCTCTACCCCGGGATTCGAACCCGGGTCTCTGGCGTGAGTGGCCAGCATGCTAACCACTACACCACTGTGCTCCACATGTCACATTTTTGGTTGGTTTCCTCTGATTTAAATGAGATTGCATTCGTTTACATCTAGCATCGTGTCCTGTCTCTTTTTGCTTTGATCGAAACTCGAAAACATGAAATGATGACGACAATACCAAGATCAAGCATCACACATTTGAAAGCAATTTTTTTTTTAAACTTCGCTTTCTTATGCATATCACAATTAACAGTTTCTTTCCCTCCAAACATATGAGGTATATATTTTGTAACTACAACTGTTTCTATCCTTGCCACAAGGTAAACGATCCTTTAATATAAGTTTAGTGATGACTTTGATTATATATTATAAAAGAAGAAGAATTCATAATCTCCAGTCGCCTTTAAAAGTTATGTCTGTTCAATTTGAAATAACAACTTTGTTTGCTTACAACAATCAATTCCAAGAAATGTCAGTTAAACGAAGTTCATCAAAAAGTAAAACAAAAATTAAGACCTTTTAAGAATTTTAAAATATTGTCTGCAATAAAAAACACATGTCATATTTTTGAAAATAAAGTTTATTTGAAATTACAATTTTAAATAAAAAGAGATTTAACACATCATCATTGTCTTTGAACAAGCAAACACAAAAAATATCGAAAATAGAGAATTTTAAAGGGGCAGTAGCACGTTTGTAGGAGGAATGGAAGGTGATGTCAGGAAAATGAAAATTAATGGTTCCAATTGAAAGACAATGTATTTAAAGTTAACGGAGCAGTAATAATTCAAATATATAACGTAAAGTTTAGCCATGCGATTGCTTTTTCTTCCACAAAATGAATGAAAGGTGTTCACACAAAATGGCCGCCAGTGGATTTTATGTGAATCTTCATACTTTGTCCTCTGACTATGGATGATTGGTTTGTGTGATGAGATTTTTGTCACTGTCAAAATAATACATATAACATTAATTATGAGTGAAAAAAAATGAAATATGAAATTATCAAAAAACGTGCTACTGCCCCTTTTAGAGATTTCTCTCAAAGTAAAAAACAGAGTGTCAGCAGTCAACCAATCAATGAGTTACACGTGAAGTATTGATATAGTATACACAACTAATCTTCTCCACCCTTTTGTATTACACAACATCATGTTATCTCTGTACTTTGTACTCTCTTTAAATGATTTGTTTTGTATCGATTTAAAGAACGTAGCAGAAGAGCAAAGTTCGTTGTTTCATAAGTTTTGTTCTTACATGCAAGCTTAAATAAGTCTTTCTTTCGGCAGAGGAAAAATGTTCTTTTTCAAAGCAGCTGTCTTGTGTATTGTTTCTGGAGTCGTTTATTCTGATGATGGTGAGTATACAGTTGCTTTTTGGTAAATTTGACATTTTAATTAGATTATTTCTCGATATTTTGATATTTATTCAATTCATCAAATATTTAACTTTATATACCATTGTAGTTTCATGATTTATTTCTATCGTGTAATTTTAAGGCTTTCCACGCCATTTTTATCTCCCGACACATAATCATCACATGTAGTTGTGCCTTTTGGGATTTTCAACTTCTTGATTTCTTTTATTTTTCCGGTTTTCACGGACTCGCAACTTAGAATTGGGTTTCCGGGGCAGAATTGAAAACCATTAGGGCTAGCTCAATGAAACTTAGTGTAGTGATTTATAATGACATGTAGTTGTGTCTTTTGGGATTTTCAACTTTCTTGAACTTGTTATTTTTCCGGTTTTCATGGAAACGAAACTTAAAAATGTGTTTCCAGGGCAGAATATGAGAACCATTGGAGCTAGCTAAATGAAACTGTTTATAAATGTGCCTTTTGGTATTTTCAAATTGCAGTGAGTTTTAAACTCAATGACATTCTTCATTCCAATATTACCATCAATTTCAAAACTGTTTCTCACCAAGGAATGAAGATGTTCTAAACAAACAGCACCATTTTTTAATCTCATTTTGGGGAAATGAACTGACTTCGGTTACGTTCGATCAATCGAGGTTTTGGAAATAAGCATTACAAAAAAAGCGCTCCTTCAAATAAAATCACTATGATTGCAAAAATATATTAAAGCAAAATGTCGAAATTGTTAAAATAAGTAAAAGCACGTCAGTAACGCAGTCAATGTATCAAAATATACGTTATATAAATGTGTTGTGCATAATTGTTTTGTATGTGTTTTGATGATAGATATAAAAATGGCGGCACTTATTATGTTAACTAACAGGTCACGTGATCACAGAGCCCTTATCTCATGGAAATGTCGACGTTAAGAAGAAATGTCACACATGACTTCGTATCCAACCTCACTTGATCCTTTAATCCGTCAGCGTTCATTATGAATATATTTTACAGTGCATTAGTTTTATCAACACACCTTGTTGATTGTACTATTTGCCAGTTCAATAAATGCTATGCAATTTGAACACTATGATCATTTTCATACTTTACAACTGGAAAAATATACTACAACTGCTTTTTCTCAGTATAACCTTTATAGATTATGTTAAGACTTTTCGATCCATAAGTATCGAAGTTATTTTTGTACATCGCAATAAGACATCTTTTCCCGTTGCAATCATTTTTTAAAGGTGTCTGCTAATTAAAGCTATCAGGGTTGTTAAGAAGAAAAATACCAGGGACAAACAAGGGGAAATATCACTTATTAACTACAAAAACTTCCACCTTTACTTAAATGTATTTATTAACTGAGTAAATGATATAAGAACACATATATTTACCTAAAACTGTCGTATCCAAAATGTTTGGATGCAATGATTCTATTTGCTAACGGGCATTAGACATAATAGAAAATAAATATAAATTATAGGTAATATATACCGTGTTAAAGAAATTCGAAATTATTGCAAACCTTCAGTTCGTCATATATTGCACGACATATGGAAAAAACCTGACCCATGAATAGATGATATCATATGAGTGTCCACGACATTCTACACTCAGGGGCAAAAGAAACGATACCATATAAAATGCATGATAGGTTAAGCTACGAGTGATAGTTACGACTGAAACAGGGTTATTTCATGTCTTCAAGAGCTAACTTAACCTATATCAAAGCTATATCTGTTAACGCTTTTGAAAAACACGCCTTTTAAAAAACGCCATTTAAAGATCTCCATAACTAGACGAGATAGGATAGTGAAAATGGTACTTTTGCTTGTTTTAAAACCAATTCACAGACAAAATGCATGAACAAATTTATTTCTATCAAGTTTTTTATATTGATAGCATCTTTTATTTATCATATTTATAAATTTCATAAATTTGTTATTCAAAGTTCATAAATTATGACCAAATATAACATTGAAAAAGCTGTTTTTGGACCCCTCGTGTCTTTGAACAATGGTACAAATATAAATATCCTTCTTTGATGTTTGAAATTGTGAGTACTTCTTCACAACTGATGTGCCTATCACAAAGGTTCGGGGTCGCATTTCATTTACAACATGATTTTGTTTTGTACTCTTTTGAAAAGTTAGTATCGTTTCTTTTGCCCCTCAGTGTATGTTTACGACGCGAGTGACGAAATGTGAGTATTTTCTGAGCGAGAGCGGCACGAGCGTCGTAGACATAGTATGTCATGGGCTCGAATATAATATTCTGTTTATAACCGTGTGGGAAATTTAAGAAAATACTCAAAATCTACTTCCAGTATAGCGAATATAATATTCTGTATATAACCGTTTTCGCGAAATTTAAGAAAATACTCAAAATCTACTTCCAGTATAGCGAATATAATATTCTGTATATAACCGTTTTCGCGAAATTTAAGAAAATACTCAAAATCTACTTCCAGTATAGCGAATATAATATTCTGTATATAACCGTTTTCGCGAAATTTAAGAAAATACTCAAAATCTACTTCCACTTCGCGAAAGTGATGTATTGCCCTAGAGCATAATAAAATATGAACACCGATCTGAATGCCCTTCTAGGTAATTAAATTCGATTTGTTGGCTATCAGTAAGGTAGTCATACATAACTAAACAGTGCCAAGCACGATCATCCTGCCTGTTACTAGTTTACTGAGCCATCCGCGGTTTTGTATTGATCACTTTTAAAACGACTTCGAGTATCATTGGATGTTATACAAAGGCTTCAGGTTCTTTGAAGCTATGGTTGCATTATATGATAGTTTTTCAGTACAAATACAAGCTGATGTTTTGTAATAATTCTTCGTCATCAACTTCAGTTCCAAGACTCTGGTTCTCACCTGACAGTGACGTCACTAGCGGGGATTCTGTGACAATAGCATGCAGAGTATCGTCATTGGTCCTGCCAGTCACGTGGTCAAAAAATGGCGTCGACGTCTTCACAACCAGCCGGCGACCAACGGTTGTTGAGAATTTGAGAGAGCCTCTCTATGGGTCTATGTTTGGTCGGTTCACTACAATACTGCGCGGAGGAATACAGCATCACGTGATTCTGACAACCAATGAAAATGATGATGGCATCACGTGGCAATGCCGACAGAACCAAACCAGAAGCAAGAGCCTTGTTATGAAAGGTAAAATATACGATTTGTGGAGTAATTTCCGGCAAATGATCAGTGTTTCTATAATCTAATATAAGGCTAAGAGTGAGATTGACATAACTAAATGAAATATTACCATCATTCTTTGTTCGAGTGGACATTCCGGTTAAATCAGGTATAATTATGGTCTCAGCAAACATTGTCCTTTTATGATGTCTTGACCGTCTATATACGTGTCCAATCTTTATACCAGTACTGAGGAAGCCTATATAAACGTTTTTGCTGTCATTGTTTGGTTGCTAAAATCTGCACAATTCTGAATGATAGATTTTACAATTGTAAAATGAAAATTGATACACTTATACACTTATACAAGATATGTAGCAGCAATTGAATCCTAAATGTTTTCAATCAGTCAAATTAATTTCAATAAAATTGTTATGATATTTTCAATATCGGAGTTCGAACTCAATCTATACAGGTTTCCTCTCCGTCACTGTTTAACCGCACCCACCTTCGCGTGCTTCTGACGTTATCTCTTAATAGTCATCAAGCTATAGCTTAATTACGGTATAATGAAAGGGCAGGTTACTCCAGTGAACCAATCGTTGTATGATGGTCGCTAAACGCTATGTAAACACGACGATATGACTTGATCGTTGATGACTGTTTTTTTTTTCCTGCATCGACATGCGAAAAGCTGGGCTCCATTCAGACCTTGTGGGGGAGATGCTTTAATAAATTTACTTTCGATTTCTTGTAGCGTCGCCATTTTGAAATTTTTATATTCCACGGAGAACCGTCAATTCTAATCAGACTGTGTTTTCAGTGAGAACTTACACGGAAGCCCCCTTCACTTGTGGAGACAGTGCAGGTTGCATCCTGGGAATTACGTCATCACTTGTACTAATTGTATTGGTGGTTGTACTCATCCTTCACATGTACAAGAAACACAAGTCAACCCGGAAATGCGTTCCAAAAGACGAAGGTAAATACAGCCAGTTACATCGTGTTTAAATTGGTATTGCCCTAGGCGCAGCCGAGGGAGTTGCCAAATCTACAAGGGTCTTTCAGTCCAGTATCCACACACAAATCACCATGTAAAGCATGCAATGGATTCATATGAATTTCTATCTCTATTTAATAAACTTGAGTTTTTTCACCAATGAAATCATACTTATCTTATTCCTGATTCACATGGACACAATTTACGTGCATAAGCAAATTGTTTACAATAGTAAATTTTATTTACTCACATTGATATATATGTTTTGCAGTGCAGGAAGAACGGAATACCCTGACACCTGTTCCTAATGCTGTATCTAACGGGGAACCCCCACGGAAACAGGAGACGAAGTTAATTAACGAGAAGATGTAAATTGTTAGGGCTACTATAAGACATGGGTCTTTTAAGAGAAGAGAGATGTTTTTAAACTTATTCAAAATGCACACAGCCTTTCCGTATCCATTATAATAAAAATATTGTTTGTAATAACCTTAATTTACCGAGTACTATTGAATCGTTGTATGATTTCTTCAAAGAAATTAACTCATTAACATTCTGGAAACATTTCGATAGAAAAGGTATGTTTTATGACCTTTCTAGTTGATGCAAAGTAAATACTTGAATACTTACCAACCTATTCCTGCTTAAACTTTGGACAATATTCATTAAATTAACCTAACCTTGTATGTTTTGTTTTACTTTTATGTATATTGGGATTCATTTAGGACCAATAGGGTTGTCCTAGAACCACTAACATTTCCCACGTAACCTCATTTGAAAGTGTCAAATTCTTCTTGGTTCATTCAAAATTCTCACTTTGTGGAGATTTGATTTCATGATACCCTTCTTGTTCTTGTTTCTCTTTTGCGAGATAATGGTAAACAACAGAATGGTGGGACGTTTTTTTCAAACTTCAATTTCTTTAAAGTTCACCAAATAATTAAAGCTTATGCCAAATGTATCATCGAGCGATTCATTAACCAGCCCAAACAACTAGAAACAATTACAGCAATATAGTAAAAACCATAGACGACCATTCAGTGTGAACACTTTCAAGTGCATTCATTCGATTTGGTTTTTCACCTAGTTGGCCTGACGAAAGTTTCTACGGACAACTATGACGTCACAATGAACGCTGACCCGCCGTGTCCCTTGGACCCGAAATAAACAACTACACACGCCGTATTATTCTGATGACTCCAATTTAGACGATAGCGGTAATTTAATTTTTTATACTTGAGCCATCTTTCCCCAGTTTGACCACCCGTCTACATTTTTTAAAATTATTGATTTTAAAAATTTATTTCAAGGGGCAAATTAACACTAAACAAAACAACTTTCAACAGTGTCTTCGACCAGAAAGACTAAAAACCATAACAATATTTTAGGTCCGCTTCCTTTTCGTTTATTACCGTGTATTTCCGAAAGCAAGCCCTCTCGTTTACAAGCCCATGATAAAACTGAGAACAACAAGTATTTCTTTACTTATCATGTAACAAAACTCAGGCTCTCATCGTTTACTATAAGCTAATAAAAAGGTTATCGCCACTGTAGCCAGATAGAGGGTTTATTTAACAGATAGAATAATGTGTCTCACCCTAAATCACATATTAAAATAGTTGAGCGGCAAATTGAATATGCATTGAAAATACTTTGAAGGTTTTTAATAATGAATGAAATGTTTGTAAAGAGATAACTGATGAAAAGATAGTGGTAAACAGGAATAAAGGAATAAAGAAATTATGAGCAAATTTTTTATTACTACAATTTATAATTCACAGAGAAGCAGGGTCGTCACCGTTGTTGTTGTGTATTTATTCACACAATCGAATTCATAGTCTATGGACAAGCAGAGATCGTCATCATTGTTATTGTTGTGTATTTATTCACACAATGGAATTCATAGTCCATGGCCAAGCAGAGATCGTCACCATTGTTATCGTTGTGTATTTATTCACACAATGGAATTCATAGTTCATGGCCAAGCAGAGATCGTCACCATTGTTATCGTTGTGTATTTATTCACACAATGGAATTCATAGTTCATGGACAAGCAGAGATCGTCATCATTGTTATTGTTGTGTATTTATTCACACAATGGAATTCAGAGTCCATGGACAAGCAGAGATCGTCATCGTTGTTATTGTTGTGTATTTATTCACACAATCATAAGTAAGCATCAATATCGTCGTAAATGATGTTGCTGCATGTCTTTTTATATTCTACTCAAAGGAATTTAAGGAACATTAGTATATCATCCCTCATTTACTTTATAAATAAACGCATAGTATAAGTTATGTATTTCGTTAAATAAACACTTACATACTGACAATTTTGAATCAATAACTAAGAGTGATGCAGTTTCTGTTATTGAACTTGATGTCAGAAACAAAGCAGGGGTAAAAATGAAAGTCCCATGACGTCAGATGGGTCAGGTTCAAAACGATGCAGTTTTGTCTTTAGTGACTATACTGCTTTGAAGTGATATCCCTGGCAGTGAATAGATTGACAAAAACATTTTCGTTCAGAAAATTATTAGAAATTCCAAAATTCAAGCATAAATCAAATTTGCAAAAACATCTTGAAAGTTTGGAAATCAGCAGAACCGTGTTAGTTATGCCTAAAGGTAGGTATGTGGTGTAGACATTTAAAGTTCACATAACCACAAACATATTGGGGAAATATATTAAAGTCTGATTACAATATTGTATAGCGCGTCAAAGGTCGCTAGTCAAATATGTTCAGTTTGGTAATGAAAGCCGTTTTTAATGCCACTTTTGATGGACCGCTTAGACCTATCTGGACACAAACCAGTGAATGCATGACTGGTCACGCCCCCTTTTTGTGACGTCATAAACAGAATCAGCCTCGTTATCTATGCATCTGTCGTAACAATATCACCACACACAAAAATTAACGGTTTTAAGAAAATGTTTTCCACTCAGTTAGATAAATCATTTGACGATGTAACACAACAAGCAATTGGTATAAAAAAGATATCCACAACAATGGTAATTTAACAATCATTTAGGCAGTACTTAAGTTGAAACAATGATACGTTAATCTGTGTAGTCATGTTTATTACGTCACACCCGCGCGAGTTTGATGGCCCCTAACCCAGGTGGGTTTTTCACAGCCGATAATTGCGTCTTAATGAAAGGCTAATTAAAGTTGTTTATTGGACAAATTAACAAAAATCAAGCCCAGTTTTTATTTTGTTGAAAAATCTTTGAACGAAAATTGAGAAGTGATTAAGTCGAGGTTAGTTGATGTTTAAAGTTGGTGCAAATGATAAACACAATTAAGTGTTCCTTAAATTCCGCCGAGTAGTGTTTACCTGTGCCACCTCTTCAGGCGACTGCAGTTGAGCTTGATAGTCTACAAGACCTCGCCTAGGTCCTGGGTTCTGTTCCACGAAACTCTTACATTCGATTGTGAGGCTGCAATCAATGTTTAGAGATTGTACAACAATCAATCCTAACTCGACAACTGTTTTGTGGAACAGTACCCTAGATGTCGCTTCTAATCGCCTGTCATTAATATGTTAGTTTAGGACTTGAATTTATCGATTACGTGATCCTTATCTTTATATTTAATTGATTCTTAGAGTTCCTAGAGGTGTCACTGAATATCCGTTAAAAATCGGCTGATCCCCGCTGCGCGATGCTATTCACGTGACCTTTAGCGCCACCAGCTGCGGTAGTAGTGGCGCTGCGGTTGTGTGCGAGTGACCACTGAGCTGCACGTGGATGACCATTGCACACATTTACAAAGGACATCGTCCCACTGGGCGTTACCATAGCAACTGCCAGTCTTCTGGTAGTAGTTGTTACATATGAAGACGACGCTACAGCTGGAACAGGAAGGCAAGTACCCGGATGTCTGCCCTTGACAAGAGTTGACACATCCGGTTTTGAAGGTCAGGGTCTTTACAAAGCCGTTTCCGTTGATAACAATAACCGTCGGAGCCTTGGTGGTAACGGCAACTGTGGTAGCCATTGCCGTTGTTGTCGAATCCTCGCGTTGCATCTGCTCTGGTGTCGTTGTTACCATCGGGGTTGTTGGCGGGAGCGCATTGGCGGTTACCAAGGTGGCGATACTATGGACAAAAAAGGATGAAAAAATCCTTGAAATCTAAACTAAAGAATGGAAAGTGAAGCACGTTTTTTGGGATTTTACACATCAGTTACAATGCTAAAATGTTTTAATGGAACCATGGACAACTATCTGAAAGATAATAATAATGCACAATCCTTAGGATCCGGATAAGGGACCTCTGGATCATCATCCAATCTCATTTAAATCAGATCGAAACGGATAACTTATTCATTTGAATGAGATAGGATCATCCTGACTTGAACTGAATCGAATACCAATTATTCGTCGATTCAAACCTCGTGCCAACTTCACAATCTATTGACAATAAGGGAAAAGAAAGCATGAAAGTATTGGCACTTGTAGAAGTGAGCAAATCTCACATAACCCTGCATATCCCTCTCAGAACAAACAACTAAAGCACATTGATGATAATAAGAGGGTACTTCTGATGATACTGTAGTATACATTTTTAAAGCTTTTGAGCTAGTTAAATATCATACCATTCCACTCTTTTTTTTAAATGTTATCTAACAGGGCATCGTTTAGTATTCTGTATTTATGAATTAAAAAAGCGGGAAAATAATGACAAAATAATAGCTTACTTGCAGACCCCGCCAATCGCGCACGTGCCGGTGGCCACATCGTACGTCTCGCCCATGGAACAGTCCACAGCGACGTCTTCCCCGAACGTGCAAGTTATGAAGCCCGTGCAGTTGTCACAGTTCGCATAAACCCCGTTCGGTATTCCCACACAGTTGAACACATTAGCAACCACGCACGTCTGGAAAAAGACGGGACCCGGAAACATACCTGGAAACCGAAATAATTATAGGATATCTAACGAGCTTCCCCTTTCATATCAAGTTTATGTCCCTAGTGAAATAATTTTGCTTTGTCACGAGCCTTGGCGAGTGACAAAACAAAATTATTTCACGAGGGACATAAACTTGATATGAAAGGGGAACGAGTTATGTATCCTATTTATTACCCACTTACATTTCAGACGATTTATTGCTTTTTTAAACAACTTTTTATTGTGCCTAGATCTATAAAGAGACGAAACGGCGGATGAATATCAAACCACGTCACAGCCTCAATTATTATACTATTACGACGTTAAATATTCACATTTCTATATTCTACCCTACGTTAATTCATATTGTCTGGTGAAATGTAAATAATAAGCACTTTTGTCGTGAACGAAGCGTACGTGAAAATATAATCTCACTGCGCGAGAACAGTCAGAGTTATCTTTCTTTGATCAACGGCATGGCATGGCGGCCGCCATTTGCCTGTATCTTTTCGTCAAAATGTGTAAACAACCGCCTTCAAAGTAAGTTTAAGATGCTTATCATTGTTCAAACGCGTTTTGTTTTGAAGAAATTTTGTCTAAAGAATATTCAGTTGTCTTTATATTCTATAGATAACAAGCAATGTCTGTCTGTGTCATTTTTGGGCGACATGGATCAATTAAATTAATTAAATTCGGTGATCAAATTGTGCTGTGCTACGGATGAGGTTGTAAACTGACCATTTACAATACACTACGAAAGAAGTTGTAAGCTTACCATCATTAATTCTCTACGTTGTAATCTTACCGTTAAAAATAATCTTTGGAGGAAATTGTTAGCTTACCATTAAACATACTCTGCGGAAGGTGTAGCTTATCATTCACAATACTTTACGGAAGAAGCTGCATGTAAGCTTACAATACGCTACGGATGAGGTTGTACACTGACCATTTACCAGAATCAGAATCGTTTTATTCCATAAGACCACCAAAGGTGGTATAAGAATACAGTACAATGTATAATGTAGCATACATAGCATGACAAGATGACAATTATAAAATAGAAGTATTGGATACATGGACACTCGTGCTAGAGAACAGTGACATTGGTCATGATACTTTACTTGTTATTATATTTATAAAGGTTGAGAGTGATTTCAAAATCTTTCTTTCCTTGGAGGAGAAAAGTAGTTTGTATGAGATCAAGTTTGGGTATTTAACAAATTTACTTGGTAAAAGATTGTTTCTTTCGGTATCAAACGCAGTACAGCGAAAATGTAATGTAATTCATCTGCTATCGCTGGTGAATTACATAATTTACAGGTTCTATTTTCTTTGGGTGTGTTGGTCCAGCGACCCTTTTCAATTGGTAGTTTGTGATTGGTGGTCCTGAATTTAAGTATGGGATAAGCAATCGATTTCGGAAGATAAAGATAGTATTCAAAGGTTGGATTGTTTTTGAGATATTTATAGTAAAAACCTTTGGAGCTGTTATCAATCGCACTTTGCCATGACTGATAAAATTGATCACTAAGGACCATGTCTACCGTATTGGTTAGCCATTGTCTGTCATACAGATTTGGAGATACTAGTACAAATGAAAGGCCACAATTGTTTAAAATTGATTCAATGTGGTTAACCCATGGCGATCGATAGTCGCAAGATACATCTGAAGAGATTAAAGTTAGCATATCACATGATAACTTATTGTCTTCTGATACATGTTTATGCCAGAAGTTAATTATTCTTTTAGCTATCTGAATTTCTAATGGTTTTCTACCTAGTTCGCCATATACCATAAAATTTGGTGTAGATATCTTAAGGCCTGCTGCCAACTTCAAGAACTTCAGATGTACCTTTTCTAGGACATTTACATTTGTATGGCCCCAGATTTCTGCACCATACAGTAGTATCGGGAGAATCATTACATCAAATGCTTTTATAATACAATCAATCGGTAGGTCAAGGTTACGAGCATTTCTTAAAAGAATATACATACACTTAGTGGCATTCGCAGCTAATGTTTTCAAACCAAGGGTAAATTTTCTATTTTTGTTAAATACAAATCCAAGATAACAGTAATTGTCAACAATCTCAATTTCATGTTCCTCGATGTAGAATGATAACTTATTAACCCTTCTTTTGCCGCTCCCAAATATAACTATTTTAGTCTTCTTGTTATTTATATCTAGTTTCCATTTATCACAATATTTTTTGAAACAGTCCAGTGAATGTTGCAAAGATTTCGGACTTGTAGCAAACAAAACCGTATCATCGGCATAGAGCAGTAGCAACAATTTTATATACATCAAGGCATCATCATTCGAACAAAAAACATTCACGCCTTCACACTTGTGACGTTTCATCCACTGCTCAATATCATTGAGGTACATACAAAATAATAAAGGAGACAGGTTTTCACCTTGCCGAACTCCGGAATGACTTGGGAAATAATCAGAAACGTTATCTTTTAGTTGTATACATGATTTGATATTCTGATACATATTTTTGACTAGGGTAAGAATACACTACGAAAGAAGTTGTAAGCTTACCATCAACACCACTCGTAGATAATAAGAGGAAGAGATAACACGTAACAGAGGTGAGCCTGAATGTCATCTGAAAAAGATCAAAATCAATTATATCGATTTAATCATATTAGTACGAGTGCGCCACTTCGTGAAAATACAGGCTCTATCCAGTCACTCGATGAAAGATAAGTGGCATAACACTCGCAACAAAAGACATCCTCTATGGCATCACAAACGTTTTTCCATCATCAGAAATGACGTCATAAACACAACGACGTCACAATGCTATATAAACTAGTGTCCAGAAGAAACGTTACCTAGTTTTCAACGTCGTCCAAAGCAAAATTCTATAGCCTGACAACGCGGAATTTATATGCACATTTTCATTCTTCAGAAATATATACTTTTGATTTCGTATATCTTCAAACGCACATGGGGTGCATAAACCGGATTTTCAAATTGTGTCTTGCACAGAATTTTCGTCATTTCAGTTTAAAATTGGTAAAGTATATAATTTAGATAAGAAAACAATATTGTTGATATAATGCACTTTATTCGACATAATTTCATTGACGCGTCATTGCTATAGAACGTTTTAAAGGGACCCGCCGTCGCCAACCAAATGGCCTTCGGCCCGTGCTGAGAAGCCTGCTCATTAATGGGCTGAGCTACGCTTTACCGCTGAGATGGGGAGAAGAGAGCGGTTTAGGGTTCGCTTTTCTTTAGGGGAATCCCCTCGTTAATCATGCGCTGATTGGTTAATAATACATCCACTACCTTTGACATATATATAACGTCTTAGTTTCGTAACAGTATTTTAATTTTAATATCCAAACGAATACGCTTGCCAAGACATTGTAAGTTTTCAACTTTCCCTAATGACTGGAATATTGACAAAGCGTCATGAAACTTGCTCAGTGAAACAATGCTAAGGATTTTCTAATTCTGATAAATTAATTTTTTTAATTATGCTATTTTCATACAATCTCAATTAATGTCTGAATTACATGACAATGGTAAAGTGTTTTTAAAAGGAAATTGTATACAAACAGTATTGTCTGTATATCATGAACGCATTCTTGCTTGTTTATTTAGAGTCCTCTTTGTTTAAATCACCACAAAATGTTATATATCTGTTTATATCGGAATGGTATAACCATAAGAATTTTGCTTGTGGTTTAAAACATATTTATTTCAAATTAGAATTGTATTGGTAAACAAGCTTAAAGCTGATGTCAAAACCGCTCCAAAAACAAGATAAGGAACATGTCATGGTTTATTTACAAAATATTAGTATTTAGCTATTGTTTGTTTAACAGTTTCAAATTAGGAAATAAACCTGTTTCAATTTAGTTCAATTTATAAAACACTTAATTGTATCAACAAGTTTTGATACAAATGTTTTTGAAAAGTTTGTTTAAAAAGTTATCAAATAGAAGAATAATTTCTGTCTAGTGTAAAATATGAAGATAATCAATTATTAAAATAAACAAAAATTCAAATACCATTCAACTTCATTGGATAGTTTATACTAAGAAAGGACACAGGAATTTTCTATTAAGCAACGTATACTATTTGCTACAAATGGTTGGCGAAACCTGCGTCTATACGGTAGTGAAGAGTAACAGTGTGGGTTAAATCATTTTTCAATTAATTTGGTTTCATCTAGCTGATGCTGTAGACAACTTCAAAATGAGACATACCAAATAATGAACATTTGAAAACCTACATGTTGACATTTAAACGGATCCCTTAGCTTTTGAATTTTCACAATTTCTTGTGTTTGTGTTCAGATTTATGAATCGTGAAAAAGAGTGAATACTTAAATAAGCGTTGAACAGCCCGTTCGCCAATTTTTTGTGTTTATTGTTTAAATTAAAACAATGTTTAAACCAATCACTTTCAAAAAACATTGCTGCTCATTATAACTGCCGAGACAACTAATAGGTAGGAGAGGTAAGTTTGTTTTGTGATTTTGCATGGTTAAATAACATCGTTTTGAATATGTGTGATACACTGAACAGCCTGAAATAACACTTGATATAACTTGGAACTGTCATTTGATGTTGTGTATTATGGAGCCGGATGTTACAGATAAAACAGGTGTGAGGTGTCAGTTTAACTTAATTGTCGTCCAGTGACTCTAGTCATGTGTCGTAACAGGTCATATAACTGCCGGGTCACTGTTTGATGGCGCCATCCTGTCTGGTTGAGTGGACAATGGATACACATACAAGACATGTACAAGACAATTGCCGCCAATTATACGTTATTTCAATCCCCGACAGGATGTCTAGCTTTCAAAACCAAATGAGACGGTAAAACATTATATCTGACTAATGAAAACCAGTAGGTGAACGTTTAATCTTCCGCAACAAATTTCCATTATTGAACACTTCTAATATGGTTCTTATTTACGATCTACAGAACACAAAATTAAATAGAAAAAATATCCCAACTGTCATTTGATGTTGTGTATTATGGAGCCGGATGTTACAGATAAAACAGGTGTGAGGTGTCAGTTTAGCTTAATTGTCGTCCAGTGACTCTAGTCATGTGTCGTAACAGGTCATATAACTGCCGGGTCACTGTTTGATGGCGCCATCCTGTCTGGTTGAGTGGACAATGGATACACATACAAGACATATACAAGACAATTGCCGCCAATTATACGTTATTTCAATCCCCGACAGGATGTCTAGCTTTCAAAACCAAATGAGACGGTAAAACGTTATATCTGACTAATGAAAACCAGTAGGTGAACGTTTAATCTTCCGCAACAAATTTCCATTATTGAACACTTCTAATATGGTTCTTATTTACGATCTACAGAACACAAAATTAAATAGAAAAAATATCCCAACTTTAAAAGATGTGTTATCGATAACGTATTGATGATAAATAACCAAATCCTAATCGTTGCTTTTTCAAATTACATGACTGTCCCTCATTTAGATAATGATAATCGGTATATGTGCGGTGACTGCGCACCCGAAGGAGACGCTTATTTTGCTGGACTACCCTTCATTATCCTCACATTATCGTGAATAATATCCTATTTTGGAAACTACGTATAACTGATATTTCTTACGCAGTTTGAAACAGCACAACGTTTAATAAATGAATTGGTAAATAAAAGATTAATTTTTTTTTTTTAAATAATAATGTTTATTATTAATTATATGTCAAAGAATATTGTCTTGCGGTTGCATGTCTATTGTTACAGGATATTTGAAAGACACATTTTTATTTTATTTGTTTTATTTTTAAGTAATTGAAATTGAAATTATTTAGAAATTTCCAAAGAAAACAGTAATCCAATACAAAAAAATTTGTTGTAATGATGATTTAGTAATAATGTTATGACATATGCAAAAACTATTCAATTCAGAATTTCTAGATGCATTAATTTGTTACCAAAACAACTCACTGTCACAGTGAGATAACTCAATCAATCATGATAAATTAAAGCCGCATTATAGCAGTTTAAATAATGTAAATGATTAAACAAACAACTCAATCAGAGAAACCGAAGAGTTGACGTAAACCGGTTCACTGTCACAGTCAAGCTCCGTACAGCGATGAATAATCAACACTGCTGCGGAGCTTAGGAGAGACTCGGCACACGGTAGCGAGCCACTAATTAATAAATGTGATGCAACACATTTACGGGGACGGCGTCTCGCTTTAAAACAAGCAAAAGTGTCCAATTTCTCTCTGCTATCTCGCGTTAAGGAGATTCCAAACTTCGGAAGAAATGATAAAACTATGTTTTAGTCATATCAATTTGTAGTGGATTGAGTTATCGTGCGATTTGTATGGTAGCGTTTCTTTTGGACACTAGTTTATTTATTAAGATATCACAACCCTAGGAATTTTAGGAATTATTTTTTTTTGTGCAGTGCAATGAATATTGACCATGCACACGTTATAAAAAAAATTATATTGGATGATAAATAGAATCTCACCATCGTGTCTTTTGATTTAAGATATATCAAGCCTTGTGGTACTCGTGTTGATATATTTGATATCAGAAGACACTTAGGTTAGATTCGCTATATTACTACTAGCCCGTGTAAGATACCACAGTGTAATAGTTATAGTGCAATGTTAAACTAGTATAATATAATAATGCAAGGATGACGTCACAGGAGAGAGTTGTTGTGTCGTCACTTTGTAAGCGCGCCGTCACAATGGCTGCCGAGTCGCGGAAATATTAGTTTCAGCACATTTTCGGCAATTTTGCGTGATTTTTAGGGCAAGTAATAAACAGAGTACTAAACTTCCTTCCATTTGATACTATTTTTATTAAACTGGTGAATGATTTGGTATCAAACTCGCTTTCGCTCGTTTTATACAGAATCATTTCCTCGTTAAAGAAAAATAGTATTAATTGGAAGGTCGTTTAGTATCCTCTATTAGTGAGACATGATGTCAGTTACTTACCGTGAGTCTTGAGACTTTACAATGCAGTCATCAGTCTCATCTCACAGATATATATCTATATATATAGTGCATATTGAGACGCAAGGTGAGTTAATGTGTATATAAAGATTAAACTGTCTGGCTATGTCAAGAATTATTATGAATATCTCAAAACACCCTATTACGAATTTTGATCGATCGTCTGGACAGCAGACAGAACGATAAGCTAAACATTACCACAGAGGAAATACTTTAAGTAAGCCAAAAGCATTTAAAACTCATAAACAAAATCCTTTTCAAAATATAATCATTTTTAAAAAGTGCGTAAAAGGAGGTTAGAAAAAAATGCACTTCCTCGACTGGCGGCTACAGGATTTCGAAAATGTATAGTTTTTTGGTAATAATGTACGACTAATTGAAGAATTGTCAAATTAAGGCTTAAAACAAGAAATTCAAATGTCCACATTAACTTAAAGGTTTAAAATTATATATAAATGTATATTGCCTGTCAACAGCTGCAAAATTAATTTTTTTGAATACAAAAGAATTTCGAAACATTATGAACCTTCCTCTTTATTGTATTAAAGGGGCAGTAGCACGTTTTTTGAAAATTTTATATTTTGAATTTTTCACTGTAATGCTTAATTCATTATAATGATAGTGTCAGAAATCTCATTACACAAACTAATTAACCATAGTCAGAGAATAATTTATATAGAGTCACATAAAATCCATTGGCTGCCATTTGTGTGTGAACACCTTTAATTCATTCTGTGTAAGAAAAAGGATTCGCATGGCTGAATTTTGAATTCTGTATTTGATTTATTACTGCTTCATTTGGTTTAAGTACATAGTCTTTCAATTGGAACCATTTATTTTCATTTTTCTCACATCACCTTATATTTCCCCTGAAAGGGACAGTTTAAAGGGACAGTCCGATCCTGCTATTTTGTGTAGTAAGAGTACTTCCCTGATTAAACTTATATATATATATGGTTATTACAGGGTTATTTCAAACTTTCAAATGTGTTAGTAAGGGTAACATTGTAGTTGTTCTAGATTTAACAATGTGTTCGTGAGGGTAACATTGTAGTTGTTCTTGATTTAACAATGTGTTCGTGAGGGTAACATTGTAGTTGTTCTAGATTTAACAATGTGTTCGTGAGGGTAACATTGTAGTTGTTCTAGATTTAACAATGTGTTAGTGAGGGTAACATTGTAGTTGTTCTAGATTAAACAATGTGTTAGTGAGGGTAACATTGTAGCTGTTCTAGATTTAACAATGTGTTAGTGAGGGTAACATTGTAGTTGTTCTAGATTTAACAAGTTGACAATGAATATAATGCATTACTGAGCCCTCCTGAATTTGTTTCAACAAAAAATGCCCCGATAAGACTGTCCCTTTAAGTAAAGGCAATGAAGCGCCAAAGGAAAGGAAATTCTGATTCGCTGGTCATGGTTTATTCAAATATCACTCTATTGTAACAATTTTTATTAATCAATTAATTAATTTTTAGGAATCTTCTGGTTGACTATCCCCGTCATGGGGTGTCAGTTTATATATTGTTTTAAAAATAAAATTGAGTTTACTAAAATGCGCCAAGCATGACAAACCCAAAAAATCTTTAATCTGTTGATCAACTGGCCTTGTTATCGCCTGAAATGATATGAACTTTACAACCAGGCTGCAAACTGAAGCATAAGAGGTACATAAATAGAAATATAATGGTACATGGTACAATACAGTGATACATGAGACAGTACTACAGGAAAAAACTGACTTGCCGTCACAAGATTTAATGTGTTATATCTTAAAACTTGACACAATTTTTTTGACAAATTAATAGCAATTTTTTCAAGGTCCTACCTTATAAGTATAAAAATGGTGTTCATTTTGTTCTGATATAAAACATTTGTAAATATACTTTCTTCTTTAAAATTCTAATTTTGGACATAATATACAAAATTAAATTCATCGCCAATATCATTTACGTCACAAAGAGAACATACCCTGTAATTTACAAGGATTCGTCGCCCTCTATACCTTTCTTGAGTGGGAGAAATAATATGAAGTTCGGAATTTCAACAAGTTATTGTAATTCAGGTAGTTAAGATATTGTTCAAAATAAAGAGATAGATCCTTTAAAATACTTTAGGTAGTTGCTTTTAAAGAAGTTTCAATTGTTTAGATCTGTTTGCTGTTTCTTTTAAATTACTTCTAAAACCTTATTGTAGCCGGAAGATGTTTTTAAAGTCTGAAATTTCCAAATAATGCTAATCCAATAACGCGAAATTTTTTTACTGTATTAGTTCACAAATAACCAAATCCTCCCTATGCATTCTCCATTACAGTTTCCGGCATTCAAATCAAAAACTGATCCTTCAAATAAATTTGAAGAGTACCCTCTAAAACCTTAAGACGTATACTTAGAAACCTATCGGGGATTTCGTCTATTGTTTTGGAGGTCTCTTGTATTCCCGTAATAACTTCTAAGGTGGGTTTACATTGGGAAGTCAGGGCATTATATTCACATGTAACACCTACTCGGGGGGTTGGAAGGTTTTTATATTCATATGTAACACCTACTCGGGGGTTGGAAGGTTTTTATATTTCAAAGTCAAAGGGTTTTATATTCCTATGTCTAACCTAACCCCTAAGTCCACATTATCTTGAAAAAACTTACAATGCTTCCGATGTGCGGGATTCGAACCCTCAACCCTCTGAACCGTAAGCTAGCACTATAACCACTACTCTAACGGGCCAGTTAGAAGTGAAGGTTATGTTAAACAATCTATTGATTGAAGATCAGATTTCGGTACAAAAAATCGGCCCTAAAGCATTAGGAAATCCAATTGCACTTTAATTCCAATTTTAAATGCATACAAACATTCAAAATGGATATTAACAGTGTTACACCTTTTCATTTGTGATAAATTTAAAGGATCCAAATACGGTGTCAACCACGTGACTTGTCGATTGTCATTTGTAAAACCTTACACCTCGAAGAATGTTTTGCACGTGCATTATGTGCTATGTCAATATCAAAAAGTCGTCTGAACACAATGCTTTTTTTTAAGGAAATTCATTTTAATCTTTGATATTCAGAATTGAAGCGACAGTATAAAGTAATGTAATCCAATAATAAATGTTATAATTAACCGACGAACATGAATCCTTGATATTTGTTGTTTTTTTCTCAATTTGTATGATCAGTCTGAAAATATTATTACAAATACTACAATATGGACAAATGATTACGGGTTGTTAATAACGGCATCTAAGTTAGTTAAAACACTCGAACTCGGTTATGCTTGGGTTTTCAAAACCTTCGGAAAGAAAGCCTCGCGGGAAGTAAGACCTCAAGCTTCGCTTTCGGTCTTACTTTCCGCTCAGCTTTCTTTCCTCAGGTTTTGAAATCCCAAGCATAACCTCGTTCTCGTGTTTTAACCCTAACATAGTGACTTATTGCGATACGCTCACAGAGTATTACATATATTAGTTCATTCTAACTCGTTCACCCCCCTTGATTATGCAGTTAGACCATTGGCTAATGATAGACTTGACTGTACCCAACGGTTTAGCTATATGAAGGCGAACTGATTAACTCAATTAATTATGTAATGTGAGAAGATTTATTCAGTTCTGAAAAATGATTATTCTCAAAAAACTATTATTTTATCAAATGTATGAAATTGGCCTCAGACAAATGGCAATTTCAGATGTACTTCAGATCTAGACATGCTTTTCAAGAGTTAAAGGGGCAGTAGCATGTTTTTTTTAATTTTTATATTTTCATTTTTCACTGATAATGGAACGTTAATGCTTAATGTATTATGTTGATAGTGTCAAAAATCTCAATACACAAACCAATCATCCATAGTCAGAAAAGAAATAATATAGATTCAGATAAAGTCCATTGGCGGCCATTTTTGTGTGAACACCTTTAATCCATTCTGTGTAAGAAAAGGGAATCGCAAGGCTGAACTTAACATTATATATTTGAATTATTACTGCTTCACTTAGTTTATATACACTGTCTACCAACTGGAACCATTTATTTTTATGTTCCTGACATCACCTTATATTTCCACTAAACGTGCTACTGCCCCTTTAATGTCACAATCTTATTGAGTGTTCGGCTATTGCAAGAGAGATAACGAGATATTGCATATGTCAACATTGCTGCAGGCATTAAATTAGCTTTGTTTAAATGCTTAATTTCACACCAAAAAGATACGTCATAAGATTGTAAATTTTATTATTCTATCTTACAAAAAAAACTTTTTATTTCACTCGGTTAAAGTACACATATTTTTTAACTGAAAAAGCCATATTTCATTTTGAAAAAAATGTCATGGATTATACATCGTTTATTAGAGCTAAAGGACCATATACCCACGGAGTTATGAGACTATTAATTTGGTATCACTCCCCTGCAGGTGTATCATTATAAATACCCACTGTAGTAGTTCCGGGAATGTGCGAATTATCCAAATGCGTTTTTAATCTCTCGGAAAATATAAAACGATTGTAAGGCGATGGGCGGGGAAAACATTGAATATGAGATCAAATAAATCGTTTAATAATGGACAATAAGACTTAACTCTTCAAGATAAATCTTTATCGCACTATATATTGAAGTCTTTGAAATATAAAAATGTTGTGACAAAGTATTGGATAGGCTGACATATCATATCAACGTTTCATTATCCACGAGGCAGAATACTGCAGTATTTGTTTTAAAGATGCTGTTTCACACTTGCAATATTTTAAAAGTAGTTTTAATGTATTCGTTGTATTTTTAGAAAAATGTGGCGACAAACCTAGGGAAAATCGGACCAAAATTCATTAAATATGAGATAATGTACCAAAATTACGGAAACGGCAGCCAACATAAAGGCGAATCAAGTGTGGCAATCTCACAACTTCCGGTCTCTAAATTACGCTTGAAAACCGTCTTTGTCGCGCACGACTAGATTTTCTTTTCTTTTTCTCCGAATAAGGTATTCGTTGCTGCCAAAGTTGATACCCATCGAACGCAATTGCGCTAACTGTGACACGGTGTGAATCCTACACACGTAATGATTACGTCACCGAAAGCGGGTTCGTTAAATGCTATGCCCTTTCTACAAGGGGTACTGTGCTTTGGGCGTCGAAATAAGTATGTTATTGTTGATTAATCAATCTATATCTGATATCAAAATTTCGACGAAAGATTTTGTATTTCTTTTGTCAATAGCTAAATTTCAGCCTGAACCGCATGCAAGTATGATACAGCATCTTTAATGTCATACCAATAGGTTCAACGGTAGATAATTGGATACCAAACAAAGTTTGGGATTGTAACAAAAATACTCTCATGCCTCACCTTGATGATAAAAGTAGAAATATCCTCGAACAACAATGGAGATCTATAACTTTTACACCCCGGATTTATATATTACTCAAAAGAACCTAAGGCTCCAACCCATTATCTTTCTAAGCATAGATAAAATATTAATTCAAATTTCTGAATACATTTTGTTTAAATTGGTTGAGTATATATCATGACAACTAAATATGTACCATATTTCAAAACAACGAGTACGACAGTCTAAATTATAAGGGAAACTTGAAAGTTTGAAATTATGAATATAAATATTTCTTCCTAATACTTGAGTTTCCAAAGAATTAATTCAAACAAAACGGAAATGGTAGATTGTAATTAAGTGATATTACAATTAACGGCATATGCAGCAACACTCATTTTTATCATCCAAAACTGTATTTCATAGGAGATGTCGATTTTAGGAAATCAAGCGATATCCCCTCGGCAACAGATGATACTAAACATTCAAAAGTGATGTGATCGACAAGGCAATAACATAACAATAACACATATTTGGGGTACTTTGACTGAAGCAATTGTTGTCTTGTTAGGTTTTTCGTTAAAAAATCTTTGTTTAATGTAAATAGGGGTAAGAAATCGAATTTACACTATCATGAACCCTGCTATTATTTAATTGCTGTCATTATTTGTGAATAAATATAGACACGTTTATTGATTTTCACATAGAACCTGTCTTTCTTGTTGCTAATCATTGTGTTATATTTAAATAATTTTTAGAACAAGTGATGAACATAAATGTTCGTTTTTTTAAAAATGTAATACAAACACTTAAAATCTTTTGAACGATGATTTTACTCGTGTTCTTATCAGTTTGAGAATACGACATAAAAAACACACGAAATTAATATTTGTAATAAAAAATCTAACATAATTATGATAAATTCATCCGAATTGTTTAGTTTATTTTGCCTGTCAGTTTATTCAATTATACGAGTTGATTATTTTGGTACCTACCAAACGAAAGTGTTAAGGCGTCACGATATTGGGAGTTGATGCTGTGTTCAGACATTTACATAAAATCATTCTTGATTATACAAAATAAAATGATAACTTAATTTCTTGCAATATCAAATATACGCATATTAAAACTCATATTATATTTACCTATCATCAACTCCTATATATTTATGAAATATCTATTTGACATTTGGATACTTGGATGAGATTCTGTATATATCTTTTCTATTAAGAAGAATGATATCGATCATAGAAATAGGATGACTTCATTATGTTTTTACAGAAAGTAACTCAATATGTATAGGCTTTCGTTTTTTTAACAAAGTGAATATTTTTAAAAGGCGCTGTTACAATTTTCCTATTTTAGATGCAAATTGCGTCTTTTTATTTGACTAAATATTGTTACAAGTAGGCCTAAGTGAGAACAAATGACCGAGAATATATGGAAAGCAGTGGTAAGTGTTTCTTTTATCAAAGACCATATGTAAACTATATCACCTTAGACAACAACGACATGTCACTTATCAGTTAGTGCAGTTGTGGAAGATTGGTCTGCTAGTGAAATGGCAAATCTAAATTGATTTGATTAGGCCTAGATAGGCTAGTGCATTTTTAATGTTTTGCACACAATAGGCCCGGCCTACAAATTAAGAGCAAGGCGGATACGATATTATGCTTTTTTTTTCAAAAAATAACACATACATGCTTATATCCTGTTCCTTTATATAGAAATATGTTAATGCAAAAGTTTGACAGAGGTCAAAATAAATAAAACAGGTTTTTTTCCTTTATTGTTTCCATTTGACGCACTCGAGTTCAAGACGCTTCAACAACTTTTGAAGGTCGCAAGCGCACGAGGCAAAGCAACCATACTAAGTCCTAGCGGCGATAAAACAAATCAGGGGCAGATCACTCTGGTGTTTTAGTTCGGGAACGTGTTTTGTTTTGAGACAACACACGACATGAATAACCAACTTTTTAAAAGCTACCTGAAATTAATACGACGCGATGTTTGCCGGAATGGTTTCTGCACAACCTCGCATACACTTGGAAAGAAAACTCGGGTTCCTTTTGACGCCAGATTTCCTGTAACGGCTCGACATGTGAATCGACACAGAGAGGGTGGCAGTGAAAAACTTGAGAAAATCCTTGCAAATCACAGTAAGATTGTTAAATGAGAAATTTTGATCTGTTTGAAATGTCCAAATGTTTTTTAAAATGAAATGTTTAACGACTTAACTATGATGCTCGAATTCATATTTACTACCTAAAACGTGAGTAGAACACAAAACAGGTGTTTTTTGTATTTTATTTATTGTTTCGTAAGAACGTAAAATAAAGATTTATTTATATCATAAATATATCTTAAACCAACAATAAAAAGTGGGTACGAGTTCTCCTGCAGATTTGGGTACGAGTTTTCCGATTTTTGTGGGTACGAGTTCAGTTTGGGCACGAGTTTTCCTACAGCCCCTCTTAGCACTTTAACCCTCACACACTTTTTATTTTAAATTAATTGAAAACTGCAGTTTCTGTGATCCCTTCATTAAGAATAAAATTATTATACCCTGACTGGGGACCCTCGCTGCTTTATGACGGCTCGGTGCTTATTGTATACAGTTAATGCTATTAAATGATCTTAGTCCCACAAATTGTTAACACTATAGTTGTCTATTAGGTAACAGCACTATGTCTGTCATTCTAGGACTGATCTACGTTTTCCAGAATAAATACCAAAACATTTTCAATATCACAAGTAGATGAACAGATATATATATAACTAGTATAACTAAACTTGGCCAAAACATATATAAATTTAATTATATCATTTATATTTGTAGTCTTTGCGAGAACATACATATTTCTTATCAGATTTAAAAACTCATTTGGTGTTGGACATGAGCAAAGATCCCTTTTTGAAATAGAGATGAAATATTTAAATACCATTTAATATTTTCAGTTGTACAGCCCACTGGAATTTTCAACAAACAGATTGGTCGATTTGAGAAGATACCTGAAATGATTCCAGAGTTTGTTGTTCCAGATTTAACAGATTTCAAGGTAAAAAAATTTGTTATTGCCTTTGAATATTTGAACAAACTAGCCATTTCATTTTAGAAGCTTTTCGATTACACCAGCTTTTAGAACAACTGATAAGATTGTAGGGTGGGTAAGTTTTGTACTCTTCTGCAAAAGAATTCTCAATTGTAGAATATTTTTAATAAGAATGAGTTGATCATGACATCATGAATGTTAATGTCTCTAATTATTTTTTTGAATGTATCATGACTTTTACAGCAAATTCTCCTACCATTTAGTCAAAACTATTTACATGCCATAGGTTGTTGTCAGGGACTCACTATATATGTATGTTTAACAGAGTCCAATGTATCTCTAACAAAAACTGGCAAGAGTTACCTCCCTTGTCCCACTATCAACAGCTTTGCTTATATCAAGGAATTACATCTGTATAAAAATCCTTGCTTATATATACATGCTAGTACCTCAGAAACAAATTTCAAACCATTAAAGCAATAAATCATTAACCTTCCATGAATTATCTTTAAATTGATGAGACAGCCTTTTATGGTTATTCAAGCAGTTACAACTACAAGTTGTCTTCAAATTTGATATATTTTATGAAATAAACACTGACGTCGCTTTCAAAATCTTTTGTGTGTGCATGAAATTGCATTGACCAGTTCAAACTCTTCAATTGTTTTACAGAACGCTATAATTTTCCTAGAGTCCTGTTGGAATTTTATGGCTTTGTTACCCTTTAAATTTTCTGTAGTAGCATATGTCAACGATTGTATCTGTCCGGTACAATACATACCAAAATGACCCCCTCAGTAGACTAATATTAAGTCTCAGAAGATTTCTTTTTCTCAATATTGACATCATTATTGAACAAATATGTATTATAAAAATTGGAGCCCAGAAGAAGCTTTAACTTCTTTTGTCATTGGTTGATTTCCGCGCATGCTCGACAAGGACCTAGTGGGTAAGTGGCTAGATGTAACGTAGGATATATGGGACGTATACAGCTAGTTTTAACAAGATTGAATAAATATAGAAATTATGGTTAAGTACAAAGATGATAAATTTCATGCTATTTCTGAAAGTATATTATTTCTATTTACAGCTGAAGCCCTATGTTTCTTACAAAGTGCCAGAAGTTACTCAGAGTAAACTGACTGCCAGAGACTTGTTCAATGGCTGTTATGCCAAGGAGGTTTCTGAAAAAATTAGCCAAGGAAAGATAACTCTTGAAAACTGCAGAGAAGATGATTTTGTGGATAAAGATAAATCATGATGCACATGTGTATTTATGGAGTTGAATGTTGTTTATATATAGCTGCTTATGTCATTATTGACGGCATTAATGTGTGTGCATGTGTGTTATTGTAAGTAATTGATCATTTGTTAGTGTATGAAAGATAATTTGTTAAATTTTCAGGCTGAAAGGGCCAGTAGGAGATTTTTGTTAAAAAAACATTTTTTAAATATTTCCAAATATGTTTCAGTTTATGTTAAATGTATTATAAAACATCTCATTACTGATTACATTGACTTTATCGGTAGTCATCGAAGTCAATATTAGGTGAAAACTACATACTGCGATTTTTTGTAAGCCCTTTTTAGCTCATCAGGACTGAAAGTCCAGATGGGCTTATGGCATGGCCCGTCGTCCGGCGTCCGTCCGTCCGTCCGTCGTCCGTCTGTAAACTTTTGACACTTTCGACTTCTCCTCATGAACCATACACATTAGAGAGCTGAAATTTTGTGTACAGGTACCTTAGCATATGGAGATTCTAATTTGTAACTTTGGTGACCCAGTGACCCCAAATAGGGTCACAGGGGTCACAACTTTAAAAACCTTTTTTCATCTTCTTCTCCAGTTCCAGAAGGACTAGAGAGTTAAAAATGATATGTGCAGACTCATTGGCCAATGGGGATTCTAATTTGTAACTTTGGTGACTCTGTGACCCCAAATAGGGTCACAGGGGTCACAACCTTAAAAACCTATTTTCATCTTCTCAAGTTCCAAAAGGAGTAGAGAGTTAAAAATGATATGTGAAGACTCCTTGGACAATGGGGATTCTAATTTGTAACTTTGGTGACCCTGTGACCCCAAATAGGGTCACAGGGGTCACAACCTTAAAAACCTATTTTCATCTTCTTCTCAAGTTCCAAAAGGACTAGAAAGTTAAAAACGATATGTGCAGACTTCTTGGCCAATTGGGATTCTAAATTGTAGATTTCGTGACCCCATGACCCCAAATAGGGTCACAGGGGTCACAACCTTTAAAACCTATTTTCATCTTCTCCTCCAGTTCTAAAAGGACTAGAGAGTTGAAAGTAATATGTGCAGACTCCTTGGCCAATGGGGATTCTTAATTGTAGATTTCGTCACCCCATGACCCCAAATAGGGTCACAGGGGTCACAACCTTAAAAAACTATTTTCATCTTCTTCTCAAGTTCCAAAAGGTCTAGAGAGCTGAAATTATATGTGCAGACTCCTTGGCCAATTGGGATTCTAAATTGTAGATTTCGTGACCCCAATACCCCAAATAGGGTCACAGGGGTAACAACCTTAAAAACTTATTTTCATCATCATCTTTAGCTCCAAAAGGTCTATTGAGCTGAAAGACTGCATGTAGACTCCTTGGCCAATTGGGATTCTAAACTGTAGGTTTCGTGACCCCATGACCCCAAATAGGGTCACAGGGGTCACAATCTTAAAAACCTATTTTTCTCCATTAGATGACAGTCTATGGCAAATTTATTTCTCCTTGGATATTTTAGTGTGGACTTCTTTCACTGTCTGATATTGGCGATCTAGAAAGTATCATTTGGGTAAGGAAATTTATTCCGAAATCGTTACATTTGTTTTGTAATTTTTTTATAGGTTTTCTTGCAATAGGTAACATCAGTTTCATTTTAGCTCATCTGGCCTGTATAAAGCAAACTTGATATGATGCCTGATGAGCTACAGAGCCAATGGCTCTATTTTTGTTATTCATTGTAGGAAAATGTATTCCAGTAGCTTATTCATACATGGTACTTTCATTTAGAATGAAACAATTGAATTTACCACTGCCTATGGACGAAATATCAACCAAGCTGCGCTAAATAGTAGGGATGTTACGATGCATCGATGCATCATCGTGGTACAGTACACGATACAATACACAATACAGTCAACTGTATCGTGATACAAATTTTAGTGAATATCGTAAAAGAATTGTGTGAATACCAAATCAAGAAATCCTGAAATTCCTTGTTAAGATAGTTTTAATATAGCATTAAATAACTTTTTCATGAAGAAGTTGGCTGATTTTTGTCTCTATATGCTGGTTACTTGGATAAGTCTCTTTAGGAATATTAAATTTAGATCCCTGAATTTTTATCTCACCGTAATAATGTGGCATTTAGTGTATCGCGATATGTATCGTATTGTGACCTCAGTATCGTGAATTAATCGTATCGCAAGGTACCTGTATCGTGACATCCCTACTAAATAGGTAACAGTATGATATTGGCATTTTCATATCACATTCTGTATCGGCCCTTTAGCTTCAGTTCAAAGGCTGATATTGGTTGAGGGCTGATACAGAATGTTATATGAAAATTAACCATATCTCCAGTTACTTTTCATGCATCAGCCATCGTGTTTAAGTTAAAATGTCTGTACACAGGCAGATTAAACCTGCAGTTTAGTGAGTCTATGGAGGTAGTAATGTTTGATTTGTCCATTGAAAATGAAGTTGATTAAAAGTAAGGAGATTTGTTATTAAACTGTTATGAAATTAGCCAGTCTGATTAAAATCGACCGTGCTCCCATTCGGGATATCCTCTCCGTCTCGGTCTGAATGCACGCACCTCTATCGCGTGTTGACAAACCCAGTCGTAAGCTTACAAATCACATCCTCGTTTTTAAATAGCGTTAAGCAGCGATTATGTATAACAAATGGTACACTGGAGTTACCTGCCCCTAGTATGATATCAAAGCTTTTACTGCGCTCCTTTCGATTGGCTAGATGAGCTTGTGTCAGAACATGCGCGTAATAGGGGTGCCTTCAGACTGTGAATGAGAGGAAAGCCGGGCTGGGTGAAGTTCGAACCCTGCTAGAGATAACATTTTTACACTTTTTTTCCTCAAATCACAGTCGATTTTATTCAGACTGTGAAATTAGCTTGTGAGCTATTTTTTATCAAGTTGTCAAATATAAATCAACAAAAATGTTACCCCAGTAACATGTTCCAGCTTGGCTGTGTAATAATCATTCACTTATAGCATGATGCATAAACTGAAATATCCCCATGAATTTTGTTTCCAGAATAAATACCCAGATAGGACTGTCCCTTTAAATGCAGCATACTGTACACCTGGCAGAGTAAATGGGCACTGTAGCAAGACTTACATAGCCCAGGCCTTGAAACAGGTGAAAGTTATTCCTTGTCAAGGAAGTTTGAGTGTTTATTGATTATTTATGAAAATGAATTGATTTTCTCTTTAAAGAAATAAAGTATAAATCTATTTTAATTGAGTTTTTTTGTTTGCTTTTTATACTACTTATATTGAAGATGTATATTTGACTGACAAGTACCTAACACAGGAACCCGATATCGTAAATAAAATGTAGGTAAAACGTGAGACAGAGCCACCCAATCTATATACAGAATATTATATAGATTGTGTGGGTCTTTCTTTCCCACGTTTTACCTACATTTTATTTACGATATCGGGTTCCTGTGGTACCTAAGTGAGACTGCAATAACGAACACAACAAAATTTTGCCTTTCAAGAACAAAACTTTGTCATTTGCTAGGTGTAGCGTTTACAAATGTTGATTGACTGATGTATAAGACTTATCTCCTTTTGACATTGTGTTTAGAAGTAGTAGTATATTTTTAGCTCCTCAGGCCTATTGGCCAAAGTTTTGAAATGAATCTGGTTTCCTTTGTCCGTGAACTTTTTGTATAATTCCTTGTAAGTAGGGAATCAAAGTTGGCAACTTTAGCACAGACTTCTCAATCCCTCAAACAAGGGTGTGGGCTTCATTGTTTTGTAACCCATAGACGACTTCTCATAAAGCTTTTGAAATTTGAATTCATTTTTTTAGATTTTTAATCTTTGTACATAGAGACTCAAGTTATTAGATGTCCTGACCCCTTCAAATATGGTCTTAGACTATTCCCCAGATCATAATTTTGGCTACTTATCTTGGCAAAAACATTGAGACAAGGACCATCATTTCCATGCGATAAGCGTTTTCATCTTCTAGAAAAATTCAAATGCATTGTGGTCACCGCGGCAATTTTTTTCCTCCACGGGAAAGTGTCGGACCCCACGGATTTAGTCTAATTAGAACAGAGACTCCACCAAGACGACTTGATCTGCCTCTGTGGGGAGAGAATGACTTTCTACGAAAGTTTACAAATCAAGCCTGCTTCTGACCGATGTACGCACCTTCAATATCAGTACAGCCGAAATTCCAGGTGTCCGTAATTTCTAGTGCGCAATGCGTTATGCGTGTTATAACTTTTATTACGTAACTCTATGAATTTATTTAAATCTTAATACTTTAAATGTTGTCGGGTGTCTGAATAATAGATAGCTCTTTGGTATTCATCTTTTACCTTGATTTTGTCAACAAGTTAAGGCATTACAATTCGGACCTAACGCATTCCAGTTATGATATAGAGCGGGTAGAAATAAATGTGTTTTGTGACATGCAATTTCCTTATTGCTTATTATTATTGCCAAAGGGCACCAAGTATTAAGGTTTGATTCTCCTAAAACTTTTCTGAATTCTCTCTATATTACTCTTGATATTTTCAAAGGGAAGCCGCGCCAATCACATGTGTTGTATCCAAATCAAAAGACCAATGAACAGAGCTGTAGCAAACAATGCATTACGTCACCATGTGGGTAATACAAAATATTTGGCACATTAAACTGTGGAATATTATTTCGCTTTAAATGTCATATTAAAAGAGAAACACTATTTTCTATTAAAGACGCTGATAAATGTTAACAGACTCAATCAAAAACATCTTCATTTGATGAAGAGTCTGCATTTGTTCCAGATAAGAGCATTATTTCGCATTCAATAATCGCAGAATCCACTTTTTTATAACCCACGCGATTTAATTTCACGCTGGGCTCGCCTGGCGATTTAACAGTAATGTTTGTGTAAGAACGATGGTGACATCGAAAAAAGACTTATGTTTACTAATAGGTAGATCACTTACGACCACGTGACAAGTCATACTTAACGATGTCACTAAATGTTTACGTTGAAAACATGTATTTATTATCAGAGCTACTGAAATTGACTCGTGCTATATTTAGAATATGACCTACATTTGCTGTATTTACATTTTTCTCTTGAGATCTCAAAAAGAGTGAATTTAAATGATAAATAGAATACCACCCTCGTGTGTTTTGATTTGAAATATACCAACAATCGTTGATGAATGTAAAAAATATTCATAACTTTCAGCAATTCGTGTTGATAGAAACTAATTTTGTGAAATTAACTTTGAGTAATACTCGTGTTAATATTACTGCTGTTATCCAGTGTTGTATATATTATCACCCAAATTGTTCGACAAATCACAATCTCCTTCATCTGCCTATGTGGCACCAAGCATGCCTTTTTAAAGGCTTTTCTTGTTGGTTATCATCTACTGATGTATTCGTCACTTTACAGTTACAACCTCAGACATTAGCAATGAACAGTTTCAATCAAAACGGAGGTTTGAAACATTAAAATAGCTACATTCTGTCTTCACAACAATTGCCTAAATGAATGAAATAATTTATCTAAAGACTTTCACGCCGTTTTTGGCTGAAATATTGCCAAAGCGGTGTAAACCATAACTCACTCACTCTAATGACTTGATCACAACTCGTTAAAGGGGCAGTAGCACGTTTTTTGATAATTTTATATTTTAAATTTGTCACTGATACTTGTAAGTTAATGCTAAATGTATTACTTTGACAGGGTCAAAAATCTCATTACACAAGCCAATCATCCATAGTCAGAGGAAAAAGTATGAAGATTCAGATAAAATCCATTGGCGGCCATTTTCTGGAACACCTTTATTCATTTTGTGTAAGAAAAAGGAATCGCACGGCTAATCTTTACGTTATATATTTGAATTATTATTGCTCCATTTAGTTTAAATACATTGTCTTTCAATTGAAACCATTCATTTTCATTTTCGTGACATCACCATATATTCCCCCTAAAAACGTGCTACTGCCCCTTTAAATAAACACTGGATAAGTAATGACTTAGTTTGAAAGAGCATTGATATTTAGCAAGTACCTTCTTTAAGAGGCATATAGAAGTTGGTAAGATGAATGAGAACAAGTTCTTTGGATTTACAACTTCTTTATTGCAGGAAAACGGTGTTAGTACCTACACCGAAACGTCGCACTCCTGCAATAAAGAAGTTGTAAATCCATAGAACTTGTTCTCATTCATTTAGCAAGTATACTTACTTTTTCAAGGTACTTTGGAATCTTACTTAAGGAGGTGCGACTATATTTTTTAAACGTCTACCAGCGTGATCTGAAAAGCAATCATCACTGAAAGGCGTCTGAAGAAATGTTACATCAAATTACTGTATAGTACAAGTGAGAGAGTGATTGCTTAGCGCCGCCTCGGCAGTATTGCAGCCATTAGCGACGAGTAGACTACAAAATAACCGATTCGATACAATAGATGTTTGTAAACAAAAATCCATAATTACCTTCAAGATGGATTAAGGATGTGTTTTGGAAACAGTGTAAAATAGGTACTTCTGAAGATGTAACAACCAGAATACTGTCCAATATCTTTCCTCGACCATGGAGTGTTCAAAATACCTGAGGGGGCTGTGACAAAATATAAATATATAAGTATTGGGGTTTTATTACTAGATCATGGGTTTCCAACAGGGATTTGGATAAATCGTACAAAATTGTTAATGCCTTTTTTGAAAATGTGAATATATGCAAGTCATTTTGAAACATGTTAAAACCTACGTCACAATAAAAAATTCCCATAAAATATAACAATTTCCGCGATCATGTTGAGAGAATGTTCATATGTATACTATAACTAGCCTCAGATGTGTACTGTAAACATATTTTTTTAAATGTTTCCAACTGAGGTAGTCTTAGCTATTTCTTTAGATGAAACCTGAATCTAATACATCTGGAACATGTTTTTAGCTTCTTTAAATTCCATGTCGGCATAAATATGCATAAGCGATACGCCCTTGTTTTCTTCTTTCGAATCAAATACTTAAAACATTATATTAAATGACCCCCGTCTCTACCAATAACATGGAACGTCAGACGATCCCATGATGATCGCTGTGAGTGTGAAACCGGTCGGGGATTCAAAACATTTCCAGACCCCTTTTTAACGACTTATTAGTGGAAATATAAATTGTTTTTATAGTTTTTGTAGCTTGATCCTTTGTGATGAAAACATTTGACACAAATCACGAGCATGTTTCTCAATTCAGTGACAGTCATAAAGGGGCAGTAGCACGTTTTTTGATAATTTTATATTTAAATTTTTTTACTATTAATTGTAAGTTGATGCTAAATGTATTATTGTCAAAAATCTCATTACACAAGCCAATCATCCATAGTCAGAGGACAAAGTATGAAGATTCACATAAATTCTTTGGCGGCCATTTTGTGTGAACACCTTTTAATTCATTTTGAGTAAGAAAAAAGAATCGCATGGCTAAACTTTACGTAATATATTTGAATTATTACTACTCCATTTAGTTTAAATACATTGTCTTTCAATTGAAACCATAAATTTCCATTTTCTTGACATCACCTTATATTCCCCCCAAAAAACGTGCCCCTTTAAGTCTAATGCAGTTGTTACGAGAACCTTCCATCCGATGTTTCTGCATGCATGCACGTGCAGGAGAACACTGACATACATGAGAACTCGAAAGAGAATCTCATCAGGGGATTCAAGCATGTCACAAATAGCAGGAAGATGGTGGTCCTTTAAGAAGTAGTACAATACAGCATCATGTGAATGAGCATCTCCTTGTTGACGTGGAATACGAGGTTCAATCAAAAAGTTCCTAGAATAAGTATGATGTAATAATCCAATACTTCCAGTTGAACTATAAGCCTAGATTTTAAGGTCCCTTAGTGCTAAGATAGTCGTAAGTCAATGTTATTCTATGGTACTTACGACTATCTTAGCACTAAGAGAGCTTCGAACATCCAGGTCCTGGACAATGGACAGCAAGCATTTCTTTTGGTTATTGACCAAATATTGGAAACATCTTTAGAGTAGTTATCGAGATGTCCCACCCCCAAGTGCATATGGGTGAAGAAACTGGAAAAATGAAAGCTGTTGAAAAGTGTGAAGTCATCACGTATCTGTTCAAGAAAGGAATGTCTGCACAGGGAATCCATGAAGACATGGTTGATACATTGGGTGATGACTCCCCTACACACTCCACAGTTGCAAAGTGGGTTGCTGAATTTAAGCACCGCCAAAACATTCAAGTTCATTCTGCTGGAAAGGTGATTGTCTCGTTATATTTTGGATATCCAGGGTGTCATGATGATAAACTACTTGGAGAAGGGTCAAATTATCAATTAAGAGGCAATTAAGAGCTGATAACAACAGCTGTGCATGGATTTCTTAAGACCCAGGGTGTCGAGTTCTACAAGAATAGGGCGTAGCTCAGTGGTAGAGTGTCCGCTCGTCACCCGGAAGACCGGGGTTCGATTCCCGGTCGCGTCATACCAGAAGACGTTAAAAGTTGGGAGTTGTTGCTGTCTTGCTTGACACTCAGCATTGTAAAGGCAGAACAACGATTTAACTGGCGCTGCACTGTGGCTGCCGGGTGCTACGGCACAAACAAAATTTCCAATGTATGTATTTACTGAGGACAATAAAGTGTTATTATTATTATTATTATTATTATTAATGAAGCTGAAACACCGCTGGTCCAAATGTATTGATGCCAGTGGAGATTATGTTGAAAAATAAATTGTTAAATGTGACAATTGATCTTGTTTTCTCTTTGTTCTACGAACTTTTTGATGTACCCTCATATACGACCCGCTACATTTTTATTTATCGTGTTTGTCTTTGATGTTGCGTTCTGAATAGAGAGAGAGTACGACATGCACGCCTTATTATCGGTATTTCTTGAAAAACCTATATATCGCACTCGTGTTGAACTTGACATATAACATTATCACTCATATATATACTTCATGATTCATATCACAGTAGCATATATACTTCATGATTCATATCACAGTAGCATAAACACTCAGGGACAAAAGAAACGATACCATATGAGAAGCATGGGACACGTCAAGAGGGCGCGGTACCCGGGGCTCTCGCCGGGGTTTCAGGTCTGCGTCACGCCACTCTCCGAGTCAACAGTCTCCCTAGCGATGGGGCCAGAGCCAGGACAGACGCTACATACCACGTCAATTCATATCATCTACATCTTCGAGGTTAACTGAAAGTGTTGAATTTCTATTTTGGATCATTTCCGGATTTATTAACAAACTTCCTGACATTGATTTCATTAATTATGTTAAGCGTTTTGACGTTATTGGTCTAACAAAAACATGGTGTCATGACGAGGATTTTGAAAATATTTTTCCTGAATTTAAGCGTGTAACAGAAAATGCTGATAAAATATCAACCCATGGTAGACTTTCCCGGCGGGATAACAGTGTTGATTCGGAATCAATATAGAAATAGGCTATTATATAGAATATTGTATTCTATAAATTAGGTAGAGGTTACGCTAAAATCTTTATTTCTTGACCGATTTCGTTCAAATTTGAGATATAGGTTTATCTCAAAATATGAAAACGATATATGAGTGCAAAAGTCCAGGTTTTGAATATTTTTTGTTATATTGTCCACTCCGAGATTCGAACCCCTGTGTATGTAACTACCTATCTGATTCTAGTTTCAACTTGCAAGTATGCTCAACGTCCATTATTATAATTGACAAATACATTATTTGCAAAAATGTTTTATTATCACAGCATAGACATATGAAAGACAAGTGGACGGACTTCAAACAATATTCATCGTTAATCAACAATACATGTAACTGTTTTCACAATAAAGGCAACAAAAACCTTAATCATTTGAGAGTTTATATTAACGAATTCGTAATGTTGTGGATGCAAAATGCGTTTCTGAAACAAATTTTCACCGGGATTTAGGAATAAACCTTTAACACTTAAACGATAATCTAAAAATACTGTTTCTTCACAAATAATTTTTTTAACTTTCATAATTCCTTAAATTCGACATAAACAATCACAGTTGTACATATTACAAAACCATTATGAATTAAGACCTAACACAAACTGAACTGTAAGCACAGTTTGCAATTCATGGATAATAATATCTAAAATAATTTACTCATATTCATAATCAACTGTTCCTGGAAGATATAACTCGCCTGTTTCCTTTTATGGCAATTCAAGCTTTGCTTTTTATCGCTATATTTCTTGCGTTGATCAAAGCGGGTAGGTCCTCTTTGGCTTTTGAAGTTGAAGCTTAAGTTAAACGGGCTACTATAGTCAGCAGGGTAGAAAGCTGTCACAAAAGAGTAAGGGCAATCTGACATAGCTTAAATCTATTAAAATAATGATTTGGAAGTTGTATAATGTTTTTTATTAAACACATAAATTATCCTGAATTTATGTATATACAGAACTAGCAAAGGCAAACCTCACACATATGACATTTAAGTTCACAAAAATTATTTAAATTCACACAAAAGCTTATTCATTATAAATCCAGATGAAGAATTTAATTTCACACAATGTGTTATTCAACAGGGTTTGGTCACACGTTCATTCGTTGTTTACCGGTATGTTCAAGTTATCAAAAACAAATAAAAAGATACAAAAACACTTCCTTAGGTTGTTATCACGTTTTACTCAAGTTACATACAAGGATTTGTCCTAGAAAGGAAACGCTGCTATTTCTACTGTTCTACTGTAATATATACCCAAACCTTTGTCGAAAAAGGTCATGTTTGCTTGAGAAATCCCAGCAATCAAAGTAAGTTGTGCCATAGGGAGGGTTTTTGGAAGTCTTCATTTTGGCGACTGAATCATGGGAAGGCCTCGCTGACAAGAACATTTCCATGATTTCATTAGCTAAATGTTATCAAATGGTTTGTAGTACATTGTTTTGCAGTTAAAGAAACCTACCGGAAACCCGTGAACAGCCCTTATTTTATCAGAGGCCGGATCAAGATGATTATGATTTGATATCCTCTGTAGGGAAAGAAAAGGTTTCGAAAATTCATAATTTGAAACAATTAAAAAAAACACACGTGTAAGTTGCTCGACTCAAAGAAAGTTGTTTTAGTACTTCAGGAAAATACCTTTTGTCGAAAATTTTGACGTTTCATATTTTATTTTCATTGGCATCAAAATTAAGTTTTATACGACAAATCAGATGCTTATATATATTTATTACAACTAAAAACTGTTAAAACCTTCAATCAAATCACCTCAGAAAGTGTTTTTTTATCTTTATCATGAGATGTAGTTGTCCTCATGGGTACTTCATTTCGCTATATCAAATAGACAATTCCGTTAAATGTATCGAGCCAGATGGCAAATAGACAGTCAGGTGTGGTGGTACCATGGTATCTTTCCAGGAATATCCGTTAAATTGGCCCAACTTTGTTGCTGTCGCCGACGTCTTTAACGATGACCACGGCAAAAATAACCTCGAGCAACTGAAAGAGAATAGGTAACAGGGTAACATAAGGTCATCTTACGACAATGAAGTCATATAACGCTTTTACAAGAGAGTATTTTGATCAACGACATTTTTTAATATACAACTGGAAGAAATCATTGCAAGAACAAACCGTAGCCCATTAAACCCACATAATCATATTTAGAAATTACACATTTGAAAGGACACTCTCTTACAAATGCATTACCATAACTAAATGAACCAAAACAAACGTATGTTAAGTCTAAAGTTGGGTTTACATGCCGCACATTTACCCCTGGGGGTATTATACCCCCGGGGGTAAATTTGCCCCCAGGGGCAAAAGTCAAATATTGCATTACGTTTATATGAAATGAAATTGCAATACCTAGGGGCATTATTTTCTCTTCATATATTGACTTTTATAAGGATTTTCAGTTTTGCCCCCTGGGGTATACAAAGTAAAGTGTTTACATGACAGGTATGCCCCCAGGGGTATTTATACCCCCGAGGGTATCTGATTTGCCCTACCTCCAGACCAGGGGCAAATATTTCGCACTTTGCCCCCGGGGGTAAGTATACCCCTCTTAAAAATTGCGTTTACATGGCGAAATTTACCCCCCTGGGGCAAAAAATTGCCTTTACCCCCGGGGGTAACTGCACATATAAACGGGGCTATAGACAGCTTTATTTTGTGGCGGGTTTTTTTCACTCCGTCTTTCGTGATTCGTATATCACAGTAAGAATCTGTTACAGGTTTAAAATACTAGTCGATTGTTATTTTTCACATGTCAGAGAGTTATCAAAGTCAATAAAGTATGTGTAAAGTGCCCAAAAAGGTTTTGAAGGACATAAAGACGTGGTATGGATAAGAACGTGCTCAAGATTGTTTGGGTTCTTTATTGTGAAATCATGTCGTTTCGGAGTATATCATATCCCATGATATATTATATCCATAACGTTGTTTCTTTCTTACCCCCCTATCTTGTCTTTCTTTTGATTGGTTTCAGAGAGAGCTGGAGCTATTTGTAGAATGCTTTTAAAATATTGTCAGTTTTTTTTCAATTTTCATTAGAAAAAATTATGTTGTTTACGAAAACCAAATTCTACAACAAAAAACAAAAAACAGATTTTCAGATATAATGATAGCTACATGGACACTGAGATACCAAATAAAGTTTACACCAGTTTTTTTGTTTTTTTTATTTATTAAATATCGAAAAGGCATGTGGTGCATTAATTTGATTATCGCATGATCACATAAACACATATTTGAAGTAGCTTGAACAAAGTTTGTGTGTTAATTGTAGTCAGGGGTAAAAATAAAAAAACATCATCGACATATCCCCATCGTGTTTAAAATGTTGTAAATGTGTGAAGAAATATGTTCATTTATTTATCTTAACATGGTCTATGAACAGTTATGTTTTATATGTTTACATATGTTTTTGCTTTAAGGTAGACTAAATTTCAGTCTCTGAAATGAAAATACATATTAAATGCATCTTTCTACTATTAAAATTGAAAGGAACCCACTGAAGCTGTTCATTTCCTGAAACTGCAGTGAGCTAGACTTGCTACAATAACATAGACTTGTGTGGGTCTTTAAAGGGGCAGTAGCACGTTTTTAGGGAGAATGTGAGGTGATGTCAGGAAAATGAAAATAATTAGTTCCAATTGAAAGACAATGTATATAAACTAATTGGAGCATTAATAATTCAAATTTATAATGTAAAGTTTAGCCATGCGATTCCTTTTTCTAACACAAAATGAATTAAAGGTGTTCACACAAAATGGCCGCCAATGGATTTTATGTAAATCTTCATACTTTGTCCTCTGACTATGGATGATTGGCTTGTGTAATGAGATTTTTGACACTATCAAAATAATACATTTAGCATTAACTTACAATTATCAGTGAAAAATTTGATATATAAAATTATCAAAAAACGTGCTACTGCCCCTTTAAAGATATTTTGTCTCAGTGGCTGTTAGACAGACTAGCTTTAGAGTACAACTTGGAAAACTGAATTTGCTTATCATACATAAAACACCAACTGAGGTGTAAACTTTCTTATGTAACTTAATTGGTGTTTCTTTTATGAGTATTTCACAGCTAAAAGAAGTTTACAAATCACACACATCGGTTGTTGCTATATCCGCAACTCCCTGACATCGCTTGTAGCTAGTAACTAGTAATAAGTCATCCACAATTCACAATTAAAAGTTCAAATTTTGAAATTTCAATTGAAATTTCGCTGATGTGGATGACTCATAATTGACTAGTTGTCACATCTATGGTGGTAGGACACTGCAGTATGACACCCAACGTAACCTGTTTCCCAACTGTTTTATAGAGAATACTAAACGACCTTCCAAGTCATCCTTTTATTTTTAAACCAGATAAATATTCAGTCTTAAATGAATAATTTTGATACAATATCATAATTATCATAAACATTATTAAATGGTAGATAGTTTACTATTTTGTTTATCACTCTCTTACAAATCTAGCAGAATTGCCGACGGTGTGCTAAAACTAACATGTTAAATGTAAAACAAATTCCTTAACAGGCAATAAAGATTTATCTTATCTTATCTTATCTTATGTTCGCCAACTGTGACGCCAACGTGTGACGTGCAATTGAATTACATAAGCTTAATATTGCTGTAAAATATTATAATATATATATATATATAATATATTATATCCCAGCTTACCAGCAACACCAGAAGCACGACAAGGGCAACGATAGACCAAGTTTTGTTTTCCTCGATGACGTCAAACATCTTGTCGTAGCAGCCCTACAAAAGAAATTACAAAGTTTCTTTACAATAATATATTTATTTTATCTCCCCTAATCGTCGCATCGGCATATACTATATTATGCAAAAACAATGAACGAATAAAGGGTGAATTATTGTAATGTTTACACCAACTCATAAAATATAGTGAAAAGTACAAGGGGTTTCCGAAAGCGAACCCTCTCTTTAAAAACCATTTGTGTTACAAAGTCATTGCAACTAGCCTAATCTTATAAATTATTACTTGTCTCATCGTTCATGTTAATTAGTCGATATGACTGTAATCTTTAAAAATACAAATACAAGCCCTTGTTTCCTAATATTACCACAGGCTTCCTTCACTGTCTAACAAACATGTGAGTGAAGTTGCGCCCGCTGTTGTTTGGGTGTAAACACGAAACATGTCTTGCTGAACCCGGAGCTGGAAATATTGGAATGTTGCATCATTATTTAACAACTTCTATATTAGATGTTTCAAGTGTGAACTTGCCTCTTCCCAGAATCCAACGCCCGCTGTTGGATCACAGGTGGAAGTGACAGGGTCCAGATCCTTGCAGCACGTCAAAGGTACTGAGCTATAGTCGTTCTCGCCAGATACTCCACAGCACCCCAACTATAAAATATCGGTTTCTTATTATTATATTTTAAATGGTTTCTTATTATTAGAGAAGCTAATGGCTGAAATAATGCAAAAGCGGCGATATGCAATACCACACTCAGTCTGTCTTATTAATATCAGCTTGAATGAATTATCGTAAACATATATAATATAAACCGTAATTTCAAAAACATATGGCAAAGAACTGTTTTTACATCAACTGAGTGGGCCTTTCAATCTGTGCCTAATTCGTAAATAAACCACTCACTAAAAATATTATGCGGCATATTATTATTTTTATGCCATATGTATTTGCTAATGTCATACCTCATACTGCACCAGATTGAAGATGTCAACCATAGCCCCAGAACCCTTGGAAATTTCCTTCGCCAATGGTTTCTTGATGTTTTCATGGAGCTGCAATAACAATCACACACTGAGTGCCTAGAGAAGTCATTGTATGGCCGTTTGTTTACGGACTGGTGCAATCTCATTAAAATCAGTACAAAGTATCTCTCTCCCGAGTTTCCGATCTGAGTTCTGCATCGGGATCATGTCACGTGTCCCATGACTCAAGCCAGCTGGCAACGACGCTAGATAGTTATCGACTTTATTTGATATTTGAGTGGGCCTTTGTTTGAAGTTATCGGTTGTCACGGACAATGGCTTGGTGGGCTCGTCGCTGATTGGTTGCATTGCAGAGGTCACCTGATACGACCCCTGTCCAACATTACTCAGATTAGAAACTCAGCGGGGTACGACCTGTTTTCAATGAGATTTTAACGAAGTTTAATTCAACAGTATATGTAACAGTAATAACAGGAGTGAAAGCAAGGATTGAAAGCTACTTGCACGAATGCCATCTATTATTTTTCTTAAGCTTTCTTGAATATCACCGTCATAAGTGGTTGCAATTTAAAGCGATTTCAAAGCTACATTACACCTCTCGCTAAACACACGAGCCTATGTGATATAAAACGCTTGATATTGTATAAAACACAACATACAATGGATCCTTCCACGAGGAATAGTCCGCCCAAGGCTGCGAGAACCACGATGATCACAATCATTATGATGATGAACTAGGGAGAGAAAGTTTAGTTTGAAAATATTGAATGATCAAATTGATACTATTCTGATATTTTACCCTGCTCTTCAACTCTTTACTTATTCCAGGATAGCTAACAACTTAAAGGGACAGTCCTATCGGCTTCCGGTCAGTGACCTTGTAAGTGTAGGAAATTGTCAAAATAAAAAATAAAAACCCTCCCTGGTTTAATCAATGTTATTGTTTATTGATATTCAAAATATATGTAGGCCTATTGATAGAATATATATTCCCATGTATGATGATCAATGACCAAACTTAACAAATATGCCATAAATGAGAATGTCACACTCTATAATTATAGAAGGTTAACAACTCACCACGATAAGGAATGGTCTCCATCGACAGCAAGCGCCACAGCAGGCCAGGAAGGACAACACAAAGAGAACGGCTCCAGCAATCAACAACCCGACTCCGATGTCTCCAAACAATGGTGCAAAGCCGACCATCGAGGGGAGTTTCACGACGACCCCCGGGAACATTGGTAATGTCGGTATAGCTGAATCAGCGCCTGCAGCTAAAAACGTCATGAGCGTTCCTGGCGTGAACCTTAGGATTCCCCCAACTGCCATCATAGCCAGGGCAATCAGCTGAAGAAATAAAGAAACAGTGTGTGAAGCGCCATAAAATGTTAATTGAATTGTATCATATAAAATTTAAACTTTTGGAAAAACTTTGAATCGGTGACGAGGGCGTGGGGGTATACCCAAAGGAAGTTGAATTAATCAATATCTAAAAGTATAAAAGATATAGATAACAATACCCTTTCCCAATAGACTCTAGTACGGACACGCACGACATGTCAAACGTTGCCCTAGACGGAAGTGTATCTGATTGATCAAATTTAAATGAGATAGTTGCAAACGTGTCGATTACACTTCATTGATTCATGTTGTTGCTGGGTTGGAGTTTAACGTCTTCTTCACCTTTGGATGATTCAAAAATATTGGGGCATAAAATTTAGAATGGGTCATAGACACCCGAATAAATTGAATAAAAGTTCTAAAGTGGTAATAAATAAAATTAATTTGGAATATGGAATAATTTCATAATTTCAACTAACACACCGCCTTATATGAATGTTTAATCGTCATTGATATGGTTATCTTTACTAAATGATACACCAATGATTACATATAACGCTTAATACTGTTACATCGTCAAATGACTTATCTAAATGAGTGGTCAAAATTTCATGAACATCGTTAATTCTTCGTTTTTCTGTGATATTGTTACAATTAAACAATGAATCACATGACAAACTGACGTCACATAAGAGGCGTGTCACCAGTCACGCAGTCACTGGTTTGTCGCCAGATAAATCTAAACTGACCTCTTTCAAAAACAGCTATGATAAAATTATAACCAAACTGAGTATATTTGAGTAGTGACCTTTAGTGCACTATATAATAACTTAATGAGAAACTCATATATTAGAAATAAATAGTAAAATATATTTGAGGATGTGTAAACTTTGAATGTGAAAACGTTCGTTACACCTTCTTTGTCACTGCCAAGAGGTTATCGTTCAAGCTTTATACACATCACTTTTATAGCTTATTGTTTGTTTTGTTTTTGCAGTACGGGAGATAATTAAAACAAACTGTTTCACATTTCACAACTGAGCAATCGTGAAATATATGTTTTATAGAATATCCACACATTCTCTGATCACTGATAGGACTCTTTAACTGCACCAGGGTATTTATACATACCTTGCACTGATTAATAGCTTCATTTCTCACTGTCTTTCTAATTCAATAAAAGTTTACTTTGCCTTAAAAAACTTAATCTACAGCAACTAAAACATTACACTCATGACATGAAATAACGTATTGGTGTCACCAATAGTTTATTAGTCATTTCCCCTCGTTTTTCGAATCCAGAGAAATAAGTCCCTTTTAAAAATGATATTACTGTATGAGCATTAACGATATTAATAAAATGAATCAAACCAAATAAAATTAAAGATCCCATATATAAGATATAAGTCAAATGGAATATGTGTTAATCGTGTATAACGTCATTATTTCCTAAACCGGTGTATATCATTTTCACAATCTGGAATTTATTGTTTCTTTAATTCAATGTTGCGTCAACAGAATTGCAACATTTTGGCCACCTCTAGGTCGTTGTATAGAGAAAGATAAGTGTGCTATGTTACAAGACCTGATAAAACAACGACGCTGTCAAACAGTTGTATCAAAGTGTTATCTCGTTGCTATGTCGACAATTGTAACACGTCTAATGGCGTCGTGGTGTTGACAAATAGCTTTGTGATCGGAAAGTCTGATTTAAGAAGTACAGAGAAGGCAACATATTTAATTATGAAATCGTTTGAAAATACAATATAAAAAAATTATGAAGTAGATCAGATTATTAGTCAAACGCTACAATGATCTTTACAAAAATAGATCTTTCCTTTCCTCAAAGTATTAACGTACTTTACTGAATATGTATCTAACCCTTATTCACATTTATAAATTTGTTCTGTTGGCATCACAGTTACGTAAAAAAACGCTTAGTCCTCCAAATCATAAAACGTAAAAAAAGTTTCCGCACCAAAATGATTGTTTAAACCAACTACACAGGTAAATAGTTGCACACTCACCCCCCCCCCCCCCCCCCCCCCCCCCCCCCCCCCCCCCCTCCCCGCCCTTCTCCCTCCTCCTTCACTCCCTCCCCATGAAACACACACTCAAATTGTATACTAAAAAATTATTTTTTGAATTTTCAACAATTGAAAGAATGTTCTTTTTTAAAACTTTTTAAAACTTTAAAACTCTTATCCGAAATGCGTTTTTATACTCACCAGAAAGACAAGATTAAGGATAACGAGTATCACTCGTCCTAGACCCGAGCACGCACCCATCCTTGTCTACCTTGGCGCTCAGAGGGTTAAAGATTCAGTATACCGTTGCTAAGCTCTCACAGATGGTGATCGATGGGATCAAAGATGGCTGGGAACATAAAGCATTGATAAAGTCCGTTTATGGTAAACTATTAAAAGATAGCGATTATTAAAGTGACACAGAGTATCTTTCTTAAAATTTTATTTGGTTTTGATAAGCTACAAAATATCTAATATGCTGATTGAAGTTCATATCTCATCACTGGACTTGCAAATATATCCATTTATTCATAATATCTCTAAAATGCTTGATTTTATGGAAAACATCTGAAATACGTTTAATATTCGAAATTATGCATCCAAATAAATTAATAATCTACCTATTAGTTACAATACCTAATAAACACTATCGAATTGAATATATCTTCCTGTCAGCTTATGACAAGGTTTCAAATTTGCGCGCGTCACTCGAGCCACATTGTCCGGTTTTCGATCAAAGTCCTGACTTTGAATGGCCGTATATTCGCTCTAATGTACTGATTGACCTTTAACTTGTTATTTTCAGTAAAAGTTAGTGGTTCCCGATGTAATAACATCGATTTCAAAATTTGACATATGTGATCCTATCAACATACTCTGTGTCTCTCAGTTAAGTTCAATGTTAAAGTTGTAAAGGACTTAGCTCAACGTTGATTCATTTAAAACATAAGGCAATGTACCTGTTCAAGGCTGGATGAGATCAAACAGCAATTATTTGTTCCGTTGTTGGGGATTATTCACTTCATTTTTAACAGTTGTTAATAACTTAGTTAAGCGTTTGTTCATTTATAAAAAGCAATGGTAATTTTATAAATTTGAAAAAGAAGGTCTTGAATCAGTTTATAACAGTTGATTATGATTAAGCTCAACAAATGTTTAATTTTAAGCATTTAGTTCAAGAAGAGCTTAATATCGCCATAAAATCATTGTTTTAGTCAAACTGTAGTTATCAGTGGTCATAATAAACTTCAATGAAAATAACATTGAACATAATGCAATAGTAAGCAAAAGGCTCAATAATTTATAAATAATTGGCAATTGTAACATTGTGATATTGTCAAAATCCATTTTTTATTCACAAAATGTTTTCCTTTATTTGATACTATTTCAATCAAACTTCATTAATAATTGGATATCTAACTCGCTTTCTCTCATTTTAAACTTTAACATAATATTTTACTCATTTGATAAAAAAGGATCGTTCCGTATCCTCTATATTAGGAACAATTCGTCTGCGAATAAGTATATATTAAAAATACATATTATTATAAAATGAGTCTTTAAAAACGTATATCATTATGATTTCATAACTTGAATGTAACATAAGGAACTGTATATATATGTATTACCTTACCTACATGTATCAAAAGGTATAAAACCAATCTTACCTGTCTCAACAGAGGTGTCTTGTACAGCGCTTGTTTCACAGTAGTGCGTGATCCACGTGTTATCAGTGGTTATAGAAACAGGGCATTCATCAAACCCATTGACTCAAGATTGGGGTTCGAGGCTTTGAAAATAAATATTTGTTCCTAACCCTTTTTAAAATGTATGGAATGCCTTTTTGGGGGTATTTGATTTTTTTTATTACCTAAATATATGTATAAGTGGGAAATGTAAATGTATCAGTCTTATGCTTTTGTGTGCATTATATTAACCATGAAAAGTATTCAATTTTCTTTTTAACAAAAACGTGATATTAATATTTGCGTTAATATTTCATTGTTAAAATGCAAATGGTAGAAAGTGATTTAGTGTGAAAGAGACATTTTCAAGATAAAATGGTATCAATATTAAGGACGCGCGGTATTATCGATATATCGGTATATTGCAATACAGGAACAACGTGATACGAATCGGTATACACACTTCTGAAAATATCCAATATATCGAACGTTTAAAATGAGGAATTTCATTCTAAAATTGCATAAAACACAACCAAATAAGACATGATTAACGGAAAGTTCTCAACAAAGTGTGAAGTTGTGTTGTGAAATTATCATAAATATGTATACAGGTCATGAACAGTGATTGGTAAAATCTACCTTTCCCAAACGACTGATAAGTGTGCAATTGGTTTCGATCTTTACACTCATGTTTAGACAAGATAGTATACAACTTCTTAAATTTGAAAAATACCAATTTATTGCAATACAGATATGAGGAACGATACCCATCTTTAATAAATATTGTTTTTGTTAAATGCATTTAAATTTCAAAAGTATCCATGAGAGGAGTTGGGTATGATCTGTAATTCATACATATGACAGACTCGAGGTCTGTGAAGTAAGTGAAGGAAGAAATTTGGACAAGACAATACTAAACATTGGGTTTTGCTTGTTCCAGCCTGAACTTACAGGTTTCACTACAATGCGAGGTGACAATGACTTGCAGCTATCAATGTGTCTATTTAATTAGATATATTATGCAATCGGTAGGAAACCTTCAAGCAGCTGGAGCACGGTTTTAAAGGAAAATTATTTTATATATTTTATTTTTATTTTTTATTACAATATCTTTGATACAGGCATGACAAACAAACATACAATGACAGCATACATCGTAGTACAGGTATTCAAATGTATAGATACGGAAAATAAAATGATCACAGAAAAAAAGTAATTGTTACAAATTGCAACTCAGTGTTTTCTAATAAAAAATGTTCTGAGTAACGTACCATGTTCAGATAAGCATTGCTAATATACATTACATTTCAAAACAAATAAAAAGGTGTTAACACAAAAATGGCCGCCAGTGGTTTTTCACTCGACATGGCAATTTCTTCAACAGTAAGAGATGATCGGGGTGAGGTATGAGATGTTTGACCGTATTAAGATTATACACATGTCCCAAATTAATATTCATTGTGAAAAAAACCCGAAGCAATACATTACCCAAAACGTGCAACGGCTCCTTTAAATATCGTGATGACAAACAATGAACTTATTCATTAGCCTATCAAACAATTCATCAGCCGGTCGCCACCCAACATCCGGGTTCCTACCTCTACCACCTTATCTAATCCTTTTTGTATCTCGGGCTTTGTATTTTGAACACGATTTAGTTTAACTCAACACTAACGCGTTTTATTGCCTTGTATGTTTCAATATTTCATCTTGCTTAACGTTACGCAAATAACGCTTGATGTACTTTAACTTGTAAAATATTTTCACACTTGGGCAAAGGTAACGTAATCAAACACCATCAGGCTTATTTAAAGGGGCAGTAGCACGTTTTTTGGTAATTTTATATCTTAAATATTTCACTTGTAATTTTAAGTAATTGTTAAATGTATTATATTGACAGTGTCAACAATCTCATTACACAAGCCGATCACCCATAGTCAGAGGACAAAGTATGAGGATTCACATAAAATCAATTGGCGGCCATTTTTGTGTGAACACCTTTAATTCATTTTTGTAAGAAAAAAGAATCGCATGGCTGAACTTTAAGTTATATGTTCAAATTATAACTGCTTCATATAGTTTAAATACATTGTCTTTCAATTGGAACCATTTATTTTCATTTTCCTGACATCACCTTATATTCCCCATAAAAACGTGCTACTGCCCCTTTAACTTTCTTAACTTTAAGACTTTTATTATCATTTCTTCAATCATATTACATCATCTTTACATTATAGAGCTTATATTGATTCAAAATAAAGTTACGAATTGCGAGACAATATTTCTTATAAAAAGTGACAGTTACTAAAACATACATACTTCAAGCATAAAACATGTTTTAAGAAGTTTACATTGAATTTAATTTTCCATACAAGTAGTATCATTATGATTCTAGCATAATTTCAGTAAAATCTTACTGCCTAATCTTACTTATCTTATCATAATGTACTTCTTAGGCAAGGAAAATGATAAAAAAAAAATCAGTCGAAATAGATGTAAACAAAGACTTTAGAACACTTGCACGAATCAATATAAATGCTTTGTTTGATATACATCAAAGTGTTGAAATATTATATATTTCCTGACTCTGTTGATATGACAGGTTCTTTAAAGGGTCAGTAGCACGTTTTTAGGGGGAATATAAGGTGATGTCTGGAAAATGAATATTAATGGTTCCAATTGAAAGACAATGTATTTAAACTAAATGGAGCAGTAATAATTCAAATATATAATGTAAAATTTCGCCATGCGATTCCTTTTTCTTACACAAAATGAATTAAAAGTGTTCACAAAAAATGGCCGCCAATGTATTTTAGGTGAATCTTCATACTTTGCTCTCTGACTATGGAAGATTGGCTTGTGTAATGAGATTTTTGATACTACCAAAATAATACATTTAGTGTTAACATATAATTATCAGTGAAAATTTTAAAATACAAAATTATCAAAAAAAACGTGCTACTGCCCCTTTAAAGTCAGTACATAATCATATCTTGATATCTAAGAACTTTTCAGATTTTACTGAATCTTTTTATTGTAAATTGTCAGACATCATTATTTTGTCATTGTCTCTGTATATTACTAAATAACTCACTAAATATATAAGATAATTAATGCAATGTATAAATGAAATATTTTGATTTTTTTTAGACCTGTCATCGTTTGTCCGTTGAGACATCCAGCTGGATTCGCGTGTTTATATTTATTGATTTCAGCTTTGCACAATGTCTAAACCACTCTATATGTTCAAAAGCGTTTTTAAATTGTTTTGTATCCACCCGTCTAATCTCATTGGATCAATAAGATTAGCTTGCAGAGATCAAAATGTACTTGTGATCAAATTTTGAAACACGAATAAGGCCCTGTGACGCCTTAGCTTGAAGAAACGTTTATATACCATAAATCATTCCAATTTGACCTGCTTTATGAAACCGCAAAGTCCAAGCTTTCTTGTATATTAGTATACTTTCCGAAAAAAGAAACGCATAGGTAATTGAGAATTTCTTAACCAATGTTAAAGTGAATAATATACTCAATGTAATAATGGTTGACACCCCTAATAATTATAGGAAAGAAAAGTTATATATACAACTTTTACTTGTCATTTATTTTTTTGTAATATAATGTTAGTATAGTATGTACTCTTGTGAATAATGTCCTTGAACATGTGCTATTGTGCAACTAATAAAACACATAATCGATAAAGGTGAATAAAAGAAAAACAATAATTTTTTTTAAAAAATGTGATTATCCGACATCTTGAGATCCTGATATTGGTACATTGATACAGGTCATCAGTGTGCTCATTTTGGTTCTGTTAAATAATGGATAATTGTATCTGAAGAATTTTTGGTACTGAACCCAATTTTTACACAATACCTTTCGCGGAGCCTTATTCGATAATAAAATATAAAATGCATGTACTTTATAGTTTGCATGATGTGTTATTTTTTTGATCAATGTTAATAATCCTTGCATGTAAAAAGCTCAAATCACTTTCCTGTATAGGGGTGTCAACCATTATTACCATGAGTATATATACAGTGTAGAATACAAATATGATAATTACTGCTCGAACGTCGATACAGCTTTAGTATACTGCTCGAACGTCTATACAGCTTTAGTGTAAAAACGGGAAACATATTTGGCTATTAGAAGCATGTAAAGACGTTTAAGTAAAAACACTTGTGCTTCCAACAACAACCTGTGTTGAACTTTCAATCCGGGAACTCGTGATAATTGTTTACTTTTCACTTCACTTGTTTACACTAAGCTTTCACGCGAAATAAAGTGCCCACTTTATCTTAGTTTATCATATGTGCGATTTTCAAATACACATAGAAGATATTTTTATGTCGTTTTTTTCAAGCAGATTAGAACAATAATTATAAACCATTGTTCTTTGAGGTCTTTATATATTTCAATTTCCTTCTGACTCGTAAAACAAGTGAATTATTCGAGTAATGTCCCTCGGATGCAGGTTATTATCAACATAATCGCCCTGCAAGGCAGGGTACTATTATAATATATACCTCTTCAAATAATTATTTCGGAACGATGTAATTAATGATTTTGGTTAAGTCAAAGTGTCACTTTCGGACAAATATCACAATGTAATTTTGACACTGCAATTGTTTCGGCGATATGCCGTCTCGAACCAGCAGAGTTTACACTGCCGAACGCTAAACCCAACACTCTAACCACTGAGCTATTAAGACACCGAATAACTTCTTTTGTAAGTTCCTCTTATAGCAAAGGTCTTAGCTTGGATTTTTGGATATTTTACGGCCGCCTCAGTTATTTCAAGTCCTTTCACGTTAACGGTAATATCAATGTTATTATAACTTGGCGGTTTATAAAATAGATAACACATAGTCCGTTGGCATTATCAATCATAAAGGATGTTTGCCCTCGTGATTTGCCCGTGGGCAAATCCCACAGGCAAACATCCTTTATTATTGATAATGCCCGTGGACTATGTGTTATCCATAACTTAAATCATAGTTCAAAGAAGCTTTAAAGTTTTTTAAATGTTTATATGTTTATAAATTGTTCAAATTAATTTGATTTAATATTATCAATAAGGAGGACATATTTCATGATAAAATCAATAAACGTGCTTAGTTGTGCACATATTGACAACATTGTAAATGCCTGTCTATATTAAACAATGATATTTTATAAAACATTTTCCAGACACCAAAGAAACGGACATAATATTGAATGGTTCAGCAAACAGATTGACAATAATTTTTAAAGGGGCAGTAGCACGTTTTAGTGGGAATATCGGTATAAGGTGATGTCAGAAAAAGGAAAATAAGTGGTGAAAGACAATGTATTCAAACTAAATCAAGCAGTAATAAATCTAATATATAATTTACAGCTCAGCCATGCGATTTCTTTTCATTACACAAAATGAATTCTAGGTATTCACACACAAAAGGCTGTCAAAGGACTTTATGTGGATCTTTATAACTTGTTCTCTGGCTATGGATGATTTGTTTGTGAAGTGAGATTTTTCACACTATCAAAACAATACATTTAGCATAAGGTACAATTATCAGGGAAGAATTGAAAATATAATTGTGTTTAAAAACTTGCTACTGCCCCTTTAGTGTCTCGCCCTGTGAAACCACTAAAAAGGATGTAGTACTATACCTTCTATAAATATCGTTTAATCGCCCATCAATCTGCCACGAAATCATATTGATCATCACTGATACAGCAAGACAAAATCTTAAAAGATAATGTTTTAATATGACAATTATTGAAATATTATGATAACTTTTTTGTGTAAGAAAACCAATGACTGAAGATTTGGCGTTGACTTGTTTCGGTTTATTAGCTTTACGAAAGCAAGATTAATTCTTATCTATTTATACATCCTATAGACGTTTTTATTTCGCATGATAAAACATCCCCAATAATCCAGAGTATTATTAGAGTATCATGCAGAAAGTGTGATCTGAAATATCAAGATGTTACATTTGTTCACTTTCTTAATAATATTATTTCAATAAAATCTGAATTCCCATGATAACGTTGCATAAAGTTATTGAAGATGCTGTAAAATATTCCGAAAATCGGAAGACTGCGGGTTCAGATCGTATCAATAGTATTCAATATCCAGTCCATACTAGTTGTTGTAAATTTTCACTTAGTGTTTATCAGAGCATGGTTATAGAAATGAAATTTTATCAAATTTCATTCTCTCCCCACAGAGGCCATTCTCTTTTCACAGAGGCAACTCAGTCATACCCGAATTAGCTAATTCAGGTATGACTGAGTTGCCTCTGTGGGAGAGAATGCACAGAGGCAGAAGTCATGAAATGTTGATCGAGCCTCTGTTCTTATTCGCCGATTTTGTGGAGACCTAGAGACCTGATTGGAGGTAATCAAAGTTAGTTGTGCAATCAGCGACGCTGTTCTTAAATCATCATTTTGGAAACTAAACCATGGCAAAGGCATTGTTATATGAACCATCCTTTCCATGCGAGAAGCGTTGTCATTTGCTAAAGAAAATCAAATTGATTGTAGTGAAAATTTCTTCCTCCCGGGGAAACTGCCAGAACCAACGGTTTTGGTCTAATAAGAACAGTGGCTCGATCAAGATCTGTCTCTGTGGGGAGAGAATGCCATATGTTGGCGTATCGAGATTTGTTGGGTAAGTACGTTTCATGTAATAGCTACTGGTGTAAATTGTGTAAATTGTAAAGAAGATGATCGTCAAAATTTAGTTGACAATAAGCAATTTTTTGTTTTTTAAATTTAGTATCGATATGTCAGTGAAGTTAAATATCCTGGTTAAATAATTAGTAATGACTACTACTATATGCATTTTCTATTCCCTACATGAATCAGCAGAAATATAATTTTAGATAACATGCACATCTCTTGAGGTGTAGTCCGATTTGTAAATGTTTAACTGTTGTAGTATTATTATTAGTAGTATATTAATATAGTACAGTATATGAATGACTGGAGGCAACTTGATTTAAAATGAAATTGACTTCATGTTTGATATAACGCATATGCTTTATTATAAAAATAATATTGAGGAAGAGTGTCACATGTTCTACCGATTTTTTTTCATGTTTGATTCTATCATATTGCAAAGTGAATTGCAGCAATATGTGCATACAAAATCGAAATAAAGGAATTGAAAAACAATATTGCTCGATAACACTCAACATTTCCCACGTTTAAGTTGAAATAGATTTTCACAAAACAAATAAAGAGATATCAAATAAACAATTTGCTTGTCAAATCCTTAGATTCAAAATTAAAAGACAGGCAGGCAGATTTTGTAAATATTTGTTATGGTACTACCATAAAAAAAAGCCAAAGGCAGGATCCGTCAAAACGGTAGAATAAACCTTCAAAGATCATCTATGGCAGTGCGAATGAAATCCTAACTTTATTTGGCACCGACAGAGCTCCGTAGAAATGTCAACCCCAGTCGATGCAGTACGGCGGAAATCTACCGTAGCCCGTCGACTCGGGTTCAGACCAGGAAGGACAAAATGGCGGTGAGCAATAAGAGTCGAAATCAAGGCAAGAATTTTGGAAACGTGTTTAGCCGTATTCAGGAGGCTTTAGCCCCTCCCAAAATTGTAGTCGTGGATAAACGAACAATCGAAAAATCATGGAAAATGATGGACAAGGTGGTGAAACTGTGCCAACAGTCACGGATGAATTTACGCAACAGCCCCCCTTTCATTTTGGACATTTTGCCCGACACTTACCAACATCTACGAGTTATCTGCTCAAAGCACGACGATAAACAACAGACTCTAAGCGAGTGTGAATATTTCAGAATATTCATTGAAAACTTGATGAGTAAGTGCAAGAACACTATAAAACTCTTCCGTGAGGGACGCGACAAAATATTCGACGAAAATTCTCATTTTAGACGAAACCTTACCAAGCTCTCCCTTGTGTTTTCACACATGCTTGCCGAATTAAAAGCGATCTACCCCCCTCCATCTGCGACTTTTTCGGGGGAAACATTTAGGATTACCAAAAGCGACGCATCCGATTGGTGGAAGCGATCTTTCGGTGACAAGTAAGTGTTTGTCATGAACCTGTTGTTTACATTCTCACAGACAATAGCACCTGTTGACATCATTGTCATTACCTTATCTGAAGGAAATCTGATTTTTTTTAGATTTCATTTTTGTATTTTTTGCTCATTAAATGATAGTCTTGTATTTTCCTTTCATGTTAAAGTAGATTTTGTAATAAAGGATATGAAATCAATTGTCAACAAATAAATGTCATTGTAAATTTCAATAAGCTCACACCTTGTGTCAGGGACATATTCGCTGAAGCTCTTGTACTATGTGACAGGATGAATAATTTCAATTATACAAACATCAGTTATCCAATTCTCTCCAAAATGATTTACCATTGTTTGGATTCATCATGCATGTAGTACTGTACTTGATATGGCATACTGCCATACACTTCCTGCTATAAAATATTTTCCTTGAAACAAGGTTATCCAAATTCAACGTGCAATTTTCAAAGCACGGGCATGATTTGGGATTAGTGAAGTCTGAAAGCATAAGTCAATGTTATTCCGGCTCGCAACATACATTGTTAACAATCAGAAACCAATCATCTTTTGGTGTTATATGATACACTCATTGTTTTCATGAAATTTTGTGTGGTTTTGAGCATGCTATCTTACCAAATATATGCTGATATAAATTTGGAGTTGTGATGAGTATCATGATATGTTATGTTGTTTAAGAAATAAAGTAGCCCTAACCATCATGTGTTTTGCAATAAAGTATAGTTTTGCCCGGAACTATTATAGTTAAAGCATGAGGCCGAAGGCCGAATGGTTTGACGTTATAATAGTTCAGGGCAAAACTATACTTTATTGCAAAACACATGATGGTTAGGGCTACTCTATTACTTTTCTAGTATGTCTGTATTTTACTCCTTTAAGTTATTTCTACTCCAAAAAGACATATTTTGTAATTCACGTTAGGCCGCGAATTAAAAAATCCTCGATCAGGGCCATATCTTGTGACGTCATACCCGATTGTTATTGACGTCATGGGCCATTGTTTCGTGACGTCACTCAAAAACTATACTTTATTGCGGAATAAAGGGTGGGCGGCGCCTTTGATCTTTTCGGGAACAATACTAGAAAGAATAATAATGAATAGAGAATCGCGAAACTTAATCTAATTATCTTTGCATTGTGACATGTAGTGGACATCAACTTGTAATTTTGTCTTAATAATCAATGTATCTGTCAAAAACATAACGGCATGTTTTTAGGTAAAGTCTAAAAAAAAGTGTATTGTAACTAAGGGTGAAACGGTTCACTACTACTGTAGTTGAACCGCGGTATTTTGCTTTCGGTTCGGTACACGGTACATTAACGTGAATTTTCGGTACGTATACCGAATGCATACTTCATTCAAACAATCAAATAGGACCTTTAATTCTCTACAAACGATAGTGTGTGAATGACTTCGTGATTGCCTTATATATAAACGAAAGTGTTTGAATGACTTGATATCGTGAGATCTCGTTCGAAGGTAATCAAAATGGCAACGGACATTCTTGGTTTTGTACCGAACCGAAAATGTATCGAACCGAGGGTTCTGTACCACAATACGTATTGTACCGAACCTCAAGCGTACCGTTTCACCCCTAATTGTAACATGTATAGAAATTGTATCCTTCTCTTGATGTTCAGCTTATGATACCCGGTATATCTGTATTGTTACAACTGTAGATGACGTTGGTTGTGAAAAAAATCAAGTCATTCTAATAGTAATTATATAGTAATAGTAACTGTCATCATACTATGACTATCAAGGATTGGGAAAGGCAAGGGACATGTTTTATGGCTGATTGAAATTTCCAAGTTAAATTTTCGCAATATTCAATATGGGCTGTGACCCATCTGAAATTCAGATAAAAACTAATTAAACTGAAAATGGTCCATTGTCAAAAATGTCTTTCCAAATCCCTAACTATACGTAATCAGTTAGCATTGAAAGTGAGTACTATATGAAAGAGAACTTTCTATTTAAAGCACATTTTTTTTGGGGTTTTTTTTAATGATAATAATATAAATTTTTATGAAGCGTCAATTATCTACACAGAAAAAAATGCTCAATGTGTATATTTCTCACATCGACCCTGCTATGTCACTGGGTGCAGAGATCAGGAAGGGCATCCTTGACAATTGACCATTTTCGAGATTTTTAATGCCGAGCATCTTTTTGCCTAGCTATGACTTGTTAGTTATGAATACAATATATCATAAAAAAAAATCAAACACCTTACATGAATTTATGCACACTAATTGACAGATATGTGATACTTAATTGCTTTCATCAAATATTTAAAATAGCCTTATTATATATGTTCAGATTTTAATATTAAATCTCATGTCCAATTTCATACCGGTGATAGTTTGATAACTAATAAACACTTTTATGCAGCAAGGCATAATTTAACAGTAAATCTAACTGGCATGAGTTAATTCAGTAGTCCTTGCAGAGGAAGCTGATGGTTGAAGGATGAAAAGAGATCACTGTAATGTCATGACTTGCCTATTGGTCTAAATGATTTACTTATGTCTTATAAAGTGGCTTGACTTTTGTACAAATGTCTGTAGCTTAATGCAAAGAAATTACTTAGAGGCCAAAGCTATATGACATTGGAAAGACTTTGTATCCCCTGAAGACATACACAATAGTTGCAGAGGCATTTTTAAACTTCTGCTGAAATGGGGTGAGGAATCTCACTTTCTGCCTCAAGTTGACCATACCTTGGTTAGTGGGCTGGTAAGGGTTAACAATTAGATATGTATTCCATGAAGCTATTGGCTTTTCATGTATTTCTATACCTCTCTTGCTTCTTTATGAAATGTTAAGCTTTTGCATTGTGCATTGTGACATGACCTCAATTTTGTTAAAAAGCGTTACTACATATATGACATACATAGTTGACCCTCTGTATTTGGCATCACATGGGAGAGATTTATGTAAATGTAGCCTACTGAACTTCAAATAATCAAAGAATATGTCAATTGAAAATGTCATTGAACGGATAGGTTAAAGGTTTGGTGTCCATTAAATTTTAATAAAGGAAAGTTCTACCATGACATTTCAAAATCCTAATATTTCATTGGTTTATTTATTTTACCTTTGACGTCATAAGCACAAGACATTATGACGTCACAGTGTTGACCGAAGCACAACTGCCGTGACGCGGTAGAAAAGAAATAACATTTAAAACGCCAAAATTAACTAGTCATGGTAGAATGGAGATAAACCTACTGTGTTTTTTAATTTTCGTGGTTTAACGTTGATTCGATACCGTTGATATTAAAAAACACAGTACGTTTATCTCCTAATTGTTCCACCATTTCAAAAGATTTCTTATGCATTGGTAATATTTTCTGTTGCATTTACAATATTATGGTGTTTTGTCTTTAGATCAGTGTTATTCGAACTTATTCCTAGAGGGGTCCTGGGGATACTTGCTTGACCTATTGGCTCGGTGTACACTTCTGGATGTCCTAAAAACAAACATTCTGAAAATGACAATTTTTTTTAAGTAAGAGTGACAGTTTACAAGTCAAGGAAAGGATAAAATGCAGTGGGAATGATTACTATTGATTAGTAGTACAAACATGGGACTCTTTTGATGTCCTAAAAACAAAATCACAGAATCTGACATGATTTTATTATGAGCAGATGGAAGGTTGAATTTACAGTTAACAAGTCAACGAAAGGGTAAAATGTGGTGGATATGATAAATAGTAAAAACATGGATGTCCTAAAAACAAAATCACAGAATCTGACATTGTTTTTCAAGAGCAGATGGAAGGATAGAGGGAAAGTTTACAAGTCAAGGAAAGGGTAAATTGCAGTGGGAATGATTAGTAGTGTAGGGCTAGATTGTAAGTGTTGGAGACAGGAAGTGGAACATTAACGAGGTAATTATAGGAAATTTGTACGCTGGGTCCACGTGCAGGAAGCGGCCTCAAGAGTAACGATGCATGCTTCATATTGGAGTCATATTTCAAACACTTTATATCGCTTAACTTATACACTTTATATTTCTCTACTTGAACTCTCTTCATCATAGATTGCTCATTGAAATGCTTAATGATATGAAAATTTGGCCAAAATAGAAAAATGACACATTTTTGTTTCAGAGTAACAATTCTTACCTTTTATGGAATTCATGTTTCAACCACTTAACCAAGGATCCTTGCTCTCAATGAGATTTAAATTTCCCAATCTTATTGTGCAATAATTAAATTGAATTGATTTTCATCCAAGAGGTCTTCAAGTCACTCTTGAATCAAGTTGTGAAAATGAGACTTGGGTTAATTTTAATGATTTTATCTTTTGGGTTTTCTTGATTGTCAAAGTATTTTTACTCTTAACCAGTCAAATATATTAGTAAAAAAAATTATGCATGAGAGTTACCATCCTGCTACATCAGCGTATATGTCTCTGCATAATGCTACAACCTATCCCCTGATATCCTCCTATAGTATTCTGCCGTATCGCTATATATAGCAAGCCAATCAAATGATGCCCTTTCAGGGATAGCGGCAAACTGGTTTCTTGGCTTCGTTCCGTGTGCTCACTTCGTGATCAGATTCAAATTAACTAATGGGAGTGATTTTAGATAATAAATCTGATTCTCATTGCAGGCTCCCGCTAAGCTCCAAACCGTGCGCTCTTAGATTTCCATGTGCGACATCACTAGACAACAGTGTATGGAGTTCGAAATAGTTTGAGTGAAAACAGACAGGCTATAAATAGCGCTGAGTAACCACCCGTCAGCGATACGGCAGAATACTATAGGAGGATATCAGGGGATAGGTTGAAGCATAACTCGCAGATATAACGCTGATGTAGCAGGATGGACAGTTACAGGATCCCTATTCAAACACAAGGGAGATAATCAGGCCGGGGGTTAATGTTGTGATGCTCAAAGCAGGGATCATCCTGGTTCAAAGTATGAAAGGGAGAAAAATCTTCCCTTGGCCTTATATAATGGGATTTTCAGAGAAATCAATGTGATGTTTGAGAAGAAAAATAATAGTTTTGATTTTTGCAATGCGACTTTCTCTCCTCATTAGCATTGATAATGGGTTATCTTGATACATCAATGTGTAATTATCCCAAAATCCCTGTCCAAAGTGATCCCTGTCAAAGTAATCAAATCATCAGTTTATTGACTGTTGTATTGACAATCATTTATCTATTAATAGTTAATACAATACTTCATCAATGAAAAATGGGAAATTAATTGCCAAAAACATTGTTAGTAATGGTACCAATATGAAGACATATGAAATGCTATTTCATGGTATGACAAGGCAGGGTATGATAGGTCACTGTGACTTTGCACATTGGATGAAAATATGGTCCTTTCAAATTTTGCTAATGATATAAAGCCCATTTAGGCTCATTTAGAATACAGATAAAAGCTAAAAATGGTCAATTATTAAAGATGTCTTTTCCAAAACCTGAAAGTGAATGTGTATCTACTTGATGAATAAATGATCCAAGTCAATCATTCTATTGATGATCGGTAGACCATACGCTCATTGGTAAACATACTGGTTCAGCAGGAAAAGAGTTAAGGTGTTTTGAAGTCCCAATACAATTCTCAGTTAGCATAGTGAATAGTGAAACATATTCTTTATTTATTTGTATATTTCTATTTGAATTGCTTCTCTGTTAGGTACATCTGAATGGACCAGGATATGAATTAGAAATACTAAGACGGTTTGCTCAATGGATTTGTGCACACTATGCACAGTATATATACATTCAAAAGGTTCAAGTTATTGCCCATGTGATTACAATTTCAGCTAAAAAATTATGTGTAACTTTATGTGCATCACAAATCACAACTTTTTTTTATAAGATTTATATTAGTATAAACTGTGAATGTTAACTGGTCATATCAGTTTTCTTCAAAGTGTGTATATAAAGGGAGCATTGTGAATCAACGCTTTATGATAATAGTTCTTATGAGTATAAACTGTGAAAATTAGCTATACATTTTAGTTTGCCTCAAAGTGTATCTTTCAGCCGATGACAACCCTGAAAACTCAATTGTTCAGTACTGGCCATTTTCTAAACAGCCTACATGGTAACTGGTTAATGGTTATGAGGGAGGGTTTTTTTAGCTCACCTTTACAAAGTAAATGTGAGCTTATGTCATGGCGCTTCGTCCGTCGTCCGTCTGTCCGTCCGTCTGTCCGTCTGTCCGTCCGTCCGTCTGTCCGTCCGTAAACTTTCACGAAAAAGACTACTCCTCCCAAACGAATTCAGATATCATTCTGAAATTGTAGTATGTTATACCCATGGTGATTCCCCACAGAAAGGTAGACGTTTCAGTTTTGAGAATCCAAGATGGCCGCCATGACAGCCATATTGAATTTTCAATTAGATTTCATGAAAAAGACTACTCCTTCTAAACGAATACAGATATCATTCTGAAATTGTAATATGTTATACCCATGGTGATTCCTCACAGAAAGGTAGACGTTTCAGTTTTGAGAATCCAATATGGCCGCCATGGCAGCCATATTGAATTTTCAATTAGATTTCATGACAAAGACTATTTCTCCTAAACCAATCTAGATATCATTTTTATATTGTAGTATGTTATACCTATAGTGATTCCGCACAGAGAGGTAGACGTTTCAGTTTTGAGAATCCAAGATGGCCGCAATAGCAGCCATATTGACTTTTCAGCTGCAGATGACACATCATTATTATTAAATTTTAAGCTTTCATCAAGTGATCACTGGCACCATATAAATTCTCTAATTTGAACTTACTAATCATAATATTATCTTAAAATATGGAATATTTAAGATTGTCGTGCAAGTTGTTCTATATTTTTAAGTGTTTCTAAAAAAAATTAAGATGAAAGACAAACATAATTGATTAATTTGTTTAAAATCTTTATGGCAACTAGCTGCAAAAACCAAATCACATTAAACATGTTAAATTTTAAACAATGGTATTTCCCTTTTATTCCTTTAAATACCACACATAAGGGGTCAACCAGAGTTCAGATATTCCACTATGTTGTCCAATACACATCCCAAGGCAGGCTGCTAGCATCACAGTGTCAGCTGCTAGTCTGTTGCATAATCAACCTGACCCAATTGATATGGTAGAGCATTATGCTATATGGCCATGGCCCATGTGTATGCAATAAAAGTTATGGACTTGTATTCTCATGACAGTGATATGTTCTTTCTAAGAATAACAACTTACACAAAACTTGTCTACAATAAGCTTTGTGTTTAGCAATCTACATGATAAGTTGATGTGGAATAAATATGCAGATGAAAATCGAAAAGGGTTTAGTAAGAAAAATAAGGAAATTTGATTTGTCATATCTCTCTGTTGATTTGACAATGCAAAAATGTTTACCATTATAGTACTGTATGAGTGTTAAATAAATTGATACTTTAATGAAAGACATCTCATGGTCACTTGACATGTAAATATTATGTGAACAAAATAAACGTGTCTTATGCATTGCTGTGTTTATGACTTTCCTCTCAATCAGTCATTCATTTTCCTTGAAAAATCTGTACTTTTGGGATTCTCAATATCCCATGCAGCATAACCATCAGTGAAAGAATCTTGAAATCATATTAATGATTCACTACAAAACAAATGTAAGTGCCCACCATCCTGTAAGTAATGAATGACATTTAAATGGATACACCTAAACCAATCAAGATATCATAATGAAATTAATATGGATGCCCACATAAAAGTAGCATTTTGAAGATTAAAAAGTACAAGATGGTCACCAATTCAGCCATAGATATACCAAAAAGTTATACAAAAACCTACTGCTTGTTAACTTATCATGATTATATCATTCGTGTATTAATGTTTGTTCAAGCTCTAGTCGTTTCCAAAAGAAGACTAGTATTTTAAAAGATAAAAAAATCATGATGGCAGCCATAATCAATTATATAAAAGATGGTTACATGTATAATTAAACCAATACCACATCATTCATTTTAAGGTGAGCTTCTGTACCCTCGGTACTTTTATTGAAATTAGGTTTGGGTTGTATTTTGTAGAGATGTCGTGTTCAGTTGTTTCCTTATTTTGTTTTTATCAGTTATTGATAACAACTGTATCAAAGTCATGTACTTTGAGTTTTGAAACATCAGCACTAACATCGTAGGGTAACTCCTCCACTGTTGTTTTAGTACTAACAAGGAATTATCATAGTGTTCAGAGAGGTCCTGCTATATTTTAGGGATGTCTCGAAATGATATGTATCCCATGTGGAGGGGTTTCGTTTCTTATTTACCGGTATGTGATGGATTCGTTAAAATTTGGAACGATAATACACTAAAATTTATGTCAGGATTTATCTTCAGTGTATGAAATAAGGCCCGTCCGACAGCCCGGTACTGGTTACTTTTGGTCGGGACTGGTAACCTTTTGAGCTTTTCTTAAATTTTACCATTGTAATTTACAAAATATCAATTTTGGGCTGGCTACATTTTTAACTTATTTCAAACACTGTTATCTTACTGTATCATGTATCATATTGTGAATAGATCCACGATAATGTATAGATATGTATCGTGACATCCCTAGTAGACTTACCCACCATTTTGGCTTTAAATCACTTTAATTTGAATAGAACATTTACAATTGCTTCTGTCTCAGAATGACCCTTTCAATTGATCAACAGGGTACATCAGTGTATGAGGGATAAGAGATTGGAAGCAAGTCTAGTATCAAATCCAGGATATAGTACCCTACTGCAGCAATTTTAATAATTTCACCTCATCCAATACACTGGCCCAATTACAGTCAGTCTCTCTCTACAGTCTCTATTCAACAGGAAGTGGAGCTGTTATCACACCGACACACTGACTTGTATCACCTCACTGACATTATACCAGTCATAGTTACATCTAGGGCTGTGCAGTATTATCATAATACCTATAGTGCAATAGAGATAGTACGATAAAGATTTTATCTTTCAATTTTTATCAGCTGATTTCAGTTTTATTCGTGGGTCCAGCCGGTAGATTTTCTATAGATTACTATCCTATATTCCATGTGATTCTGCTGATATATTGATATAAAATTCATCTTTTCAATCTTTTCTTTTGAAAAAGTAATACATTTTTTGGAAAGGCATTTATTAAAATGTAATGTTTAAACTGAATACAAAATGTGAAAAGCTGTTCCTTCCATATATTATTTAAAAAATTATTGTATAACATAAGCAGTATGTTGTGATATATTGTGATAGGAAATTTGGTGCAATATAATTCAACCCTTATTATTCTACTCTTAAAGGCACTTTGCATAATTTCTGTAATTATTAAAGAAAAAATTCAACATTTATTATTAGTGTATGCAAAATATATTTCGCCTGTGGTGACTTCGTTATCTAAACACATTAATCTTTGAAAAGTAATCAAATATTTTACGCAAAAAAAAACAATTTATGTGTGAACACCTTTTAATGATTAATCATCGAATTTCCTCAGTCATATCAGAAATGTTTGTTTTGATAAGATTTGAATGTTTTGCAACTGATAAACTATAACAGGCCATGAATTAAAATGAAATACCGTATTCGACGTAATAAGCGCCCTGCTCCAATAAGCGCCCCCCAAAGGATTTTGTAATTATAGGTCTAATAACCGCCCATGTACCAGCCGTACTAAAATTATAAATCAAACGTATTCACCTTGTTTCAAGAAAAATTAAAGGACACAATAGCGGCAATATGTATTATTTTCTATTCAATAATGTCTAAGTATGTTTTGAACGTCTGTATCAGTTATCAAAGACAATCTAAACACAGTTCCACTTCAGTAGTCTCTATTTTCGGTCGTCATTCACACCACTTTAATTAGCGCCCACCCAAGTCAATTTTTTAAGCGCCCTGGGCGCTTATAACGTCGAATACGGTAAGTATCTTCTACAATGCAAAACAGAACTCAAAAACATTTGACCTTTTATCATCAAATTTGGAATTCTGGAATTCATTTCCATATCATGTAGATGGGCTTTTGGGATGTGAGTAAATTATCAATTTTATTTTCGCTGTATAATTCAAACAATTTGGACTTAGTCATTCTGAAGGATTGGACATCTCTAGAGTCTCCGTAAAAGGGAAAGACATCTGTCTTCACAAGTAAAAGCTCTTAAGTTTTTTTCAATCAGAAGATGCTTGGTTTGAATTCTGCAGGATACTGTGACTTGTGTGCAAAGAACAGAATTCAGGGATGGGAATTCAGCTGATTTCAGCTTTTGGATGGGTCCTGCCTGTAGATTAATCATAGATTACCATCCTGGAACCGTTATTCAGTGTTGTTCCGATCCTTGGTGATGATTGACTGATGAGCAGAGGGGTCATTTTGACCAAATATGAGCATATGGGACTCTTAGCAATGGTAGAAGTATTCCTCTTTTCAAGATTTGAAGGGACACCAAGCCAAATGAGGGAGCAAATTTCCCCAGGACCCCATCTAGGAACAACGTAGACTAACATTTAGTCTTAGAAGAATTTTTTTCAATATTGACAATATTTTAAAACAATTTATTTCATATATTATAACAAAATGGAGCCTGAAATAAAGCTGCGTTATCTAGACTTGCTATACTGCAGTAGACTTGGTTGGTCATCAGTTGAATATTTTTGCTTTAGGGTCCGGATGAGAGACTAGGAAGAACACTGTTTATTCCCTGCATTTCAGCTTCTTTTCAAAAGCTTCAATCTCATCCCTGAGTTATATTGAGTAATGTTTGGTTGCAATGGAAGTGATGACATAATGACAGGGTCGATGATGAAGGATTACCTTCATCTGAATATTATGCATGGAATATCAGTTTGCGATTTCTGTGTTTGGTGTTAATTCTCGTAAAGCTTTTCTATGTTTGAATCACTAGTAATATAATATGATAATCGATGAAATAGTGGCAATATGGCGAAATCATCAAGGGTAATGTTCATATCAGCAATGTTGGATTAATCTGGACTTTATCAGTCCATTAAACAATTACCTTATTTACTTCACATTAACTCAGCCCTGAACCAGGAGAGATTAACCCTTTATGTGCTGGTCTAAATATTCATGGATAGTCATCAGCCTTAGCCTGTGGGCTCTCAAAGGTCATCTTGTTGCTTTCCAGATTTGAATCCTGTAAATTGACAGCTTTTTGCAATTTTATGAAAATTGTCCTTAGATTATAGAATTTTGAACAAAGTTTAAATTTTTTTTAATTCTGACCTATTCAAATGTTATTAGACTATTCCAAGTTATAAAAACATATTTTCCCTATGAAAATATTATTGAATTATTTTGCGAGTCATTCTAAAAAGCAACTTATGCTTAGATTATTCCATGTTATTGAATCATATTTTCCCTATGAAAATATAGTACCGGTATTTTACCTGTTGAATTATTTTGCAAGCCATTCTGAAAAGCAACAATGCTTTTTCCTAGTGAAAAATTGTTTCACTGATAATTGTACGTTAATGATAAATTTATTATTGAGAGTGTCAAAAAGCTCATAACACAAACCAATTATCCAAAGTCAGAGGACAAAGTATGAAGATTCACCTAAAATCCATGGGCGGCCATTTTGTATAAACACCTTTTATTTATTTTGAGTAAGAAAAAGGAATTGCATGGCTAAACTTTACATTATATATTTGAATTATAACTGCTCCATATAGTTTTAATGCAATGTCTTTCAATTGGAACCATACATTTTCATTTTCCTGACATCAACTTATATTCCCTCTAAAAACGTGCTACTGCCCCTTAATATAAATCAAAAGGAAGGAAACGGCATCATACCAGACCATGTGTATGATTTGCGTGGGAGTGGGAATTGAGAGTGTTTTGTCTAACTCTTAATTACCTGTTACTTAATGATCATTGATGGGAGTGTTTATGAGCCCAGCCTATCCCTTTCAAGTGGAGCCACTTTCAGTTGTCCCCGGAGGATAGTGTTGGGTAGTCACAGAGTTTGGCTAGGATATTTTGGCTTCCTAGAAAATTTGTTTATAAACATGAAAGCTACTGTTATGTGATAACTAGGTGGCTATGCATTGTAATATAGAGTGTCTGTCCTTCACAATGACTACTTGATAAGTCATCCCCATTATTTTTGTGTTTAAAGATCTGAGATAAAACATTTCAGTTCTTCAGGCCTGGGCAATGTCAATCTCTACATTAACTTAAGTCACTTTAAGTTTGAGCTGAACTCATTTTTCAGGAACATAGTTACAATTACCTTGGACTAAGGGGATTATATACCAAAACTGGCCCAAACAAACCCCTTTAGATACAAGCATGATAGGTATTTTTCCCTCAAGTTTTTCTCCACAGAAACAAATACCATATGAATGTGGAATTTGCAGAGTAAATGTTTGAAATAAAGATAATAAAATAATAATTGTTACACCTCACCTTTCGTCCACACTCAGTCTCTTACTGGTTCTTTGCAATTTGGCTACAAATATGACTGATCAAAGCCTGCATACTGAAGGTCCAAATGAAAGAATAGAGATACCTTTTTCTTGTCCGACAACTGATGGGGAAAAATGTAGCTAGCTTTCCCTCGCAATCTATTTGTATATTATTGTTGAATTGTGTCTAGTTATCTTGATTATTCATTGCTTTCAATTTTTGAATGATCGGGTCACGATATCCTAACTAACTTGGACCACTCATCTCGATGTTTTACTATTTGTGTTTTGGATGTGGCTGCAAAGGCAATCTAAATAAATTTAGATCAACAGGTTTTATATTAGGGCATACATGTTGATCTAAGATTGGCCCGTAAGGCGGGTCATCCCGGTGACCTCTGAAATCAGCCGCTCGGCCAATCAGAAAAGATGCCCTAGCTCGCTGGAAGTTAAAACAACTCAGCAGCACATCTTTTGAAATGGATGATGTTCGGAGCTCTGTCATTTGGAGCGGAGAAGAGCGATGAATTATCCGATTGCTTGGATGTATTAATAGATTATATTTTTTCTTTTTAAAACGATTTAGCGTATTTGCTAGTTGTCAACGATAAATGATGATTACTAATATAAACTTAAAAACCGCTGTGCAAACTGTGTAAATCCGCGTAGTGGATTTACGCGAAGTTTGCACAGCCGTTTTAGTTTATACCTCCATGAACTTAATAAATTTTGAAGTCAATTCTTATAAATAAATATACACAAATTTGATGTTATAATACGTTCATTTGCTCCAAATAATCAAATTCGCAACAAATAAGACTGCACTATTTACGCGAACCAATTCAACTATCGACAAAACGAGAGAGATAAAATGTCAATCAAAACGTCATTATTATTTTTAGCTCCGCCTACAACTAGTTCACCAGCCAATGAAAATTCACAACGGAATCACGCAACGTCTTGTCACGTGGCCTTGACATTCCTAGTGTCAGCCGTTGTGTACATACATAAACACAAACTCGCAATTCGGGATGAAAATAGCCGATTCGACTATCGTAGGTGCCATATATGTGGCTTAAAACAATCAGGTCAAATTGAAATAAGTTTTTGTTAAACGGCACAGTTCTCTAATCTTGTTGAGAAAGAAAGCTAGAAACTGCGGCATTTCAATGGCCTATCCCCTTGCCACAGCCGTGACTGCGGGCAAGAGAGGGAAACCGACCGGGTGTATTGTTATGAAGCCGTGCCATTTATCAAAAAAACTATTTAATATTTATTTGATATAAGCTATTTGTAATTTGTGTCTTTTTACCGAACTCTCGCGAACTGGTACAGCATATAAAACTTTACTTGTTTACGAAAAGTTCCGTCATTTTGGGCGTGGCTAAGTATGAATGGGCGTGGCTAAATGTGATGTGACGTTACGAAATTAAGTTTATGCAGGTATGAACTGAATTTCTGTTACAGTGTTCAGCGAATCAGATACACGGATAGCAAATGACATTTATTTATAAGTTGTTAAACTTTTTTAGCAGCCCCGTAACTTGGTATATATCATCCTTGGAAAAGTAAAAAGAATTTGAAACGGTTTCGGCTACAATCCGTCAAAGGTCAAGGTCACAGCAAGGTCATGACTTAAGCACGGTTTAGCGAAAATGCTTAATTTTAACTATGATCACTTTTAATCAATACATGATTGTTATACTCAATAAAAAGTGTTCAATTATTGTGTGACCTTGAAGGTCAAAGGTCAAGGTCATGAGATATGAGTTATTGCAATTCCTTGAAAACACAATAACTTGAAAAGCTTTTGTGCTATGAAGTTTAGATTTTGATTTTTAACACTTTATTTCATTTCAATAATGTTATACTCAATGAAATGTGTTCATTGATTGTGTGACCTTGAGTGTCAAAGGTCAAGGTCACGAGAAAATTCCCAATTTGGTGAGGCCTGTAAAAGGCGGAACTGGGTATTAAAGGCGAAACCCCAAGTTTCGGGGCTGCTCTGCTTTTGCGGTATTCTGCAAACAGCGCCAAACGCTAATCTAGTTATATTATCCCCCGCCGCGCGTTTAGCGGAAGCGGGGGATATAGTATTCAGCTCCGTACGTCCGTCCCGCTTCTTGTTAGCGTGATATCTAATGAACCGCTCAACCTAGAATCTTCAAACTTGGTACCAGTCTTCATCTGGGGAATACGCAGACCTGAAAAGTTTTCGGTGACCTTGACTTCATTTTCAAGGTCACAGCGAGGCTTTGACCAGTTTTGAAAATGTTGTTAGCGCGATATCTAATGAACCGCTCAACCTAGAATCTTCAAACTTGGTACCAGTCTTCATCTGGGGAATACGCAGACCTGAAAAGTTTTCGGTGACCTTGACCTCATTTTAAAGGTCACAGCAAGACCTTGACCAGTTTTGAAAATGTTGTTAGCGCGATATCTAATGAACCCCTCAACCTAGAATCTTCAAACTTGGTACCAGTCTTCATCTGGGGAATACGCAGACCTGAAAAGTTTTCGGTGACCTTGACCTCATTTTCAAGGTCACAGCGAGACCTTAACTAGTTTTGAAAATGTTGTTAGCGCGATATCTAATGAACCGCTCAACCTAGAATCTTCAAACTTGGTACCAGTCTTCATCTGGGGAATACGCAGACCTGGAAAGTTTTCGGTGACCTTGACCTCATTTTCAAGGTCACGGCGAGATTTTGACCAGTTTTAAAAATGTTGTTAGTGCCATATCTAATGAACCCATTAACCTTGAGTCTTCACGGGAGACATAGTATTCCACTCTGTACGTCCGTCCAGCTTCTTGTTGTTAACATCAATTTGCGGCGGGGGATCATGTCACCTTTGTGACAAATACTTGTTTTATTTATGATCATTTCCATTCAAGCAATTTGGCCTGCAATAAACAAGCGAGTGATACTTGAAGTGTTGGAGTCAACAAGCCCCTTATGTGGATACTGCAACACATCATTAACCCTCTTGTTGCCTCATTCATTGTCGAGGCTAGAGCAGTTTTCGCAATAAAAAAATTGCATGTTGGCTATCAGGGCCTGCAAGTTTGAAATTCTACAGGCCCTTGGTAAAACAACGAAAAATGAAAAGCAAAAACTTAAGTCATGTGCTTACCTGAAAGTTCAACATTTAAGGACAAATTTGTTAGGACATACTTAAGATTTTTTACAAAAATATGAATAAGTTAAATTGTTTCTGCCAGATTCAATATGTAATAATCTGCTATAAAATAACCCTTCCATCAACTGGGTAGCTCTCAAAAGAAACATAACCTCAAATTTCATAAAATTATTTGTATCGTTACTTTTACCCTGTAAGCCTCAATATCTGAAATCATGAATTATTCATGATGCATTGTGTGATCTCAAATGTTGATGTGACACAGAGAGGGTTAACATCACGATCAAGGAAGTATATTCTTAACATAGTCATAAGATCATTTTTCTTGTTGAGTGCTCTCTGAGCATGTAATGTATTGTATGTGTTGAAGTCTCGCAGTTTACTTCCTCCGAGTAAGTAGGAAATGTGGCTCGGATATCAGATAATATCAGGATAGGAAATTGTTGTACATATGTACAATATGTTAAAGTCACTGTAACCCTCAGTTTTACAGGTCAAATATGTATGCATGCATTGCAAATAGTTCATCTCCTACGGAAATCTTTCCTCAACAGTATGATAAAGTCACAGTCATGGTTTGGAAGTCAAATATTTATGCAGGCCAGTTAAATAATTAATGACCTACAGGGGTCGAAATTACTCCTGTTGGGGTACTAGCCATTTGGACTAGTACATTCCTGTGAGCACTAGTCCAAACATATTCTGACTAGCCAAATACACCAATATAATCGTATTTTCTTTAAATTCAACTAGTCCTTCGGACTACCAATGATTGTTCTTTACTAGCCCAGCATCATTTTCACTAGCCATGGGCTACCGGGCTAGTGCTAATTTCGAACCCTGACCTACATGAATCTTGTCATGATACATGATCCTCTTCACTAGGTCTGACCACAGCCCTATAGGTCCCATGTTTTATCGGTTAAAGTGACACAGAGTATCTTTCTTAAAATTTTATTTGGTTTTGATAAGCTACAAAATATCTTATATGCTGATTGAAGTTCATATCTCATCACTGGACTTGCAAATATATCCATTTATGCATAATATCTCTAAAATGCTTGATTTTATGGAAAAATCAAGAAAACATCTCAAATACGTTTAATATTTGAAATTATGGATCCAATTAATCTACCTATCAGTTACAATACCTAATAAACACTATGGAATCGAATATATCTTCCTGTCAGCTTATGACAAGGTTTCAAAATTACGAATTTGCACGCGCCACTCGAGCCTGACATTGTCCGTTTTTCGATCAAAATCCCGATTTCGCTCTAATGTTTTGATTAACTTTTAGTAACAGTTAGTGGTTCCCGATGTAATAACATCGATTTCAAAATTTAACATATATGTGATCCTATTAACATACTCTGTGTCTCTTTAAGTGCAGAGGGAACCTAGACACTATTTGACCAATCACATCATCTAGCTTATAAGACTGCAAGGTGATCTGGTTGAAAGCATGATCCTCAGGAGTTACTTGCCCATGGCCTTTGTTCCTGAAGGCTTTGATTTGATTGGTTAGCAGAGCTTACCTTGGAACTTGCGACCTATTGGACCAAGTAGAGTGGAAAACCGGACAAAATAAGTTTGATTTTCGATATGGATGATATTTGAATCTTTGATACCTTGAAACTAGGCCGATTTTAATCAGACTGAGGAAAGATTGACAGACTTTCCCCTGACCTTTGCAACAGGTCAACAATGCGATATTAAACAATGATTCAAAATGATTCATGTCACAATACACTATTTACAGCTTATCTAATAGAAAAAAGACTTTGACTTTGACAAACATCTTGATTTTAAGGTTAAATAAAAAAATTTTTAGTCAATAGTACATATCATGATACAGACATCATATATAACAATACATATATCAGTAGATTAAGTATCACAATTCTTAATGTATCTTATCATCAAAACTCTATTTTTACACATAAAAATAGTTGTGTAAACCTTAGGGAAAGATTGTTGTAAGGCATGAAATATTTGCATAATTTGCTGCCTTGCAAAACTGAGGCTATGACTTTGATAGTATGTTAACCTTCCCCCTGCTGTAGCTGCATAGTGCTGTCACTGGTATCCTTGTCTGAACTGTTACAGGAAAAGTCGTCATTTATTATTTCCTGGTGAACTGTTATCTATCAAACTCCGTATGCAGTGCTGTTCCGAGGTGATCAACAGAGGGGGTCATTTTAGCCTATTTTGAGTAGTTGGGGCTCTTTGCAATGGTTAAAGTATCCTACTCGAATTTCTAAGAGACAACAAGCCAAAAGGGTAGGCTAATTTCCCCCTAGGAACAACACTGTTATGGATGATTGTTTTCATGGATCCCCTTTGAGCCTCTGTTAACCGTTAACCTTCTCTGAAGTTCTCTCTATGTATTTCTTAGAGAGACAGATCCATAGATCTTTATTATGATAGCTTGCCATTTATCTCATGTGCTCTCATTAATTGTTAATCTGCCAATGCAGTAAAAATCTTTGAAGTCTTATGAGCCAGTATTATTTTGTGGAAGGGACAAACTTATTTATGTGATACATATAAATATGCACATAATCTTGTTAACTGAAAGCAATTCTTTTTGTCCTTTGGTTTTGAAAATAATTTGACAAAAAATAATTCAAGAGAAATTTCAGAAAGATCTTACTGATTTCAGGAAAATATGTGATGAATTTATGTAAGGTCTTTGGACCTGTTCACCCTTTCTGGATACTGTCACTATAATATTTTGTATCATATTTTGTATGATATAAGTGTATTAGTCTGGCAATCCGATTGGTCAAGAACCGATCACATGACAAATCAACAGAAAGTGATACTGAATTGACCCCAGGTCAGACCAAACTTTGAGTTGAGTTGATTTTTCTTTGTCATGTCATGCAATTGTAATGATGCTGTCATTGGCCCAACTTTGCTAACAATCGAGCTGAAATGCTGTTCATGACTGTAGTTTTATGTTCTCTTTTCGTTTGAAACCAAGACTTTTCACTTTTCATTTCAGAATCATTGTGTCATGGCGAGACTTCCGCAGCACGCTACACGAGACGCACCCCATCAACACATCCCTCGAGGCCATGGCACTCAAATCCACCATCGACCTCACCTGTAATGACTGTATCTCTGTCTTCGAGTTTGATGTCTTCACAAGGTACGTGCTAGCCTCGATTCGGTCTGGGAGTAATGCAACCCTGAATTACAGTGCTGTACCATCAATGGTTTGCTATTTCCAGTGGATGCTCGCAGGTTTCACCGGAATGCATAGACACACTAGGGTTGCAGGCTTTCTCCCTGCAGTGATACTAGTGAAGTACTCTTGAAAGCGGTGTTAAACCCCCATATCACCTCACCTCATCTCGTTCTTTGGCATTTATCATCAGACTTTGCTGTTGTACCGAGATGATGAAATTCAAGGTGGTTTTTTGATAACAATAGTAAAAGTTTTCTACTTTTCAAAATTTAAGGTGCAAAAAGCTTTCAGGTGAGCAAATATTTCAATTGCAACTTGGAAGAATAACATTAAGGCACATGGAATAATATCGTAACCATGTGTATAAGGCCTCAATGGAGTTTCTCTCCATATTAATGTTAGCCACCATGGTATCAAATCTTATCCTCTATCATCCACTCAATCCTTATGGCTTAAATAGTTCCCAAAACAGTTTTGCATCAAAAAGCACTCACTCTCTCCACTTATCCAGTCTTAGTGAAAACTAAGTAGGTAGTACAAACACATACAGACAATTGATGTCTAAAAAAATTGTTCTCAGTGTTGTATCTAGAGGGGGGCCTGGGAAATTTTCCAACCCTTAGGCTTGATGTCCCTTAAATATTTTAGATGTGTGATACTTGACCATTGCAAAGGGATCCTGCTTGAAGTTTACCAAAATGATCCCTTCAGCTGATCACCTAGGAACAACACTGGTTTTAATTTTCAACCAATTCCTAGGAAAGGCCTGGAAAGAAGAAGGTACACCAAAATAATATTCTTGTATGCAAGAGCATTTAAGAGGTGATTATTTTGAAAAGACTAAAATATCAACTATGTGGTGATTGTTTCCTTTCAGACTGTTCCAACCGTGGAACAATTTACTACGGAACTGGAACGTACTGGCGGTCACACATCCTGGTTACGTGGCCTTTCTAACATACGACGAGGTGAAGGCCAGACTCAAGTATTACATTCAGAAACCTGGCAGGTCTGTATCAAAGTTGATTTATTCAATACCTACATCATCGTGGATATAAATAAAATTTTTTTAATTTATTTTTTTAAATGTTTGTATTCCTTGAAGCATAGGCATGATATACATTGTATCATACAATATTGAGTATATGTGTTACAGAACATTCTGCACAATACATAATGTAGTATACAATGACAAATAACTCTCTTGGTTGAAGATACATGACGATATAAATAAAGTTAATATTTGTATAGGGCCAGTTCCAACAAACTGCGCATTAGATACCAAGGAAGAGGCTCAAGTTTTTTAAAGAGATGAGATTGTCAGTGTCCTGAATCTTTTGAATAACATGTAGAAAGGTACTCAATGAAGTTCTAAGTAGTGGTTTTCATGTGGATATTTTCCTTTTACTGATTTTTTTGTATTTCCTAATTTAGAGTCTCCTTTAAACTTTAAAAACTATATCCATATACATGTCTCCCTTGACATTTTATTGCTTCATTTTTTTTTTTTCATTTTCAATAATTTGATGTAAAAATCTGAGTTTTGAAGACAAAGGGAGGTAACTCAGTTGACTTGTCACTTCAAATATACAATGTTGTTAAGGCTCTTACGTAATGAAACGTGGAAAACAATCCATCACAAACAATATTAGATTGGACACACGATACAAAAGGCTGATTTTCATTCCCCAGCTACGTATTTCGACTAAGCTGTACAAGACTGGGCCAGTGGGCGATCGGCTACGTGACGTCAGATAAACAAATCTTACAGACTATCCCGCAGAACAAGTCTCTGTGTCAAGCTCTACTTGATGGCCAAAGGGAGGGATTGTAAGTATAATTTCAATAGATATAATGTTTTATACATCAAGTTTGCCATTGATAAAAGACTCACAGGATTTGTTTAGAAATTAGAAATGTTTAATACCAGATGTCTGACGCCTTTGCAGTTTCTTGTACCCAGACGAAAGAAACACCAACCTTGACCTGAGTTTCCTGGCACAGAATGTTCAGGAGTTATTGTTTAGACATGTTTCATACCTTGTATCTGACTATGTTCCAGTTTCTTGTACCAGAATGGGAGGAACATCAATACTGATTCAATACTGGCAGGAGTTATTGTTTAGATGTTTCATGCTATCCTGTACCCAGACGGAAGGAACCCAGACCTGAGTTTCCTGGTGCAGGACTCGCCATCCTGTACCCAGACAGATTAGGAACCCAGACCTGAGTTTCCTGGTGCAGGACTCGCCATCCTGTACCCAGACAGATTAGGAACCCAGACCTGAGTTTCCTCGTGCAGGACTCGCCATCCTGTACCCAGACAGATTAGGAACCCAGACCTGAGTTTCCTGGTGCAGGACTCGCCATCCTGTACCCAGACAGATTAGGAACCCAGACCTGAGTTTCCTGGTGCAGGACTCGCCATCCTGTACCCAGACAGATTAGGAACCCAGACCTGAGTTTCCTGGTGCAGGACTCGCCATCCTGTACCCAGACAGATTAGGAACCCAGACCTGAGTTTCCTGGTGCAGGACTCGCCATCCTGTACCCAGACAGATTAGGAACCCAGACCTGAGTTTCCTGGTGCAGGACTCGCCATCCTGTACCCAGACAGATTAGGAACCCAGACCTGAGTTTCCTGGTGCAGGACTCGCCATCCTGTACCCAGACAGATTAGGAACCCAGACCTGAGTTTCCTCGTGCAGGACTCGCCATCCTGTACCCAGACAGATTAGGAACCCAGACCTGAGTTTCCTGGTGCCGGACTCGCCATCCTGTACCCAGACAGATTAGGAACCCAGACCTGAGTTTCCTCGTGCAGGACTCGCCATCCTGTACCCAGACGGAAGGAACCCAGACCTGAGTTTCCTGGTGCAGGACTCGCCATCCTGTACCCAGACAGATTAGGAACCCAGACCTGAGTTTCCTCGTGCAGGACTCGCCATCCTGTACCCAGACAGATTAGGAACCCAGACCTGAGTTTCCTGGTGCAGGACTCGCCATCCTGTACCCAGACAGATTAGGAACCCAGACCTGAGTTTCCTCGTGCAGGACTCGCCATCCTGTACCCAGACAGATTAGGAACCCAGACCTGAGTTTCCTGGTGCAGGACTCGCCATCCTGTACCCAGACAGATTAGGAACCCAGACCTGAGTTTCCTCGTGCAGGACTCGCCATCCTGTACCCAGACAGATTAGGAACCCAGACCTGAGTTTCCTGGTGCAGGACTCGCCATCCTGTACCCAGACAGATTAGGAACCCAGACCTGAGTTTCCTCGTGCAGGACTCGCCATCCTGTACCCAGACAGATTAGGAACCCAGACCTGAGTTTCCTGGTGCAGGACTCGCCATCCTGTACCCAGACAGATTAGGAACCCAGACCTGAGTTTCCTCGTGCAGGACTCGCCATCCTGTACCCAGACAGATTAGGAACCCAGACCTGAGTTTCCTCGTGCAGGACTCGCCATCCTGTACCCAGACAGATTAGGAACCCAGACCTGAGTTTCCTGGTGCAGGACTCGCCATCCTGTACCCAGACAGATTAGGAACCCAGACCTGAGTTTCCTCGTGCAGGACTCGCCATCCTGTACCCAGACAGATTAGGAACCCAGACCTGAGTTTCCTGGTGCAGGACTCGCCATCCTGTACCCAGACAGATTAGGAACCCAGACCTGAGTTTCCTCGTGCAGGACTCGCCATCCTGTACCCAGACAGATTAGGAACCCAGACCTGAGTTTCCTCGTGCAGGACTCGCCATCCTGTACCCAGACAGATTAGGAACCCAGACCTGAGTTTCCTGGTGCAGGACTCGCCATCCTGTACCCAGACAGATTAGGAACCCAGACCTGAGTTACCTGGTGCAGGACTCGCCATCCTGTACCCAGACAGATTAGGAACCCAGACCTGAGTTACCTGGTGCAGGACTCGCCATCCTGTACCCAGACAGATTAGGAACCCAGACCTGAGTTTCCTGGTGCAGGACTCGCCATCCTGTACCCAGACAGATTAGGAACCCAGACCTGAGTTTCCTGGTGCAGGACTCGCCATCCTGTACCCAGACGGAAGGAACCCAGACCTGAGTTTCCTGGTGCAGGACTCGCCATCCTGTACCCAGACAGATTAGGAACCCAGACCTGAGTTTCCTGGTGCAGGACTCGCCATCCTGTACCCAGACAGATTAGGAACCCAGACCTGAGTTTCCTGGTGCAGGACTCGCCATCCTGTACCCAGACAGATTAGGAACCCAGACCTGAGTTTCCTCGTGCAGGACTCGCCATCCTGTACCCAGACGGAAGGAACCCAGACCTGAGTTTCCTGGTGCAGGACTCGCCATCCTGTACCCAGACAGATTAGGAACCCAGACCTGAGTTTCCTGGTGCAGGACTCGCCATCCTGTACCCAGACAGATTAGGAACCCAGACCTGAGTTTCCTGGTGCAGGACTCGCCATCCTGTACCCAGACAGATTAGGAACCCAGACCTGAGTTTCCTGGTGCAGGACTCGCCATCCTGTACCCAGACAGATTAGGAACCCAGACCTGAGTTTCCTGGTGCAGGACTCGCCATCCTGTACCCAGACAGATTAGGAACCCAGACCTGAGTTTCCTGGTGCAGGACTCGCCATCCTGTACCCAGACAGATTAGGAACCCAGACCTGAGTTTCCTGGTGCAGGACTCGCCATCCTGTACCCAGACAGATTAGGAACCCAGACCTGAGTTTCCTGGTGCAGGACTCGCCATCCTGTACCCAGACAGATTAGGAACCCAGACCTGAGTTTCCTCGTGCAGGACTCGCCATCCTGTACCCAGACGGAAGGAACCCAGACCTGAGTTTCCTGGTGCAGGACTCGCCATCCTGTACCCAGACAGATTAGGAACCCAGACCTGAGTTTCCTGGTGCAGGACTCGCCATCCTGTACCCAGACAGATTAGGAACCCAGACCTGAGTTTCCTCGTGCAGGACTCGCCATCCTGTACCCAGACGGAAGGAACCCAGACCTGAGTTTCCTGGTGCAGGACTCGCCATCCTGTACCCAGACAGATTAGGAACCCAGACCTGAGTTTCCTGGTGCAGGACTCGCCATCCTGTACCCAGACAGATTAGGAACCCAGACCTGAGTTTCCTGGTGCAGGACTCGCCATCCTGTACCCAGACAGATTAGGAACCCAGACCTGAGTTTCCTGGTGCAGGACTCGCCATCCTGTACCCAGACAGATTAGGAACCCAGACCTGAGTTTCCTGGTGCAGGACTCGCCATCCTGTACCCAGACAGATTAGGAACCCAGACCTGAGTTTCCTGGTGCAGGACTCGCCATCCTGTACCCAGACAGATTAGGAACCAAGACCTGAGTTTCCTCGTGCAGGACTCGCCATCCTGTACCCAGACAGATTAGGAACCCAGACCTGAGTTTCCTGGTGCAGGACTCGCCATCCTGTACCCAGACAGATTAGGAACCCAGACCTGAGTTTCCTGGTGCAGGACTCGCCATCCTGTACCCAGACAGATTAGGAACCCAGACCTGAGTTTCCTGGTGCAGGACTCGCCATCCTGTACCCAGACAGATTAGGAACCCAGACCTGAGTTTCCTCGTGCAGGACTCGCCATCCTGTACCCAGACAGATTAGGAACCCAGACCTGAGTTTCCTCGTGCAGGACTCGCCATCCTGTACCCAGACAGATTAGGAACCCAGACCTGAGTTTCCTCGTGCAGGACTCGCCATCCTGTACCCAGACAGATTAGGAACCCAGACCTGAGTTTCCTGGTGCAGGACTCGCCATCCTGTACCCAGACAGATTAGGAACCCAGACCTGAGTTTCCTGGTGCAGGACTCGCCATCCTGTACCCAGACAGATTAGGAACCCAGACCTGAGTTTCCTGGTGCAGGACTCGCCATCCTGTACCCAGACAGATTAGGAACCCAGACCTGAGTTTCCTGGTGCAGGACTCGCCATCCTGTACCCAGACAGATTAGGAACCCAGACCTGAGTTTCCTGGTGCAGGACTCGCCATCCTGTACCCAGACAGATTAGGAACCCAGACCTGAGTTTCCTGGTGCAGGACTCGCCATCCTGTACCCAGACAGATTAGGAACCCAGACCTGAGTTTCCTGGTGCAGGACTCGCCATCCTGTACCCAGACGGAAGGAACCCAGACCTGAGTTTCCTGGTGCAGGACTCGCCATCCTGTACCCAGACAGATTAGGAACCCAGACCTGAGTTTCCTGGTGCAGGACTCGCCATCCTGTACCCAGACAGATTAGGAACCCAGACCTGAGTTTCCTCGTGCAGGACTCGCCATCCTGTACCCAGACAGATTAGGAACCCAGACCTGAGTTTCCTCGTGCAGGACTCGCCATCCTGTACCCAGACAGATTAGGAACCCAGACCTGAGTTTCCTGGTGCAGGACTCGCCATCCTGTACCCAGACAGATTAGGAACCCAGACCTGAGTTTCCTCGTGCAGGACTCGCCATCCTGTACCCAGACGGAAGGAACCCAGACCTGAGTTTCCTGGTGCAGGACTCGCCATCCTGTACCCAGACAGATTAGGAACCCAGACCTGAGTTTCCTGGTGCAGGACTCGCCATCCTGTACCCAGACAGATTAGGAACCCAGACCTGAGTTTCCTCGTGCAGGACTCGCAGGAGTTATTGTTTAGATGTTTCATACCAGTTGTCTAACTCCTGACTTCCATTTCAGTTTCCTGTACCCGGACGAGTCGAACATCAACAATCAACATCATTCCTGGAGTTATTGAAATGTTAATAAGAAATGTTTCATATCGGGTATCTGACTCCATTTCAGTTTCCTGTACCCAGACGGGCGGAACATCAACCGAGACCTGAGTTTTCTGTTGGAAGACTTGCAGGAGTAATTGAAATGGGAAACCTTGAATATATTTAAGAAATGTTTCATACCAGGTGTCCGATTCCATTTCACTTTGAACTTTCTTGTACTGTAATAAGAGGAACATCAATACTGATTCAATACTGAATTATGTTTAATGCCAAATATCTGACTCCATTTCAGTTTCCTGTACCCAGACGGGCGGAACATCAACCCAGACCTGAGTTTCCTGGTGCAGGACTCACAGGAGGACCACATCAAGGTGACGCAGGAGCAGTACGAGCTCTACTGTGAGATGGGCTCCACCTTCCAGCTGTGTAAGATCTGTGCTGAGAACGACAAGGATATCCGCATCGAGCCCTGCGGCCATCTCCTCTGTACTCCCTGTCTCACCCAGTGGCAGGTTTGTGTTTATTTTCTCTTGTTAGACTCCTCTTTATCTTAGAAAATATAAACAATGTGGGAAGTTTTAGCCCACGATCTTTACGGCCACATTATTTTGGCCGGAAGTTGGACCAATTTGGTGGCTCACGGCGGAGTTACTACCTCGATGAAGCTAGTGAGACTAGCTCAGGAATGGGACGGCGTACATCCGGTAGACAACTTGGACGTAGAAGGCAGGAGTATATAATATAAGCAAGACAGGATTGGCCTTATCTGTCCTATCCTGTCTTGCTTATATCCTCTTTATCTTAGTCAAAGGGCGTTTTCCACAGTAGGGTTGGCGGCTTACTGCACTGAGAGGACTCCTGGATCCACTAAAGGATTTCGCCTGGTTGGCTAACAGCTGTAGCTATTAGGGGTCTGATGAAGGGGGCGCAAGCCTCCCGAAACGTTGTTAAAATGTTTGCTTTGCTTTCAACACTGAGTTGTTCCTTCCGTTGGTCGGTTACCTCCCCTGTTCTCCTCTTTATCTTGGTCAATATTGTGAGATCTGCTCTCATTGACTGAGCAATAAGGATTCTATTGTTCCGCATTTGTGCATTGATATATGTGATACAGAAAAGAGTATTTTGATTTGATCCAATATACTTTTCAAATTTTAGATTTTGTCTGCACACTTGGTATATGTGATGAGAACAATAATTATTGCTCAGCAAACTCGGGAAAACAAAATTGTCTTAATGATTAACAATTAGAATTTTACATTTGAAAAAGAGTTATTGAATAAAATGAAAACCAGACATGAGTTCTCTCATTCGTCATATGGAATTGCTAAGGGTCTATCTGCCACATGGTCCCATACAACACTGCCTATTTCTCTGCAGGACTCTGATGGTCAGAGCTGCCCGTTCTGTCGGACAGAGATCAAGGGTACGGAGCAGGTGGTGGTCGACGCCTTCCACCCGTCCGGGAGTCTCAAGGTGGAACCAAAACACACACAGAGCATTGTGGATATGGAAGACGACGACGTGAGTTGATGATCTGCTTCTCTGTTGATGATATTTAGTGATGAATGTCAAGGTTAGAAATTAGCACTAGCCCGGAAGCCTATGGCTAGTAAAGATGATGCTGGGATAGTAAAAAGCGTTGACTTGTAGTCCGAATGACTAGATAAATTTTTAAGAAGATATGTTTTATGGATGTATTTAGCTAATCGGAATGTACTCTCAGAAACTTACTAGTCAAAATGGGTATTACGGTAAAAGGACTTATTTCAACCCCTGCATGTCCTTTTCACAAATTAGCTGCAGATATGGATGGAGACACAAATTTATGTTCAAAATTTCAAACCAGGATGATCATGCCAGTTAATGATCGGCTGCTGCGTTGTAGAAGTTTAAATATATGTGTTCTAAATCTCATACCAAGTCCTTATGGATATACAAATTCTAGACAGTAGTAAATGTTCACCCTCACTACCGAGATTAAGTCAACAGATTGATTTCAATATGACAAAGCAGAGGTCTTCACTTTTTGTCTGTCTATGGTCCTCAATCCGGAATTCCTTTAGCTGTTTTTATATTAAGGTTGTAAAATGATTCATGAAGGTTTGAGGAATGTTGTTAAAGTTGTTTTTGTTTTTCCAGGATGGAGGCACAACCACTCTTCATGCCCTAGCAGTCAGTCCCAGAGATCGGGTACGTCTACAATCTTCAAATTCTGCTTCGTTGAAGACATCTTTGAACTGCAGGGTTGTTTCATTCAACATATCATTCAATAACTGCTTAGATCCCAGCTTCAAAGTAACAGAAAACCTTATTGCATGCAGAAAATAATGTGTTCTTCATCAATACACTTTGATATGAATTTGATATAAAAATTTACAGCAGGCCCGAGACCGCAGCTCACCGTTTGAATCACCGAACACAAACAAGAGAGACGTTCCCCCACCAGTTCCCCCGAGAACAGTTTCTCCCTGTCACTCACCCGCCACCTCGCCAAAACCCCCCAGGTATGTTAAACTTAATCTTTAGTAATTAGCAGTGATACTCCAAAACATCAGAAAGGAATTATGATTCATAAAACATTTGATGTTGGGTAGAACTATTGCCCATCTTTGATTGATTACATTGGCAGCACAATATCTACCATGTACAAAACAGGACAACAACCAACTTTTAGCCCACTGGCGATTCATTAGTTGTGGATTTTGTTTCATGCATTGGCTACACATTGCAGGGCTTGTCATATATGAGTAGGGCTGGTTGTTTCTACATGAATTACTTTCCAACACCAACTATTTCTCAGAATGGATAAAAGAACCCTAGCTGTATACGTATTTAAGCCAGTGGAAATGATAGTTCAAGATTTTGTGAACCAGTGAACTCAGAAAGTTGTGGCTCTCAGTTTCTGGAGTCTTTTGTGTAGATCCTTCTTCCTCATCAACTTTCGCTATGCAACACTTGAGTAAAGGATATCAATATGTCTAATGCCTGATAAACTACAGAAGTACTCACAATCCTCAAATAGGATATTAATATCTAAAAAGTACATTTATCAAAACCCAATGTATTCAGTGATAAATCTTCCAGTATGTCCTGCTGAGTCCAGAGACTTGCTTTCATAAAGTCTTGTGAGTCATTGCAGATTTAAGATGAAACTCTATGCTAAATATTGAGATCTTTACAAAACTGATTTGAATGACAGACGCCAGCTTCCCCCGACACCGCCGGCAGACGAAGATCAGCCCGGGAGACACAAACCAACGGTTCCACAGCGGACTGTCATCAATGTTACACCTGCGGATAAAGATCAAGGTGAGATCAATTGATTAATAATCAACCATTTTGTGAATCATAAATGATGCAGTGACTGTGACATTAAAATACATAGTTTATGATGTAGCTCAGTGGTAGAGTGTCCACTCATCACCCGGAAGACTAGGGTTCGATTCCGGGTCGCGTCATTCCAAAAACGTTTAGAGGTTAAGAGGCACTCAGTGTTATTACGACAGAACAATGTATGAACTGGCGCTGCACTATGGCTGCCGGGTGCCTTGGGCACAAATCATATTCAAAATGTACATGCACTGAGGACAATAGCAACGGCTTGCCAGTGATCACTCATACTGAGTGCCCAAGACATTAGACTGTTTCTTTTATTATAGCAAAGAAAATTATATTTTGAAAGAAAACAGAAGGAGATTTGACAAATTAGCTTATCAAAGTTTTGAGGAATTATGCTATTTAACATCAAGATAGAAGCTAAACAATGATTGCAAATCTTTGAAAAAATTACTTGTTCTTGAAAGAAACCAATTTACAGCCTGTCCAATATAAACTGATATGTGTACTTCAGGTGTTTCCTATGCTGAGTTGAGATATGATACTCCGGGTCATACAGTGAAGACGCTGGACACTGAGCCGGACTCGCACTACGATAAGCCTCTCCCGGGGTGTCACCCTATCATCAACACTTCTCCCACCAACAAACAACCAGCCTCGCCTGAAGGGGGTCAGTATTTAGAACAATCTTACTAAAAACAGTTCATGTTAAACAAGAAATGGTAGGGTTTAATTAGGTTAATATGTATCATCACAATTGTTTGTAAAGAATAACTCACTCACTAGCTTGTACTGTGATAATATATTGAAGCCACCAAATAATTGATACTTCTGTCATGCCACATCCCTACATTTCTTAATGGACAAGTTCAGTTAGATGACACCATTACGCTTTGTAGTTTTTAATGGTTAAGCACAAAAAGTACCACTTTCTGTCACTTTTACTACATCAATCACACAAACCCACAGATTACTCCTCTGGATCGTTCTCAGTAGACCATTGAAACCTTTTCCCTTTGGCATCATGATATTGCAAGACATCCTTTATATTTGCATCCTTGACAAATGTGTGCTTGTAACATTTACATCCTGACCAATGTTTTCTGTAAGCATTTACATACTTGACCAAAAGCTACTGAATGCATTTACATCTTTGACCAGTGTGTACTCTGTATATTTACAATCTTTGACCAATGTTTGCTTTCAGCATTTGCATTCTAACCAATGTGTGCTCTGTATATTATAATCCTTGACCAGTGTTTGCTTTTAGCATTTACATTCTTACCAATATCTGCTGAAAGCATTTACATCCTTGACCAATGTCTGCTGTAAGCATTTGCATCCTTGACCAATGTCTGCTGAAAGCATTTACATCCTTGACCAATGTGTGCTATTAGCATTTACATCCTTGATCAATATTTTCTCTATACCTTTAAATCCTACCAAATTTGCTTTTAGCATTAACATTCTAAACATTGTTTACTGTAAGATTTTACAGCCTAAATTTAGATTTACCTAATTATCCAATCTGCTTTTGAACCTTGCCAACGACAATCTTAACCTTCGTTGTTACGATTTTCTATCTTCCTTCAATCTCTCCCGAGCCCTTTCTTACCCAGCATGCTTTGCTTTGCTTCTGCTGAGCCTTGACCCACTGACTCCGTGTTCACAGGAACTATTTTCTCCGTGACAGGAAACGGCCCTCCCCCACAACTGCACCGAATGCCGAGTGAATATGCAGGATGTCCCCCGCTTCCCAGGTCCAAACAGTCCTCTCCCGTACCACCGCAGTAAGTAGAGACAGTCTAATAGAGCAATTGGGATAATTATGAGAGTTGTGATGATATATCGATACATTGTGAATCGTGATTCTTAATCTAACGACATACGTATCGTGAAACGATGTCTGTATTGTGATATGTATCAATGATCCTAATCATATTAAAATTTTGAAGTTTACTATTGATATAAGGGCAATGGCCCCTTTAAAATGCAGAAAATTACTAAAAGCCATGAAAATGGCCCATTGTGACTTGTCAAAAGTGTCCCAATCACTGCTTGATTATAAAATGGCTTGTTCAACCTGTGATATGTATCAATGATCCTAATCATATTAAAATGAAATCATTGTTAACTACCAATAATGAAAAGCTTTTGAGAAACCTGTGTAAATATTTATGCCATGCCTTTGAACAAAGGGATTGAAGCGCTTGTTACCTTAGTAGTAAAGATTACGTTTGGTAGATTATGACCATACAGGTTACCGTTGTATTCATGCACTGTAAGCTTTGATGTTCATATGAAAGTGTAAATTGTATTTACTTTGTATACGGGCTGTGGCCTATAGACAAATAAAAGACTTGACTTAACGTGATTATAAAATTGCTTGTTCAACCTAAAAATCAAAATGTTTGTCAAAGTTCTTAGGCTTTTCCTATAAAATGCTCTGGAAATTGTGTATTGTGATACGTATTGTATCAGGAATATTGCAGAACCAGTAACGTAGCTTGGCATAAGTGTATCGTCACAACTCTAGTAGCTATCATTAGAGTTGTAACAACAAATTGAAGTATTGAGAATTGTGATACATCATCAGATAATTTTTCTTATCCTGATATGCTCTTTTTATTGTGATGTGCCCTAATGAATGCTTATTTTGCTAAGAAGTCATAATATTTGTTAAAAAGAAAATGTTTTCATAAAAAAAATTGTCTTGCCAACTAAGGAGTTTTCAAATTAATGGGATGAGAGCCCCAGACTCGTTGTCTGGCTGAATATGAATCTGTGAATCTAACAGGACTTCTGTTCCATTGCAGCGCGGACTTGAGTGACATGCCGGTGCCGGCGCGGAGAGAGGGATTACGTGAGAACCAGGATATAAACAAGGAAAACAACGGGACAATTCTGAGTAGTCTAAATGAGGAGCATGTTAACCATCTCGTCGGGCGAGGGTACGAGCGACTCAAAGTCGTAGAAGCCTTGAGGGTGTCTCATAACAACCTTAAAATGGCAGAGGACATTCTTGAAACCTTTGTCAAAAACAATCGATGAGATTACAGACAAAAACCACAGACTTTTTATAAAAAAATATGAAAAGAAAATCATATGGCGACTCGTCAGATTATAGCACTGGCTGGCTCCTTAGCGTCACAAATCAAACAACATGGACCTGACATGTCACATGTCACTAACGTGGCTAGGATGACATGGCTGTGTCACCAACATAGCTAGCACGACATGGCCGTGTCACCAACATGGTTAACACGACATGACGCATGTCAGCTAGCATGTGTCACCTTCCCTTGCCGGTTACAAGGGAGAAAGGGTTAATGAATTGAATGCTTTGATTTATTATTACACTCTGTGGATCACCTTAGTATTTATATGTATAGAACTATATCTGAGACTGTGATGCTATTCACTTTCTTGTAAAATGAATGCTCCTATTTTGTTCACCCAAAGTGTTGCATATTTCCGTAGTATGTTCCTAATTATTGTGCTTGAGAAGTGTTCGACCTTGACCCTGCTTGGTACGGTTGTATTCAACTTTGCCAGCGATATCAAAGCAATGTTAGATTTAAAGAAACTCTTCTAACGTCAACAAAGATACCTTTATCAAATAGGATTCTTCTGTCCTTACAAGAAGGACTTCACATGGGTTTTATGAATCATGTGGTATTTAGTATTTATAAAATCAAACATGAAAGTATGAGATATATGAGGTTTATTCGGCCCTTCTACAACATGAATTCCCTCAATACTTCTGAGTCTGGACCTGGATTTACGTCTGTATTTTGAATTCAAGGCTAAGATTGTCAAGTTGAACTTTAAAAAATCAACAATATTTATCCAGTTTCCAAAACTGGTTAAAATCATGAGAGGCCAGAACATAATTTTTTTTAAATTTCCTGACAAGTTCAAAATTTTGTTTAGAAAATCTATGGCTAAAAGAAATTCCTGTGATTTAGTCAAGAGATTAAGTATGGCTAATTGAGTAGATAAAGTCTAATAAGAAATCCTTGTGGCTAATCCTGAAATTATTGTATTAAGGACTAAATATGATTTTTTCTGATTAAATCTTTAATATTTTCCTGTAATCAAATATTGCAATATTGTAGAAATCTTATTTACCTTTCTCATCCTGATAGAGAAAATGTCATCTATTGAATATGTCATATATTGAATGAAATTAGGGCAAAGAAATATTACCGGGTAAGCATAATATTTTCCATTTCTATGCTGTCTCAAACCATAGCATTTAAGTTGAGGCTGATATTGTCTAATATTTTTTATTTTCTTTATCAAATTATCAATATTCTCTTTATCCTTGCTTCCCTTTAAGATTGAAAATACCCATAAATACATTGATTTGATTAATTTTCAATTTTTAATGTAGTTTCTCGCAGTTGTTGGACTATGAAAAATGAAATACTGAATATAATCAATTAATCATGGGAAACTTTCAAGGGTTCTTCCAAGCAGCCTCTCAACATAAAATTGGTAGTATTTTAGAAGGATTTTTCATTGTGCAATGAATAGAATGTCATAAAGTAGAAAGTAAAATATTTTCACTCATTGCTGCACAAAAAAGTGAAAATATTAACTTTCTATGTCACTCGTGAGATACAAAGGGTATATAAACTAAAATATGTGAGTGACTTGAACTTATTTTGAGAAAGGTTCGTAATCTTTGGGAGGATATTAGTAAATTGCATTGTTTTTTAATGTTGATATTGTTTTTTAGCAATCTTGTAATATAAAAGTTATCTTCAATTATGTAATACTATTTACTGTTAATACACGACTGCCAGTATATCTGAATCATCCTATTTAACGATTATTCATTTTGTAGATAAATATTATTTTCATTTGCTAAATCAATAGATGTTATTGGGCTGTGATTAAGTGCTTTCTTTCAAATAGAATTATTTACATTCATGAATTGAAAATATACTCAGTTCAAAAAAATAAAGGAACATAGAAAAAATGTTAGCAATTTTTTATTCAGATTTTTTTGATTTTTTTTATAAACGGATCAAAATATCAAAATCTGGTGATCTTCTGAATCCTTGCAGCACATCCACTTGTCACACTTTGAATGAGTTTCCAGATCACAGCACGTGGAATTGCATTCCATTCATTTCTGAGTGTGTTGAATAGTCCATCCAATGTTTGTGGCTTCATTGGCAGTTCTCGCACATGACGACCAAAGACATCCAACAGATGTTCAATCGGGTTTAGGTCTTAGACAGCCGTGGAAAGATTTACATTGTGTTGTTCAAGAAATGTCCTTGACACTTTTGCAGTGTGAGGCCTGGCGTTGTCGTACTGAAACTCCAACAATCTTCCAACTTTTTGACCAAACGGTATGACAACAGTCCTCAGAACCTCGTGTCTGTACCTAACACCGTCACATGTCCATCCAAACGCAACAATTCACCACACCATTAATGATCCCCCTCCATAGCATTCATGCTGACAAAAAGTACACATGTGATGGCGTTTTTTGCAGCGTCTCCATACACAGATGCAGAGTTAATTCAGACTTGATTCATCGGAAAACATGATGTGTTTCCAGTGTTTTAACTATCTTGCAGAATGACGCCTGGCCAACCAAACACGCCAGCGCTTGTGTTGTGCTGTTGGCCTGCTCAAACCACTGGACAACTTGATTTTAACTTGGCAGCTTTAAGACGATTTGACAGTTTGATTGGAAATTTGTATACCGACTCAGAGTTTATTCTGCCGGAGGATTTGAAGTTGTCTCTGAGAGCAATCAGTGGTAGTTGTCTCCCTCAATCCATGTCCCATCTTCAAATCACCTGTGTCGGTACAGGTTCCAAAGTCTTAAATTCAATTTCAAATCCAACCCATATGCTGCCAACTGCCTGCCATTTTTGGTTCTCTGGTACTGTTGAGGCATTCTTCTCTCTACTGTAATGCTAATACCAGGGTACTCAAGAAAATATTCCATCTTTTATTGTGCAATGATGATCGATTCTCACGCACTGCATGTTCAATGGATGCATTTTTGCACAGTAATAACAGCCAGTTTTAAATTTATGACGTTTTGTGCTAGACATATTTGGTTCAAATATAATTTTAACACTTGTATGTTCCTTTATGTTTTTTTGCTCAGTATACTTTGCTCTTTTTAAACAAAATTTACTAGTTTGTCACTTGACTAGCTAATAGTGCTTTACTATTTACCGTTTCAATTTGATAGAATATGTGTCATCGCTCAGAACCTTGGACAATAAGAATTAAAATGCTAAAATTTCTTATTTAGCAAATTTATTATTGAATACCCATGTTGGCTTCACATTTTCCTTGCCAATATTTACATTATTTTTGCATAATGATATCGTTAAAAATAAAAATTTAATATCATGACTAGGCCATGTAACTTTGCTTGAACTAATCAATGTAACAAGAATGTAACTCAATGCTAAAAAAATATTTTCTTGAGTTTGATTTAAAAATTATTTACCTTATATTTAGTCATTCCTATATATACAGATAAACCAACACAAGTCCCTTCCGACATTGTAGTTAATACAATTACATAAGGCGTTGACACTTTTGGACCAAGCTCGTAACTTTCTGAGGTTTTCTTTAAATTAACCATTAAATTCTACAAAATAAGGCTTTTGGGCTGGCAACATTTCAAGCTTGTTTCATGAACTGCCTCATGTCAATAAATCAACCTTCGACCAATTTGAAAAATACCCAAATCAGGAAACTGATTTCTAAATCAATAAATACATCATAAAGGTCATTTGCTCTCTAATTATTTCTTAAAAATTAACCTTTTTTCACATTTATGTATTACATTCTGCTTTATTGTATTCTTTAGAAGAATTAATAAATACTTTCATTAGATTGTTGTACTGTAACAAAAGATTTGTGAACATTCAAAATCAATTACAACCCATTTATATGAATGATTTATTGTTGAGATTCTTATAAACAGGTCACTACGGTCCATGATTCTATTGAGAAGATATTTCCCAAATATCGATGAGCAAGAATGAGTTTAAGACAGGATTTCTGTTAGGAGGCTTTTCGTCATAGGGTATCTCTTTTTTGTTTTATTTCTTTGTTAAATATCATATTTTGATATAATTTTTCACATTTTGTTCCGTATATTGCAAACAACCACACAAGATTCCGTTTTATATGAAATGATATGTTGCTTCAGTAGGTACCGCAATAAATGTGATGATTTGTATTTCAGCTTGCGATATGTTTATGATTTTTCCATCATTATTTATACATAATTTGTATATTCCAGTAGGCCGACGGGAGTATGCCATTCCCGAATTAAAACAAGTACCAACCTGGTTGGTTCCAATAGCTCAACTTGCATCTTATGTACTATATGTTTGAATATTTTGTAATATATTGTGGCCATGCTGAGTATCAACTCCCCTTGTACCTAGTTGACTACTGTTTGTTTCTGGCCTGGCCTCATTCTACTAATAGCACCTCCCTTGAGCAGCAAGTGTTCTAATCAAATAATCTGACTCATGTTTACAGGGATGGAATGGTTTGATTATGTGAATTTTCAGGAATATAGGTTTCTTGCTATTCAACATTTCAGTGATTAGGAATATTTTATTTAATAAATATATTGAAATTTTAAATTAAGACTAGTTTTAGGATGGAAATATTCACGGATTTGCAGTAGAACACGGACATAGCGAACAATCGGATATAGCGAACAAATTTTTAAGTTCCGTCAAATGCTCTATGCATGGCAGCCAAATGTGAGTAGCGAACACCGGATATAGCGAACTAAATTCTTTGGTCCCTTGGAGTTCGTTATATCCGTGTTCTACTGTATAGGAAATCAAAGATTAGACTTTAAATAATTGGAATTATTTAGTGGATAAGCCGATTTTTAACTTTGACATATATATCTCTTTGAATTAATGCTATAAACTCGTGTAAAAGCCAATATTTATTTATTCCCATCCCTGTAAAAATAAGTTTACACAAGTGATGATCTATTTGGGTCAAATTTCAAACTGTTCCTTTACTATCTCGAATGTCAAACTACATTTGCAGATGGTTTGACAGTTTTGAGACAGTGTATCATTTTTTCAGTGCTATGTACATATGTTTATTCGTATATATACTTGATAACAGCTGGGACATTGTCAATCAAAGTGCACTATCAACTGTGTGATAAGTGGAGGTTCAGTTTCAGCAGGTGCTTGGTTAACGATCTTAGAGAATGCTTAATCCTGTAGTAAGTTCTTACAATTCAACATTGTTATTTAGTTAATAACTACCAAGGAAAGCAAGTTTGGCTTCAAGGAAACCCTGATTTGAAAAGACATTTATGACAATAGGCAAATTCTAGACTTTTCTGTAACTTCTGCAATTTCAAAGGGGTAATTGCCCTTTTATCAATAGAAACCTTAAAAATTTTAATGGGCCATTTTTCTCATCCAATGTGCAAAATTGCCCATGACCCCTGCCTTTCCCAATCATGAGGGATGATAATAATGTTGATTGTGGTTTGTAATAGTTTACTGGCCGCAATTGGGGTCATATTGTCTGTGACAATAAAATAGGACCTCTTGACATTTTGATTATTTTATAGAAATTAATGTGGTGAAGATTAGGAATTTTATTATGAATAAGCAAGTATTTTTCTGTGAAAGAAAACAAGAACAAGTTAGCAAGTTATGAAAAATAACTAAGCAAGTGATGAAAAACAATTTTGTAAGTGATGAAAAACAACTAAGGAAGTGTTGAAAAACAATGTAGCAAGTGATTAAAAACAATGTAGCAAGTGATGAAAAACAATTTTGTAAGTGATAAGAAACAATTTTGCAAGTGACAAAAAAACAATTTGACAAGTGACAAAAAAACAATTTGACAAGTGGTGAAAAACAATGTAGCAAGTGATGAAAAACAATGTAGCAAGTGGTGAAAAACAATGTAGCAAGTGATGAAAAACAATGTAGCAAGTGATGAAAAACAATTTGGCAAGTGATGAAAAAGATAGACTCCATAGAATTTCTCCTGATTTTTAAGATGGATCTCTAAGGAGCAAATCTAAAGTAGGAAAATGTTAAACATTTCCTGGTATCGTGTTATCTAATTGAGATTGTCCCAGCTGATGCGTTCTTGTGTTCTGTACATGAAGGACTGTCCAGCAGTCTGTCTGTCTGTCTCTTGTCTCTCTCTCTCTCTCCATCTCCTTGATGATGATCCCATGCATGTACAAAAGAAAGCATAAATGTTTCCTACATCACCTCTTGTTCTCTTGTTTGTCAATAAGGAGCCATGGGCCCACACAGGATTTGGGGTTTGGATGGGTGTCACAAGGAATGAAATGGTTACAATGCATCAAAGTATATGTGACTAAAATGAGATAGTTGACTAAAATTCAGTTTCTTGTTACAAACTCTTCTGTACTATTTTTATAATGTATGAGATATAAGACTGTCAACAGTACCAAATTGTGACTCTCTTCGGAGGTATGCCAAACAACAGCACCCCCTTCAACAAAAATAGGGGAATTACAAGACATTTGATAGGGTCGGGGCATTTGTAGCACCACAGACAGACTGGCTTGTCCGGATTACACAATTTGAGATATTATTTATCAATCTTTTTATCCTACCAATCTGTAACCCATATAGTCACATTTTGGATAAATGAACTTGCAGGAACAATGTATTTTACTTTACTTTACTTCTACCATGAAAGTGGATACTCGATTCTGATTGGTTCTCCAGAAAAATCAAACGTGATCACCGCTTCACTATGCATTGACACATCCGAGATGAAAAACCACTTTCATCTCATTAGATGCCAATCTAAACGGTATTCAGTCGTTGCTGAGATCAATAGTATTGAAAAGTAATTAATCATGATTAAAATTTGTGTGTTGACACACCACAAACAATTTGATCATTCCGTGCCCGTTCGGATTCAATTCAAAATTTACTGTTAATCCAGTTGGCCTATAACATGTCTCTGATTTTCGAACACACTAGCGCGTTTAGTTCAATTCAAAATTTACTGGCTATCAATCTAGTATAGCATGTCATCATACCCACTAGGTTTATCTCCTAAATGCCGAATTTTGTTGTGTGAAGATAGTTCTTGGATCACTTCATGGTACAGCCAATAATTTATTTATGGTTAATCAAATCATGAATACAAACTAATATTATATAGCCTTTACCTTATATGTTTGTATGGATAGGTGAGGAAAATTTTGGTATACATTATCCCAGTCTAAGTAAACCTAGCCTCAATATTATCCGTTTCACTCCATTACTGAGTCTAGAAAGGCCTAGTAGAGGGTCGTGTCAGCCAACGTATCGAATTGACCAATCAGAACTCAGCTTACCAAGCCACAATAGTCTGCCTTCGCACGTATAACGTTGGAGGGTCATAGGTCGCAGAAAGGTCGGCTGACGCGACCCTCTACTAGACCTTTTTAGACTCAGTATAAGGAGAGAAACGGATAATATTGAGGCTAGGTTTACTTAGACTGACATTACCCTACTTCATCTCAGAACAAGGGATCTTCTAAACTGACAATCGTTGCTGATTAAAGGAAAACCTAAAATATGCTCAGACTTACCTGAGTTATTCCTGAAATAAGAAAACACAGGAAACAAGTGTTGATTTTGTTTATTGGAACATCGTATCCAACTACATCACAATGCACCAATCTAATTCTGGATATTTTTCACACAAAATATAACATAAAAAAAACGATAACATTACCTTTTGTCATGTTCAATGTTTTCAAAATTGTTTTGTCTGTGGCTTTTTGATGTTAAGTTTATAGTTATAATATGTGAACGAAATATATATTTTATCTCCTGGGTACTTCGGGGACAAAAGATGCAACATAAATTTATAATCAAATCTCAACTTTTCAATAAGTCCTCTTAATCTGTTTTCCCAAAAACTGTATTGACTAAAACGACACCATATCTTTAACAACTTGGTTGAATTTGGAGTGCCTTGCGACATAAGTTTTTCAAAGAGTGCGGCGATTTCGTTGATCAGTCTAATTCGTTTAGACGTAGATTCGCAGACGGATTAAAAAAATCAAAGATCAATAATTTTTAGGGAATCTTAAATAAAAAAGAATAGCAAAATTGTTTGGACAATACTTTTTTATATTGTGAACATACACGACGTATGGGAGAATTCACAAGCACTAAGTCTTGAATTCACAAGTCATATCGATGTCTCAAGTGCTTGTATAAAAGAACGTGATATCTTCTTCATCAGAATCAATAAGAAAAGATAAGATGACACTTTATTGCCCAAAAGGGAATTCTTCTTACATCCAACAGAGCATGACATGATACATGTAAAACTTAACAATAACAATCAATACTATAGAAAGATAATAGGCTTACTTAGATACAAATAACAACACACAAACATACAAATAATATACAAGCCGCAAGCACAGTTAGTACAAATGAGTATGTATTCTCCGAGACCCTTTGTATGTTCCCAGGAAAGAAATTAAATGGTGCTGATGAAAGGACGCTTTTTAAAAAATAGCTTACTTAATTTATTTTTAACATCGATCCAACAAACATTTTCTTCCTATCGCAAGCTCGTCTTTCTTTTTTCCCCGGCAAATGTATTTCTACACTTAAACTATGTATATTATCATTCCCTATATATCAAACAAATGTGCCTCATGTCAAAACAAAATAATCTGAAAGGGATTATCTTGCATATATAAAAACATTGCCCAAGCACGAGAAAGCACAGATACTGCTAGCGCATTACTGAATCAAATAATTTTAATAGTACAATCTAAAATGAATTCCGAAATAACAATTGCAAGAGTTTTATATTGTGAATTCTTAAAGATGACCGTAAAATTTTGCAAAACACATGTGAATAAAAACAGAACGACAACTATTTGACATCATTCTAGCCCTTTTACGAATGCTTCTATTTCTACATTTGTTTAAGAAAAATTGTTTCTATGTAGATTCAAATAAATATATACACAAGTAATCTAAGCATTCCAAACAGGCGTCATTAATGATTCAAAATGACAATTAATTGATCAAATTGGTATCAACAACACCTGCAAAACGCGATTTTTAGGAAAGGAATTATGGCATCTTCGACATTCCGTACAATTCGTGGGCGTTGTCGTTATGGTGAAAAAACTGTTACTTGCTTCTTTGTATTAGATATTGGTGTTATTCGAATACATTGGCCATACCAAGAAGAATGGCGACATAAAATGTATCATATTTTAAGATTATTTTTTACGACATCAGTTGACAGCTCGCGATAACCGACGGTTTACGTTCCACACGTCAACTCAAGATGGCGGAAGCTGAATTTGAGGATGATACGATATGGTAATTTTTTTTGATAACGAACGGTTTGGGCAGTTAATTTTTACTTCACATGAACAAATGTACTTTCAACTGATATTTTTATCATCTGAAGTGAATTGTAAGGTATTGTTGCAGTAGCAAACTAAATAACTAATGTTACACTTTGGCAGTCTGATGAAAATAATAATCGTGTTGACAAGTCATTTGAAGTGCCAGTTCAACTGTGACAGTGACACTGACGCATAACATGTGACACTGACTCTAATTTTATGGCAGTGATTTCGATTGTTTTCTTCTGTTTCACTGTATGAACTGTATATCTAAGTGTAGCCATGTCAGGTGAATTTGAAAAAGTGGAGATGTATGGTTACAAATATAATCAAATGAAAGACTAGGATGTAAGCAAAGAAATAACACAACTTCTTATTGGCTGGGCCCGGCCACTAACCAGCTACAGGTCAACAGAGTCAGTCAAAGCCAGTGTCAATTAGTGGGAAGGGAGACAACTCCTCACATCTGTAAAAAGAAGCATAAAAAAGCATTATATTTCCATCTTTTAAACACATTTCTTTGGTTCCAAACCCAAAAAATATTTCACACCACTTCTGGGTAACAAGTTCCTGTAAGAATGCTATTGCAAGTTACTTATTTTGTATTATAATGCCCTCCTACTAGTAGCCTTAATCATCATATAAGTATTGATGGCACCATATCAACATTACTCAGTAATGCCTTCATAACAACTTTACTAGACAAATATATCTTAAATAAGATAAATTTGCCTCCATTAATTGCATTTGGCATGTAAAACATTAGTAGCACATTCTAAATCACAGATAACACTTCATCCAACTGAACCGTATTAATGTTAGCTGAAAATCGTCTGCTGTTGGAATTCGTACTTTTCCCAAACAAAATTTGCCATCCACAACCCTCAGAAGAACGTCGAGTATCCATTGGTTGAGAATTCAGCAAGTATTAACAATTTGTATATCAAACGATTAAAAACTACAGAAGCTATATGCCAGACGACCAGTAAGCTTAGGATATAAGGATATACACGACTTAAGATGATACTTTGATTGTGATTATTATTAGAATCTTACTGTCAATCTGACACGTTGTGAATACTTCATTTTAGTTGTTTAATGATGCCAGGTTTATTCTTGTTGTTGTTTTAGGATATCGGTGCGGAAAGTTCAATCCGGTACAAAGTTATCTTATCTTGGTGTCTTGTTCAACAACTTTTACACAACTTGAAGTTTTAGCTTATATATATTAACGGATTATGAAAACTTATAATCATTAAAATGTCGACACAACAGGGGAACCAATATGGACATAAAACATGAAAAAATGTTCTTTGTTGATTTAAAATCGAACTTTCCCAAAATACATATGCAAATTAGACAGACTCATGTAACCTACGAAGGCTAAAGTATTATAATACAATCCGATATCATTTGGATATTGTAGAAACATTATGCAAATTACTCCAACTTGCACAAAAGTATTCCAGTAGTTTCTAGAAAGGCCTAGTAGAGGGTCGTGTCAGCCAACGTATCGAATTGACCAATCAGAACTCAGCTTACCAAGCCACAATAGTCTGCCTTCGCACGTATAACGTTGGAGGGTCATAGGTCGCAGAAAGGTCGGCTGACGCGACCCTCTACTAGACCTTTTTAGACTCAGTATAAGGAGAGAAACGGATAATATTGAGGCTAGGTTTACTTAGACTGACATTACCCTACTTCATCTCAGAACAAGGGATCTTCTAAACTGACAATCGTTGCTGATTAAAGGAAAACCTAAAATATGCTCAGACTTACCTGAGTTATTCCTGAAATAAGAAAACACAGGAAACAAGTGTTGATTTTGTTTATTGGAACATCGTATCCAACTACATCACAATGCACCAATCTAATTCTGGATATTTTTCACACAAAATATAACATAAAAAAAACGATAACATTACCTTTTGTCATGTTCAATGTTTTCAAAATTGTTTTGTCTGTGGCTTTTTGATGTTAAGTTTATAGTTATAATATGTGAACGAAATATATATTTTATCTCCTGGGTACTTCGGGGACAAAAGATGCAACATAAATTTATAATCAAATCTCAACTTTTCAATAAGTCCTCTTAATCTGTTTTCCCAAAAACTGTATTGACTAAAACGACACCATATCTTTAACAACTTGGTTGAATTTGGAGTGCCTTGCGACATAAGTTTTTCAAAGAGTGCGGCGATTTCGTTGATCAGTCTAATTCGTTTAGACGTAGATTCGCAGACGGATTAAAAAAATCAAAGATCAATAATTTTTAGGGAATCTTAAATAAAAAAGAATAGCAAAATTGTTTGGACAATACTTTTTTATATTGTGAACATACACGACGTATGGGAGAATTCACAAGCACTAAGTCTTGAATTCACAAGTCATATCGATGTCTCAAGTGCTTGTATAAAAGAACGTGATATCTTCTTCATCAGAATCAATAAGAAAAGATAAGATGACACTTTATTGCCCAAAAGGGAATTCTTCTTACATCCAACAGAGCATGACATGATACATGTAAAACTTAACAATAACAATCAATACTATAGAAAGATAATAGGCTTACTTAGATACAAATAACAACACACAAACATACAAATAATATACAAGCCGCAAGCACAGTTAGTACAAATGAGTATGTATTCTCCGAGACCCTTTGTATGTTCCCAGGAAAGAAATTAAATGGTGCTGATGAAAGGACGCTTTTTAAAAAATAGCTTACTTAATTTATTTTTAACATCGATCCAACAAACATTTTCTTCCTATCGCAAGCTCGTCTTTCTTTTTTCCCCGGCAAATGTATTTCTACACTTAAACTATGTATATTATCATTCCCTATATATCAAACAAATGTGCCTCATGTCAAAACAAAATAATCTGAAAGGGATTATCTTGCATATATAAAAACATTGCCCAAGCACGAGAAAGCACAGATACTGCTAGCGCATTACTGAATCAAATAATTTTAATAGTACAATCTAAAATGAATTCCGAAATAACAATTGCAAGAGTTTTATATTGTGAATTCTTAAAGATGACCGTAAAATTTTGCAAAACACATGTGAATAAAAACAGAACGACAACTATTTGACATCATTCTAGCCCTTTTACGAATGCTTCTATTTCTACATTTGTTTAAGAAAAATTGTTTCTATGTAGATTCAAATAAATATATACACAAGTAATCTAAGCATTCCAAACAGGCGTCATTAATGATTCAAAATGACAATTAATTGATCAAATTGGTATCAACAACACCTGCAAAACGCGATTTTTAGGAAAGGAATTATGGCATCTTCGACATTCCGTACAATTCGTGGGCGTTGTCGTTATGGTGAAAAAACTGTTACTTGCTTCTTTGTATTAGATATTGGTGTTATTCGAATACATTGGCCATACCAAGAAGAATGGCGACATAAAATGTATCATATTTTAAGATTATTTTTTACGACATCAGTTGACAGCTCGCGATAACCGACGGTTTACGTTCCACACGTCAACTCAAGATGGCGGAAGCTGAATTTGAGGATGATACGATATGGTAATTTTTTTTGATAACGAACGGTTTGGGCAGTTAATTTTTACTTCACATGAACAAATGTACTTTCAACTGATATTTTTATCATCTGAAGTGAATTGTAAGGTATTGTTGCAGTAGCAAACTAAATAACTAATGTTACACTTTGGCAGTCTGATGAAAATAATAATCGTGTTGACAAGTCATTTGAAGTGCCAGTTCAACTGTGACAGTGACACTGACGCATAACATGTGACACTGACTCTAATTTTATGGCAGTGATTTCGATTGTTTTCTTCTGTTTCACTGTATGAACTGTATATCTAAGTGTAGCCATGTCAGGTGAATTTGAAAAAGTGGAGATGTATGGTTACAAATATAATCAAATGAAAGACTAGGATGTAAGCAAAGAAATAACACAACTTCTTATTGGCTGGGCCCGGCCACTAACCAGCTACAGGTCAACAGAGTCAGTCAAAGCCAGTGTCAATTAGTGGGAAGGGAGACAACTCCTCACATCTGTAAAAAGAAGCATAAAAAAGCATTATATTTCCATCTTTTAAACACATTTCTTTGGTTCCAAACCCAAAAAATATTTCACACCACTTCTGGGTAACAAGTTCCTGTAAGAATGCTATTGCAAGTTACTTATTTTGTATTATAATGCCCTCCTACTAGTAGCCTTAATCATCATATAAGTATTGATGGCACCATATCAACATTACTCAGTAATGCCTTCATAACAACTTTACTAGACAAATATATCTTAAATAAGATAAATTTGCCTCCATTAATTGCATTTGGCATGTAAAACATTAGTAGCACATTCTAAATCACAGATAACACTTCATCCAACTGAACCGTATTAATGTTAGCTGAAAATCGTCTGCTGTTGGAATTCGTACTTTTCCCAAACAAAATTTGCCATCCACAACCCTCAGAAGAACGTCGAGTATCCATTGGTTGAGAATTCAGCAAGTATTAACAATTTGTATATCAAACGATTAAAAACTACAGAAGCTATATGCCAGACGACCAGTAAGCTTAGGATATAAGGATATACACGACTTAAGATGATACTTTGATTGTGATTATTATTAGAATCTTACTGTCAATCTGACACGTTGTGAATACTTCATTTTAGTTGTTTAATGATGCCAGGTTTATTCTTGTTGTTGTTTTAGGATATCGGTGCGGAAAGTTCAATCCGGTACAAAGTTATCTTATCTTGGTGTCTTGTTCAACAACTTTTACACAACTTGAAGTTTTAGCTTATATATATTAACGGATTATGAAAACTTATAATCATTAAAATGTCGACACAACAGGGGAACCAATATGGACATAAAACATGAAAAAATGTTCTTTGTTGATTTAAAATCGAACTTTCCCAAAATACATATGCAAATTAGACAGACTCATGTAACCTACGAAGGCTAAAGTATTATAATACAATCCGATATCATTTGGATATTGTAGAAACATTATGCAAATTACTCCAACTTGCACAAAAGTATTCCAGTAGTTTCTAAGTCTTTCACCTTGTATAAAGTGCAAATCGTTAAGTGTGTCATGGATTTATTCTAAGTATCTTTATCACAATTATTAATTCATAGGTTTCTGAAATAGAAATTCACCGTGCGGTCCTTAATAGCATTACATTTCTAAATAACTATTTTGGATGAAGTAAAAATTTTCATAAAGGCAATCGATAATGGTCGGTTAAAGAAAGAAACAAATTCATGTAATCAAAGTCAGGAATAATTACAACAAAGCGACCAAATAAGGAAAATGTACTCACGTGTTCGACTGAGGACAGCAACTGTGACAGGCGAATATGTCGTCTGCAGTGAATGCCTCCCCGCTCCCCGATGGTTTGGATAAAAATGTGATGTTAGTGTACCTCTTGTTAAAAAATTATAACAGTTGGATTTAAAAGATGGTTATTTTATTATAAATATAGTGTGTACCCTTTTCCTTCAAGAATCAGGACATAATATTTTTCACAGAAATGTCATGTAAATAATCCCAAATGTTTCGTAACGTAAGTGTTATTAATTACGAAAGGATGCAAGTAACAATGGTATGATCATAACTTGAATTTAGGTGATTTTATTTCTGGAAAACAATTAGTGGTACACGTGCATATTTACTTAGTAGTCACGTGATGTTTAATCGGTCTATAAATAGGGCGGCCGCTACAGTTGTCAGTCGCAGGTGAGCAGCGGAGGAGTCAACATCAAGATCGTCTCGCAATTATAATTAGGACTTGTTGTACAATTTTTTATTTGCATGGTGCGCTAAATAGTTTAGGTTAATGATATATGTAGTTTTAAGGGCTTGGGGATAGTTGTTTCTTTTATTAAGAATTCTCAAAAAGCATGAAATATCCTCTCTTGCTTCACTGGCAACACTTTCTGTGACGTCATCCGACCTCCCTACTAAGTGAGAAATTTTGAAATAAAGGAAACGTAAGCAATAACAGCTGATCAGCAGATCGACAGTTAATAAGAATAAATAAATAAATGATAAAACAATGATGATAGAAATAATGGTGTAAAATCTCTGTAAAATATTCTTAATACCTGATAACTAAAATCTTTTGTAACCCTTGTGGTGGTGCCAAGATCTTATTTTTGTATGACCTGTTCATTGAACAGACATTCAACAAACCAAAGAGATTCTCAAAAGAAAAAGAAATATTTGAAATTAAAATATGTTTGCATGAATCTGTAAGGATTTTGCATATTCTACAAAAATGACCAATCAACTGAAAGAATCAATTTCTAATGTGTTTTCAGGATGACAGAGCTTGAGACAGCTCTTGTAGAAGAATGTGACTTCGGAACCCTTAGAAATATTTGCAAAGGAAGGACTCTCCCTGACCACCTTAGAGGGGAAATATGGCAGGTTGGAGTCTTTCATTCTGTAACAAACAGAATATATTTGCTTTTGCTGGATTTGTATTGAGTAATGAGTTTGTGTAGCGATAAATTTACCCAAGAGTGCTGCTTCAAATACTCATATAATTTAGAAAAGACTCATAAAAATATAAACTTTGAGTCCTGTGAAGCAAAGTCTTTTGTGGTACTATTTGCTTTTTATTGGAATACTCATTTAAATCTGTTTGGACTCACAAGAATTTTGGGTAGCGAGTCCCTGGAAATTGCTGGGGGTGGGTTGATGTGACAAATACCATTTTTATCTCCCGTGAGATAAGAATATATCAAGAAATTATATATACTATTCATGTAATGTGTTACGTGATGAGATAAAAGTGCTATTTTCAAAGAAAAGACAGTATCCTCAAACTATTTTCTGCCGCTAGATCTGCCTGGGTGTACAGGACAAGGGAGACTCCTTGGCAATGTTTGACGGTCTGTACGACATGGAGGAACAGTCACAGCTGAGGGAGGATTGTGCAGCCCTCGTAGGTGCGTGTCAGAATTATATGAGTGTTCATGACATACTGTATTTATGACAATAAGTATTTCCTGAGTAAGAACGAGGTATATACTTTTTGAAAAATAATTGTTTATATATTTTTTATATTATATTGAAAAAAAAAAAAGATTAAAGAAACAAAAAATTAAAAAAATTGAGGGATATACTGATATTAGTGTGATATTAGAGTGTCGTAAACAAAGTATTTCATGGGCACCAATATGATTTTCTGTTTATTACCCTAGTCACAAAATTAAAGTAAATACTAGAAATCTTTTTCTCAGAACAGGCGGACTAGCCGCTATAGAACACAACGTCATAGGCAAACCCTGATGCCAAAGCACTGTCACAATGAAAAAGTGATATGTTGCCTAGGGCATCATATAAAAAATATGAACCTTGATATGACTGCCTTTGAAGGTAATAATAAGTTATATGTAGTTAGATAGAGGATATAATATAAGTGTCCATGGCATACTATGTTTACGACACGAGTGGCTAAATATTAGTATTTCCCGAACGAGAGTGGGGGATATACTAATATTAAGGCACGAGTGTTGTAAACGTAGTATGTCATCGGCACTAATAAAATATTTTGTTTATTACCGTAGCCTCCAAATTAAAGAAAAAACTCAAACCTACTTCTAAGCATAGGCGGAATAGCCACTGCCGGCCTGTATAGATTGTGACGTCATAGTTGAACCGTGACGTCAAAGCATTGTTAATAACGTGACGTCACATTGAAAAAGTGATATTTTGCCGTAGGGCAACATATGAAAAATATTAAACATGGTATGACTTCCCTCTTAGGTAATAAAGCCGAGATCGGTACGCGAATATTGGTTTGATAATTTTGCACATATATCTTTGATGTGATGCAACTTTATTTTGAGGGAAAATACGAAAATGAAAAAAAATATGATAAATTAAAAATTTGAAGCGACTGGAGGTTCGTTTGCACCCGATCAGCTGATTGCAAAAGTAGTACGGCATTATGACGTCACTATCGTTGAATAACCTGCTTTGGTTACACAACACTCATTGAATAACTTTCAACTGGTTACACAACACTTGTTTCAAATAACCAAAGTTATCTCATGAAGATATTCAGAACACGTATGTAATAAAGTAGATTATAGTAGATCTCGTGGGCATCTCCCATCATAATGATGTTATTTATAAGCAAGACACTCACCATTGTTTATATATTACTCAATCAAAGTCAAGGGTCAAACCTATTTTCTTCCTGCTTCTGCATATGTAAGTTGTAAATAACAATTGTTAAGCAGAAATGCTGTTAAAATGAGTTTAGTATATATCCTGATAACAAAAACTGTGTTAAAGTATATTCAAACATAACAAGTGCAACAGATTCCTAAGAAAACACCAATAAAAGCTTAAAATTGCCTACACCTACCAAACACAATGCTGTCAGATCTTTAAGAGTAATGAATTTACATGTGCAGTTTGCATTTTCCTTGAACAATTTGAAAGTGAAATTTCATCATAATCAGACGTCGGCAATGCAATTTTGATAGAGGGAGAACTATTGCCTGACAATAGGTTGGTTTTGCACAGAGGAAATGAATTGAACGAGTGTAGCCTTAATGTTAAAAACCTCCTTTTGAAACCACCTTAAACACCAATGAAAATAAACATATCAGGCAGAAATATTGGTTTGACACTTGAGATTTTTTTTAGAAGTATTTATGCATACTGTTCCTGTAAGTATATATAATTTCACATCATGATTTCCAGATAAGTTTGGCAATGAGGAAGAAGACAAGTTATCTGTGGTATCTGACCTGGAATCTATTCTCACATTCTACTGCAAGTCTCGGGGAGAGCGCTACACAACCGGCAACGGCTGGCTCGACACGCTTCAACCCCTCCTGGCCCTCAAACTCTCCCGTCCCGAACTCTACAACTGCTTTTATGCCATTGAGAACAAGTTTGTACCAAGGTATGTCTTTTCAAGTTTGTTCTTGCCACCAATGGCTTACTCAGTGTTTCATATACCCCTGCGTCATGCGTCGATTATGCAGAAGTTTCCAATTTGACGCAGACAAATAACAGTGGATGCGTATGCATGACGCATGGACATTTTCAGCTGTACACTGACATGTAATACAAAAATGTTTTAGACAGTTCAGCAAGCCATTTGTGGCAATTGACCAAAACATATTTTACATATATTAAGCATAACAAGTTCAATGAAATTTATGTTTCAAAAGAAAATGAAAACAAACCCACGTGAAGATGTTAAAAAAACATTGCCCGACACTACGGTGACAGTAAACTTTCATTGTCAAATGAAACTGAACTTACAGTGGGCAAGTTTACAAAACTCCAATTAAAATTCTTTGACAAAGACTGCCTATTTCTCATATTGATATTTACTGTCTTATTTCTTGAACTGAAGCATCCTTATTCCCAGTTTTCCTTAGAGTAGTTAACTACGACATTGGAAACAGAAAGTCAAAGTACCCGTATGACAGTCATATGACAGTCATCTCGTATGAGGTTGAAGAGTCCATTTTTATGTAGGGAAAGCAAGTCACAAAACTTGTAAATTTTATGACACAGTGTTGTCAAATAATTGTTACCGGTTGCTTCTCAGCATAAAATGCAAAACATGTGTCATTGTTTCTTACTAAATATCTCTTAGAATGTAAAGTGACTAAGAGGAAATAAAGGAAATAACAGTATCCCTAATAACCTGTCACCCCTCCACAGTAATTGACCATTCTCCAACCACCAACTTGGAACTAGGTCAACACTTTGATTGACAGTTTCCTGTCTCATAGAATTCAGCTTTTACTGACGTACTTGTGGGTTATTTGTTTTGATTTATTCATTATTTTAATTCCTTGATTTGATTATCAAAGCTTATCAGCTGCAACATGAATGCATCTTTAAAAGTTTATGCCAAAATGAATTGTTATTGTACAGTTGGACTTGGTCTTGTTTGTTTGTCTAGAGTTCAAAGTTGCAGTTTGTTACTAATGTAGGTTTTGGGTATTATGCAAGAATAAAAGACAAATATAGTAAATGAAGAATGATGAAAACAGTAAATAATGATTAATTTTCCTTTTATGATTAATCATTTTAAATCAAAAAGTTTTATGACAATCTCCATTTTAAAATCATACCTAGGAAATTTGTTATACATTTAGAAAAGAAATCCAGTGGTTCTGCAAAGATGAAAAACCTATTGTGTACTTTTCTAGATTTTTGTTGTTGATTTTTGCATAAAAAAGATAATTGTAATTAATAACAGCAAAGGATTTCATTATAAATAAAAAAATAATCATAACTGCAAAAGAGGTGATAAAAATACAAGTTAATTCGAAATAAGATTTTGTGTGTCCTGACTCATGTTAATGGATTTTGACTCACTAAATTTTGAGTCAGTGAGTCACTTGACTCAGAGTAGGCCATTTCAAGATGAAACACTGCTTACTAGCAGGTATCATTGCAATGAATTGCAACAATAGCATTTGTGGCTTTCTCCCTGCAATAATTTCTGAACACTGCACTACCTACAAGGATCCCAAGTAGTTACGTCATATCATTGTGACGTTATCATGTTTATGACATCATAGTATCATATGTTGATGTTGATATGCCCTGATATAAGTGAAATAATCTTTAAAGTTGCGTTTAACTAAAAAATCACCTCACCTCTATTTTTTCTTCTACAGAATAAATTAAAATTTCGTCTGAATATTTTTATTTGGCAATAGTTGTAGATGCAACTGCATTCAAGCCTAAGAGAGCAAGTTTTTATCAAGGTTTGTCTACCAAAATACTCATAGCTGTTCTATATAACTGTCGTGTAGAGTATTGGAACATAGAGCTCAGAATATCTGAAAGACATATTTGGTAAACTTGTGCTGTTTATCTTTCTTGACAGGGACTGTGGGAAGACAAGCAAGGCATTCCACCTGTTCAGGCTGTTGATTCAGTATCATGATCCAGAGTTGTGTTCATACCTCGACACCAAGAGATTAACAGTCGACCTCTACGCCATGACCTGGGTATGTATTCCCCCCTGTACTATAATTAACTCAATGGTTAGAATGAATTTGTTAAGCAAATTCTCTTATGTAACAGAACAAGCTTGCCTAAAAAAGGCTCAAACAAGGTAGATGGGACTTATGAACCACCTGTGCATTAATTGTGAACAACATCATCTCCCATTGAATGGGTTGAAGTTTTACACGGCTTAGGCAATATTTCAGCCATATGAGCCACCCCATGAGTTTCTGGGATCACAGAAAGTTCTCATTGTTGCTGAATAGAAGTAGCTAGTACTGACATAAAAAAAAAAAAATTAGTGTGTTTGAAGTAAGGGTTTTCCACCCAAATTCATTGTTACACAGCTTTGACCCTATTAAGCCCAAACTCTCCGCTAACTTATTTGTATATTTCCAGAAGTCAGCTGCCATGAACAGTCTAAGTAAACCTAGCCTCAATATTATCCGTTTCACTCCTATACTGAGTCTAGAAAGGACAAATAGAGGGTCGCGTCAGCCCATGAATTGAATTGAATTGACCAATCAGAACTCATCTTACCAAGCCACAATAGTCTGTCTTCACACGTTTAACGTTGGAGGGTCATAGGTCGCAGACCCTCTACTAGGCCTTTCTAGACTCCGTATAGGAGTGAAACGGATAATATTGATGTTAGGTTTACTTAGACTGCTGCCATGAATTGTGATTGTCAGTGCATTGATTTCTTTTCCTTTTTCTCAGTTTGTTTTATCTTTATCAGCATTGCAATGTTACAAATAAGTCATGCATGTATGTTGATTCTCATGCTTCCCTCCTCAGTTCCGATGTATATTTAGCGCGACCTGCGACCTTCAGGTGACCTTGAAGATGTGGGACGTCTACTTCCAGCATTCTGATCCATTCCTCGTCTTCTTCCTCGCCCTAGTAATCCTAGTCAATGCCAGGTCAGTGCAACATGACCTTCACATATTGTTCCAATGTACCGGAGACGTTTGGTTCTTGTTGAATTCAGGATCCTCAACCCTCGTGTTTTGTTTCTTTGCATAAAAACATGAATCTGTATCTATTCATCATCAAGTTTAAGTCAAGTGTTAGCAGGCTGTTATTATGTCCATGACTGTATACAGAAAAAGTTCATGAAATACTATTTTCACGATACAAGTCCTCAAATATAAGAATTTCCCCAAGCGAGATTGAGCAATATGCTGATATTTAGGCATCAATGTCGGAAACATAGTATGGCATGAGCACAAAGATGATAATTTTTAACCTACCTAACTTAGTATATGGCACTCACCTTTCTCACGAGAGACAGAGGTTTACCGCGAAATTCATCGTGCTTACCGGATGGGCTGCCCCCAGCCCACTGCGCATGAGCGGGAAACCGGAATCTTGGGTAAAATTTGTATCATACTTTCTTTCTCTCTCTTAGAGAACGCACGTATTTTCATCTCGCTTACTGATTTTCTTCACGGTTGGTTTTTCTGATCTTTTTCCTTCCTTTCCTTCCGTCATTTCTCCTTTTGCTGCCCCCATCGTTTCTAATGTATCGATGTTTCCTTCTAACTTCGCTTTCGCGATCTTTTTGCACTTGGTGATTTTGATCATGTACGTGGCACCTCGCCATGTTTACGTCCTTGCATGTTCTATTTCACTTGGAAATACCTTCTGGGGGGTCGATCTGCCTGTTTCGTACCCCCCTTCCTTTTTTTCCCTCTTGTTTTTCCATCTACGTGGGCTGGTTCTGTTGACCTGCTTTTCTGCACGTCCGCATTTCCTGCTTACGTCACATCTACCTTGCTTTGGTCCAAATACTATGGCTGCCTGTTTTTTCCTTCTAAAAACTCGTTTTGCATTTCTAATCACTTCCTAAGTGTTTCTATGCATTACTTCCAGCAGCATATATCCCATTTCATATAAAAATAATAATATATCGCATTATATTTTATTTTTTATATCTTTTTCACAAAAAATTTCATAAAAATTTTTTCAATCACAAATTAATATATATCATAATCACTTATCCCTATATATTAATTTCATATTACATATTCCATATAATGCATTTCATTTTTGCATTCATTCCTATTAAATAAACTTGTAATAATAATTTTTTCCTTCAAAATTATTTCATTACATCTTATTTAATTTTCTACGGCAACCTTTCCGGGACATAAATTTTCCCGTTTTCGCTTGCCCTTAAAGGGGCACGCTCTTAAACAAATTTTTAAATTCTTAATTTCAAATTTTTGTATGCATTCCCCTTGTGTGTGTCTCCATGATTGGCATGTCTCTGACTTATGTGTTACAGTATTTATGCCAAGAGTCTACTGTGTCTTGTGTCGCTCCTCCAAGTCGGCCAAGGACCCACACCTCCGCTGCCCAGATTGTCTTCCCAGGATCTGCCTTGTGGACGACCGCTGTGCAGAGTGCTCTGACCTCTCCCCCATCGACTTCAAGGTCTTCACCTCCGCTCGCAGGAAGAGGCTTACCCAGCGTCGACGTAGGAGCATGTCCGACCCCACCACCGACCTCCCTCCCGTCGAGCCGGCTGGCTCTCTGGACTCTCCACGCCAGGAGGAGCCTCGTCGCTCGCCCACGCCGCCTCCTCCTCCTCCTCCTCCTCCTCCTCCTCCTCCTCCTCCTGCTCGGCAGACGCCGCCTCCGACGCCCAGCACGTCCTCGGCCCTCTCTCGCCCGGAGCTGGAGCTCATCATGTCCAGCATGTTTGATAAGTTGATGGCCCGTCAACCTCTGTCACAGGACCAGGACCAGCGCCAGGACCAGCGCCCGGACTCTCGACTGGACCAGCGCCAGGACCAGCGCCCTGACAACCGCCAGCGTCACGACCAACGCTCGGACCAGCGCCAGGACCAGCGCCAGCACTCCAGGGATCGTGACCAGCGTCAGGATCAGCGCCAACGATCGGGAGATCGAGACCAACGCCAGCGCCTGGACCCCAAGCAGCGCTCAGACCGGCGCCAGCGCTCTAGGGACTCCCCTCCTAGGGACGTCAGGACATCCCGCTCACCTCGTCGCTCCAGGAGCCCCTCCCCTCCTCGGCGCCAACGACGCTCGCGGCGCTCCAGGACGCCCTCCCGCTCTCGCTCTCCGTCAGTGGACAGGTCCACCTCCCGGCGCTCACGCCGCTCCGGCTCCCGGACGCCACCGAAGACGCCCAGATCTTCAAGGAAGAGGCGCCACTCTCCCGTTATCTCTGATGATGAACGTCACTTCGTCCCAGACTACGAGGACGACGAGGCAGAGGGCCCCACCTTCTTGCCCTTGAAGATGGTATCGAGCTGGATTGCTGACAGACTCCCAGAGGGCTCCTCCCCTGGTGGCTCGGACCCTCTCACTTGTGTGCGTGAGGACCCTGACCTCAAGCTCCCCCCTCACCCTGATGTGCTGGAGGGTATAGCCGCTCTTCAGGACGATTTTCAGAAGCTCTCGCTGTCCTCCTCCCTGAAGTCCTCGAAGCTACCTGCAGCTACGCCCGTACACTCGCTCAGCCGTTTCGACAAGGCCGCCGCCCTGGACGACGCCATAGGACGCCTGGCCCCAAACCTCAACCATACGTACAAGGTTTCCGATACTAAGATCTCTTCGGTGGAGGCCGCCCTCAGAAGGACTCTGAGGCCGCTGTCGATCCTCCTCACCTCGACTGACGCGATCAAGGCCGACTTAGACGTCGACAACCCTTCTCGTCTAGATCACCTCCATACCCTGATGGACTGGCAGCGGCGCAACATGGTGCTTGTCCTCGACAACGTTAGAGCTGGCCTCGGCTCCCTCACCCACCTTCGACGCTCAGGCTTCCTGGACCAATGTGCGTGGGACTCCGAATTCAAGAAGTCCCTCCTACAGGCTCCCCCCACGGCATCGACGCTCTTCGCGGACAAGATCCCGGAAGTCTACAAGGAGCAGGCTGCAGTCACCCAGACGGAGGTTGCCTTCCGGACCTTACAGCACGTGTCCAACATCTCGTTCCGGAGGCAGAATAACAACAGCCAACGCCCTTACAAGCGCCAGCGTGTTAGGACGCAGCCCTCCAGGTCGGGTCCCTCCTCGCAGTACCAGCGATCTGCCAACTCCTCCAGAGGAAGGGACGCCCCCAAGCCACGCGGAGGCAGGGGTGGCAAGCGACCCTACGCCAGACAGTGATGCCTGCGCCCCACGCGGCTGGGTCCTCCCGCCCCCAGTCGTGCCGGTGCACCCCACACCCGTAGGCGGGAGATTAGGGATCTTCTGGCGCAACTGGACAATACTAGAAGATCCTTACGTCACCAACACCCTGAGGACAGGTTACAAGTTGCCATTGACCTGCCCTCCCCCCGTGACCGCGACTCCCCTGGCACGGGATTACTCAGAAGCCCAGAGCGCTCTTCTAGCAGAGAACATCAAGACGCTTACCGACAAGAACGCTCTGGAGTTGGTGCTACAACCCGATCACGCCCCAGGGTTTTACTCACCAATCTTCCTGGTCCCGAAGAAAAATTACACCAAGTTTCGAATGATCCACAACATGGCGACATTCAACGAGCTTTACATGGAGCCACCATCCCACTTTCGCATGACCTCCCTAGACGCTCTCCGAGCCCAGCTGTCTCCAGGCGATTGGATGGTCAGCCTCGACTTACAGGACGCCTATCTCCACGTGCCGATCTACCCGCCTCACAGGAGGTTCCTGCGGTTCATCTTCCAGGGCCTACATTACCAGTGGCGGGTCCTGCCGTTTGGAATTTCTTCGGCTCCGTGGTTATTCACGAGGATCACAGCTCCCATCTGCCGCTATCTCCATCTCAGAGGGATGCATTTCGACCCCTACATCGACGACTGTCTCATGTCCAATCCTCAACCACTCGTTCTACGCAGACAGGCGGCGTTGGCCCTCGACCTCCTCCGCCAGCTGGGATGGCTAGTCAACCGGGAGAAGTCTCAGCTCGTTCCCTCCCAAGACTTGACCTTCATAGGCGGGCGCTTCCGGACAGACCTGGGCCTGCTACTCGTTCCTCCAGACAGGTGGACCAAGATCCAGTCCTTCGTCCACCGAGCCTTGGTGTCCCCTCTCCGACTCAGAGATTGGCAATCTCTTCTGGGACTCCTCACGTCCGCCCAGGCCCTCACGCTCAGAGGTCGTCTCATGATCCGCCCTCTCCAGGTGTTTCTCAGCCCTTACATCCGGTCGGACGACACGTCAGTAAGGATCTCCCTGCCTGCGCACCTCAGCCAGTACCTCCGTTGGTGGACACAGCCATCGAACGTCTGCGAAGGCGTCTCTTTGCTAGAGTTTCAACACAACCAGGAACTATTCGTGGACGCTTCGCTCCAGGGCTGGGGAGCTCATCTCGGGGATCAGACTGCGTCAGGCATTTGGACGCATCCTCAGACCACCTGGCACTCAAACAATCTGGAGATGCAGGCAGTAATCTTAGCAGTGACGCATTGGCTTCAAGTTCTACGAGGCAGCCGCCTTCTCCTGGCCTCAGACAACTCCACGGTCGTTTGGACAATCAGGAACCAAGGAACGACAGGCTCTCCTCAGCTCCTAGAACAGGCCTTCGAGCTCTTCCATCTTCTGGACGAGAATCAGATCTTCGTCAGAGCTCGACACATTCCAGGCTGCAGGAACGTCCTCGCGGACGCCCTGTCCAGACCAGACAAGCCGTCACCAACAGAGTGGATGTTGAACCCGGAAGCCTTCGCCCTCATCGCCGCTCAGGTCCACCGTCCTCTCCTCGACCTGTTTGCCACGAAGCAGAACCATCAGCTTCCGGTGTACGTCTCGCCTCTCCCCGATCCAGCAGCTTGGGCCGTCGACGCCATGTCCTTGTCGTGGGAGAATCTGGACGCATACGCTTTTCCACCTCCGATTCTCCTGACCAAAGTCGTCGCCAAGATCAGGGACACACTTCACCTCAGACTGACTTTGGTCGCGCCCTACTGGCCGGCGAGAGGCTGGTTCCCCGATCTTCTTCGTCTCGCCGAAAAGATCCGCTCCCCCTTCCAAAGTGGCCAAACCTGCTTCGTCACCCTCTCAGTCGGCAGCTTCACCCAGACCCCGAGAGGTACGCTCTGCACGTATGGACCATCTTCAGAGATCACTCCGGGCCAAGGGTTACTCAGGACGAGTAGCCAGCGCCATCTCCAGAGCCCATAGGCAATCCACGAGGTCGCTGTACGATGACAAGTGGCTGTCATTCGAGAACTTCTGCAAGGACGCAGGCCGGGATCCTTTGTCCGTGGACCCCCAGTTTGTGGCCAACTTCCTCCTTCACCTCCGCCAGAAACGTCACCTGAAGGGTGGAACTATATCAACGTACCTGTCGGCGCTCAACTCTGTCCTCGCCGTTAAATCTGACAGGAAGTTCTCCAAGGTTCCCGAGCTGGTCGCTCTCCTCAAGTCGTTCAAGCTGGAGGACCAGAAACTCAAGTTCAGACCTCCGGCTTGGGACCTCAACGTCGTCCTCAGATATCTGCGAGGAGCTCCCTTCGAACCCTTGTCAGAAGCCTCTTTCCAAGACCTCTCCAGGAAAACAGCCTTCCTCCTGTCCTTTGCTACGGCCGCTAGAGTGAGTGAGCTGCACGCACTGGACGTCACCAGAGTGCGGTTCGAGCAGTCTAGGAAGGGTTCAGTTCACCTCGGCCTCTTGTGGAACTTTGTTGCCAAGAACCAGCTCCCCGGACAACCGGGCAGGACGTTCACCATCCCTCCCCTCTCCAAGATCGTGTCGTCCTCTGATGCGGAAGAACTCGCTTTGTGTCCTGTACGTGCCCTTCGGGAGTACATCGACCGCTCCGCGCCCAAGAGAGGCACCAGGAAGAGACTCTTCATCCCCTTTTCACCATCTGCCAAGGGAGAAGTCACCAGAAACACCCTCTCGCTGTGGCTCCGGACCGTCATCCTAGCAGCATATGACGCAGCCGGCTTGCCTCACCCTGTCGCCAGCAACCCGCACGAGATCCGGGCACTTGCATCCACCATGGCTTTACATCGCAACTGCTCAGTTCCAGCCATCATGGAAGGATGTTTCTGGCGCTCTACGACGGTCTTCGCATCCCACTACCTCCGGGACCTCGCTGTGGAAGACATGCAAGGCCTGCAGACCTTTGGACCGTTGGTGGTAGCCCAACAGCTAGCTGCCCCAACGTCTCTTTAGGGTAAGCTGAAAACTCATCTACTTCGTTACTTCTCACCCTGCACCTGTTGAGTTGTTTCGTTGTTGGCGACTTCGTGGGGTTCACCGTTTGCTTCTCTGTGCAGTTCGCTTCGGTCGTTCCCACTCCGGGAGGATGTTTGATGGATGCTTTTCTGCCTTGATGACTCGTCCTCCCTCCTCCCTACTGTCGGATCAGTGGCATATACTAAGTTAGGTAGGTTAAAAATTTATTAAAATCTAAATATTTTAGATATTTAAATACCTACCTAACTTAGTAGGAATTACTCCCGCCCGGCCTCCCCTTCGGACTTCATTGGACGTCTCTTACAAGACTTCGTTTCCAGAAAGTATGATACGAATTTTACCCAGGATTCCGGTTTCCCGCTCATGCGCAGTGGGCTGGGGGCAGCCCATCCGGTAAGCACGATGAATTTCGCGGTAAACCTCTGTCTCTCGTGAGAAAGGTGAGTGGCATATACTAAGTTAGGTAGGTATTTAAATATCTAAAATATTTAGATTTTAATAAATTTGTTTATTACTGTAGTTGTAAAATTTTAAGAAAATACACAAAATATGCGTCCAATCATAGGTCTCAGAGATGACTTCATTAGTTAAATGTCAAATCCAATTGAGAGATCATTATTTTTACTTTGAAACCTGCATAACAAACTAACATTGCAGCCTTTCTGAATATAGTAAACGGTCAGGTGTTACTGTTGTTAACTTCTAACTATGCTTATGCTATTAGCTGTTTTTCTTGAAATTTCTATAACTCTTTCAGAGACATGATCATGTCATCTGAAGAAGATACAAAGCAGGTTTTGACGGGTAAGTTTTTGTATCTATCTTAAATAGTTGAAATCCTAAAAACTTAAAACGTCAATTTGCTCAGTCTTTGAAGTCTTTTCCATTCCCAGTTCTTCCTTGAAAGGAGACATCATATATTTATCATATTAAAATGTGTTCCACAGGAAATATTGCTTGTGGACAATTAAGCAATATCTCCATGAATATGTTGTATTGACAGTAGATTCTGACAGTACATGACATCACAATCATATTGCATCATCAAATAATGTCGTCACATTGTTATGAATACTAGGACGTCATAGACACGGTGATACTATGATATCAACATTTTAGGAGTTAAAGTGTAGACATGCAAATGTAATGAAAAAGGATTTTGGATGATCGACAGAATCTCATCCTCATGTTTTCTGATACCAAATATATCAACACTCATTCATAAGCAAAATGTGCTCGCCAAGCCTAAAAAATATTTGTTACTTTCATCAACTTGTGTTGATATCTATGATATCAGAAGACACTTGCGTTAGATTCTCTATCTATTGCAATATGTAATTTAGCGCAGTACTCAGTTCTATACCTAACTCACTGTCTCATTCACTGTTTGTGTACACAGAGAAGATCGTGGGCTTCCCATCAGGCCTGGAGGTTGAAGATATCGAGGATTTCTGTTCTCTTGCACAGTATTATGAGTGTAAAACTCCCCAGTCCTTCAGAAAGGTCAGTGTAAATAGACTATCGTGTATGTTCAAGTCACACTTTGTTTATGTCTGCATGTTGGTCATTCCTGAGTAAAAGTTTTCACTCTTTCACTGGAGACAACTTGCAAATTTTCTAAATATCAAAACAATCAACTCTTGTCAAAGGTTTACACAGCACAACAGCTGGCAGTTGACAAGAGTTCACTGTATTATTGTCTTTAGTATTTATAGTCATATGTATTCAATATAGGCTGGTAGCATACTTTAGTTTTGAATACACCCTTCACATATATAATGATTAACATCATCAATGTTTAATGTGTCCTGATTGCATTATTTACTTGGGTTGCATGTTCGGCTTTGAAACATGAGGTCTCAGGTCTGAATCCCATTTGGGGCTTGCAATCTATGTATGCAGTAGAGAACTTTTCTACACCCAGCAATGTTTAGGTTCAATGCTACACTGAATTTCAGCGCAGTACCACCCATGCAGTGTTATCTAAGTGACATACATTCCAATGCAGCGTTTAAACTCCAAATCATCTCACCTAATTCTTTTAACTTTTGTATACAACCTCCTCATAATGATGAACATTATTGTTGTTGCTTGCAGGACTACCAGAGTTTATTGTTTGGGATGAGTATGGTTCCGTCTGAAGAGAAGGAGGAGCAAGTAGCCCAGGCTCTCTGTCTACCGGTGTCCGTAGCAGAACTACTCCAGGCTAACGAACTAGCAGCGGTAAGATGGATTACCTGTATATAAAGGGATAGTCCCAGTCTTATTAAAATCGACCGAGCTCCGAGGAATTAAATAGGATAAATATTGACTCTATCGGGCTTCGAACCAGTCGGGATATCCTCTCCGTCTTGGTCTGAATGCTGAAACTAGTGTCGACAGACAAACCCAGTCGTAAGCTATCCAATCACATCCTTATTTTTTAAACAGTGTTTATACTTATGTACTTATGTATAACGAATGGTACACTGGAGTTACTTGCCCTTAGCATGATATCGAAAGCTTTTGCCGTCCGCCTTGCGATTGGTTAAATGAGCTTGCGCCAGAAACATGCGATAGAGTTGGGTGCAGACCGAGAAGGATATCCCGACTGGTTCGAACCCCGATAGAGACAATATTTTTCCCATTTTATTGCTCGGAGCTCGGTCAATTTTAATCAGACTGGGGATAGTCCTATCTGTGTATTTTTTTGTGGAAATATTTGGGGACATTGCAGTTTATACATATGATTCTTTTAGTACATGATAACACAACTGAATTGAAACAGGATACTTTGGGTAACATTTTTGTTGATATATATCTGACAACTTTAAGAAGACTGCACATCTACATCTACATCTGTAAATCTACAACAATGAAAAGTGGAAGCATTCATTGGCGCTCCGTGTGTGAAAAGCCTTGCAACGACATTTCCAGTCATTATTGTTTAGTCCAATTGTTAACCAATGTAAATATGAGATATTTCATCAATACATTTGATTTTCAATAAACTTAAAATAACAGTTTTTTTTTGTTTTTTTTTAACTTTTTTTTTTTTTCTCACAGTTTTTATTATCACATTTTCCCAAATTAGCAAGATTGCTGACAGGACACAGTCTATATAAATAATTCCAGAAGTTGTTTTTGTCATGAAATCATGTTTATATTTTGGCTGAATGTATGAATTGAATGTAAATAGATCAAGGGGAGCAATTTGTATTGGTCGAAATTTTATACTTGATGAAAAATCTTGAATCATCTCTTACAAATGCCAATCAGAGATTAATTTGAAGAAAAAATCTTATTAAACTCAATGAAGCAATTGTCTGTGCAGATGGCTAGCAACATTTAACTATTCATGTTTAATAATATACAGTTTTACTGATAGGTTTCACTTTACACCTGGAAATGTTACAAAAAAACTCAAATATATTAAGTAAAATATTCTTTTTATGAACCAATTCAGCTGAATGAACTAGAAGAGGTGAGTTGGTTTTCTGGTATCTGGTTTTCATACTTCCCCGAATTTCAACCCAAGCGAATTAGATATACTTCGGTAGACCTAATCCTATTCCCTGTATGAAAATTCTCGGTTATCCAAGCCTGATTGGTCAAAATTTAATCACCCTTGGGACATTTCATCAGGAAAATCTGTTTTGCAGTGATACAACCTTGACTTGAGTAAGTCAATGAAGTCACTACATTGATTAAGCAGTCTATACTTTCAAAAGAAATCTTTCAACATAATTTGGTCTCTCATTGATGAAATTGGTTTCAATTCAAGCTCCAAGCTCACCCTTTTTAATTCATTACCTATAAGGACAGATTTTTCCTTTGACATTTCAAATCAATGTTTGGGAGCATGCTATAAAAAGATCTGTTTTGAATGCAGTTCCAAGCACATTTTCTCAGCTTCTAATATCAGGTTGTTTCATATCAACAGTCAAGAGAGGGTTATTTGATTATTAATACAAATATAGTTACTGATGAAATCAAAGGGGTGATGGGAAAAAATTGTTTTTGCTGTTTGATTTGGTAATTTAGATGCAAGTATTCTTCTCTTATAACTTGTGTACAGGGCGAAGGCAAATGCTGATTTGTTTTGAAAGGCATTTCAGAAGTTGGAAGGACAATAATGAAGAGGAGTATATGGATGAATAAAGAAGTTGTCATCCATATGTTCTTCTTCATTAGATGTTAAAACTCTTTTCCCCCAAATCTATTTTCACCCTTATAATCAAAATCCAGGTTTTTGAAAGGACTGTGATGGTTGTCTGGAGCCCCTTTAGTCAAGACTTCATGCATGATTTCAAACCAAATATCGTTTATTTCTTTACAGACATTGGTGTGGCATTTGTATGGTAATTTTTATTTCACATAGACATTTGTTTGGCAGATAAGAAAAATCTGGCTACAATAGCGTATTTATTTACTTTTAAGGCATATTTTTTAGAATATATATCTGATATCATATTTTCAACAGTTGCAATGCAGAGTTTAAGAAATTAGGTCCATTTTATGAACTAAGTCGGCTATTCATCATTGTATATTACATCAACAATGAAGTCATTTGGTTCAAAAAGATATTTCACTGAGTAAAACACTATGTTATTTCACAACAAATATGAATATCATTTCAATGTATAAAATACTTATTTAACCAATCAAAAATTTAATTATATATATTTTATATATTTATTATTTATGTATTGAATATATATCAGGGTTCGAAATTAGCACTAGTCCAGTAGCTCATGGCTAGTGAAAAAGATGCTTGGCTAGTAAAATTCATTGACTTGTAGAAACAAAGGACTAGTTGAAGGTGAAGAAACTATGAATTTGTAGATGTATTTGGCTAGTTGAAAGTTATTGGGCTAATACTCTTAGAAATTCACTAGTCTGAATGGCTTGTGCGGCAAAAGGACTAGTTTTGACCTCTGTATATTATATGTAATTTCGCATGTTATTACAGGAAGACGGTGTGCGATATTTCATAGTTGACTGTCGACCAGCCGACCAGTACAACAGCGGTCATCTTCCTACAGCCTTCCATCTAGACGCTAACCTTGTAAGTTGAATTGATTGCTAATGCTATTTCCCCGTCGCTAGTGACTAGGCTTTGCCTTGCAGGAAAATTTTCAGTTTATTCACAAGTGTTTTTTGTTGACAGATGCTGCAGAACCCCCTAGAGTTTAACACAGCGGTCCATGCTTTGTTCGCTACACGGAGCTCTGCTCTAGCTACCGGTGAGTAGGAAATGAAGGGATGGGAATATCCTCAATACAAATGATACACAAAAAGTTATGTTTAAAATTAATTTAAAAATTGTCACAAGAGTAAAGTTTGTAAAAATCAATGTCTCAAGAATATTCTTAGACTAGAATTAGATATTTGAATGTTAAAATTATTACTGGACTTGCTGATCGAAGACCTAGACTGATTCAAGGCTCATGTTTGTTTCACAGTCATGAAGCAGAACTAATAAACCTGTATTTTGTTTCCATGGTTACGGCAGGTTCTGTAGCGGCGGGGGAGCACCTGTGCTTCATGGGGAGCGGTCGGGAGGAGGAGGATCAGTTCGTCAACATGGTGGTCGCCAACTTCCTCCAGAAGAGTCACCAGTATGTCAGTATGGCCAGGGGAGGTTATGCAGGTCAGTCACACAGAGTTGTCTCCCTTCCTTATACTTCTCATAATTAATTACAATTCATTAGTTGCTAGTATTTCGAAAATCTTTTTAGTGAAAAATAAAGACAAATAATGTTTTTTGAGTCTTTTGACTTTAATTATCATCATAAAAACAAAAATCCTTTGTGTGCTTCTCCAAGTAGTATGACTTAGGTAATGTTATCTTACTATCCAAAAGCCGCCATTTTTTAATGGCTGCCCTTTTTGTTCTAGGAATAAATTTAAATGTCCCTATACCTCAAAATCTTCATAAAAGAATGCTCTTTCAGTATACCAAGTTTCATGCTTGTATCACAAAAAGCACAATGTCCCCACTTATCTGCTGGACTAAGTATGTTGCATTTCAGAGAGTTAAAGTGTTTGTATAAATAAATATTTTGTTTATATAAGTATAAAATCAGGTCAAACAAAACATTTTTTTTTGTAAAAAGAAACTAATGGGTTCTTTATTTCTCGCTAACATTTGTATTCAGTGTAAAACTTTTGTTCAAATATAGCACAAATTTGTTTTGAGTCAGGATTAGAAATAATTGTTGTTTTCTATAATGAAAAATAATAAATAAATAGATGTATACATCTTGTGTTGATATTGCTAGCCCTGCACAAGCTGCTGCAAGACAACCTGGTGGACGGACTGGCTAACCACAACATTCGCACGTGCATCGCATGTTCTCCAGACGCTCAAAACAGCGCCAGTGACACAGAGAACACAGAAGATTTTACAAATACCAGAACTGTAAGTGGAAATGTTTTCATCTTCTTTGTTGTACCTCCTCTGATATTCAGATTGTTATTGCAAACCTTATGACGTTACATATGATATTTTGAGGTGTCTTTTCAAGCATTGACCTGCAGAAAGCTGTTGCTTGATAGACTTAGAAGCAAGAGACGGATGATAATTTAATCCCATCATCAGCAGATATCATATGATCAGATGCACATGTTTTGCCATGCATGTTTTGGTGTGTCATTAATTTTCGTCACGATGAATTTTTATCTTGTATTTTATTTTGAATCAAATTAGTAAAAGTAAAAAAATATTTAAGAATTCCAACACCTAAAAGTCTATAGCTAATCAGACACTGTGTCTTCTGTGTTTCCAGTTAACGTCTGAGCTGCTGGGAAAGTTGTCTACAGTTGTGAAGAGCAAATCAGTCGACCTGAAGGAAAAACTCACCAACTACATCAAGAATGATCAAGTACCGGTTGAAAGGTGACGCAATATTTACCCTTTGACGATTTTCTTCCTTGATTTTTTTATATGTATTGCTAAAAGGCTTTTAGAAAAGATGATTTCCAATGCTCATTCTTTCAATTAAATTGCTTACAAAGAGGTTTTGAAAAATAGTTACTTTCATTATTGAATCTTCAAGTTGAATAGCTCTCAAATAAACTGGTTAATGACAAATTTTATTCCTAGATTTTCAATCGAATGTCTGTCGTAAAAACTCTTGATAATGATGTTTATGATTATTTCCATGCCTTTGTCTTTCAGCTTAATGTTTTTCAAAGAATATTTTGATAATGGTGGTAATCATTATTTCATTACTTGACCTTTTGAATAAATGCCTGTCATTTAGGATTTAAATGATAATTTCATTTCTAAATTTTTGTGTGAAGAGGAGGTATCTATGTATATAGCATTCCTTCTGTCCGTCTGTCTGTCTGTCTGTTGGTAGTATATCTCCTAGAATATTCATGATAAATACATCAGTGGAAACATGATTTCTAATCTCTTGCAGGCATGTGAGCAACACTGATAGACTGGGCAAGAGATACAGAAATATGGCCAACGTGTTCACCATCGGGGATGATGATGAAGGTGAGTTCATGTACACTGATGGTAATGATAATCACAGCCACCTATTATCTTATCCGGGTGTGGTGGTTGGTTGGGTCAGTGATCCTGGGAGCTATTCAAGCAAGAGCTTACATGCTCGCGGTAGGATCACCCAAGGAGTTTTATGTAATAATAATAATACAATGTGCATGGATAAATGCACTTGGCAAAAGGACTGTTATTATCATGTAATGCAAGAATTAATAATCAATTATAGTAATGATATAATGTACATGGAAAAATGCACTTGGTAATAGGACTGTTATCATATAATGCTAGAATGAACAATCAATAATAGTAATAATACAGTATGCATGGATGAATGCAGTTCATTAAGAGACTGTTTTTATCATATAATGCTAGAATCAACAATCAATAATGGTAATAAACCTATGTACATGGATCAATGCACTTGAGAAAAGGACTGTTATTATATTATTATGCTAAAATAAAGAATTGATAGTGGTAATATATGGTATGCATGGATAAAAGGACTGTTATTATCATATATGATGCGAGAATCAATAATAGCAATAATACAACATGCATGGATCAATGCAGTTCGTCATGATTCTTTTATCATATAATGCTAGAATCAATAATCACTATAGTAATGATGCATGCCATCAGGTGACGAAGGCCTGTCCACGATGGTGTCGGACGATGAGCCCCGCGAGGTGGTCAGTCTGGACACGTGGCTTCGTAAACCGGACGTGGTATACACATGCCAATGTCAGGAGGTCAGCGCCAACGGATACATGTTTCCAAGGTAACAGAGATAGAAATATTGAAAACATTACAATAAAAACTAAAAAACTTACCGATTGAACATCTGTCATCACTCACCCCTTACTTTCTACGGGCGAGTACCTTACAAGGGGAAGTTATCCCTACCTAACCTTCACTTTCATTATCGCGATGACAAGACGTCTAATTTTGTGATTTTTGAAATAAACAGAACATTTAAAAATATTTTTTATTTCCTTGCAGTTATCTGCTTGTGACATCATCACACCTATTTGTGCTTAGAGACATTCCAAAGAAGAAAGGAATGGCTTTCATTCAGTCTCGGCGAGCGCTTGGAAGCATTGTCAAGATAACATCCAAGAAAAAACACCCAGAATTCATCACATTCAAATACGGCACAAGTGAAGACGAAGGTTTTCACATAACTGACTTGGACAGGTTTATGATCAGCAAGGCTGGTGAAGCAACAAAAGTGATTAAACAACAAATAATGAAAGTTTTGGAAGCGCTTGACAGTTAGCAGTAGAAGAGAATGAAACATCTGTCTGTCTGTTCGTCTGTGCGTGATGAGATTGTTGAAAAAGAATGAACCTATATAGAAGATTCAAGGAATGTTGGAATATTTATGAAGAATGTTCAAATTAACAATTATTAACGGAAAATATTTGGAGAATATTGCAGAAATATTATATATATTGAGGAAAATCTTGCATCAGCAAGTCAGAACAAGAAGAATAACGATAGTGATCAGTTCTTATAGTAGGGCAAATTTCAGCCTTGCCGAAGATTTAACTCTCATGGTGCCATTGAACCACATCTGAATGGCGTCGAGGTAAATTGTTTGTGCTGCATACTTGTGTTGGGGTGCTACTGTGTTGAATATCAGCCTCAACCTCACAGGAATATTTGTGTTTATCAACTCTTGTTTGCTCTCATATTTCACAAGAAATAATTGCAAAGCATCGCTTGAATTAACTCGTTCAGTCCATCAAGGGGCACATGTGAAATCTATCAACAAGGGGGATAACTCTGGTAATATTTTAGTGACCAAGTCTCAAGCTCATTGTTGATGTTGAATATCATTGTGTTATACTTTTTCTCAACTGAGAATTTGAGTCGGGGAGTTTCATAAATGTATTTTGTCAAGTGGAATGTGAGTATGTATCTGTTCGTTGAACTACCGGTACTTTAGATAATGTCTAGCGCCTAGGTAAAAGGTTCACAGAAATCTCACCAACCTTGGAGCATGGTGAAAATGTACAAGAACCTGTATTTCTCACGTACGACTGTCAGTGTTAAATCATTTATGGCTTTTGTTCCCACCATAATTTTGAACTTTTTGGTCCTCGTTTGGGTTTATGTATATTTTACATCATTAGCAATGTGGACAGTATATTAATGAAATATGATTAAGATAACACTTTTTTTTTTATTGAATACCAGCGTAAAAAAATAAGTATGATAGGTCAAAATTGAATTCAACTCATAGCATGAAACTTTGAAATTGATAACAAATGAAATATTCTGTAAGTGCCCTATCATTGTTGGTGATTTTTCAAGTTTCTATTAGCTTAGCTATAAACTTCAGTATGTGATCTTTCAACAATTTCTAGTGATTTCTTGTGGGACTTTCCTTGACCAACCAAACCTATTTGGTTTACCGTATTTACTCGAATACAACCCCGGGGTTCTATTTCGTTCAGTACCCCCTTACCCCCCGGGTTCTATTCGAGGCCCGGGTTATAATGGAGGCCGGGTTGTATTTCTTCAGGTCTGAATTGACGTTTCAAAATCTTCTAGGAATGGCGTTTTCATGGAAAATTATTGATCTAGTTCTACATATCTCGTGGCATTTCTGTTGATATTCATTCTTTTATCAAAATCCATATCAATCCCTGCAATATACGGTTTCCGTGAAGTATATACTATCGACATATTATACCAGTATTTATGTTAGACCAGGGTTCTATTCGAGACCCGGGTTGAATTAATGTCAGCACCCCCTTACCCCCCGGGTTATATTCGAAGCCCGGGTTGTATTAGAGGAAATACGGTATATTATTTTTTAAGGAGCATATATACCGGTATATATATAGTTCAGGGATTGTAGGTGATACAGCTATAAGTTATGATGATGACCTAATTTGAAGTAACCATAATATCATGTATGTTTTATGAATGAAAGACAGTCACATAATGTTTTAATATATATAAACTGTGATCAAATTTGTATATTATACGGTGATCAAATCGAAATACATTATATTTAATCAGAGCTTCAGAAATAACAATGAAATTTCCAACATGTACACCTAATATTTGTCTCTTTTTTTATAAAGATAATGCTGGTTTTGTAAATAGCTTTTTTACTTGATTTCAAGCTGTATTTAGGATACATGAATTGAATGTCACTAAGTTTAATCCCAAAGAATGTGTTTCCTTGTTTATCGTTATTAATATTTATTCAAATATTCCAAGTTTTGGAATGTGATGACACCTATTCACTGCTATTTATGTATATATTTGACCTGCATGCCAAATATTACTTTGCTTAAATTGTAAACATCATATTTGTTGAATTATCCCAATGTTCTGAAATGTAGATTTCTGCCTGTGTTTATTTGTAATGCTTACAACTTACAAACTATATGATAAAGAATGATCAGTAACTTGAAAAAAGTAGATTGAGAAAAAATATTGAAAGTAGTTTGGCTATGAAATCCAAAGTTTATATAGTTTATTTACTGTTATACCTGATATACTTTAAGGTGATGAAAGAAACAATAAGAGAGTAACCGTGAAGAAATTCATCAAGCACAAATGCCATTCTCGGTCAGAGCCAGAAACTGGACTGAACAACTTGGGTTTATATTTTCAAACTCTCTGAAAGGCATTCCTAAACCAATGATTATACATTGCAGTTTACGGGGACAGTCCTATCACGTTTTTTTTGTGTGGAATGAAATTCAAGGGGACATTTCAGTTGATACATATGATATTATTAGTACATGATTATTACACAACATTTGAATTTTATTTTACGGTTTTTGGTAGTTCATATTTGACAACTTGATACATAAGAGCACATACTTGGCAGTCTGATTAAAATTGACCGTCCTCCGAGGAATAAAATATAAAAAATATTGTCTCTATCGGGGCTTTAACCATTCGGGATATCCTCGTCTCGGTCTGAATGCACCCACCTCTATCGCATGTTGCTATAACCAGTTTAGCGCTGACAAACCCAGTCGAAAGAAATCCAATCACATCCTCGTTTGTAAAAAGCGTTTGGCGGCGATTATTTATTACGAATGGTACACTGGAGTTGCCTGCCTCTAGCATGATATCGAAGCTTTTACTGCGCTCCTTGCAATTAGCTAGATGAGCTCGTGTCAGAACATGCGGGTAATAGGAGCTTTCAGACTGTGAATGAGAGAAAAGCCGGGCTGGATGTGTTTCGAACCCCACTAGAGATAATATTTTTACATTTTTTTCCTCGAATCACAGTCGATTTTAATAAGACTGACATACTCGGTCAAAAAACAACGAGAAGTGAAGACATTTATCAGCACTACAAGCATAATAAGTTATATTGCTCATAACAAGGCATGGCTGGTGAGTCTTATCATTAATCAATGTAAATTTAAGGTCCATCAATACAAATAGTTTTCTTTCATTAAAAAATAAAAGTGCAGAGTCTTGGTAACATTTTCTCACAAGATTGTATATTGGAAGCAATAAGACCGTCTTTAATCTTTTTCACACCAGCTTGGTTATGAATACAGGACATTTGACTTTCATTAGAGAAATTATTCTAACAGTGTCTACACACAATTTTGCTGAATAAGGTTGATAAACTCCACATAATAAAACAATGAACAATAAGGACAATTCTTATGGATGAACAACTTCTTTATTCTGTGTAAGCTGTTGCAATTGCCACGTCTCCATGAAGACGGCGTATGACTTCTTTGATTGGCATTCTAGAAGTTGGTGTGATGAACAATAAGGACAATTCTTATGGATGAACAACTTCTTTATTCTGTTACAGAATAAAGAAGTTGTTCATCCATAAGAATTGTCCTTATTGTTCATCACACCAACTTCTAGAATGCCAATCAAAGAAGTAATAAAACAATGACTAAAATAACACAACTAAAGAATTGAAAGTATTGATTTGGAAGAATAAAGAAGAATTGAAATTCAAATTGAAAAATATTATTTAAAAATTTGAAAACCAGTGAAGGTGCTGACAAAGCGAGAAATCTTGCCCAATGTTATTATAGAACTTTATAGGGATTATGAATATTGAGGTGACAGGAAAGCGAGAATAGTATGACCTTGTTTCAAGCTTGCCAAAAACGTCGTGTATATATTGGTGTGAATGTAAGAGTGTGTATATAGTAAACGTATTTATTATGTATTTGAAGGAAGCTGCAAAGTGTGGTTCTGTTGATTATAATAACTTTTTCTAGGCACCAGGATAAATTTTGGGAAAGTAACAAATTATATTAAAAAAGACGCCATCAACAATTTGTCATGACAGAAGATTAGAAATATGAAAGTTTTATTATGAAAAAGACAGAGAGAATCTCACCCAAGTGTCTTTTGATATCAAATATATCAACACAAGTTGATAAAAGTAACAAATATCCGGGGATATTTTACTTTTATCAACAAGTGTTGATATGTTTTATATCAGAAGACATGAGGGAGAGATTCTATTTATCATCCAAAATCATTTTTTCATTAGCATGAAAAATGTACATCTTTGAACATTGCATAGCCCCCCAACTTCTAAACCAGTGATGTCATAACATTGTGACGTTGTTGTGTTTATGACGTCATAGCTTTGTGATGTCGTTGTGTTTATGACATCATAGCTTTATGACGTCATTTCTGATGATGCAAAATGTTCGTGATGTCATGTCCCTGCTGATGACAGGGCATTGTTCAAAATCTACTGTCAAAGCGATATCCTAGGAGATATCGCTTGATCTTTCACAAGCGATATCTCCTGTGGAACACAGTTTTGGATAATAGAACTCTAAATGCTTCCTAGAAACTATTCTTTCTCTTGACTTGCTGATTTGTTTATTTTGCATTCCAACAATATGGTTATATTTGTACTTACGTCTTAATATTTACTTAATTAACAATCAAACTGTCGATTTTGGATATCAAAATCTTAATATTTTTTACTTCCACTTCTGATTTTGTTTTGATTTAAGCATCAATTTTTTAAAGAGTCATTTTTGTGTGAATAACTTGACCACAAAGGCCATGAACAAACAATTTGCTCCCTCAAACTCATTTTTATGCTTTGGTGATAATGTTTCATTATCATTCTGTTAATCTATTATTATCATTCTACGTTATTCCATATATAAATTATCTCTATATCAACAATTACCGGTAAAAGACTTTGTATACAGGTATCGATTGATGTCATTCAACCAGATTTTGTTTTTGTAGAGTCCTCTGTAGAAATGATACTTAGAAAGTTGATCTTAAAAACCAGGTAAGACCAATCAAATGTTTTTCTGTACTTCATCCAACATGTGAGGTTAAAGATACATTGCTAGGTAGGTGACATTATATAAGGAAATGACCCAATTTGTGAATGTTTGTTATTTATTTACATCCATATCAATGTGAATGTAAGAAACTCAGTAATTATTTGCTGAGTTTACAGTGTACAACTTACTCCTGAGAGAATGTTGGTTTTCATAAGGGCAAAATTAGTGCAACAGAATGATTAATTAATCAATTATTAATATTGTAACAGAAAGCAGTGAAAGGTACACAATTACAGACGAAACCACATCACAAACTAGGAATATGCAAAGAAAAGATACAAAATGCAGACGATACGCAGGACTCTAGGTGCACAGACATAGTTATTAAGTGAAAGGAGTGGATGGATATAACATAACACTTAGACAATAAGGAACTAAGGTTTTATTAAGCAATATTAGTACTCAAAATGACACTCTCATTATAAACATGCAAGAGATAGCCAAAAGCAAATAAAAACATGCATCAATGTAAATGACTCTTCGTGCATAGGCATAGTTTGTGAGTGGTTTTATTACGAAATATGAGTACTAAAAATGACACTTTCATTATGAATCATACAATAAATAGCCACAAGCAAATAAAATCAATGTAAATGACTCTTAGTGCATAGGCATAGTTTGTGAGTGATAGGAAAATCTGCACCTATTTTACCAATCTATCATCTAACATGGCTTTCTGAATATATTGAACATCAACATCTGTAGCCAAAATGAAACTTTCATTATATATAAATACAAGAAATCGCTCAAAGTGAAATATTGATGGATCTTCCTTCAGTTTGTGGCATTTACCGGTATTATAAATCCTTCAATAATCGCCTACATTGAATAAACGTTCGGTATAAGGCCTGATGAAGAATCGCAAGGTTTGATCAGGCAATGTGAAAAAAAATTTCTAAGTACTTCTGCTTGGAATAATCACCAGATAATTTTGGTCTTTGAAATTATTAATCGTCGGGCGATTTTTCAAGGATTTACGGTAGATTTTTTAATTATTTTGTAGCCTACATTGCTTATCACTCAATTGCAATGTGGATTTCTCTGTTAATGTGTATATCTTGCTGCTTTTACTCATTATTTTTGTTTGTTTCAATGAATATTTTTCTAAGTACGGGCTTTGAAAGTGATCCTCTTGCATTTAAGAGCTCGTTGTCTCTTCGACTAATATCCATGAATATTTCTCACCATGTTTAGATAGGAATATGCAATAATTGTGTTCACTGGTTGTTTTATTTGTTCTGTACATACATTTGTATATATAGCTTGTCAAGGATTTTTATTTGTATTATAGAGCTCTAATTATCCGTTTGTTCAAATGTTTGCTTTATGAAGCCTGAATATTCCATGTTAAATTATATCAAGTTTCATGTCTTATGTTGGTGCTAGCCTACTGTGTATAAACTTGCACTAGTCAGATTGTAACATGCACCCATGTTATCGAAGGAGGGACTCGAGTATATGCTGGATGCTATTTGAATGTTTTAGAAACATCGTCGTCTCAGTCTTACAAGGCAAACAATCATGCACATCATAGTGTGTCATTTATGTCCTCTGACGTTTCAGATAACTTTCAATTTTGGTAAGTTTATCAGTCAAGATAGCAGGCATCCAAATCAAGGGCACCCCGATGAATATTTGGATCAAGAGGTCTGGGGTTAAAATCCAGGGGCTCTGCAATTTTGTCTGCATTAGAGATTTGTTCTACAAGCAGTAAGGTTTGGGTGCAATGGTACACTGAATGTCTTTGCAATACCACCCATGGTTCGCTAGTTGCAGTCAGTGCTCGCAGGTTTCACTGTAATACATAGCCACAATAGTGTTGCATGCTTTCTCCCTGCAGTGATACCAGCAGCCGTAGTATAAGTGAAGTACCCTTGAAAGCAGCTTTACACTCCAAATCACCTCACCTCACCCATTGAAGTCAATCTAGTTACTTCAATGTCAAAACAAATGTCAGAAGCATTCCTTTTTGAGACCAGCTTTTTTCTGCATAATAAAAAGCATGTCATGAACAGTTTTCATTGCATTTCAGCTTTGAAATTTCATTTTGCAATTGATGTGATAAGTCATAAACTGAGGCTACTGTTGATTTAAGTTCAGTTTTTGGGGTTAAAAACTATATTTGATGAGACAGTTATTAGTTAGTTGCCTGGTGTGCATGAATTTGCCTTGCAAAACTGAAACAAGCACTCTTTAAGAGAGGGTTCTGTCAGGGTGGTTTTGTGTAGAATCATAATTAGAAAGGACTGTTTTACTGAATGTATTATTACATGATTTTCACTCAATACACCTCAAACTTGTTACTGAGGTAATATGTTTTTTGCATAGATTTGACATATATTTAAAAGAAAAACATTAAGAAATGAAGCCCTTCATCACTTCGAGTGTTGAAAGCCGTGCTTAGAGTGTTGAAAGCCGTGCTTACGTACTTTGTTGGATATTCTATCAATATCAATATTCAAAGGTTGTCAAAATAATACTATCTTTGTGGTATTTTCTCATGTTATTGAAACAAACTCTTGACCTGAAACCGAAGAACCCTCTCTGTAAATTATGGAAATATCATTCACATACAATTTGTGAAATAAATAAAGGAGCCTCAACCATTTGTGTTTTGCATTTATTTCATCATGACTTTGTTATATCTACCGTATATTTCAATGTATAAGGCGAGTTTTTTATGCCAGATATTGGGGGGTCAAAGAAGGGGGTCGCCCAATACACAAGGTCAAAAACTAGAGGCCAAGTGAGGGGTATCTGCCAACCCAACAAGTCAAGCGAGTCAATGTTTACACCGGATGTCCATTACACGATCATCGATGTCATCTCAAATTTAATCTTGTAAAATAAAATGCCTTTGTCTAATTGTTCTTTTTAAATGGAAATATAGAGAGAAATATGATTGAAAATTCAAAATAACTTTTCAATCAAAATTATCGATCTACCGGACCAAAGAAAATATTTAACACGTGTTTGCTGGCCGATAACATGTTATGTTAGTGTCGGTGTCATACGAGATAGAACCTCGTGATGAAATAACTTGACATTTATAATGATTAATTTATAAATTAACATTGTTTTGATGACTGATATTGTGACTATATTTTTCTCTATGCATATATTTAACAAAAGTTATGCTGCCCAAATAATTTTATCAATTATGAAAGCGATGTTTAACTCAGTTTTTACTAGGCAGCACACAAGTGAATAGGGAGCCTTGCCTTATAAAATATGAGCTCTTAATACAGTTAAGATTCTCACTCTGCATTCTTGATTTTACAAATACAACACAAGAAATTCAAATCAGAAAAATGATTAATTGAATTGGAAAAAATATTTCATCTTGTGATAAAAAGATTCAATCTTCTTGTCAACAGCTATGAATTAATAAAATCACCTCACTTTTCAATATAAACTTTCTATACTTCGTATTATAAGAATTTGATAATTAGATAGTGTACGGGGTATTTTCACTGTGACAGGTATTTTTGCTGAAATATGTTGTTGAAACATATTTGAAATACTTATCGCCAACAGGACACACTGGTCATGTTCACAAGTCTTTGATAAAACCAATAGTTCTTCATAATTCTAAACTATTAAAGTTGCTCACTCTTATATGGCCGCCAACAAGTTTCCACTAGATGTTGTTTCAAATTTAGATTGTAGGGTAGCAGTCTGATTAAAATCGACTGTGATTCGAGGAAAAAATTGTAAAAATATTATCTCTAGCGGGGTTCGAACCTCACCCAGCCCGGCTTTCCTCTCATTCACATATCCCGAATGGTTGGAGCCCCGATAGAGACAATATTTTTGATTTTTTATTCCTCGGAGTACGGTCGATTTTAATCAGACTGGTAGGGTAGTGTATTGAAATCTTTTTTGCTCTAAGATAATCATTTATCACAAAGACTGTTCTGATTAATGGCAAATTATGAAATTCAACTAACAAGAAAGGGCTCTAGCTACATCTAATATTGCTACTGAACATATTCATTGAGGAGATTGCTGTACAGTATGGTTCAGATTGTTGAAATCCATGCCCATCCTGCTACATCAGCGTATATATGTCTACGCGTTATGCTCCAACATATCCCCTGATATCCATTGACCAAACATTGGCGTATCACTAAAGCTGGTTACCAAATGTTATTTATAGCCTGTCTGTTTTCAGCCAAACTATTCCAAACTCTGTACACTGTTAACTTGCTTGCTAAAAAGGTGGATTCGAACCCCCTAACCCTTTGAACTGTGAGAAACCCTCTAACCACTAATCTAACTCACCAGACAGATTGTAGGCTATCTTTAAAAAATAACAATCTATTCATTGAGGTTTTGCTTTCAATATCTTTAACTCATCTGGCATCCATCCATCCGTTCGTCCGTAAACTTTGTGCATTTTCGACTTCTTCTCAACGAACCAAAAGGTGTCGAAAGCTGAAACTTTGCGTACAGACTCCTTGACTAGTGAGGATTATAAATTGTAACTTTGGTGACCCTTTGGCTCCTTATAAGGGCCACACCCTTAAACCCTATTTTCATCTTCTTCTCTAGAAGTATAAGTCCTAGAAAACTGCAACTTATCGCCTATATATATATTGGTGATCCTGTGGCCCCTACAAAGGGGGAACCACATTGGCCACGCTCTACAGCATACCGTGATTGAATGTGAAGCCTGATGAGCTACAGAGCCAATCGTTCTATTTTTAGTTTAAAATCAATGTTATTTTGTGAATTAAGTTAGTGGTCTGTATTTTAAAGAATGGAGGGTTCTTTCGTTGTTCAATATTTTGTACCCAGATGTCTTGTAAGTCTTCATTATTACATGTGTCATAAACCTTCAAGATGTCTGATTGTTGCAAGTCCTAAAAGAAGTTTAGAACATCACCAGATGACATGGTATTTATTTTGAAACATAACATTTCAAAAACGTTGTTCAGGATAGCGGCATAATCTTGAATCTTGAAACTTCCGGTTGCGCATGCGAGAAGACTAGACGCGTTTGTGGCGGGCTCCAACCAACGATGTGAAATCCAAGTTAATCCAGCATACATGTATTAACTTATGTGATTCAATAACATTCATGTGGAAATACAAGTCTTCTGCATAAATTACTGTAAGTTTTTCAAGAAAATTTGACATTATAAATATCATTGTCAGTCTTTGAAATTTTCCCGCAATATGGCTAATAAACCTAATACACGGTCCAGTCCATCTTTGGAGGAAACTCTGCTTGCTGTCGAACAAAGGCTCACACTCCGAATCGACAATATGAAGATTGACTTGCAATCATCTATAGAGTCCGTAAAATCGGAAATCACATCCGTGAAATCCGAGGTTGAAAACATTGAGCTCCGTGTTTGTGCACACGATACAGAACTTGAAAAACTTAAAGATGAACTGGCCCAAACAAAGAACGAAAAACAATTCTTGGAGAATTTTTTTTTTCTCAAAGTTATTCATGACCGGAAGAGCAATTTACTTTTGTATGGTGTGATTGAAACGCCACAGGAAAATACTGAACGTTGTCTCAGGGCATTCATGATAAATAAGCTGAACTTCAGCGAGCAGAGGGTTAAGTAGTAAATAATAACCCGGTACCGAGGGGTTATGGAAAATAACCTCGCGATGGCGTAGCCCGAGCAGAGGTTATTTCCATAACCCTATGCAAACGGGTTATTATTTGACTTACACTCCCGCGGAAGACTCCTGCAATGGTTTCAACTTAATTTGTTTATATACGGTTAATTTAATTGGAGCTCACGGCAAATAACATTCAACTAAAATAAAGGCAATAACTTTCCAAGGGGTGTAAAGGGTAAAGGTAGTTATGAGTTAAAACCAATTGAAAAAAGAAGGGATATAACCGCCCAAGGGGTAAAGTGACATTTATTTCAAGGGGTAGTACCCCAAAACCCCTACAACTCATTTCCTTATAACAACAAAGTTATTGTCCATTGCACTGCTAATCTCAAGCCTGATACCTCTGACGATAATGGACTGGCCCAGAACATAACATGGACATGACAAAGAGACAGTTGGCAGTTTGATGTTTTAATGACATATATATAGCAATAGAGAGACATATATTTTATTATATCATTAACATCTTCTGGGCATCCTCAGGGGGTAGTTATGGTCTCTTGCATTCCTCAGAACAGCTCCTACTGTGGTCAAGGTGGTTAACGTTTCAAGGTGGTCCACAGACTCCCCATCTCTGAATACCAGAAGAAGACCAAGGAATCTCCAATACGCTGCAAAATCGGTACCTTCATCTACATGCCCGACAGGGAATCTATGTTCAACGCGAGGAAACTTCTAAAGGGGACAGGATGCAGTGTTCAAACCGACCTCCCCCCACTAACGAAGAAGAAGAGAGCGATCTTGGGACGTCAGAGTCGGGAGATACAGGACAAGACTGGACTCTGGAGCCGGGTCAAGGTTCTTGGAACAGATGTATTCATAGAGACAAGGGATCCAAAGATTCCTAAGTCACCAATAAATGTGATGAAATGAAAATTAAATGTGAAAAAGAGACTAAGAAACTAATTTGGAATCGAAAATACAAGATTAAATAATCAACAGGAAAAAAGGTTATAATCTATAGACTATAGTATAGCTTTTCAAAAGAATAATCATGATAAAAACAAATAGTTTTATTCCAATGTTTATTTCAGACACTTTTACATTTTAGTGGTTACTGATAAAGCTTTTTTTTGTTTTCAAAAGTGAATGTTCAAAACTTAATTCCACTTTTACTTATTATTTGGATACTAACCTCCGACAAGTGACCTTAGCCTGTTAGCCATATAACATGCAATCGACTCATTCCCACTGATGTAATGAAACTTCATTACCCAGAACAATCGGAGTTATCCGCCCGTCACTAGCCCACTAGGTGGCGTGACCTGTCATCCAATTAGATTCATTCACATTACAGAGTCGGTAGTGTGCAGACGTGTTTCTGTATCTCTTCCGATTGTATTGAGCTATATTAATTAACGTGTTTTGTTGTTTATTGACTCTATTGCTTACCTTAGTCAGGTATTCCATCTGTCTTTCTCGTTTTCATTCCTCGCGAGTGAATTCTGTGTTTCAGACAGGGGTTCTGCTAGTTGACACAGCCGTGTTAACTTGGACTGGTGGTGCACGGGTTGTCGATTGCGGTCGTGCAGCACGTGCAGCCCGGGCGACGGACGGTCGCTCTACCTCGCTGCAGTGACAGCTAGCGCTACTGCCGCCTACACTTGATCGCCTGTCGCCTGCCTAGCGCTAGGTATCTCGTGTGGCTCTTGGCTTAGCGCTTGCCGCGCTTGTCGCCTGCCGTCTTCCTGACGGTTGGTGACTCGTGTGCCGTTGGATTTCGCCGGCGCTTGCCGCCTGCCGCCTTCCCGGCGCTAGGTGTCACGCACGCTAGTGGCGTTTGGATTAGGCCACGGTTGTTGCCTGCCGTCTTCCTGACGGTTGGTGACTCGTGTGCCGTTGGATTTCGCCTGCGCTTGCCGCCTGCCGCCTTCCCGGCGCTAGGTGTCTCGCACGCTAGTGGCGTTTGGATTAGGCCGCGGTTGTCGCCTGCCGTCTTCCTGACGGTTGGTGACTCGTGTGCCGTTGGATTTCGCCTGCGCTTGCCGCCTGCTGCCTTCCCGGCGCTAGGTGTCTCGCACGCTAGTGGCGTTTGGATTAGGCCGCGGTTGTCGCCTGCCGTCTTCCTGACGGTTGGTGACTCGTGTGCCGTTGGATTTCGCCTGCGCTTGCCGCCTGCCGCCTTCCCGGCGCTAGGTGTCTCGCACGCTAGTGGCGTTTGGATTAGGCCGCGGTTGTCGCCTGCCGTCTTCCTGACGGTTGGTGACTCGTGTGCCGTTGGTTTTCGCCTGCGCTTGCCGCCTGCCGCCTTCCTGGCGCTAGGTGTCTCGCGCACTTGGCGTCTGGACTTCTACCGCTGTGCGCTAGTCGCGTGGTGTTTGGTTGGACGTGTGCTTGTGCGTGGGCGTTACCTCGTGCTCGTGGCTCTCGCCCTTAACTCAGGGGAGCTCCCTCCATGGGAAGCGGCTGAGCGGAGGGTCGACTGACGCGTGGCACTTGTGTGCGCTTGTCGTGCAAGTTCGTCTGACCTGCGCTGCATAGGCTGCCGCTGGCGCCTGAGGTTCAGGATAGGATTCGGTGAGTGAGGCGCGGCCGCGCTCTCCCCCCCGTTGGACAGGGGTGTTAGAGACGCTCTACGCGTTCTCTCCCCCATTGGATTGACTCGCAGACGCCTAGCGCTCGCTTGTCACAACCCTTACAGGGGATGGGACTTAGTTCGCTGCGACTCAGCGACCCCGTACCGGGCGTTCTGCGGACGGTGCAGGTCACGCAAGTCGGCGAGCTACGACCCTCATGTCGTCTGTCTCCTGTGTAGGAACAATTGCCCGGAGGATAACCGGTGCGTGGAGTGTGAGGATCTCTCCCCCGAGCAGCACAGGCGCAGAGCCGCTGCAAGGCTTCTAGGCGCGTGACCCAGGGTTCGTCTGCCGCCACAGGCATGGCGTGTCGCCGGAGAGATCGGACCTCATTATTTCCGAGGACGCAGGGGAGTTTGACATTCCGTCCTCCCTGGTGTCGGACGTATGTTCCCTAGTGTCTACTATCGAGTAGGCGCTTGGTTGGACGTGTGCTTATGCGCTTGCTGGGACGTGTGCTTGTGCGATTGGCCGCCTCCTCGCGCTCGTGTCTCTCGCTCTTAACTCAGGGGAGCTTTCCTCTATGGGAAGCGCCTGGGGGAGGGGACTGACGTGTGTCGCTATTAGTGTGCTTGACGCTCAAGTTCACGGATTGGGCAAGCGCCACACGCTTCGCGCGTGCCTGTGCGCTTCCCTAACGTCTACTAGTGAGTAGGCACTTGATTGGACGTGCGCTTGGGCGCTCTCTCGCGCGCGTGTCTCTCACTCTTAACTCAGGGGAGCTTCCCTCTAGGGAGATCGCCTGATTCGAGAGGTGGGGACGCATGTGGCTTGGTAGTGCGCTTGACGCTCGGGGTCACGGGACAGAAGGTGAGGCGATCTCACTGTTCGTGTCTACCTTGGAATTGCGTCTGACGCTAATTGGTTAGCTCTGAAGCTGATTGATTGGTGAGCTCTCCCTGCTCCGCTGATCGGGGGTTGATGTGCGCTTGTGTGCTTGACCGCCCCTCGCGCTCACATCTCTCACTCTTAGATCAGGTGAGCGTCCCTCTAGGGGGAACGCCTGAATGGAGAATTGGTTGGTGAGCTTTCCCTGCTCCGCTGATCTGGCATTAATGTGCGCTTGCGTGCTTAACCGCCACTCGCGCTAATGTCTCTCACTCTTAGCTCAGGTGAGCGTCCCTGTAGGGGGAACACCTGAGTGGAGAGGTGATTGACGCTGATTGGTTTGTGAGCTCTCCCCGCTCCGCTGATCGGGGATAAATGTGCGCTTGTGTGCTTGGCCGCCTCTCGCCTCTCACTCTTAGCTCAGGTGAGCGTCCCTCTAGGGGGTACGCCTGAGTGGAGAGGTGATCAACGCTGATTGTTTTGTGAGCTCTTCCGCTCCGCTGATCGGGGGACTAATGTGGGCTTGGCCGCCCCTCGCGCTCACGTCTCGAACTCTTAACTAAGGGGAGCGTCCCTCTAGGGGGAACGCCTGAGTGGAGCGGTGATTGACGCTGTTTGGTTTGTGAGCTCTCACGGTCCGTTGATCGGGGATTAACGTGTGCTTGGCCGCTCTTCGCGCTCGTGTATCTCACTCTTAGCTTAAGGGAGCGTCCCTCTAGGGGGAGCACCTGGTTGGAGAGGTGATTGACGTTGTCACTTGGTAGTGCTTCTTTTGTTCAGGTTCGCGGGACAGAAGGGGTCGTCCACCTGGGACTAGCGCCTGACACTTCTGACGCTGGTGGGTCAGGGGGTGCGATGCTTGCTTGCTTGATACTGGCGAAGCGCTCCAGGTGCTTTCCTCTTAGATAATCCGGTTGCACTTGAGTTCGAGACGGCAGGCGCTCTCCCCTTGTCTAGTGGGGATTTTCTTCCGCCTTATCCTCAAGCTATTTATTCACGAATTGGACCTAGTCCCCTCCGACTCCAACCACTTACGTGGGGTTCTGCGGGTGCTGTGTCTCTCGGGAGTCGGCGTGCTACGTCCCTCACGTGGTCTGCCGCCTGGGCAGGAATTCCTGGCTGGATGGGAGTCGGTGCGTCGAGTGCGCCGACCTCCCTAGGAGCAGCGCTAGTGCTTCCGCTTTTCCATCCGGAAGGGTGAGCTGCAACAGCGCTCCAGGGCGGCCAGGCAACCCACCCCGGGTCCGATTTCTACCACAGGCTGAACGAGTGTCCTCGACATCTGTAAGGATGTCGGCGTGTTTTACGAACCGTCCTCCCTGGCGTCGGACTTAGGGTACTTGAACTTGGACAGGTCCCTTGGGACCCCCTGGCACTTGAATGGTTTTCCCGACGCTTCTCTTTCGTGGGATACGTCTCAGGATGGCCCTATAACCTTCACGGCTGACTCCCCACGGCGTGGGGGTGCCCTAGAAGGCGAGGAAGCGTTACATCGCGCCCACGCCTCATCACTTCGACCTTAAGGCGTTTAAGGACGACGTCATTGCGCCGGTCAGGGAGGCGTCCATCAGCCTGCCCCCTTTGGACCAGCGTGTCGCTGGTCTCCTCGCCGTCTGACACATCGGTGCCTTCTCGCCAGGGCTCCAGGTTGAGGACAGAGGCAAGGGGGGGTTTTATACCGACGACAACGTTCGTCTCCTTAGGCGTCTGGCCGGTGGCTAAGACAAGCCCTGGTCGCCAGGGGGGGCATGGGATGCCACAGGGAAGTGTTAGCACACGCGGGTCGTGAGCCTCTCACGCTCCTGCAGTAGTAACGCTTTCTAGGGTTCTTGACGTCAGCTCAAGTCTATACGAGGGAGGGGGATGGAGACTCCATCTTTCGCTTCTTCAGATAGCCTTCAGCGCTCACGTTCGTTCACTCACCACCTTTTATAGTGGCAGAACGACTTTATGCTCTAGCAGGAGTGCCCTCGGGCAACTCTAGATAAGAGTCAGTGGTACGTTGACGCGTCTACACAGGTCTGTAACGCACACCTGAGGATGGTTAAACCATCGCATGAACCAGGTGTTGTGTATTCACACAAACAGCTCAACATCGGCTTGATTGATCAACAACTGGGATCGGCCTAGGCCGGATCACTGTTACATCTGGCTTTAGAGTTGTTTCGCTTGTGAACAATCTAAACAGCTCAATCAGAGCGGTATACACCCTGATCATCCTCCGTTTCATGGAGTGGGTGTGGCACCCTCGAGTGTTCGAACCGAATGTCTGCTTTTCGCGACACGAGGCAATCAGCAGTTGCCAATTTACGTGTCACCAGTGGTCTCTCGCCTCTAGTGATCTACGATCGCCAGAGGTCGGAACTCCCGGTCGCCTCACCACCCATCTAGGCTCCTCAGGGAAGACGGATTGAAGGGCGCTGGGCTTTGGGAGACGGTGGCCTGCGCAGTGGCGACCTTTTAGCAGTCCTCCACGCGCAAACTGTACGATTTCAATGGGCTTCCTTTTATGACTTTTGCGGGAAGGGCTTGATGTGTGAGTAGTGACGCTAACTCAGATCGCTGAGTTCCCCGTCCGCCTGCGCACGGGAAGGAGCCTAAGGCCTCTTTCTTCAACACGAGTCTCGCAGTCATTAGGGCCGTCCTTCGCGAGAAGGACATATTCATCGTTAAGTTAAGACCGCCGGAAGGGGGGTCTTGGTTGTGTTGCGTAATCACCTCCAATCTGAACACTATGAACCGCTGACAAACACGGCGCTGCTGCGTCTCAACATTAGAACCACCTTCTTGGTGGCTATGGGGTCAGCGGCCAGGATATCAGAATTGCACGTGTTGCAAGGCGATTTGCTCAGGGTTGGGGTGAGATATGAGGTTCAACGACTTTGGGACTTGCACCAGTGTTTAATGCAAGAACCAAAGCGCTGACGAACGCGAGGACTTTCACACTGCCGTCAATCTCTCCGTCCGTCGAACCGGCGGACGAGCGGGACGTCTCATGTCCGGTGCGTGCTCTATGTGTCACCATAGGGGGACGCGGACACTGAGACAGAGAAGGCGCAGGTTTTCCTGTCCCACTCCCAAACGAGCTAATTGAAGATTGACAGGAGGCAGTTGGAGGGAGTCTACCGATAGTAGACGCCTATAAGGGCCTGCGCAGATCGACCCGCACGAGATTCGAGCCTATTTGGTGACAATGGCCATCACAGTAATCTCTCGGTGGCGAACGTCATGGCCGGCTGCTTTGTAAGTCGAGCTTGGCGTTCGTCAACCACTACTTGCGCGATGTCTCTACGGGGAACCTAGAGGGCGTAAGCCGTCTAGGGGCGCAGGTTGTTGCACAGCAGCGAACCACAAGGGCTCCCCAAGGTAGGGGGCGCAACCTTCCACATTAGTGACTCCCGACCCGTCGATGTAGTCACTCATATAGTGAGTTGGTTAATTCACATTTTAATCTAACAACTATGGTGTGGTGTGGGTTTTAGTTGAGGGTCGTCGACCTAGGAGGTCAGACAATTTCCCGATTAAAACAGTCGCTAGCTAGGTCGTCGACCCTCAGGACAATCTTGAGAGTTACCGCTCTGGCGACGAATCCTTCCCGCCACCTTCTGTGGTATCAGACTAAGGTCACTTGTCGGAGGTTAGTATCCAAATAATAGTACGTTTTTGATTAAACGTCATTATTTATACTTACCGTAGACAAGTGACCGTCGTCACTCCCGCCCGCCTCCCCTCTTACGTATCCGTCGTTAATTGGGACTCCTAGGTAATGTGAATGAATCTAATTGGATGACAGGTCACGCCACCTAGTGGGCTAGTGACGGGCGGATAACTCCGATTGTTCTGGGTAATGAAGTTTCATTACATCAGTGGGAATGAGTCGATTGCATGTTATATGGCTAACAGGCTAAGGTCACTTGTCTACGGTAAGTATAAATAATGACGTTTAATCAAAAACGTACTATTATATTGGAAGAAACCTATTTGAAAAATGACGTTATAATGTTGACATTAAAAAACGTTACTGTTATTTTCTACGTCACATGTTATGTAAACATTAGCCGGTAGCGTACTGCTGCACGTGCTGAGCGTGTAGTGCGCGATTCACAGAGACTGTATTACACGTGGTGTGTAGACGATTGTCAAAGGACATTTAGTTTTTATGAAAGACAGTTTAGGAATTTAAACTGTTCCACTTTTAATATTTTGTTTCACCTTCCTACGGGCACATTCAGTGAGGAATAATTATTAATGTCATAAGATGTGAACCTGTACATGGACTTCAATATGTGTACACATGTCAGTTGTCAGAAGAACTGCGGAACAGTGATTAAGATATAGATCTTTGCATATGTGAGGACATTTAATTCATGGATATGTTGTGAATTTCACAAGGAATTTCTGATGGATATGTCCACTATGCGGAAACGTAAGTAATGATTTAATTTGTACATGTATATATACTAATTGTTCCTTACTGAACTGCATTTACCAGAACGTCGTAGTTCTAAGATTGTTTCATTTCACTATAGGTGGTTGGAGTCTTCCGTAACATTTTTTTCGGAAGCTAACAATGTTTTTCTGGGTTTTTTAGTCCTTTTTGTTCTTTTCGTAAAAAATTAGGTACTATCCATTATTCATCAATTCATGCTCTTTTTCAGAAATATCTGGCTAGCATTAACATATTTGCACTGTCAAGGTTTAACAAGTAGCAAAAAAGTAAACTTACATGACCTTTTTAAAAACACTGACATACCTAAACTTGACGAAAACCAAAGATTAAGCTTAGAAGGAGAGTTTACATATGACGAAATTTTAACTTCCCTTAAAAGGATGAAAAATGGGAAAAATTCCGGTCCATCTGGTTTTACAACAGAGTAATTTACAAAAAATAATTTGGAACGATATGCATAAATTTCTTCTAAAATCTCTAAGTTATGCGTATCAAAATGGTGAATTATCAACCAGCCAAAAACAGGGCCTTATTACTTGCTTACCTAAAAAAGACAAACCAAAGCAATATCTATCAAATTGGAGACCAATATCACTTTTAAATGTGTCGTACAAGATTGGATCAATATTGGATCGGCAACAGTAACAAATAAAATAAAAAAGGTGTTGCCAGCTATTATAAACGAAGATCAGAAAGGTTTCCTCGCTAATAAGATACATTGGGGAATGCACAAGAATGGTGTACGATATAATGGATTACGTACACAGAAACTCTGGAAATCCCTGGCATGTTGTTACTTATAGATTTTGAAAAAGCGTTTGACTCGGTGGATTGGAATTTTTATTGAGGAAGATTTTCCTTTTTTTAAACTTCGGTGAATCTTTAAGAAAATGGATTAGAACATTCTATTGCAACATAAGTTCTTCAGTAATGGTAAATGGATTTGGCTCTGTTTAAAAAAATATATAACTAGAGGTTGTAGACAAGGGGATCCACTTTCGCCTTATATATTCATTATATGTGCTGAAATCTTATCAGCAATGATCAGAAACGATCCTAAGATAAAAGGAATAATGATTGGAAATACAGAATATTTAGTCTCACAGTTTGCAGATGATACGTCTCTTGTTCTAGATGGTACTGAAAAGGCGCTTCAACCTGCACTAAAAATACTTGATGATTATGCCTCTTTTTCCGGTCTGAGAATAAATGTAAGTAAGACAAGAATAATATGGATAGGTTCTCTCAGAGGATCAACTCATATTATGTGTAAAAAGTGGAAATTAAATTGGTCGCAAACAGATTTAACTGTTCTCTGTATTGTATTTACCATATATATAGCTGAAATGGTTAAAATAAACTATAAAGATAAACTAAAAAAAATAAAAAGACAAATGCAAATATGGACAGCCCGAAACCTTTCACCCCTTGGTAGGATCACAGTACCCACAATAAATCACTTATTTTCAGCCCTCTCTAACCCACCAAAAAACATAATTGAAGAGCTTGAAAAACAATATTTTTTGTTTGTATGGTATAACAAACCGGATAAGATTAAACGAAATATCACAAAAGAAAACTATGATGATGGTGGTTTAAGAATGCCAGATATTAAACAGACTATTGATGCTCAAAAAGTAGCATGGATTTAAAGGATTATTTTAAACAACTCAAAATTAGAAACTCCATTTTTAGCTCATCTGGCCTGTAAGGCCCGATGGGCTTATGGTATGGCATGGTGTCCGGCGTCCGTCCGTCCGTCCGTCCGTCCGTCCATCCGTCCGTAAACTTTGTGGAATTTCGGCTTCTTCTCCAGAACCATAAGGCCTAGAAAGCTGAAACTTTGTGTACAGACTCCTTGGCTAGTGAGAATTATAAATTGTAGCTTTGGTGGCCCTGTGACCCCTAATAAGGGCCACAGGGGCCACACCCTAAAAACCTATTTTCATCTTCTTCTCCAGAACCATGAGGCCTAGAAAGCTGAAACTTTGTGTACAGACTCCTTGACTAGTGAGGATTATAAATTGTAGCTTTGGTGGCCCTGTGACCCCTAAAAAGGGCCACAGGGGCCACACCCTAAAACCCTATTTTCATATTCTTCTCGAGAACCATGAGGCCTAGAAAGCTGAAACTTTGTGTACATACTCCTTGACTAGTGAGGATTATAAATTGTAGCTTTGGTGGCCCTGTGACCCCTAATAAGGGCCACATATGCCACGCCCTAAAAACCTATTTTCATCTTCTTCTCCAGAACAATGAGGCCTAGAAAGCTGAAACTTTGTGTACAGACTCCTTGACTAGTGAGGATTATAAATTGTAGCTTTGGTGGCCCTGTGACCCCTAATAAGGGCCACATATGCCACGCCCTAAAAACCTACTTACATCTTCTTCTCCAGAACCATGAGGCCTAGAAAGCTGAAACTTTGTGTACAGACTCCTTGGCTAGTGAGAATTATAAATTGTAGCTTTGGCGGCCCTGTGACCCCTAATAAGGGCCACAGGGGCCACACCCTAAAAACCTATTTTCATCTCCTTCTCCAGAAGCATGAGGCCTAGAAAGCTGAAACTTTTATGTACATACTCCTTGACTAGTGAGGATTATAAATTGTAGCTTTGGTGGCCCTGTGACCCTTAATAAGGGCCACATATGCCACGCCCTAAATACCTATTTTCTTCTTTTTCTCCAGAACCATGAGGCCTAGAAAGCTGAAACTTTGTGTACAGACTCCTTGGCTAGTGAGGATTATAAATTGTAGCTTTGGTGGCCCTGTGACCCCTAATAAGGGCCACATATGCCACACCCTAAAAACCTATTTTCATCTTCTTCTCCAGAACCATGAGGCCTAGAAAGCTGAAACTTTGTGTACAGACTCCTTGACTAGTGAGGATTATAAATTGTAGCTTTGGTGGCCCTGTGACCCCTAATAAGGGCCACATATGCCACGCCCTAAAAACCTATTTTTATCTTCTTCTCGAGAACCATGAGGCCTAGAAAGCTGAAACTTTGTGTACATACTCCTTGACTAGTGAGGATTATAAATTGTAGCTTTGGTGGCCCTGTGACCCCTATTAAGGGCCACATATGCCACGCCCTAAAAACCTATTTTCATCTTCTTCTCCAGAACCATGAGGCCTAGAAAGCTGAAACTTTGTGTACAGCTTCCTTGACTAGTGAGGATTATAAATTGTAGCGTTGGTGGCCCTGTGACCCCTAATAAGGGCCACATATGCCACGCCCTAAAAACCTTTTTTCATCTTCTTCTCCAGAACCATGAGGCCTAGAAAGCTGAAACTTTGTGTACAGCTTCCTTGACTAGTGAGGATTATAAATTGTAGCGTTGGTGGCCCTGTGACCCCTAATAAGGGCCACATATGCCACGCCCTAAAAACCTATTTTCATCTTCTTCTCCAGAACCATGAGGCCTAGAAAGCTGAAACTTTGTATACAGACTCTTTGACTAGTGAGGATTATAAATTGTAGCTTTGGTGGCCCTGTGACCCCTAATAAAGGCAACAGGAGCGTCCTTCAAATCTATTTTCATCTTCTTCTCCAGAACCATGAGGCCTAGAAAGCTGAAACTTTGTGTACAGCTTCCTTGACTAGTGAGGATTATAAATTGTAGCGTTGGTGGCCCTGTGACCCCTAATAAGGGCCACATATGCCACGCCCTAAAAACCTATTTTCATCTTCTTCTCCAGAACCATGAGGCCTAGAAAGCTGAAACTTTGTGTACAGACTCTTTGACTAGTGAGGATTATAAATTGTAGCTTTGGTGGCCCTGTGACCCCTAATAAAGGCAACAGGAGCGTCCTTCAAATCTATTTTCATCTTCTTCTCCAGAACCATGAGGCCTAGAAAGCTGAAACTTTGTGTACAGCTTCCTTGACTAGTGAGGATTATAAATTGTAGTGTTGGTGGCCCTGTGACCCCTAATAAGGGCCACATATGCCACGCCCTAAAAACCTATTTTCATCTTCTTCTCCAGAACCATGAGGCCTAGAAAGCTGAAACTTTGTGTACAGCTTCCTTGACTAGTGAGGATTATAAATTGTAGCGTTGGTGGCCCTGTGACCCCTAATAAAGGCAACAGGAGCGTCCTTCAAATCTATTTTCATCTTCTCCTCCTGAAGTGTAAGGCCTAGAAAGCTGAAACTTGTCGCCTATATACTTAATTTTATGGTGACCCTGTGGCCTCTACAACGGGGGAATCACATTGGCCACACTCTAAAGCATAATTGATGATGAAGCCTGATGAGCTACAGAGCCAATGGCTCTATTTTTTATTAACGTTTCTCAAAATATACAACATTTCATGCTTAAAGGAGAAACATTAATAAAACAAAAGGTAATAAATCAGAAAACAAACTCTTTTTGGAGAGATGTTCATTTACCATGGGGATCATAAAGGACATCCAAAGTTAAGAAGGTTGTGCAGGGTAGTGATGTCTTATCGCAATGTTTATGGTATAATGAACATATTCTCGTAGATAAAAGACTATCTGTATATCCACATTACGCAAACATAGGCATTCCTTTTGTAAATGACCTGATAGATGATGATGGAGTAAAATATACATTTACAAAATTCCAAGATAAATATAGAACTCATTTGAAGACAAACTTTTTAGAATATGAAAGCTTAATTAGAGGAGTTAAACAATATTGTAAGACATATGACATTCTTTTTTTTGTGTGACATAATAGAACTACCATTTATTCTCTATTGATTTCAAGACGTGGTAACAAATAGAAAAGGTTGTAGGATATTTTACGACATACTTAGCCCAATTATAGACCCTGCCGTCCATAGCTATAAATAAAAATGGGGATTTGACCTGGAGACAATTGTAAAAGAAAACGAATGGAAAATCTATCAAAAAATTGTATTTCGAGCTCATACAAATTCAGATTTTAGATGGTTCCATTATTCTTTAATGCATAGAATTCTGCCAACAAACCAGCTTTTGTTTAAGATGGGCTATATTGATAGACAGCTATGTTCATTTTGTAACACTGCATCTGAAAGTTTACTTCACCTCTTTTATGACTGTCCAAAATCTAAAATCATCAATAAATTGTTCACATGGATAAAAACAAAAAACAGAGATCAATTTTGATATAGATAAGAAAAAAAATCATATTTGGGTTTCCCGAAAGAAGAAATGATGTACTCAATCTCCTAAAACGAACGTCAAATTTACTCTTTTCAAAATAAGATCATGTACAAATACACCTCGATTCGGTAAGATAAAAAGTGAAATCATAAATGTTTACAGTATCGAGAAAATAAATGCCATCTCTTCTTGTAACTACACAAAATTCGTTGGTTTCTGTTCTGACTGCTACCGATTGTTTAACTGACGTATTTTAGTATGTGTTAATGTCTCTCTTGTTTGTCGCTGTTTTCACCTCTCACTGTACCTTTGCCAATATGGTCAGTATTATTATGTTTACCAATGTTATTATATGTATACACTTGATGAATTGATGATGTATCACATAAAAATGAATAAACAAAATAATCTTTAATGTCAGCCAATTAATATTCAATATTAAAAATAACAAACCCAAACATTTTCCATTTAAGGTTTATTTTGATGTAGGTTCGGCAAGCCAATTCTGAAAAAGTAAGCAGAATATTTTAATCTGTGGACATAGTACAAAAGTTTTCTATCTGGTCGGATTTTGATGTCAAAATATATACTGAATGTTATCAGTATAAGTCTTGAAAAATGCATATTTTAAGTGTAAAAAGTGAAAAGACATTTGTTTTTTCCGTATTTTAGCAAACATTTGCTACCATTAAACACAATATGAAAAATATCACAAATCAAAATGCAGACAACAACCAACAAGATATTTCCTACTTCGGGTTATTTCTAATTGAATAGAAAGGGGCGTATTATTTGCAAGGTCGCTCAAAGCACTTTGAGAGTTCACGACCAACAACGAATCTTGCCAAGCAAGAGGCAATTTCACGTGCGTTGCCATAGAAACTGTGCAGTTGATAACCATAGACATAATAGTACGTATGTATGCTCGTAAGCCTGTATGTTTGTAAATATGTATTGATATGGATTATTGTGAGGTGTGTGTGTGGGTGTCTTTTTATTTATTTATTTTTTTTTATATTTTTTTTTATTTTTTCCTCTTCATTTATATGTATTACAGTGTTATATGTGATCCTAATGTATTGTCTCTTGTAGCCTTTTTGGCGGCTTTTACATTTTTAATGTATGCAATATTGAAATATTTTTGAATGTAAGGGATGAGACAAAAATAAACAATTTCTCTCTCTCTCTCTCTCATAATAGTACCTCGTAACACGGGCTAAGTTATAGATTTACCCACACTTCCCTACGCCTCGGAGACCCACGATTCAAAAAGGTGATTATTGAGCGATACACCTCGGGAAGTGTGGGTATATCTATAACATATTTTCTATTGATGAATAAGCCTATGTATATAACTACTAGTCTGTACCAATTTTAATGTAATGAAATTAGTTTATGGTTTTAAACCGCAATCAAATGAGTATTGTTAATATTCTATTGATCTAGTTAGGTCAAGAGCTGTACTTAAAGAATAATGGAATGCTCTTTTTCGTCAAATATGACTCGACCGGAGTGGGGTATGGACTGTAAAAGATATTGTCGGAATCAAACGCTGATGTGATTGCCCATTCAATACATATTTGTGCTTTGCCTTTTCGCTCAAGAATAAAGTCCTTTTCTTGTCTGAGTTCTGTCAAATAGCAATACCTAAGAGACCCTTTGAATATCAAAGTCTCTGATTAATTTCAGTGCAAGTGTCACCTGTTTTAACAATAATGGAGCAATACTCAGAAAGAATGGGGTATGAGTGAAAGGTTCAATCTGGTTTTAATGAGATTAGAGTTACCCATACCACCTCTGCGCAGCCTAAATAACATCGACAGTGCTCCTAGAAATAGAAATATTGTCTCTATCGGGGTTCGAACTTTATTCATCTGGGATATCCTCCCCGTAATGATCTGACAGCACCAATTTGTCGCATATTTCTGACGTAAGCTCATCTAGCCAATAGCAAGGCGCCGGCAAAATCTGTCGGTATCATTACTAGGGGCAGGCTATGCCAGTTTACCATCCAATTTACATTTTTGCGTTGGCTGCATCGGGTCCAGCTCATTGACAATTATTATTTCCTTTTGGGCAGACCTTTTCAAATTCAAACAACTAATGTCAATTAATGATACCAAAAAATTAAAAAAAACTGTCGAAATTTATAAATATCATCTTAACTGAATCCTGATTGACATTGCTTGTACAATAACTGTGACTATGAATGTTTTAATCAATGCTTACACCCATCTTCAGTCTCTTGTTATTCGCTTAATGAAAAATTCCTCTGTTTATCTTGGTAACTATGAATTTTTCTTTGATATATATTTCTATGCTCATGTACCACCGTTTTTGAGAAAAAATAAATTTGAATTTTGGTTGGCTGCATTCAAACCGTGATGGAGAGGATATCCCGACTGGATTAGTTCGAACCCCGAATAGTGAATAATTTGAATATTATTCCTGGGATCAAGGTCGATTTTAATCAGACAGCCTCCTCCTGGGATGAAGTGTTATATAATGTCCAAATAGTATTGTGCTGCCTACCTGTCACTATGCTTGTGGACAAACGCACACATCGGCCTGGTGATCACAATGTGCTCCATGTGCACAATCTGTGCATGCACCGACACAGAAGGAGTGATCCTGACCGACACAAGAGCCCGACCCGACGCACTGGGCAGCTTCACCTGTGGGGACATTCGTCAGTAAAGATATTTAAAGGGGCAGTAGCACGTTTTAAAAAAAAAATTCATATTTAAAATATGTTTACTGATAATTGTAAGTTAGTGCTAAATGTATTATTTTGACAGTGTCAAAAATCTCATTACACAAAACAATCATCCATAGTCAGAGGACAAAGTATGAACATTCACTTAAAATCCATTGGTGGCCATTTTGTGTGAACACCTTTCATTCAATTTGAGTAAGAAAAATGAATCGCATGGCTAAACGTTACATTACATATTTGATTTATTACAGCTGCATTAAGTTTAAATACATTGTCTTACAGTTGGAACCATTTATTTTCATTTTCCTGACATCACCCTATAATCCCCCTAAAACATGCTACTGCCCCTTTAAAGACACACTCGGCTGATTCAGGGAAAGGATATTTCACTATAGAGTTGGTTGATTTAGTGTAGGGATTTTAGAAGACATACTTGATTAATTCAAAGGAGGAAGAATTGGAAATTTGATTGATTGATTCAGTGAAGGAATATTGGGAGATATGTGTGATGGATTAAGTGAAGAAATATGTGGATATATGTTTAATTGATTATTGTGACAATATATTGAGAGATATGTTTGATTGATTAAGGGGTATTTGAGAACATGCGTCATTGATTCAGTGAAGAGATATATCATTCTATGCTTGGCTGATTCATGGAAGGGATATTTAAGCAAATGTTTGATTGATTCAGTTAAGGGATATTTAAGAACATGTTTGATTGATTCTGTTAAGGGATATTCAAGTACATGCTTGATTGATTCAGGAAAGTGATATTTAAGCACATGCTTGATTGATTCAGTTAAGGGATATTAAAGCACATGCTTGATTGATTCAGTTAAAGGATATCAAGTACATGCTTGATTGATTCAGTTAAGGGATATTTAAGTACATGCTTGATTGATTCAGTTAAGGGATATTTAAGTACATGCTTGGTTGATTCAGTAAAGGGATATTTAAGCACATGCTTGATTGATTCAGAAAAGGGATATTTAAGTACAAGTTTGATTGATTCAGTTAAGGGATATTTAAGCACATGCTTGATTGATTCAGGAAAGGGATATTTAAGTACAAGTTTGATTGATTCAGTAAAGTGATATTTAAGCACATGCTTGATTGATTCAGTTAAGGGATATTTAAGTACATGCTTGATTGATTCAGTAAAGTGATATTTAAGCACATGCTTGATTGATTCAGTTAAGGGATATTAAAGCACATGATTGATTGATTCAGTTAAAGGATATTCAAGTACATGCTTGATTGATTCAGTTAAGGGATATTCAAGTACATGCTTGATTGATTAAGTTAAGGGATATTTAAGTACATGCTTGATTGATTAACTTAAGGGATATTTAAGTACATGCTTGATTGATTAATTTAAGGGATATTAAAGAACATGCTTCATTGATTCAGTTAAGGGATATTTAAGACTTCAGTACATGCTTGATTGATTAATTTAAGGGATATTAAAGAACATGCTTCATTGATTCAGTTAAAGGATATTCAAGTACATGCTTGATTGATTCTGTTAAGGGATATTTAAGCACATGCTTGATTGATTTCGTTAAGGGATATTTAAGAACATGTTTGATTGATTCAGTTAAGGGTTATTTAAGCACATGCTTGATTGATTCAGTTAAAGGATATTCAAGTACATGTTTGATTGATTAGGTTAAGGGATATTTAAGTACAAGTTTGATTGATTCAGTTAAGGGATATTTAAGCACATGCTTGATAGATTCAGGAAAGGGATATTTAAGTACAAGTTTGATTGATTCAGTAAAGTGATATTTAAGCACATGCTTGATTGATTCAGTTAAGGGATATTTAAGTACATGCTTGATTAATTCAGTAAAGTGATATTTAAGCACATGCTTGATTGATTCAGTTAAGGGATATTAAAGCACATGCTTGATTGATTCAGTTAAAGGATATTCAAGTACATGCTTGATTGATTAAGTTAAGGGATATTTAAGAACATGCTTGATTGATTAATTTAAGGGATATTTAAGTACATGCTTGATTGATTAATTTAAGGGATATTTAAGTACATGCTTGATTGATTAATTTAAGGGATATTAAAGAACATGCTTCATTGATTCAGTTAAAGGATTTTCAAGTACATGCTTGATTGATTCTGTTAAGGGATATTTAAGCACATGCTTGATTGATTCAGTAAAGGGATATTTAAGCACATGCTTGATTGATTCAGGAAAGGGATATTTAAGTACAAGTTTGATTGATTCAGTTAAGGGATATTTAAGCACATGCTTGATTGATTCAGGAAAGGGATATTTAAGTACAAGTTTGATTGATTCAGTAAAGTGATATTTAAGCACATGCTTGATTGATTCAGTTAAGGGATATTTAAGTACATGCTTGATTGATTCAGTAAAGTAATATTTAAGCACATGCTTGATTGATTCAGTTAAGGGAAATTAAAGCACATGCTTGATTGATTCAGTAAAGTGATATTTAAGCACAGGCTTGATTGATTCAGTTAAGGGATATTAAAGCACATGCTTGATTGATTCAGTTAAAGGATATTCAAGTACATGCTTGATTGATTAAGTTAAGGGATATTTAAGAACATGCTTGATTGATTAATTTAAGGGATATTTAAGTACATGCTTGATTGATTAATTTAAGGGATATTAAAGAACATGCTTCATTGATTCAGTTAAAGGATATTCAAGTACATGCTTGATTGATTCTGTTAAGGGATATTTAAGCACATGCTTGATTGATTCAGTTAAGGGATATTTAAGTACATGCTTGATTGATTCAGTAAAGTGATATTTAAGCACATGCTTGATTGATTCAGTTAAGGGATATTAAAGCACATGCTTGATTGATTCAGTTAAAGGATATTCAAGTACATGCTTGATTGATTCAGTTAAGGGATATTCAAGTACATGCTTGATTGATTAAGTTAAGGGATATTTAAGAACATGCTTGATTGATTAATTTAAGGGATATTTAAGTACATGCTTGATTGATTAATTTAAGGGATATTTAAGTACATGCTTGATTGATTAATTTAAGGGATATTAAAGAACATGCCTCATTGATTCAGTTAAGGGATATTTAAGACTTCAGTACATGCTTGATTGATTAATTTAAGGGATATTAAAGAACATGCTTCATTGATTCAGTTAAAGGATATTCAAGTACATGCTTGATTGATTCTGTTAAGGGATATTTAAGCACTTGTTTGATTGATTCAGTTAAGGGTTATTTAAGCACATGCTTGATTGATTCAGTTAAAGGATATTCAAGTACATGTTTGATTGATTAGGTTAAGGGATATTTAAGTACATGCTTGATTGATTCAGTAAAGGGATATTTAAGCACATGCTTGATTGATTCAATTAAGGGATATTTAAGAACATGCTTGATTGATTCTGTTAAGGGATATTCAAGTACATGCTTGATTGATTCAGGAAAGTGATGTTTAAGCACAAACTTGATTGATTCAGGAAAGGGATATTTAAGTACATGCTTGATTGATTCAGTAAAGGGATATTAAAGCACATGCTTGATTGATTCAGTTAAGGGATATTTAAGTACATGATTGATTGATTCAGTAAAGGGATATTTAAGCAAATGCTTGATTGATTCAGTTAAGGGATATTTAAGCAAATGCTTGATTGATTCAATTAAGGGATATTTAAGCACATGCTTGATTGATTCAGTTAAGGGATATTAAAGCACATGCTTGATTGATTCAGTTAAAGGATATTCAAGTACATGCTTGATTGGTTAAGTTAAGGGATATTTAAGAACATGCTTGATTGATTAATTTAAGGGATATTTAAGTACATGCTTGATTGATTAATTTAAGGGATATTAAAGAACATGCTTCATTGATTCAGTTAAAGGATATTCAAGTACATGCTTGATTGATTCTGTTAAGGGATATTTAAGCACATGCTTCATTGATTCAGTTAAGGGATATTTAAGTACATGCTTGATTGATTCAGTAAAGTGATATTTAAGCACATGCTTGATTGATTCAGTTAAGGGATATTAAAGCACATGCTTGATTGATTCAGTTAAAGGATATTCAAGTACATGCTTGATTGATTCAGTTAAGGGATATTCAAGTACATGCTTGATTGATTAAGTTAAGGGATATTTAAGAACATGCTTGATTGATTAATTTAAGGGATATTTAAGTACATGCTTGATTGATTAATTTAAGGGATATTTAAGCACATGCTTGATTGATTAATTTAAGGGATATTAAAGAACATGCCTCATTGATTCAGTTAAGGGATATTTAAGACTTCAGTACATGCTTGATTGATTAATTTAAGGGATATTAAAGAACATGCTTCATTGATTCAGTTAAAGGATATTCAAGTACATGCTTGATTGATTCTGTTAAGGGATATTTAAGCACTTGTTTGATTGATTCAGTTAAGGGTTATTTAAGCACATGCTTGATTGATTCAGTTAAAGGATATTCAAGTACATGTTTGATTGATTAGGTTAAGGGATATTTAAGTACATGTTTGATTGATTAAGTTAAGGGATATTTAAGTACATGCTTGATTGATTCAGTAAAGGGATATTTAAGCACATGCTTGATTGATTCAATTAAGGGATATTTAAGAACATGCTTGATTGATTCTGTTAAGGGATATTCAAGTACATGCTTGATTGATTCAGGAAAGTGATGTTTAAGCACAAACTTGATTGATTCAGGAAAGGGATATTTAAGTACATGCTTGATTGATTCAGTAAAGGGATTTTAAAGCACATGCTTGATTGATTCAGTTAAGGGATATTTAAGTACATGATTGATTGATTCAGTAAAGGGATATTTAAGCAAATGCTTGATTGATTCAGTTAAGGGATATTTAAGCAAATGCTTGATTGATTCAATTAAGGGATATTTAAGCACATGCTTGATTGATTCAGTTAAGGGATATTCAAGTACATGCTTGATTGATTCAGTTAAGGGATATTTAAGCACCAACTTGATTGATTCAGGAAAGGGATATTTAAGCACAAACTTGATTGTTTCAGGAAAGGGATATTTAAGCACAAACTTGATTGATTCAGGAAAGGGATATTGGAGAACTTCAATGACGAATTTAGAGGGATATTGGAGGATTTGCTTGACTGATTCAGTAAAGGGATATGCTCTTTCATCCTGAATATGAATTCTTAATTAAGCTTCGGACAAAAATCCACTCATTTCTTACTTTAATTCACCTTTTTACATTAAGATCAGGTATTGGAATGGATTCAAAAACTGAAATGGTAGGATAAGAACAAAACTTCCACTTAATGACAAAGCACGCTGCAGTGTCTGCTTTTTACACTCAAACAATGAGATGATATCATCTAAGGTTTGTTATTTTCTTTCAAAAAGTGCATACAATTTCTTGAATAAAAACATTAAAACTTAACGCCTGAAAATAAATTAGAACCAGAACCTTCTTTGAATATCTTTACAGAAAAGCTTGTTATTTCGATGTAAAAAATTAGGATACTGGCGTTTAAAAGTCATATGATCCATCTTGTATGCCCGCAAAATTTTGTGCCCCACAAAGATCTTTCGTAAGCATGTCGAAAATTTGAAATATGATTTAGCAATGTGGTAAGTGCGGCATCGGGAGACGTGGTCCTGTTTGAAATTCAAAATCGAAGATATTGCCAAGGGTTGGGATTGATGTAAATGATAAACATTTTGCCCGAGATGCATAAATATTTGCTTTGCAAAACTGAGTCCAGAACTTTAAGAAATGAAGAGTTCTATCTAGATGCCCATAACCTTAAAGTGACAGTCCGCGAGTTAGTGTTCGTATGTGAGAAATTTTCCTTCGAACATCTAAAATTACCATCAGTATATTGAAAAATCTTTCCTCTATACGCTGATACTATCAAAACTGTTTTTGGAACATGGGAAGTATCTCTATTTAGTGCAAAAAGGCAATGTTATTGTCCAGGAGCGCGCTACGCAAAATCCTATATTTAGCAGCTGGGTTTTCCAAAAGTTGCGTTTGCGTGAACAACACACGAGTCGGGTTGACGCATAATACACTGCATTGCCGCCATCAAATTTGTCATAAGCAATAAAAACACGAACTTTCATTTTCTGATGACATTGCATAAAATGACACCGATTTAAACGCATATACTGACATAATATCATCAAAATTACTGCACTATAGACAGTGTTTAAAATATAGCCCGTCCGCCAGTCCTTGACTGGCTACTTTTTGCAAGGACTGGTTCCTTTTTGGTCAGGACTGGTAACTTTTCAATTTGTTCCTTTATTTTCCCCTTTGGAATTGACCAATTAATGTTCAGGACAGGCTAGGTTTCAAATCTATTTTATACACTGCTATAGATAATCGTTGGTTTTAATTCATTAGAATTGTATTCATAAGAATCTTAAAACTGAACTCTTATCTGCTTACATTTTTAGAGGTGGCAGGAAATTTTCTTGTCTATAGGAAGATCTTATATTAGAAGCCTCCCATTATTGAAATTGCAAAAGAATAATTACCGCAAACCACATAACTTAGTATTTGAATAACTTTTATTCATATTGAATATTATATTTGCAAAACTAATATATGTGACAGATGCGTAAAAAGCTGGAAATTTTTTTTAGTAAAAACCAAACGGACTATTCATTGAAACAATTTTCGGGCCTCATATATATAAGCTTTTGCCCTAGCGGGTATGATCCTAATAATTCAAAAACAAATTGGGGAATTTCAAATAACAATCACTCTGACAGTCATTACATTAAAAAATCTAGTTATTAAATTCAAGTTGACATATTTGGTATGATACATACTTTTATATCGTAAATTATTTTTTTCAAATTAAAAAGATCACACACATCGTTAACAAACATTGACTACCTCTGTGAAAAGAGAGTGATTAAGACTTCGGCTCGTCGGAAAACACCAAGCTAGAGACTGATATATCCCTAAACCCCCCGCGTCTGAACGGTATAATTTACAATGTACCTCTGTGGAGAGAGAGTGATTATGACTAAAGTGTTAAAAGAAAAAGAGTCAACCAACTCACAGGTGCCGACCAACAGAAGGGCGGAGAGGAGGAAGAGAGCGACAATCTTCATGGTGTATAGAGAGAAGAGTATGGGCGAGATCAGAAGACAGATATTTATTTGGAGCTCCCAAAGTCACAGCTGTTGGTTACCAAAAGAGTAATGACGTCATTCAAGGATAGGGTGTTGTGTTTCCAGTACCAAAGTTCTGCCTAGTGACGATATTCCAAACACGTTATTGCCAGATTTCAGATAGTGGACAGTTCTTATCTCAGCTTCAAGGCAAATCTTTATGCCCCACACTAAATTCAGTTTACTCACGGACGTTTTCAACAGTGTTCAATGTTGTCTGTTTAAATCAATCAATGTATTACGTAGCCTCATAGTTGAACTGAATTTCCTTTTAGTGTTTCATTTAGCAACAGTCAGTCCTTATCGACAAAAGTTTTAACCGTAAATGTTTTGCAAATGTTAACAACACAAGTGAAACATTTGAGTTTCATGTGATGTATTGATGGGATTATGAATGTATTTTATAGTATAGTATGGTAGAGTATATATAGTATAGAACTTTAGTTTGATACACTTTATAAACCATCATTATCGTGGTTGGCTGGTTTTGGTGTTTCAAGGAAACCATGCGAGCTATGTCAGCTGGAGCGTACATGCTTCCGGTCGTATCACCTGAGTTGGACAAGCCCGACTTGGGTCGTTTTAGATTCTACTGTTTTTCCTCTCTATGCCTTTTTAGCTCATCAAACTCGTTTGAAAAGCATGGCGTGATGCATACGTGCTAAACTTAGTTAATTTTCAATTTCTTCTCCAGAGAAATATGGCCCAGGAAGCTGAAACCTTGTGGAAAGATTTCATGAAAAGTGAGCATTATGATTAATTGGTTTGGTGACCCTGTGGATTTAAACCCTTAAAAGGGGCTACGCTCTTGAAACATATTTACAGAACCATTATGCCAAGAAAGCTGAAGCCTTATATCACAGACTTTTTGTCTAATGGGGATTATCAAGTATAGATATGGTAACCCTTTGGTCCCTTATAAAGACTAAGTGAAGCTTTGGACCCTATACCCAAAATAATTAATTGCAGATTACGAAGCCATCTTTCTCAATTAAGGGTCAATACACCTTTTAAATTTTTCTTTAAATGTTTGGGCAATTTTCATGTCTGAATTGATGACCGTATCTGAAATCACATCGCCTATATGCTTAGTTTTAGAACTGCTACAACTTTTAGGGCCACAGGGGACATGACCATTAACTTTTTTTCCTATTTTTTTAGGAGGCAAAATGCCTAGAATGCTGAAATGATTTGTAGAGACTCCGTACGTTATTTGGGTTCTAAATTGACAAACCGTTAGACAGCAGTGATATGAAGCCTGACATGTTAAGGAGGTATGTCTGACTGGAAGTTGGTTTTCAAGTATATCAGAAAATCTTATTGAAACCAACTTCTTCACTGTGGCCTGTCCTTTTTTGTTATTACTTACCCCTTCATTTGGTGTATTTGACTATCCAGAATAAAGGACATATACATAAGAACAGCAAGTTCTCCTGTGTGACAACTTCCGTATTGTGATAATTGTGTCTGTCGAGAAATGCATTCAAAGAAATGAATACTAAATGCCTTCAAAGAATGTTTGCCTGTACCACGGCAATGTGCCCCGCCGATCTAAAATAGGGACCAAAAGAAACGCTACTATAGAAATTGCAAGATAACTCCATCCACTGGTGATTGATACGAATATAAGCCAATGTTATCATTTCTCGAGAAGTCAACCTAAAATGTTGGCACATTATCTATCTTTTCATCTTTGCGAGAATAAGGTTTTTTTAACAAAACATTTATTTGGAATGTTCTTAACTTGGCGAGATAGCAGAGATAAATTGAATATATTTGCTTGTTTTAAAACGTTCTAGAGCAACGACGCTTCAAAGAATTTATTAAAAGTAAAGTTTGTTTTATCAACAACATAGTTTTCTAGCCTTAATTCAATACGTTATCAAAATTAAACTTAAATTTTGAACATTCTGTGCAAAAAATTATTTAAACATGCGAATTATGCACCCCATGTGCGTTTGAAGAGACACAAAACCTTTTCATTAAGAAAGAAATGTAAACATATATTCACAAAATATATGCCTGTCAAATACACTCATAACCGACTCTGTGAGGTGATAAAATTTTGTTTTTGATCATGAAAATACAATTGAATACAAGCCAAGTTGTCTAATATGTAGCGAAAAATATGTATCACGAAATGACGTTAGTTTCTTTACAACCCTCCTTGCAGTTACTATTAAAAGGGGCAGAAGCAAGGTGGTGTCAGGAAAATTAAAATCAATGGTTCAAATTGAAAGACAATGTATTTAAACTAAATGAAGCAGTATTAAATCAAATATATAATGTAAAGTTCAGCCATGTGATTGCTTTTTCGTACACAAAATGAATTGAAGGTGTTTACACTAAAATGGTCACCAATGAACTTTATGTGAATCTATAGAATTTGTTATCTATGTATGCATTGTATGATTGGTTTGTGAAATGATATTTTTAACACTAACAAAATATTATATTTAACATTTACGTACTATTATAATGATTTTTTAAAATTTCCTTAATTGTATGACAAAGGTTTATCGAGTCGGCAAAAGCGTCAGGCTACCTTGTGTGCAGACCCCTAGTGTAAGTACATATGTATGCGCATTGAGCATACCCCTTCGTTGTATTGAGCATTGCGCGGTAAAAGTACCCTTATTATTATTATGTCCCCCGCAAAGCTTTGCGGGAGACATTATAAGTTATCACATTGCATAGCGGGTTACATAGGTATTTATTATTCCCGCGAAAGGTTTTATGCAACGAGCGGAACGCGAGTAACCCGCTATACAATGTGATAACGAATTTATCTTACCGAATGTCTAACACTATTGTTAAAAACACAATCAGAAGTGAAGAAAACTTTTATTTCAAAACAACAACAAAGGTCCCAGTCACGGCATACTGGTTGACTATGACCTTAGCACGTGACTTTGAATGATTGACGTGGACGCACGCTTTACTCGCGGGGTATAAGGGATATATTCTCCCTCGGTGAAGGTGTATATGGGAATTTGTTAAGGGTCACGTGAACCAATCAGAGATCGAGATTCTTACATGAGGTAGGATAAAATGTTTTCGGTTCCGTCCGACATTCCGCAATTCCGTAACGCTTTCGTTTCCGGACCATATCTCCAAAACCGTTCAATATTTTTTTACGAAACTTGGTATATGGTTAGATTTAGTACTGGAGTGGTGCCTTTTGCTATTTTGGTTATTCAGAATTTTTTCTGGTTTCCATGGAAACAAGTTGAACTTAGTGCATATTGGGGGATGCTTTCGTTTCCGGACCATATCTTCAAAACCGTTCATTCTTTTTAACGAAACTTGGTATGTGGTTAGACCTAGTACTGGAGTGGTTCCTTTTTCTATTTTGGTTATTCTGAAATTTTTTCTCTGGTTTCTAAAGAAACAAGTTGAACTAGGTGTATATGAGGGGTAGGGTCTGTTTCCGTACTTTAGCTTAAAAACTATTCAAAATATTTTTACTAGACTTGATATGTGGTTAGAATTACAGGAGGAGTGGTGCCTTTTGCTACTTTGGTTATTCTTAATTGTTATTTTTCTGGTTTCCATGGAAAATAATATGAAATTTGTACATAATGGGGGTAGGGTCACTTTCGGATTAAATGTTAGCGGGGGACATCACAATGCATCACATGGACAGATTTCTAGTTATTATTAATACACAGCTCTGCGCACCGTTGGTAAATGACCAGATGGTGGCAACATGAAAACGTGCAGACGCATGGTTGCGGGTACAGCAACGTGCAGTATACTTGGACAAAATACTGTGGCTATGTGTCCCGGTCCACCCAACTGTAAATTGGTACCTAGTAAGGATTGAGAGTGTCATCAACAGGGTACGTCACATCATTGCACGTGTTGCATGTTCCCCAGACAGGGGAGATGGTATAAACATGAAGACTGACATCACGCGATGGAGGTAAAACAAAAGCGCCTTTGAGCAGCGCTCTCTGAGCTGGATATTTGCGCTTTACAAATATTAGCAGTATAGTATACCGGTAGTACGTACTTTCTCAAAAGGCAGCCATCAGTCACCCCGTAATCATAATCTATCAATACATTTGCCGGAGTTATTCTTACCAATTCTCATATCATAATGAGGGTCGGAGTATCACCGGACTATCTCTCATACCCAACACAAGGCAACATTTATAAAAGTGTTTGACATCGTCAAATAAAGTGCCATGTTTTTTAACCAATAGATACTTCAGTTTGAGTTCTGTTCAGCATTGAAGCTTCAAGATTTACTTTGCCAAAACGAGACTTAAATGGCAGTAGCACGTTTTTTGATAATTCTATATTTTAAAATTTTCACTGATAATTGCAAATTAATGCTAAATGTATTATTTTGACAGTGTCATTAATCTCATAACACAAGCCAATTATCCATAGTCAGAGGACAAAGTATGAGGATTCACATAAAATTCATTGGCGGCCATTTTATGTGAACACCTTCAATTCATTTTGTGTAAGAAAAATGAATCGCATGGCTAAACTTTACGTTATACAATTGAATTATTACTGTTCCATTTAGTTTAAATACACTGTCTTTCAATTGGAACCATTAGTTTTCATTTTCCTGACATCACCCTATATTTCCCCTAAAACGTGCTACTGCCCCTTTAACTTGAAACTAGTCAATGTTGATAGCCTGGTCATAGAGACAGAAACAAAGTCATCAGAAAGAAAAACAAAAACAAATGCTGGAATCCATTAATACCTTTTAATACGCACAAAAAGTTATTACAAAGTTATTACATGTTAACTCACTGTTACAACTACTGGAAATTAGGAATCCACAGAAATGTATTAGGACCATAACCTGGCATCAAAGTACAGACACTATTGAAATATTAAATTATGGTGGTAAGCATGCTGGCCTCTCACGTCAGAGATCCGGGTTCGAATCCCGGTGGAGGCACCAACCTTTATGACTTGGGTCACATCCTGTGTTATGTCCCTTGGCAAGGAACTTTATCCACATTGCAGTCAGTCCACCCTGGATGTACATACCTACATCGTCGTGATAGGCGCTAAGTAGCAGTTGTGAAAGCACACATCTTCGGGGTAATAATAACGTGCTTTGAGCATGTCTTAAGACGTGGAAAAGGCGCTATAGAAGTATTCACGTTATTGTTATAAATATCATATCAAGAAATTCCAATTCAGATTGTAACTTATGTTTATTCTAAAATAACTATAAGAATATCCTGATTGGGAAGTTTTTTTGATCAATTAGAACATTTAAACTAAAATGTTTGAATTGCAGGATGGTGAAACATGAACATTAGTGATACATTATTTCCCTGGCAAAAAACCCATCGCCTTGTCAACTTTCACAATGACTTCAACAAAGCATATGATAAAATCACTTTGATATTGAAGACAATTTATACGGAAGACCTTTTGGTCACGCTCTGTTGATTTTCAGCATTATTATTTTTTAATATTAAAGGCTTTTTCTCATAGAGCTGTTGAACACGGTGTCCATAGATTTTAAGCAGAGTTTGACATCGTTAATACACATAATTATTTCATTTATTCAGGTTTAACAGAACTACCTACAGGTTTAATTGAACGACTATATATTTAAGTCAAATAGTAAAATACTTTGCAGATTCTAGATAATGATACATATGTTCTATTGAATATCTATGTACACATTTTCTATGGTTGATAATGTCTTTGTAAATGACCTTGACCTGTAACCTTCAACAACAAAATCATATAAGTAAAATTTACTAGTTCTATGATCACGTTTTGGCTTTCGTAAAAATTGTGGTTCGTTTGCTCCAAGTCAAAGGTAATAATACAGATAAGTACTCCAGTCCTTTAATGTTGAGATGTGCAACACTAGAGAAACAAAAATATATCCCATCTCATCATGGTCATGAAGATCAAACAAAAACTCTAGTTGTTCATGTCGAGACATATACACATTTAGTATGAAACGGAAAATTCATCTGCTACATAGAGAATACTAAACGACGTCCCGTTTCATAAAATATTTATGAAACGAGTGAATTGGTTGGTATTTAACGAGCGAAAGCGAGTTAAATACCTATATCATTCACGAGTTTCATAAAAATGTTATGAAACGGGATCGAGTTTAGTATTTTATTTATTACTTGCTTAATAACATCGTAAAAATACAAAGAAAGTCGCCAACATGACTGTCGCGGCCGGCCCGCTGACATTATGACGTCATACTTAACAATTGTGACGTCATCATTACGTCACGTCATTCGCTCAGCGCGCGATGTTATGACACATATGTGTAATAACATGGTTGATTAATTAAACAGCAATATCAACGGGAGAGTAATAAAAGTTAATAGCTATCAAGCAAAGAAATTACTTATTAATGAAACGGTCCCAAACTTTGATATGCTCATCTATGATTTAGTCTGACATGCCATGTTTCACGTTTGAAAAGGGTAAATAGGCTCTTTTTGCCATGTCTGAAGGTTTAGTTTCAAACGACTTCCAGATCAGCAAATCATTCCTTTATTTTCCTGTAAGTGCCTTGTGCAGCGCCTCCATTCTTCTGGCTCAGTCTTCAGTAACTAGAGAGGTCAAGTACATATTCAGTACAAGGTCATGGGCATCCTTGTCATTCGTGTTAAACACACGACAACACTTTGGACAGGTTGCTTCAACAATCCGTCCCGTGAATTCCCTGACAAAGGACTCTTGTTTGCATTCAGGACATTCGTATGTTGCATTTTGCAGTCCTTGTAATCTCTCGATTAGCATTTGACTTATACGAGGACCCTCACGTTGAAAGCATTCGATTTCAGAAGGCTTAAGATCAGCCTGTGTCCAATATACATCCACAAATTTTAGACCAAGGACATCAGCGTTCTCGACAGAGAAAAACCCGTAGTATGCCCGATCACTGCCCCTAGAATTCATGAGAGTCAAACCCTTACCATTGAAGCTCGTCAAAACTGCTCCATGTTTTCTTGTTTTTGAACGGTCAGATAGCCTTGGCAGGTCAAGATCCTTCTTCGACAAGGTTCCCCTGGGATTTTCTTTATAGAAGTCGTCAAACTCGTCAAATTCTGAATCTGTGAGGCAAAACAGCGCAATAACTGGACGTTTCTCAGTGACTGCTTCCAATGCACCCTTTGTGTCTACTTCTTTACAACGAAGGTCATTCTCACGACAAACCTCTTGTAAAATTGCCAGGGTATATCCTTCATTATCTCTAAATCTCGCAGTCAGTTGTTCCAAAAGATGGAAAAAATCTGGATAGCCCCGTTCTCTCCCAACAATGCGTTTCATCGCTAGATGTAACACGGTCGCTGCGGCGTTAGCGTCACTATTGGTTCCTTTCTGTTTGTTCACCTCAAACCCTTGGTTGACCTTGTTGATGTAAAGGTCGAGGTCAATGGAAGCTAGAACATCAGATAGTGAGTCCTGGCAACAGACAACATCTCTTGCAAAAGCACACACTTCATGAATGAGGTCGGGATGATTCACTTGCAGAAACAACTTGGTTTCATTGTTTTCAAAATCTATTTTCCATCCACGTTTTACAAAGATTGTGCGAGGAAGTTGCTGGGTTGTGATTGATGAACTCAGATCAAACATGAACTTTGCTCCTGTGGTCCAGTTAAACTGCTCGCTGCTGTAAAGACGCTTGGGGTGGACTATGTCGGAGTCAGTGATGTAACAACTCACAACATGCACATTCAGGTGTGACAGATCAGGCGGAGTATCACCATCTGAGGGTTCCCCATCGGACAAAACAAACAAAACCTTCTTGTGATGTCGATACTGGCGCATGGACATCAGATTCCTTGCTTCACGCAGCGCTTCTATCATTGGTGTTCCTCCGTAAATAAATGGTTCCACATCATTTATTAATTTGTCCACTTGTTCCTTTGTAAGATCGTCCGTTCCCTCGCTTCCACGCAAGGTCTTTGATGCTTCCTGTACACTGAAAATAGCATCTGAGCTGACACCAACAGGAACGATTCTCTGTATGAAGCATCCAGATCTCGGAATGAGTGCCATACCCTTATCAACTGCCTTTCTTATTTCAGTTTTAGTGGCACGTTGTGCTCTTCCTTCTATGTAACCATGCACCCTTTCACCAGCGAATGGTATCGACTTTGCCAAGCTCCTATGTTCAGCTACTGATGCTCCCAAACTAGTACCCCTCTCTCGACATTCAATGGGCAAGCATTTTTGCACGAACTCTGTTGTTAAGTTACTTTCCCCCACCAACATTGTCAATATCATTTTAGCCTCCCTAACTGAGACCGCCTCGTCAAGTATGTCCAGTGTTGCCCACTTCCGGACATTAGGTGCACCGTTAATTTCCAAGATACTAAGGCTATCTTCAAGCATTTCAGTTTTTGTGAAATGGTGGTCAGAACCAGTTTCTGCAGATGTTCTTTGTATTGTGTTCAGCATATCAAATACACAATGCTCGCTTGATGCGCCAATACCAATAGCAAATACTCGGTTTTCAGGTGAGACGTCGTTTTTTATCAGCTGATCGACGACTCTAAAGATAGATCGGGCCCAGCTTCCTCCTCGTTGGTCTACTGGACCTCCAATACTTCTCCTCATTGAGCCGGAAACATCCAGGAGAATTCCTGTTAAGGTTGGCATCATTTCTTGATGCTGAAACAAAGGTAGTGCTTAAATTAGATTTTATGCCAAAAACTCTGAAGTAAAGAACTGCAGAGGTTACATTAGGCTACATTTATTTGCGACGATGAAGTCATGGTCACGAGATGTTCAGTCGTGGTTACGAGATAATACGTCATGGACATGAGATATGAAGTCGTGACCAGGAGATAAGATGTAGCAACAACTTAAGTTAACTAATAGATTCGAAGTTTTTGTCAGCCATTATTATGAGAGATAAAACACAACAGATGGGTTAGCACCCTAAAAACACAGGAACCCGATATTTTAAATAAAATGTAGGTAAAACGTAGGTAAGAAAGATCCGTCCCCTATATGTAATAGAGTAAAGGAATAAAGGCATTCATCTTGCCGATCTCGACTCGCTTCCGAGTTAAGTCAAACTTATCGCTTCAAATTTGTGACATCTCATACACATACACAAGAACCTCTCAGTTATACATTTCTCAGCAAAACTTGGCTTGTTTCCAACACATGTCACCCTTCAAATAACTTTTATATCTATTTATATTCGCAAAACGACCGCAGAAACCTCTGGGGTGAACGTTAATTACTCCGCACCAAATGCCTCTCGGGCGATCCGATAGGTCCGTTAAACGTAAGGACGAATTTCTCAAGATAACTTCTAAAAATCGCGAAAAATGCAAAAAGTGATTTTTATTGATTTTCCACCATTTTCAAACCAGATTGTGACAATGGAGCCAAAAGATTATTTGTTTTGGTATGTAGAATCATTTTTGCACAAGGGGATTTTGACGGCCCAGTCTCTTGTCTTCACACACTGTAGAATTATAAATTGAAATTTCCATTTCATTATCTAAAAAAGAGAGGTTCAAGATTTGTTTATCTCATGTGTATAATTACAAGATAATAATAAATATTTCAATTAATCATAATACTATACTTTTACATATCAGTAAATTTAAATTGATATATTATATCAGTGAATAAAACACGACCAGAACATTGAGTAATACAAAAGTGTATCAACATTATTAACACAATCTGTGGAATGATAAGTTTATATTTTTTCTAGAAATTGTGATTTGATGGTTCTTCCCAATTACCTTTTGTAAAAGATGGCTTACATGTATGTTTTATTAATGTCAATTTGGAATCTTTTATACCAAAACTGTAAATGCATGTTTTTGGTAACTTGTACACCTAATGGACAAAATGCTGTCAATCATAAATACTTTTCAGACAGACTTGTTTTGTAAATGTTAATTTAGTATTATTTCAGAATTAACAGTCTATTGATAAAAATATTGACAAAAGGTTTTTATAATTGGCGTTGTCGTTGTATATGACACTGAAAACTGAAAAACACAAATATCAGAATAAAACATCAGAAATTAATAATTAGATATTTGTGGAAAATCACTCTTATGTTTTACCTCATCACTGGATAGAAAGTTTGGCAATTCAACTTCGGTAGAACGTACATCACTGAGCCAAGCCCAGTCGTAAAGAGTTTTGACATGTTCATATACACTTTCTTTAAATTTTTAAGTAATTATATCAAGACAGTATTCCAGGTGCCTGTCTGGCCAATGATAACAACAGAATGTCCATTGTCTACTAAAGACAAAGCAATCTTCTGATCAGAAATTGATAGCGAAATCATTCCCGAAACATTGCACTGTCCAAACCACGCCGTTTTGTTTGTAAAGCGATGCTTTAAATGAATTCGCCTAACGGACCAATCAGGTCGCCCGAGAGGCATTTGGTGCGGAGTAACGTTCACCCCAGAGGTTTCTGCGGTCGATTTGCGAATATAAATAGATATAAAAGTTATTTGAAGGGTGACATTTGTTGGAAATAAGCTAGGTTTTGCTGAGAAATGTATAACTGAGAGGTTCTTGTGTATGTGTATGAGATGTCACCAATTTGAAGCGATAATTTTGACTTAACTCGGAAGCGAGTCGAGATCGGCAAGATGAATGCCTTTATTCCTTTACTCTATTACATATAGGGGACGGATCTTTCTTACCTACGTTTTACTTACATTTTATTTACGAAATCGGGTTCCTGTGCCTAAAAACGAGCCGGGAATAAACACGTTTCTGTTTCACCCAATGATAAGAGTTATGACTCTTGCTCGGTTGGGCCATGACGTTGTCTGCCATTGGGGTGCTGAAGATAGGTTTGATCAAGAACCAAGAACATTAAAAGAGAAACTGACCGAGGTTCGGACAGTGCTCCGGCTTAAATTTTCTGAAAAACTTTACAATAAATGATTATCGGAAGAGCTGTTTAGCAAGGTATACTATCATGAAATAAATCAATTTTCGATTCAAATTTTATCTCAAAGAATCGTTGGTAGACTTACCGAAAGTAATGGTTCAGGATGTGTATATCAACCTGCCCGAACAGCCTTTGAGCTTGAGGCGAAAGGGAACTATGAATTGTTTTGTGATTAACTCCACAACATATATCCGATAATATATTTTCTGCAACTCCCCTAGTCGTCATTAGATATTGATGACAACACACTAAGGAATAACGACAGTTGGGTGCAAAACTTAATGTTTTCAAAGTTTATCATTTTGTCCATTCTCTCCCCACAGAGGGAGCTCAGTGCGAGCAAGCCTCTGTTCTATTACGCCAAGATCCTGGGGTTCCGGCAGATTGCCCTAGCGGCAAAACGTTGTAACTTGAGATATCTTCCTTATTTGCAGCCAATGCAAACACCTTTTGGATATCCACGACTCAGGGATTCTTTTTTTTTTTATCACTTTATTTCTTTTCGTAGGGTACCATACTCGGGGAATTCTTAACGGTCGTATAGGGACATGGAAAGTATCATGCCTTTATGTTTATTTTTCTTTAACAGTGTGAGAGTGAAAATATTTGAAAATCAGATATGGACAGGGTTTTTCATTACAAAGATACTGTTTTATAATTGTGTCAATTATTATTCGGCTTATGATAAATATCATTTCAATAATTTACCAAATAAAAACTAATGAGAAGGTCAAAATTAAGCGATGTTTTGTAGAAGAAAGAGTTATCTCCCTGGATGCTAAATTTCAATGATAGCTTTACCGAACCACACGGAAATGGCCGAGGTTTTGCGAATGTCCACTTTTGAAACGGCGTCGCTAATTGCACAAATAACTTCGTCTTGCCTTCAATCAGATTTCTACCTTTCTATCCCATGTATTAGCCGTAATAGAACATAGGCTAACTCGGGTATGACTAAGCTGCCTCTGTGGGGAGAGAATGCATTTTGTCATATGTGTTGAACAGAATCATATCAAAGAAAACTGTGAGCCTGTAAGGACCTTCAGATATTGAAAAGTGTGGACCCTTGTGAATAACTGTCGGCGTTCGGCCTACGGGCCTACGCTTATTTCAAACACTCGTAATCCCCCAATGTAGGCTGTGACTAAATTTGAAGACATTCGGTGCAGCGGTTCATGAGCCTTGAAAATAAGGTCAAGGTCACCATAACTGACTTGTGTCTGTGTAATCCCCCAAGTGAGGCTGTGCGTTGAAGACATTGGGTGCAACGGTTCGTGAGAAAATGCGGTAACAAGAAACCGGACGGACGTACGTACGAACGGACGGACGGACGCCGCTGAATACACGTTGCGGCGGGGGACAAAAAGGACAAATGATATAGCCCAAACCATATACAGTGTCTAACTAGAAAGTGTTTTTACCCGTAAAAACAGATGTGCCCCCCTTCCTCAAATGCTCCAAACCTCTAAACAATACTATCATAAAGCACCATTAAGGTTCCACAATTGTAGCAAACAAAATATTCAAAATTTGTTTAAAATCTCAAACCTCCAAAAGGCACATCTACATGATATGGAGAGATAGTATACCAAGTTTGGTGATGATCGGCCACATAGTTTTAGAGATATGCTCCGGAAACGAAATGGGAACGCCGACGCCGACGCCAACGCCGATGGGAACTCAGCTAAAACCAATATGTCTCCCGACCCTTCGGGGGGAGACATAATTAACCAAACCTAGCGCATAGTCTGGAAATGACTTGAATCCTCAACCGGTTTTATGCTATCAGTGGGATCTTTCCTCAAAAATTTCCTAATACAAATGTAGATATAACGTTGGGAAGGGGAATAAATAGTTAACCCCTGCCACGTAAAGAATTAAAAAGGTTTATAAGACAAGAAAGCAGCGAGTGCCAGGCATATTATACTACCAATGAATTACTTTTGAAAAGAATATGTTTATGACTTCAGCTACATCTGTTGGGAGAGAATGGACGTTCATAACGACCCCTATTACAATTTCCCGAATGGTTAATTTGGTAATATATGTTACATGTTCCCTTTATCAATATTCACATTTACTCTCTATGTACTAAAATCCTTAAAAAAATTAACTTATTTTAATATTCTCAAACCCAAATCGAATTTTTCGGGTAATTAATCGTGAACTAATCCCAAGATTTATAGTTTCAACTCACCATTTTCCCCGGACAATCAAACCCAGTCCTCCGCTATATTACACTGACTATCTGCTACTGCGCACTTAGGCACAAGCATTGATATATACACACAATCAACTCGCCAAGGCAATAGTAAATAAACAAGAAAAGCCTTTAAAAAGGCAAGCATTGGGGCACCCGGTTATGTATCACTATATAGAACCAGGAGATTTAGGTTAGGGAGGACGGGTACGGGGACTGTTACTTGAATAAATTGCACTCAAAGCAAATGGATACAACTAGCATGTAAACACAAACAAAGCTATTCGAAAGTAAATTGATATAATTTAAAACTTGTTATGAACCAACCTGGACAAATCCCATTTCTTAAACACTGGTAGACCTACTGTCTGTCACCAATGCCGACAATAGGTTCATGTGTCTGTGTATCTAACTCTAGCGACCATTGTCCTGTAACCATAACATAAACTATTCCTTACAATGGTGTTATCAAAAGATAAGTGTATATCTATGGAATGATTGACAAAGACAACCTTATTGAAGATTTATCTTCTGTCCCCTGGCACGATGTCTTAACACACGACACAGTCGATAAAATAGCAAGTTCGTTTTGCAATCACATTCATATATATATACAATTATACCAATGATCCTTAATGGAAATCTGGTAAGGTATATTTATACATAAACGTAACCGTATAAATGCAATTAACCCTCGAACTGGTAGTATTCGTCAACTCCGAAACAAAGTTGTATGAGCTGTTCGCAAAGCAAAGAATATTTCCAAACCGACGGTAAAGTAAATGTTGCTCATGGTAGAAAGCGATGATTGCGTCTTCTTAAAATATACATGAAATTCAGAAGAAATAACACAATATTTTAGTTGTTGATTATATAGAAGATTATAATTATAACGTCTGTTGTAGATCATCCTGACCAAACAATACCTGAACGAAAACAAACTGGAATTTTTACTCAATTACATTTAATTTCAACAAATATAAGATATTTATTTTGCTATTGATATTATATCTAACGGACACGTTTAAATCATTAATCAATAACCAAAACTCAAAACAGAAGTAGTATCAAAGCCATCAAGTTACTAGTTGTAAGAATATCCATATTTGATAGATCGACGTGACCCTGCATGATAACTAATTTACTGATATCACCCTCTTGTGCGGGTTGATAAAATTTTTATACTCAGCCAATAAAAGCATGGAATAAGCGTGCAGATTTAGCGCCTTGAAGTGCATATAAATATTTAGGATACCTCAACGACATGTGGCTGTTTCCGAACTATAGTCAAAGTATTTGAAAGCATTACCAATGAAAAAGGCGTATATGTTTATCACCACGTAGTAATATCTCTCAGAGTGTGTGCCAGGTGTCAGGGCTATATTTAATACCTCATGAAAGGGTGTACTGTACCTTCCCGGCCCTTTGGAAATTGGTTTCAGTAATACCTATTCATAAGAAAGCCGATATAATTGAATATGATAACTATAGACAGTTAGCGCTTACTGGTCGTTTAAGTAAGGTCTTTGAAAAGGCTATATGTTTAAATATATAATACAATATGTGTAGGATCAAAACCAAGCCAGAGGTGTTGTTGATAATGTAAGCCCGCGGCAGAGGGAAATTGGAAAGGGCCGATAGGCCCGCCCCAATTTCCCGAGGCTGAGGGCTTACATTATCAAACAACACCGAGGGCGAGGTTTTGATCTAACTTATGAACCGAGATAAACCGTAGTAACAAAATTATTTCAATAATAAGTATAAAAATGGATTCATTGATTTTTACTGGTAGGGAATCACCATGAGCAAACGGAGAGCACATCCGCGCCCTGCACGTGCTTTGCGCTCGCTACCCAAGCCGTGAACGTGAAATGCATGCGCTATCTGCCTCGTGAAGTTCACATGATTGTCACTGTGGAAAATACATCATTGTTCTCGTGGGCCTTTATAGCCGAGTTTTCAAAGGCGCCAGTTTAGTAAGCGAGTGGTGCAGAGTTCGAAACCAGGCATGCGAACATTATATTTGTGATTTGTCAAAAATGTGATTTTTTGTGATGGTATTTATTCGAAGAAGGACTTTGAAACAAAGTATTTCAAAACGTGTATAATTCCAATCAAAATAAATTCCCGATAAATTCTAGAGTAAGCCCCGGCTTTCCTAGAGAAAGCCCTGAGCATTCTTGGAGAATGCCCGGCAAAGAGGTTTATCCGGTAAAAGAAGAACATAATAGAACAATAGAGTGACGTCACTGGAGGTTTATAACTAAGAAATAACGACTTACTTAGAAATCTTCAATCTAGTTTTTTTAAACATATCTTATCGATTTCATTTCTAACAGGAAGGAACTAGGAGCAGTTGTTTGTGACATTTGATAGCGTCGATAAAGGGATTTATCCAAAGTTGAAAGCTTAGTGAAAACTATCTCGAGAATTGTTATAATTCACAACTTTGATCCATAGCATCATGACAGTCTGATCTCTGTTCTGTTCCCAAATGTGCAAATATGCGTTGGTCAAACAGAAATACTCAGAATGTTTTGTTGTAAATATATAAAAAAACATGTATATACTTATTTGTGGAAACGGAAATAGACGTCAGATTGTTTAGGTCATCTTTTGGTCAGTTCCGAAGTATTGGAGAAATGCATTTACTGTGGGACTTTTCAGGGGGCGTGGTGTTGTATGTACGGCAGTGTTATGAGCAGTACTTGACTCAATAATTCCTGGGGAAACTCTGTGTTCCTGGAACTTCATTCATAAGCAGCTACCTGACTAGAATCAATAATTCCTGGGGAAACTCTGTGTTCCTGGAGCTTCATTCATAAGCAGCTACCTGACTAGAATCAATAATTCCTGGGGAAACTCTGTGTTCCTGGAGCTTTATTCATAAGCAGCTACCTGACTAGAATCAATAATTCCTGGGGAAACTCTGTGTTCCTGGAACTTCATTCATAAGCAGCTACCTGACTAGAATCAATAATTCCTGGGGAAACTCTGTGTTCCTGGAACTTCATTCATAAGCAGCTACCTGACTAGAATCAATAATTCCTGGGGAAACTCTGTGATCCTGGAACTTCATTCATAAGCAGCTACCGCGATCCTGGGCGGAGTCTACATTCTCCCTGAGGGCTCTCCCATGTACCGAGAGACGGACCAGAATGGGATCGAGCAACTCAACACGATCCTGGGCGGAGTCTACATTCTCCCTGAGGGCTCTCCCATGTACCGAGAGACGGACCAGAATGGGATCGAGCAACTCAACACGATCCTGGGCGGAGTCTACATTCTCCCTGAGGGCTCTCCCATGTACCGAGAGACGGACCAGAATGGGATCGAGCAACTCAACACGATCCTGGGCGGAGTCTACATTCTCCCTGAGGGCTCTCCCATGTACCGAGAGACGGACCAGAATGGGATCGAGCAACTCAACACGATCCTGGGCGGAGTCTACATTCTCCCTGAGGGCTCTCCCATGTACCGAGAGACGGACCAGAATGGGATCGAGCAACTCAACATGATCCTGGGCGGAGTCTACATTCTCCCTGAGGGCTCTCCCATGTACCGAGAGACGGACCAGAATGGGATCGAGCAACTCAACATGATCCTGGGCGGAGTCTACATTCTCCCTGAGGGCTCTCCCATGTACCGAGAGACGGACCAGAATGGGATCGAGCAACTCAACACGATCCTGGGCGGAGTCTACATTCTCCCTGAGGGCTCTCCCATGTAGACGGACGACAATGGGATCGAGCAACTCAACATGATCCTGGGCGGAGTCTACATTCTCCCTGAGGGCTCTCCCATGTAGACGGACGACAATGGGATCGAGCAAGCTGAATATGATCAGTGTACTGACATTGTAATATTTGGGGACTTGAATGCTCGTACTGTAATCCAGGATGATTTCCTTATTAAAGATCAAAGTGACAAGGAATTCAATGCTTTAGGAGAACTGTATAATATTGACGGATTTTCAAAGAATTATTGATTTAGGAGATGTAACAATGTTTTATTTGGGATTACACTATCTTGAAACTGTATAATACTGAATAGGAGAACTGTATAATATTGACGGATTTTCAAAGAATTCATTGATTTAGGAGAACTGTATAATATTGACGGATTTTCACGATCTAGATGTTCACAGGATAAAAAAGTTAACAAATATGGTTTATTTTTAGTAAGACTGTGCAAGCAGCTTGAATTACGGGCAGAAAGTTTGGAGATCCACGTTTTTTAACTTTAGTACAAAGGACCGAGTGAGACAAATTTGGTTGATTTCCTTCTAGTCTCAACAGGTTGGTTTTACAAAGTGATAAATCTGTTTGTTCAAAGTAAGACAGAGTCCGACCATTTACCTGTTCCTAGCCAGATATCATTCAGTCTCTATCTAGATCAAATCTGTCAAACAACTTTTATAAATACCTATCAAGTAATGAAGTGTAAGTTGTCTGACAAAGGCAATACTGTTAATCTTGAAAACTTTTACAGAAATCAAATATCAGAAATTGTCAACAATTTTTACAAGTTATAGATCAAAATGTAAATGGGTCGCTTAACTGCTAGTTCAGATTATACAAATATCTGGAGAACATTTGCAAAAGAATTGTAAGCATTCAGACATCGTTGAACGACCAAAGTGGTTTGATACAGAATGTTCATTTATGAAAAAAATTAAATATGCAAAATTACAAAACCTCAGAAAAAATAATTGTATGCATTTCTCTATAGCAAAAGAAGATTTAGAAAGACGTGTAAAGGGGGTGCATATGAAAGAGATGTAGCTCACAAAGTTAATCTGAATTCAGTGATTGTGAATCTTTTTGGCAATCTGTAAAACAACGATTAAAAGTAAAACATAAAGTAACATCACACCCGAAGTTTGGTACAAGTATTAAAAAGATCGGTTAAACCCTGAAACTGAAAAAAGTGAATTTGATGACAACATAGCACGTTTTATCAAAGAGAATTACATATGTTTTGTGAAGACTGTAATAATTCCAACATGCTGTCTGAAGACATTACATTGAGTGAGATTGTCAATGCCTCTTAATCCCTAAAGCAAAGTAAGGCGCCTAGAATTGATGGAATCCTGTCAGAATTTTAAAAAAAATTCTCCACAACTTAAACATTTACTTGCTTTTTAATTCAATATTAGAAAGTAGGGTTTTTCCTGATTCTTGGAATGTAGAATGGAAGAAAGGAAATTTAGTTGATCCAAATAATATCAGGGGTATATCACCATTAAATGTCCTTGGTAAAGTGTTCACATGCATCATAGGAAGTAAACTGAGAACCTGGATTGAATCAAATGATATTCTTTCAGAAGCGCAAGCGAGTTTTCTGCAAGATTTTTCTACCATGGGTAACATCTTTGTACTGCAGTCATTTTGTACACAAGTATGTGTTAACTTAAGCAACGCCTTTACGCTGCATTTAGTGATTTTCACAAGGCATTTGATTTGTTGATAGAAGTAAATTGCTTTATCAGTTATTACAACATGGAATTCATGGTAAACTATATCACATTTTCGAAAGTTTGTACAGGACTGTGCTTGTGATAAAATCGGTAACTGTGTCACCGATATATTCAAAACGTCAAGCGGACTTAGACAAGGTTGTATGTTAAGCCCTCTTTTGTTCACATATTTCATAAACCAGTTGGCTGTTGATTTACAAAATGACGACTCTAGAAGAATTTTTTGGTAAATGATGCAATCGAAGACAAAACTTTACCTCTCTGCAGATTATAATGAACTAGTTGCAGATTCTGTTGCTGATTTACAGAGGAAGTTTAACGTTTTAGAAAGATTCTGCAAATAATATGGATTGGTTGAAATGTGGAAAAATCATTATTGTTTTTCGTAATGGCGGAAAACTCAAGAAGGTATAAAAGTGGTACTACAAGGGTCATGAACTGAAAGCAGTTTCTTATTACAAATATTTGGAAGTATTGTTTCATCACGATTAGGGCATGTTTTCCCATTAACCAGTTAATGATATGTTGTCAATATCTTATTTTGTATATTTGGGGTAGGTTGATTCACATGGACTCCCCACGCCTGTTACGTTATGCTAAAGCACAGGATGAAGCAGGCAGTGTAAACTGGGCTTCACAGAGTAGATTGTTTTTAGGTAGTGTACCATAAGTCTTGTAACTTTCAAAATTATCCTGATTGGTTTGCATGGTATACATTTTCTTCAGTCTATATCAATTTAAATAATTCACAGTTATTACAATTGGTTTACACGGTCACAAACAGACTATTTACATGTACACAGTCATATAACAGATGTTTTATCGTTTCATTTTGGCATTTACAAAAGGTACACGATGGGGAATCTTGTAATTTTAAGATGACAGCACTTGTATTTGTTGTTAATATTCTATGAATGATTCGGTATTGAAACCATCGTCGCTTGTAGCTAATTGTGCTCCTAAAAAGATATAATTATTTATCTTCCACTCATCTTTATCTATATCTAATCCAAGCTCAATTTCACATTTTGTTTCACTACTGACTTGATTATGTGACAATAGTTATTTTGACAGATTAATGTTAATATCTTTACATCCTTTGGTTGCCTTGAACAGTATTTTCAGACTATCAGGATAAATGACAATCAAGTTTCTTGTTAAAGCTTACATTCTTTCGAATGTATTTTTTCATAGATAAAATCAAAACAGTAAAGTTTGTTTTTAAATTATATATTTTTTGAAATTCAGTAAAATCAAGAAATAAGCCATCTTCTTTAAAAAGTCATTAATGAAAAGTATATTTGGTATATATTTGGTACATATTGGTCCAATAAAACTGGTTTGTTGTCAATCATTGGTCCATAGGTATTAACTTTGAAAATTGTTTACACTTATATAACTTTTTAAAATACATCCCGGAAAGCGGATTATTTATCGAGATGGTCGTCGGCGTTTTCCGATTGAGGACGAACTCTATACAGCATCAATTTTGAAAACAGGGCCGCAGAGTTGTTGAGATTCCAGCGATATAGGGCATCTTTTGTGATTGGCCGAGGCATATTGTCCGAGTCCATCGGGACTTATCGATCAATGTTAGATCAACATTACATTACGACTTAACGTAAAGACCTTTTAATTTATTTTTTTATAAATTTATTTGGGATGCTTTCCTAAATCATTTCTTTCTTGCTGCATTTCATAAGAAATTCATTTTAAATGTACCCAAAGACTGTTTATTCCCGTATTATTCATAGATACAAAAAGGACTTTTAAATGCACTCACCAGTAACTTTGTCAACTGAAATGTATGCCGGTTCTTGATTTCGTTAGGTCTGGATCATGACACAAAAACGCTGGGCTTTCATAAATTTTAGAGGAGAAGTGGATAAACAACATCCCTTATCATACCAATATTAGCTTTCACTTGCCCCAAAATTCACCCAAGATCAATATGTCAGAAATTTGAAAAAAAAAATCAAAAATTGAAAAACAAATATGAGATGCACACCCTTAGATTGCCTATAAGCCATGTGTGCGATTTCAATTAATTCTGTTGAATGGTTTTTGAGGAGAAGTGGATAAACAATACCCTGTGTAGAGTGGTTACGTACGTACGGACGTATACGGACAACCGAAGGTAATCCAATATGCCCCTGCCATATATGGCTGGGCATAAAAAAATACTTTATCAGACAATAAAGTTTTTACAAATAGTTTTTATACATGACGTAACAATTGAATGACGGAATCCGCTCTTCCTCGCTGCCCCCTCGTAGTCACGCGTGTCCATGGTAACCTTTGATCATGGCGGGAGCAACCAAACTACCGTCCTCGTGCTTTAACTATAATAGTTCAGGGCAAAACTATACTTTATTAAAAAACACATTGTGGTAGATGGAACTTTATTTCTTAATTAGTAAGCTTTCTAAATGAATTAGTATATGGGGTGCCAATTGGACTTTAATCGCTATTTAGTAAGTTTACTAAATCGAATTAGTAAGCTTCTTCATTTAGTAAGCTTACGAATTCGGTCCATTTAGTAAGCTTACTAATTCGGTTCATTTAGTAAGCTTTCTAATTCGGTCCATTTAGTAAGCTTACTATTTCATTTAGTAAGCTTACTAAATAATTTAGTAAGCTTACTAAATAATTTAGTTAGGTTACTAAATCGGCCGAATAAGTAAGCTTACTAATTGCTTTTGAAAATATGTATCTAAGTTTGAAAGAATGATTTCTCCCCATCAGGTGGTAAAATGGCGGTAATATTTTATATATATGTATATATTTCATCGTGGATCTCACCATAGAGCAGAAAGTATCAGTTATACATTACATTTGCCAGCGTCCGTGTCACTAGGTTAAGTTGGAGTTATCTCCCTTTGAAAAAATAGCAATATATTATATCGCAGTTTGTCAATGTTTTTGAAAAGGGGTTTGATTTTTCAAAGTTAATTTGTATGATTTTAATTTAAAAGATGACAACTGAATATTGTGGATGGATGATATTTCATAAAAACAGTTGTTGGGGTGAATAAGATATGACTGAACGAAAATAGGACAGTAGGACGATAAAATAATGCTATTTTTTTCAAAGGGAGATAACTACAACTTAACCTAGTGACACGGACGCTGGCAAATGTAATGTATAACTGATACTTTCTGCTCTATGGTGAGAGAGGTGATCCACGATGAAATATATATAGATTTAAAAACCACTATGAATAAGTCAGCTTACTAAATGGACCGAATTAGTAAGCTTACTAATACATTTATTTTATTCATTCATTCGATTTAATTAAGTAAGCTTACTAAATCGATTTAGTTAGCTTACTAGTTCATTTAGTAAGCTTACTAATTGGGTCCATTTAGAAAGCTTACTAAATGCTTTTGAAAAAAATGTGTCTAAGTTTGAAAGAATATGTATCAGTAAACTTACTAAATCAATTTTGTAAGCTTACTAATTTAAAACGATTTAGTAAGCTTACTTATTCGAATTAGTAAACTTACTAATTCGGGCAGATTTTGAGTAAGCTTACTAAATCGAATCAAGCATTTTTGAGATATTATGCATACATGGATATAATTGCAAGTCCAGTGATGAGATATGAACTTCAATCAGCATATTAGATATTTTGTAGCTTTTCAAAATCAAATAAAATTTTAAGAAGGATACTCTGTGTCACTTTAAGTTCAAAACGGGTCTACATCAGTCAAATAATTCCTTAATGTCCATGTATGTCCCTATATACACCCCGAGTTATTGGCAGCGCACGGCATTCTTTTTTTGCATTCTGCAGAGGTTGTAGTTTCCGATTAGCATTTGACCCTCGCGCTCAAGGCATTAGATTTCAGAAGTGTGAAGATCAGTTTGCGTTCAATAAACATCGACAATTTTTTTATCAAGGACATTAGCGTTTTCGACAGATTGTATAATATGATTATATGGATTTGATATACAATACATACATGTAGAAATGATATGTGTTGCAAATGTAGCAGGAAAGAAAATCCAATATTTCCCATGCGGGATTCGAACCCGGGACCTCCGGGTTGAGAGTCCTACGCTCTACCTGTTCGGCCAAAGAGATATCCCTCCAGCCGAAGCCAGTAGGAAGTAGTAGACCTCACCCTGTCACATTCACCCCCTCCACGAAGTGACTCGTCCTCGAGTCAAACATTCGGGAGATGCCTATGAAGGATTTACATACCTAATGGATTTACAAACCTATAAAGGACTTAAAGGTGATGTGACATTAAGGAATAGTCCCGCCCCACGTTGGGCGCCAAATGTAGCAGGAAAGAAAATCCAATATTTCCCATGCGGGATTCGAACCCGGGACCTCCGGGTTGAGAGTCCTACGCTCTACCTGTTCGGCCAAAGAGATATCCCTCCAGCCGAAGCCAGTAGGAAGTAGTAGACCTCACCCTGTCACACAAAGACGACTGGAAATCTTTGAGAGACTTAGTTATCATTATATCTTATGTTGTTTTAATTAGCCAGTAGTATGTTATTTTTTATTTTGTTAATCAGAGAAGCAGTTTTGAATTAAGTATATCTTGTACAGTTTTGCTATTTGTTGTCTCGATACTTCATATCTTCTATTTGGCATAGTTACATTTCTATTGGGGGTAATATGAATAACATTTAAAAAAACAAAAGAAAATGTGCTACAACTATTACAAAAAACGACAACATGTTTGTGTTCTTCAGAGAAGTCAGGTACATAAAGTAACGGAGAGGACCAACTCTGTGACCTCAGTCATCAGTAACAAGAGAAGTCAGGTACATAAAGTAATGGAGAGGACCACCTCTGTGACCTCAGTCATCAGTAACAAGAGAAGTGAGGTATATAAAGTAATGGAGAGGACCACCTCTGTGACCTCAGTCATCAGTAACAAGAGAAGTCAGGTACATAAAGTAATGGAGAGGACCACCTCTGTGACCTCAGTCATCAATAACAAGAGAAGTCGGGTACATAAAGTAATGGAGAGGACCACCTCTGTGACCTCAGTCATCAGTAACAAGAGAGGCAGGTATATGAACCAGGAAAATGTTATGGACAGGGCAATTTGGAGACAATCTTAGTCTTCAGTTGCAAGAGAAATCAAAACATGAAGCCTGTAAATGTAGTGTACAGGACCTATTGTAGACAAGCTCAGTCTTCATTTGCAAGAGAAGTCAGGTACATGTTGAGGACCAGATCTTGGGCTTCTTCTGTATTTGTGTTGAATACACAATGACACATGTTACCTGAACAAGCGGTCCAGTAAATTCCCAATTATATTTTGCGAGTTTGGAAATAACGGTTTTGTATTTTTCGATTTGAAGGGTTGTTCATAGGCTGTGATTTCAGAGGGATGAAGATCATTCAGCGTCCAATAAACATCCACAAATTTCAGACCGATGACATTGGCGTTTTCCACAGAGAAGAACCCCTTGTTGGCCCAATGACTGCCCCACGAGTTCATGAGAGTCAACCCTGATTCTTTGTTGAAGCTTGTAAGAACAACTGCATGTCCACTTGTACTGATTCCAGGATCTCGCTTGGTGATGTCAAGATCCTTCTTGGACAGTGTGCCCTCGGGTTCTTTTATATAAAAATACGAGAACTGGTCCCATTCTAGTTTCGTCAGATAAAATAGTGCAATGACAGGGCGTTTACCAGTGATTGCCTCAAAAGCACCCTTTGTGTCTACTTCTTGGTAATGTAGACGGTACTCTGGACATACCTCTCCCAAAACGTGAAGTGTATTCGCTCCATGGACCCCATATTTCTTAATCAGTTTATCTCTGAGCGTGAAGAAATCTGGATATCCCTCAACACGTTCAAGTATGCGTTTCGTTGCTAGATGTAAAACAGCTGCTACAACGTTGGCATAACACGTGCCTTCTTCCTGTTCCTTTACCTCAAATCCTTTGTTGACCTTGTCGATGATAAGGTCAAGGTCAATGGAACCTAGACCTAAGTCCGGGCAAAAGAACTCCATCTCTTGCAAAAGTACACACTTCTACTTGACCTACGATACTTCTCCTCATTGAGCCGGAAACATCGAGAATTCCTGTCAAGGTTAGCATCGTTTCTTGATGCTGAAGGTAGAATTAAACGTCACACTAAAATTACGTTTTGGGCCAAACAGATGAAACCAAAGATTGCACATACCGTTTATCCTCGAAAAGACGCCCCCAGCGTCTATTTTTTCAAAACCCTTTACCCCAGGTGTCTATTAGAGACCCGTCTATTGGAGGCCGGCGTCTATTTATTCTTTGGTAGGAAATAGATGTGTATAGATGGTGTAAAGGGAGAATACTTTATTTTCATTCAACTACGGGAGTATTAATTAATCAACTTATCACCCCTTGTCTTTTCGAGACCCGGCATATATTTGAGACCCGGCGTGTATTTACTTAGAACGGCCATCCCCCGGCCTCTATTCGAGACCCGGCGTCTATATTCGAGGAAATACGATAAATGAGGTTTTGCGACAAATAGTTGAAACAAAGTTGGGGTTGCTTATAAACTGTCCCTGCATAAGGGGCGGGAGGATATGTGCTCTATGTGCTATTTGTGCTCTAAGAACAAAAAATATATTGAGTCTAGATTCTTGCACTTTTATTCACTAGGCTAGTGAGAGCTGATCAAATTCAAACGTTTGATTGTCAGTGTGTAACCGGGGCTTTTCATTTGATGGGTTAAAAGACGTGGTTCAATTGGGCAGTGTTATAGTCTTGTGAGATTATTGGTGATGTAGTAAGGCAAATTGTATCTTCCAAAGAATCAAACTACACAAGTGTCTCCCTCAATCCATCTTTTTATAGTTAAAGGGAGGGCCCGACTACATTTGCGTTACCTGTGTTGTTTAGGCGAGATCAGCAGCGGATCTGCGTATTTTACGCAATAAAAACATTAAAATCAAATAGCTTTTAAACTAGGAATGCAGATTCGTAGAAATTTCCTTTGAAACCAAAAGGAATTGAAAAGCTTGCGAAGTATATACATCAAGTGTAAAAGAGTTTAAATGAACTCCTTTCTCGTGCACATTCCCATTAAAAATTATTGCTTTTTTTTATCTTATTTCGTTAAATAAGCTGCTTATCTTGAGCATTGTAAACCAATCTGTAAAATTTCCCGAATGACTACTGGCAGCAGTAATATATATATGCCATGTTCCATTTATCTTTTTTCATATCTACTCTTACATATACTCACTCCCCAAATTAAACTTGTTACAATATTATTAAACTCCATTTCCAGAACATTTTCAGGTAATCCATTTGTTTCGAATAATTAAACATTGAGAATTAAACTCGGTTTTGTCTAAAAACATTTACAAAGTTTGAGATTAAAATTTTCAACTCACCAAATTTTCCAGGGCAATGTGTCCCGATCTTCATAAGACAACACTGTCTAAACGTATACTGCGCAGTTAGGCACAAGTATTGCTATGTACATGTACAAGTGTTCGAACTCGCCAAGGCAACAGTCATGTGACGTGTATATAAAGTTACAATTCAGGTTTTGAAATATACACCAACAAAAGGGTAATTCGAGATAAGAGGCAATCTTTTTGTAATCATGTAAACCAAAAGCTTTCAATGACGTTGTCTCTTCATAAAGTACTGACTCTTAACACTGAATGTTAACACATTATCACTAAATGGATGATTATATTAAACATGTAAAGATATGCGCCTTGAATTTTGGTAAAAATAGGATGTACGAGGCTGTCACCCTCAAATAATTAATGAATTATTATGATTTGTTTAAGCACATAATAAAATTGATTAAAGCAGATAGTCATTGACATGCGGAAGTGTGACCTGAAACAGCAGGTTTTGCTAGAAACTATTATCATTGTCATAAATGGCATTAAGGGCTGACTGTGCAAGCACAGTGAAATGTTGAGAATGAGAACGAGAGCGAGGATAATTAATGAATTTGCACAGGTTTCATAAAAGTCATATGAAATACTTTCTGAGGGAAATAATTTCAATACTATTCTCTACGGCCCGCTTTCTTTGCCACGGTCTGCTTCATTGACGTCATAAACAATGGCAATATGACGCCATCATACACGAAACAATACAGGAAGCCGCGCTACAACAATCGTGACTAGGCAAAAGTGATATATGCACACGTGCTCATATTGGAAATATGTCACTACTTATTTTTAACTCTATGGATAAATGAAACTTTTCCAACGGCGTTTAAAATGTCTTGAAAAACATGCAATGTCATTATGCATTTCAGCGAGGTCCGTAATGTAATGTGTGAAGACAAGAGACTGGGCCGTCAAAATCCCCTGGTGCAAAAATGATTCTACATACCAAAACAAATAATCTTTTGGCTCCATTGTCACAATCTGGTTTGAAAATGGTGGAAAATCAATAAAAATCACTTTTTGCATTTTTTGCGATTTTAGAAGTTATCTTTAGAAATTCGTCCTTACGTTTAACGGACCTATCGGATCGCCCGAGAGGCATTTGGTGCGGAGTAATTAACGTTCACCCCAGAGGTTTCTGCGGTCGATTTGCGAATATAAATAGATATAAAAGTTTTTTGAAGGGTGACATTTGTTGGAAATAAGCTAGGTTTTGCTGAGAAATGTATAACTGAGAGGTTCTTGTGTATGTGTATGAGATGTCACCAATTTGAAGCGATAATTTTGACTTAATTCGGAAGCGAGTCGAGATCGGCAAGATGAATGCCTTTATTCCTTTACTCTATTACAAATAGGGGACGGATCTTTCTTACCTACGTTTTACTTACATTTTATTTACGATATCGGGTTCCTGTGCCTAAAAACGAGCCGGGAATAAACACGTTTCTATTTCACCCAATGATAAGAGTTATGACTCTTGCTCGGTTGGGCCATGACGTTGTCTGCCATTGGGGTGCTGAAGATAGGTTTGATCAAGAACCAAGAACATTAAAAGAGAAACTGACCGAGGTTCGGACAGTGCTATGGCTTAAATTTTCTGAAAAACTTTACAATAAATGATTATCGGAAGAGCTGTTTAGCAAGGTATACTATCATGAAATAAATCAATTTTCGATTCAAATTTTATCTCAAAGAATCGTTGGTAGACTTACCGAAAGTAATGGTTCAGGATGTGTATATCAACCTGCCCGAACAGCCTTTGAGCTTGAGGCGAAAGGGAACTATGAATTGTTTTGTGATTAACTCCACAACATATATCCTATAATATATTTTCTGCAACTCCCCTAGTCGTCATTAGATATTGATGACAACACACTAAGGAATAACGACAGTTGGGTGCAAAACTTAATGTTTTCAAAGTTTATCATTTTGTCCATTCTCTCCCCACAGAGGGAGCTCAGTGCGAGCAAGCCTCTGTTCTATTACGCCAAGATCCTGGGGTTCCGGCAGATTGCCCTAGCGGCAAAACGTTGTAACTTGAGATATCTTCCTTATTTGCAGCCAATGCAAACACCTTTTGGATATCCACGACTCAGGGATTCTTTTTTTTTTTATCACTTTATTTCTTTTCGTAGGGTACCATACTCGGGGAATTCTTAACGGTCGTATAGGGACATGGAAAGTATCATGCCTTTATGTTTATTTTTCTTTAACAGTGTGAGAGTGAAAATATTTGAAAATCAGATATGGACAGGGTTTTTCATTACAAAGATACTGTTTTATAATTGTGTCAATTATTATTCGGCTTATGATAAATATCATTTCAATAATTTACCAAATAAAAACTAATGAGAAGGTCAAAATTAAGCGATGTTTTGTAGAAGAAAGAGTTATCTCCCCTGGATGCTAAATTTCAACGATAGCTTTACCGAACCACACGGAAATGGCCGAGGTTTTGCGAATGTCCACTTTTGAAACGGCGTCGCTAATTGCACAAATAACTTCGTCTTGCCTTCAATCAGATTTCTACCTTTCTATCCCATGTATTAGCCGTAATAGAACATAGGCTAACTCGGGTATGACTAAGCTGCCTCTGTGGGGAGAGAATGCATTTTGTCATATGTGTTGAACAGAATCATATCAAAGAAAACTGTGAGCCTGTAAGGACCTTCAGATATTGAAAAGTGTGGACCCTTGTGAATAACTGTCGGCGTTCGGCCTACGGGCCTACGCTTATTTCAAACACTCGTAATCCCCCAATGTAGGCTGTGACTAAATTTGAAGACATTCGGTGCAGCGGTTCATGAGCCTTGAAAATAAGGTCAAGGTCACCATAACTGACTTGTGTCTGTGTAATCCCCCAAGTGAGGCTGTGCGTTGAAGACATTGGGTGCAACGGTTCGTGAGAAAATGCGGGTAACAAGAAACCGGACGGACGTACGTACGAACGGACGGACGGACGCCGCTGAATACACGTTGCGGCGGGGGACAAAAAGGACAAATGATATAGCCCAAACCATATACAGTGTCTAACTAGAAAGTGTTTTTACCCGTAAAAACAGATGTGCCCCCCTTCCTCAAATGCTCCAAACCTCTAAACAATACTATCATAAAGCACCATTAAGGTTCCACAATTGTAGCAAACAAAATATTCAAAATTTGTTTAAAATCTCAAACCTCCAAAAGGAACATCTACATGATATGGAGAGATAGTATACCAAGTTTGGTGATGATCAGCCACATAGTTTTAGAGATATGCTCCGGAAACGAAATGGGAACGCCGACGCCGACGCCAACGCCGACGGGAACTCAGCTAAAACCAATATGTCTCCCGACCCTTCGGGGGGAGACATAATTAACCAAACCTAGAGCATAGTCTGGAAATGACTTGAATCCTCAACCGGTTTTATGCTATCAGTGGGGTCTTTCCTCAAAAATTTCCTAATACAAATGTAGATATAACGTTGGGAAGGGGAATAAATAGTTAACCCCTGCCACGTAAAGAATTAAAAAGGTTTATAAGACAAGAAAGCAGCGAGTGCCAGGCATATTGTACTACCAATGAATTACTTTTGAAAAGAATATGTTTATGACTTCAGCTACATCTGTTGGGAGAGAATGGACGTTCATAACGACCCCTATTACAATTTCCCGAATGGTTAATTTGGTAATATATGTTACATGTTCCCTTTATCAATATTCACATTTACTCTCTATGTACTAAAATCCCTAAAAAAATTAACTATTTTAATATTCTCAAACCCAAATCGAATTTTTCGGGTAATTAATCGTGAATTAATGTTCCCAGTATAAACAAGATTTATAGTTTCAACTCACCAGTTTTCCCGGACAATCAAACCCAGCCCTCTGCTAGATAACACTGACTATCTGCTACTGCGCACTTAGGCACAAGCATTGATATATAGACACACAATCAACTCGCCAAGGCAATAGTAAATAAACAAGAAAAGCCTTTAAAAAGGCAAGCATTGGGGCACCCGGTTATGTATCACTATATAGAACCAGGAGATTTAGGTTAGGGAGGACGGGTACGGGGACTGTTACTTGAATAAATTGCACTCAAAGCAAATGGATACAACTAGCATGTAAACACAAACAAAGCTATTCGAAAGTAAATTGATATAATTTAAAACTTGTTATGAACCAGCCTGGACAAATCCCATTTCTTAAACACTGGTAGACCTACTGTCTGTCACCAATGCCGACAATAGGTTCATGTGTCTGTGTATCTAACTCTAGCGACCATTGTCCTGTAACCATAACATAAACTATTCCTTACAATGGTGTTATCAAAAGATAAGTGTATATCTTTGGAATGATTGACAAAGACAACCTTATTGAAGATTTATCTTCTGTCCCCTGGCACGATGTCTTAACACACGACACAGTCGATAAAATAGCAAGTTCGTTTTGCAATCACATTCATATATATATACAATTATACCAATGATCCTTAATGGAAATCTGGTAAGGTATATTTATACATAAACGTAACCGTATAAATGCAATTAACCCTCGAACTGGTAGTATTCGTCAACTCTGAAACAAAGTTGTATGAGCTGTTCGCAAAGCAAAGAATATTTCCAAACCGACGGTAAAGTAAATGTTGCTCATGGTAGAAAGCGATGATTGCGTCTTCTTAAAATATACTTGAAATTCAGAAGAAATAACACAATATTTTAGTTGTTGATTATATAGAAGATTATAATTATAACGTCTGTTGTAGATCATCCTGACCAAACAATACCTGAACGAAAACAAACTGGAATTTTTACTCAATTACATTTAATTTCAACAAATATAAGATATTTATTTTGCTATTGATATTATATCTAACGGACACGTTTAAATCATTAATCAATAATCAAAACTCAAAACAGAAGTAGTATCAAAGCCATCAAGTTACTAGTTGTAAGAATATCCATATTTGATAGATCGACGTGACCCTGCATGATAACTAATTTACTGATATCACCCTCTTGTGCGGGTTGATAACATTTTTATACTCAGCCAATAAAAGCATGGAATAAGCGTGCAGATTTAGCGCCTTGAAGTGCATATAAATATTTAGGATACCTCAACGACATGTGGCTGTTTCCGAACTATAGTCAAAGTATTTGAAAGCATTACCAATGAAAAAGGCGTATATGTTTATCACCACGTAGTTATATCTCTCAGAGTGTGTGCAAGGTGTCAGGGCTATATTTAATACCTCATGAAAGGGTGTACTGTACCTTCCCGGCCCTTTGGAAATTGGTTTCAGTAATACCTATTCATAAGAAAGCCGATATAATTGAATATGATAACTATAGACAGTTAGCGCTTACTGGTCGTTTAAGTAAGGTCTTTGAAAAGGCTATATGTTTAAATATATAATACAATATGTGTAGGATCAAAACCAAGCCAGAGGTGTTGTTGATAATGTAAGCCCGCGGCAGAGGGAAATTGGAAAGGGCCGATAGCCCGCCCCAATTTCCCGAGGCTGAGGGCTTACATTATCAAACAACACCGAGGGCGAGGTTTTGATCTAACTTATGAACAGAGATAAACCGTAGTAACAAAATTATTTCAATAATAAGTATAAACATGGATTCATTGATTTTTACTGGTAGGGAATCACCATGAGCAAACGGAGAGCACATCCGCGCCCTGCACGTGCTTTGCCCTCGCTACCCAAGCCGTGAACGTGAAATGCATGCGCTATCTGCCTCGTGAAGTTCACATGATTGTCACTGTGGAAAATACATCATTGTTCTCGTGGGCCTTTATAGCCGAGTTTTCAAAGGCGCCAGTTTAGTAAGCGAGTGGTGCAGAGTTCGAAACCAGGCATGCGAACATTATATTTGTGATTTGTCAAAAATGTGATTTTTTGTGATGGTATTTATTCGAAGAAGGACTTTGAAACAAAGTATTTCAAAACGTGTATAATTCCAATCAAAACTAGGATTGACGCGTCAATACTTAGGTCTTCAAGACTCCTGTTTGACCTTAACATAGTGTTTGACCTTCACATGACTTTTTCTCTAAGAGGTTAACAGTAACTAATACATTATAAAAATGACCAAATGCCACTTGATATCCAGTGTTAAAGACTTTTCAGAAACATTCATCATGGTGGCCAATGTCAGCTATGACATCATTCTTCAGAGAATATTATTCCTAGAAGCAGAACAAAATTTGGTAGAATTATCTATCACCGTTTTCCAGTTACATGTGATTTAACTCTGTAATGTAAGGTTGACTAAAGTTTCAGACCCCTGTATAATGTAATGAAACCTAACACTTTAACTATTGATATTTTACTGATAAGGTATATCAGAAACAATGTTGGTCTTGTTTATCCACATACAAAGATGTATGTTTTGTTTTGATAACTTAAATAGTAATGGAGTAATGAATTTGGGAACTTTATTGAAAACACTGAAATTTGAAGATTTTTAGACCCCTAATCCATGTTGGTCCTTCTAGCTCCTTAACTATCAACATTTTTATGATAAAGTACAACATAGCAAAAGTTGTGCTTGGAATAGCGCATGTGAAAATACAATCAATTTAAAGATATGTTTCTTAATAAAGAAACTGTGTAACTTTGAATTGTGGTAAAAATGAGGATTTTCCAAAAATCGCGATATTCAAGGACAGGTCATGCACAAGAAAACAATTATCATGACTTGTTGATATTTTTTGGCGTCTACTTATTACATCTGCTTCACAAAACATCAATGATTAAATTTCTATCTGTAACAGTTTTGAAACTAAAATTCTCAAAGTAAAATAACCCTCGAAAAATGTTAAAATCGCCGAAAAATTAAAAAATCTCTTTGTGTCCACATATTTCCTTTAATATCAACTTTTATATAATATTGACCTGTAGTGAACTTGTTCATCTATCATTGTTAAACAGAATGCATTAAACAGATTTCATTTTTGACATTTCCTTACAGAGTGGTCCCCCTTTGAACGTGACGCATAAAAATCCTTTATTTCAGAAGATCATTTTTGAAACTGCTGTAGCTAAAAAACCGATGAAAATGGATGCCTAAAAGGAAGTATCGATTAAACAGCATTCATTTAGCTTTCAAATGAGCTATAGCATGCGTCTGTATGTATTGCCGTTAGTGAGGAGAAGATTTTAAAAGACGCGTACCGTCAGAACCGTGAAATTTCACAAAAAAATAAGTTTTTCGAAAATAGCAAAAAATCTATTTATACGGCCGAAAACCGCTATGGGCTTAATCGATGAAGAATGTTGTTGCCCACATTTTGGTGAAAGTTTTTTGAAATTATCTCCCATAGTTACCGAGAAATTGAGGTTTAAAGTTTTGTCTTGAAGGGGAGATAACTCGAAAACAAAATTGAAATTCAAAAATCGGGCTCGACACAAAACGAGTTCATGATACGGGCTACCATCCCTAAGCAAAAATCTATTTATACGGCCGAAAACCGCTATGGGCTTAATCGATGAAGAATGTTGTTGCCCACATTTTGGTGAAAGTTTTTTGAAATTATCTCCCATAGTTACCGAGAAATTGAGGTTTAAAGTTTTGTCTTGAAGGGGAGATAACTCGAAAACAAAATTGAAATTCAAAAATCGGGCTCGACACACAACGAGTTCATGATACGGGCTACCATCCCTAAAAGTTTCATGAAATTCGATCGAACCGTTTCTTCAGAATACTTGCCACAAAAAACGTGCAAATAATAATAGAAAAACACGGATAATAACAATAGGTCTTCAGACCTTGTCTTGAAGACCTAATAAATTTCCGATAAATTCTAGAGTAAGCCCCGGGCTTTCCTAGAGAAAGCCCTGAGCATTCTTGGAGAATGCCCGGCAAAGAGGTTTATCCGGTAAAAGAAGAACATAATAGAACAATAAAGTTGCTCGATCCCATTGTCGTCCGTCTACATGGGAGAGCCCTCAGGGAGAATGTAGACTCCGCCCAGGATCGTGTTGAATTGCTCGATCCCATTGTCGTCCGTCTACATGGGAGAGCCCTCAGGGAGAATGTAGACTCCGCCAAAGGATCGTGTTGAGTTGCTCGATCCCATTGTCGTCCGTCTACATGGGAGAGCCCTCAGGGAGAATGTAGACTCCGCCCAGGATCGTGTTGAATTGCTCGATCCCATTGTCGTCCGTCTACATGGGAGAGCCCTCAGGGAGAATGTAGACTCCGCCCAGGATCGTGTTGAATTGCTCGATCCCATTGTCGTCCGTCTACATGGGAGAGCCCTCAGGGAGAATGTAGACTCCGCCAAAGGATCGTGTTGAGTTGCTCGATCCCATTGTCGTCCGTCTACATGGGAGAGCCCTCAGGGAGAATGTAGACTCCGCCCAGGATCGTGTTGAGTTTGTTGCTCGATCCCATTGTCGTCCGTCTACATGGGAGAGCCCTCAGGGAGAATGTAGACTCCGCCCAGGATCGTGTTGAGTTGCTCGATCACATTGTCGTCCGTCTACATGGGAGAGCCCTCAGGGAGAATGTTGACTCCGCCCAGGATCGTGTTGAGTTGCTCGATCCCATTGTCGTCCGTCTACATGGGAGAGCCCTCAGGGAGAATGTAGACTCCGCCCAGGATCGTGTTGAGTTGCTCGATCCCATTGTCGTCCGTCTACATGGGAGAGCCCTCAGGGAGAATGTAGACTCCGCCCAGGATCGTGTTGAGTTTGTTGCTCGATCCCATTGTCGTCCGTCTACATGAGAGAGCCCTCAGGGAGAATGTAGAGTCCGCCCAGGATCGTGTTGAGTTGCTCGATCCCATTGTCGTCCGTCTACATGGGAGAGCCCTCAGGGAGAATGTAGACTCCGCCCAGGATCGTGTTGAGTTGCTCGATCCCATTGTCGTCCGTCTACATGGGAGAGCCCTCAGGGAGAATGTAGACTCCGCCCAGGATCGCGGTAGCTGCTTATGAATGAAGTTCCAGGAACACACAGTTTCCCCAGGAATTATTGATTCTAGTCAAGTACTGCTCATAACACTGCCGTACATACAACACCACTACCCCTGAAAAGTCCCACAGTAAATGCATTTCTCCAATACTTCGGAACTGACCAAAAGATGACCTAAACAATCTGGCGTCTATTTCCGTTTCCACAAATAAGTATATACATGTTTTTTATATATTTACAATAAAACATTCTGACTAATTCTGTTTGACCAACGCATATTTGCACATTTGGGAACAGAACAGAGATCAGACTGTCATGATGCTATGGATCAAAGTTGTGAATTATAACAATTCTCGAGATAGTTTTCACTAAGCTTTCAACTTTGGATAAATCCCTTTATCGACGCTATCAAATGTCACAAACAACTGCTCCTAGTTCCTTCCTGTTAGAAATGAAATCGATAAGATATGTTTAAAAAAACTAGATTGAAGATTTCTAAGTAAGTTGTTATCTCTTAGTTATAAACCTCCAGTGACGTCACTCTATTGTTCTATTATGTTCTTCTTTTACCGGATAAACCTCTTTGCCGGGCATTCTCCAAGAATGCTCAGGGCTTTCTCTAGGAAAGCCCGGGGCTTACTCTAGAATTTATCGGAAATTTATTAGGTCTTCAAGACAAGGTCTGAAGACCTATTGTTATTATCCGTGTTTTTTTATTATTATTTGCACGTTTCTCCCTGAGGGCTCTCCCATGTAGACGGACGACAATGGGATCGAGCAACTCAACACGATCCTGGGCGGAGTCTACATTCTCCCTGAGGGCTCTCCCATGTAGACGGACGACAATGGGATCGAGCAACTCAACACGATCCTGGGCGGAGTCTACATTCTCCCTGAGGGCTCTCCCATGTAGACGGACGACAATGGGATCGAGCAACAAACTCAACACGATCCTGGGCGGAGTCTACATTCTCCCTGAGGGCTCTCCCATGTAGACGGACGACAATGGGATCGAGCAACTCAACACGATCCTTTGGCGGAGTCTACATTCTCCCTGAGGGCTCTCCCATGTAGACGGACGACAATGGGATCGAGCAATTCAACACGATCCTGGGCGGAGTCTACATTCTCCCTGAGGGCTCTCCCATGTAGACGGACGACAATGGGATCGAGCAACTCAACACGATCCTGGGCGGAGTCTACATTCTCCCTGAGGGCTCTCCCATGTAGACGGACAACAATGGGATCGAGCAACTCAACACGATCCTGGGCGGAGTCTACATTCTCCCTGAGGGCTCTCCCATGTAGACGGACGAGAAATGAAGAAAGGAATTTAGCTGATCCAAATAATAACAGGGGTATTTCACTACCAAATGCCCTTGGTAAAGTGTTCACATGTATCATAGGATGTAGACTGAGAACCTGGATTGAATTAAATGATATTCTTTCAGAAGCGCAAGCGAGTTTTCTGCAAGATTATTCTACCATGGGTAACATCTTAGTACTGCAGTCATTGGTACACATGTATGTTGGAAAACTTAAGCAACGCCTTTACGCTGCATTTAGTGATTTTCGCAAGGCATTTGAATCTGTTGATAGAAGTACATTGCTTTATCGGTTGTAACAACATGGAATTCTTGGTAAACTATATCACATTTTGGAAAGTATGTACAGGAGTGTTAGTGCTTGGGATAAAATCGGTAACTGTGTCACCGATATATTCAAAACGTCAAGCGGACTTAGACAAGGTTGTATGTTAAGCCCTCTTTTGTTCACATATTTCATAAACCAGTTGGCTGTTGATTTACAAAATGACGACTCTAGAAGAATTTTTTGGTAAATGATGCAATCGAAGACAAAACTTTACCTCTCTGCAGATTATATTGAACTAGTTGCAGATTCTGTTGCTGATTTACAGAGGAAGTTTAAAGTTTTAGAAAGATTCTGCAAATAATATGGATTGGTTGAAAATGTGGAAAAATCATTATTGTTTTTCGTAATGGCGGAAAACTCAAGAAGGTATAAAAGTGGTACTACAAGGGTCATGAACTGAAAGCAGTTTCTTATTACAAATATTTGGAAGTATTTTTTCATCACGACTAGGGCATGTTTTCCCATTAACAAGTTAATGATATGTTGTCAATATCTTATTTTGTATATTTGGGGTAGGTTGATTCACATGGACTCGAAGCAGGCAGTGTAAACTGGGCTTCACAGAGTAGATTGTTTTTAGGTAGTGTACCATAAGTCTTGTAACTTTCAAAATTATCCTGATTGGTTTGCGTGGTATACATTTTCTTCAGTCTATATCAATTTAAATAATTCACAGTTATTACAATTGGTTTACACGGTCACAAACAGACTCTTTACATGTACACAGTCATATAACAGATGTTTTATCGTTTCATTTTGGCATTTACAAAAGGTACACGATGGGGAATCTTGTAATTTTAAGATGACAGCACTTTTATTTGTTGTTAATATTTTATGAATGATTCGGTATTGAAACCATCGTCGCTTGTAGCTAATTGTGCTCCTAAAAGATATCATTATTTATCTTCCACTCATCTTTATCTATATTTAATCCAAGCTCAATTTCACATTTTGTTTCACTACTGACTTGATTATGTGACAATAATTATTTTTACAGATTTATGTTAATATCTTTACATCCTTTGGTTGCCTTAAACAGTATTTTCAGATTATCAGGATAAATGACAAATCAAGTTTCTTGTTAAAGCTTACATTCTTTCGAATGTATTTTTTCATAGATTAAATCAAAACAGTAAAGTTTGTTTTTAAATTATATATTTTTTGAAATTCAGTAAAATCAAGAAATAAGCCATCTTCCTTAAAAGTCATTAAGAAAAGTATATTTGGTATATATTTGGTACATATTGGTCCAATAAAACTGGTTTGTTGTCAATCAAGATATTGTCATTGGTCCATAGGTATTAACTTTGAAAATTGTTTACACTTATATAACTTTTTAAAATACATCCCGGAAAGCGGATTATTTATCGAGATGGTCGTCGGCGTTTTCCGAATGAGGACGAACTCTATACAGCATCAATTTTGAAAACAGGGCCGCAGAGTTGTTGAGATTCCAGCGATATAGGGCATCTTTTGTGATTGGCCGAGGCATATTGTCCGAGTCCATCGGGACTTATCGATCAATGTTAGATCAACATTACATTACGACTTAACGTAAAGACCTTTTAATTTATTTTTTTATAAATTTATTTGGGATGCTTTCCTAAATCATTTCTTTCTTGCTGCATTTCATAAGAAATTAATTTTAAATGTACCCAAAGACTGTTTATTGCCGTATTATTCATAGTTACACAAAGGACTTTTAAATGCACTCACCAGTAACTTTGTCAACTGAAATGTATGCCGGTTCTTGATTTCGTTAGGTCTGGATCATGTCACAAAAACGCTGGGCTTTCATAAATTTTATTATTTATTGAAAATACATTACTAGTATAATTATATAAGTGTATTGATAGAATATCCAAACATTTAAGATGCATATTTAACAGACTGAACAAAAATGCCTTGTAATGCGAAAGCAAGGCTGTCCAAACCCCTAGCGCTGATGAATGGCTTCACTTCCTATTATTGTTTTTTAACGAGTGTGCGCTATTCTTTATGAAGTTGTAAAGTATAATTTAACAAAAGATGTTTCCCAATAACAAATTACGACTTGATTATGTAATGGTCATCTATGTATAACATTTCATGCAAAAACTGGAATGACATTGAATTTCGATTCAACAAAAATATCCCCAATAAATTGTAAAATATCTACCATGTGCACACTTTTTATATGAATAAGGAATATAGCTGTGGTACTGACTTTTTACAATTAAGGTTTATTTTTCTAATGATGTCTTTTCAGTATTCACAATTAAGGATTACTTTTCTAGTGATGCATTTGAGTATCCATCTTACTAAGCCCCCTTTCTATCTTATAGTTCCCAAAGAATAGCACTTGTTTTTAATCTTAATGGTCACCTTTGATATTTTATGGCGCTTCGTTCTCAATATAATGAAATGAACATCACATGTTTATAGATAGATTATTAGATAACATTGTGGTTTGTAATACTATCATGTCGTATTCCTTTTGAGTTTCAATTCTGATTCAAATTTAGAAAACAAAACTATCTGTAAGCAGCAACACTAAGGTGCAAGTTACACATGTTTGAGTCGAGTCTTTGTTCTGCTCTAAGACAGAATCTTCAGATGGCAAAACAAAACAAATACTGGTAGCCATTTATACTGTTTACAGAAAAGGTATATCAAAAATAGTAGAAGCTTTCTGTTAAAGTTACTTTGAATATGGAATTCACTCAAACGAAATGGAATCATAAACAGGCAAGAACATAAACATACTAATTAAAGACGATTTTTTTATCAAGAAAGTGCAACTGAAATTAGTAATGTCTACTCTAAAACTTAACCTACTGTATTAGAATATTCTGGTTGGAAAGTGTTCTTTGCAAAATCAGAACATTTAATTGCAAGGTGGTAAAATATTAAAATTCTTCAAAAAAACACAGTTGTTGTCAGGTATGGGTAGCCATTATGCGGTGGGCTTTGCATAAGCTTGCGGGTCAAGGGTCATTAAGAAAACAAGCTCCGCCCCTCTGTTAGGGTTTGGTCGCAATCAATGAGTTACTTCTCCTTTAGGAAACTTTTATCAGGTTATGAAACTAATTATCAGTTACATTTCTAATAAAAAGTAAGTGCCGGGCTAAAAACATCAGAACCTTTAATGTGGTTTAGTCACAAAAATATGCAAAGATAAAGTAGAATATAATTTTGGGATTAATATTGGATATAGGTAAAGGTTACAAAGGAATTTTTGTCAATAATTTGCTAATAAAAAAATACGTAGCGGTGCAAAAAGTCGGAGTTCTATAAGCGACGTTTAAGGGGGTTAGATATCAAAGATAAGCAAAACGCGATAAAAGGTGATTTGAATTGAAATAAAAAATATTTAAGAAAAACAAGAATTTAAATTTTTAGTTTTAGACATATGCAGAAAATGGTGTAAATCAAAATGACTTTTGTATCATATGATTCAAAGTCATTGTCTCAGATTATTTTAAAGGCAAATTATTACTCAGGAAAGAATGCTAGTGGTACAGAAAACCCAATAAACATTGCATTGTAAACTTACACGAAGACTTTAACTTCACTTACATTGACAATTTATACGGAAGGCCTTTTGGCCATGCTCTGTTGATTTTCTGCATTTGTTTCAGCATCAAAGGCTGTTTCTCATAGAGTTGTTGAACACATGAATTGAATGAAGTATTCATGAATTTTAAGCTTGAGTTTGACATCGTTATTTCATTTATTCAGGTTAACAGAATTCACATTATATAAACAAAAATACCTAAAGATTTTAAACAACGATTTAAGACAAATAGCAAAATGATGTGGGGTTTCTAAATATCAATACACATGTTCTATTGAATATAAGATTTATGTGCACTCTTTCTTTTGTTGATAATATCTTTGTATATGACCTTGACCTACAACGTTGAAGAAGAAAATCATATAAATATGCTCACTAGTTCCAGCAATGTTACGTTTGGGCTTCCTAACAATAGAGGAAAAATTAATCAAAACTTTCCTAAATATTGAAATGTTCATCACTTGTGGAACCAAAATATGTTATTAATATTCAGAAAAAAACGACGTTAGGAGTAGTTGATGACAAATACACTCAGTCTTATGGGGTGCCAAACGGAACTTTATTCGCAATTTCTAAGATGCCTAGCGGTTAGAACAATCGAAAACTAGAACATTTGTGTCCATGGGACACAGATGCCTCAGCTAATAACAAATCTCTCAATGTTTTCAACCATAGAATGTAAAAAGAGATGCACATCTTTAGCTTAATTTAAGTTCAAACATCCAATAAAATGTAGAAAATAAAAAATTCCCAAAACATGATATAAGGTGCACACATTTAGGATACCTATAAAGCATGTTTGGAAGAATAGCGCAGTCTATCCATTAATTTTAGAGGAGAAGTGGATAAACAACATCCCTTATCATACCAATATTAGCTTTCACTTGCCCCAAAATTCACCCAAGTTCAATATGTCAGAAATTTGAAAAAAAAATCAAAAATTGAAAAACAAAATATGAGATGCTCACCCTTAGGTTGCCTATAAGCCATGTGTGCGATTTCAATTAATTCTGTTGAATGGTTTTTGAGGAGAAATGGATAAACAATACCCTGTGTAGAGTGGTTACGTACGTACGGACGTATACGGACAACGGACAAGGTAATCCAATATGCCTCTGCCATATATGGCTGGGCATAAAAAAATACTTTATCAGACAATAAAGTTTTTACAAATAGTTTTTTTTACATGACGTAACAATTGAATGACGAAATCCGCTCTTCCTCGCTGCCCACTCGTAGTCACGTGTCCATGGTAACCTTTGATCATGGCGGGAGCAACCAAACTACCGTCCTCGTGCTTTCACTATAATAGTTCAGGGCAAAACTATACTTTACTAAAAAACACATTGTGGTAGATGGAACTTTATTTGCTAATTAGAAAGCTTTCTAAATGACTTAGTTTATGGGGTGCCAAATGGGACTTTAATCGCTATTTAGTAAGCTTACTAAATCGAATTAGTAAGCTTACTAATTCGAATTAGTAAGCTAACTAATTCGATTTGGCAATCTTACTTATTCATTCAGTAAGCTTACTTATTCATTTAGTAAGCTTACTAATTCGGGCCATTTAGTAGCTTACTAATGCAGTCCATTTAGTAAGCTGACTAATTCGGTCCATTTAATAAACTTACAAATTCGGTCCATTTAGTAAGCTTACTAATTCGGTCCATTTAGTAAGCTTACTAATTCAGTCCATTTAGTAAGCTTACTATTTTATTTAGTAAGCTTACGAATTCATTTAGTAAGCTTACTAAATCGGTCGAATAAGTACACTTACTAATTGCTTTTGAAAATATGTATCTAAGTTTGAAAGAATGATTTCTCCCCATCAGGTGGTAAAATGGCGGTAACATTTTATATATATGTATATATTTCATCGTGGATCGCCTCTCTTATCATAGAAAAGTTTTAGTAATACATTACATTTGCCGGCGTGTCACTAGGGTAAGTAGAGTTATCTCCCTTTGAAAAAATAGCAATATATTATATCGCAGTTTGTCAATGTTTTTGTAAAGGGGTTTTATTTTTCAAAGTTAATTTGTATGATTTTTAGTTAAAAGATGACAACTGAATATTGTGGATGGATGATATTTCATAAAAACAGTTGTTGGGGTGAATATATGTATGACTGAACGAAAATAGGACAGTAGGACGATAAAACACTGCTATTTTTTTTCAAAGGGAGATAACTACAACTTAACCTAGTGACACGGATGCCGGCAAATGTAATGTATTACTGATACTTTCTGCTCTATGGTGAGAGAGGTGATCCACGATGAAATATATATAGATTTAAAAACCACTATGAATAAGTCAGCTTACTAAATGGACCGAATAAGTAAGCTTACTAATACATTTATTTTATTCATTCATTCGATTTAATTAAGTAAGCTTACTAAATCGATTTAGTTAGCTTACTAGTTCATTTAGTAAGCTTACTAATTGGGTCCATTTAGAAAGCTAACTTAATGCTTTTGAAAAAAATGTGTCTAAGTTTGAAAGAATATGTATTAGTAAACTTATTAAATCAATTTTGTAAGCTTACTAATTCAAAACGATTAAGTAAGCTTACTTATTTAAAACGATTTAGTAAGCTTACTTATTCGAATTAGTAAACTTACTAATTCGGGCAGATTTTGAGTAAGCTTACTAAATCGAATCAAGCATTTTTGAGATATTATGCATAAATGGATATAATTACAAGTCCAGTGATGACATATGAACTTCAATCAGCATATTAGATATTTTGTAGCTTTTCAAAATCAAATAAAATTTTAAGAAGGATACTCTGTGTCACTTTAAGTTCAAAACGGGTCTACATCAGTCAAATAATTCCTTAATGTCCCTGTATGTCCCTATATACACCCCGAGTTATTGGCAGCGCACGGCATTCTTTTTTTTTGCATTCTGCAGAGGTTGTAGTTTCCGATTAGCATTTGACCCTCGCGCTCAAGGCATTAGATTTCAGAAGTGTGAAGATCAGTTTGCGTTCAATAAACATCGACAATTTTTTTATCAAGGACATTAGCGTTTTGGACAGATTGTGTAATAGGATTATATGGATTTGATATACAATACATACATGTAGAAATGATATGTGTTGCAAAGACGACTGGAAATCTTTGAGAGACTTCAGGTGGGTTTACATGCCGCACATTTACCAAAGTCAAATATTGCATTGCGTTAATATGAAATGAAATTGCAATACCTAGGGGCATTATTTTCTCTTCATATATTGACTTTTATAAGGATATTCAGTTTTGCCCCCTGGGGTATACAAAATAAAGTGTTTACATGACAGGTTTGCCCCAAGGGGTATTTATACCCCCGAGGGTATCTGATTTGCCCTACCTCCAGACCAGGGGTAAATATTTCGCACTTTGCCCCCGGGGGTAAGTATACCCCTCTTAAAAATTGCGTTTACATGACGAAATTTACCTCCCTGGGGCAAAAAATTGCCTTTACCCCCGGGGGTAACCGCACATATAAACGGAGCTTTAGTTACCATTATATCTTATGTTGTTTTAATTAGCCGTTAGTAGGTTATTTCTTATTTTGTTAATCAGAGAAGCAGTTTTGAATTAAGTATATCTTGTACAGTTTTGCTATTTGTTGTCTCGATACTTCATATCTTCTATTTGGCAAAGTTACATTTCTATTGGGGGTAATATGAATAACATTTTAAAAAACAAAAGAAAATGTGCTACTGGATATTTGATACAACTATTACAAAAAACGACAACATGTTTGTGTTCTTCAGAGAAGTCAGGTACATAGAGTAATGGAGAGGACTACCTCTGTGACCTCAGTCATCAGTAACAAGAGAAGTCAGGTACATAAAGTAATGGAGAGGACTACCTCTGTGACCTCAGTCATCAGTAACAAGAGAAGTCAGGTACATAAAGTAATGGAGAGGACCACCTCTGTGACCTCAGTCATCAGTAACAAGAGAAGTCAGGTACATAAAGTAATGGAGAGGACCACCTCTGTGACCTCAGTCATCAGTAACAAGAGAAGCATGCAGGTATATGAACCAGGAAAATGTTATGGACAGGGCAATTTGAAGACAATCTTAGTCTTCAGTTGCAAGAGAAATCAAAACATGAAGCCTGTAAATGTAGTGTACAGGACCTATTGTAGACAAGCTCAGTCTTCATTTGCAAGAGAAGTCAGGTACATGTTGAGGACCAGATCTTGGGCTTCTTCTGTATTTGTGTTGAATTCACAATGACACTTGGGACATGTTGCCTGAACAAGCCGTCCAGTAAATTCCCTGACAAAGGATTCTTGGTTACATATTGGACATTTGTATTTTGCAAGTTGTAGTCCCTTCAAGGACGCCATCAATTTTTGACTAATACGAGGACCCTCTTGTTCATAGGCTCTGATTTCAGAGGGATGAAGATCATTCAGCGTCCAATAAACATCCACAAATTTGAGACCGAGGACATTGGCGTTTTCCACAGAGAAAAAACCGTTGTTGGCCCACTGACTGCCCCATGAGTTCATGAGAGTCAATCCTTTACTGTTGAAGCTCGTCAAAACCACTGAGTGTCCGCCTGTACTTGTTCCAGCACTTCGCTTGGTGATGTCAAGATCCTTCTTCGACAGGGTGCCCAATGGTTTCAGTCTGTAGAATTTTGAAAACTGTTCCCATTCTGCATCTGTGAGCCGAAATCCTACAATGACTGGTCGTTTATATGTGACAGCTTGCAGGGCACCCATTACGTCCACTTCATGACAATGGAGACGATACTTCGGACACACCTCTTGCAAGACTTGCAATGTATTGGCTCCATCGACTCCATATCTATCAATAAGTTCTTTTCGGAGGGCAAAAAAATCAGGATAACCCCCATCTCGTCCAATAATGCGGTGCATTGCTAGGTGTAAAACAGCTGCTGAAGCGTTGGCGTAACACGTTCCTCCTATCTGTTCCTTTGCCTCAAACCCTTCGTTGGCTTTGTTAATGTAAAGATCAAGATCGACTGAAGCAAGCAGATCGGATAGCGTGTCCTGGCAACATACAACATCTCTTGCAAAATCACATACTTCATCAATGAGGTCGGGGTGATTCACTTGAAGAAACAACTTGGTTTCATTGTTTTCAAAATCTATTTTCCATCCACGTTTTACAAAGATTGTGCGAGGAAGCTGCTGGTTAGTGACAGATGAACTCAGATCAAACATGAACCTTGCTCTTCTATCCCATTCCTGACATTTGCTGCTGTACAGATGCTTGGGATCAGATATGTTTGAGTCAGTGATGTAACAACTCACAACATGAACATTCAGGTGTGACAGATCAGGCGGAGTATCACCATCTGTGGGTTCCCCATCGGACAAAACAAACAAAACCTTCTTGTGATGTTGATACTGGCGGATGGACATTAATTCCTCTGCTTCACGCAGCGCTTCTATCATTGGCGTTCCTCCGTAAATATATGGTTCAACATCTTTCATTAATTTGTCCACTTGTTCCTTTGTAAGATTCTCCGTTTCAACGCTTCCACGCAAGATCTTTGATGCTTCCTGTACACTGAAAATAGCATCTGAGCTGACACCAACAGGAAAGATTCTCTGTATGAAGCATCCAGATCTCGGAATCAGTGCCATACCCTTATCAACTGCCTTTCTTATTTCAGTTTTAGTGGCACGTTGTGCTCTTCCTTCTATGTAACCATGCACCCTTTCACCAGCGAATGGTATCGACTTTGCCAAGCTCCTATGTTCAGCTACTGATGCTCCCAAACTAGTACCCCTCTCTCGACATTCAATGGGCAAGCATTTTTGCACGAACTCTGTTGTGAAGTTACTTTCCCCCACCAACATTGTCGATATCATTTTAGCCTCCCTAACTGAGACCGCCTCGTCAAGTATGTCCAGTGTTGCCCACTTCCGGACATAAGGTGCACCGTTAATTTCCAAGATACTAAGGCTATCTTCAAGCATTTCAGTTTTTGTGAAATGGTGGTCAGAACCAGTTTCTTCGGATATTCTTCGTATTGTGTTCAGCAAATCAAATACACAATGCTTGCTTGATGCGCCAATACCAATAGCAAATACTCGGTTTTCAGGTGAGACGTCGTTTTTTATCAGCTGATCGACAACTCTAAAGATAGATCGGGCCCAGCTTCCTCCTCGTTGGTCTACTGGACCTCCAATACTTCTCCTCATTGAGCCGGAAACATCCAGGAGAATTCCTGTTAAGGTTGGCATCATTTCTTGATGCTGAAACAAAGATGATTCTTAAATTAGGTTTTGAAAAAAGGTGGCACATAAATCAGGCTTTTAGTCGAAATAGCTTAAACAAATGTGGCGCTTTAAATAAGGTTTTGGGCCTAACACATGAAACAAAGTGGCAATTATTTAGATTTTGGGCAAAACAGTTGAAACAAAGGGGATGCTTCAATTACGTTTTCGGCCTAACAACTGAAACAAAGATAGCGCTATAAGTATGTTTTTTGGGTGCTTTAAATAAGATTTTGGGCCTAACAAATGAAACAAAGTGGCATTTTAATTAGGTTTTGGGCCAAAGAGCTAAAAAATGAGCCGGGTTTATTAGGTTTCGGGCCAAACAGTTGAAACAAAGGCCACACTTAAATAAGGTTTTCCACGAAACCGTTGATACAAAGACTGTGCTGGTAGCCTGGTTGGGGCCTGCTTTTAACTGCCCTAGTCCGTGGGAATATGTGTCTTATGCTCAAAGAACAGAAATCTAAAACATTTTAAATATGAAAAAAACTTCTCAAAGTAATTGAGTCTTGGCTACTGAGAGCTGACAAAAGTAAAGCGTTGGTTTGTCAGTGTGTAACCGGGGTTTCAGATTAAATTGATAAAACACGTGGTTCACAATGGGTAGTATTGGTTGTCTTGTTGCACATGTAGCATAAAAACTAGGAGTATAGATTCACAGAAATTTTCTTTGAAACCCATAAGAATTGAAAAGCTTACGTAGTGTATTTAAAGTAGTGGAAGTTTAAAGTATTTTAATTGAACTCCTTTTTCGTACAGACTCATTTTTTAACATATTGCTTCTTCTCAGTTTCCGAAACTGAATTTAATCACGAAGTTAGACAATTTCTTAAAGACCATGATATCTTTCCATGTGGAAAATGCATGAACATTGATATGTTATCAGATATTATTAGTCACGAGGAAATTACACACGCTATCTCTGATATCAAATCTTGTAAAACACCTGGAAGAGATGGTATTCCAGAATGCATAAAGAATGCCCCTTTCCTTGTCAATCTCCTATACTCATTGTTTAATGTCATTTTAGATTCAGGAATTTTCCCCTCAGAGTGGAATGTCGGTTTATTGGTACCTATTTTTAAACAGGGAAGTAAGTCTGATCCGAATAACTATCGAGGAATATCTATTTTAAGTGCTACTGGCAAAATATTTACCTGTGTCATTGAAAGGAGACTGCGGAATTGGGCCGAATTTAATGACTTACTATGTGAGGGTCAAGCCGGCTTCAGAAATAATTATTCCACTATAGATAATAAGTTTTCACTCTATGCCTTAGCCCACAAAAACATTTACGCAAGGCCTTAGTAATGCCCATGGCATATTTGTAAATGAATACATTGAAATTATCAAAATATTATTGTTTGCGGATGATGTTACACTCTTAGCAGATAGCATTTTTTTATTGCAAAGGAAATTAAATATACTTGAGTTTTGTAACAGATGTGGGTTTGAAGTGAATCTTGATAAGTCAAGGGTGGTTGTGTTTAGAAATGGTGGATGAGTTAAGAAGTGGAGAAAGTGGTTTTATAATGAAATACCTGTAAAAGTAACACCTTACTATAAATATTTAGGAATTGTATTTTCATCTCGTTTAATATGGCCTAAAGCCTGTGAAATTCTTTCTTTACAAGCTAAAAGGGCTTATCTTTATCTATTGCTCAATGTATATTTGTCAGTAATTTGGGGCTATACTTAAAGAACATGTATTGAAAAGGTTCAGAGTGAACATTTTAAAGGTTTCTATGTATTAGTAAAAAACAGCATCATGTGCTGTACTTGGAGAAATTGGCATATGTAATTTGTGTGTGCATTATTTTTCAAAGTGTATTAAATATTGGTGTCGAATTGTCCGCATTGATCGAAATAGACACCCAAATGCAAGCTATAGCCCAAGACTGTGGCGATATAAATCATTTTATGTTAGCTTTCAAACAATGTTGAAAAGATATCGATATACAAAAATAATAAAAGCAAATAGGAATATTAAAATTAGTAAATCATCATTTCTTGTTAATTATAGTACCTTCAAGTCACTTTTAGAACCGGAAAAATATATTTCTAGTGGTACATTAGGTAAAGACTTAAAGGGGCAGTAGCACGTTTTTAGGGGGAATATATGGTCATGTTAGGAAAATGAAAATTAATTATTTCAATTGAAAGACAATGTATTTAAACTAAATTGAGCAGTAATAATTCCAATATATAACGTTAAACTTAGCCATGCGATTCCTTTTCTTACAAAAAATGAATTAAAGGTGTTCACACAAAAATGGCCGCCAATGGATTTTATGTGAATCTTCATACTTTGTACTCTGACTATGGATGATTGGCTAGTGTAATGAGATTTTGGACACTGTCAAAATGATACATTTAGCATTAAATTACAATTATCAGTAAAATTTTAAAATATAAAATTATCAAAAAACGTGCTACTGCCCCTTTAATGCGAATGTTATTTAAATTTCAATGTCAATCACACAACTTGATAATACAAAAACAGTGTTTTTCAAAAGCAATTGTTCCTTATAATGAACTGGTTTGTAAAAAATGTGCTTTGGGACTGTGAGACGATGAATATCCTCTTTTGCTTATCCATTTTATAAACGATACATATCTGAATATATTCCAGCCTTTTATTACAGCCCTCCTTCTACTGTTAAATTCCAAGCTCTCATGAGGGTACAAAATAGAACTGTTGGTATATTTCTAAAGCTGAGCCTACGTTAACATAATTATTATTTCATATACTCTACACACCATATCATTTATGTATATGATATCTATGGTATTCTTGGCCATATGGTCTTCAATTCTGAATAAAGTGAAGTGATATTGCTCCTTATTCATTTTATTTTGTTAATTACGCTGTTTATTTTAAGCACTGTAAACCAATCTGTAAATGTTCGCTTATAGGTAACAGTAATATATATTGTATGTTCCATTTATCATTTTATATCTACTCTTATATACTCACTCCCAAAAATAAACTTGTTTAGATATTATTATACTCCATTTCAAAAACATTTCCAGGTAATCCCTTTTTTTCGGAGAATTAAACATGATCTTTTGTGCTCAGTTTTGTCTGCAAACATTTACAGAGTAAAGGAAAATAAAATTTTCAACTCACAATTCTTTTCAAGCGCAATGTGTCCCGATTTTCATAAGACAACACTGTCTAATCGATTACTGCGCAGTTAGTCTTGGTATTTGTACATGTACAAGAGTTCGAACTAGCCGAGGAAAGTCACGTGACGTGTATAAAGGTACAATTCATGCTTTGAAATATAGACAAAGAAAAGTGTAATACGAGATACGAGGAAATCTTTTTTTACTCACGTAAACCAACTGATATCAATGCCGTTGCTGTTTATAAAATATGACTTTTTAGCACATCATAAAATGATTGAAGCATATAGTGATTGATAAGTTGTTTTTCTGTTAGGCGGACGTGTGTCTTGCAGCACACTTCTGTTTTGTTTTATTTCCTTTAGAACCTGACAATAATCATTGCCATAAAATGCATAAAGGGCTGACTGGTGGCTGTGCAAGCAGGGTGATATGTTTGAAATCATATACTGAGATGACTTTTACGAAACAAGTGAATAGTTTTGTATTACCTGACCGAATGCGAGTGCAAAAATAAATTTCTACGAGTTTGTAAAAGTCATAATACTTCTGATGGAAATATTTTCTTTATTACTGTTATTTTCCACTTAAAGATTTAAAAATACCGTCCGCTTTCTTTGACACAGTCTGCTTCAGTGACGTCATGAACAATGGCTATATGACGCCATCATACACGAAACAATACAGGAAGCCACCTAACAACAATCGTGACTAGGCAAAAGTGATATATGCACACATACTCATATTGGAAATATGTCACTACTTATTTTTAACTCAATCGATAAAAGCAGATATGGAACTTTTCGGACGGCGTTTAAAATGTCTTGAAAAACATGCAATGTCATTATGCAGTTCAGCGAGGACCATAATGTAAGTAAATGATATCTACGAATAGACCCACGTATTTACTATGTCAGAATATCTTCTTGAAAGATCTTTACCATGTCCGCTTCACTAGTTCTTTTAAATCTCGTGTATGGTTATACACCACTGGGAGACCACGACTGTTGTTTAGACTAAAGATTATGTGTCACTGACAATAGCGACGGTACGGGGTAGGGTTGTGAGTTTATCTTGTTTTCCAGGAATACAAATTGGAAGATTTTAGATTGCAAAATAGTTTGTTTCTCATGCAAAACCTGAACCACACGGTTGGAAGTAATATGCATTGTTAAGGCACCGTTTGTAAAAAAATGTAAATTGCGTATATAGTAGTGAGTTGGCAAATAGTCTAATGAGAATTTATTACACTCTAGATAAACTCACACTAGATAAACTCGTGAATGATTTGGTATCAAACTCGCTTTCGCTCGTTGTATACAAAATCATTAACTCGTTTAATAAAAATAGTATTAAATGTAAGGTCGTTTAGTATCCTCTATATATCGCAAAGGAGATTTCTCATTACCTTAAGGTTTCTATCTGTTGAACACGTACACTAGGGTATAAAAGTTTTGTTCTTCAAATTGTAAAAATATATTATTTTGATCTAAAATGGCTTGTGGTTGGCCACATGCTCATTTTATTTCAAGGGACAATTTTGATTTTGATTTTTATGTATTATTAAACCAGTGTCATTATTGACAGATCTGATTGAATTTGTGGGAGAGGGACATCACAAAGCATCACATGCACTTATTTCTATAGTTACTAATCATATAAACTAGCATCTCCACATACAGAAGAGTGGGGATAAAGGATCTCCCCGACATCAGCACCTTGGTATGTAGACAGACGTCTTCGCAAAGACCGTGTACCAAAATTCATGTTACAATACCAATATATAATGTTTAAACCCAATTCTTATGTGCTATCTAAAAATGCTCAATCATCGATGTCAATAGCTTTCTCAAAATTGTTAAGAAATAAACGTTTCTGTTAACAAATTGTGTAGTTTCACCTGTCTCTCTTCCATTTTAATCCTGTTGATCCTCGTTGGAATGAACTCGCCATGGATGCAGTTTTATAGGAAAGGGAGAGCAGTGAAAAAGGCTTACATTTTTTGTTGATTGTTTTGATTTTTTTTATACACACGTAGCTCTAGTTTCCTACAGGATAACACCACTACAGAATGGTTTCCATCCTGCAGAACCCCAGACTAAGTAAACCTAGCCTCAATATTATCCGACCCTCTACTAGACCTTTCTAGACCCAGTATAGGAGTGAAACGGATAATATTGAGGCTAGGTTTACTAAGGGAAGACGTCTCTGAACAACAGTTCCTGTACCACCAGAGCCAATTAACCAAACCTCCAGATCTCAGCCAGCTCGTGTAGAAGGTAATTAAAGTTCACATCACCACAAACATATTTCACTATTTTCTTACAATATCGATAATGCCTCAAAGGTCGCTACTTAAATATGTTCAGTTTGGTTATGAAAGCCGTTTTTGAAAGCCACGCTTGATGGGCCGCTCAGACCTATATGGCAACAAGCCAGTGAATGCATGACTGACCTCGCCCACTTTTTGTGACGTCATATACAGAATCAGCCTCGTTATCTTTACATCTATCGTAACAATATCACAGAAAAAAACCCAATAATTAACGCTTAACTTGTTCTTCTAATCCTCTTGTATTGCGTGACACCACTGTGAGACCACGACTATTGTTTAAGTCGAAGATTATGTGTCATAAACGACAATAGCGACTGTACGGGGTAAGGACAGGAGGATTATCTATCTTATTTTCCGCGTATACTATATTGGTAGATTATAATATTTCAAAGCATAATGTTTATCATTCAAAACATGAACCCCGCAGTTTAAATCAGATTCATTTACAACCTCTCAGAATAATAATTCTCCATAACGATTATATTTTTGAAAAAGGAATTGGATAAAATTTGCTTTTTCGTATGAAATTCAATACAACTCTTTTTGTTAATGTCAAAACCTTATTAACAATAGTCTGTGTGTTGGACTGAATAGGAAGCAATTTGCATTGTCAATGAATTAATATAGTATGTAAATTGTTGGCCCTACCAAAACCTCAAAGTTAACCCTCTGGCGAATGGTTTTATAAGAATATAATATACATTTATTAACAATCATATATAACCAATCTTTTGGTTTTCTCTTTAACAAGTAGACAAGCAGGACGTATCAAAGGTTGAGTTTGTTCGCCTGAAATTGTCCAAGTCTATCATTACGGTCCCAAATAGATAATGCTGAGTAAGTACCCAGTCAATATTTGTATGATATTCAACAATTTGTATGTGATATTCAACATATTGTATGTGATATTCAACATATTGTATGTGATATTCAACAATTTGTATGTGATATTCAACATATTGTATGTGATATTCAACAGTTTACATTTTGCAGGTGATATTCAACATTTTGTACTTGATATTTAACATTTTATTATGAGGGACGTACATCCACATACAGAATAAAGAAGAGTGGGGATATGGAATCTCCCTGACATCAGCACCTTGGTATATAGACAGACGTCTTAGCAAAGATCGTTTACCAAAATTCTCGTTACAATACCAATATATAATGTTTAAACCCAATTCTAGTGTGCTATCTAAAAAAGTCCAATCATCGGTGTCAATAGCATTTTCAAAATTGTTAAGAAATAAACGTTTCTGTTAACAAATTGTGTAGTTTCACCTGTCTCTCTTTCATTCTTATCCGTTTGATCTTCGTTGGAATTTACTCGCCATGGATGCAGTTTTATAGGAAAGGGCGAGCAATGAAAAAGGCTTACATTTGTTCTTGGTTGTTAAGATTTATTTACTTTTTTTAATATACACGTAGCTCTATTTTCCTACTGAACAACACCCCTACAGAATGGTTACCATCCTGCAGAACCCCAGTCTAAGTAAACCTAGCCCCAATATTATCCGTTTCACTCCATTACTGAGTCTAGAAAGGTCTAGTAGAGGGTCGCGTCAGCCCACGTATCAAATTGACCAATCAGAACTCAGCTTACCAAGCCACAATAGTCTTCCTTCGCACGTATAACGTTGGAAGGTCATAGGTCGCAGAAAGGTCGGCTTACGCGACCCTCTACTAGACCTTTCTAGGCTCAGTATAGGAGTGAAACGGATAATATTGAGGCTAGGTTAACTTAGTCTGGCAGAACCCCTAAAGGGGAGACGTCTCTGATCAACAGTTCCTGTACCACCAGAGCTAATCAACCAAAACCTTCAGATCTCGACCAGCCCGTGTATAAGGCAACCAAATCAAAATCGACCAATAGCAAGATACCTAGGTCAGCTCGACCCAGGACAGACAGTCTACAGGCCTTGGTGTGATATCCCATCAGTTACATTAGCCCAGGTCCCACGGTCATCGACAACCTAGCAGCGATTGGCAGCCATGCAAGCACCCAAAGATCCTGAACAACGACTTCCAGATGATTCTGGAACTCCTGCAGGGCCAGCGATGTCAACTGGTTCATCACTGAAGACCAGATCCGGCCGATGTGTCGTGCCACCTAAAAAACTCAACCTGTGACTTTAAAAATTTGCATTTTTTTCATGTTGAGCGTACCAGTGAAGTTTAATTTAAAGTTCCTCAAAATATGGGCCTTTTATAAGTTTTGGTTAAAAGCTTATATTCCATGTGAAAATATGTTTCATCAAAAGAAAAACACAAGACTCGCGTGTGGGCCAAAAGACTGTTCATTGTGGCCAGTATTCTTCTGTGATAACGTTTAAATTGAGGTAATTCATGTGTGGGCCAAGGAGACTTTGTATTGTCAATAACTCTTCCTTCTGTTAAAAGTTCATCAAATTAGTGCATTGCTGCGTCGGCACACGTCAAGGTTGGAGTAACCTCCCCTTGCAATGTCCATGCGGATTACGTCACTAGTTCTTGTGTACCCGCCATTAAAATCAGAATTTCACGTCAACATCATGCAGACGATTAAAGCCAATAGCAACTAAACCACTTAGTGGTCCATTTCAAAACAAATTCGACCATAGCATTGATGGCCGGAAAATTCACATACAGTCGACATTACTTTTAGAGAAATGTATGTTTCTTTAAAAAAGAAACTAGCAACCTCTTTAAAACTCAATTTTTTTGTGAATTGTAACTAAATGGTGTATCTCTTCTGGTACTCTTGGTACACATTCAGTGTGTGTATGTCAGACACACCATGATGTCAAACTGATGCTCATTGCATTGCCTGGGTTGAAATTGACTTTTCAGAGCCAAATTACAACTCCACAAAAACTGTTTGATTGGGCAATTACCACTCCTGCTCCAAAAAGCAAGTTCGAATTTGAAAACCAAGACCTATGCTTCTTATCATGCTGGAAATAATATGTGTGTCAAAAAGCATTTAATCAACAACAGAAAAAACTCGGAAACACAATGATAACACCATGATCTTGCTGGCGTGATTCATCATGGGCACATTATTTGATACGTCATGCATGTAGATGATGAGAAACAAGACATGATCATTGAAGTTCTGATAAACGTTCAAGATGCCAAGACGAAAGGCAAAGGTGACACTGAATTGTGATCATGTCATCTCCAAAGGTAATGTTGACATCAGACTGAGATATTTCAAACCTTCTCTCGAGAGCCAAAGCTTAATTTGCCAACAATTTAAGAGTTTTCTCTTCATTAGCAAATAACTTTCTATGGACTATCCATAAGGTATGTAGATCCCTTAAAAACATTTTGAATTAAGTGAATTGTCTTCATTCACGTTTCAACAACCTCCAGAATATCTTAAATATGGATATGTCAATCAATGTGAAGCGTTGGCAAAATCATCTGACGGTTGCTTTACTAAATCACTTGCAGTAGGAGAATTGGAAATTTTACCCCGCCAAATTATGATATGTTGTAGTCTATACTATGAGCTACATGTGTGCAAAAATGTAGTCTCTAGCAGGTGCCCTTTTTCTACAGGCAGCTTAAAACATGGGGGGATTTTTTACATTTAGGTAGGTAGGTAGATAAAGAGCAGCTATTTTATTACATGATTGAGGGTGAAATACTCTGTTCTATCAGTGAAATAAACCCTCTATCTGGCAACAGTGGCGATAACCTTTATTATCACATTACTGAGTAGTGATAAACTTTATCACCACTCGAGTGACGTCAAGTTCAAGAGTTTAACGTCATGTAACAATGGTCTGACGTCATGAATTCTCATATGACATCACACTGTTACCGCGGTGACGGGCTCTTCCAAGCGGCCGATCAACATGAAATTGGCATTTTTTGACGTAATTAGAAGGATTTCATCATATAATAAATAGAATATCTGTCAATTCTTGACAAATACCATGTTTATCTCATCTCGTGAGGTAGAAAAGTTAAATATTTTCATTTGTGGCTGCGCCACTCGTGAAAATATAAACTTTCTACCTCACTTGATGAGATAAACATGGTATTAGTCAAGAAAAGAAAGATATCCTCTATGTAACATTGGAACGAATATATTGTCACGAATTCCTAATTTCCATCTCTTGATACCCCAAGGAGACCACCTTCCTTCTTCGCTAATAAGAGAAAAAAAGTAAAAGGCAAAAACAAAGCCCCAGAAAAACTTAATTTTGCAAAAGTAATGATATTAAGCATTTTTTTCAAGCCATTATGTCATATAAATATAATTTCTTACAAATGAATATTATATTTATGGACCACACATTTCAAAATCTATTTAAAATAGAAATTGCAAACCTTTACGTCAAGAGCTGTCAATGTATGATACTTAGAAACATACCAAGGTTTTTTCTCAAAATAACGTCACATCGTACGCCCATGTTTTCATTTCAAATTGCTTTGTAACCGTTGCCGACAGCTATCAATTTGAAATGCTACACGGGCGCACGTGGAAATTGACCAATGACAGGCGTTTTCTATTTCCGACTCATTCACGGCAGCGTGTTTGAATTACGGTCATTGCCGATATTTTCCCACAGGCGGTCGGGCATTTTTATAAAGATAGGGGTGGTGTAAATGCGATGGTCAGTAGTCAAAAGCTGGACGGAATTCGAAAAATTGGGCGAGCTAGATATTCAGCAAGTGAAAAGACTGATCTACGATTCCAATGCATTGTTTTGGTATTAAATTTAATATTAATTGCACCGCACTTTTAAATAGTCGCTGTTTCCTGTTTTCGATCAGGTTATATATAAAGACTGGAGTGTCCCCTCTTGTGTTTTCTATATAATAGATAAAAAATTACGCTAAAATCTTTATTTCTTGATCGATTTCGTTCAAATTTGAAATGTAGGTATGTCTCGCCATATAAAAACGAGATATGAGTGCAAAAGTCCAGGTTTAGAAATTTAAAAAAAAATTGTATTGTCAACTCCGAGATTCGAACCCCTGTGTTTTTTTATGTGTCCGGTTTTATGTTTCTGACTTGCATTTACTGGTGTAAGTGACGTTAAAATGTTTTATCTTTAGTTTGTTGCTGTGTAATCAGCAAATTGCTGATCTTAATCGATATCACATCGACCAGTAGCACAGGCCCCCGGGTCATTGAGCAATCATCCCTTTAAAAAAAAAAAAAAAAAAATAAATTTATGTATCTACGAAGGCTGTCAAATCTGGGGGTCATCTCAATTAATTTTTTGATTGCTCAATGACCCGGGGGCCTGTGACCAGTAGGCCTGCGGTGTGTTTTTGAGAACACGGAAGAAAAACATTTTGCTTTAGACCGACATACGTTGTCCATTTTAGAGACGGATTCTTACAGAAACACTGTTACCTCGAATTTATCATTAATATTATTTATGGTTTATTTATAAAAGTGTTAAATTGAAATCCTTGATTTTTCATTTTCATATTCCAAGTTTATTTTGACCCCACCACACTTAAACTGCTCTTGACTTGACGTTGCTTGATATCCGGGGCTATGCCCCAAAACACTATTTTATTATATTTTCCAGGAGCACTAGGCATAGAAAACTGAAACCCCGTATATATTCATCCTCTTTAGTTTAAACATATTTTATTCATCAGAAAAGGGTTGGATACAAGTTATACAACTTAGAAAACCCTCTCCCTAATATGTACATTAAATATTATTTGCATTCGTTTAACAATATGGACAGAAAGGAACAGATAAAATTCAAAACTGATACAATAATTAAAGGAACCTTTTTGTTTGACTTATGTAGGTTTGAACAATTTTGAATATACTCTGATTTATATGGATATTCAGATCAGCATTGCCACACAAGAGTAAGTCACAAGTAATGTTCAAGTTGGTAACACTGCGTAAGTTTGCCATCATGACAGTTCTTATTATATAATTTACAATTAAACAAGTAATGGTAAGAATTCTCACAATTATTTCCACATGAACAGCTTGACCTGTCCAAAATACCGACACGAAATAGATCATAATATAGGGGACTACACATATAACGTAGTTTTATTTTCATCCTCTTTAGCTAACGAGGATGTGGTGACCCTCTGACCGCTTGTTTGACCAGTTAGGTAGCCTGATGAGCAACAAAGTTATTGTCTCTGATCATTAAACTTGAATTTCTCTCCAGAAACTACGCAGTTTCATTTTATCACCTTTCCCTATCAAAATATAATATAAAATTGTTGATTTCTAATTCATTGATGTGTAAGTTCAATTTTCTACAATTACAGTCTACGTAGATTGTTTTGAAAGCATAATATCAATGCTAGTTGATACTTAATGCGAAAACTATCGATTTTGTAAATTAAATTTCGAAATGAAAACAACTTGCTTTAAAAATACGATATCAATATAATCTTTGTGCATGACTTGCCAATCTTTAAACATCTGTTCAAATTGTTTATGGCAGCATATACAAATTTCTTAATTAAAATCTTAATTGCACATACAGCATATAAAATTTCTTAATTAAAATCTTAATTACACATACATTTGCCTATTAAAAGTTTCTAGTCTTTTTGCATAATATAAACACACCAAAAAAGTTAAGCACCCCCCAAATAAAAGTTGAATTTTCAGTTTATGCTGAAACCAAAATTTAACCATCATTATGGCTAATCAAGGATAGTTCTATTGGTGATAAAATAAGGTTTTACTTTTGGCGGGGGATATTGAAATGGTCTCCGTCCGTCCGTTCGTCCGTCCGTCCAGATAATGTTTCCGGAGCACTACTCCAAAACGGTGAGACCTAGCTCGACGAAACTTGGTATGTGCAACGGGCATCATGTGGAGATGTGCCTTTTGGGGTTTTCAACTTCTTTGCATTTTTGTTTTTACCCGTTTCCATGGAAACGTCGGAAAAACTCCAAAACGATGAGACCTAGCTCGACGAAACTTGGTATGTGCAACGGGTATCATGTGAAGATGTGCCTTTTGGGGTTTTCAATTTACCCGTTTCCATGAAAACGTTACATAGGATTTCGTTTCCGGAGCACAACTCCAAGACAGTTAGAGGATCTTCAAGCACACAGACAGCTACACCATTTGCTAGTGCTAGGTCTCACAGAAGTCAGGTGTCCAGTGGAATCATGTAGTGCAAACTATAAATTGCCAGGGCACACAACCTTATTCAAGCACACACGAAATGGACTGGGGCTTGTAGTAAAAAAACAAACAATCTGCCGGTAACGAGCATACCAGGTATTCAGATACCAACTGACGTCCAAGCCATGGCACAGTACATTGGTAATGAGGAGCTTACCATTGTTGTACTAGTCTACAGACCTCCAAGATCTCGCTTTTCTGCTTTTGTGACACATTTGGAAAGCCTGCTTGACCAGTTGCCAGTACTGCAGCATTCTACCATCTTGATGGGGGACTTCAATGCTACATGACCACAACTTGACCAGCTGACAATCGCAATGTCAAGATATGGCCTTGTTCAACATGTCTCATCTCCCACACGCTCTGCTGGTGGCACTCTAGATCTGCTGTTCAGCACATCATTCTTTCCCAGTGCCCTACTCAGACCATCACATTGGTTGGGCCACCTTTTATACTAGATTCAAATGGTATGAAATTTTGTGTAGTTTCTCTAATTAGAAAATCATTGTATTTTTTTTTGCATATACTTGTGACTGTTCAAATACACTAATATGCAGGACAGTCGGGTTAAATGTATCACAAAAATGCATCACCAATAATTAAAATTGGTAATAACAAGTCACTACAACATCATGATTTCTTCAAGGTTGCCTGTAGAAAAACAACATGATCACTGTTCAATATTCCACAACTAGTATCCTTAACTACCCTTTCCCTTTGGAGGGGGGTATAGCTGACTCTGTCCGCTTGTTATTCATCATTTCGATGACCACAGACTTGCCACAAGACACTTGTTCATGGACGACAATGCCAGACCCCATCCTTCACTTGCTGTAAACCAACATCTGGAAAATAAATAATGGTGTAACACGAATTCCATGGCCAGCAATGTCACCTGATTTGAACCCAATCGAGCATGTTTGGGACAATTTGGGTCGTCGGATACAAAGAAGGGATCCTCAAAATCTGCGGAAACTGGAGGCCGCTCTTCACGATGAGTGGCAGCGGATACCGATGGAACAATTAAAGAACCTGGTTAGGGGTATGCTAAGAAGAGTGGCTGCAGTTATTCGCGCACGTGGTGGCACCACACGTTACTGATGTTAGGTGATTCTTGAAACACTGATTCACTTTATTTAAGCTGCTTTGACCGGGTGGCACACACCAAGAGCTTGTAGTGACAATACTTAAACATCCATGTGTTTTTGATGAAATTCCATGTCTATTTCCTTTTTTATTTTCATGCACTTTTAGTGCCCACACGATTACAAAACTTCACTTAATGACCAAATGACTATTCTCTCAATAAAAACTGTTTTTGCTTATCTTCTTTTTCTCAGTCTCATAGCATATTTAACGAAGTACACCCTGCTGTAAAATATCAGGGGGTGCTTAACTACCGTATTTCCTCTAATAGGGGCCCGGGCCCTTATTAACATTTAGGGGGTATTACCCCCCGGCCCTTATTAGAGGCCCGGCTCTTATTGGAGGCCCGGCCCTTATTATGAAAACAGGTTTTTCAAAGTCCACTTGAGACCTGTATTCTAATGATTGAGACAAGCGTGGTAGTTAAAGGGAGGGAAAATTAAGTCGAATATACAGAAGGGAGTAATTATTGACTAGACCCGGCCCCTATTAGAGGCCCGGCTCTTATTCACGTTAGGTACCTAAAAGCTCTGTTATTCCCTTTTGTTTGCTACACAATCTGTTCATAAAAAAAAAAAAAATAATACTGGAGATACTGGAATTTAGCACGCTTTTGAAAGGAGAAATAAACGAAGACCACACGAAAACAGAGCCTAAAGGCTTATTTGGCTAATGTAGTACCTTAGTAGATTTATACGTTGTAACCATTTTTTTATTTTATTTTCAACATTTTATTCATCCACCCGTGTTACATGAATTGACCTTCATTCCAGGGAGACAAAGGTCACATACAATAAGCATTTCGTTATACTGTATCGATTATTGAACATAAAAACTAGATACGAGATTTTAAGTAGGTGGGATTTTATACAAAGATAGCACACTCACTCACACACACACACACACACACATTCAAGCACAATCACAATTATTATCTAACAAGACATAAGAAAATAATTCTTTGGTCTTTATGGCAGAATAATACAGATTACTTGTGCTGCTCTTCTGAAGAGAATAAAATATGATACATCATCCAAGACTTATAGAATTTATCAGCAGTGCAATTGCTAAAAGCTATGTCTTTTTCTATTTTATATCTGACAAACAGTTCTTTTAAAAAACATTTTTTGCTTTTGCAACCATTGTTTAGATATTAAGATAATATCTTCAAATACCGAGTCGTTAATAACTGAATCATTTCTGCTAAACAATGACTAGCTTACGAACTTCCAGTTGAGCAAATTATAGCTTGCCGTATAGAAATTTCCCCAAAAAAACATCAACCGTCATATAATTTGTCACTACGATAAATCATTGTTAAGTCTACATGAACAGAAACAAGTTTGAATTTAAAGGGGCAGTAGCACGTTTTTACGGGGAATATAAGGTGATGTCAGGAAAATGAAAATAAATGGTTCCAATCTAAAGACAATGTATTTAGACTAATGAATCATCAATAAATCAAATATATAATGTAAAGTTAAGCCATGAGATTCCCTTTCTTACACAAAATGAATTAAAGGTGTTCACATAAAAATGGCTGCCAATGGATTTTATGTGAATCTTTATAATTTAATCTCTGACTATTGATGATTGGCTTGTGTAATGAGATTTTTGATACCAGCAAAGGAATACATTTAGCATTAACTTACAATTATCAGTGAAAAATTGAAAATATAAAATCGTCAAAAAACGTGCTACTGCCCCTTTAAAACGGTCAACGTTCCAAAGCTTTCTAGGCTCCGGGAGTAATGTTCCATTTTTTCTCTTGTCAACATCAAGGCTTGGTGTGTGGGTTTGGAATTGATTCAGGCGCAAACCAGAAGAATATCATCACCTTTTTTAGCCAAACTGCAGTTAATAAAATTTATCAGCCAGTGAATACCATGATAAATTTATTTATTAGCGGCAAACAACACATTTGCTTGCTGAGAGTTATTCCCCTTGCTCACTATATAAATCATGACGCGCGTTTGCGCTCTTCCTTTTCAGATCGTCTGTTGTCAGTGCAACATCTTTCAGTTTGGTAATTTCTGAAATAGTGAAAGAAGCGCTATAATATAGTTAAGGAAAACAACCAGCGCATTTTTTGTGACAAAACGATTCCTATTAGAATCGTCGGATGGCCTGAACAACTGACGATATGTCAAAATCAAGCGAATCAAAATGGCCCGGCGTGTACACATTCTGCTCGGCTCAGGTGACAATTTCTCTTGTTCAACAAAAATAGACTCTAACACTCAACATCAAATAGAACTACACACCTGCAGATTTAGAATTTTCAACTTTTCCGCTTATATTGTATTTTGGTCAATAATGCAGTTTGTGAACATTAACCCTCTAACTGCCAAGGTCAAGATTTCAACCTAAGCATGCATCAAGAATTGCGCAGCAGTTTTATTGAGCCAGCTGCCTATTGTGATAGAATTTTGCTCTACCTTGGAAATTGTTTCTTCCCGGAGGAATGATAGATGTCACTTTTATTACTAATCATCTACACATCCTAACCGGGAACTTGCTACGTAATGGCTGATATGGCTTAACTCCTTTGCCCATGTCACTATTTGCCTAAAATTTTAAGAATGATTTCCGACGATGAATGACGATCTTCGAAATACTTTTTATTTCTCTCCTCGATTCATTTACATAGAAACTGTGATACCAAACTCAATATCAAAATGAATCACATGATCAAAGTCAATATGCTTTTGTGAATTTTCATCTTTATCAGCATAACTGAACACACAGTGGCCAATTCGTCAGTCAATAATTTGAAGTTCAAGAATATATAACTAGAGTGTAATTGAACCTCGCAAGGACTATGTTGAGAAACAACCTGAGATTAAGTACCGAATCGACTAATTCCATGTGACATCGTGACGGAAAACTTGAAACATAACAAGACGATATGAACAGACTACCATGCTATGGTCGATGGGGCGTTCCTTGCTGTTCTTACCAACATTTGACATTTCAACTTTCCAAGGTGATCACAATTGGGTTAAACTTTCATTGTTTTTTCTCCCTAGACTTCAATATGTTTTATAATTGCATATCTTTTAAGTTACATGCTTAAACCTTTATTGTTGTGTAACTCTTTACATTTGCAGACAATTGGGTTAAACTCCCCAGGATGTTACTAGGCTATAAATAACACCTTTTATATTTTCAGATCTTTTATTTACATGCTAACACATTCATTGTTATGTAACTCTTACATTTGCAGAAATATGGCCTATCCCCATTCCCCTATTTTCCTGGTATCCCACTATAAATTACCTACAATTTAAATTGAATTTATGCATACCTTATCACCATTGATGCTTTTGGTGGGGAATTCTTGTATAGACAAGAATCTTTGGCGTGGAGTCTGGGGACCAAATGCATCCCTGGCAGTATTTTACCTCCAAATACCCTTCCTGCTAATTCCCCATCTACACCAGTCAGTGTAAAACTCCTGCTGGTCCTCCCTCTCATCTATTTCCAGATACTACCAGGGTGCATCCATATCTCTTATATTGCTTTTGCTCTTATATTGCTTTTGTGGTCCTATCGATGTGACGGCCTCGTAGGTCCTGCTTTGAGCCCGGCCTCTCGATGTGATGGCCTCGGGGGTCGGTGCTCACGTTGCTTAAGCTTAAGCCGACCTTTAGACGTGATTTCCTCGGAGGTTGGTGTCCTATCAATGTGATTGCCTTGTGGGATTACCTGTGCTACGTTGCGACTCGTGATGCGAACCCCTCTCAAGTTAACAACTAGCACTCGTTTTTGGCTCATGCTTTTGGTGTCCTATCAATGTGACGGCCTTGTGGGATTACCTGTGCTACGTTGTGACTCGTGATGCGAACCCCTCTCAAGTTAACAACTAGCACTCGTTTTTGATCATGCTTTTGGTGTCCTATCAATGTGACGGCCTTGTGGGATTACCTGTGCTACGTTGTGACTCGTGATGCGAACCCCTCTCAAGTTAACAACTAGCACTTGTTTTTGATCATGCTTTTGGTGTCCTATCAACGTGATTCCCTTGTGGGATTACCTGTGCTACGTTGCGACTCGTGATGCGAACCCCTCTCAAGTTAACAACTAGCACTTGATTTTTAGGGCTGCCATTACAACCTTATGGTCGGTAACCCTATACTTTTCTTATTGTTTTTTTGTGTCCCTAGACTTCCATTGCCTTTTGTTTTACAAAATAAACTGCGCCCATTACCTCCAATCCCTTTCATAATTTTCTAATATTGTCCACTAATAATAAAATTTATCAGCCAGTGAATACCATGATAAATTTATTTATTAGCGGCAAACAACACATTTGCTTGCTGAGAGTTATTCCCCTTGCTCACTATATAAATCATGACGCGCGTTTGCGCTCTTCCTTTTCAGATCGTCTGTTGTCAGTGCAACATCTTTCACCCAGCCCTCCCGCCCATTATGTCCAATGTACTGCTGTTTCTTGTGTCTGCTTTCAGTGTTTGTTCAATGGTCATCCCGATGATGAGCAAGCCCTCGAAGGATCAAGTTCACCCAAGGTTTTCTTCGATGGTCACCCCGATGATGAGCAAGCCCTCGAAGGATCAAGTTCACCCAAGGTTTTCTTCGATGGTCACCCCGATGATGAGCAAGCCCTCGTAGGATCAAGTTCACCCGGGTTTGGTTCGATGGTCATCCCGATGATGAGCAAGCCCTCGTAGGATCAAGTTCACCCGGGGTTTGTTCGATGGTCATCCCGATGATGAGCAAGCCATCGTAGGATCGAGTTCACCTGGGATTGGTTCGATGGTCATCCAATGGTGGGCAAGCCCTCGTAGGATAAAGTTCAATTGGGTACTCTCTTCCTGTGACTTAACTGTTCTACAGCCAGTGAATCGGGGACATTGTTTTGACCCGACAATACCATGTCAATACCATATCAGACAAAAGGGTGTTTCTTTTACAGACAATAATTTAAATTAAATTACCATCAACTTGATTTACTCAGGCAACGGGACGTCTTTAATAACTCTTTATCATTATTTACATCCTCCAAGTGTTAAAGTAAAATCGGTGCAGTCCATGTTATTAAATTGTGGAGTCTGGGGACCAAATGCATCCCTGGCAGTATTTTACCTCCAAATACCCTTCCTGCTAATTCCCCATCTACACCAGTCAGTGTAAAACTCCTGCTGGTCCTCCCTCTCATCTATTTCCAGATACTACCAGGGTGCATCCATATCTCTTATATTGCTTTTGCTCTTATATTGCTTTTGTGGTCCTATCGATGTGACGGCCTCGTAGGTCCTGCTTTGAGCCCGGCCTCTCGATGTGATGGCCTCGGGGGTCGGTGCTCACGTTGCTTAAGCTTAAGCCGACCTTTCGACGTGATTTCCTCGGAGGTTGGTGTCCTATCAATGTGATTGCCTTGTGGGATTACCTGTGCTACGTTGCGACTCGTGATGCGAACCCCTCTCAAGTTAACAACTAGCACTCGTTTTTGGCTCATGCTTTTGGTGTCCTATCAATGTGACGGCCTTGTGGGATTACCTGTGCTACGTTGTGACTCGTGATGCGAACCCCTCTCAAGTTAACAACTAGCACTTGTTTTTGATCATGCTTTTGGTGTCCTATCAACGTGATTCCCTTGTGGGATTACCTGTGCTACGTTGCGACTCGTGATGCGAACCCCTCTCAAGTTAACAACTAGCACTTGATTTTTAGGGCTGCCATTACAACCTTATGGTCGGTAACCCTATACTTTTCTTATTGTTTTTTTGTGTCCCTAGACTTCCATTGCCTTTTGTTTTACAAAATAAACTGCGCCCATTACCTCCAATCCCTTTCATAATTTTCTAATATTGTCCACTAATAAAGATATTTGTAACCAATGATTTTAAAGATCAGATCTAAAAAAATTTAAAATTTTTTTTTTTTTAAAGTTTTTATTTCCCATAAGATGTTTACATTATACATGTGTTTATTACTTATTGACAATGACAATTGACATTACGTATATATACGTAACATCTCCATATTTGTATACAAAACAAAGGAAAAATAATATTCACATTTCACTACTGTATATTGCAGGTAATCAGTATTCACTGCAAAGTTTACATCCTCTTCAATTCTTAGGATCATAAAGATTTTAAGGATCATAACGATTCAATACCATCACTAATAGATATTGCAATTAAACAATGTACATTTCAAGATTTACATCATTTTCTATTTTAAGCAAGAATTAACATCATCTTCATTTAGATTAAGTAACATCAGTCTTGATGCGCTGGAATAAAGTGTGAAAAGAGGACCAAAATGAATAAAATTTAATAATGAATAAAATGTGTTCTAAAGTTGAGTGTAAAATGTGTTATGGAGAACTGAAAGAAAATTGGTAATTGATTTTTAAAATTGAAACAGTTGGATATGAACGTATTAGCGTTCAAAAAAGAACATAATTTGTGGAGACACAGCTGCTAGAGTTCAGTTTAACTGAGCCATGACCAAACTGGGAACAGTGGAGGATAATGCTTAAAGGGGCAGTAGCACGTTTTTTTGACAATTTTATATTTTCAATTTTTCGTTGATAATTGTACGTTACAGCTAAATGTATAACTTTGATAGTGTCAAAAATATCATTACACAAACAAATCACCCATAGTCAGAGAACAAATTATAAAGATTCACATAAAATCCATTGGCAGCCAATTTTGTGTGAACACCTTTAATTCATTTTGTGTAAGAAAAGGAATTGCATTGCTAAACTTTACATTATATATTTGATCTTTTACTGTTTCATTTAGTTTAAATACATTGTCTTTCAATTGGAACCATTTATTTTCATTTTCTTGACATCACCTTACATTCCCCCTAAAAACGTGCTACTGCCCCTTTAAGTGTCTTCCAAACTTTAACAAGTCACAGGTAACAATTGGACAGACTCTAAATATCGAAAGTTGTTATCCCCTTCACTAGAAAACATAATTTACCCAACTTAAAAAATAAATGATATACCCATTTAAGAATTAAATTCTCATAAACACCTTGGACTGATTGGTCATTGATTGTATGCGTAAATATAAAATACTAGTTCAATTTGAAAGCATTTGAAACTGTATATTAATACTATATTCAACCACTTTTTGATTAGTTTTTTACTGTATCCACATATGGGATACTTGTTCACTAGTCATGCAAAACTATACAGCGGAACAAGGCTTACACCTCTGAGTAAAATGATAAGAATTTTTTTTTTCACAATTTGAAAAACTTGTACCTCCTATGGTATGTGAAACATCTACATAAAAACTTAAGAAATGCTACATAAATTACAACAGATTTTATGCAGATCTACAAATTACTTAACACACTTCCTCCCAGACACTGTTTTTGGAATTCTCAACAATATATATACATCGATAATGATTTACAATGACAGTCCATCAGTAACTATCATAAGCATTATAACTTTTCTCAACTTAACAGTAACAACTGACAAGAGTTTACAATTTATAGTAGAACTTAGTTATTTTGAGTTTTTCTGATAGTTAGAGGTGTTCACCTGTGAGACTAACAAGAACAGACCATAGTCCCAAGTGCCATGTTAATGCCTATCAAAACCCTTAGAAGTTTGATAAGTGAGGTTATACCCCACTTCCGGTCTCGTTGCTATGGGTTCCTTTGTTCTAACTGTAGGTGTATTGACTTTTCTAATACACCTACTTTTTATTGCATACCCACATTAAGTGAGGTGTAGAGATCATCAACTTTGGCTAATCAACGGATTTTATAATATTTAGAACATTATTTATTTGAGAAATGTTAATGACGAATGTGGGAATCGAATCCGGGACCTTTGTCTTGCGATGCAACGCCTCTATCAACTGAACTACCGAGGATTAATACAGGTAGCGGTACTTTTTGTTGTGTCATGTCTAGATTGTTATGTTTTCATATGTTAGCTTCTGTATAGCCTATAGGTACTTGTTTGTACCAATTTTTAAATAAATGAAGTCATTAAATGTTTCTTAAAATGTAATTAGAGGGTTAATTGTTAATATTCTTTTGATCTAGTAAGGTCAAGAAATATATACAGCAAATAAATATAACAACCGGAGTGGTGAATAAGTCAGATATACCCACACTTACCTCGTTGCATCACTCAATTCACCTCCTGTTTGAGTCGTAGATCCTCGGTTCATCTACGCTACGCCTCGGAGACAGACGATTCAAACAGGAGGCGTATTGAGCGATACACCTCAGGAAGTGTGGGTATATCTATAACTCGAACCCCAGCAATGTGATAACTCATGATATATACTTCAAGACAATATAATCCGAGGAAGGATAAACCAGGCTGAATATATCCAAGGTAGACACAAACGAAACTTGAATCGTTTAATCGCTCACTTCTTTCGTCTTTTCCCACCTCTCTCTTACCTTATCCCTACCTTTCCTTATTTATCTGCGTATTCTGTATGTCTACCTGCATGTCAAATCTACCTGATCTATACAGCTGCGTAACTTAAATTTGCTCACTTGCTGGTGTTTCTTGTTATTGTAATTTTTGTTTCGTTAATCAAATAAAGCCAACTGCAATGCAAGCCGTTACCAATTGTCAATGTGTAAAACAACAAGACAATCTTTAGCAACACACGACACTGATAAATATAGTTTCAGTACATGATACTCCATACAATGTTTGCTACCAATATATTTCTTCTAAAAATTAAGAATAAAGATTTTGACTTACGTTTTGCTCTTCTTTACAGAAATAACATATTTGGCACTTGTCCTGGGATTGTGAATTTGTACAAATATGTTTGTCAATATTTCTGTCATGGTTAACGGAAAACTGCAATTCCAAACTCTCTTTAGAATTGATAATCTTTGGCTGCAAAAAGAATGTTTTCACTAATACCGTTTTTGATCTATCCACACAATTAGGCAAATAATTATTGTAACCAAGGTTGAATATGATTTTATTTCTGTCTGCTTAGTTGGCACTTCCCTGGCTGATTCCTTTTTAATAGTTTGAGAATAAAAAAATGAATAAATATGAATAGAATATATCAATAAATAAACCCACCTACAAAACACCCACCTTCTTTGCTTGATAAACAATAAAATAGCGAACCATTTAATTTATTTTTTTATGATATTGTCGCGTATATTAATTCCATATTAATTGGCAACTAATATCTTACATTCTATTTAAAGTAATTATTTCAACAATTTTAGAAAATAAAAAGCTGATGTTATTTATACGTTGAAGGGGGATGTCAATTTCTCTGATCAATTCGTAAGTCATTATGGTGGATGTCTTTCATTTCTTTCTTTTGTAGGTTGGTTTATAAAACACCACTAAAGTGAGATATAACCAGATGAATACTAAGGAAATTATAAAATTGAATGCGGCAGAGTAAAACTGAAAGTACTGCTAATATGACAAGTCAAATTCCACAAGACGTTATAAATACTGGAAAAACGGAAACAATTTCAGAACTAGTAGAATCCTTTTACATAACAAGTTAACAAACAAAGCAGCAAACCAAATTAGTTGTAGGATCTTACGAGCGCTTTCAACACAGCTGGTTTTATACTCGTGTAGTACGCTCCTTAAACAATTCACACTCGCAGATACAACTTTAATTAATACTTATACAAAACATTAATTATTATTATTTATACAAATCATAACATGCTGTGAATAAATTAGGTGCATATATAGAGGATATTATATGAGTGTCCATGACAAACCATGTTTACGACAGAATGGCTAAATATTAGTATTTCCCGAGCGAGAGCAAGGGATGTTCTTATATTTAGGCAGAAATACTCAAAACCTATACTTTCAGCATAGGTGGATTAGCAGACACCTGCCCGTATAGATTGTGACGTCAAAGGTGAACCGTGACGTAAAAGCATTGTTTAGAACGTGACGTCACAACGCATATGCAAGAATTTCGGACATTGGGTCAGCTTGCTAGCCGTGTTCACTGAACCGTGAAGATATGATATTTTCTACAGAGGGTCAAGTTTGACTACAAATAACTTCGTAACATTAAAAGTGAATTAAAGACTTCGCATATTTAACTTCAATATCTTATCTAAACCACAGCCAAGTTTCATTATTATCTGATGAGAGCATATTGCTTCAAATTCATGATCAAATATAGTATTTCAGCTCCTATGTATTCATGCTAAAAATGGTGAAATTTTAGAAATTGACCGACTTTGTGCTCGTCTTGTAACATATCTTTTAATATATCTTAAATGTAGACGTCTGTACATTTAGAATGTCATTTCAGGAAACAGTATGCGAAGTTTCAAAGTCCTCATTTAAGGCTACGTTGCTTCAAAATTGAGTTTAATATGTAGTGTTTTTGACAATGCACGTGCCTAATTGAGTTACGTCCCTTGGATCAGTGGCCCCTGACTCCCTTCGCTGGAGCCTTCCTTTGGGACTAGCAGAGAGCATTTTCCAGTAAACATCGTAATTGGTAACTTTGAAGTTAAACAGAAAAATGAGGTTCTCCTGTGATTATTCCATTGGCCTTTTGAAGTTGGTGAAATAAGTTTGTCAATTCTTTGGTTACAGAACTATGACTTTGAAAGTCATTTGTCCATTGAAACTTTGGTTATTGATATTACAAGTGCCTAGGTCTAGGTATGAGTACGCATATACGTGAGTGAGTCACTTATTGTGTAACGCCTCTTGGGCAGTATTTCAGCAATTATCAGCATTTACAAGTTTCCAATAAGATAAAGAATGATATTAATGTATGACGTGAATCTCTCTGAAATAGTATTAGTGTAAACATATTTTATTCAACATATGGATCGGTAGACAAGCCATGGATTATAAAAATACCTATCCATCACATTTGTACATAACAACAAACATCAATAGAAAAACAACGATGAATGAAGCAGAGCAAGACAACATGTGTAAGAAAAAGTGAATTATTTATTAAACCTTTGCATTTTTATTGTGATATTATTATATCAGAGTAATAACAATTTTAGTTTTCTTAAACCCCCATTTAGATTGGAGTTGGGATTGTAAACGTAAGTATTAAAATACATTTCCAATCTTATGCTTAAAAAAAGAAGAAATGTAATGTGTTTTCATAGCGGTGACCACAGGAGCACGATGGACTTTGTAATATGTGCCGTTCAAACATGTATGCATGTATTTACCCAAGTCTGGGTAGAAATAAATATTTGGCAGAAACCAGTACCAAAATTCAGATCAAATTTATTTACATACTGTTGCTTTGTAGATTGCAATAGGTTAGTGAAGGAGCGCTATAAATATTATTAGGTTAAGTATGTTATTGTCTTATAGCATCAGGCACAAAAGAGTTTTACAAATCACAACGGCAGATTAAAGGGGCAGTAGCACGTTTTTAGGGGGAATATAAGGTGATGTCAGGAAAATGAAAATTAATGGTTCCAATTGAAAAACAATGTATTTAAACTAAATGAAGAAGTAATAATTCAAATATATAACGTAAAGGTTAGCCATGCGATTCCTTTTCTTACACAAAATGAATTAAAGGTGTTCAAAAAAAAATGGCCGCCAATGGATTTTGTGTGAATCTTCATACTTTGTCCTTTGACTATGGATGATTGCCTTGTGTAATGACATTTTTGACACTGTCAAAATAATACATTTAGCATTAACTAACAATTATCAGTGAAAACTTTAAAACATAAAATTATCAAAAAACGTGCTACTGCCCCTTTAAACAGTATGTGGCAGGTTTACATTAGTTTCATAAATGTTGAGTAAATGTAACTTAAGAACGCGTTATACTTATTAATATTAAATGTATTCTTTATGTCATCTATTCTGTTATTCCCTTTTGTTTTGCTTTGAATGGTAATACTTTACGATTGTTATTATTGTGGTCAGTACCCCGTTTCTATATTTGGGATATCGCCTGTAGGGACGCTGATGCCAGCACAGAAAACCAAAGGATCGGCAGCAAGGCATAAACATGACAGTTCGGAAACTGGCTTTTTAAGCTTTGCGTAGGAAGCTAGGTACTGAATGGAAAACGCTTTCTGTTTACACCTAACATGATATTTCATGCTCCTTATGCATATGCCTTATGCTTATTCCTGTAACTTCAACTTTGTTTAAAATATAAATAACATGTTTATGATTTTATTAATAAAATTGAGATACTTACATCCATCCATAACCCTAACTAAATACATTTTCATATTTGTAAATCGACATGTGTAACATGTGTAAAGCAACAAAGTGTGTATTATCAAAAATCGTTCTTTTTAATTTAAAACATGAAACAGTTTAATTTAAGTTTTAATTTCTTGTATTGAACAAGATTAATTAATTGTAACACATGTTGACGCTTTGGGATCAACTGCTAGAATATACATATTTGGTACTGGAAGTCAAAATTTATTGGATGCTTAATGAAGAAATGGTTATCATTGGCCGAAAAGGTTCCATCACGTGATGACGTGGGTTTGAGATCAACGTGGCATTTAAGTAGTATAAATAGTTCTAAGAGCGGAGTGAGAGACTATTATCTTCTGGTAACGATGGCAACCACGACGAAGATACTGATAGCTGCATTGGCGATGGGAATGATCACCCTGGGTGGTAAGTATAAGTAATGATTTAAACATATTTTATTCATGATATGTATATCTACATGAATGGATTATTCATGATTACAATTACAAAACTCCTGACCAAAACACAATTAGAAAAAGCCTAGAAGCCTATTTGTAAAAAAATTTAATTTAATTCTCTGATGTATAAAATTATGAGTTTTCTTCATAAACTTACATATGCCGATATCAGACATTAAAATTCGCCTTCCCATGAAAACGGTATTCTTTCATTAGACTTAATTGATAAATATGGTGATATATCTTTTACTATAGTTACACTATTTAAAATGTTCCAACTATTGAAAGCAAAACCAAATCAAAAGTTAAGCACCACCAGTTTTTTTAATTTAAAAATTGCTCGTTAAAGGGAAAGTAGCACGCTCGTATTGGGAATATAAAGAGAATCTCACCCAAGCGTCTTTTGATATCAAATATGTCAACACAAGTTGATAAAATCAACAAATATCCTAGGCTCGTCGAGGATATTTTACTTTTATCAACGAGTGTTGATATATTTGATATCAGAAGACACGAGGGTGAGATTCTATTTATCATCCAAAATAATTTTTCATCACATTAGCGTGAAATATCTACTAACAAAATGAAGAAGTACTAAATCAAATATATAATGTGATGTTCAATTCCCTTTCATTACACAAAATGAATTAAATGTTTTCACAAACAATTGCCACCAATGGACTTTATGTGAATATTTATAATTTGTTCTCTGACTTTGAATGATTGTTTTGTGTAATGATATTCTTGACATTATCAAAATAATACATAAAGCATTAACGTACAATTATCACTGAAAAAATGAAAATATAAACTTTTCAAAAAACGTGTTACTGCCCCTTTAAAAAGGTGATAATTTTTTAGGAGAATAACTATGTAACAGATTAACAATGGAAATGTCATTCAATTAACCTTTCAATACTTTTGGATATTTTCATTTATGAAATCTTGGTATTTTTAATTGATTTCAACCATGTAAAGTTTTTTCGAAAAAAGATAATCAATATTGTCTGTTTGATGTTTTATAATTATTTTATGTGAAGTTAACTAATAATTCTTTTACTAACTGCGCATTAGCAAAAGTCACTGATTACAGCAGGATGACTCTTTAAAGGGGCAGTAACATTTTAAAAAAAATTATGTTTTCAATTTTCATTGATAATGGTAATGACTGTTGACTGCGGCGCGATGAAAGAGTCTTGTGAAAGTAACCATAGAGCATATAGAGGTTAAGTTAAGCTCACCTGAGTTACGTCCGTGGGCAGAGAATGTGAGCTCTTTGATTGGTCAGATGTCGACTCTAACAGTACACGCATTTCTTTTGGACCTGTTGAGATCAACAGTTCACTTTCCACCATTGACTTAATACAGCATATCCAAATTTTGAAATGTACATAAAACGAAATGTGAGCTAAAGGCTAGATCTTGTTTCATTGAATTATCAAATTTATCACCTTGAATTGTCCATTGCTCTGTTATACCTAGTTCACACCAACGGCGAATGCCGCGCTTTAAATCGGCGAGCAAAGCGCTGTCATTTTTGTTGACTTTTCCTAAAATATCACGATCTCCTAAGTAATGTTACGCTCAGATAAGCTCTGATACGCTCTGATACGAATTGTTTGCGCTTTGGGGACGAATTATTTCCCGACTTGTTACGGTTCCTCACGCTTTAATCCAGCTTTGATCAGGCTGTGTTACGCTTGAAATCACGCTTTGATAAGCTTTGATAAGCTTTATAACGCTTTATTACGTTTTGATGCGATTATGACGCTTTAAATCAGACTCTTATACGATTATCAAGTTCTGTTGTGAATTGTTACGCTCTGTTAAGCTTTGTTACGCATTGGAAAATGTCGAGATCGCCGATTTCATGCCGCTTTTGATCCAGAGCCTATATAAAGATGCAGAAGATCCACAAACTCATTGCATCTTTGACTCCAGAACACGATTGCAGAACAACAAGATCCAGAAGTTCCAGATGTACCAGAGCATGATCCATCTGAAGAAGACATGATATTTGTATCCCTGCTGTATAACTACATCCTTGAGCGTGGGTATCGTAGGAGAGCGTGAGAGAGCGTGAGGAAGCTTGCTAAGCGTAACAAAGCCTCTCAATTCGTGGGAAAGCATGAGAGTCCTTCATCAAAACGTAACAAAGCGTAACAAAGCGTAACAAAGCTTGTCAGAGCTTGATGAAAGCGTCTGACCTCGTGTCAGATCTTCATGCCAGATCGTAGCAAATCGTGAGACATCTTAACGAAGCGTGTCAAGTGGTGACAGACTGGGGTCCCCGCTTTGAACCAAGCTCTGTTAAGCTTTCCTACGCATTTAATCAAGCTTTGCTGAGATTTGTTACGCTTTGTTAAGCTTTGATACGCTTTGATACGCCCTCGGCGCTTTAATCAATTCGTGACAGAGCGCCCAAAATTTTTAAACAGTTTAAAAAATTTGGGCGCTCTTGCCGAATGTCCCGCTTTAATCCAAGCTTTACCACGATCTGTTACGACCCTGACGCTTTAATCAAGCTTTGTTACGCTTTGGTGCCGCTTTGCACGCCGCTTTAAAGCGCCATCAAAGCGCCGTTGGTGTGAACTTAGCATTACTTCTTGGTGTGTGTGACGCCGCTCAGTAATGGCTGAAATATTGCCCAAGCGGCGTAAAACAATAACTCACTCACTCTTCTTCTTGTGACAATTAACATCGTTTTTGTTTTTAAAGTGAATGGCATGCCAGGTGGAAACCAGAACGACAATGGACCGAGCGGAGCAGGTTGGTATTTATGATATTATTTCTGTAACGCTTATTGCTTGTAACGAATAATAATGATAACTAAATGTAGAAGTTTCTCTCTACGTTACTGTTGGAAAACCAGACAATGGACCTAGCGGAGCAGGTTGGTAATCATGATATTTGTTCTGTCAACAATTGGGCTGACGCTATTCGCCAGTTGAAGCCAAAGCCGTGTGACGTTTATTGCTTGGGTGGGCAGACGACCCACACGTTTTGTAACAAGTGATGATGATAACTAAATGCAGAAGTTTCTCTCTATGTAACTATTGGAAGGGTCAAGGAGAAGTTTCAACCAATGGTACTTGTTATAAGCATATCCTGGTATTTTAAACGACCAATGGACAGAGCTGTAGCAAATAGTAAACCACGTGATCATGTCGGTGATGCAAAAAAATTGCAAAATTAATGTTGGAAATTTCAATGATGATGTTATTCTGCAAAAAAAATCTTACTTTTTCAACAGCATTTTGATAAGTGTTTTCACCCTAAATAAATTCCGCCTTTTCATATATGAACGAATTGATTTGTAGTAATTCGTATCAATCGCTTTTCATAATCCGAACTTACATTTTTCGTATGAACGAGGAATTCATGAATGAATTTTGATAAGAAGGCTTGTTCAATAACGCTTACGCAAGTGCTTAGCGTCCTGCCCTGTCAATCTATGACCAATTGCTTCTCATCGCTCTGCCGAAATCATGTTTCCATTGTAATAACCCACTTTCTGCTCAAAATTGTTCTTGACAAATATTCAAAATACAGACAATTTTCTTCTTGGGTCTACAATTTATATATATATTTTTAAAAATAAATGTAAATCCTTTTCAAGATTAGAAGACTATGCTTCATACTTGCACTGAACTGGTAGAACTGGCGACCTTCAGGGCTGTGGTCAGACCATCTTGTATAGGATTTCTTTTCTCGATTAAGTTAATATCCTGATTATTATTCCTCGGAACCTTGAATGTGATCAGACTAAATTATCTATATCTGTTTTGCAGCCAGACAGTGTATCTGCACCATTCAGGGTGATCCCCATATCAAGGTAAACCAGGGGAGGCCATATTTACTTCCGATTCCATGTGCGCACAAGATAGCAAAATTGGTGACACCCGAGAAAGACGGAAGTTGTGACCTAAGAATCAATGGTCGGGCCGAGTTTACGAATCCAACTGACCTGAGCGGGGCCTGTTATGAAACCTTGATTCATATCAGATTGGAATTTGATGGCAAAGTTTTCGAACTTATTCTCAGCAAAGGCAGCGACCCAGTAAGTTGTATCATTTTGTTACATCGTTCCGTCTTCTGTCTGTTCAGTCAGACCGTGTTAGAGAGACACAGAGAATGTTGATAGGATCACATTTGTCAAATTTTGAAATCGATGTTATTACATCGGGAACCACTAACTGTTACTTTTTTTTTCTTTTTTTTTTTTTTTTTTTTTCACTTAAATCTTTTTTTTTTTTTTTTTTTTTTTTTTTTTTTTTTTATTACAGAAAAAAGATCATACAATCAATGAATCATGATAAAAAAAAAGACAAAAAGATGTGGATAGTGGATAGTGGATAGTAAACAGGGTGCAGGAAAAGATGAGAAAACTCACAGTACTCTAGTCATTTTTGAAAAGCCTTGACCATTTCCTTTGAAAACTGGGGTCTTCTTTCGAAAATATATATTTTTCTAAATTGTAGTAATACTTTATTAAATGGATTAGGCGATTGAAATTTAAATCTTCAGGGTTAAATCTTGTTTTATTTATAAACTCTTTTGTAATAATAAAGATGTGGTTTATCAATACATTTGCCTGAGGGTCTCCAAGAAGAAATTTTGAAATATCTATGTTAAGGCTGGTGTTTGTCTTGGTATGGTACCAGTTCTCTAATTTTGAAATGAGATTTTTAATTTTTGTACATGAATAGAATAGGTGTTCAAGTGTTTAAATTTCTCTACCACAAAAGGTACATAAATTTTCTTGACAAATACCTATTTTGCAAAGAAAGGATTTTGTTGAGATTATGCGATGAATGAATTTAAACTGAAAATTCCTTGCCTTGTTTTCTATTGTTGTATCATTTATTATTGCAAAGCAGTCAGGAAGATAATTCTCTGATAAGGCAACATTGAGCTTTGATTCCCACTTAGACTGAAGATTAGCTAATGAGGAAGTTTTGTTGGCACAAAGTTGGGAATACACAAATTTGCAATCATCAGAGGTACATATTTGTTTTAGAATAGTACATTGTGTATTTGTCCTAGTGTCAAAATGAGTTGTTGCCTTAATAAGATCAAAATATTGTTTAGGTATATATTTCAGAAATCTGAAATAAAGAAGGTATGTGTGTTGAATATTGAATTCATGTTTCAGTGTTACAAATGTTTTTATCTCACCAGTCGAAGAGATAATATCCCCAATATGTTTCATTCCGTTTCTATACCACGAGATGAATAATTTCATATCAATAATTGGAACAAAGTTCAGAATTGGTAGGGATACAAAATCGTCAAAGGTAACAACATCGTTTATGCTAATAGATATGTAACACATTACCACATCTCTCCAAAAACAGTTTTTAATTGTTTTAGCATATGATATTAGTCTTTCTTTTTGAAAGTTAAACAAATCAATGTCTCCAAATTGTGATAATGATTCAAATACTAGGTGCTGCCATAAGCCTTTTCTTTCAAATAGCCGCTTTATCCATTTGGTCTTCATATAATCACAGAAAGATATGATATCTATCATTTTCAAACCCCCCTTTTTATATTCATTTATCAACATATTACGTTTAATTTTATCACGTTTCCCTCCCCATATAAACTTGTAAAGAATAGTGTTTAAACGTTTAAAAAAGTTTTTAGATGGGTTGGGAAGCGCCATAAAAAGATGTGTAAAAAGGGGGATAATCTGAGATTTTATAATAGTAATTCTACCTCGTAGAGTTAATGTTCTATTTGACCAGGAAAATAATATTTTCCTGACTTTTGAAAATTGTTGGTCAAAGTTTAGTGAAATCATTTCGTCTAGGTCGGTAGAGAAAGTAATTCCAAGAATTTTGAATGGTTCTTTCGACCAACGAAGAGGTATGTGGGGACATAGTTGCTCATTGGAATTTATCATGGAGCCAAACCATATAGCTATTGTTTTGTCACAGTTGAGATTTAGGCCAGATACAGTAATTACTGCTAATTATATCGGGGAGGACTTCTTTAAGGCGCGAGGCAATTGCGGCGGATACAATTTTATAATCAACATTTAAAAGACTAATCGGTCTCCAATTCTTTAAATATCGCCTATCACGAGAATCTTTTGGTATGCATGTTATAATACCTTGTCTTTGAAAATCGGACAGAGTTCCCGTTTCATATGCATATAAAATAGATCGCCAGAGAAATATACCTATATCTTTCCAGAAAAATTTGTAAAATTCGGCGGTAAAACCGTCAGATCCTGGGCTTTTTCGATTTTTCATATTCTTTAATGCATGTGCACATTCGTCTAATGTAAGCTCAGTTTCACAAGAATTCCGCTTATCATTTGTAAGTTTTAGGTCTATACTAGTGAAAGAATCAAGTTCATTTTCCCAATCACGTGCGTGTTTACTTGTGTATTATTTACTATAGAAATCGGATGATTCTTTAAGTATATCTTCCTTATTTGAAAGCACACAATTTTGTGTTACAAGTTCACTCATATTTTTGTTTATATAGTTTCTCTTTTCCAAATTCATAAAATATTCAGTATTCTTTTCTCCTTCTTCGTACCATTTAGCCTTACTTCGAAATATGACTCCCTTTATTTTTTCAATTCTAATTTGTTCAAGTTTTTCTTTTTTTTGGCACAAATCATTATTTTCGTCAATATCTAATGAAGAAATTCTTGTTTCCATTTCATAAATTTGTCTTTCTAAGTTTTTTTCTTCATTATCTGAGTGTTTTTTTCGGCGTATGGAATAGCTGATTGTATTTGTTCTTATATTCATTTTAAGTATTTCAAAAAAAAGTTGGTCATTTACAGATAGTTCCAGAGTTTCAAAGTTTTCAATATCTCCAACATTTGTATATTCAGACACAGTGTCGCGTATCGTTTGTTTGACAATGTTGACATACTCAGTATCATAGAGGAGGGACGCATTGAACTTCCAATAACCTGGTCCACGCTCTATTGGACTTAATGCAAGCTCTAACGAAATGATTGAATGATCCGATCTATAGCTAATGTCAATTGAAGCACTCTTTACAAGGGACATAACTTCTTCTGAAACAAGGAAGAGAGAGAGAGAGAGAATCTTTATTTCCTCCAATAATTTGAAGATTGTTACATTGTTATATTAATAGGATAATATCAAAACATCCAAAAATTCAAAGACAATATTATAAAACGTAGGATGAATGGACAAGAGCATTTACAGTATATACAATAAAACAGTGCACAAATTCAATTTGTATAAACATTTGTTAGATACGATCTGAGCTTATATACAAAAAGTGTAAACTTAAGAATAATAAATTCCCATGTAGTATGATTTACATATTTCGAAAAATCTGTTGTACCTCCGAATAGAAAAGTTAGCATATCAAGGTCTTCTTGCATTTCAAATAAAACATACGTTTCAACATCAAGCGAATCTATAAGTGAGCTAAAAAAGTCATTTCTATCACAAGTAAGGCTTTCACAGTGTAATAATATGTGGAAATCATAGTCATAAGTATGTTTTTTGCATAAAGTACATTCTTTTGATATTTTTCCTCTAGATGATACTTTAATACATAGCTGAAGAGCGTTTCTGTATTCTGGTTTTACATAGGCCAGTTGCCAAAGAATGTGATAGTCAAGTGTATTGTGAACATTTGCATACAGGGACATATTGTTATCAACAGATAATTTTAAAAGCCATGTTTGTTCTTCTACCCTATGTACACTTGTATTCACAATTTTTCGCCATTCAGCTTTTGTTGGAAAATAACCTTTTTGAATATAAGTACAAAGATAACCATATAAATTGTATTTGGAAAGGATTGATATTAGATCATCGCAGATTGAGTGGGGATTGTTAGGAAGTGAGATTGTTGCACAGAAAATGTTTTTTGCTATGTTGTTACAGTATAAATTGCATAAGCGTCCAAAGAATATAAGTTTACATTTATCTATGTAACCGGTGAGTGTCCAAAGTCCTAAGTTTGAAATAGTGGAGAGAGTCGATGATCTATTATCAAGCCCTTGAACAAGACGAGCGAAGTAACGTTGTGTAATTTCTAACAAGTTTTCAAATTGACCAGAAATGTTAGGTAGTACTTCACAGCCATAAAGACTTGTTTTGAGTATCATTCTCAACCAAATCTTGGCAGATGTAAGTGGATGGAGTTCATTATTATTGAGTCCGACTGCTCTTAAGGAATTAATATTCTGTCTTGCCTTCTGACAATATTTCTCTACACGGGATTTAGTTGAGAGTGTATCGGTAAGGAGAATGCCCCCGTAGACAACAGAATCAGAATTAGGAATTGTAACATCACCAAGGTTACATTTGGGTTTGCAGAATAATTTTCCTTTGTGAAATACAACAGTTGAACTTTTAGTTGGGTTATAGGTAAGTCGCCATTTAGAGGCATAAGAAGAAACAATATCTAATGATGTTTGTAGATTTTTAGGTGTTGTACTAACTAGAGTAGTATCGTCAGCAAGCAAGACAGCGGGAAGATGTAGACCAAATACATTAATACCACAGTTGGCAATTCTAAGATCAGTAATGAGATCATTAATAAAAACTAGGAAAAACCATGCTGATATAACTCTTCCTTGTCCAACGCCCTGTCTTACAATATATGTATCTGATCTAAGACCTTGATATAAGACAAAAGATTCACTAGATGTATAACAGTTGTGTAATAATTGCCAAGTTTTACCTCTTATGCCAAGTCTGTAAATTTTATAAAATAGGCCATCATGCCATATTCTGTCAAATGCTTTTTCGTTATCAAGGAAAGCAGCAAAAACTGGTGAATCTCTATTAAGATAAAGTTGAATGCTTTCTATAAGAGTAAACACGGACAAAATTGCCCCATGTTCTCGTCGAAAACCAAATTGTAAGCTATCAGGGAATTCTGGTTTTGTGTGTGATAATTTATGTTCGATTCTATTTAAAAGTATTTTTTCGAAAAGTTTACCTAGACATGATGTTAGGGTTATACCTCTGTAGTTTTTGGGATCAGTTTTATCCTTTTTACCTTTATAAATAGGGATAACCATTCCGATTCGGTATTCTTTGGGTACATATTGAGATTTAATAATAAGATTGAAGAGTTTGCAGATGTATGGAATGATTATATCACCCGCAAAGATAATGTGCTCATTAGTAATTCTATCTGGTCCTGGTGATTTATTTTTACAAAGAGAATGAGTAGCATGTCTTACTTCATTATAAGTGAAATCTTTTTCTAGTTCTTCATCAGAACTATCAGTGGAATCATTTATTGATTTAATAGAATCAGAGACGTGTTTAGAAAAATCTGAATGAAATGAAGGTGACTCATGGGGTTGTGCTAGATCAGAGAAATATTCACCCCAAATGTTAGTTATTTCTAAGGGAGTTGAACCTCTTTGTTCTTTATATGAGATAGAATCGGTTTTACTTACAACCGTTTTTTGTTTTCTGACATTTTTATAAAACGTATTTATGTCCATTTCTGCAGAACGTTCTAATTCTTTTAGCATCTCATTTTTGTTATTTCGTTTTGCTTTTCGATATAAACGTCTGAACTCCCTTTTATTTTCTTTATAAGCTTTTCTTTCGTAAGAGGTGTTGTCACGCGGCCGATCTTTTGCTATCCATTCACGTCGTGCTGCTCGCATTCGATAATGTGCATCACCTAATCCCTCAGATTTCCAGAAGGGTTTTAAATGAGGTCTATAATTGCTATGTGGAATAGTCTGAGCACCAGCGAACAGTAATGCCGACGTTATTATATCATTGTGTAAGTCAACTGTGCGTTCCTCATGAGGTGTTACATCATTAGTAGGATCATGATAGTTGATAAAGTTTTGAACTATAGATTTGTAGCAATCAATGTTGAAATCATTTGCTTTACTCCACTTTGGGACACCATAGTAGTCACCTTTGCTATATTGTTTGACAAATGGTATATCAATAACAGCTTTACATGGAAAGTGGTCAGAAACACTAAAGGGACAGGATTCATTTATTGATACCTCTTGAATAAAGTTATTAATGGAAACGGGGACTAGAATATAGTCTATCATGCTTTTGAACATATTGTCTTTAGATCTATACGTGTAGCGTAGGCTAGTTGATGGTATGTTCAAGGCATTGTTAAGATTTCTCTCTAAGATTACACTTTTAAGAAGTTTGTCTCTAGAGGCAAGAACATTTTTGTTAATATCGGAGTTGAGATCTCCGAGGATTATGGTTAATCCAATTTCCGACAAGTAGTCATAAAGATCTAGTAGCTCGTATAGAGCGTTAGAGTAGCATGTATGTAGAACATTTGTTGATGGCAAGCGACAAGCTATTATGTAAACATCACAGTAATTAGTACAAGTAAGCTTTACAGCAATTACATAGTCAGAGTTTGTGGATATACATTGCGCTTTCCATTTGGAGTTGTTATTAACAAATATAGCTAAACCATGTGAACCACGGAAAGAATTATGAATTGATTGAGCAAAATTATAACTCACAGGGTTAAATTTACATAAAGATCGTAGATGATGTAGCTTCTCAGAATAAAGCCAATGTTCTTGGATAGCTACAATGTCTATATCTTTTGATATTACATTATTCATATACTCTGTACCATGGAGTAAGCCACGTACATTCCAGGTTAAGACAGAAAGTGACATTAAAAATACACATACAAGCATAAGTATTAACTTTTGGTTAATATGATGTTTGAATATTGTATAACTATTATTCGTCATATTCGTTGTTATCGGGATACCTTTTCTTTGGCATGTAGTCCTTTTCTCGAATTCCAGGGGGCCAGAAGTCTCTGTCTCCATGTATGAAGTCGCAGTAGTCGTCGTAGTCGACGTTGACTTGAATTGTATAAGTGTCTTGGTAGTTGTATCTTTCATTTTTCTTCATAAGTCTCACGAAGGTTGTACGGACGTTATGATCTCGTGTGTAGTCACAGATCATGGTTTTAACTGTGTCAAACGGGTGTTCTGCACTTACATTATACAATACAAGGCGTTTTGTTTTCACACGCGGGACGCCTTCCAATGCACAGTATTGCTTAGATAGAGACCTAATTGGATGGGTAGTGTTAGTTTTTGGTTTTTGTTTAGCGGCTGTCTGTTCTTCGTTGTGCGATTGGCGTGTAGAGGAACGAGTTACTGTAGCCCAGCTGTTGTTGGTAGCTTCCGTTGACCGTCGGGTGAGAGAGGGGAAATCTTTTTCGAAGTCGATGTAGTTGTAGTTGTTGGCGATGGGGTTTATGTTGCTGTCTTCTACAGAGAATGGCTGACTGTGTTGTCCTGTGTGAACGGGGATGTGTTGCGGCTGATCCTGCTCGATGACTGGGGGCTCCGTTTCACACGTTGTTGTTGTAGATATCTCTGTTGTCGGAGGCGGCGTAGTTGAGTAAGCTGTCTCTTGGGTTGTGTCATTCTCACTTTCCTTTCTCGACGGGGTTGAGACCTTAGTCTTTTCGCTTGATTTAAAAATTTTGGAGAGAGTTGTAACCTTGTTTTCAATAGTCTTCATTTTCATTTCAAGTGAATAAGAACTCTTTAACAGTTCATCTTCAAGGTGTAGGATGTGGTCCCTGTAAGACTTATTTTGTTGGTTACACAGCTTGAGTTCGGCTCCAATTTCAGTCCGTCTGTCCTCTGATTCATTGAGTCTTTGGTTTAGTTCGGTTATTTGATTGTCCTTGACTTTTAGGGTTTCTTTAAATGTCGAAATGTCATCATTAAATTTCTTTTCCAGCTTTTCAAATTTCTCTTCCATGAAATCAGTCTGTTGTGTTTGAGTCTGCTTGAGTTGTATGACTTGACTCAGAATCATTGACAGAGTGTCACTTTGATCAACCTGTGCATGAGACGGTGGGGCCGTTAATGATGCCGATGTTGTCCTAGAGATGTGGAGTGGCTCTGTATGTCTCGGTGTGTCTCTGGCAGTACTTGTCGGTGTTGTAATGCAAGCTCTAACGAAATGATTGAATGATCCGATCTATAGCTAATGTCAATTGAAGCACTCTTTACAAGGGACATAACTTCTTCTGAAACAAGGAAGTAGTCGAGTCTACTTTGTTTGATGTGATTAGACTGTCGCCATGTATACTGTCGCCTATCGGGATTAAAGATTCTCCATGGATCAACTAACCCTACTTTATTTTTAATTTCATTGATTTTTTCGGAAGCTCCCGGATTATTCCTGTGTTTTAAATTATATGTATCTAAAAAATAATCTTGGACTACATTAAAATCACCACCCCAAATAATCGAGCCGGGCAATTGCTCTAATTCCGAAAGGAGATCTTGGAAAAAATTTGGGGAGTCTGTATTTGGGCCATAAATATTCGTAATCGAAAATCTAATTTTTTCTATTGTAATGTCTAAAATAACAAATCTTCCATTATCATCTGATATGATTTCATGAAGTTCATATTCGAAGTTATTTTTAATCAAAATCATTGTTCCTGCACTATGAGTGGTTCCATGTGAGAAAAAAGATCTATAACCCCATTCGGCTGCCCAAGAAAGTTCATTTTCAGGGGTACTATGGGTTTCCTGAAGAAATATTATGGATGATTTTCTCCTTCTAAGAAAATTAAAAACATCTCTTCGTTTTATCGAATCTGATTGGAGACCCCTGGCGTTCATGGATAAGATACATAGATTACTCATTTATTATATTGGGAGTGTTGGTAATATGAGCGTGAGTTTTAGTGGTGAGAACAGGAAAAAAAACTGAGAAAGAGAAAGAGAAAGAGTGATAGTGAGAGTGAGAGTGAGAGAGAAAATAAAAATAAAACATATATGATTGAGATCCCTTGGAAATTACCCATTTCTTAACATATATACATTGCATGTGGAGTAGGTTGTAAAAATAACGAAAAGTTTAGTGTTTCATTTAACCGGAAATCACAGAACAGTGATATTGTCTTTTTGTTCTGATATTATGATATATCTTACAACAATAGGATTGTCATATATCTCATCCCACCTGGGGGGATAGAAAAACTCAAAATTGTTCACTTCCTAGGTAAATGTTAACACAAAAATGAAGTTTACTTATAGCGAAATACTGAATTCTTGAGAACTCAAGTGTAAACAGAAAAATCCGTGCAATAATGTGTTTGCCTGTACTTCTCATCTGGATCCTCATATTTACTCATATATCCTCATACAAGTCAATTCTACGGATGTTTAAGTGAGTTTGTCACAGCTGACAAGTTTGAACTCGGTAGTTTTGGTAGTTTGTCTAAGAAGGCACAAATCACAATAGACACAGAGAATGTTGATAGGATCACATTTGTCAAATTTTGAAATCGATGTTATTACATCGGGAACCACTAACTGTTACTGAAAATAACAAGTTATAGGTCAATCTGTACATTAGAGCGAAAATACGGCCATTCAAAGTCGGGATTTTGATCAAAAACCGGACAATGTGGCTCGAGTGGCGCGCGCAAATTCGCCAAACGTAATTTTGAAACCTTGTCATAAGCTGACAGGAAGATATAATCGATTCGATAGTGTTTATTAGGTATTGTAACTAACAGGTGGATTAATTGGATGCATAATTTCGAATATTAAATGTATTTGAGATGTTTTCTTGATTTTTCCATAAAATCAAGCATTTTAGAGATATTATGCATAAATGGATATATTTGCAAGTTCAGTGATGAGATATGAACTTCAATCAGCATATTATATATTTTGTAGCTTATTAAAACCAAATAAAATTGTAAGAAAGATACTCTGTGTCACTTTAACATTAGCAGTACTATGAAATTAAGTTTAACAATTTGAATTTAACAAAGTAGATATGGCGAACAATAGCTCCTATCGATGTATTTAAATTCACATTAAAATTCATCATAAATGAAACTTGCATCAACACGTATCAATATCTTTGGCTATTTATATAAATATGAATTTTAATGTACATAGGTTGTTCATACTATAACGGGAGCCGCTGACCTCGATGAAGCAGGAGTTGACATCAAATTTGTTCCTGGTTTGGGCGGATTTTGGAGAGTGAGGGTCAAAGCGTGCGAGATGACGTTTACCTATAAACCAAGCAAGTCGTCTTTCATGATGAGTGTTCCAATTGGGTAGGTTATAAATAGATATTTAGGGAGTTTAGGGAGGGAGTTCTGAGTTACTTATTGCTTTTTATTGGATGATATATAACAGGTGATATTCTGGTCATTGTTCAAATAAAGAAGTTGTTCTTTTTAAAAGGATTATATCAGTAAGAAATGTGTTATCAATATGTATATCTTTTAGGAAGTAGCATTACCACATGGCCAAACTTGTAGGCAGTAGTGTTACCACATGGTCAAACTTGTAGGCAGTAGTGTTACCACATGGTCAAACTTGTAGGCAGTAGCATTACCACATGGTCAAACGTGTAGGCAGTAGCATTACCACATGGTCAAACTTGTAGGCAGTAGCATTACCACATGGTCAAACTTGTAGGCAGTAGTGTTACCACATGGTCAAACTTGTAGACAGTAGTGTTACCACATGGTCAAACTTGTAGGCAGTAGTGTTACCACATGGTCAAACTTGTAGGCAGTAATGTTACCGCCTAGGGCATGAACTGCCTGACAGATCGTTCATTTCTCATGTTGACAGGATCGCCGACAATGAAGGAATCTGTGGCACGTGCGATGGGAAACTGGGAGGTTCTAGCAATCCCTCAAGCGAGTTGATTCTACTGAACACCCTCAAGAGTTTGGACCGATTTAGTCCCATTGATGACATTGGCAACATCAACACCTACCCGTAAGTAAACAAACTGATGTGGCTTTGCCTTATCAACATGCTAAAACAATCCTACACTGTCGTACATATAAGTAAGCAAAGTATTTACACAACTCTTAAAGACATATTAATTCATCTGATACTTCCGTGCAAAAACAATATCTTTAAGCCTCATGGACCTGATAGGCTAATGCCCGCCAGTACACAAAACATCCTCCCAATACCATCAAACCCCTACTCGTTATTTAACCAACTATTATTCCAATGCCTTCATACCCCTACCCGTTAGTACGCCAACTATTATTCCAATGCCTTCATACCCCTACCCGTTAGTACGCCAACAATTATTCCAATGCCTTCATACTCCTACCCGTTAGTACGCCAACTATTATTCCAATGCCTTCATACCCCTACCCGTTAGTACGCCAACAATTATTCCAATGCCTTCATACTCCTACCCGTTAGTACGCCAACTATTATTCCAATACCTTCATACTCCTACCCGTTAGTACGCCAACTATTATTCCAATGCCTTCATACCCCTACCCGTTAGTACGCCAACTATTATTCCAATGCCTTCATACCCCTACCCGTTAGTACGCCAACAATTATTCCAATGCCTTCATACCCCTACCCGTTAGTACACCAACTATTATTCCAATGCCTTCATACCCCTACCCGTTAGTACGCCAACTATTATTCCAATGCCTTCACACCCCTACCCGTTAGTACGCCAACAATTATTCCAATGCCTTCATACCCCTACCCGTTAGTACGCCAACTATTATTCCAATGCCTTCATACCCCTACCCGTTAGTACGCCAACTATTATTCCAATGCCTTCATACCCCTACCCGTTAGTACGCCAACAATTATTCCAATGCCTTCATACCCCTACCCGTTAGTACGCCAACTATTATTCCAATGCCTTCATACCCCTACCCGTTAGTACGCCAACTATTATTCCAATGCCTTCATACCCCTACCCGTTAGTACACCAACTATTATTCCAATGCCTTCATACCCCTACCCGTTAGTAAGCCAACTATTATTCCAATGCCTTCATACCCCTACCCGTTAGTACGCCAACTATTATTCCAATACCTTCATACTCCTACCCGTTAGTACGCCAACTATTATTCCAATGCCTTCATACCCCTACCCGTTAGTACGCCAACTATTATTCCAATGCCTTCATACCCCTACCCGTTAGTACGCCAACTATTATTCCAATGCCTTCATACCCCTACCCGTTAGTACGCCAACAATTATTCCAATGCCTTCATACCCCTACCCGTTAGTACGCCAACTATTATTCCAATGCCTTCATACCCCTACCCGTTAGTACGCCAACTATTATTCCAATGCCTTCATACCCCTACCCGTTAGTACACCAACTATTATTCCAATGCCTTCATACCCCTACCCGTTAGTAAGCCAACTATTATTCCAATGCCTTCATACCCCTACCCGTTAGTACGCCAACTATTATTCCAATACCTTCATACTCCTACCCGTTAGTACGCCAACTATTATTCCAATGCCTTCATACCCCTACCCGTTAGTACGCCAACTATTATTCCAATGCCTTCATACCCCTACCCGTTAGTACGCCAACTATTATTCCAATGCCTTCATACCCCTACCCGTTAGTACACCAACTATTATTCCAATGCCTTCATACCCCTACCCGTTAGTAAGCCAACTATTATTCCAATGCCTTCATACCCCTACCCGTTAGTACGCCAACTATTATTCCAATACCTTCATACTCCTACCCGTTAGTACGCCAACTAATATTGCAATGCCTTCATACCCCTACCCGTTAGTACACCAACTATTATTGCAATGCCTTCATACCCCTACCCGTTAGTACACCAACTATTATTCCAATGCCTTCATACCCCTACCCGTTAGTAAGCCAACTATTATTCCAATGCCTTCATACCCCTACCCGTTAGTACGCCAACTATTATTCCAATACCTTCATACTCCTACCCGTTAGTACGCCAACTAATATTGCAATGCCTTCATACCCCTACCCGTTAGTACACCAACTATTATTCCTATGCCTTCATACCCCTACCCGTTAGTACACCAACTATTATTCCAATGCCTTCATACCCCTACCCGTTAGTAAGCCAACTATTATTCCAATGCCTTCATACCCCTACCCGTTAGTACGCCAACTATTATTCCAATACCTTCATACTCCTACCCGTTAGTACGCCAACTAATATTGCAATGCCTTCATACCCCTACCCGTTAGTACGCCAACTAGTATCCCAATACCTTCATACTCCTACCCGTTAGTACGCCAACTAATATTCCAATGCCTTCATACCCCTACCCGTTAGTACGCCAACTATTATTCCAATGCCTTCATACCCCTACCCGTTAGTACGCCAACTATTATTCCAATGCCTTCATACCCCTACCCGTTAGTACGCCAACTATTATTCCAATGCCTTCATACCCCTACCCGTTAGTACGCCAACTATTATTCCAATGCCTTCATACCCCTACCCGTTAGTACACCAACTATTATTCCAATGCCTTCATACCCCTACCCGTTAGTAAGCCAACTATTATTCCAATGCCTTCATACCCCTACCCGTTAGTACGCCAACTAATATTGCAATGCCTTCATACCCCTACCCGTTAGTACGCCAACTAGTATCCCAATACCTTCATACTCCTACCCGTTAGTACGCCAACTAATATTGCAATGCCTTCATACCCCTACCCGTTAGTACGCCAACTAGTATCCCAATAGCTCCATACCCCTACCCGTAGTACACCAACTATTATTCCAGTAGTTTCATACCCCTACCCGTTAGTAAACCAACTATTATTGCAATACCTTCATACCCCTACCCGTTAGTACGGCAACTATTATTCCAATGCCTTCATACCCCTACCCGTTAGTACGCCAACTATTATTCCAATACCTTCATACTCCTACCCGTTAGTACGCCAACTAATATTGCAATGCCTTCATACCCCTACCCGTTAGTACACCAACTATTATTCCTATGCCTTCATACCCCTACCCGTTAGTACGCCAACTAGTATCCCAATACCTTCATACTCCTACCCGTTAGTACGCCAACTAATATTCCAATGCCTTCATACCCCTACCCGTTAGTACGCCAACTATTATTCCAATGCCTTCATACCCCTACCCGTTAGTACGCCAACTATTATTCCAATGCCTTCATACCCCTACCCGTTAGTACGCCAACTATTATTCCAATGCCTTCATACCCCTACCCGTTAGTACGCCAACTATTATTCCAATGCCTTCATACCCCTACCCGTTAGTACACCAACTATTATTCCAATGCCTTCATACCCCTACCCGTTAGTAAGCCAACTATTATTCCAATGCCTTCATACCCCTACCCGTTAGTACGCCAACTAATATTGCAATGCCTTCATACCCCTACCCGTTAGTACGCCAACTAGTATCCCAATACCTTCATACTCCTACCCGTTAGTACGCCAACTAATATTGCAATGCCTTCATACCCCTACCCGTTAGTACGCCAACTAGTATCCCAATAGCTCCATACCCCTACCCGTAGTACACCAACTATTATTCCAGTAGTTTCATACCCCTACCCGTTAGTAAACCAACTATTATTGCAATACCTTCATACCCCTACCCGTTAGTACGGCAACTATTATTCCAATGCCTTCATACCCCTACCCGTTAGTACGCCAACTATTATTCCAATACCTTCATACTCCTACCCGTTAGTACGCCAACTAATATTGCAATGCCTTCATACCCCTACCCGTTAGTACGCCAACTAATATTGCAATAGCTTCATACTCCTACTCGTTAGTACACTAACTAGTATCCCAATAGCTTCATACCCCTACTCATTAGTACACAATCTAGTATCCCAATAGCTTCATACCCCTACCCGTTAGTACACTAACTAGTATCCCAATAGCTTCATACCCCTACTCGTTAGCACACCAACTAGTATCCCAATAGCTTCATACCCCTTCTCGTTAGTACACCAACTAGTATCCCAATAGCTTCATACCCCTACCCGTTAGTACACTAACTAGTATCCCAATAGCTTCATACCCCTTCTCGTTAGTACACCAACTAGTATCCCAATAGCTTCATACTCCTACTCGTTAGTACACCAACTAGTATCCCAATAGCTTCATACCCCTTCTCGTTAGTACACCAACTAGTATCCCAATAGCTTCATACCCCTACCCGTTAGTACACTAACTAGTATCCCAATAGCTTCATACCCCTTCTCGTTAGTACACCAACTAGTATCCCAATAGCTTCATACCCCTACCCGTTAGTACACCAACTAGTATCCCAATAGCTTCATACCCCTACCCGTTAGTACGCCAACTAGTATCCCAATAGCTTCATACTCCTACTCGTTAGTACAATAACTATTATCCCAATAGCTTCATACCCCTACTCATTAGTACACAATCTAGTATCCCAATAGCTTCATACCCCTACCCGTTAGTACACTAACTAGTATCCCAATAGCTTCATACCCCTACTCGTTAGCACACCAACTAGTATCCCAATAGCTTCATACCCCTTCTCGTTAGTACACCAACTAGTATCCCAATAGCTTCATACCCCTTCTCGTTAGTACACCAACTAGTATCCCAATAGCTTCATACCCCTACCCGTTAGTACACTAACTAGTATCCCAATAGCTTCATACCCCTACTCGTTAGCACACCAACTAGTATCCCAATAGCTTCATACCCCTACCGGTTAGTACGCCAACTAGTATTGCAATAGCTTCATACCCCTACCCGTTAGTACACTAACTAGTATCCCAATAGCTTCATACCCCTACTCGTTAGCACACCAACTAGTATCCCAATAGCTTCATACCCCTACCGGTTAGTACGCCAACTAGTATTGCAATAGCTTCATACCCCTACCCGTTTGTACAAACATTCTTATAGACCAATGACCAAAATTTTGTTTTTCGCATTGAAAAAAAAAGTTTATATTAGAAATGTCATGATATTGTATATTATATGCAAAATGTTACCTATTCAAATGGGTAGTAATACACGGGGAAAATTCAAACAGCGAGTTTTTTTGACCAGTACATTAAATAAACGTATCCCTTTAATTTCTTATATTCGATATAATTATGCTCTTTAAATTCGTTATATTTTGTAGCCATAAATATACTGACACAAATGAGAAGACCAGAACTGACATAAAACCTTTAGATAAAGTCTTGTTGATTTAATATCGCACATATTCGAAGTACATATGCGAATTTGAAAGCATGTGTTCTGTCAAATATGATTGTGATGTTTCGACTTATGCAAATTACTTTACCTTGCTTTTTGGAAGAATCGAAAGGTCCTAAGATGTAGTTATCGTTGTCACTGCGTTGTGTGAATCTCTGAATTGTCCTCTGAGAGACATGCGTTTTGATTGGTAGATCGCTCTTCCTCAGATCAAGTAGTCAAAGGTTACCTTGACGGCTGGACTTACAGGGCTTTGTGAGATCTATAATCTGCGTAACAAAGTGAAGAAAATTATAACCTTATTTTAATGAGATTACTTGAAATTTTTAGGAATGATTTGGGTTAGTGACAAACCATGAAAAGCAGGAAGTTTGAAGATTTTAGGAATGATATAGGGTTAGTGACAAACCATGAAAAGCAGGAAGTTTGAAGATTTTAGGAATGATATAGGGTTGTGACAAAACATTAAAAGCAGGAAGTTTGAAGATTTTAGGAATGATTTGGGTTAGTGACAAACCGTGAAATGTAGAAATCTTGAAGATTTTAGGAATGTTTAGGAAGGGTGACAAACCGTTAAGAGCAGAAATCCTTAATATTTTAGGAACGATTTTGGATGGTGAGAAGCAATAAACAGAAGAAGTAATCTTGAAGATTTTAGGAGTGATTTTGGATGTCGAAAATCCATGAAAAAAGGAATCTTGAAGGTTTTAGGAATGATTTTGGGTCGTGACAAACTAGAAAGCAGTATTCTTGACGAGTTTTGGAATTATAGAGAAGGTCGTGGTTATTTTAATTACTAATTTGATGTTCCTTCCATTTTTCAGGGTCTGCGAAATTCTTTCAGTCACCTTCCATCACTGCCCACTTAAGAATTTTGCTTCGACAATGTGTGCACCGTTGCTGGTCGATACCGACGTACGAAATTGTGTCAAGGCCGAACTTGATGCAGGAGAGTCCGTGCTGCTCAAATATACTTCTTGTATCTCTGTGGCATGCTCGGGCAGAACTTGTGATCTGACCACTTATAACAAGTTCTTCTACAGCTGCGCAGATAGCCACATTAACAATGTTTGTCCTTAAGATTATGTATTAATCCCATACAAGCATTATGCACACTTGCCTTAAAGCTGAAATAAATATTCTTGAGAAGCATTTTGTTTATTATTCCATTATGTCATTTTATCCGGTTATCCTATTTTTTTCAAGATCAGAAAAATCACCTTCATTGATTGGTATCAAATATCACAAAACTACATAATAGTTCTACTTGGTATCAAGTATTAGCAAAACTATGATAGTTCTCCACTAAGTGAAATTAAGAATTAACAAAACTATAATAGTTCAACTTCACGGAGTGATATAAAGTGATAGTTTTTAGTTTTCTGGTAATAAATACTAACAACACTAGTACAGTTCCACTTCACTAACCTGTACGCAATATTAGCAGAACTATAGTGTTTCTACTTCACGAAGTGCTATCAAGTACTCAAAAATATGATTGGTAAAACGAAACGGACATGTCATCCACGGACTGCCTTTTTTGACAGATACATGTACCGTAATTCCTTGAATAATCACCTGGCTTGTATCAACGCCTACCTTAAAGATGCTATATCATACTTGCAATATTTTAAAAAGTAGTTTAATGTATACGTTGTATTTTTAGAAAAATCTAGCGACCAACCTTGAGAAAATCGGACCAAAATTCATTAAAATTTACCAAAAAATACGGAAACGGCAGTCGACATACGGGCGAATCAAGTGTGGCCATTTCACAACTTCCGGTTTCTAAATGTACGCTTGAAAACCGTCTTTGTCGCGCTCAACTAGATTTTATATTCTTTTTTCTCCAAATTAGGTATTCGTTGCTGTCAAAGTTGATACCCATCGAACGCAATTACGGTAGTTGAGACACGGTGTAAATCCTACAAGCATAATGATTGCGTCACCGAAAGCGGGTTCGCTAAATGACATGCCCTTTCTAGGAGGGGTAGGTGCTTGAAGCTTCGAAATAAGTATGTTATTGTTGATTAAACAATCTAAATATGATATCAAAATTTCGACGAAAGATTTTTCTACAAAGTGATGTATATCATTTCTCAATAGCTAAGTTTCATCCTGAACCGCTTGCAAGTATGCTACAGCATCTTTAAATAATCACCGGGTAGCGGCTTTCTTTCAAATAAATAATCGCCTGCCTTGAATAATATTAATAGCCGGGTATTATTTAAAAATGTAAACCAACTTGTCAATATTTCCTTATTATACTTCATAAAGGTATCCTGGTGCAGTTTTAACATAAATGTATGTTTATAAATGCCTGATATTCACCGGAAAATATTTCCTGTAATGATTGTTTGTTTGTAGAATACTTCATGATCACGTCATGGATCTGAAATAGACAATCGCCCGTCTTGAATAATCGCCCGGTCAAAACGACGTTTGATAAAAAAAAATCGCCCGGCTATCATTCAAGGATTTACGGTAAATCAATTATTTAGTCAAAAACATCGCGATCCGCAGACTTTGAAGGCTATTGAAGGAGCTCTGCCGATTCAAATATGCTGTGGTAATAGAACGAGATGTATCTTGCAGTTCAGTCTTTTAAGAGGATGTGTCACAGAGATTCCAAACTCGGAGTGGACAATATAAGAAAAAATATCCAAAACCTGGACTTTTGCACTCATATATCGTTTTCATATGCTGAGATAAACCTACATCACGTTTGAACGAAATCGGTCAAGTAATAAAGATTTTAGCTAACCTCTACCTATTACACATCTCATATATAGGTAGAGGTTAGCTAAAATCTTTATCTCAACATATGAAAACGGTTTTAAATATTTTCTCTTATATTGTCCACTCCGAGTTTTGAATCCCTGTGGGGTGTGTTCACATTTAAAAAAATGATTTTGTTCTGTAATAGCGACGGCATTACCTCAATAAAACTAAACCTCAATAAAACTAAACCTCAATAAAACTAAACCTCAATAAAACTAAACGTTATTGCATCAGCTTTGCAAGTCAAATATGTATCCATGCCATCGCTAACTTCAGTCTTTCCCTGACCTTTACAGTACTTTTACATTTTTGCCGTTTTACCGTTTTGGTTAAAGCGGCTTATCTGCAGCTTGGTAGTCTGTTATCCAGATCCTAAAGCAAACAAAATTAAGGAGCCTTCTTAAGTCTAGACAATGTTGGCAAGTCTAGATGCCTCAGCTTTAGGAAATTAAGTATTGTTCAGGGCTTCTCTTTATTTATTTTTAGATAAAAATCAAAATAATAAAATTAGTAAAGAGCTCTTTCGGGAACTAAATGCTAATCTAGCAGCTTGGTCGCAGAGCAATCAAGTGCAAATGTACTCACAGAAGTATGTTTTGTAAAAATGCAAAAGGTTAGAATTGGCAATTCTCATTGCATAGAAGCTGTGAAATTTCATGTGCTCTACGTCACAATTTATACAAAGAAGCGTAGTGAGCTTTATCTTAAGACAATAGAATGGGTGGAATAGTTTGGATTCAATATTGATGGCTAGAGTGAACGCAAAACGTTTGCTTTCTTCATAGGAGAGGTTGATGTAAACGATGAACTTTTCCCCTAGCATTGTATAAAAGTTTGCCTTGCTTAGCCATTGACTTTATCATTCTTGTGCTTTAGTCGTTTTTATTACTTAGCATACTGAACAAAATGAATTCTGAACACATATAAGTTGATAAATCTGTAAAGATGTTCAAAATATTCTTAAATGCGAAATTTCGAGGAACATCACTACAGCCACCATGACATGTGTGTTTATCGAGTGAAACAGCAATGCAACCATTCAACCGCCTTCCATTTGTTCTTCCACAGACTTGCATATTTAAGTGCAAATACCATTTATTTGGGAGATCTTTGAATCGTCATAGTTTGGGAAAATCAACATCGACAATCTTGTCACCCAATTTTAAGGAGGAAGTGGTGATTGAAAGTTCACATAATGTTTACCTGTATTAATTTTCATAGCTTGATAATCTCTAGCTGCATAAGGTGCATGGTGCATGGTGCATGGTGCATGGTGCAAATCATCCTCCTACGAAAAGCCTAAAATGTCAGTTTCCGAACCGGCATTTTATGCCCTGCTGCAGAGGCTTTACTTTCCTGTGCTGCTATAGTGCTCCTATAGACTTGAGAGCCACCACAGAAAACTCAAGGGTCAGCAGCAAGGCATAAAACTGACAGTTCAGATACTGACGTTTTAGGCTTTGTGTAGGAAGATGGGTGCCAATTTACTCTTCGAACTTCGTAATATAAGTAAATATTTCTTATTTGATTACCTAATTTGATTAATAATGGTTAGTACCTTTTTCTTTAATGTATTTATCGCTACTTCTAACATGTAATGTAGCAAGTATCTATGAAGGGCACTTTAGTTTATTTTAAGTCTCTTAAAAGTGTATAATGTATGCGAATCAAAGAGGTACAATGTAGACTACATGCGAAGTGATTTATGCAAGAGTGTTCATTGATTGTCGTTGATACGTCGTAAAATCTAATAAAACGAAAATTGAAACACTGCAGAAAATTGTAATTATTGTTTACGTTAAAATTTTAACACTGCAGAAAATTGTAATTATTTTTGACGTAAATTCTAACAAAAACGTATAAATTGTAAAACTTTTGACGTGGATTGAAATACGCAAATTGTAATAAAAAATAAGGTATACTTGCGGTAAAATGTAGTAACAATTTACGTAAATGGTACCGTCTTCAGATTACGATATATGAGTATAGGCGTATGCTTATTACAACGAAGAGAACGTGATGGCGCGAGTTATAAATTCTCTCCCCACGGATGCAAATCAAGTCATAGAATCGAGCCTCTTTTCTAATAAGCAAAGTTTGTGAAATAGAAAATGAGATACCCGGTTGAAGGAAATCAAAATTAGTTGTGCAATCTAAAATCATCGTTTTGGCTACTAAATCATGGCAAAGACATTGTGATATGAACAACCCCTTCCCACGCGAGAAGCGTTATCGTTTGCTAAAAAAAATGCAAACGGATTGTGGTTGAATTTTTTTCCGCCAGGGGAAACTGCCGGAACCCACAGATTTTGTCAAATACGAACAGATCAGCATTTCATGATTTGACCTGCCTCTCTGGGGAGAGAATGCAAGTAATAGAAGTGTGCACGTGTGAGGAAGAGGATCAGCATTAATAGATCTCATTAATTCATGATATGTTTCATACCTGCATATATCTTTCGGTACAACATATACCAAGGTACCTTGTGTTGATGATAAATAGTTAAAACAACACGTTTTTCCATACATGACATCATATAATAACATTGTTGTTTGTTTTCAGTGATTACGGTATGTATAATACCGAGAAATTTCATTGAACATACATAACCACGGAGTGAATTAGGGAATATCACCATCACTATTCCAGGGATTATGCATATTCCCTGATTATACATAATATCTATAACATATGTATACATGTAAACCGAAAGACAAAAGTAAGTACGGTACTACTACAGCTTGTTTAAATTTACTTATATATGTGATGTTTTTTTTATGATGACACGTTTACAATAACCCAGATTTGCAATAGTTTAGCATAAAAAAAATGGTGTCTGGTAATTTTGTTGTAAAGATATCTTTGATAAAACATTTTTCAAGTTTTCAAAGAAAGATCTTTTATTTTTATCTATTTTAAAATGGCCAGTCCCAACCATTTGTATTTTTTTAATGGCCCTCCCCAGATGCTGTATATTCGTTATGACCCTCCCCTGAAAAAAACCCGGCCCACCCTCCCAAGTAATAAAGTCCCAACATGCATTCATTTCTACAAATAACATCTCATTGTGGTCGACAGAGTAGACAGATACAACACACGTATTAGCTACAGCCTGCATGTGAAATTTCTCATAAGAATTTTACCCACTCACTTACTCTGGAGATTTTACTAGCGCTTCCCGCAATATTGAGTTCACACCCAAAGCGCTGTAAGTTAAACCGGACCGAATTGTTTTAGAAAAGGGAGTATCATTGGTTTTTTTTTCATTATTTTAAATAAATTTTTAGCCTTAATTGGAATTATATTGAGTCATAGGTCTACGAACCGTTGTCAAAACCATGAACAGCCGTGACCCGTGACCCCGACCATTTAAAAAAATCCATATATTAATTTGCACCTTAGGAAAATACATACACCAACAAAAACGGTAGCAAAATTAAAATTTGCTTAAAATCAATTGATTTAGAACTGACTTTCGTAACTCGTTGCGCTTGAGTACTCTTCTATATGGGTCATATCAAGTGGCTAGATGTAATACAAGAAAAAAGTTTAGACTCACCCTCAAATGATGCTATGAAATTGTGGTATGGGCGGGGATTTCAAAACTGATTTTAAATGCTGAAACCGTAACTTACTACCAACGTGTCATGTATTTCTCATAAATGGATATTGATTAACATGTCTATCATGAAATTTTACTGACAATTGCTCAGCAAAAGTTCATGGCCATATGGACACCGTTGAAAATTCATTTTTTTAAATTTTGGGACCCAATCGTATCTTTGACAGTACTCCTGTATTCGGGATCGAATGGAATTTTCAAGCTTTCTTAACATCATACTTGAACATCCTGCGTCAATTTGTTATGAAAAAATGCTAACACAGGCACGGAAAATTATTTATTATTACACATGTCTTACACTCAGAATATTCTCTTTTGCCATTTGGAAAACGTTTTAATGTTTATCATAGGTCAAATCGAACCTGGAAATCATTCATACCCTCGAGTATTTCAATTCTAAACAAGAGTTCTGAACAATTTTGATAATATCTCAAAACTGCTTTGTGCGACTTGTGTAATTATATAAATATATGTATGTGTGTTGTTTTTTGTATCTATATTGCATTGTATAGTATATTCCATAGTATTGAATTCTTACTGTTAAGTTTTACATGTATCATGTCATGCTCTGTCGGATGTAAGAAGAATTCTCTCTTGGGTTATAAAGTGTTATCTTATATTATCTTATCACCACCAAGGGTACTATAGGCCTACGTTTATTCCAGACATGAAGAATAGAGTCACTAGTTCTTACGATATTTGCGCTAGAAAATAAAGACATTATACTTTTCACCGAGTCTAAACTTTTGTCTTGTAGTAGATGAGGTCCTGGGCATCGCATTTCAGGCATCTATGTTTTCCCATGGTTATATTGTTTTTATTGATAAAGAGGGAGATGCCTATAAATATCTTAAACAGATCTCGTAACCTAACCGTAAAATACTTTAAAAGAATTACATTTTTCACTTTAGAAGGAGTTGTGGTCATGATCACAACATAACATTTTAGTAGTTCCAGATTATATATTCGCTAAACCTCAATTCAACAGAAACATCTTTCCCGCGAGTAAAGAAGGGGACTATTTGACTTGAAATGGTATACAGAGGCAGGACAAGATTCATTCTTCAATATGACAGTTTATGTACTCTTTATAATTCAATTGTAGAAGAATTCTACGAATTAACGTTTGACCGTAGGCATACATAAGAAATACATATAGGTATGTTTCGATCCGTTTTCCGCATAGCATTCCAAACCAAGTTTTCTAAAAACCGGAGTCTCGCGATATCTCACGCTTCACGTGATCATAAACAAGCATGGCGTCTGCCGTGAAGTTGGGTGATATTTCCGAAGGTTGGAACAAATGGCAAATAGGCCTAGTTGTTGGTGTCGGTGCGCTAGGCGTTGCCGGTTTGTGGTATTACGTCAGAAGGTCAGGTCAAAGCAAAACATCCAAACAAGAGGGAATCGATTCAAATCAAAATGCCAGCAAAAAGACTGCAGCTCCTGCTAAACCTAAGGTGAAAGTCAGTTTTTACCCCAAAATTCCCCAAATCTAAAAATAGGATCATCCTCCAAAATTAATACTTAGGTGAGGAGAACTGGCTACTGCATTATTCTCTTTCATAGACATAATTTAACTGCGGTTACAGCCCTAGCGAGTTACGTAGGCTAAATGAGCATAGGTTGTTGTGAGCCAAATTATGATAATTTTGCCAATTTACCTTTCTCAGTTTATTTTCTTAATCGCATTCGCACTTGACAACCAGAACTCCGCCGGTCATGTGCGCATGACCAGAATTCCTCCAGTGGTATTGTGTGCATATGTGCGCACAGTGAGTAAGAAATTATTGTGAAAACAGTATACTCAAATGTCAGGTGGAACCTAAATGTATGCAACCAAGAAGTAAAATGATAACTTGTGGCAATAAAATAGGAGATATTAGAAAAACTTATGGTATTATGATACTAAACTGTTTTATTGACAATTCTAATAATCTCTTTTGATGTCTATGGTCAAAGGTACTTGAAGTTTTCAAACGACTGAAACGAGATCCCACTATACCCAGTTTTCCCATAGGTTGAAAAGTGTAGGCTAAAGGGTACAACTTTAAAATATGTTTGCCACTAAATGAGATATTTTGGGGTTTAAAGAGACACAGAGTATGTTGATAGGATCACATATGTCAAATTTTGAAATCGATGTTATTACATTGGGAACCACTAACTGTTACTGAAAATAACAAGTTAATGGTCAATCAGTACATTAGAGCGGGATTTTGATAGAAAACCGGACAATGTGGCTCGATTGGCGCGCGCAAATTCGCCAAACGTAATTTTGAAACCATGTCATAAGCTGACAGGAAGATATATTTGATTCGTTAGTATTTATAAGGTATTGTAACAAATAGGTAGATTATTTGGATGCATAATTTCGAATATTAAACGTATTTGTGGTGTTTTTGAGATATTATGCATAGATGGATATATTTGCAAGTCCAGTGATGAGATATGAACTACAATCAGCATATTAAATATTTTGTAGCTGATCAAAACCAAAAAAATTTTAAAGAAAGATACTCTGTGTCACTTTAACCCTTGGATTCACGGAATACTGATCTTTTTAGACTTTGGATATTTGTTGACTATTTATTTCAAACTTTGGATCCGTATTGACAAAGTTTTAGGGTTTGTTTGTCTAGTGTTAGGGTTGGTAACGTACTGTAGAAAAAGTGGCGAACATATTGTAAAATTGCTCCGGCTAACGATATGCAGGCAGATTTTGAATACACCCAACATTTTCAATTTTATAATTTTTTATAGATTTTAAAACTTTTCAGAAGTTTGGGAAAAAACAAATTGAATATAAGATCCATGTTTTGGTTTCCATTAACATTTTGTATGTAAGAAGAGAAAATAACTCATGACCATTAATTTACTAGGAATTTTTTGAGGTTTGTACTAGATCATGACTGTTTTATGCCGTTGTTTTGTTTAAAGCGTTTAAAAGTCTTCTTATTTTCAAAAAGATGTATAGACAACAAAATATTACAAGCTAACACTCATATGCAATTACTAGGTTAACTTTTGTGAGTGAGTACGTCTTTACCCGACGTAGCTGCATAACTTCAGCTTAGATGTTTTTGTGACCAATTTGTTTAACCCTTTGATTCCTGTCATTTATTTGTAGATAGTAATGTTTTGTGCATTAGTGTTTCGTGTATATCATGATTTTTACTTGAAGAATGGCACTGTACTGGGCATTAGCCTAATGAAAATCAACTGTAATGAGTAAACTGCCGATCCTTACTTCAGACTTTCTAATCCTGCCAGAAGTATTCTCAACATGTTAATTTGTATCCAAGTGATGAAAAGACACTCAATGAGATTGCAAGGGCTTAAATTAGTAAGGAGCAAACATAATTGATACATGTGCCACAATCAGTAAAATGCAATCTAAATTATTTCTCTGTTGTGAAAGAGCTCATCTGTATAAATCTGCTACTGCATAAAGTCCTAATCTTTGTCCAAAATTCTAACTTTCTGAATTCAGAAAGGTACATGAAGACAAATTTCCTTTTGAGCTCATCTGGCCTATAAGACCCGATGGGCTTATGGCATGGCATGGTGTCCGTTGTTCATCCGTCCATTAACTTTGCACATTTTCTACTTCTTCTTCACAAGCATAAGGCCTACAAAGCTGAAATTTTGTGTAATGACTCCTTGACTAGTGGGAATTGCAATTTGTTGCTTTTGTGGCCACGTGGCCGCTACAAAGGGGGAAACCTACAGCAAAATTAGATATGAAGCCTGGTTAGCTACAGAGCCAATGGCTCCATTTTTAGAATTTCCTCCTTTAAATTTGCACTCAAAAATCTGTAAATCAACAAACTGATTTCGTCTGGCCTAAAATAAACAATTTATGGATCTGTGCACGACCAGTTTTCAATTTCCTAGTGATGATTTTGAAATTGTTAGTAAAATCATTTATGTATTGTTTTTCTGATGTAGACTCCACATGACCAGGCACTTGCTGCAAAGAATGACGGTAATGTAAAATTCAAGAGCGGAGACTATGACGGAGCAGTCAAGTGCTACACTGAAGCTATCAAGCTCTGCCCCCAGGAGTTCCAAAGTGATGTCGCTACATTCTACCAGAACAGAGCTGCAGCTCATGAACAGCTGGTTAGTCACACTTGATCTGCTAGATTTTGATGACTGTAGACTCTGTAAATGTAAGAACAAATAAGGATAAAAACAATATGATAATTTAGATATATCTGTAAATTTAGAAGATAAGAGGTTGAAATTGGAACACTTGAGTTTCAGTTGGTATAGTTCCCTGATATTTGTTTCAAAATTGCTGATAGTGAATCTGACTGATTGATTGCCTAAGCAGAGCTTTAAAAAAAAATATGATAAATAAAAATATTGCAGCACTGATGTGCTCACTAATCATTGTTTTCTCATTCATGTTCTTTAATCCGAAATTGTACACAATAAAAGTATGTTATGAATACTAACTCTATATGAAAAGAGTTTGATTTATGCATGTCAAAAGCTGAGATGTTTTATATTTGATCAGATTAATATGCATGTGAAAATAGAATTGAAGTAAAACATTAAAAAACCTTCTCTCTTCATTAAGTAGAAGCTAAGCTCTGTTTCTATTGCAACTTGAACTCTTGAAATAGAAAGTGATTGAGTAAAACACCACATAATAACAAAAAGATGTCAATATATTTATGGTATTACCTTAACACTAAATGAAGAAAATGTTTGATAATGGAGGAAAGACGACAAATGAGGTTGATTTGGAAACGTAGTGAGGCCAAAGATGAAGTGACTCGTATGACATCTGACTGTTTGGATAAAAGTTTGGCAGCTAGCTGATTGACTGTCAATTTTGGCATCGTTACCTGTGGAAAATTCACTTTGACATAGAGGTCTTCCGAATTCTGTAAGATCAAAGCTGATGGATAACCCAAAAATTGTTGAGGGAAGGAATCAATGATTTGATTTTTAATCTTTCCTAAAAGAACTTTGTCAAGGAACGTATTTTCTTCAATACAATTATTTATCTACGACAGCGTCAGAGGCAGGAAGTGATAGCGGACTGTGATAGCGCAATCAAGCTGAATCCAAGATATCCTAAAGCCCTGTTAAGGAGAGCACGGGCACATGAAACTCAGGAAAACTTTCATCAGGCTCTAGAAGGTTGGTAACTTTACTCACACAATTAAGTGAACCCCAGTCTAAGTAAACCTAGTCTCAACATTATGCGTTTCACTCCGATATTGAGCCTAGAAAGGTCTAGTAGAGGGTATCATGTATCAAATTGACCAATCAGAACTCTTCTTACCAAGCCACAATAATCTGTCTTCGCACGTAAAGCGTTGTGGGTCATAGGTCGCAGAAAGGTCGGCTGACGCGACACTCTACTAGACCTTTCCAAACTCAATATCGGAGTGAAACAGGTAATATTGAGGCTAGGTTTACTTAGACTGAAGTGTACCCTAAATAGACAATAATTCATTGGTTTCATATGAGTTTTCTCTTATGTTATAAAGTTTACAGCAAACTGCCTCCTAAAGAATTTTCCAAAAATTCCCTATAAAAGTGTTTCGTTTATCGCTGCAGATATATCAGAAAACTGTCTCTAAACACTCTTGAAAGTATATACTTTTGAAATTCCCTATATAAGCGTTTCTATTATCTTTTCAGATATAACAACAAACTTCCTTCCTAAAAATTGCTTAAAAGAATTTACTGATGAAATTCCTTATAAACCTGTTTCTATTATCTTTTCAGATATGACTGCAAACTGCCTCCTAAAATTGCTTGAAAGAATCTACTATTAAATTTCCCTATATAAGCGTTTCTATTATCTTTTCAGATATATGGTAACATCAAACCAATTCCTTAAAATTGCTGAAAGAATTTACTTTTTATATATCTCTATATATTATAAGCGTTTCATCAATTGAAATTCCCTATATTAGCTTTATGTTATCTTTTCAGATATAACAGCCAACTGCCTTCTAGATGGGTTCCAGAATCAGGCAAACCTCCAGATGGCTGATCGGATTCTCAAACAGCTGGGCAAGACATGTGCTAAAGAGGCATACGCAGTGAGTGTTCATTGATACATAAGCGACACGTAAGACCTTGTTCACTATCGTTCAGCTTCAAGGGTTGCATTTTGTTGAGATTCAACCTAGCAACATGTCTCTGTTCACCAGAAGAATCTGAAGAATATATGTTTGAGGCAGTCTGATAAAAACCAACATGTTCCGGGCAAGAGAGTTTAAAAAAATTAATGCTACCAGGAATCAAACATGTTCTGGAAAATGGCCAATTCAAATTTGGGAGTTAATGTTTAATAAAAGGGTAAAAGCTTGTTGTCTTAGTTATCTTTCCAAATTTCTGTTATGAAATAGGCTTCTTCATATTATGTATTACTGTTTTTCAGTAACATCAAAATCATGGACTCAATAAAATAATTCAAGTTTTGCAACCCTTTACATGCAGAAGTAATATTTTGAAGTTTTATCTTTATATACTTTTTCTTTCAGACAAGAGAGGCTTGTCTGCCATCCAACTTCTTCATCAGAAACTATCTCTCTGGTTTCTCCAATGACCCAATTTTCACATCCACCAGTGCAGGCAAAGTGAAACCAGTTTCAGAAAAAGATGAAACCACAGAACAAGGTCAAGGTGAGGCAGCACAACAAGGGGAGGTATCTAAGGAAGGGGAGGCAACTCAAGCACAGGAAGCTGTTGTGAACGGAGAAATTGAGGAATCTACATCAACAAGGTAATTAGGGAATGATAAAACTACATCACTGAAGGAGATTTGTTTGTCAAAGTTTGATGTTTTCCTTGATCTACCCATACTAATTTTGGAATATCCTTATCAAAAGCTTTCTTACTGATCTTTCTGTTTCTTTAGGGTTGCAAAGTCCACATTCTGAATGAAATGTTAATAACAGTATAAAATCCAAACTCACTCGCTCAGGTACCTGTTTTTTCAGTCCATACGAGCAGGCCGTCGTGATGGTGCAACAACATGACTACAGTCAGCTCATCAGACTGTCCACTGAGGAGCTGGCTCTTCCAAACACCTCCCACGGAGCAGAAGCACTATTGATGAGGGGCACGATGCACATACTGTACGGACAGGGGGAGGAGGCAATCAAAGACTTCACTACTATAGAGGGCCTCGAGGGAGTAGATAGCAAGGTGGTGATAAGCTTAGCTGTAAAACCTCAGGTGGAGAGTGGGGGGCTTAAGGGAGGAATTGTTGGCTCTTCCAAACACCTCCCACGGAACAGCGGCACTCAGTCTGATAATAAATTGTGCTGTATAATACCCACTTTATTTTTATACCCCCTACCAACGGTCCGGGGTATCTAGTAATACCAACGATTCCGTGTGTGTGTCTGTCCGTCTGAGGAAATTTTTTTTCCGACCTATTACGGGAAAACTATTTATCCGATTAATTTCAAATTTTGCACATGTCTTCTACCCTACTAGGAGGGGTGCAGTGCGAAGTTACAGAAAATTTAGTTAATATTTCAATTTTTATGCCCCCGAATCGGAGATTCCGGGGGTATATTGTTTTTCACCTGTCCGTCTGTCCGTCCGTCCGTCCGTCTGTCTGTCTGTCCGTTTGTCCACAAAAACTTTAACCTTGGTCATAACTTTTGATTGGTCAGAGCTAGGTCTTTGATACTTGACATATGGATCCCTTGTGATGAGACCTTTCAGATGACACCATGACATTTGACCTTGTGACCTTGACCTTGACACAGCGAGCCTTTTCCGAAAACTTTAACCTTGGCTATAGTTTCTATACTGTCAGTGCTAGGTCTTTGATACTTGACATGTGTATCCCTTGTGATGAGACCTTTCAGATGACACCATGATATTTGACCTTTTCCGTCCGTCCGTCCGTCCGTCTGTCTGTTTGTCCACAAAAACTTTAACCTTGGTCATAACTTTTGATTGGTCAGAGCTAGCTCTTTGATACTTGACATATGGATCCCTTGTGATGAGACCTTTCAGATGACACCATGACATTTGACCTTGTGACCTTGACCTTGACACAGCGAGCATTTTAAACTTTAACTTTGGTCATAACTTTTGATTGGTCAGAGCTAGCTCTTTGATACTTGACATATGGATCCCTTGTGATGAGACCTTTCAGATGACACCATGACATTTGACCTTGTGTCCTTGACCTTGACACAGCGAGCCTTTTCCGAAAACTTTAACCTTGGCTATAGTTTCTATACTGTCAGTGCTAGGTCTTTGATACTTGACATGTGTATCCCTTGTGATGAGACCTTTCAGATGACACCATGATATTTGACCTTTTCCGTCCGTCCGTCCGTCTGTCTGTTTGTCCACAAAAACTTTACCCTTGGTCATAACTTTTGATTGGTCAGAGCTAGCTCTTTGATACTTGACATATGAATCCCTTGTGATGAGACCTTTCAGATGACACCATGACATTTGACCTTGTGACCTTGACCTTGACACAGCGAGCAGGATGCATCCGGGGGCATTCGTGTTTCACAAACACATCTTGTTTTTACAAATTTCCATGTTTTGAACATAGTCATTTTCCAATATCAGATTTGTCTGACCTATTATGTGAAAACTATTCATCCGATTTATTTCAAATTTTGCACATGTCTTCTACCCTACTAGGAGGGGTGCAGTACGAAGTTACAGAAAATTTAGTTAATATTTCAATTTTTAGCTCATCTGGCCTGTAAGGCCCGATGGGCTTATGGCATGGCATGGTGTCCGGCGTCCGTCCGTCCATCCGTCCGTCCGTCCATCCGTCCGTCCATCCGTCCGTCCGTAAACTTTGTGGAATTTCGACTTCTTCTCCAGAACCATAAGGCCTAGAAAGCTGAAACTTTGTGTACAGACTCCTTAGCTAGTGAGGATTATAAATTGTAGCTTTGGTGGCCCTGTGACCCCTAATAAGGGCCACAGGGGCCACACCCTTAAAACCTATTTTCATCTTCTTCTCCAGAAGCATAAGGCCTAGAAAGCTGAAACCTTGTGTATAGACTCCTTGGCTAGTGAGGATTATAAATTGTAGTTTTGGTAGCCCTGTGACCCCTAATAAGGGCCACAGGGGCCACACCCTAAAAACCTATTTTCATCTTCTTCTCCAAAAGCATAAGGCCTAGAAAGCTGAAACTTTGTGTACAGACTCCTTGGCTAGTAAGGATTATAAATTGTAGCTTTGGTAGCCCTGTGATCCCTAATAAGGGCCACAGGGGCCACGCCCTAAAAACCTATTTTCATCTTCTTCTCCAGAAGCATAAGGCCTAGAAAGCTGAAACCTTGTGTACAGACTCCTTAGCTAGTGAGGATTATAAATTGGAGCTTTGGTGGCCCTGTGACCCCTAATAAGGGCCACAGGGGCCACACCCTAAAAACCTATTTTCATCTTCTTCTCCAGAACCATGAGGCCTAGAAAGCTGAAACTTTTTGTACAGACTCCTTGGCTAGTGAAGATTATAAATTGTAGCTTTGGTGGCCCTGTGAACCCTAATAAGGGCCACGGGGGCCACACCCAAAAAACCTATTTTCATCTTCTTCTCCAGAACCATAAGGCCTAGAAAGCTGAAACCTTGTGTATAGACTCCTTGGCTAGTGAGGATTATAAATTGTAGCTTTGGTAGCCCTGTGATCCCTAATAAGGGCCACAGGGGCCACGCCCTAAAAACCTATTTTCATCTTCTTCTCCAGAACCATAAGGCCTAGAAAGCTGAAACTTTGTGTACAGACTCCTTGGCTAGTGAGGATTATAAATTGTAGCTTTGGTAGCCCTGTGACCCCTAATAAGGGCCACAGGGGCCACACCCTAAAAACCTATTTTCATCGTCTTCTCCAGAACCATAAGGCCTAGAAAGCTGAAACTTTGTGTACAGACTCCTTGGCTAGTGAGGATTATAAATTGTAGCTTTGGTTGCCATGTGACCCCTAATAAAGGCAACAGGAACGTCCTTCAAATCTATTTTCATCTTCTTCTCCTGAAGTATAAGGCCTAGAAAACTGAAACTTCTCGCCTATATATACTTAATTTTATGATTGGTGCCCCTGTGGCCTCTACAAAGGGGGTATCATTGGCCACACTCTACAGCATAATTGATGATGAAGCCTGATGAGCTACAGAGCCAATGGCTCTATTTTTTACAAATTTCCATGTTTTGAACAGTCATTTTCCAATATCAGATTTGTTCAACCTATTACAGAAAAAACTTTTCATCTGATTCTTTTCACATTTGATTTTGCATGTGTTGTCTTCCCTACTAGGAGCAATCCAGTGCCAAATCAAAACTTAAATTGATAAGGGTTTTTTTTGTGTGTGTTTTTTTTACAAAGTTCCATTTTTTTTATTAGTGATTTTTCTCAATTCCTCTTTGGGGGTCAATGCTGTGCAAGAGATGTCTACATTGAAAGTAAAAAATAATTCAGTTAGTCAGGAATGCACGGTCGGGGGTATTAGTGAGCCACGCTCACTTTTTTGCTTGTTCATTCTGTGGGATACTGCAGATGAAAGCAAAAAGAAATATCCCAGATGTTACTCTTAATGTTTTGATGAGAGCGCCACACTCAGTACAAACATTTGGGTGCCCTGCAGGAAAGCTAACATTAGGCAGGAAGTAAGACTCTTATGAGTTGTGTTATGCCAAACAAGATTTCGTTTTGTACAGGAATATTCTAAGAATCATTTATAAAATAATAAGGATAATTGATGAGAGAATGACTTAAGAACCTTCATCCTGTTTCAGGGTAGGAACGTTACGCTAACTCCACTAATCTGTACCCTGGGCTAAGAAGCTAGATTTGCTCGCGCGGCCCGACTTGGGATATAGCCAATCAAATCATTTTCTCGTTGAAATTTTATCAAGAAGGTGGCGAGAAAAAGGTTTGATTGGCTATATCGCCACGCGACCGAATCCAGCTTCTGAGCCCAGGGTACAGATTAGTGGAGTTAGCGTAACGTTTGTACCTTGAGACAGGATGAAGAACCTTTGTCATACTTTGAATAAAGGAGTTGTGATTCATATTTTGCTCTTCATTATCGTAATTCAAACTGGTAAAATGCCTCTTAAAAGAAGCTACCTTTTGAATGCTTGTTTTATCTTCCAACTCCAGATTATGTTGTCACTCCTTGTAATAATCATGTTCTCACTCCCCAGGTGAAAGTGAACGCCCTGATCAAGAAAGGCAGCTTAATGATACAAGGTGATCAGATGGAAGCAGGAACCGAGTGCTTCACGGTGGCACTCAAGATTGACTCCAACAACTCCGACATTTACCACCATCAAGGACAGGTAAAAATCTTTGCATGAGAGGAGCAGTAGTAGTTATCCCACCAAAAGGTATTCCAACCAAGACAGTGGTTTAAAAGAAAAGAATGTAAGGTAAACACCTAACGTACCATGATTTGTTAAGCTACGAGAATCTGTTAAGCTACCTCAAATGAATGGAATGTTCCTCTCGAATGATTTGTGATCAAGAAACGTTTAAAAGTCAATTCAGTTGAAGTCAATTTGTGAACATTTCATCTTAAAAACTCTTTTCCAGTGTTTTCTACTTAATTCTTGATAATTTCAGGTTGAGTTATGAGATGTATGAGCCTCTGAAGAGAATTCATGTAGCAAAATCAAATACCTATAAAAGAATGAATGGAGAAAATTTTAAGAGATATAATTTTAGAAAAAATGTGTTGCAGTTTAATGGTTGTCTGGCCTAATTTAGTGCTGATGATAATTTCCCTGCTTTCATGCTGATGATTATTTGCTGTTAACTATGGTGATTACATGACCTGTGTCTGTTTCAGCAACTACTTCTGGTGGAGAAGTTAGAAGAAGCTATCTCGTTCTTTGACAAAGCCATCAACCTCACCCCCGAGTTCCCCACCTCCTATGTACAAAGAGCTTATGCAAGTGAGTCTCTTGATCTTTCCAAGTATTGTCATCTTCAGGCCATACAAGATAAATACTGCCCGCAAGCTCATCATTTGACCCTCAGACCTCATTGGAAGCCTGAGCCTAGATATCAAAGTTATTTTAGCGCTGTGATGATTGTAGACCAATTTTATTGTATCAGACTTGCGACTATCTTAGCACTAAGAGAGCATGGACAATCTAAGCCCAGGTGCTTATTGTTGACGATATTGCGGACCTAGTGCTTATATAGGGGTAAAACTGTACCTTGATTTGCAGATTCTTAATCAAAAGGCAGGAAGCCAAAAACCCTGTAAGGCCCGATGGGCTTATGGCATGGTTTCTGGCATCCGGCCATCAATCCGGCCGTAAACTTTCTGCAATTTCAACTTCTTCTCCAGAACCATAAGGCCTAGAAAGCTGAAACTTTATGTATATACTCCTTGGCTAGTGAGGATTATAAATTGTAGCTTTGGTGGCACTGTGGCCCCTAATAAGGGCCACAAGGGCCACACCCTTAAAACCTATTTTCATCATCTTCACCAGAAACATAACGGTCTAGAAAGCTGAAACTTTGTGTACAGACTCCTTGGCTAGTGAAGATTAAGAATTGTAGATTCTGTGACCCTGTGGCCCCTACTAAGGGGTGAACCACATTGGCCACACCCTAAAGCAAAATCAAATGTAAAGCCTGATGAGCTACAGAGCCAATGGGTCTATTTTTTAGTTTAGGGATTAAATTTTTGCAAAAGAAAATTATTCAGGGTGTTTCTGAATAAATTTTCCTTTTATTATATGAATGAGGGTGAGATACTCTGTTCTATCAGTGAAATAAACCCTCTATCTGGCTACAGTGGCAATAACCTTTATCGCCACTCTACTGTCCAAGAGTTTGACGTCACGTAACAATGGTCTGACGTCATGAATTCTCATATGACGTCACACTGCTCTGACGGGCTCTTCCAAGTGGCCGCTCAACATGAAATTGGTCTTTTTTGACGTAACTAGAAGGATTTCATCATATAATAAATAGAATATCTGTCAATTCTTGACAAATACCATGTTTATCTCATCTCGTGAGGTATAAAAGTTAAATATTTCCACTCGTGGCTGCGCCACTCGTGAAAATATAAACTTTCTACCTCACTCGATGAGATAAACATGGTACTAGTCAAGAAAAGACAGATATCCTCTATATATCAATAGTAAACTTCAAGATTTTGATTGAAAAGTTTTATCAAAGAGCAAGAAGGCCCATGCCCGCTGCCTTTTTATCACTTGAATAACACCTTTCGATCAACACTCAGGTAAAAAAGCAGCTAGGCATGCATGTCAGTGTTAATCCTTGATCTGTTCCAATAATTGTCTGTGTAACTTCTAGTCCACAGAATGGCGGTGACGCTACGCAGCCCTATGAAGCTGATGGAGGCTGACAAGGAGTTCAAGGACGCAATGATTAAGTTCCCAAACTGCTCTGATGTCTTTCTGCTGTATGGACAGGTAGGGCTTGCAGTCTTCTGAGCTTCTGGACGTCTTTATAGATTTGGTGACCCTGTGATTTCTAATAAAGGCCCCAGGGGAAACATCTTAAAAACCAATTTCTAATTTATAGATTTGATGACTCTGACCCTTCATATAGTGACCCTCCAACTATTTGCATAATAAATCACAGATAGCCTGGTGAGCTACAAGGCAATGGCTCTGTTATGATTGAGTTCTCCATACCTGACATTTTGTATCATTCCTCCACCAGGCCCAGTGTGACCAGGGTTTGTTCAAGGAAGCAGAGGATCTCTTCTCTAAAGCTGAGAAACTGGAACCAGACAACGCTAACATCCTTGTACACAGGGGGTGAGTTTCTTATCTCTCAGCATGGTTAGCAAGGGAAATCATACTAGTAGAACTTCAAGAAAATTAAACAGCAAACCAAATTAGAATATGCTTCCTTTCTTCATAAAATTTGGTAATCTCATTGCATTGAGTAAATAACAAAGGTAGAAAAATTATATTTTCCAAGTCTTTCAAAAATCTTTCTTGAAATGTATGTAAAACTTACTGGATGTGTTTTAGACTGCTGTGCCTACAGACAAGCAAGGATGCAGACCAAGCTATCACCATCATTGGGGAGGCCATCAAGGTGGACCCGCAGTGTGAATACGCTCACGAGATTATGGGTACAATCGAGGTCCAAAGGTGAGGACTCATATATCTGGTCAAAGAAAAATGGAAAATGCTAAACGTGTGCACACATTAGATGAAAAAATGGCTCCTAAAGTTATGAATTTACTAAATTTATGTTAAGGCCTGTTTAAAATTCAGAAAATTACCAAAAATTAGCTAAAATTATGTTTTTCCTGCCTTTTGAATTATTTACATTGCTATGGTTAAAATGTATACCATGTAGGGCTGCAACGATTCGGTTCGGTGCACCGATAACCGACACCAGCAGTCTCGATTCGATCTTCGATCTCACTTGTTCAAATTTCGATTCGGTTCAATTGCAAATTAAAATGTTAATAAAAACCACTTACACTTTACCAGATGAAAAATTTATAGATCTGTATCCTCCATATGAACAATGAAGAAGTAAAAAAACGCTTTGTTATCAGTTATAATACATTACTTGCAATATTGTCAACGAAACGCGATCTTTCCCTCGTAAACAATAACGAAACTATATTAGAGTTACCTCCCTTTAAACAGTGTACGTAAACAAACGAAGGTTAATTTATTCAGAAGTCGTAACGTACTGCATGTTCATTGGATGTGAATTATAGGTCAACAGCTTCGGCAATAGTCGTGCATATTTCAAGCATTCTCATTGGCTGATATTTCTGGTATCTTCGTAAATTTCCGTTTCTGATTGCTATCGTAGCGGGAGGCGACAAAAACATGTTGTTTGTGAATCGAATCGAAAATAATCGAATCGAATGGGTAGAATCGAAATTCGAACCGAATCGAGGCATAAGTGAATCGTTGCAGCCCTAATACCATGCGAACCAATTATGATATTTATCATGTACAAAATATCTGTGAATGGTACCCTATGAAATAAAAAGATTCCGTTCCTTATCCTGGCAGGTCCAAGGGTCCATTTCTTAATAACTGCTGAACACAAAGTGATTTGCTCAAGGCAAACTTGTGAAAGATTTGATATTGAACTTCGCTTATTTAATGCATAGTTATTAACTTGATTATGTAATAAAATAGTTCAATAGAAGTTTGTGAAATATCCTTTATCAAATGATCTTATTCTTATCATAATTTAGCTCATCTGGCCTGTAAGGCCCCTATAAGGCCCACAGGGCCACACTCTTAAAACCTTTTTTCATCATTTGGTATATTTTCCAGAACCGAAAGGTGTAGAAAGCTGAAATCTTGTTCACAAACTCCTCGACTAGTGAGGATTATGATTTATGGCTTTTGTGACCTTGGAAACCCAGTTGCCCCTTGCGTAGAGAATCCTTAGGTAATGGGGATTCTAACGAAATGGTACATTAGGTGACCCTTTAGCCCCTATGTAGTGGGGAACCACATTGGAAAAACTCTACAGTAAAGTTAAATATGAAGCCTGATGAGCTACAGAGCCAATGACTCTATTTTTAATGATTTTAGAAGAGATTCCAGTGATTAATATCAGGAAGAGTCTGTTACATCTGTAATAACATGACATCCTTACATTAGAGCATTGTTATCCCACCGGTATGTAATACCGTGGGATATAGTCATCACCCTGTCCGTCTGTCCGTCCGTCCGTCCGTCCGTAATCATTTCCTTTCCGGAGCAGAACTCAAAAACCGGTCCACATATCTTTCTGAAACTTGACATGTGTATTGCCCACCTACTGAGGTGGTGCCTTTTGATATTTTCACATTTCTGAAAATTTTATTTTTTATTATTTCCATGGAAACGGCTCTTATATGGACTCTGTTCATGAAAGGTTTTGTTTCCGGAGCAGAACTCAAAAACTGGTCCACATATCTTTATGAAACTTTACATGTGTATTGCCCACCTACTGAAGTGGTGCCTTTTGATATTTTCACATTTCTGAAAATTTTATTTTTTATTTTTTCCATGGAAACGGCTCTTATATGGACTCTGTTCATGAAAGGTTTCGTTTCCGGAGCAGAAGTCAAAAACCGGTCCACATATCTTTCTGAAACTTTACATGTGTATTGCCCACCTACTGAAGTGGTGCTTTTTGATATTTTCAAATTTCTGAAAATTTTATTTTTTATTATTTCCATGGAAACGGCTCTCTGGTCATGTAAGGTTTCGTTGCATATATATAAAACCGGTCCACATATCTTTCTTAAACTTTACATGTATATTGCCCACCTACTGAAGTGGTGCCATTTGATATTTTCTCAATTCTGAAAATTTTATTTTTTATTATTTCCATGGAAACGGCTCTTATTTGGACTCTGTTCATGAAAGGTTTCGTTTCATATATATATACTATTATGAACCTTGCTTGAAAAATTTACAATTATCTTTCAAAGGTTTACATCTTACGATCATGTAGAACCGGTGGGATATGTCATCTTCTGATGACTCTTGTTTGATATAGTCATAGCAATGTTCCTCTCAGACAGCAATGACTATCACTTTCATTACCGAGTTATAGTTATATGAGAGTTTTGTTTATCGATCAATTTAACACCAATCATTTAGGGCAGGAAGATAAAGATAACAGCTTTTTTTGGTGAAAAATACAAAATTTCAAATATATGCTTTCCTTCAGCACATCCGACTACATAACTTAGGAAGCCTCTCATCTGAATGTTGTGATTTTCAAAAAAGAAGAAGTTGTTATCCAAACATTTGCTGTCCTTTTGTTTACCACTTCCAAATGCCCATCAATCATACAATAAACTTTCTCCTTCTTTCCAGAACAAATATGAAGCAAGCAGAGTACCACTTCCGTAAAGCCATCGAACTCTCGAAATCGGAGGCCGAGATGGCACACCTGTTTTCGCTGCTCAACGCTTCACAGATCCAGACACGGATAGCGCAGACCCTCGGCATAGACGTGCCACAGATGGGGCCTTAGATAGATCCTCCTCACCGTCATAATATCCATTCTCAAATCAGCAAACATGATTAGAGTTGTTCCATTGGGTAGGGCACATAGCTGGCAATTCTTAACTGATCAGCTAATCGGGTTGGTCTCAATTGTATTTTAGTCCATCAACACCACCCTCAAACATTTAAGCTTTTCTTCAAAACATTCATTGCCATTCCTATTGATTTTGAAATTTTGCTTCCCTAAATCATTTTGAGTTAGTGTGATAAAGATCAGTCTTGTTTGAGGAATAAGAGTTAGAGATATTAATTTGACGGAGCTACAAATTTATCTGAGGATTTTTAGGGTATATGGTCTAAGAGCAGCCTATAAAGTCGCAGGTTCTGAAGCTTTTTCAGTAAGCCAATCACACGGTCTCCAACAATGCATTGAGTGCAAGAAGATTAGGGCAACCAGTTCCTCTGAACCATACTGTTGTTTGTATTTTAGCCAAATTCATTCACAGTGCTGATGTTGTGGAAGCTGTGATTTGAGTGTCGGAGCATGCGCCTTTATGGAATGTCATCAGAGTGTAAGGCGGAGAACTACAGTACATTGTAGGCGGTGTTGTGTGACTGTCCAAGAGGATTTAAAGGGGCAGTAGCACGTTTTTTGATAATTTTATATTTTAAAATTTTCACTGATAATTGTAAGTTAATGATAAATGTATTACTTTGATAGTGTCAAAAATCTCATAACACAAACCAATTATCCATAGTCAGAGGACAAAGTATGAAGATTCACCTAAAATCCATTGGCGGCCATTTTTTGTGAACACCTTTAATTCATTTTGTGTAAGAAAAAGGAATCGCATGGCTAATCTTTACATTATATGTTTGAATTATTACTGCTCCATTTAGTTTACATACATTGTCTTTCAATTGGAACCAATAATTTTCATTTTCATGACATCACCTTATATTTCCCCGAAAAACGTGCTACTGCCCTTTTAAATTTAAAATTAAAGTTAAAACTTTTATGCCTGGAAACATTAAATTTCAATCTGTCTGTATAGTATCAGTTTGCATTGAAGTTTATAGAGTGCAAGAAGATTTACATGTGACTCTCCTTGAGAGAAAACATGGCTTCATTTCACTGCATGTGACTTGCAAGATCTCATTTGAATGATTCTTGTGTGATTGAGTGTGAAGGTAATTTGCATGTTTACTTCAAGCTGTTAGAAAGTGTTGAGTATGAAACTATCAAGACTCCATGTGTCATGATATCTGCTGTTTTTAATTTTGAAAACGTTGATTTCAATAGTGGAATCGATTTTGATCCTAATACCTAGAAAGAAAATGTTTATTGATAAGGATAAATGATTTAGAAAATGTCTTACTGTATAGTAGGGTTAACTAGTATATCAAACAATTGTGGATTTAGAATTTTCTTGTGTGTATGTGAACTGCATTTCCTGAAATATCTGTTTTAAGAGGAATTCACCACTGATTTGCATTAAACTTTTTCTGATCTAGCCCTAACAACCCTTCTATTCTGCACTAGCGTGTGTGTGTAAGAGGAGATACAACCATATAAGTTTGAGACAATATTTGGGATTTTGTTTTCATACAGTTATGTTTTCTAGGTACAGTCAGACTTCGATAATCCGAACGCTTCCGTTTTTCATCAAAAACGTTCGGATAGTGAAGCGTTCGGACTACTGAAATGAACCAACCAAGTGCAAGTTTGAGTTACTCCACTTCAAATCTACTGACAGACGAGAACTATTTAGTATCTCAAACAAGTTTATTTCATAAACATATATATATTTATAACTATTACACAATTTACTAAAATCATAAACTCCAGAAACACATTTATTACAATCACAAACTACCGTCACGCTCAACTCACATGTTAATCCACTGTCATTGAAGTTTACCGATCCAATCAATGTGTTGATCACTAACCCGACCATATTTGATGAACAGCCGGATTAATGAAGCAAAAATAGTGATAATTAACTAATCCGTTACAGCTAATTGGCGTTTCGGATTCGGAGAATGAATCAACGGATTAATGAATCAACATTTAATGAGTTTATATAGAAATAAGTTTGGTTACAGCTAGCTACCGTTCGGATACCGCGTGATTCTGATACTGATGAAAAAAGCTTTGAGAAGCCAAATGCATGTGTATCATATGTTACGCTGCGTGTTCGGTTCAATTCTAATTTACTCACCATCAAACAAGTATAACATGTCTCTGATTTTCAAAACATTAGGGTTATCTCCTAAATGAGAACCATGATGCAGATTAGCGTATCTAGAAAGTTTTATTATACAGATTGTAGCAATCTGTGCTTGCAGGAGTTCAGAATGTATGAATTTTCTCCAATGTTTATGAATATTATTAGTAAGTGTACATAGTTACACAAGAGTTCTTAGTGTTATGATAATTTCAGGTATGTGATTGTCATTTATTGTGTAATCTTATCAGGAGCTATAGACACTTGTGAACATATTTTGTAAGTGGTAAATCATAGATTAATTCTTAGATTATTACCACCGAATGACTATCATAACACTCATGTTCTGGACCATTCCAACTGTATGGAATCTTACGGATATTCGAATTGTTGTATGAAAATATTTTCATGGGTTTATATCTTGGAGCTAATAAACCAGCAATAGACTTTCTTCCAGTCTAAGTAAACCTAGCCTCAATATTATCCGTTTCACTCCTATACTGAGTCTAGCAAGGCCTAGTAGAGGGTCGCGTCAGCTGACCTTTCTGCGACCTATGATCTTCCAACGTTATACGTGCGAAGGCACACTATTGCAGGTTGGTAAGATGAGTTTTGATAGGTCAATTCGATACGTTGGCTGACGCGACTCTCTACTAAGCCTTTCTAGACTCAGTATAGGAGTGAAACGGATAATATTGAGACTAGGTTTACTTAGACTGACTTTCTTCAGACTAAATGCATTTAGTTTGTATTCGTTAAACCATTTATTTTGTGTCGTGGTTTGTAATATTATACATGATCTTACGGCACCTACCTTTATCGCATGTTTCTGATGTAAGCTCATCTAGCCAATTGGAAGGAATCCTACAAAAGCTTTCAGTATCAGCTAGGGGCAGGCAACTCCAGTGTAACATTCATTTTACCCAATTGCTGCTGAACTATTTGATAATGCTGATGTGATGGGATCGCTCATGATTGAGTTAGCTGGTTAACTGCATTCAGCCCTTGTGACGAAACTCTTAGAACACATTTGATTCCCTGAAGTATCAATATTTTGAAACTTTCATTCACTCGGACACAGTCGATTTTAATCAGACTGGAAAATTATGTTGCTTAGTATATACTTGCAGTACTTTTGTTGAGAAAATGAATCAGAGTCCTCTCAAATTAGATAGTATACAGATTCAGAAACACAGAAGAGAATTATATCACCCGAAAAAATTTTCAAATGCCATTTAGCATATTTCTTGTACAGCTTGGTTTTGTCACCATGTCCGTATGATTTGTTAGAAAACTATCTCAACTAGACATATCAGAAATTATGTTCATATCTCACAAGTTGAAGTAAATTTATATCAATAATCCACCCTCTTGAACCTTGCCATTAAATGTAACTTCAGACAATTTCCCATTCTTACCTATTTAGGATTGAAGAATTCTATGAACATATAAGCATTTGGGGAAATTATTGAGAGGATTATTCCATCACTTATTTTGCTCTGTATTTCTAGCATGTAAAAGAAATATTCACATGTAAAAGAGTAGATTTGAGTTGGGTTCCTCTGTATGAAGAAAATGATTCCAACACATATTGCTGCTGTTTTATTCACATGTACATCTTGATGATTATCAGCAATGACGGTTTGTCATCAGCAAAAACTCTGTACAAATTGATGTAGATATTTAATATTCATGTTCCATTGATACTGACCAGAGATACTTGATTGCAAACATTGTTTTAGTTTTGAGTATATTTGATTGTTTTGTATGTTATGGAATATGGAGTGATTTATCAAAGAATGTTGGGAATTTGTTCAGGGAAGTGTCACTACATACACAAAATATTTGATAAGATCATTTATTAACAGTAAAACTTTTGTTGCCATTTTTAAGGATTTAGAAGTTTTGTATTTTTAGGGGTACAAAATACAAGTTTACATCTTCAGACAATAGAATTAAAATTTGATTCAAGTTAAACTAATAAAACAATTTATTGGAGCCTTTGTTTAAAGATGGTATGGTTCTGTTATATTTGTGTTATATTTGACTAACTATTGGAACAAGGTTTTCAGCGTTATAATCTTTGTTGTGGAATAGATTATTCAGATGTTCTCTTACTAGTGGCCGATTTTGATTTGAATGAGTGAATTAAAAAAAAGAGTTGTCTTTAAAGTATTTTTGTTTTCATTATCCGACACTGTTTGTGGCATCATCCCTTGTTAAAAGATTTATAAATATATTACTTACCGGTAGTTAATTACTACAAATGTATAATAAATAGGTACATATTGTGTATGAACTGATTTTTCAATCTTATTCGATATAATATGTATGTTAATTACATAAATTGCAAGATAAAAAATGTATTTATCTTGCATCAGATATTTATTCTATTGACTAAAATTGATACCGCATTATGCATCATTTGTGAGTATAAGATATGTGAATGGATCCGTTAATTTTTCATGTTAGATGATAACATGTTGTAAGAAAGCATTATCCTAAAGGAAAACTATTCAATGGTCATGCATAAGGTATCCGAGTGTGATTGAGATTTTAAATGACATTTTTGTTTGTAAAATTCTCAAGTTGTAGGTCATGAGAATCTTGTAATTTAAACTCTAATTTTCAAGAAAGTGTAAACACACACGGATGCCACTGATCTTTAGAGCGAATGTATATATTATGTCTGCACACCTTAATTTGTTAATTTGAATATGCTTCGTCGAAATAGTTTTCTTATTCCATGAAGAAGAAACTGTTTCTTTTTCATGCACATTAAACATTAGTTATCCACAAGAAATGTTTAAGAAGATTGTCATGAGTGTTGTGCTTCTAAGAGTGTGTTAGAATGTGAGTTTTCTTATAATATATTACAATTATGAAATATAAGAGAATAAAGGATAACTTATGGGTGTGTGTTTCTTTTCATACCAACCCTTTACTGCCCAAAAATGGTTCATGGCTGAAATATTGTCCAAATAACTCAGTCTCATGTACATTTCCAAATCAAGCAGAAGTTGATCCTTCCAAGTATATTTAAACATTGAGAAATCTATTCTCTTTTTTCAGTAGTAGTTTCATAATTAGCAGCCCTGTCTTAGGACGGGGCTGCTTTCAGTATTTGTGAATTTTCCGCGTTCGCGCTCATACTAATGGCTATAATTTTTTTCTACTAAGCTTTCCAGAACTTGTATTCATAATTTACTGCTAATACCTCGGGGGACAATTTTGACATGTTCACTTTCAAGGTCACGAGCTATTAAATCACTAAAAAATTCCTTGTAAATGCGATAACTTGAAAAGTTTTTGTGCTATGAAGCTCTAACTTGGTATGTATCATCCTTGGAAGAGTAAAACATTTTGAAAAGGTTTTCGATACAATCTGTCCAAGGTCAAGGTCACTACTTTAGCATGGTTTTGCGAAAATGCTTTATTTTAACAAACTTTTAATCAATAGATGATTGTTATACTCAATGAAAAGTGTTATTGCAATGTGCAACTAATTTGGCTATTACTTAATCCCATTAATCTTTTCAGAACTCATGTGTTATGTTCAATGATCTTAGTTTAACGTCCTTAGATTGTTACATCAATTTCATTAATTCAAATCCTGTTCGTTGAAGCGAGTGAAGCCACTCGACTCATATCATTGTTTGTCTTTATGTACACTTTTGACGGTAAAAATTAAGTCTTTTTCCGGCAAGTTGACTGATTTATGCATCCCTGGTTCCATTCTCTCCCCACAGGCAGATCAAGTTATGAAATGTTGATCGAGCCTCTGCTCTTATTTGTCAAGTTTGTGGGGTAGAATTGGAGGCAATCAATTTTAGTTCAGCAATAAGTAATTGTCTTAAATGAAATTTTTTATTTACAGTAACAGTGACAATGCAAATGTAACAAATTTCCTCTCGGTCACAGGGTTTGACCGCACAAACCTTTGTTGGATATTTGTGATGATTCATCTAGCAACTGCCGTCAAAGAATGGTACACTGTAGTTACCTGCCCTAGCTTTTATGTACATGATCGCCACTTAATGACAGGGTGATTTGATCGCTGATGACTGGGTTTTGTCCATGCTAAACCATCCAGCACCATGAAAGTAGGTGGGCTTTGAACTAGCTTTCTGATTGGTAACGTCAATATTTTGAAACTTATTCCTTGGAGCACAGTTAATTCTAATCAGACTTACCGTATTCGACCTATTAAGCGCCCAGGGCGCTTATTCAAGTGACATGAAGGACGACCAAAAAATAAAAACTTCTCAAATGGAACTGGGTTTTGATTGTCTCTGATAACTGATACAGACGTTCAAAACATACTAACACATTATTGAGTGGAAAATAACACATATTATCGCTATTGTATCCATTAATTTCTCTTGAAACAAAGTGAATACGTTGAATTTATCATTTTAGTATGGCTGGTACATGGGCGGTTATTAGACATATAATCAGAAATTCCTTTGGAGCAGGGCGCTTAATAGGTCGAATACGGTATGCCTAACAAATGTGAAAAACTTGATCAACAGCAGCACTTACACAAACTTTCAATGATATAAACCTGTAACTTTAGCAAAGAAGAACATGGGATGAATTTGTAAGTCACAATTTCCACTTGACAAAGGTTTATACTCGGTGCTGGATTTGAAACCATAATATACACAAATTGAAATTGCGACTAATTTACAAGGAGCATAAATGTAGTAACCTAACGTAAGGAAACCGTGATGGAAACATTTCATTTGACCCCAATGATGTAACCAAGGAATCCTTATGATGTAAAAGAACAAATATACAGCAATGTCAACCGACTTCTTTGCATATGACAGTTAAGCTTCATGATGCAGATTGAACATTACACAAAATATTAAATGCATGACAATTGAGTATAGAGATAGGCCCTAAGGAGGCATTAATCCATTTTACAATGATCATCATTGCTACCAGGGTATACATGTACAGCCCTGGAATATGGGCACTTGGCCTTAAAAACCTTTTTTTGCCTTAAAAAGCATGGATAACGCCTTACATTCACTAACAATCATATCAAAGATTGAATTCTTTTGTCTGTTGCAACACAGATTAAGAGTTATTCCTTTTACATCGATACATCCAGAAATCACTGTAATTTTACTTTTTCTAATTATCTACTTAATCCATTATGCAAGGTCTGTTGCTGTGAGTGTTTCTGAGGATATGTATGTGAATCACGGTTGATCTCACTTGCTTTAATACTTAGCCCTATTTTTTTAACCATAAAAAGCCTCGAAATTGCCTTATATTTGGGTCCTGAAAAATTGTACGAACCCTCTAATGATTTGATATTGAGGTTATAATTTGTTGTGTTGTTAACAATTCCTGAATCTTCTGAGAAAACATCAATGCATGAATCGAAAGTGAGTGGTTCTCAGCACAAGTTCTAAACGTCATTCAATGGATAAACTTGGGACTTGACCGCTTCATGAACCATTTCTTCTCTTCCCTGTCATCTCTGTCATCTCTTCAAGGGTACAATGTTACATCTGCAAACAATGATAAGTTAGATTTTCAAAACGAGACAAGCTAATGAGAAGATTTGATTCTATGGCAGCCAGAAATGAATTCATTATGGCCCTAATCATCTGCAAACAATGATAAATTAGATATGAGCGAGATATAAGTATGATGTTAAGGAATATATTCAAAACAAGATATGCTAATGAGAAGATTTTATTTGATAGCAGTCAGAAATGACTTGCTGCCCTTTGATGTATGGCAGGCTCTGTTGAAACGCAGGGTAAATTGTGGCTACCAAAATTAGTATTTCGTGAGTAAAATGAAAGTGTTACAGCTGAATATACTGCTATAATGATATGCCTAAATGTTTAAAGGTTTGTTAAACAAATAAATAAACCAATGCTTTATCAATCTTTCATCAATAGTTATTGATAAGAATGTGTTTTTTATTCAACGTCAATAATTGGTTGGTTTCGACTTACGAATCAATATTCCCAATGGATTGTCAGTTAGAAATGACATTGATAGAAACCAATCAGGATATTGGGATTCTACCCAAGAAACTGCTCAACTTGTAAACAATTACAAGATAAGAAATACTTGAGTAAACTCGACTGTGATTCGAGGTAAAAAAGTTTTAAAATATTGTCTCTAGTGGGGTTTGAACTTCAACCAGCCCGGCTTTCCTCTCATTCACAGTCTGAAGGCACCCCTATTGCCCGCATGTTCTGACGTAAGCTCATCTAGCCAATCGCAAGGGGCGCAATAAAAGCTTCGGTATCATGCAGGGGCAGGTAACTCCAGTGTACCATTCGTTATACATAATCGCCGCTAAACGCTATTTAAAAAACGAGGATGTGATTGGAAAGCTTTTGACTGGGCTTGTCTGCGCTAAACTGGTCATAGGAACATACGATAGAGGTGGGTGCATTCAGACCGAGACGGAGAGGATGTTCTGGCTGGTTCGAGCCCGATAGAGACAATATTTTTGATATTTTATTCCTCGGAGTACGGTCGATTTTAATCAGACTGTTGAGTAATCTAAAGGAAGTGAATGAAGGCCTACAAATCATATTCAATACAAAGTTCTCCACATACCCAAGCAGGCCTCGTCCACTCCACGCTTTAGGAATAAGACTTAGTCTAACATCCTTTTCTCCGCGCCGCACCAGCACGCTGATCGCTTTCTGAAACATCATACGAGCGAAAGTCTGAAAAGCATACACATTGTTTTGCAGTAACTTCCCATAAATCCTTAATTAGAAGCTGGGCTTCTTCCAACTGTCATTTCAGGAAGGCGTCTATTACATATACCATAAAGACCATATTTTAAACTTGGATGAACTGATCAATGGAGCCCAAACTTATATCACCCTCCCACTCCATGGCGGTATAATAGGACATATAATCTCATGACATAATGATCTTTTCATAACTTTTGGAGTCAGTTAATCTTGAGTAAGTATTTACTTGAAGCTTTTTTGATGTAATTGTAATATAATCCAACTTGCAAATTTTAGAAGAGGTTCTTGTGTGCATAATGAAGTATCTTTTTAATATATATCTAAGTTTTGAGCACTCACATTGAGAATTTATCATTATTTTATGTATCCTGATACGCATCCTGCGATACGTTACAATAATGTGGTCCATATATCACGATATGATAATGTATTGCCGTATCGTTACACCTCTATGTCAAATCCCATTTCTTTACAGACTGCAAACATTTTAGAGCCTAAAAAGCAAGGTAACAGCACAATTGAAACCCGGCCCTTAAAGGGGCAGTAGCACGTTTTTAGGGGGAATATAAGGTGATGTCAGGAAAATGAAAATAAATGGTTCCAATCTTTAGACAATGTATAAAAACTAAATGGAGCAGTAATAAATCAAATATACAATGTAAAGTTAAGCCATGCGATTCCTTTTCTTACACAAAATGAATTAAAGGTGTTCACACAAAAATGGCTGCCAATGAATTTTATGTGAATCCTCATACTTTGTTCTCTGACTACGGATGATTGGTTTGTGTTATGAGATTTATGATACTATCAAAGTAATACATTTAGCATTAACTTGTAGTTATCAGTGAAAACTTGAAAATATAAAATTGTCAAAAAACGTGCTACTGCCCCTTTAACATTAAACACAAATGTACATCCTCTCCCAAATACACTCACATCTTTGCTATGTTGTACAAGAGTCCCTATCCCAGCCAGTCCTGTAAAGTTGTCCGCCGTCACCGACCCAAACATTAGTATCTCGTCGTTTACCTCGAAACCCTGAGAAGAGAATCATATTATCAGAATATCAAAAAGAGAGTAAGATAAGGAAATGATTGACGAGAAAGTTATCTAAGTTGAAGAACTTATTCCTTGTCCTTTTCTTCATTAAGATATGTTTAAAGGGACAGTCCTATCAGGGTATTTTTTGTGGAAACATAATTCAAGACTACTTCCCTGTTTATATTTAAATATATTTATTACAAGATTTCACACTTATTTTCATATTTAAGGGCAAAAGGCGTACAAACAGACTTCAAGATGTGAATATGTTCAACCATGCCATGGCTAGATTATAGAAAGATAACATGCTACAAAAACAGTAATTTTCATTTATTTTCTTTGTTCTAACTACTGAAAAAACATGGCTGTAGCAGTGATTGTAGAATGTAAATCGCAAAGAGGAATATGAAATATAAAAATGGAATGGAAAACTGCTGTGAAGAAATATATAATTTACCATAAATCCATAATTAGACTTCTATTTGACAGGCATCTACTCATTCCAAGGATCCATTTTGAAATCAGATGTACTGATTTTTTGATAATTTTTTTATTATTTTGCCATGTACATTCACCCTATTCAACGAAAAAAGACATTAAGGATTTAAGGCAAATGTCCGTTTTCTCCCCACCGAGGATACTCAAACCAATAGGCCATATTTCATAAATGTTCCAAAATGACCCTACAGTTAAAATTTGAAAATATGAATATGTATTTCTCCATCATAAATCTACGTACCCCATGAGAAGCAGGGGAGTTCTCGTCTACCCGATCTATCTTGGCAAACGGAACACGCAACTCCTCTTTGGGGCGTTGTTGATCGACATCCATCCCCTCGGTGTCCGGAGGTTGATTCAGCTTTGCTTCAGCATGGATGCGATACAACTCCTCCTCAATTTCAGCCATCAGCGCGCTGTAGTCATTCTGGAGACCTGCGTGACAGTTTCATTAAAGTTTTTGCAGCTTAGCTGTAGTTAATATGCTACTGCTACTATATGTTTAAATACTGCTTCATATGTTGCTAGTGATTTTGACAACTCTCCCTTTAAACTTTTTGATGTGAGAATTAAGGCAAACAAGATGTGTTTTGCATCCTGCTCGCTGTGTCAAGGTCAAGGTCACAAGGTCAAATGTCATGGTGTCATCTGAAAGGTCTCATCATAAGGGATCCATATGTCAAGTATCAAAGACCTAACTCTGACCAATCAAACGTTATGACCAAGGTTAAAGTTTTTGTGGACAAACGCACAGACAGACGGACAGGTGATAAAAAATATACCTCCGGAATCTCTGATTCGGGGCATAAAATGAGAAATGTCAGTGTCTGGCGTTCCTTAAATTCTTAGAAGTAGTATTTTCAAATTTATCACAACTCAAACCACAAATTTTGATGCTCAGCTTCAAGACTTTAATTAGGCAGTATGCAGTGGCGATAATTATACCTTGTAACGTTGGAATGATAGGTTTGTGTTTTCAACAAAAGTTGGACTGATGCAACAGGATTTGACAAATGGTATTCTTGACTGGTACAACAGTAGTGATTGGGAACTTACATAGAAATCAAAAATAAAACATAAATAAAATCGACCATGCTCTTACGAATAAAATTTTAAAAGTCGTGATCTCTTCTCCGTCACGGCTGACCACACAAACTTTTGTAGCTTATAACTGATTGAAGTTCAATTTGGGGAAATAGGGGCAGGTAACTCCAGTGTACGATTCACAAAAAACTTTCACACACACAACATGTTTGATTCTCGTTAGCATTAATACTTTGATACAAAATATCTTGAATGCCAGTAAACTCATCTAGGTCATGAAAACGCTGAATCAACAAACTTAGCTATCAAACTACTGGATCCTGAATATGTTTGAAAATGATTGAAAAGATTGTCCAGTCGGCTTTCGAGCCTTTAGCCATATTTTTCACTTTTTCATTACGATAAGTAGGCTCTGTATTTTTACTCAGTTTACAACCCAACAAAGACAATTTTTATGTGTTGATGGAATATCCAACAAGTAACAAATAATCAAATTGAGACTGATCAACAATGTTTTGTACTCAGTCCAGCCAGCTGTTAAAATGGGTACCTGGAAACAGCTGAATGCTGGTCACGCTTATCACTAGTATGCTGTTATTGTATAATTCATTCAAAGTATCTACGCTACTAACACTCTTAGCAGTTTGATTTGTTTCAATTGCATCAGGTGATCAACTGTCAAAAATTATTTCATCAGTAATTCGCAGAGACAACTTTGATTATAGATCATATCTAGGTGTTTAGTTTTTTTTTTATTAATGAACCATTGCCCTCAAATCAAAAGTAAACTACATGGAGCATATTTTTACGCAATAGCAAAATGCTAATGGCTCCTGACCTACAAATCCCTGGGTGATTAAATTATGTGTATGAACCTACATGCAAGCTGATGCCTAGCATGTCTGACGGAGTACACGTCGATGTCAGAGCGAGGGAAGCCATCAGTGTCTATCAACGGACCGTCAACGCCAACTCCTTTTTGCTGTAAACACAAAAGAGGTAGAATTTTTATGTTTAAAGGGGGTCTGCAACCTGAATTTTTAACTTCCAGTGTTTTATTAGCAGGGCCCCGAAAGAGTCGTAAATACTCGGTAGGGACGAAATCGTTTGGTTGCGAAAAGCTTACAGCTGACAGCCGGTACCAAGTTTGTGTCATGTGACCCCCCTTACCCGTCTGGATGCTCTTGTTAACGATGGTCAATGAGGTTTCACGAGCCAGGTTGTTGATCCCCTTTAAACAGGGCGGAACAGCACATACTTTCACTTACAATGTTTCTAATTTTGTCAAGTAGTGCACTTTCTGGAAAATATTTTAATCCCCTTGTAGACAACTTTCATAATCCTGCTTTGACATAATCTAATAATTGTAATCATCTGTTCTGCTGCATTCAGTTACCCGTCTTGCAGGACTATGGATAGCAGCCCCGATTTTTTAGTCTGTGATTTCACATTACATCATTCTTAACTGCACGCATGCGCACAACAAAAAAGAAATTAATGGGAATATCATTTCATTCTTCACTGCACGCATGTACAAAATGAAAAGATATTAATGTGAAAACGGTGAATAGGTGAAAAAGAGTTTTCTCTATTCAAGAAGAATAGTCTTCTCTATTCAAGAGTAGATAAATTTTACACAGTTTTAACAAAAACAGTATTTACATAGATGTTTCCATTTGATCACATTATCTGCAGGTGTATATTTACATGCCTACAGTGACATTCAATGTGTCAACAAAATCTTATTGTCAATGTCACACTAGTGTGAGTGTGAGTCACATTGCACAGATGCTGTGACAGTGTGAGTGTGACAATGATTTGTCTTGTTTGTGATAGTAATTTTCTGGGTATAACTCTGATTTTAAAGACAGAGAATTCGTAAAATAGGATAAATAGACAGCTTTGATGATTAAATTTAACTAACCGATTCCAGGACATCATTGAGTGCTTTGATTTCCGATTCTAGATTCTCTCTTTTCTTCACCAATGTTTTCATGTGTTCCATGGGGGCTGCCATCTTGTTTTATCTGGTTATATCTAAAAGTAGAATTTTAGGAGGATCCGAATTGGCAGTATGACCTTCAATTATGAAATTTTTAACAAGACCAGATTGTAACGTTCTATAAATGCCTTTCTTCATGTCAACTTAACACCTGAAAAACATTAAGTTTATGTCTAATTCCGCGCATTTGTCAAGACAAAACACCCTGCTTTTTTTATTATTCCTAAAATCAAATGAAACGCAATGTAAGTGTTGTATTATTTTTGGTTATATCCAAAAAAATATTTTATTTGTAAAATGAGAAACAAATGAAAGAAAATGAAGAGTTATAACTACATTTATATATATACTATTCCAGGGACATATACTGATTGCGACGTTATGCGTGGCTAACGATATTCTCGTGATCAATATTCATGCAACATGATATGAACTACTGTAAAAGACAATGATAATTTAAAATAATAGTCAATATTGACTTAGAAATACAAATTAATTACTGTCTACGAGTTCACTGTCTACGAGCTTGTTTTGTCTGTGAAATCACCACAATCCGTTTAGATGACCTGAGGTTGTAGAAAATAATAAAACTGCAAGGACTTGTATCAGTAAGACTTCCGATTTTCCATGCGATGCGTCATGCGTTAAATATTGCGTTTTTTTTGTTTTCCTTTGTCTCAAATTAGAGTAACTAATGATAAAATATATATACAAAATGATTAACACTGCCACATTTGCATGCAAGCGTGATACATACCTAAGATACCTTACTTTCGTTCCACGTGGTTTGAAAGGAAAACCCCCTGCGACACGTGGGAAATATGATGTCAGAAGGGAATCCCTCATGCAAATTTATTCGTTTGCGATGCGATGAAAATAGGTGCAGCACCTTTTTTCATCGCATCGCATCGCGTTGACGCATCGAAAGTAGTGTGCGCGGTCTATGATAAATGCACTGGATGCGTTTTTTGAACGCATCGAACGACGCATCGCAAGGAAAATCGGACAGGCATATGCCTTGAAGTATGCACATTTTCATTCTTCAGGAAAAGATACTTTTGATTTGTATCTCTTCAAACGCACATGGGGTTCATTAATCGTAATTTCAAATTGTTTTATGCACAAAACGTTGTCATTTCACTTTAAAATTGATAAAGTAAATGACTTCAGGTAAGAAAACAATGTTGTTGATATAATGCACTTTATTTGACAAAAATCCGTTGACGCGTCATTGCACTAGAACGTTTTAAAACAAGCAAATGTGTCCAATTTCTCCCTGCTATCTTGACTAGTTAAGGAGATTCCAGATCTATGACTTTTTAAAATGCATGTTTCTCGCAAACATGAAAAGATAATGTTTCAAAATTTTGCATAGAAGTTATTTGACTACTAAAGACATGATAAATAGAGAATCTCACCCAAGTGTCTTCTGATATCAAATATATCAACACAAGTTGATAAAAGTAAAAACTATCCGAGGCTTGTTCAAAATCTACTGTCCAAGCGATATCTCCTGTGGAACCCAGTTTTGGATGATAAAACTAAGTTTTGGTCGTATCAATCAGCAGTGAATGGAATTATTTCGCGAGTTGTATGGTAGCGTTTCTTTTGGACACTAGTTTATATTCTTATATCGATGCTTTAAAGGGGCAGTAGCACGTTTTTTGATAATTTTATAATTGAAATGTTTCACTGGTAATTGTAAGTTGATGCTAAATGTATTATTTTGACAGTGTCAAAAATCTCATTACACAAGCCAATCATCCATAGTCAAGAGGACAAAGTATGAAGATTCACATAAAATCCATTGGCGGCCATTTTGTGTGAACACCTTTAATTCCTTTTGTGTAAGAAAAAGGAATCTCATGGCTAAACTTTACGTTATATATTTGAATTATTACTGTTCTATTTGGTTTTAATACATTGTCTTATAATTGGAACCAATAATTTTCATTTTCCTGACATCACCTCATATACCCCCTAAAAACGTGCTACTGACCCTTTAAAATCACCATCGCTTAAATGGCAGAAAACTCCGGCTCTATCAACCACTTGCCTAATCCCTTAAATTTGCTCTCATGCTATTGACGTCATACCTGAAAATGTAAACCCTTAACGGAGAGATGTTTTACTATCCTTGAGTGTTTTATAAACAAAAAAACCATACCTTTACCAATAATGACATAAGCCAAAGTTTGGCCCAACCACGTTAAATCATTACTTTAGATATTCATGTAATAGAGTCAACTTTTGGGAGAATGAAATATATGCTTGTACAATGAAACCATTAATATTGTTCATCTCGATATGATCTTTTACAATAAAGGTTTAATGATATTTTACGACAAAATGATTATTGACAACACTGTCCAAAATGTGCTTGAGTATTGGAATACTATGTCTTTCAACATGATATAATTTGGAATGATGTGTTTAGTTTCTATAGGAAATGCACAAACGATTGCAAACTGTTAGACTTCAATTACAATTTTTGTATAGAATAATTAATACAAAGAAAGAATTAATTAACTTTTTGAAAATGATGTATGCATATTTTGTAAAAATACCTCAAAAGATATTTCACATGTGTATTATTAATGTAAACTTGTGAAGAAATTTTGGTATAATTTGGAACTTCTTCTAAATGTCTTTCTTAAATTCAACATGACAATTAAAAATATTAATATCTATGGATTCTGTTCACATAATTAATTAGCTAATTATATACTTTTTTTCTAGCCAACGATTTATCTATGTTACAAGTATTAAACGACATGTTCTATTTTAGATTACTTGAACAATTGAACAATTAATTGCTAGAAAAAATAACAGGTAAAAATCTTGCTTTAAAAAAACGGAAACAGTTACCTGATGTATTTTATTGAAGCGTCCATAAAATACTTTAACCTCACTTTGCATATGTATACCACCCTTGCCTAACCCTACAGTATGTAGTCTAGATGTACTTTGAAGTCTTTGTACTTCGGACTCACTCTGTTTTGACCTGCGAAAACTAAATGATATATGATATTGCTTTTATATACATGTAAGGTGTATTTACTGTAATGACTTTTACAAAAAAAACCCACAAACTTGCTGAATATGTTTGAAAATCAAGTTATTCGATGCCTTAAAGGGGGTCTGCAACCCGAATTTTTAACTTCCAGAGTTTTATTAGCAGGGCCCCGAAAGAGTCGAAAATGCTCGGTCGGGAAGAACTCGTTTGGCTACAAACCGCTTACAGCTGACAGCCAGTACCAAGTTTATATCATGTGACCCCCTAACCCGTCTGGACGCTCTCATTACAATCTAAATAAATTTAGATCAACAGGTTTAATATTTGGTCATACTTTTGATCTAAGTGTGAGAGGTCGTCCCGGTGACCATTCGTATGCAAATAACGAATTCGCGATTTGATCAATCAAATTCGACGTTACAAACAGTTCATAGTCGCTCAATCAATGTGTGAACGGAAGAAACATATGATAGCTAATGGCCTGTTCTCAATAACAGTGTGCATTGTGAAAAATAGATCTAGTTTTTGATACTGATAATAAAAATATTAGTAGGTTGGCTTTAGTTTGGTTGTATGAAACATTTTTAGATTTATGATTGACAAAAAAACCACTATTTTAAAAATTATTTGGATGAAAACGAAAGAAATTAGTACAAACAAGTTTAATAAAAAAAGAGTTACCTGCCCTTGCATGAGGATTTTCGTAAATATTTACATTTATCATGCTCTAACTTTATGATTATTATTCGCCACGTTAGTATCTGTGCGATGTGAAATCATCATTTGTCATTGACAACTAGCAAATGCGCTAATCATTTTAAAATGAAAAAATATAATCTATTAAAACATCCAAGCAATCGGATTGTTTTATCGAAATGGTCGCTCTGCTCCGCTCCGAACATCATCCATTTCAAAAGATGTGCTGCTGATTTTTTTAAACTTCCAGCGAGCTAGGGCAACTTTTCTGATTGGCCGAGCGGCTGATTTCAGAGGTCAGCGGGATGACCCGCCTTACGGGCCAATCTAAGTTCAACAGTATGACCAAATATAAAACCTGTTGTTCTAAATTTATTTAGATTGCTCTCATTAACGATGGCCAATTAGGTTTCACGAGCTAGGTTGTTGATTCTCTTTAAAAAAGTCTTACAATTTTGAAACTGAATAATAAAAAAATAACTAATACTGATGTACGTACTCAGTTAAAATGGCTATGCCTTAACAAAAACCCAAACGTTTTCTTTGAAACTTTAATCAATCAATATTCGTGCATTTAAAAAAATCCAAAAGGCCATGATCGCGTTTCTTTTATGCTGGAGTATAGTCATGTGACGAAAAAGTGTTACATATATTGCACTGTTTACAATCAGATATAGTCAAACTAACTGAGTTAGCATGATATAGAATGGCACGTTTGACACCCTCGTAATGAAGAAAGTTAACATCAAGAGAATATACAGTACTCAGATATCGTTTGTATGTGCCAGTTTTGTGCAATATGTATTTGATATACTGTTACCATGAGCCACATGTACAGTGGCAGAACTTATTTGCTACTTTCAGTGGTTAACTCGTAAGATGTCATAAAACAGAACTACGTACGGCACCCTCAAGTTTGGCAATTTGTAACGCAGTGTTTTAAACAGTTCAGACGGTAATACCTTTCCTGAATAGAACATTTGGTAAATTAATGTTCATAGATAGATTATTATCTTATAAGATTTAAATTCGAAAATGGAAAAATATGAAGCTCACCAAAAAAACAATTATTAACAATTTTTGAAATTGCAAATGACAAAATACATTTTTACGGCTTTAAAATTAAGATGATAATATTATATTCTAACAGTCTCATAAAATTGCGTGTAGGCCAACAAACAATCTATAAAAGAACTACGGTGATCGGAAAAAGGCACAGAAAAAGAGTCACAAATTTTTAGTATTCATAAATATAAACAATAACATATTTAAAAAAAATTAGATTTAACATAAACAAATGCATATATTTAAATTTTAGGTAGGTCATTGATTATTGATCAGCACTTTTAGTTGACAGCACTAAGAGCACTACAATTGGACGTTTGTCTTAGAGACAATGAACTATTACCTTCAAAGAGAAGTTCAACACGAAGGGATTTAACGTAATTACATTAAATGCATGAATCACTAAATGGGATAGCAAGTTCCTTTTAAGCTGAGAAACAACAATTTAAAAAAAATGTAAATGTTTTATTTACTATTTTCTTCCTAAAATATCACTTCTATTCAGTTATTAGTTCATCAAAGTCAACATTTCATCAACGCATTTTATGAAATCAAAGTCTTAAAACCAATGCTTGACATACAATCACATATTTTACTTTTTGTCATTATTACCCAAATTAACAAATATTTGTTCTATTAGCATCGAGATGATATTGTGACATTTTTACTGTAACTTTTTTGCCTGTGACTCCATTTTCTACATTCGGTTCTAAACACAAATGTCGACCTTCGCGTCAATTAATAATTCAGCGCCACTCTATTCTTAAATTATGTATTATCTTTGGAAATATGATGGTTAGGAGTGAAACATGTTTCAAAGAATCCAGTGAATAATTTTCTGATATTGCAGACGTTTTCAAATTATATCAAAGGAATGTGATGGTAGTGAAATGTTTACCATACATTGCTTCTAAGTGTATGCAATCATCCGGGTCCTCACACTTTATCTTTTTTCTTTTCTTTGAAACGTGCACTTTGATGAAACACAGAATAACTTTAGCTTTTGCAAACTCGTATGTCAAACGTTGCATAAAACACCATGTTATTGGAGTAGCTACATTTTTCATTTTTACATGACTGATCAGGGCGACTTCCGTTCCTCAAAGCAGTAGCCCACTCTTGTGCATCTTCCTAAGCAAAGACTAAATCGCCAGTTTTATGTTTTGCTGCAGACTCTTGAATTTCCAATTTTGAAGTCACAAGAGGTTGCAGACAAGGTGACCCTTTCTCACCATATATATTCCCTATTGTAGCGGAAATTCTGGCCCATATGCGGAGACAAAATAAACATATAATAGGAATAACAGTAGGAGGTATAGACTACTTTTTAACTCAGTTCGCTGATGATACCACAATAATTTTAGATGGCTCTGAAACCTCTTTTAGAGAAGCATTGAAAGTACTCGAAACTTATGCATCATTCGGACTCAAAATAAACATTGACAAAACTAAACTTATCTTGATAGGTTCGAAACAATATTCAAGTTTACAGTATTGCAGAGAATACAACCTAGATTGGACACAGAAACCGTTTGTACAATTAGGTATATATTCTATTTCAACATAAGGCAGAAATGGTAGAACGCAACTACAAAGATAAGCTAAAGTAAATTGATAAAGAAATGAAATTATGGTCCCTGAGAGACCTTACACCTTTGGGAAGAATAACAGTTTAAAAAGCTTAATATTACAAAAACTAAATCATCAGTCTGATTAAAATCGACCGCGCTCCGGGGAATAAAATATAAACAATATTGACTCTGTCGGGGCTCGAACCATTCGGTATATCCTCTCCGTCTCGGTCTGAATGCACCAACCTCTATCGCGTGTTGCTGTAACCAGTTTAGAGCAGAAAACCCCAGTCGTAAGCTATCCAATCACATCCTCGTTTTTAAATAGCGTTTAGCGGCGATTATGTACAACGAATGGTACGCTGGAGTTACCTGCCCCTAGTATGATATCGAAGCTTTTACTGCGCTCCTTTCGATTGGCTAGATGAGCTTGTGTCGAACATGCGGGTAATAGGGGTGCCTTCAGACTGTGAATGAGAGGAAAGTCGGGCTGGGTGAGGTTCGAACCCCGCTAGAGATAGTATTTTTACACTTTTATTCCTCGAATCACAGTCGATTTTAATCAGACTGACTAAATCATCTATTTACTTCCCTCGCAAACCCAAAACTAGATACTGTAAGTAGTTTGCAACGAAAATGTTTCTCGTTTATATGGAACGGTAAACCTGACAAAATAAAACGATGTCTAATGACGAAATCTTACCAGGAGGGTGGTTTAAAAATGCCTGCTATCCTTGAAACAATTAAGTTATAAGAAAATAACATGGATCAGAAGACTATTTGTACAGGGTTCAAACATAAAACATATCTTATATACATTTAACCAAAGTATACTTTCTCCTGTAGAAATGGGACCAACTTATCTTAGAACGCAATATATCCCTAAATGTTTTCTATGCTTGGTCTGATTTACAAGAAAGAAATACATATGACAGTGACAAACTCAGCAGGCAATACATTTGGGCAAACGATAATGTAACAATTTCAAGTAAACCTGTGATATATTGCCACTATTTGCAATTGAATATTAGATTTGTAAACGATGTTTAAAAGATGACAATACATTTTATCCTACAATGAATTCGTAAACTTGTGTGGAGTTAAAACAAACTTTCTTGAATATGCAGGTTTAATTTCATCAATGAAAAACTATTTCAAATACTATATAAAACCAGAAAGAACTGCCATTTATTCCTCCAAACTTAGAAATTCTGTATAGAATAAAGAAAGGATGCGGTATATTTTATTCCCAATTGTGCAAGGATGACTCAACTCAAAAACTTAACTACCAACTTAAGTGGGAATTTCAGCCCCGAAGTGTGGAAGACTAATAAGTCTTTTTAATTTGTTTTTAAAATTTTTAATTTTTGAATCTCCATACAATACATGTACAAATCACAAAGTCAATTCAGTACATAACAACATAGCATTAACAAAAAGGTTTGATAAACAGGGTACATTTGAGTATACAAGTATGTAGAATGGTATGAAAAAAGGTTATGACAAACTGACCAGAATTTGAGAAAGCGTTCATAATTGCACTTTGAATAGGAATTAAAGCGGTCAATGTAATATGCTGTCTATATTTCTTCTTTTACATGTTTAAAGTTTGGAATCTTTTCCTGTAGCTTCATTTTATATATATTGTATTTACAGACAGTAATTATCAAATTAATTACATAATTTCTCTTCTCACAATAACCTAAAATGATGTTTTTCTTCGAGAATTTAATATCAGTTCCTGTTTTATCAAAAATCCATTTTTCTATTGTTTCCCAAGTAGGGTTAATGAGTTTACTTTCATGAAATAAATGCAAAATCGATTCTTTTTCGGATTGGCAAAAATTACACGCATTAGATTCTTTATATTTCATTTTTGACAGGTCATTTGTTGGCAGAAACCTATATATTATACTATATTGGAACCAAGAGTGTTGTACACTGTTGTAAGACTTAAATGTCATTTTTCTATAGTTTCCCATGTTTTTATTATCAGTGGTTTCGTTTAATTCTTTTTGCCATTTTTCTCGGTATTTTAACGGTTTTGGATTATTTTCGGCTATGAGTATATCATAGATTTCTCTACAACCCTTTGGTTCTCCAACTACTGCTTATAGTTGATTGGTTGTCCATCTATTTTGACATTGTTATTTAGCCATAAAGGTTGTGATGAAACATCTGATGCATTTTGGCATTTTTTGCCTTTTTGGTTATAAATTTATTCCATGACTTTAAAGGGGCAGTAGCACGTTTTTTGATAATTTTAAATTTCATAATTTTCACTGATAATTGTAAGTTAATGCTAAATGTATTATTATGACAGTGTCAAAAAGCTCATAAGACAAGCCAATCATACATAGACACAGGACAAAGTATGGAGATGCACATAAAATCCATTGGCGGCCATTTTATGTGAACACCTTTAATTTATTTTGTGTACGAAAAAGGAATTGCATGGCTAAACTTTACCTTATATATTTGAATTATTACTGCTTCATTTAGTTTAAATACATTGTCGTTCAATTGGAACCATTAATTTTCATTTTCCTGACATCACCTTTTATTTCCCCTAAAAACGTGCTACTGTTCCTTTAAAGTGTCTTTCCAAAAATGATTTGTTTGTGGTGTTATGACTGTTCTTAGTATGTTTTGTTCGCTTGTCTGTATAAAGTTGTCAATGTCGCACTGCATATTTGTTTGTGATAATTTCTTTATTTTTTATTCAAAGTTGGCTATTCTCTTAATCCATGATATCTTTTGTGATCGAATAAGACTTGGTATATCTGGGACTCTTATACCCCCTTGTTCATAGTTCTTAGTAATAGTGTCTCGGCTTACTTTGTCAGGTTTATTTTTCCATATAAACTTACAGCAAAGCTGTTCTATTTCCTATATCATTTGGTCGTTCGGGTTTGGTAAAGCTGCAAATAAGTGATTAAGTTGTGAAGAACAGAAGGCTCTTTAGTATAGTATTTCTACCTAAGGGAGTAAGATTTCTTGCTAACCATTGTTTCATAGATATCTTTAGAGTTTTATACGTTTATCTTTATAGTTGCGTTCCACCATTTCTGCAAGATTGTGAGTAAATATAATACCTAACAATGTAAATGAGTCATTCTTCCAATCAAGATTCCAGTTTGTACAAAGTTTTCTTTTTGAGTTATTTTCTGAACCTATCCATAATACCTGCGTTTTACTTACGTTTATATTTAGGCCTGAGAAGGAGGCGTATTGGCTTAGAGTTTTTAATGTCGCCTGTAGGCATTTTTCGCTGCCATCTAATATAAGTGATGTGTCATCAGCATATTTAAAATAAGGTATTCAGTGTCTCCTAATGTAATCCCTTTAATCTTATCATTATTTCTGATTATTATAGCCAAAATTATGCACACAAAAGAAATATATATGGAGATATTGGGTCACCTTGTCTACATCCTCTGGAGATGTTAAAATAATTTGAAAGGAAACCATTTACTACAACGCAAGATTGAATGTTGTTATAAAATGTCTTCTTCCATCTAGTAATAGATGTTCCAAAGTTAAAGAAATTGAGAACTTCTTGAATAAAATTCCAATCCACAGAATCGAAAGCTTTTTCGAAATCAATAAGAAGTAGAATTCCGGGTATATTCATATATTCGGTGTAGTCAATAATATCATAAACAAGTATTTGTCACGAAGGTGACAAGCAGTCTAAGTAAACCTAGCCTCACTATTATCCGTTACACTGCTATACTGAGCAGTGTAACGGATAACAGTGAGGCTAGGTTTACTTAGACTGAGGTGACAAGATCCCCCGCCGCAAATTGATGTGAACAAAATGCATACTGTATACATAGAAACACTTGTCATGCTACTAGATGTCATTTAGACCACAACAAATCAACTGGTCCCTGGGTCTTCCATATATAAGCCTCACTGTGACCTTGAAAATAATGTGAAGGTCACCAAAATCGAACTTGCCCGGCGCCTTCCCAATAAGATGCCTTGTGTAAATTATGAAGAGAATCAAGTTAATGGTTCTTGAGATAACCCACTGACAAGCCTAAAATGCAGGTTTCAATGCTGAAATTTTCAAAGTCTCGCTGTGACCTTGAAAATAATGTGAAGGTCACCAAAATCGACTGGGCCCGGCGCCTCCCAAATAAGATGCTTTGTGTAAATTGTGAAGAGAATCCAGTTAATAGTGTTTGAGATATCCCGCTGACAAGCCTAAAATGCAGGTTTCAATGCTGAAATTTTCAGTCTCGCTATGACCTTGAAAATAATGTGAAGGTCACCAAAATCGACTGGGCCCGGCGCCTCCCCAATAAGATGCTTTGTGTAAATTATGAAGAGAATCCAGTGAATGGTTCTTGAGATATCCCGCTGACAAGCCTAAAATGCAGGTTTCAATGCTGAAATTTTCAAAGTCTCGCTGTGACCTTGAAAATAATGTGAAGGTCACCAACATCGTTTGGGCCCGGCGCCTTCCCAATAAGATGCATTGTGTAAGTTATGAAGAGAATCCAGTAAATGGTTCTTGAGATATCCCGCTGACAAGGGTAAAATGTCAAGTCTCGTAATGACCTTGAAATAAAGGTCAAGGTCATGAACCTCTAGAGGGACCTTGCTCTCATGGCGATGAAGCTATATACAAAAAATGAAAAGAATCGGGTCAATATTGTTTTTGAGTTATTCAATTTCATCCGTCGGGACGTACGTACGGACGGACGCTGCTCAATACTATATCCCCCGCTTCGCTAAACGCGCGGCGGGGGATAATGAGGCGAGTACATTCACCAATATATCTTTTCGGCATAAACCCCTTTTGATCTTCATTTATAATAGAGGGCAGGACGGTTTTTATTCTGTTTGCAATCGCCGATGAACCAATCTTATAAGCTACAATTTTAGTAATGAAATTGTTCAAAGAACAGCTGATCATATATCTTGAAGACATACTATCCTGTTTCATCAATATATGATTAATATTATTCTTTAGTTTCATTGATAAACACTTTGGTTTCATCTAAATATATTTTGTCATAAAGTAAAGAATTATTGAATTTCCAATAAATCTTACCTCTTTCAATTTCGCTCATTTCTAATTCAATCCAAATTATTATTAAGTGTTATTAATTGAACTCTCAAGATATTTTGATACGATAAAATAACGAAGTCTTGCCTGTTTGACTGGATTTTTTTGTCTCCATGTATATCTTTTGAATTACTAAATTTTGTTCTCTCCACGGATCTATTAAATCATTTTCTTCCATAAATTCACGCCAGGTTTCTCTCATTGTTGATTTTTTTTATAGTTAAAGTAGTCTAATTTTGGATCTTGAACAAAATTCCAGTCGCCACATATAGAAAAGCGATCTGATTGTAAATCAGTAATTAATGATATGATTTCACGGTTAAATTCTGGTGTTGGTATTTGGTCCATATATTGTTATCAAAGTAAGTGTGTGATTCATGATTTTCATCTTTAATGCGATATAATTTCCATTTTTATCATTTCTAAGTTCTTCAATTGAGAAGTCAAAGTTGTCGTTTATAGGTATGGCTGTCCCTCTGGCATTGCTTTTAAAAGAACTGAAGAAACAATATTTGGATCCCCACTCTTTTATTTTACTTTCCAATTCTTTTGTAAAATGTGTATCTTGAATACAACAAATGTTTGCTTTTTTGCTTTTTAGATGGCAAAAACATCATTTAGGCCTTGACAGTTTGATGATATAATATTTAGTGTGTCTTGCATTATGGTGGATATTTGATCTGTCTTGTAATGCATGAACTGGTGTTTAAAATACGCATTGGTGTATGGAGAAAGTTTAGTGAATTTTGAGATGAAAGTGCAGAAAGGGAGCTTTGAGCAGTGAGAATGTTAATAAAAAGGTAAGAGTTTACCTTCATATTCAGGTTTGTTGTCCGGTGTATGTGTAATCCTGAGTTGTTAAAGGTTGCAGTGAGAGAGACTTCGTTATGGTTTGATTGTATTCAGCATGGTATGAAGCGCGGGTGTCTTGCTTGGGTCATGACGGTCCGTGCCGTGCACGTGCGGTTTGCTTGTTGTTTTCAGTGAAACTTTGTTACATGTCTTTTTAGTAATATGGTTAGTCTTTTATATATCATTTAATGGATATCGTATATTAAATGAGAATTTAAGCCACGTTATGGTTTGAAAAAAACTTCATATAATTGGTACGGTGAAAAGTATAGCATGGTATGTATTCTTGATTATTTTAAATTCTTAATGTACAGGTATTTTTATATAGTGTATGATTTAGATATAAGCAATTAGACTTTTAATTCTATACCTTTCCAAGCAGCTTTTAATATCAAACACAGGTGGGTCCAATATAGAGTTCTCCATAGAATCCTTACGACAAATAAAGACATGTATTGATAGATTCTCCACTTTGTACATTTTGTAATGTTGAAATATAATCGGTTTGTCATTTACTTTATGAATGTATAATTGTCAAAAGACTGTGGCATTTATTTATTTGGATTGAAAGTAAAACTTGTTTAAGAATAAATACGGAATCAATATTTCTAGGGTTTAAAGAAAGAAGAAATAACGTTCTCAATTTGACTTTCACGCTGACAAAAGAATATATATACTCACGAACATTTTCAAATATATTACCTTCCCTTGATGGACTCAAGCCGAAATTAAGATACAATTACGATTTGCATAAATCCAACGCCTACTCGCAATGTAAATATACGATTCATTTATCTCATTTTGGTCACCTTGCCACAATCTATTAATATAGATACATAATTCGTTATCAATTCCATTTATTGTACCAAACAATGTACTACTGGTGAAATTATTGACTAAAACAAGTTTTCCTTATCCGGTATCTCGTTTTTACTATTACTCGCTCTATCTTTCAAGTTCTCTCCCGGCATTTTTACAAGCTCACACCTATTGGCGAATCGTAAAATGATTGTTACACTTTACAATATTTATAACATTTGACATACTGTTTTTTTTAAGGGAATCGTTAAAGGGACAGTAGCACGTTTTAGGGGGAATATACTGAGTTAAAGGTATTTATACAAAAAATTCTGCCAATGGACTTTATGTAAATCTTATAATTATAATCTTATAAATATAATTTGTCTCTGACTATAGATGATTAGATTGTATAATGAGATTGTTGACACTATCCAAATAATACATTTAGTATACAATTATCAGTGAAAACTTGAAAACGTAAAATTTCAAAAAGGTGCTACTGCCCCTTTAAAAAGTAAAGTCATATCTGTACTTATATACAGTGGGTGGATAATATCTTGGGCAATCAGGCATGTATGTATTTCCAACGATATTTATGAACAATACACTCCTCGAAAATACACAACCAACAAATTATAAGTTCGTTTTGTTTTATTGAATAATAATAAGTACTGTAGCAAATATAATTTAATAAATCGTCGTTTTTTGTTGTTTTCGTGTCAATTAATAATCATTTGTACTGGTTCAAACTAAATTGAGCTAAGTGTCTTTTTATAGTTAAGCACCAATGGTGGATCATATTTTAGAATCTGTCATATTGTTATTAAAAAGCATTATCATAGGAATCCATGTTACATTATGATGCTTGATGTTTATTTTACTTCAAGCTAATGAAATAAAAATTATTGTCGAGTGAAAAGATAAAACACAAAAGGTGATATTGAAAGCATGCAAAAGTAATAAAAGACAAATAGAATATTGGGGACCCAGCTTGTGGAATCCATGAAAGCCCACAACGAGCCATGTCGTGTGACCATGTGCAGTTCGAATACAGTTCCCTTTCACACGTGATCAAGTGACCTCAAAAGGTTAATTGGCGTTGTGGTTGGAATTAGCCTTGTTTTTAATTAGGCTCTCTCCCTAAAATTTAAGAAAACATTTTAGTGCCTGTTACATTTGACAATGATCTAAATGTGAACAAAATCTGTTAGAAAAAATATGGTTAAAATTATTGATGATTCAGAAAAATAATGTTCCATAATATCTGTCTTCGTCGATTTTGATATTAATATAACAATTTCCTACGAAATATAATGTAAATACTAAAAACAATATTTTTAAAAATGAATTTCCTGCTAATACCAAGGATTGATCATCAAGAACGATATGATACGACCACTCGTTTAAGAATAACTATTGTTTATCTTTTATACCATTTGACATTTTCCATCAACAAAAACAAGGAACTCGTGCATAAAACGATATGTAATGGTAAAGAATTTCTTCATTTAATCGCTACTTTTTTTAAAGGGACAGTAGCATGTTTTAGGGGGAATAAAAGGTGATGTCAGGAAAATGGAAATAAGTGGTTCCAATTGAAAGACAATGCATTTAAACTAAATGGAGAAGTAATAATTCAAATATATAACGTAAAGTTTAACCATGCATTTTTCTTACCCAAAATGAAAGCAAGGTGTTCACACAAAATGGCCGCCAATTGATTTTTATATGAATCTTTATACTTTGTCAACTGACTATGGATGATTGGCTTGTGTAATGAGATTTTTGACAATGTTAAAATAATACATTTAGTATTAACTTACAATTATCAGTGACAATTTTAAAATAAAAATTATCAATAAACGTGCTACTGCCCCTTTAAAGACATTGAATTTAAAACATATTGTGATTTTTTAACGATTACCAAAATAACGATATAATACGGTTACTCGTGTAATAATGAATACTAACTGGAGTTGCAGGAGACACGGACCGGGCCCTCGTAGCAGTGTGGGTGGAGGAACCAGGTAAATTGGCACTGGTTGAGGACAGTCTCCGTTCCGTTACAATGGATGTCTTTAATCGTCCCCTGGGTCAAAGAGCTCCCCTCCCTCACAACTTGAGCGCTCTCTCTGAAAGTTGTCATAGTCACAAATATATTTTACTGTATATATGAATGTCTGATTAAGAGTTCATGTAATGTGTCAATACTATACTATATGGCGCCTTTTCCAGGCTCTCACAATCTGCTCAAAGAACTACCTGTTTTTAGTTACCATTTTAAATGCTAGGTGAACTATATGCAATGTGGATGAATTGCCTTGCCAAGCATTGGTTGGGCATACCGTCTTTTGGATGACAACGTTTGTCAAGCCCTTCAATTAAAAAGTCTTTAAGACAATTGTATATACTTGTGTGTTTTTATAGAAAAAAGAACTTTATCAAGACTATATCCAAATAAACAAAGGTATACTGAGAGAAATGTCCCTTGATTATTTCTCATTTTATCTAATATAGAATAAATCTACCGATCATAATGAAAACAGAAGTTTTAAACCTCGAAACCCATTGTATCTCTAGTTTTTGACTAAATAATGTAATCCAGTAGGTAAATCTTACGTTTCAAAGCCTTTCTCTCTACACACAACTTGAGCTGCATTCCTTGAAAAGGCTCCGCAGACGGTCCCCCATGTTCCGTTACGAAACACTTCCAGAAGCCCATTCTCTGGACCAGGATTCAGGCGAATACGGAATCCTGAAATGTGAAATGATTATAGCAGGTTAATATTTTTCTTCAACTTCATATATTTAAGGTAGTCAAGGCTACCTTAGTCGCACTCAGTCGCACTGAAGTATACAGAATCTTTGGCAAATCATGAAATAGGATTTATGGATGTCAAACAAGTTTTTGAAACAAAACTTTCTAGGGCAGGACAGATATGGCGGAACTGCCTTGAAAAACTGAGTCTATATCATTTACAATCTGAGATCAATTTGTTCAAATAATCATACTTTAAGTATTTCTGTACAAAATCCTATAATAACCGACCTGTTGGGCAGAAGAGGGAAACATCCTGGCTGTGCTGACAGTTGTGGACACCCCAGCCTCGGTGTGGACATTCCACCAGCGACTTTTCATTTCCGGTACATCCAAGGTCATCCAGCAATATCGGCATCTCCGCTTCACCGACAGAGGTTGACGGTATGATCTCAGCAAAATCACTGAAGATAAATCGGTTTAGTAAAAAAATAAGAAAGTTAGAAAATCTTGTTTCTTTTAGGTTTATTGATGTTAATGTATGTTATAAGCTCATGTGCTAAAGACACGTCACTACATATTGAACAGATTAATATAAATGCCGCTGTTACAGATGACAGATTCCTGACCTAGTTGCATGTCCTGTAAAGAGGTTATCAGAATTTCGTAAATCAATGTTTAATGTCTGTCTAAGTACACTTACACAAGTTACTGAAACTGTATTTAAAATGTTTTTGGGCCAGGATGTTTGAAAATTATCTAAAAAAATATAACATCTATTTAAGGAGATTCCAAAACAACATCGACGATTCTTAAAAGGCGCGTTTTTCAGACAACTGAACAGACACTCATTTGTACAATAGTTATCTAGTTGCTCCAATGACCTGTGAGTTCAACAAGAAATTTGGTATTTTGTATGGAGACGTTTCTTTTGTTCGTAAATTTGTTATCAGAGAAATAATGTGATAATGTTATTTGTTGATTCGAAGCAGAACTCACGGTGGAAGGCCGATTGTTCTGCAAGCGACCCGAGCGTCTTCATAAGAAAAGTTGTCACTACAGACCGTACCAGGTCTACCTTTCCAGAAGACCACAAGGAAGCCCTTGAATGGGCCTGGTCTAAGGGTTGCTGGTAGACCTGAAAGAATTTTTATTCAATTGTTAGGTTTACTGTACAACATGTGTCATGTAGTATTGAAACTGTCCGTCTCATAACTGCTATACAATGTTGGAGATCAGTTAAAATGCAGAAACAAATTGGGATTTTTACAATTTCCTACATAACAAGAAGACATAGACATCAGCATCCCCGGGGAAATTAGTTTCACTTGAAATCCCAAACATTCCTTAATGGAGACAATTCAGAGAGAGAGAAAACAGAACAAGGGAAAAATCTCCTGACAATCTCAAGTGCAACCCGGTACCGATACCCTGAACACACGTGTACGTCAACCATTGGTTGTACTACCTTAAATAGTTTCTGAGAAATGTTAAGTTGTTGCCTTTCCAGATGCACTGATCACCTTCAAAAAACAATGAACAGGGGCCAAAACATAATTGCACAGTTCAATTTTCGAAGTCCTTCAATGTATTTATACGTTAAGATTTGACATATCCTATCTAAACAGTTTCTGAGAAAAAATATCCAATTTTATTACATGATCAGTGATGAAATACTGGGTTTTATCAGTGAAATAAACTGTCTATCAGACAACAGTGACGATATATGATATTTTCACTGTGACCCGTGACGATATCTTATATCGTCACTGGTCATGTGCCGGAACTACTTTCAGCCATGTAAACAAAAGAGGGTAACTTTCCACTTTTAAAGTCATTTTAATTGCATATTTCATTAAAAAATCATATAATAAATAGAATACTTAATGTAGTTTTCCAAATACCAGGTTTATTTCATCTCGTGACAGGGGTAAAGTTGATATTTCACTCGTGGCTGCGCCACTGTGAAATATCAACTTTACCCATGACACTCAATGAAATAAACCTGGTATTTGGAAAACTACATTAAGTATCCTCTATTTACTCGGCCCTTTTACTTGGCCCTTTTACTTTGCCGCTAAAATTTCTTAAGTTGTTATCCAATTGAAAGATATTATCTACAAAATTGTTATCAAATCGACAGATAGAGTACTTTCATTTATTATCTCTCACGATTCCCAAAATGTGTTATCCTATCGGAAAACATTTCCTTATATTATTTATCAAGTTGTTATAAACTTTGGAAATATAATTCAATCATCACCTTTTTATTTATAATGCTATTGACAGATTCCACAAATCATCTCTTGATTCGCTACCATATTGACATATCATTCCATTATCACCTCGTAAATTGTTCCCTTCTTGACAGATATTAACTTATTACCCTGCCGACAGATAACTCCAACATCTTGAAAATGGAAACAGTCATGGGATCCCCATTCCCGGTGTTCGCAGTCGTCAAGATACTCCTCGGTTCCAGTGCAGTTGACATCGTCCAACCATATTCTCCCTTTGCCTGGCTCATAAAACTTTCTTCCAGAAGACAAGAGGGGACTTGGAAGAGAAATGGCGTAGTTTCTGAAACCGTGGAAGAAGACATTCTACTTTAATCAACGTTCGATTAAACGGTGGAATAAAATAGATTTTTTGTTTAAAGATAGTCTGTTTTGACCTACCACTTTTCGCTACTTTAATGACATAGGTTATATTTTCATCCAGTCATTCTCTCAAGTGAAAAGACACATCATGTTGAGTCTAATGACATCCTATCTTTCTTGAATAACCAACGTGATCGCGATTGATGTCACTATTTTATTTCACATGTTTTAAACCATGAGGTAAAGGTAGAAAACGGAAAGAGTTTTTTGCGATATATATGCCCATCTCTCCTTAACAGAAAATTTGACAGTCCTTTCAGAAACATTCTGACTTTTATGAGTCTTCGCCAGGTTTCAAAGAATAACCTAAAACAAAACACTGTAAGGATTTATTAGCCTGTCGTTGAGGCTCGGTTAAATTATCCCTTGTGAAGGGAATTGATGCAAATGATAGAAACCCTGCAATATCTTACGGGTTATATCCAAGCTGATTGCAGACCACTCCTCCAAGTGAAAAGTTGAAGTGGTCGCCACACACTGATCCCCATTGCCCATTGTGGTACACTTCCAGGCGTCCAGCGTCCCCCTCAACCAGCAGATGGATTCCACTGAGCTTGGGGATGAGGCGCACAGAAGCATCTTGAACATAGTACAATAAGAGATTATTATCTGAGCGAGCATATCATATGATTTTAACAAAACGAGTGTGAATATTTGTATTACCTGAGCAAAACGAGTTTCGTAAATAACTTCAGGGAGTTATAATTTCTTTATAACTGATTCTATGTCATTTTATTTCCTTGAAAATATCAAGAAAACGGCTTTCTTCCTTGCACCGGCTGGCTACACGAACAGTGATTTAATGTCACAGACGTAGACTAACAGTCGTTGCTAGGCAGAAGTGATATGTGCACATGTACACATGTGCTCACATTGAAAATATGTCACCTACCATTTTCCACAATATGGGTAATTAATCAATTTGTTGAATTAATTTGAGTGCAGGATTCTAGGTCATAAATAACATCGATTTGGATATATCCGATTATCGTTTCGAAGTAATGTGGTCACATACATTGTTATAATTTGTTCAAGTAAATAAAAAAAAAAACATGGAATAGAGAAATTGTTTTAATGGCGGTTATCAAACTTCCCCTTAAGTGTAAAATTGTTGTTTTAGTCAATGTCCGCCTCTCCATCAATACATCTTCAATCACAATCTCTTCTTTGCGGGCCGAACATATCAATCGAAACTTTGGGGTACTATGTCATAAAAACTTGGAAGAAGGAATTGTATTTAGATTTTATCAAGTCAAAATATAGTTATTTGTAGAGGAATGTTGACTAAATCTCACGAGATGAACAGTCTATCCCGACATCCTCTTCATGTTCGCAGTTGTGGACGCCCCAGCCTCGGTTTTTGCAAGGGAAGGAACTCTCGTCTCCAGTACACGTGACGTCATCCAACAGGATTCGACCAGATCCTTTCTCCACTTTGGAACTTCGAAGTTTAACAGCGTTTTCACTGAAATATTCGAAAAAGCATTAATAGAAACTTACATAATATAAATCCCTTCATTCATAAAAACAATTAAACCAAGAAAGAAAAACGTATGTTTTGACCTCTGAAACAGTTACTCAGGAAATATCATGATGAGTTAATAAATCTTCCATCCTGCCGACGGTTTTGTTATCAAAACGATAGTTTCCGTTAGGTTATATATAGTACGCTACAATAGCCAGTAAGTTATAAGGGGTGTAACATTTATTTGAATAAATCTGAATAATTTTACACTAAACAGTAGATTTTACCTTTGTAGGCCCAGTGTTCTGCAAGCGGCTTTAGCTGCATTATCTGTAAAGCCATCGTCACAAACAGTTCCCCATTCCCCGTCCCAGTTCACCTCCAGACGTCCCTTGGTTGGTCCCGGAACGAGGCGGAGAGGAAGGTCTGTAAAATAGGTTATGTGTAGGTTAAAACATGACCAGTGGATATTATTAACACGAAATCCCGATGACAACGGGAAATGCCAAAGGGCCATAGATATAAAAGTAACAACATACGGAGGATCTGTCTTTCCTGGCTGAGCAAGTAGGCCTAATTAAATGACTCGTTTTACGTGAGAAAAGATAATTATGATATTTGTCAACATAATTGACATACATTATTGTTATTACTTGATGTCATTTTTGTTCACAATAGCACGAAGAAACAGTGATAGTGAATAGTGAGCGGCAACTAGAAAGAGCCACTCATTGTATAAATACATATGCTATGTACTGAAGGTCAGGAAACACGTGGAAACACCTTCTAAACTCTGACCGACGGACACAGCGACAGACTCACGGAGAGAAATCCCAAAACCTATCTTCCTACTTCTTGGCCGTGGATAATTCTTAGTTAGAATAGTGCTTGATGAAAAAGCAAACATAGCCATTGTGCTTTTAGGACGAAACCTCTATGATGCTAAAAAAATGAATATGTTTGAACCTTTACTGCACTCGACTGAAACTTCTTCGCCGCCTTGGCAAGGGTTAAGGCTTGTGGAGGCAGTTGGAAAACGGCATTGCTCAATTGATTCCACATTACTGCGACATACCAGTGATGAAATCATTTGGTTTCGTCTCAGGGCGCTTCCAGGTCTAGTCGTGTCGATGGTTTGTGCATAATTTCTGAATTTGGGTAAACGCAAATCATGGATTGGTTTAATATAAAATAAAATGAACCACATTCGATTCAGGATCTTTAAAAAACACTTTAAAGCAGGTTGGCACGTATCCGTCTAGGAAGTAAAAGATCAGAGAAAATTAAAAGTAAAAAAAACACGTAGATTAAGAATAAGCTCACGCTTCATATCCAAGAGACTTGCAGGCCGCCTTTGCTTCATTGAGGGTGAAGTTTTTGTCACACACAGTTCTCCACTGGTTCTTATAGAAAACCTCCAATCTTCCTTTATTTCCCCCTGGGACTAAACGGGTTCGGACGCCTCCTTCAACTTTATCTATTAAAAAGCTACAAAATGTCTAATATACTGATTGAAGTTCATATCTCATCAATGGACTTGAAAATATATCCATTTATGCATAATATCTCTAAAATGCTTGAATTCATGGAAAAATCAAGAAAACATCTCAAATGCATTTAATATTCGAAATTATGCATCCAATTAATCTACCTATTAGTTACAATACCTAATAAACACTATTGAATCGAATATATCTTCCTGTCAGCTTATGACAAGGTTTCAAAAGTACGTTTCGATCAAAATCCCGGCTTTGAATGGCCGTATTTTCGCTCTTATGTACTGATTGACCTTTAACTTGTTATTTTCAGTAACAGTTAGTGGTTCCCGATGTAATAACATCGATTTCAAAATTTGACATGTGTGATCCTATCAACATACTCTGTGTCTCTTTAAATCAAAAGAAGTTAAAAATCCGAAAAGGCACAAAAACTTAAATCAAAAGAAGTTAAAAATACGAAAAGCAGCATCTACAAAAGCTGACGGATACATACACCAAGTTTCAATGAGCTGAGTCTAATATATTGTTGGGTTTTGTGTATTAATAAGTACCTTTCGTCCTACTTATTAACACAAAAATTTGCCTGTTATCAATTGTCTAGGTTCAATGCAGTTTTAATCAGCTGCGTCTATTAGTTTTACGAATAAACAAAATGAATAAGGAAGGACAAGTCATGACTTTGTCACACGTTATTACAACGTGGTAATCTTAAATCAACCTGCCACATAAATCGACAGGCCTACTTCAACCCTCTGATTGTAATCACTGTGGTGGTCTCCAAATGAAAATTAACAACCATCCAATATCGATTAAATAAGTTTGCTATAAAATTGAAATGATGTTGTTGGGAAAAACATATGAAAAATGCCCAGGCATGTGACCAAATTGCAACGGAATAACATGTGGAATAGACATTAGTATTCATTGTTGGGTGAGTACGTACGTGGTCGGCAGGTGACGTGGACAGGTCTTTGAGAGCAGTAGGTGTGATGACTCCAGGTGAAGCCACACTTGTTGAGTTCAGACTCGGTCCCGTCACAGTAGATGTCCTTGATGGTTCCCTTGGTAGAGTAACTGCCTTGCCTCACCACTGCAGCGTTCTCTCTGAAATGATATAATTTTAGTTATTAAGAAGATAGTACTAGAACATTTGTGTCCATGGGACACAGATGTCCCAGCTTATAAAAAAGCTCTCAATGTTTTTAACCATAGAATGTAAAAAGAGATGCATATCTTTAGCTGAATTTAAGTTCAAACATCCAATAAATGTCGAAAATTAAAAATTCCCGAAACAAAATATATGGTGAACACCTTTATGATACCTATAAAGCATGTTTGGAAGAATAGCGCAGTCTATCCAGTACTTTTTGAGGAGAAGTGGATAAAAAACGCCCCTTTTCATACCATTATGAGCTTTCACTTGCCCCAAAATTCACCGAAGTTCAACATGTCAGAAATTTGAAAAAAATTCAAAAATTGAAACACAAAATATGAGATGCACACCCTTAGGATGCCTTTAAGCCATGTGTGCAATTTAAATTAAATCCATTGACCGTTTTTTGAGGAGAAGTGGATAAACAACACCCCCTATCTCACTACTATGAGCTTTCACTTGCACAAAAATTCACCTAACAACATGACAGAAATTTGAAAAAAAACCTATAAAATAAAAATAAATATATATTTAAAAAAATATATGAGAGACAACAGAGGGAAATCCATATGCCCCAACCATATATGGCAGGGGCATAAAAATAAAATACCAGTATAAATTCAAAAAGCTTGTTGACACCATTGCAGTAGTCAACTATTTGTGTTACTGTGTGAAGTTTAAAACTCCAACACTCTTTGGATCTTAAACTCAATGATGGGACTGACTAAAATACGTTTCAACGACAGTTAAGCATGCTTTGAAGACAATAATAAAATGTAAGAAATCCATACATTTCCTTCCAAGGACAGTAATAATTTCAAATGGGTCGCTGACAGTTAAGTTCAGCATTTTACGTTTAGGTGACAGTTCATCAATTCTTACGTTTCAAAGATAGTTCGACATTTCTTACGTTCTAAAGAGCCATTCCGTGAGTTGTATGGGGTCACAAATATCAAACTTTATCACTGGATCGAAAAGTAACGATTGTTGCAGGAAAGTACTATTTTAAGGGCAATCAAGGTAAGACAAGGAAGGTTTTTACTTATCGAGCTATTCAATGTTAGTTTAGCTATTCTTACGTTTCAAAGACAGTTAAGCATTTCTTACGTTTCAAGACCTCTCTCCCTGCATACAACTTTAGCAGCATTCCGTGAAAAGCTCCCACAAACAGTTCCCCAAGTTCCGTTCCTGTACACTTCGACAAGTCCTGTCTCTGGTCCCGGGTTCAGACGCACTCGAAATCCTTTAATGTGAACAGTAACTTAAAGGGGCAGTAACACGTTTTTATGGGGCGTATAAGGTGATGTCAGGAAAAAGAAAATTAATGGTTCCGATTGATAGACAACGCATTTAAACTTAATAGAGCAGTAATAATTCAAATATATTATGTAAAGTTTAGCCATGTGATTCCCTTTTCTTACACAAAATGAATGCAAGGTGTTCACACCAAATGGCCGCCCATTGATTTTAGGTGAATCTTCATACTTTGTCCTCTGACTAAAGATGATTGGTTTGTGTTATGAAATTTTTGACACTGTCAACATGACACATTTATCATAATTATACTATAATCGGTGAAAATTTTAAAATATAAAAATATCAAAAAACGTTCTACTGCCCCTTTAAAGTGTGTAGATTTTCTTGAAATTGAAGTAAATTGTTGTTTTGAATGAAGCTCTTATGGGGTGTACTTATTAGATGGAGACCCATTGAATGTAACTAACATCTTTACCAAACATAGAAGAGAGACCCTGCAAGAAAGCCTAAATGCTAAGGAAAAACTTTAAAACATAACAAACAGACCTTTTGGGCATGAGACGGATACGTCTTTGCTGTGTTGACAGTTGTGAACACCCCAGCCTCGATGTGGACATTCATCCAGCGACTTTTCATTTCCGGTACAGCCAAGGTCATCCAGCAATATGGGCATCTTTGATTCACCAACAGAAGTGGTGGGTATGACCTCGGCGAAGTCACTAGATTAAACATATTTATATTTTGTTAAAAAAAATTATTTATCTTGTTATGTCTAAATAACAAAAAACATATACATGGTCAGGTGTAAAAAGTCATTACTCTTTGAAATTGACATTGACAGGCATTTCGTCAAACATTCCCAGTATTTGGTGCAAGTTAAACATTAAAAATATATTATTTCTTTTGCGTCAATAGAAAGTTTATGTGTGGGTTTTTGTCCTCATATTCCATTTACATCCTATTGATATAGTTTATAGTGTTTTAAACCCGTCAACAGCAGGGAATGTTGTCGTGGCGATATTTGAACAGTAAAGTAAGACAGACTTACGCTACTTTCTTCTTGGATCGACAAACGACCTTTGCATCTTTATATGAAAAGTGATCATTGCAAACCGTTCCTGTTTGACCTTTCCAGTGAACCACTACAAGTCCTGAAGTCGGTCCTGGCCGCAAACCGACAGGAAGAGCTGAAAAAAATGTTATAAATGCGTACTGAAAAAAAAAGAAACAAGCAAAAAAGCTCACTAATACCCCCGACTGTGCATCCCTGACGAACTGAATTATTTTTTACTTTCAATGTAGTCATCTCTTGCACAGCATTTGACCCCCAAAGAGGAATTGAGAAAAATGGCTTATAAAAAAAATGGAACTTTGTAAAAAAAAACACACAAAAAAACCTTATCAATTTTAGTTTTGATTTGGCACTGCACCGCTCCTAGTAGGGACGAAGACACATGCAAAAGGTGAAAAGAATCAGATGGAAAGGTTTTATCGTAATGGGTTGGACAAATCTGATATTGGAAAATGACTATCAGGTATGTTCAAAACATAGAAATTTGTAAAATAAATCATAAAAAATTCAAATGTTAACGAAATTTGCTGTAACTTCGCACTGCACCCCTCCAAGTAAGGTAGAAGACATGTGCAAAATTTGAAATGAATCGGATAAATAGTTTTCCAGTAATAGGTCGGACAAATCTGATATTGGAAAATGACTAAGTTCAATACATGGAAATTTGTAAAAAAATTCATAAAAAATTCAAATGTTAACGAAATTTGCTGTGACTTCGCACTGCACCCCCCCCCCCCCCCCCCCCCTAGTAGGGTAGAAGACATGTGCAATGAATCGGATAAATAGTTTTCCCGTAATAGGTCGGACAAAAAATGTCCTCGGACACACACACAGACACACACACACGGAATAATTGGTATTACTAGATACCCCGGACCGTTGGCCGGGAGTATAATACATCAGAAATTCTAGAGAGTACTCTTTTGTCAATTGGATGAAGCCATCGAACTGCGATTACAGCTGGATATGATGTTATTTCAATAGATAATTATTATCATTACTACCATTATCGATGTTGTTTTGTTCTGTTACCATATTTTATTATTTTCGAGCCTTACTTTCCCGACACCATATTCCGACGTCTTCCAGATGAATACAGTCATGCGACCCCCAGCCCCGGTGTTGACATTCATCAAGAAAGGCTTCGCTACCGGTGCAGTTAACATCGTCCATCCATATTTTACCTTTGCCTGCGTCGTACATTTTCCTACCATCGGGTGAAATTGGACTCTTGACAGTCATTGTGTAATTCCTAAAACAATTGAGACGTTTTCATTTACATGAAGATGAAGATTGAAAATGTGGTAGTAGAGCAAACGAGTACAAGTTCTATCCCCTAGTGTGTTGAGTTGTGGTGTTTTATTGCTAGATTAACACAGGTACCCCTGCAATATGCGTTGTAGGAAAGAATAATGATTACAATACGTCTTACCTTTCTGCCTCAGGTAATAAATATAGACTGCCTCACGACCCTCTTACCCTCGTTAGATAACTTCTCAAACAGTACTCAAATTGTTGAAAGTACTAGTCGTTTCTTAAAGTTATCAATGACACTGCTTGTCGGTTCAATATAGTGACAAAATACAGATTAAAATTGTGATTTGAAATTTAAAAAAACGAACAACGGCTTGCAAATGGTAAACAAATAACGGAATGTAGAATTTCGACTGTGAAGCATATTTTCGTATGCTATCATCATCTGATAATCATTTTAAAAAAGTCACTATCACACATATCAAAACGGAGATGAACATTGAAGTACAAATTATGTTTTTTGAACCAAATTTAAAAGATGGGTATTAAAAAAACACTTAATCATTCACGATCATTCCCTATGTCTCTTTAATTGTTGTATTCAAACGATTTTAGATGGTTGTTGAAAATGAGTAGATGTATATCTAACAGAAGAGATAATAAGATCACCTCCATCGGGATTCGAACCCGGGACCTACGGGGTTGAGAGGCAGACACTCTATCAATTTGCCTATAGAGATATCCCAGTGGAGCTGATCTCATAATCATCCACTCATGACATGTATGCATAACAGTTTTCCAGTCCTTGTCATCAACAATGTAGTAATGAAAGAGCGAGTAAATTGGCAATACATCAGCCATTAGCAGCATGAGAAACGAAGTTAATATCTCACGGATTATGCCCAAGCTGCCTGCAGACCACCCCTCCATCTTGGTGAGTGAAGTGGTTACTGCACACTGTCCCCCACTGACCATCGTGAAACACCTCAAGACGACCGGCCTCCCCCTCGTCTAGCGACAGGAGAAGTCCGCCAAGATTCGGGACGAGTCTCACTGGGGCATCTGGAGTGAACGTTAAAGGGGCAGTAGCACGTTTTCTGATAATTTTATAATTTGAATTTCTCATTGATAATTGTAAGTGAATGCTAAATCTATTATTTTGACAGTGTCAAAAATGACATTACACAAGCCAAGAATCCATTGTCAGAGGACAAAGAATGAAGATTCACATAAAATCCATTGGCGACCATTTTTGTGTGAACACTTTTAATTAATTTTTTGTAAGAAAAAGGAATCGCATGACTAAACTTAACGTTATTTATTGGAATTATTACTGCTTTGTTTACTTTAAATACATTGTCTTTCAATTGAAACCATTTATTTTCATGTCCCTTACATCACCCTATATTCCCCCTAAAACGTGCTACTGCCCCTTTAAAATGCTACGTCAGCGTATTGTGAGGAAATCTACTAGGCGTATATCATCCTTATCATCTTCTTTACATATCCTCATAATTAAGATATTAACTATATCGCCACACAACTAGTGAGAACGTCAAATGTCTTTCCTGTTTCATCAGAGTATTATCAGGGAATTGACAATATTTAAAGTGTCTTGACATTTGTCTCGTGTTTCAATCTCATTAAAATATAATCTTTATTGATACACTAGGCTACGCTTTACAACCCAGTCAACGTAGTGAAGCAAATTTTAAGAAAAATGAGTTTTCTTCATTTCCCTTCTTTTCCGTTTATCTACGTGTTATATATAGGAATCAATGACTAACCAACAAGAATTGGATATATAATTATCTTGAATTTGGTATTGAATAAATCTTAACCGATAGCTCCTCTTGATATTTACTTAAAGCTATCTATAGCACGTACATGTAGATGCTCACGAAATGTTTCTTGATTTAGAGGCATGTTGTCTATAAAGCCCCTGTCACAACCCATCGTGCGTGCAATTCGTTCGTACGTTTTTTGGGGAGGCCACGGTCGCTACGTTTTTCTGAAAACGTAGGGTGGATTTATCAAGAACAGAGAGGGAGTTTGCCAAAGCACGTCAAACGCACGTCGTACGTACGTCGCCCGTCGACACGTCTGGCAGTGAGGAGCTGCGTGCATCGTACGATGCGCACATGGTACGTGCGTACAACGTGCGTACAACGTGCGTGTGATGTGCGATTGTCACATTGTCGTACGGGGGCCGTGCGTCTCACGTACAGTGTCCTTACACCACGCACGTTGTTAGTGCGTGCGAGTGCAATGAGGTTTTTCCCGCCCGATTGACAGGTGCTTGGTACACATTGTCACATGTGCTGGCGCCACAAGATGCCGCCCATTCCACCGCTCCGGGTCCTAATGCTGCAAGAGAAACTTCAGATGGCAGCACGTGCTTACTCGGTACGTTGTAAGTGCTTACTCGGTACGATCGACGTGAGTTTTCTTTAATTATTTTATAGTTAAACTTTGGACGTGCCGAGTAAGCACGAACTACGCATGTACAACGCACGTTATACGCACGTGCAACGTGCGTCGTTCGTAGAGAAAGTGTGAGTGGGTAAGCTTGAAAAAAACGCACGATATCGGTGCGTTGTGCGTGCTGTTGTCGTACAGGGCACGCACGTCGATCGTACGGAGGAAACTTCGCAGCCCGTTCGTAGACTGCACGCAGCGAAAGTTCTGCATGCACTAAAAGTTCTACGACGAGTCTGCGTGCTCCAAATTTGTCCAAAATCGGTACGGCGTCGGTACCGAGGACGCACGAATTCCCCAATTTACCCCACGTTTTTGTCGGTAGACAGCACGCAGCTGCACGTACGACGGGTTGTGACAGGGGCTTAAGCGACGCAAGGCTAATATCGATAAAAGGGTCTCAGGGGATTGGTTGGGCTTTTATGATACAAGTATATACTTATGCAGCACGGCGTTTTGAAAATTACAAGGTTGTTTTGACAACTGAGTGAACATTAGGGATGAATGGAATATTGAGTCCTTACAATTATTTTTAGTTCTAATCTTAGAATGATAAAACACGTTTGTGATAAGTATAGATTTGGCAGTGGCAGGGCGGAGACATGTTTGGCGACCATTGGTCCATCCTGTCCCCGGGTACAAACGTTACGCTAACTCCACTAAACTGTAGCTTCTGAGCCCAGTGTACAGATAAGTGGAGTTGGCGTAACGTGCCATTGGTCATTTTGCATGCTCATCGTTGAACTCACTTGATGAACAATCTATCCCGACATCCTCTTCATGATCGCAGTTGTGGACGCCCCAGCCTCGGTCTGTGCAAGGGAAGGAGCTCTCGTCTCCAGTACACGTGACGTCATCTAAGAGGATTCGACCAGATCCTTTCTCCACTTGGGAACTTCGAAGCACTTTGGCATTATCACTAGGTAAACATATAATCTATTCTTTCAATCTTCTTCAATCTTTTAAATTTAAAATAAATCGTCGTCTTAGTTGAATTCCTACTTTTTCCTTACTCAAAAGTCTTTTATTCATTGAAACAGATGAGGATAGGCAAACAAGCTTAAGGCTGATAACTTTATCAACGCCGCTTCTTTTCGATTTCCACATTTCACAATTGAAGACGGTTCAATTCAATATTTATAAATAAATGATAATGATACATACAATATGTTATTTACAAATATTATTAATGAAAAGTGCTTTCACCATAAGGAAACACCTTCAACAGTTGAGCATGATATTTGTTGGAGTGCCATAGTGTGGCTGGTTCTTACCCTTCCAGTCCAAGAACATTACAAGCCACTTTTGCTGCTTTTGCTGTGAAATTATCATTGCACACAGTTCCCCATTGCCCGTCCCAGTAAACTTCAAGACGTCCCTTTTTCGGTCCCGGGACGAGACGGAGAGGCGGGTCTGCAATATTCAAGTACTATATTAAAGGGGCAGTAACACGTTTTTGATAACTGTATATATTACTTTTTTTACTCATAGTTGTAAGTTAATGATATATGTATTATCTTGACAGTGTCACATATAATCTATTGGCGGCCGTTTAGTGTGAACTCCTTTAATTCATTTTGTAAAAAAAAGTAATCGCATGGCTAAACTTTACTTTATATCGTCTTTGACCACTATTTTTCTTTCAATTGGAACCGTTAATTTTAATTTTCCTGACATCACCTTATATTCCTCCTAAAATGTGCTACTGCCCCTTTAAGAGGTTGGCACGAGATAAACAAAGGGATCTAACAGAAACGAAAATGAAAATTACCAATTGCAAAACAATTTTTATAGCAACGAAAGTGGCAGTTGACCATGTGAACTTATTTCATAATTTAATAAAGGATATGCTAAACAATTGAGAAAAATCAAATTCGAAAGAATATATCAAAACCTTGATTGCACTTGACACTGACTTCTCTGCCGTTTTGACAAGGGTTTAGGTTTGATGACAGTGTTGCAATTTGACACTGTTCAATGGATTCGACATTATTGCGACAGTTAAACGAAATCATTTGGTTTTGTCCAGTTCCGCGTCCAGTTCCGGAATTGGTAACAATCTGCGCATAGTTACTGAAACAAAAAAGGCATTTGTATAGATTGGTTGACTCTGAAAAAAAAACCCATGAGGAAATAAGTCAAAATATTTGGAACTATTAATTCACATGGCAAAGGACCTGTTAATTCAATTTCAGCCAATAATCCCTGCAATAAACAGAGGGAATACCTCGTATGGCTAACAATGAAATAAGTAACAAAAACGACAAAAGCCGCAAAGCCCGTATCACAGGACAGCTGAGTTTGAGCTATTCGCTTCAAGATTTTTGCATTTCGACATTTCTTTAGCTGAATAAAAATAGAATGTTTAACACCATAATGTTAAATAATCAGCGTTTAGTGGTCAAAGTGTCCTAACGCCTTTTAACAACATTTGGGGTTTGTGGGGTTTGAGACAAAATAGAATGCGTGATGTGTTGACAAAACGAAAAAACTGAACGTTATTTGCTTAAGGAAATGAGAAAAGATTAAAATCGATATTATACTGATCAGACATTAAGAAACCAACGAATTGGACACCCTTAAGGATGATTATAAGCTGGAACACTTACGCTTCATATCCCAGAGACCTGCAGACGATTTTCGCTTCATGTAACCGGAAGTTCTTGTCACACACAGTTCTCCATTGGTTTCTGTAGAACACTTCCAACTTCCCTTCTTCTGGTCCGGGTTTCAGTCGGGTCTGAATTACTTCATCTAGTTCACCTAAAAAGTATGTCGATTGGGTTCTTATAAAAATATTGAACAGTTTTTGAGATATGGTCCGGAAACGAAAGCATTACGGAATTACGGAATTACGGAACCACGGACGGAACAGAAAACATTATTTATTTTTTTTTATTATTCTTTTTTGTGGTACATATGGTTACATGCGATTTTCGTTAACATACAACATGATAGTAGTAACAGGATACAGTATACATTTTGATATTGACAACTTGATAGTTTGATATGGACAACTTGATGGAATTGGTAACATAGGAAAAGGTATGAACTTCCAACCTTTTTTGTCATAATTCAGTGATAACAAAGGTATATGAAAACAAAGGTATATGCGAAGACAGTTTTGTTAGTCATTAAACAGCAAGTGGCAGGTTGACCAAAATTTCATAAATTTTGAGTAACTGCATGTTGAGAAAGCATTATACTTATCAATATTATATGTTTTCTTAATGTCAGTTATAATGGAGTTTAAATTTGGTGTTATTCCATATTGTTTTGTTTTGAATAGGTTGTACTTAACAGTACTCTGTTTCTGTTTTCAGGATATCCTAAGCAAATGTTACGTTTGGACAGATCAATGTCAGCTTGGGAACATGTCTCTATCCATTCCTTAAGTTTTGTCCATATATCTTTAACAATAGGGCAATCGAAAAAAAGATGACTGATGGTTTCTTTTTCTTCCTCACAAAAGCTGCATTTTTTTCATCTTTGAATTTCATCTTATACAAAAGTTCGTTTGTCGGAAGAATTCTATGAAGAATGGAACATTGAAACCATTTTGTTTTTTTAGTTTAGATTTGATACGAATGGCATCTTGTTTATTTGATTCCATTCAAATTCATCGATTTTACAATTTAAATCTTGTTCCCACTTATTTCTGTATTTATGTAATCTCGCTGTGTTTTCTGACTCCTGTAGTATATCATAAAAAATTCGACATCCTTTTTTCTTTGTAGCTATGTTTTCGATAAAATATGGGATATATGGCATAATTAGTTTTGTTTCGATGTTGATTTTTGCTTTGACTGAATATGATTTTATTGCCCTGATAATACCAGCGTATTCAAGGAAGTTTGTTTTACATTTCCCCTTTTGTATTATGAACTTTCCCCATGCTTTTAAAACATCTTTCCAAAAATCGTTTGTTCTCGGGGTACATACGTGTTCCATTATGGTTGCTGCACTATATTGATAGAAATCTCTATATGCAGGGGATATATTTATATTGAAAAGCTTTTTTAACTTTGAGTTGTTATCACAGTTGAAGAGTCTTTTCACCCAACTTATTTTTTGCGAAATGCTTGTATTTCTTATATCCGGAGCTCTAATCCCACCCTCAGAAAACATTATGCCTCCCTTACCATCGACTAGCTATGAGCGAGAACTGTTCTTCACATGTAAACGTGTCATACTAACCATCAGTGCACATGATGCCGGCAATCTGTGAGCGAGAACAATCGTAGGATCCCCATCTGTGTCCCGGACAGTTATCAACAGCCGACTCGACACCAGAACAGGCTGGATCGTTCATCCACACACTTGATGTTCCTCGTCCGTTTGCACGGGACAATGTTTTCACATTTCCACTTCAAAACAAAATCGGAATAACATAAGCATTCTATTTTTATGCATGTTCATGATGAATTACATGTATTTGATATCATTGTAACTTAACTGACGTCCGGAAGAAACCTTACCATTTTTCAAATGAAATATCTAAAGCAATCTGATATTGCTGGTGTCAGCTAAGTTGGAAATGAAATTTAAATTTTAAAATTAAATTTAGTAATGTGAAGTCAATGGCAGAATTCATTATAATTTGACAATAATTTCAGCGATTGTTTAGCTATCAAGGCTAGTCACCGATTTAATGTGGAGGCTAAAACTGTTAACAGATGACGGCATTTGACGCTTGATTGATGGTGATGACAGTGATGACAAGCCAATTATTCATAACTGCTTCTTAAGTTACACATTTCAAAATTTGAAAGAAATTATTGCGTTGTCTGGAAACTAACTGTCTTGCTAACTTGAGTTATAATATGAGTGCAAAATTGGATATTCCCCTTTAATTATTATTATTTTGTATTCTTTAAGGAATGATTAATTAAGCAGAACTTTGTTTTGAACTTGTTTTTCATTCTTTAATCAGAATTATAACAAAATATGGACGGTCTATATACTGACAATTCATACAGTATAAATACTTGTAATTGTGCATTTAAGACCAATTGTCACGCCAACGGATTAGAGATGATATTCTACGACCGAGTTTCAAGCGATTGTTAAAGACAAGTTTATGTTTGAATCATACCAAATAAACATTTCAGAATCTCTAGTTTTGCCCTCAAAGTAAAACATCTATAAATTCTATTCGATATCTATCGTGCTAAATTCTTAAAATATTTAGATGGTTAGTGTTTAAACTCACTATGGTAGTCCGAGGTTCTTGCAGGCAACCTTCGCATCAATTTCTGTAAATCTGCTTGAACAGACAGACCGCCATTGACCGTCGAAGAAAGCTTGCAATGATCCAAAACGAGGACCAGGATACACGCGCCATTTTGCTGGAGCTGTAATTAATCATTATAACAAGATTTATTTTTTTCGTTTGTTTTCATATTTCAGTACCATCACTGCATGAAAAGAAGTTCTTTACAAGATATTTACAAAGGATTAAATATCTTGTAAAGTACTTATTTACAAGATATTTACAAAGATTAAAGAACTTATTTACAAAAATAATCAAGGTAATAAATATCTATTAAAGATGATATTTACAAGATATTTATTATTTTGTAAATGTTTGTAAAGGTTTGTAAAGGTTTGTAAAGTTTTGTAAATATCATCTTTAATAGATATTTATTACCTTGATTATTTTTTACTTTGAAAAGTGATCATTGGCAAAATGTTGACTTTGAAAAGAAATAATTTGAAAAATGTTGACTTTGAAAAGTAACAATTGGTGAAAAGATGACTTTGAAAAGTAATAATTTGAAAAATGTTGACTTTGAAATGTAACAATTGGTGAAAAGTTGACTTCGAAAAGTAATAATTTGATGAAATGTTGACTTTGAAAAGAAATAATTTGGTGAATGATGACTTTGTAAATAAATGATTTGTGAAATGTAGACTTTGAAAGAAATGATTTGATGAAAGGATGTCGTTTGAAAGAAATCATTTGATGAAATGTTGAGTTTGAAAAGAATTAAGGTGAAATATTGACTTTGAAAGGTATTAATTTGAAGAAATGTTGGTTTTGGAAATTAATGATTTGATGAAGTGTTTACTTTCAAAAGTAATAATTTGGTGAAATGTTGACTTTGAAAACTGATATGTTTGATGAAATGTTGACTTTGAAAAGAAATAATTTGGTGAATGATGACTTTTTAAATAAATGATTTGTGAAATGTAGACTTTGAAAGAAATGATTTGATGAAAGGATGTCTTTTGAAAGAAATAATTTGATGAAATGTTGAGTTTGAAAAGAATTAAGGTGAAATATTGACTTTGAAAGGTATTAATTTGAAGAAATGTTGGTTTTGGAAATTAATGATTTGATGAAGTGTTTACTTTCAAAAGTAATAATTTGGTGAAATGTTGACTTTGAAAACTGATATGTTTGAAGAAGTGTTGACTTTGAAAAGAAATAATTGGTGAAATGTTGACTTTCAAAAGAAATAATTTGATGAAATGTTGATTTTAAAAAGTTATTAGTTGATGAAATGTTGAGTTTGAAGAGAAAAAAGTTGTGAAATGGTGACTTTGTAATAAATATTTTTTTTGAAATGTTGACTTTCAAAATGAATAATGGTGAAATGTTTACTTTCAAAAGTAATGATTTGGTGAAATATTGACTTTGAAAACTGATATGTTTGAAGAAGTGTTGACTTTGAAAAGTAATAATTGGTGAAATGTTGACTTTCAAAAGAAATAATTTGATGAAATGTTGATTTTAAAAAGTTATTAGTTGATGAAATATTGAGTTTGAAGAGAAAAAATTATGAAATGGTGACTTTGAAATAAATATTTTTTTTGAAATGTTGACTTTCAAAAGAAATAATGGTGAAATGTTTACTTTGATATGTAATAATTTGATGAAATGTTGACTTTGAAAATTAATAATTTGATGGAATGTTGATTTTGAAAAGAAATAATGGTGAAATGTTTACTTTGATAAGTAATAGTTTGGTGAAATGTTTACTTTGAAATATATAATTTGATGAAATGTTGACTTTAAAGGGGCCGTAGCACGTTTTTAGGGGGAATATAAGGTGATGTCACGAAAATGAAAATTAATGGTTCCAATTGAAAAACAATGTATTTAAACTAAATGAAGTAGTAATAATTCAAATGTATAAGGTAAAGTTAAGCCATGGGATGACATTTTCTTTCACAAAATGAATTAAAGGTGTTCACACAAAAATGGCCGACAATGGATTTTATATGAATCTTCATACTTTGTCCTCTGACTTTGGATCACTGGCTTTTGTAATAAGATTTTTGGCACTGTCAATATAATACATTTAGCAATAACTCACAATTATCAGTGAAATATCTTAAATATGAAATTATTAAAAAACGTGCTACTGCCCCTTTAAAAAGAAATAACATTAATCTTAAAGACTATACCTGAATAAACAAACATTTATAAAGCAACTACCCGACAAATAAACTTGGCGAGTTTTCAATAAATGTTTATCTTGGAGCATAGAGAAGAAATCATCAATCCATCGTCTGCTACCTGCTCTGACTCCAATACCCCCCTCGTTAAGTTTAACGACATTCAATTAACAATAATCTCAGATGACTAACCTGAATATACGAACACTTAACAAGCATCTACCCGACAATTAAACTTGGCGAGTTTTCAATAAATGTTTATCTTGGAGCATAGAGAAGAAATCATCAATCCATCGTCTGCTACCTGCTCTGACTCCAATACCCTCCTCGTTAAGTTTAACGACATTCAATTGACAATAATCTCAGATGACTATACCTGAATATACAAACAATCAACAAGCAACTACCCGACAATTAAGCTTGGCGAGTTTTCAATAAATGTTTAATTGGAGTATAAAATAGAAACCATCAATCTATCTTCTGCTACCTGCTCTGACTCCAATACCCTCATCGTTAAGTTAAACTACATCCAATTAACATTAATCTCAAAGACTATACCTGAATATACAAACATTTAAAAAGCAACTACCCGACAATTTAACTTGGCGAGTTTTCAATAAATGTTTAATTGGAGCATAAAATAGATATCATCAATCCATCGTCTGCTACCTGCTCTGACTCCAATACCCTCCTCGTTAAGTTAAACTTCATCCAATTAACATAAATCTCAAAGACTATACCTGAATATACACACATTTAAAAAGCAACTACCCGACAATTAAACTTGGCGAGTTTTCAATAAATGTTTATCTTGGAGCATAGAGAAGAAATCATCAATCCATCGTCTGCTACCTGCTTAGACTCCAATACCCTCCTCGTTAAGTTTAACGACATTCAATTAACAATAATCTCAGATGACTATACCTGAATATACAAACAATCAACAAGCATCTACCCGACAATTAAGCTTGGCGAGTTTTCAATAAATGTTTAATTGGAGCATAAAATAGAAATCATCAATCCATCGTCTGCTACATGCTCTGACTCCAATACCCTCCTCGTTAAGTTAAACTACATCCAATTAACATTAATCTCAAAGACTATACCTGAATATACAAACATTTAAAAAGCAGCTTCCCGACAATTAAACTTGGCGAGTTTTCAATAAAAGTTTAATTGGAGCATAAAATAGAAATCATCAATCTATCATCTGCTACCTGCTCTGACTCCAATACCCTCTTCGTTAAGTTAAACTACATACAATTAACATAAATCTCAGATGACTAACCTGAATATACAAACACTTAACAAGCATCTACCCGACAATTAAACTTGGCGAGTTTTCAATAAATGTTTATCTTGGAGCATTGAGTAGAAGTTAACACTCATACAGAATGACAATATGAAATTCCGACTTTCATTTTTTTTTTAAATTCTTAAAATGTTCTGAAATTGATCAAAGTTTATTTTCAATTTATTCTAATATCAAATTATTATTGAATTATTGGCTATTTTGGGAGATGATAACTTTCATGAAATATTTAGTTTGAAGTTTAGTTTGATGTTGTTTAAAAGTTAACTTTGATAAATATGAAAAGTATGTTGTCTCTTTTTAATGTTTTTAGAATATATTTAAAGATATTCGAATTCAGTTAACATTCCCAATGAAAAATAATCCTTCATTGAGTATATTATTGTAAGTGTACAGTTAAACAATACGCTATACTGATTAGTGAATGAATGGTTTATTACCATGAAGATCACACAAAAAATGACATAGAAAAAACAAACAAATAAACATGTTTGATTATGGGAGCATGCGTAGACAGGTTTTGACACTCTTTCAAAATATCCACTGCAGTTGTTTATGTTCTTATGATATCAGTGATATAAACGTATCTAAAGATGGAAGTAATGAATATTATACATTGCTAAAAGATGGACAAACCATAATAAGATGAGCCACTTTGTCTCGTTAGCGAGCAAACAATGCTATTTTCATCAATCTATGGATTGTTATTCACCCTCTCTTTCTCCAATACCTAAACGACATGCAGTTAGCATAGTCTTAGATGACTTTTTCTGAATGAACAAATAATAACAATGCATCCGTCAATATTCATTAATTTACTCATTACCTCCGAAATATATGTGGCAAATTAGGGTGATCCTCCTCGTGAGGGCCACATATCTCTCAATAAGAAAGTTCACATATATAAGTCGCTTGAAAGCACCTCTTGTCTTAACGCTTCTACTTGTATTGCAATGAGGTCACTTCGGTGATGTAGTTTGATGTATTTACCACATCGTCATCAACTGAATTCAGTGTCATCATCAATAAAAGTCGAATCTAGATTTTACTACGGGTTTGATTCTCCCGCGAATAAATATCTAATCAGACTCTAAAAATTAAATCACTATCATAATAGATTGACCTTGAAATAACACTGTCTCAAGATGCACGCCACTGATTGAAGCATAGCAATCGTAGAACAAACACGTGCATATGCTTTCATCGGACAAAAGTCTTCATGTAGCCACACCTCTGTTCAATACCAATTGAAACACCGTCTATTCCATGCCCACAGTTTGCTTTTTTTACTTAATATTTGCGTTTTTGCACAATATCCTCTTTGCATCTGTTATTCTGTCATGTGAAGGTGGAATGTTGTTTTTGCATTCTGAATTTATTTTTCAAAGTAGAGATTGAAGTACGTAAAATGTATCATAAAGGTTCCCTTTTAAGTTGAGTATGTAATAATGTGACATTCTACATAAAAGGTTTAATAAGATGTTTGTGGGTTCAATAACATTTCAATAGGTCAATTAAAGCAAAATTTTGTTTTTATCTTTTGTTGAATGTCTCACACCATCTCGGATCTGTCATTAGGCCTACTAATACAAAATACATATTTTACATCATATGCAGAATTCATACAGGGACAAAAGGATATAGATATAACTACAATAAGTCAATCTGTTTAAGCTGTAAAGTTACAGGACTTGCTCACCAGAAATATAGAACACGCCCATCACGTGTAAACAGATTTAGGATATATTTACAAGCATTCGTATATAACAAGATATTTTTCAAAATTAGCATGTCAACCACATCAACTTTATTTCAAAGTAACCATTTCATCAAAAGTATCATCTCTCAATATATTATGATGCATCTACTTTGGAAATCACTTGTGAACAATATAACAACTTCAGTGTCAACAACTTCCTAATTTCAAATATATTTGAAAGTCAGAACTCATATTTTCATTTTGTATGAGTATTGATTTTAACTCTTAACCCCAAGATATACATTTAGTGAAAACTCGCCAAGCTTAAGTGTCGTGTACTTGCTTGTTAAGTGTTTGTATATTCAGGTATAGTCATGTGAACTTTATGTTAATTGAATGTCGTTTAACTTAGCGAGGAGGGTATTGGAGTCAGAGCAGGTAGCAGACGATAGATTGATAATTGTTACTCTATAATCCAAGATATACATTTAGTGAAAACTCGCCAAGCTTAATTGTCGGGTAGTTGCTTGTTGATTGTTTGTATATTCAGGTATAGTCATCTGAGATTATTGTTAATTGAATGTCGTTTAACTTAACGAGGAGGGTATCGGAGTCAGAGCATGTAGCAGATGATAGATTGATGCAAATAGCATTGATTGCCCTTGAACAGGACGAAGGGGCCTAAAATAGTATATGGTAACATTTGAATTGGTAGATTTTACACAATAATGAATATGTCTATCAAGGTCAAAATGTTTTTGACGCTACATATTTACAAAATAAAATAATCCAAAGTAAACTTTCTTTCAGAAACATTGCAAATAAAAAGTCTCATTGAGAATATTTTTCTCAAAAATATGCAGTCATGAAATGAAAATTACTCAATACGTTTGCCCATGAAGCTGAACTTTAAAAAATACATCATCAATATGTTCACAAAGTAGTTATCACAACAATTGTAATACAGACAAACTGAAAGACAATGATATCTATTCAACTTGCACTCGCTGGTTACATAATAAAAATAGATTAAACGTTCACAAATAACAATTTTTTCTGAACTAGCATGTCAACAACATCAAACTATACTTCAAAGTAAACACTTCATCAAAATTATAAACCCTCAAAATAGCCCTTTTTCATACGGGCTATACTTTGGAAATAACCTTTGAACAATATGACAGCTTTAGAGCCAATAATGTACACCAAATTCAATTATATTGGAAAGTCAGAATTTAAAATTTTCACTTTATCTGAGCGTTAACTTCTCCAAGATAAACATTGATTAAAACTCTCCAAGCTTGATTGTCAAGTAGTTACATTAAATTGTTTGTATATTCTTGTATTATCATCTTATATATTGATTGAATGTCGTTAAACTTAACAAGACAGGTATTGGAGTCAGAGCAGGTAGCAGACTATAGATTGATGCTAAGAGCATTGATATCCCTTTGACGGGACAAAGTGGCCTCAACATTATATTGTTGAATTTGAATTGGTAAATTTTACACATGAAGCAGTATGTCTTTCATAATCAAAATATCAGTGACACCATGATGTACATGGTAACATGATATAGTGTAATATACTATCAATGTGAATATGTCACCCAGACAAAGATAAGTACTACAGTATATCTTGCTGATCACTAATGTTAAACAACACAGAATCAATACCCTTACTATGATTAACAATAACATAAACAATAAGTTAATATTCAACTGAACCTAATTGCTTTCAAAGTCAACATTTCAATAGAATCATTATTTACGAAATTAGGATTTATCTCCTCATTTTTTGTGTGTGTGGCAAATAAAGGATGTTTGTACTATACATTCGATGAGCCTTTAATGGGTAAAGATATTTGATTCTCATTATTTAGTTTATTGCACTAACAATAACATAACAGGTGCAGTGACACACTGTGTTTATTAGGTAGTAAAGTGGTATGCATGCACGAAGACTTAACGAGCCTTTGGCTGAATCCTTGACATGTAGAATCTTGGCAATGTTTGATTGTCATTGCTTCTTTTTTCATTGTCAGTGAGGTCATGGGTTGCGCTTTTTTTGCAAATATGTTATAAATATATTATTTAAAAGTGTAAAGCTACATGTAAAAACCTTTTACATTTAGGATAACTGATTGGAACATAAAATCTTGAAATTCTATTTCTTATGATTATATCTAAACAATCAACAATTACGGTTGATTAATTAATTAACAAATATGTTGTATTAATATAAGTAGATGATTTGATTAAATGAAATCATCAATTCATTGATTCAACCTATTTCTCAAAATCATTAGATAAATCATGTTAACTATTTAATACTTGATTTTTCTAACAATAGGTCTACATCAGGTAGAGAATGCACCAAATGACGAAAAACCTTTCATTATTTCATTATTGTCTACTCTTATGCCTGGGTGAGGATCCGGTGGGTTATCCGGCGCCGTATCAACTTTACCATCTTAATTCATTAGTTACTACTTAGTTAGTAAGTACTTAAAATAACAATGTACATTCTCCATATGTATCTACGCTGCAATCACCGTCCACCTGTATCACTTTTTGTATCACTTTATGTAACCGCCGATAAGTTGTGTAACTTAAGGTTAATAAAGAATGGAATTGAATTGAAATTGACAATTTCTAATACCTACTATATATTTAACGTTTAAACACATTTAGACTAAAACAAGTTTTAAAGATCTATTGCAGTATTAGGTGTTTTATGTATCCGTCAAGAAACTAATGATGGACACCTCGCCGACAGGAAATTAAAAACTGCAACAACCGCTAACCTCGATCACTTTTCGATTTACTTTCAAAGATATTTCAACTAAATAAGAACTGGGTGTGCTTTTTGTCAATTTGTCCAATAAACACCTTCAATTAGCTTTTTATTAAGATTGCGTTGTTAACGGCTGTAAAAAACCTACCTGAGATAGGGGCCATAAAACTCGCGCGGGTGTGACGTAATAAACAGACTATATAGATTAGCGCATCATTAATTGAACTGAAATACCGCCTAAATAATTGTTAATTACAAGTGATGTTGATATCTTTATTACTTCAAACGCTTAATAGTGTTACATCGTCAAATGACTAATCCAACTGAGTGTTAAACATTTTCTGAAAATCGTTAATGAATGGGTTTATTTGGTGATCTCGTTAAGACAGATGTATAGAGCTCGTTGTAATCATTCTGTATATATGACGTCTCAAAAATGGCGTGTGACCAGTCATGCATTCACGGGTCTGTCGCGAGACAGATCTAGCTGCCCATCAAGTCGGCATTCAAAAACGGCTTTAGTTACTAAACTGAACATAATTGAGTATCAACCTTTGACACACTATAAAATATTTAATCAGACATACTTATATTCAAAAGAAAATAGCAACATATGTTTGTGGTTATATGATGTTTAACATTTAAACACATTTACACTCAAACAAGTTTTAAAGATCTATTGCAGTGTAAGGTGTTTATGTAAACGTCAATAAACTATTGATGGACACCTCACCGACAGGAAATTAAAAACTGCAATGAGATATTTTTTAAATTATTTTATTATTGTGTCACGCAAATGTTGACATGTCGTATACATAAAAATTAGCACCATATACATAAAACAAGATTTGCCCGGCATACAAGATGGTCGATCCCAATGAACAGTGCTAGGGTAGGCTTTTACGCTGAGAGTTGATCCAGGCGTTGAGCCATGAAGCATATCAAGCATGAGCTAACGGCATTGCCATTCAATACACAATCAACATCTTAATTAATGAGATATTCCAACAGGTGTATTCGTTAAGCTACCTACAAGTGAGGGGAATTTAACTTCTAGTAAGCTGTTTGGATTCCTCAAATCAGTGATTAGTTTTTCTTTTTCTTATGAAAATGAGAAAATATTTCACAAACTAAAGACAACAGTAAACATTTCCAGTATCTCATGATTAATTTTCCATCAAAAATTGTTTCAACGAAATCACCATTACAAATCTTCATTCAACAACACAATGGATTTTATAAGTCTATGTTTTACAAAAGGTCAACATTTGAAATTATCAAATTTCCTTAAAAGTTAATATTCCATCTGAAAAATTAACACCCATTAAATGCGTAATGAATACATCGAACTGATTATGTAACAGCATTGTCACTCAATAGACAATCAACACCTTGACTAATGAGTTATTTAGCAAGTGTATTCGTTAAGCTACAACCTAATGAGTGGAAATAATTTCCAACAAGCTGTTTTCATTTTTCAACACTGTATTTATTATTCATATTAGTTAAAATAAGGAAATTATCAAATTATATCTTTTCTAAGTCATCATTTCACAAATTTCACAAAATAATTCTTTTTTTAAGTCAAAATGTCATCAAATTATTACTTTTCAAAGTAATTATTTCACCAAACTTATACGTTTTCAAAGTCTTCATATCATTCATTATTACTTTCCAAAGTCAACATTTAACAAAACGTATAAGTTCCCAAAGTCATCATTTCACTTATTCTTCCTCTTCAAGTCATAATTTTACCAAATTATTCCTCTTCAAAGTCATCATTTAACCAAATTACTTCTTTTCAAAGTCAACATCTTATAAAATGTTCACGTTTCAAAGTAAACATCTAATCAAATAATCACTTTTCAAAGTCACTATTTCATCAAATCATTTCCTTTCAAAGTCATCATTTCACCAATTATTTCTTTTCAAATTCAACATTTCATCAAATTCTTACTTTTCAAAGCATTTTTTCACTATTTCACCAACCTATTAGTTTCCAATGTCATCATTTCACTAATTATTTCTCTTCAAATTTATCATTTCATCAAATGATTCCTCTTCAAGTCATAATTTCACCAAATTATTCCTATTCAGAGTCATCATTTAAACAAATTATCTCTTTTCAAAGCCAACATTTCGAAGAATTATATTTCTCTTCAAACTCAACAAATTCATCTTGTATTTCTTTTCAAAGTCAACATTTCATGAAATCATCACTTTTGAAAGTCAACATCTCATAAAATTTGTACTTTTCAAAGTTACCATTTGATGAAATTGTTGATATTAAAAGTAAAAATTTCATCAAATTATTTATTTTTAAAGTCAACATTTTACCAATTATCACTTTTCAAAGTCAACACTTCACCAAACATATTAGTTTTCAAAGTCATCATTTCACTAATTGTTTCTCTTCAAAGTCATCATTTCACCAAATTATTACTTTTGAAAGTAAACATTTCATCAAATTATTAATTTCCAAAGCCAACATTTCTTCAAAATAATACCTTTCAAAGTCAATATTTCAACTTAATTTCTTTTCAAAATTAACATTTCATCAAAATATTTCTTTCAAAGATATCATTTCACAAATTATTTCTTTCCAAAGTCATCCTTTCACAAATTATTTCTATCCAAAGTCAACATTTCATCAAATATTTCTTTCAAAGTCAACATTTACCAATTTTTTTACTTTCAAAGTCTACATTACAGATTAAAGATGATATTTACAAATATTTACAAAAATTTACAAATATTTACAAATATTTACAAAAATTTACAAAGGATTAAAGATGATATTTACAAAGAAATAAATATCTTGTAAAGATGATATTTACAAAAAAATAAATATCTTGTAAAGGTAATAAATATCTTCATTTCACCCAGTGCATTATGTATAAATGTAAATTTCTTAATGATTTACAGTGACAGTTAAAAGTAGTAGTCGATAGTACATTATAAACGCAGTTTGGACATTTTTCCCGTTTTGCGTCTATAATGTACTACGGGGGTTTCTGGCTAATTGGCCACCACACCTGTTTCCACTCAAGTCACGGTCGAACGCATCGAGTTTACACACCACGACAAATGCAAACAAACCGCGACGCTATATATTGAGATATGAACAATGTTAAAAATAATCATTATGAAATGAAAGATTGCATGGAAGTGAGAAAACAGTTGTGTAAGATTATATATTATCATAAAAAGATGTCCAGCGGAACAACACGTCGTTCATCACCAGTTCTCTCCACTAAAGACAAGGAATATAAATGGGTGGCCTTAGCATTTCCCTCGCGAAATGCGAGGAAACATTTCGGATTAGAAGTGATTGTTTCAACATCGAAAGAATGGAATTCCTCGAAGTCGACGTGTTTGAACGAGCTGCAAACTAAGAGAAGAGATATAAACAGTTACGATATTCCGGACTCGTGGGGAAGTGTTCAATATTTCATGTATTCCAGAACTCGTGTTGAATAGGAACGATAAATGGAACAAGTTTTAAAGTTTCATGTTATACATGGATGATATGATAATAATCGACGAAGTAGAACATCAGGATATTAGTGGCGATTTGGAAGAACTTTTATTCCAAGCATATAAGAAAACTATTTTACATATTGTGGACACACGACCTATTCCCAGCACGGTAGAAACATCTGTATACATACAGAGAATATTGTTGAAATGGGTAGACGAACACGAAGTTACTAGACGTTGGAAAGAGAGCATAGAACTGACACCGGGCTTGTCATCAATATCACCGCTGTACCTGTTGAAATACGAATGTCTTGATTATCGGAACACACAATTGAAAAACGATAATTGGATGAGAAGAATTGTGAAGTCTTGTGTTAACCATATCAAGGAAAATGGTGAGCGAAGATATATTGAGAAAGAACTATTACAACCCTCGTAACCCGGGCGGATTTGGAGGAGCTCAAAAGTTTATTAAAACCCTACAAGCGACGCAACCTGATTTAAAACCACACAGAGTTTTGAACTGGCTTCAGAAACAGGATGCATATTCTCTACATAAGAATCCGAATAAAACGTTCAAAAGAAATAGAGTTATAGTTGGTGGAAACAGGATTCAAATCGACGCGGATCTATGCGACACGAGCAACATTTCGGAATATAACGACAATGCAAGATATATTCTCATTCTCATAGATTGTTTTTCGAGATACGTTTGGTGTAAAACTATCCAGGACAAGACCGCTGCATCAGTAGCATCTGCCATGAATACGGTATTTACCGGTATGGATAAGACCCCGTTTCTCATCAGAACTGATAAAGGTAGTGAATTTAGAAATAAGGTAATTCAGAAGGTTTATAGGAAATTTCATGTCAAACACTTTTCAACGCAAAACTCTGATATCAAAGCAGGATATGCAGAACGGTTTATTCGTACCTTAAGAACAATGATGCACAGATACTTCACGCATAAAAATACTTATAGATACGTAGACGTGTTGCAAGACCTGGTTTATAACTACAACCATCGTCCTCATAGAGGGTTGAACGGGAGGACTCCTGCGGATATCAACCTCAAAAACGAAGCTCAGGTGTGGTTGGAAACTCACCCCCTCAAGTTGAATAATACAAACGGCAAGTCGGACAGGAATAAATCATCATCATCAAGCAAACTACGTTATGAGAAGAAAACGAAATACAAATTTAAGATTGGAGATTACGTACGCATATCATTGATCAAAAGAACATTCGAGAAGGAATACGAACAGAAGTGGTCGGAAGAAATTTTCAGAATTATCAAACGCAAGCTCAGAGATGGTATACCTATCTATTGGATTGAAGATTTACAATCAGATCCGATAGAAGGTAGGTTTTACCAACAAGAATTACATAAATACCACAAGAACCCCGACGAGGTCGAATGGCGTATCGAAAAAGTGATTAAAAAGAGAACTCTCAAGAAACGTGGTAACGAGAAAAACATCAAGCAAATATACATTAAATGGTTGAATTATCCTCGCAAATTTAATTCTTGGATAGACGCGAATCAGGTCGGCAATTTATAAACGAACATGGAATGGGTTGTGGCCACAAGTACGGACAATACGGACTTCTTTCCAGAAAATGCGGCTCATAGATTTTCAATTTATTTAGATCAACCTCTTCAGTTGAACGGAAGATGGATGATATCATTGAGAGAATTCTACGCAAAAGGTTCTATTCGGAATCGAGCTCTGACTAGAGCGAAGAAAAGGAAACAGAAAGTCACTGACGACCTGTTGTACGTATATTGTTCCTTGTGCGAACCTATAACAGTTGCAGGTAAGCGGAAACCTTTGCTTAGACGACTATCCTCTACAGAGGATTCAACATGGAAAGTGTTAATATCGGATCCGTATGAAATAGGTGTCAGAGTAATCAACGACACTGTTCAACAGTTCGATGTGTATATAACTGACAGTGACGGAAAACCCGCCACATTTTTAACGAACGAGTCCTCGGTTACACTTCAATTAAGACGATATCCTTTTATAGTGTAAGACTCTGCAACATGTTTGAAGAGGAATACCGACAAGGAGACGACGGAGGCAGCAACACACTATATATACCAAACCCAGACACGTGGCGGAAATATTATGCAAACTTAGCACGAGGGAAAGACCAAGTCATAAGCTCTCTGGGAAGAAGAGGAAATACGTTCTCAATGCGTAATATATCTGAAGGGTCTAACAAGAAAATTGACATTCCGTTATCATCCGCATCACTGAAATCACCGACGACAGGGTATAAGGAAAACGCTATAAATTTAGTAGCACCCAGTGAACAGGCGTTAGATCAAGCTAAATCTGAAATAGAGAGGAATCCCGACAACGTATCGAGGCTAGCTATAGAAAAGGGAATGCGTGTTAAAAAGCTGAAACACATCCAGAAAGGAGGCAGTGGAAGATCAACCTCGCGCAAGAGAGGTAATAAGAAGACGATTAGGAGGAAGAAGAAGAAGACCGCCTTCGCAGTGAAGAAGAACAACAACAACAAGAGGAAGACGACGCCTCGTAGACGACAGAATAATAATAATAATATAGGTAAGAGAAGGAGGAGCTCAATCAAATCAAGCAAATCTTTGTTCAGAGACATATTTAACTAGGAATACTCAACTATCAACGAAAATGGCCGCAATAATACCAGACTCCAAATATTTTACGGAAATTCAACCACAGGAGCTTGATCTATTTAGTCTCCCAGGAACGCAAACAGCTGTAGAAAGAACATATTTACAAGACTGCCGACCCATATCGGCTATATCCGGAGACAATCCGATTGAGTTCAACGTGAGCACACAGGAGGGATTAGAGTATATTGATCTACGTAGATCTATGGTATACATGCGCTGCAGGATTACAAAAGAAGACGGGACACATTTAACTGTTGCAGACGAGTGTGGTCCTGTAAATTTGTTTATGCATTCGATGTTTAGTCAAGTAGACGTGAGACTACAAGGAAGACTTATAACCTCGACCAACAACCATTACCCGTACAAGGCTATCATACAAACTATACTCAACACTAACGAGGTAAACGCTAAGTCCAAGATGACCTCACAGCTGTTCTATAAGGACACAGAATCGAAGATGGAAGATACAGATCCAAATGGAGACAACCAAGGACTCCTTGAAAGGTGGAAGATAGCGGGTAACAGTAAAGTGTTTGACATGGCGGGAGTTCTAATGCACGACCTGTTTAACATAGATAGATACATTTTGAATCAGGTGGACGTACAGGTTAAGCTCTACCGAACAAACCCGAAATTTGCTTTAATGGCTACCAACTCGAACGAAAGTTATGCTATAAATATCGAGGATATCGTTCTGAAGGTTATGAAGGTTAAAGTGAATCCTGGGGTCATATGGGGTCACAACACGGCTCTATCCACCACGACTGCGAAATATCCTTTCAAACGAACAGAGGTTAAAATGATGTCAATACCGACTGGTCAAGCGTCTCTCACCTACGATAATATATTTCAAGGAGCTCGCCCAAACAAAGTGGTGGTTGGATTTGTATCATCAAAAGCAGTGGCAGGTGATCTTAACAAAAACCCGTATAATTTCGCCAACTATGACGTCACCTCGATTGGCCTGTACTGCGATGGCGAAAGCGTCAGCGAAACGAGTCCTATGAAGATCAGTTTCGATGAATCGCATGGAGAGTGCATCATCCCTCCATACGTCAACCTATTTAGATACAACGACACCTGGTTTGCTGATGACAGTGACCCGCAAGCCACGAGCAGTGTATATCTAAATCGTAAAGAGTTCGCATCCGGATATGCTCTATACGTATTCCCGATAGAACCAACTTTCGGACCTGCGAACGATCGATCCTACCTGACCTTAAAGAAGAAGGGTTCTATAAGACTAGAGGCTCAGTTTGGAAAAGCTTTGACTGAAACTGTTACCTGTATTGTTTACGCAGAATTTGGAGACGGATTTCAAATCGAGAAATCCAGGAACATTATCGTGTAGGATGAACACAATACAGATGGAATGCATAATAGGCTGTGACCCCGTCTTAAGAAATGGTGTGCTTGGAATGTTTTCTAAGGACGAGCTTACAACACAACTAGCTCTGGAGATAGGTAGAGCAAGTAGCAAATCGCCTTGCGCTATTATTGTAAATACCGACAACAGATCTGGACCCGGTAAACATTGGTTTGCTCTATTCATTTCTGATATTGCGATAGAACTATTTGACAGTCTAGACGGCGATTCGATCAGCTATAAACTTACGGAAATCAAAAGTCTAATTGGTTGTATTCTTGCGAGTAGAACAAGATCATTAATAGCAAATAAAATCAGATTGCAAATGTCTAACAACGATTCGTGTGGATGTTATGTTATGTATTACCTATTACATAGACTGAGGGATATTTCGATGGAAGATATACTAAAACCGTTTGTACACAGTGCTAACGAACAGAACGATGCTTATGTGTGGAGATATATAACGAAAAGATATCCGTTCTGTCTCGCAATGTAACAGAACGCGTACTCTCGTTCGAGGTTTGACGATTTGTGTCATCTTAAATGAACTTAGTATGTTTTGTTTTTTATAGAGAACTGTATTTTTAATTAAAAACTGTCTTGTAAGTGCTGACTCGTTTCTTCTTTTTTCATCTTCAGGGAGAATGATACATTACAAAGTCTATGACGTCATCGTTTATATTATGACGTCACAGTAGGAACAATGTACATTTTGATTCAACAACATAGACAAATGTTAATATTTATCAATATTGAGTTTGAAGAGGAATTTGTTGATAAAAATAGTTCTTATAATTCTATCAGAGTTATTCATGTGGTAAAACAGGAAATTGACTCTCCATTCTCATATTCTATTTCAGGGTATATTTTAAATGTTGTTCACACACGATCTATCACGTGACTGTATCACCCGTCTTACAGGCGCGGTATATGAAATTTCATCTACTACTATCCTATACCACAGTTGATCCGGACAACCATTAGACTCGCTTAGAAATTACAGGGTTGACGGAAAAAAAAACAGACTGATAACTATTATCACGGAAAGCACATTTCATGACATAATGACATGATTTACACTGAAATTCTTAAGTTTTAGATATCCATCAATTACGAATATCCTTCAGGTGTATAGATATAGCTACATAATAATCATGATTAGAAATCATGTATTTACTTTGAAAACCTAGAGGTAGAGCAGCGTACTTGTGATTTCTTAAAATGAAGCCTTAAAGTAACGTTCTAACGGGGCAGATAGCCGACTCCCTGCATACACGAAGCTGTCTTTATCTTATCATTTGGCGATGAAACATTGAGATAGTTTGAATTTATATCATGAGTTACGTCTCATGCAATGTTCATTACTACAATAAAATAATACAACTTATTAGTTTTAAAAGGCCTAAGATTGTTATCAATGTTTATAAACATATTATCGATGTAATGGTTAAGGGAAAACCGATGAAATTCAACAATTCAAGGGAGAAAACTCGTGGAGTCTTATGTATTGGGTGGAGGGGTGGCGTTGGTGAGTGTGTGCGACCACGTGGTTGCATATAATGAAAAACATATCCGCTGTCGTCTCACTATGTAGCCGAACCTACGTTGCGTCAGGATGGATGGGGAAGATCAAGATGCAATTGGAAGTGAACAACAAGATGATCAAGAACCTGTTCTTAAGATCTTGTGCCCAGCGACCGTTTATATATCCGGCGCAACGCAGTCGGGGAAATCTTGCTTCGCCCGAAAGTTGATTGACTACTCTCAGACGATATTCGATCAAAAAGTGTCAAAGATTTTGATATGTTATTCAATGTGGCAGGGGATCTACGATGAGATAATGCAAAACACAGCATGTCCCTTAGAATTCCATAAAGGAGTACCCAGTGATGAATTCATTTCTGAGTGGGGGGAAGAAGCGGATGATACTAAGCATCAACCTCGCGACCACAAGCTAATGGTGATCGATGATTTGATAGACGAAGTCTCGCGAGACCCTACGATGTGTAAACTATTCACTATGACGAGTCATCATTTAAATATATCTGTCTGCCTACTGAGTCAATCATTGTTCCCTTCTGCAGCGTTCGGGCGGTACGCGAGGACTATTTCCTTGAACTCTCATTATATTATATTGATGAAGAATAAGAGAGACGTGTCTCAGATAGCAAACTTCGGGAGACAGGTGGTTCCCGGGAAGTCCAAATTTTTTATGGATGCATACACCAAAGCTGTTAACAAAAGTCGTTTTGGATATCTACTTATCGATCTATCTCCTAAAAGTGATCCGCGATACCAGTTCAGAACGGATATATTTCCCTGTGAAACGCTTATCGTGTATTCGACAGAATGAAGCTCATCGTGAACAGTTCAGATATGTTAGGAGAACAAGTAGCTTTACTGAGGTTTCTTAAGGATAACCCGACTGAGAGACAGACAAAAGCCGTTCTATGTTCGTTAACCAATCAGCAAACAGATCTTTTGGCGGAAATTTGTCTGAATATCTTAAAAGGCAACATACCTATATCCTCGAGACAGAAGACGCAGCTAGCGACTAAGAAGGGTGTGTTGAGGAAGATCGCGGATAGATCAGTCAATAGAACGGACACTAAACGTTTGATTGTGCAAATCAGACATTTACTGCCACTGATTATCGGACTAGTGCTGTCACCCCGTGAAGAACAAGAAGAAGAAGAAGAAGAAGAAGAAGAAGAGGGAGAAGAAGAAGAAGGAGAAGACAGAAATCATTATGACATATAGAGCAGTCTCGGGTTCGCAACAAGCTAAAGAATTGGTTTTGATTCCTCGCTCAAAGTATGAGAGACTCATGACAGGAAATAAGGACGATATGAAGACCGCTGATTGTGCTCGCGAAATAAATAATAATGATAATGGTAATAGCAGTGAATATAACCGCGAATCTCATCATGATAGCGATGAAAAGAACAATCGTGTCTCCATCGAGGGAAGTTCTGGAGAGGGAGTAAAGTGTACTAGAAAAAGGAAAGGGAATTATATCGACGCCAGACGTGAACGGTGGTTGCGTTACTGACGGTTATGGAACGATGCTTTAGCAGGGAAATGACAATGAATATATGTAGGCTGGTGATGGGTGATAATATTGGTTTAGAATAAATAATTAAAAAAGACATCGTTGTTGTGTTTTATTTGGTTTATTAATGCTAATGACATTCTGATTAGTATAAATCATATAACACACAAACACACACACAGAGAGAGAGAGGCTAGGGCAATGTTGGTATATCATCGGTGAGAAGCAGGTTTCAATGTCATGCGCAGGGGACGAGTGGTAATTCCGTCAGACCTAACCCTTCGTTTGATGTAAAAATATGATAAACAAGCCCTCCTCTGCCGATATGTGAAGATGGTATTGTTTCTTGCTCTGAAACCCACATTAACACTCGACCCAGCTCTTTGTTTCCTAAGAACGTTGCGATAAGCCCTAACAGGATTTGAAATGTTTTTCGAGCTTAATCCCTTTGAGCTTATTTTAACCTCGTTACCGACAGTATCTTTGCGCAGAATGTAGGTTTTCGAAGCAAGAGAAATCATTTCAATGCCTTCCGCTTCTAATTTGAACAAGCCAAGAGTTCTTTTATCGTGTTTGATGTGTTCAGAGCAGCAAGTTCTAGGTAGGAAGTGATTGCCCGTCGGTTCAATGTTGTCCGAATGACAAAAACCATTCAACATGGTATCGTACTCTTCGATCATATCAGGTTTTATCACCTCGCGTAAACTGTCTTCAGACAAGGCAAAATACAAGGAATCTGTATCCGTTTGCAGAAGCTCGAAATCACGTCTTGATATGAAACGGTCAAGAAACCCGAAATAGAAGGAAATCATCTGTAACTTCGCGTACTGCAGCACAAAATATGCCAAGACTATAGGAAGATCTAAAACCATGGTTTGTTTGCTACTTATGATTTCATAATCTCCGTCGTCGAGTTCGCAGAGAGATTGAAACCTTGGTTGATTCACTGCACAGAGAGCCTTATTCTCGCCATTGATGTAATTACAGTTTGTGTGTCGAGTTTTATCAATCAGAACCGAACCGTACGCGCTATTCCCAATCAGTTTAAAGACCTCACCCATAATAGCAAAATCAGGGTCTGAGTCCCCCAATCTCCTACATTCGGTCACCTTTTCAGTAAACTGTTTAAAACATTTTTCTCCGCGATATTCAACAGCCTGATATATTTTGCTGACAACCAATCCGTTTTTCAGATACCATTGCAGTAAAGGAGTCGCTAATAACACTTGTCGCGCTCTCATCCCACCGACTAGAAGGGTTCTCGGTTTCCTACTCAATTTATTTTTTCGAACGTGTTTTTGCATGCGCTTCCCGAAACGTTCAAAAGGAACCTTGCAAGTAACGAATATAGGAGACATTTCTGCAAAATACTCGTATTTATCTTCGGGCACCTCGATGTCTACTTCAACCATCCCGAAAAACTCCCCTTCCTGCACAGCTCGAAGCAGAGTCTCGGCATTCACGCGTCCAGCGCGATGAACGGAATCAAAAGGAAGCTGGCGATGCTTCACAAACTCCCGCAGTTCGGGGTCTGATTTACACAAATCATTAAACTGACACTCCCATATAGACACTAGTTCGTAACCCTGATTCCTAATGTATGCAGCTCTTTCCATAGTTCTTGCGTAGCGACCCCGGCTGTCCTCGCTGTCTCCGTTTACACAGTCTCTGTGACTATGCCAATAACACCCCAGGTACTCTAGACAGGTGCGTGTAACAGGATCGTAACCGTCTACGAAGTACGGACCGATTTGTTTTTCATACCCTGATGAAGCTTTATGAATTATCTTTCTCCCGGTTTTAAACGACATCCAATCTAGCCAGTCATAAGCACGGGTATACGTTTCGGATTTCTTACGATGAAATTCGTTAAAGTCATCGTCTTTCACAGGTAACCAACGCACGAAATGTCCTACAGGCATGTCCATAGATAAGCAATACAGATATAAACCGTTGCAGTCGAAACCAAAGCATTTCTTACACGGTTTTTGCTGGTTACCCCTAATGAATGTCTGGTCCCTGCAATGATGCCTATTGAATACTATCGAAGGACCCCCGCATATTCCTTCCTTCACCGTTTCATAAAGATCGCTATCCTTTTCCCCGAACAGAGCAAAGTTGCATTGATTCTCGATTGCTGTACGGAATAATAATTTTCTCGCTATCCCGGGAACGGACACAGCTTCTTTTAGAATATCGATGTTCGTTTCAGACCAGTAAAATTGTTTTAACCTGTTAATTGCCTCGACTCCGGGTTGGACATCTAGATTGTTGTACCAAATTAATAAATCTTTAACCGTGTTCATATTATTTTCTTTCCATACCGTCTGTAAGTAATTATAGTTTTCTTCAACACTAGAGGGTACGCGAGTCAGAGAGAGTTTATTCAATATCTCGTTTTGGCTCAAATCGGGGTGGTCTCGGACATAAGCTAAATATCTCTGTCTGTTCGGATCTTCGAGAGTGTTGATGTTCTTAAGACTAGACCAAAATGCGTTCGCAGGAGGGAGTTCAGCTTCCTCTAACTTAGACTCGTCATCTAAGTATTCGTAACATAAGAATCCCTTTGATTGTTCAATTTTAAAAGTTTTCAAAAATTGCTCATAACTTGCTGTTGGAGGAAGGTATTGGAAAATGTCTAAAATTCTTAAATTTGGAGTAGAGATACAAATGTACTGATTGTTTCGTTTAACCACAAAATAGTTTGAGTCGGCAGTGTCAACGATGTTTAAGGCTCTAGCCAGACCCGATTTCCACAGATTCAGATCGTACCTAGAACTGTTGAAACCTAGGACTGGTAACTGCGCACAATACTGATTCAATTTCGTTTGCAGGTAAACACATTTCTTGTAGTATAATTCATCGCTATCTGTCCAGGTCATATCTAGCTCCCCGTCCGCCTGCTCTGAACACATCACATCGTTCTCAGATATGTCCTCCCAATCATTATACACGGGGTTTATCTCTTCACCTGTCTCTACACGCCTCAGGAAGTCGCGATAGACGTTAGGTCTAGACAATCGATCACGCATCGCTGGTGAGACTGATTCATCAGCGCTCTCTCGCTGTGGCGATGACTGTGTCTTTCTATGATATAACGCGTTGATATGTTTATCAACTTCTTTAAGCACGGACTCAAGTTTAGCCTCGATCAATCTTTTGGCCTCATTGGAAATATCATTGAGATAAGCAATTGTTTGGTTCAATAGACTTTTTGAGTCGCATGAAATGAAACATTTAGCGTCCTCAAACTTGGGTACATTAGAACAAACAGAGATGGATATAGGGTGATGACGGGCGGTCCAACTCGTCGAGAAAGTTGAGACTGTTTCTCCTTCCGTTTGTCTCAACAATAAAGATTCTCCATCAAACATTGCATGATATTCGTATATTCTATTTTCTGTCGGTACACAAATATCAAAACATTCTTCTATTTCATCGAAAATGTTTTTGATTGGTGTGAAATATCCGCCTCGGTATATAGTTTTAGTCTTTTCTAAACAAACGCTTTTTAAATGCTGTCTCCAACCTCGTGCTGTGCTGAACATCATCTCACAAAGTTCGCATTTGTACCTTCTCGTATACGCGTTTAAGTTAGCGATGTAAGACAGGTGGTTCTCAAAACAATCCATGTTTAAAGTCGAAATACGATTTTTGATTTTCCTTGTAGATAGATAAACCGGAACGCAGCTCCGTCCCTCTTCACACAAACGAAATATGTTCACACGCACGTTGAACGTTTTTTCAAACAGTGGAACATCGTCTGGTACATTAAGTCCTTTAAAGTTATCAAATGTCATGTCTTCGCTACCCTTAACTCTCTCCCAGACATTGAACAAGTAACGAATCTTCGATTTACTCGGCGGGCGCGAGTTCGATTTGACGGAATCAGCTCCCAATTTTTGCTGGTGGTGAGCCAAACATCGGAAGGCACACATCGAATCTAACTGCGTGGTAAAAAGTAGACTTTTCTTATCTTTAAACCACTGAGGGAGTGAGGAGGGGGGAGTACCTAACACGTAGTTAGTTCGATACACCCAGTAAGTCACGTTGGTTACAAACACCGGTTGCCATTTAGTGTTTGGACGTTGTTGAAGCACGTGATCGCTGATACTTTTCTTACGGATTTTTTTGATTACTCTACGCATGGATTCGACATCGGAAATTCTAGGTGGTGAATCAAATACATTCACATTCCGATGAGGAATGAAATAACGGTATTCGCCCGTTTCAAGATGCCTCAGGATAAGTCCGAAAGCAAGGTTAACCTTAAAGGCATTACTCTCGTTTTGAAATATATGTGACAACTGGCTACGGGAGTCTATAGATTGAGGGTCTTCCTCTATCCCCGACAGAGGGAAATTGTAAGTATGAACCACTGCGCCACTTGTGGTATCGCTAGCGCGTAATATAATACCCCTGTGGGTTTCATAAACATCGAGTAAGGCTTCGTCTGTTAAAGCACCATCCTCGTCGGTCCAGGGTCTTTTATCGTCTCCAACGGACCAAGGTTCGGGTTGAAGGTTAACCCCTTCTCCCCTACCCATATGATTACGTCGTTTGTGACGCCATAATAACCGACGATTTTTGAATACTTCATAACAGGTTCGACATTTGTATGTCGGAGAGTCAAGAGGGAGATGACTTTTACCGCGACAGCGGTGAGCATTTCTGGTTGTATTTACCAACTCTCCGCACAGTTCACATAGCCAATCATCTCTTGAACAGTTTCTCAGATGTCTGTTAAATCGAGTTCTATTTGGAAAACATTCGCTACACCTAATACATGTGTAGGAAATAGGTTTCATTTGTTTGTAATTCTGTACAGCCTTTCTCCCGAGACTAGGTTTCATACAACAGTTTTTATGAAGTATAAATAAGCTTTTTTTCAAGAATTTCCGATTACATAAAATACATTGATAATAACGGTTTATTACACAACTACAATCTAGGAAGTGATTATATCCCTTACTACCCCTCTTCTTTACTCTTTTACTACATATCCTACATTTAATTAACTTCTCATCAGCAGCCGCTTTAGAGAATTTCCCATCACCTCGTTGTTTCCTTCTCCTACTCGGATATACATGTTCCATACATCTGTTAATATGACGTGTAAATAGATGTTTACCGCTAAACTTTCTGTTACATGCTACACATTGGAAAAAACGTCTTTCTACACAAAAACAATTTAAGAAATGTTTTTCCGATCTCCTACGTCCCTTGACAATGTTCTTACAAATATCACATTTGTATGCATCAGTAGCCTCCATGCTTCTTGTTCTTGATCTTGTTCTGCTTCTTGTTCTTGTTTTTGTTCTTCAAGTAGGTATCAGCGGCTTGTAACGTTGTGAAGTAGTCCTTAACGGGAAAAAAGACTCCGTTTTCTTTATCGTAAGACCCCTCCTTCTTCTTTCTTCCGTAACCCCTCACGTCCATGTACCAGTAGTTTGAGAGTTTGACAAATCTAGCCTTGTACCAAGGTCTTTTGTTGATAACGACGGCTTTGAGTTTCTTTACGTCATGCTTCTTCTTATATCTTTTCTTAAGTTTCTGATGCTCCCTCTTCAATTTTCCTATCCCAGCAATGAACTGTAAACCCAATCAAATATCTCGTGAATAATGTTCATTAAATAATTAAAATATAATGTATGATCAAATCAATTCAAACACAGCTATTCGCATACTTTTTTCTTTTCTTTTTTGTTTACTAATTAGTTAGATAAGAGATGTTACTCTTTATCACACTGATTACAGCTATTCGCAGTCCGCTATCGATTAAGATGATTGATCGCGACAACAGAACACGTGACTAACGACATAATGATCATACTTGATTTGTTTATTGAGAGAGAGATCACGTGACTAACGATATAACGACGTGTAAATTGTTTATAAATTAACGTTAACACGTTCCTTTCAGATTACGACAAACATATGGGATGTGTAAGTTATTTTATCACGAGAGATTGAATATGACTTACCTTTGACAACAGAATGATCGGAAATCTCAGCCGAGTTTCCAAACCTTGAGCGTTCTTTTTCCTGATGTAGAGAGTATTCGACGCCACCTTTGTTTTAATGGCATTAGAAACAGAATTCTTCACACTGATCCAACCCAATCCTTTATCGTGCCGAGCGTCTCTGTTTTCGTCGTCGCTATCACTGCTCGAGGTCGAGTTCGAATCCTCTGACTCGGATGAAGAAGAAGAAGAAGAAGAATTGTCTTCCGACGAATCGCTAGAACCTTCACTTTTCCCGCTATCACTCAAGGATAGCGTGTCGTCAGATTCGATAGCTACGTCATCATAACGATCTTGGTTAAATGTCACCTTTTTCTTACTCGTTCCATTCCTAACTTTCTTTGTCGATACAGTATCAGAGTCGTCACAATCAGAACGCTTTTTTCGTTTACCACGTGTCTCACTGTTTGCAATGTTCGGGTGTTCAGCGTCGATTTCTCTATCGTCTTCCATGCTGTATGATATTCGGAGAGATGGAAATTATCTTTTACAGAGTCTTATATATATACACGTTTCGTTTGTTTGTCCCGCTCCTAATTATGTCTATGCGAGGCTTTAATCAGTATATTAAAAACTAGTGTGGACTGAATATTGTTAAATATAGGCGTTGAATAGTTTCATCAAGTCTTTTCACTACACCGATAATTGGGTAAATACAGGTGTTGAACAGCATTGAGACCAATTCTCTTTCTCCATAGCGTGTGAATATGTGGTTAAGAAAACCTCGCCTTAAACCTAAATATCTATTGTTGAGCCGGGCTCCGATCGTGTGATATGAATAAAAGGATACATGAAGCGTTAAACTGTGTTTCATCTAAAACTTATATATATCTATGGTATTGTAAAATCGTATCTAATTTTACATTCCATTTCTTAATTAAATTAATTAATAAAAACAAATAAATTTAACTATTTCTCCGATCATATGATATGAATATACGGATGAATGTTAATTTCTTTTAAAACCGTGTTTTTTTTTTTTCCTCTCTGAACTTACATATCTATACATTTGTTTAACAAACGAGCGATAATCGACTTAATCTCCTTATTAGTTGTAATATATTTATAATGGTAAGCGAAACAAATGAACACATCCATGCAATGCGAAGGGAGATATCTCGTCTAGCCCTATGTAGTGTGTGTTACCGTAGTTCCTACATTCTAATCTATACATATACATAAGCGTCTGTGGTCTCCTTACCAAACCGTCTGTTGGGTGGTGATTGAACGTTTTATTAGTGAAACTACGATTTTTACCCCGCTCTCTGCGATATAACAGGTGTACTGAAAGTGGTGATAGCTGTACTAACTTTTAGGACCCTCTCCTTTTTAGGAGAGAGTAAGAGAGAGAGAGAGAGAGAGTGTGTGTGTGGTATTGCGGTGTTTGACGTTATACTGTGTGGAAGATAAGATGCATGTTTTACTTCAATGTCCAATTTATAATGTGCGTGAAGATCTTTTAGGTAAATGTAATTATGTGTGGTCTGAATTTTACTAACATAGAGATGATGTTAAATTATGTTTTATCCTTGCCAGCCCAAGTATTGTACATGCAAGTGCCAAAACCTGCAAGGCAATTCTAAATTTACGTAAGGATATTTTATTTACGCATTAGACTTATTTACCAGCATACTTTTTATCAAATATTTGTAATGCTGAGTACTTTTTAATATATATTTGTAATAGTTATTGTACCTTTTAATACATATTTCTAATATTTACTGTACTTTTTAATACATATTTCTAATAGTTACTGTACTGTTATGTATATATATATATATAAGTTATATTTACTGTACATTTTTTAAATATTGTTCCTCTCTCGTAACTCCAAAAGGAGTGGCTCTTTTAATGTTGTATATTTTGTATGTAACATTTTGAGGTGAGACGTTAATAAACAGTCTGTCTATCTGTCTGAATTAACAAAGCTGAAAAAGTTTCGACTACGTGCGATTCTAGTACAGACCCTCGATCACGCTCCGGCACTGACAGCGATTCAAATGTAAATTAGAATAATCATTTTCATATTTTCCCAGTTTCGATTATCACCATAACTACAATAAATTTCTGTTTTCTTAATTACACAATTAGCAATATAAAATAAAAGTTGAAAAATAAAAGTACCGATCATATTGTTTTGCAATTTGCACCTTACAAATTTCATATTACCCTTGCAAACAATCACATCACATATAACCTAATCATGCCTTTGTTATACAATACTTGATTCAGAAAAATAACCAAAGAAATCTTCATACCATTTCAAAAGAGTATTGACTGTCATGTAACGCGTCTAAACTATTATCAAAGCACTCTGGTATATGTGTATCAACAGCGATTCTGCAATCAACAATTTGTTTATTTTATATTTATTTATGAAAAATGATCTGACGGGGGAATAGATGTTGAAAAGCTTTGATGTGATGAGGAACTAATCTGTATATGATATTAAAGGGGGAGACTAATATGTCTCCTGTAAAACAGACAGACAAACAATAGTTTATTAACGTCTCATTTCTGTACAAAGCTAGAATACATTTACATTTATACACACAATTCCTTTATAAAACATGTACAGAACCATTCAAAGCAGAATTATGAGAGACATAAAACAATATTTAACCATATAACAATTCTTTCCTACGTTGTAGTATTAAAAAGCAGATTTTGGCTGTATAAAATCAGATACCATGATTTGTGAAAATAAAATACATTTTTTCAAGATCCGATTTATCTAAAAAGTCTGGAGATAAAATAACACATTGATTAAACAGAGAATCTCTTAGATCATCATATAATACACAGTGAAACAAAACATGTAATTCATCTTCAACGTCATTAATACAATTAAAACATTTTCTATTTTCTAAAAAGACAAATTTCATTACGGCCGGTTTACACTCTTATGGGAGCAACGCCACATCGAAATTTAGACATAGCCGACCTGTTATGTCTTGGCATGTGATGGACAATATAATTTTCAGAGTTAAAATTATACTTAAAATGTTTATAAAGTCGAAGTTTATTCGAACCAGTTCTCCCATCTTCTCTATTTAACAATGAATGCCATAAAATAACAAATTCATTCATAACCCTATCCTCAACAGTTGTACATAAAACAGATTCCTAAATCTTAACAGGTGCGTCTAAATAATAGTGTAAATCAAGGGACATAAATTATGGGGTTTCGTTGATGGGACCATTGCGTTTGTTTTTAGGTTAGATAGATGGATGGATGGATGGATATATATAGAGATAGAGATAGATATAGAGATAGATATAGAGATAGATATAGAGATAGATAGATGTTTATTTGAGTCTCACCTCACAATATATACACAATAAAATTCATCAAACATACAGTACATTAAAATAGTGAGAGAGACTATAAAACAAAGATAGAATCAACATATACAAATGGACATAACAAATGAAAGTAAATATAAAAGTATAAACAAACATACTAAGGGGAAAAAGTCATATATGACCTATATAAAACACTTCTACGTTTCGTAGTATAACATTGCAGGTTTTTGGCACTTTCAAATATCACAGATGGGCTGGATAGAATAAAACACACTTTCTGAGTATCACTGAAATTGATGAAATTACCACAGGTCGCTACACAAAATTAGGACTATACATATGAATATATAGATAGTTGGTAACTAGAACTTAGTCTCGGCAAATAAATCATCGGTGGGAAGTGAGATTTCCGACTACCGGAGGCTTATTTACGCCTGGCTTATTACTCTTTTCCAATAAATAATTTGATATAATGTTTTAAAACTGTCTATGGCTTCCTTGCAGAAACTTATTACCTTAATGATAATTTGATAAAAAACATTCACTAAATGTATAAATAAGATAATATCTTATAAATGCAATTGATTTCCTTAAAACTTTATATATTTTGTTAATGAAACATATCAACTTGCAGTGAAATGCATATAAACTATATATGTGTCGTGTATTTTCAACAAAATGTGAAATTTAATGATTCGTTATGTAGCATGTTTAGAGCAACTTCATATGATGTGTGATGTTCTTCATGATTTTATTTTGATAGTTAGCTTGAATTATATTTTTATTTGGAAAATACTCAATATTCTAATAAAATCAATGATTTATTCAGTTGATACTCGTTTTAGTTTGTTTTTTTCCATTTCGACATATTATGTTTTGATTTGGAAACTCACCTTCTTTTGTTTTTTGGTTTTTCTTAACCTTGAACCACGTATTGGATGTTTCACTATTACTTCTCCCTCCTTGAGCTATACAGAGAAAGAGATTATCTTTACGATCTACTCGGAGGCAGTTTGAATGAATACTCTCGCACCCCTTCAGTCAAGGGCTCTCTAGTCAAGACTCGCATAGCTGTACACAATAACCAGCATGCTTAAACATATATATATATATATACCGTCGTCGGGACCCTCTATTAGGCTTGAACGGAGCCGAGAATTACAGCCTGTCACCCCCCTGCATGTGTATTGAGTTCCCGCTGATAGCCCGACATGAAATCTCCCGAGTTTAACTAGGAAGATTTGATGGTCCTATCAAAATCTCCCGTAAATCGCTGGGCGATTGGTTGTGTACTCTTATCTTTATTATTCACTTTTATGAATGTACTTTTAATATTTATGTACACAAGTGAGACGTAAATAAACCATTGATTGATCAAATTGTCATTGAACATCTCTCACATCCAATATTACCGCATGTATAAGCAAACATCTAAAACATTACGATTATGTACAATTTAAAATCTCCAGTTCATTCAGATCAATTAGAGTTCGGTTGGGGGTAATCTCTTGGGTTAATCTCAAAGCAACAAAACAAAACAAAACATATTACATGAAACTCACTGTTGACTGGCTCTTTAAGGCATTCAGGTATTTAATCAGTAAGCTCAGAATAGGCGTCATAATATAGGAATTAATCCTCACAACTGTATTCGTTGACACCTCATGTTGTAGATGATAAAGATGATCTCTTAGTTTGCATAGGTTGAATTATTTTAAATAATATGACTTACTCAATTCTCCTAACTCTTCAAAATTTTGGAATATCGTGATTAAACGATTACACCTTGTAATTTGGAGAGTAAAACAACAGAACGGATGAGTGAACACTCAGTCGGGTGAAATATGACAGTGGTAATTACTTTCCCGTCGCGGTTTGTTTGCATTTGTCGTGGTGTGTAAACTCGATGCGTTCGACCGTGACTTGAGTGGAGACAGGTGTGGTGGCCAATTAGCCAGAAACCCCCGTAGTACATTATAGACGCAAAACGGGAAAAATGTCCAAATTGCGTTTATAATGTACTATCGACTACTACTGTTAAAGTGAATATGTAAGCTCTATATCCAGTTATGCTAAAGTTTGGTGCCCACTTATATCACCAGTCATATCAGAGTACCTCTGTACCATAGTGGCTATACCAAGTATTTGTCACAAAGGTGACAAGATCCCCCGCCGCAAATTGATGTGAACAAAATGCAGACTATATACATAGAAACACTTGTCTACACTTGTCATGCTACTAGAAGTCATTTAGACCACAACAAATCAACTGGTCCCTGGGTCTTCCAAATTAAAAGCCTTGTGGAAAAAGGGAAGAGAATTTAGAGACTGACAAGCCTAAAATGCAGCTTTCAATGCTGAAATTTTCAAAGCCTCGCTGTGACTTTGAAAATAATGTGAAGGTCACCAAAATCGATTGGGCCCGGACTCTTACCAATAAGATGCTTTGTGTAAGTTATGTAGATAATCCAGTTAATGGTTCTTGAGATATCCCAATGACAAACCTAAAAGGCAGCTTTTAATGCTGAAATTTTCAAAGCCTCGCTGTGACCTTGAAAATAATGTGAAGGTCACCAAAATCGACTGGGCCCGGCGCCTCCTCAATAACATGCATTGTGTAAGTTATGATGAGAATCCAGTGAATGGTTCTCGAGATATCCCGCTGACAAAGGTAAAATGTCAAAGTATCGTAATGACCTTGAAATGAAGGTCAAGGTCATGAACCTCTATAGGAACCTTACTCTTATGGTGATGAAGCTATATACAAAAAATGAAAAGAATCCGATCAATAGTTTTTGGGTTATTCAATTTTATCCTTCGGGACGTACGTACGTACGGACGGACGGACGCTGCCCAATACTATATCCCCCGCTTCGCGCTAAACGCGCGGCGGGGTATAATTGAAGAAGTGAGTCATGTGATGTTGTTCGGATAATAACGGCTCACTCGAAAGAAAGGCCTTTGGAATCGGGCCGTCTTTCGATCCAACTGATTGATGAAATCAACATCGTCTGAACACAAGCATCCTCAAATATCAGTCTAAGTAAACCTAGCTTCAATATTATACGTTTCACTCCTATACTGAGTCCAGAAAGGCCTAGTAGAGGATCGCGTCAGCCCATGTATCGAATAAACCAATCAGAACTCCTCTTACCAAGCCATAATAGTCTGCCTTCGCACGTATAACATTGGAGGGTCATAGGTCGCAGAAAGGTCGGCTGACGCGACTCTCAACTAGACCTTTCAAGACTGAGTATAGGATCGAAGCGGATAATAATCAGTCTGATTAAAATCGACCGTACTCCGAGGAATAAAATATCAAAAATATTGTCTCTATCGGGGATCGAATCAGTCAGAACATCCTCTCCGTCTCGGTCTGAATGCACCCACATCTATCGCGTGTTCCTATGACCAGTTTAGCGCAGACAAACCCAGTCATAAGCTTTCCAATCACATCCTCGTTTTAAAAAGCGTTTAGCGGCGATTATGTATAACGAATGGTACTTTGGAGTTACCTGCCCCTGCATGATACCAAAGCTTTAATTTACTGCGCCCCTTGTGATGAGCTTGCGTCAGAACATGCGGGTAATAGGGGTGCCTTCAGACTGTGAATGAGAGGAAAGCCGGACTGGTTGAAGTTCGAACCCCGCTAGAGACAATATTTTTACACTTTTTTCCTCGAATCACAGTCAATTAAATAAGACTGAGATAATAATGAGGCTAGGTTTACTTAGACTGCGTCAATTATTGGATTTGTCACGATAGAAAAAGTGTTCATACCATGAGAACTGCAGATGACTCCAATGTCCTCAGAGTGGTCACAGTTATGGCTGCCCCAGGAATTGCCAGAACAATCATCTATGGAGCTCTCGTATCCACTGCACCCTAGATTATCAAGCCAGATGGGCCCGACCCCTGGTCCATGGACAGAAGTCACCCTGGCGTGTGTTCTGAAACAGTTTCGAGGTCGAAATATAACCAAGATCTGAAGAAATAAGAAGGTTACATCCAAACCTTTAAAAATAGAAGGGCATTAGTAAAACGTTTTTAAATGAAAATGCTTGACTTCATATTGTATTGACAGAGGCCATTTTGCGTGAATTCCAACCGTTTTGAAGTCGCAATAAATTAAAGGTCAAACACAAGTATTTATTGTTTTGTAAATAACAATAAGGGTGTATTAACCATCGTTGCTTTTTGGAATGACCTTTTATACATTTATTTCTTTCTCTCCACACAAATGGTAATTGCTTTCTAAAGTACGAACATTCCAATAATTGTCTCAGAAACAATAATCATATTTTTCTGAGGAACATTAATAGTCGCTTAATAGTCCACCTATGTTTCTGAAAAAGGTTTGGTTCATCCCATCGTGTCAATGAGTGGCTCCGCCATATTTCAGCCATTGACGGCGTTCTGTCACAGAGGGTGAGTGTGTGATGTATATACGTGTATGTACGGCGCCCAAGCTCCGAAAACAAAATAATTGAAAAAGTTTATTACGTGGGTAGTCCAAGTTTTCTGCAGGCAACCCAGGCCTCTCTGTGATCAAAGCTGTCATCACAAGTGGTTCCCCAACGACCACTGTATCTAACTTCAAGTCGTCCGGCCCGCGGCCCAGGGTTGAGACGCCATTTGTCGGCTGTGTCTGCAAAGTGAATCACATTGATACTTAAGTACACCTTTTGTATCAGATCTTCATGGCCTTAATCTTCCGTTTTAATCAGAGGCCTAAGGCGATATCCAACCCAACATTCAACCCACAAGACCAAAACCCCCAGTAGAAGAACCTTTCCCAAACATTGAACAAAGAAGCGTTAAACCATGAACCGACCTTTATCTTGAACAATAACAAGTCTTAGGACCCCCCCCCCCCCCCACACACACACTGAGTATACCCCCTTGACTTACCACTATATAAAAAGAAACCAGCATACCAATGAAACCAAGTTTAACCAACACGATCCCTAAACCGCCCATACGCATTTAGCCACATATATCCAGACCTTGGCCTACCCCTGCTCTACCAATGGTTGTGACGCTGTCCTTTTCCTTTTGCAAGACCGACATGCCGCGCCCCCTTTCCTCTGAGATTAAAAAAATAAAATCACCCCCACATACCCTTGTTGAGATTGATATCCAACATGCCCCCTCCAATAAACTATAACAATAGGTAGTTCGAACCCACACAATAATATCATGCTACGGGATTGAACAGAACTGTATCATGCCCGAATCCATTTTACCTTATTCTCAAAGTTGTAAACAACAATTCGAAAAATCGAAAACTATTTCTTAAAGATGCTATATCATAATTGCAATATTTTAAAAAGTATTTTTAATGCATACGTTGTATTTTTAGAAAAATTTAGCGACCAACCTTGAGAAAATCGGACCAAAATTCATCAAATAGGAGATAATTTACCAAAAAATACAGAAACGGCAGGCGAATCAAGTGTGGCCATTTCACAACTTCCGCTTTCTAAATGTACTCTTGAAAACCGTCTTTGTCGCGCTCAACTAGATTTTATTTTATTTTTCTCCGAATGAGGTATTCGTTGCTGTCAAAGTTGATACCCATCGAACGCAATTACGGTAGTTGTGACACGGTGTAAATCCTACAAGCATAATGATTACGTCACCGAAAGTGGGTTCGTTAAATGACATGCCCTTTCTACAAAAGGTATTGTGCTTTTAGCGTCGAAATAAGTATGTTATTGTTGATTAAACAATCAAAATATGATATTAACATTTTGACGAAAGATATTTCTACGAAGTGATGTATTTCATTTCTCAATAGCTAAGTTTCATCCTGAACCGCTTGCAAGTATGATACAGCATCTTTAAGAATGATTTTTATACCAAAACTACAATGCAAAGGACTCAAAACCACACTCACACACTAACAATAAAAATACCAACCAAGGCTTAACGTACACACACCTAGTTACACACACAGCAACGATCATTATACTTGACCAAAATGCCGAGACAGAAATGTATCCAAGTTCACAAAGCCGTAATTTTGTACCTGGCATTGATTAGCGACTGCTTGCTTGAAGTGCCTGAGGTGTAGGCTTTGGTTGAGGAACCAAAAACTAACTTACAATTTGACGTGATGAATGGTATTCTATGACAGAGGTGGAATCAAACCGTCTTTGAGCCGCTGAACCGGAACTTGGCGCTATGCAAATGTTTGTATATCTGTATAATTACCTGAAGACTCATAGACGAAGGGCGATCGATTCCGGATGTCCGTTCGTCATACATCGAAAACGGACCATGACTTAAAACTCAATAAAGGCACACAAGCAATCATTAACATATCGAGGACGAATAATGTCTACATTCGTCCTTGGAGATCCATGGTAAACTCCTGGTCTTATTAAAGTTTCTGATTAATTGAATTTCATTATGTGTTTGTCCATACGGTTATAATCTGTTTGAAACTTGTAAGTTAAACGTGTATTACTGGCGTAGCGCGTTACGAGTTTTAAAAAAGTTTTAACTGTTGTTACTTACACATTGTGAAAAATCATGTTCTAATAAATTCGTTTTCTGAATTTTAAGGGAAGTTATAACTTCAAAATGGAATTTTAATTAAACAGGTTCTACGCTCTGTCCACATTCTTGCCGATTGAAAGTGAGACCACTAGCAAAACGAAGTTTACAGAAGCTATTTTAAGTGGTTCTAACTTCTATTTCTAATAAATCGTTTTAAGTAATCTCTAAACTCAATTGTAAATAAATTCTCTTATCTAGGCATAATTAAAGATATGTTTGTTAAAACAGAATGTTATAACATGATATAATATGATATGATGGTTTCAACTTTGCGCATCGCTACATTGTTTGAATAGTCGTTACGTTCACGTGACCGTAATACGTCCAATCAGCAGTCAGCATTATGGGTAAACGCCTAAAGGAGAGGTGTTTTTATAAACTCCACTTTTGGGATAAATGAGATGTCTTTCGATTACGTGACCTTGTAAATAAGACAAATCCCTTAATTTCAGAATCTGAATTCATGTATAAATATACGTTTGATGCAGTTTGTTTTATTTAACGACATTTATTTTGAAAGTCTGTATGCAGCCCCCTTTTATCCATAGTGCATTGTAACGCTTATTTGCGCGGTTCTGATTTTCGAACTCCATCAAGGTATTGATACCCTGAAGGCACACATCAAATTTGATGATGCTATCTGTAACAGTTTCTGAGAAAAATTGGCTCCTTTGAAGACACCTCGAACAGAGTCCCAAAAAACGTAACAAGGGCAATAACTCTGGAAAAAATATTTGCGCGGTTCTGATTTTCGAACTCCATCAAGGTATTGATACCCTGAAGGCACACATCAAATTTGATGATCCTATCTGTAACAGTTTCTGAGAAAAATTGGCTCCTTTGAAGACACCTCGAACAGGGTCCCAAAAAACGTAACAAGGGCAATAACTCCGGAAAAAATATTTGCGCGGTTCTGATTTTCGAACTCCATCAAGGTATTGATACCCTGAAGGCACACATCAAATTTGATGATCCTATCTGTAACAGTTTCTGAGAAAAATTGGCTCCTTTGAAGACACCTCGAACAGAGTCCCAAAAAACGTAACAAGGGCAATAACTCCGGAAAAAATATTTGCGCGGTTCTGATTTTCGAACTCCATCAAGGTATTGATACCCTGAAGGCACACACAAAAATTGATAATCCTACCTATAACGGTTTCTGAGAAAAAAACTCGGACGGACGCACGGACGCACGCACGCACGGACGCACGGAGCTCAAACCTATATCCCCCTTCCACTTCGTGGCGGGGGATAAAAAACATGCATGCATAAATGACATATTATAAGTTGTTTGCTTCTCACGAGGGTAATACGGTCTGATGTACCATCTTTGTTTAAATGTTGCCCGAGCCGTAAGGCGAGGGCTGACATTTTTACAAAGATGGTTTATCAGACCGTATTACCCGAGGGAGAAGCATACAACGAATTTATCTTACCGTCATATCAGAAGAAAATATATTCATTTATTTTTGATTGCCGTTAACGGATGAGCCATCACCGCTTGAACGACCTTGACCCCTAATGTAAACAAAATGGCGTCATCTAACCCGACTGAAATGTTATGACTCAAGTAACGTAAAACTACTAGCCTAAACATGCTTAAGAACTATTTGATTTTAATTCTATGGCATGTGCAAGTAATGCAATGAGGAATTTGTTTCCAAATAAAACATAGAATGACGGGAAAACTAATCTTTAATTAATAATCAGAAAAACGGCTAATCGAACTTATGTAAACTCTGCACACCGCGTGCGTCATTTGGTAACGTCATGTTAATGCTATGCGACACCGCTTCTCGGAAAGGAGCTGTTGCTATGGCAGCGGGGTACATGAAATTTGTACACCGTGAGAGGTGAGTGTCCCGGGGTACATAAGATAAAACGATTCGATCGTCAGCCAACCAAAAACGAGTATTTTACAGTAAGGTAAGATAAATATACTTACACCACCCGGCACACAGATCTGAAATGAATTAAAAACAAATCAATTGATCGTAAGAAGAAATCTTTCAATGTTTCAATGAAGTTTTGATCAAGCAATTAATTTATATTTTCTCTGGTATGCTAAGGTATGGTATCGTATAGTAAGGAATGGTGTGGTGTGGTGTGGTGTGGTACTGTCGACTAAGGAATGGTATGGTGTGGTGTTGTGTGGTACGGCGTGGCGTGGTGTGGCATGGTATGGTATGATTTGGTGTTGAATGGTAGGGTACAGCATGGTGTGATGTGGTATGGTGTGTTATGGTATGGTATGGTGGGTTAGGGTAGAATAGGATAGGATAGGATAGGGTATGCTTGTTATGCCCCCGAATCGGAGATTCCGGGGGTATATTGTTTTTCACCTGTCCGTCTGTCCGTCTGTCCGTTTGTCCACAAAAACTTTAACCTTGGTCATAACTTTTGATTGGTCAGAGCTAGGTCTTTGATACTTGACATATGCATCCCTTGTGATGAGACCTTTCAGATGACACCATGACATTTGACCTTGTGACCTTGACCTTGACACACGGGGGCATTCGTGTTTCACAAACACATCTTGTTTTCTTTTGTTTTGCCATGTTAAGCTGCGCTATGCTATGCTTTTCTATTCCATGCTATGCTTTGCCATGACATGGTATTCATGGTATGTATAGTATGATATGATATGACATGGTATAGTAAGGTATGGAATGGTAGACTAGGCTAGGCTACGGTGTGCAACACTATGATTTGGTTTTGGTAAGGTATGGTAGGATAGACAAGGCTATTGTAGGTTATGGTAGGATGTTTTGGGGTGGGGTATGGTATGGTATGGTAGGCTAGGCTAGGCTAGGCTAGGCAAGGCTGATGTTATACTCGGTGCTATGTTCGGTGGGGTATTGTAGGGTAGGATAGAGTAGAGTCGATATGCTATGCTATGCTTTGCAATGGTAGACTATGATATGGTTTGGCATAGTGTCTAATGGTACGATCGCTTTGCATCTGAAAAGGTTTAAATTTTAGAAAACACAATAAAAAATCTAAACAATGTGAGCCAAATCTTTGCACAGTTAATGGATTATTTTATCCTACGGAACACTCAGTTTCTAAAAGAATATATTTCATAAAGAAATAAGAAGATATATCAAGGCAAATTATTCAGCTTTAAGATAAGTTGCTTCTCAATATTATTGATACTCTGTTAAATCAGTTCAACTAGAAAATAAGGGGCAAAATATGAAAACTTATTTTCATTAAATGTCACTAATCTGAACTGCGGTAAGTAAATCATTTATAAATACATTTGATGCTTTTGACATCAATTTCAAAGGTCTCATCATAAGCTCTATAGCTCATTGGATAAAATAAGTATCGCTTGACAAATATCTGACAAGGTCTACATTTACTATTTATAATTTTTAAATTTGCGTGTCTCCTCTAATCAAAAGAGTATATTTCCGTTCATACTAAAGTTGAACACGTAAGTATTGTCATCTGGGAAGGAGATATGACCTTGAGAAGATTTCAACCAATCGTTGCTCAGAACGGATCTCATTGGCTCATACAGAATACTTCCTTTTAAATAAATTAGGACAGTCAACAACAAATTAATTATGTATACTTATCTTTAATTGAGGTCAATGATTATAAGAGGGTCGTAAATGTAATTAAGAGCACTCCAGAGCTAACATAAAGAGGCATTTTAATTTTCAAAACGTCCTGTCAAAACATTAAAACTAATAAGGGTTTACAACTCTTTGTGATTTTCTTTGCAACTTTCCTAATTACCTTGAAATTGTTTAGTCATACTCATACTATTAACGTTTATTTCATAAGACACTTTGACATATTGATATTTGAAGTATTTATAAACTCATCATACCTTCCTAAAGATCAAATTGGGCTTCTCGCAGCAAATCTTCCCTGCATGTTATGAGCCCTTTAGTACAGACACATTTGATAAGTAAAACGTTTTGTGAACTACAAGATGTTTTGAAGTGTTTTATATAATCCCTTTTTTCTGCAAAATATTTTTTTTAGATCAACATGGTTGTTTAATCCGTTCATACTTTTGATTGACAGTATTATGAGTACGTCATAGTGGAGTTTAACGCTATATAAATGAACATATTATTATTATTATTATTATTATTATTATTATTATTATTATTATTATTATTATTATTATTATTATTATTTATTAACAAATTTTGAACTGTCGAACTATTTTTTTAGATTGAATGTTTGTAAACGATACTTAGTGTCATATATTCTTTAGAACATTTCTTCTCAAGAGTTTTACATTCTACAAGACCATGATTTTAATTTTGGACTTTAAAATGAAGATTTAAAAAAAATTCAAACTGTTTACCCATCACAACTTCTTACACTATAAGCGTAGGCTACTTGTCAGTTGTTCCCGCATCAACTTCAAAGCCTACGTAATTCCTAAACGCATGTTAAAACGTTTATAGGGGGAATATAACGTGGTGTCAGGAAAATGAAAATTAATGGTTCCCATTGAAAGACAATGTATTTAAACTAAATGGACCAGTAATAATTCAAATATATAATGTTACGTTTAGCCATGCAATTCCTTTTTCTTACACAAAATGATTAAATGTGTTCACAAAAAATGGCCGCCAGTAGATTTTATGTGAATCTTCATACTTTGTTCTCTGACTATGGATATTTGGCTAGTAAAAATAATACATTTAGCATTAACTTACCATTATCAGTGAAAAGTTTACGTGCTACTGCCCCATTAAGACATTTGTATCCTAAGTTATATCAGTATAGCATTTATATACACCAAGAACTTAATTAGGTTTTACCAAAACTTGGTATTTTTTAGTCAAAATCCAAGTTACCTTAAAATTGAAAATGAAAGTAATTTTTTTTGGCTGCAATGTGATTATTATCACTTTTTAGTTAAGAACCTCATAGCAAAAGTCAACCGTTAAAGCAGTATAAACCTTCAAAATCACAAAATCCTCAAAAAATGAATTTAAAGAAAACTGCACAAATACATTGATTGGCCACTGTCAATGAAAATGGCTTATCTAAAGGAAGAAGAAGCGTTTGATCAACAAGTTCAATATAAGGAATCTCAAATTTACTCAGAGATGTTAAGAATATAGGCATTTTATCAATTTTTGATGAAAAAAAATACTGAAAATTCAATGTCCTGCTAGCCTCTTATCATGCATGATAAAAAAGGGTTTTTGTGTAAGAATGTCAACTAGGGATCAGAATTGTTTTTTTTTAAATTCATACCATCCAAAGTTTAATTTGTAGTTTTCCCCCTATGACAATAGTTATATTTGGCCAAATTTCAGTAGTCTTACAGTTTTTCTCATATTTTCATTATTTTAGCACATTAGCGAATTTTAGTTCAATTAAATAGTCAATAAAAAAGCAATTGTTATATATCTGGAGTGGTAATTACATCAAATTAATCCAAATATTCCAAGAGCACCCAAATTTATTTTTAAAAATAGGGGGTGCTTAATTAGGTTATTTGCGTATAGATAATCTTAACTACTGGATACAAATAAAAAAGAATGGTATTTTATAACAGCCAAAATATTTATTTAAAATGAATGATACATCATTGTATTTTAGACCAGTACAAAAATACAACTTTATGTATATCTACTGAATCTCAAACTCGTAAGTCAATAACGACTAACACTTGTCTAAATATGTCTATTATTATGCGATATTATTATTATGTCAAAGTCATTTTCGAACCAGTTACTATTTGTATAAAAAAGGGAAATTTATACTAAAAAATCAAGGGAAATTCAAAATCAATTTGCTTTTTTAAACCATTTTCGACTATATATTTGAAGTTAATTATTGTTCATAAACAAAAATATAGTTCACGGTAATTTTGACATTCAAAGATAGGGCATTTAAACAGTTTTTCATAAAACAAATATTTCTTCATCAACGTCACTTGCAAAACATCGTTAAAATCTTGCAGTCGGTTTTTTCAAAATGTTCAAAAAAGTTTTGTCTGTCAGAATCAAAATGATAAAAAATTATCTTTTTCTTCCAGTTAAGGTAATTCATTACATTCCAAATGGTAAAAAAGTTTTTCTTCAAGATAATTTTTGTCCATTAAATAAAAATTTAATTGAATAATAAAGCATCAATAAAGTCCAAATTTCATGTGAATATTAAAGTAAAACTTTTTATTTCATTAATTTATAAGTCAGTTTTGAATGAATGACGAGGAAAAACTTACTGATGGGTACTGATACAACCATGTATAATGGGTATGCTATCACATATGATTCAAAAAAGTGATGCGCGATTTTGAAAGACACGTTCATCAAAAAAAATATATCACTAATTGATTGGGCCAAAGGAATCATTGTACCTCTCCACAAGAAAGGGGACGTAAATAAAGTGAACAATTATAGAGGCATTTCGCAAATGGATTTTTTTGGACGAACTTTCTGCTCTATTCTAAATGAACGTTTCAATGATTTGCAGATCTTTATGAAAAAATACCCGAAGCACAAGCAGGATTCAGGAAGAATTATATCACAACCGACAATATTTTCACACTTCAATGTTGAATACAGAAATATCTCTCAAAACGGAGGGCGCTTTTATTGTATATTTGTGGATTTTAGAAAGGCCTTTGATTCCGTTAATAGACAACTACTTTGGTACACATTGATAAGGAAGACTGGACGTTATAAAGAATATGTATTCCAAAATACAGTCTGTTGTAGGGACAAGTACCCATTCAGTTTCCGACTATTTTCAATGTCTTAGCGGCGTGCGACAAGGATGCGTTCTAAGTCTTTTTCTGTTTACAATATTTATTCCAGAATTTCTAATTATGTTGGAAAATGCCAATTTGAGAGGAATATCTTTGGGCCCTGAATTCATGGAACTACTTTTGTTACTGTTTGCTGATGACATTTGTGTTTTCGACGATAATGTTATTGGACAAGTACTGTCTAACATGGCGTGTGGATATTAATATGGATAAGAAATTGTATTTCGAAATGGAGGCTATTAACGAAGTTACGAAAAATGGTATTTACAAGGAGCAAAGATATAAAGTGTTCAATGTAAATAAAAATAACTATCTCGGAATAATTATTTTCAACTCGGCTCTCATGGACAAAGTGTATGGTAACATTAACTACCAAAGCAACCAAGGCCCTATTTGCTATCAGGAGATTACCTTTAAATATCCAAATATATCGGTCAGTGTTCTTTCAAACTTTTTGTGCAATAAGATAAAGCCAATAGCACCTTTACGATGCATACGTCTTGGGATTTGAAGATAGACCATAAACTAACAAATTCCATAATAATTTGTACTAGGTGTAGGGAAGCATGTTTCTAGTAATGCAGTGTTGGGGAATGTGGTAGATATTGCATAAACATAGATTACCATGTTAAATGTCTCCGATATTGGTGTAAGTGGTAGATTTACATCAAGGCATCATATGTTAGAGTATTGTTATATATGTTTATCCTACCTCATGTAAGAATCTCGATCTCTGATTGGTTCACGTGACCCTTAACAAATTCCCATATACACCTTCACCGAGGGAGAATAAATCCCTTATACCCCGCGAGTAAAGCGTGCTTCCACGTCAATCATTCAAAGTCACGTGATAAGGTCATAGGTCAACCAGTATGCCGTGACTCGGACCTTTGTTGTTGTTTTGAAATAAAGGTTTTTATTCACTTCTGATTGTGTTTTTAACAATAGTTTTAGACATTCGGTAAGATAAATTCGTTATCACATTGCATAGCGGGTTACATCGGTATTTATTATTCCCTTGAAAGGTTTTATGCAACTCGCGTTCCGCTCGTTGCATAAAACCTTTCGCGGGAATAATAAATACCGATGTAACCCGCTATGCAATGTGATAACTTATAATGGATTTGGGTTTGTTTGGTTAAGTTATGAAGTTGGTAATATTGATACGTTTGTCCATAGTTTTAAAATAAGACTCCAAGATTGTATAATGCAAAATATGTTCAGCATTTATATTATTACAAGACAATTAAGTTCTCAATTGGATGTTGAGTACTATATATCATAATTATGTTTACATATAAAGAAGTGTCGGCGCAATTTATGTCTTTTACGTATCCAGCAGTTACCTCTTTTATGTAATGTTAGAAGTAACGATACTTCTGAAACAACCAAAATATGTAAAATGTGAAGCCGTTATGATTTTGAATAACTTCATTTTTTATTTGTTTGCGATAAATATACAAATTTAACGAATGTTGCCTGCTAGATTTTAATTGCCAATCAGCCTTCAGTAATCATAAAAAGGTATTGATATGTAAAGATAAAAATGTACTTATGAAATTAGCTTTATTTATTAAATATGCACTATAAGGATTTCTGTTAAATGTTAACAAATATGTATATTATTTCATTCATAATTTTTGTATTTATTCGAAACATATTGTCTAAATGTTATATTTCGTTTATATTGATCGTACATGGGCGAATCACAGGCCCCCGGGTCATAAAGCAATCATCCCTTTTAAAAAAAAAATTTAAAAAAAATTGGACTGACCCCCCAGATTTGACAGCCTTCGTAGATACATAATATATTAACTTTATGCATCTACGAAGGCTGTCAAATCTGGGGGTCATCTCAACATTTTTTAAAATATTTTTTTTAAAGGGATGATTGCTTAATGACCCGGGGCCTCTGGGGCGAATGGCCTTCCTGCTGCAATAAACTTACTTACTATCACTAATATGATTATCTCCTTGAACTAATGTCATATATGGATGCTAAAGCTTCAAAATGTTTTTGTTGATCATGTGAAAATAAACATATGTGAAGTTGAAGGTTTCAGGTTTATTTGGCACAGTGATATGTATGTAAAATAAACACAAACTAAATAACACCAAGAAATGAATGAACAAAACGAATGATATCTCTTTATTTCTTTATTTCAGCGTGTATTCTCATTAATTGTCTTTTCGCCCCCTGTAGTGCAACGGTTGTACATGTGTTGTCATCTCCTCCTGATGTTCAGCTTATTTATCTTTGCGTATATTACTTGCGTCTGGGACCGGGAGTCGAAACCAGGTCTTCCAAATCAGTCAAACAGTATAATTATAGATGCAGCATAAATGGTTTTAAACCAAAATTAGAATATGTGAAAAATAAAATTGTACGTTACTATGATTTATCAAAATTTGTGTTTTTGTCGACAGAAACTGAAGAAAAGTTCTTTGAATATTGGTCATCTCTGCACTTACTGTTCAAGAATAGTCCTGTTTGAAAATAATGAATTGTTAAGAAATAGTCCTGTTATGCTTAACTTATGTATTTATCAGCCAAATGAGGATTTATGTATTTGTACATATGTGCTGTGTGTATAATGTTTGATTTGCCTGTATCACACATTATGGGAAAAAAAAAAAAAAGATCTCTTAAACATCCAAAAAAAAAAAAAAAAAAAAAAAAAAAGGTCTTCCAAATGACGAACGGACACTTTACCAAATGAGCTACATCACCGGTTAACTGAAGTAAGTATGGAAACAATATTGGCGCTGACGGTTTGTCATTGGCATGGCGGTATTATTATAGGTTTTCCCACTTGCCAAATTTTCCCCGGAAAAGGGGCGACATACAAGATATTTCCCCCGGAACCGGTAGCGCGGGGTTAGGGTTGGTGTCGCCAGATGATGTGTGGTAAGCCTGCTATAGTGCGTATGAACCTTGAACCGTAACATCAGAACGTAGCAAAGTTTAACTCAAACTGATTTCTGACAGTAAGATAGTCAGTTAGTCATCAATAATCCATGATGATCTGGCCAAAAGTTTGTGCTTTTTCGTCCTGTGAATGTGAAAACGTTCTCAGACCACAAAAATGTATCGTAAGTAGAGGGCTATGTTAAAATTATTTTCACTGGTAGAGTGGCAAAAAAAAAGGATTTTTGATGGCAAAACAAAAAACGTAACTGTATTACTCATTTCTATCAAACTTATTTTTCCCAAATAGCGTATGTTCGTTATCTAATTTTGTAACACAATCATTACGTTGTTGCAAATTTCAATATATTCAATATTTTCCACACGATAATTTAAGTAAAAGGTAGACATAAACTTATGCTCTCGAGTTTCGATGCTCTATTTTTAAAATGTGTAGGATATCGCACATAAATGCACGATATAAAGTTCATATAGGAATCTTCTAGGCATAAAAACTAACCTTACAGTAACAAGACTTTAGTAACAGTTAAAATGAGCGCTGCCAACACTTCGACCTCATCTCTTACCACTGATGACACAATTTAAACAGCATTTACTTAATAACAACAATGAATAAAATTCTCCTTCTCTATTTTCCTCATTTCAATTTTTCTTTTGGCAATTTTGTACTCAGCAGCGAAGTATAGCGCCACTTCCAACGCTCTTCTAGTATGTTAAATGCTCAGCGCCCATCAAGGAAACAACCACTACCATATTTCGTCTTCCGTCCTGGGATAAAACCCGAAACATGCGGGCGATGAACAGGCGCACTACATGATGAGCTATTCGTCCAAGTAAAATTATTTTGTAGCATGCAACGATTTTGAAACTCATACCTAAAATAGATAAGGAAAACATGCTTCTTACCAGCAAGAAACAACAGCCAGCAAAGAGAAGCCCGCATGACGATTGGTCAATGAGTTGCCACTCTGAGTTTACTCCCGCGATACAACCTTTATAAAGCTTACATAGACAAGGATGGAACTTTTCTATTGGCTGTAGCCTCAAGAGTATTTCAAGTGGATAACACTGATATCACATGGTCACTTTTATACAATATGCATGGACATTATCAACCAAGTGCAGGAATTGTCCTCTGAGTACATGCTTCAATAATGCTGTTGAAACTACTATCATAGATCTAAATTTACGCAATATTTTGTATATTTTTGTCAATATATTTTCAATATATTTTCCTTCATAAAACACGCAAGTTGTGTCAGATAGGTAAAGTAAATGACTCTTAGTCAATCTCATTGCCTATACAAACACCTATTGTTAAGGTTAATTGCCGCTAGGACTTATTGGGCTGGCTTGCCGTAAGCGTTTCAATTAAACAAAGAAAGTCTAAATAAACTGAGCTATCCATATGTCAATTAAGTTGATTACAAAAGAGTCACTGTATTGGTCAATAAACAAGGAAGTGTCAGTCTCAATTATTAATTGCGCTGTCTGAGACGGTCTCAGGTATATATACTCCCCTAATCTTTGAACCGTCATATTAAAAGACTCGCTTGTAACTGACGCTTCTCTCTGGTTTATTTAAGGTAAGCTCACGTTTAGTTCATAAGTTATGTTGTACTTTTATTAGATGTTACATTAGAATAGCATTTGATACTTAGAATATTTCCTTCTATATTGTGATATTTTACAAGTATTCACATAGGACTTGCAGTAACGTTCAGGTGAGCCAAGTGACATATTTGTTAGTGATGACCATTAATATTGTATTGGTAAATAAGTACTGCCTCGTTACAGTACACGTCAGATTTATAACACTGAAGTGTAATGAATATATTGTCTGTGTATATGTTTGTTTTATTTCATTATATTTCAACGTAATCATTCACCTGTACATACATGTGCAAATGCCGCACAATATTTACTGTAGGAATATTGTTACATTGTGATTAGATTTCAAGTGTTTCATGAAATCAAATTGTGTTTTGAATACATTGCCGTCAGTATATTTATTCTACACAACATACCTTTTCTATAAATCAAACTATATGCATTAGATATTTGTATATTTCAAAGTTACATATTTGCACTATAAATTCACATTATGCAGTAGGACGCATTACCTTCGGTACATTATAGCCATGCATAATTGTAGCACTGTATATATCAATCATTCATCCATCACTCCCTAGGTTTCCAATCTTATATTTCCAATGGTATTATATTTGATTGTAGAAATACTAGTCACGTAGTGATAACAACTCAAGACATTTCATATCATTACTGTATTTGGAACACATTGCCTCCGGCACATTTTAGTTCACATGCAGGTTTAACAATTGTAAATATATCAATCATTCATACATCACTCCCTAGATTTCCAGTCTTATATTTCCAATGGCATTATATTTGATTGTAGAAATACTAGTCACGTAGTGATAACAGCTCAAGACATTTCACATCATTACTGTATTAGGAACACATTGCCTTCGGCACATTTAGTTCACATGCAGGTTTAACAATTGTAAATATATCAATCATTCATACATCACTCCCTAGATTTCCAGTCTTATATTTCCAATGGCATTATATTTGATTGTAGAAATACTAGTCACGTAGTGATAACAGCTCAAGACATTTCATATCATTACTGTATTAGGAACACATTGCCTTCGGCACATTTAGTTCACATGCAGGTTTAACAATTGTAAATATACATTACTCATTCATCACTCATTAGGTTTCCAATCTTATATTTCCAATGGTATTATATTTGATTGTTGAGATACTAATCGCAAAGTGATATATCAGATCTATTCCATCCCTTTTTGCTGTATATTAGAACACATTACCTCCGGTATATCTTTGTTCACATACAGTTGTAACATTTTTATGTATGACATTTATGCTTTATCAATGCATATTACGTATATCAATATTGTCCTTATATTTCCAATCATTATGCATTCTCAATCATTTGATATTATTGTATGTATTTGTATGATTCACATGTTTTGATATTAAAAGACTCGCTTGTAACTGACGCTTCTCTCTGGTTTATTTAAGGAGTTGTGACGATCCCCAAGCTAATTCCCCAAGAGCAATTCTAGGTTGTGTAACATAAGCCTGACCTACAATAACCGCTAGGTTCCCCGAGGTCAAGGTCGTTACACTACTTTCAGCCATATAAAGTAGAAACATGTGATAAACCTTCTTGGAGGTTCCAAGGTTTGGTAATAATAGCAATTAAGGAGCATCTAGTAGTATTTATAATTGGTCAAACTTTGAATGTCTGCCAGCTCTACCCTTATACATACCTGTAGTCGGGCTCGTAATTTAAAACTTCAAAAAATTTTTTTTCAAAATGTATTTCGGAATTTCTTAAAACATTGAGAAATAAATAAATGAATATCTTTACTTTGGATATTATAATGGATTATGTCTATTACTCAAAGACAAGGCTGTATTAAAAATATAGAAAATATGTTTTGAATTCATTTGGCAAAAAAAAGAAGAAAAAAGATAAAATTAAAAGTGAAGTCATGACTTTTCCATCCAAATATGGAGGTATAAATCGGCACAGAAGTTATAGAAGATTAGTGAATAAGGTAAAATGGTATGCGCAATTATCACATTGTATTCCTGATGTTGAAATGATACTTTATGCAGATTCTGTTTATTTAAATAGACATATTATTCCATTTGTCAGAAATATATTTTGGAAAGATGTTTAAAAGGCTTGCACTTATTTTCTTAAGACTTATGACTCTGTTAGTAAGGATGTTACATAGTGTATGACTCATCAGTATGGTATAATTATAATGTCACTGTAGACAACAATACTAAGCCAAACAAAAATGTCAAAATATAGGTAATTTGTATATTAATGATTAAGAGAATGGGGATATGTTTAGCTATAAATAATTCTGAGGATTTTATTATTTGAATGGCCAAAAAGCCTTTTCGCACTGACGTAATTCCTGCAGAGACTTCCATGTTAATTTGTAATTGCGAGAATAAATTTTACGAATTGATTGTTTGTTGATTTATTTTGACTTCTCTACAAGTAGTCAGAATTCTTCAGGGCAACAGAGACATACTTTTCATTCAATTGCCCGATAGCAACATCAAATGTGTTCGATAATACTAAATATTGTCAAAAACACGTCATATTTACTTCCGCGCGTCCGATCTACATAGCATCTGGATGCTGTTGCGTGTCCCATGTCACGTGACTTGCAACGGTTGCCAAGCGATATGGCAGTCGTACTTGAACGGCAATCTAGTTATAACTGGCTGTATTGTATACGTCCCCTTAGTCCTGACGTGAGGCTTTGGGAACGTATACATTACAGCCAGTTTTAACTTGAACGGGATCTCGCGTAGCAGAAAATGGTCTATTAATTAGAGAAATACATGTTATTAAAAACACTTATGAAACATGCCGATTGCGATAAACATTGTCGTCAATGAGATATTGAAATCACAAGTTGTACGTTTGATGATTAAATTAGTTTCACTTAATAAATAATCAACGTAGAGTTTAATTGTAATTGTGTGATTGTAGTCGAGATGATTTTCAAGCCATATGCAAAATGTGACAAAAATTGACTTAATTCGTGTAAATTATTCTTGTTATTTCTAATTAACATTAAGTGTATGAGAAATTTCGTTGGTTCGAACAAACCTTTGGTCACCGACTCTGTTTGAACGTAAACTATTTGCTCATGCCTCCTTCGCTATAATAAATTAACTTTTTTATAAACAAAATTTGAATCATTAATTTCAGTGTTTTGTGTAAATTTTATTTGGGTATTTGCAGCGCTTTTAATAAAAAAACACAACAAAACAATGGTGACTTAAAGGTACAGTAGCACGTTTTTATAAGGAATATAAGGTGATGTCAGGAAAATGAAAATTAATGGTTAAAATTGAAAGACAATGTATTTAAACTAAATGGAGCAGTAATGATTAAAATATATAACGTAAAGTTAAGCCATGCGAGTCCTTTTTCTTATCGTAAATGAATTAAAGGTGTTCACAAAAAATGGCCGCCAATGGATTTTATGTGAATCCCCATACTTTGTTCTCTGACTATTGATGATTGGTATGTGTGATGTGATTTTTGACACTGTCAAAATAATACATTTTACAATAACTTACAGATATCAGTGAAAAATTCAAAATATAGAATTTCCAAAAAACGTGCTACTGCCCCTTTAAGTTGGACAAACGATGACATTGAGTATCAACATTTGCACATATACAGATCGTAAAATAGTTGTCAAATTCACAATCAGTGTTTCAAAATACTATCCTAACGAGTTCATTCTTAATATCTTTGTTAACTGCACAGTTGCTGTATCAACGCACGTGTAACTGTATCTACGCACGTGTTTCTGCATCTTTCCATGTAAACTGCTTTGTGGATGTGTTTTCTCAGTCCCTTCTGTCAGTGAGCTAAGCGGTAAAATGTTTTTAAAAAGTTTGAAAATATGTAATTTCCTTGATTTATTTTTCTACAGCTGCATATCATAAGTTTGTTCCCCTGCTTGTGATCTTAGTGCAAATATCATGTAATTTGGGTTTCGTTTTGATGTTCATAAAATAACTCCAGGACCACTTACAGAAGATCATCAACTGTCCATGTGCAAAATAACCATTCCGAAACCATATTTCGGGATCGTCTTGTCAGTGGTGCTTAATGTCGAAATTCGGCATTGTTAAATAGACAGATGGGGAAATTCGGATTTTCTTAAATTTCGATAAATATCAACAATGTAAACTTTGTAGGAAAATATGAATAAGATCTAAAGCTGTTGATCACTTCTGAAAGATTTTGTAGAGCAAAATAGAAATCGGTGTTTTCGAAATTTTGACCCCTGGCCGCTTAAATGACCTGCCAAATTTGTTACAGCTATCTTGCTAGGTATGACATACGAATATGTCAATGCAAACTGAATCTTAACTTATGCAGTGCAATTTCATAATTATCGGTTTCGTTTTCACAATGATATGATGTTTTAAAGGGGCAGTAGCACGTTTTTAGGGGGAATATAAGGTGATGTCATGAAAATAAAAATTAATGGTTCCAAATGAAAGACAATGTATTTAAACTAAATGGAGCAGTAATAATTCAAATATAAAATGTTAAGTTCAGCCATGCGATTCCTTTTTCTTACACAAAATGAATTAAAGGTGTTCACACAAAAATGGCCGCCAATGGATTTTGTGTAAATCTTCATACTTTGTCCTCTGACTATGGATGATTGACTTGTGTGATGAGATTTTTTACACTATCAAAATAATACATTTAACATTAACTTACAATTATCAGTGAACATTTTAAAATGTAAAATTATCAAAAAACGTGCTACTGCCCCTTTAAAGACGTTACAAATTACATGATATTTGCACTAGAATACGAAGGTAGGTGAACAAACTTAAGATACGCAGCTGTAAATGGAAACATAAATATTTATTCACGTGATGCATTCATGGGGAAAAAATTCAACACGTGAAGGAATTATAGATATATGTTTCATATATTCAAATTTGACCCTTAAAATATACAAAAGTCAACTTTGGGCTTGCTATTATTCAGACTTGTTTCACACACTTCTACGAATTATTTATTTGTTAAAATTTTGACCATTAAAATCTCAAAACTTCCAATTTATGGCTGACTATCTTTCAGGCTTATTTCATACACTTATATATATCAGTCAAATTTACGAAATTAACGTAAAACAAATCTGTGAAAAATTGTGTTTAATGTTTAAAAGCAAGTGAGTAAACAAATCTAGAAATTCTAAATCATAAGAAATCAACAAAGTTTAAATTTTAATATGATCCGATTGTTTCCAGGTAGAAAGTCAACTGACACACTGACACTGCTATCAGGGTGAAACCAGAGAGGAAAGACTTGCCATGTTAAGATCACCCCAGTAACTGACGAACATGTGGAAAATCTGTACACCAGAGTATGATGGCCGAGAGGGGCCATTTTTATTTCGCGTTAAAGATCAACACGAAATTGCGAAAACTAAATCACTAAATCTCGAAATTGCGAAATGGCGAAACGAACACAAAGCGAAATCACGAAAAAGGTAAAAGAAATTGCGAAACATGTAAACGAAATCGTGAAACATGTAAACGAAATCGCGAAATTGCGAAAGTTGCGAGAAGCGAAATCGCGAAATCGCGAAATCGCGAAACATGGTAGAAATGAAAAACGAAATCGCGAACCGTGAACGAAACGAAAGTGCGAAAGTGCGAAAGTGCGAAAGAACGAAAGAGCGAAAGTGCGAAAGTGCGAAAGTGCGATACAGCGAAAGAAAGCAATTTCGTGTACCTTTTTCGTGATTTCGCTTTGTGTTCGTTTCGCCATTTCGCAATTTCGAGGTTTAGTTTTCGCGATTTCGCGATTTCGTGTTGATCTTTAACGCGAAATAAAAATGGCCCCTCTCGGCCATCATACCAGAGAGCCAATGTCATCGTGATCTTTATCATAACCTAGATATCTGGTTACTACACTGCATTGCCTGCACAAACACGGTGCTGTTAAAGAGCCACTGCGTAAAAGAATTAATAAATTGATAAATGCTTCAGTGCAAATACATGCATGAGGTCAGAGAAACAAATTAACATTTTCTATATTCTTCCAAATTTTCTAAAACTGGATATGATCCGAATGTCCGGAATCCAGGTCCTTGACATGACTCAACTGACGCAAAAGAGGAAACAAATATAAGATATGGTGCTTTTGAAACGCCGCTTTCAACAGTATTCCACTTATATCACGACTTCTTGTCCTATTGCAGGGAGAAAGCCCACAACACTCCTGTGGCTATGCTTTGCGTTGTAACCTGCGAGCATCGGCTGAAAGTAGAAAACCATTGGTGGTACTGCGCTAAAATTCAGTGAAACTTTGCAGGTTCCAGCTACACAGAACTGATGGCCGAGTGCGAGTTTTTCGTCGGAGAGGAGAGAGAACGACCCAGTGTTGTGACCAGGGGGTTGTGCCATTCGGCGGCGGTAGCGTCATGGTTTGGATGGAATGTGCAGGGTCCATACAGCAGAACTTGTTGTCTTTGACCATACTTGAAATGCCCTAGGCTACATCGACACCGTTTTACGTCCTGTGACATTTACCCCCAGTGCCATTCATTGCATTCTACTGCATTAACTGTACGTGCCACCTTTTCTAAGTTTCAATCAAAACATGGTTAGTTAAATTGTCGTTCAAACGAGTATCACATTATTTATGTGACATATCTGATAGTGTTGATAACAACAAGACAATGTTATTATAGTTTCTGCCCGTGAGTTTATTATCGTGACAGCTGATATACATTTATTTGAAGAGACATTCGTCTAGTTGTGTCCAGAGGAAGGTTTGAAGTCGCGATTATGATCGAAAACCGGACAATGATGCGCGTCAATCAATCAGACATAACTTTATAAGTAGATAAAATGTCAGTTACGTGTTGATAATGTTTATAAGGTTGTTATGCTGGTTTTCATATGAATCGGACTTATGAATTTGGCTTACATGAATATATGTGACTGTTTTAAGATTTTCATTGAAAACAAGTATTTATCATAAAGCTTTGAGAATGAATATGCGAGGTATTTTGAATTCATATCACTTAGGTTAGTATCAAAGTAACATTATGTGATGAAGGAGTGGCTCTTTAAAAGTGTTTAACAATGTCATCGTGACCTTTATCATAACCTGGATAAATGCCAACTGCCTACAGTATCTGCGTGTACAGTATATAATGCTACCTAGTCTTGTAAATAAGGTCAAGTGGAAACCAGATTTATAACGTGCATGGGGAGGCCAGACTTGCATTACTGCGCAGAACTTCCTTGGGAAAACAGCTCTGTGATACATAACGTTCACGATGGAGGGCGCCAGAATTTTCCTTGTGATTATCCTGCTTTCAGTGCTTTGCTGTGCTAGTGGTAAGAGTGACATTCAGACAATCACTGAGAGAATAATTTCATTGCCAGATAGACCTAATAGATCTGAAGCTGGAAGTTCTATTATCGACTTGTATAAATACGTTCTTTCTCTCAAACTAGATCTGAAGGATCTTTCAGATACAATCAGAGGTGCATCTGTTGAAGATATCATCAAATCTCAGGTAATCTCGGAGACGAGACACCTGAAACGTGACAATCAACGGATGAAGAGACAATTTCATGAAATGAAGAAAACACTTGGACGAGTTCAGGCTGACAACAACAGGTATCAGGACTTGCTGCTGAGAGTTGGGGGAGAGAAAGGTGAACTGATTTCCTGTTCCAAGTGTATGGAGTCAGCAGTGCTGAACAGTAAGTTCGCTGAACTTGATCATGGACTCAGTGAACTCAACAGGACTCTGATGGAACAGAGTGATTTATTTAAATCGTCAAGGAAAGAGAATGAATCACAAGTGAAAACAACAACTCAATCACCTTCAGCAGTCTCTCTAACTACAACAACTCTAACAACCCCAACAGAAATGAGCCGGATTCTGATTGCTCCTTGTTTGTCATCTAATAAGCAACAATTCCGTTATGTTGACATAAATAGTAATTCTCTAAACATGTATTCGTATCTCAATCTGACAGAAGTACTTTCTGTAGTCTATATTTCAAGACCTAACTCTCTTTTAATCGGTTTGGGGACCCCTGACAAGATTATTTCCTCGGAGCTTAACAGCACAAGGGTTAAAACATTTAGAGACAATGTTGAAACATACGGTATGGCAGCTGATGAGGAGAGAGGGATTATATTTCTTACTACAGCTAGTCCCAGTAAGACTATCAGCAGGATGACACTGCAGGGGAAGAACCTAACAACTCTGGTGAGCTTGGAGCGTAATGGTTACTCTATTGCTGTGAACCCTGCAACACGGATGATCTATTCTTGTTGTGGGAAGACACTCCTCTCCGTCAGATATGATGGTTCAGATCTGACAACCCTCCACACTGGTGTTTATATGTTTGCAGTGACTCTTGACGTCACACACAATGTGTTATATTACGGTAAGGGGTACAGACTGATGAAGAAATCCCTGTCGAGCAACCAAAGTACTGAGGTGACAAGATTCACTTTTGGTATCTGGAGTTTAATCTACTTCAGAGACCGGGTGTACTACTCAAGCCTTCTTAAATCACCCGGTGTATTTGGAGAAGTGATTGTGGGACAAGATATGGAGGCTAATACTCTCCAGACACTTGAGGTGGATGGTGTCTATGCCTACCATATCTGTTCGATGCCCTGATTTAACCAACCACGAGTTAAAGACTCAGAGAGTAAGACTTGCCTAAATGATTTATTTCGTCTTATTTTATCATCCACATTACGATAAGGTATATGAATGGATGTATATGTAATGTATGTATTATTTAACACTAGAATGTTTTTTGACAATTTGATTTTGGTAAAATATATCGATTTTGACTATAAAGCATTGATTCTGTTATTAATGGAATTTACTTTTGAAACTCCTCCAAAATTGTTAAAAGGTGAAATCTAAGAATGTTTTGGTATTGCAGAAACCATAAAAAGTAGGTAAAAGTGAGTGTGAATACTTACAGACAGACAGACAGACAGACAGACAGACAGACAGACAAAGTTTATTGCATTCAAGGCCTCCGGCCCGTATACAAGAGAGTTATATTTTCATGTTATAAATAGTAATACAAAGTTCACGATATATTATACAAACTAGTGTAGTATAGACCTAGATTTCAGAATTTCGCCACGAAGATCTTGTGCATACTTTATGTACATCGCTAGATTTATAATTGTTAAGGTATCATGACAAGTTATAATTGATACAAATGCTTCCAGTGGGGATTTTGATAAGTATCTATCCGAAATATATTCCATTCGTAAATCTGTATACCATGGACAGACAAAAGTAAAATGGACTTCATCCTCTATTGCACTATTACATAACTGGCATATTCTTTCACATTTCGCAATGGACATTTTTCTTCCTTTATTAATCATTATATCTATCAAGCCTAGTCTATATCGTGTAAAAGTGATTCTGGTGCTTTTGAATGTAAGAAATGTTAAATAACGCTCTGGTTGCAGTAGTGTCTTAAACAATTTATATAGGTCATAACGAGAACTTGTTTCTAGGGTTGAATGCGATTCTTGATAAAACATATTGATTGAACGTTCACGAAATTCCTTCAAAAACATATTGAAATCACCAACACCTTGGTTTAACGAAACAAAACCAAAACCATGAGAACATAAAAGATTTCTAATCTTTGATGCCCAAGATACCTTACCCATATTATCAAGATTGATCATCATAATATTATAGGCAATTTGTGGAAGGCGACTTTCGTGCATTGTGAGGATCTTAAGCCAATATTTCAAACATCTTATTTGAGAATTTATGTAGAGTTGATATCTTCCGCACTCGCCGTAAACCATACAATTAGGAGTAGTTGATCCAACACCTAAACACTTTTTACAAGCCCTAAGATGCAATCTCTCTAAACAGTCGAAGCGTTGAAAACCCCACACCTCCGATCCATATTGTAAAATTGGTTGTATTTGGGCATCAAAGAATTTGAAAAAAAAAAATTCCTGGATAAGACCCCACAATCTTTCGAAATAGATAAAATCGAAATAAAAGCCTTCTTTGCTCTTAGACACAAATCATTAATACAGTGTTTCATATTCATTGTATATGTAAATAATACACCAAGATACTTATAGTGGTTAACTAATAACTATATATGTTCATGGGTTTGCCCTGGAAAAACCATATCTCTTTCGATGCAATGGGGCCCCCTCTTCTAAATATAACAACATTTGTTTTATCAAGATTAACTGACAAGTTCCATTCATTACTGTATTTCCAGAATTTTTAACTGGTTTTTCAAGCCAATAACCGTTTCAGAAATCAAAATAACATCGTCTGCAAATAGGAGTATGAATAACTGTAACATGTCTGGAAACAATTGTACACCGTGTCTACTATTATGCATAACGTCGTAGTATAATTCATTAATAAAGAATGAAAATAATTCTGGACTAGCAATACAGCCTTGTCTAAGGCCCATGGGACAATCAAAGTAATCGGTTACATCACTACCACATCTTACACACGATTTTACATTTGAATACATTGCTATATCCTTTTGTACATTTTACCCTTGACGCCGGCTTTACGTAAACAATACCAAAGTTTATGTCTATTTACAGAGTCAAACGCTTTTTTAAAGTCTACAAAGGCTACATATAACTTATGTTTTCTATGTGATAAACATTTTTGAATAAGTGCATACAATGTGAAAATATGGTCAACTGTTGAGTAATCTTTGCGAAATCCTGCTTGATTTTCCGGAATTTTATCCAGTTAGATAATCTGTGGTCGTAAAAACTTTACCCAGAATGCTCATAAGAGATATTCCCCGACAGTTATCAGGATTTTCTGGATCTCCTTTCTTATGTAATGGTACTATTATTGACTTTGACCAGCTTTGTTGTAAAAATATTGTTAAAACATACATTAAGAAACGACAGGATTTGTGGTAATGAACATTTTAACATTTCCATAATTACATTATCTGGACCTGCTGCTTTGCCACGTTTCAATTTTGATACTTCATCAATGATTTTGTCATCTGTAAACGGCGAATCAAGTACGAGTTCATCTACATAATTGATATCCGATACGAATTCACTATCCCTTATATCTTCACAAGGGTCGTACTCAAATATTTGATCATTTGCGAACAGTGTCTTGAAATGGACCAGCCATTCTGTTTTTGATATTGAGCCTTGTCGACTACACTGATTTTTGATATGTTTGATTTCTTTCCAAAAGGTAGACTGGGAATGAATAGAACTAGTGAGTCTATTTAATCTGTTACTTTTTCGCTCTAAAATAATCTTTCTACAACATGATTTATATCTGTTTCGCTCCTTGCAATAGGCTATTCTGTTGAAATTATGTCGATGAGAACGAGCATTCATCTTTGCTTGTTTACAGTCATGAGTAACTGGCTTATACCTGGGACCTTTCTTTATAGTTTTCTTCTTACAACTTACAGACATCAAAATAAAACCAACAAAATCATTTACTGCACCATCAATATCACTATTAAGATTGTTCATGAGAATGCTTCCAAAAGACGATATATTCTCCTTCAAGTTGGTCAAATACTGATCACAAAACGAATCATTCCAACATATCTTTTCAAAAATGTTACCGGGACTTGAAGAATCTTGAAAACTATTCTTTCTAGGAAAGTTACACTTCAATTCTAATGGCATATGGTCGGAATCAGGACGATCGTGAATATTAAATTTTCGAAAGTATTTAAAAAGATCTGGAGAACATATAAAGTAATCATTTACACTGCATCCCCTTTCGTTGCAATATGTAAATTCGCCGTGTTTTCACCTTCTACTCTGCCGTTAACGATAAACAAATGAAAAGCATAACATAAATCTATTAGTACCTGACCAAAGCTGTTAACAACTGTGTCATGGGAAGTCCGATTCTTGACAGGAGTAGTTTCATCATCAAAATATGAACCATAAATATTAAAATCCTCATTCAAATCTACAGGAGGATTGTTACATTCACCGGTTCGAGCATTAAAGTCTCCACATAACATAATATGTTCTGAGCTCATTCAGTCACATTATCTTTAAGAAATTGTTCAAGTTGATCAATATGGCAGTTCTGATTTGAGTTGTTATAATAAGGTGAACCCGTAGGTGGAACATACGTGCATATCAAATTGATGTCCCTATCAATCGAAAAAATTTCTTTAGACAGCTTAATGCATAAAACATTATCAATATTTACTTTCAATAACTTACACCATTTTCTGATTGATTGGTGAATACAATCATAGGCACACTCCGCCAGATCTGAAAGCTTAACAGCTGGACAGTAAAACACATCACAACCTTCTAACCAGTTCCTGTCATTTAAATTTTAAACAAAAGTTTCAACAAGACATATCATTTTGAATTCTCTAAAGTAACTTAAAAAGCCAATGTCTTCAAGTTTACTTCTAAGTCCATTGACATTCTTGCAAAGCATAGAGAAGTGATCGCTCGAGTCACTGGTTACAACCCGGTCACATAAACCGGTATCAGCTGAATTTGGTCCCTGTGAAAAACGCTCTGGGCCTTGACCGGATTGTTGCGCACTTGCGTACGCTCCTTGAGACGACGCGGTGTTCTGGTTCTGGCTCCGAGTTTGGGTGCGTCTACGCTGATCGTCGAGTTGACGTGAAGTACCGTATTTCCTCTAATAGGGGCCCGGGTCCTTATTAACATTTAGGGGGTATTACCCCCCGGCCCTTATTAGAGGCCCGGCTCTTATTGGAGGCCCGGCCCTTATTATGATAATAGGTTTTCCAAAGTCAACTTGAGACCTGTATTCTAATTTTTTGTAGTTAAAGGGAGGGAATATTTAAGTTGAATATACAGAAGGGAGTAATTATTGACTAGACCGGGCCCCTATTAGAGGCCCGGCTCTTATTCACGTTTAGGTACCTTTACCCCCCGGCCGCTATTAGAGGCCCGGCCCCTATTGGAGACCCGTCCCCAATTAGAGGAAATACGGTACGTTGATGGATGTCGGTGCAGGGTACTGTTACCATCTGGCCATTCTTGAAAAACTCAAACTGGCCTGTTCCTTTCAGCGTGTTCAGTTGTTGACGTTGACGTGTTGTTAGGTCGCTCGCTATCCCGTAACCCTGGTTCCTCAGAGCTGCTCTCGCCTTCAAGGCTCTAACCTTGTCATCAGATGCTTGTAGCTTCACTATCATAGGGCGAGGTCTTTCGGCGTTGAAACCTAGATGATCGCCATTCTTTGAAAGTTACACATTCGTTAAGCACTGACAGCGCAGCCTCCTTACACGCCATTGACTTCTCTCCGTCGGTTTCCGGTATGCCGTACAAGATGACGTTATCGCGTCTACTAAACGCTTCGAGTTTGTCCAGTTCATTATCGATCTGAGATAAACGTTCATTCACAGACTCTACCTTTTCCGACATCGCAACAATATCGTCATTCCTTATGTCTTGGTTCATCTTAATATTTGATATTTCATTTCGAATGTCAGTTAGGGACATTTCAAATTGAATGAATCTAGTGTTGAGGTTAGCAACGTCGACCTTTACTTCTGAGATTTGTGCGCTTATGTTTGATGACTTCACGTAACTCATTCATGATAGCTTCGAGTGTAACTGGCTCGGGATTTGTTTCGATGTCGTTTGCACACATAAGCCTATGTGATATAACACCCACGGGTATAGCATGCCCACTGTTAAAGACACCTTTCACGTGCATTTGGAGCGTAATGTGTACTCAAAAGTAGGTCACTCTCAAAGATAGTGACGTCACATTTAGAACAGAAAGACACATTTTCTCTCGGCATAAATTCATCAAAATTCACATTTTCCAATTTTGAGCTAACAAGGAATCCCTCAGCGAGCACAAATCCACAAACGATAGCACAAAGTAGAAGTCTATAGTGTAAATCTGTCCCTGACACGTACGGCGTGTACTCCCCATAACTTTCAAGTGAAATCTGCCTCGTTCCTCTCGGTTGAGAAAAAGAGCCGATCCTAGCTCTATATACATCAATCAATACCATTTTCTGGAGCTAACGTGTACTTAAGCCTCTCATGACCCGCCTGATCGTTAGATCTTGTCTAGTAGGCAAGTATTTCAAGTATTTGGAAAATTATTTTCTTATTTTTATATCTAAATGCGTCTTGTCATCAAGGGCCCGTAACTCTCTTCATCAGGAGCGAACTGTTACACAGAATACACGATAATTAAACAGTAAAGTACAAGAACAAACCAACTGCAGCAAGTGCGGAATAAAACGTGGTCTACAACAATATCATAATAGCCTGTACCTATCTTTTTCAAGATAAACAAACATTAGCTGTATGTAACTGGATGTCATCGTGTGATTCTGATAAAGTATGAAAAATGAATGATTTTAGAAGTTCTCACCATTTTGCCAAATTTTACCCTCCAAATTTACATTTAAAGTATGCCTTGGATAAAATTACCGTAATATAAGAATTATATAATAAGAATGTGCGCAACAATAATATCATTTTCTCTTAACGTTTTTAGCTACTTTGTTTTTATTTTTATGCAAGGGACTTTAACATTCACCCTACCGGAAGTACTTTCATCAGGGTACTTAAGAAACTATTATTAGTGTTTGTGGGACACCGCAAAAGCAGAGCAGCCCCGAAACTTGGGATTTCGCCTGACCCTTTTCCGGCTTTTACAGGCGTGAGCAAATTGGGCATTTTCTCGTGACCTTGACCTTTGACACTCAAGGTCACAAAATCAATGAACACATTTCAGTGAGTATAACATTAATGTAATGAATTAAAGTGTTAAAAAGTTAAAATAATAAATTTTCTCAATATATATTGACCTTTCTGGGACCTTGACAGTTCATACCGAAAACTTTTTGAAAATGTTGTACTTCTAAGTTCTCAAGATTGTTATTGACGTCATGGGCCATTGTTTCGTGACGTCACTCAAAAACTATACTTTATTGCGGAATAAAGGGTGGGCGGCGCCTTTGATCTTTTCGGGAACAATACTAGAATAAGGTACAAAATATGTGTGTCTTCAACAAGTCCATCCATTGATGTATAGTATGTTTAGATGACCTCGCTAGTAAAAGAGTAAAGATTTTTTGAACTCTGTTGACAACAGTGAAAGATTCATATATTTAGACCCCTACTCAATGTTAGTCTTCCCAGGCCCTTAGACATCAAGGTTTTATGACGTTATGTAACATAGAAAATGTTGTACTTGAAATAGCGCGTGTGTAGGTGTAATCAATTGTAAGATAGCTTAATTAGTAAAGGGATTATGGACATTTGAAAAGTGCGCAAAATGATTATTTTACCAAAATAGTAATATTTGAAGCTTCCTATTTTAATGTTAATGAACATAGATGATTTTGTTGGTGAAATTTCTCAGGTTAAACAGTCTTTTAGCTGTTTGGTGACATATAAAAGATTTCCTAATGATTTGTTGTTAATGAGCTATGATTTCTCAAACATACCTTTATCGTATGCATTCAAAACGCAAGCAGAAATGACAATATTCAAAGGTCCGAAACTCAATGTAAATACAAAATCTGAATTGATTGTTCACTTTTAAAATAATCTATAGACTTTTGGCTTTCATATGATATATAGAAAAATGTGTTATTGTACGTTATTGACCTCTCCTTCTGACCGGAAGTGACTGTTCGCGAGCGATTTTATTCTTTTATCCTAAAGAACTTGCCAATGTCTACCTCTCATGCAAAAATCATAACATTCGTCGGTCGGGTTTTTGATTTATCTGCCCTTGAATATTGCAATTTTCAGCAACATTTGAAACATTCCCGAACAAAAACTAATTTACAATTCTATAACAATCTTGTTTTAAACCAATGTCTCAGCTACATTATGTGTAAATTTCAGCGTTCTGGTATATATCAGTAGTTGTCGAGTGGTGATGCCTGAAGGTACGTGGGGTCAGACTTTTGAAAAATTTGCAGAAAATTCAAGATGGCGGCCAAACCACGTGACCTACGAGTTTGCCATGATTAAGTTTTTGCAGCATTTGTTATTGCGCATATTATTAAAATGTTTCAGGTTTTTAAGTCTATTTTGAAAAAAAAAGCCATATTAAAAATCTCCATTTTGGGCCTTGCTGAGCCATTTATTATGGGCCGAATTGGCCGAAAAGCTTATTGCCGCGTCTCCCTTGTAAGGTCTACCAGCCAGCCCCAAAATTACCCGATTCACTCCTATACTGAGTCTAGAAATTCCTAGTAGAGGGTCGCGTCAGGCCACGTATCGAATTAACCAATCAGAACTAAGCTTACCAAGCCACAATAGTCTGCCTTCGCACGTATAACGTTGGAGGGTCATAGGCCGCAGAAAGGTCGACTGATGCGACCCTCAACTAGACCTATCTAGACTCAGTATAGGAGTGAAACGGGTAATATCGAGGCTAGGTTTACTAAAACTGTCTACCAGCATGTGAAATTTGGTTTTAGTAGCATCAGCGGTTGGGGCTAAAAGTTGACCACAAGAATCGTGGATTCATAAAAATAAACACGCCAATAACAATAAGGATTCAGCCCCAAAGAGAAGAAGAAGAAAAGAACTTGAAGAAATCGGATAAAAACAATAGGTCTTCCAGAATTTCTCTTGAAGACCTAATTACCAATATGCAAATGTCTATAGCCGAATTAGCCCAAAAGCTTCGTGTCGCTTTCTCTCAACGAGGTCTACCAGCCTGCGAAATCTGGCTTTCATAGCTTCAGCCGTTATGGCTGAATCTTGTTCACAAAATATCGTGGAACAAAAAAACCAACACGCCGATAACAATAAGGGTTCAGCCTTATGGCTGAATCCGTAACTATTGTACATCTACTGTGTGAATGTAAACAAGTAATTGGGACAACTTGGCAAAAACATTCTTGGTACCGTGGCAGAAGGAGAAATCTTTTTCACAAATGAAAATATTTTTTTGAATTAAAAGGGCCAAATAATATTCCTTTTAATACTGTTGCTTTGGTATCCAAAAATTGCATTTATAGTTCAGGCAGAATTAATATATGGTTATATTTCAGAGCCTTTCCGCAAGAAATCATTAAGTCTTACCAAATTTAAAAAGCGATTGCTTTTTCAAACAGATATCATGCTAACTTCTACACATTCTGGTCAACCTTTCACAATCTTTTCAATAAGTGATGTCCATGGATAGTTTTCAAAAGTTTATAAATAATCTTAAGTGGAGATTATATTGATATTAATTGCATATTTTAACTTGCCATGGTAGGCGTGAAAATATAACGCAGTGATGTACAGTTGTAACTGTATCTACATTGATATGTCTTGAATTAAAAGCGTGAACAATTATTTTGATACAGATCTATTCACAATTATTATATGAATGAACTTTATCCGTCTTTCTGATTGGCCAACTTGGTCACATGACAGCATTGACGTCAAGCAATGTCAACCTGTGTGAAGCGCGAGAGGTTGATATAACAATCCAAGCACCTCCCGTGGCTAAAAATAGATTTGAGAATAACGTCTCGAACTCCGCACATCACATGTCACGTTTTTAATCAAGCAATAGGCATCGCTTCGTGACTGTGCTGAATTAGAGTTATGGCCCTTATAGTTTTAGCCATATTAGAGTGATGTCCCTTATATGCACAGACGAAAAGTGATTCAAGAACATTTTTTCATATAATAAAACAATTATAGACTTCAGATTCGGTTGATCCAATGATTTGTCGACCTTGCACACGTGATATTCACCTCGGTGAATATCACGTGTCCAAGGTCGACAAATCATTGGATCAACCTCACTTGAAGTCAATAATTGTTTAATGTCATTCCCACCCTGTGTGTAAAACACTGAGTGAACGTTATAAACTGGTGAATATGATGATGTACATGTGGCAATGTAAATGGAAATGTTACCTATTGTGTGTCGTGCACTATCTGTTTGCATGCAGGTTGTATACAACCATAAGAAGCAATTCGTTTTTCTATGCCTTCAGACTGTGATATATGGAACACCGTACGAAATTGATAATGACAATATAAATATAGTTAAGTCCCTTCATCACTTTATCCTCAAGAGTTAACGCTTTGAGAAATCTATTTAAATGGTAACGAAATGAAAATGCAAAGGAATATTTTCTACAAGCACTGTATATAGACCGCAATCAGATTATGTTTTCATTTGTCACTTTTTCTGTTCAGTTCTTGTGCATGCAATTGTTTCATGTATGTACTGTTGCAGCATTGATATAAGCATAGTTATTGCTTGTTTGCCAAACCAGATTTCTTCGGAAATAAAAATATGTTTAAACCAAATGTTACCTATATATTTGACATGTATGTAAGCATTTTGAAACAATGGGGTTTAGAAAATGAAAACGCTTTGGTGTCATGGTGTTTAACACTGATTATCATATTTTTCAGAATAATCATAAGATTTTTTTCTCATGCACATTTAACTGGAGCCCTGTATTCAATACGGCCAGAATGATCATGATTCATCACAATAGGTTTATTTTCATATTCGTAGTTAATTTGTATATTTGTCTCGAAATTCTTAAATGATTTGTAGTTGATTCTTCAAAATCAATCTAATTCGTGTCATTCGTAAAAAAATAAGTTTGTCTCATAATGTTTCACAATTCAACTACGAATTGCGAATCGTACTTGAAAGTATGAAAAGCTACGAATTTTCGCAAACATTTCGTGGAAATGACATTCCCGTTCACGAAAATTACCGAATGTTTACGTACATTCACGACTTTAGAGTTTCTGGATGCTTCGGTAATACACAGTGAAAACGGTACTTAGACGGCTAAAGGAAGTGTTGCTTGACTCTTGTTAAATTACACTTGTGACGTCAGCCTCTTGTTCTCTCGCTCCATTATTTTTTAATAATGGAGCGTTGTATCTTACAGCATGTGTTTTACTTCTTATTAAATTTTTTTATTTTTTTAATTCATGTTTTTGAACAGGTATTTAATTGAGTGTAATTTGATATCCTCGTAACTCTCCGTTCTTACAAAATAATGAGTCTCGGGCCCTGGGGCCCTCGGCTCCCTTGTTGTTTTAGGAATGGAAATTTACTCGGACATTAACCTATACAGAGTGTAAGAGTGAAAGAGGGCGAACGCGAACCAAACAAGTACAAAATCGATTTCAAATTAGATGGTATGGTCCAAATTAGATGGTATGGTACACATTTTAAAATATTTATCTGCTTAAATTTCAGCAACAAAACAGATACGATATTGAGTAACCCTGGCGGCTTCAACTGCTTCATAGTTTGTCTCTCCCTCGTAGTTGCTGCAATCAGTTAAATGAACAAAAATGAAAGTAGAGTTGTTCACACCAAAATGGCCGCCAATGGACTTTATGTGAATCTTTAAAATTTGTTCTCTGATTATGGATGATTGGGTTGTGTTATGAGCTTTTTGACACTATCAAATTAACAGTTTAGCATTAACGTGCACTTATCAGTAAAGAAATAAAATAATTGTTTCCCAAAATGTGCTAGTGCCCCTTTAATTCGTATTTTTCATGAAATATAAACACTGTTTAAGCTTCTCGTATGAACAAATAGAGTTTCGTTTTACTAGCATTCTTTCTGTGGTCAGAATCCGTTCTTCAGCCTTTAATATATTTGGAACTCCAAGGACCTACATTGCCATTTGGCATTGCTGATGTGTAAAATCTGCGACCTGTTGGCATGAGTTTTCTCCCATACACATGAAGATATTTTCCAGAATCGATATAGATATCTCCTTTGAAACATACGATGTTCTGACATTCAAGTCTCAAAAGTTTAACTGAAGGCGAATCTGCGTATATGTCATACGATCTGAGATACGTGTCCCTACCTGAGGTTCCATATTCACACCATACGATAAGTCTAGACGATGGGCATAGGTCGAAGTGAAATCTATTATGCTTGAAGAGTTCATTGCTGTGAACCTCTGAACCAGATTTGCTATAGTCCGTCCAGTAGATGAAGTTCTTCCTGACGACAGACCAACAGATAATCTTGTCATTTGTGTTGATAGCCACGTTGTCGACTTTTTCCCTGATTCTTGTGATGCGCCTCTTCTTGTTCCTATTGGTGATGCTCATGGTCCACAGGTCAAAGTTTTTGTCATTCTGTAGACTATAGATGAGCAGCTTATTTTCCGGATCCACAAGGATCTCCCTGAATCTCATAGTAGATTTCTTAAGAGTCTGGGTCGCCTTCCCATGCAGACACTTAGACACAAGCTTGTGTGGACTTTCACAGTAGAACATGATGCATCCCGTTATAGCAACATGCTTACAGTATACGCCTTGTACGGACACATCCAGACTCTTTATCCCTCCTGTGTCTGGGAGAAAGACTGACAGCCGATAGGTTTTAGTCATTGAATTTTTCAAAATCTGGAAGAGGTGCCTTTGGTTTGAGTCATACGGAATATTCTTACATTCACATTCATCTATTTGTGATGTTGGAATGGGTCTCTGCAATGCATTTGAATCCAGTCTGTTCTTCTTCTTCTTCATCATCATTTGTCGTTGGTAAGTGTGATTGTCCAGATTTTCTTTTTTCGAGGTTTGGGTTTTCTCTTGCCTATTTTTATCAATGCTAGGCATATCTCTATCCAAAGTTTTACCAATCATTGCCCAATTTGGTATTGCTATCTCAGATTCACTTTTCGTGTTTCTTCTGTCCTCCTTGTGTTGCTGAGAAATGCCATTATTAAGTATTCTTTGCCTCTTCTTTTTTGAGATATTGTTTTTGTTCAATCCTGTTCTACCAACGTTAATGTTTGTTCTCCCATGTTTATTTCTAGCACGATCGAGCTTGTGAGTCCCCACAAACATGTCCAAAGTTGTTTTGGGTTTCATTGAAGGGGGTTGAACAGTCTTCTTATTCCTCAACCTGTCGGTACTCTGCAGAGTTCCAGGCATGAAGTGAGGTTCATGTTTGGCTGCCAGTCTCTTTGCCTGAACCTCCTTTACAACAGATCGCCCGCCGTTATCTTTCATGTTGCGTTTATTGTTCACAACTTGCATAAAATGACTCTCATTTCTCCCACTTCCTGCTCTGGTCTGGCCTTTGTGACTACCCGGCGTTGTTCTTCGTTGCAAGTATTTCTTTGAGATAGCTCCATTGATCCCATTTCTGTGAGTGTCGCCTGGTCTCTTGGTACTAGATACACGGTTCTTTGAATGTTCGCCCAATGCTAGACGGCCTCCACCATGGCCAAGTCCATCAGCATGCACAAGAACTTCTTCCCCATTCAAGATTCTTCTGAAAGTTATCAACGTTTCCACCGTGCTCCCTGTTCGTTTCTTTTCGGCTTCGCCAAATCGGCAGACAGCTCCAGTTCTTGTGTATTTCACAATTCCAACCACATGACATTTTTTAATTAAGCTACAGGATCTGACACAGTCTGTCTCACTTCCGGTTTCTACAGTGTCGATGACGTCATGTACCTCTGCCGAGTTATCTCCCTTCCACACCTGCCTCTCAGCCTCTGCACACGTCACCATCAGGACAACAGAGAGAAAATATTTTCTGCCAGAAGTCATTTTCTGTCTAAGATTCTATGCCTTGTTTTTGGACATGATGAAGAATTGTTTTTCGCTCAAGACAGTTCAAGCTCAAAACTCAACTGAAAGAATGTTGAGAAAGCTGGACCTTTATCCAGTCATCATTATAGATCATCTGATAACGTGTATCCTGTTCCTCTTCCCATTTGTCAACCTAATCTTCGCTGGATATCTATTGGAGGTAGGTTATTTTTCTCTTCCGGCTCTCGTAGTAATGGACTCTGTGGATTTTAAAAGATAAGGGAGCTGGAACATCCACGTGTCTTTGTGATTCATGAGGGCTTCATTTAGTTGTGGGGAAGTATCCAATCTTTATCTTTATTTGCACTGAAGAGGCCACAGGCCTATAGTGTGACCAAGCAAGAGAGTAGACAAACAGTAGAGAGTACATACTTTCTACGTTTAGTGGCATGGTACAGAAACATTGAAAGATTTTCGACATGCATTTTCCTAGAACAGCTTAGTAATGATACAAATGATTAGTCAAGTAATAGTTTTGTATATACATATGTCTCAAATTGAGGTAAAGAAAGCGATACTCATCTTCAATTTCATTTAAATTATACATTTTACATAATCTTTGTTCTTTTTCTTTCAAAACCAATATATCTACCGGTTTCAATTACAGTAGAACTCGGATATAACGAACTCAAAGGGACCAGCGAATTTAGTTCGCTATATCCGGTGTTCGCTATTCACGTTTGGCCACCATCTTGGATCATATCAATCATTTCCATCATATGTATGTGTACATGTATAACCACAAAAATAAGGACATATTCTGCACTACTCGTCTTTATTCTGGTTTATCCTGGGTCAAAAAAACATCTTACATCAATTCCAACAAGTAACGAGAGCGAACTGGTCATCTGTGGACATGTCAGGTATTTAAACACAATGTGTGTTTACTTAACAGTCAATTTCTACCACTGATTGACTAAGCTGACAGTGAGTGAGTTTGCCGTTAACAATAATGTGAAACTTTGATTCAGCACGGACAATGTTGATCGGGTAACCGTTGATCGTACCGCTAATTGACTAAAGCTGACACTGATTGAGTTCGCTATAAGTAAAGTTGATTGAGCCTCGGGGGATGAAATTCAGTTCGTTATATCCGTTAATTCGCTATATCCGAGTTCGCTATACACGCATAATCTTCATGATATTATATAGGGCTTTTGACTTGACTTAAAAATGTGTTCGCTATATCCGAGTGTTCGTTATATCCGTGTTCGCTATATCCGTGTTCTACTGTAATAAGTCATGAGATGGACAGCGAAATCATGGAAGCGAACTTCTAAATTTCCTTACATTCAACGATGATAAATAATTTTCATAACATATAATCGATTGTTTAAACATTCTGAAATAGAAACATTTATTTGGAACTGATAATTTGTGGAAATAGTCTTGTAGATATATATATCTTGCAAGTGCTGTTTCAATGACATGAGAAAAGTTGATTGCGAATCTATAGAATGTTATAACCATATGTTACCAAATCCTACTGAATATAACACATTTTAATAATCTGTTACCCAATTATATTTTCCATTATCATCCCACAACATCATCATTTTATAACGGTTTTCGTTAATCTATAAGCTGGCAGATTCAATAATTTTATCCAATGATTTTATTCCCTTCACTTTTGTTGCCACAGTAGATAGAGGTATGTCACGAATACATAATGTAACCAATAACAAGAAAAGGTTAAACAACAAAAACAGCAGTTTCTAAACTAACTTAAAGGTATCATAATCAATTAAGCTATATGCGTCTCCATTTTCTCAAATGACTAAAAAGTGTTTTACATTAAAATGCCCTTAAAGGGGCAGTAGCACGTTTTTTGATAATTTTATATTTTAAAATTTTCACTGATAATTCTTTGCTAATGCTAAATGTATTATTTTGACAGTTTTAAAAATTTCATTTCACAAGTCAATCATTTATAGTCAGAGAACAAAGTATGATGATTCACATAAAATCCATTGGCGACCATTTTATGTGAACACCTTTAATTCATTTTGTGTAAGAAAAAGGAATCGCACGGCTAAACTTTACATTATATTTTTTAATTATAAATGCTTCATTTATTTAAAAAACATTGTCTTTCTATTGGAACCATTAATTTTCATTTTCCTGACATCACCTTATATTCCCCTTAAAATCGTGCCACTGCCACTTTAAGCTGTTTTAGTTGGATACTTGATAAATTCTTCTATATTATCGGATCATCGGTTGTGCTTATGAGTTGTTTTACCCTCTGTGGGTAATATAACTAATGGTTAAAATGAAGAAATCTAAAAGAATAAATTTAAAAAGTGCCACTGTCCCTTTAACGTATTTCAGACAATCTTTTTAAAGTATTAGATCGAAAAGTGATCGCTACAATCACTTTTAATGTAAGTGTTTAACGACAAAACCTGCCCAGTTCAAGAAAGCTAATTTAAGTGTCACTCCTGTCGTACAACAAAGATACAATATTAGCAAGGATGAACGCAGTAATTCAACTAAATTTTTGAATTTGAAACGTTGGGTTCGACATCATTCGTAATAAATTTGTAAGTACAATTGTTCAAATAACGTAGTACACTCAATCGAATTTAGATTTTCATTTGTCCATGGTTCTTAACACTTGATAAGGATTTTTTTTGACAAAAGGTATTATCATATCCATCTGCGTACGTCATCAAATAGCTATGTCAGTGCAGCAATTTCAAAATGATAAATATATTCTTAAATAAATTACGGGACGTTTTGAAAATAAAAGAAAAGGGAAAAAATGCCATGTTTCAAATTGATAAGTTATTTGCTAATGAATAAGTAATTACATATTCTAAGTATTTCTCGGACAGGAAAATTCCTGTTGATAAAATCTAACCTCAACAAACTATATTGTTTTTTTCTACAGAATTCGAAGGACATTCATTTTGGAATTATTCATTTTTAAGAAGTCTATAATAATATGTATTAGATAAATGATGGTGTGTATCTGCAAAGCAAAATCGGTTTAAATTCAGTCTCAACATATATTAATTTTGTCCAAGAATGTTAAAGATTCGGATACAATAATATTTCACAGTGATGAAATTTTACAAATTACTGTTAAAAGATAAAGATAAACTAAGTGCAAAATGGTGTGTTGTGAAGCTCATCTTATATATGTTTTGTTCTTTTGAGCATAGGGTATTCATTGAGTGTATTTGGTGCGTCTGATACAATTTATCCTGCTAACTCCTATAAAATATATGCTTTCGATAAGTTTTAAAAATTACGCTTGACTGATTGACGGGCGTCATTGTCCGGTTATCAATCATAATACCGATATTTCACTATACAACGCCTTTAAAATTTTATATGATTCTTCCCTGCAACAGTGGATACTTCTCGATCAAATAATATGTTGATAACAAGTGTAAAAGCCACCCTGTTACTACGTAAGGTGTAATAAACGCGGTAAGATGTAATAACTGCGGTAAATTGTAATAAAAACGCGGTAAAATGTAATACTGCGGCAAAATGTAATAAAAATGCGGTAAATTGTAATAGACACAAGTGCGGTAAATTGTAATAGGGGGTGCGGTAAGATGTTCAGACTAAACGTGCGGTAAATTGTAATGCGATGTGCGGTAAATTGTAATAACATTAGTTATATCGATGTACAATAAATCATAGAAGACGATTATGAGTATGGATTCGCTTAAGATGATAGAATTATTATTTCGATGGTTTATATATAATATCCTTTGTTTAAGTAAGATTCTGTTACCAATGTGTTTCATACAATCCACACATATCTTGGTATTTCTAAAGGGTAACAATTTCTTTACTGATGATTCAATTCCATTCAATTCTTTAGCAATATCCGGAAAACGTCTCCTTTTTCGAATGCCGGCTAAAGTGGCGTCACGAACAGTGCTTTTTATGGCGTCACAGAAATACAGGAAGCGCATTAAAACAGTCGTTGCTAGGCAATGGGATTTTGTTTGCATGTTCTCATATATAAAATATGCCAGAATTGTATTTGCTATATTAATGTTATGAAACGTTTTAATGGGGAATAATCGTTTTAAAGTTTAATTTCATTATCAAAGTAAGTCTACAAAGAAGTAATTGTTTTATCGTCACTCAAGCTAAAATATATCAAAGTTCTTTTAAATTGTAACTCACAATAACAACTACCTACAAATGTAAGTACAAAATTGTCTTATGTGTTCAGGATTAGAATATGGTTCTACAAGAAGAGACCACAATGAATTATTAATTATTTTTTTTAAATCCATGTTTATATTGTTTTGTTATACTATGAAGGGTCCGGGGCAAGACTATGATAACCCACACATTTCTACTTTTGAGAAAAACACGTTTGAAATTTTTCACATGTTAAATAGTCATTTTCGGGGTAAAAACATGATAACCCCATATCCCATCACAAAAGAATTAATTTGTCCACAAAAAATATGATCATGATACTGTAACTATCTAATTTTAATTCTTCTGATGTTTCCTCATAAGAAGAATGTAGGGTTCTGCCAGTATTTTCTATATTTGGCGATAAAATCCATCTACAAAAAAAAATTCTGTTGCCCTATTTTTGAGGCTTGTCACACTTTTACCAAACAAAATTGAAAATTCGGTGGCTTGTCACAAAGCCGGTATGATGTAACTCTTAAACTGTAAGAGCTAAGGGAGGTAATTCATAAGAAAATGAAAGATCTGCCTCTGGGCGTGTTGGTGCGGCATTTTATGTTCCTTCACTCGATATATATGAAGTGTACAGACTACACGACCAAATAGCTATATTTGCGGCAGAGTTAACAGCAATTTTAAAAGCATTGCTTTGGGTTAAAAACCATGACCACGAGTCAATCATTTTTACAGATTCCTTGGCCGCTGTTCAAGCTATGCAATCAGGAGTGCAAGGCCAACGAAGTGATATTTTATATGATATATTTTACTTAGACACCTTTTTGAATACCATACATATCAGTTGTGATATTGTATGGGTTCCAGCACACGTGGGTCTCAGTGGTAATGAGAGAGCAGATCAACTTGCCAAGTCTGCTCTAACAAAAGCACAAGTCAACGTATTGGACTATTTGCCAATTCCAAAAGATTACTTCACTGTTATACATAAAGCAATTTGCCAACTGTGGCAAAGTGACTGGGATCATGGCACCAATGCCAGACATATGTACAACTTATGCCCTAAAGTCACTAAGCATGTAAGGATTCGCCGTCAAAAGAGAAGAGATGAAGTCATTTTGACTCGATTAAGACTCGGCCACTGTGGCTTAAATGCATACAAACACATTTTAGACAAGGATAAATCTCCTATGTGTCAGGGTTGTGCTGGCAATTACCCAGAAACTGTTTTTCATTTTTTAATTGAGTGCAAGGGATATAGTATCCACCGTCAAGAACTTATAGAGGTGGTGTCATCAAGATCAAGTACCTTCGATCTTAGGTCTATTCTTGGAGAAAACCTGCTGTATGGTGACATTCAAAGAGCCCGTTTAGATTACGTATGCAATACGGGCAAATATGACTGCATATGAATCTTTTTTAACCTCTTGTATAATTATGTCCTAATCTTTTAATCCTCTTTAATGCCGGGCGCATATAGGTCATTTGTTGGCCCAACGTCGCCCTTAATTCCACCTACCTACCTACCTACCTACCTACCTACCTACAAAGATCTGCCTCATGCGACCCACTTGTGATAAAAATCTCGGAAAATTAGGTTTTGAGGGTTATCAACTTCTTGCCCCGGAAATGTAATCTGTGGTATTTTCCCACATGTTAAGCCTTTCTCATAGTTATAAGTTATCTGCCTTAAAATTGTCTGATAAGAAAGATGAAATGTTTAAATATGTAACAGTTTAAAGGGGCAGTAGCACGTTTTTTGATAATTTTATATTTTAAATTTTTCTCTGATAATTGTAAGTTCATGTTAAATGTATTATATTGACAGTGTCAAAAATCTCATTACACAAGTCAATCATCCATAGTCAGAGGACAAAGTATGACGATTCACATAAAATCCATTGGCGGCCATTTTTTGGTGAACACCTTTAATTCATTTTGTGTAAGAAAAAGGAATCGCATGGTTTAACTTTACATTATATTTTTGATTTATTGATGATTCATTTAGTTTAAATACATTGTCTTTAGATTGGAACCCTTTATTTTCATTTTCCTGACATCACCTTATATTTGCCGTAAACACGTGCTACTGCCCCTTTAAAATTGTTTGATAAGAAAGATGAAATGTTTAAATATGTAACAGTATAATAAAGGAAAATTTATTTAAATAACGTTTCACTTCTTTGGATATTTACATACATTTAACAAAAATCATTGGTTTCGGGCGTATGAACCTTTTAAAGTTGTAATTTAGAACAAAACTAAGTGAATGCTTCCTAATGACGTTCACAGTACTTATGACTATAAATCAAAGAAAATTGTGTTTTCAACGCATTGAATCAAAAATAATCTAAAACACGCATGATCATGATCGTTTTTTCAATATATTTCAACAATTTTATTAGGTATGACAATAAAAATTTAATTTGTGAATTTCAACATGGTAACAAAACTGTTGGTTTTTATCTCTGAGACCAACACTTTATCACAGTTAAAATAAAGTTTTGATAAAAAGAGGATTGGTTATATTTTGTAATAATGTTTTAAGGTAAACAAGACACTTTTCCTTTATAAAACTAGTCAAATATTCATTATTTAACATGTTGTGAGGGATTGATAGTGAAACCCTCCCCTGTGTATAGTGCTCACGATTAATATTGAGATGAAATAATGCATATTTATGTACATGAATATATACATGAATATCCTCCTGTATATTTATAACACCATTACCGAAAGTATTTACTCATTTTAAAATATTTTTTTTCCATGAATTGTGATCATTTACAAGTCAAAGGCTCCTCGAGATGTAGTTTTAGTTTTAGACTTATCTTTGAATCTTATACATGAACGGGATTTCTTAATGAATGGTGGCCATACTTTTCCGTTTCATAGTTGTTCACCCTGAATCAAATTAGAAACGATTTTGCTAAAAGCTTGTTTTTTTCCGGCAAGCATACACTGTCCTGGATTTTAATCGCATTGTGATATGTACTCTGGTTCACATGAACATACTGAATAGAATAAAAATCTAAACCGATCTCATTCACAAGATTTGACGCAATACTTTCGAGTTACAAAGTTCAAGGCGAATCAATTGCGACTTTAAAGTCACAGAAAAGAAGGGTCGAATTACATTTGCACCCCGGGATACCGGAACAAATAAAAAAGCTAGATGATTCATATACCAGTCTGATAGTAACCAATTAAGTTAATTTATATGTTAATTTTCAAACTGCATAGCTTCCTGATAGTAACCTGTTCATTGTATTTTACTGCGCACAGGAACTACACAGATATATTTGTTTAAGATTTCAATACTGAGACAAAAGCATATATTATAAGTATATATATAATAAGTATATATATTATAAGTATAAGTATAAAAATAAAATTAGTGTGTTCTGTGAAATGGCTATTCCCAGCGGTTGATAATTAATGAAATTTTTATAACAACTATGAAACTTAAAGTAGAACGTATTTTGAAAATTTCATCTTTCATTTTTTTCACTGATAACTGTAAGTTGATTCTTGAAGGGGCAGTAGCACGTTTTTAGGGGCAATATAAGGTGATGTCATGAAAATGAAAATTAATGGTTCCAAATGCAAGACAATGTATTTAAACTAAATGGAGCAGTAATAATTCAAATATACAATGTAAAGTTTAGTCATGCGATTCCCTTTTCTTACAAAAATTGAATTAAAGGTGTTCACACAAAAATGGCCGCCAATGGATTTGTGTAAATCTTCATACTTTGTCCTCTGACTATGGGTGATTGACTTGTGTAATGAGATTTTTTTCACTGTCAAAGTAATACATTTAACATTAACTTACAATTATCAGTGAAAATTTTAAATATAAAATTATCAAAAAACGTGCTACTGCCCCTTTAATGTATTTTGTTGATAGTGTCAAAATTCTCTTGGACAAACCAATCATCCATAGTCAGGGAACAAATTATAAGGTTCACTTTTGGTCATTTATGTGTGGACACCTTTAATTCATTGTTTGTAAGAAAAAGGAATCGCAAAGGCCATTATCTGAACTTTACATCATATATTTGAGTTATCATGGTCTCATTTAGTTTTAATACATTGCCTTTCAATTGGGACCATTAATTTTCATTTTTCTTACATCACCTTATATTCCCCTTAAAAACGTTTTGTTTTCCGGGCTTCATCTTATATTATCCCTAAAAACGTGCTACTACACCTTAAAATGATATGTTCATAAAAATACAAATATCCTTATGCTATAATCATATTTCGTGTCTAAATATCAGTATATCCCTCGCTCTCGCTCGGGAAATACTAATATTTTGCCACTCGTGTCGTAAACATAGTATGTCATGGACACTCATATAATATCCTCTAAATAAGTATTTTTTTCGTTCAAATTTCTAAAATGCTACAAATTTTTGAATGAGAATTATGTTATCCAATTACTTCATCAAAAATATTTTTAAATATTGCTTATGACACTTTTCATCAAAAGTTTGAATTGAAATAAACAGCTAATGACAAGACGTCATACAAATATCTTGTTTTTTTAATTTCATATATTAGTTGATTATCTTTTCTCAATTTTTATCAAGTTATGAAAAACAACTTTGAATTTTCAAAATAGTGGTGAATTTTTAGCTTTGATAAATAAAAATAATTTGTAATCAAGTTAAAACTTTACGAATAATCAACCAATTGCACTTTTTAGAAAAATGTGGATCGTTTTTTACGTGACAGTATTTATCATAAAAGAAATTTACCTGAGACGAGAACTGCACTGGACATAGTGGTCAAGTTGACAGGCAAGAACTTGCGGGTCAGCTACTCTTCTTCCTTCTGTCCAGTCTTGAATTTACTCGTGGGAGAGGAAACAAAGTCGTTAGAATCGGTGTCGGGAATGTCAGCCGGATCGTCAACCTCTTCACGTATTTAACATGGCCGAGTGAAACTGAGACAGGTGCGGGCACTTTCTGATTTGGTACTTCTACCGCATGATGATAGTCGTGGTCAATCAGCCAGGGCAAAGAAACGTGCAAAGTTTCCCTTTGACACACAGTCAAAGCTTTGGAGACAACCTGGGATCTTTTGAACTTCGAAAGGCTACAATTATGCCCCGATCGCGATGATCGAGCATTGTGCCAACTCATTACGAAATCAGCTGAACGTTGTTTACAAACATTGCCGTAAACCGATCGGGTGCCGTAAAACTCTCAAACATACAAACCAAACGCTGATGTATGAATTTAATAACAGTAAACTGACATTTCATATGCTATAAATACTTAGATACATTATTTTAAAATGCATAAATTTAGTTTTTTAAACATAGACGTAAACTTTCTAACAACGCGAAATACGTTTAAACTGTCATGCGCAGAAGTCGAATATGCTACGTCCCATCTCTCCTTAAGTGCAACCCTGGTTGGGTCGGGGTCATTTTAACTCTTGATATGGAGTTCTTATTGGTTTCCTTTATTTGTCAAAATATCAACACCTGCTAGTGATAAAATGAACTTCCATGGACTTCCTTAATTACTTGAAACATTATTTTCAGGATGTATTCTTTAAAAATGTTTCCGTTTTCTTAATAATTCAAACATGAATTTTTACTAAAATTTAAAAATAAAAAAACAAGGGCAATGTTTTGCTAACGGCTGTTGATATAGATCTACTCATCCCACACCTTCAAATGAACTCTAATATCAAGTTAAAACAAATCATAAGAAAATAAAACCGCATCATGTTTAAATAAAATTCATTTGAAATAAAGATATTATACAATGCTGGTAACAAAATGAAAACTGTGATACATATCTTTAAAAAGATACCTACATTGCGTTGTCAAGAACGTTGTTTAGTACTTCTAAAATACAAACAAAACTCTACAATACAAATCATCACACAGGTCATCAGATGATCAGCTGGTGATTCCGACTTCAACTACCCTCTGTGACCTTTTCATTGGTGCATATTTGCTATGTCCTACACGCTAATACACATATTATTACTTTATTGTATGTAGTTACCGTCATCTATCCTTTTCAGTTACTGCCATCATTCTCATTTATGCTTTTCCAGTTACCGTCATCATGCCCGATTTTTCAAACTTGAGTATCTTCATTAATATGCATTTACAAAAGGTAATATTTTTAGAATCTCCTCTCCACGTCAACCTGCATCTAAGTGCATTATTGAATTTATCTGAATGTAGCTGAACAACTAGAATATCGCGTGAAAAGTTCCGAAGCGTATTATCTGCCGCCATGTTGGGATGATCGTAACTAAAGTTACGGTCATCGGTTTACGCACAGTGATGCTGTTGAAATTCATTTGCACAAAGCCCCGTTTATATGTACGGTTACCCCCGGGGGTAAAGGCAATTTTTTGCCCCAGGGGGGTAAATTTCGTCATGTAAACGCAATTTTTAAGAGGGGTATACTTACTCCCGGGGGCAAAGTGCGAAATATTTACCCCTGGTCTGGAGGTAGGGCAAATCAGATACCCTAGGGGCAAACCTGTCATGTAAACACTTTACTTTGTATACCCCAGGGGGCAAAACTGAATATCCTTATAAAAGTCAATATATGAAGAGAAAATAATGCCCCTAGGTATTGCAATTTCATTTCATATAAACGCAATGCAATATTTGACTTATATAATAATATATAATTATATAATACCCCCAGGGGTAAATGTGCGGCATGTAAACCCACCTTAAAAGACCCAAGACACGGGAGTCTGCGGTGCTTAGCGCCTATCAGTGTCGCTAGAGCGGGAAGTTACGCTGACAAGTGTAACAAGTGAAACAAGAGTTGCCAAGGAGTTAATTCAAACAGAATCTATTGGACTAATTAAATGTATAAATTCTTGACTCAAACGAGTGGAAACTTTGACTGTAACTCAACCATAAAGAATAAGATATTTTGTATAACAGGTTTGTCTGCTACCTTCCCAAGAAACTCCACAAGAACTATCGATGCCAGTACTTTTTATTTTTTTTATTAGTTCATGATGCATACTCTTAGTTAAATTCCGGAACTGTATATATCCATGTAGACCTGAACAGTCGATGTGGTGATCCAGAGTATTTAATAACAGTCGATGTGGTGATCCAGAGTATTTAATAACAGTCGATGTGGTGATCCAGAGTATTTAATAACAGTCGATGTGGTGATCCAGAGTATTTAATAACAGTCGATGTGGTGATCCAGAGTATTTAATAACCGGTGTAGACAGTCTGCCTTCCGTGATATAAAGTACACATTTTAGGCTACTTTTTTTATAAACATCACATGTCTTTTCTTAAAAATCCGTTGTCAAACTTGCATGCGGTTTGAAATTTAGCTATTTAGAAACAAAAACATCACTCGGTAAAAAATATCTTTCGTCAAAAGTTTGATTTCATATAAACATTTTTTGATCAACAATAAAATGCCTAAATCGACGTCCAGAGTAAAGTACCCCCTGTTAATCTTTTTAATCCCCAAGACGATATATCTATATTTTCCCCGTACATTTAGTGAATAAATTTTAATTATTATTTTTCTCTCTCATTATTCCAATGGAATGTCTTGTATTTTATTGATATATTAACCTCTATATATGATTTGTATACGCAAGGTGAGACGTTAACAAACACATCTGTCTGTCTGAGTTCAGCCCATTGCTACTTTATTCGGCAGCTGCCGACACCAGCCCAAAGGGGTAAGAAAAAAAAAAAATGTCTTGAATTTTGTATTACAATTGGGTGATTCCTAATGTGACACAGAGTATCTGTCTTAAAATTTTATTTGGTTTTGATAAGCTACCAAATATCTAATATGCTGATTGAAGTTAATATCTCATCACTGGATTTGCAAATAGATCCATTCATGCATAATATCTCTAAAATGCTTGATTTTATGTAAAAATCAAGAAAACATCTCAAATACGTTTAATATTTGAAATTATGCATCCAATTAATCTACCTAGTAGTTACAATACTGATAACTATCGAATCGAATATATCTTACTGTCAGCTTATGACAAGGTTTCAAAATTACGTTTGGCGATTTGCGCGCGCCACTCGAGCCATATTGTCCGGTTTTCGATCAAAATCCCGACTTTGAATGGCCGTATTTTCGCTCAAATGTACTAATTGACCTTTAAATTTGTTATTTTCAGTAACAGTTAGTGGTTCCCGATGTAATAACATCGATTTCTAAATTTGACATATGTGATCCTTCAATGTATCAACATACTCTGTGTCTCTTTAAATAAATATACCGTATGTCTATCGCTCTATCTGGTTGTGGCAATTTTGTCTTAATTACCATATCGGTTGATATGATTGAAAATACTAAACATGAGAATCCATAAGCTTATATTACATGATTATCAGAGCGGTATTTTAGCTAGGAAAAACGTTTCAATAACTGGTAATATCTGATTGAAATGAACCATTGAATCCATCAACCTCAGAATGACTTGTCAAAATAGAAGGAATTATTTTCAAGTTGGCTCTTATTCATGTTTTAATAATAATAATGTGCATACTTATATTGCGCCTTTTCCACGTCCTAAGACATGCTCAAAGCGCTACATTATTACCCCGAAGGAGTGTACTTTCACAGCTGCTACTAAGCGCTAATCACGACCATGTAGGTCAGTACATCCTATTTTCAGGTACCCATTTTAACAGCTGGGTGGACTGAGTGCAATGTCGATGAAGTGCCTTGCCCAGGGACACAACACAGGATGAGACCCAAGTCACAAATTGTTGGTGTCTCCACCGTGATTCGAACCCCGGTCTCCGGCGTGAGAGGCCAGCATGCTAACCACTACACCATTGTGCTCATGTTTATTTACCCCTTCGTTGCCAATATATAACCAAATATCGACATAATTAAGCTGTGGAATGAATGACAGAGTCTTGCTCTGAAAATCTAGGCAACACCAATGACGGGTGTAGTTGAGTGTAAAACTTGAACTGATTTTCCCGTTTTGGACCGTGTCTCGTTTCGGGTCGCTACAGACCAGTTCAAGTAAACCTAGCCTCAATAATACTCGCTTAACTCCGATATTGAGTCTAGCAAGAGTGGGTCGCGTCAGCCGACATATCGAATTGACCAATCAGGGATCGTCTTACCAGGCCGCAATAGTTTGCATTCGCACTTATAACGTTGGAGGGTCACAGGTCGGCGAAAGGTCTCCTGACGCGACCTTTAATACATCTTGCTAGACTCAGTATCGGAGTTAGCTAGTATTTTTGAGGTAGGTTTACTTAGACTGGCTGCAGACGTGCATCTCCTCTTGTGACAATCATGTGAAAACTACGAATTCTAAGTAATGAGTATCCAAACTCCGAAGATAAAATTACTATGACATCTTTTATTCTCTGTTTGTGGCTATTTACAGGCAATTGAAGCTAATCAATATTTAAAAGGATACAGGATAATACCCCTCTTTCCTAATAGACTAAAGAACAAGACTGCCGCAATGTTGTTCAGTATTAGCGTTCTTGCTCCATTCCCTGGTTACTTACTGCCGATTCTTTAGATTCGACATGACCATATGATCATTATCATCACCATAGTTATATCTACCCTAATCGTATATTTGTCACGTGCTAGCGAAAACTGTTCGGGCTAATAGTGTTTCTCAACTTGAATATTATGGTTTTAAAAACCTCTTGTTCAGAGCTGTTCAACATATTGTATCGTTCTGTTAGTTTGCATGTTTTGTGTTTTGTCTCAACATTTTTGTTAGTTTAAGGTCGCAATATCTAGCGTTAAATTTAAACCTTGCGCATTTAAATATTCCCTTTTTTCTCATAGCAACATTTTTTATTCTTTTAGTGTATGGTTAAACCCTTAAAGGGGCAGTAGCACGTTTTTTGATAATTTTATATTTCAAATATTTCACTGATAAATGTAAGTTAATGCTAAATGTATTAATTTGACAGTGTCAAAAATCACATTTCATAAGCCAATCATCCATAGTCAGTAGACAAAGCATGGAGATTCACATAAAATCCAATGGCGGCCATTTTGTGTGAACACCTTTAATTCATTTTGTGTAACAAAGAGAAATCGCATGGTAAAACTTTACATTATATATTTGAATTATTACTGCTCCATTAGTTTAAATACATTGTCTTTCATTTGGAACCATTCATTTTCATTTTCCTGACATCACCTTATATTCCCCCTAAAAACGTGCTACTGCCCCTTTAAACTTCTGCAGTTAGCCATGTGTGTTTTGTTTCTGCTACCACTGAAGCATGGCGTCTCAGTCTTGTATAAGTCTAGGCTTTCTATCTTAGCGCAAACGTACTTTCAAGGTTCAAAGACTAACACGACATGCCGGCAACTGGCTATTTGAAATGTCGTAATTAACTGCACATCAAACGAAGCATGCAATTACACCAGTGCATTCTCTCTGTTATGAAAATGTCTGGTAATAGAACTAGAATGAAACATTCCACGACGTCTTCTCCAGAACCAAAAGGCGAGGAAGGCTGAAAATTTGTGTACAGACTTCTTGACTAGTGAGGGTTATAATTTGTAACTTTGGTGACACTATGGCTTCTGATATGGCCACAGAGGCCACACCATAAACACCTATTTTCGTCTATTTTCTGAGAATCAAAAGGCGTAGAAAGCTGAAAATAAAATATGAAGCCAAATGAGCTACACAGCCAATGGCTCTATTTTTATTTTATTTACTTATTTATTTTCTAATTCATATATTCATTCATTTTGGTAATATATTTATAAAAATTTACGCACCTTTAATTAACTGGTACCAATTAAACCAAAGGTTGTTTTTTCAAGACAGACTTTTTATTAGAGTTTCACATCGCATTTATACAATACAAATACAAAAACAAATATATATTTAAAAAGAAACATAGAGTGGGCCACCATTAAGTAGGTTACAGGATACTAATTTATAATGCATGCATATATACAAACAAATACGATTTGGAGGTCTTATTGGCACCATGCTATTCGTTACAACAAATTCAAAATGAAAGTTGAGGTAGAGATTCGCAAAACGTTGCACCTTTATTCATTGCAATACATTCAATCAGTGTCGGCGATCAAGCGTCAAATCTCATTGGGTAGGTCTCGAAGCGGGAAGAGTCCGAGACACTTTTTTGTATTCATACTATCTTTAAAGGGGGTCTCGAACTTCTAATTTTTAACTTCCAGTGTTTTATTAGCGAGGCCCTCTCTGACCCTCTCGGGGCCTCGCTAATAAAACACTGGAAGTTAAAAAAATAAAGGGGGTCTCCAACTTCTAATTTTTAACGTTTTAACGTTATTAACGTCCAATTATTTTGATTGCACTATAGGTACTAGGCAGGGTTGTGTCCTTAGTCCCGAGTTGTTTATTGTCTTTATTAATGAGTTAATGCAAAGTATGGAACAGTTCGGTGGTCGTGGTATTTTTATTTCTCCTGATGTCGATAATTTATATGCTCTCATGTTTGCGGATGATGTGTCTTCAGTTGCAGATAGTGCTATTCAGCTGCAGAAGAAAATTTGTGGTCTTGAACATTTTTGTCAACTAACTGGTATGAAAGTAAACATAGATAAGACTAAAGTAATTGTTTTCAGGAATAGTGGTCCAATTAGACAATATGAAAAGTGGTTTCTTAATGGACAAAGGCTAGAAGTTGTATCATATTATAGGTATTTGGGGATAGTGTTCACTCCTAGGCTAGTCTGGACTAAAGCTCAAACTACTTTAGCTTCTCAAGCAAATAAGGCCCTTATGGCAATACATAGGTATCAACAAAGAGTAGGCTATTTATCATGTGTGGATCTTTTCAGAATATTTGATGCTATGGTTAAACCTATTCTCTGTTATGGTTCAGAAATTTGGGGTGTCACTTATTGTAAAATCATTGAACAGATTCAGATAAAAATGTGTATGTCTTTCTTAAAGGTAGGCAAAAATACTTGTAACAGTATGGTTCTTGGTGAATGTGGCAGATTCCCTCTCCAACTAACTTATATGACAAGGGCAAGTAAATTTTGGTTTAGACTTTTAACTCTTCCAAGCCATAGATTATCTCATCAGTTTTATTTAATGCTAAAATCATTGGATGAATCTGGTCGCATTACATGGGCTTCTCATATTAAGAATGTTTTATTTAAGTTTGGGTTTGGTTTTGTTTGGATCTCACAGGATATAGGAGATATTAATGGATTTATTTCTGTATTCAAACAAAGGTTGTCTGATAATCTTGCACAAATTTGGCATTCTTCCCTCCAAGATTCAACCACATGTTCTAATTATATGCTTTTCAAATCCCTCCTTCATGTTGAGACATATCTTAGATTAGATATCCCTCCCTACTTAAGAAATTGTTTATCAAATTTTAGGTGTGGTAGATTTAAACTTGCCCTAGAGACTGGTAGATATAACAATATCTCATATGATTTAAGACTTTGCCCTATTTGTAAAAAATATAATCTTAACTTAATTGAAGATGAAATACATGTTCTACTTTACTGTAAAGCTTATACAGATATAAGGAATATATTTCTTGATAGATATTTAAAAAAAACATTGTCACCATATGCTTTTGCAAATCTTATGTCCTCAACAAATATAGAAATTATCAAAAATGTATGTCTATTTTTACATCAAGTAAGGAAAATTAGAAATTCAAATGTGTTTATGTAAGCTCATGCAAATAATCATATTGTGTATGTGTTATGGGCCAATGGCCTTTTACTGAATAAAATGTCTGTCTGTCTGTCTGTTTTATTAGCGAGGCCCTCTCCGACCCTCTCGGGGCCTCGCTAATAAAACACTGGAAGATAAAAATTAGAAGTTGGAGACCCCCGTTTCATTTTTTGCCTCTTTCCCTGTTAGAGCAGATAGTTGATGGTTCAATAAGTCCTTGCTAACGAGTAGATTCCATATGTTGAGGCAAAATGAGCATCGGTTTACAACATCGGTAAGCTTATATTCGAACGTGTTTCTGTGCCTCATTGAAACAATTTATTAATCCAACAATATGGAGTATTATTATATATCATTCTATTTCACACTTTTTACACTGTTATCTATTGAAGTCTCTTGTGAAAATCTTGTAGAACGGTGCTTGCGAGTCCTGGAGGGGTCTACAGCGGGAAATGAGAAATATTGCGAACCAGTTTGCCGCTATCGCTGGGAGGGCATCATTTGATTGGCTTTCTAAATATAGCGATACGAGACTTTTTGCTTGATGGATATCAGGGGGTAGGTTGGAGCTTAACGCGTAGATATGTACAAGAACTACAAATTTAAATTAGAAAATAAACTTGTGCGTGAGAACAGACTTTTTTGATATTCAAAGTTTAAATTAAAACGGTAGACTAAAGTAATGGCGACGAGACGATAACGACAACATGCGAGTGACATATTGCCGCACGGAAGCCTCGGTTCGGTACACAGACGAGAACTGCAGAGAAAATCACATAAAAACAGAACATTTTCACATTTAAATACAAAGAAGCCTGTTTGTGATAAATACTATTCAAAAGGAGGATCAAACCAATTTTTGTCTGACTTGTTTCTATGCAGACAACAACATATGAATTCAAATGATAAGCAGAAATATTGTTAGTATTGCTTGAGTATATCCTAACAACAGAAACTCTGTACAAAGCATATGTCACATTTAAAATCCACTAACGCGAGAGTCCCCTGACAAACAGATCACCCTTTCATGCTCAAAACAAGCGGGTCTTGAAACTATGTACATCGCCCTTATACAATGTGTTTGCCACTCTTTTACTGCAACCAAGTCTCTGTGCAACGTTCCTTTTTGTTGAACAATGGTGCAACCATACATTAGTTCTTCATCAATGACAATGTCATAACAAATAGTATAGCTGCACACCTTAAGAGAGTTATCACTGCTGAAACGCAACGGATAATTTTGAAATTGAAATGTATATAGGGAGCGATCTATGATATGGACCGGATGTTCACTAAATATACGCTGCACAATCCTCTGCACCATTGGTTGAATGGTTCATCTACACTTTATTAAATTGGAAATATAAACATTTAAAATTTGAATTTGAATTCACTCAATAGCATATGCAAAAAATATTTCATGTTCTCCAAATTCCAACTCTAAGTTAAGGATTTGAATAACGAACCCAGTGCCAGCACCGGGTTAGAGATTGGAATGGCGAATAACGAACAGCGAATAACGAACCCAGTGCCAACTGCGTTCGAGATTCGAATACCGAACCCGGTGCCAGCACCGCGTTCGAGATTCGAAAGACGAATAACGAATATCGAACCCAGTGCTAACTTCTGGTTGCTTACAAAACATCGATATATCCTCTTCTAAATTGACTAAACCCTAGTAAAAAGATTCAAACACATGAAGTTCCTTTTGATCTTGCTTATCAGCGGGACTAACTACAAAACTCATCATGTGCTTCGCACACGCTAATTAACTGAGACCATATTCCCATAGGATTCAATGCCAATGCAAACCGATCTCGTCTTAAACACTGTACCGTCAGGAGTCGTCGGGGATTCATTGGTTTACAGACATCAGTGTACCCGTGCCTTGAACAGAAGAGAATCCTTCCTGATTCATCATAGCAGCTTTCTCTTCACACATAACTTATCTAGTGCTTCAAATACACTAATTAACTGAGACCATATTCCCAGGTTACCATGTGTACAAACATCAATATATCTCTGCCTCAAATACACTTTTCCATTTGGAGTCGGCAGGGATTCATTGCGATGTACAGACATCAGGTACCTGTGCCTTTAACAGAGGGGAATCGTGCCTGATTTGTGAGTTACAGACATCAAAATAGTTTTGTCTTTAGCAGAGTTAGGTACTTGTGTCTTTAGCAGAGTCATTCCTGATTCATCACTTTGTACTGACATAACCGTAGCTTTGTCTTAACAGATCTTTGCCGTGAAAGAAACGTTAGGATTTGTTGTCATATACAGATACAAGTAGTCATTGCTGTGCCCTTGACAGTGTGGTGCCGTAAAGGAGTCGTTCATCTTATCAAGTTGATAAATCAGGATTGTGTTGGACACTCGTTTAAACTTCAACTGTTAAAAATTGGTACAAACTGTGTCTGGCTCCTGATATTCTCCTCGGACGCTCAGCTACCAAACGAAGGTCTTCGTGTTGCTTTACGTCGATAGACCTTTATCAGAAACAACACAATCAAGTGAATCTTATATCACTGACACATAAGTGAAACTTCACATTTTGAAGGAATTTTATGTCTCCAAATTATTCAAAGTCATGATTCAGCTGGGCTTCATGTGCAAAATCTTGAGTGGGAATTATTATTTCAGTAAACTGGACAAATTTCAAGATTAATAGCCGTTTTACAAGGGTTCCATGCGTAATATGCATGCGCTTTATTGACAAAAAATTCGGAAAGCTTAAACCTAAGACGTATAACATAAAAGTTTATTTCAAGAGGCATTTGAAGCTTGATTCATTTGCAAATGACACATTAAAATTGAAAAATAATTTATTTATTTTGAGAGATTGTTTTGGTTTGGTCTTGCCAGACTCATTCACATCTAAACAATCAATATCTCTATATCCAATATTCCATTATGGAGTGGGCCCTTCTCCAGCTATTTCTGACAGTGTCCATAGTCTTGTGTATTTCTGGAGAGCTGTGTGTTGATACCTCTGCGACTCTGGTCCCTGCCTACGGTGGCAAGAGGATCACAGATCTAGATTCAGTTCTGTGGACAGTAACACTATCCATGCCCATGTGTCTGGAGAGATGCTATCAAGACCCTTCATGTCTAAGTGTAAATGTTGCTCCTGACACTGACACCTGTGTTGGATTCCAACAGAAGTTCAAGGGACAGACCCCTAACACGGAGGCAGCTCAGGGTTACAGAGTCTATGAAATGGACAAAGGTGAGTGTTATACTACTAAATAGATTTCACTCCATAGAGATTAATTCCAGGAGTAGAACTGAAAACTGTTCGTTATATTTGGGAAACTTTGTTTGGGTGTAGTCTACCATCTTCCCACGCAGAGCCTTAAACGCCAGTTTCCGAACTGTCATTGTATGCCTTGCTGCAGACCCTTTACTTTTCTGTGCTGCTATAGTGCCCATATAGACTACAAAAAGCCCAAGCGTCAGCAGCAAGGTATAACACGGACAGTTTGGAAACTGGAGTTTTAGGCTTTGCGTAGGAAGATGGTAGTCTATCAACTAAGTGTTGGAAATGTTGAAATTCATACACGTTATAAATTGACATGCCTGTTTGTCATATAGTAGATATAGTAAATAACCTTTTTGAATAAATTGCAATAGAAGATCTTAAGATACAACAAGTACGACTTGACGAAGACCAGTGGGATACTAACATTCTGACGTCACTTGGTAAATGCTATGGATCCCTTTTCATATTCTATATCCGAATAATCTGCAACAAGTCATCCTTAACATGTTTATTCCTTGTTGTCAGTTGTTGAAAAATAATATATATATCAAAGAACATTTTGTTATGTATTCCTTATTAAATGCCTCAGATGGTAATCTTTAAACAACAAGCCAATTCAACGACTAGCATCTAAGTTAAGTAGCTGTACCTCAATGGCAGAAGATATCTGGTTCATACACCTCGAATAATTTTGTTTGATTGGCTAAAACGTTCCCCATAATTCTCTCGCCGCAAAGGCAGATCAAATCAAACAGCCTCTGTTCGCATTAGCCGACTTTGTGGTCTAGAATTGGAGAAGCCTGGTTGGAGGCAATCAATTAGTTGTAAACTCATCATGTTGGTTACTGAATCATAGCAAATGCATTGTGATATGAACCACCCTTTACGCTTTCGTCTGTAGACAAGTCTTCAGCCTACTAGGTCTTAAGCTTCTGGAGAAAGAGTTGAAAATTGAGTTTAAGGGTGTGGCCCTTAATAGGACCTACATGGCCACCAAAGCTTTAAAATATAATCCTCACTAGACAATGAGTGTGCAAACAAAGTTTCAGCTTTTTAGGTCTTATGCTCCTTGAGAAAAAGATGAATGTTATAACCATATGAATAGTGATATCGCCCGCAGTCAACGTAAGTTGTAATTGGACTGCAAATGTAGTCGTTTGGTATTGTAACCTGCGACTAGGAAATATATATATTGGAAATATTTGGTTTTTCAGAATTATTTATTCAAAGATGTGTGGACATAAATAATCAGATGTGCTGATACAATATCAGCTTGTTACAATTTGTTACAATTTGATTTCTATCGTACGATTAAAACACGTGTATATTTACACATAAAATCACCAGTCTTGGTGTGAGACAGTTTCGCATTTTTATCCAGTAGATTTCGCTGCTCAAGGTAATCCGCTTGGTAGTGGGTGCATAAATGAAGATAAAACTGTCCTATTAATTGCTGAAATTAATTTGATCAGAATTGCCTTTTACGTAAATTGATGGTACAGAGAATGTTGATGGGATCACATATGTCAAATTTTGAAATCTATGTTATTACATCGAGTGTGACCCTTATTGGGAGCCACCGTTCTACCAAAGCTATAAATAACAATCCTCAGCTTTCTAGGCCTTAAAGGGTAACCAAAGTTATAAATCATAATCCTGACTAGTCAAGGAGTCTGCAAACAAAGATTCAGGTTTTTATGCCTTTTGGTTCATCAGAAGAAGAAGACGAAATAGGTGTAAAGAGATTGGCCCCTGTGGCCCTTATAAGGGCCACCAAAGCTACAATTTATAATCCTATTTTTATTTGTACTTTAACACTGCTTTTTGAGGGGAACTCACTTAAATCACTTTTAATAACATTAATTTCATAGACTTACAGATACGCTTTAAAATTGAATTATTAGCTGAACACGGGTTATTTATGTATTTTTGGTCATACGTTGATTTTAATGTTTTATATAGCTACAGTTCTGCATCTTCTAGCAAACTAATGCAAAACGAAAAGAAAAGGACAAACTGGCAATATGTCATTAATACTCAACCCATGAATGTTTATATTTGGACACATGCAGTGACATTGCTTTTTGAGAGAAACTCATGATACACACTCTTAATAACATGTTATGGACATACGAATACGAATAATAAGTTGCACACAGGTATGTATGAAAATGTATTATTTACATACATATCTGTTGACGTGACCTACTATGCCTGCCTCCTCTAGGCATGCTTTATTTCAACCTTATTATCACAGACAAAAAACTTCAAACAGTGGAGTAGGGGATGCGTAAAATCCCCCTCCAAGGGCGGTAAGTCAGTGGTCTCGTGACGTCACTCCCAGAAACCTTCACTCTCCTCTCAGTTGCAGAGCAAGACAGTCGTTTATGTTTTCGCTCTCGACTCTGGGTAATTCTAGCGTTATTCTTCGCCCTTCGGCGCCAAAGTTGTTCACCAAGCTAATGCTGATTCCGGCACAGGTCGCCAGATCACAGGGCAATAATTACGTATACGTTTGATCAAAAACGTACTATTTTTGGCAATACATGGTTTATTTTGATATGTACATTACATTCATTGTTGGCCATTAGCATTGTTAACACATTACATTTTAGCTGGGCCTCTCGATTGTACAACCGACGACGTTTGTTCGACCAACTTTGGACCGTCGCATTGCCATGAAAATCTGTGTCGATGTGATATTGGCTACAGTTTGGATGGGTTTCACTGCCGAAACCTCGCAGGTTAGTGGTTAATTAGATTCAACCTTTAGAACATATACTATATATTGTTCCATCACCCGGCTATCAAAAACAAATCTGACATTAAGATCGGCTAGGGAAGCTGAGGAAAACGAAAATTTCACATAATAAAAGTAGATTTATTTAAATATGGAATGTATCGTTCTGTTCTTGTTTTCTTTACTATATGTTTTCTTAAATGTGATAAAAATATTTGATGTAAAACTTCGAAACCTTACGAACGGACATGTTTATTTTGCCATGATTTATTATGCAAGCAGAATTACAATGTTTCATATCACGCTCGGTGTCTGTTCCAAAACCAAAACGTCTCTTTGCAATAAAGGAGAATTTACATTTCTTCTCAGTCTAACTTCTCAAGTTGATATTCAATAATAAAGATTATTTAAGATCCTTCCACCTCCACGGCCATGTTTGAAAGTATCTGTATCTGCCACTTTCGATCCCTTTCTCCATGATCCATCTGCTCTCTTTTGATGGCAACATCCACGTGTTTAATACATGAAATATTGGACTCACGGACTCACTCACTCAAGGACTCACTCCCGGCCTGACTCACGGACTGATCAATAAATCAATCAATCAATCAATCAATCAATCAATCAATCAATCAATCAATCAATCAATCAATCAATCAATCAATCAATCAATCAATCAATCAATCAATCAATCAATCAATCAATCAATCAATCAATCACAAATATGATGATAACCGATGAAAATTTAACAGATCTGCTCCATATGATTTCAGAATGTTCCTCACTCTCCAGTGTAATGAGTGAGTATCCCGGGTTTATCAATAGGATGTCCAGTGATAAAGTATCCAATGACATGACCCTCTCTTCGTGCAAGACCTTCTGTTTGGACGATATCCTGTGCAAGACATCAGACTTTAATTCGAAGACAGGAAGATGCTGGCTGAACGACATCACCTGGAACGAGCTCGACGATGTAGATGCCGGTACGAACGATGAGTTCATCTATCTACAAAGGGATTGCATTTGGTGAATATTTAAAGGCACCACTCGAGCGCGGCTTTCATCCGCCATTTTGAAAGGTTGCCATTGCGAGAAAACAAATGTGCTGTAATATGCTTATTCAATAAAAAAATAAGTAAAGAATACTAGATTGATAGAAGTGGAGCATATTTACAAATAATTCATAATGAAAATTATCAGTTGCGACAGCATTTTGTCGTAGAAATGCATTCCACGATCGTAGCTTCGATGGTTGGCTTCATTTCACGATGTTTTTTTTTTAGCGATACACTTTATTTTTTGTCAAATCTGTAACAACTAAAAACAACTATCTTTCAAACATATATGAAATTAAGTGTGAAATTATCATGTAAAAATCATACATAATTTTAAACAGGAAAGTCCTCCTGAATTTCGTTTCCACAAAAATACCCCGCTCGAGTGGTCCCTTTAATCAAACTTAAATTTTAAATCTTGAAGGCGACCTTCTATTTCAATTCATTTACCTTCAAAATGAATGCATTTGGTGAATATGCAATCAATCTTGCATTTGGATGCGACATTTTAAATAGATTTTAGTCCATCTATCTGGAAAAGCATTTGGTGAATATGTAAAACGAATTGAGTCCTTAAGGCAATCTTCTTGATAAATTTTAGTCCATCTATCTGTAAAGGAGTCCATTTGGTGACTATGTAATATATAATGTATATAATGTATACTGAAAAAGACCTTCTAAATGATTTTGGTTTATTTAGTTTGAAAAAGAATCCATTTGGTAGAATTGTAACATAAATTGCATCTTGAAGGTGACTTTCTAAAACAATTTAGTTTATTTATCTTTAAAGTTCACATAACCACAAACATATTTCACTATTTTCTTTGGAATATAGAAAATCTGATTACAATATTGTATAGTGCGTTAAAGGTCGCTACTCAAATATGTTTAGTTTGGTAATGAAAGCCACTTTTGAAAGCCACTTTTGACGGGCCGCTTAGACCTATCTGACAACAAACAAGTGAATGCATGACTGGTCACGCCCCCATGTTGTGACGTCATAAACAGAATCGGCCTCGTTATCTATACATCTAGAGTAACAATACCACAGGAAAAAAACCAATAATTAACGATTTTCAGAAAATGTTTTCCACTCAGTTAGATAAATCATTTGACGACGTAACACTACTGAGCATTTGGTGTAAAAAGGATATCCACATCAATGGAAATTAAACAATTATTTAGGCGGTATTTCAGTTGAAATAATGCTGCGTTGTTCTGTATAGTCTGTTTATTACGTCACACCCGCGCGAGTTTTATGGCCCCTAACCCAGGTGGGTTCACAGCCGATAATTACGCTGTCTAAATGAAAGGCTAAAATAAGGTGTTTTTTGGACAAATTAACAAAAATTAAGTCCAGGTTTTATTTTTTTGAAAAATCTTTGAACGAAAATCGAGAAGTGGTAAGGTCGAGGTTAGTTGATGTTTAAAAGGAATGCATTTGGTGAATATGTAATATAATAAGGGGGAGTAGCACGTTTTGAGGGGGAATTGAAGGTAATGTCTGTAAAAATGATATGAATGGTTCCAATTGAAAGAATGTATTTCAACTAAATAAAAAAAAGAGTAATAAATCAAATATATAATGACAATTTCAGTCAGACGATTTCTTTTTCTTACACAAACTGAATTATTGTGTTCACACAAAAATGGCCGCCAATTGGACATTATGCGAATCTGTATACTTTGTTTTCTGACTATTGATGATTAATTTGTGTAATGAGATTTTGACACTATGAAAACAAAACATTAATCATTAACGTACAATTATCAGTAAAAAATTGAAAATTTGAAATTTAAAAGCAATAGCTACTCCCCCCTTAAAGGGGTAGTAGCAATTTTTTAGGGAGAATACAAGGTGATGTCTGGAAAATAAAAATAACTGGTTCAGTTGAAAGACAGTATATTTCATAATAAACTAACTAAATAAAGCAGTATTAAATCAAATAGATAATAAAGTTAAGCCACGCAATTCCTTTTCTAACACAAAATGAATCAAAGGTGTTCAATACAAAAATGGCCGCCAATGTTTTTTTAAATCATTATAATCTGTTCTCTGACTATAGATTATTGGTTTGTGAAATGAGATATTTGACACTTATCAAAATAATACATTTAGCATTAACGTACAACTTTGAGTGAAACATCTAAGATTAAAAATTAAAACGTGCTACTGCCCCTTTAAAGGCAACTTTCAAAATAAAGTTTAGTTCGGATTTGAAACTGCATTTGCTGATTGTATGTATATGTGTAATATATTGTTTGTTGAAGGCAACCTAGAAAAGATATTTATCAACTCATCTGGCCTGTAAGGCCCGATGGGCTTATGGCATGGCATGGTGTCCGGCGTCCGTCCGTCCGTTAACTTTGTGGAAGTTCGACTTCTTCTTCAGAACCATAAGGTCTAGAAAGCTGAAACTTTGTGTACAGACTCATTGGCTAGTGAGGATTATAAATTGTAGCTTTAGTGGCCCTTTGGCTCCTAATAAGGGCCACATATGCCACACCCTTAAAAGCTCTTTTCATCTTCTTCTCAAGAACCATAATGCCTAGAAAACTGAAATATTGTGCACAGACCCCCTGGCTAGTGAGGATTATAAATTGTAGCTTTGGTGGCCCTGTGATCCCTAATTAGGGCCACAGGGGCCACGTCCTTAAAACCCATTTTCATCTTCTTTTCCAGAAGCATAAGGCCTAGAAAGCTGAAACTTTGTGTACATACTCCCTTGACTAGTGGGGAATATAATTTATAGCTTTGGTGACCCTGTGACCCCTAATAAGGGCTACAGGAGCCTCGCCCTAAAAACCTATTCAATCTTTTTCTCATGAAGTAGAAGGCATAGAAAACTTAAACCTTGTGTACATACTCCTTGACAAGTGAGGTATATAATTTGTCGCTTTCGTGGCCCCGTGACACCTAATAAGGGCCACAGGAGCCACGCCCTTATTACCTATTTCATCTTCTTCTCCAGAGGCATAAGGCCTAGAAAGCTGAAACCTTGTGAACATACTTCTTGACAAGTGAGGAATATTATTCATAACTTTGGTGACCCTTTGGCCCCAAATAAGGGCCACACCCTTAAAACCTATTTTAATCTTTTTCTCCAGAAGCTTAAGGTCTAGGAGGTTATATAGTCATTGGCTCCTTCTGACCGTCCGACTGTCTGTCCGTCTGTGATCACATTGTTTCCGGAGCAGAATTTGAAAACCGTTTAACTTTCTGGAATTTTTTATTTTTTTCCGATTTCTAAGGAAACGAAATTTAGAAATGCGGAGCAGAATTTGAAAACCTTTAGGGGCTGTGACTTTGTCTCTATTTCCCCGTCTGTACTCTCGTATATATGTATATACCTTATTCCTGTATCTCTCGTTATTTTCAATGTACATAAATATGCATTATTATGTTTCGATATTATATGTAAGCACTATACATAGGAGAGGGTTTCACTAAGTTGGATTACTTGTACCCAATCCTTTCATTTGAATAAATATGTTTAAATCAACCTAGGGCTCAATCAACCTAGGGCTATCTTAATGAATCTATTTTCAAATGTGCCGTTTGGTGTTTTCAAATTGCAGGGAGTTTAAACTCAATGACATTCTTCATTCCAACATTACCATTCATTCAACTGTGTCTCACCAAGGAATGAAGATATGTTTATCAAACAGCATATTCAATCAAACAGGATGGTTGCTTTTCTCTCTATTTACATTAACATGAGGAACTTAACGATGACATAATATAAGAATTTACTAATTAAAAAGACCTAGATGTGACTTATCAGTCTTATGATGGTTATTAAAAGTCAAAAAAAATAAGCTGCATGTATGCATACAACATTATTCACACAATCAGTATATCAAAATATATATGCGAGAACTGCTCATTCAAGTTCAAAAAGCCATCTCTCCTGGTGGCTCTTGTAACATTCAATAGTACATAGGCTTACAAAACTGAAATAATTAAATTGAATTCTACCATGACATTTCAAAATCCTCGAATTTCATTGGTTTATTTCTATGGTCGAACCTACGTTCGAACACGATTTTTATGACGGGCGATTCACCGCGGTTTAATATACACTGCCATTGAAACGAACGAGTCGAAATGCATTCAGTCACCGTACGCTTCGGCAGTTGTTTCGTCTGAATACTAACTAAAAGTGCTTTTATCATTGTTCTACCCGTACTTTTATATAAGTAGAGTTTGGTTCGCATCAATATCATGCATGTTTATATCAAGGAAATAGTGTAATTTAAAGCGAAAGGCTAAATTTAGATCAATAAGCTAACGCGTTCGGCTCCGAATGACATCAACAGGTATCGAATCTACGTTAGACCACGAAAATTAAAAAACACAGTAGGTTTATCTCCTAACTGAATACATATTGAATTGTATATTTAATTAATTAAAAAAATAACCATCAAAAATTAACATGTAGGCCTGAATGTGTTTAAACAGAAACAGGTTGTATTTGAGTTACAGAAATGAATTTACAATTATCTGAATCTGGACATAGGTTGTATATTTACCACATGCATATATGACGTCCTGACAACAACCTTGAAGAGGAATTTGCGCCGCAATCCATTTGAATTTCTTTAGCAAATGATATCGCTTCTCGCATGGAAAGAGTGGTTCATATCACAATGCCTTTGCCATAATTCTGTAGCAAATATTATTATTTTAGAACAGCGTCGCTGTTTGCGCTTCTAACTATAATTGCCTACAATCAGGCATCTCCCATTCTAGACCACGAAGTCGGCGATTAGAACAGAGGCTGTATCAACATTTATGACTTGATCAGTCTCGGTGCTGAGAGAATTATTAGAATGCGGGAAGAGTTTAGAATGAAAACTATGGCGAGAGAATAGTCCTTGTTAAAAAATAATTAGTATAAAATTCAATAAAAATTTGGCTCGGTAAATGTCGCTTTTTATATTTATCGAACAGATATTTTACTGAGCATGAAAGGGGCAGTATCAGGAACGATACGGACAATTTGACTTTGACTGATGTTGAACTATTAGTTATCATACTTTTAAGAATGATTAAGCATTTAGCGCTAGAATGTTTCCTATGTAATTATATAAAATGCACATGTTTTTCACATTGTTGTATCTTTCACAGGCATCGAATCACAGTAAATTTCTGTCCAAGGGAAACTTTAACTTATTTTAAATGAAATATAGAAACCAATTTTATATTGATATTGACAGTTAAGTTGGCAATGACACAGTTGAAACCCAAACTGTTATGTTTAAATCTTTTCATTGTAACATTCATGCATTATTTGCACACACAAAAAAGCCATAATCAGGCGACCTTTCTTCTGGTGTTAGGTCACGTGACGAAAAAGTTTTAAAATGAATGTTGGTCACCCCGTTTGTGCTAACAAAATGGCGCGAAGTTTCTCTTGGGCAGCAGTTTATGTATCTTTCTATAGCATTTACTTATATTTAGATGTAGCAATCTTTGCAACTGTTTGAAATAGTGAACAACATGGTTTGGTTTTATTCGGCAAAGGAATAACATTTTGTTAGATTATATATGTTATATGTATGTATAATTAGTTCTCACATTTGCTTCTATATATATATTCAGTTTTGGAAGAATAAAATTATATATCAAAATTTTGTATTTGATTTTGGTATTTCAAAATTAAGAAGTATCAATGAATTAACAATTCTGCAATTTTCGTATTTCTATTTGTCAGTTTGCAACTATAACAATAAAACTATATTACCCTAATTTTAGAAATGGTTATCGTTGTCAAATGATGTAATATTAGGCGAGAAACAGGTCTACTAGAGAGAAATGTTTATAAAATACAATGAGTACAACAAGGGTAAAGCACATCATGAAGCGCCTAGAAAACCATTCACTCTCTCTGGACCGAGCTTGAAAATTGGATAAATATCCAGGCGGAAATAAATATTAAATTCACTAAACAAAATGTTCTCTTCGGGTTCCCTTCCAAAAGAAATGATCCATTAAATGCAATATGTCTAGTCATAAAAGATTCAATTTTCAAATGCTATCTCAAAAAAGGTACTTTATCTGTTACGCATATCCAGAGAGAGTTAACATAACGAAAACTATAGCATATTCAAATTGTAACTATAATAAATTTGTAAAATTCTGGTCCAGCTGTCACAACTTGTTTCAATGACGACTGCTAATCAACTGTACTGTGCATTATATATTGTCAATTGTACTTTGCTGACATGAATGATTCCTCATGATGTGCTGTAACACAAAAAAAAGTGGAATAAAAAAAAGGAGAAAAAAAAGGGTAAAACCACATCATGAAGCGCCTGGAAGACATGAGGCGGTGAATAACATATGGAATAATCCTAGTCAAATGCAATGATAAAAACTTATTCCGCAGTTTAAATGCAAGAAATGTGTATTTTCCAAGACTGTTCATTATCATATTGTTATCAGAGATGAACTTATCGAGAGATGGAAATTCCCAAAAACATTTTGGAATAAGATCATTATAAAATGGACACTGTAATATAAAGTGGAATTCAGTTTCTATCACAGGAATGACACAAAGAGGACGAAGTCGCTGTTTTTTTGGCTGTATTCAATCATAAGACGGTGACTAGAGCACCGAATATAACACAACGAATTTCTGAATGGCTGTGCAGGAATACAAGTGAGATATCTCTCAAATAAAACACAGGTCTACTCATCCATGACGTTACTGGCCTTCTCCGTCCATCCATCTAAGAACTTTGTCCAAACATATCTCCGAAACTTGTCATGGTAGGTTTTTTACTTCAGTTCAGACACTTAATAGCCACGTTTCCCAGATGTGCCTTTTTAAGGTTGAACAAAGAATCTTACTGTATCTCTGATTCCATGGAAACATGACCAAAGAGGGGACATTACATGACTATTAATCCGTTGTCCGGACCATATCTTTAAACTAGACATGCTAGCTTCACCAAACTTTCTACATTTATTAACCATGATCATTCATAGAGTAATGAAAAGACGTTACTGTAAAAAAATCAAGCATTTAAGATCATATGCCTTATTTCGAAGTTCACAAAGAAAGCGTCTGCAATACTAGGCCTATAGGCTTAGTTAATGAGTTAGTGTCTATGAAAAAATAGTCGAAATCATTACATGAGTGTTCCTTGGGAATATAAGTCAATAAGCCTATTACCACCCCTACTACACTGAATAAGGTAACTGTAGTTACCTTCTCAAAAAATGGCGGAAGAGGAAAACATCACCGAGGTTTCTTCAAATGCATTTCACATCAAAATGAGGATACTTCAAAACATACTATTTATGCACATGTCTTGGGCGATTCCTTAGTACATGCTTTCGCTCCGTAAATACCAAACCATTCACTCGTTTCATAAGAATGATATTTAACGGGACGTCGTTTATTATTCTCGAAAGGGGGCTTCAAACTGTCGAATTTGACAAAAGATGGAAACACGGATTTGAAAATGTGCAAATACGCAAAGGATCGTTAGCAATCGGCCATTCGTAAACGCATCTTAAGTCATCTTTTGGCCGCCTCAGGAGTTTTTCTGGCTTCGGATGCAACATCGGGGAAGTGAGTAAATTGTTAATCATGCCATTTTCGTGTTGCATCCGTGTTTCCATCTTGCATCTGCGATTCACTCTCGGTGTACACGGCGTCGGTTAACAAAGTTAATTTTTAAGAGGAAGAATAAAACAAATATCCATATGATATATAGTAGTGAGGTAGTTTAAAATAATCGAATTGATACTATGATACTCTTTCCATCTGACTTCAAGAGGTCACGTGATGTTTACATATTGTCCAGCATATATGTGAAGAATATATATATAACTGTGCCTTTAATGATACAAGCATGAAATTTGGTACACAGTTTGGGGATACCCTTAGAATACATTCGATATAGGGACATTCCAGATTCCCTCAAAGATTCAAATGACGGCTACAAATTAATGAATGAAAAATAGTTAATAAAAATTTACCAACCAGTTCAAAACACTATGTATCGCCGGAGTTGGACGCTCTTGTGTGTCACTTTCTGAAGCGGGGGTTCCAGATACCAGTTCCGTCTCTGCCAACCTCTCACCTGCGACTCAACGGAGCACCGCGGGCGGCAGACAGGCTCAACGTTGCGTTTGAACAGATGGAGATTCTTATATCCAAGGGGGCAGTGGAGGAAATCCCGCTCCCAAACATCACGTCCGGCTTCTAGTCCCCTGTGTTCGTTCCACCCAAGAGAGACAGGAGAAAATGGCGACTGATTAACGACATATCGAAGTTAAACCACTTCTTCCTCGTACTGCCGCATCGAACTGCCTCCATATCTTTGTCACTTTTTTGTCATCTATCATGCGGTTGCTGGAGCCCTAGACCTAGATCTATCCCTAGACCTGGAGAACGCATACTTGCACATTCCCATTTCCGGGACCACAGCAAGTACCTCAGTTTCGCCATTCTCAGTGGAGTGTCCTCTCATTTGGAATATCATTCGCTCCCTGGCTTTTCACCAGGGTGACTCAACAATAGTGAACTTTCTTCACACTCACACTGTCCAGTTCACCAGGTACAGGTACGTGGACGACGGGTTCGGTACCCATCGCTTCATCGCTCTGTTTAAGAGACTAAAGGTTGCTGATTAACCTGTTCAAATCAGACCTTGCTCACATTCCTGGTCTCTATTCTGGACACTGGATGACTTTAGTTATCATCATAAACACAACAATCCTCGGTGTGCTTCTTTTGATGTGCTAAGTACTTTGACTTTGATAATGTTATCTTACTACCCGAAAGCCGCGATTTTTGAATGGCTGCCATTTTTGTTCTAGGAATAAATTTATATGTCGCTATATCTCAACATCTTCACAAAGGAATCCTCTATCAGTTTACCAAGTTTCATGATTGTATCACCAATTAAATAGCTCAATTTCCCTACTTATCTGCTGGACTCGTACTTCCATGACGACGTCGTCTCCCGCCGTGTAGACTTCGTAAAGGCTGAGTTCGAAAGCTTTGAATCATTTCCAATTGTCAACGATTGTTACCTGAAAAGTTTATTATAGGACCATTGCTTGAATATGTCCAAAGAAGCCACAGATTTATAGTCTAACAAACTGACTGGTTATCTGTCTTTATTGGAAGTGCCTCCGATGATGACTGGTTTTTACCTATTCTCGCGTCTGTCGCCGGTCAAAAGCGGGACAGTGTTAAGCCACCTTATAGTCAAACTGACCGACTTTCGGACGTTGTTCCCATCTAAATATTTTCAAAGATTATATTGTAAATTATTTTCGAAAGAAAACCATATAAATCAAATTTGCAATCAGGAACACATTTTTGTATCTAATAACGGTCTTTATTTGTAGAAACATTACTAGATTAACTGAAAATAACAGTTTGATTGTGCACATCAACTCGCCCTAGGTTCCGACAGTTTTTACCCTTCGTCGGACAGTACCACTATATTATACTATTAACACAGCCTTAATATATTCCTCAAAAAGGTTCCTATTTTTACCAAACACGCAAAACTCGTCTATTTATAGGGATATAAAGTTGTTTTGCAAGTTTGAATCGATATTTTAATAAAATAAATTGCCTCCTTTCGGATAAAAATTTCCTCGGCAACTCCCAAAGGCGCCACTAGAATTTGATGACGTCGCAATGTCATTTGCAAGCAATGGCGTAAAAACTCTGCACAGGCTAAACTAAATGATTTCAGAGTAATATATTTTATCATATGTGTTTGTTGAACGTTTGTTTATGTTTCCTTAGCAATTTTCGGAGTATTAATATATTTTCCTTGTGCAGAATATTTTGTAAATGTCCGAACCATGGTCAAAACTGTCCGAACTGAGGTCATTTTTCATATATTTCTACAATCCCGATATTGACTTTTAATTCACTTTTTAATTGCCAATATATATCAGAGTTTAATTATATAGTAGTTTCTCTTTCAAACTAATACAGCATATCATCTTTGGGCGTTTCTTACATTTCCTGAAGTGTAAATAAACATTAACATGAAAGTAAATATTTTGCTAATTTCCTCGATGAGGCGGTTCCCTGTCCGAAAAAGCAAATAGGGAAATATGTCCGATAATAAATTGTATGACGTGATAGGGAACCAAATTCCGTTCCAGTTGATGTTCTGACGAACCGTGACAGTGGATATGGTATATATTGTAATGACAGACCGTTAACTTCAAACGGTCTTTAAATGGTTTGAGATGAAATAGCGGACAAAGAAAAACGTTTAAACAACAAAAAGTCAAAAGAATAACAGTTTAACAAACACAAGATGTCATGAAGCTTTAAAACATTTCATAAGTATTAAGATTACAAATAATATAAAAGTTTATTGCTGTCATAACTGTTGGGTAGTTTGGGTTGTTTTCCCTAGAAAAATTCTGCAGCAATATCATTCTCCTTTTTTAATTAGAATGAGAAAAGTATCATGTTCTCCTGTTTTAAATTTTGAAAGAATATTATAAGTTATCTACAATTTGCAAAGCACTTTCAAATAATTTTATCGGTATCTGACGAACTTAAACAATTCACCTTTCCTCTGTAAAATGGACAGATGGAGGGATTAACATTGCACAACACAGACCCGTTTCGAACTGATCATTTGAGTTATCTCCCTTGGCTTGTTCTTCCCTACATTGACACCTACCCACCTTTACAAGATTATCACAGCGATTTAGCGTCCTATTCAAAGTTCCAAGACAGGTAAGGTTAGAGATCAGGAAGTAATTGACTTTCACGATGAAGTATAGCTTCTGGCTGTGGGTCACTGTGACAGTGCGAGTGTTGGTGTGTATTGCGGAAGTAAATAACTTAGCTTCGTTGCTCAAGATACGACATTTATGCAATATATCTTAAAGAGATACAGAGTATGTTGATAGGATCACATATGTCAAATTTTAAAATCGATGTTATTACATCGGGAACCACTAGCTGTTACTGAAAATAACAAGTTCAAGGCCAATCAGTTCATTAGAGCGAACATACGGCCATTCAAAGTCGGTATTGTGATCGAAAACCGGACACTATGGCTCGAGTGGCGCGCGCAAATTCGCCAAACGTAATTTTGAAACCTTATCATAAGCTGACAGGAAGATTTATTCGATTCGATAGTGTTTATTAGGTATAGTAACTTATAGGTAGATTAATTGGATGCATACTTTCGAATATTTAACGTATTTGAGATGTTTTCTTGATTTTTCCATAAAATCAAGCATTTTAGAGATATTATGCATAAATTGATATATTTGCAAGTCCAGTGATGGGGTATGAACTTCAATCAGCATATTAGATATTTTGTAGCTTATCAAAACCAAATTTTTTTAAAGAAAGATACTCTGTGTCACTTTAAAGGGTGGTCAAACAAGTTCATACTACAGCAGAAATCGGTTCGCGACAGTTACATGTTTGCGAAAGTTACATTAAACATACAAATATCCATCTTATTGTGCCAGCAAATTATGTATGAATTACGTTTTACTTTAATGTAAGTTGTACTGGGATCGATACATTTTTAAAGGATAGCAATATTGAAATGTTCCAATGTTTTGGATATTGAAACAATAATTAGATCATTAGGGCCAGGACAAGGAAACAAGTCTTCGAAATTTATTCTTCTGTCATCATTCGCTTCGCTATGTAAACCAATTTTAACATAAAATTTCTACTTTTATCCACTTTCAAAATAATGATTTAATAACAGAGATTATTGCATTTAATATATAAAGATACTCAGAGAATTTGCTACTTCACGTCTCTAGACCTGTTTTTCAGAGGTCACGTTAAAGAGACACAGAGTATGTTGATAGGATCACATATGTCCAATTTTAAAATCGATGCTATTACATCGGGAACCACTAACTGTTACTGAAAATAACAAGTTAAAGGCCAATCAGTACATTAGAGCGAAAATACGGCCATTCAAAGTCGGTATTGTGATCGAAAACCGGACACTATGGCTCGAGTGGCGCGCGCAAATTCGCCAAACGTAATTTTGAAACTTTGTCATAAGCTGACAGGAAGATTTATTCGATTCGATAGTGTTTATTAGGTATCGTAACTAATAGGTAGATTAATTGGATGCATACTTTCGAATATTAAACGTATTTGAGATGTTTTCTTGATTTTTCCATAACATCAAGCATTTTAGAGATATTATGCATAAATGGATATATTTGCAAGTCCAGTGATGAGGTATGAACTTCAATCAGCATATTAGATATTTTGTAGCTTATCAAAACCAATTTTTTTTAAAGAAAGATACTCTGTGTCACTTTAAAGGGTGGTCAAACAAGTTCATACTACAGCAGAAATCGGTTCGCGACAGTTACATGTTTGCGAAAGTTACATTAAACATACAAATATCCATCTTATTGTGCCAGCAAATTATGTATGAATTACGTTTTACTTTAATGTAAGTTGTACTGGGATCGATACATTTTTAAAGGATAGCAATATTGAAATGTTCCAATGTTTTGGATATTGAAACAATAATTAGATCATTAGGGCCAGGACAAGGAAACAAGTCTTCGAAATTTATTCTTCTGTCATCATTCGCTTCGCTATGTAAACCAATTTTAACATAAAATTTCTACTTTTATCCACTTTCAAAATAATGATTTAATAACAGAGATTATTGCATTTAATATATAAAGATACTCAGAGAATTTGCTACTTCACGTCTCGAGACCTGTTTTTCAGAGGTCACGTTAAAGAGACACAGAGTATGTTGATAGGATCACATATGTCCAATTTTAAAATCGATGCTATTACATCGGGAACCACTAACTGTTACTGAAAATAACAAGTTAAAGGCCAATCAGTACATTAGAGCGAAAATACGGCCATTCAAAGTCGGTATTGTGATCGAAAACCGGACACTATGGCTCGAGTGGCGCGCGCAAATTCGCCAAACGTAATTTTGAAACTTTGTCATAAGCTGACAGGAAGATTTATTCGATTCGATAGTGTTTATTAGGTATCGTAACTAATAGGTAGATTAATTGGATGCATACTTTCGAATATTAAACGTATTTGAGATGTTTTCTTGATTTTTCCATAACATCAAGCATTTTAGAGATATTATGCATAAATGGATATATTTGCAAGTCCAGTGATGAGGTATGAACTTCAATCAGCATATTAGATATTTTGTAGCTTATCAAAACCAAATTTTTTTAAAGAAAGATACTCTGTGTCACTTTAAAGGGTGGTCAAACAAGTTCATACTACAGCAGAAATCGGTTCGCGACAGTTACATGTTTGCGAAAGTTACATTAAACATACAAATATCCATCTTATTGTGCCAGCAAATTATGTATGAATTACGTTTTACTTTAATGTAAGTTGTACTGGGATCGATACATTTTTAAAGGATAGCAATATTGAAATGTTCCAATGTTTTGGATATTGAAACAATAATTAGATCATTAGGGCCAGGACAAGGAAACAAGTCTTCGAAATTTATTCTTCTGTCATCATTCGCTTCGCTATGTAAACCAATTTTAACATAAAATTTCTACTTTTATCCACTTTCAAAATAATGATTTAATAACAGAGATTATTGCATTTAATATATAAAGATACTCAGAGAATTTGCTACTTCACGTCTCGAGACCTGTTTTTCAGAGGTCACGTTAAAGAGACACAGAGTATGTTGATAGGATCACATATGTCCAATTTTAAAATCGATGCTATTACATCGGGAACCACTAACTGTTACTGAAAATAACAAGTTAAAGGCCAATCAGTACATTAGAGCGAAAATACGGCCATTCAAAGTCGGTATTGTGATCGAAAACCGGACACTATGGCTCGAGTGGCGCGCGCAAATTCGCCAAACGTAATTTTGAAACTTTGTCATAAGCTGACAGGAAGATTTATTCGATTCGATAGTGTTTATTAGGTATCGTAACTAATAGGTAGATTAATTGGATGCATACTTTCGAATATTAAACGTATTTGAGATGTTTTCTTGATTTTTCCATAACATCAAGCATTTTAGAGATATTATGCATAAATGGATATATTTGCAAGTCCAGTGATGAGGTATGAACTTCAATCAGCATATTAGATATTTTGTAGCTTATCAAAACCAAATTTTTTTAAAGAAAGATACTCTGTGTCACTTTAATGTCAAAATATTACTTTAGATTTCATGTTTTGATCATATACCGTTAATTTATTTGAAACATCTGAATTTAATTTTGTTTACAAAATGCTTAGGTTCAATCAGAGGTATTCGAAATACAGCAGTGGCGTTGTACTATACAATCTTGGAAGAAAAAATATCTTAAGATTTGACCTATACCATCTTGGAATATAAAAAAAATAACTTTGATGAACGAAATAACTTTAATGGGAAAATGACTCTTCTGGAAAAATGACTTTGAAAAAATAAAAGACTTAATTTCGGGGAAAACCTTTGATGAAGAAAGTGACTTTAATTGGAAAATATAACTCCAAAAATGAAAATTACTTTATTTGGGGCAAAAACTTTGATAAAGAAAAGGGCTTTGTTTAGAAAAAATAAATTTTTAAAAGGGTTCTTTTATTTTACACAGTGCCATGATGAAGAACATTACTTCATTGATAAAAAGGACTTTGATGAAGAAAATATGACATGGTGTAGAGGTTCAAGGGTATGTTAAACGTGCGTATTTGTATTTAGATTAATTGAAGATTCGACCACTCATGGCAGACATACGCAAGATGGTCCAAGTTTGAACGGGCATTTCTTTGATACCTTTTATTTACAATTTGCATTATTTCTATCATGAACATACTTTTAGCAAGTGATTCAGAGTAGTTTAAGTGATGGATATATGTTACATCATTTACTTTAAAACACTCACGCAAGATATAAGCTAGATATTCCAAGATTGAACGGCCATTTCTTTGGCATTCTTTGTCACAAGTTATTCTTTAAATTATGGTCTCAATTCATCATTAATGTTGTCCTATGTTCAGAGTATGTGAAAATGTTTATATGTATACGTTAGATAAGGTAAAAAGATAAGAAAAGGCCATTCACGGCAGATGTACGTAAAGGTATTCCAAGATTGAATGGCCATTTCTTTATCAGTTTTTCTTCACAATTTGATTTCTTTACATTATGATCTTGATTCAATCTTAATGTTGTAACACAGTTGCTTTTTGTCGTCAGATTGCAGGGTATGTGAAATCGCTTATATGTATAAGTAAAATAAAGTAAAATATATATTTTAATGTGGAGTAAAGTTTGAGAGTATGTAAATAATCGCTTTGATGAATGACGGCTAATTTATGCTAGTTAAGCCATGATTGAAGTGCTATATCCTGAAATGTGCTTTTCGTAAAACTATCATTCTTCATTTCATTATGAACTGTGTTTAACATTCACGTCTTTTCTATTTGGGGTGGAGTTATCATATTTTAATGAAACTTACATTTCAGTTTACAAGATTAGATCAACCACAATAGCCGATATTCTAAGATTGAATATCCAACTCTTGAACTGTTTAATTTCATTATAAATTTCATTGAGAATTCCGATATTTTAAAATATATTTTATCCTTTTTAAAAGTATGTTAATAAATAGTATATCATGAATCATATAAAATAATAAACCGTTCACAGAAAATGTACGCTAGATTTTCCAAGAATGTCTTCCTCATAATTACCAAATTTGCATGATTAACTTCCGTGGTCATCAATGTCTTTTCCGTGTGAAGAAGACTTTCAGTGTATAAATATATATAAATCATATATGGAAATAATATTACAAGATGGTACCTCTCACAGGAAATTTACGCTAGATATTCCAAGATTGAATAGCCATTTCTTGTTCGGCCCTTCTCACAACTACACACTTTACATGACCAACTTCGTTGTCATCAATGTTTTCATTTGAAGTAGAGTTTTAGACTATATATAAATCGTTTATGTAAATGATATTACAAGATGACATCACTCACAGGAAATCTACGCTAGATATTCCAAGATTGAATAGCCGTTCCCTATAATGAGTGATCTTCTCACAACCACCCAAATTTCATTGAGAACTTCGTTGATCATCAGTGTCTTTGTCATATGAAATAGAGTTTAAGAGTGTAAATATATGTAAAGGAATGGTGTATATAAATGATATTGAAACACGACTCACATAAACTTTTCGCTAGATATTCCAAGATTGAATGGCCGTTTCTTGAAATGTGCCTTAATATAGTTCACAACTACCGATTTTACATTATCACCTGTGCGGATCATCAATGTCTTTATCATAGTATTTTGTAGTATTTTTCAGCGTATATTTAAATCGTATATGTAAATGGTATTACAAGATTATGTATCTCTCGGGAAATTCACGCTTTACTTTCCAAGATGGAACAGCAGTTTTTAAAAATGTATCTTTCATATCTTTCTTCTCTTCATTCATGTGTTTTTATGTTGAGAAGAGTTTCAAAATATATAAGTAAATCGTATACGTTAATGACATTACCAGATTTAATAGCCATCTCAATATTTTCATTACTCAAATTATTAAGTTCTCTTTAAAATAATGTTTATTGATTACACTAGTCACGGCGGTATCGTCACGGCATATATAAGCTATGTACTTTTAGATTAATAACATTTCCTTATTATTACTTATTCACAAAATGCATTGTTTTCATAATGATTGTTTTTTCATGTAGATAATGCAAAGAGTTGTCTTTTGCCAATATTAACAAACTTTAGAATTGTCAATTAAAGATTATGGGCGGTAATGATATAACTAGAACTGAACCTTGTCTCAACCTTCATGTAGATATTTAATGACATAAGTGTTTACTTGAAGAGGTAATATCATATTGTTAGATAACTGATATTGTTTTTATGTTGGAGTTCTTCCACCATTTGCATTGAGTGGTGTCGCCGACGTGGACCCTTTACCGTAGCTATTTGCAATGCATGGGGACATACAATTTAGAATAGGTCAAGGACACCCAAATAAAGTTAATAAAAGTTCTAAAGTGGTAAAACATAAAGTTAATTTGGAATTTGGAATAGAGTGGGTGGGTGGGTGGGGGGGGGGGGGGAGGGGTTATGTTAATTTTAAAACAATAGAAAAAGATAAGACTAATCAAGACAGGTTCTATTTTATATTTAGATAGAGACAGGAAAAGGGGTCAATGTGAGATGTCAGTCTGGCCGACAGGAAGCAACTGCGATTGTCTTAATCAGCGAGGAGACATAATTGCCCTGATTGGTCACTTCGATTATGTGTTAGAACAACTAAACTCATTGACTTGGTTAACCGGAAATGTTTAATTAATTGAGATTCATGTGAAAAGCATGAAACCCTTAAATGCATGGGTTTTTTAAATGAATTTACCGACTTCTTTAAACAGTGGCAAATAGAATTACGCACATGTGCATTTTAATCATTTTAACTTCAGGCAACAATGGATGACCTGTACCTGTTTGATTCAATATAGTTTGAACTGATTTATTTCGGAGCGTGGATGATTTCAGCTGGCAATGAATTCCACAGCATATAGTTACTTTATATAAAGCTTTATAGTTGAAGTATGGTGACATTTCACTTAAAATGCAATATCTTCTTAACAAGGTCATCTACATGTACGTCTCCATAAACTTTTCAAATGTAATGCAAATGAACATTTCGGTAAAGTTCATTCAATTCATAAATATTGAATAATTTGTTGATTTCCGAAAACTGACAAAACTGAAAAGCGACATATAGTTTTGTGATTTTCAAGTTGACCTGTCCAAATTAAAATAAATATTGGTCATGCATGAACGTTTCTACTATTTATTTCTAGTTTTTGTTAATGGTTACAACTTAAATACTGTTCTATTTGGTAAAACGTTTCTGTTAAATCATATCAATACAAGAATAATCAAATCAAAATATATATCTCTAAGCAGGCGCTTCATCTGAAAATTCCTTGCAATGATGTGTTTTTTCTACTATTAATATATTATATGTATCCTTATGATGTAATCTTCCTGTACTTAAATGTATGCTAAGGGGATAGACATTTATTTATTTTGGGGACACCCTGTTTGACCATCCCCCTGTACCATCGGTACTTGAATAACTATTGTTTAAACCACGTATAGAGCGAAAGTCAAGGACAATATCATCAAATCTTGTTGATGTGGTACGTACATAGTCTTGTAACTTTTGGAAACATGCATATAATTACTTTTTAATGAGTTCACAGGATACCGCATGATACCAAAAATATTGTTTCATTTATAAATATTTAACTTTTTTTTAAGAACGCATAAACATGATAACATAACTGTAATTACATTGGGTTCCGAAACGAAAACACACATATATTTTCACCTATCTGATTCTGTTCATAGATGCTGTCAATTTTGGCGGCCGAAAATATGCATAACGAAGTGATATGTTCAAACTATCTAGTACGGAATCTTGGCTTAAGCTTAAACATACAATTCAGTAAATACAAGAACACCTTTTTTTGAAAACAATTATGTTCCATTATAATGAGAACGGTTTTTGTCATGAAGAAGTTGAAGAAATAAACTGTTTTATCTATGGACATGTTACATTCTAAAATAAATTCAAGTATGACACGACGAACATAACATCCGGCTTTTAGGTCTACGAGACACTTAACACCGTTAAATCCTCAAATTCATATTAATAAATATAAGAAATTTATCCACACCAATACGTGTGTATACACAAATTCATCACCTCCCATACATACCAGCATACACACGAACACATTCACTCATTTGCATGCACCATACTAGGTATATTTATTCAATTGCACCCACTCAGTACCATACAACCAAATAAAACTTACCTATAACCAATTTTACACACACATACAGTGTACAACCTTCATAGAAGTGAAAAAGAAGAAAATGATTTTATTACAGTGTCACATGTTAGAGATATCATGTTTTGTAGCTATACATCACTGTTAAAAGTAACATCCAGCGAAATGGCTTATGATACGCTACACATAAAAACAAATGATAAACTAAATTAGGAATAATACACTTCAGTATCCTACCGAACAATACAATACAGTACAAGATCATACATTAAACAATGCATACCATACCATACCATACGTGCGATACCATTCGTACATACAATATGGATGCACAGCTTTATCAGGTACTAATACACATGGACACCTTAATGGCATACCTTGGCATGGGGAGCGGCATGATTTTGCAACAGGGCTTTATTCATACAGTGAAGTATTGTTTCTTTTTTTTAAATATTCATTTAAGAAAACAAGGTGTAATGCCCGCTTGTTTGTTGGTCTTCTTTCGTGGCCTGTATGTAAATTGTTTTAAATTTCGATTTGTTTTAATATTAAGATTAAAACACTGTCACGTCAAATCAATAACGTACATAAAACATAATCAATAAACTTACATCCCCGTACCTGTATTCAAAGAAATAATTATCGTTGTTATATTTTAGACATCATACACGATCAACTCACACGCTCAAAATATGACAAATATAAATGTATCATCATAAATGTAATGTTCTTAGGAAGATTACTAAAACTTTTCAACTACACGGATAAGGACGAATTCAGAGAGGTTCCATTTATATAACGCCTCCGTATAGTTTGCACAACACTTTGCTTAAAATGATTGTTAGAGAGATAGAGAGAGTTATTCAGCATTTTTTTACGTTATTTTGTCTTCACACTTGAAAAAAATATCCTTGTCGTTTAACTACGCAGATTATGAGAAAATAAAAAGATAATTGAGGTATCAAATCATCATCCGAGCGTGTTCTGGGTCATCGCCTTGTTCGCATTATGTATACATGCGCAGTACGTCTTCTCAGATATTTTAAGAAATTATAAAAACTACTTGTAAAAAGGTTTAAAATGAGTATATAATAAATACAGAACGTCATACGTGTGCATTTGGGTCGCTTGTATTGAACTCGAAGATGTCATGGACGCAGAGGAACAACACGTTCTTCGAACTCGTTGTTCCTCCGCGTCCACGATATCTACTCGTTCAATACAAACGACCCAAATGCGCACGTATGACGTTCTGTATATGTATTTTAAAAAGGAATACATATATGTTTATAATGATTATAATAATAAGAAGAAGAAGAATATGAACAACAACAACAACAACAACAACAATAATAATGATAATAATATAAACTATTATTCATTGCCTTTTCAGGAATTTGTTTTACATAAACACATACACTGAACAGGGAAACAGTCACATGAAATAGTTATGCAATTAATTTAATTCCTTTCACATTCAGGCCTATTATATATGTTAAAAGATATGCTGTGTTTTGAACAAAATTTGTACGACTCTCTTAGCTTTCAAAATTGGAACTTTCTATCGGCTTGGTTTTGACAGCTTGATTCATGATAACACCCTGATCAGCCTTATAATTTACTACAGGCCCTAGTGATAAGAGAAGGTCATATCTTTAAATCCACACTACCCAAATTTCGAATCCTAAAATATCATTGACATTAGCTAACCATGAAAACAGATACTGCATAAGTTGATAATGTCACACCTTATCAATGATGCCGTTTGATTGAGTAGTACCTTCATGTACTATTGATAAAGAGAAATGGTCTGGCAAACATGTTGTTTTAAAACTTATCTAAAGAAGTCAAAGGACATTAATATATCCAGTATCCTTGTTAAGCTGTTGTGTTTTAAGCTTCTCGTCGAGGCTTATGTCCCTGTTATATTAACGAATTGCACGTGTACATTGCATGTGGATTTCCTTACTTCAACGATAACATAAAACTATAGACGATTTTCGGTAAATCTAAAACTTACTATGCAAAGTTTTTGTGGATCGTGTCGGATTGTTTTTCACTTGGCTATGGTAAACTTGCATGCTCACTATACCAGGATCGATTATAAGCGTCAGATGTGTTTAGAGTGGGACAACTGCATTGTTGCTTTAATGTAGGAAATCATTTTACGTCTATTGTTTTAGTACGTTGTAAATAAAGGAGTGTTCTGCTGTGTAAACCTCGCGACCGACGCTACCAGATTTCCTCACGAGTTGTGCATGTGACAATACATTGTGTTTGGTTTGACGCTGTCATGGCTTGCCACAATCTGTGTTTGTATAACTGGTGAACTATATCTGGGGTAAGTTTTGATATTGTGATTCATTTCACATAAGATATTGATACATTGTATTCACATGTGTTATCTTATTTTTACATTCTGATTTATATTGAAATGATGTTAGACAATAATGGTCTTAAAAGAAATCGTTACTCACATGACAACAATAGACTTTGTTGAATGAAGAGAATTGAGAAACGTCTAAGGTAAAAAAACAGTTCTAATGCAACATAAGGAAGTTTCGACAATAATATTAGATAGAAGACAATTTTATCAATTACATATCATTACGATTTACCCAAATATAAATGTAGCAGTTGGAAAAACATAAACATTTATTTACCTGATTTTCTTTGTGAATAATATTTCTATTAACACAAACGTTGTATTAACACTTAAAATACAATATGTTTGATAATAAATAATGATGTTAACTATATGTTTGTTATCTCGCAGATATTTACAGCATGAACTTTTAAAACTAATCCATTCTTCATTCATTCTAGTATAATAATTATCCAAGTAACATGTGTTACAATTTACCGCAGTTACCAACCCGCTATAATTAACAGTACCAATCTATATGACATTTCACCGCATTTTCAAAACAATTTTCCGTATTTTAACTGCGATTTTGATACATCTAACCTCCGTTACGTCATCTTAACGTGTTCATTACACCTGACGTCGTAACACCGAGCACTATCATTTACAGGACATTGCTACACCGTTTTACTGACAACCGACAGCACACCTTTCTAAAGTCCTGTATAAGCCCACCCCCCATAAAGCACTTTTAGTTGTCCAGAGATTTTTCCTCTTGCATACAACAGATTGATAGGATAAAAAAAGGAGGAAAGATTTTTGATTTTTTTTCAGATTTTGATTGACTATTTGATTGAACTCAAAATAGCCAATTTGCAAAAAAAAATAACATATGAGGAAAAATTTGAGGCTACTGAAATTTGACCAAATATGACTATCGTCATAGGGGGAAAACTACACAATGAACTTTGTGTATGTAAATTAAAAATACCATTTTGTTTTATCCCTAGTTGACATTCTTACACAAAAGACCTTTTATCATGCATGATAAGAGGCTAGCAGGACATTGAATTTTCAATCTTTACATCTTTGAGTATATTTGAGATTCTTTGGGTTGAACTTGTTGATCAGACACTTCTCCATTTAGATAAGCCATTATCTTTTACAGTGGCCAATTTTTGTCTTTGTGCAGTTTTCTTTAAATTGGATATCTGATAAGTTTCTGATTTTGAAGGTTCATACTGCTTTAACGACTAACTTTTGCTATCAGATCATTTACTAAAAGATTATCACTTCAGTCAAAAGAATGATAATTATCGCATTGCAGCAAAGAATATTGACGTTCATTTTCAATTAAAAGGTAACTTGAATTTTAACAAAAAATACCAACTTTTAATAAAACCAGTTATCCAGCGACAGTGAATCGCAAATCGAATGAAGTTTTCGTTCCCACAGTGCTAGATGATCGTTCTATTGAAAAGTCTTTATGTTTTGCCTGAAAATTTGTATTGTTTATTTTTAGGAGTGTTTTTCTGTTTGAAAAAGTGGGGGTGCTAAACTAAGTTCTTTGTCTATATATAGTCATTAAATACAGTGTTAATATTGAGACTTTACACCAACAGCATAATCATTTATACAATGCCAATATGTACATAGATATAGTTATTCAAATTAGAATTGTATTTAATGATGTTGTAAATCGTTTACATATAAAGAGAATTGTAGAATAATGCGTTCCAAAGTATTATGTTCGATACATCTCCGTTTCACCACCAAACACATCAATTTCATCTTGTAGTTTGAACGCCACATATACATCAAGTTCTAGAAGATCTATCATAAACAAAAAAATGCAATTCGTTTACGATTTAGGTGTTCACAACTTAAGAGTATATGGAAATCATAATCACTAGATTGTTATTGCCCAAATTGCATTTCTAAGATAATGTTATTCTTGATGAGATTTTAATGCATCATTGTAAGGCAGATTTACAGTTTGGATGCAGTAAGCTAGTTGCCAAAGAATATGAGAATTAATTTGATGGGAACGCGTCAATAAAGACTCATATTTTTTATGAGCTTCATAAATTAATTTAATTATAATACTTTTTTACAGTTATATTTCAAATTTTGTTCTAGCTATCAAGGAAATACACCTTCTGCTATGCATTTTTCGATATGTACATTTAGATAATATTTGGAGATAATTGATAACAGATCATTACAGATTGAGGACGATTTTGAATATGTTGTTATTGAGAAACATCTAAGATAAGACAACAGTACTGCTGCAACATAAGGAAGTTATTGTATTTTGTTCATATCACATTGGGTATAGCAGTTGCAAATACATTAACATTGATTTACCTTACTTTCTTTGTGAATAATAAAATAACATTTAAATTTTTTCTTATAACACAAACGTTGCATTAGCACGTTATATGTATTATTGGTTAATAAATAACTATGTAAACGATAAGTTGTTATCTCGGAGATATTTATAGCATTAAAACCAATCCATTCTTCATTTCTTTCATAGTATAATAGTTATGAAAGATTGCGGAAGACATGTGATACATGTGCAACAATTTACCGCACTTTTAGTTACATTTTCCCGCACCCACCATTAAGATTAACAACACCAATCTGTATTTAATTTTACCGCATTTTTGCAACAATTTACCGCATTTAACTGCGATATTGATACAATTGTCTTCAGCCGACAACCATTTCATCACATCAATTTGTCAACGAATTTATTATAGCTACTTTTGTTAAAAAAATTGAATTGAGTTTGAAGGCTTCCTGCATGAAGCCAATTTTGACACCTGTACACCTATTCTCTTTACAAACCGTAAAATTACAAATAAGATCAATAAATTGACAATGTTTTACTTTGATGACTATCAATTCACTTAAACTTCCCACAGTGACACTCATTACAAACAACATAGTTAAGTACTTTGGCTCCTGAAGTTCGAACTGCTCCCCTGTTTACAACTGATCAGCTGTGTGTCATATGGATTACTACTCTTCGGCTCGCAAAATACAATCTTTATTCCTAATGCAGGATATTTACCATCCCAAAACACACGAGCATGATAACCTCTTTTTATATGGACCAAAGGGATCAAGAATAAGAAGAATGGGACGAATCATTTGACGGAAGCAACCACAATAGAAAGCCGTCTACTTACAAGAACAATCTACTTACAAGAACAATCTACTTACAAGAACAATCACGCGTATAGCACAAATATAATGATGACTGGCGAGAGAAGTTGAATTCAGACCCACCCACCAAGCGATCTAGCACTGGTCTCAGTAAACTTAGGAACTATAAGAATTACAAGACAATATATGACACCGAATTATATCTGCCCAGAAGTCACAGAAGGATAAAAGCACTTAGCCATTCACAACCTTTGAATGAACAACACTTCTCCGTCAGTTGGACACCAAGACGAGCTAAGAGCCCCTCACAATCTAGGACTTATTACTCCTATATTGCATAAATTGAAGATAGATAATCGCTTATAACCCGTCATAATCTGGGAATGGACTACACTACCCCGTCATTTGGACATCAAGACCAACTAAGAGCCCCTCAAAATTTAGGAATGGATCCATATATTGTATGAATTGAGGATAGATCATCGCTTATAGCCCTTCACAACTTGGATATATACTACATTAACCAGTCAGTTGGACACCAAGAGCCCTTCACAAACTAGGAATTTAACCCTACATTGCATAAACTGTAGATAGATTATCGCTCATAGCCCTTCACAATCTGGAAATCTGTCAATTCAACACCAAGACCAGCTATGAGCCCTTCACAATCTAGGAATTCCCCCCTATATTGCATAAACAGAAAATAGATAATCGCTCATAGCCCTTCACAATCTCGGAATGGACTACACTTACCTGTCGGTTGGACACCAAGACCAGCTTAGAGCCCCTACCAATCTAAAAATAGCTCCCTATTCACTATAAGTTGATTATTAAAACGATTTTGTAGCCCCTGTACTCGATTGATTGCAGATATAAAATCGCTAATGGTTCATCACAATCACGGAATATACAAAACTACCACGTCAGTTGAACACCAAGACCAGCTAAGAGCACCTCACAATCTAGGAATCGATCTCTATACTCCATAAAATTAAGATAGATTACCACTCATAGCCCTTCACTATCTGGAAATGGACTACGCTACTCAGTCAGTTGGACAAAACTCATTCCAAGATTGTGCACGCCTCACAATCTGCAGATTGTTTAAACAATCTAGGAATGTTTAAATATTCCTAGGTGGTGAGCTCACATCTGCAGATTGTAATATACCTCAGATTGTTCGTAATATACACATGGACATCTAAATGTATTTAGGCATACCTTGTATGGGGAGCGGCATGATATAGCAACATGGTCTTCATACAGTGTAGTATTCTTTCTATTTCTTTTTATTCATTTAAGGAAATAAGGTGTAATGCCCATTTGTTTGTTGATCTTTTTACATGGCATGTAGATCCATTTAAATGTTTTATTCGTTTTAACATTTGGATTACACTTTCACGTCAAAACAATAACGTACATAAACCATCAATAAACTTTCACCTATCTACTATAAACTTATTCATGTTTTTATCCATGTCACCCATTTAAAACCCCAGTATACAAAGTAATAGTAACCGTTGTTGCATCTTAGACATTATGTACGATCGAACCCACACGCTCAAAATATGTCAAATATAAATGTATAATCATAGATGTAATTTCCTAGGAAGAATACTAAAAAATTTCAACTACATCGATAAGGACGAATACAGAGACGTTCAATGTACATGTATATAGCGACTCCGTATAGTTCGCACAACACTTGGCTTAAACTATTTGTTTATCGAAGTACTTTTGATGTTATTAGTTGATTTTCCAAAACATTAATTTTACTAAAAAGCGGTTGTAAATAGAAGCGCACATATTACGATTTATGTGAAGCTACGACAGACAGACAGACAGACAGACAGATAATTTTATTAATGTCTCACTCGTTACATGATTATAAAATATGAAACGACCAGTCGCTCAGCGACTTACGGGAGACAATAAAACAAAGTATACATGTACTAAAACATAAAGGATAAGATATACATTTGATATATACATATAAATGTGTAGAAAAAACGAGAGGTTAAAAACATCACAATGTCCGATCGTGCGGACAGCGCACAGCGCACAGCAGACTCTTCAAGCTATAACAATATGCCGTGCTCACATGACGAATGATTAATTATCTCAAATGACAGAACATTCTATAAAGCTACATGCAACAACGCCTTAACATAAAGAGTGATTAACTCATGCAGGTAATTAACGAAGGACGCATCCCTTCAATGCATAGCTGCTTCCACGGTAATTGTACCAACAGCAATGCTACTAAATGCACACCTATACACAATGATATGTGACCAGGACCCACAAGGCTAATTACATGTAGCTATAGCTAGAGCCGTACATATATTAAGATTTTTTATACGATCTTGGAATATTGAAATATTCCAAGATGGTATAGGACAAATCTTAAGATATTTTTTCTTCCAAGATTGTATAGTACAGCGTCATTCTATATGGTTTCAATCGTACATTATCTTTCATGAATTTACTGTGACAATTTGGGAAATAAAACGGACCCTTAAACGTTCTCATTAAAGGGGCAGTAGCACGTTTTTGGATAATTTTATATTTTGAAATTTTCACTGATAATTGTAAGTTAACGCTAAATGTATTATTTTGATAGTGTAATAAATCTTATTACACAAGCCAATCAGTCATAATCTGGGGACAGAGCGTGAAGATTCACATAAAATCCATTGGCGGCCATTTTTTTGTGAACACCTTTAATTCATTTTCTGTAAGAAAAAGGAATCGCATGGCTAAACTTAACATTATATATTTGAATTATTCCTGATCCATTTAATTTAAATACATTGTCTTTCAATTGGAACCATTAATTTTCATTTTCCTGACATCACCTTATATTCCCCCTAAAACGTGCTACTGCTCCTTTAATGGCTAGCATAATTGGATTACATAACGCCGTTTTCATTGAAAAACAAAATAACACATTGTGATTAAGCAAGTTTATCTAACTTATATTTTACACAACGTTGAAACTGATATTGAAAATGCAGCTTCGTCGAGCGTTATGCTCTAAATATATCCTTTGTACATCGCAGTAACCCTACACGGGCCCTCGTATCCTTCGTCAGCCTTATTTGTGAATATTGCAGTCGTGGGGCTTCTGTTCCTTTACTGTTATAAGGGCGAAATTGATACTAAGAAGATAAGGCAGTGTTTTCAGTATCTGCTGAGGATTCTCACCAATAGGTACATGCATATTCAGGTTTAAAAAATAATAGTTTCAATTTTTATGGAAAACACTTCAGCTTGATATAATGAGATACCAAATGTACACTTGTACATCACACTGTTCCTGAAAATTACTTATTCACATTTACCAAATAAAACAAACATTAATCTTTATCATCAGAATAGAAGGTGAATAAAAACTTGCTTATTTTTTTCCAACAGTTTCATATGTTGGCACAGCAAACCGTCCTCAGCTTCCTTCAAATTTACTTGCAATCTGTGATATTCGGTCGTCATTTGATAATATATTTTAGTCTTTGTGAAGTCTTCGAGTTTCTGTGTTGCTTGTGACCATAGTTTAAGGAAAAGACTTCAAATTTAGGATATCAACCGTTCTATTAAACTGGAGTGCTAATCACATAAACCAAAGCTTAACGTTTTAAAATTACCATGACTGTATTTTAGGTCAGATAACATATGCGTAACCGTAGACTGAGAAACATCATGAAATCGCTTCGCAACTCGTACATTCTTTTTCACTAATGTACGGTTACTGTTATGCTTAACGTATTGTATATCTTTGTTAAGAGTGAAATTATCACAATATTCAGTATGTCATCTTCAAACAAGAAAGTTTGAGAGCTTTATATCTTCATTAATGAATAAATCCAGTTTCCAATAAGCACCAGCTGTTCAATACAAAATTAAAAGGGACTCAGCAGACAACCGTGCAGTACTCAACTGGTTGTAGTCATTATAATGAATCTTTCCCTTTTTAAGAAAAGTACAAATATTATATAAGATCTTAAACAGGATTTTGTAAGTTTGAAATATGAATAAGATACAGATTCCTTCGAAATTTGAAAAAAACAAATTATATTGTATATATAAGTCTATCATTTTTTTTAAAGTCTATATTTACTGTTTCGGTGATAAGGGAGTATTAAGTATATTCATGTGTGATTACAATTACGTAAATTAAATTAAAAACTTAGAGGCAATTGTATTTTCAGGACATGTCGACGTGTCCAATATGTTTGGATGCACCACGAGATCCAGTGAAGGCAGCGCCTTGTGGACACGTGTTTTGTCGCACGTGCATTAAGACATGGATGAGACAAAGTGTTGAGTGTCCGTGCTGTAGACAAAATGTGAGACGTCCCCCCGCGGAACGGAGGTGTAAGTATAATACCCTTGCTGAAACTCTATATTTTAGTTTTTATTTTGTAACACTCAGTCTTATACAAATGTGGTAACAATTACCAATATTTAGATACCTTAAAAAGATGCATTTACATGCGAGTTCCTGATATACTCGTATTTCCATTAAAAACATATCACTGCCTCTCTAAGTTCCAATAATAGATATACGTATGATGTTGTCAATGCAACAAGGTTATTCGAATAATGGTAATAATGCAACTAGACTCTTTGTATTATGGCATAAATGAAACAAGACTATTCATATAATGATATTAATTCAACTAGACCCTCTGTATAAAGCTGTTAATCCACCAAGGATATTCATATAATGATATTAATGCTACTAAACTATTCGTATAATGATGTTAATCCACCAAGGGTATTCATATAATGATATTAATGCTACTAGACTATTCGTATAATGATGTTAATCCACCAAGGGTATTCATATAATGATATTAATGCTACTAGACTATTTGTATAATGATAATTAGGCAACAAGACTATTCATATGATAACATTATTGCAACTAGAATATTCGTTTAGGGATATTAATTCATTTAGAATATTTGTTTGATGTTATATATGCAACAAGTTTATTCGTATAATGATCTTAATGCAACTAGATTCTTCGTATAATGAGATTAATGCAACTAAACTCTGTATAGTGACGTTAATTCGCCTAGGGTATTCGTATAGTGATATTAATGTAACTAGACTCTTTGTATAATGAGATTAATGCAGCTAGACTCTGTATAGTGACGTTAATTCGCCTAGGGTATTCGTATAGTGATATTAATGCAGCTAGACTCTGTATAGTGCCGTTAATTCGCCTAGGGTATTCGTATGGTGATATTAATGAAACTAGATTCTTCGTATAATGAGATTAATGCAACTAGACTCTGTATAGTGACGTTAATTCGCCTAGGGTATTCGTATAATGATATTAATGAAACTAGATTCTTCGTATAATGAGATTAATGCAACTAGACTCTGTATAGTGACGTTAATTCGCCTAGGGTGTTCGTATAATGATATTTATGAAACTAGACTCTTTGTATAATGAGATTAATGCAACTAGACTCTGTATAGTGACGTTAATTCGCCTAGGGTATTCGTATAGTGATATTTATGAAACTAGACTCTTTGTATAATGAGATTAATGCAACTAGACTCTGTATAGTGACGTTAATTCGCCTAAGGTATTCGTATAGTGATATTTATGAAACTAGACTCTTTGTATAATGAGATTAATGCAACTAGACTCTGTATAGTGACGTTAATTCGCCTAGGGTATTCGTATAATGATATTTATGAAACTAGACTCTTTGTATAATGAGATTAATGCAACTAGACTCTGTATAGTGACGTTAATTCGCCTAGGGTATTCGTATAATGATATTAATGTAACTAGATTCTTCGTATAATGAGATTCATGCAACTAAACTCTGTATAGTGACGTTAATTCGCCTAGGGTATTCGTATAATGATATTTATGAAACTAGACTCTTTGTATAATGAGATTAATGCAGCTAGACTCTGTATAGTGACGTTAATTTGCCTAGGGTATTCGTATAGTGATATTAATGTAACTAGACTCTTTGTATAATGAGATTAATCAACTAGACTCTTTGTATAATGACGTTAATTTGCCAAGGGTATTCGTATAGTGATATTAATGTAACTAGACTCTTTGTATAATGAGATTAATCAACTAGACTCTTTGTATAATGACGTTAATTCGCCTAGGGTATTCGTATAGTGATATTAATGTAACTAGACTCTTTGTATAATGAGATTGATCAACTAGACTCTGTATAGTGACGTTAATTCGCCTAGGGTATTCGTATAGTGATATTTATGAAACTAGACTCTTTGTATAATGAGATTGATCAACTAGACTCTGTATAGTGACGTTAATTCGCCTAGGGTATTCGTATAGTGATATTTATGAAACTAGACTCTTCGTATAATGAGATTAATCAACTAGACTCTGTATAGTGACGTCATTTCGCCTAGGGTATTCGTATAATGATATTAATGAAACTAGATTCTTCGTATAATGAGATTAATGCAACTAGACTCTGTATAGTGACGTTAATTCGCCTAGGGTATTCGTATAATGATATTTATGAAACTAGACTCTTTGTATAATGAGATTAATGCAACTAGACTCTGTATATTGACGTTAATTCGCCTAGGGTATTCGTATAGTGATATTTATGAAACTAGACTCTTTGTATAATGAGATTAATGCAACTAGACTCTGTATAGTGACGTTAATTCGCCTAGGGTATTCGTATAATGATATTTATGAAACTAGACTCTTTGTATAATGAGATTAATGCAACTAGACTCTGTATAGTGACGTTAATTCGCCTAGGGTATTCGTATAATGATATTAATGTAACTAGATTCTTCGTATAATGAGATTCATGCAACTAGACTCTGTATAGTGACGTTAATTCGCCTAGGGTATTCGTATAATGATATTTATGAAACTAGACTCTTTGTATAATGAGATTAATGCAGCTAGACTCTGTATAGTGACGTTAATTTGCCTAGGGTATTCGTATAGTGATATTAATGTAACTAGACTCTTTGTATTATGAGATTAATCAACTAGACTCTTTGTATAATGACGTTAATTTGCCTAGGGTATTCGTATAGTGATATTAATGTAACTAGACTCTTTGTATAATGAGATTAATCAACTAGACTCTTTGTATAATGACGTTAATTCGCCTAGGGTATTCGTATAGTGATATTTATGAAACTAGACTCTTTGTATAATGAGATTGATCAACTAGACTCTGTATAGTGACGTTAATTCGCCTAGGGTATTCGTATAGTGATATTTATGAAACTAGACTCTTTGTATAATGAGATTGATCAACTAGACTCTGTATAGTGACGTTAATTCGCCTAGGGTATTCGTATAGTGATATTTATGAAACTAGACTCTTCGTATAATGAGATTAATCAACTAGACTCTGTATAGTGACGTCATTTCGCCTAGGGTATTCGTATAATGATATTAATGAAACTAGATTCTTCGTATAATGAGATTAATGCAACTAGACTCTGTATAGTGACGTTAATTCGCCTAGGGTATTCGCATAATGATATTTATGAAACTAGACTCTTTGTATAATGAGATTAATGCAACTAGACTCTGTATATTGACGTTAATTCGCCTAGGGTATTCGTATAGTGATATTTATGAAACTAGACTCTTTGTATAATGAGATTAATGCAACTAGACTCTGTATAGTGACGTTAATTCGCCTAAGGTATTCGTATAGTGATATTTATGAAACTAGACTCTTTGTATAATGAGATTAATGCAACTAGACTCTGTATAGTGACGTTAATTCGCCTAGGGTATTCGTATAATGATATTTATGAAACTAGACTCTTTGTATAATGAGATTAATGCAACTAGACTCTGTATAGTGACGTTAATTCGCCTAGGGTATTCGTATAATGATATTAATGTAACTAGTTTCTTCGTATAATGAGATTCATGCAACTAGACTCTGTATAGTGACGTTAATTCGCCTAGGGTATTCGTATAATGATATTTATGAAACTAGACTCTTTGTATAATGAGATTAATGCAGCTAGACTCTGTATAGTGACGTTAATTTGCCTAGGGTATTCGTATAGTGATATTAATGTAACTAGACTCTTTGTATAATGAGATTGATCAACTAGACTCTGTATAGTGACGTTAATTCGCCTAGGGTATTCGTATAGTGATATTTATGAAACTAGACTCTTTGTATAATGAGATTGATCAACTAGACTCTGTATAGTGACGTTAATTCGCCTAGGGTATTCGTATAGTGATATTTATGAAACTAGACTCTTCGTATAATGAGATTAATCAACTAGACTCTGTATAGTGACGTCATTTCGCCTAGGGTATTCGTATAATGATATTAATGAAACTAGATTCTTCGTATAATGAGATTAATGCAACTAGACTCTGTATAGTGACGTTAATTCGCCTAGGGTATTCGTATAATGATATTTATGAAACTAGACTCTTTGTATAATGAGATTAATGCAACTAGACTCTGTATATTGACGTTAATTCGCCTAGGGTATTCGTATAGTGATATTTATGAAACTAGACTCTTTGTATAATGAGATTAATGCAACTAGACTCTGTATAGTGACGTTAATTCGCCTAAGGTATTCGTATAGTGATATTTATGAAACTAGACTCTTTGTATAATGAGATTAATGCAACTAGACTCTGTATAGTGACGTTAATTCGCCTAGGGTATTCGTATAATGATATTTATGAAACTAGACTCTTTGTATAATGAGATTAATGCAACTAGACTCTGTATAGTGACGTTAATTCGCCTAGGGTATTCGTATAATGATATTAATGTAACTAGTTTCTTCGTATAATGAGATTCATGCAACTAGACTCTGTATAGTGACGTTAATTCGCCTAGGGTATTCGTATAATGATATTTATGAAACTAGACTCTTTGTATAATGAGATTAATGCAGCTAGACTCTGTATAGTGACGTTAATTTGCCTAGGGTATTCGTATAGTGATATTAATGTAACTAGACTCTTTGTATTATGAGATTAATCAACTAGACTCTTTGTATAATGACGTTAATTTGCCTAGGGTATTCGTATAGTGATATTAATGTAACTAGACTCTTTGTATAATGAGATTAATCAACTAGACTCTTTGTATAATGACGTTAATTCGCCTAGGGTATTCGTATAGTGATATTTATGAAACTAGACTCTTTGTATAATGAGATTGATCAACTAGACTCTGTATAGTGACGTTAATTCGCCTAGGGTATTCGTATAGTGATATTTATGAAACTAGACTCTTCGTATAATGAGATTAATCAACTAGACTCTGTATAGTGACGTCATTTCGCCTAGGGTATTCGTATAGTGATATTTATGAAACTAGACTCTTTGTATAATGAGATTAATCAACTAGACTCTGTATAGTGACGTTAATTCGCCAAGGGTATTCGTATAATGATATTAATGAAACTAGACTCTTTGTATAATGAGATTAATGCAGCTAGACTCTGTATAGGGACGTTAATTCGCCTAGGGTATTCGTATAATGATATTAATGCAACTAGATTCTTCGTATAATGAGATTAATGCAGCTAGACTCTGTATAGTGACGTTAATTCGCCTAGGGTATTCTGTAGTGATATTAATGAAACTAGACTCTTTGTATGATGATATTCATTCAACTTGGCTATCACATGTCAAATTCATTCCTTTCAGTTCGCCCGGTGCCAGTGATCATGCTGCTACTGTTTGGGTACCTACTTATATACTCCCCGCTCGCTCCATTTTTGAAGACTCTAGCTGTCACAGTGGGCGTGGCTTTCAAGGACAGCATGCTGCCAGTGTTTAATCGCATAACTCTGCCCTTTCATTTACTTTTTAACGTTTTAGTTATTCCCTTTTCTGGGCTCAAGTACGTTCTGGATATGTGTGAAGACTGGATGTCACACTTTTCCCCGTTGTCAATATTCAAGATTGTACCATCAGCCGTCGGATGGTTGGGACACAATGTTCAATTATCAGTTAGAATAGGACTTAGCATCGTTTCAAGTCCATTCAATTGGCTCAAATATTTTCTTGATTTATGTATAAATTTTATGTCACAATTTTCTGTCATGTCAGTATTAAACTTCATGTCATCAGCTATCAGATGGTTTGGGCACAATATTCAATTATTAGTGAAAGTAGGTCTTAGCATCTTTTCAAGTCCATTCAAATGGCTCAAATATTTTCTTAATATATGTGAATATTTGATGTCACAATTTTCTGTCATGTCAGTATTAAACTTCATGTCATCAGCTATCAGATGGTTTGGGCACAATATTCAATTATCAGTGAAAGTAGGTCTTAGCATCTTTTCAAGTCCATTCAAATGGCTCAAATATTTTCTTAATATATGTGAATATTTTATGTCACAATTTTCTGTCATGTCAATATTAAACTTCATGTCATCAGCTATCAGATGGTTTGGGCACAATATTCAATTATCAGTGAAAGTAGGTCTTAGCATCTGTTCAGATCCATTCATATGGCTCAAATATTTTCTTAATATATGTGAATATTTTATGTCACAATTTTCTGTCATGTCAGTATTAAACTTCATGTCCTCAGCTATCAGATGGTTTGGGCACAATATTCAATTATCAGTGAAAGTAGGTCTTAGCATCTGTTCAGATCCATTCAAATGGCTCAAATATTTTTTCGATATATGTGAATATTCTTTGTCACAAGTTTCTCTCGCGCCATTATATAACTCTATATTTGTTAACGTTGTCAAAGTTGGCGTGGCATTTACAGATTCCATCCTACCTGTGTTAAACTTCTTAACTGCATCTCTCTACCACATTCTTAGTTCTTATTTTTGCTATCCATTGTTGTTGATCATCCTGAAAGGAACAGGAAACGGCAACCTTCGTACGTTGATACTAACATTGAGCATAATTTATGCTTTTGTTAACGTGTTAACCCTCTTCTCCTTAGCGTCGTTATTCAACCTTTTATTTGATATGACACGCATTGTGTGGCACTTATTTAGCTCCAGTTGGATCCGCATTGTTCATTCCGTATACGAAATCATCACTGAGGTTTTAGCACTGATACAAAACAGCATCATCCTGGTGTTTTGTGCAATATGCATTGTTATCTACAGCATTACTACTACATTGTTATCAGCTGTGATAACTTGACTCTCTTGTGGTGTACGAAATTTGGTTTACTTTTACGTTATATGTTAAAATAGCCTTTGTAATTGTACTCGAAAGGATGCTTTCCACCGCTGAACTTGAACAATAAAATATAGTTGCAAATCAACTGCAAGATTCAGCCATATTTGAACTCTTTTGACCAATTTTAGTTTGTTGTTGTGTTAAGGTCAAACTTTTGATTTGAGTGAATTTAGCATTATTCTTATTTAATAGTACGTTGGAGCTTCGTTTTCCGTGATCTGCAGTGATGTGCAAGCATTTAGTGAGAAAAGACTAATTTACATTACTTCTTTTCGTGTTTGTTTTCTACAACCACATTGAAGAACATCCCGCTGGGAGGAAATGCATCTTTGAAAGTTCCACAATGGATTGACATGAAGTTATTTTCTCCATTGTCCTCTCGGAATTGTGCAGATTCGTTGAGAATGACTGTCAACAAGTCGCGTCTCCATAGGAAGAGATATCAGACGGTGATAAATTGGTACATTTTGATACTTTCAGATTCGCTCGTGAATTGTTCAACATATTTGAAATGTTTGATATTCATTACTCACTGGTTATGTAATCTCTACAGCTGCGTATCTTAAGTTTGTTCACTTACTTGCGTTTTTAGTTCAAATATCATGTAATTTTGGAGTGTCTTTAAGGCAACCTATCATTGGGAAAACGAAACGGATAATGTTAAAATTTGAGTACATAAGGTAAAAGTTTAACATATTCGTATGCCATACCTTAAAGATAACCGTAACTATTTTGGCAGGCCATTGAAATGACCAGAGGTCAAAATTTCGAAAACACTATTTTCTATTTATCTCAACAAAGTCCTTCATTAGTGATCAATAACTTTGGACCTAAGTCATATTTGTTCCTTTGCATTAATGCAATGTAATTGTACAGATTTCTTTCTTACAAAGTTTATTTGGAATATTTAAATCGAAATTTAAAAAAACCTGAATTTCACAATTATGACCTCATCTGTCTATTTTATCATGCCAAATATCCAAAATCAGTACCCGTGACAAGATGACCCTGAAATATGATTTGGGAATGATTATTTTACTAATGGATAATTGGTTGTCGTTTGTAGGTGCTCCTGGAGTTAGTTTATGGACGTCAAAATGAAACCTAATATACATGATATTTGCACTAGAGCCCTGTTTATACGGCGAGCGTTTGCATATGAGTAAATCATTACACATATGCAAATTTGCTCACTTGAGTAAAATTGGCCGTATGGACGCGTTTGCACATATGAATATTTTACTACCGTAAGCAAATTTTTCACTACCTTAAGCAAATTTGCACCTAGTCAGGGGCAGATGTAAATGCCATACTACCGTGAGTAAATGTCGACTCTTTTTACTACCCTAAGTAAACCTCGCTGTATGAACGTTTAGCAAAACTACTTTTACACATGTGTGCATATTTACTACCCTGAGCAAATTAGCATATATGCAAAGGCCGCCGTATAAACAAGGCTTGGGATACACGAGCAAGTGAACAAACTTAAGTTACGCAGCTGTATGTTAAACATTGGGAACTTTTGATACTATCTGATTCATGAATGTATATATCTTTTAATTGTCATTGGAGTGATGTATGTTTCTTTTTGTGACCTCATAAATATGTTTATACATCCTATTAAACTTGGAAAATGATACCATTTAATAGCTCAATGCATAATTGTATTGCCTATGAAATAAAGATAAACAGGTAACATAGTTTTATTCGAAGTTATAGAGTTTTTTTTCTTAAGGAAAGTTGTAAGCATTAATCAGTTTAGAGCCTTTGAAGAGGAAGTTGCACGCTTTTAGGGGGGATATAAGGTGATAAATATAAATGGTTCCAATTGAAAGATAAGGTATTTAAACTAAATGAAGTAGTAATAAATCAAATATATAATGTAAAGTTCAGCCATGCTATTCTATTTTCTTACAAAATGAATTAAAAGTGTTTACATAAAAATGGCCGCTAATGGACTTTATTTGAATCTGTATAATTTGTTCTCGGAGTATGGGTGATTGGTTTGTGTACTGAGATATTTGAAACTATCAAAATAATACATTTAGTGTTGATGCAAGAACTTTCAGATAATCAAAAACTCGCACCGTTATGGAGACACGACAGTTTATTCATTATTATCAGTTTTTTGTTCCATGAAATATTCTTAACAATAGCTCACACTGGTCAGTTTGACTTTAAGTTGACATCATTAGACATTTGGTCAAGGACTATACAACTGGCCAGTGAATATTATATAACAGTCTTCTTTACATCATTTTAACTCCATTTCGTTGATAGATAAATGGTGAGGTTCAAAAACTACAAAAGAAACAAATAGAAATCCTTTCTAAAACGTTTAGAAAAACCATGTTTCATTAACACTCAAAAAGGTTACTCAAAAGCATTTAAATTACATTTTGCAGAGCTTCTAGTATCCACTGCAAGATAAATATAACTTTGCTTATACTATTTGAATGAAAAACCTTGAAAGATAAAGTCATTACTGCATTGAATTGCAATTACAAATTAATATTTAATTCTACTTCAAACAAAATTACTATTCAAATTGCAAATATATTGTTTGGCTTTTCAATATCTTCAAATATACATTCATTTCAAACAAAAGTAAAAACTCACATCTGTGTTAATAAAATCAACCTGTCCTTTCAAAATCATTCACTGTTGTGCCATGTGCTCTAAACTGCATGAGATTTTCATGTTACCGTCACATGACATGGCATGACCATATAGGGAAAACATCCAGACTGTTCCTTCTAGACTTGAGCCTAGCTCTTTTAAGCATAAGGAATAGACTTTGCAAAAATGAAAACATTGTTTTTTGGATAACTTTTGGAGTTTAACATAATTGATAATTTGACTTTGTCAAATGATATGAAAAAATATGAAAGAAATACTTTGTAACCAAAAACTTTGATAAAGTGAAACCTGCATCCACATTTAGCATTGCCGTATAATTATCAGCTAAAATTTGAAAATATAGAATTTTCAAGAAACGTGCAACTGTTCCTATGAGAAGATGGTTTTAGATTTCATTATCAACTTGTTTAGTTCACAACTGCAGGAAAGTAAAGTTTACGGCTTTTCGAAACCTACTCTTTCTTATCACTGCTCGGGAAAATCTGTTGTCTCGACGTTATCATGATCTAGATACACTTTACACCCCCTGGGTGGTTATACATGTATCTTTTCTGGTTAGTTATTTTTATATATTGAATGTTATGCTGTAACCACCATCTACTAGAATGGTTATTTCGTAGTCACCTTTGTTGGTTAACTGACAGTAACAACAAACGCAACAATTGGACTTGTAATATTTAATTGTTATGATTTATGAACAACAAAAGTAGGATTCGAACCCGATAGTCTCTATGTTGTCAAGCAGCATCTTTACCACCTAGGCCACTTCATGAACATTGGTCGTGTTATGTCTGTGTTTTAATTATAGAAAAAATTCTTTATCATACGAAGGATAGTGTTGTCGACATAGTAAAGCAAGTGGATATTTTCGGTATCCGTTGGTGTCATTTAGCACATTTCAAAGGTCACGCCACAAGCGTTAACATTTTGATCGCCTTTAGTAACAAGGATATTTTCGGTATCCGTTGGTGTCATATACGGCGCACAATTCAAAGGTCAAGGTCGGATTTTCTTTTGAAAATTACGATGACGCCACAAGCGTAAACATTTTGATCGCCTTTAGTGACAAAGAGTGACATTAAAATAAAAATGATTCACTGCATAATTATATTTATCATATAATGGGCAGTGTTATCTGTGCAATAAACCCATCTTGTAATCATGTTATCAGATCCCTGATAACAATGCAAATGAGGTCAAAACCCGAACTATTTTCTCAAAACTCCATGCATGTCATGCGAGTCCTAAACCGGTCTCTAAACATTGATAACGTCGTCGGGAGTTTTCAGGTTTTGTGGGGTTTTTATCGAATAAAATATCGTAAACAAAATCTGTCAAAACTTATCACGCATTCGTATTTTAGAAATAGCTTTGTTATCGAAGCATTTCAAGTTGTTTTCATTGTGCGTTTAAAAATAAAACGATATGCAGCTAACCATATCGGCTATCGAAAAAATAGGTGCTTCAATTTTCGTGCATAACATAGGCCTAGATCGCTTTGGTCGTGTCGGTTACCAACTTATCAGCATAAACAAATCATATTCTAGTGATAGATACAGATTATCTAGTAGCGTAGTTACAAACGCAACAACCTCACCTTCGCAAATAGTCGACGTTTAGTCTAAGGATACCGTAACTGAACTGGCGTAACAACAATGACAATGCAGCTTTTCAAAATGCAGTTAGAGTTACTTCCCCTGTTGTAGCGACGTTGACAACTGGTTCTTACACATTTTGTGTTATTAAAAAATACAATGTTTACTCGTGCATTGGAAATCAGACTGAAAATGTTCATAGATTGAAGGAGACGTTTCTATCACTGTGAAAAAAATCATTTCATGAAGGAATATTTCTAGACTGTTCACAACTGTACATCGCCGACAATATGACCTTCACCTTGGTTTATTGTGAAAGCAATTACTCCGCGAAATCTAGGTCAAACATATTTTTAGAAGGTATCTTTTTTTCGTTTAAATCCTTTTATTTCAAAATGACATTACATGATAAAGAAATTATTAACCTCGTGTGTTTCCGTATCATTAATATCATATAATAGGAATAAAAATATATGTATTATGCTCGCCAAAGGCTCGCATAATACAAATTTTATTCCTATTATATGATATTAATGATACGGAAACACACTCGGCTAATAATCTCTTTGTATAACCATCTTCCCACGGCAAGGTAAAAACGTATCGAGCAACTCCTCGTTTCGACCTTGCCTTCACAAGGTAGAAAACTGGTGATCCGGACAGCGACACCTTGTTGCCACAAGCGTAAACATTTTGATCGCCTTTAGTGACAAAGAGTGACATTAAAATAAAAATGATTCACTGCATAATTATATGTATAACCATCTTCCCACGGCAAGGTAAAAACGTATCGAGCAACTCCTCGTTTCGACCTTGCCTTCACAAGGTAGAAAACTGGTGATCCGGACAGCGACACCTTGTTGCTGGTTGTTTTCATGTTTTTGATGAGCACCGAGAATGCAGAGAAGACAAACATTAATGTATCACTCAAATAAAGTGTTTCTCTCCCTTGTAAAACGCATACGCATTTCAAATCGGTACATTTAACATGCTGTCTTCTGATTGGACTTTTCTACTTCCGTGCAGCGGGTTTAAATGCTAGCACAGAAATTACGGCCAATGATGTCAAGGGAGGAATGGGAAAGTTTAGAAACATTTTCGTTTCGCCCGTGACGTTGTGAAGATGATGTATAACAAGCAGTGATAAATTACAACAAAACTGCATTGTTCTTTAGCCATATATATATATATAGCAAGCAGTACCAAATCACAACAGAACTGCATTGATCTTTAGAACAAAACTGCATTTTTCTTTAGCCATATGGATTACAAGCAGTGCCAAATCATAACAAAACTGCATTGTTCTTTAGTCATTTGTATAACAAGCAGTGCCAAATCATAACAAAACTGCATTGTTCTTTAGTCATTTGTATAACAAGCAGAGCCAAATCATAACAAAACTGCATTGTTCTTTAGTCATTTGTATAACAAGCAGTGCCAAATCATAACAAAACTGCATTGTTCTTTAGTCATTTGTATAACAAGCAGTGCCAAATCATAACAAAACTGTATTGTTCTTTAGTCATTTGTATAACAAGCAGTGCCAAATCATAACAAAACTGCATTGTTCTTTAGTCATTTGTATAACAAGCAGTGCCAAATCATAACAAACTGCATTGTTCTTTAGTCATTTGTATAACAAGCAGTGCCAAATCATAACAAAACTGCATTGTTCTTTAGTCATTTGTATAACAAGCAGTGCCAAATCATAACAAAACTGCATTGTTCTTTAGTCATTTGTATAACAAGCAGTGCCAAATCATAACAAAACTGCATTGTTCTTTAGTCATTTGTATAACAAGCAGTGCCAAATCATAACAAAACTGCATTGTTCTTTAAGCATATGTACAACAAGCAGTGCCAAAACATTACCATTGTGATTTGAATTAAATTGACCAAACAATTTTACTCTTAGTTAACAATAGCATTTCGAGTCTCATGTTCAAACACTTTATTTACTCATATTCAGTTTTCCTTACTTAGGTCGTTAGGTTTGATAGTAAAGGCTGGAAAATCAACAGGCTATCTTCCAGTTTAGCTCTCCGTCAATATTCTTTGTTTTCACACAAATTCTTGCAATTGAGCCAAAAGAAAGGAAATTCTGCCTCTACGTGAGATAAGCTCGCCTTTTTTATTATGTAAAGGCGAAATTTAAAAAAAAAACAAGTCATGGAAAAAAAACTTTAACGGTAATTAAAGGCAGTTATAAGGAGGAATTTTATTTTGTCAGTTCACTATCAAAATCATTACACTGTTCATTTGCATATTTCAATGCGCACATATGAAAACAACGACAACTAAAAAGCATTTTCTGATAAAAAAAATAAAAAGGTATTGTTTAATAAACTTCGATAAAGATAAAACGTGGTGTTTACACTGAAATGACATTAATCCCATAAATTTACTGCAACTTGGATGAGCATGAAATTTAAGAGTGTTCCTTGGGAATGTAGGTAAAACGATAAGCCCATATACCACGGGTTATGGCATTTAACACAGTTCGGGCTACTCCCTCACGCCTCATTTGCCTTTACCCCTCGGTAGTGGGTTAATATTAATTACTTATTCATATATGTTTACAAGACAAAATTGTATGAATTTTTACTGAACATCAGTTTTATTTAATAATGGTCACTTTTTCCCGCAAAATTACTATTGGATAATTTCATGTATAGCGATGAAAAATATGGAACGTATAATCGATGAATAATGAATTGTTACAATAATGTTCTACATAAATGCATGGTTATTATGTTTTAAAAAATACGGTTAATAATGAATCCAAAAATCAAAAACAAAAATCTTGTTTGTTTCCGTTTGTTCGATAACCTATAGTCTATAACAAAAGTTAAGTTTATGGCTGACCAGAAGTGTTTTTATTTGTCATTATCCATATTAAAAATCATCCCTCCCTGATAAAAAAAACCACCCGTTTTAAGGGGCAGTAGCACGTTTTTTGATAATTTCATATTTTAAATGTTTCACTGATGATTGTAAGTTGATGCTAAATCTATTACTTTGACAGTGTCAAAAATCTCATTATACAAGCCAATCAGCCATAGTCAGAGGAAAAAGTATGAAGATTCACATAAAATCCATTGGCGGGCATTTTGTGTGAACACCTTTAATTCATTTTGTGTACCAAAAGGGAATCGTATGGCTAAACTTTACGTTATATATTTGAATTATTACTGCTCCATTTAGTTTAAATACATTTTCTTTCAATTTAAAACCATTTATTTTAATTTTCCTGACATCACCTTATATGCCCCCTAAAAACGTGCTACTGCCCCTTTAAGACATACCCATTAAGATAATTACATTATTTCAACCAGGAATTCCCGAAACGAAACGTGACAGTGGATGTGGTATATATTGTAATGAGAGACTGTTTACTTCAAACGGTCTTAATGGTTTGAGATCAAAACGCGGACAAAGAAACGACGCAAAGTCAAAAGAATAACAGTTTAACACACACAAGATGCCATGAAGCTTTAAAACTTTTCATAACTATTTAGATAACAAATTGTCTTATAGTGTATTTCTGTCATAACTGTTCGGTTGTTTTCCCGAGAAAATTTTTTTCTGTAGTAATAATTTTTTAATTCGAATGAGAAAAGTATCATGTTCTCCTGTTTTAAATTTTGAAAGGATATCATAAGTTATCTACATTTTGCAAAGCACTTTCAAATAATGTTATCGGTTCCTGGCGCACTTAAACAATTCAACTTTCCTCTGAAAAATGGACGGATGGAGGGATATAACATAGCACAACAAAGACCCGTTTCGTGCTGATCATTTGAGTTATCTCCCTTGGCTTGCTCTTCGCTACATTGATGACACCTTGACAACCAAATGCTTTACAAGATTCTCACAGCGACTTAGCGTCCTATTCAAAGTTACAAGAGGTAAGGTTACAGATATAGAAGTAATTGACTTTCGCGGTGAAGTATATGTGCATGAAGTGGTGCTTACAGTGCGAGTGGTGGTGTGTATTGCGGAAGTAAATAACCCAGTTGAGCTGCTCACGATAAGACATGTATATATATATATGCAATTGATCTTAAAGGGCGGTCAAGCGTTAGTACCATTGTAATCGGTTCGCTACTGTTTGACTTTTTATTATGGTATTTGTATATATATATATGTATTCAGCATAATTAACCTTTTGAGTGGCTCGCTCTAGGTTTCTTTTAATATATGTATTTGTATTTTATAAATGCGAGTTGAGACTATTATTGAGAATATGTCTGTCTGTCTGTTAGCGAAAGTTACATTATACATTGAATATTAAATATCCTCTTATCGCGCGTAGCAAATCATATTATTCAGTCTCTAAAAAAAACAGTTTCTCAAAATAAATTATTGTATTAAATGTAAGAATTGGCTATCACGGATCTGTAGGTCATGCACATGTTAAGCTGTTTTTAAGTACAGTCTGGATGTTAGATTTCATGTTTTGATAATACCGTTACGGCAAGACACTTCTGATTTTAATAAGTTTGTCAATGTATATATAGTTCCGGCACAGGTATGTATTGTTTATCTTTGTAGAGGGGTAACTGATCATAATTAGATTATATCACCACAAAGAGGAAAGCTTAAACGCTTTATATCTCAATCAATGAAATGATCAAGTTTCCAATAATCACCAGCTTATCAATAAAAAAATATAAATAATAGGGACTCAGAAGACAACCTTGCAGGACTCTACTGGATTTAGTTGATATATATGATTGTTTTTTCTTTTTAGACAAGTACAAATATTCTATAATATAATGTCTTATACAGGATTTGATAAGATGAATAAGAAAGAGGTATTTTCGAATTTGAATATTACATTAGGTTTAAATATCATATTCATTAGTCTATAATTTCTAATTTTATGCCTAGATTTACTGTTTCAGTGAGAAGGCAATGTAAAGAATATTCATTTGTGACAAATTATTACTACAATTATGTTATGATTTAAAACTTAGAGACTATAATGTATTTTCAGGGCATGTCGACGTGTCCAATATGTTTGGATGCACCACAAGATCCAGTGAAGGCAGCGCCTTGTGGGCACGTGTTTTGTCGCACGTGCATTATGGAATGGGTGAGACAAAGTTATGAGTGTCCATGCTGTAGACAAATAATGAGACGACTCCTCGCGGTCTGGAAGTGTGAGTAAAATACCCTTCTTATCATTTCTTTTTCGCTGAAACTCTTGATTTTAAGTTTAATATAATGATATTTAATATTGTAACACGTCTATATACATGTAACACCAATTATTTATATACGTTCAATAGATGCATTTACATATGTCAGTTGGTGATGAAAGATGTCATTAATGCAACATTGTTATTCGTATAATGATATATATGCAAGCAGACTCTTCGTATAATGATATAAATGCAAGCAGACTCTTCGTATAATGATATTAATGCAACTAGACTCTTCGTATAATGATATTAATGCAACTAGACTCTTCGTATAATGATATAAATGCAAGCAGACTCTTCGTATAATGATATTAATGCAACTATACTCTTCGTATAATGATATTAATGCAACTAGACTCTTCGTATAATGATATTAATGCAACTAGACTCTTCGTATGATGATGTAGATGCGTTTAGGGTATTCGAATGATGATGTAAATGCATTTTGGGTATTCGTATAATGATATTAATGCAACTAGACTCTTCGTAAGATGATATAAATGCATCAAGGTTATTCGTATAATTATATTAATGCAACTAGACTCTTCGTACGATGATGTAGATGCATTTAGGGTATTCGAATGATGATGTAAATGCATTTAGGATATTCGTATGATGATATAAATGCTACTAGACTTTTTGTGTGATGATGTAAATGCGTCTAGAATATTCGTTTAATTATATTAATGCAACTAGACTCTTCGAAGGATGAAATAAATGCAACGTATCTATCACATGTCAAATTCTCTCCTTACAGTTCGCCCGGTGCCAGTGATCATGCTGCTACTCTTTGTGTACCTACTTATATACTCACCGCTTCTTCTTTATATGAAGACTATAGTCGTCACAATGGGCGTGGCTTTCAAGGATATCATACTACTAGTGTTGTACCTTATAGCTCTGCCCTTCCATTTTATGGCATGGATTTTGGGATGGTTGGGACATATTTTTATGTGGCCATTTAGGAAAATTTTAAACGTTTTAATAATTCCTTTTTCTGGGCTCAAGTACTTACTGGATATGTGTGAAGACTGGATGTCACACTTTTCCCCGCTGTCAATATTCAAGCTTGTGTCATCAACTATAAGATGGTTTTGACATTTTCTCCAATGACTGGTAACGGTATTTCGTTACCTTCTGTGAGTTTCCTCCGCTGAAATTATCTACTGTATATATGAGTTCCCGAAAATACCTACTGTACATATGTGAAAACTTAGTGTCACAAAATTATATTCTCCGATGACTGGTAAAGGTATTTCTTGAACTAACATTAGGTTCCTTCACAAAACTAAGTGACACAGAGTATTCTGATCTCAAATTCTCAATCTTTAAATTGATTAAAGCCGTAAGTTGGATTTGATTCTCTCGGTTGTTATTTTCCGTTAGGATGACATATGGAGTTTGCGTCGTGCGTTAGGTTGTATGGAACAAGAAGGAGCCAGATACATTAAAGCTTACAAGAGACTTGTATATTCCAATGCTCCCTCGACGGAATGTGATAAAGAATTCATCTTATCGAATGTTTTATTCAACTAATAATAAGATTAACAAAACTTGTTTTGATTGAAATTGATGGCCTGATGGTCTATAAAGGAAGATTCTTTTACTATCCATAATGTGTAAGATGCCATGAAGTTGTCGTATATTTCATTTGTGCACATGTACAATTATCAATTCTGGTTAATGTTAAGAAGTTCAGGTAAATCCTAAAGGTATGCCATTTCAGAATCAATCGCAGTGCTTCTTACATACGGAAGTAGAACACACAACATGACATGGGCACCAACATAATGTTACCTCTGGCACCAACATAATGTTACCCCTGGCACCAACATAATGTTACCCCTGGCACCAACATAATGTTACCCCTGGCACCAAGTCATGAGATCGAGTTCATCGTTCCATCCGTCTCAATCGAACACAATGAAGATGAAGTTACCACGATACACAGGAACATGCCACACGCACCAGCTGCAGAGGGTGAATGGATCCCATGACACTGACGACGTGACTCTGTCTGCTTCTGTTGTACATTGTGTCACGTTAGGGTCTGTTTGTGTTGGGACACCGGTATCGTACGTTATTTTGGAGTTTGTTTAGGTGCAATCGTAGACTCGACGTTACATATCAATTAGATATTGTTTATTGCGAGGTCTGTGTCGATGGTAGGGTGTGAGGACTTGAGGGTTGAGGCATTAGAAAGGTGCTATAAAGGCCCGAGGTCGAAGTCGCCTTATCGATAACCCTGAGAGCTGAGCAACCTACGGAGCATTTATGTTGTGCGTACAGGCCCGAATTAGAAGAAGCATTTGCTAATAGGATTAACCCGCAGTGCATTATCTTAAAGATAACTAACAGAGCTAACCAATAGGGTGCAGATCTTGCTGCACGGTCTGAGGTCTGAAGATTGAGGTCTGAGGTTCTATGTTTGAGGTCTAAGGTCTGAGGTCTGAAGTTTGAGGTCTGAGGTCTGAGACCGAACCCATGATGGCGATTCTTCTCTGGCTTCTGGTATCAAGATTATTCTCGCTTGTGGGAGGTAAGATCAATTCGTATCATGATATCATAATAAACTGTGGCTAATTTTCCAGTTTTTTTCTTTCAAAATAAAACATTGGCCATTACAAAGAATGTTGCTGCACGTATCAGATTCTGTCGTTACCGTTACATGTTATGTTATCTGTTAAGATTGAATTCTTTTCAATTAACCTTGCTAGAAGTTTTAAAGTGTAATACATAGGAGAATCGTGCTCATTTATTATATAATTAGCAATGAAATATACGTTATACAGTGAAAAAATAATCCATATTTTAAGAAAAGCAGTAGAAAGTCATATTTTCACTGCAGTGAAAATATAATCCATATCACTCATTGTATCCGTTCGCGTCAAAACTGACTTTCCAAAATAGATAAGGAGCCTTTGTTTCACCTAGTAATAACCAAAAACATATTGTGGATCTGATATCATTTAACATTCACTCATTATATTTTTTTCATAAAATTATTTCCGATTAAATATCGAGTTATTTCTATCGAACTTTTTTTTACCGAGAAAGGATAAATTGAGTTGCTAGACTGTCATTCATCATAGAGCAAAACGTTGCCTTCCGATGTCTGACAACTCTGTTTTATGATCTAAAATTATATAATGAATAGACTAATTCATTGTGTCTGCCGAATATCATTTCTATCTCATCTCGTGAAGTGAGAAAGTGTCATTTTCACTCGTGGCTGCGCCACTCGTGAAAATATCACTTTCTCACTCCACTCGATGAGATAGAAATGATATTCGGCAAAAACAATGAAATAATCTCTATATACGCTAATGAAGCAGGATGGTTGATATGAATCAACCAGTAAATCATCGGGGTATTGACTATTGAATTTCTTCACGTGTTTATCATACAATGTCTTCAGGTATCAGTGTTTTTTCAACAGAATGTTTTGGATAAAAGTAAATTTGGAAAACAATAATGACTATTAGATAAATTAAAGGTGTTGACGACAGGATCACCTTCTTCTCAAGGGTGTAGAACGTCTTTTTTCACTCTCCTTTATTGTCTGGTTCAGGAGTTTCCAAAACGGCAAGCATGACCAAATATGTTTCAAAAGTTCAAGATAAAGATGGCCGGCCTTTGAGAAAATAATCATTAGAAGTTGTCTTTACCCTGGTGGGTTAAACTATCTTGCATTTCAGTATTTGACTTTTTTGGCCATTGAGTCTATGGTACCAGTAAAAACCATTTAAATATTTATGTATTGACATTTTCGTTAAACACTGAAACGTTTTTCCGCGGCTCAGATGCATTTATCAAAACCGCGTTATAGTTTTGAAATGTTGGTCGAGCCTCTGTTCTTATTCGCCGAGTGTGTGGGGTAGAATTTGAGATGCCTGATTGGAGACAATAAAAGTTAGTTGTGCTGTTCTAAGATCATCGTTTAGATTAAATATATATTGTTGTCTTTGATTTCGCGACATCGGTAATGAACTCGTGTTATTACACAGTATATCACTCGCTCTCGCTCGGGAATTATTTAGGTTCTCGTGTCGTTAAATGGTATGTCAATATCACCATTATATATCATTTTTGTATTTACTCAACAGCCCCGGTCGTGACGTCACCAACTTCCCTTATGACGTCACCCATAATCATCCAGCCGAAGAGATGCATCGAGCCCCGCCCCTTGCTACCGGTACGGATAACGAGAAGAAGCAAGAACTTCAACAAGATGGACTTGGACTCCTTGGTCGAACCCGTAGGAGAGGGCAGACGATCGTCGAGACTGGGCTGTGCTCGGAGATGCGCGAGGAAGCTTCGCTGTGATCTGTTCCGTGTGGAACGCGCGGGAGGGACCTGTCAGCTCTTTGTGCTGTCCTTGGCAGGGACGGTGTCTAACTGCACTGCTGGGAGAAACGTCTGCTACTTGAAGCTGTGTTAAGAGACAACAAACGAATTGTTCCATTAACTATTAAAGAAGTTGAGCACTTCTAAGGTTACTTCTGTGTAAAGTGCACCATATCTAGCAGATAATTGGTACTCCATGGGGGAAAAAAATATTTGTTCCTTTGGGATTATCACAGGTCAAGATGACATCGGTAACTTTGAAATAAGTGAAAGTCAATATAAGAGCGATTCAAGATAATCTTTAATAATCTGTGTGCTTGATGGCTTGATACTGCGTGTATGGGTTAGCTCCCTTTCCCCGTCAGCGTGCATATTGTCGACCCACGGACCGTTTTCGTTAGTTTGTATTTAAGTCCAAACGTCCAACAGGCACATTAAAGCAGATTGCCAAATTGATTGTGCTTGGATATTCACAAACGATATCTGAATAAATAGAGGCACATATTTTCGAAGTGGAGCTACAGTATAGTTATTTCAAGAAAAGGAAACCTGTTTACGAAAAACCATACTAATTGAAAAGCGACCCTTTCAAACATGCAGTCAAAGAGTCGTGAAACGAACATTCAAAGTTACATAGTTTAATAGCTAGACTCTAGACGAAATTGTCAAAAAGTATAAAAGAAAAAATATTGAAAAGGAGACTGAAGTTTCTTTATGTCTAAAATCAAGCTATATAGATCATACTACGAATTCGATTAAACAAATGATTATAAGGTTTTCTTAAACTAGCCGCCAAAAGCTTTCAATTGCATGCTACTAGATATTATTACATGCCGTTGAAGAAGTCGCTTTTAATAGAACTTTAAATGATTATATATTGAGTGATAACACCACCCGCTAACCGTGACGTCACAATTGTTTACCAATGTGTCGGCTGCAATGGAGATGTTTGCGAATTTCTTAAAAATATTACTGTGTAATTCAGAGAAATAATTTAAATACTTAACTCAGTACCTTTTGATAATATTTTATCAGGCTCCTGAATCGTATCGGTATTTAACTCGCTTACGTTTGTTACATACAAAACCACTCATTCGTTTGAAAAAAAAATGTTATGAAACGGAACGTTGTTTAGTGAAGTATTTTGTATATTGGGGAGACTACCGGAAAAGGGATGACACGGTTGATGGCACTGATTCATTAAGAACAACGCAACCTTTAAATTAAAGAAAACGTTATTGAATTATCATCAAAGTTGATAACGTTAGGGTCAGTTCAAGAGTGTTGGGGTCAGAATAAACTTGGGATACGAAATGAGTGAGTGAGTTGGGGTTTAACGTGTTGTCAGCAAGTTTTCAGCTATTTAACACGTGAAGAAATGAGAAAGCATGGATTACAAGTTGATACCTTTACAATTTAATAATGAAACAAAAAAATACGAAATTACGGTGTTCGGTGCATGTTACGGGAGTTCGTCTCATTGGTTGGATACGCAGACACAAGTCGGTTTTGGTGACCTTGACCTACTTTCAAAGTCACTACAGGGAAACAGTGTTATCTTGTTCACAAACCCTTGCACATAGAGCCTTCAAACTTGGTATCATTCTTCAATGGGTGGGTATGCAGACATAAGTCGATTTTGGGTTTTGGTGACCTTGACCTTGATTTGTCCTGTGGCTAAGCATTTTTTAATCTTTTTTGAAATACTCTCCATCAATTAAACCAGATTTAATTTTTTTTAGAGGCAACATTGAACATGGTAAATGCCAATTTCTCTCTTGCGGCAGGGGACATTGTCACGTTAGTGAAAACTACTTGTCCATTATATTATAAGATAATTAAAATGCAACTTGATGAGTTGCGTTGTTTCGTTTATTATAAATATAATCAAACCCTCTTTCATAAACAGAATTCATTTCAAAAGACATGTTCTACTGGTGAAATTGCGATTTAAAGGGACCATATTGTCGTACTATATCTTCCGATCTTCTTTTGCGATTTATGTAAATTTTCCGCATCAACCATCATGTGTTTTGCAACAAAATATATTTTGCCCTGAACTATATTAGTTACACGTAGCAAGAGGCCATGACAATGAGGATTGTCCATGATGTCAATAACGTCATTACCCATGTCCCTGGTTCATGTCCCCGGCCGAATGTGATCTACAAAGCATGTTTTTGTTGTTTTTTTATAGTAAAAATAACTTCAAAGAGTAAAAATTTACATACTAGAAGGTACTGAATAGACTGGCGTTAACCATCATGTTTTTTTGCAATACTTTTCCCCTGGACTATTATAACCATCTTCCCCGCAAGGCCAAGATAGCCAACGTTAACGTTATAACGAGCCTATATAGCTCGTCCTCTAAGTGCGCTAGCTTGGCCTAGCGGGGAAGATGTATTACAACATCAAACCACTTGGCCTCGTGCTTTAATTACTTTCAAATTCTTGCATGATGGACTTTATTCGGGTGACAGAAGTTAAGCTCGGCCTTTCTCGGGATACGTATTTTTTTCCGGCAATTCACTCTCCATACGGTTAGAAGTCATTACGTACAATTGCACGTTCTGACAAAAGAATCTGATAACTCTCCGATAGATCTCACCGGGTTGCACTAATCAATTCATTTAAATTCAGCCAATCAGTATGTTCGAACCGTAAACCTTTTCGAGTGGCATTGGATTGCTGCCTCGTACGGGACGAGCTGGCTGATTGGCTGAATTTGAATGACGTCACAGGTCAGTCTGACTCCTCGATTTATGCAACCTGGTGAGATCTTTACACTAACGTATAGAGAGGCAGTACAAATCTTAATTCATTAAGATTGGAACCAGTTTTGCTTTAGTGAAGCTATTGTCAGAACATGTGCTTATTGAGAGCATTATCCAACAGTGTTCAAAGGAAATCACTAAAAGGCTTCTTAAATAATGTGGAAGTCATCAAATTGTGTCTCTCTTTAAAGGAATATTTTTTTACAGAAGGATCTTTGAAAAATAAAACAGTAACCGCAATGTAACTAATTGGTTCGAGATATTCTTATTTTCAATGTTTCCATCAGTGTTTTCCTTTAAGCCTAGGTCTTGTCAAAATGTGCTTATATGTATATCTATAAAGTCAAATCTCATGCAAAACATACATCCCACATCATTGAGTGACATAGAATGTAAAGTTCCAAGCTACTTCTCTACATTAAAGACTGATACGCTAATGATAAAATTCTTGTACATCACTATGAATGGAAACAATAGAAGAGCTTATATACATTTTTATTATACACAAGCATACATTCCGGTTTTCACCATTCATCCATTAACATTCAAATCGCTTTAACAATGTCAAGGCACTGAACAAAAGGAATAAATAGTCTGCCATTCAGTAAGACAGGCACGGAATTTTCCGAATTTAGTATTTACAGAAACTTATGCTTGCACAAACAATTGCTTGTTGAAGACTGTAAGCAAATCGAAAACAATTATCACGAGAGTAAATTTTCATTAATGACATTAATATACAACAGAAACTTTGGATCACTTATTCTATAACTATAACAAAGGCGATAACAAATTCAGCAGCGAAATGTCAGAGAAGAGTCAGGGAACGTATGTGTACTTAATACTGATGAAACACGAGCACAGAGTGGAGACATGTATACAAAACAAAGGAGGCATGGACACAGGGCACAGATAGTGTCCCTAGCCCTGCTCAGTGGCTGCAGGTGCCGCTGCTTCTGTTTCCTGGCTTGTCTGCTCAACCTCGGCCTTCTTCTCTGTTTCTGCCTCGGGTGCTGCGTCTGTAACTGGGGTGGCTTCTTCCTGAGATGCTGGAACCTCCTCTGAGGCCTTTTCCTTAGCAGCTGGTGTCTCAGGCTCCTCTGCTGGCTTCTCTTCTACTTTGGCTGCCTCAGCGGGGGCTTCCACAACAGCCTGTTCTTCTTGTGCTGGTGTTGCGTCTTCTGTTTGCTTATCATCTGATGCAGTCTCTGCTGTTTGTTCTGGGGATGCTTCCGTTTCTTTTGTTTCAGCTGGTACCTCTGTAGCCTCTGCTGGTTTTTCTGTTGATGCTTCTGTTGATTCAGCAGGGGTGTCTTCTTTTGGCGCTTCTGTTGGTGCGTCTTTGGATTCAGCAGCAACCTCTGCAGGTGCTTCAACAGGTGTCTCCTCTTGTGTATTTTCAGTTGTTTCAGCTGGTGTCTCAGAGGGTGTTTCTACTACCTCTTTAGCCTCAGGGGCCGATTCTGAAGGTGCTTCTGTTGCTGCCGATGTTTCAGCAGGAGCCTGTGTTCCAGTTGTAGCCTCTGCTTCTGCTTGAGCCTCAGGTTCTGCTGGTGTTTCTGCTTGTGTCTCAGGTTCGGTAGGTGTTTCTGCAGGTGCTTCTGCTGGAGCCTCAGGTTCTGCAGGTGTTTCTGCAGGAGCCTCAGGTTCTGCGGGTGATTCTGCCGGAGCCTCGGGTTCTGCAGGTGTTTGTGCTGGTGCCTCAGGTTCTGCGGGTGTTTCTGCCGGAGCCTCAGGTTCTGCAGGTGTTTCTGCTGGTGCCTCAGGTTCTGCGGGTGTTTCTGCCGGAGCCTCAGGTTCTGCGGGTGATTCTGCCGGAGCCTCGGGTTCTGCAGGTGTTTGTGCTGGTGCCTCAAGTTCTGCGGGTGTTTCTGCCGGAGCCTCAGGTTCTGCAGGTGTTTCTGCTGGTGCCTCAGGTTCTGCTGGTGTTTCTGTTGGAGCCTCAGGTTCTGCTGGTGTTTGTGCAGGTGTTTCTGCTGGAGTCTCAGGTTCTGCGGGTGTTTGTGCCGGTGTTTCAGCTGTTGCCTCAGGTTCTGTAGGTGTTTGTGCCGGTGTTTCAGCTGTTGCCTCAGGTTCTGTAGGTGTTTGTGCTGGAGCCTCAGATTCTGCAGGTGTTTCTGCTGGAGCCTCGGGCTCTGCAGGTGTTTCTACGGGCGCCTCAGGTTCTGCTGGCGTTTCTGCTTGTGTTTCCGGTGCTGCAGATGTTTCTGCTTGTGCCTCAGGTTCTGCAGGCTTTTCAGCGGGAGCCTCTGCGGGTGTTTCTGCGGGAACCTCAGCTGGCGTTTCTGCAGGTGTTTCTGCTGGAGCTTCTGTTTCTGCAGGTTCTTCTTTAGCTTCAACTGGGGTTTCTGCTGGTGTGTCAGCCTTGGTATCCTCTTGCTCCTTGGCTTCCGTTGCAGCAGGTGCATCTTCTGACTTTTGTGTGTCACATTGCTGTTGTTCAGCTGGTGCCTCAGTCTCTTGTTTAGGTGCTTCTTCTGCTACCTGAACCGCTTCAACAACTTGTGCAGGAGCAGATGTATCAGACTCAGGTCGCTGGGCATTGTCTAATGACTGAGCAACAACATCGTCGGTCACCTGATTAACACTGATTGGAGTAGTGAGATCACGCTCTACTTGAATCACTGGTGCTGCTACAGCTGCGGCCATATCGTTGCAAGATTTCGGAGCTGCTTGATTTGGTTTTGCTTCGTCCACTCCAAGGTTAGGTGTACTCTTTGGCTTCTCCTCAGCAGCAAGATCTGTCTCCTTTGCTGGTTCTGAAACAGAAAAAGACATCACTTTTAGCATTTAGTAAAACTGTGAATATGACAATTTTTATCAACATTGTTTAGAAACCAAGAACAGTTAAATATTTCATTACATGAAACAAAATTGTAAATTACTCAATTGTCTTTTTTAAAACTTGACCAATTATGAATATAACGGTACCATCGGTCTGGGTTTGGGTAAAAAGTTTTATTAACAGCTGCTTTTAACTTCATTATTTGCTGTGTTCATATGTTTAGTTATTTCATGTGTGGCTATAACCATACTCTGATATCTATCAAGGCCAAAGCCTCGTATAGTAATGTCTTGACAAATCCTAAGAAATGACTCGCATCGTAAAACAGTGGCTGTTCTCTGATGGAAGAATGAAGTGCTTCACAAAAATTGTTTTAGGTACGGACATTTCCTTTCTTCAGCATTACATACCATATATGGTAATGTCACACTGATATTGGATATGAGGGAACGACAGCAAATCTGCAGCTACAATATACTGATACAGCGCAATGAAAGGAGGATTACTTAAGATATTTTGAATATATGCCAATATTGCAGCATGAGTGCGACATTATATAATATGCTATGGACACTAACTTAATGTTATCTTACAGGTGTAAAATCAACAATAATGCACAAATCAGCAAAAGCTCGTCAGAACAGTAACGTCATAGAAAACACTCAATTAACAATACAAGTGTTATCTTATGTAACATCTCAGTCAGTAATAACGTAATATATTTCAAAAAGACATCAAAGGAATGAATATAAAATAAAATACATTCAGATTATAAAAAGGAAATCATTTAAATAATCTTGCTGACAAAAGTATGTTCATTTGGCATCGGCAAAAAGGTGGGTTAGATTGTAAACATCCTAAATTTGGACAAATAAAAAAACAATGTATTAAGCAAGTCTTAGCGAAGTAATCAATAGCTTGACCATGTTTTGTATGATTGCATGATCAACATTGAAAGGATGTCGGATGTTTACTAATGTCTGCCTGTACATTCTGTCACACACTTGGGGCCCCGATTAGTCACCTGCCAGATCTAATACTATGACACGACTTTTAACTTTAACAACACAAGTCACAGCTGAAAAGAACAACAACCCTTTCTCAATGTTTGTACACAACTGTCACGTCCGTTATATGTTTTTGAAAGCCAGTTGAGTGGGGAGCTTACTGGAGGCTGTCACGTCTGCACTATGGTTCACAAACACTCAGTTTAATTACAGTGGAGGTATCGGAGGTGGGAGAGAGGACGAGATGTCGAGGTGAGACTAGACAAGACTCGACCCCGGAGTTGCAAGGCCTTGTTGATCTAACAATAGCCTGGTAAATACTACAGAGCTAATGTGCATCCAGGAATGTCCACTGACCGACACATGGCAATAGAGACTGGAATGTGAAATGCCATATAGGGTGCAACAGTTCTTAGTTATGGACATGAATTTGAAAGGAGTACATATATAACTATTTACGTTACTAAACACCACCCCTCGCTAATACGTAAACACCGCCGACTCTAAATTTGATCACACATTCAACACGCAGATGGAACAGAACAAGAGACCCCGTCTAACACATTGCGAGTGACAGGTCGAGTAAGATGGAGATATCGGGTCAAGCTGACACGCTAGCTCTATGCATTGTTAGTTGACCTTACGAGGTCAGAGCTACAGGTCGACCATGTCGTGGCTGTTATGACCTTAAACAGCTTATTACATATATATATATATATATATAGAATACCAGCAAGTAAATACAATAGTAAGATTTACTAAACCAATTACATAATCAATCGTTTTTTAGACTTTGAGACCAACAAAGCGGGAAAAACGGAAAACATATATCGATCAGTATATTTGTGGTTGAAAGATATATTATTAAAGTGATAGAAGGAATATCGGTAATAAATGATAAAGAAATCGTACAGTGTACCTAATCATGATGTATAAAAACAAGTTAATATTTCGTGAAAAACTAAAAATACGTTTTATTTTGGATATCTCAGGTGCAATATTGAATAATAATTTTCTTCGGTGGTTAAGTTTTTCAACCATTCTCTCGAATAAATCGGAATAACGTAATGAATTAGTATGTCAGAAAAACCCTAAATACGATGAAAGCCTAAGCACGTCTATAAGATAACTTGAGAGCTCCTAAATTGTAGAAAACTCAAATAAGTTTCCTTTTCATTTTATTTTATTTCATTGTTCAACTTTTAGATTTATTTACCAGTTCATTTCAGAGTCTAAGTGTTGAGACTAGTTATGAATGGGTGATACGGGTTGGCACGATGTCTCGACGGTAAGACACTGGCTCGTCAGCGCTATGTGATTGGACCTCTCATCTGTGACGTCACGGTCACATGACCTGCTATCGTAAGAAATTGTGAATGGATCCTTTGCAGCGGACTGTTATCCCGGTTAGCTACTAGCTTACTTCGGACAGACGTTCTTAACTATGCGGATAAACCAAAATATAAGTAAGGAAAGCAATTATTTTATCCACAGTAAATTTTAGGGGGAAACTTACATTATTCTTAAATTATTAATATACGATTAAATGAAACTACCAAAAATATTCAATAAAGATCATGAAACGTAATATCTAATGAAAGTCACTGAAACGATTAAAAGAAACGTTCTGAAAGTAATCAATATAAACGATAAAGTAATACATGTATCGTGATGTTCATCAGAAATAAAGCAAATTTGAAATTGTTTTGAATGAGAAAAAACAATGTTTCAGAGCACCAAAATATGTATTCTTAATTTGCGCAGTTATTCAGCTGAGGATGAATCTAACCATAGATTGTTGAAAGTAAGACGCACCTGCTAAACGCACTCGATAATCATTTGCTTGAGAACGTAATCTCATCATTAGATTAGATTCAGAGAGAGTCAGAGAGATGTAATACCTATCCCTGGAATCCTAGCATTCCTACATATCGGTTACGGCAAATCGTAATCATATGAACTTACAAACCTAACAAAAAGATCAAGTCAACTTCGATTAAATTTGTTAAAAAACGTTTTACTTTACCAACAATAATTAAGGTCGGAGTAATTAAAGTCAGTACTTAAAAAGAGGAATAATACAGAAATATGAATAAAAAAAGAACGGGCAAAAATGGAAAATGTACATCAAAATAGTTTTGAGAAGAAGGAAAACCTAATGCTAATTGAGCGAATTATTGAGATGTAATCAGTGCCGCTTGGGTAATAATTTAGGTAGTAGCGCAGTGATGGGAACAACCAAAATAGAGAAATAGAGAATGATAATGAATTGGATGTGGGATATAAAGAAACATACCTGCGGGTCTGAGATTGAGGGGAGAGGGCGAGGATGGAACAGATCGCCTAATGTCCAAGTGTCCACACAAACGATTCCACACTAGCTGTGAGTGTAAGTCAAGCACAGTGACTGGACTGTCACGTCAGTTCGCTATGTCTGTCTGACGATGAGGGAGAGAGGGAGCGACTGAATACTGCCCAGACCTACCTCTCCCCTTATTATACCTACTGGGACCCTCTCATCTCGTCCCCTGACAGGAGCTTAGCTCAGAACATCACACCTGCAAACAAACGCGCATATCTCCCCCAAACGCCTAACGTTGCGCAATTACACCGCACATCAATCTATCTTCTCCTCGCATCGCTCCGGAAAGAATATCTCAACTCCTGTCAAAAACTTGACAAATTTCAAAATGATAGTTTAGAGAGATGGCGGCAGCTTTCCCTGTTAGAGAAAGTGGACTGGTCCAACAGTCGCGTGCCACCTGTCCAACTGAGCTAGCCGACCCCTCCCCTCCAAGATATCGAACACAATGCCGACCTACTATAAACAATAACTATTACGCTCCTGTATATACGAGCAATTGTCACTCAGTCCCCGTGCCAGGTTTCCGCCCATGTTTAAACTATTACTTGTATTATTTCGAAACGGTTGAGATTGTAAAAAAGTTCTCACCCAATTATGAGTTGTATTGCGCCACGTAAAATGGAAGGCAAATGCTATTTGACGTCTGGGCTACCGTCAGTCTTCTAGTATTGGTTTGACAGTATAACTGCAACTTGGCCCACCCCCGGGAGAGGCGGAGGGGGAGAAAGAAGGGGGTTAGAGGTCCAAGGTATGGAAACTCGGTCAGGAATCGGTACGAGTGCAAGGATGTTTACAATATGTTCTCCTAAATGTTATTTGACCGAAATAATCTACGGCAAAAATATATTTTATAAAACTGCAACGTTGCATGAATTGTGCTTCAAAACAGGTAAAAGTGCATTTACAAACTAACATTTGTTTGGGTTGTTAAATCATTGTGAATTTACAAGCTCATATTTGTTTGGGTTGTTAATCAAAATAATAAATTAGCAAGTTTACATGAAACACATGCATGTTGATAAAATTGAAGTAGGGTTACTTGGGCATCGGGCGTGAGTTCAAGAGAGCTAGCTCCTTCTTTACACCAAGATATTCAAACAGTGTACAAGATGACTGATACTCCATAAACATCGTAAGGGGGGGGGGGGGGGACCCACATGAAATATTGCAAAAAAAGAAAAGAAAAAAGAAAGTCGAATAATTTCACTCGTAAAACTAAACTTGTTTTCCATGAGGTTATCATATTTCGGTAGAACGGAGAATTCTGGATAAAATAAGTAAGGGATATTTTTTTTTATGATTGATCTTTTATCAAAGTGTCAATTAATAAAATGATGATTATTAAATATTTCAAAAATGGCTTGCGTCTGTTAAATTCACTAAATTATGAACCTCAGTCAGGTTGTAAGATAAAGTCTTATAGGACTGTCTATAAACGATTGAAAGGTTGATACAATAAGTAATACAAAGCTACATAAGAATGCTATGCGAATGGACGGTTCCATAGAGCTGATGTTGCCGTGCATATAAGCGCAGTTAGTCATCTCACGGCTCAATATCCATGAAGTAAGTTGAGTAGATCTTTTTTTATTACTCAACGCATTGTAGGCTAGACGGTATAGAAACTCGCAATACACGTCCGTCGTACTGCGCACAAACCTTGCCTGCTATATATTTGTTTACCTGTACATTCTGCGTATGTGATCAAATCACCGAAAGAGAGGAAACTTACATATATGCCTGGCTTTTATTCTACATTTTTAAAAAAGAAAATTGTGAAATATGTTTTTGAAATTTCAGTTGATAAAGTTTGTATTCAGACATGTATAATCAATGTAAACAAGAGTCACCAAAACGTTGTGTTTTCTATATATACAGGTATAATGGTATTGGTCGTATTGCTTTCACGATTAAACACTTGATATTTTCTCAAAAATGACAAAGCCTCGAGTCCTTAATATGAAGCCAACGACAAAAATCCACCCTTCCCCTTTTTGATATCATTGATAAACAACCAAAATTGCAGTTTTGTGTTCAAATGAGCCATACATCAAAATTATACATTAAAATAAGTTGAAGCATCATAAACAGTGTAGACAAGATGCATATTATGATATGTAAACTACACTTAATTGTTCTGACTAGGTGGTGATTCTCTGTGTATAATCAACTCATGACCATTAGGATTTTAACTTATAACTGTTTGTTTTACATTATAAGCTGAGTGATCTGCGCAATTTATTGTCACAAACAAATATTTCGAGGGGATGTCGTAATGCGATCTAAGTGTTGTTTGCGGATGGGATAAATGGGTCAACAAATGCAAAGGAGGTATCAATGAAACAAGTCGTGGACTGGTTCTCACCAGCGGGGTCGGGTATACGCCGGTCACTCTATCTAGCACTATATTTCACTGCCTGGCTACTTAGCAAATCTCGGTCATACTACGTCGGTTGGTCACTCGTAGTAAACAGTGAGAAATAATGAGAGGCGCACAACACAACAGTCTGTGTTTCGTGATTCTGTCAATTTGCGTAGAACATATGTATATAAGTTTGTGGTTACAACAATGTTAATTGTATTCAGGACGAGGTCATAGGTGTAGTACAATTTCTATTATCTCTACTTCATGAAAACGTCATAAAAAAAATCTGAAAAATCTTGGCAACTCACACATCAATGATGTTGGTAGACTACGTCTGAAATGACGATTCCGCCATAAAGATACCACGATTTTTAAAAACGAGATTGACTCTAGTTGTATAGAGAAATAAAATATATGTGACGACTGTTTGTTTGATTGTAAAATAGAGAAGTGTATTGATATGTCGAAATTTATTATGATCATGTAGTGTTGAGCAAAGTTAATCGCATAAACATCGATAAAAAGATGCGTTGAAATCGAGACGAAATAACCTCGGTGACACGTAACCGTTGGAATCAGATAACTGTCATGACGGAGAATCATGTGCCTCAGATATAGTTTGAGATTAGATATCTGATAGTGACCACATGCGGAATTCGGTTATCCAGATAGTCAAACATATATAAGTACTGCCAATGGCGATAAGTTAAATATCAAGAGAAATCTATCCACTGGTTATCCATCATTCTGTACGACGGAACGGCTTCAGTAAGGTCAGGTCGACCATCAAGCTATGAGAGGATCGTTACTATTGCGTCATCGCAAGCCCTATCTAGAGCCAGAGGTATTTCCTCCAACATAAAGCAGACATATGAAATTTAACTACGACTGAGGGCTACATCGCCAAGAGCTGAGCTTTTCCTGCCTACATATCCCTAAAACCAGACAACATAAGGCAGATTTTCTTATCAATTATTGTCATTATCATATTTGGATGCAAAGGTACATGTGTACGACGAGCTTGCAATGATGATACGATAAGCTACTCGCTCACGCTCGTAAGATACCAGACGTAAGTTGCACGTTAGACACCAGCACTCTGCTACATTGCCATGGGAGAGAACATGTGCGAATAACCCTCCAGAGACGTGCATGCACTGTCCATATCAACTACTCGCTCGTAGAATAGCAAATTCTAGTAACTCGCGAGACATCACCCCTCTTTTGGTAAACTTACGGTATGTGTAGGCGAGATGTAAATTGACTGACTGACCTACTGACAGGATAAGAATGTCATGTGTGTGGCTAATTGGGAGCGTCCACTCGTCCGTCATGTCACACAGCATTCACTGGACGTAATAAAAACACTCCACGGCATGCTTAGGTTTATTGTCTCCTGGGTGACCCTTCATCATTATTGGTATGTAGAGAATGGCAAAAACCCACTTCACCATAGTGCCATAAAGTTAACCCTTTGTCCTTAAATGGATTAAATCAAGGAGAAAGTAAAGACTTACGTTATACAAACTATTAATGATTACGCCTGGGAATAGGTTCTCCAAGATTTACCTAAACGATAAAGTGACGGAGATTAAGTTAAACTCACTGGTTATTACCACAAGAGCAACCAATGTGAAGCTAAGTGCAATTTCCAACTTTCTGCTGAAGTGTTGCCCTCATATTGCTAATAAACGTTGTCGAGGCCTGTTGACATTGGGGTTCATCAGCAAGATGTTACATAACAATGTCTGATGTAATCACATATTATATATATATATGTACAAATGTATAATGAAAATTCAAATTACATCATTTTATCCTACGAACATAAATTGTGATCCAAGCAAGACACGAGGGATACAGACTTCATACGCGGCAATGCCAACAAACTATACACTCAGAAACAGAACATGCATGCAAATTTGGGCTAAAATTAACTTTAATGTAGAAAATCTACCTAATACAGAACAAGAGCTCCAAGTATGAAACTTAATTTAAAAAATAAGTGCAATTAGCGATGTCTTTCTGGCGGCACTCACTGAAATGGTTGCAAGACGTGATACAGAAAGTTAACTATTTTGGGCATTATAAATATACGATTAAAAAGTTAATACACTTGACACCTTAAATACGTTGTGCGTGTCCATTAAAGGGGCAGTAGCACGTTTTTTGAGAATGTTATATTTTTAATTGTTCACTGATAATTGTAAGTAAATGATAAATGTAATAGCGTCAAAAATCTCATAATACAAACCAATCATCCATAGTCAGAGAACGAAATCTAAAGATTGACATAAAGTCCATTGGCCGCCATTTTTGTGTGAACACCTTTTATTCATTTTTATAAGAAAAGGGAATCGCATGGTTTAACTTTACACTTAATATTGGATATATTATTGCGTCGTTTAGTTTGATAACTTTACCTCTCAATTGGAATAATTTATTTTCAATTTCCTGACATCAACTTATATTCCCCCTAAAAACGTGCTACTGCCCCTTTAACATTGCAGTTCACAAACGTTTCTTCGTCCTGTTCCAATCGAGATACTGGAAGCTAACACTCGAGAATGGAATTTCCGAGCACGTGTCGTGACGTCATAGAATGTTTGGCTGTCAGGAAGGTAGGTCGAAATGACACAGGAAGGGTTTCAATCAAATTGAAAAATCTTCTAATACGAATCAAAACCTTTCGCATTTACTTAGTTTCAAACGCTTGAGGTTTATCCGAAATTATAATTGATACACTCTGACATTTTTTCAAAAACTTATTATTCAATTTTATGCATTTTTCTCATACATATTTTTAAAAAAAAGATTAAACAACGAGACTAAATTTGTGTCTCTAAGGTTGAGATAAGATCTAAAAAAAAAATCGCGGGTGAATGAGTCTGCCGAAATTGCATTAGTCAAAGGTTTCTGTAATAGAGTAATTGAAAAACATTATTTGTCGTTAATCTGACAGGACGTCCAACTTTAAGAATAATCAACGACTTCAACAGCTTTATTTACGTTCGATAGGGGCTTTTTTCCCGTATTATTGGTAACATATGGTATAAACATCCACATTTGTGTAGCTTTTAAAACGTGTATTTAAGGTGCAATAGCACGTTTTCTGAAATTGTATGTCTTTAAAATTTACGTTAGCTTATGGAAATTGTATTTTCTTCAGAGGGTGAAATACTTCATAATTCAGCCCGATGATCTGTAGTTTTCGAAGAAACTAGCAATTATGCAGCTAAAACTGTCTGATAAGTTTTGTGTCGACACCTTTAATTCATTTGAAGTTTGGAATTAGATTCGGGTAGCTCCGCTGAAGGTTGTATACGCTCGTTAAATAACTGCTATGTTAGACGTATAAACATGTTCATGCATTTTTAAAAAATCATTTTCATGTTTGTAAAATCCTTTTTTATCCTGAGAAATGTATTGCCTCTTAAAATCTGCCATTATTTCATTATTTCGAGAGATAATATTTTTAAATCAGTCAGAACAGATTTTTCAGATTTAAAAAAGACATGAAGTTCAGAACGATGAGAAATCAACATTCAAACTTTTGTGGATGAAGCGAGTCTTTATCATTATTGAAGCCCACTACTGGATAGTAGCACACGAAGAAAGTCCCAACATGTTCTAATAAACGTTTGAAAATTCAACCCATTTCAACATTTTGTTGTGCTAACGAAATGTAGTTCTGCGCTGATTGATAAATCTTGGGTTACAGTTCAAGGATACGTATGAATGTGATGTTTTGCGAAAGTAGTTTAAATAGTTTAACTTATTTGCATATTTGTAAGATTTGCATACAAATTTATCAGACGCTTTATTGCAGTTATATCAAGCTCAATTATATGGTGACTAAAAGGAAGTAATGTTAATGTACATTTTCTTTCCTAAATGATATGATTCACTGATTAGGAAATACATCCTTGATAATGGGCCATTTTCAGGGTTTTTGGTAATATTCTAAATTTTAAATGGGCCATTGTCCATTATTTCAATAGTAAACTTCAAAATTTTAATGGGCCATTTTTTTCACCCAGTGAGTGTGCAAAATGGCCCATCGCCCTTACCTTTCCCAATCACGGATTCACTGATTTATCTATTAATTTATTGTTAATTGATCATAGATAATATGTATTTATGTGTCAGAGGGGGCATTATAGAAACAAGATAAGGTTTTAGAAACCAGAAAATAACAGTTTGCTCGAGATTGATGGTAAGTTGTCATTGAGAATATATATTCATTTTAATAGCTGTGTAAGTATCAATTATCGTATTTTGTGTGGTTGTCAACTTTAATTAAGGGGGCCTCTTATACCTTCGGGTTAGATGTAATAAAGGTTATTTGAATATAATTGTATCGAAATATCATATGTTCAGCATATTGCACGAATATCACTGGCATGACGCATTCCGTATATATAATATATATACCATTCAGGTCTACATCTGTCGACAAATTATATAGAAATCAATTATGACTAACCACAATCTAGTTCCGTTATTATTGTACCTGGGTATTATTAATTTCTGTTGATAGGTAAGGTAAGAAAACAAGTGAAATGCAGATTGTTTCATATGAATAAAGTTTGGTTATAAAAGAATGAAATATGTGTATACATTCATTCGCTAACTCAAAAAATATTTTTAAAACAAACTTCATTGTTTATCTATGCATTTTCGATATTCATTTTGAAAAAATATTGATTGACAATAAATCAAAACGAACTGATAAAGCGATGGGATGACTGATGTATCCGATCATCGATAGAGAGAAATTTCATTACACAAAACATAGGTTTGATAGATCTGAACATGAGAAATCAAGAGTCTGAAAATTCAGTTCGAATAAAAAAAACACAAAAAAACACAAATCAGTGAATGATAAACTAAATAACTAACTTTTGATCTCTAAAATATCATAATATATGCAGGCGCCAGATGTTTGACATGCAGTAACGATTTGACAGCAAAATGAAACTTCCCACGTGCATGTCACTGTCAGCTGCATGTGTAAACACTGAATGAAATATGGGGCAGCATGTCCATTCACCGCTACAAGCTCACACCTAACATTACAAAGGAGCTGCCGACATCACCAACACGACACCCAACTACATCGAAGAAACTCAACTAACCCGATTCGGCCGACACGACCGGCTTGGCCTTTCCTAGCACGGACCCCATGGTTGATTTCACTCGGTCGCTTAGGTATAGACAGGCACGCACGGAGATTGTCTCAACACAGATAGAAACAGTAGACGACAGTGACGTCACAGGAGGTACATGCCGGGTAGACGGGCCGTAGATCTTTCTATCTGTCTGTCTGTCGGTCGGTCAGTCTCTCTGTTCCCTCTCTCACACACGGGACTTGAAGCGGCCTGGTAGATGCATGTGCGGGGATGGGTAACAGCTTGTTAGTCGGGCTTTATCATCGTCTAGGAACGTGGTCTATGTACCGACCTCAACGAACCAGTTCATGAAACACACGTAAACAAGTAATCGGGCAATGAAGAATACTTTCTTCACGCCAAACTGTTTCTTTGTTTCAGCAGAGAATGTAGATCGGGCAAAGTAAGGATGAGTTGTAGGGAAGATATCTTTTAGTAAGGTGACGTAACGGTGCAGTCAGTATGTACTGCTAGATTACAGAGAGGGGTCTCAATACGTACACTTTCGCGCTATCTACGGAATGTGGGGAGCGTTATTATAATCCTAATCAAACTATACTTATTGTATGGGGATAAAATCATATTATTTATAAGATTTCTAAAAAAATTAATTGAAAAACTCATCTTCAAATACTAAATCTTGCACCTTAATAATTAAACACAGTCGCCTCATACTGCTCAGTGAGCAATGATAACGTGAATTGATAACTGGAAAATATGTAATTATAAAGCATAGGGACGGTTTTTTGAGTGTCTTCATAGTTTCATAAAACTTCATATAAGCACAATAATGAAGTTTAGAATGAAATTTACATAGAAAATGAAATTAACTTTTTGTTTGAATGTGTCGCATATGTTTCAATCAGGGAAAATTATTTTCCATCTTGTAGACAGGTTAAAGATGCTGTATCATACTTGCAAGCGGTTCAGGATGAAACTTAGCTATTGAGAAATGAAATACATCACTTTGTAGAAAAATCTTTCGTCGAAATTTTGATATCATATTTAGATTGTTTAATCAACAATAACATACTTATTTCGACGCTTCAAGCACAGTACCCCTCTTAGAAAGGGCATGTCATTTTGTGAACCCGCTTTCGCTGACGTAATCATTATGCTTGTAGGATTTACACCGTGTCTCAACTACCGTAATTGCGTCAACTTTGACAGCAACGAATACCTAATTCGGAGAAAAAGAATATAAAATCTAGTTGAGCGCGACAAAGACGGTTTTCAAGCGTACATTTAGAAACCGGAAGTTGTGAAATGGCAAAACTTGATTCGCCCTTATGTCGACTGCCGTTTCGGTATTATTTGGTAAATTATCTCCTATTTGATGAATTTTGGTCCGATTTGTTCAAGGTTGGTCGCTAAATTTTTCTAAAAATACAACGTGTACATAAAAAATATTTTAAAAATTATTGCACTATGATATAGCATCTTTAACACAATAGAGTATTATCTTAAGTTAATTAGCAGCAAATGTAGTAATTCATTATTTAAATGTGTGAAACGAAGCTCTTGTTCTTAGAAAGCGTGCTATGTCTTCTGTAATAACTTAACTACTGTTATAAACTTTGATTTACTACTCTTATTTTGTGAATTATATTGCAATTGTACATGGGCCAATGGCCTACAAAACCGTAATAAAATGAATTGAATAAATGTTCATATAAGCACAATAATGACGTTTAGAATAATATTTACATAGGATAGAAACATAAGAATGTCGGATTGTAAGTGGGTTTACACAGGTAAAAAATATCCGTAAAACATTAAAAACGACGAGGTTACAAACAGACTCCTTGACTGCCGTCAACATGAACCAGAGGTGGGACTTGAGAAGCTCTTATCGCTTATGTAGTTGCAGTTGGTGTGCTGTTGGCACTGTTGCAGTTAATAAGTAAGCATAGACAAAAAAAAACACGTTGTATCCCAAGACTCACAGCATTAAATTTATTTGTCCTTTATAAACGTTAAAAGCCGTATACATTTATCACTGGACCTAAACCCAATATCAACTCTTATCATTGACATAGCATGCTACATTAGTGACTAAGACTAGGGGAGCTTTGTGCAAGGGGTCCCAGACCATTAGCCCAGACATTCAGTACAACTGTAAGTCTCCTGTCAAACAGAAGATGACGCATTAGTCCCATGCAATCACTGTGGGTTGTAATGTCCTGTCCCAGAACCGTTTCAGTGTGCAGACACTCTGACAGACAGACAAACACAATGCACTAGTGTGCATGTACGCCAGGCAAGATCGACTGCTTGCATTCATAGGTCAGACCAATGGGTCCACACTCAAGACTTATGCACATTAATAAACTCCTGGATAAACACAAGGAGTGCTCGCCTTCATTCTGTCACGGAACAAGGCCCTAGATTTAATTTGGAAGTCAATCTTTGGCTACATAGCACGGCAAGGAGGCTCGGTTGGTGGGTGCGTGTTATTGTTCACAAACATGCACCTGATAAAGTGCTTTTGGGGTCGGGATGACAACAACTGCATGTTGCTCATTAAAACTGACAAGAAGTGTGAGGTCTTTCTTTACTTTACTCTCACAAACTGAAAATATAAAGATATGAAATACAGTTAATTAAATACGACCTTGACGTATGTAATTTGGATTCTTATCTGTTAAATTGCTACCGTAATCACTTCTCCTCATCTTTTTGTTTCACTTCTTAAAAGCGTTTACCCGCGAGGCGACGCGTTTATTCAAGACCACGATCCGCATCAGAGCTGTTACTAATGTACGAACATGGACCATTTATTTAATCGAATGAACGTAACAAATGGCACCAAGAGACCCATGTTCTTTATTGACTTGACATCAGTACTAAGAATACACATAAGTCGGTCAATCATGTATTAAATCAGACTGAGACAGGGAATAAAAATCGAACAGGCTCGTTTATCACCGCTATCAATGACAGTCAGTGCAGGGTCGTGACAGATTTCACGCGTTGCTCATTGATTCCTCGAACCAGACATATGTAAATACTGGGAGGGAGGGAGGGTATCAGAGTGCTAGTTTCGGCTCAACTCACTTAGTCAATGGGTTTACAGTGACCCTCAAGGGGAAGATGGGAGGAGGGGTGTTTGGGCGTCTACAGGGTCGGACCTAGTTGTCAGGTAGCGGAAGGCGACGGCTTGTGTGCAGGGTAAGTCGGTTAATGGTTGACACGAACATATACATATGGTTGTGTGGTAACCCAACAATAACAATGCTAAACAATATACAATTTACGTGCAATGTGTGTCAAGGACGTGGAAGTTTGTTCCAATACACGACGACCAAGTCGACATTTGTCCCTCCCCATGTGCAACCATTTACAGTTTCTGACAACTCCAATAAACGCTTCATCACAAATAAAACCATTTGTTTCTAATAAATTCAGAATTCATTCAAAGGTTAACTTTCTTCTAAAAAGTTTCTGATTGGTCGTTACTGAGACAAACTGGATCACCTTTTAATAATAACACTCTGCCTTAAACTACTTGAGTATTTTCAACACTTTGGTTGGAATATAATTGACTCAAGAATATGTTTGAGGCGTGATTTTGTGAGTTCAGGATTAGTTGCAATAAGCACAGTTGAACGCTCGGCCTGATAAGCATCAAGGAGACCGGAAAGCGCTTTTTATTATGTAAGCTTATGCAGTTGCCCACCAAAATATGTTGACCATATCTTCTCCGAAATTCATAGAAACTGCAAGGTGTAGTTGTATTAATTTGCGATACAATTTGAGAGATGACGGTCAGCAAAAGTAACAACACATTTGATACAAATTGTATAAATCGGTTACTCCATTCTTCAAAACAATAATCGATACTGGACACCGTCCCGTCAATATATTACATATTTTTAAATTAATCTCTTAGTTGGTCAAAATGAATTGAAATCCGAAAACCAATTGACCAAATTCCATTAACAAATAAAAGTAAAAACCCTTCACATAATGTTATACCGATCCACCAAGAGACCATTTGCAATTTCCAGCACCGTTACATTAAATCTAGTTTGCCGGTACGCCATTCAGTTTGCTATTAAATTTATTAATATTAATATCGATAACCGCTCGAAGTTATTCATCAACGACTATCTGTATATGGTTGGACTACCATTCGACGCAATTTGCAATCTAGAAATATTTCTTTAAGAAAATAGATAGGAGATTTGATTGAAACCTTAACACAATTTTGCCTCTACTCCCGATATAGTATACAATGTATCTGAACATTGGATGAACGTATAACCCATAGCGCGTTACATAAGTAGTGCTTTATATGAAAGTGTGCATGCACGAACTGCACATATCACTTTATAGCCTAGCAACGACAGGCTCAGTGCGAGTCCACATTAGTTTCGTAAGAGTCAAATGAAACCCTCCCTTAGGTGTATTTTCTGTATTATAGAGAAATAGAGAATAGAGAAAATTATAGTAGAAATTTGTCAAATTTTGGTGCAAGTTCTTGGTATAGGCAAACACTCATTATGATTAGCTCAAATAATATTTTCTGTATTACAATACGTATACGTATCTGACTGAGCAGAAACAAGGACGAACTAACTACAGATACTTGGGGATAATGGGTGGCTATCTGCATATACATATACTATATCTGGACGTGTATGCCAGCAACACGACCATCTTGAGCCGATAAACTCCATCCCCTCTCTTCTGAACAATTAACTTAAAGGTCAAATTCGGCTGAACAGTTTCCAGGCTCACCATAGCCATTTAGACCTCATTACTATCGCGATAACGGTCTGTCAGATATCTTGCAGAATTATCGTTTCATAACATCGATCATTGTATCGGTGAATCGTTACAGCCGCTGTATATCATACAATAATCAAATCACTTCTTCCAAGGATCGTAATCGAAAGATTCAACAGAAACATTTCTTTTACACAGTGGGAATTTGTTTTGGTATTCGAAGCATTAGACCTACATTTTGTTCTGATACAAATAAATCTCGCACTGATTTACTGTTCATACAGTGCGCACCTGTGCTATGTTATCTTCGTGTTTTCAGTTCAGCTAGCTAGCTGTTGTTTATCTAGTCATAATCAAAGACACACTCCCTCTGAATCATACTGATATAACAATTAACACATTCCCTATACCCTCGCGATATGTTATCGTTCTTGAGCGATTGAACAAGTTTTTCCCCCAGAATATTTAGCATAAGAGAATTAAGATCAAATTGCCTATCTGGAAATCTTGAAATAATTTGTTATCCAAAACTGTGTTCCATAGAAGATTCGATTGGAGGATCAAACGATATATCCTAGGAGATATCTTTCTGACAGTTGATTTTGAACTTGAGATTCTCTCTATATACCGAACTACATAACAACTATCAAAGAAAAACTAGATTTAAACGGCGATTAAATTTGATAAGCGTATATATGTGCTCAAAACTCAAATAAACGTATATTGAGTTTTTAATTTACAATCCCATTGTTTATTGGTCTGATTGTGGTTGGTAAGCTGTGAGTAATTTGTGAGAATATGTCCTTGTTAGTACGATGTAACTCTCATCGATCAGTAATTTGTTTAGGGTTAGAAACATTTGTTATCACTGACAGTTAGGCAACTGCATACGACTACACATTGTATAATTTTTCAAATTTGACACGGTCATAAAAGACAGCCTTGCAGCAGTAAAGAGAAAATTTTGGGTAGTAACAACCGTCTCATTGTTTCTAATACCACCTCGAAACCTTATCTAGGCATCGATGATGCGTCGACATAAACCAATGGATATTTGTAACATCCTGCATGCTTAATGCTGACCGAATTATAGATGAGATCCAGAAATGAACTACATGTAGGCTGAGCGATTCTATTCTTTACAGGTTGCTTACTGCACATATTGTGTCAAGCTGTACATAGTTCTATGGCAAGAATGCTTGTGATGCAGTTTTCTTTTTCTTTCTACAGACAACGTATCGTATGAAAGGGTATTTATTCTTCTTCATTGAACGGGAAGTGTTCATGGTTATAACGAGATCGACAACTGCTGTTGAATTAATTATTTGAGCAAGGAAAATGTTCTCTTAAACTTAAAATGTTTAAACCCCACAATGAACATTATAATCAGTGTATGAAATAGATTGGAAACCTAGCCTGTCCTGAAATTATTTGGTCAATTCCTTAGGGGAAAATAAAGAACATTTTTGAAAAGTTACCAGTTCTGACCAAAATGTAAGCATTCCTGGCAAAAAGAAGCCAGTCAAGGACTGGCGGACGGGCAATATTTCAAACATTGTTATAATGCTGCACAAATGAGGCTCAGCAATACAAACTTTTGTTCTCTTTATTTTTTCACAACATATATATCCCCAAAACATTCAGTGTCGTATGTTGCTCATCAAGAATGCATTATTGCTTGGTGCCCCAAAGGGCACCAAGTATTATGATTTGATTTTTCTAAAACTTTTCTGAATTCTCTCTATATTACTCTTGATATTTTCAAAGGGAAGCCGCGCCAATCACATGTGTTGTATCCAAATCAAAAGACCAATGAACAGAGCTGTAGCAAAAAATGCATTACGTCACCATGTGGGTAATACAAAATATTTGGCACATTAAACTGTGGAATATGATTTCGCTTTAAATGTTATATTAAAAGAGAAATAATGTTTTCTATTTAAGATGCTGATAAATGTTAACAGACTCAATCAAAAACATCTTCATTTGAAGAAGAGTCTGCATTTGTTCCAGATAAAGCATTAATTATTTCGCATTCAATAATCGTAGAAGCCACTTTTTTTATAACCCACGCGATTTAATTTTACGCTGGGCTCGCCTGGCGAATTAAAAGTAATGTTTGTGTAAGTACGATGGTGACATCGAAATAAGACTTATGTTTACTAATAGGTAGATCACTTACGACCACGAGACAAGTCATACTTAACGATGTCACTAAATGTTTACGTTGAAAACATGTATTTATTATCAGAGTACTGAAATTGACTCGTGCTATATTTAGAATATGACCTACATCGCTGGTTCCAAACGTTAGCTCAGCGGACCTGGGATGAAATCCCGTCAGATCATCGGAAAGTATTGTATTTATGATATGTTATACTACTGTTAATAATTAACCAGCATGACAAGGAGATATCGTTTTGGCAGTACGTTTTGCACAATTTCCTGTCATTGTCAACGCTACATGGCAACACAGTGCTTTTACTTCAAGTAACTACATCACAATGCCACAACATCATAAACATAGTGACCTCACTTTGCAATGACATCACTGTCTTGAAAATCTAGTGTTGTTGTGTTCAGAGATTTAATTTTTTCTCTGAGATGTCAAAAAGAGTGAATTTGGATGATAAATAGATTGTCACCCTCGTGTATTTTGATATGAAATATACCAACAATCGTTGATGAATGTTAAAAATATTCATAACTTTCAGCAATTCGTGTTGATAGAAATTAATTTTGTGAAGTTAACTTTGAGTAATACTTGTGTTAATATTAGTGCTGTTATCCAGTGTTGTATATTTCACTCATCCCCCGAATTGTTCGACAAATCACAATCTCCTTCATCTGCCTATGTGGCACCAAGCATGCCTTTTTAAAGGCTTTTCTTGTATTATTTGGCTGGACCAGTTACTGGCCAGTAATATACCTGGGAGAAATGTCAGCAGATGATGTGACTGAAATATACAAAGGTAAATATATCTGCAGACGTTGGATGGTCCGTGACATTTCCCTACACATAGAGTTTGCCATTTCCTAACGCAACATAAGAAGTTGCTGTCTGATAAAACCACAGACCCCCTGGGTATATAACAGCAAAGGGGTCTGTATGTCACATTCGGTACTAGCTTCTACCGATAAACAAGGTTCAGGTTGCAGTTTCAGTGATGATCGACTATACGTCATGTGCAGCGTTCAAGTTCGGAACGTTCCGACCTGTAATCAACATTACTCCACGCCGGACTAGCTTTAATTGTTCAAAATGTCAAGGGTTCGTACACCTAATATCATGATTGTACTGTGTAAGTCACATTTACAGGGACACGGTTATGTCAAGACAACCAATCATTCTCAAATGAATGTACATAGCTGCATATCACCTTACAAATTCTAAAACATACAATCAAAAGAAATGTTTTTATACAAATTGTCAAAATATATATTTTTTATATCTTTATTTCTATAACCGCATAAATAAACAACGTAGCCAAACAGTGTACCGTGTTATTCCTGGGAGAAATGTGCCCACCCATTTAGCTTGGTGTCCTTTAAAATATTGAGAAGTAGGATACTACTTCAATTTCAAAAGGTCCCATAATTAGTCAAAATGACTCCGTACAAAAACACGTTTAACGGTAAGCATTAAATGAGATGTCTGTATGACAATGCTAGTTGTATGGTATATCAATAATTATAGCTGATACTCATACTGGCGAGTGTATTTCTTTTTCAATCTTTATTTTGAAACCCGAATATGTTGTATCGTTTGAAGCAAGATTTCCGAGAAAACAATTTGTATACGTTTTTAGTTATTTTTAGTTACCATGGACCTTTATTGAGAATGAGTTAAACGCGACTGCCAAGCAGTACGTCCATATGATGGTTATTTTTTTCAAAGCATTGCATCCATATTGAAGTTCAGAATACTGAAAGAATCTGAGCAGAATGTCAACTACTTCAAAGGCGGTGAAAGAGATATTGAACTAAGGAATTTCGCATATTTTTTTAAAAGAAAAGTTACCTGTTCAAAGTGAAGTTACCCAAGTAAACAAACTTGCTCTTGGGAGTCCGAGATGCTCGAATTATTTTATGAATGCTTCAAAAACCTTTTAGACGTATCAATACAGACTTAAATTATACATACTTGAATCTGTGGTATTGATGCCAAACGAAAAACCATTCTTTTGTACTGAAGGGTGTGATTACCTTTTCTGCTCATTCACTCTAGCCACTGGTAAATGTTAGGAGAGATTTACAAAGTGTCATGTAGTGAACCGGACTTAATGTTCCATTGTTTGAATGAATGTTCCACTTTCTGCCTCACTTTTTGCTACATAATGATGTGTGGAACCACATGTAACCTATATATATATAAACTATATATTAAAAAGATAAGTCAGAAGTTGAATGAATCCATTTTACTGGCTAGTACTTTCAGCTCAATTTAGGAGCATCTTCAGGCCATATACAAATAACGGATATGAACGTCGCCAGGCGACGTCAACTATATATATATACTGTTGGTTGCACTCTACAGGTTGCCTAGGATGACATTCGCTTCATGAAATATGGCTCTAGCTTAAATGTTTATACACAACGTCTTTCTCTGTTTACAATCTTTTAAGGTGTATTTATTATAGATATTTGAACATTCAAGCCAGATAATCTAAATGGAAATTATGATTTTTCTCATCAATAAATCAATTAATTATTCGTATGACTTTCATAACAAACAAAAGTAAATAGTGTATATCTCAAGTGAACATAATCCCTTGTAAGACATTTATCCCTTTTTATTTCTGGTGAGCAAGTATCAAAACTAGTAGCCTTGCAGGCCACAACATTTTAGAAATATATTTCTATCCCCGTGAAACTTCATTATTTCAACTCCAACTGTCGAATGTCAATAATTAACAACAATGATCTGTATTCATACATAATATTGATATATTAAGCTTAGTGTTAAATACAACCAGTCATGTCTATCACTTGTCTGTCCCTAGTTGTATAACTTGAAACTTATCATTTGTGTTGCAGTTTACATTACAGAGGAATCTGTGCCTCAGGCACAAACCAACATGCTGAAATTGATTTACTCATTCATTGTCTCATCTTTACACTGGTCTTGATTTGACTGTAGTAGACAGATTACACCATATCAATCAGACCTTTCATTGAAACCTGTCTCGGCTTTATTATGTAACTCATCAGACTTGATGATTTGATCTCTTGAAGTTGATGTCATGAAATTGCATACAATAACTTGACAACACTGGAATCTTTGTCTTACTGTTACATTTACAGAAAAAAGAAGGTGCTTATCCACTTAAATTATTACCAAATATCTGTCATAACAAGGGAGTGTTTTGTCTACTTCTTTAATGTGTATTTCCTTAAGATTACTTTGTGATGTATTGATAATCTCACCCAAATGTTTTCTGATATCAAATATATCAACACAAGTTGATAAAAGTAACAAATATCCGAGGCTTTATCATCCAAAATCATTTATCATCACATTAGCATGAAAAATGTACATCTTTGAACACTGCATAGCCCTAAAACTCCTAAACCAGTGATGTCATAGCATTGTGACGTCATTGTGTTCATGACATCATAGTATTGTGGTATTCTGTTTATGACGTCATAGCATTGTGACGTCATTACTGATGATGTAAAAAGTTTGTGATGTCATGTATTTTCTGATTACAGGGCATTGTTCAAAATCTACTGTCAAAGCGATATCTCCTAGGAGATATCGCTTGATCTTCCACAAGCGATATCTCCTGTGGTACACAGTTTTGGATGATAAATGATGATATGCAGTATCCTACTCGGCCATTTAGCTCTTTGGATAAATACATTAATTTCTTTAGATATATTTTGATAAAACCCAATACATTTACAGAGAATTAACCACTGCAATGATCTTCAATGTCTCATCATGATGAGACAGGAGACAATGAATCTGATCAGTACTAGTCATTTGGACCAGTGCACTACAAAGTCTTAACGTTTAAATCAATTCCAGTTAACCAAAATATTGAAATGAACATATCATCTTCAAAATGTAACTATCCCTTCTGCCTACCAGTTCTTTCATTTTACTAGCCAAGCATATACAGTAGAACACGGATATAACGAACTCCAAGGGACCGAAGAATTTAGTTTGCTATATCCGGTGTTCGCTATACGCATATAATTCTAATGATATTATATATAGGGACGTGACTTGAAAATTTGTTCACTATATCCAATTGTTCGCTATATCCCTGTTCTACTGTATTCTACTAGCCCTGACTAGCGTAGCAAGGCTTTCAACATACTTAGCAATGAAAATAATTATGTGGGTGTAATATTTATAATTTGCAAACAGGCATATCCCTATAACTTAATTTTTAAAGCAAGCAACACAAAGATAGAGCATTGCCTGTACACAAGGGTGAGGAAGACACTTCAAGACAGTGCAAGACTTTGGGTGACAGAATGTCTGGTCAGTGGTCACCGGAATGATTTTGAGTTTGATTTAGAGGCCTTGCGTTTCAATCAAGTTTATTTCGCAAAAAGGCCTTAGGCCCACGTACAATACAAAATAAACAGCAATTGTCAGTCAGGTGTACAGAGTTCGGAGTGACAGTGCTTCTTTAATATAATTAGAACAGCTTGTTGTTACAGAATAATTAGTACATTGTAGAATATTTAAAAAGTAATGTTGATCAATGTGATTTGGAAGTGCCTTGAAATATTTGCAGCGCAAATCATGATAGACTTTACATTCGAATAGAAAATGAAACTCATTTTCTACAACGTTATCACTACAAATATAACAACGCCTTTGGTGCCTTGGAAGTCCATCAAATCTACCAGTATTCTTGTGTTTTGGAAGTGCACCGATGCGTAACATTGTCAATTGTCATTGCGTTTAATTCTTTCCATGGTCTGTCAAAAACTCTAAACATAGAGAACTGTTTTATTTAATTAAGGTTTGGGTACAATGTAAAACTTACAATTCCATGCATCATAGTTGAAGTTAAAAGCCAGTCGCATATGTACATGAAGCTACCATAAAATATCCCAATGTTTCTCTATGGGAGTTTCTAAGAAGGCATTTCAAAAAATCATCTTGTTTTCTTGCTTGCTGTTGGGAAAGAATGGCTTTAACCGTTCAACCTCAAGAAACCAAGTACAAACACGGTCAAAAGTGTGTTTTCAGTCATGTAGTATTAACCCTTTTATATACTGCTAGCGACTACAAGCGCAAGATAATAGTTGCTTCTACAACTCATGGAGCCGCACTCTTTTAATCATTTTCTGAAGAAGAAAAAAATTGAAATTTTTTTCTCTGGTATTGAGGCCAGAAAATGGCTGTGGTATTTACGCAAAATTTTACCAAAAAATATCTTTGGTGTTGCAAGCAACTTAAAATTTTTGTTTGCAGTATGTAAAGGGTTCATTGTCTTTGGAGCCAGAAAACCAAGAGGTGCCTGTATTATGACAGGTTGGGTGACAGGGTCAGGGTTTTATGGCTTGTAAACCTATTTGCATCTGGTTTGCTTTGTGTGAAAGGGTCAAGCAGGTGTCTGTACCACTGTACGCACACACATCTTACCTGACTGAGGAAGAGTGGGTTCAGGCTCCATCACATCCCCTTGCTCCGACACCAGGGGGCCTTTCACATACTTCTTCTTCAGCTTGTCGAAATAAGACACATCAGGTAGCTTCTGTAACTCCACTGAAATCAGGGATCAATTCAATTATAACAACGCATTGAAGAAATTAGCCTTGAAGTTTGCAATAAAGTATAGTTTTGCCCTGAACTATTATAGTTAAAGCATGAGGCCTCAAGGCCGGATGGTTTGATGTATTATGTTATAATAGTTCAGGGCAAAACTATACTTTATTGCAAAACACATGAGGGCTACTCTATTGCTTTTCTAGTATGTCGATTTTTTTACTCATTTATGAGTTATTTCTACTCCAAATAAACATATTTTGTAAATTATGACGTCGCATAGTGAAAAACCTCGATCAGGGCCATACCTTGTGACGTCATAGCCAATTGTTATTGACGTCATGGGCCATTGGTTCGTGACATCACTCAAGAACTATACTTTATTGCAGAATAAAGGGTGGGCGGTGCCTTTGATCTTTATTGGAACAATACTAGAATGACTGATAACAACAATGATCTGATGTCAGAACATCAACATGTTCATGACGTCATGTGGTTGCTTAGGCGAAAGGTTCTCATTGGAGCCAACTCAAGTAAATGTGCTTCAATTTCAGTAAAAATACAATTTCATCATAAAATAAATAGAAAACTTGTCCTTTCTTGGCAAATACTCAAGAGGATGATATCAGTTTTTATTCAGGGAAATATGGATCAATGTTCGCAGATTAAGATTCTTACATGATCATGTATGAACTAGTCAAAGGGCGTTTTCCACGGTAGGGTTGGCGGCTTACTGCACTGAGAGGACTCCCGGATCCCCTAAAGGATGCCGGCCGGTTGGCTAACAGCTGTAGCTATTAGAAATAGTAGAACAGGGGAGGTAATCGGTTACCTCCCCTGTTCTATCATGTATGAAAATGTACTTTCTAATGATCTTACCATTTCTTTCAACAAGCTTCTCCTCGAGATAAACGGCTGCAAACTCACACACATTGTCAGGCATCCCACGAATGAGACTGCGGGAAAGCCGCTCCAAATAATACTGGAAGCCCACAGGAAGCTTGCGCCGCCAATAGAGTTTCTCCTGTGAGTTCAAGATGGTTGCGAAAGCTCGTGGTTTGTTACCAGAGGCAAACTGTCCTCCATCGTACTCGTAATTCATCGTGCTACCCTCTGCAATAGACAAATTTAAAAGATCATTTTTATTTTCATGACAATTAAAAATGAACAGCTCAATAAAAATGAGAACTTTAAATTTTTAATTTTTGATTATAAATTTAAAATCTTCTTTTGACAAACTTGGTAAGTACTGAGGAACAGTATCAAAAGAGCCAAAGATAACTTGTCTAAATATACCCCCTTTTACTGAATTTCCTCGAATACATTCAAGGTCACAAAGTAGACGCTCAGTCTCAAATAGATGCCGGATGTTACAATATATAATTCATGTTCTCGTTATCTGACATACCGCCGATACCGGTAAATAAATGATTCTCCCTCAACTTGAAACATGCATACCACATTTTCAAAGACACACACCAAGTACTTATTTTTCGTATTTAAAAGCATCAGAGGTTTTAATTTGCTATTATTTCAAGGAACCTTGTCAAAGATTAAATATTCACAACATTTTTGTTATCATGTACTTTGCGCTTTGGGCCTGTGACCCTCTATGTAAACATGAAACTGCTGCATCTGTCTTATTGGTTGAACAGTAAGAATGCTTAGAGCTATTGACGTGTTCATGTTCAATCATAAATGAATATTCAATCAAAACAACTGTTCAGGTTTGAATGAGTAGTTGTTTCAAACATGATTATTAATCTCCCAAAACAAATAAATAGACCCAAATCTCAAATAGATGCTGGGGCTAATGTGGTGTGGAACTCGAACATTTACGGCAGCGGCATCTGTTTGAGGAAATCTGGTGCTACACTAACAGTAAATAGTCCAGCATGCTATATGTCTAACTTTATGTGCGCAGTAATCATGTCATTGCACATAGAGCGAAGTTTTGATTTTGATTTTTTTTTTTGGTGTAAAATTGCCCCAAACAAAAAATTATGAATACTTTTATACTGTGTTCCCAGGTCCGATTATCAATATAGGTTTTCATATGCTATGTTATTAGTCTACGTCTATAAGTCTTTATAACACTCATAAACAATTCATTAGAAGAGATATAGAAAGTAAGGAATGCAGAAGAACGTTTCGTCAAAAATTTCATCTTTGAATTTGCCGCCTTTCTGTATTCAACTGCTGAATACACGCACAAGGCGTAATATTCAATATAATTGGCAATTCTTATATGTTATTCAACTAAAAAAAGATACAAAAAATTACGATATACATACCTCACGGAATCGCGGAATATTAAGACATCATGACATGTTTGTGTTTATGTTTCCCTGAAAACGCCCGTTAGATGATGACGTCACGTAAACTTCAGACTCGCAGCGTAGACGATTCTTTTATCAAAATTCTTTAGAGTGTCATTTCAGATATATACGATTATATTTCGATCAGTTGATGTTAAATCCAATACAAATTTTCAAATTACAACACACAATAATATACTTTAAGCGCAATTTCGTGAATTTTAACCAATGAAACCGCTTGAAAGGCATATTATCGTCAACAACATGGCGGCCTCCATTGGAAACAAGTGGTTGCAAGAAACAACCTGAAAATTCTTGAGAAAATACTGATGAAAGATGATTTCATGCGTGTGATTCTGATTAAAGTGGTATGTGAAACATTGTGGGTTTAGTTATCAAGCGCCAGTATTTGTAGTAAAAGATGTAGCATAGTAAAATACTAGTCTAAATATTAGGCTTCGGCTTCGGATTTCCAAAACCAGTAAGATTTGTTTTCGTATACAAATATTGTTCGTAAACATATTAAGTCGTTTAATTTTTGACAAAATATTTTGCTTTTCGACACAATAGTATTTATTTGTTTATAGATACATTTAAAAAAATATAATTTGTATAAATTTAGTAAATAGTACTAAATAAGGTAATCTGTTTGTATATTGTAAGACTTGTTCAGAAGAATATTATATATAATAATGCATGCATGTTTTTCCACAGCAAGCTCAGGGCTTCTATACAGAAATTAGGGGTTTTGACAAGTGAACTTTGGAACCAAATAGAAGGCCAGACTTATATTTAGAAACATAGGCTTGTATTTGGAATTATTTTAAAGTTTTCATAATCACAAATATATTTTACTATTTGTTTTTGAATATATGAAGAATGACTGATTAAAGGGACAGTTCTATCTTATATTGTGGAAACGATAGGTGTTTATTGGACAAATTAACAAAAAGCAAGCCCAATTCTTATTATCTCGAAATATCTTAGAAGGAATATAAACGAAGAACATCTTTTTGGCCAAACTTTCGAGACTATTCCAAGGAATAACTGGTAGTCATGTTAATGTATGCAATAAGTTAGCTTGTAAAAAGTAAATTTCAATAAATATTTGTTTGTGGTTCGGGATTTTACAACATTGTAGCTTCCCTTTTAATATTCTAGTGACTTAAAAGATGCTCCAACAATTTTCTCTTCCCTTTATGTTTTATCAAAAGTCAAAGCAATTGAGATAACGATGTGACCTTGTTTGCATGATTAAGGTCTTGATAACTGGGTGTTTTTATCAAGGTATTCCACGCCATGTAGAGTAGATAATGATAAACATGTCATCAAGTATAGGTAGGTATGAAGTGATGTTAGTAAGTCATTGAACTATGGCAAAAATTGATCTGACTTGTATATATTTTTTTTATTATTATCAGACTCACCGAAACCTGTCATAAAGTCTAATTTTCAGAATGACATCTTTTAGCCACTTTATATTGTACTCGTTCAACAAGGGTCAGCTTAAGTTCAAACTGCCTACGGAAAAAAAAGAGAAGAGAAATATTTCACTGTGTCCGTATAAATTATGATAAGCTAATTATGTAACTATGAAATGACATCACTGATTGCGTAATTTACTTAAATATCCACTTGCTGGACTCACAGATGCCCACTTGGCTTCTTGTTTTGTTATCTGTAACATAGACTTTCAGTAAAAGGCGGCCCCTTTGACCCCCAAATCTCTGGTATCAAAACAATTCATAAACTCGATGATACATGTTATCTTTTTGAGAAAAATAGATTAGGTAAATATTGTAAATAGAAAAACATAATAAAAGCTATGCAAATCCCTTTCCCATGATTGAAAAGTGTTCACACAAAAATGGCACCAATTTCTTTTCTTTTTACTTGATAATTTCTTGTATGACGGCAAATAATTCACCGTCAGAGTCATTGCTCTATTCATTTGCATAAATCAATGCGAAAATCTTAAAACAATTTCAACTATTAAAATAGTATTATCAGGCATTTTTTCGAATTAAATTTTAAAATGACATTGTATGATAAAGAAGTTATCATGCTCGTGTGTTTTGGGATTATAAATATCCTGCATTAGGAATAAACACTATGTATTTAGCTCGCCAAGGCTCGCAAAATACAATGTTTATTCCTAATGCAGGATATTTACGATCCCAAAACACACGAGCATGATAACCTCTATTTATGTGTGACCCTCTTAGGATTATACATTTGTTTGCATAAGTTGCCTTAAATGGGCAGGAGCATGTTTTTTGAAAATTTTGTATTTCATATTTTTTACTGAATTGTATGTTAATGCTAAATGTATTACAGGTAATTTGATATTGTCAAAATTCTCGCTACACAAACCAATCATCCATAGTCTGAGAACAAATTATAAAGATTCACATAAAGTCCATCGGCGGAGATTTTGTGTGACCACCTTTAATACATTTTGTGTAAGAAAAAGGAATCGCATGGCTAAAATTTACATTATTTATTTGATTTATTTACTGCTCCACTTAGTTTTATTGGATTGTCTTTCAATTGGAACTATTTATTTTCATTTTCCTGACATCACCTTACATTACCCCCCCCCCCCCCCCCTCGCCGATAATGGCTGCAATATTGCCCAAGCGGCAATAACTCACTCACATTACCCTTAAAAATGTGCTACTGTCCTTTTGAAGTTAGGATTGAATTGGTAAAATTTGATGAACATCTTTTCAAATTAAACCATGCAACCATTTCATATTTGTAAAAAGAAAGTGCCTAATTATACCATTATCCACAGGACTATGAGATGAATAAACATATTCCTTGTTACAGCAGGCGTGACAGAGAGAGAGAGAGAGAGCGGCTGCACGATGACGCTCCTATTGGTTGTGAGTTGTCTCACAGCCTGGGTCACGTTATATGCTGTCTTGTGTGTGGTCAATCCTCGCCGCAGGTACGAGTGGCACTGTCGCACGGTCACCGTCATCCACGCCATTCTCATCTCCTTCCTCGCAGCTTGGTGTAGCTTTGTACAGGGACCTTGGCCATTCACAGACGCAGGTAACCATCATATTCTACATATTAAACACCCTTGGCTAGATTATAAGGAAGAGAACTTGTTGAATGGGTTATTATAAAGTTCAGTAAATGAGTAAAATGTCTTGATATTCTACAGTAGAGGTGTGACGATATATTGTTGTATTCAGGAATCTTGACGATACACGTTTGTGTTACTTTCTCTGTAGACTGTACAGTGATATGTATCCATGCTTTTTTTGCCGAAGACCAGGGTATTTGTCAAAGGTAAATGTTTTGTGTTTAAAAAAACTGGAAAAAAGTATCGTTATGTGTATCGAATCACATCAATGTGGAATGACAGGCGGGACTGACATTTTTGTAATCAATATTGTTTCAAGGTATTTATCATTATAAGTCAAGGATATTGATACAAATCTGTGTGCTTTGAGCATACTTTGTCACAGAAATCATATATTTTTATGTGGGGTACTTGAAAGCTGTTACTAAAGCGGAGTTGTTCTATTACAGGGGGCGCCAACACCCCCCTCCAGCACACGACTACCTCCATCTGTCTGGGCTACTTCATCTTCGACTTCTCCTGGTGTCTCTACTTCAGGACCGAAGGTAACTCCCACTCCATATTTCCATCTTTATACATGTAATAATATTAATAATGGATAGCTCTTGTATAGCGCCAAATCTCCACATTTTGGACTTAAAGCGCTCTATGCTCCATTACCCTGTTTTAACCCCGGCTGACATGTATGTCGCTCAAAGGTCACCTCAAACACAACTTTTAAAATGTATACATACATTTGCACCCCTGGGCAAACAGGGGCTCATTTTGAATAAAGTCCTTGCTCAAGGTGACACCGTAAGTCTTTCAACTCATGTTGGCCAGGGAATCATCCTTCGAACTCTCAGTTCATTCCACTTTGGGGTCACCCACCCATCTGGTGTGCCACGGTCCATGTTGCTGAACTATTCTGATAGTGGTTGAACTGAGCTATGCAAAGGACCACATACCACCAAATCCTCATAGTGAAGCATCCAAAAAAAGGAACTCGAATCTGATATCCTCCCGTGTCAATTTAAAACTTATGCAACAAGCCTTTCTTTCCAGATGTTGACATGGGTAAAATGGAAATTTATTTCCGTAGCCTAGAAAAACGGTGAAACATGAACTATTATAATGAAACTGTAATGCTTAGACCTTCAAAGATGTACTTTGTGATATATAAAATTTATATTTATTTATTCGTTTATCTTCTATTTCTGTTGAATGCTTTTTATGTCAATAATACCAAAAAATTAGGAAATAAAGAAAAATCTGCATCATCGTATCATTTTTTTAAAATTTTGGCCTTAAAGAGTTGTTGAATTGGGCTACATATTCCAAACTCTATCCTGTAGTATTTTTATGGAGAAATAATGTTGCTGAAAAGTATTGTTTAAGCTCATTGATCCTGTATCGTACCAATAGGAATATATATGTTCCCCTTTCTCTAGTTTCTCACTGTCCCATGGAATCTCCCAGCAATGTTATATTTTTTGTAACCCCTCTAATTTATCCATGAAATCTTTCTTTGCAGGAGCGGCCATGTTGTTGCACCATGCACTAAGCATTGTGGGATTGAGCATTACGCTACTGGCTGGCAAATACGGGACCGAGTTGGTTGCTACAATCTGTGGCGCAGAAATCACGAATCCTCTTCTTCAACTCAGGTGGTTTCTAAGGGAGACGGGACGTTATGATTCCATCCTCGGGGAAGTTGTTGACGTGGCGTTCATGTTATCCTTCTTTGCTATGAGGATGGGGGTCGGTTCCTTCTTGTTGTATTACTATTTTCAGCAACCAACCGACCTGCTTGGCCGATTTGGTGGCGTGTGTATTTATTTGATAGGCTGGGTGTTTATGGTTGCAATGATTCAATACGCAATCAGGAAATATAAGAAGAAATGGCGAGCATGGAAAAAACATAAGAGTGAGAGTTTTAATGGTGATGTTAAACAATACCACCAGGGGGAAGGAGAATCAGAGGTCACAAGGACAAAAGGGTCAAAGGTCACTAGAACAAACGGGTCAGAGGTCATAATGTCTGGTGTGACTGACTTTCCATTTCAAGGAGAACTTAAGAAACCTACGAGTTACCTGCGAGTAGGCAAACATTCACCGGTAGACAGTGCAGATGTTAATGGTGTTATCAACGGTCAACTTACCTGTTTAGTCAGCGAAAGCGGAAAGAAGAATCTGTGATAGGAGTGGTTGTATAAACATCATTCATCGTATTCTTCATTGAAATTCTTTGTTTCATAAGTCCTGAAGTTGTGATGAGGGTTTTTGTGATATTTCTTAGAACAATTTATGAGAGCTGTTACATAAGAGGAAACATGTGTTCTGTTGATAGTTTTACATTCATGACAAGGTTGATTTAGTAGTTTTTCAGTCGAACCCTGGTCAATATTTAGTTTGACAATAGGCAAAATCAACTCTGTATTGATGCAGCATTGTCTGACAACTTTCTGTAAAGACACATGTTAAGATACAAGTCAAATGTAGATTTATCTGATATCATGCTCAAATTTGTTACAATAGTAATTCATATATCGGTGAATTAACATTAAAACATCACAATTAAAACTATTCTACATTAAATCATGCTTCAAGTTCTTTTTACTTGATCAGGAACTCTATTTGCTCAACTTTCTGATGAAACTAGATTTTTGTTATTTGCGACAAGTTGAATGTTAGAACTATCATTATCATTTGATTTTTTTCTTGATTGATTATGAAAAAAATTGTTCCCTCCTCTTATTGTTTAGTTTGATGTTTTTGCCACAGAAGTTTCAATTTTTATTGAACAAAGGAGCATAATATTAATTTAAATTGTCAAGTTATCATAGGGTTAACTACTTGTACACATTGAATGTTTTATTTACACCTGATATGATAAAATATGATTGTACACTAACATCCATCATTGTACATCTATGTTGTAAGAAAGAAAATGTTCATTTCATAACAAAATTTATTTATTAAGGAGTTAATTATCATGGACAGAGTTCAATTTGAACTGCAACTACCAAATAAAGTGGAAAATGGAAAATGGGTAAATATCAAACAATCCTCATTGTTTTTGTACACATGAAACTTGCATAATACCCAAATTGCAATATATATACAAGTGATAAATAGATGGGAAAGAGGAAATGAATTCATGATATGAAACCACTTTAAAGTTACCCAAGACGATTTTATTGGTTAACTAAACTAATGTCCAAAAGAAACGATACCATACAAATCCCAAAATAACTCAATCCACTGCAGATTAATAAGACTAAAACATAGTTATATCATATCTTCAGTAGTCAAGTTACTTCTATGCAAAATTTTGAAACATTATCTTTTCATGTTTTCGAGAAACATGCATTTAAAAAAATCATCGATCCGGAATCTCCTTAACTAGGCGAGATAGCAGGGAGAAATTGGACACTTTCGCTTGTTTTAAAACGTTCTAGTGCATTGACGCGTCAACGAATTTATGTCAAATAAAGTGCATTAAATCAACAACATTGTTTTCTTACCTTAATTCAGTACTTTATCAATTTTATAGTGAAATGACAAAAGTTCTGTGCATAACACAACTTGAAATTTCGATTTATGAACCCCATGTGCGTTTGAAGAGACACAAAATCAAAAGTATATTTTCCTGAAGAATGAAAATGTGCATACTTCTTTACAAGACATATGCCTGTTAGGCACACTTATATTCGACTCTGTCAGGTAATAGAATTTTGTTTCGGAGGACGTTGAAAACTTGGTATCGTTTCTTTTGGACATTAGTTTATATGTGAATGACTTTGGCATAGCCCAAAAATAATCGGAAACGAAGACTCTTAACCTTTTACATGCTAACAGCTTGTTAGTGAGCCCAGATAGGCTATGCAGCCTTGAACTAAGGGTTAACTTTTGATCCTCGCCATATTGTATTTAGTTTCCTCGATCTGGGGTTCGGCAATGTTATCGCCGACCCGGAATATTCTGCAGTTAGCATCGCAAGGGTTAGGTCAATTGTAAGAACCTAAGTTTATTCTTGAACTTAAGCATTTTTGTTAAGTTGTTAATTCTTATTATGCATATCTTTCCTATCATTTGAAGACCACAAACTAATGATTGGTTTCTTATTTATTGCTTTTCTACAACTTTTTATTGTGCTAGAATTTTCTTTGTACCTTTACGATGATACATGTATGTGATGAAACATGGCATCTCGCAATAGGTAAAGTAACTGATGTTTAACTACTAAGGATGCTCCGTGTTATTGGTATGTTGCAATACAGAAACATCATATTTATGGGTACACACTATTTTAAATATCCAATATCCGAGGTTTTGAAATTAACAATGTCAGTCTGATATTACAGAAAAACAACCGATTTAAACATGCTTTTACAGAAAATTTGTAACAAAGTGTCAACATGTGTTTTGAAAAGGGTTAAAATGTGTTTATATAAGCTCATGGATAACCAGTGTCAGTAAAGATCCCTTTTGAAAACGTCCGACATCTGAGCAAAGATTTACGTTGCTTTTTGGTCATGAAAGTGTGTCAAATCTTGAATTCGAAAAATACCAATATATTGCAATACTTTTTGGAATACTTTTTTCTGTATTGCAATATATATTGCAATACGGAAATGAGGAACAATACCCATTCTTAGAAGTTACATAGTAATATGACCCCTCTGCTGTGTGCTACGTTATAGAAGTGTTGGTAATAACTCGTTGATCCTGTACATAATTATAACTGTGATTTTGCTGTTATACATACATATTTTCCATACTGTTTATGTATTACTACAATTTTGATTTTTCTACTGTTTAGCATCCTTTTGTGAAGTATTTTTTAACATTATTAAAATAATGACCTGCAATTAGTTTTGTTCTCTTTCTACTTTGGGTATAATATTTTCCATTGAAGCATATAAGGAAAGTTAAGCGGCCTTCACACGACAAACTAAAGTCTGACAACACATGTTGTCAAACTCTGGTTTGAGAGTGTGAATGGTCCAACAACTCGTCGCCAACACCATTTTCTGAGTTGTCAAACTGTTGGCATTATAAGATCGATCTCTATTCTCACCAACTTTTCCATCAAATTTTCGGTGTTGTCAAACTTGAGTTTGTCGTGTTAAGTGTTGTCAAACTCGTGTTGTTCAGAAGTGGCCAATGGCATGCAATGTTTTGAGTCACATGACTTTGTGATGTAATAGATATGACGTCATTTGCATATTGAGTTTGACAACACGTTTGACGTCTGAACATGTCGTGTGAAGGCCGCTTTAGTTGTCCAGGTTTTTGTTGTTCTGCAAACAGTTTATCCAGGACAAAGGTGTTGACTCATTGTGTAAATAAAGCCATTTACCTTTCTACATCATTTACAGAGCAATAAAAGGAGAAATATGGATACACTGCAAACCTAAATTTTACTCAGTATCTTGTCTTGGACTGTCAGCCAAACTGATTAAACATATCAAAAAAAATCTGAACAAGCAAGGGTAATGTGCTTCATAATTTTCTTTATTAAAAATCAATTCATGCATAAAAATAAACGTCACATACACACTGTAGAGTTATCTTGAACTAGAAGATAAAACAAGAAAACATTGTCATCAACTCCCCACCAGGGTTTCTCGGTGCCAGTGGAAGCTGATTTTGATCAGTGCTACATGATTAGATGAATCTGTAAATCACCTTGGAAGTTAATGTTGCTATGTAAGGTCTTATTGCACAAGTGGAGATAAAACATTTCCTGAATTTGGGTATATTTCAGTATATTCTTAACAAATAGAACTAGACAGTTAAATACAGGTGTCTCCCACTTTCCCCATTTCTCAAAATCGGTGAGAAATTGGACTATAAAACATCATCTTCTGCTCAAGAAGCACAACGAAACCAAAACAATATGACTCAGAACTCTTCATGGAAGACCCATACATAACATAACCTGCATATATTCGAGACATATTCACAGTGAATTACAAGGTCATCTTGTAAGATATAATTTCTCGAGAACTACACTGTACAAAAATACTTTTAACGTTTTCACAAAGCAGGGCTTGTTATTCAAACAAAAAGCCTTGTAGCAACTGTCGAAATAACTACAGTCAATTTTTCTCAAGGCCTTGGTGAACGAATACAATTTATATAGCCTTTTCTCATGTAAAAGTGCAACAGAAATTCCATTTGCATTTAATCTAGAATCATGATATAATTGACACCACTATCAGCAAAGGGTGTTAAAGGGGCAGTAGCACGTTTTTAGGGGGAATATAAGTTGATGTCAGGAAAATGAAAATTAATGGTTCCAATTGGAAGGCAATGTATTTAAACTAAATGGAGCATTAATAATTCAAATATATAACGTAAAGTTTAGCAATGCGATTCCTTTTTCTTACACAAAATGAATTAAAGGTGTTCACACAAAAATGGCCGCCAATGGATTTTATGTGAATCTTTATACTTTGTCCTTTGACTATAGATGATTGGTTTGTGTTATGAGATTTTTGACACTGTCAAAATAATACATTTAACATTAACTTACAATTATCAGTGAAAAATTTAAAATATAAAATTCTCAAAAAACGTGCTACTGCCCCTTTAAACCGAAGCTGGATTTTAATAATATCTAAGCTTTCAGTATTGATAATAAAATAGAACATTTTAATTGACCTTATTGAGAAAACAGCTAATTTACAAAATAAAAATTATATTATAACATATATTTTGACTATTTCAAGATGTAAGATGGCATGATATCCTCTCCTAACTTACATTTTGGAATGAATATAATCCAAGGAATCAACTGTTTGTTCTAGATAAAGAATTAATAACCAAAAATTCTGATTGTATTTTCATGACTATAGTGAAGATATAATATTGCAAACATTCATTCAGTCCTTCATCCGAGAAAGATCAGCTTCAAAATCCTTGTTGTGACTCAGGGCATCGTCCAAGGGAGACTACTCCACACCGTCCAGACTGCTTAGGTCCTCGAGGCGGTAGAGGTCCGACCTCTTCTGGGTGGAGATAGGAATCTGCTGCCTCACCTCATTTGCATATTCAGGGTCTGTAAGGAGAGATTACTCTCAGCAATAGATTTAAACATGAGATTAAGTCAATGAACCAAGTTCGGTCAGGGTTTCATTTAACAAAAAAAACAGGGAACTTATTTATTTATTAAGAATTTAATTATCAAACCATATAAAGTCATTTTCTGGAAATTATGTAGGCTTAGAACCTCTTTACTTAACCTTACAACAAGTAAAAATAGAGCCAAGGGCTCTGTAGCTCATCAGACTTTTGATGGAAAAAGGCTTTTATCCCTGTGACCCCATTTGGGGTCATGAGGTCATGAAATCTACAATTTAGAACCCCCATTGGCCAAGTAGTCTACACACAACTTTTCAGCTCTCTAGACCTTTTGGAACTGGAAAAGAAGATGAAATTAGGTTTTTAAGGTTTTGACCCCTGTGACCCCATTTGGGGTCATGAGGTCATGAAATCTATAATTTAGAATCTCCATTGGCCAAGTAGTCTACACACAACTTTTCAGCTCTCCAGACCTTTGGAACTGGAGAAGAAGATGAAAATAGGTTTTAAGGCTTTGACCCCTGTGACCCCATTTGGGGTCATGAGGTCATGAAATCTACAATTTAGAATCCTCATTGGCCAAGGAGTCTACACACAACTTTTCAGCTCTCTAGACCCTTTCGAACTGGAGAAAAAGATGAAATTAGGTTTTTAAGGTTTTGACCCCTGTGACCCCATTTGGGGTCATGAGGTCATGAAATCTACAATTTAGAATCCCCATTGGCCAAGGAGTCTACACACAACTTTTCAGCTCTCCAGACCTTTGGAACTGGAGAAGAAGATGAAAATAGGTTTTAAGGTTTTGACCCCTGTGACCCCATTTGGGGACATGAGGTCATGAAATCTACAATTTAGAATCCCCATTGGCCAAGGAGTCTACACACAACTTTTCAGCTCTCTAGACCTTTTGGAACTGGAGAAGAAGATGAAAATAGGTTTTTAAGGCTTTGACCCCTGTGACCCCATTTGGGGTCATGAGGACATGAAATCTACAATTTAGAATCCCCATTGGCCAAGGAGTCTACACACAACTTTTCAGCTCTCCAGACCTTTTGGAACTGGAGAAGAAGATGACAATAGGTTTTTAAGGTTTTGACCCCTGTGACCCCTTTTGGGGTCATGAGGTCATGAAATCTACAATTTAGAATCCCCATTGGCCAAGTAGTCTACACACAACTTTTCAGCTCTCCAGACCTTTTGGAACTGGAGAAGAAGATGAAAATAGGTTTTTAAGGTTTTGACCCCTGTGACCCCATTTAGGGTCATGAGGTCATGAAATCTACAATTTAGAATCCCCAATTGCCAAGGAGTCTCCACATCAAATTTGAGCTCTCTAGAGTCATTGGTTCTGGAGGAGAAGTCGAAAATGTGAAAAGTTTACGGATGGACGGACGGACGGACGGACGCCGGACACCATGCCATGCCATAAGCCCATCGGGTCTTTCAGACCTGATGAGCTAAAAAGTTGAATATAACGGACAGATGGACGGATGCCTGACACCATGCTATGCCATTATCCCATCGGGCCATTCAGGCAAGATAAGCTAAAAATTGCAAGTCAATTTTAATAATTTTCGTGACGTTGTTGATTTTACGGCGCTTCTGCTGAAATTAATCCAGATGACAGCGGGTGTTAGCCTCAAACAATCCAGCAAGCTAAAGGTTAAGGTTTTGACCCCTGTGACCCATTTGGGGTCATGAGGTCATGAAATCTACAATTTAGAATCCCCATTGGCCAAGGAGTCATCACATCAAATATCAGCTCTCTAGAGTCATTGGTTCTGGAGAAGAAGTCGAAAATGTGAAAAGTTTACGGATGGACGGACGGCCGGACGCCGGACGCAATGCCATGCCATAAGCCCATCGGGTCTTTCAGACCTGATGAGCTAAAAATCATAAGTCTCTTGACTGTCATTCCTAAAATAAGATTTAAAACAATAAAGAGCCTTTGGCAAAAAAAACAATGCATAAACATTTTACCTTTAAAATTATATTAAACGTATCAGATGGTAGACTTAGATTAAAAAGAAGAATAATAATAAGAAAAATAAGCAATTTAAATTTAAGAAAAAAGTTTAACGTCATTTGGGCGATTTTTTAGCCATTGGTGTTGTCAAGAAAGAGAGGCTGAATCCTTTAGTATAAGAAGGCATGTCTGTGACACTTACCTATGTCTGCATAGACAACTGCTTCTTCGTGTTCTGTAGTTGATATAACCTCACCCCTGTCAACACAGAAATCAGGTTTATCAGAATTGATGATACATGAATGGAAACAGGATTTGGGTATAGGAGGGACGCACCCTAAGTGACTATTATAAGCATAACTATAACTATTATCTCTTTTGGATAAAAGGTGTCAAAAGAGAAAGTAGCTAAATGATTATTATGACTATTAAGAAGGTAATATTTGTGTCCAGCTTCCGTTGGTCTGTAGACTTTGTGCATTTTTGACAACTCAAGAAGCATAAGGCTTAGGTAGCTGAAACTTTGCCTACATACTACTCCTTGACCAGTGAGGATTGAATCATAGCTTAAAACCTATTTTCATCTCCCTCCCTAGAAGGTCTGTAAATGCAGGCTCTGTTACTAGCAGTGTATAAAATAGATTGGAAACTTGAAATTTAATTGGTCAATTCCTTAGGGGAAAATAAAGAAAAACATTGAAAAGTTACCAGTCCTGACCAAAAAGTAACTAGTCCTTGCAAAATATTGCCAGTCAAGGACTGGCGGACGGGCTATATTTTAAACACTGTTACTAGTGATGATTATAATTTATAGTTTGCTTGACCCTATGGCCCCTAAAAAGGGCTTGTCATTAACCTTTGAATGCAATACCCTAATTTATCAATTGCAGATTTGTTGGCACTGCTTGTTCATATATATGGCTAAAGCACTTTTGATGTAATTTCTTAAATTAATGACTTTGCAACGTAGCATTTATATTTTAATGTCTTCCCTTTACTAAAGGTGTTCAAAATGTTATCGCTTGTGATTTCATAGTAATTTTCAAAATAAGTTCCAACCTTGACCTTTGAAATTTGCATAGGTAACTGTATATATATAACTCCAACAGATACCCAAAATATCCTATGGTTTTATTTTGCAGAGAACACTCTTCATTGTATGATATGTGTGGGATACCTAGTGGAAACATACACACTGACGTAGCAGGACACAGTTTACTATCTAGATGTCATATTTCCTTATCTTGTAAAGCATCTAATTAACTTAGCGATTTACACACCATGGACTGACAACGCTGCTATGTCCCCAGGCGGTGTATGTTGCCTTCTCGTCCCGGGCCGGGGACACGGTCCCAACGTACAGCTGATTGTCCACGGCCCGTCCTCTCTGTAAGAGCTCCCAGTGGGCGGGGCCGGTCGTCATGTTGAAGGCCCCGGGGTAGAGCAACACCTTACAGCCTCGCTTTGAATACATCATCGCTAGCTCCGGGAACCGAATGTCGTAGCAGATTCCAATGCCAATTTTACAGAAAGCTGTTGACATTGGAAAAAAATATTATTCAGCTGTTAAAAATGGTAACTGAGACAGACTTACTTATTCTCATTCATGAGGCTTAATTTGTGAGTTTCAATTGTTAGCTGGTGGTAGCCAAGATTTGTGGTGAGATTTCAGCGATCTTTTTAATTTAAGTTTTATGGAAATTGGAAAAAGGATTATTGTGAGGGTTATTAACACAATTTTCCTTCACAAGGTTAAACATGTGACAGCCTCCCCAGTTGGCTGAGTGACTGCACCCTGAAGGAGGTCTTAGAGAGAGTTTGATAGTTACTCTAAAGTTTGGTATATCAACTAAATATTCCCTTCCTTTTTGACTGACTCTGCCTTGCATTGGGATACTGGTGTTATACATCTGAGTCAAATGAATGATTTGAGGCGTCACGGGGAAAATGATGATAGAATAAGGGTGCATCCTGTCTCAGGGTACGAACGTTACACTATCCCCACTAATCTGTACCCTAGGCTCAGAAGCTTAATTCGCCTGCACGGCCCTACATGGGATATAGCCAATTAAATCATTTTCTCGCCAACTTCTCGAGAAAATTTAATCGAGAAAACGATTTGATTGGCCGTTTCCTTAGTTGGGCCGCGCGGGCGAATCAAGCTTCTGAGCCCAGGGTACAGATTAGTGGAGTAAGCGTAACGTACGTACCCTGAGACAGGATGATAAGGGTGGGGGGGGTACCGTCAAGACATATTTTAATATTTGAAAAGAAATGATTTAATGATGATGTTTTGGGGGTTGTTGCCCTTTTTGATCAGACTACCAATGGAGGTCTATACATACAATGAGTGACGTACGTGTTTCAAAGTCGGTATAAGCAGATCCTGGGGACAACACTTCAGATTCTTGAAAACAAATCTTGCCAGGAATATCAATGTCAAACAAGTGCATCTGTAAAGAAAAGTCTGGTATCTATTAGATAAACAGTTTCTTTAAAAACTCAATCAACACATAATGACCATATTTTGAATTCCACTCAGTTCATCAATAGAGCTATCTCTATTTATCACAAAAGCTCGGTGCTCTGTCAGCAGACTCAGCACTGAGAATCATTAACAAAGAAGAAGATTCTTAATATTGTTCCAGTCTGATTAAAATAGGCCTAGACTAGTTCTGAGGAATAAAATATTCAAAATACTAACTGCACAGAGATATTGAATCCTCTACACTAGTTCTGACCGCACCCTTGTAGCTTGCCTGTTTAATACCAGTAAAGCGCAGCCGAAACCCAGTTGTTAGCAGACCAATCACATCATCTCGCTTATAACACCGCTGGCTGCGATCATGTTCAAAGCATGGTTAACAGGAGTAACTTGCCCCTAGCTTGATACCGAAGGCTTTTGCCGGCGGCTTGTGATTGGGTAGCAGAGTAAACCCCAGAACATGCGACTTACTGGGATGCCGTCTGACTCAGTGGAGAGGACACCTATCAAAGTAACATGTTCGATTCCCATTGAGTTAATATTTTTAAACTTTTATTCCTCGGAACTAGGCAGATTTTAATCAGACTGAATATTGTTCTAATGTTTAGGGTGCAAGTTGCACCACTCAAACTTCAGCACCAGGGATTCAGCAGTTACTAAGAAGTTAAAAGTGAAAAATAAACTGACATCGGACATTATAGGCCAATCTCAAAAAGATTATATTTGATTGGAAATTAAGTGACAAGAGTGGTACTTACCTTCCTGTGCTTGGCTATGAGAGTTCCTTCTGGGTTGAATACAGTACAAGTGTTGTACAACTTGTTATTTTCAACCTCTGGGATTGACCCTGCAAACAAACAGACAGAAACACAGCATAAGCCTCATTCTAGGCCACTTTGGACCCTTAAATTTTCAAAACATTTTCAGAAAATGTCAATAGTTTTTTTGGGCTCATTTGGCACTATGGTCGAAATGTTAGATACCTTTCATGTCATCATGTTGAAGATCCTAAATTGATTATGTCAGAAGAGAAAATTACACTTTGCATTTATCAATAATTGTTTTTTGCAAATTAAACCATTTCTTAAAGCAGTGTTTGAATCAAGGAGCATCAACTTATGGCTTTGGTTGAAATTCTAGAAGATTTGAATTTGTCACCTCCAAAAAATATCATGTGGTCAAATTATTAGAGATGTCGATTTGTTTGAAAAAATTACATATATGTCAATTCAAAATGTAAAAAGTTACTATTGTTCACTCAAATAAAAAAAATACCCTGTATTTTAGAATACTGACCAATTGACCTGGCAGGGTAACCAAACCAAGAAAACAATTGGATAACAATTTTAACAATTGACAAATTTTATCTTTTACCTCCAACAACAAACACTTTGTTATCCTTCGCTGCTTTAGACAAGGCGTCCGTCGACGGGCCAGGAATCTTTTCTGCATATTCTGGGAAGTACTTTGTACCATAGGGCGAGTTGAAACATTCCTTAAAACAGAAAATAATAAAGCCATGGGTTCTGCAGTTTATCAGCTACTGTACTGGATTATCATGTACCTCTACGGTTGCAGACTTACATGTGGAATAATAAGAATTGTCTATGTAGTTTTATCAATAGATAATCATATATATAATCTAAAGATAGAATGTAAAAGGGCATATTTACATAAAATTCATTACAAAAATTATCAGTCATGAATTTGACGAAATTTCCTCTGATGTTTTCAAGTAATGTGCTCTATTCTTTGTCAAATGTAAACCTCAATAACATATTGGATATTAAGACTGAAATACTTATGTAATAACCACATATGTGTAAAAACAGAATTAAGAATCCCCCTAAATTTTTTCCCCCAAAAAGACCCCAATAGGATTGTACGTCCCTTTAAGAGGAAACATGCACATCCTGAATGATAACCCACTTATGCCATTAAATTATTAAATGTCAAATGAAAGATATCTGATATCACACTGGCAATGCGACCACTTGAGCACCGCCATTGGCTGCCTCCTTGATGAATCTGGTTGCCCTGGTGATGTTGTCAGACTTTGTAGCAGATACAGCCAGTTGAACAAGCGCTAACCGGAACTCTGAATATTATAGATAATGATCAAAGTTAACAGTCAAGATATACGCAGGTAAAACTATATATATATATGTCCATCATTTGATTGAATCTATTTTAAAGGGAAGGTCCTATTAGGGTTACTATTGTGAAAAAGAAAGTCAAGGGATATTTCAGTTAGCTACGCAAATACTAGCATAGAATATCTGCAAGTCAAGTCAATACTGACAATAGGTCAACATTATTCAGTCTTGTAATGTGTAAAGCAATGCTTTTATCATAATCAATTAGAAACACAGGTTATTGATGTAACATTTTAATTGATTTATATTTAACAACTTGAAAAAGAAAAGGGCACCCGTGAATTTCGTTTCCACAAAAATACCCTGATAATACTGTGGGCGTTTTTCTTTGCATTATTACCCTTTAACCATCAGACCATAGCAAATTGAAAATGTGACTCAATGTCACATTCAGCATATTGCTGTAAAACACAATGTCAGTTCGTTTTTAACTCATTTAACAAACATTTTCTATAACAACTACTTACTCGACGACATGTTTTCATATACAATAGCCGCAATATCTTATAAACAGTGTTATTAAAACTTTTCAAGCTTTTGATTTCGTCAATGTCACAACACTATTTAGAGTAACCTCCCTTGGCTTTTGAGGCGAATTCGTAACCAAAATTATTTCGTCTCTCCATGAATTCGTAGACATGTATAGACTACATGTTTCCAAACGTGAAGTGCGTGAATCCGTACCCAAAAAAGGAAATGTAAAATTCTACCGCCATTATATAGGTAGTTAACTTCAACGTCTTTACAAATGTTAATATGTTTCTGTGTTGTAGGGTAGACAAAAGCACAATCTAAATAAATTTAGATCAACAGGTCTAATATTTGACAGTATGACCAAATATTAGACCTGTTGATCTAAATTTATTTAGATTGACAAAAGCAGGAACAGTGGGATTCACGTGCTGTCTTTACATTGTCTTATTCTAATCCTTTGATCATATTCTGATAAATTACGGTAAGAATATGACCAGACTTTTTCTAGTGTTCAGACATCAAGTTACAAGTTCAACAGATAGTCACCGAAAATAAAACCCCGAGTTCTTCACAAAATATATATATTATCATATTTTTGATATGAAATAATTAACAATTAAGGAATCTTAACTGAATGAATAGTTTCACGCAACTAGACTTGCTATACTATACTGTCACAGTATCAGTCCAGACCTTCTAGTAAAAAAAATGTAAAGAAACTCTGAATTAGAATATATACAACAACAAAAGGATTGGTTTAATATTTATTTAATGGCAAATAGATGCACAGAATGTGGTTTGCTTTCAAAATTATGCATAAAATGATAATGAACAAATACAAGTTACATTTAATGAAATACATTGACTGCGTTCTTGCTCATTCTGCGAGTCCACTCCTGAAACTATAGTATCTATTTGCTATGTGAATGTCCTTATACAGTGAATACAACCAGTAGTATATGGAAGGAACTATCCAGCTGGTTGAGATATTCATTGTCTGGATGAAATATTTATCTTTCTAATAGGGCAAAAACAATAATATGAAATAAACAAAATGCTCTCCTTTTAGAAAAATACTTTATATAAAAAAACGTAAAAATATAAAGCCAACTTTTATTTTGTTCAAAGGTTAATAATGAATTATTTCAAAGCTACAAAATACATAATCTTTTCAAATGCAAATCGACGAAAAATTTACTCATACTTCCATACGCTCTTTCAAATGTAAGCCATGGTGTCAAACATATTCAGGTTGTACAAAATACAAGAAGCGTTATGAAATGTTTCCTTTGTTATCATGTACAATTATATTTCATTTATCCTGTTAATTATATCTGTATCAAATGTTTAGCTTTTAAAGGACTGATTTCTTCTGAATTTATGAAACTATACATGTTCTTGTCAGCCATTTTAAGATGACTGTAACAACTGAATGTGTGTCTAAATTTTGGTAGTTTTTTTTAATATTAATATTTTTCATTTATGGTCTGTATAACAGACTTACAGCTAGCCCATGGCGACAACAACCCCTTTCGAAGATAACGTCCAAAATAATTCATACAACTAAAAATGATGAATTCCATCTTTCCAATTAATAAGTAGATTTTAATATCATGAACATTCGTTTTTTAATTTGTAATTTACGACGAAGTTAATTAAAATCAATTTGATTCTGACGGACCAAGGATCTATCTTTTGGAGAATGTCTAAATGAAATTTAACCAGAAAACAAGTATCAGATTCAATCTCTTTTTAACGCAATCATGGTATGGTCACACATTTTAATAAACTTAATTGAAACGACTCCGTCAAGCAAGAAAAGGTTTAAAATGGAGCACTATTCATCACCAGAGCAAGTCCGTGTCATGTTGTTTTATCAATACGAACTTAATCTTTTTGGTATGAGTTTGTGATCGTATTCCATATTTATGCTAAGAATTAGCAATGGAGTTGTTTTTCTGAAGATTGAGAATTTTTGATGGTTATGTTCTTTATGATTCTTATTCTTAACGATTAATAACAACAATGAAACGAAATAAGCTAACCATGTTATTATGGTATATAATTGTGATTGATTCCGACTATGTTTGTATAATTGGAGGTTACTCCCGGGGTTATGCCGTGCTAAAGATGGGAAGAATCAATCAATGATCTAGTTTCTCGGCTCCTTGTCTTGTGGCGCCATTGATTAACATAACCTAATGTCCTTGAATGACATTTACCAAGTTGAAGCAATAAGAAATAACAACTATTTCAAAGGATAAACGTTTTGACATAGGTACTAATGTCCTTGTTATGCATCACTGCTTGACAACGACAATAATATCTATGTCCGACGTTGATGCTTGACAATGGCAATGGTATCTATGTCGAAACGTCGCCTACATAAGAATAAATAGAAGATATCTGTCTTTTCTTGACTAATACCATGTTTATCTCATCGAGTGAGGTAGAAAGTTTATATTTTCACGAATGGCGCAGTGAAAATTCTTAACTTTTCTACCTCACGAGATGAAATAAACATGATATTTGTCAAGAATTGACAGATATTCTATTTATTATATGCTGAATTCCTTCTAATTACGCCAAAAAAGGCCAATTTCATGTTGAGCGGCCGCTTGGAAGAGCCCGTCACCACGGTAACAGTGTGACGTCTGACCACTCAGTAGAGTGACGATAAAGGTTATCGCCACTGTAGCCAGATAGAGGGTTTATTTCACTGATAGAACAGAGTATCTCATCCTCAATCATACAATAAAGAAGTTGTATATTCATTAAAATACTTGTCATACCTCAACATGACATTAGTAAATAGATAGTGTACCAACTAAACCCATGTTGGATGTCCGTTATACAAAATATCAATGAAATACACTTTTCTTAATCTATTTAGCATAATCTTAACACGAGAACCCTCTCAAACGATCTAGATGAGCTGCAATTTATGTAAATTCATGTCCATGTTAATTCTCAACTTGAATGGACTTGTACGAAGCAATGAATCATTTCATTCCAGTAATCCCTGGTACTGTTTCATTAAAGGGGGTCTGCAACCCGAATTTTTAACTTACAGAGTTTTATTAGTCACTGTGTATAACCGTACACCAGTACTAGCGAGGTGTACGTCGGAGAAATGTTGCTAGCGAGAAGCCGAAATCGAAAGTTAGGTGATATTAAAACTTTCAAATAATCAACAACATGTGGTAATTTTAGTACACATACTTAGTAAAATGTATGTGCTTGTCATTCTGTATCCAAGGGACATTAACAATGACAGTTGCGAGTAATGTTGTTGTTAGTAACATATTTGCTATCTCTGACTATGAACAGGATATGACATTAAATAGTTATGAAGAAGAAGAAGAAGATTTATTTCTGTCTCACTCGTAGGTTACATAAAAGTGTAAAATACAGATAATTTGTACAAAGTAACTACGACCAATCACTTAGTGATTTATGAGAGACACATAAAATATACATATAAATACAATGTTAAGATATAAGACATAAATATAGTATATAAAATGAGATCATGAAAGGTACATTATTAAAAGTAAATATCACGAATATAAAAGTTGTCTTCTCCTGGTTAAGATATCATGGCAGGCTTTGGAAGCACAAAAGGCTAGGTCGGGGTGTGATAAAATAGATGTAAACTGCTCATCCTTTGTTTTACTGATAAAATCCTCTTCAATTCGTAGACAGCTGGTAAAAAGTGTAGATCTGATGTCCTCGAATAAAGGGCAAAATAAAAGAACATGACTTTCATCTTCTACGCTGTGATCACAGTTAAAACAGAAACGTTCTTGGAAAGGTATGTTGCTGTAGCGGCCAGTCTCTACGTGTAACGGTGCCACCCCACATCGAAACTTCACATAGGCACTTCGGTGGTCACGCCGCATAGGGAGTCGCAGATACTTTTCTTCACAACAATCTTGCTTGTATAATTTGTAAGATCGCAACTTGTTTCGACCGTTTCCTCGACGAGACTTGTCGCGCATGAGTTGAGTTGTCCATGACGTCTTATACTGAGCGGAGGCTCCTTCGCGTACAAGTCTGGCAAACATTTTGTCCTCTTTGTGTGTTTTAATGTCACAAAAATCTTCTAAGTGAAGTTCCCGAAGTTAAGTAGCAATTTTATAGTTCCATGTCTTTTTCTTGCACGCATTTGCCCATTCAAATATTCTTTTGTTAAGCCTCCTCTGGGTCAAGTTAACAAGTCTAGCCCACTGTCGGGACACCGCTACACTCTGTCTCACTATAGGTGCTTCCCATCCACTTTCTCCGTTTATGGCCACATTCGGTGTATATTTCCCCACTCCAAGGGAGAAACGAATCGCTCTGTGGTGGAGTGCATTTACAGCAGAGTGTTCTGTCGTTCCCCATATGGAAGCACCGTAGTTTAGCACTGACCATACCATGGTGTCATAAAGCTTGGTGTATACGTTGAAGGGCATACCTCCTAGGGCTTTGAATGTTGAGATGAGTTATGTCTCGGAAAGCTATTGACATGATAATAACATAGAAAAAGTTGATGAAACGGCGATGATTGCTTTTTAAGTGATCCCGTTTGAGATCACGCTCCTCACTAGCAACATTTCTCCGCCTTACACCTCGCTAGTTCCGGTGTACGGTTATACACAGTGTTAGTAGGGCCTCGAAAGAGTCGTAAATGCTCGGTAGGGACGAAATCATTTGGTTACAAACCGCTTAAAGCTTTGACTTTGATATTTCATCAACCAATGTACTGTATCCTATTAACCGCATTGCTGCAATGAATGGCCATATATTAAAGGATCAATTCTTATAGATCTGGCAATGTGATGTCTCCAGCAGCCCTTAAGGATTTAACTATAAATTAATCGAAAGTTCATTTTATTTTGAACTATATCTCTTACTGTTTGAATCTATATCCTACCCACAGGAACCCGATATCGTAAATAAAAGGTAGGTAAAATGTGGGTAAGAAAGACCACCGTTCTTACCCATGTTCGGGTTCCTGTGATCCTACCCTCTATTTAGAACAAGTAACCATTATCTGCCTTTCGAAACTGGTCGCTGGAAAGACATTGCATGTGAAAATAGAAGTTGCCCGCGCTGTGACTCACCAACCATAGCTGATGAATTTCATTATTTGTTTCGATGTTTAGCTTTTGCTAATATAAGAAAAAGTTACATATTTGATTATTTTATGTTTTCCCTAAAATTCATGAAATGAAATACTGTTGTGCTTTATAGTCTCTCAGCGTTAAAAAAATGTCAAAATGTATTGCAACTCTGAGCAAAAAATCTGATGCAATTGACCTTCACATTGTATCTACTAATATGTTTGTAGGACAAGAGCATAAAGATAATCTATATGCTCTTTTTGTATCACCGTTGGTGGCGAATAGAGAATATAGAGTTTGAACTTAAAGGGACAATAGCACGTTTTTTGATAATTATATATATTTTAAAATTGTCACTGACAATTGTAAGTTAATGCTAAATGTAATATTTTGACAGTGTCAACAATCTCATAACACTAGCCAATCATCCATAGTACGAGGACAAAGTATGAAGATTCACATTAAATCCATTGGCGGCCATTTTTTTTAACACCTTTAATTCATTTTGTGTAAGAAAAAGGAATTGCATGGCTAAACTTTACGTTATATATTTGAATTACTACTGCTCCATTTAATTTAAATACATTGTCTTTCAATTGGAACCATTGATTTTCATTTTCCTGACATCACCTTATATTCCCCCTAAAACGTGCTACTGCCCCTTTAAGACTCCTAGCGTTAAAAACATGTCAAAATGTATTGCAATTGTAAACTCTGAGCTGAAAAAACTGATGCAATTGACCTTCACATTGTATCTACTCATATGTTTGTAGAACAAGAACATAAAGATAATCTATATGCTCTTTTTGTATCACCGTTGGTGGCGAATAGAGAATATAGAGTTTGAACTTAAAGGGACAGTAGCACGTTTTTTGATAATTATATATTTTAAACTTTTCACTGATAATTGTAATTTAATGCTAAATGTTATATTTTGACAGTGTCATAAATCTTATTACACAAGCCAATCATCCATAGTCAGAGGACAGAGTATGAAGATTCACATGCCGGCCATTTTGTGTGAACACCTTTAATTCATTTTGTGTAAGAAAAGGAATTACATGACTAAACTTTACGTTATATATTTGATTTATTACTGCTCTATTTAGTTTAAATACATCGTCATTCAATTGGAACCATTAATTTTCATCTTCCTGACATCACATATATATCTAATACGTTTGTAGAACATGAGCATATAGATAATCTATATGTTCTTTTTTTGTATCAACGTTGATGGTGAATAGAGAATAAAGAATTATAATTGTTATAACTTGACACTGCAAAAGACAAAAGTCATTCTCTCCCCACAGAGGCAGGTCAGTGTGAACAAGTACGGACATGACTGAGCTTCCTCCGGGAGGAGAGAATGTGCAAAAACTGAGCAGCCGGAAACTGAGAGGTATGCCTTCCCTTGTCTCGCTTCTCCACAGCCACGATAACATTGACATTTTTGAAGAAATATATAACATTAGAGAATAAAGGACTTCGACCTGTGAATGAAAGAATTAATGAGCGTGTGATAAAAAATTATGTTATTAGATGCCAAAAATTTATAAAAGGGTAGGCATATCTGGTAACCTTCAAGGTCAAACAATCAATGATCACTTTTAATTGGGAATGACAATCATATAGTGATTAAAAGAAATCATAATTAGTGAAAACCATTTTCTAAAAAGCATACCTAAGTCAAGACATCGCTGTGACATCGACGTTTGACAGAATAAAAGGAAGACATTTTTAAGTCTTGGTAATTTTCCAATGTTGATATAATACTAAATGAGAGCCTGAAAGCACAGGATCCTTAAAATATATAATTTTTAAAAGTAATGTTTTACTGATTTAAACATTTTAACCTTGACCTTTGACCTTTTTTTGGCAAAACAAATTCCAAGGTGGTATAATTAAAGAATGATTCATATGACTTCTAAAAAAAAACTGATTTAAAAATTTGATTTAGGGGTAAACATGGCAATATCCAATAGCTCGTGTGACCTTGCCTTTAAAATTCAATGTCACGCAATCAATGATAACTTTTCATCTACCATAACAACGTATTGAATAAAAGAGTTAATTCAAAATTAATTGTTTTCGCATTACTAGTCAAATTCATGACCTTGCTGTGTTCATAGTCCAGCGAAACCCTTTTCAAATATTGGTTCTTACCAGAGCCAGATAGGACAAAAACAGAAGGGAGAAAATGGCAATAACCAATAACTCGTGACCTTGACCCTTGACATTCAAGGTCACACAATTGATGCTAAATTTCCACTGAAGTATTACAATCATGTAATGATAAAAAATCATCACCTCAGTTTTGAAAGGATAATGTTTCGGAACCTTTAGCAAATAGTTTATCAATTAGATAGGTCTTTCTCCTGTCGTTTCCAACAATTTTCAGATTGTTGCGTTTTTTTTTACCTCGATGTTGAACTTCTATCCGTACTGCCTCTGTCTGTTAGCAAAAAGCAAAGTCGTACCACGCCATTTTGAATATTGAATCCGACGTGATCCGAAGTCACAGCTGTGTAAACATGCAGTGTGACGATTGACTGCATCGGACAGCCGGCAATCACATACTGTCTGAACATTGGTCGGATATTTTATAACATTTTAATATTGTGAATAACCGGGAGTAAGTTACTGTTATGTGTATTATTTTGACAGTTTCAAAATCTCATTACACAGGCCAATCACCCATAGTAAGAGGATAAAGTATGAAGATTCACATAAAATCCATTGGTGTCCATTTTGTGTGAACACCTTTTATTCATTTTTTGTAAGAAAAAGGAATCGCATGGCTAAACTTTACGTTTTATATTTGAATTATTACTGCTCCATTTAGTTTGAATACTTTGTCTTTCAATTGGAACCATTAATTTTCATTTTCCTGACATCACCTTATATTCCCCCTAAAAACGTGCTACTGCCCCTTTAAAGTATCTTTAAGTCTTACATCTGGTCTAAGCCAGAACCAACAAAGTTTCGAAAACGCGTATGACATTGCTTAAACATTTTTAATGTTCTTTTTCACAAGCTTTTAACTATTTCAGTATGCCTTTTGATCAGCATATATGCTTACAGGTTTGCCATGCAAAACTAAGAGAATGTCTTTTTTTCAGGCGAGTTTATATTCTCACGTGAACGTTGATAATCTAGATTTAACCAAACGTATTTGCAGGAAATTATATGTCTTGAAATTTAAATTTTAAAATAAAAAAAATCTTATTTGTATTTTCAAAATTTACATGTTTAATAATCTCTGATAATCCTTATACAAAGAGGTTCTGAATGTTCTCAAGTTTGACACGCAATCAAAAATGTCCAAAGTTCATGCAGTTTATCGAGTGTTAAAGGGGCAGTAGCACGTTTTTAGGGGGAATATAAGGTGATGTCAGGAAAATGAAAATTAATGGTTTCAATTGATAGACAATGTGTTTAAACCCAATGGAGCAGTAATAATTCAAACTTATAATGTAAAGTATAGCCATGCTATTCCTTTTTCTTACACAAAATGAATTAAAGGTGTTCACAAAAAATGGCCGCCAATGTATTTTATGTGAATCTTCATACTTTGTCCTCTGACTATGGATGATTGGTTTGTGTAATGAGATTCATTTAGTATTAACTTACAATTATCAGTGAAACATTTGAAATATGAAATTATCAAAAAACGTGCTACTGCCCCTTTAAACAAGAGATCTAGCGGTTTAGTAATATATCAAAAATAAAGTATACCATGTCAAGCATGGAACGTTATCCAATCTTACTTGATAGAAACTTACATCATTATAATAAAATATTTGTAAATATCAATTGCTGAGATGAAAGTTAACAGGGCAACATGACACGTTTAAGGAAATGGACAGATGAGAAACGTGGTAAGAACAAGGTGAAAGTGAAAGATAAACCACGCCTCCGAGGTCTGCTACTCCAAGATAACGTTCAAGCGAGGGAACAGATCATGAGGAGAGGGGTAGTGGTTTCTCAAATTTATGAATCGTCAAATATCAACATTTACATTTCAGCTTTTTTCCTTCCAAAACAATGTTTTCTCCCCTTCTGGCCCTATAATGAGACAGAAAGATGTACAAAATACAATTTACTTGTCCCCAGTGGGCTACTAGCAAAGCGTTCTGTGTAATTAGCGAAAGATTCCAGGTTCAAATCCATCCATATCTACTGACATAATCAAAAGTTTTAAAATTTTCGGTGAACGTTGCTATGTGATACAATTTATTTTGTTGGTCAGACGAATTATTCTTAGTCTCGTTAGTCGTCTTAAATACGGTTGAAATAACGGCCGTTGACTGAGTGGTTATCTGTCATAACCATCGAGCGTTCAGCGAGATGATTGTCATATATTCACGAGGACGAGGTTATCATTTCACATGTAAGACATGGCTATTGTTAAAACTGCTTTTTATTAGAAAACATATCAACCAAATGTTTACTTATTGAAAAGTAGTTGTGATTTGTGTTAAAGGGGCAGTAGCACGTTTTTAGGGAGAATATAAGGTGATGTCAGAAAAAGGAAAATTAATGGTTCCAATTGAAAGACAATGTCCTTAAACTAAATGAAGCAGTAATAATTCAGATATATAAATTAAAGTTTAGCCATGCGATTCCTTTTTCGTACACAAAATGAATTAAAGGTGTTCACAAAAAATGGCCACCAATGGATTTTATGCGAATCTTAATACTTTGTCCTCTGACTATAGATGATTGGCTTGTGTAATGCCATTTTTGACAGTGTCAAAATAATACATTTAGCATTAACTTACAATTATCAGTGAAATATTCAAAATGTAAAATTATCAAAAAACGCTGCCCCTTTAACGTTAGTATACTCCTGTTTTAAATATTGCTTCAAGTGAAATCGACTTTTGGTACTCAATAATTTCTTCTACAACTTCGGATATCGTTTATCGTCTACTTTAACGTATTGTATTGGCGATGTCGCCGACGTCGACCTATGCTTAACTTATAGCCAAATGATTTGGCATTAACTTTAAAAGAGGTCATGGACACTATAAAAGTTAAGTTCGAAAGTGATGAAAAGTTTGAAATAATTCCAGAGGATAAATAAAATAAATCGTAATTTTGAATATAGTAGGGGAAATATAAATTAAAAGTAATAAATAAAAAAGGATAATATTATATAAATAATCAGGTTGGTTGATTCTCCTTTAAGAGTCATTTCATTTATTTATTTATCCATTTAAGTTACTCACACTTCGAGTAAAACTACTTATGAGCCAGCATTGAACTGAATATATTCAATATCATTGAGAAGACGGCATAAGTTCTTCACAAATTACCACTTCGATTGTATAAGATCTATATAACACTGGAGTAAGATGTCTCACCGCTCAATTTGTTCGGGCCAGAACAGATGTTCTATTTATAGCGCATAAAGCAAACACGGAGAGGTTAGCTTAACCTGATAACCGACGACAGGCCTAGTGGCCTTCATGACCGGGTCCCGTCAGGTACGTTCGCCTTTATATTCATCTTCTGTCATGCGTCAATGACAGTGGCATATTCCTAGTGTTTCACACTCATTCTTACCCAACCGACTGCCATCTTTACTTACGCCCAGCGTCAAACTGCTCATTTGGGTGACAAGGCTAGGTCTAAGGCATGTGACTGCTGTAACAGAAATGTAGGTCATCATTTGGCCTGCTAGCGACATAATAACGCGTTTTATTGCCTATACATATGGGTTAAACTAGAGCAAAGAATTATGTCTTAACTATGAAAGTTTTCTAAGAATGTCATATGGTTTGATATGTGACTCCAAATTGACTGAAAATATTGTACAAATTAACACCGATACACAGTTAACTATTTGTATATGTCATCCAACTTTGAATTGGGGTGGATAATAAATACATTCCTGCATAAAGAAGCTATCGAAAATCATTCATCAATATTCAAGGTACAGGTATGCGCTCTTACACAATATTACATTTCACAATCGCCATCTTACGTATTGTAGTTATGAGGGATTTGCTAGCCCAGTGCGAATATATCTACCATACATCATAGCAACTGATAATATGTACAGTACTAATATATATCGTTAAAGTAAAATAAAACATTATTTCATATTGCTTGTAATATCAAATACTTAAATTTAGTGTGTGAAATAATCAAAATAATTACTGTACCTTCATTTATTTTATTTTATTTCTTTAGGGTTTTTATTTCATGTGTATTCAGTCAATCTAGACTTACAAAAGTGGGGGTCTAGACTGTAAAAAATCTCCAATATAATACACAGTCATGGAGCAGGAGTAATAATATCGAAATGACACTAATTTTTTTATTGGAATGACATTCACCAAACGTCATGTATCATATGCTTATCATCTTATTGATATCCTTAAAGAATATTGTTTATCACTTGTGAAATCCATGATATGTTGCTTTTAATTTGAAATCTGTACAGGTGTAAGTTTATATACAAATACTGCAGCACTACTTGAATGTGAGTCTTAATCAAGTAATTCGTATTTTTCCTAACCTGATCTTCTGTCCTGCCCATTACCCCGATAACATGAGGCAAAATCTCTAAAAGGGATTTAAAGGGCTAGGAGGTTACGTTTTATATGACATGAACTTTATGCTAAGATCAATAAAGATAACAAAAATGTGTAATATCCTCTTTAATACCTGTAAGCCTAGTTATTAATGTTGTATACATTGTTTATCCCCCCCCATTTCAAAATATCCATTGTTTACACATGAAAGACGCAGCTGTTTGTTATTAGTTTTATCAACCAGTTAAGCATATTAGACATTGTGCAAAACTCATTCGCATTATTTCAAATGGATAATATATTTACTTATTACCCATATGGTTGAAAATAAATGGTGACATATTTTCAATATGAGCACTAGTGCACATATCACTTTTGCCGTCGCAAGGGAAGCGGCCAGTTTCTTGGATATTTCTAAGATGGTAAAATTGAATAGAATCGGTATAACGAAATTATTATCTTCGGAAGTGTGTCATATGACTATTACGAAACTCATGCAAATTTGTGTACAACAATCGCTCTCGCTCGGGTAATACAAAAATTCAAACTCGTTTCGTATATTTCATATGATACACTTTCTCGGGTAATAATGTCTATATATGTTGCATTTGAGAAATAACGGTTTAAATTAAGAAATTGTCTTTCCTTGGTATAATAGTTTTCGATATCCTTTGTTCACCATGCTACTGCTACTCTTTGTTTGTAGGTAATTTTTCTTTTTAAAATCACACGGCAGTGACAATTTGCAGCACCTTTACCGTTTAACTTTATCCAATAAAATTTCGTCTTTTTGAGTTTTGTCCAGTAAGAAAAATGAGGGACTCCAGTTTTCTGGACCATTACGGGTCAACCGCAAATTCGCCAAACGTAATTTTGAAACCTTGTCATAAGCTGACAGGAAGATATATTCGATTCGATAGTGTTTATTAGGTATTGTAACTAATAGGTAGATTAATTGGATGCATAATTTCGAATATTAAACGTATTTGATATGTTTTCTTGATTTCCCCATAAAATCAAGCATTTTAGAGATATTATGCATAAATGGATATATTTGCAAGTCCAGTGATGAGATATGAACTTCAATCAGCATATTGGATATTTTGTAGCCTATCAAATCCAAATAAAATTTTAAGAAAGATACTCCGTGTCACTTTAAGATGCTTGAAAATAATGAGAAAAAAAATAATTCTAACAAATAGTCATAAGAAACATGAGCAATATATTGAAATTGATGAATAAAAATCCTCACCCTATATAATTAAGTTGACAACAGATATAACAAATTGATAAAGATATTCATGTACGTAACGCGTGTATCGTCTGTTACAAGTTAGATATCTTGAAAATACTAATTTTAATATTCATATGCAAAAACTATGAAGACGTAATTTTATTCAGCATTTATGTGAATCGATAAGTTACAATTTACCATGATGTAAAGGTCTACATAATCCAAAACGGTTGCTAAAATGTTGTTTGATTTACTAATAATAAAACTTGAGTATTAAGCGTAATTTTAAAGTAATACTTATAAGTATCATACAAGCGTCAGTTCCTTAAAGACATTTTGGAATTTGAATTATCGTAAACTGCATGTATGGATAATAATAATATTTTGTATATAAAACAATGGCGAACTAAAAAAATCAAAGAAATTTTGGAATTAAAAAATATTGAATTTTCGTAAACTGCGTGAAGAATAAAAATACTAATTTATACCTATAAAACAATTGCGAATCGTTCTGTTGTCGGCATGTGTTTTAACAATGCAGTGTAAGTTAACATGAAGGCTTGGACGAGATAATAAGATTGCCATGTCAACATAGTGCATGCTAAAGAAACGCAAGTACAAGGCCTTTAACAAATCGTGGATAAAGAATTTGCATAACACCAAACGGTATTACAGATAAGGCCCAGGTTGCAAAACGTCTCGTTATCGTTCGCAACTCAATGTTGGTATAAACATTTTTATTCAATAACGAATCTGGTTTGGTACGTAGATAAAACTTTGTTTACTTCAGAAGTTTAAGAATCAATAACAGAGTATACAAAATCTGAAAAAAGTTAACACTATCGATGCAATAAATGAACATGTTACATTCTAAACTGAATGTAATTTTTACAGACTGCAGTGTTAACATTCTAATCTTTACGGTTCTCAAGTCTGAAACATAAAGTACGTATAACTCATTTTTTGATTGAAAAAAAATTCTCTAAACTCCAATTTTGATGTAACCATTCTAAAAATATTTAGTTTTCCCTGACCAAGTGTTCATCTAACACGTAAGGGACCGCTAATGTATTACTAGGGTGGGTTTTCCGGGGATTTTCATGGGACGGTTAGAAAGAAATATATAGTCGACAATTGAGGGTCGTTACAAATTACAAAGGGTTGGGGAGGGTAATTTTCATTAGACAGTCATAAAACCATCAACAAGTAAGACATATTTTTGTTCTTGAAAATTGATGTTAATTTGTCCAAGGCTTATCTCCGAAATAATACATGACATCAACCATGATTCTTAATGCATTTTCCCCCAAAAATTGTATTCAAAAGCAAGAATATAAACCTTGGAAGTAATTTTGTACAAGGCATATCTCTTAGCTAAACAGCTACTATACAACCAACAATTTGTATGATGAATGTTTTCAACATTCTATTAACTTGTAATTTCCTTAAAGTGTCTATACATAACGTTAAACGCAGATCCGGATATCTTCAGAATGTCCAATTCAGCTTTGACGTAATCATCTGTGTAGCTCTTTTCATACAGCTGTGTAGCTCTTTTCACAGCTGTGTAGCTCTTTTCACAGCTTACCTTCAAATATACTATAATATACACGCTTTTGTGTACACTGCGGGTTCATACTCCAATATTTGCCTTGGGTAGTGAAAAGAAACCCATGTCTTTAGTGATAACAATATGCCATTCCACACTGAGCACTAATCTGTCTACTCAATAATTGCTCAAGATGTCGTTAGAAGGTCACAGCCCTATGCAAAATATCAATTTCCTTGTAGTTGAGCAGAGGCACCCTTTGAGTAAACTTTGTTGCACCACATGTCTCTCAACCTCAGTCGGAATCTACCCAAAACTTCTACAAGCCAAAACGTCTTTAGCTTAAAACAACAATATTTGTTAATAAGGAAACATATATGGATGACAACTTCTTTATTCATCTGCTTGAGAACGGCACAATAAACTGTGTCGAAACGTCGCATATCATGAATAAAGAAGTTGTCATCCATATATGTTTCCTCATTATCATCATTCCAACTTCTAAAATGCCCCTTAAGGAAGCAACAATATTTATGTCCACTGCATCACTTGAAGGGGAAGTAGCACGTTTTTTGATAATTTTATATTTTAAAGTTGTATTATTGTATGCAAATGCTTAATGTATTATTTTGAAAGTGTCAAAAATCTCATTGAACAAGCCAATCATCCATAGTCAGAGGACAAAGTATGAAGATTCACATTAAATCCATTGGCGGCCATTTTGTGTGAACACCTTTAATTCATTTTGTGTACGAAAAAGGAATCGCATGGCTTAAATTCACGTTATATATTTGACTTTTTCCTGTTCCACTTAGTTTAAATACATTGTCTTTCATTTGGAATAATTAATTTTCTTTTTCCTAACATTACCTTATATTCCCCCTAAAAACGTGCTACTGCCGCTTTGACCCAAGTACACGGAATCACCCAGCTTGCAGTATATCTCATTTTTAGGTGCTTAACCAAGCCATCCAACAGGCCGAGTCCGTTGAACTGCACAGAACCTCTTGCAAACAAGACCAGAAATGCTAAACGAGTCCATAAACAATACCCACAGAAAAATACCTTCAAGGAATAATTGGTCCAAGGGGATATGCTTAGATGTTACCGGTGCAAATTTGTTTAATCATCCTTTTTCAGATGGCTGATATTTCCTTAAGGTTTAATGTACATAACCAATATCGACAAATAAATGCCTTCAAAGAATAATTGGTCCGAGGGGGTTGGGTTGGATGTTTCAGTTGCAAAGATTTTCAGATGGTTGATATCCTCTTTAGTAATAGAGTTCATAAAAAATACCGACATATAACTGCTTTAAAAAATACTTGGTCCGAGGGGGTTGCGATGGATGTTTCAGTTGCAAAGATTTTCAGATGGTTGATATCCTCTTTAGTAATAGAGTCTATAAACAATACCGAGAGATAATTGCTTTAAAAAATACTTGGTCCGAGGGGGTTGGGGTGGATGTTTCAGTTGCAAAGATTTTCAGATGGTTGATATCCTCTTAAGTAATAGAGTTCATAAAAAAAAAACGACAGATAATTGCTTTAAAAAATACTTGGTCCGAGGGGGTAGGGTTGGATGTTTCAGTTGCAAAGATTTTCAGATGGTTGATATCCTCTTTAGTAATAGAGTTCATAAAAAATACCGACAGATAATTGCTTTAAAAAATACTTGGTCCGAGGGGGTAGGGTTGGATGTTTCAGTTGCAAAGATTTTCAGATGGTTGATATCCTCTTTACTAATAGAGTCTATAAACAATACCGAGAGATAATTGCTTTAAAAAATACTTGGTCCGAGGGGGTAGGGTTGGATGTTTCAGTTGCAAAGATTTTCAGATGGTTGATATCCTCTTAAGTAATAGAGTCTATAAACAATACCGAGAGATAATTGCTTTAAAAAATACTTGGTCCGAGGGGGTTGGGATGGATGTTTCAGTTGCAAAGATTTTCAGATGGTTGATATCCTCTTTAGTAATAGAGTTCATAAAAAAAAACGACAGATAATTGCTTTAAAAAATACTTGGTCCCAGGGGATGGGGTGGGATGTTTCAGATGCAAAGTGTTCGATGTAACATCCCCTAAGCTTTTCAGGTGGAGAGTTCATGTATTAGTATTCTCTCGAGCCTAACTACCCTTCCAATACTGACAGAGAAATTCCTTCAAGAACATAAGCCTGTCCATGTAAGATTGTAGATACTTCACCGTGAACTTGATTACAGTTGAGTCAAAGTTAAGATAAGATATCAAGCTACAAGTCATGATAGCGAATACTTCAGTTACTCTTTTACCTTGATCTGTGACAATATACAACCTACCAACGCTAGACACTACATATTAGAATTGTCTAATGCTTGTTGACAATGTATTCAATGTTATAAAAGAATGGAATATGTCAGTCAGGATCTACCTCTTTTTATACTATGTATAAGTTCAATTACACTTGTGTTTCTATATTAAACATGAATGACGCCCGGTAATAACTCTGCAGTCTTTCTTCTGTATACTATATCTAGGTTTCTTCACTAGCTTAACTTGTATATTATTACCTACGAGGACAGTCATATCGAGGTTCATATTTTTCATATGTTGCCTTAAGGCAAAATATCACTTTTTCATTGTGACGTCACGTATTAAACAATGATTTGACGTCACCGTTCACCTATGACGTCACAATCTATACGGGTCGGCCACCCGCTAGTCTACCTATGCTTAGAGGTAGGTTTTGAACATCTCCTTTAATTTTTGGACTACGGTTATAAATAGAATATTATATTCGTGCTTATGACATACTATGTTTACGAACACTCCTATAATATCCTCTATTTATATAAGAAGACATGAAATAATATCACCAACGAAGCAGTCTCTCACTGCTGATGGTATCGCCTAATGAATACTTTGTGATTCATCTATGTTACGTTAATCTGAGAAGTTATTTGTTCATTGGAAGTCATTATTTGTTCATTGAAAGTCAGTATTTGTTTATCTGAACTCACTAATTGTTGATTGGAGGACGTTATTTGTTCATTCATTATTCATTATTTGTTCATTCATTATTTGTTCATTCATTATTTTTTCATTGGAAGTCATTATTTGTTCATTTGAAATCAGTATTTGTTCATGTCAGAGCATTTTGTTTGAAAATGAGTTCATCAAACCTTTAGTTTGTATCGGCTTTCAGATCGTACTTGTGATAAAAACGTACAATTGAACAACATTCAGAAACAATCCAATGAACAACACCTTAAAGGGCAGTAGCACGTTTTTAGGGGGAATATAAGGTAATGTCATGAAAATGAAAATTAATGGTTCCAAATGAAAGACAATGTATTTAAACTAAATGGAGCAGTAATAATTCAAATATAAAATGTAAAGTTCAGCCATGCGATTCCTTTTTCTTACACAAAATGAATTAAAGGTGTTCACACAAAAATGGCCGCCAATGGATTTTGTGTAAATCTTCATACTTTGTCCTCTGACTATGGGTGATTGACTTGTGTGATGAGATTTTTTACACTGTCAAAATAATACATTTAACATTAACTTACAATTATCAGTGAAAATTTTAAAATATAAAATTATCAAAAAACGTGCTACTGCCCCTTTAAGCATCAAATATGAAGCGAAGCGTTCAAACAGCTTTCAGCTAAAATAATCCAATACAAGACTTAACTTATGAATGGAGATTATGTTGATGGTTATGGGCTACCATGCCAATGGGCTACTGCTAAAACGGGAATAGTTCTGATAAATGTCACGCATCATTACTTGTCTTGTCTCATTAAACGATGTTTAAGTACCTATAGCAGAATTTCGATGAATCTATAAGATATATCAGAAGCGTCTGATTGGAGGATTTAGGTTAAATGGTTCTTTGCTTTGCAAGATAAAAGTTTTGACTACAATTTGACTCCATAAATGTCTTTAGATATTATTAATTATCATTTGACTCCATAAATGTCTTTAGATATTATCAATTCTCTAGCCTATTTTATATATTCTCAGGTTCTGAGGCAGGTTTTCATTTATTTAGTGTAAGGGCCCATTTTGACGTCATCGGAGTCTTTTGCTACTGTTTTGTCTTACTGGGAGATTGACTTGAGAGACTGGGTTCAACGTCATTTGAATATTTTTGCTCTAGGGTCTGGATGACAGACTATGTAGGCCATGTGACCTCATTTTATTTTCTGATGCCACTGCAACTCCTGACCCCCACCCGAGGCTACTACCCAATTTTGAACCCATTACGTCAGAACATTACATCGTTCAAAGGAAGTCTTATTTGGCGGCATGTGGTATATGTTGCCTTAATTTAGAAAACAAAAGTTTGAATAAATAAATGAAGACTAAATGTGCTGAGTTTGACGTTAGGTTCGCGATTACTCGATTTAAGCTTATCTGTTCATTTGACTTTATGTTTAAATGCCATATTGTATCCTTAATCTAGAAAACAAATGTTTGAATAAATAAATGTAGACTAAATGTGCTGAGTTTGAAGTTAGGTTCGCGAATACTCAATTTACGCTTATCTGTTCATTTAGCTTATGTTTAATGCCACATTGTATAACGTCTTTTAAAGTATCGGTTATGATCCTTTGAAGTTAATACATTTGACCTTAACTTTGTTGTTGAAACATTGAAGAAATAAACTGTCTCTTGAAATGAGACCTAGGTGTTCAGCTGATTTTAACCGTAGGACATTGAACAATTACATGGATTACATCATATTGATGTGTAATCTCCTTTTACCATTGAGTTCAACCATTCAACTTCGTTTATATCGTTTTTCCCACTTAACCTGCTTTTCAAGTAGCTAATGTCACATTTATAAACGAGCTCAGTATTTGATTCTGCCATAGCCTCTCTCCGCCACAGTCTTCCTATTTCCATTCTCTCCCCATAGACGCAGATCAAGTCATGTTGATTTAGCCTCTGTTCTATTACGACGAAATCCGTGGGTTCCGGCAGTTTCCCCTGGCGGAAAAGACTTTCACGACAATACATTTGAATTTCTTTATCAAATGACAAGGCTTTTCGCATGGAAAAGGTGGTTCATATCACAATGCCTTTGCCTTGTTTCAGTAGCCAAAATGGTGATTTAAAAACACCGTCGCTGATTGCACAACTAATTTTGATTGCCTCCCATCAGACATCTCCCATTCTTTCCCACAAACTCGTCGTAATAGAACAGAGGCTAAATCAACATGACTTGATCTGCCTCTGTGGGGAGAGAATGTCCTATTTCCTCCATCAAACGTTTTGGGTTTCAAACTTTTGGTGCATTCGCACCAAACCATTGAGTGTGGGTCTTGGATGTTTACTGTGAATTGGGACGTTGTGGGCTCTTGTAAACACACTTGTTTGGGCATCATGAAAGATTACTTGTGAGTTGTGATGCAATCATTTGGGAGCGTTTTGCTGTTCAATTGGGAAAATACCATTGTAAACCTTTGAATATACGAGGAATTTACTCCGAAAAATCATAAAATGAACAAATGCATGCTTTAATTACAAAGATCGTTGACCAGTTCTATCAATAGAGACAAGTTCAGACAATACCATAGTAATTGTTTGAAAATAAGAGAAAATTACTCACCAAAACATCAAGCTCGATATCATCTCTATTTAATTACGATGGATTATAAAAATAACCAGCTTTGGAGTATCTTGTACAATTTGCCGGAAGTGTCACCGAGGAAACGTAATTTTTATTTTTTTATATAGTTTTTTTTATGCAGGCATATACAACCAGATATTCCAATTTTGATGGAAAACCATTAATACTTTATCTGTAAAGATACAGCTTAGTTAATTGCATTAATGATTGCGTTTACGGGATTATTGTTCTTTCCATTCATATGATAACTTTATTTTTCAATTCACATTTGAATTGAACTGAATTCAACCACGATTGTATGTCTTTCCATAACCTGAAAATAGTTCCACATTCCCATCACATATGATTAACTGTTTCTTTTTCTGTATGGCAAAATGGACAATATGCTGACGATATGTATCCAATTCTAAAAAGACAGTGTTTTTTTTGGAGAATTTTGTGAATAATTCTCTATTGCAACCATTTCAAATCTGTGCTTTTTGAACAGTTATGGGTAAAATATTGAATTATTTTATTTTCCAATCTTTTTTATCAAAATAATTTTGTAGAATTTTCTCTCACGAAGAAAAGCTCTGAAGGCGATTTGGAACAAATCGTGATTGACCAGAGAGGCATATAGATTTTTATTTCCAATGATGGTACCTATTTTGGATACATTGAAAGGGTATATTGGGTTAAAAAATCATTTTTTAAATTGTTTTATTTTCAGTGATCGGATATATGTCATTATGGCTCTATTTACTGATACATAAGTCAAATAGTTGGCTTTGATAGAAAACGTTTTGGAAAATTCTTCAAAGGTTAACAGTCTGCCTTCAACATGAAGCAAATCGTTAACAAAAATAACACCATTTATACCAGATTTAATAGCAAAAAACGGGTGTTGATCAATCATAATATTACCATTGCTTCATAATGATGTGCATTGTATATTTTCTTCATTTTCAATATTCCTTATACTCATGGATATTAATTCGGACCATTCTAAGAGGATATCTCGAGTGTGTTAAATAGGAAATTCTGTTTTATAAGAGCACACTATCCGAAAGTAAAAATGGACTATTCATCTTTAGTTGATCGTACAAAAGTTTTTTTTTTGTTGTTTTTTTTTTTGTGAGGATAAGATCTTTCTGATATTTGGATATTGTACCAATCGAAAATCAATTCTTTGCACATCCTACATCGAGATCTGTTTTCGAAGCTTTTCCAAAAAATATTTTTTTATCTACGTTTACTTTTAATCCTGAATAACAGGAAAACAGTTCTGAAGTATTCACAGTTGAATAGAGTTTTCCCCCGATCTATCTAAAGTAAGTGTCGTATCATCTGCGAACTGTGAGAGGATATACTCTATATTTTTATTTAATTCCCTTTATGTGTTTGTGTATCACGATTCCTAAGATTACTACATAGAGAAAAATATACGGCGCCAGTGGGTCCCCCTGGCGTCCCACCGACCGACTTTTAAGGGATCAGAGGCGAATCCGTTTACCAGAACTGTTGATTATCATAAAACGTTTATCCAATGAGAAATACTGGGTCCAACATTTTTAAAAATATTAAAACATTGCTGAGATAATTTCTGTCTACTGAATCAAATGCCTCTTTAAAACAATTAGAAGTAGTAAAACCGGTATGTGACACGTTTCGTTATGTTCCTTACAAGTCTCGTCACCTCGACAATGTATCTCCCTTCACTTTTCTTCATTAATCATGTCCGGAAACAGGTAATGGTGGCCAGTTAGGTGCTTATTAGCTTATAGTTATACAGGTGACTTTCTCATCTTACACTACAGGTGTTTTGCTTGATATGACAAAGTACGTTTGTGTTTGTATGTATGTGTGTGTTTGGTTGCTAAAACTATGAAATAAACTTTTAAAGGGGCAGTAGCACGTTTTAGGGGGAATATAATGTGATGTCAGGAAAGTGAGAATTATTGGTATGTATGTCGTATATGTGTGTTCGGTTGCTAAAACTATGAAATAAACTTTTAAAAGGGCAGTAGCACGTTTTAGGGGGAATATAATGTGATGTCAGGAAAATGAGAATTATTGGTATGTATGACGTATATGTCTGTTCGGTTGCTAAAACTATGAAATAAACTTTTAAAGGGACAGTAGCACGTTTTAGGGGGAATATAAGGTGATTTCAGGAAAATGAAAATTAATGGTTCCAATTAAAAGACAATGTATTTAAACTAAATGAAGCATTAATAATCCAAATATATAACATAAAGTTTAGCCATACGATTCCTTTTTCATACACAAAATGAATTAAAGGTGTTCACACAAAATGGCTGCCAATGGATTTTGTGTGAATCTTCATACTTTGTCCTCTGACTATGGATGCTTGGCTTGTGTAATGAGATTCTTGACACTGTAAAAATAATACATAAAGCATTCACTTACAATTATCAGTGAAACATTTTAAATATGAAATTATCAAAAAACGTGCTAGTGCCCCTACATGTCAAACATATCTTCAATAACATTATCCAATGTGGTCTAATGAAGTGTAAATAATGCCAATAGTGTAAATCTCAACTGAATAATTTCTTCTCTGTCGTTTATCCATAAGTCGAAAGAAACTTTATTCATACACTATAGACTGTTTTCAGCAATTGAAGGCCCGGTATTACTTATATGACTAACGGAGAAAACAACGCAACAACCATTAGAATGTATAATTGCTCTGGCTGTGTTATGATTAAGATGTAAATCAAATAACGAAAGACGCTCACGGTTTTCGCAATAAAACCTTAATATCAAGCGAAACCATAATCTGTGTTGGAACCTTGAGCGAACTTACGCAATCCTTGTATATTACGCGAAAAGATTAAAAAATCGAGATTTGAATCAGGGTGACCTCTGTTGAAATCACATTAATTAAAACTAAATAAACTAAACTAAAATATATCTATATTTAAAAAATTTAAGTTAAAAATCACGCCATTCCATATTTGCTCGTCATGATTTTAAACGTTAAGTTTTAAACAGTAAAAGTGATGTTTGATGACCAATTATAATTAAGTAATGCTGTTATTGGATAAACGTGAGGACTATTTCGTAGTTACCTATTCATTATAAGTTTATTTTTAAAGTTATTGATCATATCGCATATATCGGTATCAATTTTAGTCGTTTTGTTATGATAAATTCGGTTAGAAAAGTCTTAGAATTTCCTCAAAATGTATTGATGAGATTATATATAATATAAACAACATTATACATATACAACAATTTATCAGCCGTTTTATTATTTTTTATGATAAATTCGCTAAGAAAACCTTAGAATTTCCTCAAAATCCATTGTTGAGATGATATATAATATAAACAGCATTATACATATACAACAATTTAGGTAAAACTTCACTCGACATGCTTTCCGTATAACATCAAGACCCTCTTGCTCAAGCTTAGGTAACCTATTTAGTTTGTATCGACAACCTGGCGGCGTGTCGTTTTGCAAAACAAGAGCATCGATTTGTCAGAGGTAAAATCAATTGAAGCCCTTCATATCCACGTTTGTCGTGTTCTGTGTCAATACATCGCTAAGAAACATATCGGGTTATCGTGAACGAAATGTAGGCTAGAGAACTTGCCTGCAATTATACTCATTAACCGGTGTGTATTGAATTGTCTAGGGCACATATTGACAGAAAATGGTTTCTAAAATGTTTTTTTACTGAAGGAAAAATCCGACACCTCTTTAGAAAAAAATTCATATTCAATGATGGGACGCATTATTTTTACAAAAAACAGTTATGTTCTGTGTCAATATATCGCATAGAAACATATCGGGTTATCGTGAATGAATTCTGGCAAGAGAACTTGCCTGCAATTATACTCATTAACCGGTGTGTATTGAATTGTCTAGGGCACATATTGAGATTTGTTTTATCATGTTCAATAGAGGAACGCATTGTTTCCAAAGAACAGTTATTTGCTCAAACGTTATGTTCTGTGTCAATTCATCGTTTAGAAACATATTGGGTATTTTGAATCTAAAGAACTTGCCTGCAATTATACTCATTAACCGGTGTGTATTGAATTGTCTAGGGCACATATTGAGATTTGTTTTATCATGTTCAATAGAGGAACGCATTGTTTCAAAAGAACAGTTTTTAGCTCAAACGTTATGTTCTGTGTCAATTCATCGCTTAGAAACATATCGGGTAATTTTGAATCTAAAGAACTTGCCTGCAACTATACTCATTAACCGGTGTGTATTGAATTGTCTAGGGCACATATTGAGATTTTTTTTATCATATTCAATAGAGGAACGCATTGTTTCAAAAGAACAGTTTTTAGCTCAAACGTTATTTTCTGTGTCAATTCATCGCTTAGAAACATATCGGGTAATTTTGAATCTAAAGAACTTCCCTGCAACTATACTCATTAACCGGTGTGTATTGAATTGTCTGAGCACATATTGAGATTTTTTTTATCATATTCAATAGAGGAACGCATTGTTTCAAAAGAACAGTTTTTAGCTCAAACGTTATTTTCTGTGTCAATTCATCGCTTAGAAACATATCGGGTAATTTTGAATCTAAAGAACTTGCCTGCAACTATACTCATTAACCGGTGTGTATTGAATTGTCTAGGGCACATATTGAGATTTTTTTTTATCATATTCAATAGAGGAACGCATTGTTTCAAAAGAACAGTTTTTAGCTCAAACGTTATTTTCTGTGTCAATTCATCGCTTAGAAACATATCGGGTAATTTTGAATCTAAAGAACTTGCCTGCAACTATACTCATTAACCGGTGTGTATTGAATTGTCTAGGGCACATATTGAAAGAAAAATTATCATATTCAATAGAGGAACGCAGCGTTTCAAAAGAACAGTTATTTGCTCAAACGTTATGTTCTGTGTCAATTCATCGCTTAGAAACATATCGGGTAATTTTGAATGAAATGTGGTCTAAATAACTTGTGCAATATTACTTATAAACAGGTCTATATTGAAATGTCTAGTGCATATATTGAAAGAAAAGTGGTTTCTTAATTGTGTTTATTGAAAGAAAACACAGGTACCTTTTGAGAAAAATTATATCATATATGAAATAGTCATAAGGTCTCATATTTTGTGCGGCGATACCTAGCACTAAGGGATCAAAATTAATTAGATTTTGGAATATTATCAGGGATTTGGTTCCTTGTGATAATGTCACCTCCATTGTATTGATTTTGACAATGCTCTTGTAGATAAATATCATATCAAAGATGAAAAGAAACAGTCATTCGCTCATAAGGTCTGTTTGTGCGGAGAAACTTTGCATTAAGGGATTTAAGATTTTGGAATATTTTCAGGAATATGGTTCTTGGTAATAATGTCACCTCCATTGTATTGATTTCGACAATGCTCATGTAGATAAAACTTAAAACTTGTATCTTCTGTAGAGCTAGTTTGAATGACAAGAACGCTGACAGAAAGGGTAGTTAAGTGCCTCCACTTGTCACAATTATAAACCTCGTGATGTTGGAAAAATAAGTGGAGGTCAAATTGTTCAACTGTTAAAAGTACAGAAGGCTAAGCATCCAGCATAGTTTTACTTTAATGACGTCAGCTGAGAAACATAATGCACCGGTCTGGCAGCACGCGGGGCCGAACTCTTAAAGGGGCAGTAGCACGTTTTTTGATAATTTTCTATTTCAAGATTTTCGCTTGTAAATGTACGTTAAAGGGGGTCTGCGGCTTAGGCTGTACTCGTGCATAAGACCACGCGGGTTTGCCTGCCTGCTAACGAGCTTCGCTGATGAGACGGTGAGCTGAGAAGGGTGTAGGCTTCGCTTCTCAGTGGGGGATTTCCCCCGCGCGAGTCGAGATTGGTTGATAATATGAGAGGGTCGTCATTCTGTATAAGCAATGTCAACTGACTCCCCAATGGTGGCCCTAAACATGAAAGAATTCATTTGAGTGCATAATGAAAAGAGACTTGTCCTGATGCCTTAATGTATTATTTTGAAAATGTCTAAAATCTCATTACACAAACCAATCATCCATAGCCAGAAAACAATTGATAACGATTCACATAAATATCATTGGCGGCCATTTTGTGTGAACACTTTTGATTCATTTTGTGTAAGAAAAAGGAATTGCGTGGATGAACTTTACATTATATACTTGAGTTCTTATGCTTCATTTGGTATAGATACATTGTCTTTCATTTGGAACCATTTTTTAAAATTTTCCTGACATCACCATATATTTCCCTAAAACGTGCTACTGCCTCTTTCAAGACCAATATTCAAAATGCAATACTCAAAAAAATATTTTTACTTAATTTGCGGTATTTTTAGCAATATTTTGCCACCAATTATGAGAAGATCGGACCAAAATTCATTAATATGAGTCAGTTTTACCATAATGACCAAACGGTAAGCCCCGGGATATCGACATGAAGGCGAATCAAGTGTATCCATCTCATTAGTTTCGGTTTCTATAAACTTGAGAGCTGTTTTGTCAGCTCACGACTAGATTTTCTTTTTTTTTTCGAATCAGGCACTAGTTGGCGCCCAAGTCGATACCCATCGGACGCAATTGCGGTAACTGAGACATACATAATGATGATGTCACCGAATACCATTTGGAATATGGATCTTTAATTCGTCAGAGATAATTCTTCAATAAGAGAATAGTTTTTCATTCAAACATTAACTGATATACATGTTATGATATCATGGTATACAAAAGTTTGTAATCCAAAGTCAAATCAAACTTGTTGAATTTTATCAACTCACCAAACTGAAACCTTTATGTATAACTAATGTAATAATATCCTATAAGAGAAACCCTGAATAAAAGCCATTTCTACATAATTCGCAAACCTCGCCTCTCACATCTGTTAATATCATTAAAATTTTTATAACTTACATCTTTTAACATGTTTATGACATAAGCGTTCAGTTGACTGGGTATAAGTGTCATTTGTAGCCTAAAATGCAAGACAGTTATTTCGTAAGAAATACAAAAGTACACAGCACAGCGTTTCCCGTACGCTGTTCTTTACAGTACCTGTCAGATGTGACCTACTCACACGTGAAGACATGCTAACGAGACGTATATTAGTAAGACGTATGTTTAGATTTCGACTCTTACAAAAAAATTCATACGTATGTATTTTAGCAGTTAGTTAACTGTTAACAAAAACAGACCATAATTTGGCTGGACGATGTTTTATAAAATTGTATGTTTTACTGTCGTTTATACATGTATCGCTTGACAATTTAAACAATATTACTTTTCTTCTTATTTCTTTTTTCTTTTTTCTTTCTTCTTCTTTTTCTTCTTCTTCGGTTACTTCAGTAGGCATCATCTATCAAGAAAACAATAACTTCCAAAGGAATCATTCTCTCCCCACAGAAGCAGCTCAGTCATACCCGAGTTAGCCTCTGTTCTATTACGGCTAATACATGGTATAGAAAAGCAGAAATCTGATTGGAGGCAATCGAAGTAAGTTGTGCAATCAGCGACGCCGTTTCAATAGTGGTCATTCGCAAAAGCTCGGCTTTTCCCGTGTGGTTCGACAAAGCTATCGTTGAAATTTAACATCCAGGGGAGATAACTTTTCCTTCTACAATACATCGCTTTTTACCTTTTCATTAGATGTTATTTGGTAAATTATTAAAATAACATTTATCATAAAACAAATAATAAGTTACACAATTATAAAACAGTATGTTTCTAATGAAAAACCCTATCCATATCTGATTTTCAAATATTTTCCCTCTCACACTGTTAGTGAAAAAAAACCCTATAGGTATGATTCTTTCGGAAGTCACTTAACGACCGTTGAGAATTCCTCAAGTCGTTGATATCCAAAAGGTGTTTTTATTGGCTGCAAATAAGGGAGATATCTCAAGTTAAAACTTTTTGCCGCTAGGGCAATCTGCCGGAACCCCGGGTTTTTGGCGTAATAGAAGAGAGGCTAACTCGGGTATGACTGAGCTGCCTCTGTGGGGAGAGAATGAAAGGGATAGAAAGAGTAAACATCTAAAGGAAGTTGGTTACGAGTTATAACCCATTAAAACAAAAAGGGGCAAAACCGGGAATTTAATGCCGCCATACCATCTGCCTAGGTTGGTTATCTCATAACTACCTGGTCGATTATGAAATGATAAACAAACGCAAACTATTTGACTTTTAAAATTTGGATCTATAATCAAACAAGAAAGTTTAGATATGTGAACAATGTTTTTTGGATTCGAACCCGGTAACTGTTTGCATCGCATTTACCACTTCAGCTACGGAGGATTCACGCCACTTGTTGAACATTTTGTTGTCTCCTGCTTGTATCTATATTTTATGAATAAAGGTTTATATCTATATTAAGATGGAAACAATTTTTAATGTAAGGAATCAAATATATAGTTTTAAAACATCAAGAAATGAGAAAATTGTAACTAAGCCTTTAAGGGGCAGTAACACGTTTTTAGGGGGAATATAAGTTAATGACATGAAAATTAAAATTAATAGTTCAAATTGAAAGACAACGTATTTAAACTAAATGGAGCAGTAATAATTCTAATATATAACGTAAAATGTAGCCAAATGAATCTTACCCAAAATGAATGAAAGGTGTTCACACAAAATGGTCGCCAATGGATTTTATGTGAATCTTCATACATTGTCCTATGACTATGGATGATTTGCTTGTGTAATGAGATTTTTGACACTGTCAAAATAATACATTTAGCATTAACTTACAAATATCAGTAAAACATTTAGAATATAGAATTATCAAAAAACGTGCTACTGCCCCTTTAATGTTTAGTTTGGTCTGAACACAAGAAATCCGCAAAGTGTATCATTAGCTCCTTTATTAATTAATTGTATACAAAGATTAATTGAAATCATTACGGGAGGGTTCCACAGGAGTGCAAGGTCAAATAATTACCCGATTGCCTCGGGTTATGGCAATAAATTCAGCTCGAGCTGAGCCCTCGGTACCGGGTTATTATTTACTACATTATCGCTCGGCACCGGGTTATTATCAACTACATAACATACCATGACTTACTATGTCTATGCTGGAATTTACCGTGGTATAGCGAGGGATACTTAGCATGTTATATATAGCCCCTCACTTGTTTTTGTAGTGTTCATTACTTATGGGATCACATGGAAACCCATATAATAAAGCCAATTGCCCCATCTGTCGAATATAAGATACAACTTTAAAACGATACGCCATGATGTTATAAATAATGTAACTACGTCACTTTGTCATGATGGATGGATAGAATGCATAAAGTCTTGATATGAAAAATATGAGCGTTATTATAATTATTTATATCACGAGTAATGTGCAAGGCACGACCTCATCTTGTCTTAAACATATCTTTGATATCTGAAAATATGTTCTCTTGTATTCAGAAAATTCAATAAAAACATTTAAACCTTATTTTAACTTGGATAAATTACACTTAACATCTCTCTCCAAAAATAACTTCTTAAACATAAATTGAATAAATTGTATATGCTAATAAGTGCACTTATGAATGCTTTATGCTTGATATTAACAAATATGTGTGGCTGTTTCCTTAAGCTGTCATTCAGAGTGACAACTTAATATATTCTTTTAGTAGAAATTAAGGTTAGCCAAATGTAGGCTTTGGACTGGTTTTTTAAGGTCTTCAAGACAAAGTCTGGAAGACCTATTGTTTTTATCCAATTTCTTCAAGTTCTTTTTTTTCTTTTTTCTTATTATTATTTGTACTTTGTTTTTGAACGAGCTGCAGCCCAAACGGCTGCTCCAAATTCATCGAAACTTGGCATGCTGATAGCCCTTACCCTGGAATAGACATGCGTAGCTTTTGGGCAAAATCGACCCCGTACAATAAAGGTCCAGTTCATTGAACATTTTTTTTTTCAAAATGCACTTAGAGACTTGAAGTTTTTTTAAAGATGCGAAATGAAAAATGCTGCAAAAAACGCAATCATGGCAAATTCGTAGGTCACGTGGTTTGGCCGCCATCTTGCTTTTAGTGCAATTTCGACCGTTTCCGACCCAACCCGCCTTTGAGAATCTTCTCCTCTGAAGATACTAACACCAGAGAGCTGAAATTCATACTAAATATAGCTGAGGTATTGTTCTCTTGAATTCATACTTTCCTACTAAAGACCTAACCTTAACACTTTTTGTGCTGTGACCTTTAAAGTTGACCAACATTTCAAAATCGCCAACTTCAAGGGCACATAAATAAATTTAATGATTTTTGCATGAGAGTTAGACATTGGCAAGGTCTTTAAGATAAAAGAATAAAGCGATTTCCGAACACTCACTTCCTGTCACGATGAAGGGTCAAAGTTTGCATTTTTGAAAACGGGTGTTTTGGTGGGTATGTATCCTCGTTAACCAACGACACATGATAAATAGTTGTTCTATATATCATTAGAAAGCCAAAAGAAAATACAATCCTGGATAAATCTCATTAAAATTAGATTATACATTAACGTTGAATTTGGGGCATTTAGATGTGGTCAATCTTACTTTCGTTTTGAATGATTCTGATATAAGAATGATTGAAAAATTGTAGTTCATTGGCAATAAAACACTAGGCAATGATTTCTTTATCATCAGGAAGCAACAAGACTGTATAACCTGAGATGATTCATGTTTGCAGCCATGATGAAATTTCTGTAAAGGCTTAAACGTTGAATATCAAGTGAAATGGGATCATTTTGATAATGTATTAGTTACGGTTTACCTCTTAGACAAAATGTCATGTGAAGGTCAAACACTGTGTGAAGGTCAAACAGGAAGTCTTGAAGACCTAAGTACTGCCGCGGCAGTCCTAGTTTTGAGATTATTATTATTTTACGATTGTAGCATTTTGAATTCTTTTATTTCTATTATCTGTCACAATAAGTGTTGGCTCATGCGTATCGTTTGGAGAAAGGAGAAATAATCAGTCATGCAAAAACTGTTGTCGGCCATTTAGGTGTTGACATCTTTTGGTCTGTGTCGACTATTGGCTGACTGTAATAGTAGAGTAAAAGCTTCATTATCATACTTGCATGCGGTTCGGGATGAAATTTAGCTATTAAGAATATAAATACATCTCTCTGTAGAAAAACCTTTCATCGAAATTTGGATATGACATTTACATTTCCTTATCAACAATAACATACTTATTTCGACGCCAAAAGGGCCTTGCATTTAACGAACCCGCTGTCGTTGACGTAATCAGTATGCGTGTAGCATTTATACCGTTTCTTAACTACCGTAATTGCGTTAGATGGGTTTCAACTTTGGCAGCAACGAATACCTTATTGGTAGAAACCGGAAGTTGTGAGATGGCCACATTTGATTCGCCTTTATGTCGGCTGCCGTTTCGGTAATTTTGGTAAATTATCCTATATAATAATTTTGAATTATCAAGAGAGTTCATGTTCTAAAGTAAAGCCAAAGACATATCAATTAAGGTCATACAACAACATGCAGCAAGTAATTCCTCATTGACTTATGTGTCAAATATACTTTATGATCTCAATACTTTACTTAAAACGTTTAAAGTATAACAGAAATAAGAAAGAAATCAATTTCGCTTTTTTTCAGGTAAATAATGTTTTCGATATCTCTCTCTCTCGCGAAAATTACGTATATAATTTCACTCCTTATGTTCATCCTTTAATCATACAGATAATGAATTAACATTCACCTTATAATTTCACGATTACTCTTAGAAAAATTATGTTTACAATTTCACTCAATGTTTTCATATTCAGTTTTAATCACACATAAATATGACTACTTGTGTCCCTTCTGCTGTACTCTTGTTGTTATCTGATAATCTCTACTGTGCACATGCAGTGACCTTGACCCACATTCGTTCTGCAATCTGATAATGATGTAGTCATTTCTCTTCTGTTGCTAATGGCGCCTAATATTGTCAACACATTGCTTGTTTCGTCTCCATAGTCAATCGATGTAATGTAAGTACCTGGTTTTTTTTTTCAAACATGTTTGACACACCTTGGCTTATGTAACCTGTCGTCGTTAGCTAATGTAACCTGTCGTCGTTAGCTTGTGTAACCTGTCACCACATAGCTGGTGTAACCTGTCACCACTTAGCTAATGTAACCTGTCACCATTTAGCTGGTGTAACCTGTCACCACTTAGCTGGTGTAACCTGTCACCATATAGCTGGTGTTACCTGTCACCACTTAGCTTGTGTAATCGGTCACCACTTAGCTGGTGTAACCTGTCATAACTTAGCTAGTGTAACCTGTCACCATATAGCTGGTGTTACCTGTCACCACTTAATTGGTGTAACTTGTTACCACTTAATTGCTGTATAATAATCTCTGATAATCTCTACTGTGCACATGCAGTGACCTTGACCGACATTCAGTCTGAAATCTGATAATGATGTAGTCATTTCTCTTCTGTTGCTAATGGCGCCTAATATTGTCAACACTGCTTGTTTCGGCTCCATAGTCAATCGATGTAATGTAAGTACCTGGGTTTTTTCAAACATGTTTGACACACCTTGGCTTATGTAACCTGTCGTCGTTAGCTAATGTAACCTGTCACCACTTAGCTGGTGTAACCTGTCCCCATTTAACTGGTGTAACCTGTCACCATTTAGCTGGTGTAATCTGTCACTATTTAGCTGGTGTAACCTGTCACCACTTAGCTGGTGTAACCTGTCACCACTTAGCTTGTGTAACCTGTCACCAATAAGCTGGTGTAACCTCTCACCACTTAGCTGGTGTAACCTGTCACCACTTAGCTGGTGTAACCTGTCTCAACTTAGCTAATGTAACCTGTCACCATTTAGCTGGTGTAACCTGTCACCACTTAGCTGGTGTAACCTGTCACCACTTAGCTGGTGTAACCTGTCACTATATAGCTGGTGTAACCTGTCACCATATAGCTGGTGTTACCTGTCACCAATAAGCTGGTGTAACCTCTCACCACTTAGCTGGTGTAACCTCTCACCAATAAGCTGGTGTAACCTCTCACCACTTAGCTGGTGTAACCTGTCACCACTTAGCTGGTGTAACCTGTCACCACTTAAGTGGTGTAACCTGTCACTATATAGCTGGTGTAACCTCTCACCAATAAGCTGGTGTAACCTGTCACCACTTAAGTGGTGTAACCTGTCACTATTTAGCTGGTGTAACCTCTCACCAATAAGCTGGTGTAACCTCTCACCACTTAGCTGGTGTAACCTGTCACCACTTAGCTGGTGTAACCTGTCACCGCTTAGCTGGTGTAACCTGTCACCGCTTAGCTGGTGTAACCTGTCACCACTTAGCTGGTGTAACCTCTCACCACTTAGCTGGTGTAACCTGTCACCGCTTAGCTGGTGTAACCTGTCACCGCTTAGCTGGTGTAACCTGTCACCACTTAGCTGGTGTAACCTGTCACTATATAGCTGGTGTTACCTGTCATCACTTAGCTGGTGTAACCTGTCACCACTTAGCTGGTGTTACCTATCACCACTTAGCTGGTGTAACCTGTCACCACTTAGCTGGTGTAACCTGTCACCACTTAGCTGGTGTAACCTGTCACCACTTAGCTGGTGTAACCTGTCACCACTTAGCTTGTGTAACCTGTCACCACTTAGCTGGTGTAACCTGTCACCACTTAGCTAGTAAATCCTGTCACCACTTAGCTTGTGTAACCTCTCACCACTTAGCTGGTGTAACTTGTCACCACTTAGCTGGTGTAACCTGTCACCACTTAGCTGGTGTAACCTGTCACTATTTAGCTGGTGTAACCTGTCTCAACTTAGCTGGTGTAACCTGTCACCATTTAGCTGGTGTAACCTGTCGCCAATTAGCTGGTGTAACCTGTCACCATTTAGCTGGTGTAACCTGTCACCACTTAGTTGGTGTAACCTGTCACCACTTAGTTGGTGTAACCTGTAACCATGAAGCCGATGTAACCTGTCACCATTTAGCTGGTGTAACCTGTCACCATTTAGCTGGTGTAACCTGTCGCCAATTAGCTGGTGTAACCTGTCACCATTTAGCTGGTGTAACCTGTCACCACTTAGTTGGTGTAACATGTCACCACTTAGCTGGTGTAACCTGTAACCATGAAGCCGATGTAACCTGTCACCATTTAGCTGGTGTAACCTGTCACCATTTAGCTGGTGTAACCTGTCACCATTTAGCTGGTGTAACATGTCACCACTTAGTTGGTGTAACATGTCACCACTTAGCTGGTGTAACCTGTCACCACTTAGCTGGTGTAACCTATCACCACTTAGCTGGTGTAACCTGTCACCACTTAGCTGGTGTAACCTGTCACCACTTAGCTGGTGTAACCTGTCACCACTTAGCTGGTGTAACCTGTCACTATTTAGCTGGTGTAACCTGTCTCAACTTAGCTGGTGTAACCTGTCACCATTTAGCTGGTGTAACCTGTCGCCAATTAGCTGGTGTAACCTGTCACCATTTAGCTGGTGTAACCTGTCACCACTTAGTTGGTGTAACCTGTCACCACTTAGTTGGTGTAACCTGTAACCATGAAGCCGATGTAACCTGTCACCATTTAGCTGGTGTAACCTGTCACCATTTAGCTGGTGTAACCTGTCGCCAATTAGCTGGTGTAACCTGTCACCATGAAGCCGATGTAACCTGTCACCATTTAGCTGGTGTAACCTGTCACCATTTAGCTGGTGTAACCTGTCACCATTTAGCTGGTGTAACATGTCACCACTTAGTTGGTGTAACATGTCACCACTTAGCTGGTGTAACCTGTCACCACTTAGCTGGTGTAACCTATCACCACTTAGCTGGTGTAACCTGTCACCACTTAGCTGGTGTAACCTGTCACCACTTAGCTGGTGTAACCTGTCACCACTTAGCTGGTGTAACCTGTCACTATTTAGCTGGTGTAACCTGTCTCAACTTAGCTGGTGTAACCTGTCACCATTTAGCTGGTGTAACCTGTCGCCAATTAGCTGGTGTAACCTGTCACCATTTAGCTGGTGTAACCTGTCACCACTTAGTTGGTGTAACCTGTCACTATTTAGCTGGTGTAACCTGTCTCAACTTAGCTGGTGTAACCTGTCACCATTTAGCTGGTGTAACCTGTCGCCAATTAGCTGGTGTAACCTGTCACCATTTAGCTGGTGTAACCTGTCACCACTTAGTTGGTGTAACCTGTCACCACTTAGTTGGTGTAACCTGTCACCACTTAGTTGGTGTAACCTGTAACCATGAAGCCGATGTATCCTGTCACCAATTAGCTGGTGTAACCTGTCACCACTTAATTAAACTAAAATTGAATTACAAATTTCCATATTAAATGAATAGTGATATATGTTATTGTAATGGGTGCCCTTGAGTTTGATGTTTCTTTTTGTGTTCATATGAAATATTGAAATTCGGACATATTCTTTCCTTAAAGAAAAAGTCCGTTTTTTTTGCAATGGTAAGTCTCCAACTCACGCTAACGATGCAAACGAGGATCACAACGTTTCTTAACGTTAAGGAGAAATAACGCTTAGTCACTCTGCCTGGACGGAGCGCTTTGCCCTGGTCTCCCCTACATTTATATTGGACCTGCATAAATATACCCCAAGCAAAGACTGCCCTGGCCATTTTGTGTAAAGACCATTTTAAGCATCACTTATATCCGAGAATGGATTTGCGAAGCGTAATTGACCTTTAAACGGTAATTTAAAGGTTCCTTCTACTGTTCAAGGTAGGCTGGCTTGCATTTGGTAACATTTGTATTATTTTTCAGATATATATTACCCTAACGTAAAAGGCCACTTCGCGAGTTGTCGCTGTCACATATACCAAAGTCTAGAAATGGTGTCATTTGATCGAAAATTATCGACTGTTCCATGAAAGCATCATTCTAAAGCTAATCGAAGTTGTATGTTAAAAACAGGAAGGTTAGAGATAGCGATTGGTATCGGAAACTGGACAAGGACACGCGCCAATCAGTGAAACATAATTTTGGAAAGTTATCTAAAGCAGCCTAGATGACAGTTAATAGTTGATAGTGTTTGAAAGGTGTTATGACTATTATTCAATTAAACTAGACATGAGAATTTGGCTTCCGCGAATATAATTGACTGTTTTGTTATTTTTGTTATTGAAAACTGGTGTTTATCATTTTATAGGCATTTGTTAATGAGTATGTAAGATTTTAAAAATCTATATCATGATTTAAATTAGGTTCGAATCAAAGCAAAAGAAAATATGACGAAAATCACGGAGTGGCTCCTTATTGACATTAACTATACAGATTTATCAGCACAAAAAGAGCCTACATATCTTTTCATGTACGATATGCCGCATGTTATGACCTTGACCTATATCGCGGTTTACAATATAAACTATGTCTTAAAGGGGCAGTAGCACGTTTTTAGGGGCAAAATAAGGTGATATCAGGAAAATGAAAATTAATGGTTCCGATTGAAAGAAAATGTATTTAAACTAAATGGAGCAGTACTAATTTAAATATATAACGTATAACGTATAAGTTTAGCCATGCGATTTCGTTTTCTTACACAAAATGAATTAAAGGTGTTCACATAAAATGGCCGCCAATGGATTTTATGTGAATCTTAATACTTTGTCCTCTGACAATGGATGATAAGTTTGTGTAGTGAGATTTGTGACACTGTCAAAATAATACATTAGCATTAACTTACAGTTATCAGTGAAAATTTTAAAATATAAAATTCTCAAAAACCTGCTACTACCCCTTTCAGAGTAAAAGTCTTAAAAGTCTAAAGAACGTTTGTTAGTGTGGTGTTTGTTATTATTTCCCCGTTTCCCCTCCATTTGGGATTAAACCGCACATCCTGCACAAATCTGCACAAAAAGCGAAATTACAAAAAGCAGCAGTTTGGAAAATCATTCTGTTCATTCGCTGGTTGTTATATAGATTTCATAAATACTAGTGTTCTAATCTACTGAGTGTTATCATTAAGACACCAATAGTTGTCCGCATGCCCTATTGACCGAGTTATAGATAATTACCTATCTCCTACATGACATATGACCATGTCTCCCATACGCGTAAGTGTGGATAACCAACCAATTGCCATCTTCCGCACGCATCGGGCGAGATATGCATTTACAAGAAATTCATATTCACCCTTTCGACAACTTGACGGGAAAGTTGTGACTCTATCAGCGCCCCCTGTAGGACAAACAGAGTAACGTCCCTTGCGTCAGTCAATCTCGAACTCGAAATTTAATTTCTAATAAATCCCTTAGTTACGTTGTGACAACAGTCATAAAAACGATAAGTGAATATAGGTTACCAAAATACTGCATAGAATAAGGCTGTATCTCTCAGTTTCTATTTAGAAATCGCATCGTTTTATTAAATTTTTGTGTGCTCAATTCAAACATATCCTCGCTTTTGATTGGCCTACACCATAGCTCAATAATCAGGCTACTTCCTGTCACAGCTTTCCCTTCGAGTTGTCGCAAGGGTGAATATGAATTTCTTGTAAATGCATATCTCGTCCGATGCGTTCGGAAGATGACCATGCAATTGCATCCTGTCTCTGGGTACGAACGTTACGCTAACTCCAATAATTTGTACCCTGGATCAGCTCATGTGGACAACATTCTGTACATCCCTGGTAATGATACGATATCCCAAATTAACTGGTAACCGTTGTAGGAGTTGATGTTTCTTTTTGTACACATATTAGAAATATATACCCGGTAATAATCTACTGGTTGCTAAATAATAAGTATTGCTTATCAAATATGTTCATATCGAAACGTGTCTAAACTGATATTTAGCACATGCCAGTAGCACATTTTAAGGGGGCAGTAGCACGTTTTTAGGGGGGATCTAAGGTGATGTCAGGAAAATGAAAATAAATGGTTCCAATTGAAAGACAATGTATTAAAACTAAATGAAGCAGTAATACATCAAATATGTATTGTAAAGTTAACCCATGCGATTCCATTTCTTACAAAAATGAATTAAAGGTGTTCACACAAAAATGGCTGCCAATGGATTTTATGTGAATCTTTATAATTTGTTCTCTAATTATCGATGATTGGTTTGTGTAATGAGATTTTTGACACTATCAAAGTATTACATTTAGCATTAACTCACAATGATCAGTGAAAAATTGAAAATATAAAATTGTCAAAAAACGTGCTACTGCCCCTTTAAGGTAAATGAAATAATCTGAGTATTATGAATAAATAGAAGAAGTTTTGTAACGGACGCACCAAACCGGAAATCAATTAAAAGGTGTTCACACAAGAATGGCCGCCAACAGTCTTTGCATGATAGTTGATAATTTCTTGTATTATAAGGGTGTTTGGGATGGATAGTGAGATGTTTGACCTTCTGAAAATAATAATTTGTCATCAACTATTATTTATTTGGGAATATTTGACGAAAATACAATTTCCAAAATAAGTACTACTAGCTTTTAGCACAAAGCCGCACACGAACCCCCTGTGTCACACAACTGTCTCCCTTTGGATACTGTTTATTTGACATTGTACGTAAACCACGTCAATAAATTATATCAAATTACCTAACGAGTCAGTTCCTTATGGTATATTTTTTCAAGAACACGGTACTTAAGAAATGCGTCAAAGAAATTACATTTGCAATGAACAACGGTTCTATGTCAGTTCACATTCTCACTTTTGACTTTTTAGCACTATATTTCTTTTTATTTCTCACATAAACCACATTAGACAACTGACAAAGACAGTTGGACGTATACGATACTTTCTCCAAGTTAAAACCTTAACCTAAAATAATGTTTTTCACATAGCGTGACTTGATGTCTATGGAAGGGGATGTGTGCCAAAAATGAAATCATGTACACTCGTAACTCGCAAGATGTAACATGTCGTTCTCAACCATGCAATTCTCGAAAAGACAAGTCCAAGCGTGCAAAACGAACATTTCAATCCTGTAAAACTCAACTTGCTGTTCTCAAATTTACAAAGTTGAAATGTAATTCAAGAAATGTCGAAAGACAAAACCCGATTTTCTATTTTGAATAAGAGTAATATTCACAAAAAGCAATGCTATAAGTTACGTTTCACATATGGAAAATTGAAAATGGAAAATCAAGAGTTGTAAAATCAGCTTTTTAAAACAGACTTTTGAATTTCGAGTTTACACGATTGCAATGTACATGATTTCGCATTGACGGGGGATGTGTGCCAAAAATGATATGCTATGCTTGATTCGTTAAAGCAAACATTTGACCGGCGCGCGCTGATTCTGCAACAGGCACGAGAAAGGAACAAGTTTACTTTATGTAAGCGGCTGACCTGGCTAACCTAAACAAATACATAAATGAGAGAACAGGCCAATTTACATTTAAAGCATATCGTCATTCCAGATATTGCTAGTTTGACCATTGTTGAGTTTTGTATAAAATAGACATCAAAAATTAAACAAAAATATTCAACTTAAATGACAGTAAATGTATGACTGCATTGAATATTCTTATCAACGATAAATTTTAGTGATTATTCGAAATTGAAGCGATAACTATGTATAATTGGGTATATATGTAAAATACCTTTGAACTTTTATGCCATACAAGTAGCAATGAATGCAATACTCTTCCTACCTCACCGATTTTGACATATATTTATTTTGTAAACCACTTTAAGTAAGAGTAAAAATGTTCAAAAATGCATAAATTTTCATCATTGCGATATTATATAATAGATTTAGGATTTAGTTTCGTGAAAGTTAATCAGTTTTAAGTTACATTCACTTAAATGTACTTCACCTGATTTGGTAAAATTTACAAATTACGTGGTTGTGCTTCTCACTTTCAAATATAAAAACAAGAGCCAGTCATCATAAAAATCTCATTTTTTATTCATTTGATATTCAACTTGATATATAAGTACCAGTACAGCACTCTCTCCCCACATAACGAAGTCATGAAATGTTGATACAACCTCTGTTCTAACTAGCCAAAATCCGTGGGTTCTGACAGTTCCCCCCGGCGCAAAATAATTCGCTGATAGCGCAAATAATAAATATAACTTTGATTTTCTATAATCAGGCATCTCCCATTTTATCCCACAAAGTCGGCATAATAGAACAGAGGCTGTATTGATATTTCATGACTTGATCTGCCTCTTTGGGGAGAGAATGCTAAAATAGTGACATACAAATATTACCCTCACAACAATAACCAGATTGTTGGATTACTTTAATCAACAAGTGAGGAACCGAGCAGAGTTCACATAGCCCCGCTTCCAACTTTGTTCAAAGAATTTCAAACAGTAGAATTGATAACCCTTGTTTAAAGTTTATAATTGTTTAGTATACAGTTTTAAAGGTACTTCATTGTGTAAGTCTCCTTTGAACTGAAACCACAAAACTATCTTCATTAATAGATTTTACCATTAAAAGGGTACATGGAATAGTGGTTGATCTTTGTTTCAACTTTTAGGTAGTGATCATAAAATTCTACGAGATGTGCTGAGGACAAACATATTTTGAGTCACTTTGTTAGTCATGTTTAAAAAAACACAGAAAAGAAAATTCACATATTGTTTAACTTTCAAAGGGCATAACCAAAATCATGATTGACATGTGTAGAAAATTTGGTGAAGCTGAGATGTATATATCAAAGAAATTTATCATCGAATAACTATTTTAGTCATATATCCATGGAAACTGCAAAAATAATTGTTTTTAGTCTAACCTCCAAAACGCACATCTAGGTATCATGGTTGATAAGTGTATGAAATTTGGTGAAGCTAGTAGGTATAGTTTTTGAGATATGCTACGTACAAATTTTGTGACGGCCAGACAGAAAATGAACGGAAAGAATGAACGCTATATATACTCCCGCTTATGCTTTAAATGTCAATTGGCCTGTTATTCTCTCGTTTATGTATTTGTTTAGGTTAGCCAGGTCAACCGCTTACATAAAGTAAACTTGTTCCTTTCTCGTGCCTGTTGCAGAATCAGCGCGCGCCGGTCAAATGTTTGCTTTAACGAATCAAGCATAGCATATCATTTTTGGCACACATCCCCCGTCAATGCGAAATCATGTACATTGCAATCGTGTAAAACTCGAAATGCAAAAGTCTGTTTTAAAAAGCTGATTTTACAACTCTTGATTTTCCATTTTCCATATGTGAAACGTAACTTAAAGCATTGCTTATTGTGAATATTACTCTTATTCAAAATAGAAAATCGGGTTTTGTCTTTTGACATTTCTTGAATTACATTTCAACTTTGTAAAGTTGAGAACAGCAAGTTGAGTTTTACAGGATTGAAATGTTCGTTTTGCACGCTTGGACTTGTCTTTTCGAGAATTGCATGGTTGAGAACGACATGTTACATCTTGCGAGTTACGAGTGTACATGATTTCATTTTTGGCACACATCCCCTTCCATAGATGTCCCCTTCTAATGACACTCGGGTTCATTTGTTAGCATACCGTAAATCCTTGAGTGATCGCCAGGCGATTATTAATTTCAATCACTGATTTTACGCGGCGATTATCCAAGGCAGGCGATTTTTCGAGGCATTCGATTTTTCATTTCAAAGCCATACTTCGTGTATGCATTTTGAAACTAAAATGAAACAGAACCAACATCATCGGCAGTTTCTTATTGTGAACATTGAAATTGAGTCTCTTATCATTTGTTCTGCGTTTCATTAGTATGCATATATGTCTATCGGTACTTAGAAAAGGTGATATTCAAAAGCTTGTTCACATTGCGCAATCAAACCCTTCACACCCAGGTGTTGAATATTCGGGTGTTTACTTCCGTTTTTGAATATTCCGGTGTTGAATATGCGGTTGTTGAACGCCCGGTTTTTTTAAGCCTTGATGTTGAATGTTCGGGTGTTGAATGTCCGGGTGTTGAGTGTCCAGATGTTGAATGTCCGGGTGTTGAATGTCCAGATGTTGAATGTCCGGGTGTTGAGTGTCCAGATGTTGAATGTCCGGGTGTTGAGTGTCCAGATGTTGAATGTCCGGGTGTTGAGTGTCCAGATGTTGAATGTCCGGGTGTTGAATGTCCAGATGTTGAATGTCCGGGTGTTGAATGTCCAGATGTTGAATGTCCGGGTGTTGAGTGTCCAGATGTTGAATGTCCGGGTGTTGAGTGTCCAGATGTTGAATGTCCGGGTGTTGAGTGTCCATATGTTGAATGTCCGGGTGTTGAATGTCCAGATGTTGAATATCAGGATGTTTAATCCCCGGTTGTTGAATGTCCGGATATAGAATGTTTGGATGTTGAATTTAAAAATAATAATAATAGACAATTTATAAGGCGCATATATCCATGTCTAAAGACATACTCAAAGCGCACAAAGAGGAAGCAGAGGGAGTAAGACAGTTCCGGGTATTGAATGTCTGGATGTTGAATGTCCGGTTAAATTTTTATGTATATGTCATAGTTCAAAATAATTTTAACACATATTTTATTAAGGCGTTTCACTCATGTATTTTTATATATTTTCAGACTATTTTGGTTCTGATGGAAGGATAACCCAGGATCACAACAATGGAACATTGGTGAGATTGTTTTTCGGGTATGACTTGATATCATCATTTCCTTTTAGGAAGTTGGGCTCATGTTGTTTGTATAGTTACTCCTTAAAGGGGCAGTAGCACGTTTTTTGATAATTTTATATTTTAAAATGTTCACTGATAATTGTACGTTAATGCTAATTGTATTACTTTGATAGGGTCAAAAATCTCATAACACAAACCAATTATCCATTGTCAGAGGACAAAGTATGAAGATTAACCTATAATCCATGGTCGGCCATTTTGTGTGAACACCTTTAATTCATTTTGTGTAAGAAAAATGAATCTCATGGTTAAACTTTACATTATATATTTGAATTACTACTGCTTCATTTAGTTTAAGTGCATTGTCTTTCAATTGAAACCATTAATTTTCCTGACATCACCTTATATTCCCCCTTAAAACGTGCTACTGCCCCTTTAAACTGAAAATAGTTTTATATTTGCACATAGTTGTCAAGATTGATGCACACAATGAAGGCTTAGAATAGTATTATTTGTGTATGTAGACTCTGTTTTGGCAAATGACTATAACATGTAAAATGCTTGACTTTTTCCACCCAATAATGGAAAGATGACAAAATCCTATGCCTATATTTTTTACTTTTCCCTTTTAAGTAATATCTCAAGAGGGCTGAATTCTTGTGTTCATAAACCTTCACCAATGAGGATACCTATTTATAGGAATTTGTACTCAGTCAAACGTTATGTACGTGTTGCCATCTTAATCATGTGTTCCTTCTTTTATGTATGTATCATAAATAGGCAGACAGACAAGTTCTATTTTTTATGAAAAAGGCAACAAAGTCAATTAGCTCAATTGAATACAACGCATGTGCACAAATGCAAAATAAATTTTGACAACTGCATCTCAATAAACACATTTTTTTCGCATGTGCCACAGACACGTGTAGTTGATTTTTATCCTTACTAACATATCCTGTAATCATATATCATACATCATACATCATACATCATACATCATACATCATACATCATATATTATACAGTCAGACCTCGATAATCTGTCCACCGATAATCCGAATCCCGCGGTATCCGAACGGTAGCCAGCTGTAACCAAACTAATCTCTATATAAACTCATTAAATGTTGATTCATTAATCCGTTGCTTCAGTCTCTGAATCCGAACGCCACTTAGCCGTAACGGATTAATTAATTATCACTATTTCTGCTTCATTAATCCTGCCGTTCATCAAATCCGTTCGAGTAGTGATCAACACATTGGTTGGATCGGTAAACTTCAATGACATCGTATATTATACATCATATATTATACATCATATATTATACATCATACATCATACATCATACATCATACATCATACATCATACATCATATATCATATATCATACATCATACATCATATATTATACATCATACATCATACATCATACATCATATATCATATATCATACATCATACATCATATATCATATATCATACATCATACATCATACATCATATATTATACATCATATATTATACATCATACATCATACATCATATATCATATATCACACATCATACACATCATACACCATACATCATACATCATACATCATACATCATACATCATACATCATACACCATATATACAGTCAATATCGATTATTCTGTAGTACTTAGTCTTTCCGACACTTTTCTTTTACACTCTCTGGCATCTTGTTCCTTTCAAACTGTAATGATCTTCACAGGTGAGGTAACAATATAATTAGAATGCCAGGTGCAACGTCTTCATAACGCTGTACTGGATTAACTGATGCTATTTGTCCCTACAAACCAAGAAGACAACAACTGTTCATAGCTTGTATGTCATTTAGAGGTTGTTGAGCTATATAATCCCTTAATCCTGATTAATAGAGGTGCATATTTCATTTTCTATTTCAGGCACATTTTCCCTGTTTTAATATCATTCCTTAACATGTTTGACCTAGATAGCTCCTTGAATCAGATCCTATTCTGAGTCTATTACTATCAGTCTTGATCCGTTTCTTTGCCCTAAGCATTGTCATTAAGATTGCACATGTATTAGTTTACTTGGAAATGCTTTTCGCCATTGTTTGTGTCATCAAGCGTATTAATGGTAATAGAAAAGTGTGTTCATCAGCATATTGTGAGAGCGTTTGACAGAACGTTTTTGTGCATCCTGCTACATCAGCGTATATGTCTCCGCTAATGCTACAACCTATCCCCTGATATCCTCCTATGGGCACAGCAAACACCCCCCCCCCCCCCCCCCCCCCCCCCAAACACAAAGCACCTGAACTCCCACCCCAAATCCCTGGATATAAGTGTTACATCTAGCTTCTGAACCCAACACCATAACTAAGCCTCCGCCTTAATATACGGGTTTCAAAGATGTTTCTTGGTGTTTAACGCCTCAATAGGTGACCTAGAAAAAGCAATGTCGTGCTTTAAACATGCAATCCAATTGATGAATTAGTAGGGGTTTAATCGTTTTGAAAGTCATCCGTTGGCAAATAGGCAACATTACTGCTTATAAGACAGTTACGTGAAACTAGTCGCTACACTAAATAATTAAAATTAAAAGGTGGAGTATCACAGTTTTCGGTTTTCGGTAACACATCATGTTGTATAATAAACTTCAAGATTTCGTTAACAATTATAAAATCGACGTGTGATACTGTAAATAAAAAAAAGATCAAATGATAATGTAAATTTCTGTACCATGGAAATGTAGGCCTCGACTTAATTAGATGCAGACTACTGATGTTATGATGTATCATGACTTATGTCATTACGCCTTCAGCAAAAGCTGTAATACACATTTATTACCAAACATATTTCATTAACATATAAGACAACCCGTATAGAAATGAACTTTCATACCTATTTAAAATTCGTGACCAACTTCACAAGGCAACTACGCGTCAGATTTATTTCACAACTCTTAGTGTGATAATCGGCAGATTCTGAGGCTGCTTCTTAAATGGTTGACGTTTAAGAACAATTGCCTTAAGTCGACATGGAATATATGCGCCAGCTTCTTTTCATTGAAGATGATTTTCTCATATTTGATGATTTTGGTAGGTTTGGTATTTTTCATTTTTTCATCTCACAATAATTATTGTTCAAAGAGCTCATGTTTTATAAATCCTCGATAAATGTTTTTTTTAATCAATTATAAGCAGCTTCTCACATTTGGTAGGTAGGACTGATAATTTTATTGACGCTCTTCTTTTCTTCTCGAGTTTTAATCGTTTAAGTGATTGCCTCTGTGTCCATACTTCGTTATGAAGAGAAACAAAAGCGCATCTTTTTTTATATAAGATCATCTGCAACAGAACACCGACTGTTTAAATGCTACATGTTCAAGGAAATCAGTTTCAAGAACTATTATGTTGAAAGCGCCGAAGGCGTGCAGAAGCGTTATATTTCATTCCAAAACGTCATTATTCAGTACCAGAAGGAGAGGGCATTTGTAAGCTTTGAGTTTGTTTGTTTAACAAACGTTTGAAGTTGAAAAGAAACGTTATTTTGAAAATTATTATAAACAAAGTTCACGTAAACACAGGCACAAGTAGAATTAAATTTCAAAATAATGCAAAAAATCTTGTTAACAATTCGTTGTTCGATTTTGCATTTTGCAAGATAATTCATCATAATCATCATAATCATCATAATCATCATAGTGCGGTGATGCAGACGTTGCGCAGGCTGGATTGAACCAGCTGTATATTAAAATTCATTCAGTTACAAGTGCATCTCAGTGCAAATAGTATGTGAATTTTACTAAAGACCAATATTGAAACTGCAATATATAAACAATTTTTTGTACTGTATTCGTAGTATTTTAGCAATATTTTGCGACAAACCATGAGAAGATCCGACCAAAATTCATTAAAAAGGAGACAGTTTACCAAAATGACCGAAATTTAAGCCCCGGCATGTTCCGGTTCCTTAATATACGCTTGAAAGCCGTCTTTGGCACGCACTCATTTTCTTTTCTGTTTTTTTTTTTCGAATTAGGCACTAGTTGCCGCCTAAATTGATACCCATCGGACACAATTGCGGTAACTAAGACGCATGATTATGATGTCACCGATAGAGGGTTCGATAAAAGCTCAGGCACTTTTGCAGAGGGCACTATGCTTTGGATGTCAAATTCCGTATTTTATCTTAGATTAAAACATGTGAATATGATATCAAAATTTCGACGAAAGATTTTTCTACAGAGTGATGTATTTCTTTTCTCAATAGCTAAATTTAATCACGAACCGCATGCAAGTATGACAATAGGGCTTTAAGTTTGGACGTGAATTCAAAGTTTCAGGCGAACTGACAAATGATCGCCAATAATCATTCATTGTTCGTTTTAATAACCATTCTTTAACTTATTTTGGAATCATCTCGTTGCAAAAGTTCGAGTTTTGACATGATTAAATGAGAAATTGTTTTCGAAATCCTGATTTCCTTTTGACATTGACATCGTTGGAGAGAACTATATTAGCTTGTAGTTAATTCTGGTTATCACTGATTACGGATTTTGTTGTGAAACTACGAAATGTTTTCCCCTTGATCCAATAAATATAAACTGTGAGGAATGATATACCATTAGACTAAGGAAACAGAAAATCTTGTCTTCTGTAGTCAGAATTCAAATTTAGTTTTCGAATAAATGTCCATACAATTTTTTTGTTTAATCATGCACATGCAACCTATCCTATGACTCTGAGGTTCATTGCCAAATTACTACTAAAAGCGATTTTATGGTTTCTCTTCGAGTGGTGTCGAGAATTCTTGGATATTTTCTAAGATAAAGTTTTCTAATCCATTTTAACTCTCTACATAGTTACAAGTTAATTAGTTACTAGTCATATTATGATTTTTAGCTCATCTGGCCTGTTAGAACTGTAATAAGGACCACAGGGGCCACGCCCTAAAACGTATTTCCATCTTCTTCTCGAGAAGCATTAGGCCTAGAAAGCTGATACTTTGTGTAGAGATTCCTTGACTAATGAGGATAATATATTGTTGCTTTTGTGGCCTTATCCTTAATAAGGGCCTAATCAAACCTATTTTCATCTTCTTCTCAAAAGGCCTAGAAAGCTAAAACATTGTGTACAGACTCCTTGACTTTTGCGTTTTATTTATAGCTTTGGTGGCCCTCTGTCCCCTAAAGGGAGCAACAGGGCAATGCTCTTGAAACCTATTTTCATCTTTTTCTCAAGAAGCATAAGGCCTAGAAAGCTGAAACCTTGTGCAATGACTCCTTGCCTAGTGACGATTATTATTTATTGTTTTGGTTGGCCTTAGTTACTCAAAACGGCCACAAGGGCCACGCCCTTAAAATTATTTTCATCTTCTTCTCCGGAAACTTTGTGGACAGACTCTATTGCTAGTGAGGTTTATAATTTATAGCTTGGTTTTTCTGTGGCCCCTAATAAGGGCTGTAGATGTCACGCCCTTAAACCTATTTTCACCTTCTTCTTCAGAAGCAAAAGGCCGAGAAATTTGAAATCTTGTGTAGAGACCCCTATTAGTGAGGATTGTAGTTTACAGTTTCGCTGACCTAAAAGGAGCTTTGGGAACCTTTGGATCCTATACCCTTAATTATCAATTGAATATTTGAGCAATTTCCATTTCTTAGTTGTTTGCCGATATTTGAAATCACATCGCTTATATACCTAATTTTATAATTTGTGACCCCGTGGACCCTACCAATGGTAAAACCACATTGGCCAAACCCTAGAGCAAAATCAAATATGAAGCCTGATGAACTACAGAGCCAATGGCCCTTTTTTTGGTCTTTTGTTTTACCTTTTGAACTTTTACATTGAAACATCGGAACTGAATTTAACCTTCTTCTGTTAATGATAATTCAATCGGTCAGGGATATAAGTAAGTTTTTACTAGGCTTTAACCTTTTTGAGACATGTTAAGTTTTCTGTTTTAAAGAAAGTAAGGCCTCTCTGTATGTAATGTTGTTGCAATTGCAGTAAACGTTTGCATGTAATTGTTAACAAGCAAATACTGCAAGGTTATGTTTTCTGTTGTTAGCTGTTGCAGTTTATCTTTGATAATCTACTACGTTGAATTTTACACTTTCAATAGGCAGTATATCTTGGTTAAGTGTCTGCAGTTCATATTTGCACTAGCAGTATATATTGGTTAAGTGTCTGCAGTTCATATTTGCACTAGCAGTATATCTTGGTTAAGTGTCTGCAGTTCATATTTGCACTAGCAGTATACCTTGGTTAAGTGTCTACAGTTCATATTTGCACTAGCAGTATATCTTGGTTAAGTGTCTGCAGTTCATATTTGCACTAGCAGTATATCAGCAGTTCATATTTGCACTAGCAGTTTATCTTGGTAAGTGTCTGCAGTTCATATTTGCACTAGCAGTATATCTTGGTTAAGTGTCTGCAGTTCATATTTGCACTAGCAGTATATCTTGGTTAAGTGTCTACAGTTCATATTTGCACTAGCAGTATATCTTGGTTAAGTGTCTGCAGTTCATATTTGCACTAGCAGTATATCTTGGTTAAGTGTCTGCAGTTCATATTTGCACTAGCAGTATATCTCGGTTAAGTGTCTGCAGTTCATATTTGCACTAGCAGTATATCTTGGTTAAGTGTCTGCAGTTCATATTTGCACTAGCAGTATATCTCGGTTAAGTGTCTGCAGTTCATATTTGCACTAGCAGTATATATTGGTTAAGTGTCTACAGTTCATATTTGCACTAGCAGTATATCTCGGTTAAGTGTCTGCAGTTCATATTTGCACTAGCAGTTTATCTGCAGTTCATATTTGCACTAGCAGTATATATTGGTTAAGTGTCTGCAGTTCATATTTGCACTAGCAGTATATCTTGGTTAAGTGTCTGCAGTTCATATTTGCACTAGCAGTTTATCTGCAGTTCATATTTGCACTAGCAGTATATATTGGTTAAGTGTCTGCAGTTCATATTTGCACTAGCAGTTTATCTTGGTTAAGTGTCTGCAGTTCATATTTGCACTAGCAGTATACCTTGGTTAAGTGTCTGCAGTTCATATTTGCACTAGCAGTTTATCGTGGTAAGTGTCTGCAGTTCATATTTGCACTAGCAGTATATCGTGGTAAGTGTCTGCAGTTCATATTTGCACTAGCAGTATATCTCGGTTAAGTGTCTACAGTTCATATTTGCACTAGCAGTATATCTTGGTTAAGTGTCTGCAGTTCATATTTGCACTAGCAGTATATCTTGATTAGTGTCTGCGGTTCATATTTGCACTAGCAGTATATCTCGGTTAAGTGCCTGCAGTTCATATTTGCATTAGCAGTATATCTTGGTTAAGTGTCTGCAGTTCATATTTGCATTAGCAGTATATCTTGGTTAAGTGTCTGCAGTTCATATTTGCATTAGCAGTATATCTTGGTTAAGTGTCTGCAGTTCATATTTGCACTAGCAGTATATCTTGGTTAAGTGTCTGCAGTTCATATTTGCATTAGCAGTATATCTTGGTTAAGTGTCTGCAGTTCATATTTGCACTAGCAGTTTATCTGCAGTTCATATTTGCACTAGCAGTATATCAGCAGTTCATATTTGCACTAGTAGTATATCTCGGTTAAGTGTCTGCAGTTCATATTTGCACTAGCAGTATATCTTGGTTAAGTGTCTGCAGTTCATATTTGCACTAGCAGTATATCTTGGTTAAGTGTCTACAGTTCATATTTGCACTAGCAGTATATCTTGGTTAAGTGTCTGCAGTTCATATTTGCACTAGCAGTATATCTGCAGTTCATATTTGCACAAGCAGTATATCAGCAGTTCATATTTGCACTAGCAGTATATCTTGGTTAAGTGTCTGCACTTCATATTTGCACTAGCAGTATATATTGGTTAAGTGTCTGCAGTTCATATTTGCACTAGCAGTATATCTTGGTTAAGTGTCTGCAGTTCATATTTGCACTAGCAGTATATCTTAGTTAAGTGTCTGCAGTTCATATTTGCACTAGCAGTATATCTCGGTTAAGTGTCTACAGTTCATATTTGCACTAGCAGTATATCTTGGTTAAGTGTCTGCAGTTCATATTTGCACTAGCAGTATACCTTGGTTAAGTGTCTGCAGTTCATATTTGCACTAGCAGTTTATCGTGGTAAGTGTCTGCAGTTCATATTTGCACTAGCAGTATATCTTGGTTAAGTGTCTACAGTTCATATTTGCACTAGCAGTATATCTTGGTTAAGTGTCTGCAGTTCATATTTGCACTAGCAGTATATATTGGTTAAGTGTCTGCAGTTAATATTTGCACTAGCAGTATATCTTGGTTAGGTGTCTGCAGTTCATATTTGCACTAGCAGTATATCTTGGTTAAGTGTCTGCAGTTCATATTTGCACTAGCAGTATATCTTGGTTAAGTGTCTGCAGTTCATATTTGCACTAGCAGTATATCTGCAGTTCATATTTGCACAAGCAGTATATCAGCAGTTCATATTTGCACTAGCAGTATATCTTGGTTAAGTGTCTGCAGTTCATATTTGCACTAGCAGTATATATTGGTTAAGTGTCTGCAGTTCATATTTGCACTAGCAGTATATCTTAGTTAAGTGTCTGCAGTTCATATTTGCACTAGCAGTATATCTTGGTTAAGTGTCTACAGTTCATATTTGCACTAGCAGTATATATTGGTTAAGTGTCTGCAGTTCATATTTGCACTAGCAGTATACCTTGGTTAAGTGTCTGCAGTTCATATTTGCACTAGCAGTATATCTTGGTTAAGTGTCTGCAGTTCATATTTGCACTAGCAGTATATCTTGGTTAAGTGTCTACAGTTCATATTTGCACTAGCAGTATATCTGCAGTTCATATTTGCACTAGCAGTATATCAGCAGTTCATATTTGCACTAGCAGTATATCTTGGTTAAGTGTCTGCAGTTCATATTTGCACAAGCAGTATATCTTGGTTAAGTTTTCTCTTTGTAATGTGAGGCAATAAAAGCGTTACTCGGTAGGTAAAATGTATTTTATTTTGGAAGAGACAGTGTAGCTAGATAACGAACCTTTAGCTTTTCCTAATTGTTTGAAGTTGAGACAAGTTTAGACATATTTTGGTTTATGAGAATACTTGCGTCAAACGTTTAAGAAAGTCAACAGGTATTTTTTTGTAGCCTTAAAACCGACAATGATGCTTCTACATATAGTTTATTACATTTGAAAAGGACATGCTTTGTTTTTAGCATATGCTGTTTTCATCTTCAAACGACACATTATATATCAGATTATATTTACAATCGGTCAATTAGGGCTAATCCTTATGATAATATGTTTGTTTGGTTTTTGTGACAATCACATTATATCTTTGGAAAGGTTCCTGTATTAAATCAATGACAACCAAAACAGTATTTACAGTAATGATTACTCAAAATCAAAAGGAAGATTTTAATAAACGGGTTGAAATCAAAGAAAACCCATTGGCATTCCTAATTCGTAGTCAATAATCGTTGAATATCTAATCATATTATATAAGAAACTGTTCAGGGATATTCAAAAGTAGTGTGTCCCATAAGGCTATCATTATCTTGATGGAGTTTGAAATAAGAGGCGAACACTTAATTGTTCAGGAGTTCTTGTATTTGTGTTTTTTTCTAACTATTTAAGATGTCTTCAAATGGGGACAACTTTTCTCAGAAGATGTGATAACTGCTGTGTATCTTAAGGATTACAATACCTTGATGTATCCTGTCACAGGTTACGAACGTTACGCTAACTCCACTAATCTGTACCCTGGGTTCAGAAGCTAGATTCGCTCGCGCGGCCCGACTTGGAATATAGCCAATCAAATAATTTTCTCGTTGAAATTTTATCGAGAAGGTGTCGAGAAAATGATTTGATTGGCTACACCCCAAGTCGGGCCGCGCGAGCGAATCTAGCTTCTGAGCCCAGGGTACAGATAAGAGGAGTTAGTGTAACGTTCGTAACCTGAAACAGGATAACCTTGATGGAGTTCGAAAACCAGAGGCAACATTTATGAAAGTTTGTCAGGAATCATTGTACTTGCTCCATACTTGTTTCTGTCAGAAGTTCTTCAATAGGGACAAAGTTCTCAGAAACTTTTCAAGATAAGATAACCATATCCGCTGTTTACATTCAGGGTATCAATACCTTTCGGAGTTCGTTAATCAAGAGCACACAATTATTTGTTCAGGAGTTATTTCGATTTTTCTGTTTGAAACAAAACTGGCAGGGGAGGTTGATTACAGAGTATATTTGTTCCAAAATCATCTGAACACAGTCAGTCGTCTTCTCTCAAACGAATATGCATATGAAGCTTCAAGCAAGTATGTTTGAAAATATAATATTGATATTTTTATAAAAAAATATTTGAAATTGTCCTCTTTCATATTGAGGCGGAGCCGAGCGTGTCAAACTTCGTGTCAAAAACCAGAGTTGCTAAGAATGGAATATCGAGATTATAATCCTAGTTGAACTTATTGTATATCTATAGTTTTTCTCTAAATCATTATGCCTGCAAGGGAAAAAGGCTATTTATTATCCCCCGCCATGAAATGGAAGGGGGATATAGGTTTCAGCTCCGTCCGTGCGTCCGTGTGTGCGTCCGTCCGTCCGAGTTAAAGGAGCCAATTTTTCTCAGAAACCGTTGAAGGTAGGATTATCAAATTTTGTGTGTGCCTTCAGGGTATCAATACCTTGATGGAGTTCGAAAATCAGAACCGTGCAAATATTGTTTCCGGAGTTATTGCCCTTGTTACGTTTTTTGGGACTCTGTTCGAGGTATCTTCAAAGGAGCCAATTTTTCTCAGAAACTGTTACAGATAGGATCATCAAATTTGGTGTGTGCCTTCAGGGTATCAATACCTTGATGGAGCTCGAAAATCAGAACCGTGCAAATATTTTTTCGGGAGTTATTACCCTTATTACTTTTTTTTCGAGGTGTCTTCAAAGGAGACAGCTTTTGTCGGAAACCACTTAAGATGAGATTACACAATTTCTTGTATAAGAAGCGCACAATTACTTATTTTCTCTGCACTTAGAACCGTGCAAATATTTTTTCCGGAGTTATTGCCCTTGTTTCATTTTTTTGGGACTATGTGCGAGGTGTCTTTAAAGGAGCCAATTTTTCTCAGAAACTGTTACAGATAGGATCATCAAATTTGATGTGTGCCTTCAGGGTATCAATACCTTGATGGAGTTCGAAAATCAGAACTGCGCAAATATTTTTCCAGAGTTTGGTGTCATGATATTTTTGAGTACACTCGAGTATTTAGGAGAAGGTTCTGACTTAATTTAAAATAAGAACAAATCTGGCGGGGGATGTTGATGACTATGTCTTCTTGTTTAGCTTTGAGTTTGTTTGTTTAACAAACGTTTGAAGTTGAAAAGAAACGTTATTTTGAAAATTATTATAAACAAAGTTCACGTAAACACAGGCACAAGTAGAATTAAATTTCAAAATAATGCATGAAATCTTGTAAACAATTCGTTGTTCGATTTTGCATTTTGCAAGATAATACATCATAATCATCATAATCTTAGTGCGAGAACGCAGGGAGCGTTTGTGTGTGCCTTCAGGGTATCAATACCTTGATGGAGCTCGAAAATCAGAACCGTGCAAATATTTTTTCGGGAGTTATTACCCTTATTACGTTTTTTCGAGGTGTCTTCAAAGGAGACAGCTTTTGTCGGAAACCACTTAAAGGGGCAGTAGCACGTTTTTTGATAATTTTATATTTTAAAATTTTCAGTGATAATTGTAAGTTAATGTTAAATGTATTATTTTGACAATGTCAAAAATGTCGTTACACAAGTCAATCATTCATAGTCGGAGGACAAAGTATGAAGATTCACATAAAATACATAGGCCGCCATTTTTGTGTGAACACCTTTAATTCATTTTCTGTTTGAAAAAGGAATCGCATGGCTAAACTTTATGTTAAATATTTGAATTATTACTGCTCCATTTAGTTTAAATACATTGTCTTTCAATTGGAACCATTAATTTTCATTTTCCTGACATCATCTCATATTCCCCCTAAAAACGTGCTACTGCCCCTTTAAGATGAGATAACACAATTTCTTGTATAAGAAGCGCACAATTATTATTTTCTCTGCACTTAGAACCGTGCAAATATTTTTTCCGGAGTTATTGCCCTTGTTTCATTTTTTTTGGGACTCTGATCGAGGTGTCTTCAAAGGAGCCAATTTTTCTCAGTAACCGTTTAAGATAGGATCATCAAATTTTGTGCATGTAGTCTGTGATAGTTTGGTGTCATGATATTTTTGAGTACACTCGATAATTAGGAGAAGATTATGACTTAATTTAAAATAAGAACAAATCTGGCGGGGGATGTTGATGACTATGTCTTCTTGTTTGATACGCCTTCATCCACTTGGATATAAGAATATCCAACGAGGTACTGTGATCCAGGGAAATATCCGGAAATAAGTAAAGTTGAAATATTTGCAGTTTTTACGATATTCCATAATGGCTTTACCATTAAATGAAAAAATATGATATAACCGCACAATGCATGTTTTCAAATTCAGATTCTATATTAAGATAAATGGTGCTTTTCCATACGATCCAGAGCCTGAATAGAAAAATCTATGAATCGCAGTTTATTTTGAATTATATATGTGATAGAAGTAAATTGCAGATATACAGATTATGAATATGTGCGCGATCGTATTAAGATTAAATTAATTGACTTTTAATGATCAACTAAAACGTTGGCATCCTACATTTTGACTGAGGATATTTACATTTTTATACTCGCTTTTCTCATCCATTAATTTATATTTTCGACGAAGACAAAGCCAAGCCGCCCTGTAGTTTTAATAAGGCAATAAGCATTCCAACGTCATCCAAAGTTGCCTCGGCGGATGATTTTGTGAGAAAGGCAGGCATTGAAGCAAACATTAACAATGTTATTCTACAATATACAGCAGATAATATTTGTATAAAACAAGAGACGTCCAGACTGTCCTTACGACCTGCTGTCAACAAGGATATAAGGCTTGGGTGAAGTTGTAATTTTTATAGGTTTATAGGTTATAGTTATATGTTTTTGTTTTACCGTTAGTTTAGCAATGTTTGAAACTTTTGACATGTTTAGCTTGGTCTTAAGCTTTTAACCGTACAAAACATTTTTATATTATTCTATAAAACTTTTCTTTAACCGCAAGTTGACAAAATAAAATTATTGCTCAAAACTTATCAGTTGCATTTCAGAACTTTACTGATGGTATAACGTAAGCAGCCCCGTAATATTTAAATGTTATCTGTTATGAGTTACCCTTTTGACTGTCAAAGGTTTCGAAACATATATATTTCTGAAGTTAGATCAGGACAACAGTATCTTAATACTGAAATTCATCACATAAATCACATAATGGTTTAACAAGGTTTGAATTTGCAAAAAACTTTAAACTGGAAGATCGTTTAAGTCATTGTTAATCGTACACAGTAACATATTGATTGTTTGTTGGCATGAATTTTACAAGTCCGAATAGCCATGTATATCCTCATCAGTAAAGCTGTTCATCAACTCCTGATAACATCGTCGAAAAGTCTGCACAAGAGTTTGCAAAAATCTCACTGGAAGGTTGTTTCAGGAAGCCAATAAAACATCTCTGATTTTGAGCTCATCTGGTCTGTAAGGCCTGATGGGCTTGTGACATGGCATGGTCCGTCCGTCCTTCCACATTTTCGACTTCTTCTCCAGAAGCTGAAACTTTGTTTACAGAGTCTTTGACTAGTGGGGATTATAATTTATATCTTTATATCCACGCGCTTAAAACCCATGTTCATCTTATTCTCAAGAAGCATAAGCCATAGAAAGCTGAATTTTTTACAAATTTTCAAGTTTTGAGCTTTGTCGTTTTCCAGTATCAGATATTGTCCGACCAATTGTAGGAAAACTATTCATCTGATTCGTTTCAAATTTTGCACATGTCTTCTAGCATAAAAGGAAGGTTGCAGTGCCAATTTACAAGCGATTTAGTTTATTTTTGAATATTTTTTTTACGAATTCTTATTTTTTGTACTTAGTCATTTTCAATCAGAATTTGGCCAACCCATTGCACAAAAACTAATCATCCGATTGTTTCATATTTTCCACATTTCTCTTACCCTAAAAGGAGGAATGCAGTGCCAAATAACAACCGATTTAGGCATTTTTTCAATTTTATAAAATATTTTTTTATTTTTTGTACTTGAAAACTATTCCTCTATTTCAATTCAAATTTTGCAAATATTGTCAAACATACTAGGAGGGATGCAGTGCCAATTTACAAGGGATTACCTATATTTTTGAATTTTTTTACAAATTTCTATCTTTTGTTCTTAGCAATTTTCTAAAATCAAAATTGGTCTGACCCATTGCAGAATTCATCCAATTCTTTTCAATTTGTTTTTCAGTGGGTGTCAAATTCTGTGTAAGAGACATCTTTTAATGGTCTGGACAATGGGATGTCTAAACTATTGGTAAACAGTATTGTAATTGGTCAGGGATGCATAGCCGGGGGTATGGTGAACCACGTTCACTTTCTTGCTTGTTCTATGTTATATATGATAAATGTGTTGCACAATTATTTTCAATTACTCCTCGACTGATAACGACTTTTTGTTTAACTTTGTTGCAGTTGATATGATGAAGGAGGAGGCGTGCGACAGCACCGTCACTTCCGCCCCGAGTTCTCGCAGTGCGGGAGAGCCCCGACTTCCGCCATGTCGGGTGTGCGAGGAGAATGCTTCCGGTTTCCACTACGGGGTAAACACCTGTGAGGCTTGCAAGGTACTTGACATTCGTAATCTTAAAGATGCTGTTTCATACTTGCATGCTGTTCAGGCTGAAATTTAGCTATTGAGAAAAGAAATACAACACTTTGTAGAAAAATCTTTCGTCGAAATTTTGATATCATATTTAGATTGTTTAATCAACAATAACATACTTATTTCGACGCCCAAAGCACAGTACCACTTGTAGAAAGGGCATAGCATTTAACGAACCCGCTTTCGGTGACCTTATCATTACGCGTGTAAGATTTTACACCGTGTCACAACTAGCGTATTTGCGTTCGATGGGTATCAACTTTGGCAGCAACGAATACCTTAATCGGAGAAAAAGAAAAGAAAATCTAGTCGTGCGCGACAAAGACGGTTTTCAAGCGTATATTTAGAGACCGGAAGTTGTGAGATGGCCACACTTGATTCGCCTTTATGTTGGCTGCCGTTTCCGTAATTTTGGTAAATTATCTCATATTTAATGAATTTTGGTCCGATTTTCCCTAGGTTGGTCGCTAAATTTTTCTAAAAATACAACGAATACATTGAAAAATACTTTTTAAAATATTGCAAGTATGATACAGCATCGTTAATAAATTCCATATTTGTCGATACTGTCGATCTTACATTGATTAGTATGAGAGGTCGTCCCGAAAAAGAAGAGACAATTTTATGAAATGGGGAAAATTTTGAAACGTAAAAAGGGTTACAAGAAACCTTACAGACATGTTTATTTGTAAAACAAAGTCTTCCAGATGGTACCTCGAAGGAATAGACTCCTCTGCACACGAGGTCCCTAGTACACGTGTTCAATAGGAACGTGTAATATTACGTAAATGAGTGTGCTTCGAAAACAATCTAAATAAATTTAGATCAACAGGTTTTATATTTGGTCATACCGTCTAAATAAATTTAGATCAACAGGTTTTATATTTGGTCATACCGTGTATGACCAAATATTAAACCTGTTGATCTAAATTTATTTAGATTGCTTCGAAAATTGCCTGTGTGCATTGGTTGCTCATACAAGTGGATAATTCCAGAGTTTTTTTCTCTCTCTCTTCAAAGCAGAAATGTCCAAGCTTCGGCAAATGTTGACATTTCCTTATCTTCTACCTAGGAATATCGGACTTTTGGATAACGCTCCCCTTCCTATCTGTTCCACCCAGAAATTCAACTCTTTCTGCTTTTAGTATATGTTATCCTAGCATATATTTTTCCAAGAAAATTCTGAGTTTCAGTTTATGTTGTTATAGATCGTTTACAATCCAGAAGTTCCAGCGTTTCGGTTAGTATTGTCATACTTGTTTATTCTACCCAAATATTCCAGTATGTCTGGTGTCTGCAAGTTTTTCATCCGAGAAGTTCGTTGTATGTTTTCCCGCCTTAATCTTGTATCCTGAAACACAGTCATTTTCGCTTTTGGAGTAATGTCGGATGAATATTGAATAAAACCATAATGCCCGGATTTTCATTTATATATGTATATATTTATATATATTCTAATTATTACCCATTTCCATTTGAATCTTTTAAATCATTCTATCATGACGAGACAAAAGGGCTGTTAGGACAGAAAAGAGCCCTTTGGAATAATTGTAATGACGTTAAGCATCATAATGTTCAAATGTGTCGAAATAAATTCCCAATTAACATAACACACTTTCAAAGGCCTCATAATCTTACAACTTAATGCATATCACCCGTGTTGAACCTATTCTCCTTTATTTCGAGTGCAATGATAGATCTACTATTGTGTCAGCAGAGTATGCCTCATAATAAAGGCGTTTTATTTATACTTGCAGAGAAAGTGGCGATTTTGTAGCCCAAGCGTTAAATAGTATGACTGAATTTAATAAATAAATTAATTTAATTCATGAAGTTTTGACTATCGTTCCACAATTAATCATTTCAGTGACAAGGCACAGTGTATAGTTCTAAAGTCTTTATGTAACAGCACTTAATGGGGCAGTAGCACGTTTTTTGATAATTTCACATTTCAAATTTTTCACTGATAATTGTACGTTAATGTTAAATGTATTATCTTGATAGTGTCACAAATCTCATTACACAAGCCAATCATCCATAGTCAGAGGACAAAATATGAGGATTCGCATAAAATCCATTGGCGCCCATTTTGTGTGAACACCTATAATTCATTTTGTGTAAGAAATATGAATCGCATGGCTAAATTTTACGGTATATATTTGAATTATTACTGCTCCATTTAGTTAAAATAAGTTGTCTTCCAATTGGAACCATTAATTTTCATTTTCCTGACATCACCTTATATTCCCCCTAAAAACGTGCTACTGCCCCTTTAAACCTCAATGTATAGTCGCTATTGGAATAATCTAATCGAGCACGTACATAGAGTTGGTATACAGCTGGTTACCTTAAGTTTGTTCACTTGCTAGTAGGTACAAATATTGTGTCAGATATAGGTAATGTCAACTCTTTACATGATTGCACGGGTCTGTTTTTACTTCCTTAGAATATCATCAAATAGGATGATACGGAATGAATCGTTGGAACTCACATTACTTATTCACCCAAAAACGACGGTATGCGACAAGTCGACGTTTTAGAGTTGTAATCAAGTTGATGACGTTTGCCTCGTCAAGAGTTGTCATTTTTCGAAGTTTTACAGTAGCATGATTGCCCGTTTTACTGCTTGGCAAAGTTTGTAGCGATTAAAATAAATGTCTTTTGAATAGATAATGAGATTCAAGGCAACACACTGCTGGCTGATTGCCTCCACATTGTTTGGAGAGACCAGAGCAAAGCGCAACCCCTAACATATAAGTGCGTCTCGTTAGGGGAGGCTAGGGCAAAGCGCAACCCCTAACATACCAGTGCGTCTCGTTAGGGGAGGCTAGGGCAAAGCGCAACCCCTAACATACCAGTGCGTCTCGTTAGGGGAGACCAGGGCAAAGCGCAACCCCTAACATATAAGTGCGTCTCGTAAGGGGAGGCTAGGGCAAAGCGCAACCCCTAACATACCAGTGCGTCTTGTAAGGGGAAACCACGGCAAAGCGCAACCCCTAACATATAAGTGCGTCTCGTTAGGGGAGGCTAGGGCAAAGCGCAACCCCTAACATATAAGTGCGTCTAGTTAGGGGAGGCTAGGGCAAAGCGCAACCCCTTACATATAAGTGCGTCTAGTTAGGGGAGACCAGGGCAAAGCGCAACCCCTAACATATAAGTGCGTCTCATTAGGGGAGGCTAGAGCAAAGCGCATCCCCAGTGCGTCTCGGGGCAGCTGAACATGTTCAGAATGCAAGATGAACCATTGCTGTAATACTTATCAGATAGACTGTCGCATGACTCATGCTCTTTAGCCGCAAAATGTATTTTGACATGGGATGTGTAATTGTAGGCATGCGCGAAAAGAAACAGAATGTTTTAGATATTACACTAAGCTGTCACTTTGATAATGCATGGCAGTCAATGAATCCATATGAAGGATAGGAATATGGGCAATATATGCAAGCATTTACAATATAGCTATAGTATGTGAAATGTCATGGCCTTAACCTTTCGACATACTCTATGACCCAATACTAATATAATGCTAGGTTGATGCAAATTTCAACGATAGTGCTGACAATGTAGGCCATTGACTCTAAGGAAACGGTTATATCTGAATTTCGAAGAATTAAAATTTTTCAATCGGTGTGGTAATAAAGACGAATTTAACATTTCAGAACGCAAATGTGTGTCGCGCTTTGCAAAAACTTAAATGAGCAGGAAGACTTTTGGATAAAAAGTAAACCAAATGTAATACAATGTTTTAAAGTAAAAGCAACAGTTCCAAATTTAGGTTACGTTACGCAAATCCATTTCTCAACCACTTAAATGGTCGCCAGCAGGTTTTGCTTGATACTTGGTAATTTCTTTAGTGACTTCAGATATTTTTTGTTGCAAAATGATCTCAGGAAAATGAAAAGAAATGGTTCCATTTGAAAAATAATGCATTTAAACTAAATGAAGCAATTCAAATACATAATGTCAGTTCAGCCATGCGACTCCTTTTTCTTAAACAAAATGAATAAAAGATGTTCATACAAAAATGACCACAGATGGACCGTACGTGAATCTACTGACTATGGATGATTGGTTTGTGAAATGATATTTTTGACAATATCAAAATAATATATTTAGCATTAAATTCAATTATCAGTAAAAAAAATAAAATATAAATTTTTCAAAAAAAAGGCTACAACCCATTTAGCTTGACCGTTTTGCTTTTGTTCCTTCAGGGCTTTTTCCGGCGGAGTATGCTGCGGAGAGAAAAATATAAATGTTTAGGCACTGGCAACTGTGATATCACTCTCACCAGAAGAAATGGTTGTCCATTTTGTCGCTACAACAAGTGCCTTGCAGTCGGGATGTCCAAGAATGGTAAGATTAATAATATTGTTCTTAGTGAGTTTCTTTACTCTGTTAGTGAATCGGTGATCAAAGAGCTGATGTTGTCAGTGGTCGCATATGCGAAACCAATCTCATTAAAATGATATCATAATTTCTTCACTACGTTACGAGTAGCGTAGTGTAGCAGATAGATCATATTTTAATAAGATTGATGCGAAACTTGAATAGTGTCATCTGATCGATAAGTATCCACGGTTGCAGGAAAGCATAATTTTTAAGCTAATCGACATCGTTTAGTGACAACAGGAAGGTTTGAAGTCGCGAATATGACCGAAAACCGGACAACGAAGTGCTTCAATCAGTCAAACGTATTATTTCAAACAGTCTGAATGACAGTTTTTTATTAGAATTTTTTTAGTTCTCTTTATCCACTGTGTATAACCGTACACCGAAACTAGCGAGGTGTACGGCGGAGAAATGTTGCTAGCGAGGAGCCGAAATCGAAAGTTAGGTAATATTTAACTTCATAACTTTCAAATAATCAACATCATGTGGTAATTTTAGCACACATACTTAGTAAAATGTATGTGCTTGTCATTCTGTATCCAAGGGACAGTAACAATCACAGTTGCGAGTAATGCTGTTGTTAGTAACATATTTGCTATCTCTGACTATGAACAGGATATGACATTAAATAGTTATGTCTCGGAAAGCTATTGACATGATAATAACATAGAAAAAGTTGATGAAACGGCGATGATTGATTTTAAAATGATCCCGTTTGCGATCTCGCTCCTCGCTAGCAACATTTCTCCGCCGTACACCTCGCTAGTTCCGGTGTACGGTTATACACAGTGTTATCGCAACGTTTTCAGAAAATATGCTTTAGGGGCATGTTTGACAGAACACCGACAAATATTCAAGAACTTGAAAAGTGCGTTAATAGTTTTAACTGCATAAATGATTTGAATTAGGTATGCAAAAGCCGACATATGTCTTATAATGTTGAGGTACAGTCTTTAGCAACTTCTTTTAACAGTCATGTTAGTTGACATGTCAAACATCGATGAAGGTGAAACCGATTTCAAATTAACAATATATATCATTGACTTACATCTACTTTAAAGGGGAAGTAGCACGTTTTTAGGGGGAATATAGGGTGATGTCAAGAAAATGAAAATTAATGGTTCCAATTGAAAGACAATGTATTTAAACTAAATGGAGCAGTAATAATTCAAATATACAACGTAAACTTTAGCCATGCCATTCCATTTTGTTACACAAAATGAATTAAAGGTGTTCACACAAACTGGCCGCCAATGGATTTTATGTGAATCTTCATACTTTGTCCTCGTACAATGGATGACTGGCTTGTGTAATGATATTTTTGACAGTGTCAATATAATACATTTAGCATTAACTTACAGTTATCAGTGAAAATTTGAAGATCTAAAAATTATCAAAAAACGTGCTACTGCCCCTTCAAGTGTTGACGACGTTTATTCGAATGTACAAGATGTAAATGGCCTTTTTTATGAAAATAAATGATTGTTTCCTTTGTTAAAACACATTCAGAAGTGTACATTATATTTTGAACTACTCATTAAATTGACACTTTTGCTGCTACAAGTTGTGGCTTTGATGTGCTGCACGCGCTAGAAGCATATTCTCCTTACGTAGGTTTTAACATTAAATCTCACTTGAGGGTGCAGAAGTTATCATTAATATTAAATACAATCGCAATTCAGGCATTGTTCGCAAGCGTTAGTCAAACCGTTGAAGCCAATTTTGGAGTGGCATGCACAGGAAAACGAAATATTTTAACGTTAAATCCCATCGGTATATGATACTATATGAGCAAGCTCCTTGACACTTTGAATGTATAGTACGCCTTTTTGGGTTTTCAACTTCTTTTGAATATATGTTTGGTTCTTTCCATTGAAACGTAACTTTAAAGCATAACACCAAATCTATTAGATCTTAGAAAGATGATATGTGGATAAGTCTGCATGTACAGAAGTGCCTCTTGTGACTTTCAACTTCTTTTTATAGACATCGTTAAGTTTTCCAAAGTAACATAGAATATAGTATATATACATGTTTAAGTTTTCCAAAGTAACTTGGAAATGTGAGCAACTTGAGAAAAATTCAAAAGCAAATCTATGTTGTTTTACAGTTTTGTCCTCTTATTAAATTTAGATATTTCAAGATAGTTATTTATATTTATTGGGGACAGTTGGAATATATTAACTTCTGATAACTGTTGTTTGTAAGTAGGAATAGAGAACATTTCGCTATTTAAACAAGTGAAAGTAAATAGCTACGGATAGGATAAGACCTAGTAGTGGACATGGAAATTTGTGGATTACTATTATAAGGCGACTTCAGAAGAAGTATATACATAGGCCTTTATCTTACAATCATAACAATCTAACTATATTAGTTCTGAACTAAGGTTCTTAAATGCGTTTTTACGACGTACCATTATTTCAAGTGGATTTCCCGTAAGATATTGTATGATGGGCATATCGGTAACTTATGAAACTCAGCTTCCATGGCATCAATGTAAGTTTCCTTAAAAATGTTGACAATCGTACTTTTGAAAATGAAATGGATGAGTTTTATTTTCCAGCGATAAAGATAAAGTGATCCAAAAGCATTTTACATATGGTGTCAATTGTACGTTTTAAATTAAATGAACGAGCTGTAATTCCATTTTCTTCCAGCGATAAAGACTGGTCGTTACACTCACCGGAAGAGGACGCAGGACATTCTTGAGATCCAGAAGCTGAGGGAAGGGAAGAGTCCCTCGATACAGGACGAGGACAGTAGACTGTCTATCTTGGACGTCCCAGCACGGTCTTCTCCTGCAGAGGAGGACAGTGAGAGACTGACCAGTCTCCTTATTGAGTCTCACAGCAAGTTCATGAACACTGCAGTTAGTGATACCTCCATGGAGAAGATGGAGAAGGATCAGCAGACATACTATGTGAGTTACCTTATATCCATTTGTAGTAGCAGGCAGACTTTGTGAGTTACCTTATTTCCATTTGTAGTAGCAGGCAGACTATGTGAGTTACCTTATTTCCATTTGTAGCAGCAGACATACTATGTGAGTTACCTTATATCCATTTGTAGTAGCAGGCATACTTTGTGAGTTGCCTTATATCCATGTGTAGCAGGCATACTTTGTGAGTTACCTTGTATCCATTTGTAGCAGGCATACTTTGTGAGTTACCTTGTATCCATTTGTAGCAGGCATACTTTGTGAGTTACCTTGTATCCATTTGTAGCAGGCATACTTTGTGAGTTACATTGTATCCATTTGTAGCAGGCATACTTTGTGAGTTACATTGTATCCATTTGTAGCAGGCATACTTTGTGAGTTACATTGTATCCATTTGTAGCAGGCATACTTTGTGAGTTACCTTGTATCCATGTGTAGCAGGCATACTTTGTGAGTTACCTTGTATCCATTTGTAGCAGGCATACTTTGTGAGTTACATTGTATCCATTTGTAGCAGGCATACTTTGTGAGTTGCCTTATATCCATTTGTAGCAGGCATACTATGTAAGTTACCTTATATCCATTTGTAGCAGGCATACGTTGTGAGTTACATTGTATCCATTTGTAGCAGGCATACTTTGTGAGTTGCCTTATATCCATTTGTAGCAGGCATACTATGTAAGTTACCTTATATCCATTTGTAGCAGGCATACTTTGTGAGTTACCTTGTCTCCATTTGTAGTAGAAGGCATACTTTGTGAGTTACCTTGTATCCATGTGTAGTAGCAGGCATACTTTGTGAGTTACCTTGTATCCATTTGTAGTAGCAGACATACTATGTGAGTTACCTTATATCCATTTGTAGTAGTAGACATACTATGTCATTTACCTTATATCCATTTGTAGCAGACATACTATGCGAGTTACCTTATACCCATTATTACTAGCAGTCCTACTATGTGAGTTACTTTACATCTATTTGTAGTAGCAGATATACTTTGTGAGTTACCTTATATCCATTATTATTATTAGCAGTTACCTTATCCTACCTCATGTAAGAATGTCGATCTCTGATTGGTTCAATGACCCTGGATAACTACTGATATTACCCTCTTGAGCGGGAGGATAAATTATTTATACCCCGCCATGAACCAATCACGAAAAAAGCGTGCAAATTGAACTTATTTATACCCCGCCATGAAAAAAGCGTGCAGATTGAGCTCCTTGAAAAGTATGTTTCGTGGAATACATTGATGTAACCTTTGCTCAAATAATATGTAGCTTTATACAAACTAAAGTCAAAGTAATTGCAATCTTTTTAACTGCAAAAAAACATACATGTATATTGACATAATTACCTTATTAATCTAAGATGTGGTGTTTAAAATGTTTCTCGTCGAAAAAAATGTCAATATTGTGTGGCGGCTTTCTTGATCATTGCATATGAGAATCGGTTCACATTTGTTCGAAATATCAGTATTCACTCACTGTTTCCTTGTGTGTCTTGCAAGGGAAGTTGTTTAACATCGAAATTATGCTTCAAGAACTGTGTTCATAAAAAGAAATTCCTCTGACTAAGCGAGGCACCGAAACGATTGATTATGTAGTTTTCAAAACAACACTTCCGGTTTGTGACCCTGACCTTTGTCATGTGCCTCAGCAGTTTTACCCTTTTAAATATGCGTTATGTTTAAACATTCGGTAAGATAAATTCGTTATAACATTGTATAGCGTTCCGCTCGTTGCATAAAACCTTTCGCGGTAATAATAAATACCTATGTAACCCGCTATGCAATATTATAACTTATATTATATCCATAAGTAGAAGCAGACATACTATGTGAGTTACCTAATGTCCATAGGTAGCAATTTTCAAGTTTAAACATACAAACTTGAATTCAGTTCTTTACCTTAAAATGCTATTGTATATAATGTTTCCCCCAAGTTGAAAATGGACAGGGTAATATTTTAAAAAAAGGGCACATACATGCATATCAACTGTGTTGTCTTTTCTTTCTCTAACAAGTGGACCATTCCATTCATCAGATAGGGAGAGCGAGAGAGAATTTGTTCAATTAATGTCTAATCTCATACAAACACGATTGGCACATGATACAATAAATAAAAGATTTATGAGCCGCAAAAGGGCTTCAAGAGACAAATACACTACAATGACATAAAATATTGCAATAATATATATGAAAATGGTTGGTAACAGGAAGAAGAAGAAGAAGAAGAAGAACATTATTTTATTACAAAAGTGTCACACCCTGATACAGAGTCGGGCCTACATAGGCCTATGAGACACACAATAAAACAATATAAAAACCCTTAAAATAAACCTTAAAAAATAACAGGTATGACTCTAGATGTGCACTGACCCATGAAATTAGTGTGTGACAATTGGGTCCCAATTGGGACGGTCATGTCCCGTGAGTTCGACCTTTGGTTGTAATAAGCAAAAGGTCGGGTGTAGTGAATTATCTCAACATCGTTATAATAACATCAAACTTCAAAGGATTTCCAAGGTCGAACACGAGCCACTACCCCTTTGGGACGTGTAACTAATGTACTAATGAATAAATGTGATATAAAAAGGCAAATGATTTCAAACATCTCCAATAAAATCATAATGTCACCATTAAGCTATATCCACCATCCAACACATAGTAACCCCCCTATTGTTTCAGTAACTAGCTTATCATGTGGTCAGCAAACCGCGTGTCCTGTTGAAACAAAGGATAAAATATACATATCTTAACTATTTTCTTCCTATATCAACTTTGTTCAAACCAAATTTGCCGTGTTTCTTCATCGTATCAATGGGGTTAAAAATGAGAATTATGCAGTGATGATTTACAGAGTTATGGTCCTTGTAAGAAAATGCTGGGAGCAATAATAAAAAGACATTAAGAATGTAGTAGAATGTAAGGCATACCAAATTTCAGAAATAACATGTAAAACACAGGGACATGTATCGCTTAAATACAGCGTTAGAAACTTATATATGGTATGAACGTAGGGTCTATGAGTATACATGTCTTGCTAACGCTGTATTTAAGCGATACATGTCCCTGTGATGTAAAACATAGTCTTTGTCGGATCATGTCTGCATATACATGTGTTGGGATAAGTTTTCGTATGAGAACATGACAGTCTTGTCATGTGACACGTGTCTAACAAGGCGGTGTTGGTACGTCCTGTACTCTAAATTTGATGTCACCTTGCCGCGTGCGCTTTTTAGTTAGGAATTTTATACATCCAAGTGATTATGATTTAAGACAGAGAATGAGCGCAGTTTATGATATGACTCAGAAACGGAAAATAAACTTTTATGGCCAAAATCAGTCAAATTATTTGATTCCAAGTACGTTCAGAAAGCTTTTGCATTCATCAGAAACTGATTTTAGCTGTTAAAGGGGCAGTAGCACGTTTTGAGGTGGAATGTCAGGAAAATGAAAATAAATGGTTCCAATTGAAAGACAATGTATTTAAACTAAATGGATCAGTAATAATTCAAATATATAATGTAAAGTTTAGCAATGCGATTCCCTTTTCTTACACAAAATGAATTAAAGGTGTTTTAAAAAAATGGCTGCCAATGGATTTTATGTGAATCTTAATACTTTGTCCTCTGACTATGGATGATTGGCTTGTTTAATGAGATTTTTGACACTTTCAAAATAATACATTTAACATTATCTTACAATTATCAGTGAAATAAATTTATCAAAAAACGTGCTACTGCCCTTTAATGTATCTGGGTGAGTCATCTTTTCAATTGTTTATTGATTGACCTCAGTCACACACAGCATACCTTTATATAGATTTCGAATCTTTTTAAAGCATAGTTCGTATGTGGACAGTCCAGGGCAAATGAATTTTCATGAGTAGTATATTTGCCATAAAAAGCCATAGGCACCGAACTCTTTACGAGTTGTAAAACAGAATTTCTTTGAAATGTGAAATCTTATAAGTAGGATTCAATTGGGTCAAATAAAAACCTGTAGAAAAGTTGAAAACCCTACGGCTACCTTAAAAAACAAGTAAGATGCTATTTACTAGTTTTCAACGTTTTTCTTAAATTCGCTTATTGAAAAGGTTTCTGTGAAGTTATTTGCGCAGAGCAAAACTTAAAATGTTAAAATGTTCAAAACATGTTACTTTGCAGAGAGGTCAGACAAACATTTCTGCTCACTTGAACAAGGGTAGTTTTAGAAAGCATTCTTACTGTTCTGTGTGAGGTATTTGCCTTGGTTGGAATAGAGAATACGGTAACAAATTTACCAATGTAAAGTAATATGTGTCATCTTTTTTTAACTCGAGTGACCTTTTTTTCGGCAAATATTGAGTTGAAGGTTCCAGGTTTTCTTGACATATTTTTGGTGTTTCTACAGTTTAGCATGCCTAGAAATGTCAAGTAACTGTGTACTTTGTTTATTGTGCAACTGTATAATGTTTATGATAATTTCCTTAACTAGGACCAGTACAGCTTGAAGATAGCCATGTTTGGACCAATGACTACGTTACCAAGGGAACAATACGACGAGATTTACCAGACAACTGGGATAGACATCGACAACCGCCAAGACATGATGAGGATCTTCGCGGCAACCATGGAAGTCGGGATTAGACGCTACATCAACTTCATGAAGGCGGTCCCTGAGTTCTCGATGCTTTCCTCAGATGATCAGGCAAATCTTATCAAAAGTAAGAAACAAGTCTAAAAAATGGCCGATAAAATACGGGGGACAGATTATCAGCTTTTATGGGAAAAATATAAATGATTGATTGATTTACATTGAAATAAGAAATTCCATATATCGCTTTGCCTATCTGACGCTGCAGGGTGGGTGCAGAGTGTTTGCCATTAACATGTCTTATATATAGCTTATTTGTACAGTGTAACTGAAAAAACATTAAGTACTGTCGATTTTGTCGTTTTAATTGTTTTGTAAATTTGTTAACCAAGCGTGAAAGTTTAAATGTATTCAAATTTTGTTCAATTCTTCTGTAATTATGTAGATATGTAAAAAATAATTATCTATGTAACTTAAACTAAAATGTGCATGTACCGAAAAAAGAGAAACAAAATGAGAAAAAGAACAAACAATTATAGTGTCAGGATATTTGTTATTACTTCTAATTTGGTTATATTGGCGACTTCAAATATTTTTTTCCACACACCAATAGTCCACAGGAACCCGATATCGTAAATAAAATGTAGGTAAAACGTGGGTAAGAAAGATCCGTTCCTATATGTATATACTCTATATACATATAGGAACGGATCTTTCTTATCCACGTTTTACCTACATTGTAGGTAAAACGTGGGTAAGAAAGATCCGTTCCTATATGTATATACTCTATATACATATAGGAACGGATCTTTCTTATCCATGTAGGTAAAACGTGGGTAAGAAAGATCCGTTCCTATATGTATATACTCTAAATACATATAGGAACGGATCTTTCTTATCCACGTTTTACCTACATTTTATTTACGATATCGGATTCCTGTGAAATAGTCGCATGTACTTTTTCTTCTTGAAGTCATTTATGAATGAAAAGTTATCGGTGAATTGTGCATTTCTGAAGTTAAATGATTTTTGTTACAATATCCCGACCTGGCCTATAAACAGTCTTGCTGCAAGTGAATACATGCTTCTTATTTTTAACAAAGTTTTAATTTGTGGACCAATTCTTAGAGGAATGTGAAATTTGCTAATACCTGAGAGTGTAACTCCGGGTACTGCTAGTCAACACAATATATTGTATTGTCTTTGTTAACCTGACAGTGGAACAAGGGAGGTAATTCTGTCAAGAGTATTAGTATCTTATTTCTTCAAATAGTAGTATCTTAATTTATTTATATATTTGAATTATGTTTGAATTTAGATTTATGTTTATGAGTGTTACAAATATCTCTTTTGAAAAAAACCACTAAATTATCTATCATTCTAACAATCAATCTGCAAATGCGAAGGACTGATAGGTTTGGAAATTTTGCACGCTAGGAAGTCATCGTATTACTTAGATTTACATGATTAAAGGGGGATTTTATGTGTGCTTCTTCTGCTAATGCTAGTGAGTGAATGAATAAGTAAGTTTGGATAGGCTATTTAAAAACATCAATACCTTTCATTGTTTTTCTGTATGTGACAGGAGAAGTTCCCTTTTGTCTTGCAATCTGCCGCGCGTTGGACTTGATCATGATCCCTCCCCTTTGGCCATCCCTCGGGCAGTTGGCTTTTTTAATAGAAAACCCCCATGATCGGCCTTTATCCGTTATATTAACCAATCTTTTTAAAACCTGTGGCTTCTATAACTGCGATCATTGCATGAAATCAATTTAAATTGTCTGAAAAACAACGAGGAACTTTTAGAACCGAAGCCAAGACTGTCAAGTCCGGTAAACTATTAATGTTTGTGTCACTCCAGATGCTCGCTTTGAGTTCTTTTTCCTCGGGAGTTACCGAGGCTACAACAACAAACTGAAGATCCTCAGCACGTCCTCGGGGAAGTGTCTTCACATCCATGAGGTCTGCAAACTCTGGGACGAGGACTTCATGCTGGCTGTCTTCAACTTCTCCGACTCTCTCAAGTCTCTCAACCTCTCAGAGGAGGAGTGCATTCTGGTTAGAACCATGCTCGTGCTTTTTAGAGGTGAGCTGCTAACTCCAGGTATTTCTCGGCTCTATGAATTCTTGCTAACTGTTTTTGATTTCATTATCACAACTATGAACAGTTCTATATAGAGATAAGGTGAAGTGATTGCTAATAGCTAATGTAACCACTATGACACTATGCAAGGTGTGAAAATAAATTAATTGGTTACGTTTATTAGGTTGAATTGTCAATTGCTAGTTAGTTTTACAGATGAGGGTTATTAACCACGTCTCGCACTGTTATTTAGTTCGTTCAAGAGAACACCAGTTTCTGCTTAAGTTAAAGTAGATATACTGTTATATCTTAGGTATAAAAGGGCAAAAACTTGTTTGAAATTTTTGATCAATAATCAAGTGTATTATTGTACCCCACCTTGTCTGTGCGTCCGTCCTTCCGTACGAGTAAAAGGGGAGAGCTTTTCTCAGAAACTATTTAAGATAGGATAACCAAATTTGCTGTCTGTCTTCAGGGTATCAATACCTTGATGGAGTTCGAAAATCAGAACCGCAAACTTATTTTTTTATAGAGCTACTGCCCCTTCTCCGTGTGTTTGGACTATGTTGGAGGGTGTTGTCTAATTCTAATTTGCTGCAGCTACAGTCTAAGTAAACCTAGCCTCAATATTATCCGTTTCACTTCTATACTGAGTATAGAAAGGTCTAGTTGAGGGTCGCGTCAGCCGACCTTTCTGCGACTTATGACCCTCCAACGTTATACGTGCGAAGGCTGACTATTGTGGCTTGGTAAGATGAGTTCTGATTGGTCAATTCGATACGTGGACTGACGCGACCCTCTACTAGGCCTTTCTAGACTCAGTGTAGGAGTGAAACGGATAATATTGAGGCTAGGTTTACTTAGACTGCTGCAGCTATGGCCATGAACAATCTTCCACTTCATGCTCGACAAAGCCAGTCACTTTCAACGTTAAAACCTTCCATTGAAATCCACTTCTTCTGCCTCCTTCAGTGCACTTTGAGCATTATATCCATGTATGGGAAAAACGAAATATAAATCCGCTATTGTTGTTCTTATTATTATTAAATTAATAGCTCTGCATTACAAAAAGGCTTGTTAGTACACAAAACAATTTTATGCATTCATTTCAGACCGTTATGAATTACAAGCCATTCTATTCGTTACATCAGAACGTAAGTTTATTCAATTCGGAGACTTGAGCTCACAGAGCCTCTCGTCAACATTACACACACATTTACAATTGCAATCAAGAGTATGGAGGCAGGACATTTCACAATGTTACTGAATACAAGCTTTGTTTTTTTAATTTAGCTAGGTATCAACTAAAGCTTTAATCTGCGATAATTACTCATCCAATTTTGTTGTGTTAAAGAGCCCATAACCGTGTACTCCATACAGGCAGTAAGTACACCGACTTTTTCTTTGTAAACATTTCAGACAATAGTGAATAACACACGGTTCGATTTGTTGCATAAACAAACTCTTTCAGTAGACTAATTATCTTCTTCTTGTATACATTTCAGACCGTTGTGAACTTGAGAACCCGGAGCAAGTGGAGTCTATTCAATGGAAGGTGATATGTGCCTTGCTTCATGTGATCGCTAAGAATCATTCAAGACCTTACTTACGGTTTGCAAAGATTCTGGACAGACTTGCAGCAATTAGGACTTTAACAGAGTGGAACAACAGAATCGCCAAGAGTTTGTATCTATGGCCGGCTGTACAGGAGAGTCCATTGTTACTTGATATGCTGGCAACGTAGTTTTATATCGACAATATATTTTATGTTGTAGCTTTAAACTGTCTGAGTTGACTAAATGTGAGTGAAATGTACCTTACTTAAGCTTATGGTAGAAGAATAGTGAGGGAACTTGAACCGGATGGGCACAGTTTTGTGATATATCATTGTGTCGTATCTTTGGATTAGATTGGTTGATCTGATGAACGAGTGAGTTACTGTAAATCTGTCCTCATATCATCTCATTGGTATGCATTTGAGATATTAAGGGTTAACAGGGTTCAGGGGTCAAATCCTCAAATCAATCTTCATTTACGTTGCAAAGGGAGGACACATTTGTCAGCTATGTTTGTTCGTTATGGTTACAGAGATCCTATAATTAAATCAAGTGCTTGGTATAAATATGTAGTTATAGTGCGGGCCTAGTAAAGATGGTGAGTCTTGTCTTGGCATCGTCCTTCCGTCCTGAGCGTGCGGGTTGAAGAGTGACCTCTCCCACAGTTTCATCCTGTTGGATTCCGTTGTGCCCATATCGCATAGTGTTTTCCCCTGGTTGAAAGAACGGCAGGGCAGATACTTTTTGAAAAGGGCACAACTGTTAGGAAAGGGCAAAACTTCTAGGAAATGGGCATATACATGCATGTTAACTTTGAATCGCTTTTCAAATGAAAATGGTATAAATAAAATATTAAAAGTGACTGCAAAAATAACATACGTCAGCACTACATTGGCAATCAACACTGAATATACTGGTAATTTTATTAATGCTTTGTACTTATGGATAAATGTGATGTTTTAGCTTTTATAAGGCAAATGAGACCATTTAGCTGTATCCACCATCCAACACTCGGTCAGTAATCCCCCTATTGTTCCTGTTACTGGCTTAACATGATGTCTGCAGGATGCGATTTATAAACCGGAGTAACGGCCTCTGTTTGGAGATTTTGAATTTTGGAAATTATATTTGATAGTACCTCTATTGCAACATCATCTCCGTTAACAGTTTTAAATCAATGCTTTTGAAACGTACTTGGCTTTGATTAGTTGGTGTGCCCCAACATGATACAGTTAACTATTTGGAGTTACGTCCCTTTGCTTAGAGCGCTGGGCCAAACGCTTCACTTAGTTTTACGTCAATCTCTAGAACATAATTTCGCTTTTGATTATTCATTAAAAAATCGACAGTTGATTTGATTTCAAGAAGTGTCCCTTGAAAACAGTTCTTCGTTTTCTCCTATGAATGTAACATTTCAACTCAGATATAGACCTTCATTGGTCACGGAACTGACTTTAATACTTGATTTATATAAATTCAATAAGACCAAACCTTATATAAATCAATCAGGGCAATGTAACCTGATTGTCTGAACGGCTTTGACGATTGACGATTAGAATATATGGTTCTTATTTTAAATTTTACCTGAACATCCGCCACAACATGAGACGATCAATTTGTTAACATAAAATTACGACTTCAATCATCTAACAAAAATACACAACAATCTATGATATATTTGAATTTGTGAATATAAGTACATTTTCATTGACATCCTGATGAAACATCAATCATAAAAAAAACAATATCCCTAAGTTATTTTGTCCAGTCTATATGTTTTCTGTTTTTAACAATATGTTATGAATCTGAGAATGCTTTCAGTGCCTTTGATAGATATATAGATATGTAGAAAAACGCTTCGGTCCAAACATACCTGGTTTTCGGATAGCCGCATACTTTTGATGGTAAACATCTTTAGGTGCCATTTATAAAGATGTTAAACCAACCAGTAAATTGGTTTATAAAACTTAAGTGGTTGTGAAATTGCCTTATATTTGTGAAGTTCTGTCATCTGTTTTAAGTAATTCTAAAACTTTGTTGTCATAATATTTTCTTTTAATTGTGATTGTTTGATTTGTTTGTTAGAAATGTGAAAATTCCATGTACCTTCAATGTATATGAAATATATTTAAATGTTATTGTTACAACTTCGTCTGTTAAGATTCCTATGTGCTAGCTCGTTTTAACTTGTTACCGGTGATTAAGAAGATACATTTATACAGTTATATGTATGTATATATATATATATATGCTGTAATATGGACTAAGAGAGCCACTCCCTGAGTTGTAGGGGGTAATAAATGGCAAAATTCACAAAAAGTGTCATCTTATCGAGAAGTGTTGACTTTTGCCGTAAAGAATCATTTTAAAGCTAATCGGCGTCGTAAAATGACAACAGGAAGGGTTAAAAGCGAGATGTTGGTCGAAAACCGGACAATTACGCGCGTCAATCAGTCAAACGCAATTTTGGAAACTTATCTAAAGCACTCAGAATGGCAATAATGAGTTCATAATGATTGATAGGGTATATAACTAGTATTCATTTAAATTTGACGTGTGAATTTGTGTTTTCATTTAAAACACGATTTTATCATATAATTTCCTTTTTAGGAATGAATATGGGAGATAATTTGAATTTACATCATTAATCATACAATTTACGTTCGTATCAATGCAAACAATATGTGATGAAAATGCGGCTCTTTAACATTAATGTCTAAGTCTTAGTCTAGTATGCGATAAGAGTGCAAATGTCAGGTGTAAACAGTGTTCGATCTCGTGATGAATAATATCAATACTACAGTATGAATGGTACTTTGAATACATGCAGGTTGAATATGTTTGAGAGCTTTCGTCCAATCGTATTCGTCAAAATAAGCTTTCACAGATCATTTTGAAAATGTTTGACTTTCTACTTTTTAAATGCGTTTGCAATGAGACACATTTCCTAACTTAGTAGAGTTCGAATCCTTTTCCATTACAGCAAACTGGAGGTATACTGCATCGTCCAATCAAAGGCCGCGTTACAAAATCTAGTGTTAACGTCCAATGAAAGGTCGTGTTGCATTGTTATCGCTACAGTCGTACACTCACCATGGAATAAAATGTTCTGAAACTGAAAAATAAGTAAACTTAGAAAAATCAGTCGAACGCAAAATATCGTTAATGTATCCGAAAACGTTGATCGAAAATGCTTCTCACAACTACATGTCAAATATATAATTATATACAATAACCACTCAAACTTCTTTTGGTGAATGTTCATTGCAAAAATTATATATTTGATAGGGAAAACTACATAACAAAACACGGCTAAGTTTCACGATTTTAATTCCGACCATTGCTGCAGTATATTACATTTCAAATTTTACATATTTGAAATATTTGTGCCTTTAATGGGTTACATTTGTAGATGCCGAATTTTCAGAAGTGTAATTAGTTTACATAATATATAATATATATGTATAGTTGAATAATAGAACATGAATTTTCTCAAGAACCACGTTTTCGTTCCATGTCTCATTACATTGTGTGTCCTGTCCGAAATATTCAAATATAATAGTGAACTCTTGAACAAAGACTAAGAATAAAAAAGAATACATCGTAATAAAAACAACGACCTCAGAGTATATATTGATGCTTTTTGCGGAATTGTATTTTTCTTTAAGCTCGAGTTTTAGAAGTACGAATAGAAAATGTTGGACATCTACCGAGGCTTATGATAATAAGAAATAAATAAATATAATTTATATTAATTATCTTAGATAAGTAACGATTTTATCTCAGTAACATAAAATGTACCAACGATTTTAAGGAAAATATCTTTGTTCATTTCAATGTTATGTTCAATTACATTAGAAAGTGCAATGATGACAAAAGGTGTTTCCAATATCATTTTGTGAAACGGTTGTTTAAATACTATAATGAATTGCAGAAGGCAGTCATATTTGTTTATCTATAGTATGAAATTTTATTCCAAATACATAATTGTATCTATTGTTCGAATATTTATTCAGGAGAAATAAAATATTACAATTTTATATCATTGTGTTATGTATTGTATATTCATTATATATGCGAGTTATTGGTAAATTGACGTAGTAGATTTTGCATTAAAGCAAAGACGCTAAGAATTGAAATTGTAACGCTTTTTGAAGGCATCAGTTTTGGGGACCATATGGACTTTAACCATGACCCATCGTTTCGCCTACGTACACTGTCCGTCCTTGTCTTACGTCGACTGTAAAATCTTCGACTTTTCGACTTTCCGACTAATCCAAAGCTGCTGTTATTCTGAACCTGAAATGTTCAAAGCAAAGCAGATGTTCGGACGAGAGCGACTTGGGAACACTTTGCAGTCGCCATTGCAGCGCAAAGGAAACCCGGTGAACGTATTGCAACCGCAGTAAGAACGATGTAGAAACGTACTCATTGTTTATGTACAGTCAGCGGCCAAAAGTGAGTTCGCACCAACGTAATTTCTCATATACTTACATGTTAAATAGCAATTACAAAAATAATATTCATGAATTAAATAAAAGTCCATTTGTTTTGATATTTTGCACATGGCTTGGATATCATCTCGGCTACATTCACGAACTTATCATTAAACTCTACGTAGATTAGTTATTGTATGACACAAATTTCATCATCACATGTACGACTTGTGATTTCATTGTCTCATTGACGGCCATGTTAAACGTAATCGGCATGCTTCACATGTGTAATCTAATAACATAAATATTTCTTAATATCATCGGGCAATTGAATGAAAATTATGACATTGTAGCCCTGATGATTTCCGACAAGCTGGCGGGGATTTAGAAATGAATCAACAAACGTTTAATTCGTTAAAATTATTCTAGCAATTGCAAATTAACATGTACGTCTATGGGAATTACGTCAGTGTGAACTCACTTTTGGCCACTGATTGTAGTAAACATTTACCCTCCAGTCACACAACTGTAAGTACCCCCGCTGCTATCGTCTTATTTGAAGTGAGACAGAGGTTCGGGGCTTACATGCCCCTAAGAGATCTTACTCGCCTACGTCGGTCTTCGCTTAATTAACGAACCAACTGACAACGCCAGATCTAGAAGAACGCATGTCTAGAGGGTGAGGTGAGGTGATCTGGGGTTATCGCGGCTGCTAGTATTATTGCAGGGAGAAAGTCCGCAACACTATTGTGGCTATGCATTGCGGTGAAACCTGCGAGCATTGGCTGGAACTAGCGAACAATGTATAGGTTGTAGCATAACGCAGAGACATATACGCTGATGTAGCAGGATGATTCAATGCAATTCTTTGCTTTATGGCCAGATTTACAAATAATCTTACCTTAAGAAATTATGCAACATGTATGGTTGTTGATTCAAGAACTTAACTAACAGGTGACCACAGAAACATTTGGATAGTTTTGATGTCGAATATAGATGGTTCAAGTCTCCGATAGTTTATAATGAATAGTTAATACTAAGTTTTCAATCATTTATAACAGTTAATACTAAGTCTCCAATCATTTATAATAGTTAATGTTAAGTCTCCAATCATGTGTTATAGTTAATACTAAGTCTCTAATCATTTATAATTGTTAGTACTAAGTCTCCAATCATTTATAATAGTTAATGTTAAGTCTCTAATCATTTATAATTGTTAGTACTAAGTCTCCAATCATTTATAATAATTAATACTAAGTCTCCCATCATTTATAATAGTTAATACTAAGTCTCCAAACTTTTTGTAACCGTGAGAAAGAATTTTTTTGTCAGACTGAAAGCGCTCTCGAGAACGCTTTAAAATATAAGGTGACCAAGCATCGCAACAGTTTACAGCCAGGCCCTCATTTAAAGGACAAAGAGTAATTGTAGCTATGCAGAAATTGTAGCCCAGGTTGCTGTTAAGGTTGAGGCAGTTGTCTGATAATTGTGAATTTGGAGCTTTGCAGGACAGTTTTCTTTGACATAGACTTGTATTTTAACTTAAAGTTCTTTTATTCACCCCTGGGCCTGAAGCACTTTTAATTTTGAGCCCTTATTTGGGTCTTCAGCCCACGGCCTATGTGATAGGAACTAGATATGGCAACACAAGAGGCAGATAACTGAAAGAAGGACCAGGTGCAGATTTGGCAAGATGTATTCAATTACTAAGGGTAATCTTTCCAAAGCACATAAAGATCAACTCCCATACTAAGATAACAGTTATTCCTCAATTCGACTCTGAATAACGAAAAACTAACTAGTTACATATTCGTTATTCGAGTACCAATCCAGTTGGTTACTCTTCAATGCAACTTTGAATAACACAGCATATAGATACATGTTACATATAAAGAGGGGTGTCCATTCGGAATAATAAATAATTATCAATTAAATGATTTCATCTATTTAAACATTAACACACTGATATAGATCATTAAAATCAAATATGATGAACTGTTTGTGTCAATTTAACATTTTTTTCTGATGAAAATCGTGCTATTCGATTTGCCACTGTATACTGTAACTTATATGTAAATTGGCCAACGGCTTCCAAAATCAAAACAAATGAAAGTTTAAATTATTAGATCATAACGGTGCAAAACGAATTTGATTTATAGAAAACGCCCCGTCAAAAATAGCTTTGATAATCAGCTGTGGTGTTGTCCAATCATAAAACAGGATGTCTCCGAGTTTCTGATGAGCAAAAGAAATGGCAGTAACAAATCAATACGCTCGACCGTGGATCAGACAGTTCTGTAGATGGTATACATATGGACAGTTTTTACCTATATCGTGCTCATAGTTGTGTTGCGTCTGTGCTAGAGTTTGAATGAGTTCTCTCTAGTGACGGAAAGGTTGGAGAGAAAAATAAGAGTGCAAAGGGTGAATAACATGAACTGAACAGCGTGGAAGAAGTAACAAAGTCCTGGACTACAAAAAAAGAACAACATAAACAGAAGAGGAAACGGTTGAAGCACGGACATAGAAGGGAAGCTTCATGAAAACGGGGGACCACTAGTTAAGAAGATTATAAAAGTTTATCTTCACTTGAAATCATTTAATGGTTCTGATCGTCGCCATCTTGATCCGTATATTTAAGCTCGCATCATGTAAACGATTTTGGCCTGAAGGAGATTGTACAAAGATAAGAGAACAAAAAGACAAGAGAGGGGGTAGAAGTGAAGAGCCTGGAGAAGACGGAGGAGGTAAACATAACAGCCTCACTGATCCAAGACGTCCTGGAAATAACACCTTCATCAGAGAACCAGTTTACAGAGTGAGAAGACGGGGGAGGTAAACATAACAGCCTCACTGATCAAAGACGTCCTGGACATAACACCTTCATCAGAGAACCAGTTTACAAAGTTAGAATTCAGCTGCGCGGAAGCACTTGTAGACTTCCCAAAGACAGTAAGTACCAAGTTTCTTGAAAGTCTGATTTGGTAACGGGAGGACTGACTCCTGTACACGATCCATATCAGCATGTCTTCAGATTCGGATGATTTGCAAATCTGGAACCACACGACAACATTGACGAGTGCTATGGTATCGACTGAAGCACTGCCAATTGTTGACTTTGATAGGAACGAGATCTACTTGTCTGCGATTACATTTTTAAGTTTACTATCTGTGTTAAGCAACGCTATTGTGATGATGGTGGTTGTCTTCTGTCGGGATCTCCACCTGCCAACACTCTGGAACATTGCCTTCATGGCTTCTTGTGACTTCCTATATAGCCTTCATTACATGGTTTTTACCGTCCCCTCGCTCTACATGGGTCAATTTGCGTATTCGGACAATATGATCACATCAGCTTCCATAACGATGACAATGCTCTTCGGGCAGAATATCTTCAATATTTTCCTCTCTATTGTGGATCGGTACATCGCAATATGCTGGCCTCTACGTTACCATTGCCTCATGTCCGCAAAGAGGTTTTCCCTTGCAGTTCTAAGTCTCGTTGCTATCAACATCATTCGCCTGTGTCTAATCATACTGCCCAAAAGCGACATATACTATAATAAGGAGTTCGGAGTTTGCCTGGTTAATTTCAACACCACGATGTCCGCTACTGCCTCGGTAGGTCTTCCCTTCCTGACGGCCGTCTTAATCGTGGTTCTTTTGGTCAAGATCGGGATGGAGTTCCGGTGTAGGAAAAAGGTTCACCCGAATGTTCCAAACACCCAGACCAATAGATTTACCGCCACAATGTGCCTGGCTGCAGCCATCTTCATCTTGTCCTACCTTCCGTCCTGTGGATCTATCGTCATGAACGTGGTGGTCGGGCGCGCCAAAGTGAACGTTGTGTACACTCAGATATCTCTGGTCTTCCTTCTGTCAAACAGCGTCTGGAATGTGGTCATCTACGCTACGACCTACAGGCCCTTCAGACACGGCTTCTTGAGACTCTTCTGTAGAAAGGTGTTCCGTGACAGGGCACGACGAGAGGCCAATGTGCACATAGCATACTGTTCACGAACATACTCTTCCTATACACAGCACAAATCTTCCGGCTCTCTGTACGGTCCCTAGTTCATATATTATACTGCACAATTTCTTTTATTATTTAGTGTTTTTTTGTTTTTTATTATATGAAAATGTATTACTCTAGATATTCGAGAGTGGAGTGAATATTTGAGCACTTATATTGAGGATGTTAAATGAGTGGCCATGACATACTATGTTTACGACACGAGTGGCTTGATATTAATAATTCCCGAGCGAGAGCCGCCGCCGGCCCGCATCAAATGACGTCAGAAGCGCGCCGTTCATCGAAGCGTTGATATCGTGACGTCACAATGAAAAAAATGATATGTTGCCCTATGGCATCATATGAACCTCAATATGACTGCCCTCGTTGGTAGTTAAGTTCGTTAAAGGTTATATTTAGATTATAAGACCGTTGAGTGGATGTTTAGCCATTTTCAGTGGAGGGAATTATACCACACCCAGCAGTTTTTAAAGATATTATATATAAACATATATGTGGAGCACAGTGGTGTAGTGGTTAGCATGCTTGCCTCTCACGCCAAAGACCCGGGTTCGAATCCCGGTGGAGACACCAAAAATGTGTGACTTGGGTCTCATTCTCATTGTTGTGTCAGACACTTAATCCACATTGCACTCAGTTCACCCAGCTGTACAAATGGGTACCTGAACCCTATGGACCTATACGGTCGCGCGGAGTTCTTGTTAATCGGCAAAGAAAATACTATCCCTCCAGGGTAATAATACTCATGGCGCTTTGAGCATGCTTTGTCATGGATATATGCGCGGTATAAGAAAGCTATTATTATTATTATAAGTCAAATGAGACTTACTTCATCCGAATCTTTAATCTGTTGTAAAGTGCATTGACAGTCTGTGAGTATATTGACAATGACATTGATATCAATATATACCAATTGTAACCATATTTGTGTTTCTGCCAATAATAAAGGGAAATTGCTACCCCTTATATAGTATAATAATAATAGTGGGTATTTTTAAAAGCGCCAACTTCCGTGCATTCAATGCTCGCTCAAGGCGCTAAAGATAGCAATAAAGAAAGAAACAGTAAAACTATACACAATATATACAGAGTGCTTGAGTTTAAGGGAAATAGATTCTAAGAGAATGCCATGGAGAAGTGATAGGTTTTCAAGATGGATTTGAAAGAGTTCAGTGATTTGGCACATTTCACGTCAACTGGCAGTGAATTCCAAAGTGAAGCTGCAGTGTAGGCAGAGGTCCTATATGAAGCATATTGTACTATATCAATCGCAAATGATAATGATACATTGCTTTATCATATTTTATGCCGTTTGGCCACCACTCGATGCAAAACCGTATTGTGGTGTGGTGGATTGCCAGTTTCAGCGACCATCTGAACTATGTCAGCTGGAACTTTCAGGTTCCAATTCCGGTTCCCGAGGACTAACTGGTCGACGGGTCGACTTTGCCTTTTTTAGCGTCTGTTTAATCATCAATTCGATCCCTTTCTACCTTATATGTATCTCTTGATCTCAATTTTACAAGTATCTCTTGATCTCAATTTTACAAGTGTCTCTTGATCTCAATTTTACAAGTATCTCTTGATCTCAATTTTACAAGTATCTCTTGATCTCCGTTTTACAAGTTTCTCTTGATCTCAATTTTACAAGTATCTCTTGATCTCAATTTTACAAGTATCTCTTGATCTCAATTTTACAAGTATCTCTTGTTCTCAATTTTACAAATATCTCTTGATCTCAATTTTACAAGTATCTCTTGATCTCAATTTTACAAGTATCTCTTGTTCTCAATTTTACAAGTATCTCTTGATCTCAATTTTACAAGTATCTCTTGATCTCAATTTTACAAGTATCTCTTGATCTCAATTTTACAAGTATCTCTTGATCTTAATTTTACAAGTATCTCTTGATCTCAATTTTACAAGTATCTCTTGTTCTCAATTTTACGAGTATCTCTTGATCTCAATTTTACAAGTATCTCTTGATCTCAATTTTACAAGAATCTCTTGATCTCAATTTTACAAATATCTCTTGATCTCAATTTTACAAGTATCTCTTGATCTCAATTTTACAAGTATCTCTTGATCTCAATTTTACAAGTATCTCTTGATCTCAATTTTACAAGTATCTCTTGATCTCAATTTTACAAGTATCTCTTGATCTTAATTTTACAAGTATCTCTTGATCTCAATTTTACAAGTATCTCTTGATCTCAGTTTTACAAGTATCTCTTGATCTCAATTTTACAAGTATCTCTTGATCTCAATTTTACAAGTATCTCTTGATCTCAATTTTACAAGTATCTCTTGGTCTCAATTTTACATGCATCACATGATCTTAATGTTACAAGTATCACGATGGAGCAGTAGATACATATGCCAACAAAAGCCTTTACCAACATCTACTGCTATCCCGATTAATACCAGCTGCATCAAGCTTACCGGTGTTCCTTGGAATATTTCCAAGAGTATTAAGCAACTAAACAGAATAAAAATTTATAGTACTCGTCAAAGTTCCAATACACCTAAATTTTGCGCTACGATTTACCTATAAAGCTTTGAGACTGTTCGTAAATGACGAATAATTCTCTACCCATGAACTTCTCTATGATTTATCTTGACATTCCGAGACAGGAAATATCACTTGCCTCATCTCCATCGCTACAATACTCTAAATAGACATGTTCAATTAATGTAGTGATTAGAAGAAATAATTATGTTAGCATTAGGTTTCAGAGACATGGTTGTAGATAGAATATGATTCTTCTTTTCATCAAAACTGGTTATGAAATGTCATTCTATATACCGCGATGCGATGAATAACATGTTGTTTGTACTGCTTATGTCAGAAAACCGATGCATTTGCAGTAAGAATATATTAATGTACTTGGTGTACGATGACACAAATAGCAAATACAATTTACAAAATGTCATTCTTTTTAATGCCAGTTGTAATTTTACCTTTGATGATATAAAAAAACAAAAAAACAATAAGATCTATTAATGATAGATGGAGTACAATGTGTTGAACTTGAAAAACAGATGTTAAAGAGAAACCCTATATTTTATAAACATGTTCTTTGGACTATATACTTAAATGGTAGTATCTCAACCATACTGAATTCCAAAAGAAACGTTGCAATTTTATAACTGAAATTTCGAAAACGATCTCATATTCAAATTTTCATTTAAGTTGGCAATAACATAGTTGAAACCCACACTTTCAAGTTTAAAACTTTTAATATAGCAATATTCATGCATTTTTGCCGAAATGGCAAAAATGTCATAATCACGTGACGTTTCCGCTGGAACTTAGTCACGTGACGAAAAAGTTTGATAACTGTCCATAATGAATGTTTGTCACTCTAATAGTGAAAACAACCACCTTAAAACCAGTTAACAGTATAGCAAAAATACTGCAAATCCTCTCTGAAAATTGACAAAATTGATCAAAAACAACCCTTTTTACAAGAATCGGTAGTGTTCCTTCATTTCTAATGGTAACTTGATCCGGCTATACAGAGAGGTTGTGAGGATTGCTGAAAACCCTGAAACACAAAAAAACACAGTTGTTTTTTCACTGCACGAGAGCTGATATCTGTGACGTTAGACCTCCGCCAACGTTGTCTCTTAGTGACGTCAGAGATAGCAAACATTAAAGGTCGGCATGTTGTTATTTTCTCGTGCACTTTATGAACTTGGACAGATCTAATCAGAGCTCATCGACTGCTAACTTGATAGCTGTTGGTCACTAAACATCGACACATTGTAATTTCATTCGAAGTTATAACGTCAGAATTGGAATGCAATAACAAGATTTAATTGCGATTGTTGAGCTCTTAAGGCTGGTTACCATTTGTACGACTCAAAGATGTGTCAATATGACAAGTAAGACTTGTGTCCACACATTCCCATTTATGGAAAAGCTTCGATGCAGACTAAATGTGAAGTTGAACCTGCTGCCAGAAGACGTAATTTAACGTTTGACCTTTTTTGTTACTCATGGCAGAGTTGGAAGTTATAACACTCCGTCTGCTCAAACCTGGTACTAAAGTAGCACATTTTAGTGCTTTAACGAAATTATTGCGAAAAAATCATTTCAACGAACGTCTGAACAACCAAAATTTTGACCCCTGCCCACTTCAGATCAAATAAGTGTAAAACTGGGTTTCCTACCTTTAATTTGGATTCGCTGGTTGTTTAAGCAAATGATTGAATAATAAGAGGTACTTTGTTTTAAATGTCTAACGTTTTTCATTCTTCAATCAGAATCATTACAAAATGGTGCAAAGTTTCTTTTGGAAGTCAGTTTATTTATTCCAAAATGTCAAATTTATGACAGTGATAGTTGCCAAATAAATTGAAATCTCTAGTGTTGAGAACTACTTCCTATGTATAGAGACTATTACCCGAGGAAGTGTGTCATGTGAGTTTTACGAAGCGAGTGTGATTTTGTATTACCAGAGCGAGACCGATTCTTTTCCATATTATTCTCTTAAAATATCCAGAAAACGGCCTGCTTCTCTAACGACGATGACGTCACAGGCAATGGTCTTAAGACTTAACTTAAATTTACGAGAAGTCGCGTTATAATAAGAGTTACTAGGCAAAAGTGATTTGTGCACATGTGCTCATATTGAAAATATATCACTACTTATTTTCCTGCATATGGGTTATAAATTAAGTTACATCACAATCAATCAGTACAAAATCCTTTCTTTCGTTCTGTCTGTTTAAGAAAATTTGAATAAATAAGTTTGACTAATTGGTGAAAACCAGCCGCCTGCCTGTATGGTTTTCTATAAAAATTGCAGTCGTCAACATGATATGCATTTAGGCATTAAACCGATATCCAGTTTAAGATTAAAGAAGTTTTATAATAACACATAATTGAAGTAGTTTTTAAAAAAAAATTGGTGTCTGGTTGATGTTTTGTTAAAAATTTGTTTGATGTAGGCAGGGGTTAGATATAAAAGTTACACTATCATAACCTCTTCCAAGTTTTAAATGTTGTCAATACAGCTGCTTACCTTAAATTTGTTCACTTGCTTGTGTATCCTAGTGCAAATATCATGTAAATTGAGTTTCATTTTGACGTCCATAAAATAACTCCAGGAGCACCTACAAGGGACTACCAATTATCGATTAATAAGATAATCATTCCCAAACCATATTTCGGTATCGTCTTGTCACTGGTTCTGAATTTAGATATTTGGCATGATTAAATAGACAGATGGTGTCATATTTGTGAAATCCATATTTTCTTAAATTTAGATTTAAATATTGCATATAAACATTGTAAGAAAGACATCAGTACAATTATATTGCATTGATACAAAGAAACAAATATCTAGGCCAAAAGCTATTAATCACTAATGAATGATTTTGTAGCGAAAAATGCAAAATATTGTTTTCAAAATTTTGACCCCTGGTCATTTCCAATGCCCTGCGAAAGTAGTTACGGTTATCTTTATAAAGGTATGGCATACGAATATGTTAACGCAAACTGAATGTTAAATTATGTCCTCAAATTTCAACAATATTTTCTTTTTTGATTGCTAGGATGCCCCAAAACCATTCCAAATTACAGGATATTTGCACTAAAACGCAGGTAAGTGAACAAACTTAAGATAGAGAAAGTTAAAGTTAAGGAAATCTGGGCTCAATATGGCCACATTATGCATCAATAGGGGCTGACAACGTATTGACAAGCACAGGAGTTGATAAAGAATTAAGAAAACATTAAAGCGACAGTAGCACGTTTTATGAAATTTTATATTTTTAATTGTTCACTGATAATTATACGTTAATCCTAATCATATCATTTTGAAAGTGTCAAAAATCAAATTACACAAACCAATCATCCTTAGTCAGAAAACAAATTATAAAGATTCACAAGTCTATTAGTGGCCATTTTTCTGTGAACACCTTTAATTCATTTTGTGCACAAAAAAAGAATCGCATTGCTGAACTTGACATTACATGTTGATGTATTACTTAAATTAAATTATTAGTTTAAATACATTGTCTTACGATCGGAACAGTTTAGTTCATTTTCCTGACATTTCTCCCTAAAAACGTGCTCCTGTCCCTTTAAGATAACTTCCCCAAATCATATGAACATTAAAGGAAGAGTTGAGAAGTTAAAATTATAGCTTTACATTTGTTGTTATAGAATGGGCAATTGATAAAAAGATGAAACCTAAAATAAACATTTTGGAAAATCCAAAAATATGAAGCGGTTCTTAACTTTTTTGCTCGTTATTAAATAAATATAAGTAGATAAAGAAAAAAAACATTCATTACAAATAATATAATAATCTTAATTGTTACTCCAAATCAAGGTTACACCTATACTGTCAATCAATTTAATGGAATCAGTAACCTTATCATAACTAGGACTGCCGCGGCAGTACTAAGGTCTTTTTAACCTTTACATACATTTTTGTCAGTACAGTTTGTCAGTTACATTACATCATCAAAATAGACAAATGTCACATGATATTCAACGGTTAATAATATCCAGAAAAATCACAATGACGACCAACGTTATTCTGAATGGAATGTTGGTGCCTGTGGAAAAAAGTTTGATGAAGTTATTTGTCATGGTTTTCGAGATATCGAGTTTCTCATGTAAAATATCTGTTTCCGACCCTTGTATGAAATTATTAAACTTTATGCTTAAACTGATGAAATTTGGTTAATAAATATATTTGACAGATTATTTTGGTTTTGATCATACGTATACAATGTAATACTTACCTGCTTTATTGAAGAGATTCATAATTTCATATTTCACCCCTACTCGATCTTTTGATTTCTAGTTCCTTAATTATTAGTTTTTTGGTGACACAGTGTACACATTAATTTTTAACCTTGAAATGACTCATACACAAATGTACACAAAATTAAAATTGATTATTTAGTAAAGAAGTTATTCTCACTTTTAAAATGAAGAAGACATTCCTTTGCCATCAAAAACAGGATATTTCACAAAATTTCAGTAAAACAGCAAAAATCAATATGCTATGTGTGAAACTATGTCACTTTCTTTCGATGTATTAGAGGGGAAATTACGAATGAATCAAGTCGAGATCAAAACCAAATTTCACACCACTGGATTTTATGCCTAAATTTTCAATTAATGTCTCTTTTGAATCAATCGCAGAAGTAATACCAACAATAAACAATCAAAAAACAGGATGAGATCGAAAGGTCAATAGGTTTTCGTTTTTAAAACCTAAATATTCTAAGTAAAACCTATCATGTCCCCAATAATGATTTAATATTTGTACAAATGCCGTCCTAGTTGTGTACTTTATCATTGCCAACTACGTGAAGCGTCCTACAATCACACCCAAAACACTCAACTATGATAGTGGCCAATAGAGACTATACCTTTGGCTATTTTCAGTTGGGGTGTTGACATGTTACAATAACGACTTATGTCTCCCTATAATAACTTATAAATCATTTGAGACAATTAATAGGTTCACGTTGCTTAGCAAATGGTACGTTTGTTTTAAAAAAGACAACTCTCGATTTAAAAACATTGTCCCCTTAAAGGGGCAGTAGCACGTTTTTTGATAATTTCATATTTTAAAATTTTCACTGATAATTGTAAGTTAATGCCAAATGTATTATTTTGACAATTTCAAAAATCCCATTACACAAGCCAATCAACCATAGTCAGAGGACAAAGTGTGACGAATCACATGAAATCCATTGGCGGCCATTTTTTGTGAACACCTTTAATTCTTTTTGGGTAAGAAAAAGAAATCCCATGGCTAAACTTTACGTTATATAATTGAATTATTACTGCTCCATTTAGTTTAAATACATTGTCTTTCAATTGGAACCATTAATTTTCATTTTCCTGACATCACCCTATAATCCCCCTAAAAACGTGCTACTGCCCCTTTAAGGAGGGGAAACCAGTGGCTCAGAAACGTCGTGAGAAATCAATAAAAATATGTCTCGTATTGCAACATAATTGGTAACATTTTCCGTCTCGTGAAATTGCTCTTCATGTCTTAAACAACGTACCACTGTAAATTTAACACAATCAATATAGACTCTGGATACAAGGTGTCCTCGAAGGGAACATCTTATTACCTCCCTTTGCTTGTGTCTCATTAGCATTAAAGAGGTACTTTTTGAAAGCATCTTATTCTAACCAAACTTCGATGTTAGAAAGATAATACCTTTAGGTCTTTTTTCCACTAAGAAAATGTGATTGTTTTTTTTAATAAATGATAGTGTTTGTTTATAACTGTTTATAACTGTGCCACTTAGTATTTGTTTTATGATGAAATTTATTCCACTCATTACCCGTTGAATAACTAATAAAACGGTAAATGCAAAATGACCGATGTTCTTTTTGTTTAATCGGTAGTTAAGCATAGGCAGATGTCTCATAATCGCTGCTGTGGGGACTGTCTTGTGCTGCAAACAGTTTATATTATTTTCTGCGATAGACATGCCTTTTAACAACTTTTTGTTGGAAATAATCGGCAAAAAAGTTTGAAAGCACTGTTTTCAAGTCATTTTGAACGGTAAATCTTCACTCTGTAAACCTCACCTCGAAGTTTGGTGTCACCTATGTATTCGTCAATTCATCAAACTGTTTGTTAATGTTTGGCAGTTTTAAGTAATTGATAACCTTCTCTATCCTATAGGTGTACTTCTTTAGACTTCTACTGTACTAGGTATCACGTCAATTGCTTCAGCTACCTATATCTTCGCTATCGACAATGAATATCAACCTGAGTACAGAATTGCTCACCTTCCTACGCATAAATCAAAACGCCAGTCTGCCGACCCTTGACTTTTCTGGTTTGGTGACAGGGCCCTCTCCGGCGATAACTTGTTACGACTTATTATCTCCCTTGCTACAACCATTCACCGATGCTATTTTTTGTATTTGTATTGTTTGACCTGGGTTAATAAAGGGTGTCAAATCTTTTCAAATATATATTTTCTCGGTTGTTTTCGGTGTTGCAGTACTTGAACTCATTGATTAAACATTAAATTAGGAAAAATACATCGATCTGAACTTTACAGGCTCTACTCTATCTTTACAAAGTTTTCAGTTGACAGACTTCGACAGAAAGGCCGCCATTTATTTTTCAGTTCGATGTAGTTTTATAAAGGGCTTTCTGACTAGACTATGACTTACCCTTAGAGTAAGCTAGAAGGTTAGCACAGAAAAATCAAGTGTCGGCAGCAGGGGTTAAATCAGTTAGTTAGGAAACTGACCTTTTAAGCTTTGTGAGGAAGATGAAGATTACGTCGTATTTTATTCCCACATTATCAATCAATCAATCTTTATTCGGTACTTAAAAGGCCTCAGGCCTATAGTACATTCAGAATATAGATATTAACGTATTTACACATTCGTTTGATATATAAAGACAATACATAGCATTTAGTTTGGTAATACATTTTTGCGATACAACATTGCATGATAAATAAACATAGACAGGTTTTGAATAACAAAACGATTTTTACTATTTAACAAGGGGGATAATTTTTACTCGTTTGGATGGACATAATAAAATTCATTAATGTATTTAGAGCGAATGCTATCATACATGGGGCATATAAGAAGAAAGTGGTATTCATTTTCATTTACATTTAAGTTACAGAGCTTACATAGTCTTAATTCTGTTGGTGTTTGTATATCTACCTTGTTCGACATTATCATGTTGCCTACACACAGATTGATAGCAAACACACAAAAATCTTGCCAAGGATTGAAAGAAAAACGTGTTACCTGCTTAATCAATTAACGTAGATCTTATTCCTAATATACCTCTTTATCTGTAAGAATATTCCCTGAATGGTGAAGTTCAAATAATATGTTCCAAGGCAATAATCTATTTTGCCAGCATTTCAAGTAGCAATGGACTCTCTTGTACCGCTTGCCACATGCACAGTTTCTTGTCGAGTATGTTGTTCCACTCTGTTAGACCTCGAATAGCTGCAAGTCTGTCCAGAATCTTTGCAAACCGTAAGTAAGGTCTTGAATGATTCTTAGCGATCACATGAAGCAAGGCACATATCACCTTCCATTGAATAGACTCCACTTGTTCCGGGTTCTCAAGTTCACAACGGTCTGAAATGTATACAAGGATAAAGTCAGTCTACTGAAAGATTTTGTTGATACAACAAATCGAACCGTGTGTAATTCACAACAGTCTGCAATGTATACAATGAGAAAGTCTGCCTGATGGAATACGCGGTTATGGGCCTTTTAGCACAACAGACTTGGATATTTGTTTATTGTATACGAAAAAGACCATATTGACCGTCGAAAAACAGGGCCATTACGACTCCAAGCATGCTTAGAAACATACTGATGAAAGACCATGTTTATAGCTTCAAACTTCATCTCATCCTATGATTCATATTATAATTGATATTCCTTATATAGCGTTGGTGTAGGTAACATAATATTGTTTATCATATATCTATCAATAATATTGGATGTTTTGCATGTGTGATAGAGGAAAGGACACATCACCCATATTGCCGCCCGGTCCGGAAATCCATATCAGCCATATCCGGCCGGTCCGCAAATCGGGCTGATATGGGGATCTCGGGCTGATATTATGTATGATATGAGAAATGACATGTTATAACCTCTAAATATCACATTGGTCTAGTTATTAGTACGTTTTATTGGCTCTTGACAAAAGAACCGACGGGACCTTTAACTAGACCAATCTGGATTTAAAAATGAATAACATAATATACACCCTGTCAAAAGTTAGCATCCCATATATTCAAATCTAAAATGTGTTGGTGTGGGATTGTTAGGAAAATTCGACTTAATCAAGCATGATCAATATGTTAAACGTAGAATATTTGACTTATTTTTAAAAAGATGAAAGTTCATGTTGACATTAGAATAAGTTTGGACAGAAGGTTTTGGTAATTTAACTTAAGAAATACAAAAGATAAGGGGGGAATTGAGCTAACCTCTTTAATGAAGTCGCAAGGTTAACTATTTCAATATGAGGAATATAAGTGTTAAGCGACTTCGTTGCCTTTTGTTTTCAAAAACCAACATGGTTTGATAGTAGCCAAATAACATGATCATGATGTTACTTCACAGGCCCCTAACACAAATCACAGAAGTGGGAGACCAAACGATGCTAATTACTCTCATCTAAACATCGTTTAGCATTGTTCTAATTATTGACTCTTAGAGCCACCAGGTTCTAAAAACAGTTAGAGCAAGAGCATCTGTTGTCTAATCCGTAGAGCGGCTACTCGTAGAGCGACTGGTCTAACTAACCAGCGAAGCGATTAGACAGCAAGGCTTGGATGGTCTATCTTACTTATACGTACCTAAAAATGACATCAAAACAAAAACATAAAACTCTTGAAATTCGCTTTAGGGCGTATACGTACAGCTTGACTTCTGGCATGCTTATGCTGTCTTCTCTAAGTTGGATCATAACAGTTGAAACCTAGATATTCACATATTTATCAGGCAAAAGTGAAAAGGTCGAATCGACGTTATGCTCGTGTTTGTGATAAATATTTGTAACGAGAAACAACCTCATAACACATAGCAGATACTATCATATCTATAATCTATCTCAGTTTAAATATCATTCAAAGATATGTATTATCAATAAACTGACACGTTAAGGATTTTAAATTCGACCGTTGCATGGGTATTAAATTTAAGTCGTTGTTTTAGCATTTCCCTTTCCTTAAAGGGGGAGTAGGACGTTTTTAGGGGGAATGTAAGGTGATGTCAGGAAAATGAAAATTAATGGTTCCAATGTATTTAAACTAAATCGAGCAGTAATAATTCAAGTATATAACGTAAAATTTAGCCATGCCATTGCCTTTTCTTACACAAAATGAATTAAAGGTGTTCACACAAATGGCCGCCAGTAGATTTTATGTGAAACTTCAAATATTATCTTCTGACTATGGATGATTGGCTTGTGTAATGAGATTGTTGACACTGTCAATCTTAGCAATAACTTTCAATAATCAGTGAAAAATGTAAATATAAAATTATCAAAAAGCGTGCTACTGTCCCTTTAAGTGAATGGCGACACGGGCAAGTTGGTGAGTTGCTGTTTGGTCATTGCTGGCAGTGTTGCCTGACTCTTATGGTGTGGGTTGGACAACAGCATGGGACTCGGCCCGAATACTTCAAGAATCTGTACTATTGAAGTCTGATCCCGCATATAATAATTTATCCTTTCCGTTTCTAATGGTAAGCCATTTTTATATATTAATACATATTTTAAAAAGCTGCAATTGAAAATGTGCCATTCGATAACTGAATCAGAGTATGGGCTACTGGTCTACATCTAGGACACTACAAAGACATTTTTCATTTACAGGCATAGGGTGGTAAGGCAGTCAACTCTATGACTATGGTTATTGATATCCAATATTAACGGAGAAATTCCACCTATAGGGTAACTTTTTGCGGAGCTGTAACTTCCCTGTTAACTGCAGGTTGCTGAATCCTAAGTCATTCTATTTTAACAATAATAAAAACCATATTAATTTCATGATATAATTGAAATATAAGTTTTCTACTAAAAAATAGTTGTTTTGACTTAACTATCAGACGTACTCATAACTCATACCCGATCGTCATGTATTGAAAATAGTGTTGGTGAAACCATGGTTTACAAGAAAAGTGGCATGGTCTAAGCGGATAATTAAACTCCCCAAACCTTGGAAACACCGCTTTATTGAACTCACCTCTAAAAAGCACTTACATGCTAGCATAATTAATTAAACCAAAGAAACATAAGATATAATCTGTTACTTCATCTCGTTCCCACCATATGGTTAAACGAAAGACAACAAACAAGTTGTTCAAAATAAAAGCCGGGAAATACCTGGAATTAGCAGCTCACCTCTAAAAAGCACGAGCATGGTTCTAACCAGAATGCACTCCTCCTCTGAGAGGTTGAGAGACTTGAGAGAGTCGGAGAAGTTGAAGACAGCCAGCATGAAGTCCTCGTCCCAGAGTTTGCAGACTTCATGGATATGAAGACACTTCCCGGAGGACGTGCTGAGGATCTTCAGTTTGTTGTTGTAGCCTCGGTAACTCCCGAGGAAAAAGAACTCAAAGCGAGCATCTGGAGTGACACAAACATTAATAGTATATCTGACTTGATTGTCTTTGATACGGTTCAAGACGTTCCTTATTCAGATAATTTTCAAAGGGCTTTATGCAGTGATCGCCGCTATAGAGGCCATATGGTTCTTTGAAAATTATAAAGATACGTTAATGGCCGATCATGCAGGCTTTCTATTAAAAAATGCCAACTGCCCGAGGGATGGCCAAAGGGGAGGGCTCAAGTCCAACCCGCGGCAGATTGCAAGACAACAGCGGACTTCCTTTGTCACATACTCAAAACAATTAAAGGTATTGATGTTTTTAAATAGCCTATCCAAACCTCAAAACTCAAAGCGAGCATCTGGAGTGACACAAACATTAATAGTTTACCTGACTTGATAGTGTTTTATACGGTTGAAGAAGAGTTATCTTTCGGTCTTATAGAGGCCACATTGTTCAGGGTGTGGTTTACGACAAGGATAATGACATACGGTCCATCGAACTTAAGAATAATGGTTACGAGATTCAGTATTCGACGCGAAAGATGACATTTGCTTCACTGACCATCTGAAAAAATATCCATACTCCACCAGACTTATATTCCTTTAACCCAAGCACTGAATTAGTATATATATTCATAGATTTCTTTTTCTTTTTTATACGCTAATGTCAAATGTATGCATCATCTTACATCATTACGTCATATCATTCTTTGATGGGTTTTCAATGTTCAAAATCTATTATTTCGTATATTTCCCTTGTAGAATAGTGGATAGGTGACATCTTAATAGATCATGCTCATTTTTCAGTATTGAGAACAATACTCAAGGTTCATAATTTCGGGGTTTTATACATTTTAATTTCATTATGTGTCATTTAAATTGGAAATTGTTATTAGTCTATATCATATTCCTCAATATGTCAGAGAGGAGTTTTTAAAATTTAAGATTATAAAATGACTAGTTACTATACTGGTTAACGAATTGCAGGTCAATAAGAAAAAACAATGAAACAAATTTGTGGTGTCCCAATTAGCAATGTTGTCATAACATACGTTATATGTCTTTATATCCACAGTCTTCTGTTCTCTATTTCTGTAAAATTTACATCGTGAAGACGACTAATTCTAAACCTAATAATTTATATGAATACCTGTTCTTATCATTTAGGTTTTCAAGTCCAGGCATGTGAGAATGGGTCACTTAGCTTAAATCATATGAATTTAATACCTAACATAGCTTGTAACATTATTCTTTAAATGATATTATAACAAAATGAATGGTATTTCAGGAGAAACTATCAATGAGATTATTTCGACATGAGTTTGAAACGTTTAAAGAACGTTTAGCGAAAACACAATAACATCTTTATCATTAAGCAGTTTGTGTTCTTATTACTACAATATTTCTTCAGCCAAATCTAATGGAAGAGAATGTGTGTTATTGAAGGTTCGAAGGATTTCGAACCCAACCGGGCAATAGGTTTGATGAAGCGTACGTTTGATAAGATTTGCCTGATCATCTGTCGAAAGCATCGAGAACTCAGGGACCGCCTTCATGAAGTTGATGTAGCGTCTAATCCCGACTTCCATGGTTGCCGCAAAGATTCTCATCATGTCCTGGCGGTTGTCGATGTCTATCCCAGTTGTCTGGTAAATCTCGTCGTATTGTTGCCATGACAACTTTCTCACTGGTTCGAACAATGCTGTCATAAAATTGTACTGGTCCTGTTTAAAGACATGAAAATATCACATAATATGCCTTTCACTGTAACCAGACTGTAGGTAACATGATACGTCTGTTTCTGCTACCAGGAACGAATACACGTTACGTAGTGTGCCTGTTACTGTAACTGACTGTTAATTACTCATTATCGCTATTTTACTAGACCTTTGGTAACCCACATAGTAAGTCTTCTACTAAAAGTCATAAGGTAATTCTCGTTGTATTCCTGCTACTAATGGACATTTGGTAACTTACAAAGTATATCTGCTACTAATAGACATTTGGTAACTTACAAAGTATACCTGCTACTAATAGACATTTGGTAACTTACAAAGTATATCTGCTTCTAATAGACATTTGGTAACTCACAAAGTATATCTGCTACTAATAGACATTTGGTAACTCACTTTGTATGTCTGATTCTAACTCAATTGGTATGTCTGTCATTGATGGAAATTACGTAACTCACATGGTATTTCTGCTACTAATGAACATAAGGTTACGCACATAGTATTTCTGCTACTAACAATGGATATAAGGTAACTCACAAAGTACATCCTGCTACAAATGGATATAAGGTAACTCACATAGTATGTCTGCTACTACAAATTGATATAAGGTAACTCACATAGTATGTCTGCTACTAATAATGGATATAAGGTAACTCACAAAGTATGTCTGCTACAAATGGATATACGGTAACTGACATAGTCTGTCTGCTACAACAAATGGATATAAGGTAACTCACATAGTATGTCTGCTACAACAAATGGATATAAGGTAACTCACATAGTATGTCTGCTACTACAAATGGTTATAAGGTAACTCACATAGTATGTCTGCTGATCCTTCTCCATCTTCTCCATGGAGGTATCACTAACTGCAGTGTTCATGAACTTGCTGTGAGATTCAAGGAGGAGACTGGTCAGTCTCTCACTGTCCTCTTCTGCAGGAGAAGACCGTACTGGGACGTCCAAGATAGACAGTCTACTGTCCTCGTCCTGTATCGAGGGACTCTTCCCTTCCCTCAGCTTCTGGATCTCAAGAATGTCCTGCGTCCTCTTCCGGTGAGTGTAACGACCTGTCTTAATCGCTGGAAGAAATGGAATTACAGCTCATTCATTCATTTTAAAACGTACTATTGATACCATATGTAAAATGTTTTTGGATCACTATATATTTGTCGCTGCAAAATCAAACACACCCATTTCACTTTTGAAAATACGATTGTCATCGTATGTAGATGAGTTTCATAAATTACTGTAATGCCCATCATTTTTCAGTATATCAATATTCTTATTGAGAGTGATATCAAATGCTTACCATTTTTGGACATCCCTAATGCGAGACATTTTTGGAAGCGGCAGGCTGGACAATTGTTTCGACCAAATAATGTAACGTTACAGTGTCCACTGCCTGAACACTTGTACCTCGCGGACTTCAGGATGCTCCTTGCGAAAAATCCCTTTAACAGAAGAGACAGAGACCTTTGAACAGCACAACCAACAAACGGTCAAACGGTTTCTGAGAGCATATGATCACATTTAATAAACAGGATTTATAATCATATTCAAAACTCCTTTATCAATCAGTGGAGGTATTGCCGATTTCATCATTGCTCAACGTGCTCATGAGTACTTCACCCCGAAATCGTACTCACTATGTCTTTAATCTCACCCTTTAACTATTCTGAGAGAACAATAGAACAAGAATGCAGCTGTACAAGAGTGAACATACCTTGTAAGAATTCAGCAGGTCTACAATGGTTTACAAAGCGTATATGCATTCAGAAGCTGTAAAATGGTTTACATATTTGATATGCATTCATTACCTCTACAGTGGTTTACATACCTTTTGTGAATTCAAAAGCGATACATTGGTTTACATACCTTGTATAATTCAGCAGATGTACAATGGTTTACATACATTTACCTTGTATGAATTCAGCAGAAGTACATTGATCTATAAGACTGCGATAAGGTGCTGGTTAATTGTTTTGCATACCTTGCATGCGTTACAAGTGTTGACGCCGTAATGGAAACCGGAAGCGTTCATTTTGCAAATTCGGCATGGCGGAAGTCGGGATTCTTCTGCATTAACTGAACTTAAAATATTTGCTTTGGACCTGAGAGTTCTGTCAGAAGCGAATCCGTCAAGTATAGTTTCATCTGAAAAACAAAAGGATAGGCCTAATGATTTTCATAAAAGGTTTGGTTAATCTTTTTGTCATTTGTATCAACTCTAATTACTCTAATTACATTCAAATCGTTTCACAATCACGTGTTCCTGGCAACATCATATTACCCAACCCCTCAGCACGTGAACTCAATATGAGTATAATCCATGAAGTCGTAGGCGAAATTTGACAACTGAAGAATTGCCTAGAGGAATTATGTTGCATAGAGAAGCGACACAACGTGATAGTATTTTCATATGTTATGCGAAGAATACGTTCAATGGTCCTTAGCAAATACAAAAAATCCTACAAATAAAATATATGTATATGATTATATGATTTCGAGTTTGGCACAGTGTGTCATATGACTTTTACGAAACTCGTGCACATTTGTGTATAACCTTCGCTCTCGCTCTCGCTCGGGCAATACAAAAATTCACACTCGTTTCGTAAAAGTCATACGACACACTTACTCGGGTACCAATCTCTATATATTAATGTAAGTTAACTCCTGGGTAAATTGCATCTCTTCCCAACTTTTGCCCCAAAAAATAAAAGAATTGTACTTTGTTTGGTTGATTAAGGTTTCTACTGTTGATTGAGGAGATTTTGATCATTTTGTTTTTCACACCTTGTTCAGACCAGGAAAGTCTCCATGTATGTTTGGTCTAATATAAATATGACGCAACCTAACGCACAATTTTCTTGGAAAGAATTGTAGCAATAGATATGTTATATTGATTTTCAAAAAAAAAATTAGCAAAAAGATGTAGGTTATATCAATCACCTTGTCTTGTTCTAGCATTCGATAATAAATAATCGTACATATGTACTTTCTCGAGTGTAATTGCATAGGTTGAATAGAAAAACGATAATTATGAGTTGTAAGAAAAATGTTCAGAATTATTAATAGAAACTGTTTCAGCCGAAATTATATGTATCAAACAATAGAAATATTTCTGTAATTTGAAATTCAACAGGCATGCATTTATAAAATCATAAATTCGGCTGCAACAGCAAGTTGAATATAACATGAATTTGTATTGTAACCGTCGTTGTTAACAAACAATCTTATTTGAAAGAATTAACACTAGATGAAAGAAAAACGCAAGTGTTGGGGGAAAGGTCAATTTAATTGACTGATAGATAAACACATTACATTAAAACATGAGTCCTCCGTATAAAATGTACAACAAGTTTTTAAAAAATAGGTAATTATTAAAAGGATTTAAAAGTTAATTAAAAAACCAAGCTGGGATGGTGGGTGGGTCGCGTCCGTACGCTCAGCTTGCAAGTGAGGGACTGAGGCAGGGTAGAAGTCCGTGCAGCGCATGCGTCTCGTCAGCGCTGTTCGGCAGATCCGGGCGCCGCCGGTAGTTACCGAGTTAAATAAAAATAAATAAATTTATTTAGTACTTAACACTAGATGAAAGAAAAACGCAAGTGTTGGGGGAAAGGTCAATTTAATTGACTGATAGATAAACACATTACATTAAAACATGAGTCCTCCAAACCCCCAACACTTGTATTATTTAGCAGTTTCTGATGCTGCCAGCACGATTGCACGGGAAAACTTTTTGTGAATGTCACTTTTGATGCAGATGTAGCGCTCGAAGGCATTGGACTTCCAGTCTCCATGTAATTTGATTAGAACTGGGGGCATTCCTACCTGGAAGGCGAATGAACATCCTCCCCGTCTGAAAGAGTGACCACTGTATAATTTGGGATCATAGCCACAAGAGGTCAGCACACATTTGAGAGCTTTTATGAAGCTATCATAAGTTAAACACTGGATCTGGTCGTTGATTCTGTAGGAAAAGAGATGGTGGTTAGCAGATATACCCGCCTGTAGCTTCTGGAGGGCGCGTAGTGCTGATACCGGGCACAGTGGCGAGTCTGGTGCGGCACACAGTGGTATAGCGAGGGTGCGTTGGCCAAATTGGATTGTCTTGGTTTGACGCACTGTGAGGAGCACGGAGTTGTCTTCCCAGCTAACATCACGAATAAGCAGTTGTCTATCTGCAGGCAGATCGTTGCGTGGAAGTAGAGTTGATTTTCGGAAGAAAGTGAAAAATGCGGTTATGCAGGCACACCAGAAAGCAACATTAAATGGAATGCTAAAGTCTAGTCTTTCTTTAATAGCCGTGAGAATGGATGGAGTTATAGGTAATTTCTGCATTGGGGGGCGGCCCTTTACTCGTTGGATCCCCTTCTTTAGCATATTGATAGACCAGTCTAAAAGAGGGTTGTTAAGGCCTGCTTCAAGATGGATAAGCCGAACTACATTAAGATATCCTGGGATGCTGGTACAACTTAGAGATCTTGCTAGAAAGGCACAATACCGTGAGACGGTGAGTCTACAGGCTGGAACTGGAGTGAGTCCGTAGTAGAGACTGAATCTCAAATAGCACTTCACCATGGCCGAGTACGTTCTCTTGGTGGTCTCTGCATACGCCGACTGTTTGTATCTCGCTGCCTCTAGGTCGAGCTGCTGCAGGTCCGAGTCCACTGGGCCTGTAAGAAAACTAAAGCTTTTTCAGACATATGATGAGAGATCGAGCTCGTAGAAAACTCACACAACCACTGCATGTTAGATCTAAGATGAAGGCGGGAGATATTATCACTAATAGTGTTCTTCTCTCCAGGGATGTGTCTCGCTGTAACATACAAACTGAATTTTGCAGAAATCCAGAACATTCTGCGAATGATATCCATAGCTTTATCGTTACGACAAGTACCTTTGTTAATACTGTACATTGTCGAAGTATTGTCAGTGTACACAACTACATGCCGTCCTCGCCATCGCCACGCCCACCTTTCTAAAGCCACGCCCACTGCTGCTAGTTCCTTAATGTTTATATGTTCTGATTCCATGTCGGGTACGTCACAACTCCATGACACATAAAACCAATCGCTTTCGAAATGTCCGCCGCCGCCGATTTCGCAAGCATCTGTTGAGAATGATTGATAGCATATGGGTTCTCCTTCGATCATATAGGTTGTACCGTTAAATGCTTCGCAGAATTGAGACCACCATTTTATGTCCGCTTTCGCCGCTGAGTTTAACGCCACATGGTGATGTTTGTGTTTTACAGAGTTGCTGAGATCAATAAGGCGCCGAAGGAATGTCCGACCACCCCTTATAGCTCTTGCGGCCCAATTTAGTTTACCGATCAACTGTTGTAACTGATGTTTTGACGCCCTCTTCATTCTCGTGAATGATGAAATACAAGCTTTTAGTTCTTCAAGTTTATGTGCTGGCAATGTGAGAGTACGGTTGACACTGTCTATTTCGATTCCAAGAAATATAAGTTTTTGTGATGGAGGAACGAACTTTTTATAGTTTATTGTAAAGCCCAGACGCTCGAGCAGATTCCTCAGGCATTCAACCGCGGCGAGACACTCCGATTGATTTCTAGATATTATGAGGAAGTCATCAAGGTAGACAATTACACATTTAAAACCTCTTCTTTGCATCATACGCGTTACACTAGAGGACAGTCTTTGAAAGATTTCAGGGCTTTTTGCGGCGCCGAAAGGTAGCTTAGTGTCCATTAGATATGTAATATGAGAATCTCCATCGAACTGCCATGCTAACCCTAGGGCCATGTAACAATCTGGGTGTACAGGTACACTTCTATAGGCGTTACTGAGGTCTATCTTGGCCATAAAACCGTTCTCGGGTAAAAGAGATACTGCTTTGTCGAGGGTGTCATACATTACATGGTTTGTCGTGACGTAATCGTTTACACTTTTGCCGATAGGTCGACTGCAGTCATGGATGACTCGTATGTCATCTGAATCTGATTTTGGTATAGCACCTAAACTGCTTATGATACTTGGTTTACTTTTAGTAATAATATAGTTTCCTTTACTAACCTCGTCTAATATCTTCTTTTCCACTTTGTGCATATGTTGAGGGTCAGTCGCCGACTTTAGATTGTTGCTTTGTGATTCCTGTAGTTGTACGCCATTGTCGATTACTCTGAATCCATTGCGAATACCTGATAAGAGGAAGTCGCGGTCGTGGTCGCCCTGTAGCTCCTGTTCCCACTTGTCGACAGCCTCTGTAAGTGGGTTGAACTGTAGTTGCTATTGCCTGTCGTGACGATGCGGGTTAGGACCGTGGTTCTGTGTCAAGCCATGATGGTGTTCTGGATGTGGTCCCTGGCAGCGCATACAAACATGGGAATATCTGCAATTGACAAATTTGCACCCGGACGGGTTTTGAAAGTTAATACAAATTTCTACACCACCACTTGTTGGGCGTCTTTTTGGGTTAGTTTTTCTTATGCTTTCGCGTTTTTCCAAATAATAAAACATAGTGTGGTAGTCAACCTGAGACCAACTGGTGCCGTTGTCACTTTGGTTACGTCTATGAATATGGTCAAACAACATGACTGACTGAGCCGTGTGCTGCTGAAGGTAGTCGCCGATGAAAGCAGTGTAGTCTAGGTACTGTACAATTTGTTCTGTGTTAAGCTTATTGTCCTTGATAAGTTTTGACATTATCCTAGCGTTAGCAGAGATCCATTGAGCAGGTGTTACCTCCTCTGGTTTAGGTTCACCTTGAGAACTTTTCTTAAACGCGAGATTTTCGCCATTCTCAGACAGTCTATATTGCTCTTGAAAATCGTCTACAACTGATTTGGGTCTTGTAACAAAGTCTCTTATAAACAAAGCTTTCTCACCTTGTACACACGCCGTTGGTGAAAGTTCGTGCTGGTTTGGGAGTAGAACGTCTTTCAGACTTGACGAGCCTATGGAGTCGAGTAGCTGGTTGAGTTCCACGTTAGACGCTAGGTCCCTCGTTGTCATAGGTTTTGGGTTTCCTGAATCGCTGGGCTCCGTCTTCGCCTTTTCATCTCTCAGTGTTATGATGACACGCTCCAGTAGCTTGCGTTGTGCGAGCCGTAGACTCAAACTGTCGATGTCTGTTTTGTCCAATTCTGCAAGTTCGGAGGGTTTATGAAAATCTTCTTTTATTAATTTTGAAATTGAGCTATCGGTGAAGCCTTTATCTCTAAGCCACTCGTCGAAACTCTCATTTTCGTTCTTCGTTGCCATACTTCTGCACGCCACGCCACGCGTCCGTACGCTCAGCTTGCAAGTGAGGGACTGAGGCAGGGTAGAAGTCCGTGCAGCGCATGCGTCTCGTCAGCGCTGTTCGGCAGATCCGGGCGCCGCCGGTAGTTACCGAGTTAAATAAAAATAAATAAATTTATTTAGTACTACAATAACGAAAAAAGATCTGCAAAGATGGTTAGATAAGATAAGATAAGACTTTATTATCCCGGAGGAAATTCTTTTTACATCAAAACGGTCTTATATGTGCATGGATCACATTGTACAACTATAAACAAAACATCACGTAAAAAATATGACACACCAATAAAAGCACAAAAAATAGCTTACAGTAACATATAAATATATATTCAGAGGATAACAGGTTGAATAGTGTTAATACTAACTACTAAAAATGTCTAAACATTTATTAATTTCACGAATACTTGCTGGTATGAAGGATTGACGGGCTCTGTTCGTTTTTAAAGAAGGTAGCCGAAAGCCGCGTCCCGAAGGAAGAAGTTCGAAATGATGTGATAGTATATGGGTGCTATCAGTTCAATTTTACGGTACCTTTCTTTACAAGCTGGCGCTCGTAGAAAAAAGAAATATTTTTGAATGGCACTGATTTTGCTGGCGGTATTAACAATTTTGAAAACTTTGTTTTGTTGCAACATACAAACCTCCAAACCAACTTTTAAAATTATAAGTCAACACACTTTGAATGAAAGTTTGGTAAAAGACTGTCAAAAAAGATGCAACAATTGAAAGTTCAGAAGCGTTTGTGAAGAAAATCGGTACATTGACAATGTCCATGAACATCACTTGCATCAGATGATGGACAGACAGAGGGATCTATCAAGCATGATAACGTTCATTCGCTGTCGCTCGGGAAATACTAATATTTAGCCACTTGTGTCGTAAACATAGTAATACAGAACACCGACATGGTACACTGCCTTCACACTTCGAACCTCTAAATCTGCATTGCTCAACCGAACAGGTAAAGAATTATTTTAGAACAAATACCTTTGAATTATGATAGTTGTCTTGCAATTGGGAACAGTCATTTTTGTTTTCGCTGGATATATCGTTTAGTTTACCGTTACCGTTTCATGTGATATACAGCTGTTACAACTTTAAAAAAGGGAGGACAAACTATTTGAAAAAGAAGAGATGGGTCGAATCTAGATGATCATTTTAAATATCTTAGCTTCTCAATAATTATCAATATTCTAAATTCATTCCATCAAGCCACCATTGGTTTTACAGGAACGATCCCAACAATACTTTGTGAGATGTACGGATCACTTGATAACAGCAAATATTATACAAAGTTATGTATTTTTCTATTCATGGTGGTATTGATAATTCTAATGAAACGTCTTTGATGAAGAATGAAGGACGGATATTTTCAAATTTTCAATATATCCTAACCATTTTATGTTATTCAACATTTGATGGAATGACAATGAATCTTATGTTTTGATCTGTTATTCATTTCGTTCCAATGATTACATAAAAAATGGTTATGAAAATCAATATCATATGGCAAATAACGGAGAGTTTGAATTAAAAAAACGGGGAAGATAACTTAAAGGCAAAGACAAAAATTGTCCAAGAAATAAAACGTTTAGCATCAAAGGAAAAAAAATATTATGAAATACAATCAATCAATGCAAAGGAGTTTCAAACGAATGTATCAAGTTCGGTAAAGCTACCTCGAATGTTTAGAGGTGTTCACACTAAAATGACCACAATGAGTTTTCGCTTGATGCTTGTCACGATATACTACGCTAGCGGATAACGGTTTGTATAAAGATATCTTTAAGCCACCTAAGGAGACGCATTTAGCATATGTACTTAAATGGTCAGTAGCACGTTTTTAGGGTGAATATAAGGTGATGTCAGGAAAATGAAGAGAAATTGAAAGATAATGAATTCAAACTGGATGAAGCAGTAATAAATCAAATATATAACGTATAGTTTTGCCATGCAATTCCCTTTTCTTACACAAAACGAATTAAAGGTGTTCCCACAAAATGACCGCCAATGGATTTTATGTGAATCGCCATACTTTGTCCTCTGACTAAGGATGATTGGCTTGTGTAATGTGGTTTTAGACACTCTCAAATTAATACATTTAGCATTAACTGACATTTATCAGTGAAAAATTTGAAATATCAAATTATCAAAAAACGTCCTACTGCCCCTTTAAGAGAACTGAAAATAACACAAAAAAACGAAAGATGGGCTCACTGTTCCAGAGTGATGAATAAAAGAATGACAGTACGTAACAGGTGCGATACCGAGGCAATGCCTGTTCTGACCCACATTTCTAAACCTGACTTTTATTTATAAACATAAAATACAATAAAAATAGCGACATAAGAAAATGTGTTACGACAGACCGTTAAAATACAATGACAGAGTATCTACTTAACACCACAATAAAAGTATTTTCACAAAGTGCATGCATATGTTACCTAGAATAGACACTATTTAGGATAAAAGCTTTATTTATGTATTGAAAATGAAATTGAATATCTTAACTTTAAAACCTGAAAATCCAAATATGACATTAAAGGGACAGTAGCACGTTTTAGGGGGAATCTAAGGTGATGTCAGCAAAATGAAAATAAATGGTTGCAATTGAAAGACAATGTATTTAAACTAAATGAAGCAGTAATAAATCAAATATAGTATGTAAAGTTCAGCTATGCGATTCCTTTTTCTTACACTAAATGAATTTTAGGTATTCATACAAAAATGGCCGCCAATGGAGTATATGTGAATCTTCATTATTGGTTTTCTGACTTTGGATGATCGGTTTGTGTAATGAAAAATTAATACATTTACCATTAAATTAATTGAACAATTTTCAAAAAACGTGCCACTGTTCCTTTCAGGTGTATAATAGCGTTTAATATATTTTAGACTTAAAATGAATTGCAACCAAGTTAATCATGTTTTAATGTAAAAATAATCTCGTGTCGCTGAGTTGTTGTACAAGGAATTACGTCATTAACTGCCACGAGCAAGATTAGGAGAAAAATTGTTTCTAAGTTCTTTTTCATATTTCAAAAATAAATTCCATGAATACAATTGGAACATGACATTTCTTCTATACACATATGGGAATGTAAAGAATTAAATATTTTGAATAATAATATTGACAATTCATGGCGGAAAAAGCGATTGACATAAGCACTTCCGATATTGAGGATTTCTTTTTTAAATATGGGCGCTAAATTAAATAAAGAAATTCAAACATTTTTTAATTGCGATACATTTATTTTGTCATTAATAAATTATGTTTTAATAAATACCAACTAAGAGTATGTTGTTGTAATAGTGTAAATGTTGTGGTGTCGTGAGGTAATGGTGTCGTGGTGTCGTGGTGTAATGGTGTCGTTGTGTTGTCGTGATGTCGTGGTGTAATGGTGTCGTGGTGTCGTGGTGTCGTGACGTCGTTGTGTCGTGGTGTCGTGGTGTTGTCGTGATGTCGTGGTGTAATGGTGTCGTGGTGTTGTGGTGTCGTTGTGTCGTGGCGTCGTGGCGTCGTGGCGCCGTGATGTCGTGGTGTCGTGGTGTCGGGGTGTCGTGGTGTCGTGGTGTCGTGGTGTCGTTGTGTCATAGGTTGGTTAAATCATTTTAAGGTTTTGACACCGTACTCAACAATGACAGGTACAGTAGATTTATCACCAGTCAAATAATGATAAGATATTATTATTTAAAAAAACAAAATTAAAATTATTTTGGTGAAACAAAACTGTTTTAGCCACATACGATATATTCTATCTTTTCTATATTAAAATCAATCAATGGGCCTTGTTCACTGGTGTTCATCTTATTCTTAATATTGGTTTAAATTTGTATAATCTTGCCTATTTATCATGATTTAAACGCGCCATCCACATTGTCCTGTTTTTCATCAAATACTATATTGTCATAACAAAAAATCAATTCGTTTTAAATAGTCAGTACAGTTTTACCAAATATCAGCATTGACGAACCTAAACAACATCACCTACTCCACTTCAATCTTCACAGTCAGTATGTGGCATCTACTCAACCCTTTTTAAACACTTTTTAAAATATTGCATCTGACCACTAAACCGTCCGTTACAAGAAAGCACACAACACAATTAGATTAAATCTACTTAATATCTTAGAGACGTGTGATGTATTAAATTATGGCACCTTTACAATAACACATTTGGTGTCTGGTTAAGGTTTTGTTAAAGTATATTTGTTTAATGTCGGCAGGAGTTATCACTATCATAACCCCTACCATGTTTAAATGTTGTCAAGTCAAGTCAATTGTGTTTATTCATGTGTGTAGGCCTTAAGCCCATATACATGTACATTTCGAAACATATTTCATCTACAATATTTACAACTATTATAACTAGAGTACTAGTAACGATTGCCTTATGTTAAGGCTATGAGTAACATATTTACATAAATTAAGCATCAATGCTTCATTTTCCGTATTCATAAGACATTTAAACTTCAACATATTTTGAGCAATACAATACAATTTTGGAAAATATAGTTTTCGCAATTCATTATAATGTTCACATACAAGTACAAAATGGTATTCGTTTTCAACGTCTAAACTACAGAGAGGACAAATTCTTAAACAATAATCAATATTGGACCACCTTCCCTCATTAGCTTTCAATCGCAATAAACCAGATCTTAATCTATATACAAATTTCGATATTTCCTAACAGTGATTAAAGTTAAGTATTGTTCTGGGGACAAAAGACTTTTATACTCCTTATATAATCTGTATCTTGTGCTATTATGTAGAATACTATTCCAAGACTGATAAAACATATTTATAGCAACATCTTTCAATCTTTGTAGGAATACAAACTTATTACCAACTGATTGGCTGATCCATACAAAACCAAATCCATGACTGAACAGCATTATACGTATCGATGATGCATAAATTGAATATCCAAAGTTGTCTAAATTAACCAACATTTCATATGCTATTTTAGGTATTCTATGATTGGGCATCTCAATTAATTTCAACCAATATCTAGCAGCCCGACATAAAGTAATAGTATTTGGCGTTTGTTTACCAACATTAAGAAATCTTTTACATGCTATGATATGTACATTTTCAATTTTTTCAAATCTGTTAAAACCCCACACCTCGGAACCGTATAATAGGATAGGTTGAACCTGGGAATCAAATATTTTAAAAAATACTGATGGGTGAACAATATTCAACTTATTTAAGTTATGGAGAATTTCCATCAATGCACGTTTACCCCGAAGTGCTAGATCAGCTGCACATAAAGTCATTTTAGATGTATAGGAAAATATAACACCAATATATCTATATGTATTCACAGTTGTGATTAATTCCTATTTGAAAAACCACTTTTCCGATTTCGCCAAACGGCCACCCCTTCTGAACACAGCAACTTTTGTTTTATCTAAGTTTACACTTAATCCCCACGTGTCTGAATACTTTTCTAAAATATATATCTGTCTCTGCAATCCAGAGATAGCATCGGATACTAAAATAACATCGTCAGCAAACATGAGTAATAACAATTCAATCATATCAGGAAATAACTGAACACCATATTTTCCATTCAAGGCGATATCATTGGACAATTCATTGATGAAAAAAGAAAATTGAATAGGACTTAGTATACATCCCTGTTTCAAACCAACAGGACAGTCAAAATAATTTGTACACTGATTATTGTTCATTCTAACACATGCTTTTACTGATTTATATATTCCCTGGAGAGCTTTTAACATTTTACCACTTAGACCTGTATTTCGAAGGCATGACCACAATTTAAAACGATTTACAGAATCAAAAGCTTTTTTAAAATATGTCAATATGTGAAAGATAGGCATTTTATTAAATTAACACATTGAATATGTCTTCTTTGTTGATAGATCTTAAATTTGGACCCATTTATTAAAGAGCCACTCCGTGAATAACATCATATTTTGTTTTGGTTAAATATGAACGTAAATGGCATAATTCATTATTCATCATTGAAAATTTATGCCATAATTCATAATTGAAAAAATCTCATACAAACATGTCAACAAGGCAAATATACGAAATAAATTGTTTTTTAAGAAAATCTTATAAAAGTCATATATTTTCGTGGAAGCCAAATTCACACGTCCAATTTATATGGACACTAATGGTATAAGTTTTAAAATAGTATAACATAACTGTCATTCGGACTGCTTTCAAAAATTACGTTTTACTGATTGACGCGCGTCATTATCCGGGTTTCAAACACAATCAGGACTTCAAACTTCCATATTGTCACTATCCAACCTCAAAAATCTATAATCTATATTCTTGCAACAGTCTATGCTTCTCGATGAAATGACACTATTGGTAAATTAGTCAAATATGACCCCAAACATATTTTTTCCGTTAGACATAATGTTTTTAGAAAATACTTAAAAGTATATTCTGTTTACAAAAATTTAACTCTTATCACTGATCACAAAACTTAAACAAATATTCATTATTGAAAATCTTACATATAATTAATTCAACTGAGATATTATTTTCTTTTGCCTGTCAGTTTAATTATTTAAATAATGCTAAAGGAACATTGAACCATCATGTCGTATTTCTTATAAAGGTTCTTTTCAATGCCATTACATTGAAAGAAATATGAACACTTGAATTGTTGAAAGAAATATGCATTTTGAGAGGTATATGGTGCAAATAACAATTACAAGATTACGATTATCATCTCAGGATTTAAAGAAAATTAATCATAAATGATTTCAAATAAACAAACTATTGAGGATGTTAAATCCTGGTATTGTATTACTGTTTCCTAACCATAGTTACCATTCATGCTGTACAATTTTACAGGAATAAATTTAAAAAAAAAGAAAAAAAAGAGTAGGATGCTATTGGCCTGTTATTCCGTACTCCGTTTGATAGTATCCACAAAGTTACTTACAATCCTACATGTGTAATTTACTGTTAACGTATTCTGCAACTATTGTTTACGAGGCATAAGCAGATATATCAAATAATATCGTCAACTGAGAAAAAATAAAGATACTTCTTCCATCCATACCTCGTATAAAAATGCAAATAAGATATTAAAATAGAAAATTCTACTAAACGTACAAATGACAGCCTGACAGAATATCGATTTTAATGAAAAATATAATCATAAGATATTGACGAACAAGTATTCCAAATAATGAAAAGAATCATTACCGAAGATTACTTTTCTGGACTTTGAAATTTTACACTGTTCACTAAACAAATTGATTATATTTCGTGTGTTCCAATTAATTTCAAAATTCCATACCTTCGTAAAATGTTCTCTTCATTAGAATAACAGCAACATCATCATTGAAGATAAATACAAATTTTTTTTACAAAAGGTACAAGCATAATCAAGAATAATCACAAGACCTACCAAGCTGGCCAAATGGTAGATCTTCATCACTGAATAGAAGCTGGTGCAATTCCATCTGGATTTGAACAAGCGAGTTATTTATTTCAACTGCAGAGGTTCCTCATAGAGCGAGAGTAAAGATCGTCTATGGATCAGGCCCTGATAGTTCTCTTATAAATCACATACTCATTTGAATTAAAAATAGGTCTTGAATTGAAAAGTCGAGTATCGGGATGTCAGTGAAGTGTGCTTTGCAATAAACAATTTTGAAAGCAACCACTGAGAACCTGTCGGCATATAAGAGATGATTGACAGCGATGTATAGTAACCTCAAGTCTATTATAAACGTTCCCTTCAAGACGCAGGACGGACTGCAAAGTTATCTACATTCTCATAATCAGATGTTTAAGAGATAAAGGGAAAACTTCAACGAGGATATGACATGAGTACCTTGAAACATTTCATACACGATAGTTGATCTTTGACAGATAAGAAAGGAAATTTAACTAACGTGCATTGATAAAGACATTTGACTATTAGAACGGTTGTTTAATCGCCTGCCTTCATATGATTAAGAGCAAGGCACCCTGTTCTATCAGTGACATAAATCCTAAATTTGGCTACAGTTGCGATAACCGTTATCGTTTCTCAACTGAGTGATGTCATTTTAAGGATTTTGACGTCATCAAGCAATGAACTGATGTAACGAATTTCCTATATCGTCACACCGTTACCAGCGATGGACCCTTCCACTTCTCACGATATGAATAGGTCCAATATTCAAATAAATTAGTTTGATTTACCATATAATAAATGGAAGATCTGTCATTTCTTGATAAATACCATGTTTATCTTATCTCGTGAGGTAGAAACTTGTGAAAACAATTGAACTCTCTTCATCTATCGATAAGATAAAAATGGTATATCTAACCATCAAACGGCGTTCCTTTTCTTTTAATCCGTTTTTCAACCACCACAGCCACTCCACATTTACATGGGTGACAGAATATTTCATGCTATAAATTTTTTAAACTCCCCATGTATTGGCTATTGAGATTTGTTCACGCCTGAGATTCATAATACGTGTAATTGACAATTTATCTCTCCTACTTCAACTAGTGAACAAATTTGACTACTTTAAAGTTTCTTAAGCAGTGACCTGGACACAGTCATAGACTGATGATTTCGTTTGTAATCTGATTCTGACCAAGCAATGTTGGAAGTCATAGATGTGGAATTTGTTACGATTCTGACAAAGCAATTTTCTGAAGTAATAGATGATGAATTTGTTAGGACTCTTACAAAGCAATTTGGGAAGTCATAGACGATGAATTTGTTAGGATTCTGACCAAACAATGATGGAAGTAATAAATGTTGAATTTGTTAGGATTCTGACAAAGCAATTTGGAAAGTCATAGATGGTGAATTTGTTAGGATTCTGACAAAACAATTTGGGAAGTCATAGATGATGAATTTGTTAGGATTCTGACAAAACAATTTGGGAAGTCATAGATGATGAATTTGTTACGATTCTGTCAAAACAATTTGGGAAGTCATAGATGATGAATGGAATTCCTTAGGATTCTGAGAAAGCAATTTTCTGAAGTCATAGATGATGCTTATGTTAGGATTCTGTCAAAGCAATTTTGGAAGTCATAGATGATGAATTGATTTTGTTAGGCTTCTGACAAAGCAGTTTTGGAAGTCATAGATGATGAATCTTTTAGGATTCTGACAAAGCAATGTTGGAAGTCATAGATGATGCTTATGTTAGGATTCTGACAAAGCAATTTTGGAATGTCATAGACGATGAATTTGTTAGGATTCTGACCAAACAATGATGGAAGTAATAAATGTTGAATTTGTTAGGATTCTGACAAAGCAATTTGGAAAGTCATAGATGGTGTATTTGTTAGAATTCTGACCAAGCAATTTGGAAAGTCATAGATGATGAATTTGTTAGGATTCTGACAAAGCAATTTGGGAAGTCATAGATGTTGAATTTGTTAGGATTCTGACCAAGCAATGTTGGAAGTTATATATGTTGAATTTGTGAGGATTCTGACAAAACAATTTGGAAGTTATAGCATTGAAAGCTATGTTTCTTTCACAATAAAATGGTTTGTAAAAGGGGATTATACTTGGTTGTCCTTAGGGAAATGTGCTTTTCAACAAAAGGGCGTTTATACAAGTTGTAATATGATGGTTAGTGTTTACTTCTAAAGTGTGGTATAAAGGGGCGGACACGCAAATGTCTCTGATAGAGGTCTTATACAATTCAATTGTTTTTAAATCAAATTTAATCAACTGTCTAATTTCATTTGGTAATGTAAGGTTTGATGTCTAGGGCTTGGTCTAGAAGATAGGGACATATGAGCTTTTTTTAAATTGTGCAATACCTTGCATGAATGAATTTTTGAAGCAGTCCACATTTGGACAAAACATAATGGGGATTTTTTTTTTTTTTTATTTTTTTTTTTATTCCATTTTAAAACATTTGTACAAGCTACATTATTAGGCAAGTACATTTGCAACAGTATGTAACAGAGGTAAGTGATTACAATATCAACATAAGGCTGTATGGACAGTGTGGGTAAGTATTGTAGTATCATTGGCAACTGGTTCCATTTCCTGATAAATACTTCAAATCTGTTATTTTTCCTAGAAATAAATTTTTTAATTGAACATGTCATTTTTAGATATTTTAGAAACTCCTCAGAAGAGAGTACAAATTGTCTTATACTTGAGACATAGATACATCTTTTGGCTAAAAGCTAATGGGGATTATTGCCTGATTATAATTTTGTGAATTGTTATCTTTGTTAATATCAACATAGAGGAAAAGGAAAACTCGTATTGCTGTGATTACATAATGATTATTATTCGTACATGATTATTGTCGACACATGCCTGTGAGAGCTTTTCAATATGAATATTAATATAACCCACATTTTAATGTCACATAAATTACTCTGTGCCTTAATTACATTTCATTTCACTCATATCTGTCTTACAATCTATCAAGATTTTTTCTCTTTCATGCGCGCAATTTCAGACAAGGTAAACCTCAAAGACTTTTTTAATGCACTCAAAATCACAGCCTGATTAAAAAAGTAAAACTTTTATTCCTCGCAACTTGGCTAATTTTAATCATACTGCGCAAAATCAGAACTTCGAAACGTCTTGAGTACATACATAATGTAAAAATTAACCTTTAAAACTGACGAAATGATTTTGAAAAACACTTTGATGAAAAATCATAATATAACACTTTCATAATGTCATTGAAATCAAATCTTTGATTCGGCCTCCTTGTTTCATATTATGTTGTTACTTATCATTGACCTAAGATCTGACAGAATCCAGTAGAAAACCATGTCCTGGTGAACTTTGAACAGGAAATGACCCCGAATTTGACAGTCAATCAGTTTGTATGGCCGATCCTGATGCAACCAATCAGATTCCAGCTTCCTTCGTCATTTCGGCGTATCGATAAAACAATTAACCCCGCTATATTATATATAGATGCTCTGTAATAATTCATATAACAATAACTACAAATATGTGCATACGCTTTGGTGTGTCGGGTAACAGTTGGTCAACCTATGGAAATAAGCTACCGCAGATGCTTTGAAAACTTGCAATAACCATTAACGTTTCATAAAATATGATATGTTTATAAGCGGGTAACGTCACTGACACTGTCAAAACGCTTCTGAATTCTTTACAAACCTTTAGGAAATTTTTAAAATTTAATAAAGCTGTAGGAAATAACTTAAATAGCATCAACGTGACCGAATCTCTTTTGCTTTCAAATTTATACGGACACATTATCTTTGATCATGACACTTTTAAAAATTCATTTTAATTAAGCTCAGCTGATTCACTTAGGAGATAAACCTACTGTGTTTTTTAATTTTCGTGGTCTAACGTAGATTCGATGCCTGTTGATGTCATTCGGAGCCGAACGCGTTAGCGTGAGGCTTCGAATGTAACATCAACGGTATCGAATCTACGTTAAACCACGAAAATTAAAAAACACAGTAGGTTTATCTCCATTCTACCATGACGAGTGTTTATAGCGTTTTAAATGTCATTTCTTTTCTACCGCGTAACGTCAGTTGTGCTTCGGTTCAACACTGTGACGTCATAATGTCTTGTGCTTATGACGTCAAAGGTTGACGTCACTGTTGACATCACTGAACCCAAATCGGTTGCGCTAGCTTCTTGATCCAAATTCAGCCTTTCGCTTAAAATTGCGCTATTTCCTGGACATAAATATGCATGATATTATGGGAACCAAACTCTAGTTATAGAAAAGTACGGGTAGTAAAATGATAAAAGACTTTTAGTTAGTATTCAGACGAAGCAACTCCCGAAGCGTACGGTGACTGTGTGCATGTCGATTCGTGTCATATGAAGTTCGTTTCTATGGCAATGTGTATCAAACCGCGGTGAAACGCCCGTCATTAAAATCGTGTTCGAACGTAGGTTCGACCATAGAAATAAACCAATGAAATTCGAGGATTTTGAAATGTCGTGGTAGAATTATAATTTCAACAAATTCCACTGAATGTATACATTGAAGGGGCAGTAGCACGTTTTGAGGGGGAATATAAGGTGATGTCAGGAACATGAAAATGAAATTGAAAGACAGTGTATTTAAACTAAATGGAGCAGTAATTATTCAAATATATAACGTAATGTTTAGCCATGCAATTCCTTTTTCTTTCACAAAATGAATTAAAGGTGTTCACATAAAATGGCCGCCAATGGATTTTAGGTGAATCTTCATACTTTGTCCTCTGATTGTTGATGATTGGCTTGTGTAATGAGAGTTTTGACACTGTCAAATAAATACATTTAGCATTAACTTGCAAGTTTCAGTGACAATTTTGAATTATAAAATTATCAAAAAAACGTGCTACTGCCCCTTTAACATGAGACTTTTGTCGCACGCTTGTAGCTTGCGCAGCCAGTTATATAAGAGTTTAACTTACGAGTATAAAATGAAAACATATAATAAAGTTCATAAATTATGAATTCTGACATTGAAATTTACGGTCAGTTTTACTTTTAAACAACACTCAATATTGAAATTAAATAAAAAATCAAATTGTAGCAAAAAAGTTGTTTTTACCTCTATGTAACAGATTTTGAGCTCCACCCACATTTTGCTACTTCTCTCATGAGAGTTCATTGACCAAACAAATGTGTTCACATAAAAAATCCAACTTGTTTTCTGATATTTTTCAGTTTTACACTCAATTGTGAATATCTACTCTTTTTTTTAAATAATGAAAACTGTACATCATGGCGTTCATCATTGCTAAATGCTACATTGTCAGAAAAGACAGAAGAATGACCTCTTCTGTCCAATCAACAAGCATAATTCATGTAAACGCCATAATGGGGCGGTTATTTTGTATAACCTCTATCTAACGGTTGATGGAAATGTATACCGTTCACACGACATGAACACTAGTTGATAACTTATGACTAGAATTGTAGTAAAGGGGCAGTAGCACGTTTTTTTTGATAATTTCATATTTCAAAATTTTCACTGATAATGGTAAGTTAATGTTAACTATATTATTTTGACAGTGTCAAAAATCTCATTAAAAATGCCAATCATCCATAGTCAGAGGACAAATTATGAAGATTCATATAAAATCCATTATACATCTTAAATCCTTTTTGTGTAAGAAAACAAAAGGAATCGCATGGCTATATTTTACGTTATATATTTGAATTATTACTGCGCCATTTAGTTTAAATACATTGTCAATTGGGAACATTAATTTCATTTTCCTGACATCACCTTATATTTCCCCTAAAAACGTGCTTCTGCCCCTTAAAAGTCAGAAATCTTTTCTAAAACATTGCCACTAAAAGTGATTTGCATTCCTCCACAAATCTTGACACATTATACAAAGTTGAATAATGAACGATTTAACATTTCATGATTAATAATAACTTTCATGATACACATAAAAATGTTGCAAGAAAACCCATCTTGATAAAGAAGCTGTTTACTGTAAATACAAATATTGTAAGTCATTTGGAAAAGTATATCTAACACAGCATGAAAATCGCTTCGAAAAAATATTTTGAAATCATTGCTGCATCTTTTTTGATACTACTGTATTTTATGTATTGTATTACTTTATCAAAATGTTCTGATGTTCTTGCCAATTGCGCCTGTGGTCAATCAATTAAACTTTCATTCTCATCACAGATTTTTAAAAATTAAACAGCAAATCCACATGCAATAGTGTAAACATTCGCTTATTATTTCAAGATTAGACAATGGTTAGTTTCTATTATGGTTATATATTTATATCCCATAAAATGAACATTAATGATTATCATAATTAATGCCATGCCATTTAACGCCAAAAGGTTATTGCTCCCATACTTTACTCAGTGCAACATTCAAGATCCTTCAAAATAAATATCACCTAAATAGAAGATAGTCATACTATGTCACTAAAACTGTTCTTATGCTGTTTGAAACTTAAAGGGGCAGAAGCACGTTTTTTGGGGGAATATAAGGTGATGTCAGAAAAATGAAAATTAATGGTTCAAATTGAAAGACAACGTATTTAAACTACATGGAGCAGTAATAATTCAAGTATATTATGTAAAGTATAGCCATGCGATTCCTTTTTCTTACAGAAATGAATTTAAGGTGTTCACAAAAAATGGCCGCCAATGGATTTTATGTGAATCTTCATACTTTGTCCTCTGACTATGGCTGATTGGCTTGTGTAATGAGATTTATGACACTATCAAAATAATACATTTAGCATGCACATACAATTATCAGTGACAATTTTTAAATATAAAATTATCAAAAAACGTGCTACTGCCCCTTTAAGGAGGGACATGATACCTTTTTATAGACAAGGATTTCGAATAAACATTACTTGTACATTTATTAACATGCTATATGGATAGTCTAACGAATATGATAATTAATTTGGTTCGTTTATATTCTTTTTATAATAAAATAAAATTATATTTTGTAACATACAATGCGAGACACGAATACAGTGATAAGTATGAAGTTATTTAGTTGTTTCATGCAAAAGTACAGTTTAATTTACATGTTACGGTAAATGTAAAGGTACAAATAAAGGTTCATGTAACGATCATGTAAAGGTATATATAACTGTACATGTGAAGGTAAATGTTAAGGTATATACATATGTGACGGTTCAAGCACAAGTATAATTACTTATAAGGTAAATTTAAAGGTGCGTGTAAAGTTACACGTACAAGTAAATGTACATTTGTAGGTATTTGTATAGATTCATGAGACATTCAAACAGTGGAATTCTTAGGGAACACATCAAAATATTTTACTAATAACGTAGAACATAGATTACTTGTAGAGGTACACATAAAGGTTTATAACATCACAGATACATGTAAAGATATGTCAAGGTATATACGAACGTATTTGTAGACATACAGCTGCATACCAAAAGTTTGTTCGCCTGCTTGTGATCTTAGTGAAATATCATGTAATTTGGGTTTCGTTTTGACGATCATAGAATACCTCCATGACTATTTACAGAAGATCATTAATTGTCCATGTGTAAAATAACCATTCCCAAACCATATTTCGGGATCGTCTTGTCACTGGTGCTGAATGTCGATATTTGACATTGTTAAATAGACAGATGGGGTCCTATTTGGGAAATTCGAATGTTCTTAAATTTCGATTAAAATCATCATGTAAACTTTGTAGGGAAAAAATCAGCACAGTTACGTTGCCATAGCGCAAAGAAACACATAACAATACGTTCTAAAGCTGTTGATCACTTATGAAGGATTTTGTAAAGAAAAATATATATCAGTGTTTTCGAAATTTTGACCCCTGGTCACTTCAATGACCTGCCAAATTTATTACAGCTATCTGCTATGTATGACATACGAATATGTCAACGGAAACTGAATCTTAACTTATGCAGTGAAATTTCATCATTATCGTTTCGTTTTAACAATGATATGATGTCTCAAAGACGTTACAAATTACATTATATTTTCTCTAGAATACGAAGGTAAGTGAACAAACTTAAGAGACGCAGCTGTACATGTTAAGGTTTCTTATGAAAGTACATGTTAAGGTACATATGAAGATCATGTAAATGTGCATTTGAAGGAACAAATACAGGTACATATACCTTTACATGTACCTATACTAGTTCTTAGACATGTACCTTTTATGTACCTTTATGACATCTAATGGGCCTTCACGTGCACCTTTACATGAACCTCAACATGTACCTTCATATCTGCCTTTATATGAACCTTTAAATGTACATTTACCCGTGCCTTTACTTGTTCTTATGCATGTACCTTCATATGTACTTTTATTGAAAGGGGCAGGGAATTACCCTTCAAACTCTCAGTTTATTAAGCAATGAATCGGGTAACCCACCCATCCGGCGAGCCACACCAGATGTTGCTGAACTACACTGATAGCGGTCAACTGAGCTTCGCACAGGACCACGTGCCACACATGAAGGTAAAAGTGTAGGTACATAGGAAGGTACATATAAAAAAAGATTAAAAAGGTGCATAATAAGGAACATGTAAATGAACAAGTATAGGAACGAATAAATGTACATTAAAAAGGTGTATAGGAACATGTTATAGGAACATGTTATAGGAACATGTAAATGAACGTTGTCAAGTATAGGAACATGTAAGGTTACATCGTAAATTTGCGTAGATAAAATAATAACTAGGTTTTTATGCTGAAATTGTAATTAAAATTGTCTCAAATTGCAAAAAGTCTTCCATAGAGTTTGAAAAATGTGATGGTGATAAATATTTCCTTTGTTATATAAAGATGTGTTATAGGCCCTATAATTGTTATGAAGTGTTATATAAAATATGTATTACGTAAATTGCCAAATAGTGTCTCATCGGTCATTTACAGGAAACTATGTATATATGTAGGACAAGAGAGGCACCTATATAATTAACTCATATAACTTTTAAGTGCTGTAAGTGCACAAAGTACATGAGAACTGGAAGAAAGTGTAGATGTTTATATTTTCTTTCATATTTTACGTTATTACCTTGCAAAGTAGGTGATATTTATACTTACATACATTTACAAGTGAACAAACTGAAGGTACACAGCTGTAAGGCTTTTTAAAATCTATTTTAATGAAACATTTAAAATATATTCTATCTTCAAAAATGCTGAAATAAACAAGTAATATAATAATAAAGGACAATAATCAGCTTTGAAAAAATATCTTTTCAACGTTCTAAAATTAATTTGCATCCTCTGGCACTTCTGAAAAAATATATAACATAATATATTACCTTATCTGCCATTGAGTTGTTTTTATAAGCAACGTTATATATCCTTGTAGATCCTTTCTAAGTCCACAGACGACGATCTAAGTTGTGGTCACAACGAGCCACAACAACAAATCCAGTTCACAACATTTCCGATTCTAGACCCATTCGATCTGGATAAAAAAATTTTTTTTTGTAAGAGCCGATTTGGGTTCTAGAAGTTGCCAAATGCTTTTATCCGATCAAGAAATGACGACTTTTGCTAAAAAGTTGAAAAAATCGTTCTCTATTGACAATATGAACTTCAAGGCATAAACTTATACATGGAAACGATACAAGCACCTGTATCGAAATGTTGTCGACTCAGCATTAAAAAAATCTGCCAATAGATAAAATGTTCTTGTTTGGCTTTTCAAAGTGTTCAAATATATATCATACCCTTATGAAGCAATGACAACTTTAAAGGAGTGGAGAGGTATGTCATACAGCTGCTTACCTAAAGTTTACACACTCGCCCGTGTATCCAAACTATCATGTATTTGGGTTTCGTTTGGACGTCAATCAAATAAATCCAACAGCAATTGCAATGACAAGGGATCGCCGGTTGTCAATGTCCATTCTCAATTAAATGCCGGGATTGTCTGGTCACAGGTGCAGAATTTCAACTTTGGCAGGGAAAATAGACAGTTTGGGTAATATTTTTGAAATATTTAGATTTTCCTAATTTTACATTAAAATGTTCTATATTGACTCGCTGAGAAAATAATGAACATCCTTGCATTGACATAATGCAAAGGAACAAATATGTCTTATACTTAAAATTAATGATATATATAGGATTTTATACAGAAAAATAAATAATAGTACGTTTTTGAGTAAACGTCATTATTTGTACTTACCGTCGACGACTCACCGTAGCCCATTGATTGCCTATCAATCATCTCTCGACCCATAACACAGAAAAAACAACACGGGAGTTACCTGCACATCCCCGCCACGCCCCCTATGTCTACGTCACCAAAACCTCATCCAACCTACCTGGAGCCAGTGAACGCTAGATCGAACCTACTCGCAGGAGGGGAGGCATGGGTGGGAAATAAAGATTGGTGAGTCGTCGACGGTAAGTACAAATAATGACGTTTACTCAAAAACGTACTATTATTTAACGTACTATACCGTCTCCGACTCACTGTAGCCCCGACTACCACAGAGGGTGGAGGGCTGCGAGAGCGAGGCGGCAGGAGAGCAGTTACTCCCCCCACTACGTCTAACTAACGGCGGGTGCCCAGTTCCCCTCCTAAGGAGGGAAGCCCGCCCGGCCGGAAGAAAGAACAAACGACACACGGAGATGCGATGCGAAGTTTATTGAAAAACAACAGAAAGCAAAACAAGACCTATCGGTGAGCTGAGACCCCCTAGGGGGAGCCGCACCCGCAGTGCGATGCTGCGCGAACACCTGTGGCCCCAGCCTGGCCACGCCCGCAAGGTCTTCCGTGGACACGTCTCGGAGGTAGTGGTTAGCGAAAACCATGCCGGACTTCCAGAAACAGCCCGACATGATGTCCGCTACGGCGATGTTGCTGTGAAAAGCCATAGTGGCTGAGATCGCTCTGATCTCATGGGGATTAGTCCGAGCCGGCGGGGCTAACTCCTTGGCTTTGTAGGCATCCAGGATAGCGGACCGCAGATAGACACCCAAAAGACGTTTGTCTATCTCCTTCGTGCTACGCTGGGAGTGAGGAAGGAAAAGTCTCCTCCTCCCCTGGCGGAGAACGCGTGCGTTCAGCGTAAACCCGAAGAGCTCGGACCGGAAACGATACAAGCACCTGTATCGAAATGTTGTCGACTCAGCATTAAAAAAATCTGCCAATAGATAAAATGTTCTTGTTTGGCTTTTCAAAGTGTTCAAATATATATCATACCCTTATGAAGCAATGACAACTTTAAAGGAGTGGAGAGGTATGTCATACAGCTGCTTACCTAAAGTTTACACACTCGCCCGTGTATCCAAACTATCATGTATTTGGGTTTCGTTTGGACGTCAATCAAATAAATCCAACAGCAATTGCAATGACAAGGGATCGCCGGTTGTCAATGTCCATTCTCAATTAAATGCCGGGATTGTCTGGTCACAGGTGCAGAATTTCAACTTTGGCAGGGAAAATAGACAGTTTGGGTAATATTTTTGAAATATTTAGATTTTCCTAATTTTACATTAAAATGTTCTATATTGACTCGCTGAGAAAATAATGAACATCCTTGCATTGACATAATGCAAAGGAACAAATATGTCTTATACTTAAAATTAATGATATATATAGGATTTTATACAGAAAAATAAATAATAGTACGTTTTTGAGTAAACGTCATTATTTGTACTTACCGTCGACGACTCACCGTAGCCCATTGATTGCCTATCAATCATCTCTCGACCCATAACACAGAAAAAACAACACGGGAGTTACCTGCACATCCCCGCCACGCCCCCTATGTCTACGTCACCAAAACCTCATCCAACCTACCTGGAGCCAGTGAACGCTAGATCGAACCTACTCGCAGGAGGGGAGGCATGGGTGGGAAATAAAGATTGGTGAGTCGTCGACGGTAAGTACAAATAATGACGTTTACTCAAAAACGTACTATTATTTAACGTACTATACCGTCTCCGACTCACTGTAGCCCCGACTACCACAGAGGGTGGAGGGCTGCGAGAGCGAGGCGGCAGGAGAGCAGTTACTCCCCCCACTACGTCTAACTAACGGCGGGTGCCCAGTTCCCCTCCTAAGGAGGGAAGCCCGCCCGGCCGGAAGAAAGAACAAACGACACACGGAGATGCGATGCGAAGTTTATTGAAAAACAACAGAAAGCAAAACAAGACCTATCGGTGAGCTGAGACCCCCTAGGGGGAGCCGCACCCGCAGTGCGATGCTGCGCGAACACCTGTGGCCCCAGCCTGGCCACGCCCGCAAGGTCTTCCGTGGACACGTCTCGGAGGTAGTGGTTAGCGAAAACCATGCCGGACTTCCAGAAACAGCCCGACATGATGTCCGCTACGGCGATGTTGCTGTGAAAAGCCATAGTGGCTGAGATCGCTCTGATCTCATGGGGATTAGTCCGAGCCGGCGGGGCTAACTCCTTGGCTTTGTAGGCATCCAGGATAGCGGACCGCAGATAGACACCCAAAAGACGTTTGTCTATCTCCTTCGTGCTACGCTGGGAGTGAGGAAGGAAAAGTCTCCTCCTCCCCTGGCGGAGAACGCGTGCGTTCAGCGTAAACCCGAAGAGCTCGGACCGGACAGAGGAGTCTGCTCTTTTCGTCCGTGGGAGAGACCGAACCTGAGAGGGCGGGAATGTGGAATACCCTGCCACGTTCGTCCGACCCCTGGTTCTTGCAAACGAAGTCCGGAGCAAGTCCCAGCGTGGCCTTACCCCCATCCCTCGCTTCAAACCGGAGCAAGTCGGCCTGAAGTGCGTGTAGCTCTGAGATCCTGGCGGCCGAAGCCATCGCCACCAGGAAGGCGGTCTTGACCGTCAGTCGGAGAATGATGGATTCCGTCAGGGGTTCGTAGAAGTCCGAGCATAAATGCTCGAGGACAATCGCTAGGTCCCACTCGGGAGGTCTAGGTTTGAGCCGCCCGTCCTCCTGACGAAAGGTCCTGATCACCTCCTTGAGAACGGAGATGTCCACCGCGGGGTCCCGCTTGCGTAAGACCGACATGATTGCCGCTAGGTGGGTGTTAATAGAGGAGGCCTTAAGTCCCCTCTCCTCCCGGAGGTACACTAAGTACTCCGCCACCTGGGGAACGATCGCTACCTGGACATCCCAGCCCTTGTCTGCACAGAAAGTGGCAAATGACCCCCACTGTACGTCGTACAGCTTACAGGTGGTGACACGCTGGGCCGAGGAAACCGCGGCTGCAACTTTCTCCGAGTAGCCCGCCCGTTTCAGCCCCTTTTGGAGACAAGCCAAGCGTGAAGGTCCAGTGCTTGCGGGTTCTCGTGCACCCGCCCGCTTGGCTCGCTCACTAAGAGATTCCACCTGAGAGGAATGGGGATTGGATCCCCCTGACACATCCTCCGCAAGGGTACGAACCACGGCCTCGCTGGCCAGAAGGGAGCTATCAGGATTAGCCTGATCGACCGTGTCGCCTCGATCTTCGCCACCACTTGAGTGAGAATGCTCGGGGGAGGGAAAGCGTAGGCGTCCATCCCCTCCCATTCGCACGACAGAGCGTCTAAGCCCCACGCCCCGGGATCGGGGACGGGAGACACATAGACCGGCAGCTGGTGGTTTAGCCGGGTCGCGAAGAGGTCTATGTGTGGTCTTCCAAAGTGCTGGCACACTTGTTGGAACGCCTGGGGGAGAAGTTTCCACTCCGTGGACGGTGGTTTGTCCGGCCTGGAAAGAGCGTCCGCTAGGACGTTCTTCACCCCCGGTATGTGTACCGCACGGACCGACATGTGCAGCCTGTCTGTCAAGCGGAAGAGGTCCAGTGCTAATTGGAGGATGGCCGTAGCCCTGGTTGACCCTTGTTTGTTTATCCCCGATGCCGCCGTAGAGCTGTCCGTGTGCACGAGTAGCACTTGTCCCCATAGCAGAGCGGACCAGTGACAGATTGCCAGTCGTATCGCCTCCATCTCCAGCTCGTTGATGTGTCACGTGCGCTGGGTCAATGACCAGAGCCCCGCGGTCTGTTCCGTTCCCAGGTGGGCCCCCCACCCCTGCTTTGACGCGTCCACGAAGAGATGGGCGGTCGCCGCGGGAGGTCTGAGGGGAACACCCGCGAAGACATTCGCCCTCACCCTCCACCAGGCTAGGTGAGGGACGAGCCGCTGGGGGAGCAGGAATGCGTGCCTGCACACTTCCTCCCTGACGTGAGGGTTTAGAAAAACCTGAAGAGGCCTCAGCTCCAGCCGTCCCCTCGCGGTGAGGTCCTGAGCTGAGGTGAGTAACCCTAAGATCCGCTGCCACTGTCGGAGCAGAAGCGGACCCCTGAGTCCCCGATCCAATAGACTGTCTATCCTGGCCATCCGTTCCTGGGGAACGAACGCCCTGTACTGAACGGTGTCCAGTCTGGCGCCCAGGAAGGTGAGCGAGGTGGTGGGTTGTAAGTCCGACTTGTCCAGGTTTACCAGCCACCCCAGCCTCCTGAACAGGCCGATCACGAAGTCCCACTGCTCCCCGAGGACCGCGGGAGAGCGGTGGTGACTGAACCCGTCGTCCAGGTACATAGCGAACTGTACGTCATGATGGTGAAGTAATTTGACGACCGGCTGAGTCACTCTGGTGAATAGCCACGGAGCGGATGATATCCCGAACGGGAGCACGTTCCACTGGAAGTGGCGCCCCCCCAGGACGAAGCGGAGGTACTTGCGGTGTTCCCGGAAGATGGGAATGTGCAAGTACGCGTCCTGAAGATCCAGGGATATCATCCAGTCCGATCGCTCCGAGACTCCCCGGAGATTGCTGCGAATCCCGACGGGAAGGTTGGTCCGACCAAGGAACCCATCCCTGCGTAGGTTGGTGATCCCCGCCGAGATACGCCCAGCGCTGAGCATTACCTGCGCTAGTCCTCCCGCCACGGAGCCGAACGCGCGGTAGAGGGCCGGGGACCCCTTCTCCATCTCCGCCTCCCTGGCGAAGGCCGTCATTGCCTTGCAGGCGTGGGCGACAGAGTTCACTGTGCCCAGGATGGATCTAGCCTCTTTGTCCAGGTGGACGAGATGGGCGTCCGACACGTGGTGAGCCGCGGAGGGTGTGGCGACCCGCCTAATGTCCTCGTCCAAGATCGGAGGGTTGAGAGGAATCGGGGGGTCCGTCACCGGGAGGGTGGACCGCTGACGGTCCGACAAAACAAGGGGAGGAATGAGCTTACCCGGCGCGGCAGCCGAGATCGCCGAACTAAAATCCCTTCCCGCCGTGTCAAACAGCCGATGGGGGGGAAAGACCTGCCTCGAGCAACGAGGGGCTTCCTCCTCACAGAATGACTCCAAGCGAGCCCGCTTAGAGGAGGACGGGGATTCGTCCACCTCCTGTAGACTAAGTCCCGCCCACTCCGCCACCGCGTCCATTTTATCGGCCGCGTCCGAACCCGCCGTGCTCCCGTTCCCTGTTTCGGTGATGGGAATGAGGGGAGGGTTCGTCGTGTCGACGAACTGGTGATCCAAGTGATCAGGGGACAAGGCGAGGGTGGACGTGTCACTGGGGGAGACCTCCGGGTAGCGGAGGGTGACCCTACGGCCGGAGCGAGGCGGAGGGGAAGGAGACTCGTGAGTGAACTCCTCCTCCGGGGGGGGAGTCACCTCTGGTCGTCCGCTAGCGGGCGGGGCGGACCCCCTGGCGTCCAGCATCCCCGACACCATGACCTTGACGAACGCGAGCAGTTGAGCGGAGAAGGCCGCCTGATCGAACTGACTTCGATCCTCCGACCTCCTCTTCCTCTTCTTCGACTTCTTCCGCACGCGAGGGGGCGACGTGCGGGAGGGGGCTGAAGACACCGACGAGGAACGGTGATGAGCGGATGGACGAGGGGGAAGGGGGGGTGACTGTTTCCCGACACTACCCCCGCGCGCGTCCCTGTCTGAATCGTAGCCCCGTTCATCCGCCTCAAATTCCCTCGTATCCTCCGATATGACGAACCCCTCCGGGGGGGAAGTGATAGTGGACGAGGCCGACGGGTTCCCGGAGGTGCGACCCCTACGCTTCGCACCTACCGCGTCCCTCTCGCTCTTCCTTAGCGCCTGAAGGTAGAGCTTGAAAGCTTCCGTCGAGAGGGACTCACACTCTTCACACCTGTCTTGCAGCGAGCAAGCAGAGGTGCATGAACGACAGAGGGAGTGGGGGTCATGTGTCCCCGACTTCCTAAGTCCACATCGCCCACAGAAACCAGGGTACATCGCTGACGATACCCTGGTCCGACCGCGAGAGAAGCGGAGCAAACGCGTATCAAAAACGGAGGACGGAACAGACACTCCCGTCCGTCACTCACTCCCGTCCGTCACTCGCCAGACGGACCAAGGTGGAGCGAAGCGGAGCAAACGCGTACCAGGGCGGAGGACGGATCAGTCACTCTCGTCCGTCACTCGCCAGACGGACCAAGGCGGAGTGAAGCGAAGCAAGCGCGTACTAAGGTGGAGAACAGACACTCCCGTCCGTCACTCGCCAGACGGACCAAGGTGGAGCGAAGCGGAGCAAACGCGTACTAAGGTGGAGGACGGACCAGTCACTCCCGTCCGTCACTCGCCAGACGGACCGAGCGGAGTGAAGCAAAGCAAACCAAGGCGGAGAACAGACCAGTCACTCTCGTCCGTCAATCGCCAGACGGACCAAGGCGGAGTGAAGCGAAGCAAGCGCGTATCAAGGCGGAGGACGGACCAGTCACTCCCGTCCGCCACTCGCCAGACGGACCAAGCGGAGTGAAGCGGGGCAACCGCGTACCCAGGCGGATCACGTGACGATCCACTCACCCCAGCGGAGCGAACTGCCAAGCTGACACTGCTTGCACACGTCTCGCACACGAAGCCAGAGGTCAAAGGTCAGACACCCTGAGGCGTGACCTACTAACCGCACGAGCAGCACGTGCAATCCAAGCGCCGGTCGCGCGAAAATGAGAAGCCTGCCTGTCCCCCAGGCAGAACCCTAACAACAACAACAACCTCCAAATGTGGCAATTTGGAAGGAGAACGGGAGGTAAGAGAGGATACTCTTACTCCCAAGGATCGAGAAATATGGTCTACAAACTTTAATATTAGACAAGGCAAGAAAACTTCGAGAGAGCTCAGAGACACAACCGATCACTGAGCGACAGGAAGTTGGAATGAGGTTTTGGTGACGTAGACATAGGGGGCGTGGCGGGGATGTGCAGGTAACTCCCGTGTTGTTTTTTCTGTGTTATGGGTCGAGAGATGATTGATAGGCAATCAATGGGCTACGGTGAGTCGGAGACGGTATAGTACGTTAAATAATAGTGTTTTCGAAATTTCGACTCGTTGTCACTTCAATTTCCTGCGGAAATTCTAATGGTAAACTGTTTGGAATGACATAAGAATATGCTTACACAAAAAGAATCTTAACTTATGAAGTCTTAAAATTGTTGACATATGCAGGATTTATTTTATATTGAAAAATAAATAATAGTGTTTCGAAATTTCGACCCGTTGTCACTTCAATTTCCTGCGGAAATTCTAACGGTAAACTGTTTGGTATGACATACGAATATGCCAACACAAAAAGAATCTTAACTTATGAAGTTAATTTTCAATACGATCCGTTGCGTTCTTGCAATGCTGTGATAGACATTCCAAATTACGTGACATTTGCACTAGAATACTCAGGTAAGTGAACTTATGGTACGCAGCTGTACTGAACTGGTATTTAACATTTGCCATTATCTTAGGTGTTTATTGCTTGTAGCGATGTCTTTAAAGGTAGCATGACGTGTTTATTTGAAGTATGGTGTGCTTGACAGTTTAATGTGACACGTCAACTGAATTCAAACATGACATGTTACTTAATTTTATCCTGTACTAACATGTATAAAGGTCGATATTGAGATCAGGCACAAAGTTGAAACGAGAACATCAAAATTAAACAGATCTTATGAAATAAACACTTCACAAACAGACAAATTCTTATCAGTGCATGCAAATTAGAAATGACAATTCGGGTTAATTATTTCAACAAATCTAGCATTGCAACGACTGCAATATACAGCTCGTGTATTTCAATAATATTGCAATATATTGAGCGAACTTATAATCAAAATTTAATAAATTTGGAATTACCTTTGAGATCGTTTATAATATATATATATATTCTCAAATTGATAAAATTTGCCAATAAATGTTGAACAAAAATGTCTTCTATCGTTTTTATCAGTTCAACACATGTCAATGCACACCAGTATATTTCTAGTACGTTAAGTGTATTACTGTGCCCTGAAAAACTAGATGGTTGACCAAAGTTTGACATGAAATTAGTTAATAAGTTTAGTTAAGTTTAATTTATTTGTTTTAATAAATTAGTGTGGTTTTATTGCGCTATATTGTTCAATGAAAATAATTATTTTGCACAATCTGTATTGCAATACATAGGCATTGCAATATTATTACACAGCCTCATAGACCATATCAACTTGGATGTCGCAAAAAATCCGTTTTCAGTACTCAGAACATTTATTTCTATAACACAATTAATGTTCATCAACATCACCATTCGATAATAAAATGCCTGTTTTAATGATACGCTGTTCTTAATGCAAGAGCCACGCCGTGAATGCAAATGTTAAGACAAAATGTTCAGAAGTAAGTTATAGTTAGCTTTTGTTTAAATTTCTGGGGGAACAAGATTTTTCTTTTTCTTTTCTTTGAACTGCCATTTGTTGATTTCACATGAGTGAAGAAACCTAGGCAGAGCTTGATAAGGGCCTCCTACATGTACATGAAATTAATTTATTTGTAAATGTTCGATTCGAAAATAAATATTAAAGGGGCAGTAGCACGTTTTTATGGGGAATATTAGGTGATGTCAGGAAAATGAAAACGAATGGTCCCAATTGAAAGACAATGTATTTAAACTAAATGGAGAAATAATAATTCAAATATATCATTTGAAGTTTAGCCATGCGAGTGCTTTTTCTTACACAAAATGAATTAAAGGTGTTCACACAAAATGGCCGCCAATTGATTTTATGTGAATCTTCATACTTTTTCCTCTGACTATGCATGATTGGCTTGTTTAATGAGATTTTTGACACTGTCAAAATAATACATTTAGCATTAACTAACAATAATTATTACATACGTGTTCTGAATAGCTTCATGAGATAATTTTGGTTATTTAAAACAAGTGTTGTGTAACCAGTTGAAAGTTATTCAACGAGTGTTGTGTAACCAAAGCAGGTTATTCAACGATAGTGACGTCATAATGCCGTACTACTTTTGCAATCAGCTGATCGGGTGCAACCGAACCCCCCACGCTTCAAATTTTTAATTCATCATATTTTTTTCCATTTTCGTATTTCCCCTCAAAATAAAAATGAAACACATCAAAAATATATGTGCAAAATTATCAAAGCAATATTCGCGTTCCGATCTCGGCTATTTCATTACTAAATTTTAAAAATATCTGGCCTTAATTTAGTTTGGAAAGAGTTATCTCCCTTTTGTCAACGGACGTGTTTTGTCAACACGGAGCTTTGTCGCTTTTGAAAGTTCGAGTGAAAGTCGATAGTTTAGAAACGGTTGTGATAAGTTTCCGTTTCATTTATGATACCAACACCGCTTTACATAATCAAGCAAAATGCTGAATTATCCGAACTCGTCTAGAAACGTTTAGCAAGAACGGACGAACCGTTCAAAATCAACGTCACTGTCATCAAGCTTGGCGATCTCTCTACTCAGTACCGACAACAGCGTCGTTATTTATAGTTAAAGTATTTGCTAATATTTTGGTTTTGGATAACTCTGTCGATAAACTGTACACAAGTGATTGTTTAAAAGTAGGATTTTAATTTGAGATGAAGATGAAGCTAACGGAAAACAGGACTATGTTTTTGCTTTTGCGAACACAAAGGTACCACACCAGTGTATCATTACGCAATTATGTCGCGCATTGTTTGATCGTTGTTGCAAAGAAATAGAAATTCCCTTTTGTATGTAATAAATAGATCACAAAACTCGTGAGTGTTGAATATCGAAAATATTTCAACTCAATATTTTCAAAGTTTTGATTTATTCACTCGCTTTCGCTCGTGAATAAATCAAAACATTTGAAAATATCTCGTTGAAATATTTTCGATATTCAACACTCACTCGTTTTGTAATCTCTATTTATCAGTGAAATTTTTAAAAAAATATATAAAAAAACGTGCTACTGCCCCTTTAAAGCGTCAATTAATTTCAAAGTTTGAATTGATGAGAAATATATTTCATATTTTTCATTAGGTTATAAATAAACTATTGTATACATGTTGCAAACAAACAATTACATGTATACCAGTTTATCCCTTCCCAACTGCTAAAATGGACACTAGTACGTTTCATATTGATGATGTCAGGAAACTAAAAATAAACGGTTCCAATTTAAAGACAGTGTATTTAAACTATACGAAGCAATAATAAATCCAATATATAAATAGAGGTTCAGTTATGCGATTACACTTTCTTACGAAAACGAGGTGATTTCTCAAAAATGACTTTATGTGAATCTTTATAATTTATTAGAATAAAAGAATTGTTGAATTCCTCTTCAAAGGAATATTTGCTGAATCTAAGTAAGTATATATATATTGCCTTTAATAAAAGACATAATTTGCTAAAATAAATGTATTCAATATATGTCCATTGCATATTATGTAACATGTATATTTGTGTATTTTTATGGGCCCGTGGCCTTCATTCATGAATAAATATTGATTGATTGATTGATATAATTTGTTCTAAGACTAATGATGATTGGCTCGTGTAATGAGAAATTTACATTCACAAAATAATACAATTTAGTAATAATATACAATTATTAGTTAAAAATAAAAAATGTGATATTTTAAAAAAAGGTGCTACTGCCCCTTTAAGAGTCAGTAATAAAATCTGTTATTTAGCACCCGCTTCCTCGAGCAGCACGTGTTATAAAGGAAGACTCTGAGCGCACTGCCTCCCCTTTTACATAACTCGGTCGTATATGACATGACAATGATATAAACATGACATGTAGAAATAATACTGAGGTTAAAAATCCAGGATTAAGTTGTTAGATTATTAAAGATTTGTGACAACCATAATCCTTTGTAAGGAGGTTTGTACGCTCTCAGAGTGCTCTTTGTGTTATAAACCGACAAACCTTTGATATGTCGTTACATTTCCAGAACTTTAATATTTTGTAATTTAAGATAAAAAGGAGCACGTTTTCACAAAGGAATAAACAATAAAAGGAGTCATTAAACGAATTTACAGACTTTGGTTTAACAACCCGAAATTCCATGCATTCGCCTTAGGCGGATGATTAAAAAGGAGTCAACACCAAAACGGCTGTAACTTTTTACGCCTTCCATGACTACTGACAAATAGTTAAGTGGGGAGATATTTGACTATAAGGCATTTGGCATAAAGTAATATTTATCTGGCAAATATAAAAAAGTTTTATTCTTAAAAGTGTGGTAGTTCACTTTACTTAACATTATTCTATAAAATGTTTCCAGTAAAGAAGTTCAGGTAAAACAATGTTCAAATGTGCTGAGCTGTTTTCAACTTTGTGCACCCTAGATATATCAATATATACCGGTCATATGAGTTTTCTAATCCAATCAGAAGGGAGCAAATCTGAAATTTCAAAGTCTGACTTATTTATTCAATATCATTGTACAGATACACGATAAACAACATTTCAAGGTGAAAAGTTAGGACCCAGTATATGATATCTTTAAAAACAATTAGCGCTCAGTCTGTAAACTGAACGCCATCCGAGAAAAACCTTAAACCCTTTCCAATGTATATTAAGGATCATAAAGACCCTCAGTTATTTTCATGAAATTGGTATTTGATGGAAACAAACCTCTAAACATGCCAATTATTTTTAAAAAACAACTATATGAGAAATATGATATGAGAAAATGTTAAAACCAACTTATACTGAAAGTTAAAAGTTTATTCGTATGCCCAAAAGTACACACAGATTCTTTAGGTATTCAATATTCTGTGAAGCCATTAGCAAAATGTTTTCCCCTTGTAGGATTGGTATAGAGATGGCTTTTAAGTTGGCAGCAATGTTCTACTTATGTCATAGTATTGACATACAAATATAAAGTGGAATTCATCTTGAATAACACCATAGTTACATTTTGTACATTAAGTAGATCAGTATTCACACGTATATCGTATCGATGTACTGTATATTAAGTTTGTGACTCATACATCTAAACTTACACAGAGAGCTAGTCTCTGTTTGAAATGAGTTTCACAATGTTTGTCTCTGGTTCAAGAATACTTTCATAGAAACAATTATTGTGCAATGGTAATGATGAATTTTGTTTTACTATGCCATTTTTGATAATGTATATCTTTACATCGTTGTTTAACACATTGCATAAAAGCTTTAGTGTCACATCTTTCTTGGGATATCCATACAATACTCCATCAACAAGGAACGAACATGAGACACCCTACTGATACCACCAAGTACATGTACGTCATAAGATAAGATAAGATAAGATGAGATAAGATGAGATGAGATAAGATGAGATAAGATGAGATGAGATGAGATGAGATGAGATGAGATGAGATGAGATGAGATGAGATGAGATGAGAGATGAGATGAGATGAGATGAGATGAGATGAGATGAGATGAGATGAGATGAGATGAGATGAGATGAGATGAGATGAGATGAGATGAGATGAGATGAGATGAGATGAGATGAGATGAGATAAGATAAGATAAGATAAGATAAGATAAGATGAGATGAGATGAGACGAGACAAGATAAAATAACATATATTAAGATAAGATAAGATAAGATAAGATAAGATAAGATAAGATAAGACAAGACAAGCTAAGCTAAGCTAAGCTAAGCTAAGCTAAGCTAGGCTAAGCTAAGCTAAGCTAAGCTGAGATAAGATAAGATAAGATAAGATAAGACAAGATAAAATAAGATAAAATAAGATAAAATAAGATAAAATAAAATAAAATAAGATAAGATAAGATAAGATATTTTTGCACAGAGAATACCCATCATGGGCAGTGTACTAAACCGGGAATAAACATATTTCATGATTTACAGAATATAAACATTACAATCAACATTGACATGCAAAGTTACATTACGATAGCAGGGCTGTGGATCGCATAAGTGATAAGCGTTCGTAATCTTCTTATTTTCCATCTTATTGGCTTCTTTATACCTTAACTTTTGTAGACAAAAGCGAATAGTGATTCAAATAAAACTTATCGTTAAAAGTCGATGTAACACTAGGATGCTTCCAAACTCAAATGTTTCTCCTTTAAAGATCCACGCCGTGATTTTCATCAAATATCTTTTGCTTTAATGGGAACAGAGTGGCATAATTCATTAAATAAAACAAATTCTGACACATTCATCTGAAGATGGCATATATAAATAAATACTTGTTTTCAATGAAAATCTTATGACTGATTGACGCGCGTCATTGCAAATTCACATCTTCCCATTGTCACTTTTCAAGGACGTATAGCTTTAAATGACACTTTATGCATCAGTCGATACTCGACATTATTCATTTAGTTGTCAAATGTAGGGTGGAACAACTCACAGCCTGACTCTTTAACAGTAACTAGATATGTTATGTACTCTAAACACTTCCTGGTATCAAAGATAGTATATCGTACAGATAGATGGCTTTCAAAGCATTACGGAGGGACAACCGGAAGTTGACACCAAGGAAGACCCTGAGTGTTGAGATCCGGTATTGTAATGACTCGGTAGTGTAGACTGGTGATCTATATCATGTAAATGTATGTATCATACTATTAGCCATCCCTCCCTGACGTAACAGTTATGGAGACTCTCATGCTAATCTTTTTCACAGTCGTTATTCTAACAGTGGGCACTCTTTCAGGTAATTTTGAATTCTGATACTCAACTTACCTTGACCTTGCATAGGTAATATTTAATAACTTCTTGTTTTGTACAAAATCCCTTATGTCAATTTCATTACAGAATAGTCCATCTCAATCCATGACAGACATTGACCTATAACTGCTTGAACGTGACACATCATTTATTATATTGGTTATTGTTAGCTATTTGGTAAACTATGTGATGTCGGTGACTCGTGTTGATGTTATCATGATAATTGATAATTGAATTCGGAGAAAATACTTAAAGAAATACTTCTTTTCAATATATATTGTGCTACATGTTACAAATGTTAATGTTTATACATTGAAAGTATATAACTCATAAGAAATTTAAGGGTTCAAACGCATTGTCAGGTTGACATTTTGTATGCATAGACGGAATATGAATTCAAATTTCTAAGCAAATTCTTGTTGAAATATCTTGATGACAAAAATCATTTAGTAATGACCATAAGCCATACAAAACAAAGAGGAAGATACTCTGTTGTAAAAATACCAATTCATGGCCAATGTATGGTCCATGAAGCTGCGCATGGATCGTCCAAACGCAAAGTGCTCGGACCTTTATAAGCTGGTTATGTATTTAAAGGTGTTATATGCAATTTGAGCAGAAAATCATCATCATCATCATCATCATCATCATCATGCTGCCCAGTTCAAATTTCGTCTTTGTCAGTTGTAAGCGAAACAACCTTGATAGAGGAAAAATCCTCTTATGGCGACGGGGTGGTTAAAGTGACACTGAGCATGTTGATAGGATCACATATGTCAAATTTTGGAATCGATGTTATTGCATCGAGAACAGCTAACTGTTACTGAAAATAACAAGTTAAAGGTCAGTCCGTACATTTGAGCGAAAATACGGCCATTCAAAGTCGGGATTTTGATCGAAAACCGGACAATATGGCTCGAGTGGCGCGCGCCAATTCGCCAAACGTTTTTTTAAAACCTTGTCATAAGCTGACAGGAAGATATATTTGATTCGATAGTGTTTATTACATGTAGGTATTGTAACTAATAGGAAGATTAATTTGATGCATAATTTAAACGTATTTGAGATGTTTTCTTGATTTTTCCATAAAATTAAGCATTTTAGAGATATTATGCATAAATGGATATATTTGCAAGTCCAGTGATGAGATATGAACTTTAATCAGCATATTAGATATTTTGTAGCTTATCAAAACCAAATCAAATTTTCAGAAAGATACTCTGTGTCACTTTAAATGGAGCAGTTTGTCATCCTTGGGCTGCAACCAAGTCTCTGTGCAACAATATCCTGATTGCAACCACCTTGCAACCACTCAATGCTTCTTCACTCTGAATATGTCATAGAGGTTTTAACCATAACTTCTTTTGAGTAGTCTATTTGACCTATACCGTCGTGTTGCCGTCCATTAAAGTAAAGTCATGCAAGTCTTAATCACTTCCTCTTATATTAATACATTGAATGTGTCATTAACAACACGATAGCCGGTGAGAACTATGGTAGTAACAGTATATCTGATATGTCGAAATAATTCGCTAGTTTGAGATATATTTATTACATTCCCCTTGAGGATCGATTTCACATTAAAGTTTTTTCATGTAAACTGGTGGTAAAGTAATGTTCTTTTAAAAACAATAAAGATAGAAAAAGCTGAAAACACTCAACATACAAAAGATCTTTTTGACATTTGACTTGGAATTTAATCCATTATTTACATTTACAGGATTCCTGAATCGTGGAATACCTGTCCCCGTGCATTCACTCCCCACAGAGGCAGCTCAGTCATACCCAGCTAACTCGGGTATGACTGAGCTGCCTCTGTGGGGAAAGAATGGTCCTCGTGAGTAATAATCTTAAGTTCTCCCTACTGCTCACATTTTATCCTTTAAACCTTTAGATAGTGATTCGAATTCTCTCTCTTCAGATGTGACACTGAAGGGTGGACGCACACATGACGGCGCCCTTTTGCTCATTTGTTACACTGATGGTTGGTTCCTCAGGCGTGCCTACTGGAGGCGGAATGGTACGTTTGTGGGTAGCACCAACTTCTGGAGTGACTATATCTACGATGAAGATCTGCGGAATGGCGTGAAGATACAAACCTTTCTGAGAACACATTTTATGAAGATAAAGAGCAACCTGCAGCTGGATTCGAACGTAGCAAGTTACTGGTCATGTGCCGATGACATATATGGTCCTTTCACGGATCCCGTTTCCTTTGCGTCATCATGTAAGTACAGGGACATTTTGCCAAAAATGGTCAAACGTATTGATAAAACTTCTATCAGTAGAAATGTATTCTTAAATGTCATTTTTAGAATATTCAAAGAATTACTTAAGTCTTAGAGTTTTCTTAAGTCGTAACTGTAAACGTTGCACCTAAAGTGTATGTAGTAACTGTGTTGCACATTCAACCCCCAAAAAATAAATATTGACAATCTAAAATTCAACTCGTTAATAAAAAGAAATTCATGTCGAGCAGATTCATCTGAGTTGACATAAACCATTCAATTGTTTACTGACAATTTGATGTTATCATTAGTTAGTGTTTAATTCATTTGCCAACTCCTCTGTTTTAACTGACAACACCTATCAACTAACTTGCAATTAGGGTATGTTCAAGAATGAGATCTTGATCAGTTTCAGGATCAACAGTGGCTCCGATTACCGTACTGCCAGGTTTGTAAACCATATATTTTCCCAATTTTTTGTTTCACATAATTTATATCGGTTTATAACTAGGACGGGCGTCTGCTATACAATTATCAACATTATTTTTCAAATTTGTAAAATAAATGGTTTTGACCAGTGCCCTTGGCAGATGGTTGTAATAAAAAGATGTGTAGTTATCGGAAGTATATCATAGCTCTACTTCACGGAATTATTACTTATATAAATTGACTTGCATATCCATAATTATATCAAATTTTCTTTTGATCGATATACCAGTTATGCTTGATACTAACTTAATCGTTTCGGGTACTTGAATGAGTTCTAATGTTCTCCTTTATCGAGCTTTCTTTGAAATACAAAGAATGATATAATTAGGTGGAGAATCCAGGATGGGAAAGAGATGGGAGATTTTTAAAAAATCCAAGGCGGAGGGGTGACCATAACATCAATCTAGCTGTAATGTACATTGTATACGTCCCCTGGAAAAATGGCCAATGGAAAAAAACTGGCTGATCTTTTGAATCGGGCGTCGTTAGGATTTATATTGCATTTTACACATTATGAGCATAAATATCAATGATTTAATGTATGACGTATTGGATATAAACATTACAGCTAGTTTTAACTAGAGTGACCGATTCTAACAGCTTGTATTAACTAGATTGTCCGATTGAAAGGGATCAGTCAGTTCTTTTTTCATTTGCTGATTTCCGCGCATGCGTGACACGCACCGGGTGGGTGAGTAGCTAGATGTAACGTGAGGACCTAGGGGCGTATACGTTAAAGCTAGTTTTAACTAGATTGCCAGAACATTAACCCTTCTTTCGTCGATTTTATTTCTAAAATCCCAAAAAATTGGTTGAACAGCCCCAACCCCTTCTCTGGATTCGCATCTGTAACTTCTTCTTTCTTTCAGGAAATTTAACCATAGACGTATATCCGGATGTACAAACAGAAGGTCAACTAATGACCTTGGCCTGTAGCTCAGACACCCAGTTGGATTACTGGGAAACCATGTGGATCCGCAATGGTCACCCTGTTTTCTACACAAGCAGTAATTCTACTCTGATCGCCCGTCAAAACGTCACTGTGTCGAACGTCACGTTTTACTTTGAGAACGTCACTGTTGGTGCAAGCGAACGGCAGCAAAACGTAACGTTTCTGGTAAAGAGAGAACTTGTCGAAAACTCAAACTGGTCGTGTCAGAGCGATTCCATCTCCGGACAGACTTTCGTGTTGAACTTCCCTGAGGGTTCAGGTAACCAATCTTTGTCTCTTTGAACTAGGTATGACGGCTCAATTAAGCAGTATTCTTCATCAGTTATTCCGACTTAGGCCCACTGAGGTACATTTGTAGGGTAGGAATTTATGCACGACAGTGCTTTTCACGAGTACATACATGTTTCTGCTGTCAGCACAAGAGCGATTCAAGGAAAGGTAACTCTAACATGCGCAAGTTACTGGAAAAGAAGCGGTAGTAAAATATCCTCTCGCTTGCACATTGAAATAAGGGCTAATAGCAGTGTTTGTATTTTGACTGCATAGCATCACATTAGGACTTCCACGGGTCCAAAACATTGGACTCGACAACACGAGGGTCTGACTCTTCGGAATATTATCTTTACCCAAGAAATCATCAGCCAAGATATTATCAACACATATTTCGACTTATATAGCATATTTTGACATCAATGATTCTCTGTCTTCACAAGTTACCGACAAACAGACTGAAATAACTGAATTAAGTACTTAAAATTTGAATTACTCAAAAACTTGATTAACAGTGTGTTCCACTTCTCTAGTCCTCGAGTCCTGTGGAAGCTCTTCTTTGAACAGTGATTGTTCCATCAAATATCTTCAAATAAGCGTCAATGATTATTTGTTTTAAAATGTATTTCCTTCAGAGGATCGAACAAAACGTCAATATGTCGAATGCCACGTTTAACTTTGAGCCAAGTTATTATCAACATATACCGTATTTCCTTAATTACACGCCTGCCTTGAATAGACGCCTGCCTCGAATAGACGCCCTAGTATATGGCTTTCTGAAAAAAATAAACGCCTGCCTTAATTAACCGCCGGGTAAACCGAACTTAAATGTTATATTGCTTCACTGTTCCTTGAAATATCACTATTCTATTATAATTAGAAATAATCTACACGGTATTCTTTATTACGAAATAGACGCCTGCCTTGAATAGAAGCCTGCCTGAAATAGACTCCTATGGTGTAGGCCGTTTGAAAATAATAAACGCCCGGCGTGTAATTAAGGAAATACGGTATTTCGAAATCTAAATGGCCATGTATAGCACATTTTGACATCAATGATAATCTGTCATCCGACAAACAGATTGAAATAACTTAATTAAGTACTTCAAATTTGAATTACTCAAAAACTTATTTAACCATAAGTTCAACTTCTCGAGTCATTTGGTCCAAATGTACTTGAGTCCAGCTGGGCCCAACTCGGGCTCGAAGACTCGAGTACCCGTGGGGGCCTTCTTTGAACAGTGGTAGTTCCATTAAAGGGGAAATCAAACATGTTCAAAAATGATTATTGTTATGCCACATGTATTATCTTCAGATGATCAAACATCTCACTACTAAAACCGATTTTCCGTAGTCGTTGACAACGCCTGTTGTTCTTTTTTACTTTCCAACCTTAATTGTCGTTTCCATAATCCGTTCAATGATAATCTTTAAGCATGAATAGCTTTATCGAACAAAACATAAATTGTCTTTCTTACTGGCTAACATCTAACAACACGAATTTCTGGTGATTACACACATAGTTGGTCTTTAGTGTGACATTTTAGGCGCGCTTCATGTTATTCTTTGTTTTATGGTGCCAGTGAGTAAATTGATGCAATTTGACATCGACAAAATCTGTGTCAGTGAAATATTTATTCATAAAATATAACAGTTATACAAATTAAAAAAATTAGTACGGGTACAAGGGTTCGAATAAAAAAAGTCTTAACGGTGTCAGATCTATATTATTTCTTAAATCTAAAAATCTAATCTAATAATGATCAAGTTTATTATTTGCACGCAGTGTGGTCATTTAGGATAATTCGTTTTCAAAAAGGAACCCCACTCCATCAGAATTTGTTCTGAAAAGAACGCCGTGCCCCAAACAAAAGGGTAACGTTATCCCCATTTCATGTTGTCTACTAATTGTGTACGCCGCTAATCACTGTGCATAACCGTACACCGGAACTAGCGAGGTGTACGGCGGAGAAATGTTTCAAGCGAGGAGCGTGATCGCAAACGGGATCACTTAAAAAGCAATCATCGCCGTTTCATCAACTTTTTCTATGTTTATTATCATGTCAATAGCTTTCCGAGACATAACTACTTAATGTCATATCCTGTTCATAGTCAGAAATAGCAAATATGTTACTAACAACAGCATTACTCGCAACTGTCATTGTTACTGTCCCTTGGATAAAGAATGACAAGTACATACATTTTACTAAGTATGTGTGCTAAAATTACCACATGATGTTGATTATTTGAAAGTTATGAAGTAAAATATTACCTAACTTTCGATTTCGGCTCCTCGCTAGCAACATTTCTCCGCCGTACACCTCGCTAGTTCCGGTGTACGGTTATACACGGTTATACACAATGCTAATGGCTGAAATATTGGCCAGGCGGCGGAAAACAATAACTCACTCAATCACTCTTCTACCGATTAGGCTACATTCTGCAACTTTTGATATAAAAAATAATTTTCTCGTAGTTTGTTGCATTTACTTTTGTGCGAGCGAGATCTCTTTGTTTGCATAACAAATGTGCTACTCTCCGTCAAAATCACAAGGACATCCCATGACATTATTATGACCTATCTGTTTCAGTGATTTCAGAAATCAAGAAAATAAAGCTACCATCCCGTAGAGAAGGTAAGACATTATTGAAGTGCATTTATGTTAGCAGGATATCCAGTCGCTGGTTAGTAAGGTACTTGTAAGGTACATTTACCATAACGGAATACGATAATACTAGAAATCAACAAAGGGAAATCATTGGTGTCAATGAGCATCATTATGTTGTTAATGATAGAGATTATTTTTATATTGATTAAGGAACAAAAGAAATGTAACCATTGCGAAATCAAAATTATTTCAATCCACAAGTGATGATTAGGAATCGAAGTTCATCTTTATGAAAAAATCACGTTTTTAAGAAATCGTCGTTTTGAATTTTCCTTCACTATTCGAGATAGGGGTGTCAAAAAGAGCATTTTCTCCTACAGTAGGATTATTTATTTATTTATTATCTATCTATCTATCTATCTATCTATCTATCTATATATCTATCTATCTATCTATCTATCTATCTATCTATCCATCCATCCATCCTTCCATCCATCCATCCATCCATCCATCCATCCATCCATCCATCCATCCATCCATTCATTCATTCATTCATTCATTCATTCATTCATTCATTCATTCATTCATTCATTCATTCATTTATTTATTTATTTATTTATTTATTTATTTATTTATTTATTTATTTATGCATTTATTTTTTTATTTACAAATTTGTATTCTTTGTGGCGTAGAACTTGAATAGATACTTTATAAAATCGTTTGATAACAAGGGGCATTTGCATTAGCATTTTAGTTTGTATATTTTCTCCACTAGATTTAATCAATTATAGAGTGAAAGGTAAATATATCACCATATTGTCGAACATCTCACTCCTGAGAACTATTGTCCAAATTTGATCAAAGATTAATCTAGAAATTATCAAATAACAAGCTCAATTTCCGGCAGCCATTATTGTGTGAACACCTTATGATTATTTGTTGTATGGATAATGGATGGTATATGGATAATGAAGCCTAACCGAAGGTTCTTTTTAGCACTGCTACTGTTTGAAATATAGTCATGCACTTTTTCCATTTTCGTTTTTATGGGATCACTCTATTTACCACAACTATGCTACTGTTCCTTAGAGTTACAATTTATTGTTATCTTCCCATCACAGAGGATGATTCCTTGCCTCTCTTCATCGGTTCTGCAGCAGGCGGAATACTCATTGTCATCACTATCATCTTCATCATTGCACTTATCGTAAAAAAACGACAAGGAAATAACAAAACCAAAGGTAAAACGTCTATATACTTATTTTCATCTGTAAACTAATTGTTCACGTATTGCTACCTATAGTTGTGTACGTCTGGTCCATCCCTTATTCTAAATCAAACCGTTCAAAACATGTAATTGGTATTGTTGAATGATATAAGTACTTGGACTTATTGCCATCGTCATGATTATCTGTAAACATTTTGTATAATCGTACACCGGAACTAGCGAGGTGTACGGCAGAGAAATGTTGCTAGCGAGAAGCGTGAGGGCACACGGGATAACTTAGAAAGCGATTTATCGCTGTTTTGTCTACTTTTTCTATGTGATAAGCATGTTTATAGCTTACGGAAACAAAACTATTGAATGTGATATCATTTTCATAGGTAGGGATAACAAATATGTTCAATATGTTATTCTACATGACTTATAATTCGCTGGTTATTGTCCCAGATACAATGAACGATAAGAGCCTACATTTTACTGAGTATGCGTGCTTAAAAAACACCAAGATGGTGTTGATTAATTGAGAATATAGAAGTAAAATATATCCTTACTTTCGATTTTGTCTCCTCGCTAGAAACATGTCTCCGCCGTTCACCGCGTTAGTTCCTGTGTACGGTTATACAAAGTTGGAAAAGCTCTCCATTTATTGACTGCGTGAAGACAATTCATCCAGATAATCTGTTCTCAAATCACACAGGCAAATAGAACTTTACCGTCAACTGGACCTGCAATGAATAGATAAAAAACATGAACCAACACATAATTTTCTAGAGTAAGGCTCATAGACTTGCAAATGCAGCTCGCACGTTTTCGTGTTTTAGGGTCCAAGACAAGCATTTGGCATTGTTTCCTGAGTTGAATTTCTGAGCATGCGCGATACAGGATATTTGGAGAAAAAAACGAGAAACGTTCTCAATCATCACATGTCGATTTTTTTTTATAGGGTTACCAACTGTTTCAACGAGAAAATTCACGACAGTTTTTTTCTGATGAAAAATCCCAGGGATGATATAAAGAAAATACTAACTCCTGGGTAACCGAGGTTGACCCGGCCAGTAAATATCAGCTCTATTATCAGTGAAGGGACAGCTCCAAGGAAACATCTGAATTTACTATGATGTCCGGGAGGGGCCAATTGATCTGGTGCTCATGACTTACACGAAATAAAAATGGCCCCTCTTGGCCATCATACTTTACAATGTTTGTTCGGGAGCTAAAACACAAAACACACATTTTTCATACCCAATTAATTGACATGGCTTTAAAAGTGTCCGCTCACACATCAATCGATCCAATCTATCAACTAATTGTTACAATAAATCAATGTGTAAATAATTAAACATACGTATTACTTACAATTTCAGGTCAGATTTGGACAAGCCAAAACAGGTAAGAACAAACTGTAAATTTAGTTGCTTTAAGTTTATTTTTCGAGCGCACGTTTGGTTTAAACAAATGAAAGTACATGTCTCTAGTGCAGTGCCCTTTAATCACATGTTTAACACACCCACCTTATTGCTAGTTGGACGGTGTTTTCTTGTAAATATTCAAAGGGACAGTAGCACGTTTTTAAGGTCAAAAAAGTGATGCCACGAAACATAAATGTCGCAATTTGACAGAAAACGTTTTCAAATAAAAGCAAAAGTTCTAAAACCAACATATCATATTCAGCAAGGCTACGCGGATGTAAAAGGTGTTTACACAAAAATGGTCGCCATCAGCTTTCGCTTGATAATTACTGCTGCGACTATGGACAATTGGCTTAATGAGATGGTTGACCCAAAATAATTAAAACGTGCCACTGCCCCTTTAGACTTATTTTTAGTCTCTGAAGTTTTTTTAGTAAAAATCTTATTTCATTAAATTTTTAAAAGGAGCCTCAGACAGCCCAGATCTAGACTTGCTTCCATGGGGTGAATTATATGCTCAAGCGTCTGTGTGAAAGACTACTGCCCCTTCAAATCTATATATTCTCTGAGATCAATATGTTAAAAACCTTAATGAAGCGAATGCGGTTCATCAAAAGTAATTGTTTTTAGTGATCGATTTATACGTTAGATAAGATTCACCCCTAAACTGTCTACCATTCAGCATCATATTTGCTGGAATGGTTCTTTTCTTTAATGCTATCACGTTTAGATACAACTGTCAGTAATTGTTGTATAAATCTTTTCCCAGCGGCCTCTATCCCCAACGAAACCTAAGTCTAGGTAAGGTACTTTATATGTTTATTGATTGATGATGTAGTTAAATTCTTATGGCGATTTAAATAACATGTAACAATAAGATGTAAGAGAACAAAATTTCCTTTGAGGTATGATCAATTAATTAAAGATATGAGCTTGTAGTCAAGCTATCGTGTTTTTTTACTTCTAAACTTGTACAAAACAGCAGCTTCGGCTTTCTTCGCAATCTTGGTATTCCATTTAAGCATTTTTAGCATTAATTGGCTAACGTATCTGAGATGAATTAACCATTGATAGTTTATTTTGGCATCTACAAACAGTAGCTTAGCTTATGATTCGCTTAAATTTAGCCACTAAGTTTTTCTTTTCTGGGTAATCGGCCTGCACAGCGTCAGATTTTAATCACATACTCTATGAAACAAACATTTCAGTGACACGGGAGAACTCTCTGTACGAGTCAACTACAGATGGACTCCTGGAGAAGAAGGCTGATGAAGAATGTGAAGGTAACCAGGGGCATGTAACACTTAAAGTGACACAGAGTATCTTTCTTAAAATGTTATTTGGTTTTGATAAGCTACATAATATCTAATATGCTGATTGAAGTTCATATCTCATCACTGGACTTGCAAATATATCCATTTATGCAAAATATCTCTGAAATGCTTGATTTTATGGAACAATCAAGAAAACATCTCAAATACGTTTAATATTCGAAATTATGCATCCAATTAATCTACCTATTAGTTACGATACCTAATAAACACTATCGAATCGAATATATCTTCCTGTCAGCTTATGACAAGGTTTCAAAATTACCTTTGACGAATTTGCGCGCGCCACTCGAGCCACATTGTCCGGTTTTCGATCAAAATCCCGACTTTGAATGGCCGTATTTTCGCTCTAATGTATTGATTGACCTTAACTTTCAGTTACAGTTAGTGGTTCCCGATGTAGTAACATCGATTTCATAATTTGACATATGTGATCCTATCAACATACTCTGTGCCTCTTTAAGAACAGCGTATATACCCATAAACCCTACTATCTACTTAATATGACGGAATTTAGGCTTGAAAATATGGTGTCTTCGCTTTGTAACTTTTGTAAAATTTAGCCGATTTAAACAGTCGATAGCTCGTTTTGTAGCAATCTCACTAAAATAACATCATAATTTCACTACGTTACGCAGATTAAAGCGTAGTGTAGCAGATAGATGCGTTTTCAATATAAGATTGGTTTTGTAGGTAAATCCATTAGTTTTCGATTGGTAGCCATGAAGTTTGAAATTATTTTCGATGCGAAATCAGACTTTGAGTATTGATCGATCTCAAGTGGAAAACTTTTTTTAATAGTTTTGTTATAACACCTTATTACGTTGAACATGGTTAAACAGGTGATAGTAACAGAACAAAATGTGTTCAGAACCCTTGGTAACTGGTATTTTTTAATCCATTGACATTGTTGTTTCTTCGATGTTGTGAGGAAGATAGTATCTCTTTGTTTCAGTGATGGTTGACAACATATTGTACAGCAGCAGCTTTAAAGAAGAGACACATCAGTCAGATGTTTACTTGACAGCAATGTAGTCTTTATAGTGTTAGTTCATCAACTTACTTCTTAACGTCTAGTAATTTAAACGGATTTTTGTCTAGATTGTACGAAAAAAAAATTTATGATTTGCGCCGCAAAAGTTTTCTAGATGAAGAAACGAGTTTTCTCATGAATAGGCTATTTTTACGGTTTTTGTATTCTGTTCACGTGCCACCCAACTGAATTAAAAGGAACTCGTTTGCGCTTATTTTTAAATGGCAAATCAATATTGCGGTAAGAATATGTATATTTGACAGATAATGACGCTGCATGACTTTGAATATAACTTTGAATATTTTACAATGTGTTAATTGTCTAACTTTCTTTTCTATATCGCTATTTGTAATTAGTTTTTAAAGGGGCAGTAGCACGTTTTTGGATAATTTTTTATTTCATTTTTTTCACTGATAATTGTAAATCAATGATAAATGTATTATTTTGACAGTGTCAAAAATCTCATTACACAAGCCAATCATCCACAGTCAGAGGGCAAAGCATGAAGATTCACTAAAAATCCATTGGCGACCATTTTGTGTGAACACCTTTAATTCATTTTTTGAAAGGAAAATAAATCGCATGGCTGAACTTTACATTATATATTTTATTTGTTTGTGCTTCATTTAGTTTGAATATTTGTCTTTCAATTGTAATCGTTTATTTTCATTTTCCCGACATAGGTCATCAAATTACTTCTTCGCCATCTTATTTTAACTGATTTGTTTCGAGAAGTTTAAACAGACTGCATAGGTTGTTTTGTAAGTAGAAAAGGGTGGAAAGAGAAGGCTGTTGTAAGGGTTTTGCATTCTAAACTCTATACGTGCCATCCAAGTAAAATCAACTCGTTTGCGCTAATTTTTTAGTGGCCAAATATTATTGCGGTAATATTTTATTTGACATATTATGACGCTGTATAACTTTCAATATTACTTTGAAAGTAATTTCCATTAAATAGTATTAAAATTTGCTAATTGTCTAACATATTGTGTGTTTTTTTCTATATCGCTATTTCGTTTTGAAAATCTTACTCACTCATTCAAGAAAAATATTATTTCATTGAAAGATATTTAAAAAAAAAGTTTCATTTTGATCTTAGTGAATGACTTTTCCAACAATTTGTACATTTTATTTGAGAATAAAATGTTTTTGTTTCAACATTTTAATAAATCATCACATATGATTCATAGTGTATTGTTTTTGGATGTATCTTTTTATAGGTCACGCTGTTGTCCCATTTCTCTCGTTAATCTAATCTCTTCGCTTAAACTGATCGTCCTCAAGTGCGGCGTTTCCGCTCCTCGCGATAACACTAGTCACCACATTTTACATCTTTAATTTGGTCCTCTTTTGAATTAATTTTTTTGCCGTCATGATGTATTTAAAAAAATAATAATCCAAGTGACTAAGGCTCTTGCTGACGACAGAATAAAGCTTTGAATTTATCTATACCTTTGCTTGTCGAAAAAATATTCATTTTAAAACATGTTGACCCAACGTTCATGTTCATTTTGAATATCATAGGACATTATTATTGGGGATTTTAAAACTACTTTAACTAACCTTGAAAGACATATCGATATTATCCTTTAACATACAGCAAAATAATCAGACTTGAATAATCATTTCGAAAAACTAGATTGATGAGTTTTGGGCTAATATTGTTGACAAACAACAAAACAAGAAAATTGGAGAAATGAATTTGATTTAACTCATGATTCAAGTTACTTTACATTTCGCCCAACAAAACAAACCAATGTAATGGTAATGTCAACGTTACAGATTTCGGTTGCCTATTGGATTTTTTTGCATAGAAAAACTTTGTAACAGATGTCTCATAATAAAATACAAATTTGTTGCAAAGTCAACCACATTAATGATTTAGATAACCGGGTTAAAAATTACGTTTATCATATTCTGTTTGAAAGCAGTTTTCAAAATAACAGTTTTCAAATTTATCATTTATCATGAAAATATTGTTGATCAAAATATAAGAGCTGGATATTTTAAGATGGAAGTATATTTTCTTCCAGTAATTACTGACTCTTCATGTCTCCCCACACAAATAGCTCGATGTGATTGATTGGTCAAATTACATCGACTTAAAAGCCCCATTGTCACACTTGCATGCAGCTCGTGAGGAAATGTAGCTTTTGTCGAAAGTTTGATATCCCACTTACATGTTTTAATCAACAATAATAATTTGACGTTCAAAGAAGTGGTGGATTCATGGGGGGGAGGGCAGGGGGTTCCGGGGTTCCGGACACTATAACACTACCCCTTCCCCCCCCCCCCCCCCCCCCTGAAAAGTATAATAGCTTTTAACGAAAGCGCTTTCGGTTACATCATCATTATGTTTGCAGGACTGCGTCTCAGTTACCGCAATTGCGTCTGAAAGGTGTAAACATGAGCGACAACGAGTACTTGATGCGGATAAAAAGAAATGAAAATCTAGTCGTACCCGACAAAGACGATTAAGAAGACGTTTAAGAAACGGAAGTTGTGAGATGACCACACTTGATTCACGTTCGGCTGCAGTTTCTGTCATTTGGTAAATCATCTCCTATTTATTGAATTTTGGTCAGATTCTTCTAGGTTGGTCGCAAAACTTTGCAAAAAAATACAGTAAATACAATACAAATATTGGTCTTTAATGTGAAATAACGACATTCTAGAGCGGTATTCAGATAAGCTATTTACCTGTTTACCAATCCAGTTCTTCAAAAGAAATATATACGTTTAAACCAAATAACGACATTTAGGTATCCCGCCTTCAGGTGAATATGGGGATAAACAAATGGTATACATAATACTAAATGCAAAGCAAATATAAACGTAAAGAAGATAGAGGATACTTGATTCGATAGATTGCATAAATGTAATGGTACGTCAATGGGGCTTTGAAATACAAATATAAGATAGCCACGGCATTAAAACAATGGCGGACAATGGGACCGACGATGTGCTTTATTTGACGATACAAACATGCGCGAGATTAATGACGTCATTTCAGTTATTAGAACATTCCTTATCAAATGACGTCATAATTGTAAAGTCCATTGATCAAACTTGAGGAGGCATCTATTGTCCATCATGGCCGACTCGCCGTCTGTCGATTCGAAACCAAAGCACATGTAATTGAGAATAGATATTTTGTGCAAATATTTAATTATATATGTACAATAAATAAAATTCACATGGATTTGATTGTACAATTAATTTGATTTTGTGATTATTTGAGCGCCCACCCCTATACATAATGATGGACTCGTCAAATGCTACTGAATATGTTCTACGAAGTGAGGTATTTTTATTATACCCCCGCCTTACAGCGTAAGCGGGGGTATATAGCGTTCATTCTTTCCGTCCGTCCGTCTGTCCGTCTGTCCGTCAGTCCCAAAATTTTGTGCGGAGCAGATTTTCAAAACTATGCATGCTAGCCTCATCAAACTTCATACACATGTCAACCATGATCCGTAGTTGTGCCTTTTGAGGGTTAGAACTATTTCTGAATTTTCATTTTTGAGGTTTCCATGGAAACGTGACTAAAAAGTGACTCTTTAGGGAAGTCGTTTTGTGCGGAGCATATCTCCACAACTATTCATGCTAGCTTCATCAAACTTCATACAGATGTCAACCATGATCCCTAGTTGTGCCTTAGAACTATTTCTGAATTTTCATTTTTGCGGTTTCCATGGAAACGTGACTAAAAAGTGACTCTTTGAGGAAGTCATTTTGTGCGGAGCATATCTCCAAAACTATGCATGCTAGCTTCATCAAACTTCATACACATGTTAACCATGATCCCTAGTTGTGCCTTTAGGGTTAGACCATCACATTCTTTTAATTTTTGGCGGTTTCCATTGAAACATGACTAAAACAGTGACTCTTCGACCAAGTTCTTTGTCCAGAGCATCTCTCCCAAACTATTCATGCTAGCTTCACCAAACTTCATACACTTATCAATCATGATCCCTAGTTGTGCCTTTTAAGGGTTAGACCAACAAATTATTTTTATTTTTTGCGGTTTCCATGGAAACATGACTAAAACAGTGACTCTTCGACCAAGTCTTTTGTCCGGAGCATATCTCCCAAACTATTCATGCTAGCTCCACCAAACTTCATACACTTATCAACCAAGATCCCTAGATGTGCCATTTGAGGATTAGACCATCACATTTTTTTAATTTTTGGAAACATGACTAAAACAGTGATTCTATGATAAATTACTTTGTCCTGAACATATTTCATAAAATATACATCTCAGCTTCAACAAATTTGCTACATATGTCAATCGTGATTGCTGGATATGCCTTGTGAGAGTTAAACGATATATATGGATTTTCTTCTCTGTGGTTTCTTTGGAAAACATAACTTACAAAGTGACTCAACAAAAATAAGTTTGTCCTCAGTGCATCTCGTAGAATATTCATGATAACTACCTCAAATTTGAAACAAAGATCAAACATTATCTCTAGATGTACCCATTTAATTGTAAAACCTATTAATGAATTCGGTATTTGGGTTTCAGTTGAAAGAAGACTTACACAATGACTTACTGTATACTCAACTATCATACTTTAACCAATATTAATCAGTTTTACTATTTGAAATTCTTTGAACAAAGTGGGGAGCGGGGGTATGTGAGCTTTGCTCGCTTCTTCACTTGTTTTCAAAATGTATTTTTTAAAATTACCATAGTTTTCAACTGATTTTATATGAAAAGCGAGATATTGTTAAGGATATCTCATATAAGAAATAGAAAACTCGTTGGTGTGCATCTATCGTTGAATAAAACATAGCAGAGAGCATAAAACACTCAGGGCTGCGCCCTTCGTGTTTTATGCTCCCTGCTATATTTTATTCAACGATAGATGCACACCAACTCGTCTACTATTTCTTAAATAAATAAAGGGATATCAATATTTTATTCAATACTCATATATGCATGAGCGGGAAAACAAACAGAAGTCTCATTGTAAAGATGCAAAGCTTTAGGCTATACATGATTGGTTAGAACGACTGACAAAGAAGAGGGAAGGACAAAATAGCTAAACTGAGATTGTATGCAACGAAACGTTGGATTAACACACTAAAATTGTTATGAAGAACATGTTGATGTCAGTCTAAGTAAACCTAGCCTCAATATTATCCGTTTCACTACTACACTACTACACTACTACTACAAACAAAATCCTGTTGTAAATGAAATGCGACTTCGAGCCCTTGTGATAGGCACATCAGTTGTGAAGAAGTACTCACAATTTCAAACATCAAAGTATAATACTTATAATTGTATGACTGTTCAAATACACGAGGGGTCAAAACACATTTTTTTCGATGTTATTTTTGGTCATAATCTTCGGAATTGGAATAAAATAATTATGAAATTTAAAAATCTATAAAATCTCAGATGTTGTCAATATAAATTACCCTTGTAGAAGTTAATTTGTTCACACATTTTGCCTGTATTTTGGTTTAAAAACAAGAAAAAGGGCCATTGTCACTATCCTATCTCGTCTAGTTAAGGAGATTTTTTAACAGCGTTTTTTTGAAAGGCTTGTATTTCAAAAGCGTTAACATATATAACTCTGAAATTAAAAACTTAGTTCAGTTAGCTCTTGAATACATGAATAACCCTGTTTCAGACGTAACTATCAATCGTAGATTAACCTATCATGTATTTTATATGGTATCGTTTCTTTCGCCCTGAGTGTATACTGATTCAGTAGAGAAACGGATAATATTGAGGCTAGGTTTACTTAGACTGATATTGATGTTCTTATGTCTATCGCTCTAAATGTCTTTCAAACATTTGACACTTTGTTGAACGAATTCAAAGAAGGCTGCTAGATTCAAGGAAGAAACCTGTATTGCATGGGAGTCCTACAAGAAGAACTGACTACATACGAACTCTTTGATATTTAATTTTGAAATATTCAGTACCGCGTTGAAATGAAATGCAGGAATGTAAGGACAACGTGTATAACAAAATCATATTTTAATGGTAATCAGTCTTCATAGCATCGTAAATAATAGGTTGAACTCTTGAAGACACAACCTCTCAAAACTATTCCAATAATTTAAATAAATTCAAGCAAATAAGTAATGTTTTAGCAGTAATCTCTATCTTGACTACTGACAATTCGAGTTTGTTTTCAATAATGAGTGAATGGGGTTTTGCAATATTCCAGCTATTTAACACCATTTCTACAATAACACACACCAGCATTGAATGACTTTGAGATAAGAAGAGGTTAGCGAGCTCTCAAGACGTCAATCTCCACGCTATCTTCAGATTACCTCCACCGTGGGGGTATTTGACTCACATTCACAACCTCCCGCCCCTTATAAATACCCTTGTCAGTATCTGTCTCCTGCTCTTGGCGGACACAACTGAGGTTGACACTGGCTTGGAGGCCACAGCGGTATACAGAGGTGAACCTGATCTGTAGACGTCCTGTATCACTCCCAGCAGAATCTTTGTCAAAGAACAGTCAAAATCAGAATTCCGCTAAAGCAACTTAGCTAGAGAAACTATGCTGCATGTACTTCTTCTCTGCTGCGTTTTGGCGATTGTCTCCGGCCAGGACTGTACTCCGGGAACCAACTGTGTTCTCCCAGACTGCCGCTGTTGGTTCGACACAGAACTTCCGGGAGGCTTGGCGACAACGGAAGTGCCACAAATGGTTCTAGTGACTTTCGAAGATGCCATAAACATCGCCACTGTCCCAACTTACAGGACCCTCTTCCAAGGTAGGTTGCACGCCGCTTATATGGCTGAAGTATCTGTCAGGTTTCATGATAGAAAGAATAAACTAGCGAATAAAAAGTAAATTTTATCGAATCTTTAGAAATACTTCCTCAATGAACAATCCTTAAACTAGGACTTACCTTACCAATATTCGTCCTACAATTCTTCATGTTTTAAGTACTCCAATAAGACCATTAACATTCATTAAACATTCCTGGTTTACCATGATCTGCAAGCTTTAACTACATCATAAACGAAATTGGCTTGTGTGCATTTCGATATCAAGTTGTCAAAAAAAAATCAACAAAAATCCTTCCCTTATAAACATATGTTTGTGTTATAATAATGTATGCATAGACTGAATTGCTCCCTTGAACTTCGTTTCCACATTAAATAGCCGAAAAGACTGTCTCTTTAGGAATTCACAAAGGCTTCACATTTTGCTATAATCTGCTTTTATTGCTTCAGTACGACATTCATTAAAGGGGCAGTAGCACGTTTTTAGGGGGAATATAAGGTGATGTCTGGAAAATGAAAATTAATGGTTCCAATTGACAGACAATGTATTTAAACTAAATGAAGCAGTAATAATTCAAATATATAATGTAAAGTTTAGCCATGCGATTCCTTTTTCTTGCACAAAATGAATTAAAGGTGTTCACACAAAAATGGCCGCCAATGGATTTTATGTGAATCTTCATACTTTGTCCTCTGACTATGGCTGATGGCTTGTGTAATGAGATTTTTGACACTATCAAAATACTACATTTAGCATTAACGTACATTTATCAGCGAAAATTTTGAAATATAAAATTATCAAAAAAACGTGCTACTGTCCCTTTAAAGCATCATGATTTGGCGTGAAATAACACTAATTATCAAACCCTCCCCCAGAGCCGAACCCTAACGGTTGCGATGGACGAGGAACGTTCTTCATCAAGGACCAGGACAGCGACTACTCGGTACTGAGGGACCTGTTTGACGAGGGTCACGAGATCGGAGCTGGGTCTATAGATGGCACCTTCCCCAATACCGAACAGCAGTGGTCAGAGGATCTCAAGAGTCAGTTTTCTTTTCTTTTGATCTTTAGTTAGCAGAAACAATGTTCTCAACCTGATATTGATAATCATACAATTTGTTTAAAGCAAAACAACAAAATAAGTTACCAAATTTGCTTTACATTTAAGACAACATTCAAAATATGTGTAACTTAAACAAATATTCTGCTTAAAATGCATGTAATTATTCAGAATTTATGAAATTCTGGTCACCATGTCACAATTTGTTCTAAGAGATACATACCAAACAAGAATTTTTTTATTTTTTTTAATCAATATTTTATTTCTGAATCCCTGTTACAATTCCGAACAAGGAACCAGGGGGATTCCTTGTCCTCAAATTCAATATAGTTGACAGAAGAGAAGAATCAGGTTTTCACACACAAAGAAAAAAAAAAAAAAAAAAAAAAAAAAAAAACACATAACACAACTTTCACACACTGTCACTTTTATGAATATATGATGAACAGGCATATAAAGACATTTTTTGTCTAAAGTTAAGGCTAATGGAAAGATGCATATTTAGTTGATGTACTACTTCTCATCAAAAAGTGGATTATGCATTAGCCATTTTATGTAAAATTTATTATGGTTTGACTTACTGAAATACATATGACGCTCAATGGTGTATCGATTTGCTAAAACATGTTTAAACATTTTCAAACTTATCTGACAATCATCCAGTTTACACTTGTAAATAAAGAATTTGGCCAATAAAAGAATGAGGTCAAATACATCATCTGTAACAATATTTTCTTTTAGGCCAAACAGTACAAGTTCTGAACTTAGAGTCATGTTGTGAAAATGTGAACAATGCTCGTTGAGCCATGATAATAAAGATATCCAAAAATATTGAACTTTTTGAGACTCCCAGAACAATTAACTCCAAACAAGAAATTTAAAGAACCTTTGATCAAAATCCTATTTTAAGAAAATATTCCACGATTTCCTGTTAAATACCTAATTTCCGGTGTTAATATAAACTGGGCAAAAAAAGAAACGCATCACTCAAATCAACTTTTCAAATTGCAATAATTTAGCAATTTATGTTTTAATCGATTAATTTTGATTCATTATCATCAGTTCTAGTCAATACAACAATGTGATGCGCTCGAACGCATCTAATGATGTTTTGTCGCCAAAATTATGCACCTTGAGAAAAAAAGCGCCGAAATTTGCATGCAAAAAAATCTGTAAGCATGTTGCACGTAAAACTTCGGATATTACACCCTGGATATAGTGGGTATAAAAGCACATCAGTCCCATTGCGATTCAAACTCGGCTTTTTCCTTCATGCGACCTGCAAAATGCCACGACTTAACGAGGAAATCCGAAACCGAGCAATTGGTCGTTTGGAACGCAGAGAAAGCCATCGTTCAGTTTCAAGACACTTCAACGTGAGTCATAGCACGATTTCAAGTCTATGGCAGCGCTACAGACTGTACAACTCCGCCCGAGACCGACCAAGATCAGGACGACTAAGCGTGACCACTCCTGCGCAGGACCACTACATTAGGATCTTCCATCTGCTTAATAGAACTGTAAGTGCTACTCACACCGCCGACAACGTTCTTGGATTTTGCAGAGTCTCGACGGAGAAGATTAGAAATCGCCTACGAGAACAGAGATGAAATCCTCATTCGCCACCGACGTTAAAAGGGAAATATTTCAGCAAGGCAGCGCGAGACCACACGCAGCACGTCTTAATATGGACTATTGCGCAAACACCAATGTGACTGTTCTCCCATGGCCATCAAAATGCCCAGATCTCAATCCAATTGAGCATATGTGGGATCTGTTGGACCGACGTCTACGACGGCGTCAGCAGCAACCACGTACACGACAGCAGATGATGTATGCATTGTAGTTTGAGTGGCGAAGGATTCCTCAACATCAGATTCGCTGCCTCATTCAGTCTATGCCACGGAGATGCAGAGCAGTGCTCCATGCTCGAGGGAGTAACACTAGGTACTGACTTTGACTACTACTATCACGGACGACGGCGTTCTATAGGCAGTCGATTACACCAGTGTCTTCAGAATTCACATGTTAAACACTGTGCCAAATTTTGTCCATTTACAGGCATTCGTTATTCGGTAATTTTATGTTAAAGAATGTATAAATAAAACTGATAATTTCTGTGATGCGTTTCTTTTTTTGCCCAGTGTATTATTGTTTAATATCTATTATATTATTATGCATGTTGGAATGTGTATATAGTGAATAAAGTTATAAACACAATTCCCTTCTAAACAAGAGCATATAATAGATTATAGATAATGACCGACCCGAAGGTTTCCCGTCGAAAAAAATCCCGCTTGTTGGATCGGCTTCAGTATTACCCTTACTGATCACTCTGCCAGCAATCTAGTTAAAACTAACTGTAATGTATACATACGTTCGCTAAGTCCTAACGCGAGGACTTAGGGGACGTATACATTACAGCTAGTTTTAACTAGATTGCTCTGACAGGGACTTTTTGACGGCCTTTAACAGCCATATATACCGCATACATGCATAATGTAAGCCGAAGGTATGAGGGCACTTACGAATACCATCTCCTTCAGCTCGGTCGCTGTGGTACAGTGGATCTTCATACGGTTGTAAAGGTCCAGGGTTCGAGACGTCCTTGTTTAATTATTTGCAGATTTGTGTTTGAATTTAGAGTTATCAAGTTATGAAGAGTTAGCACCTTTGTACTAAGTGAACATCTCAGGATGAAAAGATAGATAGAATTTCAAGACGATATCCTTGAAGGACTCGTATACTATAGACTGCTGTAGATTTTTAGATATCTTAAAGGGGCAGTAGCCCGTTTTAGGGGGAATATATGGTGATGTCAGGAACATGAAAATTAATGGTTCCAACTGAAAGGCAAAGTATTTAAACTAGATCGAGCAGTAATAATTCAAACATATAATGTAAAGTTTAGCCATGCGATTCCTTTTTCTTACACAAAATGAATTAAAGGTGTTCTTCATACTTTGTCCTCTGACTATGGATGGTTGGCTTGTGTAATGAGATTTTTGACACTGTCAAAATAATACATTTAGCATTAACTTACTATTATCAGTGAAAAGTTTGAATTATAAATTTTTAAAAAAAAGTGCTACTGTCCCTTTAAAAAGTGTTTGAATCATCGATGGTAAACTTAGTGAACTTCTGAATGTCGCAGCGTTAGCAAGTCAAGGCAAGGAATAATTTCAATCACTGATTTATTTGTCTAATGTTACGTCTACAGTAACTGTCAAAATTGGTTAAGTTGAAAATCTAATCATAAATTTCCCGAAGGATGATATCTATCGCCGTGTTAAACTGAAATCATCTATATGTACAATTAGTTCAGCCATAAAGGCCAAATAACATTACCCTTTACATGTATTTTCATGAAAATAGAAAAAAATCATAAACTTGGTGAATTGTTAAAACTTTTAAACTTTTAAGGCAATAGCTTCGGTCATTCGTCATTTGTAGCCCATTTTGTCACGTTTTGGCTCAATCTTTCCTGTATCCTATCGTATTGGCCCAGTTTATCCTGTATGATATACTATGTGTCCAAAAAGTCGTGTATCCTATTGTATTGACCAAGTGTATCCTTTATCCTATCGTATTGGCCTAGTTATTCCTGTATCCTATTGCATTGGCCGAGTTTATATGTATCATATCGTAGTACCCCAGTTATTCGTATAACATATAGTAATGGCCCAGTTATCCCTGTATGCTATCGTATAGGCAGTGCGGTACACCTTCTCTGTATGCTGTGCATCCAGACTGAAACTGTAGTATCCTGGCGCCTGAGATGATATAGACTTTCCTTTCGCATTTCTTTTGTGTTCAACTCTTCATTTTGGAGGAAATAAAGTGATTATTATAGGCCCAGTTGTTCCTATAGTATTGACCCAATTTATCCTACATCCTTTCGTAATTGCCACTTTATTCCTGTATCGTAACGTATTGGCCCAGTTTTATCCTATCGTATTTGTCAAGATATTCCTGTATAAAAAAAATGTTGGCCCAGTTTTTCCTGTATCGCATGGAAAAATATCTTACCATGTTGACCCAGTTGCCGAATCATATGGTCTAGGACGTATATATTCATACTTTTGATAGTTAATTTAATAATTTCTGGTCAATGTTCAGCTATCAAAGACAAGTTGGCGGAAGTGGGTATCACCGCTGAGAACGTGAAGGGGGTGCGTGCACCTGAGCTGAGGGGTGGAGGAAACGAGGAGTTCATTGGCATGGGCGACAACCAGTACCTGTACGATGCTTCCTGCACAACAACCGAGTTCGACCGGAAGGTGAAATAACATAGAACTTTTATCAAGTTTTCTGTATTGGCCTAGCGACAGGTTCAAAGTTTGCCGTATTGACCCGAGGCGAAGACAAGGACCTTGGACTTGCATCTTGGCCTATACGGAAAAGCTTCATTAATTACAATTTTATAACCTTTAATGTTTATATTATTTGTTATATATATCACCAGGGCGACTTCATTTCTTGAATCATATTTGATATTGGTGCATTATTATATTAGTTGAAATATTGGAACCGAAAGCTTCGGCCGTACTCCATTTGTGTGTGTCCCGGAGTCGTCGTTGGCTTAGTTGGGTCGTTCTGATCATCCTATGTGCCAACTCTACCTTTTGGCTACGTTGCGGATGTACATGGTCTGGGCAGTAAATATTGCACATGTACCGCACTTTTGATGGTAAATCAAACATATATTGATATAAAGGATATAAGATAGAACATTTCACCAAAGTGTCTTTAGATATGAAAAATATCAACACGAGATGATTTAAAACTATCCGAGGCTTGCCGAACATATTAATGCTCTAATCAACGAATGTTGATTTCCATATCATTAGATACTTACTTGAAAGGGAGTTGTTGAACGATTTTTAGCAAAGGAACGTACATTCTTAAGTCGCTTAACACACATTATGTTGTCGGTTGCTATGGTGTGTATTAGATTATTCTATTCTTAAACGTATTTTTTACAACAGGTGAACAAACCTTTTGGTTGAAGCTTATGAGTACATACATAAATCGTACCTATGAAAACATATATTGCATAATACCACGTGATCGATGTCGTGCCAACTGATTTATTATATATAAACAAATATAACATGAAACTTATATAACACGATTATGTTTTTTCTATTACAGGGGAACACAAAATGGCCGTACACGTATGATTTCATTCCAGGCCCATCCTGTGACGATGGCGTCTCTCCAAATCTAAAATTTGAAGGTAGACACCAACCTCATTCACATCCAACCTCATTCACATCCAACCTCAACACCAACCTCCTTCACATTCAACCTCAACAACAACCTCTTTCACATTCAACCTCAATACCAACCCCGCCATATTCAACCTTGACACAAACCTCCGTCACACCCAACTTCAACACCAACCTCATTCACATTCAACCTCAACAACAACCTCTTTCACATTCAACCTCAACACCAACCTCCGCCAAACCCAACCTCAATACCAATTGTAACCTTTTACCTATGAAACCTCAATATCAACCGCTGTCACAGCCGAACTCAACACCAACCTCCTTCACATACAATCTCAACACAAACCTCCTTCAAATCCAACCTCAACACCAAACTATTTCACATTCAACCTCAACACTAACCTCTGTCACACCCAACGTCTAAACAAACCTCCGTCACACCCAACCTCAATACCAATAATTGCAACCTTTTACCTATGAAACCTTAAAATCAACCTCTGTCACAGGCAACCTAAATGCCAACCACCGTCACATCAAACATCAATACTAACCTCCTGTATCATTAAACCCCAAGACCGACCTCCGTCACAACCATCCTCAACACCAACCTCTGTCAGTCAATCTCAATAACAGCCTCCGTCACATCCTAACTCAACACGAATCTCCGTCACATCAAACCTTAACACCAACCTCCTTCACATCCAAACTCAATACAAACCTCCGTCACAACCTACCTCAATACCAACCTACGGCACATCCAACCTTAATACCAGCCTATTTCACATCAAACCTCGACATAACCTCTGTTACACCCAACCTAAATACCAACCGCCGTCACATCCAACCGGAAGACCAACGTCCGTCACATTCAACCTCAACACCAACGTCCGTCACATCCAACCTCAACACCAACGTCCGTCACATCCAACCTCGATACCACCTTCCCATTCACCTTTGATGATCCTCTTTCACAATCAACCATGGGGATAACCTCCTCAACATTTCACTTTTATACCAACATCCTTCACTTTCAACTTTATTGCCAAACTCTTTAACATTCAACCCTAAAACCAACATCTTCCACTATCAATGTTGAAAACCAACTTACCAAGAACTCATGCTTTATTTGTGTTCACACTATCTGCCATAGTAAATCTATACTTTTAGGGGCTTGTACTTTTTAAAAATCAGGCAAGTTGGTTAGACGCTGGTGAAGATATCACTGACTTGTCCGACTCTGAAGTTAGGGGTTCGAATACCACAAGGAAATGGACCCTGAAAAGTACAAATATGCGAACTATTTGAGTTAGTGTGCACCCAAATGTTATAATGCAAATCAGGATTCTCTCTAACCCAGAAATTGTTCAACTTAAAACAGAGATAAATGCGAAGATATGATTTTATTCCCTTTTTACCAGGCAAATGGCAGTTCCTTCTGCCGGCGCTATCCTTCAACGGTACCAAGTGTGCATCCCCTGATGGTTGCACTGAAGTCAGGTCACAGACTGACGTCTTCGATATGTTCGAGACCGGGTAATATACATAACCTCCTCTCAGAGCTAGCTTATCTAATAAACCTTGATCTAACCTCTGTTGTCATATGATCTGTTATCTGGTTTTCGACACATTCACCTAGAGGCAACATTTGCAACTGAAACAAAGTAGAGCAACACTCCTCGAAATGAAAAGCTTGCTTGTTATTACCCAGGCTTTTGTCCTATTCCAGTCAACAACGTACGTAATTGTGATGGATTATTGGTATAAAGTGCATTTTCGGATATATTGTTGATTTCCCTTAGCAGAATATTAGATATGCAGCTGTTAATGTTTTCTGCATTTTGATGCATGTATTATCAAATATGAAAGAAATCTGTCCTCATGCATAGTTTAACTTCCAGCAAACAAATATCTAACCTAATCAACCACTGGAAAGCTGTACAAGGATAAGAATTTTCATGAAAGTAAAAAGGAACCATTGTTAAATTGTTAATGCATTTCAATGTATTTCCTTTCTACTGATAGATTTGCCAACCACTACGAGGGCAACAGGGCCCCTTACGTCATAGTGGTCTCTGCTCAGTTCGTCTCTGTTCCATTCAAGTTGTCCGGTCTACAGGAGTTCCTCGAATATGTCAGAGCGGCCTTTCCGGTAAGATCGATTTCACTTGTCACTCAGTCTGCCTCTCCTGAAGCTCATGTATCTATCACCCGTCTATACACCTGATTGCTTCCACATGATTCCACTTCCATCTTTTTTTTAACAAGACATGACTTAAAGGGGAAGTAACACGTTTTTTAAATAAATCATATTTTAAATTTTTCACTGATAATTGTACGCTAATGCTAAATTTATCAGGTATGGCATGGCTGAACTTTACATTATATATTTGATTTAAAACCGTTTCATTTAGTTCAAATGCATTGTCTTTCAATTAACCATTTATTTTCATTTTCTTGACAGCACATTATATTCGCCCTAAAACGTGCTACAGCCCCTTTAAAGTTCTGTAGGGATATATTTAGGGAAATTGGGATAAGTCATAAATTAGAAAATAGAACAACCTGAAAGAACATGTATTTTGAATCAAAAGTAGAAGTTTCGGAACGAACGTAACAAGTTCGTTTAGAGACGCGAATTTATTTCCCTACCTCAAATGGATAAAAAATGAATATGACCGAAAGTAGTCTTTGAATGAATGAATGAATGAATTGATACCATTTCTGCGACTACTGTTTGCGTTATGAGATGTTTGACCATCTGATGATTAAACATTTATCTAAGCTAATATTAATTGGTAAATTAAAATATTTTTAAAATCTGTGCTATTTCTCCTAAAAACAATATTAGCAGTGTCCGGAAGAGAGTAACGCGTATCACATTTTGAAATAACTATGACACACTAGCCGGCAGCATTACCGGGAAACCATTGAGCGGGTTGAAAAAGCTCTAAAATTATTGTCTCTTTTCTCTAAATTCAACTTTTGTGTTCAGACGCAAATTAAGGTAGCATTAAACAGCGATAGGATTTAAACAGGTTAATTTACACTTATCATTTACCTTATTCTACATACTAACATAACGCGTCCGTAAAATCCTTAACATTTGCCACTGAACAATAAGAGTATGAATATACGACCTAGTAAATTCATAATATCATACACTACGCATAGAGTTGATAGGTATTGTAACTCTAAATCATTTGAACAGGGACAATTTTCTTAACATAACAGAACACGGTACCTTAGTTTCAATCCTTTCGTTGATATCGAGTTACTTTACCTACTAAAAGGTAAATTCCATTCCTCAATAGTTTACATGGTGATCAAACGAAATGTCCGCCAACAGTTTACAAATTGAAACGTATCCCATTTCATCAACGATCATAGATATTCGAGTTAAGTGGTGAGATGTTTGACTTTCTGAAAATGATAAAATGGACCTTTACATTGGACAAAATTAGAGAAATGAAATGTCCAATTAACGTGATTCGGTCCCTTATTACTTGTTAAAGGGGCAGTAGCACGTTTTTAGGGGGAACATAAGGTGATGTCAGGAAAATAAATAATAATGGTTCCAATTGAAAGACAATGCATTTAAACTAAATGGTTTCGTAATAATTCAGATATAAAATGTAAAATTTAGTCATATGATTCCTTTTTCTTATACACAATGAATTAAAGGTGTTACAAAAATGGCCCCCAATGGATTTTAGGTGAATCTTATTACTTTGTTCTCTGATTATGGAAGATTGGCTTGTGTAATGAGGTTTTTGACACTATCAAAATAATACATGTAGCGCTAAAGTACAATTATCAGTGAAAATTTTAAGATATAAAATTACCAAAAATGTGCTACTGCCCCTTTAAAATTGTCTATTCTTTTCGTTTCCAGGACACCTGGGTTTTGCCGATGCACAAAGCCTTGCAGTGGGTGCAAACTCCGGTCCCTAATGAGAATATCACCGACTTCCAACCCTGGTCCTGTTGATCCCGACATGCCTTGCGTCTCCATATCGTCATGTCTGACGTCATCACATCTTTAAGCCTGACGTCATCATGTCGTCATGCCTGACGTCATCACATTGTCATACCTGACGTCATCATATCGTCATGCCTGACGTCATCATATCGTCATGCCTGACGTTATCACATGGTCATGTCTGACATCATCACACCTGACGTCATCACATCTTTATGCCTGACGTCATCACATCTTTATTGCTGACGTCATCACATCGCCATGCCTTACGTCATCGTCATCGATATAACGAGAACCCTTTCTGTTCACTTCATTTCCTTCAACTAAACCTCATTATCACCGCACTCTGATTTCGTCATTTTTTCACTAAATCATTCTCACACCCTAGAATTAACTGTTCTGCAGAGGTCACGTGATTGCCTGATGGTCCGTCTAAACGATGTAATCGGCTCCCGGTGTTGGATGTTTGGTGTTCACAATCGGTTCCTCATTTGTAACATAAGATCAACATAAGTCATTCATCAACGTTATACGAATGCCATTGTCATAATTGTGATTCATAACAAGAATATTCAAGCTTCAATTAAACCACTGATGCAGATATCATTGGCCGAACACATGTTTTCGCGATGACGAATTCAAATCAATCTCTATTATTGTTTGACAAACTATTTTAAAAACCGAACAACTGGCACATGCATATGATCAATTATCAATAAGCAGGACAGTCAGTCAGCTGTCTGCAGTGTAGTCTGTTTCAGGGGATAAGACAGAGGTTACCCTTTCTCATGTAGCATATGTTACGAGCATCACTGTGATTCTGGAATAGAAAGATAGAATCACGATGTTTTGCAATCTTAAACGATAAAAAGACTTCGCAGTTTCGATATTGAATTTTGGGTCTTTTGAAAGAACTGCTTGTACCATGTGTTATGTGAAAGCTGCTTGATGGTGTCTTGTGTAGGTTCTTGGGTTGTAAGTCAGAAACAGAGTTGAGAAATATTTTTGCAAAGCACTTGCAATCTCCCATTCTCATCCCACAGAGGCAGCTCAGTCATACCCGAGTTTTATGACTGAGCTGCCTCTGTGGTGAGAGAATGGCAATCTCCAGGATACAGAATTAACAAATACTGAAAACAAATACGTTAACTTTGACTTTTTGTGCACAATGAACTTGAATAGCTAAAATGATGGCTCAGATAAAACAAAAGAAGCAGGCAGAAGTATCAAAGGAATTTAATGCAGTATTTTATAATTGTAATGAGAAATTGTCCAAACTAACAACGATCATTTATGTGGTACTGTTTTGATGAGCATCAAAAGAAATCGTTCTCCATTTTACAAATTCGAAGAAAACAGTCATTATCATGAATATAATCACACACAAATACTCAAATAGAAATCAAGATACCTTTACAAAATCATGTGTAGTATTCATACATTACAACTGATTACATTGATATTCTACCAATTTCCCATTTATCAATTTAAAAAAACCCACACATTTAGTGTAATGATTTGTAAAAATCATGGCTAGGTTCTTTAATCAAAACAAACCTAGTTTTGGTACATAAAGATAAGATACTTTTTGCATGTGTATATTTTAGCAGTAAAAATACGAAACGTCGAAGATATAAACAAACATCTAATATCATACTATTACATAAAGTAAAACTTAAAAATATAACATGAAATGAAGGACGTCTAAATGAACAGAGTCACAGAAATCGGACATACCATATATTTAACAAAAACAGTTGATATAGGAGAAAGATAGAAAATGAGTGTTGAACTAACAGTCAAATCAACTGTATAAGTGTGTTCAAGACTACCGGATATCTGAACAGATTTCAGATGCTCTCTGATCGGTAAGATATATATATACAGTAGAACACGGATATAGCGAACTCGGATATAGCGAACAATCGGATAAAGCGAACAAAGTTTCAAGTCTCGTCCCTATCTAATATCATTAAAATTAAATCCGTATAGCGAACACTGGATATAGCGAACTAAATTCTTTGGTCCCTTGGAGTTCGTTATATCCGAGTTCTACTGTACATATGGTTGTACAGACTTCTTAAAACCTACTTCTCTCGTTGTTCACTCACTGACAAGTTTGAACCTCGTTTCATTATACTACAATTCCGTGGAAAGAATAAAGAACCCTTAGAAGATTTCTCAAAGAAGGTTTTCGAATTGAACTCTAAGTTGAGGCACTGTAGACTCAATATAAGGCATAGATGGCCTGCTGAAATGTAGCAAGACTTGAGTTACCAAGTTATTGAGGTAAGGTATGGTTCTAAACTGTAAGTAAGAGCATCTGAATCGCAGTCAACTGAATACACAGACAGTTTGTGGCTACACTATCACAGCTATGTTGAAAAGGGAGATCACTCTAATCGTCGTGCTCCCAGTGCTGCAGGAACTCCTGCAGAGTTACCTGCCCGTCCTCCCCGGCCACGTGATCAATGGTGTTCTGAATACACTCCCCTTTGTAGCCGCACTTGATTAGAAGTTCACGGAATTCATCTTTGTCCAGCTTGCCGTTTCCGCTTGTATCAGTGTCGTGAAAGAGATCCGTTACGTGACCTTTCCTGTAAATATATGAATAATGATGATAATAATGATAATAACACTTGATTATCCTTCTATACCGATACGTAGTTACACGGTGTTTTTGTGGGATGTGAAGGACCGTAGGACCCCTGTAAGCACAAGCACACTGAGAAAAATGAAAAATTTATAAACGGCCAAACACACTTTTAAAACACCATGAAACAAATTGAATACCCTTAAGATCTTGTTCTGACTATTTCTTCTTCGACTTTATGAATTCATATCTAGTCTATGATAAATCTGAGCGCACTGTGAAATATCAAAACGCAAAATCCAGTTATCCAGTGAGATGACGCTAATCACAATACCTGCCCGAATTTAGGTTCTTAATAAAAACAGATTTAGAAAGCGATACACGTTCTTCTTGGGTGCACTTACATAAGGAAACCAAATTAACAATTTATAAACTTTTAATATCTAATAATGTTCTTTACTGCCAACAAGATCTGAACCTACGACTCGAGGGGATGTTTTACTTCCGCTTTCATCTAATGTCAAGGTCATCTGAATGATTTGTTTTACTTCTCAAATGGCTTTTCTTAACCAGTTGTACAATTTGTGCAACGTCTTGCAAATCTGAAATATGTATCTTATGTATTGACTAATAACCAATTAGATTTCAAAAACATTATCTTGAAGAAAAAGTGACCACCTCTACTCACAAGCATTGGGGAACATCGATATTTCTCATATTTTTTACAAAGCAACAACATCATAACGTACAATTTGTTTGAGTTAAAGTGAATCAGCTATATTTTAGGACGACATAAACGTAATAGCGATATATACAGAAAGGAAAAAGCATTTTGGTACAAGCTATATAAACAAATTGAAAGAAGTCGCCTAGTGAGCGCTGAGAAAAAAAGTAGGATTTTAACATCATATACTATCATATATTTACCGGAGCTAAAATGCGGTAGAAATCCTTATTTTGTATAGTATATGCAAAGTTATTATCATAATACCGGGACAAGAATTGCGGTTGTTTCTATAGGTGTTTGTGCAGTGCCAACGTCAACAATGTACTGTACTCTACTCACTCTATCTTGTCTTTCGGGACCTTGTGTATTAGATCGTTCAGCTCCTCCACGGAGATACACCAGTCATCAGAGGTGTCGATCTCATTGAAACATTCCTGAAACATTTATTGAAACATTTACAATACAATACAATAAAGTGATCTATAACCAAGATGCACCAATCATCAGAGGTGTCGATCTCATTGAAACATTCCTGAAACATTTATTGAAACATTTACGATACCATACAATAAAGTGATCTATAATCAAGATGCACCAATCATCAGAGGTGTCGATCTCATTGAAACATTTTTAAAACATTTATTGAAACATTTACGATACCATACAATAAAGTGATCAATAACCAAGATGCACCAATAATCAGAGGTGTCGATCTCATTGAAACATTCCTGAAACATTCATTGAAACATTTACAATACGATACAATAAAGTGATCTATAACCAAGATGCACCAATCATCAGAGGTGTCGATCTCATTGAAACATTCCTGAAACATTTATTGAAACATTTACAATACAATAAAGTGATCAATAACCAAGATGCATCAATCATCAGAGGTGTCGATCTCATTGAAACATTCCTGAAACATATATTGAAACATTTACAATACAATACAAGAAAGTGATCAATAACCAAGATGCACCAATCATCAGAGGTGTCGATCTCATTGAAACATTCCTGAAACATTTATTGAAACATTTACAATACAATAAAGTGATCAATAACCAAGATGCATCAATCATCAGAGGAGTCGATCTCATTGAAACATTCCTGAAACATTCATTGAAACATTTACAATACAATAAAGTGATCAATAACCAAGATGCACCAATCATCAAAAGTGTCAACTTCATTGAAACATTCCTGAAACATTTACACGTTTAACTCCGGGTTAAATACAAAATAGTGATCTATAACCATGATGTTACAATCGTCAGAGATTTCGACCTTACTGAAACATTCCTTAAATATTTACACGTTTGAGTGATCTATATCGAAGCCTAATGACGTCAATTTATATACCTTTATCTCCTAAGTACCTGAAATAGAATAACAATTTGTTATAAATGCATAGATGCATTGTATAAGTGTTCTGAGCGTGAGTCAATGGCGCAGTCGTACGGTTCATTTCAATTTCATTTCTTCCAAACTTACCACAAAATGATAGTTAATGCCAAACATGCTTTTTTCGGGGGCTTGAAGTTATCTTCCGTTATACCTAAACCGCACGGCAAACAGTTCATTTACTTAATATCTATGAGACATATGATGTATTAATAATGTCACGTTTACAAGAACACATATTTGCGGTAGTTTGAATAACATAATTGGTGTCTTTAGTGAAGGCAGGGGTAGGCATAGAATTTACGCTAAATGTGTTAAAATAGGCACGTTTGTTGATTTCCACATAGATTATGTTTTTTTTTGTTGGTAAACATTTGTGTTGAATCAAAATTAATTTTGAAAGAATTAAGTGACATTCTTTGGACGATGATATATCTCTTACCGATTTTAGAATACGGCATAAAAAACTCGAAATATGTAACTGAAAATGTTACTTATGAATAATTCAACTGAAGTGTGTACTTTCAATTGCCTGACGGTTCATTATCCCAAATTTTCAATAATCATTGAAAAGCATTAATTATTTGTGGCAAATTATGTATGAACTTCTTTTATTCAGTTGGTTAACTTTTGTTTTTGGAATTCGAATTTCAGTGACTGAATCATCGTCGTATAGATCTGCCAGGAGACAGATACCTTGGGCATACCCATAGTCATGTTTAAGAGGCAGTAGTACGGTTTACCTTTAATAAATTGACATCAAGAATAAATGTTGTAAGTTGTAAGCCAATATTTAAAATTAAGTTACCATGTTCAGCAAAACATCCCGAATCCATTTCCCAGCCTTGAATGATTGAACACATTGATTACACAAAAAAGGCCGCCAGTGGTTCTTGCTTGATACTTGAGAGCATCCTTTACGAATACGGATAATTGTGTTGACTTATGCGATTTTTCCCCTCTCACAAAATTGCCCTGAACTAATATATTTGTAAAAATTTGATCGAATAATTTTCTTTAAACACACGTGCTATGGCTCCTTTACAGCAAGTGTTCACGCGGTTATTTACTTTAAACAAATAAACTGGACGTGAGGCCGGAGAATAATTTATCTACCCGCTGTATTCGTATGAATGGGTTACAGTTACTGTTGACGCCCATCGTTTGTTGAATGAATGGAGACGAAGTGTCTGGCCAAGCATTGAATATCTATTAGTATGCGCATGGGAGTGCCAACATAGGCTGTTTTTTTCAACATTTCATTTTCATGTATCAAATTTTCTAAAAATATGATTAACTCTCAAAATTGCAAATGCTTTGAATTTCATTCAGATAAGGTTTATGCATTTAGTGTTAAACATCAACATATTTTATATATTTATGGCCTTTCAAAACTGAAATCATGTGAAGGTTTGATGTCAGAACTGCGTTCACTCTTACATACTTTACTATTAATTACCAGTCATTTAATATAGCCAATTCGAAGCTCAAAGTGATGAAATCGACTTATTTGCAAATAACAGAATATTTTCAAAAATTGCAATATATACATTGTTTGTTAATGAGATTACAATATGTGTCACGAGAAAATTGCCTGGAGGGAGGGAGTGTCATTATTTCCTTAGTCGTTTATCATCCATCAATCCATCTTATTAAAATTTAGAAGAAGTAATTAATAATCATAAATGGCGTCAATAATATCTTTTAAGCAAACATTGGTAAACGATATCTTCTTGTTTGTAATTTTAATCTTGATCTTAACGAACATTTTGGAAAGATAACTTACTGCAATGACTATATCTGGCGAATTGATTATAGTGTATGTATCTTTGGAACATGAAACCTCAGTTTGTACATTAGGATAACCCTGGATATCATCGTGATTGAAATATATGTACATCCGAAAAATATATATAATACTTCTCGTGTATAAACTCTTATTTTTGTAAATTTAAAGTTAAAGATTCACATGCACATGGACCACTTTAAAATAAGATAACTGAAGTGAAATTGAGATCGAAGTATGTATTGTATTTAGTTTTGTATACATATTAATCTAGTTTACGTTTTCTCATTTATTCCGATTTCCAATTAACTCTGTTGAACCTACTCAATATGGAATATTGTTAAAGGCGTCAACGTGATGAAGATTGAAAATTTAAAAGAACGACCAATGGAAAAAAAATTGACGTAGTATTTTCCAGTGGCAAACCGGATAAGCGCGTTCTCTTCTCCTTTTTGGATAAGTTTAAAATTCTTAACAAATTCTAGATCCGGCACAGTTTTCTAACTTTATTATATAAGAAAATATTATACATACACATAGACCTTCCATTCCTTTCACCCGTTTACAGTACTCCATAAATTCTGAAATATGGACTCCACCATCGTCGTTTTTGTCCATCTCATCAAAGGCTGCCCGAACCTTTTCGCAGATGTGATCTTCAGCTTGTTTGTTCGGCATTTTCCGTATCCGAGGTTTGCAAATGCGACTTGATACTCTGAATGTTCGCTCAGTTCTGATCCGTCAAAACAGGCGACGACAATTGACAGAAGGGTCCGCGCATTCCTCAGGCAATGTGTTTTACTTATTTGTTTTTCGGGTGGGCGTAACTTGTTTATGTACAACATTTCTTCTTTAATTCTTTTATGACAATTATAAAGTAGGACTAAGATGTAAGGACAATATATCTCATAGGCTTTGATGACATACATTGTTACACTCGTAAATGTTGTGATTCATATTTAGACATTTCGCAACATATTTGTTTATGTTTTTATTTTTCAAACAATAACAGATCGCATTTTATATGTAAATTATTTGATTTCAGAAATTTTCAAGGAAGGCAATGAAACATGAGAGGGTAGGAAATCCGCACTATTCAAATGTTAGTCTTTACAAATCTTAGTCTTTACAAACCGTAATCTTTTCAATTTCCGTAATCAATCTTATTCATACCAAAACCTTTATCTTCATAAATCATTACCTAACCTGATTGTGAGTAGTCGTAGAAGACACTAGCAAGTATAAACAGAAAACACTGGTGGCCATTTTTGTGTGAACACCTTTAATCATGTGAGATAGGGAAATGAATGTTTGTAGCTGAATTGAACATGGTACGTTTGTTTTTTACTTTCAGCGTTTGATATGGAGGATTATCTTTCAATTGATAACATAGATTTCTTTTTCGTGGGATCAGTTACCTAAACTGACGTGTTGCTGTCCCCACCCTAACTGGCAGCTCGAACGTGAGAATGAATTCATGTTAGTTATAACTGAAGGTAATAAACATGAATATGCGCTTTCAGCATACACATTTGTGTTATTAAGTAACGTGAAATATATTTCTGATATCGTGGAATCTTTAATTTACCTGTAGAGACGTGTTGATTGTCCTTACCTGACGCGAGAATGTAACGTTGGTTATAACTGAAGATAATAGACATACATGTCTGCTTTAAGCATTCTCATTTGTGTTGTTATGGGACGCGTAATATACATATATGTACCCTCATCATTGTAAACAGACATATATACGTAATTTTACCTCAAAGGAATTCATACACACTCTTGAGACATTTTATTGATTGGTGATTTCATCAATAGAAAGATAAGTAAACATGTCCTCAAATGCTTTAAAAGAGCCAGTTTGAGCACGAAATTGTGTCGTACTATACTAACGAATATCTGGTTGTCTGGTTTTCCCTTTTTATTAATTGCCTTCTTGAATATCTCCGCGAAGACACTTTAAATTTGCTGAAATGATACTGTCATGCTAATAAATAAACAAATGTTTCCCTGAAACATTGATACTATGCAGATCGGCCTTACTTGTATAAACCTGTTGTGCAGGTACCAGTCTGTCATCCCACACACGACCAGCATTCCTCCTTCATGTTGTCACATTAACCCTTCTCTTCACCTTTAACCCTACCCCCTTCCTCCCTCTTCACACACCAGCATACATCCCTCACGTAGTCGCATTAACCCCTCTCTCTTTGTCTTTAACCCTACCAACACCCCCACCCCCACCCCCATATGCACACCCGACGAGCATACATCCCTTACGTTGTCACATTACCCTCTTTCTTCACCCTTAACCCTATCCTCTACCCCAGGCCTCCCTCCCAGCAAATCGCCAATTATAAACCTGCTCTGTTCAGCAAGCCCCTACTGCTTGTGTGTACTCTGTATCATACCATTTCACCACATGTTATTTTGGATTCTGTTACAATGTTTATTAGCAGTCTGGCATCTCTTAGTTCCAAATCTCCAATTGCATTCTCACGTCTTTAGACTTCGCTTCCATCTCGGTGTACATGTACTTTAGAACTGATTTTTCGTGCTGTATTTGTCAACCTGTGTTAAAGTCGTAGGTTAATCTTGTATAACTGGCGTAGCTTGATCAGCAAAAAAGTTTAAAATCTGTTATAGTGAATAGATAACAAGACGACTTCTTAGAATAATTTGTTTTCCTCCTCGGGAACTGACAATCTATATCAGTTCATTCACTTCATAATTCAATCTCATTTAAAATCCGATCGAATTCAGCTTTGAAGATAATGGCCAAATGTTAAAGCGCGCGATACCTTCATCTTATTTTGATTAGATTGGTACATCATGTATCATATTTTAATAATAATAATAATAAAAGTAGTTTATTACTGTGTCTTAAGATACAGCTCCAGGCCATTTCTGGCCGAAAAGACACCATAATATATATTTACAAACATGAATACCAATAATTAAATATTTAATATTCAGAGTCTCAAGGACACATCCATACATAACATTTTAATCCATTCATACCACACATTTCAAGCACACATAATTTAAAAACATAATGGAAAGGGTATATAAAAAGATGTTAAGATAATTATTGCAATAAAATCACATTTAATCAACCCCTCTACTTTTCAGACCATTCAACTTGACGCTCCTTCTCCCAGCAAAGATTAAGAGATTAAGCTTCTAAATATGCATCCTTCTCTCAATAAACCACAGCGCACCCTGTTCAATATATACAGTTTGACACGTAAAATCTGTAACATCCCAATTTATTTACGTTCCTCTCAACGTATTATTAAAATCAAAACAACATCTTAGAGATATAGACCATTCACGCTGACCCTCCTTCCCCCAGCAAAATGCGCATCCATCTCGAGGACAAGTTTCTTAACAATTTGAAAGCATATTTTATTGACTAAACCACTCGCATGCTGTCCGCTTTGTACAATTTACTCGTATATCAGGTATTGCTGGTATGTGTTCACATTATGAAATAACTTATAAAATCACCCCTCCTTTCATAGACATAAAGACCATTTACCCTGACCCTCTCCCAGAAAATGGCACACCCATCTCTCACTAGACTACAATTCATCCTGTTCGCTTTGTACAATTTACTCGTATATCAGGTATTGTCGGCATGTGTCCACATTATGAAATATCTTATAAAATCACCCCTCAATTCTTAGACATAAAGACCATTCCCCCTGACCCTCTCGTAGCAAATAGCACATCCATCTCTCACTAGACTACAATTCATCCTGTTCGCTTTGTACAATTTACTCGTATATCAGGTATGGCTGGTATGTGTCCTCATCACAGTGTATACAATATTGACACAGCGGGAACTAGGTTACCCCGTGGAGCCTTCTCTTCAACTGGATTAGCATCATGTGCTGACCGACTGTATGCGAATCTCTTTCATGGACAAATGAAGATTTTATCATGGGATTGCTTGATTAGTTTAAGTGGCGTATATGCCGAACACGTGACTGGCGTACGCCGGGTCTTAAAAAAGTTGAAACAATGTATCGACGTATGTATAGGAAGCAGTCAGCTTACAATAGAATAGTACTAGAGTATTCAATTTCATTTGAAGTCTTTTCAATTCTGTTAGATATTGATTTAAATTAATAATCTTTTAACATATTTTATATAACAATCATGTTTTTAATTATATACTTCAATTATGCTCAAAAGCGATCATGTTAGAGGTAACTTGTGGAACGTCGAATTATGCGTTTATGGATACTCCCCTTTACAGTTTGAGATAAGGCGAAGGTTATGTAGGTAATCTTATGATTGGTACTATATAAGATGCAAGGTGTTATCAGTGCTGTAAAGTCCAGTCACCAAATCCAAGTTTTATGGAGAACCTTGCAGTATGCCCACAGTGTTTTGTTTGTTTTGTAAGAATAAGAATTGGCACAGGTAGTGTGATTATTAAGAATATTATTGAATAGAAAACCAACGATTCACGCTTGTCGGTCACTGCCATCAGACTAATCTAGTTAACTTGGTGCCAATGGAAGTGTTGTCACATTGACCCATAGGGTGCAGGGGTGCGTACCCCTCCAAGGAAAGTTCACAATTTAGCAAGTTTTGAAATTTATTTCTCATTTGGTAAGCAAGTTCAACAAAAGTATATGGAACCTAGATTCATCAATCAAGCTAGTGTATCATGATGCACTAATCTTTGCCAGAAAATGTATTTTGCTCCAAAAGGACAAAATGGGTTACTGTTCGAAACCACATTGTTGAAGTACCTTGTTGTACCTAATCAATAAGAAGACCTAACAGTCAACAAGCCCCTTTTCTTGAATGCGGCTCCACAACTCTTTGAGTGTGTCGACAAAGTAGACTCTTATGAATTTATTTCTGTGTGGTCCATAGTCCACATCCCCGATATCCAAGAAATTGGTCGCCATGATCTATCCAGCAGAAGGTTCTAAAATTCTATGGCGCTAGAGAAAGCTTCAGTCTGATTAAAATCGACCGTACTCCGAGGAATAAAATATCAAAAATATTGTCTCCATCGGGGCTCGAACCAGCCAGAACATCCAAAGCCGGACTGGTTGAAGTTCAAACCCCACTAGAGACAATATTTTTACACTTTTTTCCTCGAATTACAGTCGATTTTAATCAGACTGGAGAAAGCTTGTGATTCCAATGCAAGGATTTGTTTGGTGTATGGACCCCAGTAATGAATCCCTGTTTCATCCTCTGTAACCAGTCGAGCATGCAAGTTCTCTGGGTAAAGATGTCCAGGAGCTCACGTCTCGCTGGTGATGATAATGTGCATATAGATTTTGGAGTGCCAATCTTACCGAAACCTTGACATCTGAATGAAAATAGTGGAAACACTTCAACGAGCAATGACACACTATGAAGATATCTCATCAATCGTTATTCGACTATTAGTCATAATTAGGTTCTAGACCCGGGCATTTGTATCAGCTGATGGCTTCAGAGAGCCTTCCAGAATGCGGGTTTTCATCGTCAAAGAAGCTACCATCCCGCCTAAACTCTGTTGACAATTTTGCCTCAGTCAAATTCTGACGTGCTTCTTTACCATACACATTTGTGCAAATTCACTCACTTCTTTTGTGAGAAACTGCAAAGTTTGTTACATTTTCAGTAGTTCAAAAGGGTAGTTATATTCATTCAAGTTGAACCTATAGTGAATATTTTGCTTTAAAAGGAGCCTAAAGATGTCGTATCTCAATGGTGACAATGGCACTAGCTTTTGGCGTTTGAATGTACCAACTTCTATGAACTCATTGACTTTCCCTCATATGTAGACTGTAAGTTTCATAATGAGAGGACTACTTGTGGATTATTTTAATAGTCCTATGACGTAAAACATCGTTAGTAAACCAGGCCATCTTTACCAACATGCTGACCTATGCCTCGTGTCTTGTCCGCACCTACTCAGTCCTGAATGTTCCGTAAAATCTGTAGCGAATCAAACCACCCTTGAATTTGTTTGCCAATGATACTGCCATCCATCGAACATTAATAAAGTAAATTGCAGTTACCCATTTCAAAAAGGGCGGAAATGGAAACATCGCCGATCATGAGTTTTCTTCAAATGCATTTCACGTCAATAACACGACAATTTTCAGTCATATAAGTAATAGATATACCCACCCTTCCTGAGGTTTATCGCTCAATATACCTCCTGTTTGAATCGTGAGTCTCCGAGGCGTAGCGTAGCGGAGCATTTCTTTGTCGTACACCTCGCTAGGATCATTTCACCGCCGTACACCTCCCTAGTTCCTGTGTACGCAGCTATACACGGTGATAAACCCGTTCATTTCTGTATGGTCTATACTACAAACACCAAGAGATCTGACTCCCTCAGTAGTGAATTCAGGAAATCTACCACCCAAGTGATTCGTTTATTATTCGTTGTTAGCTTATTTTATATACATTGCATTCTGAGTTGCCTTTTTATCACAATTGCCAATATATGATGTGTCGTCTTGTCATCCTAGTGTTGGTTTAGCAAGGTTGCAACGTATATGAAATAAATGCCATTGACATAGTGAAGAAATGCAACATACTTATATTTGGGATCACACTATCGTCATAAGAACAAATTCTTTTTTTTTCGGGCCGAGTCCCCTGGGTTGGTTCGAATCCCACATTTGACTCGTCCCGTAAAAGGTAATTGCACTTTTGAAGAAAGTGTTTCAAAATAAAACAATGTAACAATATAAATGCTACATCAGTCAACAACTTATATAACGTTTTCTGTGTGCATTCTAGTCCTAAATATTGAATTGACACTGCTCTATTCCTGATTTGTTCTTCGTTCACCTCGTAAATTGGGTTTCAAAAAGCATATATAATTTCAGAGCTGAATAGTTTGTCTGAATGATTGATGTGGTGTATTGGTTGATGTAATATACAATTAATAATGTCATAAACAACTAGAAAAACGGTTTGATATATATTTATTTGAAAATTGAGAGTACAAATGATTGTGAATGCGTCAAATGAACAATTGCATTGCGATTATGCTAAAACGTATAATTTTCAATCATGCCGGTGTATATCTGTTTTTCATTGTTATTGTTATCTAAACATGACTAACAAAACATCAAAAAATGTGAAATTGCAACATACTCAAGAGAGTATTAAACAGTATATTTTCAATTATTACCCTGTATGCATACTGATAACCTTAAACTTCCTTTCGAATCGAATTTTGCAAGTAACCTTCAAAAGATAATTTACCAGCCTTGTTGTTGTGCTTATAAAAGAGCCTCGGATTTATTTTGCTTTTAATGATTAACCTTTAATGATTCTAATCTCATGAAAAACCCTTGAACTTTTCACACTCCATGACCTGTCAAACCACAATTGAAATGACCTTGAACTTTCAACAAAGATCATGTCCTTCTTGGAGCATTTCCGGTGACCTTGAACTTTCGACACAGATCATCTTCTTCCAAAAGCATTTCAAGTGACCTTGACCTTTCAACAGAGGTCATGTCCTTCAAAATAGAGTTTGACCTTGACCTTTGTGTCACTTCCGGTGATAAGGCGAGAAAAGATGGCAGGAATACTAAAGCGCGGCGGGATAGATACAAGATGCTATTGACTATTACGGAAGGCTGTGATGAACTCATCCTGTGAAATCATGTCGTCCGAGCCTCCGACCTCATTCATCATGGCGGTGATCTCATCTTCCTCGTAGTCAAACTGCTTCAGGAGGACAGTGAGTTCGGACTTGTTGATCTTGCCGTCCCCGCTTGTGTCTACTTGGCGGAAGAGATGAACAAGGTGACTCTCCCTGGAACAAGGAACAAAATAATAATAATAATAATAATAAAATAAAATACTAATTTTAACGCCTAGTATCCAGTCCAGGACCTAGATTTTCGAAGCTCTCTTAGTGCTAAGATAGTCTAAGTACCATACATTAACATTGGCCTAAGACTATCTTAGCACTAAGAGAGCTACGAAAATCTAGGCCCAGGACTGCTCAACGGCGATACAATGGCTGTACAATGTATATTATTATGAAGGAATTGTACTTCGAGTCAAGCTACTAAGCGCCTCGCACGACCATGTAGGTCCGTACTTTCCCCATGTTCAGGTACCCATTTATACAGCTGGGTGAACTGAGTGCAATGTGGATGAAGTGCCTTGCCCAAGGACATAACACAGTGTTAAGCCCAGGTTACAAATGTTTGGTGTCTCCACCGGGATTCGAACCCGTGAAAGGCCAGCACGCTAACCACTACACCACCGTATTCCATTAGAAAGAGATCAATTCTATCATTCCTCAGTCTTCACGTTTATGTTGTGCACTATCAGCAGTAGTAAAGTTGTAATTTTACCGGAATTTTGGATGAGACTCAAATAAAGAATCTGTCTGTCCGTCTGTCTACAATTGAGATTCGAAGCAACACCGCTTACTTAAGTCAGGGACTGGGATTCCCTACAGCTCGCAATCTAGTACGCATTTCCTTCGAAGGTTTGTGTTCGAATCCTCAAAGAGACAACTAGACCAAGTACAGGATCTTTTATTTTCGATAGTTTGATCCCAAATAAAAAATATCATATCTTATTTTTCTTACAGAAACAATGATGTGATAAGGTATAGCATGTCACCACTTACGCTCAACCATATAAGTAAAACATATTGACGATAATACTTACTTGATTTTGTCTTTAGGTGCTTTATGAAGAATGAAATCCTTGAGCTCGTCAAGCGTGATCTGTCCATCATCCGAGGTGTCAATCTCGCACAAGCATTCCTGAAATACGAGAAAGCTTAAATGATTAAATGTTCCATAGTTAACTGGATGCAGGAAACGCATGGATATTGATGAATGCGGTTGGCTTGAACTTTATGGCTGACTCGTGAGTATATAAAACCAAGTCGTCATTGTAGAACAAGCAAGAGTAGACGTATATAGAAATATTACACCAGCAGATAAAATATTCTGCAATAGGTTCCTAAAACATTGATTGGCATACGTCAATTTCAGCTATAGTGCGATTCATGAAAACTTAGCGAGAATTCAGTATGATTCTTGTGGTATTGTTTTTCAAACCAATTGAAGCGGCAATAAAATCTTCACTCATCCACACGCTAAGTTGTGCACTAAGTGTATGTAATGAAAATCACTGAAACGTAACGGAAATTTAAAAGTTGTCAAAATACAAGACTAGACTTGCATCTAGCGGAAATAACGGATAATAAATGAAAGTCGTTGAAATGTAGACACCTAAGTCTTGATTCAAGCTTTTTGTATAAATATTTATTTTTAAATTAGATAGCTAAAATCTTTTCTCTGTTCTTTTATGTTTTGTCCGCCTTCTCTCACGATTTTTTTTCAAATTCAAATAGCTAAAATCTTTTCTCTGTTCTTTTATGATTCTTCCGCCTTCTCTCACGAAATCCAGAACGCTTATCCAAGTTAATGATAGAATAAGCCCCAATAAAACCACTTTCGTTTCAATGCACATCTTGCAAAGTGTGTGGAGCGTGTCTTAGTCATATGCACAGCGTTCTCGGTGAATGGCAGGTTTGAAATGTCAATACGACCTGTATAGAGTATCTAATGCACGGTTCATACAGGTCAGCTGTTAATACCTCATTTCCGGTGGCGGGAAAGATAGTCAGTTCATCACGTGTAATCGGTGTAATTTAACTAATAGAAAAATAAATCTGAACACTCGTGGGTTCAAATAATAAATTAGATATTTCCGCTCAGTGCCAAAATACGATAAGTATCAAATCCGTTTAAATTACAAAATTCGGTCTATTTGTATCTTATATCTTGGTTGGTTATGTTAATTTTGATACCGACGACGTCCCATACTTTATTTGACACAATTACAATCTCATTGAAATCTGACCAACTATTTATCCCCTTACTTCGTTTCAGATCAAGTTCACTCTATTGAGCAGTAAACTATCATAATTTGCCCTATGGTGACGTATAACCGGTGTTATCCGTAGGGGGTAAGTACATTATCAACATTAACAATTAAACAACGATATATTGATGATTGAATTGATTTACACTACAGTTTCTTTCATGTTTTGTAAATGCATCATAAGGTTTGATTTCGTATCGCAGGGACCTATAGATATAGTGTTGTCTTGAAATAACATTTTAAAAAGTAAAACATAGACAAATTTACAAATATTATGTTTGGTTATCAAATAATTGTACGTATTAAGAAATGAAATAATAAACGTCTTCATGCATGCCATCAGTCTATGCTTTACATGGTGACGTAACTCAAAAAAAGAGTTAAGACCCAGGTATATGCTTAAAGCTATGTGACTCATGTCAAGAGGCTTTGCGAATATGTTCTTTATCAGCAGATAAGCTTGAACACTACATGCACATCATTAGGTTCAAGAATACCTTTTCAAATTGGGTGTATTGAGAACAATTAAGAAACAGGACGTGCAAAGAGGTTCGTCCATGAGTTGTGAAATAGTATGTTATAGATTTTAACCCTCTCTGGACTGTGAATATCACGTTTCTTTAAAACCTTACAACAATGTATAGTTCCTCGTATGTAGGTTTACCTTAAGGTTTTTTATCTTTGTTGTTTACGATTTTTAATTCTCTCTGAACGTTTCCTTTGACTAATCTCTTTTCAACTAATGATATGTTCATTTCTTATAATTGATACCTAATTAAGCAACTGTAGTATCAAGCGTATTCCAAGATAGCTTATATAACGTTATATAGCAGCTGTAACTCCTAAACCTTATATTACAGCTGTAACTAATAAACTTTATATAGCAGCTGTAAATCCTAAACTTTATATAACAGCTGTAACTAATAAACTTTATATAGCAGCTGTAACTCCTAAACTTTATATAACAGCTGTAACTAATAAACTTTATATAGCAGCTGTAACTCCTAAACTTTACATAGCAGTTGTACACCCTAAACTTTATATACCAGCTGTAACTCCTAGACTTTATATACCAGCTGTACATCCTAATCTTTATGTAGTAGCTGTAACTCCTAAACTTCATATAGCAGCTGTAACTCCTAAACTTCATATAGCATCTGTAACTCCTAAACTTCATATAGCATCTGTAACTCCTAGACTTTATATAACAGCTGTAACATTGAGCGTATCACAAATGATCGAAAGATTCATAGACATTCTTTTCGTCTACTTTACCTAAACTTACTATAGCGGCTGTAACATTAAGAATATCATAGATCACTTTTAAATTCGTTAATTTTCGTCTACTATAACTAAACCTGACATAGCGACTGTAACATTTAGATCGGCTTACAATTTTTTGTCTCAAGCTTTGACCTTTTAATTTCTCGTACATAAACCTCATATACATTGGTAAATAATAAACTAACTAGTTTTGTATTAAGTAAAACCTTGCTGTGTTGATCTCTATCACTAAATCGGTACTTACAGAAACGCTCTCCATGCCAGGCACTTTCTTGCAAAATTCCCTTAATTCCATGCAGCTAACCTTCCCGCTGCCATCAGCATCCATTTCGACAAAAGCCTTGTTAATGTTCTCGATCACTTGTTCCTCGGCCTTCTGTTGTGACATCTTGAATCTGTCGAGATGTGCTGTTGTCTTCTGATGTGCGTATGCTGGGACGTCGAGAACTGACTGAAAAGCAGACGTTAAACCGTCTTAGGGGGGACCACAGTCGAAAGCGAGGCGCTGACGTGTCACGTGACTAATAGCACGTTTCCTTCAAGGCATTAAATCAGCGAAGCGCGACGGCCTCATATTCAACCTGGTTTGCTTCACTGAATGCCACTGTAATCGCCCGCTGCACTAGAATGCGTGTAAAGGTGTAGGTGGTTGATATGGTAGCAATGATATTTACCGCCATTTTAGATAACGCCTTTACCTAAAGAGAAATAAGTGATTAAAAAAAGATACTGCTTTATAGAATAAGATTTTATCCTGTGCATACTGCTGTGGATCAACATGGTTTAATAAGCATTGTACTGATCATAATGCAAACAAAGCCCTCTCTATACTGACAGACAGACAAACAGACAGACAGAATATTTTATTAACGTCTCACATGTGTCGTACATCCAATCGGTCAGCGATTTATGAGAGACAATATACATATGATAAAATCACTAAAATATGTAGGGATAAAAATGTCAGTTAAACATATATACACTATATAAAAATGTTATGGATTATATAAAAGATATATATAAATATATGTATACGAAATAAGTTGTTTCTTTCGCTAGAGAACTCATGCTGTTGTTTTGTTTTGCTTTGAATGAGGAAAGGGAAATTGCATTGGCAATAAGTTGACAGATATATGCCTTTTGTGAAACTATATGTGACATATAGACGAGTATTATCATAGCATTCAATCATCTCAAATATGGCTTGTTCAGTTATCTAACGTTAACGTTATTAAACGAAATCCAATTTTATTATTGCATATTATAAGACGGTGCAGGTGGTATACATGACGTGAACTCTTTTAATTTTTTTTGGTACTGACTGTTACTGTAAAGTATTATTTATTAAACTGTTCAGTATAATGGCAGTATAACGTCGCAATTTTTATCAAATAAGTACAATGTATTCTCACCAGAGTGTCAGATTTAGTCAATCTACTTTTAGAAATTAATCAAAAGCAGACAGAAAGACTGACTTAAGTTGACAGTGTTTTATATGTATCAAATGCACATGTGTGTTAATTGGAAGTGTGTTTTCAGGTTCCGAACATTTATTGAAGCTTAATTTATATTTCTTTGAATGGTATTTATTAGAAAGCAAAATAAATATGAACATGCATGAAACATTTTGACTTTCCATTAGAATAAATGGCATTAAAGGGACAGTAAGGGGGAATATAAGGTGATGTCAGGAAAATGAAAATTAATGGTTCCAAACGAAAGACAATGTATTTAAACTAAATGAAGCAGTAATAATAAAAAAAGTTTAGCAATGCGTTTCCTTTTTCTTGCACAAAATGTATAAAAGGTGTTCACACAAAATGGCCGCCAATGGATTTTATGGAAATCTTCATACTTTGTCCTCTGACTATGAATGATTGGCTTGTGTAATGAGATTTTTGACACTGTCAAAATAATACATTTAGCATTTACTTACAATTATCAGTGAAATATTCAAAATATAAAACTATCAAAAACCGTACTACTGCCCCTTTAAAAGCTGAATAAAATACAAAAAATACGGCTAACTTCTTTGGGATTAAGAACGAAATAAATCTGTTATTGATATGAAACTTTGTCATCTACAAACACGTGTTACCACGAGCCCCAGACAACGGAAAGTCATTCGTTTGAATTCCCAGCGTGATTACGTCATCGAACATACATCAACTTATCAAGTCCACAGTTAATTACAGGGTTAGTCCTTAAGTCTGTTGTTAAAAAGACGCTGTGTATAGTTATCTTCAGATTGTATGTGAAGCCCATTTGTCACATGCTTAAGCTTGAGTGAGAGCCTGTCATTTCACCCACAGTATAATTCGCATGTTCTATAGAGACGGGATGTGATGGTGATGAAATACTTCCACCATTGCTTTAGATGTAAATGTCAACAAGCCAATCTGGTATTCATGATATTGTTTCAACAATGTACTCACATTTTTAAGAATAGTAATGTATAGTATACTATCAGAAGTGATGATTACGACATTCCTATTTTGCTACTAGTATTTGAAGATTTGGCGTTGTAAAGTGGTTCGAAATCACCTACGCCAAATATCATGATTATATTATGTTATCTTTATGTAATGTCTGTTTATGAAAATCTTCCTTTCAGTGCTTGTCCGTTCGCTGTCGTATGACTGAATTTAAATCAGGATTTTGGATCGGTAAACGGACAATCTACGGTGGCTGACATTACCAAATTATGCTCTTTCTTATATAAGATCATGCTGTTCTATGAAGTAAAATCAATTTGGGGCTTAATTTATTTGAATTGATTATTCATATTTTAATGTTTTGAATGAACTCTATCATTCCCACATACGTGTGCCTTGGACAAGGAGATGATCTAGAAGAATAACATGTACGGTGACGGCGTAATTGAACGTTTTTAATAAAATACATAGTTAGTTAATTGTGAAATAAAGATGTCATTTTGTTTATATTCGTCAGTGGGAATGTAAACAAAGCCTACTTTAACCATGCTTGTGTTCAAGTAAAACTTAATCCACAGTGTAATGTGACCTTCATGTATAGAGAACTCGATGTGATGATGATGATGAAATACTTCCACCTAAGCTTTAGATGTAAATGTCAACAAGCGCATTTTGTTATCTTGTTTTCTCGGTGTTATTTCTAATTTGTAATCGAATATTTTAATGAAGGTCAATTGTGATCAAAATATGTACATCTTAAAAGGTCCCAAATCGCAACTCTATTTAAAGTTTACCATTTTCTGAAATATTTCCAGAATGAGTTTAATCTCTGTAGATGTCCAAGGTACGTTCATGTTTATCAAGTTAGACTCTTACATGTTTATTGAAGACATTCTTTCTTTCTTTAAGAAAATTAATGTGGACGATATTCATAATTCCATATGAACGTAAAGTTCCAAGTGTCTCTTTAAAACCATGCAGATGGTACTGTTGTCTTTACATTTATCCTTTTCATTTATTTTCGAGGTTGACCCTTCACTGAATCTAAGAGAAAAACTTTACTCTGTGCTTTATTGTATAACCATGTTGAAATATATGAAATAAACGTTAGAATTTGACATCTATGCTTTTTACCACTGTTTTATTCCAATACTTGGTACACTACCTACGTTACAAACAGTGAGAGTTATATACATCATTGTGCGCACCCTCCCAAGATTACTCTAATTATAGTACATTTAGAGGACGTAGTGATTTTGTGATAAAATTACCACATCTTTAACGTACTAATGTGGCCGTTAAGCTAATTTTTCTTTGGTTACAGATTATTTGATCCAAAATTATAATTATAATAGTTGTACTTGTGACACATGTAGAGTACATCCCTCCCAAAGATAAATCCTCTACCCGTCCCTGTACGTGCGGTATGTTTCTGTAAGAAAAATAACTAAGCCGATCTTTTAAAATTATAAGTAATGAAACTAAGCCGACCTTTTAAAATCAGAAGTAATGAAATTCCGACGATATTTATAATTAGTAGTAATGAGACAAAGCCGATCTCTTTATAATTAGTAGTAAGGAAACTAAGCCTGGTTTAAACAATAATATGATATCAGAAGATTGGATAAGCGGCAGGCTTATTAAAGTAACTTATCATTTTAACACTGTGATTTCTAACAGAGAGAGACATGATGATGAAATACGTTAACACGTCTCCTAGAGGGTTTGTGAGAGCCCCCTTACCCTCAACAACCCCGGGGCAATGTGACAATAGCGGAGATATCAATCAGGCTGGCCCGCCGCGAGCTATGTACATTCCTGACTGCTTACAGGAAAGAGTAGGACAGAGAAACCCGCCCTGTCCCACACACTTCTTGTACCTACCAGACTGGCGCAAAGGTCACGGGACATGCGCAGTGATGTTAGTATAAGCATAGGACGGCCGGTGGGAAGAAAGTAAACTGCCACAGAACAAATGTACTGGACAAATAAAGTTAGGGATATTTGTAAATTTTGAAGTATTGAACATATTGAAAACAATATTTAAAATATAAATATTGAAAATGATACTATTATTCTTTTACTAAGTATTGAAATCATTAATACCATCCCAATACCAAATTGTATTTTTTCCAGTATATATTGTTTTCTGTGTGTGGTAATATTAGTAGATTTCTAGACGTTAATTGCTTGGACGGGGAGGACGAAGTATATGTTCATTGGTGTAAACATTGAAAGGAAACATTAAAGAGAAAGGGAGAGTAAAGCTAACATATCGCAATTTCTTGTTTTAAAGGATGAAGGCAAAGTAATTCGCTTTCATGCATTATCATGTAGTCTTCGAGAGTCAAAGTAAAATGTTGATTTCGCAAAACATTTTGTGCGAGATGGACGAATTCATAATATATGAAGAAGAATATCTCTATTCATACTAGGGAAAATCATACTCGACTAGTTCTCGTTGGCAAATGCGCAACAATATGTCGTGTGAATCGTATAGAATTTCTAATTCAATTGCTAACTTTAGTAGTTCACGATTGCGAATTTGAACTTGGTTAGTAAATCATAGTTTGATGTTTGGGCGTCAAAGAAAGGCTTATAGTATGTGGGATAATTTATAGCAAGTAAGTGAGCAACGCGCCTGTTACTATAGACGTAAATAAACCCACCGGACCGGTCAAGAAGGCGTGGTCAGATCGGAGTGACCACGTGGATAGTAAATCATGAATGAATGTGTCAAGAGCCAGAATTACTAAGATTAAAACTTTTATGAAAGGATTATGATGGATAAGCCTGATATTGTTCTCAAATTTGTAGATGTACATGTATTCATAAAAATGAAGCTCTTGGCAGCAATTTTTGGGGTCTTTTTTCAAAATTTGAATTGAAATTGTAAACATTTGGCTCTTAGAGAATGTAAACTTGTACAAAGGCATGATTCTTTTTATCAATATTATTGGAAAATTTCAGTACTATCATAAACACTGAACTAGGAATACTCTGAAGCCTTTGAACATTTCATGCAAGCAACATCTTAGAGCTCAAGCGCCTTTGAGCATATTATGGATATTGGCGCTATACATTTGGATGATGATGATGATGATGACGAACCCGACCTATCCTGTAGTGAAGAGTAGTTAAAACTTGTACATATAAATCTTTGTAGATTACATATATAAACTGAAGTACAAACGTAAGTACACACCACAGTTAAGTTTGATTTATCCAATATCTTTAAAGGGGCAGTAGCACGTTTTTTGATAATTTTATATTTCAAATATTTCACTGATAATTGTAAGTTAATGCTAAATGTATTGTATTGACTGTGTCAACAATCTCATTACACAAGCCAATCATCCAAAGTCAGAGGACAAAGTATGAAGATTCACACAAAATCCATTGGCGGCCATTTTTTGTGTGAACACCTTTAATTCATTTTGTGTAAGAAAAATGAATCGCATGGCTAAACTTTCTGTTATATGTTTGAATTATTACTGCTCAATTTAGTTTCAATACATAGTCGTTCAACTGGAACCATTTATATTCATTTTTCTGACATCACCTTATATTCCCCCTAAAAACGTGTTACTGCCCCTTTAATACATGTGATGCTTTTGATTATCTCATCATTATAATCATAAATAAATATATTATAATGACTTGTGTCTGCAGAAGGTTAAACGAATATTTTGGTTTTTGGTTATTTCATTTATTTGGATACCTATGTTCAATGTTGGCAGGGGTAATAATAAAAAATACACTAACATGACCCTTGATACTAACATAATATCTATCTATCTATCAATAAGCAATTGTGTTTTATCAATATACATTTTTGAAGAAAAAAAATTTAATGTTAAAGTGGACTTAAAAAACCCCACCTAGATGTTTTCTATGAGTAACATATAACCTTCTGTACTTTGAAATTCTAGAGTTCTTAACCATGAAATTGAAAAGAATACATATGATAACCAACGGAGGTGTGGACTTTCTTTTGTAACTCATTTTATATGGCTCTCTTTGAAGATGACAACACTCTTACCAATTTCTAAACACTTTCCAATGCTGTCCTACATTTTGTAATATAATCGATCTACCATTTAGATACATCATTTTGTGTGCAGAATTTCTGCAGTGATAAACACTTTGAAAACTATTACAAAATAACCTTTTCCTTTCTTTCCGTGCTCTTTATTTAGACATAACCTATTTCTTAGTGTGCATGATAAAATAGATTGGACCGAAAGGCTTTTCATGCAGCTCAATTCCTTTCAGTGAATGAGAAGACGTTTAAAGCAATCATTCATGCTTAATAGGTAACGCCGAATAATGACATCTTTCTGGTAGGTTTCTTCAGTCATGGTATTGTTGACTATGTGTAGAAATAAATTTATATTGAAAAATACTCGAATCGGTCAACACCTCGCGCTCCGCACGTTGCCTATTTTCACAAAGCCCTGTTGAAATTAGGTAGCTTAATACCCCAAGGCTATTATAAATGGATCTGCGGAATTAGGCAATGGATGTTAACTAGATTACGCTATAGCACATATAAACCTAACAAAGATAACTGATGAGATTAGTTCCTGAAGGCATTAAATCAGTTGTATGATGCAACTTTGAATCTACGTGACCTAATACTAAGTATAAGTTACAGACATGTGAACATGACGTTACTTACCGTTGCTTTGTCGGACTTTCGTAAAGCAGAGCCTAGATTAAGCCTCTTTAGCCCTAATTCAGTCCTAAGTAATACTAAAAAAGGGTTTATCACTAAAAGACTGTGTATATTGTAAGCCCTGGTGTTTAAAGGGGCAATAGCACGTTTTTTGATAATTTTATATTTAAAAAATTTCACTGATAATTGTACGTTAATGCTTAATATATTATTTTGATAGTGTCAAAAATCTCATAACACAAACCAGTTATCCGTAGTCAGAGGACAAAGTATGAAGTTTCACCTAAAATCCATAGGTGGCCATTTTGTGTGAACAACTTTTATTCATTTTGTGTAGGAAAAAGGAATCGCATTGCTAAACTTTACATTATATATTTGAATTATTGCTGTTCCATTTAGTTTAAATGCATTGTCTTTCAATTGGAACCATTAATTTTCATTTTCCTGACATCACCTTATATTCCCCCTAAAAACGTGCTACTGCCCTTTTAAGACTTATCAAATATGGTACTTTGAAATGACCCACTCTGTCTATTTAACCATGGCAAATATTGAAAATCAGCGCCAATGGCGAGACGATCCCTAAATATGGTTTGGAAATGGTTCTTTAAAACATGGAATATTGGTGACCCTTTGTAAGTGCTCCTGGAGTTATTTTATGGACGTCAAAACGAAACCCAAATTACATTAAAGTCGCTTTTTAGATACACAAGCAATTTAACAAACGTACGGTATACAGCTGTAAATACCTTAAAGGGACAGTAGCACATTTTAGGGGGAATTTAAGGTGATGTCAGGAAATCTAAAATAAATGGTTCCAATTGAAAGACAAGTTATTAAAGTTAAATGAAGCAGTGATAAATTAAATACATTATGTAAAGTTCAGCCATGCAATTCCTTTTTCTTACACAAAATGAATTAAACGTGTTCACACAAAAATGGCCGCCAATGAACTTTTAGTGAATCTGTTTAGTTTGTTCTCTTACAATGGATGATTGGTGTGTGTAATGAGATTTGTGACATTATCAAAATAATACATATAGCATTAACGTAAAATTATCAGTGAAACATTGAAAATATAAAATGTTCAAATTCTTGCACAAGCTGCGATCTTGTAATGCAAATGAACGTTTAATGTCCCTCTTATCATTGTTTCATGGAACCCATTTTAACTTTTACCCTAAAATGTCGATTCCTTGTCTAACCATATAATACTAAGTAGAGTTGTTCTTAACGCTGTTTACCTGCGAAGTTATGAAGTTATCTTTATAAAAACGAAATACTTTTGAAATTATCACTGACGATTCAGTTTAATCCGAATTACAATATACACTGTTGATTGTTAAAGGGGCAGTAGCACGTTTTTAGGGGGAATAAAAGGTGATGTCAGGAAAATGAAAATTAATGGTTCCAATTGAAAGACAATGTATTTAAACTAAATGGAGCAGTAATAATTCAAAAAAATTTCGTAAAGTTTAGCCATGCGATTTCTTTTTCTTACACAAAATGAATTAAAGGTGTTCACACAAAATGGCCGCCAATGGATTTTATGTGAATCTTCATACTTTGTCATCTGACTATGGATGATTGGCTTGTGTTATGAGATTTTTGACAATGTCAAAATAATACATTTAGATCGGGTATTCTTTTCGTGTTGGTCGTTGGAACAAGTGTCGTTTCATGAAGTATCTGTAAAATTAGTGATATAACAACGAATATTTTGAGAAATGCAGGTGTTTGAGATTTGTTTCCCGTTTTGTTTACTTGTTGCCTAGTAACGGTAAAGGTGAAGAGATAGTACAGAAGCGTTGCTTCAAGTTTTGAATATATGGAGAAGTTCACTGCACTCTGGTGAACGTGTCAGCAGCCACGGAAATTCTAAGAAAATCTCCTAAACGTCCGTTAAGAAATGCTAAGCCGCCATGATGTTTTTCGCCCATGGGCACGTCCATTAGACAAAGGTTACCTGAGTTTATGAAGTGCAGCGTAATACACTCAGGGAACCAGAATGATGGATTCCCAGCTTAAGTCAGACAGTGCCAACATCCGCCCCTACTAACTACATTGCGAAATACTAATCAGATATGTTATTCGATTAAAAACCCTGAAGAACAATACATGCTGACCGAAAGTAAACTAACTTGAAAGTAGAAATTTAATACAATCAAACTTGAGTTGCATTGGTAAAGGTTTCTCAAGGCTGATGAATCAACTTTAAGCTGTCATCTGTGATACACCGAAATTAGGATATAAACGCGTCTTGAGAAAAGCATTCTCGATTATCCAGAGTTTAATTACGTTCCGATTATATCTCCACTAACCTCTGGAACCAATATGGGCTCAATGCGATTCATAAATTACCTCCCCCTTAGTTGCATTACCGTCTTTCATTAGCCAATCAGATAGGCCTTTAGTCAGAGTCAGAAATAGGAAAGAAATCATAGAGGCAGATAAACGGCGAATGAGTGAGTTGGGGTTTAACATACAATCAGCAATTTTTTCAGCTATTAAAACATGTGGATTTGCCATCCAAAAGACAGAAGATCGGAGAGAAAGAAGTTCGACAGGATGAGAGAACAGACGAAAAAGAGGGATAGAAAGCAGGTTTTAGAACGACACAAATTTGGTCTGATTTCTCCCAATTGAATTTTAAAGCTTGGGTGACCCTACCAGCAACATGCCAGCTCCATTTGGCATAGCTCAAGGGTCGGGGAAGCACACAAGCCACCACACCGCAATAACGTTTTGAGTTAAGTCAATAAAATTGTCTTGTTTCTCCGGTGGGATTACTTGTGGTTTAACGCCGCTTTTACTTATTTCACTTATATCACGGCTGCTAGTGTTACTACAGGGAGAAAGCCAGTGACAATGCATTGCGGTGAAACCTGCGAACATCGACTGGAACTAGCCAACCATGGATTGCACTGTTCCTAAGATCAGTTAAGCCATCTTACTGCGTGAGAACAGTTGAGACAAAGTTGCCGGGCACTTGGCGAGATTTGAACCCCGGACCTCTTGATCAAAAGCTGGACGCACTAACCACTGCGCTATACCGCCCCTCAGCGTCATCAAGTCTCTGATCTGAACTACTCTGGAGATATTATGCTTGTCTATTATAAACATTACTATTATACAAGATTTCATATCCAAAAGAAAAGAATGCACGTTCACATTTTTTTTATTTCGTAATATGACAATTGGCAAAAATCACCGCAAAATCAGTAACACAGGTATGGACACAAGAGTCTAGGTCAGGGCATTATGAAGATTAACAGTTTATGCTGAACAATTGCATTCAATCGAAATGTGAAAATAAATTGAATCAGACGTGTCTGTTTCCTCTAGGTTTACTAGTCTTCAAGTTAATCTTACTTAGCTGTTCAGCATGCATCTAGAAATTCCTGGTGAAGGACCTTGACAACAATGACATTAGATACTAGGTGTTAATAGATTTATTCCTGTCGTATCTCTCCTTGGTATCTTTTAATAAATACTTTTGGTATGTTGGTAATACTTTGGTCGATAACGGTATAACGGTAAAGCATTGTATCCTTCGTAACTGCGGAATACAACCTATAATACTGCACTAGCGATCTCGTATAGAAGATGTTACCATGGCAAGGAAGGATACATGATTTCTCAAGTGACTCCCAAGCTATCTTTATCTAAGCTGAGTAGTGATTGATGAAATAAAAACCAAACATCATATTATGAATTTATGACATTCATAAATGCTGAATTGTAAATATGTAGCTGCGAATCCTGAGCAATGAATGTAAACAACACAACAACAGAGGAGTTCCAACAGTGACCTTCTGTAAAGATTTTAACCAACTAAAAATACTGATAACCTTATACCGCAAAAATAAACAACATTCCATAAACGTTAATGAAATCGAAATTCGTAAAATGAGCAATGTCGACAATTTTTTCGACACTTAACTTTCTGTCATATATATTTTTCCAATATGAGACCTGTTTGTACAGATGATAACGAAGCTACTCTATTTGGTATAATGGCTGATTTTGGAAACAAAGGGAGATCACTCTAACTGTTGTTGAAAGCGTATAGGAACTCGTCGAGAGTTATCTGCCCATCTCCACCGGCGATGTAGTCGAATGTTTTCTGTATATCGGCTTCGGAGTAGGAACACTGCTGCATCAGAACTCTAAACTCATCACAATCGAGTTTTCCGTCTTTGCTCTTATCTAGCTGGTGAAACAGAGTGGTGATGTGGCATTCCCTGGAAGAAAATTAAAGTTAAGGTTGAGCCATTGGTTTTTACCGGGGACGTAGCTTAGTGGTAGAGTGTCCGCTCGTCACCAGGAAGACCGGGGTTTGATTCCCGGTCGCGTCATATCAAAAGACGTTAAAGGGGCAGTAGCACGTTTTTAGGGGGAATATAAGGTGATGTCGGGAAAATGAAAATTAATGGTTCCAATTGAAAAACAAAGTATTTAAACTAAATGGAGTAGTTATAATTCAAATATATAACGTAAAGGTTAGCCATGCGATTCCTTTTCTTACACAAATTGAATTAAAGGTGTTCAAAAAAAAATGGCCGCCAATGGATTTTGTGTGAATCTTCATACTTTGTCCTTTGACTATGGATGATTGGCTTGTGTAATGACATTTTTGACACTGTCAAAATAATACATTTAACATTAACTTACAATTATCAGTGAAAATTTAAAAATATAAAATTATCAAAAAACGTGCTACTGCCCCTTTAAACGGTGGGAGATGTTGCTGCCTTGCTTGACACTCAGCATTGTAAAGGCAGAACAACGCATTAACTGGCGCTGCACTGTGACTGTGGTGTCATGGGCACAAAACAAATTTCCAATATGTACATGTACTGAGGAAAATAAAGTGTTATTATTATTAATTATTGATAATTATTATCTACATATCTCTGATTCAGTTATCAAGTGAAATGTGAAGGCAAGGAGTTACATATAGGTCTGAGTCAAGGAATAAAGAATTATGACTTCAATGACAAATTGGAGGTTGAATTTCATGTCATTTAGCGAAGTTTGGTGAATGAGTTGTTAAGTTGTTTTGACATAAGGTGCTCTGAGATAGCAGAAAATTGCAATTGACAGAAATCGAATGAGTGAAGAAATTGTAACTATAGGTGAGAGGTCATTGCTTGAAAAGCACCTACTTTATTTTCTTTGGGTCCATTTTGTTGCATAATGCTTGGAGTTCATCAACGGTGATTTTCTGGTCACGTGACGTGTCTATTTCGCAGAATGCTTTCTGAAATTAGAAAAAAAGGGAAAAGGATTAAACGATTTTTCTGGAACACAAATCTTGCTTCTACTAAAAGATGTGACAGTTCGGTTTGAAGTTAAAATGTACCAAATAATGTTTCCAAAAGTTATCATACAGAAAATTAAAGCGTCATATAACATTAAGGGCGATATATTGAAATAATGTAATAATAAAGGTATTTTACAAAATAATGCATCATGTCGTAAATGTGGCTAGAATGATTTTGGTTGTTAATATGTCCTGTTCTAGAACAGTAGCGACAAAAACAAGGTTTCTGATTATGGTGCAGCATACATCGAAAGGTTATTTTGCCACCTCCGTTTGCAAAGATACTCATTAATAAACAGCGATTTCAAAATTCATTTTCTCCAAAGCTTCACAAATACATTCTCGCAGCTGATAAGAAAACTTAAAGTATGTCCATTTTATTTGTCGTTTTGGAACAGGATACACATTGTTTGACAACGGAAACCTTTGTATGATACACACATGATGCATGACAAAGCTGTTGCATTATCGATAACGTTATTGATTCTCATACGGTGCACTTTGTCAGTTTGTGAGGCAGGTGGGTGTGTGTATAAAATCAATAATTTGGTCGAAATGACGATTAACGTTTCAAATCGTCTTTTTGTAAGAGATCATGATCTTAACAGAGAATAAATGAGATCATTAATTTGATTTGGTTTGATGTGAATGTAAGTACTTGATCTATCTTTTCGAGTGATCTTATATTTGTATAATGTATGCATATATCTTTGTACCATTTGTATATGGGCCGGATGCCTTAAGTACAATAAACTTCTTTGACTTTGACTTTGAGTCATATAGTACAAAATGTCAAGTTATGTTCAAGTGAAATTGTCAGGGACGTGTATCTACGTTGTTTGTGAAAGTACTACCGGATTTTGTATTATTTCCGCATTCTGTGTTATTTAATTTTCCATGACACTCTCCTTTGTGTACAAGTCAATTTATAGCCTATTTATCTCTAAGATAAACACTTCAGAGTATGGAATGCAAATATGCTCAACATGTTCGCAAGGACTGTGCGAAAGCCTGTTTAAACAAAGGGTTAGAATTTTCAAAACTATTTATCTCAGCTTTCTTAGTAAACATTGTAATACGTTAAAACAAACTTAGTGTACACCTTAAACCATGAAACATTTTCACACTATAAAGTTGCGTACATATGGAACATCATTATGTCTGTATGTGCTTGAATGTTATTGTTAAACGCCACGAATTCATGATAATAATTATAAGGAGTTTTTGTTAATTTTTGTCTTGAAGTTTTCATATCTGATTTGTCACATAGTTTATTTGCAACAATTTATTGCAGAACAGTATTCTAACACTGTTAGTTAACTTAAATCGACTCAGGTTTCAAGTACTATGTAAAACTCTTTATCTAAATGAATTTTATTTGACCAACATATCTATCCAATATGAAAATCACAGAATTATTATTCATATATTGGCCTATAACGTAAAATTCCAATATCTTAAGGATAGTTTTACAAGGCTAGTTGAGTGTGTACATAACCTTTTTACGAGACACTTGACTTTACCAGGTACTTCATAAAAGACGTTATTTTTATGGTGGTGTAAGATGTCAGGATGATAGACTACCTGTTCGTATTTACATAAAAACTATGCATTTGAAAACCAGGTCACGTAAGATATTGTAACTGGCGGAAGTTTGCAAATAAATGCAGTTTCTCTCTGTCTCAGATGTCCTAGTTGTGTCTGTCTCTATGTCTCTCTCTCTGTGTCTCTATTTCTCTCTTTCTCTCTCTCTCTCTATGTCTCTCTATGTCTCTCTCTGTCCCTCTCTGTCTCTCTATGTATCTATGTATCTCTCTGTCTCCCTCTGTATCTCTCTGTCTCTCTTTGTCTCTCTATGTCTCGATTTCTCACATAACGGAGGCATTAGGAATAACATGTAGAGGATAAGCCACATAGAAACGTTTAGCTAAGTTTATCATGGTCTTGTGAAGTGAAGCGCGGGAAGACAAGATCTTACTTACCACAAGACCCTCACAGCCAATGGTCTTCCTACAGAAGTCTGTAAACTCTCCATACGTCACCACCCCATTCTTGTCTGTATCCATATCGTCAAATGCTTTTCTAACGCTGTCAGAGATACCTTGTTGAGCTTTCTGTTGCGCCATGTTGATCGTTGAGTTGTTCGTCTGCTCGATTCTCTTCACCTGTTGTCAGTTTTGTAGGAAAGCAGACGATATCTCAAAACGAGGCTCGCTACTTAAAACGAGGCAAGCGCAATTGGCTCATTTCGAAATGGTTGATTTCAACTGATACATGACAAATATATGAAGCAATATCCTTATGATTACACAATATTGAGTGATTAATGTCGAGAAACATCTGCTTAGATAAGTCATCATCTAAATCGTAACTTGATGACATACAATGCAGACATTAACTGAAATTTCGATTTCGAAGATTTAAGAAACATATAGAAGGTAAAGAAATGTGCCATTGAAACACTTGTATTTGTATACTTTCATAACAATGCTAGTACCTTAAACGTTAAAATTTGGAAAGCGTGATAGCGTTTTAAATTAGTATACTTACGTTAACGAAAGTTAACCGACATTATATTATCATTGAGCTATAGGTATATCTTTGGTAAAAGGTCACATCATTGGAAAACACTGTATATCGCATTGACTTTGGGACATACCAATACAATAGGAACGAATTATCACTAGTTATTAAACGTCTATCACCTAGTTATTCTATGTCACGAATGGTATATATGATGAATAATTTCAAGAGCAAAGAATTCAGATTCTGATTAATTGTCATGGCTATGTATACTATATCATTCAACTATAACGGAATGCCTAAAGTTCTTCTTCAAAACAGATCAATATTGCATTTACATACACCTATAATATTTGAATAAGCCGAGACATAAGAACTGTACATCTGTAGTATAATTTTCAAAACATAGCTTGTAGTTTTTGAACAATTGGCAAAGCGATAGATGCCTAGATTCCAACTTCATAACAGAACAATATTGTATTCAAAATACACGTATATATGTATGTATTAGGTTAAGCGTAAACCGTATATATGTTTGATAATTTCAAGAACAAAGACTTTAGTTTCTGATTAATTGCCATGGCGATTTATAGTTCAAACTAAAATGCCTGAGCCCTACTTCATAGTTTATACAATATTGCATGTTCCATACACGTATGCATAGATGTCTTAGGTTAAACATAAATCGTATATATGTTGGATAATTTCAAGAACAAAAAAGTAGTTTCTGATTAATTGCCATGGCGATTTATAGTTGAAACTAAAATGCCTGATCCCTACTTTATAGTTTATACAATATTGCATGTTCCATACACGTATGCATACATGTCTTAGGTTAAGCATAAATCGTAATATATGTAGGATAATTTCAAGAACAAAGACTTTAGTTTCTGATTAATTGCCATGGCGATTTATAACTAAAACAAGAAAGTCTGATCCCTACTTCATAGTTTAAACAATACTGCATGTTACATACACGTATGCTTACATGTATTAGGTTAAGCATAAATCGTAATATATGTAGGATAATTTCAAGAACAAAGACTTTAGTTTCTGATTAATTGCAATGGTGGTACTACATCAAAAGTACTACATCATATCAGAACAATATTGCCCCCAAAATACACCTATACATATATGTAATAGGTTAAGCATAAATCGTGTGTTTGATGTATGATTTTAAGAACATAGACTTCAGTTTCTGATTAATTGCCATGACGATTTAAAGCTAAAACAAGAATGCTTGAGTCCTACTTCATAGCATATACAATATTGCATTCTAAATCACGCATACATTAAATGTATCACATTAAGCATAAATCGTGCGTTTGTTGAATAATTTCAAGAACATAGACTTTCATTTCTGATTAATTGCTATGGCGATTTAGGCCTATAGTTCAAACCAAAATTCCTGAGTCCTTCTTCATAGCATATACAATATTGCATGTTACATACACGTATGCATATATGTATTATGTTAAGCATAAATCGTGCGTTTATTGATTAATTTCAAGAACATAGACTTCAGTTTCTGATTAATTGCCATGTCAATTTATATCTAAAACAAGAATGCCTGACTCCTACTTCGTAGCATATACAATATTGCATTCTAAATCCACGTATGCATATATGAATGGATAACCCTGGAGCTAAACCAATTGGAGTCTCCAAACTCGAGTGGCTATAGCGGAGATACTTGATGGTACATAAGGAGATTAAACAACACTGTAAAGAGGTCAAGGGTGGTCAAGAGGTTGTTGAAGTGGTCAGACAAGAAGAGACAAGCCACGCCTATGTCCACTGTCCACTCCCTGAAAACAGGTCATCTTGTTTTGTATGCTGTGATGGGTTCCTAACCTTGGGGCAACACTTTCGCTACCCGTAATGCCTTACATTAAAGGGGCAGTAGCACGTTTTTTGATAATTTTATATTTTAAAAATTTCTCTGATAATTGTATGTTAATGATAAATGTATCAATTTGATAGTGTTAACAATCTCATAACACAAACCAATTATCCATAGTCAGAGGACAAAGTTTTAAGATTCACCTAAATTCCATGGGCGGCCATTTTGTGTAAACACCTTTAATTCATTTTGTGTGAGAAAAAGGAATTGCATGGCTGAAATTTACATTATTTATTTGAATTATTACTGCTCCAATTAGTTTAAATGCATTGTCTTTCTATTGGAACCATTAATTTTCATTTTTCTGACATTGCCTTATATTCCCCCTAAAAACGTGCTACTGCCCCTTTAAGAACTGCAGCAGAACTTTGTTTGTACTTCTTCAGTTTTATTGACCCCTGCTGTTTCCATAGTTACATTTATTGATTGATTTTCTTGACCATCAACCAGCACAGTATCTGTGTATGAAGAATGATACATATTATTATTAAAAGCATACAAGGGCCAAATTTGAATGACAACAATACTTTTCAAAAGAAGTTTTGAAAGTTGTATATGCTAGTTTTAACTACTGTAACTACATTTTTGAAAGTTGTATTAACAGGTTTTGAAAGTTTCAATACAAAATTTTGTAAGTTGTAGATTAAAGGTTTTAAGATGTATTTCAAATTTTGAATAGCGTAATTTCAACTTTAAAAGTATGTGCAACTTTCAAAAGTTTGAATTAAAATTATTAATTAGTTTATTAATTACTATAAATTACAACTTTCAAAACTTTTTATTACAACCTTCAAGTTGTAAGTGCAACTTTTGACGATTCTATTACTATTCTCAGATCAACCATACCCACAGCATATTGGCAGTGTTTTTATTTGACCATATGTTACATGACACGTCTTTAAAAGTGAATTCGAGCAAGTGACCCTGTAACATCCTGGCGGTTAATGTCTAATAGATCATACTGGTACAGAACATGACAGCTGTTCTATTGATAGGACGCTCCACGTTCTATACCTTAGCTTGGTTCTCATGATAATAATTACCATCCTGCTACATCAGGTTGTAGCATAACGCGGAGACATATACGCTGATGTAGCAGTATGTGTGGTTACCTACATTTGAATATTTTCATTGTGTTTGAGAAGCGTGGTTGACAGAAGATTGAACTAATGTTCAACATCTTAATCATTCATGGTCATTTACTAAAAAGGTGTTTTAATCAGTGAAATATCAAAACATTCATCTTTTGTAGTTCAAAATCGACACGCCAAGGCACATATATAATAAAACATAACTTCTCTAAATGGAGAGAAAGAGGTCTGTTTTTAACCTCAACATTCCCTCCTTATTTGTTCTTGGTATAAGCTTTTGATTCGTTAAATCGAAATAACGCATAGCTCAAACGAGGCCAGTAAAAAGGCATTGGCATGTACCAGCATGATCGCCTTGATGATATTCACCATCCTGTTCTATGCATTAAAAGCACCCAATGACACCAAGATTTCGTAAAAACAGAAATGCACAGAAAATTAATACTTTTCAGTATTTCTGAAGATCTGCACTCACTTAATCTATCATATAAACTAATTTGAAAAGATTGCAAAAAGTTATAAAGTTAGTTTTTAATATCAAAGTATTTATTGCAACGTGGCGTTTTCAATAGATTCGTCAGTGTCATGTTTCAACGATGCATCAAATCCGCATGGACAACGATATCGTCATACCTAGTATATATTTTGCATTTTGCATCAGAACCCAAAATGGCAGCCATTAAAGGGGGTCTCCAACTTCTAATTTTTAACTTCCAGTGTTTTATTAGAGGGTCAGAGAGGGCCTCGCTAATAAAACACTGTACGTTAAAAATTAGAAGTTGGAGACCCCCTTTTATTTTTTTAACTTCCAGTGTTTTATTAGCGAGGCCCCGAGAGGGTCGGAGAGGGCCTCGCTAATAAAACACTGGAAGTTAAAAATTAGAAGTTGGAGACCCCCTTTAAGTTTCATGCAACAAGAGACCCTTCGTTGTGAATTAAGACATCAGTGAAGTAGCTGATATTCCTAAAATCAATATTTCAACTTTTGTTATCTGTTTATCGATTAGGGTATTTAAAAGAAATATGCACACGATCCTACTTAAGTCGTTTCAACAGTCAATGTTCCATTTTGTGCAAACCCATCTTGCGTTTGTGGACACCTCTCAAAACCTTTGGCCCTCTTTTATTCGTTTTTTGATTGTCGGTCGATAAGAAGGAGAAAGGGTTTTTTCTTTGCACCAATATTCCCTCAAATAAGCAATGCAAGTAGAACGCCAAGTGCCTGATGTAGCGCCTATAACGATACATTTCTCGTTGGTTTACAGCAAAGAGCAGTTAGAAAGTGCATGACCCTTGGACCGTATTTATTGTAATGACTTGTCATTATCTATATATGTTTGAAATTAAACATTAAACAATGAACGTTACAATTTACATTCTATTACAGCTTTGACAACTGCAGCAATAATAACTAATAAGTACTGTTGACATTTTGTTGGATTTTAATGTCCATAAATCGTTGTCAATAACAATTATTCGCGTTTTCAATAGATTCGTCACTGTCATGAGAATAGACTTTATCTAAATCTCTATAACAATTGACATTTAATGTATCACGTGTGCATGCTAAAGATGACTCGATCAGATAGGTATTTGACAGGAGAATATGATTTAAGGAATAATGAAAATGTCAACCGTGTGTAGCTGTGTAGACACATAAAATATGAACATGAAATCCCAGCAAAAGTTATGATAGAATAAACGGGATATTTATATGACCAGTAAAATGAAATCGAAAATACATTCTACCAAACATCACAAAATGTTTCGAATAAGAATATACGCATACCATGTTCGGTTAAGATACGCGCTTCCATTTACCGAGCTCAAATGAGTGAAAGGTGGTCCCACATAATGGCCGCCAGCAGTTTTCGTCTCCCACTTGATATTGTATCTGATGAGGATATTTAGGTTGAATAATGAACTATCTGAGGATAATTCATTTGACGTAAATTGATATTTATTTGAAAAGAAAATAAGAGGAAGAATTCCTGAAAACGTGTTTGTGTAAACGCAATTTATTTGGTACGGAAAAGGCGCGTATGCGCCCATTTTGTGAGTAAGTGAGAAGGGTTTAACGTGCGAGTGATTAGGTTATCAGCTGGTTCAAGCGTGTGCACAATAGTTATATAATTTGGTGCGCAATCGCAAATTTGTTTGGGGCGCAAAACTCATATTGATGTGCCCAAAAGCAAGGTGCTACTATCTCTTTAATTGGTGGGGAACAATGGGACGGGTCGGTGTAAGGAAACCAAATGTGTCAAAATGAGGGTGCGGGTGTTGGTGTCAGAGAAGAAGGGGGCGTGGTTAGTGAAGTCGTAAAGTCTTCTTCCTACTATATTATCTAGGCTGGGAATGTTCCCCTGCATGTCTGCACGTGTTGACTGTAGTTTTCGTGGGCGTTGCTACACCGGCATGTAGCAGGTGTAATTCTGGTTAAAACCCGTCTTCGGGCCATTTGGCTTATCTTGTTTATTTCAAGTCTCTTTTCGTCAAACGAGACTGGAACAGATCATTAAACTACATTGTGTCTCTAGACTTTCTTTTAGTCACTTAATAAGAAAATTAAACACAAATTGTATACAGTGTCATCTCCCTTTGTAAATATCATATGTAACCTGTGCCGATCACAAATCACAATATAGTGGGGTTTTTTTCAGAAAGGCTGTTTTTGGATGCATTGTCTTCTTGTATTGATATCATACATTACAATGTTACTTGCAGAAAAAAGTAAAACCACAACCTAGATATAACATCTGCTTTATAAACGTTCTTCCTGTATTCAGGTACCCAGTTGTACAGATGGGTGGCCTGAGTGCCCAAGGACACAACGCAGTGTTAAGCCCAGGTCACAAATGTTTGGTGTCTGCGTCTAGATTCAAACCCGAGTCTTTAGAGTGACAGGCTAGCGCGCTAACCATGCTCCCAGTGATATTTGATATATGTGGAGTTAAAACCATTAAACAGCGCCCAATTTCCAGATACCAAAATTGTCGCAATAAGACAAGTTATGAAAGTTATGACTATAAATTACTCTTCTCAAAATTGGGAGTACAGTGTTGACATAATATCTTGAATACTAGATGGGCTCGTTGACATTTACCTAAAGCATTGGTGGAAGTATTTCATCATCATCATCATCATCATCATCATCATCACATCGCTTCCCCTCCAGTACATGCAGGTCGCATTATACTGTGGATTAAAGAGGCACTCCGTGAGTTGTTAGGGTCACATAGGCCATACTTTACCCATGGTGTCATTTGATCCGGAAGTACCGACTTGCGCTGAAAAGTATGACGTTAAAGCTAATCGGCGTTTTATAGTGCACATATGAAGGTAAAAAGTCGCGATAATGATCGAAAACCGGACAATGACTAGCCTCAGTCAGTCATACGTGTGCAAACTTATCTAAAGAATTCAGGTTGACAGTTAAAATTCATAATGTTTGGTAGATTAATTATAACTAGGATTCGTGTATGCTGGATGTGGGACTTCGAGATTTTGAGATTTTCATTAGAAAGGGTATTTATCATTTATCATTTGTCAAATGGGTTGAATGGGTGAGATTTATATAGAGATATTTTTATAATTTATATCTCCCATTTGTCATTTAGGGTCGCGCCATCTTGAATTAAATGAAAAACAAACCAAATGACTTTGACCCTTAGAAAAAAATATGCATAAGCTAAATTTTATCTTTGAATATTTTGATTGTTCTTCAAAACGAGACAGTTTATAGTCTATGTAGAATATCTCATCGCCGAAGGCACGCTGTCTTATTCTGATTTATATCTTGTATTCTAGGGCAAGCTTCATTTTGATTTATATCGTGTATTCTGGGGTAAGTCTTCGTGGATCTTCTCATTTAGATGGACTTGTTGTTTCTCTGTAACGAGTATTTTAAGGAATGCGTTTAAGTACACCCCTCTATTGTGAACTCATGTGAACGGAAAACGAGCTAGAAGGTTTACATTGACTTAATAATGATAGTCTTATGATACAATATATATATATATTTCGTAAGGTTAGACATCAATATAATGTGACACATATCATTCATGGTTTCGTCACATGGAAATACAATATCTAAAGGTTTACTTTCAACATCGTAGATAGATACGCCGTATAAGCCAAGAATACTGAGGTACAAAAGAAAGATTACACTTCAGTTGGTTTTATCACGTCCATGATTTCAAATACAAATATTTCAATTGACAAGGAGAGGACTTTTTTATTTTTCACACAAAAACTATATTCTAAATTTTTTATAAAACGTAACTTTTTCTAGACAAAGAAGATATTTCAGAATCACCAAATAAGCTTTTTTCACGTTTTTAAACATTGTGGAGGTCATGTTTTGTTATAAATTTAGCGCTATAAAAGTCACAATCTATCATTTTGAAATTTTGATTCTTACCCCTGCCTCTATAGATATTTTGATAAAACATATACCATACACCAAAACATTCATATGTGCAAATATGTGTTGTGATCGTGCAACTATCAAATGCACCACATGCCTTTAAAATATGTACAAAATAAAAAAAAATGTGGTGTAAACTTTCTTTTGTGCCTCAGTGTATAACAATATAGTTATAATGAGGCGACCGGAGACGATTATATCATAATGAATAGAACGTTTTACTGACAAATGCCATTAAGTTTCTCCTAATGAAACCTACGCACTGACAATACATGACAAATTATTGGAGAACATGTGTAATATACGAATATGTTCCTTTCCAAGAACGCCTAACGCTAAAGTAAGCAAAAGTTATCTCACACAAGTACAAACATACAACTTCTGATAAACACAACCTTTAGAGTTGTTTCTATGGCAACGTGACCTGGGATACCTATTTAGCAATGACATTTAAACTGAAATATTCAAATTGCCCCTAGAAATTCAGCGATTATGTTAATTGGCCTGCACAGCGAGACAGGATATACAACGAAACTGTCATGCACTGATACATGTGATACGTGTCCCTTGGTTGGTCATATGGATTTTCAGAATAGCAACTGTAAAATATTTAAATCTTGCATGGATGTTCTTGAATTTGGACAAATGTTTTATATATACCTAGCATGCTTTTGAATTTAAATTGATCTTTTCTCTCTGGTGCTTATTTCATACGTCTTGTTATAATTATCCATTTTACATTTTTATGAATTTATTTATCATTTTACCTTTATAGTCTCTGATAATCCCATATGGGATGGCACATCAAATTTATATTGTTTTGTATATAGAATATATGTATGGCCTGTGAATAAAATAAAATATCCTTCGGTCTGTCTGCAAAATGTTCAAGTATATCCACCTAGATATCCTGTTATGTAATTATTTCATGTGAGTGAAGAGTAATTTCAATGTTGTATTATCTATAAATCTATATCTATATATATCTATCTATATATAAATCTATTTCTTGGATTAAGTTGTTGCTTTATCATACTTCAAACAGTACGTTTGCAAATCACCGAATAAGGTATGTAGCAACACTCCATGAGGCGTTGAAATCACATATTCAAAACTTTACAGAAGAAGAGCGGGAAGAAAAACATTTTATTTATGTGTCACACAGCGTACATGCTTGCGACAAGTTATACTATACCACAAACACAGCACGCCGTCTGGTTACAATGGCCGATGAGACACTAAAACACATTTTAAATAGCCATTAGAGATTTAAAGGAGCAGTAGCACGATTGTAGGGGGAATATAAGGTGATGTCAGGAAAATGAAAATAAATTATTTCAATTGAAAAACAATGTATTTAAACTAAATGAAGCAGTAATTATTCAAATATATAACGTAAAGTTTAGCCATTTCCTTTTTCTTACACAAAATGAATTAAAGGTGTTCACACAAAATGACCGCCAATGGATTTTATGTGAATCCTCATACTTTGTCGTCTGACTATAGGTAATTGACTTGTGTAATGAGATTGTTGACACTGTCAATATAATACATTTAGCATTAACTTACGATTATAAATGAAATATTTAAAATATGAAATTATCAAAAACGTGCTACTGCCCTTTTTAACGCTATTATGGTTTTAAAAATATGATTTTGATAAATGGTAACAACATAACACTCCCTCCAAACGGCGGCGTCAATGTTATGACTCGGAACCTATTGCGTCTTCGTGTAAGGAATTATGACGAATGAGAAAAGAATGTTGGACCAGCTTGTGAAATAACGACTACCTGCAACCAGTAGCCTATAGAGGATAACTGTCATCTTGATACATTCCTATGGTGTTATAAGCTGTTTTAAAATTATGTTGCACAACGGGATCTCTGTGTGTTCTCAGGGCTTTGACAGTTTCTCAGTTGGTGGATATTTTTGCTACTGACATATCTGATAGTGTTTAATATTTTGTTTCGGAGATTTCCTGGGTGGGCATATGTTCGATTTGATATGTTAACCCTTTGTGTAAGATTGTGATTAACGTTATCCTTTCCATTTACAAACATTCTACAATGTGATTTACAACAAACGCTTGTCATTGTATTTTTTTGGAAAAACGGAAATTTACTTATTTATCAATAGAAAAATCTACATTGATATTTTTTTTCATTTTGCTTAAGGGTTTGTTGGTGTCATATAAACAAAGATGACAATTTAGAGTAGCCTGGTTTAATTTTTACTTGAATGCCAATTAAAAACATTTATTTGAAAGAACTCTGAAAATGTGTATCAACAATCTTTTCCGTAGACACTATGAGTTTATATGAAATTGACATGCTTGACTCATACAATTGACCTAAGTAATCAATCAACCTTTCACATCTGAACCAAACGTTTCGTTTACCTTACAATTCAATTCAATTCTTTTATTTCGGTAAAAGACCTTAGGCCCACGTACAAAACATATATACCAAACAACACAATTGTACAAGAGAGAACATTGAAACTACATTGTATGTTAATTTGATGATAAAAACATTGAGCGAGGAGCGAGTCCATCTCTTATAAAACATGAGTATGATGCAATAATTTCTAAGTTTTGATGTTGTAAAACATTTTGAAGGTAACATATACGATTATTTTCAGGTAAATTTGGGATATATTTCTTCCTTAATTCATTGAAACAAGGACATTTGAATAAAAAGTGTATTTCGTCTTCAATTACATCATCTTTACAAAGTTTATAAAATCTTTAAAATCTAGGTATTCCTTCTCTTCTTCCTGTATTTTTACGTATTGATAAGGCACCTATTCTAAGCAAAGTTATTCTACGACGTGATTCTTTACCTTACGGTAATATACAAATGTGGATGTAAGAACAGGGCACTTTGTTGCTTCTACTTTAGGGAACATGCATGAGAGCTCAGAACATCAAGTCTGGGCCCTGTTTCATTTGCATTATAATAATAATGATAAGTTTTACGTCAAGTATCCATCTCTTTCGACGATTCACAAATGTGCATTATTACCCTGACGGATTTTACTTTTTCAAAGCTGCTTGCCTGCGCTGAGAGTCCATTTCGGACAGTACAACCGTATAACCAGGTACCCATTGTACAGCTGGGTGGACTGAGTGCAATGTGGATGAAGTGCCTTGCCCAAGGACACTACACAGCTTTCGACCCAAGTCACCAATCTTTTGTGTCTCCACTGGGATTCGAACCCGGGTCGTTGGCGTGAGAGGCAGACACGCTAACCACTACACCACCACGCTCCACATGCTAGAGTTGCAATGTTCTGAATATATATTTCATTTCAATTCTAAAAGGAGGCTTGATCATACTCATTGGCCAACTATCTTCTTAGAAAATACTTTGAAAGTTCGTAATAAGGCTTTGCTTAACTAAGAGGTTTAATTCTACCGTGACCTTGTAACATCATTCCAATGTTCCCTGGCCTCGTGATGACCTCTGAAATATTTGGAATACTCACAGAAATGCGTTAAATGATAAAACATGACACATGAAATGTGAGTTTAAATTCCACGAACAACACTTCTTATACCCGTGATTTATGAAGACCAACATATGAGGGTTTCTCCAAAGGTGAGAAATATTTTCTCCGTGTTGTAGATTTTACGTCACGTTGTTTTACTTGCAAAATGGTCTCCAAGCGGTGTTACTACAATGTGTGTCAGAGTGTGTCAGTGAAATGGTCTCCAAGCGGTGTTACTGCAATGTGTGTCAGAAAAATGGTCTCCAAGCGGTGTTACTGCAATGTGTGTCAGTGTATGGCAGTGAGATGGTCTCCAAGCAGTGTTACTGCAATGTGTGTCAGAGTTTATCAGTGAAATGGTATCCAAGCGGCGTTACTACAAAATTATGTGTCAGAGTGTGTCAGTGAAATGGTATCCAAGCGGTGTTAATAAACTGTGTGTCAGAGTGTGTCAGTGAAATGGTATCCAAGCGGTGTTACTGCAATATGTGTCAGAGTTTGTCAGTGAAATGGTATCCAAGCGGTGTTAATAAACTGTGTGTCAGAGTGTGTCAGTGAAATGGTCTCCAAGCGGTGTTACTGCAATGTGTGTCAGAGATGTGAGTGAAATGGTCTCCAAGCGGTGTTACTGCAATGTGTGTCAGAGTTTGTCAGTGAAATGGTCTCCAAGCGGTGTTACTGCAATGTGTGTCAGAGTATGACAGTGAAATGGTCTCCAAGCGGCGTTACTGCAATGTGTGTCAGAGATGTCAGTGAAATGGTCTCCAAGCGGTGTTACTGCAATATGTGTCAAAGTTTGTCAGTGAAATGGTCTCCAAGCGGTGTTACATGTACTGCAATATGTGTCAAAGTTTGTCAGTGAAATGGTCTCCAAGCGGTGTTACTGCAATGTGTGTCAGAGTTTGTCAGTGAAATGTTCTCCAAGCGGTGTTACTGCAATATGTGTCAAAGTTTGTCAGTGAAATGGTCTCCAAGCGGTGTTACTGCAATTTGTGTCAGTGTGTGTCAGTGAAATGGTCTCCAAGCGGTGTTACTGCGATGTGTGTCAGAGATGTCAGTGAAATGGTCTCCAAGCGGTGTTACTGCAATGTGTGTCAAAGTTTGTCAGTGAAATGGTCTCCAAGCGGTGTTACTGTAATATATCAGTGAAATGACACATATGTGACCACAGGCTATATCTACACCAAAGGGATTGCGCAATAAAATAACAAGCAGTTATCCCTTGCAAAATTTCGCCGGTGATGTTAGCCAGGGATTTATTCAAGGTTATCTATTTCATTTGACTTGAGTCGGCCATTTTCGATAAGCAAAACAAAACAAATCGTTTATGTAAGTTTGCTTCATAATATCCAAATGTTCGAAATTAAATAGATAATTTAATTTAATTACTTACACTCATCGCCCAATAGAAGACTCAAAGACTCATATTTCGGTCAACAGCTTGTGCAAATTGTGTTTCTAAAATCCAAAGCTAATTATTAGGATAATAGTACACATATTTGCAAGGCTGTGAACCAAGACGGTACGCGAACCATGGTGGGAAATTTGTCATAAATACACAGTCGCCATTGTCCATCATTTGTCTTGCTACGAACTCGCCATTGAAACTCAAGGACACAAGGACCGGGGTTCATGGGATGATCACTAGGCCACAAATATTACGGTTCGCTGGTTTCATTAACGAGTTTTGTGATAGATACCGTATTTCTCCTTATCTATGCCTTTTTTCAAATATCCAGCCTTAAAGTAATTGTCATATTTGTATGCGGTTCGTGATATAATTTAGCTATTGAGAAAAGAAATACATCACTCGGTATAAAAATCGTTCGTCGAAAGATTTATATCCTATTTACATGTTTTAATCAACAACAAAATACGTATTTCGACGTCAAAAGTAGAGTACCCTTTCCAAAGTGCATATAGCATTTAACGAACCCGCTTTCGGTGACGAAGCAAAATATTGCTAAAAATACAACGAATGAAATAAAAATACTTTTAAGATATTGTATTTCACTTCAGTTTGAATATTGATCGCTAAGACTCACTGGGATGTTACGTCATGGATGGACAGACCTTGGAAAGACACCGTGACATACTGTTTGCCTTTGATAAGATCCTTGAAACGTTATAAATAAATTAAACTCAAAACACCTTAATAGTCATTGTCACTGTCTGGTTTTCGGTCATAATCGCAACCTTATAAATGCCACTTTACAAAACCCATTATCTTGGGAATGATTACTTTCAGCAACAGCTTTAAACTTAACTACTTTTCTCGGTTTTTATACAGCCCTTGCAACAAAAGCGATTCGTCAAAGGACACTGTTAAGGGTACCGTGACTTAAACAACACAAATAAATGTAGAAGTTATTGAATGCTTCAAGCCTTCAACATCCAGAAACTTGTCTCTTTCCAGCGTAACTATGCTTTTGACCAAACTCTATAACTATACAAATCAATACGAGCACGTTAATGACAGTAGATAAGAGAAGAATTGTTGATACATGGATGGCGACCCGCTGTGAAGCGATCAATACGACATGATGGTCCCGTAGAGAGATGTACCTGTACTTGATGAATGCAAACAGGTCGGGCAAACTATGAACAACAATCGGCCATATTTCTTCCTCGTTGCCATGGGGACTGGAGGTGTGGCTACATTGCCTTAGGTTCACTGGTGCTTACTGTACGTTTCAACCACTCGCAATAGTGAACATTCAACAACACAATAGTGAACATTCACCAACACAAAAGTGAACATTCAACAACACAATAGTGAACATTCAACAACACAGTAGTGAACATTCAACAACACAATAGTGAACATTCAACAACACAGTAGTGAACATTCAACAACACAATAATCATTCAACAACACAATAGTGAACATTCAGCAACACAGTAGTGAATATTCAGCAACACAGTAGTGAACATTCAGCAACACAGTAGTGAACATTCAACAACACAGTAGTGAACATTCAACAACAAAGTAGTGAACATTCAGCAACACAGTAGTGAACATTCAACAATACAATAGTGAACATTCAACAACACAGTAGTGAACATTCAAAAACACAATAGTGAACATTCAGCAACACAGTAGTGAACATTCAACAACACAGTAGTGAACATTCAGCAACACAGAAGTGAACATTCAACATCACAATAGTGAACATCCGACAACACAATAGTGAACATTCAGCAACACAGTAGTGAACATTCAGCAACACAATAGCGAACATTCAACAACACAATAGTGAACATCCAACAACACAATAGTGAACATTCAACAACACAATAGTGAACATTCAACAACACAGTAGTGAACATTCAACAACACAATAGTTAACATTCAACAACACAGTAGTCAACATTCAACAACACAGTAGTGAACATTATGAACCATATGAGGATGGCAGGGAAGGGATTTTGTCATATTGGCTACGGATCTGTTTTCAGTTATATTTTTATCAATAAACTTAGATTGAAGAAACCAATATCAACATGATAACGCGCGATACGTGATTCAGTCTTACGTCTATCTGATGATTTTATTTCATCGTAAGAAATGGTTATTATTCAAGGTGAAACAGGTCAATGGGTTAATAATTATTAGGTTCTAATCTCATCATATATATTGTCATATATGGCGAAATGATGTTCGCCACGAGAATGAATATTGAGGAGGTATATATAAAATTAGAAACTTAAAATCTTCTGTCAATTTGTATTCAAATAATTGAACAGGTACAAGGATCCGGCCTACAACTTATGTATACATGATTATCAGAATATACAACATTCACTGTGGTCACATCAGAGACCTTCGGTAAACATCGGTTGATCTCGGTAAACTTTTCCTTTTTTGGCTCTTTTTAATCATTGTTAATAGTGTGGCTGGCTGGCGGACAGGAAGGCTATACAAATGAAGTAGGTCATATTTGTTAGTCTACACTGCCTGACCAGTACACTGTACGTGATTGATCAGGCTGTAGACTTATTCAGCGGCGACCCAGATGGAAATGTGCTAAACTCACGGGCAAAAGAAACGCTGGTAACATAAATGTCATGATGTTTTATTCCATGTAACATAAATATGAATGAAAGAAAGTGGCAAAGTTTCCTTAGAAGTCAACTATATTATATTTGCCTTGTTTGAATCATTTTCTGTTGATGACTTTGCATGGCGCCTTTCCAAACGCGTGTCAAAAAATCACCAATTTGCTATCTCCTTAACTAAGCGAGATAGGAGAGCGAAATTGGTCATTTTTGCATATTTGTAGATGTTATATAACGAAAACACGTCAGTGCATACATGTCAAAGTGGATGTTTTTCATTAACAACATCTCAAATAACCTTCTCATATACATTTACAAAATTCAAATTTAATTTCGAGATATTTATTACAAAAAAAGTACTTGAAAACAGCGATTTTCGCACCCTAACAGTGTTTAGACAACCACAGTACAAAAAACGTCATGCAATCATGGCTGAAATTATGAGAGATAATTCTCAAAATACTCTTTTATGAAACACATTCGACATTGGAATTACACGACATGCATTATTTGTTTATCCTTCGTTTGAAAAATACCCAGCGTTTCTTTTGCCCATGGGTTTACATGTAGCCTTAAAAATTGAAATGTGCTATTTGTTATTTCTACGTTTCGTTCATTCATGTCATTCACTAGAAAGGTTTGAATTTACTACTATACAAGGGCAACTATGGATTTGATCCTAAACCCACAGGCCCCCGGGTCATTGAGAAATCATCCCTTAAAAAGTAAAAAATAAAAAATAAAAAAAAAATTGAGATGACCCCCAGATTTGACAGCCTTCGTATCTACGAAGGCTGTTAAATCTGGGGGTCATCTCAATTTTTTTTTTTTTTTTTTTTTTTTTTTTTTTTTTTTCTACGAAGGCTGTCAAATCTGGGGGTCATCTCAATTTTTTTATTTTTTTTTTTTGTTGTTGTAAGGGATGATTGCTCAATGACCCGGGGGCCTGTGCCTAAACCTTACGAGGCAATAACTCTCAATAATCACTCCTAGTGCCGGGCGCATGTAGGTCATCCTTGGCCCAAACTTCGCCCTTAATTTCACCTACCTACCTACCTACCTACCTTTGGTAGGATGTCTGATTTGATATTCGGGATAAAACTATAACAATTTTAGGTATACCACTGTCTATTGATTTCTTTTAATCCGTCTATGAATCCACGTCCACGAACCAGTCTGGTCTAAGAATTCATCGCGTCTACGAACCAGTTTGGTCTACGGAAACACCGCATTTTCTTTGCACAAGGCAGGTATCCAGTGTTGACCAAGGTTCACAACCCTTTTACTTTGTAGTGTGGAAATGCGTCTGCATATTTTCATGTATACAAAGAAATAATGAGTATAGCGGTCTATTGAGGTTAATGCTTCTGAAGGCCTTCTGGTAGAGCTTGGTTATTCAGCACTGGGACTGGGCTATTTTACCGTGATATATATTACAATCTATGAGAGGACCTGAAATATACATACAACTTTACCTATTGGTAATCAATTTACACTTTTGTGCCTTTTTCTATTTGGAAATTCTTTGACTTAAGTTATTATTAAATGAATATTTATATAGCGCACATATCCATCCACTAGTGGTTGCTCAAGGCGCTTACATTGTTTCCCCTGGTCAATGGCATTCTTTCGCCGTCCAATCATTTTTCCAATTCAACTCCCTGGGGAGTATTCAAACGGCAACCATATGTGGCGCTCAAGTTAGGGACCATTCTATGCCTCACAGGGTACCCATTTACAGCTGGGTGAACTGTGACACATAATCACAGCAGTTTGTAAATAATGAATGTAGCCGTCTATTGAGGTTAATGCTTCTGTAGGCCTTCTGGTAGGGTTTGATTATTCAGCACTGGGACTGGGCTATTTTACCGTGATATATATTACAGTCTATGAGAGGACCTGAAATATACATACAACTTTACCTATTGGTAATCAATTTACACTTATGTGCCTTTTTCTTTTTTGAAAGTCTTTGACTTAAGTTGGAAGCGGGGTATGTGAGATCTGCTCGCTTCTACACTTAAACTGATTCAAATGTCACATTGGACAAGAGCTTCAATACTCATATCCAATTGTGTACATCTGTTTGCATTCCATATTGTCTTCAGCAAAGAACTGGATCAACTCTAAAACTCCCAATCTTCCTGATATTTCCAACTTTTAGAATGCTTCTTTAACAGCTAATTACACAACTTATTAACTATTACAATGTCTATCTGTCTGTTTGAAAATAGTTGAAGTTTCCACTCAACATAGCACAGATAAAATCGTTTATGGTTAGGGAAAGAATGCGGTAGAGACAACAACCTTGCCGCACCCCTAGCAAAACAATTATAAATACCAACTGTATATCACTAAACCACTCGCGCCTGGACTATGTCCCATCCTTCATATATACGAGGTTCATAAACGAACTTATTGCTGTTATCAATGAATCATTCCACATAAGGCCAAAAAATATATATAAATGTTTCAAGTCTTTACGTAAAGACAAACGTGTTAGGGTAAAGCCAATAAACTTCAACAGAATAGAAAAAAACTAAACTTTAAGGCACTTCATGAACAGAAATAAGTTATACCCTAAAAGTTAACTTTTAATTATTTTCAAGGCTACGGGAATAAAGTTCCCTGTTTACCGTGACAATTTATAAATGACTGATTTGAAACTGACTAGCTCAGAAACTTTTTTCTAGCCATAAGAGTAGCTATGACAATTTGCTTCTTGGCGCCGGTTCAAACCACTACCTATCAACGTAGGTTTTTTTAAATTATTACGTTATGTAATATCTGGTTACTATAATATATGGTTACTTTATAACGTGGAAAAAAATCGAATTGTGCAATACCAAGTATAAGATGACAACGTTATCATTCATGATACAAGTCAAGTGGGATGTTGTCCTGAAAATCACGTTGTGTAAAGAAACGTCACTTCTTAAAGCCCTTCAAACACTTTTCCACCCATGTAGTGATTTTATCATTTGATCTAAACCATTTCAAATTACATATACAAAACCAATCAGTTGTCGTTTCCATTATAAAATAATATTCAATTCTTGAGTCCAATTTAATCGATGAATACAATACTTATGTTGGAATAATGAAATATCTTTACATGATCTTTGAATATTTCAATTTTGATCCTAATATTAATCTACTCCGGGTGATTCACCATTGAGATTAACTTGATTTTTTTCCCCCAGATTGAAGTTGTTACCCTAGACATGTGACTCACAATACCGCGATATATCTACTTGACTTGGCTTTCCTAGAATGTACTGATACACATACATCTTACTACTTTGAACAAAATGCTTTGTTATTACAACCAATACAACAAAGTCAATCAAACCCACAGGAACCCGATATCGTAAATAAAATGTAGGTAAAACGTGGGTAAGAAAGATCCGTCCCCTATATGTATAGGGGACGGATCTTTCTTACCCACGTTTTACAGGGGACGGATCTTTCTTACCCACGTTTTACCTACATTTTATTTACGATAGGGGACGGATCTTTCTTACCCACGTTTTACCTACATTTTATTTACGATATCGGGTTCATATAGGGGACGGATCTTTCTTACCCACGTTTTACCTACATTTTATTTACGATATCGGGTTCCTGTGATCAAACCCTAGTATTTATTTCACATGAAACCGGAAATATTTTATTCCAGGGGAATACTATTAGGGTTCATAATGAGACTTAACTGCTGATGTACATACACCTTGCTCATTTGAATCAAATGTTTTGTTATGTCAACCAATACATCAACGTAAAGCAAACCCCTAGTATTTATTCACATCGAGTTCGAACGTATTTGATTCTAGAGGATTATTATTCAGAATCATAATGAGACTTAATTTCTGATGTACATACATCTCCTATGAATCAAATGCTTTGTTATGTCAACCAATACATCAAAGTAAAGCAAACCCCTAGTATATATTCACATGGAGTCCGAACGTATTTGATTCTAGAGGATTATTATTCAGAATCATAATGAGACTTAACTCCTGATGTACAAACATCTCCTTTGAATCAAACACTTTGTTATGTCAACCAATAAAAACTAGTACATCAAAGCCATTGTAAATTATTCCACTTAGAATCCGTACTTATTTGAGGATCATAATGAGATTTAACGTCCAAAATAAATATGATAATCCAAACATCTGTGTATTGTGTATTTGTGTATCATTTTCACTGTAGGCATTTGTACACCAAGTAATGGCAGATTCGGCTTAAATGAAATGTAAAGTTGAAGGCTGTTAAAGGGGGTCTCCAACTTCTAATTTTTAACCTCCAGTGTTTTATTAGCGAGGCCCCGAGAGGGTCGGAGGGGGCCTCGCTAATAAAACACTGGAAGTTAAAACTTAGAAGTTGGAGACCCCTTTTATTTTTTTAACTTTCGGTGTTTTATTAGCGAGGCCCACTCCGACCCTCTCGGGGCCTCGCTAATAAAACACTGGAAGTTAAAAATTAGAAGTTGGAGACCCCCTTTAAATTCGAAACCACTAGTGCATAAAGTTGATTGTTTAAGAGTGTAGGCGTTCAATATATACATGGAAGCCGTTTGTCCTTGAAGGCATTATGAGATACCACACTTACTTTATAGTACTTTATGAATGGCATATAGCGCAATATTTTGAACATGATGGTGAAATGTTTGTTAAAACACGCGTAAAGAAACAATTATTTTATATCGTATTATCGATTAACAAAATTTAAAATAAAGGTCTTGTGAAACATGTTTATTCGCGCCACAACGAAGATAACGGGTTCGTTTTCATTCCAAAATCTCTATGTAGGATATTAGATCACACCTGGTGATGCAATCACGCAACGTCACGTGCTCAATTCCAGACAGGTAACTGTCAAGGTGAGAATAAATTGCCCAAAACTGCATGTCGTTGCATCAGGCTGATAAAGTAACCCGCTTCCGGCAAGTGTCGACCTGTCGTGTTTATCATGTTAGTCATATCAGATAGGTTCTTTGATCACGACTCTAGACTTTAACCGTTTTCGTTACAAGATATACTTCGCTTGTCATGAAACTTACTGCCGAATCGATTTCTTATATCTTTAGTACTTCTGATCTAGTTTTGGGTGCGCCTCCAAAACATGCCAATGCAAGATATTCTTACAACACGCCCTGACATTTTATATGGATACATTTTTTAAAACTACTTTTCTAGTTTTATACGCAGTTACAGTAGTGATAGTGGTAATGAGGTAGTAGCAGTAGCAGTAGCAGTAGCAGTAGCGGTAGTGGTAGTGGTAGTGGTAATGAGATAGTAACAGTAGCAGTAGTATTAGCGACTGGTAGTAGTAGTAGAACTAGTAGTAGTATTAGTAGCAGAAGCAGCAGCAGTATAGTAGCAGTAGCAGTAGCAGTAGCAGTAGTGGTAGTGGTAGTGGTAGTGGTAGTGGAAGTGGTAGTGGTAGTGGTAGTGGTAGTGGTAGTGGTAGTGGAAGCGGTAGCGGTAGTAGTAGTAGTAGTAGTAGTAGTAGTAGTAGTAGTAGTAGTAGTAGTAGTAGTAGTAGTAGTAGTAGTAGTAGTAGTAGTAGTAGTAGTAGTAGTAGTAGTAGTAGTAGTAGTAGTAGTAGTAGTGAAAACATAAGCATTAGAAGAAACCATAAACCTTTAGGAATGCACTAGAACTAACACGTTTAAACATAATGACCAATAAATCCTCACTTCACTCACCCATCCCTTTTTAAAACACAACATACCGAAAAGAGAAATCATACATGATGGTTTCATCCTGAGCTTTTACATCCTCGCATGCCAAGTTTATTGTGGACATAAAGCGAAGTCCGCATGCCTGGTTGATTGCTTGTAGTAGCCGACCATTCGTTATCTGGTCACTCAACCCAGGACTCACACTGTTTATTATGGGCACTAAACTCCCGCCCTACCATGCTCAACACATACCTGTTTAATTGGGTGTAATAATGGACTGTCCCTTTCGTCTGACCATTCTTGACCAGATCAAAGGAATGTGGGGCTCCCTTCCTCGTTGACATGGGATGTGGGAGCGGTTAGTGGTGTATTTAAACAAGAAGTGAATTTATGAAGGGTAACGGGTAGGGTAGGATAGGTAAAAAGTTTAGGCGATAACAGACAAAACGGGTGCAATTCCCTTGTCAGTATTGATATTGGACCTTTTAACTGCACCGTAACAAGTCTCACTGTAAAAAGATGAACTGCAATCGATCATTAATTGAACATTCCGCTTGTTTTCAGGGTATCGATTTTTTCAATCTTTTTTACAAAATACAGCTATCCAACTTTCCTAGATGCTTGAATACAGTGTTGCTGTACCCGACTCTAAGGTGGGTACCGGTGTTTCTGGAATCTGGGACACCTGACACTGAGAGGACAAAGCAAGGGCTGGATTAAATTTAATAAAAAAAAATTATTAACCTTGGCGTCCCTGTCTTTTATTCTATTTGGGCACCGAAATGTCTCGAATTATTGGTCCAAAATGTTTGTGTTTTAAATAATATGTTTTAAGTGACAGTTATGTGGGTGAAGAGGGGAGGGGTATACGCACGTGTATGTTTTATGTGTGCGTGTGTAGTGAGTGGGTATGTAATTGATATATGTTTCAAGGTCGGATATGTGGTATTAACTCATTTTAAAACCTCATGTGGACGATTAAATATATTTCTCTTTTGTCTTCTTCTTCTTCTTTTTCTTGTTTTCCTTCTCATCAACCAAGGCACAGCTGTGAAGACGCGGATGCGGATGCAACTCTTACATTTATAGTATCACTTTAAAGTTAGACAACCGTAGGGAAGATAACAATGGGATAGATACGATTCACATCAAGGTTGTCACGACATATACATATATTAATATTATTTACCTATATAAGGATAGGAATGAGTGAGGGAGAGATACAAATCTTACTCAAGGCGTTGACATAGTCTCGATTATTCTACCTAGGGCGAACGACACTCACCTGTCAAGAATTCTCGTCAATCAGAAATCAACATTAATGAAACCCGCACCTGACAGACAGAAGACTTGGCGGGAAAACCTGTCAGACACGTCACGTGTCCAAGCATCCTGTAAAACAGGCGTCTTTATTTCTATCGCTTCACTACGAAATAGACCCTGTAGTCATACCCTTTATTTTCTCCGACACGGCAGCTACCAATCACAGTAAAGTCTATGGCTTATCTATAGATCCAATCAAAGCTTTCCTTGTATAGTTGTGTGACGCCCCGTTTCGAATAAACTTACTCTCATTACTCATTAATCAACTTTTTCACGCTCGTTGTTAATGTATGTTTTTAACACAAATATGTCGACATCTAGTTTTAATGAATCCTTGCATTTGTTTTCATAATGGTTCAGTCCTGAATTTAATTTTGACGATTGTACATTTGTTTTATGCAAATGATTTAAAATGCACGAATCTTTGTCCTTGAAAATACAAGACTTAGAATTAAGCGGATTGTTGAAGATACGAACATCGCAGCATGAGAATAATCTCACTGTACGATAAGGATGAAGAGGCCCAATCAAGAATAAGACTCAACTTTAGGTCATAATTATCAGACAATCAATATTTCAATATGACAACATAGATTTACTAAGATAATACACATAGTAAATAAAGTATTGAAAAAAAATCTCGAATCGGAGAAAGTTATTGCACCTTGCATAACCTCCAGTTAGTTGCTCTTTGCATGTAAATGAGACGCGTTTCTTGATTGGTGTACTATTAATAGAAAATGGACTTTCCATTTTGCTGAATTGGCGGATATAAAGGGTATGACTACAGGGTCTATTTCGTAGTGAAGCGATAGAAATAAAGACGCCTGTTTTACAGGATGGTGTCCAAGTTGCAGCTTTCAATTGTCAATCATCCGTCTATAATGTAGGGCCCGTCAAATTGAAATACGTTAGGTTTGGTTAACTGCAAACATTTGTTGTAATTAAGTCTCAACTCGACATTTAAAAAACGAATAGAAAGACATTGTAAATTAAATCAGTAAGACACATCGAGCCAACCTGAATGTTGAAATTGCAGATAAAGCCTTTTCTAATACACATACTTTATGTCTACAATGGTACAAGATTAAATCATATAAAACATCACAACAATGTAACAACCAAGCCCAACGTGTATCGCTTCAATTGACTGCATCACCTGCAACTGTCACAAATAACTTACATGAAACGCATCACCGTGTCTAGTCAAAATGACACAATAGCCTCGTGACTTTGAGACAAACTTTCCCGCCATATTTTTTGCCTGCCAGCAGGTGCGGTTTTCATTAATGAGTATTTCTGATGAAATAAATTGTTGACGGGTGAGCAGCTCGTGGTTTTTCTTCATCTTCTAGAAAAATAATAAAGCTAGTTGAATAAGTTGAACCTCAGTGAAAACTTAATTTCAGGATAATTTACTCATGATTACCACTTTTGTTGAGCAGCTGTAGGATCGAAAGTTGACATCAAACATCATCAAAGTTGGTTTAAAACAAACCAACCTACGCTATCAAAGGCTAGGTTCAGAAAACAACGATACATGCATTGATAAAGCTTACTTACCATTGTATACAGACAGTGTTGTCCTCCATAGTAAATTAGGTATCACAGTTTTAATACCCCACTTCCGGTCATGTTGCTATGGTTTCCTTTGTTCTAACTGTAGGTGTATAGACCGATATACTTCAGCTAATACACCTACTTTGTATTGCACACCCACATTAAGTCAAGTGAAGAGATCTTCAACTTTGGCAAATCTAATATTTTTTTGATCTAGTTAGGTCAAGACATAATATACATAGAGAAGGGAGGATAGCTCTTTTTCGTCAAATATAACTCAACGGGAGTGGGGTATAAGTCAGATATACCCACCTTTCCCTCGGTGCATCACTCAATACACCTCCTGTTTGAATTGTGAATTCCTTGGCTCCGCAACGCTACGCCCCGGAGACTTACGATTCAAACAGGAGGTGTATTGAGCGATACACCTCGGGAAGTGTGGGTATATCTATTTCATGGAAGAGGCCCAACTTATACGAAGTTACCCAACATTAAAGTGGGACAAGGGGTAGGGTACAAATGGACGAACACTGTTTCTATGGAGACAGTTCGAACATGCATATGAACTTTTCGTCCAAATACAATGTGTAACCGAATTGACGAAACTACAACACTTGAATAAATGTCAGAAAAAAATAAATTGAAAACAAGAATAAAGATACAATATGAAAATGTTACACGTGTGAAACAAAAAGTGTCTGCCCAGGTCAAATGTTCAGCTCTCTCAAACTATCATTAAGTTACATGGTTGTAAACTTGGAGCAACTTTCAACAATACACTCAGGGGGAAAAGAAACGATACCGACATTTCATAAGAGTACAAAATAAAATCTTCAGTCGTGAATGAAATGCGACAACGACCTTGTGATACACGCATATGTTGTGAAGAATTACTCACAATTTCAAACATAAGAGTATGATACTTTTATTGTATGGCTGTTTTCAAATGCACCTAGGGTCGGAAACAGCCCTTTCAATTATTTATTTTTGAACATAATCTTTGGAATTGGAATTTTTTAAAATTAAATGTATAGTTTTAGCTGTTTTAAATATAAATAACCTTAATAGAAATTAATTTGTTCACGCATTATGTATGTAAGTTATTAAAAAACAAGCAAAAGGGCCAGTTTCACTATCCTATCTCGTCTGGTTAAGAGGATTTTTAAACGACCTTTTTTAAAGAGAAATGTGTTTTTCGAAAGTGTAAAAAGATATAGATTTGAAAGTAAAACCTTAGTTCAATTGGTCCTTGAAGACAAAAAATAACCCTTTTTCAGCCATAACTATCACTAGTAGTTTAATCTATGATGCATTTTATATGGAATCGTTTAGTTTTCCGCTGAGTGTACATATATCCTTAATTTTTGGTTTTTGATTAAGCAGGAGTGTCCAGACCTATCGATGGTCCGAATGATCCCCTACTCTGATACAGGTAAGATGTGGAACGCGGCAGGTAGATCTCTCACCTGTGGGAGGGGCGTGACTCTCTAGCTCAGGAATGTACATTAACTGTTCTGCTGCTACAGGTAGTGTGGGCAGCAACATACCGGGCTTATCTTACTAGGTCAGGGGTCATGTACCTACAGAGATATTCCATTCACATACCCATGGAGGTCTTAACGTAGCGTGAAATGTCAAATTAAACCATGTTATGTGAAAAACATCATGTTCCTGCGAACCAAAAGCTTGTTTTGTATATTAGCTTCCAATTATCTTAGAAATCACCGCATCGATATATAGTGATTGCGCTGTGGTTTATTGTACCCTTGTTCATTCACTTACAGTTTACATATGACGCTATATAGATAAGTAAAAACAAGTTTTATGAATTATGAAAAAGAGCGGCGTTCAAAAATGCAGCTACAACTTATTCGCCAATTCGTTATTTTCTTAGAAAAACAAATTCAAACCGTAAGTGAAAACAATCCACCATCGTTATCTCAAGATTTATAACTGTCATTGATAAACAACTTAAGAATTTGTAACAACATCAACCTTCATCTGTTTGTTTTGCATGTATTAATATGTATATGGTTTCTCTTGTACCACCGATGGTGGCTGAATAAAAAGAAAGAAATTGAATTGTTAGGTCACTGGAATATTATTAAATCAATTCACGGTTGTTATTATTATGGGAAATGTATTTGTTTTTTCACAAAAAATACCATTTTATATACTTGAGTGGTTTGGAATTTGTCGAACAGAAAGTGACTATATTATATCATATTTACTTAAGTTCGTTTTTACCGAATATGATAACATTATAACACTAGGATATGTTTGTATCTGTAATGGTACAAATTCTTGTATTTTGGTCATGTCCATTGCGGGATTTGAACCCCACTCTCAGAATCAGGCGATACTGTCAGCAACGACTGCTCAAGCAGCTAATGCAGCCAAACCTTAAATGTAATCACATAAAACCGAACAGAGGGTTTTTATAACAATGTTATATTTTGGATTACACTATCTTGAATAGTACAAATTCTTGTACTTTTTCGGGCCGAGTCCCATGCGGGATTCGAACCCACACCCTCAGAGTCAGGCAACACCGCCAGCATTTATCTCTAAGAGGGTTTTTACCTTATCATGTGACAACGATATAAAAATCTATCATTTTTCTGGCGCGCTGTCACCAGGTCATGTGAATATGAGTCATGCCATCTATGTAAGGTCAAATTTTTTTAATGTTTCTTGTCTTTGTAATACAGCGTATGACCTGTTTAAGAGGCATTTAGAAGTTGTAAGATGAATAAAGAAGAGTTCTAAATTGGTTTTCAACTTCGACGTTTCAGTGTAGATACTAACACCGTTTTCAAGCAAAAATGATACTGGACATGATGATGTGGAATTATATATACATAAATGGAGAATAAGTTTATACAATTGAGTGGTTTGATGAAGTGAAAAATCCAAAGAACTCCTATTTATGTGTAATAGAGACAGATAAAAGTGATGCTATTACACAAATTGTGTTTATTATAACATTTCAGTAAGCATCAGATAAGTCACGTGACAAGATCTCAAATCAGCTCTTCACTCAACGTATAGCCATTGTAGTTTTCTGTGTCCCAAAAGAAAACCCGTCCTATATAGAGTTCAAACGATTGCGCCACGGATTCTAAATTCTAAATGCGACTTACGACTCATTGACTTTATCAAAGATACACAAAATGCTTCCACGTTCAAAACTTGGTTTAAAGCTTAATAAAACCTGATGACATCACATTGCTAAAACTCTTGAAATGAAGATACAGCCTACGTGTTGTTTAACGTTTAAGTTTAACATTTAAGTTTAACGTAAACGGTTCCCTTGAAACAGTAGATTTTTTTAAATGATATATAGAATATATTCTTTTCATCCGCGACAAACATATTCTCTAAATGCCGGTCATTCATAGCTTTAAGATGTCTGAAAAGAACATGAAAATTCCTCAAATCATGGAAAGTGCGACTGGTGGTTAAGGGAAGAGATTTTACAACTGCTTCGTCCAAACAATAGCTGGTTTGCTCAAAAGGTGAAGTAAGTTGATGTGGGGTTTACCGCCGCTTTTAAGAGCATTTCACTTATATCACAGCTGGTAGTATAATTGCAGGGAGAAAGCCCGCATTACTCTTTAGGTTATGCATTGCTGTGAAACCTGCGATAATCGGCAGTTTGCTGATAAATTGAAGACGCTAATGATTGACCGTTTCATACATCAGTTTGTAAAACTTTGGGACATTCATTGACATATATTTCATAAAATGTTTAACACATACTGGACAGATCTGTGAATAAGAAAGAACATATGTTAGTAAAACATTGTGAACCACCAACAGAAAAGGTTGAGTGTTAACAACTTTAAATTTTTTTATTCAAATTGTTGATTAGGTTTAATGACAATTTATTTTTTGGGTTGTCGACTTCTGATTGTGAATGATTTACTACAACACATGAAGTTTCAAGAATTGTATTTCATCCAATTGGCATCTGTATACTTGCATATTACTGATATTGTCAAGTAAGAGTTTGTTCTTCTAAATGTATTATAAATCCAGCTTTTATTGTCAGTGTATTTCTCACATCATAAATCAATTGTTCAAGAATATCAACAGCTGAGAATAAAAAGGAAGGAAGGAAAACAATCTTAATTCAAATTATTTATTACAAAACATAAAAAAAAAAAAATTCTACATGGCAATTGTGTCACTTCTTTTTATACACAAAAACACAATAATGAAATCCTACATGGAGAAATTCTCTAACAAGCAATCAATAACAACAGCATAAAGATCAAAACAAAACAAAGACTTTGTAGCGTATATTTCAGACAAATTCATTAGACTACAACAAAAATAAGTTGAAGCTTTAGAATAAAATTTGATGGAAATTTTAGATCACCCTTTTTATGAATAGGAAGATACTGCAAGTATAGCATCTCCATGATCTGATGAAGTAGACAAATATGTAACACAATTTTCGGATCTACCGTTAATCATAATTTGTTGATGTTCGATTTTAATTATTAACTTCAACATAATATATCAAATGCCTTGAGGAAAAACATACAAGTTTCTATTTACTCATCCAGCATTTTTACTTATCCAACATCAATTCTAACATTTGTATTGAAAGGAGTATTTACTTATACAGTATTTTTATTTATTCAATATCAATTATCAACCAAGATATGTATTGACATGATCGAAAGGAGTCGTTACTTTAACAGTTTTATTTACTCAGTCTAAATAACATAAAAAAACTTATTTGCAAAAACACAATCCAAACATATTCCTGACAACTTTATGTTCCTTTATGCTTTGATATAAATACAGCATTGATCATGTTTTTGAGAGAAGGAAGAGAATGAACAACAGATGACACACGTCTCCAAGACAACCTTATGTTCCTTTAAAGAGGCAATAGGACGTTTTTCATTATTTTATATTTAAAATTTTTCACTGATAAATGTACGCTAATGCTAAATGTATTATTTTGATAGTGTAAAAAATCTCATTACACAAACCATTTATCCATAGTCGGAGGACAAAGTATGAAGATTAACCTAAAATCAATGGGCGGCCATTTCATGTGAACACCTTTAATTCATTTTGTGTATGAAAAAGAATTCGCATTGCTAAACTTTACATTATATATTTGAATTATTACTGCTCCATTTAATGTAAATACTTTGTCTTTCAATTGGAAACATTAATCTAAATTTTGCTAACATCACCTTATATTCCCTTCTAAAAACGTGCTACTGCCCCTTTAAGTTCAGTACAAATTCTTTGGATTACAACTTTTTTATTCTGAGAGTGCAACAATTTGATACAGATTCTTGTATCTTTGTCAAGTCATATTCTTCTTACTCTCAGAATAAAGAAGTTGTAATAAAAAGAATTTGTTCTTAGTTGTTCCCAACTTCTAAATGCCACATAAAGAAGTTCCCGTAAGCTCTTGAAAAGAACAGAGGATGGATCATTTGCTTCGTTGACCCTTGAGCGAGAACTCGCAACAGACTTCACTCATTTCTCATGTTCTTTTAAGATCTCAATACAGGATAGATCATTGTATATCTGAGAGAAAGTAGAGGATGACCCATTAGTTAGAATACATTCCAGACGGGTACACATCTCACTTTAAATTTAGGTTCCTGTGTTGTCTTGAAAGAAACTGAGGAGTTTCTTTTTGTTACTTCTGAGAGAATGTCAAGTATGACCCATGAGAAACAACAAATGATAGATAACTTTCCTGTAAGGTTTCAATGTGATGCAGAAGCTTGATCATTCATTATTTCTGTGAGAATGTCAAGAATGACCCAAGAGTAGGTACACATGACAGATTACTTTGTTCCTGTAAGGTTTCAATGTGATGCAGAAGCTTGATCATTCATTATTTCTGTGAGAATGTCAAGAATGACCCAAGAGTAACAACACATGACAGATTACTTTGTTCCTGTAAGGTTTCCATATGAACAGAAGCTTGATCATACATTATTTCTGTGAGAATGTAGAGAAGGGTCCGCTAGTAAGAAGAGAGCGGAGACTTGTTGATGGTTCCAGATGAGCGGACGCCGTCACTGCCGGAGCTCTTGTACCTGCCACAGTAAAGGATGCATTTAGTACTAGCGGAAATAGAAATATAATGCCTTTTAGGGTTTATTCGCAACTCAAAGTTTAATTCTCAATATCCTGCCACAATGTTTTTTTTCAAATTCTGTTTCAGATGTATTTTGTTAAATCTTGTACCCAAAGCACTTTATTGGTACCATGTGTGTGCACTAGGCGTGTGCACAATACGCCGGTTTGAAAGATGTGCGAACCCGGCATATCATGGCGGACAACTATCTTCCGTGTGACATTCCACAATTAATTTATGTGACATGAATACTTGTGATGATAACATATCAAAATTATTATTATAAACAAAAAAACAAACATGACTTATTGAATACAGTGCATCGAACGAAAGTTTATGTTTTATCAACATTTCGAAAAAATGTTAAACTTCAGATTCATCTGACATGAATAAGATGTTTATTGAAGCTACTTTGAGGTATGCTCATTACTTCCTGTGCATACGCCAATACACTTGATTCAACTTCTGCCTGTTGCAGACCCAAATTACGCCGGACACGTGACAGGCGTATACGCCTCTTAAACGAATCAAGCATAGCCTAAGTATAGTTCAATGAGGAGTTATTATTTCACACATTTCAAGACCAACCTGTCCAAGCCTTGAAAGAGAAGTAATCTGGACTGTAGCCTACCTGATGATGAGACCAGCTTCCTGAGCGACTCATAGTTGACGACAGGGTCGTTCGGGCAGTGGATGATGTTCTCAATTACCTCCCCCTTGTTGACCTCGAACTTGTGCCACTTGTAGCCCGCACACTTCCTTGCCCCGGGTAGTGACTGGATCAGGTTCTGAACCACGGGGTGTGTCAACCCGAAGAAGTCCAGTCCACTAGTACCGGATGGCGACAACTCGAGACCTCTGCACAGAGAAGCATCATGTCAATGAAGTAAATTTTCCGTTTAGCTATCTCATTTACTGGGAAATAGAAGCCCCAAGATTTTTACAAGCCCAAATTGTTTTAGGCAACAAAACCCCAACTCACTAAAATAAATCCCCCCCCCCCCCCTAACTTTAATAGTGTTCCTATGCCTATGATACCTCCCCCTTCTCAATTTAAATAAAAGTACCGAGGGTACAGAAGCTCACCTTAAAATGAATGATGTGGTAAAATGGTTTAATTATACATGTAACCATCTTTTATATAATTGATTATGGCTGCCATCATGATTTTTTTATCTTTTAAAATACTAGTCTTCTTTTGGAAACGACTAGAGCTTGAACAAACATTAATACACGAATGATATAATCATGATAAGTAAACAAGCAGTAGGTTTTTGTATAACTTTTTTGTATATCTATGGCTGAATTGGTGACCATCTTGTACTTTTGAATCTTCAAAATGCTATTTTTATGTGGGCTTCCGTATTAATTCATTATGATATCTTGATTGGTTTAGGTGTATCCATTTAAATGTCATTCATTACTTACAGGATGGTGGCCACTTACATTTGTTTTGTAGTGAATCATTAATATGATTTCAAGATTATTTCACTGATGGTTATGCTGCATGGGATATTGAGAATCCCAAGAGTACAGATTTTTCAAGGAAAATGAATGACTGATTGAGAGGAAAGTCATAAACACAGCAATGCATAAGACACGTTTATTTTGTTCACATAATATTTACATGTCAAGTGACCATGAGATGTCTTTCATTAAAGTATCAATTTATTTAACACTCATACAGTACTATAATGGTAAACATTTTTGCATTGTCAAATCAACAGAAAGATATGACAAATCAAATTTCCTTACTTTTCTTACTAAACTCTTTTCGATTTTCATCTGCATATATATTCCACATCAACTTATCATGAGAGAGAGAGAGAGCTGTTATTATTTGTTGTTATTCTTAGAAAGAACATATCACTGTCATGAGAATACAAGTCCATAACTGTCATTGCATACACATGGGCCATGGCCATGGCCATATAGCATAATGCTCTACCATATCAATTGGGTCAGGTTGATTTTGTAACAGACTAGCAGCTGACACTGTGATGCTAGCAGCCTGCCTTGGGATGTGTATTAGACAGATATAGTGGAATATCTGAACTCTGGTTGACCCCTTATGTGTGGTATTTAAAGGAATATAAGGGAGATACCATTGTTTAAAATTTAACATGTTTAATGTGATTTGGTTTTTGCAGCTAGTTGCCATAAAGATTTTAAACAAATTAATCAATTATGTTTGTCTTTCATCTTAATTTTTTTTAGAAACACTTAAAAATATAGAACAACTTGCATGCCAATCTTAAATATTCCATATTTAAGATAATATTATGATTAGTAAGTTCAAATTAGAGAATTTATATGGTGCCAGTGATCACTTGATGAAAGCTTAAAATTTGATAATGATGATATGTCATCTGCAGCTGAAAAGTCAATATGGCTGCTATTGCGGCCATCTTGGATTCTCAAAACTGAAATGTCTACCTTTCTGTGCGGAATCACTATAGGTATAACATACAATATAAAAATAGAGCCATTGGCTCTGTAGCTCATCAGGCATCATATCAAGTTTGCTTTATACAGGCAAGATGAGCTAAAAAAGAAACTGATGTTACCTATTGCAAAAAAAACTATAAAAAAATTACAAAACAAAATTTAATGTATTATTATTCAACACTTTCTAGATCGCCAATATCAGACAGTGAAAGAAGTCCACACTAAAATATCCAAGGAGAAATAAATTTGCCATAGACTGTCATCTAATGGAGAAAAATAGGTTTTTAAGATTGTGACCCCTGTGACCCTATTTGGGGTCATGGGGTCACAAAACCTACAGTTTAGAATCCCAATTGGCCAAGGAGTCTACATGCAATCTTTCAGCTCAATAGACCTTTAGGAGCTAAAGATGATGATGAAAATAAGTTTTTAAGGTTTTGACCCCGGTGACCCTATTTGGGGTCATGGGGTCACGAAATCTACAATTTAGAATCCCTATTGGCCAAGGAGTCTGCACATATAATTTCAGCTCTCTAGACCTTTTGGAACTTGAGAAGAAGATGAAAATAGTTTTTTAAGGTTGTGACCCCTGTGACCCTATTTGGGATCACAGGGTCACCAAAGTTACAAATTAGAATCCCCATTGTCCAAGGAGTCTGCACATATCAATATTAACTCTCTAGACCTTTTGGAACTGGAGAAGAAGATGAGAATTGGTTTTTAAGGTTGTGACCCCTGTGACCCTATTTGGGGTCATTGGGTCACGTAATCTACAATTAAGAATCCCGATTGGCCAAGGAGTCTGCACATATCATTTTCAACTCTCTAGTCCTTTTAGAACTGGAGAAGAAGATGAAAATAGGTTTTTAAGGTTGTGACCCCTGTGACCCTATTTGTGGTCATGGGGTCACGAATCTACAATTTAGAATCCCCATTGGCCAAGGAGTCTGCACATATCACTTTCAACTCTCTAGTCCTTTTAGAACTGGAGAAGAAGATGAAAATAAGTTTTTAAGGTTGTGACCCCTGTGACCCTATTTGGGGTCATGGGGTCACGAAATCTACAATTAAGAATCCCGATTGGCCAAGGAGTCTGCACATATCATTTTCAACTCTATAGTCCTTTTAGTACTGGAGAAGAAGATGAAAATAGGTTTTTAAGGTTGTGACCCCTGTGACCCCATTTTGGGGTCACAGGTTCACCAAAGTTACAAATTAGAATCCCCATTGTCCAAGGAGTCTGCACATATCACTTTCAACTCTCTAGTCCTTTTAGAACTGGAGAAGAAGATGAAAATAGGTTTTTAAGGTTGTGACCCCTGTGACCCTATTTGGGGTCACAGGTTCACCAAAGTTACAAATTAGAATCCCCAATGTCCAAGGAGTCTGCACATATCACTTTCAACTCTCTAGTCCTTTTAGAACTGGAGAAGAAGATGAAAATAGGTTTTTAAGGTTGTGACCCCTGTGACCCTATTTGGGGTCATGGGGTCACGAAATCTACAATTTAGAATCCCCATTGGCCAAGGAGTCTGCACATATCGTTTTTAACTCTCTAGTCCTTTTAGAACTGGAGAAGAAGATGAAAATAAGTTGTTACGGTTGTGACCCCTGTGACCCTATTTGGGGTCACAGGGTCACCAAAGTTACAAATTAGAATCTCCATTGTCCAAGGAGTCTGCACATATCATTTTTAACTCTCTACTCCTTTTAGAACTGGAGAAGAAGATGAAAATAGGTATTTAAGGTTGTGACCCCTGTGACCCTATTTGGGATCACAGGGTCACCAAAGTTACAAATTAGAATCCCCATTGGCCAAGGAGTCTGCACATATCATTTTTAACTCTCTAGTCCTTCTGGAACTGGAGAAGAAGATGAAAATAGGTTTTTAAAGTTGTGACCCCTGTGACCCTATTTGGGGTCACAGGGTCACCAAAGTTACAAATTAGAATCTCCATATGCTAAGGTACTTGTACACAAAATTTCAGCTCTCTAATGTGTATGGTTCATGAGAAGAAGTCGAAAGTGTCAAAAGTTTACGGACGGACGACGGACGGACGGACGGACGACGGACGGACGCCGGACGACGGGCCATGCCATAAGCCCATCTGGACTTTCAGTCCTGATGAGCTAAAAATGATATCTAGATTGGTTTAGGAGAAATAGTCTTTGTCATGAAATCTAATTGAAAATTCAATATGGCTGCCATGGCGGCCATATTGGATTCTCAAAACTTAAACGTCTACCTTTCTGTGCAGAATCACCATGAGTATAACATAATACAATTTCAGAATGATATCTGTATTCATTTAGAAGGAGTAGTCTTTTTCATGAAATCTAATTGAAAATTCAATATGGCTGTCATGGCGGCCATATTGGATTCTTAAAACTGAAACGTCTACCTTTCTGTGAGGAATCACCATGAGTATAACATAATACAATTTCAGAATGATATCTGTATTCGTTTAGAAGGAGTAGTCTTTTTCATGAAATCTAATTGAAAATTCAATATGGCTGTCATGGCGGCCATCTTGGATTCTCAAAACTGAAACGTCTACCTTTCTGTGAGGAATCACTATGGGTATAACATACTACAATTTCAGAATGATATCTGTATTCGTTTAGAAGGAGTAGTCTTTTTCATGAAATCTAATTGAAAATTCAATATGGCTCCCATGGCGGCCATCTTGGATTCTCAAAACTGAAACGTCTACCTTTCTGTGAGGAATCACCATGGGTATAACATACTACAATTTCAGAATGATATCTGAATTCGTTTAGGAAGAGTAATCTTTTTCGTGAAAGTTTACTGACGGACGGACGGACGGACAGACGGACAGACGGACGGACGGACAGACGGACGACGGACGAAGCGCCATGACATAAGCTCACATTTACTTTGTAAAGGTGAGCTAAAAAGGTCAAGAACAAGGTAAAAAAAAAGATCTTTCACAAGAGATAGAGAATCAATGACTTTTCCATGACTTCATAAATGTATACTCAATTGCCATGATTTTCCAGGTTTTCCATGATCCATTTCACAAGAAATACAAATTCAATGACTTTTCCATGACTTCATAAATGTATACTCAATTGCCATGATTTTGCAGGTTTTCTATGACCCATATGAAACCTACTAACAAATATCAACTTACTTGGCCTGATTGATTGCACGCAGCAGCATTGTATGGCAGTCTGATGGAGACTTGCACTTCCAAATCTTGTCAGGGCTGTCGTCTGGAGCGATCTCAAACTGAAACAACAAACAACAAGTCAAAAACAGTCATGAATTCGAAGACCTTAAGTCATTCATGATGCAAACTTGACATTTCCCAAATCAAAGTATACCAATTGAGGTCTAGTTTCTAACTAAGGAAAGTCCTGAATAATTAAAATATCAAATTTACCAGTCTAAGTAAACCTAGTATCAATAACACTCGCTATACTCCCACATTGAGTCTAGCTAGGCGTAGTAACGGCTCGCATCTGCCGACCAATGAGGGTTTGGCTTACCAAATAGTCAATAATAGTCTGCTTTCGCACAAATAACATTTGAGGGTCAAAGGTCGCCAAAAGATCGACTGACGCGACCTCTTACTGTATCTCGCTAGACTCATTATGGGAGTATAGCAAGTATTATTGAAGCTAGGTTTACTTAAGACTGCAAACTTACAGATTAATTTTAGTTGTTAACATTCATAACTATCCCCTTCCAAACATATTTAACTGACATATCAGGAGTCGAAATTAGTACTTTTGGGGTACTAGCCATTCGGACTAGTGCATTCCTGAGAGCACTAGCCCAAAGACATTCTGACCAGCCAAATACACCGATACAATCAGATTTTCTTTAAATTCAACTAGTTATTTGGACTACCAGTCTTTGCACTTTACTAGCCCAGCATCTTTTGCACTAGCCATGGGCTACCGGGCTAGTGCTAATTTGGAACCCTGCATATTTAACAACATGATAATGAAGAGGGCATCACTTGAAAAATACAACAACAATGAGAACTAAACCCATTCATCGGCGATACAAGTGTAAAATTGATAGTACAGCGTTTTTGTGACATTTCCCCTAACAGAGGAGACCACTGATCGTAGTGCCTTTAACGAATCAAGCCACTTCAAGGCAAGGAAGACACGAGCTCACCACTGGTCCCGGTCCCGAGTCGGAGATCTTGCAGGTGTAGAGACACTTCACCTCAGTGTTGGAGATGTTTGTGTAGACCCGAGTGCTGCAGAATCCAACAGGGTAGATCGACTCCGAACAGTGGAAGCATGACTTCTCTGGGTTCAGCTGTGAAAAGAAGAATAGCATACCATTTGGAATATTTTTCTATAGGGCAATGTCCAAGTAACTCACCATTCCTTGAAAATAATTTTTTTTTTCCATTTTTATTTCCCAATTGGTATACAATGTGTTTACATCCAGTTTTGTAATGTCATATGTATGTACAAATACACATTTTTCCCCAAAAAAATTCATCCTAAATCATTTGTTAAAAAGGTTGTGAAATGCTGACCAGAAAGTATAGAATTTGGCATAGTTGCAGTTTGAAAAAGCTATTGTCTTACTCGTCTGATAATAATCAGTGATTCCTTGAAAATAATGGGCCTTGGCTCATTTATTTCACAAAAGTATATTTAAGTATGAGATCATTTATTTTCAAGGAAACTAAAAAACGAACACCCAGGTTTTATTTTGGAAAGATTGAAAAGAACAAAGATGAGAGTTACCTCCCCTAGACTGTGGACAGTGAGTTCCCCAAGCACCAATGGGAAGACGGGGCGACCTGTAGGATCGAGAGGTATCGGAGGAATGGCAGTTCTTCTGTTGGCACCCGAGGCTTTGCTCTTCTTTGGTTTTGGCTGTAAAGAATCTGAAATTGCAAAAGAGAGCTTAGAGAATGTGTGTATCATTGTGAATTTTATACAAGTTGGCTAAATTTGCAGAGTGCATGATGAGAAAAAACGACGTTGATGCTTTGCTTGGCAGTATGCATTATCAAGTCAAAGCAATGATGGTATTGTAATTGGATTCAAATTGTACTTCAGCAACTAGGTTGAGGATGCAAAAAAGGAATATGTATAGAATAAAATATAGATTATCCGAAAATCATTTTTTATGCATCTCCTCAGCAACCTCCTTCCCTCCGATTGTCTCTCCGGTAGTTGCCCTGCCGTCAGTGGCAGGGGCATTGTTACACGGATTTCGTGTATCAATCGAAATGACGTCATGGATAACCTCGAACCAAATGCTCAATTTGCATACTAAAGAATCGGTTCGAGGGTTAACATTAGACGTTAGGCGTATGAATATGAAAAAAGTTGAGTTTATTGGTTTGAAACATGACAATTTTTGATATTTGTTATTGGTTGATAAATAGAATATGTTTTGATAATGCAAAGGACACTTCAAAAAATAAATAAAAAATTGGCCTGCCGAACTCTTTTTTTGAGTCATAGTTCGGAGTTGCAATGTGAATCCTAAGAGTTTGGAGTTAGCTCTTTTGAGCGCGACAGTGTTCGCTTGTTGCACGAGCAGTGTTAGACCTTTTCCACACGGAAAGCTTCTGAAGGCAGCGATTATATTAGTGACGTCACGCAGCGGATAATCTCTGTCTGGAGCTAGTCTCCTCAGCAGATATGAGGCAAATTAACCAACCAATCAGCTCCTTGTTTGCTGAACTCTTCTTCTTGTCTGATGAGCCTGGTGCTGCCTTCTTCTTCGCAGACTTTGACTTGCTGCTGACTGGAGTTGTTGTCTCCGGGACGATGACCTCTGACACAGCAGTCCCTGTGACCCCTGGAGCCTTGACTGCTTTGACAGAGGGCGTCACAACTTCCTGTTTGATGACAGGTGTTGTAGTCTCTGTTAGTGACTGGTACTGGAGAAGTTTACGCAGCAAGAACCTGTTGCCATGGAAATGAGTGACTAAATATTAGCAACATTAAGACAATAGAGCTCAGACAACCAAATAGCAAAGTTGTCAACCGTAATCCATTGCCAAGAATATGAATTATTTGGCCATTCTAATTTGGACAATTGATGAGGTCTTTGTAGAAGCAGGCTACTGACTTTACTTCACATTTGTCACAAGGTTTTACTTATTTACCGATTCAGCTATCTTTGATTGCCTCCAATCAGGCATCTCCCATTCTACCCCACAAACTTGGCTAATAAGAACAGAGGCTCGATCAACATTTCACGACTTGATCTGCCTCTCTTGGGAGAGAATGGCAAGTGACAGTCTAAGTAATCTTAAGTCTGTAGAAGGTTATCACTTGCCCAGTCTAAGTAAACGTAGCCTTAATATTACTCGTTTCACTCCGATATTGAGTCTAGAAAGCTCTAGTAGAGGGTTGCGTCAGACGACCTCTCCGCGACCTATGACCCTCCAACAATATACGTGCGAAGGCAAACTATTGTAGCTTGGTAAGACGAGTTTTGATTGGTCAATTCGATACGTGGAGTGAAACGGGTAATATTGAGGCTAGGTTTACTTAGACTGGGCAAGTGATAACCTTCTACAGACTTGAGATTTAACTATCAAGTTCCAGTGCAGAATGCTGATGGGTTGGCACATTAAAGATGGCAGATGCGGAAAAGCTAACTAACAGAACCCTACCTCCTCTCCTCCTTGGACCGGGCCAGCTTCTCCTCCACTCGGATCACCTCGTCACAAACTGATGCGTTGATCTGTTCAAGAGATTTGTTACATCAATCAAAAAGATTCTTGTAAATTCATATCTTAGATTTCAGCTCAAAGTTTACACAGACCTCTCCATAACCCACCAGAGATCAACATCCTCATAAAGTCACTGTAATGTTCTGTGGTTAAGGGATTATACACAGTGATTCGGAAAGGCAGGGTCATGAGCCATTTCGCACATTGGATGAAATTTCAAAAATTGGCCCATTAACAAGTTTACTATTGATACAATGGACAATTTGAAATTCAGCAAATTACCCAAAACCCTGAAAATGGTCAATTGTCAAAGATGTCTTTCCCAATCCTTGTAAACAAACTCATTCAATGACCCTTCCATGTACCTAAACAGGACTCGTACAGTAGAGATAATATTAAAGTAAAACATGAAAATCTCATCATTTTGTGCGTATATCTCAAACCCTATCACAAGATTTACTTCAATGATATGATTTAAATAGCCCTTATTTCCCATACTCAAACAAAAATATCATCAAGAACCATATCTCCTTAAACTAAACACGCAGATCTAAAATTCCCATTAAGACAACCATGGCACCATTACATCCAGCAAAAAAAGATGCAATATTATACAATTATAGACTGGTGAAGAGGTCAATAATTGTTTTCCTCGGGTCTATAAAAACAGTTATTAATTAACTATCAATGATATGGCACTTATACAATTTATACGGCCTTCACTATACGAATCCACAACTGGGCCAATACAGGAAAGCTGGGCCAATACGAGCAAAACAGGGCCAATACGAGCACTCGAGCAGACTGGGCCAATACGACTCTGAGCATGCACATACACACAAATGGCGAGAGTCCGAAGCTATCACTTCAAAACTTTCAACATATATAACAGTTCATCAATCTCATTGATAATTTTGATTTCGGTAAAAATTAACTCTCTAATGTTGTGCAAGTAAATTACAAAGAAGTTAATTTATAAAAACGTCATTAATCAAGTTTTCGTATTGGCCCAGTTACAGGTCCTCGGTCTTCTGTATTGGCCCTTGGCTTCGCCTCGGGCCAATACAGCAGACCTCGGACCTGTAACTGGACCAATACGGAAAAACTTGATTAATAACATTATAGTATTGACCCAACTCACCAGTCCATAATTGTTTTATTATGTCTCGGTCAATAAAACAACAGATAATGGAAAACTACAGCAATGAACGGCATTTGGGCCCGATTGTTGGCAAGGACGGATCAATGACGTCATGATAACAATAGCATGATGTCATGAAACAACAGTTTGACGTCATTGGCTCGATTTTTAGTAACTCAAGTCAATATCATTTTTGGTCGGATTGGGGTCACGGGGTCAAGTCATAATCACTTTCTGTCGACCATCACGTGACCAGTTCTCGACCAATCGAATTGCCTGTTTACATAATAATTTAGAATATCAAGAACAATCAAGACACGTGTGTTACATTACAAAAAGATTCATTGTGCAAGAATGGTTAACACACAATGTACTCACAAACACTGTATCCTTGATAAGTTTCTTCAGCCTCTTCCACTTCCTGTAGTAGTAGTCCTGGGGGTGAGAGCCTCTCGACCCCACCCCTCGCCCTGCCCCCATCTTGTGGTACTGGGCCGACAAGCTCCGTGCAGGGCTGGGCTTTGTGTGAACTCCTAACAGGCTCTGGACTCCAGGCTTGGCTCTGTGGTAAATAGATGTTGTTTTTGTCTGTCGGTTTGTATTTGATGAATACTATTTCATAACTTCTCCTGCAACCTCATAAAAGTTTCAGTCCTAACATTACTCTACCATGGCATTATTCTACCATTACTCTATCATTGGTTTACTATTACCCTACAATTTACCCTTTTCCAATATAAACGATTACAGAACTTCACAATCAATTATCTGCTATGATTAGTAAAATAAATAACAAGAATTTCTTTCTGGCATTGAGCAATGTTTGTTATGGGATATGACCATAGCTGTTAATTTTTAGTCGTTTTGAGTGATCAATAGACAAAACTGTTGATAATAATGATAAGACAATGTTTTATTTCTGTCTCTAGTTCATATATGCTTACTGAACATCTGAAACAATTCAAAGCATTTTTCATTTCCTTAATATCATTTTTTAAATCTTTTCATGATTTTTGATCCAACCAATTATTAATCCATGATTAATCGTTTGGGTCAATCCGATAGTAACCGATGATGGATTATGAAATCAAAACCGATTCCCAACACTACCATATACGTATCCACATCATTATTGTAGGTAGGTAGGTAGGTAGGTGAAATTAAGGGCGAAGTTTGGGCCAAGGATGACCTACATGCGCCCGGCACTAGGAGTGATTATTGAGAGTTAAAAACGTTTAAAAGTTAAAATTGAGCATAAAATGTTATATGAGATCATATTTGCCAGTGTTCTTGACAAAATTATTTATTGTTTTTTTCAGTAGAGTTATCTACCCTGCTCCAGAGGAACTCTGTAGATGGAGCTGTTGTAGAGCTGCCGCGTGACTTCCAGTAACTGGAGGAGACGTCAGTTGAGAGACCAAGGACATGCTTGATATGGGCGACTTGCTGGAACCCTGAGGAGAGGAAATCTATTAAACATTTTCACATTGTACGCTGGGGTGATAAGAAACATCTGAGCCAAAATTATGCTTTAAAGTCGGCAAATCTATCCTATATAGAATAACAATTTATGATGAAATTTACTATTTACAACTTGCATCTTAACCTACTAAACATCATAGTCTCACTTTGGCAAGGCAAATCATCAAAAATTTAATTCAGATCAAAAGCCACCATGAGGTAGTTAAAAGCTTTGGGAAAATATGAAGCATGTCTAAGTGATGTTTACAAAACATTTCTTTGGAATGTTACTCTCTCTGATGTTATATCTGCTGTAGACCAGATGTCTGGGTATATAATCTATATACCAGTCTTACTTTAACCATCAATAGAATATAATTGAAGAAAAGCATTATTACCGGTTGTCCACTGAAGTTAATTTTGCCTACAGTGTCAGTGTTACTCATGAAACTTCCACACATTGTGAATGAAATAAGTCTTGTTGTATGACAACAAACTTTGGTAGAATGAAAGCCGTTTCAAATTCAACATTGAAAGCAAGAAAAATCTTTATATGTTGCAAAGGGTATTGGAAATTCAAAGATAACTTTGGATAAGTACTGAATTATTTTCCTGAGATGTATAGTCATTGGCTTGTAAAACTGATTCTATGACTGTTACAGCTCCATACATGTGTTTGAATACATTATTCATTGAGTTAGATAAAAGTATATTTTGTTACTTGTTTATTCAATAAATAAGGAAAGGTTTTTATGTACCGCTAGATGAGGTAGCTGGGCCTGAGTTGGCGATGAGAAGGGGAGAGCACTCCGTAAGGCTGCAGTCTGCTCTGCATCTGATCCCAACAACCCTGCACGCTGTAGCTCTTCAATGTTCATTGTCAATAGGCCTAGCTGAAATTTAGAAAAATATTGACCAAGTTGATGAATCAGTGGGAGTACGGGTGTAGCTTTATTCGTAGAGGAAACGGGTTCGTAGATGGGAATTTTACAGGTTCGTAGATGAAATGAAAAACAGTTTCGTAGAGAGTAAATAAAATAGTGAAATAAGTTCATATAAGCAATTGATTATCATTGTAAAGAGAATAATTGTACATCAAAGGTATTGGATGGTAGTTTATATGATCGATGTAATAAATAAACCGAGTAGATACTTTGTTGTGTTTGTTTTTTAAATAAAGAATAAAGACAACAGGTAGGTATGCATGATTGGTTTGCAGGATTACTGATGCAGATAATAAATGGATGCTGAGACGATTGATTGGTGAGTTGCTGAAAAAGTAATGTACAATCAAAACGAACATCCACTACAGTACTGGTATATATAGTTCACAAGTTGGCAACATTCATATTCATTCTGCATCAATGAAAAAAACACATATTTTTAACTGAATACCATGAAACATGATATTATAAATAAATATTACATCAAGGTACACAATCAATATTCACAATACATTATATATGAAAAATAAGTTTTGAAATGAAATTTTAAAGGTCTCTACGAAACTGTCATCTACGAACCTAGCTGGTGTCTCTACGAAAAATCTGTCTCTACGAATCTGTTTATCTACGAAACCACTGGTTCCCAGGAGTACGGCCCTTAACTGTTGGCTTGTAATTATCAATTGCTGCGCTTTACCAATCCTTGCGCTAGAAAAGATTGATGACAGGGTTTCATCGAATGGGTTAAGAAAATAATTTTTAAAAAACAACCTAGTCCTGAGGGCTAAATTATACAATTTGATGAGAAGCGGAAGGGTAAAAAGGGACAAAATAAGCACGATCCATGTGCGTCAAATGAAATGATGCATTGTCAAACTAATTCAACTGATATCTGTTAAATCTAAAGAAATTGAAGAATACATCAACATTTTTCGAAGGAATCAATTGATAGCAATATCTAGTTCTAGAGAAGAGAAAACAGTTATTTATTCATAAATATTATTTCAGTGTTTGCATTTCACTCAAATATACAAAAATCTTAGATACTTAATAAAATTAACGTGTTAAACTCACACAAAATTGATTTTATCAACTCTGGATAGAATGCTGGAAAAAGGGGAAGTTGTTGAATTATCGCCCTTTGAAAATGTGGAAATATACATAAAACGAAATTGTACAATGGGAAACTTTTAATCTTGAATATAATTTTGAAAGAATACTGAATCCACATAAGATTACTATAATAATAACCTTACTTCAGTATTTTTGTAATCTAAATTATTCGAATGTAAACGTATTAGGTAGCAGGAAATTGTGCACACTCGATTCTTTTTCCGCTATAAACTCGATTCCAGTTTTTTAAATCTCTTACAAATATGGCGGCGAAAACAAAAACATTTCCCCATACTGTGGGTAGAAATGTTATGAAACCGGTTATCAGCACCGATGTGATGGGAAACAGAAATGTAGAAATTAAACCAGTTGGAGCTTGGGTCCAGCCAGCTACTGAACAAATGATAGAAAGTCATCCAAATGCTGTAGTAAGTTAAACAAGATGACATCGTTTGAAGCAAAACATGTTGGTTCATGTTTCATAAATTTTGCTCGAAGTGTTTGATTAGTATGATTACAGAATAGTTTTAATAAATGTTAACGATTAAAAATCATGATGACATTAAAATATAATCATACTTTCACATCAAGACACCTTTTACAGAAAGTATCCAGTTTATAAATTATTCTTTTCAGACCTTTGTCTTTTCAAGTTTTTCTTGTTTTTTTTAAAAGTTCTTTTCTATTTCAAAAATAAGTTTTCTTGTTTATACAACATTCATTGTTAAGACTCTTGTAGTTTCAATGTCACGTCAATAAAATGTACTCTAAAAAACACACTCACAGAGCTTTTCAATCATCTTTTTGAGATTGTGACATATTGCTGTTTCCTTGATAATATGTAACTGATTCAACAAATTCACAATTTAAGGAAGTAATGTCAACTGTTCTTGTAAATAAAAAGAATTAAATTTGAAAACTCTATTGATTTAACAATTACTATTTACCAGGATGCAGCAGCCGAAGAAGAAAACCGAATCTACCAGATGCAGCGAGAGAAACAGGCCAGACTGCATCGCTTTCAGGAAGATGTTAAGAGGAGGGTGCGACATCTTGACCAACTCAAACGCAACAGGCAGGCTCAGACAATGGCTAAAGCAGTGAGTTGATTTCATGAGGCGTCTAGATAGTGCACATTTAGAATGTCAAACTGAGGTGAGGTTAGAGCTACATTGTGGAGGGGTGTTTGTGGCAGGATGACATTGAAGATTCAACTGGCTTTGTCTACGGAATATCTGTTTAAGCTGAAAAAGTAGAGGTCCTTGGTTTGAACATCGCTGGAGGTGATCTCACAATCATTTCTGTTCAATTAAAAAAATATATGGATATGTACGGCTTGTGAAAAAGAAGCTTGGTTTGCTTGTTGTGATAACTTATAGTCTGAAGGCTTAGTTTTAGAATTTTGATGATATGATCATGCAGATGCAGTATCAGAAGTGCAGTTATAAGAAATCAAAATCACATTCGATATGGGACAGTTTTGCTTTTACATATATTATAACTATTTCTTTCTACTTCAGCTTGAAAAGGAGAGAAATATTGTGAGACAGAGCACAATGTCGGCTGAACGTCAGTCGACACGGAAAGACAGCTGCACTGTTCGCAAACACAATGGACTTACCATCAAGTCAGCAGCCAAACCAGTCACTCAGGGTAAGAAATTTCTTATCACTTTTAATACTTTAGTGTATTGACCCTTCAGCTTGTTGTTCTTCAATGATAATATAAGACGTCAAAGGAAACAATAATGTCAAAGTAAACAAATTGGTCCAATAAAAATTTTATGTGTATCCTAAATGTAAAATCGTAAGCCAGCTTAATGGATGTGAGCATTGGGTTGAAATAAGCATCCAAAAACTGCTGGTCAGTAAGGACCCACAGATAGGAAAAACTGTGGGCAGAACTCTGAAACTGTCAGCATTCAATATCAGTATTGATATGACTTATTCTAAAATAATAATATTCTTGGTATCAGTATGTTATAAATACACAACACAGTTATCAGTTTAGAGTGATAGTTATGAGGGTTTGGCAGGGAAATATGTCTAACTGCATGTATTGTTAGAAGGGAACAGTATCATATAAAAAAAAAAGTACGAACCTGCAGATATTGAAAAGTGTGGGCCCTTGTGAATAACTGTCAATGACGGGCCTACTCTGATTTCAAACACTGGTTAAGAAGCCACAAGCCCATTGTACAGAACCTTTGCAGATGTAAAAAAATGCAATATATACATTATGACATTTTAATTGAACTATAAAATCTTAGGCCAGATTTCTCGTCACATTGTTATTTTGAAGTGTGTTTATTTATTGTTATCTATAGGAGGCTGGGTGTCACATGACTCATCACCGAGGACAGCAGCCTTCTCCAGTCAAACCGACCAGGTATGTGTGCACGTAGAAAGTAAAAGTTGTCTTTATCTCTTTGAACAGGCAACCGTGAACGCAACCCAATTTTTATCAGCCGTCTGGGAAGTCATATATGGGAGTGAATCGATTAAAGCATTTCTGGAAATGAAATATTATCTGACATTTTCTCATTGAATACCTTATCTTACTCATTTCGTGAAAATTGTACAAATACCATTAACCTCTTTATATTTTATGTGTTGAGATAGACATGGTAAAGGTCAGGAAATGTCGTATCTTAAATTATGTTAGAAGTTCCTTTGTATAATTGTTACTTGTCAATGCACCTTATTATTAGACAAGAGAAGTCGTACATCAATGCATGTGTCACTATGACTTGTTAGTGTTCCCCTCATTATGAGGCTGACTAACCTCTACACCTGCTAGATAACTAAATCTTGGCAGTTTACTTTCATTACTTAACTATCTTCCGTCAAGGTCCATGAGTTCACAAGCGAGGCACGGCGGAAGTTGGGTGGTCGTCAAATTCTGTCTGAGAAATATATATCTGGAGATCTGCCTGGCGGAGTGTGGAGGGTGTCACATACCAGAGATGTGAGTTGTCATTTGAACTTAATAATAATGCATTTATATAAGGCACTTTTCTAAAGGATCCTCTTATACAACAACAAATGTATTATGAAAGTTGCAACAATACACAGAAATATTGATGTTTCTGAATGTGACAGAAAAATATTATACAAGAATCATCATCATCATCATCGGCACCACCACCATACCTTTACCACAATCATTACCAGCACCATAACCCCTACCATTAACACTATCATTACCACTATCATTACCACAACTATTACCACTACCATTACGACCCCCATTACCACTACAATTACCACCGCTATTACCACTACCATTACGACCTCCATTACCACTACAATTACCACCACTACCATTGGTTACATGCTGGTAGTTGTGGAACTGTCCCAGTTGTCATAACATGCTCCAAACTGTTCTAATCTATTGTTTCGAATTCCCAGCATCCAATCTCTCGTCACATGACAGAGGATGAGGTTGTCGAGGTTGCCAGGGAAACAGATGAAGATGAAGAAAACTCTGATGAAGAGAAATGCATGCTGGGTAATTGCAATAAAATTATACTGTTTAATGTGCTTTAGCTTTTTTACTTTGTAGTGTTGTTTCTAGCTGATCAGATAAAGAGGTCTTTTTTGCCAATTCTGTATAGATGGGAGCTTTTAAAATGAAATGGTAATGATCTTGTACTTCTAAGAATATTAAGGGACGAAATAGTTTTCAAATTTCCCCAAAGATCCCCTCTGGAAATAAATCTGGATGCTGTCAGTTTTCCACATGAATTTTTATCAGAGCCAGACAATTTGAAATTTTGATGAGGTTCCTCGTATGTTGTTAGTTGAATAAGAAATGTGATACATTCTTAAAGAAATCTGCTGCAATATCATCTTGCTGTACCTAAATCTTCCCTTGTCTATCCATAGAGCAATAATATGATGTAACTGTTAGATAGTGCTTTCATCTATAGACTTTTAAGAAAAAATCATTCCTTTACTATGTGCGTCAGGCATGCTAAGGTTGTGAACTTGTAGCCCTATAAATATGAAATTTGCTTAAATATTTTTGACATAACAGTTAACAATTGGGATATTTGAAGTTTTTGTTTTACTTCTTACTCTGAATATTCCATCATTCTTTCCTTGTCAGACGAGAGAGAAGAGGAAAGTGAAAATCGTCTGCGACGAGAGCTGAAAACAGTGCACTTTGACCTTTCACCTCCGCACCATGAGACCCGAGAGCAGAGGATCGAGAGAAGGAGTGGTATGTGCCTATCTTTGTTTAAGTAAAGAAATAAATCACCCCCCTCCGAATTTTAAAGATAAATCCAGAGTTAAAACCATCTCAAAATTGTTGATTCACCACTGCCTTTGACAAATCAAATAACAAAACGTCAACCATTTGTTCAGGTTATGAACTGAGTTAGGTAAATTGGCTAGATTGTGAAGATTTGGATACTTTCATTAGTGCACAGACTTCCTTCCAAATGACTTCCTGCGCTTCTTATGCTGAGCACAAGCACATATCAATAAACAATTCTCAATGTCTTGCCAAATTCTCATAACTAAACATTCCCTCCCCAGTTCCCAGTATGTCCGGTACCGATCTTCATCGTCCCAGTCAGCGTGTCCACGTTCCCGACATCTACATGGGTGTGGCCGAGGAAGAGGATCGTCGACGTCAGAGGAGCCAGACGGCGCTGTACAGACGACTCTTCATGGACCAGGAGCGAGAACAGGTGAAGGAGAACCTGAGGAGGCAGCAGCATCGTAAACGTATACAGAAGTGAGTCGGTGTTTGATTTCTCAATATTATTGTGTGAGCAAATCATTGGTACTTGAACACCTGAAGTCATTTGCCTCTTTTTGCCTGCATCTGCCAGTGAGTAGTTTTACAGTTTTTCTGTGTCTTGAATAGATTTGTGAAACTAGGGGTCGAGTTTGCAAACCACACACTGACAACAGGCTTTGGACTCAAGTCAAAAACATACTCCCTGATTGATGGAGGGTGATTCAAGATGTGAGACAGATTCTGTGTAAAGCAGTGTAAGAACGCAAATTATGAATTCAGTTTACAACATCATGATATTATTTTTATTTCCATTTTTTATTAAGTTTTCACTGAAATTATTTCATGGCTAGTGCAAACTGTTTTGATGTTGCCTATTTAATAGTTTGTCAAATCGTCAAGTTGTGCAACAGCATTATATTACAAAACACCAGACACCTGCATCAATACTAAAACTTTTCAATGAATGTATTTTGACAGACTGAAAGTTGAGAAGGAGGCAGCTAGACTAGAAGAAGAAGAGCACGCCCACCGACAGGTGGTGCCACGTGACCCTGTGACAGGGGAGACAACTCATGAAGCTGTGTTGCGGGAACAGATGGAACAGGTGCAGCTACAGGATACGTTAGAGAGACATCGCGAGATGAGACAGCGGAACAGAGAGATGGAGAGGTGTGTTGTTAGAACCTAAACAATAGGGGTGACTATTGAACCCCATATCACTATTGAGATAGCAATAGTCTATTGTGAGTAACCATTGCAATAACAAAAGTCTATTGCAGGTAACTATTGCAATAACAAAAGTCTATTGCAGGTAACTATTGCAATAACAAAAGTCTATTGCAGGTAACTATTGAAATAACGAAAGTTTATTGCAGGTAACTATTGCAATAACAAAAGTCTATTGCAGGTAACTATTGCAATAAAAAAAAGTCTATTGCAGGTAACTATTGAAATAAAAAATATATTGCAGGTAACTATTGCAATAGCTATTGTGTAATTTCTAACTTGGCGTTATGGCAACAAGAAGCATATCTCCTTTGAAGCTATTGCTTGATCTTCCACAAGCGGTATCTCCTGTTGAAAACAGTTTTGGATGATTATTTGTGTTGTAAGGTCTTCATATTGAAGCATATGGTAAGAATGGTTTACCCTGACTTGTTGCCCAGGTACGTTGAGGCACTGAGACACAACCTCCGAGAGAAGATGGAGAAGCGAGGCCTGCAGTTACCTCCCTTGTGTTGCTGCGGGGACTCTCTCTGGGACACCAACCCCGACACCTGCGCTAACAACTGCTTCTACTACAGGAACCCTAAAGGTGATTAAACTGCTACTGAGTAATGATAATGATAATGAATTTGTATAGCGCCTGTTCCCAGCAGTATTCTTACTCAACGCCGCTGAAGAGTAACATTTGAGAGTTTATAAGAGAGTTTGTTTGAGTTTGAACAAGTGAGTTTTTGAGGGCAGTTTTGAAAGAGCTTTGGAGTTGATTTCTCTGATAGTGGCTGGGAGGCTATTCCAGATTTGTGGGGCTGCGGCTGAAAAGGCTCTGTCGCCCATTGCTGTCTTAGTGGGTGGCTGGGAGAGAAGAATAGAGTTGCTAAGACGTATGGTTGTTACTGGTATATCCTCATGGCATAGCTGAGTTAGGGAAGGGTTTATTTTTATGTAAGGTATCAACTTAAATTATGATGTTACAATTCATGGTAAGATTTGGCATGGCAGTAGGATCTTAGGGTACTACTAGTGCATTCTCACAAATTATCTGAGTCATTGGGTAGGGCAATCTAAATAAATTTAGATCAACAGGTTTTATATTTGGTCATACCGTGTTGATCTAAGATTGGCACGTTAGGCGGGTCATCCCGCTGACCTCTGAAATCAGCCGCTCGGCCAATCAAAAAAGTTGCCCTAGCTCGCTGGAAGTTTAAAAAACTCAGCAGCACATCTTTTGAAATGGATGATGTTCGGAGCTCTGTCATTCGGAGCGGAGCAGAGCGACCATTTCGATGAACAATCCGATTGCTTGGATGTATTAATAGATTATATTTTTTCATTTTAAAATGATTAGCGTATTTGCTAGTTGTCAATGACAAATGATGATTGCACATCGCACAGATACTAACGTGGCGAATAATAATCACAAAGTTAGAGCATGATAAATTTCAATATTTACGAAAATCCTCATGCAAGGGGAGGTAACTCCTTTTTTATCAAACTCGTTTGTACTAAATTCTTTCGTTTTCATCCAAATACGTTTAAAAATAGTGATTTTTTGTCAATCATAAATCTAAAAATGTTTCTTACAACAAAAATAAAATCAACCTACTGATATTTTTATTATCAGTATCAAAAGCAAGATTTTTTTTACAGTACAGACTGTTTTTGAGAACAGGCCATAAGCCATCATATATGTCTTCCGTTCACACCTTGAAATAGCCACTATGAACTGTTTGTGACGTCGAATTTGATTGATCAAATCGCGAATTCGTTATTTGCATACGAAAGGTCACCGGGACGACCACTCACACTGGTCAATCTTAGATCAACAATATGACCAAATATTAAACCTGTTGATCTAAATTTATTTAGATTGTGGGTAGGGTGTCTTTTTTATGGTTTATATAAAGATAAGGGTGGGGTTACCCAAGGTGAAAATGTTCCTACTTTGTGATGCTGAGGATAATAGGGTTGAAACATTTCAACTGAAGTAATGCCATTCATTATGGTAAGATTTGGCATGGTAGGAGGATCGTAGGGTAGTACTGGTATCTCTTCACTGAGTGCAATGTTGATGAAGTTGCCCAGATCACAAATTTTGATGTCTCCACCAGGGTTTGAACCTTACTATTGAAGGGAAAGGCAAGCAGGCTAACCATTACACCATTGTGCTTCACGTGCACCCTGGTATGGTGTAGAAACTGATTGTAACATCCATGACACAAACATTAGAGATCTAAGTTTTTAGAATCTGATTGACAACTGTATATGTTAATGATGTTACATGTTCTTTGTGATGCCTAATGCAATGTTAATTTCTTCTCTTACAGCCTACGCCAAATCTCTGCAAGCCCTTCTAGTCTCCTGTGAAGTAGTTTGACCTGGCGAATTGTTTTAACTTGCTACTTAATTTATGTGATATACTTGTTTTCTTATTTGTAAATATACTGGATATATGTTACCAAAAACGTGCCCAAATTGAAAATATTAATTGTTTTAACTTTGTTTTACTCCTATGTGAATTTGTAAATATGCTTGATATACATATATTGTCATTGCTTTGTATTGTTGATATGTAATTCTTTTTTGTTCAAGACCAAAACACAAAGCAGCGAGGTGATATTTATTGACACTGAAACAAAATGACAGATTTTATAAGAAAGAACAAAGAAAATTCATGTGGTGGTACAGAACTGTTCAGCATATATCAGAAAATTCACTTCACTACAAGAGTCTGATTACTTTGTCTATGCTCGTCTTGTTTGTACTGTTAATAAACAATGAGAATAAAATATCATTTCCTTGTTTATTGAGATTATAATTATACCCCCGCTACGACGTAGTCGGGGGTATATAGCGCTCCGCGTGTCCGTCCGTCCGGCCGTCCGAAATCGTTTCCGGAGCATTACTCTAAAACTATACCACTTAAAAACTTCAAATTTGGTATGGCAGTAGCCTATATGATGCTGTTGTGCCTTTTAGGGGTTTCATCTCAATGGTTCAAATAATTTTTGAAATTTTGACCAAAAACCATCCGATTTTTGGACTTTGTCTCGTTTCCGGAGCATAATTAAAAAACTATACCACTTGGAAACTTCAAATTTGGTATGGCAGTAGCCTACATGATGCTGTTGTGCCTTTTAGGGGTTTCACCTCCAACGTTCAAATAATTTTTGAAATTTTGACCAAAAACCGTCCGATTTCTGGGCTTTGTCTCGTTTCCGGAGCATAAGTAAAAAATTATACCACTTGGAAACTTCAAATTTGGTATGGCAGTAGCCTACATGATGCTGTTGTGCCATTTAGGGGTTTCACCTCCAACATTCAAATAATTTTTGAAATTTTGACCAAAAAACGGTCAGATATTCGGACTTTGTGTTGTTTCCGGATGATAATTTAAAAACTATACCACTTGGAATTTTCAAACTTGGTATGGCAGTAACCTATATGATGCTGTTGTGCCTTTTAGGGGTTTTAATTCGAAAGTTCAAATAATTTTTGAAATTTTGAACCAAAACAGTCCGAAAACAGTAGATTGAGGATCAAGCTTGTAAATATATTTCCTAATGACAAACACATACCGTATAAACATTGTAAATGTGACTGTTTTGCCTTCAAGTTATCTTTTGGGAAGTAACCAAAAGAAAGGGATTGTGACCTATTGTGATACTCATATGAACACTGTATGAACATAGAACATGACTGATGTTGTTACCACTGCAAAGAATACATATATTGGAATGTTGATACCACTGCAAAGAATACATATATTGGAATATAAATTGACCTACATGGAACTGAATGGAAGGTGAGAGTTTGTTGAAAAACATTTATTATCATAGTTATACCAGTTCACACCTATTCAGACAAATTAAATTTTAATGTTATTTTCTATATCATGTGATGGAAAAATATGGTAACAATCCTAGGACTTATGAGAAGATATGACTTTTCACTATTTTCGTCAAAGAAAGGCGGTCAAACTACAGGCGGGGGTATGTGAGCTGTGCTCACTTTTGCCTTGTTTTTACATTAATAAATAGATCTGCATATTGGTCCAAACATTTTATGGCATTATATTGCAAAAAAAACCCAGCTCATGTATAACTAAAATGAACTAAAATGAACTCTATTTTCAAATTTGTATTAAGCAGCCCCGTCTAAGGACGGGGCTGCTATCAGTTTTTGTGAAGTTTCCATCGCCGCCGCACTCGTACTACTAGCTATAACTTTTTTCCACTAAGCTTTCCAGAACTCTTATTCATACCTTATTACTCATACCTCGGGGGAACAATTTTGACACGTTCACTTTCAAGGTCAAAGGTCAAGGTCACGAGATATGTATTCACTCTAAGAATTCCTTGTAAACGCGATAACTTGAAAAGTTTTTGTGCTATGAAGCTCTTACTTGGTATATATCATCCTTGGAAAAGTAAAAAAATTTGAAAAGGTTTTGGCTACATTCCGTCAAAGGTCAAGGTCACAGCAAGGTCATGACGTAAGCATGTTTTAGCGAAAATGCTTTATTTTAACTATGAACACTTTTAATCAATACATGATTGTTATACTCAATAAAAAGTGTTCAATTATTGTGTGACCTTGAAGGTCAAAGGTCAAGGTCATGAGATATGAGTTATTGCAATACCTTGTAAACACAATAACTTGAAAAGTTTTTGTGCTATGAAGTTTAGATTTTGTATATATTATCTTTTGAGAAGTACAACATTTTCAAAAAGTTTTGGGTACGAACTGTCGAAGGTCAAGGTCACAGCAAGGTCAACATATATGGAGAAAATGGATTAATTTAATTTTTAACACTTTACTTCATTACAATAATGTTCTACTCAATGAAATGTGTTCATTGATTGTGTGACCTTGAGTGTCAAAGGTCAAGGTCACGAGAAAATTCCCAATTTGGTGAGGCCTGTAAAAGGCGGAACAGGGTAAGGCGAAACCCCAAGTTCCGGGGCTGCTCTGCTTTTGCGGTATCCCGCAGACGCTAATCTAGTCTTCTTATTGCAGTTTAATAATCATTTATTTGATAAACTATCATCCAGATCTTTAAAGGGGCAGTAGCATGTTTTTTGAAAATTTTATTTTTAAAATTTTTCACTGATAATTGTACGTTAATGCTTGATGTATTATTTTGAAAGGGTCAAAAATCTCATTACACAAGCCAATCATCCATAGTCAGGGGACAAAGTATGAAGATTCAAATAAAATCCATTGGCGGCAATTTTGTGTGAACACCTTTAATTCATTTTGTGTAAGAAAAAGGAATTGCATGGCTTAACTTTAGGTTATATATATGAATTATTACTGCTCCAATTAGTTTAAATACATTGTCTTTCAATTGGAACCATTAATTTTCAATTTCCTGACATCACCTTATATTCCCCCTAAAAACGTGCTACTGCCCCTTTAACATGACCTTTCCCAGATAAACCCCAGCAGGGACCTGAAGTCGGTAGGACAGGGCTTTTAATTAGTAGACATTTCCGGACATCACCTTATTCTCCCCCTAAAAACGTGTTATACTGCCCCTTTAAGATATTACCAGCAGACAACTACTCACAATGATATCGTTTGGCTATTTTTTCTACTATCCTACTACCATTATTCAAAAGCAGATGTCAATTTCTGCTACCTGTGTTCACTATGTATTATGTAAATCTATTTTGTACATACTAGGAGAGGGCATTTTAAGTTGGATAGCTTGCCCTCAATCCTTTTCTTGTGAATAAAATATGTTTAAACCAAACCAATACACTGTGTGTCTCTTCAACCAGAGGACTTTACAAATGGCGTTCGTAACATTCTTGACCTTTAAAATGGTAAATGACCTTTAGTAAATATATTTTGTGCTTCCTTGTTTCTGTTAACGTACATCCTGTCTCAGGGTACGAACGTTACGCTAACTCCACTTATCTGTACCCTGGGCCCAAAAGCTAGATTCGCTCGCGCGGCCAGACTTGGGATATAGCCAATCAAATCATTTTCTCGTTGAAATTTTATCGAGAAGGTGGCGAGAAAATGATTTAATTGGCTATATCCGAAGTCAGTCCGCGCGAGTGAATCTAGCTTCTGAGCCCAGGGTACAGATTAGAGGAGTTAACGTAACGTTCGTACCCTGAGACAGGATGGTTAACGTACAGTGTCAAAGTTTTGTCATTAAAGTCATTGATTCAGTTTTGCAAAGCAAATTTTAATGTAAGACACGAAAATAGTACATCATTTACATGAATCTTTCCTCTGAAGTCTTTGAGAGTTTACCGTTTACTTTACCCTCAATGTTGAAGTCATCTTCCTAAGCAAACCTTAAAACACCAGTTTCCGAACTGTAAGTTTTATGCCTTGCTGCCGAACCTTGAGTTTTCTGTGCTCGCTCTCTAGCTTACTATGAGAGAAAGCAATAGTCCAATAAGAAAGTAAATTGTGGTTGTTAACAATCGTCTGTATGGGCGCTGATATCAGCACAGAAAGTCATGTGTCTGCATCAAGGCATAAAACTGATAGTTTGGATACTGGCGTTTTAGGCTTTGTGTAGGAAGATGTGTTGAAGTTTACTAACCTGAGTAATCTCGTCACTTAAAGATTTCACAGTTGAAATGTAACGAAAATAGCTCATTCTATAAAAAGAAGGATACAGAAAGCAGATAAAAAATATTAGTCTTGAATGACTTTTACAGTTATTAGATCCTAAGTATATTGCAGTTACTACGTGACTCTTTATTTTCGATTTTATCTCTGTTATTCTCGATACATTTGATCAAGAATTATGGACTGTTGCAAGAAAATATCATTTTAAAGCTTATCGACGTTGTATCGTGATAGAAAACCGGACAATAGGTGCGTCAATTACTCAGACGTAATGTTGGAAATTTGTCTAAAGCAGTCAGAATAACAGTTACGAGTTAATAATAATGTTTGATAGGTTATATAGCTAGTATTCAGGTAAATTAGTCGTGCGAATTTGGCTTCCGCGAATATATAACAGTATGTGTGACTGTTTAAGATATCGTTTGAAAACAAGTAATTATCATATAATTGCCAACTGAGGATTGAATATGCGAGAATTTAAATATGAATTATGTCATATAGTTTCATATCAGACCAAAACATTATGTGAACATTTGTCCTTTCACGTTCAGTTTAGACATGATATTAGAAGTTCCTTTTAGTATTTCAAAGTATAGCAATTACTCAAAGAACTAGATATCAAAATGTTGATTTGATGAAATAGCTTTTATTGGCATAAGGTATTACTTTTAATTGTGCCATTATATTACAACATTATTCTTGTAATAATTCAAACCATTTCTCTAATACAACTTCAAAATCAAACTGCGTGACAAGTAATATTTTAGATGAAAATCAAATAACGACGTTATTCATGAGCACAGGTCGTAATTACACGTCCCATTTCATGTCTACTAATTAAAAGCCCTGTCCGACCGACTTTAGGTCCCTGCTCAGGTTTATCTGGGAAAGGTCATGCTAAAGGGGCAGTAGCACGTTTTTAGGGGGAATAGAAGGTGATGTCAGGAAATTGAAAATTAATGGTTCCAATTGAAAGACACTGTCAAAGTAATACATTTAGCATTAACTTACAATTATCAGTGACAATTTTAAAATATAAACTTATCAAAAAACGTGCTACTGCCCCTTTAAAGCGCTGTCCTTTGATCAAGATAACTAGTCATTGAAAATAAAATGTATGCATTGATAGAATCTCTACACCTCCACACAAATAAATTATGATAAGACTTTATAACAATGCCTTGTTAAGAAAATATTTACCTGCATCAAATTACACTTGTTTTTGTAACCGCCGATTAGCTGTAATGCTAAATGTTGATACAAAATTGAATTAAGTGTATTGCCGTAGGAAGGCTTTTCACACTCGTAGCGTAGATAATTGGCTTCACTACCCATTGTTGTTAGTTTCGACCAAGGATGTATTCTTCTTTATCAAGTTGTCAAGAATGTAAAAAATTGTAGAATGTTTTTTCTAATCATCTGTGTACTTCTAACCATGTACTTCTAACATTATGTGTAAAACCTGGAATGTCATCTTAATTATCATTTCCACAAAAACAACAACGTGTCGTGGTGTAACAACAACACCAACAACATGATCTGGGCCTCCTTGCACAAAGCGACCTTTACTTAGGTTGAACTTTATATCATAATTATTTACCTTTATATTTCTAGATATGTTCTGTTCAAGTGAAGAGCCACTCCGTGATTTTTCGGGTTCACATATGACAAAATAGTGTCATTTGCTTGATAAGTATGGACTGTTGCAAGAAAATATAATGTTAAAGCTAATTGACGTTGTATGGTGACGAAAGCAAGGTTTTGAAGTCGCAATTCAGATTGAAACCGGAAATCAGTCAAGCGTAATTTTGGAAATTTTTCGAAAGCATTCAAAATGACACTTACGAGTTGATACTGTTCGATGTCCGTATTAGTTGGTCGTGTGAATGTTTTATCCGTAAACGTAATTAAATTACCCTTTTAGATTTTCATTTAAAACAACCATTTTTCGTATATATTTTCGTATTTCGTATACATGAATATATGTAAATTTTCTCGTAAATTAAGTACAATATTTCATCTTACGTTTTAATTAAAACAAAATAATATATGATAAAAATCACGGAGTATTTCTTAAACGTGGCTTTGTTTAAACTTTGAATAAACTATGATTTTTCCAATCTAAATAATTTCGATCAAAGTTTTTATATTAGGTCATTTTGTCGATCTAACATTGACCGATTGGCTCGTTGAACTCTGACATAACGCCGCTAGGCCAATCAAAAAGGAGGCCCTATCTCCCTGGAGGCTTCCGACAGTTCAACGCACTGTTTCCAAGTTTGATTGTCTATGGAGTTCATCTGCATTAGAGCATCTCTCAATTAGACCATCTCGATGAACAATCCGATTGCGGGGATGTATTTATTTAAAATGTTCGAATTTCAAATGGTTTAGTGTGTGAATGACAAATAATGACTACAAAATCAACTACGGCTGGCATGTTAAACTACAAGACTTGCTCTGTGCACAAGCCACCTGCCTAACTCATCCACTCTTGTACATATCGATCTCTCCATCTTCTCAGTCGCATCCGCTACAAACTGCTCAGATGCTCCGCCAACATGGACGCTCGGGCCTCAAGTGGAACACGCTGAAAGAACAAGAAGAGTGATGGAGGAGAATACGACATTGAGAATGGTTCCTGGATGAATTACCCAAAACAGTTTTACAACGTGAGTATAGCCACACGTCGGCGTGCAATACACAAGACTTGGAACCCTTTGTTCTCTTGCTACTATAATGGATACTGGACTGCCGGTATCATATTCAAACATGGTATGTCCCGATGCAAGAAGCAAGCAATTCTAGTATTGGTAAATGTTCGTGCTTTGGACGCAGTTGCAGGCCCAGGAATTCCAAGAGGGGTTTCCACTTGATGTCGACTCCTTTCGCGGGTGAATTTAGAAGAATAGTTCCATGGGGGATGTGTTCGAACCCCCTGAATTGGCTCTCCCCCTGGAACCGTAGGCCATTAGTTCATTCATTAAACAACCTGCTCTAAATACTCATGACATCGTTGCAAAAACGTCCATCGTTTGTCTTCATAGATCCATGGGGGTGTGTTCGAGCCTATTAAAGGGACCCCCTGGGCTTGTTGACCGTTACAGTTTATCTTTAGTTTCCATTAGGCAACCTGCTGAAAAAAGTCATGGCATCGTTGCACTTACGTCCGTCATTGTTCTTCACTGTCACTCATGATGCAGTTTTCTCTATAATACCGCGTGTGCCATCCATCCTCTCAAGATACGATCAATAAGCTTTAGTTCGCGTGCCAATGATGCAATTGTAGAAGTAGCTTGTCACTCTACAACCATTCTCTACATCGAGACATTGTAAGAGTAACATATATTCTTACAGATTGTCAAATGAACTTAAATAGTAAGGTTATGTTTCTAAGAAAACATTAAACAATAAATTTCGCAAATAAACCATATTTTCATAATCGGAAATGAAACTATTTTGATAAAGAGTCCTTCGCTACGCAGTTATTGTTTATGAAAGAAAATTTGTTAAGAACTAACTTATTATTGGTTTTATAGGAAATTTAAACACAGAATAGCAACCGACCAGCTGAGTACCTTCGGTTTGTTCACCCATGCACCTACGTATCCTATTCTGTCTATTTCATCATGCCAATATTCGATTTATTTTACAAGAAACAAGACGATCCAAAATGACTTATAATGTCCATTTTGCACAGAGACAATCAGTGTTCCTTTGTCAGTTCATCTGCAATTTGTTAATTGACATGAAAAACAAAAACATTACATGAAGCACCATCTATTATTTTTTATCAGGGAGATGATGTTTGATATCTAAATCAAAATTTATGGCAATCACAATGTTAAATTTTTTTACCCCTTCCGTCAAATTCATCATGCCAAAATTCCAACTATTAAATGAGAGATCAGGCACTCCGAAAGGCAATTACAAAATTGTTATTTCGTATAGACGAGTCGTTATCCTTTGTAAGTTCCACGTGTTTCATTTCTGCATGAGCAAAGGGTTTCAAACTATAATATATGAATAGATAATAAGTGAAGCTATCTAAAACATGTCAATGAATATTCACTAGACGATTACAAATTAACGACGTTAACTGACATCTTTCCACATCGGTTTGACCATATCACCCGAATGCTGATGTAAATAGGAAATGAAGGTTATTACTTGCAATTAGGGGACCACCCTGTACAGGTGAGAGATTTGGAGGTGACAATGAATTTAAACAGGGACCCTATATACATTATGTATATCTACTGTCTCTGATTCAAAAATCACTTACGAGCTGCATAACTTTTTCTCCGATAAAATCACTGTTTTTGTTTACGACGAACTTTTACTAAGAAAGTGAAAATATGAGTTTTAATTACGGTTCATGTTTCGTTAAAATATTCGTATGCCATTCCTAACAGTTAACCAACACAGTTTCAGCACGTTATTGAAGTGACCAGGGATCAAAATTTCTGAAAACATTTTTATTGTTCTTTACCAAATACTTCATAAAGGATCGACAGTTGTAAACACAAGTAGTTGTGCCTAAGCACTTAGCCAATGTAACTGTACTCATAGTGGTCTAGTGGGTAATGTAACGTTTCATGTGTGGTCATATGAGTAATGTAACGCGAGATTAAGACCCTGTGGACACTGTAACGTTTTATTTGTGGTCATTATGAGTAATGTAACGCGAGATTAAGACCCTGTGGACACAGTAACGTTTTACTTGTGGCCGTGTGGATAATGTAACGTTTGATTTGTGTCCGTGTGACTATTGTAACATTTGATGTGATGCCGTATTGGTTACTGTAACGTTTGATTTGTGATCATGTGGGTAATGTAACGTTTGGTTTATGTGACGTTTTATTTGAGTCCGTGTGGATACTGTAGCGTTTAATTTCAGACCATGTGGGTAATGTAACGTTTGATTGAGACCGTTTTGATATTGTAACGTTTGCCGTTAGACCATGTTGATACTGTAACGTTTGATTTTAGACCATTTGGGTATTGTCATGTTTGATTGAGACCGTGTTGTTAATGTCACGTGTGATTGTGACCGTGTGGATATTGTAACGTTTGATTGAGACCGTTTTGATATTGTAACGTTTCATTTGAGACCGTGTTGATAATGTCACGTTTGATTGTGACCGTGTTGATAATGTCACGTGTGATCGTGACCGTGTGGATATTGTAATGTTTGATTGAGACCGTGTGGATATTGTAACGTTTGATTTGAGACCGTTTTGATATTGTAACGTTTGACTTGAGACCGTGTGGATACCGTAACGTGTGATTGTGGTCATGTGGATATTTTACATCTGGACTTCACTGTTGATATACATATTTGCTTTGCAATCCACGGTACTTTAGTTGTGAGGTTAGACTGTGAAACATTGAGAATAAATGGATATTGAATGATAATAACCCACAAACGTGTGATCAAAAATGATATTGTCATCGCTAATTTGATAATTAAAATGGACTACTTTAGTTATATGAATAATCGGTCAAACCCCATAGGGAACCTATCGATACATGTTAAGTTGGCCTTAGCATTTATTCCTAAATACTAACCCATATACAGCTTGATTAGACTCTATCGTGCTCCGAGGAATAACCTGTTAAAATATTGTCTTTATCTGGGTTTAACTTTAACCAGCCGGATATCCTATATGACCAAAACTGCGCTTAACTGTTACAGCGACACGCGAGTAGGTTGGCTGTTGGGAGTGGAAGCTCTCTAGTAGAACACGTTTTCCCGGTAGCGTTAATATTTTGTAATTTTTATTCCCCGGATTTTGATTATACTGACATTATCTACCATCACTTGGAATGGTGAGATGGTAGGCTACATAAACTGTCATCTAAGAAGTAGTGTAGTAGTAAACGGAAGGGCTAACTGGTCTATTTGACTGGGCAACTGACCATATTTAAGACTTATTGGCATTTGGCTAATGGGTAGGCAGTTATTTCTGTCCGGGGCGGAATTTCTGTTGAACTTTTCATCCTGAGCTGCCGTACGGAAGCCTTTTAGAAAAATGTCTATCAAAGATGAATCTCGGGCGTTCCTTCCTTGACATTTTATTTAAAATAATATTTAAAATTTATTCAATATTTTAACATACATTTTTATTCAGTTCCAGATCGACGATGGTGCGAATAATGAGGAGAGCTTGGCGACTGGCAGTGTTGTGTGGAGTCATTGTCGTCGTCTACATCGTCTCACAAATCAAGTTCACGGTGACCCCGCGGACACTGTCACGTGGCTTCCTCGTAGAGTCGTCTGCCTGCCGCATCCTTGACCTTGACCCCTATGATAGTTCCATCTCGAACCTCATCAAGTTCCGCGAGAAGTTTGAATGTAGCGGTCTACCGTCAATCACGTATGAAGACATTGGCATGATTCGTATCAACCGAACAAACGTCAAGTTTTATAAAGACTTCAAATACTGCCAGTACCAACCTATTCTACGAGGGCCCGAACAGTCGGACTTCCAGTACAGTTTTGGGGTCTTCAGCAAACCCTTTTCCTCCGATATCAAAGTGACAGAGAACGCAGTGAAAGTGAAGTGCTTCAATAAATATGATGAGATGATTTATTTAAACGCCCATTCGCTAATAATCCCAAACAGTAGTCTTGACAAGTTACAGGACCAGAGGCAACGCAAGTTCGTTGCCAAGCATCAACCCAAAGAGGTCCTTAATGTGTTGATGGTGGGCATAGACACCATGTCCAGACTCAACTCGATTCGCCAGATGCCATTAACCCGCCGCGTGCTGACTGAGGAGTTGGGCGCTGTAGAGATGCTTGGATATAACAAGGTAGCACTCAATACCTACGTCAACATTATACCAATGACTACTGGAATGTTCCAAACAGAACTCCCAAACTTCAAGGACATTCACTTTCACGATAATATCAGTTTCATCTGGAAGAATTTTACTCAAAATGGCTACCGAACACTCTACGCCGAGGATTGTCCCGCGTTTGGAATATTCACCTATCTAAAACCAGGCTTCCTAAACCCCCCTACCGACCACTACAACAGAGCCTTCAGCGACGCCATTGAAGGGGACCGTGAAATATGGAATGGCTGGCATCATTGTCTCGGAGACAGACTGGAAACTGAAGTAGCCTTAAACTACCTGAAAGACTTCACTGTGTTGTATACACACAAGCCTCGCTTCTCGTTCACATTTTTAACGCGGCTGACTCACGATGACATCAACTTTGCTAGCGTTGCCGACGGTCCACATCATCGCTTCATCCGGCGCATTCATTCCGAGGGGTTCTTGAACAACACCGTCATGTTTTATTTCAGTGACCATGGAATGAGATATGGGAGTCTACGGGAGACAAATATCGGGAAAATGGAGGATAGACTCCCCTTCATGTATGTTTATATTCCAACATGGATGAGGGTGAAATACCCGCACATATACACCAATCTCCACCGGAACTCACGGCGCCTAAGCACGCCATTTGACGTGTATGAGACCCTGAAAGATGTGCTTGACTTCAAGGGTAGAGTTAATCCTATTGATAACGTAACCAAAAGGGGTATCAGTTTGTTCAATGAGATTCCTTCAGAACGATCATGTGACCAGGCCGGTATAGAGTCACAGTGGTGTGTCTGTTTAGACAATCAGCCATTACCAGTAGATCTACCGGAAGTCAGGAATGCTTCAAAAAGGATAGTGGCGGAAGTGAACCATCTTCTTAAGGGTGTAGCCGATAAATGTGCATCTCTGAAGTTGGAAGAGATTAAAAGTGCTTCTGGTCTCAACCAACATGACCTTGACCCCAAAAATTGGAAAGACTGGTCCTTCTGGTTCCCGAACAAGTCCGATATTCCCCGATTGTTTCAGGTTTCCATAGTAACCACGCCAGGTGGCGCTCTGTTCGAGGCGACAATTGTTACCGATGAAGTGACTAAACAGCTCGTCATATCTGGTCAGATTAATCGTATAAACAAATATGGAAACCAGTCCGCCTGTATTAATGACTATGTACTTAGGAATTATTGTTTTTGTGTGTGAATTTTTATAACATGTTTGTTTGCATTTTCTTACCACAAAGCTTAATCAGGTCATTAGATGGAAGAAGCATCGTTTTCAAATTGATCAAGTTTTGGCCTATGCAAATCAGTACTGCATTAAATAAGAAGTGAAAACAGCGACCTTGATTCAAAGAGCTTTCGGTTTATTTCCGTACCCGTTTAGAAAGACTGGAGTTCCTTCACTTGTGCGGCACGCACATGTTTCAATAAATGGATAGAGAGATCTGTATGTTGCAATTTAAATATTGCACTGTGTACAGTTTGAATGTGCTTCCGTTATAACTCAAATGCCAAACAAATACTTTATAATGATTTTCATTCATATGTGGATGTAATACTTCACACTCGTCTTCCTTCAAATCTGTGATGAAATGTTCATGAATACGTTAACAGAAAGTATCAGAACAGGTTAACATAATTCATATATTATTCATATTCAAAATTTATATGTTAAATTTATATATTCCAATTATCATGTCTGTCCATTTCATACATTTTATCTTGTCATATGTCGATTTAAAACATTGGATTTTTTTCGAATTATTTAAAGGCCTTAGCGCATAATATCCGATATTTCCTACTCCAAATCACCTCACGGATTCATTGTTGAGAAGAATTGAACGTAAACACTTTTTTTTTCAACTTGTTGGTTAACTTTTTGAGGTTTAAAGGGGCAGTAGCACGTTTTTAGGGTGAATATAAGGTGATGTCAGGAAAATGAAAATTAAGGGTTCCAATTGAAAGACAATGTATTTAAACTAATTGTAGCAGGAATAATTCAAATGAATAATGTAAAGTTTAGCCATGCCATTCCTTTTTCTAACACAAACTGAGGTGTTCACACAAAATGGCCGCCAATGGATTTTATGTAAATCTTCATACTTTGTCCTCTGACAACGGATCATTGGTTTCTGTAATGAGATTTTTGACACAATCAAAATAATACATTTACCATAAACATACAATTATCAGTGAAAATTTTAAAATAAAAAATTATCAAAGAACGTGCTACTGCCCCTTTAATGGTTCGATGTACATGTACTTTACATGTTATATAAGTATGTCTAAACAAGGAAATATGCATTTGGTTTGATCAAACGAATCAAATAAAGCCGCCGACTGCAATTGTCGACTTTAATTAAGAATGACTGGGGTGAAAAATTTAAATCTACGAGGCCTACATGAATTATTGCAAGATAGCAGGAACAACGATAAAGGCAATGATCAGGTTTTACATACACTGAATTCCAAAAGAAACTTTGCAATTTTAAAACTGAAATTTCGAAAGTGATCTCATATTTACATTTTTCTTTAAGTTGGCAATGACATAGTTGAAACCCACACTTTCAATTTTAAAACTTGTAATTGCGCAATATTCATGCATTTTTGCAGAAATGGCAAAAATGTCATAATCACGTGACGTTTCCGCTGGAACTTAGTCACGTGACGAAAAAGTTCAATAACTGTCCATAATGAATGTTTGTCACTCCAATAGTGAAAAAAACACCTTAAAACCAGTAAACGGTACAGCAAAAATATCGCGAATCCCCTCTGAAAATTGGCAAAATTTATCAAAAACAGCCCATTTTACAAGAATCGGCAGTGTTTCTAATAATTGACTTGATCCGGCTATACAGAGAGGTTGTGAGGATTGCTGACAACACTGAAACACAAAACAAACAGTTGTTTTTTCACTGCATTAGAGCCAATAACTGTGACGTTAGACCACCGCCAACGTTGTCTCTTAGTGACGTCAGAGATAGCAAACATCAAAGGTCGGCATGTTGTTATGTTCTCGTGCACTTTATGAACTTGGACAGATCTAATCAGAGCTCATCGACTGCTAAGTTGATAGCTATTGGTCACTTAACATCAACACATGGCAATTTGGTTCGAAGTTATAACGTCAGAATTGGCATGCAATACAAAGATTAATTGCGATTTTTGAGCTCTTAAGGCTGGTTACCATTTGTACGACTCAAAGATGTGTCAATATGACAAGTAAGACTTGTGTCAACACATTCCCATTAATGGAAGAGCTTCGATGCAGACGAAATGTGAAGTTGAACCTGCTGACAGGAGAAGTAATTTAACGTTTGACCTTTTTTGTTACTCATGACGGATTTGGAAGTTATAACACTCGGGCTGCTCAAACCTCGTACAAATTAGCACATTTTAGTCCTTTAACGAAGTTATTGCGGAAACATCATTTCAACGAACGTCTGAACAACCAAAATTTTGACCCCTGCCCACTTCAGATCAAATAAGTGCAAAAATGGGTTTCCCAGCTTTAATTTGGATTCGCTGGTTGTCTAAACAAATGATTGATTAATAATAGATACTTTGTTTTTAATTTCTATCGTTTTTCATTTTTCAATCAGAATCATTACAAAATGGTGCAAAGTTTCTTTTGGAAGTCAGTGTACAGCTTATCGTGAACCACAACAGATATTGTATATATGTATATGTAAATCGTTTAAGTAACATATGTTCCATTGAATATATTATAATTTTTACACTTTGTTTATTTTTGTTAAGTTGTTGGTGTTGTGTGTGTATATACCACGTGAACAAGGGGACAAACAGCTCAAATGATGGGAGGTTAGTGGGGAAAATAGCTGTTTTATTTGTATTGGTTTCACCCAATATGATAGGTTTGCATAAGCTCTCTGAGGTAAGAAACCAGCGTCTCTTTTGTTGTTTAAAAGGAAACTGGCATTACCAAAGTGGAGCCCCTGTTGATTCGGTACTTATCAGTAAGACTGCCTCCACTTAGTTTAAGTTGCAATTACCTCAAATCCTTAAAAAGACGATGTTTATTTATCAAATATGACCTTAAAATCCCAGAGAGATAACCCCTCTTATAACTAATATAAGTTGCATGCGCTGAAAATGCACGAATACTGAACTCCTTGCAAAAAGTTATTTCGACGAAAGAATTACTTTGAAAAAATGACTTTACATACGAATCTTAACAAGAAAAACGAGTGTAGGTTCTAAGATTAATATAGAGGACAAAGTAATCTATCGAAATTATAAGTTCCATTTCAATCAACCAAAATTCCCCAAAGGCTTTACATGTTGACTGATCATATTCCCAAGTTTCAATGAGCTAGGTCTAAAACTGTGGTACTTCTTAGTTAAGTTTCCATGGAAACAGCCTATTATCACTTCCAATTACCCCTCTTCGGTAGACTAGAGGTCGCAAAGGCGCGTCTGTTACGACGCTATTATTGAAGGTGACCTAGTTCAGTGGTATAAACATTTCAAACATTACCTTATCGAGATACAAAATTCTCTACACTAGTAAAAAATCCGACGAAGTGACTTCGATTTTCGATGAAGATTTGTTCCTCGGAACCAGGTCGATTTTAACCAAACAAGATAAAAACACAGCAAGGCTCTGATAAATCATAAATATTAATCCTCCCATCCCAACGAGGGTAAAGGAGTCGGTGGGATTTTATGTCCGCATCTCTGATACATATCAAAACTCCCATCTGTGTATGTGAAACGAGAGACAAGGAGTCGGTGGGATTTTATGTCAGCATCTCTGATAGATATCAATACTCCCATCCTGTGACTTGGCATGAGGATCAAGTATTCGGTGGGATTTATGTCCACATCTCTGATAAATATCATAACTACCACCCTGTGTATGAGGCATGAGGTTCAAGGAATCGGTGGGATTTTATGTCCACATCTCTGATAAATATCATAACTACCACCCTGTGTATGAGGCATGAGGTTCAAGGAATCGGTGGGATTTTATGTCCACATCTCTGATAAATATCATAACTACCACCCTGTGTATGAGGCATGAGGTTCAAGGAATCGGTGGGATTTTATGTCCTCATCTCTGATAAATATCATAACTACCACCCTGTGTATGAGGCATGAGGTTCAAGGAATCGGTGGGATTTTATGTCCACATCTCTGATAAATATCAATACTCCCATCCTGTGTATATGGCATGAGGGTCAAGGAATCGGTGGGATTGTATATCCGCATCTCTGATGAATATCAAAACTCCCATCCTGTGTATGTGATACGAGGGTCAAGGAATCGGTATGATTTTATGTCCGCATCTCTGATAAATATCAAAACTCCCATCCTGTGTATGTGCAAGATACATGAGTTTGGAATGTTTTGTAATGTGTAAGCCTTGTCTGCAATATCTATAGTATTTAACACTCAAATCGTTATCTAGGACTCATCAAATAGAAATAATTCTTTTCCGACAAGTCTTAAAGGGGCAGTAGCACGTTTTTTTGATAATTTTTTTTTTCACTGATAATTGTACGTTAATGCTTAATGTATTATTTTGACATTGTCAAAAATCTTATTTCACAAGCCAATCATCCATAGTCCGAGGACAAAGTATGAAGATTCACATAAAATCCATTGGCGGCCAATTTTTGTGAACACCTTTAATTCATTTTGTGAAAGAAGAGGGACTTGCATGGCTAAACTTTACATAATGTATTTGAACTATGACTGCTCCGTTTACTTTAGATACACTGTCTTTCAATTGGAACCATTAATTTTCATATTCCTGATACACCCTAATATTCCCCCTAAAAGGTGCTACTCGGCGGCCCCTTTAAAAGTCTAACCGCTTTGTAATATGCCCTGAATTGGGCTAGAAAAAGGGAAGACTGACTGGATGCAATCAGCGACGTCGGTTTAAAGGTTCTCATTTTATAAACCCAAATAGTTAATGTGTGCTTCGAGGAAAACTACAATAAATATGAATATGGACTTTCAACTTTGAGCCTTCTTGAAATCACTCATTGGCATAATTCGGTGACTTAATCTCGTCGCATAGGAGATAATAAGCATGTCTTCTCTACATTTAGTGTTTTTACTTAATGTATATATTTTAGGATATATATTTGAGTTGCAACGTTTTGCCGCTGAGAGAACCCGCCGGTAACCCGATAAGGGTGCTTATTGCAACAGAGGGTAGAGCAGAATGATATGACTGTGAGAATGTGAGAATGATTGTAAAGAGAAGAACCCGTTTGTGATGAAAAAATAAAAATGCACAAAGTGATTGAACCCAAGTGAAAAAAATGATAATTTTCGTTCATAAAAAATAACAAGTGAGATTTTTTTTCAAATAATTTATTAACAAAATATATAATTCATCTTGATAAAGATTTAAATTATTGTCATATTAGAACAACAAAACTTTACATGCATGTGTTAACATAAAGTTAAAGAAGCGTAAAATGTTTATCATTAAAAATTCAAAAGTTTCGATGTTGAGAAACTATAATGCACTTTTATCTTATAATTTAGATTGATTTGGAAAGATAGGCAACATGATATGGTCTCGTATATGTCAGATCGTCTGAAAAGGCGCGCCAATTTAACGAAACCCTTAGAAATCTAAATACTTAATAAGGACACTAAATTATGTGGTCAAAAGGAAACACAGCATGCATTAGCAACCAGCCATTTAATCCTTGCGACATTGCATGAAAAATCCTCGATTTGACTTGATGACCAGTGTTTGAAATAAGCATAAAAAAAGGACCAATACCTAAGAAAAACCCTTGAAAATGTAGACATTATTATCATTGATGATTAAAATAATAATAGTCTTGGTATCAGTGTCTTATTAATAAACACCACTGTTGTATAGAGAGTGCTAATGATAGAATGGTTAGGAAATATGTCTAACTACAAGTGAGACTAAGGAACAGTATTATTTTGGAAAAACTTTGAGCCTGTAAGGATCTTAATGGGGCAGTAGCACGTTTTTTGATCATTTTATTTTATTTTTTACTGATAATAGAACGTTAACGCCAAATGTGTTATTTTGATAGTGTCAAAAATATTATTACAAAAGCCAATCTTCCAAAGTCAGAGAACAAAGTATATATGAAGATTCACCTCGGCGGCCATTTCTTGTGATCACCTTTAATTCATTTAAGAAAAAGGAATCGCATGGCTAAAGTTTACATTAATATTTGAATTATTACTGCTCCATTTAGTTTAAATGCATTGTCTTTCAATTGGAACCATTACTTTTCATTGTCCTGACATCACCTTATATTCCCCCTACACACGTGCTACTGCCCCTTTAAGATATTTAAAAGAATCGGCCCTTTCGTTGGTTTGCCTACGGGTCTATACTTCTTTCAAACACTGATAACCCTTCTCGGCAATAAATAGCCATCAGTGAAGTATTCTAACAAATAATAAATACAAGACTTGAAAGATAAAGACGTTGATACTGGTTCGATACTTTTTAGTGGCACATGGTCCTATTGGTCAGTCGACCGCTGTCGGGATAGTTCAGCAAAAACGGGCACGGCTCGCTGATGAGTGGGTTACCCGCTCATTGTTGAATTTTAAATTGAGAGTTTGATTCTGACTATTAACAATTGTGCTTTGTTCCTGTACATTGGGTACCATTGTAGTCTGTAGACACATGATCTTGACATACCAAGAAAAAAATTAAAAGGGGTTTACTGCTCCGTTCAAATAATTACCCAAACACCATTCAGTCATAATCCATGAGGAAGAGATATAAATTACTTCAATTCCCAATAACCAAAGTCGAAATTAAAATCGTATCAAATCATTATTTTCAAATCATAAATCATAATAATTTCCTAATACACAGGGTGGTCATCGTAACTTTTGATTTCTGTAATATCTGCGGAGTTTGGTCCCGTCAACTTGATGACCCTGAAATATACATGAGATTATATCATTCAACAAGCGTTTACAATATCTTAAATAAATCAAATTATTTCAAGCCATATGAAATACAATATTACAACATCTTGAATGAATCAAATTATTTCAAGTCATATGAATTCGACTTTGAAAGAAATATATGGTTTTCAATAGCGTTAACCCCAATGAAACTACATAAAACTTCAAATATAATCAAGTAACACTTTAATGTTGCAAGATGTTACACTTGGTTCAGACATGTTTATTCTATCGTTACAGATTTCTTATATATTTTCGTCTCGAATGTCCAGAAATTTTTTCCATTCGATTCCGTAAGTAAGACACATGGAATAATCGAAATATATCATTACACTATAACGTTCCAAAAGTGGCTTTTAGGTTATCGTATAATGTCGACTTCATAATGATATTGTATAGTATCTATGCTATCGGGTACGAGTCATATGATACCAATAGAGCATTATGGGCCTTTAGAGCCATTACGTTCCAACTAATGATCAATCAATATAACCTTTCGAATCCCCCCTCCAGCAAGAATCAGTTTCAGGAATATATACTTACATTTTACATCCATTGCCAACGTCCACAGTGACAACGCTGTTTCTCACCTTTACGGGGTAGGAGGGGCATGTTTCTGAAATAAGGACAATTAAGGTTGAATCAGAATATCAAATTTGTGAAAGATTTATTTAAACCTTTTAATTACAGCTAGGAAAGATCCTTTTACGGCGCATCATATACTGTTTTTCTACGCATGGAATGCGACTCATTCACACCAGTTTACAGTTAAATTAAGACATGCAGCTGTGTTTGATATTGGCTAAGTAGTACGAGTTCCTAAGGACATAAAGGTGTAGATTTTTTCTGTTGCAGATAGTGTGATATCAGTAAGAATGATTATCAGCTAAATGCTTAATAGCCTGCTCGTATGTGTTCAATGACACCTCATGATAGCAATACGTATGTGTTCAATGACACCTCGTGATACCAATACGTATGTCCTCAATGACACCTCATGATAGCAATACGTATGTGTTCAATGACACCTCAGGGTACCAATACGTATCTGTTCAATGACACCTCATGATACCAATACGTATGTGTTAAATGACACCTCACGATACCAATACGTATGTGTTCAATGACACCTCGTGATACCAATAAGCAATGACAGTTTACCTGCTTGTGTGTCCTCAATGATATTTGCGTCATACAAGGTTGCTGCAGCTGAAGTTCCTTGAGAAGGCACCTCGTGGTCGTCTGCATCATCATCGTACTCGTACTCGTGCGTATTGTCATCATTGCCTCTGACCTCGTATGCGTGGTTGGCTTGGTATTCAGGATACTCGTGGTCGTCTGTCTGTCCATATATCGGTTCCACATCTGCTTCGTCCTTTCCTTTTATGCTTGCCATGATTTGGTCAAACGTTTTCACAGGCTCGTATCGGTTTTTGTTGCCATCATCATCATCATCATCGTCGTCATCGTCATCGTCATCATCATCGTCGTCATCATCGTCATCGTCATCGTCGTCATCGTCGTCATCATCGTCGTCGTCGTCATCATCGTTATCGTTATCGTCATCGTCGTCATCGTCGTCATCGTTATCGTCGTCATCGTCATCGTCATCGTCATCATTCACACCATGGTCATTATCACTATCATCATCATCATCGTCGTTGTCATTGTCATCCTCATCGTCATGATCATCGTAGTCGTCATGATCATATTCGCTATCGTCATCATTGTCATCATTGTCATCATTGCCATATTCATTGTCGTCGTCATACTCATAACTCCCACTTTTCTCTGAAAGACTGTCAAGAACCTTTTCCCTCAAGTCGGAGATTTTTTCAGCTACAATGTCATAAGCATTCTTCTTGTCGTCGTCATCGCTGTCACGATTATCATCATCATCATCATCATCATCATCATCATCCCTGTCGTCGTTGTTGTCTTCATAATGGTCTTCAATCTCATCAGCAAACTCGTCATTGAGTTCATCCAGCTCTTGGTCTGTAAGATCGAGAACCAGATCATCACCCTCCTCCTTGGCCTGAGACGATAGAGACCCGATGTCTTCAAGGAGGTCATCAAAATGCTCCCTGACCTCTTCAGGGTCACGGCCAGTGTGAAGGTCAGTTGTAACCTTGTCCATGTCCTTCAAGAAATCCTGGAAGTCAGACTCAGAAACTGATTTCTTCTTGTCGTCATCATCATCATCATCATCATCGTCGTCGTCGTCGTCGTCGTCATCATCATCATCATTATGATCATCGTCGTCGACCAGGTCACCAACCTCTTCATCAGTAATGTCATCAGTTACATCATCGTCCTGGTGATCACCGATGTCATCAACAAAGTCCTCGAAAGTTTCTGATGCCGAATCATCAGAATCATCGTTGGAGTCATCGTCATTAACGTTGGAGTCATTGTCATCATCAGAACTGTCTGATAAGTCGTCGAAAAGGTCATCAACCTCTGTGTCTGTAAGATCCTCGTGCAAGTCGTTCAGCCCGTCCCTTGCATCAGCGACTGCATCGGTGAAAGTTTCAACTGCATCCATTAACGCCTCACCTGCAACGGGAGGTTAACGTAAAACAAGGGAACCAACCAAGGTAGGTACAATACTACACGCAAGGGCAAAGGAAGCGACGACTTTTCAAATGAATTAATTATAAAATACTGTTGTCAGAGAGGGTTTCTTCGAATCATCGTGTATGATAATGTATTATTTTTGGTCTGCTCAAACACATTTTGGGACCTAAAATAATTGTTTCAAAGGGAATTTAGGCCAGAATATTTTTAATTGAAATATGAACATTATGATATATATTAATATTTTGTTTTGCATAAATTTGCTTTAGGGAACAAAAGTAAAAAAAATAACAAATGCTTTCTAGTTACGTGATCATGTATTGATTAAGATAGAGAATGTATCGTTCTATTCTATTATCATCCATATTTGCCAAACATTACTTATTTCCTTTGAAAACCGATCTACCATTTTATTCAGTACCAAAAAGCTGAATTCGTCGCCTTAGTTACAAGAACACTAGCTATATGGTCTTTCAACCACTAAAAAACGATAAAAAACATTTTGGCTCAAATACTCCACAACTCGTAATGTTTTGTCCTGTTTTAAATGAAAATTTCCTTTTCTTTTGAGCATATGTGTAAATTTCTTATAATACACAGACTTCATTAACTCCCCGCTTTAATTTGACGGTCATGTCAAGGTGTCCTACACACTTCTAAATGACTAAGTCAGGTATTATTCAAGGTATTCTCCCCTCGCACGCAATCAATCATACTCATACATATGTCGACACATTGTCTTGAAAATGAGGTTATGTAATCCGCTTGACAGAGTGATGGGGGGGGGGGGGGGGGCGATCCCGTGACAATTATTACCTACATTTATCAAAAAAACAGTTACGATACATATTGCCTTGGTAAGACCGTGCTGGTGAAATGCTCGTCATACCTATTAGCATAAGTACATTAAGGTTCTTCTATCACTCAAATCTATAATATGAAAGTTATATCAAAACTTCTAATCATCAATAACATGTTTAGACATGCGCTGTTATAATCAAAAATGCATATTTCGCTGTCAATCGCTGATGCATTCCACAATTATTTCACTCTTCTGCTTTCCAAGAAACAAGAAGAAAATGTATAATATGATCAGCGATGAAATACTGGGTTTTATGAGTGAAATAAACTGTTTATCAGGCAACAGTGACGATATATTATATTTTCACTGTAACCAGTGACGATATCATATATCGTCACTGGTCAGGTACCGGAACTACTTTCAGCCAAGTGAACAAAGGGGGTAACTTTCCTGCCTTAAAGCTGTCTAAGAAACCTGAAAAAGTTGTTAAATCTTATATATATTTTTAAAACCAAAAGCTTGGTCTACCCGAGTATGTTAGGCGTGTAAACGTGATTTGAACATTTCAGTAAAATAAGCATTTTTGACAGTTTGTACATATAATTCTAATTGAATTTTTCGATCGACATGACTGAATGAATTTATCCTGAATCTTTATTTTGCAATTTATCATTGTATAAATACGATATTATTCATATTTTCCAATTTTTCAGATTTTCTTGCCACGTCACGACCATTGTAAAATGACTAAACGTCCATATCATACATTGTGTTTATCAAATTCAAACGATCCATTTTTAAAAGTTATTCACGATTTTAAAGAAGCAAACAATTTATAGAAATAGAAAAAGAAAGAATAAAGGTTTTAACGGCCATGGTAGTAGCCATTTCTCATATTTCTATGTGTGTCTTCAAAAATATGAGATGGCTTAAAGCTTAAAAAATGCAATTCTACTGTCCACTCATAACTATCATTCAAATTTATTATGACCGATTAAAGGGGCAGTAGCACATTTTTTGATAATTTTATATTTTTAATTTTTTTTACTGATAATTGTTCGTTAATGCTAAATAAATTATGTTGATAGTGTCAAAAATCTCATTACACAAGTCAATCATCATTCCATAATCAGAGAACAAAGTATGAAGATTCACCTTAAATCCATAGGCGGCCATTTTGTGTGATGATTTTAATTCATTTAATTATTACTGCTCCATTTAGTTCAGATACATTTTCTTTTTTTTTCCTTAAATTTTTCCTGACATTACATTAAATTCCCCCTAAAAACGTGGTACTGCCCCTTTAAAGCTGATATTTTGCAAAAAGCGCTGCTATATGTAACTTACACCCGCGGTCAGATTTATAATAGAACAGTCCACTTTTACGACTAAATAACAACAATTCAGGCAGACACGTCAAGGGGAGATAATAAATATCAGCGAGAACCGGAAACGCAGGTTGAAGATGAAGGCTGTCAGATTTTGAAATCTTGTCGCGTCGTGAATCAAATGTCTTTCTCGCTCGTAAACAGACCCATAACGCGAGTCATTTATAATTTTAATCTACAGTGGAAGGACGAGTCCTGGAAGTCCATTTAGCCGTAGATCAAGTTTAAGAGTGATGTGCTGCTGTCCTTTCTGACAGGGTGACCCAGTATGTGAAAGCTCTGTTGCACATAATACTCAAGTAAAATGAATATATAAATGCATCGCATATATAGGAAATCTTTTTAAAATGTAATGCTAAATGTAATATTTATCTCATTACTCAAGCCAAATAAAACAAATTTAATCATATAAACAGTGAGTAATTTCTGAACAAAGTTTGGTTTTGATATGTTTTGGGATTGACTTTTTTTAAATGAGCAAATTCGATTTAGAATGACACAAGAAAAGCACGATTAAAGTCTCTTCAGGTGCAAAGCTGAGCAAATAAATGTGGTAATAAGTGTGGTAAGTGCTAAGAAATTGTTTTGGCCGGGCTTTTTCAATTTGAGATTTTAGACATGAGTTCAAAACACTACCTTGATGTCAAAATTCAGGTGTATTACACCCAAAGCTATGGAAACTATAGAAAGACAGACAATATACAAATCAAGTTACGTTCTAGGGTGTCTACTCTTCTTTGCAAACACATGTAAAGCAAATACAATGACAGGCAAACGAAAGTACACTTCAGTTAAATTCATCATATATGTAAGATTTTCCATGACAAATGTTTCTTTTTTTTGTTTCGTATTCTCAAACTGATATGAACAAAAGTTAAATCATCGTTCAAAGAACGAGTGCCTTAATTTTTAAATGTCGATAAATTTGTCCAAAATCTATTATGACATATCACAAATGTCATCAACGTGGAAGACATATTCTATGTGAAAATCAATACACGTGCCTATAATTTGACTTATCGTTCGCCCATATGACCTGAATACTGAATTTAATGTTCATATAATTGTAATAAACGGCTATCCGAGTGTGAGTTAGGTAATACCCACGATTATCCTGATTTTCATGTCATTTGAGTTATTATGTATTTTTTTATGATAAATACTCGTTGATTCACATCAATTAATGATTTCCTTTTTATAATATCCTTAATCAATAATCATTTTGAAAATATTTTATATATTTAAAAAAAAGATACAGTACGAATTATTCAAAATATTAATTGATCTAAATGGATTGACGTTAACAGTTCCGAGAAATCATGGATGACCTATTTCTGTATTCGCATTGAATAATTTTTAAACAAGTACACTCTTACTAGCTTGCTTAGGGATGTTTCTGTAATGTTTCCTTATAGAAATAGATGTTTTAATTTGTTCATCAACCGGTAGAGTTTTAAAATATATATCTAGATTCGGACTTACCGACTGAGTCGTCCGCAGGATATCCCGACACAACGGAAGTGAGTACAGAGTCATCTCCCTTGTCTCCTGCCAAAGTCAAGGCCGATGCTATCGGTGTGATTGGCACACCGTGGCTCAGTCCTAATAAACATAGAGAGTAAACAAAATAAAGATGTTGTTATGTTAAATACTTACAAAACATCAGAGAACAAAAAAAAAGAGAAACGGGGTGTAATAAAGCGAGGGGTCAGGGGTCAAGAGGCCAAGAGAGAGACTGGTTTTATTTGAAAGACATAGAATGTTCATTATAGATAGACTACAAACGCTGAATGTAGTCTCATTTCAAATCCTAAGGAATTTGTGTACATGATATAAGCAAAGTAAACAAACTCGCTACCTTATGAATTTGCTTTAACAGAAGGGACAAATCAAATAGAAAATATTTAGATATAGACATATGAACAAAGAAGTAAAGAAAATGAACCAATCGAATAAGTGATTTCTCATGCTTAAAAAGAGAATTTATCTTATCTTTTAGAAATGAAAGATTACATGTTTTCCTCTTAAAAAGAAGTTCCAAAATACAAGCCACCGGAAGTTGTTTTCTCATGTTCAAATATAGATTTCTTCTTTATTTTAGGAGGGAAGTAATGAATGGAAAGGAAAGCGAACCCTTTATAGAAGAATGTTTTCATGTGAAAAGGACTTAGTGATGAAAGAAAACATTTTTTTAAAGAATGGAAATATAAAACAAGTCGTCAGAGATGAGGAGAAAAGTCAGCCAATTAAAAAGCAGTCAGATATTAGGAAAAACAGAATATAAATGCTTCAGGAGGTATCGAATATATAAAATAAAAAAATGCGAACGAATTAATGAAACAAGGTTCCCGTGAACGTACATGAAATTGAGTAATAATCTATCACACAATTTCACAACAAAAACGAAGCCTTTACAAAAGTCCGACAATCAAACAGCAAGGAAAATTAACCAATTGATAGTAAAGGTCATGTCCATACAGGTTCTTTCTTTTATATTGAGACAGGTGTGATGGACACAAACACAAGGAAACCATACTAATAGGAGACCTTTTACAATGACCATACAGAGAGGAGGCGTTTCTTTTAAGGAGGGAAATAAAAAGGAAAATAATCTTTCTAAAACGTCATCAGAGAAATAAACCAAAAAAATAGCCATGAAACTTCTCATCACCAAGCAATAATGACATAAACAGTTTCTCCTAGAACTTTGCCTAAACAGAGATGTTTTATTCCTTTCAAAGGAATTAAACGTTTAAAGAAAGAAGAGAATTAAACCATCAATAGTAGTCACAAGATTTAAAAAATGCAAGGCAAACATACAAATGAAAATATCAAAAGTTTCTTGTGTACAATTGAAAATAAAACAATATTTTTCAGAGAAATAAAGTAAGAAAAACAAGAGTAAATCTATGGGTGAACAACTTCTTCTTTATACGATCAACTTCTAGAATGGGTGAACAACTTCTTCTTTATACGATCAACTTATAGAATGCTACTCAAAGAGCTCAATTAGAGTTATGTTTCTCTTTTCAGAGAAGTGTTTACAAAATAGGAAAGAAATTAACTGAAGGAAACAAGACTTACTAAGTCCAAGGCATACCAGCGTGAGAAGCAAAGTAGCTCGCCCCATTGTATCGAGTCTTAGGTCTTCTGGCTTGGGATGAAGTGAGGGGTTTATATACTCATATCTACCTTCATAAACTACGCCAGAAATAGCATCAAGACTAATTGCAGACGTTTATCACATCACGTGACCTCCCATCTCGGTTCGGGGCTCTACGTCATCAGTCACGTGACACGTCTTTCAATGCTCAGTTTGACGTGACTGGACCTTGAAGATATATATGTATATAAATATAAATTATAGTGCTTGCTAAAAGCGTGATGTTTCATGATGGAGAGTGCAAGATTATTTTTAATCACTCTTATCCTTTTGATTTACGAACTTATGTATAAATGTTTTTATTCGTAAGATCAGAATGCAACACAACATGCAAAATGTGTTCGTTTAACTCGTTCATATGTTTGTTGACTTTCGTTTAAAGAGTCAAACAATTCCTTTTAGGTAAACGTTGATTATATCGAGTAACTACTATAAAATCATTTATTTTCGCTGGGCAGTATTTTCGCGCATTTATCAAAAGTGACATATTCGCGCGGTGTATTTTTCGCGCAAATCATACCTACAAATATTATTTTATATCTCATCCTACGAAAATCATGTAAACTCATTAATCTCATTTGAAATGCGAACCTCTTCCAACACGAGAAAGGAACCGCTCGGCAAATGACATGTATAAGTTGAAAGTTTATGTCAGTACACTCGCGATCATTTATTTTGACACACCGTAATCCATGATTTATACAACTATCGTAGTATTTTCGTCAATAGGAAGTTGTTGTAATACGGTTTAAATAACCATGTATGATATATTATCCGTTGTTCATAGCTCTACGGATCTTTCACAACATCATTTGAAAGTTTACGAACTTTGACATGATAAATGTTAAAACAAACAGCTGCAGTTTTATAGAATTGTATGGAAAATGCCAATATCGATTTAATAAGAACACGTTCAACAAAAGTGCTTCAAGTGTAAGAAGTAAAGTTATTTTGATTTTGTTGAGAAAAATGACCTGATTTTGTAAAATTGCACTTCAAGAGGTCTTCAAATCTATCTGCTACAATATATCATAATGTGAAATTAAAAAATCCTTTAACGTTATATGTATACTTAATAGTATGTGTATCTATCCTCTACTATATATCAACTCAAATACATACATGTCACTAAGAAACCCATTTTCCTTCCGAGGAAATCTACTAACCTATGTTTTAGACAGGAGATTGTGTTCATATTCATTTCCCTCCTGGCATCTGACAAGAGTTTAAGAACCAAAAACAAGCATTTTGTCGGAAAGAGGCCAAATGGAGAATTCGCACAGAATATCTAATTTGTTTACACAAAACAACTTTCAAGGACACACATTTTATTATTTAGACCTCTCTGAGTTTACTGACATAGAACAAAACAATACATGTATATCTTAATTAATTTAGAAACTCGAAAAGAAAAACCTCCAATGGACTGAGAAAAAAGGGCTATATGATAACGATGAGAGATCTAAGAGCTATGAATATCTAAAAGAACAAGTTATATGGATAGTCAACTTCTTTATTGCATGCGATAAAGAAGTTGACTATCCATATAACTTGTTCTTCTTCATCAACCAGCTTCTAAATGCCTCTCAAAGAAGTATGGATATGTACTTCTTTATCTATGGTTTGTAGTATGTCCATGCAGATTTCCAGGCAACTAGTGATTATAATGATCTGACAAAACTGTTAAAAGCTCACCATTGCGATTAAAAGACGCAGGACAGGATTAATATGGTTATGACGATAAATCATTTAAAAGTAATTATGATATAAAACGCTGATTATCTGAAATGTTTCTCAACCTTATTGTTTTGCTAGATGCTTCAATACACATTATGATGCTATGAATTGATAACTGATCATACTGATATATATATAGATAAAAATTGGAAAAATTTACTAGTATACAGTTTACCATTATCAAAAGATTAAAAATGACACGAAGCCAATCAAAACTCCAACATGTTTCAATGGTATCATCGGGGAGTCTATCATATATATTCATCCAAAAATGTCCATTGGTAATCGAACACATTATCCTATCTAGTGTACGAATATCGATCATTGATTGGTCTACGTGATCTTTGATAACTACTGACCTCTTGATAACCTCTTGATAACTTTGATCATTTTTCATACTCTTTTTGATCTATTCTCTTGTTTGTTTTAGATACGTTTTAAGAATTACATTTGATGAATAAAGGCGCATCAGCTGCTTTATATTGTATATATACACCACCGTGCAAAAGAAAGTATAACACGTGGGAATGGCAACCATGCGAATACTGAGGAACATTTTCTTATTGTCCATGATAAAGCGCATTACAACTTGCATTGATGCCGAAAGTGCCTATACGAGATATTGATAAATCTTCATTAAAGGGGCAGTGGCACGTTTTTTTATGATAAAATTTTCACTTATAATTGTAAGTTAATGCTAAATGTATTATTTTGACAGTGTCAAAAAACTCATTACACAAGCCAATCGTCAGAGGACAAAGTATGAAGATTCACATAAAATCTATTGGCGGCCATTTTGTGTGAACACCTTTAATTCATTTTGTGTAATCGCATGGGTACACTTTACGTTATACATTTTAATAATTACTGCTTCATTTGGTTTAAATACATTGTCTTTCAATTGGACCCATTAAGGTTCATTTTCCTGACATCACCTTATATTTCCCCTAAAAAACGTGCTACTGCCCCTTAAATGTGCCTGTAACAAGTGAATTGGCTAACTGAAGAAGGGATAATCTGTGGTTTTGAGCTACTTGTTATTTTTATGGTTTATAATAATAGTTCAACAATGAATTCCGTTTATCGTGTCTGTTATGATTTGTACTATAGTCTAATTAACTTATTTCACTCAAATGGTTATTCAAATTTTTTTTTTGTCGGTTCGTAATGAGGTTCGTTTGAAAGGAACTTTATCAAAATGAGTACATGTACATTTATTAAGTAGCTATACTGAACAGTTCAACTTCGAAAGTTAATCACAGTAGCAGTAAGTAATGTTTGAAGAAAAAATCATAGATATCATTTGGCATATCTAGGTAAAAAAAACACGGAATTAAAAATCTGACATTCATCTAGACAAAGCTGTTTTCCTGACACAAATCACTAAACTTCAAGAATGTCTTACCAAGGCTTGATATCGCGAATTTTTATTGGGAATTACTTGAAATGTGGAAAAGTATGACCTGTTATTTCCACAAATATAGCAATTCGTGTACATAGGATTACCAGCGCTACAACACCGACTGCCCAAATCCTTACTTGAACCCAGCAACGTGTCATATATCAGTTTGAGTGACACGAGTTAAATATACACCATTTCATTTGAAAGTAAAAACATATACAAAGAGAAAATTTACAATGAAAGATGTGTATGTATGTAGATGTATATAAAATATATAATCGTGTTGAGACATACTTATCATACGTGAAATTCGCAAAGCATAATTCTTTAACATTGATTTACATATTTGCGATCTATCTATCTATCCAGTCATTTGTTTATGTTGTTGAAGAGCGTCATCTGTAAATTCGATCATTTAATAAAATTGTTATTTATTGTGGCACCGACAAATGGACAATCACTGTTTTTAAATGTATTTATTATGTTGGTGTTACGAAAAACAATTGAAAAGGTAAACGCATTAAGATGTACCCAAGGGCCCCAGATAAGATGCGTATCTGCGTAAAATACGCATGGACAATTTTGATTCACGCATGAATTATGAAATCAATGAGTGACAGATACGCATGACTTTCTGAGAATACGAGACAGGTTTTATTTACATGAGTTAATGTAATTATCAAATATTGTTTTGGTTCAACATATACGATATGTTCCATCTCGAATAGTATATCCAGCTTTCACGAAGATATCTTATCATCATCCATGTTCGGGGAAAACTTTTGATTACAGCAAGCCCCGAATAAACGTTACTATCAAGCAAGTCAAGACTATGTTGTTCCTGTCATCAGTAAAGCAGGTTCAGGACTGCTTAGTTAACTGTCTCCTTCAGATATAAAATGTTGAAATTGGTGGAAAACTCCTTAATTTTTATTCATTTGCTATTTTACTCCTTAATTCAAAATTTGGTGAGTGAAATACGTATGAGTCGAAATGATTATCTGGAGCCCTGATGTACCCATGTACATTATCACGAGATCATTGTTTCAGCCGAAACAAACCTCCAACAGAAACATTCAGTTGCATTCTGAATTTCGGCAAAGGTCTTGGAAATAAAAAAACGATAATTTTTATAGATGTAGTGAAGGCTGCATGCTTTATATGAAGGCCTGTCCGCTTTTATTGTCTCGAAATATATGGACTTGGTAATATTTGTTTTATATATCATGAGATGGTATCGCTAATAAATGTTATACGATTCACTACAAGGAATAGAACATTTTCTCAGTAACCAATTATTACCTATTGCAAAACATTCTTTGTTAAATAGAACAATGACTTATTAATTGAACGCAACAGGCTGTCGATTGCGGGTAAAATGATTGAGTAATGACCCTTTTTACCTTGATAATAATAATAATCAATTTATAAAGCGCCTAATTTCCAGGCGAGGCCTGCACAACGGCGCTGAGAGAAGAATCTTCTTCTGAATCTTTTGCAAAACCTTTTATTAAATGAGGACATTTGGGAGAAAGAGAGCATGATACAAATAAAATCATAGCTGTGACCTTGACCCAGACCTTCCTTCAAGAAGCCAGATGTACGACCAATTCTGCCGAATACACTAAGTCTGTAATCAACATTGCTTGAAGGGACAGTGTTATTAGTATTATGTATGTATCATATATTTATCATTTTTAATTGCCATCCACTTGCATTTACTATAAATTCATACATTCCCATACACACATTCTGTACATATTTTACCTTTTACATCAAGCTTGTACTAAACTCAATTACAGCCAAAGCATTCAATTAAACCAGCTTACACTATACCTTTTAATGAATGTCCCTAGCCAGCTTACTCTTACATAACACAATTCACTACAAGCCTTCAAACACCTTAAGATAGCCTAATTTCTAAGTTATAATTCAGTCTAAGTTTTACAATATTGGTGATCACATAGTGACTTTGAAAGTGTTTCCCATGTCGGGACTTTAGCCATGTCGGCCCGTGTTCTATTGGATTATACTAGCCATGTCGGCTGTTGGGTTTTACTGTGCATATTATTCTCTGGACTGTAATTCATGGACTGTGAAAAGTAAGCTTTATATTTGCTACTGTGCTGTGATATGTTGTTAGACTGCCAAACCATTTTATCTATATTTTCATGTTTTATTTTATAATCAAATCTGTATATACTTTACTTGTTGTGTCTTACCCGTTCTTTGTTATGGTTGGTTCGCCACTCGTAACAACAGTTATATGGGCTACTACTTCCGGAAGTTAGAGAATTATCGTTTTTATACCTTATTTCAGTTTACGAATTTTTTTTTAGAATTTTATAAGCATATCGGGTATTTTTTGAGGAAACGAAATTTGCTTGTGTGCTCTTCATCGAATTGTCAATCATGTATCTACAGTATTTTATTACCCATATGGTTAAAAATAAGTGGTGACATATTTTCAATATGAGCACTAGTGCACATATCACTTTTGCCTAGCAACGATTGTTGTAGCGCGAGTTCCCGTATATTTTCGCCTGTGACATCATAACATCATTGTTCGTGACGTCACTGTAGCCGGCCGTCGCAAGCTAAGCGGCAAGTTTCTTTGATATTTCTAAGATGGTAAAATGGAATAGAATCGGTAATAAAGAAATTATAACTCTCGAAAGTGTGACATATGACTTTTACAAAACTCGAGCACATTTGTGTATAAACCTCGCTCTCGCTCGGGTAATACAAAAATTCACACTCGTTTCGTAAAAGTCATATGACACACTTCCTCGGGTAATAATCTCTATATATGCATAAACTGATATGTCTCTTTGAATTTCGTTGCCACAATAAATGTCTCGGTAGGACTGTCTTTAATTGTTCAAGCAATGGATGGTGTTGTTATTACCGGGCGAAATGATAACTCAATTCATCTGTCATCTGTCATGTTAAACGTTCATCTCCGCGTCTCGTCTGCTAACATCCGACTTTTAAAAAATAAAATGTTCTTCTAAAGGTCCAAAAGGTTAAAGAACTTTTTACGTGCCTGAAGGACCTCTTATCACCCTGACACCATTAGTTAAGAATGTTATAAATGAGGTGGTTACTGACAAGACACATTAAACATGACATCGATCAATTCTTGTTTTTATGGGAAACATGAGACCTGCATGTATAAAGTTTTAATGTTTGTTTAACTTCATGGCGGGCTCGCCAGTGGACTGAAAATTTCGGAAAGACACATGATGATCAGGTTCCTGCTTGGTACCGTAACATGACACTTTATCACGATGTCACGATGGTTTTTATGGTTCGAACCCCTGATTACTGATATACAAATAAAGACTTTTGCAATCATTTATAGTTTCTATGTTATGTGATAAAATCGTAACAATTTTACAAAATCAAAAATTAAAAAACATGATCTCAAGCTTTACGTTTATATTAAAGGGGGTCTGCAACCTGAATTTTTAACAGTTTTATTAGCAGGGCCCCGAAAGAGTCGTAAATGCTCGGTAGGAACAAAATTATTTGGTACCAAGTTTGTGTCAAGGATTTCGTCCCTACCGAGTATTTACGACTATTTCGGGGCCCTGCAAATAAAACTCTGGAAGTTAAAAATTCAGGTTGCAGACCCCCTTTAAGGGCACTATGTGTTTCCTGTATTTTAGTGAATCTTGAGAATCAGATACATACTTAGAATGTTAGAATGTAATTAAAACGCTGCAATGACACTGGTGTAAGTTTTATACAGTAGCAATCAAAGTATGAAATAACCAAATTAGGAGAAGTAAAAACAATATTCAACTTAATAGAAAAATTTATATTTGCACGTCATTCAACCTCAGATATTTCCCAGATAGCTCTTTTTTAACAACAAAATCCCAAAAATATTTTTCTTTACTCAGTTTGGATGCATTTTTTAAAATATATTTTACTTTTCCATATTTTGCTTTACAGGCATTCAAGTTATAATTGCACATGTCAGCAAAACGTACATTATAGATCATACACGTTATAATTGCACATGTCATTTTACATTAAAGATCAGACAAGTTATATTTGCACATGTCAGTAAAACGTACATTACAGATCATACAAGTTACGATTGCACATGTCAGAAAAACGTACATTACAGATCATACAAGTTATAATTGGACATTTCAGCAAAACATGCATTACAGATCATACAATTTATAATTGCACATTTCAGCAAAACATACATTACAGATCATACAAGTTATAATTGCACATGTCAGTAAAACGTACATTACAGATCATACAAGTTACGATTGCACATGTCAGAAAAACGTACATTACAGATCATACAAGTTATGATTGCACATTTCAGTTAAACATACATTACAGATCATACAAGTTATAATTGCACATGTCAGCAAAACGTACATTACAGATCATACAAGTTATAATTGCACATGTCAGCAAAACGTACATTACAGATCATACAAGTTATAATTGCACATGTCAGCAAAACGTACATTACAGATCATACAAGTTATAATTGCACATGTCAGCAAAACGTACATTATAGATCATACAAGTTTTAATTGCACATGTCAGCAAAACGTACATTACAGATCATACAAGTTATAATTGCACATGTCAGCAAAACGTACATTGCAGATCATACAAGTTATAATTGCACATGTCAGCAAAACGTACATTTCAGATCATACAAGTTATAATTGCACATGTCAGCAAAACGTACATTGCAGATCATGCAAGTTATAATTGCACATTTCAGCAAAACATACATTACAGATCATACAAGTTATAATTGCACATGTCAGCAAAACGTACATTGCAGATCATACAAGTTATAATTGCACATGTCAGCAAAACATACATTACAGATCATACAAGTTATAATTGCACATGTCAGCAAAACGTACATTACAGATCAGACAGGTTATGATTGCACATGTCAGCAAAACGTACATAATAGATCTTACAAGTTATAATTGTACATTTCAGCAAAGCGTACATTGCAGATCATACAAGGTACAAAGGTATAATTTGATGGGAAAACATAATGTTAACAGTAACTATCTGCAACATTGTGTTACAATAAAGATGTAGCCTTTATAATTATGTGGTCTCGTTCCAAAACGATTATCGTTGACAATGATAAAAAGATTTGTTCAATAATTCATAATAATTTGAATCTCAAAATTCAACAACAGCAGGAACATTTTATGCAGAATCAAGGATTTGTGCAATAAGTAAAAATAGAAATGACAAGTCTTTTTACAATATCGAGGGTCATATGCATTGCTTAATCTAAAGCATTCTTAATCATACATATTCTATTTATAAACATCTGCGAATTCTATTGCGATGAACATATTGGTATATATCACAGTCAAAACAATAATATATTTTCATTATCAAAAATGAATTGTGTTCTTTACTTTATCAAATATTGTTACACAAATATTTCAATTACTTCTTGTATTGCATTCAAACAGACCGTTTCTAATTTTATACCATGAGGACCAAATCTCTAGGTTAACTTTGAAAAAGAAAATGTATTAGCAATCTAATATCTTTTATTTAAGTGTTACATTTGATAATGAAATATTATCTGAAAAAAAATACTTTTATACTTTTTTATTTATCTATGTACAGATCAAAGAATTCATCCCGAAAATAAGCTGATATTCAATAAGCAACATACAGATCGAGAGACATTTTATTCAGTAACATGTACAGATACATAAATATATTAGGTATTTGTAAACATTGTAAAAATAAAGAAATACATCCTGTATGTTATTTACATTACTACCCTATAAAATGGATACAAAGTAAATATAATTATATTAAATAATCCTAACCAACGCATAGTTTGTTGACAATGTTCTCAAATCAATTCCTTATAACTTATAACACTACGTAAGAAATATGTCTCATATTAATCCCCATGCAACGCATTAATCCTACAACACCGGCTTACAACTAGAACAGACACCATATTCGCAAATCAAGCAATACATCACATTTTGACAATGTCATTATTACCTAAGTAAGAAATCAACATGAACATTTGACGAAGCATCTATCTTGTTACAAAGCACCTGTCAATCAAACCTGAAAGGTACATGAGAAACGCACGCTAGGTTGAGTAATATTGCTATACGAAGCAACTTGTCCGACAAGATGGGCCGACAACACGGGGAATCTAGTAACGTAACATAGTATCACCTTACATGAACATTAATTCGCCCACTTAAACACGATTTGGTGAGAACATGTTAAGCTTGGAAAATCCAGAAATATAATTTTATCACCCAAAATAGTTTTCGCATGAGGTGACTAAAATTCTGACAAATGTTGTAAATGGTTAGCTCACGTTTATGTCAAGTTTCGATAAAGTGTATTTTGATTGTATTACATTATTCATGTCAATTAAAGGGACAGTAGCACGTTTTAGGGAGAATATAAGGTGATGTCAGGAAAATGAAAATTAATGGTTCCAATTGAAAGACAATGTATTTAAACTAAATGGAGCATTAATAATTCAAATATATAAGGTAAAGTTAAGCCATACAATTCCTTTTTCTTACACAAAATGAATTAAAGCTGTTCACACAAAATGGCCGCCAATGGATTTTATGTGAATCCTCATACTTTATCCTCTGACTATGGGTACCAGTGATTGGCTTGTGTAATAAGATTGTTGACACTGTCAAAATAATACATTAAGCATTAACTTACAATTGTCAGTGAAAAATTTAAAATAGAAAATTATCATAAAACGTGCTACTGCCCCTTTAAATACTCGAAGAATTATACATGATAATGTTCGATCTAAAAACATTGCAAGACACTATGTTCAAGAGTCACGCCGTTATTTAAGTGTACTTTATTTGGCTTTAATAACTGGTCAAAGCACAAATTATCGCGATATCCATTCAAAACATGTGGTATATCAAATAAAAACATTACATCATCTCAAAAGATAATTAATTCGCCCACAACAACACGATTTGGCAAGCCGTGTTATAAAGTCGGAAAATCCGAAAATATACATGTATCACAGGAAAAACCTTTTGCTTGAGTCTACTAAAACTTTCATGTATTCTGATGATGATATACGCTCACGTTAAAGGGGCAGTAGCACGTTTTTATGGGGAATATAAGGTGACGTCAGGAAATGGAAATTAATGGTTCCAATTGAAAGACAATGTTTTTAAACTAAATGGAGCAGTAATAATTCAAATATATAATGTAAAGTTTAGCTGTGAGATTCCTTTGTTCTTACACAAATTGAATTAAAGGTGTTCACACAAAATGGCCGCCAATGGAATTTATGTGAATATTCATATTTTGTCCTCTGACTATGGATGATTGGCTTGCGTAATGAGATTTTGACACTATCAAAATGATACATTTAGCATTAACGTACAATTATCAGTGAAAATTTTAAAATATAATATATTATAAAAAAAACGTGCTACTGCCCCTTTGAAAGGAGCCTTACATTAAAAAAAAATAAAAATATTTATCTTTTTTTTGAATTCTCAAAAAATAGCATTCTTCTAAAATGTTGCTGTTCATTGTTAAAATATGTATGTTTTGTGAAGCTAACAACGACTTTTTGATTAGGCTTTTGACCTATTGTCCTATTTTATATGTTTAAATTATATCTCTTACTTCTCCCAACTGCTCAATCTTTCTCTCTATCACTCTCTTGTCCACTCTACCTTTAGCCATATCACTTTCTTTGATAGCATCAAATCTATCTCTCACTCTGTTACTTTCTACATTCTTATCTTTCCACATCTCTCTATCTCGCCCCCCCCCCCCCCCCCAAACTTGTTTTCCATGCTGCTTGCAAAAGTGACGTTTACTAACTTTTTGAACACACCTTTGGTCACTCCTAGATCTTAGAACGCTTAATCGATTTGAATTGTATCATCATTCTTATGATACATACATACTTTGACCTGATATGTGTATAGTATTGTGAACATAGTTGCATATACAACCTTAAAGGGGCAGTAGCACGTTTTAGTGGGAATATAAGGTGATGTCAGGAAAATGAAAATTAATGGTTCCAATTGAAAGACAATGTATTTAAACTAAATGGAGCAATAATAATTCAAATATATAATGTAAAATTTAGCTGTGAGATTCCATTTTCTTACACAAAATGATTTAAAGGTGTTCACACAAAATGGCCGCCAATGGAATTTATGTGAATATTCATATTTTGTCCTCTGACTATGGATGATTGGCTTGCGTAATGAGATTTTGACACTATCAAAATGATACATTCGCATTAACGTACAATTATCAGTGAAAAATTAAAAATATAATATATTATAAAAAAACGTGCTACTGCCCCCTTAAAAGGAGCCTTACATTTAAAAATATTTACCTTATATTCTAATGCTCAAAAATAGCATTCTTCTAAAATTTTGTCATTCATTGTTAAAATATGTATGTTTTGTGAAGCTAACAATCATTCTCGCTATTACTCACTGGTCCCCTCTCCCTGTAGCCATATCACTTTCTTTCCATCTAACTATCTGTTACTTTCTACATTCTTATCTTTCCATATCTCTCTATCTCGCAACAACCCCCCCCCCCCCCCCCCCAATTATCAGTGAAAAATTTAAAATATAATATATTATAAAAAAACGTGCTACTGCCCCCTTAAAAGGAGCCTTACATTTAAAAATATTTACCTTATATTCTAATGCTCAAAAATAGCATTCTTCTAACATTTTGTCATTCATTGTTAAAATATGTATGTTTTGTGAAGCTAACAATCATTCTCGCTATTACTCACTGGTCCCCTCTCCCTGTAGCCATATCACTTTCTTTCCATCTAACTATCTGTTACTTTCTACATTCTTATCTTTCCATATCTCTCTATCTCGCAACAACCCCCCCCCCCCCCCCGAACTTGGTTTCAATGCTGCTTGCAAAGGTGACGTTTATTAAATTTTTGAACACACTTTTGGTCATTCTAAGATCTTAGAAAGCTTAATCGATTTGAATTTTATCATTCATTATCATTCTGAGGATACATACATACTTTGACCTGAGATGTGTATAGTATTGTGAACATAGTTGAATATACAACCTTAAAGGGGCAGTAGCACGTTTTTTCATAATTTTACATTTTAAATATTTCACTTATAATTGTAAGTAAATGCTAAATGTATCATATTGACAGTGTCAACAATCTCATTACACAAGCCAATCACCCATAGTCAGAGGACAAAGTATAAGGCTTCATATAAAATCCATTGGCGGCCATTTTTTTGTGAACACCTTTAATTCATTTTTGTAAGAAAAATTAATCTCATGGCTGAACTTTACGTTATATATTTGAATTATTACTGCTTCATTTAGTTTGAATACATTGTCTTTCAATTGGAACTATTTATTTTCAAATTCCTGACATCACCTTATATTCCCCCTAAAAACGTGCTACTGTCCCTTTAATGGATCATATTGACAAGAAATAATTTAGATATAGTTCCGATTTATTCAATCTAGTTAAGACTTTACACAGAATTATAAGGGAATTTTCAAACCCATTTTAATGAAACAGTTTTTGTGAGGGTTAATCGATCGGAATCGTTATCGTGATCGTGTATAATGATCATTTTGACATGGAATTATTTGGATATAGCTCAGATATCCGTTACACAGAATGTGAATGGAACAGTTTATCATTATTTGTTGCGTCTATAGTCATGATAAACAAATAATATCAGTGGTCAAACTCATGTCCATATGCTATCTTATTAACTTATCTATCTAAACTATCTATCTTATCTAATATTATTCATTCACACTGTAATGTTATGCATAATTTATTCCTTCCTTTTCTATAAATACTCATGTTGACGTCACGATTATCCGAAAAAAGACTCCGGAACGACAAGAAGCTGTTATGTATTATTCAGGAACAATAATATCTCACTCTTTTCACATATTTAAGAAGATCCTACGTCATTAAGGTATTCTTAGTGCAATGATGTTAACAGTTCATTAACTTTAAACAGCCTTTGAAAGTTACGTGTTTCAAGTACAGTAACGACATATCAATGTATTTATTTTTTAAATAAAGTTAGTATCCAGGAATCGTGTCATTCTTAAAGGGGCAGTAGCACGTTTTTGGAAAATTTTGTATTTTAAATTGTTCACTGATAATTATACGTCAAAGAGGCAGTAGCACGTTTTTGGACAATTTTGTATTTTAAATTGTTCACTGATAATTATACGTTAAACCTAAATGTATTATTTTGATAGTGTCAAAAATCTCATTACACAAATTAATCATCCATAGTCAGAGAACAAAGTATGAAGATTCACATAAAATTCATTGGCGGCCATTTTTGTGTGAACAACTTTAATTCATTTTCTGTAAGAAAAGGAATGGCATGGCTAACCTTTACGTTATGTATTTGAATTATTACTACTCCATTTAGTTTAAGTACATTGTTTTTCAATTGGAACCATTAATTTTCATTTTCCTGACATCACCTTATATTCCCCCTAAAACGTGGTACTGCCCCTTTAAATTTGAATTATTCAAGTACTCGACATTGGTTTTCGAAAATCAAGTAATATAGACAATTATATTCGATTCAAAAGTTACGATCGCAATACAATTATAAAAACGCAAAATTACAAATGATGCTGCTTGTATACATAGGCAATGGTGTCAAATCATAAATCAAGAACTTCAAGCTGAATCGCTTGAATCAATGTCTTATTCTTGTACTTGATGTAAAACCAAATGAATTACTTTTAGGAGCACAAGTGTTTTATTCACAAAATTGAAATTCAGTTATACTTTTTCCTTCACTTGCTTCTTCCTGAAAGCAAGCGAATATACCATTATGAATATGTAAGAAAACGTCTTTTAAAGCGAAAGTAGCACGTTTTTTGATAATTTTATATTTTAATTTTTTTACTGATAATTGTAGGCTTATGCTAAATGTGTTATTTTGACAGTGTCAAAAATCTCATTACACTAGCCAATCATCCATAGTCAGACAATCTAGTTAAAACTAGTTGTAATGTATACGTTCCCTAAGTCCTCACGTTACATCTAGCTACTAACCCACCTGGTCCGTATCGAGCATGCGCGGAAATCAGACAATGGACAAAGAACTGGCTGATTTGCATAGGACATTTCTACCACCAGCTGGCCTTGAGCAGCAAAATCTACTGGGTAAAAATGCGAAACTGTCTCACACCAAGACTTGTGATTTGAATTGTAAATATACTGAGAACATACGGCAGAAATCAAATAGTATAACAAGCTGATATTGTATGAGCACATCTGGTTATCTATGTCCATACATATTTGGTTAAGTAATCATGAAATACCAAAGAATTGTATACAAGAACAAGTTAGCAAATTAGAGAAGATTCAATTACAAGCAGCACGGATAGTTACTGGCTTACCAAAATATACTTCAAATAAATTTCTATATTTTGAAACTGGTTGGGAAACACTGCAGGAACATCGAATATAAGAAAATTAAACCTAATGTACAAAATTCAAAATCAAATGACACCCCAATATCTTGCTGATCTACTACCACAGAACGTTTCTTCAAAGATAAATTACAATTTGAGAAACTCTCAAAATATGTGCATACCGTTCTCGAGGCTTAAGCATTCACAGAAATCGTTTGTACCTTCAACAATAACTGCATGGAATAAATTACCAGAGAATATTCGTACTTCAAAAACCATCTCGAATTTTAAAGAAAGTATAACTAATAGTACTACCTGTGCACCTAAATATTTCTCTTGTGGTAAAAGAAAACTAAATTTACTATACAAAAAAAAGAAACGCATAGCTGGATATTTCAAGGTGTGGTTACAGTCAATTTTGAATTGACACTGTCTTTTAGTAAATGCGTATAACAAACTGAAATTTCTCACTGCGATAACAGGATCATTGCTCTTTATGATATCATACACGCCATATGACTTTAACTTCCTTTACCTAATCAGAGGTCACTTGAATGTCATTGTCTGTTTTTACCACCACGTGAACGCTTAACAATTTTCAAACGCCTTGGCATAGACTGTATAAGTCGCTACATTGATGATTGGATTATGGTCTCCAACTTGTCCTGCATAAACTGAGCAAGGGTTTGGAAGCATTTGACGTAAACGTTAACGCTGCCAGAGAGGTCAATCCAGTTCATCTCAAAAGTGTTCAATCAGGTTAAGATCCTGATTACGTAAGTGATAGGGGATCCCATTGATGTTGTAACATGTCAGAAATGATCTTGTGACACCAACAGTATGTGCTCTTTCGATGTAGTTGACAACGTTACGACGCTACGTCATTTATCGGATTCATGTGTCGTTTGATGGTAGTGTGTTATGAACATAAGCCCATTAGACTGCCTTGAAAATGAATGAAACCAGAAAGAAATGTGTAGCATATGGCCGCCACATCATCAGGTTACCCTTTCCAAAATCTAACGACTTGACTTGACTCAGTTTGGAGCGTATCTTTTATTTGTACACGTCTGTATACCCAATTCTTTTTCATCTCCTCTTTGCAAAAGAAATCCTGATGCATCGCTAAGACTTACACATTTCCCATGTCTTAGTTTCCAGACCTGAACGTTGTTACAGCACAGAGCACGTTGCGCGCGATTATGACGTCATAACATATTGCCAAAGTAGCGTCTCCTGACTCTCAATCTGATCTGTTGCAAACGATTCCGTATTGTTTGTGGCGAAATTCTGTGTAGTATAGGCACCCTGTCAGCTGTGTACACAGCATTGACAATGCAGTAACATGGATGAAGGAACCAAATTTAGCGATGTTGACCCTCTGTGATGACCCAAGGTGTTCCAGAACGTGGACAATCATTGGTGGAACCAAATTGTTGGAAGCGTTCTAAAAGACAAGTGTTTGTGCTCTTTTAGATGTTAGGACCCCTGGCAAGGAATGTTTGCGACTCTCCAGTCTGAATTTTGCCAATGGCGGTGATTCGAGTTGCAGTGCCAAAACGTGGAATTTGCATTTACTCTTCATATGGTAAAACTTCTATAGGGGCTGAAAGTCTCGTTCCGTACGACCTTCACCTTTGACTTCCGGGGAATGACTAAACAGCTCCGTGCTTGACGCGCGGCTGCGCAAAGCTGCGCTTTATTGCATCATAACGCGACACGGTTCCCAGTCTCTGGTAGCTGCGCTATGTTTTATCGTAGACTTATGATAATAGTTCTATCTTTATTCATCAATAAACAATGGTTTATTGTTTTTCTTTTAGTTGTTATCACTTTAGCAGTGAACACTAATGCCATTTTAATTGATTTTCTGCAAGTTTTGTTTACAGTCAATTTGCACTTTCGTTAAAATTCCGATGTTACGTACGTGTTTTCTAACACTATTTTACAAAGATTCTAAGTAAGGCTTGCCTACTATTTCGATTTACACACTCAAACGGAATAACTATAGTCCGAATTGGCTTACAAATGTATTTTTCTCATGTATAAGCATTTTTTAATGTTTTTTAATCGATTCATTTGAATAAAGTTTTAAATACTTTTTTAATGATATATCGATCTTTTTTTTTTAATTCATCCATCATTTTTTTTTAATATACAATGTTCTTTCAATTATTTTTCATCAGGGCCCAGAATCAATCATCCAGTTCCATTGAGACATTTGTTTTTGTCTATGAGAAAAGATTAAAGGTGGAAACTACCCCCTGATAGTCAACTTTATATTTATATCTATTGTAACATGCACATATTATAACTTTAGTATCTATAACTGTTTAGTATTAAACATAACAACATTACAGGTTTTTAATTTCAAAACAATTGAACGATTAAATAAAATAATTTAAAAAAAAGAAAAAAAGTTCAGTGTTGATGTCATTATTTAACATCATAATGAAAATGACAAACACCGTCCGAAGCCTCCATAACTTGGTTATAATCTGAGATCTTCACATACAAAATATATCAAAATATACAGAAAATGTAAAGGGTATAAATGGGTATAACAACCTGGGTCAATTTTTGGAAAACCTTCTCAGTCTATTTAGATAAAAAAGAAATACTGATTTTTACAAAAGATATATACGTTTTTACAAAACAATGTTAATACTCGATCGGACCATTTTACACATTTATGCCAATATTGTGTGAAATCAAATTATGCAATTAAATGATCAAATCATTTCAACCCTTGAATTCTGTAACCTGTGACTCTTAAACTACATTTTGAACAACGTGGCTCTCATTCATTCAACTCTTAAACGGTACATAGTTTTTATTTCGTAAATTAAAAGAGTTTCCATTCGTTCTCTTTCTTAACTTATTGCGATAGTCGTATTCCGGTTAAATGTATCAAAATAATGCCATATAATTATAATGATTCTAATCGTCACTCTAATGATTTCCGAGTACAAGCCCATATATTGCCGAATAAAATCCCGGGCTTCTATTTAATCCAAAGTTCAGTTGTCAAAACCACATATTCTGTATTGAATTTAACCCTCAGCTTGCTTTCCGAAAACCCCGGTAATATTCAAAGTCAAAACTGTCCACATCTCGGGGGAAGTCGGTATTCAAAACAAAAACCCGTCTTTTTCAAGTTGATATATACAGTGAACACATTTTCAAGTCCCTTCCCTGTATATTATCATTAAAATTTAATGCGTTTAGCGAACACCGGATATAACGAACTAAATTCTTTGGTCCCTTGGAGTTCGTTATATCCGTGTTCTACTGCATATTAAAATCTGAACAATTAGATCGAAATAAGATAAAATATTTTATTATCTGTAGTGGTTTGGTAAAAAAAAAATCTAAATTAACAATTCATTACATATAATTTTTTTAATTTATAATCGGAACACGTACGGACTACCCTTGGTTAATGTCCATATATGTTTTGAAACTAACTGTTTATCTACTAATTAATCATAAATTGTGTAATTTATTCATTAATAATGTAAGTCTTTATTTGAGACTTTTTAGTCAGAGGTCTTCTTTGGTAATTTATTCTATTTTTCGTTGCATGTTTTTTTTTCTTCTTGCAATGTTGTGGGCTTATTTGCGTTAATTTAATTGGTGCTATAAAATATAATAATTTTTCTTGACAAGACCTGTATTTATATCACAAGATTGATTATCCTAATTTATTTAATAAGAAAATAATCAATAATTTTGAAACAATATTTTTTCTAATATTATGCAGATGAATAATTGCAAAAGTCTTCATCAATCAATGATTTGTCTTTTCGGGAGGTGTAGTAAAATCAACACGAATAATGATTATTGCTGTTTGTAAACATAAACGTAAACAAACATTTGAACAGTGTCTAAAAAATAACCATTTTCTTAGGATATGTTTCCCATAAAAAATTTAAAATGTTTAACACTCTGATGATATCTTAAAAATATGTCCAGATTCCAGTCTCCGATGTCACTGGACCGATTGCAAACTCGTCTGTCTGTGTGAATTAACCGCGGATGTAACTATCTTATTCTAGAAAATGTTTCTACTAATTTTTTAAATATCCTTGATTTTGTATATAATTGCCAAACAAAAAGTTCTTAAATCTTATTTAGCCGGAATTAATATTTAAAAAATAATCCTACAACGACTGAGTCGCGCTAGTAAACGACACACGCAGCCATCTACAGAAACCAGAAAATATGAATGATAAGGCAGTTTTAGTCTTGTTTGACAGTTTTATGAAGGTCATCGGTCGTTTCAAAGACTGATAATTATTATAAAGATATTAATTCCTTGTCGTTTGCAGGCATAATTAATTAGAAATCATGGTTTCATGAAATGAGCCCTGCGCAGACGCGTAAATACCAAAAACTAGTTGGTTGAATTCCCCGGAAGTAAGGCATCTCGTAAGATCTCGTGACCTACTTACAGGCCCTAAAGGGGCTGAAAGTCTCGTTCCGTACGACCTTCACCTTTGACTTCCGGGGAATGACTAAACAGCTCCGTGCTTGACGCGCGGCTGCGCAAAGCTGCGCTTTATTGCATCATAACGCGACACGGTTCCCAGTCTCTGGTAGCTGCGCTATGTTTTATCGTAGACTTATGATAATAGTTCTATCTTTATTCATCAATAAACAATGGTTTATTGTTTTTCTTTTAGTTGTTATCACTTTAGCAGTGAACACTAATGCCATTTTAATTGATTTTCTGCAAGTTTTGTTTACAGTCAATTTGCACTTTCGTTAAAATTCCGATGTTACGTACGTGTTTTCTAACACTATTTTACAAAGATTCTAAGTAAGGCTTGCCTACTATTTCGATTTACACACTCAAACGGAATAACTATAGTCCGAATTGGCTTACAAATGTATTTTTCTCATGTATAAGCATTTTTTAATGTTTTTAAATCGATTCATTTGAATAAAGTTTTAAATACTTTTTTAATGATATATCGATCTTTTTTTTTTAATTCATCCATCATTTTTTTTTAATATACAATGTTCTTTCAATCATTTTTCATCAGGGCCCAGAATCAATCATCCAGTTCCATTGAGACATTTGTTTTTGTCTATGAGAAAAGATTAAAGGTGGAAACTACCCCCTGATAGTCAACTTTATATTTATATCTATTGTAACATGCACATATTATAACTTTAGTATCTATAACTGTTTAGTATTAAACATAACAACATTACAGGTTTTTAATTTCAAAACAATTGAACGATTAAATAAAATAATTTTAAAAAAAAAGAAAAAAAGTTCAGTGTTGATGTCATTATTTAACATCATAATGAAAATGACAAACACCGTCCGAAGCCTCCATAACTTGGTTATAATCTGAGATCTTCACATACAAAATATATCAAAATATACAGAAAATGTAAAGGGTATAAATGGGTATAACAACCTGGGTCAATTTTTGGAAAACCTTCTCAGTCTATTTAGATAAAAAAGAAATACTGATTTTTACAAAAGATATATACGTTTTTACAAAACAATGTTAATACTCGATCGGACCATTTTACACATTTATGCCAATATTGTGTGAAATCAAATTATGCAATTAAATGATCAAATCATTTCAACCCTCGAATTCTGTAACCTGTGACTCTTAAACTACATTTTGAACAACGTGGCTCTCATTCATTCAACTCTTAAACGGTACATAGTTTTTATTTCGTAAATTAAAAGAGTTTCCATTCGTTCTCTTTCTTAACTCATTGCGATAGTCGTATTCCGGTTAAATGTATCAAAATAATGCCATATAATTATAATGATTCTAATCGTCACTCTAATGATTTCCGAGTACAAGCCCATATATTGCCGAATAAAATCCCGGGCTTCTATTTAATCCAAAGTTCAGTTGTCAAAACCACATATTCTGTATTGAATTTAACCCTCAGCTTGCTTTCCGAAAACCCCGGTAATATTCAAAGTCAAAACTGTCCACATCTCGGGGGAAGTCGGTATTCAAAACAAAAACCCGTCTTTTTCAAGTTGATATATACAGTGAACACATTTTCAAGTCCCTTCCCTGTATATTATCATTAAAATTTAATGCGTTTAGCGAACACCGGATATAACGAACTAAATTCTTTGGTCCCTTGGAGTTCGTTATATCCGTGTTCTACTGCATATTAAAATCTGAACAATTAGATCGAAATAAGATAAAATATTTTATTATCTGTAGTGGTTTGGTAAAAAAAAAATCTAAATTAACAATTCATTACATATAATTTTTTAAATTTATAATCGGAACACGTACGGACTACCCTTGGTTAATGTCCATATATGTTTTGAAACTAACTGTTTATCTACTAATTAATCATAAATTGTGTAATTTATTCATTAATAATGTAAGTCTTTATTTGAGACTTTTTAGTCAGAGGTCTTCTTTGGTAATTTATTCTATTTTTCGTTGCATGTTTTTTTTTTCTTCTTGCAATGTTGTGGGCTTATTTGCGTTAATTTAATTGGTGCTATAAAATATAATAATTTTTCTTGACAAGACCTGTATTTATATCACAAGATTGATTATCCTAATTTATTTAATAAGAAAATAATCAATAATTTTGAAACAATATTTTTTCTAATATTATGCAGATGAATAATTGCAAAAGTCTTCATCAATCAATGATTTGTCTGTTCGGGAGGTGTAGTAAAATCAACACGAATAATGATTATTGCTGTTTGTAAACATAAACGTAAACAAACATTTGAACAGTGTCTAAAAAATAACCATTTTCTTAGGATATGTTTCCCATAAAAAATTTAAAATGTTTAACACTCTGATGATATCTTAAAAATATGTCCAGATTCCAGTCTCCGATGTCACTGGACCGATTGCAAACTCGTCTGTCTGTGTGAATTAACCGCGGATGTAACTATCTTATTCTAGAAAATGTTTCTACTAATTTTTTAAATATCCTTGATTTTGTATATAATTGCCAAACAAAAAGTTCTTAAATCTTATTTAGCCGGAATTAATATTTAAAAAATAATCCTACAACGACTGAGTCGCGCTAGTAAACGACACACGCAGCCATCTACAGAAACCAGAAAATATGAATGATAAGGCAGTTTTAGTCTTGTTTGACAGTTTTATGAAGGTCATCGGTCGTTTCAAAGACTGATAATTATTATAAAGATATTAATTCCTTGTCGTTTGCAGGCATAATTAATTAGAAATCATGGTTTCATGAAATGAGCCCTGCGCAGACGCGTAAATACCAAAAACTAGTTGGTTGAATTCCCCGGAAGTAAGGCATCTCGTAAGATCTCGTGACCTACTTACAGGCCCTATTGCAATTCGTGATCGGTGAAAGCCTTTTGTGGAGAATGTGAATACACGCATGTTTCCAATAATGTCAACTTTCAAAGTGCTAATGGTTCCGTTTTGCGATGGTTTTTTTCATTTTGGTCAAAAACGCGTTCAAATTCACAATTTTGAAATCAGTGACAGATTCGAACATTCAAAATTGTCACAATCAAAATGTTTCTACAACCAAATGTGTTTCACAGTTTTTATGGACATATTTCGTTTTGAAAACTCATTTATCCGGAAAACATTCACCTATGCGTTTCTTTTTTTGTATAGTATATTTTGCATACCAAATTACGGTATTCTGTAAGTTCATTAAATTTTGATTTATTCAAAATTGGAATGAATACTGACCCCAAGTGCACATGTGGTAATATCGAGAGCTCTTATCATTATTTTTTTGAATGTCCACTATATCAAAACCAGAGAGACAATTTCATGTTAACACTGAAGCGCACATGTAACTTAAATGTTTTCATCGATCTTAAACTTTTGCTAGAGGGAAGTGCAGACCTTTCATTTTCTCAAAATGTACATGTATTTAAATCAGTTCAATCATTAAATCATGATACCAAACGATGTGAGTAATACGGGTATAAGTGTATACAGTTCTCTTCTTGTTATTGTCTTTCTTTTGTACCCCTTTACTGTCCAGTATCTGTCGTCTTTGTGTAAAAACATATGTATGTTCAATATTGTAAATACCAAGGAGAGGGTGTTCTAAGTTGGACAACTTGTTCCCAATCCTTTTCTTTGTGAATAAAATGTGTTTAAACCAAACCAAAGACCAAAAATTTCTAATATATATTTCGGGTAACAATACCAAACGACTACATTTGCAGTCCAAAGCGTCACTTACAAACAACGTTGACTACGGTCGATATCACTATTCAAATGGTTACAACATTGTAATGGGTTGCTTTTATTTGTTCAATAAGGTGTGTATATGGTATCAACACAATGTCACAGGAGATATGGAATACCGTGTGAGGCTGGAATCCGTAAGTGATAAGTGAAGCCTACAGCTGCGTACCTTAAGTTTGCTTACCTGCTTGTGTGTCTTAGTGCACATATCATGTAATCTTTATTTCGTTTAGACGTCCAAAGAGCACCAATTGTACGTGTATAAATTAATCATTCCAAATTCATATTTCGGGATCGTCTCTTCACTGGTGCTACATTTCGGTAATTGGCATATCTAAATAGACAGATGGGGTCATATTTGTGAAATTTAGATTTTCTTGAATTTTAATTGAAATATTCCATAAACATTGTGTAAGAACAAATCAGCACATTACACTGCTTCAGTGCAAAATAACTAATTTGATTTAGATCTAAAGCAGTTGGTCGCTTTTTAAGAATTTTGTAGAGGAAAGTATAAAATAGTGTTTTCGAAATTTTGACCCCTGGTCACTTGAATGCGCTGTCAAATGTGTTACGGTTATCTGTTAGGTATGCCATACGAATATGTTAACGCAAACTTAATCTTAACTTACGTAGTGAAATTTCAACGTTATCCGTTTTGTTTTCGCAATGCTAGGATGCCTCAAAGACATTCCAAATTACATAATATTTGCACTAGAATACGCAGGTAAGTGAACAAACATAAGGTGCGCAGCTGTAAGATGGTTTGTGTTGTTCTATATTAGTGATGAGAGACATCGATTATGAGCAGGTGTTTGATGTGTTTGTAAGGTTACAATGCACAGCTTTCCAAAATGCGTAACAATATACCGTATATCCTTATTCAGACGTCGGTCGTCTATATATTTCAACCTGTCTCAACCACAGGCGTTTATAAAGGCATGCGACTATTTCAAAATAAGGCAAACCGTTCAGATTAACGTTTTCTTGAAAATCGAGATCAAACGACGAACAAAGAAGTTTTTTAACTAAGGCATGATGAATATATACTACTTACATAACCCGGCAGGCGTTTATTGTTGTGCTGAATCTTAAAGGGGCAGTAGCACGTTTTTTGATAAATTTATATTATAAAATGTTCACCCATAATTGTAAGTTAATTCTAAATGTATTATATTGACAGTGTTAAAAATCTCATTACACAAGCCAATCATCCATGGTCAGAGGACAAAGTATGAAGATTCACATTAATTCCATTGGCGGCCATTTTGTGTGAACATCTTTTATTTACTTTCTGTAAGAAAATGGAATCGCATGGCTAAACTTTACGTTATATATTTGAATTATTCCTGCTCCATTTAGTTTAAATACAATGTCTTTCAATTGGAACCATTAATTTATATTTTCCTGACATCACCCTATATTTCCCCTAAAAACGTGCTACTGCCCCTTTAAAGTTCGCCTATTCGAGACAGGCTTGTATTTAAACCAGGCCTCTAATTAAGGATTTACGGTATTCATCATATATGAAAAACACAATGTAGGCACTCAAAGTGTTGAGTAAACTGTCAATATTCATGTACATTTTTAATTTCAGTACAAGAGATCACGTTTCTTTTGTCGGTGAGTCCATTCTATATATATAAAAAATTTAAACGCTACAATACCCTCCCTCACCTTTATTCCAAATTTCCTTATTAATTCATGCATTACTAGATTAAAATGTAACCCCTTGGACTAAGTACTAGCCAGTCTAAGTATACCTATAGCCTCAATATTTCCCGTTTGACTCTATACTGAGTCTAGAAAGGTCTAGTAGAGGGTCGCGTGAGCCCACGTATCGAATTGACCAATCAGAACTCATCTTACCAAGCCACAATAGTCTGCCTTCGCACTTATAACGTTGGAGGGTCATAGGTCGCAGAAAGGTCGGCTGACGCGACCCTCTACTAGACCTTTCTAGACTCAATATAGGAGTGAAACGGGTAATATTGAGGCTAGGTTTACTTAGACTGAAGTATTAGTACTACCATCTTCGAACATTCAGCCGTTTTTGTATTACAAGGTAAAACGTACGAAATATGACCCCATGGAAGCACTATATAATCTCCACATTTAGTCTGTTTGAAGACAAATGTAAACTCTAAATAGTCAAAATTTCTTCTAATGCCAAGTGTCTGCAAAACAGTTCTTGTAGTCCTTGTCGAAATGTTTTTTATAAACGGTGAACATGCTAGTTCGATACTAGGAACTAATGCACGGAGAAATAAATGATTTTTCCGGAATGGAGAAATTGTTCCATATTCAAGATAATACTTTGAAATTAATAAATGTTATCCTAAAACGATCGTTTTAGTTTCGAATGAGCAACGGAATCCAATTCATCTCCGCAAATGATTTGAAAGTGTTCATACTAAAATGGTATCTTGAAGTTTTCGCTTGATATTTGACTACTACGTTAATTTGTGTAAAGTGATGGAATGTTTACCCTCTGATAAAACAACATTAACAATAATTTATGAAATAAACAAAAGACTTGCTAAAGTGCCTTGAAGGTTATCCAAAACAAGAAGGGCTAAGGCATGATGAATAATATACTGCTCAAACAAAGAAACGCATATCTGAAAACAGACTTTTGTATAAGGGATGCCGGCCAGAGTAAGGAATTTGGACGTGCAGTCTGATTAAAATCGATTGTGATTCGAGGAAAAAAGTGTAAAAATATTGTCTCTAGTGGGGTTCACACGGAGAGGATGTTCTGGTTGGATGAGCCCCGATAGAGACAATATTTTTGATATTTTATTCCTCGGAGTACGGTCGATTTTAATCAGACTGTTTGGACGTGTATCGTCAAATGAACGTAGAGATGTTCTGCTTGGTAGAAGAAAATACATGTCTCAAAAGCTCAAGGCCTTTTAACAGTCAATTTCTCTGAAACCTCATTTTTTCTTGTCATTCGCGCCCCAATTCTCCTCATATTCTCCCCGGAGCTCTTTATTATGTTTATATCAGTCTAAGTAAACCTAGCCTCAACAATACTCACTATACTCACATACTGAGTCTAGCTAGGTGTAGTAAGGGCTCGCGTCAGTCGACTTATCGAATTGACTAATCAGGGCTCGGCTGACCACACCGCAATAGTCTGCTTTCGTACATATAATGTTGAAGGGTCATAGGTCACTTAAAGGTCGGCTGACGCGACCTCTTACTGTATCTCGCTAGACTCAATATGGGAGTATAGCGAGTGTTATTGAGGCTAGGTTTACTTAGACTGTGTTTATATGTAACCAAGACTGACTGCCGTATCCCAGATGGGCGTGGTTACTCAAAGTCTTCTATGCCCAGGACAATCAAGTGTTCGGTTCTGTTGCTGATTTCCAGTTAGTCGAGGCATGAAGATACTTTGGGAATCACAAAATCTAAAACCACCGTTCATTCGCAAACCAGAAATCCTGGATTTAATTGGCAATGTTGTTCTGGTTATGCATAAGAAAGGACATCACATTCGTGCTTACTTGATTTTTATCAAGAAAGGGGACATAATTGCATTTGGGAACCATATATTCAATGACAAAAGACACAAGGGGAACTGTTAATCACAGACACGTACACGGCTAAGATGCAAACGTTTGATTCATTTCATTCAAAAAAGAAAACATGCGAAAAAATGGCTATGTATGTCCCTTTGAACAGTGTTCCTTGAACAGCTGTCGTTTGTTGGTCCATTCTATTCTAATTGTAATGTTATACTGGTTAGTCTGTTAGCATCGAATATATGCATCATCTGGTGAACTATAGATGTACGCCATTTAAATGTGACATTATAATGATTATTTACAAGTAGGCCTTTGTGATATTTGAATTTATTCATCGATCAGCATTATACTATAGAATTTGATCATACACAGAATGTTACAGAACAGTTACCGTATTGAAATAAACACAAATGGATTTAACCATATAACTTAAATTTCCACTAACGAATCCAGAGAGCTGCTATCACGTTTACAGTAAGTCGCTTGAAAGGGTTTTTAAAGTTTTTGCTCGAACCATTGTCAATAACTTTTGCATTTCTTTTATTTATGTTCATACCATTCTTAACGTGTATATATGAGAAAAGATTTGTATCTTGAATGATGAAAGCCAAAATCGATAAGTAATATTCTAACAATAGGCAAAATGCACAGGAACCCGATATCGTAATTAAAATGTAGGTAAAACGTGGGTAAGAAAGACCAGTCCCCTCTATGTAAAGAGGGGACGGGTCTTTCTTACCCACGTATCGATGAAGATATACAAATGTTCATTGTAAAGTGATAAGAGACGGGTAAGTTAACTTGTTATCTCGCTTTATTTTTCATGTTTTTTTCAAAGATTTTAAAATCAAGAGCAAAATTTGGCTAAGATAAGATATCGGATTGCGTTCTTACTGTTTTATTTCATACAATAAAGCATCCGTAAGTTATGAAAACATCTTTCCAAAAAATCGTTAGATATTCACTGTGTAATTGTATATTTAAAAGTTTCTTTGTTTTGAGTTGTTATCAGAATTAAGAGCCTTTTAGCCAACCTTTTAAGAAGTTTTATTAGTTAATTTAGTTATTATTTCTTTTATCTGGAACCCTAATCTAGCTTCTAGTTATTTTTACGTTTACATTTGTCAGGTTCACCTTTTAAACTTGAATTTTAAAAATATTTTTAATAGGTCTTTTGATATGCGCTAATATTGTACAAAGGAGTTGTAAAAATGTCTTTTGATTTAGGTATAATAAGAAACTATAAAATAGTTTTTCTACTAAGTTGGTAAATTGGTAGGACTAGTTCGAGTTTTTTTCTAAATGTTTTCCATTGTATTAAGTTTTTATTCAAGTTGTTGGATAACTACCCTCAACGTCTGTATCAACATTTTTCATTCAGATAGATCGATTCAATATAAATTGACCTTGGTTTCATCAAAACATATGAACGTCAATCAGTTTATTTCGGTACATTTGTATTTGTTGTAGATTTAGAACGATGCTTCTTAATGTATGTATATCAATACAATCAGCAAAACCAATAACGAATACATTAAAGAAGTGTTTGATAAATGGCGATAGTGAATAACATGACAATTTGGAACTAGTATAATTAAGAGGCCATATTTGTTATGATACTGATGATGATGACGACAATGATGGTAGATAGTAGATATTAGATAATGCTGATGATGATGAAGGATGATGATGATGCTGATCATGATGACGACGATGATGATTGTGATGATAACGATAATGACGATGACGGAGACGTTGACAATGACGGCGATGAAGATGATGGTGCCGATGGCGACGACGATGACGAGTATGATGATGATCAGTCTAAGTAAACCTAGCCTCACTATTATCCGTTACACTGCTATACTGAGTCTAGAAAGGTCTGGTTGAGGGTCGCGTCAGCCGACCTTTCTGCGACCTATGACCCTCCAACGTTATACGTGCAAAAGCACACTATTGTGGCTTGGTAAGATCAGTTCTGATTGGTCAACTTGGTCACGTGGGCTGACGCGACTCTCAACCAAGCCTTTCTAGACTCAGTATAGCAGTGTAACGGATAATAGTGAGGCTAGGTTTACTTAGACAGGATGATGATGATGATGATTATGATGATGATGATGACGATGACGAAGACGTTGACAATGACAGCGATGAAGATGATGATGACGACGACGACGAAAATGATGATGAGGGTGATGATGACGACGATGATAATATATATAGACCAGTGGTAGACTCTACAAGAAAGGATGGACTACAACAAGAAAGGATGGACTACACAAGAAAGGATGGACGACTACAAGAAAGGAAAACAGACAATATGGCGACACCGAGATAACACCATTTGATGATAACAAGAATGAGGTCGTGGGAGGTTTATCAAAAGGTCAAGCGTACCCGTTTAAAGTAAATATGAGCGAATGCAGCAATAATGAACGGACACGTGATGAAATGAGTAGGTGATGTAAATCCAGCTGATAGAAAGAGAAGTGATACAGACAAGATTTCGAGTGAAAGAGTGACAGTATTACAGCTGATAGAAAGAGAAGTGATACGGACAAGTTATCGAGTGATAGAGTGACAGTACTACAGCTGGTCGGATGCTATATTAATGTGGACAAGTGTTCGAATCCATGTGATGGGAATACATCTGATCACGTGTAGCTATAAAACGGACAAGTGATCAAACGATGAAGAAATGGGATCACAGCTGATCTTCATACAGGAAAGTGATTGGATAAAGATAATCGGTTGCTTCTACGGACAAGTGATGAAATGATAAAGTGATAGCAATACCTCTGATCAAAAGTAACAATGTTATCTTACGAAAAAGTGATGAAGTGGTTGGATATACTATAAGATGATCGGTTGTTACGAAGGACTTGTGATGAAATGATAAAGTGACGGCAATATCCCTTATCAAAATCAAATTTTACAATGATACGGACATATGGTAATCTGATGTGATATTGATGATCGGTTGCTATTATGGACAAGTGAACAAATGATAAAGTGACGGCATTACCTCTGATAGATATTAACATTCATACGGGAAAGTGATGAAGCTATTGGACATAAATGATCGGTTGTAACGAAGGACATTTGATGAAATGATAAAGTGACGCAATACCCCTGATCAAAATCAAAAGTAACAATCATACGGAAAAGCGATGAAGTGATTGGATATAGTATAAGATGATCGGTCTTGACGAAGGACATGTGATGAAATGATAAAGTGCCGGCAGTATCCCTTATCAAAATCAAAAGTAACATTCATACGGAAAAGTGATGAAGCTATTGGATATAGATGATCTGTTGTAACGAAGGACATGTGATGAAATGATAAAGTGACGGCAATACCCCTTATCAACATCAAATATTACATTGATACGGACATATGGTAATATGATGTGATAAAAATGATCGGTTGCTACACATGATCAAATGATAAAGTGACGGGATAACCTCTGAGCAAAAGTAACATTCATACGGAAAAGTGATGAAGCTATTGGATATAGATGATCGGTTGTAACTACGGACAAGTGATGAAATGATAAGGTGACTGCAATATCTGTGATCAAATGCTACATTGACACTGACAAATATTCAAATTGTACAATGATAGGTATACATCTGATCAAATGTAACATTCGTACAGACATGTGATTAAACGATATAGTGATGTTCCTGCAGCTGATCGAGAGGATATCGATACGGGCTGACAAGTGATCGAATCATAAAGTGATGACACTACAGCTGATCTAGACTTACATATGTCCCTGTAAAAATCGTTTATGACTTATTCTATATTTTTTTTAATCTAAGATATAATTAAAATGGAGCCCTGAACAATACTTAATTTCCTTAAAGCTGAGGCATCTAGACTTGACAACATTTTTTAAGAAGACCCCCTTTTTCTTTAGGGTCCGGATAACAGTCAACAGCTGATCAAATGAAACAGTGAGAAGGAGAAAAGATCAAATGAAATAAATTTGGAGCTAATCGAATGTATCAATGATCGGACCAACTGATCAAATGATTAAGAAATTGGAATATAGATGATTGACTGTGAAATTGCTACGGACAAATGATTAAATGAAGAGAGCTGCTCGGATGTAACACGGATGCGGACAAGTGATTTCGTGATACAGTAAAAGGGATAAAGGCGAATGAATTTACAAACTGTATTGACATGTAAATTTCGTGATACAATGATATAAATAAAGGGGGTGGATATACGAATGGACTTGACATATGATGGCCAGATATAAGATGCTAGTGAGAAGATTTTAAAGAAATTACTTTTTTCTGATCGAGGAGGACGAGATGTCAAATGCGATACTGAAGGTAGGACCAGATGTCAAATGCTATACTGAAGGTAGGACCAGATGTCAAATGCTATATTGAAGGTAGGACCAGATGTCAAATGCTATACTGAAGGCAGGACGAGATGTCAAATGCTATATTGAAGGTAGGACCAGATGTCAAATGCTATATTGAAGGCAGTACCAGATGTCAAATGCTATATTGAAGGTAGGACCAGATGTCAAATGCTATACTGAAGGTAGGACCAGATGTCAAATGCTATACTGAAGGTAGGACCAGATGTCAAATGCTATATTGAAGGCAGTACCAGATGTCAAATGCTATATTGAAGGTAGGACCAGATGTCAAATGCTATACTGAAGGCAGGACGAGATGTCAAATGCTATATTGAAGGTAGGACCAGATGTCAAATGCTATATTGAAGGCAGGACGAGATGTCAAATGCTATACTGAAGGTAGGACCAGATGTCAAATGCTATACTGAAGGCAGGACCAGATGTCAAATGATATACTGAAGGTAGGACCAGATGTCAAATGCTATATTGAAGGCAGTACCAGATGTCAAATGCTATATTGAAGGTAGGACCAGATATCAATTGCTATATTGAAGGTAGGACCAGATGTCAAATGCTATACTGAAGGTAGGACCAGATGTCAAATGCGATACTGAAGGTAGGACCAGATGTCAAATGCTATTTTGAAGGTATTACCAGATGTCAAATGCTATACTGAAGGTAGGACCAGATGTCAAATGCTATACTGAAGGCAGGACGAGATATCAAATGCTATACTGAAGGTAGGACCAGATGTCAAATGTTATATTGAAGGTAGGACCAGATGTCAAATGCTATACTGAAGGTAGGACCAGATGTCAAATGCTATATTGAAGGTAAGACCAAATGTCAAATGCTATATTGAAGGTAGGACCAGGTTTTCAACATTCAATGAATGATTTTGGTGTAAGTTCGTATTATTCTTTAAAGGTAAAGGCAGTTTCATCCTGCTCCATCAGCGTTATGTCTCCGCGATATAAAGATAGGTTGGAGCTTATACGCTGATGTAGCAGGATGACGCAGTTTCGGCGATTCGCAATCCTCTGATTGAGTAATTATTGGCATTCAACAATACATCAATGCATCCAATTGTGCTAAATTGAATTGAGTAGGCAACAGTTGATTTATATTTTCAAATCGCACTAAACGTTTCAGGAAGTCATACCGAAATTGTCTGATAATATAACTGTTCTTTTTACTTTATAAAAGAGAGAACTCCTGGGTCACAAACCCAATAAAATTTTATATTCGTACGATTGAAACGACAGAAAAGGACTCTGTAATTATTATTGAAATGCGATCACACCATTACGTTGGTTTTACAATACAATCTTTCGATGTGTTATTTCTACGTCAATGGTGGATATCAACAGGAGATTTATAGCTGGTATATTGACAACATGAGTGAATATAAGTGGCGGTACCATCAGCCCTGCATTACTGAGACCGAACAATTCATCTTGCAAAATATATTTAAATAATAAATAATGATGGACGTATTCAATGCAATAACTGTCCTAAATAGAGTTAAGCAAATGTATTGAGTACCTTTTCCGTTGTTGAAATGTACACGTGACAGTCCACTGACATGACAGACGTTATCACGTGCCGTTCAGTGGTGCGCCAATTATTTGGAAATCTCTATCTCGTTTGGATCTTTTGCGCTAAACTTTTGCCTCTGCATACAGATAACTCTTCTCAATGACTTGAGTGAAGATACAGTGATTTTCAGACATTCAGTTTTTTCGTGAAAATTAGAATAAATATTACCAGCTGCAATACGTTTCTTAAATCAAATCTCCAACGGTCACACTAAAATGGCCTGTAGTAGTGTTATCTGGGTACACAAACCAATCATCAATAGTCAGAAAACAAATTATAATGATTTACATTAAGTCCATTGGCGGCCAATTTTGTGTGAACACCTTTAATTCATTTTTGTGTAAGAAAATGGAACCGCGTGGCTGAACTTGACACTATTATTATTATTATTATATTATATGGATATTTATATAGCGCACATATCCATCCACTCGTGGTTGCTCAAGGCGCCTACATTTTGTCCCCTGGTCAATGGCATTCTTTCACCGTTCGATCTTTTTTCCAATTCAACTCCCTGGGGAGTATTCAACCGGCATCCATATGTGGCGCTCAGGTTAGGGACCATTCTATGCCTCACAGGGTACCCATTCACAGCTGGGTGAACTGAGACACATGGTCACAGCAGTTTGTCCAACATTATGTATTTGATTAATTACTGCTTCATTTATTTTAAATACATTATTTTTCAATTGGAACAATTTATTTTCATTTTTCTGACATCATCTTATAATCGCCCTAAGACGTGCTACTGCCCCTTTAAATTAGCCCTAGCTTTAAATTGGTGTCCCATTGCTCCGAAAATCATTGTTCAATAAAACTATATCCTGGTTATATTTAACTTGCTGCGTGTTTTCATAAAGACCTGTTAATGTGTGTGCTTAAGATGTATATCAAAATCGACTTTTCTTGTCGCTATGGCACTGTAGATTGACAATAAAAAAAACATATATATATCTAACTGAGAATAAATCATTTCATGTATACGCAAGATTCATGGGTTCTATTCATGTAGGTAAGTTCCACATCTGATTTTTGCACTATAAATGAAATTATTATGCAATTCAATTTATCAGCTATTAATTTTCATGTTTTCTTCTTATCACAAGTGTGTCTTTAAAGGGGCAGTAGTACGTTTTTAGGGAGGATATAAGGTGATGTCAGAAAAATAAAATTAATGCTTCCAATTGAAAGACAATGGATTAAAACTTTAAATGGAGCGGTAAAAATTCAAATAAATAACGTGAAGTTTAGCCATGCCATTCATTTTCTTACACAAAATGAATTAAAGGTGTTCACACAAAATGGCCGCCAATGGATTTAAAGTGACTCTTCATACTTTGTCCTCTGACTATGAGTGATTGGCTTGTGTAATGAGATTTTTAATACTGTCAAAATTATACATTTAGCATTAACTTACAATTATCAGTGAAAATTTAAAAATATAAACTTATATTATTATTCTGATTTCTTTTAAGTGACCTTATAGACTATTTTTAAGCGAAATTCAGGCGAAATTTTCTGTTTACACATATTATGTTTTCATTAATTGATTCTAAAACAACCCATTGGAACATGTTATTGCGGGTAACATGTTGGTTCATTTATATTTTACAACCTGCTTAAAATGACTGGTCATTAAACAAACCGAAAACCACGATTTCTTAAAAGGATTTGATTTCAGAAACGTTTCTAGGATAAAAATCCACCTAGACCAGTTTAAACATATTTTATTTCACAAGATGAAATAAGGATTTGTGAACAAGCCACAATGCGTATTTGAACACCGCCCCTATACTACATTTCCCACCCGGACAAAATCCTAAATCCGGACCAACACATACTCGGACAAAAACCCACTCTGTTATGTTGCACGAAAATACATTTTGAAAACACATAATAACCGCATGACGCCTTAAAACACACATGCCCCTGGGTTATTTGAAATCCAACATCCCTGCTGCAACAAAAAACATTGGACGACCCCTTTAAATCCACGCCTTCATATTTACAGAGGGATCGTCCAAATTTTGTTGGGTTTTTTCATCGGCATTTTTAATGACCCAGGGGTTTTGAGATAAAAAAAGCCAAGATTTCTTTAAACGCATGGATTAAAAAACATGAACAGATACTTTTGAAGTTAGATTTTGTTCAGTTTGCTTCTGTAATTCTATCGTATGTATCACTCGTGTTTTAAGATATCTTGCGTTTTGATGGCGTTTCTTTTGTTTGTGAGTATATCTTACATTTATAAAATTTCACTTGAAATTGCTCTATTCATAAAGCTTAATGGATATAGCCATGCTCCGACGAACATGTAGATCATTTTCGCACAAATGTATACCCTCATGTGGGTGTCCTAATACAGAACAGAAATGTACTGCATTGTTCCATTATGTTCATCTTCAACCCAGTTTAAGCGTTGTTGTTGCATATTTCAGGTTATATTTCAAAAATAAAATTCAATATGGCCGATATCGTTGTCAAAGGGGATTTAATCACAGCTACAGAAATTCTTTGCCGCCTTTAATAATTAACTTCTAAACCTTTTGAATATCATTGTCAATTATCTGACATTCATTTCACTTTTTAATTTTATGCACATTTATCACAATTAAAAACACCAATATAAGGCTTCTAAGAGCAAGACAACTTACCTTGTGTCTTTGACTTTATTTAAAAATAAACAAAGAAGCATTGGGATTGAGAAATATAATAGAGGAAATAATCAACGAATGAGTGTACTTAACAAATTATAACTAATTATCATTTAATCTAATTATCATAGGTTATATTACATTGTCTTTGCGACTTACTTAACACTCTGCTGTCGGAACTACTGCAAATAAAGTCCAAATTTGGGCGTTCCTTTGTATATTCGTTCAAAAGTAAACAATTATCTGCTTTATTTACTCTTTAAAGGGACACTTGCACGGGGAATAATATGTGATGAAGAAAATTTATTTTTCAAATAAAAAATTCCTATTGAAAGATAATGTATTTCAATTTAATAAAGCAGTGATAAATCAAATATAAAATGTAAGGTATAGCAATGCGATTCCTTTTTTCGTACACAAATGAATAAAAGGTGTTCATACAAAAATGGCAGCCAATGGACTTTATGTGATTCTTCATACTTTGTCCTCTGACTATAGATGATATGCTTGTGTAATAAGATTTTTGATACTGTCAAAATAATACATTTAGCATTAACGTACAATTATCAGTGAAATATTTGAAATATAAAATTGTAAAAAAACGTGCTACTGCCCCTTTAAGTGGGGCAGAATGCGGGGTAGTCATGCGTACAATACTTGTGACACTTTCAAATGATTCTTTTCTCGTCCCCATCTGGCCAACTCGAAGATGATAGCAACTTTTTCCAATATTCACAGGTGAGCATCTTTGTTTAAATCTTCTTATAGATATTACTTATATCCGTATACCATTAACCTAAACCTTAAACCAGTTTGCCATCGCTATGGCGTTTAGTGAACTTACTTTAGCGTATAAAATATTCAAACACAATGGTGTCCAAAACGAAATGTTCTATTTGATTTTTGACAAAAATAATACATTTAGCATAAACGTACAATTATCATGAAACATTTGTAAAAATAAATATTTTAAAAAGTTCTACTGCCCGTTTAAAGAAATAGCAGCCAGCGAAAACAAAACGGATAATGTTGAAATTATACAACTTAAGGTAAGATTCAGTTTGCATAAAGATAGTTGTATGCCATACCAAACAGACAACCAAAACAACTTTAACAGGACAGGACCCGGGGTCAAAATTTCAAAAACACTATTTTTTATTGTTCTTTATAAAATCCTTCTTAAGTGACCAACAACTTCAGATTTCTAATAAAGACAATGTTATTGTGCTGAATTTGATCTTACAACGTCTATATATGGAATATTTTTATCGAAATTTAAGAAAAACTTAATTTCACAAATATGACAATATCTATCTATTTAGCCAAGCCAAATATCGACATTCAGTATCGGCGACAAGACGATGCCGTAATATGGTTTGAGAATGTTTATTTATGGACTATGTTGATTCAGTCCTCCGGGGGGTTATTGAAGTAACGTCCAAACGAAACCGAAATAACATGAAAATTGAAAAATACACAAGCAAGGGAACAAACTTAAGGAATGCAGCTGTGAAACAGTTTTTATATCTTGACATCATTATTTGCCAAAAGAAATAAATCAACCCACATTTGTTGAATTGAACCGGTTGACCGGTTGACCGGTTCAGCGGTGTTCGTAACAATTCTTTTCAGTCTATATCTATATTCGAATATTCATAGGCAAAAACCGGTTTTAATCCTCACTAACATGGCCTCTTTATCTTTCTTTGTCCAAGCCCCCCCCCCCCCCTCCAAAACAACGGCTACCCTGTTATTTTATGAGTTTGCATTCCTGAGAGGAGCTCATCAAAGCGTCCTTTCATACTTGGTGATACTTGGTGATTTGAAGGGTTACTCAAGCTTAACCCATTGAAATACAGATATTTCAATGATAGCCCATTTAAAACAGATATTTCAATGAGTATCCATTGTTATACAAAGCCAGAGATGATTATATACCCTATTGAGATTTCCTCAGATCCTTCGCGGAGTGATGAGAGGATTCATCTGCGTCAATATTGTATTATTTGAAATTACTTTTAAAAGTTGTCAATGGAGAAACACTTCTTTTCGCTGAAAATAACCACGATAACAGGTAGAGGATCAACCTAGCATGTAATTAGGTATCCCTCCCCCTTGGACCTTTAGCAATGAAATTAAAAGTTTCAGAATGCATAAAGGTGACCGCAAATCACTGGGAAACCTATGGAAGTGTTGAAAATGAAGCAAATGTTATATTTACTTTACTTATATTTAAATCGTACTTTTGTAAATGAAGTAAAAGATACCTAAGGCTATGTATTATAATTGCAGGTATATTACAACCAAGATATGTTGGACCTGAGCTGATTTTGCTGCATCTAGACGCGAGATGACATGATAACTTGATGACTGCGTGTGTGGCTTACAGTGAATGGATGGTTTCCTATAATTGCCATATTGCGTACAGCAAAAGAAAACTTGAACTGTTAATCTGGCATCAGGAAATAAGGTGACTTGAAAACTGCTAATCTGGCATCAGGATATTAGGTGACTTGAAAACTGCTAATCTGGCATCAGGAAATAAGGTGACTTGAAAACTGCTAATCTGGCATCAGGATATTAGGTGACTTGAAAACTGCTATTGTGGCGTCAGGAAATAAGGTGACTTGAAAACTGCTAATCTGGCATCAGGAAATAAGGTGACTTGAAAACTGCTAATCTGGCATCAGGAAATAAGGTGACTTGAAAACTGCTAATCTGGCATCAGGAAATAAGGTGACTTGAAAACTGCTAATCTGGCATCAGGAAATAATGTGACTTGAAAACTGCTATTCTGGCATCAGGAAATAAGGTGACTTGAAAACTGATATTGGAGCGTCAGGAAATAATGTGACTTAAAAACTGCTGTTGTGGCGTCAGGAAATAAGGTGACTTGAAAACTGCTATTGTGGCGTCAGGAAATAAGGTGACTTGAAAACTGCAATTGTGGCGTCAGGAAATAGGGTGACTTGAAAACTGCTATTATGGCGTCAGGAAATACGGTGACTTAAAAACTGCTGTTGTGGCATCAGGAAATAAGGTGACTAAAAAACTGCTGTGTTGGCATCAGGAAATAATGTGAATTAAAAACTGCTGTTGTAGCTTCAGGAAATAAGGTGACTTAAACACTGCTGTTGTGGCATCAGGAAATAATGTGAATTAAAAACTGCTTTTATGGCCTCAGGAAATAAGGTGACTTAAAAACTGCTTTTGTTGCGCCAGGAAATAAGGTGACTTAAAAACTGCTTTTGTGGCGCCAGGAAATAAGGTGACTAAAAACTGCTTTTGTGGCGCCAGGAAATGAGGTGACTTGAAAACTGCTAGTGTAGCCTCAGGAAAAAAGGTGACTTGATAAATGCTTTTGTGGCTTCAGGAAATGAGGTGACTTGATAACTGCTATTGTGCCATCAAGAAAGAAGTCAATTTGGAATATGCTTTTAATTAACAAACTGTTATTATGTCGCCAAGAAGGCAACACTACTGCATTGTGGCGTTGAAAAGAGATTACCTGAATCAGCTGTTGTTGGGTTGAGAAACAAAGGCCTCTTAGCTCTCCTCATTGAGTGTTTGGAGAAGAGGTACCCAAAGCTCTGGATAGGGTGAAGTCATTTTAAAGTATCTATTGGAGAAGGATCCCATTGCCTTGTTGGGAGTAGAACCTAATAAACCTACTCCCTGGTGCCAAAGTCAAGCTATTCTACGTATTCACGACAATTGTGATATTGATTTTTGTCTTTATTATTGCATCTTTGGCAGCAGATTAAAATTGTTTACAAGTATAATAGCCTTACAAGACTGACGTTTAGAAACGGGAACATATCTTATCGTCTCGAAGACTGAACTTTGAAAGTGCGACAAATCTCTCTTGACCTGGTGACCTAGAAATGACGTCACAAAACATACGGGTGGTGCTTTTGGACTCTGTCCTAACATTGACCATCTTCTGCCCATTGGTCCTCTGCTTCTGGAGCAGCACGTGGTCACTGCTTGACCTCTATCTGTTTCCTAGCAACCCCATTCTATCGGCCTCCATTTCCCAGGCAGCTGGAGCCATTTTCATGATTACTTCATTTTTCGTGCAAGGTTTTTGCAATCGTCATGTGACAGTTGAAAACCATATTACATATCTGATTGTGTCTCGGCTTTATACTTACATACTTTCAGTGGCCATGGTTCTTAATTGGAGAGGAGTTTGGTATTTGATGGACATATATACTGGTCCTTCTTTGTTCGGCGTAGGGATCAGTTTCGCGGTTGGGACGGTTGGTTTGTTATTACTCCGCGCCTACAGGAACGTGTTGGCGCCCCCTGGTGTCTGGGTGCTGGATGTTGAAGCGGATGCCCACTTTACTATCACTACACGCTTCAGGACCAAGGTAAGGGTTATTTAAAATAATCGAAAAATGAAAATTCCTCTAAAATATCCAGGGTAAACGTTCCTATAAATATCCGCTATTATTCATAATGCAACATCTATTTTCTTCCTTTGCTTTCATGAGTTAAAAAGTTGAAATAATACTGACAGTACGTTAAACCCTACTCACTCGACCACTCCTTTGCTAGCCGAGAAACCAAAGGATTCTCTACGTTTCTTATCTTTCACCTGCTTAATTTTTGTTTTTATCACTTTCGAATGTATTGCAAATATAATGTGTTAGAAATTAATCATCATTCACGAATGACTTAAAGATGCTGTTTCATACTTGCATGCGGTTCAGACTGAAATTTAGCTATTGAGAAAAGGATATATCGCTTTGAAGAAAAATCTTTCGTCGAAAGTTTGATATCATATTTAGATCAACATGTTTAATCAACAATAACATATTTATTTCGACGCTCAAAGCACAGTACCCCTTGTAGAAAGGGCATAGCATTTAACGAACCCGCTACCGGTGACGTAATCATTACGCGTGTAGGATTTACACTGTGTCACAACTAGCGTATTTGCGTTCGATGGGTATCAACTTTGGCAGCAACAAATACCTTATTCGGAGAAAAAGAAAAGAAAATCTAGACGTGCGCGACAAAGACGGTTTTCAAGCGAATATTTAGAGACCGGAAGTTGGGAGATGGCCACACTTGATTCGCCTTTATGTTGGCTGCCGTTTCCGTAATTTTGGTAAATTATCTCATATTTAATGAATTTTGGTCCGATTTTCCCTAGGTTGGTCGCTAAATTTGTCTGAAAATACAACGAATACATTAAAAATACCTTTTAAAATATTACAAGTATGATACAGCATCTTTAAAAACGGTTTCAGTAGAAAAAGAAAACAAACATTTTCCAGTCATATACTTAAACTTTTTTGAGCCGCTGGATATTCCGATAGGTAATAATAATCGTACTGCCCCATAGACCAAAAACATCGCTGTTATTGCTTATGGGTATTGCTTTTGAGTTGTAGACTTTGTTATAGGCGATCATGAAACTTAAACTATATATATATTTTGAAACTTACTCAATGTCACTTGAAATAATAATTGAAATAATTCATAAATACTTGCAGAGTATCGGCCTCCTGTTTATCCTGGACGTGCTGTTTGGTGTCGCTGTCATCTCCTCGTTTGTAATCATCGTCTGGAGAGGACAGTGGCTAATGTTGGAGGAAGTCCTGGCACCACTCTCTAACGCATGGAGGGGAGGAAGCGCATTTATGGCGGGAAACGTCGCCCTTGCCCTTATGATGATTTTACAGTATCCCGCTAGGAAACTTTCAATATGGCTTGAGAGTTACCACCATTGGTTGAAGGTCGCATTTGAAGACGTTGCTTTGATTCTGGTGTGTGCGATGTGTGTGACGTATTGGTTTGGACTGTGGCGACTCCTGGTGGTCCTCTACAGCCAGTATAACCAGCACCTGACCTGGTGGGTCACTCATATCTTCGGCTTCGGGGGAATGATGCTGCTAAGAGTCTGTTCGTCTCTCCAGTTCAAAGGTTACTTCATAGACGGGGAGCTGCCACTTGGGCTGGGTCTAGTGCTGACACCAACTTACTATCGAGCCTTCATGTACAAAGAGGAGTGTGATAAGGAGGTGGGTATTACAAATACTGATTTGAAGACACATAAGGACGAACTTTGATTATTTACGCAAAAACAGTAAGCCTATTAAAAAACGTAGCTTAATGAGTTACGACTATAATATAATCGTGGTGTATGGTCGTAATCATTTCTATACAATTTATACATTGCATGTATTGGTAAACTATGACCTTAGTAAAACAAAAACGTTGGAAACATACATTTGAACTTGAGCGGCGTGGTATCATTTAACGTTTTCGTGTTATTTTCGGGGTCATAATAGAAAGCATTATTTGAAGAAATTTGAATTTATGTGCATTTCATTAGTCTTGTCAATGACCAATATATCAGGAACTCATCTTCGCAAATATTCTGCCTCATCAGCGTATTTTAATCGACGAAGATCATACAATATCCTTGTACATTATTTCTGGTTATTTCTGTGTCGCTTGTAGTTGGTCGATTATGCAGACTTATCAAAATCGCCTATTACCGAGGAATAAAAAATCCAAATATTAACTCAATAGAGATGGGCTATCCTCCACACCATTCTGTCCCGCTGGTTGCGTGATTTTTTACCAATGACAGAGGTGATGTATGCATTTTTTTAAGAATACCAGATGATTATCTTAATTGGTATACTCTTTAAGAATCTCGCAAGTGGTCAAAGATCATTTGAGTTTCAAGTGCAGGCTAAACCCAGTCGTTGGCGGACCAATCAAATCATCTCGCATACAAGACCGCTAGCTGTGACCATGTTGAAGGGACGGTTACGAGGAGTTATTTGCCCCTTGCTACTGACACCAAAGGCTTTTGCCGGATAACTTGCATTGTGATTGGTTAGTTGGGCTAACGTCAGAACCTGCGACCTACGGGGCTGTGGTCGGAGCCTGTAGAAGAAACCCCCAGACCAAGTATAGCCCGAAACTAGCCAGATTTTAATGAGACTGATTATCTATTGGTGTTTTGCAGTCAAAGTATGACGTTAAGCCTAGCAAGGCGTCTGTAGCCAATAATTTGATTACTCAATGATCATGTCATCCGGGTACTGCCTGCTTTGCTCAAAATAATTGCCGTGATATATATCATGGTTTAAAAGAAAACTTACATCACTTTGATACAAAAAATTGCCCTTTACTGTAAGGAGGCCCTCACAAAGGTTAACTATTAATCATAAGCTATACATATCATAAATCACAGAGTTAATAATAGCTTAAACAGAAATATGCACAGGACAAGCGGATCGCCGCGGAGACAGTTACGCTGGTGCAGTAGGCCTATAGTGCTGTAGAAAATACTAAATTGGTTTATGTAAAGGTTTGATCGTTGAGAAAAACTTAAAGGGCACCTGATTAATGACTCCTTACCGATTGTTTCAGAAAGCAGACACTCAAGAAACTGAGATGACCCCAATGTAAATATGAGGAACAAAGTTGGCTGCTGCCATAAGACATTAGACAGACCATGACAGAAATCAAAGAGTGCAAGAGATGGCTTTTCTTTTGAGCGACACCGGACAGAGTATCACAGGGTGAAATGAAGGAACAAAACGTCTGCTCAGTTGCAGGACACGTGTATATCCGGGAGTATTGGATATAAAGGTCAATTATCTGCCCACAGACCGCAATTAATTTACAGTAGTTTTATCATCATTGTCTCTCTAATACAGCCTTTTCCCTATATTTCGTTGGGCGTTCAGCTTTTGCATATTGACTTACCTGCACACCTTTTGCGGCATCGAAGGCCGGTAGAAAGTGTAAACAAATATGACCCATTCTAGCTGAAATGTATACGCCCGTAAGTCATCACGTTACATCTAGCTACTAACCCACCTGGTCCGCGTCACGCATGCCCGGAAATCAGCCAATGGAAAAAGAACAGGCTGACCCGACCTTCAAATTGGGGCCACTTTGCCTGCTCACACCAACACCTTAACAGTAATTTCAGGACCCAGAAAAAATGTACACACATACTAAAGAGTCAGACCTTTCATTTGCAACATCACATGTCACAAAAAAGGTGTTTACAAGTATTTTTTTAAAATTATCCACTAGGGACTACTTTGTCTCTGGATTGCTTCTGTCCATCTCTCAAAGCTAGCACAATGGTTAACTCAATTACATTTCTTCACATTATATTGGTGTTGAAAAACGACCACAAAGAAAACATGGCTGTTGGTACGGCCATGCCGAGCATTGTCCCAAATACGTGTATGTTGTGCTCTATCCTCACTGGTAGCAGAGACTATATGTTCACCCCCTATATAGGCCTACGGTCTCTGCTTGTAGGCAATCATAGTTCGCTCTAGTAAGCCAATGTATAGGTCGAGAGGCTCTACCTGCAACCCCACTGGATAGCATGCGGCTCTATATGCGAGGATACAGCATTCGGCGACAGAAGTTTTGGTCTAGCCAATGTACAGACCAGCAACTGAGGGAATTTTGCGCAAGCTATGGCTGAATTACGTGACACTGCCTGCCATATCCGAACTAAAAGCTTGGACAATTCAAAGGCATGAACTCCACTCCATACCATTCCGTGAACTACACAAATTTTTCGCAAACCATACGTTCTTATGTCAATGCAATAGCAGGCTGTGGACGCACGGGTATTCGATATCAAGCGGCATTGTGCCAGATTAACATTTTGTGCGTTTTTGTCAAGGATTGTGCTCATTGACATTGGTTCAATGTTTCTGCAAAAGAACCTTTTTCTCAACCTGACAGAACGTCATACAGTATGATGTTCAGTAATACCTCACTGATACTGACAGAGTAAACTTAACCAAAACAAAATTAATATTTTCGGAAGGAAACCTCAAAAGGATGTGTGCATGTAATCAACAAAAGTCCTCATTTTTATGTTTTTGGCAGACTGCATTGTATCTACTAATTTTAAAAGATGAGAGAAATTAACTATATTAATATCTTACTCATTATGTTTTAATAATCATTTGTTATTAATTGTGCAGAAAGAAAGTGTGGAAGAGCACTTTTTCTTGGAAGAAATTAGATGCGTCTTCCCTTTACGACTACTTGAAAGAACTAGATACGCGTTTGCGGGATACAGCAAAAGCAGAGCAGCCCCGAAACTTGGGGTTTGCCTTCTCCTGTTCCGCCTTCTACAGGTCTCAGCAAATTGGGCATTTTCTCGTGACCTTGACATTCAAGGTCACACAATCAATGAATACTTTTCATTGAGTTTATCAATCATGTACATGTAATGAAGTAAAGTGTTAATAGTTAAAATAAAACGTTTTGTTATACCATGCTAAAGTCATGACCTTGCTGGGACCATTGACCTTCGAAAAATTGAAACTGAAACCTTTTCAATTTCTTTTTCTTCTCCAAAGATGATACATACCAAGTAAGAGCTTCATAGCACAAAAACTGTTCAAGTCATCATGTAAACAAAGATTTTTTAAGTTATTTTATAACTTGTGACTTTGACCTTTGATCTTGAAAGTGAACAAATCAAAAATGGTTCCCCCGAGGTATAAGCAGTAAGTTATGAATAAAATTTCTGGAAAGCTTAGTGGAAAAAAAGTTATAGCCGGTATTATGAGTGCGGCGACAGCGACAGAAACTGCACAAAAACTTATAGCAGCCCCGTCCTTAGACAGGGCTGCTAATTAAGCATCCAACCTTTGTTATATTAAATTCTCTTAATGACATTTTCATGAAGGGTGAAGCCAGACATCATATGATTGGTTAGGGGAGCTTAGGTGAGAACATGTGACTGACCAAGGAGAGGGAAGCTCCCAACAGAACAAGTTTGATTCTCGATAAAGTTCTTTTCTCACTTTTATTGCTCGGAACTGATTATTCAGACTGAAAATTCTGCTTCCCCTTGCCACACCAATATTTGATAGAGAAGAGATGTTGAATATATCTACTATCTTCAGTTCCTTAAAAACAATGATACCATTCTTACTTAACAAACTTTTAACCCTAACGTGCAAAGAGCCTTTTAAATTCGTTGGGCACATTAATTTTGGACAAGTCCAAATGTCAATGGTAATTTTTTATACGCCATCTTGCAACATTAAAAGTTCATGCAATAACAATACAACAAAGTTACGAATCATCAGCATTTTTAATGATTGACTTGCTTCATGACAAGGATAATTCTTTATCACAGACATAAAAGATCATGAAGTAACAACATTTGTTACAACCCTGATGACCAGAATTTCTTAAATAGCTTTAATACATCAAAAGGGCAGTAACACATTTTGTTTGGTTTTAAAAAGCAGTATGCTTATCTCAACTAAATGACTAAATGATTTCACACTAAAATGGCTGCCAGCAGTTTTTGATTTATACTTGATAATTGTTTCTTCAACTACAGATAAAAGGGTTGACATAAGAGATGAGAAAATACATCTGCCTTAAACTTTTACCTATTCAAGAAATTTTGAAGAAAAATATTTTTTAAAATAAGTGCCCTTTAAACTTTGGTTTCTTAAGCAACATTGCAACTTTGGAAAACCAGGGCGAGAATCCAAAATCATACAAAATTTGGTATACAAAGCTTTCTCAATACAATGAATATTTTAAACACCATATTACATTTTGGTTAATACTTTCTTAAATCAGGTTTACCCAATAATGTACAATGAATGATATATGAATCAATAACATCATAAATCCATTTGAAATAGGTTGTTACAAAACCTCAAATTGGGGACTTTAGAGTTAATATGATATAGCCGTCCCATTTTTAAAAACATTTTGATTAAAAAGTCTTAATAATGAAAAAGATTTTTGGACACATTTGAAAAAAAATCAAAGGGTTTGTATTGTAAATACAGGGGCAAGAGGCATGTAAAGGCCAAAAACTAACAGGCCAATTTGGTTATTGAGTAACCTAATTGATTTGAAACATGCAATCAAATCACTTTTCGAAGGCAAATTTCTTAATTTCTGATTAAACTGATATAGTACATGTTAAAATGAGTACACATATATAATTATCTTCTGTATATAACTGACTGTCCCTCTGCGCTTTGAGCAAGCACTGGTGTGTGGAAAACAGTGTTTAACAATAGGGGTGAAACGGAACGCTTGACCTTTGGTTAGGTGCATATTGCGGTACAAGACCTTCGGTTAGGTACATTTTTGGTTCAGTATGAAACATCATTCAAACACTATTGTTGAAAGATCAAACTAAATCGTTCTGAACATTTACTTCCGGGGAAAATGACAACAGGTATCATTACCACTTGAAACTTGAAGACGTTTATGATAATAAATACAATTTTATTTTGATCATTGACTTTTTGAATATTATTGGGTTTTTTTTAGTTATTAAAATAATATTTTGGACAACAATTAAATATGTGGCATGAATTGAAAATTCATATTAATGTACGGTGTACGAAGCAAACATAAAAAGCCGCCGTTCAACTACTGTAGTAGTGATCAGTTTCACCCTACTTAACAAATATCTATTATTTGTTTATTTAAGTAATAATGCATTATAAATGAAAACATTAAACAAATAAACAACATATACTCAGCTACATAGGAGTAAAACAGTTATCATCACGACAAGACAGAAAAACTTTGACTATGATCCAAATCTGTCAGATCTGTTAAAAACAAAAGAATATTCAAGCCAGTCCACATCCAGATTCTTGGAACCCTCAATAATAAGTGACAGTAGAGGAAACGCTTTATGGATTTTCATTGTTATAACATCTGCAGAGACTTTAGAAGGATACCAATAATGTGTTATAATTTATTGTTATAAATACAGCCACTCAGAGGGTAGCACAGGTGCTTGGGCTCTTTTATGAGTGCTTCGATAAGAACACATTCTATTTACTTGTTACTTGTGTTGAGACAGGCTTCTGACATCTAATGTAGTCCTTGCCCGAATCCTTTTTTTCCTTTCTCTCACATTCTATTTATCATAGTTCCTTATTAAATGCCCGGTGTATATTATTTTCAACGAGTATACACCATAGCCATCTATCTGAGGCCGACTTCTATTCAAGGCAGGCGTCTACTTTGTTATAAGGCTAAAAGTGATAGGTGGCTAATTGAAATAAAGCTTTTAGCCGGGCAAACCGCAGTCTAAGTAAACCTAGCCTCAAAATTTCACTCCTATAGAGTCTAGAAAGGCCTAATAGAGGGTCGCTCAGCCCACGTATGGAATTGACCAATCAGAACTCAGCTTACCAAGCCACAATAGTCTGTCTTCGCACGTATAACGTTGGAGGGTCATAGGTTGCAGAAAGGTCGGCTGAGGCAACCCTCTACTAGACCTTTTTAGACTCAGTATAGGATTGAAACGGGTAGTATGAAGGTTAGGTTTACTTAGACTGGACAAATCGTACCTATTACTGTATTTTGTAATTACGGTATTGGATAACAGTTAATAAACTCAGTTAAATCCTGCTTACCCTAATATTAATTAAAGCATGGGATTATTGTTTTCAGAAAGACATATTCAAAGGCGCCTATTGGAGGCCAGAGTCTATTCAAGGCAGGCGTATAATAAAGGAAATACGGTATAATCACACACATGCTCACAGGTTACATTAGGAACTTAAAACCTTCCTCCTGTATTGGAAAACAGGCTGTTTCAGGATGAAAGTAAACATCAACATATAACACTTAATATATAATCTCAACATTAATATACATATATACTGATAGATAGTATATAACTTGTCTGCCTCACTAGATAGGCTTAACAATGTATCTGTCAAGAAAGATAATTTCTTTCTATCTTATGATTCAATCATAATATTTTTATTGAAATCAAAGCGCAATTACGTCAAGTCCGTCTCAAAGAGAGTCCCGCGCAAAAGCAACATCTAAGTGTCAGGACTTCAGATTATTGTTGTTATCTGTCAATAAAACTCATAAAACATTCCAAAACAATCATATAATAAATATAGTTATCATTTTCTCAATAAATATAAGAAATAAATTTACAGCAAACCGGATGACTTCACATTCAATGAAATCACAGTAAAATCTCTCAAAACAGATACTTACAGGAATTGAATTTTAACAATTTTAACAATGCAAATTAGATGATCAAAAAAATTCTGTTGTTACCAGAGAACATTTCTTGAATGAAACATTGTGTATCAAGAAGATAAGCCAGAATAGATCTTACTACAAAAGATTAAGAAAATAGCACATATACAAAACATTGAAAAGAACATTCAAGTAGCCAGGCTTAATAAGATGCATTAACATGATATAGATAATGAATAATCTACAAAAACAATCTTTAGAGATCAGAACAAAAAAATACTTTCTGACTTAGTAGACGAATATCAACTACCAAATAAATAGGCTATAGGTGTCATGATACAGATTTTTTGTAATATGATACAATCTAATAGCAATGACTTGATACAATACAATTCACAATACTTTATTTTCAGGATTTAAAGATGCTGTTTCATACTTGCATGCGGTTCTGGCTGAAATTTAGCTATTGAGAAAAGAAATACATCACTTTGTAGAAAAATCTTTCGTCTAAATTTTGATATCATATTTAGATTGTTAAATCAACAATAACATACTTATTTCGACGCCCAAAGCACAGTCCCCCTTGTAGAAAGGGCATAGCATTTAACGAACCCGCTTTCGGTGACGTTATCATTACTTGTGTAAGATTTACACCGTGTCACAACTAGCGTATTTGCGTTCGATGGGTATCAACTTTGGCAGCAACGAATACCTTATTCGGAAAAAAAGAAAAGAAAATCTAGTCATGCGCGACAAAGACGAATTTCAAGCGTATATTTAGAGACCGGAAGTTGTGAGATGGCCACACTTGATTCGCCTTTATGTTGGCTGCCGTTTCCGTAATTTAGGTAAATTATCTCATATTTAATGAATTTGGTCCGATTTTCCCTAGGTTGGTCGCTAAATTTTTCTAAAAATACAATGAATACATTAAAAATACTTTTAAAATATTGCAAGTATGATACAGCATCTTTAAAAAAAAAAAAACTCTGATTATAGGTAAAATCATTCACTTTAAAGTCAACAATATGTTTCACAGTACAGAGAGCATATCGCTCGATACAATTTCATGATTCTACAATACAAGGCTATATCTACACAGCTCTACAAATAATTGACTTGGAGTCATCAAATTCACTGTCTTTTTATTTTGATTCAAAACAACTTTTGTTTCTTTTAGAAAAACTCAAGTGATCACATGTAAACTTGTTATCGTTAAGGGGCTCTAAAGCACATAAATGCACTTAATGGCTATCTGCACTTAATTTCGATTTCTGTTACTAATGTATAAAATATCTTTACAATTGTCCTAAATGAAAAGTTAAAAAGTCCAATGTTATTAAGGAATATAAAAAAATCTTAAGTCAGTTGTGCACAAAATTGGAAATAATAATATATTGATTATCAAAAATGGCTCAAATCTGTGCAGCTTTTAAACATACTTTCATCTTCAAAGGAAAACAAAGAATCAAATATCATAGGTATCAAATATATTAAAAGCACTACTGAAATGTTTCAGAATTTTTATACACAGTATTAGCATTCTTTTGGATCAACAATACTTGCTTTTGGTTTTCAGACTGTATGATAAATTGTAATTTACACTGTGCTAGAAGATGCAGATTTAAAGCTAAAATGCATTAAAACGTTCCACCCTTTTTCTTGGACTTCAAAACCTGAATATGTACAAAGTATCTAAATAACAACTACCTGAGCTATTAAAACAAGAAATATCACTCTTCATCAGATAAGACATCACAATGTAAAATTTCTAACAAGACTAAAAATATGCAAAAATCAATTCTTTTTGCGGCTCCTCAGGTCATACGCATTTGCATGACCATTCATCTTAATCTTCCCTTCTTTTTGGAGCCGCATGACCTCATCAAGAGGCCCGCAACCCTCAAACGCACTCGGGTTACGGAACGACCCTCCAATCTTATCCCACAACGTGAAGAACTGGCCATAGTTGTACAAATAAAACAGATGATGGTCTGTATGGTGTGCAGACCCATTGATAAGCGGCTTGAGAAGGGAGGGAACTCTGTAATCTCCGTCGTGGATTGACACGGTCCATATGTTGACGAACACAAAGAGCGCAAGGTAGGTGACCTTGTGAAGAGGGAAAAGGAAGGGGTAGATGTGATAGGGGAGAGACTGGAGGAAGCCGTCCATAGGGTGGAAGGCGTGGCTGGCGAAGGGGGTGGGGACCTTCCACTTGTGGTGCAGCTTGTGCAGCCGCTTGTAGACCTGCTTGTGGTGGAGGAAGCGGTGGATCCAGTAGATGCACATGTCCGTGAAGAGGATGAAGAGAGCCACGCTGGTCACCACGCCAAGCCATCCTGCAACAGTTCAGCATGTAGTAAATAGGTAATTACCTTTTGACATATACCCTGTTCTTTGCAAAATAAGCAATTTGAAATCAGCGTGGCGTATGAATCCATGATACTGATAATGTATCACGATACAATACATGTACAGGGCTCCAAATAATTATTTTGACACATGCGTATTTCACTCATCAAATTTTAGATTGAGGCGTAAAATAGCACATGAAAAACGGTGAGGAGTATTTCACTCATGAAATTAAAATTAAAATATAAAAAAATGTGCTTAGAATAACGGCTGATTTAGGATCATAACTTGTGCCCTGAACCTGCTGATGACAGGATGACAGTAACGTTTAGTCGGGGCTTGTTGTAATCAAAAGTGTTCCCCGAACATGGATGATGATAAGATCAACGGCAGCAGGCTCATTCGGAAAATTTGAAAAACTCTTCGTGAAAAATGACCATTTTATTCGAGATGCAACAAATCGTATATGTTGAACCAAAACAATATTTGACAATTACCTTTAAGCATGCATGTAAATAAAATCTGACTCGTATTCTAAGAAAGTCATGCGTATCTGTCACTCATTGATTTCATAATTCATGCGTAAATCTAAATTGTCCATGCGTATTTTACGCAGATACGCATCTTATCTGGAGCCCTGCATATATATAATATAACGATATATCTTCACATCCCTAGTTGAGAGTCAGAGGAATGCCTCCCCTTTTTCCCAAAAGTATTTTAGGGCATTACTAGGGGTTACAAGGTAAATAAAAGTACCGAGGGTACAGAAGCTCACCTTAAAATGAATGATGTGGTAAAATTATTTAATTATACATGTAACCATCTTTTATATAATTGATTATGGCTGCCATCATGATTTTTTTATCTTTTAAAATACTAGTCTTCTTTTGGAAACGACTAGAGCTTGAACAAACATTAATACACGAATGATATAATCATGATAAGTTAACAAGCAGTAGGTTTTTGTATAACTTTTTTGTATATCTATGGCTGAATTGGTGACCATCTTGTACTTTTTAATCTTCAAAATGCTACTTTTATGTGGGCATCCGTATTAATTTCATTATGATATCTTGATTGGTTTAGGTGTATGCATTTAAATGTCATTCATTACTTACAGGATGGTGGCCACTTACATTTGTTTTGTAGTGAATCATTAATATGATTTCAAGATTATTTCACTGATGGTTATGCTGCATGGGATATTGAGAATCCCAAAAGTACATATTTTTCAAGGAAAATGAATGACTGATTGAGAGGAAAGTCATAAACACAGCAATGCATAAGACACGTTTATTTTGTTCACATAATATTTACATGTCAAGTGACCATGAGATGTCTTTCATTAAATTATCAATTTATTTAACACTCATACAGTACTATAATGGTAAACATTTTTGCATTGTCAAATCAACAGAGAGATAAGACAAATCAAATTTCCTTACTTTTCTTACTAAACCCTTTTCGATTTTTTTCATATTTATTCCACATCAACTTATCATGTAGATTGCTAAACACAAGGCTTATTGTAGACAAGTTTTGTGTAAGTTGTTATTCTTAGAAAGAACATATCACTGTCATGAGAAGTCCATAACTTTTATTGCATACACATGGGCCATGGTCATATAGCATAATGCTCTGCCATATCAATTGGGTCAGGTTGATTATGCAACAGACTAGCAGCTGACACTGTGATGCTAGCAGCCTGCCTTGGGATGTGTATTAGTGGATAGTGGAATATCTGAACTCTGGTTGACCCCTTATGTGTGGTATTTAAAGGAATATAAGGGAGATACCATTGTTTAAAATTTAACATGTTTAATGTGATTTGGTTTTTGCAGCTAGTTGCCATAAAGATTTTAAACATATTAATCAATTATGTTTGTCTTTCATCTTAATATAGAATCTAAAATATAGAATAACTTGCACGACAATCTTAAATATTCCATATTTAAGATAATATTATGATTAGTAAGTTCAAATTAGAGAATTTATATGGTGCCAGTGATCACTTGATGAAAGCTTAAAATTTAATAATAATGATGTGTCATCTGCAGCTGAAAAGTCAATATGGCTGCTATTGCGGCCATCTTGGATTCTCAAAACTGAAACGTCTACCTTTCTGTGAGGAATCACTATAGGTATAACATACTACAATATAATAAAAGTACCGAGGGTACAGAAGCTCACCTTAAAATGAATGATGTGGTAATATGGTTTAATTGTGTAACCATCTTTTATATGATAATTGATTATGGCTGCCATCATGATTTTTTTATCTTTTAAAATGCTATTCTTCTGTTGGAAACCACTAGAGCTTGAACAAACATTAATACAAGAATGATATAATCATGATTTGTTAACAAGCAGTAGGTTTTTGTATAACTTTTTTGTATATCTATGGCTAAATTGGTGACCATCTTGGACTTTTTAATCTTCAAAATGCTACTTTTATGTGGGCATCTGTATTAATTTCATTATGATATCTTGATTGGTTTAGGAGTATTCATTTAGTCACACTCTCAACTTCCAAAGAACTAAAAAGATGATGCACATAAACATTTGGAATATATCTCTCTGACACAAATCACAAATTCAGTTAGTGATAGGTCCAATTGCAAAAGTAAGCTGTCCAGGTCAATGTCTCATGTAATTCTAACTGAAGATTTCTGAATATCTTAAATCTTGACATATGTTAGTGCAATCTGATTGTTCAGAATAGGCTAGCAACATGGGGGTTTATGCTAATTACCAGATATGATGACCTATGATGACCTCTTGCACCTGCAGGGGAAGCTTATGTAACTTATCCTCTTATGCAAGTTACTGTTATTCCATATAGTGAGTGTCCTCCCCTCATTTCAATATGCAATACAGATACTCTTTAGAGGAGAGTTGCAGGAGAGCGGCTGGAAGGATAGATGGGGAAAGGGGGGGGGGGGGGGGGGGGGGGATAGGGGGGATAGAAGGAATGTGGGATAGAAGAGAGGTTTGCAATGGAAGGACAGGAGAAAAAAGGGGAGGAGGGAAAGGGGGGATAGAAGGGGTGGGGGTAGAAGAGAGGTTTGCAATGGAAATAATCTGGAGGTCAACTCAGTAATATGTTATTGAAGTATCTTAACTAACAGAGAGAATTGGTGAGAAAGACTTTGTAAAAAAAGGATTGTTCAGACAGCTGTTCAATTAGTTTTGAAGATGAATATTAAATGATATCTTTTATTAGCATGACAAACAAAATAAAAGATAATTTGTTATTCATAAACCAAAATTTTCAATTTGGAATAAATTAATTGCATGGGAACAAAGGACTAAAAAACCTAACAGTTAGTGTTGGGAGTGAACACATTTAATCATTTTAAATGCTTTTCAAAAGGATTTGTTTGAATTGAATGATCATTATAATTATCTAGATAATCATTGATCAGACCGTAATCAGACATAAAAGCAGATTCTTGACTTGTTAATATTAACTCATCGTGCAGATTGTTGTACACAAAAGCTGATTCTTGACTTGTTTAAATTGTTATTTGTAAAAAGTATTACTATTAATAGAATACAAGTATACTTTTCATAAAGACAATTTATATACTTTCCATAAAGTCCATTATGTTCTATTTCAGGATTACTATATGCAATATACAAGCAGGCAGGACTGCTAGCCCCAGATCCTTAAGGAGAGTGTAGCAATTTGTCTATTTGGCTTTGTGTACGTATATTTGGAGAAGCATCCTAGTGTGCTGAGCATGTTAACCTGAACTCTGGCTAAGCCCTTATGTGTGGTATTAAAAGACTTGACAAGAGAGAACATGAATTGTTGTGAAAAATATATATAATTTCACAAAATATAGTTAGCTTATGTCCTAAATTGATTTTGTGTCAAGAAGAACTTCTGTTAGATATAGAAATGGTACAAATATGAGTAAAACACAGGAACTGGAACGTGATGCAAAATAACTCTTTCCACATCAACTTATCATGTAGATTGCTTAACACAAAACAAGTGACAAGTTTTGTGTAAGTTGTTATTCTTAGAAAGAACATATCACTGTCATGAGAATACAAGTCTAATTTCCATAACTCTTATTGCATACACATGGCCATATAGCATAATGCTCTACCATATCAATTGGGTCAGGTTGATTATGCAACAGACTAGCAGCTGACACTATGATGCTAGCAGCCTGTATTGGGATGTGTATTAGACAGCATAGTGGACTCAACAGAAATATCTGAACTCTGGTTGACCCCTTATGTGTGGTATTTAAAGGAATATAAGGGAGATACCATTGTTCAAAATCTAACATGATGTTTAATGTCATTGGGTTTTTGCAGCTAGTTGCCATAAATATTTTAAACAAATTAATTAATTATGTTTGTCTTTCATCTTAATGTTTTAGAAACACTTACAAATATAGAACAACTTGCATGACAATCTTAAATATTCCATATTCAAGATATTATTATGATTAGTAAGTTCAAATTAGAGAATTTATATAGTGCGAGTGATCACTTGATGAAAGCTTAAAATTTAGTAATAATGATGTGTCTTCTGCAGCTGAAAAGTCAATATGGATGCTATCGCAGCCATCTTGGATTCTCAAAACTGAAACGTCTACCTTTCTGTGCGGAATCACCATAGTTATAACATACTACAATTTCAGAATGATATCTAGATTGGTTTAGAAAGAGTAGTCTTTTCATGAAATCTAATTGAAAATTCAATATAGCTGCCATAGTGGCCATCTTGGATTCTCAAAACTGAAACATCTACCTTTGTGGGAGGAATCACCATGGGTATAACATACTACATTTTCAGAATGATATCTGCATTCGTTTAGGAGGAGTAGTCTTTTTCACGAAATCTAATTGAAAATTCAATATGGCTGCCATGGCGGCCATCTTGGATTCTCAAAACTTAAACGTCTACCTTTCTGTGAGGAATCACCATGGGTATAACATACTACAATTTCAGAATGATATCTGCATTCGTTTAGGAGGAGTAGTCTTTTTCCTGAAATCTAATTGAAAATTCAATATGGCTGCCATAGCGGCCATCTTGGATTCTCAAAACTGAAACGTCTACCTTTCTGTGAGGAATCACCATGGGTATAACATACTACAATTTCAGAATGATATCTGCATTCGTTTAGGAGGAGTAGTCTTTTTTCTGAAATCTAATTGAAAATTCAATATGGCTGACATGGCGGCCATCTTGGATTCTCAAAACTGAAACGTCTACCTTTCTGTGGGGAATCACCATGGGTATAACATACTACAATTTCAGAATGATACATGAATTCGTTTAGGAGGAGTAGTCTTTTTCGTGAAAGTTTACGGACGGACAGACGGACGGACAGACGGACGGACGGACAGACAGACGGACGACGGACGAAGCGCCATGACATAAGCTCACATTTACTTTGTAAAGGTGAGCTAAAAATGATATCTAGATTGATTTAGAAGAAATAGTCTTTGTCATGAAATCTAATTGAAAATTCAATATGGCTGTCATGGCGGCCATATTGGATTCTCAAAACTTAAACGTCTACCTTTCTGTGCGGAATCACCATAGGTATAACATACTACAATTTCAGAATGATATCTGGATTCGTTTAGAAGGAGTAGTCTTTTTCATGAAATCTAATTGAAAATTCAATATGGCTGTCATGGCGGCCATCTTGGATTCTCAAAACTGAAACGTCTACCTTTCTGTGAGGAATCACCATGGGTATAACATAATACAATTTCAAAATGATATCTGTATTCGTTTAGAAGGAGTAGTCTTTTTCATGAAATCTAATTGAAAATTCAATATGGCTGTCATGGCGGCCATCTTGGATGCTCAAAACTGAAACGTCTACCTTTCTGTGAGGAATCACCATGGGTATAACATACTACAATTTCAGAATGATATCTGTATTCGTTTAGAAGGAGTAGTCTTTTTCATGAAATCTAATTGAAAATTCAATATGGCTGTCATGGCGGCCATCTTGGATTCTCAAAACTGAAACATCTACCTTTCTGTGAGGAATCACCATGGGTATAACATACTACAATTTCAGAATGATATCTGAATTCGTTTAGGAGGAGTAGTCTTTTTCGTGAAAGTTTACGGACGGACGGACAGACGGACGGACGGACAGACAGACGGACGACGGACGAAGCGCCATGACATAAGCTCACATTTACTTTGTAAAGGTGAGCTAAAAATTCTATAACTGTAATGCACATCAACAAAGGAAAATATATAAAGTGTTGGGGTCACCAAATCAATAACTCACACGCCCAAGGAGTCTGTACACTAAAAAGTTCAAAATGTCAAAGTTTACAGATGGATGAATGGATGCCTGATGCCATGCCATATCATAAGAACATCGGGCCTTCAGGCCAAATGAGCTCAAAATTATTCGTTGATCTAACCATTAAAATGCACATGTAAGATCATGGTTGATTAGTGTTTGAAGTTTGATGAAGATCATATAAAGTTAAACAAGATGTGTTTGTGAAACACGAATGCCCCCGGATGCATCCTGCTCGCTGTCACAAGGTCACGGTCACATGGTCAAATGTCATGGTGTCATCTGAAAGGTCACATCACAAGGGATCCATATGTCAAGTATCAAAGACCTAGCTCTGACCAATCAAAAGTTATGACCAAGGTTAAAATTTTTTGGACAAACGGACAGACAGACAGGTGAAAAACAATATACCCCCGGAATCTCCGATTCGGGGGCATAAAAAAGTAAACTGAAAATAAGTCTACTAGCCACACAGACATTTCTAAAACTATTAGTTCTAACACTCTCAGCTGACGTTTTGAGTCTTCATATACCCTGACAATCAACTACTATTGCAAAGTATTATTGTCACAATTCATCAATAGTTTGATGTATTGTTACACCCCTACACAAAAGTATATAAATGTGACTTCGACATACCGAGGGGTGTGTCCTTGACATTGTTGTAGAGCTTGCTGTAGCCTCTCACCTCGAGGAAGAAGATCGCTACCGTCGGGACGCTCATAAAAGGGATGGATGTACACGCCACCTGGATCTCCAGGCGGATCTGGTTCTGAGCATTAATCAGCAATTAGTTTATAGTTAGAAAGGACATATATATATAGAGATTATAATTGAAGGAAGTGTGTCATATGACTGTTACAAAATCAGCAATTAGTTTACAGTTAGAGAAGGACATACATAGATATCATTATAGAGATTATTGTGTCAAATGACTGTTTCAAAACAAGTTTGAATATTTGTATCACCTGAGCGAGATTGAGGGTTATACACAGATTTGCATGAGTTTCGTAAAACTCATATGACTCACCTCTGAGAATAATATCTTCTTGATTACCAAATCAATTCCATTTATTTTCTAAGAAATAACCATAAAACTTATGATGTCACAGACTATAAAGTAATATATGGTATCATACTGCAACAATCTCTGCTTGCCACTACAACTACTGCAACTTCTTTGTCCAATGAGTAATAATGTACAATACTGTATGAAACCCATACAAAATAAAATCATAAAAGAATGAATATAGCATTCTGCTGTTACTCTTAGGATTTTGGGATTCGAACAAAAATTTCTGAGGTGACACAATACAAATTTTGTTCATAGTGCATCATAGAATTACTCAAAATATCCCACACTATTCTAAATAACCATACAGTTTTGTCGTTATTTCCTAAATTAATGTCTATGCAATGTATCATTTACATTTTGATTTTACTATAGCAACAATGATTAAGGGTGCAACGATACACCGATACACCGGTGCATCGCGATTATATGGCTGACAATAAGATACACGATACGTTTTGCCTCTGAATCGATACACTACGATACGACCTACAGTGGAATTAAATTTCTTAATTTTAATTTTTTACCCTGTCAGTGTCAACAGTGTTTATTATAGACAAATAAAGTAAATGTTTACAGTTTCACTATCCTGTGTAATACGTATCGAGATACGTATCGTATCGTACCCCAAGTATCTAGATACGTATCGTATCGCGACCCTCCTGTGTGGTTGCACCCCTAACAATGATAGATATGAACAAAATTGGTCAAAGTTGCTATGCTAACCTTCAAAATCTGAGGATGTTGTAGATGACGTTTGTCAAATATGAACACATAGCTGAGCGATGCGACGATGAGATATAGAAGATATCCGCCCAAGTTAGCAATAAGCATGAGGCTTAGAATCTGTCGCGAGGGGTCATCCTCTCGCCACGAGTCAGGGTAGACGTACGGGGTGAGGCAGTAATAGTCTGCGTAGTTCAAGACTATATCCATATCTGAAAATATATGGGGGTCATTATAGAAATATGTATGATGATATCTTAACTGATACTTCTTTGAGAGGCATTTAGAAGCTGGTTGATGAAGAAGAACAAGTTTTGGATAGTAAACTTCTTTATTGCATGAAATGCGACGTTTCGGTGTAGATACTTACACTGTTGGTATTTGCTTGATAACAGTGTTAGTATCTACACCGAAACAACGCATTTCATGCAATAAAGAAGTTGACTATCCATATAACTTGTTCTTCATCTGAAGTTATAGTAATAGGCAACAAAACATAATTAAATTATCATATTTCAATACATGTAAAATGGTTGGAAACCAAGAAAAACCAAGAAAAAATTATTTTCTGACTTTTATGATTGGAATTGGAAAAAGAATTTATTTTTCTTAAAACGTTTTTTTCAAATACCAATATTCATCCTCAACTTATTTTGTTTATGCTAACGGCCCTAGCTGTCACGAAAACAAAAACCGATTTACAATCAAAAGACGAGGGATGTGTTAAAATATTATCTATAGGCTGCAATTGATTCAGATATGGTGATCAGATCCATACAAAACATTACTTACTTTCACATTTATCACAAACGCGTATCGTTGAAAAGGTTAATCCGTTATGAACAGATGATAGATCAACTCACGCGAGTGGGCCTAAGTAACGGTAAAATTAGTCAGCTGTTAACATGATAAATCATTACGGTCAAAATCATGCCATTGCAAGTGTCAACTATACAACATTGAAGGAAAATAATTGTAAAATATACTCACTTCTTTGTAGATTAAAATTTCGCAAAGATAATTAAACTTTACCCGTTAACTTTTTCACGTGTTTTCACTGACAACAAACAGCCGCCATTTTGGATAACGAATGGTCTAATCACTCTCGCGACGCCTGATTGGCTAAGAGAAATCGAGTGACAGGTTCATAACACCTCGCCATATCGCACAGCGGTATAGTTACATGGGAGATAGCACGTTTGTAAGAAAATATTTCCAAAAATATGGAAACATTACCATACAAATATATTTGTGAGGATTTTATGATTTAATATTGCTTTTCTATATTGCTGCAAAAAGGACATTAATTGTAAGGTAACCATTGACGTTTAAAAACAAAAAACAAAATGGGCCTTCTTATTTTCATCCTAGCTACTATATTAATTAAGACTTGAATATATGACTTTTTGAAAAGTCATATTGAAAGCTTTGATAATAGTTTATACAAAATGAATTTATTCTTATGATATTTTATAAATTATCTGTGGAACATTTTTTTATCTAACGGGGTTTGAAAACTATTAAGTTTAACCATCGAATCTCATTCTGAACGATTACATTTGTTATCTAAAATAACATATCAAAAGTCTAAGTTGCGTTCTCACAAGAGTTAAATTGATAACACATTTTAATAATCTATGGATTTTTATGAAACATTGTATTTTATATCATTTCCATGACCCATTTCCCCCCCTGTAAAGCAATGCCTTATATTATTGAAACTTCACACACAATACTTAATTAGCGAAAATTGAATTTGTAAGTTTTATAGCTGGAAAAATAACCACCTGAATTGCGTCTCATTGATGCAATTAAAGCAGGGGGAAACAGCAATATCAGCCGAGAATAAAATATATTATGTTTGATTATTTGATCAGAGAAACGATATTAATCCGAATGTTGATTCGTTTATACTTTATATTCTAAAAAACTCCAATGAAGCCTCTCCTTTATGTAAGTTAAAATAAATAGTGGACTTATATTTATATTTATTTATTAGTACCATACACGATTGGCGATCATCTAAAACTACTGAGGGTAGATAAAATTGGATATTCTTTCCAACTTTGTTCCACTAAAGAGAACTTGAACTCTCTTTATGATGTATGGAGCCTTATATCACATGTCCATCTCCAAATGACATGTTTACACATAAGTTCCTAGTTATTTATGAATATTCGAAAACAAAACACCAAACTTGACATTTTCTTGGGTCAGTCGATTTCAGCTTAGTTTCGTAATGTGTATCTTGCATGCTCTGAATTTTCATACATGAATTCAAAACCCATTATTACGTTTATGACTCAGAGATAGGAAGTGTAATTTTAAAAAAATTTCGCATTCCCTTGAACCTTTTAAGTTAATGCTGAATAGTAACTAGTGCGTTGACTGGCGATATGTTTACCATCTAACAAGAAAAATGTGGAAGGGAAAAAAACAAAAGAAATGTAGACAGGTTACTGAATTGAAACAGGGAAGTACAAGGATTGAAACATGGAAGTACAAGAATTGAAACATTGAAACATTAAAGTACAAGGATTTAAACATGGAAGTACAAGGATTGGAACATGGAAGTACAAGGATTGAAACATTGAAACATGAAAGTACAAGGATTGAAACATTAAAGTACAAGGATTGAAGCATGGAATTACAAGGATTGAAACATGGAAGTACAAGGATTTAAACATGAAAGTACAAGGATTGAAACATTGAAACATGGAAGTACAAGGATTGGAACATGGAAGTACAAGGATTGAAACATTGAAACATGAAAGTACAAGGATTGAAACATTAAAGTACAAGGATTGAAGCATGCAATTACAAGGATTGAAACATGGAAGTACAAGGATTTAAACATGAAAGTACAAGGATTGAAACATTGAAACATGGAAGTACAAGGATTGGAACATGGAAGTACAAGGATTGAAACATTGAAACATGAAAGTACAAGGATTGAAACATTAAAGTACAAGGATTAAAGCATGGAATTACAAGGATTGAAACATGGAAGTAAAAGGATTTAAACATGAAAGTACAAGGATTGAAACATTGAAACATGAAAGTACAAGGATTGAAACATTAAAGTACAAGGATTGAAACATTGAAACATGGAAGTACAAGGATTGGAACATGGAAGTACAAGGATTGAAACATTGAAACATGAAAGTACAAGGATTGAAACATTAAAGTACAAGGATTGAAGCATGCAATTACAAGGATTGAAACATGGAAGTACAAGGATTTAAACATGAAAGTACAAGGATTGAAACATTGAAACATGGAAGTACAAGGATTGGAACATGGAAGTACAAGGATTGAAACATTGAAACATGAAAGTACAAGGATTGAAACATTAAAGTACAAGGATTAAAGCATGGAATTACAAGGATTGAAACATGGAAGTACAAGGATTTAAACATGAAAGTACAAGGATTGAAACATTGAAACATGGAAGTACAAGGATTGGAACATGGAAGTACAAGGATTGAAACATTGAAACATGAAAGTACAAGGATTGAAACATGAAAGTACAAGGATTGAAGCATGGAAATACAAGGATTGAAACATGGAAGTACAAGGATTGAAACATGGAAGTACAAAACTTAATTCAACCAACTACTACACTAAATGATTTAGAACGCAAACGAATTGAAGAGAGATTTAATGATGGAGTGTTCTTGGTGTCAGTAGTTTGTTTTCCAGACCCTAAGGCAAGATATATTAAAGGAGCCTTCTTAAGTCAATAAAATATTGGCAAGTCTTGATGCCTCAGCTGAAATTAAGTATAGTTCAGGGCTTCTTTTTATTTCTTTTTAAATAAAAAATCAAAATAATAAAATTAGTAAAGAACTCTTTTTTTCAGGGACTAAATGTTATAGTCTAAGGTGTTAGGGAAACTAGCTGAAACGGTTTCAACCCGGGCGAATGTTAAATATAACAGAAGATGGTAATCCATAAGCTCATTTGCAGAATAAACCTGCAGGATACCTGTTGGCCTCGATCACTTATGTTGGATTATTCTGAAAGAGAGTAGAATGCAACTGACCGTATGCAACGAGTGCTCCAAATATCGATCAACTAGCATGAAGTTCATATACTCTAGAAAACATTTAAACTTATTCCAGTGCCCAAACGAAATATACCGACCGCAGACAAGATGCCACTTAATGTTTGTAAGGCGTAATAATTAATACTCACAGATACTCTTCTGGTAGCAGGCTGTAGAGAGCCTCAGACACCAGCTCTAGTTCTTGTACCCTGTCTGTAGGGATATCTGCGTGGACATCATAGACGAATTCTTGTTGACTCCAGAAGGCATCTAGTCTTGCTTCGAAGCTCTGAACTGAAATTTAGACCTAATTCCTAGGGGAGATCAGCCATGACATTGACTCCTTTCAATTGGCATAATCCATATTTTACACAATATACATCAGCATTTGGAAATCATTCCAAAGTCAGATTTATGTTTTATAATGTTTAAATCTTCCTTTGATACTATACATTCACCATCCTTGCTTATAATCGGCAAACTTCAAAGTATGAATGTTTATTCCAGTATCACAGGAGGTTAATTTCCTTTCTAGTAGATATGCAATAATAAGATAAGAGTTTTCCTCGTGGAATATTCAATTACATATATTCACCGTTTGGCTAAGGCTGCGTACGTGATCGCACCACTTTAGAGGAAAAAATAAAGGTGATTCAAGTCACAAACTTTGTTTCTCCAAACATACTATTTGATAACGTACCAGGGATGCAGGCTGTACCTTTTGAATTGTAGAACATATTTGGCCCGTCATGACTTACAATATTTATACGTTACTATAATGGACAATTCATTGAATAAATTTTCTACCCAAGTTTGAATTATCTTGTGAAATTAAATTTGAATTAAGCAAACTGATGTTTGATAATGTCAATGATTATATTCACGTTTTCAATAGCCATTCGTGATAGTATGTATTATACAAATATTTTGCTTAGCTGCTTGATCTTTGTTGTTATACTGTATAACTGTATAAATTGAAAAGTAAATTTCACAATGGGTAAATAAAGCCATATTGTCTTTAATTAATTATACAATTCTCGATTTTCATTCTGACAAGATCTGTATGATTTAAATTTTAACAAGAAAACTAAAATTTAGTTTTAACTTCTTTCAGAAACTTTGTTTATCTTGTAATACTGAAAGAATACAAAAAAAGATTTCTGACAATCTGCGATGATTGGGTTTGAACACAGATATGTAACATGAACTCTTGTCCCGGTCATACATTTTATTTGCAGGTAAGAGTTACCGTTCTTTATAGTCTCCGAGGAGCTCCGATCCATTCACAATGCTTCGGATTTAGCAGAGCTACATGAAACGTACCGCTATCCGAGGTGTGGAAAACATATCTAACCGTGCGCACATGTACCGGATCCCCTGAATTCAAGATGGCGAAAGCAGCATCTGCGGCGTCCAGAATGGGCATGTCCCTAGTAATTAAGACTGGAAATTCAGTGAAAGGTGTTTATTTCTATATAGTAAACGTTATGATAATGCCTTTATCCAGATTTTAGGAAATATCTTTCCATTTAAAGGACAACTGTCGTAAAATGTTTTGTGGTATTGACATGACCTTGGCTTGCAAACTGCAAATCCAACTTAGTCTTATGTTCAGAAGAGTTTATACTAGATTTATGAAAAAATAACAATAAGAATATTTACATCCAAAGTAATTTTTAAAGAGCCGCAATGTTGGTTTTTGGAATCTCAAATAGCAAATGTTAGTTTGGGCCAAAATAGAAATTATATTCTGTTTAGCCCACAAACACTTGAGGCATGAGTTATTATAACAAGGCTTTTCAACCAGCATTTCTATCCCCAAAATAAACATTTTCCCGACATATTTGTATTGCCATCGGTTGCATAACATTCCAAACGCCTTGTCTTTCATTCAACATCAATCTTAATATATATACGTCTCCCTTATTATAAGAGCTAATTAGCATTTAATAAATTTCATGATGCAAGTTTACTTAAATGAATTTGCATTTTAGAAAATAAAAATTCACAGTATATGCTTCAAAACTTGCTTTGAGGGCATTGGAAGCCAAATGAAATATGTAAAAAACAAAATGCACAAATAGTGCATAGTTTTTATTATTATTTTTATCATTTGTTTCATTATGTTATAACTTTTCAAAGTTTGCTGCATGAAATATTAAGAACTCAGAGGAAGAAAACATGTCCCTAAAACACTCGCATTAAATATAACTCATTTAAACTAACTTTACAAAAAATAATTTTGCAATTTTGGTTTCAAAAGCTTTAAATAAATGAATGTACAATAACTATGAAACTGAAAGTTTGAAATAAAATATAATAAAGTTGCGATTCATAAAAATACATAATTGCCGCAGGTATCACCCAGTACGCAACACCGCGCCTCCAGACGTTCTGGAAGTATGCAAAGGTTGAGATGCGCCCCCCGTCACTCGGAGAGATGGGTCAAGTACAGGAGGGGATCAACAACATCGTATTGTCCGCCAGAACCGGCAAGTGGAAGCAACTCTCCGTCAAGGTACTCTTTGATTTCTGGTGCACATTCTTGTTTCTAGATTATCAATTAAGGTCAATTTGGCCTTTTCCTCATGGAACCCTTTGCAATGTGAAAGCAGTTTGTTTCAATGTGATCATTTGAGAGGGTAATTTTTACCTATTCAGAGCCATTGAGACCCTTTGCTTAAAATATTCTGCTGCTCAAAATTAATTAAATTAATTAAAGGGTGGGCAAATCTTCACAGAACCTACTCTGAGAACAATGATTGGGAAAGGCAGGGGCCATGGGCCATTTTGCACATTGGGTGATAAAATGGCCCATTAAAATTTTGAAGTTGACTAATTTTACTATTGATGTAATGGGCAATGGCCCATTTGAAATTTAGAAAATTACCAGAAATCATGAAAATGGCCCATTGTCAAAGTTGTCTTTCCCAATCCCTGGAGAACGACACTGTTTTGCCTATAGGTCTTCGACCTACCTAACAAATGTTTCATTGATAGTATCTGCACCCAAACTTTATTGTAATAAGGATATTTGCTATCTGGTACTCCTTCAAGTTCTTAAATGCCTCGTAACTGTAAAACCTGATATCCTTTTAAAAAATCTTTTCTGTCTTTCAGCAAGCATGGCTCAACACTCTTATAGGCGCCGAGATATGTTTCTGGTTTTTCGCTGGAGAGGTGATAGGACGCCGAAGTATTGTAGGCTACTATATCCCTGGAGCGGTCTTCTATGATGCAACCGTTTAGAAGAGAATTAAGACTGTGTACATGTGTGAATTCAATGAGTGATAGACTATCTGCCATCTTGATCCTATCCTCTGTTTGGAAACTTTCGCGGATCAACTAGATGTATAAAATTGAAATCTAAACATGTTTTTGTTATTTTTTGTAAGCATGATGAATCAGTTGAGGATCAGAGCTATAATTTACAGGGACTGGTTTGGTTGTAAAGTTCCACTTAAAGATAAATCTTCATCTTTAGCTCATCAGGCTTGAAAGGCCCCACTCGGTTATGATCTGTCCGTCAGTCAATCTATCTATTCTTCATCTGTACTTTCTTAATTTCCTCTTTTTAAGACAAATGTATTAAGATCAATATTAAAACACTTTCTTCCAAATTTGAAATCTTTTATCTCGTCATATAAAAATGATATATGAATGCAAAAATCCAGATTTTTAAATTGTCTTTTTTATTATGGTAGAATTTGAAATTCAAGGCCCTGTGCATATTTGGCTGTCCAAAGAAATTGGAGAGGAAAGCTATTGGCAGAACAAGTTTGATATAGTTAGTATTTTGAAACTTTTATTTCTTGGAACAAAACCAATTTAAATTAGTCAATCAGGTCTTGAAAATATCATGGTGGTTAGTACGTTCAGCTCCAGATCCTGGGTTCGAATCCCACCTTTGCAACTGTATCTGCAGTAGAGGACTGTTCTAAACGCAGTATTATTTGGATGGAATGCTTCACTGAATTCCAGCGCAGTAACACCCATTGTTTACTAGTTCCATCCAATGCTTGCAGGTTTCAGCACAATGCATAACCACAATAGTGTAATCTCCTCGCCTTACATGGGAAGATATGATCTGAGTAATCTCTGTGGGATATAGCCAATTAAATCATTTTCTCGCCACCTTCTTGATAAAATTTCAACGAGAAAATGGTTTGACTGGCTATATCCCAAGTCGGACTGCGCAAGTGAATCTAGCTTCTGAGCCCAGGGTACAGATTAGTCGAGTTAGCGTTACGTTCGTACCCTGAGACAGGATGTGATGTCAAGAAACAACGGCCTATGATGTCAATAGCAATAGGTTATGACATCACATGATATGGCCCTGATCGAGGATTTTCAATTTGGGGCCGAACATGATTTATAAAATATGTCTATTTGGGGTAGAAATAACTTAGGCAAGTAAAAAAAAGACATACTAGAAAAGTAATAGAGTAGCCCTAACCATCATGTCTTTTGCAATAAAGTATAGTTTTGCCCTGAACTATTATAACAAACCATTCGACCTTTGGCCTCATGCTTAAACTATTCAGTTCAGGGCGAAAGTATACTTTTTTGCAAAACACATGATGGTTAGGGCTAATTTATTTCTTAAATATATAATAATATAATTCTTCAGAAACTTACCCGGTACTATAATAATTTGTTATCGAAAAAAAAGCATGTCTGCACTTAAAATCGAAAATTTGGAAATAACCTTACTCAATTGTTAAATTCCAGGGCGAATACCTTATTTTTAAGACGTCATTAGACTTGTCTCTTTAACACTTTAATTCATGTTGGTATGAAGTTATTAGCAACTTAAAACTGATTTGACAATACGATTCTTTCATGATGGGCAAATTAGCTGCATGGGCCCCGCTATCAGATACCCGTTTTGTACAGAGACCGCGAGGCCCATGATCAGCTGTTGAGGTCCTTTGGGGGAAAAAGGAATCTCCAGTCGCAGATAATTAGCAGCCCCGTCTAAGGACGGGGCTGCTATCAGTTTTTGTGAAGTTTCCATCGCCGCCGCCGCACTCGTACTACTAGCTATAACTTTTTTCCCCTAAGCTTTCCAGAACTCTTATTCATACCTTACTCCTCATACCTCGGGGGAACGATTTTGACATGTTCACTTTCAAGGTCAAAGGTTAAGGTCACGAGCTATGTATTCACACTAAGAATTCCTTGTAAACGCGATCACTTGAAAAGTTTTTGTGCTATGAAGCTCTAACTTGGTATATATCATCCTTGGAAAAGTTTGAAAAGGTTTTGGCTACAATCCGTCAAAGGTCAAGGTCACAGCAAGGTCATGACGTAAGCATGTTTTAGCGAAAATGCTTTATTTTAACTATGAACACTTTTAATCAATACATGATTGTTATACTAAAAAAAAAGTGTTCAATGATTGTGTGACCTTGAAGGTCAAAGGTCAAGGTCATGAGATATGAGTTATTACAAAATGCACTAAATTGGGGTATAACTTTATCCCATTTAGCTTTTCAGAACTCATGAACATGCCTAAATGTTAATACTTCCAGGGAATCATTATGACATGTTCACTTTCAAGTTCAAAGGTCAAGGTCACGAGTTATAAAATCACCACAAAATTCTTTGTAAACACGGTAACTTGAAAAGTTTTTGTGCTATGAAGCTCTAACTTGGTATATATCATCCTTGGAAAAGTAAAAAAATTTGAAAAGGTTTCGGCTACAATCTGTCAAAGGTCAAGGTCACAGCAAGATCATGACTTAAGCATGGTTTAGCGAAAATGCTTAATTTTAACTATGATCACTTTTAATCAATACATGATTGTTATACTCAATAAAAAGTGTTCAATTATTGTGTGACCTTGAAGGTCAAAGGTCAAGGTCATGAGATATGAGTTATTGCAATTCCTTCTAAACACAATAACTTGAAAAGTTTTTGTGCTATGAAGTTTAGATTTTGTATATATTATCTCTTGAGAAGTTCAACATTTTCAAAAAGTTTTGGGTACTAACTGTCGAAGGTCAAGGTCACAGAAAGGTCAACATATATGGAGAAAATGGATTAATTGTATTTTTAATACTTTATTTCATTACAATAATGTTATACTCAATGAAATGTGTTCATTGATTGTGTGACCTTGAGTATCAAAGGTCAAGGTCACGAGAAAATTCCCAATTTGGTGAGGCCTGTAAAAGGCGGAACAGGGTAAGGCGAAACCCAAAGTTCCGGGGCTGCTCTGCTTTTGCGGTATCCCGCAAACGCTAATCTAGTTGATTGAAGCGCACGTAAAATTGTTTGTTTGTTTGTTACAGCAAGCCTTCTACAAAGTGTACAACCGGAGACGCGCTATCTGTTGGAATTAACTCGAAAACAGAAATCATCTATCAGAGAAATTGACATCTGAATGCACATGACAAACGTATTCTCAAATACTTACGAAAATATATTTCTACAATTGCAATTTTATACAGAAATGATTTTGACAATTTTTGCAATGGATATGTTTATGGAATCGTGAAGCTTTAAAAATCACTTTTATTTTATTATTTTCATCGAAAATTCCGTATATCTGACAGTTGTAGGGGCGAGCTCATAGATTATCGTCTTTAAAAGTCTCTTGAATGAAAAAGCCACCCTGAGTTGCAATCTTGAAGCTGTAAGGTACTAAAGTACAAGATTTATGGATATCTAACTTCTTTATTAACAGTTAACGACTTTTGGGCATACCGTATTTCCTTACTTACACAGCTGCCTTGAATAGACGACCACCTCGAATAGACGCCATTGCATATGGCTTTATGAAACAAATAAAAGCCTGCCTTAATTAAACCCAGTTTAATTAGCAGATAAACCTAGTGTGTTTTAAAATCAGAGACATGTTATACTGGATAGATAGCGAGTAAATTTTAAATTGAAACCGAACGCGCAGCAAATTTTAGTCAGTAGCAAAATGCTCTAAAAATATTATTTCATATAATTTAACTGTTTTTGCTATATGGTCTTGATAACAGTCTAATTTTTCACCGTCATATCTGATTTCGCCCCGAATGATAGCGCTAGCGATGCACTTTCTGCAGTAATCCACTTTATTGATCCCCCGAAGCCGTTTTGTCGCATAACATCAAAGGATTTTTACCTGGACCAAATTGTTAGCCTGAGGTGATTGCACAACCGAGTAAACAAACATGTATTCTATATCATATTATGAAGATTATTTTCCCGTTCTGGGACAAGTAAAACATTCTAGAACAAGTGATCATGAGGAAGGAGAAGAGATTTTTTAACGTTTCACATGTTATATAAGCAATAAGACATTTATAAAATCAGTTTTTAAAAAACAACATCCCGCCAAGAAGGCTCATGAGACACGAGCATAATCTAAAAGGTAACATCTGAAGTTACACGCACGCACAAGCATACGCACACATCAACACGGATGCATAGATATATTATTCTAAAACAAAACATGGACAAAGTTTCGACAAGTTCGATATACAGTAGAACACGGATATAGCGAACAAATTTTCAAGTCCCGTCCCTATACAATATCATTAAAATTATATGCGTATAGCAAACACCGGATATAACAATGCAAGAGTCTGAATTCAGTAAATTTGTGCTACAAAAACTACATTATACGTATATCTTTTTGGAAATTAAACCTAGTCTAACACCCAGACTGTAGATGATTAAATTTTGAGATAACAAATTCTCTTGAAGCGCATATCTAGATCAGTCGTACACCCAGTCTGAAGTTGATAACATTTTGACATAAACAAATCATCTTAAAGAGCAAGTATATATCAGTCGTACACCTAGACTGTAGGTAATAACATTTTGACATAACAAAATATCTTGAAGAGCAAGTCTATATCAGTCGTACACCCAGACTGTAGTTAATAACATTTGATCGTAACAATTATCTTAAAGAGCAAATCTAGATCAGTCGTACACCTAGACTGTAGTTAATAACATTTTGACATAGCAAATTATCTTGAAGAGCAAGTCTATATCAGTCGTACACCTAGACTGTAGTAAATAATATTTTGACATAACAAATTCCCTTGAAGAGCAAGTCTAGATCTAAACTGAACCTAGACTGTAGTTAATAACATTTTGACGTAACAGATTATTGCTTTTGAAGATCAAGTCTAGATCTATACTGAACTACATCTGAAATAGCCAATTCTCTGAGGCTTCTCTCTATATTAATAAAATCATCGTTTATAAGAATTATCATTTTTCAGATCCTGAATATAAGTCTATGGGAAGCCACTCATCGAGACATGGAGTGCTATATGTGTTGCGCGCATGAGATGAAGTGCTTATGCTTATTGAGGGTCAAGACTAGCCTAAATTTTAGTCTCTTAAATATAAATATAACTTATTTGAAGTATTTGATATAAAATGAGAAGGGAGCCCAGTGAAACACATTTTCAGAAACATCAGTGACCTGGATTTGCTACAGCAATGGAAACTTGTTTTGATCTTTAAAGATATCTTGTTTAAGGTGATTTCAGCCAGACTACGTTACGGCCAAAACGATTCAGAACTCCCTGAAAGCTCGATACGTTTTCACCTTGCAGTGGGTAGATGAACTAAAGAAAGTCCCCATATCCTTTTTGCGTCATGGTCCAGATGATAATCAAACTGGAAATTAACTCTTGAAACAGAGCACTGAAGCAGTTGGTAATATGACCTCAAAACAGTCACAAAAGAACTTGACCTTTGAACTTGAAATTTGCACTCTCTTGCAGGAAATCTTATTCTAACACCCAGACTGTATTTAATAACATTTTTACTTTAATATAAGGCTAACTTCTAATGTCAATATCTTTTGGATAAAATATCCAAATATATCTGGCTGCAATAGTTATAGGATAACCATATATCATTTACAAAACATTAGAGAAACGCTCTCCGTTAACTGGACAAAACAAATCGGCTATCAGTCTAGAATTTAACTATGATTTTTCACGACAAAACGTAACTTTATTACAAAATACATGGTGGTTATGGCTACTCTATTTCTTAATTAGTGAAAGTTACACAGACATATTTACTTAAGTCTATTTTCTATTTTTCTAAATCTATCTTTTGAGTCTAAGTTCATTATAATTCATTACATGCACTTGTTTCTACAAAGCGACACACGAGACTGGATACCGCTGCACTTGATATAGAACCAATGACGTCATGACCTTCTGCCACCTACTTCCGTTTTGACTTTTGGTTTGTTAGACATTTGCATCTGTGATTGCTGATAAGGGGCGATTTCTAGCGTCACGAGTTTTATTCAAGCGTGGTTATTTGCGCGTTCTGTATGATGTTTGGATCTTTGCTTGGTTTTCCAGATCATCTACAAATATTGTTTAAAAAGGTACTTAGATTCAAGTATTTCATATCATGCATGCGAATGCATTTTAATTATACACTTAAGTATATTGTACCAATGCATGTTGGCATGCATGATCTATCTTTGAATTCAAGTACTGTATTTCATATCATGCATGCGAATGCATTTTAATTATACACTTAAGTATATTGTACCAATGCATGTTGGCATGCATGATCTATCTTTGAATTCAAGTACTGTATTTCATATCATGCATGCGAATGCATTTTAATTATACACTTAAGTATATTGTACCAATGCATGTTGGCATGCATGATCTATCTTTGAATTCAAGTACTGTATTTCATATCATGCATGCGAATGCATTTTAATTATACAAAACTTTAGTATATTGTACCAATGCATGTTGGCATGCATGATCTATCTTTGAATTCAAGTACTGTATTTCATATCATGCATGCGAATGCATTTTAATTATACAAAACTTTAGTATATTGTACCAATGCATGTTGGCATGAATGATCTATCTTTGAATTCAAGTGCTGTATTTCATATCATGCATGCGAATGCATTTTAATGATACAACACTTAAGTATATTGTACCAATGCATGTTGGCATGCATGATCTATCTTTGAATTCAAGTACTGTATTTCATATCATGCATGCGAATGCATTTTAATTATACACTTAAGTATATTGTACCAATGCATGTTGGCATGCATGATCTATCTTTGAATTCAAGTACTGTATTTCATATCATGCATGCGAATGCATTTTAATTATACACTTAAGTATATTGTACCAATGCATGTTGGCATGCATGATCTATCTTTGAATTCAAGTACTGTATTTCATATCATGCATGCGAATGCATTTTAATTATACAAAACTTTAGTATATTGTACCAATGCATGTTGGCATGCATGATCTATCTTTGAATTCAAGTACTGTATTTCATATCATGCATGCGAATGCATTTTAATTATACAAAACTTTAGTATATTGTACCAATGCATGTTGGCATGAATGATCTATCTTTGAATTCAAGTGCTGTATTTCATATCATGCATGCGAATGCATTTTAATGATACAACACTTAAGTATATTGTACCAATGCATGTTGGCATGCATGATCTATCTTTGAATTCAATCTTTATGTTTAAACGATTTGTTTTTATGATTACTTACTGCATGGACGGTTGTTAAAAAGAGATACGGTTTCACATCCTTTCGGAGGTATTGTGTAACCGCTTTATCAGAATGGTAGTTATCATATGAACAACTTGCTTGAATACATACACCGAGACTTATTTTGCTGATAATAATACGTCGTATGATAACATTTGAGAAATCTAAACATTTATTAAAAAAATGTCCATGTACACTCACTACCATCATGAAACGAACACTAATGAGACTATTAAAAACACTCCTCTTTAAATATTTTTTGTGAAAACGAAATTCGTCGTGTGCTCTTCTTTATCAAGTTGTTAAACATAAATCAACAAAAATATTATCCCCAGTAACATGATTCAACTTGGTTGTGTAAAAATCATTTACTTATACCATTATATGCACGAACTGAAATATCCCCTTGAATTTTGTTTCCTATACCCGATGGGACTGTCCCTTTAGGTCCCACTTTCATACTCGTTATACTCTCTCCAAAGGAATCATTCACTCGCTCATTCATATATGCATGTATATTCGCAGTTGGCTACTATAAATCTATTTTTAAAAGTCCATATTTAAATTTTGAACAATATTTAAACTTCCTACATTACAATAACTTATTGAAATTCCGTATTCCGTATCATTATCTCTCGATTGAAACAAGTAGATGGCGATGAATCCCTGTAACTGACAGGGTATGTACTCTTTGTGATTTAGATGATATTGGGGATGAATTTTATTTCTTATTTGTATGTCCGAAATAAGAATTAAGAGAAAAAGGTATATTCACAAATATTTTTACACCAGACCAAATATGTACAAAATGAACACTCTGTTTAATACCAACAAGCTAGGAATTGTCATTATTTTGAAAATCATTATGTCCTATTTTAAGAAATAACATATTTAACCTTAGGATCAATGGTACGTCAGCTTTTTATTGTATTAACATGTATCATTGTGTATATATTGATGTACAAGAAAACTCAAAGTGCAAAGTGCATGTGCGGATGAATTGGTTCAAAGACTGTCGTCGGGTTGAATAGTCCTTTATGAATTATTAGATAGTCCAAATATCAAATATTGCTAGATACTCGGGTCTTATGCTGCTATATTTTAAGGTTTTAAAGGGGCAGTAGCACATTTTTTAATAATTTTATATTTCAAAATTTCAGTGATAATTGTAAGTTAATGCTAAATGTATCATTTTGACAGTGTCAAAAATCTCATTACACAAGCCAATCATCCATAGTCAGAGGACAAAGTATGAAGATTCACATAAAATCCATTGGCGGCCATTTATTGTGAACACCTTTAATTCATTTTTTGTAATATCTAGGAGACATGTGATGTATTAAAGGGGCAGTAGCTCGTTTTAGGGGGAATATGAGGTGATGTCAGGAAAAGGAAAATTAATTGTTCCAATTGAATGACAATGTTTTTAAACTAAATGGAGCAGAAATAGTTCAAATATATAAGATTAAGTTTAGCCATACGATTACTTTTTCTTACACAAAATGAACAAAATGACCGCCAATGGATTTTATGTGAATCTTCATACTTTGTCTTCTGACTATGGATGATTGCTTTGTGTAATGAAATTTTTGACACTGTCAAAATAATACATTTAACATTAACTTACAATTGTCAGTGAAAATTGTATAACATAAGATTATCAAAAAACGTGCTACTGCCCCTTTCAGTTAGACACATTTGCAGTAGTTTGAATAAATTGGTGTCTGGTTAATATTTTGTTATAATATCTTTTTAGAATGTAGACAGGGGTAAAAATGTACAATATCATAACCCCTAGCTTGTTCAAAATGTTGCCAACATGTGAAAATAGACCCGTTTATTGGTTTCACATAAAAAGTGTCCTCTTTGTTGATGAACATTTTTGTTTTATCAAAATTATTTTTAGATCAATTTATTAACATAAAATTTATTTTTAACAAGCCATTGAAAAACCAAAATTATTCTTTGCACGATGATTTAACTCTTGTTTTCATTAGTTTGAGAATACGACACAAAACTCGAATAATATTTGTGATTGAAAACCATACGATGAATTCAACTGAAGTGTGTACTTTCTTTTGCCTGGCAGTTTAGTTAAACAGTTAACATTGTGGGCCTGAGTGAACGTGAACTTAAAAATGTTTGCAAACTTTGATGTAAATACAAACTTATTTCCTTGCTTGCATAAAAATTGACTTATAAAATTGAATTTAATAATATAAGGTCAAATAGTCTATTGTCCCATCGGGAATTATCTCTGGTGTTCAACCACAGGGGAATATCACTAATTATTATGGGACATTGTGTTGCCTTTCATCAAACGTGACCAAGCCTTGTGATAGATTAATCGATTAATTATTCAGCTGAAACCTTTAATACTGCAGTGTTTCACGCTGCTAAAGCTGGTTTCGGAATAGAAAGCGGCATTTCTAGGTTTAGATGATTAATTATCCCCCGCCACGATGTAGAAGAGGGATGAATTTGAGATCCGTCCGTGTATGTCCGTCCGTATGTGCGGATGTCCGTCCGTCCGTCTGTCTGTCCGAGTTAAGGCAATAGCTTTTCTCATTAACTGTTAACGACATGATAACCATGATGTGTGCCTTCGGGGTATCAATACCTTGATTGGGTACGAAAATCAGAGGGTTGCATTTATTTCTACAGAGTTATTGGCCTTGTGCCCTGTTTTAGTCTTTGATTTATAACTGGTAATTAAAACAATTTTCCGGGTAATGTTGATGACTATGTCTTCTTGTAATGTTCATGCCTAAAGCATCAGGCATGATATATTAGTAATATCTTAAAATGTCATAAGGGGGGTATATCTATATAAATTTATGTCTTGGTTGTTGCTGATAATTAAACAGTAAGAACGAAGATAGGAGTGGTTCGTAACATATTTCGTTCAGTATGTAAAACAGTACTACTTTGTCAATCCAAGTTTTATTCAGTTCTATTCTTAAATGAGCAATATATATTTGATTTACAAAATCTTGCTCAGTACGTTCAGTCAATAATTGCAATGAATCGTAGAACAAATGTTCTATCACAAACATTAAATTGTCTATTCTTGTTCACTACCACTATATCTTATCTACTATAGACCCGAGGCTCTTCAGTGCCGAAGATTGATTCATCTAGGAAACATTGAAATTACATGATGATGTCAGAATTGTTAGATTTTAAAGATAAACATTGTATACCATGCAACCGGTGAGTAGCCTCCCTTTACATCGGCAGTCAATTAAAGGTACTGTGGAATGTTTTTGTTTCATTTTTTTAATTGCCTCTTTGCATATTAGTTATTTTTAGCATTTCAAATTTGCAAACAATTGAAGACTTAAAAATAATAGCTGTAGCATAAGGTGTCAAAGTTTTCTCACGTTGAAGTGAAAACTGTATGTGGCTATTTTAGTGTGAACACGTTTAGAGTTAGGGGAATGACTTGGCGTACCGTAACTTATCTTTGTCCAATAATTCAAGAATTCCTTAAAAAAATTAAATTCTTAAATTACAAATTGAAATAATTTGCCAAAACGATTTGTTACATTGTATTTCCATATTACTTCTTAGGACCGGGAGGAGATACATAATATCAACAGATTCCATATTTGTTTCACTGTATAAATATGAAATAAATTGTCGAAAAAAAATTAAACATGAATGAAAATATTGTTTTAAATCAATGATAAAGCATGGACTATTTGAAAACGATTTGAGTTCGATTTACACCTAATCACACATTTACTGTTATTACTTATATATACAAATAACGATAAGTAATCCGTGTTCAATTTGAATATCCTTTCATCGAGGAACGAGTAATAATTACCTACTTTGTACACATCCTTTGTGGTTGTGTGCATGATTTAATCATTTAAAAGAAATGAAAATATATGATATGTGTAAGACAGAGTCAATATGAGTCCTTTTTACATCCTATGTTTGTTTTTTTGTATTCAGAATGAAAACAATATTGAATAGAAGTCTATATGAAGTAAATAATGTCAGAATCAATAATAATAGATTAATCCATAAATTCAAATGTGCTGTGATAATTTAGTTCTATTATCAAAAACCCCAAATCTATATATCAATACAAAGGCTCTTGGGAGCTTATATTATAAAATATATTTCATTTTGTATTAATTGCACATGGACCAATGGGCTTCTTCCTGAAATGAATTTCTTCTATTGAATGTGATAACTGCCCATCTGCTAATGTATTGTTATTTCTTATCGTATAATCAACCAAATAATAACAAATTCGCCAGCCAATGTATAATTCGTGGGCATCAGGTAAACATTCGTTATCCTCTTGTATATATAACTATTACATATCTACCATTCATCAACAGATTAACACATATTGAAGTCGATCAATTGTGTATAATTTGACAAGCTGGTCAACAAGGCTGATAATTTGATAAGATTGTGTCATTGTATTATCTCTACTATCTAAAAAATGAAGTTATGTTAGTTAGATGTTTGAATTGATATAACTTGAATACTGAAAAAAATCAAATTATCATATTTTCAATCGCCATTGTCATTCACTGTACAAAAAAATCTTTAAAGGGGCAGTAGAACGTTTTTGGGGAAAATAGAAATAAATGGTTCCAATTGAAAGACAATGTATTTTAACTAAATGAATCAGTATTAAATCAATAACACAATGTAAAGTTCAGCCATGCGATTCCTTTTTCTTTAAAAAATTAAAAAGGTGTTCACACAAAAATGGCCGCCAATTTTTTTTTTTGAATCTTTATAATCTGTTCTCTGACTATCGATGATAGTTGTTAACGATTGTTTTGAAGCAAGATGAGTTGAATAGTGTCCAATAGACAACAGGTGCATGGACTACTTACATGAATAATTCTAAATTAATTATTTACAATTGGATAAGTTTGAATCCGTTTTTAATGTTGAGCAGTCAAACCATGTCTATCCATAATACAATATCTAAACTAAACACACACGCACACATACCACCAAGCACATGCACAAACAGACACAAGCGCTGAAATGTTAGGATGCGCGACATTATTGATATAACGGTATATTGCAATACAGAGACAACATCATTACGCACTTGTTATATATATATTTAGAGAGAGAGATATTATTTATGACTGCCTCACCCAATACAATACATGATTAAAATACATGAAAAACATCACTTTTTATATTGGCCACCCAAAAGGGTTATGAGAGACATTTTGCACATTTCTACTTAAATTATACAAAACTAAAAAAATACATACACAACACCAAAAAAAACCCTCAAAAAAACTTGAGCACCTTCTAATCAACCAGAGATAATCTCCAAACAACCATTCGCCCCTATTATATTGCAATATCACCCCCCCCCCCCCCCCCCCCCCCCCCCCCACCACACACACACACACACACACGTGCACGCACACTAAATCTAACACCTGTTAAAACGAGGCTTGTGCGAACTCTGTTGTGAGATATCGAGTTGCCCTGTAACATAGCGACAGTGTTTGGAGATGTAGATAAATCGCCTACTGGATGGGCTTCCTAATCAAAGCTTTGGTTCCAGGACATTGCAGAAACAACAGCGGGGTGCTCTTCGTAATCAAAGTTTTAAGTCGTCTTGGATATTTCGCTTTAAAAAGGTAAATTAGGTTGTTGTTTTTTTGCTGTATTTCGATTTAATAACTCGATTTTTATATGTGTCTCATAACATTATTTAGTTCTATACTTGATGTGTATTATATCGTGTTGTTCAGATTAACAATTCATGTCATTCTGTGAATCGATCTTTGACTCATGTAATAAAATATTTTTTCTTGCAAATTTTTTTAAAACAAATTTAACTATTTAAAAAATCAGATTTGTAAGTGTATTTCTAAGAGAGTATTTAATCATTGCACACCTATATGTATCCCAGACACGGCATACATCAAGCACATTTAAAAAAAGGGAGAAGATTTTGGACACTTTTTGAATATAAGTGAATTGTATCAGACTATGCAATAATCTAAACTAACAGACAAAAAACAAATAGTGGTGTGTACTTTCTTGCGCTTCATATTACAGGGTGTTTGAAATTGGCCTCGTTGCAAACGGCAGTCAGCCACACCCTGTTTAGCTCATCTGGCCTATAAGGCCTGATGGACTTATGGCATGGCCTGGTGTCCGGCGTCCGTCCGTCCGTAAATTTTGTGGAATGTTGACTTCTTCTCCAGAACCATAGGGGCTAGAAAGCTGAAACTTTG